>OX381584.1:20102500-25211191 GCA_947458855.1 Monopis laevigella | reverse complement strand
CAATGAACAAACTTCAAACCTAGCTAACTTGAACTTCACCTCATAGAATAGAATACATTCTCTGTGTTTTTTTTCAGAAACTCTTAAAAACACCTGTTTGTTTAGAAAGTTTATTTTATACTACCACTAGTCTACGGCAGCCTCCGTAGACTAGTGGTTGCGCCTTCGGCGTTGTATCCGGGGAGGATATGAAACTCCAGGTTCTACCACACTAAACAGAGGCTCTACCATGGGTTTTTGGTTTGTACCAAACCCACCGTTACAACGTGAGGAACCACCAATAGGATCGCGGCCCTTTTGGTTGTTGCTCACATATTAACGTTACGTTGCTACAAAGTAAAAACCCATGGTAGAGCCACAGCTCCCACTTAACCGCTTTTACTGTGTTAAATCTCAGGTTTATCTAATAAAAGAATATTTACTTCGTTTCCATGGGCCTTATCCTACTAAATAATTTGTATACCAAAGGTATATCGATATTAAAATTTCACACATTATATAAATATATATATACCTATATAATCATCACGGGTGCCTTACGGCGCCCGAGACCGCCCAGACGGGTCCAGGGGGGAACCGCGGAGGGGTTTTAATCCCACCTCATCGTAGCCGATGGTATGAGTCTACAACGAACAAGTGGCTAGCTCGTTGCGATGTTTTGAATAGACTCAACAACCCATCTATAAACAGTTTCACAAGTTGGTATAGTGGTGTTGTCAAACAAATGTACATATTTTTTTAATAAATTGACACATTTTGTTTGAATAATATGTATTTGATACAAATTTATCATACAAAATGTGTGAAATTTTATCTTTGATATGCCGCGGATATACAATTGATTTGGTAGGATAAGCTGAAGTTTATGATAAATTTTTTTTTCGATTTTTATCCCAATGAAATAGTATTAATTATAAATTTTATTTCAGATGCGGTGTATTGTCATACCACGAGTCGTGCACGGTGGAAAGTGACTTCTATCAACCATATCCATGCTGCTGTGCAATCATTATTTGTGGGGACCAGCGAACAAACATCGGTGGAAAACACTGTGAAGTATAAGAAATAAAACCACAGTTATTAATAAGGGGACTGTTGTGAAGATAAATAAATAAACAAAAATATCAATATAATATGATTACTAAGTATGTTAAGTATGTTATATATAATACTCATGTGTATATTTGAATACTACACAATACTATACAATTAATAAATTATAAATTTCCTTACTAATTTAGTCTTATTATCATCGGATACTTCAATAAACTTCAGATCTGAAGCTCTGCCATGGGTTTGCGCATTGTAGCAAACGTAACGTATACGTATACGTGAGCAACAACCAATAGGGCTGCTTTATTTTTGGTAACAGGATTGAATAAAACGATTCTATTGGTAGTTGCTCACGTATACGTAAATGAATACGTTACGTTTCTACAATGCGCAAACCCATGGTAGAGCCTCAGTACCCAGCGGAAGGGTATCGTTGCCGCGTCTACACCGAGCAAGACTTCGACACCGAAATCCTAGCGGTGTTCAGATCGCCTACATACATTATTATTTTTAAAACTATATTGCACAATAGTACAAAGGTGGAGTTAATGCCGCTATGCATTCCCTACCAAAACTTGAATTTTAAAAATTAAAAAAATATTTTATAATGTATATTTATTTAATATTTTTTCTGTATGTATGGAGGTAGTGATGATATTTACACATAAAACAAAATATCGGTTAAATGGCCATCGTTGCTCTGTTGGCAGGTGTGCACTCTTTTGACAACCTTTTTGAAAATGGTGAAGGTTCCGCCGTGACTGTCGACGGCAATCGTTACCGGGCCATGTTGACAGACATTTTTTAACAAGAATTAAATAAATAAAAATAAATACCATCACGGGTGCCTATTTGGCTCCCGAGAACCGTTTAAACAGCCTCAGGGTCCAGCGGAGGGATTAACCCATCCTCATTTCGCCGATGGTATTCGCAGGCAACACCTAACAAGTGGCGAGCTTGTTGCGGTGTTTATGATGAAATAGCCTCGTTGTATAAAGCGGTCACCCATCCCAGGCTGGTATTGTTGTCATCTGCTTAACCTACAAGAATTAGACTTTGTTTTAAGGAAATTTTGAGTTTTAAATCTTTGTTTATCTTTAGGTTTTTTTTCTGACTTAGGTATTAGTTTTTATTTACCTACTTAGGTATGCGTATAAAAAAATCTTGACTAAACATCATCACATCATCATAATTCATAATTAACGTACCTAATCTTATTTCAATACTTAATAGGTTATAAACTATTTAATGACCTGGTTTGTAGGAATTTAAATTAAACAAAAATAGGATTTCATCAGACATATTGCAATAAAAAGTGTGCGCTTTCTTTATTTTATTATCGAAACGGTGTTTATTATCAATAACGGTGTAACCTTAGAAGTCGGTGTCAATAAGAGTCGTTGTTTGAAAGAACTAATATTCAGTTATACTCTTATGGCCTTATTCATAAAATCTTATTGAGGCCTTGGAGAACATAAGTAGTTTGTAAAAGCCCTCCTCCGTTTTTTTTTTACAATCTATACTAATATTATAAAGTTTTGAGTTTGTGAGGTTGTAGGGTAATCTCTGTATCTACTGAACTGATTAAAAATTATTTTAGTGTTGGATAGCCCATTTATCGAGGAAAGCTATATAACATCACGCTACGACCAATAGGAGCATCAATGGAAATGTTGGGAAAACGGAGATCAACCCCAAGGTTTATCTCTTCAACTCACAGATTAAGCAAATATTTAACATTTGCATGTGGAAGAAGCTCGCATTTATAAAAAAATCAAGTGCAGTAGCTAAGTAACATGTTCTGATCGTGTCAGTGTTGCTAAGCGCACCTATTTATATAGATGCTGGTGTTGTTGTAGAGGTTAATGCTGAAAAACCGGCTGAATTTGGTAAGTTATTTGTTACATAATTTTAGAAAAAAATAACCCTTATAGCGATTGTACGAGTACGCACACGATGCAACTTTCTCGGGTAAGCAATTTTGGCTACGCGGCCGGCCGCCGCGGCCCGCGCAGTCAGTTCGCGTTAAAACATTAAGCAGTTTGCGTGTCCTCGCTATCAATCAATTATATTACTTTAATTTTATCATATTTAGTTAAGTTTATCAATAAATCAATCTTTAAGCAGACTATCAATATTTCATTTTATGTGCACTACCCGTACATAAAAGTTTGGTCCTTCGACCCAAATCAAGAGGTTAATCAACAGCCATTTATCTAATTAATAATGACCCATAAACAGCAATCAACTCCTCCAATTAATATCCCTATATTTTACGGAAACTATCATCAATGGGTATCGTTCAAGGACATCTTCACTGAGGCGATACATAGCAATCCAAATATGTCTGACGTACAAAAAATGCAATATTTAAAGAGTAAAATAAAGGGTGAGGCTGAGCGACTTATTCAGCATTTGGCTATAACATCTGATAACTACAATATCAGCTGGGACATACTAAACAACCGGTATAAAAATAATAAATTAATATTTAATTCCCATATGAATATTTTAACCAGCATCCCTACCATCCAACAAGCAAACGCATATCAAATCAAGAGACTTCATGACACCACTTTAGAATGTCACCACAAATGAAATTAAAAACAATAGAAACTCTTCGTTTATGCAAAAATTGTCTTTATGATCATGGCAATAAAGAATGTTTTTCAGAACGACGTTGTCGAAAATGCAATAGCGACCACAATACTATTATTCATGATTCATTTTTACAATTAAATAAACAGAGTAAGCAAGAAAATAAACATGTTAAGGGGATGTCTCACGCAGCAATTCAACGTGAAATTCCTGAGACATTATTAGCAACAGCCTTGGTTCGGGTTCAAGCAAGAAATGGAACTTATCATACTTTGAGATGACTCTTAGATCAAGGATCCCAAACATCTATCATATCAGAAAATGCTGCACAGTTGTTGGGATTAAAGAGGCAGAAATGCAGTGGAATTATATCAGGAGTAGGTTCTAAAGAAAGTATATGCAAAGGTATCACCTTTATCAATTGCTCATCAACAAAAAACAATTTTTCCTTTGGTTCCAACGTATTCATAATGAAAAATCTTGTTAATAACTTGCCGAGTTATTCATTTCCCAAACCGGATTGGACTTTCCTGGAAGGCCTAGAGTTGGCCGATCCGGAGTTCTTTGTCAGTAGACCAATAGACATATTATTTGGAGCTGACATTTATTCGACAATTATCATGGAAGTGTTTTGTCGGGCGGAATCATATATGCCTATTGCACAAAGGACGCAATTGGGATGGATTTTGAGTGTGTTAATGATGTAGAAGGGTTACAGAGATTCTGAGAGACAAAAGATATATCAGAAGAATCAGACTTATCAATGAACGATCAACAATGTATATCACTCTATAAATCAACAACTCAAAGATTAGAGAATGGAAGTTTTCAAGTAAAACTCCCCCTTAAATCAAACATAAATGAAGCATTAGGTCATTTGAAAAATATATCAATTGCGCAATTTCGTAACTTGGAACGGAAATTTACAAAGCATTTCAAATTTGCAAATGAATATAAATTATTTATTTCTGAGTATATTAATCAAGGCCATATGACTGAGTGCGGTAGTAACGAAAAACAATTAGAATATTTTTCACCACATCACGGTGTTTTAAGGGCCGATTCCGCTACGACTAAACTTCGTGTTGTATTTAACGCATCGATTAAGAGTTTTAGTGGTCTGAGCCTCAACGACCTTATGTATAGAGGTCCAAATCTACAACAAGACCTACAGACGCTTTTATTGAAATGGCGGCAATACAAAATAGGTTTTACAGCAGATATAGAGAAGATGTTTAGATGCATTTCTATATCAGAAGAAGATCAAGAACTACATAAAATAATATGGAGAGATTCACCAAAATCAGGCTTAAAACTATTTAAACTGACAACAGTTACTTATGGCACAAAGGCAGCGCCGTATTTAGCGATGATGACGTTAAAGGAATTAGCTTTCTTAGAAAAAGACAATTATCCGAACGACGTTATTAAAGCATTAGCAGAAAACTTTTATATGGATGATCTGCTTCACGGTTCTCACACTATTGAAGATTCAGTGCAGTTACAAACACAGTTAATCCAGTTACTAAAGTCAGGAGGATTTAACCTACGAAAGTGGAAGTCCAATAGGATAGAACTTTTAGAGCAAGTAGACAAAAACGAAAACTTTGATTTCAAAAACGCAGAATCGACAAAAACTTTAGGCTTAATTTGGAAACCAAAGCAAGATGTATTTACATTTAAGTCTCAAATCAAAACTACTTTAAAACTTACAAAGCGATCCCTGCTATCAGATATTTCTATGATATTTGATCTATTACGGCTTTCACCTTTAACCACTAAACTTAAGATGATTTTCCAGCAAGTATGGTTAACGGAGATGTCATGGGATAGTGAACTACCAGAGGAAATACAAATTCAGTGGATAAACCTAAAACAAGATATCAATAACATAAAAGATATAAATATTGACAAATGGATCAAAACCGGAGAAAACGATGAGATAGAACTTCATGGATTCTGCGACGCATCAAGCAAGGCGTATGGTTGTGTAATATACTGCAAGGCACCGAAACTACAAGGCTTACATAAAATAACAATTATCGCCGCAAAAACAAGATTAGTTCCGACAAAGAAGAATATCACTTTACCGCGTTTAGAACTAAATAGTGCTCTTCTGTTAACAAAACTGTTAGAGAAAGTAAAACAAGCTTATTCAAATTATAATATTTCTATAACTTGCTGGTCAGATTCCATGGTGACTTTAAGTTGGATAAAAGGCGATCCAAAAAGATGGCGTAGTTATGTATCAAACAGATTAAGTACAATAATCAAAGTACTACCAGCAGAAAATTGGAAATATGTTAAGTCAGCAGAAAACCCGGCTGATTGTGCAAGCAGAGGTCTAACTACGACACAATTAAAGAATTACGAACTCTGGTGGTCGGGCCCACAATGGCTATCTACTTATCAAGATGTAGAATGTCAGTTACAGCAAAATCAAATATTTGGAACGGACGAAGAAATCAAAAAAACTATGCAAATTAATGTCGTAAAACAAGAATGCGACATAATTATGGATATTCTAATTTCGTGTAGCACGCTAACTAAAGCTGTGCGAATACTTGGATGGGTCCGGCGATTTATATAAAAAAAAAATAAGAATACCCTGCCCTATTTATCATTACAAGAAATCAAGATGTCTACCATAGCAATTATCAAAATGATTCAAAAGCAATATTTCAGTTTAGAAATTATAGATATAAAAAGAAACGGAATGGTAAATTATAAGAGCAATTTATCAAACTTAAATCCATTTATAGACTCAGAAGACTTATTACGGGTTGGTGGGAGACTAAGGAACGCCCATATTAGCAACGACACAAAATATCCAATCATAATACCAAAAGATAGTCGATTTACGGAACTTCTAGTAAAGCACTCGCATAAAATCGTATTTCATGGAGGCGCAAGAGTTACTCTATCATTTATGAGACAGAGATACTGGATAATTAGTGGAAATAGCGTTACCAAAAAATGGATACGACTTTGTGTCAGATGTAGACGACAAGCGCCACAAGTTCAAAATCAACTGATGGGTGATCTCCCACATTCCAGATGTAATCCATCACGACCATTTTATCACACAGGAGTCGATTTTACAGGCCAAATCACACTGAAACAATCTAAAGGTCGAGGGATTAGGACGACAAGAGGTTATGTGGCAGTATTTGTGTGCATGGCAAGCAAGGCAGTACATCTGGAACTTGTATCAGACCTTACATCATCATCATTTATTGCATCACTAAGAAGGATGGCCTCCAGGAAAGGTACCCCTGGACATATCTACAGTGATAACGGAACAAACTTTGTAGGTGCAAACAACATTCTTCAAAAGGAGTATGAGGATTTACAACAAGTTTTCAGTGAAAGTTTTATGACAGAAATAACTGAAATGGAAATCAAATGGCACTTTAACGGTCCATCATGGCCATCAGCTGGTGGCCTATAAGAGGCCTCCGTGAAGAGCTTAAAATTCCACCTAAAAAGAGTGATAGGAGAACAAATTTTAACATATGAAGAACTAGCAACAGTACTGGCACAAATAGAGGCATGCTTAAACTCTAGACCCCTGTGCCCCTTATCAGAAGACCCAAATGACCTGAACACCTTGACACCAGCTCACTTTCTGACGGGCGGACCAACGCTCAATTTTTACGAAACAGAACGAGATATGCGGACAAGATGGCAGTTAACGCAAAAGATATTTAACGACGTTTGGGCACGATGGCGTAGTGAATATTTGACTCAAATTACATCAAGATCAAAATGGACTAGACAAAAAAATAACATCAAGTTGAATGACATTGTCATAATTAAAGATGATAATCTCCCTGCGGGAAAATGGGCTATAGGCCGAGTGGTAGACCTGCACCCAGGAACCGATGGTCTAGTTAGAAATGTCGCATTGAAAACAAAAAACGGATATATTAAAAGGCCAATAGTAAAACTATCAATTTTACCCACCGATAGTAATGAATCAAATCCAAAACAAACCAATCAATCAGATCAAACAAAAACCAATCAATCAGATCAAACAAAACCCAATCAAACATATCAAGTGAAAACGAAAATCAAGAGAAAACCAAACAGCTACAGCTTTCTGTCACTAGCAATGACCTTAACTATTTTCATGTCTATGTTATCAAAATCACATGGCTCGCTTAACATAACTACACTGAAAAGTAATCAGAAAATATTTTTTGATAAATTATCTAACATGCAGTTAGCGAGCGGAGATTGGAAAATTATTGTTTATTATGACTTAAACTCGTACTGGCAAGGAAATAAAGCTATTAATAATTACGTAAACCATATGGACGAATCATGTAAAAATATGCAAGAGCAAGCACAATGCCGTGTAATAATCCTTCAGTTACTTCGGGAATGCACCGAGCTAGAACATTATAATAACCTACTACTGAGTCAGCATATGAACCCGAAACCAAGGCAGCGGCGGGGCCTTGTGAACGGCATTGGATATGTCGCTAATAAATTATTCGGCGTATTAGATCAGGAATTTGCGGAACAGTATAAACGTGATATACATTTAATCAGGGACAATCAAGGAAGATTAGCTTCGCTATGAAAAAATCAAACCTCAATAGTAGAAGCGGAATATAATTTAATAAAAAGAATGGAAAATAGTATGAATAAGCAACAAAAAATTATGAATCAACACTTTATTTCTTTAGAAAAAACAATATTGAAATTAAATAAGGAAGACACTGTTTAGTTTCTTCCTTATTTATAACTCAATTTTAAACCAATTTACTCTGGGAGCCTTAATAGCAAGTAATATGATAAACAGTTTAAAACAAATACAGAACACTTTATTAGACAGCGTTACAGATATTTATCATGGATATTTTAATTATCACATCTTAACTCCAGAACAACTTAGTAAGGAGTAACGCAATAGTTAACGAAGTTCCAAAAGATTTGTCTTTGCCCATTAAAAATATGCAAGATGATCTTCCCAATTTATACCAGTTACTAGGGGTCAAAACAAGAATGACTATAAATTATTTAATCTTCGAAATCAAGATTCCGTTGGTCAGTAGAGACGCCTTTGAGATACTAAAAATAATACCTATTCCGGAGCGCAGAGATGACAAAATGATTAGTATAATTCCCGTATCAGAATTTATTGCAATCAACTTAAAAAGGGATATGTACATACCTCTAACGGAGTTGGAGGTCACGGCTTGCATACATCACGAAAATAAAATTACTTTTTGTGGTACTAGGAAGCCAATATATAATATGAGACGCCATGAAGACCTATGCACTTACAATGAAAAATCACATAATTGCAAAACGATAACAAAGCCATGTAAAAATCAATGGATTCATCTTTCTCCGCCAAATCAGTACTTGTATATTTGCTGCAGTGAGTGTCGCGTGCGCATCATGTGCGATTACCAAGTATCAGCACAATTATTTACCGATACCGGAGTGTTAACCCTAGATGAAGGTTGCTTAATCAAGAGCGACCAGATCACTATCCAATCATATAAACACGGAAGCAGAGTTATAAATGAAAAGTCAGATATCATAATACCTCATATTTCTCCTATCAATAACTTAATAAATGTATCAATATCAGAAAACCTTTCTCAATACGACACAGAAATCATTGCGATCAATACAAATCAACTAAATGATTTAGGAAAACGTATCGAGCAATTAAAGAATACGGAACCAACATTCTACAATATCAGTAGTCATGACGTTCACCATTACACTGCTATCTACGTATGCGTCGCATGTATGATAGCGTTCGTGTTTGTGGCGGTATGGATTTATCGGCGTCTCTCGCGCCGTCTGCGGGCTCCAGCATCAGCCGCGGCGCCGGCGGTGGTAGTGGAGCTGTCGCCGCCCGCCCGCGCCTCTAGTGACGATAAACAACAGTGCCACAGTGAAGTGATAACGTTTAACCCGCGTAAACTTTTACGAAATCAAAGCACCTCGCCGGTGCTAACGCGAGTGTTTGTGGATCAAAACAATAGTGATTAAAATCAGATCAATTACATTTAAATATAGCTTAGTGTGTATTATCTAATAATGCTCAGTGTAATTAAATAGTTTCCCGTGTTCTACTCTTATGTGGTTCGGGAGCATGTACGAGTACGCACACGATGCAACTTTCTCGAGTAAGCAATTTTGGCTACGCGGCCGGCTGCCGCGGCCCGCGCAGTCAGTTCGCGTTAAAACATTAAGCAGTTTGCGTGTCCTCGCTCTCAATCAATTATATTACTTTAAGTTTATCATATTTAGTTAAGTTTATCAATAAATCAATCTTTAAGCAGACTATCAATATTTCATTTTATGTGCACTACCCGTACAGCGATGTTATACTTACGTCTGTATGCTCGCAACAAATATCTCGTGAAGTAATGTTTCGATGTAATTGCAATGGTTATAAATTTGTCTTGTTGACCGATATTTTAAAAGGTACTCGAAATAAAAATTAGATGGTAGAAATAACTGTGTTTAAAATATTTAGCTTTTCACCGCGGCTTCGCACGCCTTAATAAGTTTTTTTTTTTGTGTTGCTTTGATATTTCAAATTTCACGTTTTTATTTAAAATGGTTGCTGAAATTACAAATGATTTCTGTATAATGTATTTCCTCTAATACCGCCAATAATATGTTTAAATTTATAATTGTAAATATAAATTTAAAAATATTTTAATGCATTTTTATGTCATTTTAATACACCCAAATTTGCTTGATAGAATACTTTGTTCTATCTGGTGTATTTAAAAACTTTTTCTTGGAGACTCTTAAAACATAAACACCCTATACTTAGCTATTCCTAAAAGTGATATGCCATATGACTTTCCCAGGATCTTAACCTATCTCTAAACCAAATCTAATCTAAATCAATTCAGCGGGTGGTGTCTTTTTGTCTTCTTTCCTAAAGTATTGTGTTCATGATTATGATATAAATTAATTTATTATAACTAAATTAAAGCCCATAAAACTAATCCTACGTAATTTTGTAAAGAAAATCTCGACATATAATATTTTCAAAACAAAATATATGTAAATTTGTGACAAAAAGGCTAAAAAATATTTTGCATAGAATCAAGAAAGCATCCAGAGGCTCATTTATACCAACATACTATTTAAAAAACCTTTTCCCGCATTTTGTAAGTTATTTGTTTTATTAACAAGCGAACGAGGAAGGCTGTTACGTACTAGAACTGAATATGGTGATTCCATACAACTACCCATACTCGCCGACTTCCACGGATCAATACATTCAATACACCTGCCACGATAATCACAAGATTGGTGTAATAACGTAATTTAAACAACATGGCCCGTTTGCATATTGCGTTTTATAAATAATAAATTTTAGCACAGGATTTCCAAAAATGACGTAGGTATGGGTGAGCAAAGAAAGGATGTTTAAAAAATTATTTCCTTATGGTGTGTTCACGATAAGAACGCCCCCCTGAAGCCACTGCGTAGCTAGGTAACCAAGGGCCCTGGGGCAAATCCAAAAATGGGGCCGCACGGCTATCTTATAAGAAAGAAGAGCATTGGGGTCCTCTAACGAATAGGTATGGTGAAAATCACTTAGCTAACTTTCACCCATAGTCAAATTTTCAAAAGTTCAAAGTGCGTTTTACGGTCTACAAAAAAAAATGTTTAGTCATGAAGGACTCGAGAAGCCACCTGGAAATTCATAATAAAGAAGAGCATTGGGGTCCTTTAAAGAATAGGTATGGTGAAAATCACCTAGCTAACTTTTACCCATAGTCGAATTTACAAAGTTCAAAGTTAGTTTTACCGTCTACAAAAAAAAATGTTTAGTCATGAAAGACTCGAGAAGCCACCTGGAAATTCATAAAGAAAGAAGAGCATTGGGGTCCTCTAAAGAATAGGTATGGTGAAAATCACTTAGCTAACTTTCACCCATAGACGAATTTTAAAAAGTTCAAAGTTAGTTTTACCGTCTACAAAAAAAAATGTTTAGTCATGAAAGACTCGAGAAGCAACCTGGAAATTCATAAGAAAGAAGAGCATTGGGGTCCTTTAAAGAATAGGTATGGTGAAAATTACTTAGCTAACTTTCACCCATAGTAGAATTTTAAGAAGTTCAAAGTGAGTTTTACGATCTACAAAAAAAAAAAATTTGTCATGAAGGACTCGAGAAGCCACCTGGAAATTCATAAGAAAGAAGAGCATTGGGGTCCTCTAAAGAATAGGTATGGTGAAAATCACTTAGCTAACTTTCACCCATAGATACATTTTAAAAAGTTCAAAGTTAGTTTTACCGTCTACAAAAAAAAATTTTTAGTCATGAAAGACTCGAGAAGCCACCTGGAAATTCATAAGAAAGAAGAGCATTGGGGTCCTCTAAAAAATAGGTATGGTGAAAATCAGTTAGCTAACTTTCACCCATAGTCGAATTTCAAAAAATTCAAAGTGAGTATTACGATCTACAAAAAAAAATGTTTAGTCATGAAGGACTCGAGAAGCCACCTGGAAAATCATAAGAAAGAAGAGCATTAGGGTCCTCTAAAGAATAGGTATGGTGAAAATCACTAAGCTAACTTTCACCTATAGTCGAATTTTAAAAAGTTCAAAGTGAGTTTTACGATCTACAAAAAAAAATGTTTAGTCATGAAGGACTCGAGAAACCACCTGGAAATTCATAAGAAAGAGGAGCATTGGGGTCCTCTAAAAAACAGGTATGGTGAAAATCACTTAGCTAACTTTTACCCATAGTCGAATTTTAAAAAGTTCAAAGTGAGTTTTACGATCTACAAAAAAAAAAATTTGTCATGAAGGACTCGAGAAGCCACCTGAAAATTCATAAGAAAGAAGAGCATTGGGGTCCTCTAAAGAATAGGTATGGTGAAAATCACTTAGTTAACTTTCACCCATAGATACATTTTAAAAAGTTCAAAGTAAGTTTTACCGTCTACAAAAAAAAATTTTTAGTCATGAAAGACTCGAGAAGCAACCTGGAAATTCATAAGAAAGAAGAGCATTGGGGTCCTCTAAAAAATAGGTATGGTGAAAATCAGTTAGCTAACTTTCACCCATAGTCGAATTTATAATAAGTTCAAAGTGAGTTTTACGATCTACAAAAAAAAAATTTTTGTCATGAAGGACTCGAGAAGCCACCTGGAAATTCATAAGAAAGAAGAGCATTGGGGTCCTCTAAAGAATAGGTATGGTGAAAATCACTTAGCTAACTTTCACCCATAGATACATTTTAAAAAGTTCAAAGTTAGTTTTACCGTCTACAAAAAAAAATTTTTAGTCATGAAAGAATCGAGAAGCCACCTGGAAATTCATAAGAAAGAAGAGCATTGGGGTCCTCTAAAAAATAGGTATGGTGAAAATCAGTTAGCTAACTTTCACCCATAGTCGAATTTTAAAAAGATCAAAGTGAGTTTTACAATCTACAAAAAAAAAATTTTGTCATAAAGGACTCGAGAAGCCACCTGGAAATTCATAAGAAAGAAGAGCATTGGGGTCCTCTAAAGAATAGGTATGGTGAAAATCACTTAGCTAACTTTCACCCATAGATACATTTCAAAAAGTTCAAAGTTAGTTTTACCGTCTACAAAAAAAAATGTTTAGTCATGAAGCCACCTGGAAATTCATAAGAAAGAAAAGCATTAAGGGAAATTCATATGAGAGAAGAACATTGTGGTCCTCTAAATAATAGGTATGGTAAAAATCACTTAGCTAACTTTCACCCATGGTGGAATTTAAAAAAAGTTCAAAGTGAGTTTTACGATCTACAAAAAAAAAAGTTTAGTCATGAAGGACTCGAGAAGCCACCTGGAAATTTATAAGAAAGAAGAGCAATGCTCCAATGGGTCCTCTAAAGAATAGGTATGGTAAAAATCACTTAGCTAACTTTCACCCATAGTCGAATTTTAAAAAATTCTAAGTGAGTTTTACGATCTACAAAAAAAAAAGTTTAGTCATGAGGGACTCGAGAAGCCACGTGGAAATTCATAAGAAAGAAGAGCATTGGGGTTCTCTAAAGAATAGGTATGGTGAAAATCACTAAGCTAACTTTCACCCATAGTCGAATTTTAAAAAGTTCAAAGTGCAGAAGCGGGGATGGAACTGGCGTTCTGTGGTTGTTAAGTTATTTAGATAGAATAGAATCATGTCGCCATTACAAAAAAAAATAGATAGTAAATTTTAAATAAAGAAAATTTGTTAGATAAGTCACAGAAGAAATAATTGTACAATGTAGATAAGTTTTCTGACTGCTGTTATAGTGAATAAGTTTTTATATTAAAAAAATATTGGTACACGGGCTAAGTAAAAAAATATTTTAAAACAATGATTGTTTTGAGATTTATTTGAGAGTAAAGTAGGTACATAAAATTAAAATTATTTTCGAGGCACTACGCTTGTTAATTATTATTATTATTATTATTATTATTTTTGCTTATAATTTGATTTTTTAATTGTTTGCGCCGCAGTACTGTAAAGACAACGCCATCTAGTGAATTTAATGAGATTTACTTTGTTAGCTTAATATTGATTTATCTCTTACGAGCTAACACAGACTCCGCGACAGATGGCGCAGTACGCCACCGCTAAATCATTGACACACAAGCAATGGACTAAGAAAGTCAAGACTCGCTCCGCTATTATTTTTTGTGTCCGCTCCGCTGAATAGTGATACTCGCTTTAATCCATGCGTCTGTCTGTCAAGACAGTCATTTGTGAACGCTCCGCTTTCGCTTACGCAAAAACCGCTCCGCCACATCACCGCTTACCACCGCATCATCGCCGAACCTGAAGACACTGAGGAAGTCTAGAGTGCTGCAAAGCTACGTGGAGGATAATCCAATATAAGACCAAGTAAGTGAATTTCATTAATCACTGGTAGTATTGTCTTTATACTGCTGAGGTGTAATCAGGTTCCTCATCGCCTATAATCCACTGCTGGGCTATCGAAGGCCGCTGAACCAGCAGGTCGCTTTTTTTATGACCACAAATGATGGTCTATTCGAGCCAGATATTGAACAATTTACTTTAATTGATAGTTAATTTAAGTAGAATATCTCATACTCACCGCTTTATACTTACGCTTTTCATACATTCTCATACTTTGTAGTATAACCGCTCTTATTTCGCTAAAATATCGCTTTATTACCGCTATAATTAACTGTGTTACTTATAAAAAGTATTAATTTGTAACGTACTTTTTAAATTTGTGCAACGTACTATAATTTCCGCGCCCACCCTCGTACTTATTAATTTGTTGTAATTTATTTTAACAACTATTTAATTACTAGTTAATCACAATGTCTAAATTAATTATTGTATTAGAAGCTAAAAAGGAAGCTATTTTCGCCCGCATTAATAAACTTTATAATACCGCTAACGATGACTTAGTTGGCTCTAATATAAGTAAATTCTTGGGTGAAACGGAGACCATAGATGATATTAAATCTCAATTTGAAGGAATAATAGATGAGTTAATAACCTGTTACATGAAATCTAAGGAATCTTATGTTCCAGATTTTCAGGTATTAAATACCTTTGAGGATTTAGTTTCTTTTATAAAGTACAAACGCTCTAATTTATTAAGTACTAAAAATGTTAAAACCGCCTTGCAGTGCTCTTCTGAACGTAATAAATTTTCCCTAAAATTACCCCCTATTGAGTTACCTTGTTTCGATGGAAAAACTGAAAACTGGCCAATATTTTATGAATCGTTTAGAACTAACATTCATGAAAATCCGCAGCTGTCGGACTCACAACGTGTGCAATATTTAATCGGCAAACTAACCCACTCCGCTTTGAACATTACCGCTGGAATAGTGCCTACCGGAGAATCTTATCAAGTACTCTGGAAGTCCTTGGTCAAGAAGTACCAGGACACGCGCGCTTTAGGTACACATTATGTAAACAATATTTTTGAAATAAAACATACTACCCACACCGCGTCAAGTTTAAATAACTTTATTGAAAGATTCTCTTCTTCTGTAGCCGCACTTAAACAGTTAGATTTAAAGAACATGTCTGACTTTATTTTATTGACATGTGCTTTGAAGAAACTGGAAACCCAAACAGTACAGGAATTTGAAATGTCTGTTCGGGACCAAGATATCCCTTCGTATGACACGTTGGTTAATTTTGTTCAGGGTCAGGTTAAAATCCTGGAACGCACTAGCACAAATTACAATAATAACACTAATAAATCCGCCTATATTCCGCCTCAAAAACGCACTAATAAAAACAACTTCAAGTCATTCGCAAGCACAAGTACGCCCCATTCTAATACTAATAATTTTAATAACCGCTGTATATTATGTAACACTTCCGATCACTGTCAGTTATACTATTGTTCACAATTTAAAACTATCGTCGCCTAATGAACGTTTTCATTTAATTAAATCGCATAATGGGTGCATTAACTGTTTAAGTTTCACCCATCCTAGTTATCGATGCAAGTCAAAGAGTACATGCAATCATTGTCACCAAAAGCACCACTCATTGTTACATTTTAATGTGCAATCAGCTGATGTGAACAATGAAAGCCAATCGATGCATGTATCTATGACGCGTCCTGAAAATGTAACTCCCGCCGACGACTGCGCGCGCGCACAGGCTTCGACTTCTTTGGTTGTCTACTCTCCCTGTTCATCCCCTCCGCATCCGCGTCGCAGCCGCTTCCAAGTTTACAGCGCCACTTGCTTTAAAAAACCGGTTCGCTATAAATAATATACCTAAAACAATAGTTAAAGCGCCGCATTCTAATGTATTACTTGCTACCGCTCAAATATTTGCATTTTCTAAGTATAACGTTCGGAAGTTAATTAGATGTTTGATTGACAATGCGTCTCAAAATAATATTATCACGCTTGATTGTTGTAAAAGATTAAATTTACCTATAACTTGCCTAAATAACTCTTTTATAAAAGGTGTAGGTATAAGTTCTCGCCCCGTGTATGGCTACACGACTGTAAAAATACAGTCTCGCGTTTCAAACCACGAATAATAATAATAATAATAATAATAAAGTATTTATTTCAGCGAAAAAGCCTTAGTAATAAAAGTACACAATGAACCAAAGAACTATGTACAATAAAGGAAAGTGGCTGTGTGGTTTGGGGCTACTCTGGCACCTAAACTAGATCAAAATCTGTACTATAGGTGGCAGCTAGTTCCGTCGCGTTGTTTGAATGTTAAATTTTTAACTTTGGTAAAACTTCTCTAGTAAAATTACATAAACAGAAAACATACATATATACATACATATACACTCATATAGCATATCACTTCATACTTATACCTATTATAAATAAATAATATATATGTAAGTACATATTAAAATATATAAATACATGGTATACCCATATATATATTTATATGTGTACAAGGCAATAAATCATTATTTAATAGTATTTTAATACATATTTAATACGCTATTTCAAAATTTCAAGTAATTGTTCTGTCTTATTATAGTTTAGGTTATTTAGATAGTTAAATATAAGTTTTTTGCATTTAAAGTAAGTAATGTTATGAACTTCAAGGTTATTGTTGATTTTATTATACAAGTGTGGGGCTAGGAAACTGGAATGTCTTTGGGCAAATTTGGTTTTGTAATTAGGTTTATAGTAAACTATATCTTTTCTTCTTTTAGTTGTACTGTCTATTCTTTTAGCTTTAATTTTATTAAGTTGGTGTGCTTTAAGGCAAACGGATTGAATAAAAAGCTGTCTTACAGTTAATAATCGGTAGTCATGGTAAATGTCAAAAGTGGGGTATCTATAAGGTTTGTAGAACATAACTTTTAATATAGCTCTTTGGGCTCTTTCGAGAGGTATTAAGTTGTTTTTAGTGGATCCTCCCCAAGCATCTACGCAGTACGTTAGAAGGGATTGTCCCAGTGCGTAATATACAGATTTAAGTGTATTTTTATCCGCTACATGTCTAAGGTTCTTAAACACATATATTAGCTTTCGTGTTCTAGATGTCATTATATTTATGTGTTTTTTCCATGTCATGTGTTGATCAATTGTTACGCCTAAATACTTTATATCAGTTACCCTTTCAACGAACAAACAATCACAGTCTTTCAGACTAGAACAAGTATGTGCTTTAATGTTGCACTGTCTTGATTGTGGCTGGGTAGTTTTATTCATTGAAAAGGTAATGTATTTTGTTTTATCAAAATTGAGGGTCAGTAAATTTGAATCTAACCAGCGTAATACCTCCCCAAAACCTATTTCCGCATTTGACTTCGCTTCTTCCCATGTTTTTCCCCGAAAAAGCAATGCGGTGTCATCAGCATAGGTTATAGTTACAGATTTTTGGGTATTAATCGGGGATATGTCATTGATATAGGCCAAAAACAATGTAGGTCCAAGAATGCTGCCCTGCGGGATACCAAATTTTGTTATTTCCGGTTCACTATAGAAGGAACTTACTTTAACAATTTGCGTTCGATTCGACATAAAACTACTTATAATCTGCAGAGCAACACCGCGAATACCTAGTTTTTCTAATTTAGAAAGTAGTATGGGTACAGAGACTGTGTCAAAAGCTTTGGCGAGGTCTAGGAACAGTACAAGGCATTTTTGTCTCTCATCTAAAGTCTCGCTAACAAACTCTGTAAGTGTGGTTACAGCATCCTCTGTTGAACGTTTCTTTCGAAATCCATATTGATTTTCGGAGATGATGCTGTAACTTTCGAGGAAGCTTGTCAGTCTTCGATTTATGATGGTCTCAAGTATCTTTGAAAGAGCTGTAAGTACGGATATTGGCCTATAGTTATTAACACAGTCTCTACTGCCACTTTTATATATAGGATGTATTATAGATTTCTTAAAGTTATCTGGAAAAACTCCGCTCTCTAAACAAAGGTTACAAATATAGGCTATGTGTGTAGCTAATTTATTTTTTGCTAATTTAAAGATTCTAGATGATATATTATCGTGTCCTATGGCACTTTCAGGTTTTAATTTATTTATAATGGCACAAATTTCGTCCACGTCCGTTTTTGTCATTACCATAGAGTTAGAGATATCTTGATTCAACTTATATTTAGACGCTAGTGTAGTTTCAGATATAGACAGTTTATTTAAAATTTTGTTGGCCAAAGTCTCACCAATATCTATGAAATGTTTATTGACTATATTAAGTGACTCTTTAGGTAATTGATGCAGATTTAGTAATTCTAATGGGATTGTTTTATTTTGATTTAAATTGCACATATTTTTTATTGTTTGCCATGTCATTTTAGTGTTATTTTTATATATTTCTAATTGTGTCTTCTCATATTGCCGTTTAAGTGATTTTAACAAAGAATTGCATATGTTTCTGTATGTTTTATACATTTGCTTTAGCAAGAGATCATTAGGTGATCCTTTTAATTTATAATGTAGCCTATCTCTTTTTTTAATACTTCGAATTAGCCTAGGAGTAATCCACGGTTTTATATTACGTTTAGAATGGGGAATAAAACTTATTTTAGTATTTATCTCTATTAACCCATTTAATACAGAAACAAATTTGTTGGTAGCATCATCAGCATCAGTATAGTTATAAATTTGTCCCCAATCAGTTTTATCAATATCATATAGAAAGCTTTCTTCATTTAATTTTGATTTAGTCCGTGTGTTTTGTCTTGTATTAATGTTATTTTTAGTGTTATTGTTTTGTATACAAAATAGAACAGGATAATGATCAGTTATTAGTGTCTGAAGGACCATAGTGGTGTTTTGTTTCTTGGATTTTAATATTATATGATCTAAACAGCTTTCTTCCCGCGTCGGAAAAGTGTGCGTAGGCAACATTCCATGTGAAGCAGTTAACTCTAAGTAATTTGAAGCGTAGGCATGTTTTGAGTCTTTTGTAATATCAATATTAATATCTCCTATAATGATAATATTTGGCATGTGTTTTATAGTTGTTAGCAGATTATCTAGTGACTCTAAAAATATGTTTGCGTTCTTATAGCATGGGGGTCTGTAGATTGATACAAATGTATATTCATTATTTATTGTGATTAGTAGACAGTTTGATTGCAATATTGATGGTTCTGAAATATGTATATTAAGTTTATTTTTTACATAAATTACTATTCCATCATTTTGGTTTAAGTATTTCTTGCTGCAAAAGCTGTTATAGTTATCTAACTGAGGTATTGTTGTAGATTCAGACAGTCTACACTCCGTCAATATAATTAAGTCTAGATCAACATTTAATCTTGTCATTAACACTTTAAGTTCCTCAAAATTACTGCAAATACTTCTAATATTTTGTGTAAGTACCTTTATTAGTTTATTTTTAGTTACAACAGTGTCCCCACATCGCTCCGGCTCACAGAGAAACGAATTGCCGACAGTGACATTGTCAATGTCGGCTATAAAGTTATTCACTTCGTTTTGCATTTTAGGTAGAATATATTGATATTACTTGTATATAAAGCACGTACACCAGTACGAGCTTTAACATTAATATTTTTAAAGAGAAAAACGTTTTCTGTGAACTTAGAGCTAGGTTTCGCCGTTGCAACGCAATGTATATTATTACATTGTAGTAATTTGCAGTCTATCATTTTATACTTACTTAAAAAGACAGAAACTCCTTTAATATTTAAATAGCGTTGTATTAAGTGGTTATAAAAAAATAATTTGTAAATATTTACCTTGCACCTATATACATAGGAATAATATGTTCGATACGTTAAGTATATACATTTATTACAATATGATATATTAAATAGTATATACAAAAATAGGGTTGGAAATAATAATAGTGTATAGAAAAATAGTATATATAATATTAAGAGATACTTAACAGCAGAGATATATATATTATATATGTAAAACCCCAGAAAACACAGTCATGCAGTGTCTGTCATAAGGTTTTGAATTTGAGATTCCTCTTTAATCATGATTTGTTGATCTCCATCTGCTCTACGAATGAAAATTCTCCCATTGCTCGTCCAGCAGTATTTGTAACTTTTTGCTTTAGCAAATTCACGGGATAGGTAGTACAGTTTTTTAGCTTTAGCAGTAAGTAGTTCCGATATAAAAATATACGAGTTACCTTGGATTCCTAAGTTTTCGGCATTTAAGCGCTTTCCTTTATTGTTTACATTGTAAATTTTAAAACATTTCAAAAATGATTTTTTTAACATTACAGTAGAAAATTCGACGATAATAGGAGTATTTTTTGAACGTCTGTTACTTGGCGTTCTAAAAAGATATTTAATATTTTCCGGTTCGTAGGTAAATTTTATTTTATCGCATAGCGTATTCAATATGGTTGAAACGTTCTCTTCTTCGGTTCGTGGTATGTTTCTAATTTCGATACTCGCTGATCTTAGGTTTCTTTCAATACCCTCAACCTTGTTTTCTAAACTATTCCTTTCCATTTTCGCAATATCTCTCTCTTTTTCCAAATTTAAGACTTTTTCATTTAATTTTCGATTTTCTTCCTGTAATATTTTATTTGTATTTTCTATTTCCGATAATTTGCCAGACATACAGTCAAGAGACTTCTGAACGCAGTTCATGTGTGCTTTTACGTCACTCATAAAACTTATAATTGCTTCAAGTTTAGTACCTTGAGATGACATCATCGATTTAATGGACTCTTCTTGGAAATGTGATGCAGTCGGACTATCAGAGCTCAAACGACGCAAACGTTTGCTCATATTGCGCTGTGTTACATGGGAGACGTCAGTTTTTGCAGTCGATAAGTTCGGATCCGAGTTATAATGCAACCCAGTGTTAGGATCGTTAACATTTGCCGGCGGGGTACGCTGCGTGGACATATTTATAACTTATATAATAATATACAAGTAGGTAGATACCACGATTTTTCAATATTTACGTAAATAAATTTTGTCTCGATCGTAAATTCACCAGCGCGGTAGTTTTATAACAGCTCGCGAGTCGGTGCACGGACGCCTCTGCAGAAATGCGAAAAACTTGAGATAGCAATATGTTTACTATATAGTTTACTCGGGAGTAGGTATGCGCTCGGAGAAAACAGCAGTTCACAATTGTTCGGTGCAGCCACTCAGATATCACAGAACCGTAAGAGATTAAGTCACCGACTATCACACCAATGAAAATGAAATCAATGTCTTGTTACTAAATCACTGATTTGAATACAGCTATTTTAAAATTATTATTTAACATCCACAAAAAAATGTAAAAAAACGTCTGTTCACTGCAAAATCTCGGGCGGAACCCTCAATATATATTAATACAATATATAAATACAATATTCAATGTTTAATTATAGATTCTATTACTGACAATCTACCTAATAGTTTTATAGATACGACACAGTTAGTCGATCTAAAAGACTTACCGCTTGCTGATTTGTCTTGGAATGTCCCAGGCAATATTGATATGGTGTTGGGAGCCCAGTTGTTTCCCCACTTGCTATTAGGTGGTCGTTATGATATGCCGCCACCTACCGCCCCGCTTATACAGACAACTTTAGGTTATATTCTATTAGGAGATATACCTACTGCATCGTCTGTCACCCGCACGAATAATAATAACGTCATTTCAACGTCATTTTGCACCTATTCGAGTTTAGAATTAGAAAATTCTTTACATAGATTCTGGGAACTCGAAGAAATGCCAGTTATACGGTATTTTAGCCCAGACGAAGCTGCTTGCGAGAACCTTTATAAAAACTCCGTCACACGTGAGTCCAGTGGAAAGTATACCGTCGCTTTACCATTCATTAGGGACCCGTGTGAGTTGGGTAATTCGCGTGCTGCTGCACACCGCCGACTTCTCTCATTAGAGAGTAAGTTTAGAAAATCCCCCGCTCTTCTTGTAGAATATAATGAAGTAATTACGGATTACATTAGCAAGGGCTACTTGTCCGAAATTAATTTTGAATGTAATCCTGATGTAGGTTATTATATTCCCCATCACGCTGTTGTTCGTCAGGACAAATTAACTACTAAGGTTCGCATTGTTTTGGATTGAAGTGCCAAAACACATACAGGACTATCATTAAATGATTTCCTCCATACAGGCCCTAACCTACAGGCTGACCTGTTTAAACTTTTATTGGACTTTCGTTTATTTTCTATAGCTATCACAGCCGATATAAGGCAAATGTACCTACGCATTGGTGTCACTGAACAACATCGTAAGTACCAAAAAATACTTTACCGCTTTAATTCAAATGAGCATATTCGTTGTTTTCAATTTAATTGTGTTCCTTTCGGATTGAAACCTAGTCCTTACTTGGCTATCCGAACGGTACGTGAACTTGCAGCTAGTGAGTGTCACAACTATCCCGAGGCATCCAAAGTGGCTATGTCTGACATATACACTGATGATTTGGTGACGTCAGTGTCTGATATTAATGAATCAGTTCATTTATCGAAACAGCTGATTTCATTATTTGCTTCAGGTGGATTTGAGCTTGTCAAATTTGCAAGTAACGTTCAAGAATTAATTTCTAACTTACCTTCTTCACATTGTGCACCGGTCGACTTTATTGATAATTTTAATCTAAATATATTAGGATTGGAATGGCATCCCTCGCAAGACATATTTACTTTTAAAATTTCTTCATGTGAGAATACATGCACAAAACGGGCAATCTTGTCAACAGTGGCCAGATTGTTTGATGTTTTGGGCTTGGTTGCTCCGGTCATTTTATTTGCTAAAATGTTGATAAAAGAATTATGGTCTGCTAACATTGGTTGGGATGACACTCCTCCTAGTAATATTATGTTAATGTATAAGACATTTATTAAAGAGTTACCACTTCTGGCTAACTTAAAAATACCGCGTCATATGAATGTCGTACCTGGATGCACAGCAAATTTAGTTGCATTTTGTGTTGCAAGTTTAAAGGCATATGGGTGTTGTATATACCTACATGTCACAGATTCATCTGGTAATATTTATCTAAATTTAATTTGCTCCAAATCAAAGGTTGCTCCAGTTAAGGTGGTATCACTAGCTCGCTTGGAGCTGTGTGCCGCAGTATTGCTTTCAAAATTAGTTAAAAATGTATTTGATACCTATCACGAACGCTACACTATTAATAATATATTCGCCTTTTCTAATTCCATGATTGCTCTGTCATGGATTCATTCGTCTCCGCATCGCTGGTCTATTTTTGTATCTAACAGAGTAGCTAAAATTCAAGAAAATTTACATCATAATAATTTTTATCATATCGCTGGAGTTGACAACCCGAGTGACTGTCTGTCACGGGGTCTGCTCCCCTCGCAAATAATTAATCATGCCTTATGGTGGCATGGACCTTCTTGGATTTGTCAGGATCCACAAATGTGGCCGATTAAACAATTTAAGGTTTCCGCTGACTCTGAAATTCCAGAGTTAAATTCTAAGTCTTTAGCAGTTATTGTTAAAGAACCGCCGCTTTTATACGCTTTGGTCCTTCGTATTTCTTCATTTAATAAACTATTACGTATTGTAGCTTATATATTACGCTTTATAAAATTATTACCCCGCTCTAAATATATTGAAGCTGATCATTTAGATTTAGCTGAACACTACGTCGTTAAAACTATTCAGCAGTTTTATTTTACTGACGAATATAAATCGCTTATGAAAGGAATCTTTCCTAATTATATAAAAAAATTATGCCCCTTTGTTGATGACAAAGGAATAATTCGTATTGGAGGTCGGTTAACAAATGCTAATCTACCGTTCACCGCTCAACACCCTGTATTGTTACCTAAGAAAGATCCTGCTGTCAATTTAATCATTGATCATTACCACAGAACCAATGCAGAACGCTTTAAGAATCATAGAAACATGGTGTACAACAAGTGGACTAAATGTAAATCCAACTAAAACGGAGCTTGTTCTCTTTACAAACAAAAGAAAACTGAGAAACATGACCATACCTACACTATTTAACACGAAACTTACTCTAGCAACAGATGTCAAGTATCTGGGAATAACACTAGACAGCAAGTTGAACTGGAGTAAGCATCTGGAAAATAAACTGAAGACTGCCTGCACCACAATGTGGCAATGCAGAAGACTTCTAGGAAGAACATGGGGGCTGAAACCTAAAATCACCATGTGGCTATATACCACAGTAATAAGACCGACTATCACTTATGGAGCAGTGGTGTGGTGGCCCAGAACCACCCTGAGCACAGTGACAGCCAACCTGCAAAGTCTGCAAAGACTGGCCTGTATAGCAACTACAGGATGCATGAAAACTACACCGACAGCAGCCATCGAAACCTTATTAAACCTAACACCACTACATCTACATGTACAATACGAAGCTGCTCTCGCTACCATAAGACTAAAGGCCTCTGGTCAGTGGAAACCAGACCTACGAGCGAGGCACACTCAGTCACTGAAAGAACACGTTGAAACACAACCACTCATAAACGCTGTGAACGACAGATGCCCACGCGTTCACATACTTGAGAGACAATACCAAATTAACACCCAGGAAGAGCCAGCTGATAAATCCGGTCCTCACGAAGTCAGGATCTACACGGACGGCTCGAAAACTAAGCACGGGACAGGAGCAGGGGTTTTCTCTCTTGACCTGAACATTAATATTTCTGTGGCACTTGGCACACATGCATCCATCTTTCAAGCAGAGTGCATAGCCATTATAGAAGCAACAGCGGCAGTGTGCGCGAGAAAGATAGAACAACAGGGCATTCGTATTCTATCAGATAGCGCAGCCGTATTACTGGCATTGAAAAACAGACAGGTAAACTCAAGTCTAGTAAAACAATGTCACTACGCACTGGAGACAATAGCAGCCAAAAACAGGGTCATTCTCCAGTGGATTAAAGGACACAGCAATTCGCTTGGTAACGACGCGGCGGACGAACTAGCAAAAAGAGGATCGGCTACCATTCCGGTGGGACCCGAACCGTATGTACCGATCTCTTTTAATCAGCTGGGAAGTTGGCTGCGAGACAACATCCACAACCATCACTGTAAGTATTGGGCCAATTTACAGAACTGCAGGCAGGCGAGAGAGGCGGTCACCAAACCTGGCCCGCGCCTAGCTCGAAACCTGCTTAGTCACAACAGAGGTAACCTAAGGATGGTGGTGGGCATTTTGACCGGACACTTTCCATTAAACAGACACCTTACCCTTATAGGTATCACCAACAGTCCTCTATGTAGAGGATGCATGGAAACCGAAGAAACACCTACTCACGTGCTGCTTCACTGCACCGGGGTGGCTTCACAACGGGCGGAAATCCTCGGAACACCGAGGTCGCTCCTCGAGGCCTGTAGGAGTCCAAGACTCCTTGCTGCCTTCTGGAAGGAGCTGGGCTGGCTAGAGTAGCCGGCCGTTTACATCACGCAAAAAGGCCTAACTTCCTGGCCAATTGCGGAAAAGTGGACCCGCCATGAAGATGAAGATGAGATTACCACAGAACCAACTGTCATACGGGGGCTACTTTGTTATCGTCTATTTTAAAACAAAAATATTAGATTATTTCATCTCGCAGTGTCATTAGACAGCGAGTGCGGATGTGCAATTTTTGTTTTCGTGTAAACCCTAAAGGTCCTAATCCTAAAATGGCAGATTTACCTTACTATCGAGTATGTGAGACAAGTAAGGCGTTCGTACACACAGGCGTTGATTACGCTGGGCCTATTAAAATAACCCTTACGCGACGCCGTGGTCAACGTGCCCAAAAGGCATATATTTGTCTGTTCGTCTGTTTGACAACTAAGGCACTTCACATAGAACTTGTGAACTGTTTCCTTAACTCTACACCACTTCAACATCTTCCTGCACCAGACTTATCTGACTCTAAACTTAATTTATTGTGCCGCAAAGAGTTATTAGATAAGCTGGTACAATCCTACTGGAAACAGTGGCGATTGGAATATTTGCACACGATGCAGGTCCGCCAGAAGTGGTGCACCGCTACCAACCCAGTTACCGTCGGGACTGTGGTTTTAATCCATCAGGATGATATCCCGCCTTTACGATGGCCTCTAGGAATAATAGAGGAAGTTTATCCCGCTCAGGATGGCACTGTTAGAGTCGCTTTAGTAAAAACTAAGTCTGGAAAACTAAAACGTCCAGTAACCAAACTTTGTCCTATTCCTAGCCAATAGTTAATTTTTATTTATTTAGTTTTACGCTTTAATTTAAGTTTTTTAATTTTAATTGTATTATTTTATTGCCTTTGTATATTGCTAACGTATGAGATAAAATTAGGATAGTTTACCGCTCCGCTCATATTTATATATTATAAACCGCTCTACAATTCGCTCGTAGCATCTTTCTAAATATTGAAAGCTCTTAGAGCTGTCAAGGCTGGCGAGGATGTTTGCGCCGCAGTATTGTAAAGACAACGCCATCTAGTGAATTTAATGAGATTTACTTTGTTAGCTTAATATTGATTTATCTTTTACGAGCTAACACAGACTCCGCGACAGATGGCGCAGTACGCCACCGCTAAATCATTGACACACAAGCAATGGACTAAGAAAGTCAAGACTCGCTCCGCTATTATTTTTTGTGTCCGCTCCGCTGAATAGTGATACTCGCTTTAATCCATGCGTCTGTCTGTCTGTCAAGACAGTCATTTGTGAACGCTCCGCTTTCGCTTACGCAAAAACCGCTCCGCCACATCACCGCTTACCACCGCATTATCGCCGAACCTGAAGACACTGAGGAAGTCTAGAGTGCTGCAAAGCTACGTGGAGGATAATCCAATATAAGACCAAGTAAGTGAATTTCATTAATCACTGGTAGGATTGTCTTTATACTGCTGAGGTGTAATCAGGTTCCTCATCGCCTATAATCCACTGCTGGGCTATCGAAGGCCGCTGAACCAGCAGGTCGCTTTTTTTATGACCATTAATAATAACTATAAATAGTTACATAACGGGTGATTAACAAAAAGAAACGTAGCCGTTATGTTACAATGAAATCAAGTAACGACCCACCACTAATTATTTTAGTACTTTAGTACAGTAGATTCCTGAGTCGAAAAACATGTTGTTTTAATATGAGTACAGCATGTGATTTTGTTGTAGGTATCTACCTGATGGTAAGAAAAGCTACAAAGTTCACGAATGAGGTCGATCAATACTATTTAACAATTTTAATCGTTCCCACTATGCGGGCTAAATTATGCAGTTACGAAATGGAGGATATTAAAATAGACTCGTAATCTAAATACGTCTTAGACGCCGCTAAGACGTATTTAGATTACGAGTCTATTTTAATATCCTTGCTGCTTTATCGTCAAATTGCTTGTTTCGTAACCGCACCATGAAACGACACTACCACCTCGACAAGAAAACCATCCAGTATTCTCCGGAAAACCTGTGAACCCCTTGTTAAATTTTCCGTATTACTAACTAGTACAACAGAAAAAAAAAATATAACAAGTACTAGTAATCGGTGCATTCAGCGCTCGCGCTTATGACTAAAGACAAAGCAAAAAGAAAGAAACGAACTAGTACACTCCGAGAGCTAGGAGCAGTGTCGGTAGAGAGGGAAAACAAATGCGATAAGCAAAAACGCGCGAGCGCGACCGAGACAGATTTCGATACTCGGGCACTGCTAGTACGAATGCCCTCGGAGGACGCGACGAACAGTGAACTAGTACATCTTACATCTCTTTGGTTCAAGCGAAATCGTGCATCGCGTCTTCTCTTTCGTGTCTTAATTATTCTTTTGGCGTCTCCTTCGCTCGCGAGATTTCCTATATCACGTCTTCTCTTTCATTCCCTCAGATTCCTTACCGATCTCGACTTTAAAATGAACTAAATGACCGAAGAGCAACTACGTTAGTACTCTAGTACATGTACTACACAAGACTACCGCATGGTACGGCGTTGTACATGTATATTTGAATACTACACAAACTTTTATACAATTAATAAATTATAAATTTCCTTACTAATTTAGTCTTATTATCATCGGATACTTCAATAAACTTCAGATCTGAAGCTCTACCATGGGTTTGCGCATTGTAGCAAACGTAACGTATTTGTATACGTATACGTGAGCAACAACCAATAGGATGGCTTTATTCGATCCTGTTACCAAAAATAAAGCGGCCCTAAATGAAATGAATACGTTACGTTTCTACAATGCGCAAACCCATGGTAGAGCCTCAGTACCCAGCGGAAAGGTATCGTTGCCGTGTCTACACCGAACAAGACTTCGACACCGAAATCCTAGCGGTGTTCAGATCGCCTACATACATTATTTATTTTAAAACTATATAGCACAAAGGTGGAGTTAATGCCGCTATGCATTCCCTACCAGAACTTGAATTTTAAAAATTAAAAAAAAATATATAATGTATATTTATTTAATACTTTTTCTACATATGTACATATGTATGGAGGTAGTGTCGGTTAAATGGCCACCGTTGCTCTGTTGGCAGGTGTGCACTCTTTTGACAACCTTTTTGAAAATGGTGAAGGTGCCGCCGTGACTGTCGACGGCAATCGTTACCGGGCCATGTTGACAGACATTTTTTAACAAGAATTATACGGAATTGACTTTGTTTTAAGGAAATTTTGAGTTTTAAATCTTTGTTTATCTTTAGGTTTTTTTTCAGACTTAGGTACCTATTAGTTTTTATTTACTTAGGTATGCGTAAAAAAAATCTTGACTAAACAACACCATAATTCATAATTAACGTACCTAGTCTTATTTCAATACTTAATAGGTTATAAACATTTTAATGACCTGAGGCCTTATTCCGAGTTTGCAAACGTTAATCACGACAAGTTCGCGCGTTACAATTTTTTCGTGAGTTGCGATGACGTCGATTCGTATTACGAGTCACTAAACTTCGTGCGTTCGCGTTGTCGCAAGCACCATAGACAAAACAGTTTTTGCGTAAAGTTTTTTTTAATATGTATTTATTTCATTGCACAGACTATTCAAACCTTGAAAATTAAATCCAAAGCATTAGTACTTAGTATAATGTCATATGAAGTACTTTATAATTTAATGTGTTTTTAAAGAGAGAATAATATTAAGTTAAAGTTTGATAATGTAGGAATTTAATTTAGTATTAAGTTTATTGTTAATAAGTAATAATTAGTTTGTATTTTTGGGTATTTATATCACTTAATAGTAAAGTATATATATTTTTTGTTGTTGTTAGTAGGTAATAATTGGGGGAGCTCGATCAATGAAAATCGAGCTCCCCACAATTATTCCTGTTGAATGATGATCAATTCAGTATTCAACTAACCATTATATTGATGAATAATGAATCAATTCAGCATTCAACCTACTATTATATTGATGATTCGTGAATCAATTCAGCATTCAACTTACTATTATATTTATGAATGATGATTTCAGCATTCAACTTCACTATTACTATTATTTTTATATTCTGGATTAAGAAAGTTCCAAGTATCATATAATTTGCCGAAAGTTGAGTTCAATTTATATTACGGTTGAATTTATTCATTATCAATCTTAATTTTCAATTATTGCTATCATTCATTATTATCATTCATTATTATCATTCATCATTATCATATTTGTAAAAAAAAAATCGAAGATATTTTCGGAATCTTCCGTTTCACGGCAATATTTATACTATTATTAATAAAATCAGATTATCAATCTGCAGAAGGCAAAAGTTATTTAAAAAAATATAGAATCAATTAAAAACAGTTATAAATTGTGTTTGAATAAATAATGGATTTATGACGGACTTATTAGTAATATTTTGATAAGCCGAATATGGTAATCAGCTGCATTCCATTATGATGAATAGTTGAATACTTTATTTTATTTATACCTGAGGAAAAGGCTTGGGTGGTCTGTTTTGTACAACAAAGAAACGAATCGTTCTTTATATGGTATGTTTATTTTTTGATTACCTTTTATAATTTTTAGTCTCCAGAATTCATGATTTCCAATTTGGGTCATCATCGAAAAAGGAGTTGTAATGTAACGTATTTTTAATAATAGAAATGATTTAATTATTTCGATTTAATTTATGTTTTATTTATATTGTCATAAAGTTATAATTTCAAGTTACATAGTTCACGACTTAAAACTTATATCAATTAATTATTTTTTTCTATATAAACGTGAATAATTTATCCATGATCATTAAACAGTTCTTCAAACTTGACAAGAAAACACAAGCAAGAACCCACAAGAAGACCAAAATGTAAGTAATTTAAATGTTATTAAACCGTGTTTTATTTTAAATATATACTATCACTAAATTAGCGCAAGACCTTTTTGTCTTTAGTTAAATAATCTTATTATTATATTGTCGTTATTTAATGTATGAGTATAATTTAGATGATCTCTGTTAACGGTAGTGTTATAGTGATGTGGCAATCGCGATTGATTGAACCTTTTAAAATGATCGACCCGTTCAATTGATTTAAAAAAAGTTTCAGTATATACATTCAATTAATAGTGATATTCAAATAACCAATCGGTCACTCGTTAAATAAATGATCAAACAATCACTCGTTCAATCAATCTCCAATCGATCACTCGTTCAATCAATCATTTTTTCTATCATAGGACTATTTTTTTTTCCTGTATCATTCTTTTGATTGATTGATTAATTTCTTTTTTTCTTTTAGGTCCCTCGCTGAAGATCTATTCTTGTCATCCTCAGAGAGCGATGAATCTGAATCTCCGCCACCAGTTGCGACAAAAAACGAAACAAACCCGAAAAAAAGGAAAGCCGAAATCAACCATTACGAGTCACAGCATAAAGCTGACCAGATTTCAACGTAAGTACTAGTGCATCATGTTAAACACATTATGCTGATGGATATATTAACCATTTGTTATAAATTTCTTAATAGTGTTATTAAATTATTTATCTTTATTTCAGACCCAGTCTTACCATGCAAAAAGGAAAGAAAAATAAAACAGCCCACGACGCAGCCAAAGATAACGCAACCAGCTATAACAGTGACCGAGAACGGGAACACTCCGCCAAACAACGGGAGCGTTCAGCTGATACCATCGTAGTTGACAAAAATCAAGAACGGGTTAACACCAAACTACATCGAGCCAAACGTTCCAAAACGAGTAAACGTGACGAGTCGTCGAGTCGAGGCGCTAGCAGCGGGGTCATCGTAGCGAAAATTCCTAAAAATCAAATTCCAATAAAGAAGCCCACAGCTCGCGACCTTTTTGGTAGCGACTCTGAGGGTGAAATTAATACAGATCAGAGAGGTAGTAATAATAAACCATTATTACCTTGTTATATTTATAAAAAAAATGCTCAAGGATATACTCGACAATACGATCCTGTAAAAACGGGATCATATTATGTTGATGTAAAAATATATTCTTGTAGTGATATAAAACAAATACAACCAGTTAATAGATGGCGTCATTCTATCATCACCATAAAAAACCAGATGAATACAGATAGTTTATCATGGCGTCATTTAACAGATTTTGTTTGCTCTTCGAAAAACGAATTTTCAAATTGTCCGCCAACTTTTATGAACAACTGTATCAATTATCAGTAATTTCCTAAATATAAATTTAATTTTAAATTTGAAAAACGAATTTTCAAATTGTCCGCCAACTTTTATGAACAACTGTATCAATTATCAGTAATTTCCTAAATATAAATTTAATTTATAAAAATGTTTATTTATTATTAGCGACTCTGAGGATAAAATTAATACAGATCAGAAAGGTAGTAATAATAAACCATTATTACCTTGTTATATTTATAAAATAAATGCTCAAGGATATACTCGACAATACGATCCTGTAAAAACGGGATCATATTATGTTGATGTAAAAATATATTCTTGTAGAGATATAAAACAAATACAACCAGTTAATAGATGGCGTCATTCTATCATCACCATGAAAAACTAGATGAATACAGATAGTTTATCATGGCGTCATTTAACAGATTTTGTTTGCTGTTTGTATCAATTATCAGTAATTTTCTAAATATAAATTTAATTTATAAAAATGTTTATATATTATTAGCGACTCTGAGGGTGAAATTAATACAGATCAGAAAGGTAGTAATAATAAACCATTATTACCTTGTTATATTTATTTAAAAAATGCTCAAGGATATACTCGACAATACGATCCTGTAAAAACGGGATCATATTATGTTGATGTAAAAATATATTCTTGTAGCGATATAAAACAAATACAACCAGTTAATAGATGGCGTCATTCTATCATCACCATAAAAAACAGATGAATACAGATAGTTTATCATGGCGTCATTTAACAGATTTTGTTTGCTCTTCGAAAAATGAATTTTCTAATTGTCCGCCAATTTTCATTAACAACTGTATCAATTATCAGTAATTTTCTAAATATAAATTTAATTTATAAAAATGTTTATATATTATTAATGCTTTAATAAAAAATAAATATATTTATTTTTTTCTTCCAGTGTCTCCGTCTATCATCTCAAGACCTAATAATCCTATAATTGAATGTGAAAAGTGTAAAATAAAATTATTACGAAATGAATATCACTATCATAAAAGAACAAATTTACATAAATCAAACAGTCTATTAAAAACAAATTTTGTAAATATAGATATAATTGCTACAGCTTTTAACAAGAGAATTGTTACATATCGTTTAAATGCTACAGGGGAAATTAAACATCTCATTCAAGTAGATGCCTTCCTTAACAACAATAAAATGGATATAATAAAACTGATTAATATGTCACTGATTGAACATAGCTGTATTAAAGTAAACTTTGAACTGTTCGCCTATTTTATGTTGATAAAGTCGGGTGAGAAGCAGCTGAAATCTTTTAATACAAAATATATAATTATATATCAGAACACCGGATTAAATGATTTTATAGCAAATTCGATTAATAGTTTTCAGAAAAAAGTAAGTGAATTTGAACACTGTGAATCCGGTTGGACTTATATTTCTATTAGTCATTTTGAAATTAATATAAATAAATACTGTCCTATGAGAGGTGGTACTTATATTGAGTTACCACCTAATATTAAGAACTCTGTACGAAGTACAATAGCGAGGAATGCACGCGGTCTGCGTTTATTTAATATGACGCAAATACTTAATTAATTGTATTGCGACAGTACACGATCGGACGTCGACCATTCCGCCTGTTCCTCACACCAAACCATTTATTACCATTTCTTATATTAAATCCTTTTATACCAAACCAACCTTCCTCGTATCATTTAACCACCTAACCAACATAAGTTCACCCCGAACATATTGGTCCTTCGAGCTTTGAAAAAGTCGGGACTCGCGCCACGTGCACGGAGTTTTTGTCCACCGAGCCATCGGTAGGCGGGACATAGTGTAACCTAGTGACGTATTTCGGCTTTTTATAAACCAGTGCTGTGGAGACACATTCTTCACAACCAAACAAGTAAGACCATTCCATTTATTTGTCTACCATAAACAACATAATGGAAGAAGTTATTAGAACTCAAAACCAAATCAAGGATGCGGTGAGTAAGATATTCATAAATTTTAAAAAAGATGGAGCTGATCGCAAGACTTCCCAACATGCGAAACGTCGATTGGAAAATTTAGAAGCATACTGGAAGGACTTCCAGTATAACCATGAAGTTCTTCTGAACTATGAAGTTCAAGACCACGCATATTTTATAAAAGACGAACTCGCTCAAGTGCAAGCTAGTTACAATATTACAAAATCATATTTAGAACAGTATTTAACGTCTCAAAGTGAAAATGAGAGGGCTACTTTAGACACGCCCAAGGTTAAAACAATAGATCGTCCGAGCACCTCCAAAAACCAAACCAGCTCAATCCAATACGATCCACCATCACATAAAATACCTATAGATCAAACCATGGTTCACAGAAAACCAATAGAGTCCATTAACAACGGCAAACAAAACCAAACAATAAAAGAATTTATGAGAAAACAAAATAGTAATTTTAAAGCATTTACTCGAACAATTGCACAAATATCTCTCAAGACTCTATCAGAAAAATGGGAATTTCAGGATGTTTTGAGAATAGTAGAAAACCGGTGGTCTGCTATTGATGTATTACACTGGGAGATCGACAGTCAGCTAGACTTAGAAGACCAGGAATACGACGAATTATTTACCAATTACGAACGGCAATATATTGAAATAAAAAAAGATATCAATAGTCGAATGTGGGATGCTTCGCATCGGGAGAAAGCAACACCACAGATAGACTTACCAACTTTCTGTGGAAACTACCAAGAATGGATTTCCTTTAAAGACCTATTCAATGAGACTATACACATGAATAGGTCCATATCCAATGCACAAAAAATGCAGTTTTTAAAAAGTAAACTCAGGGGCGAAGCTGAGAAATTAATCCAGCATCTCCGTATTAGCTCCGAAAATTATCAAATTAGTTGGGAACTTCTAAACCATCGGTACAACAACCAAAAGTTAATTTTTAATCATCATATGAACGTACTTATGTCGATGCCGGAAATGAAGCAACAGTCGTCAGCTCAAATAAAACGAATTCACGACACTACCAATGAATGTCTGAACGCAATAAAAAATATGGGCATCGATATCAAGTCTTGGGACCCTCTTATAGTATATCTGGTCTCTCAAAAATTAGATCCAGAATCTCACGGCGACTATATTGAGTCATTGGTACAGCCTCGAGAATTACCAAACCTAGAGGATTTTCTCTCCTACTTAGAGGGTAAATTCATAGCGCTAGAAACAGCTAGACGCAAACAAGAATTTACTAAACCACCCAAACAGTACCAAAACAACCAGCAAAAACCACACTATCTTAATCGGTACAAATCAGAACACAAAAATAGTGGCAATTATTCAAGTACCAAATCTATAAATAATAAAAAATGTCCATTATGCAGTGAAGTCCATGCCTTGTTTTTGTGTAAAAAATTCCGACAATTAAATAATAAGGAAAAAATTAATATAATTTCAAATTACAATATATGCGAAAATTGCTTATTCAATCATAATGGAAACAGTTGTACGTCAGAAAAAACTTGTCGGCATTGTAAAGAAAAACATAACACATTATTGCATAATGCATTACACGTGTCACCAGTTACCAACGCATCACCAGAATCCGTTGTCATGCAAACTAAAAGTAAGAGCCACGTGACCCAAGGTACTTCGGAAATTTTATTACCCACTGCGATGGTTAAAGTTAGAGCAGCCGATGGATGTTACTATACCATGCGAGCCCTCATCGACCAGGGGTCACAAACTTCCCTTATTACTGAAAAAGCGGCCCAGAAATTAGAGATATCTCGACAATGGTGCAAAGGGGTAATTTACGGCATCGGAACGAAAGAAAATATCTGCAAAGGTGTGATAAATGTAGCAATATCATCCCTTCAATCAGATTTTACCATTAATGTTGACACATTTATAATGAAAAATCTAATTAACAAGCTACCAAACCAATCATTTATAAAACCGTCTTGGACATACTTAGACCAGATTGAATTAGCAGATCCCCAATTTTACAAAAGTCGTCAGGTAGACTTATTGCTTGGCGCCGAGGTTTACGCTTCAATTATGTTACATGGCATAAGAAAGGAAGACTTTTTCCAGCCCATAGCACAACATACACACTTCGGTTGGATACTATGTGGTAATGTGACATCTTCATACCACTGTAACGTTGTTATCAACAACAACGAGGAGATTAAACAATGTTGGGACATTGAGGAACCTATTGACGGGTCAGATGATTTATCCCTGGAAGATTACCTTTGCATCCTGCAATACCAATCTGAAACAAAACGTCAACCCGATGGACGCTATGTTGTTAGGCTACCATTAAAACCAGAAATTGACCAAAAATTGGGCGATTCAAGAAAAAAGGCAATCGCACAATTTCGACAACTTGAAAACAAATTTAGTAATAAAAAACATATTGCGCAAGATTACATCGCCTTTATAAAAGAATATATTAATTTAGGTCACATGCAATTAAGTACTCGGAATAATCAAATAGCTGAGTCGTATTTACCACACCATTGTGTTATGCGCGCGGATTCTACGACAACGGCTACTCGTGTCGTATTTAACGCGTCAGCGAAAACATCTACGGGCTACAGTGTCAATGACCTTATGTACAGTGGGCCCAACCTACAACAAGATTTGGTTTCCCTTATAATAAAATGGAGACAATATCGAATAGCATTTACTGCTGACATAGAAAAAATGTTTAGACAAATTTTAATAAACGACAACGACCAACGTTACCAGAAAATTATATGGAGAGACTCACCAGAACAGCCACTGCGTGAATATAAATTAATGACTGTCACCTACGGAACCAAGGCCGCACCATTCTTAGCTATGATGACACTAAAACAATTGGCCAAGGACGAAGAGAAACAATATCCAGAAGCAAGTAAGGTTCTGGAGAACAGCTTCTACATGGATGATCTTTTACATGGACATCATAACATAGATTCAGCTAAAAAACTTCAAGCCGAACTGATGAATCTGCTGAAGTCAGGAGGTTTTAACCTTCGTAAGTGGACATTAAACGCAGAGCAATTATTAGACGACCCAAACGATATACGTAGAAAAGAACAAACATTCGAATTTAAGCACCAAGAATCTACGAAAACGCTGGGTCTACGATGGCATCCCCATAAAGACGAGTTCACATTTTAAGCTAAAATTTCATCATTGCCAAACGAAAAATTAACTAAAAGAACACTACTTTCCGATATTTTAAAGGTATTCGACCCCCTCGGATGGATATCTCCAGTGACAATTAAACATAAATTACTTTTTCAGCAAGTTTGGAAGCTTGACTTAAATTGGGATGATATTTTACCAAAAGAAATAATTCATGATTGGAATACAAGCAAATCTGATTTGCAATTTCTTGACACCCTTCAAATACCTAGATGGTTGCATTGTCATAAAAATAATAATATTGAACTTCACGGTTTTTGCGTAGCATCGACCAAAGCATACGCTTGTGTAATATACTGTAAAGTTACACAAACAATAAACCAAAAATCTACCGTAGTAATCTTAGCAGCTAAATCACGCCTAGTACCAATTAAAAGAGTAGTGACTTTACCAAGATTAGAGCTTTGTGCAGCTCATTTACTTTCAAAACTAATGCAAACAGTGCATAGGAATCTCTCAAACTATAACATTAAAATATTAGGCTGGTTGGACTCGACAGCCGTGCTTGGGTGGATTAACGGCGACCCTAACAAATGGAAGCCATTCGTCGGGAACAGGGTTAAACAGATCACTGAAATCATCCCTCGTGAAAACTGGAGTTGCGTAAAATCACTAGAAAATCTCGCCGATTGCGCTAGTCGAGGCTTGACCACCGAAAGATTGTCAAAACATGTGATTTGGTGGAATGGGCCACAATGGCTTGCATCATTCAATTACCAAAATATAGAAACCAAACCAACCTACGTCACTCAAGAAGAAATTAAAAGATCAGCACAAACCAATGTCGTAACCACACCATATGAGAATGACATCATAAATAAACTAATTTATAAATATAGTAATTTCACACGAACGTATCGGGTTCTTGCTTGGATATTACGAGCACTTCCACGTAACATAAATAAAACAACATATTTAACCACGACTGAAATTAAAAAGGCTAAATATATTTTAATATAACAAGTGCAAGAAGGTTCTTTTATTCAAGAAATAAATAATCTAAAAAACAATTATAACATTGATTCGAATAGCAAGCTAATATCTTGGAATCCATTTATAGATGAATTTGGTCTATTAAGAGTTGGCGGAAGAATTAAACACGCTAACATAAGTGACGACCAGAAACACCCAATTATTCTACCACATACGCACCATTTAACCGACATTATTATTGAGCAAGCTCATAAGAAAAATTTTCACGCAGGAGCACGTCTTACATTAGCCGAGCTGAGACGACAGTTTTCGATAATTGGCGGCAACAACGCAGTAAAAAAGCAATTACGCCAATGTATAAAATGTCGAAAAACAAAATTTGAAATTCAAAACCAATTAATGGGAGATTTACCCTCGGCCAGAACTAATCCCACTCGACCCTTCTACCATACGGGAGTCGACTATACAGGATACGTTGATGTGAAATCAAGTAAAGGACGAGGTGTTAAATGTACCAAAGGATATGTAGCTGTCTTTGTATGCATGGTGACAAAGGCCGTTCACCTTGAGTTAGTATCCGACCTGTCATCGTCAGCATTTATAGCAGCTTTACGCAGACTGTCTGCCGGACGAGGATCTCTAGGTCACATTTATAGCGACAACGGTACTAACTTTGTTGGAGCTAACACCAAGATACAAAAAGAAATTATACATCAAAAATTAACCATTATGAACGATGCGTTTTTTAACACCATAACAGATATGGAGATAAGGTGGCACTTCAATGCACCATCGTGGCCCAGTGCTGGTGGACTTTGGGAAGCATCCGTGAAGAGTCTCAAATATCACTTACAAAGAGTGCTCGGAGATCAAAAACTTACTTATGAAGAGTTTAACACCCTCCTCGTAAAGCTAGAAGGATGCCTTAACTCACGACCATTGTGCGCCATTAGCGAAGATCCCGATGACATAAATTTTCTTACACCATCGCATTTCCTATCTAGCGGTCCATTATTAACTATTATAGAAACTGAAAAGGACGAACGCACCAGATGGCATCTAACCCAAAAAAATTATCACGACATTTGGAAGAGATGGCAGTCCGAATATCTCACTCAGTTATCAATTAGATCTAAATGGAAAAAACCAATTAAAAACTTATGAAACTTACAATTAAAAATAAATGACATCGCTATGATACACGACACTCACAGCCAGCCGGGGAAATGGGCTTTAGGAAGAGTACTGGAGCTGCATCCAGGTTCTGACGGCCTTGTAAGAGTAGTGACACTAAAAACCAAGGGGGGTACTATTAAAAGACCTATAACCAAATTATCTTTTCTCCCTATTGACAAAAAAACCAGAATTGTTAAACCAAACCACTCAACAAAGTACAACCCACGAAAAGAAGTTTAAGGCTGCCGGCCAACCATTAAAACATCCTAAACCAAGAAAAACCTGCTGCAACTTCATAACAATGGCACTATTATTGTTTATCTCTTTAATTTCACCAATTACTTGCAACCTTCAAGTGACCGCTCTACGAAACAACCAAACCATTTATTTTGACCAATTAAATAACTTGAAACTAATACGAGATGAGTGGAAGCTTGTTGTCTTTTATGATATGAATTCTTACTGGCAAAGTAATGAGTTAGCTGAAGAATATATAAATCATTTAGATCAACTTTGCGAGAGAATTAAGATAAAAACTCATTGTGATTTAATTCTATTACACCTGCGACACTGTTTCAGCGAGTTGAAATATTATAATAAAATTTTATTTAACCAAAAGTTACCCTCAAACCAAAACAGACCCCGACGCGGCCTAATAAACGCCGTTGGCAACGTCGCACACAGCCTGTTTGGTGTGCTAGACGAGCAGTTTGCAGAACAATACCAAAACAAATACAAATACAAATACAAATACAAATCATTTATTTACCAAAATACATATTATCGACATATAATTTAATGGACCCCACACTAGGCAACGCCTGTCCTGTGGGACCTAACAATGGGTATACCAGATTATAATATTTGACACAAATATAGTTACAAACAATTTGATTTTAATTCAACATATAAAGGTTAATAATAAAATATATATTAAGATATAATAATAAAATATATAATAATAATATAATAATATAATAAGAAATTTATTAAACATACTATTACATAAATTATGAATAAATGAATGACAAAAAAATATAAATCAATTAAATATACACACATTACACAGTTACCCTGAGAAGATTTTCAGTTTCAATATAATTTAGAATGAGTAGAAATTGTCGTACCATTTGTTTTGCTCTGAGAACGGAGGAGTTTGCCAATTCTTTTCCAAACACTATATAGCGATGATACGAGAGAACCAAAAACATATGGCCCTACTATGGAAAAACCAAACGTCCATAGTAGAATCTGAGTACAACCTACTACAAAGAATGGAAGGCATAATTAACAAACATCATAAAATATTTAACCAACATATCAACAACTTAGAAAAACGTACGAATACTATACAAACAGAGATGCAAGAACTAGAACAAATGAATGAGTTTTCACTATCATCCATAACAGCTAATGGAATTATTATGAACTTAAAAAGCATTCAAGATACGCTTCTGACACCATAACCAACATATCAAATGAAAAATTTAATATACATCTATTATCACCAGATCAGTTGATTTCTGAACTAAACCTTATATCAGGTCAGATTTCGAGCGAACTTTCTTTACCAATAGAAAATGTTCATAGCGATTTACCACATATTTATCATTTATTAACTGCGAAAGCAAGAATGACAAGTACATATTTATTTATTGAAATTAAAATTCCTTTAGTGAGCAGAGATAGATACCAATTATACCATCTAATAACAATCCCAAAACCAGTTGACCATAACATGATTGTTCTTGTACCCATAGCAGACCACATTGCGATAAACTTAGAAAAGGATTCATTTATACCACTAACTGAAAATGAAATTCAATCCTGTTCTCATTACCATTCAAAATTATTATTATGCCCTACTCATAAACCAATTTACACCACTAAGTTCGAAGAAAGTCTATGTGTAAAAGACAGATTTCTCAGAAATGTAAGGTAGGCATAATAGAGTGCAAAGACACCTGGATTCCACTAAGTAAGTTAAATACATTCTTATACTCGTGTTGCAAACAATGTATAATAAAAATGATTTGCAAGGATCATATTTCAGTGGAACGGCTCGACAAGGCCGGCATCGTAACCTTGCAAAGCGGCTGCGTCATTAAAAGCGATAATATAACTTTTTTCACTCATAAGCAACAAACAAATAATATAAGTATAAAACCAAGTATTGTACCCATAATAATACCACCAATTAACGAAATAATTAACTTGCGAATGCCTGAAATGAGTTCAGATTACCAAAATACGAGTATCAACCAGAGTGAGTTAATAAATATTGGTAACCAAATAAATCATATAAAGCAAGAAGCTAATAAAATTGTAGAAGAAAGCAATCAGCTGTCGTCGCATGATATTCACCATTACGTCATCAGCTACCTGATATGCGGAGGGTTGGTGGCTGCGGCCATCATGTACGTGGTGCGACGTGTGCGCGGGCGGGACCGCCGCAGGCTGCAGGAGCCCGCGCCGGCGGCCCGCCCGCTGCAACTCTTGGCGGGGTCCGGACTGGGACCGCCCAAACCTCCAAGAGAGCAACGTAGTTTAAGTGATCAGTGTTTAAGTGACCAAAAGTGTTATAAGTTAGAAAATAAAAAATATATCGATAGTGCGCAACGTAGTTTTAGTGATCAGTGTTTAAATAGTGAATGTGTTAGTGAATCATTTAAAAAATATGACTTGAGTAAAAGAGCACCTATTGTGTCACCTACCTTTCGTAAATTTATTGAATTAGAACAGTAGTGTATTAAAACATAGTGACTATTGAGGACTATTAATGGACACTAAGAATATTTAAGTATAATTGTTTAATCATATTGTACCATCATCATTTCTAGCTAGCTTTGTATCTTCTCCCTCGGGAACATGTACGAAGTACAATAGCGAGGAATGCACGCGGTCTGCGTTTATTTAATATGACGCAAATACTTAATTAATTGTATTGCGACAGTACACGATCGGACGTCGACCATTCCGCGTGTTCCTCACATCAAACCATTTATTACCATTTCTTATATTAAATCCTTTTATACCAAACCAACCTTCCTCGTATCATTTAACCACCTAACCAACATAAGTTCACCCCGAACAAACTCAAAGAGTTGTATAAATATTAGAAATAACGATGATTTCTGTTTTCTATGGTGCATCGTTGCAGCAATGTTTCCAGCTAAGAATAACGTTTGCCGAATAAATTCTTACCCACATTATAGTTCTATTTTAAATGTGGTAGGAATATCTTTTCCTCCTTCTAAGCACGATATCAAACGATTTGAAGTAAATAATATAAATATAAGTATTAACATTTATGGACTAGACAATAAAAATAATGTAACCGGACCCCTTTACATATCAAAAAATAAGAGAATTAATCATGTTAATTTACTTTATATAGAACAATTTGGAAAGGGACATTATTGTTTGATTAAAAATCTAATAAGATTAGTGCGACGTCAAGTTACTCATCATAAAGGTTACGTGAATATGTGTGATACATGTTTACAATTCTTTACAAATAAATATAAATATCAATCTCATAATTGCTCTAAAGTCTTGACAGTTTTACCTGAAAAAAACTCAATTCTAAAGTTCAAAAATTATGAAAGACAACAGAAAATTAATTTTGTTATTTATGCTGACTTTGAAAGTCTGTTAATAAAAAAATATGAAAACAGTTCAAAAAATACTCAAATATTGAAACAACATCACCCATCATGTTTTGCATATTATATTTGTTGTTCGCATGATGATCAATTAAATAAATATGTTTCATACAGGGGAACAGACTGTGTACAAAAGTTTGTTAAATATTTAGTTGAAGATGCAATGCATATAAGTAAAATTTTATCTATTAAAAAACCTATGTCACCTTTAACTATTGAAGAGGAGTTACAATTTCAAAATAGTACAACATGTTATATATGTTGTTACATATCTATATAGCTGGCTGGTTTCCAAATCCTTTTCCTTCCCAATTTCCTTGTCCTTTGCCTTTTAATGTACTCAAAGTGTTGAACTAATTTTTAAAAACAAATATCGTGACAGAATTAAAAACAATTGACTATCAATGTGAAAAGAGTTGCATAAAAATATTAGCCGCGAGTGCGCGAGTGTAACCAAAATTATTAACATAAATATAAAATAACAAATCAAGAATACACCAATATTCTTCACCCCGGGGGGAGTGAAGAATATTGGTGTTAAAATATATGTGAGTACATTTCCTATATTTCCTTTTCCACCAGCTAGCTGTAAAACCAAAGTTTGTCGACATTTTATTTACTGGGTTACCAACCACCCAACATTTGGTCCTTCGAGCCGGATTTTCTTTTGGTATATTTGCAGTATAGTATTATTTATGTAGTGTATTTTATCTATTCAATACCTATATCTAAATAATTGGGGTTTTTCTTATTAATATATAAGTAATATCTATTCATATTCGAATTTACTTATACCAACCTTGTTGTCATATTTTATTTTTCTTTCGCGATTGTATTTCTTTTATTCTATTCAAAGAATGGCGACCGTTAAAGATCAAAATGAATATGAAATTCAATTAAAATATAATATTTCTCGTAAAGAGAGATTTTTTATGCATATTCAACGACTTTTTGACTTGGCAAAAGGTGTTGAAAGTGATAGAACTAAAATAGATTCTTTTTTGTCAATGGTCGAGGAGATCGATAAGATTCGTAGTTCATTCGAGGAAGCATGCGAACAGATTATAATGCTTCAATTAAGATTTAAACCGGACTATGTGCCTACTACGGCCGAAAGTGATTCTTTCGACCAATTATATTATGAAATTAAACGTGTTCATAGTAGTTTTAAATTATCGAAAAACTGTCTAACGGAAAATTCTGATTCTGTAAATAAAAGTTTTAAAAGTGTGCAACCTAGATTGCCGCAAATTGATTTATTTAAGTTTGATGGTAAGCTTGAGAATTGGGTCACTTTCAAGGACACTTTTCTCAATCTTATCCATAATAATCCGACCATCGGAAACGTTGAAAAGTTCCACTATCTGCTTTCGGTGGTGAGCGGTCCCGCTTTACAACTTATAAAGACTCTACCTATATCAAACGAAAATTATGACATCGTTTGGAAGTCTTTGTTTGATAGGTACGAGAACAAACGTGCGCTGGCTTTGCGCTATTTAGATAAGTTGTTTAGTTTTAAGTCATTGTCTAATGAATCGGTTTTTAATTTAAATTTATTTTTAGAGAACTTTAATGAAAATGTTAAGGCTCTAGAAAGTTTAAATATTATTAATTTAGGTAGTTTTATTTTATTTTATATAGGTTTTAAGAATTTAGATCCGTCAACTCGACGACATTTTGAGCAACATAATAGTCAAAATTATATTAAAAATGAAATTCCTACTTATGAAAACTTAATTTCGTTTGTTACCACGCAAGTGCGTGTTATGGAAATGTCTGAAAGTACGTTTACCAAACCTACTACTGGCACTAAAAATGTAATTCTGAAAACATTATCTAAAAACGTAAATAATAAAACTTGTTTGGCGACAACTTCTGTGAACAACTCTAATAAAAATAAGCAGAATAAGTTATGCTCATTTTGTAATAAAGATGGGCATTCAATCTATAAATGTTTTATATTTCTTAATTTATCTCCGAAGGAAAGGTTTGACAGAGTAACTGAACTAAAGCTCTGTGAAAATTGTTTACGTGAAGATCATACGTATTCGAAATGCCCTTCGAAACTTTCTTGTGCTGTATGTAAAGGTATGCACCACCATACTTTACATATTGATAATAATGTAAATATTGTGTCTCGTTATAGTAATCAACTAGGCGGCGGTACTACGGTACCTCCAGATAATTTTATTTATGATTCAACGGAATCAAACACTTTAACATGTACGGCCAAAAGCACCGTGATGTTGGCGACCGCTGTTATTCACGTGGCCGATCATACCGGTACGTATCAACCTGCGCGGGTGGTTATCGATAGTGGTGCACAAAACGGTTTCATTACTAGCGACTGTGCGCAGCGCCTCAGACTGCCTCGTCGTAAATGCAACCTGCTGTTGTCTGGTCTCGGCGGAGTTCCCGTCCGTGATCATGGGATGTTGTCTTGTACTTTTAAGCCGACCAGTTCCAACAATCCAATATTACATACGGATCTTGTTGTAGTGCCTAAAATTACTGCCAACATGCCTACTATTTCTATACCTACAAAGATTATACAACAGTATAAGCATCTTACGTTAGCTGATCCCAACTTTCATATATCTAGTCCTATAGATATTTTGTTAGCAGGTGACGTATTTCCTTACATTTTCAATGGTGGTGTTTTCCGTCCGTCGCTCGACGGAGCTCCGCCGGCTTTACACAGCATTTTCGGATATGTAATTACTGGTTCAATTTCTCTTAACATTAATCGAGAGAGTCAGTCTAATTGCTTAGTATCTAGTGTAGGCCACATCGAACAGTTAATGCGTTCGTTTTGGGAAGTCGAGAATATATCTTGTGAAATACCTAAAGCACCCGCGGACGTTATTGTTGAACAAAACTTTATCGATGAACATAAACGCGATACTTTTGGTAAATATATAGTTAGTTATCCATTTAAGTGTGAGAAAGTCCAACTCGGTGACTCCATGCATACTGCTGTCAAACGTTTGATAAACTTAGAACGCAAGTTATCAAAATCGCCTACTTTAAAATTAGAATATCATAAATTTATGAGCGAATATTTGACCCTCGGTCATATGGAGTGGGTAGGAGAATTATCCACCACTCAGTTTGCGTATCTAATACCGCATCATTGTGTATATAAACCAGATAGTAGTTCTACAAAACTGCGTGTAGTCTTTGACGCTTCAAGCAAAACTTCAAACGGTCTTTCTTTAAATAATATTCTACATACCGGTCCAAAGCTTCAGACAGATTTGGTAAAATTATTAACTCGTTTTAGACTACGCGAAGTTTGTTTAACTAGTGATATATCAAAAATGTACAGACGTATTCTTATCGCCCCTTCACAGCGTCAGTACCAGCGTATTCTATGGCGGGACGATCCAAATCTACCGATTCAAGTTTACGAGTTGTGTACAGTTACGTATGGCGTCGTCAGCAGTCCATATCTGGCGATCCGTACACTGTTGCAGCTGGCAAACGATGAAGGTATGACGTTCCCACTGGCTGCAAGGGTGCTGCGTGAGGGCTTTTATGTTGATGACCTGTTATGGAGTGTGGATACTGCAGGAGAGGCTCTGGAGGTGCAGCGTCAATTGGTGGAGGTCCTACGTCGTGGTGGGTTTGAGTTGCGGAAGTGGTCCAGTAACTGCTCTCAAGTATTCGATTCGTTACCTAGCGATCACCTTGAGACGCCGTTGCAGTTCAACGATGATGCTACTCCAACCATTAAGATCTTAGGTCTTCATTGGGTACCTTCAGAGGACGTCTTCTCGTTTCATACTACACCGACAGAGATAAAAGTCACAAAGCGATCTGTTTTATCGCAAATCGCTAAATTATTTGATCCGTTAGGATTTGCAGCTCCTTGTACATTTTATGCTAAGGCTTTCATGCAAAAGCTTTGGTGTGAGAAACCGGACTGGGATGATGAATTGTCTAAATCTCTCGTTCAAGAGTGGTTTAGATTTTCGTCAGAACTACCGCTTCTCTGTAATCTTAAGCATCATAGACATTTATTATTAAAATCGTATATTCAATGTTCAATCTTAGGATTTTGTGACGCGTCTACTTTAGGGTACGCGGCTGCAGTTTATGTACGTAGTGTAAATAGTAATAATGATGTTAAGGTTAGTTTAGTTATAGCCAAGTCAAAGGTGGCACCTTTGAAAACTGTTTCGGTTCCACGATTGGAACTTATGGGTGCTCATTTGTTAGCAAAGTTACTTCAAGTGACACACTCTATATTTTTAACTAGTGAAATTGAAATAACAGAAACACTTGCATTTACGGACAGTTCTGTTACATTAGCGTGGCTGAATAGTCCTGAATATAAGTTAAAAACATTCATAGCGAACAGAGTAGCTAAAATTAATGAAAGCGCTCGAGATGTACAGTGGTATCACGTGGACGGTTCTTGTAACCCCGCTGATGTGTGCTCTCGTGGTGTAACTCCCGCTGGGCTTGTGGGTATCGCGGATGAGTGGTTCGGTGGACCATCTTGGCTTTACCGGTCTAAACATTCGTGGCCCATTCGCCCTATTTCTTATTTTGTAAATATACCTGACGTCCCTGAAATAAAACCTGTAAAAACATCATTAGTTCAACATTGTACATTAGTTAGTAATATAAATTTCGAATTTATCAATAAGTTTTCAAATTTTATCAAATTGCAACGTGTTGTCGCGTGGTGTTTTAGGTTTATTTCTAATTCTAAACGTCCACAAGCATCGCGCGCTTCAGGTGCGCTTACTACTAGTGAACTTAATAAAGCTCACGATTCGTTGATCAAACTTGTTCAACTTCAATATTTCTCTAGCGAAATTAATTTATTACGTATGGGTAAAAATACTTTAGGTTTAAACCGAGCCATACGCAAACTTAATCCCTTTCTCAATGACTGGGGTTTGATTATGGTGGGGGGTAGGCTATCTGAATCTAACCTACCGTTTTCGAAAAAGCATCCATTATTATTGCCAAAGAAGTGTAACTTTACTTCTATTCTTATAGACTATTACCATAAAGTATACTTACATGCCGGTCCACGTACATTACAAAGTATTCTATCCCAAAAGTACTGGATTATTTCGGCGCGATGTATTATTCGTTCCCGTATTTCTAAATGTATAACTTGTTTTAAATCAAGACCTACTATTATTCAACCTATAATGGGATCATTACCCAAGTGTAGATTGCAGGATGTGTATCCGTTTCATACAGTAGGTGTAGATATAGGTGGACCATTTCAGACAAAGGAGTCGACTAGACGAAATGCTAGGAAATTTAAGTCTTACCTATGTCTATTTGTGTGTTATTCTACACGGGCGGTACATATAGAAGTGCTTAGTGCACTTTCTTGTGAATGTTTTTTGGCGGCTTTCGATCGTTTCACCGCTCGTCGTGGCCTCTGCCATACGGTGTATTCCGATAACGGAACTAATTTCGTAGCAGCAGGCAAACATTTTCGTGAAGTTTTTCAGTTTTATAATTCTATTCAAAATCAATTAAATATAGCCTTTACTCTAAGGAAGGTTACGTGGAAACATAACCCTCCTAAAGGAAGCCATTTCGGAGGCATTTTTGAAGCGGGTATCAAATCTGCTAAGAATCACTTACGTCGCGTAGTAGGCACGCGTACGTTATCATTTGAAGAGTTGACTACTCTCTTTGCCCGCATTGAAGGCATATTAAACTCACGTCCACTGTGCAGCTTGTCGAATGATCCCAACGAGTTTGAAGCTCTCTCTCCTGGCCATTTCTTAGTAGGTAGAGAAATGGTTTCGGCTCCTGATTACGATCTGTCAGATGAGCCAATTCATAAGCTGTCTCGGTGGCAATATATACAACAAGCTACACAACACTTTTGGAGTCGTTGGAAGCGTGAATACCTGCACACTTTGCAACAACGCCAAAAGTGGTTTACCGATTCACCAAACATAATTGTAGGTGATATCGTTCTTATCCATTCAGACAGTTTACCAAGTCAACAATGGTCGCTTGGGCGCGTAGAACAAACGTTTCCTGGACCTGATGGCAAAGTTCGTGTCGTGTCGTTAAAAACAAAAAATGGACAACTTCAACGGCCTGTTAATAAAGTCAGTCCATTACCGATAAAGGATGACAATAAGGTCTAATTATTTATTTATTTACTGAATGTAGTATAAGTATTATTTTTTAATTTATCTGATTATTATTATTTTCAATGATATACAGTCCACTGTTCTTTATCAAATACTTATTTACTTATCTATATTTTGAAATCAATTGATTTCGGTGGGGGGAAATGTTACATATCTATATAGCTGGCTAGTTTCCAAATCCTTTTCCTTCCCAATTTCCTTGTCCTTTGCCTTTTAATGTACTCAAAGTGCTGAACTAATTTTTAAAAACAAATATCGTGACAGAATTAAAAACAATTGACTATCAATGTGAAAAGAGTTGCATAAAAATATTAGCCGCGAGTGCGCGAGTGTAACCAAAATTATTAACATAAATATAAAATAACAAATCAAGAATACCCCGGGGTGAAGAATATTGGTGTTAAAATATATGTGAGTACATTTCCTATATTTCCTTTTCCACCAGCTAGCTGTAAAACCAAAGTTTGTCGACATTTTATTTACTGGGTTACCAACCACCCAACATATGTAATAATATAATCTATTATTTAATGATAAAGTTCGAGATCATGATCATATTACTTCAAAATATAGAGGAGCAGCACATTCTCACTGCAATCTAATGCACAGAGTTTGTTCATTTATACCTGTGGTCTTTCATAATCTGTCGGGTTATGACTCTCACTTATTTATTAGAGAACTGGCGAACTATAATGGCCCCATTAAAATAATACCAAAAACTAAAGAAAAGTACCTTACAATAACAAAAGTATTAGAAGTAGAAAAGGTATCTATACAAATAAAATTCATAGATTCTTTTCAGTTTTTAAACTCAAGTTTAGATATGTTAAGTAAAAGTTTATTGGATAGTGATTTCTTATATTTATTAAAAGAATTTGAAAATGTAGATAACATTAATTTATTACATAAAAAAGGTATTTATCCATATGATTATATGGATTCCTGGTCAAAATATAATGACACTCAGCTTCCATCTAAAACCTGTTTTTATAATAGTTTAACCAAGGAACACATAAGTGATGATGACTATATGCATGCTCGAACAATTTGGGATTTATTTAATTTAAAAACACTAGGTGAATATACTGACTTGTATTTAAAATGCGACGTATTGTTATTATGTGATATATTTGAAAAATTTAGAACGACAAGCTTAAAATATTATAAACTCGATCCGATGTACTATATAACTTCTCCCAGTTTAAGTTGGGATGCTATGTTGCTGTATACTGGTATAGAGTTGGAATTAATAAGCGAATTGGAAATATATGAGTTTATTGAGAAAGGAATACGAGGAGGTTTAGCGCAATGTTCTTTTCGGCATGCTGAGGCAAACAACAAATATTTACCGAATTTCGATTGCACAAAATTATCTAGTTATCTAATATATCTTGACTGTAATAACCTTTATGGTTATGCAATGACAAAACAATTACCTACTTCACAATTTAAATTTTTGGCATATAATGATGTTAAGGTATTTGATGTAATGAGTATTCCTGATAACAATGATTATGGATATATTTTGGAAGTAGACTTAGTTTATCCGAACAATTTACATGATAAACATAAAGACTTACCATTTGCTGCAGAAAAATTTAAACCTCCAGGAGGAAAATCTGAAAAGTTAATTGCGATAAATATTATTATGTGATTCATTACGTTCACTTAAAAGAATGTTTAAGAAATGGTATCATTTTGAAAACCATACATCGCATACTCAGTTTTCGACAAACTAGTTTTTTAAAAAAATATATTGATTTAAATACTAAGCTTCGTCAAAAATCTAAAACTGCTTTTGAAAAGGATTTTTTTAAATTATTGAATAATGCAATTTTCGGTAAAACTATCGAGAACAAACGCAAACAGGTGAATGTTAAGTTAGTCACAAAATGGAACGATATTAAAAATATAACGAACAAAGAGCTTTGCGCTGAAAAACTTATTATAAGACCAAATTTGAAAAATATTTCTATATTTTCCGAGAATTTAGTAGCTGTACAATTAAATCTCGATAAAATTGTTTTAGACAGACCGATTTATATAGGGTTTACAGTTTTAGAATATGCTAAGGAGCACTTGTATCAGTTTCATTACAATTTTATTAAAAAGAAATATCAGTCAAATGCTCAGTTATGTTATACTGATACCGATAGTTTATTATATTTAATATATACCGAAGATTTTTATGATGACATGCGCAAAAATATTTTTATATTTGATACTAGCAATTTCGAAACAGACAATCCGTATCATATGCCTCAAATTAATGCAAAAATACCTGGATTGTTTAAAGATGAAATGGGCGGTGATGTTATCACCGAATTTACAGGATTAAGAGCAAAATTATATAGTATAAATAGTATGAAAAATCAGATTAAAAAAGCTAAAGGTATATCTAAATGTGTTACTAATCGATTAAATATAAGTAATTACAATGAAACTCTGTCAAATAATAAATCATTAAAATGTAAGATGAATTTGATAAAGTCCATAAAACATATATTATATACACAGCAAGTGAATAAACAAGTATTATGTAGAAATGATGATAAAATACAAGTACTTTCTGATCAAATAAATACATTACCATGGGGGCATTGTAATACAATGTTTTGATAAATATGTATTTTCGCTAAATTTATTAATTGATATAAGTAATAGTTTTAAGATAGATTGTATAAATTTTTAAAGAAAATTTACTTATTAGGAATATTTACTTACCTAAATATACTTATCTTTAAGTGTAAAGTGAAATATATTAATTTTGTTATTTAAACTAAAATTTACTTTAAGTTTTATGTATTTCTTATAAATATAAACATAAAGTGAAATATATTCATTTTGTATTGTAAACTTTGTTTGAATTTACACGCCTAATACATATTTAAAAGTATATTATTCTTATTTAAAATAAAAAAATAATAAAAAATGAAAGTTATAAAACAAACTGATTCCTTACACCAGAAAAAATGTGTTACGAAACATGCAAAAAGTTTCACCGACATGGAAAACTGCTACCTAATACAATTCGTTGTATTATTTGTGGTCCTTCAAACTGCGGAAAAACCAATTTAATTGTGGGTCTATTGTTACATGAAAATGGCCTACGCTACATCAATGTTTATCTTTATTCTAAAACAAACTTTCAATCCAAGTATGTATTTTTAGAAAATGTGCTAAAAATGGTCCCAGAAATAAAGTTTGTTAAGTTTTGTGACAATCTGGAGGTCTTAAGTACTGAAGGGGCAGAACCAAATACAATAATTATATTCGATGACGTTGCATGTGAAAACCAGAATAATATACGTGATTACTTTGCTATGGGAAGACATAAATATGTTGTTTGCTTTTATTTAAATCAGACCTATAGTAAAATACCGAAACAGTTAATTAGAGACAATGCAAATTTAATTATTTTATTCAGACAAGATGATATCAACCTTAGACATGTTTATAATGAACATGTTATAATGGACATGTCATGGTCAGAATTCCGGAAATTGTGTTTCCACGTCTGGAGTTCACCATATGGTTTTCTAGTTATTAATAAAGAGTGTCATAAAAATAATGGATGTTATAGAAAGCAGTTTGATAATTATGCTACATTTGATTAATAATGTATATATTAATACATAATGTTTTGTATAATAATCATTAATAAAATTACAATCGCCGTGATAACCACTTTGAAATGGAAATTGATGTAAAAAAACAAATTTTAAAATCAGCCGATATCGTCAGAAAAAAAGTGAAGGAGATAAGAGCAATCAAAACTAATAATGAAATTGTCATTGAGAATATGCTAAAGCCTGTAACAGAACCTTTAAAACAAATAGTTGATCAGAAAAATATTTTTAATAATGAGAATATTAATAATTTGATTAAACATGAAAGCTACGAAATAAAAAAACGTGAACCAAAATTGAATAATAGTACGTTGACGACAGATAGTTTTAATCAAACAAGCAAATCTCCCAATGATAGTGATAGCGAATATATTGAGAGTGATGATAATTATAATACTGATAATAATGAAGATGATAACTTTAAATCACCTGAGTCTTCTCCTAATAAAATATCATACCCTTCAGAAGTATGTACGGATGTTCCTTTCGGTGTTAAAGTCATTCAGGGTAAACTAATGGTTGGTTCAGAATATATTAACTTGATTGGAAATAATATCAGTATCGGAAAAAGAACATATCTTAAAACACCAGGAATAACCGAATTACTTTTCAAAAAATCTATAAACTTCAATGTTATTACGAACAACGATTTAAATAATTATAAATCAATATTAATGCAAACCAATGCTCATCGAAGAGATAACGATCCCAATAAACCAATAAAAAGTAACAAAGGTCAAAAGTATCTAAAGATCATTAAACCTTTATTCGATATATCAAGTAATGTTGAAATTTCTCATAAAGGAGAGGGGCTCCCGTCTCTAAAAAATAATAATAATAAAACAAATTACATATATTGGGATAATCCCAACGAATTAGTAAATCGGTTGAAGTTATTAATTGCATCAAGAGATGCCGGTAATACTGTACAAAATAATGAAATTATATCCATTATTGAAGACTTACGAGAAAGTGGAATAATAAAATAATATAATATAATTTATAAATATTTTATTCAGTTCGTTCTTTACCGTGTAATTACAAATACTTATAACAACTTGATTAATTATATATAATTTTAATATACGTTATAATTTATAATTTTTTATTTATAATTTTGATATACGTGGTGGCCGAGTTGGTTAGACCTTGGACTTAAAAACACTTAGGTCCCTGGTTCGAATCCCGGTGTGTACCAATGAGTTTTTAATTAATAAAAATTTATGTACATTTGTTTGACAACACCACTATAGTGCCTCGGAGAGCACGTTAAGCTGTCGGTCCCGGTTTCGCTATACCAACTTGTGAAACTGTTTAAAGATGGGTTATTGAGTCTATTCAAAAACATCGCGACGAGCTAGCCACTTGTTCGGTGTAAACTCGTACCATCGGCTACGACGAGGTGGGATTAAAACCCCTCCGCTGGGTACCCTGGGGCCTTCTAGGCGGTCTCGGGCGCCGTAAGGCACCCGTGATGATATGTATGTATGTATGTATGTAACTTGATTAATTATTTAAAAACATGAGTAAAGTGGGTATAGTAAATGTAAATGAAATCCATAAAACGGCTCGTAAGAATTTCAAACGTCGTTCTGTTATTTTGGAAGGGATTGATGATTTATGGCAAGCAGATCTAATTGATATTCAAAGTTTGCACTCATTTAACAAAGGTTTTAATTATATTTGTTACATTGACTTGCTGTTGAGGATTTTTACAATGGTTATTCAACGGGAGGTTTTAAATCATAAAGCAACAAACAAGGCATAGCGGTTTCATAATTTTGGCACTGTCCATTTCGTTACTGCATTATTTAGTTAACATTAATAGAAGCGATCAATGTTGTTAAACAATTGATTGATCGACCTCATTCATGGACTTTAATAGCAGTCACAAGCCATGCTTCAATTTAAAAAAAAATCTTCTTAAGTCTTGTAGTATACAAGTATTTATTGTTTTAAATATTTTTTTGCATTGACTTTAGCTTAAAACCAATTTGAATTTAAATTAATAAAGTATTAATTGGCCAAGACCCAGCAACTTATTTACTGTTGTCATGACCGTTGAAGTCATGAAAATTTACTTATATATACAGTTTAATCTTAATGCCTGTTATCCGATTCTAGCACCCCACTGACCATAAACTTATAACAAGGGTGAGAAATAAAATCAATGTACCAATGTTTCCCTTGCGCAACCTTTGACGTTGTATCTGGAGGCCAAACACTCGATTTTTTATTTTTTTATTTAAATTCATTTTCAACATTTATCATTCAAACTATAATTATTTTGAAGAAAGAATCAACATAATAGTAACGTTAATTACTAAAACTGATTGAATTATTCATTAATGAAAACAGCAAATAAAATGAGTACATGGACCTTTCTTAAAATTAAATTAAAAATATTAGCACTAGTGAAGTTGAATTCTGAATTGATTCACTGTTCATCAATATAATAGTATTGAATACATATTAATATAATAGTAACTTGAATACAGAATTTATTCATCATTCATCAATTCAACAATAATTGAGGAGTTTGATTTTCAGCGAATTGCAGGAGAACTTTGACCCTTCTTAATCCAGGTTATAAACATATTAGTACTAGTGAAGTTGAATTACCATTCATCAATATAATAGTAAGTTGAATTCTGAATTGATTCACCATTGATCAATATAATAGTAGGTTGAATGCTGAATTGATTCATCATTCATCAATATAATGGTTAGTTGAATACTGAATTGATCATCATTCAACAGGAATAATTGTGGGGAGCTCGATTTTCATTGATCGAGCTCCCCCAATTATTACCTACTGTTGTTTCATCTTAGTTAGTTCTGAGAAGTAGTTAAAAAAGTTAGTTTTGGTAAAACGAGAAACCTTTTCGAAGTATCGCGGTAAAGCGATTTTGAGTTTTAACCTTCCGTGTATAACGTGAGGTTTAATACCCCAGGCGTAATATTTTATGGATATTTCTTTTCATTTTAGTGCTATTAATTTATACCTCCAGATAATTTCGAGTGCGACATTGCCAAATAGACTGATTAGATTTATTTCGTCTAAATCGTGCCCTGACCTCAGTGAACGCCTCTGGGGTCTGTGAGACCCCAGAGACGTTGTATTGCACGCAGCTAAAACGTAAGTACTATTTTTTTGTAATTACAGGGCTTTTCATTGTTTTTTGTGTTATATTTTAAATTATTGTATATTGAGCCTGTAGCAGTCCGCTGCTGGACACGGCCATTACCCATAGCGTTTTTTTTATTTATATATATTACTAGCTGTGCTCGCGACTTCGTCCGCGTGGAATAGTTATTTTTTTATCATATAAACTTTCATCCCCTATGTTATCCCCTTAGGGGTAGAATTTATCAAAATCCTTTCTTAGCGGATGCCTACGTCATAACATCTACCTGCATGCCAAATTTCAGCCCGATCCGTCTAGTGGTTTGGGCTGTGCGTTGATAGATCACTATGTCAGTCAGTCACCTTTGAGTTATATATATTTAGATTATTCTTTAATACATATTTTTTGTGTATCTTGAACCGTTTTCACGGCGCACGCAACGGAAGGCTTCAAAGATGAAATAATTTCTCCCGTTTTTTACACATTTACCACTATATCTTTGCTCCTATTGGTCGTAGCGTGATGTTATATAGCCTATAGCGTTCTCGATAACTGGACTATCCAACACAAAAAGAATTATTCAATTCGAACCAGTAGTTTCGGAGATTAGCGCGTTCAAACAAACAAACAAACAAACTCTTCAGCTTTATAATATTAGTATAGATACATATAATTTTAAATCTACCTACATAGCAATTATAACATTTGTGTGCCTGAAGGATCATAAGAGAGAGAGGTACATTTGGAAGAATATAGTAATATAAAAGTGTCAGATTTTTCTTCTTATATTATTATATTGAAGACTTGGAGAGGGTTTCGAGCCTGGTGGGCGATTTTCGCGCTTTCGAGATTATTAAAAAATATCGAACATTAAACGAAATAAATAATAAATATTAATTAATAAATATATAAATATTGAATGAAAATTGACTTATTTAGTCATTTTTCGTTTAACAATCTCGAATCGAGATGAATGTCAAAAGCGCGAGAATTGCCCACCTGACCATATTAGTTGTTCATTCAATCATTTCTGTGATTCATATGCAACATCTGAAACTTCAGGCATTTTTAATAATCAATAATATATCCATAAGCAACCGGCCTATATAACTTACTGAAAAATATTTTTACCCTTTTATCAATCAGAAGAGCCCATGATATGCCCCAGATAGTTGTCATGGATGGGACGAGATGGGCTAAAGAACTTGTCAAAAGAAATCTACCAGATCCACCTAAATTCACTTTAGCCTTATAAAAACAACAAAATAACTCTATATCTCTATATCTTTTTTGGAAAAAAAATTACAGTTTTGCTTCATTGAAAGCAGGACAGGCCCTACTAGTATAGAAATTATAATAACAGAGCTCGAAGAACTTCTTGGTTTATTGGTATACGATAAAGACTACTTGTGGGCCTCTGATGGAACAGGCATGGAAGCCTTTTTTTATGTTGTTTTCTTATTAAGTAATTTACAATTTGACAACATGCTTACTAGAAATATACCATGAATTTGTAAGTTTGAAAAAAAAAATTCTGTGAATAATGTCTAAGCTCTTGGCTCTAAAAACTTCTTGGTTTATTGGTATACGACAAAGAACTACTTGTGGGCCTCTGATAGAACAGGCATAGAAGCATTTCATATTATCATGTCGTTTTATTAGTAAGTTATTTGTAAATTGACGAGATGCTTACTAGAAATATAACATGAATTTGGAAGTTAGAAAAAAAACTCTGTAGATACTGTCTTCTAAAACAATAAGCTCTTGGCTCGTAGAACTTCTTGGTTTATTGGTATACGACAAAGAACTACCTACTTGTGGGTCTCTGATGAAACATGCATAGAAGTATTTCATATTATTATGTCGTTTACTTAGTACGTAATTTACAATTTAACGACATGGGGTAAAGCCCGAGTTTTGACACGTTCACCGTCGCGCATTTTGCGTAAACTATAAATATTGAAATGTAAGTTCTATCCTATTAAATATAGAGTTGAAATTCCAATGCTCATCAGATGTTCAAACTTGCGAAGAATTCGCGTATTTCAAGATGGCGGCATTATTATAGCCAACCTAATACAGACTATATAACCATTGAAATAGAACTTATATTTCAATATTTATAGTTTACGCAACGACTTGTCGTCTTTAGCGGTTGCAAACTCGGAATAAGGCCCCTGCTTACTAGAAATATAACATGAATTTGAAAGTTTGAAAAAAAAACATCCGTAGATAATGTCTAATGCAGAGTTTATTGCAGGCTCTAAGAACTTCTTGGTTTATTGGTATACGACAAAGAACTACTTGTGGGTCTCTAATGGAACAGGCATAGAAGCATTTAATATTATCATGTTGTTTTCTTAGTAAGTAATTTACAATTTGACGACATGCTTACTAGAAATATAAAATGAATTTGGAAGTTTGAAAAAAAAAGTCTATAGATAATGTATAGTATGGCAATAAGCTCTAAGAAACTTAGGATTAAGACTCAAAGAAATTATTTGAAGAATATAAAACAGAGATTAAAAATGCCAAAAAAATATTAGTAATCTTAGAAAAATTGTCGAAGAAACGAAATCAGAGTGCCCAATTCGTGCTCACAGATTCAGATTTGTATTTGTCCTAGAACAATGGACAGATAAACCTTTTTTTATGTTTTTTTTTAAATATTCTATTGTATATTATAATGTAAGGGATAGTACAATGTTAGTAATGATATAATTTATATAATTGGCTATAAAGTTAAAATATTCCATTATTTTAGTAGGTTAAAGGGTGACATTTTGTTTTTGAGATTTTGTAATAAATGATTGAACTAAAATTGTTTATTATTTTTAATTTTTATCCTATTGAACGTTAGAATATAAATATATAATAAATTTAATTTAAATAAATCTGTATTACCTAAAATTTTAATATATTGGTGTACTAGACCCCATGTTGTACAACTTGTTACTTTATTCCACGTTGTATGCGGAAGGTTAAATTATACACTGACGTGACACTGGCAGAAATGTGCAAGTTGCACGAGTTGCCATAATAATAAGAAAAAAAAAGTAGCAGTTTTTTAAACTGTACCTAGAGAAAACAAGAAATTTATAAACATAGCTGCACGGCCACTTCAAGACAAGACTCATGTCTTGTATATATAGGGTATAATAAATCTCTCGGACCGCCCGTGACAATGTTTAACTTTTTTTAATCTTTTAAATTCTAGTAAAAAAAAAAGTGGGAATTACAGGAAAATTATCATAAAGAGGGAATTTTGGGAACGTGGGAATGAGGATCAACGAGGATTTTAGTTTTTAATGTAATATTAAAGTAAATAAAAAATCCAAAACATTGGTGTAATTATTTTTGTCATACGACTAAAAATGAGTTAGTAGCAATCAAATGAATGTGCCGATCTTCAAGTTGTCGCGGCTCTGAGTGTGTGACGTCACTGTGACGGTCGCCGTCAGTTAGCCGTAGGCAGTTGTGAACAAAATACTAAAATAATGGACTATATTTTTATACATTAACGTTTATTTTTAAACCGAAGAGATATTGTTATGAAAAAAAAATATTCTAAAACCCACATTTGCTACGATTACATATAAAGTTTATTAGAATAGGTACAACTGAAAAAGAAAAGAAAAAAATCATCACGGGTCAGAGTACCAAATATTTACCTTTTAGTCGAGCACTGATCTAAGTAACCATTGGTTACTTAGTAAAACCAGCGTCTTACTGATATTTTTAATGTCTAAATAAAAAATATATATATATTTATATTCGTATACATTATTTAATTTTATTTAAGGTATAGAAACTACCTACCTAAGTACCTACCTAAAACGTTTTATTGATCATAGTAACAGTATTTTTTTTTTAAAAGCTGCATTTTCTAATGGAAGCAAGCCAATTTTCACAGTGATAGTAAGGACCTATATATTCCCATATATCATTATTATCAACATTCATTTAATAATATGTTATTAATGAATAATGTCTGAACTTAATGTGAAAGGAAACATGGGAATGGGTGTTGTAGATAGTTATTTTATAAGTTAAACTGTTGAAAAACATTTAAAAAAAAACTTAGTATCAGCAGTTGATTCTTATTCGATCTTATTATTTTTTGATGATGTTTGATAAAAATACAATGTTCTAATATTATCACACCATTCTTGGATTTTTAAGTTCTGCTTATCATTAAGTAAATAGAACGCGACAGCCTCCGTAGACTAGTGGTTGCGCCTTTGGCGTTGTATCCGGGGGTCGTGGGTTCGATTCCCACCCATGGCAAAAAAATATTAGTACGTTTTTTCTGTACAGTTTGTCATGGTCTGGGTGTTTATAAAATATAATATGTATTATATAGTTGCTTCTGGTACACATAGTACAAGCCTAGAGCTTAGTTTGTGACCAGAGCAATATGTGTAATTTGTCCTACATATTATTATTATTATTATTATTAAATACAAAGTCACATGTCTTATTCTAATGAAAATATTTTAAAAATAATATAACTATTCCATTTTTTTAGTAAATGAACCAGTAGTTCTCGAGATATTATATTGCAGAAAGACAGACACCTCATCGTAAGGGTACTTTTATAAACATGTTTTTACAGGACCCTAATAAAACACATTTACACTCTCATTTTACAAAAACACTACATGCGAGTATTTATAACCGGGTTTTGTTGTTCCGAAGAGACAAGTCTCTTGAAATCATCTCTATACTCGGTATACAGCAGCCTGGCTCCAGCAGTGAAGCTGGGCAGCGACTGCTCACTGACTGGCTCCTGTTATAAGATAGCAACAGCTGTAGCGTCTTCTTTAGGTGTAGTTTTTGTTATGGAAATCAATTATTAATCCTTAAGTTATCTGAAAACGACAACAAACTTTCCATTACACCATTAGTTTTGGTACAATAGCGCGCACAGTGTTAACCCCCCCCCCCCCCCCTCATCTTTCCGCTCGACACCGCGCAGTGGCGATCTACAATGAAACACCATATTTTACTGAGTCTATAATTATAGCCTATCAGGGTTTCCCAAACTATGGGTCGCGATCGAATTTTGAGTGGGCCCTGTCTGTAGAACGTCACGCGAAAAAAGTGTATTTTAATTTTGTTTGTTATTTAAAACGTCCTTTATTCATATTCGTAACAGTTAAATTTCCTAGAGATAGGTCCGGATTTTGTAAACTTGTATTAGATCGGGCGTAGCCCAGACAACTTTGGGAACCACTGGCCTAGATAATCAAATACCATGAATGAATCTACTTTTGGAAGTTTATCTGATGAGCTTGCACAAAACCAGTTTCTACTTTCTTAGTACTCATAATTAATACCATTTTTTTTCTTAAAATTATCTCTAAATCACACTCTTAATGTAGGTAATATAATAATTCTTTATTTACATAAATTTGTCAAACACCAGTCGCCGGTCCGTCGATTCGTAGTGTAATGTGTTCTCGCTGCGCTAAATACAGCTAGCGCACGAAATTGTCAGTCACAGTAACGTCACGCGTGTTTGGCACACTGGCTTTTAGCGGCAGGAACGGTCTATGTTTATTATTTAATATCTCCGTAACTAATAGTCCGATTTGGATAATTCAAAAAGATATACCATCCTTATTAAAAAACAACGTGGATACTAGTTTAAAAAAAAAACTACCAACGCCGAACTCCTAACGCTTTATTAACCCTAGAAGCCTAATCTATTTCGTAGGTACATAAAGCCTTAACATACGTCTCTGAGGCGTATATATATTAAAGATGTCTGTAAGCTAAAATATACCTAATTATATATATTTTTTTAAAGGAAATTTAAGGTTAGGATATAATTTATAATAATACATACTTTTATTAATAGACACTATACTCACAGTTATTTATTACAAAAAAATAAATAAAAATACCTAATGTTCAAACTAAAAAATCAACTTCTCAGAAATCAACTGAAATATGTATATTTTTTTAAATTTTTAATCATGTTTAACATCAAATACTTATTATTAGGATACATATTAAAAGTAATCGGCAATCTTTTAATGAATAGCTATTATTTTAGAGCAATCTGCACAGATAGCAAGTATGTGTTCACAATATACATAATTTTTTGACCCTAATTTCGACATCTTATTTTTTGTAGGAGCAAAAGGCACAGTATTTACATTTTTTATACTCTGATTCTCCTGTCTGACGTTCATTACCTGCATCGATAGGTTTTTCGATAATTTGGCTTATATTTTCTCATAAAAATCTATTAGTAGGAGCTTCAAGTCATTTCTTCGTCCAAGGCTTGACCAAATCTGTGCTGACTTTCTTCATTAAGTCCCTTCTGTTCAAGGGTTTTTTTTTATATTATCTTTTTATTGTTTTGTATATGTTCTGAACATGTTGCGGTCGTAAATTGCAGCATAACTAATGAAACCCATGGCAGGATGCCGTAGAATACAGCCATTGACCATCTGTTAGCCTTGCGGCTACACGATATTGAATAACATATTTTATTGAATGATTCTACTCCTTTTGCTTGGTTGTAAAAAATAATCATGTCTGGTTTGCCACTTGAATTATTATTTACTGCATTGACATCAGAAAAGGATAAGAGGTATACTTCTTTATAGGTTTTAGCTTGTAAAATACAAGTTGCAGAAGGCCAATGAATTCAAATCAAAACATACAACTGGCAACTATAGGTGGTGATCTAAATAGTACCTACTAGAATCTAGAGTACCTAGTAGGCTGCTGAAGTAGATTTTTAGCCAGTGGCACAGATATGAACCAGTTATTGCACATAATGTTCCATGAATAATCTTTAAGAATTTTTTAAAAGTTACACAAAGCCTAAACATACGTCTCGCAGGCGTACAGCACCTCAATAAGTCAAAAATAGTGGAACTTAGCTTAACGACACAAACACTATTGACAAGCTCCTATTGGCCACTGGGATATCTATACAGCACCAGGCGCTCACTTCACCCGTTGGAAAGGGATAAAGAATTTTTAATTGCGTGTACGCCTCGCAGGCGTAGATAAGGCTTCTAGGGTTAAACGCTCGTGCGAACGTAGCTTTAATGTTACAATAATGACCTACAGAAATTATGTGTCAACGGTCACGTAATCACTAACGCTTCACCCATTACATGAACGTTTGTAACCAATTCTTCATCACTTTCATAAATTTCTATACATTTCGTTGCTTTCGCCCCTGGATTCGCCACTGAGGCTCATTACGTATATTATTACAGCAAAAAAAAATTATTAAAAATCTTGTCAAAAGGCCCGAGCCCCCCCTCAAATCAAGAGTTCCTGGATCTGTTCCTTGGTGCATTGCGAAACATTTGTTTTAAAGCATAATCGTCATTACAAGTGACGAACTTAGTTTTATTATTCGCAGCAACATTATTGTATAGAAATGAAACTATTGCATAAAAAACTAATAGTGCCATAATGGATCTAGTGCGAATTATTAATTATTACTCTTAAAAAATGGAACTAGTGCGAAAAAAAATTCGCACTAGTTCCAAACTCATCGTTGATGAGTTACACGAATAAAATTCTATAGATTCATCTTCTGAAGATCAGTTACATATAAGATAAGACAGAACTCCATGGTACATTGACCTTAGCCTTTTCCAGTACCTTTGCCAAAGCTCATAAAAAATTTCAAAGAAAAAAAAATTAAATGTAAACAAACTGAATATTTGTGAAAGAAAGCATTTGCTAATTTTAATTTTTATGGTAAGAGCCTTTTTAGTTGCAAGCATGGTTACAATTAAAACATTTGTAGGAAAGAAATATTGGATATTCACTTAACATATAGAGAAATATACTTACAAACAGGAAATATGAATTTAACTTGTAATAACCATTTTTGGGAATAAAACTAAAACTACCTAATAAGATATTGATATTAAAATACAGAAAATTATAGACCTGGGTAAATATACATAATTAACAATATTTCTTGAATTATTTTGTTTTAGAAGTTTTTACAGCACGGATTTTCCTATTGATTTGTTTCAGGCTGAACCGGTGGATGTTTGGCAGCCAATTCACTTAGGTGGGCAGCAGAAGGCAGGCATTGTTTTTTGAACATTTGTCAATTTTAAGTAGTCTGCCATTATGGGACCAACAGTTATTAAGACTATATAATTGTCGGCCTTCAATAAAAATCCGAGTTGGTGTCATGAAGTCGGCTAGTGATATACCAGAGCCCTTAAGACTCTTTTTGGCCTGCTAAATACTGACTCAGATATCCTCACCTTGAAATTTTACCAGAATTGGACGGGGTTTGTCTGGCTCAATTTGTTTTCTAAGCCGATAGCTGAAGCTTATGTTACTTGGTATACAATGCTGCTGTAACCTGTTGGACACCACATTACAAATAGTATTGGGAGTGCTTTCACCAACTTCTTCTTTTATACCCTGGAATATAATAAACTTACGCCGGCTTCTGTTCTCAATATCTTTAGCCATAATAGCGACACTATTGATTTGGGCACTGAGCAGTGACAGTATTTCCTGTACAAAGTCCTTAAAAGTTTTGAAATTCTTAGCCAATTGCGCCCTTGAAATTGAGGAGAGAGATGCAGATGAAAAGCAGGCTTCAAAGGTCTTCATGGCCCTCTCAAATTTGTCCTCCAGGCCCAAAAGTTTTGTCATTGGTTCAACTTCCATAATGTTAATTGTTTTGGAGTAAATAATGTTGAAAAACCAAATGGCAGGGATGTGCTTAGAGTAATTTACACTTTCATTTATCTTTCAATGCTTTAATATTAATATAATAATTAATTAAAAATATAACAATTCAAAAGAGTGTGTTTTTTTCTGCCTACCCTACCATCCATTATTAATTTTATTAACAAAGGGTTCCAGTATTTAATTATAAGTTATTTTATTATTAATTATTTGTTGTTTTTTCTTCCGCAAGGAGTATAGTTTATTATAGGGAATGGTCCCGGGAAATCCCGGTCCCGAAAATCCCGGGAAATCCCGCGATTTTGAGTAGACTAAAGAACCGGGACGACCAAACCTCGTCCCGGGACTTTCGGGACCTTCGGGACTTAGTTGAAAAGTATATATGTACTTAAATTATTATTTGTTATTTCTCCACTCAGATATCTTAATAAAAGGTTTCTTATGAAGGTTTTATTTAAAACGAGAGGTGCATTGGCTTTGTTACTCAATTATTTTGTAGCATTCTAATGAAGAATTTTTAAAATAGGTTCAGTAGTTTCGGAGTTTATCGATTACATACCTAGGATACGTACAAATAAAAAAACAAATCTTTCCTCTTTTTTGTGTAGATAGTGATTCGCTCAGCGGTTTACCTGCTGCTACAGCTACACGTTTTCTATCAGAATAAGGCATTTTCCCGCGGTACAAAACAGCCTTGGTCACTCATACTCAGAGTTAATGTAGCTTTGAGTAAATCGTACTGTGACAATGCCTCTTTACAGCAGATACATTATAATTTATAATTATTGTTTTATTACTTATTTCCTTTGATGTATGACATAAATAATTGTGTGAACATTGCATGGAAGTCTTACCGTCACATACTTTGGTGAGCCGGACTATGGGTTTCTACTTATATTGGTTTAGTTTTTTTCTTTTGTATTTTGTTACTTTATATAATTTTCATATTTGATATAAATTAATTGTAAATGACGTGTTCAAGTGTTATCATGACTGTAACCAATGAATAATAAATAATTTTGATTTTTTTCTAATGAATGATGATTATTTTTTTTAATAGATTCAGTAGTTTCGGGGTGTATTAATTGCATACATACAAACAATCTTTCCTCTTTATAATAATAGTGTAGATAAACCATTAAAGTCTAAAGTTATAAAATCAAATTACGCGCGCGCGATTCAACTCCAGCCCGCTCGCGAATAGACATGTGTACGTACGTGTAATGTGCGTTATATTACAATAATGCTTCACGCGGCACTATAATGTGATATTACCCATTACAGTGGAACTCTAACATCACACTTATCACACCAAACATTACATCTTGCATCTCAGTTTCACTTAATAATAATAATAATAATAACATTTATTTATTTTAGCAAAACAATGTACATAAGGGTTAGCTCATCAAACGTCACACTAAATAAAAACTTGTGTCGTGACGAGTGATTTACATTACAAGTTGTTTACAATAGTTTGCATTACTTACCTACTAAAAATGGTTAAAATTATTACGCATCTATGCACATACAAGCACGGAGACATGCACACCACACACACTAGTTGCATGGAGCCACGCATGTACATGCACGGGCGCAATCATAACATTTAGTAAAATGACACAATTATGAGTAATAAAATTATATAAAAGTCATTAGAATAAAGTAATGATATATGATAGAAATATACCTACTTATAACATAAAGATTTAAAGAGAAAAAAAATTAAAAGATAATAAAAAAAATATAAAAAAAAAAACATTGGAAATAACAATAGAATTTAATACAAAGGTGACATACATAGCTGTGTTGTGTCGAGTCCGTGAATTAATTAATGGGAACAGACATATAGTGTAGTTCAGTATTGAAAATAGTGTGTGTTTTGTGTTAGTGTGTCTTGTTCATAATTGCGAATTGCGTTTTCCATACAAGATGAGCTTTCGCACTTCCAGTAACACGTTCGATTACCGTTTGTCGCAGAATCAGAGCAATAATATATATATATATATATATATATATATATATATATATATATATATATATATATATATTCATTATTACTCTAAAAAAGTATACCTGTGAATTATACTTATTTATATATAATGCTTCTGTGGGTCACTGAATTTATTAATATTTTTGTGTGTTAGGTTTATCTTTCTATTCTTTTAATCTTATATGGTATATTTGTGTTGTGTGCGTGTGTGAGCGATATTTATTTTTTGTTGTGTGGTGTTAGTGTGCTGTGTGTGGGTTGTTGTTGGATATTGGGTGAGGTGTATGCAAGTTGAGGATGTTTTTGGGTATGCTGTTTAGTATATATCAGTGGATGTTGAAATTTTATTTATCAATGTGTAAGAGCATCTTGGTACTATTATAGTCTAGATTCAGTAGCCACTTTGTAAGATATGTTTTAAGTTGGTAAGATGTCATTTTTGTAATGTTGTCTGCCTTGGTTTGATAGTTAATCTTGTTATATAAATATGGGCCTAGAAATTTTCGATGTTTTGTGCGAAGTTAGTTTTAGTTCGTGGCTGGGGGAAATAATTGCATTTTTGTCTTGTTTTTTCGACATGTGTGGGATGAGTTTTCATATGTTGCAGCAAGTTTGACTTTAGTAGAAAGAGTTGTCGCACCGAGAGGGAGTCCGTTTCTGACATTAGAGCATGTGTGGGGTATCTAAATGGTTTGCCGAAGGCAACTTTTAGTACGGCTCTTTGGGATCATTCAACCTGCATAAGATGTATAGCATGGGCTCCACCCCAGGCACTAATGCTATACCTTATTAGTGATTCTGTGAGTGAGCCATACACCTGTTTAATTAGGATTTTGTTCGTAACATGCCTAAGTTTGCGAAACAAGTGTATGGTTTTTCTTATTTTAGATGCTAGTATTGAGGTATGTATGTCCCATTTAAGTCTATGGTCTACCATGACTCCTAAGTATTTGGTAAAATTCATACGATTTAAAGTTTGGCAGCCATCAGTACATATATCTTCTCTGCAATTATGAGCAACAAGTCTTAAGGAAGAGTTTGGGGCAGTTTTTTCGGAGATCGAAAAGCAGATATAATTTGTCTTGGTTAAGTTAATTGTCAGTATGTTAGAGTTGAGCCAGGCAACCACACGGCGGACACCATTCTCAGCAGCCTTTCTACACTCCTCCCAATCCTTACCATGAAATAAAAGAACAGTGTCATCAGCAAACGTTAGTGTTTGTCCATTATGAAGTTCCAAATTGCATAGTTCGTTGATGTAGACTAGGAAGAGAGTTGGACCTAGAACAGAGCCTTGCGGTATTCCGTGTGTAACGCTCATGTAGTTGCTTAGTGTTTTATCAAGTTTTGTCGTTTGTGTTCTGTCTGTCAGATAGCTTGTCAATAAGTTGAGTGGAAGGCCTCAGACACCAATTCCCTCCAATTTCTTGATAAGAATCGGTATAGAAACTGTGTCAAAGGCCTTCGCTAGGTCCAGGAATACTCCCAAACACCGTTTATTATTGTCAAGTTTGTCAGTCACATAGTCAACGAGGTTATTTATTGCATCTTCAGTAGACATTTTAGTTCTGAACCCGAATTGGTTAGCAGATAGAAGCTTGTTGCTTTCCAGGTAGCCAATAAGCCTTTTATTGATAATTTTTTCAAAGATTTTTGAGATGGAAGGTAGAAGGGAAATAGGCCTGTAGTTGGAGGTCACATTTTTATTGCCACCTTTGTATATTGGACAGACAACAGCTTTTTTAAAACTATCCGGATAAATGCCTTTAGAAATAGATAGATTAAAGATATACCTGAGCGGTGGAGTAATAAAATGTGAAGCATTCTTTAAAATAGAGTTAGTAATATGGTCATATCCAGGTGCAGAATTTAGCTTTAGAGAATTAATAATTTGTTTAATTTCCTCATCATCGGTAGGAATAAGTAATAGTGAATGTACAGGTAGATGTCTGTTAGCATGTTCCTTAATAATCTCTTGTTCACTCATCATAGAAGTACTGACAATATTAGTTGCTAGTTGTGCACCAACTTGTATGAAATGTTTATTGACAGTATTTGCGGATTCAAGCTCAGATGATGCAATTTCTTTGAGCTCTTTAGGACAGGTGACTTTGCCTGGAATTTCACAGATTTCCTTAATTGTTTTCCAGGTCTCTTTTACATTGCCGGTACAATTGTGGAGTTTTGCTCTATAGTAAAAGTCTCTTTGGGTTTTAATGATTTTGTTAATATAATTACGATATTTGCGATATTGCGTTTGAATGGGATGGTGGGTTGGTTTTTCTTTTGTTTCTAGATGCATAGCATCTCGCTTACGTTGGCATCTAACAATTCCTGCCCAAGTAACACAATCACGTCTAAAAACGGACTATTAGATATCTAATAGAATTTAATTTTTTTGTCCACCTTAAGAGTAAAATATCTCCTAAGTAATGTTCAAGAACGCTTATAGACACAGTTTAGTAAAAGTGGGCACAACCTTATCCCTTCTCATAAGAATGAGTTAAGAAAACATAAATAGATAGAGTTAAGACTTGGTAAATTTTCAAATCGTCTGTAGATATATTTGTAGTGTCTCACTAAACTGTTTATAGACCACAAGTTATACTAGTAGATAGTTTATAGATAAAATTGAGACCTTTAGAGAAGTCTTTACTTGTCAAGTTTTAAAACCAAATTAACTCAAGACTTACAACTTTAAGTAACATTTGATTTATAATAGACAGCTAAACGTAATGGCGCAGAATTATTGCATCATGGCGTAACAAATGAATTATTTTTTACATTACTTGAGTTTTAGCTAGTTAATAATGGGTAAACAAGTAAATCTATGTGCGAATGAAATTCTATCGTCGAATATTATGTAAAACTCCCCTAAAATAAGAGCGCCCGCTGTAAATGTAAGATTTAAAATATTTTTTATCGAATATGAATATTATTTGGTATAAGCAAATTTTTGTAATTGCAATAGTACTCTTTTTATTTAAATCATATTAATTTAAAACATATTAAATTTTTAATTAGACATAATTTAATGATAAAACACATAAAAATAAGCATTAAAATATGTAACGAAAATTATTCGAAGCAAAAATCGCCAATAAAAATGGCGTCAAGATAAAATTTACTAGAAAAACGATTTCTATAGATCTAACACTAGTCTATTTTCTGTAGTATGGCTCTAGACAATGGCAAGAATAATTTCACTTGCTACATACTAAACTATCTAGTGAAAGAATAAACAGATTTATGATTGGTTTAATATTACCTAATAACTGTCATCTCTGTATTCCTTTTTATCTTCTCACAGTATTTCTAGACGTTCATCAGGTAATTTGTTGGTTTGTGTACGGGGAATACTTTTATGCAGTAAGAAGCAATTTAATTAATCAATTCAGGCTAAGTAAAAGATATTTCTGTTTTATTTATAGACGATGTGAAAAATAGTAGCTATAATCTATATACGCCGGCAACGGTGCCAAAGTCGCAACTCTCGTTTCTTCTGACCGCCAAGCGAGCCTAGCTGAGCAAGTATCGCTGAGCGAGTATTTTTTTTATAGTTCTTTCTTCTCGCTCCACTAGTTTGTCGCTCAGCGACATTGTGAACACTCACGATCAACTATTAATATATACCTACCTACATCCCTTTTGTTTACACGGAATGTATATCTATTATCCGTTTTTGAGCGAGAAAATAGTTAGTTGTTACAAAAGTGGACAGATCCCTCCGTAATTGCGTATTTGTATTAAATTTGTTATGTGCATATTCACAGATTTGTGTAGATAGCCCGTAATTTGACCAATTAATAGAATGAGTAACGCATGTTTTGACTTGTTCGGTTTTCGGCAATAGTATCTGCTATGATTTTTATTTATTACATCGGGAAAAGCAAAAGGGCTATTTTTTTCACTGTTTCCATTGCATAAAATCGTCCAATTTAAGTAGTTAATACAATTGCTCTTATCTAATCCATTTTTAGGAAAAAAAACACTATAAAAACGCTTTCACTATCATTTTTTTAGACAAACTGAAAAATATCTATTAAAGTATTTTATCTAGACTTAAGTCTCTTTATAAACAAAGATTAGAGTACCAATAGCTAAAATAGAATGTTTGTACAAAGTTATATCTTAAAATATATCATCTTACCTATAAAATTACTTCAAGTTAAGTACCTCTAGGCTTTATTAACTATTTGTAGAACATTTTGTCTTAAAACATTCAATACACCTATAAACGTACTTAAAATAAGTGTGCTGTGGAACAAATGCTCTAAAAATAATCCAGCCTGAGAAAAAAGACTCTATGAGAATACATTTTCTTTATTGTAACCATCTTTAGAAAGCCCTTATCTATAGTTTAACCATGAATAGAATGTCAATAGACAGATTTGTTTTAAACCTCCAAGACTGTGTTACTTGGGTGGTGTCATCCAAGGTTTAATTGGTCTGAATTTGCGAATTATGACTTTGGTGTGAGTGTTTTTTAAGATTACTTCTGTGATACAATTAATAAATTTGTTTGTGGCTGTGTTAGGGTCATTGTCATTATAGATGTCTGAGTAGTCAAGGTCACCTATTTCATGTAGAATATTGTCATTATTAGTAGTAGTTTTAGTGTTTCGTATTGTCTTTTTCTCTTTATTATATTTCTTTATACATAGTAGTGAGGTAAGATGATCTGTAATAGAGTAGAGAGAGAGAGAGAATAATGAAAAAAATAACTAGTCTCACTGCTCGTCGCGTTTGCGTCGGGGTCTTCGGTCTTTTCCGTACGAGATCGGGCACCGCTCGGCTAAACATCACCATTACATCTTATATCCCAATCTCACTCGTTGAACAAAAAACTAGTCTCACTACTCGCTACTACTTTTGGGAAAACTCAAGGCCACTGTTCGTAGGGAGTCGCGATCGAGTGATTACGGCTAGCACATTTGTTTTCTCTCCCTACCGGTGCCGAATGCCGACCGAGAAGCGTTCACCCCACCCGCCCGCAACTCACTGTACAGCCGCGCCTAGGGATTGCAATCCGGAAAAACGGATCCTACTCGTCAGTCGTTACATCGTTAGAAGTTTGCTGGTTAGCTACACTATAACTAGTGTATACTAGATGTTAATTGCTTGCTCTTTCCCTAATCTTAACATTGAAAATAAAGTTGATTTTATATACCTATATAGTTTATTTATATATTATATAAACTACCTATATTAAGTATATACAATGACACTTGATTAACTTACTAACAGTTCATTTTGAACCTAAAAGTGAAAATCATTCTGATTTGATCAATCCGGCCGGATCCGGTCCGATCCGGCCGGATCGATGGGGATCCGGTCGAAACTGCCGGATTGAAAATGATGCCGGATTGCTATTGCTAGCCATTCACTCGTGATGAGATCTCTGTTCAGTGGATTATTTTGTTCTAGAACAGTATATATATTTTTATATTTATTATTTTTATCATTTTAAATAAGTAACTAGCTACTTATAAAATAGTGATAGGAGTGCTGGATGCCAATGCCAATTTGTTAATTCATTTTTTTAAGAAAAGTAAATGGTTCTGATTTGGTTGTTGTTATTAATACAATGTAGTTTTCTTTACCTACATACTAAAAACCTATTAAAATTTAAATAACTGCGTGGATTAAAAAAATCAGGCCGCAAGCCTGTGTCAGTTGCGGCGGGGGGCATCCGGCCAAGGAGTGTCCCCGCTCTCGCGAGGATCCACCTACCTGTGCCAACTGTGGCGGTGAGCATACCGCCAACAACACCTCCTGTCCCGTCTTTCGCAGGGAAATCCGAAACAGGGCTGCCGGCACAGTAGCCCTGACAACCGTAGCCAGGGCCCCTGTTTCGGTCCCAGCAAAGACGGGGCGGAAGGAGGCGAAGGCCCCTTCCTTGCCCACCACGCTCCGGCCTGCAGCTAACGATCCGAGGCCGAAGGATGCGGTTCCCAAACGCAAAGGGCAGAGGGGACGAAAACGCAAAAGCCATAAGGCCCCAGCCGATTCAGCCCCCCTAGCCCAGCGAGGGGAGCCATCAGCGCCCCTGCCACAGGCAACCCCTAGTGAGCCTTCCTTCACTCTGAAGGATGTGGCCACAATTTTTCTCGATATGTGACGAGCTATCGAGGCGGGCGCAGACCCGCGGTCAGCTATGGCAACCGGACTAGCCGGTCTTGCTGTTAGCAGAGCTGAGTAAGGCGGAGCTGCGCATCGTGCACTGGAATGCCAACGGCCTGCGAAACCAGCGCCGTTCCCTGCAGATTTTCCTCAGTGAACAACGTGTTGACGTAGCACTGATTAGTGAAACACTTCTTACTCCTTCTCTCCAATTTAGAATCCCGAATTATATTATTTACCGGCGGGATGAACTTGCGACTCAGGGCCGAGCCTATCGAGGGCTAATGGTCTTGGTTCGCAGGAACATTATCCACCAACCCCTACCGATTCCACCATCCAAAGCTCCCTACACTCTGGGTATAGCGTTACATATAGGTGACAGCGAGCTGCACCTATATGCCGCTTATAAGCCTCCAAATGAAATTCTCGACACAGGGGGACTGCGTCAACTGTTCGAAACGCAGGTCCCGATCCTCGTGGCCGGGGATTTCAATTGTAAGCACCCAGCGTGGAATTCCGCGCAATTTAACCGTGGGGGGGGGGGGGGGGGGGTTCTGTGTGGACGGCCCGTGCGGGCCGACCTATGTTTCTAGTAATCATAGGGTCGGCCCGGACGTGCTGGACATCATAGTGCACCGTAACCTGCCCAGCGCTCCGGAGCAGGAGGTGCTCAACGACCTCGACTCCGACCACCTTCCCGTCCTAGTCATTCTGTCCTCCCTCCCAACGAAGGTTTCGCCGCCAGTGCCCGGCAAGCGTGTTGACTGGGAAAAATACGCAGAATACCTACAATTGCACACGCCGTCCTTTCCGATCTCGACACCGGAAGACGTGGATAAACTCGCGTCCGAACTGTCTGTGCAGTCACGCAAGTCTCTAGAGAGGGCCTCCACGGAGGTGCCTACGCGTAGGGGGCTTCCTCCCCTACCCCATAACATCAGGGTCTTGCTGAAAAGCAAAAGAGACTTGCGTCGTCTGTGGCAGCGCACTCGCTGTCCGACGGTGAAGACCGAGCTAAACGCGCTCTCGGCTCGGGTTAGGAAAGCCATAGCGGATGTTTTTGTGGATCGTTGGCAAGCTCGGATTGAGGACGCGACCGGAGACCTGCGGGGGGTCCACCGGTTGTGCGCCTCGATGTCCCGTGCACCTACAGCGGTCTGCCCCCTCCTCGATACCGACGGATCCCCAAGATTTCGAACAGAAGATCGCGCCCGGATTTTTGCAGAATGCCTAGATGGGACAGTTTCGTCCCAACCCACCTCAGTCCCACGAACATGTCGCACAGGTAGAATGCGAAGTGGAGACCGGTCTCCGCTCCGCGGTACCAGATACCGAACCCCCGATTGTATTCTCCCCCGGTTTGGTAGCTCGAGCCTTCAGCCGCCTCAAGCCGAGGAAAGCCCCCGGCGCCGATTGCATCGGAAATATGGCAATACGGTGTATGCCGCCGCGAACTATCGCCGCGTACACCCGCCTTTTCAATGGCATAGTGCGTACCGCACATTTCCCATCTTCCTGGAAGGAAGGTCGTATTATTATGCTACCCAAACCGGGGAAGAATATTAAGCTTCCCGAGAGCTATCGCCCCATTACACTCCTACCGGCGATTTCAAAGGTATTCGAAAAGCTACTTTTGCGACATATCGTACCTCACTTTACTCCACGCGACGAACAATTCGGATTCCGAAGCGAGCATAGTACTACTCTCCAATTGACAAGAATAGTGCACAGACTGTCTGTGGCCCTTAACAGGCGTCACTTCACCTGTGCGGTATTCCTCGATATGGAGAAGGCGTTCGACAAAGTCTGGCACGGCGGGCTTCTGTTCAAACTCTTAAACACTAGCATACCTCGTAGGATAGTGCGGGTTGTGGCCTCCTTTCTGGAGGGCCGTAGCTTTCACGTCACTGTGGAAGGTCTTTGTTCCAACACGCATCCCATCGCGGCGGGCGTCCCGCAAGGCAGCTGCCTGTCGCCTGTCCTCTACTGCTGCTACACCGACGACATTCCACTGGCCGAGACGAATGTCGAGCTGGCTCTTTATGCTGACGACGCCGCATACTTTGGGCTCTCTCGGGACCTGAGTATGTCGGGGAAGTACATGCAGAGACAGCTCGACCTTCTTCCCGCCTGGCTGTCGGCTTGTCGACTTAAGGTCAACGTCAAAAAGACACAAGCGGTGATCATCAGAGGAGGGGGCATGCGACAAGGCCGCCGACCTCTGCTCCCGCTCACGCTTTGTGGTCAATCCGTAGACTGGTCTTCTACTGCGACATACCTCGGTGTAAAAATCGATTCAAAACTCACCATGGGGCCGCATGTGAAAAGCATGCGCGCAAAGGCCCTGGTCGCGCGCCATCGACTGCGCCCAGTGCTATCATCCGGACTACCCATCGAAACAAGACTGGCCATCTACAAATCATATATTCGGCCCATCCTCACATACGCCGCGCCAGCATGGTGGGCGTTATGTGCGGATGCAAAAATTAAACAACTCGAGGCCCAGCAGAACAAGTGCCTACGCACCATTACAGGTGCTCACTACCTTATGCGTAACGACTCGTTGCGACGAGGATGGTAACACTGGATGACTTTGTCGTTAGTTTGGCTACCCGGATGTACTCGCGTGCAGATGCATCAGACCACCCACACATACGGGACCTGACCCCTCTGCATTCGAGGCCACCGGATGCCATACGACGACTACCGCGCGACCTGGTATCGATCGCCAGCGGCGAGAGCAGTAGCAGTTCGGGGAGCGAAAGCGACTCGGACAGCTAAGGCGATCGCTGCGAGTGGTTGAGCAGTATACGGATTTACCACAAAGCACTCTTGAATCCTTAGACCAATTACAAGGTCACCAAAGACCTATCCGTAATAACGGTTAGCGAACAGCTACTACTGTTAAGAGACCACAATCTCGTCACAGTCGCCCTTCTCCCGTTGGGGGGAAAGAGAAGACCTATCAGTCAGTCAGGACACTGCAGCACTGTGCGGAGATTTGCGGAGCGCCTGCTTCGGTGACGCAGCTTGCATCGGAGGATGGTGTTTACACAGCGGTGCTGCCGCCATTCTTCGGTTCAACAACATCCTTGTATGGACATTATAGACAATTCATATAGGCATTATAGACAGAATTTCACTTGTTCCAAACTATTTATAAAATGCATGAAGCTAAAAAAACGCGCCCCGGACGGGCACGGTTTTTACCTTCATGATAAAATGGAATAAAAACAGTTCTTTTCAGGACTTTCTCTTGTTTCTTTACTTTTGTTGGCATGTCGCTACACTAACTTCACTTCACAATCGTGGGCGTCTGTGTATAAGTAGATAACAAGCAATGACAAAATTCGTGAGGGCTGACTGGAACCTGGTAGGCTCAGCGGTTGAACGCCTTGCCGCGATAGCGAGGTTCGTGGGTTCGAGTCCCGCCACCAGGATTTTTTTCATTGCATTTTTATCTTTAATAATTTAATATAAGATTATCCTATAAAGGAATTTATAAAAAACGCATATTTATTTAATAACGCAGCAACATTAATTATATTTTTTATCCATGACAACTTTACGGTTGCCATAGTTACTTTAGTTGTTGTTATTCAATGGTTTAAGTCAAATGTATTAATTTTATAGTTTTTTAGTCTCATTTCCATTTATTTTCATTGTAATATAATTTCGTGTGTGTGATTTCATAGATTAATAATGTTAGTACCAAGAAGTGTTGTCACACTACCCAACTACCAACCGAGTCGCTGCTCGATTTAATCGAATGCCACAGTGTGTATTAATAAAAAAGTTAAATTCAGTGCTTGTTATTTTATACTTTTAACCAGACCTATATTTCACAATCTAAACTACAGTCCACAACAAATTGGTCCTTCGAGCCGGATATAGCGGTTATCAAGAATATGAAAACGGAGAGAACATTATATTATAATTACAGGTTTTACAGTTGACTTTCTATACAATTAATATGCATAAATTATAATTATTTTCATGTATCGGTTTCAAAATCATACAAAAAGCCGATATTACAAAGTCTGAAAAAACAATTGAATATCTATCTATCAAAACCGGCTATACAGAAGTCCTAGGAGATGCTAATTTAATTAGTACACATTTCGGACACATAATTGCAGTTAAATTTCTTCAAAAGGATTTCATTAATATAAATAAAAATTAAAACTTATATATGTGTGTAGAATGTAATGACAGTATTAACAGTCAAATTACAAAGTTTTGGCAGTGTGAAGTTGTACCAGAGGTATATACAAAAAATATTTCTGAACAACAATTATGCGAAGATATTTTTAAAAATACAGTAAAAAAAAAAAAAAAGTAAGAACGCTTAGCTCCGTATTTTAAAATTAATTTAATTGTAATTAAGATTTAAATTCAATGCTGAACCTGTGAAGATAACTTCTAAACCATCCTTTCTGTATATTTTGAATAAATGTCACCAGAGGGTATGTAATCTTATCTAAACTTAGATTGAACACTGTGAATACTAAAATCATCCTCCATAATAATAACGATTAATCATTTACAAACGAATCACACCGCAATGACAGCTCATTTTCACAACAACAAACAGCTGATATGACCATAGAGCAGTTTTCAACAGTGTTACCAATATACTTGGCAATACCCACTACAAACTCATACCTGTTCCAAAGTAACAGTTACCGGACTCAAAACATTTATTTTTCAAAACTGCAAAACCATGTATGTTCATGTATAGCGTGCGACAAGCCAGTCAAGCTTACAGATAAAATAAATTGTTCAAGCTGTACCTCAGTGTTTCATCACCAGTGCGTCAATATAGCAGCAACAACTTTTAAGAAACTTAGAAAGTAGAGAGACTCGTGGCGCTTGGACTTGCCCTGAGTGCAGGCCAAAACGTAGTTTGGTGTCAGACAGCACTCCAATTAGAACAATATCCGTTACTAACTCACCGACAGATATAAATTCCCCTTCAGACTTATGTACTGATGCCGAAGACGATCTAGCATCAACAATTAAGGATAAAGTTCTTGCAGCAATTAAAACAGAACTGCCGGGAATTCTCTCTAGAGTATTAAAGAAAGATATAGATTCGATTAGGGGACACCTCTTTGAACTCCAAAACTCATTTTCTGCTATTAACGAAAGATTTGAACAGATGAAAAATACAATCAACAGTTTAACTACTGATAATCTTAACCTCAAAGTTGAAAACCAAAATCTCCAGTGTACAGTCGATGAACTTTCACTCCGTATTACTGATATAGAGCAAAACTCGCGTGAGTGCAATATTGAGTTACAGGGCGTACCTGAACATCGTTCAGAATCCTTAAGTAATACTATTAACCAATGTGCTAACATAATCGGCTACAATTTGGAGGAGTCCGATGTAATTAAATGCACCAGAGTAACCAGGCGCAACAAAGATAATAAAAATCCACGTGCCATTGTTGTGAAGTTCGTGAACGTGAAGCATCGTGACGGTTTTCTAACTGCAGTCTCAAAATATAATAGATCACACACTTCCAACAAACTTAACTCGGCTTTACTCGGGATAGGTGGCGACAAAAAATCTATATCAGCGAGCACCTATGCCCTACTAACAAAGAGCTTCACGCTGCAGCCAGAAGAAGGGCAAAAGATCTTGGTTATCAATTTGTATGGGTACGCAACGGACGGATATATGTTAAAAAAACTCCGGACTCTCGGTATATTTTAATTAACTGTAAGGCCAGTTTGGATAATATTAATTAATTTTAGTCTTTTATTTATTATTTCTCTTTGTTATTTCATATTTTTATTTATTTCTGTTAAAAGTTTTTATGTCATTGTCTATTTATTTCCAAAACATACAAGCTACCAAAAGTAGAACACTTGATTTATATAACGCTGTGCTTATAAATAATTATGACATTGTTTGCCTTTGTGAAACATGGTTGGACAACACTGTTTGTTCTGCTGAACTTATTGATGAAAGATACCGCATTTTTCGAAGGGATCGTAGCATTTATTTTAAAGAAATATTTGGTAAAAAATGGGGTGGTGGTGTATTGATCGCCGTTTCCAGGAAATTGGATGTTGAGGAGATATTTGACTGGCAAACGTCCGTCGAGGATATCTGGTTGCGTATTAAACTTGGTTCGCATACTCTAAATCTGTGTACAGTATATCTCCCGTCATATATACCAGATTCCATGTTTACAGAATTTATACACAATTGTAAAAATATTATATCCAATTCCGATGATAACTGTTACACTTTGCTAGTCGGTGACTTTAACTTACCAAATCTATCATGGAGTATTAATCATGAGCCTCTTAATCCATCTGGTGTTAAAGCAACCTTGCTTAGGGATCTTATCACTAGCTCAGAACTAGAACAACTCAACACCCAACTCTTCAATATCAGTGGTAACATACTTGACCTAGCCATAATTAATAACAATGCCGACTGTACACTATCGTCCGCGGACCCTTTGGTGCGTGCAGTGGGACCCCACCCACCATTTGAACTCTTACTTAAAACCCGCAAAAGCCCATCATTGCTCAGTAATGCTGAACAACACAGGCTATGTTTTCGAAAAACAGATTTTTACAAGTGTTCTAATGAATTGAAGAAGATCGATTGGCTTTCTTCTGCCAAACAACTAAACTGCGACGATTTTGTTCAATTATTGTATAACACTCTCTGGGTATCAATTGAGGAACACACTCCTAGAATAAAGCATAAATCTAGCAAGTTCCCCATATGGTTTAGCAGAGACCTTATCAGAATGATGAGAAGCAAGAATAAATTTCATCGCAGGTACAAACAGTATAGAAACCCTCGTGACTACGATACCTTTGCTCTCCTTCGATCTCGTTGTAAAGAATTATTGAGTAAGTGCTTTAAATCTTACATCAATAAAATTGAGTCAGATTTGGCGGTTAACATTAAAGCATTCTGGAGGTATACAAAAAGCAAAAGAATAACTAATGACTTGCCTAATAGAATGTACTACCATAATAGTCACGCTGACTCGGGTAGTGGGATAGCGAACTTATTTGCAGATTACTTTGCCTCTGTCTATGACAATAATACAACAAATATATACTCGCCCACTTTCTGTCCTTCTAGTTATAGCATTACAAATATCCAATTCAGTTCAGACGAGATTCAGTGCGCATTGGACGGGATTGACATTGGTAAAGGTGCTGGTCCAGACGGTATACCACCTCTATTCATTCGTCTGTGTGCATCCTCCTTAGCCAAGCCCTTATGCATAATCTTTAATAAATCTCTTAATGAGGGAATATTTCCATCCCTGTGGAAACTCACAAAAATAACACCTATTTATAAGTCTGGAAACAAATGTGATGTCTCAAATTACCGCCCAATTAGTATTTTAAATTGTTTCGCTAAGATTTTTGAGAGTCTGATATATAAACACCTATACAATCACTTACAACACAGACTTAACCCCAAACAACATGGTTTCATTAAAGGTAGGTCAACCAACTCTAATTTACTAGAATACACCACAGTCATTTGCGACTCTTTTCAAGAAAAAATACAGGTTGACTCAATTTATATAGACTTTTCAAAGGCTTTTGATCGTGTGAACCATAACATACTTATATCAAAAGCCCACCATTTAGGTATTCATGGTGACTTGCAAAGATGGCTGCTATCGTATCTGCTGCACCGTTCACAGTTAGTGGTTGTACATGGATATGATTCAAGACCATTTATTGCATATTCGGGAATTCCCCAAGGCTCAAACCTAGGGCCACTCTTATTTCTATTATTTGTAAATGATCTGCTGGATATAATTATGAGTGATTGTCTGGCATATGCCGACGATATAAAAATATTTCGTAAAATACGTGCAACTACTGATTGTGAATATCTGCAAGAAGACATTAATAGCATTAACTCGTGGTGTAAAACTAATCAAATGTCTTTAAATGTTAAAAAGTGTCATGTAATTACGTTTACTAAAAAAAGACAACCTATTACTTATAGCTATTGTATTGACAACATTGCCTTGAATAGAGTCACCGAAATGCGTGACCTTGGTGTAATTTTCAATAGTAACCTTTCATTCATTCCTCATTATGAATACATTGTTAACAAAGCCAGAAAAATGCTAGGATTTATCATACGTATTGCAAAACCATTTACTGACATCAACTCCCTTAAAATACTTTACTTTACCTTGGTTCGTAGCATACTGGAATATTGCTCCTCAGTTTGGAGTCCCATTTACTCCATTCACACAAAAAGTATCGATCAGTACAGATGAGATTCGTACGTCATATCAGCAATAGGTTAGGTTTGAGGAGAACACTACCAGAATACCAAGATAGACTAAATAAATTCAACATTGATGGATTGCAGGATAGAAGAACGTGCACAGATCTCTCTACTCTGCACCATATAGTGAACGGTCGTCTTGGTCACGTACTATTAGAAAAGATACATTTTCACATACCCCACGCCCGCAACGAAATCCCCGGCTGTTCAATATACCACCCAGCAACAATAATGTTTCCCAAAACAACCCTTTGAATAGAATGTGCGCATTATTTAATGATGCTAACACTGATTGGGATCTTTTTTATCAAAATCACGCTGCTTTCAGGCGTTGTCTTACCAAAAATAACTAATTAATATTGCTGTTAGTTACTGCGCTCTCTTTGGGTTATTACAGAGAGTAACTGACATGGATTAATAGTAAAATCCAAGCAGTATTTATTAGTAGTAAAATACCTGTTACTGTTACAAACAAAATACCTGTTACCTTGTACTAGTTCACAATACCTAATAAATAATGCCAGTGTAATATAAAAATATATATATATATATATATATAATAATAATCTATGAATATGTAATGTCATAATTTTGTAGTTTTCGATTTTTAGCTTTTAATTTATGTTTTGAATTTAATTTATCTAATGTAAGAGAGTTTAAAATGTTTAGTACTAATTTATTGCAATTCTCAGTTTGATAAGGAATTTATGTTTTTATTTAATGTTTAATTAATTTTGATTTGTCTAATGTGTTTAAAGTTTTTACTGATATATTTAGTTTAATGTTGAGTATAGCTCTTATGAGGACTCCAAGTTTACCTTGTATGCTTTAAAAAATGTGCCATTAATATGTAATTAACTTGTTGTTCGTTTGCTTAAACCTACCTTTTTTGAAAAATAAAATAAATAAATAACTTTAAATAAAAATAAGTTTGAAGTTGCATTACCATTAAAACTAGCTATACAGCAGGTTAATGACACGTTAGGTGATTCATTTAATCTAGCATTAAATAGGTTTCTCTATTAAAGAAACACTTTACAAAAAATAAAATTTTGTTTAATGATTACCTACAAGAATTTTATTAATTGTAATATTTTTATTTTTTGTAACATTTTACAAAATAATAAAAACTAACTCAATTAAAAATAATAATAAAAAAATCCCTACCTACTCAAAAAATAAAAAATCCTTACAATGAACGCGCGGCATTTTGCCCAGAACGCTAAAAATCTGTTTTACAAGATTTCTTGCTTATGGGCCCCATGGTCCCATTGTCTCTACCCCAAACGGCACAAATATATAATTATTAACTATTTGCGAGTATTTTTGCCGTTTGGGGTATTCTGCTTCAGCAGCAGCGTTTCCAGCCCCATCTAATGTCCATGGAAGATGTGAAGTTGCCAAAGTGTCGACGTAGGTTGCCTCCCACACTAAGCAGCGACCTAATTTCCAAGGAATCAAATTCAAGACGTCAGGTCTCTAGCCATTATCGCGTGACAACCCACAAGGTTCAGTCACAGATGGTATATTGATGGCAGCAAGAGCCCTACGGATTAAGTCATTGATGAGGCTGTGCCGTGAAAATCGCCCAGCGCTTTTCAAACAAGAAAGCCCATGGAGCCCAAATTGATCAACGTCATATCCGCACACGGACATCTGTGAGGTTGACAAATGGCGGCTTCCAATCTCAGTCTTATGGCAATTTGTTCCATCGGGATATCCACACTTGGGCAAGCCAAAGACCAAGTATTTAAGCTATCGTCTAAAAAAGGTATGTTCAAATCAGACCAGTTTTTCTTTAAAATCTTAGATATTATCCCTGAAACACTGTGGACCGAAGACAAAAATGCCGGAAGAGCTACACTGGAAATTTTGCGGATACTGATACCGCCATAACTAATAGGTAAAAATAATTGAGTCCATGAATTTTCGTGTAAATTTAAATTTAGAATCCTTTGAAGTATTTGTTTTATGGCAGTATTTAGTAAATCCATTAACCTTTCGCATACAACGTGGAATATAATTACAAGTTGTACAACGTGGGGTCTAGTACACCCCAACAACTCATTAAGATTTTAAGAATTACATATTTATTTAAATTGAATTACATATAATTTTTATGTTATAACATTCAAAAGAATGTAGAATATTAATAAAATACAAATTTCTATCAAACATTTTTTAAGGAATCTCAAAAACAAAAAAAAACACCTTTTTTTAACAAAAATAATGTAATATCTTAACTTAACGACTGAATATATGAATTATATCATTTATAATAATGACCTATCACTAAAATTATAATACGAAAACAATATTTTAAGAAAATAAAGAAAAATCGACGTAAAAATTCAAATAACAAAATATTAATAATTACTCACTAATACAATTACTAATACAAGTACTAGGACAATTTTTACAAAATAAACTTCAATGTTCTAAACATATATAGGAGTTACATTTCTCACAGGTAAACTTTGTTTTTCTATCCGTTTTTCTAGGACAAAAATCACACCTAGATATGTTACCCGGATTTGGTCGCGCTCTGCTAGGTTCACCTTCTCTTTCTCCGAAGTGCTCTCAATCTTTTGCGAATAGTCTTTGGCATTCTTTGGTTCTCCTTTCTATTTTTTAAATGATCCTCTATGGGGCTTAATCCCATTTTTTTTAAATATTCTTCTTGTATAAGTCTTTTCAATTCCTGTATCATTATTTTTAAAATAAACAACCATAGCATTTATTCCTTTATTTCAGGTTTTTGTGGTATTCCTGTATCTGTATCAATTATTGCATGATGGTGCATTGTAGAAAGCAAGTATACCATCTTACGTGGTTTACGAAACAAGAGTGATATTTTCTTGAAATCCAAACAATGATCTATTTTCATCTCATCTTTACTTAAATTATGCTGGAATACAAGTTTCATTACCTCTTAAAGTTCCCACGATTGTTAATTTATGATTTTCCATTAAATTTATAGCTCTTTCGTAACTGGTGAAAATAATATCCATAGTTACGTTTCGTGACGTTCCTGATATACAAAAACTTACCTGTTAACAACGTCGTATGCTTTATTACTAACAGCATACGGACTACTTTCTGGTTGATTTAAAAAAAAAAAAAAAAAAAAAAATGTTGAATCACTAAAAAAAAGTTACAATATAAAAAAATATATACAATTATTATTTCTACCTTAACGGACGACTACATATTTGCGGCGTTTGCAGTGGAAACTTTAGGTCCTTGGTCATCGGATACAAAAAAATTAATAAAAGACATTGGCACAAAATTGGTCCACGTTTCGAGTGACCTTAGAGCAGCGGCGTATTTCTCTCAGAATGTTAGTTTAACAATTCAGAGAGGTAACGCCGCTAGCATCCTGGGCACTATGCCGCACGGCACCAGTTTAGAAGACATATTTGTTTTATAGGTTATATACATAGGTTTTTGTGCTAGTTTTAATTTTTTAAGGTTAGTTATTATTTTTAATTTTAGTTAATTATTTATTGTTATTTTAGTTTTATTTTTTGAATATACTATAGGTATATATATTTTAGGTATATGTACTTTTTAAGAACAGTGAATACAGCATGCGTAAGTAACAGTGATAATACATTTAAAACAGAAATAAATATGAAAATGTATACAAAACAAAAAATATTAATAAAAAAATAAAATAAAAAATAATATTAATAATAAAGAAAATTAAAATAATAATAGTAAAGTAGTTGTACAGCGCCGTACCGTGCGGCACCAGGATGTCCGTGTTGATCCCAAATAAAAAGTCTGCGTTCTTATAGAAAACGGCTTTAATTACTGTCCTTTGTATTTTCGAGTTCAATCTTGAATAATAATCTTTGTATATCAATAAACATTTCAATCGATACCATGTGCAAAGTTTTTTGATGTCAGCGACATCTGTCGGATTTTATATGTAACTAACAAATAATTTAATTCTATACATTGCAATATGATATGAGCGACATCTGTTGAATATTTAATGTACTACAAATTATACATGCCGCCCACCAAGGACCATATGTCCTTCCTTACCGCCCACCATGAGATTACGCAATTATAAATTTATAACAATTTTTTGATTTAATTTAACCTTATTATACACATGATTTATTTATCTTATAATTATACATTATTAAATTTACAACAATATCAACTAAACTTATAACTAGTCAGCAACAGGTAAAATACATATCTTAGACACAGGGCGTTTTATGAAGGTGTTTTTTACATTTTAACGTTACGACCCTGGTGATATTATTTAGGCCTGGATGTTTCTGTTCAACCTTGCCGAAAAGCCATTTTGAGGGAGGTAGATCATCCTCCTTAATTAAAACAATGTCTCCAACTTGCGGCTCAGACACTTTGTGAGTCCATTTGTACCATGAAGGTAAAAACCGTGCCCGTCCGCGCGCCCCGAGTAAGCATCATTCAATTTGCAGGGTGCCGCGCGAGTGACAAATTTGTCACTCACACACACTTTCACATTTTTTACATCCTCAGTCTGATTTGTGCGTTCGGCGGAGAAAGTCGAAAAGAGCTCCGCTTTTATTGTCGGAAAAATGGTTAATTGTGCATTAAAGCTGTGTAGAAACTACTCTAAAAAAAAGTACCCAGTGTCACGTTTTTCAAGTATGTATTTAACATGTTTTTCTTATATTAAACCTTAATAAAAAATAATAATAAAACCCATAATTAAAATATCAAAATCTGACGGTAACTGTTAAACTATGTGCAACAGTTAGAAGTTGAAGAACTAGTGATGTGTTTTTATTTTTAATGAGAATTTCGATACTTTAAAATAATTTATAATCTTTTCAATTTAATTTAATCAAAAGGTATGGCGACAACAGAACCGTCCAACGAGGTTTGTCAGTTACTATTTAGTGATGTGATTTTATAGTTGATAAACTCGATTTTTGTAAATACTTTCTTATACTTTGGTTATGAGATATTATACAATTATTGTTTTTTTTATATAATACTTATTATATTTTCTATACATGATACAGTTTCCCGAAAGATCCGGCATTAAAACGTAAATGGGTAGAGGCAATTAAAAGAGAAGAAAATTGGTAACCAACATGAATACCCGTGTATGTTCAGTACATTTTGACGAATCAAGCTACGATTTAATTGTTTTTCGCCTTTTGTAGTTTGAGTATAACTTCCCCTTGGAGGTCGGTCAAAAATATTGAGATTAAGTTTAGTAGGTACATGTAATTAGTTGTGCATGTGTTTTAATTTAATAAATAATTTAATTTAATAAAGTATTTTAACTTATTGTTATATTAATATATACCTACATTTTTTAAATCCACTAGGATTATAAATGCGGAAGTGTCTATCAGGGTGGATTTGAAAGGATGTACTTTGGGCTAATATGAAGTTCTGCTGATAAAATCTAACAATTTTTCCTATGGAACCATATGTCGCAAATGAAAAAAAAAATGTACTTCATTAATTGGTCATTTTAACGTTACTAGTTTGAATGGAGAAGGCCATTTTTTTTTCTTTTGCGATACATGGTTCCATGGAAAAGTAGTTTGATTTGATCATATTAGCCCAAAGTATATTTTTCAAAGTTATTTAGTATATTCAAAACATCGCGACGAGCTAGCCACTTGTTCGGTGTAGACTCATTCCATCGGCTACGACGAGGTGGGATTAAAACCCCTCCGCTGGTTACCGTGATGATATGTGTGTGTATTACAATTGTATATCGATAAATAATTATTAATCTTTGATGATCTCTATAAATCCCAAAATATTTGGTTTATATCGATAAGTAATAATATTTGTTGTCGGTGGCAACACTATCGAAACTATTAAGTATGCAATTTAATATTTAGCTTTTTATAATAAAAAAACTATACACTTCATAGACATGCGCACACATTCATGTTTGTTGGTATCTCTTTATTTCTCAAGCAGTTTTTTAAGTGTCAGACGCGTTGAGCTGCCATTTAAAGCCACACCTTTTTCCCCGTTTTTCATTTGTTCGCCTCAGAAATTGGCGACACCGGTATCGTATTATTATGAAACAATTTATGTATCATGCTTACTCCATTGGGGCGCGTTTTTTTAGCTTCATGATTTGTACCGTTTTAATAAATGGGTTAAATATTCATTTGTCCATTTACGCCAAAAACCTTGTAACATTTTATGTAACTAAATTAACCTTAACTACCTCTTCCATATCTGTTTATTATTTTTAAGTTTTTTATATATTATATTTTCTTCTTGTAAAAATGATGGACCAAATTTCCATAAATTATGATCACTCAACGCTGATGGTGTAACACCTCGAGATGCACAATCTGCGGGGTTCTCTTTAGAATTTACATGAAACCACTGAGATTCATTTAAACCAACTGTTATAATCTCCGAGACTCGGTTGGCCACAAATGTCTTCCAGTTACTCGGGTGTTTGTTTAGCCAAGCAAGGACAACTGTAGAGTTTGTCCACGCTCGTATGTCATCTTTTGGAATATCCAATAATTCAGCTACCTCTATTAATAAATTTGCTAATAGCACTGCACCACATAATTCTAAGCGTGGTATGCTGACCTGTTTAACTGGTGCTACTCGTGTTTTTGCGACAACCAAAGATACATGCCTTTCTCCGTTTGAACTTATTATTCTAGTGTATACGACTGCAGAATAAGCGACGTTTGATGCATCGGAAAAACCATGCAGTTCTATTTTGCAATCGCTCGAATCGATTTTTAATCACCGAGGTAAATTGAAGTTTGTAAGTTCTGAAAGTTCATCCCGGTAAGTAAGCCAATCATTTAGTATATCTATTGGTGCTTCTTCATCCCATTCTATTCCAGCTAACCATAGCCTTTGTATAAATATTTTTGCTATAATTACACTAGGTGCTATCCATCCCATAGGATCATACAAACGTGCTACATCGGAAATAATTGTTCTTTTTGTTACAGGTTCTGACAGCGGCGGCAGCTTTACCGAGTATTGGAATTCATCGGTCTTCTGGTTCCAGGTAAGTCCCAATATCTTTACTAAACTATCAAATTTGATTTCTAGCCTTTCTTTACTTTCTACAACCTTGCTTTCATTTATCTTACTTTCTTTTATTTTATTACGTAATTCTTCGTTATTAGTAATCCATTTTAGCAATTCGAAACCTGCTTTCTTTAGAAGTTTAGTCATTTCTTCGTAGAGGTTTTTACCTTCTTCTACCGTGTGAGTGCCCGTCATAAGATCATCCATGTAAAATTCTTTAGCTACCTTCTCTGCGGCTACTGGATACAAACTTCCTTCATCGACAGCCACTTGGTTCAGCGCTCTCACAGCCAAATATGGTGCACATGCTGTACCAAATGTCACCGTACAGAGTTTATAATGACACATTTTGTCTTCTTGATTTTCTCTCCATACAATGCGCTGAAAGTCTGTATCTTCTTCATTGACTTTCACCATGCGATACATTTTTACAATGTCTGCTGCCAGACAGATACGGTGTCTTCTCCAACGCATTATCAGACAACGTAAATCAGGCTGCAAAGTAGGTCCCACCATTAAAGTGTCATTTAATGATATACCATTTTTATTTTTACATGAGGCATCAATGACCACTCTAACCTTTGTAGTCAGCTTATCCTCTCTTATTACAGCGTGGTGTGGCAAGTACACTGAATTATCTAAATTTAATTCCGGTTCTGTAATTAATTTCATATGTCCTAATTGTATATATTCATTAATTACCTCGATGTATCTTCGTTTCAGATCACTATCTTTACTTAGCCTTCCTTCCAATGACTTAAATCGTCTAACTGCTATCTCTCGGGATCTTCCATCTATGCAAGAAGTTGGAATATTGCGGAAAGAAAGTCTCACTACATACCTGCCTTCTTCATCTCGTCGTGTGGTATGTGAAAATAATTCCTCACATTTGGTTTCTTCCTGGGTTAATATCCTTTTTGGAGTTTTATTTTCATTTGATTCCAACTCCCAGAATCGTTTTAATAATTCATCTTCTTGGTTCATTTGTACATGCATTACCTTTATTTTGCTATTCGTCCCTGCGGAGTTGACAGAGCCTGATAAAATCCACCCTAAGGTGGTGTTTTGTGCAACAGGAGACATCACAGAACCTCTTATTACACCGTCTCTTAAAATTTGCCCATACACCTCCGCACCCAATAAAATATCTATTCTGTTGGGTGTGTTATAGCTTGGATCAGCAAGACAAATATTATTTACTTCAACCCAATCCAGGGCAACTAACCTTCTTTCTGGAAGGTTAGTGGTTATGTTTTTCAAAACATATGCTTTTAATTCCATTTTAAAGTTTGGGTCAGCCAAGGATTGAACCTTTATAATTACTGTATGTTTGATATTTACAAGTAATTGACTACCTCCTATCCCCGATACTGTACCGTTGATAGGTATCCTTTTAAGACCTAAACTTTGGACTGTAGCCTCCGTTACAAATGAGGCTTGAGAGCCTTGATCTAACAAAGCCCTGAATATTTTTAATTGTCCATTTCTAGACTCAGCTCTGACCAGAGCTGTGGCTAATAAAATTTGCTTACATACTTTACCTTTCGAAAAATGGGACGTAACCGACCTAATTTCATTCCCAGCTGGATGGTCTTCAACTGCCTGAACTGCATTCTCTTGGATGACAGCTGAAGATGAAGCATGATTTGGATGGAGCAATGAATGATGGCGTTTCCGACAGATTCTACAATTAGTGGATTTTCGGCAAAATTTAACAGGGTGGTTGTTGCCCAAACAATTATAACATAAATTATTATTGGTTACAAATTCTCGCCTTTTATTCAAACTTTCACTGGCAAACTGTTTGCAAAAACATAACATGTGACCTTCCGAACAAAATTCACAATTAACATTAGATTTACTATTATTGGCTACATGATGTGTCTTTGACTTACTATTGCTGGACACAACACTACTAAATTTACTTTCATTTTTTGTTTCTAAAAACTCAAGAGCTCTATACCTGCTTATAATAAAGTTATTGAAATCTGAAAGGGTCGGCAGAATATCAGCTTTGATGTCTCCAGAGGCATGGAACTCCCATTGCCTTTTAGTCTCTGGGTCCAATTTTGAAGTCAACATATAAATTATCATGATATCCCAGTTTGAAACATCAACGCCAATGTTAGTCAAGGTGTTCAGACAGTCTGTAGTTGTATCCAACAAGCCCCTAAGAAAACTAGCTGACTCTATATTATTGTTCTTTAACCCGAACAGTCTCTTAAGGACGCAGTTGGTCAAATACCTTTTATTGTTATATCGCTCTTCCAATGATTTCCAACATTGGTCATAATCGGTATTTGACACCGTGATATTCCTAAGGAACTGTTCTGCCTCGCCTACCAAATAACTCTTGAGATAATGCAGCTTCTGGACTTGGTCAAGCGATTTGTTCTGGTGAATCAATTAACCAAACAAATCCTTAAAGTTAATCCACTCTCTATAATTGCCTGAAAAACTAGGAATAGTTATCTCAGGCAATCTAGTGTGCACTCTGTTAACTTGATACTCTAAAGTAGATGCTGCAACCGGAGTGGTGGCAGCATCTCCAATCTTTTGCTTTAAGATCTGCTTTAGTTCACCTTTGTACACCAGACACAACTCCTCCACCTTCTCGTATATTTCATTACTAGTGTATGAATGAGCCTTAAGTGAAGCACTATCTACTGACTGCAAGAGTTCTTTATGACCAGCTCTAAAGTCCTGCCAATAGCTCTCTAACATTTCCAGCCTATTTTCTATGTATTCACTAGTAATTCGTTCTTTTGGAGACTTTTTTAAATTTGTGCGTGCCTTGCTAATACGCAAATACAAATCGTCTTGTACATTTGTTAATGTTTCTAGTTCCATTTTAATTTCTTAAAGCTAGCACAATAAATCAAAAATAAAAATTTAACCAAAATTATTCTATCTTAAAACTAACACCATTAAAAAACTAATAAAATATTCTAAGTCTTTGAAATGTTTAAATTGCAAAATGTAAAATCGGGCATAGATTCCCCGTCAGTTCACTTTTTCACAAATTATTCAAAGTCCAAAATTCTGCACTTTGACGGCTGTCTGATTTTTAAACTAATTATTAAAAAATGTACTCACAATCACTTCGAATATACCAACACTGAAACCTCCAATACCGCTGAGTAGTTGTGTTGAAGCCTCTGCTTGGCTTCCCCTTCTTCCCGCTGACTGAAGTCCCTGACGACTAGCGGCTCTCGGCTGGTCGTCTGCAGTATCGCCCCTGACCGCTGCTGGATCCCTTGGCTCTGCTGCTGCTGCTGCACTTCTCTTCAAAGGTGCGGGAAGACCGGCGTCCGCGCTGCTCGTCGAACACCGTGAATCACACTATGCCGGTTATCCGGCTCGAAGGACCAATGTACAGCGCCGTACCGTGCGGCACCAGGATGTCCGTTAGTCTTGTGTAGTACATGTACTAGAGTACTAAAGGAATTAATTCCCTTTACTGAACGAGAATGAATTATTCCTCAACCTAGTTGCTCTACGGTCATTTAGTTCATTTTAATGTCGAGATCGGGTCGGGCGAACTGAAAGGGATGACGCGATGCACTATTGCACGATAACGAAGGAGAAAAGAATTGAAGGATTAACTTAGAAAAATAACTAATTTACTGGTAAGAAATCTGTGGGAATGAAAGAGAAGACGTGATGTAGGAATTCTCGCGAGCGAAGGAGACGCCAAAAGAATAAATAAGACACGAAAGAGATGGCGCCAGGCACGACATCGCGCGATAGAATAAGATGAAAGACACACATGCAAAAGGTACTAGTACATTATCAAATGAATCGGGGTCCGAGTACAAATTATAGTTCGTTAGGCTGCCGCCGGTACCTACGTCCACAGATAAAATAGAGTACTACGTCTAATTTCGTTCCAAGTAGATCTTTCATTTTGTTTTTTTTTTTCTTTATTTGTTCTTAAAATAATAAAAAAATCTCTATATATTTATTTTATTTATTTATTAATATTGTAATAATTTTCATTTATTTAGTTTCTATTTGTATAGGCTTATATTAAATTGCTTAAATTTGTTTATTTCTTATTCTATATTGAGTTATTTTTACTTGTATATTCAATTTTTGTGTTTATTTTTAGGTATCTATTTTTATATAAGTTATATAATTTGTGGAGAAATGCGCCTCTATAACTTCGCTATGTCGACCGAAGTGGTAATGAGACCATCATTACCACCGCTCAAGCAACCCATACACATACAAAACCGTCAAGTGACCTAGTCATATTTTATTTTGATTTTAGTCTTTCGGTTCACCGGTTTTCAGGCCAAAAAGAGATCCTTGTTGCCCATTTCGTAACCGCATCGTTTAGCCAGCATAGTGAAAGCGATTGTTAAACAACAATTGATTGATCGGTCGATCAATATCATGCATTCATGGACTTTGTAGGTCTGCTCAACATCAGGTTTTTGTTCACCTAAAATTATTTTAGGCGAACAAAAGAGATGCGAGATATACCTACCTACTACTACTTTTAAACGCATCTTAATCCTCGTTCGAACATCGTAGTCGAACCAATTTTAAGAATGAAGATGCGTTTGATAGTTTTCGCTTCACGAAATAATTCCTTTGCACAAGGCTCTACCATGGGTTTGCGCATTGTAGAAACTTAACATATTAATTTACGTATACGTGGGCAACAGCCAATAAGATCGCTTTATTCAATCCTGTTACCAAAAATAAAGCGATCCTATTAGTTGTTGCTCACGTATACGTAAATGAATACTTTACAATGCGCAAACCCATGGTAGAGCCTCAGGGCACTGCATTCGCGCGAAGGAACGTCTGTTAGGTAGAATTCTATTTATTTTATTAAATAGGTACACCCTAGGTAATAATATTTCGAATATTTTGATTACTTTATTTAATCGAAATTAGTTTAAATTTTATTAGTTCCACTTTTTTCCGCGGGAATTATCGCGTGAAAGTATTTGGAAGGAACGAAAGAGAAGAAACCTACGACTCTCCGCGAGCGAAAGAGATGTGATATAGATTCACGATCTAACACGAATCCGTTCGACAGGCCAACCGAGATAAGTGTATAGGGAGCATTATCAATTAGCAATAGCAATACGAAATTGAAGAAAACAGATAGGCTTGCTCTTTCTCACGCGGCTTGTTCTAGAATAAACTAAAAGTTTTAGTAGAGGGGGGCAATTATACTTTCTTGCTATTGAAGTTGCAACTTTATCATTATAATTTTAATGACTATTTTAGATTAAAAATTTTTGATATACTTTTTTAATGAAAAAAAAAATCTAATTCAAATTTGTGCAATTGGAAATTAGTTACATTTTTCGAGTTATTTGTGTTTTTATATTATACATAGTATGAATGCATGAATTTTGCAATGCATGTAGATAGGCTTTAGGTATGCATTATGTAATGGACATGATTTTTGCCTATCTATACCCAATAATGCGAAACCTGTAAATACCAAAGCCGTGTAAATTTTATACCCAATATATTTTTTTATTTTTGTGTTATTTGTGATTATACTCTGCATGCCAATAGAAAGTGGACATATAATTAATTTAATAATAGTTTTATATGTAAATAAATAGTGTAACAATAGTTTAGGTAAGGTAAAAAGCTGACTTTATTTAGACTTTTAACTCAAACCTGTAGTGTTAGTGCATAAGGTGTTCATAAAAACGTTTTTAATTAAAATAACTTAATCTAAGTACCTACTTACCTAGCTAAAATTTTGGACTTACTATTTAATAAAAATGGCACCTAAAGGCAAGCGTAGTAATATTTGGTTTCATTTTAAAGAGGAACTAAATGAATGCCGAGCAAAATGTAATTACTGTTCATTACATCTTAGTATAAAAAGTGGTTCATTGGGTAATTTAAATCGTCACATGAAAAACAAACACCCAACAATATCTTTGTGTGTACAAAGGCAATCTGTTAGCCCTAGTGTAGAAATAATATCAACAGTGCATGGTGCAAGAAGTCAGACTGATGCGACTGATAATATTAAGTCAACTTTACCATCCTCAACCTCTGCAACATTTTCCAACAATCCTGCCTCGTCGACATCAAAAAGTATTACTGAACCAATTACGAGCTACATGCGTAAACCACCGTCAGCACGGAAAGTCGAACAAATCGACAGACAAGTGGTGACGATGGTGGCAAAAGGTCACCACGCTTTACGTATAGTCGAAGAACCGGAATTTAGTCGATTAATGGAAATGGTATCTAATTGCCCAGGTTATAAGCTTCCCACCAGAAAAACTTTAAGCAACACCTTAATCCCAAAATTGTACATAGAAGTATTCCAAAATACACGGCAAAAATTATTAGAAGCGCTTGCTGTATGTCTTGCAACAGATGGATGGACATCAATCACTAACCAGAGCTACATAGCAGTTACTGCGCATTTTATCAACAAAAACACAACATTATCCTCGGTTTTATTAGGATGTATTAACTATAATGAAAGACATACGAGCGCTAATTTAGTTACATTTTTAAAACAAATGATACATGACTGGCAAATAACTAATAAAGTAACCTGTATTGTTAGTGACAATGCCGCTAACATATTGGCAGCAGTTAGAATGGGTGAGTGGAGATCAGTCAGTTGCTTTGCTCACTCATTAAACTTAGTTGTTCAAGAAGGCCTCGCTGAGATGAGTTATATTGTAAATAAAGTTAAGGCAATTGTAGAATACTTTAAGAGGAGCACGATCGGATTGACAAAACTACAAGAAATCCAAAAACAAATGGGTTTACCAATTCTTAAATTAAAACAGGAATGCCCCACAAGATGGAATTCCTGTTTCGACATGTTGGACCGAATCATTAAAGTAAAAGAGGCCGTTATTAGTACTCTTGCTATTATGAAAACCGATTTGTCACTTTTATCTCGGGAATGGGAAATCATAGAGGCAGCTATCCCTATACTACAGCCTTTTTACGAAATAACAAACGAGCTAAGCGCGGAAAGAAACGTTACTTTATCAAAAGTGCTAATTTTTGTACAATTAATGTCAAAACATTTAGTGAAATATTTATCTTCACCGTCGGAGTACCAAGAAATTGTTAGCTTAGTAGAAAGCTTAAACCATAAAATACACACCAAATTTCACGATCTTGAAAAGAATAGTTTATATACCGACAGTACAATTTTAGACCCCCGTTTTAAGCAAAAGGGGTTTCGCACACAAGACTCTTTTAATAAAGCCAAAGAAAATTTAAAGAAAAGGTTGTGTGAAAATAGATTTTTAAATGAAAATGTAACGGTAACAGACGAAGTGCTTCCTTCGACATCGACCGTCGAAGCAGAGACACATGAAAATTTCAAAAACAGCATTTGGGACGATTTTGATAAAGAGATGACTAATATTAGAAGACCTGAAAATCCAATTGCTGCGGGAATTAGAGAAATTGAAAAATACCTCAACGAGGAGTATATTGGTAGGAAAGAAGATCCTTTACAATGGTGGAGCAGCAGGAAACTCGTATATCCGCACCTTTTCCAATTTATGTTGAAAAGGCTATGCATACAAGCCACTTCTGTATCCTGCAAAAGAGTTTTTTCAAATGCTGGTCATGTTTTAAATAAACGCAGAACGCTTTTAAAACCTGACAAAGTATCGCAGTTGATATTTTTACATAGCAACCTGTAAAAAAATATGCAATCTAAAAAACGCGAACGTAAAGCCATATTATTAAAAGTTGCATATTAAGTGCCTTGTGCACATTTAAACTTCAAACATAATATTATACCCTATAATGTTTTTCTTTCCTTTTTATTTTATACTTTATACATAATTACTTGTACTATTATTTCTTCTGTGATAATATAACTTTCTTAAATAATAAATAGGTACATAGTAGATAAGTAGTAAGTAATAGTAGATTCATATTGTAGAATATTTTATTTTAAAGCGTGTTGTAGATTTTACTTGTATTTTATTTATAAGAAAATAGGATTTAATGTTGTTATAAATAAATGTTTCCTTTAGTTCTTACTCGCTCTAACACAGTGAATTCATATTTGACGGGTGCAAGAGGAATGATGGTAGTGGGCAGTTTGACTGTACCTAACTACACGATTGTATGGGGTTTTAGATTTTTTAGTGTCTATTTTAAATTAATCCCTGCACTAAAAGGTTTTCTATCTATATATATAATATCCTACCCCACAAATATGTTTTTATAAGGTGTCGTATCTAGTAATGTAAGTGGGGAAGTAGTTCTATATTTTGTGAAAATATTGTTATTCGTCTGTATTACCTATAAATAATCTTCTTTTTGCCTGTAACTTTTTTTAATAACAAATGCAAAAAAGAAAGAAAGAAGAGTTATCATTTAAAAAATAACTTATCTATGCAGTCCAATATATTTTATATTCTGTTGAAGTTTTAATGATGGTTAAATGGCTATTATTAAAAACTAAATATAAAAAAAAATATATGCATTCTTTTTTGTGTATTACTTAAATCCTATCCTTTTTATGTAAGATGTACTAGTTCACTGTTCGTCGCGTCACGCTCCGAGGGCTTTCGTAAGAGCTCGGCTACTGCTCGGGTATCGAAGTGTGTCTCGCTCGCGCTCGCGCGTTTATGGTTATCGTATTTATTTTCTTCTTACTCTACCGACACGGCTCTTTAGCTCTCGTAAGAAGTGTACTAGTTCCTTGCTTTGCTCTTTAGTAACAAGCGTGAGCGCTGAATGTACCGAGTACTAGTACTTTTAATATTGTTTCTTCTGTGGCACTAGTTAGTAATACGGAAAGTTGTCTGTATTGCTTGAAAGGCGTGATGATAGGTGTGGTATTATAGAATGGGATAATAAGATTCAATTTTTATTCAAGAAATGTGTAATATGAAACGAGATAATTATGTTACCATGTATTTCTAATATTATCTAAGTAGGTACCTAAACTAAACGTATAATTTATTTTAAATACCTATCTAATTAATTTCTTAATAATACCTAGTATAAATAACCTAGTACCTAGGTACAGCTATAATTCCGCTAGGCCAACCGTCAAGTGACCTAGTCATGTTTCAGTCTGTGGGTTTACAAGCTTTCTGGAGACTAATGCATCGTTTTCTTGTCGAGGTGGTAGTCGCCGCCCATTTCGTAACTGCATCATTTAAACGGTATAGTGGGAACGATTAATATTGTTAAACAACAGTGTACTGATCGACCTCATTTATGGACTTTGTAGGTTTGCTTACCATCAGGTAAATACCTACAACAAGATCACATGTACTCCTATTAAAACAAAATATTTTTTGACTCAGGATGCTACTGTACTAATGTACTAAAATAATGAACTAGTACATTTAAAAGATTGTACTAGTTTGGAGCGATCCCTTCAATGACTGAGCAAGCACAAGCCTAATGTCCGTGTTGGTCCCAAATAAAAAGTCTGCGTTCTTATAGAAAACGGCTTTAATTACTGTCCTTTGTATTTTCGAGTTCAATCTTGAATAATAATCTTTGTATATCAATAAACATTTCAATCGATACCATGTGCAAAGTTTTTTGATGTCAGCGACATCTGTCGGATTTTATATGTAACTAACAAATAATTTAATTCTATACATTGCAATATGATATGAGCGACATCTGTTGAATATTTAATGTACTACAAATTATACAGTAGTAATAAGTACAAAATATACACCCAATGATATGCCTACCTACGTGATACCCTTCACTACGACAACACTGAACCGATCTCTATAATATATTCTTTACGGGTTATTTGACTGTATACCATTTTACTTTTCTTAGGTTATACTTCCAGCTCTTTAATGAAAATTATAGAGGTACAAAATGCGTCGAATACATTTATTTATTTATTTAAAATTCTTTATTGCACAAAATTGTACATAGGCGAGCTTAATGCCTTAGGCATTTTCTACCAACCTAGCCAACCTTTGAGAGAGTGAAATATGCTTAGGTACATCATGGTACTTGTTCCATAAACTCATCATTCTAGACATTGGAGCATGGCTCCCAATATTAGAACGACTGAACGGCACTCTGAACACAGGCCTATTCATGGTACGATGATTAACTCTGGGCACACTAAGCCCAACACCATGGACTAGCTCCTCGCAATCTTTCTGACCATTAGCTACCTTAGATATAAAGATTAGATCTACCCAGACTCTTCTGTCGTGGAGGGTGTCCATATTAAAATGTTTTAAACGGTCTTTGTATGAGTTAAGGGTCCGGCACAAACCAGTGGCATATGTTAAATGATACAGAAAACGATGTTGCAATCCTTAGATTCTATCACTGTGAATTTTGTAGCCTGGATTCCATGCCGTACTAGAGTACTCAACAATTGATCGGACATAAGTATTATATAATATTATGAGAGTTTTATAATTATTAAAAGACTTGCATTTTCGAACTACAAAGCCTAATGATTTATATGCTTTCTTTAACATTTTATCAATGCGTGCCACAAATTTGACTGAAGAGTCCATTTCTACATCAAAATCCAGAATTGTTGTCACTTCTTTAAGGTTTTCGTTATTTATACTATAGGTAGCTTGGGTACGACAATGTTTGCGAGGAAACTTTAAGTGATAACATTTATATATATTTAATGACATGTTGTTTTTATTACACCAATTGAAAATACTATCAATATTCTTTTGTAAAAGTGAACAATCAGTAATACCATCAATTTTACGAAAAAAATTGAGGTCGTCTGCATGAAATAAGCCTTTGAGAAATGTATATGCTTTAGTGCATCATTAATAAATAACACGAATAGTAGAGGTCCTAAATCGGGAACCCTGAGCCACTCCGACACGAAGGTGTAGAGAATCTGTCTGATTTGTAATCACTGATGACAACAATTATTTATTATTATTATTATATTAAAAATGATCCATGAATACCAGAGCAAATAAGTTTTGCTATAAGTATATCATCGAAGGCTTTGCTGAAGTCTGTGTATATGGCATGAACCTCTTGTCCTTTGTCTAATATCGTTATTAAAAAATCTGTGAACAGTGTAAGATTAGTACTGGTGGATCGATTAGGTAAGAAACCGTGCTGTTTAGGAATCAGGAGTGGTTTTAAGTGCCAATAGATATTAGTTAATAGTCTCTTTATAATAACCCTCTCAAATAATTTAGGTAATGCACTTATAATAGATATGGGCCTGAAATTTTCTACGTTAGATTGGTCGCCTGATTTAGGAATAGGAACCACATATGCTATTTTCTATCTAGAAGGAAATTGACCTAATTGTAAGGATAAGTTAAACAATATTTTCAGTGCATTGATAAGACCCCCTGAACATCTTTTTAAGGAATAAATAGGTATTCCGTCGGGACCCGGTCCCTTATTAAGACTTAGAAAGGAAGCTAGATATATCACTCTCAGTTATTTGTATACCGGCGAGTGTTGAGTAACTACTTTTTTCATGTCGGCAAATAATTTCACTGCTATCTTTATATACGGAACTAAAATACTGCGCAAAGAAATTGCAAATGGATTGACCATCACTTGCATTATTGGATTTATAGGTATATCAAATTATGAGGAATTGTGACTATTTTTTTTGTACTTTTAATAAAATTCCAGAAACTTTTTGGATAATTTTTAATGTTCTCTTCAATCGTTCTTTTATACTCTTTGTAGCAATGTTTTATCATTTGTGAGCATCTTTTACGTAGTAGATCAAATGTATATTTATCCATAGGATTTTTATATTTTCTGTACTTATTATGATATTTATTCTTTTCTCTTAAGGCTTTTATAAGAGGTTTACTGTAAAAAATTGGATATCGAGATTGTTTTATATTACGTAATGGTACATTTGAGTCAATGATGATATCAAGCTGTCGGTAAAAATCATCAATAACATGATCAATACACTTATTCGGTTTAAGCACTGAATTCCAATTCACATTCTCTAGTTCATTGTTAATAGCAGTATAATCAGCCTTGTGAAAATTGCGAGTAATGGTTGGGTTACTTTTTAACGTGCGTGGTGTTTTAAATTCCATTTCGACTATCAACGATAGGTGATGTTTGTCTTCGAGCGATAAATGTTTAGAGCAGCGTGATACTGACAGTTTGGTTGGATTGTTGGTAAGCTCCAAATCAAGAATTTTATTAGCATGGTTGGTTATGCAATTGTATTGCCGCATATTGCCATAATCAAAGATATCTATAATAGAACCTTCCAATGGTGATCGCGTTGGACTAGGCTAATAGAATGCTTCTCCATCAGGACGAGTCCATTCAATATGAGAGAGATTCAAATCGCCAATTAAAAGGTTGATATGTGAATTGGAGTCGAAATTAGTTGCATTAATTGTGTTATTAAAATTTCTACAAAAATGCTCTATATAATTAGATCTTAAAGGAGAGGGAAAATATACAGTGCATAAATTCAGAGACTTATTTTTTTTAGAATTTGATGTATTTAAAGGTATACTGAGCCATACCTGTTCGCAATCGTTCTCCCAGTGTGTTTGGCGCCGAGATGTTATATCTTTGGGGACTGCTATTAATACTCCTCCACCCTCCGATTTTAAATTAAGGCTATTTAAACTTCTATCCCGTCTGTAAACCATATACCTGTCATCTGAAAACTCATAGTCGTAGACAGAGTCATTTAACCATTTCTCCGTCAGAACAATTATTTCGTAGTTATTACATTCTGTTTTTGTCCTCATACCTCGGATATTTTGGTAGTATAACCTCATCGTCAATAAAAAGTAATATCTTAAAACAATAAAAAAAACAATAAAATCAAATTAATAAAAATAAAATAAACAAAATCATAAAAATTTGCAATGAAATAAATTCAATAATGTGGTTACAGTGTAGGGATCCCTTATTTTATTTTATTTTCCTCCCTCAATTTACAATCAATCGTTAATAATTATCAGGAATATATAAAATTACAAATTAAAGTTTATCAATAACAAGTGTTATTTTTAATCAAAATACTAGGAGAAAGTTTGTTCTTCCGTACGAAAATATTTTCATATCTCACCCAAACAAATCTATACTATTTTTCTTTTGCGGCTAAACGTGTAGCGGCATGCAGTGCCTTATTTGTAGTTGAGAGGTGTTCTGATATGAAAATTGGCTGCTTTTCTCCGTTTACGTTTATATGGTGAGAATTTATTTTTCAGAAGTTTTCTTATTGAAAAATTTCACTGCGGCAAATAGTTCGTCTCTGCAACGCGTGCTGGGCAGCTTTACAACAATAGCTCTGGGTCTATTAGAGTTTCTATTAATTTTAGCGACACAGAAATTTTTTTTCGTAACAGACGACTGATGCAATTGTCTTTAACAATTTTTATAAAGTTTTCCGTCCGGTGCTCTGGAATGCATGCAATTTCGACGTTACTATCTCTTGAATTTTGTTCCAACCTTACTAAGCGGTGTGTTAAATCGTTAACTTGAGAGTTAAACTTAGTATATTCAACTGTTAAGTCTTTATTCGCTTTATTTGCAACAGTAAGCCCCCTCCTAATAACTTCCTGCTCATCTACCAAGTTTTTAATCGCTAAATATTAACACTCTAATTTATTTCTTTATTAATATATATATATATATATATATATATATATACTTATTATTGGTTTTATTATTATTAAATTTTTACAACTTGTCGATTTTCGTCACATAATAAAATATTTTGGTGTTTTGTATTGTTGGTCGAATAAACTACATATAATATACCTAATGTTGATTTACTACCAAAACGTTAATCGCATTAGATCTAAATTGGATGATGATCTAAGTTGAAGATTTATGGTAGTGCATTGTTTCTGTCAGTGAATCCGTAGCTGGTTGACATATTTATGATGATATCTTGTCTCCTGATAGTGTGGATGAGGCCATTCAGTGTTTCTACAACAAAGTAGACGTAATTATTCGTGAAAATACTCCGACCACCAGAGACGTGTTCCACAAATTCCCAGGTTTAGTCCTGGCCTAAAGAAGAGTTTGCGTGAGAAGAATAAATACCACAGATTATTTAAAAAGTTTGGCAACCCACGCGACTATGATACATTAAGTCTACTCCGAGCTAGATGCAAACGTTTAATGCATAAAAACTATAGAGCCTTTGTAACGTCAGTTGAAGAATCATTGAGTAGCAATGTGAAACATTTTTGGAGATTTATAAAAAGTAAAAAAAGTAACCAATCTATACCTCATTCTGTCAGTTACGGAAATATAGTCTCTTCTAGTCAGTCTGTGGTTTCTTTTCAGACTATTTTGCATCTGTATTGGATCTTCCCTCGGATGGCGCCCTTACTTCTAGTGATTTTTCGACCGATAATTGCAATAACAACCGCACAATATCAACTGCGTTTATTAACGAAAGTCAAGTTTTGTCAAAAATAAGAAAACTTGATAAGGGTAAAGGAGCTGGAGCTGGATGTAATTCCACCATCATTCGTATCCGCTTGCGGTAATGAACTGACTGGGCCTTTATGTATGATTTTTAACAAGTCATTGCAGGCAGGTATTTTTCCGAAATTCTGGAAAACGGCGCATATAGTTCCTATTTTTACAGCAGGAGATAGATCAGCTTGTGAAAATTACAGGCCTATTAGTATTCTTTCATATTACGCTAAAATATTGAATCCATTATTTACGATTTGTTATATTATCATTTTAAACCTATGATTTCTATTAAGCAGCATGGATTTGTGACTAATAGGTCGACCACAAGTAATCTCCTTGAGTATTGGAACTTTTTGTGTGGAGCCTTTGCCAGAAGAGAACAGGTTGACGCCATATATACAGACTTTTCCAAGGCTTTTGATAAGGTTGACCACACAAAAGCTTTCTGCTTATGGAGTCCATGGGAACCTACTTCGATGGTTAGAGTCTTACCTAAGAAATAGAAGTCAACTAGCTGCTATTAAGGGTCATCTTTCCGCGCCTATCATCACGACCTCGTGAGTACCCCAAGGTTCACACTTGGGCCTATTGATGTTCGTTATGTTTATTAATGACTTGGCAGAGAGTCTCCAAAGCCCATGTCTTTTGTATGCCGATGATTTGAAGATTTTTCAGAATATTGATATTTGTGATGCGTCCCTAATTTTACAAAAGGACTTGAATACTTTATCTTCGTGGTGTTGCCTGAATCGGATGTCCCTAAACATTAATAATTCTTTTGTTGTATCATTTAGTTGGAAAACCAATAAAACTCTTGTGAGCTATCAGTCAGGCGTTGCAGCGTAAACAAGTTGTAAGGGATTTGGGGGTTCTATTTAACGAGAAGTTGTCGTTTCGGCCACATTACGATCACATTATAAATAGATCAAATCAGATGTTGGGTTTTATTTACAGAACTACAAAAAAACAAAAATCCTCAATGCTTGAAATACTTATACTTTTCCTTAGTCCGTAGCGTTTTGGAATATAATGCGGTAATCTGGTCTCCCATTTATAAGATCCATTGTCAACGCATTGAGCGTATTTAGCGAAAATGTCTGAACATAATTTGCTTTAGAGCTGGTCTTGGTCGGGGTGCCGGGTCCTATGAGGGCAGGTTGAAAAAGTTTGGAATAAAATCTCTTGAAATTCGACCTAAACATAGTCATCTGACTTGCCTTCATAGGATTCTGCATTCTGAACTGGATTCGCCTCCCCTCTTAGCAACTGTAGCCCTGGGTACCCGCTATAGGGCCAGAGACAACTCACAAAGAGTCTTTAAATTACAAACTTATAAAAATAATACCTCATGTTATAACCCTATTATAAGAATGTGCCGCCTTTACAATGAGTTATCGACTAATAAAGTTTCTATTGATGTATTTGACTCGCGTCTTAATAGATTTAAAGAGTGTATTCGAGGAACAATTTGGAATTAAGCGAATTATTTTATTATAAGTAACTAATTTATTATACATGGTGACTTTGAAAGGATGTACTTTGGGCTAATATGAGGTTCTACTGATCAATACGAACAACTTTTCCCATGGAACCATGTGCCGCAAATGAAAAAAAATATTGCCTTCTCCATACAAACTAGTAATGTTAAAATTACCAATTTGTATGGGAAAGCCAAATTTTTTTTTCATTTGCGACACATAGTTCCATGGGAAAGTTGTTCGATTTGATCAGCGGAACCTCATATTAGTCTAAAGTACATCCTCTTAAAGTCACCCTGTATATTATTATATTACTATTATTTTTAAAATTAATTGGATAATTATGTATGTATATTTATTTGTATGTACGTTTTGTGTATATATGTATGTATATGCACTGCTACATTTTTATCTTTGAAGTTTTGTGTAAGTGATATCATAGGATGTCATTTGCGCGAAGTTCTGGGGATGAGGATGTGGTATGTGTGTATATGTAAGTATGCATTGCATGTATTCTTTATTATAAGTATTTATATATTTTTTCAGATTCTAGTTTTATTAGGTTTATTTAATTATGGTTTAAGTTGTAGAAGTGATACGAGCTAGTTTTAAGGTATTATCTATGTTGCATGTTTTAGAAATTAATTGTTTTATATTATTGTTTATTTTGCACGGGTAGTTAATTTTGTAAGCAAATTATTGTATATATACATATAAGGCTACAGACTAGGTCAAAACTATGTAAAATGAAATTTGTAAATATAATGTTTGTAATCCGTTGTATGTCTCATGAAATAAATAAATGTAAAAAATATGGTGTTCAGGTTTTAAATAATAAATACAAGTTGAGTTTTTTTTTTATAAACAACCGGGTCAATTCCTGGCTAGGGGATTAAAAAAATCTAATGTATAAATTTAAGACGCAGTTTTAGTTTTTATTAATATCGGCCCCGAGACTCCTTTGAGCATTTTTCGTTATTCCTTGTAATTTAGGATTTGGCCTAAATTAAAAATGGCACGTAATTTTGAAGGCACACTTCAAAATTTCACCCTGTATATTGTATGTATATTTAATTAGTTTATATATTATTCGTTAGATGTCCTTTAAATTGTTATTTCATTTGCTTTTGCACTCCAACGATGATTCACTCTCTCAAAGGCATTAAGTTCGCCTATGTTTTTTTTTCGTAATTTTGTGCAATAAAGTGTTTTAAATAAATAAACAAAATAGCTATATATAAATATAAAAGGTAGCTAATAAAGTGTAGGAGTTGTGCAATGTACCCGCTTATGATGTGGTGGAGCTGTTTGCAGTTTTTGAACTACTTACCGGAAAGGCGGAGCTTTTATTCGAATTCGACATTCGACTAACGGCATAGTTATTTACTTTATTACAACCGCAGTTCTCAGGCTGAAATTTCACGCATACCGGATCCGTTGCATTAAACCACATGGAATTTACAAAAAAGTTCGTAATTTTTTTTGAGTTTATGATATCCAGCATGGTGGGTATAGAGTTGGAGGCAAAGCCTTTTTTTTAAACTGCTCGCTGTCTTCTTTAGCAGAATATCTTTTTAGAAAAATGCGATATCTCGCATCATTCACTTTGGTGCAGATCTTGTTGCAATACATATTTAATATGTGCAATAGTATTTCACTTTTTAAAACTCGACAACCGCAATTCAGGACTGATTTTTCGCAGACAACCCTATTCGTAATGAAATAATCTTTATTTAACTTAACTTTAATTCATTAACCAGACAATAATATATATAATATATAATAGACATAAGTTACTAGTATCGATACCCAAGAGTTGTGACGAGCCAATAATAGTCAACTTAACGTTTGCATTTTCTATGGGTTTCATACTTTCGATTTGTATGGAATGTGTCTATTAACCAAATCAGTGAAATGTTAAAAAAATATTTTTTTTAATTGTTAATTAATCATATTCTGGACTGATTTTTTTTAGACAACCCATTTGCAATATATTTATTGACATATTTAATTGGGTATAAAATACTTTTCATCCATTAACCAGATCGGTGGAGGTCGTTGTATAGCGGGATCCTATACTATCAGATTTCCTTGTAATAAAGCTCTATAAGTATTTTAAAGTAGGTAAATTATTCTGAAATCCAGAAATGTTTATTGTTATATTATGTAGGAATTCTTGACCCTTTTGCTCCGGTGTAATTATATTATTAATCTCAAAATATGAATACATATTATTATAAATTATTTTTTCAAATATCTTTGAAAATATTGGTAAAAGAGCTACTGGTCTATAGTTGATTAATTGATATTTTTCGCCCTTTTTAAATAATGGTTTTATGATTGATATCTTTAACTTGAAAGGGTTTTAGGAAGAAAAAAACTATAAATCAAGCTAGGTATATATGAATTTCTTGAAAAAATCTATTCTAACATTGACAAGAAGATAAGAGTTTTGGCTATGGATATGGACATGACCAAAGCTTTTGACTACGTGAATCGTGAAATAGTATTACATAAACTCTGTGAGTATGGTATAAGAGGAAACGCGTACAACCTTATAAAATCTTATTTAGAAAATAGAACTCAAGTAATTTAAAACCATGGGAAAGTTATAAAAGCAGTTTTAATGAACTAAAAATTTTAACGATGCCTTCACTATATATCTATGAAGCCGTAGTGTTCATTCAATCTAACTTAAACTTATATAAAACACTAAATAGTAAACGGCATAAAAATAAAATATGCAGTATTAGCCATGCAACAGCATTGTTTGACAAAAGCTTCTTTGGTATGGCGCCAAGATTGTACAATACAATACCTAATTCGATAAGGGAATGCTATAACATAACTAAGTTTAAAAAGGAAATGTCTAATTTTTTAATTATAAAAACTATAAACCTAAAATAACAAAAAAGAACCTAAATATAAACAAATATTACCTAAACAAAAAAAATATATTATATAAAACAAAAAACTTACCTACCTATATTTACAAAAGAATACATCGTCTAGGTCACACCCATGCGGCATGGTGCCCAAAACACTGGCAGCGTTGCCTCTTTGTATTGCAATACTAAGTTTTTGGGCAACGTAACTGCCAGCCCTTGGGTCACCTGAAACGAGAACCAGTCTTTTCCTGAGGTCTTTAATAAATAATTTTGTGTCGGACGACCACGGACCCAGTGTTTCGAACGCAAGCGCCGCAAACTCATAATCTTCAGTTATTTGTGAGTATTTGCGGCGCTTGAGTGTCTGAGCTTGGCCGGCCGCAGCTCCAGCCTCACGGCAGGTGCCTTTAAAAAATCTATTATGACATTTACAAATTTCTTAATGAAGAGACATTGTAATTTGTGTTTTTTTTTATATAAATAAATACTTGACATAATTTAGAAATTTATAATTTGTGATTTAAACCCGTTGAATTTGATATTGTTGCATTGTTAAGGTTGATTTATTATTGTTACTAAAATGGGAGAAAAAAGATGATTGTTGATAATATATTGTTATTATTATTATTAATACTTGTATATGGATGTATAATTGTAACTTGTTATAAAAAGAGGTATAATAACTAAATGCCATTGAAAGTATTTATTAATGAAATTATATTGTTAAATGATTATTAGTAGGTACCTATACCTACTTGAAATTACGATTTTTTAAATTCTTTACTATTAAATCAATTAAAATGTTAAATTATTGTCATAATAATGAAATTAATCATTACTGGATTGTTTAATTTATATTATCAAATTCTACTAGGTATTATTAATTTAATTGTTTTATGTCTAGAGCAAATCTGTAGAATCTACTTATAACTGGAGAAATTGTGTTTAGGCTTAGTATTGTATTAATTTAAAATTTGCATGGCAATTGTGGTAAAATATGCTGAGCTTTTATTTGTAAATGATGTCCTTCTTTGTACCCATATTTCGCAAATAAACTATCTTTATCTTTGACATCTATCCTATCAAATCCGTAAAACAGGTTAAGACACAATCACAATTTATTATATTTTGCTGGGGGATTTATGTTTCTCTTCTCAGAGGGGACGGAAATAGGATTTAGAAGGGATAGGGGTAGGAGGTGGCGCGCTGCAGGTGAGTCCAGCGCGCCTAGGGTGGAGGATGGCTCCTGGTGAGTCGCCGCCGAGAATTTCTCTCGGCAATGGCCTTCCCTCCGGTGGCCGTGCGTGCAGCTTGCAGCGGCGCGATTCCATAAAGTTGATCGTGGGCGGATCAAACATGTCGGCTCGGTCAAACATGCATCGAGCGAGCCGTTTAACAAACACTTCCACTGATTTAACCATTTAGTGTTCGGGTTTACCCGACGTTAGTCTGGTAATTACGTATACCAAACGGGGTCGAATAAACATTATAATCTATAAATCAGTCTTAATTACTACAAAATCATATTGATAACCCGCCGATGTTGACTGTTCACCTGTACATTTCTCATCAGGCTAATTTTTACATTCGAATCACAGAATCCGACTTATATATTATTTATTAACACTGAAAATACAATGGTAGGCACAATTTTTGTTATTTTTTTTAATATTTTGTTTATGTGTCAATTTAATGATTCTGGTAAATATGAATATCATTAAATTCGATATATTTTTTTTAATCTTCAAATTTCTTTGTTTTTATATTTGCTATCATTATATTACAGTCTTTATATTTTAGTTTTTTTTTAATTATTTTTTTAGCTTTTCATTTGATTTCTGCTTCTTTAGCTCATTTTTTGTTTTCTGTTTCTTCTAGTAGACCTTTAGAATATTCGCTTGTCGATTTATTCTTTCTAATGTTGCGCTTAGATGTTTTGGGAGAAATTTTACACAATTCAACAATTTCGGATAAGCAAGCTTACAGCGTGCTCATCTCTTCAGTTGTAACTAAATTATAATATCCACCCAGATTATCTATAGCGTTTTTACCATGGAAAAAGATCTAGAAGTACATATCAATCGGTTGTGTGTCACGTCTTACAGAAGCTTGGACATCGAAAGCTTCAACACTGTGAACCATGTTTGCCATGATCTTGTAAAACATAATAATAATAATAACGTTCATTTTCTTATAAGAGTTGTGCAAAAAAGCATGTTTAGTATTCCAAACTTATATACGACATAAAAGAAAGAACAATTAAAATAAATATTATTCCCACAGTTGGATAGATCGCACATTTGGGAGTAAAATATTTGCCATGTGACATGCATCTCATTTATGCGTAGAAAGATGTAGGGTATAAGCATTGAGCGTGTAAATGTATAGTTGTGTGTATGTGAGTTCGTGTGTTGTATGTAGGTATGTATGTAGGTATGCATGTGGGTATGTATATAAGTTGTATTCATGGGTGTATGCCTATTTGTATGCCAGTGGTTCCTGGCTCCCTAACTCTGTACTATGGGTAGCCAGCTTTCCACCTGATTCAGTCAGCGTGTGAATGTGTTTTTTAGGAAGTTTAAATAGTGAATAAGTTTAAATAATACATAGATAAGTTGCGTAGGTAAAATATACAGTAAGTAATGTAGAAATTTAAAATTAGTCAGTAGGTCCTCAGTTTCGTTATAGTTTTTGTCAGTAACAATTTTTTTACATAGTAGTTTTGTAGTGTTTTTATTTTAATTAGTTTATTAAATTTGTATATAAGTATGGTCCTAGAAAACGACTAAAACGTTGGGCAAATCTAATTCGTACCCGAGGGATTTTCCATACGTCATGTCTTTTCTGTTTAGCAGTGTTGGGCATAAATAAAGAGAATTTTGATGAAATCTAAGGATTGTGATTAGTATATAGATTTGTCTTACTGTTAGTAGTTTTGTGGGTGGGTAAGTCGCGTATCTGAATGGTTTGGAAAAAGCAACTTTAAGTACTGCCCGTTGGCTTCTTTCCAATGCTATAAGAGATGTTTGGTTTACTCCTCCCCATGCGATTGATTGAATAAGAGATAATACTGCGTGTAATATACAGGTCTTAAGCAAGGAATTATCGGCAATATAGCGCAGTCTTTTGCAGATAAACATGAGTTTTCTGATTTTAGGTATTAAGGCGTCTATGTGTTTTTGCCAGTTTACCTTGCTGTCGATGATAATGCCTAGATATCTTATATCCTCCCCGCGTTCAATAATACTACACTGGCAGAGAGTAGTGAGATCATTGGCTGTGCATATATGTGTTTTGATAGTAAAATTTTCTGGTGGGCGGTTGGTGTGTTTGATGTAGAAGCATAGATTAGTCTTACTAACGTTGAGTGTGAGCAAGTTGCTTTTTAGCCATTCCGACACCCGTGCAATCCCTTGTTCTGTCTTGTTTTTGTTACATCCCAGGCCGTCCCCTGAACAATAATACAGTGTCGTCCGCAAATGCTAGAATTTGTGCCGACCCTGCTACCAGTAAACGTAGTTAGTCGTAGCTTTTGGCAGCTTGTCAAATCCGTGGAATCAAATTTCTGTCGCTCCTCGTTACCACCGCTGCGGAATTATGATGGATCACTGGTTTACATTGCAAAAGAGAAAGCACAACTTTTAGCTAAACTCTTTGCATCGAATTCCCGAATCAATGATGGAGGCGAGCTTCCACCTACTATAACCGACTGTGGCTTCACAATGCCTAATATTCGCATTAGGCAATGTGATGTGCGCGAGGCCCTACATTCACTTGACATTTGGAAGGCCAGTGGTCCTGATGGTATTCCTGCAGTCATTATAAGGAACTGTTATCTTGAGTTGTCTCCCGCCCTATCTCGACTTTACCGCCTTTCATATTCCTCTGGAGTTGTCCCTGAAGCTTGGAAAGTAGCCAATGTGCAACCAATTCCCAAAAAGGGAAATTGATCCTACCCCAATAACTACCGCCCCATTGCCATCACCTCAGTCCTGTGCAAGGTTTTAGAAACCATTATTAATACACAGGTCATGCGATACCTTGAAGGTCACTCTATCCTGAATGATCGTCAATATGGTTTTTGCCAAGCAAGATCAACGGGTGACCTTCTCGCGTTCATTACGCATGTTTGGGGTGAGGCAGTGGATAAATGTGGGGAGGCCTTGGCAGTTGGTTTAGATATTTCTAAGGCTTTTGACCGCGTTTGGCACAAGGCTTTGCTCTGCAAGCTGCCTTCTTATGGATTTTCAACGCAGCTATGCAACTGGATATCCAGTTTCCTCTCTGATCGTGGCATTAGGGTCCTAGTAGATGGCGTAGCCGACTGGGAGTCTATTGATGCTGGTGTACCCCAAGGATCAGAGTTGTCTCCTTGTCTTTTTCTTTTGCATATCAATGACCTGTTGTCATGTGGCAACATTCATTGTTATGCAGATGATAGCACTGTCCACGTTCGGTACTTTGCTCAACGTCCACCTAGCCGTGTCCAAACAGAGGAATTCAGAAGGGTTTCAAACCCTGCTAAAGGTTTCGACTTGGGGTTCGAGAAACTTGGTCCAATTTAATCCGAGCAAAACACAATGTTGTGTAATGACGGCGACAAAATCCGCTTTTACTCATTTTCCTTCTCTTCCCAGCTACCCAGCTATCGCCTTTACCATCTCTCAATGTCCTAGGTTTAGATATACGTTCCGATCTTAACCACTGCAATTATATCGAGAGCATTGCAAAAGCTTCAAAAAAACTTGGCATCATAAATGAGGTGCGTCGGTTTTTCACACCCAGGTTAAGAATAATGTTATATAAGGCTCAAATTCGACCATGTGTAGAATACTGTTCGCATCTTTGGGACGGATCTGCCAAGTATCTTTTATCTGCTTTCGATACCCTGCAGAAGCGAGCGACTAGAATTATTGGAGACGAAACGCTCAATAAAACCTTGGATCCGTTGCAGCTTCGCAGGGATGTGGCATCGTTGAGCGTATTTTACCACCTATTCCATGGACAGTGCTCTATAGAGCTTTTCAACATTATTCCCCCTTCCCCTTTCCGTTACAGGACAACACGCACTGGTTGCAAAATGCATATGTATACCGTGGCGGATGTACCAACTCATACCAAACGTTTTGGCGATTCATACATCTACCGTACTATTAAAATGTGGAATGCCCTACCAGCTTGCGTGTTTTCTTCCTCTTATAACCTAGAGGCCTTTAAACGAAGCGTGAATAGGCATCTTAAGCCGGCATAATGATGGCAACCAGCGGTGCACATGTATGCATCCGCTTGTTGCTATCATTCCTGGACATTGCATACTGCTTAACATCAGGTGGATGCAAGGTCAAATGCTGAGCTCTTATAAAAAAAAAATACATAGATCGTTAATGTAAACCAAAAAGAACGTCGGCCCAAGGACACTTCCCTGAGGTATGCCAAAAGTGCAGTTTTCCGAATCACTAAGGACGCCACCAAGTTTCACCACTTACATTCTACTTGTCTTATTAGGTAGCTCTTAAACCAGTTTAGTGCTATGCCTCTGATTCCCAGCATTTCTAATTTATGTAGTAAAATAGGCGTTGAAATGGTATCGAATGCCTTTTTAAGATCTAAGAACATACCGATACATTTATTTTGTTGATCTAGGGCCTCAGACACATACTCATAAAGGAGATTAATGGCGTCCTCAGTAGATCTCCCTGCTCTAAAACCGTATTGATTGTCGGCTAGCAAGTGGTTGTGATAATTGTGAGCATCGGGAACTTGTTGGTCAAAAATTGTCACTTCAATTCTTGCTCATTCTTCATAATAGATTTCTTTCGGTTATGTGCTGGTTTATCCTATTTAAATGTTCTAATGGTTCAATTCAAATGGTTGGTTGTCCATTCAAATGGTCTAAAATTGTATGGCGTTGAATAAGTTTAGGCTTTTAACATCCTCAACACTTTCTGCAGATCTTTTAGTTCATAATTTGTTCCCGTTTGTATAATTATTACGAGGGATCTAAAATAATAAATAATAGAAGCGGGAAAATGGAAGGGGTTATGCCGAATATTTGGTATTACCCGATATGGTCTGTTCACTATTATTATTGATCGCCCCGCAGGATCGAAACAATTACAATTACAATAAATATTTTTGGTTATATTACTTTTGGCGTTAGCGTCACTATTATTAGTATCATTAATATGTGAGTATTCCAGTAAAGATTATATTATAACTGTTGTTAGAAATAAAGCTACATCAATTTAAATTCACGAAAAAATAACATCAAAAACACACAAAATACTGAAATATCCATAACTTGACCAGCGTCCGTATCTACCGTGTTATTGACTGCCACTAGATGCGACTTTCAATATGGCGGTAAACAAAATACGGTGATCTCTTTCTAACATGATAAAACTGTTGTGTTCGGGATTACCCGGCGTTCATGTTTCCCCCATTCTCCCCTACATATCTAAAGGAGCCAATAATATCTAATGTTATTATTTTTAATTGTATTTAAATTTTGATAACCTTTTAAATACTGATAAGATTACGTAAATTATCTACGAAGTTATCACAACATCAAGTCGAACAAATATTTTGATCTCACAAACGAAATTACTAGAAACGGATTTAAAACTCAACTTATGCAGTGGAAGTTGGTGCAAGAGGAATTCCAGCAAAGTCTTTGCACCGTCTATTGAAGGATCTTGGCCTTCCGAGAACAGCCGTCGGAACTTTTATGGAGCGTGTTTCCAGGATGGCGCTAACAGGATCATATAATATTTGGTTGAGTAGAGAGGGTAGTGAACACAGTGCAGGTGAGAGTTCAAAAGGCCTTTAAACCTACTTCGCGGTCTCAAGTCCGGAAACGCTGCAGTTCATTCCCCTGCCTTTCAACCACGCGATGGACCCGGCACCCGCACGGTGAATCCATGGTTTGCTAAGAACATTGTCTCTCATAAACATTTTAAAAAATGTGCGTGATAATTTATATTGGGGACTATCAAGATCCATGGTCTCCGTGGTATACTAGACGTCTATCAAGATTTATAAATATTTTCGTTTGGGTTTTTTTTTAAAGACACGTAGAAAATCTGTTATATCGCCAGCGGCCCCAGCCTAGTAGTTAGGTCACTGCACAACTGATAACAAGGTTAAGCAGATGACAACAAGGCCGGCCTGGGATGGGTGACCGCTTTATACAACGAGGCTATTTAATCATAAACACCGCAACAAGCTCGCCACTTGTTAGGTGTTGCCTCCGAATACCATAGGCGAAATGAGGACGGATTAATCCCTCCGCTGGGTACCCTGAGACCGTTTAAACGGTTCTCGGGAAACTAGGTATTTATTATACTTTAATATCCTCATTGCCTTATCGTCTACCTACGTCACCTACCTATTCAACCACGTCATCTGTGACATTAACTAGTGCGATTGCAGTACTGTATTCTGTTCGGAATTCCGATTGAATTAGATGTAGTCTTTGACCGCCTCTGTAGACTAGTGGTTGCTTTGGCGTTGTATCCGGAGATCGTGGGTTCGATTCCCCCCATGGCAAAAAAATATTAGTGCGTTTTTTCTGTACAGTTTGTCATAGTCTGGGTGTTTATAAAATATAATATGTATTATATTAGTGTTTCTGGTACAAATCTAGAGCTTAGTTTGTGACCAGGGCAATATGTGTAAAATTGTCCAACATATTATTATTATTTATTTGTCTGGATAGGATTTTATTATTAAGTTTCTTTTTATTGTACCTATTTTATTTAATAATAATAATACGTAGGACATGTTCACCAGAAATAACGATATAAAAAATAAGGCAAGTAGTATCGGGTTTATACAGGGTGAATTTGAAAGGTTGTTCTCTTTCCATGGAACCCTGTATCGCAAATGAAAACAAAAATGCCTTCTCCATACAAACTAGTAATGTAAAAATCATCCTGTATAGTTATATAGGATGGTAAAGGCGTTTGTGGAGTGAAATTATGTACATTTTTATATTGATATTTTATTTAGTTCACGCAAGACTTGTATTAAACTTCACAGTCTTTTCCACCGACATTCATTTTGCTATCCCCACATGTAAGGATTCCACAGCAGCAGGGATATGCTTGGGAGTAGTCCTTTTCCATCGTGCACTTAGTCTCGTCAAATCCAACTACACCACATCTGAAATAAAATTAATACTATTTTATTGGGATGAAGCTCAAAAATCGAGTAACTTAAAAGGGCTAATTTTTACCCATATATGCTTTTTGCTGGTTATTTCCTTCTTACTAGCCTCCTGCGCCGCTTTCACAGGAGTTCAGAATTGTGTTTAGGATGCAAAAATAAGGGTTTGGAAGATATCCTGATGCTCTGATATAACGTGTTTATATATATTAAAATATATAGATACTAGACCCTAAGTAATACCCCGTGGCTTCACCGAACTGAAAACGGAATGCACTCACCTTGATGCCGCCACCATAAGACTTGTCTGTATCACTTTCTGGGTCCAGCTCTTCAAAACACGTCCCAATGTTTATATTACCCCAGGGACTCCAATTTTCACTTTGAGCTAATCTTCTACTGGTCTATTATTAATTATTAATGGCTTTTAACCCAAACTTATTTTAAGCTTGTCCGAATGGCGCGCAAACGGATCTGTCAGTGTTGCCATCCCTTTTTTCCCCGAGCTACCATATATACAATTATTATCATACAAATAATTGTGTGTGTTGCCAATTATATAAAATATGCCCCCATTTGGTTCATTAAATACTAAACACTGGTTTTTTTTAGCTAATAAGTAGGTTTACTTAGTCTTTGCTGGAGGGGGTGACTAGCTATTTTTTATCAACTTATAAAAATTACTTAAAAAAATAGGTAGGTACATTTTATTTTATTATTTACACTTCTGATTCCGCATCTGTTTCCGTTTTCGCTAAAAAAATATTTTGACATCTGGTTTTATTTCTGCTTCTGTTATGTCACTTCTGTTGCATCACTACTATAAAGTAAATCCTAAAACATTTTCCTTTCGAACTTACACCAACAATCATCATTGTATAATCTGTGGATGTGCCGTACCTATAATGATAATATCGTCGGGTTGCTGGGGATTGATGTTGTTGACAGTTTTTTTTTTTAAATAATTTTGTCTATTTAACAAAATATATTATGAGTCTACTCTAATATCTTTACTATTTTATTGTCAAATCAATTAGGTGCCTGTTTCGTAACCGCACCCTAAAAGGAGAGTACAACCTCGATAAGATATCAATGTAGTACTATATTAGCTTTTTCGTAATTATTACATTGTCTACCTAATTGGGAATAAATTAAAACTCTTTATATTTGGACTTATTTTATTGTGTTTCCATCCAAAATCATTTATATATATTATTCACAACAAATTAACATGTCTTTATTCAATATATTTACAATAATTAAATTATATACTACAGCCTTTCGCTGCTTTTTCCAACCTAACCCGAAAAAAATCTAAACTATTTCATTTCTCTATATTCACATGTCCTTCAAATTATCTATAAAAAAAATAAAAAAAATGGTCAGCCCTCTCCAGCCAGCACCAAAGTTACGTTCCAAATAGTAGGGGTTACATTCATCTAGACTCCATAAAACCATTGAGATCACAGACCAAAACGAAACATTTTTTTTATTGGAGCACGACATGTGACTTTGTATCTACCTGGTGGTGAGCAGACCTACAAAGTCCATAAATGGGGTCAATCAATAATTGTTCTTAAACAATATTGATCGCTCCCACTATGCCGGCTAAATGATGCGATTACGAAATGGGGGGCGACAATGACGAATTGCATTACGAGTATATACTCGCAGCCTTATCGTCAATTCAACCACCCATTTCGTAACCGCTCCCTGAAAGGAGACTACCACCTCGACAAGAAATCGATGCAGTAGTCTCCAGAAAACCGGTGAACCCACAGACTAAAACCGAAACATGACTAGGTCACTTGACGGTTTTTGGATCTGTATGGGTGGTGGTAACGAGACCGGTCGGTCGGCCTAACGAAGTTATAGAGACCTTCCTCCCACCTAAAATATGACTAGGATTGCATCTATATAAACGATAGTAATCGAAACACACTGTATTCATTTAGAATCTGAGAAAAAAACTAAACACTCAGAGCAGTGCCTACAGGCACTGCATCCGATCCATATCCATGAAAATACGATGATCAGGAATGGGTGTCAAATGTACCGCCATCATCGCCTGACGCGGATTAGAATTAAACGCAGTGCGTAAACGACTTGAATTTCCTTCCAATGTCATCAAATAATACTATTGGTTCTTCGATCGTGAATTGGAGATTTTCGGGCTTGGGAAAACGAAACTCGGTGTACCTAGTACGCAATGTGAGTAGGTACGATAAGGTATATTGTCTACCTTGGATTCAAATCCAATGGAATGCGTAATTTGTATTATGTAATTACAAGGTATTTAGCCTTGTATTTATGCAAAGCATAGGTACATGGATTCATCGTGCTGTTGCGGTCATACGGGGTAAACGTAGTCATTCGAACTTATAACCGAAAAGTTCCTTTCTGGTATCAGTATCTCTACCATGAGTTATTACTGACAGTTTTTAGTATAGTCCAGGGGTGCGATTTTTGAATATCAGGGGATGACTAAATATCACTGAAATGTCAAAAGAGCCATCGATTTCCAAAGTTCGTATTTTTGAATCTCATCGTGTGACTAAAATATCATACCTATGATATTAATACGAGAACCTCCTACCACTCGTAAATTAAGTCACCGATGACAGATAATAATCATCACAGATAATGTATGTTAAGTTATGTTCCACCATTGAGTTTTATGTTTTAGCATAGACATGTTAATTTTATTTTTATTTTATTTATTTAAATCTTCATTGCATTCAAAATACAAAGGCGAACTTAATTCTGCTAGGCATTCTCTACCAGTCAAACGTTCGGGACAATAAAAGCAGTCAATAAGCAATTATTATGAGAAACAAGAATGACAAATAATATTTTCTTCGTGTAGCGAAACGCAAGTAGATTTTGTGAATGAGAAATTATGACTTTCAAGAATAAGACTTTTGATAAATCGTGATTTCGTAGTCATCGGTGATATTTTTCTCACTGGTGATATCAAACTCACCGGAGACATTGATATTTTTTTTTGATCACTGAAATGTCAAAAAGCCATCGATTTGGAAAATTCGTATTTTTAAATCTCATCGCGTGACTAAAATATCATCCCTATGATATCAATACGAGTGCCTCCTACCACTCGTAAATAAAGTCACCGATGATAGATAATAATCACACAAATAATGTATGTTAAGTTCCGTTCCAACATTGAGTTTTTATGTTTTAGCATATTTAAGTCGGACTTAATGCCGCTAGGCATTCTCTACCAGTCAAATCTTCGGGATAATAAAAGCAGTTATTATGAAAAACAAGAATGACAAACAATATTTTCTTCGTATAACGAAACGCAAGTAGCTTTTGTGAATGAGAAATTATTTGACACAATATATGACTTTCAAAAATAGAATTTTTGATAAATCGTGATTTCGTAGTCATCGGTGATATTTTTCTCACTTGTGTTATCAAACTCACTGGAGACATTGATTTTTTTTTGATCAATGAAATATCAAAAAAGCCGTCGATTTCAAAAATTCATATTTTTGAATCTCATCGGGTGAATAAAATATTATACCTATGATATCAATACGAGAGCCTCCTACCACTCGTAAATAAAGTCACCGATGATAGATAATAATCATTTATTTATTTTATTTAAAATACTCTATTGCACAAAATTACAAATTAAAATTGTACATAGGCGAACTTAATGCCTTAGGCATTTTTTACCAGCTAACCTTTGAGAGAGTGGAAGATTATGCATAGGGTGCAAATAAATAACAATTTAAAAGACATATAGCGAATAGTATATAAACTACTTAAATATTATATGTAAATACTTAAACATACACTCAATACATAATATACTACTTATATATGTAAATCATACAATATAATACATATAGTACATATCAAAACAGAAAATGCAATTAATCACACAAAATAATTGAACCCCAAATTGATACAAGACTATTCAAAAGTAAATTAAAAAAACACCTAATATCTAAATGCTACTATTCACTAAAAGATTTTTTTAATGATTCATAAAACCAAATATATTTATATTTTTTATAATTCTGTTTATTTTTACTTTTAATAATACTTTAAATATTACTTAGGTAAAAGAGTAATATTACTTAGGTTAATATATAGTTTTATGTTTAGTAGTAAATAATAATGTATAGTTTTATGTTTTTGTTATTAGTTTTAATTTTAAAATATTTTGTAAAAATGCCCTTACAAGGTTATTGTGAAATGAAATAAATTGATTTCTCCTTCAATAATGTATGTTAAGTTCCGTTCCAAGATTGAGTTTTTATGTTTTAGCATATTTAAGGCGGACTTAATGCCGCTAGGCATTCTCTACCAGTCAAATTTTCGGGACAATAAAAGCAGTCAATAAGCAATTATTATAGGAAACAAGAATGACAAACTATATTTTCTTCGTGTAACGAAACGCAAATAGCTTTTGTGAATGAGAAATTATTTGACACATATGACTTTCAAAAAAATAACTTTTGATAAATCGTGATTTCCTAGTTATCGGTGATATTTTTGTCACTAATCTATCTCGTAACACTAATCTAGTAATCGCCTGAAATTAATTTAATATAAGGTTTATAGTAGGTAAAGGAGATACTTACGTGAATACTTGTGTATTATTATCTGTTTGGCAAGTGTATTGAATGCATTGGTTCGCACAAGTCGGGGAATATGGGTCGTTGTATGGAATCACCTTGTTCAGGGATGGTATGTAGCAACCTTCCTCGTCCGCTGGTAAACAAAACAAATTTTAAGTTAGAACTAAGTAGGCTTCTTAGGTGAGAGTAAGGTCTCTATAACTTCGTTAGGCCGACCGACCGGTCTCGTTATCACCGCCCATACAGACGCAAAAACCAATAATGTTTCGGTTTGTGTCTATGGGTTCATCGGTTTTCAGCAGACTACTGCATCGATTTGTTGTCGGTTGGTAGTTTCCTTTCAAGGTGCGATTACAAAACGAGCGGTTGATTTTACGATAAAGCAGCGAGGATATGAAATATATGCTTATTATTCAAATTCGCCTTTAATTGCGCCCATTTCTTAACTGCATCGATTAGCCGGTTTAGTGGTAGCGATCAATATAAAAAAAGTATTTATTGATTTACCCTATTAATGGATTTTGTAGAGCTACTTGCCATCAGGTAGATACAAAGTCACTTGCCGTGCTACAATAAAATAAGTAACCATCAGTTGTATACTAGATGGTTGGTTGGTAGACAAACACTTTAAACTCGAAAGTTTTAGTAGTGTCACAGAAGAAATAATAATACAAGTAGTAGGGTTTGCTATTGTTTGTAGGTACTTATAAATTTAGATATCTTCTACTGGTTCAAAAATTTGTATAATATATTTTATGAAATATATATTTTATCATAAATAATATATAATAAGTAGGTAATCAATCTGCGGAGACTGTCAAATTAGCAAATGTGGCGTTACATGCGTTTTGAACTCAAATAATTTAATTTTTTATTTTTTCTATTGTTTCCTTTAAATGTTTGTGTGTTTAATGTGAATTGTCCTAATTTATTGTTGGTAGTAAGTTTTATTTAATATTTTTGTGTAAAATTTATGTAACATGAATATTGCCAATTTAAACCCCGACCCCGAACCCGATGATTCTGGTCACAGTTGTAGCCCTAATTTATTTTCCCTATGGGATTAGGTCAATCTGAAACTAATATTGGGGCAAACATAACCGTTGAGTAATACCAATCCCAAAAAAAATATATCCCTGAAGAAAATTAATTTTAAACCTACCCCTGCCCTTACAAAAGCCATTGCAAATGCAAATGGAGAGTTGGTACAAAACAACAAATCTCCTAAACTAATTATCCCAATTCTTCCTACTCCCGACCCTCCTTGTCTTTATACTCCAACCCCTCCAATTCCCCTTACTGCAACCCCTCCGATTCCCACCCATCCAATCGTAAAACAAACCATTCTGGCTAGGTCTCTATATAGTGCTGAGGACTTAGGTCCATATATAATTTACGTTGAGATCCTTCAGACTACCCCAGATTCTAGTACTGGTTACTATCCACCCAATTAAATTTGGGACTTTCTTATTCAAAAATAAAATCATCATGCCTGTCAAGGATGGAATTAAGAAAATTGGACGTAATAGACTGTGTATTAAGTTTGAAAACTTCACAGATGCTAACAAATTTATTGAAAATAAGGTATGGGAAAACCAACCTTATAAAGTCTACATCCCACTTCATAATATCACCAGAACGGGGCAGGTTCGTGGAGTCCCATTTGAGTGAACCCACGAGGAAATATTAGAAAATATGACTGTTCGTTTGGGCTGTGGCCCAATTATTTATACTATAATAATAATATTTAATTTAATTAAAAAAATTATGTACATTTGTTTGAAAATTCCACTATAGTGCCTCGGAGAGCACGTTAAGCTGTCGGTCGCTGGCTCACTATACCAACTAGCAGGAAAGTAAAAAACCATAATGGAGATACTGCTTGGTCCCCCACTGAAACAGTTACCTTTGATGGTCAAATCTTACCTGGTAATTGTTATTCCTACTACACTGCCTTACCAATGGAAAAGTATAGATACCTGATCATCCAGTGTTACAACTGTTGTAGATTAGGACATACATGAGCCCAATGCAGATCTAAGAGTAGGTGTTTTAGGTGCTCGTTAGAACACGAGGGAAAGGACTGCCTAATAAATGAGTCCAGCGCCTCTTGTATTATGTGCTCCGGAAACCATGTTCAAGCAAATGCATGATTCGCTCGCCAAAAAGAAATTAAATTTATTATGGGTGAAAAACATATTTCTTTCCAAGAAGCAGATAAAATGGTTAGCACTAATAGATCATACACCCTTCCTATAATGATTATAACAGTGTCAACTGTTATAATCATTATAGGAACTTGACATTATAACAGTGTCAAGTGTCAACTCCAATAAAAGTGAGTTGACACATTTGATTAACAGTCTCCATCCAAACCTGCTATCTATCTTAAAAACCTGGCTTCGGCCAGGTACCCAATATAGGTATAGTATGACTATAGGAATTAAAGTAGCAGAAATAGTTAATGTACTCAATTTGTGTGTCCTCAAAGATGGCAGACACATAAGAAGAGAAAACCTAAGCTATGTTGACATCTCTCTATGCTCAGCGGGACTGGCTTTATTCTTTACCTGGAATACCATCCCATTTGAGAGTGACCACTTCCCAATTATATTATCATCTCCAAATAAAATCCTATATAGAGCCCTTTATATGTCCTAGAATACAATTGTGATTAGGATAGCTATAAATCAAAGGTATATATGGCTACATCCACTCATCTGACTCCTCCCACAAAGAATGATGGCTAACTTAGATATTTGGAATTTTAAAATGCTCTTATTAATGCAGTAAATGAATCACTTCTAAAGAAAAAGTTCTCGCAGAGTAAAATTAGATGAAAAGAAAATTTTCCCCAGAAACTCCGTCCTCGTTAATATGGGATAGAATTTAAAAAATAGATCTGCACTTAGAGACCTTTCCCTTCCACACAATATATCTTGGGTTGGTGGAGGTGGAGATTTGCAAATAAGTTGCCCCCCCCCCCCATTTGCCCCTCCCGAACTCCTTCTCCTTAATCCCACAACCTCCTCCTTCTCCCTAAACTCTCCATTCTCAACTAGAGAAGTGGAGCTGGTTCTCAGCTCCTGATACTGACGGTAACCCCTATGCCTCCCTCACGCATCTTAATTATACCTCACAACTCTACCTATTTTTTTTTATGCACAAATTCCCCCCTTTCGGAAACAGAAAGTAATAATTCTTATCCTAAAACCTCTTAGAGATCCAGAACCCCCACCCTCGTGCAGACCAATCGCCCTGTGTCCTCTTGCCTTGTTAAGATAGCAGAACATCTTGTTAAGAATAGGTTGGAATCTGGAGCATAATACCCTATTGTCCAAATCCCAATTTGGGTTTAGAACGGGAAAAAGTACTCATGATAATCTCTCAACATTCTATACCAACATATCACTAGCCTTATCGAGAGGCGAGTCTATGGCTGCAACTTTCCTAGATGTATCAGCAGCTTATGATAATGTTAACCTAACATTAATTAGACATAAGATGGAAAATCTAGGGGTCCCTCTTATCATAAATAAATTTGTATTTAACTTACTAAATGGAAGAAATATCTCGATAATGTTCCTGGTTCATGCACTGCATCAAGGACAATCTGGAAAGGCCTCCCCCAGGGCTCAGTCCTATCCTCTGTGGACATGACCTGACAAAAACCTTCTCAGGTTAGTCCGGGTACAGTATGCTGACGACTTAGTATTGTACACCTCGGATACATCCGTGTCGGTGGCCTATATTCTGTTATCCAGACAAAGGAACCCTCCAACATTAAAAATTACATATCATGATACCCCTATACCCATTTGCAAGGAGGTCTTCTTCCTCGGTAAAATCTTCGATTAAAAAATGGATAATTCTAGCCAAATACAAAAAAATATATAGAAATGTGAATATATATGTATAATCAGGTCACTGGGTGGGGTGTGGTGGGGGTCCCACCCCAGGTCGCTCCGGCTACTATATAAAGCCATTATTAGAAGTATATTGGATTATGGGTCTTTTTTATTGGTTTCATCTTCACAACAACTACTTCTCAACTCGTATGTGCTAAATAAAACATACTGGAAAAAAACTACACCATGCTTGGATTATAGCTATCGCGGATCGCCATCTAAACTCAATAAATTCGAAAATTAATACTCTTCCCACTCACTCTTTATCATGACTATGAATCCCTAATATATCCCCCTAATACAGTCTCCCTGGGTATATCGAAAGACACAAGTAACCCAAACAAATTTTAAACAAAAGGTTTCCCCTAGCCGAGATATTTTTTTAAGGATGCCTCAAATTTAATGAAAAGGTATCTGTGGGTACAGCGTTTGTATACCATAATACTGGATCTTCAAAAAAAAATCCATTTTATGCTTCAGTCTTCTCAGAGTATGGCAGTCCTGGAGCGATTAAAATTATAATTCAATTTAATATAGAAGAATCATTAATTTTGTCTGACTCCTAAAGTTCTCTTTTGGCCATTTCCTCAAACCCATTTAAAAAGATATATAAATACCTACAATGACAGGGGTGTCATTGGGGTGGATCCCCAGTCATTGTGGAATACTGGGCAACGAATGGGCGGATGAGTAGGCTAAGAGGGCCATAGTACTCGGAGATAGGTCTAATTTTAGTTGTTCCTAACGATTTACTTTCCCTTTCTCGGGCTCTAATGGTACAATCCTGGAACCTATACTGGAAACCAAAAGGAAATCACCTATATAATATACCTACTTCCAAACATTCAATTAAAACCATGGTTTTCAAAAATATATTTAAGTAATTCAATATCATCTACAGTTAGTCGACTAATAATAGGTATATTGTACCTCCCCCGCGCACTTGTATAGACTCGGAATACGAACCACCCCCTCTTGTGACTGTGAGTTGGGGGAAGGAGACATATTCCATTTGTTGTTCATGTGCCCTAAGTATGATTCAGCATCTTTATATAGCTTCCTAGTCCAAAATAAGGCTCCCCTTCCTACAAACTTACTCTCCTTTCAATGTATATTCTTCTAAATCCCTAATCCAATTTCTGTCAAAACATAAAATTAATTTGTTTGCTTTATAATTACTAACTTAATATTGTTCTTATACTTACTATAACTCAAAATTATGGAACCGATTACCACAGGACATAAGAATAGTATTTTAGCATTTAAAGTTAAATTAAGAAAATAGTTAATGGAAGCACAAAAACGCCAGGCCGAATTGTAATTATTATTTAGTATTACTACTTTAGATTTAAGCTCGGTGCACCCTGAAAACCAAAGCAGGTTAGTAACGTACTAACTTGCATAAGCTGTTGCTCCTTTTCGTCAATAGAATAATAATTATGTTTACTTAAGATCATGTAATTGTAATTTTTAATTGTGACCTTTATATTATATTATTGTATGAATAAATATATTTCAATTCAATTATCTTTATTTATGTAATATATTAAATGTCTATATACTGTCAACTTCAATTGGTTGTCTTTGCAGTAATATTAAAATGCAAGTTTACTATACCATGTAGCTTACGTACGCGACGTCGGCAGTAGTTCCCTCCCCAAGCTAAGAGAGGGAGAGTGCCATAAACCAAAAGAGAAAAAGAAGAATCAACCTGCGCATTCGTGTGTACCTATATGCACTTACCTATTAAAGAATCATACGATTTTTAAAACTGAAACCTATTGTAGAACACTGGCTTGCAGGAAGGTAGAATGAAACCAGAATTATCTTTAATTTAGATTTTATTGCGAACCAACTTGCTTGTCGTCATAGTCAGTACTTGTCTGTCTCACACACAATATGTCTAAAGTTGTCTTCTAAATATGGAATTTATAACACCTAGGTATATAGGATCACTCATATGTCTAAGATTTATTGATATAGTAGGTACTTAAGTAACTATTATAATTTATACTTTAGACATTATAATGACCTGTGACCATTTTAATCGCAAATGTGATAAAGCGGGACAAACCGATTATAATAATGAATTATTATTGAAATCGATAACATTATAATGTAATCTTGAGTTGGTAGTATTGCGCCACTAATATTTGTTTTATATGAGAGGTAACCGTATAAGTAACAACTGTAATAATAATAAAAAAGCGACTAAAACTAACCTTTTTACCTTAATGCCATATATACCTACGAGTACCTACTTATATTTTTACTTATACATATACTGGGTGTTTTTTTACGGCGGCAAAATTATTTATATATTATATTGTTTTCACTGATGAAAATAATACACATTTATACAAAACCAATAAAATAAAATGACAAATGATGAAACAAAAAAGACGACTTCTAAAATTTATATCATTGTATATAAAATGTATATTTATTTAGAGTCGCCTATTTGAGTAAAAAAAAACAACGATATATAGATTATTAAAATTAAATAATTTACCAAATTCGGCTGGTTTTTCAACATAAGGTATTATGGCAGTAGCGGCATCTATGTATATAGGTGCGCCTAGCAATACACACACAAATATAAACTTAGAACACATGTTATCCAAAACACTTTATTCTTACAAATGCGAACGATAATGTTCTAGCATTCAATATATATAATGTCATCTGAGATATATACCAGCTCTTTGTTTTATTTATTTTTTTACAATATATTACATACATATGTACATATTTAATATTTATACAATGACGGCGCCGGCGCACCGGCGGCGAGACTTTAACCTTTTCATTATCGATGGAACCTGAATTTATTTATTTATTTAATATTGGAAAACTATCAGCTAGGTCTTAAACAATATAAATTACTTAAAAAATATCTTAAGGCGCTATTAACAAGTTTTCGCATAGATATACTTATATATATTACAATTTTCACTAGCTGTTACCAAACAAGTGGCATACCCGTCGGGTGTTAATATTACCTAACGTCTGTATTTTATTTTGTAAAAAGAAAAGAGATCTTGCGGGATTAACATCTTTAAAACTGTTCGGATCTCAAATACAGAGGTAAAATATCTAGGAGTCATTCTGGATAAAAATCTCACATGGAGACGACATGTTGACATGGCAATTAAAAGGGCAATAAGAGTCTTTTCTATGTGTTGATCGGCATATGGCAGAACATGGGGATTAAAGCCAACAGTGATGAGGTGGATATACGATAACATAGTGGCAACCAATGCTGATGTATGGAAGCATATACAATGCTACGGTGGCCACGAACTGAGGTTGGCACCTGTAAAAAGGAGCTAGCGAAATTACAACGATTGGCATGTATGTCCATATCAGGCGCCTTTAGAACAACACCGACGGCAGCAATGGAGGTTATACTAAATCTGAAACCTCTACACGTGTTAATAAAGATAGAAGCTAGGAAATCACTCTATCGTCTACAAAATAGTGACGAGTGGTTTCCAAATATGCCTCAAATTGTTCACACAAAAATGGATACTAATAAAAATCTCGACAGGATTCTAGAAATGTGTGCTGACAACATTTCTACTGTTCGAATATTCAAAAAGAACTATAATATATATTTCCCGTTACGGGGGGAATGGAAAGATGGCTCTAAACTGGACAGTAATTGTCAAAACTGGTTTACTGATGGATCAAAGATGATATCAGGAACGGGTGCAGGAATACATACCAAAGGTTACGATATTCTTGTAAGCATGGGCCATTACCCTACAGTTTTCCAAGCGGAGCTGTATGCAATAATTGTATGTGCAAAGGAGATCCTAGATAGGAATTCTCACGGAGAAACTATATACATTCTCAGCGATAGCCAAGCGGCACTTAAAGCGCTAAGTTCATATGAGACGAATTCTGGTCTGGTCTTGAACTGCGTTGAATAAAATCGGTAGGAACAACAGGGTGAGACTAGCCTGGGTTCCGGGGCATACGGGAATCGAGGGAAATGAAAGGGCAGACGAACTGGCTAGAAAGGGATCAGAAACCCCTTTTATGGGACCTGAACCATTTATTGGCATACCTAGTAAAACAATAAACAATGCACTAAAGGAGTTTGCCAATGAGAAACATACAACTTGGTGGTCAACTCAACAAGGCCTAACACACTCCAAGAAATTCATTGGTACAAAGGCAATTGGTCTGGATAAGATCTGGAAGTTTAACAAAACACAAATAAGGCTACTGGTGGGAATCTTCTCGGGACATTACACGACATATAAACATCTACATACAATGGGAGTTAGAGACGATCCCAGATGCAGATTTTGCTCTGATGAGCTAGAATCAATGCAACATCTACTGTGCCAGTGCGATGCAAGGGCCATACACAGAATAAAATACCTGCAACAGGCTTACCCGGAACCGGAAAGCAACAGGCTCCTCAAACTGGAGGACGTCCTCAAATATGTCTGCAGCATATTCGAGGATGGGAAGGACGAGTGAGGGGTAAAGGACTGGGAAATACACAAAAGATCCCACTGGGTCGAAGTGTCCTGACTGATGTCAGCCCCAAAAACTAATAAGATAAGATTTTATTTTGTAAACATAATTCAATTATATATTTGCGAAAACCGTCAAGTGAGTTAGCCAGGTTTTGGTTTTAGTCTGTGGTTTTCTCGTAATGCAAATACGTTTTTGTCGCCGCACATTTCCTAACCGCATCATTTAGCCGACATAGCGGAAGCATTATATATATAATGCTTCCGCTAGTAGTGCATAGTAACGTAGAAAGAAAAAGAAGAGGATTGTCAAACGGATGTCAAGAAAAAAATATATATGAAGGAATGCATAAATAATTTTTATATACTAATCTAAAGGAGTTTTATTGTGATAATGTTGTATCGGTAAACAGGTCAGTGGTAAATATTTTATAAAAATGGCAGAGGTAGAGTATTTTTCGGGGAATACTAATGAAGATGTGGAGGACTTCATCATATCTTTTAACAGAATAGCGGCATTGTATAGATGGGACGATACTCAAAAGAAAGCGGCTATAGGTGTTTATTTAAGAGAGCCAGCTTCAACATACTATAATTATATTATTAGGGAGTGTACAGACTATGAAGAGGTAGTATCGATGTTAAGACAAGAATTTAAGTGTCAAATATCATATATGGAGCTATTATTCAATTCACAGCAAAAAGAATTATCATTATTAAATTATTATTATAAAATATGCGCTTTGGCGAAAAAAGCGAAAGTAGAAGATGAGAAAATCTGTGATATTTTCGTAAAAGGATTAAATATTGATTACAAACAACACTTCGCGTATCAGGGATAATTAACATTGAATAGGATAAAAGAAATAGTAGTGCAGTTCGACAATATTTATTCAATAAATGGTAATACGTCATACAATTTAATAGGTAATATGGGGATGCCAACGCAAGGCAATTTAGATCATCGTGCATGTGGGGACGTTAGTCAACAATACTATAGGAGTCAAAATTCACCGCAGAATTATAATTTTGTACCTAATACGTATTACACTAATAATTATAGATACAACAACGAAAGACCAAAGACGCGTCCGCATAGCAGATTCGTGAAATATTGATAATTGAAGAAGAGGTTAGGGAAATAGAGAAAATTGTTGATACAAAGCCGATAAGGGTACATGAAGAAGATAATCAAGAGATGTTTTATGAAGAAAATAATGTTATAGAGTTTGAAGAAGTAGAAGACGAACAGTCTAGTGTAGTATTAAATAATGATTTAGCTGATGAGGTCCCCATTCCGAGTTTAGAGACTAGGAATGTTATATCGATAGTGATAAATAAAAATGTTGGGAATGAACTCCCAACTCGTGAGTCAAATAATGACGTGTCAGTTAATAATGTAATGATGAAGAAGCAGTATGACAAATTAATACATGTAGGTTTAGGATATAAGGTAGGTTTAGGCTATAAAAATAAGAATGTATATAATAAAGTAAAAGACATACAAAGTCCATTACATATAGACGAGCATCCGATGAAGAGTAGATTTGGAAATAACTATGTAAATAATATGTATATGTTAGGCTTCAAAAAGAAGAAAACAAAATGGAAATATAAAAGGATAATTTAATGTTAGATTAGAAAGTTAGTTAATTATGCTAATATATATAATTTTTATAGGTAATAATAGTTAAAAATATGTATATATAAAAAAAATATATAGGTATATATATAAAAGAGGAGAGTTATAAATAACATAATATAATAAAAAAAATATATAAATTAATCAATTTAATGAATGTTTAAAATAGAGTATAAGGTTGTTTATGTCGTATAAAACACTTAGGGTATGGTCTTGTTAATTGTATTATTATTGTTTATTAAAATATGTGTAATGTGTTTCATGCGAACGAGAGAGAAAAAAAAACATGTGCTGTCCTTTCGAGCAACATAAGATGGCGAGGCGATGAAGAGAGAAAATTGACGAGGGAGCGTGCTAGATGGCAATTAGAGGTGGGTGTCTGGTTGATGATGTTTCATGCCAGAAAAAGACGCAGAAGTTAAGTATAGAGTTTGATGAGTAGTTAGCAAAAACATGTGTATGACGTGAAGGAGAAGCGTGCTATTTGATATGGTTGCTGCGAGTGAACATATCCCTAGTGATAGTTTATCTCAGTTCTGATTTGAACACGGTATATCAATTCAACATGAAACGTGAATATTTGATGATAATAAAAGCATGTTAAATAATATCTTTATCATAGAGAGAAGAATATTAAAATAAAATAAAATAGTCTATATTAAATGTGGATAATATGTTAAAGGTTGGTAATTTAGTTAAAAAAAAATGTGATTGCTATAATGTGATAATGTTTGTTTAGTATTATAGCGACAACTATGGGAATGATGTGAAACTAATAGTTCTAATTTTTATAGATAGATGGCGTGATTTTATAGATAGATTATTTTGGTGTTGGAAATAGGTGTGTTTTTATTAAATAGGGTTTATGAATGACGATAATATTAATGTATTATGATTTTAATTTATTAAATCAATTTTAATGGATTTTATTTCAAAATATTGAGATATTAAATATTAGGTATTGACAAAAGATTGTTGGTTATTGGTGTTCTTTTTTGTTTTGTTTATATGTAAATAACATGATGCTGTACACAAGATTATTAGTTTCAGATTATGGACACTACAGGGACTCATGATGACAAGTGGCAGTGTTGTGTGTGTAACAAAAGAAGATATGTTTTATGTGGTTTATGTTGTAATCATAGACTAAATATTTATTTTTTCATTTAATAATTCTAATGATATTTTAATTTTGTTTGCATTTATTATTAAAGTCTATGATATAATGTATAAATATTAGGGTTTTGATATGTTAAAATCATTAGCTTTGCTTTAATTTTATCTTGTACTTTACAAGATATTCAATATAAATCACTAAAAGTTTAACTATCGAGATGACGAGGGTGCTATACGTTTTTTTCTAGTGGTGTTTTTAGTATAGTAAATTCATTTCTTTTTTTTTTTTAAAAAAGAAATGATTTTTTTTTTTTTTTCTAGTTCATTTAGTTATTTTAAGTTGTGTTTCAGCATTAAAAATGGGAAACAGACAATTTGAGAATAGTTTCAAATACAAAAAAAAAATGAAGGAATCTCTTTAAATTTCTATTCATCTTATTAAAATCCTATCGAAAATACATAACGCTAAACTATTAATGTAATCAACTTTGTGTTGTTGAGAAATACATATTGTTACCTGGGACATTCTTTGGGAATGTATATGGTTAGATATTTCGCCATTGCTTTACTGTAAAGAGTTAAGAATGGTTTTTACATTGAAAGTTTATTTTTATATATCATTGCGATACTGAATGACTTTTGTAACCTGGGACATTCTTTGGGAATGTATATGGTAAGATATTTCGCCATTGCTTCACTGTTAAGAGGTAAGAATAATTTTCACATTAAAAGTTATTTTTTATATGTCATTGCGATACTGAATTAGAGTATTGAATGATTGTATGACTCATGTAAGACTCATAATATTGGCTATGACGAGGTGGGAATACAAAACCCTCCACTGGATACCCTGGGGCCGTCCAGGCGGTCTCGGGCGCCGTAACGGGTGCCTTACGGCGCTATTAATGCTATGTAAGTATCTTCATGAGTCCAAGATTTTTTTACAACACGGTCAGAATTTTATATAGCTAAATATATTCAAAATAATAATAACAATTTCATTGCAACACTGTTGAGAGTATTGAATGACTTTTATAATCAGTCTGGTGCTGTAAATTATAAAAGTAAATTATAAAAATATTTTTTTGGATATTAAAACAATTTATACCTGCATCTTCAGGACCAATTAAGTCAAGAATATTTTACAACACAGAATTTTATATAGCAGATTTGTGAAAAATACAATCTCATTGCAATATTGTTAAGAGTATTGAATGACAATGATTTATAATAAACCTAGTAGTGTAATTCAGAATACCTACTAAACTTTTATTCATTTTCAATTTTAAATGAATCAAAAATATCAGCAGGTTCTGTGAAAACTTAACAGTCTTTACTAGAAACTCATATACAGGAGAATACACATACTTTAACCCAAAATAGATGTTGAATATTTGCTGTACTGGGGCCAACTAAAACGGACCAGAACAAAGAAGTAATATAAGACCAGCAAAGTAGCACTAAGTAAGGTCCTACATTTTCACTGGCAAAAAAAAAAAAAAAAATAATAATAATAATTATTATATATAATCATTTAATAAATTACAATTTAGTTATTAAATGTCTTCATGAGGCAGTCAAACTGCTGTGCAATACATTCTAAGAGGTTTTTTGATATCTGCTCTAATAAAAACTTGAATGTCTTCATGGAAATCCAGATGCTCTTGTGTTTAGAAGTGACCTATTAGAAATAATAAACAGCTAGGACTGTTAAAGATCCAGCCAGGAGCTGTGTACTACCAACCAAAAATGGACAAATAGCCAAACTAAATCTCCCTGAGACCCTCAATCATCCATCTTTAAACTGGTGGGCCCCTCCTTGCTTTAACAGGAATGCATAGGGCAGATAGAACCGAGAAAACTTTAAAAAATTAAAACCTGCAATATATTTAAACATTATAGAATGCCATAAAACCTGTCCAATAAATTCAAATTATTGTTGCTCCCCTATTTTAATAATAATATGAATACTAGTAATTTTAAATTAGATGATACCTTACTGTATGTAAGTTAATAAATAGTAATGGGATTTTTGGCAACTAATCCCAATATGCCAATTTATGTGATAAAAATATCATGGTAGAATTTGAATCCTTTTTAGATTTCACAAACTTAAGTTTTTCTGTTTTATTCTAATAAACTATAAGGTTTTCCTTTGTGTACACCATTTTTTTTTTTTTAATTATTAAATCTAATAATGACTAAGGGCCGGTTTCTTGATGGATAGTTTACGTTACTATAGTTAAAAATGGCAGATGTTGTATGAGATTTTTGTCAAAACATATTTCAAATTCATATAAAAGACGCCATAACTGTCATTATTTAACAATTAGTCGAGATGACTATCCATCAAGAAACCGGGCCTTAGTTTTCAGTGCTGTTCAATGTCTAGATGACTGCCCTATATAAGTGATTCTTATTACGGCTCTATATAATGCGTAAAATGTATAGATATACCCGTTATTAAATAGATATATCATACTTATACTCGTTTATATATAATGCCCAAAAAAGGAAGAATTAATTCCTTATGGAGATACACACACATGTGCTTCAAGGTTAGGTTGGGGCGCAACTTGTGTTACAAATAGGGACGTCCGGCTCATGGACCAATAAACACGGATTATAAAAACACTAGAGCTTTAAGACAACCTGTTTTGGTTTGCACTGCTTTGCTAAAAATAAGTGTAACTTTAAGACACTTTTACCTATTAACAATACATCAGCCATTTCACAATTGATTAGGGGTTCAATATCCCCTCCTACACAGAATAGCAAAGGATATTTGGCAAAGGTGTGAAAGCCACATTTACATTATTTGCATTATTCATAAATACCAAAGAAAACATTACCTATTAATTACCCAAATTATATTTAAATATAACAATAATAATAATATCAAGAAATTATTACAAATTTTGGACAACCAGAGATATACTTGTTTGCTCAAGTTTGTTTGTTCACGAATTACTACCAATGGTAAAAAAAAACAAAAAAAGATCCCACTCTATATGATTTTACCTAACCCTTGAAATAACCATTGGCAGTGCAAATAGAATAGTTATTGTACTATATTGGGAGAAAACCAACAACCTTGGGATCCATTATTTACGAAACCTGGTGATAGTTTTTATCACCGTCAATAATTCTCCCGGATACAAAATTACTTACCTTGTAAGTAGAGCAGATTCTACAACGCTTATGGGGTAAAGAAAATGATTAAGGGAGGGTGGGTTCCATCGTCTTCAGAGAGACTACGAGGTATAATTTCAATCGAACTTCACTTACAAGTAAGTTCGTTTGATTATTAAACTATTACTACTTTACTTAATTACTTTCTTTAATTTTATTTAATTTCTAGTAATTAATTCAATGGATGTTCTTGATAGAATATTTAATGAAAGATTCTCTCAAGAAGTACCAATTTGAAGGTCCACGGACATGTGACGGGAGACAAAAGAAGTAGGAGATTCAGGCTAGGTTAGGAAAAGCAGCGAATGCCTGCAATAATTTAATTATTATAATATTTTACCAAATACATATTAATTTGTTACGAATAAAATATAAATGATATTGGATGGCTACTCAATAAAACAAGTCCAAAAATAATAAGACTTAATTTATTTCCAAATAGTTAGGTAGGTAATGTAACAGTCACGAAAACGGCTGTTACATACACACCGGATTCAAACCAGGGACCTAAGTGTTTTTAAGTCCAACCAACTCGGCCACCACGTATATAAATATATATTGTTAAAGAAAAATGTATTGATATGTGTTATTCTTTATATGTAATAAAACTAATATTATATCTTCAATTAAGATGTATTTCAAAGTAATACTAAATTATATTAGTCTCCATTAATAAACAAACAAAACCATTTACTCTCTTATCTGTCACTGTCCATGACATAGACTAGATAATAAATATTCTACCACACCATTCATGGACTTTGTAGGCTTGCCATCAGGTAGATAGAAAGTCACATACCATACTCCAATAAAAAAAATGAAATCAAAGTAAAGATAAGCTACTTTGAAATCTACCGCATAGACGGACACTTGCATGACATCAGAATATTTTTATATAAATAATATATATTTAATAATACGTATCCCCTTTTGTTAATACCCACCAAGTTAAAACTTACAGGTTGGTACACTTGTTTAAACAAAGTAGGTAATTTATTGATATTGCAATTTATTTTAATCTTCATAATACATTATATCAAATAGAAAAATCATTTTCACACCTTCTGCTCGACAATGTACTATTATATTCAATGCATACTGAACGTTCGGTATTTTTCATTACATTATTCCCCGCAGGTAACTCGGGTTATTTCCAGTTGGACAAATGGAGAAAAACCCCAGTGGTGACGGTTGGCACAAAAATGTTCCCAGTCATCACCACCACTTAAATTAATAAAAAAAGTCCAGGGGCCTTATTCCGAGTTTGCAACCGCTAATCACGACAAGACGTTGCGCAAACTATAAATATGGAAATATAAGCTCTATTCTAATGGTTATATAGTATGTACTAGGTTGGCTATTATAATGCCGCTATCTTGAAATACACGAATTCTTCGCAAGTTTAAACATGTATGGAGCATTGGAATTTCAACTTTATAATTAACAGGATAGAACTTACATTTCAATACCCGTACTTTACGCATAATGCGCGACGGTGAACGTGTCAAAACTCGGAATAAAGCCCCTGGGGCTTTATTCTTTATGTTCACCGTCGCGCATTTTGCGTAAAGTATGGGTATTGAAATGTAAGTTCTATCCTGTTAATTATAAAGTTGAAATTCCAATGCTCCATACATGTTCAACATTGCGAAGAATTCGTGTATTTCAAGATGGCTGCATTATAATAGCCAAACTAATACATACTATATAACCATTGGAATAGAGCTTATATTTCCATATTAATAGTTTACGCAACGTCTTGTCGTGATTAGCGGTTGCAAACTCGGAATAAGGCCCCAGGTGTGCAAATTATTTAACCATTACTATGTTTTGGACAGACAATATGGTGGGTGAAGTCAGTTCAACAAACATTGTATTATATGTATGTAAATTAGTTATTGTATTTATGATTATGTTTTTTATTTATAATAATAAAGTCACATATTTAAAGAAACTTACAAAACATGTAATAAAAACAAATACCAATACGCACTAAAAAAACTTTAAATGGGAAGTTGTAACTCATAATTATTATTTTTTAGTTAGTATACTTAATATTGGTTCTAGGTATATTTAAATGACCGTCAATCGCATTAACATAGTTATTTAGGGATCTGGTGTACTTGTAGGTTTAGAAGTGAAACTCTTGGTTGGTAGTGACTGAATGAATGTACTTATTTATTTTCCGTATTTATATATGATTTTATAAAAGGAAATTATTAAAAACAAAACATAATAATTTAAAATAGTTTTCCAATAAGAAACGTCCCCGCCTTAATGCCGATGACGTAGCCTCCCCTCCGCAGTACTCGATGGCGCGGGTGTCGCATATAGTCGAGCACGGCGTGTGCGCTCTCTTGGGAATTGCTGTATTTTGCAATTTTTCGCGTTCGGGCTTACGGGGAATTTTTTTTCCCCCACTCCGCTACCGCATTAGCCAATAGCCGCGCCGCAATTTACCCCCACTCCAACTCTGTGCCGCAGTGACCGGAAGATCGCCGACGATGGATGAAGCATCGGGCGGCCACCGGCCGCCACCAGCATCACCGTCGCCTCCACCGACCACATCCGGCGAAGCTGATGACCAGGAGGCTTTCCTTCTGGAAAGTGTCAGGACATCCGGGCTGTCGCCGGAAGTTCTCACCGAATTCGTCGAGGCCCTGTCGAGAACATCGCCTGACGAAGATCAGGACCCCGAGATATCTCCAACTTCGGGAACCTCGCCGGCTTCCTTGGACCCGCGCGTCAAGTCAATTATTGACAAACTGACCGCGGGAATCAAGCGCCCACGTAGCCGCAACAGCGGCGCCTCGCCGTCGCCCGAGGAGAAAAGGGAACGCCGCGAACACCACCCCGCGCCCCCCGCTCCCCCCGCCGACTCTGCTATCACCAACCAGCCGACTCCGCGCCGCCACCGAGACCCGCGCCTGCACCGCAGTCACTCCACCGGGGTGCTGCCGTCGCCGCGGGCCATCGAGCTCACGGCCGAGGAGGAGGACAACCACCCGGAGGTACCAGCCCCACTGCCACAGCGCGACCCAAGGCGCGCACGTGTCGTAGTGCATCAACCGGAGCAGCCGGGACCGGGCTCATCGCGCCAAGCCGACGCAGCTCGCCCCGCACACACCAGCCGTGCAGGCGCCGCTCGCTATAGCGACGCGGCCCGCACCGGACCCGCCACCCAGCCGACCGCGAGCGCGCCGCGCCCGGTCGCTGCTGCCCAACCCGCGGCCACCCGCCCGGGAACAATCTCCCGCCTCACTACGGACGTCCAACGGTACATCCCGCTGGGCGCCCGCCCAAATGTCTCCGGCCCCCCGACTTCGGGAGGCGTCCGCCCTGCCGTCACCAGCCGCCACGGAACTTATCTAACAATGGGTCCCCCCCGCCCAGTTCCTGCTCGCCCTGCCGCAGCTGCGCAAACCGCGCGCCCAGGTGCCCCTGCAAGACCCGGCCCCGCGCCCCGCACCGGCCCCGCTGCCCAACCAGCAGGCCCCAGCCGTCCCGGTGCATCTCGCCCAGGCCCCACCACCCAACAGGAGGGCCCCGCTCGCGCGGGCCCCGCCGCCGCAGCCCAACCCGTGAGCACTCGCTCCGGGCCCGCCGCAGCAACCGAGGGCTCCCGCCCCGGCCCCGCCGCTCGCCCCGCCGGCCCTGTGCAGAGCGCCACCCGCCCTGCAGCCAATGCCACCACCACTGCTGCCCGCACACCCGCCGCTGAGCCCTCTTCTTCGGGGGCCCAACCGCTTGGCCAAGGCGGCATGGATTTAGTTAACAAAACAGGTACCACCGTCTCTTATGCCGCGGCCATTGGCTCAAAGCCCTCAGCCGCGAGCACGGCCGCTGGCGAGACGGACATCTCCATCCCCACAGCGAGTATAAAACGGGTTCCCCAACCGCGCTTTCCTCCATTTGTGGTGGAACGCCTGCCCAACTGGGCCTTTGACTTCAGGGTGCTCAACAGTAAGTTGGGCTACCCAGTCAACGCAAGGCCGTATGGGAAAGGCATCAGATTTCTCCCGCGTAGTGAGACCGAGTTCCGCGAGGTCCAGCGGTACCTCACTAAAATTGAAAAGGAAGAGAACCTCTCGTGGTTCTCCTATTCATTGCCGGCAGAGCGCAGCCTAAAGGTTGCGATCAGAGGCCTCCCGTTCGACTCCGAGGACGCAAATATTATCACTGCACTACAGGAGCTCGGCTACGAGCCTGAAGTCGTTAAACGAATTCAGGCCCGAGCAGGACGCTCTGGGTGCATTTTCTTCGTCCAGCTGAGACGAACCCAAGACTTAACTCCGGCCGTGTTCAATGAAACCGTGCTCATGGGCATGACCGGAATTAAGATTGAATCCTGGCGGGGGAAGAAGGGCCCTGCTCAATGCCACAGGTGCCAGCAATTCCGGCACTCCTCGCACAACTGCCACCGGCCCCAGGCCTGTGTCAGATGCGGCGAGGGGCACCCGGCCAAAGAGTGTCCTCGCCCACGCGAGGACGCTCCCAGCTGCGCCAACTGTGGTGGTGAGCACACCGCCAACAACACCACCTGCCCCGTCTTTCGCCGAGAACTGCGGAACAAGACGGCGGGCACCATTGCCCTGACTACCGTTGTCCGGCAAAAAGTTCCCAGTCGGGCGGAGGCGGGACAGTTGGCGGGGGGCCCTTCCCACCCCACCACTCTCCAACCTGCGGCTAGAGACTACCAGCCGAAGAATGCCCTTCCCAAACGCGGGGGGCGACGACCCCGAAAAGGTAAAGGCCGCAAGGCTCAAACCGGACCGGGCCCCGTCGCTCAACGAGGGGGGCCTTCAGCCCCCCGGCCATCAGCGATACCATATGTGGCACAGAAGGCTCTGGAACTCATTCCAGTGCAGTCTGTAGTCACTATCCTTCTCGACATGATACGAGCTGTCGAGGCAGGGATCGACCCACGCTCTGCGATAGAATCCGGACTCGCCGGACTCGCTATCAGCAGAGGCGAGTAACGCGATAGCGCTCGGGACCAATCTACGCGTGGTGCATTGGAATGCCCACGGCCTGCGTGAGCAGCGCCGAGCTTTGCAAATTTTTCTTAAAGACCAGAGAGTTGACGTTGCACTGATTAGTGAAACCTTCCTTTCTGCCACTGATTCCTTCCACATACCAAACTACATTGCCTATCGGCGGGACGAACTTACGGACTCGGGCCGAGTCTATCGTGGACTATTGGTCTTGGTTCGTAGGAACGTTATCCACCAACCCCTACCGATCCTGTCACTCCAATCCCTGTACACGCTGGGCGTGGCAGTACATATAGGTGATAGGGAGCTGCACCTGTACGCCACCTATAAGCCACCGCAGGTGAAGCTAGACACCAAGGGACTGCGCCAGCTCCTTAACACGCAGGTCCCAATCCTCGTCGCTGGAGACTTGAACTCCAAGCACCCAGCGTGGAATTCCGCCTGAACAAACCATGCCGGGAACCAACTGTTCCGGGAAGCGGAGCGGGCGGGGTTCTGTGTGTCCGGCCCGGACGGCCCGACCCATGTACCCTGGTACGATGGGCACTGGCCGGACGTGCTGGACATACTAGTACACCGTAACCTGCCCTGCGATCCTGAACAGGAGGTTCTCAATGACCTCGACTCTGACCACTACCCAGTCTTAGTCACCCTACCAGCCATCCTAACAAAGGCTTCCCTCCCAGCGCGACGTAAACGCGTGGACTGGGAAAAATTTGCAACGTTTCTCGACGACCACACGACGTCCTTCCCCATCTCGACGCCGGAGGACGTGGATAGGCTCGCGTCCGAACTGACTGTGCAGTCCCGCAAGTCCTTAGAGAGGGCCTCCACGGAGGCGCCTCCTCGAAGGGGCTTACCACCCCTTCCCCAGAAAATCAGGGACTTACTAAAAAGTAAGAGGGACTTGCGGAAACTGTGGCAGCGTACCCGCTGCCCGTCGGTGAAGACCGACCTAAACACGCTCGCGGCTCGGGTGAGGAAGGCCCTCGATGAGCTCTACGCGGACCGGTGGCAAGCACGGATCCAGGACGCAACCGGTGACCTTCGGGGGGTCCACCGATTGTGCGCCTCGATGTCCGGTGCGCCACTTGCGGTCCATCCCCTCCTCGACAGCGACGGATCTCCAAAGTTTCTAACGGAAGACCGCGCCCGAATCTTTGCCGAATGCCTTGAAGGACAGTTTCGTCCTAACCCGCCAAAGTCCCACGAACATGTCGAAGAAGTAGTGCGCGCAGTGGAGGCCGCCTCCGCGCGGCGCTACCCGAGACCGAACTCCCCGTGATATTCTCCCCAGGAATGGTGGCGCGTGCCTTCAGCCGCGTCAAACCTCGAAAGGCTCCCGGTGCCGATAGCATCGACAACATGGCCATACGGTCAATGCCTCAGCGAGCAGTAGCCGCTTACACCCGCCTGTTTAACGGCATAGTTGCCACCGCGCACTTTCCCACCTCGTGGAAAGAGGGCCGCATTATAATGCTGCCCAAACCGGGGAAGAATATCAAGCTTGCCGAAAGCTATCGCCCGATAACATTGTTACCGGCGATCTCGAAGGTCTTCGAGAAATTACTTCTACGACATATCGTACCTAACTTCACTCCCCGCGACGAACAATTCGGTTTTCGTAGCGAACACTCGACCACTCTCCAGTTGACGAGAATTCTGCACAGGATGACTGAGACATCCAATGGACGTCGCTTCACCTGCGCAGTGCTCCTAGACATGGAAAAGGCATTTGACAGGGTCTGGCATAGCGGGCTTCTGTTCAAAATTTTGAAAACAAATATACCACGTCGAGTAGTTAGGGTCATAGCCTCCTTCTTGGAGGGCCGTAGCTACCACGTATCTATAGGAGGTCTTTGTTCAAATACATACCCCATCGCAGCGGGCGTACCGCAGGGGAGCTGCCTCTCCCCGGTCCTGTACTGCTGTTACACCGACGACATTCCGCTGGCCGAGAGGGACGTCGAGCTGGCTCTGTATGCAGACGACGCCGCCTATTTTTCGGCTTCTTTGAACCCGAAAATGGCGGCGACCTACATGCAGCGTCAGCTCGACCTCCTTCCCGAATGGTTGACGGAATGGCGCCTTCGAGTTAATGTCAAAAAGACGCAGGCCATCCTCATACGCAGACAAGACCGGGGAATGGCTAGTAAGCCTCACCCGCCCCCGCTCCAGCTCTGTGGACAGGCTGTAGACTGGTCTCGCACAGTGATGTACCTTGGTGTCAAAATTGACTCCAAACTCACCATGAAGCCGCACATCAAAATGGTAAGAGCCAAAGCGGCGGTCGCGCGTTGTCGGCTGCGTTCAGTGCTTTCATCCAGACTACCATTAGTATCCAAATTGACCATATATAAGCTATACATAAGGCCCATCCTTACATATGCGGCACCTGCTTGGTATGCGCTGTGTAAGGATGCAAGTCGGGACCAAATTCAGGCCCAACAGAACCAAACTCTGCGCACCATAACGGGCGCACCGTTTTTGATGCGGAATTCCGTACTGGCGAAAGACCTCCGGATGGAATCACTGAATGACTTCATCGTTCGTTTGACCACCCGACTGTTCTCGCGTGCAGATGTATCAGATTACCCGCACATACGGGACCTGACGCCGCTGCATTCGAGACCACCGGACGGCAAACTGCGATACGCGCGCGACCTTGTACCTCTCACGAGCAGCGAGAGTGATAGTAGTTCGGGAAGCGAAAGCGACTCGAACGACTAGCATGATTGCTGTACGTGTAGGACCAGCACAATAGAATCTCCATAGAGCTCTCTCGACGCCGTCGACCAACTGGTCACCCAAAGACCTGCCCGTAGTTACGGGTAGCGAATAGCTATCATTGAAGGAGGTTATAACCTTGAAACAATTTCCCGTCTCTCGCTAGGGGGATAGAGATGATCTAATACGCGCGCTCTCTTTTACCGAGCAGCCATCGAGACGAGAGGAGCCATGTGATGCTGTGTGCAGCTGTGAACGCCAACTACGCTGCGGGTGAATCGGCGGCTGTCGGGGCGATCCAGCGGTCTCAAAACGACACGGCGACGCTGAATCCTCAACTTGGTGCACGGCGCTACCACATCAATCACGAGATGGATCTTCTTTGCGAGAGAAAATTATGAACTACCCACACAATAATTTTATGTTCTTTTGAGAACATTTACGAATAACCGTCCTTTTCAGGACGTTCAATTGTTTCTTTACTGTTGCGGAACTCGTCCTTTTCAGGACGTTCACTTGTTTCTTTCACTTTGTCGGTTGTGCTGCTACAGTTATATATATGGATCGGTATCTTTTAAAGTCGATTCCCTCGGAGTCACCTGGAGAAAAAGACGACACGACACGAGATGCTTCACACAATCTAACAGAGGAGCATAGCCATAGAGTTACCTACGAGTATAAGCATATAGCATATGGTAGCATACTTAAAATCCTCTCATCTTACTGAAAAGCATGCGTAAAACACTCTATGGCAGATTATTTAACAGTATAGTAATTGGTTACTGTACCAATGTATAGAACTGCAAATACTAATGAGTACAGGAACTTTACTAAATAACAATAATAAAGTACCTGCTTAATTTTGATAACTTATAATATATATTTGGGGCGCAGGTATGGTCTGTTGGGTTGGTCGCCTTGGTGGTACTTTTGCAGGGCAGTCAACGATTGACAGGACAATGGAACTAGCTAACCGAACCAGGTATTTCAAAAAGTCACATCTGTTTTGTTGTTCTTGGATTTTAATTATTAATAAAATTGTTTAAAATGTGTAAATAACATTAAAAACACTATAAACATTCCAGCAAATGTAAAACAATAATAGTAAATTGTACATTTTGTTTGTGAGTAAAGGATAAAACACATGAATAGGTATTTATGTTCAGCATTCCAATTTAACGGTTCTGTTTTGAATTAATTTAGATTTTAAACCTTTTTTCATTAAAATGTATTTGGTTTTAACTTTAATATTATTAAACTTTTTTCTTGAACCAACATTGATTTATGTAGTGTAATAATACAATATTAAGGAATGCATATATAAATATTAGGTACCTACCTACATGGTTTTGCAATTAATTAACTAGCTTCCTTTTATCAGTCATGAAGAATGTAAATTGACTCAAATCAGAGTATAGCCTCATAATTTTATTAACATATTGTTGGGTATTTTGTATGATATGTAGGTATTTGTTATTAACAAACTCCTCTAGTGGAGTAATACAAAGGAAAGTATTTTACTATGATGGATGGTAAATTTACTATAATTAAATAATATAATAATAAATGATTCTAGGCCTGCTTGATGCCAACCTAACTTGACATTACATATTATGCTAAGATAAACTATAAGCAATTTGTGAATTGTTATGTTATTTTGCATGTTATGTGTTGTAGTGGGTTGGTAAATATCAGTAATTTAATGGACCTATTGTAGTAATATTTGTAGCTTTGTATATTCTTAAATTATTGTGAGAATCAGATACTGTGTGTGGACTGTATTTTCAGAGTCGACTATGCCTCCTACCACAAGAAGAGCTACTGTGGTAGAATTGGAACAAAAATTAAAAACTGCTCAAAATTCTTTGTGACCATCTATTAAAAGAGCGAGACGATAGTGAGGCTGAGTTGTTGAACATAAACAGCAAAATTAAGGAGTTGAAAAAAGAACTCGGTGAACTCCACACCCAGTATGAGGATGTATGTAGTGAACGGGATCAAGTACAGGAGCAGCTCTCTGCCGTTGGCCTGTATAGTGATTATTATGTTCAGGCGTTGGATCGGATTAGCCATCTCGAGCTGCAGCTTAATGAAGCTCTTAGGACCATTGAGAAGTTTGAAGAGGAAAAGGAGAGGTGTCAAAGCGAACAAACCTTATGTTTGTATGATGAGTTAATCGACAAGGACTTAAAAGTTAATAATAGTGTAACTACAGTAAATAGTGAATATTTTAGTAATGGAAAATATATTAAGTTATTAAAGTTCATTAAAAAATATAAGAATGAGATCACTGGAGATTCCCGGTCCGGATATTTCTTTAAACAAAGGATATCACTGGCAGTACAAAGAGGTAATGCTGCCAGTGTTATGGGAACCTTCGGGCCGGGACAGAGTCGGGACATAGTGGATATTTAATTTTTTTTTATTATCTAGTGGGTAGTTTTAAATTCTTTAAAATATTATTTCTGAATTAAAAAAAGAATAAGTTAAATAATAATTATATTAGATCTAGGAATATTTCATTAAAAGCGGACTGCCGTAGGCTCATGCTGGAATCTAAACAAAATAGTGAATATATTGTCAATTTACAACAACAGCATGATAGTGACAAATTAAACTTAAAAACTGAAATAACAAACTTACATTTATGTCTATCTGACTTAACAAAGAAATATCAGTTGTCACAGAATGACCTTACCGAGCAAATTAAAAATATGGATGAAATTCTGCAATTTAGCAGATATAATGCAGAGAGATTTGAGTCATTAGTAAATAAAAATTGTTCCTCCTGCGAAAATCAGATAAATTTGTCAAATTTTAATACTGAATCATACATTGCCTATTCCAGCGTAACTCTTCCAAATGACATTACTAACAACACCTTACTGCTCACAGACAGTATTGGTATGGGAATGGGTCAAATTTTTAATTACCATTTAGACCATTCTGGGACAAACTATTGTATGCCAGGCAATAGTTTTAAGAACATTGTAAAATCCATTTCCTCCAAATTTTATAATTCATATAGTAATATAGTTATTATGGTAGGAAATGGAGACTTGTTGGACAGTGTAGATCTTTTGTCTAAACTTGGAGTAAGGAATGTTACATTATGTACATTCCTTTATTCAAAAAAGTATACTGCCCAACAGAATAAACATTTATATTGTTTAAATAATTGTATTTATAATATGACTTGCTACAATAATTTGTTTAAACTCCTTTTGACATAAACAAATTTGTTAGACATTTTAACGGGATACAGGATAGCATAAAACTACCTATGAAGGTACAGAGAAATATTGCTACATTGGTAGCTAAGAATATTTTATTAAGCATTGACTCCACATCATAATTTAGTAGTGTAACATATATTTTTTTGTAGTTCCTCACTCACCAATTTACTATACTTATATTTTTATTTCTTTCTTTATTGCTGTCCAATTAATTAATTACTGAATTAACCGTACTGATAACAATTTGTAAATAAACAAGTTGACCATTTGATGTTAGTTGTCATCTATTTAATTGTGGCCAAGGAACATAGGTTCGTCAGCCACAACAAAAATTATCCCTAGTTTTTATTTTTTATAAATAATTTAATATCTTCATCTCTAATTAATTAAATTATCATCTAATAATAATATAATGTAATAATCACATCAAAATTTTATAAATATTTTTATAGTATTACCTTTCTAAATTATTAATTTTGTGTGGGGTAGATGGATTTTTATTTTGTCATTGTTTTACAATCTTGCTACATCTTATTAATTTACTCTTAATTATCAATATTAAGAAGAATAATTATGGTAATTTATCTTACTTCGTGATTTTTTCTAAATATTTTCAACAAAACTGTCTTGGTGTTAAATACTTGGTGTTCAAGTTTTTGCGGGTTAATACTACTATTTCACCCTAATTGATGGGCAATATACAAATTTCGCCGTGATTAACCATCCGGCTGTACGGTTAGGGCTGCAGTATGCCAACCTGCTGAAATATTGTAATAAAGTTTCTGATGTATCTTTCTGGAGGGATTCTCGAGCCGCTGTTGCGATAAGTAGTCAAACCTACCTTAACACTACCCTATGTTACAATTTATTTTATTTACAATTTTATTTAAGTAACTTTCTTTCCACAATTTGGAAGTAACCACTAGCTTTGTAATCAGCTGAGAGAATGAGTCGCCAACCAACCAACCAAGCGATTAGTCACCCCAACTTTATTTAGGCTATTTTGATGTAATTTTTTACCCAGCTTATTTTAATTATTTTTAATTCTATATACTTTTTTTTTGTTTGGCATTATTTTTAAATTAAGTAAAATTCGTATAGTTTGGACTTTTTTAAGCATGTTTTATTTATATGATTATTTTATTCACCTTTTGTAAGTTTTTTTTTAAATTTGATTTTAAGTATAAAAATTCAGAACGGTTTAATAAATATCATACATGAATCTGTTGTTTTCTTGACGAACCCTTAGAAATTTTAATAGCTTCAAATAATATACTTATACCTCTTTTGTTTTACGACGGTTTTCTCGGTAGGAGTTCCGACTTCCCCGAGGGAATACGTCACAGTAGTAGTACTAATAATGTTGTGGGGCAACCAACTTTAAACTTTTAGATGTGACAATAGAGAAGGACATTTGTAAACTAAACTTAATTCACCAAAATATTCAAAGCTTCTCTAGCAAAGTTCTTGACATTGAATTATTAATAGAAAAATATAACTTAGATATAATGTGTTTTACAGAATCCTGGCTAAAGTCTGACAAAATGTGTTTTAATGTATATAATTTCTTAGTTGCTAGTTTTTTTAATAGAACCTCCTGTAAAGGAGGTGGCTCGATAATTTTAATCAAAAATACTTTAAAGTATAAGGAACGAAAGGATATCGTAAAACTATCTGTTGAACGTGTTTGTGAGATTTTTTGTGCAGAGATGGACTCATATATTATCCTATGCATATATAGACCCCCAACATCGTCTTTATCTTACTTTATACATACAATGGAGGATATACTCTCAAAAATATTAGATTTAAATAAACGAATATTTGTATGTGGGGATTTTAACATTGATATTTTATTAGATTTAAGTGACAGACAAAAAAGCTCATTTCTCTTTTAACTCCTTTAATTTAAATGACTAGTCAGACTTGCATTGATAATGTATTCACTAATTGTACCATTTCAGATCACTCTGTCATTACTGGTGTACGTTCTGATCATAAATGTCTGATAATTAGCTTTAAGGCGCGAATTAAATAATTGAGTACAGACCTCTTACTGAAAATAGACTAGAAATTTTAAATAATAATATCATACATAAAATTAATATATACGTGGTGGTAATATATAATTATATACGTGGTGGCCGAGTTGGTTAGACCTTGGACTTAAAAACACTAAGGTCCCTGGTTCGAATCCCGGTGTGTACCAATGAGTTTTTAATAAAAAAAAAATATACATTTGTTTGACAACACCACTATAGTGCCTCGGAGAGCACGTTAAGCTATCGGTCCCGGTTTCACTATACCAACTTGTGAAACTGTATATAGATGGGTTATTGAGTCTTTTCAAAACACCGCGACGAGCTAGCCATTGTTCGGTGTAGACTCATACCATCGGCTACGACGAGGTGGGATTAAAACCCCTCCGCTGGGTACCCTGGGGCCGTCTAGGCGGTCTCGGGCGCCGTAAGGCACCCGTGACTATATGTATATATAATTAATAATTTCAAGTATAATACAAATAAACCGAATACAACATATTCAAATTTACATAATTTAATAAGCCAAGAATTTGATAAAGTGTGTAAAGTAAAGACAAAGAAAATAAATGATAAATTTAATTTTGCTACTTGGGCAACTAGGGGTATTAGGAAAAGCAGGGATACATTATATGACTTATATGATAGGAGATCCTATACATTAGATCAAAATTTTCTTAACTATGTTAGAAATTATTTAAAAACATTAAAAAAAGTTTGCCTTATGGCATAATCTAATTTTATTAGCTCCAAACTAAAACAGTCTAAAAATAAATCTAATTGTGTATGGACGATAATAAATAATGAAACTAGTAAAAACATACAAAAGCAAAATGATATTTCCATCAAACAAAATGGAGTATTGATATCTGAGAAAAATAAAGTTGCTAGCTTATTTGAAAAGTTTTTTGCTGATATACCTTTTAAAGTCACGAATAGTATTAAGTCGTCATCTAGTATGGCTAAGGAACTACTAAACCGTTATGTTAAAATACCAAATTTTACAGAATTTAATTTTATACATGTCTCAAATGAGGATATTATAAAACACTTCAAAATGTTAAATAAAAAGAAAACGGAAGATTTATGGGGATTATCCGTAAAAGCAATATAACCTATTATTTACACCATTGGGCCTATCTTAGCCGACATTTATATTAGTTGTGTGGATAACGGTGTCTTCCCAGACTTTATGAAGCACAGTAAAATAGCCCCTATATTCAAATCGGGATGTAAAACAGACCCTACTAACTATCGACCCATTTCCGTATTACCCGCGCTTAGCAAAATATTTGAAAATATATTGCTAAGTCAGTTATTAAGATATTTTAATATCAACAAATTATTACACGATCGTCAATATGGGTTTACAAAAGGTAGAAATACAACAGGTGCTGGTACTAGATTGATTGAGGAAATATTTAGTTCTTGGGAAAAGTCTCAGGATCTCATTGGTGTCTTTTGCGGTCTGTCTAAAGCATTTGATTGTGTAGATCATCAAACTCTATTGGGTAAGCTGGAATTCTATGGAGTGGAGTAGCGTTAAACCTTGTGGAGTCCTATCTTTCTAATAGAACGCAATGTGTTTACATTAATGGTAGTGTATCTAAAGGATCTCTTGTGAATATGGGAGACCCCCGGGATCAATTTTAGGGCCTTTCCTGTTTCTGGTATATATCAATGACCTTCCGCATATGGTACAAGAAACATCGCAGATAGTGCTGTTTGCTGATGACACGTCCCTGTTGTTTAAAGTTGATAGAAAAGACAACATATTGTCAGCAGCAAACAATACTCTGTCTATGGTCTCTGAATGGTTCACAGCAAATAATTTGGTTTTAAATACTAAGAAGACCAAGTGCCTGAAATTTTCTTTGCCAAACGTTCGGGTAATTAACTGTTCACTAAAGTTAGGCGGTACTGAACTGGAATTTGTTGACTCCACTGTATTTTTGGGAATCACAGTCGACTCCAAACTGAAATGGAGACCTCATATAAACGCGTTATCTAATAGATTGAGCTCAGCAGCATATGCAGTCAGAAAGATCAGCTATTAACTGACGTGGTTAGTGTGGTTGTGGTAGCCAGGTTAGTGTACTTTGCCTATTTCCATAGTATTATGACTTATGGTCTTATTATCTGGGGCACAGCGGCAGACATAGAAACCATATTTATCTTGCAGAAAAGAGCTATTAGAGCAATTTACGGCATGAAGACCCGAGAATCTCTTCGAGAAATCTTTCCTGAAATTGATATAATGACACTGCCCTCCCAATACATATTTGAGAACTTATTATATGTTAAGAAAAATTAGAATATGTTTAATAAAAATGCAGATAGGCATACCCGAAACTTAAGAAATATATACAAAATTGACATACCAAGATTCAGATTACAAAAAACTAATAAATGTTTTCTAATAAACAGTATTAGGCTATTTAATAAATTACCAAAATCAATTATGGAACTAAATGATATAAAATTTAAAAATTGTATGAAGCAAACTTTAATAGCCAAGGCGTATTACAAAAGTGAATGATTATATTAATGACAGAGATGTCTGGAATCAGTCCTCTCTGCGTCTGGAATCTCTAAACTAATAGTAACGGTCATATTGTAATAATTCATTATACTTATTATTATAGGTAGGTATATATTTTTTTATACTACAATAGGTATTTTTTTTATATTTTTGGATAAGGTAATAAATTGTTATTACTACAACCTTTTATTATTATTTTAATTTTAAATATTTATTATTTTCTACAAGGTAATAATTAGAAGTTACCCTATTACCAATAATTAGTCGATACCCTCCAGAAGCGAGCGACTAGAATTATTGGAGACGAAACGCTCAATAAAACCTTGGAGCCGTTCATTCATTCCTGGACAATGCATACTGCTTAACATCAGGTGGATGCAAGGTCACATGCTGAGCTCTTATATAAAAAAATAAAAAGTTATTACTTTTTCTTTCTTTTTCTTTTTAATATGTAGGACAAATTACACATATTGCTCTGGTCACAAACTAAGCTCTAGGCTTGTACTTAACATTTATGTTAATTTGTCTTATTTGTTTTAAGTTATTTTGTTAACAGAATTATAGAATACGTGTCCATGTTTTTTTTAACTAGTAGATGTTTGCGCAGGGCTTGGATTCAGCTATGTATTTGGCCCTGCAATGTAGTAGTATACGTATCCAGCGGATTTCCTCTCCTTTGAAGGTCATTGCAGTGGTGGCGCGTGTGCCGGGTTCTGGTCTGCACCCTAAGGGCCTGGTTGAGCAGAAGGGCTGACACATTCGTTACGTCCGTGATCGGGTGCTGCTGTGGGGGCCTTGGATCTCCGCTGGGCACGCACGTTTGATTGTTATCATATAATAAGCGGAGATCCCGAAAAATCTTCTGCTGATAGGCCGGCGCTGGCATCAAACGGGCAGTCAACGATTGACAGGTCAATGAAACCAGCTAACCACCTAGTCTTAAACTGGTTGGTTATGTAGTGTGTGTTCAGTTGGGTTGGTTTTTTTTTCTCCCGCAAGGACAATAGTTTAATTGTTCACGATTGTTTTTTTTTTGTATTATATTCTCAACATTTGTCTGTGGGAGGAATGGCGACCTGGCCAAGTTCACACAGAACCTAATATATCCATTTTTTTTTTGACTTTTCATAAATGCCTGTAAAGGTTTACATGAAATAAATATTTTTGACTTTAACTTTAACCACCTAGTCTTACCCCCGTATTCTAAGACATATCCTTAACTTCACTTTACACTCAAGGAACGTCTGTCTCTTTCCACCAAATGTCAACTATAAAAAGCAAGTTGAGACAGACGCTCCTTGAGTGAAGAGTGGAGTTAAGGAAACGTCTTAGAATACGGGGGTTAAACTGGTTGGTTATTTAGCGTGTGTTTGGTTTGGTTATTTTTTTTTCTCCCGCAAGAACAATAGTTTAATTGTTCACTATCTGTTTATTTTTTATTATATTTTCATTTGTCTGTGGGAGGAATGGCGACCTTGTGGTTAAGTACACACTTAGACCTTATAGATACATATTTTTTTTACTTTTATATAAATAACATCTCTACATCATCTCATACTCCTACTCCTATGACTCTTATGTAGTTTTTGTAATCCTTAATTGCGTTGTGTAAAATTTCCAGATCTTATCCAGAACTTCACAGTCTTTTTATTTATGAATTTATTGTTTGAGTGTGTTACTGAGTTAACCACCATGTTGCATGTTGGTCATCAGCAAAGTCCTATTGTTTTGTTAGGTATGCCTATTAGGTGGTTGACTGGTAGACAATGCCTAGAGGCATTAAATCCACCCTTTTGTAAAAAATAAAGTGTTAAATAAATAAATAATAAATATTAATGAAGAAGAAGAAAAAAAGCGTTTCTGACCCCTTGCTAGCCTTGCACAAAGTTAATCGTCGTGGATTTGGAGGAAGATTGAATTTTACTATTTTTAAGTACAGACGAATAATAAGGGTTTTATAAGTTTAATCTCTTTGTCTGTCTCTGACATTGTGTAGGAGAGTAGCATCTTGACAATATATCGATACAATGGTTTCCTGCAAACGAGTGAACTCACTAAAACCGAAATATGACTAGGTCACTTGACGGTTTTTTCATCTGTACCGACCGTGTTAGTACCACAACCGGTCGGTCGGTCTAGCGAAGTGGTAGAGACCCTCCCACCCAAATATATGGGGGACGACTGTAGTTTATCAACAGGATTAGTTGTCCCCACTATGCTGGCGTTACAATGCAAATGAAAACAAATTAATTGATTATAATTCCAGATGTATAACAGTGAGTGCCGGCGGGCCAGAATGTTACGTAACCGAGCAGGACCTTAGCAAAGCCTACCCCGCATGCTGCCCTAGTATAGCGTGTGACAATTGTAATTTATCATGACAATTCACAATATATTGTTCAGTTTGATTGAAATTATTTAGGTACTTACAAACATCGCGGAAATGTTTTGCGACATACGATTTTGCTAGTTTTATATGATAAGTTCCCAAAGCGTGAAGCACTAGACATTCCTCTGATAAAATCATTTAGGAATGGTACATTTGCTTCCATTCTTACAAAGTCTCGACGTTGTCGATTCAGATTTTTAAGTTCGACTAATCGAATAAACGATTCGTTGTGTTTATTTTTTCATCAATGATGTTTATTATATCCGAAGCTAGTCGATGGTTTTCAAAAACTGGGTGAAAAGCATTAAAAGGCTAGCACCAATTTTGAAATCTATACGTATACGTTTATAAGGGACGAAAGACAATATTTGCATTTTTTTTTTCTCTAAGCACGTTGTCATATCTTTATTTTACGCTATGACCAGTTTTACGCTTCAGTGTCAGCCAATTGATACTAGCAGATGTTCACAGGAATCTTGCCATGAAAATGCGCAGAAGCAGCATTGCAAGAAACATTACTGACAGTACTATGGCTGGTCTTTTTTCAATTTTATTTAAGAGGGAAATTCAAATTGAAAGAATAATTGAGGATTTGTAAATACTTTTTCAGTTCAAATGTCTTGTGTAAAAGTTATATTGGAATAATTAACAATGTAAATGTCAGTTCTCTAAAACGTATCCTCTTCATAATACTTTTTAAATTAACTTTTTTTATGTGTTTAACATGAAATAAGTAAGCATTAAGGTGAAGTAAGGAGTGGCGTTGATATACTTAACACATCGTACCCCAGCGACCACCGGTTAGTTCGTGCTGCCTTCAAAATTACAGAAAAAAACAAAAGATCGAGATCAAAGTTCGGCTATAAAAGAAACGATCTATCGTCAATAGAAAAGGAATCATTAAAAAATAGCTTTATTCAAATAATCTCTAACACCAATTGTTGCAAGAAAAATATACAAGACACTTATAATAAAAAAATAAAAAATATTAAAAAATGTATATCAACACTACCCCAAAATAATAATAATAAATATATAATAACTGAAGAAGTTACGGAACTTATAAAAGAAAGAACAACACTGAAATGCAAAGAAAATAAAAATAAAGAAGAGAAGCAGAGACTAACAAAATTATACAAGGCAGCCAAAAATTAAATAAAAAAAAAATACTAAGCTTTTCAAACTCAAAACTATTAAAGAAAATTTGAAACAAAAAAGGTCTGTAAAAAAATCACTTTTACATATAAATAAGGAAAAAAAATGGGTTATTTCATTAAAAGATACAAATAATAATGTCTGCACAAATAGAAATAGCATTATTGAAAACGCCACAAAATTTTACAAACATCTGTACAGGAGTAACGACAACCTTGCATCACATTTTAACCTGCAAAACTACACCACTGGTGAGGACATAACACCATTCATTCCCGCGGAACTGCATCGAGCTATTTTATCCCTTAAATCAGGCAGATGCCCAGGGGAGATGGTATTACTAACGATGTACTGAAGGCTATCGCGGATCCACTAACACCTCTTTTAACTAATCTCTTTAACGAAATTATACTTCAAAAAACTATTCCTCACGAATGGGAAAAGTCCGTCATTACTCTTTTATATAAAAAAGGCGACCCCATGAACATAGGTAAGGTTACAGACCAATAAGCTTATTACAAGGACTTTACAAACTTTTCACCGGAATGATATTATAATAATAATAATAATATAATAATAATACGTTTATTTCAGACAATGTCCATAGATTTAAATAATGTACACAAATTCAAAGTTTTAAATACAATAATGGTATACAAGAAAATAAAAATAAATTACAGAACTAGTTACAAAATTTTACAAATTACAAAAGAAGACACCTGCACATATTCGTTATTACGCCACTCCCAACAATCAAACCACCCCCCCCTCGACTCACAACCACCAGTAAAGGACAGACTGACAATCGGGAGCGGCCATTAGGTGGCCAGTTCAATCCACTTCTTGTACGTTCCCGTGACAGGCAACATGTCATAGAATGCTCTAATTATTTCGTTCTCAGATGAGCGAAGGCGGCCCAGAAAAGTCGCGACTCTTTGTCTCGTGATAGCCTCGAATGTATTAACCCTGGCCTCAGTGAACATTTATTAAAACGATTACATATAATATTAGATTCTAATCAACCCAAAGAACAAGCTGGTTTTAGACCAGGGTTTTCTACTATGGACCATATTTTTACAATTAGCAAAATAGTAGAACGTTACAATGAATATGATAAAACCCTTTATTTAGCTTTTATTGATTATTCAAAAGCATTTGACTCGATATCTCATGCACCACTGTGGACTGCATTGGAAAAAAAAGGTATTTCATACGGCTATATAACCTTATTAAAAAATATATATAAAAACAGTACCGCCTGTATCAAATTGGAAAGATTTGGAAATATTTTCAGAATTGAAAAAGGAGTAAGACAAGGAGACCCGATTTCACCTAATCTTTTCACAGCATTGTTGGAGGGTATATTTTCTAAATTAAACTGGGATAATTTTGGTATCAACATAAACGGCGAGTATTTAAATCATCTACGTTTCGCTGTCGACATTGTCATACTTAGTGAAAATTCCAAACAACTAGAATATATGTTAAAAACATTAGACAAAGAAAGTCAAAAGTGCGGCCTTAACATGAACCCAGAAAAAACATGCGTTATAACAAATGGAGAACAGATACCACTATGCATACACAACCACACACTCAACTATGTAGACCAATATACATATCTCGGACAAAACATCACATTCAGAGAACATACACTAAATGAAATTAACACCAGAATAAAAAAGGCGTGGAATAAATATTGGTCACTAAAACATATTTTTAAATCTAATACTCCCTTAAAACTAAAAAAGATAGCAATGGATACCGCGGTTTTACCTACACTTTTATACGGATGTCAGGGCTGGGCCCTCACGAAAAACATAATCTCTAAAATACAGGTATTCCAACGAGCTACAGAACGAAGTATGTTGAACATTAAGCTACGCGACCGGCGGCGAAATAAAGACATTCGTGATAAAACACAACTCATAGATGCGGCCACATTAGCTTGTAAACTTAAGTGGAGATGGGCTGGACACGTCGCGCGCGCGACCGACGGTCGCTGGAGCGAGCGCGTGCTGCACTGGTACCCGCGGGAGTCCACCAGACCCCGCGGCAGACCGCGCCGCCGCTGGCGGGACGACGTGGTGGACGTGGCGGGCGCCGCCTGGTGCAGACAGTCCTCGGACCGCCGCGCATGGCAGCAGATGGAGGAGGCCTACACCCGGCGATGGGTGCCAACACCGGATAGCAGCTAAGTGCACTAACACAAGACACTTAATAATTAAATACTACTGAAACATTTACATATTTTATAAACTATTTATTTTTACTTTGAGTGATTTATTTTATTTTTTATTATAATTGTTAATAAGTATGTTTTGTTGTAAACATGTATTATATAATAGGTTAATACAGTGCACTGAAATCTAATATTTATTATTTATTATAATGTAATGTATTGGAAATAAACGGCTTATTATTATTATTATTATTATTATTATTATTATTATTATTATTATTATTATTATTATTATTATTATTATTATTATTATTATTATTATTATTATTATTATTATTATTGTTGTTGTTCTTAAAGCAAAGCTTTTCTCCTTAAAAAAGGGATTTTCTCTACACGCGGGCCGGAGCCAAGCGATATAGAGTAATCATTAATTTGACAGAAATTTTCTGACTATTCTGCAGGTATTTCAAATAGTGGCTTTTTGTAGTACCTAGCATATATATATTTTGTTTTAATTTAAGTTTTTGAAGACTATTGTGAAGTGTGTGAGGGATAACGCCAGTAGATGAAATTATAATAGGAATGGTTATGACTGTTTTCATGTTCCATTGAGTTTTTAATTCTATGGATAAATCCGTATATTTTGCTATTTTTTCTGAGTGTGTTTTTGCCAGGTTATGCGTATTTGGGATAGCTATGTCGATGAGATATGCAGTTTTCTGTTTTTTGTCTATAAGCGTTATATCAGGTCTATTGTGGTGGATTGTTTTATCAGTTATTATTGCTCGATCCCAGTATAATATTTACTATTAATTTTGTATAGTTTTTACCCCTACCCTACGTCACGTAAACTTGTACTCGTGAAATTTATTTATTATTGTTTGGTTTAAATATGTTTTAAAGTTTTTAATACTGTGAATATTGTTTTAATAGTGAAAATCTACCATATTAAAGTGAAAAAGCTTGTAGTGGCTCATTAATCTTGTGAATAATTCTTATGTGTATATAGAAGTAACATACGCCTAAACTTTTTACTTTTTGTTTATGTAAACAAAAACATGATTTGCAACGCATGTAAAATTTCCATAAACTCGAATAATTATTTGAAATGCCGTTTATGTTTTGGAGTGTATCATCACGAATGTTTAAGCATCGAAAGGAAACAGTATATGTCCCTTACTGAAGATTACAAAGCCTCCTGGGCCTGTCCGTCATGTACTAACTTAACGCGACGCAACAGAACTAATGCAGACACTCCCGTAAGGAGCAACGTTATACCATCTTTTGACGATACCATGGATATGTCCTTCGACGCAGCGGTACCAGACAAATCTAGCGCGACATATCATTCTAATAGCGAAACCGCCCACCTGGTAACTATGGAAAAAATAAGTGTGCTTCTAGATCAAAAATTAAATCAATCACTGACAAAATTCATGGAAAATTTTCGTACTGCTATTCTACAGGATATAAAGAGTATGGTCAAGACCGAAATAAATAATAAGGTAAATGGTCTAAGGGACACTTTCACCGCCATAACAGACAGTATACGTGCTGAACAGACTACAATGAAAGAACAAATCCTCGCTCAAAATGAAACGATTACTCATCTCGAATCGGAGAATAGTCGTCTGCGGGAGATACAAACTCAGTACAATGACCGCGACCAGGAGCTTCTTCGAAATAACCTTGAACTTTCCGGTTTGCCAGAAGCCAAGGGAGAGAACACGATCCACACAATCATGTTGGCTTCTAAGCTGCTTGGAGCGGAACTGAACGAGCAAGACATTGTGAGTGCGGAGCGAGTAGGTGCCGTGCGCCGTGACCGACCTGATGGAGAAGCCTCAGAGCCGGCCGGGCCGCGCCGCATTGCTGTGCGCCTGGAGCGCCGTGCCGTGCGGGACGAAATCCTCCACTGTGCACGAGTCCGTCGTGGTGCCACTACGGAGGGGCTAGGGTTGCCGGGTCAACCTAGCCGTTTTTACGTCAACGAACGTCTAACGGCTGCTAACCGCCGACTTTTTGCTAAGGCGCGGGACGCTGGTCGCCGCCTAAACTGGAAATACATCTGGACCAAGGATGGAAGAATCTACGCACGAAAAGAGCAGGGACGAGCGGCGGAGCGAATACGTTCAGACTTAGATATAAACAAGATTTTTGGGAATTAATTTTGTTTGTAATTCGAGTAGAGTTGGTTGTTTTTTATTATTTTACATTAATTTTACAGATTACATTCCTTGCCCTTATTTTTCAATATTCTTTATTATTATTTTTGGGGAATGTTCCTTTAATTCACATAAGTAGGTATTTTAATATTAATATTTTTATTAACAGTTATTATCACATTTGTTGTGGGTGCGGTGGCAAACTGTGTAATGTTCACACTTTAAAACAAAGTATTAACTTTGGCATGAATGGAATATGTATATTATTTTTGCATTATTACTATACTTTATTTATTTCTTTATACTGCTATCCTGTAGTTTTTTACTATATATTTCATGAAACCTATATAGTAGCCATAGTAGTTGTAAATCTATGTAAGGAATGGCTTTTACGCGAATTTATATTTTTTTATAGAAATATTATTAACAAAATACAATATTAAAAACAAAAATTTCAAAGTTTGTTTATTCAATGCAGGCTCTTTAGGTACTCGCCATGACAAAATCATAGCCATTATTTCTCGTCACGAGGGCGACATAGTGGCGATAAACGAGACCTGGCTCAGGGCGGGCGAGGAGGCTCGTGCACCCCGAGTGCCGGGCTATCGTTTGAGACATATGCCGCGCCCGGCCTCCGTGCGCGCGCGCGGAGGTGGTGTAGGGTTCTATGTGCGGGATGGTGTCAATGTGCGCACGCGACCTCACCCTGCCAGCTCCGTAGAGCAAATGTGGGTGAGTACGAACGTGAGTGGCTATAGACTTATAATAGGCACGGCGTATCGTCCACCGTGGTTGGATCTTAATATGTTTTTAGATAGTTTAACCGAATCTGTGTCTGCTTTCTCGTATTATGACCATGTTATTCTATTGGGCGATTTCAATATCAATATACTAAACCCAAGTGAAAGCAAAGTCAAAGAACTTAATACGTTTCTTAGATATTTTAATCTCATACAACTAGTATCGGAACCTACTCACTTCACTGACACCAGTGAGTCGTTAATCGATGTAGTGTGCACCGATGCAAGAGCCAGGCATGTAGTTGTCGATCATGTTCCCACTTTGGGTGCATATGCATACATCAGTGTGCAATTTAATCTAAAAAAATATCAACCGCTACCCCAAACAATTTCGTACCGGCCTTTGAAAGATATTTTGCCGGATTTATTCCAAAAAGATGTGGCTCGTATGGATTGGAACTATATTAAGTCGATTAGTAACATTAACGACATGGTCTTTACTTTTAATGAATACGTAACCCGCTTGTTTGACTTACATGCACCCGTCAAAGTCGTTACCTTAAAAGACCGACCTACCCCCTGGATCACAGAAAATGTACGCCTTATGATGAAACTTCGCGATAAAGCTTATAACAAATACCGTCTATCCAAACTGGAAGTAGACCGTGATAACTATAAGAACTACAAAAAAATGGTCGAGTCCGCAACCCTTAATGAAAAACAAGCTTATTTTAGCCAACATATAAATTGCAAATCAAAAAAATCATCTGAATTATGGCGTAACCTTAAACGTACAGTCCTACCGTCAAACAAGGATCACGCTGATCTACCTGCGCACCTTAGCAACCCTACCACTATAAATAAATACTTTATGGAGATCCCCGGCAATGATAAGGTAACTATATCACAAATGTCATTCTATGAGTTTCATAGACATCAAACAGCTACCTTTTATCTAGAACCGGTGGATGAACTTAAAATATCCAAAATGGTTTATAGTCTTAAAACGAATGCACAGGGGGTCGACAGAATATCGCGCGACATGTTACTTATGACCTTACCGTGGTCTTTAGGTGCTATTACAGCTATCATAAATAAATCTATCACCACCTCCATCTTCCCTGATGCATGGAAAATTGCAATAGTGAAGCCAATACCAAAGAAGACCAACCCTCTCGATTTTAAGGATTTACGACCTATCAGTCTGCTGCCCTGCCTGTCCAAAGTAGTAGAGGGTGTTGTGCGTGATCAGCTTAACGTATTTATTGAATCCAATAATATCTTGCCAGATAAACAATCTGGATTTCGTAAAAATCGTAGCACCGCCACAGCACTTCTGGATGTCACGGATAGCATACTCGCTGCTAGGGACAGGGGAGAGGGAACTTTACTGACTCTGTTGGACTTCTCGCGTGCCTTTGACTGCATCAGTACATCTTTGCTACTCTCGAAGCTCTCATATTATGGATTTGATGGATCTGCCGTAAAGTGGTTTAACAGCTATTTTAGCGGCAGGTCTCAGTTTATCGAGTTAAAAGAGCGAAGAGGAACTATTTGCACATCATCGCGATGCCCGGTAGAGCGAGGAGTCCCACAGGGCTCCATACTCGGCCCGCTTCTTTTTATTTTATACAGCGCAGATGTTATAAGTAGTGTGAAATGTGACTACCATCTATATGCGGATGACCTACAAATTTATACATCCTTTCTTCCTCGTGACATCAGCGAAGCTACGGAGAGAATTAACGAGGACTTGAATCGTGTAGCTGATTGGTCTGTGTTAAATGCTCTTGTGTTGAATCCCAGTAAATCTAAATTTATGGTTCTGGGTTCTAGATAACTCATTGCAAAATTGGAATCACATACTCCCTCAGTGATGATTTCAGGTCGACCCATCGAACGTGTAACAGAGGCAAGAAATCTTGGTCTTGTTGTTGACTGCGACCTCCGTTATGAAAACCATCTTACCGAGGTTGTAAAAAACTGTTTTTACAGACTTAGGGTTCTCTATAGAGTGCGTAGGTATTTGGCTGTCAGTATTCGTGAAAAACTTTGCGAAACCATTGTTCTATCAAAATTCAATCATGCTGACACCGTATATGGTCCGTGTCTACTGTCGAGAACTAAAAGGTTGATACAGAGAGTTCAAAACGCTTGTGCTCGCTTCTGTTACCCTATCCCAAGAAGGGCCCATGTCACACCTTTTTTGAATTCACACAATTGCCTTAAGATGTGTGACCGGAGAGAACTCCATTTGGCTTCCCTTTTGTTTGGCGTAATAAAGCAATCGTCACCAACTTATCTTAATGATAAATTGAGATGGCCTCGTGAACCCAAGCCATTTAATACGCGTAGTAGCCTAAATCTTCTGTGTATGCCCAGATACAAAACGTCTGCGTTTCGCGGAAGCTTTCGATATGCAGCTGCCAAAATTTGGAACAACTTACCTCCTCCATTTCGGGAAATGCAATCCGTTATAGGTTTTAAGTTTCAACTTAAAGACTACTTATTACTCTCTCAGAAGGCAGCTCAAAGAAATTATTAGGTTTTAAAAATAAATAATTAATGAAATACTTAAACTACTAGCCCTATTTATTACAGTGTATTTATTTAATTTACTATATTCTTTTATACAATATGTATATGATAGGTATGGATATATGTATATATATTATTTTTACTTGATACAGGAAAATGTGACTTTGCATAATGTGTCTTATTACCAGCGGGCATTAGCTGAAAATCAGCGCTATAAAACTCGATGAGCTATATAGCCTTCGCTGAGCTGATGACCCTTTTGCCACCACACATATGAATTTTTGTTTCCTTGATGTAGGTACATTATAATGTGCCTATCTGTTGTTTTTTTGTTTATCTACTTTTGTTCTTACTCTATTGTATTTTTTATTGTGTGTTATGTGGCAAATAAATATTTTTTCTTTCTTTTCTTTCTTTCTTTCTATAATTTATGATTTACATTTTCCAGTATAATTTCAGGTTTATATTTAAAATATGCTATTTGTTCTTTAACTAGGTTATATTTAAATGCTATATCTTGATGAATTATTGCTGCTACTTGATCATGTCGGTGTTTATAGACAGTCTGTGCTATTGCTTTACAAGCGCCTGTTATATGTTGAATAGTTTCTGAATTACTAAAGCATAATCTACAAGTGTCTGTAATGTTTCGTTCTTTGATAATGTGTTTTCTGTAATTTTTTGTGTAAATAACTTGATCCTGTATTGCTATTATAAATCCTTCTGTTTCTGGAAATAATTCACCATTTTTAAGCCAAAAGTTTGATGCATCCTTATCTATGTGTGATTGTGTTATATCATGTCAGTGTCTACCATGCAAGGATTTCTTGGTCCATTCTGTAATTTAATCATCATTTGTGATTATTTTGCTTTGTGTACCTGGTGATGAACTATGTAGATTCAATGGCGTGTAGTTACGATCGGAGATTTCTATTGCTTTATGTATAATTGAATGCTCTGCTCGGTTATGAAAATAATCCCTTAGGGTCAATATCTGTTTGTTGTGTACATTTTTTATATCAATGAGGCCTCTGCCTCCTTCTGACCTATTAAGTGTCAATCTTTGCATGCAAGCTTTTGGATGATGTTTTCTATGTCTTGTCATACTAGTATTAATTATACTTTGAAGGTTATTAAGATTTGTTTGTGACCAGTTAATAATTCCGAAGGAATATGTTAACAAAGGGATAGCATATGTGTTAATTGCTTTGATTGTGTTTTTACTATTAAGTTGTGATTTTAATACCTGATTTAATCGAATTCTAAATTGTTTTGTAAGCATTTCTTTTGTTTCTTTGTATTCTATTTGTCGTGCTTGTCGTAATCCTAGATATTTGTATGTTTCTCCATTGTCAATTGCTTCTATTATTTCCCCATTATTTAATTCAAATGTATTATGTTCTACTTTACCTTTATTAATTGAAAATATCTTGCATTTATCTATACCGAAGCTCATGTGTATATCATTCGAAAATGTTTGTGTAATATTAGCAAGATAGAATAAATCTGTTTTATTAGTTGAATATAGTTTTATGTCAACCATATAAAGAAGATGGGAGAGTATTGTCTGGCTATTATTATATTTAATATTAAATCCATATTCTGACTTATTCAATAGTTCTGAGAGTGGGTTCAATGCTAGACAAAACCAAAGGCGGCTTAATGCATCACCTTGGAATATTCCTCGTTTTATAGGAATAATTTCAGTAACTATCGATGCACATCTATCTTTATAATTTATTGTAGTATTCCAATTTAATATTGCCTTTTGTAGGAAGTTTATTAAGTCTGTGTGTATTTTATAGTGTTTGAGAATGTAAATTAACCAACTGTGTGGGACGGAGTCAAATGCCTTTTGATAGTCAATATACATAGAATATATATTACGTTTATTAGATAAAGCCTGCTTCATTACTGTCGTATCTATTATCAGTTGTTCCTTACACCCTTTGCTATTTTTACGGCATCCCTTTTGTTGTTCAGCTAATATATTATTTTTATGTAGATGATTGTATATATTTTCGCTAATACAAGAGGTTATAATTTTGTAAATAGTTTGTAAACATGTAATAGGTCTAAAATTGGCAGGGTTTTGTGTTGCGTTATTTTTTGGTATCATGTAAGTTGTTCCTTGAGTGATAAATGGTGGAATTGAGTAGGGCTCTGAAATTAGCTTATTTATATGGCCGTGTAAATATGGATGAATTGCTGTAAATTTTTTATACCAAAAGTTATGAATTTTGTCCGATCCAGCTGCCTTCCAATTTTGTAGTTTTTGCAAAACATTTTGAAACGTTTCTATTGTTATATTCGAATATTGCATATCTGGTATGTTTTGTGTATTATTTATCCAAGTGGGTTCCAAATGTTCAACAGGATTGGACCATATATTAGACCAGTAATTTTGAAAATCTTCTTTTGTTGGTACAGGCATTCCTTCATCCGTGTATCGGGTGTTTTTTACAAATCTCTATAGAATAGTTTTTCGTTGTTATTAAATATATTGTTTTGTGTTTTCCTTAATGTGCATTCTTTGTATCTACGTAATCTATTTGCTGTTGCGCTTAGTTTTTGTTTTAGAGTATCTATGAAATGTTCAGTACTTGTATTAGGATTTTCATGCTGTGTATGTATTTTGTATTGTTTTTTAATTTTTTCAACGGAATTTGTTATTATATGGCTCCTATTACCGTTTTTAAATTGTTCAAGCCGACCTATGTGTTTTCTATATTTTAGAATTTTATTTTCCAATCTTATTTGCCATTTTGGAGTTTTTGGTCCTCTGGTAGCACTATTTACCATGTTATTTAGTTTTGCTCCAGTGCAGGAAACTGCTGTGTACGCTGCAGTGTATAATATTGTATGAAATTTTAGAAAATCTTGATTGTGTGTTAGGTGTTGCGGTAAAATTTTTGTATTTATGTAGGTAACAACGTTATGAAATTTTTTGTTGTATTTTTGTCTAGGTAAATAAGGTCTATTAATTGGGTTAGAATTTATGAATTGTTCAAGATTTTGTGTAAATATTTCATCAATATTTGTGTTTATGGAATCTAAGTCAATGTTCATATTTTCTAAGCTTTCTATGTCTTCTGTATTTAAGGTTTCTTCTGTTGTAGTTAGATTCTCATTAGTAGGATGAGGTTCTGTATTAATATAATTATCAATCTGTGAGTATCTCGGAGTATCTAAAGGTCTGTTTATTTCTATATTGCTATGTACTTCGTCTTTAATTTGTTGTATTCTGTCCTCGTGAACTAATTTTCTTAAAAATATATATCTTCTCTGATCGGCAATTCTTTGTTCTGTAATATGAGATAAATTAGGATATTGTTCTGAAAACTTACGGTGTAGTAGTTTTCTGTAGCTTGTTTTATTTATTTCAGATTCTGTTATTATAAAATACTGTCTTACTATAAATTCGTTTATATCGGTTGACCATTTCATTCTTGCTGTTTTATTGTTTATGTTGTTTTGAGGCTGTTCACGTGGTAATCTAGTTGATAGTTCTTCTGAGACATTTATTTTTATTTGATGAATAATGTCGTCTGGTAATAAATTTCTTTTTAAAATTGCACGTCGTTGATCACTTACTCTTTGCTTACTGACTTGCATATATGAATATTTATTTATGAATTGTGTATGGAGATCGGTAAGATATGATTTGGTATTAGTTTCTAAAGATGTAAGTGTGTAATAAGCATGGAGTATAGATTTATTCATTTCTGAACTCCATTTATAACGCTTGAGACCAGAGGTGGGTTCAGTAAAGGCATTTGCCTCCTGTACAACATCCTCTAGCCTTGATATTGAAGAAGATGATAAAGAGTGTATAGAAGAATATAGTGAGATAGAAGATGTAGATGATGATAATGATTTTGATTTTTCGGCTGTAACCTGCATTTGGTCGACGGGGGCCCGCCTGCTCAACCCCTCGCCGCCGATGGTTCGCATGCTGAGATATCCAGCATCGGCTCCAGATGTGCCCCGACGGTAGCCCTCGGGAAGCGGCGTTAAACGTTTTCTTTTCATTTGTCTTTTCTCCATTGTGTTGTTGGGTTTGGGGACCGTTCGTTAGGTATGGTTTATATTTTTTCTGCCGAATGAATACCGAACCATTGATCTATATTAATAGTTACAGCGGCGCAAAATACATTCGACAAAACAGCTGATGTTGTGCTGTTAGAATTAGTTTAGTCAAGATGTTCAGACAGTGCCAAGTGTTCCATACCGTAAGCCCCCCCACCACGGCAAGGTGGTCCCCATGGGGGGGTTATTATTATTATTATTATTATTATTATTATAAGGAGTAGCGACCGCGTGCTGGAGGACCCAGCAGAGGCAGGCCCCCCACAAGATGGACCGACGACCTGAAAAAGGTCGCGGGAAGCCGATGGCTACAGGCGGCGCAGAACCGGTCGTTGTGGCGATCCTTGGGGGAGGCCTATGTCCAGCAGTGGACGCGAGAAAGGCTGGTATATTGATGATAAAGTAATAAGGAAGGCTGGTTATAGAAGATTGATGAAACTTTTACACATTTTAACCGTCATAATAATAATTACAATAAATTGTGCGAAGCGGCCACAAAATCTTTTGGCAAGTCTCTAAAAATTCAATCAAGCCATAAAACATACTAAAAACAGAATAAAGATGTGCTCGTGTATCTCGATGATCATTTAGATTATCGAGATACACGAGCACATCTTTATTCTGTTTAGAGTATCTGGATGATATGTTATCAGTATTTATATCGTATACGTTTGAACATTACTGAATATCTCTGTTCACCGGTTGTTTGGGTGATTGCCGTCATAGTATAAAATTAAGAAATAGTCATTAGCTTTCACATAAAATATATTTTAAAGCTGTTGGTATTTTGACCGTGACCCTTTGTTTAGATCAATGGTTCCCAACCAGTGGTCCGTGGACCACCAGTGGTCCGCAGAAGCCAAAATATGGTCCGCGAATGATTTTAAATTAGCAGGCGTTGAGCCGTCGGTCGCCGTGCGCCCTAAGAAGAGTGCGGGAGGAGGGGACGATACAACGTCTGCGATCTGCCCACAATTGAACGTGTATAGTGTGCAACGAATTACCTACGCTTTGCGCTGCCATTTGTTTTACCTATTTCAGTGTTAGTAATAATACTTATTACTACTGGCGCAAAGCTTTCATCATATCACTTCCCAAAATATCCTCTCCAATACTTCCTTCTCATTATCGTCCCATTTCTATTCTACCATTTCTATCTAAGGTTTTAGAGTCTGTAGTACATAAGCAACTGAGGCTCTTTTTTTAAAACCATGAACTTTTAAATCCTTTTCAATCTGGTTTTCGATGCGGTCATAGTACAACTTCGGCTTTACTTAAAGTAACTAAAAACATCAGAAATGGCATGGATGAAACCAAGGTCACAGTACTTGTGCTGATCGATTTCACCAACGCCTTTAACACAGGCGATCCCGATTTGCTAAACGCTATTCTGTCTCATCTTAGATTTTCTACAGAGACTCTTGCGTGGTTTCACCAATACCTCCATGGACGTCGGCAACAGGTGCGGGTTGACCAATTGTCATCAGTTTGGTGTGAATTGCGTACAGGCGTTCCACAAGGTGGCATTCTATCTCCATTGCTTTTCTCGATGTTTATTGACAGTATTACCACATCGCTTCACTGTCACTATCACTTGTACGTTGATGACTTGCAGCTTTATGTGCAGACAGACATCAACACACTGAATAGTGCAATAGCTTGGCTTAACTCTGATCTTTCAAATATATTGGCTTGGTCTACTAGATTTGGTGTTTCTGCCAACCCGCTTGTGAGTGAACCGATTGCGTTTTGTAGCGAGGTTAAGAACTTGGGTTTATATCTGAATTCTCATCATAGTAACTAATACTAGTCGTAATTTTTTTTCTTCGCTGCACTCTCTCAATAAACTTAAACATTTTCTGTCTATAAAAGCTAAAGTTACCCTTGTTCAGTCTTTACTTCTTCCTTTGATTGATTATGGTGACGTGTGTTGTATAGATCTTACGGAAGAATTACTAAACAAAATGGAACGACTACACAATGCATGCATCTGATTCATTTTCCCTCTGCGCAAATATGATCACGTCACACCTTATCGAGATAAGCTGAAATGGTTGAGGATTCGAGGTAGGAGAAGCAGCAGGGTTCTCTGCCTGCTCTATTTTTGTAAAACGAACCTAACACTACCAAATACCTCAAGGATTGTTTTACATCCCTCGGCTCGCATCACGACAGAATCCTTCTTTCTGCCTCTAACTCTACTCTTTCTATACCTTCTCATCATTCTACCTTTGTCTCAAAATCTTTTTCTGTTGCTGCTGCAAGACTCTGGAATGAGGATGATCTGGAATGGACATTAGACAAGCTCCTAACAGGGGTATTTTTAAGAGACTAGTGTATAAACATTTTCTGAATGTGTGAATGTGTCTCCTTTTTATTATTCGTTTAGGCTCGCTCTCTCTCTCATCTCATCTTGTGTTTCTGCTTTAAATAATTATTGTGCTGTGGGTAGTGCTATATTGTGCTGTTGCTGTAATATTTGCTATTTTATTATTATGTATGTATATTATTAATATAATTTATGATATGTATGTACATGTAGTCAGCATTAGTGTGAATGTATAATATTTGTATACTCTATGTCTTAAATGTATTTTACTGCACCTATTTTACCTACTTACTGCTTAATTTGTCCCAAAGGTTTGACTGGTGAGGAATGCCTAGGCGCATTAAGTCCGCCTCTGTACTAAATTTGTGCAATAAAGTTTTTAAATAAATAAATTGTTATGTTCTTAACTTGATTTCTTAAAATAGTTCGTAAATACAGGTTATTGAACATTTTGTTTCGATAAACCTTTCTTTGGGTATTAAAAATGATGGTTAACTGCCCGCTAGAATTGTTTCAAGGAAAATTAGAGAACCTAAAAAAAATGAAACTCGGGCCTAGTGTACGAGATTCGCAACATCGGAAAAATTATTAGTAGCGTCGTTTGAGATTTCTAAATTAATATCACAATCTAAAAAGCCACATACACTCGTGAAACCGTGTTTGATCAAAGCCGTCGAAGAAGTTTTGTGATTAGAGGCCAAGAAAAAAATACAAGATATACCTCTGTCCAATAACACGGTCAAAGCCCGAATTGAGCTTATGTCAAGTGATATAGAGAAGCAACTTGTGTCAAGAATCAAAAAGACGCCATTTTTCGCTTTGCAGTGTGATGAATCGACCGACATTTCAAATTGTTGTCAACTACTTGTATTTGTTCGCTTTTTAGATGACGAAAACATAATAAGAATTATTGATTTCACGGGAACTGGACACAACATCTAAAGGTATTGACGTCATGAACTCAATATTTGAATATTTCGAGAAATATATTCTTATGTGGGATAAACTCATTGCAGCAATGTTGGGATCACGTTCCGTGCTGGCGACATTAATAAAACAGAAAAATCCTAAGGTATTGTATCATACATTGCCAGGCTTTAGCTTCAAAAACTCTTTCCGGATGCCTCAATGGGAAAGAAATTTAGAACTTTTATGGCAAATGGCCATAAAAGTTCTAAATGTTATCAAAAGCAGCGCCTTTAAAAAAAAATATGCACTGAAATGGACTCATGACCATGAGGCATTCTCTTTCATACAGAAGTTCGATGGCTATCGAAAGGTAATATGTTGGGAAGATTATATGAACTGAGAGCAGAGGTTGAGATTTTTCTGGTTGACAAAAAAAACAATGATTTGTAGAAACAAAAGTCAAAGTCAAAAGTCAAAAATATTTATTTCATGTAAACCTTTACAGGCATTTATGAAAAGTCAAAAAAAAGTACCTATATATAAGGTCCTGTGTGCACTTGGCCAGGTCGCCATTCCTCCCACAGACAAATGTTGAGAATATAATACAAAATAAACAAATCGTAAACTATTAAACTATTGTCCTTGCGGGAAGAAAAAAAAAAAAAAAACAACCCAACCGAACACACACTACATAACCAACCAGTTTAAGACTAGGTGGTTAGCTGGTTCCATTGACCTGTCAATCGTTGACTGCCCTGCAAAAGTGCCACCAAGGCGACCAACCCAACAGACCATAGCTACGCCTTAAATATACATACTTTAGTATAGGTAATCAAAATATACCTACAAGTAGATAGATGAAAGGTATCTTTTAGGGCGCAAACGCTGATCACAAGTCGATCGCCTCAGAGACACTCTGGAGAAAAAGGTACCAGCAAGTAAAAAACTCTGATGTTCCACATGTACCGTATCATCGGAGGAGCATGGTCCTGCATGGTTATTGACTTAAACCTATGCTTATAGCATGTGGTATATACTCTCATCCTACTGAAGAGCACGCGTAGAACACCCCAAGGCAGATATACTATCTTACAATATTGAAAGTACAGAATTACAGAACACAACATTTCTTTGATGCCAGCGCCGGCCTATCAGCAGAAGATTTTTCGGGATCTCCGCTTTTTATATGATAACAATCAAACGTGCGTGCCCAGCGGAGATCCAAGGCCCCCACAGCAGCACCACGGATCACGGACGTAACGTATGTGTCAGCCATCCTTCTGCTCAACCAGGCCCTTAGGGTGCAGACCAGAACCCGGCACACGCGCCACCACTGCAATGACCTTCAAAGGAGAGGAAATCCGCTGGATACGTATACTACTACATTGCAGGGCCAAATACATAGCTGAATCCAAGGCCTGCGCAAACATCAACTAGTTAAAAAAAAACATGGAAATGTATTCTATAACTCTGTTAAAAAAATAACTTAAAATAAATAAGACAAATTAACATAAATGTTAAGTAATAACTAATTATTACCTTGTAGAAAATAGTAAATATTTAAAATTAAAATAATGATAAAAGGTTATAGTAATAACAAGTCTATCTATAACATCCAAAAATATATAAAAAAATACCTATTGTAGTATAAAAATATATATACGAGTATATATATATACCATTAATAGTAAGTATTATGAATTATTACAATATGACAGTTACTATTAGTTTAGAGATTCCAGACGCAGAGAGGACTGATTCCAGACATCTCTGTCATTAATATAATCATTAACTTTGTAATACGCCTTGGCTATTAAAGTTTGCTTTATACAATTTTTAAATTTTATATCATTTAGTTCTATAATTGATTTTGGTAATTTATTAAATAGCCTAATACTGTTTATAAGAAAACATTTATTAGTTTTTTGTAATCTGAATCTTGGTATGTCAATTTTGTTTATATTTCTTAAGTTTCGGGTATGCCTATCTGCATTTTTATTAAACATATTATAATTTTTCTTAACATATAATAAGTTCTCAAATTGTATTGGGAGAGCAGGGTCATTATATCAATTTCAGGAAAGATTTCTCGAAGGGATTCCCGGGTCTTCATGCCGTAATTTGCTCTAATAGCTCTTTTCTGCAAGATAAATATGGTTTCTATGTCTGCCGCTGAGCCCCTGATAATAAGACCATAAGTCATAATACTATGGAAATAGGCAAAGTACACTAACCTGGCTGTTGCCACATCAGTTAATAGTCTGATCTTTCTGACTGCATATGCTGCTGAGCTCAATCTATTAGATAACGCGTTTATATGAGCTCTCCATTGCAGTTTGGAGTCGACTGTGATTCCCAAAAATACAGTGGAGTCAACAAATTCCAGTTCAGTATCGCCTAACTTCAGTGGACAGTTAATTACCCGAACGTTTGACAAAGAAAATTTCAGGCACTTGGTCTTCTTAGTATTTAAAACTAAATTATTTGCTGTGAACCATTCAGAGACCATAGACAGAGTATTGTTTGCTGCTGACAATATGTTGTCTTTTCTATCAACTTTAAACAACAGGGACGTGTCATCAGCAAACAGAACTATCTGCGCTGTTTCTTGTACCATATGCAGAAGGTCATTGATATATACCAGAAACAGGAAAGGCCCTAAAATTGATCCCTGGGGGACTTCCATATTCACAAAAGATCCTTTAGATACACTACCATTAATGTTAACACATTGCGTTCTATTAGAGAGATAGGACTCCACAAGGTTTAACGCTACTCCGCGAACTCCATAGAGTTTGATGATCTACACAATCAAATGCTTTAGACAGATCGCAAAAGACACCAATGAGATCCTGAGACTTTTCCCAAGAACTAAATATTTCCTTAATCAATCCAGTACCAGCATCTGTTGTATTTCTACCTTTTGTAAACCCATATTGACGATCGTGTAATAATTTGTTGATATTAAAATATCTTAATAGCTGACTTAGCATTATTTTTTCAAATATTTTGCTAAGCGCGGGTCGATAGTTAGTAGGGTCTGTTTTACATCCCGATTTGAATATAGGGGCTATTTTACTGTGCTTCATAAAGTCTGGGAAGACACTGTTATCCACACAACTATTATAAATGTCGGCTAAGATAGGCCCAATGGTGTAAATAATAGGTTCTATTGCTTTTACGGATAATCCCCATAAATCTTCCGTTTTCTTTTTATTTAACATTTTGAAGTGTTTTATAATATCCTCATTTGAGACATGTATAAAATTAAATTCTGTAAAATTTGGTATTTTAACATAACGGTTTAATAGTTCCTTAGCCATACTAGATGACGACTTAATACTATTCGTGACTTTAAAAGGTATATCAGCAAAAAACTTTTCAAATAAGCTAGCAACTTTATTTTTCTCAGATATCAATACTCCATTTTGTCTGATGGAAATATCATTTTGCTTATGTATGTTTTTACCAGTTTCTTTATTTATTATTGTCCATACACACTTAGATTTATTTTTAGACTGTTTTAGTTTGGAGCTAATAAAATTAGATTTTGCCATAAGGCAAACTTTTTTAATGTTTTTGAATAATTTCTAACATAGTTATGAAAGTTTTGATCTAATGTATAGGATCTCCTATCATATAAATCATATAAAGTATCCCTGCTTTTCCTAATACCCCTAGTTGCCCAAGTAGCAAAATTAAATTTATCATTTATTTTCTTTGTCTTTACTTTACATACTTTATCAAATTCTTGGGTTATTAAATTATGTAAATTCGAATATGTTGTATTCGGTTTATTTGTATTATACTTGAAATTATTAATTTTATGTATGACATTATTATTTAAAATTTCTAGTCTATTTTCAGTAAGAGGTCTGTACTTAATTATTTTATTGGTTGGTTTAATTCGCGCCTTAAAGCTAATCATCAGACATTTATGATCAGAGCGTACACCAGTAATGACAGAGTGATCTGAAATGGTACAATTAGTGAATACATTATCAATGCAAGTCTGACTAGTTGCAGTAATCCGAGTCGGTTCTGTGAATATGTTATTTAAATTAAAGGAGTTAAAAAGAGAAATGAGCTTCTGTCTGTCACATGAATCTAATAAAATATCAATGTTAAAATCCCCACATACAAATATTCGTTTATTTAAATCTAATATTTTTGAGAGTAAATCCTCCATTGTATCTATAAAGTAAGATAAAGACGATGTTGGGGGTCTATATATGCATAGGATAATATATGAGTCCATCTCTGCACATGAAATCTCACAAACACGTTCAACAGATAGTTTTACGATATCCTTTCGTTCCTTATACTTTAAAGTATTTTTAATTAAAATTATAGAGCCACCTCCTTCACAGGAGGTTCTATTAAAAAAACTAGCAACTGAGAAATTATTTACATTAAAACACATTTTGTCGGACTTTAGCCAGGATTCTGTAAAACACATTATATCTAAGTTATATTTTTCTATTAATAAATTAATGTCAAGAACTTTGCTAGAGAAGCTTTGAATATTTTGGTGAATTAAGTTAAGTTTACAAATGTCCTTCTCTATAGTCACATCTAAAAGTTTAAAGTTGGTTGCACCACAACATTATTAGTACTACTACTAAATGATGATGTGGAGTCAATGCTTAATAAAATATTATTAGCTACCAATGTAGCAATATTTCTCTGTACCTTCATAGGTAGTTTTATGCTATCCTGTGTCCCGTTAAAATGTCTAACAAATTTGTTTATGTCAAAAGGAGTAAACAAATTATTGTAGCAAGTCATATTATAAATACAATTATTTAAATAATATAAATGTTTATTCTGTTGGGCAGTATACTTTTTTGAATAAAGGAATGTACATAATGTAACATTCCTTACTCCAAGTTTAGACAAAAGATCTACACTGTCCAACAAGTCTCCTTTGCTTGTGTTTAATCCAATTCCTACCATAATAACTATATTACTATATGAGTTGTAAAACTTGGAGGAAATGGATTTTACAATGTTCTTAAAACTATTGCCTGGCATACAATAGTTTGTCACAGAATGGTCTAAATGGTAATTAAAAATTTGACCCATTCCCTTACCAATACTGTCTGTGAGCAGTAAGGTGTTGTTAGTTATGTACTTTGGAAGAGTTACGCTGGAATAGGCAATGGATGATTCAGTATTTGACAAATTTATCTGATTTTCGCAGGAGCAACAATTTTTATTTACAAATGACTCAAATCTCTCTGCATTATATTTGCTTAATTGGAGAATTTCATCCATATTTTTAATTTGCTCGGTAAGGTCATTCTGTGACAACTGATATTTTTTTGTTAAGTCAGAGAGACATTAACAGTTTACTAATCTGGCATGTCAGATAAACTTGGCTTATCTTGTGGATATTTTCACATACTTAATAAATTAAATATGCAACTGCAAGGTTCCGGAAATAAACAATTATTGAGAATGTCGCAAATATATTGATTTTTGAAGATAAACTTCGTGCTTTTATTTGCAAACTTCAATTATGTTGTGGTTACGTAAAATTGAAGAAAATAATTATTCTGCTTTTGCGACATTTCAAGCACTTGTGGAAGATAAAAAGTATGACGCTATTAGAGCAAATATGCATTTACATATGTTGATTGATGAATTTAATCGTTACTTTCCACAATATACCAAAGAAGCTAAAGTTGATCAAAAACTGATTCGGACGCTGGTGAAGTTATAGAAGATATCCAAGAAGAACTCTAAAAAAGTATATTATTGGCAAATTGTAGGTCTAATAAAGAGTAAAAGTTTACGAGGTTGTGAGGTTTTGGGGGTAATCTCTGAATCTACTAAATCGATTACGAAAATTATTAGTGTATTAGTGTTGGATAGCCCATTTATCTAGGAAGACTTTTAGGCTATATAAATCACGCTACGACCAATAAGAGCGGAGCATCAATGTAAAATGTTGGGAAAACGGGGAAAATTTGTACGGTTAAATTTGACATTAACAGTTTACTAATCTGGCATGTCAGATAAACTTGGCTTATCTTGTGGATATTTTCACATACTTAATAAATTAAATATGCAACTGCAAGGTTCCGGAAATAAACAATTATTGAGAATGTCGCAAATATATTGATTTTTGAAGATAAACTTCGTGCTTTTATTTGCAAACTTCAATTGTGTTGTGGTTACGTAAAATTGAAGAAAATAATTATTCTGCTTTTGCGACATTTCAAGCACTTGTGGAAGATAAAAAGTATGACGCTATTAGAGCAAATATGCATTTACATATGTTGATTGATGAATTTAATCGTTACTTTCCACAATATACCAAAGAAGCTAAAGTTGATCAAAAACTGATTCGGACGCTGGTGAAGTTATAGAAGATATCCAAGAAGAACTCTAAAAAAGTATATTATTGGCAAATTGTAGGTCTAATAAAGAGTAAAAGTTTACGAGGTTGTGAGGTTTTGGGGGTAATCTCTGAATCTACTAAATCGATTACGAAAATTATTAGTGTATTAGTGTTGGATAGCCCATTTATCTAGGAAGACTTTTAGGCTATATAAATCACGCTACGACCAATAAGAGCGGAGCATCAATGTAAAATGTTGGGAAAACGGGGAAAATTTGTTTCTTTTGAGTGCTTCCGTTGCGTGCGCAGACGAATTTGCGCGGTCTGCTAGTATATTATGAAATGACCAATTTAGAACCCAAGATTTTGACATCAGTTAACTTTCTTTAATTTGTCACGTTACACCCGCTCCATGTCATATTTATGTATTTTATTTTATTTATCTTTATATCATCACATACTTTTTTTTTATAATGACCAACAAATTTATCACCATACACCGTTTTCTGGCAAAATTCCAGGTAGAAAAAACATGGTTAAATTGGTTAAAAAGTTATATGTTACCCCAGGATTTTTGACAGCTAGAAATTTCTCTTCTGTGAACATTCCAAATCTTACATTTCATTTTCACGAAAAGTTAGGCTTTGGTTCTAATAAGATTCCAAACACTTAAAATTAAATTTTAAATTATATAAACTATGTATTAGGTAATATTGTAAATTAAAACTAATTCTTTAGTTATTTTCACATTTTTAGACACCTAAAACACTAAATCTTAGCGTCTTCTCTGACCGCTAGGTAGTTTTAAACGTCCCCATACAAATGCAAAAAAACACTGACACTCTATAAATTAAAACTAAATATAAATTTTAATCGTAGAACTCTAAAATCATCTATAAATATCTCGGACCGACGATCCATCGCAGTTTGGAATCGACTATGATTCCCAAAAACTCAAAGGAGTCAATAAATTTCAGCTCAGTACCAAATCTATAGTGATCAGTTGCTTACCGAAACATTTGAGACAGAGAATTTCAGGTACTTGGTTTTCTTAGAATTCATAACCAAATTGTATGTTGTGGCTGTGAACCATTAATAAACTAATAAGTACGTGTCATCAGCACTATCTGCGGGACCCTGAAACTCCCCAGATTTCTCATCTTCACAAGTTTGATGATCTACCTACACTGACAGATCGTAGAAAACGCTAATAAGATCCTGAGACTTTTAGTAGTTCAACATTATTATTTTTTGTTAAATTTACATAAAAAATATTTTTAAGTACCAAATAGTAATTACAGATAATTTATTAATAGTAATGGTTAAGATTATAAATAAAAAATATCAACTAAAGAATAAAGGTCATTTTTGCGTCTAATGATAAAAAAAAATATCTACCTTATTAAGCGTCATTTTACGAGCTTATTCGTAAAATAATGTTGGTTTGAGACACCCAGGATTAAAATACCTTTATACTTTGTATTTATTATTTCGGCGTTTAAACAATTCTAAACAAGAATATTTTCGTAGTCTAACGCGGTTAGTATCACGTACCAACATCAGAAACTAGCGTCAAGTAATTTCAAAATAAAATATTCTACATTGTAGCATCCCCAATTGAGCATAGGAAACAACCGACGTTGCCTTTTGATGTTATTTTTTGACTAGCAGCAAATATTTTAAATTAAGTTTAGTTAATATATAAAATAAAAATTATTCAAAAATAAATTATTGTTTTATATACGTGTTTAGATATTAATTGTAAAAATCTTAGAATATTAGGTATACAAATCAGTTTGGTACAGGTGTCATTTCAAGACGCTATAAAATACAGCTATAATTTGGCCCGTGTTCTTTAAAGGTAGGGATAGTGCCAAAAAGGCTAGCAACGTTCCCCGCTGAATAGCCAAACTAATGCGTTGGCAGAAATTATTGCCGGCCTTCTTGTCACTTGACCTCTCTATCAGACGTCTAGACAACTCATATTTATTAATACTACTTCATAAATAAATTACAATATTTAATTAAGTATTTATTTTTTCTGTACAGTTTGTCATGGTCTGGGTGTTTATAAAATATAATATGTATTATATCGTTGCTTCTGGTACACATAGTACAAGCCTAGAGCTTAGTTTGTGACCAGAGCAATATGTGTAATTTGTCCTACATATAAAAAAAAAAAACAATAATTAAATTATATCATGCGTTATATATGGAACGTTATAACTTATTGCTCGCCGCCTCCGCAAGAGGGCGCGAGCAGTCAAGAAAAAACATAAATGGATGAATAAACGCATAAATTTATTATGCTAAATAAAAAAAAAAAATAGTTTTTACTGTGTGAAAGTTATAAAAATATGTAAAATAAAAAAAAAATTATGTTATATGTTCCTACGCAAGCAGTTAATTGGTGAGTGCTGATTTATTGACTATTTGAGGCAAAGACGTAAGTTATTCATAAGTTATTTTTAATAGAGCATGACATGTGACTTTACATTCACGTGATGGTAAGTGACAATGTAAAGTCCAAGAATATTCCCAACCAGCAATAGCAATTATACAACAATTGGTTGAGCACACTATATCTGCTTAAGGAACTTATTCACCTCGTTTACAGGACGCAAAAAAAGAAGAAGGAACTTTCTGCAGTCAGTAAATCCGACGGTAGGTGTCCTTATGATCTACACTAGTGCCGAGGGCCAATGGAAAATGCCTAATTTGGGATGCCACTTGCGTAGATACTTAAGCACAGTCTAATATTTAGTCTTCTTGCCAGTCCCTGGTAAGCAGTTAAGGAGAGGGACTTTACCCACAACTATCAGCTCTCTGAAACTAAGGACTTTCTCTGTGCCCTCGGAAAATATTCAAAATTCAAAATTGTTTATTTGCAAAAATTCTGTGTATTAATAAGATGATAGTGGTGTATTAGTTAATGACAGAATTTACCTTTGGAGTAAGGTGTGCAAATGTTAGGTTGGGTTTATTGAGTTAATAATACATACAGTTTAAAACATAATTAAATTCAAGCTAATATTACATAATTTCTTTGCATTGCATAATTATCAGGATTCTCAAATGGTGCTGTCATTTATATAATTATCTATGATATATAATTATGAATGTCCCGCTAAGTAAAAATTTATTTTTAAATAATTTTACGTTGTCGATGTCTCTTATGGTTCTAGGAAGTCGATTGAATATTCGGTGAGACATGCCCAATACACTGTTTCTATACATAGTGGTCTTACAGGATGCTGGATTGATTTTTGTGCCATTTCGATTATTCCTAAACCAAGTGAATAAAATTCATTTGCGAAAATATGCATTTTCCAAATAATGGAGACCATATGTGTGATACTTCGTGGCCCCGCCACAGTAGATAATTGATTCTGGCAATAATATGTTTATTTATAACATGTACGTTATTTAGATATGTAAGTTACGTGCATATTATGAGAATATGTTTAGTATTAAGCCCGATCCAAATATCTACTGTGGCGGGGCCACGAAGTATCACAGTACCCTACAACTATTTCAAAGAAAAAGTCAGCAATGCAATGTAACAATGCTGCCAATGTTATAGGATAGTGTTACTCTACCTACTATAACATTGGCAGCATTGATTACTTAAAACATTAGTATTTACTTATAATTATATAAGTCACATATTTAAAGAAATTTATAAAACATGTAATAAAAACCAATACCAAAATTAAGTAAACTAACTTAAAAAATGTAATTAAAATTTTTAGTAATCATAAATACAATAACTAAAATACATATAGGTATATTAAGTAATACAATGTTTGTTGAGCCGGCTTCACCCACCATATTGTATGTCCAAAATATAGTAATGGTTAAATTATTTTCCCACTTGTTTTTTTTTATTTAAGTGGTGGTGATGACTGGGAACATTTTTGTGCCAACCGTCACCACTAGCAACAACAGTGTTTTTTTATTAAATTTAATATTAAATTTGTCGCTAGTACGAATAGCCGGTGGTGGCAACTGGAAATAATCCGACCTACCTGCAGGTAATAATGTAATGAACCTCTAAGGTTCAGTTTGCAGTGAATATAAATATTGTCGAGCAGATGGTGTGAAAATGATTTTTCTATTTGATATTATCTATTATGAAGATTAATATAAGTTGCAATATCAATAAATTATCTACTTTGTTTAAACGAATGTACATAAAGTGTAAGTTTTGATAACTTGGTGGATATTAACAAAAGGGGATACGTATTATTAAATCCTATAAAGAATAATGTATTATTTATATAAGCTTTTCTGATGTCATGGAAGTGTCCGTCTATACAGTAGATTCCAAAGTAGCTCATACAACTTTATTTTGATTTCATATTTTTTTATCGGAGTACGACAAGTGACTTTCTATCTACCTGATAGTAAGCAAACCTACAAAGTCCATGAATGGGGTTGATTAATAGATTTTTCTTTAACAATATTGATCGCTCCCACTATGCCGGCTAAATGATGCGGTTAAGAAATGGGCGGCGACAAAGACGTACCTATTTGCATAACGAGTCTATTTTAATATCCTCGCTGATTTTTCGTCAAAACAAATGCTCGTTTCGCAAAGAAATTATCAAAGGAGACTAACACCTCGACAAGAAACCGATACAGTAGTTTTAAAACCACAGACTAAAACCGAAACATGGCTAGGTCACTTGACGGTTTTCGCAAATATATAATTTAATTATGTTTACAAAATAAAATACAGACGTTAGAAAATATTAAAATAAACACCCGACGGCATGCCAGTTGATTGGTATAAAAATATTAACAGCTATTAAGTGAACATTTAAATATATAAGTAAATACCTACATATCACTGCGAAAACTTATTAATAGCTAGTAATTTATATTTTTTAAGACCTAGCTGATAGTTTTCCAATTTTTGTTATACAACGTATAGTGTATGACAGTTAGTTACGTAATGATTGTCTAGATAATATTTTATTTTTTTATGCACCTATTAATATGATTTTGCTTTTATATGACATTTATACTTTATACAAAAATATATTACCTAATTTCGTGTAGGTATTTAATATTGTTTAAATATATTTTGTACGGTCACAAATCTATATAATGTATCAATGGATATGATTGTACAAATACCTTGCCTCTTATTTTTATATATTATGTAACTTGTGTTTTGTAACTTTTGTATTTGTATTTTGTAAATCCATTGTGCAATAATAAAAATAATTCGTAGAACAATTTACGCTATTTGCACAAACTAAACTCTAGGCTTTTACTGTGTGCATCAGAAATAACAATATAAAACACTTATGATATAAAACTATATAAAACTCACACCTTTTACTTGTACAGTGTACCTTATACAGTGGCAAACTGTACCGAAAAACGTATTAATATTTTTTGCCATAGGTGGGAATCGAACCCACGACCTCTGTATATAACACCAAATGCGCAACCATTAGTCTACGGAGGCAATTGTTTTTTATTTTTAATAAATTTAAATAAATAAATAAATATTGGGTCTTGGAAATTAATACCATTGTTTTTATCTTTTGGCCGTTTATGTAGTCTCAATAATTATGACTAATTAGTAAGGCAAGTAATATCGGGTTTATACAGGGTGACTTAGAAAGGGTGTACTTTGGGACAAATATGAGGTTCTACTGATCTGATGAAAATATAAATTGCACTCTCCATACAAACTAGTAATGTAAAAATCACCCTGTATATAGGATGGTAAAGGCGTTAGTGAAGTTCTCGGTTCATCAAAAAAAAAGATATTTTATTTAGTTTTGTTCAAGACTTCAATTAAACTTCACATTTTTCTCCACCGTAGATCGATTTACTATCCCCACATGTAACGGTTCCACAGCAGCAGGGATATGGTTTGGAGTAGTCCTGTTCCATCGTGCACTTAGTCTTGTCAAATGCAACTACACCGCATCTGAAATAAAATTAATACTATTTCATTGAGATGTAGCTCAAAAATCGGGTAACTTAAAGGGGCTAGTTGTTACCCATATATGCGTTTTCGCTGGTTGATTACGCTGCTTTAATAAATTTGGGGTTCTTTCTCATAAACATAGCTCGTTTTATATGATATAACCGTTTATACCTAGACAAAATTTTGCACTGTGCCTGACTCGGGTCGTTTGCTGTCGTCCGCTAATATCAATACTCGCTATAAAGAAGTGATGCAACAGATCTCTGTTTCTGCTTCCGCAACTGCGAAGGTTTAGCATGCTTTTACACATCTGTTTCTGCTTCTGTTTCCGTAGCTTTTATAATGGAATATTTATTTATGCATCACACAGAAAAAAACGGTAAGACATGCCAAATCTTTGTTATACATATCTCTAACAGTTTCCCCAAATACCGCATGAACAATTGGATAAATGCAAAATTAAAGTTATCCTATATTTTAGCTAGCTAAAGACGCGCGGGTATAGCTTTTATTAGCAAATAAGTAGACAGGCATGCGCGCTTTTCTTAGTCTTTGCTGGAGGGGGTGAGTCGCATTTTTTTATCAACTTATAAAAAATACTAAAAAAAATAGGTGTACTTTTTATGACAGTATTTACACTTCTGATTCTGATCTGTTTTTGTTTCCGTTTTCGCTAAAAAAATATTTTGACACCTGGTTCTGTTTCTGCTTCTGTTATGTCACTTTCGTTGCATCACTACTATAAAGCCAGTAATCCTAATACATTTTCCTTTCGAACTTACACCAACAATATATCATAGTAAAATCCGATAGTATCCCGTACCTATAATGATAATATCGTCGAGTTGCGGGCTATGAAGATTGACATTTTTGACAGGAAATTTGCCTAGTTAAAAAAATATATTATGAGTCTACTTTAATATCTTTGCTATGTTATCGTAAATCAATTACCTGTTTCGTAACCGCACCCTAAAAGAGTACAACCTCGATAAGAAATCGATGTAGTACCTAGTCTTCATAAAACCAGTGAGCCCACAGTCTAAAACGAAACATGACTAGGATTGCGTCTGTATGAGCGATAGTAATCGAAACCGGTCGGTCCAGCGAAGTTATATTACATTAGTTATAGTACGTATATGAATTTAAAGCAGTGATATTAGGTATATGCACTGTATCCGTTTAGAATCTGGAAAAAAAATACCTAAAAACTTGGAGCAATGTCGCTTGTGTACTACATCCATACCCATGAAAATACAATCACTAGGAATGGATGTCAAATGTACCGCCATCATCTCCTGACAAATATTAGAATTAAAGCTAGAATTTCCTTTCAATATCATCAAATAATACTATTGGTTCTTCGACTCGTGAATTGAAGATTTTCGGGCTTCGGAAAACGAAACTCAGGTGTAGGTACGTACTACCCAATGTGAGTGGTAAGATTAGGTTTAACGTCTACTTCGGATTCGAATCGAATGCAATGCGTAATTTATCAAATTACCTTGTATTTATGCAAAGTATACATAGATTCACCGTTCTGCTGCGATCATACTGGGTAAACATCTTCACCCTTAGCGAACGGGGCTAGTTCCTAATTAAAATAATTATACAGCAGAAATAAGCGGGAGAAGGAGGAGCGGGCCTGGCGGTGCTGGGTTAATCTATACAAAGCTGATAAATCGCATACAACTCACCAAGTTACTCGAACCTTCTGCGATAGATTGTACGAAGTAGCTTGTTGGGCACAGTAAAACGGTCATAAGCACTACAATTTCACTATATAGCGGATTTATTTCGTATATAAAGTGGCGGAAAGCAGATGTGGATACACGCGGTTGAAACGCGTGCTCGGAACGGTTTTTGTAGCGGACCGACTTGTCTCGACGAGCGGTAGTGCGCGACTCTCTCAGTTACTGGACATACGGCCCTTGTCTCGGCAACAGAATTGCGTTCGGAATGGTTTCGTTCCTCAGCGGATGCATTGACAATCAGTCTGCATAGTTACGGCGCCAACAAAACCGAAAAGTCCTTTTCAACAGTTAGAAATCAACAACTGAAATCGCTTTATTTTTAAATAAATAGTAAGCAGATCTACACAATCCATGAATGGGGTAGATCCATACGATGGGTTAAATAGCTACCAAATGGGCGGCAACAAAGTCCGCAGCTTTATCGTCATATCTTATCTTTATTAGTGAAGTTGCCGTTTCGTAACCGCACTTTAAAAGCAGACTATATACCACCTCGACAAGAACTCGATGCAGTAATCTCCTGAAATTAATTAAATATAAGGTTTCTAGTAGGTAAAAAAGATACTTACGTAAATACCTGTGTATAATTTTTATTGCAAATGTATTGAGCGCATTGGTTTGTAGAAGTCGGGGAATATGGGTCGTTGGCTGGAATCACCTTGTTCAGGGATGATATGTAGCAACCTTCCACGTCCGCTGGTAAAGAAAACAATCTTTTTTTATTATACTACCATGCTATAAGCATAGGTAAGTCAATAGCCATACGTCTCTAATGATATGTGTGAAGCACCATAATGTTTTAACCATCACGGTGCCTATTTGGCTCCCGAGAACCGTTTAAACGGCCTCAGGGTCCCAGCGGAGGGATTAACCCACCCTCATTTCGCTTATGGTATTCGGTATAGTATGGTATTTGTTAGGTGTTGCCTCCGAATATTTTTTTAACATTGGTATTTTTTTGCCTTGGGCGCCTTTTGTGTACATTTTGACTTACCTATACATTATACTGTCTGTATTTTTTTGCAGCTGCAAAATTAATTAAGTTCATTGATGAAAATAATTACACTTTTTCAAATGTATGTACATTTGTTTGACAACACCACTAGCCTCGGAGAGCACGATAAGCTGTCGGTCCCGGTTTCACTATACCAACTTGTGAAACCCGTTATAGATGGGTTAATAAGTCTATTCAAAAACATCGCGACGAGCTCGCCACTTGTTTGGTGTAGATTCATACCATCGGCTACGACGAGGCGGGATTAAAACACCTCCGCTGGGTATCCTGGGGCCGTCTAGGCGGTCTCGGGCTCCGTAAGGCACCCGTGATGATATGAATGTATATATTATTATTATTAAGTGATGTGTCAGAACTTGTCTACAAATAAACCAATAAACGAAAAACACGACTTCTAAAAATGTTAAATCATTGTATATAAAAAGTATAGCTATTTAGAGTCGCCTATTTAATAAAAAACAACGATATATAGATGATTATTAAAGATTATAAAAATAAATAATTTACCAAATTCGGGTGGTTTTTTATCATTACGTATTATGGCTGTAGCGGCATCTATGTATATAGGTGCGCCTAGCAATACACACACAAATATAAACTTAGAACACATGTTATCCAAAACACTTTATTTTTGCAAATGCGAATGATAATGTTCTAGCAGTCAATATTTATAATGTCATCTGAGATATAAAACAGCATTTTTTTAATTCTTTTTTTACACTATAATACATATATATTTATACAATCACGCGCCGGCGGCGAGACTTTAACCTTTTCATTATTGATGGAACCTGATTTATTTAATAATGGAAAACTATCAGCTAGGTATTAAACTTTATAAATTACTTAAAAAATAACTTAAATATAATAGAACATTGTCGAGCAGCAATATTCTACTATATTCACTGCAAACTGAACCTTCGCTGTTTTTCATTACATTATTACGTGCAGGTAAGTCGGGTTATTTCCAGTTGCCACTTATTTTTATTCTACTAGCGACATATGCAGAAAAACCTAGTTGTTGCTAGTGGTGACGGTTGGCACAAAAATGTTCCCAGTCATCACCATTGAAATTAAAAAAAAGTCCACGTGTGAAAATGATTTTTCTATTTGATATAATGTATTATGAAGATTATTATAAGTTGCAATATCAATAAATTACCTACTTTGTTTAAACAAGTGTACCTACATAAACTAAAAAAAAAAAAAAAACAATGATTATAAAGCGACAACAAGAACAATGAAACTCTAAAATTTTCAGTGAGCAAATATAGTCAAGAGATTGAAAAACTGACGGTGATTTGTGACTTACGGCCAATAATTTGTGTCTGAAAATCTATTAACTTAAATCATCCTTGATGATAGTAAACAGCATCATCAACATGATCTGCAACGGCTGTAAGCAGTCTTTGGATTCAGACACCACCACTGCGGAGAAAGTTTTCACTCTAAATGTCTAAATATAAAATCGGAACAATTTTTAAATTTTAGTTCAAAATTTAGGGCTACTTAGGCTTGTCCTGCTTGTGTGTATATAACTCGACGGAGTAAGCCTAACTTAAACACACTTATTCGACAGAGCCAGGTGGGCAATTCTCGCGCTTTCGACATCCATCTCGATTCGAAATGACTAAGTATGTCATTTTTCGTTCAATATTTGTATATTTTTTATTTATTAATTAATATTTATTGTTTATTTCATTTAATGTTCGATATTTTTAAACGAAAAATGGCATATTTAGTCATTTTTCGTTTAAAAATTTAGAATCGAGATGAATGTCGAAAGCGCGAGAATTGCCCACTAGGTCCTTGAAGCTGACAGAGGGGACTCAATGAATATGTCATTTGAAGTTTTTGTATGTTCTCCTACATTAAGGGCACCCTCGACTTCGACCTGCGGCACTATACCCACCTGCGATGACATTTCCCTTGACAAGATAAGTAATCTACTAGAAAAAAAAATTAATGAGTCGTTTATGGATAAAGTTTTCCACTGTGCTAAAGGATGATGTTCAAAAGCTTGTTAAGTACGAGGTGAGGGCTATTATGTATAAAGTAAATTGGTACTTTTTAGCTACCACAGACTTTATTAGCTAGGAACAGAGCACTTAAAACTGAAATTTAAGCAAAAACTGTAGAAATAAAAAAAATACATAGAAAAAAATAAATAGATTTTAAAACAACGTTTCACTTCTTTTGACAAAGCATCAAGAAACTATAACCTGGAGCTGCAGGCTGTGCCCGAGTGCCGCAACGAGAACGTACTGGCGTTGTTCGGCAGGCTCTGCAAATTTATCAGCGTTTCCGTCGACGAGTCGCAAGTTCACATGTGCCGCCGAGTTTACAAGTTCGACTCTTTGTCTAAACGTCCACGAAACATTTTAATTACTTTATCTTCACTTCACTTGAGAGATTCTATACTCTCTGCGGCCTATACCGTTATAATAAAAAGCATCCGAGGATCTCTTACCCCCGTATTCTAAGACGTTTCCTTAACTCCACTCTTCACTCAATGACATTTGGTGGAAAGAGATAGACGTTCCTTGAGTGTAAAGTGGAGTTAAGGAAACGTCTTAGAATACGGGGGTTAGTACTAATCATATAGGTATCGGCGGCGGGGAGGCGCACGGTATTTTGTGACCGAGCGTCTTTCACCCGAACTAAAGTTGTTGCACGCGGCTGTAGAATAGCGGCCCGTAACAAGAAATATAAACATGTTTGGGTGAAATATGGTCGGGCTTATGTTCGTAAGGATGACGTCGTCTCCGATTGTATTCATATAAAAACTAATGAATGCCTTGATAAAAAAAAATTCTAATAGGAATATGCTAGTTGACTATGTTTGCTTACGTTTTAATATATATTTTTGTAAATAAATTTATTAATTTTATAAAGTTTTTTAGGTATTTATCTTTATTTAATCATTATATATTATAACTTATTCTATATATATATATATATATATATATATATATATATATATATATATATACATATATATCTATATATGTCTTAATATAAATTCATGTTATTTAGGTACTGTATATTACTTAGTCATAGGTATTTACTTCAATTTTACGTAAATAAATTACTATATAAAATATTTTTTATTATTTATACAAATATACCTATATATTTATCTATCTTGCATGTCCAGTACCCGAGGGTTGAACCCAAAATTTTTATATAATTTTAAACATGAACATATATTACCAAAATGTAAACAGGTCCAAGTTTACCTTAATTCACTAAAAACTAATTATGACGTCATTTGCATAACGGAAACCAACTTCAACAGTGGTGTGTTTGATGGCGAGGTGCTAATTTTAACGTCATTTGCATAACGGAAACCAACTTCAACAGTGGTGTGTTTGATGGCGAGGTGCTAATTATGACGTCATTTGCATAACGGAAACCAACTTAAACAGTGGTGTGTTTGATGGCGAGGTGCTAATTATGACGTCATTTGCATAACGGAAACCAACTTAAACAGTGGTGTGTTTGATGGCGAGGTGCTTGACTCACGGTATAACATTTGCAGGCGTGATCGTTGCAACACAGACATTGTAAAGAGCGATGGAAGTGGGGTGGCTGTCGCTGTTGGTAAAGAATTTAACGTCATTCGTCGAAATAATTGGGAAAGTTGTGTTGAGGATTTGTGGTTGACTATTTTACCTAGTGAACCAAATGGAATCACTGTCAACATATGTCTTTGTTACTTCCCCCCTGACATATCCTCCAACTTGTTGGAAATATTTTATTAAAATACTCAAAGGATAATTAATGAATCTAAAAACAACAATAACTGTTAATTATGTGCATTGGTCATTTTATTACTCCAAATGTGAATTGGTCCCTGTCGACGTCTGTCGAGTCTTCAATCATGACTCCTAATATTAAATTATATAATTTTAGATTCTCTCTTGTGATGGTCGACTGCTTGACTTAGTTTTTTCTACTTTAGAGTCTGTTGTAGTTCATTCCGTGGATCCCCTTAGTAAACTAGATATACGTCATCCGGCTATTGTTATTAAATTACTGGATGTCTGTTCTTACAATAAAGACTATATTAAACCTATCAAAAACATAACTTTAAATTTTAATAAATGCAACTTTGAGGCTATCAAATGTGAGCTGGCTGCTTTGGATTAGCATACTGCCCTGGCATCAAAAATGTTGACACCGCCATTCATGATTTTTATGAAATTCATAACTCTATTGGAAGCGCAAATACACCTAAAACTAAAATGCTACTTATAGATATCCTTCTTGGTTTACGACTTCATTGAAAAGACCTCAAAAAGAAAAGGTTAAATATCATAGATTATACAAAAATGTAGAATGTAGTGGTGGCCTAGTTGGTTAGACCTTGTACTTAAAAACACTTAGGTCCCTGGTTCGAATCCCGGTGTGTACCAATGAGTTTTTAATTTAAAAAATTATGTACATTTGTTTGACAACACCACTATAGTGCCTCGGAGAGCACGTTTAATTGAACAGTGACATTAAATATTTTTGGAGATATGTCAATTGTAGAAAGGGCTCACACTCTACTCCTAATATGGTTAAATATAGTGATAGGGTCTCAACTAGAGAGGGCGACGTATGCCGATTTTTCATATGTTTTTGGGCCTCATGCCGATGTTGAATTACCATAACTGTAGTACATCATTTAACGATAAATGCGTTCGTGTTATTCACAATATAGTTATTTCGAGGGATGAAATATTAAGTAAAATAGAGAAAATGCATGGTAGTAAGGGGCCAGGGCCAGATGATATTCCGCCTTCGTTTATCAAAGCGTGCGGTAATGAGTTAAGTGTTCCCCTTTGCATAATTTTTAATGCATCACTTAGGGCGGGTATTTTTCCAATTTACTGGAAAACTGCTCATGTCGTAACTATTTACAAATGTGGTGACAGATCCTCTTGCGATAACTACAGACCAATTAGTATCTTATCTAGCTATGCTGAATTGTTCGAATCCCTCGTGTATGATATTCTATACTATCATTTTCACAATATAATATCTCCTAATCAGCATGGCTTTGTTGCAAACTGATCAACCACCATCTCCTTGAATATAAGAATTACATATGTAGCTCGTTTGCTGATAGGAGACAGGTGGATTCTATATACACTGACTTTTCTAAGGCATTCGACAAAGTCAATCATGACATGACATGATGACACGACTGATAACGACTGGGATTAAATAAGCGTAGCTACGCTTAATTGTGCCACACTAAACACGCCTACTTTGCACTTCCACTTGTTTTTTCTATTCCGTGGGTTAATGAGTCTATTCAAAAACATCGCGACGAGCTAGCCACTTGTTCGGTGTAGATTCATACCATCGGTACGACGAGGCGGGATTAAAACCCCTCCGCTGGGTATCCTGGGGCCGTCTAGGCGGTCTCGGGCTCCGTAAGGCACCCGTGATGATATGAATGTATATATTATTATTATTAAGTGATGTGTCAGAACTTGTCTACAAATAAAACAATAAACGAAAAACACGACTTCTAAAAATGTTAGATCATTGTATATAAAAAGTATAGCTATTTAGAGTCGCCTATTTAATAAAAAACAACGATATATAGATGATTATTAAAGATTATAAAAATAAATAATTTACCAAATTCGGGTGGTTTTTTATCATTACGTATTATGGCTGTAGCGGCATCTATGTATATAGGTGCGCCTAGCAATACACACACAAATATAAACTTAGAACACATGTTATCCAAAACACTTTATTTTTGCAAATGCGAATGATAATGTTCTAGCAGTCAATATTTATAATGTCATCTGAGATATAAAACAGCATTTTTTTAATTCTTTTTTTACACTATAATACATATATATATTTATACAATCACGCGCCGGCGGCGAGACTTTAACCTTTTCATTATTGATGGAACCTGATTTATTTAATAATGGAAAACTATCAGCTAGGTATTAAACTTTATAAATTACTTAAAAAATAACTTAAATATAATAGAACATTGTCGAGCAGCAATATTCTACTATATTCACTGCAAACTGAACCTTCGCTGTTTTTCATTACATTATTACGTGCAGGTAAGTCGGGTTATTTCCAGTTGCCACTTATTTTTATTCTACTAGCGACATATGCAGAAAAACCTAGTTGTTGCTAGTGGTGACGGTTGGCACAAAAATGTTCCCAGTCATCACCATTGAAATTAAAAAAAAGTCCACGTGTGAAAATGATTTTTCTATTTGATATAATGTATTATGAAGATTATTATAAGTTGCAATATCAATAAATTACCTACTTTGTTTAAACAAGTGTACCTACATAAACTAAAAAAAAAACAAAAAACAATGAGGTTAATAAAAAGTAAACACGTTTTTTTAAATTTTTTATAATTAAAATCATATAATAATTAATTAAAGCAAGCTAAGTTATTAGAATTAGTAATTAAAAGTACTATATCGGTTTATAATTTAACCTAGATAGTTAATAGTGGCTTTTTATTACTTTAGAATTGACACAGTGACTTTTTATAAAGCGACAACAAGAACAATGAAACTCTAAAATTTTCAGTGAGCAAATATAGTCAAGAGATTGAAAAACTGACGGTGATTTGTGACTTACGGCCAATAATTTGTGTCTGAAAATCTAATAACTTAAATCATCCTTGATGATTGTAAACAGCATCATCAACATGATCTGCAACGGCTGTAAGCAGTCTTTGGATTCAGAAACCACCACTGCGGAGAAAGTTTTCACTCTAAATGTCTAAATATAAAATCGGAACAATTTTTAAGTTTTAGTTCAAAATTTAGGGCTACTTAGGCTTGTCCTGCTTGTGTGTATATAACTCGACGGAGTAAGCCTAACTTAAACACACTTATTCGACAGAGCCAGGTCCTTGAAGCTGACAGAGGGGACTCAATGAATATGTCATTTGAAGTTTTTGTATGTTCTCCTACATTAAGGGCACCCTCGACTTCGACCTGCGGCACTATACCCACCTGCGATGACATTTCCCTTGACAAGATAAGTAATCTACTAGAAAAAAAAATTGAATGAGTCGTTTATGGATAAAGTTTTCCACTGTGCTAAAGGATGATGTTCAAAAGCTTGTTAAGTACGAGGTGGAGGCTATTATGTATAAAGTAAATAGGTACTTTTCAGCTACCACAGACTTCATTAGCTAGGAAAAGAAGGCACTTGAAACTGAAATTTAAGCAAAACATGTAGAAATAAAAAAAATGCAAGAGGATAACACACGTTCGATTGGATATGCAGATTTTAAAACAACGTTTCACTTCTTTTGACAAAGCATCAAGAAACTATAACCTGGAGCTGCAGGCTGTGCCCGAGAGCCGCAACGAGAACGTACTGGCGTTGTTCGGCAGGCTCTGCAAATTCCTCAGCGTTTCCATCGACGAGTCGCAGGTTCACATGTGCCGCCGAGTTTACAAGTTCGACTCTTTGTCTAAACGTCCACGAAACATTTTAATTACTTTATCTTCACCTCACTTGAGAGATTCTATACTCTCTGCGGCCTATACCGATATAATAAAAATCATCCGAGGGAAACTCTTACCCCCGTATTCTAAGACGTTTCCTTAACTCCACTCTTCACTCAAGGAGCGTCTGTCTCAACTTGCTTTTTATAGTTGACATTTGGTGGAAAGAGACAGACGTTCCTTGAGTGTAAAGTGGAGTTAAGGATATGTCTTAGAATACGGGGGTTAGTACTAATCATATAGGTATCGGCGGCGGGGAGGCGCACGGTATTTTTTGTGACCGAGCGTCTTTCACCCGAACTAAAATTGTTGCACGCGGCTGTAGAATAGCGGCCCGTAACAAGAAATATAAACATGTTTGGGTGAAATATGGTCGGGCTTATGTTTGTAAGGATGTCGTCGTCTCCGATTGTATTCATATAGAAACTAATGAATGCCTTGATAAAAAAAATGTCTAATAGGAATATGCTAGTTGACTATGTTTGCTTACGTTCTAATTTATATTTTTGTAAATAAATTTATTAATTTTATAAAGTTTTTTAGGTATTTATCTTTATTTAATCATTATATATTATAACTTATTCTATATATATATATATCTACATATATATATCTACATATATATATCTATATATGTCTTAATATAAATTCATGTTATTTAGGTACTGTATATTACTTAGTCATAGGTATTTACTTCAATTTTACTTAAATGTATAAAATATTTTTTATTATTTATACAAATATACCTATATATTTATCTATCTTGCATGTCCAGTACCCGAGGGTTGAACCCTAAATATTTATATAATTTTAAACATGAACATATATTACCAAAATGTCAACAGGATTAGGTCCAAGTTGGACCAACTTTACCTTAATTCGCTAAAAACTAATTATGACGTCATTTGCATAACGGAAACCAACTTCAACAGTGGTGTGTTTGATGGCGAGGTGCTTGACTCACGGTATAATATTTGCAGGCGTGATCGTTGCAACACAGACATTGTAAAGAGCGATGGAGGTGGGGTGGCTGTCGCTGTTGGTAAGGGGTTTAACGTCATTCGTCGAAATAATTGGGAAAGTTGTGTTGAGGATTTGTGGTTGACTATTTTACCTAGTGAACCAAATGGAATCACTGTCAACATATGTCTTTGTTACTTCCCCCTGACATATCCTCCAACTTGTTGGAAATATTTTATAAAAATACCCAAAGGATAATTAATGAATCTAAAAACAACAATAACTGTTAATTATGTGAATTGGTCATTTTATTACTCCAAATGTGAATTGGTCCCTGTCGACGTCTGTCGAGTCTTCAATCATGACTCCGAATATGAAATCATATAATTTTAGATCCTCTCTTTTATTGGAGACTTTGTCCATATACAACCTTCATCAGTATAACTGTGCTTTTAATAGTGATGGTCGACTGCTTGACTTAGTTTTTTCTACTTTAGAGTCTGTTGAAGTTCATTCCGTGGATCCTGGATGTCTGTTCTTACTATAAAGACTATATTAAACCTATCAAAAACAGAACTTAAAATTTTAATAAATGCAATTTTGAGGCTATGAAATGTGAGCTTCGGATTAGCATACTGCCCTGGCATCACAAATGTTGACACCGCCCGGATTCATGATTTTTATGAAAATCATAACTCTATTGTAAGCGCAAATACACCTAAAACTAAAATGCTACTAATAGATATCCTTCTTGGTTTACGACTTCATTGAAAAGACCTCTAAAAGAAAAGGTTAAATATCATAAATTATACAAAAATGTAGAATGTAGTGGTGGCCTAGTTGGTTAGACCTTGGACTTAAAAACACTTAGGTCCCTGGTTCGAATCCCGGTGTGTACCAATGAGTTTTTAATTTAAAAAAATATGTACATTTGTTTGACAACACCACTATAGTGCCTCGGAGAGCACGTTTAACTGTCGGTCCCGGTTTCATTATACCAACTTGTGAAACTGTTTATAGATGGGTTATTGAGTCTATTCAAAACATCGCGACGAGCTAGCCACTTGTTCGGTGTAGACTCATACACCGGTCTCGGGCGCCGTAAGGCACCCGTGATGATATATACATACAAAAAGTTTAAAAATCCCCCAGATTATGACACTTTTACTATGTTACATTCTAGATGCAAGCATTTAATTCGGGATTGCTCTACATCTGTTCAATAGAAGAGTCATTGAACAGTGACATTAAATATTTTTGGAGATATGTCAATTGTAGAAAGGGCTCACACTCTATTCCTAATATGGTTAAATATAGTGATAGAGTCTCGACTAGAGAGGGCGACGTATGCCGACTTTTCTCGGAATACTTCTCATCTGTTTTTGCGCCTCATGCCGATGTTGAATTGCCCTGTAGTACATTATTTAACGATAAATGCGTTCGTGTTATTCACAATATAGTCATTTCGAGGGATGAAATATTAAGTAAAATGGAGAAAATGCATGGTAGTAAGGGGCCAGAGCCGGATGGTATTCCGCCTTCGTTTATCAATGCGTGCGGTAATGAGTTAAGTGTTCCCCTTTGCATAATTTTTAATGCATCACTTAGGGCGGGTATTTTTCCAATTTACTGGAAAACTGCTCATGTTGTACCTATTTACAAATGTGGTGACAGATCCTCTTGCGATAACTACATACCAATTAGTATCTTATCTAGCTATGCTGAATTGTTCGAATCCCTCGTGTATGATATTCTATACTATCATTTTCACAATATCGTATCTCCTAATCAGCATGGCTTTGTTGCAAACTGATCAACCACCATCTCCTTGAATATAAGAATTACTAGTTTTTTGAGAAGCTGGTTTGCTGATAGGAGGCAGGTGGATTCTATATACACCGACTTTTATAAGGCCCATGGTATACATGGTTGTCTATTGCGTTGGATAGGGTCTTATCTCTGCGCAGAAGTCAGCTCGTCTCTGTTCCGCACCGAGGTTGTGATAACTCACAACCTCCGGCGTTCCCCAGGGCTCGCACCTCGGTCCATTGATTTTTTGAATTTTTGTCAACGACTTGGCTGAACGGCTTTAATGTCCCTGCCTACTTTATGCCGTCGACCTTAAGGTCTTTAGAACTATTGGCAATAATGATGATGCTCAGAAATTACAACAGGACTTGGATACAATTTTTCAATGGTGTGAAATTAATCACGTGTTTTTAAATATAAGTAAGTGCTTTATTGTATTGTTTACCCGAAAAACTAATAAATTTATAGTCAATTACAAATTGAATAATGAAATATTAGGTCGAAAGCAGGTTGCTAGGGGTCTTGGAGTTTTGTTTGTTGAGAAGTTGACATTTCGTTCACATTATGAGTATATAGTTGACAAGGCTAATCGATAAAAGATGTTGGGATTTTATAGAGTGAGTAAAAGCATGCAAAAACCAGCAAGTCTTAGATTTCTGTATTGTGCTGTTGGTAAGAAGTATACTAGAATACTACTCTGTAATTTGGTCACCTATATTTGATATTCATAGCCATCATATTATAGAACGTGTTCAAAAACGTATTAACATGCTCTGTTACAGAAGTGGGTTGTGTCGTGCGACTGGGTCTTATGAAGAAAAGTTAAATAGATTTTCTTTGGTATCGCTCGAACGCCGTCGGACATACAGCCATCTCGCTTGCCTTCATAAGATTATTCACTCTGCTATCGACTCGCCTGGTCTTATATCCGGAATAACTTTCAATACTCGGCATAGGGCTCGTGATAGGATTCAGAGAATTTTTAATCGTAACACCTACAGAAACAACATCTCATTTTTCAATCCTGTCGTGAATTCTCACGCGTGCCTGTATAATGAGATATCTGCCACAAATGAGGTTTGCACATAATTAATCCTCGTTTCTCTCGGCACCAAAAATGTGTGAGAGACCTTTTTTATACCACGCCTCTTTTATAAACTTGGACTAATACATATATATTTATATTTATGTATGTGTGTATAATATGTATATATTTATGTATATATACTTAATTATCTAGGATTTATATTACTAACGTAATGTAGGTATTTTTGCATGCTGAATTTATTTATATTTATGTACTTGTGTATAATATGTATATATACTTAATTATCTAGGATTTATATTACTAACGTAATGTAGGTATTTTTGCATGCTGAATTTATTTATATTTATGTATATGTGTATAATATGTATATTTTTATGTATATATAATTAATTATCTAGGATTTATATTACTAACGTAATGTAGGTATTTTTGCATGCTGAATATATTTTATAATTATATTGTGTATTTTTATTTTTTTATTATCAATTGTTGTCAATAATTTAATGATTAATCTAATTAAATATTTCGGTTCAATTAAAAATGCTAACATAAGTAGGTTTGCATTTAATGAATATTTATTATTATGTTGTTGATATTGATTTTGATTAAAGATAAAATAAACGATAAATGTACATTTTCCTTTTCAAAATTTTCTGTTTTTGAATTTTTTAGGCATTATTTTAATATGACGGATTTTATTATGATTATTTTGTTGATTTCTGGGGTTGATATTTGTTTTCCTCTATAGGAAAGACTTTACAAAAAGAAAACGCACGAGCCTAATATATCGGTTACATTTATGACGAAAAATGACAATGACAAATTTTTAAGAGGTACCGTTATTAAAATGTTTAGGGAGGATAACAGTCATGACATTTTGTATGGGAAATTTTTCATCTGTTAGCAACTTTTTGAGAAACAAGAGGCTGGTGTTGAGTATGTAAATGGTGTGTATTGTGTGTATGCAGGCAATGCAGGAGCCGCTGTCGGGGGCGGCGCGCGTGCCCACCCAAGTAACACAGGCTTGGAGCTTTAAAACAAATATGTCTATTGACAGTCTATTCATGGTTAATCTATAGATAGAGGCTTTCTAAAGATGGGTTCAATAAAGAAAATTTATTCTTATAGGGTCCTTTTTCTCAAGTTGGATTATTTTTAGAGCATTTGTTCTACAGCACACTTATTTAAAGTAGGTACGTTTATAGATATATTGAATGTTTTAAGATAAAATGCTCTACAAATAGTTAATAAAGCCTAAAGGTACCTAACTTGAAGTCATTTTATAGGTAAGATGATATATTTTAAGATATAACTTTGAACAAACATTATATTTTAGCTATTGGTACTCTAATCTTTGTTTATAAAGAGACTTAAGTCTAGATAAAATACTTTAATAGATATCTTTCAGTTTGTCTAAAAAAATGATAGTGAAAACGTATTTTTAGTATTTTTTTTCTTTAAAATGGATTAATTAAGTGTAATTGTATTAAATATTTGAATTGGATGATTTAATGCAACGGAAACAGTGAAAAAAAAATCCTTTTGCTTTTCCCGATGTACCATAAATAAAAATCATAGCAGATACTCTTGCCGAAAACCGAACAAGTCAAAACATGCGTTACTCATCTATTACTTGGTCAAATTATGGGCTGTACACAAATATGTGAATATGCACATTACAAATTTAATACGAGTACGCAGCAACGGAGGGATCCGTCCACTTTTGTATATCAGACAGTTGTCCCAACGCCGGCGAGGAAACGACCAACTATCAGCTATTTTCTCGCTCAAGAAACGTAAAATAGATATACATTCCTATTAAACAAAAGAGATGTATATATTAACTAGCTGTGCTCGCGACTTCGTCTGCGTGGAATATTTATTTTTTTATCATACAAACTTTCATCCCCTTGTGGGTAGAATTTATCAAAATTCTTAGCGGATGCCTACGTCATAACATCTACCTGCGTGCCAAATTTCAGCCCGATCCGTCCAGTGGTTTGGGCTGTGCGTTGATAGATCACTATGTCAGTCAATCAGTCACCCTTGAGTTATATATATTTATATAGTTGATCGCTGACTGTTCACACTGATGCCGGCGAGGACTTGCTCCACTAGTTTGTCGCTGAGCGACAAGTGCTATCAAAGAAAATACTCGCTCAGCTATGCTCGCTTGGCAGTCAGTAGAGACGAGAGACCATTTCTCTACAGAGTAATCACCTGTTGCACTCGCACACTCTCTTATAGCTCAGCGACAAAACTATTGGAACTATACACACACTCGCTTCTCGCTGCTCGCCAACTCCTTTCTAGTTTCTGGCTCAACTCGCTTCTCATCGTCAGCGGAGAGACAAGTTGCCACTTTAGCACCGCCGCCGACGTACCTATACCTATAACTACTATTTTTCACATTGTCTATAAATAAAACAGAAATATATTTTGCTTACCCTCATGAATTGATTAATTAAATTGCTTCTTACTGCATAAAAGTATTCCGTTCACACATCAAATTACCTGATGAACGTCTAGAAATAACTGTGAGAAGATAAAAAGGAATAATCTCATAAATCTGTTTTTCTTTCAATAGATAGTTTAGTATGTAGCAAGTGAAATTATTCTTGCCATTGTCTAGAGCCATACTACAAAAAAGAGTCTAGAGTGTTATTTCTATAGAAATCGTTTTTCCAGTAAATTTTATCTTGTCGCCATTTTTATTGCCTATTTTTGCTTCGAATAATTTTCGTTACATATTTTAATACTTATTTTTATGTTTTTATCATTAAATTATGTGTAACTAAACATTTAATATGTTTTAAATTATTATATTTTAAATAAAATGAGTATTATGAACATAACAATACAAGTTCAAAAGTTTGCTTATACCAAATAATATTCATATTCGGTAAAAAAAATATTAAATCTTAAATTTACAGCGGGCGCGCTGATTTTAGAGGAGTTTTACATAATATTTGACGATAGAATTTCATTCGCACATAGATTTGCTTGTTTACCCATTATTAACTAGCCAAAACAAAAGTAATATAAAAAATAATAAGTTACGGCATGATGCAATAATAAGTTTAAATCACTCTTGTAAGTTCTGCGACATTACATTTCGTTGTCTATTACAAATCAAATGTAACTTAATGTTGTTAGTCTTCAGTTAATTTGGTTTTAAAACTTGGCGAGTAAAGACTTCTCTAAAGGTCTCAACTTATAAACTACAATCTATAAACTATCTACTAGTATAACTTGTGGTCTATAAACAGTTTAGTGAAACACTAGAAATATTACTACAGGCAATTTGAAAATTTTCAACTCTTAACTCTATCTATTCATGTTTTCTTAGCTCATTCTTATGAGAAGGGATAAGGTTGTGCCCATTTTTACTAAACTGTGTCTATAAGCGTTATTGAACATTACTTAGGAGATATTTTACTCTTAAGGTAGACAATAAAATTAAATTCTATTAGATATCTAATAGTCCGTTTTTAGACGCGATTGTGTTACTTGGGCACCCCGCGCTGGGCCGGCTCCTTCTTCAGCCTCACCTCGCCGGGGGCCTTCAACCTGCCTGAACCCTCTGTAAGTACCCACTATACCTTAATCCGCCACACTTATTGAGTAAGAACGAGGATTGGCAAATCTGTCGGGAGTAAACAAGGAAGGTAAAATAACAATTTAATAAAATTCGACAGGATTTGCGACATACTAAGCCGGCTCAGTCTATTACCTGGCTCGTCTACATCCGTGGACTATGTTTGAAAAAGACGGGTAAATTATAATATAATTTACCCGTCTTTTTAGGTAGTTTTTTCTGATAGTGCACTATTTGCGTTACAGCCCGAGAAGACGTGGAGCAGTCCCGTGCGGTCCGGCAGCAGCGCCAGCGCCTCGCCGCAGCTGTGCGACGTGCTGGGCCAGCGCGCGCTGCACAAGTATATCGGTGAGTGCCCGCCGGCTACAGGTATAAGCATTTCAGTGAGCGGCTACAAACATATATGCAATAACCCTTAGTGCCATCAATGCATGATATATGAGAATATAGGTATCTAATGATCATACCGGAACGAATGATCATCAGGTCGGAATTCGGGTTAGTATACCAGTATAATTAAACAGTCCGGAAGGTAAAACCTTCGGATGTCGTTATGCAATTTTTTATGTTAGATTGCACCATGTTTTAACATCATCCTAAATAAAAAATCAATTTTTAAAAATGTTATTCTAGATCTACTAGTTACTGTTGATATTATTAATATTTTACTTACTTTTTATATTAATATAACTTGTCAAGTAGGGCATTTATACTTGAGGATAATAGTCTAGTCCTTAAATACTAATCCTTAATTATACTGTTGTCTTGTATTGGTTGACATCCGTTGTGTATACTATTATTGTAAATATTATTTATCTTCACAACAGGTCCCTTACGGGGTAGGCAGAGACAACCGAGCGCCACTTGTCTCTATCCCTATATACTCCTTTCGCCTCTTCCACATTCATAACTCTTCTCATACTTGTACGCCGATTTAGGAGACTTTTAATTGCACCGCCTTTTAAAACTTTTCCAATTTGGTCATGTGTGTCTTGGTCTCCCTCGGCCTCGTTTACCCTTCACCTCGCTTTTATATATCTGGTTCGTCAATCTTTCATCACTCATTCTTCCTATATGCCCAAACCAGTGGAACATACCTTTTCTAATTTTCATACCTATACTTTCTTTCAACCCCACTCATTCTCGAATTACGTCATTGTGGATTCGGTCTGTTATTTTAACACCGCACATTCTTTTTTGCACATTCACAAAATTACAAAATTATGCCATACATAACAATAACTTAATGCAGCGATATTGTATTATTCGTGAGTTTATCTTTGTATGATGTTTATGTGATTAGGTATAAGGTGTATTTGTGTGTGCGAAGCGTGTCTGTATGTAAGTATATCTGCGTATGTGGGTGTCTAGTGTGGGTGTCTATGTGTGTGAGTTTGTGACATTCGACATCAGCCGTTATACAGTGTCATTTATTTGCCTAAAAATACTAAATATTTACCTGCTACCGTGAAATATATCAACATTAACAAATTTATCATTGTAAAGCCTGGTGATTCGTGGCAATGTTGAGCTCTGGGCGTAATTAGTGGAGCAACTCAGGACGTTAAACAATGTGCAAAACGTGACTCGAGTGTGACGAATAGGGGTTTTTAGAAATATCTGATCGACCAGCGCTGGACAGTCCATCTTTCCATTGACTATATCGAAAAGAAGTAGCATATCGAGCAATTCACTTCTGGCATAGAGCGGATGAAGACTATGAATACTGCATGATTCCAGATAATCGCTGCATACCGTCTTTGATCTGTAATTAAATGTTTAAGAAAGATGGTCTGTATACGCTCTATATTGTCCTTGTAGATATTGTAACGTGGAGACCAAATACTACTAGCATATTCCAGCTCGCTACGTACATATGTATAATAAACCAATTTAATACAGAAAATATCTGTGAAAGCTGAGCAAACCCTCATAATGAAACCCAGATTTCTATATGATTTATTAGTTATTTATTACCTGTGTATGTTTATCAAAAATTAGTTTAGAATCAAGGGTCATACCCAAATCCCGAACTACGTCCACTATTTCACTTTTTTTTTTATTTTGTATATTTTGTTCTATTTCTTTCTTCCTTATTATTCCTATTTATAAGGACTGTTTTGTAAACAAGTTAACTGGCAGATTGAAGTGATGAAAATTTATGCTTTTATTTCTAAATATTTATATATTTGTATTTTTGATATACCTATTTATTTATATAAATACTGGGTGTTTTTTTAACAATGATTATATTTTTTTGGTGCCTCCAATATCACTTTTAGAACCCATTTTTAAAATAAAAGGTAAGTAAGTATTTTTTTCTTCAAAAAAAAAAAGTCCGAAAAATAAATTATTATATTACCTTACCTACCTTCTTCTTGTTACTACCTTCTCACATTTCCCCAAAAAAAATAATGTTTGTCATATTAACGCGCAGAATCATTATTCCGATCTCCTTACCACATTTGCTATTGAACATCGTCATGATATCCTAATCTCTGAATCTTTTCTTAAACCAACTCTTCCGTCTACTTGCTTTTCTCTTCCAGGTTTCGTGCTGATTCGCAACAATGAAACTGGTAAGGCTGGTGGTGGTGTCGCAATCTATCTTAGATCTTATCTTATTTTTAAAGTTATTTCTCAATCTCCTTCCAATTATTCTCGCTCCTCTGAATTTATTATTATTGAAATTTATTTAAATTCTGTTAAGTTCCTCCTCGGAGTGGTATACCTACACTTCCCCTACTATTGACTACTTTGATGCTTTTGAATTACTCCTCGAGCAACATTTACCCTCCTACGAATATAATCTCATCATAGGTGACTTCAATACCTGTTTACTAAAAGATGACTCACTCAGTAAACAACATAAACCAATTACTTCTTCGGCTGCATTAGCTTTAAGGATGAGATCAAGAAAGCTAGAGGAGTTATTTATTTGAAAAGTATTTTATATTTATGCATTTTTGTAAATTCCTTTATAGGATATTCTTATATTAAATTTTTAAAGATAAAAATGCAATGAAAAAAATCCTGGTGGCGGGACTCGAACCCATGAACCTCGCTATCGCGGCAAGACGCTCAACCGCTGAGCCAACCAGGTCAAGTCAACAAGTCAGCCCTCACGAATTTTGTCTATTAGAAACTAAGAAAGCTAATAGAGGGCGTCTGTGTATAAGTAGATAACAAGCAATGACAAAATTCGTGAGGGCTGACTGGAACCTGGTTGACTCAGCGGTTGAGCGCCTTGCCGCGATAGCAAGGTTCGTGGGTTCGAGTCTCGCCACCAGGATTTTTTTTTATTGCATTTTTATCTTTAAAAATTTAATATTATATTTGAAAAGTGGAATTCATTGGAAGAATAAAAGCATTAATTCTATTCTTCCGTTGAATTGCACTTTTCAAATATAATATTAATTTTTTAAAGATAAACGGTTTTTATTAATACATTTCAGTTCCTATTATCTGTATGCCGACCACTTGCAACTTTCGCTGCACTTTGATATTTGTCACTTAAATGACCAGGGTAAATAGTGATTTTGAGGTTATTCGGGTTCTTTTTTAGTTAATCCTTGTAAGACGCAGGTCATGGTCCTTGGTTCTAAACACATGTTGAGTAGATTGGATTTGGAATCAATCTCTTAATTAGTATTTAACAACATACCTCTTCCTATTTGCCAGCACGCTAAGAACCTTGGTTTACATATTTAACCTGCGATCTTGCTTGGAACTATCACATCTCGGAAGTTAGTAAACGTATTTTCGCAGCATGCATTCGCTCAAGCGGTCCCAGTACCTCATACCGTTTAAGACAAAGCTTATGTTAGTAAATTCACTTCTTTTCCCTATCTTGGACTACGCTGATGTACTTATGTTACTCTGATCTGACTGATGATCTGCTCAATAAATAATATATAACGCCAAAAGCGCAGCAACTAGTTTACAGAGGCGGAGATTTTAATTAGTAAGGCAAGTAATATCGAGTTTATACAGGTGAATTTGTAAGGTTGTACTTTGGGCGAATATGAGGTTCTACTGATATGTTCTAACAAGTTTTTCCATAGAACCATGTGTGGCAAATGAAAAAAATAAATCTTTTACATACAAACTAGTAATGTAAAAATCACCCTGTATAGTTGTATAGGATGGTAAAGGTATTTGTGGAGTAAAATTATATAAATTTTTATATTGATATTTTATTTGGTTCACGGCAAGACTTGTCAATGACAATGTATTAAACTTCACAGTCTTCTCCACCGGCGTTCTTTTTACTATCCCCACATGTAACGGTTCCACAGCAGCAGGGATATGCTTTGGAGTAGTCCTGTTCCATCGTGCACTTAGTCTCGTCAAATCCAATTACACCGCATCTAAAATAAAATTAATACCATTTCATTGGGATGTAGCTCAAAAATCATATAAAAATCAGAAAACCCATATATGCGTTTTCACTGGATGATTACGCTGCTTTAATAAATTTGAGGTTCTTTCTCTTAAACATAGCTATATGTGAACTGTTTATACCTAGACAAAATTTTGAACTGTGCCTAACTCGGGTCGTTTGCTGTCTAGCACCTAGCACCTATATAGAATCATGCCGTGTATTTTAAAAGATGACTTAGGACTTGCAGCCTATAAGAGACGCACTGGCAATTTCTTAACTGATAATTTAAAAAAGAATAGGTTGGTGATAAAATCGAAACAACTACTGAAGCGGTACGCAAAAGAAGAAAATAAATGTTTACGAATCAGAAAATCGGCAAAAGTGTATCAAGATACCATTCTTGAGAAGGTAGTTAAGCCCATTAACAACACCATGTCTAATAACCAAGTATGGTTCTTCACAATGTACGCGCGGCATAGTGCCCAGAACGCAGGCGACATTTCCTCTTTGGATTATTAAACTTAATCTTTGAGAGAGAAAAGCGCCAGCCCTCTGTTCACCTGTGATGACGATAAATTTTGAAGAAATCTGTTTTACAAGCTTTCTTGCTTCTGGGCCCCATGGTCCCATTGTCTCTACCCCAAACGGCACAAATATATAACTATTTGCGAGTATTTTTACCGTTTGAGGTATTCCGCATCAGCAGCAGCGTTTTCAGCCCCATCTAATGTCCTGAAGATGAGACGCTGCCAAAGTGTCGACGCATATTTTAAATTGTTTTATATTTATGTATTAAACTAACACACTGTAAAAGTAATAAATATAATTTGCAATAAAAAAAAATCATTTTTTTCTTTGTTACAATATTTATGGCAAGACTAAATAAAATAATAAATACGGGTGCCTATTTGGCTCCCGAGAACCGTTTAACTGGTCTCAGGGTACTCAGCGGAGAGATTAACCCGTCCTCATTTCGCCGATGGCATTCGGAGGCAACACCTAACAAGTGGCGAGCTTGTTGCGGTATTTATGATGAAATAGTATCGTTGTATAAAGCGGTCACCAATCCCAGGCCGGTCTTGTTGTCATCTGCTTAACCTTGTTATCAGTTGCGCAGTGACTTGACCACTGTTCTGGCATTTGGCTCCATACCTACTTTGTGTAATAAATTAGAGAGATTCGGTTCTCTTTATCACCCCACACTGGCCAGATTATGTATATACTATAGAGTCGCTAAAAACAGATAGAAATCAACCAATGGCATCGTTTTATTTTTAAATAAATAGTAAGCAGATCTACACAATCCATGAAAGGGGTAGATCCATACGATGGGTTCCATGTAGAACCAAATGGGCGGAAACAAAGTCCGTCAAAAAAAGCTTTATCGTCAAATGAAGTGCCCGTTTCGTAACCGCACTTTAAAAGCAGATTATATACCACCTCGACAAGAACTCGATGCAGGAATCTCCTGAGATTAATTAAATATAGGTAAGGTTTTTAGTAGGTAATAAAGATACTTACGTTAATACTTGTGTTTTATTATTCGTATTGCAATTGTATTGAATGCATTCGTTCGTAGAAGTCGGGGAATATGGGTCGTTGTATGGAATCACCTTGTTCAGGGATGATATGTAGCAACCTTCCACGTCCGCTGGTAAAGAAAACAAACTTTATTATTATACTACCATGCTATAAGCAAAGGTAAGTCAATAGCCATACGCCTCTAATGATATGTGTGAAGCACCAGAGTTTTTTAACATTGGTATTTTTTTGGCTTGGGCCCCTTTTATGTATATTTTGAATTATACATATACTGTGTGTATTTTTTTACAGTGGCAAAATTAATTGTGATCATTGATGATTTTTTTTGTAATTTTAAATAATAACTTTTTTTTTCTATTTGTGTCGCCCATACAAAAACAATAACATAAAAATATTTAAAGTACAAAACAGGTCTACAAACTACTTTTATACTAAACTTACGATAAAGACCCCGCCATGCTGATTTCGAGGGCGAAAGCTAGTCTTGTCAATAATAATAATTTATACCTACACAAAATGTATGTATATCAATTTGTTTTAATTTTATTCATTAATAAAAAATATAAATGTTTGGACTTAATAATTTCTAAACTGCTAAACCGATTTGTGTGAATATTAGCATAAAAGTAATGCCTAGTTCGACATATGAAATTCTAGAATTACGGGAACATAAATATTTGGATGCACTTTTATGTTATTTTAGTATACCCAATATAAGCAATATTGGGTATACTAAAATAAAACAAAGAACCCTTTTTTTCTATCTGCTATCTTAGTGAGCATAATTACCCTACTGGTGACTTTTCCTAAGAGACTCTTAAAATACCGACATATACAGAATATGTAAACCAAAATTGAATATGCCATATATTATTATTATTATTAAGAGATAATGTCAGAATTTGTCTACAAATAAACCAATAAACAAAAAACACGACTTCTAAAAATGTTAAATCATTGTATATAAAAAGTATAGCTATTTAGAGTCGCCTATTTAATAAAAAACAACGATATATAGATGGATTATTAAAGATTAGTAAAATTAAATAATTTACCAAATTCGGGTGGTTTTTCAACATAAGGTAATAGGGCAGTAGCGGCATCTATGTATATAGGAGCGCCTAGCAATACACACACAAATATAAACTTAGAACACATGTTATCCAAAACACTTTATTTTTGCAAATGCGAATGATAATGTTCTAGCATTCAATATTTATAATGTCATCTGAGATATAAAACAGCTTTTTTTATGATTTTTTTACAATATATTACATACATATTTATACAATGACGGCGCCGGCGGCGAGACTTTAACCTTTTATTAACGATGGAACCTGAATTTATATATTTATTTAATATTGGAAAACTATTAGATAGGTCTTAAACAATATAAATTACTTAAAAAATAACTTAAAGCTATTAACAAATTTTCGCAGAGATACATATATACAGGGTGAGTTTGAAAGGATGTACATTGGGCTAATATGAGGTTCTGCTGATCAAATCGTACAACTTTTCCCATGGAACCATGTGTCGCAAATGAAAAAAAAATTTGGCTTTCCCATACAAATTGGTCATTTCAACATTACTAGTTTGTATGGAGAAGGCAATTTTTTTTTTCATTTGCGGCACATGGTTCCATGGAAAAAGTTGGTCAGTAGAACCTCATATTAGCCCAAAGTACATCCTTTTAAAGTCACCATGTATATTAATTTTCACTTTTTATGATTTTTTTACAATATATATACATATTTATACAATGACGGCGCCGGCGGCGAGACTTTAACCTTTTATTAACGATGGAACCTGAATTTATATATTTATTTAATATTGGAAAACTATTAGATAGGTCTTAAACAATATAAATTACTTAAAAAATAACTTAAAGCTATTAACAAATTTTCGCAGAGATACATATATACAGGGTGAGTTTGAAAGGATGTACATTGGGCTAATATGAGGTTCTGCTGATCAAATCGTACAACTTTTCCCATGGAACCATGTGTCGCAAATGAAAAAAAAATTTGGCTTTCCCATACAAATTGGTCATTTCAACATTACTAGTTTGTATGGAGAAGGCAATTTTTTTTTTCATTTGCGGCACATAGTTCCATGGAAAAAGTTGGTCAGTAGAACCTCATATTAGCCCAAAGTACATCCTTTTAAAGTCACCATGTATATTAATTTTCACTTTTTATGATTTTTTTACAATATATATACATATTTATACAATGACGGCGCCGGCGGCGAGACTTTAACCTTTTATTAACGATGGAACCTGAATTTATATATTTATTTAATATTGGAAAACTATTAGATAGGTCTTAAACAATATAAATTACTTAAAAAATAACTTAAAGCTATTAACAAATTTTCGCAGAGATACATATATACAGGGTGAGTTTGAAAGGATGTACATTGGGCTAATATGAGGTTCTGCTGATCAAATCGTACAACTTTTCCCATGGAACCATGTGTCGCAAATGAAAAAAAAATTTGGCTTTCCCATACAAATTGGTCATTTCAACATTACTAGTTTGTATGGAGAAGGCAAGTTTTTTTTTCCATTTGCGGCACATGGTTCCATGGGAATAGTTGGTCAGTAGAACCTCATATTAGCCCAAAGTACATCGTTTTAAAGTCACCATGTATATTAATTTTCACTTAATAGCTGTTAATATTTGTATACCAAACAAGTGGCATGCCCGTCGCGGTGTTTATTTTTATATTATCTAACGTCTGTATTTTATTATGTAAATATAATTAAATTATATATTTGCCACAACCGTCAAGTGACCTAGCTATGTTTCCGTTTTAGTCTGTGGTTTACAGACTACTGCATCGATTTTTTGTCGAAATGGTAGTGTCATTTCATGATTTGGTTGCGTCGCGGGCAATTGTTTTGACGATAAAGCGAAGATGCAAAGAAAGCGAGGATATTAAAATAGACGTAATGCAAATACGTCTTTATTGCCGCACATATCCTAATTGCATAATTTTTGGATAGACTCAATAACCCATCTATAAACAGTTTCACAAGTTGGTATAGTGAAACCGCGACCGACTGCTTAACGTGCTCTCCGAGGCACTATAGTGGTATTGTCAAAATGTACATATATATATTACTACTTACCTATTATTGTTGTATTGGTATTGTTTAGTCTGTTGTCAACAAAATGTTAATTTTCCATTTAAGTGAATTCATGTATTCTTTTGGAAATAAAGATTCTTTAAACCTTAAACCTTTATATATTTTTTTTAAACTCATTGGTACACACCGGGATTCGAACAAGGGACCTAAATGTTTTTAAGTCCAAGATCTAACCAACTCGGCCACCACGTATACTGGTCAATATATTTTGTTTAATTTAATGTACATAAAAGAAAATAACAATTTATATCCTATAAGACCTGAGAGGAAAAATTCACGCCGAAAACCCCCTATTCCGTTACCAAAACATAGCTTGATCAAATACACCAAAAGTTTTTTATGTAATGATATTAAACTATATAATAAACTAAGCGACAAAATTAAGGGCCTTAATTGTAAGCGTTTAAGACGCAACTTAAAACTATTTTAACGAAAAGGGCCTATTATACAATGAATGAGGCCTCGTGGCACTTTCGTAAGTTTAACGAAGCAATTATATTGCTTATTTTGAATATTAAAAAACGTATCTCTTTAATTTTGTAGAAAAAAAAAACAAATTAACATGCAAAAAAATACTGTAAAATTAAACCACCAGGGGCCTATTTCATAAACGTGACAATTGTAATTTACCATGACAATTTATAATACATTGCTTGATTTTGTTGGTTCTAAATAAATAATTCCAACTAAACCAATTGTAATTTACCATGACAATTTATAATACATTGCTATAAATTGTCATGGTAAATTACAATTGTCACGTTTATGAAATAGGCCCCAGATGTAAGTTAAAGTTAAGTAATCAAAAACAAATGATTTATTTTAATAATAATATATAATAATTTTGATTAAATATTTAAAATAGCGTCCTACCAGTGATGACATACGGCGCCGAAACATGGACACTTACAGTGAGGCTGATCCACAAACTTAAGGTCGCTCAGCGAGCTATGGAAAGAGCTATGCTAGAAGTTTCTCTGATGGATAAAATCAGGAATGAGGATATTCGTAAGAAAACTTAAGTCACCGACACAGCTCTGAAAGTTAGCAAACTGAAGTGGCAGTGGGCTGGTCACATTTGCCGCAGGACAGATAACCGTTGGAGCAGGCGGATATTAGAGTGGAGACCACATCTTGGCGCACGTAACGTAGGCCGCCCCGCAGCTAGATGGACTAATGACCTGCGGAGGGTGGCTGACAGAGACTGGATGCGAAGAGCGATCAGTGGCTTGTCTTGGGAGAGGCAGGCCTATGTGCAGCAGTGGACTGTGATGATGATTTTATACGGCAGTGTCAGGCTGTCGGAAATTACCCATCCAAAGATCTGTAGGCTTGGATTGTGACAGAGAAACCTTGGCAGCGCGTGCATGTAGATTTTGCAGGCCCATTTCAAGGCAAAACATTTCTGGTCTTGATTGATAGTTATAGCAAGTGGATTGAAGTAGAGTTAGTCTACTTATCTATGAGTAGAGGGCATATTGTAACACTACTTAGAAATATATTTTCCTCTCAAGGGTTACCAGACACATTGGTGTCAGATAATGGTAGATCTTTTACCTCAGAGAAATTCCATTCATTAAAAAAAAAGGGTGTTAAACACCTATACTCTCCTCCATCCACCCGGCGTCTAATGGGCTTGTTGAGAGAGTAATACATTTTTTTAAAAATAAATTGAAGAAATTTTCTGATATATATAACATATCTAATGTTATGGAGTAAGAAGCTCTCAAAAGTGTTATAACACCTGAGAACAGTACCCAGCAGCTCTGGCAAGACACCGGCTGAAATGTTAAATGGACGCAAATATAAGACACCTATTTCATACCTACACCTAGAATGTGTTCCGAGCCGGGCAGACATGCAAAGGGATGATGTTGCTCAACAACAACCTGCCAGAAAAATTATAGTAGCCCAACCCATATTGATTAGAATGTACGGTCCAGGTGATAAGTGGAGGAGAGCCACTGTAGGATTGGTGGAGGGACCCGGCTCTTGCAGGGTGAAAACGGAAGATGGAGAGCTGCACAGACGACATATTGACCACATGTTGGCCCGGACTGTACGACAGAGTGATAATGAAACAAACTCTGATACCCAGAGATAGGTCGCGTTCAGCTCCCGGACCCACTCCGGACCCTCCAATCACCAAGAGAAATAATTGGAATCCCCAATTTTATCATTAGATCTTTTATTTACAGTTTTGAATGTTTTACTTTTTATATTTGTTTTCATAATCAGTGTAAGATTCATTCCCTTTTATCATCATGAGGGAAAGATATATTATGTATTTGTTTAGTGTCACTGTGACATTTACATGTGGGTAGTTTCAATATAATGAGAATAAATTAGTTTGTGTACCTAAAACCGTGTGTATCTTTTAATTTAAACAAAATAAAATACCAATTAAAACAAGTTTAGTGGTAGTAGTGCACCTACCACTATTACCACATAAATATATATATACCTATTTGTAGTGGTAGTAGTGCAACTAATTAATGAGGTGCAATTAATGCTATATTTAATCAATAACAAATTATATTCGAATCGATTAATTTTACCTTCTAAATCAATACTTGGTACTGTGCAATTAACACAGAGTGATACCCGTCCTCAAATCTGAGGGCCTCATCAGGGGCTGCGATCCTCTTCGAGTTCTATACCTACTGTTAAATATAGAGTTTGAAAATCTAATTAATCAAACATGTTGAAACTGGCGAAGAATGCTTGTACCTATTCATTGGAATAGAATGATAATAAAAATAAGTAAAAATTAAATATATAGATATTAAATTTTTAAATATTATTTTTAAATAAGTATATTTTTATTAACGTTTTTCGCAAAAATCGGTATTATTGAAATAAAATACTTTATAAAAAATTATAAACGATATATTTCGCCACAGGCTTCATCAGTCGTTTGACATATATTTTATAATAAATAATTACCTTACATTTTTTTTTTTTTTTTTTTTTTTTAATATGTTTGTATATGTGGGTATGTGTGTGAGTGTTAGTTTGTGTGATGTCATGTGTGTGAGTGTTAGTTTGTATGATTGTTTGTGTGATTTACAAAGTTAGTGTCATAGTTGTATGTTAAGTCCTGGTCTATAATGTGCTCCTAAAGTCCAAATGTAAGATGATTCGTAAGTACGTAATTGAATGTTAGTTATAGTATGAAATGATTTAATGATCCTAACAGTAAAACAGTCATTGAATTTTAGATTATGAGTACGAGCATGAGTAGGGATAGGGAGGATACTATTGATTATGGAATCAGTTGTATGGCGATGATGATTCATTCTGATATGAAGGGGATTAATGGTTTCCCCGATGTAAAAAGATGAACAGAGTTTGCATTCTAATATGTATATAATGTTTTTGGTTTTGCAGTTGCTATTTGGTTGTGCTAGAATACATGTAGTGGAATTTTGTGTGGTGATTGTAGTGGATGTATTGATGAGGAGGCAAGTTTTACATCGGGGATGTGAGCATGGAATGGTTCCTGGAGATGTTATGTTATTTATTGTGGTGTTAAGTCGAGGTATTGTCCTAGAAGTAAGTGTACGTAGATTAAAATTTTGACGAAAAGTAATATGTGGCAAAGTAGTTAATAAGTCTTTAGTATCGTCATGTTGTCTAAGAATGTGTGCATTGTCTTTAAATAATTTTATAAGTTTTTCAGCGCCAAAAAAATAGTCAGTAGTTAATCGTAATAGTTGTTGGTCTTGTCTGTGTCTGTGGTGAGGTTGATGATATTGTGGGCGATGGTAATAATGTTTTTGTATAAAATTATCAGGGTATTGTCTGTTTGAAAGTGCTTGTACTATTTTGTCGTCATACTGTTGTAGTTTTTCAGAGTCATTGCAAATTCTACGTCCTCGAAGTGATAATGAATATGGAATGGATCTCTTTACATGATGTGGATGACAACTGTCGAAATGGAGGTATTGAAATTTATTTGTGGATTTAAAATGAACAGAAGTAGTTAGTCTATTGTCTGTTGTTAGTGTTAAGTCAACGTCTAGAAAAGTAATGTCTTTTAATGATATATTATGAGTAAATTTGAGACTACTATATGAATTTAGATTATTTAAAAATATTAAAAGTGATGAATGATTATGTGGCCAAATCATGAAAATATCGTCAATGTAACGTTTCCAAAGTAAAGGTCGTAATGGTTGTGAATGAAGAAAGTTCGTTTCTAATCGACCCATATATAAGTTTGCGTAACTTGGAGCTATTCGGGTACCCATTGCTGTGCCTTTGATTTGATGATAGTATTTATGATTAAAATGAAAACAGTTATTTTTTAATATGATTTCAGAAAGTGCTGTAACGAAATGTGTGGATGGTTTTGAATTTGGTGGTCTATTGTTTATATAATACTGAAGTGCACTAAGTCCGTCATCGTGTGGTATATTCGTATATAGTGAAACTACGTCAATGGTTATTAGATATAAATGTGAATTTTGTGGTAAATGTAAAGATGTTATAATGTCTAAAAAATTATTAGTGTCTCTTATATATGATTCGAGTTCTTTAACAATGGGTTGTAAATGATAGTCAACAAAGGATGATATGCGTTCAGTGGGAGAATTTTGTGAAGCTACAATCGGTCGTCCTGGGTTATTGTTTTTATGAATTTTTGGCAACATGTAAAAATATGGAGTTTTAGGGTTAGATGGTATAAGTAAAAGTTTGTCAATATCAGAAAGATCTTCAGTGGTGTCTTTGAGGAAGGTCGAAATACTATTTGTTATATCGTCACAAGGGTCATTTTCAATTTCGGTGTAGAAAGTTATGTCAGATAGTTGTCTTTGTCCTTCTATGATATAGTCATTATAATTTAGAATTACAGTGGTCGAACCTTTGTCAGCGGGTAAAATTATAATATTTTCATCTTGTTTTATTTTATTTAAAGCTAAACGTTCATTATAAGTCAAGTTATTAGTCGTGTCTTGTAGGGTCGTAAGGAAATTATCATCAGATAGTTTGGTCATGATATTTCTCATAAATAAATTAATCGGATGGTTGGAAGGTAGTGATGGTGGTTCGTATGGTGAAGGTGGTTTAAATTTTAAAAGGGCATCATGAATAGGCTGTTCAGTTGAGGATTGTGGTTTTTTATTCCAAAAGTGTTTCCATTTTAAGCTACGAAAAAAATTAATAAAGTCATTTTTTAATTTTATATTATTTAACTTTGTTGTTGGGCAAAATGATAAACCTTTGGATATGAGAGCTATTTCAGATGGGGAAAATTGTTTGGAAGAAAGGTTAACAATTTTGTTGTTGGTATGGTTCAGATTTGAAGTGGTAGTAATATGAGGTGGCGGAGGTATTGTGAAAAGGTTATTGAGATCATTAGCTTTTAGATTTAGTTCTATATTGTGATGAAACAGTTTTATGTTTGATAATGGTGTTTGTATATTGTTATTTTTATAATATCTTTGTAGAAAGAATAGTTTTTTTCTGTTTTTGTACTTTTCGGTGTCTAGTTTATGTTTATAATGATGTATGATATTAATAATTTCAAGAAATAAATGTGGAAAGCATGTTAAAGAAACTTTTAATAGATCGTCTAGATTATTTTTGTAGTGTATACATAAATTAAAATATTCATGATAAAGAATATTTGTAGTGTCTAGAGCTTGTATGTATTTTAAAGAAATAAAAGTATTTCTAATAATAGGAGGCATGGCATATATTGGCATTTTATTAATAAGCCCCTTAGGAGCTATACCAAGTTTTAGGCATTCATTGAGAAAGCATAGATGTGTGTAGTATTGGAATAGTTTTCTACTAAGGTACTCAATTTTGTCTATAATTTCTTTCATTTTATAAATTTAAAATATGAAAAGCCAAAGCTTACATTAAGAGAATAAAAAAATAAAATAAAAAACATATAATGTCTCTATGATTAGGCCGATGGACTTGTATCCAGTGCTATGTTGAAATAAATAAATAAAATGTCTCTATGAGTGTTGATAACAATGTGACAGTGACAACAAATTATAGGTTATATGTAAAAGTAATTGGAACAAAACAAAATTGAATAACTATAAACAAATAATAAAATAAAACATAAAGATCAAGGAGTAACCAATAAAAATATTTCTGCAACAGCTAGGCACTTCAATTTTTAGTATTTGAGATCAGTAGATCAGAGTGTATCCAAGAGTCCAAATATTTGATGGTATCTTTATACAAGTAAAACGATGCTGTCTTCATATATTTTACAGTTGGTACAAACATTAAATATTATTTTATGATATTTAACGTCTTAAAATTGTCATCGTAGGTGATGGCAGCATTGACGGAAATTAATATACTATTGGTAGATACTAAAAAATAATCATTAATCGTTGTATTTTCATGATGTCACATCTCTAGACTTACAATTGATAACTGTCATGTTACTATACCAAAAAAAATGTATAAATTGTATTTAATACACGTATCATTATTAAATTACGACTATACGTTTTACGACGTGTGTTCATTTATTTGTTTTGGGCACCAATGTAAATTCACCAACATGCCAGATTCATATTTTTGTGGGTTATGAAAACCCATTTGGATACTGTTTGCTACAAATGTAAATTCACCAAAATGCCAGATTCGTATATTCACTGTGGTGGTATTTTAATAGCCAACCTAATACATAATATTTTATTATAATCATTGGAATAGAATGATGATAAAAATAAGTAAAAAATATTTTTTCTATTGGTCCACGGTACTAGTGTAAGATTGACAAGACACCTAACGTCGCATTTACTGACTCCAAAAAGTCCAAAAGTCCTTCTTTCAGTCAGTTCTTCTTTAAAATTTGCGTCCTTTAAACGAGGCGTGAATAAGTTCCTTAAGCAGATATAGTAGGGAATATGCATGTAACGCCAACTATTATTATTTTAATATATAATGTTCCTTTTATGTCTTTGTATTATTTACAGTAGATAATTTATTTTATATTGATTAGCTATTTTTTTTATAAATACCATTTTTAAAATCCATTTTTTTGTAGAAACGGAACGCATTTCTAAACGCTCCGACATTAGCAAACACTACATGTGTCTGTCTTGTTTTCTCGGGTATTCATTGTTCTTTATTACGATAATTTGTGACAAACAAACTTTTTGTCTAACTTTTGAGTTGCAATAACATTAAACTAATATGCTTTTTGAGCACGAACCACCTCACAGAATAAAGATAAAGTTTAAAATTTATCTGCCACTACCGCATATTTTTGTGTTATTACCTTAAAAAAAAAATTAGGGTCTAATGTAGTTCCTGGTTGAGAATATTCTTAGACTTACATTGTCACTTACCAATACGTGAATGTCAGTCACATGTCATGATCTATTTAAAAAGAGAACACAGGAAATTTTAGTAGTTTGACGGGTTCGCCGAATTAATTTAATTATTGAATTAGTATAATTAATTAATGATTGTAATTTGAAATTATTGTATTAAAATGCATGAAGTAGTCCTTCTTATAATATACCTATTAATAAATATGAGTTGCTCAGACGTCTGATAGAAAGGTCAGGTGACAAGACGGCCGGCAATAATTTCTGTCAACGCATTAGTTTGGCTATTCAGCGGGGAAACGTTGCTAGCCTTCTGACGGGCCATTTTTGAAGAACACGGGCCAAATTATAGCTGGTGTATTAAATAGCGTCTTGAAATATCATCTATACCGAAATGATTTGTATAATATTCTAAGATTTTTGCAATTAATATAAACACGTAAAAAAATATATTTATTTGAAAATAGTTTGACTATTTCCTGTTTATAATCTCAGACTCCCAATGTCATTGTCAACCCGAGTCAAACCCGATAGGAGTTCCGTTTTTAGCAATTCTAGCATGAAATTATGTTTTAAAACGCCATCGTCATATTAACACCTAAATAAACGCAGTTGTACCGATTCAACTGACGTAATGGTCATATTATCACCATATTAATAGTTGTAGTATCTGCATGTCCAGATTTTTTAATGAGCAAAAAAAAAAATACGCCATCGTCTCAATATCACTTATTAATGATTTCGCTAAAATTACTGGGATGCGTCTTCACTGTGTTTTTGCAAGTTCCCTTCATTACTGGGGGGTTTCTAGCTCCAAACAATTTTATATATTAAAAGGTACCAAATTTAATTTAAAACATTAGCGGGTAGTCAAAAAATAACATCAAAGGGCATTTGTTTGGCGTTTGTTTCCGAAGCTCATATTGGGGATGCTATAAAGTAGAATATTTTATTTTGAAATGGTTGGTTAGTTTATGATGTAGGTACGTGATAGTTGCACCAAAATTAACTCTCTGTAAATGAAACGACTAAAGTTGCCTCGAATATACATGGTGACTTTGAAAGGATGTACTTTGGGCTAATATGAACTTCTGCTGATCAAATCGAACAACTTTTCTAATGGAACCATGTGTCGCAAATGAAAAAAAAAATGCCTTTTCCATTTGATCAGTAGAACATCATATTACCCCAAAGTACATCCATTCAAATTCACCCTGTATAGGTACCAGTTTCATTCGACGCCATTTTTAACTTTAATCGTTACAATTACATTAACAGATAGTTTGATGCAACCCACCCTTAATATCCGGAACGTTAGAGAATGTCAGAGTGTCAATGTCAAATTATGTCGAATATATTATTGTCCTAAGATTTTTTGTGTAAACTTTAATCTAAATATAATAATTAAATTTAAATGAAATTTTAAATGCTGTTTATTGCTATGATGAATAAATGCATCAATTGCAATGTTTGTCTCACAATCCCTATAGTTAGCTACCTAATAGATTTCACAATCGTTACACGCCCGTAATGCAGTCTGATTTGAGATACTAGTAGTTTTTCGTGTCCTTAAGTACCTATGGGATACCTTTATATGGGAAGATAACCTAACACCTATTACATATGGAACTCGTATACGCAACACTTCCGTGGCAAAATAATCAGACTGCTGAAAAGACATAGTGAAGAAGTTTAGCAAAATGTGATATTTGACCAACTTTTTTAACGCATTCTAAGACCGTATTGTTAAAAACTTTTGACTCATAATAAATGTAAATCTTTACAGATAAGATTTATATTATTTTTTTTTTTTTAATATTTTTTTTACTTTTTCATATGACTACGAAAAGATTTTGTTTAGAACTATTTATAATAAAATAAATACCATCACGGGTGCCTATTTGGCTCCCGATAACGAGGGAAGAACTATTTCAACGCCGAAATAATAAAATAATATACATGGTGACTTTGAAAGGATGTACTTTGGGCTAATATAAGGTTCTACTGATCAATACGCACAACTTTTCCCATGGAACCATGTGCCGCAAAAGAAAAAAAATATTGCCTTCTCCATACAAACTAGTAATGTTAAAATGACCAATTTGTATGGGGAAGGCAAAATATTTTTTCATTTGCGACACATGGTTCCATGGGAAAAGTTGTTCGTTTTGATCAGCAGAACCTCATGTTAGCCCAAAGTACATCCTTTCAAATTCACCCTGTATAAAAGTAATACATAGCCTATAAAAGTTTAAAGGTGAATATCTTTTAATCCTGGGTGTCTCAAACCATCATAAATATTTTACGAATAAGCTCGTAAATTGACGCAGCGTAGATTTTTTTTTTTAATTATTAGACCCAACAATTTGCCCTCTGCTAAACCCATACTAAGACGGTGACCATTATTCTTTAGAATATATTTTTTATTTATAATCTTAACCATTAGTATTAATAAATTATCTGTAATTCATATCTGATACTCTAAAATATTTTATATTTCAATTTATAAAAAAAAAAACTACTATAAGTCTCAAGATCTCATTAGCGTTTTCTGCGATCTGTCAGCATTTATTTGACTACATTAAAAATATACTATAAATTGTGGTTATCCTATCAGACAATGGCGTAAAAAAACATATTTCTCTTTATTTTAAACTAAATTATGTATATCTTTTGTAGATTACACGAAATAATATTGAATATTTTTTACAATTTTATTTATAACATAAACATCTTTGATTGGTTGATGACTGGTGACGTTACACGCAAGTAAACAAAACAATACACAGATTATAAATCATGTGGATGAAATAGAATAACATTTAGGAGATTATTTAATTTGTGCTTGTTTGTTTACTTGCGTGTGACGTCACACTTGTCAAGACTGCGAAACAGCGTTTTAGCGACATTGTGGAAAGTCAAACTTTAACATTATTTTTTATTAATAATAGAGTAGACATCCCGGAAATATCAATGTAGTGAGCTTATTATGTAATGAAGAATCATAAAAAACGAGTTTCAAAAAGGAGTCAAATACCCTATTGTGTAGGTAGATCCTCAAAGTAAGCTGAAATTTTATGGAGTTTGCGGAGTAGTATTAAATATGTATAATGTATGTCTTAAATGACATTAATGGAAGTGCATCTTTGTGAAGATGGGATTTCTAGGGAATTTCAGGGTCTTGTTTTTGTGTTTGTGGTATATACATATAATTCCGTTTCTAGTACATAGTAGATCAGGAAATAGCGCAGATAGTGTTGTTTGCTGATGATATGTATTGATTAGTTTATTATTGGCTTACAGCCATAACAAACAATTTGGTTATGTAATCTAAGCAGACCAAGTGCCTGAAATTCTCTGTCTCAAATGTTCCGGTAAACAACTGCTGACTAAAGATCTGGTACTGAGCTGATATTGATTTTTTGGGAAGTTTTTGGGAATTATAGTCGATTCCAAACTGCGATGGAAAGCTCATATAAAACTTTATAAAATAGATTGAGCTCAGCTATATATGCAGTCAGAGAAATCAGACTTTTAACTGGTGTGGCAAAAGTCAGATAGTGTATTTTGATCATTTCCACAGTATTATGAGTTGGTCTTATTATCTTGAAATCAGCAGCAGATATCTTATAGAAAAGAGTTATTTACGGCATTAAGACTTGCAAATCCCTTCGAAAAACCTTTACTGAATTTGAAACATTTTTTTTAATAAATTACCAAAATCATTATAGAACAAAATAATGTATAATTTTAAAATTGCATTAATCAAACTTTTATAACAAAAGCGTATCACAAAGATAATAATTATATTAATGACGGAGACGTCGAGATTCCAGCCGCAGAAAGTAATGTTGGAAACATTCCTCTCCTCTCTGCAGTTGGAATTATTCGACTAATAATAACTGATATCGTCGGCTTATTGCAAGAACTCATTAACCGACATTTTACTACTTGGGAGAAAAACGACTTTTTAGTTCGTGTTAGTTAATGGTTGTATTGATTTAACTATAACATCGTTAAAATATTGCCTGAAATGAAATCATCACTATTGTATCATTGTTCAATACAACTATTAATAGAAACAAGTCAGATTTGCTGTTCCTACTATACAATTTTTTTTTTTAAAAGCCCAAAATAAAAGTTAATGATTTTTTGCAACTGTGGGTCTGTTTGTAGAAACAATTAATTATTTCTGAAAATGAAGTAAAACAACAACATTATCCGACACATTTATTTAAAAAACGCACAATCAAACTAAAAATTAACATAACAGTCCCACGTCTTAGGAAAACAATTATCAATTCTTCAAAAAAATACTTTTTCTTAACACAAAAAACTGCTCTTGTCTACAGCGTCTTAAAATTAAAAAGCAATGGACATAACACAGCTTTGGCTTCAGTTGTATAGAAAAGAATACTAAAATATTTAAAATATAACAAAATCGTTAGTCATTAACTATTGTTTTACTAACAATCACTTCCATCTTCAATACTTTACGCTGATTCAGGAAGGGAGTGACGCTTGCGAATCTAGGAATACTATAGCATAATCTCACGCAGGCGTTTTGCACTCTCTGGATAAGTTTTTTTTGTTTTTTGAAATAATCTTGGTCAATAATGGTACATAGTAATGGTTGGTATACTACGTCGCAATAATTAAATTGAGATAATACTAAGAGATCAGATTTTGCGAATATGCACTGCTAGATACTCACGAATGCCATACAACACTTTCAGTCTATAGAATCATTTCATACTCGACTATTAATGTGTTCCTTGTAATCAGCTCAATGTCCATCATCATCCCAAGATTTCTTGCTAATGACACTCTCTCCATTACCTCGCTGTTAACCTTTATTATCAGTTTCTCATCGATTACCCTATTGATTTGTTTTCTAGTTCCTATAATCATATATTTAGATTTAAGTGGATTTAGCCCTAATGAATTGGCATGTGCCCATTCACATATATGTGATAGATCTGTGTAAATATCATTGAGTGATTCTTGAAGCTGATTATGGGAAAAAGAATTATATATCTGTGTGTCATCTGCATATAGCTGCATTTTACAATGCTTTAGCATTCTAGTAAGGTCCGACGTATAGCAGATAAACAATAGAGGACTGAGAATTGACCCCTGTGGGGTTTCCCTAGTCAGTGGCTTGGCATCTAAAAATACTACGCATCCATCGTCATTAGATATACTATCTCTCTGACTTCTGGCACTTAAGAAGGATTCAAACCACTCACAAGTGGAATCATTCAGTCCGAGAACATTCAATGTGATTATTTGGCGATAAGTAAAGGCACATTAAGACAATCAAAGGCTCTGGAAAAATCGAGTAGCACCAGAACTGAGTTCAGTTCATTGCACGAAGCAGTAATCAGATCCCCAGTAACTTCAGTCAACGCTGTGCAACAGCAGTGCCGTACCCCATACAGTGCAGTTCCCACTTCATCGCTTCCTTTTTTTTCCATCCACTTCAGACCATAGGTAGTAGATACCATCATTTGGAGAACGCGCTTTATAAATAGTAGCATTGTATACGTTTAATTTACGCAGGTAGTAAAGCAGAGAAACATCACTGGTCGGCAAATGCAATTCTTATTTGTAAGTCAATCGTAATGGAGTTAAAATTGTCATCTTCATTCGCCCGAATTTTATCCAACTCTTTAACCTTCCGGCTTTGTTTTTTTAAAATTATGTGCTCATCGTACTTTTGCTGCCAAACAGCAAAGTCGGGGTCATTTTCTTCTTTGGCGCGGTTATATTTATGACACGTCAACAATTAATATTTTTTTAGTCAATTTTTTTGGAAAATCTAGATTATACTGAGTACAAAAAAATTTGCGATACACATTTTTGGAAACAGGCGTTTTAGATGCATTACTACATTTTTCTTTGTACAGAATAAATCACCAAATCACAATTGAATAAACCACGAAGTTTGCAAGAAGTTGTTATCTTCTTTTAATCGAGATTCAATCATTAAAATTGTTCCAATAAATGGTCACTAAATACAAATAATGAAAATATTAAAAAGTCATTAAGATTACTTACGGTGCGATCGTGATAAACATGGTATTACTTAAAGTAACTAAATGCCATAAATTAATATTATCGAAACTTAATATAAGTCATTTATGCTACACATTTTTCGACAATGTTAATTAAAAAGTGAAAATGAATTCTGACAATTTTTATTTGCTGTTTTAGAGAAAAAAAAATCAATTATAAAAATAACTTACGTGGCTTAGTGATTCTAAGCGAATTCGTGAATTATGAAAATGCAGTTATCGACTTTATGGCCGAGGACGTAACAGCTAAAATTGATTAGTTAGAAATAAGTGAGTTTTTGCATTTTGTAGAGGATGTCAAAATATGTCTATACCTTTAAAAAAAGCAGTTAGTGATTTTTGGCAGTTAATGACTTCTTGCAATAAGCCGACGATATATAGTAATATTTCATTATTTAGTGAATATTACATTCTTATGACGATTTTAAGCGTTGACTTTTAAGTGCCTAAAAGTCAAAGCTCTAGTCTACCTTTGAATTCCCCCCACCCTTTACGATTTCTTACTTGTCTTTTCAAATAATATCACTTCTTGCATCTCCCTTAAATATTTAATTTCCTGCTCATTAAGGGTTTTTTTAAAATTGCTATTCGATTTTCCTTGAATTTCATGTTTGGGCCTCGTTTGTAATGGATTTTTTTTTTTGGAAAATTACAAATTTCGATTTTTTGACATCATTCAATGTAGTTTCGTGCATTATTTCGCTGATATATTACTATAGCATAATAATATGTTATTTAAAATATAGTTTATTATGAAAAAAAAATCATAAATTGTAATTTAATGCTTTATTAAAATGTTAAGTATTGATCTATAGAAAAAAACATGCCTTTAACAAAAAAACATTTTAAAATACATAAGAGACAATGTTCTTAGCTATCCATGGCTTGACCGTGCGGGTGCCGGGTCCATCGCGTGATTGGAAGGCAGGGGAATGAACTGCAGCGTTCCCGGACTTAAGACCACGAAGTAGGTTTAAAGGCCTTTTGAACTCTCACCTGCACTGTGTTCACTACCCTCTCTACTCAACCAAATACTATATAATCCTGTTAGCGCCATCGTGGAAGCACGCTCCATAAACGTTCCGATGACTCATCTCGGAAGGCCAAGATCCTTCAATGCAAGACTTTGCTGAAATTCCTCTTGCACCAACTTCCACTGCATAAAGTTGAGTTAAATCCGTTTCTAGTAATTTCGTTTGTGAAATCAATATATTTGTTCGACTTGATGTTGTGGTCCTTAGGAATGTTTGTTTCCAACGGAACGTTGAGTTCTATAAGTATTACTTTCTTCAAGCACCGAGGGTACACCAGTATGTCAAGTCTATAGGCTGAAACTGCTAGTACATCTGCAATTTTGTAATGAATTGAATGTATCCATGAATATTTTCCAGTCCTGTGCTTTGTCCAGGGTAAAGGATTTGTCAACATAATTTGCTAAAAATCGTAATTAAGATTTCATATAAGTTATAGCAGTTCAAGTTCGGATAAATAAAATAAAGCATTTATTTCAAATATTTTTAATTAAAATAAATTAACAATTTGGTGGATAGTTAGCATCTACTTACTCTAAGCGCAAAATAATATTTAAGAAAAAATTTCATACTATTACTATAATTAATTATAGAAAGTTATCTGATACCAAAATCTTGGGTTCTAAATAGGTCATTGGATAATAAATAATTACCTACATATCTCCACTAGGTACCCTGGGGCCGTCAAGGCGGTCTCGGGCGCTTTGTTTGCACGGGCCAGCCACTTGTTTGGTATAGACTCATACCATCGGCTACGATGAGGTGGGATTAAAAACCCCTCCGCTAGGTACCGACAGCTTAACGTGCTCTCCGAGGCACTATAGTGGTGTTGTCAAACAGATGTACATATTTTTTTAAAAACTCATTGGTACACACCGGGATTCGAACCAGGGACCTAAGTGTTTTTAAGTCCAAGGTCTAACCAACTCGGCCACTTCGCCAACCTACAATTTGCAAATAATATACCACATAGTGTCTAGGACCAGTGATTTCCGAGATATCATCTAAATAAATTAAATATTCAGCATCCCATACTATTATAGAGTCACATTTTAAGTCTCTTATATATTGTCCTCAATATTAGGTATATGACAGGGCAGCACTTAATTGTAGTGACATTTTTCCCAACAATTGCTGTTATAAAGTTCTATGTAGTTAGCTACCTATACATATATATAAAAATCATCACGGGTGCCTTACGTGCCTTACGGCCTTAGGGTACCCAGCCGATGTTATGAGTCTACATCGAACAAGTGGCTAGCTCGACGCGATGTTTGGATAGACTCAATAACCCATATATTAGTTTCACTAGTTGGTATAGTGAAACTGGGACCGACAGTTTAACGTGCTCTCCGAGGCACTATAGTGGCGTGTGTTGTTAAACAAATGTACATAATTTTTAGTTTAAAAACTCATTGGTACACACCGGGGTTTGAACCAGGGACTTAAACAAGTTGGTTACAAAAGTCAAGTCAAGATGTGTCTAGCTACGAGAACAAACGTAGGTGAACCATTGAGAACTAGATGATTGCTTAAAAATATTAATTTCGGAAGATAATAAAATAATATATTTACTCTACAAATTTATTTATTTTTAAATATTATAAACTTTAATTTAAACCCTCCTTTGGTGAGCATAAACCCAAAATACTTTTAACCCCCGTATTCTAAGACGTTTCCTTAACTCCACTCTTCACTCAAGGAGCGTCTGTCTCAACTTGCTTTTTATAGTTGACATTTGGTGGAAAGAGACAGACGTTCCTTGAGTGTAAAGTGGAGTTAAGGATACGTCTTAGAATACGGGGGTTAAAGTCGAGGACATTGGTTGAAGCATCTATTAATAACTAGTTGACCCCGTGAACTTTGTATCACATTCAAAGATAATGGCTTTGTATGGGTGTATGGTGGAAAGGTCTCTGCTTTTACACACTGGTGATGGATGGTTACACAAAGAAAGTTAAAAAAAATGACTCAGAAATGACACAATCACAAAGTGCATACTTAATTCGTCATTCATAATTACTTAATTATATTGTTTAGGTTTTCTTTAAGATCTCCCTATTATTCCTTCCAATCTTCCCTGTATTAACTTTGAACAAAATAATTAAATAAATATTCAAATCGACCAATCCGTTTTTAAGTTTTAACGAGACCACAAATGGCGTTTCATTTTTATATATAGATTATTCAATATGTTGTCCTATTATTTTTGCATCTAGAGATCAATGCCCCAATGTTTCCAATGAAAACGCCAGATATTCATAAAAATGGGCTATATGTTTTAGTATCCTGTTTTCAATATATTGCTTAATGCCTAATTTCTGATTTATTATGTCAAAAAATATCGTCATTCCATTCCCGAATCTACCAGTAGTTTCGGATTTGGCCATGAAGGCCCACTGGAACTATTCCCCGCGTCTTTGTAACACTATATTTTAATATTGGTGACCTTAAGAGGGAGAAAAACGCATCTCATTATTTTTATTTTTTCATATTTCCCTGTTTTCCATATTTTCATTTTTAACTGTTTTTATTTTCAAAAGTACATATTTTTTAGATGCAACAAAACGCACAACAAGTTAAGTCATTATAAGTATTACAAGCTATAAATAATGCAGGGTAAACTTAGAGTCCTCGTGCGAGCTATATTAAATGCATATTAATTTGACAGAATTCGTAAACGCTTTATTATTATTTATTATTAATAAATCACAATAAATTATTCCAATACCAGAAACAAGATTTACATTTTTTTTTCAATTTAATTTACTATTAAAAACAACCTATCAACTAACTGCAATCAATAGGTATTTTTTAAGGCAAATATAAAAATTAAAAAAAAATATATATTTTTGAATTTGCCATTTTACAACTTTATATTATGTTTGCTACAAAACTATATAAGCTGTAAGTCTATTAAAATTTGTTTCGCCTAACTGGAATATTTAGAAATATAGCAACACGCGTAATTGTAACGCCTGAAGAAAAATGAATCGCCAATGCTCACTATCGCTTTCTAAATATAATTTTATCTAGGTACATGCTACCTTTTGTTTTATTATATTTATTTAACAACTGACCCAGGATAATTGTAGTAGTAGGTACATACACGAAAACTAATTCTTATTTATTACAATGTAGAAGTTAAATTGCATAATATTTTAAATAAGTTATTTATTATTTCGGTAAGACTTTACTTTTTATGACTTTAATTATGTTATTTTGATTATTTGTTGCTTCTAATAAATCGGCAAATATTATTTAAGTATATATGATTCATGGGCGTAACTTGCAAGACGATTGTGAAAACGCATTTCACAGTAATGGAGAGGAACCATAAATATTGTGGCGATGGTATTTTTAGTTTTTGCATCCTGGACAAGCAGATACTATATTTACGAAGCAGACACTACATATAAAGTGTTTTTATGACGACGACCTTTTTTTTTGCTATTTAAGTAATTTGGGACAAAAAAAAAAATACGAGGCTTAAACCCCCAATATATTAAATCCTATCTACGCCCATGATATCATTTATGGGTCCAAAAGAATTGTCACCTTTCAGACCTTACATAAATACTTTTAGCTGATATTAAATATTAAAAAAAAACAGTTTTGATAACAATTATTACTCCTAAAAATAATTTAGTTATAATTCCACAGTTAGACCACTTGAACAACTATCTAACTTTAAACAGTCTAAATGTCATTGCTGTCACACGCTATACTAGGGCAGCATTCGGGGTAGGCTTTGCTTAGGTCCTTCTCGGTTACGTAACATTCTGGGCCGCCGGCACTCACTGTTATACATCTGAAATTATAATCAATTAATTAGTTTCTAGTTACACTGTAACGCCAGCATAGTGGGGGCGACTAATCCTGTTGTTAAGCTACGGTCGTCCCTATATATTTAGGTGGAAGGGAGGTCACTACCACTTCGCTAGACCGGTTTTGGTACCAACACCCGTACAGATGAAAAAACCGTCAAGTGACCTAGTCATATTTCGGTTTTAGTGTTCATCGGTTTGCAGGAAACCATTGTATCGATTTATTGTCAAGATTATAGGAACTCTCCTTTCAGGTTGTGATTACGAAACAGGCAGTAAATTTAATGGTAAACAAGCGAAGCAAATACTTGTAATGCAAATTCGTCTTTGTCGCCGCCCGCGCCGTTACGAAATGTAACTGCATCATTTATTTATATTAAGGTGAATACAACGGACGACACACGAAGATTACACAAACACACATAAAATATTTTTTAAACCAGCTTTAACCTTAGAGCGTACTCACACAGGATGGTTGTGGATAAAATATTTTTTAAACCAGCTTTAACCTTAGAGCGTACTCACACAGGATGGTTGTGGATAAAATATTTTTTAAACCAGCTTTAACCTTAGAGCGTACTCACACAGGATGGTTGTGGATAAAATATTGATCGTATCGTATCTTATATTAAACTAAGTTATTTAAATTATTACAATTAAAATAAACTATATTAAAATATTATAAACTATGTGAAAATATTACACACAAACTAAGTACCTACCTATATTAAATAACTTGTAAATTGTAGTAACTTAAAATTTATTCAAATTATTACTACAATTAAGTTAAATTAAATGAAATTATTACTATAATTAGCTGGCATAGTGGAAGCGATAGATGCTGTTGAACAACTAGGTATTGATAGACTCCATTCATGGTTTTTCCCATCAGCGACTATGAATATACCACAGTCACATGTCGTTGTAAGCCAGTAACAAATATTACTTTATATTCATTTTAATAAAATATAGTTTAATTACTTTAGTGGCTAACCAGATCCATTTAAGTTACTTATTATTAATATATCGTATCGTATATTAATATATTATTAATTTAAAAAAAAAAACACTAAGCAATGATTCCGTGCTCTGTTCCTGTAATGAATGTTTAGAGGAATCACAGAGAGTAATACATTTATTAAACATTGGTTTTTTGACATAGTCATAATAGAAAATTAACGAAATTGAGGTATTGGCATAAAGATAAACAAATAAAATGTTCTTACGTTAAATAATAAGTATATTTTTCATCACAGGTAACACCAAAGCAGTTTTCATCGGATGTTAAGGTTAAATTGTCTCCAAAGGGCAGGACTAGGTTTTCTTCTTCTATGTAGCACCCGGACTGATGTGCTGAAATTGTTGAAAAAATATATTAAGGTACGAAAAGTAAAATAAAATTTGATAACCAAAAAGTTGTTTTTTGTTACTCGAGTATTATAAATGATATATTAAACATATTTCAGAACCATCTGAGGCAGCTATAAAATAAATAAAACTGCATTATTATAATTGGTTCATCCGTTTTGGAACCACGATGCTAGAGACAAAGAGGTCAAACTCATAACACCTTTTTTATTTCATCGGAACTTAAAAATAGTTATAAATAATCTTCTTCTAAATCCATGATGGAACAAGGCAATGGAACAACTGCGAACAATCCCGATTAACTTGCTATGAAAGGACAGACAAAAACGCCTTTTTCTTCTTTATTAATAGGTCTACCTAACAAAACAATAGGTCTTTGCTGACGATAATACAATATAGTATTAACTCAATTTAATTTAATATATAATTAGTCAATAACTTTCTAAAAATCGTCCCGTCACACGTCTCTTCCAAATAATCAGATTCGTTTACGGTATCTGCTGCTCGCCGGTGAAATTTGCTTCATATGACTATAAGATCAGCTCACAGCTCATTATCTGAACGCTTAAACCAAATCCTCGTGGCAATTTTTGTTTGGTATGGTATGTATGTTTATGTATTACATTTTATACAGTATTTAAGTAGTTTAAGTGAAATTTGCTTCATATGACTATAAGATCAGCTCACAGCTCATTATCTGAACGCTTAAACCAAATCCTCGTGGCAATTTTTGTTTGGTATGGTATGTATGTTTATGTATTACATTTTATACAGTATTTAAGTAGTTTAAGTATTGTTATGGTATATTAAAGAAAAAAAATTAAAAAGTTCGAAAAGTTTTGCACCCTAAGCATATTTCACTCTCTCAAAGGTTAGCTGGTATAAAATGTCTAAGACCATGCAGCATCTTGACTGTGCAACTGCGACGCATGGGCCATGCAGGGAATCAAATACAGACAGGCTTACCCGATTCGGAAAGCTACAGGCTCCTCAATCTTTATGATATCCTCAAATATATTAACAACATATTCAAGGACAAGATGTATGTATGAGGTGTATAGAAATGGAGAGCACACAGAAGATTTCATAGGATCGAAGTGTTATGACTGATGTTAGATCCAAATTAGACCTGTGTCGATCATAATCGTTCGGATCACAGTTTCCCGCTCACGACCCAAGGGTTAGTAACCCGATGACGTATTCTAAAAACACCCGATCGTCGCGACCCGCGACCCGAGACCCGCGCGCTCTTTCGAGTCGGGAACTCAAGAGACGGCGACGACAAAAATGAATGGAGAGCGCCACAAATTAAAAAGATTATAATATAAATATTAGATACCTCGTCATAAAACCGCAAATCACTCTCAAGTATTTTCATAATCCGCACTCTTGTCAAATATTTCCATAAGGTGCACATTATTAAAAACGAACGCGGCTACCTACATACCGAATGATATAGGTAGAAACATATTTTTTATTATAAGCAGTTGATCGGTGGGTCACAGCGATCGATGTGGCTTATGATGTACTGAGGTTTGTTTACTTCACTGGGTCGTCGAGACCCAGTGAAGTAAAACTCATTGGTACAGACCAGGATTCGAACCAGGGACCTAAGTGTTTTAAGTCCAAGGTTAACCAACTCGGCCCCCACGTAGGTATATTCAATTAAAATAAAATAGTTATTATGTTATATATTAATGAATAAACTCTATAATTTTATATAAGAGTCTGATATTAGTCTAGCTAGACAGACGAACATAATATAGTATTCATTTAAACCTTAAAATTAATAACATGTTTACCTGTATATTGACCGTATTTTTAAAGAACGCGACCTTTATTATGTTCAACATCATTATATAGAGAACATGCATCAAGACATTGCAAAGGTCGTTCTTTCAACTTAAATTATTTTATATTATATTACATAATTTATAAACGTAAGAAGTGGTCATCCGTTATTAACTCAAGGTGCAACATTGGCCTAAGAAAGTATCGATATGACTGTTGGCAAGCATAAAAAAAATACTATGGCTTGCGGCTTTTTAGGTACCTGATGGTAAGCAGACCTAAAAAGTCATATATATCGTATATAATTCGGCATTTTAATTACAATAAAAAGTTTTTTTTTTCATTTGTTTTTTTAAACTTTAGTGAGTTAATTCTGTCACTTAATTTTGTTATAAAATTCCTGAAAAATATGGCGTGTATTCCATTTATTAAATATTTTCTTATAAAAGGTAAGTAGGTATGTAACCTTTTATGTTTCAGATAATATACTGACTGGTTGAAAAAAAAAAGTTTCGATTTTTTTTGGTTTTTTACCAAATTTTTAAAGCGAATGCATTTGTTCAAATTTAAAAGTGTATTCGGTGCTAATTTAAATTTGGTAGTTAACCTTAATTTCATAATTTTATCAATATTTTGAATAAAGTTTTGGACAAAATTTAATTGTAAGGCATTTAGTTAATTTAATTTAAGGCACTAGTGGTTTTTTCTTTGGCGTTGCATCCGGAGGTCGAGGACTCAATTCCCACCCACCACAAACTAAGCTCTAGACTTAGTACTATGTGTACCATAAGCAACGATATAATACATATTATATTTTAAAAACCCCCAGACCATGACAATCTGTACAGAAAAAGAATACTTTTTTTTTGCCATGAGTAGGAATTGAACCCACGGCCTCCGGATACAACGCCAAAGGCGCCACCACTAGTCTACGGAGGCTACCAAACAAAAAACCATTAGCACCTATAGAAGCTTCTATTACAAATAGTACAAGCTTATATACAATATTATATAGAACTGAAATAAAAACTATACAACAAAAACATAGTTTTTAAAGAAAATATAGTACAGAACTTTTAATATGCGAATAATATTGGAACTTGTATTCATAATAAATGTTTACAAATATTTCCCTTGACCTGACGTGGTGGGGTCGCGCTATAAAGCGAATAAATATTAATAAAAGATAAATAATTCTGACGTCATACGCATACTTTAAGATATTTCGTTAAATTGTACTTATTTTTTTTTTGTATTTCGTGTAACCTTAATTGAAATAAAGACATCATTAAATTGTACTTTTTTTTTTGTATTTCGTGTAACCTTAATTGAAATAAAGACATCATTAAATTGTACTTTTTTTTTTTTTGTATTTCGTGTAACCTTAATTGAAATAAAGACTTCATTAATGATTTCTAAGAATGGAAATACAATCATTTTGATACTTTTCACTTATAAATATTTTGATAATTTTGCATGTTATTTTTATAATTTATTTTATATTCATAACATGCTAATTTTTCAAAATATTTATAAGTGAAAACTAACATAAATTGTAGAATTTCTATAATTATTAATAATTTGTATAATCATTATGCGTGTACAATGAGACACTAATTAAAATAATTTGAAATAAATAAATTACTTCAGAAAATTGCTATATAAATATAGATAACTAAGTATAATTAATTTTAGCGAGGTTTTTATATTCTATATTAAATAATCTAACGTTTTTAGGGGAACGTAATTTTTTTTTTTTTAAAAGATACCTGTATAGTGCTGACTTTCACTGTCAGTCTGTCTTTCATCAATACCCCGCATGGCATATTTTTCTCGACATGCATGCATTTCCCGCATAATTATTTATTTCAGCTAAAGTATTAATAGTAGAACCTAATATATATTTATGCCCCTTCGCATTCATCAATCAACTAGAACAGCTATAAACATTCCAAAAATATATAAGATGAAGAATAGGTTTAGCTGAAAAAAGGTTTTTTTTTTGTTTTTTTTTTTTGGATTTATATAATATTAAATTAAATTTGTTTTACTTTATTAACTAAACTATACATTTCTTTATAAAGTGAATTTTGTGAATTCTTATGGTAAATAAAGTTCTTTAAACCTTCGGTATTTTAATAACAATGAAAATGTCGTAAAAAAAATATTTGCAATCGTCGAATATTTATATGTATTATAAACTTTAGTAAGTTTATTTTGATACTAAATCCTTGTTCTAAAATTCCTTAAAAATATGGCGTGTATCATCTCTATAGTATAGCATCTATAGTTTATTATCTATAAATATATAAATATTTTTTTTGTCTTATAAAAAAACATCTGATCTGTGTATAATTAATATTTCAATATCGTACATATTTTATAGACAATCAGCTTTTGCTGTAATAATCATTAAGAAACTTTTTATAATGTTTATAATTCTGGCATTATTTATACTAACTGGTATACTATTCTATTGGTCCACTACACGGTTTAATAGAGACCGTTTGATAGGATAATCAAAAGCTAATTGTAACATATTAAATTTTTCATTTAGAATAAAATTTTAAATTGTAAGAGTTAAATTTATATGTATATATTATATATACTTAATATTAACAAGTAAAATAACACGAGGACAATTAAAATGATATAAGATTGACCTTAACCCATTTTCTAGATTACATTTTGTAAAAGAAAAAAATAACTCACCAAATTTATCGGGTTTTTTTGGATTATGTTTATGCATCATAGCTCCTTCAACAGCAACAATTACAATTATAACTAATCCTAATATTGCGATCTTATTTGATATCATCGTTTAATTTATATTATTATAAAAATTAGCGTCCGAGATGTTTACTCTCATTGGAATTATGCGAGTAACTAAATGTAAATCTTTAGTTTCATTAAGTAGTATGCGGTTCGTATTATAGTAAATTATAGACATTGCAATATTATATTTTCTATAGGTTTTTAAGTTATCACTTTTAAAAATCTACTTTGAGTTTTAAAATAGCAACAACTATAGCATCGACATATGGTTAATTCCTATTATGGATATTCCCATACAAAAATGTTAACGTCCGTAGCTTTATCTGTATTTTTTTTATTAAAATAACGAAGCGTTACCATTACCGAAGATTATAGGAATTGGCCTTAGTCAACTAAAATTTAAAAGTACTGCTGCATGTATTTCGATTTTTACTAAATTAATTAATACATAAAACATTGTATTGAGCTAAGAAATATTTATACTCGTTTTACAGAGTTTAAAAACTCGGTATGGTACTAAAATGACTTTATTAATAAAATAAACTTATGAATCTACTAGTGAAGTTAAGTTGTCGATTCAAGTTTTACTACGTCATCTTATTAAACTTTTTATAAATCTATAAAAATACTGCGATGAGCTTTCCACTTGTTGGGTGTAGACTCAGAATATATCCCCTCCATATCCCGTAATATTAGGTCTCCATTCTGGTTTAAAAAACTGTATTGAGTCGTCTTTTAAAGTTGGAATAATTCTAATAGTCTACTTCAGACTACTAGAAAATATATTTTTATCTCTAGTAGGTTATGCAATACATATGTACATATTCTTGATATATTATCGAGACTTATTATATAAATATATAGTTTTAAACTAGTGTATATAAATTGTTCAGTTATTGTAAGTAGGCGAAATTAATTGATGAATAAAATATGTCTATTTTCTATAATTATTTAAATATTTTAAAATATTTTTTATAGTTATAATAGGTCAATCTATTATTATTAGAGATTAGCTCTACCGTATGAGGATTCAGAGATATTTATAAAAGATGTGACATTTTATATCATGCATTATTAAACAATATTTAGACGCTGGATCTGTCGTTCATTATTTGAGTCTTGTTTTAAAATACCGGTTATCTTATCGAAACAACAAATACATTATTACTATTATTGCTTTATTTGTTTATACTGTAAATATATCTGTTTTTTTTTTATTTAGGTCAAAAAAATGCTTTTTGGAAATTTTAGGTTGTTTTGGAAAGTTTTATTATTATTAAATAAATATTTATTGGCCGTTGGGGCATTAAGGTTCTCGAGTAGCGACCGCGTGCTGGAGGACGCAGCAGAGGCAGGCCTCCACAAGATAGACCGACGACCTGAAAAAGGTCGCGGGAAGCCGATGGCTAGAGGCAGCGCAGAACAGGTCGTTCTGGCAATCCTTGGGGGAGGCCTATGTCCAGCAGTGGACGCGTGAAAGGCTGGTATGATGAAGTATTTATGATATATTAATGGATTTTGAATATCTGCTTACCATCAGCTAAATACAAAGTCGCCGTGCTAAAACAAACAACATTTTTGGGGTACCGAAAAAAAGAGTGAAACTCCTATTCTATCCGAAGTTTGCAGATTGATTTTCAACTTTCAAATATACTGTCCATGGAGTTTTAAAGGTGCGGCGGTTCTCACCTTAACACCAACTGATGCTATCAGATGTACTTAGATATATATAACGCTTAGGATTGGCCATGTGCAGAATACTGTTCGAACCTTTGAGACGGGTCCGCTTAATAACAGTTGCGTGTTTTGCAGAAGCGTGCAATTAAAATAAGCAACGACAACCAATGCTAAAACCCTAGAGCCTTTGCACCTTCGCTGATATGGAAGAAAATCAATTGTAACATCATTGTTATTCTTGCTTGAGAATATTCTTAGTCTTAACATTCGCATTTACCATCAGGTGGATGTAATATCATATATCATGATCCATTAATTAAACATATACATAAACTAACAATGATTGATGACGGTCAATATATTTCAAATTAGCTTTAGTCGTTTATACTGTGCAGGCTGTAATATGCATATTTTATATGCTTAGTACTGTGTAACAGACGTATCATTAAAAATAAAAAGACTAAAATGGCGTTGGACAGGCCACATATCCTGATCCAATAAAGAAAAATGGTCAAAGTTAGTTACAGCATGGTACCCTAGAGACGAAAAAGAGGAAATAGGATATAAAAACAGATAGGAGGATCCGCCTAAAGAATGGCGTCGAGTAGCAGGAGACCGTCGCCAATGGCATTTGCTGGAGGAGGCCTATGTCCGAGGACAACCTTATCATAAATCTAATGCTAATGTTGGTTGATGTTGATGAATAGTTGATATAAGTGTTAGTAAATGAAACAACATTAGGCAAAAAGTGAAAAATCATTTTTTAATTATTGTAAAATTCAGGGAATAAAGGCAATTTTTATTTTGTTTTGTTACCAGCTGTTTGCAGGCTAAATGATGGGATTACGTTATAAAAATCTTGTATTTCCGATTGTTCTTGTTTTATCATCAAATTATTTATTTTTGTTTTATAACACACACACCCTGAAAGAAGGCAGTTTCCTTACAATGTGCTTTTTTTCCTCGATAGGATTGCATGATGATAAATAGACTAATACCTGGAAACATCTGGATCGGTTTTAGTCATGAAGCTAAAAAAACGTGCCAGCGCGCGGACGGGCAAAGTTCTTACCTTCATGGTTTTAGTATTTAGTAATTATGTTTAAGGAAATTATAAAGCACGTATAATTTCCTTAAACATAATTCACGAAGCCTCCGTAGACTAGTGGTTGCGCCTTTGGCGTTGTATCCGAAGGTCGTGGGTTCGATTCCCACCCATGGCAAAAAAGTATTAGAACGTTTTTTCTGTACAGTTTGTCATGGTCTGGGTGTTTATAAAATATAATATGTATTATATCGTTTTTTCTGGTACACATAGTACAAGCCTAGAACTTAGTAGACCAGAGCAATATGTGTAAATTGTCCTACATATTTATAAAAAAATAAAAAATATTACAACATCAACTTTAGCGTCTTGGGCACCCTGTCGCATGACAAACTTGAGGATTATTTTTACTTAACTTAATTTTTCTAGTTAATATATTAATAGGTCTTTTATTTGTATTATTATTTTATTTTTTTAAGTTTTGTTGAATAAATGATATTATTTAATATTATTTAATATTATATTTTATTTTTAATACTTACCTTTTATATTCAATTGATTTATATGTCAAGTTTTATACCTTACAAAAACTTTATGTCGGCAAGTATTTCATACATATATTTTTGAACTCACGGATGCGACTGTTCGATGAATACATCAATGTTTTTTTGTTGACATACCAAAAATTGAATCATGATCATTCCCCATGACACCAACTCCATCCGAAGGTGAACTAGATTGGTATAAATAGGTATGTATGGTGTCTTATTGGACACCTACTTGTACTTACTTTTTGCTAGATTATACATACATAAAGTTTTATATCTACCTTTTTATAGTTAAAAAAATTACACTTATTTTATAGTTACCTACATTAAATAAACTTTATATGATGTAATATTTGGTTAGGTTTTAATAACGGTATAAATGTATACATACATTAATTGAATGGTTACATATTTTTTAATATAGGTATTGTGTTGTATTTAAAAATCTTAAAAAACAAATTTGCCAGTTCGTCTCGGTGCTTGGGGTGGGGTAGACTACATAAACCATCTAGGATTATAATTTAGTCTATCCCTCTAGCACGAGCTGGCCACTTGTTCAGTGTAGATTTAGAATACCATCGGCTATGACGAGTTGGAAATTGCTTGGGCGCCCAGGCGCGTCGCACTCATCATGGTACTTCATCGAGAATTCAAAAAAAATCAAACGGTATATAAATCTTATTAAAGGCTTTTTTTTAAATATTTTGCAATATTAACTTTCTTTACTCATCTACTATTTTGTACCTTTGTTGAAATTTTTTTTTTCTTGCGTTTTACTAAACAGCGATCTAATTGTGTGTTTTTTAGTGAATATTTTTAATGTTAAAGACAAAACATATTATTATTTAGGCTGAAGTTTAGTTAGTATAGAGAAAAGCTTATGTTCCTAAATACTTTGTAAATAATAATAATTATAATAAGTGCCTCTGTCTCCTTGAACATTCCTATATAAATAAACATTTATTCTGAATAAAAACAAACCACTTCCGGTTGCCCAACTTTGATAATTTTTATTTTGTTTAACACTTTAATAATTATTAAAATCAACATTATGGTATCTTTAAGAGACTAGTGTATAAACACTTTCTGAATGTGTGAATGTGTCTCCTTTGTATTATTCGTTTGGGCTCACTCTCTCTCTCTCATCTCATCCTGTGTTTCTGCTTGAAATAATTATTGTGCTGTTCGTAGTGCTATATTGTGCTGTTGCTGTAATATTTGCTATTTTATTATTATGTATGTATATTATTAATATAATTAATGGTATGTATGTATATGTAGTCAGTGTGTATGTATTAGTGTGTATGTATAATAATTGTTTACTCTATTTCTTAAATGTATTTTACTGCACCTATTTTTACCTACTTACTGCTTAATTTGTCCCAAAGGTTTAACTGGTAGAGAATGCCTAGCGGCATTAAGTCCGCCTTTGTACTAAATTTGTGCAATAAAGTTTTTAAATAAGACAAATTACCTTTACCTAATACCTGAACCTAATGGTGAACCTAATGTTTCTGACGTATTACTATACCCACTGATTATTTATTTAAATTATGTCCGAAGTCAAATGCTATATTCCCGCGACTAATTTTAAAATTAAACGCAATAAAATGTTAATACGCCATTTCTAAGAATAAAAATAATATTAATAAGTGATAAAAATTCAGTTGATGTTTTTAGCGCTTCAAAAAGTTCTTAACCCCAAAAGACTAGCTAGACAAACAAAATAATGTAGAAGCATAACATTAAATATTTCGCTTCCCGGATGTTTACAAAAGCGCACAAAACCAGTCCGGCATCGGATGTGAAATGACAAATAAAACCATAGGTATTTTCAAATGCTTTATTTTTGTATAAAACAGTATTTAATATATGCAGGCGTTTTAAGTTTTTTTTATGGCATTTTTGCGGATTTGGGAAATTACGATTTGGTATGTATATTTTTATAAATTATGTTGACACCAACTTATAGAACATTGTGAATGCGGATTTTGTTGGCGCCAATGGCGCTAATAACACGTAATCTTTATTATTTATTGTTGATTTACGACTTCTGTTGTTTACCCATTTGTTTATAAAAAGCGGTCAGTGAGAATGCTGCTCGCGAGTTTAGGGTTCCGTATAACAAAAGAATAAAAATGTCTAAAATATAGGCTTGATTTTATAGCTTAAGTTTTATTTCATCGTTTGAGAGAGGCTGGAAGCGTTTGAAATGTGGTGTTGGAGAAGAATGTAGAGAATCAGCTGGACAGAGAAGAAGACGAATAAAGAAGTGTTGACAATGGTAACCGAGAAAAGATCATTATTGAAAGTAATAGAAAATAGGAGGGGCAAGATGTTTGGGCACTTGATATGGAATGACGCTTATCTAAAAACAATAATAGAAAGAAAGATTAAAGGAAAAAGGGGAAGAAGAAGGCTGAGAAGAAGATACATAGATCAAGTAAAAGAGAAATTAAGTGTCACTTCGTACAGGGAGGTCAAGACGTTGGCCGAAAATAGGCAAGATAGCTCCACCGACAAGCTCTTAAATTTAAGAAGAAGAAGAACCATTTGTGATAAAAGTAAATAGGTTAAGTGTTTAAATTTATTTACCAAAACCTTTATTTATGTACAAATAGAAAAATATCAATGGTTACTGAGTTAATAATTTATTTCTAAAAACAACTATTTTTGTGTTTCCTATAGTCGCTAGTAAAGATAGATCGGGGTCAACCAAAAGTATAGTTTTATTAAAAAAAATTACTTATTGGTAAATCCCTCTATCTATAGTTAGGTACTAGCGACTATAATACTTTAGACTCTAGACAGACAGATACGACAAACAGACGGATTGTGTTTGTAATCCCATATGGGTAAGTAAAGGGATCATTTAAAGGGTAGTTTTTTTACCTACAAATTAATATTCTACTCTCTATCTCTAATGGTTACTGAGAAAATTTATAATTTTTTAAACAAACTTTACTTCATTGGGACTTTTTTTTTATATTATGATATTTCAAACATCGAATATAAATATCGAATTTCTTACTCCGTTCTCTTTTAGTTTTCTATATCATTGCAATGGACAGACGGACTGAATGATCCTACAAGGGTTCTTTTTCATTAAAATCAAATGGAACCCTAAAAACAAATTACCTTTTATAAAAACCAATATATTTATTTAAAAAATATCACAATAAAATTAAAATTATAGTAGAATCAACGGTTATTATTACAGATATTCTTTTTTCAATACTCTTCTTAATATCTTTCCAGAAGGATTTTTGGGTATAGAATTTACAAATTTAACTTCTTTAATTCTTTTGAAAGGAGCTACTCTATCAGCAACAAAATCTAGTAAAGCCTTTTGATTTTCTTTGTGGCCTTCTTTTACTATAACAAAAGCTACTGGAACTTCTCCTGATCTCTCATCATCTGCACCAACGACTGCTGCATCTAAAACACTTTCATGTTGCTTCAAAACACCTTCTAATTCTGCTGGAGGTACTTGAAAACCTTTAACCTGAAATTCAATGATTTTAACATTAAAACGACTAAACAGGTAAACGGTATATTAAACAGTTCTTTATTTAAGTAAGAAGAATCTGCTTATCTTCCTATATTATCGTAATGTCTTATTATTATGTTTTATATTATCATAATGAGATTCATCGATGTCTGTATTATTTACATAAACATCCTGAGCCACGAGTTGAGTAGACAAAGCCCAAATCAATCTTATGTTATCAGTAAAGTATATTCTAATAGTACCTTATCAGTGATACTGCAGACATCAAATCCTATACTTGTGACACATACAGGTGTGTTACAAACCTGTACATAGTTTATATTGGAGCACGGTATGACTGTAATTCTGTATCCACCTGATAGCAAGCTGACTTACAAAATCCTTTAACGCAGGGTCGATGTTTTAAAACAGCTCTGGTCAATTAATACAAATATATTTTATTCAAGAAAAATAATACATATAGGCAATTTATTTTCTATCTTGTTTTACTGATACATGAATGTCTTAATTTTATTTTGCCCCGTGTTCTGATGTGCCAAATATTGTTTTGACTTATATGTTAAATTAGAAATTACATGTTCAAGTGTCACCATGCAGTGACTTTTGGAAATAACTTATTTTGTATTTAGATTTCGGACCCTAGTCCACACACTAGGTTAAATGCCTCGTGTGGACTATATGATGCTGCATAGCAAATAGTCGGCAATAAAGTCGAATTTGCATTACGATCGCTGCTTTAGCGTCAAATCTGTTGATTTCCTGAGACTACCATCTCGACAAGAAGTCGATGCAGTATGCTCGTGAAACCCACAGACTAACACCGCAACATGACTATTTCACTTATATATCCGTATTCCGTCATTAAACGGTTAATAAAAAATAAGATTAATAATAATAAATAAATACCATCACGGGTGCCGTTATGAACCGTTTTTTTTAAACTGCCTCAGGGTATCCAGAGAAGGGATCAACCCGTCCTCATTCCACCGATGGTATTCGGAGGCAACACCTAACAAGTGGAGAGCTTGTTGCGGTGTTTATAGCCTCGTTGTACAAAGCGGTCACCCATCCCAAGTCCGGCCATGTTGTTATCTGCTTAACCTTGTTATCAGTTGCGCAGTGACTTAACCACTAGGCTGGGGCCGCTTTTTTGATAAATTAAGATTGAGGCTACCTAATGCAACGCGAGCTTGCCACTTGTTTGGTGTAGGCTTATCCTCACTTGGTGTCCTACGTTCGCGTTGTTCAGTAGGGCCAAGAGCCGGCTAGGATTGACCTGTTGCCGGGCAGCGACTCGGGCCTTGTTGTTGTAGGGAAAACGGGAATACGCATTGCAACGACTCGACGAGATAAATAAACCCCCTCCGCTGGGTACCCTAAAATAATTTAGGCTCTCTCGGGTGCAATAAGGCACCCGTGCTGTTTTTATGTTTATTTGTGTTTACCTTTATAAGTTCCTTTAATCTGTCTAGTATATAAACTTGACCGAGCTCATCTATTCTGGCAAGATCTCCTGTTCTGAAGAAATTATCTTCTGTAAATGCTTCTTTGTTAGCTTCGTCATTTCCTTTATATCCTTTCATTACATTTGGCCCTTTAATTAATAGTTCTCCAATCTGAAACATTTATTGATCTAAAACATTTTCAAACAGAAAATTTATTTCGATAGCAACGAGAAATTTTATAATTTTATAAAACCAAATTTAATCCACTTTCCAGTAATATATGTAATGAGCTTGGAAAGTTATGGTTGCCCTTGCGCAATTGGCGCAACCTCTTCGCAGCCAGGTACGAGTATAAACAGGTATTACTTTGTTACATTTATTCGTTCACGACGTACCTATAGTAATTGTTTATATATTATAATTTTAAAGGTTTGCTGGTAGATAATGCTTTAGGTATTAAGTTCGCCTTTGTGAATAAATTTTGTTTATTAAGCTATATTTAGTGTTTAAATAATATATATCAATTTAAAACATTATTTCTGTATATGAAGGGATAATACCTATTTAAATTTGGTCATAAATAGGGTTTGCTAGCTTTTAAAGGGTAGATTAATTAGAGTGAAAGAGGATGACGTCAGACGACATCAGACGAGGATGGCGATTGCCAGCTGTATCAGTTTTTAAAGCTTGCGTATGCGTCGAAAGCTAGCGACGTTGACATGGCACTATCCATAACGAATCGGGAATAATCAGTTTTAAATCTCCTGTATTTATCATAATAACTTTACTATACAAGAGTGCCTTCAAGGCCAAATCCTAAACTACAAGAAATAGCGAAAAATGCTTAAAGGACACTCGGGCTGATTTTGAAAAAAAAAAAAACTTTTTCATTAGATTTTTGAAGAAAAAAAATATTCTGTTGGTTGTGAAAAAAAACTCACCTATATTATTGTCACTTGAAGGTTTTTGCAGAATTATGTATTATTTCAATGTGGATACCACAATTTGATCATTATAAGCGACACTAACAGCTGGTTCAATAATACAAGAGAGATATTTTCTTCTACAATCAACCGGTTCGATTCCCGGCAAGGAGAATAATTATCAATAAATTTATCTATTGATGAAGTTTAAGTTTTTATCAAAATCGGCCTTTTGAGCACTTTTCGCTTTTCCTTGTAGTTTAGGATTTGGCCTTAAAGGCACACTTGAAAAATTCACCCTGTATTTATAATCGTGTTAAAGTGTGGACGAGCAAAACGATAATTAATATTTCTTACCCCATTCGGTCCTAAGGCATTTCCTTCATTGTCGACAACTTTCTCTTGTATATTAGGAATAGGCCATCCTACAGGAATGTACTCGTCATGTCCAAACGGCGTAAAATTAGCCAAAGGAGAAGTTTCGGTTAGTCCATATCCATGAGTAAAAGTTAGACGAGGCTGTAATACGTTATCAGATTATAAATGCGTAGGCAACGAAAATTCAATTAGTATTCCCTTAGAAGCTGGTAATTGTAAATTCGGAAAGCGATTGAAATTTTAAGATGTAGATAGTTTTATAATAATTTCGATTCTACTTTTTAATTAAAAATATTAAAAATTAAATGTGCAAACATTTATATGTATAATTTTGTGATGTACAAAAATATATTATTAATAAAATAATTTTAATATGATTTTTTAACTAGATCTTAAAATGTACTCTACATTTTTGTTTGATAGGAGCACAGCATGTGATCTGATCTTAAGCAGACCCATGACTACCTCCAAAGTCCATGAATGTGGTCACCGTTCTGGCTAAACGATGCGCTTACGAACTGGGCGGCAACAAGGACGAATTTCGTTTACGAGTTTATTTTAATAATATTCTCGATGCTCTATCATAAAATCAACCGCCCGTTGTGTAACCGCACCCTGAAAGGAGACTACCATAAGCAATCGATGCAGTTGTCTCCTGAAAACCGGTGAACCCAAAGACTAAAACTGAAACATGACTAGGTTACTTGACAGTTTTTGCATCTGTATATGCGGTTGGCCGGCCTAGCGAAGTTATAAATAGAGGCCTTCCTCCCACCTAAATGAATACAATTTTATGAATACATTTATGAATAAACAAAATATACAAATTATTTCAGGCATATACCTAATGGGAGTATCACTACTATTATTAACTAGTTACAATTTACTGAATATAGTTTTAAAGTTCTGTTTGACCTATAGTTTATTGAATAAGGTAAAATTCCTTCAAATGCTATTAATAATTAATAATTACACTTGAAAAAGAGGAAGGAGGAAATTAAAAAAGGAGTGTTACTCCTTTTTTATCTGCCAGGGTAATCTATACTTTAAGCCCGTGGAACTTACGTGCGCTTTTTCTAACAGATGTTTTATATCTACAGGAGCCAGCGGTGCAGCCCCGGATGTTAAAGAATGAAGACTATCTAAATGCTCCTTCCGTACATCTGCATGGCTGCCCAAAAATAATACTGAAAGAAAACGCACACGCCAAAAATTAGGTATTTAATAAATATATATTATGGTATTCAATACTTAATATGTTGGTGTTTCCTTTGGAATTGTATCCGGAGATCGTGGGTTCGATGAGTGGGAACTCGTGGCAAAGTAATATACGAGTAAGTACGATGTTCTGTACAGATTATCATGGCTTAGGTGTTTTTAAAATCTAATAAATATAGTTTTTGTCTTATACTGTCACAAACAACGAGTAATCCTAAAGCTTAATTTGGGACCAGTGCAAAATAGGTTAAAAAAAACATAGATTATTCTATTGGCTTCTATTGCCATTTCATCTGGGTAAACGGTTTTTTGCTATAATATATATATATAGATATTCCTGGTAAACATAGTATAGGCCTAGTGCCTAGTTTGTAACCATGGCAGTGTGAATAGTATAGGAATTGTGTCCTATCATTGCAGTTTTATAGGGCTAGTAAAAGGTTAACGACAATACGATAGTAGTATTTATATAAGTAGTATCTAGGCCTTCCAAGATCGGCCGTCGAAACTTTTATGGAGCGTATTTCCAGGGTGGCGCTGACTGGATCATAAACATTTTGGCTAGATAAAGAGGGTAGTGAACTTAGTAAAGGGGGGAGTTGAATTTGGAAAAGCCTTTAAACCTGCTTCGAGGTTTCAATTTCAGGAATACTGCAGTCCAGTCCCCTGCCTCCCATTCACGCGATGGACCCGGAATGTTATCCATGGATTCTCCGTGCGTGTATGGAAAATCCATGGATAAAAACATTCTTATTATAATCAGTAAAGCACGAGATTTTTATGCTACATTGGCCTTTAAGTAATTTTTACATTTAAAGAAGATATAAACATTTTAAAATAAAATAAAAAACAATTGAAATATTTTTTGATGATACATACTTGTGGGTGGTGCAGCATATAGCAGATTTATTTTGTATTTGCGTAGAGTATCTAAATAAAGGTCCGGTTGAAATTTTGGTAAAGTGACCATTCTTATCCCAACTGATAATTTATGCAGCATCACGACAGACAAACCATATAAATGAAATAGTGGTAGAGACGCCAGTACAGAGTTCTGATTTGAATCTATGAAATAATTTACAAACATATATGAATATACCATCACGGGTGCCTATTTTGCTCCCGAGAACCGTTTACACGGCCTCAAGGTACCCAGCGGAGGGATTAACCCGTCCTCATTTCGCCGATGGTATTCGGAGGCATCACCTAACAAGTAGCGAGCTTGTTGCGGTGTTTATGATGAAATAGCCTCGTTGTATAAAGCGTTCACCCATCCCATATCCGGCCTTGTTGTCATCTGCTTAACCTTGTTATCAGTTGCACAGTGACTTAACCACTAGGCTGGGGCCCCTTTTTTATAAACATAACTTTGTTAAAATAAAATAAAAACCCTAATAATCAATATTAATATAATAAGTCCACCTTTGTTCAATAATGGAAATATATGTTTTTGATAACACTTTTTATTTAATCGGCATCACGGCGAACTCATAGTACCCAGCGGGTGGTGTTTTACTCCCATCTAGTCGTATTCGGAGGCTAAGCCGAACAAATGGCCAATTCTCTTAAATTAACGTTCAAGTCCCGGTTGTCGTATTGTTTACTCATCTATACAAAGTTTCACAAGTTTGTTTAGTGAAACTGGGAACAAACAGCTTGCACGATAAGTGCTCTCCGAGCCACTATTAGTGTAATGTACATATTTTTTATATTTCCTGTGTTAACTAATTACAAATTTTAACATTCTACATTAAACTTTTTCTATATACCAGTCTAGCTAATTAGGCGGACCTTTAATTTAAAAATATTAAGTAAAATGTTAGGTTCATTTTATTTATGGAATAAACATCTTATTGATAATATAATATTTTTTTATCAAACATATAATATTATATAATATTTATTAAATTCTATCTACCTGTCGTAAATTGATATTGGCGCAACTCATCTATATCTTGCTGATATATATTTGATACAATATTTTTATTCGTCAGTTCCACTCCTTTAGGAAGACCAGTAGTTCCACTAGAATAAGGTAACAAACAAACATCTTCTGGGGTTCTTTTAACATCTTTTAAAATCAATTTATCTACATGGACATCTTCAATTAATTCGTTTAGGGAAATTGTTTCAGGAATAGAACTTTCTTCAAAAGATCTTACTGTAATTATTGGACTATCTCTTTTAGCCAGTTTTAATGCTTCTTTAACCACATGAGCATTTGCTGGGGATGCTACTAGTACTTTTGGATTAGACATTAATATTTGTCTGTATACTTCATCTGAAATTCAATATTAATTATTATTATTTAAATATAATCACTTATTTATTTTATTATTTAAACAACTTACCTGCAGTATATACAGGATTTATTGTAGTAGCAATTCCACCAGCACTCAAAATTCCAAATAATACTATAGGATACTCTACCAGATTTGGTAGCATTACAGCAACACAATCACCATTATCTACACCAAACTTTTTCCTTAAATTTGCGCCTAAAGTAGTACTATATTTATATATTTCTTCATAGGTATATTTTTTGCCAGTTATAGCACATATCTGTAAATTATTAGTTTTCATAATTTTCTAAAACTATTAAAGTAAGACATAAGCGGTGATTCATCGTTGAACGATTAATACAAGTTTAACTCCATTGTGTATGATCCCCATTGTAAAACTAGTGGTCGTCGTGGTTTTTTATTTTAGTTTGCTTATTTTAAGAGTATGATTTTTTTTCTTTTATGTATATTAATATCAATATGAAATTAGAGTTATATATCAATAAACATTGCACAGTGAATAACTTTTTCTACATCGTGCACACATTTAAAGACTAGCTCTGCTAATTAAGTGCATAAATTCTACGTTAAAACTTTCTAGTTTATGGTATGTACCAATGGGCTTTAAGCCCTTAAAATGCCAATATCGTAACAAATGTTAGATATACTATTATTAAAATAATAATTACTTACTGATGCGGTTTTTGTCGGCCATTTTTCAATATTTTCCCAAATTAGTTCAAGTACTGTGGTGTTAGGTATTTCAATGTCATCAAATGGAGATATAACTATGTTTTCGGTTGTCCAAGTATTTTTTATTTTATGTTTACTCAACCATGCTGAAGATAAACATCTTGTTGATACACTTAATCGTCTAACTGAAGATCTAAACGACAATAATTTAAGCATATTTGCTTTACAAATGCTGAAAGAAGTAATGTTTGTTAGTTTGGATGTTTATCCGGAAATATATGTATTACTTTAGTAAAGTATCTTAACAGAGCATATAATATTAATAATGCCCTTACGTAGTACCTAGACAGAGTGAAAGAAGCACCAATAGTCTTAATTCTCTTTCTGCCTTTCCACAAACATAACTCTCCTCATTAGTCCTCATACACCGATTTCCATTGATTCAAATACTATATATAAATAAATAATTAAAATTTTTGGTTGCCGGATAATACCCAACGGCATTAAGTCCGGCTTTGTACTATGCAATAAAGTTTTATATCATAAAAAAATAAAATAATAGATATAATTTATTTTTATCATTTTTAGTAGTATACGTGGTGGCCGAGATGGTTAGACCTTGGACTTAAAAACACTTAGGTCCCTGGTTCGAATCCCGGTATGTACCAATGAGTTTTTATTTTAAAAATGTATGTAATTTGTTTGACAACACCACTATAGTGCCTCGGAGAGCACATTAAGCTGTCGGTCCCGGTTTCACTATACCAACTTGTGAAACTGTTTATATAGATGGGTTATTGAGTCTATTCAAAACATCGCGACGAGCTAGCCACTTGTTCGGTGTAGACTCATACCATCGGCTACGACGACGTGGGATTAAAACCCCTCCGCTGGGTACCCTGGGGCCGTCTAGGCTGCCTCGGGCGCCGTAAGGCACCCGTGAAGATATGTATATGTATGTATTTTTTTTAGTTTATATCTATAAAGAAATGTAGTTTTTAAACATAATGCATTGACCTCAAATACTTTAGTTTAAACAGTGTAACATTATTGTTGATGATAAATTATGTAAAACGTACGTACCGCTTCAATAAACACAACACTTTTAATAAAAACGCCGCACAGAATGCCAAAAGCCACAGTACACTTCTCTACCTATTTATTTGGTTGTTTTCAAGCGTTCGCCGGTAAGGTGTAAAGTCTAATTCTTTGATGATAATGGATTTAAAATGTTATCGTCGATACCAAAATTATCTATCTATGTACACGTCGTATGTATTGGGTTGTAGAAATAATACTGATAAGTCTGAGTGAAAATGTTTTATTTACCAACCGAGTACACATTAATATCAACAAAACAATATTTACAGTTTAAATCGATTATTTTTAGGGTTCCGAGGATTTAGTTTTTTAAAAGGGACCCTGTTATATTCAGGTATGTCTATTTGTCAGCATGAATATCTCAAGAACTACTGGTCTGATTTACTTAAAGGTTTAGAGAAAGCTAAGTAGTATCAAAAGAAGCTGTATTTTAAATCTACTTATGTATATATTTTATTTTAGTTCGTTATTTAGTTATAAATGTCAGATAAATTACTATATTATTATATAGTTTTTATATAAAAAAGATTATTTTAGTAATCTGCGTAATATTTTTCCAGAAGCAGTTTTAGGTAGCTCATTTACAAATTGAATTTCGCGAATTATTTTGTATGATGCAACTCTTTTAGATACAAAATCTAATATATCTTTAGCGTTTATTTTATCACTATTTTTAACAACAATAAACGCTTTTGGAACTTCTCCAAATTGTTCGTGTTGATGTCTAATCACTGCTGCATCTTTTACATTGGGATGTTCACGAAGAATACTTTCTAGTTCTGCAGGAGCTACTTGATAACCTTTTACCTAAAAATATTTTTTAATAAATAAACAATTTAAATAATGTATTATTTCCAAAAAAATATGTATAGACTAAAAAAAATTGTTTATTCAACAGGACCAATCTTACCTTTATTAATTCTTTTAATCTATCAGCAATTTTTACAGCACCATACTCATCGATTGAAGCTGAATCACCTGATTTAAACCAACCATCTTCAGTGATACACTGTTCCGTGGCTTCAACGTTATTTCTATAACCTTTCATTACTTGAGGTCCTCTAATGTAAAGTTCTCCAACCTGAGTAATAGTTAGAAATGATAATACGTCATTTAAACTTGAATTAAATTTTAATGTATTAACATAAAAAGTAAAAAGTTTTACCTTATTAGGGCCTACTATATTATTATCTGCATCAACGATTTTTAATTCAGTATTAGGTAGAGCATAACCAACAGACGTATAATTTGTTTCTGTTTTCATCATTGAAGTTACCAAAGGTGAAGTTTCTGTTAATCCATAAGCTTGTATAAATTTTAGTTTTTTCTGGTGATTAAATAAAAATATTTTAATTACCTACGTAAGATAATAAATATTATACTTATTGTTGAAATAAGTACTTGAAGTAAATTAAGAAAAAAACCCTAGCACTTACGTGAGATTTAGATAATAGCGCATGAACATCTGGTAGAGGTAATGGAGCTGCAGCGCTAACAGTTAATTCAAGATGATCTAAAGTTTTTGCATTTATGTCCAAATTTGAACCCATAAATAATACTGAAATGAAAATGCATCAATACTCTATAAAATTAATATATTATTATCTTAATTACCTATCATATTGTCCTATTTATTCCCAATTTCTTAATTCCTTTGCCTAAAATGTTTGTATCCTATGACCATTAATAATAAAATAATATATAAATCATGTATTTTTTTATTTTTTGAGCACGGCATGTAACTTTGTATTTACCTTATAACATTATTGACCTACAAACCCCATGAAAAATAATAACTTACCTATTGGAGGAACTGCATACAACAAATTAATTTTATGTTTTAAAAATGTATCGATAAATGTTTTTGGTGTAAATGAAGGTAAAGTTATTAACTTGGCACCAACTGATAATTTGTGTAACATTATAACTGAAAGTCCATAAATATGAAATGCAGGCAACACTTGCAAAATTATATCCTGGTGATTTGCTAAAAGTAAAAATAATCGTAACTTAATAAATAAAATTGAAAATTTCTTTAGCGGCTTCCGCATTTAAAAAATCTACTTTACCTGTTGTATCGTTATGGTGACGAACTTCGTAATTACTCATTTGTTCACAATTACTAACTAAATTGTAATTAGTAAGTTCTACACCTTTTGGTAAACCTGTTGTTCCACTTGAATATGGCAAAAGACAAACGTCATCTACATCACAACGTACTTCATTTAAAGTTGTAAAATCATTAAGTTTTTGATTTATAATTTCATGAAAACAAGTTGTATTATTTGGTAATGCTTCATCAAATTCTCTTACTGTTATTATTGGTATATTGTTTTTTATATTAGTAAATGCTTGTCTAATAGTATGTTCAGTAATTGTAGAAGTTATTATGATTTTAGCATTACAAAGTTGTAATTGGGTTTGTACTTCATCTGAAAAACATTTATTAAAAAAAAAAGTTAAATAGAACAACCATTATTATACTTGTTTAATTAAACCTACATGCAGTATAAATTGGATTAATAGTTGTCATTATACAACCAGCTTCAAGTATACCAAGTGTTGCTATAGGATACTCTGGTAAATTTGGTAGCATAACACATATTATATCCCCATCTTTTACATTTAGATGTCGTCGTAAATGTACAGCAAATCTTCGAGAATAATTATAAATTTCTCTGTATTTGTATGATCTTCCTGTAATGCCGCATTCCTGGTAGGTAATAAATTAATTTTGCTATATTATCTGATAATTTGAATATATTATGTAAAGGATTAGGTATAAGATTGTTATATCATGATACCTACAATACTCAAGATAATTTAAACGTTTTTATCAGTATTATTATAATAGTATATTATTATTCTTACCACTGCAATTTTTTCCGGCCACTTTCCTAAATTCTTCCAAATGTACTCAGTTAAAGGCACTTCGGGGATCTTTACGTTTTGAAAACGAGACTTTACTATTTTATTAGGTGACCACATACTTTTATTCCGATGCAATGTATTTATAATTATATTCATTTTTTTTGTTACTTTTCTTAGTATATTCATTGTTTAGGTATCTATTTTTTATTAGAGAAGTACCTTCTTGAATATGAAGGTATTTTAAATAAAGTAGTTTTATATTTACTTTTTATTTAGTACTTTTATTTTTAGAATTTAAATATATATAAATTAATATCAAGTCATTTAATAATATTTTAACTTTTTTATATTTAACATATTTATTTAGGAAGGTAAGTAAGAATATTTATTATTATTTTCATTACTTACATAGGATATTATTATAAACATGAAAGTACTTGAAGGTTCTAAGCAAACAATGAGATTACTTATTAAAGTACTAAATGCTTAAAATATTTTCTCTAAAATTTATTGATATCACAGAATTTATTGATAGTACAGTGGAATAAATAAAAAAATATATATAAAAAAAACAAGTTAAAATTATTTAATTTAAAATTTAAGCACTTATGATTGTAACTTTTTTTTTTTAAAGTGATATCCGTACAAGAGATCCCGAGTAACTGCTTTTATTACCAGAACAGAACAAGGACAGGCGACCTCGAGCAACTCAAAATGTAGGGTGAGTATGAATTGGAAATTTGAAGGTTTTTTTGAAACGACGATTTCTTTTTTGAGTACTTGAGAAAAAATTTATTCAGATACTTTCACTAAAAATATAAAAGAGAAACTGGCATTACACAATATGTTGATTGGAAACTCAGTATTTAATATGCACATATGTAACATATTGATTTTAACTAGTATGACAAGTTTTAAACTACTTACTAAACGGATTTGAATTAAACTTTACAATAGTTATATCTGACAATATTTATTTTTTCATAGAGGTTTTTTTTAAATTTCCCATGGAAACTAAAGTCGCTAGTGAAAAGCTAGTTTTATATATATAATTATTATATTCTCTTAAAAATTTGTACCCAGAGGTTGGGTTCTCCCCCCTCGTCGTTGCCGATAATATGAGTCTACAGCGAACAAGTGACTAGATCGTCTCGATGATTAGTTAGATATACTCAACAGTTTCACAGGTTGGTTTAGTAAAACTGGGACCGACAGCTTAACGTGCTCTCCGAGGCACTATTAGTGGTGTTGCCAAACAAATTTACATACATTTTTTTATTTAAAAAACATCACTGAATCAATTTGGTCATTTTAAAATGACTAGTTTGTATGGAGAAGGCAATTTTTATTTTAAGCCCAAAGTACATCTTGTCTAAGTTACCCTGTATATATTTTTAGATTTGTAGCAATTTTTTTTTTGTCTGTAGAATATCATAACTCATGGTTACCATAGCCTGCATTAAAATTGCATGCTGCGCTCAATAAGTGGCTCTTTGTACGTACATTATCTTCCTCCGTGTAGAGGTTTAGTTATACCTACCTACATTAGTTACTAAATAAATAAGCATGGTGGTGGTATTATATGACAAAATGCTGACAAGTGCCTGTTGGTGTTTTTAATAGGTTCCGTATAACATAATGAATGAATGAATGAAAAAATATTTATTGCACAAAAACTTAACACTATAGTACATAGGCGAGCTTAATGGCATTATCTACCAGCTAACCTTTGGGAGATTGATCAAAAACAGGCAGTGCCCGACATGCGGCTCTCAATGATACCACTCGGAGGACTTTTGTCACCGCTGGAGTACCCGCTATCCTTGAGCCTACTGGGATTCTTCGCAGCGATGGCAAGGGACCGGATGGTATAACTGTTGGACCATGGAAGCTCGGCAGGTCACTAGTGTGGGATGCAACATGTGTAGACACACTTGCTCCATCTCACAGTCAGCCGACCTCGTCGTGTGCGGGAGGGGCGGCAGTTTCTGCCGAGAACGTCAAACGGTCTAAGTACTCTAACCTCAGCGCAGCGAAAGCTATTTATTTACACCGTTTGGGGTTAAGACGATGGGACCTTGGGGGCCTTCAGCCAAAAGCATAACCAAAGAGTTGTCCAGACGTCTGATAGAAAAGTCAGGTGACAAGAAGGCCGGAAATTATTTCTTCCAACGCATTAGTTTGGCTATTCAGCGAGGAAACGTTGCCAGCCTTCTTGGCACTATCCCTGACGGCCCATCTTTAAATTTAGTTTTTTTTTATTCATAGTCTTTATAATATTATAATTACATTAGTATTTTTCGAATATATTAGTAAAAATAAAAAAATAAAAAAACATACATACTGGTATGTATTGTTTTATATAAATGTTATACATTTAATAGTATACATGAATAATAATATATAGACATACACAAATAAGTAGATATATACATATATAATACATACATAAGATATATATATACTAAATAAATAATTTCGCATACTTACAGTAAAAAAAACAAAAAACAAATATTAAATTATTGAGGAGAAAAGAGCATAATCGTACATGGGTTATTTTTATGCATTTAAGGTATTATTCGACTAAGCTCATATTAGATAAACCATTCTAAGGTTATGATTTGTATTGAATTCGATGTAGATATCTGGGGATTGATTTCATTGATGCTCCGCTCCTATTGGTCGCGGTGCGGTGGTGTTATATGGCCTATAGCCTTCCTAGATACATGAGCTATCCAACACTACAATAATTTTCAAAATCGGTTCAGTAGATCCAGAGATTACCCCTACAACCTCACAAACTTTACCTCTTTATAATTATTATTGACTTAGAAAATAGATAATTTTGAACAAAACACTGAAATTAACAATACCTAATTATAAAATAAGACTAAAAAATAAAATTTACCTTAATAATAATTAAGTCCGCCTTTGTTCAATTTTAGTTGAAAAAAAAAAAAAAAATTTTAGTGCAATGAAGTTTTTAAAATAAATAATAATATATAAATAAATAACCCTAATGAATAGATAATTCATCCATGTCTGGGACATTGCACCAACCGTGCCTAGAACATTTTCGGCATTCCCTCTCTGTATTGCCAGACTGATGTTCTGTGATAAAAATGACTTTGCACGCAAATTTCCCGTGGTTTGGATCAATTGTTGACCAATTGGATTCACCAACTGCCTTGTACCCTTGCACCATGGTCTCAGCGTCTCTACAGCAAAAGCCGAGAATATATAATATTCTTCTAAATGAGAGTACTTAAGAATCTTTATATTCTCGGCCTTTGCTGCAGCAGAGCCGGCAGCCTGAGAGGTATTATATATTATTATACTATAAATGAACATCCAGACTATAGACTTTAGGTGGGAGGAAGGTCTCAATAACTTCGTTAGGCCGACCTACCGGTCTCGTTACCACCACCCATACAGATGCAAAAACCCCCAAGTGACCTAGAAATTTTTCGGTTTTAGTCGGTGGGTTTTTTTCAGGAGACTAATGCGTCGATTTCTTGTCCCAGTCTCCTTTCAGGTTCACAAAAAACCCAGTCTCCTTTCAGGGTTACGAAATGGGTAGTTGGATTGTCGATAAGGCAGCGAGTATATTAAAATATACTCGTAATGCAATTCGTTATTGTCGCCCCCCATTTCGTATATATAAAAAAATCACATAATTTAGCCGGCATAGTGGGAGCGATTAATATTGTTTAAGAACAATTATTGATTGATCCCATTCATGGACTTTGTAGGTGTGCTCACCACCAGGTAGTTAACAAAGTCACATGTCGTGCTCCAATAAAATATATATAAAAAAAGACTATAGGCCGATTTTCAGAAGATACAGACATTGATTTTCAGAATATACAGGCATTGATTTTCAGAAGATAAAGGCATTGATTTTTCATCGAATTGAAAGTCACCATTCATGGTGATTTAATTAAGAAACGGTGCGATAATTAAATCATAAAATCGCGATAATATTTTGAGTTGAATCCGCGTGAAAAATATTTTTAACGTCTCGCCGTATATATAATATAAGTATAATAATATATACGGTGACTTATTCCACTGATCAAATTGATAACTTTCCCATGGCACTACATGTACTATTATTTCTTCTGTGATGGCACCAACGAAAATAGTTTTTGGTTTTTCCATACAAATTGGTTAGTTTAACATTGCTAGTTTGTATGAAGAATCCAAATTTACAAATTTATAATTTGCATTACTACTACTAATATACTATATCGTCAATAAATAGTTGTCATAGGCTTCTGAAAATGGGTGAACCCATAGACCGCTCTTTTTTTACGTGACTAAAACCGTAACATGACTAGGGTAACGAAACCGGTCGGTTGGCCTAGCAAAATATGAGTATAATAGAGACCTGCTTATCACCTAAAAATATAATATCATAATTGTATTGATTGTTCTTAAACATGAACTTTATAAAATCGCTTAACAACAGGTATGTACAAATTCGCTCAGTGGGGAAAACTATGTATGAAACCCAAATAAAAGAAGGAAATAAAAATTATAAAAATATATAATTAATCAAAAACAGTACATTACGTAATGATTATACAGTAAATCGGAATGATCTATCAAAAAATATTTTATGTTATCGGACCTAAAATTATATAAGTAGTTATATCATCACGGGTGCCTTTTTTGGCTCCCAAGAACCATTTAAACGGCCTTAGCAGAGATTAACCCATCCTCATTTCACCGATGGTATTCGGAGGCAACACCTAACAAGAGTGGCGAGTTTGTTGCGGTGTTTAAAGCGGTCACCCATCCCAGGTCCGGCCTGCTGTCATCTGCTTAACCTTGTTATCAGTTGCGCAGTGACTTAACCACTAGGCTGGGGCCACTTTTACGCATAATATAGTTGATCTGCTAAATTACAACAAAATAACTATTTTAAATGCTTTACACAATTAGGTACCTATATCTAATAAAATATAAATCAGAAAAAATATTAGCAAAAATATATTTTTAGGTTATATTCTTTAAATACCTTTAAAACGTAAAAACTTTTACAAAAATGCGATCTTAAATTAATCTTTTATACATCATATTATTTTTATTAAACTTCTAAATAAAGTATTCAAAATAATATATTGGAGTAACAAAACTTAAGCCTTACAAATTAAATTGATTTTAATTGTTTTTTTTTTATATTTGTTTTTAATTTAATGATTTACTTTAAAACTTTACGTAGATCAATATAAAATTATTAAAAAAAAACTGACTAGTGATTCAAAAATTAATAAGTAAACAAATATCACCTTAGAGTTTAGAACACGAATTAGACACTAAATATTAATTAGTGTCATCTAAGTAATTAGCAAAGATCGGAATAGGTACCTATATTTACCTAAACTTCGGGGAAGGAAATAACATAGAGTGGATAATAAATCTCAAACCTGCCAACTTAGTTTTGTACGCCTATACTTAAAACTGAATTTTAATTTGACACCGATTAAGTACTTACGGAACCCTAAAAACCTAATAAGATTCTTCGAAATAATATTTATTTAGGAATGTGTCCAAAGCGCAATAAATAATTTGTTATTTCTTAAATCTCGGGATAAAAACGTCATATTTATACTTATTTTACTTCCTTCACCAAAGTTTAGGTAAATAGTTTGCCTATTCCGATTTTTGGTAATTAGACACTAATATATTAATGTAGTGTCTGATCTCCATATGTAAAGAAATAACGGCTGATTACAGATTTCAGTTTAAAAGAATAAGCATTCACCAAAGACGATGCAAGCCTCGTTCCTAATTTATATTTCTATGATAAACCCTATAAAAACTAGTTAACAATATTTAATTTTTATTTCTCTTCTTAAAATTTTACCAGCTGCACTTTTCGGTATACTGTCCAGGAAAACTACTTCATCTAGTCGCTTATAAGCTGCAACTCTTTCGGCTACATAGTCTTGGATCTCCTTCTTATCTACCTGGGTTCCCTTTCTTAGGACCACAAAAGCTTTTGGCACCTCTCCAGAAGTTTTATGTGGAACTCCTACAACCGCAGCATCTTGGATTGATGGGTGCTCTCGGAGTACACTTTCTAGTTCTGCTGGTGGAACTTGGAATCCTTTTACCTGGAAATGTTGTGAAGTTTAATGTAATAACCCAAATATAATGAGAATGCTAGTCACATTCCAGTGGGCTTCCGGGAAAAAAAGCAATAAGTAAATTATATATAATATAGCATAAAATAAGAAGGTAATTTCGTTTCTTTTTTAAATAAAAAAATGTTTTTTGAGATTTTAATATTTGAAATCAAAAATTTTAAAAATCTGCGTGACGTCACAATCACCCTAAATTAGATTGATAATAAACATTGAAAACCGACTATAACTATAAATTGTCATTGTAAATTATAATTGTTTTCTTATATTTTTTTATTGGAGCACGGCATGTGACTTTGTACCTGATGGTAAGCAGCCTACAAAATTCATGGATGGGATCAACCAATAAATTGTTGTTTAAGAATATTGATCGCTTCCACTATGCCGGCAAAATGGTGCGGTTACAAACTGAGCGGTGTTTTTACAAATTCATCTTTGGAATTTGCATTACGAATCTATTTTAATATCCTTGCTGCTTTATGATCAAATCAACCACCCGTTAAGTAACCGCACCCTAAAAGGACACTACCACCTCGGCAAGAAACCAAAGCAGTAGTCTTTTGAAAACTGGTGGATCCACAGACAAAATCGAAACATGACTAGGTCACGGTTTTTGCATCTGTATGGGCGGTAGTAATGAGATCGAGATAAAAAGCGCCTGATCTTTCATAAATAGCAAAATCCTAGAATATTCTGAAACTATTTACTAGGTATTATAACACGCTACATTAATCTAGACTTCTTGTTCAAATGACAGATGGAAAACGACAATCGGTGCGCATTCGATTCGTCTAATTCATGTAGCGTGATGATATTCCCAGTAAAAAGTTTCAGAATACTCTGGGGTTTTGGGATGTATAAAAAAAAGGTCAGGCGCTTTTATAAAGTTGTCTACTTATGGCACTCTATATTCTCATCGTAATCACGTCAATTTGTAACCAAGCCACGTTCAGTATAAATTTCCGACTAAAGTTGTTTGGTGGAATAGCAATGATAAATAAACAAATAAAAAAATATCTGACTTGGGGCCTATTTCAATTGTATGATGCTATACAATTTAAAATACATTGTTTAGGTTACTTTGAATTACTCCCTTTTAACAAACTAAAGCAAGAAATGTATTATACATTGTTGAGGGTCAAATCTCTATATATTTTTTTTTGTTTTGAAGATTGGTAAAGCCTATTTATTTATTTTAAATACTTTATTGTACAAATCTAAATATATATAACTCAAAGGTGACTGACTGACATAGTGATCTATCAACGCACAGCCCAAACCAGGTAGATGTAATGACGTAGGCATCCGCTAAGAAAGGATTTTGATAAATTCTACCCCCAAGGGGGTAAAATAGGGGATGAAAGTTTGTATGGCAAAAAAATCACTATTCCACGCGGACGAAGTCGCGAGCACAGCTAGTTACTAAATAAAATTGTACATAGGCGAACTTAATTCCTTAGGCATTTTTTACCAGCTAACCTATGAAAGAGTGGAAGATTATGCATAGGGTACAAAAACAAATAAAATAACAATTTAAAAGCCAATCTAAGACAATTTAAGAGCCTATACCTTAATTAATTCCTTCAGTCTGTCATTAATAGTAATATTCCCCTTGTCATCAGCGGTGGCCAAGTCTCCGGTCTTGAACCATCCGTCACTAGTAAAGGCTTCAGCGTTTGCCTCTGGGTTGTCCATGTAACCTCGCATCACTTGTGGACCTTTCATAAGAAGTTCGCCTGTCTGAAATCAAGAAAATAAAACTGAAATCAAAACTAGGAAAGAGTTATTAGTGTTAAAAGTGAATCCTGAATCCTGTAAGAGGCTAAATTTCGTCACGGCCTCTTTTAATGGACAGACTCAAATTTCGTGCCTTTATTACAAAATGTTTTCAAAATTAAATAAGTAAAGTTTGTTATTTGCCGTATTTGTTAATTTGAATGGCAGCTTATTATCGCAGAAGCAGCTTTTTTGCTTTGATACTTCGAGTTGAAAATTAATCAATAAATATTACTATTTTGGCTTACGTTTTGAACGCATAATTAAATATGATCTTACTTGATTAGGACCCACTGCCTTCATTTCTCCATCTACCAACTTGACTTGCGTACTTGGTACCGGCTTCCCAACACTCCCGTAGTTGGTCGTGTTCTTCTCAGAAATACAAATTACAGGCGAGGTTTCAGTCAAGCCATAACCTTGGCGAACGTCAAATTTACGCTGAAAAATATTATTTCGACTTTTAGGTGGGAGGATGGCCTTTATAACTTCGCTAGGCCGACCGACCGGATTCGTTACCACATACAGATGCAAAAACCGTCAAGTGACCTAGTCATGTTTCGGTTTAAGTTTGTGGGTTCACTGGTTAAACGGAGACTACTGCATCAATTTCTTGTCGAGGGGGTATATAGTCTCCTTTCATGGTACGGGTACAAAACGGGCGATTGATTAGACAATAAAGCAGCGAGGATTTTAAAATAGAGTCGTAATGCAAATGCGTTGATATCACCGCCCGTTTCGTAACCGCATCATTTAGCCAGTATAGTGGGAACGATTCATATTGTTAAACAACAATGTATTGATCGGCCTCAATCCAGGACTTTGTATGTATACTTAACATCAGGTAAAAATAATTTAAACTAAAATAAGACTAAGAATCTTTATTTGCTCAAATATGGTATAAAGATATGGTATAGTATATAAACCATAAAAAAAAGTAACATGTCGTGATCCATAAAAAATATCAATCAGAAAATGTTATCCCATTCACCATTTGAGATAGAAAGTATAATTTTCAATAAACAATAAGGGAGCGTTCAAGTATTACGTAACGCAATTTGGGGAGAGGGGGGTCTTGTAAAACGTTACGATGCGTTACAGGGGATGGAGGGGATTTTCGAACAACGTGTTACGTAACATTGTTTTTTTTATTTAAATAAAAAAATGGGTAATTAAAATCTCCTAAGTTGGCAACCCTTTTTTATTTATTACCGCAAACGCGTTTAAAACAATTACAAAGGTATTGTAGTAACTTCCCGGTACTTTGCGCAACATAATTGTAACTTTTTTTTGTAACACCCAAATGAGCACTTTTACCTATAAAAGTGCTCATTTGGGTGTTACGTAACGTTTTGGTAGAGGGGGGGGGGGGGGGGGTACATAACAACGTTACGGCACGTTCAATTGATCAAAAATCTTCAAGAATTGCGTTACGTAATATTTGAACGCTCCCTAATATACTATATACTTATAATAAAATAAAAAATATTGAGTGTCGCAGCTATCATGACTAAACGTTCCTAGTATCTCGCTACATTGCCTCATTGGATGATGAATAATATCCCTTGAATAAAATGATATAGCTGGGCATCGCTAGATATTTCCTTAAGATTTGTTCAAACTAAACTTGTTTTGTTTCTGCCTATTTACGTCAATACAATATCCTAAACTAGACTAGACTGCGCCAAGGCTCACCCACTATTATTATTAATACTAGCTACCTGCGTAACTTGTAATGAGGTTCTGCTGATCAAATCAAACAATTTTTACCATGGAACCATGTGTCTCAAATGAAAAAAAAACTAGTAATGTTAAAATGACCAATTTGTTTGGGAAAGCCAATTTTTTTTTCATTTGCGATACATGGTTCCATGGAAAAAGTTGTTCAATTTGATCAGCAGAACCTCATAATAGCCCAAAGCAGATCCTTTATGATTCACCTTGTAGGTACTATTTATCAAATTATATAACATTCGGAAAGTATGGAAAATTATATAATTCCGGGTCCCGGAGATATGCAACGGTCAACATCTTTTTTATTATTATTTATTTTATTGCAGTTACAGCATAATTCTACTCTTTTCTTAGCCATTTGTCTAAATCTTAAATATTTTTCTATTTCTCATTAGATTGCGTTTAGAATGTCTCTTTGTGTTTTTTTATATATAGTATAAAATATATTTTATTTACCTTAGCTTTTGCGCAAAGCCTTTCCATGTCACCTGGTCCCAACGGAGCTGCACCGTTGATGATACTCTCCAAGTACTGGAAGGTTTCAGGAGTGGCTGCCGGATGGGACGTCAATAATAAAACTGAAATTGATGAAAACTACGAGTTAGGTAGATACTTTTAGATCGTTAAACTAAATAATTTTATTGTAAATCTACTACATTTTTTTAAATTGTAAATCTATTACATTTGTGCTGTAGCTAAAGATACTGACATTGAAGCAATAGTACAACAGATATAAATCAAAACGAGTAAAATGAACTATTGGCTCCTATATATAATCAATGGATTCCTATATATAATCAAAAATTAATCGTTCGTTGTTCCCATATAAAAAATGGCATAGATTATAGGAATGCGCCATTAACAACAAACTATAAAAATAAGCATAAATTCTTTTTAAAGCTGCTACGTAAAAAATATAATAAGTTATTATTTTGTATATTAATTTCCCTGTACATACTGTTAAAAGTTACTATTTTTGAATGTCTAGAATCGATTAATTAATAATAATAATAATAACATTTAATACTAAATACGAAATTTGTTCATCAATTTGAAATTTCTCAAAGTGATAAACAAAATAAACCTCAAAATAATAATAAAAAGTTATTACTTATCGGAGGAGCAGCAAACAAAATGTTCGTCTTATATTTGACCATGGCCTGGATGAACACTTCCGGTTGAAATTTAGCCAACGTGACTATTTTTATGCCTTGTGCCATTTTGTGGAACATAATGATGGTAGCAGCGTAGATGTGGAACATTGGAAGAATAGCCATTACCGAATCTTGGTATGTTGCTGAAAAGAAAATACAATTAAGCAGAGGTATTAAAAAAATACCATTTTTTTTTTCTGTATTCTCTATACCTATATCAAATTAGGTACACATAAATTTTAATATAATTCATAAAGTTAATTTTAGCGTGAACATATAGGTAACATCACAAATATTTGTATACATACACAAATATATATAACACCGGTATTCATAAAACTTATTTAGTCCTTGGAGAATACTAATAAATACTTTAAATGTATATGTAATTGGACTAGGACTAATTGTATTAGTGTTAAGGATTAGGATTTGATCAGGTTATTATTTTAATGCAACAATTTTTATTTAGTCTAAACGTTTAAAATATTATTATGTTGGTTAGAGTAAGCCTATATTTTTTGGAAGTGAAATTTTTTAATTATTATCAAAATGATTTTTATAATTTAAATTGATTAGGCAATTACTGAAAATCTTTTATTTAGTTAAAGTATCTTAGGTGTAGTATTTTAGGTGGGAGGAAGGTCTCGTTAACACCGCCCATACAGATGCAAAAACGGTCAAGTGACCTAGTCATGTTTCGGTTTTAGTCTGTGGGTTCTACGGTTTTTCAGGAGACTACTGCATCGATTTCTTGTCGAGGTGTTAGCCTCCATTCACGGTGCGGTTACGAAATGGGTAGTTGGACTAAAGATAAGGCAGGGAGTACCTATATTAAAATATTCTCGTAATGCAATTGGTCATTGTCGCCCCCCATTTCGTAATCAAATCATTTAGCAGGCATAGTGGGAGCGGAGCGATCAATATTGTTTAAGAACAATTATTGATTGACCCCACTCATGGACTTTGCAGGTTTGCTTACCACCAGTCACATGCTGTGCTCCAATAAAAAAAAAAAGTATCTCCAATTTTAGTACGTATCTCATTATATAAATAATGCTGATATAATTTTATTTAAAAGAATTGCTGTTCCAACACAGACAGTAAATAATACTTTTATAGCATTTCCGGTGACAAGTGCAATAACAGGTGGCGTCTTTGTATGAACACTATCGACGCTCGGTCTATATCTATTTTTGTTTCTACTGGATATAAATCTGTCATTTCAATAAGTGTATAATTTTAAGAAACCGCCCACTTAATCTGTAGAAAATATCGAAATTATATTTACTTTGATAGTCTTATTGAGAATAAATGCCTGCATTGAACTGCGGCAAAACTATAAAACCTTAGGTTTACAATATTATATCCCCGGGGTATCCCAATTGAGTATTTCTATAAATATAGTGCTCCATTTAAAATACCTTAAGGATCCTATTAAAAATCGTCTAACCCGATTAAATTAATAAACTCTTGTGGGTAATAATCGATCACCACATGTGTTTATACCATTCACTGTTTATTATGTAGATATGACTTACGTAGAACATAAGTTGTTTTGTATAATAAACTTCTTAGAAGTATTAAACTTTGTATGTTTGAGTAAGATATATAATTTTATTGTCCTGACTCTTCTTATCTTGTAAATATATACCTTGAAGTAGAAGTCAAGCACTGATAACCATCATATTACATATTGCTCGTAAATTATAAATAAACTAAGCTAAGGTCTGTTTAGAGATATACATTTTTTCCTCTAATTAGGATTTATATTGCAGAGGAACTAGGGAAATATTACCCATATATTGTGCTCTCCTATACAACTAAAGATCTAAATGGATTGGATATTTTTTAATCCAGACAAACAACCTCATTGGAAATGGAATAATGCTATGGGTACTTGAGGCACAGGATACATAATTTAATCATTGTCTATGGAGCATTGACCAATTTATATATAATATTTAAAAAAAAAAGAATCGGCCCCAGCCTAGTCCTTATTTCACCGTTATGCATTTAACTATTTAATTTATTTATTTTAACGGTGAAATGAGGACGCGTTAATTCCTCAGCTGGGTACCCTGAGGCGGTTTAAACGGTTCTCGGAATCTAAAAAGGCACCCGTGATGGTATTTATTTATTCCATTTATAGTAGTATCTTCCCTCTACAATATTATCTTTCCTTATAATTAATAATAAGTGAAATTGATTTATAGTGACGAAAGGCTCTTCGTGTGACGTAAGGGTATTTGTTTTAGTAGTGTATGTTATTTCTTATACCCACCAAGTTATGTTTGATATGGTGAACATAGGAACTAAATAGGAAGGTCACAGATAGATTTGTAGAACTGTAGGTCTTTTATTATTATCTATAAAAATATTTTTATTTCGTTGTTGTTTGTTACGAATAAATACTTTACGAATTCAGGTAATTTAAATATTCTAATTAGGTAATGAATTGTATTAGGTGGAAGTCTATACCTAGCTTTGTCTTTACCTAGCTACAAAAAATTACTGCATATTATTGATTTACCTGTATAAATATCAATATTTTAAAGGTTGGCACTTTGTATTTGTATTTCTTTTATTTATTTTAATGTTTTAATCTTGTTTTACTTTTACTTATATTTTTATTAGCAATTGGCTTTTATATCCATAATAAGCTTGTGAAAAACTTGACTGGTAAAGATTGTTAAAAAATACCTATCTATTTATAAGGGGTAGGTATTATATATGTGTATTATTATATCTGTTTGTTTTCCGAATTAATAAAATAAAAAAGTTTATAATTTCGCAAGGCTTTTAAACGGCTTGCTGCCCATATAAATGGAAAAACCATTAAGCAACCTAGTCATAATTTGATTTTGGTAGGTACCTATAATTTTGTAGTGTGCGGTTAATAAACTGGTTTAATTAATGATAAAACTTTTTCGCAACTGCATCATTAATCCGTAATCGTGGGAGTGATCAATACTGATTTTAGACTACGAGTAGTTAAAAAGTTAAAAACATAAGCGTGCCGTGCTGCGGCAATTAAAAAAAAATACATTTCTTAAAATAAAACTTTAAAATAGGAAAATAATTTGTACTTACAAGTAGTATCATTGTGACATCGAATAGCATCTTCGTTAATTTGTTCACAATTGGCCACGATATTTCTATTTGAAAGTTCAACGCCCTTTGGCAGTCCGACTGTACCACTCGAGAATGGCAAGAAACAAATATCTTTAGCCGTCCTTCTAACCTCTTTCAGGCAAGAAGTATCAACATGAACATCTTCACTGAGTTCGCTGAATAGGATGGTGCCTTCAGGAGTAGATTGACCATTGGTTCTTACAACTACCAATGGGATATTGAATTGACCAATTTTGTAACTTTCTTTAACTGTGTTCGATAGTTCTGGTAGAGTTACGATGAGTTTTGCATTTGACAGCTTTATTTGACGTTGGATTTCATCTGTAACGTATAAAATAATAACATTAAGTAACCATTTTTGACTGCCTTCGCGGGCCATGGTTACACCCACCCACTCCGTTGGCATAGTGTTCATGGAAAATAATATATATTTATTTTTTGCTATGGTCTGGGTGTTTATAAATTATTATATGTAATAGTATCCTTGATCTTGGTACACAAAATTTGTGACCAAGGTCAATACAATATGCTGGCAGCATTTCGTCTTTCATCTATTGTCACCTGAGATATTACGACATTTGGTGTAGTTTCATATTTGAAAAAATACCTGGAGCCGTAGTTTCAAAAGCATACCAATGATACTGATACATTTATATAAAAAGATAATTTTATAAAAATCGTAAATACCTACATTGTAAAGGAAATCGGGTCCGGTTTAAACGCCAATCGCGTAACTAATTAAATTTCCCACGGAGATGGTAAAAAAAAATATTTAGTATATGTATACATGTTGACTTTGGAGGTTGTACTTTGGGCTAAAATGGAATCATGTATAGCAAATAAAAAAAATAGTCCTCCAACATGATTATTTTACCACTACTAGTTTGTATGGAGAGGCCAAATTTTGCGAATGGATCGATTTAATCCGAGTCTTATCCTAAAGTACAGCGTTTCAACGTAACCATGTTTATAATGTATATTGAATGTAAAAATCAAGAAAATAAGGAGATCTTTTATTATAGGTAGGTATAGGTAGGTATATACCTACCTACTTGCTTTTGATTTTAATTAAATTATTTATCCCAGCCCAAACAATGATGAATAATCAAACAGTATTCGTGCATTTATTCAATAAACGATATTTTGTTATGTACATAATGTTGATAAAATGACATCACTGGCGACACTAATGAGACTATAATAGATCGTATTTAACAAGCAATTCACAACATAAACGTGACCATGACAAATTATGTCATTAACCTACTCTATCCATTGCAACTTCATTATCATATCGCGATGGAAACATACAAACAATAAACGATTAAGCCATCTTTAAAACATAGGCAAAGAATTATTTTGTGCTATACAGGTTGACTTTGAATAGATGTATTTTAGGCTAATATAAGGTTCTGCTTACGAAATGGATGGTTCAACTGACGATAAGGCAGCGAGTATTATAAAATATACTCGTAATGCAATTCATCTTTGTCGCCGCCCATTTCGTAATCGCATCATTTAGCCGGACATAGTGGGAGCGATCAATATTGTTTAAGAACAATTAATCAATGAGCCCATTCATGGACTTTGTAGGTCTGCTCACGGTCAGGTAGATACAAAGTCACATGCCGTGCTCCAATAAAAAAAAACCCTTTGATATTTTATTATATATATATATATATATATATATATATATATATATATATATATATATATATTATTATTATTATTATTATTATTATTATTCATAAATATAAATAATAACAAAAGAGAACTTTGTCACTATCATTATTATAAAAACAATTTCCACTGCTTGACTCTAAATAAGTCAAATTAGGCCATAACTCTTTATTTATGGATTGATATCGCGGTATTAGCTTCACTCTTCGTATCCTTTATTAATTTGATAGAAAAGGACAAGAGATACTTGAGTAAATTTTGAGATTAAGTTGCATTTATAAATTACTGACTTTAGAATTTGGTATCAGGAATGAATAGAAGCAGAAGTTGAAGAAAACATATAAGATATAACGTTGGATTTACCAAATTGGCCTCAGTTATACCAAATTCTAATAAATAATCTAGGAATAAAATAAGGAAAACTGACAAAATATCTATTTGTCTAAAACCGCTATAAATGCCATATTGATACAATTTTCTCCAATTAATGCCTTTATATGAAGAATTATGAATTTCGTTCTTAGATTAGTATTTTTGTGATACTAGTATACCTACTAACTACCTACAAAAATATTGCCGATTCGTTCACTCGATAATTCTGTTAATAGGAGTAACTTGGTCCCATCATCAAAGTCAGGAATAGAAAGAAAGAAAGAAAATTAAGCGAAAGAAATAAGTAGTGTCGATTCAATGTACGATTTTTTTTATTCTCCACGACCGTATTTATTTATGTCTATATCTTAATTATTTATTAATAGAAACTTACGTGCAGTATATAATGGATTGATAGTAGTAACTACTCCACCAGCTTCAAGTATTCCCATGACAATTAAAGGATAATCAGGTACATTAGGAAGCATCACAGCCACGGCATCACCATCTTTAATTTTAAATTTCTTCCTTAAATTTGCTGCGAATGTATTAGATAATCTGAACGCTTGCTCAAATGTATATCCTCTTCCAGTAACTGCGCATATCTAAAAAACATAATTCATAAACAAATATAATATCAAATTATAAAAAAAAACCCTGATTAGGATTTAATAAACTGTGTTATATTTAATAATATACAAACTTTATTTCCAATTATAGTTAAAACATAAAATCGTGAAAACGTCAAAACCCTGGGGAAATAAATATTTAAAGTGGCAATTGGCTGGTTACGTCTGCCGTGGAGCAGATAACCATTGGAGCAGACGAGTCTTATAATGGGGACAACCCTATACTATGGGGTTGTCCCCATTCCAAGACTCGTCTGCCCTCTGTGGTACGACCTACTGCTAGAAACTACAGCAAAAAATATAAAATAGAAAACTGGACCTTGAAGCCTTGGCCTATGTCCAGTAGTAATTGCCCATAATAGGTCGATTTTTTTAAGTTTATCGATAATAATATTTTAAGCCTAATTTACTTAAATCATTTTATTATTCTTATTCAAGTTTAAATATTGTAAAACAGTACCTATGTTGCTGTTTGTTGTAGTTTGTTGAACTTTGTCCTTAATTAAATTTTGTAACTCATTGCATTGGTAACTTCCATCAATAGTAACTCAACAAGGTCATTCGTTCATTACCTAGTATTATAACTAACTTAAATTAATTTGTGTTTACAGACCAGTTTCTTTTTAATACACAGCGTAATATTGATATAAAATCATGAGTTTATTCCACTTTGTGTCTTTAAATTTTATTTTTATTAACTAGTACTGATGTAGTTAATTAGTACCTATTTATAGTTTTATTACTTTGAACTTTCGAAAATAAAGCCAACTTATCATATCCATTTATTATTTGGAAGATAAATCCAACTTTTATAGCATTTATTATATTACACTTAAAGTTATCGCCGTGACAATTTATAAAACAGTTAACAATACAAAAAATGGGTAATATTGTAAAATATACATTGAGTTAATTGTATAAAAATAAATAAGAAAATTTTTTTTTAGACAGATTTGTTTGAACTTAAATTATTTCATTCATATCTGTGACAACAATCAACTTTCAGCGAGTGGAATATATATATATATCTTCACGGGTGCCTTACGGCGCCCGAGACCGTCTAGACGGCCCCAGGGTACCCAGCGGAGGGGTTTTAATCCCACCTCGTCGTAGCCGATGGTATGAGTCTACACCGAACAAGTGGCTAGCTCGTCGCGATGTTTTGAATAGACTCAATAACCCATCTATAAACAGTTTCACAAGTTGGTATAGTGAAACCGGGACCGACAGCTTAACGTGCTCTCCGAGGCACTATAGTGGTGTTGTCAAACAAATGTACATACATTATTAAATTAAAAACTCATTGGTACACACCGGGATTCGAACCAGGGACCTTAGTGTTTTTAAGTCCAAGGTCTAACCAACTCGGCCACCACGTATATAATATATATGTAGTAAAATTAACAATATCTTTAAAATTTTAAACGATCGTTTATAGGTATAACATTAATTTAAAGTGTTTATAAAAAAAATATAAAAAACAAAACGTACCGCAGCAGTTCTTTCTGGCCATTTATCCAAATTTTCCCAAACATAATGGTATAAAGTCAATTTTGGAATTACAACATCTTTGTAAGGAGATTTTATAATATTTTCTGGAGTCCATGCGCTGAAACTTCTTGACACAACATATTTCGTATTCCTGCTAATGTTTAAAGCAGATTTTCTTAGAAGTATTAATTTTTTTGCCACCATTTTATATTCTTTTCCAACACCTCCTTCTACATAGATAACGTCTGTATATTTAACCGTTTATTCTTGAGTACGATGTTTGTTTATTACTCAGTCAATATTGCGTTAATTAGCGTCAGGTGCTGACTTTTTATTATTCTGTAATATAAATATAAATATTATAAGACTTTTTACTTATTTAATAGTGCTGTCAAACATTAAATCAGGTTTAAAGCCTGCTTTAATGTTTAAGCGATATTAACCACATTATTACACAATTTTACAAGATGGGTAATAATTTGGTTATAAAGTGACTGAAATAGGAATAGTTTCAGTAGTACACTATTTAGAAAAAATATTGTTAGTATTTCAAATTTACTGTAACCGACACAGTAACTTTTCAATTTCGTTTCGTTTACTGCAATTTTCTCTAAATTTTGTTACGTTTTGTTGCCATACGGATTAAAAGGTTATCAATTATTACGAATTTTACTATTAAATACATATAAAAACAAAAAGGCGATTTATTAAATTCATTCGGTATAGTTAGTATGATTTATTCACTCGTTTATTACTTGTTACTATGATTTATGGTTGTTCAGTAATTAAGTTATTGCCTACTATATTATACTATACCTACTATAGTAACTATGATTTTTTTATGCATTGAACTACTTTTTTTTGCCAGTAAAAAGCGAAATTGACTTTGTACTTTGCACAGAATCGTTTACAAACATGTCCAAGCGTCATACTCTGCGCAATCAACACATTTAGCTCAAACTTTCTCTATGTGACTTACGGGATTTTAAGCTCCAATGTTAATGCATTAAAGGTGAGTTTCATAAAATAAGTGTGAGTGTATTGAACTTTAGTCAAAGAGACACACGTGGTATTCAATTATCATAAAGACTACTTTATGTTGTTGTTTTGTAATTTTTCTTTTGATTGTTTTTGTTTATACATAACATAACATAACGGATCCCTTATTGGAGAACTCAGTCCGATTATTTGTCTACTGCTTGTTGAAATTCCTAAAATTTACGGAATTGAGGTAGTCAGTCGAAATTTGGGAATAATAGTAGACACTATCTTCTCGGTGTCTGATCTATCATAATGGAAAAAAGTGCTCCCAAGGGCGAATAGGATAGAAAGTTAGATTTTTTATGAAATCATTATCTTAAACCATTGTACCCATATGGGTACCTAGAAAATTAAAATTTGGAACATTGGTACCTACGGTTTATGGGTCATGAGTCTCCACATTTTTTTGTTGCTATTTTAGGTTTTAGTGATTGAACATATAATTTAGATATCAAAGCTGGTACAAATGGTACCAGCCGGCATCCTCTATATCAGATTTCCAATATTACTTACAGGGTACAAAATTACCTACAGGTATAATACTTAATATCACTGATGAGATCACTTTACTGTTATTAAACAGATAGTACATTTTGTGAAAGGTAAATTAAATAATACCTAATTCTTAAATACTATTAATACAGGTGTTTTCGGGTGTTATACTTGTAACAATGAGACCATGACAAATTAGTTTTTAAATAATTCTAACGAAATCTTTAACATTTTAATTAGTAATGCTATTGCTAAAGATAAAACTAATGTTATTTTTAAGAAACTAAAACAACATTTGTCCGACAAAAAATATATAAATTTACGAGTTGGTTAGACCTTTTAAAAATACTACAGTTTTTAGATCCCTGGTTCAAACCCCGGTGGGCAACAAAGCATTTGTAACAAAAAAAAAGTACATTTGTGTCTCTGAGAGATCACGTTAAGCTATAGGTCTTAGATTCACTATACCTATTTGTGAAGCTGTTTATAGGTGAGTTATACTCATCAATGTGAAAACTTTCACTATGGGACCAACTATTTTAGAACAGACAAAGCGTTCAATTCAGCATTCAATACATAGTTTTTCCTGCTGAAAAATGTATGAAAACTAAAATTTTGCTGCGACAGAGTTGTTCCTTCAGGGAAAGTTGTTTACTTAAGCTGTCTACCTATAGGGTTTCTGTTATACAAGATATAGATAGGACAACATTCAGAAACGCTGCTTAAAAATCGGTATGAATGTGTATAAACCTACCAAATAAGGTAGTTTTTAACTGAACATTATATAATTTTGATTGCCATTCATTAAACTTTATGCCCAAATTACAAAGGCAGACTATATAATATAACAGAAGGAAAAAAGTAACAGAGTTGATCCTGAACAGCAAAAGAAGTTTCTTAGATTTTTCAGCAGGAAAATAAAATGTATTGAATGCTGCTTTATCTGTTCTAAAATAGTCGGTCTCATAGTGAAAGTTTTTATATTAATGAGCAGGACACCCTTTTTTAGGTGGGGGGCCTCTATAACTTCGCTAGGCCGATCGACCGGACTCGTTACCACCGCCCATACAGATGATGCAAAAACTGTCAAGTGACCTAGTCATGTTTCGGTTTTAGTCTGTGGGTTCACCGGTTTTCCGGGGACTACTACATCGACCTCTTGTTGAGGGGATAGTCTCCTTTCATGGTCCGGTTACGAAACGGGCGATTGATTTGACGATAAAGCAACAAGGAAAATATACTCGACAAAACAGAACAGATAAGGCAGTTGGCCTTATCTGTTCTACAATAGTTGGTCCCATAGTGAAAGTTTTCACATTGATGAGTAGAACAACCTGTAAAGTGCAGTAATATTTTTTTGTAGGTAAAAATGTTAATGATAAGTCTCAAGAACACAAGATGCTACCTCTTACATTTATGTACAGACGTCTTTTTTCCGAGACTGAGGTCGATTATGTTTTTAAATGGCTGGTTTGCATTTTAATGTCATGATTATTTAGTATTTTTTTATAGGTGTGACTTAAAATGTTTATTTAAAAAATATTTTAGTGTTTTGTCGCTTTGCATTAGGTATACTTTAAGGACAGCTTACAGTACTTAGACCTTATACTAAATATAGTTTTTTTTTTTTGACTATGCATAAATACCTGTAAAGGTTTACATGAAATAAATATGTTTGACTTGGACTTTATGTCGTAGGTATATAACTATTCCTGAAATAGTTTATCATATTATATAAACATAATAAATAATTACGAGTGTACAATTTCGCTTATTAACACCACTATAAGACATGTGATCCAAGCACTTTTGAATTAATCCTAAAAATAGTGCTCGAATTAATTTTAAAATAAGTATGTATTAGTGTTGCCAGATGTTTTTTCAGACTATACGGGACAAATGCTTAAATGGGCAAAAAATACGGGATTTTTTTTTAATGCGGGACGTCAAAATATATTTTTTTGTTTAATGAGATTTCTGATGAACAAAAGCATATTTGTGTTGGATTTAACATATTTAAGAAAAAAATACAATTATAAACGTAATTTAAAACAATCAGAAACGTTTGTTAATGAAACTAATAACTTTTGTTAGAAAAAGTTATTGACTACTTAATTTGGATTAATTGTAATAAGTTTAAGTGTCCCGTCGAAATACGGTCGATACGTCCCGTGAAATACGGTCGGTACGTCCCGTGAAATACGGGAAAGTAGGTACCTACTAATAAATACTTAGGACCTACGTAAGATATATATTTACCATCTTTAATTCTGTAGATGCAAAACATTACCCAAGTCTGTGTAATTGTGTTTTTATTTATTTACTGGCAAATCTTTAAAAATCACTATTCTCTTCATGTACCTATAAATTAGGATACAAATTTTTATTCGAACCAGTGTGCATCTGGCAGCTACCTACGAGTACCTATGCCATTTAATGAATCAAACCAAAAACCATGCTATGGTAAGATTTTTTTATCTTTTTATTTCCCTACGGAAATAAAAGACCTATAGGTAGGTGTTTAGTATATTTCCTATGCAATGAAAACTTTTACCTAAGTATAACCGGTTTTGTTCACAAATAACCGGTTATTCGGTAATTTATTAGGTAATAAAAATATATGGTACCTAAAATAAATATCTCAAAATAAAACAATAGGAAATAATTATGAAAAACGAAACATAAGTAGGCATAGGTACACTTCAAATTATTCAGCAAACTACGAAAATTGAAAATAATTGACAAAAAACTGTTATGAGAAAACTAAATTTAAAACATTTTACCAACCTTAGCTGAAGTCCAGGCGTTGCAGTATAAAGATCAAATGTTAATCCATGAACTTTGTAATCTGAACAACAAAACAACAACAACAAAATTAAAAATAACAATGACATACACCCGTGTTGCCCTGCGCCGGGAATGCCGGCAACTGTCTCTGACTGGGGTACAGACGCGAGCATCAACTGTACTAATGCACAGTGCGCAAGTCTTGTTTATTTATATTTTGTAGACAAAAGGTTTTATATCGAAAAGCCCTTTTTATATCTATCGTAATTTATTAGACTGAAAGATAATAACTATGTATGTTAAACAATGGATTTGTAGGTATTTGATAATAATATTAAAATAAAATGTATGTTTACATATAATAAGAATTTTAGGTTAATATTAATTAAGGATTGGGGCTAATTCATTGAGTAAATAATATTTAGATAATATCACTGTTTGCCTTATTCATTGCAGAAATAATTTTAGAAATAGAACTTCGTACGTAAAATGTTTTATCTAAACTGAACTACGTACCTATGAACTGATGCTACGTATAGCTATAGAAACAAACTGCTCAATACAATTATTTTATGAAATAACATTTAAAATCTATTGTTAATTAAATTTGGTACAGTTTTCGTCCAAACGGCAACACTGTGGTTATGATGTGCAAGGCCCACGCATTTCCTCTCTCAGTCAACTGCACAGTCGAATCAGTCTTGCGTCATTGTATGTTTATTTACTTAAAGGTCTTTACCATAGTTTTATTATATATGTACTTAGTTCTGGTGAAGTTGTGATTTATCTTTTAACGTTGTGGCCATGTTGGTTAGACTGAAAGCAAAATAAGATTTTAGATCACGAGTTCTAACATCTATTTGTAATAAATATGTTAGATATGATAATATAATTAGGAACATTTGTTTAACAACAATATTATATGATAGTACCTCGGAAAAGCACCTTCAACTGCCCGACCCAGTTTCACTATATCAACTTGTTAAACTGCTTATATGTTTATATAAACAATGCTACAGTTTTATCACTTGTTTGGTGTAGAATCCAGACTCTATGTATACAATCAGCTACGAGTAGGTGGGAATAAAACGCTGGGATCTATGCGATCTATGGTATATATGCTATGGGATGATATATCTGGGATCGTTCTTGAGAGCCAACGTTTGAGCACCCATGATGGTACGCACGTATAAATGAATATATTGTGTAAAAATACAAATAAAATACTAAAATATAACCTATTAATGGACTATCCTTACGACTACTATGTACCTACTGTATCAGACAACTAGATTTTATTTTTACTTTCATTTTATTTAGAACTTCTATAGTTTATCAAATAATTATCAGGATAGTCATAAATGATCGACGATATTACGTTTTATTATAGATATAATTAAAGTACTTGGATAACTTTTATTGCATTATTTCTTTATTAATATGTACCTATATGTGTCAGTTAAATATATTGTTGACCCAGCCTTAGTCCCAGTATATTAAGGACTATATACGGGGGTTATAGTCCCTAATATACCGGGACTAAGGCTGGGTCAACAATATCTTTAACTGACATATATAGGTACATATTCTAAGTCATATCATCAACTCCACATTTCACTCAAGGAACATCTGTCTCTTTATACCAAATTTTAAATCGAGAAATATTGAATGAGTGAAACGTTGAAGATACGACTTAAAATACGGGGATTAGTATATTAAAAATCACTTCCCACTTCTGAAATACATTAGTTTAATTTAGTAATTAATTTTAACAGAAAAGTCTGCATTTTGATTTTTCTAGCACCTGTCGTCACTGATAGCCTAAACTATTTACAAAGTAATGTAATTGATATAAATTATTTTTGTAGGTATTATTATTATTTTGTTTCCAAATCAACTCAGCAACCGTTCCACCGTGCATTGTACAATAAAACATACAAAGTTTGCAATGTAAATATGTTAGTGCACGCCGCTGGGCCTTGCAATTGGATATTCACCTCTGCTTTGTGAAAATAACTATTTTTAGATAAAATATCCTCTCGTAATTCAGTGTTAACATTATGATAAATTTATTATGAACAAGTGATACCTACGTAGGTAGGTACATATACCTACGTAGGTAGGTACATATACCTATGTACTTCGTCTCCATAAATTCTACCTTTCGTTATTTTTTATCTAAACCGGTGATAAATTAGTATTTTAATATCTTTACATATTTTTTAGTATATATACTATATACTATATATATTTAGTATATATTTTAGTACCTATAACATATAAAAACTACTAAACCTATAATACAGTGTACCTACATGGAGGTCATTCTCCTTTGGTCAATATCAACAAAGGTTAGTTAGTCTTAAGTCACCTATACGAGTACGTGTGCCCTAGAGTTTACTATACATACCTACTAGGTTTGTTTTTCAAGTTAAATCAATAATTCTAGGTTTTTAAAGCATTGTTTTTATTCATGTGCATCCTGTAAGGTTAACAATGTCTCAAAGTCTCAATCATTTTAAATAATAATGTGTAGGATAATTTACACATATTGCTCTGGTCACAAGCTGCAGGCTTGTATACTATGTGTACCAGAAATAACGATATATTACGGCCCAATGGGAATCTGGACTTTGGCTCCAGACTTTGCCTTCATCGAAGATAGGTACTCTTCTTGACCGCAACACGCTATGTGCCTTCGCCTTGGGGCATCTTGCAATCTTCCTCATCGCTGTCAGTGTGGAGAGATGGTCGACCAACTCGGTCCCCACGGTCTCTCATGTATTAAAGGTGTAGGAAGATTTAAGCGACACGCCAACCTTAATCAAAGAATCCATCGGACCCTTACAACAATTTCGACGGAGGCCAGTGGTTTGTCTCGAAGTGATGGCAAGCGACCAGATGGCATGACTTTAGTTCCCTGGGAGGGTGGGCGGTGTTTAGTATGGGACGCACCCTCACTTTTCAGGGACCTCGAGTGAGGTTGGCGCTGCCGCTTATTTAGCCAAAAACCGCAAACGGCGCAAATAATTAAATCTAACTGTATATATAAATTTCATGTGCTCCCCACGGTCTCATGGTTACAACCCAAATGGCTCAAATACATAATCCCATGTATTTGAGCCATTTGGGTTGTAACCATGAGACCGTGGGGAGCACATGAAATTTATATGGATATTATATATATATATATATATATATATATATATACCAAAGGGCTGGCTCATTCCTCGGTGAACGTATTAGCTTCGCGATACAGCGAGGTAACGCAGCCAGCCTTTTGGACACACTTCTTTTTGGCAGCGAACTGGAAGAAGCATTTTTGTTATAATATATTTATTTTATAATTTAATAAACACCCAGACTACCTAAGACATACTGTACAGAAAAATGTCAAAAACGTATTGTTTTTACCATGGGCGGGAATCGAACCCACGAAACTACTTAATGATCTTTTATCCGGGCAGAACTGGATTGGTAAACTATTAAACTTGTATTTTTTTTATTACATTCATTAAACCAGTGCTGCCTTTCAGAGGACAATCCATTGATTTTTTGTCTAAGTGGTAGCACAGAAGAAATAATAGTACAAGGTGGTCGTTATTCGTATTTTGAAAACGCCCGTTTCGTAACCGCACCATTTGCCGGCATAGTGGGCATACTATGCACAGATACTACATGCACACACACATAAGCTCATACACTAGAAGCACAATGAAAGATACACAATTAGAATAAGCATGTTATGAACGTTTAGTTAAAAATTGACATTTGTGGAGCGGTTGTGACTGGCTCCTGAGTCCTGTAACACAGGTTATACCTAACGTGATCATTTTTATATTTACTCAAAACGGGATATTGTCAAAATTATGGCGACAACAATTGTGGTTTTGTTGAAAAAATGTATTGAAGGAAACATAAATGCAGTCAAATAATACGAGTATCAGTATAATTATTTAAAAACTAGAAAAGCTACGTTTTCTTTATTTTTCTGATGTGTGACATGAAATAATAATTAAATTCTTAGCAATTCTTTTGTTATCAACATGTCATAGGGCTACTAAGAGAGAAGAGAAGCACACTTTTTTCTTGTGTAGGTATACAGTTTATTAGAATAATGGTTCGACGCTATTGAATACTCAATTATTTGTTATATAACTAGCTCGGGGGTCAGGCACTCTCGGGGCATCACATTGACAATGTTTTATTAGCATATAAATGGGATATTATTGTTCAAATAAACTTATTTTTATTTATTTATTTATAGCGATCAATTCTGTACACCATGCGAATGAAGTGAACTAGAACACCTGAACGGCTCCTTAATGCAATTCCCGAAGGCAAAAGAAACCGTGCAGGACTCAAACTATGGTGGTTGGATGGCGTCCAACAAGACCTTAAAAATATCGGCGTCAGAGAAAGAAAGTAAAAACTAAAGCAAAGCCGGCTGGAGAAATGCCTATACTGGACCAGGCCAAGGCCTACCCACGGCTGTAGAGCCTTAGATGATGATTAACAATTCTGTAACAACAATGCATTAGTCGACCCCATTCATGGACTATGTAGGTCTGATTACCATCAGGTAGAAAGTCGCGTGCCGTGCTCCAATAAAATAAAGCTATCAATTTTTTTTTTTAAATTTTATTCCTACAAAGTTCATGATCAATGAGTCGATCAATACATGGTCGCTCCCACAATGCCGTAGGTAATTGTGGGGTTATAAAATAGGCGGCAACAAAGACAAATTTTCATTGAGTCTGCTTAAACATTCCGCTGCTTTATTATCAAAACAACTGCCCGTTAAGTCACTGCACCCTGAGACTATCACTTCAAATTTATGCAATAGGCGCCTATAGCATAGAAATATACGTGGTGGCCGAGTTGGTTAGACCTTGGACTTAAAAACACTTAGGTCCCTGGTTCGAATCCCGGTGTGTACCAATGAGTTTTTAATAAAAAAAAATATGTACATTTGTTTGACAACGCCACTATAGTGCCTCGGAGAGCACGTTAAGCTGTCGGTCTCGGTTTCACTATACCAACTTGTTAAACTGTTTATAAATGGGTTATTGAGTCTATTCAAAACATCGCGACGAGCTAGCCACTTGTTCGGTGTAGACTCATACCATCGGCTACGACGAGGTGGGATTAAAACCCCTCCGCTGGTTACCCTGGGGCCGTCTAGGCAGTCTCGGGCGCCGTAAGGCACCCGTGAAGATATGTATGTATGTAGCATAGATTTCTTGTGGAAGTGAACATAGTAATTTTAACAGTTATAATGTTATGGGAGGAAGGTCTCTATAACTTCGTTAGGCCGACCGGTCTCGTTACCACCGTCATACAGATGCAAAAACCGTCTAGTAACCTAGTCATGTTTCGGTTTTAGCCTGCGGGTTCACTGGTTTTCACGAGATCACTGCATCGATTTATTTTCGGGGTGGTACTCTCCTTTTAAAGTGCAGTTACAAAATGGTTTTATTGGCGATAAGGCAGCGAGTATATTAAAATATACTTGAAATGCAATTCGTCTTTGTCGCCGCCGATTTTGTATACGCATAATTTAGCCGGCATAGTGGGAGCGATCAATATTGTTTAAGAACAGTTATTGATTGACCCCATTCATGGACTTTGTAGCTCTGCTCACCGCCAGGTAGATACAAGGTCACATGCCGTGCTCCAATATAAAAAAAAAATATAGGAACCTTCAGAGGACGAAAGTAAAAAACCTGTGGAATGTAAATTAACAAATAATAAAATGCATCCCTACTGATAATATTATAATAAAACCTTTCTAACCCATAGCAGTTAAAAACAAAATGCACCAACAAACGAGTGGGGCCTATTTAAAACCTGTTTTAAAAGTATACACATAAAACCGAAGGTCGTTGGTGGAACATACAAACTTCTCCATGGCGTCATGGCTCCGTCGGCAGACATTGAAAACAACTAGCTTGTAATTGTTTTGGAGAATATAATAATTATAATAATAATAATTTGTAGGACAATTTTCACAAACCAAGCTTTGATTTTGTGCAGAAACGACGATATAATACATATTAAATTTTATAAACACCCAGACCATGACAAACTGGGGGTTAATTACGGATGTGTCTTCACGATAGCAATTACTATCGTGAGTGCGATTTTACTTGTCAAACGCTGAATCCGAATCATGAATGCTCCCATAATTATGAATGCGATAAGAACGAACTAAACTCCAAAATTTCTCATACATTAGGCAAAAATCGGTATCATGAAACGGTTTTGGCAGGTCAAATACCTCGAGAGTCAACTTGATGGGGTCGGACGCGGTCCGAATCACGCCAAACTTGCGTTTATTGTGTCCCGTCTCATTTAACTAGACGAAAACGAACGAGACAAAACATAATGAAAGCGCGTAAAGTAAATCGGACCGCGGGAATATTTTCATGTAATTTTAGGTTATTTTGTCGAAATAGGTTTTAACTTTTTTGAAAATTTTATGTTTTTTGTTCTATAGGATCTGTGATTGTTAATTATGTTTTATTGAAGTGATTAGTAAAGTAATTTAGACAACTAAAAATAATATTTTTGTAAATGGTTATAAAATTCATGACTGACTATCTAATCATCGGCTTTCTAAAGAATGTTATGCACTGTGTGTTCGGAATAAATATGAAATTAATGCAATAATAAGTACTACTAATAGTAGCGGCCGAGAACTTTTGCGTTGTGGCCCAGGAGCGCCATAAAATGTTCAAAATAGAGGCAAGATGGGTATCTACCCTACTATACTATCTTAGATCAAACGGATGTAATGTTTCTTCAATATGAAAAGTTAGGTCACAGTCTTGGGGTGATGTTGGATAAGTTTCTGAAAAGTAGCTGAAGGACCATGGGTCGTTTTGTATGGAAAGGAGCTAAGGTAGACTTTACTTTAGGTGTACTTTTACCTTTTGGTGTACTTTACTTTATAACAAATATTTTTTTCAGATTTAAGTAAACATTTTATATATTTGAATGCAGTTTAATCATTTGGTGGTGCATGCATGTCATGTTTGAAGCAAAGTCCCATAAAAGCAGGTACTTAAAATAAATAGTAGGAGAAATATATTAACTTAAATATTATATGTCTGAGTTTATTAATTCTTTTGTTTTAGGTACTTGTTTGTGCTCAGTGTTCATGGCAGTTTGGTGCAGGACAAAACATTCAAGAATATTACTATATTGTAGCACTGAGTTTGGAACAATAATAAGAATTGAAATATTTCTTGAAGTCATGTCTGCGGATTATTTTGGCACACATGGTGCTACTCATAGTCTAGTTAAAGCCAGGAAGATAAATATTACCTATGAATTTACATTATATCATCATCATCTGCCTTTCATGCGTCCACTGCTGGACATAGGCCTCCCCCAAGGATCACCACAACATTATATTATATAGTCAATGATAAAGCATTCCTATAGCTGAGAAAATGGTTCATAACATGTAGCTCTAAATACACACATACATACCATCGTGCCTATATCCCTGTAGGGGTAAGCAGAGAGTAATGTACACCACTTCACACTGTCTTTACATACTTCCCTAGCTTCCACCACATCCATGCACCAATTCATAAAGGCGCGTCTGTGTTTTAGACTTCTTATTTGTCCCTTTTTAATGACTTCCCGAATTTGATCTGTAAATATGCGTCTTGGTCGGCCACTTAATCCACTATCATTCTGTATTTTTACTTTATATATTTGTTTTGTCTTTCGTTCATCATCCATATGCTCAACGTTGCCGAACCACCTTAACATACCTCTTTAAATCTTCGACACTACATCATCATCTCTTCCACTTCTTTTTATCTGTACACTATTTTTAGCTCTATATAAGCTGATAACTATGGCTGGCCAAAGACAATTGAGCATAGGTTCATTTTATTAATTGCTTGTATATTCATCAAGATGTCAATTAATATAATAGTGTCTTTGTTTTACTTTTATGTTTTATTTTGTAATAGGGTGCAAGTGCATCCCAAGTTTAAATCTGATACTACAAGGAATAGCAAAAAATACATAAGAGTCATAACAGCATTTTATTGACATTCTATAATACCTTACTATTATATACTAATAATATTACTATATATTTTCTTGCTCATTCTCTGGTATTTATGTAACTGTGAAGTTACATATACAAGACTGTGAGGTGAAAGCCTTATTGTATTATGGTACTTCATAAAAAAAAGGGAATTTCATGTTTGTTGAGGATTTTTGTCTTAATAATTTTTATTGATAGTTTCAGGTTGTTTATTTAATACACTGGATATAGTGTGCACATTTAAATCCCAGCCCTATATATGTATATACCATTATAATAGCACATTCTTTGGGAGAGCAACACTTGTGTGTGAATCATTAAAGGGTATGAAAAAGAAAAAAAAATCTATATATAGCATCAATGGTAAAATAATAGTAAATATAAAATTTAATAATAGGAATAGTTTTGCACCCTAGGCATATTTCACTCTCTCAAAGGTTAGGTTAGAAAATGCCTAAGGCATTATTAATTTCGCCTAAGTACAATTTTGTGCAATAAAGAATTTTTAATAAAATTAAATAGTGTTATTTTTTTTATCCCGCCTAGGAAATTTTAATTCTCATATGTCATTAGATTTGACCCTATGGTTTCGAATTTTGTCTTATAACCCGCTTGAAAAATTCACTCCATACATATTTTAAATTCATGAATAGGGATAACTAATACAATTTTCTTTGTTAACAGTTTTGTTCCTTTCTGTTATGCCAGCTAAATTATTTAGCTTTGAAACGGGGTTTAGATAAAGTTGAATTTTCATTAGTATTAATATTCGTGAATAATTGCTTATTTATCATTAAGTCCACCGCGAGTTTCGTAACCACACGCTGAGACTAGAATACTACTGCAGTTTTATGGCAAATTCATAAAAGCTATTGAGTCCTTGAATACTTTAATTAAAATAGGTTTAGCATCTTACGCACATTCATTTTGTTGCAAAAAAAATACAAAACCTATCTATAACTAAAGTGTTTTATTTTTCTGTGATGTTTGTATCTAACTGTTGGTAGGCAGACCTACAAAGGCCATGAATGTGCTCGATTAATACATTGTTAACAATATTCATCGCTCCCACTATGCCGGGGGGCTAATTAGCGATGTGCCCTCACGATAGTAATTGCTATGGTCTAGAGGTGAGCGTTACGTAACGTAGATAGTTACAATAAAGTCGATATTTCTTAAATAACTAATAACGGTTATTATATTTGTAATAACTATTTAATTAAAAAAACGTAATTAAGAAAAGACAATATTGATTTTTGAGGTCGTAAGCCTATCGTGTTTGTACTATTATTTGAGTACAAACACGATAGGCGTACGACCGACGGTTGACGAGATAAATTGAAAAACATTTTCGACTTTAATGACATTTATCGAGTACCTTTTTTTTTATTTCATTCGACTTATTAGATGGCATACCATCGAATTCTATCAAAAAAATGCAATTGTCAATAAGGTTGAAAATCCTTTAACAAAGCTGAAATTACTTTCATTGGCTAGATATCATCGATACCTATCGTTTAAGTACAAACAATTTGGGCCAGGGGTTAATAAGTTATAATAAAAAAATGTTTTGACATGACATTTCGTCAGATTACACCAATACCATAACTACGAGTCCAAAAACAAAATATAAGCCATGTGGATATAAGAGTTATTATCAAAACAAAAATTTAATACTTTTATTTAAAAAAAACAAATTAAAAACTAAAACAAGATAATTTTTAAATACAACTACAAAAAACCTAGAAAGAATGCTTCACGGAACGTAGCGCAACCAATCACCGCAATAGCGTGAACATCATTAACCACCTCGTCGGAGTGCAACGACGATATTTTAAAAACCGATTCAAGAAAAAGAAACTAAAACGAGGATAGCAACAATAACTCAAAATAAAACACAACGTCAAAAAACCTTAGAACGAATGTGCAACCAATCACGAAAAAACTACTATAACAAAAATCACTAAATATCACAATCACGTGAAGTAACAATAACCACCGCGTTACAAGAGTTTCCATCGTTACAAGTTACAACCGTTTCAAGCGTTTCAACAGTGATATCCATATAGATAGGTACATTTGTTCCGTCCGTTTCAATCACAAGTTGTGGAATGTCGGCGAGCAGCGACATAGCGCAAAGCGGTGATATAATGAACTAAGTAAACCAATTTATAACAACTACTACAGAGAGATGGCGCTAATAAATTAAATAATGCAGAATATAAGTAGTTTGTGGTCAATAAAACTTTATTTGTCTTTTGGATGTTAAAGTTAAAAATTTAATAAAATAAAAACACATGTAAAAAACATAATAAAAAAAATGAAGTGCAGAAGCGGGGATGGAACTGGTGTTCTGTGGTTGTTAAGTTATTTAGATAGAATAGAATCATGTCGCCATTAAAAAATTAAAATAGATAGAAAATTTTAAATAAAGAAAATTTGTTAGATAAGTCACAGAAGAAATAATTGTACAATGTAGATAAGTTTTCTGACTACTATTCTAGTGAATAAGTTTTTATATTAAAAAATCATTGGTACACGGGCTAAGTAAAAAAAATATTTAAAACAATTATTTATTTGTAAATAGTTACATAACGGGTGATTAACAAAAAGAAACGTAGCCGTTACGTTACAATGAAATCACGTAACGACCCACCACTACTATGGTCAACTTGTACACGATTGTAATTTCTATGGCCATCAAAATCGGTATTATGGATCATTATTATCATCGATGGTGAGCGTATGGTGAACTAAAGAACGAAAACAATTGCGTTTGGGATTTTCCAATTTATAGCAACAAATAGCACTAATAAAATATAATTTTAAACAATAAACCGCTTCTATTTTTTAATAATTAGGTCTTAAATTAGTTATTTTAATATTATAAACATTTAGCATACTGCAAATTTCTTTAATATTATAATAAAGAATGTTCCTGATGCGTTTCTATAGTGCAAAATATTTTTATTTTGCACTATAGAAACGCATCACGAATCGTTTGATTGCACAGATTATTAATTAATCTGTGTGATTCAGATATGTAAACAAAAAAGTAGTTGTATTTTAATTTTAATTAATCATTAACAAATAGTGATATAGCTGTTTGTTGCGTAAAAAGAAATAAACATAAGTATAAATTAATAAGTAAATTGGGTTTATCAAGCCAAAGACGGCGGCGATGCAAGTAAAAAGTACATTAACTTTTAGAATGGTATTCTATTAATAAATTAATTATTAATAACACATCTCCATGATAGTGCTCATTAAAATGAATATTATAGAATTTCCAAAGAGTGTGTGACGCTATAGGAATACGTTGTATAAAATAAATACGGTTTTCTAGGTTGGGACTTGTAACCTAAGTTTAGGTTATATGTGGCCTTGTGGAGTAGTAACATCCCAATGCCTTGTGGTTATATGTATTGTTAAATACAGCAAGTATTTATCCCTCACATAGTGTTAAGTAATTTATTTGTGGGGTCTGAAAGTGGTTTAACATTAAAAGCAGGCTGTTACTAACTTAGTATAAATTTTTTCAGGTTGCCATAAGGCCAATTGTATTGACTCACCTCAATGGTCTGGACTATGGCCATGGAAGAGAATAGATTGGCAGTAAAGCATGAAACAAAGTAAAACAATAAAAATAAGTGAGATGTTTCCATCCCGGGATGTTTGGAAGTGTAATTCAAAATTACAGAGGCATTTCACACCAACTTGTAGTGACTTTCCATAATAAAGTATTAGACGCCAAACATTAAAGAAGTGTCATTTTTATTTTGTCTCATTTACAGCTTATTTTACAACATTTATTTGGGCAGTAATTACTTTTATACAAAAGATTTTGAATATTAAGGAGCACACCAACAGACACCTTCCCATACAAACATAGTATAGTTTACATTCAATAATAGGAAAACTTTTTCCTTAAGGAGTTTTGTTCCTCCTTTGTCTCTTATAGTATTTAGAGATTCTTCAGAATTATAAGGAGGTATATTCATATACCTCCTTATAATTCTATAGAATATACCAAACAAGTGGTGAGCTTAGAATTTATATAAACTAAGTATAAGCTAAAGAAAGATATACTAATGTTTAAGTAACTGTGCAACTAATAACAAGGATGGGTAACAAGCTCACCATTTTTTAGGTGTTGCCTCTGAATACCATCTGCTAAATGAGGATGGGTTAATCCCTCTGCTGGGTAACTTGCTGAGGCTGTTTAAGGACTCTCGGGAGCCAAAACAATACCCGTGATGGTATTTATTATTATATCGCCTTCAGGGGTTTTCTTACCAAACCCCATTGCACCTCAAAAGTTAATTATAAAGCGCTAACCTATTAAAATCAAAATAAGCATTGCCCCTATCAAACTTTACCAAATGAGGTAATCAAATGCCTTTAAAAGTGTAACTTAATGAAGGGGAAACCCCTTCATGTTTTTAAGGGTTTTAAACGATACTGATATTATTGAATAATATAATAAGAGTCATTTTAGCTTAAATATATTTCTTTGTCAGTGAAATGTTCAATGTTAATCAACTGCAATAACCATCAACTTATTTTTTTTCTCCCTCTCTCTTCAAAAAGAATTGCACCATAGTTTGCTGGCTATTGAGTAAGTCTTACAGGCTAATCTGTTAAACATAGGGGTTTCCTTTTTCATTGAATTGGGTAAGCAAGTTCATGGGGTAATTCGTCATAAGAGGTACACCGTTTAAAGACTTAAGCCGGGGAACAGGATAACAGATAAGCCGATGCCCACAACTATGTCTATGGAGGTGAATTTTAACATACACAATTACCCAACTTTGCTATATAGAACCCTGATTTGTAATTGGTGTATTTTAAAACCCTAGAGACTTAAATCACCAATGCCCTGTATATCTAAGGTCCCTGTAGGTATATCAATACATACATGCCTTATTTAACCCCCCGCGCTAATAGCTACTCACCAATAAAAAGCATAAAAATGATGTACCTATTGTAAGCTTTTTTTAGTAGTATTAAGTGATTAGTGCACAAGCAGAGAGAAATTCTAAAAATGTTAGATTAATGTCCTATAGCCTTTTTAAAGCCTATTACTCATTTTTTTTAAAAGTAAGTTTGTAGTTTTTTTCACTACACTAAATACTATTATAAAAAGAAAAAAAAATGTTTGTAATAAATAAACTCAAAAACTACCAATTTTTAAGAATCATTCACTACTAGAAAACTACATTATCAGGGAGTAACTGGACAGCATTTTATTTTAGCTAGTTTATATATAGATATACAATAGATAACTTGTATACATACATATCATCACAGGTGCCATACGGCGCCCGAGGCCGCCTAGACGGCCCCACGGTACCCAGCAGAGGGGTTTTAATCCCACCTCGTCGTAGCCGATGGTATGAGTCTACACCAAACAAGTGGCTAGCTCGTCGCGATGTTTTGAATAGACTCAACAACCAGACAGACCAAACAGTTTCACAAGTTGGTATAGTGAAACCGGGACCGACAGCTTAACGTGCTCTCCGAGGCACTATAGTGGTGTTGTCAAACAAATGTACATATTTTTTTTAATTAAAAACTCATTGGTTCACACCGGGATTCGAACCAGGGACCTAAGTGTTTTTAAGCCCAAGGTCTAACCAACTCGGCCACCACGTATATACTATACGTATAATTTGTATATAGAAAGAATAATTTTGACAGTTCTTCATACAAGTTAACTGTCGAACTTGTATCTGTTGATACTAATGATATACACAATATTTAAATCAAAACTAAACTTTGTATTGTATAGGAGGGTTGTGTTTCAGTATCCATTCGGGCATTCTTGAACTAATGAAACAAAATATTACTACATAAAAGATATTTCTTTAACTACCTACCTACCTATTTTAAAATAGAATTTTTACGGTGATTTTAGCAACTTTATTGAATCTCAAATAAAAAACTTGGTATGTGGCATGCCACTATCCATCTCATTAAAACAAATACCATAAAATGAGGTTTGCCAACCCTTTAGTATTCCTTGCGTTTTCGAGAAAAGAAGAACTTTTTATGGATTTGTCTGTAAATTGCTTGGAATAGAAGTAAACCTTATGGTCTTGTCGTTTCTGGTGATTAATATCCAAATTGTTGGTATCTACTTAGTTGAACATTAGGTGTATTCAGCGTTACCTACATTTTTTGGTATATAAACAAATAATTGGACAAAGATTTTAGTAGTTATAACCATGGTACTGACTGCCTGTAAATATACATATAACAAGAGATATTTTCAGGCGTTTTTTTTTACCTTTTAAATAATGCAAATAATGTTGTTTGACGACATTAGTAACACGTTAGGATACAAAAATGGGCCCTAAGTCAGAAGCTATTGTACAAAAAGTTTGTATATTTTATTCTTATGAATAACGCCCACAAAAAATATAACGGCAATAGCAATCACTTATAGAAGTTTTTAAGAAATACCTAACACCGGTATTCATAAAATCTTATTGTCCGACCGGATTCGTTTGAATGTTTATTAAACGCAATTAACTTAGCCGAGGTACATTTAATTACATATATCAACACAATAAGGCATGATAATGCCAAGCAAGAAATAATGAAATAAAACAAAATAATAATCAATGCACAGGACCAAACAATTTTAGGTAAGCAACCAATCTAGGCCAACTGGCGTTGTCCTGTATCTCTATGATCGGTTTCCTTCCATCTTACATTTACTTCATATTTAATAACTTAATTTATGTAAATATGAATGTATATACATATGTATGAATTAATTTATAGTTATGTGACTGTGTATGAATGAATGTACGTATGTGACTGGTGTACCTATAGATTGAATTAGTGTTAAATGGTATGACTTAGTTTTGCTAAAAAAAAACACATTTTAAAATTACACTGATTACTCATACAGGGTGACTGTGAAAGGTTGTACTTTAGGCTAATTGAGGTTCTGCTGATCAAATCGAACAACGCCTTCCATGAACCATGTGTCGCAAGTGAAAAAAAAATGTATGGGGAATCCAACATTTTTTTGCATTGACTGTGGGTTCACCGATTTTCCTGAGAGTATTGCATTGATTTCTTGTCGAAGTGGTGGTCTCCTTTTATGCTCGGTCACTGCTGCTGTGAGCAAGGCCAAGGCCGCCCGCTCGATGGTCCGGTCTCAAGTCTAAATTACCACTCGGTGTCGGTCTACAAGACTTTCATTCGTCACAAATTCAGTTATGCGGCCCCAACTTCTGTCGGCCACAAACAAAGCCCGGCTCCAGCGCCAGCAGAACATCTCTCTGCGTATGGGGACTGCCATTAAACTTACTTAAAACCTTCTATTTTGTAATTATTACATAGTTAATAGTTATTACAAAAGCTTGTGAAAAGGCTCGCTCTAGAGCGAAGTTAGTTAACTAGAAATTAATCCTGGATCAGCCCCTGTTTAGCCGGCATAGTGGGAGCGATGAATATTGTTAACAATGTATTAATCGAGCACATTCATAACCTTTGTAGATCTGCCTACCAGCAGTTAGATACAAAGTCAAAGAAAAAATAAAACACTTCAGTTATACATAGGTTTTGTAATTTTTTTTGCAACAAAATGAATGTGCGTAAGATGCAAAACCTATTTTAATTAAAGTATTCTTCAAGGACTCAATAGCTTTTATGAATTTGCCATAAAACTGCAGTAGTATTCTAGTCTCAGCGTGTGGTTACGAAACTCGCGGTGGACTTAATGATAAATAAGCAATATTCAAAAATATTTATGCAAATTCAACTTTATTTAAACCCCGTTTCAAAGCAAGATAATTTTGTTGGCATAATAGAAACGACCAAAACTGTTAACAAAGAACATTGTATTGGTCATCCCTATTCATGGATTTAAAATATGTATGGAGTGAATTTTTCAAGCGGGTATATATGACCAAATCTGAAACCATATAGGGTCAAATCTAATGGCATATAAGAATTAAAATTACTTAGCCGGGATAAAAAAAATAACACCATTTAATTTTATTGAAAATTCTTTATTGCACAAAATTGTACTTTGGAGAGCTTAATGCCTTAGGCATTTTCTAACTTTAAGAGAGTGAAATATGCTTGGGGTGCAGTATTATTTCACCATTGATGATATATATAGTTTTCTTTTTCATACCCTTTAATGATTTACACACAAGTTTTGTTCTCCCAAAGAATGTGCTATTATTATGGTATATACATATATAGGGGTGGGATCTGAATGTGCATACTATATCAAGTGTATTAAATAAACAACCAGAAACTGTAAATAAAAATTATTAGGACAAAAATCCTTAACAAAACATGAATTCCCTTTTTTTTATGAAGTACTATAATACAATAAGGCTGTCAACTCACAGTCTTGCATATGTAACTTCACAGTTACAAAAATACCTACAAATCACTTATTGGACAAGGAATATAGAACAAATAATGGGAATGAGCAAGAAAATAATAGTAAGGTATTAATTATAGAATGTCAATAAAATGCTGATATGACTCTTATGTATTTTTTCCTATTCCTTGTAGTATCAGATTTAAACTTGATGCACTTGAAAACATCACCATATTACAGAATAAATAATAAAACGAAAAACAAAGTCAGTATTATATTAATTGACATCTTAATGAATATACAAGCAATTAATAAAATTAACCTATGCTCAATTGTATTTGGCCAGCCATAGTTTTCAGCTTATTTAGAGCTAAAAATAGTGTAGGTCCTACTAAGAAAAAAAAGTGGAACAGATGATGATGTAGTGTCGAAGATTTAAAGAAGTATGTTAAGGTGGTTCGGCAACATTGAGAGTATGGATGATGAACGAAAGACAAAACAAATATATAAAGTAAAAATACAGAATGATAGTGGATTAAGTAGCAGACCAAGGCACGTCTTTACAGATCAAATTCGAGAAGTCCTTAAAAAAGGACAAACAAGAAGTCTAAAACACAGACGTGCCTCTATGATTGGTGCATTGATGTGGAGGAAGCTAGGGAAGTATGTAAAGACAGTGTGAAGTGGCGAACATTACTCTCGGCTTACCCTTAACAGGGATATAGGGGTGATGGTATGTATGTATATATTTAGAGCTACATGTTATGAACCATTTTCTCAGCTATAGCAATACTTTTTCATTGACTATATAATGTAATGTATATAATGTTGTGGTGATCCTTGGAATAACCCCCCATTCATAGTTAATATTTATCTTCCTGGCTTTAACTAGACTATAGAATAGCACCATGTGTGCCAAAATAATCCGCAGACATGACTTCAAGAAATATTTCAATTCTTTTTATTGTTCCAAACTCAGTGCTACAATGTAGTAATATTCTTGAATGTTTTGTCCTGCACCAAACTGCCATGAACACGGAGCACAAACATGTACCTAAAACAAAATAATTCATAAACTCAGACATATAATATTTAAGTTATATAAAATGTTTAATTAAATCTGAAAAATTGATTTCATATAAAGTAAAGTACACTTATTGTCTACCTTAGCTCCTTCCCATACAAAATGACCCATGGTCCTTTAGCTGCTTTTCAGAAACTTACCCAACATCACCCCAAGACTGTGATCTAACTTTTCATATTGAAGATACATCACATCCGTTTGATCTAAGGATAGTAGGGTAGATACCCTTCTTGCCTCTATTTTGAACATTTTATGGCGCTCCTGGGCCACAAAACGCAAAAGTTCTCGGCCGCTACTATTAGTAGTACTTATTACTGCATTAATTTTATATTTATTCCGAACACATAGTGCATAACATTCTTTAGAAAGCCGATGATTAGATAGTCATGAATTTTATAACCATTTACAAAAATATTATTTTTAGTTGTCTAAATTACTTTACTAATCACTTAAATGAAAAATAATTAACAATCACAGATCCTATAGAACAAAAAACATAAAATTTTAAAAAAAGTTAAAACCTATTTCGACAAAATAACCTAAAATTACAAGAAAATATTCCCGCGGTCCGATTTACTTTACGCGCTTTCATTATGTTTTGTCTCGTTCGTTTTCGTCTAGTTAAATGAGACGGGACACAATGAACGCAAGTTTGGCGTGATTCGGACCGCGTCCGACACCATCAAGTTGACTCTTGAGTTATTAACATCATTTGACAGTTTCCATGGCGAAACTCTATCATTTGACCTGCCAAAACCGTTTCATGATACCGATTTTTGCCCAATGTATGAGGAATTTTGGAGTTTAGTTCGTTCTTATCGCGTTCATAAATAAGGGAGCATTCATAATTCGGATTCAGCGTTTGACAAGTATATTCGCATTCACGGTAATAATTGCTATCGTCAAGGCACATCGCTAATTAGCCCCCAGGGGCGGATCCAGGATTAACTCCTAGTTAATTAAACTTGAACTATGTAATAATTACAAAATTTTAAGTAAGTTTTGGGGGCATGGCAGTCCCCATACGCAGAGAGATGTTCTGCTGGCGCTGGAGCCGGGCTTTGTTCATAGCCGACAGAAGTTGGTGCCACGCTGGGGCCGCATAACTGAATTTGGGACGAATGAAAGTCTTGTAGACCGACACCGAGTGGTAATTTAGATTTGAGACCGGGCGGAGCATCGAGCGGGCGGCCTTAGCCTTGCTCACAGCAGCAGTGACCGAGCATGAAAGGAGACCGCCACTTCGACAAGAAATCAATGCAATACTCTCAGGAAAATCGGTGAACCCACAGACAATGATAAAAAATTTTGGATTCCCCATACATTTGATTTTTTTCATTTGCGACACATGGTTCCATGGGAGGGGTTGTTCGATTTGATCAGCAGAACCTCAATTGGCCCAAAGTACATCCTTTCACAGTCACCCTGTATAATGTGTATGTCTATTGAAATATAGTAATCAGTGTAATTTTAAAATGTGATTTTTTAGCAAAACTAAGTCATACCAGTTAACACTAACTCAATCTATAGGTACGCCAGTCACATACGTACATTCATTCATACATACACACTCACATAACCATACATTCATTCATACATATATACATTCATATTTACATAAATTAAGTTATATTATTAAATATTAAGTAAATGTAAGAGGGAAGGAAACCGATCACCGACATACAGGACAACGCCAGTTGGCCTAGTTTGGTTGCTTACCTAAAATTGTTTGGTCCTGTGCATTGATACCGGTAGGTGTTAAATATTTCTTAAAAACATAATTTAATAAAATTTATTTGTGTAATACTGTTTCACATCGAGTTTTAAATCGTGTCACATGTCATCATTCCGCTAAACCATACTATTGCCCAATGAATGACTTCTATAAGCTATTGCTATTGCCGTTATATTTTTTTGTGGGCGTTATTCATAAGAATAAAATATATAAACTTTTTGTACAATAGCTTCTGACTGAGGGCCCATTTTTGTATCCTAATGGGTCACTAATATCGTCAGACAACATTATATAAAAATAAAAAAAAACGCCTGAAAAATTTATGTGATATCTCTTGTTATATTTACAGGCAGTCAGTACCATGGTTGTAACTACTAAAATCTTTGTCCAATTATTTGTTCATTATTAGGTAATATTAATTTAATTTGTATTAATTAATTAAGCTATTATTTTAACTTAATATTATCTTTCAAAGAAAATTCTAGAAAACAAAGAAGTATCATATTTTATTATTATTATTATTAACTTAAATTAATGGCCTCTACGCGTGAGCGTAATTTTGCCAGTGTCGAGTGGGTAGATTTAAAAAGAACTTTTTAATTTTCAGTAAAAGAGGGATAATAGGATGGAAAGGTATTGGGAAAGGACTAGGGTGGAGAAAGGAATGGCGACATGACCGTATGCAAACATACGGTATAGTCCTGCCAATGTCGAGTGAAGAAGAAGGAAAAATCTACAGTAAAATGGGTACCGCCATTTTACTGAAGATTGTGGGCAATGATATTTTAAGTTTTTGTTTTTTATAATATCATTGATTGTGGGATTATTTGAGATAACACAAACACCGAGATCACTGCGTAAATGCTACACTTCTCACACTTAATATTTCTATACGAATGCTTATTCTACAAAATTAGTACACTTTTGCACAATAATATTCAATAAAATTAAATTTGAAAAATAAAATATAAACACGCGTCTACAGTGTTCGGGCTACCCTCAAAGAATCATCATATTTTATATTCTTTTGTCAAAAGTCCATACAAAAAGTTGGCCTTATATAGAGGCCTACTACCCTATTATCACATACCGAAAAAAATTATACACCTAATGTTAAACTAAGTAGATACCGAGTTTGGAACCAATAATTTGGATATTAATCTCCAGAAACGTGAAGACCATAAGGCCTACTTCTATTCCAAGCAATTTACAGACAAATCTATAAAAGGTTCTGCTTTTCTTGAAAACGCAAGGAATCCTAAAGGGTTGGCAAACCTCATTTTATGGTATTTGTTTTAATGAGATGGATAGTGGCATGCCACATACCAAGTTTTTTATTTGAGGTTTTCAAGGAAGTTGCTAAAATCACCGTAAAAATTAAGTTTTCAGTTAGAATTCAATTTTAAAATAGATAGGTAGTTAAAAAAATATCTTTTGTGGTAATATTTTGTTTCATTAGTTCAAGAATCCCCGAATAGATACTGAAACACCACCCTTCTATACATTACATAGTTTAGTTTTGTCTTAAGTATTGTGTATATCATTAGTATCATGACACGTATATCAACAGATAAAGTTTTTCGACAGTTAACTTGTATGAAAAACTGTCAAATTTATTATTTCTCCATACAAGTTATCTATTGAAAAAAAATGTCCTTAGAGAAAGATTGAAAAATCGGCCCTTATAAATAAACTAGATAAAATGGTGTCCAGTTACTCCCTGATAATGTAGCTTCCTAGTAGTGAAATATTCTTAAAAATTGGTCCAGTAGTTTTTGAGTTTATTTATTACAAACAAAAATACAAACTTTTTATAATATTAGTGAAGATAGTGAAATAGATAAGGAAAAAGTTTTCCTATTATTGGATGTAAACTATACTATGTTTGTATGGGAAGGTTTCTGTTGGTAAATATTTTTTATAAAAGTAATTACTTCCCATTTTGTAAAATAAGCTGTAAATGAGACAAAATAAAAATGACACTGGCTTTAATGCTTGGCATCTAATACTTTATTATGCGAAGTCACAACAAGTCGGAGTGAAATGCCTCTGTAATTTTGCATTCCACCTCCAAACATCCCGGTTTCACTTATTGTTATTGTTTTACTTTGTTTCATGCTTTACTACCAATCTATTCTCTTCCATGGCCACAGTCCAGACCATTGAGGTGGGTCAGTACAATTCAATGGCAATCTGAAAAAATATATAGTTACTAAGTTAGTAACAGCCTGCTTTTAATGTTAAACCACGTTCAGACCCCACAAATAAATTACTTAACACTATGTGAGGGATAAATACTTAGTGCTGTATTTAACAATATATATAACCACAAGGTATTGGGATGTTACTACTCCACAAGGCCACATATAACCTAAACTTAGGTTACAAGTCCCAACCTAGAAAACCGTATTTATTTTATACAACGTGTTCCTATAGCGTCACATACTCTTTGGAAATTCTATAATATTCATTTTAAAGAGCACTATCATGGACATGTGTTATTAATAATGAATTAATTAATAGAATACCATTCTAAAAGTTAATGTAGGTACTTTTTACTTGCATCGCCGCCGTCTTTGGCTTGATAAACCCAATTTACTTATTAATTTATACTTATGTTTATTTCTTTTTACGCAACAAACAGCTATATCACTATTTGTTAATGATTAATTAAAATTAAAATACAACTACTTTTTTGTTTACATATCTGAATCACACAGATTAATTAATAATCTGTGCAATCAAACGATTCGTGATGCGTTTCTATAGTGCAAAATATTTTTAATCAGGAACATTATTTTTAATAATATTAATGAAATTTGCAGTATGCTAAATGTTTATAATATTAAAATAACTAATTTACGACCTAATTATTAAAAAATAGAAGCGGTTTATTGTTTAAAATTATATTTTTTTAGTGCTATTTGTTGCTATAAATTGGAAAATCCAAAACGCAGTTATTTTCGTTCTTTAGTTCACCATAAGCTCACCATCGATGATAATAATGATCCATAATACCGATTTTGATGGCGAAAAAAATTACAATCGTGAAGTTGACCATAGCAATTACTATCGTGAGGGCAGATCGCTAATTAGCCCCCTGTACAGAGAAACGTAAGATATAGTCTGGCCATAAATACTGTTACAATAAAAAATAATTAAAAAAATACATCCGAATTTGGAATCTGTCATTTTTATACTATTGTTCATTGTGTTTTCTCATTTTGGCGCCAATACATTGTACAATATTTTGCGATATTAAAATGGAGTGGAGTGATAAAGAGAATTGAATCGCTGTGATTGCATTACACGAAGTACACCTATGGAGCCAAATGAAATTTTTAAAACTCTCCATACACTTGGTATTAGTCAAATGTTTGTGTACCGCGCTATTAATAGGTACAATGAGGCCTCCTCTGTTTGTGACAGAAAAAGATCTGTAGCCCTAGTGTGAGTTTTTTTAACGTTTACTTTCGCGTTAACTATACTACCGCGTTAACATTTTGACCAATCACACGACCGCATTTCTAGTTCGTAAAATTTCCGCTTGGAGCGCTAAACCATTTCCCATACAAATTTTAGTTAACTCAAACGCAAAACAATAGTTAGAAAACTCACACTAGAGGTACTGTACCTCTAGTGTGAGTTTTCTAACTATTACTTTGCGTTTGAATTAACTTAAATTTGTAGAGAAATAGTTCAGCGCTCCAAGTGGAAATTTTGAGAACTAAAAATGCGAGCGTGTGATTGGTAATAATGCTAACGCGGTAGTATATTTAACGCGAAAGTAAACGTTAAAAAAACTTACACTAGGGCTACTGGCCGTCCACGTAGTGTTCGTACAAAAAAGGTGGTCAAAGCAGTAAGGGAAAGACTTCGAAGAAATCCGAAAGCAAACGATTTTATCTCGGGAGGTGAAGATAGCACCTAGAACCATGTCGCGTATTTTAAAAGATGACTTAGGACTTCCAGCCTATAAGAGACACACTGATCATTTCCTAACAGAAAATTTAAAAAAGAATAGGGTGGTAAAATCGAAACAACTATTGAGGCAAAGGTACGCAAAGGGAGGTCACAAAAAAAAATTGTTTACGTATCAGATTTTTTTTTACAATTAAGCAATATCTTAACAAACAAAATGACCGTATTTATGCTCAAAGCTCTAAGAAAGCTTCACAATTAGTCGACAGAGTGTAACGTGAGCATTGTCTGGTTTCAGTGATGGTTTGGTGGGGTGTGACGCTATGAAGGAGTGAGTGAGCCATATTTTTGTGAAAAAGGTATCAAAATTTTGGCACAAGTGTATCAAGATGCCAATCTTGAAAAGGTAGTTAAGCCCCTTAACAACACCATGTTCAATAACGAAGTATGGTCCTTCCAGCAAGACTCTGCGCCGGTCATAAAGCTCGGTCCACGCAGTCTTGGGGTTGGAAGCGACTTCATCAGAGCTGAAGACTGGCCGTCGTCTAGTCCCGATCTTAATCTGCTGGATTATGATTTATGGTCAGTTTTAGAGAGTACAGCTTGCTCTAAACGCCATTATAATTTGGATTCCCTAAAACAATCCATACGATTGGCAGTGAAGAATTTTCCCATGGAAAGAGTGCGTGCTTCTATTGATAACTGGCCTCATCGTTTAAAGGACTGTATTGCAGCCAATGGATACCACTTTTGAATAAATTTGTTTTATATTTATGTATTAAACTAAAACACTGTAAAAGTAATAAATGTTATTTGCAAAAGATTTTTTTTTTCTTTGTTAGTATATTTATGGCAAGACTAGGTAATTATTTACGACCGACCTCCGGATACAACGCCAAAGGTGCACTAGTTTAAGGAGGCGGTAATAATAATATTATTATTATTATATGTAGGTACTTAGGGCATCTTCACACATATTGCCCAGATCACAAACTGGGCTCTAGGCACATAAGAAATAATAGTACAAGTACTCTAGGCTTGTAATTACTACGTGTAACAGAAACAACGATACTAATATATTGTATAAACACACAGACCAAGACACAGTACAGTACAAAACATACTAATATTGGTTTGCTTTGAGTGGGAATCGAACCCAAGACTTCCGGCTACAATGCCAACTACACGGCGGTAACTATTTAGGTGGGAGGAAGATCCCTTACTACATTCGGCCGACCGACCGGTCTCGTTACCACCACTCATACAGATTCAAAAACCGCCAAGTGACCTAGTCATGTTTCGGTTTTAGTCTGTGGGTTCCCCGGTTTTTAGGAGACTACTGCAACGATTTCTTGTCGAGGTAGTAGTCTCGTTTCAAGTTGCGGTTACGAAATGGGTAGTTGAATTGACGATAAGGCAGCGAGTATATTAAAATATACTCGTAATGCAATTCGTCATTGTCGCCTCCCATTTCGTAATCGCATCATTTAGCCGTCATAGTGGGAGCGATCAATATTGTTTAAGAACAATTATTAATTAACCCCATTCATGGACCTTGGAGGTCTGCTCACCACCAGGAAGATACAAAGTCACATGTAGTGCTCCAATAATAATAAAAAATGCTAGAACACAAAGGCGGTCAATTGATAAAAATCATATTAAATCTGATGTAGAATATTATTTTGTGACTTAGCTTTACCTCCTAATATTTTTTTTTAAACCGATACGTGTAAGCATGTTAAATATTATATTTCCTTTTCATGATTTCTTACGACAATTATCATAATAAAAAAATCATAGAAAGTAAAAAATATATTAAGAATGCAAAATAAAGTTAAAAACCAAGTCAAGTTTTTAAAACATTTAATTTTAAAAATAGATAACAAGTTATTCACAAAATTATTAAAATACCTATTATTATATTATATTTTCCCTTAATTTACGTTAAATTATTTTTAGATTTTAATAAACATAGATGTTAAAAATGAATTAAACATATCTAAACATACATTTTTTTTAATTCTCTCCTTAAAATCTTTCCAGATGCAGTCTTAGGAATTTCATTAACAAATTGTACTTCTTCTATTTTTTTAAACACAGCAACTTGTTTTGCTACAAAGTCTTGAAGCTCTTCTTCATTAGTTTTCTTTCCATTTTTTGTAATAATAAAAGCCTTAGGAACTTCTCCAGAAATCTCATGGGGGATTCCAATAACTGCTGCATCTTGTACTGCTGGATGACTTCTTAGAAGACTTTCTAATTCTGCTGGTGCGACTTGCATACCCTTTACCTGAAACATTAACAAAAAAGATTAAACATAGAAAAAAACCATTTTGCCACTACCATTCCATAGACAATCAGGCAAACAGACTAAGGGGGCAAACCTATAACAATCCCATTTTTTCTTCGGGGGTTGAAAACACCAATCAACTCGTAACGTCGTAAATAAATATTCTACCTTTAAAAAATATCAGGCGTTTTGTTAAGTAAGAGAGTCTACAAAACAAGTTAATATTTTACTATTTGATATAAGATTCCACAGGCGTAATTTTTTCGATTTGACTAGAGTATATTAAAATAATCGTGTTTATAACAAAATACGTCTTATGATTTAATTTACCTTTATGAGTTCTTTTATTCTATCAGTAATAAAAAGTCCAACATTCGGTTTATAATAACCTAGATCACCAGTTTTAAAAAACCCATCTTCTGTTATAGATTCTTTGGTAGCTTTTTCATTTTTGTAATAACCTCTCATTATATTTGGACCACGGATCAATAGCTCTCCTTCCTGAAAATAAACGAGAAACTAATTACATTTATTTATAAAAATCCAATATTTTTCTTCTGCCTTAAGTATTCTACGTAAAATATTATAAGTGGACATTCGTATTAATAAAGATGATATTATTATGATGATGATGATGAGAGTATTAATAAAGAAGATAGATGTTGAATGCCTTTGTTTTACAACACTATATTGGTTATCTGTATATATTTGTCTGCTTACTACTTACCAACAGTTAGATGTAAATAAAGATTCACATGACATAATTTTACAAAAATATTTCTCACCGCTCCAACAGGTAACGCTGTTCCAGTAAGAGGATCCACAAATTTCATTTCTATGCTGCCCAGAGGGAAACCAGACGAGGAATAATCTGGGTTAATGCCAATTAAAGTAGAAGTAGTTAATGAAGTAGTCTCTGTTGAACCATATCCTTGACAGAAATGTAATTTACCCTGAAAAAATATATAAAATATAACAATAATAAATGATGCATTAAATTAAAAAAAAAAATTGTTTTACAAATATCGTATATCTAAAGAAAAAAATAAACTAAAATAATCCTTTTAAATAAAAACTTACATAGGCATCTGGCCATAAATACTGTTACAATTAAAAATTAAAAATATTACATTTGAATTTGGAATCTGTCATTTTTATACGAGTGTTCATTGTGTTTTCTCATTTTGGCGCCAATACGCCAGTTATCAATAGAAGCACTCCATTTTAATATCGCAAATTGTAGTACAATATATTTTGCGATATTAAAATGGAGTGCTTCTATTGATAACTGGCCTCAACGTTTAAAGGACTGTATTTCAGTCAATGTAGACCACTTCGAATAAGCTTTTTATATTTTTAATTATTTTATATTTATGTATTAAACTAACACACTGTAAAAGTAATAAATGTTATTTGCAAAATAATGTTTTTTTCTTTGTTACTATATTTATGGCAAGACTAGGTAAATTAAAACGCTAGGAAGTAAAATTAGAGGGGTTAGAAAACAAGGTCCTTATTATATGCGGCCAGACATAGCTGGTGGCTATAATCCATTACATCCAAGTACATTTAGTGTTTACTGCCTTGCCGAAATTTTAAGGCGTCAAATGCATAAGAAACAAATTGGTATTAATTATGCTGCAACTACCAATATTGATGGGGTATATTGTTGTTTAAAGGCATTGATAACTCTTACCTTGCTGATTAAATGATGTGGTTACGATTCATAACCGCGTTACGAGTAATCGCACCATTTATCCGGCATAGTGAAAACTAATGCTGCTGTTTAATGTTAATTTACCTTAGTCTTTTCCACGAGAGGTTCAGCATCAGTAGCCGAAAAGGGTGCAGCGCCACATAGTAAATATTTAACTGAACGAAGATGTTCTGCTTTCACATCTGGATGTTTACTTAGTAGCAATGCTGAAATAAATACTTTTAAATAAAATACAAAAGATTTTAATCCTGCATCGGTGTATAAAATTAAACTTAAAACAAAAATAATATAGAAACCTTATCGAAACCCATTTATATTTTAAGCCTTAACTAGTTTTGTAACTGATTTCGTTTCAAAAATAAAATACACGTTTTTCCCAGATGAATACTTTTTTTTATTGGAAAGATTCTGCTGATGTTCGGTATTGTCTGTATGGGCTTTGATAACTTTACCAGCTGAAGTTGTTAGGGAGTTCAAAATTAAATAAAGTTATAACTGTGAATGATTTCCTTTATAAGATGTGTGTGATAAATTATTTGAGTACCGTCTTACCTATTGGTGGAACGACATATAAAATTGTCGCTTTATCGTTCTTCAATACATCTAAATATAAAGAAGTTGAGAATTTTGGTATAGAAACTAATTTACATCCTCTAGCAAGGTGTCCAACTAACGTGACCATTAGTCCATAAATATGAAAAAATGGTAGCACACAGGGTACAACGTCTTGATAATCCCCTGAAATGGAAAAATAAATGCATAAAAACTTAAATAGTCATTTTAAATAAATACCTTAAAGAAACAATTTAAGAAGATTTTTCATTCAATAGTTATATAACTAGAGAATAAATTAATTTGTGAGTTCTGTCGAATAACTTTAACTAATGATTGAATAATCATCACTAAATTGAAATATTTACCTGTAGTTAGTTGAGGAAGTGAGACTCTTTCATTCTGCATCATATCTAGTCCAGCCATAACATTACTTTGAGATATTTCTACGGCTTTAGGCAATCCTGTTGTTCCACTGGAAAATGGAAGAAATGCTATTTTTCTTCTATTTGATTCTATTTTATTTAACAATTTAATATCTATAGGTCCAGTTTCAGCTATATCAGAAAATCTTATAGTTCCTTCTGGTATAGATTCGTTTGGTTTGTCCACAATAACTATTTTAGCTTTGCTGTTAATTTTATTGACTACGTTTGATATAATATGAAAACATTCAGTTATAGTCACTATTACTTTAGGTTGAGTTAAAGTAAGTTGGTGAGATATTTCAACTGAAATAATAAAAAAACAATTAGTAACATTTCACATAGAAACAGGTTATACACATACTTATAGCAGATATCATTATCACATTAGGTCACTAAAACGATGTTACACAAATATTGATTAATACCACGGATTAAAGTTCTAATATTTCATGTCCTACCTAGTTAACTACTTTATTGAATTTGCAATATTTTTGATTTAATTTTAATCATTAAATAGAAAATCCACCCCATAGATTACACATTTTACACAGAATTAAGTGAAGAAAAAAGATTGTTTGTTTGTTCCGGATAAACCCTAAAACTACTAAACCGATTTTTTAAATAGTTTCACCATCAGTAATTGGGACACAGTTAGTAGGTAATAATTTTATGTGAGGTGGTTTTTAAGATGAGGTCACGAAACAAGCCACTGTTTATATCAATCGATATAAACAGTGATTCGTGTACCCACATATTAATAATACTGTACCTATTGGTAATCAGGTACTTAGTTTTGCATACCAACAGGTAGATAAAGAGAGTAATGATGTGTTCAAAAAAAAACTTACATTCTTTATAAATAGGATTAATAGTAGTCATAGTGCCTCCAGCCTGAATAGTACCGAAGACTATGATAGGGTATTCAGGACAATTCGGTAGCATAGCAGCGACTATATCTCCATTCTTTAATCCTAGTTTCGTTCGAAGAGATGTCGCAAATCTTGCCATATTGTCCCATAGTTTCTCGTAAGTGTAACTCTTTTTAGTTTCAGCACATTCCTGAAATTTAATTATTTTTATTTATATTTGAAGTACCTACGTTACTTGTATTTCTGTAAAAAACAAATCTTAAGTACTAATATTATAAAGCTGAAGTGTTTTTTGTTAGTTTGGTTGAACACGCTAATCTCAGAAACTACTGGTTCGAATTAAACAATATCTATTGGTGTTGGATAGCCCATTTATCAAGGAAGGCTATAGGCTACATAACATCATGCTACAACCAAAGGGAACGGAATGAATGATGAAAAATGTTGCAAAAACGGGGTAAACTTATTCCTTTTGCTAAAGTTACGCAGACAAGTTGCGCGGATCAGCTAGTATTATAATATGAACCCAACGTATTTATAAATTAAAATTGTAATAATAAAAATTATGTTTTAAGAAACACAGCATATTCAAATTGTTATTTCCTTTTCAGGATTAATATATGTTGTTTGGGTTTTCGATAATTTTTAAAAGGATTTTTATTAAGGGAAAATGGAACATGAGCGAATAACTTACAGGAAAATGTAAAATACTAACTGTTACAAATAGATAATAATAGGATAATAATCTTATAAAGTAGGATTATATCTTATCCTACTTTTTATTTAATTACTTGTAATTTTGGGTTGTAATATTGGACTATGTACTTCGACACTGATAAGTTAAGTTACCTCTTATAGGTGAGTAATAAACGATATTGCCAATAAGCCAATTTAATATCTAATTATGATAACAAATTATTACTATTTACAAATTATTATTATTATTATATACGTGGTGGCCCAGTTGGTTAGACCTTGGACTTAAAAACACTAAGGTCCCTGGTTCGAATCCCGGTTTTAATTAAAAACATTATGTACATTTGTTTAACAACACCACTATAGTGCCTCGGAGAGCACGTTAAGCTGTCGGTCCCGGTTTCACTATACCAACTTGTGAAACTGTTTATAGATGGGTTATTGAGTCTTTCCAAAACATCGCGACGAGCTAGCCACTTGTTCGGTGTAGACTCATGCTATCGGCTACGACGAGGTGGGATTAAAATCCCTCCGCTGGGTACCCTAGTAGTACCTGGGTAGGAGGGCTTGAAATCTGATATTAAACTCTTCTGGAGATATATACACTCTCGTAAGGGAAGGTCTAGTATACCTGACACGGTTACATATTGTAATACCCAATCCAACGACCCCATGCTCACTTGTACGTTATTTTCAAATTTTTTTACATCAGTTTATGAACCCTCACTTATCAATTCTGTTAATCTAGATGAAATTTCACTTAATGATAACCTTAGTAATACAGTTATCTCTTCCCTATCTTTTAAAACTACCACAGTCAAGAAGGAGCTTGAAGTCCTGGATATCACCAAAGGGTCGGGGCCAGATGGACTGCCGCCATTATTTTTGAAATATACTTCAGACACAATCTGTGTCCCATTGACTATACTTTTCAATATGAGTATTACTGAGAGTTCATTGCCTTGTTTATGGAAAAAGGCCAACATTACGCCTGTATATAAGGGCGGGGACAAACATAATGTCGAAAATTATAGACCAATTTCATTAATGTCAGCCGTGTCGAAACTTTTGGAAAGACTTGTCCATAATGCCGTCTATCCTTGTCTACATAATATTATTATACCTCAACAACACGGAATTGTAAAAAAACGTTTCACTACTAGTAATCTTTTATGTTATACCACATTTTTATTTGAACAAATGGATGGCCGTATACAAGTGGATTCTATTTATACTGATTTCCAAAAAGCTTTTGATAAAGTTGACCATGTTTTACTGCTGCATAAAATTGCCTACAATGGTATACATGGAGATCTTCTCAGGTGGTTTAAGTCTTACGTCACTAATAGAACTCAGAAGGTAGTTATCAATGGATTCGAGTCGGTCGATCAAACGGTAACGTCTGGGGTACCACAAGGTTCTATTCTTGGTCCCTTATTATTTATATTGTTCATCAATGACATTGGATCCCGTTTCTGGAACAGTAGTTACCATTTATATGCTGACGACCTCAAAGTATATCGTCCGATTCGTTCTATTGATGACTGTCTAAAGTTACAAGAGGACCTAGATAGATTGTGCGTTTACTGTACTAATAATAAGCTCTCATTAAGCTTATCTAAATGTAAGTATATGTCTTTCACTAAAAATATATATATATATATTATAAATTTCTCATACTCGCTTTATAGTTTTTATCTGGAAAAGGTTGATATGATAAGGGATTTAGGTATCACACTAGACTCTAAGCTCCATCTTAATACACATGTTGATATCATTATCAATAAAGCTTTCCAACTATTTGGTTTTATTATACGTTCATGCAGTGATTTTACTAAATATGAGTCCTTTGTATACTTATTTAATTTCTTAATTAGACCACATTTGGAATATGCTGTCGCCATATGGAATCCGTATTACGAAAAGTATAGGTATCAGATTGAATTAGTTCAACGAAAGTTTATGCGAGCCCCTCATTTCAAATGCTTCGGCTCTTACCTGTCTTATAACCATCTTATTAACAAGTTTTCGCTTTTACCACTAGAAAAAAGAAGAAGTGCCCTCGAAGCTATGTACTTGTATAATTTATGTAATGGTAAAATTGATTGTGCACAGTTAGTGAATCAATTATGTTACCGTATTCCAAGTAATTCTCAGCGAATCCGGGATAATTATCCACACTGGCTTTTTTATTTAGGTCCCAGTATGACCAACGCTGGTCGGCGTGCCCCGCTGGGCAGGATAGTGCAAGTCTACAATGTTAATTTCCATAACATTGATATCCTTCTTCTTTCACCATATGCTTTTAAAAAAGCTATTTGTGAAGAAGTATGATGATTGCTTATTGCATTTTTTGTTTAATATTTGTTTGCTTATCTACGAGTATACCTATACGCTGTCGCTATTATTATTTGTATCACAATTTTTTATCTGTTTAGTTAATATTTATGTTTTATGTTTAAATGTAGGTACTAACTTTTATATCTTGGGATAATGATGCTGTTTGTGCATATACCTATATTTTTTGTAATTATTATTTCATATTGTAACTTTTTTTGCACAATTGTTTGTTGTCCTTAATAAAATAAAATAAAAATACAATAAAAAATACCCTGGGGCCGTCTAGGCGGTCTCGGGCGCCGTAAGGCATCCGTGAAGATATATATATATAACAAATTATAGGTTTGTTATGTCATTCTTAAAAGAAAACCGTTTAATCATTATTATGTTTAATCGACTAAAACTTCTTCTTCTTATAAGTCGATTGTTATAAGAAATCAAAACGATACTGCAATAGGACATCACTTTAATTTATACAGTACTGGGGCTGTCAAAAGTAAAAAAAAATGGTTGGAAATAGTAAAGTTATTGTTTTTTTCTTTATTTAACCAACAAAAAAACAGAATCTTACAAGTATTTCACTGCAAATAGTTTGTGCCGACAAACAATTACGACGAATATATTGAATTTTAGCTGGTAGGTCCCTACTATAAAAAGGAAGTTACTGTCCAAACATTTTCGCACCTTGTCAGCAGGACTGGTAGGTCCCTAATATAAAAAGGAAGTTACTGTCCAAAATTTTCGCTCCTTTTCAGCAGGACTGGTAGGTCCCTACTATAAAAAGGAAGTTACTGTCCAAAATTTTCGCTCCTTTTCAGCAGGACTGGTAGGTTCCTACCTCAGATCAGTAAAGTATAATTTACTGGTCTGAGGTTCCTACTATAAAAAGGAAGTTAATGTCCAAAATTTTAGATTTACACACTTCAGTAGAAGATGATAAGTAAATCAGTCAATCACATTTTTTTAAAATAGGTATATAATTGTGTATAAGAGTTCTAGAAAATATTCACTTTCTTGGTACTTATTTACTATTTTTAAATAAATATTTAAAAATAACCATTTTAGGTAGGTTTATATTCATAAGATAGTTTCATACTGTTATCTGAACGCCTCCGTAGACTAGTGGTTGCGCCTTTGGAGTTGTATCCGGAGGTTTAATTCCCACCCATCAAAAAATATTAGTACGTTTTTATCTACAGTTTGTCAAGGTCTGGGTGTTTATAAAATATAATATGTATTAATATTGTGGGTTCTAGTACCCATAGTACAAGCCTATAGCTTAGTTTGTGACCCGGGCAATATGTTTGTAATGTCCTACATATTGTTATTAACTGTCCACAGCGTTATTATTATTGTATAAAATGTCTTGTCATTATTAGATATGGCGGAAGCGTTTGCGCTCCTATATCAGTTAGGTACAGCCGTTATATGCTTGTGAACTATTTTAGCACATAATCAACTTATAAGTAAACAGTTATGCTCTGTTTCGCTTCGCTAAGCGCAATTATAAGACGTCAGTAGTAAGAATAGGAAACTAGTGTACCTACACATTATTTTCTATGGTTGGAAGACATGCGAATTTTCAAAAAATACAAAGTCCGCGTTTGAACTTAATTACATAGGTATTATGAAAAGCATCAAATCAAATTCTAATTAGTTTCACAATACCAATTTGTGAAACTGTATTCATTCTACCCAAACATCGCGACGAGCTAGCCACTTGTTAGGTGTAGGTAAACTTATACCATGCACTACGACGCGGGATTAAAACCTCCGGCTCAAAGGTACTAAATAGTAGGTAATAAATAAATAATAACTATAAGTACCTAATACATATTTCAGATTACTAGTAAATAATATTGTTTATAATGTTTAAACTTAACATAGTTATATTGCACAAGTGTGCCTTCAAGGCCAAATCCTAAACTATAAGGAATAGCGAAAAATGCTCTAAGGAGTCTCGGGGCCGATTTTGATAAAAAAAAACTAAAACTGCATCATTAGATTTGTGAAAAATGTATTCTTCTGCCGGGAATTAAACCGTTTGATTTTGAAAAAAACACATGCCGTATTCCAGTAAAAAAACAACATCATATAGTTTTCAATAAAGGTAAGAAATAATGCGTTTAACTATGTATTAAAAATATTGGGTATAATTACAAGCCATTTATTAATTAGGGCTCAAAAACATTGAAAATATTTTCTTTCCTTTAGTTTGCCGTTTGAAGTTACATTCCACCATTTGATCCTACGAGTATAAGCGACACTATCAGCTGGTGCAATATAATAATACAGGTAAGTTTTTTTTAATCAACCGGTTCGATCCCCGGCTCGGAGAATAAATTTTTCATAAAACTAATGATGCAGTTTTAGTTTTTTATTAAAATCGGCCCCGAGACTCCATTGAGCATTTTTCGCTATTCCTTGTAGTATAGGATTTTGCTTTGAAGGCACACTTTAAAAAATGACCCTGTATTTCTTAATTAAAAAAAAATTTTAGATCCTCCGATGCTGCATCCGAACATGTACTGAGGACGCTGACACTTTATTTTTTATAATTTTAAAGAGACCCAATGTTAATTTCTGTTAGAAAAAAAAGTACGCTGTAACAAAGTTTAAAATACTTGTTTTAAAAAAGATTCTAGTAATTACTTCTAATTTATATCTGTATATAAATAAAGTTTTACTATCAGAGTGCATTTCAACTAAGATATTTTATTGTCTATAAAAGATAGCTCCGACCTTAGACTCTTTCCACAGCCAGGAATAGAAACCTACTAAGACACAATTATAAAAACGCGCAGAAATATACAATTATTACAAATAATCAATTATTTGCCTCATATGAAACCAAAACCAAAACCTTAGCTACTTAGAGTCATTAAAACTGTTTTTTAATTAATTATTAGATGTAAATCTATTAATAACCACTTTTCTGTTATATAAATCAACAATGATAATGCTTAAAACTTTTCCGACTAGACTGCGTCGTATGTTATCAATAGATAGATATATAAAGAGGTCATATTGTTGAGTGGCTCTTATCCAAGTTAATTCCTGCTCATGATCCGCTAATAAAGATAACATTAATTGACATTTGTTTTTAATTTAATTTGGTATTTAGATTTAATTAAGAGGAGTGTCTGATGAGGCTCTACGATGCTCATGCTGATTCAACTACAAAGTATTACCTCTCCCCGCGCATGACGGTGAGTCAGTAACGCCACCATACATTTAAACCTTGTAAACCTTCCCCCCTTCAATAGGAGAGGGGGGGGGGGGGGGTAACAGTTAGGACCAAGATCAACCTAAGAAGAATTTTGTATATAAAAAGAGGGATGTCTTGGAATGTATGGAGTTTGAGGGTTTGCTGAGAATTGGAAAGGATTTACTAGAATACCTACCAAGTCCCTTACGAGTGTTTAGATGGGTTTAAATTGTTTAAAGATGATAGTTAAGTAACGATGAGTCTCGAGGTCGTCTACCCGTGAGAGCCAAGGAAATCAAGGACTTGGTGTCGCAAACTCATCGTCGTCATCTACATTTAATTGATGCAATCGAATTTAAAATAACAAATTGGGCATTGCTTTACGTGTGGTGCCAAATTGTACGCGAGTTTTCATCAAAAGTATATAGGACCGACGACATTGCTGCTTTCATTTCCGCAGTGCCAATGGGTAAAAATAAACTCCTCATCATTTGACATTCAGGAACAGTAAGAGGATTTATGATAGATGCTCTGTTAGCCTTTAAATCCCAAAAAAACTGGATACTATCATAAGGAGATAAATGCGGACGTGTATGAAAAGTGGTTCATAGAAATGCTTGCATCATTTAAAGTGCCACGTCAAGTAATAAAATACCAACACAGGCCAACATAAAACATGAAATCGAATCTGGATCCGTGACAATGGAGAGGATGTGGACTAGGCCCTACTAAAAAATGAGTTACTAAACATATTAAAAACAATGAAACGACCAAAACGACACGCAATCGACGAAATGGCAAAAGAACATGGGCATATCATCCTCAGAATTTCCTCTTACCATTATCATTACAATGCCTTTGAGCTTATCTGAAACAACATGACTTCTCCTTTCACCGCAAAGAAAAGGCTAGATCTTCTTAAAAACACATGTGCTAATGTGACGCATGAAAACTAGGTGAGTGTCATCGAAATAACAAAAAATAATATATTTGTCTGATTGGGATTGGGATGTTGTTGGTTCCAGTTCATATAAAAAAGTTTCCGACAATTCATTACAATAAAATAATATTAAAGTATTAGAGTTGTTTTATTTGATACAGGTGCAACATTGTAATGCTGACAATTACAATTACAAGTATGTAAAGCAACAGTTTATAAATATAAACACTGATGTTATTTATTTATAAATAATTATTTGTATCTTGACGAGTATAATACCTATTATTTTTCGCTTCTTGTCCACAGTGGAGAATCTAAATAGATTTTTTGAGCATAATTTTTAAAATAGAGCTTTGAGCTTTTTCCAAACTTATGCAATAAGCAATAACAGGCTGACAAAGGGCGAAGTAATATGTTTTTAAGACGTCCCTAAAAGCTAAATAGCGAAATTGTTTCATAGACAGGTAAATTCTCTTCAAAGAATAGATTTTCGTCCACATGAGCTCTAAGATATTTAATATAATTTCTTTTAGATATGGAAGCACATGTGCATAGGGATTGAGAATTATAGTGAATTTTAATATTAAGGGATATTTTAGAAGCCGATGCTAGAGTTTAAAGGTAAGTACTTACTTAACATGATAGCGCCAACTGATATTCCTATTTATTGTATTATTATATTAAATAAATTAAATTAATTTTCTTGTTTCACTATACCAACTTGAGAAACTGTTTATAGATGGGTTATTGAGTATATTTAAAACATCGCGACGAGCTAGCCACTTGTTCGGTGTAGACTCATGTGGTATGAGTTTACACCGAACAAGTGGCTAGCTCGTAATCCGCTGGGTACCCTGGGGCCGTTTAGGCGGTCACAGGCGCCGTAAGACCACCCGTGTGTTATATGTATGTGTGTGTGTGTGTAATATTATTATTAATTTAATTTATTTAAAATAATATTTTATGCTATTCTTAGCATAAAAAAAAGATAGCGTAAGTAAGTACAAAGTGCTTGAAATCTTATACAAAAACATAATAATAGTTGAACATTTGTCGAACAGCAATGTATTGTTGCATTAACTTTGGTTATGTTGGGTTACGTTGTAAGGATATATCAAAAATAAAATATAAACGATTGGAAATAGTACTCGTAAATCGTTTTTATAAATAACTTTAATATTTGGACTAAGTAGGATTCCTATGAAAGGTTCATAGGTGGGAACATTTATACTTGCTTAGGTAATAGGTATTCCTTTAGGGTGATGCTATGAAAGGGCAAACGTACTTGGGAAAAATGCTATCATTTTTATAACTGCATTGTAAAGATAGTAGGTACTCAGGCTTTACCATAAGTTTTTGTTTTATATTAACGCAATGGTAATAATTTACTATTCGTCATTGAATTGTATTGTATCTATTTATTATTTGATGTGTCTCCTTTTTGTAAATAAATAAAGAAAAATTTGCGCGTTTTACCTAAATATAAAATTCTCTCGAATACGAATGATATGTTTATAATAATTCTTTTACCAAATATGTATTAATAAATCACTAATTTGTATTGTTTAAAATATTTAATTTGCAATTCATATTCTAGTTATTTCATTTAAAGTGGTATTTTTCGTCCTTTTTCTCAATTATTTCCTCACAGATTTCTATAGTAATACATATTGGCAGTTCAAGCTTTTCGATAGAGCCTCGAATCTGTTTACTAAATAACCTGTTCAGAACTCCAATCTCCTGCCATGACCTCTATAGGTAAGTTTAACCCTAGATAAATACAGAGTCACTTGTGGTGGTGTTATATAAAAAAAAAGTTAGGTACTTACAATAGCGATATGATGTTTAAAATTATCTGAATCTCTCCATAGTCTTTCCAAAAGGCTCGTTTCAGGAACTTGAACGTCCGGTAAAAAAGATTTCACAACAAAATCTTCTTCAGCTTTTCCAAAAACCGTTGCACATCGCGACAATTGCCTTTTTTCATTTTTCCAAATATTATTTTGGAATTTTGATATCCTTTTTATATGTCTCGCTTTCCTAACTGTATGCATGTCTGTCGCTTGTGGATGTACCAAATAGACTGAACTGTTTACTTTCAACACTTAGTTTGTGTTATGATAACTCATTATCACACTTATTGCTTTAGATGGTAATAAAATAAAATATAGCAATTACAGGAAACATAATTTTGTTTCTTACCCTCTTATATTGTAAGTTGATTTTTCTTTGCAAGTATTTTCGCAATGTTTTGTTGATATCTACATATGTTTATATGTGGGGGTCATAGTCCGCATTTAATCCAAAGGCTTTGTATTTATTTATTTATTACTCAAGATGTTTTGAAAAATATTATTGTATAATAAAATATTTTGTTTATAACTATAATATTTTATGTTTATACCTAACTTTAATACAAGATTTTTTTTACTTAATTAAAATATATGGACGAAGTGTAAATATATACTATCAACGTAAAATAAAAGGAGAAAGATTTTATTCATTTGCCTATAAATCCATTGAACACCTCCGTAGACAGGTGGTTGCGCCTTTGGCGTTGTATCCGAGGGTCGTGGGTTTGATTCCCATCCATGACAAAAAAATATTAGTACGTTTATCTGTACAGTTGTCATAGTCTGGGTGTTTATAATATTTTTTTTATCGATGTTTCTGGTAAACCTACAAGCTTAGATCTTAGTTTGTGACCAGAGCAATAGGTAATTAGGTACGTGTAAATTGTCCTATTTAATAATAATATTATTATTATTATTATTATCCATACTAATATATAAAATGCGAAAGTGAGTCAGTCTGTCTGTTTGGCAATATAGTATGTAGATATCAACAAAACATTGCGAAAATACTTGCATTTTTGTGCGAAACTGTTCGCGCGCTAAGGGTTCGGTTTAACAAAAGATAAGGGGGCATTGGAAGGAATAGGGAATAGTTTTATACACAAAGAAATTATCCTCACATCAACTATTTGAGGTACAAATAAAGATTTTGTTTTAGTTGTTAAAATTTTTAAGCAATCAGTATTACAAGTATAGGTACTTATAGATTTATTGACCGCCTCCGTAGACTTGTATCTATATAGTTGCGCTTTGGCGTTGTACCCAGGGGTCGTAGGTTCGATTTCCATCCATGACAAAAAGAAATACAGTTATCTGTACCGTCATAATCTGGGTGCTTATAAAATATAATATGTAATATATCGTTGTTTTTGGTACATATAGTACAACCCTAGAGCTTAATTTGTCACCAAAGTAATCTGTGTAAATTGTCCTACATATTAAAAAATAAAAGAAAAACCTTCATGCGTGCGAAGCTGCGTTTAAAAGCTGTATATAAAATTAATTTTTCAATATATGTGACATGACTCAGTTGTTTTTAATCCAAATTTCAAAACTAAATTTTGATAAAGGAAAAACATTTACCTAATGAAATTCGTAATAATGGTGATATATATCTTAGATAAGAATTGTTCCGGAACAAGAATGCGGAAAACATTATTTCAATATTTTTTTCCATTTTAAATTTCCTGCTAATTTGTTATTTGGATACTACCATATAAATATATGTTTTATAAGTTAAATTTATATATTATTTATTGTTTTTTTTTGTTTATGTTTTAGGTACATTTATTAATTTCGTAATTGTTTTTTTTTAAAGCGGCATCTATTGCAGACTTTATGCACCTTTTATGTAATACACACATCAAAAAAGTCTAGGGATCAAGCATTTTTATGCGGATTTCTTGTGATTGAGATGTGGCTTTGTAATAAATTTATGATTTTATAAATTTATATGGATCCTTTTTGGTGCATTTTATAATTTAAAACAGGAACTGTCAATCAAATTCGAGTAAAAGATGAAAATCAGCTGTCAATATTTTCCCTATAAAAACATAAGACGCATTGAAGACATTATTAGTGCTACTGTTTCCCTACTACTGATTAAAACCAACGTTATTATGGAGCGGCGACGTCATTTAAGCAGGGAAGAAATGATCAGAGCCGTGGGAATGATAGAAGCTGGTTCCCGGCAACGTACTGTGGCTTTAGCTCTGAATACAAGTCAGAGTGTAATCAGTCGACTTTGGACACGTTACCGAACCACTGGTACCGTGGCTGAGCGCCATGGAGGACGGTATCGCTGCACCACACGGAGACAAGACCGATACATTCAAATCACAGCTCGAAGAGCTCCAACAATAACCGCCATGATGTTAGCCGTAAGCCTTCATCGCTCTTCAGGGAACTTAATTAGCGACCAAACAGTCAGAAACCGCTTGCATGAAGTAAACCTTCATTCCCGAAGACCGCTACGGGTACCACCTATAGCAATGCACAATCGTAGGACTCGATATCAATGGGCTCTTGAACACAGAAATTGGACAGAAGAACAATGGCGTTTCGTGTGCTTTTCTGATGAGTCTCGTTTTGGTATGAGGCCGGATACAAGACGTATACGACACTGGAGAACCCCTGGACGCCAACAGCGATTAAAATCCTGCCAGGAAGTCCATCCTTATAGTGGTGGAACCATCATGGTATGGGCGGGTATTTCGATCGGCGGAAGAACTGAGTTGATTTGGATCAGAGGCAACCTCAACGCTCAAATTTATGCTGAGACGGTTGTATCAGACGTCATCGTTCCTCTACAAGTGCATATCGGTCCCTTATTTCAGTTAATGCATGATAATGCACGACCGCACACCGCAAGAGTTGTAAGACAGACTCTCGCCGCAGCTAACATCAATGTCCTGCCCTGGCCTGCTCAGTCGCCAGACTTGAACCCGATTGAGCATGCATGGGATATTCTTCAGAGAAGAGCTCTGCCGAATATGGAGGGTATCCAGTCGCAAGAAGACCTTTTTTTGTTGTTGCAACGAACATGGGCGGCCATTCCACAGCGTGATTTGGATGAACTCATTTTGAGTATGCCAAACCGATGTTCTTGTGTTGTTAGTGTTCGCGGTAGAAACACGGATTATTAATTGTTTAAGTTACCCAATAAAATTAAAAAAAAAACTGTTATTTCAGTCTTTTTTTCGAACTTTAATGTTAGTGGTTCAAATGTCAAAAATCCCTTTATTAGGAAAATAGCAATTTTTTTTACTAATGCAAAGGTGACTTGGTTTATCGTTACTGTAGACAAACGAAAACATTTTATTTGATCAATCCTTAAAAAAATTTTTAATGAATATCAATCAGGAGAAAAGTTATTGCAAAAATATATGTTGATCCCTAGACACTTTTGATGTGTGTACTATAAAGCTATCGACATTGGTAGTACAACGCAAAATTTAAGTAACACTAGTTGCTTAAATTATCAATAGATGGCGCATTTGTTTTAAATAAATAAGGTAATTTGAATGTTTTGCTTACATCAAAACAGTAAACTTTTATGGCCATATTCATAAAAACTTTTTGAGTCCTTGAAGAACACTTTAGTTAAAATAGGTTTTGTCTCTTTTATGCATGTTATGTTTTGTTGCTAAAAAAAGAGACAAAACCTTACTTAACTTTTTATGAATACCGGTGTAAGTGTATTGTAATTGAAGATAGATAATTGTGTTTTACACTATTGCAACTAACAAGTTTATTCAAAGGAAAATTACTTAGATGGAGTTAATCACAATAAAGTGGGATCAATAAGTAACTAGTAGGTAACCTATTTAATTAAATATACCAAGTATATAAAATAGTATAATTATTATAATAACATATTTACAAAAATATCAAATAAAAATACATAGTAATAAACTTATTTTTTAGAAGTCTTAATTAAATTCGACTGCAAGAAAGATAGTAGTCACTTTCATTCAATTTTTAAAGTCATTTAGAGTCACTTTTATCACAAATATAAATTCAGCAGGCTTCCCTCAGATAGAAAGCCGAGGATAGCGTTCTGAAAATATAAATCAGCCATCCACTAAAGTGCACTTATAATACCTAAAACTTCGAAGCTTTCGCCATTTTATCGGCCGAGCTTTCCATATTCCTTAAGTACCTGTTTAACGTATCTGAAGTTGTCTGCAAAATGCTTAAACCAAGCCTGTATTTGAACTCAAAGAGACGTTTAATAAAGGTGAAAAAGCTTCCTTCCTCATTGTATGGCGGGTACGTTATTATGTTTGGATTAAATGTAGGTCTCGGTTGCTTAGTCGAAGTGAAAGTAGGCTCCGTCGGTCCTTTTGTTTGTGAGAGAGGGGAAGTGGAAGGAATGTTTGTGGTCGAAGTCGTTGCATCTGTAGTTGTTTCAGTATTCATATTTTTATCTCCTGTTGTTGTTTCAATTTGTTGTTCCTTTTTCTCTTCGTTTGTTCCTTCACTTGGGCTAGTCGTTGAAAATACTTCATAAACCTTAAAAGGTTTTGTTGTACCTTCTAATTCATTCGACATGTCTGGTTCTGTAGTAGTTTTAACCTCAGACTGGATTGGTAAAGTCGATACGCTCTCTACAACTTGTTCCTTTAAAGTGTCTATAGTATTAGGTGATGTACTTTCCCCTCCTTTTCCATCATCTGAAGAAACTGCAAAAACATGGTATATTGCTGCTTTGTCGGTTTCTTTTTTTAAACTATCAGATTTAATTATTTCAGAAGCTAGTTTATCTTTTGTAATCGTTATTGACTGTGTTAACTCCGTTTCCACATTATTATCATTAATATTTTCTGTCACTGGAGCATCATCGATTTCGTTACTTATACCATCATGTTTTCCAATTTTAGCTGCTTTTAATATATCTTCAATGGAACCGACAATACTGCGTTTATTTTGTACAGAATTTCTTTTGCGTCTGTTTAACTTTCTAGGTCCATGTTCAGGAACTATTGCAGGTGTAACATTATCTGAGAGTTCTTTAGGTACATTTCCAACTACAAACTTGTTATCTGTTTCAACATCAGTATTATCATCATACTTCATTTCATCTGATTCATTGTTTGAACCCAAGTACATAGATGTAGGAGGATAAGTCATTGCAGGTTGGCTTGTTGTTTCACTGTACACTTGACCTTCAAATGGATAGACTGGTTTAAATTCTGTATCAATAGTTGGTTTTACACCATAAACTACTGAATTAGTTGCTTCATTGTCGTATGATGTTACAACTGACGGACCCGTTTGTGGTGCTGCATATATTGGCTCAACTGCTGCAGAATAACTATAAGTATTTTTAGTATCATAAGGATATCTATTTTCTGTTGTGTATGCATGACGAGTTTCATACTGAGTATTATAATTAACAGGTTCGGGGTATACAGCGCCGTGTGCTATTCCTGTCTTTTGTTGATAATTTTGTTGGTATTGTGTATTATAATTTGATGATTCGTATTTGTTTGGAACTTGACGATATCTAATATTTTGATCATTTTCCTTCTTTGGTGAATACCTATTATTATTTTGACCTATGTATGGATTAAACTTATTTTTTGAATGAGCTGGCATTCCTGCTAAAACAGTTCCTAACATTTCCTCTTCTGCTTGGCCATTGCCTTCACTTGCGTATTCTTCAGCATTATGTGTATATAAATTATCCTTTTTGTCTACTTCAAATGTTCTTCTAACAGGTGCTGAAAATGGATATAAAAAGTATCCCGCTAAACCGACTAAACCTGCTAAACCTACAATACCTACGCCGACAGAAGGCATTACTTCCCTAGAAAGATAATTATATATTTGAGTTGTGATTGGTTTTTGTAAAACAGGGTTTTTAGCTGCAGGCTTTTTTGTGGCAGGTTTCACTGATTTAGTTTTATTTGTCACTTTAGTTTCACTAGCTATATTATCAACGGCTGGCTTAGTCTTCTTCTTTTTTGTCTTATTTTTCTTTTTTTTCTTTATTGATGAACGTTTTGGCTTTTTAGTTGTAGTGGCGGGAGTACTGATTTCTAATTCAATTTCTTGAACCTTGGGTTCCATTGGTAATAAAGCAGAATCGCTGTTAGTAGAAGCTAATGTTGATGTAGCCTTGTGTTTATTCTTATTTTTCTTTTTTAGTGGTTTTGATACTGTTTTTGAAACTGATGCTGTGGTAGGAGATTTAGATGTATCTTTTTTAGTCACTTGTGCTACAGTAGCAGGTGGTACCGTTGTTGTAGTAGTTGTGGTTGTGGAAGTCGTAGTAGTAGATCGATTTATAGAAGCGTTTTTGTTTTTTTGTACATTAGATAATACGGTATCCTTTATTTTGTTAAAAACATTTTCATTGATAGCCGATCCTCCAGCTATTAAATCTGATTTATTTGTGCTTCCAATAATTGGTCTTTTATGTTGAACATTTTTGTTGTTATTTTGTTGAGGCCTTTTGGTTTTATTTTTAGATACAGGTTTAGTTTTTTTAGTTGATTCTTCTGGTTTTGTGGCTTCTGTCGAAGAAACTATGCTATTATCTTTGTTTGTAGGGTTGCTCAACAATATCCATGTAGATATTCCTTCATTTGAAGTAGATGATTCGTTGTTCGTATCGATAATTTTATTTTCTGACTCCAACTCTTCCATTGTTACTGGCACAGCGATACCGGCATGCGAGTTTTCAATTTTCTCTTCAGTGTTTTCTTGTCTCGTAGTTAATTTATGTTTATGTGCTATTTGTGTTTTTAGCTTTGGAGGAATTCTAGTGTCACTAACAATTTCTGCTTCCGAAGAGTTTGAAGGATTTTGTAGCAACTGGCTGGTAACCATTTTAATAGATTCTCCAATAAGAGGCAACTTAGTCTTGACATCTCTAGGACCACTTGTAGTATTTGTGATACTTGAAGATGCTGATGCTTTGGATGAAGGTGAAGATGGCACTTCTGAAGAGATCCTGGAATAGAAAAAAAAAATACATTTATACTTTCCTGTTGAGTATTGACGATAATAATTAAAACAATATAGTTAAATAGAATCTATTTTACTACTCATTAGTGAGTTTATTATCTTTAAAAAATTAATACGTGATATTTATTAATAGTGCAATATTAAATTTTAATAATAAATGCTAAATATAAATATTTTTTATTTTTAATAGTTTGTTTTTTGTACAGCTTGCCATGCTCTGGGTGTTTATATATTATTTTTGTTTATAATAATTGATATTGATAAATATATTTATATATTCACGTTAACTAGATAATGCTACCTATTAACGACTATTGGTAAAATCAATTAAAATAGTGACCAATCCTTGATAAGGAATCAAGTGTCCTTGATTCTTTATCAAGGATTTCCATAGTACTAGCTGTGTTGCCGCGTTGAATACATGGATATATCTTGTCCTAAAATAAATCAATGCAGGATTATTATCTATAAGTACAATTAAGTAATACAATTGTAAATTAAAAAAATCTGTACATTGATCAATTTTTTTTTAAAGTGGCAGAATTGACTCTATTTAATACAACAAACTATATTATATTTTTAGAATTCGTGTATGTTTGTTTGTTTGTAACTAATGTATTTATATGCGTTTTTTTTTGAATAGCTGTTTTATACTCTGGGGGTAAAATAGGGTATATTATATTTCGATATAAATAACTATCGGCTGTTCAGATATAGGTACAGGGTTTTTTTATATTTTAAGAGTCTATTAGGAAAAGTTTTTAAATAGCCCAAACAGAAAGAAGTGGTCTATAAAATATAGTTGGGTATATTATAATGGCATAAAAGTGAATTAAAATATTTTATATTTCATTATTACTTTTTGAGGAATATTAGTTTTTTCGTTTGAAGTTAAGATTTTATGTCATATTTTTGACAAATATAGTAAAACGAGATTTTATATATTTAGCATTGACATCCAAAGTGGCAGTGCTGCTACTTAGGATTACTTTATTAAAATATTTATTTTTAATTTATTATAAGTTTTAATTTATATTAAGAGGGGAATAAGGGCCACCTTATTTTAAATCGCTTTAAATCCTTTTTTCTTAAAAATAATGATTTCATAAAGCCGGCAAGTATTGCTCTTTGAGACTTTAAAGATACATTTAAAAATATATATTATGTTTCATACACCGTAATTAATATAATACCACAAAAAAAATAGTGGTACTAGATAGTCTATTAAAGCCCGGGTTATTTATTAAGGCCCAAGCTCTTTTAAATCTTTTCGAAAAAAACATGAAACGATATTAAATATTTTATTGAATGCATTAAAATGTATTCATTCAATATATGCTTATATTAGGTTCATAATATCTGTAGGAATAGCAATTTTTAACCAAATTAACTTTTAACAAAAACCTTATAATCCGCTCTTTTAAAAATTACTTATGTATTAATAAACACCTAAGATATGGATTATACTGGATTGGTCTTAGCTTTAGGCTTCCATGTATTTTGTTTCTTCTAATAATCAATAACATAACATCAAAGTAAATCGAACTATTTCAAATGGCCTTTATTACCGTCTGGTACCTTATACCCCATTTTACCAGCAAACCTAATTGCTTGTAGGTATTTATATAGTTTTACAAGTTGGTAATACTACATCATTAATGAAAACTATATAAATGGTCATTCATAAAAAGGACAATTAAAAAACAAAATATTATTAAACTGATAATTTTATTATGGGGCTTACATTTACTAATTAACAATTTCTTTTTTTAGAAATTTGATAATCTAATGACGAAAAACGAAAAACTATTTTTTTAACATAACTCTATAACTACTTATTTTAGAATAATACTTTAAATACTTATTTTCATTTAATTAAATAAAACACTGTACAAAATAATCAAAACCTTAAAACTAAGATAATAATAATAATAATTAAATCTAAGTTATAAATAAAAACATAAATATATACATTGGTAATTGTAACTATATACACCTAATAAATAAACATAGTATAATAATATTTGTAGATAAAAAAATGTGTACCTAAATTTTGTATGAATATGAGGTTGCAGTTGTGGATTTTGTATTTATTTACAAAGCATTTTTTGGAGTTAATATAGTTTGTGTTAAAATGCTATTAAGATGATTTAAAATTCTCTTAGTTAAATGAAGTAAGAAAAGTAATTTGAAAATCTATTTTATACAAATTATTAGAAAAATCGTAATAAATCAGGCAAATAATATGTATCTAATTACTCGGATGACAGAGAACTAAAATTCACCTGTGTAAAGTATATAAATTAATAACAAAATAAAATAAAATAAATGCGCGTTTGATTAGTAAGTATATTAACACGCCACTAGCAAAATAGCAAAATTAAATACGCTGTGGATTGACATCTTATGATATTGTATGGAAAAATGGTACCTAATCGAACGCACGCTACTACTCTATGTATAGGTTCTTATTGCAATACATTTTGAAGACTGTGGGGGTTCTAATACAAATTGTAAATTATTATAAGCTAAATATAGACATAGAACTAAATAAATTTAAATAGGTACAATGGAGGGCTAAGTAAAGTAAACGTACCCACTCTGTTTTATCTAATAAACAAGTAACTAGCATTTACTGTCCACTATACATATACTAAAAAATACTATAATTACTATCTTGTGATCATAATCATACTATGCATTTTATTTTCAAAATGTTCACACTGGTTAAGAAAACAAAATGATCTAGTGAATGAGATTTATGTTGCAAAATTTTATTTTATTTTTTTATGTCAAATGCGTTATCTAACCTACTGTAGTAATGTTAAAAAAAAATATTACATGTACCCTAGAAAAAAAAATTAAGTGAGTAAATGCTAATCTAAAAGACTTTATTATTATTAAAAGTAAAAAAAAAACATACATAGGTAACATAGTACAGCAACAGTTTAAACTATCCAGTGCCACCATTTCTCTTACTCTAATTTATTGTGTTAGAGCTAGGAAAACTAATAGAAATAAAAATATAACCTAAGCTGTTGCCGACTACACTAAATGTAAAAAGAAAGCATTTTAAATATTAAACGAACTGTTAATAATAAAACAACATGATATTTGATATGTTCCGAATACATTGTAAAAATAAATAATTAAACAACTTATTTTATATAATACATGCAATTCAAAGACAAGGTAATTATTAAAGTTTTTATTTAATAACGTTGTTTTTATTTTTTATATATGATTAATAATCAATATTCATAATTATAATAGAATCCCGCAAAAATGTTGCTATTAATTTATATATATTCTTAAGTTATACGTCTTGTCCATGATTCCCTTTTCTTTCTTTTAATATTTGTATTATTGCCAATTTCTTTTTTACTTTTGTCTAGTTCGCGTAAATTGAATGTTGTGGCTTTTAAAAATTGTTTTAATTTGTAAAACCAAGTACTTCTGATTGTATTATTATTATTTTCAGTTTCCTCGTCACTATTTCTCGGATGCCTGTAAACCCATCTCCTGTTATGAGGGAATGAATGCAAATGCCAAGTTTTATTTTCATCATCCCATTTCCATTGAGGCCTTTTATTGTTATAAACATGTACTACTTTAGGGGCTTCTCTACCATATGAGACCGCCCAAGGGGCAAAAAGTGCTGTCACGCCCGATGTTCCAGCAATAGCTAATGCTATCGGAGTCATTAATAAAGAAAAGAGACCAAAATTTAATGGATTTACTGTTGCAAACCAACCCAAAATATTAAAGGCGGGACGCATAAATGACGTTAAAGCTGTTAGAAAGTCATCGTCATCTTTATGTACAGAATTTTGTAAAGATGTAAAAGCACCGCTTGGTGAACCGGCAGCGGGTGCAGCAGCTATCGGAGGAGCTGGTGCTTGGCCTTCAGCGCCCGTGGCGGCATTATAATTAGCATAACCGTTGAGCTCAGTAGAAGCACTTTCGGGTTCATCACTTTCATTTGAATTTATTAAACTATTTATTGGAGATTCTTCAGAAGAAGAATCTTCTCCAAACGGTAGACCGAAACCCTCTGGAAAAAATGAATCATTTTCCGTCTCTTCTTCTTCCGATACTACAACATTTTTATTTATGACATTAGTATTTACCGCTATATTCAAATCAGGACATACTTCTTTTCCTTGTCCTTGAAATGTATTGTTTAGCGTCAAATATATAGTGGGACAGTCGTCAGGCGACGCGCTGTACTCTTCCGGTCTTATTACGATTCTATCTGTGTGGGCACTCACCGGTTGGAAAGTGGTGACCTCGAAAGTATTATGGTCTTGTTCAAACTCTTGCGGATAGTTATGTTGTACGTTGTTATTGTAGTCATATATAACATTATTAACTGGGGAACTAGTAATCATTGGAGGTTTCCTAGTTGTAGTTCGTCTTCTTAATGGACGAGAAGAATACTGTGTATTTGACCACGTTTGCGGAGCACCAACATTTGTGATAATAGGAGTGGGTGTAGGTGTGTTAAATGTATACATTGGTCGCTTTGTTGATACACTATCAAACATGTGTATATTTGATGAGTAAACTTGCATTTCTCCCGTATAATCGTTGTTTGGTCTATACACTTTATTATTGTTATAGGTCGAGTATATTTTGTTTTTCATTTCCAGGAAGTTATTTGTATTTTCTGTCGACATGTTTAACAAATTATCTTCAGTACTGTAATTATCTATTGATGAATGGACTTGGAAAATATCTTTGCCTTGTTCTGTTGATGATGAAGTATCGAAATCTATATCACTTACGTCTACCTTATCTCGCCATTTTGTTATAATTTTTCTAATAGTCGGTTTTTTTGATTGTGATTCCTTTGAATTTATATGATAATTTTGTTCATTTTTATGATTTTGATTAGACTGAGATTTACGGGAATCTTGAGTTTTTTTTTGCCAACTTTGTTTATTATTGGATTTTCTTTTATTTTTTTTGCTGTTTAAACTATGTCCTTTACTTTGTCTTTGAAGTACATTTTCATTATAATTCATATTTTTATCTTTAGTTAAATTACTTCTATTATTATTTACATTATTTATTAAGCCTAAATCATTTTGTTTTCTTAAAATATTATTATTTTTATACCTGTTTGAAATTTCTGAGGAAACATTTGTAGCAATAGAAGCATTTATGCTTTCTTGTGAAGGTCGCGCACTAACTAAATGATACACACAAACTAACACTAAAAAAGTCCACTCCCGCCGCGCCATTTTGCCCGTTAACAATTACCTGTAAAAAAGAAAAGGTACTATTATTAACCAATAAGGGGTATTAAGAAATATAATAAATACAGTTTTTCAAATACTAATAATGTGCTAGTATAAAAAAATATGTAACGTAAACAATTTAACTCTAAATCAATATTGTTATGATCAACAGAATATATTGTCAACAAGAACTTGTATGAAACAGGTTTTCTTTGAACAAATAAAAGAAAAAGAAAGAAGTAATCCGTTATCCAGAGACGTGAGGCTGTGGTGCCGTTATTTTACGTTTGTTACGTCTTATTGTTATTCGTCTTTTCTTTAAAATAATTATAGAGACCGCTTATAGCTGTAGCTTTAAAACTGACATATTTCTTATTTATTCATAATCATGAAATTAATTACACAGCATCAACACAGTCACTGGCAGGAGTTTATAGAGTACCTACTTATATGTTATTTGATTATACCTTAAAATTTTCTTAACGCAATTTATTAAGTATGTAATATATTTTTTTAATTTAATTTTAGTCGCTTTTAGAGATCTAAAACATTTAATTGACATTCCCTTTAAGAATCCTTATATTAATGGTCTTATTCATAAAAAGTTATTGGTCTTGCCTCTTTTCTTTATAATTAAATCAGACGGTATTTTGCGGAATTACATTATTTAATATAATAATGTGGATGTAATATCGCCGTGTTAGAACGAAAACCAACTAAGTTAGCCATTTTTGCACAATTAATATTTTGAGGAAATGCGTTTTGAAAGTTTGTGGTCTTTTTTCACATATTTGTCAAGACATTGAGAGATATAAGAGCAAGTAGGTAGGTAGAAAATTTTATAACCTTTAAGTGTATTTATATAAATTAAACAAATACAACTTACAATATTGTTAAAATAGCTAAATACTTTTTTGGGTGACTTACTTAATTGGTTTTTCTTCTTGAACCAAAATCACAACTTATTTTACAAGGTATTATAGGAAGGCAGCTAATAACTAATTTCCAAGTTAAACTACAGCATGTTTGTTCATACTAGCTCATAAAACGAAATATTTTACTTACTGCGTAGAAGTTATTGGCAAAAATGTAAATAATAGTTGGTTTTACCAGTAGATAAAAATTAAAATTAACAATATATGGGGTTTTAATATTTAATTGATTACATTAAACTTTATAAAGTTTATACCAAATGCAAGATCAAGTCATCAAAATTAAATGAAACTTATTATTTTTTAATACCGCGATAAGAAAAAAATGGTTCCGTGCTTCAAAGACACGTTAAACCGTCACCGTCGGTTTCAATCACTGTTCAAATGGTTTTTTTACATTACCCATGTTACAGGCGGTTTTAAACTCTGACACTAGCCCCCGTATTCTAAGACATGTTCTTTACTCCACTTTACACTCAAGGAACGTCTGTCTCATTTCACTAAATATCAAGTAAAGAAAGCTAGTATGAGACAGACGTCCCTTAAGTGAAAGTGGAGTTAAGGATACGTCTTAGAATATGGGGGTAAGTCTTGTTAGGTCAATCGTCAATCCACAACTTATACAATGAAGGAAAGATTCTTTTATTTTCTAATAAATATTATTATTTAAATTATGTATGAAAAAAAAACAACATTTTGTATTATTAAGCTTTATTATTTAATTAAATATTCTTAAAATTAAAGTTGAGTTTATCACAAGTAGTGTGTGTGTGTGTTTGTGTATGTGGAAGTGAGTGTTGGTGTGGGTGTGTGTATTTTTATGTAGATAGTTAAGTAGTTAGGGTTAGTTTAAGCTTGACTATAAAGATATTCATCGATTTATAAAACGTTTTACAAAAAAAAATCTGACAAACTTCGTGCTTTGTGTCATTAATTTAAAGGAAATACATTTTTGTGTTTGATTGTTCAGTTGATCGCGCTTCTCAACGCTTCAACTATATTGTTTTTGGCCGATGAATTTTAATTCATCCCAAAAGAAAGTTCTCATTGCTGGTATAGTCCATACTCCAGTATTTTCTACAAATGCTTACTCGGTCATATTCTGTAAAATTTGTAGTACATTTAAAAGTAAATTTTAAACAGTCAACTATTTTGACGAAGTAGGTTTAAAGGCCTTTTGAACTCTCATCTGCACTGTGTTCACTACCCCCTCTACTCAACCAAATACTATATGATCCTGTTAGCGCCATCTTGGAAACGCGCTCCATAAAAGTTCCGGCAGCTGATCTTGGAAGGCCAAGATCCTTCAATAGACGATGCAAAAACTTTGCTGGAATTCCTCTTGCACCAACTTCCACTGCATAAAGTTGCGTTTTGAATCCGTTTCTAGTAATTTCGTTTATGAGATCAAAATATTTGTTGGACTTGATGTTGTGGTCCTTAGGAATGTTTGTTTCCCACGGAACGGTGAGTTCTATAAGTATTACTTTCTTCAAGTACCGAGAGTACACCAGTATGTCTAGTCTATAGGCTGAAACTGCTAGTTCGTTTGGAATTTTGTAATGTGTTTTGAATGCATCCATGAATATTTTCCAGTCTTGTGCTTTGTCCAGGATTGAGAAAGGTTTACTTTGAGTTTTCTTGAGTTGTCTCCTTTACAAAAGTAGTTAGTCTTCCATTTGTTGATAATCCTTTTCTGGCTCTAGCAATACTGAGACTTACAACTTCACGAATAATTTATTCTAGAACTTTATCATGTCGGTATTCTAGAACTTTATCATGTCCTTTTTCAAGTAGAGTCTTGTACCCAAGGAAGTATATGTCTCGCAGTCCCAGCATGGCTTTTTAAAATTCATCCCAAATTGTTGCTGTCCCCTGAACAGCGTGGAGGAGTCAGCGCCCTGTGCTAACCCAAGCCAAGACTTAAGTTTTTTTATGACAATTGCATCCAGATTTACCAGAATAGTTTTGTTAAAGTCGTATACAAGAAAAGGCCATGTTAGACTAGATGTTAGGTAGTTGTCATAAATCCAAGCTTTCTTCACATTACTAATTGGCTGTTGATCTACCTTGTTTATGCCATTAATAAAGCGTTCCACAACCACATCTAAGGATGGTGTTCTTCCTTTAAAATCGATCCTTCTGCCCAGAAATTTTCTAGTTTGGTTATGATCCCGTACTTTGAGACGTTAAGCAGGCGTTAAGTCAGTAGAGGTGATTTAAAAACTATAATTAACCAGTGCCTCTAGTGTGAGTGTCTCCACCAATCAGATAGGATGATTTTAAATGTTTAGGTAAGTGAACTGTTCTGGTTGATGGAGAGTGCTCGATAAACGCAACAGTTAACGTAAACTACTATAGAATTAAAACTCACACTACAGGTACAGATTGATGTTTTTTTAAGCATTGGGCCCTGAAGACGACAATTTGGCCATGTAACAGTCAGGCAAATGGACCAACATATTAAGGTAGCTATAATAACATATTAAGTACCTGTATAGTTGGGTACAGAACCCTAAAATACAAATGATTTTGTAATGAATAAGTCAAATAAAAATAACCTTGCAGCCTCTTAGAAGTTGGACACAGTTCCAACAAATCTATAGACAAAGATCATTACGTCTTACCCACTTACCTACAAACTTACCACTGTCAAAGCCTATACAGTTTTGATTGAAGGCGACGCGACACGTCGCCTCGCCCGAATTATCTCTAAGACCTGGGGTCTCAGAGATAATTTTAGGGCTTTACCAAAGAGCCAATCGATAATCGAATCGAAATACCAAAAGTTTTTCGTTATGGCTTTTGAAATAAGTCGTAGGCCTGGGATATTAAAAAGTCCTCTTTATCATCCATTACATTTTTTTTCGGGAATCATCTACTGCCTAACAGTAGGTAGGTTTCATAATTTTCTGAATACTTAGCCTGGAAATAATAATTATGTTTTGTAAATAATGGTGTGTTAGTACCGTACGTACTGAAAGGAATAAATTTATTTTCAAATACAATATAAATGGCCAAAATAAGTAAAACATTTACAATTAAAAACCCTCCGCAACATTACCTCAAATATAAAGAAATGAAGACTTACCCTTTAAAATCTAAGAAAATCCTTTAAACTGCTAACTAATTATGTATCAACGATGATTATTTGTATTTTTCTGCCACGTTTTAATCACTCCAAGACTTAGAAACCATTAAAACACCGGATAATCGCACGCTGACTCCCAAACTAAAACAGCTAACATGAGATAATTGGTTTTTGCGCTCGATATTATGAGTTAATAATGTTAAGATACATTTGCATATGAGTATTCAAACCATCTATCTCATTATAGCGTATTTTTGTAGTTGGTTATTTATATTAAAAACCAAAAAACTTCGCATGCTAAAAACACTTAAGTTTCGGTATAATGTTTTACTATTAGATTTTAGTAGAATCATGCTAATATAATGGAGAAAAAAAGAAATTAAAAACTTTTAATCGGATTTTTTTCTCAAACAAATCGATATTTGCTTAAGAACTTATCCAAGTAAAAACAATTTATTGGGAATTAGTCGTATCTACCACAGCATAAATATGAAATCAAAAATATTATCCACATTTAATTACTTTTGAATTTATGTTTTCGGCTAAAACCGTTCGTTTAATTGTTTTTAACACCCACTATCTTCAAAACCAAACGTCCCAGAGCTTAGTCGATTTTATCATTAGAGAAAGCGGAAGTTTTTGAAACGATTGGTGTAAAAAAGTGAATTTACCAAAAAAAATGAGTTAGTTGGTTTTCGCTCTAACACGGCGATATTTACTTTATTGCAAATTCTTCCGCTAGTATTCAAACGACGTCGAGATGTTTCGCTTCTCCACGAAGCATCTTCAGGCCTGAATTTTATTTTTGTATTGAATATTTAGGTGAATATGTAACGTTTATTTTTTTCACTTTTGCATTTTTTTTTGCTAAAAAAGAGGCAAACCCTATTAAGAGCGTTCTTCAAGACTTCAATATTTTTTTATGAATATGGGTGTAAGTTTCTTAAGACACCATTAAAGACAAAGCTAAGTTAAGTTGAGTTACCTGCCTATAGTCAATTTAAGCTACTATAGCTTTTGAATTTTATTAAATATAAAATCGTTTATGATAAAAAACAATTAGCTTTAATAAGAAAGATGACATTTTATGTCATAAAATATTATCATGACTATTATTTACTGCAACAGAAGTCTGTAAACCCCCAATGATCATATTGTTTATTTTAAGTTTCTTTTATTGTGAGTTCTTTTGAATCCATTTTTAGGTTAATGTGTTTTTAAAGATCATTGAACCTTAAACCGGTTTGTTTTTGTGATTCATTAGCATAATTTAGTAAATCTATAACAGCATCATGTGACCCAGGTAGTATATCGTATGTGTCAGTAGTAAATTCATTGGTAGTAATAGTATGTAATTTAATTATAGCATCGGTAAAAATAGAAAAGTATGTCTTAGCATAATAGACATTTTTTTTTTTTTATTATAAATATAAATGAAAATTAACTGTTAAATGATTCATCAACAAACATGATTCAAAATTCGGAAAATTACTGTTTTTCCTATGTACCTATATATTTAATATACCTACATATTTCGTATTTATTTTACTTTCTAATTTCTGTGAATAACTTTTTTTAGGTGGGAGGAAGGTGTCTATAACTTCGTTAGGCTGACCGACCTGTCTTGTTTCCACCGCCCATACAGATGCAAAAACCGTCAAGTGACCTAATCATGTTTCGGTTTTAGTCTGTGGGTTCACCGGTTTTCAGGAGACTATTGCATCGATTTATTGTCGAGGTGGTCTCCTTTCAGGATGCAGTTACGAAATGGGTAGTTGGATTGACGATAAGGCAGCGAGTATATTAAAATATACTCGTAATGCAATTCGTCATTGTTGCCCCCTATTTCGTAATCGCATCATTTAGTCGGCATAGTGGAAGCGATCAATATTGTTTAAGAACAATTATTGATTGACCTCATTCATGGACTGGTAGGTACATACTGGTATGATACAAAGTCACAATATGTCGTGCTCCAATAAAAAAAAAAACTGTATATCGTACGTCAACGGATTTTTAAAAAATCATTAAAAAATATTAGGCCGGGACAAATTTAGTTATATACGTGGTGGCCTTGTTGGTTAGACCTTGGACTTAAAAACACACAGGTCCCTGGTACGAATCCCGGTGTGTACCAATGAGTTTTTAATTAAAAAAAATATGTACATTTGTTTGACAACACCACTATAGTGCCTCGGAGAGCACGTTAAGCTGTCGGTTATAGATGGGTTATTGAGTCTATTCAAAACATCGCTACGAGCTAGCCACTTGTTCGGTATAGACTCATACCATCGGCTACGACGAGGTGGGATTAAAACCCCTCCGCTGGGTACCCTGGGGCCGTCTAGGCGGTCTCGGTCCGTATGGCACCCGTGATGATACATACATACATACATACAAATTTAGTTTATCTTTGTATTTAATAGGTTTTTTGTTTTAATTAAATACTTTTTCAGGGTACGTTCCAAAACGGGGTAATTATTTAACCTGTGCGATCTCTAAGGAAAAATAAAGAGATACCTATGTAATTTGTGTAGGTATACCTCTATCTTTTCCTCGAGAGGGTAATATTATATGAATAGACCCTTAATAAATAAAATATTGGGTGGATTAAAAGAGAGTTAACAAACATTTTTAATTTATAGGAACTATAGCAATTAGTATTTTTTATTGCGATAATTTTTTTTTTTCAAAAAAATAATTTATCTTTAATTCTACTTATTCCTAATCAATAGAAAACAAATTGTTATACAGACAAATTACGGTAACACCTTTTCTCAGCTCTGTTTCAAGTGTTGTATGTAGTTTTAAATCAGTCAGTATGTGCGTTTTGATTGGTGGAACGTTGGAGCGAAGTGAATGACCGCGCGGCCATGACAGTCACCTCCATTGTACTTAAATATTTAAACATTGCACACTAACCTACATACCGTAAGCCTCAGTCGTTAAATTTGCATTTTTACTAAATATATCTTTATAATAGACGTAGAGGAAAAACATATTATTATTTACAGTTCATAATATTAAATAATCTTAGAGTGATATGAATTTTGATTTTTTGTTGGCCTACTTTGTTATAATTATTAGAAAATCCATATTAATGGCCTTTGCCATTATTTTGGCAAAAAAAAAACATTAATGGGTGGAGGCCGAATGGCTTAGGTCACTAGTTCAAACCCTGGTGTGTACCAATGAGTTAGATTTAAGTACACTTGTTTGACAACACTCGTTATAGTGCCTCGGAGAGCACGTTAAGCTGTTGGTTCCAGTTTCACTATACCAACTTGTAAGACGAACATGCCACTTGTTCGGTGTTAATAGCTCAGAATAACATAGGCTACGTGAAATAGGAATAAAAACGCTATTGGGTACCCGGACGCCGTGTAGGCGGTCTCGAGGGCCGTAAGGTACCTACCCGTGTACATACGTACGTAGAAAACATGATTATGATTTTATTAGATGGAAAAAGAAAATACGTTATTTTTAAAATTATGTTGTCAGATATTAAAAATATAATAATTAAAATAAAATATATAAAATTATATTTAAGTGAAGTAATGCGCTTTGATACATCAAAGATCATATTTTAATTTTTTTATTATTATTTTCTCCTTATTTTTTTTTCTTATTTATAAAACTTTTCTTTTTACCCTATAGAAAGGTACAGTAAGGCAAGAAAAAAAATCATAAGGAGAAATAATAATAAGTTATTTATTTTCATACCCTAGTTTTCAAAACGATGAAAATTTTAATATTCGTCGAAAAATATGACCTGACATGACATTCCACCAATTATGTTTTCGTAGTTTTTATCCTAACGGAAATCTTATGATGCGGAAATAAACGTACGTACTTTACGTGGTATTAGTGCTAACAGACGGTCCACTGAGTACACACGATTATGATAATTATTAAAGTTTATATGGATGTTGGTCACTAACACCATCGACAGCACAACGCAAAACTCTACCTTATACCAATGACATAGAGTGCGTTATACTGTGGAGCCGCGGTGGAATTTGTTCCCATTTTATAACCGCACCTCGTCTGCTGCTGCACTGGTTTCTTGGGCTGACACGTCGCCTGTTTTACTCGTGTTAAGGGGGTAATAGTATATCATCATGATAGCCCGTTAAGGGGCGGTTAGAGGTGCCACTTAATTTGTTAACTGTTATTTTGAGGTCATACAGGGTTTTGTTATTTTAGTTTGTAGAATCGAAGGCAGAAATTTCATTTCTTGTTCGTCCTGATCGAAATTGTTGAGGTGTTAATTTGATAAAATATTAAAATCAGATGAATTCAAATATAGTTTTCTTCTACTACTTTATTATATGTAATATATATGTGTCCAATAGTAAAACAAATCAATATTAACTATAGTCTCAGCGTATTTATTCAACGACATTGAAAATACAAAAAATAGTTAGGAAATCATCAATCGATTAAGATTTTAATTAAAGTAACGGGTAAAACCGCGCACAACTAGTAATAAATAAAAATAAAAAAATCATAAAAGAATAATAATAACGATAAAATCTATCATGGCAAAATAAAAACTATTGTTTTCTGTAAAGCTCCGTAGCTTTCTGAATCACTTAATTAATAAGCGCTTAAAGCTACTCTATAATTATCAAATTTAATTAAAAAAAAAACTAAACAAGTTGCAAATCTCTTGAAGCATTTACATATGTATTGAAAAATAACAAATACAAACGCAATATTAGTATTGAAAATTACATATACATATAAATTTATTCAAGAAAAATAGTTAATTAAATTCAACAATAAAAAACACAAAAACTAAAAAAAAATTAACATAATTAATAATAATATAATAGTACAAACCTAACAAAACAAAATTAAATAAATAAATAAAATCTTTATAAGGGCGCCATTTGGGAGGGCACCAACAACTTACTGCATTGCCACGTTGAATGGCAATACTATTTTTTTTATGCTTTGGCAATTGGGACCTCCGCATTCCCGGGTACTGAGTTTACCGAGTTCACGAATGAAATCTCGAGTTTCAGTACCGAATACTCCAGAAGTTTCGGTACCGAATACTCCAGAAGTTTCGAAACCAAGTGCAGAAAACAAAACAATATTGGAAAACAATCAAATATTGCAACAAAAAAATACAACGCAAAACGGTTACGAAAAGTGACGCAACGCAACGATGCGTATTCCCGTGACACCAAGTAGGTAATAACGTAAAGTGATACCCATAACATTATCACATATTGCGAAGTGAAACTTCCTGAGTCGATGGTCGACTGCGATCGACCACCTCGATTGACTTCATAGACTAGGGCATGGTTGCTCAAAGGATCGTTGTAGTAAAATCATTAGCTAACGTTTTGCCTAAAGTTAAAAATAAAATTGATAAAAACCATAAACAGGCTGTCCAGTTTTGTTATAACCAGATGCAAAAACCGTCTGATGACATAGTCATGTAGGATTTAGTATGTGGGTTCAACGGTTTTCAGGAGAATACGATTTCTTGTCATTGAAGGAACGGTTTCGAAACTGGCGGTAGATTTGACGATAGAGCATCACCCGGGATATTAAAGTAGACTCGTAATGCAAATTCGTCTTTATCGCCGCCCGTTTCCTAACCACATCAATTAACTGAAGTAGTGAAAGCAATTCTGTTAAACAACAATGTATTAATCGATCTTATTAATAGAGGTTCTGCTTACCATCAGGTAGATACAAGGTCGCATGCCATCCTCCAATAAAAAATAAATATTGGGCATGTGCCCCTGTTAAAAGGTAGGCAGATTCTACAATGTGTAGACACATACTTTCCTAGTATCTTCCCTATAGAATCGATGGATGTCATCCACCCATTCTTACTCACTGATGCAAATAACAATTTAGTCGTCCAAGCAAATTAAAAACAGCCGCAAAAAAAAGATAGAATAGAATGTATAGAATAGATAGATAGAGTAGAATCTTTCTACACTTAACATTGTCAAAAAAATCTAAATCAGAAAGTTTATAAAATTAAACATAAAATCAACCTCATTTTAACCCTACTCCTGCGAATTACCACGGTCAACAGTAACGCCTCGTTACTGTTTAACTTTGACGTAAGTTAGCAGCAACCGGGCCTAGGTGGAGCACCTAATTGAGGGTTTGAGTGCAGCAATGTCCTCCGTTGTGACAATTTGCTTGGACATTGGCTCATCGGCCTCCGGAACCACTTTCTAGTTTTATGTCATAAAAATAATGCACGTTTAGGCTCATTTGATTAAGGAAGTGTTGTGGTATTCGTAAATATATTGTTATTATATATTGCATGGATACGGCCTTACAACTGATATCGTAGTATACCTGACTACCTTATTTGACAATTTTCTTAAACATTTGGCGTTGATAATTTTAGTAAAAGCTTTTTGATAAATTGTTTTATAAAATATTTTTATGAAATTTTTATATTTTTTCTATTTGCTCAGGTATCTACTATTTAGAATTTATCGTTAGTTAAATTAATTTGTAAAAAAAGCCCCAGCCTAGTAGTTAAGTCACTGCACAACTGATAACAAGGTTAAGCAGATGGCAACAAGGCCGGAACTGGGATGGGTGACCGCTTTATATAACGAGGCTATACCATCATAAACACCGCAACAAGATCGCCACTGTTTAGGTGTTGCCTCCGAATACCATTGGCGAAATGAGGACGGGTTAATCCCTCTTATGGGTACCCCTGAGGCCGTTTAAAAAGTTCTCGGGAGTCAAAAAGCCACCCGTGATTGTAAAAAACAAATACTTAATTAAAAATATTTGTTTTTCATTACAATTTTTTATTACATAATACCTAAGTATTATATCTACATTTTTTACCACATTTTTTAGCTGGTATGTAATAAATGTTTCTTTCAGGTGTTTATGAGATGTGAAAACTAAAGATGAACTTTATGGAGGTGTTGACAAAGCATTGTTCCTTATTATAATACTTGGGTAGTAAACTTAACCATAGACATTACGTATGTAGACTAACAATGCTGGTATACTATTGTGTTACTACGAGTAATATTTAATAATATTGTGTTACTACGAGTACTATTTAACTTGTCAGTCCGACGCGACGCCATTACTCACTCGAATAATAATCATTAGTTTTACAGCAGTGGACAAAATATCAGTTCTACAGCAGTGGACAAAATATCAGTTCTACAGCAGTGGACAAATTATCAGTTCTATAGCAGTGGACAAAATATCAGTTCTACAGCAGTGGACAAAATATCAGTTCTACAGCAGTGGACAAAATATCAGTTCTACAGCAGTGGACAAAATATCAGTTCTACAGCAGTGGACAAAATATCAGTTCTACAGCAGTGGACAAATTATTACTTCTACAGCACTGGACAAAATATCAGTTCTACAGCAGTGGACAAATTATCAGTTCTACAGCAGTGGACAAAATATCAAAACCTATATCATCGAAGACCATATTGATTTATTAAATTTAAAAGAGATTATTAATTAAAGGTTAAAGTTTTAAAACCCAAAATGTTAGTATTAATTGTTTCACATTTCCATGTCAAAGTATATTTTTGTTTCGGTTTGCCAGCAATATGTAATAAAAAATTATGTTTCCATGTAAGTATAAAAGCATGTATGTCCTTATGAAAAAATGAACATTCTTTAAACCTAACTACTTTCCAAAAAGTAGCGAAGCTTATACAACTTTAATAAATAGAGCCCCATGTCATTCTAGTTACAGAGACTCCAATGTATTTGATTGTAGCTTACGAAGTATAAGAACGTAAATGTTTGCTTAACAATATGCGGCTATTCGAAACGTATTAGACCAGAAAATAACTTAATATTTCGTTTTGGCATACGACAATCACTAGCTTGAAGCACCTACTTACTTAGTATGTCATAAACTTAAAGACCAACACTTATTCTTTGATAGATTTGCAATTTAGTAAATATATTACAATTTTGGTTTTATTGTATCATTATAATGTTTGTCTGTTATATCATCTGAAACTGTTGAAATATATTTTGCACATAAATAGTAAATTTTTAACTGACTTTAATAAAGCAGATACTTTAAGGTTTCCCATTTTTTTTTTTAACATGTATTTTGTGCAGCATTTATGTATGTTTGCTTATAAAATATAATATTATTTTAGGCCAACGAATATCAATGGCCATATAACGCGGAAATGCAGTTAGTGCTATGGGCACATTTTCTGATCCCTCGTCACCTCCTTAAATGTAAATATTGTAAATTATTCTTTATAAATAATAGATCTATACTACAAACAAACAAAAATATATATATTCCAATAAACGTTTCGTATATTAATCTTATTGCTTGTAAAATATTTCCAATATTTTCTAAAATATTCCAACTTTCAAATTTATTTTATTATATATCATTTTGTGACGTAAATTCTGACTTCGGATTCAGAATTTATTTTAGGACAAAAAGTAATAGTGATTCATTAGAAAAAATAGGTATGCGACAAGTTGTATAGGCGACCTCAAAATAGACATTGTTTAACAACTAACCTTTAGAAAAGTTTATAAATATATTGTACATACTCTTATATATCAGACTATAGCTGATCCGCGCAACTTCGTCTGCATAACTTTAACCGTTCGCTCACAAAAGGAATATTTTTTCCCAGTTTTTGCAACATTTTTTTATTGTTACTGCGCTCCTATTGGTCGTAGCGTGATGTTATGTATAACATATCCTTTCTCGATAAATGGGCTATCTAACACTAACAGATCTTTTTAATTCAAACCAGTAGTTCCTATGAGATTAGCGCGGTCAACTAAACAAACTCTTCAGGTTTATAATATTAGTTATATATGAGTAAAAAATATAGTAAAGCAACTATTTTTTTGTATAGTTTCATTGTTTTCTTGAAAATCACTTAAATAATTAACATCTCTCTCAACCTTTTCAAACACAACACTATTTTGCACTAGTTTCCCTAAGTATGTGCTAATATAACAAACAAAACTGCGGTCCCTCAAAACCTATTGCCGCCATTATGTTAAGCAGGTCAAACAAGGCACACTAATATGTTTTAACACTTTCTTTTGAAACTGTGAAAAACACCTAACGACGTTTTCAATATTTTGACAAAACAATTTTATTATCTATATATGTGTATTTATACGCATCGGTTTCAACTGTCATGTCGTAAGGTAAAAAAAAATATATATAAGTGTAAAATATAAAAAAAGTATTTATCATAAAGTTCTATATTTATGGAACGAGAATTACTAGATATAATAATAATAACAGTCTTATTTAAATGAGGCTTCTTCTAAAAAATATCTTTATTTATAATTTTCAAAATGTAATTCAAAGTTAAAGTCTTAATTAATTAAATGTAAATCTTTACAAGCATTTAAGTAAAAATAATCAAAAAAGGCTTTTAACAATAAGATCTAAGTATGCATTTATTTCTTCCGCAGAAATCAACTAATCTGTATGCACATCGTTGTTTTTTATTAGCCTAAAATTTTTTATGCACTGATGGACAGCAACTACTGACTTTGTATGAAAAATATTAAACCCAACTAACACACGCAGTCACACGCTACATATAAGACTTGATGGTTTTCAGTTAGGGTTCTAAAAATAAGTGAGCAGTATGTTTTGTACAGTTCCGTTTTTAGGTAGCAAAGTGTTACAATGATAAAAAATAATAAATACGATAGAATTTACAGATTATTGTTACTGTTTCTTAAATTAATGTCTTCTTCACATTACGCGAAATTTTGCCTGAAAGGAACTGGGAAAGGACAGACTAGTACGTATGTTTACGGTATAGTTTCTGCCAATATCATGTGAAGAAAGGAAAAAAATATAACCAACGATAAAATGGGTACCGCCATTTTATCAAAGATTAAGGGATTCCTTGAAATAACACAAACACTACGAACATTAAGAACACTACGAATGCTTATTCTATAAAATTTATATAATACAAACACACGTCTACAGTCTTTGGGTATAATATAGGAATGTATTTTTTTTAATATAAAAATCACTAACCTTCAAAGCACCATTTTTAAGTTACTATTGGTAACTTCAAAAATGAAGCTTTGTTGACCTAACAAAATGCTATTGGTGACTTCGAAAACGACTTTAATCTAGATTATGGCCATAAACTAAATCGTTGTAATTTAAAATGGATACAAAATGTGTGTCACTAGCGATTGTCTTAATAAGGCGCGTTGTACCGTTGTTTTGTGAACGAATTTAATGTGCGATGGTCAAAGACATAAATGTCTAGCAATAAACATAGAAAGTTTTGTCGGAGATGCAAATGTTATATAGATTAAGTCGTTGTTTTATTTTATTTGTTTCTTGGAGATGTATACAATAGTATACAAAAAAAAAAAAAACTCTACCAAAATTTTCCATTTTAATTGGAACACGGCATATAACTTTGTATCTATCTCATGTTAAGCAGACTACACATTCCACAAATAGGGTCGATCAATAGATTGTTGTTTAACAACGTCGCTCCCATTATGCCGGCTAAATAATGACGGCGACGATAAAGCAGCAAGAAAATCAAGACACAAATCGTAATAATTCATATGTACGAATTATTACGAAACATTTTTTTATCGTCAAACATCTTGTAATTTGCACACCGTAAGCGGTAGATCTATTAGATTTTGCGATATATTTTCGCTAATAAAGGTTTTTTTTATTAAAACCTACTGTCCGCTTCGTAATAGGAATATGAAAGGAGACTACCACCTTAACTAGAAATCGATGCAGTACGCTGCTGAAAACCGGTGAAACCACAGAATAAAACAAACTCAAGTAGAACAAAAATAATGATTAAAAAAATCTTAAAATATACATTTATTAAGGCATAAAACACCAGTAAAAATATAAATGTAGCTAATCAAACTGTTGTTGAAGATTTATTTCCCTTAAGAACGTCTGTTTTTTTTTCCATATCGCCAGAGTCCATTTTGTCCAATCAACTCAGTCGTTGAAGATACATATAAATCAATATTTTTTGTTGTTTGAAAGGATCAATTATTGCAAAGGGGGTACGCTCTTCCGCCACTGTTCCACAGGTCTTCCCAAAGAAAAGCTGATGAGCGTACGACTCTCTAATACGAAAAAAGCTGTTGGAAACTATATAATTGGAGAGCTGAGAGCTTTATGAATTCAAAATTCTTCCAAATAGTTCCAAAAAAAAAAACGGTATAGATCTATTGATTAGTACGATGTCCTTAATCAAATTTTAATTAAAATATTTTTTTAATTTCATTATAAGACGATTAAAGATACCTATGACGTTAATTTTAATGTGTATGCTAACCTAACGACGCTTTTACTATAACACGACAGCTTTAATAAATAATTTCCTTATAAAACAAGTTTAGTACTTGTACCCTATAATTAAAGTTCAAATACTTTTCTAAGAAAGTGTTTAAGAAACTAGAGGTATCGGGAAATATGACACCGGAAAGTGTAACCAACAAGGAAAGTAAAGAAACTGATCTGGACTTTCGCTGAAAACTAAAGAGATTAAAATTTTAAGTACGCATTTTACTTATAATATTAGCTATTAATAAATTAAAGCCGATTTATAAATGCAAAATCGATAAACCTACGTAAAATCAGACAAACGTTAAAGGCTGTTTTATATATAATATATATTTTTTATTTGTACAAATAGCTTTTTATATAAATATAATATAAAAACTTTCTTTGATTTTAATTTTACATAAAAAGTGTTTTTTATTTTTTTTATTTAAAAATATCTAAAAACAAAATTTAGTTACAAAATCTACTAGAGAAAAGCTCAGAGGCTCTACCATTAGTTTTTCTTCACATCAACGTAACGTTAATAATACACGAAGAAAAATAAAGGGATCCCTATTTTTCCTGTTTAAAAAAAAAGCAATCCTATTGGTGGATTTCTCACGCATTGACGTTATGACTAAAAAAAAATTTGTGTACAATATTTTACTCAAAATTGTATTTATGGGTATCGAGTTAAAAAAAGTATGAAAGAAACGTGCAAAGTAGCATATAATATATGTATGCAAATTCGTAGAGAATATTGCGTGAAAAAAATACTACTCAAAATCTTCAATATCAAGTTTATAATCTCTACAATTCATTGCATCCACATTACATTAAATGAATTACTGTACATACTTTCACATATTATAAGAGGTTTTATTATAATAATAAATAATAAAAAAAGTGTTATTTTTTAAATTAATTTAACATTTCTATCTTCTACAAAAAATCCTATTCCTTTAATTTTTTCCGCACAAATACAGAAAATAAATAAATATCTAACATGAATATGTTAACAACAAATCTATAACAACAGTAGGTTAAATATTAGTAAAAGATATTAAAGTTGTAACTCACTTTAAAATTCCTTTGACTCCTCCGTCACTCACAAAATTTAAAAACGTCCCGAGCGGATGCGCGCGCGCAACTATCATTGAGGCTGGACTGACTGCGGGCAACGGTACCTCAGCCTACTATACGAGAAACCGTTCCAATGGTATACGCATTAAAAATTGTCGTCATTTAACCGGTGATGCAAGAAAGCCGTGTTATGTGTGTTCTTTTCGAGAACTTTCTAGGGCATTCCAAAATAGTTTGCCCCTTGATTAAAATGTTGATACCTAGGTCTGCCTGGATCATCCTGGTTGCCCGACGGAACCCGAGATCGTCTATATAAACGGCTATCTCGGGTCACTCAGCGGTGGGTGGTCGTCGTCGTGGCTTTTACTATTTTAGCTTTTTTTAATAGAGCATGACATATGACTATACACATTCACCTGGTGGTAATTGGCAAAGTCCAAAAATGTGTTCAATCAAGTATAGCTTTTTTATTGCTATTATTATTATTATAGTGTCATAAACACCGCAACAAGCTCGCCACTTGTTAGGTGATGCCTTCGAATACCATCGGCGAAATGAGGATGGGTTAGGGTACCCAGCGGAGGGATTACCCTCCGCTGGGTACCCTGAGGCCGTTTAAAAAACGGTTCTCGGGAGCCAAATAGGCACCCGGATGGTATTTATTTATTATTATAGTCCACTATGTCTGCTTGAGGAACTTATTCACGCCTCGCTTAAAGGACTCAAGATTAAAAGTAGAAGGGAAAACGCATGCAGGCAAAGCATTTCGCTTTTTTATCTAGCTATATTTTTTTATAACTAATTCTAAACTCCACTACCCGTCACTATATAAATTAAAGTTGTGTTTAGTGAAATCGGGACGAAAGAAGTACTAATAAAATAAACAATTTAAAAAAAATGGAGCATGTGACTTTGTATATACCTGATGGTCACCAGGCCTACAAAGTACTTTATACTACACCTGCTCGGAAAGTAGGTTCTTACTTGCGTAAGAATAGGTCAGAAAGTACGTCTTTGTAGTCGTACAAATATGCGGGAGGAAAAAGTGTATGAAAATCCATTGTTAACGTGCTTAAGCGGGAGGAAAAAGTATATGAAAATTCATTGTTAACGTGCTAGTTTTTTTTTAATTTTTTTTCTTCAATTCTTCCAAATTAGGAAAGGCAAGGGTTCAAAGCCATACAGCCTAGTTTTTTTTTACAAGTTCGAAATTTTAATCAAAATAAAATAAAATAAAAGTATTGGTTTATTGGCTGTTTACTTTCTTTGCATTTTTGATTTATTAAGTTTTAACAACTGTAATAATTTTAATATAAACTTTAATTAATAGAGATTTTATTTTTTATTTTCCTCGTAGGTGTAGTATAAAGCACTATGTATCACTCGGCGAGAAAGTGCGATTCCTAACTCGAACGAATTAAGGCCCTCCGCTTCGCGTCGGGCCTCAAACTTCGCCCTCGTTAGTAATCGGTGACTTTCTCCCCTCGGTGAACAATGTACTATTAATCGGGTCGATCATTGTTGTTTAAGAACATCGATCGCTTCAACTGTATTCAAATGGGCGGCAATAAAGAACAATCTCTGTTTTATCGACAATCAAAATGCCCGTATTATAACCGCACCCTGAAAGAAACCACCTCGATATAGTATTCTCCTGAATTGGTTAGAGGCCTTAGAGAAAAATCAGGCGAAGCGACGTGTCGCCTTCAATCAAAACTGTATAGATTTTGGCAGGTGACAGCGTACCTCACGCCTACTGTGTCAAAATACATACGTTTTTGACTCAGGCGACGCGACATGTCGCCTCGCCTGATTTTTCTCTAGATCCCTAGGTCAATTGACGATTTTCGCATCATCGTGACAACACCGTAGCTTTACCACGAGTTTTAGAAAACAGTCAAATAGACGCTAGTAACTATAGATAGAGATAACCAATAGGATCCAATTTGACTCAAGGAAAGTGTGTCTAATCTACCTGGTGGTGAGCAGACCTACAAAGTCCATGAATGTGATCAATCAATAATTGTTCTTAAACAATATTCATCGCTCCCACAATGCCGGCGATTACGAATTGAAAATTGCATTACGAGTATATTTTAATATTAACATACAATTCGTAACCGCACCCTGAAAGAAGATACCAACTCGACAAGAAATCGATGCAGTAGCCTCCCGAAAACTGATGAACCCACAGACTAAACCCGAAACATGGCTAGGTCACTTGACGGTTTTTGCATCTGCATGGGCGATGGTAACGAGACCGGTCGGTCGGCATAACGAAGTTATAGAGACCTTCCTTCCACCTATTTTTTTTTTCGACATTTACTGGAAAGAGACAAATATATTTTATTAAAAGTGTAGTTGAGGTTATAGGGGAAGGTATAAGTACAGACTAGAAGTTTAAACTGCTTTTAAACTAATATTTTATTTTACCTATTTATATAGAGACGAGCAAAAAGTAGGTGCAAGATTGTCAAGCTGTCATCGGGTGTCGACGTATAACCGATGGAAAACCTGCACCAACAAGCGATGGAAACTGGATGCGGAAACGGAAACCTGCGGAACAGCATTCCTAATAACCCTATGTTTCTCGATTATCTAGGTTTATTTGAATGCAGAACATCATAGTGGAGGGTTTATTTCCACTCACCTTTAGATATTGGTCTAAAATACCCTTTATCGGTGTGAACGGCTTCATTATAATACTAGATGCTGTTGCCCGCAACTTCGTGTGCGTGTTCTTTATTATAAACAAAAAAAAATCGCCATAACTGTCACCGGGCACACGTTACACGAGAAGGCACGTGGCGCTATTAGGTTTCTAACTACATACATATCATCACGGGTGCCTTACGGCGCCCGAGACCGCCTAGACGGCCCCAGGGTACCCAGCGGAGGGGTTTTAATCCCACCTCGTCGTAGCCGATGGTATGAGTCTACACCAAACAAGTGGCTAGCTAGTCGCGATGTTTTGAATAGACTCAATAACCCATCTATAAACAGTTTCACAAGTTGGTATAGTAAAACCGGGACCAACAGCTTAACGTGCTCTCCGAGGCACTATAGTGGTGTTGTCAAACAAATGTACATATTTTTTTTTATTAAAAACTCATTGGTACACCGGGATTCGAACCAGGGCCCTAAGTGTTTATAAGTCCAAGGTCTAACCAAGTTGGCCACCACGTATATTTTTAAACTAAAATAACTTAAGTTTCTAACTAAAATAAAAAATACCATCATGGGTGCCTATTTGGCTCCCAATAACCGTTTAAACGGCCTCAGGGTATCCAGTGGACGGTTTAACCCGTCCTCATTTCGCCGATGGTATTCGGAGGCAACACCTAACAAGTGGCAAGCTTGTTGCGGTGTTTATGATGAAATAGCCTCGTTGTATAAAGCGGCCACCCATCCCAGACCCGGCCTTGTTGTCAACCGCTTAACCTTGTTATCAGTCGCGCAGTGACTTAACCACTAGGCTGGGGCCGCTTTTTTCTAACTAGGTATATAAAAAAAAAAGATTCTATGGATCCCAATAAAGCTTCTTATGTTTAAGTTCTGAAATATTTGTATATAGCCCTAGTACAATATTTGTATATAGCCCTAGTACAATATTTGTATATAGCCCTAGTACAATATTTGTATATAGCCCTAGTACAATCTGTTCTTTCTTACTGTATACCAGTTTGGGGAGGTGCCCGTAAAACCAAACTTCTTAAACTTGAAGTGGCTCAGAGATCGCTTTTAAAAGTAATGCTATTTAAACCTTACAGATTTTCCTCTCATGAGCTTTATTGCACAAATGAACTTTTAACTGTACGTCAACTTTATATAGTAAACTCAGTCCTTAGGATACAACGAAAATTAATATTTGATCCCAATTACAAAGATAAAAGACGCTATGATATTGTTAGTTATGCAGTGACAAACAGAACTGTATTTTCCCATATACAGTTTAAATCTCTATCATCTCATATATATAATAAAATAAATAAAATACTTAAGATATATACTTTATCACGGAGTGAGTGTAAGAAGGTCATATCTGACTGGTTGTATAAGAAAAATTATGAAGGTACAGAATCACTTCTGGAAATTATTAAATGATTAATTAATTAAATTACTACTATATTGAATATAAGTATAGATACCCTATATATTCAACAACAACTTACCTATTTTATATTCAAACTTTCCATCTTATGTGTTTATTTATTTTTTAGTTTTTTTTTTTTGTTATTTGTATTTTTTATATTTTTATTTCTAATTTAATTTGTAGTTTGGTGGATGAAAGGGAATGCAAACATTATAATGTTAGTTTGTTTGTTCAACCAGCTCCTTCCACCTTACTTTACTTTATTGTTTTATTATTATTATTATTTTTGTTTAATTACTAATGAAATTGTGAAATGTAATTTGACGGAAGTGCGGGATCTCCTGTTACACAGGTCTCTTGACTTAGCACAGGGGTCCCAACATCCAAACAATGTAATATTTTGGTAAATAAACAATTTTGATTTTTTTTTAATTTTTAGTTATTCGATTTTAAATCCAATTGGTGGCTTTTGTGTGATGCGCGAACAAACCAACAAGCCGTCAAAAAAACAAACCGACAAGCAGACAAAAACATTAAAAAAATGCCATGGTATGAGTCTACACCGAACAAGTAGCTAGCTCGCCGCGATATTTGGATAGACTCAATAACCCACTGATATACAGTTTCACAAGTGTGTATAGTGAAACTGGGACCGACAGCTTAACATGTTGTACGAGGCACTATAGTGGTGTTGTTAAACAAATGTACATATTTTTTAGATTAAAAACTCATTGGTACACAATGGAATTTGAACCAGGGACCAAGTGTTTTTAAGTCCAGGGTCTAACCAACTCTGCCACCACGTGCAATAAATATTTTTTTAATAAAAAAGTAAATTATATCATCTCTATAGTCAAAACGCATCAATTTTTTTCATTGATCAACCTTTATTGACTTTGTAGGTCTGTTTAACATCAGGTGGATACAAAGTTACATGCGGCACTTAAATGAATATACCTAACAAATAAGTACAGTCATTTCCGAGCTCTAATAAAAACTTTTTTCACTTATAACTGAAATACTTAAACATCAACTTTGATTTTTAAAAAAACCCACAAAAAGTGTAAATTAATTCAAAAATATTTTAATACAGTTTTAACTATCTGGTGTATTTTTTTATACTGAGAGACTCTTAAAACATAAATACCCTGTATATCTGCACTTCCATAGCTGTGTCGAAGAGTTATGTCCTTCCCAGGGTCTCAAACTATCAATTTAGTACCTAATGCATAGCCAATATGATCCAGTAAGTAATATCGAGATATTCCATGCGGACACACTGATAAACAAACTTACAGGTTGAGTTGCGCCAAAGTGGCCGTTAAAGTAATTGTAACGATTAAAGTTAAAGATGGCGTCGAATATACCAGCTGTCATTCAACTTTCAAAATAAAACTGGTACATTTGACGCCATTTTAACTTTAACCGTTACATTTATAGAGTTTATTTTGGTGCAACTCAGCCTAAGAGCTTCTTATTTATCGTTTTGGAAAAATACTTAATAAAACTCACAAACTAAGGCTCTATAATGAGTTTGCGCATTGTAGAAACGTATTTGTATACGTATACGTGAGCAACAACCAATAGGGCCGCTTAATTTTTGGTAACAGGATTGAATAAAGCGATACTGGTTGTTGCTCACGTATACGTATACAAATACGTTACGTTGCTACAATGCGCAAACCCATGATAGAGCCTCTGCTTTCAATAATCATATCTGCGTCATCGATTTTTGTGGCATTGAAAACGAAAAATAATCATTACAAGTACGTACTACATAAGCAGTATTATCGCTGCTTTAAATACCGCGCGTTTCGCTGCCGTAACCCGAAAAAAATATTTCTTAACCCTGAACAATAATGCAATGTTACTCTCCTTTCTACCATTATTTTTTACTAACCTTACTCGCTAGCTAACTTCTAACGAACGTTAGGATCTACCAATATAAGACGCGCAAAAGACAACTCATGTATTTTATGTGGGCCTCTATAACTTCGTTAAGCCGACCGATCGGTCTCGTTACCACCGCCCATACAGATGCAAAAACCGTCAAGTGACCTAGTCATGTTTCGGTTTTAGTCTGTGGGTTCTACGGTTTTTCAGGAGACTACTGCATTGATTTCTTGTCGAGGTGGTAGCCTCCTTTCAGGGTGCGATTACGAAATGGGTAGTTGGACTAAGGATAAGGCAGGGAGTACCTATATTAAAATATTCTCGTAATGCAATTCGTCATTGTCGCCCCCCATTTCGTAATCGCATCATTTAGCAGGCATAGTGGGAGCGATCAATATTGTTTAAGAACAATTATTGATTGACCCCACTCATGGACTTTGTAGGTCTGCTCACCAGCAGATAGATACAAAGTCGTGCTCCAATAAAAAAATCCTTATAAAAACTTAGATAATATGGTAAGCAAAAACTCTGGTAGGTCTTTTACCGTCTTTTAGTGATAAAAAGGAAAACCACGGTGACATGAAGATATCTAAAATGAGTTTTCGTTATCGTTAACGTTACGTTATGTAAATGAGGAACCACGAATAGGATCACTCTATTTTTCAAAACAAATAGGTAACCCTATTTTATTGGCAAAACTCATGGTAGAGTTTCTACTAATAAAAAGAAAACCCAAAACATGAGTAGAGTCAGGACCGCCACTTTTATGTAAAGGTATATTAGTTATACTCTATGCCACCACTCAAGTCCAAAAGCTGTGGCGCTTTTGTAGCACACTTCTGTCGAACTACAAAATGTAGTTCCGTTTTAGCCGCAAGACTTCAATGAAAGGGGACTTTAGTCATTTATTTAGGTTATAACATAGACTAAGTTTTAACATTCTATAATATATTATTATTATATTTTATCCTATGAATATTTTTTGAAAAATAAAAACACTAATATTATTTTGATAGTACATGCGGTTGATGCGGTGTATATAGCGCCATCTTACGGGTACTGGTAACAATACTTTCTCTACAAACTTTTGAGCGCCATCTATTGCTGAATAAGAACACTTCTTAAACATTATGATTATGGTTCCAACCAGTTTCGATAGATGGCAACTAAAGTGTTTTTTTTACAGGTTTAAAAATTACAACATTCCTAAAAGTTCAATCTATACTAATATTATAAAGCTGAAGAGTTTGTTTGTTTGTTTGTTTGTTTGAACGCGCTAATCTCAGGAACTACTGATTCGAATTGAAAAAATATTTTCGTGTTGGATAATCCATTTATCGAGAAAGGCTATAGGCTATATAACATCACGACGACTAATAGGAGCGGAGTAACAAAGAAAAATGTTGCAAAAACGGGGAAAAATTATTCCTTTTAAGAGCGTACGATGCGTAAACGGTTAAATTTAAACGCGCAGACAAAGTTGCGCGGGTCAGCTAGTAAGTTATAATTTCTAGTTTCTATAGTACTGTTGAACTAAAGGTTGACTGGTAGAGAATGCCTATCGGAATTAAATCCCCTTTTGTACAATTTTATACAATTAAGTATTAAAATTAAATTACATTAAAATTAAATTATAATTATGAATCCTAGTTACTGTATTTTTTTTACCAAAGTTAATTACCTAAAGTACCTATATTTCTAAAGTATATTTAATTGCTTAAAAGAAATTTTATTAATTTGGCTTTTTTTTTTCCTTAATATTATAAGGATTTTTTTTTGGTAATTCTGTATAAGAATATTTATATGTTATTTAAGATAATTATTGTAAGGTGAATTAAAGTAAATTGATGTATATAGGTACCTAATACAATAAATACGAAAATTTTAATAGAAACAGGAAGTTGACTTATGTTATGAGTCCAACATCCCTTCTGCTTTATCACGAGGTACTTAAGTACCTCTTTCGTAACCATGCTCTATAAAAGCAAACAATAATAATTTATCATTGGTGCCTTACGCCCTCAGAGGCTCTACCATGGGTTTGCGCATTGTAGAAACGTAACGTATACGTATACAAATACGCTACGTTGTATTTATTTTTGGTAACAGGATTGAATAAAGCGATCCTATTGGTTGTTGCACACGTATACGTAAATGAATACGTTAACTTTCTACAATGCGCACACCCATGGTAGAGCCTCTGCTGGTCATATTTAAAGTCTACACCGAACGAGTGGCCACCAGATTGAGGTATCTGTATATAATTAATTAAACATCTAGGAACAGTTTCATATGTTGGCTTTGTAATAGTAAATTGATGCTCTACCATGGGTAGCATTGTAGCAACGTAACGTATTTGTATACGTATACGTGAGCAACAACCAATAGGGCTGCTTTATTATTGAACAGGATTGAATAAAGCGATCTTATTGGTTGTTGCTCACGTATAGGTACGTATACAAATAAGTTACGTTGCTACAATGCGCAAACCCATGGTAGAGCCTCTGAAGAAGCTAACCTTAAAACTGTCTTTAAGTCTAAGATCAAACCAACTTCGCAACCACATTTTGAGATTATTAATCTACACCACTAATATATAGGTACTATCTATATTAATATTATAAAGAGGTAAAGTTTGTAAGGTTCTAGGAAGTAATCTACTGAACCGATTTTGTAAATTATTTAGTGTTGCTTCAATGAAAAATGTTGAGAAAACGGGAAAAATTTGTTCCTTTTAAGAGCATCCGTTGCGTGCTCTGCGTATGCGGTTAAAGTTACGCAGACGAAGTTACGCGGGTCAGATAGTAACAATATTATTGCAAAGACTCCGGGATCCGTTGAACCCATAGACTACCTACTAATAAGTAGACTGAAGTAACTTTATCGTGTTTTGGTCATTTTGATTTATTGATTTTTTATTATTTATATTATATCTCGTAATCAATTCCTATTTTAGACGTCTTTGGCGTTTCGTACCATTTTTGTTTATCTATATTAACAATACTATAATGAGAAAAGATTTGATTGTTTGTTTGTCTCGGATAAACTCAGAAACTACTGAACCAATAAAAAAAATACTGACAACATTAAATTTTCGATCCGATTTATTTTAAATTAAACGGCGCGGGTGAAACCGCGAGACTCAGCTAATATAATAATAAACTAAAGTTTGTTAAATATGTATATTATGTAAGACATGGCACTTTCTATGTACACCAGAAACAACGATACCAATACCTAAATTTGATATTTTAACAACCCAGACCTCGGTAAACTATATACATGTAGGTATTACTAGAAAGAGACTAGTCACCACAACACAGGGAATCCTAGTGTGGTGACTAGGGATCTATATCAACAAAACTAATACTTATATAACTATGTATATTTTAACACGAAATTTTTGTCATTGTTTTCTGAAACTTCGAATAAACTTTGTTATTAATATTACAGAAATAAACTAATATTATTTGATTTGCCATGAGTAGTAATCAAACCCACGACCTCCGGAGAAGAGGTCAAAGTTAAATCGAGCGAAGAAATTTTCCAAAGCAACTTCAGTAGGTATATTATTGAGCTGCAGTTCTTCGTAGATTCCATTATTAGTTTCCACTCTGTAAGTCATGACTGCTATTACATATTAAACTTTCTAAATTTCATCTGATTCTGATGTGACAGCCGGTGACATTTCTTCCAATTTATCTCTATCAAAATCTGCATTTAAATTCATTACTTGCAATGACTGAACGTCAGAAAAATCTGATTTGAGATTGCATAACTTTAATCAATTATCATCTTCAATGATTATAGAATAGCTAGTTCATTGCTGCATTTGTGTGAAGTTTATATTTTAGGTTTCTTACAAACCAGTAATCCAATACAAATTTATTAGAAAAAAGCTGAAACTGAATTAAATTAGTGTTGTTCTAAAATTACAATCACGCAAATTTAAGTAAATATGCACGTTAATATTGCCTCTAGCGTTATTAAAATGAAAAGAAAATTATTGCTATTTGTTATTACTTAAAAATACATAACTTTAATAATTTGAAGTGCCTTAGTGGTTAGAGTTTAGACTATTGTACTATACCAAAGGGTTTCGGGTTCAATTTGCAAAAATAACTACAATAATACTTTTAAAGTCTACATTGATATCCCTTTTTTACCTTTCAGAAAATATAACATCGAACGCAAAGGCTTACAAATAAAGTTACAAAATTGTGTTAACATAACATTGTTTTTGTAGAGTTTTTTAACTCCCTGTCTCAGAAAGTTTTGATAAAACATTTAAATTTCAAACAACAATACTAGAAAATGAAAAAATATAAATAATAAATACTTATTTACTAAATATATAGTATGAATACAACTCAATCAAATTCAAATTTTAATCGTCAAATAAAAAAAAAGGTAAATTTTAACTAGCTATATCTAAAGAATATAATATCTAATATATATATATTAATATATAATATATCATTTCATTCAACGTATATCATTTATTATCCAGAGAGGTAATGTTGCGGGCATATTAGGAACATTAGGCCAACGGAGTAGCTGGGACATAGACTACATTTAAATTTAGTTAGACTACATTTAAATTTAGTTAGACTACATTTAAATTTAGAGATAGGTATTTTATATTATTATATTAATATTTTTTATGTGTTAGGTGTTTAATTCTTATTTAATTTTATTTTCTTCTGGTTTTTATATTTAGATTTCTTTTGTAATATTTAAGTGTGATTTCTATGATTATTTAATTAATTAAATATGTAAATAACTTACCTTGACCTATATCTAATAAAAATATAGTACTTAAGTATACTACCAATAAAAGCGCAAACGAACAAGCCCTATAGACTTTCCCCAAGCATTTAGCCTTAGAAAATCAGGGCAATGATAAGAAGCTGAGTACAGCACGCCTAGCCATGAGCTAGTACTCCTAGAATCGTGATGCTACCATAGACATTAATATTGTAGAAGCTGCAGATGATTATTTGTTAAAAATTAAGGAAAAATCCATAGACATCGAACATGTTACAATTAAATAGTAAAATAAAGTTTTGGTGTTTGTAATTTTTTTTTATCATTGGAACGGAAATTGCAATCAAAAGTTCCCGAAATAAACATGCATAAATGAGAAGAGTTATGACTGTGGACGAGGCTAAACGGGTAAGTAGAGAAAGAAGTGACACTTGGTGGTTACCCCGTAACGGTCCATGTGAAGACACACGAAGGGAAATAAATAATATTTTAGCATTTTGAATTATGTTTTTAAGATATAATAATTGTATTATTGTTTTAAAAACTGTTTACCTACTTATAAAATATTAATGGCCTCATTCATAAAAACGTATTGAGTTCTCGAAGAACACATATGTTAAGTTAAAAGAGATCAAGGACTCAAAAATAGGTTTTTATGAATACCTACCGGTGTAAATATTTAGTGTTAAATGTTTAAAACAGCTGTTTCTTATATAGCAGCGTAAGACTAAGTTATAATTGTATCCGATCATTCTAAACACTTATTTTTTCATTCTTTTACAGGTGTCGGTCATGGATATAATCAGTCATAACTTGACATAAAGCCCCATTTCCTAGACCGTTGATGATCAATCTTGTATCCAAAAGTATAAAACTAGTAAATTTTTAACTAGGCATATTTATCTATAATATTACATTATAATAGGAGCGATGAAAGATTCTCTCGTCATCATGTTATTACTTAAAAATACATAACTTTAATAATTTGAAGTGCCTTAGTGGTTAGAGTTTAGACTATTGTACTATACCAAAGGGTTTCGGGTTCAATTTGCAAAAATAACTACAATAATACTTTTAAAGTCTACATTGATATCCCTTTTTTACCTTTCAGAAAATATAACATCGAACGCAAAGGCTTACAAATAAAGTTACAAAATTGTGTTAACATAACATTGTTTTTGTAGAGTTTTTTAACTCCCTGTCTCAGAAAGTTTTGATAAAACATTTAAATTTCAAACAACAATACTAGAAAATGAAAAAATATAAATAATAAATACTTATTTACTAAATATATAGTATGAATACAACTCAATCAAATTCAAATTTTAATCGTCAAATAAAAAAAAAGGTAAATTTTAACTAGCTATATCTAAAGAATATAATATCTAATATATATATATTAATATATAATATATCATTTCATTCAACGTATATCATTTATTATCCAGAGAGGTAATGTTGCGGGCATATTAGGAACATTAGGCCAACGGAGTAGCTGGGACATAGACTACATTTAAATTTAGTTAGACTACATTTAAATTTAGTTAGACTACATTTAAATTTAGAGATAGGTATTTTATATTATTATATTAATATTTTTTATGTGTTAGGTGTTTAATTCTTATTTAATTTTATTTTCTTCTGGTTTTTATATTTAGATTTCTTTTGTAATATTTAAGTGTGATTTCTATGATTATTTAATTAATTAAATATGTAAATAACTTACCTTGACCTATATCTAATAAAAATATAGTACTTAAGTATACTACCAATAAAAGCGCAAACGAACAAGCCCTATAGACTTTCCCCAAGCATTTAGCCTTAGAAAATCAGGGCAATGATAAGAAGCTGAGTACAGCCCGCCTAGCCATGAAGCTTGTACTCCTAGAATCGTGATGCTACCATAGACATTAATATTGTAGAAGCTGCAGATGATTATTTGTTAAAAATTAAGGAAAAATCCATAGACATCGAACATGTTATAATTAAATAGTAAAATAAAGTTTTGGTGTTTGTAATTTTTTTTTATCATTGGAACGGAAATTGCAATCAAAAGTTCCCGAAATAAACATGCATGACTGTGGACGAGGCAAAACAGTATGTAGAGAAAGAAGTGACACTTGGTGGTTACCCCGTAACGGTCCATGTAAAGACACACGAAGGGAAATAAATAATATTTTAGCATTTTGAATTATGTTTTTAAGATATATTATTTTTATTATTGTTTTAAAAACTGTTTACCTACTTATAAAATATTAATGGCATCGTTCATAAAAACGTATTGAGTTCTCGAAGAACACTTAAGTTAAGTTAAAAGAGATCAAGGACTCAAAAGTAGGTATTCATAAAAAGGTAGTTAAATGTTTAAAACAGCAGTTTCTTATATACTCGTAGCAGCGTAAGACTAAGTTATAATTGGATCCGATCATTCTAAACACTTATTTTTTCATTCTTTTACAGGTGTCGGTCATGGATGAAAGATTCTCTCGTCATCATGCTCCTAATGACACTTTTAAAAGAGCTTTTTCAGCTACAAATTTTACATCAGTCATTGAACCCTCTGGCCTAAGCCGAGCAGATGGGAAGCAGCCTGATGGGCTGACTTTAGTGCCATGGATGGAGTCTCATTTGGGATTTAACTTGAGTTGATACTTATGCCGCTATATTTAAGGATTATTCAAGGATCTTCTGCAAATGATCAGCCGCAAAATCTGTAAGTACGGCCAAACACCAAAAATATTCGGACCTTAAACACAATTATCTATTCTTACCATTTGCTGTAGAAACTTCAGATGTTTGGTCTTCAGAAATTAAACAAAATAGTTGTGATGTAGGTACCCTCCTTAAAGAAACATCTGGTGTTGTCCGAGCACAGTTTCATTTCATTCAATGTATATCATTTATCATCCAGGGAGGTAATGTAGCGAGCATATTAGGAACCTTAGCCCAACGGAGTAGCTGGGACATAGAAGACTACATTTAAATTTAGTTTCAGGTATTTTATTTTATTATATTAATATTTAGTTTAGGCAATAAACTTTAGGTGGTAACCAAAAACTATCTAGGGATTTAGATTTACAGTAAGATCACATCTACCGTGATCTCATGGAAGCTCCAAGAATCTTGTCGTGGTACCTGAGCCCACATCTTACTTTCACAACAAACTAGCATGCATGTAGGATTAACATTTAGAATTATACCATTAAAACAATAGGTATCTTAGCGAGAGAATAAAATCTACATTTTACCTTTTTGGTTAATTTAACATATAATGCCAGAACAGACAAACAATATTGGTAGTAACGCCAAGCCATTAAGTTCCTGGATTTTTTTATTAATGATAACTTATTATGAAATGACGGGTTAATCCCTCCGCTGGGTACCCTGAGGCTGTTTAAACGGTTCTCGGGAGCCAAATAGGCACCGTGATGGTTTATTTATTTATTATGATTAATTAAGTAATAAAAGTTAAGTAACTCTATTCAAAATGTTAAGTAATTATAGTATAGGTATTTATTTATGAAATATTGGTAATAATATGTAGGTACCTAGTAGTATCGTTATTCCAGTAAGTACTCATTACATAGTACAGGCCAGAGCCCAATTTGTGACCAAGGCAGCATTATGTTATTATGTATTGACCGCCTCGATAGACAATGCGCCTTTGGCGTTGTGTCCGGAGGTCGTGGGTTCGATTCCCACCCATGGCAAAAATATATTAGTACGTTATTCTGTACAGTTTGTCATGGTCTGTTTATAAAATAGAATATATTAATATCGTTGTTCCTGATACATATAGTGCAAGCCTAAAGCTTTGTTTGTGAGCAGAGCCATATGTGAAAATTGACCTACATGTTAGGTATTCTTATACCTACTTATTATGTTATAATAATATTATATATTTAAAATGTAAGAATATAGCATCTTGTTATACCACCAACTGCATTTACGAGTAGACATCCAAATAATCACATATAATAATGACATTCAGCCAACCATATACAATCGCAACAAAACAAAATAACCGCGCTTGAGAGCTAATCTTGAAAACCACTGAACCTTGTAAAACAACTCCAAAGCATGTAGAGTGACATGCTGCGTCTCAATAAAGACATTTTTTTGGCCAAAAAACGGAATTCGTGGTCAAGAGAAAACGTTTGTGATGGAAAGTTTGTTCAACAACAAAAAATTACAACATTATATTTATGGAAAAACAATAAACAAGGTTTTTGTTGACAAGCCTTCTTTTTTGGATTTGCTATAAACAGACCAATCTTGGTTATATTTTAAAGAAAATAAATGTAAATAAAATTTATTGTTAACCAGATCAATATTAAATTATGCATTAAAATAAAAACTTAGTTATATTATTTAAGTAAATTTGGACGCGAGATGCTACTGGCATTAATTATTAGTAGACGGTAATGCTTCTAATAATAATAATATGAAATATATTACATACATATTGCGTTGTATGTGTAGTGGTATTATATTTTATAAACTCCCAGACCATCACAACCTGTACTTAAAATATTTTTTGCCATGGGTGGGAATCGAAGAAACGACCTCCGCATACAACGCCAAAAGCGCAACCTCTAGGCTATGGAGGCGTAGTTAAAACCTATACAACGCGTCTCAGTATGGTATTTTACATTTTTTTACAACATTTTGATATTTAAAAAAACTTTTTGGGTTTTAAATATCACTGTCTCTAACGGCTAGCGATTGAAAAGTGAACAATAGGGGAATATCTCTTACAAAAAGCTATGGTCATCCTTTCTGTACCATTAGTAACAACGATTTCATTTGTACACCTAGAAAGATTGTACACAGAAATCTAGTACACTAGTCGATAATTATAGTTGCCGGCGATTTTAAGTTTTTTGGTATACAATATAAAAAACACTATAAAATAACAAAAATATGCTAAAGCAAGGCATCGATGTCTAGAGTAGGAAAAAGAAATATTTACCAGATATAATTCCCGAACATGAAATACAATTTATTAAAAAAAATATAGGTATTTTGAATAACTACGTTTTGATATTAAAAAAAAACTTTTAGGATTTGAATGCCTCTAACTAATATAAAAATATATATATTTTTTTTAGGAGGTTTAATTTTAATACATAGTTTTTAATTAGTATTATTTATTTTATGTTATTTAATTTTTAACTGAATAAAATATGAATAATAGTACTAATCATTGTTATAAAAAATTCACAGGTCTCTAATAAAATACCCAATTATTTAAAACATCATTGTTCATGCACAATAAAAAACTTAATACCTAATTATAACATATTTAAAGAAAATCCTTCATAAATAAAATCGCATATAAATAATGATAAACAAGATCTATAGAATCCTTAAAAAAGGGTACTCTATTATATATTAGGCACTCGTAATACAAACATATAAACGTAGATAGAGCAACATATTTTTTTTAATTTTATTTTAGCTAAGATTTATTTATATTTATTTTGTTATTATTTTCTTTTGTGGAGCAAATAAATGAATTCGTAAACGTAATAAAAAGTTTAAATACAAAAAAAAAATATTAATAACCTACAGAAAAAAAATATTCAATGTACATTAAGTTCAAATCCTCTCCCGACTTAGAAGTACCCATTACCATTGTAGCAATGCTCATTGTACTGCCAATGTTATTTGTTATTAAAAGTATACCCAGAATCTCCAGATATCAAATTTAAGAGCACAAAGTTTTTTTTACAAATTCCCTAGCTTTGGAAACCCGGGTCCCGTTATCTCAGCAGCAAACGAAACAAATAAATATTCAGTTTGATCTTTGCTATTACTATCAGATATACATAATACATTTATAAGGCTTAGAGCCTTTATAAATATTACAGTTATTATCGAATTGTATAATATTGCCTATAACTTACCGCGTTACACCATTGGCCTGACCTTTACATCCGTCCAATTGTTGTTCCGCCAGCTCCTTCATTATGGTTGTCCACAAAACAATTCCATAAACGAAATTCTCTGCGTTTTCTAGTTAGATTCACTTTCAACTTCATTATTAAGGTCACATGAAAGGTCACCTTTTCGGACACGATATAATCAATTGTCACAGTAAAAGCGTCTTTTTCTGCCTCATTCACTTAATGTTTATCACATAATTTAAGTATTTCTTTATATTTTTCTGGTACTTCGTAAGAGTTGATGTTTTCTTCTCCGGCAACGCTAAAATTGCATATCCGCAATTTGATTTTTCTAGAAAGTTAAATGCAGTTGCATCTTTCGCCTTCTCCAGTTTCCTTCGCAGCCTCAGAGTAATGCACTCATCACACTTTCCATGGCTAACGGTTGCGATCAGATAAAATATGTTGACAAGCTGTAAAAAAAAGTTTAGATTAAAAATTTTCACTTTAAATTTAACGATGTTCTGCTATTGTGTGTGAGCAATAAAATATATGTAATGGCGTAGTTGTGTTGTATCGATGTTATTATCGGTAGGATGTGCTTCGAGTAAAAGTGAATCGTGCATTTTCGCTTTCTTAGAAGCATTGTTTATTGGAGTCGTGGGAGAATCTGGCATTTTCGTTGGAGTTACAGCGGCATAAACAATGCTACGCTTACTGTAATCGTATAATCAACCTTTAATAATCGTATTGACGATGTTTTCTTTGCTGTCAAGTGTGTTATTATTTTGTTAACTATAGAAGATGATGATGTGACTTTCCATGTCATTATTTTTGTGTCATTTTCTAAAATTTGTCTTATTTTATGCAAAAATTATATACTCGTTTTTTTTGCGGTCATAGAACTTTCTTTTAAATTTTAATTAGTTATATAAAATCATATTTTTAATCTCAAATGTCTTGTTTCTTATAGCCCTCAATCTTAAAGCTAAGTCTTTTATTTCGTATTTTTATTGTTTATTTAATCCTACCAAAAAAAAATCTTGTAGAAAAATTACTTTAATTAGTCGCGTTGTTCCAAAATTACACGAATACTAACAAACTTATTTATAAAAAAAAATATTATTATGCCATCATAATGAATGTTGGATATAACTTTATTAGCTACAGAATAGTAAAAACCGACTGCCACAGGACATTCGCTCCTCTACTGTTAACTCTATTAAGATATTACCTCTACTGTTAACTATATTAACTGGACAAGTAGCTATTACTGAACAATACTGTTACTTTGTTGTTGTACTGTTATTTCTTCTGTGGTTTAACTTAAATATTATATAAAGATTAAAAAATCTATATATATTTTGCACGCCATCGTGTGGTAGAATATGTAGGATCAAGCAAACAACTTTTCAACACTGTACTGCTCGTTTAATATTAAATAATCTTTTTTTAATAATATACGGAACGAAAACGAATGTGTTTTCGAAATATTCTTTAAAAAAAGTTTAATACACTCGTACTTTCTTGTCATACGAACATTTGGGACACTAAATGCACGAGTTATTCCGAAATTCGTGTCAAAAATAATTACAATATAAAAGTTACAGAAACTTTTGTCACGATGTAATATCTTGTAGAGATTTCCGAGCCGTAATGAAGAAATTATCTTTTTTTTAATCTTTTTTCAAAGTCAAGGGCTCATTGTTTTAAGGCTTTGAAGAAGAGATCATGTTTGACAGGCATTAGATTTTTATCTATGTTTTTATTCGTCATACAAAAAGAAATTAAAAACTTTAAAAGGAAGTCTTGATAAGAGTAATATTAGGCCTATAGTCTTAATTATATTTTAAGCACATTTCGCTTTCGTTTTAGCAAAGGAAATTACTATTTCTTATCTGTTATGTTTATCTAGTATAATAATTACTGATCAATAGTAAACTGGCCACGCAACAGGTAATAATATTTTAAAAAAAAGGGAATTTTATACTTATTATAAATCTACGTAATATTATTCTAACACTGACTGATAGACATCGTACAGCTTTAACCGGTAAGTCTAGAAACATTCAATGTCGCTGTACGTGAGCACTAAGTATTTTTGATAATTCATCCCCTAAGGGGTTAAAATAGGAGATGAAAGTTTATGGAAATCCGAAAATTTTGAAGTTAGAAATATGTTTTTTTTTTATTTTATTGACTATTTATAAATAATGTTAGAAGGACCCACACCTTTTTTTACAGCGAACCGTAGCACACCCAACCAGAGAGTTCTAGGCATTAGCTCTTTTTGGATTTAGCTATAAAGTTTAAAAAAAGTTTTTATTATTATTGCAAACATATGTCTTTGTATCTCGTATATGCTCGTTCTCTCTGCGAGATCGATTCAGAAATGAGAAAACCTATAGACGAAGCAAAGTAACCGACATAGCCCGAATCGATGATCAATAACGAATCAGTAAGTTGAATATAGCAGTGGGCAGGGCATAAGCACCAAGACCTGATGGCCGATGGGGCCGTAAAGTCCTCGACTCGCATTCGAGGACTTTACGACCACGTACCGGCAAGCGCAGCGTAGGACGTCCACCCACAAAATGGGCCGACGACCTTATTAAAATCGCAGACAGGAACACGCTGGATGCAAGCCGCCTCCAGTGTTTCTTTTGGAAATCCATAGGAGAGGCCTATGTCCAACAGTGGACGTTCTACGAATGATGATGATGATGTATTTGTATCTACCCGATGGCAAGCAAACATACATAGCCTATGAAAGGTGTTTGATTGACCACTTTTTGAATTATTCATTAAAATGGGTCACCCAAAGATGAATAACGAGTCTACTTTAATAGCATCACCTCAAATAATGACAAATATACTGCCGTTTCGTAACCTGAAAGGAGACTACTACTTCGACGAAAACAAAGAAATCGAGAAAGTAAGCTCCTGAAAACCAAAGTATACTCATATAAATAAAATTATTATTAAAATTATCACAATTAGCCATTATACTGTTTTTGGTATTTGAAATTAGTATCTGCCTAGAAAAGGTATAACAGAGAAAGCTAAGTATACACTTGCAGTTCCAAATAAGTATTAAAATAATGATGTTCAAAACCATACATATAATTTTGTAGAAGTTCCAAAGATTACGGGTGCACGAAACCAGTAACGGAGGGGCTCTGAATCAACAAGTCTCTGAGTTTATAGCTTCAATATCCAATCGACATAGTAGCCAACTTCGGTGATACTGGTGTTGGTGTTGTCTATTCATGGACTGTATAATTAACTAACCATCTATGGGATATACTGTCATATGTGGGGCTCCAATAAAAAGAGACAAACAACAAAACTGCAAAAGTTGGTACCTATTAGTGAAACTGATCAATCTTCAACTCTTTAAACATATTTTTTGAGAACGTAGTCTGTAGGTCAGTTAGAAAACTTAAGCCAGTAACATCTAGTATCAGCCTCAGAGTACTAGGTAGAGAAACCCTATTACAATGTTTAATTAAAAGTAATATTATAACAGTAAAACAATTAAAATAAACATTTATTACATTAATAAATATTGAAACGTATCATTTTATAGATTCCATTATATAGTTAGTTTCACTTTTAAATATTTTAACTGCCGATGCCATAACTTGATAAAATATGTTTTATAACAAGAAACAATGTAAGTTGGTGTTCGTTTAATTTAATGTACATAATGGTATGCAATTAAAGACCATATTTTTCACACCATCAATTCTGATTGTTATTGTAATATTCTGATTATTATGGTATATGATATAAGCATCATTTATTCTGACATTTGAATGTTGGTTGGTTTTATTTTGGTTTTCTAGTAAATTTATACAATAGCAATTTTTATTGGTATACGTTTATCTTAAAGTAAATAACACTTGACTCTATATATTCGGGGATTCGTACAGTTTGTCATAGACTGTCATATATTCGTACAGTTTGTCATAATATAATGAAGTGTATAAGGTGCCATTGTTTCTGGTGCAAATAGTACAAGGCTAGAGTTAAATTTTTGATTAGGACAAGATGAAAATGAAAAGAAAGAGTCATATATTTAAATAATGAGTGATTTATATTGGTTATTCCATTACAAATACTTGAAGGCGGGAATTTTGTGTAGAATAGCGTAATGGCTCTACCAATACTATTATGATTTCAGTGCATCCAATTATAAAACTAAAATGTCAAAACTGACCTAAGTGGCACGTAAAAATCTTTTGGGGCACATTTTATATATTTTTCAATTCTATATGAGTTTATTTATTGTTATAAATATTCTGTCACCTGAATATTAAATAGCATACTCGTCCGTAGAATAAAATAACAAGATATCAGGTGAGTTTGACATTTTTCCTTTTTGAGAAGTTGTCGGTCTTTTTTTAGGTATTCTTTTCATAGATGGGATTTTTTTAATTTTTTTATTGGAGCACGACATGTGACTTTGTATCTACCCGGTGGTGAGCAGACCTACAAAGTCTCGAATGGGGTCAATCAATAATGGTTCTTAAACAATATTGATCGCTCCCGCTATGCCGGCTAAATGATGCGATTACAAAATGGCGAAAATGACTAATTGCATTACGAGTATATTTTAATATACTTGCTGCCTTATCGTCAATTTAACTACCCATTTCGTAACCGCACCCTGAAAGGAGATTACCACCTCGACAAGAAATCGATGCAGTAGTCTCCTGACAACCGATGAACCCACAGACTTAAACCGAAACATGACTAGGTCACTTGACGGTTTTGGATCTGTATGGGCGATGGTAACGAGTTCATCCAGCATTTTACAGTTTATAAATTTCCAAGTCTTCCAAATATATATGTATAGACAGGGACAAAAATCCCTGTCGTTAAACTACATATTTCTTATGAACGAGATCAGCAATTTAGGTATTGTTTAGATAACTTATTTTACTAAATCAAGGTATATCAGTTGGCAAATAAAATTATAATATTTCTCAAAATGTATTAAATGTCCCCTTTGATATGGAGTTTCCAGTTAATTGAGCACAATTTATTTTAACAGTGTGTAAGCCTATTTGATGAATTAAGAATATAATCGAACTCTGCAGTTTATTTTTTCATTGTTTGAAAAAGGGCAAGCACTTTAGCATATTAAGTGCATATAAGTTTCGTCGTAGTCGACGAGTTCGCAGAATACTATCACCGACGACTACGTGGAAACAAAACCCTTGTGCTGGGTACCCTGAGGCCATCCAGGCCGCAAATAAGGCACCGTGACAATCTTATTATTGGGTTGTAGGGAGATCAATTTCTAAGGTGAGTTAAAATATATGGTATTGGCTCGTACGTTGCACGACGTAATTGACAATACAGGGAAGTAAAGTTCGTATAATAATCTTATAGGATATTTCGCACATATTGCTCTGGGCACAAATTAAACTCTAAGCTTGTACTATGTGTACCAGGATCAAAGATACTAATATTTTAGAAACATCCAGACCAAAACTAAAATAAATATCATCACGGGTGCCTTATGGCGCCCGAGATCGCCTAGACGGCCTCAGGATATCCAGCAAAGGGGGGTTTAATCCCACTTCGTCGTAGCCGATGGTATAAGTCTACACCGAACAAGTGGCTAGCTCGTCGCGATGTTTGGAGAGACTCAATAACCCATCTATAAACAGTTTCACAAGTTGGTATAGTGAAACTGAGACCCATAGCTTAACGGGCTCTCCGAGGCACTATAGTGGTGTTGTTAAACAAATGAACACATTTTTTTAGATTGGGTACATGGAAAACATTAAATTTGTACCCATCTTTGGATACAAACAATATACCACGGATGCAGTAATATTCTAAAGTTATTGTTATGTTTCATACATCTATTAGCCAGTTTCCAATTAGTAGTGAGGTAGGAGCTGTACCGATGCACCGAAGCAATGCACTTTGAGAGTGTTCTTATCATATCTTGGTAATGAGTGCAATAATTATGGGTGATCTTACAATTATACGGTTACGGATCTCAGCACGCTCTGGTTTACATTTTTTGCTGGTTTTAGTTGTCAACATATTTTATTTATATTATTGCTTAAAGATAATTCTTTGGAGGATCGGGGTTTTTCGTGTTAAAGTTTAATGGTTGAGTTACCAGCCAAAGAACACGATCGCCAATCAAATCGCCGCATCGATCGATGAAAATGTATTTGGAATTTTACTCTATGGGTAGAGCCTGATCGACGAGAAACGTCAAATCCCATACATTTGGCTTTCTATGGGTATTTCGATTCGATTATCGATTAGCTCTTTGGTAAGGCCCCTGAGCATTTTTCTGCTATTTTCTAATGTTTAAATTATCTTGGCGTACCTACATGAGTGTATCATAATGACTTAGGTATGTTCTACCATCTAACCTATGGGAGGAACTGGATTATGATCCAATTGATTGCTGCGCCATCACAGAACTTAGTTTTACCAATAGTCAAAATAGTAATGGTACTAATACCATTTAAATTACAGTATTAATTAAAAAGTGCCAGAATTATTTCCTAATACAATAACAAACACGACATTAGTTATCTGGACAACCAAAAAGGCCTAATCTCTAGGCTAATTGCGGAAAACGAGCCCCCCATGAACATGAACATGAACATCTGGACAACCACTTTATAGTTTTGCTAACCAACAGATACTACAGAGTAAAGTAATATTCTAATGATAACGTCTGTCTTATGACAACCACTTTATAGTTTTGCTAACCAACAGATACTACAGAGTAAAGTAATATTCTAATGATAACGTCTGTCTTATGCTAATCTGGCATCGTGATAATCAAGAAAATTTACTGTATAGTGTTTTAGTACAAGACATTTAAATAACTTATTCACGTTTAGGTAGATATCATGTGGGTTTAAATTTACCTGGTGGTAAGTAACATGCAATGTCCAAGAATGATACCAACCAATGTACTACACCAGAGGCTCTACCATGGGTTTGCGCATTGTAGAAACGTAACGTAATCATTTACGTATACTGAGCAACAACCAATAGGGCCGCTTTATTTTTGGTAACAGGATTGAATAAAAGTTACGTTTCTACAATGCGCAAACCCATTGTAGGGCCTCTGGTGTAACTACTCTACTACGACAGGTCCGTTGCGGGGTAGGCAGTCAATAGTCAGTATGCACAGGTCATATTTAATATTCATACCATCATGTGCCTTACGGCGTCCGAGACCACCTAACTAGACTATCTCAGGGTACCCAGCCCAAGGGTTATTTATTTCCATCTCGTCACAGCCGATGATATGTTGAGTCTACATCGAACAAGTGGCAAACTCGTCGCGGTGTTCAGATAATTTTAAAAGTTATTACTGGGATGGATAGTTTAATGTACCAAATCTAAGCCGAGGCACTATAGTGGCCTATTTTTATTTAATTGTGTATTTAATTTTTGTGCTATTTTACCGCGTTTTATCAAAATAAAAATAGCACAATCACTTATCATATTACGTAGATATTAAGTACATTTTAGGGTACCTGCCTTGAACGCCCATGCCATGTGGTTTTGGGCACCGTGACGCACTAAGTGTTTATTTTTTTAAATATCAGAAGACTTTTAATTAAAAAGTAATGAAATAGTAATTAAATTAAATAATTCAACCTACAAAACAATAAAATAAATAATTAAGGATTATAAAAATATACTATATAAATAAGGAATGCAAATTAAAAAAAAAATAGAACGCTGTATGTTTTAGTGCATTTACGAAAGGAAGTACGAGTATGTAGAGATCATGCGAAATGGCGCACAGTATCCTCTGCCTACCCTTGAATAATATGTACGTTATAGTATTTATGTATGTATTAAGTTACAATTAAGAAAAAAACTTACTCATAAATTAATGAAAAAAAATGAAAAAATCCAAGAAATCACTTCACAAGCACAACACAACTAGTTTTATTTTCAAAAAAGTTTTTTTTTTGGAAAAGCCTTTAAAAATAAATATCCACTTTAGTGACGACCTACCAACTCTACCTTAGCTATTACAATGAGTCGGAATGGTAGTGCACATTCGATCTCATTTACTATCACTTAGTTGTACGGACTATTTTAAACTCTAAACACTTTCCATGAAAGTTAGTTTTACTGTAAACCTTTTTAATTAGATGTGTGGATTTTATCAATGCACTTTTTTTACTGATAATTAATTAAACACGTTATTAATTGTACTATTATACTTAAATCGATTATGAATGCAATTAATATATTTTATTACTTATCACATTTTAATCTTCAATATTAATATGAGAAAAGTCAGCAGTCTTCCGCGTCTTTCCTAATTTTCTGAAAAGGATTGCCAAGGATTTTTTAAAACTTAACAAGGTTAAATAATAAAAATATAGTTACGGCTTAGTTTGTAATGAGGGTTTGACTGGTAGCGACTTCCCAAGGGGTTCCCACGTTTCCACTTTGTGCAATAAATAAAAAAAAAGGATCCTTTAAAACAAGCTTCCCAGTAACAATCCTACGACTCATTACCGCTGCTTACCGCTTTCTCTTACCTACCCTTTGTATGGTGTACAAGATTCTATTCAGAATCTTACTCTCGCTAGATCCAATAAAGAAATATATTTTTTTATACATATTTAATATTGACTGCCTCCGTAGTGGTTGCCTTTGACGTTGTATAAGGAGGTCGTGGGTTCGATTCCCACCAAAAAATATTAGTACGTTTTTCTGTACAATTTGTCATGGCCTAAGTTTTTATAGAATATAATATGTATTATATCGTAGTTTCTGGTATACATAGTACAAGCCTAGAGCTTAGTTTGTGACCAGAGCAATATGTGCAAATTGTCTTACATACTGTATTAATAAATAATTATTTTGATAATTATTCTCCTAGGTTATGCTGATGTAAAGAATTAAAAGAGTTTTCAAGCATTCATGAGGTTGGTTAAGATGGTACATATGTATCTGTTTCATTCTTACATAGAACAGCAGTCATCATTATCATCCACAGTTTTTTTTTTTTCCATTCTGGGCTGTTTAGTTCTTAGGCATTAATATTTCATCATCATAAGCCTAATGAAATAATGCCTAATGAATTATTTGAAAAAAAAATGCCTACTTTCATAGAATTTTAACTTTTCAAACAATATTTCCTCAACCTGGCCCTAAACCATTTTTTCCATCCTACATACATACATACATATCATCACGGGTGCCTTACAGCGCCCGAGACCGACTAGACGGCTCCAGGGTACCCAGCGGAGGGGTTTTAATCCCACCTCATCGTAGCCGATGGTATGAGTCTACACCGAACAAGTGGCTAGCTCGTCGCGATATTTTGAATAGACTCAATAACCCATCTATAAACAGTTTCACAAATTGGTATAGTGAAACTTGGACCGACAGGTTAACGTGCTCTTCGAGGCACTATAGTGGTATTGACAAACAAATGTACATAATTTTAAATATATACGTGGTGGCCGAGTTGGTTAGACCTTGGACTTAAAAAAAAACACTTAGGTCCCTGGTTCGAATCCCGGTGTGTACCAATGAGGTTTTAATTAAAAAATGTATGTCATACCTTCGGCTACGACGGGGTGGGATTAAAACCCCTCCGCTGGGTACCCTGAGGCCGTTTAGGCGGTCTCGGGCGCCGTAAGGCACCCGTGATGATATCTACACATCTACTTAAAAACTCATTGGTACACACCGGGATTCGAACCAGGGGCCTAAGTGTTTTTAAGTCCAAGGTCTAACCAACTCGGCCATCACGTATGTATTTTTCCATCCTGTATACTTATTTATGTATGTTACCGTATTAGTATTATCATTAGCTATGAACTGGTTTACAGCTATGACAATAGTAAGTGAATAAGAACGACGCAATGGGACGTCTTTGTGCTAATTAATCATCCAAAGTGCGTGCTGAGACCTAAGGTTGTTTTTTTAATCAAAATACTTCTGTCAGTTTAATAAAATATTTCTGTCAGTTATGTCTATTTAATAAATAGACAGTCAGTCTTGAACAGTCTTGAATTCGATAAATAGTATTTATGGAATTAAAGACTGGAAAGATAGTTTTAAATCAACAATCCTGCTGTATTTTGATTTTTAATTCCCTAAAATTTAATTTATAAACTGTTTAAGATAATTATGTTTAAATTATGTTTACAATAAAATTTTATTTAAACATGGGAAAGTTGTTCGTTTTGATCAGCAGAACCTCATATTAGCCCAAAGTACATCCTTTCAAAATCATATACAAAGTATATGATTTTTTTATTAAAGAGAATCGAAATATAAGAAACTAACTAAATAATAATAGTATTTAGACAAAAAACTGAAATCTAGGATGCTGGCGGCGTTTCCCCTCTGAATAGTGAGGCTTACATATTGTGCAAAAAACGCCGCCGCTCTTGGGTCACTTGAGGCGTGGACCAAAATAGAACCGATTTCTTTAAAAATAAAATTATCATCCGACGACCATGGGCCGAGCGTATCTACTGCAAACGCCGCAAATATGTGATCTGTAGAAGACGCGGCCAACGTATCTATCTACGCAGGGCGCGTCCCATACAAGAGACCACGGAACTATGGTAACCCCGTCTGGTCTTTTACCATCATCGCGGAGCATAGTGGGCGGATCCAGTAAGACAGGTATAGACACAGTAGTCAGTGCTCTTTTAATAAACTCATAAGACTACTGTATCAATAAAATCGGCCTGCACTGATATAAAACAAATCAGGCAGTATTGAAACTTATTATATTCCAGTAGCCCTAGCTAGTGTGAGTTTTTTTAACGTTTATTTTCGCGTTAACTATACTACCGCGTTAACATTTTGACCAATCACACGAACGCATTTCTAGTTCTCAAAATTTCCGCTTGGAGCGCAGAACCATTTCCCATACAAATTTTAGTTAACTCAAACGCAAAGTAATAGTTAGAAAACTCACACTAGGGGTACAGATTATAAACAGCATTAAGCATTATTGCTTATACACAACAAAAACCAGAAAGTGGTTCTTTTTTATTATTTTAATTGGAGAAAATAAATTAAATACCCTTTAAGAAATACCTTCACGTAACGTATTAGTTACAATGCTATCGTAATACATTGTTCATTTTATTTGTTAATTATTTTTATTAGGAGTAAGTAGATTATAATTCAACTATGGTGAATATAGAGTAGGTACTTATTGAATATATTTTGTTTTCATTGTTTATTTTTTAGACTTCACGCAACGTGCCCTGCGGAGTAGTAAACTTAGTGGCACTTAGTAATTTTTAAACTTTCACATGTTGTTAATATAAATGAATATATAAATATTTTGGGTCGTCCCGTGACCACGGTCAATGTAACTTAGTCGAAACGTCGTGAAATCAAATGTAAATGGCATTTACACCGGATATGCGATTTACGGAGATAAGAGATAAGAGTTTTCTTTCTAGTGGCTCTTATTTCTAACTCTGTACATATTATGCCTCGTCCATAGTCATCTCTTGTCTTACATGCACGTCGATTTAGATTATACAGTAAGTAAATATATTGATTTATCTATTAACATGTAAATATAATTATTATCTAGACATATAATAAAATTGTAAATGAAAAAAATCTCTACATTGAACTGATAAAAAAAAATATGGGGATGTCATACGTGCGCATGCTGGCCAAAAAATATTAGCAATTAGTTTTTGTTTTGAAATTAACACGCTTACGAAATTGCGGGAATATTCATAAAAACATATTTTCTTCTAAAATATGTATGGAAGGCAATAATAAAGTGAACCATGAAATGAGTCAGTATGAGGCAGTTAATATTTATTTAACTAGTCCAAAACTGCGCGACCCTACGCTGCTCGTACGCTAAAGTTCAGTATTGGTCACTCAGTCATCGACATCACCCACTCATCATATAATACTGCAACATTTAAGGAATTTAATTTAGACTAAGTTTTAATTTAGACTCTATCTATTAAATTTGAAGTTCCTGTGAAATACAAGTAAATAAATATTTTACAGAAGACAAATACCCAGTTATATTACCTTGACAGTTTGTTTGAAATATTTTATTACACAATATTAAAAAAATAAATAAAATAGGTGAACTGCCTTAGGGAATTCTGAGAAATTTCCTATGTTATTGACAAGTATTCCTTAGAAATTTCGAGTTGACTATTGAAACCTTAAAGGAAGATTATGCTATCCCGTAAAATATTAAAATTTTATAGGACTAAATAAAAATAAAAGAAACATAAAAATATTTTAATATCCTACAAACACAACTCAAGCGTAAACTTCAACTAAATAATGCATTCCAGATCCTCTTTCACTTTTTAGTTTTATATTCACGTAATTAAATCCAATTCCTCCTCGCGTGATGGACGGTTCAGCCAAATTATTGTCTATGTCCTTTATAGCAATACCCTGGATAGCCAAGCTCGACATTGGGTATTCGAAATAAACTTCCTGTTCACGTTTAATTAAAGGAATTCCAGCCACTTCAATTTGTTTTTCGAATATCTTTCTGATGCGTCCATCTTGATATGTATTTCCTACAATTACACTCTTGCTGTGTACAAACGTAACTACTGCACATACAACTAATAACACTTTAAATAACATTTTGTATCGCAGATTATTTTAGGTTAAAATTAAACACGTTCGCACTGAACTGATTTTAGCAATGAAATAAATAAGGATGTGTATGTGTTAGAGTGGGATAGGTATATGTGAGCGATGTATAATTCTTGGAACGAGTTAAGATGAGGTCACATGTGAGTAGTTTGACCATCGATTAAACTTGTGATCGGCCATGACTCACTCACAATGTCATATCTCAATAACAAATACAATTTGCATGGAAGTGGTTCTTGTTATTCTGTTCAGCATTTGTTCAAGGAACGAATTTTGTTAAAATAAGAATCAAATCAAATTATTGTTGAAATTGCATGAACGTGGCAAAAAGGGAACTCTGCTGTCTTTGCCCTTCTAGCAAGGGATCGAATTGCCTAACGATTATGTTCTTCAAAAACAGTATATATTTTTTTTCCAGCTAAAACATAATTTAATTTAGTAAAATTAGACTCGTGGACCTGGCGTAAAGAATAAAATAATTATTATTAAGTTTGTCACAGTGCAAGTACCAGTAGCAGTATTAATAAAATTCCAAATATCCGCTAGTAAAACATCCTACAGATAGATAATATGATTTCGCCAGAGGTAAGCCAGTATAACTAATAGTGAGTCTACCTCGGTTTTATGTAAATTTGTGACAAATTTAAAAGCGAAACGCCCGCATGTAAGTCTATCCTAGTATCATCTTATCAAAGAGGTCAGTATTAGGTCAATAACATTTTACAATCACTTATTATAGTCGATTTGTTAATAAGTAGTTAATAAACTTCAATACTCCACATATATTTATAAATAAGAGGAGGTAGCTAACTTTAAAGAGAGTCAATTTTCTTAGCTATCCATGGATGGTACGAGTTCCAGGTCCAACGTATGGTTGGAAAGCAGGAGAGTGAAACTGCAGTCCGGGACTTAAGACTACCCATTTGTATTTTTTACCTTCTTTAAACCAAATATTACTCGTATTCCGCGACGCATTGACTTAACGTTCAATCTTCTATGCGTCGCTATACATAATAGAAATCGACACAACTAACGGCGATGCCGATGCCGACAAACGGGTTCCAATGGTATTAGTTCCCGAAAATTAACAAATAAGTAGGAGCATTCAAGAAGTAAGGGTTTTCTTGAATGCTTATTTGTTAATTTTCGGTAAATTAATTTGAATGTCGAAAAAAAAAACAAGATGTAAATAAAATTTATATCGTATTCCGCAACGCATAGACAAAACGTTCATTGTTCTATGAGAATGAAAGATAAATAAAAAATAATAATATAGATGAAAATAATTTAAACAAATTAGACACAGAGCAAAAGACTCACAAACCTTGAAATATGAGATTTTATTTTTATTTTTTAGGCATAATTTACACATATTGCTCTGGTCACAAACTAAGCTCTAGGCTTGTACTATGTGTACGAGGAACAATGATATAATATTTATTATACTGTTATAAACACCCAGACCATGACAAACTGTACAGAAAAACGTACTAATATGTTTTTGTCATGAGTGGGAATCGAACCTACTATAGAGATATCTGAAAGTGGTCAAGGGGTTTGCGTACCATGCATATTACAAATCAGAGACAACTAACGGGGATACCTGTTACACCCTATTAGACCCTGAAAATCAAGATATTCAAGAAAGCCAATAATGCAAAATTCGATTGTCGAAAAAAAAACCAGACGAAAAGAAAATATATATTGTGATCGTCTCAACGCATAGACGTATGGTTTATTCGTCTATGTGTCGCTTTACGTAATATAAATCGACGAAATAATTGTCTACTTTAAAGTAAATTACTTTATTATATAAGTTAAAATTACTTCTTCGACTTCTTTGTTGTTCCTTGTATATAAAATATATATGTATATAAATATTTAGGCGCAATTTAGGTGTTGGCGAGAGTGTTTGATAAAAATAATAATAAGTAGTATAGGTGTAAACATTTTATTTATTTATTATTATTTAATGAGGTGGGAAAAAGGTCTCTATAACTTCGTTAGGCCGACCGACCGATATCGTTACCACCACCCATACAGATGCAAAAACCCTCAAGTGACCTAGTCATGTTTCATTTGTAGCTGTGTGTTCACCGGTTTTCATGAGTGGCACCTTTCAGAGTAGGTACGGTTACACAATGGTTGGTTGAATTGCATTACGAGTATATTAAAGTATACTCGTAATGCAATTCGTCTTTTCGTCATTCGCCGCCCATTTGTAATTGCATCATTTAGCCGGCATAGTGGGTGCGATCAATATTGTTTATGATTAAGTATTGTAGGTCTGTTACCAGAAAATAAGTTCAATACAAATATTAATTTTAAATATTTAAGTCGTATTATATGGTATAATTATTTTCCCGGTGGTAAACTTCTCCAGTGCCGAGTTTTAACGGACTTCATTAATTTACTCGCGAAAATTATAAATCGCTTAATTTGTCACATTTCCTATTCTGCTAACCAAATGCAATAGAAAACTGTCAAAAATATATTCTGACTGTATTCCGCGATGCATAGACATGTGCCGCTCAGGCTGCATGACGTTGGCTTGCCACTATGCAAATGTGGCCAAAGCTTTGTTTGCAACCCTAGCGGCAAATAGCAAAAATATGCGTAGGTAGACGCTACGTAGATATAGGCCCTACTTTAATACTTACCTATAATTTTCTATTGTAGAATAAAATAAAACAACAGAATAATAAATTTCAAAAAAACAATTAGTTGTTAAACCCAGAAAGCTTTCAAATTTCAAACACAATACTAAGACCTAACTTTAAATCTTACCGAGGTACCTATTCTTTTCTAAATAGTTTTCGCACAATATTAATTTGTAAACAAACGTCGTTAGATTTATGTCTGATAATAAAATGTGTACTTTCATATGCTATTGTGTGCAAATTTTACCCCACGGACTTCACCTCGTTGGCTGTAGAATCTCTTTTAGAAGTGTCACTTTTCGCATTTATAAAAAGAAAAAAATATAATGTTATGCAAAGGCTGGCAAAAACTGCTAAATAGCAAAAAGCCTAAAGATTTAAATACACTACGCTAAAAAATAATAAAATAAAAATATGTAGGTCAAGATTGCTTGAGGGTAGCCCGAAGACTGTAGACGTGTGTTTAAGTTATATTTTTCATAGTTTAGTTTATAGTATTTTATTTAGCAAAAGTGTACCAATTTTGTAGAATAAGCATTTATAGTGATCTTAAGTGTGAGAAATGTATAATTTACGTAGTGATCTCGGTAATTGTGCTATCTCAGCGAATCCCTTTCTATAATAAAATGGTGGTACCCATTTTACTGTTGATACTTTCCTCCTTCACTTAATATTGCAAGACTATTCCGTATGTTTTCTTACGGTCATGTCGCCATGTCTTTTTCTAACGTAATAGTCCTTTCCCGATTCCTTTCCATCCTGTTATCCCTCTTTTTACTACTAATAATAATAATTGTATTCTTCTACTCACATGATACTGGCAAAATTTCGCGTATTGCAAAGAGTCCAATTAGTTAAGAAATAGTAATAATAATGTGGGTCAATTTACACATATTGTCCTTGTTACACACTAAGTTCTAGGCTTGTACTAGAAACAATGATAAAATACATTTTATAAACACCCAGACCATGACAAACTGTACAGAAAAACTTACTAATATTTTACTACCATAGGTGGGAATTGACCCCACATACTCCGGGTAAAACGCCTACGGTCTAGTCTACGGAAGCGATTGTAAAATAAAGTTATATTGGAACGTTTTTACAGCGTGCCTTGGTCTGAATGTTTATTTATAAAATAATATGAATTAGCATCATTGTTTCTGGTACGCATAGTAGGTACAGAACCTAGTTTAGGCCTTAGCCATGCCTTAGCACATTGTTTTCGGAGTAATATTTTATAGATACAACTTCTGCCGCGATGGGGCGACATAAAAAAATATAATTGGTCATGCTAAGCCCCAATGAGTTTAATTTTATTGGATCACGGCATGTGACTATGTACCCTTTCAAGTACCTGATGGTAAGAAGATCTACAGAGTTCATGTACGGGATCGAACGTGCGAATGGGTTTTACGCTATTATGGGCAAATTATTCGTTGTACACAAAATTTTGTAAAACTGTTTTTGTTGCAAATTAAATTATCAACAACTTTGGTTTCGTAACTTTAGTCGTAGAACTAAAAATAACAAAGTTATGTCCAATCTTTGATAAAAAAATTAAAGCCGTAAAATGGATATAATAAATGTTTTACAGTATGATAAAGCGAATATTAATGTCGAGAAATCAATAACTTTTAATATATAAGATATCATAAATTTCTAAATAGAAATTTTGCATTTCATACTAAAATATAGTTAACACAGGCTTCAAAACATAATTTAAAAATAAATTACAATTTAACCCTAAAATTTTAATGCACTTATATAAAATAAAAAAATCCACGAGTTTCGCGACCGCAATGAAAAATTTAACTAAATCAATGCATATTTTTATAGTAAACGTCACAAGGGCCAAATCATTTACACTGCGCCATATTATTTACTTCTGTAAAATCTATTCATCATCACTTTTTAATAACATTTGTCAAATGACACATACATTTAATTTCAGTCTTATTCTAAGGATTTTTTAATTTTTATTTAAGATTGTTTAAAGAGTTACAGTAGCATTGAAATCATGTGTTTATATAAAAGTGGTACAAAAACCTCCTACAATCACTTTTCACGCATTATTTATTACATGATGCTGATCATTTTTCGGTGGTATAGAAGCGATAGAGAAGTTCTATATCGCTACTATAACGCTTGCTTATGACTCGTAAATCCCCGTTAAGCGGCTATATACTCTTATAATACCGCTTGTGTGCTACTTGGGCAAAGTATGTTTGATTAAAGTTAAAGTTACATTGTGCAACTTTAACATTACTGTAGTTATTTTCGTGACGCTAATAAACCACTCCACTTATTAATAATTATAATTGCGCTAATCAAGCAATAAAATCATGAATTAAATATTCGGCCCAGGTACTAAAAATTGTGCAATAAAATTACTCACAGAAATTGAGTTTTACTTCAATTTAATTGTTTAAGAAAGTATTAGATACTTGAGGAAAACTGACGAAAAAAATATTCACTTATATTTATAAAATACAAGATTTACTCAAAATTATGCATTTTTATTATATACGTGGTGGCCGAGTTGGTTAGACCTTGGACTTAAAAACACTTAGGTCCCTGGTTCGAATCCCGGTGTACCAATGAGTTTTTAATTAAAAAAAAAATGTACATTTGTTTGACAACACCACTATAGTGCCTCGGAGAGCACGTTAAGCTGTCGGTCCCGGTTTCACTATACCAACTTATGAAACTGTTTATAGATGGGTTATTGAGTCTATTCAAAACATCGCGACGAGCTAGCCACTTGTTAGGTGTAGACTCATACCATCGGCTACGACGAGGTGGGATTAAAACCCCTCCGCTGGGTACCCTGGGGCCGTCCAGGCGGTCTCGGGCGCCGTAAGGCATCCGTGAAGTTATGTATGTATGTATGTATGCATTTTTAATATGTATTTATCATCCCGGGTGCCTTACAACGCCTGACAGTGTTCGGACGGTCTCGGATATCCCTCGGAGTCCAGTTTGCACCCGCTTCGTCGCCACCGATGTTATTCTGAATCTATACCGAAGAAATGATGAGCTCCGAAAATTAAATAATAGTGGTACGAGTACGTGCACGGCATCATCATCAGCCAATCGCAGTAAACTGCTGGACATAGGCATCTTCCAAGACACGCCACTGATCCCTACCCTCCGCTCTTCGCATCCAGTCTCTGCCAGCCACCCTCCGCAGGTCATCAGTCCATCTAGCTGCAGGGCGTCCTACGTTACGTGCGCCAAGACTCTAATATCTGTCTGCTCCAACAGTTATCCGTCCTGCGGCAAATGTGACCAGCTCACTGCCACTTCAGTTTGCTAACTTTCAGAGCTATGTCGTTGTCGGTGAGTTTAGATATATTATGGATATCCTCATTCCTGTTTTATCCATAAGAGAAACTCCTAGCATATATCTTTCCATAGCTCGCTGAGTGACCTTGAGTTTGTGGCCTTGCTGTAAGTGTCCATGTTTCGGTCCGTATGTCATCACTGGTAGGACGCACTGATTAAAGACTTTTGTTTTCAAACACTGCGGTATGGCTGACGTAAGGACGTGGCGTAGCTTCCCGAACGCTGCCCAGCCCAACTGCACCCTTCTGTCGACTTCACTCTCGGAGTTGTTCCCACCGAGGTTTAGGATTTGGCCCAGATAGATGTATTCCTGAACTATTTCGAGAGTGACACCGTCCAAAATGACGGGTCTCGGAATGACCTGGTCGTTGAACATGACCTTGGTATTTTCTAGATTCATTCCGAGACCCACCCGTCGAGAGGCACAGTTTAGACTACAGCATTTCCTGCAGCGACTCCGAAAAGACAACAATATCGTCGGCAAACCGAAGATGTCACATGCGTTCTCCATTTATCCCAGTCCTTTCCAAAACGTCTTTAACTGCATTAGTGAAAGGCTTCGGCTATATAACATAGACCTGTCTCACCCCACGATGCAGTCGAATAGGCCCTGTTTCATCGTTTTGTACTCAGACAGTCATAGTAGCAGATCTATATAGGCATCTCAACACCTCGATATACCGCCAATCTACCTGGCATCGCTGCAGGACCTCCATTACAGGCCAGGTTTCGATAGAGTCAAAGGCCTTCTCATAGTCCATGAAGGCGACACACAGGGGCTGATTATACTCTTTGGTTTTCTGTATAATCTGCCTCGCCGTGAGTATGTGATCTATGGTGCCGTATCTTTCTCGAAACCCGGCCTGTTCTGGAGGCTGGCAGCCATCAAGTCTTTGAGTAAGTCGGTTGATGATGACCCTCGAAAACAGCTTATAGACGTGGCTCAGAAGCGTGATGGACCTGTAATTCTTTAAAAGCGTATTGTTGCTTTTTTTTTAAAAACAGGACTATCACGCCTCTGTGCCAAGCCTTTGGTGTGATCCCACTCTCTTTGCAAGACCGCCACACCTCCTGCTTTCAGGAGCTCAGATATAACTCCGTCTTCACCGGGAGCTTTTCCATTTTTATGGGTGCACGGCATAAGGAATAAAAATGCCGATACTAATTTAATACTTTTTTTAACACCAAAAGCCAAACGTAAGCAGTCCAAATTTATAAAGCAATAGCCGGATCCGTAGTCTTTTCACTCGTAGTTCGACTCACTGTATCTCTTCTAGTCACTTTTTCCCACATCATTCGCTCGCTATCCTTGTATCTCTAACTAACTCAAGACTGACTTGAGACTTACCGAGTCCGCGCCTAGTGTTGCCCAATATTGGTCTTGGTCTTATATTCTGTGTCTTGTTTTTATATTCTGGGTCTTGTTTTTATATTCTGGGTCTTGTTTTTATATTCTGGGTCTTGTTTTTATATTCTGGGTCTTGTTCTTGCGATACTTGCGAGACCAATAACAAAAGAAATACCAATAGAAATATAATTATGGACTCTATTTTCAACTCATTAGTTAATTAAAAAAAATATCTTACGTAACTTCTGTTTTCAAAAGCAACGTAATCGAATATTATTTCCCTGTTTTTCCAACATTTTTCATTGATGATCCATCCTATATTGGTCGTAGCGTGATTTTATCCCTGATAAATAGGCTATTCAAGACAAAAAAAAAAAAAAATATTCGAACCAGTATTTCCTGAGATTAGCGCGTTCAACCAAAGAAACAAACAAATCATTCAGCTTTATAATATTAGTAGAGATAGTATAGAATTATATACATGTGACTTTGTATCTATGATGGTAATCAAACCATAAATAGGTTATATTATTACATTTTAATTTAAATGCATCTGCACTGATGGCTTCTACTATGCCTGCTCCGCTTATAAATAATGCGGTTACGAAATGGGCGGCAACTTAGATGGAGATCATACTCGTAGTTGTAGTTAAATGAGCTTCAATATACTCATGGTTTTATCATAAAATTGAACAGCCATTTCTTCGTAACGACACCCTGAAAGGAGACTACTACCTTAATATGAAATCTTAACTATATTCTCTATTTACAAACGGCCTCAAGGTATCCAGCGGAAGGATTAACCCATCCTTATTTATCCATTGGTATTTGGAGGCAACCCCTAATAAGTGGCGATGTATATGATTGTAAAGCGGTCACCCATCCCAGGTCCAGGTCCTTGTTGCCATCTGCTTAACCTTGTTATCAGTTGCACAGTGACTTAACCACTAGGCTGAGGCCTACCTACCAAATCTACAGCCTCAAACCGAAACATGGTCACTAGACCGTTTTATACAAACGTAGCTCTTAACCACGTTTAGATGAATCTTTGTTTTCTCTCAGCCGTTTAGTGGAACTAAAAAACAAAAACACATTTGGAATACGTATTAGGCTAACCGGTTATTTGTGTTAGGTATATTGTGTTCTATGTTGAAAATGATGAAACACGTGTTTTTTCTTTTTAGTGCCGCCCATACAAAAACATTAAGATAAAATGACTTAAAGTACAAAAAAAGTCTCCAAATCACTTTTATACCAAACTCACATTTGCGACCCTGCCACTTATCTAAAGATATTTTGCTTGATACGAAGACAATATGTATTTATTGGAGTAATTTTAAGCATATAGGCGTATGATATGATAAGTAATTAATATTTCCGGGCTTATTTTTTAACGTGGTGGCCGAGTTGGTTAGACCTTGGACTTAAAAACGCTTAGGTCCCTGGTTCGAATCCCGGTGTGTACCAATGAAGTTTTAATTAAAAAAAAATGTACATTTGTTTGACAACACCACTATAGTGCCTCGGAGAGCATGTTAAGCTGTCGGTCCCGGTTTCACTATACCAACTTGTGAAACTGTTTATAGATGGGTTATTGAGTCTATTTAAAACATCGCGACGAACTAGCCACTTGTTCGGTGTAGACTCATACCATCAGCTACGACGAGGTGGGATTAAAACCCCTCCGCTGGGTACCCTGGGGCCGTCTAGGCGGTCTCGGGCGCCGTAAGGCACCCGTGATGATATGTATGTATGTATGTATTTTTTAATAAGTGATTTTTAATGCATAAAAAGAAATTGCCATTGTTAAAAAAATACCCAGCGTATATCTATACCTTGAGGCTGTAGGGGGTAATCACTGGATCAACTGAACCGATTATGAAAATTATTTTAGTGTTGGATAGCCCATTTATCTAGGAAAGCTATAGGCTCTATAACATCACGCTACGACCAATAGGAGCGGAACAACAATAAAACATGTTGAGAAAACGGGGAAAATTTGTTCCTTTTGATAGCTTCCGTTGCGCAGACAAAGTTGCGCGGGTCAGCTAGTATTACATATAGTTACACAGAGATATGAAGTCCCATGGGCCCCAATAAGTTGCTTCGAATTGAGAACATTCTCCTTTTTTAAAGTCGGTTAATAAAATTATGTCAAACAAAGTCGAAACGAAACTAAAATAACCATTTTAAAATCAGGGGTTTTAGAAATTATAGTTAAAACGTAAATCAGTGTTTAAGGCTGCGCGGGTGTCGGTCACGATTTACATCGACACTAGAAAAGCTAGGTGTACAGTCAGGGATAAATAGTATTTTGTTTTTTTTTAAATGATTTTTTGTAGTAAGTTAATAAATCAAGTACAATGATATGTTACAGGATGACTTTGAAAGGTTGTACTTTAGGCTAATATGAGGTTAATTATTCAAATCAAATCGTACAACTTTTCTATGGAACCATGTGTCGAAAATGAAAAAGAAATTGGCTTCTCCATACAAACTTAAAGTTAAAATGACCAATTTGTATGAGGAAGAAAATGAAAAAGAAATTGCCTTCTCCATACAAACTTAAAGTTAAAATGACCAATTTGTATAAGGAATAAAATGAAAAAGAAATTGTCTTCTCCATACAAACTTAAAGTTAAAATGACCAATTTGTATGAGGAAGAAAATGAAAAAGAAATTGCCTTCTCCATACAAACTTAAAGTTAAAATGACCAATTTGTATGAGGAAGCCAACATTTTTTTTAATTTGCGGTTTATTTGATCAGTAGAGCCTTATATTTAGCCCAAAGTACAGCCACCTACCACCTTTCAAATACAGCCTATATCCATTTTTTTTAAATATTCTTTTACGATAATAAATTACTGCTTATATACTTTTATAGTTTATATACATAGGTTTTAGGTTCTTTTTTTTTTAAATATAGCAGGACATGTGACCCTACATCCACCTGATGGTAAGTGCCAATGTAACGTCCAAGAATGTTCTCAACCAATAGTAGCTATGGTGCTTGCTTCAATTGGTTGATTCCACTATGTCTGCTTGAGAAACTTATTCACGCTACGCTTAAAAGACTCTGGATTAAAGGAAGAAGGGAAAACGCACGCAGGCAAGGCATTCCACCTTTTTATCGTGCGACATATATAAGAGTCACCATACCTTTTTGTTCTGGTGGGCCTGTCATCCACTGTATGTGTATGCATTTTATTGCCAGTGCGTGTAGTACGGAAACGAAATGGGGAAGGAGGGATGAGTTCAAACAGTTCTTCAGAGCACTGTCCGTGATAGAGGCGGTAGAATACGCTCAACGATGCAACCTCTCTACGCAGGTGCAAAGGCTCCAGTGTCTAGTTTTAATTTATTTAGGTTAGTTATTATTTTGAATTTTAGTAAATTATTTATTGGTATATTAGTTTTATTTATTTATAATAGTGTATTTGCTTACATAATTTTATTTAAATTATTTATTATGAGTTTATATACACATAAGAAGGTTAGTTACGGTATTAATACTTGGTCAACATTCGACAAACACACTTTGGTTTGCTGCCTGAGGCTCTACCATGGGTTTGCGCATTGTAGAAACGTAACGTATTCATTTACGTATACGTGAGCAACAACCAATAGGATCGCTTTATTCAATCCTGTTACCAAAAATAAAGCGGCCCTATTGGTTGTTGCTCACGTATACGTAAATGAATACGTTACGTTTCTACAATGCGCAAACCCATGGTAGAGCATCTGTTCTTTCAGCTTTTGCCCGTTTTTAAATTTCGAATGTGTTATTTCTATACCTACCTACCGTTATAGTAATTATTATGCAAGAGAGTAATGTATTTCGATAGTAAATTATAGTGGCATCTCCTTTTCGTTTTTATCTAAGAATACTGAGATGATTATTAAATGTAAAGAACAAAGCAAAATTATAATATTTGTGACTGTACTAATGGAAAGGAAGAGTGGATGGTGGATTGGGTGAGTCATGATTTTCTATTGGATATCGCTCACTTAATAACATAGGTACAAGTTATTAAGTGAAAAGATCAATTATATTTAAATGCAGTAAATAATGGGTTATTAATTTAATAAACAAATTTCATCAAGATTTATGTTAGATAATAATGTAAATTTTATAAGAGAAAAAATTAAAAACTATAAGAAAAAATATTTAATAAATAGGGTATTTTTTCCTTAAGCATATTTTGTTTCGGTATGTTAATATTGATATTATGTAATGTATTAGATTGTATGATTTATATAAATAGTATACTGGGTGATTTTTTTTTTAAGTGTGCCTTTAAGGCCAAATCCTAAATACAAGGAATAGCGAAATATGCTCAGAGGGAATGTATATCCGATTTTATTTCGGGGCCGATTTTTATAAAAAATAATCATTTTTTTATTTTTGTTAATTCTCCTAGTCGGGGATTGAACCGGTTGAATTTGAAAAAAAAATCACCTGTATTATTGCATTATAGCTGATAGTGTCGCATAAGAATCAAATTACCTCTTTAACAAATTTCATCAAAATTGGTTAAGTAGTTTTGACTTTAACTGTTCCAGTAGTTGACCGTTTAAGAGTAAGTTATACCGTAAGTTTTTTTTATAATTTTGCAGCCATCTAGTGTCAATATAAGGAACTAGGTAAAAACTCTTTACCGCCTTTTCAGCCCAATTCAAACTATGGAATTTCTTGGTAGTTCAAGCGGAATGCAATAGATGGTGCTATAAATAATACAGATTATATATACCTATTTGTGTGCTTGAAATAAATAATATTTATAAATGTTTCACTGTTTGTTTTTTCTATTTTTTTTTTCGTATTAATCTGTTAAGAAATGGTATATTGTAAACAGGCTTTACAAAATATTATTATTATTTATTTATTTTATAAAGTACAAAGGCGGACTTAATGTCGCTTGACATTCTTTTAGACTTGAACCTTTTTTTAATAGTAAGTAATAATAATAACTATAATATTAATAAAGCCATTAGTTTCCTTAGTTTTTACAATATTATAAATTATATATAGGTACATACCTACCTATATTTTACAAAATAGAAAATCACTAATTGAATAAAGTTATAGTTTCATCGTCAATAACTATTATAATAACGTAAATATTAAATAATCTAGTTACGAGTATTTCTATCGAGGTTATCTAAAAATACTTTATTTATCAACTTGAACGTAATTTATTTACTACACAAAATCAAAAATTATAAACATGTAAACTAAAATAAAATAAATAATTAATAGTGTTTTATGTCCCAGCTTTTACTATGACTTAACGTATCTAGTATACTAGCAACATTGCCTCTTTGAATGATAAATTATACCTATTCTTTGAATGAAAAAATAAGAAAAGCGACGAGCTCACACCCAAATAGTTTTGTTTCTGCAGACGAAACGCCTGAAGTTTCAACAGAAAAAGATATAAATACCTATGTAGTTTTGTTTTAAAGTTGAATATTTATTCAGAGGCTCTACCATGGGTTTGCGCTTTGTAGAAACGTAATGTATTTGTATACGTATAAGTGAGCAATCAATACCCAATAGGGCCGCTTTAGTTTTGGTAACAGGATTGAATAAAGCGATCCTATTGGTTGTTGCTCACGTATACGTATTCGAATACGCTACGTTGCCTCAATACGCAAACCCATGGTAGAGCCTCTGTGTTGGATTGGAATACAAGATTATAATATTAGTGTTTTTACAGACAACTTGTATTTATCTTATATACCCAAAATAGGATATACAACGAAAATTTATATGTTCATGTGTGGCAGCAGATGTTACGCCGACATTTATCAAATTTCACAATAACTGTGCGTAGACATTATCGTAAATACTATAAATAATATAGAACCCGTCTAGAACAATATAAAACTGCGCGTAGACACTATTGTAAACACTGTCGTCTAGAATATGCTGAAATAATATATTTTACTAACGCGAATAATAACCTGAGGCTCTACCATGGGTTTGCGTATTGTAGAAACGTAACGTATTCATTTACGTATACGTGAGCAACAACCAATAGGATCGCTTTATTTTTGGTAACAGGATTTAATAAAGCGATCTTATTGGTTGTTGCTCACGTATACGTAAATGAATACGTTACGTTTCTACAATGCGCAAACCTATGGTAGAGCCTCTGGTAGGTAGGTTCATTCAGTGCAGGATTTTTTATATTTTTTATGTGGCGGTTGATGTTACGTCTATATATCAAGTTTTACAATAACTGTGCGTAGACAGATACTATAGAACTCGTCTAGAATATACTGAAATACCTAATGTATTTTATTGTTGAAGACAACTAAAGGGTTTTCCATTAGGAACGCTGAACTTTGGCAGTTGGTTGCGGCCATATTGTTTTAGGTACATCTTTTAAATTGGCTGTCATTTATTCAGTTTGTTTTGGCAAATCATCATGGAGTCTTAGTGTTCAACAATTTGTACAAATTATAAAATTGTGTCACACAGCCAATGACACAATAGATATTCTGCACGAGCGATTTCCGGACGTGGTTATATCGCGCGGAGGCACAGAAGAAATAATAGACGACGTCAACTGGCCTCTCGGTGGCCAGTTGGTGGGATTTGAACCCATTAGACCTTTTCTTGTGGGGTTTTTTAAGTCGCAGGTCTATGCGAATAAGCCTTAATCTACCGACACCCTTAAAGCCAATATTACTCAATGCCACAACGAGATTCAGGCCGATTTTTGCGCCAGAGTCATCAAAAAATTGGACCTCTCGTGTACTGCCACCCAACGAAGCCGTGGCATCGAAGGCCGTCATTTGAATGATGTCATATTCCATACATAATGCCTATAATCGACCTATATAATAATAATAAAAAATCGAAGATATCTAACACACAGCTTGTTTTATTCAAATTTAAAGATCAGCATTCTTAATGGAAAACCTTTACAAAAGTAAAATACATTAGGTATTATAGTGAAACATCAGCTACTACTAAGTAGCTGATGTTTGATTGACATTCATCTCGCATTAACAATAACTGAATGTAGATACCGTAAAATAAATACTTAACCGTTTTATTTGCGACACATAGTTCCATGCAAAAAGTTGTTCGATTTGATTAGTAGAGCCTCCTAATAGCCCAAAGTACAACCTTTCAAAGTCACCCTGTATATGCATAGTGGAAGCTATCAATGTTTCACAACAGTGTATTGATCGACCCGATTCATGGACTTTGTAGGTCTGCCTACCATCGGGTAGATACAAGTTCACATAACGTGCTCCAACAAAATAACGTACAAAACTGTAACCCTCATATTCTAAGTATTGTTTCCACTTCAATTATACCTAAGGATATTCTCATTGTATATTTCTTGATATTTGGTGGAAGAAGACGTTCATTGAGTAAAAGTGGAGAGGAAAACACGACTTAAAATACGGGGGTAAATACTTGTATCATTATATTGAGGGTAACTGGGAAATACGCTGTTGTACTCCAATTAAGGATAATCAGATGGGACATTCAACACAAGTTTATCTATTTATCTATGGCCGCCGATGTTTGGCCGACATACATCAAGCTTCACAATAACTGTGCGTAGACACGGTATCGTAAATAACTATAAATACTCCCTGTAGGTAGTCCTCGTCGAGGGTATGCTGAAATTATTCATGAGGTGGGTTAATCGTGCCTACGATGGTACCGTTTTCAGAAAAAGTGGTAGAAAAAAATATATTGCGTAATAATAGTTTTCCGTCTTAATTTCATAAACCTAAGTTCATGAAGTTTTGTACATATATACATATTATTACGGGTAACCGCCTAGGGCCCCAGGGTACCGAGCGGAGGGGTTTTAATCCTACTTTGTCGTAGCCGATGGTATGAGTCTACACCGAACAAGTGGCTAGCTCGTCGCGAGGTTTTGAATAGACTCAATAACCCATCTATAAACAGTTTCACAAGTTGGTATAGTGAAAGCGGGACCGTCAGCTTAACGTGCACTCCGAGGCACTATAGTGTATCATCATGGGTGCATAAGACCGCCCAGACGACTTCAGGGCTGGGTACTTGTCGATGGTATTCTGTATACAGAGTGTTTTTGTAAAAGTAAAAGTGGGCCTTCAAAGACAAATCCTAAAGAACAAGGAACAATTGTATAAAACGAACATAAATCCATAGGGCTTACTACAAAGTTAATGACGATATTAATGATAAAAATGTCTAGACCAGTTCTGATCTGCAATTGAGCTCTCACGACTAGTATTGCCTTTTCAAATGAGTACCCTAGTAGGTATGTTAAATCTGATATTGTAATAATTTATTATTACTTAATTTATTTTTTATTATATTTAAGTTTTTATCTTTGGATAAGGTATATCTTATGATTACTTATTTATATTTACATTACTATTGCAGGTACTCTGTTATTATATATTATTATTTAGTAAAGTGCCTGTACTTTTTAGTATTTGCAGTTCTGTACATTGATACAGTAACCAATTACTATACTATTAAATGCAGGATTACAGCATTTTAAGTATGCTACCAAGCAACAAATCCTGAGTAACTCTCGGGATAATCTGATTGCATCTCTCCCAAAAGACTCATTGGCCTCTGAGATGGAGTCAAGACTTCAGTTTCATAAATCATTTATGAGCGGTGCCCAGATCAGCAAAAGGGGGTTAGGTTGGAAGAAAAGGAATGTGATAAAGATGTTATTAAATCTTTCCTTAGGGAAGATGAAGAGCATGGCTACAGAGTTCACGCGATGACCCTAGAAGTACAGAATGAATGGCTTACTTGGGGGAAGTTTGTATTCCTCCAGCCCTGAAATGGCGCACACTCATGTACGATTGGTCTCCGGCACTTATTAAGTTCTATCTTAATGCCTTTCAAATGTCCCTACCTAACCAGAGTAATCTGGTAAGATGGGGGAAGGCAACAGATAAGACATGTACATTGTGCGGTGTTGCTGTAGGGACTGCCAGACATATACTTGCTGGGTGCAAAACTCTACTTGAAAAAGGTCATTATTCGCACCGACATGATAAAGTTCTAGAAATTATTCGTGAAGCTGTAAGTCTCAGTATTGCTAGAGCCAGAAAAGGATTAACAACAAATGAAAGACTGACTACTTTTGTAAAGGAGGGACTCAAGAAAACTCAAAGTAAACCTTTCTCAATCCTGGACAAAGCACAAGACTGGAAAATATTCATGGATACATTTAAAATACATTACAAGATTCCAGACGAACTAGCAGTTTCAGCCTATAGACCAGACATACTGGTGTACTCTCGGTGCTTGAAGAAAGTAATACTTATAGAACTCACCGTTCCGTGGGAAACAAACATACCTAAGGACCACAACATCAAGTCGAACAAATATTTTGATCTCACAAACGAAATTACTAGAAACGGATTTAAAACTCAACTTTATGCAGTGGAAGTTGGTGCAAGAGGAATTCCAGCAAGGTCTTTGCACCGTCTATTGAAGGATCTTGGCCTTCGGAGATCAGCCGTCGGAACTTTTATGGAGCGTGTTTTTAGGATGGCGCTAACAGGATCATATAATATTTGGTTGAGTAGAGAGGGTAGTGAACACAGTGCAGGTGAGAGTTCAAAAGACCTTTAAACCTACTTCGCGGTCTCAAGTCCGGGAACGCTGCAGTTCATTCCCCTGCCTTTCAACCACGCGATGGACCCGGCACCCGCACGGTGAATCCATGGTTTGCTAAGAACATTGTCTCTCTCTCTGCTATATGCATATCGTTAACTCAATGGCTGTGTTCCTCTGTTAGTTTGTGTGAAGCACCAGAGCTTTTTACTTGCTGGTACCTTTTTCTCCGGGGTGTCTTCGGGGAATCGACTTTACAACTAGTGTTTACGCCCTTAAAGATACCGATCTATATAACTATGTTAATGCGATTGATGGTCATTCAAAAATATCTACAGCCTTATGATAAAAATTTATAAGAACTAATATTTAAGGCGTGGATACGGTTGGTGAGGTTGGTCGCCTCGGTGTCACCCTTGTATGGCAGATGATAATCAGATGGTCAATGGAATCAGCTAACCACCTAGTCTTACACTAGTTGGTTATGTAGCGTGCGTTCGATTTTTATTTTTTATTCAATGACACCTTTTATTAATTAATCTGTATAGCAGCCCAACCAAACGCACTCTAGACCCTATTATTAAAACTTTTTTTTTAGTTGACTATTCATAAATATCTGTAAAGATTTACATGAAATAAAAATATTTTATAAAAATAATATTTGTTTTGATTTGAAGGAATAGCGATAAATGCTCAAAGGAGTCTCGGAGCCGGTTTAGATAAAAACTTAATCTGCAGGGGCGGATCCAGGGCGAGGCCCCCAAAAACAAAAAAAAAAGAATCCTGGATCCGTCCCTGTAAAACTGCATCATTAGATTTTTGAGAAATGTATTCTCCCAGCCAGAAATCAAACCAAAATCAAAGTCAAAATAAAAGTAATAAAAGGCGAATTCAGTATGTATTGAAAATAATGGCTGTCATTTCGATATGTGATATGTTGCACTTATAAATATGGGAAAATGTCCCACATATTTTAACACCAGAGTCGTTGCCAACGCCCATGCACAAACCGTCAAGTGACCTAGTCATGTTTCGCTTTAAGTCAGTTCACCTGTTCAGGCGCCTATTGAATCGATTTCTTGGAGAAATAGTAGTTCCTTTAGGATGCGGTTTCGAAACGGGCATTTGATTTAACGGCATTTAGCCGGCATAGTGGAACTAACCAATCTGTTAGGCAACAATGTATTGTGATCCACCCCATTCATGAACAATCCAGGTCGTCTTACCGTCAGTCAGTCAGATACAAAGACCAGATATGCCATGCCCCAATAAAAAAAACTCGTCACAATAAAACATAAAGAATAATATAAAGTGTTATGTAAAGATATAGAAAAAAGATATCTATATTTCAAGTGAACAATTTATGTTGCTGACCTTACAGCATATGATGTACCCATATTGTATAGGTACTATACAATATAGGTGATTGTGGGTGCAATTCCCAACACATGTATTTATTACACCATCCCTTCTGTTTTCTTTCTAATAATTTCTTTTTTCTTCTAAGTATTATTTTTCTTATTTCTGTAACTGGCAGTTACAGTATTATTAACGGTATTTTGTAGAGAAGTAGGAAATATTACAGCATCTTAGAAAATTAATAATTAATTGTTGGTTTTGAGTTGATATAATAATTTAATCATACAACTAATCTTTCAGTTTTTTTTTATAGAACACATAAGTAAGCTTATATAAAGAGTAACACTTAATAAAGAAGTTTTTATATATTCATGACTAAAACTTAGCTTTAAGCTTCAGAAATTACTTTTCTATTTTCATGTCAACCAAAGGCTTAAAAGCCTTTTTTTTAATATTAATTGGATATCAACTCGTTAAAATTTAACATTTTCCGATACCAAAATGTTGTTTTTTGATATCCAGAGAGAATAAGACCCCAAGTCCCTTGCAAGTTACGTAGAATACTGAATGAATGAATCTTTATTAGCATAATTCAGAGTTACAAGTTGTCAATATACCATCACGGGTGCCTATTTGGCTCCCGAGAACCGTTTAAACTGCCCCGTCCTCATTTCGCCGATGGTATTCGTAGGCAACACCTAACAAGTGGCGAGCTTGTTGCGGTGTTTATGATGAAATAGCCTCTTTGTATAAAGTGTCACCCATCCCAGGTCTGGCCTGCTGTCATCTGCTTAACCTTGTTATCAGTTGCGCAGTGACTTAACCACTAGGCTGGGGCCGCTTGTTGTTGTTAATCTGATGAAACTATATAGATATACTGTTTCATCAGAATTTAACCATGAGGTGTGCAAAATTATTATTTAATAGAGTTCAATACTTAAACTATACTTGGTGCCACTTGTCCTTCATATTATTTTTTCTTTAAAAAAAACTATCCTACATACTCCTTTTGCTTTATACATCGCAGGTTTTTTAGAGTATATCACCTCCATATTAATATACCTAATAGAAGAAGAAAGAGAAGATATTGTATTTGTTGTATAGCAACATAAAAATACACATTTTATGAGAATAAAAATATACTAAAATGTAATTAAAATAAAGAAAGAAAATTAATTGCGCTGTTTTCTAAAACAAATGGAAAGCAGTATAAAGGTCCTGGAATAAATACAATCAAAAATTATGTGCTATGCGACTGTCGATTGCATTATGCCAGCTTAAGAAGCCAGTAAAAGGTTTCGCGATCTCGAACGTCTAAAAACGTGTAAATGTTGTTTTCAGTGATATCAAAGTTTATTTCTACAGAAAAAGAACGTAGAGGTGTAAATATTACTTTGTCGATCCTAATTATATAGTATTTTATAAAAAAATATATTAACTTTTGAAAAGACACCCAAAGTTTGATTTATGATTCTAAAAATATTATATCTAAAAATATGATTTAAAAACTTAACATATTTTTTATAAAGAAATTTTGTAATTAAGATCGAGTAAATAAAATCTACACCTCCATGTTCTTTTTTTCCAAAAAAAAAACTTTATTATAACTGAAAACAACATTTAGAGGTTTTTTGACGCTCGAGTTCGCGAATCCTTTTCCTGCCCACTTAAGATACACGATTGAATAAGTAAATAAGCCCATGATTGAGATGCGACGGAATCATCAAGTCATTATATCCTATTGGTGTTCAGATCGTTTCTCGCAATAACCAGAAAATATTTTGAGATCCATCCCAGCTCAGCTTCCATATGCGTCCAGCAGGTTTATTACGCGTCTTAAGTTCGCTCGCACGCCAATCGTTATGACGTAATTTTCTAAGATTTTTTTGGAGCCATTGTTAAGAAGCCAAGCTTGATCTACGTCAGAATGACGTCATAACGATTGGCGTGCGAGCGAACTTAAGACGCGTAATCACCCTGCAAGAGCAATCGAGGACATAGTCACTGTGAAACCACCCTAGTTAAATGAAATAGCACTCGGGTGGGTGTTTATAAAGTTTTCATTTGTTTAGATACTATCCAAACACTGCGATTGACTTCTTGTTCGGTAGAATTAGAATTATATCGACTGACTACTAAGAGATGGCAATAAACCCCACTGGGTAACCTGAGCCCGTCTAGGCGCCGTAAGGTACCCGGCACATTAGGTATCTATCCTTCGCTTTGGCTTGTCTGAGATACATAGAAATGTAAGGTGGACAGTGCGGTTAGTAAACAGACAGGTTCGGTGTCCAAAGTTTTTTTTTATGAGAGCTCGGCATATGACCTCACATCTACCTGATGGAAACAAAAAAAGTAAGTATTGAATCTTAGGGGATTGCAGATGTTAAGTTACAGTGATAGGTGCCCTGGAGTCAGCTTTTCAACTGATTGAAATCTTTAACCTATAAGTACATGAATTTAAACATATAACTATATTAAATTCGTATACGGTAAACCCAAAGGTCGTATATATTATACATAGCACATAATATATAAAAAATATCAAATAAAGAAAGTAATTCTTCAATTCGTCATGAAGCGAAGTGCGTGCTCAATCTCTGCCTGCCATCGTGTGTAGACGGCCTAATGCCAATATTTATACAACAAAATTGTTTGTCAAACGATTTGCTAGTGACAGAATTCTTAGGGCGCACACACATCATTTGGGAGTGTTTATTTTATTCTCATTCGGAGGTAGTTAAATACTTATCCAAGCTATTGTTAAATATTTTGCTTAATTTCGTCTTTAATTAATCTTAAATATTTTCATTGATTCTGTAGTTTGTCATGGTCTGATTGTTTATCAGATATAAATGTATTAGTTTTATTTTTTCTGATACATGGACCACGGCATGCGACATTGTATCTACCTCATGGTAAGCAGACCTACAAAATCCATAAATGGGGTCGATCAATACATTGTTAATTAACAGCATTAATCATCCGGCTTAATAAAATGAAATGGGCGGCGGCAAAGACTTATTTGCAATACGAGTCTAATTTAGTTTTTTCGATGCTTTATCGTCAAATTAACTGCCCATTTTGTAACTGCACCCTAAAATGAGGCTACCACCTCGAAAAGAAATCGATGCAATAGTCTCCTGAAAACCGGTGAACCCACAGATTAAAACCGCAACATGACTAGGTCACTTGACAGTTTTTCCATCTGTATAGGCGAATCACGATAACGAGACCGGTCGGTCTAGGAAATTATAGAGACTTCCTCCCACTAAAATAAGTCTAGCATATTTTGTAACTATAATTATTTTGATTATAGATTTTATTATTACGATCATCTTAGACCTACACTTTTTCTTCCTAAAAGGGGGATTTTCTTAGTAGACGACCCGGAGAGAAACAAAATAGAAAGACGGGTTTTAATTTAAGTTATTCAAGAGTCTTGAATCAAGACTATTGTGAAATAAAATATAGCGTTTTATACAAGCGGAAGTTTCCTCCGGTATGAGGGATAACAGTAGATGTAATTATTGCAATTGGAATAGTTATTATTAACATTATTATTTATATAGACAGGTTACTATTATTGGACAACCTATTTATAAAATCTATTTGTATCGTAATTCTAGATTAATATTAATAATCCTAAATTAAGATGAAGATTAAGCTAATGAATATAGAGAGGGAATTTGAAACTAATCCAAAACTAATCGGATTATGAATTACCTTAATTGATTTCATTATCATTATTATTCTAATACAATATAATAGAAGTTAAATGAGGATAACGTTTTTAACCAAACTTTTAATAGACTTTGAGATTGTTAGTTGTCTCCACTATGCTTGCCTTAGAAGATTATTTTAAAATATATATATTATTATACTTAAAGCGCAGAAAATTTTATAGGATGATGCTCCACTTTTTAAGAGTTGAATCACCTATACCAACTATAATGAAAAGAAGGTGATGATCTCACCGATGATTTCCATCAGGCACCATTTATTATCACCTATACCAACTACAATGAAAAAAAGGTGATGATCTCACAGATGATTTCCATCAGGCACCATTTATTCAAATGACAACTCTGTAGATTTTAGATATATATAGGACGCCAATAGATAGAGTGTACATAGTTCTCAAATAGATAGAGTAAAATGGTTTTACCTCGGCGCTAACGTCCTCTAAGTGTCGTTTCAAATCGCCATCTTTTTACATAGTCACCACAGACAACATACCAACATATAGCTTCCAACCATTCACGCTATAGGGAGCCACTGAAAACTCCATTCAGTTGTTGCCAATAATAAAAACTTATTTGTGTTTCCCACTCTATATACAACTTTAAAACGATACTGATAATGGGTTAATTGATTTTATTAAACTAATAAATATATTAAAAATATAAACAAAATATGACGACGTGTCGCTTCACGCCGTCATATATTTAAAAATAAAAACATTTAATATATTAAATAGATCGAGAGAACCAAACTCTCTAATATTATTTACTACCTTAACAATAAAGCTTTTACCGGAGCCCACATTATAAAAACTGTGAAGTCGCTGAATAATAATGAATACCATAACAGTAGTAATATTGATCATTCCCACTATGCTGATTTGGCAATCTTATGACTTTAAAAGACCAGAAGCCGGTAAATATATTTTTTTTGACGGTGGTGTGACAAAAAGCAAGTCAAACAATTCTTATGACAAGCTCGTTGCAGTGTCAGGGCTTCTGGGAGGAAGATTCCCCTGATTAAATATATATCTACATAGGTACTCTTTTTGCCTTGTTAGACCTTGGACTTAAAAACACTTAGGTCCCTGGTTCGAATCCCGGTGTGTACCAATAAGTTTTTAATTAAAAAAAACATGTACATTTGTTTGACAACACTACTATAGTGCCTCGGAGAGCACGTTAAGCTGTCGATCCCGGTTTCACTATACCAACTTGTGAAACTGTTTATGAGTTATTGAGTCTATTCAAAACATCGCGACGAGCCAGCCACTAGTTCGGTGTAGACTCATACCATCAGCTACGACTAGGTGGAATTATAACCCTGGGTACCCTGGGGCTATCTAGGCGGTCTCGGGCGCCGTAAGGCACCCGTGATGATATGTATATATGTAGCCTTTCCCAGAGTTAATCTTATCTTATATGCGCACCAAATTCTGATTCAATTTTTTATTTGAACTGATTGACTGTGATTCTTACATAAATTCATCAATTGTTCTTTCCACTTACCCAAAATCAACGAAGCATCCCATTTCAAAATAAATAAATAAATGGGGATCTGTAGGCCTAGTGTGAGTTTTTTTAACATTTACTTTCGCGTTAACTATACTACCGCGTTAACATTTTAACCAATCACACGACTGCATTTCTAGTTCTCAAAATTTCCGCTTGGAGCGCTGAACCATTTCTCATACAAATTTTAGTTAACTCAAACGCAAAGTAATAGTTAGAAAACTCACACTAGGGGTACCGGTCTGTTATTTTATAATTGCACATTCGTTAAGCAAATAAGTAATAAGAATCTTATAATGAATCTATTTTCATTAAGAGCTGGTGACACGTACGAATAGTGAAAAGAGTGAATAAGTGATCCAATAAATTTCACTACGATGGATGCAATGAAATTTTAAATTATAGAGTTAAGAATGTGATATAGATAGCGTAACAAGTATCAACAAAACAAGAAAAAAGTTTTAAAAGTTAGTCTTAGGAAACCGCATCCGTAGACTAGTGGTTGCACCCTTGGCGTTGCATCCGGCGGTCGTGAGTTCGATTCCCACCTATTCAAAAAATATTGTACGTTATTACGTAAGTACAGTTAGTCACGGTCTGGGTGTTTATACATTATAATATGTTTTACTATCGTTGTTTCTGGTAGACATAGTACATGCCTTGGGCTTACTTTGAGACCAGTGCAATATGTGTATAATGTTTTTCATAGTATTATTATTAGCCGTAGGGTAATTGTGTTTTCCGAGAACTAAATGTCCGCTGCGATATTAAGTCATCATATTTTTTCTTGTCTCCGCTCCGATTTTTTTTTATAGACTACTGCATCGTTTTATTGTCGAGGTTGTAGTCTACTTTCATGGTGCGGTTACGAAACGGGCGAATGATTTGACGATAAAGCAGCGAGGATATTAAAATAGACTTGTTTGCAAATACGTTTTCGTCGCCGCCTATTTCGTAACTGCATCATTTAGCCGGAATATCGGGAGCGATCAATATTGTTAAACATCAATATATTGATCTACCCAATTTCTGGACATTGTTAGTCTGCTTACCATCAGGTTGATATATAGTCACACGCCGTGTTTCATTAAAAATTCAAATTTAAACTTAAAGAAAAACATGTACTATATATACAAATTTAAACATATTTATCTGACAAACTAAGCCTTAAGTTTGCACTATGTGTACCAGAAACAACGATATAATATATTATATTTTATAAACACCCATACCATAGCAAACTGTACAGAAATACGTAACTACTTATATTTTTTTGCCATGGGTGGGAATCGAACCTACGACTTCCGGATACAACGTCAAAGGCACTACCACTAGTCTATACGGAGGTGGTCAATATATCATTTTTAAACTAAGGTGGATACTTCTTGACATAACAAATACAATCGATATACATATACAAACGATATACATATACAATCGATATATATATACATGCTGAATTTGTACTTTGGTCTACTATGAGGCTCTACTCAACAAATTGAACTTTTTCCATTAAACCATGTGTTACAAATGAAAAAAAAATGCTTCCCTATATAAATTGGTCATTTTAACATTACTAGTTTGTATGGAGAAGAATTTTTCATTTGCGACACACGTTCCATTTTAAATGGTTCCATGGGAAAAGTTGTTCTATTTAATCAATAGAACATCAAAGTACAATCTTTTAAAGTCACCATGTATACTTTATATAGTTTCCCTAGCAATGATTTTTAACTCTACAGTCTGCAATCAGAATAATCTTTAGTGACGCGCATGTTCCAAATTAACTCATTGAGTTGACAAATGAAGCAGCTCACAGTAATTGGTGGATATGCATCTGCTGAAGATCGATTCAATTACTCGCAGCTCACTGGATCGGATTAATTTCTGTTCGGAAAAAAATGTTTTTGAAAAATTGTTTACGAGCTTTTTTGTAGCGGAAATTGTTATTGAAGTGCATGGAATTAATAAGCTATGAAATATATGAAATGAAAAATGTTGTTGTTGTTTCAATAGTTTCTGTATATGTATATGTATATGTATTATCACGGGTGCCTTACAGCGCCCGAGACCGCCTAGACGGCCCCAGGGTACCCAGCGGAGGGGTTTTAATCCCACCTCGTCGTAGCCGATGGTATGAGTCTACACCGAACAAGTGGCTAGCTCGTTGCGATGTTTTGAATAAACTCAATAACCCATCTATAAACAGTTTCACAAGTTGGTATAGTGAAACCGGGACCGACAGCTTAACGTGCTCTCCGAGGCACTATAGTGGTGTTGTCAAACAAATGTACATAATTTTTTTAATTAAAAACTCATTGGTACACACCGGGATTCGAACCAGGGACCTAAGTGTTATTAAGTCCAAGGTCTAACCAACTAGGCCACCACGTATATAATAGTTTCTGATGAATATGAAATACGAGATTAAATAGTTTTAGGGATATTTTATACACTTACTTAATACTAGACTGTTAAGTGAGTGCTATAAGCAAACACATATCAATATGATATGTTTCGGGTTTAGTCTGTCGGTTCACCGATTCTAAGGAGATTATGGCATCGATTTCTTGTCGAGGCGGTAGTTTTCTTTTAGAATGCGGTTACGAAATGGGCAGTTGATTTGACGATAAAGCAGCTAGGATATTAAAATAGGGTCGTAATGCAAATTAGTCTTTATCGCTACCCATTTCATTAGCCGCATCATTTAGCCGGCATAGTGGAAGTGGCGTGTTAATACAAAGGTGTTGATCGACAATATATTGGACTTGCTCTGTTTACAATCAGGTAGATATAAGTTCACATGGCGTTCTCTACAAAAGCAATTAAAACGACAATTATTAATTAAATAAAAAAAAAAATTTACATATTTTTTGCACAGAAGTACAGTCTGTCTTTTAAATTCAAATCCCAGGGCAAACCAAAATTTGTTTTTAACATTATGTCGAAAAACAAATAAGTAATAGGAACGTCGAAGCTTCGTGTTCCGTTTTGTCCCCATCTTAGGAATCATGGAAGTGCATATAATGGAGAAGTAACAAATCACTTGAATAATAATTTGATGTAGACTTAGAGAAGATCTAGCCACTTGGTCGATGTAGACTTGGAATAACATTGGAGGTGATAAGGTGGAATTTAGACAAGTGCAAAATTCGCTCGCCAAGTGTTTCGATTTTTTTCTCAAAATCCCATTTCGTAATAATATATTAATTAATTTTTTTGATAGAATAGAATACCTACAAACCTTTTTTTTTTCAATGACGTCAATGGTTTACTAAGACATAATTTAAGTGATTACACTAAATATTTAAAATTATTAACTTTGATCAAAGTATACTAAATAATATTAACTTTGGACAAACTAAAACTACCTCTTGATCGCAATTTTATGTAAATGCGTAAAATAATATTTTCCACAACCATTAAAAGAAAACCTGTGCACTTAATGCAATACTAAAAAAATGCCCCTCGGTTCTAGTTCAAGATGTTTACGCGTCTTCCAGTACAGTTTTATTTTTGCAAACAGAAAACCTACGATTTTATTATATGTAAGTATATATACTTACATATACATACTGTATATATACTTACATATAATAAAATCTTTATACTTACGATAGATTGTCATTATAAATTACAATAGTCACCTTTATAAAATAGGTCACTGGTATTATTTAAATTTGAACAGGCAATGCCGCCTCCGCTCTTCTCTGCCATCCATACAGAACAAAATTCACCCATCCATCTTCAGAGTCTCTCATAGGTTCACCCATTTCAAGTGGACTGACGTTATCTATTTTGTTTTTGCATCATTTGGTTTTTTATTTCATCTGTTTTCATCCGCAAACGATTGGCCCTTTTTAGGGTTAAGATGTTTTTTTCCAAAAAAGTAACCCTTTTGTTATTACTCGGTCGGTCTGTGTGACCGCAACAATGTCTCAAAATGTATTTCTCGGTCGGTGGTAAAGTTTTAGATATTATTAAGTGAACGGGTAGCAAGAGGGTATAAGTCAAAAAATCCTAATAGATTCACGTCATTCATTCACGTGAAAAAAGATCTAGAGCGAAAATTGGAAAAATATTTTTCCCATTTTCGCTTTAAGCACCTCCATAAGCACGACCTATAAGTACGTTTAGCATTTACGTAATTTTATACAGTATGTACCTACATTATATTTTCTAGTAGTTTAAGTTGGACCTAGCTATAATGTTTTTTTTTGTAAATTAGGGAGATTTGGCCTCTTTACTATATTATAATTCACATGATTATTTATTTGTGTCAGTATTCATTACAGTATCAATCCACTCGATGATCTAAAATTACTGTAATTTGTTTTTGTTTTCATAAAATTAAATTAACAATATTTACATTACAGGCATCAAACTTGCGGCCCTTAGTTTTTAAATCATACTGCCTAACGAACTCTACTACTACTTATTTACTTACATCCATTCCAAAAAAAGTTAGAAATAACTATATCAAATGATACATTATCATAATATACTCATTAGCTTTTGTAAGTAAAACGTCCAATCAAATCCGAGTCTCAAAGATACGCGTTCCCTCATAATAAGCAAGCTGGCCCTCAGATGCTGTGCGGGGCATGTTCAGCCATGTTCCCTCTCAAATAATCGATAGCCGACGTCTGGTACCCCCCTCCACTCTCCCCGCGCAGGTACACTCAACCCCTCGAAGTTAAGCTAGATATTCAGTGTTGCGACGCTTGAGTTAGAATTAGTTTTGCGACTGTTTCTTGATTTTATTTTGTCGCAAAACTTATGCTGAAGTATTACAGTGTCAGTGTAAATATAATTATGGCGTAATTACAGTGTTAGTGTAAGTTTAATTTTAATATTATATAAAGATTATATATTTTACACGCCATCGTGTGGTAGAATATGAAGGATCAAGCAAAGAACTTTTCAACAACATGTACCCATATTCTGACAAATAAATGATTTGTTATTATTTTTATTACAACATGTTATGACAATGATCTTAAAATAGATTTTCTGAATATTATTTTCGTCATCCATATTCTTTTTCTTTATCACCTTTACCAGCAATAAGTATTACCAATTGTATAAAACATTATTTTTATATGTGTATAAAAATAATATTATAATGATATTTCACACATATTGCCCTCACAAATTAAGCTTCTGGAGCTTTTACTATGTATATCAGAAACAACGGTACTAATATTATATTTTATAAACATACAGAAAAAAAGTATTATTACATTTTCGCCATGAGTGGGAACTGGGAATCTAACCTACAATTTCCGGATACAACACCAAAGACGAAATCACTGGATCAAGGAGGCGGTTATTATATTATTTAAGAAGGTTTTGTTTACAAAAAAAAAAAAATTGCATTATTCATTTCTCTATCGTCATATCAATTTCACGTATCCTGGTTAAATAACTATCATATTGAAGAACTGTGTCGTCCTAAAAAAAAATGAAATAAGCACTCAAATGCTATTAGTCGAAACCTACTGGCATAGCTAGTTTCAGTCAGAAATATATGAAGGTGACTCATTACATCTTTATAAGACATTTCAAAGTCATTCTAATTACTTACTTAAGTTATTTATTATTTTATCATTAAAAAATAACTTAAAATTTTCGAATCCAATATTTATGCCCAAACATTTGAATCTAACCCGTAAAATGTATTATTAATAAATTTTATTAATATTTCAAAAACAATCCACGACAATTTTTGTCTTAATGTCGCATACTCCAACTGACAGCCTAATAATTCCAGATGTGAAACGTGCTTTATGAGGACCTAACAACCATTTGCATCAATGAGCATGTTGAGTCTACATGTTGCATTAACTTCTAGGTACATCTTCATAACTTAAATCTTAAGTAATTAATTAACCTAGGCAAATAAGCTAGAATCCTCACCTGATTACACTAAAATAAATCAGTGAAATCAAAAGTAGATGGAGTTACTTTGTAAATAACAAAGGTACTATTTTGTTAGGTTTTGCCTCAGATTATATTATCAATGACCTTTTCAGACTCTGAAGCAGTTTTTAAAATTTTCAAAAAAATTAAAGCAACCATTAATCTACTGCCAGGTACTATTGAAACAATAAAGTCAAATTTTGAAGAGTTTGAAAAATATTATGGGTTTATTATTATTATTATAGGTGAAGGTTTGTTTATGGAGTAAGTTAGTTTGGGTATGTGGCATATATCTCAATTCATATTTTTATTTCTTAATTAATAATATATTTCAAAAATTATGATTTTCATTATTAATATTTATATATATATATATCATCACGGGTGCCTTACGGCGCCCGAAACCGCCTAGACGGCCCCTGGGTACTATAAACCCATCTATAAACAGTTTCACAAGTTGGTATAGTGAAACCGTAATTAATATTTCATATATGAATTTAATATCGGAAACGTTATAAACCTATACACGAAAATATCCGATATTATAAATGCATAATAAACTCTAGTAAAATAAACAAAAAGGGGAAGAGCATGTAATATTTATTAAAGATGTAATAATATCCAAACAAATCATATGAACATGACAACCTCCTTTTAATATAAACGAATATAAAACAAAGTAATCTTTTACATAGGGACATAAAGGGTACATCACACAGGACTTTTCCCTCTGGTATAGTAAGAAAACTTTATATACCCTTTGGAGCGACTTGGAATTTCTCTTTAAGATTACTAAAGGGCAGAGTTTAAGTTTTACCATGCAAGGTTTCCCCGGCCCGTTTTAGATATAATTTTCTTGATAAAATAATTGTGTAGGTAATGACTATTCGTGTCATATTTAAATATATTTACTATAATGCAATAGCAAGGGTAAGCAATTTAATTATGACTGAAAAAGGGATTTTTTAATAATATTCAAGTTATTTTCTTTAATAAGTAGCTCAAATTGTTGTTGCCTCCATATTCTGTTCTCACTTCTTAAGCATCTATTGGTTCTATAATTTCTGTGCTCACTTTTTGTTTTGGTTTGTTTGTGGGCGGCCATATTATGTTCTCGTGTTTGGAAAGGCAATTTTAGTACCTCCTCGTGGTTCTTCCGTGGTTAGTTTACACGTTTTCTTTTATTTATTTTGTTTTTATAGTAAATAATTAAGTATAAGGTTGTTTATTCATATAAAAAGGTTACATTTAGTATTTCTGATAACTACGAGTAGTATTAAACTATACAACCAAGGGCCTGATTCTACTAAATCGATTGTATATCAACGTCGTATGAAAGTTTAAATTTGACACATTTTGTATGGGAAATATGTCAAATTTTAACTTTGACGTGCAGTTGATATCCAATTCATTTAGTAGAATAGGCCCCCAGGTGTAATTTCTAGTAGGTTAGGTAGATTTATCTGTATAATAATTTGTTATAATACATGTTTTATGTTATTTAACCTAACCTCCTCCAATACTACATTAATTTAATTAACAATGTTTAAGTTTATACAGATTTTCTAAAGAAATCTATTGATATATCGATAAAATTTGTTGTATAAGTATATATTTATATGTATTACACTCATATGGAATATACTTTCCCTTTCGAGTAGAAGTTTGTCTATTCTGGCAGTACCTGCTCTTAACTCATAGGACGCATCCGGCGTTCTTTACGACCTATTTGCAATGAAGGAGTTTTACTGCCGCCGCTATCCGGAATTTTCGGGTTGTTTCAGTATTTTTATTTTACCTGCCACATTTTTGCAAGCACCTGCCATTGATGATCTTCCTATGTTTTAGTGATGTGCTCTGGGAGTTGTCGCACGGAGACAGATCTTTTATAGTCTTTTTAACGGGCAAGCAAACCTGTGACATTTCTTGGCTTTGCAACTTTATTTGCTTATTTGGTTGTTTATTTCCACTTTACATTGTATATATATCATTATTATAAATATATCATCACGAGTGCCTTACGGTGCATGAGACTGCCTAGACGGCCTCAGGGTATGAGTCTATACCGAACAAGAGGCTAGCTCGACCCGATATTTTGAATAGACTCAATAACCCATCTATAAACAGTTTCACAAGTTGGAATAGTGAAACCAGGACCGACAGCTCAACGTGTTCTTTGAGGCACTATAGTGGTGTTGTCAAACAAATGTACATTTTTTTTTTTAATTATAAACTCATTGGTACTCACCGGGATTCGAACCTAAGTGTTTTTAAGTCCTAGGTCTAACCAACTCGGCCACCACGTATATATATCATTGTATACAATAAATCATTCTTTATTTACCAAAATATAATATATATTTGCTAGAAAATATAGATAATTAAAAACTAAACCCCCGTTCGCGATATTTACCATTTTTAGTTTTGAATATATTTTAATTATACAAGTAAATTACAATAATATCAGAGCATAAATAATTAAATAGTTGTTTTTACTGTCTCTAAGTTAGTAACAGACAAAGGTAACCATACGATATTTTAGCTTTTGATTGAGTTAACTCATAATGAGCTAAGTGATTCTGGTCACATCACTAGCTCTCGTTACAATTTCGAATCGAAGGCGTCGAACGTGTTTATGTATATTTTTTATTGGCTTCGTTTTATAAGCAAATTGCTACTGAGTGTTTATTGTTATCTTCTTCCCGAAAAGAGATTATTAAGATGAAACACAAACACAATAAGAGTTGTTCTTTTTCCGCTCAGTTGTTTTTGAGTTTATTGTTGAAATGTTGAGTTTGTTTTTTTGTTGAGTTCTTTTAGCTGCCAGATAATTAGATAATGAAACACTTTGAATTATTACACTAATAAGTGCATGATATACATATACCTATACAGGGTCATTTTGAAAGGATGTATTTTTGGCTAATATGAGGTTCTGCTGATCAAATCAAACAACTTTTCCCATGGAACCATGTGTCGCAAATGAAAAAAATTTTGGCCTCCCCATACAAATTGGTAATTTTAACATTACTAGTTTGTATGGCGAAGGCATTTTTTTTTCATTTGCGGCACATGGTTCAATTAGAAAAGTTGTTCGTATTGATCAGTAGAACCCCATATTAGCCCTAAGTACATCCTTTCAAAGTCAGCATGTATGTACCTAATAATAGGTTATATTAAAGTTAGATAATTATATATATATTTAATTATTATATATTATATAATTTCAAAACAATGATATTATTAGTTTTTTAAAGGATTAAATGAATCATAGAGGTATAAAAATATTATTTTATTAGATACTTTTATAAAATAATAATAAAATAAGTATTTTTTACAGTTACTGAATAAAGGTTTATAAATTGTACGCTTCTTTTTTCATTACATAAAATAAATACCACGCAGCGGGCGGGAATTTAGGCGTCCATTTTTGATCAGTCATCCGTTAGAGAAAAAGAATTATTGAAAATATTTTTCACAAAGGAAATTCTGATAAAATTATTGCGTCACAAAATTTATGAAGGATTTATTGGGATTTGTTATTTTTAGTTAAAGAAGATTTAACTTTTAGGTTAAGCTATAATTGCTTCATAAAAAAATTGTTTTTTTTTTGGACCACAGCCATTTGTATCTGTTGATAATAAATCAATGCACTAATAACTCACTTATTAACTGCTTTTATTGTCCCGAAGGTTTGACTGCCTAGCGGCATTAAGTCCGCCTTTGTATTTTGTATGCAATAAAGATTTAAATAAATAAATAATCTCCTAAAAAACGGTGAACCCACACACTAAAATTTAAATATTATGTACTAATGAAATTATCACTATAATAAACGCTAGTTATTATATATCATCATCATCACACCTGACATAGGCGCTGACATAGGCCTCCCCCAAATATGTATATTATTATATATAGTCATTAAAAAACACTTGCTTAGAGAGTTAATATAAATCACATTTTCTTGCTAAGTCAAAGTCAAAATATTTTTTATATTGTAACCATTTACAGTCGTTTATCAGTTTTTTTTTGTTTATGAAGCAATGATTGTCTAACCTAAAAGTTATATCTTCTTTTACTAAAGATACCAAATACCAATAAATCTTTCATAAACAGTCAAAAAATATAATTACAATAAGGTCTAATTGTACGCTGAGTTGGGTTACAATCATTCCACATACACCAACAAAATCTCAATCAAATCCATGATAAATACAACCCTTTTAAAGAACTCAGTTGCTATAATAGAATTTATTATTGCTGTTACTTTTATTATTGTAAAAGGTTCTATCGTGGTCAAACTGACTGCGCCAATACATTTCCTCGAGTAGTTATATATGATTTCCTAGACCTTTTTTGGAATCCAGTGGAAATTAAAATTTTCACTATATAGGTGACCAGCTAAAAACTTAGGTGGCAAATTAATATGACACCCGAGGTGTATGGTAAATGTTGATGAAAAAGCATTAAAATACAGTACTTTCTAGAAGTAGATTAAGAAGAAAAAGAGATACACAGAAGACAAGCATTTTATTTTAATCGAGAGAGAGATTCCTTTTAATCCAGTGGCCCGGTTTGTTAAATTACGTCCATTAATTCACTAGACGAGCTCTTTGTTTTTTTTTTACGCGAGGTATGATTTTAAGTAAAGGTAAAAAAAGTACCTATAAGTATATCATGTTTTTTTTATTCATTATATTTCTTTACTATATAACTTAAATAAAATTTGGATATCAATTTACTTTTTTTTACTAAACATACATACATATCATCACGGGTGCCTTACGGCGCCCGAGACCGCCTACACGACCCCAGGGTACCAGGCGGAGAGGTTTTAATCACACCTCGCCGTAGCCGATGGTGTGTGTCTACACCGAACAAGTGGCTAGCTCGTCGCGATGTTTTGAATAGACTCAATAACCCATCTATAAACAGTTTTACAATTTGGGATAGTGAAACTGGGACCGACAGCTTAACGTACTCTCCGAGGCACTATAGTGGTGTTGTTAAACAAATTTACATATTTTTTTGAATTAAACACTCATTGGTACACACCGGGATTCACACCAGGGACCTAAGTGTTTTAAAGTCCAAGGTCTAACCAACTCGGCCACCACGTATATTAAATATTAAAAGAGTAGTAATATATTTTTTTTATTAAAAGATACCTATATTATTTACATTTAGATCTAGTCTACATAGATCTTAAAATAAAGCATAAAATTGTAATGACGGGTGCCTTACGGCGCGGCGCCAGATTCCTTGCCGGTCTCAGGGCACCCAGAGGAGGAGTTTTATCTCCTTGTAGCCAATGGTGATCTAATTCTAGTTGTCGGTCCTAGTTTCTCCAGAGTAGTGTTCTCCAGATATTTTATATGGCCAGACAGACCCCAGTCCCAAATCCCTTAAAACTGTAATATGATGGTAACTCTAAGCTTCAATTTAAATAATCCTAAAATAGAAGTTCTTTTAGCAAAGGGCCACATAAAATCCGCCGAATTGTTGGTTAGGCGGATTTGATTCTTGTTTCTGTTTCGAAAATAGCTATGGAAATTTAGACTAAGAGACGACCCTTTAGAATTTTTTAACTTTTGAGATCAAAATAAATATTATTAAAAGTATCGTCTCGTAGTCTAAAATTTCATAGCCATTTTCGAATTTTAGTCTAAATTTCCAATATATTATGATCATGATTCTCACTGATAATCATAATCGCGAAGTGAGAATAAAACCCCACCACTAGGTACTCTGAGGCCATTTACCTACACAATATCGGGTGACGTAAGGCCACGGGAAGGCTTTTTTAATGACAGTAATAAAAAAAAACTTTTGTATCGGGTGCTCATACAAACTTATTACCACCATTCATTTAGGTAGCATTTATAACCTCACAATAAGAAATTAATGACGATGGTTAGCAAAACAACATAGCCTAAAAATATAAATTATGTTACAGCTGTAAAGATTACCGTGGGTACTTTATTCCAATCTAGCATAATGTTTCCACTACCGTTTTCACTAATTAAGAAATAAAAATATAAAACTTAGGCTAGTGAATAAGTAAAAAGAAAAGGAAATAAAAGAAAAAAATATGTATCAAAGAAATATCCAAATTTTCAATGGGTACAATAGGTGAAATTTATCATAATTTGCAAAGATGATTAACGAATGCTAAAGTAAATAGGTCTTTCAAGTGTCCTTTGAACACTTTTTAGTATAATATCATCAATATAAATTGTTAGTTTGAGTAGTATAAATAAAATAATGTAGCTCTTAGAGTATAGTCAGTGGAATTAATCAGAGTTTGCACAGAGGATTGACGGATATGCAGAGGCTTCACGCTGAAGTGAATGGTTCTTTCAGGTGTACTTTTTGAATATTTTTAGTAGATTCCACCGTTTTATTGTGGTGAGGTATAGATTAAAAAAATAAAAACCAAAGTCTTTTTTTGTATTATCTACGTTAAAAAAATATTTAAATCGCTTAGAAGGCTTTTAAGTCTATTAATCTGGCCGGTCATTAAAAACTCTTTTGACAAAAATGCTTATCCCTCTGTTCCCTAAATGATTAAAAACTGAAATTTAATAGGAGTAACGTTATTTAGCTATAGCTATACAAATTGAGGAAAATTTTAATCAGAATTGTATTACCTGTACTAATTACAAAAGAACTTAATATAGATTAATTCAATATCGAAGAAATACATTACAAATTATAATTATATTTGTATGAAAATTGTTTACTGTTGTTAAAATTATATCGAAAATATCTTAAATACACTTGAAATCATATCAAGATAAAAATAATGGACTTTTCAGAAATCCACATTTATAATAAACAAATAAATTGTGTAATATAAAAATCTAAAGTTTAAAAAGTACTTATAAACAGCGCCATAATAGCCACTTCTATAATAAAGTTACACGATAAACGTTTCATAAAATTGGCAAAAAAAAAAGAAAATGGCAAACTCCCATTAGTCAAGCTGCCATTTAAAAATTTGGGGCCACGAAGCAGATAATCGACTGAGGGCGAGTGGGTGAAAACCGTTAAAACCTGTAATCATTCATCGTTATTTGTTTCATAAAACTTTGAACTAATCAATCTCATTTTCCTGAAAAAAAAAAACGACAGGTACTACGAGTACTTAAAGCTTGATATGAGTTAATAAAACGGTATTTTCTGATTTTATGAAAATACATCCTTTTTGCTTACCTACCTAACAATCTCTAGAGAGGATATACCCAGAATCTGCTATTTAGCAGGTGTTATGATGTCGTGGAAAGAAGATTGCTCAGTATGATAATTGTCACAATAAATATTATAAAAAAATATAATTTATTCAAGAAATAAAATAAAACAAAATACCTACTTAAATCTAAATTACATTACAGCAGGTATATATAAAAAAAACAATATGTTTTCTTAGGCTATTAAAATTTTGTTTATTCCTATTATATTGAATTGGTAACGTCCTCAGCTTGTGCGCGGATACTTTTCAGGACTCTTACATCTAAACATAAATTATTTAACTACTCTTATTTTAAATTCATTAAAATCTAATAGGACATTTTTACACATTGTACTAGTTTATTTTAAAATCGCCCAGACTATGACAAAGGTACATTAAAAAATGGAAATCGAACCTTTAACCTCTGGATAATTGTATCCAGAGGTTAAGAGTTCTGGCATTGGCCAGCGACGTAATTTAACCATATGTAAAATCCAGTAGCTCCACAGCGTATATGGCAGATATACTTCCATCGGATTTTTGCACTTATACCTAGCAAAATAAATACTGGTGAGTTAAGCAATCGCCTAATAAGGTAGATGATACGTCATATTTATTCAGCGGTTAAAGGATATCATTGGTACCTTCTAGAAGAGTAATAATGTCAAAAGTTGCTCATTTTGTATTTGGTAAAAATGCCATACATCTTTGAGGGTGTTTTTTTACTCACTGTTGTACTGCTGAATAACCCTTAGGAACTGCGGACTTATTTAAAACGAGCATCTCAAACACGTCGAGTAACAAACTTCTAACTTCTAACGTCTCATCTCAAAATGTAGATGTACGAAATATATCTAGACAGTTTATTTATGGTATGTTTAAATTTCTTTAGTAAAATAACTTATTTAATTTGTTTGTTTCTATATACATATGATTATGTTCAAATTATAGAAGCAATGTTTTGTTTTATTGAGAATTGGCAGTGCCGTAACTAGGGCAGGCCAGCGGTGCTAATAATTGCACTTACTTGAGATTTTGGGTTAATTTATACCTTATGAGTATAACCGACGCTACATAAGTAATTCACTTACTATTCAATGTTTTAAACCATTTATAGTTATTGTTATAATTAGTTAAATTAATGCACCTTCATAAATGCATACGACAATAAAATCTGCACTAAATAATCTGTAACTGAATAATGGCAGACGAAAACCGCCCAAACTAACCATACATTTAATAAGTAAATGATCAATTGTATATCTATCCATTTTAAACTCTGCATACCTTCAACCCACCTGGAATCCAGCAATATTCTTCGGAAGCGAAACGTAATTAATCAAAAACTTTTTAGAATTTCCCGCCCCGTGTCAAACTCGCAGAACGTCAGGAATGACAAGATGGCTGTGTCGGCACTTCTGATGCGTGTTCATACATGACGGCCTTATTATGTAGGCGCTATTTGAATTAGGAACCATATTTGTAAATCCTTGGCTGTTTAGAATTTCCGGTACCGTGAAAACCATCGGACCGTCAGGAATGACAAAATAGTTATGTCCTGACTGCTGATGCGTGTTCATACATGACGGCTCTATTTATAGTTATAAAATAACGTTACTACAAAACAGTGTTCATACTATATTAGATTGTATCCTATCACAACATTTACTGGTATAGTTTTACGTTTATTTTATGAACGTATCTACACGTTCCTGAAATAATATAAACAGAAACGTTTTAAACCTTCCTGTAAACCTGTTACCCATCCCAAAAACACATTTATTTTATTCATAAATCAGTCTCCAAATCTGAAAGTGGACTAAAGGTGGGTAAAATGAACAGATTGTTTCAAAATAAAGGGAACAAAAACTGTCACTGAAGGGCCACAGAATAACACAATCATTTATTTTGCCAAATTGAAGCGTCAAGACCGACGAATATTCATCTCTTTTGTTAGATAGGTAAACGAAAAATTTACAAGGTCCCAAATTTCTTACAAACTTTTTGTAGTAGTAACTTTTTTTTTTTTTTTTTTTTATAAGAGCTCAGCATGTGACCTTGCATCCACCTGATGTTAAGCAGTATGCAATGTCCAGAAATGATAGCAACAAGCGGATGCATACAGGTGCACCGCTGGTTGCTATCATTATGCCGGCTTCAGATGCCTATTCACGCTTCTTTTAAAGGACTCTAGGTTATAAGAGGAAGGAAACACGCAAGCTGGTAGGGCATTCCACATTTTAATAGTACGGCAGATGTATGAATCGCCAAAACGTTTGGTACGAGTTGGTACATCCGCCACGGTATACATATGCATTTTGCAACCAGTGCGTGTTGTCCTGTAACGGAAAGGGGAAGGGGGAATAATGTTGAAAAGCTCTTCAGAGCACTGTCCATGGTATAGGCGGTAAAATACGCTCAACGATGCCACATCCCTGCGAAGCTGCAACGGCTCCAAGGTTTTATTGAGCGTTTCGTCTCCAATAATTCTAGTCGCTCGCTTCTGCAGGGTATCGAGAGCAGATAACAGATACTTGGCAGATCCGTCCCAAAGATGCGAACAGTATTCCACACACGGTCGAATTTGAGCCTTATATAGCATTATTCTTAACCTGGGTGTGAAAAACCGACGCACCTTATTTATTATGCCAAGTTTTTTTGAAGCTGTTTTTGCAATGCTCTCGATATAATTGCGGTGGTTAAGATCGGAACGTATATCTAAACCAAGGACATTGAGGGATGGTAAAGGCGATAGCAGGGGCTCTAGAGAAAAAGCAGGCGAGGCGACATGTCGCGTCGCCTCAGTCAAAAACGTATGTATTTTGACAGTGACAGCAGGCGTGAGGTATGCTGTCACCTGCCAAAATCTATACAGTTTTGATTGAAGGCGACGCGACATGTCGCCTCGCCTGCTTTTTCTCTAGAGCCCCTGGGTGCTCATATCAAAAATCATAAGCAATTTGCTCATGAGTTTTTAAATTATTTATTAGCACGGCATGTTACTTTGTACTTTGACAGCCTCCGTAGACTAGTGGTTGGGCATTTGGCGTTGTACACGGAGGTCGTGGGTTCGATTCCTGCCCATGGCATGGTCGGGGTGTTTATAAAATATTATATGTATTATTTCGTTGCTTTTGGTACACATAGTACAAGCCTAGAGTTTAGTTTGTGACCAGAGCAATATGTGTAATTTGTCCTACATATTATTATTATTACTTACCTGATGGTAAGCCGACTCACAAAGTTCGTGAATGGGGTCGATCAATACATTATTGCTTAATAGCATTGGTCGCTCCCACACTGCTAAATCATCATAGCAGGTTACCAAATGGGCGGTGACGAAAACGAAATTTACAATACAAGTGTACTTACTATAATATTCGTTTGGTCAACTGTTAATTTCGTAACCATCATTATAGTAGACTCAATCTCAACAAGAAATCTATGCAGTAATCACCTAAAAACTGGCGAATCCACAGTCTAAAATCGACACATGACTAGGTCGCTTGACAGTTTTTGGATCTGTAGCAGTCATAACAAAACTAGGGATGGGATCCGTGCGTATTTACCTCCTATACCTAAAAAAAATATTTAAAAAATCTTTTAGAGAAATGTTAAATATGAAATTTTGAATTTTCGTAATTTAAAATCGATTGGTGCAATGCATTAAAGCTTGGTCAACAACTTGGTAAATTATTAATTAATGCATCTGGAGACCATCGCGCTAGGTCTTATTTCTTCCAACGAATATCGCTGGAAATTCAGAGGAGCAATGCGTTGAGTATTTTGAACACGTGCGCAGCATCGCAAGACCTTCAAGAAATATTTTATTTAGTTAGTTATTAGTTACTTTTATTTTTATTGAATAAAAATTTAAATTATAAAAAAAAAAAATTGTGGCAGTTTAAATTAATAATAGTTGTACCATTTCCAAACTAGATCAATGTAGGTACTATTGGTACACTTTAATAACAACTTGCATATTATGTTGACGGATTATCGACATAATATTGAAACCTCTAACAAAAACTATCTTATCTATCTTTCATTCTTTCTTGACTCGACATGAGTTCTTGAAAGAGACAATACTTACTTGAGTGAATATGGAGTTTAAATATCATTTATCAATACGTAACATCATTTAAGGCATGTGTGTTTTTGGGATTAATATAGGCAATAAAAAAAACTTGCATCCGACATTTATGTCAAGATAGTTTGTTCTGAGAACGTTAAGTATAATTATCGCAATATCTATGTCTCCTTTGTTGCCTTACCTATCTATTATCTAGATAATTAAAAAAAGTATCAAAAATAATGTTATTAGAAAACAATATCTACCTACTATACATAGAACGGTCAATACATAACTGCTGAAACAAATGCGTGCCTTAAGCACTAACATCATAAATTACTAAGTCTCTATTAAAACGGACACAGCTGCACCTGCGACTTGGTGAAGCCTCTAAATTCCCTCTTTTACGCAAAACAGACAATCATAAATATGCCTCCGAAATCCCGAGGCTTACATGCACTTAGATTCATAAATAATGGCCGATGACACCCCATACAGTGCAGCTCACGCTTTTATCAAATTATTATAAACAAATAGCCCTTGTTTTATCTTTTTAAAGTAAGTATTTAAAAGATGAATTGAATCCTAGCCTATAATAGAGTTGTACCTTGCTACTCCAAATTTACATACGCATTTAATAGAAGCATATTAACCAATCATATTTTTTATCAAAATTAACGTAGTTGGATAACGAATCGTCGAACTACCGTAGAACGATGTTACTTTTTATCGATTAACGATTCGTTGATAGTTATATTTTTGCCAAGTAAACCATAATTGCATCATAGATGCTATGATGAGACGGGAATCGGCGAACGATGAACCATAATATTTTAACTTCTTTCAGAATGGGTGTATGGAAATAAAAGAGATTAGATAAAAAGACAATTAAGTGCACAGGAAAAGAATTCGCGAACTCAAGCCTTAAAAATTATTTAAATGTTGTTTTCAGTGATAATACAGTTTTTTTTTTTGGAGAAAAAAAAAGAACATGGAGGTGTAGATTTTTTTTACTCCATCCTAATTACATAATTTCTTTATAAAAAATCTGATGTGAAATGACAACTAATGTAATATTTTTAGACCCATAAATCAAACTTTGAGTTATTTTAAAAACGTTAATAGATTTTTTTGTAAAAAGACTATCGAGAGATTTTTATAAAAAAAGGATTTTACACCACAACTGTTTTTTCATTAAAAAAATTATATCTTTGAAAACAACATTTACACGTTTTTAGCCGTTCGAGAACGCGAATCATTTTCTTGGTTTCTTAAACAGTCAATAAAAATGGATCTGCATGAATCAGTGCATGAACGTGGAGGATAGTAATTAGTTATTATTGCGAATCATTTTATGCATGTTATTTATTTTTACTCGGCGGGAGCTAGGGTCCTAGTAAATAACATAAAACCTTATCAAATGCTACTTCGGTTAATAAATGATTTTTCAAATCCGACTAGTTGTTTCAGAAAATACTTAATACACCTTATACTTAATAACATTCCAGTTTTAGGGCATGGGTTGGTCAAACCGCCAGCAAGTTTTAATTAAAAAAAAAAATGTTGGAAACACCTCTATAGTGCTTCGGAGAGCACATTTTATTTACTATACTTTTTAGGTACTAACTTGTGAAACTGTTTAAGATGGGTTATTACACCGCGATCAGCTCTCATGTCTGGATCAGGCTAAGACGAGGTGGAATTGTAGTCCCATCCCATCTTTGATTACCCTGAGGTCGCTACCCATGTTGGTACGAGTACGTACTCTATATAAATTAGAACCAAAATTGACTATTTGTGAGATCAAATATAATCTATTGTTGTAACACATTTAATGCAGATAATTAATTGAATTTGAGATCGTACGAAATAGCGTACTCTCTGCATACCTAATAATTGAGATGCTGTAAGCGATATGATCCAACCGTAATGGCCTTATAATGAAAGGCCATACCCATAGAACTAACAAATACACAGGTTCATTTATCTTGACCTCTTCTAGGTTATGGAATAAAATACCTCTAAGCATAAAAAATATTAAAAATCCAACTAGTTTTAAAATAAATTTAAGAAAATGGTTAATGCACACAGAAAAAGGAAATGGAGGGCAATTTTATTATTAAGTAGGTATTAAATAAGCAATTTTATTATGTATAAAATCTAGGTTAATAATCATGGTTCATCCTGAAAATGAGCGCGAGGCACTATTTACTTAGTCACCACGCACAAGCTGAGGGTGAAACCATTTCAATAAAATGTAGTTTTATTAGCATTGTAATCAAATTTGTATTATTATATTATTGTAAGTTAGCGTAAGTTAATTTTTTGTTTTATTTTATTGAATAAATACATATTCTATTCTATTCTATATGTTATGTTTTTTAGTGTATTGAATATAATAAGTAATTATTGCGGATTATGGTTTCCTTTTCGCAGACCAATTCAACACGATATAGCCTAAGATATATTTTGACGAGTTTCAGATATTAATGTTAGGAAGGAGCTTTCAGTAATCGGATTTTGATCTATTGTTGAGCACTGCTTTAGCATGAACTTACTTTAAAATTTTAATTTATTTTAAACATTAAATATTAAAGTTTTTTGTCGTCCCACATCCGGGATATTCAACTCAAAATGATATATACAAGCCAAGCTGCCTTTGTACATTACTCACATTATACTCACATTTTTAGGTGGGAGGGAGGTAAACCGATCGACCAGCAGGGTGATTTCGCGCACCAAAGTTAGCTCGCACGCCGATCGCAATGACGCGTTTTCGTACGTCATTATGACGTCAAAACGATTCGCGTGCGAGCGAACTTAGGACGCGTAATAACCCCCCAATAATAATAATTTTTGGGAGCCTGCTGTATCGATTTATTATCGAGGTTGTAGTCTCCTAGAATGCAGTTACGAAACGGATAGTTAACCAACAACAAACGAGGCTATTAAAATAGACTTGTAATGCAAATTCGTCGTTGTTGAAGCCCATTTAGTACCAGCATCACTTAGATGGAATTGACAGAAAACACCTATTCGAAGTGACTCGAAAAAGAAGCTGTTTTACGTCCTGCAATTTTATGAAAATGCGTTCCATGCTCGCCTTATCACCTACATATTGGAAAAGATAATCTTACTTAGGTACGGGAAGACCGGGACGGGTCGTGGTAAGAATTGTGCCGGCCATCTCGTGTCAGATCGAATATGATGAGGGACATAACGCTAAGCCTAGTATTGTTACATAAGGCTAGCCGGGAAATATATTTCCTATCGCAGCGATGATATTAAAATAATATTGTCAAGATATTTTATAAATAGTAGGTATATATATAGGTATAAAATATTTTAATTACCTACACCAGAAAAGGTAAAGGTTATGTAAAGCTAGATTTTTTTCCATGAGTGGCAATCGAACCCCGGAAACAGCGGCATAATTACTTAGACCACAAATGCGGTAAAAAAAATGTGTTGGTGTAGTGAAACTAGGTCCGACTGCTTTACGTGCTCTCCGAGGAACTAATAAAACTTACCTAATAGTGATTATGACTGTATGATAGAACCAAACGTAATATGTATCTTTTATACAAAATAATCTTACTGTACTTACTAATATATCATGCATCCTGTACTATCACATCACTACTTCACTAGTAAAAAATCCCAAGCGGTATTGTAATTATTTTATTTTATTAAAAATAAACCTGTGACAAAATAGCACAGTTAAGTTTTGTTATCCCCCAAACCTCCTTACATTAGAACAGAATAATTTGTCGCGACATGTTTACGACCTCCTATAATGAGTATTGCATTAGCACCAATTACCAAGTCACAATATATTTCAATGTGCCAACTAACAATGCAAAATATTTTCGCCAATGTCACAGCCCAGTAATATAATTAATTACAAATTTGTGTCTCACGTCGCGTTCCGTCATCCCCCTACCGACCCCAAAATGAAGCATGACAAACTTTCAAAGCGCAAGCAAATAGGAATTTGTCGACTAAATTTCAGGGTGGATGCTTAATAGCAGACACCGTACGCTATATAGATTGAGCAGTCGTCGGATTTTCGACCTCGTGTAGAACGTGTTTCGGTATAAATCGTCGATTTTACCGTCCTACGAGAGATAGAAATCGCTTGATCGGTCGTCGGATATGACATAATTTAATTCGCTCTTCATAATACGGAAGATACCGTTCAATGAGGTATCTTCCACTCTTTCCACTTGTTCGGAGTAGACTCATACCATTAGCTACGGCGAGGTGGGATTAAAACCCCTCCGCTGGGCACCCTGGGGCCGTCTAGGCGGTCTCGGGCGCCGTAAGGCACCCGTGATGATATGTATGTATGTATAACGGAATTGTCAGGTGTTGCCTCCGAAAACCCATCGGCGATATGAGGATGGGTTAATCCCTCCGCTGGGTACCCTGAGGCCGAATAAACGCTTTTCGGAAGCCAAAAGGCACCCGCGATGGTATTTAATAGCGGAATGAAATTTAAGTAATGAAAATAATATAATATGAAGGACTTATATACACATATTGCTCTGGTCAAAACTATGTTCTAGGCCCTAGGCTGTTACCATATATACCAGAAACAACAATATGATTACATATTATATTTTATAAACACCCACACCATGACAAAGTGTATATACAGAAAAACGTACTAAAATGTGTTTGGCATGGGTGGGAATCAAACCGTCAACCTCCGGATAATCCGCTAAAGGCGCAACCATTACTCACATATTATATATACATATAATATGTGAGTAATGGTTGGGAAACAAACATACCTAAGGACCACAACATCAAGTCGAACAAATATTTTGATCTCACAAACGAAATTACTAGAAACGGATTTAAAACTCAACTTTATGCAGTGGAAGTTGGTGCAAGAGGAATTCCAGCAAAGTCTTTGCACCGTCTATTGAAGGATCTTGGCCTTCCGAGAACAGCCGTCGGAACTTTTATGGAGCGTGTTTCCAGGATGGCGCTAACAGGATCATATAATATTTGGTTGAGTAGAGAGGGTAGTGAACACAGTGCAGGTGAGAGTTCAAAAGGCCTTTAAACCTACTTCGCGGTCTCAAGTCCGGGAACGCTGAAGTTCATTCCCCTGCCTTTCAACCACGCGATGGACCCGGCACCCGCACGGTGAATCCATGGTTTGCTAAGAACATTGTCTCTCTCACGGGTGCCTTACGGCGCCCGAGACCGCCTAGACGGCCCCAGGGTACACAGCGGAGGGGTTTTAATCGCACCTCGTCGTAGCCGATGGTATGAGTCTACACCGAACAAGTGGCTAGCTCGTTGCGATGTTTTGAACAGACTCAATAACCCATCTATAAACAGTTTCACAAGTTGGTATAGTGAAACCGGGACCGACAGCTTAACGCCCTCTCCGAGGCATTATAGTGGTGTTGTTTTTTAATTAAAAACTCATTAGTTCACACCGGGATTCGAACCAGGGCTTAGTGTTTTTAAGTCCAAGGTCTAACCAACTCGGTCACCACGTATATGTCGGCCACCACGTATATGTATTACTCAACAATACAATAACAAACCTCTTAGAACAGAGTTACAAATTAATATTACCTAATAATGTTATGATCTGAAATTTTGTTAAATTTATGACAAAAAAAAAAGAATGTACCTAATCGTAGAATATTTTTAACCTGAGAATATTGTAAACACATTCACTGACCTCTAGACTGTGACATTCTGAGCGAGACGAGATTTGAATAGCTAGGGGCGAGCTTTTAATGATATACCTACCTATATATTATGTACCTTGAGCTGAGCCTTATACAGTATACCTTGTATTACTTACTATATAATATAATGGTAAAGTAAAGAGGGTAGTAAACACAGTGCAGGTTAAAAGTTGGAAGGCCTATAAACCTACTAGGCGGTCTCAAGTCCGAGAACACTGCGGTTCATTCGCCTGTCTTCCAACCACAGGATGGACCCGGAGTATATTAGAGGGAGAGACAATGCTATCCATGGAATTCACTATTCGCGATGAACTATCCAAATGTTGCTACACTGGCAGTGACTGGCTATAGTATTAAATTTAGATATCGTCTCGGGAGATACAGGGGCCTAGCTTAACCACGTCGACTTAATTTGTTACTTGATCAAATTAAATTTATAAATAAATATAGAAAAAAAAAGCTTGTCTTGGCTATCTGACTAACTGAATTACCAATCATCGTCTAGCCAATAGTTTTAATGATAGTAGGAATATGAAATAGAGCTTTCTTTGTATTGTAGGGGTCAACTAAGAAGGGGAAAAAAGGGGGTTCAAAATTGGACAAGGGGATTTAATGAATTTTTAATGAAAAAAGCTTAGGGCTAGTTTTCCATAACTTTTTTTATCCTTAAAATGACAGATGCACCAACCTTGAAATGTTGTAGGTATGTAGAATTTTCTTTTAAAACAATTAAATACGTGATTCACTTTTTTTTTATTTTGTTATAAAAGCGTGGAAGTTTTTATTTTTTAATTATTATTACGGGAAATTAATAAAGAGGTGTTTAAAAAAAATGGATGTAAAAAGTTATTTAAATGACATGACGGGCGATTAAAAAATATATTGCAAGGATCTAAATATACTATAGAACATGTTCTATCTTTTTTTTTGAATTCATGTCTGTCTGCCAGTTTGTTCATACGGGCATCACTTAAAAACTACTGGACCGATTATTATTATTATATTTTTATACAGATAGAGCTCAAATACACAGTGTGTTTGTGTTTTAAGAGTTTCTTAGAAAAGGTTTTAAAATACACCAGATAGAAAAGAGTATTGTATGAAGTAAAGTAGGGTATTTTAATGACATAAAACTGCATTAAAATTATTTTGAATTAACTTTTTGAGTATTTTTTTTTTCTGAAGTGAAAATTTAATGTCATCATTTTGACAAAAAACTGTCAAAAGGTGTACAATGGATAGGTATGTTTTTATTATTTTGTATTATATTTGTGTAGTATATATAGGTACGCACCAATTGCGGGTAACTCTAATCAACAAAACAGTACTGTCAAAATCTTCATATCTTTAACAATTATAATTATTACAGAACAATACCTAACATATATTTATTGTTTTATAATTACTTATTATAATTTACATTGCTATTTTCATGATCACTATTGTTATCATTTCATATTGTCATTATTTGTTTGTATTAAATATATTGTGACTACTCCAATTGCGGGCAACTCTAATCAACAAAACAGTACTGTCAAAATCTTCATATCTTTAACAATTATAATTATTACAGAACAATACCTAACATATATTTATTGTTTTATAATTACTTATTATAATTTACATTGCTATTTTCATGATCACTATTGTTATCATTTCATATTGTCATTATTTGTTTGTATTAAATATATTGTGACTACTCCAATTGCGGGCAACTCTAATCAACAAAACAGTACTGTCAAAATCTTCATATCTTTAACAATTATAATTATTACAGAACAATACCTAACATATATTTATTGTTTTATAATTACTTATTATAATTTACATTGCTATTTTCATGATCACTATTGTTATCATTTCATATTGTCATTATTTGTTTGTATTAAATATATTGTGACTACTCCAATTGCGGGCAACTCTAATCAACAAAACAGTACTGTCAAAATCTTCATATCTTTAACAATTATAATTATTACAGAACAATACCTAACATATATTTATTGTTTTCTAATTACTTATTATAATTTACATTGCTATTTTCACGATCATTATTGTTATCATTTCATATTGTCATTATTTGTTTGTATTAAATATATTGTGACTACTCCAATTGCGGGCAACTCTAATCAACAAAACAGTACTGTCAAAATCTATATATCAATATATTATGACTAGGTCTGTTGATGGCTTTTGATCTTTATCGGCGTATTACCTAAATACCTACCATTTAAAAAGCCAATAACAAACGAATTAGAAGCTACCTCATTTAAACGAGTTACAAGTCTTACATACCTAAACACACCTGTAAAACCTTTTAAACTGCAAGTGTAAGGCTTAGCCCAAATCCTCCGAACAACAAGTAACGGCCCGGGGGGCGAGGAGGACTCAGGGGGCAATGTTGGCTTAATTGAAACTTAGTTTAAGAGTAAATCCGGGCGTTGTCGACAAGCTATTTGGGGGGATTAGTGTCTTGGTACCACCTGGCGGGTACAGGGGTGGTGTTGGTTTTACTGCACAGCTTTGTAGGTAGATACGTCTTTTATGTTTGGATGAGATGTGAAGGTATGCACGGATAAAAATAAATTATTGAATCTAAACAATATCCCCTTGGTTATGACAAATATTGTTATCTTTGAAAGGATGTACTTTAGGCTATTATGACTTTCTGCTAATCAAATCGAACAACTCTTCCCATGTAACCATTTGTCGTAAATAAATAAAAATGCCTTCTCCATACAAACTTGTAATGTTAAAATAACCAATTTGTATGGGGAAACCAAATTTTTTTTTTCATTTGTGACAAATGGCTTCATGGGAAAAGCCAATTTGATCATATTAGTCTAAAGTATATCATTTCAAATTCACCCTGTATATGGCTGGGGCTACTTTTTAACTGAAACTATATAAAATATAGTTTCAGTTAAAAAGTAGCCCCAGCCTAGTGGCTTACTGCGCAACTGATAACAAAGTTAAGCAGATGACAACAAGGCCGGACTTGGGATGGAAGACCCTAAACGAAGATCATAAACACCGCAACAAGCAACTTGTTAGGTGTTGTCTCCGAATACCATAGGTGAAATGAGGATGAGTTAATTCATCTGCTGGGTACACTGAGGCCGTTTAAATGGTTCTCGGTAGCCAAAAGGAACCCGTGATGGTATGTATTTATTTATTTAATTTATTAGTTTTTTTTAAGTTAATAACTATAGGTACTTTAGTTTAAAAAAAATCTAAACGTGTCAATAAGTTCTTAATAAAATAAAAAAATGAATATTTCTTTGATCACACTACAGTGCCTCGGGTCGCAAGTTAAGCTGTCGGTGTAAGTTTCACTATATCAACCTGCACTATACCTGTGCTGGTAGATTTTCCATAAATATTTTTATAAGCAACGGATTAGTTTCTCCTTATAAAATAGGTATATAATACTTCAAATTCTTGTTAGAAACATAATTATAAGAAAATGAAGCATTTCTGGGAAATGTTTATATTTTAAGTTCCCCATTTCCGGGGGAAATAAGTTCCCCGTGTTCGACGTTCATTATCTTTTGGAATGACGTCACGTCGCTCGGTCGTATCATTACGACAGCTCATAAACTGGGTGCTTAGCGAACTTTGATCTGCTACGCGGTGGATGTGGTAATTATTAAGGTGACGTTAGCTGTGCTGGTGAATGACCTTACGAGGAGCGTCTGATCACAGATTTCCCAAACAAAAGGTCGGGCGTGACTGTTGACCCCAAATAAATATTCATGGATTTTTATGAACTTTGGAGGCGTCATAAATATGACCAATATCTAGGCTCGTACGTTTTTATTTCTTTAAAGTTTGGTATAGTAAATAAAATATCAACCCCTGAAATCCAAAAAAAATCGTAAAAAAATAATAAAATAATTCCATAAAATATCACGACAGAAAATTAAAAAAAGGGAAAACGTATTTTACTTTATTTATATATCGATTAAGTTCTCTTTAATAAAATGAAACTATTTTTTATCAAATCTATTAAAGTTTAGGGGTACAAAACAGTTATGGCCTGAAAGTCCATATTTTTCTGCTAAATTGTAGGTATAATGTAACACGTAACGTGTTTTTCTTTTATTGAGGGTCGGGGGGAAGGTTTACACACATATGTATTTGTTACCGACTCACCGTCATGCGCGGGGAGAGTTAATACTTTGCAATTGAATCAGCATGAGCATCTTATGAAGCCTTTGCTACCATCAGCTATCTTTAACGATTTGCACAACAAAAACTGGACAAGTGCGAAAGCTCGTTCGCAGAGGATTTGTTAATTGCTCCTCTTAATTTTCGGTAGGTAATTATATTTTTTTAATGTTTAAATTAGGGTAATACATTACCTAACTACAATGCATATTTTTGTGAGGGTTTTAAATTATTCCGACATTTTAAATTATAACTAAGCAATCGAATATAAAAAAAATATATAAACGAGTAATAACCGTTTTGTAATGAGTAGAGTATTCTTTTTCTTTTCTTTAGTAGTAACTTTCTTTCAATAGGGACCTCACACGACCTATTTTTTATAATTATTTTATAGTTTTATAAAATAACTTTGGTTCGATGTACAGAACCCTAAGGGCGCGAACAGCATTCGCACTTGACCGCTATTATTATTGTCCCTCTATCTAAAAACAAGTCGAAATGTCTGACTTAAAACGGGCATGATAACCCCTTGCCATCGGATAAAATTTTCCACAGATACAAATGTTCACAATTCTGGAAATTGCATTAAAGAAAATTTCACGTTTTATCTCCGTAATACCGCTTTCCAAAGCGCTGCGGTTCATAAAAAGACTTATCTCATTTTGAGGTTTAACTGTGGCGTTCGTACAGCTTTATTTTTTGTTGCTTTAGACAGCGCATAAACTCTTTCCGAATATTATGTTTATTTTATTGAAGCACGGTATATGATCTATAAGATGGCAGTCTAGAGAGGTCAATCAACAATTGTTGTGCAATAAGCATATATATAATTATTGTCACTATGACGGCTAATTGATGCGGTTAGAAAATGGGAGATCTTCAAATCTGTTTCATAACCGTACGCTGAAAGGAGACTACCATCTCGACAAGAAATCGATGCAGAAGTCTCTTCAAAATCAGTGTACTCACTAAAGTGAAATCTGAACTTTACTATTTTTTGCATTTGTATGGGCTGTGGCAACCGGTCGGCCTAGCGAGGAAGATTTGTATGACATTACAAGGACATAAGGCGGAAGAAGTCTAGCACCTAATAAAGAAGGCGTTTTGAGCCTCACAAGTATACTTTACGGCACTGATATTCCCGAAAGCATCGATGAGACCCTGAACACAATATTGCTGAAGGTATCGTAAAAGCCGTTGGCACTGATATTACCGAAAGCATCGATGAGACCCTGAACACTGATATTGCTGAAGGTATCGTAAAAGCCGTTGGCACTGATATTACCGAAAGCATCGATGAGACCCTGAACACTGATATTGCTGAAGGTATCGTAAAGGCCGTTTGCACTGATATTGCCGAAAGCATCGATACTTTCAACAACATCGGTACTATATACAATATACATCAGTGCCAACGACCTTTACTATACATTCAGCAATATCAGTGTTCAGGGTCTCATCGATGCTTTCGGCAATATCAGTGCCAATGGCATCTCTACGATGCTTTTGGCAATATCATATTTTTTTAGATAAAATATATGGTTTCAACTTCATCTAGGCATTCCATAACAGGATTTAGGTCAACGCGGACTCTGTCGATAGCAAATACGGTTAGAGCTTTTAAAGTGAAGCGCTTTCTATGTTTAATTTAAAGGTCTATCTAAATATACTTTATCTAATTTGAAGGTTTTACTCGGTGGCCGTATAAGAGTTTTTGTGTTTGAAAATCTATGTGATGACGGAAATGTAAAATTCAAAAAAGACCCGGGCTTAATCTGATCACGAATGAATGAACAGTTTTATTTGAATAAGTTAACCCCTAATTTAGAGACGGAAATTATTTTTGTTTTTATTTTTTTTGGAGCACGGTGTGTCACTGTTATTTACCTGGTGGTGAGCAGACCTTCAATATCCATGAATGGGATCAATCAATAATTGCTATTAAACAACATTGATCGCTCTCAGTATGACGGCTAAATGATGCGAGCACGAAATGGGAGGCGACAAAGACGAATTGCATTACGAGCATTACGAGTATATTTTAATATACTCGCTACCTTATCGTGAATCCAATTACCCATTTCGTAACCGCACCCTGAAAGGAGACCTTGACAATAAATCGATGCAGTAATCTCCTGAAAACCGGTGAAACCACAGACTAAAACCGAAACATGACTATGTCACTTGATGTGAATAAATCGTAAAAAATAACATTGGAAACCTACTTGAATCATTTAGAAATCTTACCAACTAAACATCTTAAGATGTTAAGAGGTAGATGCAGATGCAACATCTTAAGATGTTAAGAGGTACGAGTAGAAACTCCGATCGCTCTGCTAGCGAAAATAATATGATATCTAAAGCAACAATATACATATAACGTATAACATAGTTAAATACACCCATGAAGGTAAAAACCTTGCCCGTCCGCGCGTCGGGGCGGGACTTTTTAGCTTCATGACATATACCATATAACCGGAGACGGGCTGCTCCTAATACAGGTTATTATAACTTACAAGGAGCAGCCCAGCTGTACAGTAAAATTGAGTAAATTTGGCAAATGACTAAAAATATTATTATATTATTAATCTAGCCAGAGAACAAATTATTATCAATAAAGAAAAACAGAAAAATCGTTTAAGCAGTTCTCGAGTTTTAAGCACACATATGTGGAGACAGAAAGATTGCATTGCACTTTATATGTATATAAGAGATTAATTAATATTTAATTCATTCAAAATCTCATGCAAAAGTGTCATTATATTAAAACGAGTAAAATAACTTAATTATAATTCTAATTAGAGAAACAAAGTTTCATGGGGTCTAAAAATGAAGGAGCAGCCATTTTTGATTCAGCCATAATTTGGTTTCTTCCTCGTTAGGAGTTGAAAGAAAACTGCCGCCAGCGTTCTGCATTCAGGGCTTACCTAACTAGGTGCTCCCAACAAACATATAGAACTACAAAACAAAATAGAACAGGCGCGATGTTTATTGGAGGGTCCCAAAAAGATTTACAAAAAGAAACTCTTTGGTGATTATTTTATGGCAGTACAGTAGGTACTTTGGAAAAATCATAATAATAATAATAAATTCTTTATTTGCCAGAATATGGTTTACAAAAGTTGTTACATTGGAATAATTAGTTCTACATATTCTACCAATATGTGGTGTGCAAAATATAATTTCAATCCTTAACATTATAACTGCATATCATCTATTATACATTCAAATCATAAAAACCTGTAACATTTCAACACAACAAATAAATAACAATTCATGGTAGAAAGCAGCTTACGTAACTTTCTACCGTGATATATCCCAATGATTATTACTAGTTTTAACGTTAGGATAATAATACTATCACGTGGTGGTCGAGTAGGTTAGACCTTAGACTTAAAAACACTTAGGTCCCTGGTTCAAACCCCGCCCCGGTGTGTAATGAATGAGTTTTTATATGTATATTTGCACCACTACTACACCACTATTGTGCCCCGGAGAGCACGTTCAACTGTTTCACTGTCCCAGTTTCACTATACCAACTTATGAAACTGTTTATAGATGGGTTATTGAGTATATTACGACAAGCTTCGGTATAAACTCATACCATCGGCAACGACGAGGTGGAATTAAGAAAACCCTTCCGCTGGGTACCCTGAGGCCGTCTAGGCGGTCTCGGGCGCTGTAGAGCACCCGTATTGTTTTTTTTTATATATATTTTACATTTCACATTGACCACAAACAAGCACAAACTAAACTTAAGTTTCATAAGTTGGTATAGTTAATCTGGGATCGACAGTTTAACGTGCTCTCTGAAGTGGAAGTTCCACTATAGTGAAGCTCTCACTATAGTGGTGTTGTTAAACAAATGCACCTTTTTTTTTAGATTAAAAACTCATTGGTACACAACGGGGTTTGAACCAGGACCTAAGTGTTCTCAAATCTAAGGTCTAACCAATAATTAGTAATTAACATAGGTCCAATTAAAAATACCAATAAGTAAACATAAAATAAAATAAATAGGGGACTCTATTGTGATAGCATAGCTCTATAATTCTGTTTTCTCCCATAAGGATATTATATCCTTTGATAATCTACCGAGAAACATCGCGTCATCCCTCATCCGTGAGCATGCATCATACCTATACAACATCCGCGTGCTAAACATCAAACACCAGTAAATATATATAAAACCTAGGTACCTAGTTTTTATATTTATAATTAAAAACTCCTTTTTTAATCTAAATTTTCAATCGTCAGATAAAGTTATTCAACAGATAACTTGTATGGAGTATGAATAAATTTGACAGTTCTTCATATAAGATAACTGTCGATTATTATTCTGAGATGCAGTATTCTACTTTAATAATTTTATTGTATTAGCTTTTTTATATTTATTTTTTTTGGTAAATGATGTCATTTAAATTTAAAAGCAATAATTTGTTTATATTATATTCATAGTTACATTATATTTTTGTTATATGAAAAATAATCCACATTCATTGTAATTTGGTTAAGGCTGATGTCATTTAAATTTAAAAGCAATAATTTGTTTATATTATATTCATAGTTACATTATATTTTTGATATATGAAAAATAATCCACATTCATTGTAATTTGGTTGGGGCTGATGTCATTTAAATTTAAAAGCAATAATTTGTTTATATTATATTCATAGTTACATCATATTTTTGTTATATGAAAAATAATCCACATTCATTGTAATTTGGTTGGGGCTGATGTCATTTAAATTTAAAAGCAATAATTTGTTTATATTATATTCATAGTTACATTATATTTTTGTTATATGAAAAATAATCCACATTCATTGTAATTTGGTTGGGGCTGATGTCATTTAAATTTAAAAGCAATAATTTGTTTATATTATATTCATAGTTACATTATATTTTTGTTATATGAAAAATAATCCACATTCATTGTAATTTGGTTGGGGCTGATGTCATTTAAATTTAAAAGCAATAATTTGTTTATATTATATTCATAGTTACATTATATTTTTGTTATATGAAAAATAATCCACATTCATTGTAATTTGGTTGGGGCTGATGTCTCTTAGAGTGTCCTTTAATAAATTAAAAAAAAAGAAACTCGAGCTTTGTTTTTCATGATAGAAACATCAGCCCTTAATGAATGCTCTTTATTCAAGGAATTAGGAAGTAGCTTAAAAGTATGATTACTTTTAAGTGTTGTTACACGTAAACAAAAATAACATATACCTAAAAGTTAAAATGTAAAATCTATATCGTGCTTGTCTCAAACAAACATTTGTTTGAAAAAATATTCGACTTGAAAAAATGGACAGTAAAAATCTCTTGGCGAATTACTCGGTTCTCCTACGTATTTGGAATAATACGTAAATATAACGTATCGTAAAATGAAATAGCTTAGATTAAGTTAGAATACATGGAGTTGATTCTTTCTACTCCTGTAAATATTGCGCCGCCTTTAAACTGCTCGTAGCAGAAATTTTGTAAGCGCAATATAAAAAGTCTTTTTAAATCATAGCATTTATATTTTATTACCTTATTCTCAAAAACGATATTTAAAAACGAATTTAGATTCAAAGATATACTGGTCCTAGTGATGTTTTTTTTTTTTAAGTATTCCAATTTCGTTTTTAGTAAATAAATAAAATATCGTCTTAGTTGAGGAAATTGTAGGGTTTAATTAAAAATGAATATTTTTGGGAACTATTTGTAATATGTTAAAATTTCTACAAACCGTTAATCACTAATCTAGTTTTTCAACGAGAAGTATTTGTTTGGTAAAAAAAGGGGTTATAAGTACAGAAATTGGCAATTAAAAACCGTTCTAATATCGAATGCAAGTGGCAATACAACGATCCCGGGGCACGAATGTCGCCAAGCATAATTGACTGGAATGTAACCAGATTTGCATATAAATTGCACCCAACCTCATTGTCTTACATTACGGAGAACCGAACCGATCGCCTAGAGACTTTATCTACTTATTCAACAAGAAATAATAATATTCGTATGGATTAAAAGGGGGTGATATCGTTTTACATGGAATTTAATCCATGTTTGTAATTCAACAAAATAAAGCATAGAATAGGCCATACAACGCGGAAATGCAGTTAGTGCTATGGGCACATTTCTGATCTTTACTCCTTAAATTATTATTATAAATAAATTATTATTATTATATAAATTATATATAAATTATATATTCTAATAGACTATTTTAATTTAGTAATATTATATTTTTTGCCATCCATATATTATACACCACAGAACTGCGTTGAATGTGCACGGCGCTACTAATGACTGAAAAAAGGAATTTTCATTCAATATAAAATTTAATAAGAAAAACAAAAAATTATGGCGGTTTACTTTGTGTTTTCTATTACGGTTCTGAATAATATAAGTTAATAAAGAAACATTAATAGTGACTAAGGCGTCTGTTTGTCCACATGAATATTTCGGTAACTACTGAGCCGGTTTAGTTAAAATTTTGAAATGGTTATCTTGTTAGGCGACAAATAAGAAAATAATCCTAATGGGTTCAGGTAAACTGGTCTAAAGTTATATAAATAAAATATAAAAAAAAGTTATTAGTCTAAAGAAAAGGTTCAAATAAATAAAATGCGAAATAGTCGATAATAGATCGAAATAAATAAATTAAAAACCCTACTTAGGTATTTAGTTTCTTTTGCTTATTTAATTTTTAATGCTTTTTATATAAAAATAGCGCAGATGCGAATTCTGTTAGCGCATTTACGGTTCCGTAAAACAAAAGAAAAAAGAGGAGAATAGATGGTATATACGGGAAAGTCTTATTACAGAATATATACTTGGTGGCCGAGTTGACTAGACCTTGGACTTAAAAACACTTGGTTCTAAGTTCCTCGGAGAGCACGTTATTCTGTCGGTTCCGGTTTCACTATACCAACTTGTGAAACTGTTTATAGATAGGTTATTAAGTCTATTCAAAACATCGCGTCTAGCTAGCCGCTTGTTCGGTGTAGACTCATACCATCGGCTACGCCGAGGTGGGATTAAAACCGCCCCAGCCGTCTAGGCGGTCTCGGGCTCCATAAGGCACCCGTGATATGATATGTATGTATATGTCTTATTACAGAAATAATAAATCTTTTATGTATTTACTTGTATGGGTGGCAGAAATATTAACCACAATCTAAAGCCTATCTAACATTATTGTATACATAATGTGGTCGACGACCTAAATGATTGCTTATTTAGATCGTCTTACGGGTAAAGCCTACAATGATTAAAGGATAGTTTTGTAGTGCCAATGTGCAACGAATATCTTACCTTATCCTAAGAGAATAAAGTTTATTTTTTAAGTAACAGTAATTAAACGCATAGCGCCTTCAAAGACACCATCATCTTATGCCAAATCCTCTTAACTAATAGATTAAATTACCTCGAGTTAAATTGATTTGTATAATTACTTGCTGAAGGATTTACAATAATAGAAATAATATATATATATATATATATATATATATATATATATATATATATATATATATATATATATATATATATATCGGAAAAATTAAGACTTTTTATATAGGTACTTAGGATTAACACGTATGGCCTAATTTTCAAACAATAATCATAACAATAAATAGTATCGTGGTGGCCGAGTCGGTTAGACCTTGGACTTAAAACACTTAGGTCCCTGGTTCAAATCCCGGTGTGTACCAATGAGTTTTTAATTAAAAAAAATATGTACATTTGTTTGACAACACCACTATAGTGCCTCGGAGAGCACGTAAAGCTGTCGGTTCCGGTTTCACTATATCCACTTGTGAAACTGTTTATAGATGGGTTATTGAGTCTATTCAAAACACCGCGACGAACTAGCCACTTGTTCGGTGTAGACTCATACCATCGGCTACGACGAGGTGGGATAAAAACCCCTCCGCTGTGTACCCTGGGGCCGTCTAGGCGGTCTCGAGCGCCGTAAGGCACCCGTGATGATATGTATGTATATGTATGTACTTATAGCAAATTAGAGCCTAATTCTAACTTCTGCTAAAATGTCAAGGCAACGATGGAAGTCTATACAGAAACTGTCAATTAAAGACACTGCATTCGGATAGTTTCCATACAAAATTAGCTTTCGTACCTACTCCCAGACTGTTTGTCGCAGAATTAAAATTATATTTATGTCGGTCATTTAATGTATTTTAATCTTTTTGTGTTGGGCATTTTTTTGTAATCAAATATTTTTAAATATATACCTAACAAGAATATTTATTACCCACAACAGAAAGATTTTTGCGTACAATTACCAACATAAAAATAATAATTGGAATTCGAGAAACAGCCAAGTTGTAATATAGGAAGTATATTAAAATTTGTATGTATGTCAAAACGACTGTAGAGCTTTTAATGTTGTTTAATACAATTGACACTGTCAAATTAGCAAATGACCATTTCTTCATATTGTGTTTTTATAACGGAAACTTTATATTGCCAAAAAACAAAATCATTATTATATGTCAAATGGTCAAATGCCCACGACATCGAAGCTAAAATCTTCAAAAGCATAGTACGAGTTTTACTAGATAAAGAGTCATGTCTTTTATTTTATTTTTGTTTTTGCTGATTGTTTAATGTATTTTTAAAGGATTTCGTAAGCTAACGATTCCCTTATAAGAATCAAAATGGCCGCTGGACACTTAAAAAATGCAAAAGTTTTTTTTTCATCCAAATAGAATTAAAAAATATTCTGATTCGAAGAATAAAATCCATAGATTGTTTAATTAAAACTTTCTCATTGATGGAAACCGAAGTTTGCTTGGTTGTGAAATTCTTCAAATATCTCGAAGACGAGCCATTAATTTATATTTTAAAACTTTTCGAAGTCAATTTTGAACAAAAACAATGTTTATCAAGATATTGGGATGGAGATTTTTTTAAGTAGGTACCTATAGAGTGAATTATACGTATTAGGACCACAGTTTTTTTTATGTAAGACCTGTAATTGTCGTATTATTATGTTCAATACAACATGTTTAATGCTTTGAGTGGGAATTGAACACTTGGCTTCCAGATACTACGCCCTCGAAATCAATTAGTATATGTTTTTTTAAATATAAAAACACAATCTGAGTAGTTAAGAATATTGCCTTTAATACTGGGGTTTCTGGTTCGAACCCCGGTATTTATTATCTCTATACTGTATAAATGCTCAGCTTCTTCTCTTCTGATTTTGGGACCTAAAATAATTTTACAAGGTTTATTTTTTGTTATTTAGACCAGGCAGGGTGTCTAAATTAAATTAATGTATTAAAACTACGAGTTTACTATACTTGTAATTTTGTTAAATATTATTAAATCAGAAAACGTATAAATTATTATTTACACCAAAAATAGTAACATTTTCTCATTTCATACCCCAGTAAAAGTAAGTAAATGAGTTCTGACGAAAAACTATCCCAGCAAGGTACAAAATAATGACGTCACGCCCCAAAAAGGTGAGACGGGCTAGGCTTTCGTCTAAATGAGATATTTTATGATTCCACAAAGTTGGTGAAAAGGCTGCGCCGCTTGAGGGAGGCGCCATTTTAAGGCGTTCTTTAAGTTACATCTCACTTTGAGATGCTTATAAAAGATTTGTTTGGAGGCTTTTAAGAATGGAAATTTTATTGCATATATTTTTCTTTTGAATGTTTTGCTCTAAAGATAATGTAAGCTTTAGGTAAGGCGTTCGGGTGTAAAAAATAATAATAATAAAGGTCAATACACATACAATGAATACCACAGCAATGGCATATGTGTTTAACTCGGTACGTAATGTCTGAAATCTTTTAATAATTAAGAAATCCACAAACTGATTCTCGAAATTGATTAGGCAGGTTACTTGAATCTAGGTTGTTGTAGGCAAACAAATACCAGATACCATCCATCAGGGGTGCACTTTTGGCTCCCGAAAACCGCCGATGGTATTCGGAGGCAACACCTAACAAGTGGCAAGCTTGTTGCCTAGCGTCGCATCTGTATAAAACGGTCACCCATCCCAGGTCCGGCTTTATTGTCAAATGCTTAACCTTGTTATCAGTTGCGCAGTGACTTAACCACTAGACTGTGGCCGCATTTTTTTATTAATTATATATTTAATATGAAATAAGCTCTCCATACATCCTCTCTATAAGACAGGCTCCAACCATCGGCATCGGTGTATTTAAACGTCTACTCACGACTCATTATCTGAATAAGTAATACCTATTTTTCCTTTAGCATTTTCTGTTTTGATCATATAGTACATTATGTATTATGTATTGTGTGTATATTTAAGTATTAACATGTAATATTTAAGTAGTTTATATACTATTCCCTATATATCTTTTAAATTATTATTTTATTTGCACCCTATGCATAATCTTCCACTCTCTTAAAGGTTAGCTGGTAGAAAATGCCTAAGGCATTAAGTTTGCCTACGTACAATTTTATTTTGTAATTTTGTGCAATAAAGTATTTTAAATAGAAATAAAAAATCCACAGACTACAGACAAAATAAATACAATAAAGTCCCTTCCACACGTTCAGCTCGTAAACACTGTCTCAACAAAACTTCTAATGGCCATCATATCACAGAAACTGTGATTCTAACTGTCAAACTTCCGAAATGAGATGGCACCGAACCTCAACTTTAGGGAGCGACTAACTCTGATTTATAATTTCACATTTTGTATAAACTTTTTTAGTGCAAATTGTATTATTGTGATGGCATCCATTTGAAGGTAAGTGTGATTTTAATTTCGCTAATAATATTTTAACTAGTTTACAATACATCTTTTATACTTTTTGCTGTATCCAGAGGTCTTGGGTACAATTCCCACTTATGGTAAATGATATAAAACATCTTTTATATTTTAATTGGAACACGGCATGTGACTTTATATCTACCTGGCGATAAGCAGACTTTCAAAGGGCATGTTGTTATTATTATAGGTTAATGGCTTCGATCAACAATTGTATTGTTGATAAAAGGATAATCCTGCATTTGAAAAAGGTAGGCTATAATAAAAAACTTAGAATAGAATGATAATTATGTAACTCCTTTTAAGGTTTTTTCTATAGTAAAATCTTAAATGTGTTTGCTAAGCTGATGATTGGGTGAGAAATAAAAATAGAAATAAACTAAAATAATATTTAGTGCTTTATTTTATTTTTGCTTTGCGTCATTTCTATTTCTCACCCAATCAGCTTAAAGAAATACATTCAAGATTTTACTATAGAAAAAACTTTAAATATTTTATGTAACAACAAATTTAAAAAGCATTGTATAAAATAAATTTCTCATTTATTTATAGCAGACAGATTGGATAATAATTTCGAAGTACATTCCCAAAATTTCGAATTCATTTAGGCGAAATGTTTCTAAAACGAAAATGAAACATTTAAAATATTGTTTTGAAGTTCAATTATAATTTCAAAGGAAAAGATTTAATTTAATTAAGTATCTACCTACGAAAATTTTACTTCTCAAAACTAAACTTAAAATTATATAGAGAATACGTAGCTCCAGATATTGGCATTCCACGCATGATAAAATTATATAGAGAATGCGTAGCTCCAGGTGGGCAATTCTCGCGCTTCCGACATTCATCTCGATTCGAGATTTTAAACGAAATAAATAATAAATATTAATTAATAAATATATAAATATTGAACAAAAAATGACATATTTAGTCATTTTTCGTTTTAAAATCTCGAATCGAGATGAATGTCACGCATGATAAAATTATATAGAGAAATCGTAGCTCCAGATACTGGCATCCCACGCATGATAAATAATGTATTTTATTTTAATAGCATAATAAAAAATAAAAGAGTTGTCAAAATAGTGATGTACTCGTATGAAGATAAGGTCCACATGTGACACTAGTGCAATATAATATATTAAATGTGTAATATAATATATTATACATTCCAAGGAAAAAAAATAGCTGTTGGTATTTTTTTTAAAGCATTTCTCTTTATAGCGTTATAAATTATATTTCAACTAATAAAAATAGATAATTACTCTAAAAATTGGTTTGTTTTTATATCTGGAGTTTTTTTTAATATTTTATTAATATTAATTTATTTGTATGGTTACACATATTACAAAATATGCTAATCGGTAGGTTATTGAGTGTATCCAAATACCGCAATGAGCTGACCACTTGTTCGGTAAAACCCCGCCCCTGAGTGCCACTCTAGGCAGTTTCGGGCGCCATAAGGCACCCATGATGGTCGTACGTACATTGTTTTATTTAATTGGAGCTCGGCATGTGGTGCATCTACCTGGTGGTGAGCAGACCTATAAAATTCATGAATGGGGCCAATCAATAATTGTTGTTAAACAACATTGATCACTCCCACTATGCCGGCTAAATGAAGCGATTACGAAATGGGCGGCGACAGAGACGAATTGCATTATGAGTATATTTTAATTTCCTCGCTGCTTTATCGTCAATTTAACGACCGTTGCGTAACCGCATCCTGAAAGGAGACTACGACCTCGACAATAAATCAATACAGTAGTCTCGTAAAACCCGTGAATCCACTTACTAAAACCGAAACATGACGAGGTCACTTGAGGGCTTTTGCATATGTATGTATGCCATACGCCATTTTCGATCTCAACTCGAACGAGATCTCGCGGTATTGATGATTACCCTTATAATGTCGTTTGTATTATTTTTATCATTTTTGCCTACAAATTATCATATTAGTGATAACCAAGAATTGTGATTATAAATCTGTCTATTGATATCAATTCTGTACTTTCTATAACTTTTTTGGCTCGTTGTAAGCAATAATTAATTGGTAACTTTGGATCGTGACCTAAATACATTGGTATTGTATTTTAGTAATAATATTTAACGTGTTACTTACAACTTATTATAATTTATATTTCTAACCTACACACAAAACAAAACTTTTGAGAAGTAATTAAATGTTAGGGTGGATATTTTTATTAAAGTAAATAGCTAATTTTCGTTATTTTAATTAATATTTCATTTTAATTTATAAATAATTATAATATATTATTGTTATAAATATATATTTTTACTGCCCATAAAAGCAGATGGAAAAACCGTCAAGTGGCTTAGTCGTGTTTCAGTTTTAGTCTGTGGATTCAACGATTTTAAGGAGACTATTGCATCGATTTCTTGTCTATTTAGTAGTCTTCTCCTTTCAAAGTACGGTTACGAAACGAGCAGTTAATTTAAGGATAAAACAACGCAATGCTATTAGAGTAGAATCGCAATGCAAATTCGTCTTTATCGCCACCGATTTCGTAACCACAATATTTAGGCGGCATAGTGGGAGCGATCAATGCTGAGAAAAACCCATTTTAATATTGATAATGTATGTAGATCGACCTCATTCATGGATTTTGTAGGTCTGCTCACCCTGTAGATATTAATACAAATGCCGTGCTTCAGTAAAAAAAAATAAGATTATCCTTACTTGTTCTTTTTGCGAACAAGAAAGGAAACGATCAATACTACGTCTGTCATTGGTCAAATTAATTTTTAAAAAATCGATCGTAAAAAGAGTATTTAAATAAATATAAATTTGACGGTACCCGAGACACATAAGCTTTTTTTACCAGAAACAAAAAATCTTTCAATTGAATAATTGCCAAAATTGGTCTGGAAAGGGGTAGTTGCCAATTACAGAGTTGGTAGCCCAAAGTGAACAGATCAAAGCACCCCATCATGTCATCAAAGTCATTGCAATTGCCTGACCCCTAGGGTTGGAATACGTAGGTATAGAATAAACGGAAGCCGTCTAGATATCCGAAATAAATATTCCCTTAAAGTAAAATATATATAATAAATAAAACTCTCAAACCAGGTAATTATAATATATAATAGAAATGGGTTAGAACGATGATGACAGAATCATCATATTTGGTTAGGTGGAGAGGATGTATATATTTATAATTTACTAGCTGACCCGCGCAACTTCATCTGCGCACGCAACGGAAGCTCTCAAAAGGAACAAATTTTCCCCGTTTTCCCAACATTGATGCTCCGCTTTTATTGGTCGTAGCGTAATGTTATATATAGCCTATAGCCTTCCTAGATAAATGGGCTATTCAGCACTATATTTTTTTTATAATCCGTTAAGTAGATCCAGAGATTACACCCTACAAACTCACTGATGACGCCGCTCCATAGAGAGGCGAAATATTTGGCAATAAAATTTTATAGCTTCAATTTATATATTTTACCAAGTAAGAAACACATCTAACACACTTTATTTGTTTCAGATAACCCTACAAACTCACAAACTTTACCTTTTTTTTATATTAGTATAGATATTAGTGTAGAAGTATAGATTAGTATAGATAAAGGGAGAAAGTTTCCTAAAAGTTCATCCACAAACTTGTAAACCCTGCGCCTGCGTGTAACCAAGGATATTGTCTCTCTTGACAGATTGTCAATTTGTCCAATTTTACAGTTCTATTTGTGGTCGGAGGCCTCTAAATTTTTATAGTCATGTTTCTGTACCAGTCTATAGAGATAATAATAATAATAAAATAATAATAATAATATGTAGAACAATTTACACATATTGCTTTGGTCACAAACTAAGCTCTAGGCTTGTACTATGTGTACCAGAAGCAACGATATAATACATATTATATTTTATAAACACCCAGACCATGACATCTGTACAGAAAAAGCGAAGGTACTAATATTTTGTTGCCATGGGTGGGAATCGAACCCACGACCTCTGGATACAACGCCTGGTCTACGGAGGCTGTAGATATATATAAGGAACCGCCATAATGCCAACCATCGCCTTTCTAAATGTGAGAACAGAAGATGGTCCCAGCCTAGGTTAAGTCACTGCGCAACTGATAACAAGTTTAAGCAGATGGCAACAAGATGGGCAGCCATAAGTCACAGTAACCGTAGTTTACGTCAGTAATAATAGTAAATATTAAATAGCAAATTATAATAGTTTTTTTGTTATTTCTCCGAATAAATACCGGAAAATCTAAGGTGTTAATATTTGAGAGAAATGAGATAACGAATGCGACAATTATGGTTGATAACGATAAACTAGAAAACGGGTCTGAATTTATATATCTGGGTAGTGTTTTACTAGGGATGGTAGATATGAAAAAGATATTGAAAGGAGAGCAATAGTGTCAACGGAGCACTGCATTCTATAATAGGTAGGTCAAATATTACTCAAAAAGCAAGACTTGCCATTCATAACGCAGAGCTTATCCCGACATATTATATGGAAGTCAGACTTGGGTATGTCAGGATACAGATGAAATCAAAATAAATGCAATAAAAATGCACTCATTGCGACGAATGTGCGGCATTAAAATAACAGACAAAATTGCGCAATGACGTAATTCGCGAATGAGTGGGACTGAAAGAAAGTATAGGTATGAAAAGGTATGCTCCGCTGGTTTGGGCATATAGGAAGAATGAGTGATGAAAGACTGGCGAACCAGATATATAAAAGCGAGATGAAGGGTAAACGTGGCCGAGGGAGACCAAGACCATGACCAAATTGGAAAGGTTTTAAAGGACGGTGCAATTAAAAGTGACCGAAATCGGCGTGCATGTATGAGTAGAGTTATGATCTCTGCCAACCCCGTATATAATATAAATACATAAATGAATGTTTTTTTTTTAGTTCATAACACGCATACAAAGTTGCGGGTACCAGCTAGTTAATTATATAAAAAAATATATAAGAGAATTTATTGGGCTTAAGCCAAGTAGAAAACTTGATTGATGTTGCCAACCCTACAGAATGTGGAATACCTGTGTGACCAGCTTTCCTTTTTTCTCAATTACTTTGATCGCTCAAAGAATAAATATAATTTTCCTGTGATATATGAGATCCTTTGAACCACATTGGTTCAGCATTTTCTAACAGGTTTATTGTGTCCTCTTTTCAACAAATTAAGTAGGTACACTTTGAACATTAAGAAAAATATAAAATTGTTAGATATATAAATCAAAACGGAATATTTCCATGATTCATTGTTTATTTTATAGTTAAAATATAAATATAAAACAAAAGCTAAAATACACTTGTATACTATAAAGCGGTTATTTAAAACTCAATAACAATTTCAAGTACTTTTACAGGTGCCTTACGGCGCCCGAGACCGCCTAGACGTCCTCAGGGTACCGAGCGGAGGGGTTTTTAATCCCACCTCGTCGTAGCCGATGGTATGAGTCTACACCGAAGTGGCTAGCTCGTCGCGTTGTTTGGATAAACTCAATAACCAATTTATAAAATGTTTCATAAGTTGTTTTAGTGAAACTGGGACCGACAGATTTTCGAGCTCTCCGAAGGACCATAGTGGTGTTGTTAAACAAATATACATACATTTTTTAATTAAAAACTCATGGGTAAACAACGAGGTTTGAACCAGCGACCTAAGTGTTTTTAAGTCTAAGGTCTAACCAACTCGGCCACCACGTATTTTATTTAATATATATATCATTATGTCTATTAAAACCAAGCTTCTCCTCGTGCCTTTGTCCACCTGAAATTTGAATAATCATCATGCATAATTGTACACGAACTTATATTTATGTATAGTTTTGATTCGGTATCAGCCTTTGTGTTCACCGATTTTTAGAAGACTGACATCAATTTCTTCTTGTCGTCTCCTTTTAGGATGCGGTAACGAAACGGGTGGGTGATTTGACGATAACGCAGCGAGGATATTAAAATAGACTCGTAATGTAATTCGCCTTTGACACCGTCCATTTCATAACCGCATCATTTAACCGGTATATGGGTGGGAACTAGCTCCCTACAAAGTCCATTAAAGGTGGAACTAACTATCAATGTTGTTTTACAGCATTCAAAAGCTCGCCATTTGTTAGGTGTTGCCTCCGAATCCATCGGCGAAATAAGGACTAGTGAATGAATCTTTATTTGCATAATTCAGAGTTTACAAGTTGTTAAAAAATATATGTATACAGTTTCATCAGAATTTACCCATGAGGCGTGCAAAATCATTATTAAATATTGATGTCAGGAGAAAAACATTAAATTACAAATATAAACTACAATCCCAATTACAAAAATAAAAATGTCAAATAACACATAGACAAAATGACAGCAAGACAGTATGAAAACACAATAGGTATATTGAAATTATTATCATTATAATACCTATATCTATTACAAATCATATAAAAACCTTTCAAAATGTTAACAAATTTAGATCATTGCATGCATGTCAGATTCAGTTTATGTCATTTATATAATCATTTATGGAGTAATATGCCTTATCAATTAGATATAATTTAAGCCTTTTCTTAAATATATTTAAATTGTCAATATCTCTTAGTTCCTTTGGCAGGTTATTAAAAATTCTGTGGGTCATACCAAATACACTGTTGCTAAACAGAGTAGTCTTAAATGTTGCTGGGTTAATTTTAATACCATTTCTTTCGTTAGGGTAACAGGTAAATAAATCTAAATTGTTTTTAACAAACACAGCAGTTTCAAACACATAAATGCTAGGCAAAGTTAAGATATTTAGTTTTTTTAAATACAATCTGCATCTTTCCGTTTGTTTTATATGGCAAATAGCTCTGACACATTTCTTTTGTGCTACAAAAGCAATTTTTTTATCTATAGAATTTCCCCAAAACATGACGCCATATCTCAAAATTGGTAACCATGGTACGCAGCTAAAACTGCAGTCTGATTTACGACTTTAGATAGTCTATAGAGCGCATATGAAAATTGATTAACTCGTCTGCATTAGATGTCAATATGTACTTTCTAAGTTAAATTACAGTCAATGTTTAATCCTAAGAACTTCGTTATATCGGTTTTATTTATATTTTCTCCTAAATGTCTAATGTTCAGTATCATGTTGTCATTTTTCCTATTACTAAAATTCATAATTTTTGTTTTGTCAATATTAATTTTTAGATTATTGTGCCGCAGCCATTCAGTCAATTTGATTACCGTATTGTTAATTTGTGCTTCATATTCCTTAGGATTACCGTTATAACTATTAAATATTACCGTACTATCATCGGCAAATAGTACCATCGGATACTCAATACAATTAGGAAAGTCATTTATATAAATTATAAATAAGAGTGGGCCAAGTACACTACCTTGAGGTACACCATATTTAATTATTTTCATGTCCGATATATATTCTATTTCTGTTTTGGATTTTGTATATATTCTATTTATTTGTGTCATTTGTTTTCTATTAGTGATGTAGGATTTAATTAGATTAAGAACGTTTCCTCTTATTCCGTATTTATATAGTTTATGAAATAAAATATTATGATCAACGTGGTCAAAGGCTTTGCTCATATTCATATATAGTGCCGATACAGGGATACGGTTGTCAACATTAAACATGATTTTATTAAGGAAATCATAGATAGCCATATTTATTGTCTTATTTTTCCTGAATCCCTTCTGTTCATTTTTTAAAATATTATATTTTTTACAGTAAGAATAAACGGCATTATAAATGACCTTCTCGAAAATTTTTGAAAACACCGGGAGCAGAGCAACTGGTCTGTAATTATTAACATCGTTTTTATTGTTTTTCTTGTGTATTGGTTTAATTATAGTCAACTTTAAGGCGTCAGAAAATATCCGAATTCTATGCACAAATTAATTAAATAGCTAAGTACTGTTACTACTAGTTAATCCTCCTTTAACCGGCCTCAGGGTACCTAGACCCTGAGGCCGGTGAAACGATACTCGGGAGCCAAAAAGGCACCTGTGATGATAATGGTATAGACGTTATAGAAAACTCTTTGTATATTAGTACTGAAACGTGTGTCGCGTATATGAATATGCAATGGACTGCTAGGATCGCTGAGCTACTGCGTGAACTCGGAAAATAACAAAAGAATAAATAATGTTCTGGATTGTTTTGAAATTTTTGACGTTAATTGTAGAGCGCGGGTTGTTCTCGTTCTGGTCAATTCTCAAGGGTTATTAGCATTGAGGTGGATTTCCCCACATATCTATAAATTATAGAAAAGAAAGAAAGAAAGGTGGAACTAACTATCAATGTTGTTTTACAGCATTCATAGTTATCTATGCTGTAAAACAACAATGCATTAAGCGACGCTTTCATGGACAGTGTGGATCTGCTTACTATTAGGTAGATACAAAATCACATGTCCTGATCCAATAAAAATAAAATATCCTGGTAATTGATGGATGGTAAGTTCTTTACGAACTTAATAGCGTATATAAAACTTAGTGTACGTTAAAATTTTCCCATTTATAATATTTACCAGCTGATCCGCGCAAACTTCGTCTCCGTAACTTTAACCGTTTCCGCAGCGTACCTTCTCAAAAGAAATATTTTTTCCCCGTTTTTGCAACATTTTTATTGTTACTCTGCTCCTATTGGTCGTAGCGTGATGTTATGTAGCCTTCGTCGATAAATGGGCTATGCAATATTTTTTTTATCTGAACCAGTAGTTCCTGAGATTAGCGCGTTTAACCAAACACACTCTTCAGCTTTATAATATTAGTATAGATTTATATATGAAGTTTATTACAAAGCTTACAACGATATATATTAACAAAATAAAAGACTTTATTATAAAATAATGCTTTAGTATAATATATAGATGTTCCCTTCTGGAATTAATGCGGAGGTAAAGGCGGAAAAGCTAATCCTTTAAAAAAAACTAACAGCGTTAGACGTAACAGTAATAGATAATGGCAATGTATTTTGTATTATAAACATTAAATGGAAATTTATAAAAACTTTAGTCGTTAAGTTTTTATAAATTTCCATTTAATGTTGAAGAACACTTTAGTTAAAATATGTTTTGTTTCTTTTACGAAATTAATTTGGTTTTTGCTAAAAAAAGAGACAAAATGAACTTCAATTAAAGTATTCATTAAGGACTTTTTTATAATTATAAACAGAGTCTGATGGTCTGATTAATAGTCGTTGCTAAGCAATTGCTAATGCCGATGCTCTGAACTGTCAAGGTGCATTTGAGAAAAATTATATATTTATATATATATTATATATATATATATAAAAATATATATATATATATATTTTTACAGTTCCAAGCAATGGCTCAGGCTTAGCAACGACTAGTAATCCGATCATGTCGTTTGACTCAATAAGTTTATTGTTTTTTAATCAATAGGCACAGAGGTTTGATTTGCCTTGCCATTTATTCTACAGTTACTACGTACTAATACAGCGACCAGCGACGGGCGCTATTCTACGGAAAGCTAATTCGGTTCTTCGATTCGCGTAGCATGTAGATAATACAGCGAATGCCATGATCACTTGCGCGCCCTGTAAAACTATATGTACTTTGAATTTGACAACCGTAATTGAAGAAATATATACTGAGGCCCGGTTATTGGTAGATAACCGACGTGAAATTGTCGCTACGGTTAAATCTTTTTTAATGATCTTTCATTAAAAAACATTTAACCGTTGAATTATTCACGGAATTCCATCAGTTATGGTATGTGATATTACAATATTTTTAATATTAACTTATAAATCTTAAAAAGGACAAACCTAAATTAGGTAAACAAAACAAATTGTGGCAGTAATACGATGAACAATAAGGCATGCTGGCCACGGTCACATACACATGTTTACTTTACCTTAGCATTAATAGCTACGTACCATATAAAAACAAAAAAAAAATGCGAGCAAAATTGCTCTGTCTAGTAGCATTAATTTTATGAATATTTTCTCTATATTTAACAAAAAACGCTGCTTATTTGTAGAACCATAACAATATAAACACTGATTGAACATGATTTATCAAATATAGTGCCGAGGGCGTTCACGGCGACATGATTATTTGATGACATTACTGTCGGCGATGTGATGACGTCATTAATACGTTATGTTATGCCGCTTTATAAGGCTAATGTTACGCGGTAATCCGGATCATGATTAAGAACACAAAATTATGGATCATAATCTCTTAACTAGGATTTGATTGAATATAACTATATAATTTAATTAGCACGATAAGCTGTCGGTCCCGGTTTCACTATACCAACTTGTGAAACTGTTTATAGATGAGTTATTGAGTTATTCAAAACATCGCAACGAGCTAGCAACTTGTTTGGTGTAGACTCATACCAACGGTTATGACGAGGTGGGATTTTAAAACCCCTCCGCTGGGTACCCTGGGGCCGTCTAGGCGGTCTCGGGCGCCGTAAGGCACCCGTGATGATACACACACAACTATATAACGGATCAGCGTCCAAGAAATGGCCCACTCGCGAAGTATAATAAAAAATATTAACTACAAAAATAATAACTATAAATGTATAATACTCATAATATATAAATGAGAAAAATAAAGAGCATGTAAAGATTCGAACGGACAGATTTTAGCAACAATTTTGTATGAGATCTCTTGACCGAAAAATATTGTTTTTTTGTTTTTAAGGTGTTGAATAATGTATTTAAATTGAATAAAACAATAATACTTTTTAAAAAATGGTTCAAACCCCGGTGTCTACCAATGAGTTTTTAATGTAAAAAAATATGTTTTACATTTGATTAACAACGCCACTATAGCGCCTCGGAGAGCACATTATGCTGTCACTTTACCAACTTGTGAAACTATTTATAGATGGGTTATTGAATCTATCCAAACGTCGCTACGAGCTAACCACTTGTTCGGTGTAGACTCATACCATCGGCTACGACAAGGTGGGATTAAAAACCTCTCCGCTGGTAACCCTGACGCCATCTAGGCGGTCTCTGGCGCCGTAAGGCACCCGTGATTATATTTATTTATTTTATTTTAATCAAAGTTGTAGTCACTATTCATTCCATAAAAAAAATAAGTTCCCTTTTTAAAGTGAAATTTGGTTAAGGCAGAATTAAAATACAGGAAGTATAAAAATTATTCTTATTCAAAATATTTCTCACATTTGCCTCAATTTACTTACAACACAAAATCCGCGAATACATTATTAAATCAAGTTCGCGAGCAAAAAACTCAACGCCATGGCGCGGTCGTACTCAACGCTATGGCGCGGTCGTACTCAACGCTATGGCGCGGTCGTACACGAGAGAGAATTAACATAAAATTATATAAAGAGACCTTTGTACTTGTAAACATGTAAAGTCTGAATGTTTCTTCAAAAAATATACTTTTATTTCACTAAAGCATATGAAGGTAATGTGTGCGGATTGTTTATACCTAACTTCTTAGTGGATGTTTTTATTCTGGGTGGTTAGTTTTAGGTACCTATACCATTTTACAGGAATTTTTACACAACATGAAACCTTGCATCTATTAAGACAGACGTGTTCTCTATAGCTGTTCAGCATTACGTAGACAGATGACAGTGCCACCTGTCATACTATCGGGTGACACAGTATCAATATTATTATTATTATTTTTTAAGATAAAAACGCAATGAAAAATATCCTGGTGGGTGGGACTCGAACCCATAAACCTCGCATCGCGGCAAGGCGCTCAACCGCTGACCTAACCAGGTTCCAGTCACCCCTCACGAATTTTGTCATTGCTTGTTATCTACTTATACAAGAAATTCATAAAAATGCATAAACATATTAATATAATCCAGAGGTAAAGTTTGTGAAGTTGTAGGGGGTAATCTCTGGGTCTCCTGAACCTATTTTATTAATAGAAGTTATTTTAGTGTTAGATAGCCCATTTATCTCGGAAGGCTGTAGGCTAACATCACGCTACGACCAATTGGAACGGAGCATCAATGAAAAATGTTAGGAAAACGGGGAAAATTTGTTCCTTTTGAGAGCTTTCGTTGCGTGCGCAGACGGAGTTGCGCGGGCCAGTTAGTAGACAATAAAATAGTAGTGAGGCTTGTATAGTTTCCTTTCTGTGAATTTATTTTAATATCAAAATTAAGAGTTACTGAAAACTTGTCAATAGCGTTTAAGTTTTCCCATAAGAAAATATGTAATTGTAAGAAAAAGAAATAAATAAATAAAGAAGGAGCATAAAACATATTAAAAAAATATATCGTCGATTATGTAAACCGTAATCAATACTAAAAAAAAAATAGAGTAAAGGCTGTTTCTTTGTTCGGAATAAGCTCAAAAACTACTGAGCAATTTTTAAAGTTCTCTCCTCTCACCTATAGAAAGCTACATTATCAGCTGTATTTTATTTACGATCCGATTTCTTTAAGATTTAAAGGCGGATGAAACCACGGCGCACAGCTGTAGCAGGTACCTAATACATTATTACATATCCGTATGTCCATGTACAAATTATAAAGTCATCTTAATTAATAACTGCCTTCGTAGACTAGTGGTTGCGCCTTTAGCGTTGTATACGGGTTTAATTCTCACCTATGGCAAAAAAATATTAGTAGTTTGTCATGGTCTGGGTGTTTATAAATATATATTATATGTATCAGAAACAGTTATGTAAACAGTATGACCAAAGCAATATAATAATAATATATAATTTTAAAATGATATAAATACTCTTATTGCCTTATGAATATGTACCTACTTATTCTAAATTAAATTATTTTTGAAGAAGCGATGCCAGCTGATTCTGTTATTGTATTACAGTATTTGTAATTTGTAATCTTTGTTACTGAAATAAAAGTATTTTATTTATATTTTATATGTAAATTGTCCTACATATTATTATTATTAATATAATAATATGTGACTAAGAAAAACATATTCCATACAAAATGAAATAAAAGAAACATAAGTAATAAAATTCTCCAACATGAAATGACATAAAAAGTCATAATAATAAAAAACAAGGCAGTCTAATGTAGTAGTAATATCTGTTTTATGACAAATATTATGCACCCCTGTCAAAAGAAAATGGGTCTCGGGACTCCTGTGCTTTGGGAAGAAATAGAAACTCGAATAAATTTATACATAAACACGTGAATACGCGATAACTTTTATTAATTTAATTCTTTTTATATTAATATAACTTTTTATATATAACAATATATATATATTGTTATATAACCTAATAATTTATTTATATATCCTTGTATTTAATATTATATGTTGCATTAATTAGCACTGCCTGTTTTTGTTCAATCTCCCAAAGGTTTGCTGGTAGATAATGAAAATAAATTTGTGCAATAAAGAATTTTTCATTCATTCTTATATAAAATAATTGATAAAAAGGTAAAATTTTAATTTATAAATACAGTTTTTACTTTTTATTTGGTTTTATCTCGTATAGGAGATACAATATTTGGGATATTAAACTAGGACGAGGTTTATTAATAAATAATCAATATTCAAACAAATAAATACTTTCCTAATATTTTATATAATAATAATAAAATTTCAATAAACATATTTCGATTTATTATTTATAGATAATCGTTTCTGTATAAAAAGCAAATAAAAAAACGCGAGTTTTAGCCACATTACGTTACAAGAGAGAGAAATTTTACTTATACCGTTTTTGCAACATATGATGGCGTAGAGAAAAAGAGAGTATTTATACCTACTAATATTATAAAGCGGTTGAACGCGCTAATCTCAGGAATTACTGGTTCGAATTGAAAAAAAAAAAAAGTGTTGCTTAACTCATTTATCGAAGAAGTCTATAGGCTAGCCTAGCACATAACACCACGCTACAACCAATTAGCTATACAACAAGCTCGCCACATGTTGTGTTGCCTCCGAATACGATCGGCGTAACGAGGACGGGTTAATCCCTCCGCTGGGTACCAAGAGACCGTTTAAACGGTTCTCGAGACCGAATTTAAATTATAAATTCTAGCAGGTTAATTTCAAGTTTATAATAAACTGTTAACAGCAAACAATCCAGTACCTTCGTTAACCTGGGGTCCCGTTTTAATGAATCCACAACCTCACCGTTAGAGGTATTTGTCAATCAGATTAAGCCTAAACTAACATAAATCAGCAAATTCGTTATCGGCCATTTTCGGATAAATGCTCGGAATTAAACACAATTTACTACTCAATACCATTTTAGTTCTATAAATACCAATAAGTATATATTGTCTTATGTATTTATTGTACTCGAATTATGCGAAATCTCTTGAAGCTTAGGCTTAATCTAAACTAGTATTTCTAGATTCTAAGTGTTTTAACGGTCTGTTGTTTTATTAACCACACTTGCACTAACATTTTTAGGTGGGACGGAGTCTTTTTTACTTTTACAAATAGATGCAAAAACCTAGTTATATTTTGGTTTGAGTCTCATAACAATGTATTGGTCGAATACATTCATGGACTTGCAGCTTTGCATACCATACAAAGTATGGCGTGTTTAAATATAATATAAAAAGGATATATTAAATGAGACATACCTACAAGGGTAGCATATATACGGGATATCTGTGTTTTAAAGGCTCTTAGCAAAAGTTTTAGCCAGATACAAAAAAAAGGGATCTATGAAGCAAAGTTTTGTATATTAAAATGAAATAAAAAGGCCTTAAAATATTTTCGATTTCATAAATACTTTTGATATTTACGATTTCATATATATTTTTGCGTATTTGTTAGCTACATTAATAATTGGGTAGGTAAGCAACAAACTAAATCCAGTACATGTTCAATTTCGAATATGTGCATATAATTAAAAATATCTCACGAATATGATATTGTTTGGAAGCACATTGATATCCGGTATGAAGATACAGGATGCGTGATTATGACGTCACATAAACTAACAAGGGATGGGCGGGAAATGAGAATCCTTTGAACGCAAAGTACTTTCCGACAGACAGGTAAATTTCCGTTCGGAATTTCATTTGAAAATGTTAAACTCACTGACTGGTATATATGAAAATTTGTTGGCATTTCAATGTATTTCGTGTATTAGTAACTTTTGGTGTATTCGTATTATTATCTCCTAAACATGGCCAGCCTATTAGATTCTAATAGGTTAGAACCACCTTTTTTTAACATAGCACTGGATACAAGTCCATCAACATACAACAACCTTAGGACCGGTTTCTTGATGAATAGTTTACGTTACTATAGTTAAAAATGGCGGGTGTTCTATGAGATTTTTGTCAAAACATATTTCAAATTCATATAAAAGACGCCATAACTGTCATTATTTAATTTAACAATTAGTCGAGAAGACTATCCATCAAGAAACCGGGCCTTAGTAATACAATCAATCCTTTTTTTTATTGAAGCACGGCAAGTATGACCTACAAAGTCCATGAATGGGGTAGATTAATACATTGTTTGATAACAGCATTTGTTACTTCTATAGTTAGTTGTACTTGTTTAGTTGTAGTACTTAGATATATAGCTTTATGTTTTCTTTTTTGTTACTAGTTTTATTAGTTTTAATTTTAAAATATTTTGTGAAATGCAATAAATAAATAATGAGTTTATAAAGAAAATAGAAGCAAAAACATTAAAAGAATTTGCATCGCAAATCTATTTTAATATCCTATTTGTTTATGGTCAAATTAATTGCCCGTTTCCTATAGGAAATGACTAAAGGAGTCTACCACTTTGGCAAGAAATACATGCAGTAAGCCCTAAAACCATGATTAGGTCACTTGGCGGTTATTGCGTCAGTGGTCGAGAAACCGGACGGTCGGCCTAGCGAAGATATAGAGGCTTTTTTATTTTTATTTTTTACACAAATAAGCTAACAATATGTGTACAAAATTTTTTTTTACTTTTACTTTTTTTACATTGCACCAAACAATAAAATTATAACAAAACAGTCTTGTAATAAAAAAAATATTATGGTCGTGATACTGGACAACTTATATAAAATATACCACGGAGGACCCCATACTATAAAGTATTACCACCAAAAAATACCTAAAAAAATTATTATTAAAATAAAATCCAAAATAAGTGAACAAAATTGCAGTTGAAAAGGAAATAGAAAAGTTCCGGAACTTCATAAAGACCTATAAATAATTTTGCACCGTTCCATATGAGTAATATTTTTCTTTTAAAAGTGATGCTCTAAATCTTAGAGCAGAAAGCTATTTCCAGACGTTCATAATTTGTGCTCTTCAAGATATATATTTTGCGCTGAGGAACATTATTTACTCAGAAACCTCTGTATAAACATATAACAACCTTTTGTCATCTCGGTGACAATGTATTCCATTATCATACGACTTTTCTTTTAAGTACAACTGAATATCTAAAAAGTAGTAAGAATCGTTTATATGTAAAATTTTAATATAAAAATTGATTGTTCTGATTTAAACACAGACAGACAGCCTCCGTAGACTAGTGGTTGCGCCTATGGCGTTGTATGCGGAGGTCGTGGGTTCGATTCCCACCCATGGCCAAAAAATATTAGTAAGTTTTTCTGTACAGTTTGTCATGGTCTGGGTGTTTATAATGTGCATTATATCGTTGCTTCTGGTACACATAGTACAAGCCTAAAGCTTAGTTTATAACCAGAGCAATATGTGTAAATTGTTCTTATATTAAAAAAATAAATAAAAGTTAACCTACAACGGCAAATAGCAAATACTTTCTTTTTTTGGGCACTTGTTCGGTGTAGACTCAGGATGCCATCGACTACAAAGCTGTAAATAAAACCCCACCGCCCTCAGGCCGTCTAGGCAGTATTGGACTTCATAAGGAACCCGTAGTGGCACCGTATCCTTTTGGATAGCTTTAGGCATTTCTGTTCCGTTTATATATTAATTCTAATTTCTGTTTTTTTGAGTCATACATAGTACTTCAAAAACTATTTATAGCGACTTAATTAATTACTGACATTGTTTTATAACCTATGAATTTACTAATTTTATCAAACTGTATATTCTGATGAAACTGTATACATATTTATTAACAACTTGTAAACTCTGAATTATGCAAATAAAGATTCAATCGATCATTCATTCATTCATCCTTTAAGCGAGGCCTGATCAAGTTCCACAAACAACTATAGTGCTATTTTTGGTTGAGAACATTCTTAGGCTTTAAATTGCCACTTACCATTAGGTGGATGTAAAGTTTCATATTGTTCTCCATTAAAAATCTATAAATTGCTATCCCGTATTTTAATATTCTTCTCGTGACTGTATCCCTAGATACCTTGTATTATTTTTAGAAGCTCTTGTTCTGTTCATGTCACATGATACGTACGATTGCGAAAGTAGTTTTGATATCTGGATACTATTTCAACCCTTGTAATATTGTAGGCAGAAAACCAGGACAACTCCCTGATGTGGGGTGACGGGCGAAGGAATATATGTAACTGATATTTTTACCTTTCCCTTAAAAAAATGAATGAATTTTAAGAGACATTGCCTACTACTATATGTTTTGAAGCTGTATTCTAAAAAACGTCTAAAATTATCTCTGAATTGTGCTTAAGTATTTCAATAAGTATAAACGAGTCGTAAATTTGTTTCACAAAAATAGTTGTGTTCATATTTTTTGATTATTCTATATTTAACTGGCTGTGCGGTTTTACCTGCCGTTAAATTATTTTAAAAAATCAAATCGAAAAAATAAAATGGTGTAACAATTAAAAAAAATGGGTAGTAGTTTTTGAGTTTATCCATTACAAACAAACATACAGTTATCTTTCCTCTATATAATATTCGTATTTTGTATAATTAAATTTCTACCATCTTACACTGGCAGGCACTTACCAATTTATTATATATTTCAACTATATAATATTTTTCAATAAAACCACTTAAAATAACATATAATTACACTAAGTTTACTATAGTAAACTAAATAAATTTTAAGATACATAGGTACATACAATACATTTGTATAGATAATATATTATGTATACAAATATATTGTTCTTATATTTAAAGTTTAAGATACATAGGTGCATAAAATACATTTATATACATAATATATTATTTATTGTATACATACATATCATCACGGGTGCCTTACGGCGCCCGAGACCGCCTAGACGGCCCCAGGGTACCCAGCGGAGGGGTTTTAATCCCACCTCGTCGTAGCCGATGGTATGAGTCTACACCGAACAAGTGGCTAGCTCGTAGCGATGTTTTGAATAGACTCAATAACCCATCTATAAACAGTTTCACAAGTTGGTATAGTGAAACCGGGACCGACAGCTTAACGTGCTCTCCGAGGCACTATAGTGGTGTTGTCAAACAAATGTACATATTTTTTTTAATTAAAAACTCATTGGTATTGGTATATCATTTATTGTATGTACCTATGTATCTTAAAATTTAAATATAAGAATAACCAGATTTATATTTTTTTATAAAATAAATACTAAAAATTTTAAAAAATAAATAAATAAAATAGTGTTATTTTTTGTGTAAATTTATCACTAGGACTTCTAACTTAATTAACATAGAATAATTTAAAAAATGCACAGAAATGGCACGTGTGCATAAATAGATAAAAAGCAATGACATAATTCGTGAAGGGTAACTTGTAACTCCTGGTTGCCTCAGTGGTAAAGTACCTTGCCGCGAAAGCGAAGGTCGTAGGTTCAAGTCTCACCAATCAGGAAAATTTTCATTGTTTTAAATTTTCAATATAAGTATATACAAAGTACTAGAAAACACTATACGGTATTCAAAATGGGGACATAAAATAAATAAACAACGTATTCCGAAAGAACCCGAAAGACGTTCTCAGTCACGTTTACATGTTGACACGATTTCCGAAACACAACATTGTTTTGGTGCTAGTAAATATGGAAACACATAAAATATTGGACACGTACTTCCATAACACAATATTATTTTTACCCTTGTTTAACTTATATTTAAAGTTGATAAGACGCGACATAAAAATCTGTGCAAATATTTCATTATCCATGCTACTTATTTTTTTAATTAATGAAATGGAGATTGGCCAAAATTTTATGCAAGTAATGACTTACGTCTACACCAAATAGTTATCCTAATGGATTTCATGTCGAGGTAGTAGTCTCCTTTCAGGGTGCGGTTACGAAACAGTCGGTTTGACGATAACGAAAAGAGTGTATTTAAGTAGACTCTACAAATTCGTCTATGGCGCCGCCCATTTTTTAATCTCTCTCGTTAGTTATATAGCCATCAGTCATAGTGGGTGCTGTTAAATAACAATGTATTGATCGACCCCATTCATAGACTCTGTAGGTCTGCTTACCATCAGGTAGATACAAGTCATATGCCGCGCACCAATAATAAATAGACACCCGTAGTTCTACATAATACAAAGGGGTAGATAAGGATTAAAAGTGTTTGTAGCATTCTACAGCGCCTAGATGCTGAAATGCTACATCTTTATACTTCTACAATTTCCAAGTAAGGCTCTATAAATATAACATTATTCAATACGTTTCGGTCGCGCGGCTTAAAATGTATTGAAGAGGCTTTTGCCAAATCAATATACTGCTTCTGCCTTAGAGTCTGATCAAATAGACCGACGAGTAGGGTGACTACAATAATACATCCCAAATAGGACCGCTTCAAAAAAAATATATAAAAATGAAGTAGGTAACTTTCTCTATTGTAGAGTAAGGCTACTACTGGCCATATATATTGTTAATTTTCTTATTAGAGTATTTATGAGATTTGTGACGGGAATAGAACAAATCGAAGAAACAAAAGAGTCGAAAGAGAGATCAATAGAGGGACACACGATGGAAGTGTGATTGATTAATTTAATAGAAAACGAATAGAAACCGCGATTAATCCTCACAGTTTAAGTTTATATAGCTTCGCAGGGATATTATATTCTATAGGAGAGAGACAAGAGAGACAATGTTCTTAGCAAACCATGGATATACCGTGCGGGTGCCGGGTCCATCGCGTGGTTGAAAGGCAGGGGAATGAACTGCAGCGTTCCCGGACTTGAGACCGCGAAGTAGGTTTAAAGGCCCTTTGAAGGTGAGAACCTGCATTGTGTTCACTACCCTCTCTACTCAACCCAATACTATATGATCCTGTTAGCGCCATCCTGGAAACACACCATCTTCAAGCACCGAGTACACCAGTATGTCTATAGGCTGAAACTGCTAGTTCGTCTGGAATCTTGAATATTTTCCAGTCTTGTGCTTTGTCCAGGATTGAGAAAGGTTTACTTTGACTTTTCTTGAGTTGTCCCTCCTTTACAAAAGTAGTCAGTCTTTCATTTGTTGTTAATCCTTTTCTGGCTCTAGCAATACTGAGAACATAAAATAAACGTATAAAAGGTATAAAGTTGTTTTTAAAGAAGGTTCTGGAGGAGGTAACCCTGAGGAAATCGGGTACGGTGACCGAAAAGTAAAGTAAATCATATCTTCGGTCACAGTACCTATCTATCATTAATATTTAGACGCATTGCACCTTGAATATGTTTACTGACGTTAAAGTCATACAATGTTTGGCTAACAAATACACTCAGTTAGGTAAATCCATTTTAAAATGTCACACAAGCGACTTTAATATGTAGTTGTTTATAGTTAAATTAAATATAAAAAAATTAAATGCATACTTAAAATAAAACAGTTATTCATCATCATCAGGTATTTCAACCCCTTGACTACGGGGGATATCCAGCGAAAGCAATAAGAAATAAACAGTACACACATATTTCCCGAGTCACAAACTAAGCTCTAGGCTTGTATAAATATATTAGAGCAGTTAGAAATAATTATTAATTAAACTAACATTTCCAGCTCTCCAATTCTAAATTTATTTAAACCCACACCCATGAATCATACCAACCAGGTGGGCGATTCTCGCGCTTTCGACATTCATCTCGATTCGAGATTTTTAAACGAAAAATGACTAAATATGTCATTTTTCGTTCAATATTTGTATATTTATTATTTATTAATTAATATTTATTGTTTATTTCGTTTAATGTTCGATATTTTTAAACGAAAAATGGCATATTTAGTCATTTTTCGTTCAATATTTATATATTAATTGATTAATATTTATTATTTATTTCGTTAAATGTTCGATATTTTTTAACGAAAAATGGCATATTTAGTCATTTTTCGTTTAAATATCTCGAATCGAGATGAATGTCGAAAGCGCGAGAATTGCCCACCTGAAGATGCCTCGTTAAGAGGCGAAACACGTGTCGAAGACTACAGTGTTCGTTTGTTGGTTATATTTCTTTGTGTTGTTACATGTAACATATAATTTAATACACCAACATTATAAGCGGAAGATATTGCAATATAATTTCCAATTGTAATCATATATTAAAATGTATAATTCAGTAAACAGAATAAAGGTATTGTCACCCTGTTCCAGTTTCCGCTTTCTCCGTCTTTGACTCCCCTTTTAACCACCGTCACCAATTTATTTCATGAAATTGTTATTTTCTATTAGTGCTTTCCCAACAAAACAATACCTAAATACAAAATGGAGGTTAACTTAAATTACAATTGATATTATTTGTGAATAGGGTTTGCACTTTGTTATAAAATATGCTGTTTTATTCTTATCTTGCACTCTTTAATACTAATCTTATCACATTTAGTAGTTTATATAAGTTTTATTTATTTATATAAAATTAAATTAATATATTTACTTATTTGATTGAATAACCATCCAAAATTATCTATTATATATTATTTACTACAAATTAATATGTTTTTCTATAATAATTAAACTACTGCAGCCATTCACTGCTTTTTCCAACCTAACCCGAACGAATGGTAAACTACCTCTCTTGTCTCCCGTCACATGTCCGTGGACCTTCAAATTATTCAAAATAAGAAATTTATTTAAGAATATTATGGCCAGCTTTCTCTAGCACATGCGTTCCAAATAGTAGGTATTACATTACCACCGCCAATACCCATGCATAAACCGGTCCAACCATCTAGTCATGTTTTGCGGTTTTATTCTGTGGGTTCACCGGTTTTCCGGATACTATTGCATCGATTTATTGTCGAGGCGGTAGTCTCCTTTTATGGTGCGGTTGCGAAACGGTCGGTTGATTTGCGGTAACACAATATAGATGTTAAAGTATTCTGTGGGTTCACCGGTTTTCCGGAGACTATTGCATCGATTTATTGTCGAGGCGGTAGTCTCCTTTTATGGTGCGGTTGCGAAACCGTTGGTTGATTTGCGGTAACACAATGAAGATGTTAAAGTAGACTCATAATGAAAATTCGTCTTTGATGCCGCCTATTTTGTAACCGCATCTCATTATTTAGTCGGCATAGTGCGACGATCAATATTGTTAAACAACAATGTATTAATACACCACATTAATGAACTTTGTAGGTCTGTAAAGTGAAAAATGGTGTCGAATGTACCAGTTTCATTTTGAAAGTCGAATGACAGCTGGTACATTCGACGCCATTTTTAACTTTAATCGCTACAATTACTTTAACGGACATTTTGGTGCAACTTGAGCTTAATTGTAACACCTGAATATTACATGATAATAATAGCTCAGACGAGATCTCCATTGCTTTTCAGAACAATAACATGGGAATAACTATGACTCTTTGAGTCGTTGATTAAACTTAATACTCGATTAACAAAACGAATTTAATATTATGAATTGGATTCGTCGCTATTTTGTATTATTTTTATTTAATAATATTGTTCAAAAATGTAAGAAATATTTCACTTTTGAATAATAATTAAAGAATATAGTGCAATTTATTTTAAATAAATTTAAATCGAGTTAATATTTTATTAATTTTAATCAACGACTCAAGGCGCAGCACAGAATTAAATAGTAAATAAATACAAACAGGGGCTGAGTACATTAAATATAGTGGCAGAAAACTACACATTTTTCACGTTTCAATTTATTTAAAATTTCTAACTAAATAGCTTATATTAAATTTTTAAAGATAAAAATGCAATGAAAAAATTCCTGGTGGCGGGACTCGAACCCACGAACCTCGCTATCGCGGCAAGGCGCTCAACCGCTGAGCCAACCAGGTTCCAGTCAGCCCTCACGAATTTTGTCATTGCTTGTTATCTACTTATACACAGACGCCCTCTATTAGCTTTCTTCTAATAACTCTTATACGAGTGAAGTCAGAAGTCCTAGTTTCTAATACTAGATGGCAGAGGAGTCTGTTTTTTTTGTTTTTACTTTTTTCAGTATTTTATATTTATGCATTTTTTTATAAATTCCTTTATAGGATAATCTTATATTAAATTTTTAAAGATAAAAATGCAATGAAAAAATTCCTGGTGGCGGGACTCGACCCCACGAACCTCGCTATCGCGGCAAGGCGCTCAACCGCTGAGCCAACCAGGTTCCAGTCAGCCCTCACGAATTTTGTCATTGCTTGTTATCTACTTATACACAGACGCCCTCTATTAGCTTTCTTCTAATAACTCTTATACGAGTGAAGTCAGAAGTCCTAGTTTCTAATACTAGATGGCAGAGGAGTCTGTTTTTTTTGTTTTTACTTTTTTCAGTATTTTATATTTATGCATTTTTTTATAAATTCCTTTATAGGATAATCTTATATTAAATTTTTAAAGATAAAAATGCAATGAAAAAATTCCTGGTGGCGGGACTCGAACCCACGAACCTCGCTATCGCGGCAAGGCGCTCAACCGCTGAGCCAACCAGGTTCCAGTCAGCCCTCACGAATTTTGTCATTGCTTGTTATCTACTTATACACAGACGCCCTCTATTAGCTTTCTTCTAATAACTCTTATACGAGTGAAGTCAGAAGTCCTAGTTTCTAATACTAGATGGCAGAGGAGTCTGTTTTTTTTGTTTTTACTTTTTTCAGTATTTTATATTTACTCTTATACGAGTGAAGTCAGAAGTCCTAGTTTCTAATACTAGATTGCAGAGGAGTCTGTTTTTTTTGTTTTTACTTTTTTCATTATTTTTATCTTTAAAAATTTAATATAAGATTATCCTATAAAGGAATTTATAAAAAAATGCTTAAATATAAAATACTGAAAAAAGTAAAAACAAAAAAAACAGACTCCTCTGCAATCTAGTATTAGAAACTAGGACTTCTGACTTCACTCGTATAAGAGTTATTAGAAGAAAGCTAATAGAGGGCGTCTGTGTATAAGTAGATAACAAGCAATGACAAAATTCGTGAGGGCTGACTGGAACCTGGTTGGCTCAGCGGTTGAGCGCCTTGCCGCGATAGCGAGGTTCGTGGGTTCGAGTCCCGCCACCAGGAATTTTTTCATTGCATTTTTATCTTTAAAAATTTAATATAAGATTATCCTATAAAGGAATTTATAAAAAAATGCATAAATATAAAATACTGAAAAAAGTAAAAACAAAAAAAACAGACTCCTCTGCCATCTAGTATTAGAAACTAGGACTTCTGACTTCACTCGTATAAGAGTTATTAGAAGAAAGCTAATAGAGGGCGTCTGTGTATAAGTAGATAACAAGCAATGACAAAATTCGTGAGGGCTGACCGGAACCTGGTTGGCTCAGCGGTTGAGCGCCTTGCCGCGATAGCGAGGTTCGTGGGTTCGAGTCCCACCACCAGGAATTTTTTCATTGCATTTTTATCTTTAAAAATTTAATATAAGATTATCCTATAAAGGAATTTATAAAAAAATGCATAACTAAATAGCTGTTGTATATAAATATTGTCACCCAAGTGCTAAAACTTATACAGACGGGTTATAGCGTCTATCCAAATATCGCGACGAGCTAGTCACTTGTTCGGTGTAGTAGACTTATACCATCGGCTACGACGAGGTGGCATTAAAACCCTTTCGCTGGGTACCCTAAATCATCTAGGCGATCACGGGTGCCGTAAGACACCCGTGATGATATTTATTTTTATATAGGCTCCATTCGTTTATGTTGTATTTTAACTAGGTATTTTATTTAAGCACGGCATTTGACTATATATATATATATACCTGGTGGTGTGCAGATCTACAAAGTTTATAAATGGGGTCAATCAATAATTGTTCTAAAACAACATTGATCGCTTCCACTATGCCGGCTAAATGATGCGGTTACGAAATGGGCGACAAAGAAGTAGGTATTTGTCTTACGATTGCGTATTTTTCTATATATGCGGTGCAGAAAAGTGGTTATTATTCCTAAAGTAATTTACAGTTGACAACCCTAGTTATTATATTATAGAAGATGAGGGAGTAGGTGTGAAATACGATATGGAGAGCAACCCTCGACTAGGGTTGGACATTAGGGATCCTTTGGCGGACAAACCCGTGTCATAATCATACGGAACCGTTATCAAGTGGCACATGTAATATCTTATGATAATCGTTTATATGACCTCTGTAATAATATTCATGAGAACAATTTCTGTGTTTAGTTTCTTGGAAGGATTTGGGTTTATTTCTGTCATATTTTATGTAATAATCTTCTTTTATAATACCTACGATTATGTTTTGTAATTTTAACAAAATAAAAGTCTATTTCAATAATTATAATTAATAAATAACAAAACACGTGTCTATTAGTTTTATAGGCAGATACTATTTACAAATTTTCATTAATCCCGTAATAGCCAATTTTCCCGTAACTTTGCCCTAATAATATTACAAAAAAAATGTGTCTATTAGTTTTATAACAAGGTTTACATTTTTTTTCAACTGCGACACATGGTTCCATGTGTGAAAAGAAATTTTATTTTCACAATAGAGCCTATCCTTTTAAAGCTAATTACAAAACCCTTCAAATATCTAACTACCTCCTTAAATATTTTATATTAATATAATAAATACTTTGCGTGAAATAACGAGCGAAGCGCGCGAACGACTAACGAGGACACGAATGTAAAGATGTTACAAATTACTTTAGTAAACACAATATGTTATTCATAATAATATATAATTAAGAATAGAGTAAGTCTGAAATGAAGTAATAAATACACAGAAGAAGTTATTTCTTTACAGTGTGTTTAAAATTAACTTAGGCTTTGTCAGAGGCTTTTCTATTTTTGGGCCTACCTACACCTATCGTAATTTTATGTATGCATATTTTTAGGTGGGAGAAAGATCTCTATAACTCCGTTAGGCCGACCGACCGGTCTCGTTACCACCGCCCATAAAGATGCAAAAACTGTCAAGTGTTTCGTCATGTTTCGGCATTAGTCTGTGGGTTCATCGGTTTTCAGGAGACTACTGCATCGATTTCTTTTCTAGGTGGCAATCTCCTTTCAGGGTGCAGTTACGAAATGGGTAGTTGAATTAACGATAAGGCAGCGAGTATATAAAATAAACTCTTAATGCAATTCGTCATTGTCGCCTCCCATTTCGTAATCGCAACATTTAGCCGGCATACATCGGAGCGATCAATATTATTTAAGAACATTTAACGATTGACCCTATTCATGTAGGCCTGCTAACCACCAGGTAGATACAAAGTCACATGTCGTGCTCCAATAAATAACTAAAAAAAAAGTTTAAAAAAAAGTTTCTATAAAAATTAAAAACAAAAATAACAGATTTGTCATTAATGCCGAAACCGTCAGTGTGGCAGTCAGCAGGACACGTTCTGAAAGCCATCTGAAACATTTACAAAATTGAAACAGCCGTTTCCGGACTCCTATAACGAATATTATTCCCCGAGGGCCCTTAACGTCTCTTATGGACATAACGGAAATCATTTAAGGGACGTAGGGTGACCGTTCTGTTGTAAAAATTTAATTTCAATTTATTTGCATATATTTTTCAACATATTAGAGCACGGCATGTGACATCTGATAGCAAGCAGACAAAGTCAATGGATGGGGTCGATATGATTTACTGCGACGAATTTGCTGTGTTAAAATAACAGACCAAATCCGCAATGACCTAATTCGAGAATGATTCGAGTGAGGCTAAAAGAAAGGATAGGCATGTAAACGAGGAGGGACATGCTCGATTGATTCTAGCATGTAACTTCGCAAATATATGGGAAGAGTTACGACTGTGAATGATGCAAAAAGAATATGTATGAGACAAATATCTAGGTGGTCTCTCCCTATCCCACTGGCGTGAAGATGAATGAATTATTCGAGCACCAAGTGACACGGTAATAAAAAAGGTTAGCTGGTAGAAAATGCCTAAGGCATTAAGTTCGCCTATGTACAATTTTATTTTGTAATTTTGTGCAATAAATTATTTTAAATAAAAAAAATCCCCTACGTGTAAATTAATAAACATGTACTTACAGCTCCAATCTGCGCGCGTATAAGTTATCTAGAATGATTGACACCCTACTCTAAACGCCTAATATTATGACAGGGTCTAATCGTACATGTTTCATGATTTGTCCTAAGTATTAACTTTTACTTCCCTTTTATCCTTTTACCCAGTAGTTCATTGAAAAAAAAAATCTCAACAGTATTTTGTACAAAACATTGAAGAATTATTTAAGGAAATGCCCTAAGGCCTAAATCGCCTTTGCAAAACATAAGAACAGAAGATGTCCGGAGGGCGCCCAAAATCAAAAGCCAAAAAATGTTAAATTATATCCAGCGGGCTGCTTACGCGCATAACGCTAAGCTAAACTTTAACCGATATGATGCAATTCTGACGTAATGAAAACCCGGTGACATAAAAACTAAAACTACTACTAAAACTATATATTAATGAATAAATAAAAAAATAAAAATTTACAGACAACTACGTCATTTTGGTGAAAGTTTAGCTTAACGTTGTGTGGCGTAATCGCCTCTCAGAGGTTGTTTGAATCCCACTACAGAAAAACAATATTAGTACGTTTTATGTACATTTTACCATAGTCTGTGTTTATAAAAATATAATGTGTATTAGTATAGTTGTCTGCACAAACTCAGTAGTTTTTCATTAGAATATGTGTGAATGTCTTACAAATAAAAAAAATAATAAATAGAACTGAAACTATGAATAATAAATGGAACCGCCCTAAGTCCCAAAAATTGCCTATAAAACTGTCAAACATGTTCGTTGCCGCCATATTGTATTTTCACTTCAACCAATCAACGCTCAATCAAAGAACAAAAAAAAAACTGGGCTTGTACTCTGTGTACCAGGAACAACGATATTAATATATATTATATTCACACATACCACGACAAACTATATAGATAAACACACTATTAGTTTTTAAATGTACTAATACTCATTCGATTACCCACCACTTCCGTATATAACGTCAATGTGCCACCACAGTCTATAAGATGGTTGGTATTTAGGAATATTTTGGAAATAAAACCAATAATTTATAAAGTGCCACAAAGTGCTTTATTGACAAACTGTAAAACAACCTTACTTACACATCTAGTACAGCGCCAAGCTACCGTAACATCAACTTTGTAAAACAACTAAACCATTTATACTAAACCATTTATACTAAACCATTTAAAATAAAAATTGTTAAGGCGACGTCTGACATCAACAGTTCAGAAATAATTTATTTGACCTAAAACAATAAAATTATAAAAATATTTGTCTTTTGACATGAAATAGACAAAGATAGAAAAAAAATCAAAGGAGATCGTTTCTTTTTTGTATGACGGACCACAAAAAACTTTATACGTATATGGTTGAATATTATATGTTATTTTAAACTCCAAACTTAGATATTGAGTAATAATTGATTTTGTCTAATCGGAATATTAAGAAATATAGCATCACGTGTAATTACAACGCCTGAAAAACAAAATCGCCAGTGCTGTCTTTCGCTTTGTAAATAGAATTTTAGCGCTTAAATAAAAATATTTTCTATTTTTACCATAATGTAGAAGTCAAATATCATTTCAAAAAAAAAATAATGCCGGTTAGACTTTGCTATGATTCTTTGTAGTTTCTATTAATAAATCTGGATGTATTGATATATTTCATCTACTTGATAGAGTATGAGAACTAGTTATTACCACTGGGCTTAGTGTGGTCCTGATAGGTCATATAGTTCTGATAGTACAATATTACTTTTAAACAATCAATTTGTAAACTTATACAAAAACATTTGTAAATATTATTTGGGTAGCTATTTTTAACAATAATTTTTATTCACCGAAATTTTTTTTGGTGAATTTGGCGATTAATAATTGATTTCTAACGTCTCCTTAACTAAATAACATCTGTAGCTTAGAACAAAAGGCTGTATTCCATATTAATACATACAATGTAATTCAACAACTATTGAATTTATTATTAGCCTTTTATATCCAAAGCTACTGATTTATTCCCAACAATAAAAAAAAACAATTGACAATCTTTATTTTTAATTTAAAATTAAATAATTATGACATGTTTGTTTAATATTATTATTTAACAAAGATAATTCGCACCCGTTATGTAAATTATTCTTATAAACTTAAATAAGTAGTTTAATTAACAAATATTTTAAAAAGCGCCAAAATAATTAAACGTATAACTAGGTTTTCCAAGCCACACGAATCTAATTTGGGAAATATGAAATATATAAAATATATATATACATAGTAAAACAAATGACGCTTTCTGTTTGTATGTACGTTTAGATCTTGTAAATTACGCAACGGATTTTGATGCAATTTGCACTATTATGTAGGTATTTTTTTCCATAGTAATGTCATACATATATAAGTTAGTGATCCGTGCGAAGCCGGGTCGATAGTAGCATATAAAGTTGTTAGCAAAATACTTTTCGAATGGAATGCAAAAAAAAAACTGCACAAAGGCAAAAAAATTTAAAAGTATTTTATATATTATAGTAATTCATTACTATATTTATTTTCAAACAACAATGATAGAACTAATGTGTCAAAAAGTGATTTAAGCAGGGTACAAAGAGGAATATATCCTTTTATATAGAGTAGCATTGTGGACTTCTAGTTGTGCGGCTTGGGTGTACGGTGTGGCATACGAGAATCATATATTAAAAAAAAAAACAGAAAATTCATACTATTCACCTACTGACACTACTGACTACGACAGACAAGCACTGAAAGCCTGTCGCCCAAAATTAATATATTTTTAAAATAAAATTATGTAAAATATTCTCACTCAATAAATTTTAACCTACCTTTGACATTAATTTAGGTACAAACAATAAAAATTGTTTGTAAAAAATTGCGAAAATATTAATTTTATGTACTTATATAATAAATAATAAAATAAACCCAATTAAAATTAACACATTACAGTAAAAGTTAATTTATTAAACATTGCATTGAAACAGCAGTTAAAATAAAATACAACTAAAGCGAGGACCTAAATAATAAAAAAATAACCAACAAACCAATGGTCAATTATTAAACCAATTAAATAGCAAATAATACAATTTTATTGGTATAAAAAAACACGCTTTTTAGCTGGCATTTACATTACTAGCATTTGTACTTAAGCTAAATGCTATTAATTTGTACTTGTTTACATATTATTCTAATGTACATTTATATATTATTAGAAACAATTTGGAAAAATATATTTTAAGTTTAATACCAATTTTAAGTACATTCAAAATATATAAAAAAAACAGTTAATTTATAATATTTCTCGAACAAATTAAAATGCCTTTGTTGTGATTATTGTAATTAATTCATTGAACCACTTCTATATTATATTAATGAATAAATAAAAATAAAATATAACTAGTACAGAATACTGATGTGTTGGTAACAATTCATGCAATAACAAAACCACTAAATATATTTAAACAACCCATTTTACTTTATTGTACTTTCTTATGTACTTTAAAAGTAAATGTAAGTCTAGGCACTTAGTATAAACATGTATTTATTTATATTAAATTCTTTATTGTACATAGGCAAGCAAAATAATGCCTTAGGCATTTTCTACCAGCTAACTCTTTTTTCAGCATTCAATATTTAATCTATTTGATATGAAAATTATTACAAATTATATAAAAAGACATAAAGGCATATCGTACCTTAAATTATTGCATTATATCCGTAAATAGGCAAAATGGTAGAAATGCTTTATTATGTAACAATTCTGTTAAAGTGTTGATATTGGTGTGGCTTATATCTAAAAACATTTTTTTTAAACTGTTTAAACTTGACATAAGATAAATTATGTCAAGTTAATTTATATATAATAGTAATTTTTTATTAATTATTATATATAAATCCCTGGGTGTAACAGCAGGACATTTCACGTATTATTATATTGTTCTGGTCACAAACTAAGCTCTAGGCTTGTACTATGTGTACCAGAAACAACCATATTAATACATATTATATTTTATAAACAACCAAACCAACTGTGCTAAAAACGTACTAATATTTTTTTTGCAATCGAACTGGAATTGAACCCACAACCTTATCTTACATAGAGTTCTAAATATAAACAACAATCACAATTGGACCTACTCTGATATAGAAAAAAAAATACCCCAAAATAAATTACCGAAACAAGATTTACAAAGTATAACCAAAATGATATATACATTGCTTCATCGTGCATTCTTCTTATTATCCCGAACAACTTTCACTATAGGACCAACTATGACATAGCGAAAAAAAAAACTATTCCTTACATTTTAGTTTAGTGATGAAATTTTCGCTCTAACAGAATATGGTAAGAGTACATTCAACATTTTTATAAATAATTTTATAGTGAAAGTTGTTGATATTCACGATAGGAACACCATGTAACACATGTATCTAGAGTTTCTGTTACACCCTATATAATGCTAGTTTACAAATAATTTTAGTAAGATTAAACATAGTTAAATTTGAGTTTTAAATCTGTGATATTACATAAAACCATTTACGGTAACAATAACAAAAATGATTCAATAAAATAAAAAGATAAAAGGGAATAATAAAACAGTAATAACTTCGCGTTTAATCATTAAACAAACATTAAAATTCTAATATTAATAAAGGAACTTTCTGAAATTAATATATTCAATGGACTCTTAAAACAAAGTCTGAAATAATTATCTTTTATAATGGAAAGTTGTAAAACTCTCTTTTGGTAAGTCTGATATATACATAATATATAATTATGTACTAAACAAATATTTTTATAGGATAATGTAACTAATTTAAATTAATGAATTGTTGAGAAGGAAATGAGTTAATAATAATTTTAAATACCTATACCTAGTATTATATCTTATTTATTTAACTATGTTTAAACCTTTTTATATATTTATAGTTAATATAATTTTCTATTTAGCATCGAAATAGAAAATAATTGTATTATTTTTAATTACACATTTTCTTTGGTAGGTAATTGTAAAACATAATATTTATTATAATAATGTTTAAAACAGAGTTAATTTATTTTAAAAAAAATATATAATAGGTATTAGTTATACTAGGTTTTTTCACAGGCATTTAGTATCATTTACAGATCCTATTTTTGAAATAAAAAAAATGTATTTTCACGAAAAAAAACGACCCAAAATAAATTCTATGAAGTTTAAACGGTTTACGGGTTGAAATAAGTTACAAGGTAATTGTAAATAAAATACCTTCATACAAGTAGCCAGGGTTTTAAATGATGAGTTATGGAGACCTTTTTTGTGAAAAGTACAAAATTTTATATAGGCGACATTATAAAAAAAAAACATGGTTTTGCCCCGATGAAAAAAAAACCTAGTATAATACGAATCTGCCTAGGATACTATTAGGATTTTATTTTTAGTTTTTTATTTTACTTTTCTATATCAATGCTATTAGGTTATTAATTTGAATAGAATTATAAAATTTATTGTCTGAACAGTTCGAAACGGTTGAGCGCAAAGCGTTTAATCCTAGATATAATTTATATATCTTATATATGTAAATTTATACTTAATTTGACTTGAATGTCACAGCACACATTGATTTTTGATAATACTCTATTCAAGAAGAGAAAATAGCAGTTTTATTAATATACTATATCTTATAACTTATACTATATCGTTTTACTATATCTAGTAACTTGAAGTTTAAAGAATTTTCATGTATATTTTTTTTAATTGGAGCAAGGAATGTGATTTTCTATCTAATTGATGGTAAGGGGGCCTCCGAAGTCCATGAATGGGGTCGATCAATACATTGTTGTTTAACAATATTGTTCGCTCCCACTATTGCGGCTAAATAACGCGGTTACAAAAAGGGTGACTACAAAGACGTATTTGCTTTGAGTCTATTTTATTATCCTCCCTGCTTTGTCATCAAATCAATCGCCAGTTTCGTAACCGCATTATGAAAAGAGACTACCAAGTCCTCGACAAGAAATCGATGTAGTAGTCTCCGGAAAGCCAATAAAAGGTTACATTAGCGTCGAGTAATTTAAACTTTATGTAAACTGTAAAGTATTTATTAAAGAAGCTTATTTTATTAATACATTTGCAATTTACGTTTGATATTAATGTCGATAAAATTAATTTTAGAATAGAGTTTCATTTAATTTTATTATATCGACATGAATCATCATTATTATCGACTAAATAAGTCGATAATAATGATGACGTTGTAATTAACCCAATTCTTTCATAGTAGAAAAAATATAATATAAAAGTTATAGTTAAGAGGGTATATACCCCAAATTTGTAGAACGTTAATCAAAATTATTTATGTTCAAAATTAATAAATAAGACACCTGATTCGTGGGAAATTTACTTGTCGTGGCAGACACCAATCAGGAACCGTTTTAACTAATTTTGATTATATATTAATTAGAATAAAGTTCTAGAATCCGAGGACTAATATGGCAGATGCTGTATAAGTTAGAGTGTACAGTGAATTTATAGCTAAAAGCCTATAAGAATTGTTAGAATCTATAAATTTAATATTGAGTTGTGAAAATATTAGAAAGATTATGAAATAGTAAATAAACAACTTAAACTATTCTAGTATGTACTTCGTTATTACTTCAAAATTCCATTGCAGAATTTTACTACTAAATATTAGTTTTTTTTTAAATGCACGTATTTCATGTAATTTCAGGAAAAATATACTGTATATTATATAATAATTTTGTTTATCTATACAATCTTACTTTTAAATAAATTTACCTTTTCTCATCTACAAAATCGCATTTTGGCGGATGCATTAATGTTGTAAGTTTTATGTTTATTTTATATTATATATATTTTGTACTATTATCTTTTACAGTAGCTAATAAGAAAATTCTGTTAAATGTAATTTCAAATGATGTAGATTGTTATCTTATAATAAGTAAAATTAAATATAATATTAATTGAAAAAAAGCAAATACTTGCCGCGTAAAAACCAAGCTTGTTCCCATATCATTATTACTTATTAATATTATTAGTTGAAAAAGAATGTTTAAAGTTTAATGCATTATTAATAATAACTATTATCCCACTAACATCTACAACGTGCAAGTCACTCACAGCATCCGTGCATTCGATGGACGAAAACTGTATAACAACAAAGATTTAAATGTTACATTCCCAATTTCTAGAATGATAATGAAATATCATCATGCCAGCCGTTCGCGCGTCCACTGCTGGACATATTCCTTATTCCTATAATATGGCATCCTTTAAAATAAAGGTGAACGGCATCTCAAGCGGACTCAATTTTATTTCATTTCGATTTCGACTGTTTGTGTTAATTCTTGCGGTTTACCACTAGGAGCGGGTACAGTCAAATTACGTACTTTATTAAAAAAAAAGATAGCATTCTAAAATAGTAGATAGTTACTGACTCATAATGCACTGACATCATGGAATAGAGTCAACTATCAGTAAGAAATAAAGGTATTATAATTTAGGTGGGATATATAGTAGCAGATTAATGTATAATCAAAATACGTGATTAGTAGAAAAATTACTTGACGGTACATTATACTAATTATGTACGAGTCTAATCATAAATCTGGGTTTACCATTTGAACCTCTCTTAATGCTATATTTGCATTAATTATAAGTTCAATGGAAACCCAACGATTAAAAAAAAAACCTTTAATCTTTGAATAATTTAGTGCGAAATTGAATCTGTTCTAAAGTAACAGATTTCTCTTTAAAAAAAAATATATTGAATTTTAAATGATTACTACCTATTTTTAGGACACTTATAGATTTTCAAATAATAATCAAAATTAAGTCTTTGCTTTGTAAATAACTTGCTTTAAGCTAATCAGTAGCTTGGCTCATATTTAATTTGATCATAGAAAAATCGGGAATTTGTATCACCAATCACAACATTTAAATCTTTGTCGATAACTAAACTAGCATTAAATATTAATAATTCATTTCTAGTTAAAGACTTGGACCAAAGAAGGACCATAGTAATTTAATTTGTAAAATAGTGGAGGCTAAATAGAATAAATGCACAATAATATAACGTAGATTATCCTGACGTACGGGTCTAACTAGGTAAGGCGGGGTTCCTCTTGGAGGGAATTTTCCGGTTCGATAGAATTCTTCTAGCATTTGGTCCTTTTCTATGAATCTGTCGTATAGCCATTTTGTCATACCTTCATTATCCGTTGGTACCTGTATTGTGAAATATAAATTGTTTAGTGAGTACTATAATTTAGGTGGGAGGCCTCTATAACTTCGTTAAGCCGACTGACCAGTCTCGCATACAGATGTAAAAACCGTCAAGTAACCTAGTCATGCTTCCGTTTTAGTCTGTGGGTTCCCCGGTTTTCAAGAGACTACTGCATTGATTCATTGTCGAGGTGGTATTACGAAACGGGCAGCGAGGATATTAAGATGGACTGATAATGTAAATTCGTCTTTGTCGCCGCCCAGTTCATAACCGCATCGTTTAGCCGACAAGTGGGTGCGATCAATATTGTTAAACAAAACTTTATTGATCGATTCCGTTCATGCATTTTGTAGGCTACTTACTATCAGGTAGATACAAAGTTACATGCCGTGCTCCAATAAAAAAAGAAGATTTTTTTTTAATAAATAAATATTAATTATATCGATATCGGCTGCACCACATAGATATACATATATTCAATCTAAACCTCTTAAAATTTTATTTTTTCTGATTTATTTTAATAGAAATAGACTATATAGGCAGAAGATCTATTAAAAAAATCTTTAACTTTAACTTTTAGAGTGTTTTTTAAGTAACAACCTACTTATGATAAAGATATAAGATCATGATAATCTATACTTACTTCTGAGCTATGAAACAGTCTATAGTGTATATTAGTGATGCAGGGTTCTCTGAAGCCACAGACAATATCAGACAGATGCAGAGGTTGTCTGTCTTCGTAGGCTATGGTCACATCCACCACCCATTCCACGTGATCCTCAATTCCAGAACCAACTGCCTTGTCTAATACTGCAGTCTTCACATTATTTTGATTCTGATTATCATCTGGAAAAGAAACCATTAATGTAGAGCATCTCTATAATATTTTTTTGCACTCCTGTGTCCACGGAGGCTTGTATTTTGAAAATGTTGGATTTGAATTTTGTGGAATAATTATCATTGGAGAGAAAGTAAAATTTAAAAACCTTAATATAATCAAATACAAAATTATCTTTATTTAGTAAAATTATACATTTTAAACAATTGCCAATGGGCCCCGCGCCAGGAGAACCTGTATCGCGGGCTCCCAAATCTTCGTAAGCTAAATGTAGACAGTAACAGTAAAATTCACACATATATATATATATAATTTTTTATGTATTCTGGATTTACAATGTTTATGTGTATGCATGCGTGTATGTATTTATGCGCGAGTTTATGTGTATGTATGCGTGTATGTATTTATGCGCGAGTTTATGTGTATGTATGCGTGTGTTTATGTATTTATGTTTATAAGCATTGATGTTAGGTTACTGAAATAGTGGCTATGTGGTCGGTGAGTATGTACGCGGTATCTATTCAGGTGACTACTAAATATATAAGAATGTATTAGGGTAAGGTGAAAAGTTCGTAGCTTGACAACGACAGACTGGGATTTTCAGTAAAAAAAGTTTTATTTTTCTACATAATCTTCCTTGGCTTCAACACACTCAGTCCAGCGTTTCTCCAACATCAGTATTCCTTTCCGGAAGTGAGAGTCCGAAAGGCTGTGTAAATGATTGATTTTAAGAATTTAGTTTTTAAAAATTCGAAAAGCGGTCTTTAATCTTAATTCTCTAATTACTTAAAATAATTAACCAGAAAGTAAAAACAGTACTAAGTTTATTTTGCTTAGCAATAAATCAAACAAGGTTTAATAAAAAAAACTTTATACCTAATTGTTTCAACATAACAACCTAACGAAAACATAAAACAAGGGAAACATAAACAATTTTATTATAAAAGGAAATAAATTAGCTGACGTGATTCATAAAGAAACTGATTTTCGTTTAATTAATATTGAGAAAATTTCCATTTAGATCGTTTATCTTTTAATCAGTGTATATGTCGATATATTTCACAGTAGCAGGGACATTTTTAGAAGTAGTATTTTTGTCTACACACTGTATAGCGGCTGATGTCGCACACACACTCACACACATAGACACCCACACACGCAGATATACTTACACACAGGCACGCTCATACCTTATATCTAATTACACAAACATCATACTTACAAACATACATTGACGAATAATACAATATTGCTGCATTAGGTTATTATTATTTATAGCATAATTATGTAATTAATACTTTTTAATTGTTTTATACATAGTTATACAAGTTATATATATATATATATATATATATATATACCTAGGGGCTTAGCATAACCGCATCGATATAGTTCGACAGATAAAATGAAGTTTATGAATGAACGTTGTCGATTTACAGAACCTATCGATGCATTAATCGCACATCATTATTAGCACAATAATGATGTGCGATTAATGCACCTAGACATTATTATACTACCTATACAAGGTAAATTTGAAAGGATGTACTTTGGGCTAATATGGGGTTCTGCTGATCAAATCGAACAGCTTTTCCCATGGAACCATGTGTCGCAAATATAAAAAATGTTGGCTTCCCCATACAAATTGGTCATTTTAACATTACTAGTTTGTATGGAGAAGCCAATTTTTTTTTTCAGTTGCGGCATTTGGTTCCATGGGAAAAGTTGTTCGTATTGATCAGTAAAACATCATATTAGCCCAAAGTACATCCTTTCAAAGTCACCATGTATGTGAAGATCAAAAATTATTTGAGGTTATAATATGAGTTTATACTATATTTAATGTATCGCCGTTTTCTCTTCTAATGAATAAATAAAATAAAAATAAAGTATATGTAGATGGTATTTAGGTAGGTGGAAGGGCTGTGTTTAGGTGGAAAAGCGGCTTTGTTACCATCGCCCATACATATGGAAACACTGCCAAGTGAACTAGTTATGTTTCGGGTTCACCAATTTGGTAAAAAATTACACGATTTTTCTTCGAAGAAGTAGACACCTTTCAGGATGCGGTTATTAGGTTAGACGTTAAAGCCGACCCCTAACTATAGTTAATAGCGACTATAGTAAACACAGTAAGCGATACCCATAGTAGAGTAGAGTACATAAATAAACATTTCCTAATAATTGTTTCTTAATGGATTCCATATTGCATCTACTTTTGATTACAGTATTTGTTTCTACAAAGTCTGTCTAAGCCAGGTCTGTCTGAGCAGGTGCACCGTTAGAATGTCACGTAGTCTATTACGGCAATATATTGCTGTCGTAAATGCGGACAACTTTATAGCTCTTGTTAACTTACCTATTTTCTCATGTACTCTCAAATATTAGAAGTCTGTTCCTAACTTAACAGCTCTTCATTAGATTCCAGTTGTCAGGTTCCCCATTTCATCTTTGTCACGTCTGTCATATTCATAAATAAGTTTCTATGATATCATTTATAGAATAATAATAATGAAAATGTTTTATGTCTTCATAAAATATATTCATATGTCAATTTTGTTATTATATGAGACCGCCTCCGTAGACTACCGATTCCCACCCATGACAAAATATAATTGGTACAATCGACGCCATTTTTAATTTTAATCGTTACAATTACTTTAACGGGCACTTTGGTGCAACTGGAGCTAAGATTGTTACCTTTATGGCATCGCGATGTACTAGGGCGGTCCTTATTGGCACTCGTCCCCAGTTCCTCTATGATCACCTTCATGGCACCAGCTCGGGGGATCGTCACATACTCCAGGAGCGGCAAGTTGTTCTTCTCTGCAAACCTGCAAATCATTACTTACACTTATCTGTATATACATTTTGAATAAGGTTTTGAAACCTGAAAGATTTAACCGTGGACGTAATAACAAACTATTGTTATTCTAATATTACCAAACATTTTTGTAGATAGGTATTTATTTTTATTTTTATATATATATATATATATCTTCACGGGTGCCTTACGGCGCCCGAGACCGCCTAGACGGCCCTAGGGTACCCAGCGGAGGGGTTTTTAATCCCACCTCGTCGTAGCCGATGGAATGAGTCTACACCGAACAAGTGGCTTACTCGTCGCGATGTTTTGAATTGACTCAATAACCTATCTATAAACAGTTTCACAAGTTGGTATAGTGAAACCGGGACCGACAGCTTAACGTGCTCTCCGAGGCACTATAGTGGTGTTGTCAAACAAATGTACATAATTTTTAAAATTAAAAACTCATTGGTACACACCGGGATTCGAACCAGGGACCTAAGTGTTTTTAAGTCCAAGGTCTAACCAACTCGGCCACCACGTATATGATATATATTTTATTTTTATGAACGACATTATTGACAACTAAGCTATAAGCTTGTACTATGCTATGTGTATCAGAAACAATGATACTAAAACATATTATATTTTATAAACACCCAGACCATAGCAAACTGTACGGGAAACATAAATAATATGATTTGCCATGACTGGGAATCGAACCCACGACCCCCCGTACAAAGCCAAAGATGCTAGCACTACACCACAGAGGCGGTCAGTTTTATTTTTACTAAAAGTTTTTTTTTAGTTGGGTATTATAGTAGTTATTGTGCTTAGACCAAGTACCTTTCTATCCTACCTTTGTGCAAAATCCTATCTAAATTGGTTCAGCTATTTTGTCACCTAATCCCAATCTTTGTATATAGCTGCTAGATGAAATTATACACCCGTTTTTTATATAATAATAACGCATATTTAGGGTATTTGTGCAAATAAACCATAAATGTGCTTTATCGTCGCTCATTTAGCAATCGCATCATTTAGCCAGCATAGTGGGAGCGATCAATATTGTTAAACAACAATGTATTGATCGACCCCATTCATGGATTTTGTACGTCTGCTTACCATCAGGTAGATACAAAGTCATATGCCGTGCGCCGATAAAATAACATAAAAAGAGAAAACTTTCACTGTTCCACTGATCTCTATCTCTCACTCTTTTTATACTTCGTCCGGTTTCTTTTTTAAATATATTTCTTTTTTGAAGCACGAAATTATATTCAATTATTCGTACCTTTGACTAATCTCTTTTCTCTTATGCAGGAATCCACCTTCAGGGAATAGCACCATGAACTGTCGCTCCAGAGGAATGTAGCTCTGATGAAGATGATGCCGAAGGTCCGTCAGCGACTGCTCCCTCTTGGCTCGACCCTGAGAATAGAAAACAACGTATTATTGTATAATTAAGTATCAAAAGTTAATATAACTAATTAGCTTTGTTTAATTTATCAAGTGTATTATAACCATGTGGATGTCCCCAGGTGATAACATAATTAAAAAGGTAAATTATACAATAGTTGTGGAATACAAAAGTGAAACCATCATAGTAATGTTTTCTTTTAAATATTCTTTAAAGTAAGTAGTAATTCAATTTTGGCTATTGCCTTTGCACCCACCAAGAGCTTCATGCTAGAATTGACAATTATTATACTGGGAAAGATTTACATAATGTCAGTTTTACTATTATTTACTTAACAGTTAATTTTTATTTGTACCATTCCATAGTTTTTAGGTGGGAGGAAAGCCTGGTGGTCGTCCTATATAGAGACGTTCCTTCTACCTAAATAAAACTAAACAACTTTTTTTTGTTTCGCTTATTCTGTCAGTATTAAGAAAATTAAGAAATGTTATTTATTTATAAAACACAATATTGTAATTGACAGTACATATATATAGTTATCTGTCTCATTTGTTTCAACTCTCCTTATAGATAAATATATGTATAAGTACCGAAAGACATAGTAAACCGTACCTAGTTAGATTAGATATACTTTCTCGATTTAATTAAAATTAGTAATTTCTATCATTATAAAGATATTTGTATATGTATCATCACGGGTGCCTTACGGCGCCCGAGACCGCCTAGACGGCCCCAGGGTACCCAGCGGAGGGGTTTTAATCCCACCTCGTCGTAGCCGATGGTATGAGTCTACACCGAACAAGTGGCTAGCTCGTTGCGATGTTTTGAATAGACTCAATAACCTAACTATAAACAGTTTCACAAGTTGGTATAGTGAAACCGGGACCGACTGCTTAACGTGCTCTCTGAAGCACTATAGTGGTGTTGTCAAACAAATGTACATAATTTTTTAAATTAAAAACTCATTGGTACACACCGGGATTCGAACCAGGAACCTAAGTGTTTTTAAGTCCAAGGTCTAACCAACTAGGCCACCACGTATAATAAAGATATTTAATTTAAAATATAAATAATACCAAAGAAAAATAAACCTACAGCCTACTTTAATAGTTTGTTTATTTCCAAAACGATGTGGGAGCAAATTAATACATTCTCGAAACGAATGACGAAAAAAACCTAATGCTGGTCCGATAATAAATAACAGGAAGCGACGAGATCATCGATTAGACCTATCATTACGATAAGAGTGACGATGCAACTTAATGCATACAGGGTGTTGTGTAAATCAAGCGCTGATGATCTTAACGATATATTTTTATAGGCGTTAATTTAAATTATATTGAATAACATTTTTTTATAATTAAAAAAGATTTATTTGTCATCAATTTGTATTTACAATATATTAGATTTATTGTTACGCCTATGTATATATGTTTCAAAACTGCACTTAACGATATATTGTTATAGGCGTTAATTTAAATTATATTGAATAACATTTTTTTATAATTAAAAAAGATTTATATGTCACAATTTGTAGTTACGATATATTAGATTTATTGTTACGCCTATGTATATATGTTTCAAAACTGCACTTAACGATATATTGTTATAGGCGTTAATTTAAATTATATTGAATAACATTTTTTTATAATTGAAAAAGATTTATATGTCACAATTTGTAGTTACGATATATTAGATTTATTGTTACGCCTATGTATATATGTTTCAAAACTGCACTTAACGATATATTGTTATAGGCGTTAATTTAAATTATATTGAATAACATTTTTTTATAATTGAAAAAGATTTATATGTCACAATTTGTAGTTACGATATATTAGATTTATTGTTACGCCTATGTATATATGTTTCAAAAATATAAAAATTTAACTAACAGAAATTCAATAAATCAGTTCATTGGTATTAGATTTATTGACAGCAATTCTTTAATGAATATATAAAGAAAAAATAAAACTAAATAAAAATATCCTATTAGAATAATAATTTTGTTGTCTTTTTCAATTTTACGAAAATTCAAGGATCTTGCACTCATGCACTTGCCTACCCCCTACCCACTTGTTATATTGTCCTAAAATAGGATAAATTTGGCAATAGTATTGACATTATCATTAAACCTGCTATAAGATCCATTTTTTAAAAGCGTAACGGGTGGCGAAAAATTTGGAGAATTAAAATTGGGAGACTACCAAAATATCGTCTTCAATTTGGTCCATACAAAATTGTAACAGCCTGTAGATCTATCACCCCAAGGACCACACATGGTGAAACACTTCGCATGACGTTGTAACCCTATGATACAGGCGTCCTATAACATAGCTATTTATCTACAGTTAATTTTACCACCAATTATGTTAAATACTAATAAAAAAATTCACTTTAAAAGTTGAATGGCTAGAGACATATTTGTATAAGACGTTCCTCAATTCGAAATTTATTTAAGGAACTTAAATACTTAAACTTTTTATTTTTATTTTGGAAAAATACAGCAGTGTTAACTGCATATTTAACTATATTTTTCCAAAATATTTGACTGGTAGATAATGGCTAGCGGCATCAAGTCCGCCACTGTATTTTATACAATTAAGATGGTTATTTTATATCTGTATATATATTTACTTGATATTTTAGTTAACATTTTTATTTATCATCCTGCACATTTTTCACTCTCCCAAAGGTTTCCTGGTAGATAATGCCTAAGGCATTAAGCTCGCCTCTGTATAATTTTATTTTATGTGCAACAAATAATTTAAATAAAATAAAAATACCTTTCACTGTTAAAAACTTTAAGTAGTAAGGGAATTATTGACGGATAAAGCATCCTTAGAATAGTAATTAAATTAGCGTTTAGCAGTTTAGTTAAATATATTAGCATTTATAGAAAACATGCTAATATATTTAACAAACTGAGGAATTTAAGACCATTGTCCTAGAAAGTTGTAAAAAAGCAATAGCATGATTTAAAAGCGGTTTCAATACCACCACCTAACAGACGCAAAAACCAAGTGACCTAGCCACGTTTCTGTTTTAGTCTGTGGGTTTACCGGTTTTTTGGAGACTACTGCATCGATTTCTTGTCTAGGCTGTAGTTAATTTGAGGGTAAAGCAGCACTAGGCTATTAAGGTTTCGCTAGTCGCTTCGACGCCCGTACAAACATATTTCTAATATTACAACTTGGGTGATAGTAGTAGTTTAATTATTATGTTTATGTTGGTTATACATACAAACATATCATCACGGGTGCCTTTACCAGGGTCCCCACGGAGGGGTTATAATCCCACCTCGTCATAGCCGATGGTATGAGTCTACACCGAACAAGTGGCAAGCTCGTCGCGATGTTTTGAGTAGACTCAATAACCCATCTATAAACAGTTTCACAAGTTGGTATAGTGAAACCGGGACCGACAGCTTAACGTAACTTTCCGAGGCACTATAGTGGTGTTGTCAAACAAATGTATTTTTTTTTAAATTAAAAACTCATTGGTACACACCGAGATTCGAACCCTAGTTAAGTCCAAGCTCTAACCAACTCGGCCTCCACGTATATTTGATGTTGGTACGTAAAAATGTTTTAATTTTATTGTAATAATAGGTCCCTGGTTCGAATCCCGGTGTGTACCAATGAGTTTTTAATTAAAAAAATTATGTACATTTGTTTGACAACACCACTATAGTGCCTCGGAGAGCACGTTAAACTGTCGGTCCCGGTTTCACTATACCAACTTGTGAAACTGTTTATAGATGGTTTATTGAGTCTATTCAAAACATCGCGACGAGCTAGCCACTTGTTCGGTGTAGACTCATACCATCGGCTACGACGAGGTGGGATTAAAACCCCTCCGCTGGGTACCCTGGGGCCGTCTAGACGGTCTCGGGCGCCGTAAGGCACCCGTGAAGATATATATATATATAATAGCCGTTGTAATAATATTTATCTAAATAATAACCGGCAAAAATATTATTTTAATTCTGCGACAAATAGTAGTGGAGAAATACTCAAACTGGGAAATCTCATATTGTTTGCAGGACGCAACTTTGCGATCGCGAATGCAGTGTAATGGCTTTGTCGCCACCCATTTCGTAACCGTATCATTTAACCGGCATAGCGGGGTCGATCATTCTATTAAACGACAAGGTACGTCTGATTACCACCTGGTAGATACAAAGTCCCATGCCGTGTCGAGTTTTTTTTTTAAATATAGTAACCGTAGAATATAATCTTATATGATTGCCGAAGAGTGCTCACTTGAAGTGGTTGAAGTGGTGAGAACGTTAACACAAACTAAAATAAATTATGTCTAAAATTGTTTAAAAGAAGACTATAAAAATGTTTGTAATAAGCCTTTAAAATACCAAACTGAAACTTAATAAAAGTTTTAAACTTTAAAAAAAGTTCTTCTATCGGACAAAGTTTTCTTTCTTCTCGCGTAGCAATTACCCAGGGTGCCCATTTAAAAGTTTTATGAAGCACAAGTTGGGTCACAAGTCAATAGTTCTAGGGGTTTAGAACTTTTGTGCAAATAAACGATATAATAGGCAGGTGGGACGATAGGGTCACCATCAAATCTATACTAAAACTATTAATTAAATCTGTCATTTAAGTTCAACATTAAAAGTTGGTTTAGGTAATTTTTGTCAGTAATCACCTATTTGCAATGAGTATGTATTACGTTTGTTTATACTAAAGGGACTATATAAGTTTTTTTTAAATATAATTTACAGTAATTAAAACGAAACTATTAAATGTATAAGATACAAATATACGTGGTGGCCGAGTTGGTTAGACCTTGGACTTAAAAAACACTAAGGTCCCTGGATCGAATCTCGGTGTGTACCAATGAGTTTTTAATTAAAAAAATTATGTACATTTGTTTGACAACACCACTATAGTGCCTCGGAGAGCACGTTAAGCTGTCGGTCCCTGTTTCACTATACCAACTTGTGAAACTGTTTATAGATGGGTTATTGAATCTATTCAAAACATCGCGACGGGCTAGCCACTTGTTCGGTGTAGACTCATACCATCGGCTGCGAAGAGGTGGGATTGAAACCCCACCGCTGGGTACCCTGGGGCCGTCTAGGTGGTCTAGGCGCCGTAAGGCACCCGTGATGATATATATATATACAAATATAAGATTTTGATACGCTTTATATTACGAAAAAAATATGTAAAAAATATTTTAAGATTCACCGAAGTTGCTGGAAGTGTTTCTAGGTGGTCTGGGACACCGTAAGGTTAATCTACTCGTAATGGTACGCACATGTATGTAACGCAATAACGAGAACTAACAAAAACTAAACAACCTAGTCATGTTTGGGTTTTAGCCTGTGGGTTCACCGGTTTACTAGGGACTACTGCATCGATTTATTGTCGAGATAGTCTTATTTCTTAGTGCGGTTACGAAACGAGCGAATGATTTGACGATAAAGCAGCGAGGATAATAAAATAGACTCCTAATGCAAATACATATTAGTCGCCCATTTCATAGCTGCATCATTTAGCCAGCAACACAATATTGATCGACCCCATTTATGGACTTTGTACAGACAGGTATATTACGTGTGACAGAAAACTTAGAGAGGAAAATATAAGAAGAGGTAGGCCTAGGATATAGATGTGAAGCTGTTTGTTATCATAGTTACTAGCCGCTCGTTTCGCTGACTATGGTGATCACCCATAAACAGCGGCTGTCTACGGTTGAAAACATGTCATTATGTTTTATTGAATCCGTGTTATGTCCTAAGTGATTATTTTTGTTTATCTACATACTACCTATACGTATATTTACATGTAACATGTTTTTTTCCGATCACGTTTAGAGACTACTAAGAAATGTTCCCAAACACTATCAAAAGATCGCAGAATATTGATTTGCAATTCCATATTTTACATTCGTATGTAACACCAGTCGCAAACTAACAAAACACATCGTCAGTTACGATGACGGAAACGCTACTGAACCAATGTCACAGAAAAAATAATTGCCAGACGGCATACATTAAAGGTGTGTTTGTGCGAATAACGCTGCAAACAAACTTTTGCTTACGCTGGACGAAACGCCAACTAAGCTTTGCGAGTCTTGCCTTGCCTACTTATTACGATTGTAAAACAAGTAGCGGAGTTTCATATCTACAGATTAAATAACAATTATGTATCGTGAAAATAAGTAGGTACATACCTACTTATTTACACGAATTATTTAATAGCTTTCAATATTATTATTAACATCTTAATTGACAAACTTAAAACTAGTGAAAAGAAGTGGGGATATAGATTTAAGTTAAATAATGTATATTCGGAGTCCATCTTAGCATTTGCAGACGACCTAGCAGTGCTAACACGCAATCCAAAACAATGCCAGAATTTGCTTACTTTGGTAGACGAATTCTGTGTATGGTCGAACGGCATGAGAACAAAACCATCAAAATGCTTCTGTCTGTGTCTGGGCAGACGAAATACTAGGTTTACGTCATACGACCCAGAACTATTTATAGCAGAGCAGAAAGTAGCCCCAGTAGAGGAAGCCATGCCTTTCAAATTTCTGGGTAGAAGGATCGATTTTAAAGGAAGAACACCATCCTTATATGTGGTTGTGGAACGCTTTATTAATGACATCAACAAGGTAGATCAACAGCCAATTAGTAATGTCAAGAAAGCTTGGATTTATGACAACTACATAACATCTCGTCTAACATGGCATTTTCTTGTATACGACTTCAACAAAACTCTTCTGGTAAATCTGGATGCAACTGTCATAAGAAAACTTAAGTCTTGGCTTGGATTGGCTCAGGGCGCTGACTCCTCTACGCTGTTCAGGGGACAGCAACAATTTGGGATGAATTTTAAAAAACCATCTGAGTTGTACAAACATCTACGTGTAACCAAGCAACAAATCCTGAGTAACTCTCGGGATAATCTGATTGCATCTCTCCCAAAAGACTCATTGGCCTCTGAGATGGAGTCAAGACTTCAGTTTCATAAATCATTTATGAGCGGTGCCCAGATCAGCAAAAGGGGGTTAGGTTGGAAGAAAAAGGAATGTGATAAAGATGTTATTAAATCTTTCCTTAGGGAAGATGAAGAGCATGGCTACAGAGTTCACGCGATGACCCTAGAAGTACAGAATGAATGGCTTACTTTGGGGGAAGTTTGTATTCCTCCAGCCCTGAAATGGCGCACACTCATGTACGATTGGTCTCCGGCACTTATTAAGTTCTATCTTAATGCCTTTCAAATGTCCCTACCTAACCAGAGTAATCTGGTAAGATGGGGGAAGGCAACAGATAAGACATGTACATTGTGCGGTGTTGCTGTAGGGATTGCCAGACATATACTTGCTGGGTGCAAAACTCTACTTGAAAAAGGTCATTATTCGCACCGACATGATAAAGTTCTAGAAATTATTCGTGAAGCTGTAAGTCTCAGTATTGCTAGAGCCAGAAAAGGATTAACAACAAATGAAAGACTGACTAATTTTGTAAAGGAGGGACAACTCAAGAAAACTCAAAGTAAACCTTTCTCAATCCTGGACAAAGCACAAGACTGGAAAATATTCATGGATACATTTAAAATACATTACAAGATTCCAGACGAACTAGCAGTTTCAACCTATAGAGCAGACATACTGGTGTACTCTCGGTGCTTGAAGAAAGTAATACTTATAGAACTCACCGTTCCGTGGGAAACAAACATATCTAAGGACCACAACATCAAGTCGAACAAATATTTTGATCTCACAAACGAAATTACTAGAAACGGATTTAAAACTCAATTTTATGCAGTGGAAGTTGGTGCAAGAGGAATTCCAGCAAAGTCTTTGCACCGTCTATTGAAGGATCTTGGCCTTCCGAGAACAGCCGTCGGAACTTTTATGGAGCGTGTTTCCAGGATGGCGCTAACAGGATCATATAATATTTGGTTGACCAGAGAGGGTAGTGAACACAGTGCAGGTGAGAGTTCAAAAGGCCTTTAAACCTACTTCGCGGTCTCAAGTCCGGGAACGCTGCAGTTCATTCCCCTGCCTTTCAACCACGCGATGGACCCGGCACCCGCACGGTGAATCCATGGTTTGCTAAGAACATTGTCTCTATTATTTGTCGTGTTGAAGGATATTGCAATATAATTGATAATATTGAACAATTTATGTTTTTGTAGGTATTCCTTAAACAAAAGATAATAGTTATTCAATTTAACAAAACATTAACAAAAAAAAAACAGACAAACTTAAAATCAATTTAAAAAAGAAAACTTAAAATTAAAAAAATACTAAAAACTAAATCACATTAAAAAAAAAAAAAAATTGCTCCTCCAAATCGCTGACCTGTGGCATGGTGCCCCATACGCTGGCAGCATTCCTCTCTGAATTAAAATACTTAATTTTTGAGAGAAAAAACTGCCAGTTTATGTTTTACACCATGATAGAATAGGTAAATAATTTAGTAAAAATACCTATTTGTATATAACGGCTCGTATATTATAACAATTTAAAGTCAGAAACTGTAAAAATTGTAAGATCTTTTAATATTGAGTCGGATAAGCAGCCGGTTGTCAGCCGCGGTCTATACGTTATTATCGGCTTCTTTGGATAACTATCCGATAACAACCGCTGTTTTACATCTATAGCCTAAGATGACTGGGAGACTATTTAAATATATTAAGACAGTGGCAGAAAAGCATGGAATACGTCAGTAAAAGATCTTTGTCAAAGGGCACAGTAAAGACACAATGTTAATATTTATAAAGTTTTCGATAAAATTAAATAATAATTATTATTATTATTATACGTTTAAATAGCTACAAGGTACCAGAGATAAGTCTATGCATTATATTAAAACTTAGTCACCCCAGTATATTCTCGTCCGGAACACTTTCCCACGGGAGCGGACTGGGGGTTTGATCCGATCGCACGAATCCGTAAATCGCAAACTATCGCGTGCTGACTTAGCAAATGCATCGACTATTTTGAGTTCGTTATAATAAGTAGGTGTATTATTTTAAAACTACGCCGAACAAGTGGTCAGTGTTTTTTGGATAGACTCAACTGAGATCTATGATCTAACCAAATTATTATATGTCTTTTGGAGTGAAATATCTACTACTGAGGAAAAAAATAGATAAATTAGAAATTTAGAGCTGTTAGTACAGTACTGTTTACCAATAGAAAGCATGTATATCTTTTTTCTTTCTCTCTAGTGGCCAAAATTACAATAAATCATTACGGTTTCGCAAACAGTAAGCTCTAAAGCTAGCTGAGTTGCACTATAGTGTCAGTTAAAGTAATTGTAACTATTAAAGTTTAAAATGACGTCGAATGTACCAGTTATTGAACTCTCAAAATAAAACTGGTACATACGAAGTCAGTTTTAACTTTAATTGTTACAATTACTCTTAAGAATATTTGGTGCAACTGTACTAAGTAGTACAGTCAAAGTCAAAATATTTATTTCATGTAAACCTTTACAGATGCATAGTCTAAAAAAAAACTATTTAGTATAAGGTCTAAGTGTGCGCTTGGTTAGGCCCATTATTTCGCCCATACATACATAAAAATAAATAGAAATCAAACCACATAACCAACTAGTGTAAGACTAGGTGGTAGTACGGGAGCAAAACTTGTTTATAAGTTTTCACTTATGGTTACTGACACTAAAAGTATTTTGGAGCTCGGCATGTGATGGTAAGCAGACCTACCAAGTCCGTGAATAGGTTCCATGAAGTACATACATACATATCTTCACGGGTGCCTTACGGCGCCCGAGACCGCCTAGACGGCCCCAGGGTACCCAGCGGAGGGGTTTTAATCTCACCTCGTCGTAGCCGATGGTATGAGTCTACACCGAACAAGTGGCTGGCTCGTCGCGATGTTTTGAATAGACTCAATAACCCATCTATAAACAGTTTTACAAGTTGGTATAGTGAAACCGGGACCAACAGCTTAACGTGCTCTCCGAGGCACTATAGTGTTGTTGTCAAACAAATGTACATTTTTTTTTTAAATTAAAAACTCATTGGTACACACTGAGATTCGAACCAGGGACCTAAGTGTTTTTAAGTCCAAGGTCTAACCAACTAGGCCATCACGTATATAAAGTGAACGTTCCATGAAGTGATCAATACAATTTGTTTAACAGCATTGATACGAAATGTACAGCGACAAAGACGAATTTGAGTCTACTATAATATACAGGATGACTTTAAAAGGATATACTTTGGGCTAATATGAGGTTCTGCTGATCAAACCGAACAACTTTTCCCATGGAACCTTGTGTCGCAAATGAAAAAAAATTTGGCTTCCCTGTATACAATAAAGAAAAGAGGCTTCATTTACAAATCAACTACCCGTTTACTAACCGCACACTAAATGTAGACTACCACTTTTTTTTATTTGAGTAGGTACGTCATTTGACTTTTTGTCTACCTGATGGTGAGCAGACCTGCAAAGTCCATTATAAGGGTTGATTATTTTTGTTTAACAATATTGATCACTCCCACTATGCCGGCTAAATGATGCGGTTACAAAATGGGCGGCGACAAAGACGTATTTGCATTACGAGTCTATTTTAATATGCATGATGCTTTATTATCAAATTAATCCATTTTCGTAACCGCACCATGAAAGGAGACTACCACCTCGACAGGAAATTGATGCAGTAGTCTCCGGATATCAACAAAAACGTAAATTTTAGATAGTATTAATATTATACCAATACTTATTTTAGATCCTTTACGTTGTCGATTAACATCGATTCATTTCATAAGATTTTTAGTATACAGAATAAATTTGAAAGGTTGAAATCAAACAATTTTTTCCATGAAACCATGTGTGCCAAATGAAAAAAAAATGATTTCCCAATACAAATTGCTTTGAACTTAAGTATCTACAGAGGAAGAATACAACATACCCTAGGTGTGTATGTAGTATTCTTAACAATTACAGTAGTGTATTATAGGGTTGTTATTACACGATGTACTAGTATATGAGCAATCTATACTAATATTATAAATATAACAGATTTTATTGTTTCAGTTATACTCAAAAACTGCTGAACCGAGTTTTCCATTTTTTTTTTTTTTCTCTTTTTTAAAGGGCTTTTGTCATTTATATGATCATGTCAGCCCTCCAATCTTTTATCAATATAAGTAACATGGTTAATATTTTATTTTCGATCCGATTTCTTTTAAAATTAAACGGCGAGTGAAACCACGGGGCAATGCTAGTACAGATATATATTTATTTACGGTGGTGAGTTACGGAAATGCACTCAGTTTTATTCAGTCGTATGTCTCGATTAGGACGATGCAGGGCTTCTCCGTAATCCAATAACCATCCCCTCCAGTCCTAAAGTTACTTACAAGCATTGAAAAGAGAGGAAGCATTGGCTTTTCTAACTACACAAGGTAGCATCTGATGTTAGGGTCGAAATATTTTTTCTAAAAAGTTAAAATGAAATTAGTCTATTGGTCTAACAGTATGCGTATTAGAGATATTATCGTATCTAAGTCAGCATTAAGACATATTGCATAAAGTAAGACACGGAGAGTCAGAAATGTTATTGCCTATTGTATTTATTACACAAAATTGTACATAGGCGAGCTTAATGCCTTAGGCATTTTCTACCAGCTAATTGTACTTGAAGATTACTCTATAATTTAATAATTAGTATATAAGAATATTAATTAATGAATGATATATACGTGGTGGCCTAGTATATATACGTGGTGGCCTAGTTGGTTAGACCTTGGACTTAAAAACGCTTAGGTCCCTGGTTCGAATCCCGGTGTGTACCAATGAGTTTTTAATTAAAAAAATTATGTACATTTGTTTGACAACACCACTATAGTGCCTCGGAGAGCACGTTAAGCTGTCGGTCCTGGTTTCACTATACCAACTTGTGAAACTGTTTATTAGATGGGTTATTGAGTCTATCCAAAACATCGCGACGAGCTAGCCACTTGTTCGGTGTAGACTCATACCATCGGCTACAACGAGGTGGGATTAAAACCCCTCCGCTGGGTACCCTGGGGCCGTCTAGGCGGTCTCGGGCGCCGTAAGGCACCCGTGATGATATATATATATAATATTAATTAAACATATTTCGTTATTCTTAAAGCTAAAATGCACAAAGTTTAATTTAACATTAGTTCCATATCATCCATATGTAATACTCCGGGTTGTCGCTGTGGCCGCGTTGCTCTATGTGTAATAATTACCTAATTTAATATAAAATTATAACATAAAAAAATTGCTTCTAAATACCATCGGTGAAATGAGGACGGGTTAATTCCTCCACTGGGTTTCCTAGGCCCGTTCAAAAGGTTCTCGGGGCCAAAAAAGGCACCCGTGATGGTGTATATACATATAAAAACCGCAAAATAAAAAATAAAAAAAATTTATTAACGTAAAAAATATTTTTAACAAGTAATTTGATACCTTATGTATAATATCGATGTATTACAAACTCGTATTACCTTCGATATTAAGTTGCATTGTTGATTTGAAAAACCATTCGTTGTTACATATAATTCCATTATTTTAACAAAGATAAGTCGTTATATCTGTCATATGTTAAACGCAGTTTTATAAAAAAAAAACTTATAGATGAATGTAACGCTTCAACATTTGTTTAAGAATATTTTCCTAATAAATAAATAATAATAAATACCATCACGGGTGCCTATTTGGCTCCCGAGAACCGTTTAAACGGCCTCAGGGTACCCAGCGGAGGGATTAACCCGTCCTCATTTCGCCGATGGTATTCGGAGGCAACACCTTACAAGTGGCGAGCTTGTTGCGGTGTTTATGATGAAATAGCCTCGTTGTATAAAAAAGCGGTGACCCATCCCAGGCCGGCCTTGTTGTCATCTGCTTAACCTTGTTATCAGTTGCGCAGTACCTTAACCACTAGGCTGGGGCCGCTTTTTTTTTCCTAATAAAGTTCAAAAATAGTGCAATTCTTATATTTATCTTTGTCGCTTCCTCTCTTTTTATTAAAATAATTTCTAGCCAAATTACGAGCACCGTTAAAAGTATATTACGGGATATCCTTAGAGTTTAGGAATAAAGATTTATTCTTGGATAAAGTTCTGTACAAACCGTAGCCTGATATAAACCCACTTATGAAAAGTTGTTTTGGAAGAATAAAGCGGTATTTTTGTATTAGCATTATTGGCAAAGAGGAGTTCTTGTTAAGAAAAAGATTCCAAATATATTAAGGTTTATTTTTATAATATTTTATTATCACTAAAGCGGTAGTCTGTGATAACTAATGATTGTAAATTCGTGTGCAATGATACCTAAACTTTAATTTCCGCGGAAAAAAAAAAATCAGAAAGGCATTTAAAATATACAGGGTCAATTTGAAAGGATGTACTTTGGACTAAAATAAGGTTTCGCTGATTAAATCGAACAACTTTCCCCATGGAACCATGTATCGTAAATGAATTTTTTTTTTGGTTTCCCCATACAAATTGGTAATTTTAACACTACTAGTTTGTATGGAGAACGCAATATTTTTTTTCATTTGCGACACATGGTTCCATGGGAAAAGTTCCATTTGATCAGCAGAACCTCATATTAGCCCAAAGTACAGCCTTTCAAAGTCACCATGTATATATTATAGAGATAACTTACAGCAAAATAATTTATATATCCAACCTACTAATATTATAAATATAAAAGTTTTGTGGGAAGGATGTTTGTTAATCTTTCACGCTAAAACTACTGAACGGATTTTGATTAAACTTTAGAGTAATATACTATAATAGCTTACCTACACCATTAACAGTTAACATATATAAACTATTTATTTTTTCGGCATTGCTACAAGAATGTTGTTAATATATATATAAACATATTTTTATATCATTATAAAAGTAATTGAAAAATAATACAGCGAAATAATTTCAAGATCTTATCAGATTCTTCATTCTTTATAAAGCGTTTAACGATAGTAAAATACTTAGATATAAGTATAACATTTAATCAACACACAAAAACAAACATCTTTTAAATTACTCAAAGCTAGAGAAATTCAAAAACTGTCGCTCCAAAGTAACGGACAGGTACCTCGGTTTGAATCTCACAAAAGGAAAGCATTCAAATTTAGAACGTCGGATTTCAAACCAAAGATTTGTTTAACGACCGTTCCGGAGCTTTCTTGACAAAACATCGAAGCATCGAAGTAATTCGATTTTCAACAATTGTCATGCGCAACATGAACTTGTAGAAACTTGTCGGAGATGTTTGAGTACTCGGCAAACAATTACCAACTTGTAAGGGAACACCTGGCAGTGTTCAGAACATGCACTTATGTTACAAGACAATCTTAACACTCAAAAGTACGTTGTAGAGACATAGCAATAGAATTGAAAATGGAGAAAGAAAAATGTTGTGTTTGATTAAATTTTTAAGCTCCATAGTTTAGATATTTGAATGAACGTAAAACTTCAAAGACTGCAACTGCAAATAGACAAAAAGAAGGGAAAATATTGTACCGCTTCTTTCGGTAAATGTGGTGGGAGTTTTTTAATAGACAGGCAAGCCGGTTTAGGAGTCTTTTTACGAATTCAAAAAGCTTTTCAGTGACATCATGTATTTATGGGAAATGTTTGAATTTATATTTTCTTAAAATATTAAAAATGTTGGTGCCCAAGTTGGTTTGACCTCAGACTTAAAAACACTAGTGTTTAGGTCCCCGGTTAAAATCTCGGTGTGTACCAAAGATTTTTTGACAAAAAAAACATTTGTTTGACAACACCACTATAGTCAAGCTGCCCAGTTTCACTATACCAACTTGTAAAACAGTTCAGTTCATCACCGCAGTGTTAGTATAGAGATATTTCTCAATAACCCATTTATAATTACTTCTTCGTTTGTCTAACATTTCATTCTGCTAAAAAGGATTTTTTTACAAAATAGTAATTTAGCGCCGTTAGAACCTTCAGCGAGGCTAACTGTTCATCTTTAGATCTTGAGATCAAAGGGTACTCAAAGGAGAACTACTCAAATCTACTGAGTCGCGTTCAGCACGCATGAATATGTATCTAACGCCAAGATTGGAGACCATCCAACTATCGTTAGAGACATTTTCAAAGACGTAGCGTTAAGCTATCAAGAACTAAGCAAATTATTCAATACCTTTTGGTAACAATTTATATGGAAGACCTCTGGAAATATTTATTTTTATTTGACTAATTCTCTTCCCTTTCATATATGTAACTATAAGAGAAGAATATTATCACTTTAGGCTAGTAAAAGAAAAAAAACATTAAGATAATTAATTTATTTTTATTCTATTTTAAGATCTAACTCAGATGAAGTTCAGCCAAACAGTTTACAGAAATTAGAAGAATTTGTTTTTACAGGATGGCAACATAATATTTATAAATATATTTATGTGCTTTGTTATTAGTTTCAGTTATTTTTTTAAATATTGATACCATGTCAAATATATGTATATTTTTATGCATAATACTTTAACCTAAAACCAGAGATATTAATCTATTCAGAAGCAAATATAAAAAAAACGCTTTCAACTCGTATTATCATCGAAATACTAATAAAAACTGACATAACTTTCCGTATTTCTAACAAAGGTTCGCGGGCAATTAATGTAAGCACATACGAAGTCGAACTTAGTTGAAAATTACCTACGTAGCGAACTTTGTAAAAGTTACCAATGAAGTATGTAATGCGCTCTGACCAGTCCCTCTGCCTTGGACTGATCCAGATTATCCTATTTTGAACCCTAACACGAAGGCGCAGAGTGGACAGATATATGCCCAGCCTGAGCTGCCCCTGTACAAATTAGGAGGGATAAAACACAATTATCCCGCTGTATACGTGACCGCTAACTTTTGGTAAGTTTTTTTGGGAAAAACATGCCCATTTTTGGTGTACAAAAAATAAGATTTATGTTACTTAAGTTTGCCTTAGGAGATGTACATAAGTCGAGAGTGATACTCTTAAATGTAGATATATATTTTTAAATTGCACACTGCTCCACCCTTGTACGTTCCCGCTAAGTATGTGTATAGACTCAATTAACCAATTTGGTCACAAACATTGGTAAGTATTGGTCACTCAATCCACGAACGTGGTGGAACCGTGTGTCGAAAATGAAAAAAATAGCCTTCTCCATACAAACTAGTAATATTAAAATGACCAATTTGTATGAGGAAGTTTTTTTTTTCATTTACAACACATGGTTCAATGAGAAATATTTGATTTAATCTATAGAGCCTCATATTGGCCCAAAATACAACCTTTCTAATTCATATATCGATTACATCTCAATTCAGAAAAGTATTATTTTAACCCTATTAAATAACAGAGGCCATTATGCGGTTAATAAAAACCATGTACCTAGTAATATAATAAAAAGGCTAATGGATGACATAAAATCCATTCGCTGTGAGCCCTCGGGTCTAATTGTAAGTTATTTTTGTACAAAGTACATATTTGGGACCAGAAAAGCCCTAGACGTCCGCCTACACGAATACGCCTAAAATGAGGCGTATTACAGGAAAATATATAATATTACTTCAGGAGATATGTAACTCAAACAAAATTCAATACAGCACAAACACGCTATATACATATAAAATATGTAATAATAGGTATGCTTATATACCTATTATAACATAATTTAGTAGGATTTATATTATTTTAATTGGTTCATATAAACATCGCGACGAGACCGCCGCTTGTTCGGTGTGGATTTAAAATATCTTCAGCGATTGAGATATTGACGTAGACAGTCTAAGCCCTAGACTAGGGTATAAAGCACCCGTGATGATAAAAAAACATGTAGGACATTAAACGCAAATTGCATTAGTTATAACTAAGTTCTAGGCTTTTACTATGTGTACATAATCGTACAGAAACAACTGTAGGTAGTATATTTTATAAACACATAGCCCATAGAAAATTGTACAGAAATATTTACTAGGTAGATTAATAGATATAGACAGCCTCCGTAGACTAGTGGTTGCGCCTTTGGCGTTGTATATAGAGGTCGTCGGTTCAAATCCCACCCATGGCAAAAAAAAGTATTTTTTTTCTGCACGATTAGTCATGGTCTAGGTGTTTATATAATATAATATGTATTATATCGTTGTTTCTGGTACACATAGTACAAGCCTAGAGCTTAGTTTGTGACCCGAGCAATATGTGTCAATTGTAAAAAAATCACGAGTGGCTTTTTGGCTCCCGAGAACCGTTTAAACGGCCTCAGGGTACCCAGCGGAGGTATTCACCCATCCTCATCGATGGTATTCTGAGGCAACACCTAACAAGTGTCATTTGTCCTACATATTATTATTATTATTGCACTTTAATTAAGCAATGATGGAAGTCATCTATAATTCCTAATCCAATAGTAAACAACATCTTTATCGGTTCTATCATTCTTATTATACAAAAAAAAGCATGATACTACAGACTATAATAGCATGATACTACAGACTATAATAGGATCATAAAAATCATATTTTTACCCCAATTCCTTTAAGTTTCCGCAAACAGAAATATAAAAATGTCTTCACAGCAGATAACGTATCATTTATAAGTCGGGCAAAGTTGGCAACTTGGCAGAAGTCTTGGGCGGATCATTAGTACTAGGGCGGGCGGAAAAAGAAAAAGTTGTAAATACACAAAAGAAAAACTTGTGCTGTTCTGAAACAGCTACCTCGTTATAAAGTTGACCGAGTCGGCTAACTAATAATTAGCCACTTTTCAATTGCAATCGACGATGTAGTTTTACTTAGACTTGATTAGTTTTAAGTGCAGATTGTGGAGTTAAAATTTAACTCGAATACCTTAAAGAGTTTTAAAATTGAATATAATAATGAAAAGTTTGTAATACTTAAATCTGACTTTTTATTTTATTGCATATAAAGAAATTTTATTGCATATAAAGAAATTAGAATGTGTAATTTTCATTCATGACCACATAAATAATTAAAGCATTTATTTTATATTAGTCAGTACATATTTAAAGATATAATGCATTTTTTTAAATAAACATATGTATAGTAAATAATAGGTACATATAGAAATAAATATTATTTATTAGTATTATGGCTCTTCACATCTTAAGTTTTTGCTAAATTTTAGGTTTTGTAATTATTAAAAATTCCATAAAAAATGTGAAGATTTGTAATACACACACAAATGCGTATAATATAGATATAAACTTTATATTTCATATGGTTATTGAGATAATAATTTCTTTCCGAAAACAAACTTTCCCCGGTACCGTCATTAATGTTTTCTTCAGACAACCTTAGGTTGTGTTTAAACTGATGTAACGAATAGATGAAAAACCATAAACACGAACTCTATATACAATAAAGTACAAGAAAAGTACAAAAACTCAAACATAATAAAAACTGACGCGCAATCGCCAAACCAATTAGAGCCACAAAAAAGCAGTTAATAAATAATAATTTACGTCCTAAGGGGAGGCATTAAGCGAAACATTTGCACTGAAAATGAATTCAACAATGGGGACTTGATTTCAAATACCATCACACCAGCTAACCACCGTGAATAAATGCCTTTATAATGCAAATGAGTTTCCAGTAGACGACGCGCAAAATGTTTAATGAAGTCGTTAAAAAAATCATGAAAAGTATACATTGACGTTTTTATTAAAACTGCACAAAGTTATGCACCAAGTAAGTACGCAATTAAGTGTTAAATTCATTTTGTCCGGTTAACCCTTAACACATCAGTAGGCAGAGAGCGTCAGACTTCAAATGACGTATGTTCGGCGCGTGAGCACCCAGCTTATATAAAAATTAGATACCCTGCTGTGTGAAAACCCATTTTCTATTTTTAAAATATTTGGCAATAACATTAAAGTTAAATTTTGATCATGTAAATAATACATGATCGAATATCGTAAATAGAACTGACTTATACATCCTATAGACCAGTACTAGAATTACTAGTGAATATCTAGTGGAACTAGCTTTAAAACCCTTTAACCAGTGACGGACTTTCGATTAGGCCCGGGCTTAGGGCGGCCAAATATCAGAGGCGGAAAATCTGCTGCATATGAGGTGAAAAAAATAACACATTTCTATGGGGCACTGCAAATATATTAGAATGCGGAGGCCGCTTAAACGGCCTAGGTCGGCCGAAACTACTAGTCCGCCTCTGCCTTTTACCCAGTAAAGACTCATAAACTCCTTTTAGACAAATTCTAGATAAAAAATCTGTAGTAAAACTGACTTGAGAGAGTTTAAATCAGCTTTAACACAGTGTGGCAAAGGTAACTGAGTTTGGCAACCGTTGGGCCAGCTCTAGAATAAATGTGAAAAGATGAACTAGCTTAATCACCCTTTAGACCACCTCTAGAATGGACCTATACTCAGACCAGCTCTAATTAAAAGCCTTAAGAAGTAAGGAATTGTGCTTGTTCACTACCTAGTTCGCCACTGAAAGAGGCCAGACTTCAGTATACCGGTGAAGTGAGGCCTAAACCAAGACGTATCGTATTAGTTATGTATAAATATAATGAAATATTGCTACATCTAGGTACTTCCATTAAAAGCAAGTACCTCATAAAAAAAACATTTATTGTTACTTAATATAAATAATATTAAAGCCATTCTAAAAATCGCAACTCTGTGCAACAGAAACACATGTCAAAACGGATGTTCGGTCGAGTGACCGCGGTGTACCTACCTGCGCACGCGCCGATACGGTACCCTGACTTTAATATGTATAATAATAAAAACAAAGCAACGAGTAGGAAAACCAAACAAAGAAGCTCCTGGAATTTAAATATTAATTAGTAATGATAGGTTATGGTCAATATTATAAAGTTGGTATTTTTTTATGGATAAAATCAAAAAGAATGCTTTCGTAAAAAGTCCCCGACATAATTCAAAAAGTAAGCAAGCTGGTCAGAATGGTTTTCCGGATATAAAAAATATTTAGAGGTAATATTAAATATTTTCTCTAAATATTTTAAATAAATATGTAATAAGTTTTTATTACATTATAATTTTATTGTTTATTCGGAATTCATAGATTAACATAAATAGGAAATTTTTCTTCTTTATAAATTTCAATTTTTCAATTTTTATCTTTATAAATTTCAATATATGATTATAATAACAAACTATATATTTTTATTGAAAAAGCAGTGGTCATAAATTTTATTCAGACAGAACTTATTATTTTACATCTCAAAAACATGTTTGTTTATTGTTTAATCTAAAAAACTAAATTAGTTATTTTAAGCCATATTTTCTAAAAAAAAACTGTTTTTTTTTGTCGAAAGTCCATAGTATGTGTGTGAAAGGAGTGACGACCTGCGAAAGATGTCCAGTAGTGGACTGCTGCAGGCTTAATATATATATGTCCGCTATACGAGTCCGAATTATATAAAAAGCTGATAATGTAGGTGACAGATGTACTATATATATAATCGTGGTTTTAAAGCTCCAGATACAATGTAAGCGATACACGATATCTTAGGTCATACTGTTGCGCTGTATGGTCTTTCGGTTAGCTACTCAAGCAGCTACGCCATCGTTGCAAACAGAGAATGGCGATCTGTATGTGTTAGTAAAAAAAAAGCTATGTGGTCCACAGAGATTACAAAATAAAATTGTACATAGGAGAACTATCTAATAACTATAAAATGTAGGATAATTTACACAAATTGCTATGGTCACAAAGTAAGCTCTATGCTTGTACTATGTGTACCAGAAATATTCATATAATACATATTATATTTTATAAACACCCAGACCATGACACACTGTACAGAAAAACATACTAACATTTATTTGACATGAGTGAGAATCGAACCCACGGCCTCTGGATTTAACGGCAACAGCGCAACCACTAGTCTACGAAGGCTGTATAAATAGAACACCATTGCATATATGTATATGATATAATGCTGTACATTCTGCCTCATTTCCAAAAAAAGTAAGAATTTACTTTCCAATCAGGTGAATAGTATAAAAAATATTTTGAATTATTAATCAAAACGTAAGCAATAAAAGATTTACGCTAAAATGAATGATTGTGAGCAAACTTTGTAATCTCTGTAATTTTGAATAATATTACATTGAGTGAAATTATTGCCAAAACCGCAGGCAGGGGAGATTCAGATGGGAGGGGAAAATATACTGAGATACGCTAAATTAACTTCGTAAAAGGGACGTGGAGGCATTTCAATAATTTATTTCTTTAAATTTTGCCTATGATGTTATTAAACGTCTAAATGGCTTTATTGTGTAATAAAATATTTTAAATTTAATATACCTACAAAAATATTTTTACATTTAAGTAAAAGTTCATATATATTTTTTTTTATTGTTCTATAATGTTATTTAGGGTGTTTAAATGATCACAAGCAATATAGACCTAATATAGGATGGACTTATAGGCATTAAAACTTCACCGCTAGTAGAAAGGAATCTAATTTTTTTAATCACTTAAAATATAACGATATTTTATATAAACTCTAAATAATAATAACAATAATATGTAGGATATTGCTTTGGTCATAAACTAAACTCTAGGCTTGTAATATGTGTACCAGAAGCAACGATTTAATACATATTTTATTTTATAAACACCCAGACCATGACAACTGTACAGAAAAAACGTACTAATATTTTTTGCCATGGTTATTTAAATATCTTTTAAATGACCTTATAATATAAATATGTTTTATAAATAAAAATTAGAATAAAACAACGTATTACAATATTATAAAAATCTTTATAACAATTGTGATACTCGTATATTAGAGTTATGACTGTGAGCGATGTAAAAGTATGTAAAGATAGAGACAAGTGGCGCTCGGTTGTCTCTGCCTACCCCGTAAAGGACCTGGCGTGAAGATAAATAAATAAAATATATTAGTGGTTATAGTTTAAATTTGAAGTGTATTTGAAGGACTATATAATCATCAAAAAATGTATATACCACATATTTTGTGCACTATGCCATCGATATTATGTTGAATATTATTGATTATAATAAAAAAACAAATTGCTTTTCAAAGTAGATAACAACCTTAAGGTTTTTATATAAAACGATATCCTTTAGAAGATAAATAAGTGACGTAAGCTTATTTTCTTACTGAAAGAAAATTCAGGATTCTTTCAGTAAGAAAATCACTTCAAACAGCTTACAATGTTTTTACAATCAAATACCTAAATAAATATGTTAACTCAATCAAAAAACAAAAACAGTAAGAATTATACATTTTTATTTTTTATGTATTTATTATAATACAAAATATGTTGTAATAAGATTTATGATTTAGTAACACAAAATATATTATAATTAAAAATAAAGTATTAAAATCTAAATACCTAAAATAAAATTGACCAAAAAAAAAACCCCTATTACAATTATAATACCTAAATAAAAGAAAAAAAAAATATAAACCTACATAAAATTAAATTAAATAAAAAATTTCGTCCAACCCCGACATAGCGCCAATAGTCCCAAGGACAGATGCAGCATTGCCACGTTTTTTATGTTATATTATTTGGCAATAACATTAAAGTTAAATTTTGATCATGTAAATAATACATGATCGAATATCGTAAATAGAACTGACTTATACATCCTATAGACCAGTACTAGAATTACTAGTGAATATCTAGTGGAACTAGCTTTAAAACCCTTTAACCAGTGACGGACTTTCGATTAGGCCCGGGCTTAGGGCGGCCAAATATCAGAGGCGGAAAATCTGCTGCATATGAGGTGAAAAAAATAACACATTTCTATGGGGCACTGCAAATATATTAGAATGCGGAGGCCGCTTAAACGGCCTAGGTCGGCCGAAACTACTAGTCCGCCTCTGCCTTTTACCCAGTAAAGACTCATAAACTCCTTTTAGACAAATTCTAGATAAAAAATCTGTAGTAAAACTGACTTGAGAGAGTTTAAATCAGCTTTAACACAGTGTGGCAAAGGTAACTGAGTTTGGCAACCGTTGGGCCAGCTCTAGAATAAATGTGAAAAGATGAACTAGCTTAATCACCCTTTAGACCACCTCTAGAATGGACCTATACTCAGACCAGCTCTAATTAAAAGCCTTAAGAAGTAAGGAATTGTGCTTGTTCACTACCTAGTTCGCCACTGAAAGAGGCCAGACTTCAGTATACCGGTGAAGTGAGGCCTAAACCAAGACGTATCGTATTAGTTATGTATAAATATAATGAAATATTGCTACATCTAGGTACTTCCATTAAAAGCAAGTACCTCATAAAAAAAACATTTATTGTTACTTAATATAAATAATATTAAAGCCATTCTAAAAATCGCAACTCTGTGCAACAGAAACACATGTCAAAACGGATGTTCGGTCGAGTGACCGCAATGTACCTACCTGCGCACGCGCCGATACGGTACCCTGACTTTAATATGTATAATAATAAAAACAAAGCAACGAGTAGGAAAACCAAACAAAGAAGCTCCTGGAATTTAAATATTAATTAGTAATGATAGGTTATGGTCAATATTATAAAGTTGGTATTTTTTTATGGATAAAATCAAAAAGAATGCTTTCGTAAAAAGTCCCCGACATAATTCAAAAAGTAAGCAAGCTGGTCAGAATGGTTTTCCGGATATAAAAAATATTTAGAGGTAATATTAAATATTTTCTCTAAATATTTTAAATAAATATGTAATAAGTTTTTATTACATTATAATTTTATTGTTTATTCGGAATTCATAGATTAACATAAATAGGAAATTTTTCTTCTTTATAAATTTCAATTTTTCAATTTTTATCTTTATAAATTTCAATATATGATTATAATAACAAACTATATATTTTTATTGAAAAAGCAGTGGTCATAAATTTTATTCAGACAGAACTTATTATTTTACATCTCAAAAACATGTTTGTTTATTGTTTAATCTAAAAAACTAAATTAGTTATTTTAAGCCATATTTTCTAAAAAAAAACTGTTTTTTTTTGTCGAAAGTCCATAGTATGTGTGTGAAAGGAGTGACGACCTGCGAAAGATGTCCAGTAGTGGACTGCTGCAGGCTTAATATATATATGTCCGCTATACGAGTCCGAATTATATAAAAAGCTGATAATGTAGGTGACAGATGTACTATATATATAATCGTGGTTTTAAAGCTCCAGATACAATGTAAGCGATACACGATATCTTAGGTCATACTGTTGCGCTGTATGGTCTTTCGGTTAGCTACTCAAGCAGCTACGCCATCGTTGCAAACAGAGAATGGCGATCTGTATGTGTTAGTAAAAAAAAAGCTATGTGGTCCACAGAGATTACAAAATAAAATTGTACATAGGAGAACTATCTAATAACTATAAAATGTAGGATAATTTACACAAATTGCTATGGTCACAAAGTAAGCTCTATGCTTGTACTATGTGTACCAGAAATATTCATATAATACATATTATATTTTATAAACACCCAGACCATGACACACTGTACAGAAAAACATACTAACATTTATTTGACATGAGTGAGAATCGAACCCACGGCCTCTGGATTTAACGGCAACAGCGCAACCACTAGTCTACGAAGGCTGTATAAATAGAACACCATTGCATATATGTATATGATATAATGCTGTACATTCTGCCTCATTTCCAAAAAAAGTAAGAATTTACTTTCCAATCAGGTGAATAGTATAAAAAATATTTTGAATTATTAATCAAAACGTAAGCAATAAAAGATTTACGCTAAAATGAATGATTGTGAGCAAACTTTGTAATCTCTGTAATTTTGAATAATATTACATTGAGTGAAATTATTGCCAAAACCGCAGGCAGGGGAGATTCAGATGGGAGGGGAAAATATACTGAGATACGCTAAATTAACTTCGTAAAAGGGACGTGGAGGCATTTCAATAATTTATTTCTTTAAATTTTGCCTATGATGTTATTAAACGTCTAAATGGCTTTATTGTGTAATAAAATATTTTAAATTTAATATACCTACAAAAATATTTTTACATTTAAGTAAAAGTTCATATATATTTTTTTTTATTGTTCTATAATGTTATTTAGGGTGTTTAAATGATCACAAGCAATATAGACCTAATATAGGATGGACTTATAGGCATTAAAACTTCACCGCTAGTAGAAAGGAATCTAATTTTTTTAATCACTTAAAATATAACGATATTTTATATAAACTCTAAATAATAATAACAATAATATGTAGGATATTGCTTTGGTCATAAACTAAACTCTAGGCTTGTAATATGTGTACCAGAAGCAACGATTTAATACATATTTTATTTTATAAACACCCAGACCATGACAACTGTACAGAAAAAACGTACTAATATTTTTTGCCATGGTTATTTAAATATCTTTTAAATGACCTTATAATATAAATATGTTTTATAAATAAAAATTAGAATAAAACAACGTATTACAATATTATAAAAATCTTTATAACAATTGTGATACTCGTATATTAGAGTTATGACTGTGAGCGATGTAAAAGTATGTAAAGATAGAGACAAGTGGCGCTCGGTTGTCTCTGCCTACCCCGTAAAGGACCTGGCGTGAAGATAAATAAATAAAATATATTAGTGGTTATAGTTTAAATTTGAAGTGTATTTGAAGGACTATATAATCATCAAAAAATGTATATACCACATATTTTGTGCACTATGCCATCGATATTATGTTGAATATTATTGATTATAATAAAAAAACAAATTGCTTTTCAAAGTAGATAACAACCTTAAGGTTTTTATATAAAACGATATCCTTTAGAAGATAAATAAGTGACGTAAGCTTATTTTCTTACTGAAAGAAAATTCAGGATTCTTTCAGTAAGAAAATCACTTCAAACAGCTTACAATGTTTTTACAATCAAATACCTAAATAAATATGTTAACTCAATCAAAAAACAAAAACAGTAAGAATTATACATTTTTATTTTTTATGTATTTATTATAATACAAAATATGTTGTAATAAGATTTATGATTTAGTAACACAAAATATATTATAATTAAAAATAAAGTATTAAAATCTAAATACCTAAAATAAAATTGACCAAAAAAAAAACCCCTATTACAATTATAATACCTAAATAAAAGAAAAAAAAATATAAACCTACATAAAATTAAATTAAATAAAAAATTTCGTCCAACCCCGACATAGCGCCAATAGTCCCAAGGACAGATGCAGCATTGCCACGTTTTTTATGTTATATTATTGTTTTTTTTAATCAAGAGCCAGAAAAATAATTAGAATATATTTTTGGGTTTAAATATATTTAAAAGTTAATCGCTCCTAATAAAAAATAATTTCTGCTAGTAATCCTATTCTTCCACTTTAAAGAAAGTGGAATAAAAGTGGCCCACTTTTAAGTAATAATAGACCCTACTATTAGTCAAGGTTTTACGTAGTACCTTCGTATTCCACTGTAATAATAATTACAGGCAAAACTCAAGGCTATATAAATGTCTCGCGACAAAGTACACTGACCTAAAATGGGACCTGAAAGGAAAATTTTCAGCACCCTCATTATAAAAGCTCAGTTCTCCAATGACTTGATTGATACAAGGCACTCGCTTATTTTAATTGGGAGGACAGACACAGAGTAATTATCTGTACAGAACACTGGTGATATTTCCGGTAATTTATCAGGGGATTACTGTATATATTTTTTTAAGGATATATATATATATATATTATCACGAGGATATAGTAAACCGCCTCAGGGTACCCAGCGGAGAGGTTTTTAATCCCACCTCGTCGTAGCCGATGGTATGAGTCTACACCGAACAAGTGGCTAGCTCGTCGCGATATTTAGACTCAATCAAATGTTTTTAAGTCTAAGGTCTAACCAACTCGGCCACCATGTATATATGTTAACGATATGTGTTTTATTTGCAGAGGAGCTGTTAGCTAAATTATGAAGCAGCTGGATGCGTGTAAATTTGTCTCATTTGTTGCTCGATTTCATAAACCGTAAATAGCCAAGCTACTTTTATTTGGTCGATAAAGAGTTACAGTAAAGTTTATTAAGTGTAAGATTATAATTGTTGCGTCCAACTTGTCGGTTTAATGAATATATTTTAAAAAACTGGCGAACCGATTTGGATGAATGGATAAAATTTTCACACCATGGTGCAAAAAATAGGACGTTTTTTTTATACTAACAAACCCCTATTTTAAGTTGTATAAACTGTAGGTAGTACTAGAATACTAAACTACAGGTTTAATAAAACAGATTATAACAAATAAGATTTATAGATTGTTTTTTTTTATTGCAAACAAGTTTCGTTACATAGCTTGTAAAATAAGATAATATACAGGGTGAATTTGAAAGGATGTACTTTGGGCTAATATGAGGTTCTGCTGATCAAATCGAACAACTTTTCCCATGGAACCATGTGTCGCAAATGAAAAAAAAAAACAATTTGTATGGCTTTCCCATACAAATTGGTCATTTTCACATTACTATTTTGTATGGAGAAGGCAATATTTTTTTTCATTTGCGGCACATAGTTCCATGAGAAAAGTTGTTCGATTTGATCAGTAGAACCTCATATTAGCCCCTTTCAAAGTCACCATGTATATAAGGTTTAAAATAAAGTACGCTAGCTGCTTCCTTAGCTAGGCTTGCGTCTATGGTTAGCAAAGACATAAGCCTTTGCTAACCATAGACGCAAGCCGTTATAAAATACCCAATGCGTTAAAAATACCATACTCTGTACGAATTGTTACTCTGCATTACTTACAGTTTCCAAAATTTTAAGCTATACTTTATTCTAATGTGTTAAGGTTGACTTTTCAGCCAACTTGTATACTTTCATTGACGATGGCAAAATGTGATTTATATTAGAAACAATTAAAGGCGTGTTTGGGGTATCTTTTTGATTAATGTTAGAATCTTAAAGTTGTTAGAAAATAAGATGCTTTGTGTAAAAAGAGTAGAAATCTTAAAATAAATTACACGAATTCTTGTCGTATTAGACCTTATGATCTTTAAATACATGGTGACTTTGAAAGGATGTACTTTGGGCTAATATAAGGTTCTGCTGGTCAAATCGAAAAACTTTTCCCATGGAACCATGTGTCGCAAATGAAAAAAAAAATTGCCTTCTCCATACAAACTGGTAAGTTAAAACGATCAATTTGTATGGGGAAGCCAAATTTTCAGAGTGGTTGAAGCACTGACTTATAAAAAGTGAGCGTTTTTATCACAAGTAAATTTATTTATTTCATTTTAAAACTTTATTGCACAAAAAGAGTACAAAACCAAACTCATACGATTCAATTAAATGTACTTAACATTTAATTTCTTCCTTCCAAAACTAGTATTTTTTTACAAAAGAGAAAATTATGTGACTTATTTTTTTAACAAAACGTACTGTTTTGGTTTAGTGGTTCATCAATTTTCAGGAGAATACTTCATCAATTTCTTATCGAGGGTGCGGTTACAAAACGGAAAGTTAATAATAGTGATTATTTATTTATTTTCTCATTACATAAACATCAATACAATGAAATAATACATAGGTCTTTGTTGCCGCCCATTTCGCAAACGCATCAATAAACCGGCATAGTGGAAATGATCAATGCTGCTAAACAACAATGTATTAATTGACCCCTGGACTTTGTAGGTCTGCTTACCATTCGCTAGATACAAAGTCATGTCATTATTAACTTAATTTTGTATTGGCAACACTAAAATAAACACGTTTATCATTATACTATTCATAGAACTTATACAGATATTTTTTAGCACTGTGAATATAAATGTACACCCAGTCCAGGGGGTTATATTATACCTAATGATATAATATAAGTCCTATATGAAGTCGGCATGCTTTACATATATGATAACCGTGTGAATTAAAACATATGCATTCAGAATAGTACAGTAGATGTCAAGAATATTTAGAGTTTTAAATCTTAATACAATACAATAGAGTATATATTATTATGTATTACATTGTGTACATATTACCAAAGAAGGGACAGTCGGGTAACTATTTCATATGAGAATGCACCAGTTGGTCTTCAATTGCAATAGTTTACGATAAATTAAATTTTAAACTTTTTAAGTATAATAAAACTTTACTTATTTTAACGTGGGGTATTCCAGTTTTACCGATTAAAATTTATATTATATTTTAAGTTTTGACTGAAATTTATTTATTATAAATAGTGAACAAATTATATGTCATAGAAGACTATTTTGTTAGTATTTTTATGGGACTCAAAATGTAAATAATATAACTTTGCTGTGCCGAGAAAAATCGAAAGACAGTGAAATTAAACCCTTTTTTTTAGTTTATATAAATCTTAGATGACTACGTCAAAATAAAAATATGCCAAATAAAAATTAACATCTTTTACAAAAAAAAAGTGCGATTATATTTTATATTAATGTCTCCAAATATATTTTAATACAATAGTGAATTATCGCATATAATCGTAAATAATACAGCCGCAGCGGCTGTATTATTTACGATTTTAAACCTAATTTCTTGGCACTAATTCGACCCGAAATACCTGCCTTTAATTATTTTTTTCAGAGCATAAATTTGACTAAATTATTTAGTTATAAGTTATTGTTACTACATAGATACAAAAACCGTCAAGTGACCTAGTCATGTTTCGGTAGGTTCACCGGTTTTTAGAAGCTTATTGTATAATTTCTTGTCAAATTAGTAATTTCAGTTTTGGTTACGATACCGGTAATTGTTGAACGATAAAGCAGCGAGGAATACAAATTCATCTTTGTCGCCGGCCATGTCGTAACCGCATTATTTACCCGGCATAGTGGGAGGATGGAATAAAAAATTAAAAACCTAGAAAAAGCTACACATAGTTGGTGACCTGGGGCCTATAATTAAAACCCCTCTGAATACCCCAAGACTAATAAAAGGCAGTCTCCGGCGCCATAAAACACATGCCATCGTACGTATACCTACTCGTATTTATAAAATAATCAAATTAGATAAAATCGTTAGATTATTTATAAAAAAATAACGAGACGTTCTATTACAGAATCCGGACCGCAATAGGAAGTGTAAAACTTGTATATGAATGGGGAAAAAGACAGTTTCCGTTTTCCCGGTCCCGCTCTCGCGCCATTCCCGGAAATTAACATCGCCAGCTACTTCGCTATTTACTTATCTAGAAAAGAAAATTACACATAATGTTTAACTAAAATTAATTTAAATAATAACATTGATTAAAGTTTTTTTTTTTTTTTTAATAAATATTTTATTGTACATATTTAGATATACCTATCTTTATTCAAAGAATTAAATAACATCAAATACCTAATACTAATTAAAAACTATGTATTATAATTAAACCACCTAAAATAACAATTTAAATAAAATAGATACCTATTTAATAAAAAATAACCTATGTATAAAAAAATAAAATAAAGTGATTATTAAAATATATTATAATTTCTGAATGTGTGGCACAACCATAAAAAATATTCTTGGTTGGCGCCCCTTTGTATTAGGAGGTCTTTGGGTTCGATTTCCGCTCATGACAAATATTATTAGGTACTTTTTGTATTATATAGTTTTGTGTGCGTGTTTTTTTTTTTTTTTTAATATCATATGTATTGGTATCATTGTTTCTGGCACACACTCTCGTAGGACAACCCTAGAGCTTAGTTTGCACCTTACAAAATTATTTCAAACAGGAAATAAGTATAAATAAATATACTTTTTTACGCTAAATAAACAAGTATTTTAGAACTGCACTTAGCCGGTATCGGTATAAGGTATCATAATATTACGAACGGTATTCCGAGGTCATTGACCTTCGGATCGATAGAGCTATATTGTTTACCTTTTGTTTAATACCGATTAGAGAGAGCTTAACCTACAATTATAATTAATAGGTTTATATTAATATTTTAAAGTGGTTTTAAATATTCCAAATTTAAATTATTGTATGCTTAAAAACTTTTTTTATTTTTAAAGGGAAATATTTTTCAAATATAGGAGTTCATTATATATTTTTTTTAATTTGTATCATGTAGGAAAATCGTAACGAAAACTAAAAAAGTAAGTAAGCATATTCTTCAAAAAAAGCTACAAAAAATCAGTTTACCATTTTTTTCTATTTCAGTACAATTTACGATTCCAAATTCAGGCGGCTGTAAGAATGCTTGCGGGGTACCAGGCGCACAGAAGCAGTGAGGCGTTCGACAATACAGCAATTTATCAAACGAGCCACATTGTCGATCTCCGAGCGCCCCTACCTGGCCCTGCTCCCCTGGTGAAATCTACTGATATTGTACTTTTAATCCAGCACGATACTTTAGTTTGTAGCTTTCTTTTATGGGTATCGATTTTTCTTTTTTTTTTGTCTACGCTTTTTCGATTGTGTGCAGCTTGACAGGGCCTTTTTAAGCTTTAAACCCCTGATATTCTGAGTACAAAATATACATTTATTTTCAATGTTTAGTAAAATTACTTTAAAAAAATAGATTTATAGCACACCATTGCTGTAATTAAAATATTTATGAAATAAATTGTAATTTCTATTCTATACTAATATTATGAAAAAAAAATGTTTGCCCAATTCAAAAACTACTGAACTTATTTTTAAAAACTATTTCACCAATAGAAATCTCTATTTTCAGTGAGTAACATGGTCTGTATTATAATTTTGATACGTTTCTTTTAAATTAAATAAGAGGTGAAACCGCGGGGTACAGTTAGTGTTAAATAAAAGTATTAGTAGGTATAAGTTTTTTGATACAAAATCCATTAATAACTCAGATTTAAAGATAAAGTTTTCGATTCATTAATCATCATTTATTTACAGCAACAAAATCGGAAGCCACCAAAATCGTTGAGGGTTAAAAATGAAAATGTTAAATGAATATTTATTTTGATAAAGAACTTGTGCCGTGGAGCTTATTTAAGCTCAACTTTTTTTGTGTTTTATTAAATAATAAATGTTATTCATAGAAACCGCCTCTATGGAGGTAAAATTATTGTTATTAAGCTTGTAAGTTTGTTAAGGATTTTAGGTTGAATGTAATGTAGAGTTTGAGCACCTCCATGGTTTAGTGGTTACCTGTTTGCGTTGTTTCCGTAAATTCGATTCCCCCTTAAGGAAAACAATATAAGTTCGTATTAGTACATTTAGATGTTTATTAAATATTTTAAGATTATAATATTGTTGTATTTTTTTTTTTTTAATTACACATATTGCTCTGATCACAAACTACGCTCTAGGCTTGTACTATGTGTACCAGAAGCAACGATATAATACATATTATATTTTATAAACACCCAGACCATGACAAACTGTACAGAAAAAAACGTACTAATATTTTTGCCATGGGTGGGAATCGAACCCACGACCTCCGGATACAACGCCAAAGCCGCAACCACTAGTCTACGGAGGCTGTTTTGGTACACATAGTACAAGTATGTAACAATTGAAATTTTGATAGGTTGCATTTTGGATGTAATTAAATTATCGGTCTGAAAATAATTTAGCTGAGACGGTACCTATTAGAATTGCTTTCAAAATATACTAAACTTGAAGCACGTTAATTTAGAATACAATACACAAGTTACTTATAAATCCAGGAAGTGTAAATAAAAGTGGTCGTAGAACAAACAACGCATAATGGCACAATTAGGCTTCAAAATTCAGCACTTGTTTGTCCGTATCTTAAGCCCGAGATAATAACAAGAAATAGCAAAACTTTTAATAATAAATTACATCAAACGGAACCGCCGCTGATTCCCCTCTGTCCCCCGCCGCCTCCTGGGGTTCGAGGCGTGAACCATCGACGCTAAACAGTTTAGACAAACATAGTCTACATAATCTCCATTCTACGAACATAGCCCAGAATGAAAAATTGTTCCCATGCACCTACTGGTGAGTTCACGTATTATTTATTATAGTGGGCTAATGGAAATTCACTTTAAATTAATGTTATATTAATAAGAACTGTTCGTATTAAGTAAATAGTTAGGTTGTTTTTAATTTAATTCCTGATTTAACTAACACTTAACCTAGTATATATTATTTACCGAATAATTCATAATAACCACCTATGGGTTTATGATATTCGATTCATGCAGAAGTAGTTTAGGGCGCGTTGCAAAACAAGCAGATAATTTAATGAGTATATAGTTCATATTTTTGCTGCTTTTTCATCACTTAATTTACTAACTAATTCGTAACCGTACCCTGCATGGAAACTTTCTTTCAACTCAACTTATTAAATATTTCTAGACTTTGACGACTGGCGAACTCATAGACGCAGCGTAAGTACAAAAGAAAAATTGTGGCATTTTTCCTAATCGCATCTATCATTTAGCCGGCATAGTGGGAGCGATCAATTTTATTTAATAACAATTATTGATCGACCCCATTTATGGACTTTGTAGGTTTGCTCACCACCAGGTAGATACAAAGTAAATAAATAAAATAAATTATCGGTAACATAAAACTGTTCGGTATTTTAGCCCTTCACGTAATTATTACATTTACAAAAAAAAACATCCTCATCTTTGTGTGGAAAAACTGCAATAAGCAACAAGGCTCGTTTAGAAACGTTCTACATCTATGGCGCGAACAGTCGAAGCGGGGGCATTCCGACACCTCTTGACGCTTTCCTTATTGTGTCCACGCCCTTATCGCGGCTTAAGGTGCGTTCATACGGAACACTATTTGGGATTACGTCTTTATAAATACCTTTTTCTTTGAAAATTATTGAATAATTATGTCGTTATATTAAAATAATATTTTTTTATATATATTTTTTATTATATAATAATAATTGTCATGTATTAAAATAAGTTTAGTATTTTTTGTTAAATACTAAACTTATTTTACTTACTTTTTTGTAAAAATCTGGTGGGCAATTCTCGCGCTTTCGACATTCATCTCGATTCGACATTTTTAAACGAAAAATTACTAAATATGCCATTTTTCGTTCAATATTTGTATATTTATTATTTATTTCGTTTAATGTTCGATAATTTTGAACGAAAAATGGCATATTTAGTCATTTTTCGTTTAAAAATCTCGAATCGAGATGAATGTCGAAAGCCCGAGAATTGCCCACCTGGGCCTATTCGTTAATGTTTTGTTAAGAGGGCGCTTAAAGCAAATCACTAATCTAGATCCCTGATTATGACAATACCTTAAACCCTACAAATATATAAAAAGAACATCGTAATAGTACAAGATATTTAGAAGTCTGGCTTTTTAAAAAATGTAATACAATAGAGTTGCCTCGATAGAAAAGAATCTCCAATTTTATCGATATTTCCCATTACTTCAATATAGAGCAGATTATAAAGTCATATTTTTTATAACTTATGTATATGTATAAGATAAAGTCCATGGCCTAGCGTTTTTATAAAATTAAAAATATTTTGAATATATAAGTTATAGCAAACAAACTGTATTTTTTCCAAGAAATCCGCGCGAGATTTTTTTTGTTTCACACTTTACTTTTATTTCACCTTCTTTATTTGCCTTTATACGCCCTTTTAAATGCTTACATTAATTACATTTATTTTACCTATAAACTCTAAAATAAATCATATAAATATTAATACTTTTATGCAAAATAGTTTGATGCAAGGCTAGCTGGACCGCTGTTTTCTCACTGTCACATTTTTATGAAAAAAAACATGATTCTGATTAGTTTCATAAATAATAATAATAATAATATGTAGAACAATTTACACAAATTGCTCTAGTCACAAACTAAGCTCTAAGCTTGTACTATGTGTACCAGAAACAATGATATAATACATATTATATTTTTATAAACACCCAGACCATGACAAACTGTACAGAAATACGTACTAATATTTATTTGCCATGGGTGGGAATCGAACCCACGACCTCCGGATTCAACGCCAAAGCCGTAACCACTAGTCTACGGAGGCTGTAAATAAGAAAATATTGTATGATTTTCAATTTATTTTAGACAATACAAAAGTTCTTATGATGTAAAGGTAAATTAAAAATTCAAAGTAGATGTGTATGAGTAGTCAACTTATTAAAAAAAATACAGAAAATTATTAAATTAAAATGTTATTCAAACTAAAAACAAAATCTATAAAGTTCTCCACATTTCTTTGACAACACCACTATAGTGCCGCGAAGAGCACGTTAAGCTGTCGGTCCCGGTTTTACTATAACAACTCTTGAAACTATTTATAGATGGGTTAATGAGTCTATTCAAAACATCGCGACGAGCTAGCCACTTATTCGGTGTAGACTCATACCATCGTCTACGATGAGGTGGGATTAAAAACCCCTCCGCTGGGTGCATTGAGGCCGTCTAAGCGGTCTCGAGCGTCGTAAGGCACCCGTGATGATATATATGTATGTATAAAGTTCTCTGCGATCCATTTATTTTTTATTAAAAATATTTAATACCGATAATATGACAAAAAAAAGTAAGTATTTATTTTTATAAAATCAGAAAAGATAGGTATTTAAAAGTATTTGTTTACTTGAAATTATTATGCTATAAATTTCATGATTAAAAATGCTTGTTTTTATTTTAAACAACAAAAACATTTTCAGTAGAAAAATTGCAAAGATTTCTTGCGGCAATAACTCTCTTCTCAATAATACTGCCGGACTATCCACTGCAGAAAATTTTCAATTACAACAAAGAATTTTATAATATTCAAGATTCCATTTGTGCTTTAGATATTCCATATTTAGATTTTTAAATTTTCCAGATTTTATTCAAGATTACAGTTGTTATTTACAAATTGTATCCCATATCTTCTAAAATACACACACACATATCATCACGGGTGCCTTACAGCGCCCGAGACCGCCTAGACCGTCGGCCCCAGGGTACCCAGCGGAGGGGCTTTAATCCCACCTCGTCATAGCCGATGGTATGATTCTACACCGAACAAATGGCTAGCTCGTCACAATGTTTTGAATAGACTCAATAACCCATCCCAACAGTTTCACAAGTTGGTATAGTGAAACTGAGGGTGTTTGTGTATTTATTTAAAATTATTTATTTAAAATATTTGTACAAAAGCAAGCTTAATGGGAGCTTAATATAGCATAGATTTTTTTTAGTAGAAGCACTCCTAAAAAAAATAACCTATATTATTGTACTTTAAGAACAGCAAGGTATTTGAAAACCTAGATGTCATAGCAAAGGTTGTCGCAACTAAGTAACTATATACTGTTTTTGTATAATATTTGTTTTGTACATAGCTTTTTGGTGACACAGAAGGCGAACTGATATAACTGTATACGAAAAATACTGATATACGAAAAAACCGGAACCCACAGCTTAACGTGCTCTCTGAGGCACTATAGTGGTGTTGTCAAACAAATGTACATATTTTTTTTAAATTAAAAATTCATTGGTACACAACGGGATCCGAACTAGGTACCTAAGTTTTTTTAAGTCCAAGTAACCAACTCGGCCACCACGTATATCGCACCACGCATAAACAATAAATATAAATAAAAAAATACTAACATACTTACTAGGTACAAATAAAAACTAAAAAATGTTATAACTGACGCCAAAGTAACGCCCGTCCATCACAATTATTGAAAAAAAAACCATCAGAGGGCGTCGCTGGGAGACGAGGGGACTTTTATTAAACTCTACTCACCAATTTTCATTATTAAATTTCACGAGAACTCCGATATGCTTGAGACAGAGTGAACTAGCTATTACTTAGTCACTTTGGAGATTTTTCACTACTCCACTAGTTTACTACTCTTGGCGTTTTATTAGATTTTTTTATTACATTTTATATTGCTATTTAACACTTTATGTATAAATTATCTTTAGTACATAATTTCAATAAGTAAATACTGAAAAAAAGTAAGTATCTAATATATAATACATCATAATATAATCGTAGACTTTCCGTGACTGATTATTAAAGATTATTGCAAAAAAAAACTGAAAAAGAATTAAGAAAAAAAACGAGTTTATTTTATTTTATTTGTTTACGTCTCTTTGTATGTTCGTTTGTGCTTTTGCGCACGTAAAAGCCACCCATTGGATTAAAAATCGAAATACTGAAAGAATTATTGAGTTTTATATTTTTTTATGAAGCTTTATTTTGTGAGTATTATTATTAGCTTAATTTAATGGCCTCTCGCGTGCGCGTAATTTTGCCAGTGTCAAGTGAGGGTAGAATTAAATTGTTTTTTTATTATAGAGTGAAAGCGGGATAATAGGATGGAAAGAATTAGGGAAAGGACTAGGTTAGAATAAGAAATGGCCACATGACCGTATGCAAACATACGGTATAGTTATGCCAGTGTCATGTGAAGAAGGAAAGAATCTACAGCAAAATGGGTACCGCCATTTTACTGAAGAAATTGATTCATTGAGGTAGCACAAACACTGAGATCACTGCGTAAATACTACACTTCTCACACTTAAGATTACTTATGAATGCTTATTCTACAAAATTGGTACACTTTTGCACAATAATATCCTATAAACTTAACTATGAAAAATATATTAGAATCACACGACTACAGTCTTCGGGCTACCCTCAAAGAATCATTTTGTGAGTAACATTTTAGCGTTTATTTTATCGAAACCAAAACAAAATACTTATATATTAATTTTGTGATATTTTTAGTTACAAACCTCACCGCGTGTCGCATCTTCTTTTTATGTTTTTGTTTTAAAGGACAAAGTTGCGGGAAACAACTAGATTTCAATAAAGTTAAGCAGCTAATTGAATTTATGCTATTCATTATACATATTACAAGTGTATACGTGGTGGCCGAGAAGGTTAGACCTTAGACTTAGAAAACACTTAGGTCCCTGGATCAAACCTCGGGGTGTACCAATGAGTTTTTTATCTAAAAATGTGTACATTTGTTATAACAACACCACTATAGTGCCTCGGAGATCACGATAAGCTGTCGGTCCCAGTTTCACTATACCACCTTGTGAAACTGTTTATAGATGGGTTATTGAGTCTCTCCAAACATCGCGACGAGCTAGCCACTTGTTCGGTGTAGACTCATACCATCGACTACGACGAGGTGGGGTTAAAAACCCATCCGATGGATGGGTGGGATGAGGCCATGTAAGCGGTCTCGAGCGCCGTAAGGCACCCGTGATGATATTTATTTTATTTCGATATTTTTTTAATATATATTAATTCATTATATTACATTACTTTTAAATTTATAAATTTATAGTCCACTAATAATCAACTAACAAGTCTATCATCCGGTTTATAATTACCAATCTATATAAATTACCAAAGACCAGTTACCATAACTAAACGGGTTTATAAGTTACGGGACAAAGGCATGTATACGGTAGCTCAAGATCGCGGGATAACGGGCCTGGCTAATCCTATTACTGCTCTATTAAGCGATAAAATCCCGGACCCCACTCCTTATTGAATATTAAACCGGGATTCTAACCGGGACACAAAAAGAACCAACTTATAATAAAAATCTTACGTGTATTTTGCTGTAAATATTTATTATGGAAAATCTCGTGCATATGATATGGAAAAAATATATATTTTATATTTCGGAAAGCTTTAGTTTTTTTATACCTGAACAAAAGTTTGTAGCTTGTACCTATACCTGAATATTTTTTCATTAAGCTGTAATGAAGTAGTCATCGGTACTCTCCTTTTAGGGTGCGGTTACGAAACAGGTGATTAAATTGACGATAAGGCAGCGAGAATTTTAAAATATATTCGTAATGCAATTCGTCTCCGTCGCGGTCCATTTCGTAATCGCATCATTTAGCCGGCATAGTCAATGTTGTTTAACAACATGAATGTTTGCTAGCCACCAGGTAGATACAAAGTCACATGCCGAGCTCCAATAAAAATAAAATAGTTCTTTAGTATTACTTCGGTTTTTATGTGTCTATTAAGTTAAATATCGAGATAAATAGTGTTAAATTAATTAGCATATCCAGATATAACTACAACTTTGATAATAATAATATATTTATTCAAGTAAAGGTACATAGACAGTTCTTAATTAGGTACAATTTTTAACAATGTGATTTTATAAATAAATAGAAAATCTTCTGTGCCTGAACTAGGCTACGAGCCTGTATTTCAGGCAAACAGATCACTTCCGTCGTTGGATGCAAATAATTTTAGATATTTTATTATAATATTAACATGCATTATACAATTTACTGGTATAAAATAATAAATAATACTAATAACAATAATTATTAGATATGACTACCAATTAATACTATTTGAGTGTGTATGTTTAAGTGAATCCTATTTGTGCGTGTGTTGAATATGTGTGTAGTGTTTTTTTTTGTTTTTTTTTATATAGCAGGACATATGACCCTACATCCACCTGATGGTAAGTGCCAATGATTAATGTCCAAGAATGTTCTCAACCAATAGTTGCTATGGTGCTTGCTTCAATTGGTTGATTCCACTATGTCTGCTTGAGAAACTTATTCACGCTACGCTTAAAGGACTCTGGATTAAAGGAAGAAGGGAAAACGCACGCAGGCAAGGCATTCCACCTTTTTATCGTGCGACATATATAAGAGTTACCATACCTTTTTGTTCTGGTGGGCCTGTCATCCACTGTATGTGTATGCATTTTATTGCCAGTGCGTGTAGTACGGAAACGAAATGGGGAAGGAGGGATCCCAACTTTTTAGATGCTGATTTTGCAATGCTCTCTATATAGGTGGTTAAGATCGGAGCGCAATTTTATCCCCAAGATATTAAAAACGGACGTTAGTTTAAGAGCGGTGTTCTGAAGAGACGGAAGTGGGGAAAAGGGGACTTCTTTGCCGCCATTGCGCACGCTTCGTTTTACCGGCATTGAACTGGACCAGATTATCTGACCCCCACGCAGATATACGGTCTAGAGTTTCGTTCAGTTCTGCGATCAAGGACGTCGGGACTCCTCTACTTCGATTAGACTTAACGGTCTCTTAGACTGGTATCGCCCATGGACAGCACTATCATCTGCTTACGAATAAATGTTACCAAGTTTTAGCATGTCATTGATATGCAGAATAAACAGTGTTGGTGACAGCGCTGATCCCTGAGGCACGCCAGCATTTATGTCTTTGTATTTTGAGTCACACCTGTCTAAAACGACTCTAATACTCCTTTGCGAAAGAAAGCTGGCGATCCAGTCACATAACCGATTGGGAAGTCCATACGAAGGCAGCTTGGACAGTAGGGCTCTGTGCCAGACCCTATCAAATGCTTTGGAGATGTCTAGGCCAACTGCCAAAGCCTCGCCATGTTGGTCCATTGCCTCTCCCCAAACGTGCGTGACGTACGCTAGGAGATACCTACCTGTTGATCGTTTTGAACGAAATCCATATTGTTTATCGCTCAAAATGGAGTGATCTTCTAGGTATCGCCCTATTTGTGCATTAATCAGTTTTTCACAAACTTTGCTCAAGGTTGAGGTTACAGCAATAGGGCGATAATTGTTTGGGTCGGAGCGGTCACCCTTTTTTGGCACTGGCTGTATATTAGCTACTTTCCAAACTGTGGGAACTTTTGCGGAGGAGTAGGACAATCTATATAGACGCGTGAGGGCAGGACACAGTTCAAGTGCACACTCTTTTAAGACAACTGCTAGTATACAATCTGGACCACTGGCCTTCCGGGTATCTAAACTTCGGAGTATTGCACGCACATCGCGCTGTCTTATAATGATATCGGGCATTGAGAAGCCACAATTATCAATACGAGGCGATTGCGCGCCTCCATCATAAAGCCGAGAGTTTGAGGCGAAAAGAGTTGCCAGTAGTTCGGCTTTATCTTTTGCCGAGTTTGCCAGCAATCCATCAGGCAGACGTAACGGTGGTAGTGAGGAGCGACAGAAGTTGGATTCCACGGATTTTGCAAGCTGCCAGAAACTGCGACTACCAGCCGGGCGATTAAGCAGTTCTTGCCCAATCCGTGAAATATGTTCAGATTCTGCCCGTTTGAACACCTTCCTGCAGACTTTGGTGGCAAGGTTGTATGGCGACAATAGATGTCTGACCTTACATACAAACATACCCCGGCCTTTGGTAAAAACTTCTCTTCCAGAGTATACCCAGGGTAAAGTAGATAAGATGTATCAGTCGGCTGGACAATCTGCGTCTCCATAAGAAAAAGCATCTCTGGTTTTACCGTCTCGAGATGATGGTGGACGGCTATGAGGTTAGCATGGATCCCGCGAATGTTCGCGAAATTCATGTGAAAAATGGAGATGTGCACCGCTGTAGAACGCTTTTTCTTATTTGTTGCTATTATGTTGGGTTTGAGTATGAAGATAAAGGGAAGAAAAAATGAAAACAGAAAGCGTGAAGTGACACATTGCATTTAAAGATAACACCCAAGAGACAAACCTCTCGCAGTAAATACTTAAGAAGGAATAACGCCGACATGTCGGACGGAAGGGCCCCCGTACCCCCCCGGAAGTGGTTGCCGGGATCTCCTCCGGTCACCAACCGGCACAACAAACCACTCCGAGATTATGCGCCACATGAAGGGGCAGCCCCTCGTGGTGGTAAACCTTGAGCCCCTATACTATGCAGCGGGCGGCCAGCGGAAAACCGTTTCTACGGGTCTCCCTGGCCGACATGTCGATGCTGTCCCCTCCCAGTCTACGGTCGATATGACCCCCGGCATCATAAAACAGAGGCAATGTCCCACTTACTGGTTGTCCACCGATTGTTTCCGAAACACGACAATGATCGCTTGACGGATTTTTCATCAGTGGCTGGTGGTAGCTAGCCAGACGGGAAAAAAGTGTGAGGGAGTGGTGATGTTACGACATTACTTTTTTTAAAGGCTTTATTTAAAATTTTAATGGTTAATTGAAGCATTTTATCCGATAAAATAAATTAACGAAATGCTAAAAAAAACAAAAGAAGAACAACAATTGTATTTCAACAACAATTGAGCAGTAGTTCCATCAGCAATATCAGTTTCAAGAAACAACAACTGGAAAACAGAACGAAACGAGAGAATTAAACGACGTCGACAATGCAGCCAAACTTAAGACAAGTTGAACAAGAAGCCAGCAGGCATTTAATTAAAGTCGAATACCTTGCAATAAAATAGACCCTTTTACAAATTCGGTATCTCTACAAAGTGTTAGAGTTACAATTTGTTACAAAACTTGTGAAAAGATGCGACGTCCGAATGATCAATTAGATATTGATGCAAATATTATTTATTTAAAATTATTTATTGCACATAATTGTACATTTTCAAGCATTTTACATACAACAGTGCATATATCACATAAAACATTTTGTTTATCAAAAATATACCATTTTATAAATATCTTGTCCAACATTCTCTCATTACTTTATTCGCAGTTGTTTGTATTTATTTTGTACGTGGATTCATTTAACAACTATTTCATTTCGGAACTGCATCATTTAGCCGGCATAGTGAAAGCGATCAATACTGTAAAACAACAATGTATTGATCGACCTCATTCATGAATTTCTATCAACAAAGGCTACTACTACTCATACTCAATCTTAAACGTTAGCTGGTAGATAATGCCTAAGGAATTAAGTTCGTCTCTGTGCATAACTTTTGTTTACTGTGCAATAAAGTGTTTTTAAATAAATAATTACTCGTAAATAATACTATTATACTTAGGCGAGCTTAATACTTTAAGCATATCTCCCAGCTAACTAATGAAGATTTTATTTATTCATATTTATTTATATTTTGTTGTATTTATTATTGTATATTTGACATACATTTAACAGATAATTATTGAAAGTTTTGATGTATCTCAACATACAAAAGTGATGATGAGTTTAACTTGGCAGTATTTTTTGTTTAAAGCGACAGAGGAGATTGTTTTAGAGCGATGCTGTAACTGTAAGAAAGAACTCTATTAAGAAAGATAGAAAGAAATACTTTATTTGACTCATAGCATCATAAAAAAATACACATATGATAAAAAATACACTAAAATAAAATAAACAATGAAACTGCCTTAATCAACACAGAGAACTAGTTAGGTAAGTGTTCTAGGTAATGCTGTTTTATAAACTACATGATGAACTTAATATCTTGAAAGAAGGGCATGCTCTGCTGGTTTGGGCATGTAGAAAGAATGAGTGATGAATGAATGACGAACCAGATATATAAAAGTAAGGTAAAGGGTAAACGTGGCCGGGACACCAAGACACACTTACCATAATCAAATTGAAAAGGTTTTAAAATACGGTGCAATTAAAAGTCTTCGAAATCGGCGTGCGTGTATGCGGAGAGTTATGACTGTGGACAGGTATATATATAATAAGAGAGGGTAGATATAAGTACAACTGTTAATGTGACAATAAACGTAGTCAGTCTCGAATACGCTGTATTTTATTAAGTACATATTATTACTATACACCAAAAGAAGTATGTAGAGATAGAGACGTGGCGCTCGGTCATCTCTGCTTATCCCGTAAGGTACCTGGCGTGAAGATAAATAAATAAAAAACAAAATAAAATTCACAATAAACTACAATAAAGTTTTAAGTAAAACAAGGCATAACTAAACAGTACAACCTTTTCACAACAACAAGCACTGAAAACTTTTCGAATCTCCAGCCGAGCCTTCTTCGCCATTAAAGCTTCGACGCACCAAAATTAAATTCGTTTTCTAAACTTAGGGCGTTTCAGATTATTTATTCGAGCTTTCCGAATTTATGCGTTACCTGCGCACAAAATGGCGGCCGGGTCAATGGGGGCCTGTAATTAATTTGGCCTTTGGTAAGTGCTAACATTTATTTCATTATAGAAACGTTAGGGATGTTTTACAGATCACCATTTTATCGTTGCTGAGATAAAAGGCGTACTAACGTGACTAGCGTTTGGATTCGTTTAGAAGTTTTAGTTTTGTTTTTTATAATCATATTTTCTTAACCTAAATACTCTTTAAATCAATATAACCCAATAATTTAGTGTAGGTCATTAAATGAAAATAAAGAAATAAGTTTTTATTTTATTTTAATAAAATAACCATGTTTTCGGAATCTCTTCAAAGCATATACATTTCATAATAGTCTTAACACAATAAGAATAACTTCAAACATTATTAGCCATTTACCTAGTAGTTCTCAACTAGTGTATTTTTTTAGTAAATTTATTTATGGACAAGTTAGAAATATTTCACAAAAAACCTATTATCAAATTATAGCGTTCCCTACACATTTGTCTGAATAGTCGACAAACGACTTTTTAATTGCTCAGTTATTAATGACAGGCACTCAAATACCTGTTTAATTTGAATTCTGGTGACCTCACTGCTGACGTTTTATTTCTTCCTTCTTCCTGTAGATTAGTTTCATATTTTATCGCTTTGAATATAACGAATCCGAGACTTTAATAATTTATCTGTTTTGACATCACTATACATACACACTACACAAATAAGCACTCATTGAGACACACTCACCCAAACACTCATCAATACACACACTTACACAACAATTTTTTCATTGCTTGTCTTTTTATTTTTATTCTTTTAAACTAAATCTTTATGTTTTGTCAATTATTACCTTAATTTGAAATTAAAATATAATAATCATTGTACTTATAATACTGGTATGGGGGCCTGGAGATCTGTAGGACAGGCATTGCATTAGCCTAGTTCAGTCTCCAGACTCTCACAAGGAAGTACGTAATAAACTATTTATGAAATAATGGAACTAACCTAAGTTCATATGATAATTTGAAGAAAAAAAACTATATTTATCATAAAATTTTAATTTTATAAACCACCAAGTAAAATTTAAATATAATATGCTATTGTTTTTTGATTAATATAAAAATGTATGTGTATCACGGGTGCCTTACGGCGCCCGAGACCGCCTAGACGGCCCCAGGGTACCCAGCGAAGGGGTTTTAATCCCTACTTGTCGTAGCCGATGGTGTGAGTCTACACCAAACAAGTGGCTAGCTCGTCGCGATGTTTTGAATAAACTCAATAACCCATCTATAAACAGTTTCACAAGTTGGTATAGTGAAACCGGGACCGGGATAATATAAAAATACACAAAAATATCCCTTTTGATTTTATTAGCATTATGTCATTGTGGTTTTAAACTAAGGTAGGTGATTTGTAGATAGGTAAAAACTTCAAGCAAAGTTGGATATTATCCTACTTGAATATAAAATTGCTTAATGTAGTTGAAAGTTGACTTCTTTGAGGCAACAAAGCGAATCTATAATCACCTGATAGTAACCATACTACAATACTATTTTAACCAAAAAACTGCAAAATTTTCAAAATGAGTTTATTTATAGATAGTATGTTTAGCTTGGAGAAAAAAAAGTGCAAGTTCTCCTTTTGATCAGAGTGCTTTGAAATGACGCTTAAATATAATTTTAATTTAATTTAGGGACAATAATTCACGACGTATTAACGACTAATAAATTAATAATATATTTAATGTATTACATAATATAAATATATACGAAAAAAAAAGAAGTTCTTTGACATGCAACAAGCATTTATCTGTTTTTATGGAGTATTATGATTGGTATAAAATTAGGCATATATAGTGATTACTACTTCATAATACATAGCTTGGTTTAGTTTGTTAAAAGTTAATGAATGAAAATAAAACAAAGCAATGTATTACGCATTGTCATGGTAATTTACAATTGTCACGTTTATGAAATACACTTTATGAAATTCACTTTGGAGAGAATTGTATAATATAACGTTTATGGAATATGCCCGTTGTGGATTAGAGGATCTAAACAAATGATGAAATAATGAAGTAATAATTTATACTAAGTTTTTTAAAACATCTGGCCCGTTAGTGTGCTAGCGGGCCAGATGTTATAATTATATTTGTGATTTCTACTTTAGAAGGTGTGGTCATAATTTCGGACACAGGTGATAATAAAAAAAACTTTTTAATACAAATTCAATACCCTGATTCCATACTCAACTATTTCATCCGAAATTAATATATATTTTTAATTATATTCAATTGTCATAAAATTTTGGATCATGCGCAGAAATATCATTGTTTATCGTTTTAAAATGTGCATACAAGTATGAAGATTTTATTCATCATACTTGTAGGCTACTATACTAGGACGACCATTTAGGAGATAAAGTAATAATTACTTACTAAGGCCCGGTTTCTTGATGGATAGTCATCTCGACTAATTATTAAATAATGACAGTTATGGCGTCTTTTATATGAATTTGAAATATGTTTTGACAAAAATCTCATAGAACACCCGCCATTTTTAACTATAGTAACGTAAACTATCCATCAAGAAACCGGCCCTAAGGCGATAAATCATTTATTAGGTATATTTTTTTAATCAGATCCCAAAATAAGTCTATGTGTTAAAGAAAAATTTAAATGATCAGACTAGGGCCGGTATTAAGGCAGAAGTAGGTGACGATTTGGAGTCGAGTCACGTCGGCGCGTCGTTTTGAGAGGCCCAGTCGAAGCCCAATATTAGACATAAAGGAGTTTTTCTGTTCACCCCTCGGAGAACGGACGAGGGTTGGGGCCATCCCTTTATGAACAAACACCTCTAAATTTATTGTTCATTTTGGAATAAAAAAAATAATTTGACTGTTAGACATATATTCGTTGTAATACCGTTGTTAACCGCCTCTGTAGACTGTGGGTTAGGTGGAAAGAAGGTCTCTATAATTTCGCTAGGCCGACCGACCGGTCTCGTTAGTGGGCCCATACAGACGCAAAAACCGTCAAGTGACCTAGTCATGTTTAGGTTTTAGTCTGTGGGTTCACCGGTTTTCAGCAGACTACTGTATCGGTTTTTTATCGAGGTGGTAGTCTCCTTTCAAGGTGCAGTTACGAAATGGGTAGTTAAATTGACAATAAGAATGCAATTCGTCATTTTAGCCACCCATTTCGTAAACGCATCATTTAGCCGGCATAGTGGGAGCGATCAAAACAATTATTGATTGACCCCATTTGTAGGTCTGCTTACCACCAGGTAGATACAAAGTCACATGTCGTGCTCCAATAAAAAAAAAGACTAGTGGTTGCGCCTGTGTGACTGAGGTCATGAGTTTGTCACGGTCTGAGTGTGTATAAAATATAATATGTATTAATACCATTGTTTCTAGTACACATAGTACAAGTCTAAAGCTTAGTTTGTGACCAGGGCAATACGGGTGTAATGTCCTACATATTATTTTATTATTATTATTAATAGTTGTCGTTTAGAGCGTAGATATCGACTTCATAGACATAACTACAAGTCAATAATAATAAATAAAAATATTAAACATCTATTGCACTGGTTGCAAACTAAACTATAGGCTTGTACTAAGTACGAACCTGTACTAGAAATATCGATTCTAATACATTTTATATTTTATAAACACCCAGATCATAGAAAACTGTAGAGAACATCTTAGTAATATTATTTTGTCATGAGTGGTAATCAAACACACGACCGCCGGATGAAACGCTAATAACGTAACTACTAGACCACGGAGGAGGTCAATGGAACCAGCTAACCACCTTTAACCTTATTTTTAAAAACTTATTGAGTCCTTGAAAAACACTTCAGTTAAAATAGGTTTTGTCTCTTTTAGCATATAGATTTTTGTTGCTAAAGAAAGAGAAAATCCTACTTTAATTAAAGTGTTCAATAAGTTTTTATGTGTTAGCACAGAATAAATAATAGTACAAGTAGTGTTAGTCTTATAGTTCTTAAGGTTAATATCATATAAAGACAAAAGTTGCCGCTTCACTGCGCGTTTAATTTTAATATCAAATATGAAAGCTAATTAATAACAGGAGATGTACAGCATATGACACACGCACACTTAGAGTTTACACCCGTATTCTAAGACGTTTCCTTAACTCCACTCTTCACTCAAAGAGCGTCTGTCTCAACTTGCTTTTTATAGTTGACATTTGGTGGAAAGAGACAAACGTTCCTTGAGTGTAAAGTAGAGTTAAGGATACGTCTTAGAATACGGGGGTTAGTGTAATACATTTTTCTTCGACTCTTTATAAATGCAATTTTATAGGAGCACGGTATAAGTCATTCAATATAAATTGAAACAATTGATTTTTTTATTTTACTATAAGATAAACACACAAATAAAAAACTTAAACAGACATAAATTTTATAAAAAAATAAAACCTTCCTAATTATGTTCAGATTTTGAATGTTCTTTTTACATATTTAAAAAAAAAACACACAAGATTCAAATATTATGCAAATTAAACAAAAAAAAAACATCAAAGAATTTCATAAAGGGAACATTGCTTTAACTTCCGGTTTTTGCAAAGAACGTCATTATTAAAATTCAAAAGTACTTAATGTAATAAGAATATATTTAACATAAATTATTTGGATTTCTGTTATTATTTTTTTGTCAAGATACATTGCGTATAAATTATATATATATATATATATATATATAAACCAATATAATAATGCATACATACAAATCATCACGGGTGCATTACGGCGCCCGAGACCGCCTAGACGGCCCCAGGGTACCCAGCGGTGGGGTTTTAATCCCACCTCGTCGTAGCCGATGGTATGAGTCTACACCGAACAAGTGGCTAGCTCGTCGCGATATTTTGAATAGACTCAATATGGGCTATAAACAGTTTCACAAGTTGGTATAGTGAAACCGGGACCGACAGCTTAACGTGCTCTCCGAGGCATACCAATAATTTATTCCTAAACCAGATTAACACAATTTTACTGTACAGCCGGGCTGCTCCTTGTAAGTTATAATAACCTGTATTAGCAGCATTATATATAGGACATTCACATATTGCTCTGTTCACATACTAAGCTCTAGGCTTGTACTATGTGTACCATAAACAACGATACTACCTATATACATATTATATTTTATAAACAACCATGACAAAATGTACAGAAAAACGTACTTGGTAATATTTTTGCAATAGGGATGGGGCACTGGGAATCGAACACACGACCTCCGGATACAACGCCAAAGGCGCAACCACTAGTCTACTAAGGCGGTCGTTAGAGGAGCCTTTATTATTATAAAGTATGGATAAACATAATAGTATATTATTATCTTACAACATACTGTTTCATAAAATATATATTTAAACAGTACCTTAAATTAATTTTATGAAATTTAATTAAACCTAGATATTCTGGCTCAGTGTACCTTCAGCCAAGCGACGGTACAGTAATTAACAATATAACGTTCCTAAGTTCTAAATTTAGTTTGAAGGTATAGACTCAATACTCTACCTTCACGACTATGATCCTACTAAGAAGGTAGTCAGTGCCTACCAAGGTTGATTAAGATAAGTAAAGAAATCTAAATCCAGGTAGATAATCTTATTTTAGTGTAAGCCTAATGACATGTAAATCTAAAATTTTATAAGGTACTATATGTTAACCGACAGGCGTCGCATTAAAAAAAAAGTAAGTACGCATAGTTATAAAAACCAGACATTTATATTTTCAGATAACCCAAGGTACTCTCCCGTGTACTCTTTGAACAATGTCAAAGGCGTTGACTAATTGACTAACTATTGTCCAAAATATATTTGATAAAAAATTACAATAAAATGGCTTATAACCGTTTTCACCTAAAACTTAACTTTTACTCAATTGGATATTTGATGACCGTAGGACGAACGTACACCATCAATAATTTAGATTTTTTATTTAAATCAGTTCAATGACTAATCAATCCATGAATATAGAGGAAGCTAAGAATAAGGAAGTATGTAGAGATCGTGCGAAGTGGCTTACATTATATGCCTACTCTGTAATAGGGTTACAGGCGTGATGGTAGACATATATTTAGAAAGTATTTCCTTATATGTATACGTGGTGGTCGAGTTTGTTAGACCTTAGACCTAAAAACACTTAAGTCCCTGGTTCAAACCCCGGTGTGTACCAATGAGTTTTAATCAAAAAAATAATGTACATTTGTTTAACAACACCACTATAGTGCCTCGGAGAGCACGTTAAGCTGTCGGCCCTAGTTTCTTATACCCACTTGTGAAACTGTTTATAGATGGATTATTGAATCTATCCAAACATCGCGACGATCTAGCCACTCATACCATGGGCTACGACGAGGTGGGATTAAAAACTCCTAGCGCCGTGATGATATATATGTAATTCCTTATAATAAGATACAAGTATAGTTACTGAATAAAAAAAACTCTTATATAATTTTAATATTTCCCCAAAACATTTACCTCCATCTCGAAACAAAGAAAATTTGCCCACACATCCAAAACCCATCTTGACGCGCGAAAAACAACTCGAAACAAAGAAAATTTGCCCACACATCCAAAACCCATCTTGACGCGCGAAAAACAACATCTGCTAATAAAAATAAAAACATTTCATAGCGTACATTAAAACAGTGGGTACGCGAGCGAAGACCGGGCCGCCCTATAATAATCGATACGGGCGGCGCAGGTAGACGCGCGCCCGCCCTTCTCCGCCGCCCTAAGCAGATGATGCAGCCTATCTAATGATTCATTGATGGACTAGTATTATGAATTATGTATGTCTAAACATAGTGGAATACTAGTTTAGATTAATTTAACTGTTGTATAAATTGTATAACAAATTATAGTGAAAATATAAATGATTATTTTTGTACATTTTTGTTTATTTAAATATAGCACAGGTATATGTGTGCCCTAAGCGGACGATAGGGTTTATTTAATGAGTTATTGATGTATGTTAGAAATTATGTGTCGATATAGTCAAATTCTAGAAGTTCAAGTTTTTAGGTGGGAGGAAGGTCTCTATAACTTCGCTAGGCCGACCGACCGGACTCGTTACCACCGCCCTTACAGATGGAAAAGCCGCCAAGAGCCGCCTAGTCATGTTGCGGTTTTAGTCTGTTGGTTCACCGGTTTTCGGGAGAATACTGTATAGATTTCTTGTCGAGGGGTAGTCTCCTTTCATGGTGCGGTTAAGAAACGGGCGATTGACGATAAAGCAGCGAGGATATTAAAATAGACTCGTAATGTGAATACGTCCATATCGCCGCCCATTTCGTAACCGCATAATTTAGTCAGCATAGTGGGAGCGATCAATATTGGTAAATAATGTATTAATAATTGACCCCGTTAGTAGACTTTGTATGTATGTTTACCATCAGGTAGATACTAAGACAAATGCCGTGCCCCGTTTAAAAAAAAGTTAATTTAATTATTATCTGAATTGTATGACAAATTAAAGTATCACATCACACAATCACAAGGTAAAATAAATAAATGATAAAAAAAGCACGCTCGCCCTATAATAATAAGTAGATGAAGGTTTTATGATTTATAGAAGGACTAGCATTTTAAATTATTATAATGTAAATATAATGGAATTCTAGTTTAAGTTAATAAAGCCTAAATTTTTCTAGCTGTGTATAGGTAGTTATGGCTCTATAGTTGTTGCAGAATTTACTACATGTAAATGGTAATGAAAACTGTGTACGTCTGTTATTATCTTCGTAAATATTATAATTTATACAGAATTAAGATAATCAACAAAAACATTATTAAATTTCATCGCACATTTTGTAGGATATTTAATTTTAATAATGTTTTTAAAAGTAAATTACTCGTTTAAATTCAAAAGTTATTATTATTATAATTAATAATAATATGTTGGACATCTCACACAATATGTTGCCTTAATTAAAAAGTTAGGACTAGTCTTGTACTATGTGTACTAGAAACAACGATAAATAATAGTTCTGCCATAACTGAGAATAGAACCCAAGACTTTTGTTTAGAACGCTAAACAAAATTCTCGTAACAGACTATAGACCACAGAGGCGATCCAATATAGAGAAAAGTATTTCATCTAATCATGTTCAATAATAATCTAGATTAATTTATATCCCGGTGTGTACCAATGAGTTTTTAATAAAAAAAAAATATGTACATTTGTTTGACAGCACCACTATAGTGCCTCGGAGAGCACGTTAAGCTGTCGGTCCCGGTTTCACTATACCAACTTGTGAAACTGTTTACAGATGGGTTATTGAGTCTATTCAAAAACATCGCAACGAGCTAGCCACTTGTACGATGTAGACTCATACCATCGGCTACGACGAGGTGGGATTAAAACCCCTCCGCTGGGTACCCTAGGCCGTCTAGGCGGTCTCGAGCGCCGTAAGGCACCCGTGAAGATATGTATGTATGTATGTTAATTTATTATTCTTTTCTAGATTCTAGAACATAAACTTAATGTATTATTCCTGTGGCCGTGTATGCGGTCTCGAGCACCGTAACGCACCCGTGATAGCACGTACATATGGCTCGAATGCGGTGCTATAAATAAAATAAGTAATATTACATCCACTCTCGTTATAAAACAATTGAGTCTCGAAAGCTCTCGAAAGCACGGTAGCGAGACTGAACGATTTTCTGCAGTTGAAATTTCACTGACAAATTGCGCGATCCTCTGCAATGCAATTAAACAATCTCAGAGAAATTCATTCTATTTAATGTTAGTAATAAGCGAAATTACATTTTATCCTTGGAAAATGGTGGAGAAATTGTTTTTGCTAAGTTATATTAGAAAGGAAGTGGCATAAGCCCGACACCTACTCTTAATAATGGTTCGAGGAAATACTTAACAATCTAGAGATGATTCTTTAGAAGAAATGGGATGTTTACTGTGGAACTACGGCGTTAGTATAATATAAAAATTATATTATTGTTTATAATATAAGTTTTGAAGTTATTTAAGTGCATAATATAAATATGCGTAAGTATATTATATACATGATTCCTAACAAAAAAGGAGTTCGTTTGTGATAATTCATTGTGAAGTTGAATGATTGTGAAGTTGAAACACATAACTTAGTACATAAACATCATAGGCGTAATAATTTCAAAATGATATTATAATTTTACAAACATTTATAATGTTATATTATTTTAAAATTTATCCGTTTTTCATTTTAATATATATTTATTTTTTCTTAATATTCGTATTTATTCAGTTTACAAAACAAAGGAAATAATACTTAGTAAAACGACTTTTACTACATTTTTATTTTTACTACTTGAAAACAAAACAAAATACCTAGTAAGTTAAATGAACAAAAAACAACAAGTATACAAGAACATTTTTCTCGATCCAAAAATAAACCAAAACAAATATTTTGGTATATTAATTTAACCTAAAGACAGGCTCACAAAAAACCGCTCTAAATGCAAATATCTCATAATTTGGGCATCATAAATAACACTGTTGAAACTGCTCTATCGACTAAGAAGAAGACCAGTGTTTTTTGCGCCACTGATTTACAATTTAATACTCAGCAAGGCCCACAGTCCTAGTTGGTTTAATTAATCATTTGTCGGACCAGAAAATTGTCCAGATGCTAACCGATAACGACATCCTCTGAAAACTTGACGAAATTCTCTTTTATTAGACGAAAACCGCAAACTGTTTGCTTTACAACGATCGTAAGCTTACGCGATTCTTACACAAATCGTTATTTATTGCGGCAATGGATTGAACAATGGTGGAGTCAAAAATATTGGACGACAAAATGAAAATGGAGGATTTTGAATGACAAATCGGCGGCCATGGCGGGCGTAGGGAGACACTTTTAACAAATGCGTTATAGATTCAGTATAACATTTTGTGATTTTAATATAACGGAAAATTAAGACATCGAAAGCTGCTTTAAATATAACGAGTCTAGACATTAACGAGTAGTAAAAAAAATTACTTTGATTGCAAGAAATTATGTTATTATTTTTAATATACGTGGTGGCCGAGTTGGTTAGACCTTGGACTTAAAAACACTTAGGTCCCTGGTTCGAATCCCGGTGTGTACCAATGAGTTTTTAATTAAACAAATATGTACATTTGTTTGACAACACCGCTATAGTGCCTCGGAGAGCACGTTAAGCTGTCGTTCCCGGTTTTACTATACCAACTTGTGAAACTGTTTATAGATGGGTTATTGCGTCTTTTCAAAACATCACGACGAGCTAGCCACTTGTTCGGTGTAGACTCATACCATCGGCTACGACGAGGTGGGATTAAAATTCCTCCGCTGGGTACCCTGGGGCCGTCTAGGCGGTCTCGTATATGATGATATGTATGTATATATGTATTAATAAAGTTATTATTATGTATCATTTCATACAGGAAATTCAAGACGTGTTGGCCGAAAATAGGCTTGTAACAATTGCTCCACTAATCTACCTCCTAAATTGCCTAGATCTTAAATTTAAGAAAAAAAAGAAGTTATTAATGAAAAATAAAGGCATCTACAAACTAAACTATTACTCAAATAAAAAAGTACATTAATTATTTTCCAGTAGAAATAAACACCAAAGAACAGAAAGTATTTTAATAAATATAATTATGAATTCCTATCTCTGAAATATAAAATAATAATCACAACAATTATACACCCAACAAAAGAAATCAATTACCCCAATCATCTAACCCCAAAACTCATCATAATTTCAATGCAAATTTAAATGACAATAGTTTCTGTACCCATCCCCTGCACAGTGGGCTGCCACAATGAGCATGCCTAGACAAAATAACCCAAACTTTATGCGCCAATAACACGTGCATGGCCACAACAAAACCCTCCAAAATGGACCATACATTAAAACTTATTACAATAGATAAGAAGATAATTCAATAAGCCACTCGACCCTTAAACTTTTCCCATAATTCAAGCGTTGAATACACTCCACTAACTCTCCGTATGTAATATTTGGTAAGTTAATGAATATGTACGGTGGGCGGTAGGTATAGTAATGGTGAAAAAGTAAAACTTAATACAACAATAATTCTAGGTTGGGTTTTTCTTGCTGAATATTTTACATATTTTTTTTAAAGGCAAAGAACACAGACATATTGCTCTCATCACAAAGTAAGCTTTAGGCTTTATGTGTACCAGAAACAATGATATTAATACATATTATATTTTATAAACAACCAGACCATGACAAACTATACGGAAAAAGAACTAATATTTTTTTGGCATAGGTGGGAATCGAAGCCACAACCTCCGGATACAACGCCAAAGACGCTACAGCTAGTCTACGAAGGCGGAAAGGTAATTAATTAAAAATTAATTTGTTATGTATATATTTTAATTTGTTTTATTTTTATTCAAAGTATAATATTAAATTGGAGGAGATGATAAAGTTTTAAAGCTAAAACATATGTATATTAATAGTTAGCAAAGGTATTAAAATATTAGACCACGGCATGTGACCTTGTTATGAGGTCAGAAAAAAGTCCATGAATGGGATCAATAAATTATTGTTTTACATCATTGGTTGCTCCATCTATTCCGGCCTAATGATATGGTTACGCAATGAGCGCAAAGACGAATTTGCGTAACCATAGAGTGTACTTCAATATACTCGCTGTTTTACCTTAAAAATAGCTGCCCCTTTCGTAACCTCACACTGAAAGAAGTGTACTACCTCAACATTATTATTATTAGTGCGACCGCCCGCCCAAACCCGAATAATCAGTCTCCTTATTAATTACTATCTGATCCGCGAAACTTCGCCTGCTTTAACCATTACGCAGCGTACGCTCTCCAAAGGAATAATTTCCCCCCGTTTTTGCAACATTTTTTATTGTTACTCCGCTCCTATTAGTCGTAGCGTGATGTTATGTTTACTATAGCTTTCCTTGATGAATGGGGTATCCAACACTAAAATAATTTTTCAATTCGAACCAGTAGTTCCTGAGATCAGTGCGTTCAATAAAACAAACTCTTCAATTTTATAATATTAGTATCTATACTAATATAGATTTTATTTATTTATTTTATTATATTATTAGAACACAGCCTACAATCATGAGAGGTAGAGATTTTAGTTACTTCCACAATGCCGGCTTTAGATGCTGATTCACGATTATTTTGAAGGGCTCCATAATATAGTACCTTTATAATTATTATGTAAATGTATATCATTGTATGTATAAATAAAAACCATTACGGGTGCCTTTTTGGTTCCCGAGAACCGTTTAAACGGCCTTAGTACCCAGCGGAAGGATTGACCGGTCCTCATTACGCCGATAGTATTCGAACCTAACAAGTAGCGAGCTTGTTGCGGTGTTTATTATATTGTGGAGGTATTGTCTCGTTGTATAAGGCGTTCACTCTTCCCACGTCTAGCCTTGTTGTCATCTGCTTAATCTTGTTATGTATGTATGTATCATCACGGGTGCCTTAGGGCGCCCGAGACCGCCTAGACGGCCCCAGGGTACCCAGCGGAGGGATTTTTAATCCCACCTCGTCGTAGCCGATGGTATGAGTCTACACCGAACAAGTGGCTAGCTCGTCACGATGTTTTGAATAGACTCAATAACCCATCTATAAACAGTTTCACAAGTTGGTATAGTGAAACCGGGACCGACAGCTTAACGTGCTCTCCGAGGCATTATAGTGGTGTTGTCAAACAAATGTACATAATTTTTTTAATTAAAAAACTCATTGGTACACACCGGGATTCGAACCAGGGACCTAAGTGTTTTTAAGTCCAAGGTCTAACCAACTAGGCCACCACGTAATCTTGTTATTAGTTGACTTAACCAAAAAGCAGCCTCAGCCTGCTTTTTTATTATTGTATGTAGTTTTGTTATTACCCTTATTTCTAACAGGTTTAGAATTACCTTATAATAATTATGGGCGACTTTTATTATTAAGCAGACTTTGAAAAGCTTTTTGCAAAACATTTACAAGATCAAAATAAATTTTCCGACGTAAACAAGCGTTCGTAAAAATATAAAAACAATCCATCTTACACACACGATATTTTTGCTAAGAAAATAAACATTATGTTAAAAGAAAGGTTTTTCGTCGTACCAGCCATAGAAACCGCGTTACAGCCGGGGGCTAATCCCACATGAACCCCATCCCTATATTATAAATACTATTAGAGGAACCCTCTCAGTTCGGGTATCCCGTGAGAGTTTTGCGCCCCCCGATCCGCAATTTCGCCCACTGGGCAGAGCTAAAACTATTCTGTAATCCGCGACTATACGACCAACTATCTAAACGCCGAGAAATTTTCTTCATTACTTCAATAAAAGAGGATTTATCTTTTATCTGTCAGGTGAATTTTCTTTGAACAATATTAAATGAGAAAAGCGGTCAAGGGCGAATTATGTTCCGTAACCATTTATTTTCATGTGAAAACTGATATCACTTTAAATATTTCACATTTAATCTTTATATGTAAGTATATCAAATGGGAAATCTCATAATAATATGTATATGTATATACATGGTGACTTTGAAAGGATGTACTTTGGGCTAATATGAGGTTCTGCTGATCAATACTAACAACTTTTTCCATGAAACCATGTGCCGGAAATGAAAAAAAAAATGCCTTCTCCATACAAACTAGTAATGTTAAAATTACCAATTTGTATGGGGAAGGCAAATTTTTTTTCATTTGCGACACATGGTTTCATGGGAAAAGTTGTTCGATTTGATCAGCGGAACCTCTCATTAGCCCAAAGTACATCATTTCAAATTCACCCTGTATATATATATCATCACGGGTGCCTTACGGCGCCCGAGACCGCCTAAACAGCCTCTGGGTACCCAGCGAAGGGGATTTTCCCACCTTGTCGTAGCCAATGGTATGAATCTACACCGAACAAGTGGCTAGCTCGTCGCGATGTTTGGATAGAGATAGACTCAATAACCCATTTATAATCAGTTTCACAAGTTGGTATAGTAAAACTGGGACCGACAGCTTAACGTGCTCTCCGTACTATAGTGGTGTTGTTAAGCAAATGTATTTTTTTTTTTACAATAATATTCATTGGTACACAGCGGGGTTTGATCCAGTAATAATGACATAATAATATCTTTTTAAAATCAAGCTTTTGTCGATCGACCCTTACTTACCATCAGGTAGGTATATACAAATCCAGTGTAGTACACACTTCGTGCTCCATTAAAGCACCAAGATATACTGTCATTCAAAATTTCAAGTTTCTATCTAACCAGTTTCTGGAACATGGACATAGTGATGCCATAATTAAGTGTTTTTCCTTAAAAATAGTAAGGAATCCTAAAAAGGCTTAACTGCCGCTCAGCCCGAACCTAGAATCATTAAATTCGGTCGGTTGGTCTCCCAACCCGGTAAAGAAGATTTTCTGTTAAAAGCGCCACAGAAATATAAATTAAATAAGAAATTGCGGTCCGGTCACGTAATCCAGTTATTTGCGTCCTAATTGAGCATAAAAGGGAATTGTGATTCCCCAGGGACGCACTGTATTAGTTACCAAGTATATTCCAAAAAAAAAATAGCGATTGATCATTTATTTTAATCATCACCATCATCAGCCATAGGACGTCCACTGCTGGACATAAGCCTAGCTCTCCTATATATTTCCAAAAAGACCAAATGGAACCGGCTTGCATCCAGCGAGTTCCTGCGGTCTGAATAAGGTCGTCGTTCCACCTTGTGGGTGGACGTCCTACGCTGCGCTTGCTGGTGCGTGGTATCCATTCGAGAACTTTACGACCCCATAGGCCATCAGTACCCCTAGTGTGAGTTTTCTAACTATTACTTTGAGTTTAAGTTAACTAAATTAGTATGGGAAATGGTTCAGCGCTCCAAGCGGAAATTTCGAGAACGAAAAATGCGAGCGTGTGATTGGTCAAAATGTTAACGCGGTAGTATAGTTAACGCGAAAGTAAACGTTATAAAAAGTCACACTAGGGTTACAGTTCTGCGTGCTATGTGCCTGCCCACTGCCATTTTAACTTACTGATTCGCTGGACTATATCGGTAACTTTCGATCGATCTCGCAGATTTATATGTAGAATACATAATTAAGGTCGCCTTGGGCACACCCTGGCAGATAATGATTGGCAGGTCAGTGCAATCAGCTAACCACCTAGTCTTACACTAGTTATGTAGCAAGCGTTTGGGTGGGTAGTATTTTTTCATATAACGACATCAATTGTCATTGCACTGTCCGTCTATATCAAATATCAAGATAATAATAAATAATCTATGTTCTTTTGGTAATGAATAGCAGCTTAACCAAACACATTCAATTCTAAGACTTCATTGTTTTTTTTTACTTTTCATAGATATCTGTAAATGTTTACATGAAATACTTAATTTAAATTGAAAAAAAACTATTTATTACAATCATTTGATAGTCCCTGCGGGTAGGCGCAGAGACTATCAAATGCCACTTGCCAATACCGACGTTTGTTTTTTTTTAATATGTAGGATATTGCTCTGGTCAAACATAAGCTCTATCCTTGTATTAGGTATATGTGACCACGACAAACTGTACAAATTTTTTTTTTCCATAGATGTGAATCGATCCCACGACCTCCTGATACAACGTTAATAAATATAACTTTGCTAGGTTAACCGATCGGTTTCGTTTCAGATGCAAAAACCGTGAAGAGATCTGTTAGTCTTGTTTCGATTTTAGTCTGTGAGTTCACTGGTTGTTAGGAGCCATATGCACGAGTTCTTGTCGAGGTGGTATTCTCCTTTCATACGAAACCAGTAATTGATTTGACGATAAAGCAGATTCGTAATTCAAATTCGTCTATATCGCCACCCATTTGGTAATGGCATAACTTAGCCGGCATAGTGAGAGGAATCAATTCTATTAATCAACAATAAATTAATTGATCCCATTCAGACAGTTGGAGATCTGCTTACATGCCAATGCTCAATAAATAAAAATACAAAACAACAAACCATAGAGTAAAAATTTAAGTATTTCATATAAAAGTCAAAGTTCAATAACACAAGACAAATAGCGAACTATTACACTGCAAACTACAATAAATATCTCGACAATATCTCAACGATATATTCCGAGATATTCTTCAAAATATTCCAAGTATTAAGTAATATACAGACATCGAAGAAACGTCTACTCTCCAGCCATCCAGGTAGATTCACTCACATACCGAACTTTTTTTCTAAGTAGGGTTAACACAATATATTGTGTTAAAATATATCCCGAACCAATATATTTATTATATTATACATAGAGCTTGTTTGGATTTTGTACTAAATATGTACGTTGGCGTAGTTTTCGGAGGTCGAGGGTTGGATTCCCACTCAAAGCAAAACAGTATTAGTACATTTTCCTATACAGTTTTCCATGGTCTTAGTGTTTATAAAATTTAATATCTATTGATTTCGTTGCTTCTAGTACACATAGTATAAGCCTAGACTTTAGATTGTTACTAGAGCGATATGTGCGAGATTTCCTAAAAAATAAAAATAATAATTATATGTAGGAGCATTATTTTGCCTTGAGTGGGAATTAAAGTCGAAACAAGCACATATTACATAATTATTTTTTCTAGTATACAGTTAATATTATATCCCCTCCACTGGGTACCCTGAAGCCGTTTAAGCGGTCTCGGGTGCCGTGAGGCACTCGAAATTATATGTCTGTATGTATTTTCTTTAGTATACAGTTAATTCTAGATCACATACATATATACATACACACCAAAACGCCTGTATCACTCTTAATGTGTAGGCCGAGAGTATGTATGCCACTTCGCACGATCTCTATATATTTCCATAGCTTCCTTGTACATGTATAGATAAACATGGTGGCCGAGTTGGTTTGACCTTAGACTTAAAAGCAATTAGGTCCCTGGTTCAAACCCCGACGTGTACCAATGAGCCGTCGGTCTCAGTTTCACTATGCCAACTTGTGGAACTGTTTATTGGTGGGTTATTGATTCTATCCAAACATCGCGACGAGATTGCCATTTGTTCGGTTTAGACTCATACCATCGGCTACGACGAGGTGTGAAGATATATATAGATTCCTTCACATCTTGCACCGATTAAAAAAGAAAAAAAAAACTTTTATTAAAATAAAATTAAAATTCAGCTCTTCAATAAATAAGTTTCATGAAAAGGTCCGTACCAACCCTACCTCCCTATATTCAATGCATCCTCCATATTTTTGCGTCATCCACATTTATATGATAATGCGAGCCCTCGGCATCGCCGAAACTGATCCACAGAAACTTTCCCCGATGAGTTCCCAAAAATTTCCAACTCGCAAATCTAATTTCACGAACACCTATTTTTGTGTGGAGTCTACTAAAAACCAATTGGTAGAGGCCGCAAAAGGTCTATGAAAAACTATGTCTTTTTAGGGTATCACTCGTTATCAGGTAATGAAATAGGTAACGTATAATTATATGTTTAAATTTTAATTATATAAATTTATATGACAATATAATGAAAATTATAACACAGTTCGAATAACAGTGATATTACATTGTAAAACTAATATAAAAACGTATTAAATAAAAACGTAGTATCGTATATTATTGGCCAATTCGAGAAAATACCAACAATTCTATGAATATTTAGTTTATTAATCGACTATTTGAATTCATTATTTATTTAGAAGAGTATGTTTAGTTAAAACAACTTTAATACCCTTTTAAAACTGTGCGAATGGAAGCAATACATTTAATAATAACAAAAATAAAACAGTTTATTGAAAAAAAAACACAATAACATACACATAATTTACAATAAAATTCAATCAAGATAAAAAAATATGATATGTTTTTATCATAGGATTAACACGTGCTTGCGTAAAAAGTGCGGTGTCTATATTTCATTCCGTGTTATGATATTCGGGGATATTTGTTGGCAGTTCTTTTCTTTTGAGATAGAATTGCCCCTCATTTTCGTTTATTCTTGTCTCCTTTACGAATTATCGTCGAAAGAAAAACTTTGAAAGGTTAGCCTTGGGTCGTTTAATTTTGTGGCCCATGGCTTTGATATCATTCAATATTTATCAAAAGTATCGTATAAAAGCTACTCAAAATTCTGTATACTATACCCTACGTACAGCCTACCAGATTTTTTTCATTGCCTTTTATCTTTATTTATAATTATGTTAAATTAATAATAAATTAAATTCATAACTATCACTATGGGTGGCTTACGGCGTTCGAGACTGTCTAGATTATTTTTATTATTATTATTTGTATTATTATTAAATGTTTGGATAGATTCAATAATATAATAGATTGTGAATAGATTTAATAATCTATTAACAGTTTTACAAGCTGGCATGGTGAAACTGGGACCGACAGCTTAACGTGCTCTCCCAGACACTATATTTATTAAATAATAGTACTAAAACAAATGAAAATGGCATTTTTTCGTATGTATAGTATGTATGTGTGTATATATGTATGTATGTATGTATGCATGTATGTATGTATGTAAGTATGTATGTATGTATGTATGTATGTAGTTATGTATGTATGTATGTATGTATGTATGTCTATATGTATGTATGTATGTATATATGTATGTATGTATATATGTATGTATATTGTAGAAATGAAAAAAAAAATTCATTTAATTTCAAATACACATAAGTTATATATAAAATGTAACGTCTCTCTGTCTACCTGTTTGTATAACTCGATAAACATCATCAGATTTTGTTTCGTGGTTTTGAAAAACACGAAAATTATATAAGTAGCTTTTATACATATAATATTCTCTTATCACACAAACATAATCAATGGGATTTCAGGAGTTGTAGGGATCTGCACTAGCGGCTTTACTCTCAGCGGCTTTATTATACGGAATACTATAAAGAATTTCTAGATAACTTTAACTAATAATTGATACTCTTAACTTTTAAAATAAATAATATAATTGTTTGATTTTTTTTTTACTTACGTAGCTTAGTAGGGACAGGACTAAATATGTTGCCCCCGCCTAAACCAAAAACCGCCCAAGGTAAACGACAATTGAGTTACAAATAAAAGTACAAACCAAAACACAGCCCAAGTCACGCAAGAAACCAAAAAGGGTTCCAAAACACCGAAAGCTCTTTACAAGAATAACACAACCCAGCAAACACGACGGACGGTCCCTAATAAATTATATTAACTGGCAAATTAATTAAATCCGAAAACCGCCGCCACTGAAACTGTGGGGCCTTTTAAAAAATTAATAAAAATTCATGATGAAAAACGCTCTTCGATTAACAACGTTGTTTAATAAACCGTTCTACGAGTAGAAAGAGTTTGATTTTCTACGAATTAAAGGCGGTCCATGCAAAACTTTCCTGGGCTTAATCGAATAAAGCTCACCGATAAGCGCTTATTTTACAAAATTAAAAACCAATATTGATGGATTTTATCTGTCCGAAATTATGGCAAACAAGTTGATTGATGAACGATGCTGGACTACGATATTTTAATTTAATTCCATTTTACAATTCATAGTTTTCGTTTTCGAACTATAACACTTATACTAAATGATATTGGCCCAGCTTTTAATAGGTATATTATAAAAAAAAGTAACAAGTGTTTTCGCTCTTAGCGTTGTATTAGAGGTAGTGGGTTCGAATCTCACTAAAGTGCTAAAGACAAGATAATAATAGTACCTACGTTTTTCTGTACAGTTAGCGTTAGGCTTTGTGTTTATAAAAACAGTTATAGTGTAAAAATGTTATAGTGTATTTATTTTTCGTACACATAGTACAAGCCTAGAGCTTGATTATCTACAGCTGAAAATTTTAAAGGGTTTTAAAAACATAAGATTTTACAAAATTATAATAAAATATACTATCTGAGAAAATAAAATGTGTTTCTTATTAAGTAAAATATATGAATTGATGTATGTATCATCACGGGAGCCATACGGCGCCCGAGACCGCCTAAACGGCCCCAGGGTACCCAGCGGAAGGGTTTTAATCCCACCTCGTCGTAGCCGATGGTATGAGTCTACACCGAACAAGTGGCTAGCTCGTTGCGATGTTTTGAATAGACTCAATAACCCATCTATAAACAGTTTCACAAGTTGGTATAGTGAAACCGGGACCGACAGCTTAACGTGCTCTCCGAGGCACTATAGTGGTGTTGTCAAACAAATGTACATATTTTTTTAATTAAAAACTCATTGGTACACACCGGGATTCGAACCAGGGACCTAAGTGTTTTTAAGTCCAAGATCTAACCAACTAGGCCACGTATATATATATAAATTGACCCTATCAAATTTTATTGCCAAATATTTCGCCTCTCTTTAGAGCGGCGTCATCAGTGACAGTAATAAAATTTACTGTATTCCTTAAAAAAAAACATTCTTTAGTTTGCAAAAAGAAAACACAAAATTCCATACATCCAAACAATAGAACAAGACCTTAGGACTGTGGCTTACGAAATAATACATAAATAAACAATAAAAAAATACTGCACATACTAAATATGTTATCTAAAAAATTCCGTTACACCTACACGACTCGCCATAAACGTCATGAATTATTAAATTAAATGTCCAATAAAACACGGTTGTCATCAATAAAAAACTCCATAAAAATCAAACGCCTATTAATAAATTCATATTAGTCGAAGGTGAGTATATAAATCATTGTGCAGCATCGTTCATCACCGACAAATCCAATTTCGATCGACATCTGCATGTAATATACGTGGTGGCCGAGTTGGTTAGAACTTGGACTTAAAAACACTTAGGTCCCTGGTTCGAATCCCGGTGTGTACCAATGAGTTTTTAATTAAAAAAAATATATACCTTTATTTAACAACACCACTATAGTGCCTCGGAGAGCAAGTTAAGCTGTCGGTCCCGGTTTCACTATACCAACTTGTGAAACTGTTTATAGATGGGTTATTGAGTATATTCAAAACATCGCGACAAGGTAGCCACTTGCTCGGTGTAGACACATACCATCGGCTACCACGAGGTGGGATTAAAACCCCTTCCGCTGGGTACCCTGGGGCCGTCTAGGTGATCTCGGGCACCGTAAGGCACCCGTGATGATATGTATGCATCTGCATGTAATATAGTGTTACCATATCCCTTACACTATAGAAGTGCTATTCATAATTTATATGTTCATTCGAATTAAAATACACATTGTAAGTATAATATAAATGTAATAGGTATGCATAACAAGGTTAAGCAGATGACAACAAGGCCGGCCTGGGATGGGTGACCGCTTTATACAACGAGGCTATTTCATCATAAACACCGCAACAGGCTCGCCACTTGTTAGGTGTTACCTGCGAATACCATCGGCGAAATGAGGATGGGTTAATCCCTCCGCTGGGTACCCTGAAGCCGTTTAAACGGTTCTCGGGAGCCAAATAGGCACCCGTGATGGTATTTATTAGGTATGCATTAGTATAATTGTATCTTATATTGAAAATTTTAAACAAAAATTAGCAATAAATAAAGCCTGGTGGGTGGGACTCGAACACACGACCCTGGCCTTTTTAGCAAGGTACTACACGAGTATATGGGTTCGAGTCCCATCCACTAGAAAATATTTCATTGCAAATTTATCTATAAAAATATCAATATAAGAATATCTTGAAAATAAATTTATAAAATAAAACTAGTAATATCGATATTTCTGGTACACATAGTACAAGCCTACAGCTTACAATAAGTGTGAAATATGCTACACATCTTATTCAATTTAGCTTAAGCTGAACCGACCGACCGGTTACCACCACCGCCCATACAGATGCAATAATCAAGGGACCTAGTCATGTTTCGGGATTAGCCTGTGGGTTTACCCATTTTCAAGAGACTACTGCATGATTACTTGTCGGTGCAATTGCGAAACAGTTAATTAAGTAACCTCATTACCTTTTTCAAAAGTAACATTATTTTTTTTAAAGTTTTGTGATCGAGCTCGCTCCAAAGATAATATTTTATAATTTTACCCTCGCATAAAACAACCTTTTTTAATCAAAGTGTTTTTCGTATGGCACTTCACATATTTAATAAATTACCTAAAGACATTAAACTCATTGATAATTTAAATATATTAAAAAAATCATATTGTTTCCTGAATAATAAATGTTAGAGAGAGAGAGAGAGAGAGAGAGACAATGTTCTTAGCAAACCATGGATTCACCGTGCGGGTGCCGGGTCCATCGCGTGGTTGAAAGGTAGGGGAATGAACTGCATAAAATTGAGGAATATTTATGTATATGTATCATCACGAGTGCCTTACGGCGCCCGAGACCGCCTAGACGGCCCTAGGGTATCCAGCGGAGGGGTTTTAATCCCACCTCGTCGTAGCCGATGGTATAAGTCTACACCGAACAAGTGGCTAGCTCGTTGCGATGTTTTGAATAGACTCAATAACCCATCTATAAACAGTTTCACAAGTTGGTATAGTGAAACCGGGACCGACAGCTTAACGTGCTCCCCGAGGCACTTTAGTGGTGTTGTCAAACAAATGTACATATTTTTTTTAATTAAAAACTCATTGGTATCAATTTGTATAATATAAACAATAAACCTATTACGCTGTTCAACGTTAAGCTAAACTTCAACCAAAAAAATGAAGTCTGCAAATTTTCAATGAGGAATATTTAAATGATAAAAATATGAAATAATAATAATTATGTAAATACCTGCTGCATTTTAATATTTGTATACTGTAAAGTAGAACATAAGCGATCTAAACTATTGTAACATCTCTATTGTACCTTTTGTTCACAAACAAATAATTTGATTTGATTTGATTATCATTTACATTCATAATGAAAACTACAAATGGTGATAAACAACAGTTTACTGATCGACGTACGGTTATATAGTATAGGTTTTATGGATACAATCTGTCATATAAAGATAGATCGTTTATTGATAAAAGCCGCTGGAGAATACTATATTACATAGGATCCAACATTGCAATTCTGGCACCACAAAATCGATAGAGAATTGATTTGACCCAGTGTAAGGCACAATGAATGCCATAAAATTTGATAAATGTGACATTTATGGGAGGTGCCTCTGACCCACTAACTGCGGACTACATAGCGTGTTCGGACTGACCGGGGAGATTTACATTTATTCACCTCTGTGATTTATTTTTTTATGGAAAATTTTATAATATTATAAATACATCAAATTGGTAAATAAATCCTTTTCTTAATTTCAAGGTTTAATTAAATAAGTAAAATAACGGTGATCGTAAATTCGGCTGCAATGTTACCTAAACTTTACCTTTTCCCGGAAAAAAACGCCTTTCTGAAAATGTTTTTAATATGTTCATATAAAAAGCGGACCTAGCCTAGTGGTTAAGACACTGCGCAACTGATAACAAGGTTAAGTAGATGGCAACAAGGCCGAACCTGGGATGAGTGACCACAACGAGGCTATACCATCATAAACACCGCAACAAGCTCGCTACTTGTTGAAATAAAGACGGGTTGACCCCTCCGCTGGGTACCCTGAAGCTGTTATAACGGTTCTCGGAAACCAACCATATTCCCGGGATTCTTAATAAGAAAATATTCAGAAAGCCATTTTATTCTCGTAAAAAAAAAGTTTAAGTATAGTTGCACCCGAATTTGAGATCACTATTAACCTACTAACTAATTGCCGTTACATTACATACTAACATTATCATTAATAAGTTAAAATGTTCACTGACTTTAAAAACCTTTCCAAATTGGTTAATTTTTGTATAATATGTTATTAACTATCCTGAAATATACTTAATTTAAACTCTTTAAACAGGTTTAAAAACACTAAATATCGAAATAAGTGAAACTTTGTAATAATAAAAACACAATGAAAATTTAATATTATAATCCTATTTATAAGCAGAAAACAATAAATGATAATTTTCATACACAAAGCGACTATTTCGTGTTTTAATTAAAATATTCATGAAATATCATTGGAATACTGAGACAATGAACATTCTGATTAAAATTATATTATGATGGAATTAAAATTTTAATACAAGTTTAAAATTGAAATTATTATTTTAATAACTGTTATAATAATATATATTTTTTTAATAGCTTTGGCTACACGTCCTTTAAAGGCAGTGTTGCTAGCGTAAAAGCTTTTTTATTTTACTGTGTAAGAGAAATAAAAAATATAACGTACCATCAGGGGTGCTTTACCTTACAGCGCCCGAAGATCTAGTCGTAGCCGTCATGGTATTAGAGTCTACACCGAACAAATGGCAAGCTCATCACGGTACTTGAATATACTTATAAACAGTTTCACAAGTTGGTATTTCAGTATATCCCAAGATTGCGATGAACTAATCACTTGTTGGGTACAGACTCATACTATCGGCTACAACGTAGTTGATTTAACTCCTCCACTGAATACCCTGAGGCTATCTAGGCGGTCTCAGGCGCCGTAAGGCACCCGTGATGATACTTATTTTTTAAATATATTCAAGAGGCAAATACTCGTTATATATATATATATATATATATATATATATATATATATATATAATTATTATATATTATAATTAAGTATAAGTACTTTGCCATTTTTCTGTGTTTGTTTCCAGATGGAAACATCAGTTTTTTTTTTTTTATATCGATAGATGTAATATGACCTATGCATAATTGCTTAGAAATACCAAAGTCTTCAAAATGAAAAAAATATAAATACTTAATTATTTTAAAAGCCTGGCAGTGCTGAAAGCTAACCGACGTTAAATTAACGTAGCATTTACATGACCCTCAAGAAAAATCGCGGTTTTGAGCGTATAAACAAAAAAAAAATGTTTAAAAAATATTAAATTCATGGTGAAAGTGGAATATTGGTTCATTTTAGCCACTAACACCAGCATCTAGGCCTAAGAGGTTTATTAAATCCTAACAAATTATTCTGCAAAAAATCGGCTAATAAAATCTATACCATTCAAATATGTAAAAAACATTTAATAAAGAAAAAACGTAACATCTAAAAATAAAGCCTCAAAACTTGATAAAGCTTCTAAATTCCATTAAAAGCTATACATAAAACAAATAATAAATTAATTATTTGTCTGAGGTGCTACAATTCTCGCGCACACATTTCTAAAAGCGGACTTTTTACACCTGTACAAAAGGGGAGTAAAGTAACAAAATAATAACGCTTTTTTCTCGCAAAAAAATCTTAATACAAATTAACAAAAAGGAACCTTATTATGTGAAATGTAGAGTTGAAAGTGATTAATTCTAAAGGTCTTGTTTAAACACCGAAGTGAGAGCCAGTAGAATTTTTGGCATTTCTCGACCGCGTATAATGTGTGTATGTATTCATTATTTAGCGCTTTGAGGAAAGCTTTGAACTTGGGAGTAATGTTGAGACAAAAGTTTTTCGATTAATTGCATTTTAATGAAATGCAAATCTTGGTTTCCCAGGTTGATAGATTCGTTGTTGCATGCATTTTGAACTTTGCTCTGACCGAGGCATTTGCATAAAGGTTTTAACGGGTGTTAATTATACAACTGTTTTAGCCCGAATAGGTGCCGGAATAGATATTCGTAAGTGCTCGAAATGATGTTTAGGTAAACACTATGGTGAAACATAAAAACATTAACAATCGAACACAATAACAAGCTACGACCACTGGACTATTTCATAAACACGACTATTGTAATTTACAATGTATTATAATAGACTCGTAATGCAAATATGTCTCTGTCTCCGCCCATTTCATAACCGCATCATTTCGCCGGCATAGTAGGAGCGATTAATATTGTTTTTAAACAATGTAATAATCGACCACATTCATAGACTTTGTAGGTCTATTTACCATCAGGTAGAGAGAAAGTCACAGGCCGTGCTCAAATAAAAATAAAAAAGTAAATAATGATAAACACGAATAGAAATGACTTGGTGCGACTCGCTTAAAAAGCAATTCTAGATGACTGAGTCAATAGAGTAGCAGTGGTTAGTGAGCTGTTATCGTACTAATTTCTTTATTTTCAGCTTTCGCACTTTAACTGTTTTATTGCCTGTAGCAATTTCATCTAGACTAGCACTTAAAAATCCTGAGTTTAATAATGAGTAGGTATAGGTAATAATAGAAAAAAAAAACAATCCCTAACAAATCGTCATCAAAACACAATTATTAATCAACCTCACAATCATCTGTCGGGCTCCAAACGAAACAATTACAGATCTGACGGACTAATTTTTCACATTAGGAAAAAAAACAATACATTTGAAACGATACAGCTTCATTGCGGCAAACATAAAAGGGATGTCAAAAACACAGGCGCTTTGACATAATTGCCCGCTGCGCCGCGCGCCGCCTGATGTTCACAAAGAAAAATATGTTTTTTATTGTCTCAATGCCCAGCTTCAATCGCTTCAATCTATTACTTCTGAGCAGGGGCTTTTCGGTAGTTATAATCCATTGCCAAATGGGAAACCAGGATTGCATGTTTGGTATATCCTTCCCAGAATACCCCATTCATGGGGAGTTAGAAGTATAACTGCAATGTAAAGTAACCTGGAGAGTCTTACTGCTATATAACTACCATTATAAATCTGCTAAATATATATAACTCAAAGGTGACTGACTGACTGACATCGTGATCTATCAACGCACAGCCCAAACCACTGGACAGATCGGGCTGAAATTTGGCATGCAGGTAGATGTTATGGCGTAGGCATCCGCTAAGAAAGGATTTTGATAAATTCTACCCATGAGGATAAAATAGGGGATGAAAGTTTGTATGATAAAAAAATAACCATTCCACGCGGACGAAGTCGCGGGCACAGCTAGTAAACAATAAATACCATCACGAGTGCCTTTTTTGGCTCCCGAGAACCGTTTTTAAACGGACTCAGGGTACCCAGCGGAGCGATTAACCCATCCTCATTTCGCTGATGGTATTCGGGGGCAATACCAAACAAGTGGCGAGCTTATTGTGGTATTTATGATGGTATAGCCTTGTTGAATAATGCGGTCACCCATCCCAGGTCTAGCCTTGTTGTCAACTGCTTAACCTTGTTATCAGTTGGTTACTTAACCACTAGGCTAGGCTTTTATTTTTGTATTTTTTTTTTGTATCAAAACTCTCAGGGTAAGGTCGGTGGCCCTGTACAAAACCATGAAAATTTTGATATTTCAAGAAGCAAACTTTGTCTTGAGCATCGACTGAGGATCTAGCCCTGAGCATAAATAAATTATAGTGTAATATATATTTTTTTTATGTATATTTTGTAATCTTGTTGCTTGTACGGTTAATAAAGTTTTTCTTTCTTTCTTCTTTCTTTATTAAACTACCATTTTTTGTAACTACTATTATAGCCTGGATATTATAGGATCAAGTTATAATTATCAGATTCAAGAAACTAAATTAATTTTGTTTTTTATGTCACGGTTTTGTTTATATGACAATTAATCTCGGACATTTTAGAGTAAGCCGGCATAGTGGGAGCGGTCAATGCTGTTAAACAACAATGTAATGGTTCACAACATTCGTGGATTTTTTACGCCTTACCTTAGATATAAGGTCACACGCTTTGCTCCAATTTAAAAAAAAAAGTATTAAAAGGAATATTTTGATATCAAAATAAAACCTTCACAATGTATTTAGCAAAATGTAAACTGTATCATAAGTAAAATACACTGGTACATATTTCTAAATACCTAGTATTTGTCCTACGAAATTGAGAACGAGGAGTATACATCAGAGAATGCGTTGACACGAATACAGTTCAGTGAAGCATTCGGCGTTGCTTGCCATCCATAAACTACTATCATTGTGACCTATTTTCATCCAAATGGACTCGTAATTTTCCCGGACAAAATTCCTTTGGACCAACAGCTAATAAAATAAAAAAATAACATATGAAACAATTTAGTTGGGAGGAAAGAGCAAAAACCGTCAAGTGACCTAGTCATGTTTCGGTTTTAGTCTGTGGGTTCACCGGTTTTTAGGAGATTAATGCATCGATTCCTTGTCAAGATGTTAATCCCCTTTAGGGTGCGGTTAAGAAATGGGTGGTTTGGAATTGACGATAAGGCAGCGAGTATATTAAAATATACTTGTAATTCAATTCGTCATTGTCGCCGCCCATTTTGTATTCGCATCATTTAGCCGGAATTTCAAGAACAATTATTGATTAACCCCATTCATGGGCATAGCTAATAAAATTTATAAAAAAAGGTGTTGCTACACATTCGTCGCAAATATAACGAATATGTATACAACAGCTTGCAATCAGACCATATCAGCGGGTCTATTACATAAATTAAATATATATATATATATATTTAATTTATGTAATAGAGTGCCTTACGGCGCCCGAGACCGCCTAAACGGTACCCAGCGGAGGGGTTTTAATCCAAAATGAAATTATGAGAAATATAGCCTTGATAATGAATTTGAAAATTAATTAATTTGTATAACATTCATGCCTATTCTCATTCACGTAATCAATCATAAGTTTTCTAACAGCGTGTTCATGTAGCTCGCTTATGATATGAATGCTGTAAAATGTCAAATAGAATAAAAACCTAAATAATGTAAACTACTTCAATAATAACAACTGAACAAATAAAGTGTCTAGTATTTTATAATAATTTAGAAATTGGTTTACTAAAATATAATTTGTTTACCCTTTTCTTCCTATTGTGATTATCTACAACATAATTTGTCCAGAATGCGAATGGAACCCACAACCTTTGGATGCACATAGACACGGAAGCAGTCAATAATAAAAAAGCAGTCAACTGCGAATGCATTTCGCACTTAGGGTAAAACAGAAGAAACACAAAAGGGGAAAATGGGGGAATTTTTGATTACAGAAATAATACTATATCATTAACCACTAAACTGGCTCGAAGAGCACGTTAAGCTATCGGTCCCAGTTTCACTATACCAACTTGTGAAACTGTTTATAGATAGATTTATTAAGTCTATCCAAACATCGCGACGAGCTAGCCACTTGTTCGGTGCAGGTAGACTTATACCATCGGCTACGACGAGGTGGGATTAAAACCCCACCGCTGGGTACCCTGAGGCGGTCTCAGGCGCCGTAAAGCACCCGTGACGATATTTATATTTTTTATTTTTGACCATCGATAAAATATGAAATTTGGAGAATTTGTACGAGTACGTATTATGGATCTCCACTTTTTAAATTATTTCAGACAGACGAACTGAATGATTCCATAAGTTCTCACTTTTCTATAAAAACTTACAGCACCCTAACAAAATAAGACTTCAAATAAAACTCAACAGCTACACTTGAACAATTTTCATTCGAAAATTTCCAATCAAATGTGTGACCCAGAAAGGGGCAGCTGGGGCAACAGTGATCGCAAAAGGAGAATTGCAGCTACGGCAATAGACAAAGCGGATATTGGGAGTTATGGGGGTGTGAAATTGTAACAGTTATCACTGGACGCCCGACGCCGAGCGCGCTGCAACACTCTTGTGTGGCAAAACGCCGTAATCGGAAACGTGAGGATTTATTTTTTGATCCTCTCTTTGTATAGTAGACGGATAGGTAAAAAGACCACAAATATATCTACTATGCTGGTCACAATACTATAAATATACGAGTGAAACTTTCTTTTACTGTATACAACCGCACTATATTGTAATTTATTCCACTTGTTTTGCTAAAAACAAAATGCAAAAGGTCCCGAAATCAGCGTGTATGTATGGGAAGAGTTATATAACGTATTATGTATAAACATCTCAATAGTTACCTTTTTATATTTTGTTTAATTGTTTTTTATTGGAGCACGGCATGTGACTTTGTATCTACCTGGTGGTAAGCAGACCTATAATGTCCATAAATGTTTTATAAATATTTATATATATATATATATTATAAGGTAATAATTTTATTTTTTGTGTGAATAAACTTATTGTTATTAATTAGACGTATGACTAGAATGCGCCTGCATCCGCTCTCCATCGGGAAGGTGCGGGTGCAGGCGCATTCCCTCGCTATACATTTATTTATTTTAAAACAGCGAGTTACCCTGAATAAGATGATTGTGCTAACTGTACTAAGCATGAAGGTAAAAACCGTGCCCGTCCGCGCACCGCTACGGGGCGCGATTTTTTAGCTTCATCACTAAGTATTTCGCTTCGACTGTGACATTATCCCGAATGGTTTAATTATTGTCCGCGCTCGCGCCGCCGCGCGTAGTTGTAGAGATCGATTTACACTCATGGCAAAAAAAAGCGATATTATGATATTTTTTTTCATTTTGCCATGGTCTGGGTGTTTATAACATATAATATGTATTAGTATAGTTGTTTCTGGTACACATACTTATCTTAGTTACCAGGGACATATGTGAAATAAAATTCCACATATATTACAGTGACTGGCTTTATATGCCGAGAAATAATAATAATATGTAGGACAATTTACACAAATTGCTTTGGTCACAAACTAAGCTCTAGTACTCACAAATGGTACTCTATGTACCTATCTACCCCGTAAGTGACCTGGCGTAAATATAAATAAAGAATTTAAATATTCGATAACTGCTACGAAAATCATAACAATCTATTTTTATACAAAACATGTTTTTGCTTATTTGTAACGTTACCAAAAATAGAATTTTGCGAGTTGTTTATTTTTAATTACGATCTTCTTCAATATTTTTCAATGAACAAAATATTGAATTAAAAAAAGCTGAATATCGATATTAAAATAACAAAATTTGTTTTCTATTTTTAAATATGTTTTTTTTAAACCTCGTCTGTAGAAATCAAACGATATGGATATTGCATATTATGTATCTACTTGTACGCGGATAGCGTAGGGAATTTGCGCGTACCTATGCATTGAAAATGTATACAACATTGCTTGCATATCCACCGGGGATGTACGAAATAGCTATCCTGTGAATCCTATATTTTTTAGTAAAGCTATGTATGTATGCTAACAAACCTCAAACTATTCCAGAGCTAAAGGGCGAAATCTTTGAGGAATTGATAGAGCCGAGATCAGATGTATTCCGAAATGTGGAAAGTTTTAAGTTTTAACAAAAGAATGACCTCCTGCCAACAATCGAGGAGAACTTTCGTATGATATAATTTTCCATTTATTCGGCATCTCTATCTTATTTATTTTCATTACAATATTTGGTAAATTTTTACAAAATATCCATATATTTTATTGAAAATTATATAACCCAAACAACCGGTTACTTGGACTTCCTCTATATCCGTCTGCTCTATACCTCGTATAACTAAACCTAAAAATACAAATATAAATAAATTAATTTAACCCTCTCTCAGCAGAGCTGCAGAGGTAAGATCAGTTAAGCTATGCAAAAGAGATTACAAATGCCTAATCTATACTAATGTTATAGAGCTGAAGAGTTTGTTTGTTTGTATGGTTGGTTGAACACGCTAATCTCAGGAACTACTGGTTTGAATTGAAATTAATTATTAGTGTTGGATAGCCCATTTATCGATGAAGGCTATAGGCTTCATAACATTACGCTACCACCAATAGGTGATTACCACCAAAAAATATTCCTTTTGAGATCGTACGCTGCGTAAACGGTAAAAGTTTCGCAGACGAAGTTGCGCGGATCAGCTAGTAATAATATAAATACGAAAGTGAATCTGTCATTTTGTTTGTGGAATATTCATAACAAAATACTGAACCGATTTCGATACCTAAAAATTGTTATGGAGGTAAATAATAACAATGCAATGGTTCAAATATATAAATAATTGATTTTGATTGGGAATTGAACCTACGATGGAATGGAATACCTGAGTAATCAGTGGTACTTCCATTGAGCTACGAAGTGGGAATAAAATGTACTATTATGTAAGTAGGTACATAAAGATCACTTAATTTTTGCGCTCATTTGACCGCCTTCATAGACTAGTGGTTGCGCCTTTGGCGTTGTATCCTGCGGTCGTGGGTTTGATTCCCACCAACGGCAAAAAAAAATAGTACGTTTTTCTGTACAGTTTGTCATGGTCTGGTGTTTATAAAATATAATAAGTATTATTTCATTGTTTCTGTTACACATAGTAGGTACAAGCCTAGAGCTTAGTTTGTGACAGAGCAATATGTGTAAATTGTCCTACATATTATTATTATTTATCCGCTATGGTAGGAACTACCAACGCCGAATAAATAAAAGTGCCATAAAATCCCAGTATCTACTTATAATACCTATATGAATTTTCGAATAATTTTTTTAATGTATATTTTTCCGAATTTTCCTTTTAAATAGGTCAGTCAATATATTTCATGCAAAACCAAACAAGTTTATGCCCTCAATCAACATGCTAAATGCTGGAACGGAATTGTTTCATCCACAGACCTAGCAGTAGATAGGGTCTGGCACTTGTATTGTGTGGGGTCCAAAGTAAAAATCGCGACGGTCACGACATTCCTAGCCGTGGACGACAGGAGTATCAATATTAGTCTAGTTGATGGAAAAAATGGTCAAATACGTATACTGGTGGCCAATTCTCGCGCTTTCGACATTCATCTCTATTCGATATTTTTTAACGAAAAATGACGTATTATGTCATTTTCGTTCAAAAATATCGAACATTAAACGAAATAAATAATGAATATTAATTAATAAATAATAAATATATAAATATTAAACAAAAAATGACATATTATGTCATTTTTCGTTCAAAAATATCGAATCGAGATGGATGTCGAAAGCACCAGAATTGCCCACCTGTTAGCTTATAGAGATCCGTAAAACAGATAAAAAATGAAGAGAATATGTTAAAAATATGATATATAATATAATATAATATAATATAATAAAAATGAAATCAGTAACCATTTAAGATGAATGTATAAATAGTTACAATGCCTTGGTATCAAAATGCTCATCGTATCACTGCTGCAATAGGAAATGCCTGCGTTCAATAATGACTTAGCGATCTATACTAGTATATATAATTTTGCATTTAAGTAACTAAGTAAATATTAAAATAAAATACTTTATTTTGTTGTATGTCATTTTAATATAAGTACATTTTTTTTTCTTCAACGCATACTTTTTATCTGTAGCATTTTAAAACGTTTCCCAAGAATCTATACCATCGTGTATTATAACGTATTAACATTAATTAAATAATGATTCAGCGTCACTAAATTGTATTAGTGGACTCTACGAAATATCAATAATGTATTAAAGGCCGATTCGACCAAAAGAAGAAAATTCCATAAAAATATTTTTTTCCTACATTAAACTATTAATACTAAGGGCTGATTCGACCAAAAGTGGGTATAACCTATTATTTATTCTGTGGTATAACTTATACCGAGATTCGTAATGTCAAATCACATACAAATAATTATTCTCAGTATTAATAATTTCATCTACGTATATTGGTATGGAATATGACATTACTATCCCCAGTATAAGTTATGCCCTCTTTTGGTCGTATCGGCCCTTACCCCCGTATTCTAAAACGTATCCTTAACTCCACTTTACACTCAAGGAACGTCTGTCTCTTTCCACCAAATGTCAACTATAAAAAGCAAGTTGAGACAGACTCTCCTTGAGTGAAGAGTGGAGTTAAGGAAACGTCTTAGAATACGGGGGCTAGTCGCATGTTTATAAAATGGCGAACAGAAGAAGGCAGCGAACTTTAAAACAGTGTTCAGTAAAATACCATATTTATAAATACTATATCGTAGTATAAGCCAGGCTCTCCGTTCCAACTCCACTTCTAACTGCATTCATTTTCTATGGTTTCATGCAATTCAGGAGCCGGGTGAAGTGCAAAAATTATTTATTACAGTGCATTCGGACCGCGTTCGTTTGTGCTACAAATTCGAGGTTTTAATTAAAATACTGACATTGTTATTTACCTTTGCATTGTTGTTGTTTTTTTTTTCAATATTACAGGCCATTGATGATAGTTAAGCTTGTCAAATATCTAAATTATAAATAAAAATTTAATGGTAGGTGTATTTAGATAAATAAAAATAGTAATGTTCCTGACAACGTTCATTTTTGGTTCTTATATTTGTTCATTAAAGAAAGAAAGAAAGAAAAACTTTATTTGAACACCACGCACAGAATACACACAAATAAAATTACATTATTACATAATATATAAATAATTAACAAAATACAAAATAAGTTAGAGGTTTGTTGGTACACATTACTGAGTTGGTTGAACTGAAAAAGAGACTTTAAAAACCTATTAAACTAATATGCCCTAAGGCTTAATCGTCTATAAAACCAAATGTCAAACGTGTTCGATGCCGCCATATTGTGTTCTCACTTCAACCAATCAACGCTCAATGGTTGCTTATAATAATTATTGTTCTCACTTATTTGTATGACGGGTAGCCATGTTGTGTTTTCACGTTTGAAAACGCGATTTAAGGCTCAAGGGCGTTTTCCTATCTATATTTCCAAGCTTAAACCCCGATGTGTACCAATGAGTTTTTAATTTTAAAAAAACCTATGTTTGAAAAAAAAAATACTATAGTGCCTGGGAGAACACCCAAAGTCGAGGTGGTAGTCTCCTTTCTGGGTGCGTTTACGAAATGGGTGGTTGAATTGATAATAATGCAGCGAGTATATTAAATATACTCGTAATGCAATTTGTCTTTGTCGCCGCCCAATTCGTAATCGGAGCGTAGTAGGAGCGATCAATGTTGTTTAAGAACAATTATTGATTGACCCTATTCATGGACTTTGTAGGTCTGCTCACCACCAGTTAGATACAAAGACACAGAAAAAAAATCATGTAAAACTACACATTATCAGCACCTATTATAAAATAAAATAGGTCCAACAATAAAACACAACAGTAAAAATTAAAAATTCAACACCACCCACAAGCGGGTAGAGTAATAAAAATTCACTTATAACTCCCAGCGCATACATCATCAGCTAATTACATAAGAACCTTGGGGACCGGGAATCGAACTGCCGACAAAGAAGACATTAAGACTATCAGACTAATATGAGCACGCAAAATTGTGACGTAAGTAATATTTATAGGGCTAACGGCGCCACAGTAATTATTTTGCAAGAAGCTTTCCGCTTTCCCCACCAACCCGTAGCTGTGAAAAAGCTGAATTAGCATTATGCTCACTGTGGGATCATATATTAAATGCTAGTGGCCTTATTCATAAAAAGTTATTGAAGCCTTGAAGAACACTTTAGTTTTAGAATGTTTTGTCTCTTTTACACATATTATTTTTTGTTGCTAAATAAATGAGACAAAACCTCCTATAACTAAAGTGTTCTTGAAAGACTCAATAAGGTTTTATGAATAAGGCCATAGATGTCCGCGACTTCGTCTGCATGAATTTTAAATTTGATCCATGAACGGATTATATGTATGTCCGAAATTCTTTTTAAGAAAGGTTAGCCGGTAAATAATGCCTAAGGCATTAAGCTCGCCTATGTGGAATATCATTACTTTTATGCAATAAATAATTAATATAATTTATTGGTTGTTAATATTTCATAATTAAATACACCTAATTATTAAATGAATAAAGCTAAAAAATAATAATAATATTAACCAAAATTTAGATTACATATAAAAAAAAAGATACAATTAAGTAGATAGATTGTGATAATATTAATATCGAATCTAAATTATTTAATTTTAATTTGAACAGAGGGCTACATAATTTTTTTTTTTAATTGGCTTACCTATGCAAATAGGTCATTTTAACATTGCTATTTTGTATGAAGAAGGTTTTTTTTTTCATTTACGACACATGGTTCCATGGTAAAAGTTATTTGATTTGATTAGTAGAACCTCATATTAACCCAAAGTACAAGGTTTCAAATTCACCATGTATCGTAGCTTTACCTTTGTGTGTAAAATTTAATAAAAATTTTCAGAGGCTCTACCATGGGTTTGCGCATTGTAGAAACGTAACGTATTCATTTACGTATACGTGAGCAACAACCAATAAGATCGCTTTATTTTTGGTAACAAGATTGAATTCAGCGATCCTATTGGTTGTTGCTCACGTATACGTAAATGAATACGTTACGTTTCTACAATGCGCAAACCCATGGTGGAGCCTCAGTTAGAATTTACTTATAACTAAGTTCATTCTAACTGAACATTTCCACATTACATTAACTTACACATTATATATCAGGGTCGGGTAATTAAATCCTTCCTTGAATTTACGGCCTTCTTAAAATTCGTTACATAGGTAGGGTACATGTAATTAAATGTATTCTTAGGAAAATGTATTCTTAAGAAAATAATTGGGACTTAGGTTATCTCCTTAAGAATGGACATTTAAAGAAATGTCTATTTTTTTCTGGCTCTTCCCATACGAGTATATTCGGTTCGAATCATCGATAATCACGATAGGTCTCATAAGATGTACTACTCTAATGATACCGTGTCGCGTAACTCTGTATCCTTCTAGCGGCAATCAGATTTATGAAACCATGAATGGATGGCATTGATATATCTAGCCTTTTTCCTTCCTCGTATATCCTTTAAAAGTAACGTGAATCCGCATCTCAAGCCGGCATAGTGGGGACAACCAATATTGTTATTACTTTATTGTGACTTAGATATTTTTATTCTTGAACTATACATACTATTTATTTATTCAAAATTCTTTATCGCACAAAATTGTACATAAGCCAGCTTAATGTGGCCGATGCAAGACTCTGGAATGATTTACCGGTGAACATTAGGCAAGCTTCGAACAGGGGTATCTTTAAGAGACTGATGTATAAACATTTTAAAATGTTCTGAATGTGTGAATGTGACTTTACCACTTGTTTTTCTCTCTTTATTTTTTTTTAAATTCTTTATTGCACAAAATTGACATAGGCGAGCTTAATGCCTTAGGCATTTTCTACCAGCTAACCTTTGAGAGAGTGAAATATGCTTAGGGTGCAAAACTTTTCGATAAGAGGATATAGATATAATTTAACAATGATCCATAACAATACTTAAACTAATTAAATACTCTATATAATATAATAAATGTAATACATAAACATACATACCATACCAAACAAAATTGCCATGAAGGATCTGGTTTAAGCGTTCAGATAATGAGCTGTGAGCAAGCGTTTAAACACTCCGATGGAAGGGGCTGATCTTATAGTCAGAGGAAGCAAATTCCACTGGAGAGCAGCTGACACCGTAAACGAATCTACTACGGGTGAGAGTCCAATAAAAATATATATTATTATAATATAATGTAATATATACGTGGTGGCCGAGTTGGTTAGACCTTGGACTTAAAAATACTTAAGTCCCTGGTTCGAATCCCGGTGTGTACCAATGAGTTTTTAATTAAAAGAATTATGTACATTTGTTTGACAACACCACTATAGTGCCTCGGAGAGCACGTTAAGCTGTCGGTCCCGGTTTCACTATACCAACTTGTGAAACTGTTTATTAATGGGTTATTGAATCTATTCAAAACATCGCGACGAGCTAACCACTTGTTCGGTGTAGACTCATACCATCGGCTACGACGAGGTGGGATCAAACACCCATCCGCTGGGTACTGAGGCCGTCTAGGCGGTTCTTGGCGCCGTAAGGCACTCGTGATGATACATATATACAAAATGAATATCCAAAAATATCTATATTCTTTCGTCTAATGAAACTTCTAAAACAGGGAAAGAAAATAAACTGAAAAAGACAAAATCCGACTGACAAGTACCTCATTATAATTTCAAAGGACATCAATAACGATGCCAAAGTCTACTTATGTAAATATATCACTTTGAAGACAAACAAAAAGACATCTTATTTATTATACCTATTGTTTTAGAGACCAATAATTTTCATAACTGAAAAGTCAAAAACCAATTAATTGTTGTAAAAGTATCCTATATACCTACATATACTCGTATTGCCTTGCGGCGGATACGAGTATATGTAGACAGCCTCAGGGGAGAACCCAGCGGAAGGGTTTTTAATCCCACCTCGTCGTAGCCGATGGTATGAGTCTACATCAAACAAGTGGCTAGCTCTTCGCGATGTATAGGTACGTGAAAATTTCGGGAATCAAGGAAGTGACACAACATTACTATTTAAAAATGTTTTATTGCTTTTCGAAGTATTCTCCGCGAAATTTGACACATTTTTCCATACGATGGAACCAATCATTGAAGCAACCATTCCATTCGGAAGTTGGGGTCTCCAAAATGGCCGTTTTGTAGGCGTCCACAGCTTCTCCAGAAATCTCTGACCACGCAATTTATTCTTTATTTTAGGGAAAGTATAGAAATCATTAGGGCTTAGATCGGGGCTGTACGGCGGATGGTCTCATAATTCTATGTTTTCTAGCTCCAAAAACTCTTTTGTTCTGAGCGCGGTGTGAGAACTCGCATTGTCGTGATGGAGGATGATGCGGCGATTGCAGTTCTCTTTACGGAGTTTAGAAACGACCTGTGGCAAACAAATGCAAGCATACCATTCTGCATTAACCGTTCTTTGTCCCTCAAGAGGAATAGTCGCAACATGGCCGGTTTTGGAGACAAACGTGGCCACCATTTTTTTTGCAACACTCCGTGAACGCATAATTTTTGTTGGCTTTAACTCATTTTCGAACACCCAAACTCGTGACTGATTTTTTGTTTCGGGTTCGTACGCGTATATCCAGGATTTGTCACCTGATACGATGTTGTATACAGCATTTGAGGATCCTGCGTGGAATCTTTCGAGAGTTCTGACGCACCAAGTAACGCGAGCCGCTTTTTGCTCTTCACAGAGCGAATGCGGTATCCACCGGGAAAACAACTTTTTTACACCTAATTGTTCATGCAAGATTATTTGTATTTGACTCATGCCAATGTCTAAAGTTGCCTGAATTTCGCGGTATGTCACATGTCGATCTTCCACAATCAGCTTACGCACAGCATCAACGTTTTCTTGGGTGACTGCAGTTTTTGGACGACCTTGACGGGGATCATCACTGAGCTTGACACGTCCACGTTGAAATTCAGCAAACCAGCGATAAACTGTGGTTTTGGATGGGGCTTCATCACCAAATGCAGAAAGCATCCGATCAACACGCTGTTTTTGTGTTAAACCACTTCGAAAGTCATAATAAATCATCGCTCTTGAATTTTCTCGAGTCAATTCCATTTTCTCAACGACTAAACAAGTTTGACAAGTCCTTGTGACAAGACCAAGAATCTTTTTTAAAATAAATGGTATTCGATTTTTAAAACCAAGGAGTTTTCGATTAAAAAGATTTTAATATGACAGGAACAGTGGAAATATTCCATTCCCGATATTTTCAGTGCCGACTACGTATACTCAATAAATAAAAAATAAATACCATCACGGGTGCCTATTTGGCTCCCGAGAACCGAATACTCAATAACCCATCTATAAATAGTTTCACAAATTGGTTAGGAAACTGAAACTGACAGCTCAGTGAGGCACTATACTGGTGTTGTTAAACAAATGACATACATTTCTAGATTAAAAACTCATTGGTACACACCGGGGTTTGAACCAGGGACCTAATTAATAAACTTAATATAATATAGTAATAAAATTGTAAATAAAGGAAAACCAATGATTTCTTAAAAATAAAATAATTATAGCGAGATATACTCTAAATAGGCTATAGAACAATAATCTATAATTTTTAGAATTCGTGTTTAAAAACTACTGGACCGAATTATATGCGCTATTAGCTCTAGGGGTAAAACATATATTATATTTCGATATTCAGGGTACTTGTGTTTCAAGAAAATGTTGTAAATACACTATATAGAAAGAAGTGTTAATGAAGCAAATTTGGGTATATTATGAAGAAATAAAACTTTTTTTTTATTGTAAATAGAGTCTGAGTTTGACCTTATTCTTACCTGATGGAAAGCGATGAGGTCGAAGAGATAAAAATATTACACAAAAAACACATAAAAATATTGACCAAATCAGTATTTGTTCAGATACTGTGGAAGTAGAGAGTCCTTACACTATACGTAGTAGGTGTCTCTGAAAAGTAACCAGTTACCTAAATAATCATTAATTTCCAGTTACCAAGAACACATAAAAAATATTTGACCATGTCAGTACTTGTTCAGATACTGTAGCAGTAGATAGGCGTTACAATACTCATCGTAGGTGTCACTGAAAAGTAACCAGTTACCTAAATAATCATTAATTTCTAGTTACCAAGAATACATAAAAGCCAGCTGACACAGGTATTGTTTTACTTAATAGCTGGCTCCAACCTTAACAATATGTAATTCTTAATCTTTGTTACTGAAATAAAGGTTTTTTATTTTTTTTATTTTTATAAAAAATATTTGACCATGTCAATACTTAGTAGTAGTAGAAGTAGATAGCCGTTACACTACATGTCGCATCGTCTTTCAAAAGTAACCAATTTTCTATATAATCTTTAATATCCAGTTACCTAGAACATAAAAAAATATCACCCTGTCAGTACTTTTTCCGATACTGTGAAAGTACATAGCCATCGCACACTATACTTCGCCGCGTCGTTTCTCTCAAAACTCAAAGTCAAAAATGTTTTCTCTCTCTCGAAGTCAATCAAATTCCTATAAGAGTTTCATTATTATTTCCGAGTTACCAAGAAAAAAGAAGTATATAAAATATTGGCCATGTCAGTGTTTGTTCAGATACTGCTCTATGCTCTGCAATCTCGTTACTCTGCGTCGTAGGCCGCTCTCGAAAGCAATCAGTTTCCTATATCATCATTATTTCCGGCTTACTTACGTTTTATGCGAGTTCACATTATTCATATCCTACCTTGTTGCCGGTTTTACATTTTTCTTTTCTTTGTAAGAGAATATAAATCGAAACATTTCACTCGTAGCTCTATTGCTAGGTCTAAACTACACTCGCTAGCGAATAGTGTAGTACATTTTTGTATTGATCTTTCCCTGTGCAATGTATGAAAGCCATTGTGTAAAACTGCATCTTTTTTTTCTCGCGCACACGAATGCCATGGTATCCATTTCGAATATATACCTACTAGTTTTATGTTAGTAGTCAAATAATTAACTAGTAAGAATGACTATATATTATTGTATAAGTATGATTTTATAAACTTTTTTTTTTACTATTTATAAATATCTGTAAAGATTTACATAAAATAAATGATTTTGACTTTGACTTTGAATAACAAATCGATACAATATCAAATGGTTGCATTCTCGATATGTATCGATTTACATGTAGGTCGTGGGTTCGATTTTCACTCAAAGCAAAACAATGGCAGCAACTGTACGATTTTACTGTTTGGTTTGCCACAGACTGGGTGTTGTTTTTGGTGCACATAGCACAAGTCTAAAGCTTAGTTTATTAGACATCCTCCGTAGACTATTGGTTGCGCCTTTGACGTTGAATCCGGAAGTCGTGGGTTCGATTCCCACTCATGGCCAAAAAAATAGTACGTTTTTCTGTACAGTTTGTTATGGTCTGGGTGTTTATAAAATATAATATGTATAATACCGTTGCTTCTGGTATACATAGTAGGTACAAGCCTAAAGCTTAGTTTGTGACCAGAGCAGTATGTGTAAATTGTCCTACATATTATTATTATTAAAAAAATGTCAGAAACTAAAATATAACCTAAACTATTCTTGACATAATTTAAAAAACAACAGCACATAAGTGTATTATTTTATATAATAATCGCTTTTCAAAGTGACCATCTGCGTACAAGCACAGCCCCTTTGTAGCCAAAGTTGTTGGAACCGTCGAGGCCGGGATTTTCATACAATTTACATAATCTCTGACGGAGAAACAAGCTTTTATGACACAGAGATAATAAGACGATAGAAGTGGCATGTGGGGGAGTGAGCCTGTCGCACTGCGCCCACGCCACTACAGTTTGATACACCAGTAAGTGAGAACTAAACCACGCATACAACACACGATTAACAAAAAAACAGCAAATTTAAAAACTTCTTCTGAAAAAAAAAAAAAATATTTATAGATTCTACTTATTAGAGTTAGAGCACGAGATGTGCCTTTGCATCTCAACCTGGTGAGCAGACCTACAAAATCCATAAATGGGGACGCACATCGTTGTTTAATAAAAATTATCACTATGCCGGCTTAATTATACGGTATTTAAATATTAAGGTAAAGATAGTTTTTGGTTATAAGTTATAAAAATATACAACGTCTTGTGATTTCAGGTATACGTTTTAATAATTAACACGGTTTGTGCTACGTTTATCATGTTTATTTTTACAAATTTTACATGTACAACTAAGTAGTATACTAAGTACGTAGTCTTAAACGCTGACTTGATGCCCACTTCTATATACCTATTATTTATGTGTTAGAGTGCGACCTTGTGACAAAATTCAACGACGTCGTGACTAATCAAAACACTCGGCTTTGGGTGTTTTATTGTTTTAGGCCTCAATTAGCTGTTGAGGTCCTTTCTTCAAATTTGGAAATGAAAATGTTGCACTTATGTAAATTTCTGTTTGCTGTAATAATGAAAACCACAAATTTCTAAATGAGATTTTCCGTTTGTTGAGAAAGTCGTATAATGTTAATGTTTTCTATTAATCGTTAGATTACAGGAAACATAAGCCGCTAGGTTAAAATAACTATCGAATTTCCAAAATATTATTAATTTAATACATATCTATTGTATATCATATCATATCATATGATATAATCATATGTAGTAAAATTTACAGATATTGCTCTGGTCACAAACTAAACTATAGGCTTGTAGTATGTGTACCAGAAACAACTATATAATACAATTTTATACAATATATTATATTAATAAACACCCAGACCATGACAAACTGTACTGTACTAATATTTTTTTGCCATGCTTGGGAATCGAACCCACGACCTCCGGTTACAAACCCACTAGTATACGGAGGCGGTCATCTAAATACCTTATTTTATTTTTATGATATACCAGCTGACCCGCGCAACTTCGTCTGCTCTTAATAGGAACAAATTTTCCCCGTTTTTGCAACATTTTTCATTGTTGCTCCGCTTCCAATGGTCGTAGCATAATGTTATATAGCCTATAGCCTTCCTTGATAAATGGGCTATCCAACACTAAAATATTTTTCAATTCGAACCAGTAGTTCATGAGATTAGCGCGTTCAAACAAACAAACAAACTCTTCAACTTTATAATATTAGTAAAGATTCATACGTTAAAATTAACTTCGGGATATTTTTCGTTTAATAAACATCGCAATAATATTATTTTTATCAAATAAAAAGCATTTTGTAGGAATTTATAATTTATAAGATATAATAACAAATCCTTACCGTAAACTTTTAATATTTATTTGTCAAATATTAGTAGCTTAATCGTGCTAGCTATTATTGCCAACCCTACGCCAAAGCTGTGATATACACTGCGATATGCATAATTATAAAGGGCACTGAATGTTTGGCCAATTTGTACGCGTTATAAGATCCAAAACGTGGACTAGTCGCTCGACTAATCTCGTGTGAAATCTAGACTTAAGCACAATGGTAAATTCCTAAGCACTAAAAATTTGGTGCAATATTTAAGTTATGATCGTGATATAGAAATTATGATACGACGCCGGTAAGAAAATGCAAATCATAGAAATAAAGCTTAAGTGGTAGAGGCGGTTTATAATAATAATATATGAAGGATATTTTACTCTGGTCACAAACTAAGCTCTAGGCTTGTACTATATCAGCCTCCGTAGAATAGTGGTTGCGTCTTTGGCGTTGTACCCGGAGGTCATGGGTTCGATTTCCACCTATGGCAAAAACATATTAGTACGTTTTTTCTGTATAGTTGGTCATGATCTGGGTGTTTATATAATATAATATGTATTATATCGTTGCTTCTCGTACACATAGTACAAGCCTAGATCTTAGTTTGTGACCAAAGCAATATGTGTTATTTGTCCTACATATTATTATTATTTATTATATATTACATATAATTAATTATAATAAAAATATTAACAAAATAACCTATATATTTGCATGCAATTCACTGAAAACTTGCTATTTTTACAACAGAAAAAAAGTTGAAGATTAATTTCAGGAACAAATTATTATCGCTGGAATCATTTGGTATGAAAAGTTATAATTTGAGGTATATATACTATTCTGTATATACGTAGGAACTCCACTTTTTTCGGAAATTAAAGTCTTTTAATAAAAAAATGTTTTAGTAAATAACTTAAAAACCACTAAGCCGAAAATTCTGAAAATAAATACATTACTCTGGGGGTTTAATATTAATATTATAAATATTATTGTTTCTGGTACACATAGTAGGTAGTAGGTAGGCTTGTCTAGAGCTTAATTTAAGCCCACGGCAATATATGTAAAATGTACTTTGTACATCTTTATACAATTATTAATGATATAATCTCGTACATGGTGACTTTTAAAGGTTCTTCTTTAGTCTTATATGAGGTTCTATGGATCAAATTGATAACTTTTCCCATAGAACCATGTGTCGCAAATGAAAAAATATATTCTTCTCCATACAAACTAGTAATGTTAAAATGAGTAATTTGATTGGGTAATTTGAAAGAAAACTTTTTTTTCATTTGCGACACATGGTTCCGTGGGAAATGTTGTTCGATTTAATCAGTGGAGTCTCATATATTTTCACCTTTGGGGTGGATAGGCCAAATATTTGCTGCGTGCCCTCGATGGTCTGCAGAAGCGTGCATCTCGTATTATTGATGACAAAGAGCTCACTAACACCTTAGAGCCATTGCAGCTTCGCAGAGATGTATTTTACCGCCTTTACCATGGACAGTGCTCTGAAGAACTTTTTAATCTGATTCCCCTTCTCGTTACAGAACTTCACGAGCAGGTAACAAAATGCATGCGCATTCTGTGGCTGATGTACCAACCCGCACTAAAAGATTTGGTGATTCGTACATCTGTCGCACAATTAAAATGTGCAATGCTCTGCCTGCTTGCGTGTTTCCTCCATCCTATAACCTTGAGTCCTTTAAACGAAGCGTGAATAGGCATCTTAAGCCGGCATAATGGATGAAACCAGCTTTTACAACACAGATCTTGGACCTGCATACTGCTTTCGATCAGGTGGATGTGGGGTCACACGCCGAGCTCCTATAAAAAAAAATTAAGCCCAAAATACAACATCTAAAATTCACCCTGTATGTTACAAATAAAAGTCGACGGATAAGTCCACCAATTAGTTTAATATTAGCTATTAGGTAACGTTACAAACAAAAGGGACTTGTATGGCAGAAATATTGAAACTCGACGAAAAGGGAACTGAACATTATTACATCGCTATTCTCTATTAAACCAAATCTAAACACATCTATATCCTTTTACTTTAAAGTTGATATTTCAATGGCAAGCTTATAATTTACGTGTAAATAGTTCTAGCAAATAATCAGTGGGCAGAAATCGTCTAAATAGCAGTTTCAAATCGCATTACGGTGTAATAGTTTTTGGTAATCGTTATAAGCGGGTTGGGGTTTGAATACGCGCTTTATACGTATACGCTGCCGATTTGGTTATTTATTTATTTCAAAACTTTATTGCAACTTTATTTCAAAAAAAACATATTTATTGTTTGACAACACCACTATAGTGCCTCGGAAGAGCACGTTAAGCTGTCGGTCCCAGTTTCACTATACCAACTTGTGAAACTGTTTATAGATGGGTTATTGAGTCTATTCAAAACACCGCGACGAGCTAGCCACTTGTTCGGTGTAGACTCATACCATCGGCTACGACGAGGTGGGATTAAAAACCCCTCCGCTGGGTACCCTGGGGCCGTCTAGGCGGTCTCGGGCGCCGTAAGGCACCCGTGAAGATATGTATGTATGTACAAATTTAATACCAAGGCGGACTGGACTTAATGGCATTCTCTACCAGTTAAACTTTCGAGACAAATTAAGCAGTAAGTAGATTAAATAGGTGCAATAAATAGGTATGTTAAAGAAATGTTATGAATAAAACAATAATAATAATATCTACATACCTATACATACATTACATAATAATAAACACTACATATACCTATATATGTACTATTGGTACATATATAGGTATATTAACTTACATTAATATAGGTACATACATAATAATAAAATAGGAAATATAAAAGCACATAGTGTACTACAGGCAGCGCAGAACCGGTCGTTGTGGCGACCCTTGGAGGAGGCCTATGTCCAGCAGTGGACGCGCGAAAGGCTGGCATGATGATGATGATAAAGTAAATTAATACCAACATTTACTTAAAGCAGAAAAAAGTATAAGAGAGTATTTAAGTAGTTTAAGTATTGTTATGCATCATTGTTAAAATTATATCTATATCCTTCTATCGAAAAGTCTGCACCCTAAGCATATTTCACTCTCTCAAAGGTTAGCTGGTAGAAAATGCCTAAGGCATTAAGCTCGCCTATGTACAATTTTGTGCAATAAAGAAATTTAAATAAACAAATAAAGAGAGAGAAAGAAGTGGTAAAGTCACATTCACACATTCAGAACATGTTAAAATGTTTATACATCAGTCTCTTAAAGATACCCCTGTTCGAAGCTTTTCTAATGTTTACCGTTAAATTATTTCACTGCAAAAGGTTAGACCGCACAGGTTTAAACCCTGGTTGGTACCAATGTTTGAAAAATAGTGCGGCAGACAGCACGTTAAGCAGACGGTGACAGATTCACTTGTGAAACTGTCTATTAATCTATATAAAGACTGCGACGAGCTTGCCAGTTATTTGAGTTAGACTAAAAATGCTGGACTATGATGAGATGGGAATAAAACGCCTCTTTTGGTTACCTTTACAATGCCTGGGGTCGAATCGGTGATTTTTGTGCTATGCCGCCATTATCATATCTTGGAGAGAACGTTAAAGCTCAATAAACTATCTATAGACAGTTTGACAAGTCGTTTTTAATGCATTTCGGTACTCCAAAATCATACAATTTTATCTAAAGATTATTTTAAATTACAGCCCATAAAAATCATGAAATTAAATTTCTTACGACAGGGGAATCAAACAAAATATTTAATTTATTTTAATAATAATAATACGAGTATGAAGGGCATTACATATACAGGGTGAATTTAAAAGGATGTACTTTGGGCTAATATGAGGTTCTGCTGATCAAATCCAATACAAATTGGTCATTTTAACATTACTAGTATACATATTTGTATGGAGAAGGCAATCTTTTTTTTTTCATTTGCGACACATGGTTCCATGGGAAAAGTTTTTCCTTTGGATACCTCATATTAGTCTAAAGTACATCCTTTCAAATTCACCATGTATATTGCCCTGTCACAAACTAAGCTTTAGGCCTCTACTACTACCAGAAACAACGATATTAATACATATTATATTTTATAATCACCCAGACCATGATAAACTGTACAGAAAAACGTACTTTAATATTTTTTTGCTATGAGTGGGAATCGCACCAACGACCTCCGGACACAAGCCAAAGGCGTAACCACTAGTCTATAGAGGTGGTCAATGGATTCAACGACATAATTTCAACAGCCCCTTTATTATGCTGTGTTGTTATATATTATGTCCTCTCTATTACGTTGAGCTCAATCTCAGTGTAAGCGACTCATCACGGCATTCACCCCGAGGTGGGTTGGCAAGATCTCATTAAGTGAAGTGTAGTCACATTCACAAACTGAATACAACCCATACTTAGTTCCGAAAGGCAGTATCACACCGACGCTCATACGAAACATAATACGCGTCAGTTTTGAAACACGATGGTACAGTACATTGAACCTTTGAGTATGGAGAAATTTATATTTAGGATTTTGGTGAACATTTCCTGGTAAAAGCGTTTGAAAGTAAACATATAAAAGCTTTTTTTAATTATTAGAAAATATTTTTAACAAACGTTACGTAGATAGGTAACTCTAAAGGGGTTTAATTAAAGCGTGAATCAGCTAAAGGAAGCATAGTGGAAAGCCACCAATAATTACAAATTGAACTGAATGTTAGTGGTTTTAATTATTGGACTCTGCATGGGTGTAGTGCTGTAATAAACAAATATAATGATAAACATTCATAAATCTAATATACTCTATTTATACCTTTAAAACACTACAGATTTCAAGTCTCGAGTTCAGCCCCGAAGCGCCAACGAGTTTTTTAATAAAAACAAAAAATATAGGTATCTTCATATGTTTGACTGGTAAGAATACCAGTTTTTCAGTTTCAGTGCATTTAATATTTTTTTATCAATTCTGAGGCCCACTTGCGTCATTGATATTTTGTAAATCATAATTATTAGGTATATATCCAAATTAATACCAGATAAAAAAAAAACAATACTACAAACTGGGACCGACAATTTTCGTGCTTTCTGTGCTCAGATAGACAATTTTCATGCTTTCTGTGCTCAGAAAGCACGAAAATTGTCGGTCCCAGTTTGTAGTATTGTTTTTTTTTTTTTTTTTCTGGTATTAATTTGGATATATACCTAATAATTATGATTTACAAAATATCAATGACGCAAGTGGGCCGCAGGATTAATAAAAAAATATTAAATGCAGCCATTAAACTTATCATTTAACTTATATAAGGGGCATTATTTTCGGTGCATATACCAATATTGTCATACGTGATGTACATTTTAAATGTATACATACATACATATCATCACAGGTGCCTTACGGCGCCCGAGACCGCCTAGACGGCCCCAGGGTACCCAGCGGAGGGTTTTTTTAATCCCACCTCGTCGTAGTCGATGGTATGAGTCTACACCGAACAAGTGGCTAGCTCTAAAATAACGCTTAGAATATAGAAACGAGTAGCGCCTCGGTAAACCTATCATGATAATAAATAAAAAAGATGCCATTATAAAAAAAAAGATCACCAACCTATTCCCCCAAAAACCAAACACATCCCCTTCCAAACTTCGGCCATTATTTCTCATTAATTTCAGCTAAATCTGGTTACCCTAGGCGCAAACATTTGTCTAGAAAGCGCCTCAGTCTTGTCAGGGTTGAAATTACATCTATTTGTATGCAGATGTCAGCGCGGAATTAAGTCGCGAAGGCTTTGACGCCATGCAAATAACTCGTGGAAATTAACCCATCGATATGAGGCTACCCTTCATGGTGACCATGGATTTGGTACCATTTTTATTTATATTTGTAATCAGCATAGATTTCCTGGAGCCAGGAATCTAGGTTACTAAAGAATTATGTTGTGTAAATATTTACAAAGTTAGTTTTCTTATCAAAATCCTAGTTCATTACATACTTGTATCCACGTAAAGTGTAAAATAAATAAAAATAAATAAATTGCTATTATAAAAGTGAAAGTTTAGATGTTAGGTAGGTACTTTATCGCGTCAAAACAGCTCAACCAATTTTGATGTAATTTTGTACATATGTAGGGTGTAATATAAGCTCCATTTATACTAGTAAAAGACATTAGCGGAATATATATCCTTAATGTTGGCGAAACTGCGAGAACTAACTAGAATCTAAATAAATATAATAAAAATATTGCTACAATAATATAAATTAAATCCAAAAAGGTAGTAAGTTAATAAAAAATATGTTTTTATAGCTTCACATTAAGATCTTCAAGATACTTATCCGAAGATGGATCATCTCTTTTCCCCAAAGAAAAATTCTAATGCATAACAGATGGGGTGAGTAAACTACTCCTAACTTTTTATTTTTACTAATTATTTGTTTAACAAAATTTAATAATTATTATAGCACCATGGTCACCCTAAGCAAACCCTTTGACTACCAAATTTGAATTTTACTATTTCGTTTAATAAATGAGGGCATCTGTAGAAGTGAGTTAATATTGTTCCCACAGAACTTACTAAGTAGAAAGGCGACATGCATTATCTTTAGTAGAAATCAAACGTGCTCTGTTTTGTCTAGGTTAACCCTGCCATTACAATATCACCATTATATTAACAACTTATTAAGGGTTACATTATTTGCAGGAAAAGTCGAATTTATGACCACTGTAACAATATAAAATGAATGAAACCTGATCAAAAAATAATAATACATTCTACAAGCCAACTATTACTTCAGTAGCTATACGAATGTTTGCTTAACTTAGAAGTTAACGAATTTAGTATAGATGCTAACGTCTACAGTTACGGGACCACCAATATTTATATATTTTTTAAACAGTATAAATAAACATATCTTATTGGTTAATCCCAAACTGTAGACGCTAGTGTCTATTGTAAAACCGTGCAGGAAAATCGCTTGGTAGAGTTTACCGACTTATTTCTGTAAACTTTCCTCATTCTTACTTCGACTGGAGAATTAACCGTTGCCAGCCAGCGAATAGGCCTTAAATTTTAAGAATATTTATTGGAATTTTTGCTATTAAAGTAATATAGCAAATGGATTAGTGTTTACATTTAGAAATTTCCCTGGTTTATTTATCTTAGTCGGACCACGCTTGGCGGTTTAATAGGGCTTTCTATCCTAACACATTTTCTGTGATTGGTTAGCTAAGATTGTCTGAAGTATTTGCTTTGTGGATTAATCGCCGCTGTTTATATCCGGCCGCCATATTGCCTCAATGCCAAACAATTAATCTTAATACTTTACAGTAATTAATTATAAAAACTATTATTATTTTAACGTTCCCCTAAATTAAGGGTATTAAAAGGTTGCTGACTGATAGAAATCTATACTAATATTATAAAGCTGAAGAGTTTGTTTGTTTGTTTGTTTGAACGCGCTAATCTCAGGAACTACTGGTTAGAATTCTAAAATTATTTCAGTGTTGGATAGCCCATTTATCGAGGAAGGCTATAGGCTATATAACATTACGCTGCGACTAATAAGAGCGGAGTAACTATAAAAAATGTGCAATAATGAGGGAAAATGATTCCTTTTGAGAGCGTACGCTGCGTAAACGGTTAAAGTTACGCAGACGAAGTTGCACGGATTAGCTAGTGTGATTTATAAGTTAAATAACCATGTTTTTAGGGTTCAGTGAAAAGAAAACTAAACGAAAAATCAATCTGTCCTTCGTTAAAAATATTTCGGAAGATTTCATGGGATTGCTTTTTATACAATATAATCCTTTGTGGGATACAATGGCAAAGTGAAGTTAATTTGTCACGTGGATTGTGTTTGGGGGTAGATTAAGACGCCACATGGAGCGGTTAGTGGCGGTGGCTCTGACAAATGTGCTCATTTCAGGGAAGCATTGCACCGCCCGCGCCACCTGACTGTGTAACCATAGAATGTAATCGGGTAGAAGGCTCTCAAGGACACCACACAAGTGGTACTACCACGATACCATGCATGTAACTTTACAGGGTGTTCGTTCTCATACAACTTTCACTGTAGGAACAACTTCGTCTGAAGTAGGTACTAGACAACTTTTTCTGTATATAAATTAACTAGTTGACCCGTGCAACTTCACGGAACCCTAATAAGGAATAAATTTTCTTTTTGTTTTGCAACATTTTTTATTGATGGTCCGCTTATTTTGGTCGTAGCGTGATGTTATAATAGCCTTTCTCCATAAATGAGGTATCCAATACTAAATTATTTTTTCAATTCGAACCAGTGGTTCTGAGATTAGCTTTATTATATACTCGTAAGTATAGATAGTATAATAGAATTAGACTAAGCTAAACATAGTCCTACCAGGCGCAGTTTTACTGGCACCAGCCAGTAAAAGTCTCTGGCGTTCCACACTGTTCCAGCTATTATATACAGATCTAAGTTATTCATGGACTTTGTTCTGCTTACCATCAGGCTGATACAAAATCATATGCCGTGTTCCTATAGAAAATACAAGTTTTTTTTAAACAATTTGGTATTTAAATAGTGTAATAATAATATGAGTGGAATTTAGCCTAAAAGTACTAATACTGCTTTTAGGCTAAATTCCAATAGTAGTTAACTTTTAATAAATTTTCAATAGGTAGTACACGCACACGTGCAGTGAATACACGCACTAAATTTCGACTACGAGCTCCTTAACATAGTGACAAGTCGCTATTTAGTTCAGCTGGTGTTAAACTCTGATGCTAATCCGTCCAAGCTTAGAGATATGGCTGCAAATCCTATGACGACTTAACAAGCCAAGGTAATGATGAACTGAATCTTGCTTGCTTACTTACTTACGTGGGTGTTCAGGATAACTTACCTGAAAAAAAAATTTATATTAGTTCAAGAACTGCATAAAATACATGCGCACACTGCGGCAGATATAACATACCGCACAAAAAATATTGTGATCCGTATATCTGTCGCACTATTAAAATTTGAAATGCTCTACCTACTTGCGTGTTTCTATCTGCTTGTGTTTTAATGTTGTAGTTATTAGCAATCGAACCCTATATTTATGGTATGAATTCAGGTAAAGTGTTATGAAAAAGTAATGTGACATTAATTGTCACATTCTGAGTTGTCATTAAAATAAAATAAAAATAAAATAAATAAATACCATCACGGGTGCCTATTTGGCTCCCAAAAACCGTTTAAACGGCCTCAGGGTCCCAGCGGAGGGATTAACCCATCCTCATTTCGCCGATGGTATTCGGAGGCAACACCTAACAAGTGGCGAGCTTGTTGCGGTGTTTATGATAAAATAGCCTCGTTGTATAAAGCGGTCACCCATCCCAGGCCGGCTTTGTTGTCATCTGCTTAACCTTGTTATCAGTTGCAGTTATCAGTTGCAAAATGAAATGTAAAATAATTTAAGTTTCTCTCTAATATATTATTATTGACCAGTAACTATGTGTATCCATTATTTAATACATCCCACATATAACATTGGGTCCTTTAAGGCCGTTTGCCTTTAAGTGTTTTTTAAGCTCTATCTAATCCTATTACAACCATGGGAAAAACAAGAAAAAATACAGTGATATGAACTGGACCTTTGGTTACAAGTTGATAGTAAAAAAAAATTATATTACTATCATTATTAAAGTTTAAAAAATAACAACACATTGCTTAAAAATATCAAAAATATTCAGATGCTGCATCTTCTTTTATACTAAACTATTCATCATTACAAAACTTGCACCGATAGAAAGAGAAGTAAAAAACGAATCATTTCGTTGTATAATTTTTTTTGCTGGTTTTTCATCGTGTTTGTTATAAATTTGTTGATTTTTCGTTCGCCAGGCGGTGGGAATCAGTCGAGACGGCTCTAGAGCAGCTTCTTAAAGTTCTTTTTTTTTTATTAAATACACAAATTGGCCATTCAGTCAGGGTATGGCCTTAAACGACGTGCATAGACAATTACGTAGACAACTTAAGAAGCTAGGAAATGGATTCGCGAACTTGGACGTCCGAATATGTCTAAACATTGCTTTCACTATCATTAAAGATTTTTTCAAAAAACAACATTGAGGTGCAAATATTACTTAGGTACTTGGTCCTAATTACATAGTCTCTTTATAAATAATATATTAACTTTTGAATAGACAACTAAAGTCCCATCTTTGATTTTCAAAATCTTACCTTAGTTGTCATTTCAAAAGTTTACAGATTTTTGATAAAGAGACTATGTAATTAAGATTTTTAAAATCATAAATCGTACTTTAGCTGTCTTTTCCAAAGTAATATATAATTTATAAAGAGACTTTGTAATTAGGATCTAGTAAGTAAAATCTACACCTCCACGTTCTTTTTTTTCCAAAAACTTTAATATCACTGAAAACAACGTTTAGATGTTAATTGACGTTCGAGCTCACGAATACATTTCCTGTACTTGTAGTGCAACCTTGTTAGCTCGTAATTGTTTTCTGCTTTCCATCAGGTGGATGTAAGGTCAAGTACTCCTATAAAATAACTGTATATAATTCCAAATATACAGGTCCAAGAATGAATAGAACCAGCAGTTCTGGTTTCATCCATTATGCCGGCTTAAGATTATTACGACCTATTCACGCTTCGTTTAAGGACTCAAGTTTATAGTGTGAAGGAAACACGTTAGTAGGTAGAGCATGTGACTTTGTATCTACCTGGTGGTGAGCAGACCTACAAAGTCCATGTTCATGGGTCAATCAATAATTGTTCTTAAATAGCATTAATTGCTCCCACAATACCGGCTAAATAATGCGATTACGAAATAGGCGGCGACAAAGACGAATAGCATTACGACTATATTTTAATAAATGCCTACGGCATTAAGCTCGCCTATGTACAATTTTGTGCAATAAAGAACTTTAAATAAATAAAATAATATACTCACTGCCTTATCGACAATTTAACCTTCCATTTCGTAACCGCACCCTGAAAGGAGACTACCACCTCGACAAGAATTCGATGCAGTAATGTCCTGAAAACCGGTGAGCTAACTAACTTTTTTTTTTTTTAAGTTATTTAATTTTAATTTTGTTAACATATATGTAGTAAATATAACGTCTTTGAAGGAGCGTACCCTCTTCACACAGGTTTTATAAACTTAAATAGAGAATCCAAAATAAATGTACTAACAAAATGTTAACTGTTTTGATGAATAAATATATTTATTTATTATTAACCACCTAGTCTTACACTGGTTCGTTATGTGGCGAGTTTTCGGTTGGTTTGCTTTTTTCTCTCTCATGAGGGCGGACCCAAGTTGTCGTTGCATTACGCGTTTAATTTCGGCATTTAATATTACACAAATTAAAAACAAAAGATGTAATTACAACATTTGTTGGTGTATATGTGGGAAGAATGGCTGCCTAGAAAAGCGCACCCATTTTTTGTTACTCTTTATAAATGCCCTTTGTAAATGTTTTGACTTTGACATCCGAATTCAAACTGGATATGATCGGTGAAGTTGGTCGCCTTGGTGGCTCTCTTGTATGGTAGAAATGATTGACGGGTCAATGGAATTAGCTAACCACCTAGTCTTACACTGGTTGGTTATGTAGTGTGTGTTCGGTTCGGTAGTAATTTTCATATTAAGATTTCCATTCCATTGTCGTTCTTTTTTTAATGAATAGCTGCCTAACCAAACGCACTCTAAGACCTCATTGTTAAACTTTTTTTTTTGACTATTCATAAATATATGTAAAGATTTGCATGAAATAAATGATTTTGACTTTGAAACAGAGTATTTTTAGATCCGTATTTTGTCGGATTCGGATCGGATGCGTTCTTACATATTGTTCATTACCTTATTTTTATAATAAAAATTAGGTTACTATGCAAAGTTATCTGGGTACAATAAAATTGACAAATTGAAAATATCAACTAAGTAATACAATTTATATAATAAAAGTAATATATGACATATAATCCAATTTATACATGGTGACTTTGAAAGGATGTACTTTGAGCTAATATGAGGTTCTTCTGATCAATACGAACAACTTTTCCCATGGAACCATGTGCCGCAAATGAAAAAAAATATTGCCTTCTCCATAGAAACTAGTAATGTTAAAATAACCAATTTGTATGGGGAAGCCAATTTTTTTTTTCATTTGCGACACATGTCTCCATGGGAGAAGTTGTTTAATGTGATCAGCAGAACCTCATATTAGCCCAAAGTACATCCTTTCAAATTCACCCTGTATATAGACTTATATAAATTGAATATATATAAATAAAAGAAATTGGATAAATAAAAAAACAATGCATTTTCAACTTGTTTATTTATGGATGCGAAGTTAATATTTCAATATGAGCCAAGTACTTCTCATAGGAAAATAACCGTTTCAACTAAACAAAGCTAGCAAATAAATTGTCAGAAATAGTTCTCAATTTGAAATTAAATACAGTTTGTATGATAGTCTATTCAAATAGATTGTTAGTAATACAGAGTTTATATTTGAAACTACCACGACAGAGGCGGAAAAGAGAAACAGAATATAAATACGCACAGAACATTCACAAATACCTAAAAGGCTCAATACCTATATAAAATATTACTACTAAAAGTCTGAATATTGTGTAAACATCTGTTTAAGTCGGAATATTGTGTGTGGGTAACAAACAGGTCTAATAAAACACAGTATATGTTTCTTATTCGTTGGACGGAGACACCTTTAATAAATAAATATAAATACTAAAATGTTACTAACGCAAAGATAGGCAATAAAGTATAAGTTTGTTTCTGTAACATGTCAGGTCTTGAAATTCAGATTTATAGTTATATAAGGGAGTTACTGTAGTACAGAAAAAGGACCATAGTATATATTTTTGATTACGAAAGTATTTAAAATAAAATTACAAGCGATTTAACCGCTACTATAGTTTTAGCATCTCTTAGTTGCAACTCAAACTACTCATAGGACAACTTGCATTAGTAACAACGATTTACGATGTTTAAATCAAAGTTGTTGCCATCATTGATTAAAATTTTACTGTTTATATAAGTAAATCTGTCCACATTATTAGTCTGTGATATTGTCATCGCTTATACGAGTATGCATGCGAGAGGGAGTCTGCTTAGTTCTTACAAAGAGACTGTCCCTTTGCCCAAGTTAATTAAAATAGCCGGCAGCCATAGACTAATTGTGGACGAACAAACAGATACGAATATTAATTAGAAAAAAATACACAAGGTGAGCTAAATTAAAATGTATGAGTCAAAATTGAATAGAATGAATAAAGAGGAAAAATTTCAAGTGGTGTAGGTAAATAACTAAATTTATAACTTCGAGAAATATAAAAATAATTTTGAAGTGTCGGGGCAAATTTTAGCCAAGAATAGAATCTGACTTGTTGACTATGCAAAAAAAAACAACTCTATACTAATATATTGCTATCTATACTAATATAAGTTTGGATGTTTGTTACTGGGCTGATTTTTATGAAATGTTGCATACAGGTAAAGGTTCCCTTCGAATTACCGGTACATAAATATAACCATGTCGTATACGATTAATTTAAAAATTACATGTTAAGACAATTGCTATTTAACAAAAAAAGTGTTTTAGTAAGTTTAACAGTAAATTAATATTATTATCAATATGCTTAATATTTGAAACCACTCTCCCATAGGTCATAACCATCCCTCCCCATGCCATGAAGAAACACCATGAAACAAAACGGTTCCGTAACATGCCCCTGCAATATCAATAAAATATTACGTCCTAGAGAACCCTACACGGATAGCTTTAGCATTATGCCTTCACCTTTCTTGACCATTGGCCTGTGAGTAATATTTTTATGGGAAAAAAAAATGTCTATTCTACTGGAGCATGAGAGGCAAACAAATAAAGCAATGGTCAGGGAAAAACCTAGAGTATAGAAGAAAAAGGTTAATATTGAAGGACGTATAAATATGAAAATGAGGATTAACGGTCCAACGGCTCAGTAAATCGATCCTTAATACTAAGGAAGGCTGTAGAGCTAGAGTGCGTAAGGACATTCCTAGATATATCATAATGACGGATGATGACATAATAACGTAATAATAATGATAATAATAATAACAACAATAATAATAATCATCATCATCATAATACATCATCATCAGTTTGTCAGTTTGTTTGGGTGTTTATAAAAATATAATATGTATTATATCGTTGCTTCTAGTACACATAGTACAAGCCTAGAGCTTAATTTGTGACCAAAGCTATATGTGTAAAATTGTCCTACATATTATTATTATTATTATTATAATCATCATGAAATGTAGGTTAAAGGAAAAGTGTACCTATGGAAGGGTAAGAAGAAATAGAGACAGAGAAGAGGCGGTATATCAGACAAGAGTCATGGTTCTGAACCAGCTAGTAGAAGACTAGCAGTTTGGCCAACTAATGATCTTGAAATAAAATTAAATTAAAATAATTATTTGATTAATTTTAAATGAATTATAAATAGTTTACAAGTGCACAAAATGCACCGATGGGTACATAAGGCCGTATAGGCGTCTTAGGCACCTCAATAACCCATCTATACTTATTATTTATTTTATATAACGAAAGTTGGTATAGTGAAACTGAGACCGACGGCTTAACGTGCTCTCCGAACCACTATAGTGGTGTTGTTAAACAAATGTACATACATTTTTAGATTAAAAACTCATTGGTACACACCGGGGTTGGAACCAGGGACCCAAGTGTTTTTAAATCTAAGGTCTAACCACCTCGGCCACGACCTATACCGTAAATAAATATTTTCATTAATTATATGTATATCAAGGATTATTTGTTGACTTGCTCTTGCATGACATACTCTTATGCACATAGATTCAGTCTATGTGTCTATTTTCTACTTAATGTCCTTAACAACCTTACGGCGCGCCCAAAACCGTCTTGGAGGTCTCAGGATACCTAGCAATGAGGTTTTATGCCTACCTCATCATAACAAGCGACCGTATCGTCGCCGTGTTTAGATAGAGTCAATAGCCTATCTATGATCACTTCTACCAGTTGGTTTAGTAAAACTGGCGACCGATAGCTTAACGTGCCCTCATAGTGTATGTGTTTGAAAACGCTCCTATAGTGAGTTGGTAAGTCCGAGATTTGAACATTTTTAGTCTAAGGTCTAACTAATTCAGCCACCACATAATTTTCTATTTAAATTAAATAAAAAAAGTTATATAGTATGATGGAAAATATAATTTCATTGTCCCACTACAAATCTGTCTCATCTATGACCCCCATATAACATCACCCCACATGCCCCCTGGCGGTCACTCTATAAAGTTAGGGAACGATAACTTTTGCAGGACACTGTATTAATAAATTTATGGCTGAATTATTTTCATGGCGTATCCAAATAGAATATTTATCTTTATCGGGGTCACTTTCAGTACAAATAAACTCATTATTGCGTGACGGCTTTCAATAATATAGTACTTTATATTATATTTTATTACTATGTGATAGGGATGCACAATTTTCGTCTCTAGTTATATAGGTACCTAACTTTTGTATAATAATAATATGTAGGACAATTTACACATATTGCTCTGGTCACAAACTAAGCTTAAGCTTGTACCATGTGTACCAGAAACAACGATATAATACATATTATATTTTATAAACACCCAGACCATGACAAACTGTACAGAAAATCGTACTAATATTTTTTTGCCGTGGTTGGGAATTCAACCCACGACCACCGGATACAACGCCAAAGGCTCAACCACTAGTCTACGGAGGGGGTATAATATAAATTAATAGCTGACAGCGCATCTTCGTGTGCGTAACTTTAAACGTTGACGCAGAGCACGCAACGGAAGCTCTTAAAAGGAACAAATTTTCCCCGTTTTCCCAACATGTTTCATTGATGCTCCGCTCCTATTAGTCGTAGCGTGATGTTACATAGCCTATAGCCCTCATCGATAAATGGATAGCCCATTTATCGAAACACACCACTAAAATAATTTTCAAAACGCCCACGAATGTTATGCAAAAATTCTGACACCTTTGATTAATAATTAGCCAATAATTAATCTAAGGCTGTCAGCCTTACTCGTATATCTAAATACTTAAGCCTATTAGAATACGGGAAAAAATTCTCTCCATTGAAATAGCAATTTAAGTTTAATTATTAAAAGTTCACAGAATGTATAATAAAAACTATAAAATTGGGATGCAATGAGTAAAGCTTTTTGTTAATTATTTTGTGAACTTAAAAAAATAATAAGTTACGATTTGTATCTCTATACAAATACTGCCTGTATTCTTATTATATTGAATTCATTAAGTATCACAATTTTTGTGTCGACTCTAGTTCTCACACTAGGATTCTCTGTATTGAGGGAGCTAGTTTCTATTTCCCTTTTTTTTAACCTATTGTTTGGCAAAGGTCTCCCATCCCTCCTTCCGTCCCTAGCTGTCCTGGGCCAATCCTTTAAAAAGGCGTCTAGCTCGACTTCCATTTAAGGTAAAAATATTCAAAAACGATTTTTTGGATTATTTTTTCTAATAAATATGATCAGTGGCAACCCTGTATAAAACAAAGCCTCATAGGTTGCGACACCAAACAGAAAGAGACGAACTATATTTGGCGAATCGGTAATTCCGCCAAATTCGCCGCCATAATTAACACGGTAACTATCCAATTCCGTAATTGTACTATGTGAGTTACGTAACTCGCTCGTTAATCTCTTGAAAGTAAATGCGACAGTATTGAGTTACAAGTTGTGTTGTTAGCGTTAATTGGATAAAACAATACTCATGTTTTTGTTTAAGAAGATTTTCGTCGTCTAAATGTTTAGCAAACAAAACAAAATCAAAACTTAAAAAGCAAAACAATTAAAACTGTGACTTTATTAAGTAACATTAAGTCTAATTCATATTTATCATTAGATAATCTAATTAACTCCATTAATAATAAAATAATAAAATTTACTGATATCATGTTTAAAAAATCATAATTAAATAACTAGTCATGGTACCACCTAGGAATTTAGAAATAAACGAATAGTGGGTCATGGTCTCCTCTAACAATCCAATTTAACTAATGTAAAATAAAATAATAAATAAATATAGTATATAGGTACATTGTATCCGTTTATGATATTAAAAAAGAGGGTTTTAAAATTGGTCGAAATATAATGGCAGAAAACTTTTGACCGCAAACTTTTGAATTTTAAACCAGAGTGAATATTTTTTTTTTTAAAGGGGCGATTTAAGGCCTTAGATCCCTTCCCTTTTATTAATATTTACATGTACCTACGTTAAACGCACACTATTCTATTCCAGGGATGAGATTCTTAAACGAATCAGGTCTATGCGTTCTATGAAGAAGGCTATTATGAAAAAAATAATGCTTTCATTAAATCAACCAAAAACCTTTCAGTATAGCTGCAGCAAATATGTACTTGCAACTGAAAATATTTACAAAGGCACGGTCTGATTTCACATCAATCCATTTTCATCGAAATTATGTGCACTACCTTTTGCATAATATTTAAAACCAGAGTCTAACAGTAGCTTTTGAATGTCACGTCCTGGGGGACCGTAGAATAACATGCCTTCCCAATGGGTTCATTACGTTGCATTGTGTTGAATTGTATTATGCTAGGGCACAAAAAATCCTGCAAGCCGCTTCATTTTATATGCTAAATCGACTTTAGTACTCCGGTTTGGTAAAAAGATTTTGTTTTGACTATTTTTAGACACAGTAATAAATACTAAATGTTTTTAGTCAAAATAATAATGTGTGTGTAACGTGTATTATATATATTTACAAAAGCACAATTAACAATCACAAAACAGAATACATTTTTTATTTTTGGGTAAAAAATAAAAGCTATTCGACGATTAAGTCCAGAAATAAAAGTTTTTCTTTTAATTATAATACCTCTCTAAACAATTTCCCCTTTAAAATACTCTAATCAGAACAGTTAGAAACAGAATACAAAATCTCGGAATTGCAAAAAATGTGCCTATAGATCTATTCATTTGACCGCCTCCTAGACTAGTGAAAGTATTTATGCAATTCGACTATTTATGTAAATAGTGGCGTTGTTTTCGAAGGTCGAGGGTTTGGTTCCCAACCATTTTCTGTACAGTTTGCCATGTTTTGGGTGTTTATAAAATATAATATGTATTGATATCGTTGTTTCTGATACACATAGTACAAGCCTACAGCTTAGTTTGTGACCCGGGCAATATGTGTACAATGTCCTTCATAATATGAAATGAAATTTTATTAAATATCACATTTTGTCTTGATTACAGTAATAGTGGGCTGCAGTGGCACTGAGAGTATCCTGTATCACGGATGCCCAATCTAATTCAAATTAGATAAATATTTTGTTAGCTACAGAAGACATAAGTATTTATATATGGATTTAAATAATATTTAGTATATAACGTGGTGGCCGAGTTGGTTACCAATGTGGGTATGTACCAATGAGTTATTAATAAAAAAAATTATGTACATTTGTTTGACAACACCACTATAGTGCCTCGGAGAGCACGTTAAGCTGTCGGTCCCGGTTTCACTATACCAACCTGTGAAACTGTTTATAGATGGGTTATTGAGTCTATTCAAAAACATCGCGACGAGCTAGCCACTTGTTCGGTGTAGACTCATACCATCGGCTACGACGAGGTGGGATTAAAAACCCCTCCGCTGGGTACCCTGGGGCCTTCTAGGAGGTCTCGGGCGCCGTAAGGCATCCGTGAAGATATATATATATTTAGTATAAAACAAATAAAAAAAAAAGACTTACGGGTAAGAGAATTAAGATTATTAACACACTTATTGTTACTATATTGATACTTAACAAATATAAAACAACTACAAAAAACTATATTGATACCTAACAAATATAAAACAACGACATAAAACAAACTAATAAATTACTACAATTATATAATATTATTATTCAGTTATATACGTGGTGGCAGAGTTAGTTAGACCTTGGACTTAAAAACACTTAGGTCCCTGGTTCGAATCCCGGTGTGTACCAATGAGGTTTTAATTTTAAAAAAAGTACACATTTGTTTGACAACACCACTATAGTGCCTACTATAGTGGAGAGCACGTTAAGCTGTCGGTCCGGTTTCACTATACCAACTTGTGAAACTGTTCATAGATGGGTTATTTAGTCTATTCAAAACATCGCGACGAGCTAGTCACTTTTTCAATTAAAAACCCCTCCGCTGGATACCCTGGGCCGTCTAGGCGGTCTCATTATTATTCAGACATATTATCGCAAATATATTATGAAGTTATTGAAAATCCTCGTCGAATATTATTTTGTTTATACAAATATATAACAGAATGAAAAGGTTTGGTTTCTTGAACAGATAACCTGAATAAATATGCCAGTCATTCGCAACCCATACACCCTGGGGAATGACGAATGCAATTTCCCGCCCCCTGGACGTATGCTTTCGGAATGTTCATCTCTCTGCTATCTTTTGTGCAATCACGAATTTGGTCTTCCTGCTCAAACTACCCTCCGTAGGGCAAACCCATCTGTGGCAAAATGCCTCATTTTTTCGCCCAAGGGAATTATACGAAATGCAATTTTGTGCATTTTAAGCACGTCGCGTCTGTTTGGCATGTTTATCCGTTCACTGGACACTGAATTTATTACTATTTTGTATATTTTGGATAATGAATGAGTGATCGATTATTCCCCAATGAGTTTTCAGTTCAACGCGTTTAACTGATGGATCATAAAGCTCCTATGCTTTGAGACCACTCCATCTTGAGTTTTTTTTTTACTTATAATACCTACATACTATCTACCTATTATCTAAAAAAAACAATTGCATTAATCTGATGTTAAGTGATACTTTATGTAGGTACACATTTTTTTTACTGGAGCACGACATGTGACTTTGTATCTACCTGGTGAGCAGACCTACAAAGTCCATGTATGGGGTCAATCAATAATTTTTCTTAAACAGTATTGATGGCTCCCACTATGCCGGCTAAATGATGTGTTTACGAAATGGGGGGCGACAATGACTAATTGCATTACGAGTATATTTTAATATACTTGCTGCCTCATCGTCAATTCAACTACCCATTTCGTAACCGCACCTTGAAAGGTCACTACACAGACTAAAACTGAAACATGACTAGGTCACTTGACGGTTTTTGCATCTATATGGGTGGTGGTTTATTTACAATTAAATTATTATTTATAAGTATTGTAAGGCTGGAGCCTGAACATAGGCAGAGCCAGTCTCTATCACTAATATACTATCTACACCTCGTACATATAACCTTAGCTAAAATGTGATCCTTAATTTAAAGAAATCATCACAGAAATGCATGTATTGTATAAAATCAACCTATAGAAACCATTATTCACAGAAATCGAGGTGCAATTAAATAAGGTAACCCAATAGCCTTTTTTTTTCTTCACATTAATCCAGTTTAGAAAGATGATACACCCTTTTTTTCATTTTCATTTAAAAGAAATGTATCAATTATATAAAAGCAACATCTTTAATAACAGAAGTCAAGGTAATAATACCAGGATACCATAACCCACTAACAAGGCATTCCTTATACATTAATCCAATATAGAAAGATGATAAACTCTCTAGCTAGAAAATATTTCCCTAAAATCATCAAAGAAATGAATTCATTTCACAAAAGCGACCTTTAGATAACATTATTTTCAGAAATAGAGACTCAAAAGGTGATAACATAACATAACGTAATTCATTGTTTTTTTTTTTACATTATTGCAGCACAAAACGATGATACTCCTAGCTATAAATTCCTTAATCTGAAAACACCATCATAGAAATTAATTTATTGCACAAACCCTAGCTTCAAATTAAAGTAGCTTAATCTAAACAAAGCGGCTCCAGCCTAGTGGTTAAGTCACTGCGCAACTGATAACAAGGTTAAGCAGATGACTACAAGGCCGGCCTGGGATGGGTGACCGCTTTATACAACGAGGCTATTTCATCATAAACACCGCAACAAGCTCGCCACTTGTTGGTGTTGCCTCCGATTACCATCGGCGAATTGAGGATTGGTTAATCCCTCCGCTGGGACCCTGAGGCCGTATAAACGGTTCTCGGGAGCCAAATAGGCACCCGTGATGGTAGAGAAAAAAAGAGAGAAAAAAAGAAAAAATCTAATAAAATCAACACAGAAAAGCCTTAAATTGCAAAAAAAAATACCTTTAGAAAATACATTCCACAGAAATCGAGGCGCAAGTACCAGGATACCATAACCCACTAGCAAACTATTCCTTATACATTAATCCAATATAAAAAGATGATATTTATTATACTCTATTTTGAAATTCCTTAATCTAATGAAATCATCACAGAAAAGCGTTTATTGCACAAAAGCGACCTTTAGAAAACATTACTCACAGAAATCGAGGCACAAGTACCAGGATACCATAACCCACTAGCAAGCTATTCGTTCATCGGCCCAATGACCCAAGACATCTCTTATTACGCAAGTGCCTTTGTTTTGTACACACTATCACACACGCAGCTCTACAGTATGGAATATTGAATCTTAATGCTTCAACGTAAGGATCAAAGCTATATTTAGTGTGTAAAGTGAATAGTGGTTTTCATGCACTGTGCTTTTTATGCAACTTTATTAGACAGCGCAACTATATAAATGTTGTGTTTTTGTAAGTAAATGAAATGTCAGTCTGGCAATACAAAGAGGTAATGACGAATCTGTACTCGGCACGGCTGTTTTGTTGGGGATGGACGAAATATTATATATTTATACATACATACATATTATCACGGGTGCCTTACGGCGTCCGAGACCGCCTAGACGGCCCCAGGGTACCCAGCGGAGGGGTTTTAATCCCACCTCGTCGTAGCCGATGGTATGATGGTCTACGCCGAACAAGCTCGTCGCGATGTTTTGAATAGACTCAATAACCCATCTATAAACAGTTTCACAAGTTGGTATAGTGAAACCGGGACCGACAGCTTAACGTGCTCTCTGAGGCACTATAGTGGTGTTGTCAAACAAATGTACATTTTTTTTTAAATTATATATACACACATCAAAAGTGTCTAGGGATCAACATATATTTTTGCAATAACTTTTCTCCTGATTGATATTCATTAAAAATTTTTTTAAGGATTGATCAAATAAAATGTTTTCGTTTGTCTACAGTAACGATAAACCAAGTCACCTTTGCATTAGTAAAAAAAATTGCCATTTTCCTAATAAAGGGATTTTTGACATTTGAACCACTAACATTAAAGTTCGAAAAAAAGACTGAAATAACAGTTTTTTTTTTTATTTTATTGGGTAACTTAAACAATTAATAATCCGTGTTTCTACCGCGAACACTAACAACACAAGAACATCGGTTTGGCATACTCAAAATGAGTTCATCCAAATCACGCTGTGGAATGGCCGCCCATGTTCGTTGCAACAACAAAAAAAGGTCTTCTTGCGACTGGATACCCTCCATATTCGGCAGAGCTCTTCTCTGAAGAATATCCCATGCATGCTCAATCGGGTTCAAGTCTGGCGACTGAGCAGGCCAGGGCAGGACATTGATGTTAGCTGCGGCGAGAGTCTGTCTTACAACTCTTGCGGTGTGCGGTCGTGCATTATCATGCATTAACTGAAATAAGGGACCGATATGCACTTGTAGAGGAACGATGACGTCTGATACAACCGTCTCAGCATAAATTTGAGCGTTGAGGTTGCCTCTGATCCAAATCAACTCAGTTCTTCCGCCGATCGAAATACCCGCCCATACCATGATGGTTCCACCACTATAAGGATGGACTTCCTGGCAGGATTTTAATCGCTGTTGGCGTCCAGGGGTTCTCCAGTGTCGTATACGTCTTGTATCCGGCCTCATACCAAAACGAGACTCATCAGAAAAGCACACGAAACGCCATTGTTCTTCTGTCCAATTTCTGTGTTCAAGAGCCCATTGATATCGAGTCCTACGATTGTGCATTGCTATAGGTGGTACCCGTAGCGGTCTTCGGGAATGAAGGTTTACTTCATGCAAGCGGTTTCTGACTGTTTGGTCGCTAATTAAGTTCCCTGAAGAGCGATGAAGGCTCACGGCTAACATCATGGCGGTTATTGTTGGAGCTCTTCGAGCTGTGATTTGAATGTATCGGTCTTGTCTCCGTGTGGTGCAGCGATACCGTCCTCCATGGCGCTCAGCCACGGTACCAGTGGTTCGGTAACGTGTCCAAAGTCGACTGATTACACTCTGACTTGTATTCAGAGCTAAAGCCACAGTACGTTGCCGGGAACCAGCTTCTATCATTCCCACGGCTCTGATCATTTCTTCCCTGCTTAAATGACGTCGCCGCTCCATAATAACAGCATCGACAGCCTCCGTAGACTAGTGGTTGCGCCTTTGGCGTTGTATCCGGGGGTCGTGGGTTCGATTCCCACCCATGGCAAAAAAATATTAGTACGTTTTTTCTGTACAGTTTGTCATGGTCTGGGTGTTTATAAAATATAATATGTATTATATAGTTGCTTCTGGTACACATAGTACAAGCCTAGAGCTTAGTTTGTGACCAGAGCAATATGTGTAATTTGTCCTACATATTAATAACGTTGGTTTTAATCAGTAGTAGGGAAACAGTAGCACTAATAATGTCTTCAATGCGTCTTATGTTTTTATAGGGAAAATATTGACAGCTGATTTTCATCTTTTACTCGAATTTGATTGACAGTTCCTGTTTTAAATTATAAAATGCACCAAAAAGGATCCATATAAATTTATAAAATCATAAATTTATTACAAAGCCACATCTCAATCACAAGAAATCCGCATAAAAATGCTTGATCCCTAGACTTTTTTGATGTGTGTATTTATAGTTAGATTAATTTAGAATTAGTTTAATTTTTGGAAAGAAGAAATTATTAATTCTATATGAGTTTTTTCTTTAGTTAGCTTGAAACTCAAGAATGAGGAAGATAAATGGAAGATTCATGAAAATTATCAAACTCAGTGGTGATGACGTTATTTTCTCAATTACCTCTTACCATCTTACTAGGATTTTATTTACATTCACGTGTTATAACGCGTTTGTCTCGGAACGCACGATTTGTAATATTTTTTTTCATTAAAGTATAAAAAAAATATTGTAAATTGTTATAAGAAGGTATACCGAGACCACGTTCAATGTAAATTTGAGGAAATATCGGGAAAAACTATGTTTCAAAGAATATCCCGTTTAAATCTGTGTTATAATTTGACTATTGTTATAATTAAAAACTTATATTAACATTTAATTTAAAAGTAATCCTAAAAAGAACAAACCTTCTAAATATACACCCAAAACAAACAAACAAAGTTTTAGCTTAAATGGATCGGATATAATGCTAAAATTGTTACGTACATTAGAGAGCTTTGGCCGATAAATAAATCTTCAGTAACTTCGTCCCTTTTCTGACTAATTAATCTAAACCCCTAACTACTGCCTCCGTGGTATAGTAGTAACGCCAACGTCGAAACGTCTTTGGGTTTTCGTGGGTTAGATTCCCACTCATGGAAAAACAATACTATTCCTTTTTTTTTCTGTAAAGTTTGGTCATGGTCTGGATTTTTATAAAATATAATATATATAAGTATTTTCGTGTCTGGTACACATTTATTATTTATCGCAATGAAATATTTGTACAAAGCTGAGTTTAATACCTTAGGCATTATCTACAATACACACATAGTACAAGCTTAGTTTGTGACCGAGCAACATATGCGATATGTCCTACATAAAAAAGCAACTACATGAAATTACTGGAGATATCTTCTTATTTAATTAAATAAATAAATATGTGCCCGATTAATAAAAAGATACAACAGAGGGAATAGGATATTCAACTGCATATAAAAGTTAAAATTTGACATAATTCCCATACTAAATATGCCTTTGAGATGCAGTTCAAAATTCATTTAGTAAACAGATATAAAGAACTGAGAAATAATAATCTATCATTTACCAAAAACATGTTGTCGGAATCAAAGTTCTTTCTATCAGAACCGCACCTTCTAAGCTCATCGCAAGACATCGTAACCCGAGAGGTTTTGCAATGAGGAGCAGCCCACGATTCTGGCGCCCACCCGATTTACTTCTGCCCTAAGGTATTATTAAGTAGGATTGAGAAGAATGTAGTGTTTATTAAAGATAATATTAGAGTATAGCCTGTCGCTTAGGAATTGCAAAAACTTTATTTTATTTTGTAGTTAGTTACAATTTACTTATTAAAACAAAACTTGGATATTTGTGTTCTTAGCGTGTTTTTTTTTTTTTTTTTTATTCTAATTTTTTTTTAATTTGCTTTATTTCCAAAGACCGATAAAATAAACTTATGCTTTATTATAGTTAACTGGAAAGTAAACATTAAAAAATCACACATTATTATGACAATTTTCCAGAAATGAGACTTTTAAAGATGAGGTTAGTTTTGGTTATATAAAACAAAGGTTGATTTTAATGAGTGCGAGCGAGACAGAAATATATATTTATGATCTATACTTAAAATTGGTTACAATTACTAATTTCGGTTCTTTACTCCATAATATTTATATGTTTTGCACACAATTTTATATTATTAAAACTAAAACCTAGTGTTCTTTTAAGTTATGTTTTATTAAAATATGAATTTATTAATTTTACCAAATTACTAGGTTTTATACCAAGCTTTATTTAAATTGTGGAACTGTTTATAGATGGGTTAAAAGTCCAATCATTGCGACGAGCTAGCCACTTGTTCGGTGTAGACTCATACCATCGGCTACGACGAGGTGGGATGAAAATCCCCTCCGCTGCGTATCCTGAAGCCGTCTCTGTGATGATATATATACTTTATTTAAATGTTCTTTATTAAAAAAGAAAATTACTCAAATAAAGTATTCGGAATCAAACAACCCTTACAAAATATAAATTAGAAAAATACACACCTAAGAAGTAAGTAGATACACTAAATGTATGTCCTAAAATAAAATAGGTGCACGGTAAAAAAAATGCCACACCAAACAAATATGAAGTAGACAAAACCATAAACCCGACATATTGGAAAAATATTAGGACTAGACTATTTCCGCCATAAAAGTTTCCCCGGCTGAGGAATGCCCTGTCGTACAACTTCTGACAGCTTTATTATGAAATACTAAAGACGCGTATCTTCTGAGTATTAGGTATTTACAAAATATTACACTGTTTTCTTATAAGATCCTAATTGAATAAAAAACATGTGAAAAAAAAGAACAATAACAATTATATAAGAGAGACAAAAATCCTTTATTTTTTATTTATTTAATATGTAGGATATTTTACACATATTGCCTGATCACTAACTAAACTCAGGCTTATACTATGTGTACCAGAAACAACGATACTAATGCCATATAGCCAGCCTCCGTAGACTAGTGGTAGCGCCTTTGGCCATCCGGAGGTCGTGGGTTCGATTCGCACCAATGGCAAAAAAAAAATAGTACGTTTTTTCTGTACAGTTTGTCATGGTCTGTGTGTTTATAAAATATAATATTTTGTATTATATGGTTGCTCTGGTACACATAGTACAAGCTTAGAGCTTAGGTTATGACCAGAGCAATGTGTAATTTGTCCTACATATAAAAAAAAAATATACCATGGCTACAGAAAAACTTACATTCTTAACTAATATTGTTAAAGCAACTGCAAACTAAAAGCATAATACTGTAAATATAATAAATACCATCACGGGTGCCTATTTGGCTCCCGAGAACCGTTTAAACGGCCTCAGGGTACCCAGCGGAGGGATTAACCCGTTCTCATAATACTGTTGTCAAAATAAATAATGTTTCTAGAAAAGTGAACATAACCAGAAAAATTGCCACGGTATTTAATATTTATTATTAAGGGCTCTCCAGTCGCATGACGCCTATATTTCCATTTTTCGGATTTAAAAAAAAGTATCCACAATTTAATATAATAATTCTACTACATATAGTAGTAAAGAAATGCCGGAAGTGCAAAAGCTCATTTTGTATGGAGACTTCGAATAGAATGTTTTTAAGTAAAATAAGTACTTTTAATCAAAATATATTATTTTATTTTATTTTCTAAATGCTTGTAAGCTGTCTACAAAGCGGCTAAAAGCACCGCAGTACAGGTCAAGTAAGTAGGTACGGACGTATCAAACACCGTAAGCGATGGTATCTGCGCCACGAGCTGCGCGGGCGCACGCTGACGAAAGGTCACTGCGGCATTCCACGTCAATTCCACGAGGCCATTCCTTACAAACAAACCGATAAGGTTTTGATATTATATAAAAGAGGCTGGTGTTTTTGATAAAGACTGGACCTGTCAATCATTTATGACCTCTTTTAACTAATTTATTTTATATCTAGTTGATTTATAACATCGGCTCCGAAAATCCCTTCCGCTGAGAGGGTCTCACCTCTAGGGCGCCGTAAGGTACCCGTGATGTTATTATATATTAACTCATTTATGATATTTTTTGTTTTATTTATACCTGCGGCCACATTCTGTTTCTTTTAAAGGTAAAGCACATGTAACACCAGGGAACAACGCATGTTTTCATTATAAGAAACATAATTTGGACGCTAGGTAAATCGTTATTTTTATATTTAAACTCATTACTAGAGCATTGATTTGTTATAATAATTTTCTATTTACTTTATGTTTTGGGGTTGTATGGAAGGCGATTTAAAGGCCTTATAGCACTTCCCTTTTTCAGACGTCCAGTTCAGAACACTCTTCTCGTTTTCCTTTGTGAATATCCAAAGCCAAAATATTTTGTTCAAACAACAAAACATAAAACAATAAACATAAAGATGGAAACTTGATACCAGCACGATTCGAGGGCTGTTTATATGATTTATTTACTTTTACTTTTCTTATAACGATCAAGTTGCTAATTGAAAATTTTGAATTTGTTTAAGAATGCTGTCCCTCGTCTCGCCAAATTTGTAGTTGAAGAAAAAAGTTTTATTTTATTTTATTAAATTTATTATACTAGTTAAATACATTATATTTTGGTACAAGGGTAACTAACTATTTATGGCCTACATAATTTACTTGCCATCTGGGGGGTAACTAATAAAAAGTGGTCAGTGCCAATGGTTCTCTACGTCATAAAAAATAAAGGGGTCGAAAAGGAGGCACCTATATCTAAAAAAGGGGGCACCTATATCTCAAAAAGGAGGCACCTATATCTCAAAAATGAGGCACCTATATCTCAAAAAGGAAGCACCTGTATGCATCCGCTTGTTGCTATCATTTCTGGACATTGCATACTGCTTAACATCAGGTGGAAGCAAGGTCACATGTTGAGCTCTTATAAAAAAATTAAAATAAAACAATTTCTCAAAAATCGCTTAAGATAGAAAGTCTCATCAAGTGATTTCGAGATATTGATCTGGACCATGGAGGTATTTTTTTTTATTGGAGCACATGTGACTTTGTATCTACCCGGTGGTACACAAACCTACAAAGTTCATGTATGGGGCAATCAATAAATGTTCTTAAACAATATTGATCGCTCCCACTATGCCGGCTAAATAATGCGATTACGAAATGGGGGGCGACAATGACGAATTGCATTACTTATATAGGTCTTAGACGACTTCCGTATATAATTATTACTTTTATGGTCTAGACATACAGACATTCTACAGACCTTCGATAGTATCGTTAAATAAAACAACTTCAAATGATTGATAAAACTAAAAAAAAACTTAAATTTAACCGCTTTCTTAAGACGCCATTTAAATTCGCACTTTATACTGTACTAAAAGTTTATCAAGGTGACCTTTTTATGTGAGAAAGTTATGACTCTGTGTTTATTTTTGTCTGCGAACATTTAAACTGCGGTCCTAGGTTCAAGTCCGGGCATAAAACGGAGCACTCTTATACGAAGTGATAAAAAATATGGCCACAACCATGCTTGAATATTTAAAATGTACAGTGTTGCAGCTTGTAGACATTTTGCATTTTTCTTTAGAATTTTGTCTACTAACGGTTAATGTTGTTATGTTCTTTATATCATTAAGATAAAGTATATATTCAAATAGCTAAGTGAGGAAAGTTGCCACTAACTTGTTATATAAAATTTGTAAGATATTGCTGATTTAGGTGTTATTAATATAGGTTGTATAATAATTTAAATGGAATATTTAAAAAACGACAAATACGAATTTAAGTTTCTAAAAAACAGATGAACCTGTGTATTAATGCATGGATGTGGAGAAATGTCGGGAAGTTATGCAGAGATCGTGCGTACATTGCTCTCTGATCATCCTTTAACAGGGATATAGGCCTGATGGTGTGTATGTATGTATGTATGAATGTATGTATAATAATATATATGTTCTCATACATTCACGCCGATTTCAGAGACTTTTAATTGCAAAGTCTTTTAAAACATTTCCGATTTTATTATCTTATGAAACTTGTGCCTTGATCTCCCGCGGCCACGTTTACCCTTCACCTTGGTGCTTTTATATATCTGGTTCGTCATTCTTTCGTCACTTAATCTTTATATATGCCCAAACCAACGAAGCATGCCTTAAGTTTTAATAATTTGACGTGTAAAGATATTTAAGTTAAAGACTATTTTCTGCTTTGTTTTAATTTAAAAAATAAGTTTATTTTAAATATTTTTATTTTACATAAATAAAAAGATAGCAACGAAAGCTTTCATCCATAAAGCAATAAAAAGCGTAATGATAAAGTGAAACCGGTGTAGTTAAGGAAGCTCCCCAAAGGTAATGCTCAAATAAAATAAACAAAAGCCTTCGAAAAACTATAAAACACTCGTTAAGGGTATACGAAGACATCTCGGTGGCCATACTTGCACTACTAAGCCCATGGGTAACCATATTGTCAGCTCTTAATGGGACACATTTTGCTTTAAATTTGCTAAAACCATCCATCATCATGCATGAAGCCTAAAGCGGGCCAAGTACACCAGTGTTTTGAGCTCCTTTAAATTTCTAGGTTTTGCGGTGGAAAGTTTTGGCGTGACAATGTACCCATTTCTAAAATCTTGAAGGAAAGACCGGAGAACCGCGCGTGCAGGATATTTTTTTCAAAGGTAAACTTACTTGGTATTTTTTTAAAGGGTACTAATTTGTGCACCCTATATTACAATTTTCACTCTCCTAAAGGCTAGCTGGTAGATAATGCCTAAGGCATTAAGCTCGCCTTTGTACAAACCTTTCTTAGTGCAATAAAGAATTTTAAATAAATAAATAAACTTGGAAATTTAAAACGGGGTAATGCCGCCGGCGTTCTCAGAACACTACTACTCTATGCCCGGTCTAGAGGAATATCGAATATCGCCTACAGGGCAAATACCTGTATTATTATTTTAATTATTATAAAGTTTAGCTAATTAAAAAAAAAATATGATGGTATTGTTTTTACTTACTTAATAATATGAGAAACGAATAATATGCAAAGTCATTTATTTATAATCGCAAATGTATGAGACAATGTTCTTAGCAAACCATGGCTTCACCGTGCGGGCGCCGGGTCCATCGCGTGGTTGAAAGGCAGATGAATGAACTGCAGCGTTCCCGGACTTGAGACCGCGAAGTACGTTTAAAGGCCTTTTGAACTCTCACCTGCACTGTGTTCTCTACCCTCTCTACTCAACCAAATACTATATGATCCTGTTAGCGCCATCCTGGAAACACGCTCCATAAAAGTTTCGACGGCTGTTCTCGGAAGGCCGAGATCCTTCAATAGACGGTGCATTGACTTGTTTCCCACGGAACGGTGAGTTCTATAAGTATTACTTTCTTCAAGCACCGAGAGTACACCAGTATGTCTGGTCTATAGGCTAAAACTGCTAGTTCGTCTGGAATTTTGAATGTATCCATGAATATTTTCCAGTCTTGTACTTTGTCCAGGATTGAGAAAGGTTTACTTTGACTTTTCTTGAGTTGTCCCTCCTTTACAAAATAGATTTGATTGTCCATTTATTACGTAAAATATGTTCAGCAGGAAGCAAAAGATGATATTTTTATTATTATTGGAGCACCGCATGTGACCTTGTATCCATCTCATGGTAAGTAGACCTATAAAGCTCATGAATGGGGTGAATCAATACATTGTAGTTTAACAGTGTTTATACGAAATTTAAAAATGTGGTATAAAAAGTCGTTTGACTGCCTAGAGTAGTAGCGCATTTAGCGTTATATCCGTGGTCGTGTGTTCGATTCCCACCAATGCCAAAAAAAAAAAAAAAATCTGTACAAATTTGTCATGTCGTTTATAAAATATAATATGTACTATATCGTTGTTACTGGTAAACATTGTACAAGACTATGGCTTAGTTTGTGACCATAACAATATGTGTCAATTGTCCTACATATTATTATTATAAATCATGCGGTTCTGAAATGGGCAGCGATAAAGACGAATATGCATTAGGAGTCTACTTTAACACACTCGCTGCTTTATCGTCAAATCAACTACCTGATTTGTAACTGCACCCTGAAATAAACTACGACACTCGACAACATCTGAAATATTTCAAGCACTTAAGTATTTTAATGCCAATTTTATAAATTCATTCATTGGCATATATGCATATTTAAATTATATATATTAGCGGTTACACTAAATATACATTTATTTTAAAACAACATAGTTTTGCTGCACAAACTGCTAGTATAATATGAATAGACTGTGCGGTGTTGCGGCCACTATGTGCGGTCAGAGCTTTGATTGTCACTGTCAGGGAAAATATTGCAAAATAACTAATTACAGGTTAGACCACAACGCGCACCGCAATAACCAGTTAACAATTCACCGAGCCTTTACTGCATGTTTTTTTTTATTGTAGCTCGACATGTGACTTTATATCTACCTGTTGGTAAGCAGCCGACAGAATCCATAAATGGGATTGATCAATAAATTAATGTTTAACAATATTGGTCGCTCCCACTTCGCCGGCTAAATCATGCGGTTACGAACTGGGCAACGACAAAAACGAATTGGCATTGCGTGCCTCGCTGCTTTGTCGTCAAATCAATCGCCCATTTCGCTAGCCACCATGAAAGGTCTCCTTTCATGGTGGCTAGCGAAATACTACCTCGACAAGAAATCGAAGCAGTAGTCTCTAGAAAACCGGGGAACCCACAAACTAAACCCTAAACATGACTATGTCACTTGACATTGACTTGTTTTTATTGGATCTTGACATGTGACTGCATATCCTTGAGATGGTAGGTAGATATACAGTCCATGAATAGACAACTCCAGTTGTCTACTATGTTGGCCTAAGCAGTGCTTTATTCAGGCTTCGAAACCGGGATTATGAGATAAAGGAAAGACGCTCTCTAGCAACGCATTCCATTTTTTATTGTGCGACAAAGATAAAAAAAAATAGGTAAATAAAGTCACAAAAAATCAACCTACCTGCGAATAAAAGTTTAGACAAAAAAAAAACATATAAACGAATGTTTAACGTTTATATGATAATTTATTTTTATAAATAAAAATGGGCTCTGTAAGTGATGAATGAATGAATATGAATAGTTTTATGATGCATGGCATCTGAATTTAAATCTATCTAATGGTAGATGGTAGACCTACAAAACTAATTGGTTTTATCAATACATTGTTTTCAACAACATAGATCGCTCCTATTATATCGGCTAAATGATGCGGTTACGAAATGAGCGACAATGAATTCGCATTACGATATTTATTTGAGACTATAGCTGTGACCCGCAACCTTCCCAGCAACTTTATGTGCCTGTTATTATTTATATAAAAAGTATATACGTAGAAAAATGCATTTTAAGAATATAAAAATCAGTAGTTCATCCTAGAACTATTTTTTTTTTCTAGCAGTTTTAATGAACTCTAATGAAAACACTATAAAAAGTAAAACTTTTACTACAAATTACTCATAAAACTACAACTACATTACCCGAGGAAATTTAGGAAATATCCCTATCATACCGGAAGCGCCTGGTCACCCCAGGTAAGTGGGGGGGCCGTGCACATTGGGGCGCTTTATCGACGCAACTTTACGTGCAATATCCGCTACCTTCCACTGCTCCCCTATACAGCCTTCGTTTGTGTCATAGAATAAAACAAGTTGCCAAGACTTCTTGGTAGATTTGTGTGTTTTATAATCAAAAACACATACAAAACTGAAAACAGTAAAAAACAAGATTTAGCCAATTATTGTTAAATATAGGCGTAAAATAAGCACTATTATATTTTTAAAATTGGCACCAAAATTATAATGTATAATGTTATAATTTAGTGGTGGTGCCAAATGCTTATTAAATTATTAACTTGGTGCCGACATAGTAGTTTTAATGGGCGAATTAAATTGTTACCACAGTTAATTTATTTTTCTTATTTAATTTTTGAAATGTAGCGCAGTATACTAGGCGTTAAACGTATAGATAAGATACGAAACAGCATACTGCGCTCTAGGACGCGAATAGCCGACGCCACTCAGAAAGCCGCCATGCTCAAATGGGACTGGGCCGGCCACGTGTGTCGAATGCCAGGCGAAATGTGGGCGAGGATTACCACAGAGTGGGTTGATACCCAGGCCCGAAAAAGACAACGCGGTAGGCCCAGGAGGAGATGGAGAGACGAGCTAGACGCCTTTTCAAAGGATTGGCCCAGGACAGGTAAAGACAGAAAGAGATGCCTATTTGGCTATTTGGCTCCCGAGAACCGTTTAAACGGCCTCAGGGTACCAAGCGGAGGGATTAACCCGTCTCATTTCGCCGATGATATTCGGAGGCAACACCTAACAAGTTGCGAGCTTGTTGCGGTGTTTATGATGAAATAGCTTCGTTGTATAAAGCGGTCACCCAACCCAGGCCGGCCTTGTTGTCATCTGCTTAACCTGCTTATCAGTTATACAGTGACTTAACCACTAGGCTGGTAAAACAATGTCGCTACGCACTGGAGACTATATCAGTTGGTAACAGGGTCACTCTCCAGTGGATAAAGGGACACAGCAACTCCCTCGGTAACGACGCGGCTGACGAACTGGCGAAAAGAGGTTCGGCTACAACACCGGTAGGACCCAAACCGTATGTACCTTTATCTTTTAATCAGTTGAAAAGTTGGCTACGCGACAACGACTGTAAGTATTGGGCTAACTTACAAAACTGCAAGCAGACCAGAGAGGCGGTCACCAAACCTAGCCCACGCCTAGCTCGGAACCTGCTCAATCTCAACAGAGGTAACCTTCGTATGGTGGTGGGTATACTTACCGGACACTTTCCATTAAACAGGCACCTTACAATTTTAGGTATCACCAACAGCCCTCTATGTAGAGGTTGCATGGATACGGAAGAAACACCCACCCATGTGCTGCTTCATTGCACCGGGGTGGTTTTACAACGGGCGAAAATCCATAGAACACCAAGGTCGCTTCTTGAGACCTGCGGAAGACCCGGACTTCTTGTCGCCTTCTGGAAGGAGCTGGGCTGGCTGGAATAGTCAGCCGACTCACACAAAAAGGCCTAATCTCTTGGCTAATTGTGGAAAACGATCCCGCCATGAACATGAACATGAACCACTAGGCTGGGACGCTTTTCTATATATATCTATATATTTTTTTTATATATATCATAGATACTTACTAACTTATTTGATATAAGTTACTATAAATGTATAAATCATCCGAAGTCTTCTGAATAAAAAAATATAGTCAATAAGATGCAACTTTAAACAATACTAATTAAGACAGTTTTAATTATGTTCCTATAAAATTTATAGTTCATATACAATATAAATAGTTTTGTTAAGCTCTGGCAAAACAAAGTTTTTTTACATTACATAAGTAAACGTATTTCAATAAAAGCTTTCAGACTAGCTTTCTGTGTGTTTTCACTTTCATGATAATCTATTTTTAAACAAAATTATATAAGTACCTGCAAAAGAAGTTAGTTACTTAATCTGTGGCTATTTTTATGATGGGGGAATACGTAACCCGCGCCGTAACGCCGCACGCTAGCGAAACGTCAGGGCACATCAGCTACGACGCCTGCTCAATACTCAAGGAAAATACACCAAATTATTTGACCATTCACGTGAAAACGCGACGACGCGGCGACATTAAATCTTTTTTGAAAAAAGAAGATGGACTTTAAAAGCATAGGGCGGGTAGAAACATCTTTGATGCTTACATCATTTGCAATATTTTTTTAAAAGGAAAGTTTTGAATGAGAAACTCATAACTTATTAAATTATAAGGCAATATTTTATCTTTTTCATTCTATAATACACCGCGATGAGCTCAACATTTGTTCCTTTTGGGCTGAGGAAACCATCAGCTGGGTATCTTGAGACCGGACTGTAGCTAGACGGTCTCGGGCATTATAAGTGATAAAGAATAATATTATATTTCTCATTTTTTACCAAAAAAGATTATTGATTAATTAATTTGAGAAATAAGGGGTAATTAATTGAAAATAATTATTCACAACTATTGTTAAATATTTATTATAAAAACACAAATAGTTATATAACGCGCAATTAATTTTTATTTTTTATATTCCTTCAGTGGTAGGAAATGATTCTCACGTGACAGGAAAACCTAGTGTGGGAATCAGGGACTCACCCATCTTTGTTTATTTGTATTTCTTCTGTTAATTTTTAAATAAATTAAAAAAAAATCTTCTACTTTCAGCAACCGTACCTAAATAATAACACTTATCGTTCAATCCAGTCTAAATCAAAGTTGTATTAAATTTAGTTTAATAAACCTTCCTAGAGAAATAAATAATTAGAAATTTACGCTCTATTTAAGTAATCTTAAATTACAATTTGTTTGACAAGCCGGACAATTTCACGCCTGTAAAATCCTGAAAGACAGACCCTTTGAACAGACAGGCCAACCTCTTCAGGCCTAATAGAATGTTGCTTTATATCTAAATAACTATACTCGTATATATATATATATATGGTGGCTTTGGTAGGTTGTACTTTGGGCTAATATAAGGCTTTGCTGATCAAATCGAACAACTTTTCCCATGGAACCATATGTCGCATACAAAATAAAATTGGCCTCTCTATACAAATTGGTTAATTTGACATTGCTGGATTGTATGAAGAAGCAAAAATTATATAAAACAATGGTACATATATAGAATATAGACAGTAATAAAAATAAATGACAACGTGCAAGCGACAAGTTTTCACAATAATCTTAGTAAATCAAGAAATAGGTACCCATCTTGATATTACAAAGTTGAATTTTAATTGTTTTGTAAATAACTAATAATACAATTAGCTTCAGTTCCTATTTGAATCATTCATTCAGGCTTTTAGTGAAATTGTAATTTATTTCCACAGTAAAATGGTCCGCAGGTAAATGTTTTCGGAACTAGATCCTTTACAAACGTGGTCTTACCAAAACAACAGGCACTTAACCTTCGTTAGTAAACAAAGTGAACTCGGGTACGGATTACCAGCTACCGTCCAATTTGTTAATCCTCGGTTAAGATTAAGGTACACCTTTGTTGGCATATATGTTACGGGGCTTTTGTCATCAATAATTCCTTAACATTAATTACATCAACTAAAGATGTATTTAAAGGCACTTCTATAAAAGGCATACTCCACTGGTTTAGGCATGCAGAAAGAAAGATTGATGAACCAGATATATAAAAATAATGTGAAGGGTATCATGATAAAATTGGAAAGGTTTAAAGGACAGACGATTCAACCAAAAGTCTCTCTAGAAATCGGTGTGCATGTATGAGAAGAGTTATGACTGACAGGCAAAATAGGTAGAGAGAGATATGCATTCATTCGTGCATTATATCTATCTCTATATACTCCTTTTTCCTTATACACAGTCATACTCTTAATAATAATATAAATTACATTATTCACATATTGCCCTGGTCACAAATAAGCTCTAGGCTTGTACTATGTGTACCAGAAACAACGAAACTAACACATATAATATTTTATAAACACCCAGACCACGCGAAACTACAGAAAATCGTACTAATATAATTTTGCTATGGGTTGAAATCGAACCCACGACCTCCGGATTCAACTCCAAAGCAACCACTAGTCTACGGAGGTCTTAAAATTGAGTTTCTAAAATTGGGTTCTACTGGTACTATTCTTAATAATAATATAAATTACATTATTCACATATTGCCCTGGTCACAAATAAGCTCTAGGCTTGTACTATGTGTACCAGAAACAACGAAACTAACACATATAATATTTTATAAACACCCAGACCACGCGAAACTACAGAAAATCGTACTAATATAATTTTGCTATGGGTTGAAATCGAACCCACGACCTCCGGATTCAACTCCAAAGCAACCACTAGTCTACGGAGGCCTTAAAATTGAGTTTCTAAAATTGGGTTCTACTGGTACTATTATCTTCCATTTATTGTTTTAGTAACCTCAAATTAAATCCTTATATAGCTTAAATACTGATTATAGACTTTCTTGAGCATTATTTTGAAAAAAAAACATAATTAGATATAAAAATATACTATACACAAGGAAACCACTGCATAATTTATTTGCATTAGTAGTTTCGGCTGAGTTTACTTGCGCTTTTAATATAAATGTCCAAAATATGATTATATGACTACAGATCACAAAGTATACAAAATCTATGCTATAATGAAAATTTGTTCCAACATATAAGTTTTAATTGTATTTTGTGCACATGAAACCTGAAACCTTACAATGGGGCGTCCAGTGTCGAACTCCCGGCCAAAGTTACCAACTTATCAGACATGCTAACGAGCCAACCAGATGTGCGCCAAAAACTTCATGCTATTTAAACCTTAGGTAAAAAAACTACCTTTACTTTGTAAATTTATTTTATAGTTAAGTTTATACCTGCGGAACTTATTTATTGAAATATTTACTTCCCTAGCACAGCGCCCAAAATAACTTTTTATCATTATGTAAGAATTGTCACTACACCGATTTGTGAAACTAGACTCAATAACTCATCTATAAACAGATGAGTTATTATCCAAAACATCGCGACGAACCACTTGTTTGGTATAGACTGATACCATCTGCTATTAATGGCACAGGTGATGGTATTTAATTATTTATATTAAAATTGCACACACCGTGCATCATCATGGACTTTATATCTGCTAGAGTTTTTTTTAATGTGTCTGTGGATGTGTATACACGTGTATATATATATATATATGCATGTATGTAGATGAATAATAATTGACATATAATAATCATTACGTTTATTATTTAAAATTCTTTATTGCACAAAAGTGTACATAGGCGAGCTTAATGCCTTAGGCATTTTCTACCAGCTAACTTCGATAAAAGGATATATATATATATATATATAATTTTAACAATGATGCATAACAATACTTAAATACTGTATATAATATAATAAATGTAATATATAAACATACCATATTGTGGCGATCCTTGGGGGAGACCTATGTCCAGCAGTGGACGCGCGAAAAGCTGGCATTATATAAACTACATACCATAGCAAACAAAAATTGCCACGAGGATCTGGTTTAAGCTTTCAGATAATAAGCTTTGAGCAAGCGCTTAAACACCCCGATGGAAGGGGCTGATCTTATAGTCAGAGGAAGCAAACTCCACTGGCGAGCAGCTGACACCGTAACCGAATCTGAGTATTTGGAAGAGACGTGTGACGAGATTTTTAGAAGGTTATTGACAGCGGAACGGAGATTCATGCGAATCACCAAGGAAAAGAAAACGAGTCTTATGGTAAGAGGGAGTATTCGGGTTATATAGTATATTATATAAAAAGGACAGCAGATGTACTGATCTACGAGATATTAAGCCACCTTAACTATTTGCGGTATTCGGTAACATGATCAAATTTACACAGGCCGAAGACAAAACGTATGCACAAATTAAGGAGGCGGTCAAGTTAGTTAAGCAGATCTTCAGTAACATCAGGGTAAGGAGACATAAGTACAATCAATGATAGGGAGAAGCAAAGAATTGACCAACATGAGCTTTGTCTTTGTAAAGGGATAAGATACTGAGACCGCTTTAGCGAATGCATACTGGAGAAAATGCGTTTACTGACATCAGCGACGTGGTAATTCCAGGAAAGGTCGGAGGACAGGTGCACACCAAGGTTCTTAGCATGTTGGCAAAAAGGAAGTGGTAAATTATTAAATAATACTGGAGAGATGGCTCCCTAATCCAGTCTGCTCAACATGTGATTGGAACCAAGGATCATCACCTGCGTCTTGCTAGGGTTGACTAGGATACCGAGATTTTGGGAGCGTACTCGAATAGCTTCCAAATCGCTATTCACTTTAGAAATCGCGGCATTTACGTCGCCCATTTCAAAGTGCAGCAGCAGTTGCAAGTTATCGGCATATAGATGGTAGGAACTGAAGTTTATTACTTGGACCATGGCATTTATGAAAACCAAGAAGAGTGAAGGAGATAATACGTCACCCTGCGAGACACTTGTGACACTGAGCAGACAGTGAGCACCAGTCCGAAAAGACATCGTCTACCCGTATGCGCTGCCTGCGTCCGCGAAGATAGGAGTCGAACCACTGTGCCGCAGTAGGAGAAATATTTAGTGAGAGAAGAATAGCAATAAGGATATCATGATGTACACAGTTAAAGGCGTTACTAAAGTCTAAAAGAACAAGCAGTGTTAACTTTTTCTCATCTATAGCATGGCGTATATCGTCAGTAATATTTACGAGAACAGTGTTGGTGCTATGAAACGATCGAAAGCCGGACTGCCGCGGGTTCAGCAAAGAGTTTTTGTTTAGAAAGTCAGTAAATTGCCTGTGGACAACATGTTCAAGGACTTTAGATAGAAAAGAGAGAATAAAAATGGGACGCAGTTGATTAAAATTAGTTGGTGCAGATTTTTTAGGTTGGGGATAATATGAGCGTTTTCCAATTAGACGGTATTACTTCATTCCATTTCCTTCCTAATCTTCCTTATAGACACTTTCTTTATAAATTCGTGTATTTAAGCTAACATTTTTTCATTTATTGATACAAAATAAACAAACCGAGATTGAGTACGAACAGACTAGGAGAGTGATTGAGTAAACAGTCGATCTCAACATCTAAACTGGATTACGAGTATATTCTATGGAATCTTCAAACTTTGAAGTCTCCAACCGGGTCTAATTCAGTTTTCAGATCACTTTTGGTTTATATTTAATTTGTTAATGTAATTTATATGGTAACCATGGAAATATTTATAGTAGTTACAGGGCTATTGATAACATAACATTGTGACTTTATATCCACCTGATGGTAAGCACTCTATATATGCCTAATCCATGAATGGGATCGACCAATATATTGCGGTTTAATAGCATTGATTACTCTCACTGCGCTGGCTAAATGATGCGGCTACGAAACTTACGGATTTGCATTACGATTCTGCTTTAATAGCCTCGCCCTGCTTTATCGTCACATTAACTGCTCGTTTGATAACACCCACCATCCTGAAAGGAGACTACCACTTCGAATAGAAATCCATGTAATATTCTCCTGAAAACCGGTGAACCCACAGACTAAAACTTCGCCTGTCTGTATTCATGTTATTAACGGGCACCTCTACGGAATTATATTTCTCTAACGTATATTTAAAGTTCAGGACTAAAGAAAAGCCCCGTAGGTGGTCCCCCTTATAGGGTTCTAGTATTCTTTCACTCAGTCCAACATTTTGTCTGGACAATATCTCAGAATTTGGTTGATAGTAAACTACTAGGTTACTTAGTTAGTAACCTAGGTTATTCTTTACCCACCGATAAAGTACCGAGTTACATACCAAGTCGATTTATAATTCTATCTTGTGTGTCAAATGTTATTTAAATATATTTAGATGCCCTGTTCGTTTAAAAAAAAATGATTAATATCTTTTACCAAAATTCAAATAAAGAACATTTTTTTAAAGGTATCCAAATACTTTTTGTAGCAAATTTCATAAAAATAACTTTGTGCTTCCACAGAGCGATAGATCGAACGCTTCATGCTAATTCCTATTTCAAATCTAATTTAGTTATTTCCGTCTACAGTTCGAATTCAGAATTCAGGATCTGAAATTCAAATCCAAGTTCCTATTTTAGTCAAATAATAACTGTGTCTGAGTTACTGAAAGGTATTGGAGACTGTAGATTGCGTCCAATTTATATATAGGTGGTGGCAGAGTTGTTTAGAATGTAGACGTAAAAATATATACTTAAGTTATAGGTTTAAGCCCGGGTTCTGAATATACGTATTTAATAGTATTAATATGAATAAATACTTCAGACAGTCAGTCAGTTTATGGTCACGAGTACTTTGAAAAAACCTAGCATGTATAAAATAAAAACAAATATAAAATCCTGCAAAAGCTTTTCATGAAAATTCTAGGTATGTCATGAAAACTATGAATATACCCCAACATACTCCGCATTTCAATCCTAGTCATTTCAACCATTCAAACCTTTGGAAAAACGTACAACATATTGACAAAAGAACTCTCCAGTCACGTACTCGCAATAAACAATTATCCTTATACAAATACTCCCACAAAACCTGTTCAAAAATGAACTTTAAAACTAACGCCTTAAAACTGATAATTGTTTAAGAAAAGTACTACGATCAAGTGTGTTAGTTCACAATGTTAGTATACACGTACATTACCGGTAGAAATGTTTAGGGTGCCGCTCACTTGAGGGCGTCTTTGTGCAAGTGCAACGGTCGGGGTGAGCCGGCAGTCGCCCGGGAAACGAGCTAAGGCCCGGGCGGCTTGGGAAAACCACCTAACTTAACGAGCCATTTTAAATCTTATCCTTTACAACATAAGATTCATTATACAACAGCAAAAGTTTTAATTTGTATGGAAATATCTTGTCTAAACAATTGAATTTGAAACTTACCACCTAAGTAATTAGTTCTATTTTAATTTTTTTGAGGTATCTTTATAAAGAGTTTTGAATGAATGGAGGGTGGAAGGGAAGGTGGGGGGTGTCCTCATTCATAATTCGAATGTTCAGGTGGCTTAGGTTTCAGATTTATCGCTTCAGCTGAAATTGTCCAGCCTTTTTGTACAGTGACACGAATTAATACGCACACTATGTGTGGGGGCTTGAAATGGGTTTTTCAAATGGGAAGGCGATATATCATCCTTTATTCATTTGGCTTTGCGGTTTTATATTTATCCAAGTCAATATAACAGTGATAGACACGCCATTTGTCATATTGGGTTTTCTATATAGGAAAAACCGGCAAGGGTTCTTAAATGCCAAAACAAAAAGAAATAAAAAAAAACTCTATAACTTCGTTAGGTCGACCGGTCTCGTTACCACCGCCCTTACAGATGCAAAAGCCGTCAAGTGACCTAGTCATGTTTCGCATTTAGTCTGTGGGTTCACCGGTTTTCAGGAGATTACTGCATCGATTTCTTGTCGAGATGTAGTTTCCTTTCAGGGTGCGGTTATGAAATGGATGGTTACATTAACTATAGGGCAGTGAGTATATTAAAATAAACTCGTAATGTAATTTGTCTTTATCGCCGCTCATTTCGTAATCGCATCATTTAGCCGGCATAGTGGGAGCGATCAATGTTGTTTAAGAACAATTATTGATTGACCCCATTCATAGATTTTGTGGGTCTGCTCACCACCAGGGAGATACAAAGTCACATGCCGTGCTCCAATAAAAAAAAAAAAAAAAATACTACAATATTTAAATATCCACAATCATAAATAAATTAAAATTTTTTTGATTTACTTAATTACCCAAAAAATTAGTTTTAAACTGGTTTTTAATAAAAAGAAAATCTAAATATATGAATGTGACAATAATAATAATCATCATCATCATCATCATTTATTAACCATTATGATTATAATTTTCTTTAAAACAAGAACAATAATTGCATTTAGTGGCGGTCACCACACCACACTAAATAAATAATTAATAATCAAATAACAAATTAAAAAGTCAAAAAATTATCCTAAAATTATACATAAGCCTTCCTGCCTACCCCTTCATAACATTCCATCCCCAAAACTTCCTTCTCTACCTACCCTCAAAGGCTACAACATGTTGATAAAATCAGCGATTCATAACGCAACTACTCCCTGACAATGTGCAAATTACGTTTCCACTTCAGGCGGAACCTAGGCAGGTACCCAAGTCCTGAACTATAAGTTACAAGTGGAAAGTGTTCCCTCTCTGAATAATTAACCTGTGCACAGATATTTTAATGAATAGACATGCCGTTTCACTCATTATCAACATTTCAGCCTCCGTAGACTAATTGTCTTGCGTCTTTGGCGTTGTATCCGGAGGTCGTGGGTTCGATTCCCACTCATGGCAACAAAATATTAGTACGCTTTTTCTGTACAGTGTGTCATGGTCTGGGTGTTTATAAAAATATAATATGTATTATATATCGTTGCTTCTGGTACACATAGTACAAGCCTAGAGCTTAGTTTGTGACCAAAGCAATATGTGTATATTGTCCTACATATTTTTTTTTTCTCCTTGCCATAGGTATACATACATACATATCATCACGGCTGTCTTACGGCGCCTGAGACCGCCTAGACGGCCCCTCTGGGTACCCACCCAGAGGAGGGGTTTTAATACCACATCGTCGTAGCCGATGGTATGAGTCTACACCGAACAAGTGGCAAGCTGGTCGCGATGTTTTGAATAGACTCAATAACCCATCTATAAACAGTTTCACAAGTTGGTATAGTGAAACCGGGACCGACAGCTTAACGTGCTCTCCGAGGCACTATAGTGGTGTTGTCAAACAAATGTACATAATTCTTTTAATTAAAAACTCATTGGTACACACCGGGATTCGAACCAGGGACCTAAGTGTTTTAAGTCCAAGGTCTAACCAACTCGGCCACCACGTATATAAATAATGTTGACATGTATTAGAAAATAATAAATGTAAATATATAAGTAACATAATAAGATTTATTTGTAAACCTGAAAACTAATTGCTATGCCTACATTTGCATTCTGATAATATCAGAAAGATCTGTGATCATAAACTATTATAATACCTATTGTACCATGTTTGAGCAAATAAAGATTTTATTATTTATTATTTTTCCCCAAAAACATCATCTATAATAATATTATAAAACTGAAGAGTTTGTTGGTTTGATTGAACGCGCTAATCTCGGGAACTACTGGCTCGAAATGAAAAAATATTTTAGTGTATTTATCGATTTAGTGTATATATCGAATTTATCGAGGAAGTCTATGCTACATAACATCACGCATAAAACAAATGTACATATTTTTTTAATTAAAAACTCATTGGTACACACCGGGTTTAGAACCAGGGACCTAAGTGTTTTTAAGTCTAAATCTAACCAACTCGGCCACCACGTCAGAGATTTTATTAACTAGATAAATCTTTCCACTATTAATTAAAATGTTTCCATCTTACCCCGAATTTCAAAAACAAAGATACTAGGGACATATCTAGAAACTAATATTTCTACTTGAATACTAATTAGGTGTCAGCACGTCCCTGGAGGTATCACTGCTCAGGAAAATTCCTTATTCCAACCTATGTAGCCTCTTCACATAACTTAACTCTGACCTGTGAAGATTCCAGAGTTTATGAGGGAACAAATAGTAAATTTAGCTTAACTAAACTGTACCCTTTGGTTAAAATCTCTTTAATAAAGATGCTACCTAATTCGAAAACGTAATGCCGTCTAACATCATGGGCAACAATAGAATATTTAATGCTATAACTGTCCAAATTATTTGGGTCAAGTATCCTAGTATGTGATTTTTCTTATATTTTTAGCATTTTTCAGTGTGAGTTTTTCTTTCGTAAGGTTTCTTCTTCTGTAATTTTAGTTCATATTATTATTTTAAAACAAAGTAACTTAAACTTGAATAAATCTTAAACTGCCTAAAATACACACCCATTGCATACTGCTTAACACCAGGTGGATGTCCTTGCCTCTACATGTTTTACTCATATACAAAAAGTATCTTAAGCGATTTTAACGCAGAACTAACAGCGTTTATAGCTAATAAAGAAAGCAAAGATAGGCTCAGAGGAGGAAACATATGCAGTAAACAATCAAAGGGTTTTGGTCATTGGATCGGAATTAGATTTTATTATCAACACATCAGTTCTTCTTCTCGTCCCCTTTTTAATAAATACCGTTTTAGTAAATCTATTTTCTAAAATACTTTATACTTACTATTTAACGAAATAAAAAACAACAAAAATATTACAGAAATATACCGTACACTTTTTGTAAAACGAAAAAAAAAACTTATTTATACATTGGAACGATCGCCCGTCCGGCGAGTTTGTCAAATATTGTTTTAACTCCGAAACTATGAACAGATTTTAATGAAAAAACCAGTAAAATGAATAGTTATCACAAAGGACGACTCCACCAAAGCACCGACACAAAAATCTAGCGAACATAATGTTGCATAAAGCGGTGCAGTTTTATTCGTTGTAACAAATAAAATTTGAAAAATCGCTGTAACAAATTTACCTTCAGAGCCAGAGGACCTTAAAGAAATATCTTTTGACATAAATTCAATATCCATAATTAAAAAAAGTCGATTTTATTTGTCTCTAGACGAGTTATTTAAAACTATGACTAGTATGATTTGAACTAGTACTGTGAAAGTAACTCAAAGATAATAAGTATTATTATTAAATATAATATAATTCTATAACACGACTTAGCAGCTAATATTCAATTACCTTAGCGCAAAATTATTTTTTATAAAACAATAATCGAGAATGTTAGTGGATTACGTGGTCGACCAAGGCGCGTTTATCTCGATCAAATAGGTGGTATTCTGAGAAAGGGACAAATTTGCAGTCTCCGAAATAGACGCGCCTGTATGAGAAGATGTATGAATGTTGAGGAAGCTAGTGAAGTATGTAGGGATCGTACGAAGTGGCGTACATTTCTCTCTGCTTACCACATAACTGGGATACAGGCGTGCTGGTAGGTATCTAAAATGCAAGAATTTTATTAATGCTTTTTATTTATTGAAGCACCAAAAGAGTAGTACGATCAATACATTGTTGTTGAACAGTACTGGTCGCTCCTACTATGCAGACTAAATGCAGTTACAACATGGTTATACGTGGTGGCCTAGTTGGTTAGACCTTGGACTTAAAAACGCTTAGGTCCCTGGTTCGAATCCCGGTGTGTACCAATGAGTTTTTAATTAAAAAAATTATGTACATTTGTTTGACAACACCACTATAGTGCCTCGGAGAGCACGTTAAGCTGTCGGTCCCGGTTTCACTATACCAACTTGCGAAACTGTTTATAGATGGGTTATTAAGTCTATTCAAAAACATCGCGACGAGCTAGCCACTTGTTCGGTGTAGACTCATACCATCGGCTACGACGAGGTGGGATTAAAGCCCCTCCGCTGGGTACCCTGGGGCCGTCTAGGCGGTCTCGGGCGCCGTAAGGCACCCGTGATGATATATATATATATAACATGGGCGGCGACAATGACCAATTTCGTTCCGTAACCTCACGAGACGACTACTAGAAATCAAGCGGTACATTCCTGAAAACCGAAAAAGACGAGATCGAGATAAGAACCCTCAAGTGAACTAGTCATGTTTCGGGTTTAGTCCGTGGGGTCATCGGTTTTCCGGAGACTACTGTATCGATTTATTATCAAGGGGGTAGTGTCCTTTATTAAAATAGACTTGTAATGCAGATACGGCCATGTCGCCGCATCATTTCGTAACCGCATCATTTAGCTGGCATAGTGGAAGAGATAAATATTGTTAAACAAGAATGTATTGACATACCGAGCTCCATTAAAAAGGATCACTTGACGGGTTTTAACAACGTCGTTAATGTATAACAAAATATATAGAACATACATCGAGATGCCGCCATCAATATAATTAGGACCATATTCCACACCTCCACAATGGCATATCAAATGTGGTCAATACTCAACCAATATTGGCTGCCCAGACAGTAGATGAAATAGCCATCGCGTCGGCCAAAACATAACATGCGGCGTTGTATTAGCCACAATTAGTGCGGATTGCTATGCGCTCACACATTGTCATAAACCACAACTTGGCTGTACAACATTCTATAGCCTACCCTTCTAACACCGCTTGCTCATTAGTTTGGTTTCTACACGAGACTTAGCTACAGAACTCATGCTAAATTATAGCGCAATTTTGATTATTTTATTTATTGATAAGGCTGTGGGCAAAACACCCTTTTGCCTTTTCGTTCTTAACACAAGGAAAAAATAATTATACGTTTGGTTCTGTGGTCAAGATGGTTCTGTTCGGAGTAAAAATGGTGCGGCCACTAACAATCTAAATGGTAAATTTCTATTGTTAATTTTGTGTGTAATGCTTCGTTCGCCATGTACTGTGTACAGTTGTACATAATATGTACATCGTTTCTACACGAGACTTGGGTACGGAACTCATACCTTATTATAGCTCAATTTTGATTTTATTTATTTTCATAGTACATAATATATATTGTGTACAGATGTACATATTATATACATCTGTATATAATACGCAATAGATATAATTAAATAGTATATAGGCCTAGTATCTTCATAATTTAAATTGGTATCATATAAACTTACAAACTTTTATTTTTTTATTTTATTTAAGTTACACTAGCTTTATCGTCCAGCTTCTACCACGTTTAAACTACGAGTTTAATATTGTTTAATGCTTTTCTGTCGGTTTAAAAAAATAAGAAGTTTCTATTCTATGAAAAATATATTTTTTAACTACTCTTCTTCCATATGCCGTTCGATTTTTCCACCAAGTATATAGTTAGTAAATAATCAATAAGGGTTGATTTTTAATCGCCTGATAAAGTTGTTCAACAGATAACGTATATGGAGAATAATAAATTTAACAGTTCTTCATACAACTGACGAGTAAAAAATCTGACGTTGAAAAATCAACTCTAAATATTTATTATGTAGGTAAGTATATTTGGCAAATAAAGCGCACATTGTTTTAGTCGCCATATTTTACATAAAGAGGAAACGTACCCCAAGCTTGTTAAATACTTGGCAAAAGATAGTTCAGAAACTCCGTCAATACTTTCCCTTACCTCCATACATACATACACCACTCATTCATACATACATATACACACAAATTCATACATACATATATACATACTCACACTTTAGTATACTCGTACATTCAGGCTAACGAGACATAAAGTTGCTTTAGGAATATTGGTAGGATCTTTTACATAGTGAATTATTATTAACGAGACACTGCATTGGGTTATTTATATATATAATAATAATAATAATAATAATAATAATTCATTTATTTCTCACAAAAAAAAAATACTTATTGATAATTCACAACATCATTTAAAACAAAGTTTGTGAAGATATATGTATAGTTAGTTAGATTACTTCTAGATTACCTAATCTTACTTATAAATATATAATTGCGTATTTTTTTTTAAACATTTATCTAGCTAAATGAGTATACATAAATCAATAATTATATGATATTGACAGCAAGAAAATGCATTTAGTCAAGTTGGACATTTTATAATAAAACTTCAAGCAGGCGAAGTTTGCAGCCTCAGTGAGTCCTTTATTATTTTTACATACATACATATCATCACGGGTGCCTGGCGGCGCCCGAGACTGCCTAGACGGCCCCAGGGTACCCAGCGGAGGGGATTTTAATCCCACCTCGTCGTAGGCAATTATTTTTTTTTAAATAAATTATAATGTATGTGTATGACAAATCATTAATTAGCTAAACCTTTATTTAAACCTTTTTTGTAAGTAAGAAATTAAATCATTAGGCCTCAGGGTACACAGTAGATGGGTTTTAATCCCACTTCATCGTAGCTTTACCGAAGTCTATACCGAAATAGTGGCTAGCTTGTCGCGCAGTTTACATAGACTCTATCACCCATCTATATAAACAGTTTCACAGTGGTGTCACAAATGTATATTTTTGTTTATTAAAAAAATCATTGGTATACCGGAGTTTTAACCGGGGACCTAAAACACTACAGTTTTAGGTCCCCACGTATATAATTTAATCGTTAGTTAATAAGCTTCATAATAAATATTATTTCAATAAGGGCTGATTTATTTAAGAATGATACTCACGAGAAGATGTAGCCATTACAGTGTTATAATGGGCTTAAGGTTCACAAATTGATTGATTTAACCAAAAGACGGCATATCTTATACTGGGGATAGTCAAATTTTATACAAACATTTATACAAAGATTCATATTAATACTCAGAATAATTATTTGTATGTGATTTGACGCTACTAATCTTAGTATAAATTACACATTCATTTGGTCGAATCGGGCCCAAGAATTACAAAAAGTAGGTATTATAACAGTTGTTTATTAAACCTACATTATAAATATACATGGTTTACCGAAACAGAATTTAGTCACTGCGGTTAGATCACATAAAAACTCTATAAGTACTCTTTAAACATAGTTAATACCATTCCAACGGAAGAAAAAATCTAAATAAAAAAATCCAGCCGACATTGTATATCAAAGCAATATTATACTGGCATGGGGACGAAATCACACAACAATTCAGTGACACATTACCTAAATGTCATGACATTATCCCCATTGTCTATCCCCACCCCATTTCATCCCCATTTCTCCCCACGAAAGCAAATTATATTGGATCTACATGTCGTAACATTAGGCCTAAACGAAAGAAAGGATAGTCATTAACGTCAAAGGTGAAACGTAACGTAGCGCTGACATGTATAGATAAAAAATCTAATAATATTTTTTCTTGTCGCCGCCGTAGTTTAGTAGTTATAACACAAGGCGAAGGTTCGATTCCCACTTATAAAAAAAAAACTTTTATATATATGTATATCATCACGGGTGCCTTACGGTGCCTGATCGCCTATACGGCTCCAGAGTACCCAGCGGAGGGGTTTTTAATCTCACCTTGTCGTAGCCGATGGTATGAGTCTACACCGAACAAGTGGCTAGCTCGTCGCGATGTTTTAGATTTAATAACCTATCTATAAACAGTTTCACAAGTTGGTATAGTGAAACCGGGACCGACAGCTTAACGTGCTCTCCGAGGCACAAAAGTGGTGTTGTTATATATACTTTTCTGTCTGTAAAAGTAGTTTTTTAGGTGGGTCTCAACAGCTTTACTATGCCGGCCGACTGATTTCCGCCACCCGAAACACCTATACAGACGCAGAAACAGTAAAAACCCATTGATGCATACGGGGCTTAAACCCGCTACCTTAAACCTGAAGTGTTTTAAAGTCCAAAGTCTAACCATTTCGGAAATTTTATAAGTTTAGAAAAGTCTTAAAATACTTTTCCACCATAATTGGCAGCTTAAAGACGTCTAGACATCTAAATTAAATAAGTATTGACAACATTATTGCGGTAGGCAAATAGAATGAAATTTGTATAAAAGAGTATATTTCTAAAGACTTATTTACTTTACCACTCAGACAACCTTTTTCAATTGCATTAAATTGAAAAACATTATTTTCATTTTAAAATATTGTGTACAGTCCTTTACCGCTCTACAGCGATCGTCGAACTGGAAAATCGTATAAAATATAATTTAAAAGGTAAGTACGAATGGAGGGTTGGTGGGATTTGTGAATACCCGCCAGGTGTACTATATATACTTACTAGTGTAATGTTACATCTATGAATATAGTAGTTGAGTGAATTATAAATTGGTAAGTTTTTTATCTATTTATTTAAACACTTTACTGCACAGTAAACAAAAGTTATGTACAAAGGCGAACTTAATGCCTGAGGCATTACCTACCAGCTAACCTTTAAGATTATACACTTCTGCTATTTTTAAAAATAAATAAATACCATTACGGGTGCCTTTTTTGTCTCCCGAGAATCGTTTAAACAGCCTCAGGGTACCCAGCTGAGGGATTTACCCGTCCTCATTTCGCCGATGGTATTCGGACGGAACACCTAACAAGTGGCGAGTTTGTTGCAATGTTTATGATGGTATTACCTCGTTGTATTAAGTGGTCCCCCATCCCAGATCCGGCCTGCTGTCATCTGCTTAACCTTGTTATCAGTTGCGCAGTGACTTAACCACTAGGCTGGGCCGCTTTTTTATTTTTTATTGTTATTTTTCAATTGTCAAATAAGTCACTTAATCTTTCAATTATTAAAGATGTTTAATAATAAGGAATAGTTTAGTGTACTCGGGGGTCGTGGATTCGATTCCCAGCTATGGTACAGTTTGCCATTATCACATCAATAATATTCTGAATTTATACCGAACAAGAAAGTTCAGGTAAGCTCGTCGTGGTGTTTGTAATGACTTATAAACAGTTTCACAATTTAGTATAGTGACACTGTGACCGACAGCTTAACGTGCTCTCCGTATACTATGAATAGTGGTGTTTTCAAACAAGCGTACTTAATAATAATAATAATAATAATAATAATAATAATAATAATAATAATAATAATAATAATAATAATAATAATAATAATAATAATAATAATAATAATATGTAAGACAATTTACACATATTGCTCTGGTCACAAACTAAGCTCTAGGCTTGTACTATGTGTACCAGAAGCAACGATTTAATACATATTATATTTTATAAACACATGGCAAACTGTACAGAAAAAGCGTACTAATATTTTTGTTACCATGGGTGGGAATCGAACCCACGACCTCCGGATACAACGCCAAAGACGCAACCACTAGTCTACGGAGGCTGTCAATACTTAATTTTTAACATTAAAAAACTCATTGGTTTACATCGGGGTTTAGCCACCAAATATTTTTAAATATTTTGTTTAATTCTGCAATTTCCTGAAAACTGAAACTTAACTGTAATACACTTTTAAAAGTATTAAGTAGGTACTTACAATCATAAAGTTGTACTAGCTTATAAATAGCACTTACCTGAAAATAAAAATAAAAACAGTTACTTAATAAATAATTAAATGTGCATACGTAAAAGCTAACAACTATGAACAGAGAGGTTTTTATAAATCTATTTTCAATATAAACTTAAACCTAATGTAAAATCATAATTTTTTTTTTTCATAATCCAAAGTATAAAAATATTGAACTATCTAACCAATATAGAAAACTTAAAATAAATACAAATATTCACGAAAATAATGTTAGTTAAGACACTATAACTAGGTACAAGAACTTAAGAAATTTTCTTCGAATATGTAGGTACTTTTTCATGCTTTAATAATCCACTTAGAAGAAAAAAGGGGAACGTCGGGGTAAGCGGTCCACAGGGTAAAAAGCCCGCAAACTTCAGTTTACGACCCCTACTTTACGAGCAATGTATGGCAAAAACCCGGACCAAACATTAATACCATCCAACGGGAATCTCATAAAATCTACATCGGCCATTTTGAATGTCATAAAATTGAATTAAATGCCGGACTATGTTGTGAGCAACAAGTCATCTGATAGCGCTTTAACACGTTTAAATTTATTGTTACCTCTGTTAAAATATTCATACTTTTAAAAGTACCTGTTATAATTAAGATAAATAGGTACGGTAAAAAAAGGAATAATTATAAATAATGTCATTGGCCTTGGAGATTGGGCCAATCTCTGGTATGGGATTTTACCTGCTGGGATACCCTAGCCCCTTCCCACCTGCAAGGTACTTCTGTTAGAGCTGGTACTGCGGCGGAACAAGCTCAGATCAGCAAGCGTCGAAAATATGAAACTATTTGCAATAGTTACTTATTTTCGACGTTTGCGGTTGAAACGATGGGTCCGTGGGGATCAGAACTGAAAGCTTTTTATAAAGAAATTGCTCCAAGGCTCATTGACGTATCTGGTGACAATAGGGCTGGCAGTTCTTTCTCTCAAAAATTAAGTATTTTAATTCAGAGAGGAAATGCTGCCAGCGTATTGGGCACCATGCCACAGGACAGCGATTTGGAGAAGCAATTTTTTTTGTAAGTATTTTATTTTATTTATTTATAAAAAAAAAAAATCTTTTTTTTTTTAGTTAATTTAGTTTTTAATATATATTTTATTTTAAGTTTTCTTTTTTAAATTAATTTTAAGTTTTTGTTTTATTAAATAAAATTTAAAAGTGACCTAGTCAGTAAAAAAATATTTAAAAAAAAAAAAAAAATATTTTATGATATTATTACAATTTATATGAACTTATTTAAAAAATTTTTACACCATGTATAGGTGCAAAAACTGTTAAGTATGTTCCGGTTTTAGTCTGTGGGTTTACCGGGTTTAAGGTACTATTACATCGATCTCTTGTCGAGTCTCCTTTCAGGGTGCGGTTACGAATCGGACATTAGATTTGACAATAAAGAAGCGAGATATTAAATTTGATTCGTTCTACAAATTCGTCATTCATTTAGACGTCATAGTCGAAGCGACTAATGATGTTAAACAGACATATATATATATATATATATATATCTTCACGGGTGCCTTACGGCGCCCGAGACCGCCTAGGCGGCCCCAGGGTACCCAGCGGAGGGGTTTTAATCCCACCTCGTCGTAGCCGATGGTATGAGTCTACACCGAACAAGTGGCTAGCTCGTCGCGATGTTTTGAATAGACTCAATAACCCATCTATAAACAGTTTCACAAGTTGGTGTAGTGAAACCGTGACCGACAGCTTAACGTGCTCTCCGAGGCACTATATTGGTGTTGTCAAACAAATGTACATAATTTTTAAAATTAAAAAGTCATTGGTACACACCGGGATTCAAACCAGGGACCTAAAAAATATATGTTGAATTAAATTATAACAGTTAAAAAAATGGTTAGGCTATAGCACAACCTACACTTTTACTTTGAAATACCTACTAAATAAGGATGTTTTAAACATGCAAATTAAAGAGCACTATCTGATTACCAAGTAGGTATTTTTTTTTTTTTTATTGGAGCACGACATGTGACCTGGTGGTGAGAAGACTTACAAAGTCCATGAATGTGGTCAATCAATAATGGCTAAATAATGCGGTTACCGTAACCGACAGTTTGGTAACTACGGTTATCTCGGGACAATCAACATCGTACATTAGACCGGGTGTGAAGTTACGAATGTGTTCATGTGACTGGAAGGTAGATTACGTCAAGCTCTAACGTTACGTACATAAATTTTCTTGATATTAACTACGGCAAAAGGGGTGAAGTCAAAAAAGAACAAAACGCTTTCAAAGAGTGTGAAAGCGTTTTGTCCTTTTTAAGCGTGCATTTCATTAATTAATCTTCATTTGTTTGTTTAAATCTTGAAATGACTCCGCGAGAAGGGAAAGGCGGGGATACGAAAGAATGGGATCTGAATAGAATTTTTAAAAATATATTTAAACTTAACCACAGTTATATGTAGGTATACCTGCAATTATATCTTGTGGTAATTGTACTTATACAACAAAATAAAATTTCTAGTAAGTATGTATGTATGTATGTATCATCACGGGTGCCTTACGGCTTCCGAGACCGCCTAGATGGCCCCAGGGTACCCAGCGGAAGGGTTTAATCCCACCTCATCATAGCCGATGGTATGAGTCTACACCGAACAAGTGGCTAGCTCGTTGCGATGTTTTGAATAGACTCAATAACCCATCTAACAGTTTAAATAACAATTTAAATAAACAGTTTCACAAGTTGGTATAGTGAAACCGGGACCGACAGCTTAACGTGCTCTCTGAGGCACTATAGTGATGTTGTCGAACAAATGTACATATTGTTTTTAATTGAAAACTCATTGGTACACACCGGGATTCGAACCAGGGACCTAAGTGTTTTTAAGTCCAAGGTCTAACCAACTCGGCCACCACGTACGAGTACATTAATAAATTTTCTAGTGTTTGGAACTATATAGGTTTTAGAGTATTTTATTATTATATGAATGTCATTATTTATATATTATATGATAGTTGCATTAATTAGCACTCTGCCTGTTATTGGTCAATCTCCCAAAGGTTAGCTGGTATATAATGCCTAAGGCATTAAGCCCGCCTATGTACAATAGTGTTAAGCTTTTGTGCAATAAATATTTTTTCATTCATTAATAACATATTACCTTGGTCACAAACTAAGCTCTAGGCTTATACTATGAATACCACAAAATGAGATTCTAATTAATATGATATTTATAAACACCCAGACCATGACAAACTGAGCAGAAAACGTACTATTTTTTTCCATGAGTGGGAATCGAACCCACGACCTCCGGTTACAACGCTAGAGACGCAAGTACTAGTCTACAGAGGCGGTAAATATAAAAATGTTTATATATTGGCCGCCTTATTAATGTATTTCCGAGAATAATATTATTTTCTATGAGTGGGAATTGAACCCGCGCCCTCCGCATATAACGCTAACGGCGTACCTAGCGAACACGAGATAGTTAATACATCAATCATATTATTGATGATTTGACTACTATCAAAACTTAATTTTTAACATATACCTTATATTTATATTCATTACTGTCAAACCCATACCATTAGATAAACATACTTTACCACTCTCACTACTCACCACTCTCACTACTCACCACACTCACTACTCACCACACTCAGTACATAACACACTCACTACACATCCACACAAATTCTCAAATTCGTTTTTTTTTTAAATACTTTCCTATTGTGGCTTATTTATTACCTATTTTTTTTAATTTCTTTAATTTTACTTTTTAAATTCACGTTAGCATAAAATGTATAATTTGTGAATAAGGATGGGATCCTGGAGACTTGGGGCTTTGTGCTTAGTGAATGTTGTGAATATTAATCAGCTTTTGTGAGAAATAAATGAATTATCAATTTATGTCTCAAAAATAATACAAATGTCCAAATTAAACAATGAACCCCAAACGTAGAAGTAAGTCGATGACGTCGCCACCCACATTACGTATGCCTTCCGACTTATATCTGAGGAAATGATCTCATTTCCACTACATCCATCATCCATTTGACATTTTACATAAAATTTTCGCTTACGACTTGAATTCAGAAAATTTTACTGACTTGCTACAGCTGTATAATTCAGTAAAAGAACTGAATTTTAAAGTAATATATAATAATTTACCTATATTATTTTTAGCCATCTGTTAGCGGCATTACTTTCGCTCGAGACCGCCTTGTCGGCTAAATCCCACATCGTCATAGTCGATGGTATTTTGAGTCTACGCTGAACAAGTGGCCAGCCTTTCACGGTGTTTGGATAAACTCAATAACCCCTCTATAAACAGTTTTACAGGTTGGTATAATGAAACTAGGCTTAACATGCTCTACAAGGCACTATAATGGTGTTGTTAAACAAATGTACTTATTTTTTTAGATTAAAAACGCATTGGTACACACATATATACGTGGTGGCCGAGTTGGTTAGACCTTGGACTTAAAAACACTTAGGTCCCTGGTTCGAATCCCGGTGTGTATTAATGAGTTTTTAATTAAAAAAAATATGTACATTTGTTTGACAACACCACTATAGTGCCAACTTGTGAAACTGTTTATAAATGGGTTATTGAGTCTATTCAAAACATCGCGACGAGCTAGCCACTTGTTTGGTGTAGACCGACATCATACCATCGGCTACGACGAGGTGGGATTAAAACCCCTCCGCTGGGTACCCTGGGGCCGTCTCGTGCGCCGTAAGGCACTCGTGAAGATATGTATATGGTACACACAGGGTATATGTATGTGTATGGTACACACAGGGGTTTGAACCAGGAACCTAAGTAATTTAAGTCTAAGGTCTAACCAACTTGGCCACCACGTATATTATATATTTAAAATTATATAGAGGTACCTACCCAAAAATAAATTAGACATTTACATTGATTAAGTCCAAAAAATCCCTAATCCTAACAAATAGCAGTGTATTAAGGCACGAAGATTGCCGTCGGCTACTGGTTCCGCTGCAGAACTTAAGTGGCCGTTTGAGGAATGGCCGTCATTCGTCACAGTGTCCGTCTTGCTATATCGGCAAGCACAGGAGCGACTTGTGAAAAATGCCCCGTTCACCATTTAACACCGCTCTCCCCTTTCAGCTAATTTGTCAAGTCGCCGATAAGTTTACATGGACACTTCCGGAGGTCGGGTTATACCAACTGAAGTGCTACGACATTTGTATTACTTGTATTACTTCACTGAAAGGTTTTTATTTTTCATACAAAGGTACGGAGTTGTTATTTCACTCCGCGTTATATTTCGTAACTGCATCATTTAGCCAATATAGCGGGAGCGATGAATGTTTTTAACGACATATGTTGATCAAACACATTCTTGGACTTTGTAGGACTGCTTACCACCTGGCGGATACTAAGTCAGATACTGTATTCGTGCTATTATTCAAACTCGATAGTAAGCCACTTTTATAAGTGCTATGCTTTTTCAGCGAGTGCATTCTTTGGCATTTGTTAAAATTATAACCCAATAAAACCTTAATGCTATCTATACATAAAATACAATTGTAAATAATAAAATAGGAACATTAATCTTTATAAAAAAAAATTGACTCTAAATAGGCTACAAAACAATAATCTATCATCATCAGAATTCATGTCAATTAATACGAGCATCACCTAAAACCTACTGGACCGATTTATATGCGATTTTTATTATTGAATACCTATTATCTCTGGGGGTAAAATAGTGTATATTATATTTATAATATACCCACAGAAGGCTGAGATATACAGCTAAGACTGTTTGTGTTTTTAAGAGTCTATTTCTAAAAAAAAAAAAATTACATTAATTATAAAACATTGAATTAATTATAAGATGTAAATACTGTAATGTTATCAGAATAAAGGGCTTTAATATTATTATTATAGCAAATAGTTACTTTATGCTTATAATAGCACGCACACAAGTAACAAGCACCGGAGTTAATTAATATAAGCATGAATGCAGCATTCTAGGAATTCCCCAACATTTAGGTATTTCACAATAGATATATACATAAGTCTCGCGTATTATATGTGACTGGGGAACAGACAAACGTAATTAGTCATTATTATGCGGCGAGCGTAGAGACTGCCATATGCCAGGAATGCCATCTTATTTAGTATATGTTATGTACGACTACTCTACTTAGGATGTATTTATTACATATAATATATACTCATATACTCTAGCTGCAACACATGTTGACTCTACAAGTATTTGTCTAGGCTCTGCCGTCGAAAAGGCAGCTAAACTAAAATACAATAAACATTCAATTTAACAAATCATTATATGTTCTTTCCTTTCGCAATAAAAACATAGGTCCTTGGTGTTAAGTATCAAAACTTTTCATTGGGAAACTAGGAAACAAATTGGTAGAAGTTTCTCGAGATAATTGGTCTAAAAATTATTTTAAACAAAAAAATATCGGGAACACAACAACGTAAAACGTGTGACTGTAGCTAATGTTTTCGGTACTTTTAATTTTTTTTAAATCGTTAGTAGAGATTTTAATGATTTCTTTATCTTTTATAATTATTTTGTACTATTTTTTATTAATAAATACTATACATCTGTGTATCATATTTGGAAGGTTATACATATACAAACTACTAATGTTACAAATTTTTTTGTATGGAGAAGCCGAATTGTTTTCTTAGTTTATTTGCGACCCATGGTTCCATGGGGAAAAAAATCTATTTGATCACTACAGTTTCGTATTATCCCAAAGTCATGATTTATAATAAAGTTTAAATTAAAAAGTTATTTTTTTTTATATAGTAGGCCAGATAAACTATAGAACACTTGGCTATAGAACAATAATGTAAGGTTTCTAAGAATACGTGTTTGTATGTCTGTTTGTTTATATACGTTTCACTTAAGAACTATGGGAGCCGACGCGATTTTTTTGTTTTATAGCTCTTAAATCTGAAGGTAAATTAGGGTATATAAACTTACTATTCAACTTTCACTTAATATATATCCAAAATCGAATATCCAAAAAAATATTTGCTCAAATCGTTAATTTCAGGCAAGCAAATGATTAGGCTGGACCACTTCTGTTGATTCCACAAGTAGTATATACATTTTACATGTAAGAAATCTTATTTCATAAAAAATAACATGGGGATCAATTCGTTCATTTGAAAAACAACTGTAGCGACTTACATCTACGAATTACATTAACATAACGTAACATAAGTAATAAGAAAAAACAACTGTAGCGACTTACATCTACGAATTACATTAACATAACGTAACATAAGTAATAAGCAAAAACAACTGTAGCGACTTACATCTACGAATTACATTAACATAACGTAACATAAGTAATAAGAAAAAACAACTGTAGCGACTTACATCTACGAATTACATTAACATAACGTAACATAAGTAATAAGCAAAAACAACTGTAGCGACTTACATCTACGAATTACATTAACATAACGTAACATAAGTAATAAGCAAAAACAACTGTAGCGACTTACATCTACGAATTACATTAACATAACGTAACATAAGTAATAAGCAAAAACAACTGTAGCGACTTACATCTACGAATTACATTAACATAACGTAACATAAGTAATAAGCAAAAAAAAAAGGCTCTTTTAGCACGTCTTTTTCTGAAGGACGTCGAGTGAGGCCTTAAATTATACAAATTCGGAATTCAAACAATCTTTACTTAATTTAAGCATTTGCAAAGTCAAAATGTATGTAGGATTAGGTCGTTAGGTGGCCTTTTTTATGAAAACTAATAAATATTTAAGTACTTAAGTAATTTTATTAAGTTTAAAACTACAAAATCACGGGATTTGCCAATTTGTGGAGATAAAATATTCTTAAAAAGGTTTTTTTAATGTAATTTTATGTAGGACAAGCTAGCCACTTGGTCGGTGTAGACTCATACAATTGGCTACGACAAGGTGGGATTAAAACCCCTCCGCTGGGTACCCTGGGGCCGTCCAGGCGGTCTCGGGCTCCGTAAGGCACTCGTGATGATATGTATATATGTATGTCCTTTAATATATCCACCTTAATAGATCTTTTTGTTCTAAATGGTGTATTCAAATCCTAGGAGAATCTTAAAACATAAATATTTTATATATCGGAATCTGAACTCTATGTAGCTATAAAAACACAAATATAAATTTATTTATTCGTTGAAATATAGGTTATACAGATGTTTGTCCTCTATACTCTGCCTTATTTTGACATTAATTATACAAACTAAAAATATATATACATACATATCTCTCGGGTGCCTTACGGCGCCCGAGATCGCCTGGACGGCCCCAGGATACCCAGCGGAGGGATTTTAATCCCACCTCATCGTAGCTGATGATATGAGTCTACACCGAACAAGTGGCTAGCTCGTCGCGATGTTTTGAATAGACTCAATAACCCATCTATAAACAGTTTCACAAGTAGTTGGTATAGTGAAACCGGGACCGATAGCTTAACGTGCTCTCCGGGGCACTATAGTGGTGTTATCAAACAAATGAACATATTTTTTTTAACTAAAAACTCATAGGTACACACCGGGATTCGAACCAGGGACCTAAGTGTTTTATATAATATCTATAGTTTATTAATACAATAATAATAGTACATATGTAAGATAATTTTATACATATTGCCCGGGTCACAAACTAAGCTATGCTTGTAGATGTTCAACAAATATTATATCTTGAATTTTATACCAACTCATCTAAATTGGTTCAGTAGTTTAGGCGAGAAACGTCCTCAAACAGAAAAACATACATACTCAATTTGACAATTATAATATTTGCATGGATTATAAAAATTAAAAAATACGAAAAAGCAGCAAAATTCTAAATCAAACCGTGCGAGTGATAATCCCTTTTCAAAACAAACCCCTTATTTCATACATTATTTCCACGACATATATTGTATTGTATTGTACCAACAACACAATAAAAAAAGCAATTTAATTAACAACAAACAAATAAAATCCGATGTGTATACAACACACAAATTAAAAGTACATCTGCGCCAACATAAAGAGAGGTGGTTTTCAAAAAAATAAATCCACTTTTGAAAAACAACATCTCTGACAAAAAGAAGTGTGAAGGGACATGTTTTGTCACGCCATAATCAAACGTCACGTGACTGAGGAGAGGAGGGGGGTGAAGGTTTAGGGGTGGGGAGAAAGGGATTCCCGCTTAAATCTCCCCCCTCCGCAAACACTCGCTTACCACCTACGCGCGGATTAAGAACGCTAAAACGCCCATCCAGTTAGATATTTTACTGGTATACTTACTTATTTTTATATATATATTTATAAACACGTCATATAATTATTAATTTCATGTAAATATTTTTTTAATTATGTAAGTAAAAAAAGTTTAGAATGTAAAAAATGTATTTAACAATTGTCTTAGGTTGCTTTTCATCATAAAAGTACACCGATAGTTTTTCATCAACTTGAAATGATATAGAAATTAAACGCGTTATAATGCTAATATTATAAATGCGAAAGTAAATCTGTTTATTTGTTTTCGGGCATAAACTGAGAAACTTATTTAGTATGGAGATAGTTTGGGGAGCCTGGGAAGAACATAGGGTATATCATTTTTCGACATAGCTAGTGGGTGCAGATATACCAGGGTGTTTTTGTTTTTAGAGTCTCTTTGGAAAAAAAATGGCATAATACTACTTTTTTTGCGTAAATTACATTTTATGTAATATTTTTGACTACTAAAATAATTTGGTAGGTAAGAAATTGATTGAAACTAAAATTGCTTAAATAAGTACCTATATATTATTCATAAAAATGGCGGTTAGTGCAAATTATGAAGAATAGGAGGTATATGGACAAATCTTATTACAGAAATGTAAATCTCAGCAACCATTTTAGATAGAAACTTAAAATTTGAAATATTAAAGCAACACAGTTTTTTTTTTAAACTACCCAAGAAAATGCAAACTACATAATCTATTCTTACACTAGTTGGTTAGCTGATTCAAAATATCGCAAAATATTGTACAATGTATTGGCGCCAAAATGAACAATCGTATAAAAATTACAGATTCCAAATTCAAATGTAATTTTTTTATTATTTTTAATTGTAACAGTATTTATGGCCAGACTATGTATAAAAAATATTTTTTTATTAAGTTGTATGTATTTATATTATAGGTAGGTTTTAATGAATAGAATTTATTTAATTTTTATTCTTTTGTCTAGTGGATGCTTGACTACCGCGCTTAGTCTCGAGCCCCGCAGAGTTCGACGAGGTGTTTGTATTGCATTAAACATTCTTTGTCGGGAATAATGAACAAAGCACGCACGGGCTCTCCTCACGCGAACTCCGCGCGGAGGCCAAATGGTACACAAATCTACAGTCATACATAATAATAACAATTATAAATAATAAATACCATCACTAGTACCTTTTTGCCTCACGAGAACCGTTTAAACGGCCTCAGGGTACCCAGCGGATGGATTAACCCATCCTCATTTCTCCGATGGTATTCGGAGGCTACACCTTAATAACAATTATATTCATAATTATGGTACAGCTAAGTGATGGTACAGTGATGACACAGTACAGTTTTTTTTTATGGATCACGGCATGTGACTTTGTATCTACCTGATGTTAAGCAGACCTACAAAGTCCATAAGTGGGATCGATCAATACATTGTTGTTTAACAATATTGATCACTCGCACTATGCCGACTAATTGATACGGCTACTAAATGGGCAACGACATGGACGTATTTGCATTACAAGTCTATCTATCGTCAAATCAATCGCCCGTTTCGTAACCTTACCATGAAAGGAGTCTACCCTCTCGACAAGAAATCGATGCAGTAGTCTCCGGAAAACCGGTGAAGCCTAAAACCGAAGCATGTCTAGGTTAATACGGTTTTTGCATCTGTATGGGTGGTAACGAGTCCAATCGGTTGGCCTAGCGAAGTTATTATTATTTATTATTATTAATATTATGCGTATTAATTTAGTTAGTTACTTTTTTTTTTATTATTTTGAAACTTAATCCAATTTAATTAAATTTCATTTCATTTCAAATAAATATTAGGTCTCCGGTTCAAACCCTGATGTATACCCACTATAGGGCCTCGGAGAGTACGTATAGCTGTCGGTCCCAGTTACTATAGTGAAATGGGGTAACGTGCTCTCATGAAATTGTTTATATAGATGGGATATTGAGTCTATCCAACCCCAGCGACGTACTGACCACTTGTTTCGTATAGACTTAGAGTAGAATCAGTTACGAGATGTGGGAATAAAATCCTACTGCTGGGTACCCTGAGCCGTCTGTGCGGTCTCGGGCGCCATAAGGCACCCGTGATAGTGCATTAAAGTTAATAAAAGTCTTTGAACCAATGAATTAAAATTCTTTATTGTACAAAAGCTTAAAATTATTGCATAAGATTAGTTTCTTACTTGGTAAAATATATAAATTGAAGCTATAAAATTTTATTGCCAAATATTTCGCCTCTCTATGGAGCGGCGTCATCAGTGACAGTGACTGAAGGTCTTTGTCATTAATTTTGAAGAAGTAATTTTATGTCTTTTAGCAATGGTAAAGGCAATGCATTATACAGTTTTGTATTTATTTTTTAGAAAAATATCATCACCACCTAGCCCATCATGGAAAACATCATCAGTATGTTATATCCATTGTTGGTTCGATATTAATAAAATTTATATATTGTACATAAGATTATTATCTTTAGGTATTATTTACCATCTAACCTTAGGGAGATCTAAAATTATATACTTACGCTATACATACCTACTTATACTTAATACACCATAAACAGGAGAATAGCGTAAGATTCATAACCATTTCGTAACCGCGTCGTTTAACAGGCATAGTGGGGGCGATCAATATAGTTAAACAACAATTTATTGATCGACCATACGCATAGACTTTGTAGGTCTGCTCACTATTACGTAGATTATTTAGAGTATTGGAAAGGATGTTTTGTGTTCCAAGAAGATATATATATATATATATTCACGGGTGCCTTACGACGCCCGAGACCGCCTAGACGGCCCCAGGGTACCCAGCGGAGGGGTTTTAATCCCACCTCGTCGTAGCCTATGGTATGAGTCTACACCGAACAAGTGGCTAGCTCGTCGAGATGTCTTGAATAGACTCAATGACCCATCTATAAACAGTTTCACAAGTTGGTATAGTAAAACCGGGACCGACATCCTAACGTGCTCTCCGAGGCACTATAGTGGTGTTGTCAAACAAATGTACATAATATTTTAATTAAAAACTCATTGGTACACACCGGGATTCGAACCAGGGACCTAAGCTTATTTTTTTAGTCCAAGGTCTAACCAACTCGGCCACCACGTATTCAGTGTCAAGAGTCAGTCGAATTAATGCGGAATCTTTAAAAATATTTGTGAGACATTGATTTTAATGAGCAGATATAGGGAACAAAACAATTCTAAATAATAAAAGGAGATTAAGCGCAGGTAATATTGGTCGTAACAAAATTTTAATATCAACATAAAGATGCCTTTACAGGTCTAATGAACCTGAAAGATTTTTTTAAATGTCATATGTATCTTAAAAACGTATTTAATTACAATTATTTATTTTATTTCTACTTAAGTAATAAATTACTGACCCTTAATCTTAATTAGCATTAAATATATATTCAGAAACAATCCCTTATAAAATAAAACAAAAAGAAAAAAACCCAACAAAAGCAATTGAAAAGCTACGAAGAACCGTAGCAACTGGTACTACGGCGTAGTCGGTAAATGCGGAATATTTGTAGCTGACTCAACAATAACCAGTCTGTCTCACCGATCTCGGAGCATGAGGCGGGTTCCGCTAATAGGATTCCACGGCACTGGTAAAATAACCAAACACGAAACCTTTGTTACTTATTCAATTTTCGAATACGTATTCGAGTAAGTTTTTTTTTTATGACAAAAAAGAAAAAGTTTTTAACGCTTGTAGTTGTGGCCAGTGGACTTGAATTTATATATAATTTTAACACTATATTAAAAGTATTTCTTTTAAGTTTTATATATTTATTAGGCTTCTATATGAGATTTTTTGTCAGACGTATTAGATGTTATTTATAATATTTTTGGGCGTTTTTATTTATGTAGGTTGTTCCTTAGTAAAGGGTTAACCAAATAAATCTCCACCGCAGACTAGTAATTTCACCTTTGGTATCCGGAGGTCGTGGGTTCGATTCCCACCCATGGCAAAAAAAAATGTACGGTTGTGTTTATTGTACAGTTTGTCGTGGTCTGGGTGTATAAAATATAATATGTATTATATCGTTGTATCTGGTACAGATAGTAAAAGCCTAGAGCTTAGTTTGTGGCCAGAACAATATGTGTAAATTGTCCAACATATTATTGTTATTATTAAAATTAGCCTTGCATATAAAGCGCATATTACTTATTCAACATTTAAAAATAAAGTAGTTTTACGAATATATTGTTACAACGCCTCTAACTCTTAAATTTATACTCGTAATATACTTAACTACTGTATTAATTTAAGCGAGCCCAAATCATTGCAACTTTAAGAAAACCTCATCAATATAAATGGATTTATTCCAAAATTTTCAATAAACAACACAAAACAAAATCCCTCAGCAATGCAGGTCGCGTTGCAAAACACATTCAGCGAGTACATTTCTGCATGAACAGAAAGCATTTCTCTTCCACCAGAGACAATAATATGGAAATTATCCACTCGGTCCGTTCACTGGCTCTGACTGAAAAATAGCACTTCAGACAAACAATATCACTCCATCTTCAAAAAGGAGAAAAATAAACAGCGAGCGCTTCCAAGAAAATATAACGAAATTTCAAAGACATGAATGGTTAATGCTGTCTAAATAGGACACTGTACTTTTTATACAACATTTCCAATAAACTATAACTAGCTGTATTCCTATAGGAATAAGGTTTTAAATTTGTTAATATTTTTGGTTTAAAAGCGTTCAGGTTTGGGTAACAAGGGGAAAGGGATTAATTTTGGCGCATTGGGCATTGTTGAACTCTCGTAGGATGTGTCGACCGCGGTGATCACAACATTTATGGTAATCTTTATCATTTATAAATTGTAGAATACCTTTCTGGGTAAGGCATTCCATAATTTATTAATACTTACCGGTATTCTAATAATTATATTATTTTTACATACATACATATCATCACGGGTGCCTTGCGGCGCCCGAGACCGTCTAGACGGCCCCAGGGTACCCAGCGGAGGGGTTTTTAATCCCATCTCGTAGTAGCCGATGGTATGAGTCTATATATAACAAAAATATATTATTTTTGTTATATTTTAATGTCTGGATTCACCGGATTCCAAGATACTGCTAATAGCACTTGTTTTACGCTTAGCTGTCTGATTTACGACCGATGATGTTAAACATCAATGTTCCCTACCACCATGATGATAAAAGAAAATGAACCACCCAGTTCGCAATTGCAATCTAAAAAGAGATTACTACTTCGACAAGAAATCGATCCTCAAAACCGGTGAGCTCAGAGACTAAAATCTAAAAATAACTAGATTATTTGACGGTTTTAGCATCTGTATGTGTGATAGTACGATATGATATTCCCCCAAAAACCGGTGAGCCCAGAGACTAAGGGTCGGATTAATATGAGCCATTGCTTGGAACTGTCAAAATGTAGTTTGACAGTCCGATGCATTTGCTAAGCATTAGCAATTGCTTAGCAATGACTTTTAATCCCACCCTAAAATCTAAACATGACTAAGCCATTTGACGGTTTTAGCATCTGTAAGGTGGTATTAACTAAACCGACCGGTCGACCTAGTGTGGTTATAAGAACTTCACTGCCACCTAAATCTGCTCATCTGTTTCGTAACCGCATTCTTAATCCTATAAGTTTACGAAGTGAATATTTATAATATATACAATAAAATTCTAAAGCACCCCTTGCACAACAATCCACACATAACATACATGCTTACACACTTACAGGAGCACTCGCACACACTCACACACACACTAACACGAACGCTTGCATAATATACAAATAATTGTATTTATTGTTTATTTAATCACCTAATTTATTACTATATTTGTGTGTTTATATTCAGGTATTGTGTTTTGTATTTGTAGTTTTGTATGCTGTATATTTTCTTATATTTTTGTAATAAATATAAGAACTACACATAACAATTGTTAGTCACATGCCACGCTTCAATAGAGAAATATTGTATTTTAAATAGTACATTATGCACTCTACATTATTACTCAAACTTCAACAATAACTTGGCTCACTTTATTCACAAATAAAACCTTACACAAATAAATATCAAAAATGCAAAAAGCAGCTTTATGATAATGGCTACAGAGGCGACACCCTACGGTAAAGTGCATGAAACCTTAATGCTGTCCTAGCACGAAATACGAAAAGACACGTGGGGGATTTTACGAAATAAAAGCGAAAAGTTTAAAAATATTCTTAGTTAAAAATATTTAGGTATAGCACACCAAATACATTTATGAAAAGCCTTAAAAAATATGTTTAAATATTGCTCTCACTCTTAGAGTACATCTAGTTTATTATTAAGTAAGTATTGAATAATCAATTTAGCAATTTTATTATGTATAAAATCTAGAATAATAAATCATGGTTAATCCTGAAAATCAGCATGGGGTACTATATATAGTACCCCACGTGACTACATATACGTGATACATATCACCACGTACACTGAGGGTGAAACCATTTCAATAAATGTAGTTTTTTTATGATCATTATAATCAATTTGTTTTATTATACTCGTATTGTAAGTTAGTTTTCTTTTTTTTCAATAAATACATAATACATTCTAATCTATCTTTCAGAATAATTGGTAATAAATAAGGTATTTCTTGTATTATAGGGAGGTTTTTTGTCGTTGACGAAAAAAAAATCATAAAGTTTGAATATTTTAGTAGAATCATGCCTAGATCTAAAAGCCTTATAAGGTTAAAAACTTAATATATAGTTTTTTTTTTAAATTATTTGTGACATATGAGTGGTTTCTTGAAGTATAGAGAGTTAATGCGCTAATTTCAATACGCTAAAATTTCTTAGGACACGATTAATGAGTCGTTTGTTTAGCCCAATTCATTCCTTCCAAGTGTCAAAATTAAGTCTGAGCGCTTACTAAGAAACGACTATTAATACTGACTTTATATAAGTAGAACCATGCCTATATAATTAATGTGCTCTCCAAATACGAACTAATTTTCCACTAATTCTTTACTTACACTAGTTAAACCCATCTCCCATCTTAACAGGATCAATTTCTTGTTCTACGACAAAAACCTAACTAAGATCACAAAGTCTTAGAAAAAAGACATTAAATAACAATTAGGTGTTAGGGCTCAGACGCGGGACGACGAGGCAAAGTTTGCTTATTGGAACCTACTAGCCCCTTACCTTAGCGCCTACTTCCCTACAAACCACACTCACTTCTACACTTTAAAAACCATCTGTAAACCCCTAAATATAAAGTCGAAAATGCCACGAAAAGGTTTGAATTAATAACGCGATGGAATACCTACAAAGGGGCAAAAAAGACGCGTAATTCTGGATCGAAGGTAGGTATGATGTCCCCTCAGTAATACGTCAAGGGGACCGGGGCATTGTCGCCAGGTGCGTAAAAAATGCTCCATTATTGCAGTTAAATCAAGGAAATGACTTCACTTTAGATAGAAAAAGGTTATATATATATATATATATATATATATATATATATATATCTTCACGGGTGTAGGTAGAAAAAGGTTATTAAAAGAAATTGGGATAATATATTTACAGCTTAAATAAATCACCACCACCTAGGCCCCAGGGTACCCAGCGGAGGGGTTTTTAATCCCACCTCGTCGTAGCCGATAGTATGAGTCTACACCGAACAAGTGGCTAGCTCGTCGCGATGTTTTGAATAAACTCAATAACCCATCTATAAACAGTTTCACAGGTTGGTATAGTGAAACTGGGACCGACAGCGTAACGTGCTCCCCGAGGCACTATAGCGGTGTTGTGAAACAAATGTACATAATTTTTTAAATTGAAAACTCATTGGTACACACCGGGATTCGAACCAGGGACCTAAGTGTTTTTAAGTCCAAGGTCTAACCAACTCGGCCACCACGTATATTAAATTAATGATAACTGAATTTTATTCCATTAATTTAATGTTATTTTTTAGTAATACCCGCGCAACTTCGTCTGTATGACTTTAACCGTTTACGCAGAGCACACAACGGAAGCCGTCAAAAGGAATATTTTTTTCCCGTTTTGCAACATTTTATATTGATGCTCCGCTCCTATTGGTCGTAGCGTGATGTTATATAGCTTATAGCCTTTCTCGATAAATGGGCTATCCAATACTAAAATTGTTCAATTCGAACCAGTAGTTCTGTAGATTAGCGCGTTCAACCAAACAAACTCTTCAGCTTTATAATATTAAATAGTATAGATGGCCTTTTTTATCAATATACTTATTATTTATTTAATAAAAATGTGCCTGTATGGCTCCCGAGAACCGTTTAAACGGCCTCAGGGTCCCAGCGGAAGGATTAACCCATCCTCATTTCGCCGATGGTATTTGGAGGCAACACCTAACAAGTGGCGAGCTTGTTGCGGTATTTATGATGAAATAGCCTAGTTGTATAAAGCGGTCACCCATCCCAGACCGGCCTTGTTGTCATCTGCTTAACCTTGTTATCAGTTGCGCAGTGACTTAACCACTAGGCTGGGGCCGCTTTTTATTTAATTAAAAAAATACTAGTAGAGATTGCTACAACCAATTTTGAATACTAAAGTATATTTTTCCGATAACTTCGACAGCTGCATGTTTAAAACTATATATTATAAATCCATGGTGTAATGCAAATTTGTCTTTGATGACGCCCATTTCGTGAACGCATCATTTAGTTGGTATAGTGAGAGCGAGCAATGTTGTTAAACAATATTGATCAACATCATTAATGGACTTTGTAGGATTGCTTACTTTTATATATATAAAGAAAGTCACATGCCATGATCCAATAAAATTTATAAAAATCTGCATTTCTTAGATATCGCACGGCACAATGAAATTTTAATTTGAAAACGACCACTATAACCCTCAGATGGATCGTCTAAATGATTAAATTTAGACGATTCATCTGTATTCTTCCATTTGAGCTATCAACAAACACAGCGACGAGCATGCTTTTCACTACTTTTTTTATATATATTTTTATTGGAACACGGCATGTGACTTTGTATCTACCTGGTGGTGAGCAGACCAAAAAGACCATGAATGGGATCAATTAATAATTGTTCCTAAACAACATTGATCGCTGCCACTATGCCGGCTAAATGATGCGATTACGAATTGGGCACCGACAAAGACGAATTGCATTACGAGTACATATATCATCACGGGTGCCTTACGGAGCCCGAGACCACCTAGACGGCCCCAGGGTACCCAGCGGAGGGGTTTTAATCCCACCTTGTCATAGCCGATGGTATGAGTATACACTCCTGCCCTGCAGGGACTCGACAAGAAAACGATACAGTAATCTCAAAAAAAAAAAAAAAACTTTCATCGACATGTCAGGTAGGTTTATACCGAAACCTGATAATAATTACGTAATAAAAATAATATTGTATTCCAGACGAACTAGCAGTTTCAGCCTATAGATCAGATATACTGATAGACTGGTATACTCTCGGTGCTTGAAGAAAGTAATATTTAGAGAACTCACCGTTCCGTGGGAAACAAACATTCCTAAGGACTACAACGTCAAGTCAAACAAATATTTTGATCAACTTAACTTTATGCAGTGTAAGTTGGTGCAAGAGGAATTCCCAAAGTCTTTGCATCGTCTATTGAAGGATGTTGGCCTTCCGAGATCAGCCTTCGGAACTTTTATGGAGCGTGTTTCCAAGATGGCGCTAACAGGATCGTTAGTATTTGTTTGAGTTGAGGGGATAGTGAACACAGTGCAGATGAGAGTTCAAAAGGACATTAAACCTACTTCGCGGTCTCAAGTCCGGGAACGCTGCAGTTCACTCCCCTGCCTTCCAACCACGCGATAGACCCGGCACACACACGGTAAATCAATGGATAGCTAAGAACATTATCTTTCTCTGTTATTAATCTACGTTTATAAAAAAAACTACCTATTTGATCCTGATGAAAATATTTTTTAATTTATTAATGTGCGTAGGTATGTTATTTTAAATACATTCAAACAAAAACCCATACTTATTATACATATTTTTTATTGGAGCACGGCATGTAACTACGTCTACCTAGTGGTGAGCAGACATACAAAATCTCTGAATAAAACCGATTATTATCGTTTTTTTTATTAATATACAAAACAGCAAACGAACTTTCGACTTAACTATACCATTATAAGGTTCGAAAATAAATGAATCTTTAAATAACATAACTTTGACATTTGTTAGCGAAGACCTAAACTTGGAACTGTTAAAAGTGACAGTAATTGTTAAGGGAAATGACAGGCAGATGCAGAAAACTCTATAATAATAAACTGGAGCAAAATGGAAATAAACATTTTTATTTATTTATCATTTTGGAATCCCGCGGGACTAAGTGCTACTTGTGTCTCTATTTCTGAATATTTTATTTACTTTATCAATAGTTATTACTCACACTTAGGTTGATTGTATATAGATTGCTAGTAGTTTTTTTTTAATAATACATAATTATTTTTTTTATTATTTTTTTATTTAACACTAACCAGTCATGTTAGCAACAAAGGGTAGAATTAATACTACCGTAACAAAATTTTCTTCGTATGAAAAAAAAAACTCCTTTGTTACATTAGGTAAATCTAATTTTCCTAATGATATTTAAAAAGCAATACGTAGTGGCTGGTTAGACCTTAGACATAAACAGTTTTTTTTAGGATGCGGCTCTAACCCCCTTTAACCAGGTGTGTGAATGAGTTTTTAATATAAAAAATTATGTACATTTGCTTGACAACAAAGTACCTCTGAGAGCATGTTAAGCCGTCGGTACTAATTTCATTATACCAATTTGTGATCCTGTTTATTGTTAATTATTGAGTCTTTATAAATACCGCGATACTGGCCACTTCTTTGCGGCGAGGTGAGATTAAAACCCCACTGCTGAGCACTATAAAGTTGTCTAGGCGATCTCGGATTATTTACTCTCTCAAGGGATAGCTGGTAGAAAATTACTTGGCTTTATACAATTTATTTTTAGCTCGCCTATATACAATTTTGTGCAATAAAGAATTTTGAATGAAATAAAATCCCGGGCGCCATAAAGCCCGTGATGGTAATATTATATAAAAAAGTGCGATGAAATTTAGTTACCACCTTTACAAATTCTTAACTGTGATTTAATAACAAAAGACCTGAACTTAAAAAAGCACCCGAAAACCCTCTTATTACAGTCGCTCCACTGAGTAATAAATTCTAATATCATTAATTGTACAACGAGAAACCGTTCCTCATTCAGGGCTAAATTAACAAAGGAAAACACTTTCCAAAAAGGTATTGTTTCGTTTTAAATCATGCTAAATTGCATTCGTCCCAGCGGACAGCCGAGCGGGCGGCTTCTGCGGGGCGGGCGGCGGCTGTAGGGAGGACCCATAGAAACATAATGGAATTAGAAAGTTTACAGCGAAACGGCGCACGCGCGTGTTTCTAATACAACATAATACTCATATTAAATAAATTCTTTTCTATCACTCACATTCTGGCATTTTTGTTTATTGGATTCTATTTAACCTTATTTTACATGTGGTGGCCGAGTTGTTTAGACCTTGGACTCCCTGATTCGAATCCCAGTGTGTACCAATGAGTTTTTAATTAAAAAAAATATGTATATTTGTTTGACAAAACCACTATAGTGCCTCAGAGATCACGTTAAGCTGTCGGTCCCGGTTTCACTATACCAACTTGTGAAACTATTTATAGGTGGGTTATTGAGTATATTCAAAACACCGCGACAAGCTAGCTACTTGTTCGGTGTAGACTCATACCATCGGCTACGACGAGGTGGGATTAAAACCCCTCCGCTGGGTACCCTGGGGCCGTCTAAGCGGCCTCGGGAGCCGTAAGGCACCCGTGATGATATATATATAATATATATGTATGTTAATAATGATACCTTACAGTGCATGAAATTAGTGCTGCAATCAACAAAACTTAAGTATTTTCTACGCAATTCTTTGCAATTCCGTTTTTTACGAGAGCGTGACTTGTGGTATGTTACACTTACAAATAAAACAATAATTACAAATTATGTAAATTCTGGTTTCGCCTATAAGACTCTATTTATACAATTAATAAAATAAAACATAGCACGTCATTTTACGTAGTACTGACTTGCTAGTAAAAACAGAACACCCGGGATTTATTCTTCAGCTGCTACGCTCCGGTCTCTTTTTGGTTCTGATCTATGGTCGACCAAATACAAGATAATAAGAGAAAAAGCCCTCGCGACCAAGGACCGAACCAAATTTTTTTGGGTCCTTTTAAAATCTCAGATAAAGGGTAATGAGGGTAAAATCCCAAAATTTATATTCATAAGGTGTAGTCAGACGTCTCCTATACTTTCTGAACAAACACTAAAGCTTATAGTTCCTTTTATCTATTCCAGTTCTTTTCATTGCTACATTTAACATTAAAACATTTTATTGAAGGTGTATAAAATTTTAACAATGAACAATTTATATACTTGGGTACGTATTTTTTATATAATTTCAAAACAAAGTTGTATATTTGAAGTATCTGTAAAAAACTATTTGTAGTATGAGAAGCTCTAAAAATATAGAAACTCATGAACATTATAGGAAGTGTAAAAAGTTTTTTAATTATAAATTAGGTGGGAGTAAGGTCTCTATAACTTCGTTAGTCGACCGGTCTCGTTACCACCGCCCACCCATACAGATGCAAAAACCGTTAAGTGACCTAGTCATTTTTCACTTTTAGTGGGTTCACCCGGTTTCAGGAGACTACTGAATTAATTTCTTGTCGAGTTGGTAGTTTTCATTTCAGGGTGCGGTTACGAAATGGGTAGTTGGATTGACGATAAGGCAGCGAGTATATTAAAATATACTCGTAATGCAATTCTTCATTGTCGCCCCCTATTTCGTAATCGCATCATTTAGCCGGCATAGTGACAGCTATCAATATTGTTTAACCGCATTCATGGTCTTTATAGGTCTGCTCACCACCAGGTAGATACAAAGTCACATGTCGAGCTTCAATAAAATATATATATATATATATATATCTATAAAAACATGATGGCCTAGTTGGTCAAACCTCAAGACATAAAAACACTACATATTTTAGGAACTCGGTTCAAATACCCATTTTGTACTAATAATTTATTATATTAAAAAATATGTTACAACACTACTATAGTGCCTCAGAGAGGATGTTTTGCTGTCGGTCCCAATTACACTACACTAACTTGTGAAACCGTTTATTGATGAGTTATTAAGTCTCTCCAAACATCGCGATAGCTAGCCACGGGTCGGTGTAGACTTATACCATCGGCTAAGACGAGGTGAAATTAAAAATCCTCTGCTGGCCACACTACCCTGAGGCCGTCTAGGCACTCGTGATTATATGATGGTGATAAAAAGAAGAAAAGAAGTCTGCGGATTTGAAGTTAAAGAACATTGACCAAATTTGTATGGAGCTTGGAATCGCAACAAATGATTTTGTGAAAATATAATTTTTAGTGCATTTCTGTAACAATATAGATTATTTACGTATGGAATACACTACGGATAACAATCATAAATGTTTAATTTGTAATTTAAATAAATTATATAAGTCTAGATTGTTAGCCGCAGGTGTGATACAGTTAAATACTTAAGCCTACTATTGATTACCTATAGTAAAGTATGTATATTTGGGGCGTAGCTATGGTCTGTTGGGTTGGTCGCCTTTGTGGCACTTTTGCAGGGCAGTCAACGATTGACAGGTCAATGGAACCAGCTAACCACCTAGTCTTAAACTGGTTGGTTATGTAGTGTGTGTTCGGTTGGGTTGTTTTTTTTTTTCTCCCGCAAGGACAATAGTTTAATAGTTTACGATTTGTTTATTTTGTATTATATTCTCAACATTTGTCTGTGGGAGGAAATGCGACCTGGCCAAGTGCACACAGGACCTTAGATATACTTTTTTTTTTTTTTGACTTTTCATAAATAGGCTTTTTTTTTTTTTTTTTTTGAGCCACACAAAAAATGGCCGCTAAAACTTAGGAAGCTGTTAATTTAAAGTTAATAACCGTTTTTTACTATTTTAACAATAATAATAGCCATTATTAATCGCCATTCTTTTAAAATTCTTATATATTTTATATTTTTCAATAAAAAAAAAACTTTTTTTATTGAAAAATATATTCATTATTTTAAATAAAGTAAAGTGTCCGCAAAAGATAAACCCATAAGCGCATGGACGATTTAATTTTCGTTTTCAATTTCACAGCACTTTTATTACGTTCCCTGGTAAATACCGAAACAAAGCAATTTTCAATTTAAATAACAAATATCATCTGATAAATTGAAAACGGGCTATAAATTTGTGAACTCGATAAACGTGAAATGGTGACGAAATGTTGATTGAGATTAAATATATAGATAATTTAGCTATACAGAAATATTATTCTATAAAACGAGAGGTCTTTCATCCTCGGGTAATGATTAAATAAAATAAATAAAGTTTTTATTCCATTTTTGTCTACAGTTCACTTATACAAATATATAATAATAATAATAATATAATGGATATACACACCCATATTGCTCTGGTCACAAACAAAGCTCTAGGGTTGTGCTATGTGTACCAGTAACAACGATTATATTTAAAAAAAACGAATAACTAAAGTGTACAAGGCGTTAATATGTTTTTTTTTTATACGTGTTAGTGTTTAGTTAAAACATCCAGAAATAAAGTAAATACAACTATATGAAACAAAATGTTATTCATTTTTTTTAAATAAAACGTGATCAACAACCATTTTGAATGTATATAAATAAAAATAAAAAAAACACTTTTATGTAATTGTAAAAAAGTCTGAATTTGTAATAGTAACTGTAAAATCCGAAAACTATAAAAAATTGACGTAGTGTAAATAGTACTACCACTACTAACAAAACGGATGTAGTGTTCAATTGATGTTAAGTATGTTTTTTTTTTTCAAAGACTTAGGAGAAAAATTAGGTAACTGTGATTGTAAGGAATATAATATTAATTGTTATGTTTTATGTTCAACTTTCTGGCCGTTTATAAAATATTAGTATCATTACATATTCCTGGTAGACATAATACAAGCCTAAAGCCTAATATGTGACCAAGACAATATGTGTGGAATGTCCTACAAAAAAACAACCATAGTATATATTTTTTATTATTAAGCGCTTTTATACTTATACTCTTAGGTAGATAATTATATAAGCGTTCATATTTTAGAAATCACTTTCTAAAAGTTACCAAAACGAAGCAGTGCCTAAAGAACCTTCGAGTTCACTTTACCTTTCCTGAATTATTAATTATTCAATTACAAAGTTCCACATTACCTCGCACAGGTAATAAGGTATCAAAGTGGGAAGGTCACGCACAAGTCCCGCTCAGTATTCCCAGCCCAGAGATCAATCTTAAGACCCAATACACGCAGGAATCGGTTCGCTGCTGATGGATCGCATCCCATTTCCAGGAGGAGAAACCTGGCAGGTTGCTTTGCATATTTTAGGTACGAAATTAGTTTTCTTTTATAATAAAAAAATTAAATGTAAAACAAAATGTGTTTAATATTTTACATTTCCAGGATAAAATAATAACAATAATTCGAATATTTAACACATATTGCCCTGGTCACAAGCTAAGCTAGGCTTGTACCTACTATATGTATCAGATTATACAAAACAAATAACTAATATTATTTTTCCATGAGTGGAAATATCGATAAATTGAAAAATAAAGAAACATCAATAATAAATAATAATTTACCATCTAGGATTACTCGACGCGAAATGACTTACCTAATTATAATAAAAAATATCCTTCATTGTATATATAATCACGGGTGCCTCACGATCCCCAAGACCGCCTAGACGGCTTCATAGTACCCAGCGAAAAAATTTCGTCGTCGCCGATGATATTCTGAGTCTACATCAAACAAGGGTTGAGCACATTGCAGTGTTTTTTGTTTTTTTATGTAGACTCAATAACAAGTACCACAAGTTCGTATGAGTGAAACGCGAAGATCCACATGCTTAGAGTACTCTCCGAGCAACATTGTTGTTTGACAACACCACAGGCATAATTGTGTTGGTATTGTCAAACAAATATACGTAAGTTTTTATTGTAATATATATATATGTGTGGGAGGAGTGATGACCTTATCACTAAATATAGTTTTTTTTTAACTATGCATAAATAACATGAAGCTATATAGGTTTACATGAAATAAATATTTTTGACTTTGATATATTAAATGCCACAAATATAGAATTACTAAGAAATCAAATAACCATTACAGTACGATAGATTATAAATTCAAAACCTCAATCCTAGTAGATATAGAAAGCCCCACACGTGTTAGAAGGATCTCGCTTCCGAACCACTGAAGAGGAAAAATCTTCCATCAAGTAACCTTTATCCAGCCGAATGGATAATAATGGAATTTCAATCAGTGGAAGTTTGAGAGCTTATTGGCAGATCTCAAACTTTCTTATTAAAGGATTATGGAAACGAAGTCGTCAGATGACAGCCAAGTCGGCCACCAACTGAATATTCCATTACCTTATTCGTGAAGAAGATAAATTATTATTTGTTTTGCAGATGAAGTACTCTATCGGAAGTTCGTAAGAGGATAAGCGGAAGTGGAGTTAGAAACAATTATGAGCTGATAAATAAGTTTTAAGCGTTATATTGACGCGTGAAAAGATACAAAAAGCAATATTAATTGGTAGAATTACGAGTATATATGAAAAATATATAATATGAGCATAGTCACACTTTAAAAAAGCTTTTAAACATATCTTATGCAAATAAACGATTTATTGTTATTAAAAATATTTGAATATAGCAACACTGCATACTCGTATATAATAATATATTCGTAAATAATGTATATATATAATGAGCTAAGGTACCAAAAATATATAATAGTACATATTTGTAAGATACATAAAAACAGTTTGGACCCTAAGCATATTACACTCTTTGATTTAATTTGATTTGAATAAAAAGGATATTACATTGAAAAATATTTACTTTATCAAACGTGCAACAGCTTTCAACAAATTATTACCAAAAACATATACAACTAAAACCAAAACAATAAAATTTACATGACAAATTACAATTTTCGTATCACATAAACAATTTGGCAAAAAAACAAAATAACATTATTTAAAGTTTATTCTCATTTTCGTTCATTATATATTATGTCAATTGTATAAATAAGGTTACAAATTGAATTATTATAATTAATTAAATTTAATTATTATAATTAATTTAATTTAATTAAGTATTACATAATTAAAAGTTAGGTAAAGTTAGATTCATACTATTTATTCTATATAAATTTTTTTATACTTAACTTTCTTTGTATATTTAAATTGATAGACTATATATTGTGTGTGTTTATTTTATTTGGCAAGATATAAATTAATGCTGACCCGCGCAACTTCGTCCGCGTAACTTTAACCGCACGCACGGAAGCTCTCAAAAGGAACATATTTTCCCCGTTTTCCCAAAATACTTCATTCGATAAAAGGGCTATCCAACACTAAAAGCATATTTTAAATCGGTTCACTAGATCCAGATATTACCCCCTACAACCTCACAAACTCAAAAACTTTACCTTTTTATAATATTAATATAGATATAACCCTGATTTGTTACAAATATGTTTTTTATGGACAATTGTTTGACAACTCCACTTAATAATATCTCAGAGAGCACGTTAAGACGTCGCACCTAGTTTCACCCACTACACTATCTTTTCAATGTGTTTAAAAGTATACAAGCTTGCCACTCGCTCGGTATAGACTGAAAAGGCCATTGACGACAACAATTTGGGTTGACCGATAACATTAAAAACATTTAAATGAAAAATAAAATAATAATATCTAATAGGAGATTGAATCTTCGACTACATTAAGAGCAGTTCCGCGTAATCCAATCGAAGAGCACTTAGAACTTAGACCAAACTCCAGACCAATATCTGGTCGGTAATGCCAGAACAATAGAAAGTTTAATTTTCACCAATAGGCTTATGATAGGCTTTTGTAGAAAATATTAAACGCCTTCTGAATCTGAAGTATAATTAAATTTCCAAAATTGTTTCTATTAGCAAAACGCTGTATCTATACCTACTTCTATTTATATTATTATCTATACTAATAATAATTATATTATAAAAAGGTAAATTAAACAAAAAATGTCGCTCGATATAAAAAGTGGAAAGCGTTGCCTGCGTGCGTTTTCTCTTCTTCCTTTAATCCTAAAATGAGTCCTTTAAGCGAGGCGTAAATAAGTTTCTCAAACAGACATAGTGGAATCAACCATTGAAGCAAGCATCATTACTACTATTGGTTGAGAACATTATTGGACGTTACATTGCCACTTACCATCAGATTGATATAGGGTCACATGTCCTGCTATATTTGAAAATAATGTTAGTTTGTGAGGTTGTAAGAGACTACTGAACCGATTTTGAAGTATTTTAGTGTTGGATAGCCCATTTATGAGATATATATTTCGAGGAAGGCTATAGGCTATATAACATCACGCTACGACCAATACGAGCGGAGCATCAAAAAAAAATTATTTATTTAAAACTCTTTATTGCACAAAATTGTACATAGGCGAGCTTAATGCCTTGGGCATTTTCTACCAGCTAACCTTTGAGAGAGTGAAATGTGCTCAGGGTGCAGAACCTTTCGAAAAAAGGATATAGATATAATTTAACAAACAATAATTAAACTACAATAATACAACAATACTTAAACTACGATCATATTATATTATTTGCAAACAAAATGGCAACCCCAACCAATTCCGCAACCAGGAAACGTACGCCAAAAACTGCAGCGACTAACTCAAAATGCATTTTAGCCGAGTGCACTTAGCCGCGGCGCTGTTGCCCCACAATGGGCCACGTGACCCCTTGTCCTATTTGCCCCCTGCCCCCTACGACCCGGTTTTAAGACCGCTCTGACTTGACACTTTGTGTAAGGCATACAATTTAGGGTTTACAGGTAACTGTACTTTATTGTTAATTGAATATATTACGGTTTCGTTATTACCGTCAATATATTTATATGACAGACTCCGTAGACTAGTGGCCTTTGGCATTGTATCCGGAGGTCGTGGGTTCGATTCTCACCCATGGCAAAAAAATATTAATTAGTACGTTTTTTCTGTACAGTTTCTCATAGTCTGGGTGTTTATAAAATATAATATGTATTATATCGTAGCTTCTGGTACACATAGTACAAGTTTAGAGCTTAGTTTGTGACCAAAGCATATGTGTAAATTGTCCTACATATTATTATTATTATTTACAAAATTCGTCAAGTGAACTAGTGATTTCTTGTCGAGGTGATTGTTTTTTCTGGGTGCAGTTACAAAACAGGCAGTTAATTCGAAAATAAAGTATCGTCGCTATTAATTTAAGGGGAATTTTTAATTGCACCTCTTTTTTAAAATTGAAGCAAACAATATTTCTCCACTAATAATCTACCTGCATATCAAATATATGATTGTATATCAATTTAAATAATTGTATAACTAAACGTGTAGTATTAGAAATTGATTAAAATAAATCAAAGTTAGCGACTTTTTTAATCTAATTTTACTACGGAAATCTTGCTAAAACCACAGATTTAAGCATTCTAAAACAAAATTACTCACCGTATAACAAAAATACTGATTTGCACACTAAATTATCCAATATTACAACCGAATTACTAAAATCATTATCTAAAATTATGTGCCAGAAAGGCTTTCTACACATACGAGAATAATTACTCAAAAGACTCTTTATTAAAAAAAAAAATGGCCAGACTAGGTAAAGGATAGGTTAGGTTAGTGTTAGTACATGACCATACGCACGAGCCGAGCGAAGCGTGCCGCGGTAGCGGCCGGCGAGTGCCAGCTGCTTCCTACACATATAAAAGTTGGGTAAAATGTGAATTTTCAAATGACAATAACTCCTAAAATACCCCCCCCCTAACTTTTTTATTTTAGGGGTAGGTTCCCCTCTCTCCCCTCTTCTTTCTCTCTCATTTGATTTTTTCAGAACTTTAATTTAATAAACATGACTGATTAATGTTTTATTTAGTATAACTCATGTTCTTTAAAATTTAATAGGTGATGGATTCCAAAAAAAACTGATTAAATGTTTCGTTGCACTAAAAGAATAATTAGATTTACTATAAGTTAACAGATAGTCATTCAGTAAAATAGTTTAACTTTAAAGATCAAACAGTATAGTATATTTGATTTATTTGATGCGCAAATTTAGTGTGCAATTCAGTATTTTTGTTAGCAATTTCGAATACTTTGATAGAAAGACGTAGATTTATAGTTGTAAGATTAAATACTACCCTTAATTTAATAGTATCGTAATGCAAGTTCATCGTTTTCGGCATAGTGAGAGCGATTAATACAGAAAAAAATGTTTAATGAAATAACAATGTTTTATCGATGATTTATGGATTTTGAAGTTCTGCTTACTACGAGTATTTACCATCGATAGTAACAGAGTCACATTCCGTGCTCAAGAAAAAAAAAACTTAACAAATGTAACCAAATGTCGCAAATTAAAAATATTTTTGCCTTATATCCCTTTTTTTTTATTTGCGACATATGAAAAGGATTTGATCACTTTAGAACCTCATGTCAGCCCAAAGTACTAACTTTCAAAGTCACCATGTATAACCTGGATCGCAAAGTCACCATGTATAACCTGGATCGCAAAGTCACCATGTATAACCTGGATCGCAAAGTCACCATGTATAACCTGGATCGCAGGGTCGCTATGAAATAAGCTTTTTAACTATACAAAAAGCCAACAAAATAGCTCATATATCTTACATTTATATGGCGTTAATTAATATACATACATATCTTCACGGGTGCCTAACGGCGCCCGAGACCGCCTAGGCGGCCCCAGGGTACCCAGCTGAGGGGTTTTAATCCCACCTCGTCGTAGCCGATGGTATGAGTCTACACCGAACAAGTGGCTAGCTCGTCGCGATGTTTTGAATAGACTCAATAACCCATCTATAAACAGTTTCACAAGTTGGTATAGTGAAACCGGGACCGACAGCTTAACATGCTCTGCGAGGCACTATAGTGGTGTTGTCAAACAATTGTACATAATTTTTTTAATTAAAAACTCATTGGTACACACCGGGATTCGAACCAGGGACCTAAGTGTTTTTGAGTCTAAGGTCTAACCAACTCGGCCACCACGTATATATTATATATTAATTAATATAGAACCACTAAATTAGTACATACTACCTTTCAAATATTATTTCGACTTAACATTTCAATTATTAACCAGGTATTCCGTCCAAGTATACTAAATTTAGTACAATGAGTTAAAAATTAAATTAAAAATATAACTTATCATTAAATAGTCTCAGGGTAAGTTAAGCTATCGGACCCAGGTTCACTATACCAACATGCGAAACATAGACTATATAGATGGATTATAAAGTCAGCCCAAACACTGTGACAAGCTGGCCACTTGTTCGGTGGAGAACCAGAATACCGTCTGCTACGACGCGGTGAAAATAAAAACAACACCGCTGGGCCTTAAATATAAAATAATACCTTGTTATTTCTCATAAATTATGATTTGATAGTTTAAATAGTAAACATTAATATAGTCATCAAAACACAAGAATGTGGCTGACTTTTATTTTGTACTAGTTTTAAGTACGTTAGCTGTTCATGACTATATAGAGAGTAACAAATATAAATACGAATAAAATAGACCTCAAACTTAAAAAGTATCAAGAAAACAAATCCACAAACGGAAAAAGGAAGAGACAAGTAGTAAATAAAACTCCCGAAGAACAAGTATCGAGATTACAAAGTCGCATAAACAGTGGACCACTGAAAATTCAGTTTCACTGTGTAACTCAAAGGTCTGCTGTAGGGTTGTGAAAATTTCAGTGTGCAAACAATGTGCAAGATAAGAAAAAATAGAGTTAATAAACTTTAGATATGTCTAAAATATTAAGAACAGTGTGTACAAACCTTAGAGGTGCTGTAACTCTCCAGTGTCCCAACCATATCTCGAATGGTATTTTAGTTGAAATATTGCTATGGAACCCAAAGCTTTTGGGCACTTTTAACAGTTTTGGACCTGTTCACATAATTGGGCACGTTACTATTCGTCTTGTATTCAACCCTTATCAGTGGCCCAAAAAGATCCCATGTGCAACATATTGCTTTGAGCTCCGATGCTTTTGTGCACTGTATGCAAACGGACTGATTTTATAAGGCGAGAATTAAGGAGTAAATAATAATGTTTACATTATTGGATGCGGATGCGGCTAACGTTACCTAGTGGTGAAAAATGATTCAAATAAAGAAAGATGCGGTTCTGCTAAGCTAAATTAAGAAATCACCCAGCAGATTGATTTTCAAAAGACAGCTGCTTTACAGCAGCAATTATATACTAAAATAAGCTGAAAACTATAAAAAGAAAGAAGGAACATTACTCAGAGTGCCTCAGCGATTGTTTCTTGCTTCCTTGACACAGGTTTTTATGGTGTATATTCGTATATTCCTTGACATATATTCCGTTTGTTTTGCGGTGATTTTAGCTAATAAAAAAAGATGCAAAGACGCGACAATGTTAAGAGCAAACGTAGAAAAGGTAGAATAAGGTGGGAAAAAGTGACAGATAAATTTAATTTCGAACGTCATCTGTCAGGCACTTGCAAAACTAGCATTGTCGCAAACACTAACAGCTTTGTAACTCTGTGGGCCCGTTAACATAGTTGGCCGCGTGCCCACGTTACAGCGTGCCGTGTGTACAACCCTTAGTAGTGCTGTTACAATATTTCAATCACTTCAGTGTCCCAAAAAGATCACAAGTGCACCGTATTGCAACGGACTCCGTTTATTTTGTGCAGAAATACTTTGCGAGTCCAAGAAATGTGAAATTTTATCCATACACAAACTCTCCTGAAACCATGGAGTGACATGGATTTATTAATCGAAGTTTTCGAAATAAAATCTAATATATAAATATCACGTATAAGTAGATATATCTTTTGTTGTTAGAATAAATAAATAAGACGTGGATCTATATATACAGGGTGAATTTGAATGCTTGTACTTTGGGCTGATATGTGGTTTTACTGATCAAATCGAACAACTTTTCCCATGGAACCATGTGTCGTAAATAAAAAAAAATGCCTTCTCAATACAAACTAGTAATGTTAAACCAATTTAAATAGCCAAGTCAAATTTATTTTCATTTGCAACACTTGGTGCCATGGGAAAAGTTCTTCGATTTGATCAGTAGAGCCTCATATGAGCCGGAAGTACAAGCTTTTAAAGTCACCGTGTATATACTCGTATAAGAGGTAATTTACCTGTAAATAGACTCTACAAATGTTAATACGATAGTAATACTCATGGTAGAGTTTCAACATAGGTCTCTATGTCAACGTAAATAAAACTGAAACTATCGTTTCAAAGTATTCTATAAGTATACCAGTAAAATATCTCACTCTTTTGATCAAACAAGTTATTCCATTACCGCAACAAAATGTTTTATAGGTACTTTAACAGCAAAAATGTTGACTTGGAAACCTACCTACCTTTACAAAACTAGACTAGTGGTTGCGCCCACGGGTTCGATTCCCACCCATGACAAAAAAAAAGAAAAAATAGTACGTTTTTTCTGTACAGTTTGTCATGGTCTGGGTGTTTATAAAATATAATATGTATTATATAGTTGCTTCTGGTACACATAGTACAAGCCTATTATTAGAGCTTAGTTTGTGACCAGAGCAATATTGTGTAAATTGTCCAACATATTATTATTATTATTCAAATAAAAATAAATTTAATCAAAAATATACTTACTGGTTATGGTAAGTATATTTTTGATTAAATTTATTAAGATTTTATTCTAGAAAGAAACAATTTTATTGTTGTTCCAATACTTCAATATTATCACGAAAAGCAATAAAATGTATTATTGTTTGATCAAAGGAAGTCGAGTCACCTACCATTATTGGCTCCACGCCAGCTCAAATACGAAATTCTCCTAACGACATAGAAACTAAAAAGGCACTCTAAAAACAAGGAGCATAAAGATTTAAGTCGTTTGAAACATGTGATTTTTCAAAGACACAAATTTAATCTATCACAATGTAGCCGAGAATTTAATGGAGTCTTTTGGAAATTTAACAACTTCTAAATGTAAATAATATAATTTGACAAGTGCGTTAATCTTACATCTGTTACATTAGTAGTGCTGTTAAGTTTAAGTTAATTAGGTCCGTTAATCATTTGTTAACTTAATTTGTCAAATAAAGGAAAAATATTAAAGGTGCAATACACCACGTTAATTGTAGGCGCGGAATGCCTACGCGGTGCGATGCGGTTATTAAACTTATAAAAAATACAAAAAAATATATATATAAATTCGAAGGACCTGCGATAGCTCAGTATGTTCATGAATGTTGGGTTGTAAAAAAACACCGGTAAACCCTATCGACTGATAAAGGAGAAGAAATGGAAGGACTCACCAGTATCCTGAGTTTGTTCTGCACAAAACCATCCAAATAGCAGAGTAATCAAGCTTCACATTCTATATTCCTCAAAAAAGGGCAGATGCGGGTGCGGTTTCAATAAATGCGTAACTTTCAAAATATAATGCAGTTCTACATGCTACGAAGCAGTAAGCGAAGCAGCAGACTTCCACTTGGCTGAATAACGTGTCACTAGACCTCCAGCCAATCAGAGGCCTCGCGCGTCACGTCAGGTATGGCGATCGGATTGGTCAATAAGTTAATAGCGGGAATTCAAATTAGTAAGGCGTCAACCGAAAGCGCATACCGGCGCGAACATTAATCTTAATTTTTATTTGGACATCTTTTAAACTCCGGTTAGACAAAAAAGAGTGCTGAAAGATAACAAAAATATTAAAATATACAATGTCAAATATAGTGTTTTATTTTCAGGGTGCTTCAACGAAACAGGTGAATTACCAAGCATTGCATATATAAAAATTTAGATCAGACTTCACCTCTTTCGTAGCTGCGTCCTTTACCAGTCATTCCTCCAAAAAAAACTCGTTCGTCGAAAACTATTACCTTATACTTCTTAAACTATTACGTTATACTTCTTAAACTATTACGTTATACTTCTTAAACTATTACGTTATACTTCTTAAACTATTACGTTATACTTCTTAATCTATTACGTTATACTTCTTAAACTATTACGTTATACTTCTTAAACTATTACGTTATACTTCTTAAACTATTACGTTATACTTCTTAAACTATTATGTTATACTTCTTAAACTATTTCGTTATACTTCTTAAACTATTACGTTATACTTCTTAAAAATATATAGTATATCAACAATCTGAAAAGTGTTTTTCTTTTAGGGTACAGTTTTTAATTAAAATAATAATTGAAATTCGTTTGTTATATCTTTCGTAATAATATAATTTAGCCGTTAAACGGAAATTAAAGATTGTTCGAAAAATATAGTTAAAAAATCTAATTAATGACAAAAAAAATATGTTTCATTCCTTTTAAAATGAATTAACAGTAAAATGGACGCCTAAGGCTAAGTTGCACCAATATAAACTCTCTGTAAATCTAATGATTAAACTTAAAAATGGCGTCGAATGTACCAATTTTATTTTGCAGTCCGAATGACAGCTGGTATATTTGAGGCCATTTTTCATTTTATTCGTTACATTACATTAACAAACATTTTGGTACAACTCAGCCTAAGCTTTTTCAGAAAATGATCAAATTATCTAAAAACTTCACAACACCGCGCTTTTGTCTGCCCTACACAAGAAAGTAGCACAATACACAAAAGGAGTTGAAAAGAGTAGCTAACTTAGTCGGGCAATAACAAAAAAGGGAAATACAACCCCACTGAAAACTTACACCATCTTTCAGCAATACTTTTTCAATCGAACTTTGTACCAGACGAGTTTCGTACGTGAAGGAAACAAACATCCAAAATTCTTTAGAAATAACTAATGTAATAGTAAAAAGTACTAAAATTTTCGAAGAAAGTGTCCATTAAGTGAAACTTTAAAAAAAAAAAAGAAAAAAACACGTTACTAAGGATGAGTTGTACCAAAGTTATCTGTCGACGACCTATGCCATCCTAATATAGTGGTATACTTTTATAATTAAAAAATGAAAAATTCAAACTTGTGTCAGTGTCACCAACACAGAGCACGGAATCCACGCGCGCCGCTACCAGCGCGCGGCGATTCCGTGCTCTGTGGTCACCAACAACAATTGAAATTGAAAAAAAACGTTAGGCAGTTGGTTTTAAAAGGGTGAAGGAATAGGGTCCAGGGTCTTGAGTATGGTATGAAAAGCTAATGGTTCATTTGTATTATATATATTATAATAAAGTAATTTTAATGTGTTTCTGTACAGTAATAAACGTGTAAATAGTGTACAAAAGTTTTATTCCAAGAGGGTCATAGTGCGGCCGTCGCCCGTCGGTCACAGTGTCTGTTAATGTATTGTAACGATTAAAATTAAAAATGGCGTCAAATGTACCAGCTGTCATTCGACCTGCAAAATAAATTTGGTAATTGTTACATTAACAGACACTTTGGTGCAACTCAGCCTAAATACATGTCAATTATATAAAAAAAGACACAAATTGAACTTAAAATAAATACGCATCGAATTATATGAAATTCTTAAATGTACACTACACTGATATTATAAAGAGGAACGTTTTGATTTCTTGTTTCTAACCCATGGCAAAAATATATTAGTACATTTTTCTGTACAGTTTATCATGGTCTAGGTGTTTATACATACATATCATAACGGGTGCCTTACGGCGCCCGAGACCGCCTAGACGGCCCCAGGGTACCCAACGGAGAGATTTTAATCCCACCTAGTCGTAGCCGATGGTATGAGTCTACACCGAACAAGTGGCTAGCTCGTCGCGATGTTTTGAATAGACTCAATAACCCATCTACAAGTTGGTATAGTGAAACCGGAACCGACAGCTTAACGTACTCTCCGAGGCACTATAGAGGTGTTGTTAAACAAATGTACATATTTTTTTTAATTAAAAACTATTGGTGTTTATAAAAATATTATATGTATTATATCATTGTTCCTGGTACACATAGTACAAGCTTAGAGCTTAGTTTGTGACCAGAGCAATATGTGTAAATTGTCCCTCATATTATTATTATATCGATACCAGATGTCTAATTATTATAACATTATAACAATCTATTTATGTATGAAAAGTTATAAATATAAATGCCAGTAGAAACTAAACCAAGTCATTAGTACCTCGGTATTAATCCTTATCCAAGTAAATGAAGATAATACCGCCTCCGTATTATATGCGGAGGTTGTGGGTTCCATTCCCAACATATATTTTTTAGTAGAGTTTATCATAGGTATTTATAAAATATAGAAATACTAGTATTTCTACGTTGTTTTTCCGTTATACAAAAAAACGATACTTAATAATAATAATTTTACGTGCAGGACTGAAAAAATAATTCAAATTCACTTAGGTACCTATATAAAGATAACATGAATATTATCAAATCCTAAAAGCTATTTTTTTTTTCTTTTTACGCCAGTTTAACAAAGCGGCCCCAACCTAGTGGTTAAGCCACTGCGCAACTGATAACAAGGATAAGCAGATGACAACAAGACCGGCCTGGGATGGGTGACTGCTTTATACAACGAGGCTATTTCATCATAAACACCGCAACAAGCTCGCCACTCGTTAGGTGTTGCCTCCGAATACCATCGGCAAAATGAGGATGAGTTAATCCCTCCGCTGGGACCCTGAGGCCGTTTAAACGGTTCTCGGGAGCCAAATTGGCACCCGTGATGGTATTTATTTTTATTTATTTAACAAACTTCAGTTTAAGAAACTTTCCATGATATAGGGCACTATCGGAACCCGGTGACTTTTCCTAAAACTATTCGGGGATCCTGAATAAAATATTAGCATGACGTGTGACCCTGCGGCGAAGACCCAACCTGTCTCACAGCTTAGGATACCACATAGAGGGCGCACAGTTTTAAACGAAAATATCTACGAATAAAATTACTTTTATTTGAACTTCGTACACTCAATATTAATAATATACTGTCTGGCGAGAAAAGAACTGAAATCACTTATAGTTTTCAGTGCTAAAGTAGTGCTTTTGTAGGATGAAAGATAGCTTTCGAAGTGTTATAAGAGCTTAAGGCGACAATTTTGATGTCCTTAAAAAAAAAAGTGAAAAGTCTTAATAAAGCGTATGCGTGCTTCACAATCGCCCTCTTCGATGCTTTCCATCAGCCAAGATAGAGGTCAAAACTCTTTTATTATAAAAAATAAAATACAAATATTAATCAAGTCTGCCCAAGAGAAAAAAAAAAGTTTTATTTTATTTTTATTGCAATAATATAATAATAATCACTTTTGTGTTTCTACGTTCTATTCCCAATACAATAATCCCTAAACTATCAAGCCTATTTGAATCTCTCTCTGCAACACTCTAACAGGGATACAGGCGTGATGGTATGGGGGTATTATAATACAAGTATCTCATATTAAACGTCGCAGAAGCAGATTCATGATGTCCACAGTCTCAAGGATATGCTATGCGCGCACATTTCTTTAATCAACAAGTCTGGTTCGTAGTTTATTTAGTATTTAGTTAAAGGTTTAAGACACTATTCTTTTCTCGTACGAGAGTTTCTTTCACTATTCCATATAAAATATTATAAAGAAATAATGTCTATACATAAATAATCGAATATGTTTTGTGTTATACAGGGTGTTTTTTGTCACAGTGATAAAATTTTAAGATTATGTTCTATGATGAAAATAAAGAAAAACGTAACTTTTCCTTTTAGTGTCGCTCATACAAAAACATTTAGGTGAAATGACTTAAAAAACGTACAAAGCTCTTTATTTTTTTTACTTATAGATACCTAATTTTACGTATACGTTAGACCTTAGACTTAGAAACACTTAGGTACCTGGTTCAAACCCCGGTGTGTACCAATGAGTTTGTAATCTAAAAAAATATGTACATTTGTTTAACAACACCACTATAGTACCTCTGAGAACACGTTAAGCTGTCGGTCCCAGTTTCACTAGACCAACTTGTGAAACTGTACATGGATAGGTTATTAAGTCTATCCAAACATCGCGACGAGCTAATAACTTGTTAGGTGTAGACTCATACCATCGGCTACGACGAGGTAGGATTAAAAACCCTTCCGCCGGGTACCTTGAGGCCGTCTAGACGGTCTCGGGCGCCGTAAGGCACCCGTGATGATACATATACATATACATATACATATACATATACATATACATATACATATACATATACATATACATATACATATACATATACATATACATATACATATACATATACATATACATATACATATACATATACATATACATATACATATACATATACATATACATATACATATACATATACATATACATATACATATACATATACATATACATATACATATACATATACATATACATATACATATACATATACATATACATATATAATGAGCAAGAGGCACCTTGCTCTAAGAACGATACTGTCGTTGCGCTTTCTGTAAAGTGTATAAATCCCTAACGCTGTAACCTTCAGAAACATCTCATATATTATTCATGTGGGGACAAACGAAAACTGCGAAAATCCATTAAAATATTCCTCTGGATTCAGACCGCATTTATTTTTGAGGATGACAGTTTTAGTTGCGGGTAATTTTGGGGAAATTATTGGATATTTAGTTCGGGTAATGTTTCTAGGGTTGTAATTTCATTATATTTTGGAAGTGGGTATTTTATTTACTAGTTTCATCCTGACTATGAGCCTTTCCTAGGGGACCATTAACCAAGGATGCCTTACGACACCGCCTGGAAGGGTACCCAGCGGAGGGGTTGTCTCCGGTGGGTACCAAGTTCCAAATATCATTTTGCTTATGTATGTTTTTACCAGTTTCATTATTTATTATTGTCCATACACACTTAGATTAATTTTTAGACTGTTTTAGTTTGGAGCTAATAAAATTAGATTTTGCCATAAGGCAAACTTTTTTTAATGTTTTTGAATAATTTCTAACATAGTTATGAAAATTTTGATCTAATGTATAGGATCTCCTATCATATAAATCATATAAAGTATCCCTGCTTTTCCTAATACCCCTAGTTGCCCAAGTAGCAAAATTAAATTTACCATTTATTTTATTTGTCTTTACTTTACACACTTTATCAAATTATTGGGTTATTAAATTATGTAAATTCGAATATGTTGTATTCGGATTAAATTCGAATATGTATTAATATCGTTGTTTCTGGTACATACGGTACAACCATAGTACTTAGGTTGGACAGGGCTATATATGCCAATAATGTTCTTCATATAAAAAAAAACTGGCAATCAACGCATGATTCAACAACCCATAAAATGATCAACAAAACGAAAAGTATCGGTTTAATAATTAGTAACCCTAGGTCCCTAGCTCCCCGGTTTAAACCGCAGTGTGTAGAATTAAGTTTTAAATTTATATACCTATGTATGTACATTGTACATACATTTGTTTGACAACAACACTATAGTGCCTTGTGGAGCACATTAAGCTATCGGTCCCAGTCTATAGCAAACTGTTTATAGATGGGTTACTGAGTCTATCCAAACCCGCGACGAGCTGGCCACTTGCTCGGTAAAAACTCAAAATATCATCGGCTATTACGTGTTGGCATACTAGGCGGTCGCTATAACGTTGTGAATTACTAAATTCACTTTTAAATTATATATTTAATGATGTAGGAATATTCATTTAAATTAAGAAACCATATTAACGGTACCGGAGAGGGAAATAGTCTCCATTCAGGAGATTGCGGTATTTATGCATGTAGTTTTTATAATCTGATTAACCTGACCTGATTCTATTATTGTTACAAAATTATAATAAATTGTATGTAAATTTTATAAATGGTCATTTTATTTATATGTCACCTAATTATATATATCTGTAATATCACATTGCGTGTGATGTTTTGTATTTTTTTAAATTTTATGTATTGGAGCATATGACTTTGCATCTACCTAGTAGTCAGCAGACCTACAAAGTGCATGAATGAGGACATCCACAGCTGAAGTCTAGAATAAGTACTATTAAACAGGACAATATGCGGATGTTCCCAAACCTGTACCCTGGTGGGCGATTCTCGCGCTTTCGAGATTCATCTCGATTCGAGATTTTTAAACTAAAAATGACTAAATATGCCATTTTTCGTTCAAAAATATCGAACATTAAACGAAATAAATAATAAATATTAATTAATAAATAATAAATATATAAATATTGAACGAAAAATGACATATTTAGTCATTTTTCGTTTTAAAATCTCGAATCGAGATGAATCTCGAAAGCGCGAGAATCGCCCACCTGAGGGTGTTATAATTTTGGGAAATCTTAAATCCAGGATCGAAACAGGATGAAAAATTCACTACAAAAAAAATGCGAAACAATTCACAACAAAGCTTAAGTCATTAGCGAAGTCCACTGGACAAGTATCATCCACAATTTCACGCAATTACTCTTTATGACCGATTTAACATCATGATTCACACCACGCGTTAATCTTCACGCCGCAGACAAAGACACTTTTACCACATGTGCTAAATTATACCACTTATAAAGTTTGCTGTAAATAACTTTAAATGTTGCCTCTTGTATTTAACGCATTTAGCGCTATCAAAACTGTTTTGATAAAGCATGACAAAGTAGTTATGTATCATCACGGGTGCCTTACGGCGCTCGAGACCGCCTAGACGGCCCCAGGGTACCCAGCGGAGGGGCTTTAATCCCACCTCGTCGTAGCCGATGGTATGAGTCTACACCGAACAAGCGGCTGGCTCGTTGCGATGCTTTGAATAGACTCAATAACCCATCTATAAACAGTTTCACAAGTTGGTATAGTGAAACCGGGACCGATAGCTTAACGTACTCTCCGAGGCACTATAGTGGTGTTGTCAAACAAATGTTCATTTTTTTAATTAAAAACTCATTGGTACACACCGGGATTCGAACCAGGGACCTAAGAAGTAGTTAAAGATAAGAAATACATTTCTAGGGTTGTATACGGATACACACATACATAATATATACCTTTTTTTCTAATTTGTTTATTATATGAGCATACCATATATAAATATATATAAGGTGGCCGAGATTAGCAAAGTAGACCTTAGACTTAGGTCCCTGGTTCAAACCCCGGTGTGTACCAATAAGTTTTTAATCTAAAAATGTATGTACATTTGTTTAACAACACCACTATATTGCCTCGGAGAGCACGTTAACCTGTCGGTCACATTTTCACTATACCAACTTATGAAACGGTTTAGAGATGGGTTATTGAGTCTATCCAAACATCGCTACGAACTAGCCACTTTTTCGGTGTAGACTCATACCATCGGCTACGAGGAGGTGGGAAAAACCCCTCCGCTGGATATCCTGAGGACGTCTGGGCGGTTTCGGGCGCCGTAAGGCACCCTTGATGGTATAGATATGTACTATGTTTGCATTACGGGTCTGAATCAATGCAAATATACCTGTAATTATTTAGTCAGGTCTCCTGCGAGGTAGACAAGGACAACTAAGGTTCTACATCCTTTTAACATATCTGGAACCGTAACTCTTTCCGTAATAGTTTTACAAGTTGGTATAGTGAAACTGAGACCAACAGCTTAACGTGCTCTCCATGGCACTATAGTGGTGTGGTGAAACAAATGCACATAAGTTTGTAGATTAAAAACTCATTTGTATACCTAGGTGTTTGAACCAAGGACCTAAGTGTTTTAAGTCTAAGGTCTAACCAACTCGGCCACCACGTATATAGTACATATCTGTGACACATATAATTAGTAGTAATGCGTGAGAAGCCGGGGCGGCGGGTAGCTAGTATAAAACAATGTCGCTTTCAGCGTGTGTCTGTAAATCTTCTAAACTAGGCAACGGATTTTGAGGAGGTTTCCGCTATCTTTTAGAACTTCTTTAGTATGTTTTATATGTATAATACAGCATGTTATATTTATAAAAAAAGACAATGCTTCTAATAAAGTTATATAAATTAAATATATACAAAAACTTTTCATTTATATATTTTGAATTTTGACAAGGGAAGGCGGGGTAAGTTAAATATCGGGTTTTAAATATTATAACCCGGAAAAATTAACGACAACTGTAATTATTCTTTTTAAATAGGATGTTTTATTCAAATTATATAAAGGGTGAAGCCAAGTCAACAAAAGCTAGTAAATAACTATAAACAAGGAAACTTTCATAATATGAATATTGCGTTCGTTAAACATGCAAGCTGTACAAATGAAACGCTGACAGCACATTATTTATGCATTAATGAGGCAATACCATCAGCCTGGACAATACACAAAGTAGCCATACGCTACTGTGGTTTAAATATGACGAATCAATCATTGTGAAAATATAAAATAAATATCATATTAGAGTCAATGATAATTTAAGTATAGATATGTTATACGCTTACAAAATAAGAGAAAATAATGTTCCGAGCTAGCGGCGAGTATAGCTATATATCTATATTATAAATAGACATGTGACAATCGCGAATGATTCAATCATTTTGATATGGTATTTCCAAGTGACCGAGATAAAAAATCACGATCAGAAAAAAGATTCGGTACTTTTGATTGTAATCTTTCAAACATATCTTTATCGTTCAATCATATCTTTACCAATCGTTCATATCATTCAATCATATCTTTATCAATCGACTATATCTTTATATCGTTCAATTATATCTTTATATCGTTCAATCATATCGTTATCTGTCAATCATATCATTATCAATCGATCATTTCTTTATATCGTTCAATTATATGTTTTTCAATCGATCACATCTTTATATCGTTCAACCATATCTTTATGATGTATCATCCTAGATATCGAAGACCATATTTCCGAGGTGTTGACCTTTTTTTTTTTTTTTTCTTGCTCATCAATCAATTCTGGATACCAAAAGTATGACTAAAACCATGTTTTGGATGATGAGCGTTTTTTTTTTTTAGCTTAACAATCAATTCTGGATACCAAAAGTATGACTAAAACCATGTTTTGGAGATGATGACCTTTTTTTTTTTTTTAGGTTATTAATCAATTCTGGATACCAAAAGTATGACTAACGCTAATGTTGTTTTCGAGAAGTTTTTTTTTGCTCGCTAAATTTTTTTTAGGAATGCATCCAATTATTTTGAATCTTTTTTGATAGAATCCTGGGAATCCAATCGTTTTTGCGATTGAACGAATTAGGATTCAATCCTCAAAAAATGGTAATTGTCACATGTCTAATTATAAAATTGTGTATGAGAATTGGCAAAATTATAAAAGTGAAACAAAAGAAAGAGACCACTAGCGTTTGCACATTAAAGTCCACAGCGCACGCATCCTTATCGCTCACGTGTCAAAACTAGTTCGATCTCTCGTTTTCCATCTGCATATGGCGCCTTTGCCTCAGTTATTAAATTATTTGGAAATGCATACTCAAATGTGCTATCCCTTGTATTTTGTTTACTTTGGAGTCATTATTGATACATTTCCGAGACACACACGATGGCATTTCGATAAGTACACAGGTATCTATGGTGCGGCACGCTCCTGAAGCTCTAGAAGCAGACTAATTACAAGACCTCCCAATTGGGAGGTATTTGAGTTTTCACGACGCCCGCACTTATAAGATACCTGCTTTTGATTTTTTATAATAGAAGTCAAGATAATAAATAATGCACGACTGCTCGTTACAACTAATAAATGACGTGTTGGCGATAATTTTTTTTATTGTTCAATACCATTTATCGCTCCCACTATGACGGCTAAATGATGCTGTTACGAAATGGGAGGTACTAAAGACCAATTTGCATTAAGAGACCAATTTGCATTAAGAGTCTAATTTATTATCCATTCTGCGTTATCGTCAAATCACGCCCGTTTCGTAATCGCACTCTGAAAAGAGACTACCATCTCAACAAGGAATCGATGTAGTATTAGTAGTCTCCTAAAAACCGGTGAACCCACAGACTAAAACTAAAACATTACTAGGTTATTTATATCGGTATGGGCGGTGGTAATATGTTCATACGTATGAACATATTCTTTTATTAAAAAAAATATTATTATACATCGGGGTTTAAACCCGTAAACTTAACAATGAACAGGCATTGTTAAGTTAATGATATCGATAGTGATATAATAATACTGGTCAGAACACAATATCAATGTTATAAATAACTACCTATGGCTACGTACGGCTGTATGCCGTACCTGTTACTAAAAACTTTTTCAAATCCAAAGTTTAAAATAAAAACCAATTACCAGATTTTTTCAAATGAAAACTAAAACACATTCGAATAAAAAACCAGAAAACTCACGTACATTTTTTATGTTTCGTTACTCTATGTTTTCGACGGGCCTTTTGTTAATTTTTTCGCAGTTGAAACTGTACTCGCATGCAGGAAATTTTCGGTCCTCCGTAGCCCTTTATAAGGAAGACAACAGAAATCGACATTCTTTTTTCGTAGACAGTTGTAGAATTTTGGCCTGAGCTCCCAACTCAAAACTTTAAAAAAAAAACTCTTTTCCGTGTCTATTCAGATTTAGGGGATAGAACAAGAAGCTTTGTTCTTCTACAAGTAACTTTCTGTAACGTCTATATTGAAAATTTAACATTTCGTACATTTAGGGAAACAAAGGAACATTTTCAACTTCACTTTTTCTGTCTGTCCGTTCAATCTATATTATTCAAAAACTGTTTAATGTACTTTTTTTTTCGGAGCATGGCTTGTGACTTTTTAAAATCATTACAAAGTCACAAGCAGTCCTACAAACTCCATAAATTAGGTGGGAGGAAGGCGTCTATAAATTCGCTAGGCCGACCAACCTGACTCGTTACCACCGCATATACTAAATATCGGTTTTAGTATGTGGGTTCACCGGCTTTCCGGAGACTACTGCATCTATTCATTGTCGACGGGATAGTCTTCTTTTATGGTACGGTTATGAAACGGGCGATTAATTTGACGATGGCGAGGATATTAAAATAGACTCGTAATGCAAATACGTCTATGTCGCCGCCCATTTTGTTACCGCATCATTAAACAAAGAAGATCTGGCATATGCCGTGCTCCATTAAAAAAACGTTTTTTAAAAACATTGAATGCTTACACTATATACCGGCTAAATGATGCGGTTACGAAATAAATAAATGTAATTTAAAGACACCACACCTCAACTTAATACTCCTGGAAGTGTAAAATATTTACATAACAAATCTTACACGCCTGTCACAGCTCCCAACGTAGAATCACTACAATAACCTAACACTGTCATCATATAACATAATGATATTTACAATGCGTGGTTGGTAGTTAAAATAACATGGTGGAACCCTTCCTGTGGAGTGTTTCTTCCCCTTTTATGGACAGTAGTAATAAACTTAAATATGCCTTAGTTAAGTATACGCGCGGCATGCACATCACGCACGCTAACTTAAACTTAGGCCATCTTATTATATTGTCACGGTATTGTATGTAACTTGGTTCATAATATGGTTTAGAAATTGGATTATAAAATAAGATCGTAGACTTTGAAATATCAAAATTGGAAGAACATGCGATAATAATAATATCAAAACCAAAATGTTACATTCTTGGTAGGGCATGCAGTTTCAAAAGACTTCCAGTTTCGAAATCGGCTTATAGGAAACCTAGTTTCGAAATATCGAAACTGGAAGAGCGTAAATTATTATTATTTATTTTATTATATTGTCACGGTATTGTATGTAACTTGGTTCATAATATGGTTTAGAAATTGGATTATAAAATAAGATCGTAGACTTTGAAATATCAAAATTGGAAGAACATGCGATAATAATAATATCAAAACCAAAATGTTACATTCTTGGTAGGGCATGCAGTTTCAAAAGACTTCCAGTTTCGAAATCGGCTTATAGGAAACCTAGTTTCGAAATATCGAAACTGGAAGAGCGTAAATTCGAAATTAATATTTAGTGTATTTGACATTAAATTATAGAAAAATATAGACCAATTTTTAATATTTACCTATACGAATAAAAAACCTAATAGGTGAGATTTTAGCGTCAGACGTCTACTTTTCTATATATATCTTAAGAACCACTGCTCCAATTTACTTGAACTTTGAAATAATTATAGATCTTATTGGCCGTCATATATCCAGAAGGAGTCAAAAAATATTTAAAGGGTCCGGCTAAAAAAAGTTTAACTGATAATATTTCTCTTACATAAAACTTTATATTTATTTATTCCTCCTTTTTTTGTTATTTGCGTAAATTTATAGCGTTTTCTGTTGACTTCTTTATTAGTCATTCCAACAGGTGATATTTGAATACATACACACGTACCAAGTTATCAGAAGTTTTGATTTGTGTTTTATGAATGCTGTAGTTAGTAAGGCACGTGAATCTAATTCATAAACGTAGCGTTCGGACGTAACGGTGAAGTTTATTGCTTATGTCAGGTTTATGAGGGGGACAATCATTATTATCCCTTCCGTTCTATAATTATATTTAATATAAACAGCAAGGATTTATAATACAACTATGTGCTCTATGCCCTCACATATAGGTTTCAAATTATATTTTAGTCCACAGAATAAACATCATTTTTTTAAATCTTATAGACAACTGAATGCAACATTCATTTACTATTTTATTTGTATAGTATTTATTCCATTTTTTAACACAAAAAATAATCATAACAATGGATGTTTTATCATTATTGTTTCTTTAGATTTTATAGCGCTTTAAATTCGAACGATTTTTTTATTAAGACAAATCTTTTTTATTAAATGTTATTTGTGTTTAGATTTATTTAGTTTCTTAGCATGCATTTAGAATATACAACCGGTGGCTTTAGACCGCCCATACCGATGCAAAAACCGTCAAGTGACCTAGCCATGTTTCGGTTTAAGTCTGTGGGTTTACCGGTTTTCAGGAGACTACTGCATTGATTTATGGCCATACTAGTAGTCTTCTATCATGGTGCTGTTACGAAATGGTTGATTGATTTGTCGATAAAGCAGCGAGGATATTAAAATAGACTCTTAATGCAAATACGTCTTTGTCACCGCCCATTTCCTAACTACATTATTTAGTCGGCATAGTGGATCAATATCGTTAAACAACAATGCATTGATCGACCCTATTCATGGACTTTGTATATCTGCTTATCATCAGGTTGATTAAAAATCATATTCCGCGGTCCAATAAAAAAAATTAATAATAATAATATGGACAAATTACACATATTGCTCTGGTCACAAACTAAGCTCTAGGCTTGTACTATGTGTACCAGACAGAAGCAACGGTATAATACATGTTATATTTTATAAATAAATATAAAATTCAATTATTATATTTATTGTACAATTAAAACTTTAAAATATTATAGGTAAAAGGTATGACTAACGGTTTTCATCCTATTTCAAGCTTTTTTATTAAAACTATGACAATTCAGCTTAACTTATCAAAATTATCTTTAAATACTGTTTATTGTTTTATCGTCAACCATAGGGTCTAATGACAAGGCTGAGAGGTCTTGCCTTGTCAATTACAAATTCAAATTATAAAATTACGATAATAATTTTACGGTACTTGGTGAATCAAAGTGTTTTGCAAAGAACGACCTTCGTCATTACATATTTTATTATAGCCTAGATAAGTTGGAGCTATAAATGGGCTTTAAATTAAATTACAATTAAAAAGAGAATTCATTAAATCAAAACTAAAATTATTACCAAAGTGCTTAATGTCATGTATTATAAATAAAAAGTATGTCAATACAGGAATAAATATGCAGCTGTAAAAGGGCCTAGTGAAGTAAAATAATATCATATAAATATCATATAATACTATATATCGATAGTATTGATACTGGTTTTCTACCGTTTTTACTCTTTCATCATGTGCAACTAACAGTTTGCCTTTTCCTTGTGTTACATTTATACTTCTTACAGCATGTCCAGATAACAGTTTGCCTTTTCCTTGTGTTATATTCATAATAATTTCACAAATACAAGAGATAAGAGAGTAGGACCAGCATAAGTAATATTGTGGCATCTCCAAAGGGTTCTCAATTAGACGACAGCGCTACAACAGATGTATTTTGATACAGACATATCAAAATTCACTATTAATCCAAAGCAAGTTAGCCGCCTCATTTGAATTGCAAATTGCGAAGGACAAACTCGACATCAAAGCTCGCAACAGATATTATTAAATAAAATAATTCAAATCCAAAATTCTATTAGGTATACACGCACCGTCAAATTGGAGCGCGGTAAACTCCGTCGCAGATTTTTGAGGGTAGATGTTTATTTTTGTAGGTATTACGGTAATTGAGTTTCTTAGAGATTCCGCTCGGAGGGAGATTTGGAATAAAATTAACAATTGGAACTGCTTGGGTATAAAATATTGGGTGGGAAATACCCTTATCTGGTCGGGGCAGGTGAACGGCTTCAGCCCCGATCAATCGCTCTCATTTAAATTGCTTGTAATTAAAGGGACCGTTAAATTTTGTCTGTAATTTGGGCTTTTATTGCGTTATTTCTATTTTAAATTAAATTAATCTATTTTGGGTTTGCTTCAAATATCTTAAGCTTTTTATTATTTTTGTTGAGAATATTTTTAGGGATTATTAAGTAAATTAAATTTCTGTATTTACTACCAAAAGAATGTTTGAGGTTATGAAGGTTTCAACGAATGTATATTCAAGGTCATTGGAGATTTTTTTTATAATATAGAGTTTTTAGACAATTTGTAATTGACTATATACTTGAACTTTTGAGGTCTAATCGTATATATAAGCATACAGGCGTGCACATATATGCCACAAGTTGTGCTCGATGTCATTTCTTATACCCACATATTCTAAATCGTATCCACAAACTTTTTACTCAAGAAACATTTGTCTCTTAAAAGTCTAATGAAAAAATATATATAGAGGTTACATAAGTGAAAAGTTGAGTTAAGAATTGTAACATTAGAATATGAAGGATATTGCTATTACCTATTTGTTACAACGCGACGTAGTGGAATGTGCAATGGGAGTTGTGCAACGCATCCGATGTATAACGTATTACCTTATCGTCACGGGAGCTTTACGGCGCCCGAGGCCGCCCAGACGGCCTCAGGGTACCCAGCGAAGGGGATCTAATCCCACCTTGTCGTAGCCGATGGTTTGAGTCTGACTACACCACTATAGTGCCTCGGAGAGCTATCGGTCCCAGTTTTATTATACCAACTGTTTATAGGTAGATGAGTTTATTGAGTTAATCCCAACATCGCGATGAACTAGCATTATCTTATCTTTTGTATATGTATATGTATCATCACGGGTGCCTTACGGCGCCCGAGACCGCCTAGGCGGCCCTAGGGTACCCAGCGGAGGGGTTTTAATCCCACCTTGTCGTAGCCGATGATATGAGTCTACACCGAACAAGTGGCTAGCTCGTCGCGATGTTTTAAATGGACTCAATAAACAGTTTCACAAGTTGGTATAGTGAAACCGGGACCGACAGCTTAACGTGCTCTTCGAGGCACTATAGTGGTGTTGTCAAACAAATGTACATATTTTTTTAAATTAAAAACTCATTGGTACACACCGGGATTCGAACCAGGGACCTAAGTGTTTTTAAGTCCAAGGTCTAACCAACTAGGCCACCACGTATATCTTATCTTTTGATAAGTCAAAAATAAGCTTCCTTTCTTAGAATCTGTCGATGATAATATTCATACACATTGATTGATTCCACATCCAAGATATAGTAATATGTGGGACATTTCACACATATTGTCCTGGTCACAAATTAAGATCTAGACTTATACCAGGTACCAATCCTTTTTTGTCATTATAAGCGTCCAAGGCACACTGTACAGGTAAACGTACTAACGGTTTGTCATGGATGGGAATGGGCCGTAGGTTAACGATTAGACCACGGAGGATACGGAAAGATGACCAAGTATAAGTTAGGGTTGGCGACTCATAACTTGTGCACTACCCCACAAGTATAAACTGTCGTGTTTAATATCGGGTAATAGAATGGTAGATTAGCATCGCTGGCTGCATGCCCGGTGCTCAGCCCTGTCTGTGGTCAGCGCGGTGTCGTAACACCAAACCACCACAAACACATTCTAGAGGCCGCGTTAATTATACTTTTTAAAAATGCTTATTATTCTTAAACCAGATCCTCGTGACAATTTTGTTTGGTATGGTATGTATGTTTATGTATTACATTTATTATATTATATACAGTATTTAAGTAGTTTAAGTATTGTTATCTAATGCATCATTGTTAAAATTATATGTATAAACTTCTATCGAAAGTTCCGCACCCTAAGCCTATTTCACTCTCTTAAAGGTTAGCTGGTAGAATATGCCTAAGGCATTAAGCTCGCCTATGTACAATTTTGTGCAATAAAGAATTTAAAATAAATAAATAAATTATCCCGTTTGTAAATAAAATCAGATTAGAATCCTTTTTTTATTTTATTGGAGAATCTGAATTTATAGATATAAAGTCAGATTCTTCTCTGGTGGGGAGCAGACCTACAAAGTCCATGAATGGGGTCGATAAATAGTTGTTGTTAAACAACATTGATCGCTCCTGCTATGCCGGCTAAATTATGCGATTACGAAATGCGTGGCGATAGAGACGAATTGCATTACGAGTATATTTAAATATCCTCGTTGGCTTATCTATTCAACCACCTGATTCGTAGATTCGTAGCCACACCCTGAAATCAGACTACTACCTCGACAAGAATTTGATGCAGTAGTCTCCTGAAAATCGAACCGATTTTTAGGAGACTACTGCTATTTTAGTCGGTGGGTTAACGCCCACCAAACAACCACCACCATAAAACTGAAACTCTTCTCGGTGGAGCAAGCGCCTCTCCGGCCAACATTTGCTAACGTTTCCTTTTACGAATTGATATTTATTTTATCGTTCTTGGTCTTTATATCTTTGCCTGAACTATCCTCTTCGTATTTTTCCTTCTATTGTCTATATGTCTTGGGTTGCCCATCGTATTCCTATAATAGAAAGTTGCCTGGGCATTATAATTAACCACCGATTTACAGGTGAGTAGTTTTGGCTTTCCCCAAAAAAAACCATGATGTCTAATTTTCATTGTATCTTTTTGTGTTGGGTCATTATTTTTTTCGAAATCAGAAAAAAAAAATTTTTAAATTATAATACAAAAAAAAATATTACCGACAACAGAAAGATTTTAGTGTACAATTACGAGCATAAAAAAATAATTGAACTTCGACCAAAGCCAAGTTGGAAATTGGAAGTACATTTGTATTGGCGTCTTGTATTGTTAAGTTTATCCAGTGGGCAATAGAAACAACAAAAAATAGCTGAAAACTGCTGAGTAATGATGCGCTGTCTATCCATGAGTATTGTAAGGTAGATGCGTGACATCACACAATAAGCGGTCAACAACTGTGTAGGTTACCTTACGCGGCCATTGTTTGCTGGAGCTCGTGTTTCGTCTTGTTCCTAACAATTTATTAGAGTACTATTGTGTTCTGAAACAGTACCAACGGCTGGTGGTTCGTGAAATTCATGAATGAATGAGTGAACGGATAAGGACGCCTGATTATATGAATGTTGTCCAGGGCTCAGAGAATAACAGTTATTTTTTATATATCGTATTTTACTGGAGCTCGGCGTGTGACTTTGTCTATCTACCCAATGGTAAGCAGAGCAAAGTCCATGAATGGGGTCGAAAATTACATTGTTGTGTAACAGCATTGGCCGCTCCCACTATGCCGGCTAAATGATGCGATTACGAAATGGCTACGACAAAGACGAATTTGCGAGTCAATTTTAATAGCCTTGCTTTTTTGTCAAACCGCATCCTGAAAGGAGACTACCAGTTTGGCAAGAAAACCATATAGTAGTCTCCTCACAACATGGCTAGATCACTTGGCGGTTTTATGTCTGCATCTGTTAGGCGGTGGTAACGAAACTGGTCGGTCGGTTTTGCGTAGTAAAGAGACCTTCTTCCCACCTAACATGAAGAAACAAAACGTAAGTAAAGATAAACCTTAGAGCAACGAGCCCCGGGGGGAGACGCCATAGCGCTCTTATCTAATACAAAAATGTCTGTCAAATTTTGAGGGAGGGGTACAAAGCACTCATCAATACATCTGCTAATGAGCGATGAGAAAAATACTATTTCGCGTTCAAATATTGTAAAAACTTACATTTACATGTAGTAGTGGAAGTCAACGGCTAGGGCTATCCAAATGTCGATATATCACATAGCTATTATGATATATCGTACTCGTGTGTACTAAATAAACTTCTTGTACACTAAGGCCCGGTTGCTGGTACCTATACCTAACCGACGCGACATTACATTGACAGTTCAATGTTTTCATGAATAGTATATAAGTTTTTACAATGAAATATATATATTTTTAAAGTGCGGCAAGTGACTATGCATCTACCTGATGGTAAGCAGACCTATAAAATCCATGAATGGGGTCTCTGATCCACGATCTTTGATTGATGACTCCTTCTATGCCGGCAAACTAATACGGTTACAAAATCGGCGTCACATGAATTAACTGTTTCGTAACCACACCCTAAAAGGACACATCACCTCGACAATAAATAGATGCAGTAGTCTCCTGAAAACCTGTGATCACATACTAAAACCGAAACATGGCTAGATCTCTTGATCGGTTTTTGCATCTGTATGGGCAGTGCCACAGTTGTAAAGAAACCGATTGGTCGTCCAAGCGAAGTTATAGAGACCTAAAATAAATTATTTATCTGTGTTAGATTATATCAAAATTTTCATAACTATGTTAGAAATTATTCAAAAACATTTAAAAAAGTTTGCCTTATGGCAAAATCTAATTTTATTAGCTCCAAACTAAAACAGTCTAAAAATAAATCTAAGTGTGTATGGACAATAATAAATAATGAAACTGGTAAAAACATACATAAGCAAAATGATATTTCCATCAGACAAAATGGAGTATTGATATCTGAGAAAAAAAAAGTTGCTAGCTTATTTGAAAAGTTTTTTGCTGATATACCTTTTAAAGTCACGAATAGTATTAAGTCGTCATCTAGTATGGCTAAGGAACTATTAAACCGTTATGTTAAAATACCAAATTTACAGAATTTAATTTTATACATGTCTCAAATGAGGATATTATAAAACACTTCAAAATGTTAAATAAAAAGAAAACGGAAGATTTATGGGGATTATCCGTAAAAGCAATAGAACCTATTATTTACACCATTGGGCCTATCTTAGCCGACATTTATAATAGTTGTGTGGATAACGGTGTCTTCCCAGACTTTATGAAGCACAGTAAAATAGCCCCTATACTCAAATCGGGATGTAAAACAGACCCTACTAACTATCGACCCATTTCCGTATTAACCGCGCTTAGCAAAATATTTGAAAAAATAATGCTAAGTCGGCTATTAAGATATTTTAATATCAACAAATTATTACACGATCGTCAATATGGGTTTACAAAAGGTAGAAATACAACAGATGCTGGTACTGGATTGATTGAGGAAATATTTAGTTCTTGGGAAAAGTCTCAGGATCTCATTGGTGTCTTTTGCGATCTGTCTAAAGCATTTGATTGTGTAGATCATCAAACTCTATTGGGTAAGCTGGAATTCTATGGAGTTCGCGGAGTAGCGTTAAACCTTGTGGAGTCCTATCTCTCTAATAGAACGCAATGTGTTAACATTAATGGTAGTGTATCTAAAGGATCTCTTGTGAATATGGGAGTCCCCCAGGGATCAATTTTAGGGCCTTTCCTGTTTCTGGTATATATCAATGACCTTCCGCATATGGTACAAGAAACAGCGCAGATAGTGCTGTTTGCTGATGATACGTCCCTGTTGTTTAAAGTTGATACAAAAGACAACATATTGTCAGCAGCAAACAATACTCTGTCTATGGTCTCTGAATGGTTCACAGCAAATAATTTGGTTTTAAATACTAAGAAAACCAAGTGCTTGAAATTTTCTTTGCCAAACGTTCGGGTAATTAACTGTTTACTGAAGTTAGGCGATACTGAACTGGAATTTGTTGACTCCACTGTATTTTTGGGAATCACAGTCGACTCCAAACTGCAATGGAGAGCTCATATAAACGCGTTATCTAATAGATTGAGCTCAGCAGCATATGCAGTCAGAAAGATCAGACTATTAACTGATATGGCAACAGCCAGGTTAGTGTACATAGTATTATGACTTATGGTCTTATTATCTGGGGCTCAGCGGCAGACATAGAAATCATATTTATCTTGCAGAAAAGAGCTATTAGAGCAATTTACGGCATGAAGACCCGGGAATCCCTTCGAGAAATCTTTCCTGAAATTGATATAATGACCCTACCCTCCCAATACATATTTGAGAACTTATTATATGTTAAGAAAAATTATAATATGTTTAATAAAAATGCAGATAGGCATACCCGAAACTTAAGAAATATAAACAAAATTGACATACCAAGATTCAGATTACAAAAAACTAATAAATGTTTTCTTATAAACAGTATTAGGCTATTAAATAAATTACCAAAATCAATTATAGAACTAAATGATATAAAATTTAAAAATTGTATAAAGCAAACTTTAATAGCCAAGGCGTATTACAAAGTTAATGATTATATTAATGACAGAGATGTCTGGAATCAGTCCTCTCTGCGTCTGGAATCTCTAAACTAATAGTAACTGTCATATTGTAATAATTCATAGTACTTACTATTATAGGTATATATATATATATATATTTATACTACAATAGGTATTTTTTTATATATTTTCGGATGAGGTAATAACTTGTTATTACTATAACCTTTTATCATTATTTTAATTTTAAATATTTACTATTTTCTACAAGGTAATAATTAGTTATTACTTAACATTTATGTTAATTTGTCTTATTTATTTTAAGTTATTTTGTTAACAGAGTTATAGAATACATTTCCATGTTTTTTTTAACTAGTTGATGTTTGCGCAGGCCTTGGATTCAGTTATGTATTTGGCCCTGCAATGTAGTAGTATACGTATCCAGCGGATTTCCTCTCCTTTGAAGGTCATTGCAGTGGTGGCGCGTGTGCCGGGTTCTGGTCTGCACCCTAAGGGCCTGGTTGAGCAGAAGGATGGCTGACACATACGTTACGTCCGTGATCGGGTGCTGCTGTGGGGGCCTTGGATCTCCGCTAGGCACGCACGTTTGATTGTTATCATATAAGAAGCGGAGATCCCGAAAAATCTTCTGCTGATAGGCCGGCGCTGGCATCAAAGAAATGTTGTGTTCTGTAATTCTGTACTTTCAATATTGTAAGATAGTATATCTGCCTTGGGGTGTTCTACGCGTGCTCTTCAGTAGGATGAGAGTATATACCACATGCTATAAGCATAGGTTTAAGTCAATAACTATGCAGGACCATGCTCCTTCGATGATACGGTACATGTGGAACATCAGAGTTTTTTACTTGCTGGTACCTTTTTCTCCAGGGTGTCTCTGAGTCGATCGACTTGTGATCAGCGTTTGCGCCCTAAAAGATACCTTTCATCTATCTACTTGTAGGTATATTTTGATTACCTATATTCTCTGGTCTGTTGGGTTGGTCGCCTTGGTGGCACTTTTGCAGGGCAGTCAACGATTGACAGGTCAATGGAACCAGCTAACCACCTAGTCTTAAACTGGTTGGTTATGTAGTGTGTGTTCGGTTGGGTTGTTTTTTTTTATTTTCTTCCCGCAAGGACAATAGTTTAATAGTTTACGATTTGTTTATTTTGTATTATATTCTCAACATTTGTCTGTGGGAGGAATGGCGACCTGGCCAAGTGCACACAGGACCTTATATATACTTTATTATTTTTTTGACTTTTCATAAATGCCTGTAAAGGTTTACATGAAATAAATATTTTTGTCTTTTGACTTTGACTTTGATCTGAATTAAATTAAATTAAATTAATATGTACAAGATAAAAGTTAAATATCGGTTAACTTGAGCCACTCATTTCTCTTATAAACTTCGCTTATGTTAACTTCAACGAGGGATTTAACCGCTACCACGCTTTCAGCAACTCGGCCTTACTCAGTTTATTGTAAACAATGTAAATCCCAAAGAAACTATCAATTAACTAATGGTTACCTTACGTGCGTGAACTATTGACAATGGCAACCCATTAGTACTGGGGTCGTCTTGGAGGCACACCGTACAGCGGCCAGCAGGTAAGGTGTACTCTATGCCTTTGAATTAAGGTTGTAGTTACCTTGACAAAAGCTACAAAATCCTTGAGGGCATATCGTAAGATAGGCACTTTAATTTGATTGGCCATTGAAAACTGATACACCTTGTTTAGTATCGTTTTATTTCAGTACCTTTCAGCGGCTGAATAACGATAAGAATTAACGAATTTACGTTAGATTAAAGCAGCTGCATTTTATTTTAGTCTAATTAGTGTTTTATTTGTCTTTAATGAGATAGATTGCTTTAATATCCTCGCTGCTTTACCGTCAAATTAATATGTAGGACAAATTACACATATTGCTCTGGTCACAAACTAAGCTCTAGGCTTGTACTATGTGTACCAGAAGCAACTATATAATACATATTATATTTTATAAACACCCAGACCATGACAAACTGTACAGAAAAAACGTACTAATATTTTTTTGCCATGGGTGGGAATCGAACCCACGACCCCCGGATACAACGCCAAAGGCGCAACCACTAGTCTACGGAGACTGTTAACAATTAATATCCCGTTTCGTAAATGTAACCTGTGGTTCTACCAGAAGTTTTTCCAACAGTTTCTATTATAGTCGACAGTAACTAAATAGGGTTCCGCCAATACCAATAGGTTTTTTTTTAAATATACCTCTCTTATTCGTTGATTTCTATCTATAGTTACTAGAGACTATAGTAAAAACTGCTGGCAAAAACTTGTGGCAGAGCTACTAAAAGGAGGCTGATACCTCGACAAGAAATCGATGCAGTATACTCCTGATTACTGGTGAATCCACAAACAAAACTGAAACATGTCACTTCGTGGTTTTTGCTTCGAGTTTGGACACAAGAGACCCAGAAAGAGATCTTACACGGAAATAAATAAAAAAGTATACAGATAGGTTACACATAAAGATTCTAACTCTATATGGAGTCTATGCATTTCAGGTGACAAAGCGGTCAAAATTTTTTGGTAAATATCAAAAGATCTCGCTTTTCTATGACACTGTTATTAAAGCTGAGTTGCCAAAATGAACTCTCTGTAATTGTATCGATTAAAGTTATATCATAAAATGGTTAAATTTACATGGTTACATTACATAATTACATTTTTCAGTTCGAATAACAGCTATTGACGACATTTTTAACTAACATTAAGAGTTAATTTTGGTGCAACTCAGCCTAAGTGTATTTCTTGTAAGAAGTCGTATTGTATTACTTAATTGATTATGCACAAACATTAGAGTAAATACAAAATTACCCGCACTGAAAGTTAATAAAACAACTGTTTAAGAAAGTAGTTAATATCCGTTCACACCGCTGGCATTACACTAATCACTGTACTTATCCACTTCGCTAAATACTTCACCAATATAAACCAGGCTTCAGCTGTAGCACTTACAGTAACTGCATCCCAAAGCGTTCATGTCACAACAACTAAGGCTCTAAACTGAAGTACTTTCGGAGCAGCAATAAAAATTGCGAAGCACCGTTATAAAAGTCGATGTCGCAACTTCCAAAGCGCTGGAGTAACATTAATGAACGCCGACAATTTCTTCGTCACATAATAATAAAAGCTGCTGAATTTGTAAAGCAAGAAAATGGGTCGCAAGCTAAAATGCGCTAAGTGCAAGTCTCGGCAAATATAGTATTTAACGAAACAGCGCTTGTTTCGCTGAAAATACTATTTGTACAGTCACTTACTGAACACGCTATTATTGGAAAATGTACCTTAATAATATGTAAGCATAAAGTCCTACACATTTTATTCCAGTCCAGTTTCAATAGCCAATATTTAGGTAGGAGTTTGGCAAAAATATAATTGAACGAGATATCGGATTTATTCAGTAATGGATTTAGGGTGCGTTTTCTATTTTATTTTATAAAATATAAAGGCCATTGTCCAATATGTATATTTTTATTTTTTTTTAAACAATAAAACGCTTAAACGAGCTTCGAGGCAAATGGAGCTTTAAATCTCATGGAAATTACAAATACGAAAATATTTGTAAAAGGTATTATTTAACTATTTATTTAGCGTTTTTTTTTTTGTTAATAAGCAACTAGTAGTTATTTATACTCTGATTTTGTTCTAAGAAATTAAAAGTTTATTTTGGGATTGACACAGTTGATGTTTTATGTAGAAAACAGGTAGATTATGGACAGTCAGAAGTGACCATCCAAAAAAATTACCAAGTTTTAAAGAAAGTATCAGGAATCCTTATGAAACTACTACTTACCGCTTGAATAAAGAAGTCTCGATGCACCAGGCTCACGAGTCCGAAGTTGGTATACATGAACACCCGATCCATTATCCACATGATGTTGGGCAGGACTCCAGGTCGAGGGTTCCACGCCGTCATCAGCATTGGTACATCCGCAGTGCTTTGGTGATTGGCAAGGACCAGGGTACGATGGCCCATGCAGACTAGAGGATCATCGCCGCTTTCGTGAACTGTGGACAAATGAAGGCAACGCTTGAGCTTCTGTAGGTGATGAAAACAATGTCAACATAAAAATGTGTATTTAAATATTTATTCTGTATGGCAACATAGTCAAAATTGTGTATCTGTCCTTGTGTCGGCCATAGCAGAAAAAAGTTGAAAATTAATTAAAATGTGCAAATAAAATATGTAAAACTACAAACGAAACGTTTTACTTCAACAAACAATCGCACAGTAGGGTTAAATTGAAAATTATTGCAACAGATTTAAAGTTTACATTATATTGGGCAGAACAGCAATATTTAGTAGTTGAGAAGGACTAGGATACGATGCCCTGCGTAACTGGAGATGATAGCTTCTTTAGCTTCTGTAGTGGTTAAGCTGGAAATAATTGAGATGGGTGGTATACATAAAATCATAAACCACGGTTCAGGTGATTATGTGTAAGACTCCATGTCTTAGGTTTCACGTCAGAGCGTCCGAGAGCGCATTAACGGCCTCAAAGTACCCAGTCGAGGAGTTATATACCCATCTCGTGGTCGACGAGCAATTGATAATAGTTTTAGCTTGAGATGCATCAAAATGTCTATTTGAATGTACCAGCTGTCATTCGACTTTCAAAATAAAACTGGTACTATCGACGCCATTTTTAACTTTAATCATTACAATTACATAGAGAATAAAAACTTTTAATACCATTTTATTAAGAAAAGGAATTTATTATATTTAAATAACATTCCGCAAAATCATAAAACAAATAAATAATCTTATAATTAGTAAAAAATAAGTTGTGGCGTAACGAGAACATTATTTTCCCTTTGAAGGGGCGCTGTCACCGGCATCTTCAGGTGGCTTCCGGTGCAGCATTTTGAAAACAAACCACGTCCTTTCAGGGAGCGAGGAAAAAACTCTTTATTAAATGCCTTTATTAACTTGTAATATCCAGAACTTCGCTTCGGGAGCTCAACACCGATCTACGAAAATGTTATTTTTAATAGTTTTTTTTATTTTCATTTTGTTGGAACGAATAACCATATTTTATTCTATTCATTATTTAGGTTTTCCTAAATAATGAAGAAAATAAATTTACGTACCTTGTTTTATTTACGTGTAGTGGGTACTAACGTTTAGTAATCGACCTTATGTATTTATAAAAGTCAGTATCTAGATTTGTAAATAGCGAATTGAACCTAGAATCTAGGTACTGAGACTACTTTTTCTTATATACTACACCTGATCGGAAAGTATATTTTTACTTTTATGTAAAAACCCACAATTTACCATACACTTAGGTCCTTGCACCTAAGTCTGCGGTACGTACTTTAATACTATCATTGCCGGCACAGTGAGAGCTACAAATGCTGTTAAAAAATAATGTATAGATTGACCCACTCATGGACTTCAGTAGAACGCTTGCCAACAGGTAGATACAAAGTTACATGCCGTGGTCCAATAATAAAAAAAAGTATTATAAAGCCTTTAACCTTAACAAAATAGGATCGACAGTCTTGAATAATCGTCAAAATAAATATCGATTCTTGAATGAATGCTCAATGAACGGAAATACAAAATGGATTTCGTAAATAAACTGAAAAATGTTTTTCAGATCTGTCTATTTGAACCATAAAATTGTTTGTGTGTATTTTGTTAATATTGCATACGGAAATAAGAGTTTTACAACTTTTTAATATTTTACAATTGTTATACTTTGTAAACAGCTAAAATATTATGTGTAGGTACTTAGTTATAATAATAATAATATGTATATAGGCACCTAATATAATATTAAAAATTACATTAAAAATTGACCGAAACAGTAATTTAACAATAAATAACACAAACTGCAATCAGAAGACCCATCAGACTGAAGATCAAACTAGGTGTTACCTATCTCTTGGGTAAAAGTTCAGAAGTTAAAACTGTATCTTCTCATTCCTTACCTAAACACCTAATACATTTTTAACGCTATAGCAATTTGCAATATCCCCGAACTGCAATTACCTCTATTAAACCCCAAATCCCCCTAAAGCCGCATCCAAAGAGTCCGCAAGAGATCCGCGAACGGCCCAACCTCCGGGCGGCGCCGGCGAGTAATTACCAGAGGAAAATGAGGAAAAGAGGAAATACCGCCCTTTTATTGCTGACGTGCTACCCCCGCGCGACTGTTTACGAGTGCCCGCGTTTATGTTATACCAGTAGGGTTGCGTTACCAGATTTTGTTTGTAGCACCAGGGGCCTTATTCCGAGTTTGCAACCACAAAACACGACAAGAAGTTGCGTAAACGATAAATATTAAAATATAAATTCTGTGTTAATTATGAAATTCCAATGCTCCACACATGTGCCTTTAGGGTTGCGAAGATTCCGTGTATTTCAAGATGGCGGCTTTATAGCCAACCTAATACAGACTATGGTTGTATAACCATTGGAATAAAAATTATATATCCATATTTATAGTTTATGAAAAAAATCTTTCCGAAATTCAGTAGTTTCGGCAAGACGATGATGAGTAAGTCAGTCAGGCAGGACATGCTTCTTTAGTACATAAACTCCGAATTATGGATATTCGGAGTTTGGACAACTGATCCAGGGTATAATTACAATACAAATAGTATTACAGCGACAAATTCGGAGCGCCCAACTGTGTACACTGTGTACTGGGAGTTCATTTTGGTACAACCCTAAATGTTACCTTTAGGGCTGCACCAAAAAAAACTCTCTGTTATTGTAATGATTAAAGTAAAAAATGCCGTCAACAGTACCAGCGGCCAAATTCTGTTTCTTATAACGTGAGCATTAGATTGTCAAAATAATGAATTCCGTTATTAGCGCTCTCTCCTCCAATCAGCGAAGGTTTAAAAACTATTCTGATTGGAGGAGAGCGCGCTAATAGCGGAAATCGTTATTTTGACAATCTAACGATCACGTTATAAGAAACAGAATGTGGCCGCAGCTGTCATTCGAACTACAAAATAAAATTAGTACATTCGACGCCATTTTTAAATTGTAAACGTTACATTTACAAAGAGTTAATTTTGGTGCAACTCAGCCTTAGGGTAGGTAATATCCGGAAGAATGACAACCCTAGCACAAGATTTTGGGATAACATCACTAATCCCGTCGAATGTTCGCGAACATGTCTCATTATATCTTTTAATACGCGAGCGAAAAGCTCGCCTCATTATAAACGTGGGGGAAGATAGTCGCAATACTCGCAATACATTGACCTAACTACTATTGTGGTGTAATACAAGATTTAAGGGCCGTGCAGTCGACTTGACGCCCATACAAATGTACTTCCAATATTACAACTTGGCTGTTGGTCGAAGTTTAATTATTTTTTTTACGTTCGTAATAGTACGCAAAAATCATTCTGTTGTGAGTTGTTTTTTTTTTAGTATTATAATTTTTTTTTTAAAGTTTTGTTCTGATTTCGAAAAAAATCTAAATAATGACCCAACACAGAAAGAGTAATAAATACAATGACCGACCAAAATATTACTTTAATACTGCAACAAACAAGAAGTGCAATAGCTAAGTTTGCACGAACGCAATGTCCTTAAATTAAGGCGAAAAGTCAGCGTAATTAAAAATATTTGTTTAGCGTTATGTGTAAGTAAGGATGGTGGAAAGGAATTGGGAAAGGTGGGAAAAAGGAATAGAAAAACTGGAACCGTATACATTTTTTAACATAAAGTAAACATACTTGTATAAATATAATAATATATAAACCCCATTCTTTCCAACAACTAAAAAAAATATATAGATACTTATCTGGATTTTTTTCTTGTTATTTTTTGGAAAGTCGGTTGTTTATTTTTTTAGTGATTAAACATATTAAATATCATAATTTTGTTAGTATAATATGTTATGACCACCCAATAAATTATAATTGATATATTAATAATTGAAGAATAAAATCTCCCAAATACACAATACATCCGAATTCTGGGGCCTCACTAACGGGAATCGCCGTTAATTATCGCGATGTTGGACGTTAAACGTTAGTGTAGCCACGACTTAACGCGATAATTTAAAATTTGACAACGGCATTATGAAGTAAAAATTAACGCAACACGCCGAGGCCACACTAACGGGAAACGTCAATGCCCATCATCGCGATAATTATTGCGTTAATTCTGAACGCCATAATGCCGTTGTCAAATTATGGCGTTAAGTAGTGGCTACACCAACGTTTAACGTCCAACATCGCGATAATTAACGGCGTTTCCCGTTAGTGTGGCTTCAGCATAACAACGATTTTACTTTATAAATAGGTTAATACATAGTATGCATACATTATATAGGACTATACAGCTCAATGGGCGTCGGATCTTAGTCCTCGGCTTTACCTAACATAAAGGATATCATATCCTCAGTCAACCCTACACGCCCCGATTTATTACGAGATATATCTCACAATACATCTTAAGACTAGGATGATAGCATCGGCCTTACAATACAGTCAGTAGAAAGCGCAAGATACATATAAAGTTTCAGTTAAAATATTTTTTTACGATGAATTTACTCATTTTATTAATACTGTATTAAATAATGATTTTGCACACCTAATGGGTAAATTCTAAAATAACTTGTAAACTCTGAATTATGCAAATAAAGATTCATTTATTCATTCAAAATGTTTTAAAAATAATATTCATCTCTCATTCTTTGCTAATCCTGAGCGAATTCATTTATTCTATTTGTATGCATTTTTTTTAAAACAAAGATAATAAAGAAAAAAAATCAGTAGAAATCTGAGGCTTAGTTCTTGTAGGTATACAAGAATCACCAACGCAATTCACATATCAGCTCAAAACAAATCGGTAATATTGGCCCAATTAGATACAATTTTTTAAAATTATTTAAATTTGGTATTCGCATACTATATCTCGAAACATTGACGTTGTATGTCACTGATAGCGTTAAAATATCGTAGCGTTTTCTACGCTCAAGCTACGAGTATATATATATATTAAGTACGATTTCTTGGTCCTGTGAAGAATAAATGCACTGAACTGTACTTGTAGTGAGAAAGTATATTATCCATTTTCCAGACCTCCCATTCTTCAATATTCAATACGTACAAGAACCCTCTTTACTCTATGTCAGTAAAAAGTTCAGATCTACATAAATATTTTTTATTAAAATATTTCAAAGCGACTTTCATGTGTTTTTTTTTCTACCAAGTGTAATACCATAAGTGTTAAATTTTAAAGTTGGGTTAAGTATTGTTAATGACACTTAGGTAAACTTTGGAAAACAAAACGAATGCGCTGTCTATGCAATACTATTCAAGTTGAATTGCCGACGGATATAGATAGTATCAATTTAGCCAGCTTCTACAAAAGCGTAACGCTGTGATAGCAGAGTTAAATTTTAAAGGAGAAAAGATCTGTTAATTAAGCCCCGTCTAGCTGCGTTTGCCTTCGTAATTGAGGGGCGGATTACGGGAGATGAATCTTTATTAAGGTGAGACTTCGATTTATATACGCAATGTCAACCAGAATAGCCTTTTGTATTACAATTTACATAAAATATACAGTTCAATCAATATATTTTTTTTAAATATAATAGGTATATAACTTTTGTAACTTATATCAAAGTAATACTCTTAAATGTAAATTATGTACTTATTAGTTTTGTATGTCATTGATTACTACATTACTATTTTTTTTTATAAACGAATTCATAATAATAATAATAGAACATTTCACACATAGGTCCCTGGTTCAAACTCCGGTGTGTACTGCCACTATAGTGCCTCGGAGAGCACGGTCCCAGCTTCATTATACCAACTTGTGAAACTGTTTATAGGTGGGTTATGTTAGAGTCTATCCAAATTTCGCGACAAGCTAGCCACTTGTGCGGTGTAGACTCATACCATCTACGACGCTACGACGAGGTGGAATTAAAACTCCGCTGCGAACGTCATATATACATTATTATTCGTGATGATATTATAAATTTCACATATATCGCTTGTACTATAAGTACCAGAAATAACGATACCAATGCATATAATATTATATAAATACTGTACTGAAAAACGTACTAATAGATATAAAAAACGTCCTTGAGGGGAAATCGAACCCAAAATCTATGGATACATCGCAACCACTAAACCAAAGAGGCTATCAAATAATGTCGTTTTATAAAATCTTTAAATTAGCTTTCTTTCAAGTCCAATTATTGGTAACTGCTTTATCCAGGTAGAGTCGTGCAAAGGCAAGTCTAAGTAAGTCCCTTCTCCACACGAAAGGCGGTGGAAATTTACTTAGCACAAATTGTGAAAATGGCCACCAGGGAGCGTGGGAAACAAAGAATTCTTATTATAGTAGTTCAGAGCAGAAATCTTTGTTCTTTCTTCTAAATAAATGTTAATTAAGATTTTGTGACCAAAATAATAAAAGAGGAAATTTATATGGCTCAGACGTCGATTTAGCCCGCCTTCAATAGTTGTTTCATTTCATTTTTCAATTTAAAAAAAATCCCATGAAAACAAGTGCGGAACGAAATATTTTTTTATTATACGATCTCTACAAGGTGTATATTATACTGAAAAGGGTGCTCATACCTGAGCATTCACTAGTAGCAAAATATCGACAACCTAATGTTTCAGTTTATGAAATGTTAGGCCTCCGGTCAATGATGATGATAAATTAATTAATTGGTTCTAAACATATAATTTTGGATTGGTTCTCTACAAGGTGTATTTCATACTGAAAAGGGTGTTTACACCTGAGCATTCACTGGTAGCAAAACATCGACCACTCTAATGTTTCAGTCTATGAAATGTTAGGCATTAGAGCGTCTCTTTATGTTATGAGTGAGTGTTCGGGTGTTCATTCACCCTTACTAGAACTCAAAAGGTTTACACAACTTATAGTCTCTTTTGATAGATTCAAAATAGTAAAATTTGTGAAACTGAAGTATGTTTTATGTAAGTTTCTATACTTTTAAAATATTTTTAGGACTAATAATGCTATTAGAATATGTTCATGTTGTTAATTTTATATGTGTTTTTGATTAATATTCGTAGTGGCCGAGTTGGTTAGACCTTGGACTTAAAAACACTTAGGTCCCTGGTTCGCATCCCGGTGTGTACCAATTGAGTTTTTAATTTTAAAAAAATGTAAATATGTTTAACAGCACCACTATAATGCCTCGGAGATCACGTTAAGCTGTCGGTCCCGGTTTCACTATACCAACTTGTGAAACTGTTTATACATGGGTTATTGAGTCTATTCAAAACATCGCTACGAGCTAGCCACTTGTTTGGTGTAGTACTCATACCATCGGCTACGACGAGGTGGGATTAAAACCCCTCCGCTGGGTACCCTAGGGCCGTTTAGGCGGTCTCGGGCGCCCGTAAGGCACCCGTAACGATATGTATGTATTTGATTACCTGTATACATAAACTATTTTTTTTTTAAATCTAAAACTAATTAATCAAACATTAATTCTTTTAGATATGCATTCAAATTATTTTAACACATACATCGATACATTAAAATAACAATTAACCTTAACCAAAATTAGATGCCCGTATCAATCAATTAACTACTCAATTACAGAAATAAAAGTCTAACAGAAGTGACTTTTGGTTATATAGAGTAAACTTTGTTTATAATAAATGATATATATATATAAATCATTTATTCATAATATAGGTATATTGCAACTGTATAAAATGTAAATAGAAGAAAAAATGGCAATTAAAAATAGAAATATTTTACTCATCAATGTTATGTCAAATAAATTGCTAAATGGGCTGACGATCTATGTATATACAGTATTTTTTTTAATAGTGGTAACAATATATTTCTATATTGGATAATGTACAATGAATTTTAAACAGTATAGTTTCATAAGCCTAAATCATAGGTCTCTGGAGATTTATTTCTTTGTTGAAATGAATCTGTCGTATTATCAGGAGGCACTGCACTGGTTAGCAGGAATATTTAATGTAAGTTATACGTGTGTTTATGTGTACACGTGTAAGATGCATAGTTATTAAATTAAAGATAAAAAAAACTTTCATTTTTTAAATTATCTATATATATATTGTTTACGGCCAAGCTAATAGTTTTACAATATTAAATAAATAAATAATGTTTAAGTGTATAGCATAAATGTTATGAAAAATGGCTATGTATGTATGGTCCATTAAATGATACAATTTAATAAAAAATAAAAAAATCTTGTTTAAAAAAATTAAGCACCCGACATCGAACACAATCTTAAGCTAATAGATAATTCCAGGCATTAAGTTCGCCTTTGAACATAACTTTAGTTTACTGTGCAATAAAGTGTTTAAATAAAAAAATACAAGCATGCACACAATACACTTCTATCGTTTATTATTTCTGTGGCCTGCATAGATAACTATTTAATCAGAGGTACAAACTTTAATGTAAGTCGATGTAAATTAAGTTGCTAGTTTAACGGTTACTTAAATAGTGATAATAAAGTATTAAACATTCATACATTACCATATCGAGCGCTTCAACTTGTGTCTAACTTGGGAATGTTGCTCCAAGTCGCTAAGAGCTTCCAACATCAATGTGGAACTTATAATTTATTTAAATTCAGTCCTTACTAACATTATCGCCTATAGGATTAAAATAATTTATTATTAAGATACCTTTACTTACTTATCCATTTGTTTATTAAATATTATACGAGAGAATATTATTGTGTAATTTATTTATTATACTATATTTTGTATTTAATATAAACAGAATTTCTATATACGTGGTGGCCGAGTTGGTTAGACCTTGGACTTAAAAACACTTAGGTCCCTGGTTCGAATCCCGGTATGTACCAATGAGTTTTTAATTAAAAAAATTATGTACATTTGTTTGACAACACCACTATAGTGCCTCGGAGAGCACGTTAAGCTGTCGGTCCCGGTTTCACTATAACAACTTGTAAAACTGTTTATTGATGGGTTATTGAGTCTATTCAAAACATCGCTACGAGCTAAACACTTGTTCGGTGAAGGTTCATACCATCGGCTACGACGAGGTGGGATTAAAACCCCTCCGCTGGGTACCCTGGGGCCGTCTAGGTGGTCTCGGGCGCCGTAAGGCACCCGTGATGATATTTATTTATATTACATTGAATATTAAATTGAATATTTTATACAATAATTTAGCAATCTATAAACTAAACTCTATAGACTGGTAAACTAGTTTATCAAATTAACTACAGACCTTAACCATTAGCCCCCTCCCCCTCCTATGGCACAGAACAGTATATCTATGATACCTACAAAATAATTTCAGTGGCCAAGAAAGCCTTGTATTTCCACATCCATATATATTTCAGGTCCCTTCCCCGAAGTACCCGAGGTCACTTAGACTTATATCTCCCAGCGGTATCACCCCACGAGTATGCGACTCTAGCCATCTTAAAAACACTAATAGAAAGCGCATAAAATTTTTAAAATGTGTACAAAAATATATAAATAAATAATAATAACAATGTGTAGGACAATTTACACATATTTCTCAGGTCACAAACTAAGCTTATACCTACTATTTGTACCAGAAACTAAATAATAGATATTATATTTTATAAACACCCAGACCATGACAAACTGTATAAAAAAATACTAATATTTTTTACAATAGAACCTCTGGATACAACGCTAAAGACGCAACCACTAGTCTACCGAGGCGGTCAAAAATTATGCATAGCTTTGGATCCGCGACTTCGTTCCCGTGAGAAGTTTGAAAGAATATATATATATATGTTATATATAGTTTAAGTGTCCCACGCGCCGCGGTTTACTGTTGAAATATGTGTATTTTTTTTAAACCACCCCAGTATTAAGATTTTAAAAAATTTATTCGGTCGATTTATTTTAGAGGTTTTTATTATTGATTTTTATGAAGTTATAAGAGATCAAGAAGAAAAAGTTCTTAACTCTAAGGTACTCTCTTCATACATTTATGATATTAAAGAAGAAATTCTATGTCATGTATTTAGAATGATAATATAGTCGCTGCGCTCTTTGTCATGTTGATGTTTGTTCATTTTGTTGATGCGGTTCAGAACACATCACCATCCAGGACTATCTGGAAACCTCTCTTGCTTACAATATAACTCGTCTTGGAACTTTCACTACATTTATTTTTCTTTTAAAATAAGTAAAGTTTTCCCAAAATTATTTTAGCAAGCAATAATTTTATTTTAAAATAAAATTCCTTGTTTAGAAGTCCTTTTTTGGCTCTTGAGAACCGTTTAAACGGTCTCAGGGTACCCAGCTGAGGGATTAACCCGTCCTCATTTCGGCCTTTGGAATACGGAGGAAACATAATATTAATATAATATTTAGTTTTTATTTAATCAATTTTGCTCTTGCGGTCAATAACTTTTATATTGTTGTAAAGACTTATGGACTTATTCATAAAACCTTTTTGAGCCCTTGAAAAACACTTAAGTTATGGAAGATTTTATCTCATTACACATATTCATTTTATTGCTAAATAAAGAGATAAAACCTTCTATAACCAAAGTATTCTCCAAGGGTTCAAAAAGTATTTATGAATACCGGTATTTTTTTAATAAATAAATAATAATAATGTCACCGATGACATATAATAATTAGAGATAATGACAGATAAGTTCCGTTTCATCATTAAGTTTTCATGTTTTAGCATAGAAACGTATTTATTATGTGAAACAAGAACGACAAACAATATTTTCTTGTAATGAAACGCAAAATAACTCTTGTCTAAGAGAAATTATTTGTATGTTGGTACCGCACGTATGACTTTCAAAAATAGGACATTTAATAAATCGTGATTTCCTAGTCACCGGTGATATTTTACTCACTTGTGATATCAAATTCATCGCTGATATTCAAAAATCACACCCCTGGTCCATCGCGTGGTAGTGGAGTTAACTGCAGTGTACCCTTGTGCAGTGAGACCGCGAAGTAGAGTTAAAGGCCTTTCTGATATCAGCACTGTGTTCTCTACCTACACTATAACAGCTTGCCAGTCCCGCGTATATATATATATATATAGAGAGACAATGTTCTTAGCAAACCATGGATTCACCGTGCGGGTGCCGGGTCCATCGCGTGGTTGAAAGGCAGGGGAATGAACTTCAGCGTTCCCGGACTTGAGACCGCGAAGTAGGTTTAAAGGCCTTTTGAACTCTCACCTGCACTGTGTTCACTACCCTCTCTCCTCAACCAAATATTATATGATATATATATATATATATATATATATATATATATAACGTAAATATTTTTTATTAGCTCGATATCAGATTTAGAACTTAAATAAAAATATTTTTGGAAATAAATGCAGTGGCATAATGTATATTAATATGAAAAATACTACCGTACCGAACGCACGCTACATAACCAACCATATCCATACCTTAAATATTCGAATATTCTATTTCCTAACTTCATTATTTCGCCGACAATAGTGGGAAAGATGAATGTATTGATCGACCCTACTTATGGGCTTTGTAGATGTGCTTACCATCAGGTAGATAATACATATAATAATAATATGTTTGAAAAGTTACATACAAAGAAATAACACATACAAGATTCCAATACATATTATATTCTATAACCACTACGATATAAAAGGCGAATGTCGGAGTTGAAAGAACAGAAACAACTAAAGGTATTTCTCCAACTTTGTTCAACATAAATAATAAAACTATCTCCAAATAAGCAAGAAAGTGCAAGCAATATTCATCCAGTCCGAGGTGACATATACAAACATTAATAATTCAGTGGCAACGGGTCAGGCTTTAATTCTGAACTTGTCCATCCTTGTCAAGTGACTCACAGAAAGATCGATTTCACTAACCTATGTTTTTCCCCGGAGATTTAAATTTATAGATATGTTCCTAGTAGGATGAACTTGTTAACCCTTTCGAAGGAAGTTATAGCTTTTTTTTTTTTTTAAATGCCATATTATATTTAAAAACTACGCTAAGATAACATATAAGTAACATCAAAGTGCACGGGTGCGATTTTTGAATATCAGCGGATGATCACTGAAATGTTAAAAAAACAATCGATTTCTTAAGTTCGTATTATTGAATCAGAAGGTTGTTTTCGGTAGACCTCAGGTCATGATCTACGTAAAAAAAGGTATTGGAAGCGCTCTTTCAAATAATTCGGAAAAAGAGGGTAAAGAGGTATGATATTTTAGTCATCTCCTGATATTCAAAAATTGCTCCCCTGGTCAGTATAATTGCGGATATAGAGTGAAGAATACAACTGTGCGTGAGATGTGTGATTTGAAAGAAGATGTAGATGTAAGATGATAAGGATTAAGAAAGGAATAAATATATATTTACTATTAATGATACTAGGGTTTGAGTTTTGAATAAAAATTTAGTTATTAACAATTATTTGAAATGAAAAAGATATCTTTTTTTTTTGTTTATATCAAGAACTGTTATCCTTTATGCTGTTTTTTTTTTATTTATATACAATGTTAAATAATTACTTAATTTACTATTTTAAACATGATTAATATGAATCGAATCAACGCTTGACAAAGCTAATGCAATTTTAATACATTATCTGTCAAAATAAGTTCATTTCGGAATGCTAATCGCTCATACATAATCGATTACAATGGATTATGTCAACGCTACAATATAATTAATAAATCGACTATCGACATTTGTAACCTGTGCCAGGAATGTAGTTGAATATCATTATAAATTAAATCTATTGCCATATTGTTAATTTAATGGAGTAGGTATGTAGATTTTTTAAATAGCCGTATGTAGGTTTCAGCCCGGGTTCACCTTTTTCGGGAGACTATTCCATCGATTTTTTGTCGAGATGGTAGTCTCCTTTCAGGGTTGGACTACGAAACGATGACGATGACGATGACGACGATATACTCTTAATGCAATTTGTCTCTTTCTTGATGGCATCATTTAGCCGGCATAGTGGAATCGATCAATGTTCTTTAACAACAATTATTGATCGACCCGATTCGTGGATATTGTCTGCTCACCACCGGGTTGATACAAAGCCACAAGTCGTGCTTCAGTCAAATAAAATAAAAAACTGTGCTGTATGTATTTGGTATAATGTAAATTATTATTTATATATTTTTTACTAAAAGTACTTCGGTGTTAAGGACATGAATTCGAACTCCGTTATGTACCAGATTATGAAGAGACTTAGGGTCGAACTAATAGTCGTTGGAATTGTCAAAATTAAGGTTTTTCATATGCAGTTTACAAACAGTCCGAAGCATCAGCTAAGCATTAGCAATTGTTTAGCAACGACTATTAAACCGACTTTTATTCTTTAATCTTTACCGTTCAAGAACCTTTATTTTATTTTATTAATTAATAAAAAGAAGTTAAATAATAGACAAAATTAATAAAATAAAATTAACATATAGTAATAGAAACATTTAGTAGCCTCCAAAATCGCGACTAAAAAAACTGCTTCATTAAAAAGAAAGCTTTGTCACGAAGTCATTAAATAGAAACAAATCACATTACTATTATAATTCTACACGTGCGAAAGAGATAGTTATATTAATTCTTTGAAGACATTGGTCAATCAATGTTGCTGTCTCTGTCACATTTATACAGAAATAGCATAGTGTTGTAATAGTGAAGCCCCATAGGGTTTTCCCGCGGCGATCTCCACGGGTTATAATACTGTACTTTATGGGTCAACTTAGAAATCTTTTCATTTCTAGAAACAATGTTTTATGGGTCTATTAATTTATTGTTTATGGTTAAGAAAGTAGGACTTCGACGATATCCATATATATGTTTTTAAATATTAAAATTATGTTTTAATGTATAAGTACTAATACAAATACTTGATACACACTATTTTAATGATAAGTTATTTATTTTATTTTATTAATCATCATACGGACTCTAAGGATCCAAGCAGAAGGTGTTTGTTTTCACCTCGTCTTCGAACAAGTGAGGAGTCGTCGCAGTATTTATATCTAAGTCAGTAGCAAAATATGATAGTTAAACATAAAAATGCTACCAAAGTATCAGATAATTAATGCTACGAAGCAAATTCTGAAAAACAGGTTTAGGCATTTTTTTAAATCATAATCTATAAATTGTACGTATCGTTGAATTATTTGGGAGCATGACACAACCTACCTAATTGGATTAAGTCCATTAGCTTTACAATTTAAGAACTATCTCTGAATTCCGAGAAGTTATAAATTGAGAAGCCTACTATCTGTCAGAGTCAAATCCAATAAGCTACGATTTGAGAAGCCTTCTCTCTATCAGAGTCAAATCCAGAAAGCTACGATTTGAAAAGCCTTCTCTCTGTCAGAGTCAAATCCAGAAAGCTACGATTTGAGAAGCCTTCTCTCTGTCAGAGTCAAATCCAGCAAGCTACGATTTGAGAAGCCTTCTCTCTGTCAGAGTCAAATCCAGCAAGCTACGATTTGAGAAGCCTTCTCTCTGTCAGAGTCAAATCCAGCAAGCTACGATTTGAGAAGCCTTCTCTCTGTCAGAGTCAAATCCAGCAAGCTATGATTTGAGAAGCCTTCTCTCTGTCAGAGTCAAATCCAGAAAGCTACGATTTGAGAAGCCTTCTCTCTGTCAGAGTCAAATCCAGCAAGCTACGATTTGAGAAGCCTTCTCTCTGTCAGAGTCAAATCCAGCAAGCTACGATTTGAGAAGCCTTCTCTCTGTCAGAGTCAAATCCAGAAAGCTACGATTTGAGAAGCCTTCTCTCTGTCAGAGTCAAATCCAGCTAGCTACGATTTAAGAAGCCTTCTCTCTGTCAGAGTCAAATCCAGCAAGCTACGATTTGAGAAGCCTTCTCTCTGTCAGAGTCAAATCCAGAAAGCTACGATTTGAGAAGCCTTCTCTCTGTCAGAGTCAAATCCAGCAAGCTACGATTTGATAAGCCTTCTCTCTGTCAGAGTCAAATCCAGAAAGCTACGATATGAGAAGCCTTCTCTCTGTCAGAGTCAAATCCAGCAAGCTACGATATGAGAAGCCTTCTCTCTGTCAGAGTCAAATCCAGCAAGCTACGTTTTGAGAAGCCTTCTCTCTGTCAGAGTCTAATCCAGAAAGCTACGATTTGAGAAGCCTTCTCTCTGTCAGAGTCAAATCCAGAAAGCTACGATTTGAGAAGCCTTTTCTCTGTCAGAGTCAAATCCAGAAAGCTACGATTCGAGAAGCCTTCTCTCTGTCAGAGTCAAATCCAGCAAGCTACGATTTGAGAAGCCTTCTCTCTGTCAGAGTCAAATCCAGAAAGCTACGATATGAGAAGCCTTCTCTCTGTCAAAATCAAACCCAGCAAGCTACGATATGAGAAGCCTTCTCTCTGTCAGAGTCAAATCCAGCAAGCTAAGATTTGAGAAGCCTTCTCTCTGTCAGAGTCAAATCCAGAAAGCTACGATTTAAGAAGCCTTCTCTCTGTAAGAGTCAAATCCAGAAAGCTACAATTTGAGAAGCCTTCTCTCTGTCAGAGTCAAATCCAGCAAGCTACGATTTGAGAAGCCTTCTCTCTGTCAGAGTCAAATCCAGAAAGCTACGATATGAGAAGCCTTCTCTCTGTCAGAGTCAAATCCAGCAAGCTACGATTTGAGAAGCCTTCTCTCTGTCAGAGTCAAATCCAGAAAGCTACGATTTGAGAAGTCTACTCACCAGAGTCAAGTCTAGCAAGCTTAGATTTAATAAGCCTACTATCTGTCAGAGTCAAGTCCAGTAAGCTACGATTTGAGAAGCCTACTAAATGTCAGAATCAATTCCAGCAAGCTACGATTTGAGAAGCCTACTATCTGTCATAGTCAATTCCAATAAGCTACGATTTAAAATACCTACTATCTGTCAGAGCCAAGTCAAGTAATCTACGATGTGAGATGTCTATTATCTGACACAGACAAGTGCAGTAAACTATGTTATAGAGTCAATTCATTACCAGCTAAATGTATGTAGAGCCAGACCATATGCAATTTGCTTTCATACTTTATTCTTTGTATACCAATTTATCAATCATTGGCAACTTAATTATCCAGAAAACAACCCTTTTCCTAAAGACTTTATCCCACAATGAAGACCTCGATGATAAATAGGACAACACCGTTTTATGTCCAATTAACCAATTGGTGAAAACAGGAAACTCTCATAACGTACTGTAATACCAACTGTCCTCCACCCACGAAGATAACAACTGGACAATGGACCGATATTACCATAGAGAATGGAAGGTGAAGTAGAAAGGGAAAGCGTGAATGTAATAGGATATAAATATCAGGGATTATACAGATTTTAATCAAGTAAACTTTTATACCCTAACTTAATAACTATTATAGTAGAGGTTTTACTTAAATTATATGGCGTCATATTAAATATTATATCCTAGGGTAACCAACCCTTTATAAATTTGCCTTCCTACCAAATTTCATCTAAATCAATTACGTACCTCCATACCATAATTTAGTCACTAACCTCCCCAAACAAACAAATTTATTATTATAATAATATTAGTATGGATTTTGGCTGAATACTGTTTTGTTACTTTCTTATAACTTTTTATTTTTTAAGTTGATTGACGAACAACGGCGAAGGCTAGCAAAAAAAGGACACGCGAAATTTCTATTAATACAGGACACTCTACCTATCTACTGATAAGGTCTGTGGACATCATTGTGTGTCCATTGTCGGACCATGTCGTATGGTTAAGTGATTTCCAGCTGTAATTAATAATAATCCCGGTATAATTAATATGGTACTCTCAGTATTATAATGTAGTTTGGTGAGGATGGGAGGTGACATATTGAAATTAATTGTATACCTACTGAAATTAATACTATAAAGTGTGAAGCGGAAACTTGTTATACATGGTGACTTTGAAAGTTACCGTTAAGTGTTAAAATAACCAATTTGTATGGGGTAATGTAAAAATCACCAATTTGTATGGGGAAGCCATTTTTTTTTTTCATTTACGACACATGGTTCCATGGGAGAAGTTGTTCAATTTGATCAGCAGAACTTCATATTAGCCCAAAGTACATCCTTTCAAATTCACCCTGTATGTTTATTGCTCAGAAAAGAATGCTAAGATAGCATTCTCCTACTGTTCTACTACCCAACAAAATATTCAAAAAGAAAGCGAAATCTTTAAAATAGTGTATTTATCAAATGGTCCTAATTGGATTTTTTTCACTTCGTAATAAAAACTAAACATTTTATTGTATCATAAAACACAATTAGTAATCTTTCTCTATTACCTTTCTGGTTACGCTCGAGATAAAGGCCTACTTTTCCGTATGTATATATTACTTTATGGGCCTATTGTCCACGTAGTATTACTTGATACGTACGTTTTCGTCATTTTCCGCTTGTTGTACGCTTGTTTGCAGCTTCCATATAAACAAAGTTCTGTCTATGGAGCTGAAACGACGCCGACGCATGTGCGTAGTGATAAGCAACTGTGATGCAGCCGTGGCCGTATGCAAACAAGCTTACCAAAAGCGGCAAATGACGAAAGCATGCGTATAGAGTGACGCTACGTGGACAGTATTTAAGTCTACGTAAAAATATATTCTGAATTCATGTATAAGTGTTATATATATATCTATGTTAACTTATTTCATAGTGAAATAATTTAGCAAGATAAATCATCTACCAAAAAAACTTAGAAGTAGAACATTTCACACATATTACCCTCATTACGAAGTAGGCTCTAGGCTTGTACTATGTGTACCAGAAACAACGATACTAATACATAATATATCTTATAGAATGGAATTATTATTCGTGTATAGTGTACCTATATGTATGTTTGTATATGTGTATATATTATATACTTTGTAGATAGTGTATGTATATATGTTTATGTATAGTAATATGTATACCATGATTTATATGTTTATTCAAATTAAGCACCCGACTTCGTACACAATCTTAAAGGCTACCTGGTAGATAATATCTAAGGCAACATGTTGCACATAACTTTTGTTTACTGTGCCATAAAGTGTTTAAATATATAAATAAAATAAGATATATATCCAAAAATATATACTAATACTACTTTTTCTTGAGTAAGAATCGAACACACACAAGGTTATAAAACCCTAACCATTAAGTTATTTTCGTATACCAAACTACAAATTATCAAAACCAGAACAAAATGGAGACAAAAGAATCTAAAATGATTATATCAGTTCCCTACATACGTCATTAATATAATCAAACGTTACATATAATTTAATTAATAACTCGCAGCCAGCCATTATTGTCAATTTGTATAGCTCCAAATTGAATTATTCACTAGTTCTATCAATTAGTGTAATAATTAACTGGTTTCCTATGATTACACTAGTACGTGTATGTACGTGTATACAGATACACGTACTAGTGTAATCAAAAGACTATAATACCTACTATACTTTTGATTAAGTTTTTAAATAATTTTTCGTTTAATTGTATTCATAAGTACAATTAATTGTATACATGCAGTATTATAAACACTAAATATATGATAAAATGTCGGTTGGATTAATATTATTTTATTTATTATTATATGGGACGTTAAAGTGTTTTAAAATACAAATTTAAACATTTATTTTTCAGCAAAGCGAAAACAATTAATAATATACGTTTATGGAGAGATCTAACATATTATATTTATTCAAGTATTGTATGCCTCGTTTTCTTTCTTTAATTTTTACATTTGGTAAAAAGAGACAGGAAATTGGAGTTGGAGAAGCATATAAATTATTCTTAGCTTTCATAATTTTTGCTGTTTTGTTAAAAAAACTTTTAATAAAATTAATTAATTTCAGACACATAATTTAATTAACTATTTAAATTAATTAGTTTCATAATAATGTCAATTTAATTTCATCAGAAAAACAAAATTATACTATTCCAAACTATCTATATCATTATTTTTGTATTAAATTATTATTAATGAACAAATTTTAATAATATTCTGTCTATATAAATACAGGCATTTACGGGTGGTTATCACAATAATATAGATGGACAAATAATACCAAAGTAAAGTACGTAATAAAATTATTAATAATATTTTATACATTGCCTGAACAACCCCGGTATTGTATACATTACCTAGGTATTGTATAGAATACCTGAATTATACACATTGGCGGTAACATATACACATATAAGTAATATAGAAAATAATAATATAGAATAGGAAAATGATTTAATGGCAACTAAATCAATCATGTATCTAGCAACATCGAGTCTAGACACACAAATGAAGGGTAGAGCTCATAGGGGGATGGGAGAGGGGAGTAGATATCCAAAGCCTATTGATTGTACGCACACATACCCGTACCTCTTCTTTTACCTATATATATCTTCTGTGCCTATACGTTGAAACAGACTGGTATTAATATTATTTATTATGTAAGACACCCGTGATGATATGTATGTATGTGTATGTATCTAAAATCTATGTTTTATTTTATTCAAAAAAAAATACATACATACATATTATCATCACTGGTGCCTTACGGCGCCCGAGACTGCCTAGACGGCCCCAGAGTACCCAGCGGAGGGGATTTAATCCCACCTCGTCGTAGCCGATGGTATGAGTCTACACCGAACAAGTGGCTAGCTCGTCGGAATGTTTTGAATAGACTCAATAACCCATCTATTTCAGTTTCACAAGTTGGTATAGTGAAACCGGGACCGACGGCTTTACGTGCTCTCCGAGGCACTATAGTGGTGTTGTCAAACAAATGTAGGTACATAATTTTTTTAATTAAAAACTCATTGGTACACACTGGGATTCGAACCAGGAATCAAATATTAAAAAAATATATATTATGGAAAATATACCTTTTTTTTTTATGAACAAAATTTTTTTTTTATATGTAGGACATTTCACACATATTTTCCTGGTCATAAAAACCTCTAGGCTTCACTATATGTACATATTATATTCAATATATTTTATAAACACCTACACCATGGCAAACTGTACATAAATTCGTACTATTATATGAGATCGAAATGTACCTCCGTTGGGTATTCTGAATTTAAAAATAATAGTAACTTTCTAGGCTACTACTGCGTTTAAGTAAACTTTATAGGATTAAGAGAAGAACTTTATAAAACTGAGGAACCCTATTAATCTCAATTCTTTTCTCGGCAAAGCCAAATCCACTAGTTTTATTTTCACTTTTTTTAAATGTTTTTTTTAACTAACATTCAGTGGCGGTTAGGACCAGGCCTAGGGCGCCATTTAAATATCAGGGGCGGAAAACCTGCTCCTAAACCTAAGTAATATTCTGGTAAGAAATGACAGGCGAAAAAAATAAACAAAAGAACCGAACTCGATGTTGTTTGTCGCACAAAACAATTTCACATTTCTACGATGCAAATATATTAGAATGGGGCGGCCGCTTAAACGGCCTAGGGCGGCTCTGTTAACATTGCAGGTAAGTAATGGCAATAGGCTATTTGACTACATTAAAAATATACTATATATTGTGGTCATCCTATCAGACAATGGCGCAAAAAAACATATTTCACTTTATTTTAATCTAAATTATGTATATCTTTTGTAGATTACACGAAATAAAAATGAATATTTTTTACAATTTTATTTATAACAAGAACATATTTGATTGGTTGATGACTGGTAACGTCACACGCAAGTAAAAAAAACAATACACAGATTATAAATCATGTGAATGAAATAGAATAGAGTATATTTATATAGGAGATTGTTTGTTTACTTGCGTGTGACGTCACACTTGACATAAACTGCAAAACAACGTTTTTAGCGCCATTGTGGAAATTCAAACTTTAACTTTGATTTTTATTAATAATAGAGTAGACATCCTGGAAATATCAATGTAGTGTGATTATTATGTAATGGAGAATCATATAAAACGGGTTTCAAAAAGGAGTCAAATATTCTATCACTACGAATGATATATGATTGCACAGCTACTTGTATCGTCCAAGTTCCAAATTTTAAAAACTGATAGTGAGCTGTCTATTTTAGATTTTTTTCGTACAATAATTTATCATTCATATGCGAAAGCAGTGGCGGATTTACTAACAGGCTGAACAGGCTGGAGCGTTTTTTATTTAGACATTAAGTAAATAGTTATATATTTGTATATAACTTTTCAATGTTTTGAGGTTCACACAGTTTGGTTGCGGGAGTGACATGAAAGTTTATAAGTGTATCGGTAGGGACGGCAAAATTTTAAAATGCATGCGGCAAATCTGTAAATCCGCCACTAATATTTATTAAATGTAAACCTTTACAGGCATAAATGAAAAGTCATATAAGGACCAAGTGTGACACACAGACAAATATTGAAAATATATTAAAAAAATTAACGGGTAGTAAACGATTAAACAAGGACAATAGCGTCCTTGTGGGAGAAAAAAAAACAAAACGAACACACGATACATAAGCAACTAGTATAAGACTAGGTGGTTGGCTGGTTCAATTGACCTGTCAATCGTTGACTGCCCTGCAAAAGTGCTACCAAGGCAAAAAGCTCTATGCATCAAGGCCCAACAGATTATATATATGCCCCAAATATATATTATAAGTTATCAAAATAGGTACAAGTATCTTTTAGGGCTTAACGCGCTGATCGAATTATTATAGTTTCAATGTGCAAACTTTTTTTATGAAAATAAGGTTTTACCACATTGAAACGTACATTGATTAGGGATTTACAATGATGGGCTACTAAGGTTAAAATACATAACGATAAAGCATCGAGGATTTCCAAGTAGACTTGTAACGCTAATTCGCCTTTATAGACGCTCATTTCGTAACTGCGTCTTATAACAACAATGGTACAATGCTGTTAAACAACAATGTATTGTTCGACCCTATTGATGTCTACGTACTTCTGCTTACCATCAGGTAGATGACGATAAAGTCATATGACATGATAAAATTTATAAAATAAAATATTGTGCGACAAAACATAAATTAAATCTCAAATATTTTTTTTTTGGGTAATGTTATTCTTGTTTAAAGTTTTGTTTTTTGTTTTCAGGGAGCTACTCAAATTGCGAAAAAATCATGATGTTTGAGAAGAATTTTGAAGACATATGCGAAGAATGCAGAATAAAAACAAATGAAGGTTGTGAACGTTTAATCGTCTCAACATTTGTACCTACCTTATTACAATTTCTATACATATCCCAATGATATGGTAACCAGACCAGATTTTAGAACGAAAGGCCTTCTACTACTCGTCACCAGCTATGGGACCTCATATTATTCTGTGTTCACCCACAAGGGTTTTTAAACAGATTTTATTAACAAAAGATAATAGAAGATATTTTATGCTTTGCCATAATTACTTGGTAAATACTACAGACAAGGCACTTGATATCTGCCTGCCCTGCAAGAATTATAATGATAAATAAATATACCTAATAAATGAAGTCGATATTATAATACGATTCAAATAAAAACACAATTACCGTAATTCCTCCCTTTTATTCCCAAAGGACACATTATTTAATCAAGAAAATTTGGTATCCAATGAGTAATGCCCGCATAATAAGAATCCTTCAACAATAGATCTTGAAACTTACGACATAAAGTTCATTGTTATATATAAATTATACGAGTTATAATACAATTTGTATGGACTGAGATAGCTTAAACATGTCGAGGAGATCAAGTCGACCCACATCCATAGAAGGTTATGATATTATTGATGGTTCACTGCATTCGTGTAGACATATTGTTTTATATATTATATTCTAAGATAAATCAATAAGTAACCGTAGATACATAATGATGTTAGTTACCTACCTATTTTTATTAAGGTTTAACGACAAGTTTTCCAGACCGAATTAGTGCTAAGAAATAAGGTTGAAATCGTAAATTAAGTTGACCGCTGCAGCTCAATATTTCACTATTATTTTGCTTTTATAATAAAATATAATCCTACAGATTTTGAGTAAAAGATGTGTATTTTTATTTGGTATATTATTATTAAGATTTATATAACTTAAAAAAAAGCACTATCTTTGGATTTCTTTTCGATCGAGCGAAGTAGGTAATATTAATTACGTTTTGAATCCCACACAAATACCAATAAAATGGTATTCTATTACATACTCGTATATTTTGTTTACTATTTAAAAGGTATAATTTTCTCGTATAAAACTTAATTTCTAAATCGGTAAAACTGGAAAACCTATCGGTAATGTAAAAGCTAGAAACTGGATGCAAGAAATGGTAATCCGGGGAAAATATATAACGCGTCTTGGAAGTCTGCAAAAGACGTATAGTAATGACTGATGTTTAAAGGCTAAAATATAGTTTTTTAAAGTTCTAGGAAACCGAGAACTCATCCGCGGAAGGTGTCGATTTTGTTTATTTTTTTGTCAGTAATCTTTTACATATCAGTAATCGTAATAATTTTTAATTTGTTATTTTTGGGTAATCGGAAGGTATGGGCAATTATTTTTTTTATATAATTCGTAGAGCAAACTTTAAAATTTATTTTTATCTTCGGGAGAGAAGGATAAGGGAAGGCGTATAAGCAATAAGCATGTATGCTTTTTTTTTAAATGTAGCACAGCATTTGATATGAATCTGCCTGATGGTAATCAGACCTACAAAGCCATGAATGAGGTCGATCAATACATTATTGTTTAACAATATTGATCGCTCCCACTATGCCGGATAAATGATGCGATTACGAAATGGGCGCCGACATGGACGTATTTGCATTACGAGTCTAACATCCTCGCTGCTTTACTGTCAAATCAATCACCCGTTTCGTAATCGTAACATAAAAGGAGACGACTCCTTCGACAAGAAATTGATGCAGTAGTCTCCGGTGAACCCACAAACCAAAACGTGACTAGGTCACTTTGACAGTTTTTCTGTATGGGGGTGGTAACGAGTCCGATCGGCAGGCCTAGCGAAGTTATAGAGCATTTGATCCTTATAAGCGACATTATGGGTGCAAGACTACGATATGAGTTTTTTTTTAATCAACCGGTTCGATTCTCGTCCAATATATATTTTTTTTTTTAAATCTAATGTTGCAGTTTTAGTTTTTATCAAAATCGGCCCTGAGCACTTTTCGCTATTCCTTGTAGTTTAGGATTTGGCCTTGAAGGCACACTTGAAAAATTCATTAGGTTACATTAGGTATCATAGTTTTTGCTTAATACGGACTTTCAGAAATTTTAGAGATCAACAGCGTTACCCTTCTGCTATTATATCATAAAAATAAAGCTTTAATTAAACATATAAGCACATTGTATATGTTTAATTAAAGCTTTATTTTGTAGAGATGTATATTATACATCTCTACAAATGTTACAACCAACATAGTAATTCTATTATAACAGAAGCAATGTGTACATAAAATATAGACGCTCCAAATATAATCAAGTTGCAGTTCTGACGAGAGAAGATCTGACTTAGCCGAAGTCGACGTCAACACCAGCTCAGTGCAAAGTTGGGACCGTGTTGACTTACTTCCAGACATTTGATTGTACTCCGTCTGATTACAGTCCGGTCACTTCACTCAGACATCTACATCTAAGGGGCGCATACGATCCCTAACTCTAAAGGTGGGGCTTTTTTAGAGTTAGGTTATTTTAAATAAGAATTTTGACATATTTTCTATGTAACAACTGTTATTAATTGTCCCTTAACTTTGTTACGGGCTCCCTTAGAGTTGGAAAAATCGGGCATAAATCTACCATTATGAGAATACCTCAAATACAACTATATATACAAAAAATATAGTAATAATACAAGATATTTACAAGTAACTCAATAAGAAAAAATCACAAAAGTTACATCGATTTTTCCTATTACTTCAATATGGAGCAGATTATAAAGTCATGTTTTTTTTAAAGTTATGTATATGTATAAGATCTAGTACATGGCCTAGCGTTTTTATAAAATTCAAAATATTTTGAAAATTATATCAAAAAAACTAAAAAAAAATCCAAGAATTCCGCGCGGGATTTTTTTAGTTTCTCACTCGCACTGACTTGTAACAGGCATCTTTTATTTCACCTGTTTTATTTGCCTTTACACGTCCTCTTAACAAAAACTACACTGTAGCAATAGCAACAAAAACCTCAGTTATGCAGAGTGTTATTGTTGAGTACAATAAAAGAATCAACTTTCATTATTTGGCAGCCGCGTCATTGGAGCGATCGTCCCTTTTCACGAAATATGTATGTCTGCTTACCATCAGATAAATACAAAATCATAAGCTGTGCTAAAATTAATTAAAATGCAAAGATATCATTTTTTTTTCTAGTGAAATGTAGGAAAAATATACATAAAAAAACAACACCCAAAGCGTAAGAGGCGCCGCCACTGGAAAGCCAACTTACTATATTTGACGGTCTGTATATATTATTATTATAACAATAATTTTGGACTGAGATGTGCGGACTACACTTTAATAGGCTAAGTCCATTGCCTTCCAGATAGTGTAAGCGTACACGCTGACCAGTGCCAGCGTCAAGTCGCCTCGGTAATCAGATTATGGGCGTCGGACATACGGGCGGCGACGGCCGGTCACGGGTTGCGACCTCCGTTCATTTATACCACCCTGGTACTTCAGACCAATCAAATTATACTGCAAAGAGCTGTTTAAACTCTGTAGTGACGATGAACACTTTAAGATTTAATTCCTACTTTACAGTCTTTCTTAATTAAATAATAAGAAAAATATCTATTATTTGTGTGATCTCTATAACTTCACTAGACCGGCCGACCGTTTTCAAACACTTCAAACAACTGCAAAAACCGTCAAGTGAGCTGGTCATTTTTCAGATTTAGTCTGTAGGTTAACTGGTTATCTTTATTATAGGAGCCTACTGCATCGATCTTGTCGAAGTGGTAGTCTTTTTAGGGAACAGTTACGAAATAGGCAGTAGATTTGACAAGCAAATCCATCTTTGTCGCCGTCCATTTGGTAACCGCATTATATATTAGGCTGGAATAGTGGGAGAGACCAATTGTATTAAACTACATTATATTGATCGACTTAATTCATGGATTTTGTCTACTCACTATCAGATAGATAAAAAGTCACATGCTGCGCTTTATAAAAAAAAGTAAATGTTTCTAAATTAAATATTATGGCTTTTCTAAAAGGATGTTGTAAATTCCAAGCTCTTTCTCAAGAAGCACCCAACACAACCGAGCTCCTTGATGAGATGCAAAATACCTTATTTCAATTCCAAAGCTCTTAGGTTCTCTACAAAAAAACTCCATTAAAATCCGCGTGCAGACAAATATTCTGAAAACGTTTGTTTTCTTTTCCTTAGCTTAATTTCATCCCCTAGGCACTTTATCTCCGTATTAATAAATTTAAAAACAAAGAATTTAGAAATGCTTTTAAAGAAATGTAAAAAGTACCATCACGCCGTCTGGCACCGCCTTGACAGCCTCAGTAGAGGAATTTTATTTCCACCTCGTCGTAGCCGATGCATAATGAGTCTACACTTAACAATTGGCCTGTCGTGCAGTGTTTGGAAACACTTAATAAACTATCTATAAATAGTTTTACAAGTTGGTATAGTGGAACTGCGACCGATACGACGTGCCTCCGAGGCACTATAGAGAGCTGCCTGTGATCAACTGACAGATAAAGAAACTGTTGGCTAGGCATTAAATATGATTCTTAGTGTTGTTGAGCTTGGATATAGCCCAGGTCAAGGTCTTTAAAAACCAGTCAGTTTGTGACTGATCCGGAAATCGTCTGCTGTTTAGATATTTTGGTAGATATGATCCTGGATATACCTTCTGCAAAGTTTTACCATGACAACGAATAAGGTAAAGGCACAAAATGCCTACTATCCTAAAACAAAACTCTGGATGTGTTTTAGATTAGGTAGGTTAGTCTACTGGAATTGTTTTATCATACGTCTAGTATGTCTTACACAACCCAAAAGGTTTTGAGCGGTTCCAGATCAGTCACCACACATGAGTAAGGTGACTGATCTGGAACCGCTCAAAACCTTTTGGGCTGTGTAAGACATACTAGACGTATGATAAAACAATTCCAGTAGACGCGCAGCTGTCTAGGTCGTTAAGGTGTTTAAAAACTTATTAGTATACACCGGTATTGGAACAACTATAATGTTTTAGTCTAACCAACGCGGTCATCAGGTTTTTAAAGGTTAATATATAATAGATAACTCAGCAAATCTCACTAACACCACACTATCAAAGCGAATCACATACAAATGACAGATCGTAATTAAAGGAAATAAATAGGCGTTACCACAAGTCGGCCATACAATTATAACCTCCAATAATTTACAGCAAACGTCATAGACAGACGCAGAACCTCTATACAGAGTCCATGTGACAGCCGCTATACATCACACGTAGGATAGCAAACACAAACCAAAGGCACAATTTAAACCACAAACCTTCACTATATCATAAAACAGCATCCATTAATGCTTTATTAAACGAAGGAAAAGCTATTAAAGCTACACACGAAGCAATGTAAGTTGAAAGATTAACTACGCAGAGCGGCGTTGTAGAAGGTACATTGATGGATGTAGTGAGAACCGTGTAGGCGTTTAGAATGGTCGGCTCTAACAAATAAAGCTAACAATGCGACGGATTGTCGACGAGCGCAGGCTATGACTATTGACGTACTGGAATAACGTGTTACAGCAATTAAAGAGAAAGTTTATATGCTTTTAGTTACGTAAAACTGAAGCTTGATAAAGAAACTCTGTGATCTATATGATTCCAAGATTGAAATAATACAAAAATGTATTAAATTAACCTAAAACCTCCTTACTTACTACTTCTTTAATATCCTATCTGCTTTTTCCTTAAATCAATTGCCCATTTCACAACCGCACCCTAAAAGGACTACATACATAACATTAGTGAACCCACAGACTAAAACCAAAACTTGACTAGGTGAAACGGAACGTAAATGAATAAATTATATGAATCTAAGATTGTTATAATAAAATGATTATTTATTTACCCACCAAGCTGTTACCGGGGATACTAAAATCGACTGGTATTCCAAATTTATACCGACCGCCATCTATTTTCGAGATATCGGTGGAAAGACAAACAGAAGTAAAAATCCTCATTTCTTAAAAAATCAACGAAACCCAAAAAGAAGCAATATAGTTGATAAATTAAAGCAACAACATTAAACATAACATGATAGTTAGCAAAGATAAAATTGAAACATACGGTTAACAATAGTGACATCGCATTACATAAGTAACTCTGAATGAAACCTAAATGTCGTAATGGAGATGTTATCAGGACATGTGTGTCAAACCAATTGCTAGTCATACGTGGATGGGGACACGCAACTGTTACATCTGCAATTAGGCAGAGTTCACTTTACATATCAACTATGCTTCATGTTGATACATGGACAATTTCCATAGGATCTAAATTAATTAATTGGAATTTCACCGAAAATAGTTTTTGGACCTAAAAGATTTTTTTTATATCTAAAATAATAAATAAGATAAGAAGAAAACTTAAAAAAAAAAAAAAAAAAAAAAATACCATCACGGGTGCCTATTTGGCTCTCGAGAACCGTTTAAACGGCCTCAGGGTACCCAGCGGAGGGATTAACCCGTCCTCATTTCGCCGATGGTATTCGGAGGCAACACCTAACAAGTGGCGAGCTTGTTGCGGTGTTTATTATGAAATAGCGTCGTTGTATAAAGCGGTCACCCATCCCAGGCCGGCCTTGTTGTCATCTGCTTAACCTTGTTATCAGTTGCGCAGTGACTTAACCACTAGGCTGGGCCGCTTTTTATAAAAAAAAAGATCTAGATGTTCGTAGGGATATATTTTCAAAATTAAAAAAATCACATATACGATGAGGTGGGAATTAAAAGCCCTTCGCTGGGTTCTCTGAGACCGCCTAGGTGGTTTCGGGAGCCCAAAGGAACACATAAAGTTATGTATGTACGTAAATAAATTCCCTTATGAAAATGATTTCTGTAAGTTATACCAAAACATCCAGTATATTCAATTTAAGCTTTAATTATAAACAAATGTATTATCATATTCTAGACGTTTTTTTTTTATCACCATCACCAAGGGCAATATGTGCTTGTGCACCTGAGCTCGTCTTAAGTGCACAGGGAAAGGATTCGCGGACCCTAGAATCTAATAATATCTAAATGTTCTTTTCAGTGATAATAAAGTTTTTTTTTGGAAAAAAAGAACACGGAGGTGTAGATTTTAATTACTCGATCGCACACATAATTTCTTTAAAAAAATATGTTAAGTCTTGAAAACACAACTAAAGAAATATTTTATAATCATAAATTAAACTTTGGGTGCCTATTATTATTATTATTATTTTAAAGACAATCTAATTAGGATCGAATAAGTAATATTTACACTTTTACGTTCTTTTTTCATTAAAAAAAACTTTGATATCACTGAAAACAACATTTACACGTTTTTAGACGTTCGAGATCGCGAATCCTTTCTGGCTTCTTACCGGCCACAGCGCTCAGACAGACGGGTTTGGTTTTAACCTTGTCGTTGCTGATGGTATTCTTACTATTTTTTTTTACCTTTTGACTTATTTTAAAAAAAACATTTACGAAATAACCTATACTCCACCGTAAATCTACACGCCATAAAACCGTGCAACATGACCCCTATCGCATAATTATTAGGGGCACAACTCAGCAAGTTTTAGGACGACCCTTTAGAAACACGATAGGAATTAATTAGGCATACAAAGCGCTCAGTTTTATCAACTCGACTAAATAATATGTCAGACGTTGAGAGGGGGAGTGACGAAGTGACAGTGACATAAGTGAGGTGCCCGCTGACCCCTGGACGGGAATCGATTGCAGATTGCGAAGCTGTCAGCGTAACAAAATCTACCGATGCAACTATGTACGGTGTAATATTTGTCCTCTACCTAGATTAGCTCGCTTGTTAATCGCGATGACGTAATTTACCAAGATTTTTGAAGCCATTGTTAAGAACCCAATCTTGAACTACGTCAGAATGACGTTTTAACGATTAGCGTGCGAGCGAACTGAGGACGCGTAATCACTCCTCTGGTCACAAACTATGTTAGGCTTATGTACCAGAAACATTTAATTAAAACGTGTAATTTAACTATCAGGAGGGTGTCCTGATCACAGTAAAATTGTTAGAAAGTAGGTTCAGATTCCTAAAACTCCTAAATGACCATCTGATTGATAATATTATAAGCGAAATAAGCAGCGTGTGTAAATAAAATCTGACTTCTTTTTTGTCGCACACCTTAGTAAGGAATGTGCGACATGTGACAATGTGAAGTTCCTTAGCAAATAATTGTATATATAGGTAAATAATAGGTCTGCTCATAAACTGGTAAATACAGCATCATATACCACAATCCATTAAAAATTCCATATAAAACAAAAGTATCTAAATGCGTAGGCTTTTATTCAAAACCTAATCTCAGTTGAGGAAAATTTACATGTCTGTATATATTTTATTTTGTGTCCTTAGATTTAGTAAGGGACAAATCCTCCCTCTGATGAGATAAGTCCCAGCTACTATGTAACGGATGGCAACACATTCTTTGGGAGCGAGAAAATGTCGGATGCTTCGGCAATCGGAAACGCCATCTCGTTCCACTTTATAGTCCGATCTTAACTTTTATGTCAATTCTAGTATTTTCAGCAAATCCTTTTACTTACAAAATAAACATGCAACATTTAAAAGGCAAATTACTTAAAATAAAATAAAACATTTCATCAGCTTCGTCCCAGAGCGGATTTTAAAAAACATAAATTTCACACTGCTATATGGAACTCGGAAATACATTTCATATTTTGCAGTGAAATTATTCGAAAATCTCTCTAGTTAGCTGAAGCTTTATGCACCGCTTCATATAAATTGTCGCTTAAAACCTTTGTGGGCTCTATTATAATTATGAACCTCGTGAATGGCGTAAATGTGAAAATTGCATTAATGCTACTACTGAATCTTGTTTTAATTTTATTTCAGTAAAGCAGATTATTGGAATAAAACGTGAAGTCAAATTGGTTTGCGGCCCCATGTACGTAGATACTACCTTATACATATAAAATAATTTATATATGTATTTAGTATATTATATCGTCTCGTACACTGTTTTTGTTATTATACCACACATATAGTTTAATTAGCTTTCGTAATAACAAATAAGTAACAGTGCATTTTCATTTGATAAAATTGCACTTATTATTATTTAGGTAGGAAAAATGTCTCTATAACCCGTCAAGTGATCTAGTCATATTTCAGTTCTAGTCTGTAGGTTTATCGGTCCTCCTTTCAAAATTACAAAACAGGCATTGTATTGACAGTGTCAATTCAATCAGAAAATTCGTCTTTGTGGCTATAGCCACAAAGACGAATCATCGCTGGGAATTATTTATTTATTTATTGTTGGAGAATTCATATTATTTTGACAAAATTAAAAAAAAAATGTTTCATCTTCTTCAACTTGTGTTGCGACATAGGCCTCTACCAAATATTTCCAAACCATTATATCTCTGGTCTATTGCAACTAGGACCTCCTGTGTCTTTATGTCATCTTCCCATCAGATATGTTGTCTACCTCTCTATCTTTTCCCTGTCTGTTTATTGTGCGATTTTTACTCTGTCGCACAATAAAACAAGTGGAAAGTTCTGCCAGTCTAATTTTTCTTTCAGTATCTAAAATAATCCTAAGTCCTCTATTAAGTCCTCTAAGCGACGACGCGTGAATAAGTTCCTCAAGCAGATATAGTGGACTCACCAATTGTAGCATCATTGCTTAGTATTCTTGGTTAAGATCATTCTTGGACTTTATCTAGTCACGTGTCAGTCAAGCGAAAAAAAGCGGCCCCAGCCTAGTGGTTAAGTCACTCCGCAATTGATAAGAAGGTTAAGCAGATGACAACAAGACCGGCCTGGGATGGGTGACCGCTTTATACAACGAGGTTATTTCATCATTAACACCGCAACAAGCTCGCCACTTGTTAGGTGTTGCCTCCGAATACCATTGGCGAAATGAGGACGGGTTAATCCCTCCGCTGGGTACCCTGAGGCCGTTTAAACGGTCCTCGGGAGCCAAATAGGCACCCGTGATGATGATGGTATATGTCAGTCAAAAAAAATAGGTTAACAAGTATTTAATAATCAGAATTTACTTTGAAAACAGATATTATAGTAATAAGAACCACGTTTCGTTTCTAAAACTTAAATTAATTCCTTTCCTTTGTAATATATTAGATATAAGTTAGTTCCAGAGGATCGCACATACAGGACAGTGACCGAGCACACTCGCAGAACAGCTCCTGTATCGCTCCGATCAATACGTGCTCGTTATTTCGGGAACTTTTGATTAACTTAAAATAAGTCGGTACAATGTTTCGGGTCGCTGGAAATCATTCCTCTCCTCCCCCCTCCACCTACCTGTATCCCCTCCACTCATTTATAATTTTGTAGGTAAAAGACAGATTGACATGCTCTCGACGTTCTAAAATTTATTGAAATTTTTGCTGTAATTTTTTTTCGAAGGAAATCTAAATTGGAATTCCAGATTTTTTTTTGTACACCTAGTGTGCTTTGTGTTTTATTTATTTATTTACTTTGTTTAGAAGTTTTCTTATTATATAACTAATAATAACTATTTATAACTAAAATTTAGCATAGTTTTATCAAAACAAAGTTATATTAAAATATACTCGTAATGCAATTCGTCATTGGTGCCCCCCATTTCGTAATCGCATCATTTAGCCGGCATAGTGGGAGCGATAAATATTGTTTAAGAACAATTACTGATTGACCCCATTCATGGACTTTGTAGGTCTGCTCACCACCAGGTAGATACAAAGTCAAATGTCGTGCTCCAATAAACAAAAATTAAGGATATTTAAGACAAATGAAATACATAGGTATATAGCTAAGTAGTAGGTGCCCTGACAGCCTTCGTGGTTGGCATTGTATCCGGAGGTCGTGTGTTCGATTCCCACTCATGGCAAAATAACTAATAATAATATTAGTACGTATTTCTATACAGTTTTCTATGGTCTGAATGTTTATAATATGTATTATGCGGGTCCCTCACATTCGCAAGAATACGCGAACTCACAAGTATAGGACGGTATTCGCGAATATATGTGTACGTGTTTTACCAATACATTCGCCTATTTTCCGTCTCGTTTGGAAAAGTTTGAACGAATGTTTTTGCGCATGTGAGAGACCAGGGTTAGCATCGTTGTTTGTACAAGCCTAGAGCTTGGGTCTTACGGAATTATTGAGGGATCTTTTTTTTTCCCAGTTCCCGAGTTATGAGAGCACGGTGTATAGCCACATTATTTAATATAACTAATTTATTAAAATCTACAATAATCTAATATTAAATTTTGCCTTGGAAGTTATTTTCCAAAAACAATCATTTTTCCGTTAAATCAAATCATGACATAATAATTAAATATTCTACGAAAATGAAGGTTTATCAAAGTTATTTAATTAGTTTTCGCAATTTAACTTCGTTTTCATTTAGATTAAAGGATTCCTGAATTAGATTTAGAAATAAAGACTCGGTTATTATGTAGAAATTTCTTGAAATTTATTTATTCTAATACAATTTGTTTTAAATATAGGTAATAATAAAAAAATAAAAAATAAATTAATATGTTTATTTGTGAACAAAGGGTACATATATATATATAACAATAGTATAAAATGTAAAACAAATTAATTTTCAAATATTCAACTGATTCACAAAACCTCTATAGTGCCTCGGAGAGCATGTTAAGCTGTCGGTCCCAATTTTACTATACCAACTTGTGAAACTGTTAATAGATGGGTTATTAAGTCTACCCAAACATCGCGACAAGCTAGCCACTTATTAGGTGCAGATAGACTTATATCATACCTACTACGCTACGCTACTACGAGGTGGGATTAAAACCCCTCCACTGGGTATCCGGAGGCCTTCTAGGCGGTCTCGGCGTATGGCACCCGTGATGATATATATATTTATTCAACTGATTTAATATGTATTATGCGGGTCCCTCACATTCGCAAGAATACGCGAACTCACAAGTATAGGACGGTATTCGCGAATATATGTGTACGTGTTTTACCAATACATTCGCCTATTTTCCGTCTCGTTTGGAAAAGTTTGAACGAATGTTTTTGCGCATGTGAGAGACCAGGGTTAGCATCGTTGTTTGTACAAGCCTAGAGCTTGGGTCTTACGGAATTATTGAGGGATCTTTTTTTTTCCCAGTTCCCGAGTTATGAGAGCACGGTGTATAGCCACATTATTTAATATAACTAATTTATTAAAATCTACAATAATCTAATATTAAATTTTGCCTTGGAAGTTATTTTCCAAAAACAATCATTTTTCCGTTAAATCAAATCATGACATAATAATTAAATATTCTACGAAAATGAAGGTTTATCAAAGTTATTTAATTAGTTTTCGCAATTTAACTTCGTTTTCATTTAGATTAAAGGATTCCTGAATTAGATTTAGAAATAAAGACTCGGTTATTATGTAGAAATTTCTTGAAATTTATTTATTCTAATACAATTTGTTTTAAATATAGGTAATAATAAAAAAATAAAAAATAAATTAATATGTTTATTTGTGAACAAAGGGTACATATATATATATAACAATAGTATAAAATGTAAAACAAATTAATTTTCAAATATTCAACTGATTCACAAAACCTCTATAGTGCCTCGGAGAGCATGTTAAGCTGTCGGTCCCAATTTTACTATACCAACTTGTGAAACTGTTAATAGATGGGTTATTAAGTCTACCCAAACATCGCGACAAGCTAGCCACTTATTAGGTGCAGATAGACTTATATCATACCTACTACGCTACGCTACTACGAGGTGGGATTAAAACCCCTCCACTGGGTATCCGGAGGCCTTCTAGGCGGTCTCGGCGTATGGCACCCGTGATGATATATATATTTATTCAACTGATTTTCTTAATGTACAAACTTTTTTTTTCTTAATGTGCAACTATGATTTTCTAAATGATTAAATGCCTATTGATATTCTTTAGTGTCACAAGAGCATGCTACTAATGTGTACCCTAGCATATGTATAAAGTTAAAAAAATATATTTTTTAATAAGGGTATTTTTATTTTAAATTAAATTAGGCATCAACCTTATTTTTAAGACACTGTTATTGTTATGTACTTTTTTTTAATATTACCATGTTTTCTTTTTAGTATTGGACAACGGCATGTGTCTTTGCATTAACCTGGTAAGCAAATCCTACAAAATGCATGAATGGTGTCCATCCGTTTCGTAACCGCATCCTGAAAGGAAACTGTCACCCCGACAAGAAATCGATGCAGTATATTTCTGCATTTTAATTTTAAATATCTTTATTAATGCCATAATTTTATATCTTTTTAATCATCAAAAATACCGAATTATATTACAAAGATATTTTGATACTTTAATTAGGTCAAACCCGTGTGCACAACTTTACGGGCGTTGGTTACCGCCGGGCTCAGTCTGTGTCTCCAGTTAAACGGTAATCACATGTCCTGAGATAACTGAACCAGGTACGGTCGCCAACGCTATAAATTAAACTCGAATGCTCTTTCATTTAGTTTAGTACTGCAGAAGGAAATTGCAGAAAACGTATATTAGGTGTGTTGGTGACCGTACCTACCTTTGTTTAATATTTCTACTTATGTATTAGGTAGTCAAGATAACGAAATACATTATGTACAATGGCTACAACGCGGAATGCTAAAAACTATTTTATTTATTTACTTATTCAATATTGGAAAGCTCTACAGTGTAGGAATGCTGCATGAAGCTAAAAAAAGCGGACGGGCACGGTTTTTACCTTCATGGAAAGGTGACAAATTAAAAGAAAGAAATAGAAAATTAATAAAGGGATTATTTACACTATTAAGTCACTTCCTACATTTATTTACAATTGTTAGTTAGGAGGAATAAGGAATCACATAAAGTATATTATTTCCCTAATAGCGCGAGGAAATATTAAAGGTATACAACACTAGGGATAAACATTTTGTTATAGGGGCGTGTGTCGCCTGTAAGAATTTTCACTCGACTGCTAGGGTCGCTGAGCTACTGCGGGGGCAAATCAAATCAAATATTATTTATTTCATATAAATCTTTACAGATATTTATGAATAGTCAAAAAAAAAAGTTTTAACAATAAAGTCCAGAGTGCGTTTGGTTAGGCTGCTATATATATATTAATTAATAAAAGGTGTCATAAAGATATTAAAAAAAAAACAACCAACCGAACGCACGCTACATAACCAACTAGTGTAAGACTAGGTGGTTAGCTGATTCCATTGACCATCCGATTATCATCTGCCATACAAGAGTGCCACCGAGGCGACCAACCTCACCTCACCAACCGTATCCACGCCCTAAATATTAGTTCTTATATTATATTATTATCATTATATTAGCTGTAGATATTTTTGAATGACCATCAATCGCATTAACATAGTTATATGGATCGGTATTAGTGTGAGTTTTTTTAACATTTACTTTCGCGTTAACTATACTACTGCGTCTAACTGCGTTAACATTTTGACCAATCACACGCTCGCATTTTTACTTCTCAATTTCCGCTTGGAGCGCTGAACTATCTCCCATACAAATTTTAGTTAACTCAAACTCAAAGTAATAGTTAGAAAACTCACACTAGGGGTCAAGGAAATTATTTAGAAAATAATTCAAAACCAAAAAGGCCCTCTAGGCGAAGAGCATGGTCGCTTTTTATGCTCGAACGTCGAAGAAGAGCGAAAGAAAGGGAGATAACAAATGTATTATCCTATTGGTGCATCTATATTGTTGTTTCGTTTTGGTTACATCTGCAACGATAAAAACGAAAGTGACGTCATCATCAAATGTCATTTTCATACAAAAGTTTCGTTAGCGTTATTTAAAACTTCGCTCATGGCTAGGGGGGCTGATATGGTACAATGGAAAGTTTATATATACATTATGAATATACAATGTCGTTAATACGAGATGTAAGTCTAAATATTTGGGACGATAACTTAGAATTTGTCTCTCTGTAATCTTACCCTGTGCTGAATATACTGAACATAAAGGATGGAAAGGCGTTCGGGTATCTTTGTATCCACGAACTTTCACGGCAAGGAGCTCAACCACTGAGCCACCAGGTTCCAGTCACCCCTCACAAATTTTGTCATTGTTTGTTATCTACTTATACACAGACGCCCTCTATTAGCTTTTTCCATAAATTAAATTTTCTTCTAAAATTTCTTCAGAGGAGGAATAGTGTGAGTGTTTTGGGCGCGGAAGACTTAAACGATTTTTTTACCTTATTTAGTTTTAAATTTATAATATAATAGATTATTGTTTATCTAAATATATATATAACTCAAAGGTGACTGACTGACTGACACAGTGATCTATCAACGCACAGCCCAAACCACAGGACGGATCGGGCTGAAATTTGACATGCAGGTAGATGTTATGACGTAGGCATCCGCTAAGAAGGATTTTGATAAATTCTACCTCCAAGGGGATAAAATAGGGGATGAAAGTTTGTATGTTAAAAAAAATAACTATTCGACGCGGACGAAGTCGCGAGCACAGCTAGTAACTCTATACGAGTGAAGTTAAAAGTCCTAGTTTCTAATACTAGATTGTAGATAATATATCTTTAAAAAAAATATCTCGATAAGGAATTTAAAATTATCCTGATAAGGAATTTATAAAAATACATAAATATAAAATACTGAAAAAAGTAAAAAAAAAACACTCCTCTGCCATAGTTACTAGAGACTATAGTAAATATTATTCGGAAAAACTTGTGGTAGAGCTACCGACTTTCCTAGCTGTCTCTATTTTTTTTTAATAAAAATCACTCTTACATCAGTTGGGTAAAGTTTTTTTTTATATATTGTTGTTTTCTTATTAATAATTTGTTGGTTGTTTTTTTTATTAAACTTTTTATAAGTATACTAAATACACTTTCATTGTATTTTCTTTATAATGTACCCACAGTAGTTTACGAATACTTTTTGTTGTTGCTTATTTTGTGTTCATTTTCGGTTGAATTGTTTTATTTTTTATTTAGTTGTTTAATATCGAAACGGTATTTATATACCTAAATGATGAATTGTTAATTTGTAGGCCGAGTACTAGAAACTAGAAAGAGACTAGTGACAACAACACAGGGGATCCTAGTGTGGTGACTAGAGTTCTATATCAACAAAACTAATATACATACATATCATCTCGGGTGCCTTACGGCGCCCGAGACCGCCTAGACGGCCTCAGGATACCCAGCGAAGGGGTTTTAATCCCGCCTCGTCGTAGCCGATGGTATGAGTCTACCTAACAAGTGGCTAGCGCGATGTTTTGAATAGACTCAATAACCCATCTATAAACAGTTTCAAAAATTGGTATAGTAAAACCGGGACCGACAGCTTAAAGTGCTCTATATAGTGGTGTTGTCAAACATATGTACTTTTTTTTTAAATTAAAAACTTATTGGTACACACCGGGATTCGAACCAGGGACCTAAGTGTTTTCAAGTCCAATGTCTAATCAACTCAGCCACCAAGTAGGAATATACTTATATAACTATATATATTTATGCCCCCAGTTTTGTAGACTCGGAATACTATCAGCTCGTGACGAATAAAAATCCCACCTCTGGGTACCCTAAATCCGTCTAGCTAGGACTGGCTAGGAGGTCGCGGGCGCCGTAAGGCATGCATGGTGGTACAAAGGTAAAGGAAATAGGAAGAGTTGAAAAGATAATTGATAATCTATCGCAAAGGAGTTCTCATAATAAAAACATAAATAAAAGAAAATAATAATCTACTGCCATAATAAAAAGCATAATAATCGAGGCATCATTAGAGAGCAACAAGGGAATTTAAAATATCTGTAGGAAGGTGCAGCTTCCTGTGAACAATACGAAAACGTGACGGCTACATATCACCTTCTTGGACCGGGTCCAAGGGAAGAATAAAGAAATTACTCCAAGTCGAGAAATAACGAGGTATAACGAGAAATGCGTTATATTGTTTCTCTGTTAGTTTTTATTACAATGTAACAAAACCTCTATACAGCTGTACTTTTACAGCTGTATGTTAAGTTTTGTTATAATTAACATAATAGTTTTTTTTTATATTATGGCAGTTATATAATATTTTTGATAGATGTATAAAAAACTATACTTTTCTGTTTAGGGTGTTCTGCTTATGTATGAGTATATATGAATATATATAGTTGTTTAATATATACAGTTTGGGATAGCTCTAAACGAGAATGAAATTTTAATAATTAGTTTTTATATTACCCAATAGTTTTCTATTTATTTATATAAATATATTTTTTTTACTTTATAGTACACAAGACCCCTGAAACCCGATGGATTTCTGTTCATTTGATAATAAAACAATAGTTTAGGTGTTTAAACGCCTATTTAAGTTTTGATAAACAGGCCCTAAAGCAACAGAAGTTATTATTGAACTCTGAAATTAGGCGTGTTTGCTATTCTGATTTATAAATATCTATTCATTTTGGTATTTTGGTAAATCTTTATTTCTTAGCCAAGTAGATAGTTTACTTAACACAAAAAAAAAAAAAAAACTATGTATCATAACTATAACAGATAAATTAGCATTACAATTAAAAATACATAAAATATTTACGTCGAGTTAAAATATTTTATTTTATTTGTCGCATGTTTCATTTGATAATAAAATTAACAGTTAGAAATTTGATTGCCTAAACAACGACTATCCATTTAGTTTTAGGCTATATGTATCCAAGACAGCCTCCGTAGACTAGTGGTTGCGTCATTGATGTTGTATCCGAGGTCGTCGGTTCGATTCCCACCCATGGCAACAAAATATTAGAAATATTTTCTGTACAGTTTGTCATGGTCTGGGTGTTTATAAAATATAATATTTATAATATCGTTGCTTCTGGTACACATAGTACAAGTCTAGAGCTTAGTTTGTGACCAGAGCAGTGTAAATTGTCCTAAAAAAATGCAGTGGAAATTTAATTTTAATATAATAAAACCAACACATATCATCACGGGTGCCTTACGGCGCCCGAGACCGCCTAGACGGCCCCAGGGTACCCAGCGGAGGGGTTTTAATCCTACCTCGTCGTAGCCGATGGTATGAGTCTACACCGAACAAGTGACTAGCTCGTCGCGATGTTTTGAATAGACTCAATAACTCATCTATAAACAGTTTCACAAGTTGGTATAGTGAAACCGGGACCGACAGCGTAACGTGCTCTCTGAGGCACTAAAAACCAAAACCTTACCTATTCGCTCTTTAATTAATACACGAAACTAAATATATATTTTATTTAGGCAAGCTGGTTAGATAATTTTTACATAGGAGAATACTTATTATTAAAAAAAAAAAATATATTGGTCACAAACTAAGCACTAATCTTATACTATGTGTACCAGAAACAACGATATAATTAAGAGCAGCGTCTGATCAAACATTTTCCATACATACGACCTTTTGGTCCTTATTGTTATCCCCCCAAACATTCATAGATTTTTCTTGTGCTAGTGCTCTTTCTCTTTTTATTGAGGATCGGGGGGAATGGTAGCGTTACCGACTCACCGTCATGCGGGGGGAGAGTTAATACTTTGCAGTTGATTACAATCAATACAATATGTAACGCATACAATGAGCTATAGGTTGGGGTCAATCGGACAATTTTCAACGACAAACTACAATCTTACAAAAAAAGGGGCTTAAGTTATTGCATAAAAGACAATGAATTCTAAATGAATTTTTCTGTACCGTTGCGCTTTTGCGACTGTTTTCACTGTATATTACTTTCTGATTAATTGTATAATAGTAGATTTTTTTTTGAATATCTTTTTGGTTAGTACAATTTCCTTATTTATAATTATGTGTGTTAATAATTGTGCATCACATATGCACAATATGTGTGTACATATATATAAGACTTATAGTTTTTTTTTTTTTTCTACCATCACCGCTTTTTAGCTCCCGAGAACCGTTTAAACGGCCTCAGGGAACCCAGCAGAGGGATTAACCCGTCCTCATTTCGCCGATGATATTCGTAGGCAACACCTAACAAGTGGCGGTGTTTTAAGATAGTATAGCCTAATTGTATAAAGCGGTCACCCATCCCAGGTCCGGCCTTGTTGTCACCTGCTTAACCTTCTTATCAGTTACGCAGTGACTTACCACTAGGCTGGAGCCGCTTTTATAGTTAATTTCAAATTACATATAATACATTTAAAAATGGTGTGTACATGTCACAAACGAACATATCAGACTTTGTTACATATTAATATTAATCAAACCAATGTTACAATATGTGAGCCATTTATGTATCTTTTTTTAATAAATTAAAATATATACATATTAAAAAATTTAGTTTTATCGCTGAAGTTAAAGCTCTAACAAAATATGGACGATATTGATTGAGTTCTGACTCCATACAACATATCCAAACATTAGTCATTAATTGAAGGAATTCCCAAAGCATAAATATTGACTGTAATCTAGATCTATTGTGAACTATAGGCCATTAAAACCATTGTTTGGAAGTGCAGCCATTTAAATTTCTACTCCACAATTTTATTTGAATTCATTTTGTGCTCTGCGAAATGTAAAAAAATAACTTCAAAGAGAAGCAGCAATCAAATTGTCAAGTGATTGTTTGTTGCGGATAATCTCAAAAACTACTTTACCATTAGAAAGCTCTATTATCAGCGAGTAACATGGGCTATATTTTAATTTCGATCCGAATTATTTTTAATTAAACGGCGAGTAATACTACGAGACGCAGCGTGTTAAATAAACGACTATATATGGCCTCCATAAAATAAAATAAAAACTATTTGTCTCTAAAGAAGACTATATAATTAGAATTTAATAAACTTTAAAATCACTATTAAAAGTAGTCTCGACCTTTCTAAACTAATTATTTCTGTAATCCATTTAGTAAAATTCTAGGAAATATTAATACTGACAAAAGATAAACTGAATAATATTTCCCAGAAATTTATCGTATGGACCTTAAGAACATAGTATTTGACCGATTAAAATCTGATTAATTAAATTTAATACTTTTGACAGCCTCCGTAGACTAGTGGTAACGCCTTTGGCGTTGAATCCGGAGGTCGTGGGTTCGATTCCCACCCATGGCAAATAAATATTAGTACATTTTTCTGTATAGTTTGTCATGGTCTGGGTGTTTATAAAAAATATAATATGTATTATATCATTGTTTCTGGTACACATAGTACAAGCCTAGAGCTTAGTTTGTGACCTGGGGCAATTTGTCTAAATTGTCCTACATATTATTATTATTAATTAATAAAAATGTAATATTATTATTATTACTAAGATACGGTAGCGGTAGATTTCTTATTTCTCTATTTCTAAAATTTGAATATTTATGTAGGCTTAATATTTAATCAAATTCAAACACCACCAGCTCAAACAAATCCAACTTCCTTTGTCTCTTCAAACAGAATAAAATTGTCAATCTCACAAAGATTCAATCAAAATTGTTCAAAGCTCCAAAAGTCGGAATGTCAAAAATATTTTCTACTAAAATCTTGACACGTAGTAACCCTTTGATTGTCTTAACTCAAAGAAGTTAAACAAAAGTAGGGAAGTGTAACTGACAAGTATAAGTAATGTTAAAAACACGGAGACAATAAATAAACTCTAATATTTTTTACTTAAAGGCGTATGTTATTTTTCTCATAAAAAAATATACACTTAATTTTATTTAGTGTAAAAAATCATGTTAATTACAGCGTCACCTCCAGAGCTTCCGACAAGCCGATCCTATCGACGAAATTTTTGATTACTCTTTCGTCAATATGGTCAATTTAAACTAAATACATAATATTCTGTTTATAAAAAAACATAACAATTTTGTCTCTTTGTCACTGTTTGTGTTTGCATTTTTATTATGGCCGACACTTTACGTAACCACTTTGTATTATTATTATGTATTGAAAAAATCGCATAACTTTAGAGTACGGTATAGAAAAATACTTACGGTTAACTATTGCCCTGAAGGGTTTTCAGTCCCCTATCGCAATTCCACAACAGCATTATTCTACTTTACATACTATAAGATTTTCTGCAACGTGTGCTAACGTTCTTTTTTTAAAATGGAAATATGTATTTCCCATGCGAGATGCTGCACCAAATCTCCATATAAAGAAGCTCTAACGCGTACATGTTAGAAACACTTGTGGTACACCTACTGCTCTAGGATTGTGTAGTGATTAATCACTTTATTAACTCTACGACGCTTCCTTTCTTTTTGTATCTTTAATTCATTGCTTTAAGTCTAATTAGGAGGGTAACTTTAGCAGCTCGCTTTGTGAATTTCACTTGCGCGTCGTTATTGGTCTAAGTTTGTTCGTGTCATTGTTGGCTCGGAGCCCTGACCCTACGACTTGATTATATAGAAAGCGCAATAAAGCCTATGCACTAGGAATCTAATGCTCATATAAATGTTGCTGATACCCGAAATTCCAATAAGGAATTCTTGTCTTATTCCATCAATTTCAAATCAAGACAGAATCAATATGTACCTTATTTGAATAAATATCGTATGTGAACTAAATGGGGTTTAATAAACTTTATGCAATCTATAGATGCTGAACAACAACATTGAGGTATTTATAATATGTTAGATAACTGCTGAGTAAGATTAAGTATAGCTAGAGTTTTCTCTAGTGCCCTACAATGTAATCCTTCTGTACTATAGACCAAAAGGGATCAAATCTAATCAGACCTTTTTCTACACAGATAATTTTTACATGAGGAACTAATCCTACTAATTGAAATTGAAGTGAAATATGCCTTGTTCCTAGATAGACCTATACCCATAGGTCATACAATGTAACCCTTCTGTACCGCATGGACCTATTGAAAAGAGAAGAGGAGAAATGCTCAGACAATACAATTTGATAACCTAATAAGAAATCTTATAGCTGCTCGCCAGTGAAGTTTGCTTCCTCTGACTATAAGATCAGCCTCTTCCATCGGGGTGTTTAAACGCTTGCTCACTGCTCATTATCTAAACGCTTAAACCAGATCCTCGTGGCAATTTTTGTTTGGTATGGCATGTATGTTTATGTATTACATGTATTATATTATATACAATATTTAAGTAGTTTAAGTATTGTTATGCATCATTGTTAAACTTATATCTATATTATATCTTATCGAAAAGTTTTGCACCCTAAGCATATTTCACTCTCTCAAAGGTTAGCTGGTAGAATATGCCTAAGGCATTAAGCTCCCCTATGTACAATTTTGTGCAATATAGAATTTTAAATAAATAAATAAAAGGAAAGACAGAAGTTAAACGAGAAAGCAGAAAGCTACCAAGGCGTAGATATTGATATCAAGGATCAGATAAAAGAGAAATGGCATGCCAATTCATACAAGGAAGCCAAACAACTGACCGAGGACAGAAAGAATAAGAAGCAGATTACTCCACTGACAAGAACCAGGCTCTGAAATTGTTGATGATAATGTAGTTATCTGTAGGTCTGTTGAAGAACAGTTTCCAAGAAACGGTTACTCGTTTCTCTGTTTTTCTTAATTATATATATATATATTCTCCAACCTTTGTGAAACCGCACTAATACTTTCAAGATTTCGTATAAGTTTCATTAATTCATTTATTTTTAGTTAGGCATTGAAGTCGGTATTTAGAATGTTTGCGGTATCTATTGCGAGTTATAAGTGGTCTTGGGCGAGATATTGCCGTATTCTTGGCCAAGTTTGATTGTTTTTTGTGGTTACCAACTTAGCTTGTTTACTTTGGCTTCGTTTCTTTTAGGTGCCCGGAATTATATTAAACAATACTTTTTGTTCAGTTAATAATATAAGTTGTAATTAACAAAGGCGAAAAGGATTACGTACCTACCTAATTAATGAAACTGTAATTATAATGCCGGTTAAGAAATAATTTAGAACTGTACATGTCGGGTCGTAACAGGTGATGGCAAAGGGGAATAAATTAGTTCTCAGTCAAAACTCTGGCGCATATCTGGTAGATATTTCTCGTGAGCAGCAGTGATGGTGAAACATAGGAACTAGGAATACACGAGCCAATCTACTTAATCAGGTGGTGAATTCTCCACTGTTGGAAAATCATTAATGTGGTAATTGTGGTAGAGCTTGACTTAGCAACTGGAAATACATAGACTGGTCCACTTGGTGGGACCATATATTGACCTGTTCATATAAAAAATATTTTTATATGAATAGGTCAATGTAATGCTGCTAACCGCTGCATTTTGTTATCAAAAAACCAGCAAGAGATATACATATAAAGTAACCAAGATTCTATATTTAATTATTTTTGGTCCGGTGACTCTACTGCGCATATACCTGGTGGTAAGCAGTCCTACAAAGTCCATGAGTAGAGACGACATATACATTATTGTTTAACAACCGCATTAAAGGCCCTTGTTATTGCGTCCCTTTAAATAATGCAGTTATAAAACGAGCGACGATAAAGATAATTTTTGTGTTATGATTTTATATTAATCAACTTACTGTTTTATTATCAAAATAACTGCCCGTTGCCAATTTGTAGCTGCGTCCTTAAAAATAAGACTAGGAATCGATCGATGCTTAAGTCTCCTATACACCAGTGGACCTATAAACTGATAATGAAATAGTGCTTATCTCCTAAATAAAATTAATAAAAGGTGTGTTACTTACCTTAATGAAACATACCAATGCAACATTCCCTAAATCATCTTAATTAACAAAGAAAATAGACACAATTCTAAACATAGAATACGGAAGCAGATTAATTTGGTGAGGTCAGTGCCGTGTCGGGCAAATATTGGACATTTGTATCTTGTATTAGCACGGATTTGTGAGCCCGAACGTGTTTGCCGACGTGACCGTGCTTGCGTAATGTGCACTGGTGTTACACTGGTGTTTGTCTCTTCACTAATTATTGTGGACCACGACCATGCATCAGGGAAGACTTTAATCAGTGCGACCACAACTAGAACACTTTATTAACACAAAAACCGTCAAGTAATGTTTCGGGTTTCGTCAGTGGGTTTACCGGTTTTTAGGAGAATATTACATCGATTTTTGTCTAGGTGCTAATCTCCTTTCAGGGTGCGGTTACGAAATGGCCAGTTAATTGTATGATTAAGCAACGAGGAAGTAAGGTAGACTTGTAATAGAAATCGTTTTTGTCACCGGTTCGTAACATTGATATTTTGATCGACCCCATTCATGGACTTGTAGGTCTGCTTACCATTAGGTAGATATTTAGTCAATTTTCTGCTCCAATAAAATAAAAATAGACAAGTAATGTTGAATTCACTGAACATGAACTATGTGTTGTGTCGTGATGCATCGAAACCATATAAAGTATGAAGACATGTCGTAGAGCTACCTGACGTGTTGCGACACGCTCGTCTTCTATGGCATTAGTTTACCCACCCCCGCCAGGTACAAGTTATGTACAGTCCATAGCGGAAATATTAGAAAATATTAAAAAATAGTACCGAAAAATTACAGCGAGACGGCTCGCTGTAATTTTTCGGTACTATTTTTTAATTAATAAGGTAAATCTATATAGACCATTAAAAAAACAACCTTAGTATTACAATAAATAGATACCCGCCATGTCAGGGCTTGTCACAACACGACATGTAAATCCAGATATGGATCTAGAACGTCTTACGAAGTGGCGTACATCACTCTGTCTGATATTAACATTAGAAAACGAAACTATTCCAGAAACCTACTATATAGATTCCTTGACGAGGTCGAGTCTATTTCTTAAGGTGCTTCACAATTTTTTTACCTATTTTTCAGAATATTAACGATAGGTATCTTGAATGAAATCTTGTGATAGTATAGTTCAAGAGAGCAATTCTCCCGCTTTCAATATGCATGTCGATTGTCGGCTCGGTGTATTCGATGAAACTGATAATTTTATATGGTGATCTGTCACTTTTGACTGGATTATACCGAACCGAAACGTAAGCGAAAGTGCCAGAATTAATCTTCGGATGTCTTATTAAACCAGTGATGAACTCGCTTTTACATACACCGAACCTTACCATGAATGTTTTTTTAAGAAATACCATTTGAAATTATCATAAAAAGCCATTAAGAGCAAAAAATCGTGAGACTAAGCAACAATCTGATAACCGTTTCTCCAAAACAACGAGACATTGTATGAGCGTCGAGATGCGCGTACGCTAGGGATGCCACACGTCCTGGTACACCGGGACATATCTGGGGCCTTATTCCGAGTTTGCAACCGCTAATCACGACAAGACGTTGCGCAAACTATAAATATGGAAATATAAGTTCTATTCCAATGGATATATAGTATGTATTAGGTTGGCTATTATAATGCCGCTATCTTAAAATACACGAATTCTTCGCAAGTTAAAACATGTATGCATACATTGGAATTTCAACTGTATAATTAACAGGATAGAACTTACATTTCAATACCCTTACTTTACGCAAAATGCGCGACGGTGAACGTGTCAAAACTCGGAATAAAGCCCCTGTTATGTCTCAGTATCCCAGTCGGTAAGTCAGTTACCCCGGTCACTTGTCACCTTTCTGTCTCACTGCGATAGTGATTATTTACATAAATATTTTCATAATTCATTTGCATCTTACATTTACAGTTGTATTATTGCATTTTACGCAACATCGATTCGGTGTATTCAAAAAAATCCGAACGTTTATCTAAGAACAACGTAAAGACAAATGATCGCTCATGGCGAAGGGCAATCAATGTAACTTGAACATTCCATACGATTCTCTCTGAAATAATGTAGAGACGCACGACCATACTCTTGGTAAAGTTGAAATATTATAAGCAAAAATCTTTGGCGATAAATTGTGGTCTTTTTTCATACAAATTACATTTTATAATAGATTTATTCTCAAATGTCCCGGTTGCGTTCCAACATGTATGGCAGCCCTGGCGTACGCACGTCTCTGAAGCCAGGCAGGATATACACGCTTTCACTTGTATTCATTCAAATTATGTCACGTGACGATTATGCAATGCCTCTTTTGTTATTGTTTTTTTTTGTAGCTATGGAATCACGTAGTAACTGAGAGTATTTTTTTAAAGCCGATATCTTAGTGTGACATCATATAGGTTGTCAGAGTAAGATGGGATGAATATAAAATATTTTTTTGCTTCTCAATACTAAAATGTATTGAGAAGCAAAAAAATATTTTTCAAAGCCTCCATAATTATTATTAAAAATCTTTGTATTTTTTTATTTTTTATCATAGCTACCTACTATAAATATAAGAAAAAATATACAATGAATTGATAGTAAACAATGGCTTCAAGGTAACAGTAATATTGAAATATGTATTGTAAATTGCAAAAATAAAACAATAGGAAGGAAATAAATCGTAATTTTTATTACTCCATATAATAATATGGCGTAATTAAATAATTGTACAACTTCTTTTTTATATAACGACATTTTACGCATATTGCCCCGGTCACAAACTATTCTCTACTAGGCATACTAAGCTTGTGCTATGTGTACAAAAAACAACAGTATTAGCAAAAAACCAAAGTCAATTGTGCATAAAAAATATTGAAGATTTTACTTTGAGTAGAAATCGAACCCACGACCTCGAAATACAACGCCAACGTACTTAACTAACTATAACTCACAAACAACCATTATAATTTCTAATCTATCATCTCAAACCCCTAGAAATAAATCTCGAATCCAACAGTCAAGACCGAAATCTTGACAAACGTTCAAAATTTACCTATGTAATTCAAAAACCTAACGAGAATACAGCAATCTCTTCCGGGGGAGTCCCCTAAATAAATCAAGCTGTACACCTCTGATCCCTTAAATAAGTACAGTCTCGTGTGTGAAATATCGAGAGGCGGCCTCATCTGTATTCACGTCGCGGCTGGGAGCGTCACGCACCGCCGGCATTCTTCAGGGTTTCTAGGAAGCTTCGGGTCCTAGAATTGTGCCCTGAGGCCATGACGCAGATGGGTACATGTTGACATTTGCGCTATGAAAATTGATCGATTATTTTGTCTAAGTCTGGTGTAGAGTACCTAAGTAACGTCAGTCGTCACGCTAGGTGTCTTGCGTGGTTGACGAAGATTATCTGCGTGTTACGCTACGTTCCGTTATACTAGTACAAAGTGTAATGTCAAGAATATAATTTTGATTAATATGATTTCTTAAAAGTAACAATATTTTACAATTATTATCTACACAATATAATGAAACAGTAAAATAATAAATCTATACAATTAAATATTTAAATAAAAATAACAATTTTTTTTGAATTCGTCTGTTTGTTTCCTTTCTTTAACTTAAACATAAAAACTAATAAACCGATGGTATGTGTTTCACAGTTTAGATATACTTACAGAAATTTTGTGTTTTAAACTTTCTTAGGGAAAGAAATGTGAAAATAAAAATAAAAATAAAAAAAAGTTGGGTAAGTATATATGTGATTAATATTTACTTTTTGAAATTTTCTATCAAAGTCAACATTTAATGTCAACACTGGCAACTGCAGTGAGTGGCAGGGAACTGACGCATTCGTACTTGACCGGTTTATGCTTATGACAATAAAAAGTTTTTAGCTTTAGTAAGTTTCTTACCTACCCAATCCAATATTGAAGTATAGCCAATAGGTTTTGGGATCATATGTTGGTATAATGAACTTCAATGGTATATTTCTATTTTGAGGGGTTATTTTTTCTTTTAAAGTTGAGATTTTATGTCAACAATATGTTATGTCAAAATAAAAAGTTGAGATTTTTTGTCAACAATATAAAATCTCTACTTTAAAAGAAAAAATATATGCCCTCAAAATATAAATATACCATTGAAGTTCATTATACCAACATATGATCCCAAAACCTCATTATGGCATCAATTACTTATTGTTATACATTTACCTGTTCGTTATCTTTGTACTCTATCAAACGCCATGATTAACATTTTGTCAATAGCGTTTTTCATATTGACGTTATCCGCGTTATATATGAATATACCTACGCCACATGTTATTTTTCTACGTAAAAGGTTTACGTAGTTATTTACGTACATATTTAGTTTATTTATAACTTGTAAATTTATTTATACTCCAATAGAGTTGAATAAATATTAAAAGACCTTGTCCTGACTGACTAAAAAATTTGTTACAGTAGCTTCCGGGAGCTTAACATATCCCACTAAGTAGGGATTTTTTTTTAATTCGAATACCAAGTGCGTGAAAAGGAGGCATGCATTAATTTTCAGAAAGGTTAATATCTCGATAACTAAAGGTGTTGAAGCCAAGGCCATTGATATATACCCACTAAGGTTCTTTTTTTAATTAAAATACGAAGTGCGTGAAAGGGAGAGATGAAAAAAAAATCGGGAAGGTTAATATCTTGATAACTGAAGGTGCTGAAGCCAAGGCCATTGATATAGATCATTAGCAACGACCGCGAAAGATTAAAGAATTAAAAAATATGTATAGCATGATCCAATTGAAAATATGTTATTCCTTGTGGGCGTAAAAAAGAGTATATAGAAATAGAAACAAGTGGCGCTCAGTTGTAAGCAGTAAATAAAGAATAAACCAGGATAAAATGATCGCAAATATACTAAAATGAACCGCGTTCTTCACACAAAAGCAGTTAACCGGTTGACCACTGTACAGTAGAACAAAAGGCGTCGACATCAATCACAAACAATTTTTATCTCATTCGAAGGTATATGAACCATTAACTCCTAACCACACGGGTAATTCTGCGCCACTCGACTGTGAACTCATATACTGGTGGAGAGAGCGCAGCGCTTTGTTGTCAAAAACCTAGTTTGCAAACCTTTCGCTCAATGATCAACGACTATTTTCACAGAATCAGGTCGACATGTAGCATCTTCAGAATGATAAGTTTATAATTTATTTTATGATCATAATATGTTGATGTAATTTATCTATATTAATATAATGTGAGGTTGTAGGGGGTGATATCTGGATTTACTGAATTATTTTAGGGTTGGATAGCCCATTTATCTAGGAAGCCTATAGGCTATATAACATCACGTTACGACCAATAGGAGCGGAGTAACAATGAAAAATGTTGGGAAAACGGGAAAAAAAAGTTACTTTTGAGAGCTTTCGTTGCGTGCGCAGACGAAGTTACGCGGGTCCGCTACAGTACTACATAACCCGACAAATAGGTACGAAAACACGCCCACGATATGACTGTTTTTTTTTTTAATTTAACTTTTCGGTAATCATACATACATACATACATATCATCACGGGTGCCTTACGGCGCCCGAGACCGCCTAGACGGCCCCAGGGTACCCAGCGGAGGGGTTTTAATCCCACCTCGTCGTAGCCGATGGTATGAGTCTACACTGAACAAGTGGCTAGCTCATCGCGATGTTTTGAATAGACTCAATAACCCATCTATAAACAGTTTCACAAGTTGGTATAGTGAAACCGGGACCGACAGCTTAACGTGCTCTCCGAGGCACTATAGTGGTGTTGTCAAACAAATGTACATAATTTTTTTTTAAATTAAAAACTCATTGGTACACACCGGGATTCGAACCAGGGACCTAAGCGTTTTTAAGTCCAAGGTCTAACCAACTCGGCCACCACGTATATTAATTCATATTTTCATTTATAATATAAAATCTTTATTGCACAATATTGTATAGCCGAGCTTTTTACCTTAGGGTGTTTATACCAATTAACCTTTGAGAGAGTGAAATATGCTTATGGTGAAGAAAAATTTTGGTAATCGCTACCATAAAAAAATATTTATCTTCAAACTTGAGTTCTAGCACAATGCTATCGTTAAGACTACCAACCGGTGTTGTTACCACCGCCCATACAGATCCTATAGCGTTGAGAGACCTAGCCATGTTTCTGTTTTAGTCTGCTGGTTCGCCGGTTTTCCTACTACTGCATCCATTTCTTGTCGAGGTGGTAATCTTCCTTCAGGGTGCAGTTACGAAATGGTTAGTTTGATTTAAAGATGAAGCTGCGCAGATATTAAAGTAAATGCAAATTTCACCACCCTTTTCGTAATCGTATCATTTAGCCTTCGATCATCGCCTGAGCATTTAACTAGCATATTTTGGATAGATTCAATTTGTAGGTTTTCTTACTATCAGGTAATTACTTAATACAAGATCACATGCCGTGCTTTTTACTAAGTTTTTTTATTATTATTGAAAAAGCGGCCCCAGCCTAGTGTTAAGTCACTGCGCAACTGATAACAAGGTTAATCAGATGACAACAAGACCGGCCTGGGATGGGTGACCGCTTTATACAACGAGGCTATTTCATCATAAACACCGCAACAAGCTCGCCACTTGTTAGGTGTTGCCTCCGAATACCATCGGCGAAATGAGGATGGGTTAATCCCTCCGCTGGGACCCTGAGGCCGTTTAAACGGTTTTTAGGGAGCCAAATTGGCACCCGTGATGGTATTCATTTTTTATTTATTTTTATTGGAGCTCGACATGCGACTGCATATTCCTGAGATGGTAGTTTCCTATGAAACTTGCCAGCCACTTTTTATGAAATTAAATTTGCTAACTTTGACATCATTATATTTCTAATGAAATAGTTTTATTTGTAAGAAAACATATACACATGTTTACTGTATATGATTTGAATGCAAGATTTGTACCTCGAGATCCTTCAAAACAAATGATGTCAAATTGCTACAGTTCTTTATATAGTAAAAATGCTTACATAATGTGTATTAAGGTTTATAACAAAATACCGAGGGAGTTTAGAGACATGACTGATAAATTATGTAAAATTAAATTAGAAAAATGGCTTCTCGATAAATGTTTCTACTCGATAAGTGATTTTTTTGATTTTTGATAACATGTTATTGCCTAATTTGTATGGAAATGGAATTGATATAAATAATTTGATGATGATTTTTGTTATTTTTAAATTTTGACATTGTAATTAAATAGTTTGAATAGTAATGACTTTAAATTATATTATTGAGTACTTACTCTTAATAATTTAACCTTAAAATTTTAAAATCGACTGAATAAAAATGATATTTTATTAAATGTTATTGTAAATAAATTTGAGAAAATAATAATGTTTAATTAATTTATAACTGTGTGTTTGTTTCTGTGATAAAATAATAATGTTTAATTAATTTAAAATATATAGGTACCTATTTATTTCTGTGATCATATAATAATGTTAATAAATGTATAATTATGTATTGTTTCTGTATTCTATAAGTGTAATATTAATATAAAATGTACCTACTTACCATTTGCATACTGTAAAATACAGTAAAATATGTGAACCAAACAAAAAATGTAACATCTCTGTACCATATTTTTTGGCAAATAAAGATTTTATTATTATTATTTATTATATTTATTATTATACTTTCCTGAAGTAGATTATACAGTCCATGAATAGATAACACCAACACCAGTATCACTTTACTAGACTACCTACTTTTAGTAGACTTTTAAAGTAGATATTAAAAAATATCTACTTTAAAAGACTACGAAATCAGTTGCTATTATTTATTTATTAAAAATTGACAAAATTTTACATAGGCGAGCTTAATGCCTTAGGCGTTTTTCAGATTTACCAGCTAACCTTTGAGAGAGTGAAAATTTCTATGTATGATAGTTGTAATAATGATAGGACGATAGATAAAAAGTATGTAGTGATAAAGACTGACCATGGTGGTCTCTCCCTACCAAGCCCTGTAAGGTAATGATATCTGACTACGCGCTCTCTATAAACATGTTATATACGGTCGATATTCGGCGGCCATTTTGCAACACCGCTATAAATTTCAGGAATTCATAAGCCTAACATTTCAGGCCTTCCTACGCCTACATTATGGAGGCAAACAACTTCTATTATCTTAAGATATAAATATATACGATCCGGTATCAGCCGGTAGATTATTGCGCCATTTTTTCTTTTCTATGGATTTGCGTAAAAAATGTAATATGTTGGGACTTATGCATAATAACCAACTTTGAAAATTATTTAATAACCACACAGCTGGTTTCCAATTAAATAAATTTCACAAGTTGGTACAGTGAAACTCGAGATACATTAGTGGTGTTGTCTAACAAATATTAATATGCACATGGAAATTTTACACATACTCGTATTGCCCTGGTAACAAACTAAGCTCTAGTTTTGTACTATGTGTACCAGAAACAACGCCCCTCCGCTGGGTACCCTGAGGCCGTTTAAACAGTTCTCGGCAAATAGGCGCCCGTGATGGTATTTATTTTATATTAAAAAGCTTATTCTCGTATAATTATTGGACTCCAACGAATCAAATATATAAAGAAACCAAAATAATGAATATAAAGCAACTACACAAATACTACACCTGTTTACTTGTAACTTAGATAAAGATATTCATTCAGACGTGTCATTTTCATTTAATAATCAACACCATACATACAACACTCGAGCTTTTTCCCACATACGCACTTTTACTCCCAGAACACAATACGGCAAGAAATCTATACAGTTTGAAGGAGCACAACTTTTTAATCAGCTACCAATAAACGTAAAAAAATCGGAAACACTTCACATTTTTAAAAATAATTTCAAAAGACATATCATTGATGAATCTGCAATTAATTATTAGTCAAGAGTTCGGTAGTCTTAACTTTAATTTATATAACTTTTATTCTCATTCAAGTGATTTTGTAAATCTTTTGAGAATTAATAAATAAAATAAAATAAAAATATTGTACCAGAAACAACGATATAATACAAATTATATTTTATAAACACCCAGACCACGACAAACTGTACAGAAAGACGTGAATTATGTTTTTGCCATGGGTGGGAATCGAACCCACCGATACAACGGCAGGAGCGTTTTCGTCTTTTATTTTACAAAACACAGCAACTAAACTGTAATAAAAAGCTACATTCATTCACTATAAACCACTTCAAAAATTTCCACCGCATAAAACTTAAAAGTAGGCTCTTACCCGAAGAAGTCCAACCCAACTCAAAGTTTATATCAACGTAAGAACCACAATAATTTCAGGGGACTATCTCCTCAAATTACTTACAAAACATTAAATTTAACTGGCTTTTACCTGAAGCGGGATAACTGTCGCAACTTGGACGTCCACGGCAATGTAACAATCAGAGAAAGAGAGATAAAACATGAGTTAATGCCACAGAGAATAGAAACGATTAACCGTCGAAGTAGGAAGTTATAGAATAATGAAAAATGGTTACCGGGAGCTTAAACCTATATCTAGACGTAGAAAGAGACTTTTGGAATATTTGTTAAAAATATTTATGGATCTCTATTTATGTTTCAGAGAGCGTGCCAATTATAAAATTATAATTTTGAGTCTAAACAATCAATTTAAAGATTTGTTTATATTTTTATCAAAATGGTAGTTACTTAGACTAGATATGGAGACTAAAATATTTATTTTTTCTTCTTGTACAAGGCAATAATAGAGTTCTCACTCTTCTATTTTTATTATTTATTTTTATTTTTAAAAATTATGATGCGAAGGAGATTGTGTCGTTTATTTCATTTTAAAAACTGTTTTAAAGGAAACGACAAAAACGGACGCTAGTGACCATTTTTTTAGAAAATAATAAATAATTAGGTCAATTTATATGCCTTCTTATTAGACTGAAACCATTTTTTTTTAAGTTTTAGAAACTATATAAAAAAAATGCTCTATAATTAATTATATCAGACCAAAATTACATTTTCAAGAGATGGTGGTATCTTTACCTAAAATTTTTCAGCGCCTGAATTATATAAAGTAGAACAAGCAAAATATAAAGTACTACCCATTTTACGAGTGCATATTTATTCTAAGTAGGTATACTTTTTAAAAATTATTAATAGGTAACTTATAATTAATATCATATAATTTAACCTTTATAATAATATCATTAGGCCTTTTTCATGTTTGCTTAATGTAGGTAATGTATTTACATAATAATATAATGTTAGGTGTTTGTTTAACGATCGGGTGGAGTGATTAATAGTTTAATTTCAGATTATCTTCCTAAATTAATCGCCTAAAAATACTGTAGTGTCGGTTTATTTAATTTAACTTTATAAAAACTTAACACTGACTACCTTTAGGTCTGTTTGTTTTAATACTGTCAGGGTGTGTCCTGTTACCCTCTAGGTAAAGCTATTGAGACTAAGTGCAGATTCTATATCTTTTTTATTATCTAACTCCTGATAGTTCGTTAGATAATCGCGAGCAAAATATATATTATACTAACAATAGCGTATAACCTGACCAAAGAGCATATTATTATCTATATAAAAAAAACACAAAATGAGTGTGAAGTGGTTCTCGAGTTATATACACACAAAAAGGTCTGTCGAGAGACTTTTGTTTTTTTATGTATTAGGGACATCTCTTAGAGCAGTACTTTATAAAATTAATATATATTTTAGATATCACTTAAGAAATAAATGAAAATATCTAAAACAAAATGGAAATGATTTGAAAAATGGAGTATCACAGATTAAAAGTATATTTTATAATACAATTTTAAACTGTTTTACCCTAGAGTACAATGTATCAAAATGGTAAAACCTATATATACATATATATACAGAGTGAATTATAAAAAAATGCCTACTCCATACAAATTAGTAATGTTAAAATGACCAATTTGTATGGGGAAGACAAAATTTTTTTTCATTTGCGGCACATGGTTCCACGGGAAAAGTTATTCGATTTGATCAGCAGAACCTGATATTACCCCGAAGTACATCCTGTCAAAGTTACCCTGTATATATATAATTATCTATACTAATATTATAAAGCTGAAGAGTTTGTTTGTTTGTTTGTTTGTTTGTTTGTTTGTTTGAACGCGCTAATCTCCGAAACTACTGGTTCGAATTGAATAATTCTTTTTGTGTTGGATAGTCCAGTTATCGAGGAAGGCTATAGGCTATATAACATCACGCTACGACCAATAGGAGCAAAGATATAGTGGTAAATGTGTAAAAAACGGGAGAAATTATTTCATCTTTGAAGCCTTCCGTTGCGTGCGCCGTGAAAACGGTTCAAGATACACAAAAAATATGTATTAAAGAATAATCTAAATATATATAACTCAAAGGTGACTGACTGACATAGTGATCTATCAACGCACAGCCCAAACCACTAGACGGATCGGGCTGAAATTTGGCATGCAGGTAGATGTTATGACGTAGGCATCCGCTAAGAAAGGATTTTGATAAATTCTACCCCCAAGGGGATAAAATAGGGGATGAAAGTTTATATGATAAAAAAATAACTATTCCACGCGGACGAAGTCGCGAGCACAGCTAGTTATAGATAAATTTACTATGGCAACTCCCTTCTTTCTACTTCATACAGAACATGAGGTTACATGCCGGAGTCCGAGCGAACTCCAAGTCTGTGGGTTCACCGGTTTTCAGGGGACTACTGCATCGATTTCTTGTCGAGGTGGTAGTCTCCTTTCAGGATGCGGTTACGAAATGGGTAGTTGAATATACTCGTAATGCAATTCGTCATTGTCGCCCCCATTTCGTAATCGCATTATTTACCCGACATAGTGAGAACGATCAATATTGTTTAAGAACAATTATTGATTGACCCCATTCATGGACTTTGTAGGTCTGCTCACCACCAGGTAGATACAAAGTCACATGTCGTGCTCCAATAAAAAATCCTTTTTTATTTCACGACCTTCACTTACTGGAAAAATGTTGCAAACTTCAAGACTATGAAGTTACTACAATTAGAATTGGAACTTCACAAGGTAAGTTCGTTTCCTAATTTTTTTATCTAAATTCTGATGTGCACCCTATCTATAAAGCATTAGCTCATGGCGGCTTGCAGCCGAATCCGAACAATACTAGTGACACAATACCTAATAGCTTTATATAGACACAAAGAACCTTGTCACTAATAGTGCCTCAATCTACTGACTCATTAACTGTAGTGCCTATATTACGATTGGATACTAGACCGACATTATTTATAAGTAAATTACCTAGTTTTATATGTAATAATAATAATATGTAAGACAATTTACCCATATTGCCCTGGTCACAAATTAAGCTCTAGGCTTGTACTATGTGTACCAGAAGCAACGATATAATACATAGTATATTTTATAAACACCCAGACCGTGACAAACTGTACAGAAAAAACGTACTAATATTTTTTTGCCATGGGTGGGAATCGAACCCACGACCTCCGGATACAACGCCAAAGGCGCAACCACTAGTCTACGGAGGCTATATAACTATAATCAATAATACTACAAATGAATAAGTCTGTTAGACTGCTATTTGTGACGGCATAAGAAATAAAGCTAGGCTGGCCGCTTGCGGTTACATTCAAAACCGTTAAGTGACGTAGTATGTGTCGGTTTTAGCCTGTGGGTTCACAGAATTCTACTGCATTATCTTGTCGAGATTGCAGTTAGAAAATGGCCATTGATTTGATGATTAATCTGCGAAGATATATAACGTGGACTCGTAACGTAATGCAAATTCTTTTATATCGCCGCCCGTATCGTAACCGCATTATTTAGCCGGCATAACGAAACCAAACTGCTAAACAACTATGTATTAATCGACCCATTCACGGTCTGCTTACCATCAGGTTACATATTATTACCGTGCAACACGTAAGTAAGACACTTGCCGAGTTCCAATTTAAAAAAAAACTAATTTCGATTAAAATGCTTTAAAAAGCGGGAACGATTTGGTAGATAGAAAAGCACCTGAAATTAGTTTATATTATAATAGTTTTTACTATACCTAATAATTTTTATAAACGTAATGCGAATCTTTGGGAGCAGTAATATCTACCTACTTATTATTATTTTTCTAACCTGACTAATACCTCGATCAAAATAGTTTCACAAAAACACACACCTATATTTTATAAAAAAATAAAAATAGTTTTTGTGGGTCCTTAAAAGACGCATGTCCTATCATGTATATATGTTCCTGTATGAATCTATATGTTCTATATGTCTCCCCTATAGATCTCTCTGAAACATTTTTACCTATGTACTTTAGTCACGTAAGCACCCAAAATGCTTACGACTTGATTTAAAAACATCAAGATTTCTCTAAAAATAATTATGTAAATAGGTATTGTACATTTCGGAAAGAAGTAGTTATCCAAAAATAGATCGTATTCAGTTCCAGCAACTAGAACATTCTGAACAATTGCGCAGAAACGATTTTTCTAACAAATATATTTTTGCGCAGTTGTTCAGAACGTTCTATATCCATATTCTGTTTCTTTTAAAGGTAACGTTAGATTACAAAATACGAGATCCTTTATGTACATTTGTCACCACACTTAATGCAAAAAACTGTCAAAGCAATAGCACGTAACACAAGGGTACAAAGTGCATGCCTTTTTTGTCATTGTGCTGAGGCTCTACCATGGGTTTGCGCATTGTAGAAACGTTACGTTCATTTACGTATACGTGAGGAACAACCAATAGGATCGCTTTATTTTTGGTAACAAGATTGAATAAAGCGTTTCTTATAAAGTGATCGTTAGATTGTCAAAATAACGATTTCCGCTATTAGCGCCCTCTCCTCCAATCAGAGTAGTGTTTTGATCTTCGCTGATTGGAGGAGAGCGCACTGATAACGGAATTCGTTATTTTGACAATCTAACGATCACGTTATAAGAAACAGAATGTGGCCGCTGATTGTTCAATGTATTTCGTTATTTTGACAATCTAACGCTCACGTTATAAGAAACAGAATGTGGCCGCTGATTGTTTAATGTATTTCGTTATTTTGACAATCTAACGCTCACGTTATAAGAAACAGAATGTGGCCGCTGATTGTTCAATGTATTTCGTTATTTTGACAATCTAACGCTCACGTTATAAGAAACAGAATGTGGCCGCTGATTGTTCAATGTATTTCGTTATTTTGACAAACTAACGTCTCCGTTATAAGAAACGTTGTGTTGGGCAGTCTATGTTAAAAAAAAAAACTATTAATTATAATTAATGAAATGTCAACGACCTGTCATTAACATAATGTGAAGGTGAGACAACGTCGATACACTACTGTCGTAAATCTTTTAAATCGCGAGCGAAATATATGTGAAAGGAAGTGCGCTTCCTAAGTGCCAGTTTATTTTGACCGTATTACTATTAAATTTTTATTAGAGTGCTAAGAATGTTATGTGAAATCATCACTATAAAATTGGTAGGTACAATGCAATTGACAGGTTTTTTTAAATATTTTTATTGGAGCACGACATGTGACTTTGTTATCTACCTGGTGGTGAGCCAACCTACAAAGTCCATGAATGGGGTCAATCAATAATTGTTCTTAAACAATATTGAAGGCTCCCACTATGCCGGTTGCTATTACGAAATGGGGGGCGACAATGACGAATTACATTACATTATTTTCATTAAATCATAAAACGGGGGTGAAAAGGAAAGGTGGCGTCGCCTAGCATATTATTTGCATAACATCCTACTTTCAAATTGTAGAACACCTGCCTATTAACTTATACATATATATATATATACGTAAAAAGCGGCCCCAGCCTAGTGGTCAAGTCACTGCGCAACTGATAACAAGGTTAAGCAGATGACAACAAGGCCGGCCTGGGATGGGTGACCGCTTTATACAACGAGGTTATTTCGTCATAAACACCGCAACAAGCTCGCCACTTTTTAGGTGTTGCCTCCGAATACCATCGGCGAAATGAGGACGGGTTAATCCCTCCGCTGGGTACCCTGAGGCCGTTTAAACGGTTCTCGGGAGCCAAATAGGCACCCTTGATGGTATTTATTTATTTTATACGTGGTGGCCGAGTTGGAGACCTTGGATTTAAAAACACTTAGGTCCCTGGTTCGAATCCCGGTGTATACCAATGAGTATTTAATAAAAAAAAATATGTACATTTGTTTGTAACACCACTATAGTGCCTCGGAAAGCACGTTAAGCTGCCGGCCGGTCTCAGTTTCACTATACCAACTTGAGAAACTGTTTATAGATGGATTATTGAGTCTATTCAAAACATCGCGACTAGCTAGCCACTTGTTCGGTGTAGACTCATATCATCAGCTGGGTATGAAACCCCTCCGCTGGGTACCCTGGGGCCGCTAGGCGGTCTCGGGCGCCGTAAGGTACTACCGAGATATTCAATTACCGCGACTCGTTTATCCTTCTTATCTAATAACCCTCTTGGGATTCCAATAAACAAAACCTCTTATTTGGTTCACACAAAATGAAGCTACTGTACAAATTTCATATTCCCAGCATCGGTAGTATAAGCTCTTTTATATATTTACATATTGAATTAAAGTTTTCAGTTAAGATATTGACAAATCCTTAGCAAAACAAATACTAATTCTACTGAAACAAAACAAACTGTGCAACTTTTTGATGAAATTAAATTCAGCTAGGTATGCCTATTTTTTGCTCAGGTATAAAATTATCACCCAACTTTTATACATGAGTGACATCTCCACCCCTGGGTGGGTATAACAACTAACAAGGTACAACTTCAAAAACTAACACCAATTTATGACAAAACTTTTGCTATATTTAGAGCAGCTGAATCATGAACACACTTTTATTTATGCTACTTCATATATATATATAATCACGGCGCCCGAGACCGCCTAGACGACCCCAGGGTACCCAGTGGAGGGGTTTTTAATCCCACGTCGTCGTAGCCGATGTCGAGTCTACACCCAACAAGTGGCAAGCTCGTCGCGATGTTTTTGAATAGACTCAATAACCCATATATAAACAGTTTCATAAGTTGGTATAGTGGAACCGGGACCGACAGCTTAACGTGCTCTCCGAGGCACTATAGTGGTTTGACAAACAAATGTACATATTTTTTTTAATTAAAAACTCATTGGTACACATAGGGATTCGAACCAGGGACCTAAGTGTTTTCGAGTCCAAGGTCTAACCAACTAGGCCACCATTGCTACTTCATTTATAAACAAATATAACTAATCTGATTCGATTAAGTCAATATTGTAGAGACCGTACTCTACGTACACGTAACGTACGTAAAGTACTCTGCTAAAACTGCTAAATAAACAAGGTTATTTGTTTAAATAAAATAAAACACAAAAACTATTTAAATATTCAAGACAAAACCCAAAACAGTTGGAACAAAACACGTAAATATAGCAGAAGCATTGAAATCTACATCCTACGTAACTCTGTCCATTCCGAATTTCTGTCACGTCAATGCATAGTGCAGTGGCGAGCAAAACGCGGACTGACCTGCCAATAATATATGTACAAATACCCACACACGACCATATACAACTACATAAACAACTCTAATTCCTAGAACCTAAAGCTCAAATTTATTTAAAGCTACAACATCATCTGATTCCGTTTTCAGTTCAGTGGGAATAAAGTTTAACTGACTTTACTCGTACAGATATCCAGAGTTTGGCTCATGGCGACACTTTTGCATAATTTACACGTACACGGAATAGAAAAAAAATAAGTCGAAGCATTTTGCCATTGACATCTGTCAGAATAATAATTGACAGCCTAAAGTTAGTACACTTTCCGTAATTGAAAATGTTGATGGTTTTCCGCTGGGAAAGGAAATATTATGGTGAGCTGCGGCCACATTCTGTTTCTTACAACGTGATCGTTAGATTGTCAAAATAACGATTTCCATTATTAGCGCTCTCTCCTCCAATCAGAGTAGTTTTTTAACCTTCGCTGATTGGAGGAGAAAGCGCTAATAACGGAATTCGTTATTTTGACAATCTAACGATCACGTTATTAGAACCAGAATGTGGCCGCTGGTTTGGAGCACCGTAACGGTATTTAGGATGGATTGCACGAAGTTAACTGAGATTTATTCAGTTTACTTCTTGATAATCGCCGGACATTAAGAGTAAAAACCATAGTTTTATCGACGTAATAAAACTAGTTCCTAAACATAGGTATAATAATATATAATCTAATAAACGTATTATGCCTTTCCGTTTTGCTATAAACCACTAAGTCACTTTTATTTGTTAAGCTTTTATTACTATTATAAAATAATGTACAAATACACAATAATTTAACATGTATTGATTGACCCTACTCAAGAACTTTGTAGGTCTGCTTACCATCAGATAGATTCAAAGCCACATGCCGTGCTCCAATAAACAAAACGTGAAATGCAAAATAACAAAAATTCACAGACAGGCAATAAAACCAGTCTATGATACGCCCTAGAAACATGTCGCAACAAGTCACAGGACCACAAAAAGTAAAAGAAAAAAACCACACAAAGCCCCAACGCATTGTAAAATATATCTCTGCAAGTGCATTTTACAAAAAATCTTTTGTGCTGGTCAGAGCAACAAAAAAAAGGTAGTCAGTTCTCAAGTAGGTAGAGGTTTGTTCTGCTGGTTGTATTTTTTGACGCCTTTTATCTTAAAATGATTTAGACATTATTTTAACCTGATCACAGATTTAGGATGTTTTAAACAAATATAATAATGAACACAGAAATATACCGTCCCAGAAGGTATTATGGTTTTTATATCTTAAATACCAGGTGTTTTTCTTATTTAACTATTAACTATTTAATTAAACAGGGAGTGAAACTGCGGGGGCCCCCGCTGTTTAATTTAAAATAAATCAGATGGACAATAAAATACCAAAGCCTATGTTATTTGCTGATAATGTAACTTTCTAAAGATAAAGAAGTTTTTTGAAATCGGTTCAGTAGTTTTTTAGTTTATAGACAGACAAAAATTGAAAAAAATGTTATTTTGGTATATGTACCATGCATGTATACATCCATTCATTTAGTAAAAAGCGGTTATTTTAATAATACAAACAGCCACTCAAATTTGTATAAATATAGATTATTAGACATTATTAATGTCGTGTCCAGCCCAATATATAAAAGTCCGGCTTTTGTTAGGTTTTCGGTTACCCCGCCAAAAAATATCGAACGAAAGCGCGCGCGGGGTCGACTCACGAGCACACGAATTTAAAGATGTTACAAATTACTTTAGTAAAAACAAAATGTGATTGATTCATAACAATACTTAAGAATAGAGTAAGTCTCAATTGAATAAAGTAATAAATACACAAATAAAACTTATTTTTTTACAAGTGTTTAAAATTAACTTGGGGTTTCAGGGCAAATTGTCCGGATGATATGAATCTGTGTCCCACTTTACTATTTTTGGGCCTGGCAACCCTACCCGTGGTGGTATTTTTTTCGATTTTTTTTTTTTTTTGTTATTGTTAATCATGTTACATAATATGCAATTTTAATGACATTAATTTAGAAATAAATAAAAGCTTTTACCGACCACTAAGGTCAAAGTTGAAAGCACAAAGCTACTATACGACAAGTTTTGTTATTGTTAACCTAAGTTAGAAACGTTAGATTATACCAAAAAGAACGATTTACTTGTCCTGTTTTCAAAAATTAAGACTTAATTTAATATTTGTTAGTTTCATTGTTTTTTATATTTTTTTGTTTTGTTTTATTATCTTTTGTGTTTGTTGATAGCCCATAGTTATTATTAATGTCATTTTGCTGTAAATCTTCTAAATAAATATAACTACTTTTATTTTTCACTTTATAAGAGCTCAACATATGACCTTGCATCCGCCTGATGTTAAATAGTATGCAATGTCCAGGAATGATAGCAACCAGCGGATGTATACAGTAAATCTACCACAAGTTTTTGCAAACAGTTTCTACTATAGTCGCTAGTAACTATAGATAGGGATCAAATAATAGGATCGTTTTATTGTTCAAATAACCCTCTCTTATTGGTTGATTACTATCTATAGTTACTAGCGACTATAGTAAAAATAGTTTAGGTTCAAGGACTCTAGGTTACAAGAGGAAAGAAAATCGCAAGCAAGTTCTTCACGTTCCTAACGCTAACAATAGAAAACCCAATGGTAAATCTACAGGTAGTGCATATCACGTGGTAAAAACTACGAAAAATACAGAAAAGGAAAGAAATAGTTTGTAATTTACGTTGTAATTACAATGTACATTGCAATACATTGGGAGAAAAATAAGATGGTGTATGGACTCATTTTTTTATGAGGGCTCTACCAAGCTTTAAGATTATAAAAAAAAAGATCAAGTGCATTTATATTTACACTTAGCGTTTTTTTTTTATATTATAAAATAATTAGCTAGTGGAACTGAAATAATATAAAAGGAATAGTAAATAACATTTGTGGGTTTATCGGTTTCCAGGAGACTACTGGATTGATATCTTGATTAGTGGAAAGCGAGATGGTAGTCTCCTTTGAGGGTACTATTACGAAACGGGCAGTTAATTTGTCGATAAAGCAGCGAGGATATTAAAATAGACTCGAATGCAAATTCGTCTTAGTCACCGCTCATTTCCTAACCGCACCATTTAGCCGGCATAGTGGGAGCGATCAATGTTGTTGAACAACAATGTATTGATCGACCCCATTCATGGACTTTGTAAGTATGCTTACCACGAGGTAGATACAAAGTCACATGCCGTGCACCAATAAAACAAGGTTTCAGTTTTCATTTTAAAATGTACGGAATATTAAAAACGATTTACTTCTTTTAATTTACTATCTTATTGTTTGTAATGAATATCTGAGTAGGTAAGTATTAATTTATACGTGGTGGCTGAGTTGGTTAGACCTTGGACTTAAAAACACTAAGGTCCTTGGTTCGAATCCCGGTGTGTACCAATGAGTTTTTAATTAAAAAAATTATGTACATTTGTTTGACAACACCACTATAGTGCCTCGGAGAGCACGTTAAGCTGTTGGTCCCGGTTTAAATATACCAACTTGTGAAACTGTTTATAGATGGGTTATTGAGTCTATCCAAAACATCGCTACGAGCCAGCCACTTGTTCGGTGTAGACTCATACCATCGGCTACGACGAGGTGGGATTAAAACCCTTCCGCTGGGTACCCTGGGGCCGTCTAGGCGGTCTCGGGCGCCGTAAGGCACCCGTGAAGATATATATATATATAAGTATTAATTTAAATTAAACAATGTTGAATATTTCTGCATATTCATTCTTATTATTAAGCTTTCCATAAAACCCCAATTTCTCACAGAAATATTAAAAACGACGATAATATTTCACTTCATTTCCTCTCAGACGGAACATATTTCAAATTCACGGCCTTTGTAAACGCTTTGCGGTTACCAAAGCACATTAACTCTGCACCAACATGTATTAAGTACCGCTATATTTTATGTAAAACTGAACCTATCACCTACGATATAAGGTTGGATGTTATTTAACAGATTTCTATTTATAAGCCATTTAGAGTGAGATGTAAATGTCGTCACGTGGTCAAGCGTCTCTTCAAATTTTCCCGCCAAATCCACAGCGACCGTGTCAGACGAACGGCAGACATATTGGCTGTGCGGTTTGGTGTGGTCAGCTTACAACACCTTACGATGTTAATAAATACAAAATACAAGATTTAAGAAGCCAAGAAATGGATTTAATAACTCGAACGTCTAAAAATGTCTTAATGTTATATTGAGTGATATGTACTAAAGTATTTTCAGGGAGGCCACTTTTTTTCGGATACGAATTTCCCCGACTTTTCTAGACACTTTTTTTAGATTTTCCCTGACCTGAGCTTCAAAAAGAAAAAAAATCCCAAAAATATAATATTTGTTTTTTTTTTAATTGATATTTGGGAAAAGAAAAGTATTTGAGATAAAAATTATTAGAAAATAGAAACATTTTTAACAATATTTTCGGAAAATATAGATCAACAAAATATATTTTACATTCTTAAAAAAGTAAGCATATTTTGAACTTAGATGGAATAGGTTGCCAGTCGTTTACAGTAGCAAGTTGTGTGTTTACATTTCATTTTAATTCACACAACTTTATTATCACTGAAAACAACATTTAGAAGTATTTTGACGTTGGACTTCGCGAACCCATTTCCTGTGAACTTAAGGAAGAAATACACCCAAGTCCAAGTTTGTGCAATAATTATAAAATCTCAGACTTTAAAACCTATACTGTTGTCAAACAAAACCACAAAAAAATGTTATCAGTGAACAATAAAATTCAATGTGGTTTCCTGGTAAAGTAATCCAATTTGTTGCGGTTCTGATTAGAGTAAATAATTGTTAGTCACTACAATAATTGAGCTAATTTTATTAAAAGTAATAAACAAATTATGTAAACATAATCATTATGATAAATGTGGATGAGGCAAAATAAACACTACAAAATCAAAATGATATGGGGCCTTATTCCGAGTTTGCAACCGCTAAACACGACAAGACGTTGCGTAAACTATAAATATTGAAATATAAGTTCTATCCTGTAAATTATGGAGTTGAAATTCCAATGCTGTTTAAACTTGCTAAGAATTCGTGTATTTCAAGATGGCGGCATTATTATAGTCAACCTAATACAGACTATATAACCATTGGAATAGAACTTATATTTAAAGTTTACTCAACATCTTGTCGTGTTTAGCGGTTGCAATCTAAGAACTACAAAAGCCCTTTACACTCAGCACCGACACAAGCCTTAGAGGACATTCACAGAAGTTGATAAAAACACCAAACCCAAGTTACATGTAGATATTATTTAGTTGTGGACACATGGAATAACCAACATTACAAGAGTACTTCATAATAATAATACTAATAACAATATTACTTGTTTCTATCTAAACAATAATGACTATACTTATTTAGTACTAAATAAATCACCGGTCACATTTGCCGCAGGACGGATAACCGTTGGAGCAGGCGGATATTGGAGTGGAGACCACGTCTTGGCGCACGTAACGTAGGACGCCCCGCAGCTAGATGGACTGATGACCTGCGGAGGGTGGCTGGCAGAGACTGGATGCGAAGAGCGGAGGATAGGGATCAGTGGCGTGTATTGGGAGAGGCCTATGTCCAGCAGTGGACTGCGATAGGCTGATGATGATGATGAAATAAATCACCAAATAAAAATATAATATGGACTAGTCTTACCTAAAAATAAAGCTGCATACCTACCTAAATATAAAAATGTGGCACAAGATAGCTGTCATTTTAGAGATTTCCTCAACTCTAACAATATTCGTATACAAAAATTGTACTACAATAAAGTAAAACTGGAAGCATGTCCATAGACTGGAATTAAGTGGTCTTTAAATAATTTAAAATTTGCAGAGACTGCATTAAGCTATCCCTAAATTTTATTGAATGTCTTAATTAAGGTTTTGTTTATAGGTGGTATCCCTACATACATATTCACATTTTCACTTTTAAAAATGTATATCTCACATCTTTTTCAATCTCTATTACATGTCTCATGTATGAGTCCATGCTGCATGGGAGGGGGGGGGGGGGGGGGGGGGGGGATAAACACCGGTTGCTCTTGACACTTAGACCCTTGTTACACCCCACACGGGCTCCGAACTAACTCCGTGATTAATAGAGATAGTTACTGCTAATATTGCTCTATCTGCGTAGTACGCTCGTGATGGAAACTTTTTTTTTGTCTTTTGAAACAAGGCTTTGGCCATTGTTTTATGGAAAAAATCCAAGTGACAGGACCATAACCATGGAGATATACAGGGTGAATTTTTCAAGTATATAAGAATAGCGAAAATGGTCAAAGGAGTCTCGGGACCGATGTTAATATAAACTAAAACTGCGTAATTAGATATTTTTTTTAAATATTCTCCTAGCCGGGAATCGAACCAGTTGATTTTGAAAAAAAAACTCAGCCTGTATTATTGCACCAGCTGATAGAGTTGCTTATAAGGATCAAATGGTGGAATGTAACTTCAAACGGAAACTAAAGGAAAGTGCTAATTTTAAGAAAATATGAAAGAAAGCCCTAACACAGAAGAAATAATAGTAACTAATAAATTGTTCGAAATTATAGTCAATATTTTCAATACTTACCTAAATTCGATGTTTCATATTTTAATTTTAAAAATTATGTTGTTTTTTTACTGGAGAACGGCATGTGACTTGACAATCGCCTTTCCAAACATGAGAACACAGATTCGCACCACCATACAAACTCCAAACAAAAAGTGAAAACAAAAATTATTTTAAGCAATCACTGAGCGTATCGATTGGTTGAAGTGAGAACACAATATGGCGGCAACGAACACGTTTTGACATTTCGTTTTATAGGCCATTTTATCTGTATAACCTATATTTTACCGAATAAATGAATTTGTAACCTTAGTTTCATGGCTATAACATAACTAGCTAAAACTAAATCGATTCTGTTATATTGGTTTAATCTTTTTTTAACAATCGATTTATTGATTATTCGATTTTGATTATTTTTATATTATTTACAGAGTTGTAGAATATTTTTACTGTACTTACTTGTGCGAGTGTGTAAAAAAAACAGTATCATATATCATATCATATCATCACGGGTGCCGGTAAGGCACTAAACGGCCCCAGGGTACCCAGCGGAGGGGGTTTTAATACCCACCTCGTCGTAGCCGATCGTATGAAGTTAAGGCATTAAGTTCGCCTATGTACAATTTTCATTTGTAATTTTGTGCAATAAAGTACTTTAAATAAAATATGAGTCTACACCGAACAAGTGGCTAGCTCGTCGCGATGTTTTGAATACACTTTATAAACAGTTACACAAGTTGGTATAGTAAATCAGGGACCGACAGCTTAACGTGCTCTCCGAGGCACTATAGTGGTGTTGTCAAACAAATGTACATATTTTTTTTAATTAAAAACTCATTGGTACACGCCGGGATTTGAACCAAGGACCTTAGTGTTTTTAAGTCCAAGGTCTAACCAACTCGTGAGATAGTTCCTATGGTTACTATCCGTGAAATAAAATATATACCTATATTGAGAACGCCGTTAGCAAACATTGGATCGATCGTGTTTATTTATAAATTAGAAAATGGGTCGTCCCGTATAGTTTCATATCTCGAAATACCTAGTTTTCAAATAAAGCTGCAATGTTTACAATCATTTACTTTCCAAAAAAAAATGTTATTTATATTTTGAAAATATTATTGTTTTTTTTTTATTGGAGCACGACATGTGACTTTGTATCTACCTGGTGGTGAGCAGACCTACAAAGTCCATGAATGGGTTCAATCAATAATTGTTCTTAAACAATATTGATCGCTCCCACTATGCCGGCTAAATGATGCTATTACGAAATGGAGGGGCGACAATTATGAATTGCATTATGAGGCCTTATGTGATTCTAACTACCCATTTCGTAACCGCACCCTGAAATGAGACTACCACCTAGACACGAAATCGATGCAGTAGTCTCCACAAACCCACAGACTAAAACCGAAACATCACTAGGTCACTTGACGGTTTTTGCATCTGTATGGGCTGTGGTAACGAGAGATTTTATTTTTATAAATCGTTTTCTAATTTTTGTTAAGAGCTAGGATATGGAATTGTCGATGACTATTGTATTGAAAATGACAAATCAAAATCCTACAGTGTCGAGGCGGTCTCGGGTGCCGTAAAGCACCCGTGATGATATGTATATGTATGTATGTAGAAAAACACACAAATTGCTCTAATCACAAACTAAGTTCTAGGCGTCTACTATTTGTACCTAAAACAAGGGTACATATTATATATCATCTATATTTTAAATAGCAGACCAAGTGGAACTATACTGAAAAACTTAGGTACCAATTATATTAATCGCCGTGTCTGGGAATCGAATCCACGACTTCCGTATACAACGGCGTAACCCCGCCAGTACCACGGAGGCTGTCTAAAAACATGAATAGTACTGTCGGTCCCACTATTCCGGCTAAACTATGAAGTAACGATACGGTTGGAGATACATTAAGGACTAAAATTTTTGAGTGAATTTTAAAATATATTTTATTCAGAAATATTCATATAATACTTATTGAACGAATGTAGATACTTCCTATGGTCTAACTAAACTCTCTTATAAGGTTACGTTCATTATATGTTTCGTTTAATTCCTATATATTTATTATTATGTTACCAAATATTTCAATTACAAAAATTACACCTTCCTTATTCATACCAAACCAAAAAGGGTACAACCCGACTCATATTCATAAATTACACAAGATGAATGTATAAGGAAATACTTCTTAGCACTACTGTCTTAATAGACATAGACACCTAATTCCTATACTATGTGTGTACACTATGAAGCAACTGTGTCAACAAATCTTCCACCGAAATATATATTACCTTTTCCAAAGAAAAGACTAATAAAAATATAGAAGCGCAAAATGTACGTGCAATGCGAAATTTACACACTGCAAGCAAGTAACGTAACGTAATTTATGGGAACGACCTCTAAAGCAGGAAGGTCAGAACTGTTCTACTATACTATGCAACAAAAACATACAACGTCAATAATGTATGCGCAAACGCTCATAATTGGTTCCCATATTTATCCTACGATTTTGTGGTAAATAAACTTATTCATTTTTATAAATTCCTTTATAGGATAATCTTATATTAAATTTTTAAAGATAAAAATGCAATGAAAAAAATCCTGGTGGGCGGGACTGGAACCCACGAACCTCGCTATCGCGGCAAGGCGCTCAACCGCTGAGCCAACCAGGTTCCAGTCAGCCCTCACGAATTTAAATATTAAAACTTTATAGGTCGGTTTATTTAAATACCTGATAAATAATTTAAAATTGCATATTTTCTTTGGACCTGTTCATATTTTTTAGAGTTTTTTTTAAAAATCTGCCATTAAGAGCGGAGTCTGATCAAACATTTTCCATACATTCATGACCTTTTGGTCCCAACTGTTAACCCCCACTAAACATTCATAGATTTTTATAAGTTGTGGAGGCGTTATAAATAAGACCTATATCTAGGCTCATACGTTTTATTTTTTTTAAAGTTTGGTATAGAAAAAATAATATCAACCCCTGAAATTCGAAAAAAATCGCAAAAAAAATCCTTACATTAAAATAATTCCTATAAAATATCAAGGCAGAAAATTAAAAAAAGGAAAACGTACAGTCATCGTTTATTTTCTCTCTAATAAAATGAGATCATTTTTTTTCAAATCCATTAAAGTTTAGGGGTAGAAAATAGTTATGGCCCGAAGGTCGTTTTTCTGCGTAAATTGTAGGTATAATCTCATACGTGCTCTTTCTCTTATTAAGGGTCGGGGGAAAGGTTTACATAAATGTATGGAAGGGTTACCGACTCACCGTCATGCGGGGGAGAGGTAAAACTTTGCAGTTGAATCAGCATGAGCATCGAAGAGCTTCATCAGACACTCCTCTTAACATTAACTTTTTCACAGTTGTGTAATAACCGCCTCCGTAGACTAGTGTTGGCGCCTTTGCCGTTGTATCCGGAGGTCGTGGGTTTGATTCTAACCCTTGGCAAAAAAAATATTAGTATGTTTTTTTGTATAATTTTTCATGGTCTGTGTGTGTTTATCTATAATAATATTATAAAGAGATAAAGTTTGTGAGTTTGTAAGGTCGTAGGGGGTAATCTCTGGATCTACTAAACCGATTTTGAAAAATATTTTAGTGTTGGATAGCCCATTTATCGAGGAAGGCTATAGGCTATATAACATCACGCTACGACCAATAGGAGCGGAGCATCAATGAAAAATGTTTTTTATGAGAGCTTCCGTTGCGTGCGCTGCGTAAACGGTAAAAGTTACGTAAACGAAGTTGCCCGTGTCATCTAGTAAAATATAATATTATGTATAATAGCGTTATTTCTGGTACACATAGAATTAGCTTAGCTTAGTTTGTGACCAGGAAAATATGTGTAAAAAATGTCCTACGTATTAATAAAAGTAATTTCAAGACCACCAATAAATTGCAAAAGCTGTCTAATGAAAAATTAGAACATTAATATATTTTTTAAAGATCAAAGCAATGATAGATATCCCTGTATATCTATCATTGCTTAAGTATATTATGGTAAATATTATACTAAATACACCCTCGAAAGGTCAAGTTTGGAATATAATCCTACGAAAATAGAAACTATAAAATATGTAATGCGAATTTGACCTTTACAAAAAAACATGTATACGGCACTAGCTTTTCCCGCAACTTCCGTCAGAGGGAACTTAGTTTACATATAGATTAAGATAAAGATGGAATAAAACCATTTGGGAGCTTTAAGCCAGAAAAAAAACCTATCTGTTCCAGAATCTCCAGAAATGTTACTGCTAACTTTATCCAGATATTAAATAGCAAATATCCAAATATAAAAAAAAATACCGTCACGGGTGCCTTTTCGGCTCCCAGAACCGTTTAAAAGGCTTCAGGGTACCCAGCGTAGGGATTAACAGTCCTCATTTCACCGATGGTAATCGGAGGTAACACCTAACAATTGTTGAGCTTGTTGCGGTTTATGATGGTACAGCCTCGTTGTATAAAGCGGTCACCCATCCCAGGTCCGGCTTATCCAAATATCTTTCAATTAATTTTACTTAACAAGAAAATCAATACTATATTCATATTAAGTTTGAATGAATCTCTATTTGCATAATTAAGAGTTTACAAGCTACTATTAATTATATATGTATGTATTCATTTAGAATTTACCCAAGAGGTGTGTGAATTTTATTGTTATAGAAGTGTCTTGTATTTAGTACAATAATTCGACATAATTATTCAAATCATAATGTCAGTATTGAAATATACTGGGTGTTTTTTGCAATGATATATGTATGTGTTTTTTGCAATGATATATTTATGTGTTTTTTGCAATGATATATGTATGTGTTTTTTGCAATGTTATATGTATGTGTTTTTTGCAATGATATATGTATGTGTTTTTGCAATGATATATGTATGTGTTTTTTGCAATGATATATGTATGTGTTTTTTGCAATGAAATATGTATGTGTTTTTTGCATGGTTATCAAGTGCATTATACTTTTTATTACTTACAACTTAATTTTTATACATACATATCTTCACGGGTGCCTTACGGCGCCCGAGACCGCCTGGACAGGGTACCCTGCGGAGGGGTTTTAATCCCACCTCGTCGTAGCCGATGGTATGAGTCTACACCGAACAAGTGGCTAGCTCGTCGCGATGTTTTGAATAGACTCAATAACCCATCTATAAACAGTTTCACAAGTTGGTATAGTGAAACCGGGCTTAACGTGCTCTCCGAGGCACTATAGTGGTGTTGTCAAACAAATATACATATTTTATTTTATTTTTATAAACTTATAAAAAGTTGAATCTATAGTAATATAATATAGCTGAAGAGTTTATTGGTTTATTTGGTTGAACGTTAATCTTAGGAACTACTGGTACGAATTGAAAACATATTTAAGTGCTGGGTAGTCTATTTATCGAGGAAGGCTATTAGGCTATATAATATCACGCTACGACTAATAGGAGCGGAATATCAATAAAAAATGTTGCAAAAACGGAAACAAAAAAAAACCTTTTACGAGCTCTCGTTGGTTGCATTACGTAAACGGTTAAGCAGACGAAGTTGCGCAGGTTAGCTGGTGTATAGTAAAATCAATATGTAAACTAAAATAACTTTCAATGGATTCTCATAGAAGATTAAAGAAGTAAAGAGTTATTTGACAGAAAAACATGACCATAAAGAAACGCTCGAACCGATATCAAACTACCCGCTAAAAACTTACGGCATTTTAAAACCTCTTTATTTCCGTTTGGTATTCAAGGCAGATACCAAACTAAGCATACCAAAGGCATGCCATTAATTCGCTCTAATCTTTTTGCAAGAAGCATTTTCCACCTTAAGGGTCGTCCACCTGCATACAACATCGCTGGATAGAATCCGCAATGTGCATTACAGTTGAATATCTCTTTTAAAATCTAAAAGGTCTCTATAACTTCGTTAGGCCGACCGACTGGAATCCCCCGCCCAGATGTAAAAACCGTCAAGTGACCTAGTCATGTTTCGGTTTTAGTCTGTGGGTTCACGGGTTTTCAGGAGATTACTTCATCGATTTCTTGTCGAGATGGTCTCCTTTCAGGGTGCGGGTTCGAAATGGGTGGTTAAATTAACATAAGGCAAGCGAGTATATTAAAATGTGCTTTTAATGCAATGTTGTTTAAGAAAAATTATTGAGTGACCCCATTCATGTACTTTGTAGGTCTTCTCACCACCAGGTAGATTCAAAGTAACATGCCATTCTCCAAAGTCAAAAAGACCCTGTATAGACACCTATGTAGACACTGTAAAATAACATAGGTTTATGATCTACATACTACCAAGTACCTAGACTATGGGCCTTAGTACAACAGCATCGATAGGCTCGATGAATCGACAAAATCGATACATATCGATTTTATGAATGAATGTTCTTTCATAAACTTCATTTTATCGACTGTCAAACTATATCGATGTAGATATGCTAAGTCCCTAGGTTTATTTGAAACGTCATTTTATATACAAGTACACAGTAATAGCCACATGACTGGTAATTAAATATTCAGATTAATTCTTCTTTAAAACATGACAACCCTAACGACGTTAGAAGAGATGCGATTTGATACGAGTAATAGAAGGAGAGGCACCTTGTAGGTAATATAGCTGGGTAATTAGCGCTGTGCGAACTAAACTGCACTTTATTGTGTCAGGCAAGAGTCGCTATTTATTTAAGTGATTTTGAAAGAGAGGAGAGAAAAAAATTTAGGGAAAACGAAAATAAAAAAAATATTGTCTGAAATTTGCTCATGATAATTTGACTGCAGATATGTATTAGGTAATGCGCTAACTATAGCGTATTTCGTGTAAGGTAGGGTCGGCGACATCGCGACGTGCGTTTAAGCATTTTCCAGGACATTTCGTGCCTTATCGAAGAGTAGTTGGCGACACTGAGTGGTCACGTGCAAATGGCAAGAATCGAATCCGCTAGCGTCGACAATTGTTTTAACATCAATTTCAGTTTCAAAATTCTTTTCAGGTTTTCAATGAAACTTTAGCGAGTATTTTCAATGAAATAAAAAGGTTTTGTAGGCACTGGAAATATTATTATTTAGAGTGAATTTGAGAGGTTGTACATTGGGCTAATATGAGGCCCTACTAAACAAATCGAACAACTCTTCCCATGGAACTTTAACTCCAAGGTCTAACCAACTCGGCCACTACAGTAAATATAACATGTATAGTATTAACTATAGTTCTTATACAGGGTGATTTTGAAGGGTTGTTCTTTGGCCTAATGTTAGGTTCTACTGATCAAATTGAATAACTTTTCTCATGGAATCGTGTGGCGCAAATGAAAAAAAAAGATTGCCTTTCCCATACAAATCGGTCATATTAACATTAAGTTTTGTCCATGGGAAAAGTTGTTCGATTTGATCAGTAATACTTCATATTAGCTCAAAGTACTTTTCAAAGTCACCATGTATAAGATACATTATAGTTTGTATTACATATTTTATGTAAAATTATATACCGCGACGAGCTGGTAGTGAATCGGCTACAACCTGCAGGGTAACCACCGACTCCGATAGTAAGATCTCATTCGAGTTGAGATCGAGAACGGTGTTTTTGGTACTACGAAATGTGAAACACCGTTGTTAAATTGGCCACTGCATAACTAGTTCGAGTACCTAATTAATTACAAAAAAAATAAAAATATATTTTGAACTTTGGAAATATCATTTGTATGAAATGACATCATTTTTGATCTCAACTCGATCGAGAACTCACGGTATCGGAGTCGGTGGTTACCTCCCAGGTGTAAATTAAAACTGTCATGGTCTGGCTGGGCGTTTATAAAATATAATATGTAGATTGTAGGTATTTGTATCGTTGCTTCTGGTAGACATAGTACAAACCTAGAGCTCAGTATGTGACCAGGGCAGTATAAGTAAAATATCCTATATATTATAGAGATGTAATTAGTTATAATACATAGAAAGAATACAATAGAAAGATTTGATAATAATTCTGACTTAACAAGGACTAACTGCAATCGCTGAAACAAAAAATTTAATCATATTTAACATAATTATTGTGTTCGATAGTTACCTAATAACTACATGTTTATAGCTTTCGTAATATTTGAAGTTAGAGTGTATTCGATAATTAAAAATTTGCAACAAAATGTGTGGGATTGAAGTTCTAGATAGTGTCTACACACACAACCTATTTTCAACATTAGATTTGTTCTATTTACTCAATATTTATTTGGTTCAGAAAATATGGTTGATTTTTTTATTATTTTCACCTCAGGTACTTACTTGTACTATTATTTCTTCTGTACCTCGGGTCCGTACTAGGCATAGACCACTGAATAAAAGTTAATGAATATATAATGAAGGTTAGCTGGTAGAAAATGCCTAAGGCATTAAGTTCGCCTTAGTACAATTTTGTATTGTGTAATAAAATATTTTAAATAAAATAAAGAAATACTATTTATCTCTTTCTCTATCACATCTACAGTCCTAAATCATAACACAAATTTCAGAGCCTCAAACCAAATTCCAATCAAAACAGATTTAACATTAAAAATTCGCCGCTTAAAAACTCCTTTCTCGTAAACTTAACACAGTTGGAAAGCAATATTCTTGATACGCTATATCGGAAGCACCTTGGCTGCTACGATGGAGGTCAAAAAAGCCAAGAGGTCAACTTTCTGGGGTTAAGAGGTGTCACTGTACCTCACTACCGATCCCCGTTATATATTTAATTAAAATAACACTTTTAAATTAATTTTGTATTACTAACCGTATTACTGTAGTTCTATTTGAAAATATGCCTATATTTCTATTTTACTAGGTAATCAAATTATTTATAACTTTATTATACAACACCACTTTAGTGCCTCGGATAGCACGTTAAGCTGTCGGTCCCGGGTTTACTATACCAACTTGTGAAACTGTTTATAGATGGGTTGTTGAGTCTATTTAAAACATCGCGACGAGCTAGCCACTTGTTCGGTGTAGACTCATACCATCGGCTACGACGAGGTCGGATTAAAAACCCCTCCGCTGGGTACCCTGGGGCCGTCTAGGCGGTCGTGATGATATGAATATGAACTTGATTATAATAGTTATACCATCACGGATGCCTTTTTGGCTCCCGAGAACCGCTTAAACGGCCTCAGTGTACCCAGCGGAGGGATTAACCCGTCCATATTTCGGCGATGGTATTCGGGGGCAACACCTAACAAGCGGCGAGCTTGTTGCGGTGTTTATGATGAATAGCCTCGTTGTATAAGGCCGGGTCCGGCCTTGTTGTCATCTGCTTAACTTTGTTATCACTGCGCAGTGACTTAACCACTAGGCTGGGGCCGCTTTTTTATTATAGTCAATTCTAATAAAACAAATACTAGGAAGCTTATGGAAAATGTTGTTATTAAAAAAAAAAATGTGTTAGACATATTTAATTACCAGTTCTCCAAATTTAAAGGGATCGTCCAAAATGTCCTCAAATAGGTGACTAATCAAATTATATTTGTATTTTTACACTGTTGTGTTAATTGTAAATATTTTTAAATTTAGTTTTTTTTTTTCAATGTTAATTATTTGTGTTGTAATTGTGTTTTTTTTTTTGTTTACTTTAGAGTTTAATGGCCTTATTCGTGGGAACTTGTTGGGTCCTTGGGGAGTGCTTTGATTGTGGAAGGTTTTGATTCTTTTATTTATTGTTTTTGCTAAAAGGAAGACATGACATTCTATGGCTGGGGTGCTCTTCGGGGCCTCAATGGGGTTTTTATGCACCCAGGTGTTAATTTACTATGTATATATAGTATTACATAATTTAAAAGAAAAGGATAAGAATAATAATATAAAGGAAAAAAAAGAAAAAGAAAAAACAGGAAAAAAATTAAATAAAAATCAGAAAAGCTGAAGAGATAGGGAAATATTCCTTAAAATAATTAATGATGTATACACGTCAATCATGCTACGTACACATGTTTTGGATGACAATTTAGGCTAAGCTATTTTTACTATGTTAACAAACTGTATTAGATTGTTATTTGTTTTGTGTGCTTTATAAATTAAATTACAGTATGAACAAAAGCTGAGTTTCTGAAAGCGTGGTAGCGGTTAAAACAATTGATGTCCAAATCAAAATCAGCGAAGTGCATAAGAGAAATGAGTGGCTAAAATTAACCGATATTCGATTTCTACAATGTATTAATTTATTATAGATCAGATTTAATTAATTTTATATTGTTACAATGCTAAAAATCAACTTTATCGATAATTCGATAAAGTTCAGTTCTACCATCGGCGAAATGAGGACGCGTTAACCCCTCCGCTGGGTACCCTGAGGCTGTTTAAACGGTTCTCGGGAGCCAAATAGGCACCCGTGATGGTATTTATTATTATTATTCAGTTCTTCACTACGTCAATAAAATGTCGCTGCGTCGTCGGTTAGGTTTCAGAAATTGGGACTTAAAAATTAACACGTTTTTAAATGTTATTTAAAGTATATTTTTAATTTTATAAAAACTAAAAAGAAGTAAAATTATGCAGAAAAACTTATGGGTGGCTTGAAGATTTGTTATGATGACGGATAATTGAACTCTTCCATCCACACGAGTATCTTGAACATTTATTTCAATATATATTTATTTCAATTTCCTATCGCAACGATCCCAAGTTGTTATAACGACGTAATGCCTCAGTAATTCCTTACGTCACGCGACAGTTATAGGATTATTATGTTGAAGGTCTAGGATATAATATATTATGCCGTGAAAATGACTTCTTACTTAGGTCACGGTTACACGCAAACTATTTTATGTAAGCAAATTTGGAATAGGTAGCTGGTACTGTGGGGAGCGAGGTGGATATGGTGGGTGAGGTTGGTCGCCTCGGTGGCATCCTTGTATGGCAGATAACGATTGGCGTGAATGGAATCAGCTAACCGACCGACCGGTCTCGCCACCGCCCATACAGATGCAAAAACCGTCAAGTGACCTAGTCATGTTTCAGTTTTAGTCGGTGGGTCCACCGGTTTTCAGTGATGTAATCGCAGTAATCGCATCATTTAGCCGGCATAGTGGGAGTGATCAATATTGTTTAAGAACAATTATTGGTTGACCCCATCAATGGACTTTGAAGTTCACCACCAGGTAGATACAAAGTCACATTTCGTGCTCCAATAAAAAAAACACCTAGTCTTACACTACTTGGTTATGTAGCGTGCGTTCGGTTGATTTTTTTTTTTTGTTAATGACAGAAATTTTAATTCAACTGAGCTATTAATTCCTTAGAGGCATAGACGGCCTCAGGATACTCAGCGCAGGGGTTTTGAACCTACCGCATTGTAGCCGATGGTATTCAACGAGTGAAAAATTCGAACTTACAAGTTGGAATAATGAAACTAGAACCGACAGCTGAACGTTCAGTACTGTGCGAAGCACTATGGTGGTCAAACAAATGTACATAAAAAAAACTTATTTGAATCCATGGCTTAAATGTCTGGTCAGATATTTAAATATTTATATAGGGCCGTCTTCTTAACTACAGCCTGATTATGCTGATGAATTTAAGCATAAATAATATATCATATAAGATATCACCAAAAAAACACTGTTCTACATTTCCTTCGTCCAATCGTGAGATGGTTAAAAACTATGAGCTATTCTAGCTCTTACATACTAAAATCCCAACCCTAAAGCTTACACCACAAAGTTGAAATTCCTCCAAAGACGGCACCAGCTGTGTATAGCTGATTGTGTAGCTATAAATTATTAGCAAGCACAGACTGTATTAGTAAAATATGAGCGGGTATCTCACAAAAAGTTTGTATGAGAGAGTATTCGCCTACAATACTTTGCTAGTAAAGTAATGCTATTTATTTAGATACCACAAACCAATGTCTCTGTTATATTTTCCAAGCAATATTATTTTGGAGTAAAATAGTTACAAATTTTACCGTGTTTCAAGTAGGAGAGTGCATTTAAATATATTTTTAGAAGATGTATTTTAGGATGTTTTTTAAAGAAAATCCAACAGAATAAAGAGATACATTACCATCTACGTGCCCTTTGATTAATTATATATGGTAACCAGCTATGTGTTTTATAACATTAGCCAGTGTGAATTGGTCTCCGATACAAAAAAACATAAAGATGCAAAGCTCAACATGTATCTTTTACTTTGCTGTCTGTACATCAACATAATTTGTTAATCAACATTTCATGTTTCTTTATTTTTTGGAATTTAAAATATTTCACAATCTTGATTTTTACCATCACCCACCAGTCTCTGCGAGCCTCTGCCATGACTTTTTTAACAGTTACCAATATATTTACTGTAAGTTATTTTCGTTAGCGGCTACAGTAAAAGTTCCACCAATGGCAAAAAAAAATAGGACGTTTTTTCTGTACAGTTTGTCATGGTCAGGGTGTTATAAAATATAATATGTATTATATCGTTGCTTCTGGTACACATAGTACGAGCTTAGAGCTTAGTTTGTGACCAGAGCAATATTGTGTAAATTGTACTACGTATAAAAAAAAAATGGTCACTTTTAACTGCTATGATCGTCCCGAAGGTTTCGCTGCTAGAGAATGCCTAACGGCATTAAGTCCACCTTTGTTTGTAAGTATTTAAATAAATAAATGGTTATACTATATAATTAGACTAACTAAACGCACTCTGAAACATTATTGAACAACTAGTGACTCTACATAAACCCTTAACTGCAGTCGCTAGTAACTAAAGTTAACTACAATTAGCATAAGCTCATGGTATAGCTACAGGCTTCAGGTACAGACTCACTTGGCATGAATCCCAGTAAATATCGGTCAACAAGTCATCGGTAACTGTAGACATCGGTCAATAATATATTTATTTATCTGGATTATCTGGTCCAAATCCTCAACAATAAACGAAAACTTCAACATTCCAAAGAAGTTTAACCGTTGGACAAAAGTCAAATGACCTAGGTCATCGGCTAAGCCAATCATTCACAAATGTAAAACAGTTATCTGTAGCGTCCAGGCTACAGTATCGGTCCCACGGCGTGTACCTACTTGAACCAAATCAGACCCACTCCCCGACATAACGGACTTTTCGATGCAACCCAACTATCGGCTTTAGTCGGTCAATGGCGATAGACAGCGCAAGACAAAAACAACAAACGAAATTAGTCAGTGATAAATTTAATAATAATAGTATGAAATACATTATACTCATATTACCCTGGTCACAAACTAAGCTCGAGGCTTGTGCTATGTGTACCAGAAATAACGATATAATACATATTATATTTTATAAACACCCAGACCATAACCAACTGTACAGAAAAACGTACTTTTTTTTTTTGCTATGGGTGGGAATCGAAACCATGACCTCCGGATACAACGCCAAAGGCGCAACCTCTACGGAGGTGGAAATTTAGAATTAGAGTTTATCAATAAAGTCAACTGAAATGGTTTACAAAGAATTTTACATAATGATCTATTGGTTGTATTAGAGGACGATTAGAATCCACATTTAAACTCAAAAGTTAGTATTGGGCGTTAGCAACAGCATCGATAACCTATACATATCGATTTTACGAACGAATATTCATTTATAAACTTTATTTTATAGACTGTCAAATTATATCGATGTGGTGATGCTGAGCCCCAACCTTGTATTTTTCCATCTGACAGTTCTCCGACCCCAGTGATAGAAACTGCTAACTAGTTCAGTAACAGTTCTTATAGTATAGAGAAAATTACAGAAAGGTTTTAGTGTATCTGTAATTTTTGAAAACAGTAATACTAAATTAATATTCAAAATTGTTAAAAGAGCCAGTGTCATAATCATCAGACAAGGTTGATAACGTAACCAAAATCGTAAAAAAGCGTAGCACAGTAGCGCCTTTTAAATTAAGGACAATTAGCATTGTGCATAATAATATAATCGAATCTATAGAAATATAATCCAATAAAGCGTCAAAAAACAGACCATTTTTGGGAGAAGTTTAAGGTATGTAAATAAATGTTTCACGATTAGTTTGCAATTTTAATATCAGTTGTTATTTTTAAACAAAATCTTTTTTTTTAATAAATTTGAATTTATTAATTTGGACTATTTACTCGTAATGCTTGACAACGCTCTAATTGTCATTTATAAAAATATATTTGCTCCAAAATTGAAAACCAAAAACCCTATCTACCAATATTCTAAGGCCAATAAGTCCAACAATGCCCAGCGATATCCCCCGTGGAGTTCCACAATAACACCGACTAGCGATGCAATGCCATCAGCCTCAAGGGGTATGCCCAACTGCAACACAAATATAACTTTAAACCAACGAAATAAAGGCTATTTTAGATTGGGACCGATAAACTCAATCCTAGAACAGCAGTATCCGAAGTTACAGCTCACTATCCACAGTCACGAGCGACATAAATAAAGCTAAATCGACGTAAAATCAAAGCTTTTGAATTTGTACTTTAAAAACAACATTATAAAGTTGAGAATTAGATAAAAATGATCGTAGTAGAGATGCGCGTGAGTATAGAAAGTCGAACGTGCAATGCCATCTAGTGTACATTCGCTTACCGATCAGACTTTACATATTGTTCAAAATTTGACCGTAATATCTTTATATGAGAGTTGCAAATGGCATAAGTGGTTGTGGTGGAACGAGCAGACAAACCGTGACTGTTAAAAAGGGACAGAAATATAATACGAAGAAAGGATGGGCCAAGTTTGTTTGGGCCTAAATCCGGGAATGAATGAGAATCTTTTGTATACCGTGAGATCAAAGCGATATAACTGTGAAATATTTTAAAGACAAAAAATTTAAGGCAAAAGACAAACAATCCTAGTAATAGGTTAAATAATCTTTGATGATTATGTGTTGATACGTAATTATTTTTGCAATTACGAACAAAGACATATTAAAAAATTTACAAAACTAGATGTAAAAGTGAACCATGTACATTATTTAGCATTTATAAGTCGAAACTACTTGTTAAAAAAGCGTAAAAAAGCGGCCCCAGCCTAGTGGTTAAGTCACTGCGCAACTGATAACAAGGTTAAGCAGATGACAACAAAGCCGGCCTGGGATGGGTGACCGCTTTATACAACGAGGCTATTTCATCATAATAACCGCAACAAGCCCGCCACTTGTTAGGTATTGCCTCCGAATACCATCGGCGAAATGAGGATGGGTTAATCCCTCCGCTGGGACCCTGAGGCCGTTTAAACGGTTCTCGGGAGCCAAATAGGCACCCGTGATGGTATTTATTTTTTTTATTTATTTAACTACTTGTTCTTTGGAGACTATAAAAATAGGGGTTTATAAATATCGACAGATTTGTCATATGGTAAAAAAAGACAAAACATTCATTTCATAAATATAGATCATAAAAACTACAGTTTCGAGGTCTCGTGTTCAAACGCCAATGTAGCAAATAGCTTTTAATAATAATAAAACTGGCATTTGTTTCATAACACCACTATAGTGCCTTGGAGACAACGTTAAACCGTCGGCTTCAGTTTCACTATACCAACTTGTGAACCTGTTTATAGATGGGTTATTGAGTCTAAAGAAACACCACAACGAGCTTACTGTGTGTACTCAGCATGCCATAGACGACGACGTGGTGGAAATAAACCCCTTCCGCTGGGTACCTTATGCTCTGAGACAAACTACCTAAAGGACTGGGCACCATAATACACCCGTGATGGTTCCTACATTAAACGTGTAATGTACTAACCCACACCATGTCTGATTCAGTTATAAAAATAGATTAGTAACATTATTTTTACATTAGTACCACCCTATAACATGACGAATGAATATTTTAACTAATCGCTATTTTTATGTCACTAATGAGCGTGTTTTTTGTTTAAATAATTAACAAATGTTGTTAGTGCGACGTAATCTGTAGTTATCAGGAGTGATAACGGTGTAATCACTCCATTATTCTCTTTTATTATTATATTTACTAGTTTTCGCCGCGTTTTTTGTCGCAAGCATTGATTAATATAAAAAAACACAAAAAATAGCAATTCAGAGTGGCAACATAGCTAGTGTTATGGGTACTTTTCCAGTACTTTAATATTATGCGAGTATATTTACAGGTTGACTTTAAAAGAATGTACTTTGGGCTAATATGAGGTTCTGCTGATCAAATTGAACAACTTTTCCCATGAAACCATTTGTCCTCCATACAAACTAGTAATGTTAAAAACGCCAATTTGTATGGGGAAGCCATTTTTTTTTTTTTTCGCGACACATGGTTCCATCGGAAAACATGTTCCATTTGATCAGCAGAACCTCATATTAGCCCAAAGTACATCCTTTTAAAGTCACCTGTATATATAAAACTGTACTATTAAACTATTAAGTAGTACTATTTAAAAATAAAACTATTTATGAAACTGACATAGATGGGTAACTGAGTCATTTTTTATCATAGGATAAAAAATAATTAAATAATAATAATAATATGTAGGACAAATTACACAAATTGCTATGGTCACAAACTAAGCTCTAGGCTTGTACTATATGTACCAGAAACAATGATATAATACATATTATATTTTTATAAACACCCAGACCATGACAAACTGTACAGAAAAACGTACTAATATTTATTTGCCATGGGTGGGAACCGAACCCACAACCTCCGGATTTAACGCCAAGGGCGCAACCACTAGTCTACGGAGGCAGTCATCACTGAATAAATAAATATCATCACGGGTGATACCTAACCGATATTAAACTGATGAAGACGTTAAACGTTTATTTTATTTAAATAATCGAAGTTCCTAATAATCAATTGATATCTTTACCTATATTACCTATATCAATTGATTATTAGGCACTTCGATTATTTAAATAAAATAAACATTTAACGTCTTCATCAGTTTAATATCGGTTAGGTACCAGCTACCGGTCCTAAATGTATACTTTTTGTTGTTTATAACCCTACAAACAAAACCAAACTTTATTACTAATTTAGATTGTCTCCATGGTTACTAACCAACAAAAAAAAAAGAACAGACATAAGCAAGTCCATAAACAGATCAATATTGATTCAGTGGCGCCTTAATAATTTAAAAAAGCATTAAAACAATCTCAGATATTGCGTGTGGGAATCGAACCCAGGAATTTGATCAGGATATTTAGATAGTAGCTCAAAGGTGCCGACGAACGGCTGAGTGGTGATTAGTGTTCCCCTTCCTCCATCCGAATGGTATTAAAAAATTATAGTCCGAGCGCACCCTTACGTATGGTGACTTGACAGTCACACTCTCACGTGGGGGTTTATAGCTCCCACTATACCGGCTAAATGATTTGTTAAGAAATGTTTTCATGTGTTATTTTTTATTGAGTTAATCCAAAGATCGCAACAAAGCTAGCCACTTGTTCGGTGTAGAGTCGGCTACGACGAGGTGAGATTAAACCCCCTCCGCTGGGTACCCTAAGGGCCTTCTAGTCGGTCTCGGGCGCCGTAAGGCATTTGATGATTTTTTTTATTATGGTCCCGTGACTATGTTTTTTATGGTAAATCGCGTTTAAATATTAATAACATATGAATTAAATTCATATGTGAACAGCAGTGACTAATAATAAGTAAAAGAATACAAATAATCATATGCTAGTTTAGTTGTTATGCAAAACAAATGTTGAGTCACTCAGACGCACCTTCGCGGAATTTAGAAACGTGTTATCTATTTAGGGTTACGTTAGAATAGATAAAAAATATCATCGCGGGTCTCTTACGGCGCCCGAGACCGCCTAGACGGCTTCAGGGTACCCAGCGGAGGGGTTTTTGTCCCGCCTCGTCGTAGCCAATGGTATGCTGAGTACACCGAACAAGTGGTAAGCTCGTTACAGTATTTTTTTAGTATTATCTTTTTTTTTATATTACTATTTAATAATTTAATATTACAGTTTTAATCTCACCTCGTCGTAGCCGATGGTATGAGTCTTATGGCCGGTATACACTTTGATTAGTTAAGTGCCAAGTGTTTAGTATTTAGCTCCTTGTTTAGTGATTAGCAGGTGCTGTCCTACACTGTTTAGTAGACGGTGTTTAGTTCATAATAAACCTCGGACAGTTTTTTTAATTATTTTTTATGAAGCTCGGCAAGCGGACTTTGTCGTGCGGCATGCGTTATCTACCTGGTGGTAAACAGACCTACAGAGTCCATGAATGGGGTGCTACTATGCTAATTGTAGCGGTTACGAAATGAGCAATACGAAACGTAATAATTCCATTACTAGTATCCTCGCTGCTTTATCGCCAAATTAATCGCCTGATTCGTAACTGCACCATGAAATGACACGTCGATGCAAACGAATGCAGTCAATCAATGCATTTAACAATATTCTTCGCTCATTGGTAGCCACCATGCCGGCTAAATGATGCGGTTACGAAATGGGCGGCGACAAAGATGGAATTGCATTACCTGTGTCGTCGCTGCTTTATCGCCAATATAATCGCCCGTTTCGTAACCGCACCATGAAATGACACTAACACCTCGACTATGCAAACGAATGTGGTCGATCAATTCATTTAATAATATTGATCGCTGATTGATAGCCACTATGGCGGCTAAATGATGCGGTTACGAAATGGGCAAGGACAAGCACATAATTGCATTACGAGTATCCTCGCTTCTTTATTGTAAAATGAATCGTCCGTTTCGTAACCGCACTTAAACAGGATACCACTTGTGAAACTGGGACCGACAGCTTAACATGCTCTTAGAGGCACTGGTGTTGTCAAATACGTATATAAATAAATACGATAAAATAGAAGTTCCGTTAACCGTTAATGAAACGTAATAATGATATTCGTTATGTTTTACATGTCTGTTTGTTTGTTCGCATAAAATATCTCCAGAACTATGGTTTAATATCCCATGGGTTTAATTTTGACATTGTTTTGGTACCGTTAGTACAGTTAGGGACACTACTAATGATTTCGAGGACTGAAAAAGGCACAAGATTTTTTATACATATATAAAATAAATAAATAAATAAATACCATCACGGGTGCCAATTTGGCTCCCGAGAACCGATTAAACGGCCTCAGGGTCCCAGCGGCGGGATTAACCCATCCTCATTTCGCCGATGGTATTCGGAGGCAACACCTAACAAGTGGCGAGCTTGTTGCGGTGTTTATGATGAAATAGCCTCGTTGTATAAAGCGGTCACCCATCCCAGGCCGATCTTGTTGTCATTTGCTTAACCTTGTTATCAGTTGCGCAGTGACCTAACCACTAGGCTGGGGCCGCTTTTTATACATATATAGTTTAGTAATTTAATTGGAACTATCGACATATTTGCAGGAATTTACTATTTCCCTTACGTTCCATTCATTTAAAGACACAACATGCGTAATCGCGAAGTTCTCCATACAAAATGAGCTTTTGCACTTCCAATATTACTCGGCTTCTGTTTGTCGCAGAATTAAAATATATATTTTTTTTTAATTCATACACATACATATCATCACGATGCCTTACGGCCCGAGACACCCGTTGTCGTGAAACTGCGGCCCGCTGTCGATATTTGTGCGGCCCGCGACAAAGCAAATGAATTTCAATAGTGAACTATCTGCTAAAACAGATTTTGGGTACAAAGTTAACTAAACAGGCACCGATGCGAGATTTAATAATGGAATTAACAGAGACTGCCGTCGGTTTGGCTGATATTTTTGTTAGATTTGGTTTTCCATTACTTAAACAATTTATATTGAAAAACGTGCAGTAGAAACTTTTATAGGTAAACATACTGTGAAGAAGGAACTGGAATTGTATTATTTAAAAAGCTTTCATGTCGAAATTATTTTTGTCAGCACGACAAATACTTTTTTGTAGGCACATTGCGATTTTTACAATGGATAAAAATTTTGAACAATCTTTGTAAATTGCCATGTGCATTACAAATAGAATTTCTTGTGCTGAAGCGCTGAAATTGTTACATAGGTCCTACTCGTAAGTCTTATTATAGTCAATCGAATTTATTGAAAAACGAGATGTGGTGGAAGGTTTGTTTCAATATTGATGCAAGCCTTATTAATCTGAACTTAACATCGTTAAAATAAAAATAATTGTGAAACTGAAACTGGTTGTTTAAGTCTGAAAGAGATAGTCTTTAAAATTTCTGAGTTTCACGAATCAATTTGTCCCATTTTAAACAATTTTGGGCATGAAACGAGTACCGAAATACCTGAATTTTCTGCAAAAAAAAAAATCGCGAAAGGTCTATAACGATTTGATAGAATAAGTTAATTTCAAGCCCACATTCGTAAAACCATAACTGGTGAAAATAAATAGGTTTACGAGTTTTACATGTAAACCAGTCAACTCGGAACAAGGACGTCCGACTATCCCGAAACCGAAAAATGCATTGTTAAAGTCGTTTAAAAGTGAAGACATATTCACAGCGTTACGTGGCGTTTAAAAGACAAAATTTGTCGAAAGAAAAGTCATGGATTTTCCACCACGATAACGCGCCATTTCACAAGGCTATCGTTGTGAACGAATTTCTGGCCAAACCTCAACAAACCTTAACGAAGAGCCACCGTATTCACCTTATATGGCTCCAGCCGACTACTTATTTTTTTAGGTGGGAGGGGTCTCTATGACTTTGTTAGACCGACCGACTGATTTCATTACCACAAACCGACAAGTGATCTAGTCATATGTTTCGGTTTTAGTCTGTGGGTTGATAGTTTTTTTGGAGGCTATTGCATCGATATTTAGGATGCGGTTAAGTAGCGGGCAGTTATTTTAGTTTTTACGAAAAAGCAGCGAGGCTATTAAATAGACTCGTAATGCAAATTTGTCTGTCATGGCCTGTTTCGTAACCGCATCATTAACCGGCAAATATATTAATCATATTGGGAGCGATCAATGCTGCTAAACAACCATGTATTGATCGACCCCATTCATAGATTTTGTAGATCTGCTTACCATCAGGTGGATACAAAGTAATATGCCGTGCTACAAAAAAAAGGAGCATAATGTGGTATATAAGTGGACAACACCCTTGTGCGGCCCGACAGTGTTACCCACATTGTCCTATGTGGCCCTTGGCCGGAAAAGTGTGACGACCGCTGGCCTAGACGGCCCCAGGGTACCCAGCGGAGGGGTTTTTAATCCCACCTCGTCGTAGCTAGCTCGTCGCGATATTTTCAATAGGCTCAATAACCCATATAAAAATAGTTTCACAAGTTGGTATAGTGAAACTGGGACCGAGAGCATAATTGAACTTAGACCAATAGTTAAGTCGTAATATAGTAAGAACGTTTGTAAGGGTGTCAGGACGACTGCTAGGATACGAGTATACCTAATTATTGAACAAAAGCCACTCGATGATAAGTTCTGTCTGTTATCCAAGGTCTGGATAAACCGACTTCCGGTAACATCATTCAACTATTATTTTATCAATAAAAACTCAATTCTGCTTCATAATAATTACTCATTTTCAAATTCATAGAACTTACAGAATTTGAGTCAACATTTCCGTTTTATGAAAAGACTAATAAGGAAAATAATTTATAATTAGTTTTTTTGTGTTTTGTAACCGCAACAATTAGACATAACAGGACCGACGAATATATTGGTGGTTGTGAGCGAGTCGTTCTTAATCATGGACTTCAACTATACATCCCACTTAGGTGGATAGAACTTTACTCGTTACCATACAGATGCAAAAACCGTCAAGTGACCTAGTCATGTTTCACTTTTAGTATATAGGTTTTCAGATGACTATAATACTGCATCTATTTATTTTCGAGGTGGTAGAAGATTTTCAGGGTGCTGTTACGAAACGAGCAGTCGAATTGACGATAAGGCAGCGACGATATTAAAAAACTGTAATTAAAAAATTCGCCTTTGTCGCCGCCCATTTCATAATCGCATCATTTAGCCGGCATAGTGGGTGCGATCAATGTTGTTAAATAACAATTATTAATCGACCAACATACAAAGTCACATGCCGTGCTCCAATAAAAAAAAACATACATACATACATACATACCATCACGCCTGTATCCCAGTTAATGGGTAGGCAGAGAGCAATGTACATCGTACGATCCCTACATACTTCACTAGCTTCCTCAACATTTATACATCTGATATTCCGAGAAAGGGACAAATTCGCAGTCTCCGAAATAGACGCGACTGTATGAAAAAAATACATAGTCACCTTTAAAGCTTGTACTTTGGGCTAATAGTGACTAGTGATCAAGTACAAAAAACTTACATATTTTTCCCATAAAATCATATGTCGCAAATGAAAAATAGCAATTACCTCGTAGGCAAGCAAGTGGCAAGGTCTTCGCGGAGTTATGTCATTTACTTACTACAAAATCATAAAGGCAAAAATATATAATTAATCTAATATAGAATAACCTACACAATTCCGTTAATACTTAAATTATATTTAACGTACTTAAAAAAAACTGTTTATTAGTTAAATTTATATCGATACAAATAGCAATATTAAGAAATAAAATCAACCCCATTAATCCAGAGCAACCCCTGTATTTATTATTATTGTATTAAACAGGGAAACACGTGCAAAAATACAAATAAAATTGCACAATGGGCAATTTGGGCGCGCATCACGAAAGCACGACGCATACGGCTTCAAATTCACGCTTCACATAATAAATCTAGCTTTAATACATCAGTGAATTTATATTTTTCACACCCAACATGATAGGGGGTTACAATTTTTTTTTTTTTTTACAAAGTTTAATTAAAATAAAATCTTACAAAGTTTCATTGAAATGTAATAGAGGAACCGTTCCATCATTTATACATATCATCACGGGTGCCTTACGGCGCCCGAGACCGCCTAGACGGCCCCAGGATACCCAGCGGAGGGGTTTTAATCCCACCTCGTCGTAGCCGATGGTATGAGTCTACACCGAACAAGTGGCTAGCTCGTCGCGATGTTTTGAATAGACTCAATAACCCATCAATAAACAGTTACACAAGTTGGTATAGTGAAACCGGGACCGACAGCTTAACGTGCTCTCCGAGGCACTATAGTGGTGTTTTCAAACAAATCTACATTTTTTTTAAATTTAAAACTCATTGGTACACACCGGGATTGGAACCAGGGACCTAAGTGTTTTTAAGTCCAAGGTCTAACTAACTCGGCCACCACGTTCATCATTTATGTAAAGTAGAAACCAAAAATAATATAACTGTTTCGCTAATACTAATTAATCCTACTTAAAAACGTGGTAAACAGCTAGTACCTTTTTTTGTTTAATGGATACAAGGTCACGGGATGTGTCCTTGTATGCACCTGGTGGTAAGCAGATCTACAAACCTCGAGAATGGGGTCGATCAACTCATTGTTGTTTAATAGCATTGATCGCTCTTACTATGCCGGCTAAATGAAACGGTTACAAAATGAGCGAAGACTAAGGCAATTTTGCATTACGAGTCTAATATTTATCGTCGAATCAACTGACCGTTTCGTAACCGCGCTATAAAAGAAGACTACCACCTCGACAAGAAATTTATGCAAAAGTCTCCTGAAAACTTGCATCTGTATAGATAGTGGTAACGAGACCATTTTTTGTTAAGTTTTATCACAAAATGTCAAACCGTCATTTTAGTTTCTCACTTATGCATTGGATTGGTAGAGTAATTTTGTTCTCACTTTTATTTCAGTTCTTGTTTCTTGTATTTCATGTTTTAACTTTTTTAGACTTGGGGTTTTAGGTCTTGGAACTCTTCCGTATTATTTATACTTGCAGATTTCAGCAGTATTTTTTTTTTGTAGCAAAAAACAACTACTTAGTTCATATTTAATAAATTTATTAAGGGTTAAGTCAAGGTAGACCATTTGTCTAGAATTACATACACAATGCAATATAACATTTGTAAATTAATGTACATTCCAATTTAAAGGTAAATTAAATCATTTATCTGCCTCGTGTGAAATAATTGTATTTGGACTAAACTCTGTTCGATAATAGAGACATTTAGCCTTTCTATGTATATTTTAAATATGTGTAATATATACTCAAATATGGGACATTAATCACATTGCTAAGATGCAAACTATATAATAATAAAAACCAATATAATTTGCCCTGAGATAGAATTGAACCTACGAACTCCGGTTGTCTAGTCAGTAATTAAATACCTAAATAATAAAAATATAGTAAGTTAAGAGAATTGGGTTTAGAGGTAACAAAACAGGATAACCAGTTTTGTTACTTCTAAACCCAATTTACCAAATGCATTTTACAATAGAGAGAGAGACAATGTTCTTAGCTATCCATGGATTCTCCGTGCGGGTGCCGGGTCCATCGCGTGATTGAAAGGTAGGGGAATGAACTACAGCGTTCCCGGACTTGAGACCGGGAACGCTGCAGCTCAACTCTCACCTGCACTGTGTTCACTACCCTCTCTACTCAACCAAATACTATATGATCCTGTTAGCGCCATCTTGAAAACACGCTCCATAAAAGTTCCGACGACTGATCCCGGAAGGCCAAATTCCTTCAAAAGACGATGCAAAGACTTTGCTGGAATTCTTCTTGCACCAACTTACACTGCATAAATTGGATTTCAAAACCATTTCTAGTAAATAATTTAATTTGTAAGATCAAAATATTTGTTCGACTTGATGTTGTGGTCCTTAGGAAGTTTGTTTCCCACGGAACGGTGAGTTCTATAAGTATTTCTTTCTTTAAGCACCGAGAGTACACCAGTATGTCTAGTCTATAGGCTGAAACTGCTAGTTCGTCTGGAATTTTGTAATGTATTTTAAATGTATCATTGAATATTTTCCTGTTTGCACACACTGCTGTCTGCATGCACTACAAACTATAAACCGTAGATGTCTTATACTTTTCCTTTGCTTACAAAATTTCTTAGATCTTTCATGTTCTATCAATTCGAATTTAGAACAAAGAAATTCATGATTATAAATATTCCAAAACAAAACCAACTTAACTGAAAAACCATAGCAACACCCCTCCCACGTAACACTCTCCTACAAGGCAATTCTTTATAAATGAACAACCCAAAAACAAGGAACTAATTCTTTTCTTTACTGCACAACTACCACACTCTTCTTTACACACGGTCCAACCTAGATCTGAATCAAACCGTAACACCTATGGCATTAGATTGATTTTTAGTTACTTTTTAAAAAATAATTTGAGATTTAGTTTGCGTGGGGTCTGCACATGGGGTAAGGCGACCCTTACTCGTGTATCACCCTACCAGTAACAGCTGTTGGTAAACGCACTGCTCTCGGCCCTTCTTTGACTGATGACTTTGATCTTGAGAAGTAAGATACTTTACTTCAGTAAAAGCTTTAGAAATTCACTTTGGCCAATTAATTTGTGAAATAAATGTCTTTTGGAAAAATGTAGAGATAGGCCATAATATCTTAAAATTATAATAGCCATGTTCATAAAAACTTAGTGAGTCCTTGAAGGACATTTTGGTTAAAGCAGGTTTTGTCTCTTTTACACGTATTCATATTTGTTGCTAAAAAAGAGACAAAACTTACTTATAGCTGAAGTGCTCTTCAAAGCCTCAATAAGTATTTGTCAATATTTGTCAATACTGATGTAAATCTATTGGTGAAAATAATAAATTTATGAAAATACAGAATTTTACATCTAAAACATTTTAGAAAATATCAGTCAAATCTCAAAACAATATTAAATAAATAAAAAATCCAATTGAAAACTATACAATTTTAACATTTTTAGGCTATAATACAATAAACTTGCTAGTATATGCTTAGAAAAGCCATTATAAAAAAAACGCGATAAAGAAGATTACAGCAAAAAGTTATAATTAACATATAAATCAACACCAACCCGGCAATAAATTACAAGTACCTAACAAGATTAAAACAACAAGAAATTGTGCAACACTTTTTTACGATACGAAATATAATATTTTATTGCATTACTGCTCTAATCAAGGGGTAGACAGATACCTTCAGTAACAATCTAAAATAGAGCCCGCAATGCTTCAACAATTGAACGTAGCGCATGACACTAAATGTCGGCTTAGAATTCAATTTTAGTAATAATATGTACAATAAGCAGTTCCGTAAATATTTAGGTTTATTTTTTTGGCAATATCAAAGTCAAAATCATTTATTTCATGTAAATCTTTACAGATATTTATGAATAGTCAAAAAAAAAACGTTTAACAATGAGGTCTTAGAGTGCGTTTGGTATTATATGGGAATATATATATAATGGGAATTTATATCCTAACAATGAAAAAAATCGGAGACAAACGAAACCCTACCACAACTACACTAAAAAATAAGTAAAATAATAAAAAAGGCTCGATTAATTAACTCTAATTGTTAACAATGATTAGAGGTTTTTATTTTGTTATTTAGTGTGGTGGGATAATTGGGATAAACCACGTCGCAACTGTCATCCCATACAAAACGAAACTATAGTCATGACGAGAAGAAATTTCAAGTAATATTTAAAATAATGTTTTGTAGGACTTTTTTTTTATTTTTTAGAATTTTTGTTTAACGTCTATTCTAGTTAGTTGGATAATGTTGACGTAGAGGTACATTCATTAATTTCGATGAATAATTAAATACTATTATGGATTACGTTCAGCCATTCTAGACTTTAATGGCCTACCATCAGCCATCAGAGTCGTCCCCTACCTAACCACTTTCAGGTAGTTAATATCTAACCTACAATTAGATTCTGATGTCTGATCATTGAAAAAAAAATGTCCTATGAAAGCTGATGTGCGCTCTCTATGTTGTCCTATAATACTTTTGTAGAGATCAGGACGATTTGACACACAAGAGGACTCTGACTACACCCCACTGGGTGAGTCCCTCAGAGATTACCGCACATCTGTTCGCACAACGCAAACTTTTGACTTACGCATACATTAGAATACGAAAAATCACAATTACCATAATGTTATTGTTGTGAAGTAGGTACTGTACTGTAGTGTGTGATGCAATATGTTGTGAAAGAAAATAAACACGCGCTTTGTATGTAATGGTGTTCTTAGTTCTCACTAGTTCAATTGTTCAGTTCCAAGATCGAACTACTGATAGTATCACATACAAAACACTTTCTGGTTATTGGTTATGGATATCCTACATTTACTAGGATATTATTTATAAAAACCGTCAACTGAGCTAGTCATGTTTTGGTTTTAGTCTGTGGGTTCACTGGTTTTCCGGAGACTGCTGCATCGATTTCTACTCTCCTTTCATGGTGCCGTTACGAAACGGTTGATTAATTTGACGATAAAGCAGCGAGGATATTAAAATAGACTCGTAACGCAAATATGTCCCTTTGTCGTCGCCTATTTAGTAACCGCCGACATAGTGGGAGCGATCGATATTGTTAAACAATTATGTATTCATTGACCTCATTCATGGGCTTTGTAGGTGTGCTTACCATCAGGTGGATACAAAGACACATGCCTTGCTCCAATAAAACTATAATATCATTAAAAAAAAACAGAAATCGGTTAAATTTATGACGCAGTCTCAGTTGATTCCCCGTGATGGTGTATTTTTTTTTACCATCATGGGTGCCTATTTGGCTCCCGAGAACCGTTTAAACGGCCTCAGGGTACCCAGCGGAGGGATTAACCCGTCCTCATTTCGCCGATGGTATTCGGAGGCAACACCTAACAAGTGGCTTGCTTGTTTCGGTGTTTATGATGAAATAGCCTCGTTGTATAAAGCGGTCACCCATCCCAGGCCGGCCTTGTTGTCATCTGCTTAACCTTATTATCAGTTGCGCAGTGACTTAACCTCTAGGCTGGGGCCGCTTGTTTTAAACTACTCCCAATAAAAACGACGTAGCTATCTGCGATAATAGCCAACTGAGACTGCGTCATATACTTAACCGATTTCGGTTTCGTATATACATTATTATTATTATTATTATTATTATTACTATACATTCATTCGACACCATTTTTAACTTTAATCGTTACATTTACAGAGAGTTTATTTTTAAGCAACTCAGCCTAAACACCAAACATGGCATAGACCTTATTTATATATTTGATAGTTCCTTCAAATATAAAAAGGCTTTTGCATATCCAACTACATGCATTAAATATCTTAGGAAGTTTGCCAAATATTTTTTCTTTTATTTTGCTTTGTTTTTTATTAATTTCGATTATAAGTCGGCAATGTTTCCCAATTTGTGTGCATGCGTAATTAAAACGCAGTGGATATTCTTTTCAGTATAATATTATTTTTTTATCAATTTGATTGTATTAGTTCTTTCTTGGCTTGTAAAATTGGTGCAATTATAAACTTAATTTTTTCTCGAAAAAAAATATTTCTTTATGTTTTTTTTATTATTATTCTGATTATTTATGAGAAAATAAAAAAAAATCAGAAAGGCATTTTTTTCTCGAAAAATAAATAAGCTGGTATAATTGCAGCCAAATTTCACACCAGTGAACACCAATCTATATTTATAATTAATTTAAGTTACAAATTAACCATATCCGGTTCTTAACCATAGTATATTCCTAACAAATAAACTCCATTTCTCGAATATGCGAATTAATTTCACCAAATACATTAAAAGCAATTGTTACTCGTCACAAAGAGTTGACGCGGCGATAAGGTTTTGTCCTATTGTAGTGGGATATAACTTGATACCGCACTGTATTTCCGGTACATTGTGTGTGTTTATCAACGGGGATAATGTGAAACCCAAATCATTTATCACCATTTACTTGTTTTATCAGTTTGAACTTTTTATCTATCATAGATCTTTCAGTTGGTTCTAAATTTGTTCCATCAGTTTTTTCTAGCAGTGGATGCTGGTGTCAGCGGATTGTGTCTTCCAGTGGAATTGGTTAATTGTACTTGTTGGTGTTTGAATGATAGATTAAAGATACTTTAGGTCGTTAGTGGACTGTTGGAAAATATGTAAAAGTACAAGCAAGAACGTTGGATAGAATAGTTAGATAGAAAACAAAACAAAAGAAGAACGAAAAGCCTACTCGTTCTAGATAAATTAATTTGCATTTTATTGTAAAAATATTAATTCTATGTATTGTTTGAGACCTTTAAAATAATAAAAACAATACTATGAAGTGCCTGCACTACAAAATCTCTTCACACTCAGCACAATACAGGCCTTGGAGGATATTCACAGAAACTGATAAAAACACCTAGCCATAGTAACCCTCGGAACATGTCAGTCAACCACAACTCGATTAAATAATAATGCTAGTGTATTTAATATTAAATAATAATATATATCTAACAGTACTGTGACCTACTGGTGACCTATTTGTGGATTATTGCAGAGCTACGGGCGGTTTAATATGTACTCGTATGTATGTATTGGTGTCTAAATAACAGTAATGTTTCTAATCAAATTCATCTTGTAATAATATTTCATAATGATATACCATGAAGCGTCACAGCAGCAACAAAAATAAAGCTCTACCATAAGTTTTTGTTTCGTAGTAACGTAACGTTTATTCCAAATAAAAACTCATGTTCAAACCTCTGCTCTGTTGTGATAAATAAATGTCTAAACTGCTTGTCTTTAGCTGCTTTTAGCTTAGTTTGTGACCAGGGGCCTTATCAAAGGGCCAATCGATAATCGAATCGAAATACCCATCGAAAGTCAAAGGTATGGGATTTGACGTTTTTCGTCGATCAGGCTCACCCATAGAGTAAAATTCCTATACATTTTTATCGATCGATGCGGCGCGGCGATTCGATTGGCGATCGTGTTATTTGCTCAGGCCCCAGGCAATATGAGTTTTATGACAAATAAAATATACAAAAAAACTTATCTCCCACAATTTGCATATTAATTAGAACGTCATGTTGCTTCTTCTTGTAAAATCAAGTAATAGAACCAGACTTTGTGTTTACTTGAAATATCATAACTAAGTAATTAATATTGTATACAGGAAGGATGTACTTTGGGCTAATATGAGGTTTTACTGATCAAATCGAACAACTTTTCCCATGGAACCATGTGTCGCAAATGAAAAAAAAATTGGGCTTCCCCATACAAATTGGTCATTTTAATATTACTAGTTTGTATGGAGAAGGCAATTTTTTTTTTCATCTGTTCCATGGGAAAAGTTGCTCGTATTGATCAGCAGAACCTCATATTAGCCCAAAGTACATCCTTTCAAAGTCACCATGTATAACACATTTTAATATCAATGAATAAATGACAAATGTTTGAACCGAGAAGATTTGACATACTTAATTTATTTGTACAGTCAATGTCAAAGTTAAGTATGTACTTGACTTACATTCGAATAAGGGTAAATGTTATACAAAAACTTCTAACTTGCCGTTGACTGTACCAAACATTTTTACTGTACAAGACATTTAGGTCATTTAATATAACTTATTTTATATTATCCTAAGCTTTCAACAATAACTAAATTCATCAAACAACGGTCCGAGTTTCACTAGCACGCTAATGAGATCTTCTATGGTCTTCCGTGGACAATGATAAATAGAGCAAGTTAGACGTACCCAAGTGACATAAGTGAGAAAGAGACAGCAACAAGTGACCTGGCTATGATATATGACAGTGAGGCATGTCGTTGAGTCATTCATTATCATTATCATAATATCGTTCAACGAGAATGTAGTGGTACGATACTAATTATTAATGATTTAATGGATTCAAATTGTGTGCTGCATACACTTGGAGGTCTTACAGAGTTAATTATACTAACTGACCTTTAATCTTATATATATTAGATAAGTTAAGAAGTATAAGTAATGTATAACGAAAGGACTTAAATATACATTGTTCTTTAACAGCATTGATCACCCCCACTATAATAATAATATGTAGGACAATTTACAAAAATTGCTCTGGTCACAAACTAAGCTCTAGGCTTGTACTATGTGTACCAGTACGATAATACATATAATATTTTTTTAAACACCCAGACCATAACGTACCATACATTTTTCTTTTGCCATGGGTGGTATTCGAACCCACGACCTCCGGATACAACGCCAAAGGCGGTCGGTTAATGAATTGCACACAGGGGCGGATATAGATTTTATTTTTCAAGGAGAGTCTCGGTCCTATTGTCAAGATTTCTTATTAAATCTATAACTGATAATGTCCTAAACTGTAACGTTTAGAATTTGTTTGACGCGCAGTAGGTAACTCATCTAAAGCCTTATTAAACCCTAAATATCTACTGGAAACCTTCAGAAATTTAACGCACTGATGTTGTTCAGAAGAAGTCCGCAAAAAATTGAGCAATGAGATCGGACAAAATACTTCTAGATACAAGTAGAAGTATAAAAATCTTTTAATTCAAAGCACAGAAAAGACAGATTTTAAATATTACTAGAACAACTTAAACTACATAAAATTCCCAACTTAAAAAAATATTATTATGTAATGGAGTTTAAATAATATTAAACCACTTGGATTTGATTTGACTGCCAAACCTTCATGTATTTTTTCTATATTTGTAAACAAATAAATGAGTAATTGTTAGTCAGAGTGGTGACCTAACAGTACTTGGACAAACAACGAGATAAGTAACTCTTATAAATGCTTCAATACGTAAAACTTTTCCATCGATATAATAATAAACATCTAGGCATCTAAATCAAACATTTAATGGATTCTTTCTCGCATGATTCAATAAGTGGATATTGTTGTTCGAATATGTCAGCAACACATCCTATAACATCACTAATCCAACATTTGTACCACAAATTTCAACTCTAAGATGCATGCAAAAAGATTTAAAATAACCTTAGTGAGTAGTGTATCCAGGGTTGTGGGAATTTTTCGAAGGACAGTCCGAACAATGATTTAGGTGTGCCCGTGTGGCCACCGCATTACGTCTTGAATTTATTAATGAAGATTTACGTCGGAACGGCGCCGTTCCTTCCTTTTCGTAAGTAAAAGTTGATTTATACCGTCGTAAAATAACGTGATCTCATGTTTAATAAATAAATCCGTGGGGTTTAATAAAACTTTATAATTAAAGATGGATGGGTAAGTGATAGTACTCACAAATACTCACAATAGCTAGGTTCCAAGCTAAATATAATATTGTTGTTTACAGGAAGCATACAGATGCAAAAACCGTCAAACGACCTAGTCATGTTTCGGTTTTTAATATAGATTTTTTTTTAATATAAGAACTCAACATATGATTTTGCATACACCTGATGTTAAGTATATAAAGGAACGAGGATATTAAAGTAGACACATAATGCAAATTCATCTTCGTCGCTGTCCATTTCGTTCCAGCATCATTTAGGCGACATAGTGGGAGCGACAGTTGCTGTTAAACAATAATGTATTGATCGACACTATTTATGCCCTTTATAGGTCTGCTTACCATCTGACGTGAATGGTAGATACAAAGTCACATGCAAATATATGGGTATATAGGTGTAAAATATTATATTTTTGTAAACGACCTATCGAAAGGATTAACGCGTCCTAATTTCAAGAGGTGTTTATGATTGTGAAGCTTTGTTGTGTAAAGTGGACACCCATCCCACTGGGATGATCCCAGGTCCAACCTTGTTGTCATCTACTAAACCTTGTTATCAGTTGCGCATTGACTTAACTACCTAGTGCCGTTTATAAGTAAATAAGTAAATTTATGCAAAAAAATATTTAGATGAGTTCAAAGTCCGCAGAGTGCGATAAGTATGACTAATGTTTAGTTAGAAGTGAATTAACCGAAAAAAAACGTGACACATTTTAATAAATATAACAATATTGATATCAGAGAGATAGTGTGCCGCCAAAAGGATAATAGGCTTTCAAGATAAGGATTACGGTTTTATCTTTCCAAAAAAAATACTTGTATTAAGAAACTAATAACTCAAAAAAAAAACTGGACAGGAGCGAAGCGTGACGTCAAAGGCATTGAAAAATTGTATACTTGCCCCAAAATGATAGACTAAAATAAATAACTATAGTATTTTCATTTATGTGATTCAAATAATGTCACTGTAATAAATATTAAACCTACAAATAAAAAATAATTAAACCCAATCTAACATCAACTATAAACCTATCATTACTTAGATAAAACTCATCTACTTATCTGAGTATAGTTTAATTTGTATCTATCTGTAGAGTACACGTCGGAATGTCCTGGGAATGCCGTAGACGGTAACTGCTCTACTGCTATTGCTTTATCTTGGCCATAAATAAGGCAGATAGCTGTCCAATCCGAAATTTATTTAGTAATTCTCAATTCTTTATTATTTAGAATTCCAACGCATAGGGCTAGAAATTCAAAGAGGCAATGCGGCTGCAGTTCTCGGCACCTGCGCGGCTCCAGAGGAATTAATGGAAATATACTCATTAATTTAACTCTTTCTTTTTATTTTTTATTTATATGTATCATTTTAAATGTAAATCATATTATTATTAGTACTTGTATTAGAAAAATACAAAATACCATTAGGTATTTGCGGAACATTGCTAATGTTACGGTATTACAAATAATTGCGAAACTTTAAACCATCATTATGTAACGGAACTGCAACGAAATTGTCGATATTAAGTACCGTAACGGTAGGACTAAAAGTTTTCCACTTGTCTTGAACGTTACTGAATATTCTAGAATTCTTGATTTAATTTAACTAAATCGTTTCATTATTTTAAGCCAAGAATGTAATCTGTCTGGCACTAATAAAACGATATGATATCTGTCGCCTAAATATTATGTATGCTGTGTTATAAGTAATATAACAAAAACCATATACCTAGACAGTTACGTTTCAAAACATATTTAGTATTCTGTCACAATAAACACTATACTGACTATACAAGTAGTAAGCCGACCGCATTAGTCACGTGTGCCACGGTCTACAAGGCTACTGCTTTATGACTAAACTGAGACCAATCACGTGGCTCCAATCTTAGTGATAGTAAAAATCCACCAATGACAACACGCGAACTACAAGACACAAATGTTAGCGCCAAGCATGCGTGTACACAGGTTTCGCACTACTTCCTTTTTTACCTCCATAAGCAACTTAAAATAGATGCAGTTAGCGCGAAGGTAAATGAAATACAAAGCGATTATTCAGCGGCGTTCATCCTCGTTGGACAGATGCCAGTGGCATTGAACTAGTGCATTGAATCAGACCAGTTATCTGTACCAAATCTTTCGATGCGACAATAGACAGCGGAAAGCTCGACGTTTAATTAAACCGAGAGACAAAGGGCTTCCCTTCGTCGGTGGACGACGACGTACCAATAAAAAACGCATCAAAGGATTATAATAAAAGAAGACAAATTAACTCAAGCTTTCATCGATTTTTGTCTACGACAAGCAGACGTGTACGACTGCAAGTAGTATAGGGTTGGCTATAAAATGGTGTATGATTTCATGGGGAGCTGGGAATGCGACTGTTGCGTGTTGCATAGACGATTAATAATTAAAATTCCACATGATCATAAAGGTGTACCGTAACAAACCATTGACTCTTTCGAAATTTGACTCGATCGTCTGGTCGTCAGTTTATGGTCTTTAGACATGCAGACTTAGCATAGCTATCAGCACAAATTAGTATTATTGGCGTGTCAAGTTTAGACGTCGAGCCATAATTCCTCGAAAGTCTGAGTGAGGTTGTGTATAGATTTTTAAAGCAATGAATGGCGTCGCAAGGTCGACGGTTGCAGTCAATGCAGTTTATGATTCATGTACATAACACAGCTACGGAGTACCTATATAAGGTATAATCCAACTTGTTATCGTATTGTACCTGTTTTTTTATACAATTATTAACGTTAACCTTTACATAAATCATGTTGGCGAGCTAAAAGCCGGGTTTCCCAGGATCCGCAACTAAATCTAACCCGCAAATTTATGGATATTGAGTAAGAGAAAATTGCGAAATAGCCGACGAAGGACTAGAAATAGTGTCTTGAAAACTCCTCGGTCTCTCAAGACGTGAACTAAACTTAAACTCAAGAATTATATAGACTTTATTTATAGGACCACGCATACGCTGGCATTACTTGTTCACAAGGAAATTGATGTAACCTTAGGGACGCGTCTAAGGTCACGAAACGCTGAGAAATATATGTAGTTAACGCCTGTAATTGTGTCATTAGGGGAATTGTTATGCCACAAACGTAAAGGCGTACAAATTAAACATGCAAAATCGAGCTTATAATTGAAAATCACAAGCCTTGACACCATTTTTTTTTTCAATTTCCCTCGTCACTGCGACGCCGTTCACGGCTATTAGACGTTTTAATAACGAGCAATTAACAGAAAGCCCCGATAATTCGCCGGTGAACCGGAGAGAAGCCGACAAAAGCGGCAATTATAACAAATTTTATATTGACGGAACAACCCGAGGCCGCCATATTGCAAGGCCATCTTGTTTTATGGCAGCTCGAGGGTTCTAGCTAGAGTATAAGGTACTGTTGCAGCCACGCCATTTACCGAAGTACCTAAGGGTTACAATAATCATTTTATACAAGTAATTTCTTTTCTGTAATGCGTGTGACAGCTTTCAAAGACCCTTCTGATACAATCTGCCCGCCTGTATAAATTATATTTCAATTTGAAATTATGAGCGAACGAATATTAAAAGTTAATTAAATAAAACAAATATTTTGAGTAGCATTGCTATAAATTTAGTCGTGGCAAATTGCACCTTTTCGTCTTGTCTTAAAATAACAAAATTGCACTGTGGCAGGTGCCGAACCAGTCTTGCCGCATTTTTGTGCGCACCTCCGCGGCTATCTCCGGGCCAGCACAAAAGAAAAAGAACCGTTTATAACAAAAACATTATCGACACAATAGACCGGGTTTGTTCGCCGCGAGAAACTTATAAGACAAGGAATATTACCCGACCGCTTTGTTGCCATCACGATGACTATATTAAATAACCCATTGTGTTCCACCAATTTACATTACAATATTCTTAGAAAACTACTTTATCGATAGTAGACAATTTTATGTCAGTCTTTAATTTTATGTTTGCAAAAAGTTGTAGCTTAATAAGTGTACATAAAATATATTATTTATTATCATTCGACAAACAAACAAAAAACAAAAATTTTATTTTTTATTATTTTATAAATTTTTATGTATCATCACGGGTGCCTTACGGCGCCCGAGACCGCCTAGACGGCCCCAGGGTACCCAGTGGAGGGGTTTTAATCCCACCTCGTCGTAGCCGATGGTATGAGTCTACACCGAACAAGTGGCTAGCTCGTTGCGATGTTTTGAATAGACTCAATAACCCATCTATAAACAGTTTCACAAGGTGGTATAGTGAAACCGGGACCGACAGCTTAACGTGCTCTCCGAGGCACTATAGTGGTGTTGTCAAACAAATGTACATAAATTTTTAATTTAAAAACTCATTGGTACACACCGGGATTCGAACCAGGGACCTAAGTGTTTTTAAGTCCAAGGTCTAACCAACTAGGCCACCACGTATATATTTTTTTTTTTTTATAAATTTTTATATTTTAAGTATATTATAAAACAAAAAATATAATTCCATACACTTACTCAAACGGTCTTTTCTTGTATCAGACATATGGAAAGATAATGCATTTCATCGTGGCCGGTGTAAAAGATTGAGTCGATGGCCTTTCGATTAACCTCCGATTGGTTACTTCAATGAAACCATTACGTCTTTAAACCGTGATGACAATTACCAAGCTCAAGCTATACAAGTAAGTTATTACACCCCCGTTTCTAAAACGTTGATTAAACTATTCTAGCAAGGCTCATAATTGGTGGAACATTGACGTGACGTGACTTTTCACCAATCAAGTATGTTATTAATAAGTTATATTACCTTCTATATTATATCCAATATTTTCAATGAAAAATCTTATATATATAATTATGGGAACTAGGGGTTAGTTTATCTTTGAATACGTTGGATATCATTGTATAAAAATTCAAATTGCATATTGGGAAATGACTATGTTACTAAGCAATCTACATAATTTATAAATATAAAGAAAATACCTTGTAATAACTGTTGGTTGTATAACTATTATATGTGTAGGCATATATATTGATCAAAACAACACTCCCGACACTCTAAAGGATGCGGTTACGAAAATAAATCAAGTTGTAATTAATATAAGGAAAACATATAATAAGAAAACACCTAATTAAAGACCAAAATCTATACATAATAAAATTGTAAATGAAAAATATCTGTAGGTATATTGATTTGATTTTTTGTTTGAATGGGACAAATAACAGTAATCCATTTTTTTTAATTCATGTCTACCTGTCTGTTTAAACACGCAGCACTTAAAACTGTTAGACTGATTTTTTAAAGCTCTGGGGTAGAATGGAGGAAAAATATATTAGTACGTTTTCTGTACAGTTGATAATGGTCTGGTCTGGGTGTTTATAAAATTTAATAAGTATATCGTTGTTTCTGGTACACATAGCACAAGCTTAGTTTGTAACCAGAGCAATATTTGTAAATTGTCCTTCATAATATTATTACAATATTATATTTCGATATAACGGATATAACGAGTATGCAGGGTTTTTTTTATCTATATCTATTAAAAACCAATAGCAAATATGTGTTTTTCCTTAAAAATAACAAGTGCATGAATAAGCACTTTGGATTGAAATAAATTGATTCAATTATCTAAAACTTGGTCAATAGGTGAATTGTAATAATTAATGGAAGAAAGTTTGCGGCAACTCGTTTTGCATATTATGTTCCGTAAAAGTTTTTCTATTACGACGATTTTTTTCTCGCAACGATCCGATTTCTCGATTCGATTCGTTCAACACTTGTAAAGTTATGAAGCGTTTATTGGACTGGCACGGATTCGTCGGGAATTGAAAATGCTAAATAACAAATCTTTCTGCGATTAATTTTAAGCCTGTCGTTTTTGTTGTTCAGATATCTTGGCGTTTTTACATTTGGGATTTCACCACCAGAACGACGATCAAAATTATTCTATGATCAAACCAAGAAAATTTTCGTAGAATTTTCATCAATCATGTGCCTTGTTACGCAATCAAAGAATGATTTTGATTAACGCTCTAGAAATTGGCAGTCTAATAAGTTTCTGAATTCTTTTAATTTTACAGTTGTAAAAACTCAAAAAATCAGGCAGGTTCAGTTATCTCCTGGATTAGGAATGAATGAATGAACAATTCTTTATTGCACAAAAGCTTAATACTATTGTACATAGACGAGCTTAATGCCTTAGGCATTATCTACCAGCTAACCTTTGGCAGTTTGACCAAAAACAGGCAGAGTGCAATTAATGCAACATATAATATAAAATACAAGGATATATAAAAAAAATATGAAATCAACTCGTCTAACGATCGCCTCCGTGGTAGTGTTTTTTTTATTGTAGCACGGCATGTGACTTTATATCTACCTGATGGTACGCAAAACTACAAAGTCTATGAATGACGTCAATCAAAAAAATACACTGCAAAAATATTGATTGCTCCCGCTATGAAATTATGATCATTATGAACAAAATTGATCTATATATGTACGAGAAAAGGAAAGCAATCACTGTGCTACAGGTTAACGTTAGTTACCTAGTTTAGAGGTTGGTTGCTTACCTAATTGGCCAGAGATCCTCAACTGTTTATGATCCTATCTATGGAGTAATATCCTGAGTGCCGAAAACGCACTGTCCTCATTGTTGCTGGTGGTGGAAAGTTTATAGATTATTGTATCTTACTTAGTTTTATTATTGTTTTACTTGTGTGTAATAATTACAATTATTGTCATATTTTCGTACATGCAATTGTGGTTCTTAGGGTAGTGAACGTTTTTGGACCTCGACTGTGCAGCGGCCGCGGCTCGGGTTGCCCATTTTGTCATGTTTTTCTTCTCGCTTTCGTTATATGTGAATTTCGCGGAAGTGGGTGACTTGATCAGAGGCTGACTGTGCCTTTGTATTATGCTAACGTTTTGTTTAAGCATGTTTTGTGCACTCATTTGGATCGCAGTCTAGACATTTATTGCTAAGCTTATAATTTATTATTTTACTGCGATCTGCTTTTGTAGCAAAAATTAAATAAATAAATAATTGTTTGGCTATGTGCGTCGATTTTAGGGTTTTTTTTTTAAATTAACAAATCATCCATTTCGCAGGGCATCATTATGCTGAAATATATAAATTTCGTAGAATTAAATGTACCTAGGCTAAGTTAAGTCAAATAAAGAAACATTCATTCATTCAAATTATGTGGTCATGAAATCGCCGACGACAGACGAATCTTCCCGTTGGGTTTGTATCCGTGTGTCCAATTTATTACGTTTTTCTGTACAGTTTACCATGGTTTGGATGTTTTTTTTTTAAATATAATATGGAACATTTAACTAATTTCATTTTTTAGTATTATAATGTTCTTCTTGTGGTTACCCGATCACTTCTTAAATTTTTATTATTTAAGTAATATGATGCTCATAAGGTCAAACCAAAATCCTTTGGTACTAACTAAAGCTATACTCCAAACTATGATAAATCCGATAAAACCAAACTATTTAAACAACATGGCGCCATTATCAATAGTATCAATGCTGTTGACATCATACACATGAATCATTTGGGCATTATGACGGCACCACCAACCGGATTTCGGAATGTTGAATTCATAAGTAGAAATACTGGTCTGTTGTGCCAAGAAAGCATGGGACGATTTAGTGCTTAAAGTTGACGTTAATACTCCAAAATGCAGATAATATAATGTAGAATTCGTGTACATGTTGAACAAAAAGTTCATCCGTTAAAAGGAAATCATTTACGCACGAATTAAAGTCATGTCTGGGAATACTTACCAATAATAATATACTTCTTAAACACAATGTGTGTATGTTTGTTAATCTGGAATCCTCTCCTAAATAAATTAAATAAACACCATCACGTGCCTTTTTGGCTCCCGAGAACCGTTTAAACGGCCTCAGGGTACACAGCGGAGGGATTAACACGTCCTCATTTCGCCGATGGTATTTGGAGCACCTAACAAGTGGCGCTGCTCGCCACTTGTTAGGTGCTCCAAATACCATTGAGGTGTTTAATGATGAAATAACCTCGTTGTATAAAGCGGTCACCTATCCCAAGTCCGGCCTTGTTATCATCTGCTTAACCTTGTTATCAAAGCTGGGCCGCTTTTTCCTCTTCCACTAATATTATAAACGCAAAGTTTGTGAGGAAAATGTATGTATGTTTGTTATGCGAAACCTACTTAACAAATGAATGAATGAAACCCAGATGAATGAAGCGACAGGCGGAAAGCTAGTAACACATATAATCTATTTAATTTTATTTTCGGTAAATTAGCAGTAGGTACATATTTTATGGTCAAAAACAGGCTTTAAAAAGAGCCTTCATACATTTTGTTGAACTAATCTTAAAACTAAAAAAATAAATTATAGGCACTTACCTGTTTTGACTTACCGTGTAGTCGGCAGCTCCCCACCAGGGCAACGGAAGAACACCACACAGTACACCAAAAACATCTTGAAACTTCAGTAGCATTGCAGTTTTTGGCAATCCATATAACCATCTATATAATAATCCATATAACCATCTATATAATAATCCATATAAACAATACAACCAATTTCTCTAAAAAGTTTTGAAAAATAATTACCAGCCACTATCAGTTATGTCTGTTGAAGTTAAAAAATATTGGTTTTTTTTTTATATTGAAGCACGGCATGTGACTTTGTATCTACCACCAGTGAGCAGACCTACAAATTCTATGAATGGAATCGATCAATAATTGTTCTTAAACAACATTGATCGCTCCCACTATGCCGGCTAAATGATGCTATTACGAAATGGGCGAAGATGAATTTCATTACGAGTATATTTTAATATACTCGCTGCCTTATCATCAATTCTACCACCCATTTCGTAACCGCATCCTGAAAGGAGACTACCACCTCGACAAGAAATCGATGCAGTAATCTTCTCAAAACCAGCTAAAAAATCTGACGAAGCTCCACACAAACCACTAAAGGCAGATCAACCGCTACTTTATCCTACTGCAAAATACTGCAGTATCGTCGCAATGTCTGGCAATGCGGTTATAAAACACCCTGATAAATTACCAAAATAAACCACAATTTTCCTAAAAGACTTTGGAAAAGAATTACCGTCTATTCCAGTTATAGACTGTTGCACACATCTATGTGATGCAACAATTCCTTACCCAGTGTTTACTCAATAAAACACAGCTCAATTAAATTGCACAACTTTTGCATTAAATAAACCCATAATTAAAAGTAGGTAAAGCAGATAAGTCAGGGCATCGTCCGCATGGGTCACCAGGACCGGACGTTCGCAAACCACAACTGCAACTCATTCACATACAATTTTACACTTTACACTTCCAACAATAAGGTGTAAGTCAGTTCAACACAGTGTAATTAGTATAACGGGCTGTGGTATTTGTGAATGAGATAAAACAAGTGAGGAACATTCGCTTAACTTATCTTGTAATATATCATTGCGGTGGTGATTTAATGGTGTGACCTGGTCAGTGGTATACTTACGCTTTTCTTGCAGAACAAACATTGCATATTAACATTAGTAGCAATATTTTAAGTTTTATAAGTAATTACTGCAGCTTTTTACATGAACTCTATTCTAAATATATTCATAGTCTGATTTTGCGGGCCTCAGCTGAAAATCAGCGCTTTACAAATATACAGCATGATAATGCTGTATATTTGTAAAAAAAATTATCCACTCTTTAATGTGTTGTAAGCGATAAATAATCTTTTTCTTTTCTTTCTTTATTAAACTAATTCATAGCAAATCTACAGATTGTATTTATATAGAACTATTGTATCATTATACTTGTATATTGATGTACAAAGTAAGCTTATCTTTTATTTATATAATAACTTTTATTAATAAATTTCTTTATTTTTAGAATATGTCCATCTATGTAATCGCAAATATTTCGCAAATAAATTATCTTTAAAACAATGTAGGTACAGTGGACTACGTGTTATATTAAACATTATATTTCTTTGAATTATGTTCACATTGGTTGAATGACAAATTGAGGTAAGTGAGTATAAACATATCAAAAAAACAACTATGTCTAACGTATCATATATCAGTACTAATCTACTTTTAGTTTAATATTCTATGAAAGAATGCAAATATAATACAAAAAATGGTCCTTCGAGACGGTTTGTTTTTAAAGCACGTTCTTGAAAAGTGTTTTACTTAAATTACGAGTATAACAACTTACTACCAGGACTTAAATTCTAGAACTACCAGTGTTTGGACCATCGATTGATATTAACCCAATGATACGTATACAGAAGAATCCATAAATAATTATACTTTTATATGAAATAAGCAATGAATTGAATATTATTTATCTTTATAATATGTAGTAAAAAATATAGAAACATTTTTCAAAATAAGATTAAGTAAAGCGGCTAGGATGGCATTTGAATATATTGAAAAATATTGGTCCTGAGACCGACCTACCTCAATCTCTTCAAACAAACCACGAAAAACAAACTAAATTTTTAAGTAGACTTAATTGTTGACACTACTTTCAAATTATTTTCATCCCAGAAGGGTAACGTTTTGTGCCAGAATACCAACCTTAACAGCTTAATATTATAGTTGAAGTTTCCTTGTTAAAGTGTTTGTGTTTATTACAAGAATGTAGCTTCAAAAGCAAAGGGCAAACACATTCCTGCGCTTGCGCTGGTCGGGACTTGTAAAGGCAAGTTGACATTGTGATCCACATCCGGCGGAGGGTGGGGGGTGGAGAAACGTGTTCCGTCCGGAGCCGCGCAGCCTTCACATTGCTCCAAGTGATGCTTTATTTTATGCTATCGACATTGTCATTTTTATGATGTAATTTCATTATGATGATGCAATTTCATAATAATGATGAAATATTTTCTGAGTGGAAATACTTTAAAATTAAAACCTACTATGTTAAATGGGAATAATCATAGTTAGTGTTTTTTAAAGAATTTTAAGAATGACATGTTGTGAAGCTTTATTTAATGCATTTTATAATGAAGTGATTTCATTATTATGATGAAATATTTTCTTTTTATTTTCTTCAAAAAATATAAATACTTGTAATTGGCATTTTAGTTTCATTTTAGATATTCAATTTTTTTTTAAAGTAAAGTCCTAATATTATTGTGGTCTTATTTATAAAAACTTATACGAGTCCTCTAAGAACACTTTAGTTAACATAGGTTTTGCCTCTTATACACAAATACCATAACAAAAGTGTTCTTCAAGGACTCAATAAGTTCTTTTTATGAATACTGTTGTAAGTCTGTAAATATACCTATTGCAATCTTACCTGCTCATGCATGACACAAGGAAACTGCGGATGTATCGCGTACATTTAATGGGAATAGACTAGGCTTTTTTGATAGATAAAGCCAAATCATGATTTACGTTTTAATATGCATTACTATTATATTTTCGTGATTAAAAATCTGCAGTGTTAAGGTCGGCAGGAATATATTTTAAGTTCAGTATTTGTTTGACGTATGGAACATTAAATAAGCATTTGTTTATGACTAGGAGCTCTTATATATTTTATTGTTACATGACGTCAGATGTATAATCTATATACTACATATATAAAAATAAAACACCGTTCGGTAGTCGAGCTAAAACTCTAAAACTAATAAATAGTTTTTTTTATATTATTTTGTTTGCTTTAATACAGTGATGGTTGGAAAGGAAAATAATAGGGATAATCCTAAAAAAAACCTTAAAGAATAAATTGTAATTTTGTATGTAAAATGACGATACTTTGTGATTTTTTGTCCTAATCTGTCATATGCCACTTTCTTTTTTAATTCTTCCACGGGTGTGGGGAAAGGCAAGGACCTTTCGACCATACAACCATAAAGCCATCATCTTTGTATATGATACGATGTTCACCGGATCAGCTGTATAATATAAAATACACATTTTGTTCCATAGCCTATATTTAAATAAAAAACCTTAATAAAGTTGTACAATCAAGTCCTTCATCATTCTTTTGATAAGATTACCAAGTTACCAACATTACAAATAAATACCATAATTTAAAGGAGTAAGGTTTAATATAGCTTGTTCATCAGATGTGTGCAACCTTTCACCGAGTGGTCGTGATCTGTGCGGTGGAAAGCGACATACATTTTAACATTTTTCAATAAGCTTTATTACTTGTATTACTTTTACAATTATACATTGTTAATAAAGGTTACAAAAGAGAATATTTTACATCTCAAGACATATATTGATTCCGAAAGCACGCTAAGCTGTAGTATCCTTTCCATATAAACTGCATATCCAAGTTAAATAATAAACAAATTTCCTATCAAAATATGTAAAATTTCGCCGTTTTTGTCTAATACACCTAGAAGCCTCTGTCCATGCACCTGGCATGGCAGTTATTAAATTTTCACCAATTCTGCTTTCAGTGGCCCTAGTGCGAGTTTTTTAATTTTCTCATTATACTAAGTGAGCAGTGAGCACTCTTCGCCAATCAGTCGAAAAATTCGGGTTTGAAAAATTCTCTCGAAGTTTTTTTTTTTTTGGATAGTGAAAACGTTAAAACAAACTCGTAAACTAGGTTCCCTTTAGCAATATATGGGTTCACCAGTTTTCGCAGCAGAAATCACTGTTTCTATTTATTGTTGAGGTGAAACGACAAGGATGCGGTTACGAAAAGGATAAAGCAGCAAGGAAATCAAATTCTTTCGCTGATATTTTTGTAACCGCTTCCTTTATCCGGCATAAAAAATATATTGTCTTGTTATACCTATATAATACAGGCGACACTATCAGCTGGAACAATATTACAGCATAAGTTTTTTTTTTTCAAAAACAATCGGTTTGATTCCCGGTTAGAAGTTTCTTTTTCAAAAATCTATTAATGCTGTTTTAGTTTTTATCAAAATCGGCCCCGAGACTCCTTTGACCATTTCTCGCTATTCCTTGTAGTTTAGGATTTGGCACACTTTAAAGAATCACCCTGTATAATATTTTTTTTGTAATTATAAAATAATATTTATAGATGTCTTTTGTGATAGTACCAACAATATACAATGTTAAAAGCGTCAAGATAAAATGTTAAAATATACATTGTTCAGCATGGTAGGTAATTAAATATATATATATATATATATATATATATATATCTTCACGGGTGCCTTACGGCGCCCGAGACCGTCTAGCTAGACGGCCCCAGGGTACCCAGCGGAGGGGTTTTAATCCCACCTCGTCGTAGCCGATGGTATGAGTCTACACCGAACAAGTGGCTAGTTTGTCGCGATGTTTTGAATAGACTCAATAACCCATCTATAAACAGTTTCACAAGTTGGTATAGTGAAACCGGGACCGACAGCTTATCGTGCTCTCCGAGGCACTATAGTGGTGTTGTCAAACAAATGTACATAAATTTTTAAATTAAAAATTCATTGGTACACACCGGGATTCGAACCAGGGACCTTAGTGTTTTTAAGTCCAAGGTCTAACCAACTCGGCCACCACGTATATAAATATAATTATGTAAATAGTGAATCTAAAATAATTAGGTACTTACTTATTTATCTTTTGGATGAGTAAACTTTCAAATAAAACATTATGGAACATACTCATTTTAAAACTTATAAATAAAATGATTACATAGTTAGTTACCTACATGGATAGAACAACTTTGTTCATAGAAAGTGACTTCTATGAACACATTCTTCAGATAGGCAAGTTCCAAATAACAACTATGACACAGGATATTTTTAAATAAAAATGGAACCTTAGGTTTATATTAGTTAAGATTGTCTGTCTGTCTGTCTTTGTTAATCTCGAAAACCGGTTGGGATATATAGTTAAAAAAATGTAACTATTTATTATTTCGAAATAATAATATAAAGGTTCATACTTAATACAATTAGTGATATAAATTTTAACTTTCTATGTCAATTCGATATTTATAATATGTAAGGAATCTTGAAATGCCCAAAGATTTGTTGTTTATTGTAATAAATGTTTTAATGTAAACGAATAAATTATTCCTTAAAACTTCCTTCTTTTTTTTTCTTAATATGGCCGATTGTTTTGGTCTGACTTACCTAATAAGTGTTTTACATTGGACTACATACCAAAACAAAAAGTAATAGATTTGTGATCATAGAATAGGAGAGCAAACATTAGATGGCGATTTTTTTTTTGCAAATTACAACTACCTACCTATAGTACAACTTTTAATTTGATTTTATATTACAGTTCAGTGAGGGTAAGCTATACGAGTAGGTATCTACAGACATGAGTCGAACTATACCTACCTAGGCAGGTTATTCTTTGATTTGTTTAGGATGAGTTTCTTTAAATATTTAAATTTCGACTAATATAACAAAAAAAAAACTATATAATACAAATAGTTTTTTGTTGTAAAATAAACAAGTTCCAAAGTAAAAGCACCAGCTAGTAGTATTTCTATGTAAATGTACTAAAAGCACCAGCTAGTAGTCTTTCTATGTAACTGTAGTAAAAGCACCAGCTAGTAGTATTTCTATGTAAATGTAGTAAAAGCACCAGCTAGTAGTCTTTCTATGTAAATGTAGTAAAAGCACCAGCTAGTAGTCTTTCTATGTAAATGTACTAAAAGCACCAGCTAGTAGTCTTTCTATGTAAATGTAGTAAAAGCACCAGCTAGTAGTATTTCTATGTAAATGTAGTAAAAGCACCAGCTAGTAGTCTTTCTATGTAAATGTAGTAAAAGAACCAGCTAGTAGTCTTTCTATGTAAATGTACTAAAAGCACCAGCTAGTAGTCTTTCTATGTAAATGTAGTAAAAGCACCAGCTAGTAGTATTTCTATGTAAATGTAGTAAAAGCACCAGCTAGTAGTCTTTCTATGTAAATGTAGTAGAAGCACCAGCTAGTAGTCTTTCTATGTAAATGTACTAAAAGCACCAGCTAGTAGTCTTTCTATGTAAATGTACTAAAAGCACCAGCTAGTAGTCTTTCTATGTAAATGTACTAAAAGCACCAGCTAGTAGTCTTTATATGTAAATGTTGTTTATGACGTATAGGTCATAAATATTTGAGAATTGTATGATAATATAGGTACTTACTCGGAATTTAATTATAGTTCAATATTTACAATATTAGTCAAAACCGATAAAAGTCCACCGTTAGTCACTCTATATCTTTAATATTTACTATAACCATGAGAGAGTAATTCTTGAAAGCATTATCTAGGTATTCCTTTGTTTAAAAATGTTTTTTCTTTGGAAGTTCCTGCAAATTATTTTAACTGTATCCGTATAAGTTCACTTTAAATGATTTATAGTATAAATTCTTTATCATTCCGTTACCTGTTATCTTACCCGTATATCATTGTATTATCATTATCAGTACGAACACATTTTTTTTATTTAAAGATAGTATATTTTATCAATGACATTATCGTGGCAGGTGACCTAATTTATCCTCATTCACTATTTATTCAGTTAAATAACCAATTTCAAAACCGGAAACCAACGTGTATTAGTTTTCTCTGAACAGTTTAAAAGTACCTAATAAATATAAAATAGTAAAAAAAATGCATAGATTATCTACATTTAAGTATAAACTTCAATAATGTGCGTGCGCAATTTGGTATACAAGCAAATAGTCCTGTAATACATAATAATTACCACAGACAAAGCAGACTAACATCCTGGAGAGGAAACACCGTCTATGCTCTATCCGGTCAATCCGTTGATTATTCCATCATTTTTGATTATAACTAAACATAAAATTATTTTTATGTATACGTTTTAGTCTGTGGGTTCACCGGTTTTCACCTTGATTTCTTGTGGAGGTGATTTGACGCTAAAGGATATTAAAATTGACCCATAATGCCATGTAGGGCTGCTTACCATCAGGAATATAAAGACATTTGGCGTGGTCCAATAAAAAAAAATAAGAAAAATATGCACATTCAGAGCATTTAAGCTTAAAGCGAGCTACATAAAAATACGCTGAAAAAAGCTTTGACACAAGTTTAGAGCTCTCGATAAACGATCTATTTTTCTAAACTTTTTTTTATTTTCAGTTGGACCCTTAGAAATTTTAATTTGACTAAGAGAAGATACTAAAATAGACTCGTAATGCAAATACGTCTTTGTCACCGTCCATTTTGTAACCGCACCATTTAGCCGGCATAGTGGAAGCAATCAATATTGTTACGATTCACTGTACAGATCGACCATATATGGAAATTGTAAGTCTGCTTACCATCAGAAGATACAAAGTCATTTGCCATGCTCTAATAAAGAAGTAGGATATTTGTAGAGGCAAGGCTAGTGTATTGCTAGCAACACGATGACTTGCAACAAGCGAGTATATATTGAATAATAAGACTTAGCATTATTTAGTGGAAAATTACATCTCTACTAGGTACTGCAGGAGTTCCTACAAGGTAAACAACATTAAACTACCCACACATATCCTATGCGTGGTCTGATATATTAAAGACTTAACCCTCGAAGCGGCAGAGGTCATAATATAGCAATCGGTCTTCCTATAAAATATATACATTTAATAAACCAGAACAGCGGCCATATTCTACTTCTTTTAAAGGTAACGTTAGATTGTCAAAATAACGATATTCTTTAAGTACATTCGTCACCACACGGAATCCTAAAAACTGTCGAAAGCAAAAGCACCTGTAATACAAGGGAATAACGTAATGCCTTTTTTAGTTATTGTTGTTGCTGATTGTTCAATGCGATTATTCCCATACACCACTAGCATCTCCGCCACCAGTGGTGGCGTATGGGAATATATTTCCCATGCGAGATATACCCGCCATTGCTTCGTACGAGTGCAAAGTAGGTACTGTTGTGGCTTCATTTAGTGTTAGACACTAAATGAAGCCACAACAGTACCTACTTTAAGCGATAAGAAACTTTAAGTACTATCAGCTCCATGGATGTCTGTAGGAGATACATATATACATCAGCCGGTATAGTGAGAACGATCAATGTTCAATGAATTGATCGACCTTATTCGTGAAATTTGTAGGACTGCTTACCATCAGGTTGATACAAGGTCACATGCCGTGCTCCAATAAAAAATATAGACATAATACCATAGCGGGTTTTTATTGGATTCATGGATTTAGTAGGTCTACTATCAGGTAGATACAAAGTCAAAAGCCGTGCTCCAGTAAAAAACAATCTAAACGATTAGTGAAAACCGCATCAAAATCCTCGTCGCGTAATTTAGGAGATCTAAGTGTACAGACAGAAGCGGAAAACTTTGGCTGGACTTTTTTATACTATATATTACATATATTAATAATTTTACCAACTTTAACTGCGGACATTGCAGTCATTAATTAAAGCTGAGTTCCACCAGTGTCTGTTAAAGTAATTGTAACGTTAAAAATGGCGTAGAATGTACGCAGCTAACATTCGACTTCTGGTACATTCGACGCCATCTTTAACTTTAATTGTTACAACTACTTTAACGGACACTTTGGTGCAACTCAGCCTAAATAATAAAGACAAACAGCGTCACTGTCATTCTTCGACATTGCATACCACTTAACAGTGAAAGCAAAATTACATGTTGAGTCATATAAAAAAACCTTTCTGATGTCATATTATATTATATAGGGCGTAGTTACAATATTGGTTTACTTAAAATCAGCTAAGTTTAACTGTAAAGTTTTAACAGGCAGACATACACTTTTGAATTTATAATAATAGGATACTTACTAGTTACATACTTACACAAAACCTGTATTTCAAAAAGTTTATATACCTAATATTGTTGTCTTTACAATTTTCAACAACTAATACTTAGTACTGTTTGCTTTGGACTTTAAAATAAACTATTTCAGAAAGACGTCAATGAACCCAAAATGTAAACAAGTATTTCCTTACACTCAAAATTCTAACATACATTGACCAGTTACACCAATATGTTAACGTAAACACAACAACGAGCTACGAATGGAAAACGTATCCAAAACAAACACGAGAAAGTAAATAATAATTCAATTGAACTAACTTAGAAACTTGGGTAACGACAATATAAATATGTTTAGAAAGAAAAACCAGACAAGTACGAATGCTAATCGCGTACTTAGGTTTTAGTATAGCTGAAGATAATAATTTTCCCCTATCAAAATAGGAACTTCGGACTCACGGACAGACTCGACTGAATGGCGTAGTATATAATGACCAAGATAATGCCACAGAAATACTAATAACTAGAGAAATAATTAAAATGTAACTATTAGTAGAGAGATAAAGAAAAGAAATAGCCTACAATATATACATATAATCTTATTTAAACCTATTTTAAACAATTGCTACTATATCTCGAAGGAAAACTTATAAACTATTTTTGTATGAATATAATTAGAAACCATACGTTTTGTACTTGTAATTTGTATATCTAAATTGATTCTCTTCCTTCAATAAATAATTATGTGAATTAAATTAAAGTAACCTATTCGTGTTTATGATTTATTCGATGGGTTACTGGTTTTTAGAAGACTACTGCGTTAATTTCTTGTCGAGGTCAGTCTCCTTCCAGGGTGTAGTTACAAAACGGGCAGTTGATTTAACAATAAATCAGCGAGGATATTGAAGTAGATTCGTAATGCAAATACGTACATGTCGCTGTCCATTTCGTAACCGCGTCATTTAGCTGCGACCAATAATGTTAAGCAATGTATTGACACCATTCTTAGATTTTGTGGGTCAGCTTCACATCAGTTAGATACAAAATCGACGGCGACAAGCTATGCCCCAATAAAAAAAGATCCATTGGACAAATGCCAAAATCCATAAAATGATCAAATCAGAAATGCCAAAATCCATAAAGTCAGAAAGAAACCACAAGTTGTAATTATGTACACAATAACTAAGAAAATTACCATCGCGCTAATTTCAAAATGAATAAAAACTAAAACCAAAATAGAATTTCGCAGCATGTGACGAAACTGATACCACAAAGCTTAGCTAGTGTGGCCCAAAATTGTTTTGCAAACGTTCGCAAACGCATATTGACCTCGTTGTTATGGCGGACCTAATGGGCTTAAACAATGATGTCATTAAACCGGAAAGACTTTTAAACTTAATTAATATAATCGTAGAGTTGTTGCCTTTCCAATGAGGTCTCTACTTTTTTTTTAATGGACCACTGCATGTGGCTTTGTATCTACCTGATGTTAAGGAGACCTACAAGTCCATGAATGGAGTCAATCAATACATTGTTATTTAACAATATATGCCAGCTAAATGATGCGGTTACGAAATGGGCGGAGACATGGTAGACGTATTTGCATTATGAGTCAATTTTAATATTCTTGCTGCTTTATCGTGAAATCGATAGCCCGTTTTGTAACCGTACCTTGAAAGGAGCTTACCCACCCCCTCGACAAGAAATGGATGTAGTAGTCTCCGGAAACCGGTAAACCCAGACTAAAACCGAAACTCGCATTATTTATGTCAATTATCAAATGAAGACATTAGTGGCAGAAGTCGTTATCAGAGACAAGAAGCAGACCTAACGTACCTATTCAGGATTCAAAGTAAACAACGCTAATAATAGCTCTGCTCTGAGAATGACTGGACCTATTCGTATATACTACTGCATCCGCTCTAAACAAACGCTTTCTTCATACCTATAAAGGTAAAGATTTGTTTGGTTTAAAACTTAAAAACAATACGTGATATTTACAAGACTTGGTTATAGAAGTAGGGAGCACGTGATCGTATTACTAATAACAAAAATGTTCAATTCAATTTTATCACCTTGTCCTATGTTCGGTGTAATGTCAGAACATTCGGCGACTAGAGGTGAGTTCCTATAATATACGGTAACGGTTCGTTATTACCATATAAAAATTACAAATTAAGCTACTGAGGTTTACATGCTTGTATGGGAATAACAGCCGTTACCATAATTATAGGAATCCACCATAGTTAAGGAACACTTTCCGTTTGGGTACCTTTAGGCCACCTAACCTGTGAGATACGTACACCTTTTTTTGTTTAAAATTACGACTACGAATAAAAAATAGAAAAAAACTTATTTAGCCATCTAGTTAAACAAACTTAACAAATGTAATTCTGCAACATTTAACAGAGGGTGCTTGCAACTAACAAAAATGAAACTTGATGAATCTTTTAAACAGAACTTGCATTGCTTTTATATTTAATGAACGGACGTTAACTGTAGGGCCAGCAGTAAAGAAATATTACTTGAAAGCAAAGCATGTCAGGTTGTCACTTACTGAAAGTGCACTCGGAGCGGGTAACGTTAAGATTTTCTTTAAACATGTCGCGTTTTGTGACGTACGTTACAGGGAAGGGGCACAACAAGTAACATCAACTAGAAGAAACAATTTCTTAAGTGATTGTAAAACTTCAAGATAATCAGGATTAAATAAATTATTTTTGTTTTTGGGAACTCCGTCCAATAAATGAGAGGCTATTGATGAAATTATTTATAATATTTAAAAAATAACTGTACTTTGCACATAATACTAATGTCAAACAACCCGCAGACATTTTCAGTGATTGCACACAAAAAAATACTGCTCTAGAACGACCTTAGCGTAACACATTCTGAATTCATCTGCATAACTGAAGCGGAAATAATGAGATTTTTATCAACGTAAACATTAATGTATCCTTTATATACATGAGAAATAATGTTAAGTGCTATAATAAAACACCGGCCGGGGAACGATCTTCGCAACACTTTCCGACGCCCGAATAATGACTCACCAAATGATAAGGCAACAAAGCCGACGCAATGGATCAAGTCATGAAAATATAGGACCGGACGGGGCTTTAAATGAATCATGTACATAAATATATATCGACAATATCTTCATATCGTTTATAATTGTCCAGGATTTCGGTGTCAGTGACCGGTCGCAAACAGTATTATCAATGACTGGAGCGGGCCATGTCGTACGGCCGCGACAACATGGCGACGCGTGTCGTTATGCCTCAAGTGACAGGAAAGGCTCAATTTGAATCCCGCCTTCGACAATCGAAGGATGCGATCGCGGGTTTAATAGTTCCCTTGTTGAATGATTATACGCACATGCGGTCGTAACACAAGACGAATCGTTCCCTGTTCGGCGATCGTTTCATAAATAAACAATCCTACGAAATGAAGAAGGCACTAGAGAGTATAACGAGGTAGTAAATTTTTGTACACCACTACTACTACTAAGGAGATTAATAAGTTTCAATAATTAAAAGGGAAATAACAGCGGAACAGAAAAATCGAATGAAACTTTCACCTCGACCACAAAATGATTAAAGTGGATTGCTCAACGAGAACGCCACGCGGCTCGCGCGGCGACATGCAAATTCGCCACTCGAAATGCAACGTGACATGACGAGCGGTGGGTCGGCGGTCGCATTCCTAGCGGAGGAGGGGGAGGGGCGGTCATCGACCGTCCTCCGGCGGCCGAGCATAAACTACGCAGCCGCATAAGGTCAATACGGACCGCTCGCCAGAACGGTTGCGAAACCTACTATTGTTCCGTTGACGAGTTACGCGCCGTACCTCAAATCAATTACGGTCCCACATGCGAAATCTGACTTGTGCAACGGAGGATATAATCAGCAAATCCGATTGCGACTAGTAATCTAGTCCGACGTGTTCACATTTAGATATCTATATAGCGACCTTATCTGTTCTATGTAATACTAGTAGAGAGTAAGTTAAATAAATTCACCGTATAAAATTCCAGATTTATGAGGTAACGTGTCGATGCAAATTAACAGTATTGTAAAAGCATTCCAATTAAAGAAGCGTGCAGTAACAAGCCCTCGAAAGCCTCTGATGATTCATAAAACATATGGTCAGATTTTATAATGTTGTGATATCACAGGTGTTGGAAGCACCCAATATTGTGAACAAGAATGTTATCTTGACAAACTTATCATCACACTCGACACAATTCCGTTCCGATAAGCGAGCCATGTTAGCCAATTGGTTCACGCTATTGTTAAAATATTTGCAACAGAGAATGTGAAATTTACAATATTTGCTCAATATAACTTTGTAACTTAAGTATATTAATAAGAAAATTTCAGAGATTTGTAAGTTCAAGAAGTGTCTTTTAAAGTAGCTATGTTTTTAACGCTAATGATACTGTGCGTTTTAATAGAATCGTGAGGACTTACTTTGGTAGCCGGCAGTCCACGTCCAGAGGGACACCATCGCCAGCAGCCAGTGGAACAGTAGCCCTTCGATCTTCCAATAGAGAGAGGAGAAAAAGGGTCTGACGGGGCGCAGCGCCAGCGTCCACAGCACGTAAGCCGGAATGCAGTATATGTTGTTGACGACCGCGAATGTGGTGCGCGCCACGAGCCGCGCGTACCGGCTGAAACAGCAGGGTTCGGCGTCGGATCGCTGCTCTGTCGTGTTCTCCCTGCCGACAGCTGCCGTTCGTGAGGGCTTTCGTCGACGCGGACGAGGCGCTGCGCCACCGGACGGGCTCCACAATCAAACCACACAATACATTCGACGATATTTATTATTGGAATCGTTCACCGGATTACTGTCGGTTATTTCATAAGATTGCGAGTACAAATTTTAAAACTACCCGCAGGCGAGGCCGGGCTCGCCGACAGGTTTACATGCATTTTCGTTCGCGACACACATTTTACACCGATCGACGTAACAATAACTCGTCCGACGCGAGCACACATAGACAGACATACACGATTTATTTTATTACGATGCGTACGGTTCGTCTTGTAAAATCAATACAAAGTTCATTATAAAAAAATAAAAAACGACATCGGACCGCAGAAATTATACAAAAATTACAATATTAAAGACTGTACACTATCTAATATATACAGATCGCCAGCATAGATATGTGATACGCTATATACAGAGCGGCGGGAGTGGGGGAGTAGGGGAGCGCCGGGACGCGGTCACACGTTGTAGTCGTGCGCCATGAGCCCGTGCACCTGCTCCAGGCGGTAGGCGAGTCGGTGCATCTGCGAGAACTCGTCCTCCTCCAGCGTCACCATCAGCTGTTCGTTGTACTTCACCGCGTACGCGTACAGCTCGTTCAGTGCACAGTTTGTGTTAAACTCCTTCGTGTGCAGCCGCGACTCCTCGGCCAGCATGGCGTTCATATCTTGGTCCGAGATAGCGGGCATCAACTTGATATCCTGATAATACCGCTCCACCCACTCTTTGTACACGGGGATATCCTTAGCGTATAACAACTTGGAGGACGGCGAGTCCTTGCCCAGTATGTGATCGGAGGTGGAGCACGAATCCATAAACGTCTGACCGATTACCGAGAGGCACGAGTCTACTGTGTTCGACTTGTGAACGTCGAACACAAAATTTGGGTTTTTGATCAGATTGACCCAGAACCTGAGCGGCAAAGAGTTGCTCTTCCACGTGTGGACGACTTCGGGATCCGAAATAGTATGTTGGAGTGCTTGATCGTCAAGAAAATCAAACATGTACTTTATGGCTAGGGGCAACGCGGAACCTCTGTGCGCAGTACTAAATATGGTTTCGAACAAGTCGTCCACGAACTTCTGTAGAGTTCCTTTCGTTGCAAGGAGACGTGTAAGATAAATTTCTGATACCATTTTGTTACCGCGATCGCCTTCTTTGTGCGTGTCGTTATCGTGATGTCGCACCAAGTGCCAATATTTAAACCCACCGCCATGTTCGTATTTGAGTGGACTGGAGGGTGGACTGGTAGAATTATATTTTCCTCTATTAAGCGTCTCGTATGTATGCGATTTGTCGTTTTTCTCCAAATTTGATAAATTATAGACGGAGCTTTGCTTTGCTACAAGACTTAGATACGCACCGTCCGGCACACGATAGTGGCTTAGTGTATTTAGTTTTCGCCACTCGCCCTCGCACTTGGTGGTACTGTCCTCATCGTAGAGGATGAGTCTGCCGGAAGCGCCCGTGCGCCACTCCAGGTCAAGATCGTCCCGGCTCGGCCTCTGGGAGTATGGAGTGGCACGATATATGGCATCTAAACATTTTTCCTTAACTTGATTAATCGTATCGCAATCTAAAACTTTAATTTGTACGTTTTCCATTGGAGCGTCGAAACCGCTAACGAATAACGTCTGTTGGGAAATCGACACGTTCACTGTCATAGGTTTAAAATCAATAGATTGTCGGATAAGCTTCTCTTCGCTTAAGGAATACCGCGCTTCAGACGTTATGTTGTCTACGGGTCCTTTGTCGACCTGACCTTTCATAGATCTGAATAAAAGATACAAAGGTTCGCCGGCACATTCGCGAAGAAATTTATATAAAAGGAAAGTAAACCAGGCACTCAACATTTTTTCAGCGACGCTCTCGGTCCGCCTAAGCAATAGTTTGGGATGGCTCTTCCCCTCCATACACTTCTCAATTAACTCTGCTAATAAAGTTTTAAGTACGTCTGTACAATATTCCATCTTACTCTGTAAAGTTACCATAATTAGAGAGGCTACATTCACGCGATCTCGCATAGAAAAATAACGATTACTTTCTAAAGTACGAATAAATAATAAAAGGAATGTTTTATTTAATATTAGTTGACCAAACATCCTGAGCGCTTTCTCTTTGGCGAAAAGCTCTGGTCGTTCCCATTGAAGAACAACGTGGTCTTCCATATTAGGAAATAATATTTTCATGGCGTAGGTTCTATAATCTAGGAAAGGAATTCCCCCAGTGACGTCGCCTGTCAAATCGGTTATTTCTGTTTGTAATTCCGCAAAAGCCTCTTTACATTCAGCCGCTACACGTAATTCTAAAATATCCATCTGTTCTTGCATATTCTTTAATACTCTAATGTTTTCAGTCGACTTTCGCCTATACATAATTAAAAATACGACAAAAACAAAAATTAATACGATGATCGCCGCTACTATACCAACTAGTGCCGGTTTACTGATGGCTCCTTGTAAGCCGGCTTGAGACGAATACGACAAAGATCCTATGTTGTACCGGAGCGCGCGCCCTACTTTGACAATCACCTCGAGCGTGTCCTCTCCGTCCGGGAGCTCGTCCCGCGAGGGAGGCTTGCACGTGAGCTGGTGCGGGGACAGCGAGGTCACATTGCACTGGCTCTCTCCGATCCGTACTTCAACATCGCTCTCCGTGCACGCTCTGTTTAAATGTTGTCCGTTTATGGTCAAATATTCAGACTTGTAATATTTTACTTGTTCGTCGAAAGGTTCATATATCGGATCGGGATACAACAGAAAGGCTTCTTTGGTTTTTCTTGAAAGATTTTGCACACTCTGTACGTCGTCCATGTTAAACCCGTATTCTAATTGCAGAGGTCTATCTGGGTCGATGACAAGATCCGCGGTCTTCTCCACACCGGGAGATTCACAGATTAAATGATTAGAGTCGTCGACTCTTTTACATGGAGCTATGTATTGGCGGGAATCGTGATAAATATATATTTGTGGAAATTGGATTGTATGGAAATTTCTTCCTACGACTTTGATATTGATACCACCCGAAGGTATGCCTTTAGGTTGTTTGCGTTGTGATGGTAGCGGCGGACCCGACTCCACGGAGTCCACAACTGGGTCGTGAGTGTATTCGAACTTTTTACTCTCTAAAGTTCTCACTCCTCCATCAAATTTCATGCGTAAAGTTCCCGATTTTAATTGAAACGAATGACTAGTTCTGCATTCGGCTTCTTCGTGAGAAAACGATAATATTGCACAAGGAAATTCATCGATAAATGCTTGAATATTACTACCGGCGTTGAGATATTCTCCTGTTATTTTAATTCTAGTTCCGCCCGACTGAGGGCCATAATTTGGATGAATAGATTTTATTTTAGGATTTACAAAAGCGTAATGATGTTTGGATTCGCCTCTATAGTCGGCCACGCGGACGACTACCGGTCCGTCTCGAGGTTCCTCTTCACCAGGACCGTCCACAGTGCAAACGATTCTTCGAGTCTTTATATACAATTCACGAATCGGTTGGCACTTTATGCCTGCTATGGTAACACCGCTATAAATATCAGATATATTTCGACCAAGATTAATTCCATCTATCGTGATATTAGTACCCCCGTCCCACGGCCCTAACTGGGGGCTGAACGAAATTATAGCAGGATTGGGGCATGTCTGTGTGCGGTTTAACCACACGCTGGGTGCCGCACACTGATCTTGAACTTCACATTTATGAGATCCCTCGCACCACCCACATCCGAACTTCTCCGGTAGTGCAAGGCACATGCCACAATTATCTGCCATATCTTTACATCTATATATGAGAATGTGAGTATTATCAGGATTATCTAACGGTTTGGAGCCACCCCATATAACGGCAAAGGAAGCGGTGATGTTTGGAGCGGGAGAACTATACGTAAAATCTATGGGGTCACAATAAATAGTATCGGCGAGAAGTTGAGCATTGACATGAGTTACGCGACCTTCGATATTAAACTGGCAAACGAATCGAGTTTGTACAATAAACTGACCTATAATATGCACCTTTACTTTTATACCTTTCTTGATACCGGATGGAACGAGGATTTCATTAGTGCCTTCGGATGTCGAATTGATGGTCGGACAGAAACCCGGGCCCGATCGGTAACTCGGACCTATCCTGGCCACACCGGTGACTAATATATCGTTCCTACAATTTTCTGCTGTGTCATGGGTGCACCGGTGACCATCGACACACCAATCGCAGGGGAAAGACGAACCGACGCACTGAGTGCACGAGCTATATGTGTTACAATCGAAAAATGTAAAATCAGTAGCTACAAAATCAGGTCCCTGAGTTGTGCGCACTGACAGCTTAGCCGTAAAATGATGCTGGCCAGTCGGGATGGACGGCAGCGTATCGGTCCGCGGAGTGGTGCAGTTTACTCCGTACGCTTTCCGCGTCGCGTTAGTGATTAAAGTACGATCTAAAGCTGTAAATGCGCACAGAAACTGCCCATTCAATGTAGGCAAATTTTCTATTTGTAAATCTAAAGTTCTGGCAGTGGTGCGCTGTAACAGAGACGGAGTCACTTGCGTGATAGTGGTACAGCGGCTGGTGCGGTACGAGATCCAGTACAAAGGGTCCTTAGCTGCCTCTTGACAGTCCGATCTTAAACTACACTTATTTTCTAAAGAACACCAGCCGCAGTAAGGGTCTTTTACACCGAGACAGGTTAAACAATTTTTATAAACACTACATTCTTGCACTTTAACTTTTGAAACTTTACGTTCAGTCATAACATATAAATGCATAAGTTGAGTATCAAAGAATAAATCTTTGTTCACAGGAGAGCCTTCATCGACGACAATGTCCCCGTATTCGTGCGCTGTAGTGACGCTATCCAGCACGATTTTCTTCAAGTGTCCCTCGGCGGTGCCAGCAAACACCACGGTGTAGTCCCCAGTAGAAGTCGCAGCCACGGCAGTCAATCTTTTATGAAAAGTCTCCACAGGGACAGCCTCTACCGGCTGCTCGCCGCCAAGAGGTGTATTGACATCTAAACCGCAGAAATCTTCACTGATCGTTTGTAATTTTGTCCCGATACACGCGTGAGACGGCGATATAAAGTCGAGACCTCGCGATCCGTTGCCGCTAAAGCAACTCTTTATATTCTGCATGAATTTACGGCGAATGGCTTTCAGAGAATAAACACAGAGCGCAGAGTCATCTGAAGGGACATTGGTGTTCATGGTGACGCTCTGGCTAAAGGCGGCGAACAGCACGTCATCCTGAGCGGTGATGCCCAGCTCGCCGGCCAGTACAGATCCAGCCTTGCCCACGAAAGCCGCTTGCACCAAATTATATCCATAATTTCCCCCTCCTTTACCGTTGCAAGACATCGGGATCTCGGTATACGAATAGTAATTTTCATCGTCGTGGCACACTCGAACCAGTTTACTGTAGTAGTTGTCTGCGCCGACCCCTCGCAACTGAGTTGTCAAGAAGTAGCTGAATCCATCTGAGCTGAATCCGTACACGTAATTTATCGGATATCGTTCTCGGGACAGGGAGTTGACAAACATTCGGGTGCCTGTGGTAACGGCGGTCCGCGCGATCATGAACAAGCGGTCGTCTTCGAGCGAACGGCTGCTAACGGTGGGCACCTCTGAGCGGTAGGGCGAGTTTCCGGTGAACGTGACCCCAACGTACATGACGTGCGAGGTGGGCGGGTTCGGCGGGCCCGGCGCGATGAACGCGACCGTCGACGCGGTGGCATTGTTGGCAACGACCGGCTCGCGGATCTCCTTCACGTCCTTCGAGATGTTGTGCAGGTTCCTGACCGAGCAGAGGCCCTGAAGCACCGACCCGCAGGTGATGAGGCGGCTCGTCAGGTAGTCGATCACGAGCGCCTTGTTGACGTTGTCGGTGGAGATCTTGACGAAGTTGGGGGGACAGTCGAAGGTGCAGAGGGCGGAGTCATTGACGGGGCCGGTGCTGACAGTCTGCGCGACCTCGAGATCGAGAGACAGCTGGTAGACGTTATTGACGGCGCCGACGTAGACGCGGCCCGTGTTGCGATCGACGGCCAGATGATTGAAGAGGGAGGCGGGCGAGGCGGAGGGGTCGCTGAAGGTCCGCAGCACGTCGGGCGCGGCGGCGCAGGCGGCCGTGAGGGCCAGCAGCACGCGCCACATGGCGCCGCATGGGTCCGCCTACCGCGCGCGCCCGCCAAGGCCCGGCCGCGCGGCGCATCTGCAACGCGAACACGACGCTCAGCACGCGCACACACACTCATAACCTCCAACTCTAGCATCCCCATTACAATCAACTAGTGGCTATTTAAATATAGAGAGAAGACTAATTTGAAACTTTAAAGTCTGGGAGAACAAACCAAACGCTATGGAAATTATTTCCGTAAGAGGTATTTTTTATTGAAGTCAATAATAATTCTTAGGTAAATATGCCGGCCGGTAAGTATTTAATATTTTTAAATAAGTATTACTAAATAATTTTATAAATTGGTGATGTTATTACTATTTATTATTTACTTCAATAAAATACTTAGAAGAAATTATTGGTATTCTTATGTAAAAGGTGATAGATATTGATAAGAGATTAAACAGTTATATTATAACCCAGCTACCTAGTTAAAAATAGTAATAAGGCCTTTGTATAATTAGTCTTATTTGTCAAGAAGAATTTTAAACAAATACATTTTAATTTATCATAATTTAAAGCAAAAATATCAGAGTGAATATTAAGATGTAAGATAAGTCTGAATATAAGATTTATAGAAATTTATTAAACTACCTAGTTAAATTATATTGTTTCATTTGCATCATTTTGAGCTGGATTATGGAAGCCCAATGTTTATTAAATTTAACTAAAAAAAATATATAAAAATACCTACCTGCCTTTCTTACTATATTTTATGTAATGGAGTATAAACTAAAACCACTAATAATTACTAAATTAAATATTAGTAACTGTTGACATAATGCCCTGTAATTTTTTTGCATGATTATTTTCAATTTAAATAATTCCTGAAAGGATTATATTTGTCAAGTAATAATATATCACACCAACCTGTTAAGGGGTAACTTAGGGAGAGCTACATTGGTGATATTCAACAGCCTTAATGAATTGTTTAAGGCCCCAGTACCTCTCAAGACTTTTCTAGACCATAACAGGTGGAATTAGGCAGTCAAAAAAAATAATTAACACCAACTGTGTACCTTATTCCGTAAATAGAGTTTCATTCATTCATAGTTATTGAGTGTACATAATGTAAAAATACTAATACCTACTACACCCATAAAATTGAGTATTTTGAACCTATTTTAAATTACAAACTTTTATTTATATAAATACCCTACTAAACTACCTACTACTGCCTAGGCGGCCTCAGGGTTACCCAGCGGAGCCGATGGCATGACTCTACACTGAACAAGTGGCTAGCTCATCGCAAATTTTAAAAACACAGGTGTCAACTGTAGAATTTGTATAAAAACTGTTTATTTACTAACACTGGTAGGTATTCATAAATACTTATTTGAGTCCTTGAAGAACACTTTAGTTATAATATTATACATATGTTATAACGAGTTTGATTCCCAGCTGGGAGAATATTTTTTTTCAGAATTCTAATGATGCAGTTTTAGTTTTTATCAAAATCGGCCCCAAGACTCTTTTTACCATTTTTAGCTATTTCTTGTAGTTTAGGATTTAGCCTTGAAGGCACACTCCAAAAATTCACCCTGTATATTTACTTAATATTTTAGGTATATTTTTAATTATCATTCTGCACCCTTGAATACATTTTTCACTCTCCCAAAGGTTAGCTGGTAGATAATGCCTGGGGCTTTAAGCTCGCCTATGTACAATTTTATTTTATGTGCAATAAAGAATAAATAATAGATATATATAATAATGATAAATAAAACCTATTTTAAGTGTTCTTTAAGGACTCAATAAGTTTTTATGAATGGCCATAAGAATATTATTGTAATATTTATAAAATTGATAAATAATTGTTGGAATTAAAATGAAATAGTCTATCTAGGTTTAAATACTTAAAAAATTTGATTACAGTATTTAGTTATTAAGCCCATAAAAGTACTGTTCTGTTTATTATGTTATTAACCCCTTCATTAAAAACCAATTGGTAACCTTTGTAAAAACAATTAACAGAAACAGGAGTATTTGTTATTTTATCTTAAATCATTAATTTACTGTAAAAATTAATAAACAATAATAAACTTAACTAACCTACAAAATCATAATTAAACTATACAAAAACCCTACAATAAATAAATTTAACCTAATAAGAATATACAAAGTGAATTTTTCAGTCATGGAAAAATCCTAAACTACAAGGAATATCGAAAAATGTCAAAGGAGTCACGCGGCCGATTTTAATAAAAGCTAAAACTGCATCCTTAAATTTGTGAAAAAATAATTATCCTAGCCGGGAATTGAACTGATTGATTTTGAATAAAAAAAACAATCTGTATTATTGCACCAGCTGATAGTGTCGCTTTTAAAAACTAAAACCGGCATCATTAGATTTTTGAAAAAAATATTCTCCTAGCCGGGAATCGAACCGGTTGATTTTGCAGAAAAAAACTCACCTGTATTATTGCACCAGCTGATAATGTCGCTTAGAAGGATTAAATTTTGGTAAGTAATATTAAATGGTAAACTAAAGGAAAATGCTCATTTTTTAAAAATATCTTACTTTACCACCATCTACTTTACAAACTAATCAAATTATTTAAAATAATACTTTTCAAAACCCATCCTCATTGAAAACAACATCATATTTTTTTTAAATAAACGTAAGTAAAATAAAATAACCTATGTACTGAAAATAATAGCTATCATTTCAAACAATTTATTAGTTAGGGTTTTAATTTTTTTAACACATTATCTTTAAAATTATCCCTTTCCTTTAGTTTACCGTTTAATATTACTTACCAGAATTTGATACTTATAAGGGTCACTATCAGCTGGTGCAATAATACAGCATGACTTTTTTTTCAAAATCAACCGGTTCTATTCCTGGCTAGGAGAATAAATTTCTCAAAAATCTAATGATAGTTTTATTTTTTATAAGCGACACTAACAGCTGGTGTAATAATACAGCATGACTTTTTTATTCAAAATCAATTGGTTCGATTCCCGACTAGGAATTATTATTTTTTTTAATCTAATGATACAGTTTTAGTTTTTATCAAAATCGGTCCCGATACTTCTTTGAGCATTTTTCGATATTCCTTATAGTTTAGGATTTGGCCTTGAAGGCACACTTGAAAAATTAACCCTGTATATAATACAAATTGCAGCTACTTAATAAAAAAAAGTAATAAAAATCCTATTATTATCTTGAAAACTATGAGACTTATCAAAAAGATGTACCATTATTACAGGTGTCTTTAGTACCCAAAACCGAAATAGTCACAGGGGTCCGGGGGTGGGATTCTTATTCCTACCCCATCATAACAGAGGTGTTCTATGTCTATTTGCCGTCTGGCCACTTGTTCGGTGTATTGGTGCAATTATGTATTGTAGTTTTCTTAAGTCTAAAGTCTAACCATGTCCAGTGACCACAAATACTAGTTACTATATATACAAAATGAACTTCTCTCACTACTGATTTATCAAGTTTGTTACCAACATTAGACAATCTCCGTGGTATAGTGGTTGTTCCTTTGGAGTTGTATCTGGAGGTTGTTTAATTTCCCACTCATGGCAAAACAATATTAGTATATTTTATGTACATTTTGCCATGGTCTAGGTGTTTATAAATTATAATATGCTTTAGTATTGTTGTTTCTAGCAGAAATAGTACAAGCCTAGAGCTTAGTGTTGCGCCTTTGGCTTTGTATCAGGAGGTCGTGGGTTTGATTCCCACCCATGGCAAATAAAATTAGTATGTTTTTCTGTACAGTTTGTCATGGTCTAGGTGTTTATAAAACATAATATGTATTATTTCATTGTTTATGGTACACATAGTACAAGTCTAGAGCTTAGTTTGTGACCAGAGCAATATGTGTAAAATTGTCCTACATATTATTATTATCTTAAATCTTGAGCACTTCTGTAATTTAATTCTATACTTAAAAGCAACATAGGTATTAGAGAAAAATGAGAATAGGCCATTAGGTAATTATTGCACATGTGATGGTGTAGTGTAGGATTAAATCCATTTCTCTGGGTACCCTGAGGCAACATGTGTGCTCTTTGATGCTATAAGGCATCTGTGATAATAAATAAATTATTATTATGCTTAGCAGATAAATATTTAGTTACCTACTTACCCAGTTAACAGATAATTAACATTGCATAATATTACATGTATTCTTTTTTTATTAAAACTGTTTAAATAGGAAATTGTAAATAGTTTCTTAGAGAAAAGTTACCTATTATATTATTTGTATTGATTATTTTTAAAACTGTATATGATATTTAGTTACCACCCAGTTTAGAGAAATAAAAATTGTATAATTTTATTTCTACCAATTATTTTTTGCTTAAAACTGTTTAAATATGAATTTATAAAATATTATATTTCAAAGAGAAAATTTACGTCAAATACATACATTTAGTCAGCCAGATATGTTATTGGGCCTTAAGGCCCAATAATAAAGGAAATGTGACAATGACAAGAATTTTACTGGTCACTAGTAATTTAGATATTAGTAGACCCAGCAGTCATATTCTGTTTCTTTTAAAGGCAACATAAAATTGTCAAAATAACAAAATCTTTTATGTACAATTGTCACCTCACAAAATCCTAAAAACTGTCAAAGCAATAGCACCTGTAACACAAGAGAATAAAGTGCTTGCTTTTTTTAATTATTGTTTTGCTTAATGTTCCAATGTAATTTTTAAAAGATTTGTTATTATAAGAAGCCAATATTTCCATTATAAGAAACAGAATGTGGCTGCAGGACATCTTTACCTCACGGCCCCTGTAGGCAATCTTGGGTGTCTGCTAAGATAACCAAGATACAATAGTTGTTTGGAAATCTTAAAAAGTTTACAAATTTTAATTTTGATGTTTTATTTTGGTATGTGCATAAATTAATTTTTGTTTTAAAATTATTATTTATACATAGAATATAATTATAATAGTTATACTTATGTATTACTATTATATATTTATAATGTTAACCAAAAGATTTTTCACATAGGAAGCCTTTGAATTTTAAAAACAATTATTTTATCATAGTTATCTTAGGTGTTGGGCTATAGGGGCTGGTTTTTTACTACTATTTGGTAACATTTTTCAATTAATTAATCCTTTTAGTCATTTGGAACATTGTGTTTTTAATTAACTAGATTAAAATGTAGCACTAATTATATTTTTAACTGATTAGCTGTATCAATGTAATCAAGTTAAAGCTAACTCACAACTTTGGATTCTCACAACTTCAGTATATACCTACTTAGGTATTTTGTATGCAACTGCAGTCAAATTACTTAATGCTAATTATTGAATTAACTAATTATAGGTATTTAATTATTTGTTTATTCTCTTATCTATATCAATAACTTACAACTGATAAATTAGTTTTTATAGAGCGACATTACTGATTCATTCAAACCAGGCAAAGTGTTAAGGGATGACCAGAGTGGAGGTTAGCAATGAGAGCGGTCCGTCGGCTCTGACGCGTCCTGCATACCGGCACAAAGTATCACGCCGACGAAAGCCTCAAACCATCAACCATAAAGGGGAAAGGACAAATAAAAAAACTTATCTTGGCATGCTGTTCAGAACCAGGGAGTTTACGTACGACAAATTAACTACTACACATCGACACGACATCGAATAATACTCACAAGATTGTCATGGCGACGAGCCGCGTCAGATAATTATTTGGAAGCACTCGGCAGCCGCGCTCTCATAGCTTGCGAATCTGCAACAAGAAGCAGCACGTTAGCCCGATCGATGTGCTGCTCGCCTAGCCGCCTACTCCCGGACCGGTCGCGTACACCACGCGAACACTTCACAGTCCCTTGTTCCCAACCTAAACCCACTCGCCCAAACCTACGCACCCACTATAAACGCAACACAAATTAACTAAAACATCCATCCAACTACGATCTACTAGTCCTACCATACAAGTTAGATCAAAGATTTCAGGGAATGTCAGCCATTGTAGCGCATACCGAGTCGATATACGAAAGCTCCCTCTAAATAAACGAGTTTGTAAAGTTTTTATTGTAGCTTCGTATTCAAATAGTTTTAACTTACCTTAGAGTATTTCTATATAAATAGAATAAATGTATAAATCCAAGTCAAGTATCCAGTTTAGCAAAATGAGAGGAGACACAAATGCACCACTTCACACAAAATTCATATAAAAACACTATTTTAATATTAAAATATATTCACACACTTATTTCACTATAAACGATTATGAAAAATCACAACATTTTTGTAACTTTGAGTTTATAAACCGAATAAACGCCCGTTATCACAACGCGACCCGCGACGAGAGCATCAGTCTTCGTACATCGCCGAGGAATGATCTTGATTTCCCTTTCCGAACAAGTCTAGGCGTGACTGCCGAAATGCACCGAACGTGAACGAAGATAGAAAGTTCTTATTTTTTCCTACAGAGGGCGCACTAATAGAATGCGTTCATTTTTAGAGTAAATTTATGATTTTTTGTTAAAAATTGTACAATTTTATTCTTAAAATTATTATTATTATATTTTATACACAGTAGGAATATAATATTATTTTTAATTCATTTAACAGTGCTTTCACAGTTATTTCCTAAAGGCGTCGATAGACGTACGGGCTTATTAAGTTCGCGGTTATTAAGTTCGCGTAATTAATTGCCTCGACGCGGTGACACGCGTGCAAGCTACTCACACACACTGTAACGCACAGAGTTATAGAAAGCAGGAGCCTTAGCACGGCCAACTCAAGACGCGATACAAGTCGCGGTCAAACGTCAAAACGGTGTGGCGTGACATTTTCCTCGCACGGGTTCCTAAGACACGACTTCAAAATCTTGCTATGAAGTATAAGTCTTGTTTTCATTCACTCTTCTCAGCATGGGAGCCCAAGACTTAAAGATTTGTCACATCGATAAAGACTATTATGGCGGGTTTTTATCACGTTCGGCTTTATGTGGTGACATATAAATCTTGCTTGAAATTCTTTGATTATTTTGGAAAAGTAGTAATTAGGGAATAATTTTATTATGGGAAAGTGGGTTTTATAGGAATATGGGTATTGGGGAAAGATGTCATTAATAATAAGTGGGGATATTTTTTAAAGTCCCACTTTTTTAAAAAGTAGGAAAAATTCCCACTTGACGAAAAATTGATTTTTTAGTGGGTTTTTTTTTTAAAGTCCCAATGACGAAAAAATGTTTTTAGTGGGATTATTTTTAAAGTCCCACTTTTTAAAAAAGTAGAAAAAGTCCCACTTGACGAAAACATGAGTTTTTTGTGGGAGTTTTGGTCCCACTTTTTTTTTAAATATATTTTTAGTGGGAATAAAATCCCACATTATAAAAAAGTTGGGAAAAAAGATATTATTATTTTTTTGATATTTTTCCGCTTATTCATTTTATGATCCCATTTTATGAAAAGTGGGAAAAAATCCCACCTAATAAAAAAGTAGCATTTTTTCGAAATGGTCCCACTTAACGAAAAAGTCCCACTTGACTAAAAAAATATTTTTTAGTGGGGAAAAAATCCCATCAGTGGGAAAAATTATTTTTAAAAAGTTTGACTTTTCCCCGCTTTTTCATTAGGTGAGAAATTTTCCACTTTTCATAAAATGAGATTTTTGTTTCACTTAAAATCATTTTTTTGTTAAGGGACTTTTTCCTACTTTTTAAAAAAGTGGGACCTAAAAAAATCCCACTAAAAATCATTTCTTCGTCGAGTGGGACTTTTTCCTACTTTTAAAGTTGGAATTTTCAATTTCTACATGACTACTTTTTCAAAATTCCCACGTCATAGCATACTTTCTTATAAGCATTTTCCCACCTTTACACTACTTTTTAAAATATTGTTCCCATGTTCCCAAAATTCCCTCATTATCATAATGCTTATTTTCCCGTAATTACCACTTTTTTTTTACTAGAAATTAAAGGATTAAAAAAAGTTGAACATTGTCGCGGGCGGCGCTAAAGATTTATTACACCCAATACCTCAAGCAAGATAAAACTCATGACAAGACATGAGTCTTGTCTTGAAGTGGCCGTGCTGCGACTGTAGGATAAGACTGATGTGAAAGATTGTCAACGGACACGCTCTCATGTCTTGTCTTGGATGTGGCCGTGCTACGAGGGCAGAGGTGATCCTACTGCGATAGAAGCGTGGCATGCCTCACACTTATATACATATGTGTGGGGCATGCCACGTGAAAAAACATTATGTTTATTACATTAAATATAAAATAATAGAATAGGAACAATCTTGAACTAACAATAGGACATTTTAATAATAATTTATATACCCAAAAAACTAAGACTTCACTTTGAGAAGCAAGTTTCTCTAAAGCGTTTAGAGACTACTGTAACTACTGCATTAACTTTTTTATACCATCTAGCTGCGGCCACATTCTGTTTCTTATAACGTGATCGTTAGATTGTCAAAATAACGAATTCCGTTATTAGCGCTCGCTCCTCCAATAAGCGAAGGTTAAAAAACTATTCTGATTGGATGAGAGCGCGCTAATAACGGAATTCGTTATTTTGACAATCTAACGATCACGTTATAAGAAACAGAATGTGGCCGCTGGGTGTGCTAAAGATTTTTTTTTTATTGCACAAAACTCTATTATACTCTTGCCGCGCTGTCGGGAATAAATATTATATTATAGAGAAAATCTAAGACTAATTTTGGTATTTAATAAATTTTATTAACTTCTTAAATCCGGAGAATAAATCTTTTTAAGGCAGTTTTTGTGTCTTTTTAATAAATCTAATCAAAAAATCTTTATTAGGTACTTCCTGAAATTAAAGATAAAATTTTAATATCTTCGTCGTTAAGTTTTGTTTTTAATTCTGATATTTTATTTCTTTTTTAAATAAATAGTTTTACCTATTTATTACCTTAATTTTTTGTCCTTTTTATTTACTATGCGTAAAGGTTTGTTAATGTTATGGTCCTTTTCTGTATGTATTGATGGCTTAGTTGGATGTTGTGACTTTAAATCAATATTTTCTATACCTCTCAAAATATTTATTTTATTATTTTATTCTCATTTTATTCTGAAACAATAATAGCTATTATTATATAACTTAGCTATTATAAATGTAGTCGATAGTGATGCAATATAAACGTGTTTCTCATATCAACTTATTAATTATTTAAAAAAAAGGTTTGTTGTTTATCGATTGATAAAGAGCATCACTTATGCAATAAAGAATTTAAAAGCACTTATATTTGATTCTATCTTTCGCAGTAAACCTCTGTTTTTAATTAAAGGAAAATAAATTAAAATAGTTACTGTTGGTGACTCAAAAATTATGGGAAATTCATCAGGAACTAATATGCTGTGGGAAGCATCTTTTTATTAGATGCTGTTCAATACAAAACACTTCCAGATTTAAGTTTAAAATACATTTTCATTTGAGCATTCCAAGCTTTACTCAAAGGCCGTTTATTAAGAAACCTAAAATAATATTAATATTACTTAGGTCAATCAATATACTTATACACCGGTATTCATAAAATCTTATTGAGTCCTTGAAGAACACTTTTGTTTTGGAAGGTTTTGTCTCTTTTTGTTTGAAACATAAATTATTATGCTTAAAAGATAGAAAACCTTCTATAATTACAATGTTCTTCAAGGCCTCAATAAGTTTTTATGAATAACACCAATAGTTTATAAACTTAAGCAGTACTATGTGAACCGGGAACAACGATACTACTACATATTATATTTAAACAATTCAAACTGTACATATAAATATCAGTCATATTAAAACAGCAAAAAACGAATAAAATAATATTATTTGACAACTTCGACCTTGTGTTGATGAATTGTCAAAAGTATTTCTAATAATTTATACGTTTTTCTCTAAATATCAGCGAAATTGTAAGATTTCTATTTAAATTTTGTTGGCACAATTAAATATATCTTCTGTGTGACACATATTTTAAAACAAGATTAACTAATATTTTTATTGAAATAAGTGTTTGAATGCATGTCAACATCATATAACCTTGCGTCCTTTAAACTAAGTGTGAATAGGCATCATAATTTGGCATAATGGGTGAAACCAGCTCTTACAATATAATTCTAAGTGCTGGTTGTATTCATTCTTGGACCTGCAGCCATACTACTTTCGATCAGGTAGATGTTTGTTCAGGTTCACATTCTGAGCTCCTAGCAAAATTTCAAACATGTTGGAACGACGGAGAACTTACTCGGCGATTTTAAAGTACTCGTACGTGATCTTAGGATGACACACGCGAGTAAGGTCGTTGAGCCACAAGTACGCGTACTTGCCCGAACGTCTGTTAGCCCCTAAAATACAGCACGAAAACGAAGTTTACCGAATTCGATACGGCGTTATCGGTTAATTTAGCGACAGGTGGTCTAAATTGAACAATATCGACTAATATAAATAATAATGAATACTTACCTATAAAAAATATAAATGTACAAAATCGTCGAAAACCCGTGCTTATGGCCGTGCGGCCATAAACTAAAAGAAAATCCGAAAATCTCTCGGACCCTCTTGATCGCACTCGTCCATCACTTATCCTATTGCGTCCAAAACGCTTTCATTTAATACTATAATCAGCCGGGAAAAAAATATCTCTATTTATTCGCAAGGCCTCTTGTTATATTAATATATATTTCATTTATTGCTGGTATTAAAAAATAACAAAAAACTAAGAAATAATAAAAAAAAAGCCTAATAATAATAAAAAGTACTAGTTATGTTGTAAATAATTTGAACGTATTAAAATTGAACGGTTTTAATTTGTAATGAACGAATGAAAATTATCAGCTGGCTGCTGTCATCAGTCAGTTGTCTAACTACCTACTGTTCTGTCAAACAGAGTATTAAGCATAGAGGTGTATTTTTTTAATAAATTGTTTTAAAAACAATTTATTTAATTATGGCTGTTTCTTTGTTTAAATTATCAAATGCGTTAGTAAATAGTTCAAAGAATTTTCGGTGTGTAGTTCGGCTAGTGGATAAATGCAATTTTTCTACAACGAATGTATCTGCGGTAAGTTGCATAACCGAACTATTTTAGTGCACTTTTACCGGTGACAAAGAATATTAATTTCTTTTATGTTACTATATCGTAGTTATATGTGACTGACTGAGTAGAAAATACCCTAAATCAAACCATTTTAAATTCAATCCAAATAAATAGAAAATACTTTCTACACTGCTAGTTTTTTTTTATAAATAATAATTGTGTTTGAACCTGAAGGTACATAATAGGGAGGCGCCCTAAGGCTTAAAATGCTTTTTCAAACATGAGAACACATTAATACATTGTTGTTTAACAGCATTTGTCGCTCCCACTATGTATGCTTATTTTGCTTTTACAGAATCGGTGGCAAGCAGACAAAATTGAATTATGAGTCTACTTTAATGTCCTCATTGATTGCATAATATATGTCTTTGCGACATATATTGAAGGATTGAAGGATCTTAGATTGGTTGTCAGAACTTTTATAAAATAAGTTCCAAGATGGCACTAACAGGATCATAGTATTTGGTTGCGTAGAGAGGGTAGTGAACACATTGCAGGAGAGAGATAAAAGGTCTTTAATCCTACTTCCTGGACTTGAGACCACTCCGGGAATGCTGCAGTTCATTGCCCTGCCTTCCCACCATGTGATGGACCCGTCACCCACATGGAGAATCCATGGATAGCTAAGAACATTGTCTCTCTATATTATAAGAATAACTAGCTGTCCAACCCGGCTTTGCACAGGTTTACTAATGAATAAAATGTTCTGTCTCACTTTTTTATATGGAGATTTTTTTCATGAATTTAAAAAAAAACATATTTAGAAATAAATCAAGGTTGTAAAATTTTTCAATAAAAAGTTTAGAAAAATACTGATTGATTGGTAATGGGCTTCCAACGAAAAAAAAAAACTAAAATATAGCCAATAACAAGAAACTAATTTCGATTATTTAAAAATAATTAACTGGTTTTTGAGATATTAATATTTAAAATCTGAAAAATATATGTGACTTCACAACCACGCTATCACAGATTAGACAGAGTACTATGTACATGCTGTAATAGACTATAAGATGTTGTTAACAAATTATTGGATAAATGTGGTGCTAAATGCACCTTTATTAAATGAATGAGAAATATAATATATTGTTTATATATCTTACAGCATGGTAATAATAAAGTATTATTTTTAATTTTTATTGCTATTCTTTAGATAATGATAATAATAAAGCTTCACAAGATTTCTTGTATAGAAGGTAAATTTTTAGAAACACTTATACTGCTTCATAAACTTTAGAGTATTATCGGACCCAAATTTTCATTTCACTTTGCCAATAGAAATGCTTGCTTGTGACATTGACATATGAACTTCCAATCATATATTATTTTATTAAAAGCAGCCTGTTTTCTTTGCTAGCGTGGTACCACGAAAATAATAGATTAAAATGTTCAAACATGAATATCTTAAAAACCAGTTTTTTTAATTGATCAAAACAAAATTAGTTTCTGATTTTAGCCTATATTTTCGAAATCAAAAATAAAATATACTTTTTTTTTCTTGGTATTTGATCAGTTATCAACCGCTGAGAGTTGGTTATTACAGTACTAATATTGCTTTTAAAGGTGGTAGAAGGTTTAAATTTATTGGGTTATGTATTTTTTAGGCCAAATCATCAAAAAATATAAATATAAATAAATTATTATCACTTAGGGCTAATTCAACCAAAAAAAGGCATAACTTATACTGGGGATAGTAATGTAGAATTCCATACAAATATTTATTTGTAGATTAAATTATTAATACTCAAAATAATTATTTGTATGTATGTGATTTGACATTACTAATCTCGGTATAAGTTATGCCCACTTTTAGTTGAATTGGCCTTTAGGGGTTTAAAAAATAGTTTATGACATATTCTCAGACCTACTGAATATACACACAATTTTTTTTTAAGATTAAACACTGTACATGACTTGACAAACTGTACAGAAAAACCTACTTACTAATTTTTTTTTTCCATGAGTGGGAGTCAAGTCCAGGGCATAAAAACTTGTCTCTTTTTGTACCTTATATTGAATTGCAGATTCAAACCGCCATTCTTTTGGGCGCCAAAATTTTTAATGTCTGTTGATGAAAACTGTTCACATCTGTGGCCTCTGTTTCTCGGCTACGCTTACACTTCACCATGCTTTTATATATCTGATTCGACAGTCTTTCATCACTCATTCTTCCTATATGCCCAAACCAGCGGAGCATCATTTTTCTCATTTTCTTGCCTATACTTTCTTTCAGTCCCACTCATTCTCGAATTACGTCATTGTGGATTCAGTCTGTTATTTTACCACAGCACATTAGTCACATTGATTTATTTTGCTTTCATCTTTATCCTGACATAACCATGTCTGACTTCCAAGAATAATGTCGGGTTAAGCACTGGATTATGAATGGCAAGTCTTGCTTATAGGCCCTGTAATAACATTTTCAAAGTGAAGCACTGTTAATATTGTTTTGCAGGAGTTATAATTATATGTGTTGCATATTTTTTGCAATTATTCTGGTTAGACAAATCAAATATATTAACACTGCTCAAGATACATAATTTGGGGATTGAAATAATATATAATGCAAATGCCGTTGTACAAAAAAAAAACTCCTTAAGACCAATTTTGAAAAATGATCTCAGCAATTTCTGTAATTCAAGTTTGCCCTTTAGTGGCTTGGAAGTTGATTCTTTTTTTGTTAAAAAGTATTTTTTATAGTGCATAGCAATTGCCAATATACCTGTAATGCAAATTTGTCTTTAGCTGGCATTATGGGACGGACCTATGCTCTTATTAAACTACATTGTTGGTTGTCCCCATTCATGGGTTTTGTAAGTCTGCTTACCACAAGGTAAGCAATGTCACATGCCATGCCCAAAAAATAAATCTAAATCTATTCATGCATGAGCAACCAAAAAATCGAATTAGAACATACTAGATATATGACCTTCAGTATGTCGTCATAAAAGGACTTAAGTGTTATGTGATCTTACGTCAAAATAGCATCATTAACGGAAAGTTTGTTTCTATTTTCGTACAATAAAAGAAAATATTGTCGCCGATAGATAGAAATCACCGAGTGTCATTTGTCTCTATCTCTACATACTGTTTTATACATGACTAGCTGTGCTCGCGACTTCGTCCGCGTGGAATAGTTATTTTTTTATCATATAAACTTTCATCCCCTATTTTATCCCCTTGGGGGTAGAATTTATCAGAATCCTTTCTTAGCGGATGCCTACGTCATAACATCTACCTGCATGCCAAATTTCAGCCCGATCCGTCTAGTGGTTTGGGCTGTGCGTTGATAGATCACTATGTCAGTCAGTCACCTTTGAGTTATATATATTTAGATTATTCTTTAATACATATTTTTTGTGTATCTTGAACCGTTTTCACGGCGCACGCAACGGAAGGCTTCAAAGATGAAATAATTTCTCCCGTTTTTTACACATTTACCACTATATCTTTGCTCCTATTGGTCGTAGCGTGATGTTATATAGCCTATAGCCTTCCTAGATAACTGGACTATCCAACACAAAAAGAATTATTCAATTCGAACCAGTAGTTTCGGAGATTAGCGCGTTCAAACAAACAAACAAACAAACAAACTCTTCAGCTTTATAATATTAGTATAGATATTCTTATAATTAGTTGCATTATATATATATATATATATACAGGTTGAATTTTTGAAGTGTGCCTTCAAGGCCAAATCCTAAACTACGAGGAATAGTGAAAAATGCTCAAAGGAGTCACGGGGCCGATTTTGATAAAAACTAAAACTGCATCATCAGATTTGTGAAATATTGTGACCTAGTCATGTTTTGCTTTTAGTCTATGGATTTACCGGTTTTCAGGAGACTATTGCATCGATTTCTTGCCAAGGTCTCTTTTTAGGGTGTAGTTGCGAAACGGGCGATTAATTTGACGAAAAAGCAACGAGGCTAGAATTGATGAGGCCGAGTTGGTATAAGCTAATATTTATTATACATAATGTATAATAGGCGATATTGTGACGGTGAGGTTTTTTTTACTCATCAAAATTTCTGGACAAGGAGATACTACATATACAATTATGAACAAGGAGATATTACATAAAATAAACGATATTGTTTTTTTTTAAAAAAAAAAACGTCGCTTTAATCCCCCCCTATAGTAATTCCTGGCTACGCCCGTGCCCCTGCCTCCCAACCACGCGATAGACCCGGAGAATCTATGGATACTAGCTAAAACCGTCTGTCTTTTCTCATTCAGACTTAAAAACACTACAGTTTTTAGGTCCCCGGTTCAAACCATGTCTACAATGATAAAAAAAAAATGTATGTTAAATTTGTTTGACAAAACCACTATAGTGCCTCGGAGATCACGTTAAGCTGTCAGTCACAGTTTCACTATATCAACTCGATAAACTGATTATAGATGGGTTAATGAGTCTATCCAAACATCGCGACGATTTAGCAACTTGTTCAGTGTAGGCTAATATAATCAACTAACGACGGGGTTTAAAAAGCCGATCCGCTGGGAACCCCGGGGCCGTGTAGGTGGTCTCGGACAACAGAAGGCACCGTGATAATATTTGGATTTTTTATTTACTTTAGTATGTTGTAATACTTATTGTTATTGTACTTATATGAGGAGATATATTCTTGTAAAATAAATAATATATACCCTTGATAACTGTTATCTCAGACTTTGTTAGTTCTATGTAACTATAATAATAAATAACGTAATTATTCGACCGTCGCAATCCTGCTGTTATAAAGTTGATTGTATACAGTTGTCTCGAGTTTTATTTTGATTCTGTTGCGATGCCATTATGAGGCAAGTGTCTGGTCCAAATAACCAGTTTATATAATCTATTTGCATTTCAATTCATACTCGTTTTGGCCTTGTTGGCGAGCGGTCGTTCAATCTGCTGAGTGCTTGAGTCCCTTGTGTTACTGTAGATACTCTTTGTAACTTAACTTAGTTCGTGTTCTGTTTTTAAAAACTTTGTAATTAAAAAAATAAAATTCACTTTTGTCATTTCAAAATTTACTGTCTAGTTTCTTGATTACTTAAAAAAATAATTTTTTGTTGTATTTTTTATATTAAATTATAGTAAAAATGGCTTGTTCAATTTGTCATAGTCCTGATAAGAAATCGGTAAAAATGGTAAGTTTTAAATATTTTTTAATAAACATAATTCTGATATTTAGATAGTCCCGAATGTTCCTGTCCAAGGATTTGTTTCACTAAACTGCGAGATAGTGGATAGCCGCAGTATAGTGAATGAAATATTGGTTATTGAGTATCCATGTATTTAAGAAAATTAAAATGTTTTTCCGATTATCTCGAGTGAAATGTGTGTTCTTCTCTTTCCAATGCTGGTACCTATGTTATGTTCTTTTCATTAGACGTTAAATTTAAAGAAAAGACCAGCCACGTACTAATACCCTAGTCATATCACATCAGTATACCTACTGACCAAAATATAGACCATCCGAAACACTACTTGGTCATTAAGTGTTCTTAAATTGTTTACCTTTAGGTAGGTAGGTACACCAATTATTATTAAATTTGATTCCCGAGAAAATCCTACAGACAAGCGTAAGTTATGCCTATAAATAGACTCTTCTCAGGTTTATCGATTTGTCGTACTTTTTAATGGGATCCTCAGTATTGTTGAATAAATAGTTTAAAACAATCAATTAATAGAGAATAATCCGGGGTCCCAACCCCCAAACCATCGAAATTTACCTTTCTAATGTCTTATGGCCTTGTAGAAACTTATTGAGTACTTGAAGAACACCTTAGTTATAATAGGTTTTGTCTCTTTTAGGCATATTCATTTTTGTTGCTAAAAAAAGAGATAAAACATACTAATAACTAAAGTGTTTTTTAAGGACTCAATTTTTTTTATAAATAGATACCTACCGGTGTTAGTTTTTATAGTGCGATCTGATGCCAGTTTTACGAATTATGCTTTAAAGTTTCAAATTCGTATTCTAACAAAACATGTTGACAAAAGACTCGACCCCTATTTTAAGCCGTGAATGCACCCCTGTATTCAATGCATTACAAGGTCAAAGCTAAAATATATGCCTGTAAATATTTAAAAGCATTTATCAAGAGAATAAAAAAAAAAACTATGTCTAAATCAACTGTGCGTATAGTTAGGTTGCCAGTCTTCCCTCAAGCGACGCAATATTTTCTAATATTTTGGTAGTTTCTAAAATTTTATTACAACAGATTCTCTGTATAATATAATAACAATAATGAGCCAAAATGTTATTTAATTCTGACTTAGGAAAATTGTATTGCTATTTTTTGTCCATAATAAAAAATCGCAAAAAATCTGTAAACTTACAACTGCGTTAAGTAATAAATTTATATTTTTTGCTAGGAGTGTTAACAATTTGCTTACAACTGTGTTGGCTAAATCCTAACCATTTGTTTAACAACAAAATTAATAATGTTAAGAATAATTATAATAGCTTATACAATTATAAATTTTATTTGAAATTAGCTGCAACGCGCAACTTCCTCTGCGTAACTTTAACCGTTTACTGCAACGGAAGCTCTCAAAAGAACAAATTTTCCCCGTTTTTCCAAAAAAAAATTATTCTATATACGAGTATCCTACTACTTATTACTGTTATATTTTTTTGTGTCAAATGTTGAATTTAAACTTCTATTAATTGTTATATTTGTCCCGTTTCAGAGGAAAGAAAAAGACACATTTGGCGAGTTGGACGTCCCGGACGACAAGCTGTATGGCGCCCAGACTGTTCGATCCATCATAAACTTCCCCATCGGGGGCATCGAGGAGAGGATGCCGGTATATCATTTTTTACTTTTTTTATTGGAGAACGGCATGTGACTTTGTCTCTACCTGATGTTAAGCCATCCTTCAAGGTCGATAAATGCATTGTTGTTTAACTATATTGATTGCTCCCACTATGCCGGCTAAATGATGCGGTTACGAAATGGGCGGCAACATGTACCTACTTATTGTCCTATATATCCTCGCTGCTTTATCGTTAAATCAATCGCCCATTTCGTAACGTAATAGGCATTATAACTACTCGTATACTGCTTTTTGGAAGTGTTCTATAACTTGCTAGTCCGACGGGCCTCGTTACCATACAAATGCAAAAAACCGTCAAGTGACCTAGTCATGTTTCGGGTGCCGTTACGAAATGGCAATTTGATGATAAAGCAGCGAAACTACTAAGGTATAATCGTAATCCAAACTCGTAACCGGTTCATTAAGCCGGCATAGTAGGAACGTTCAATGCTGTTAAACAACATTGTATTGACATGGGTGTAGACATGTTTACCGCCAGGTAGATACAAAGTCACATGACGTGCCCCAAAAAATAGTACTTATATCGTAAAACTTTAAAAAAATATTTTTACATTTCACAAACCAATCCTGTAATATTGTTATAGGAATAACCACACTAATACATTCATACCAAGGTAAACTGTACACAAAAATATTATAATATTATTTGCCATAAGTAAGAATCGAACCCAGGATCGATATAATGCCAATGGTGTGACCACGTACGGGCGGTTTACACCATTTTATACCACCCAAGCGTGTCGAACCATTGCCTCATATGATCCTATTTATTTAGCAATCAAACAACAGCTACTCCCAGCACATACAATCCACAATTTTCCTGTCAAACATATATTTATTTTAGTTATCACTAAAGGTCACATAAGTCGTATGGTAATGTTTGGGGGGTCAATTGAATGTCATCATCGCTAATGAATATGTAATTTTTATTTTATTTTCGTACTCTTATCGCAGGAAATGGAAGTGGTATTCTAGTTTGGTTATCTATGCACTTTTTGCATTCAATTACCTAATTATATACCTACACAAGGTTGTTAGGGTCAAAGTATGACAAAGACCGGTTTTCATTAATTGACTTGTTCTGTAGGTTTAAATTGTGATATGTTTATACAGAGTTAAGAAGAAATGACGGACACTTAAGTCAGGTAAAAATATATTCCAACAAGACCCTGCAAGGGCACTAAAAACATTCTTAATAAAGGGAAATAAATCTGGTGAAATAATACAATGTGAGAAGCAAAAAAAACTCCAATAATTCCGGCTTCTTGGAAAAAAGGCAGTTTTATTGCTGTATCTTATTTAAAAAAAAAATTACATAAACGCAGTTCAGGTACTAGATTCTAAAACTTATACAAAATACTTATAATTTAATTCATATTTAAGTAAACATAAACACCGCAACAAGCTCGCCACTTATTAGGTGTTGCCTCCAAATAGAACGGGTTAATCCTCCGCTGAGTACCTGAGGCCGTTTAAGCGTTTAACGGTTCGGGAGCCAAAAAGGCACCCGCGATAGTATTTTTAAGTAAACGAAAAAAAAAGAGGTGATGACGATTTTTTTTCCATCGAGATTTTACCTTACTACGTTTTTCAAAATGCAAGTCCTTTTTTAATACCTTGTATTATTATTGATTTATTTAATATAGATCTTTATTTTAAGGTAGGTATCCCCATAATCGGAGATCTAAATTGCTGATTTGCTTTATGGGGCATACTCCTAGATATCCAATTTATACTCCTAGATATCAAATTTATACTCCTAGATATCAAATTTATACTCCTAGATATCAAAGTAAAAGATACTTATAACCTTCCTCCTTTTCAGTATCCTGTAATAGTTGCGTTTGGTATATTGAAGAAAGCAGCAGCAAAAGTCAACATGGATTATGGATTAGATAAAAAAATTGGTAAGTAAAAAGGCACAGTTTTTATAAATACAACTTAAACAATATATATTATGTTAGATACAAAAAAAAAAGTATATCCTGTACCATTGGATAAAATAATCTGCCTATGCCTATCAGTAGAATGAAAGCATTAACTATGCTCCTTTGATGTTATGTGTGTAGCTCCAGACTTTTGTTTACTTATTTTATTTAGGTATTTATATATTCACATCAAAAAGATTTACAATTTTTGGTTTTTAGGTTGCGGTCACAAACCTAAGTCTCATATGATGAATTAGAATGTGCTGGTACCTTTTTGGATGCATTTATCTTTATACCAGATATAATTTATGCGTTTCTAAAATAGTTTCTATATGAAACTATTTTAGAAATTATTTTACAAAGCTACATTATCAGCGAGTAACATAGGCTATATTTTATATTAAATTAAACGGCAGGTGAAACCGCGGGGCATGCCTAGTAATAAATATTTATTTATATCAGTGGCACTTTTGACAAATAACGTTTGACAGGGCAATGAAACTTTCTTTACCCTATTCACGATAGCAAAAAATGTCATGTACCTAAATAAGAAAACAAGTGGTTCTCAATTTGTTTTTGTTATATATATATATAAAATAAGGTACTTACTAAAGTATTTCAATTTTATTTTAATGTAATTTTAACTCTAAAATATAAGAATAAGGTTGAACTGTGAAAAATAATTTTAACGATATATGATCACATATATTATACTTAAACATTACTCAGTTCGCCGCAAATTGTTAGCATAATAATAATAATAATATAATATGTAGGACAATTTACACATATTGCTCTAGTCACAAACTAAGCTCTAAGCTTGTACTATGTGTACCAGAAGCAACGATATAATACATATTATATTTTTATAAACACCCAGACCATGACAAACTGTACAGAAAAACGTACTAATATAATTTTGCCATGGGTGGGAATCGAACCCGCAACCTCCGGATACAACGCCAGAGGCGCAACCACTAGTCTACGGAGGCTGTCAGGGACCTTAGTGTTTTTAAGTCCAAGGTCTAACCAACTCGGCCACCACGTATAGATTGTCAAAATAACGAAATCCTATAAATGACATTACACAATCAGCGACAACGAACACTAAAAAAGTCAGGATTCTATTCCCTGGTATTATAGGTGCATTTGGGTTGAAAGTTTTGAGTATTTCGTGTCGTGGCCATTGTTCATAAAAGATTTCGTTAGTTTGACAATCTTACGTTGCTTTAAAAGAACATGGCCTCTGTTCGCACTTAGTGATTTATGAAGGTGATATATATGGGGTAAAATCCTTGCAGGCTAATGTGATTGATATGCTTTAATCGTAATTCTAGCTCTCAGCATATTACATTTTAGCGTGACTTGCATATTATAGGTACATATATGTTTAACATGTAAAGTTGAAGAGCCGTTGTTATTTTAGGTGCTTCTTGCTAGTGACTTTTTTATTAAATGTTTGTAACATTTAAAAATATTAGAAATACTAATAAAATAGAAAACCATCGTTTTAATTATTCAGTTGTAGCTAATTTATAACTTAAATATATATTTGATTTATTAATATGTAATACAACAGAATATTTAAATTTTTTTTTGACGCATTTTGTGTTTTATATCAGAAATCCGACAATTTATAAACCTATTTTACATTTGACAGCTGTTTGTTTACATGTTTTTTTTTTGCTATCGTGAATAGGGTATAGTTTTACATTAGTTTTTTAATACAATTACACAAGTCGCCGTTCCACTGCCCGTTTAATTTGATTATTAAATATCCATCTTAAGAAGAATAGGAGATATACAACATTTGTTTGCGAGTGTGGAAGGAAAACGCACACTTAGACCTTAATGTCAAAACATATATGTACCTATAATATGCAAGTCACGCTAAAATGTAATATGCTGAGAGCTAGAATTACGATTAAAGAATATCAATCACATTAGCCTGCAAGGATTTTACCCCATATATATCACCTTCATAAATCACTAAGTGCGAACAGAGGCCATGTTCTTTTAAAGCAACGTAAGATTGTCAAACTAACGAAATCTTTTATGAACAATGGCCACGACACGAAATACTCAAAACTTTCAACCCAAATGCACCTATAATACCAGGGAATAGAATCCTGACTTTTTTAGTGTTCGTTGTCGCTGATTGTGTAATGTCATTTATAGGATTTCGTTATTTTGACAATATATACGTGGTGGCCGAGTTGGTTAGACCTTGGACTTAAAAACACTAAAGACCCTGGTTCGAATCCCGGTGTGTACCAATGAGTTTTTAATAAAAAATGTACATTTGTTCGACAACAACACTATAGTGCCTCGGAGAGCACGTTAAGCTGTCCCGGTTTCACTATACTAACTTGTGAAACTGTTTATAGATGGGTTATTGAGTCTATTTAAAACATCGCGACGAGCTAGCCACTTGTTCGGTGTAGACTCATACCATCGGCTACGACGAGGTGGGATTAAAAACCCCTCCGCTGGGTACCCTGGGCCGTCTAGGCACCCGTGATGATATGTTTGTATGAAACGATTCCGTTATAAGAAACAGAATAGGGCAGCTGAGAATATTATACAATAGATTTGTAACGATTTCAGCTGAGGCTATAATGCAGGCCTGTGACGACGTGATATCCGGCAAGCTGTACAATGAGGGTCACTTCCCGCTGGTCATCTGGCAAACTGGCTCCGGCACGCAGTCTAATATGAACACTAACGAGGTAAGCTAGATTAAAATGAGCCAGTATAGTGGTGACTTTAAAATAAGTATGTTTTTTTAATGAAAAGAAAAACGTTTATTACCTTCAAAATTACAGTAACAACAAATAAAATTATAGGAGAACAAAATGACAAAAAAATATATTAAAAAACATATGTCGCCGGGTAGCGTGCCCTGTGAGAGGCTCGTACGTCCGGGACGCTGTTTTTCAGGTTAATTCTGCTCTCTCCGACACAAATATATATCCAGCAATTTAGATTTTCTCCTTAACAAAATAGATAGGTACAATGTGTTCATTCTGCACCTAATATACACACACCGGCAGAATTAGCGGAACACAATAAAAAGGTAGAGTATAAAATAGTTAGCTTTATTTTTAAACAAATAATAATTAAACATGAAACAACAATTAAATTAATATATTTTGACTTAATGTCAACACCATACTTAAAGTTTAATGAAAAAAAAAACTAAACAAAATGCATTTTTCTTAGATTTCGTAGTGACAGAGAAACAGTTGAAAATTTTAGATTTTATGACGGTTTAAAATTAATTAAATGAATGTTTAATAACGAGTGTTTCCCCCGCGTGCCCTGATTAAGGTTTCCATCCGTCTGGGCATGTTGCGAATGATGTTGTCAATGATTTCTTGGGGCAACCTCTGCCATTCTTCAACTAATGTGTCTTTCAGCTCGCCCAGATTGTTAGGAGGTGGCATTCTTGATTTGACACTCCGCTTTAGCAAGTCTCAAACGTGTTCAATCGGATTCATATCCGGGGACCGTGCTGGCCACTCCATCACCGTAACACCAACATGGTTTAGGTATGCCTGTACTGAGCGAGCACTGTGAGCCAGAGCATTATCCTGCATTAAAATGGAGTCGTTACCAATAAATGGGGCAAATGGCACAACATGTTCCTCTAAAATCTCTCTGATATACCGATCAGCATTCAGATTCCCGCCAGACATATCCCTCCCCAGACCATAATTAAACCGCCGCCATATGCCACTGTATTTTCAAAATTAGACTGTAAATAACGCTCTCCTTTGCGTCTCCATACTCGCTGCCTTACATCAATCTGATTTAACAGGATTCTACATTCATCAGTAAAGAGAACCTGTCCCCACTCGTCTAAGTCCCAATGATGATGTTCACGAGCAAAGTAAGTGTCTCTGAAGTGTTGGTGCTTTGGTGGGTATAAATGAGCCAATACCAACTTCCTCGAATCTTCTGCGAACTGTCCGCTCACTCACTCTTACTCCTCGAACCTCCTCCAATGCATTTCGGGCCTGCACCGCCGTAAGTCTTGTGTTCCGACGAACTTGAAGTTGTAGAAAACGGTCATCTCTCCTTGAAGTACACCTTTTCCTGCCTTCATCAAATCAAATCATTTATTTCATGTAAATCTTTAGAGATATTTATGAATAGTGGAAAAAAAAAGTTTACAAATGAGGCCTTAGAGTGCGTTTGGTTAGGCAGCTATTCATTAACAAAATAACGACAAATATTTACTTCGAAAAATCTTTCCTATGATTGATGTATTGACACTACCATCTCAATATATTTATGAGAATTTATTGTACGTAAGGAAAAACTTAAATATGTTTAGTAAAAATAGCGATAGACATAATTTAAACTTAAGAAACATAGATAAAATCGATATACCAAAGTTTGAGCTCTGCTGCATATGCAGTCAGAAAAAATTGACAATTAACTGATGTTGCAACAGCCAGACTAGTGTACTTCGCCTATTTTCACAGTATAATGACATATGGTCTTATAATGTGGGGATCTGCGGCAGATATTGATACAATATTTCTTCTACAAAAGAGGGCCATTCGGGCAATATATTAATATAATAAGAATAATAATATGTAGGACATTTACACATATTGCTCTGGTCACAAACTAAAATATAAAATGAAAGCTCGTGACTTAGACGCGTTTTAGCGGAATACAGAGTGAAATTTTCAAGTGTGCCTTTAAGGCCAAATCCTAAACTACATGGAATAGCGAAAAATGCTCAAAGGAGTCCTGTGGCCAATTTTGATAATAACTAAAACTGCTTTTTTAGATTTTTGAAAAAAATATTATTCTATAAAGCTGGGCATCGAACCGGTTGATTTAAAAAAAATAGCTCACCCTAAACCAGCTGATAGTGTCGCTTATAAAGAACAAATTCTCGTAAGTAATATCTAACGGCAAACTAAAGGAAATTTGCTCATTTTAATAAAAAAAAATTAAATAAAAAGTCATACTTTACTAACTTAATCAAATTGTTTAAACAAAGAACCGTACTCAATGTTGTCCTTTGAGCATTTTTTGCTATTCCTTGTAGCTAAGGATTTGGCCTTAAAGGCACACTTAAAAAAATCACCCTGTATATGTAAATTTTGCTTATGTAAAGTTAAATGCCTGGCTCAGGATATTGCAAAGTTTTTGAACAAAATTCCCTCTCCTTCCAGGTAATAGCTAACCGTGCCATCCAAATCCTAGGAGGGAAGCTTGGCAGCAAAGACCCGGTCCATCCGAACGACCACGTGAACAAATCTCAGAGCTCCAACGATACGTATCCCACCGCCATGCACATCGCTGTGGCCATGGAACTAAGAGATAGACTGATGCCGGCTCTGGTCACTCTCAGAGACACCCTGGACTCGAAGGCGAAGGCATTCGACAAGATCATCAAGATTGGCAGGTACATATAATCTCAGAGCTTTAATGATATGATACCCATGCCAAATCCATAGGCTTTTCTTAATTTCCCAAGAGCCTTATGCCCGATTTCACCAACGATCCCTAACTCTAAAGGAGCCCCTAAATAAGAATTTTGACATATTTGCTATGAAACAACTGTCATTAATTGTCCATTAACTTAGTTAGGTTAACTTGGTTAGTTACTCCCTAACTAAGGGTTGGGTACTCCCTTGGGTTATTGAGTTTCGCACGTGGTGCTTGGATAAACACGAGTTTCTTAATATATTTCTTTAACCCATCATAAACATTTTATAAATGATTTTAAAAATATATTATAGCCTATAGACCAGACATACTGGAAACACGCTCCATAAAAGTTCCGACGGCTGATCTCGGAAGGGCTTCTTCAATAGACGTTGCAAAGACTACAGTGCTCATCAGTGTACTCTAGGTGCTCGAAGAAAGTAATACTTGTAGAACTCACCGGTCCGTGGGAAACAAACATTCCTAAGGACCACAACATCAAGTCAAACAAATATTTTGATCTCACAAACGAAATAACTGGAAACGGATTTAAAACTCAACTTTATGAAATGAAAGTTGGTGCAATAGGAATTTCAGCAAAGTCATTGCAACGTCTATTGAAGAAGCCCTTCCGAGATCAGCCGTCGGAACTTTTATGGAGCGTGTTTCCAAGATGGCGCTAACAGGATCATATAGTATTTGGTTGAGTAGAGAGGGTAGTGAACACAATGCAGGTTCAAAAGGCCTTTAAACCTACTTCGCGGTCTCAAGTCCGGGAACGCTGAAGTTCATTCCCCTGCCTTCCAACCATGCGATAGACCCGGCACCCACACGGTGAATCCATGGATAGCTAAGAACATTGTCTCATGTCTCATTTACACGAAATAAATAATTTGAATTTGGGCAGAATATATATTAAAGATTGTATTCCAAACAGGACCCACTTAATGGACGCCGTGCCGCTGTCGCTCGGCCAAGAGTTCAGTGGGTTCGCGACCCAGCTCACGTATAGCCTAGAGCGGGTGGTGTCCACGGTGCCCAGGCTGCACTACCTGGCTCTGGGGGGAACGGCCGTGGGTACTGGGCTCAACACCCGCATAGGGTTCGCTGAGAAATGCGCATCCGAAATCGCTAAACTTACTGGTAAGTTTTCAGTTGTTGTTTCAGAATAATAACAACCATATAAATTTATTTATTTCATCAAAAAACCACGTTTTTGCCACTTTAGATTACCCTGTGTTGTGGGCAGCAGGGCCTAATAATGTTATAATAAAACAGAATACCGGTATTCATAAAAATAATTGAGGTCTTGAAGAACATAGCGTGCTTGTGACGTCACGCAGATTTTTAGATTTCAAATATTAATATCTCAAAAACCAGTTTTTCTTTTTTTAATAAATGAAATTAGTTTCTTATTTTAAAATATACACACACCGGCAGAATTAGCGAAACACAAAAAAAAGGAAGAGTATAAAATAGTTAGCTTTACTTTTTAAACAAATAATAAATAAACATGAAACAACAATTAAATTAATATGTTTTGACATTAATTTGCAACACCACCTCTGTCATTCTTCAACTAATGTGTTTTTCAGCTCGGCCAGATTGTTAGGAGGTGACATTCTTGATTTGACACTCCTCTTTAGCAAGTCCCAAACGTGTTCAATCGGACTCATATCCGGGGACCGTGCTGGCCACTCCATCACCGTAACACCAACATGGTTTAGGTATGCCTGTACTGAGCGAGCACTGTGAGCCCGAGCATTATTCTGCATTAAAATGAAGTCGCTATCAATCAATGGGGCAAATGGCACAACATGTTCCTCTAAAATCTCCCTGATATACCGATCAGCATTCAGATTCCCGCCGCCGACTACCACTAACTCCGTGCGAGCTCCTAAACATATCCCTCCCCAGACCATAATTGAGCCGCCGCCATATGCCACTGTATTTTCAAAATCAGATTTAACAGAATTCTACATTCATCAGTAAAGAGAACCTGTCCCCACTCGTCAAAGTCCCAATGAAGAGTAAAGTATAGTTGGTTTGTGCGGTGGTGTCTCTCAAGTTTTGGTATAAATGAGCCTATACCAACTTTCTCGAATCTTTTTCGAACTGTCCGCTCACTCACTCTTACTCTTCGAACCTCCTCCAATGCATTTCGGGCCTGCACCGCCGTAAGTCTCGTGTTCCGACGAACTTGAAGTTGTAGAAAACGGTCATCTTTCCTTGAAGTACACCTTTTCCTGCCTTGTCCTCTTCTCCTCACTAGAGAATTCGTTAATCTGTACCGTTTGATGCTACGATGAATCGTTGATAACGATCGACAAAGTCTTGTTTCAATCGATCTGTAGGATTGACCATTTCTTCTCATTTCATATGCCCTGATGATTTTTGATAGCGTTAAATCAGGCATACTTAGATGTTCGTAACTTATCAATAAGCAAGAAAACACAAAAGTCTAGTCTTAATCTAGTCTCTAGTCTGAACTTTACGAAAACGGAAAATATACTTCGAAGCAGTCGATAGAGATGTATGAATGAAGAATTAAACAAACAAATGAAAAAATTACTGTCAAATTAGACGTTTTTAAAAAAATATATGTAAAAATTATAAAAAAGTAATGAAACCGGCCAGTGCTACGAAAAAGATATATTAATTCTTCCTTTTTTTGTGTTCCGCTAATTCTGCCGGTGTGTGTATTTACGAAATCCCATTATCATTGTAAATGAATCTCATTGAACGAACGAAATATGATAGTTCATACAGTTGAAAATGATATTCATTACCATTTTAAAACGTCAAATGAAGCAGGTTACTCTTGTCTAGTCGGCATCAATATTATATTATTTTTACAAGCAAAAACTTTTGCATTTTTATCGGTAAAACAAGAGTTTTGTTTTAAAATAATTAATTAGAAAGTAGGTATGATGCAGTGAATGTCATATATGTACATTGAAATTAATAAAATTTTAAAGAATAATAGATTGTTTAAAAAGCCAACTATTTTGTATTTTATTTGTAACATGATTTAATAATAATAAAAATCTGACATACCTATTTATAAAATCTCGTAGCCATGCAACCGAGTGCGTTTAGATCATGACAAGTTACGTTTTGTTCGAGATTCCCTATTTCGATGCTTCTATGGGCTCTTATTCAAATTACAATTATTTTTATGTATAATATTATAGAAGGATTGAACACTGTGATGAATATTTTAATAAATTTAAAGGAAATCATATATTTTAGATATTTGATGAAACAAAACGCAATTGAACGATGTAAATTGTTGAAAGCCATCCCGATTCAAATGTTTACGCGATCGCTCCTATTTGGTTCAATGGCAATGGCAATGGCGATACAAATGAACTTCATTCCCATCAAAGTAACGCGATAGGCCCACTGAAGTCGACTTGACACCCATACAAAGTACTTCCAGTATTACAACATGGCTGTTGGTCAAAGTTAAAAAAAAATGTTCATAATTGTACGCAAAAATCTTTCTGTTGGGAGTAATGATTTTTTTTGCATTATAGTATTGATAAAGTTTTTTTTTTCTGATTTCGAAAAAAATAAAAATAACCCTACACAATGACCGAAATAAAAAATCTGCGACAAACAGTAATCGAGTAAATATTGGAAGTGTGAAAGCTAATTTTGCATGGAGAACGCGGAGTTCGCGATTACGAATGCAGTGCCCCTAAAAGCTCATTTGTCCTCACGATGATCGCAGTTATGAGTTCCGAGTGCACATTGCAGGCATTCCGTTCGAGACGGCGCCCAACAAGTTCGAGGCTCTGGCGGCGCACGACTCCATGGTGGAGGTGTCCGGCGCGCTCAACACCATCGCCGTGTCGCTTATGAAGATCGCCAACGACATCCGGCTGCTGGCGTCCGGTCCGCGCTGCGGCCTCGGCGAGCTCAGTCTGCCCGAGAACGAGCCCGGATCCTCCATCATGCCAGGTCAGTGCTCCATCTGCAACACCTTAGCATTCCCCTTACAGAATGTGTTGTTTTTATTCACCAGCGGCCACATTATGTTTCTTAGAACGTGACTGTTAGATTGTCAAAATAACGAATTCCGTTATTAGCGCTCTCACCTCCAATCAGCGAAGGTTAAAAAACTATTCTGATTGGAGCAGAGCGCGCTAATAGCTGAAATCGGTATTTTGACAATCTAACGATCACGTTATAAGAAACAGGATGTGGCCGCTGTAGCCATGTTCTGTTTTAAAGGTAACGTTAGATTGTCAAAATAACTAAATCCTTTAAGTACATTCGTAACCACACGGAATGCTAAAAACTGTCAAAACAATAGTACCTGTAATATAAGGGAATAAAGTGCATGCCTTTCTTAGGTTTTATTGTTGCTGATTGTTCAAAGTCATTCATAAAGGATTTCGTTATTTTGACAAGCTAACGTTTCCGTTATAAGAAACAGGATGTGGCCGCTATAGCCATATTCTGTTCATTTTAAAGGTAACGTTAGATTGTCAAAATAACGAACCCTTTTATGTACATTTCTCACCTTACGAAATGCCAAATACTGTCAAAGCAATAGCATCTGTAACACAATAGAATAAAGTGCTTGCCCTTTTTTAGTTGTTATTGTTGCTGATTGTTTAAAGTCATTCATAAAGGATTTCGTTATTTTGACAAGCTAACGTTTCCGTTATAAGAAACAGGATGTGGCCGCTATAGCCATATTCTGTTTATTTTAAAGGTAACGTTAGATTGTCAAAATAACGAACCCTTTTATGTACATTTCTCACCTTACGAAATGCCATATACTGTCAAAGCAATAGCATCTGTAACACAATAGAATAAAGTGCTTGCCCTTTTTTAGTTGTTATTGTTGCTGATTGTTCAAAGTCATTCGTAAAGGATTTCGTTATTTTGACATGCTAACGTTTCCGTTATAAGAAACAGGATGTGGCCGCTATAGCCATATTCTGTTTATTTTAAAGGTAACGTTAGATTGTCGAAATAACGAACCCTTTTATGTACATTTCTCACCTTACGAAATGCCATATACTGTCAAAGCAATAGCATCTGTAACACAATAGAATAAAGTGCTTGCCCTTTTTTAGTTGTTATTATTGCTGATTGTTCAAAGTCATTCATAAAGGATTTCGTTATTTTGACAAGCTAACGTTTCCGTTATAAGAAACAGGATGTGGCCGCTATAGCCATATTCTGTTTATTTTAAAGGTAACGTTAGATTGTCGAAATAACGAACCCTTTTATGTACATTTCTCACCTTACGAAATGCCATATACTGTCAAAGCAATAGCATCTGTAACACAATAGAATAAAGTGCTTGCCCTTTTTTAGTTATTGTTGCTGATTGTTCAAAGTCATTCATAAAGGATTTCGTTATTTTGACAAGCTAACGTTTCCGTTATAAGAAACAGGATGTGGCCGCTATAGCCATATTCTGTTTATTTTAAAGGTAACGTTAGATTGTCGAAATAACGAACCCTTTTATGTACATTTCTCACCTTACGAAATGCCATATACTGTCAAAGCAATAGCATCTGTAACACAATAGAATAAAGTGCTTGCCCTTTTTTAGTTGTTATTGTTGCTGATTGTTCAAAGTCATTCATAAAGGATTTCGTTATTTTGACAAGCTAACGTTTCCGTTATAAGAAACAGGATGTGGCCGCTATAGCCATATTCTGTTTATTTTAAAGGTAACGTTAGATTGTCGAAATAACGAACCCTTTTATGTACATTTCTCACCTTACAAATACTGTCAAAGCAATAGCATCTGTAACACAATAGAATAAAGTGCTTGCCCTTTTTTAATTGTTATTGTTGCTGATTGTTCAAAGTCATTCATAAAGGATTTCGTTATTTTGACATGCTAACGTTTCCGTTGTAAGAAACAAAATTTGGCCGCTGGGCCCTATTTCATAAAGGCGACAAGTGACATTTTGCCAATTATATAAAATATTGTGTTTGGGATATAAAAAGATAAGTTTTTACCAAATTTCAAGAAAAAAAATAAAAATTGTTAAAGATAAAAATAAAAAAATAAAAACTTATTAGAAATTTTCACATATATTTTGAGGTTATGTGAAAAAAGTGTAAATACAAACGTAGATTTTTGAATTACCTACAACTTTGTTATTATTATTTTTTCCATAGGAATTGTAATTTTGACAGAAATCGAGATAAATCGTTTTTTAACCTTAAACATTACTGCCCAAATATCGTCGAAAGCTTGGCCGCTAGAGTTGTAGAAACTGGCGTTCACAATTATTTTATTATAAAATTTTAACTACTTAATATTCTAAGTTCCTTTCTAATCCTATATTGCCAATTCTAAGAATGATACAAAAATAATTAATAACGAATCAATTTTAGTTTCTTTCACTTGAGGACAAATATCTCACTAAATAGCCTTTCTTGAATTTATATTTGTGGAGAGAGCGCGTATATAGGAGGGGGGAGCCGGGTGGGCCGTGGCCACCCCATGATGTTGGGTTAAAAATAAATTCAATGAGATAAGCATGTTCTATAACCGAAATACTATGTTCTACATACTTATTATAACCTACATAATATAATATAAATAGTAAAAAAAAAGACGGTGCAATGTAACAGCCCCTAAATGATGCTCATTTAATAAATAATCGTGGTCATTGACATTATGCGTCTATTTGGGGGGGTACACGACTTAGAATACGAGGGTGATACTCGAGGATTGTCAGTTTTACCAACACAGACAAGGTGACGAAGTTCTCACGAATAGTGATCCGGTTCATTCTCGCCTCCTTTGCTCGGGAGTAGTGCGCAGACGTTTATTTATAGGTTTTCGGCCGTATGTGAGCTAAATTACTTTTTAATGATACGTGGCGAGAATCGGCAAATAGTCATGTCTTTGAAGAGTGGATCTTCTGTTCGTACGTATTATACGTTTTTTGGCGAGAGTACAGACAGGTGCTTAAAGTTATTTGACCTTCTGAAACTTTTATTATTATTATATATTTTGTAATGGATTCTACGCGTTACGCGTAATTTTGCCAATGTCAAGTGGAGGATATTTTTAATATAGTAATTATTAAGTGTGTTGTGTGGACCTTTCGGAAAGTTTGCTTAATAAAATGGAACGTTAAATGGTTAAAAATACGAAGCCGGAGAAACTGCGGAGTTCTCTGAGTTTTGTACTCTGTTTTGTACGAACCTGCTACACCCGAATATCTTAAAAACAGATTCACTTGGCTCGCATCACGACAAAACCCTTCGATTTACTTTTAATACAACCCTTGCCTTCCCCTCCCATCATACCACCTTTGTTTCTAAACCGTTTGTAGTTGTCGCTGCAAGACTTTGGAATAATTTACCAGTCAAAATAAGACAATAACTAAATAGAGTCATATTTAAAAAAAGAGTATATGATTACTATTTAAATTCATAGGTAGTTTTTATTTATCTTATATTATTCAACTCCTTTCCAGTTTGTTACTTCTCATTTTGTAGTTGGTAGAATTGTGTATATGTATATATAAGTTATATTTAAGTAGTGTATAATAGATTGTAAGTATTTTTTATAATATTCACTGGTTTATATACTCAGTTACTGTATTGCACCTACCTCACTTATTAACTGCTTTTATTGTCCCGAAGGTTTGACTGGTAGAGAATGCCTAGTGGTTTAGTACTGGCAGTATCAATAGAAGAGGAATTAATATTCAACTAATTAATAAAATGGGTAACGCCATTTTATCGAAGATTTCATTTAGGTAACACAAACCCCGAGTTCATTAAAAACCATTTATGCTAAACTTCTCGCATTTAATATCACTGCACTCTTATTCTATAAAATTAGTGTTATATTTTTCATGTTTAAATATGATAAATATAACAGAAACACGTGACTACAATGTTCGGCTACCCTCAATGAATCGTCCCGGAACTTAAAAACACGAAACGTTCCGGGACCAGCCGACTGTGTGCTTCATTCCTAGCAGCCAGCTAAATAATTGTCGTCGCTTGCAGGCAAGGTGAACCCTACCCAGTGCGAGTCGCTGACGATGATCGCCGCGCAGGTGATGGGCAACCACGTGGCGTGCACGGTGGGCGGCTCCAACGGCCACTTCCAGCTCAACGTGTTCAAGCCCATGATCGTGGCCAACGTGCTGCGCTCCATCAAACTCATAGGTCAGTCCCCGCACATACCCTGTGCTTACACGCTCGCCCAGCCTGGTCATAGGCAACCACGTGTCAGGCACCGTACATACATTGTGGGTGTTCAAACGGTCGATCTTGAGAAATATCATTGCACCACCTCTATAGAATAGTGCGCCTTTGGCGTTGTTCACATGGCAAAAACATAATACGTTTTAGTGTACATTTTGTCATGATCTGGGTGCTTATACGAGTAAAATATGTATAAGCTCCGTAAAGCCTGGGTCAACATCAGCCATGAGATCACATGGGTATAAAGTAAAAGAACAGAAAACACTCAAACACATAATATTTTCACGACTAAGTAACCTATTAATTATCAGATAATTTACAAACTTCACTAACTATAAAAAATATCAGATTACGTGGAACTTTTACGATTCGCCGAAAACTAATAAATGTTTCGAATTTAACAGTATAAGGTTATTTAAATAATTACCTAAATGCATTATAAATCTCAGTGAAAAAAGTTTAAGAATTGTATAAAACACATATTAATCAATAAGGCTTACTATAGTGTAAAAGACGATAAAGACGTCTGGAACCGTCCTGCTATGCAATTGAGGTCTCGCAACTAGTAAAATTGCTTATGTAGAATGTACCCTAGTTTAGTAGGTATGTAAGGTCCGATATTGTCATAATTTAATATTACATAATTTATTTTCATTACATTATGTAAATTTTATCTTTGGATAAGATAATCATTGATGATTACCTACTTATATATACTTAATTTATACTAATAGTATACTGTGTAGTTCTGTACATTGGTACAGTAACAAATAATCTGCCATAGGGTGTTCTACGCATGCTGATCAGTGGGGTGCATTTTGAGTATGCTACTATATAGGCTATATAGCATAAGTCAATCAATAGCTGTGCTCCTCTTTTAGTTTGTGTGAAGCACTAGAGATTTTTACTTGCTGGTTTCTTTTTCTCCGGGGTGTCTCTGAGGGGATCGATTTTACAGTTAGTGTTTACGCCCTTAGAAATACCGATCCTTATACCTTTACTTATATGTGATTGGTTACTTACCTTTTATTTTCAATAAATATTTAAGGCGTGGATATGATCGGTGACGTTGGTCGCCTTGGTGGCTCCCTTGTATGGCAGTTTATGATTGACAGGTTATTATTCGTCGTTATTTTGTTAATGAATAACCTAACCAAACGCACTCCAAGACCTCATTGTTAAACTTTTTTTTTTTACTATTCATAAATATCTGTAAAGATTTACATGAAATAAATGATTTTGATTTGATTTGAAAACGTGGTGCGCGGCCTCTCACACATTGCTATATGTCAAACCAATATGGCCGCCGACCATCGACACGGCGCTCCGTAAGCGTGGCCGCTGTCTATGACATTGCCACTGCTCGTTCCTAGATGTCGCTAGTGCAGCGCCGTCATATGTAAACGCCTAAGCTTAGTATGTATACCGTGGCGGATGTACCAACTCGTACCAAACGTTTTGGCGATTAATACATCTGCCGTACTATTAAAATGTGGAATGCCCTACCAGCTTGCGTGTTTCCTTCCTCCTATAACCTAGAGTCCTTTAAACAAAGCGTGAATAGGCATCTTAAGCCGGCATAATGATGGCAACCAGCGGTGCACCTGTATGCATCCGCTTGTTGCTATCATTGCTGGACATTGCATACTGCTTAACATCAGCTGGATGCAAGGTCACATGTGACCAGAGCAATATGTGTGAAATGTCCTTCATGTTATTACTGAATGGTGCAGGTGACGGTTGCCAGGCGTTCAACAAGAACTGCGCGGTGGGCATCCAGGCCAACGAGGCCAACATCGCGCGCATCATGCGGGAGTCGCTCATGCTGGTCACCGCGCTCAACCCTCACATCGGCTACGACAAGGTGAGCCACTACATTATGGTGTAACCCTCAGGGACCGATAGAAACAGTGTGAACAGATGATGTTGTATCGAAGGTTGAAAGAGGTATGTTAACAACACTCCATAGCAATTACAAAGTCTGTGTCTCCCATAAAAAATAAGATATCGCACTTTTAGTATTTCTCCGCTACTATTTTACGTAGAGCTAAAATAATAGTATTGTCGGTCTTAAAAAAATATTATTCATAGTTGTCACCAATTTCCCTACAGAGAGTTTTGGTTTTATTGTTTTTTATCAAAATCTTTTACTAGTTAACATTTTTTTTTTTTTCGCTTGTTCCGGCTCTATTGTATGAAAGGATGAAAGCTAAGTGAATGCAGTGGAAATGCACTCATTACAGCGAATGTATAGTATTAAGATACGGACCAATTCGGTCTGGCAATCTCGTAACGAGAACGAGTAGGACTGAAATAAAGTATTGATGTGAAAAAAATGAGCAATAAAATAATGACAAACTGCGGGAGACCAAGGCATTATGTACGAGTACATTGTCCAAAATTGGAATAAAATACGACGTGCATCTATGAAAAAATGTGTGTATGTAGATAAGGCAAAAGTATTATTTATAGATGAGAGACGTCGCTCTGTTCTTTCTGCCTATCCCATCATAAGTAATATCGAAACTCCGCATGCTATATTTACTACTTTTCCTGACAACTTCAAATGTCTCCCGTTCGGCCATCTTTGCTTCTTTTCGGCACCCTCTCAATATATCTTTTTTCAGGCGGCCCTAATAGCCAAGACGGCTCACAAGGAAGGAGGCAACCTGAAGGATACGGCTATCAAGCTAGGCATCCTCACCGCAGACCAGTTCGAGCAGTGGGTCAGGCCCGAGGACATGCTGGGACCTAAGTAACCTGCATCACTTATAAGCTCTCAGTCAAATAGTCCACCACCATTTGGGTGAAGAATTGCTGCATAATAGAAAAAAAAATATTGTATTCTTTAATGTTACATTATCGCCAGTTTCTCGGAATTTTTCTTTATTTCTTAACTGTCAAATAGTTAAAATGGCGGATTTTACAAACAGCTGTTTGTAAATCCGCCATCACAATTATCATTGACAGATCTCATGAAAATTCGTTTTTTATTTATTTAATAAATAAAAATTTCAAGAAACCGGTACAATAAGGTATCTTGCCTTTATGAGGTTTTAAATGCAAAATTTGATATATGTATGGGACAAAATTTGACATTTATATTCAATTATTTGTAGTATCCGGCCATCACTGATGCCATTGTCATTACACATTTTGTCTTCTTTACCGTTGACACAAGGCCCAAGAAAATACCAACACTGCCGGAGGGGAAAGAAATGGTTCCATACATTCTTGTCTTGACTAATGTTTTTTTATTGCTAGACAGAATCGGCTTATCAATAAATTTGTTCATATTCATAAGTAAATACATTGTATGAATTTGTATTTGGGTTTTTGTTATCCACTTGTTGTTACATTAACTTTGACATCAATTCCATTTAATTTTTTATGAATTTGTAATTGAATATTTATTTGTTATTTCATAAAAAAATGAAAATTTCCCTTATTCATAAAAAAATACTTTATAGCAGTTAAAAAATATATTATGGTCTCTTTCTTTCAATATAAATATGTATTTATATTGAAAGAAAAAAATCTTTAACATTTTAATTTAAATGCTCTATAAGGGATATGTATTTATTTAAAAAAAGCTGTAAAGTCTTCAAAAATCCAGTCAATATTTATAATTCATATTAATTAAACTCATTTCGATAGCTAGTGTACTCTCGCATTTTATTATTAATATAAAAATTACTTAATTTAAAATGTCATAAATTTTTAGTATTGTATATTTTTAAGGATAAGACAAATTTTATTAACAAGCCAATAATATAATGTAAGCCTTAACTGCGCCGTCAACCTTTGACGCTAGGATTTTTGATATAAAATAACAGACATTAAACATACCTACATGTATTTTTTAGGGATGTCCAATTCTCGGTTAACGTTAAAGTAAAATGGTGCATTTCAGGATAATCTTATGCATTTAAGAATTTAAATACTTACCTATATTACCTACCGTGTACTTAAAAATATTTATTAATAATACATACTATCTAGTTTTATTTACCTGTAAATATATTTGTGAAAAAATTAAAATAAATTTATGAAAATAAAATATTATTATAATCTTTTAATTTAAATTCTATTTTTATTAGGTTCAAGTAAAGCAAGATCTAGTAACTGAATTGAGCTGTATTCGCAAAACTAAGTCGAGTGACCTCTTCTAGCGACTGTTTCATTTGGACCATCATTAATGCATATGTGAATTTATTTATTTTCAAATTTTCTTTATGGAAATATGTGCAATAAGGACAGAATTACACCAAAATGTAATCTCTACAATTTAAAAGATTAAACATTAAAATGGCGTCATTTGTACCAGCTCTTCATCGGTATACCATAGACGCCATTTTTAACCTTAATCGTATTTTGGAGATTTAATGTTGGTGCAACTCAGCCTTGCTTTGGTATCTTGATCGGAACGAACAATACTGGTAAAGTTGGTATCAGAGGCTCTACTATGGGTTTGCGCATTGTAACAACGCACATAGGAGTATTTGTATCATAAAATCGGACAAAAGTTAAAAATAGAAAATTGCTACAAACTAAAACCCTATTATTATATAAGATTAATCCCATCAAAAACAATACTTGTCAAAAAAAACAAGTCTCGCAACTCAGTTGTTCTGCGGTAAAAAGTTGTGAGATCCATGTAATACCAAGTCGGTTATTAATTTATTCAGTCTCTACTTAAGCGACTTTCTGTCTTAATACGTCCAGTCTCTAAGACCACGATCGTGGTCCATAACAATTGAAAATCAATTGTGTCTGGAATCTCCGTACTCGAAGCATTAAGTTGTTACGTAATAATTAACAGCATCTTATAGTGACACATATCAATATTAAAATTCTTTAATGTTTTATATAAATATATCGAGACTTGGCCATTGCCTGAAAACACGTGTAAATTCAATCGCCTGAAAACACATGTAAATTCAATTATTTAGTGCACAATTGATTTTCAATTGTTATGGACCACGATCGTGGTCTTAGAGACTGGACGTATTAAGACAGAAAGTCGCTTAAGTAGAGACTGAATAAATTAATAACCGACTTGGTATTACATGGATCTCACAACTTTTTACCGCAGAACAACTGAGTTGCGAGACTTGGTTTTTTTGACAAGTATTGTTTTTGATGGGATCTCATTTCTTTTTGTATTTTGTAGACAGTTCTACTTTTTTCCTTTTCGGTACCTTCTACTTATTGTATATATGTATATCTACCAGCAACGAATTTTCTTAAAGCCCTCTCTCTGACTTATGAACTTTTCTTATTTTTGTAGGTAGCCTTCCGTTTTCTCTTCGGGAATACCCATTTTTTGCTCGATTTGGCAGGGGCACTACCATGCGCCTATATTTATATGGGACTAGCTTAAACCCGCGGCTTCGCACGCAATAATAATAACTGCCGTAAAACATCGTTACGAATAAAGCCAATATAGAAAAATTTAACTGAAGACTTGGCTGTATGGACTTAATTTTCTTTGCGGTCTTTTCTAGATTTTTTAGTTTTTCCTTGATTCATACACCAAACACTACTTATATTCCAAATTTGAAGCTTCTAGGTCTGCTAGAAGTGCCTTAGAATTTTGATGATCGGTGAGTCAGTGAGTGACAAAATTAAGAAATTTGACCCGTTATAATTCTTAAAAATACTGGTTCAAATTGAATGAAATTTGAAATATACGTGTCTTTATAATGCCTGCATGGTTACTGAAAATTTCAGTCTTCTAGTTTTATTCACAACGAAGTTACAGGGGGTCGAAAATGGTCTGAATTGCTTCGAGAAAAGGATTGTACGGCCGTGACGCTTTTTTGCTCGACTTGGTGGGGGCACGGCCGTGCCCCCAGATAACCGGTTCATCGAATGCCACCCATTAAAAAAATGCGCAGGGACTGCCTCCTCTTTACACCAATCAGTCAAAATATACGTGGTGGCCGAGTTGGTTAGACCTTGGACTTAAAAACGTCCCTGGTTCGAATCCCGGTGTGTACCAATGAGTTTTTAATTAAAAAAAATATGTACATTTGTTTGACAACACCACTATAGTGCCTCGGAGAGCACGTTAAGCTGTCGGTCCCGGTTTCACTATACCAACTTGTGAAACTGTTCATAGATGGTTTATTGAATCTATTCAAAAACATCGCGACGAGCCAGCCACTTGTTCGGTGTAGATTCATACCATCGGCTACGACGAGGTGGGATTAAAACCCCTCCGCTGGGTACCCTGGGGCCGTCTAGGCGGTCTCGGGCGCCTTAAGGCACCCGTGATGATATATATATTCAAAACCTAGCCATTGCTTTAACCGCACGCCTTTGTTCTTGGCGCATTCGTTCAAACGTTGCTTTTTAAATAGTGCTTTCGCGTTGTGGGGTGTGGAAAAATAGTGCTTTCGCGTTGTGGGGTGTGGAAAAATAGTGCTTTCGCGTTGTGGGATGTGGAAAAATAGTGCTTTCGCGTTGTGTAGTGTGGAAAAATAGTGCTTTCGCGTTGTGGGGTGTGAAAAAATAGTGCTTTCGTGTTGTGGAGTGTGGAAAAAAACCATCCAAATAATGAAACAGGAAGGTGTGTACTTTATATTTTTATAGTTTTTAATATTCTTTATGATAAATAATATGTCTAGGTACAAATAGAGCTCCGAAAAACGCACATTTTGTATGTTAAACATTAAAAAAAAGGGTATTGTTTACTTGTCAAAGCGCGTCAAGATTTAATTCCTTGAAATTATGGTAGCTACAGTTATGGTTGCGCAAATAAAGCAAAAAGAATGTGCCTCCATATGCCCCATTTTCTTTTTCAACGCTTTAAATACAAGGATGTTAAATAGGTCCAAATAATGTTCAATTTTTGTTAAGTTTTTTTTTGTTCTTTTTGTCTGCTAGATATTTCTGAATCTGTCCCAAGATTCACAAGTTTTACAACACGAGCCTTGCAAATTATGCAAGAATTTAAAGCAAACTAAATTGAGAAAGTTGAGGAGTTTAAACATGAAATGGGCTCTTGATGAACATCCCCAAAGCAGGATTTGGGAACACCAATGACGCAACACGTCACGTAGATTTTTTTTAGACCCAGAGATGTCTTCCAGAATCACCGGAATAAACTTAGATCTCATCAAACGAATGAGGGTCATATTGGAAATTATTTCCAGTAGAAATAGCGTAGATGCTGATAAATTTGATGTCTATGCTCAGGACACAGAAAAACTATATGTAAATGTATATACAGGCACCCTATGTCACCAACAATCCACAAAATGTTGATGCATGGAGCCTAAATAGTAATGAATACGATATTACCAATTGGGCATTTATCAAAAGAGGCATCTGAGGCTCGTATCAAGAATTTCCGGCAGTATCTATCGGCTGAATTTTTCAAGAATATTTTCTTAAATATTCTTGATTGCTTCTGAGTTGGATCCGTATTTGAGGTCAATAAGACCAAAAACACGAAAGAAAAAGCAACCATTTTCTAAAGAGGCATTGGATTTGATTGTTGCGGACTCGCCACGCGATAATGGAACGGACGAAAATGGAGATGATGACAATGATTTAGCACATAATAGTTTTATTGTATTTTTTAAAGTAAACTGTGCATTTTGGAAATAAGTACTGTATTATATATCCATATATTATAATATATATATATACGTGGTGGCCTAGTTGGTTAGACCTTGGACTTAAAAACGCTTAGGTCCCTGGTTCGAATCCCGGTGTGTACCAATGAGTTTTTAATTAAAAAATTATGTACATTTGTTCGACAACACCACTATAGTGCCTCGGAGAGCACGTTAAGCTGTCGGTCCCGGTTTCACTATACCAACTTGTGAAACTGTTTATAGATGGGTTATTGAGTTTATTGAAAACATCGCGACGAGCTAGCCACTTGTTCGGTGTAGACTCATACCATCGGCTACAACGAGGTGGGATTAAAACCCCTCCGCTGGGTACCCTGGGGCCGTCTAGGCGGTCTCGGGCGCCGTAAGGCACCCGTGATGATATACATATATATATTATAATAAATACTTTAAAACACTAAAGTATGTTTTCCTTATTAAAAAAATATCATAAAATATTTTTGTCCAACTTTATCACACAAATACTCCTATGTGCAACGTAACGTATACGTGAGCAACAATCAATAGGGCCGCTTTATTTTTGGTAACAGGATTGAATAAAGCGATCCTATTGGTTGTTGCTCACGTATAACGTATACAAATACGTTACGTTAATGCAATGTGATAACCCATGGTAGAGCCTCAGACGGTTCACTCGAGTGAATACTTAATTTTTCTTTCATTCCATGTTCACACGATACAGACATAAAAATGACATAAATAACATAGAAATGAACGTGCTATTACGAATATGTCATCCAAAGAGCGCACTGCGGAAATAGCTCATTATAAAATGGCTGAACCCGTCTATCCAACACTCAAAGAATTTTTCAATTCGATTAATTTCCAATAGTTCAATTTTCCAGTAGTTACTAAGATTAGCGCGTTCAACCAAACAAACTCTTCAGCTTAAAAATATTAGTATAGATAAATAAAGTCAAGAAACATGAAAGTTAATTGAATTATGTTTTTTTTTTGTTTTATTTGGATTTAAATGCTGAAGGGAAAATCGAATTTTCATTAAAACCTTCAGTTTTTCTTTGTATGTTCAAATAAATAAATATGTTCCTAGGACAATTAATTTCTCTTTTTCCTCCTCAAGCAAAGCCCAAAATATTCTTTCTGTTAACCCACTAGGACCAATAATATTGGTCCTAGTTGACCCGTCAACTTTGGTATAGCTGCGGTTAAAACAATACTTACCTATTGCTTCTCGCACAGACAGCAGTGTAACGTCATGGGACCGCTTACCGCGTTGTTGTGCGTTCATATTCCCCGGCTTTATCAGTGCAAAAGATTAACATGAGAGAAAAGCATCTGTATTTGGTAAAAAAGCTGTTTTATGTTTATGCATTTTTATAAATTCCTTTATAGGATAATCTTATATTAAATTTTTAAAGATAAAAATGCAATGAAAAAGTTCCTGGTGGCGGGACTGGAACCCACGAACAAGGCGGCAAGGTGCTCAACCGCTGAGCCAACCAGGTTCCAGTCAGCCCTCACGAATTTTGTCATTGCTTGTTATCTACTTATACACAGACGCCCTCTATTAGCTTTCTTCTAATAACTCTTATACGAGTGAAGTTAGAAGTCATAGTTTCTAATACTAGATGGCAGAGGAGTCTGTTTTTTGTTTTTTTTTTTTACTTTTTTCAGTATTTTATATTTATGCATTTTTATAAATTCCTTTATAGGATAATCTTATATTAAATTTTTAAAGATAAAAATGCAATGTTTCATGTTTAGGTACGCTTAAGTAATCACAAGACTTGGTGGCATTTCAATACATAGCCTGCCACACCGAGCCTTTCTCCTATCATGTTTTGGTCGTATATTAAGGATAAGCGTAGAACTTTAAATGAAAATGATTTCTCGGCTCCGGACTCTGAAGTAGTCAGAGACTTCGCAAACCACTTTAAAAGTGTCTACCTAGACTGGGAGCCAGAACTGGATGTGGATAGGATTCTTAGAGAAGATCGAGGTAATAGTGGATTGAGTGATATAGCTATCGATACTATCTCATATAAAACCTTTATCAAGTCTTTTAAGTCTCTCAAGCCAAAATTCTCATGTGACCCAGATGGCATTCCGCCAATTATCCTGCGGGACTGTCGTATGGTAACCATTACACCTTTATTAAATATTTTTAACCTTATTTTAAAAGTAGGTCGATACAGTGCCGGATTTATATATTTTTTGAGTATAGGCCACTTTATATCCGCTGCCCCATGTACCTTTCTAAAATAGTAATTTTTCTTTTGTGGTAAGGAAGGCATTAAACTTAAATAAACGAATGAATTACTTAGTCATTAAGACAGAGCGTAAAAAAGAAACCAGAATTTAAAAACGGGACATTTTAACAGCAAAATCACCTATAATATCATCGTAGTTTACGGTGTTTATTATAGAAGCAGAGGCTTATGTAGAGAAGACCTAAAGAAGTATTTTTTTCTTAAGACAATGAAGATCTTTGGTATTTTTTTACGCGTTTCAGCTCTATAGAAATGGCATCAAACATTTCATTGAGCCTTGTGACCTTACAGAAGGTAAAAATTTGAGAAATCTCACATGCTTCTCCGTTTATAAAATATATAAAATCACATTAAGTGTTAACTCTACAGCCTCCGTAGACTAGTGGTTGCGTCTGTGACGTTGTATCCGGAGGTCGTGAGTTTGATTCCCACCCATGGCAACAAAATATTAGTACGCTTTTTCTGTACAGTTTGTCATGGTCTGGGTGTTTATAAAATATAATATGTATTATATCGGTACAAGTCTAGAGCTTAGTTTATGACCAGAGCAATATGTGTAAATGGTCCTACATATTATTATTATAACTCATTTAAATGTGTTGCATCCAGTGTAGAATCCACAATATAATTTAACAATAACTTTTTTTATCCATCACTAATGTATATAAGCCATTAAATAAATGAATTCGTAGTAGACAGTTTTAGGTAGCTAGTTGTTCCTGAGGCTTTACCATGGGTTTTCGCTTTGTAGAAACGTAACGTTAAAACGTAAGGAACCACCAATAGGATCGCTTTATTCAATCCTGTTACCAAAAAAAAGCGGCCCTATTGGTTGTTGCTCACCTATTAACGTTACGTTACTACAAATCAAAAACCCATGGTAGGGCCTCTGGTTTGCACATCTTTCGATGTGTTTGGCTAGTAATAGGTCAAATTCTACTATTTTTTAAAAGAATAATGTAGGTAATCTCTACTGTGCTGGCCACCAAATTTTTCATGACTTTCTCTAAAAGCAAGATTTCAAAAAGCTAATCCTTTTATTACGGCAACAACCATCTTTAAAATATTCTGCCAGTAACAAGTTTCTTGGTTAAGTTGGGCAGATAAGGAATATTGGATATTTGCCTTGAATAATACCTCCTCTTAAAGCGAACTCGAACTCCTGCATTTGTCCAATCATTGAATCCTTGCTCGGAAAACTGTGTCCTGAGACCCTACCGGGAAATACCCGCCACGTCGATCGATCGAAAGCGAAAATAAATTGTATGTGATTTGACGTATCGTTGACGAATATATATATCGAGACAATATTTCCTATACAATTTTATCCATCAACGCGTCAATCGGTTTGTCGATGTGGCTCCCGGAAAGGCCCATGTTCTCAATAGATTCATAGGCCAAACATGGTTCGCAGAATATCGAGCCTTTGCTTCCCGAAGAGCCAAGTGCTTTCTTTAACTTAAACTAGGTACAATAACGGTAGGTAACCTATGATCGATAATTTTCGATAGGAATGCGTTTCTATAGGAGTAGGTATTAGTATAAAAAACCATGAGAAAACCAGTGAACTTTTTAGATTTTTATCGTCTGTTATGGAGTGAGCGTCCTCTGAAATCTGCCGCCCCTAGGCCGCGGCCTATTGACAAATCCAGGACTGGGTCGATACCCTCACCATTGGAAGACCTCAAGAGTGATTCATATCTATCAGAGCTATCGCGATTCAGTCTCCGTTTGGAAAATTATTTGAAAGCATCCTGTATAGCAGTATTAGTAAGCAATTACGCCCCTGGTTTACGGATGCTCAACATGGTTTTCTACCAGGAAGATCTACTACCTCAAATTTGTTGTCCTTTGTGACCTTTGCTACGCCAGTTGTGGACGCTTGTATGCAGGTGGCTGTGGCTTATTTTGATTTTCAAAAAGCTTTTGACAGAGTAGATAAGATGGCTTCTGCAGTTTTAAGCCGCAGCTCTTACGCCTCTTTGCTAGTTATTTTCAAAATCGTAGGCAGTATGTCCATTATGGTAACTCAAAGTCTAAACCTTTACACCAGATCTGGCATAAGTCAGGGCATTAACTTAGCCTTTGGAATTCTTAATGTTTATAAATGATGCGATCACAAGCAATCCCTAAAGAATGTCTAGTACTTACTACTATTCGCTGATGATGTTAATTTGGCAACATCTGTGAAGATTCAACTGGACTGTGAGCGGTTTCAGCAGTGCATTGATAAAATACACCAATGGAGTACCTATCGAGAACTGTCTTGATTTGAACATTGGAAAGTCACTCATGACATTCTCGCGCTCACAAAATCGTATATGTCACCAGACACACACCTGTGAGAGCTAGAAGAAATGTAGGCTGTATAATGAGACAGGCTCGAGATTTTTCTGACCCGAACATTTGCAGTGTTGTACAACTCCTACGTTCATAGTATCTTGGAGTATAACGCCAAGGGAATGTACATACACAGTAATGGTAGAAAGGGTACAAAAAATGTTTCTAAGAAACATGTATAAGAAAGTTTATGGTTCCTGTATCCCACATTATTTATTTTGGGAATGCTCAATTACAACTCATTGGAAGCCAGGCTTAATGTAGCGTTGGTCACATATATTTTAAAGATTTTAAGATGTTATATTAGTCTGCCAACAATATTAAAACAAATATCTCTGTTTGTACCAAATAACTACTTGCGTGCGCACAGACACCGCCATTTGCCGAGATGAGTGCTCGCACATATCTACATCAGCGTGCTATTATTTTGTTAAACAAAATAGGGCAAAAATGGAATTTGATGTATTTGCATCATCTAATGCTGAAACCAGCCGGTTAGTACTGGGATGCTTAGAGCCATTATAGTCAATATAATTGTATTATTTAGAATAAGTAGGTAAGTTCTGTTATGTACAATTTATAGTTTAATTAATTAATTAACTTGAATACAATCGTGTCGTAATAGTATCGCTTAAGTGAGCAGGAAAAGGATTCGCGAACTCGAGCGTCAAAAAACATCTAAATGTTGTGTTCAGTTATAATAAAGTTTTTTTTTGGAAAAAAAGAACATGGAGGTGTAGATTTTATTTACTCGATCCTAATTACATAATATCTTTATAAAAAATATGTTAAGTTTTGAAATATAATGATAAGTAATATTTTTAGAATCATAAATCAAACCTTGGGTGTCTTTTCAAAAGTTAATATTTTTTATAAAAATACTATCTAATTAGGATCGAGTAAGTAATATTTACACCTCTACGTTCTTTTTCTGTAGAAATAAACTTTGAAATCACTGAAAACAACATTTACAAGTTTTTAAACGTTCGAAATCGCGAAACCTTTTACTGGCTTCTTAATTTGTTACATTACGTATTCTGCTAACCAATCGCCCAAAAAAACTCAAAAAACAGCGTGTGTAATTCTAGAATGATTCTATTGGCCCTGCCTGTATTTCCTAAACAAGCAACTAATCATTCACTAATATTGTGTGCCGATATAAAAATCTCATATGAATATAAGTCATATCACGACCTTCGGATACAAATCATTTTTTTTTTTAATAAATTTAATTATCTTTTTATATTGTAATAAATACAATAATGGGTAAATATTGTGTGATTTCTGTTTTTTTTTAATCTTTGTCTGAGGCTCTACCATGGGTCAGCAACAACCAATAGGATCGCTTTATTCAATCCTGTTACCAAAAATAAAGCGATCCTATTGGTTGTTGCTCACGTATACGTAAATGAATACGTTACGTTTCTACAATGCGCAAACCCATGGTAGAGCCTCTGTCTGCATTCTAAAGCTCTCTCTAGTACTATGGGAAGTGCCTTTATTTATAATAATCGTCAGTGAATAAGTAAACTTTACATATTAAAATAATAAACTAGTGTTATGAGTATTTAAGGTCCGTTAAAAAGTTCGGCGCCACAACCTATGTATATTATTTTACATAGTGCTGTAGTGTTGTGGCTGATTGGCCGAAAAGGTTCGAGTAAAAGTATAAATAAAACAGTACTAATGCTTCAATTACATAATATTAATAAATGCTAATATTTTATTTACATAAAATCAATTAAAAAATTATAAATTCACTTTGGTATTTCTTTGGTTTGTTGAAAAGTATAGGTAGTTATATAGTTTAAGGAGAGGACCAACTTGAATCATAAAAACTGATTTGCACGCATACAAATTTATTGTGTAGTGTGACAAGAATCTGTATATTCAAAATTCGTATTTTTTTTTTAATATTAAGAAAAATTAGCTAAATAAAAAAGTACACAATTAATATTTTAATACATTACAATACCAATACAAAAATTATTAAAAAAAGCATAGTTATCGCTGAAGATATTTAGTATTATGAAATCAAAGTTTTTTGTTATTGATATATTTTTTCAGAAATCCAACTTTTTTTATTTTATTTATTCAATTACTATTTTTATTCATAATATAACGTGTCTACTGTATTTTTTTGCGCTTTTAATTCAATTCTAAGGCATCAAATATGACAAAGAAAAATACTTGATTTCATGTTGGTCCTGGCCTTAAGGTACATCATGTTTGCTATACACCCATGCCATTTGCCATACACACAATATTATATAAATAATCTTGTTTAACAACATATATTTTGATTACAGAGATCATATAAGTAGGTAATTAAAATTTATATTAGACAAATAAAATATACAGTATATAAAAATCTGAGATCAAGATGGAATGGTTCTGTTACCTAATAGGCATTGTATATTATAACATAAACAGAAATCTTACAACTATAACATATATTTTAAATACATGGACTAGAAGTGCTATAGACTAGTATAACAAAGTTATTTAGTTCAACTTTTAATTTGATGAAGCAGTTTGACAGATTCTTACATCAAACCAGACTTATCTAAATTGCTAATAAAAGGTAGTGAAAATTAACATTTAAATTAATAGTGGTGTATTATAGATATATTACATTAGATAAAATATTTCTATTTTATATAATTCCAAACAAAACTAATTAATAAATTGATAAAATTATTTTAGTTAGAAATTGAATATAGACTCGCTTATTAGGCTACCTTCAACCAACAATAATTTGATGCCTTGCATCAAATTATAGTTGAACTATAGATATTTCTTAGAAGGCATCAATATAGTAAAGGAGGATATTACTACAATCACTGCAATTTAACATTAACTATGGCATCATTATTTTTTGTATGGATTCAGGATTATATTCCCTAGATACATTGTATTATCATGGTTATTGCATAAAGACTAAGTATTACAAGATTCACAATTAGAATGCTCCGATGAAATTCAAACCATTTTATCAGAAACTGAATATTTACACCCAGATTTAAAAAAAAAAAAGTATCACCACAGAAGAAATAAGTACTACTACGTAGTAATACTACTTACACAAGTAGTATTACTAAGTCTTAAATAGTTAAAAATGATGGATTTTACAAACACCTTTCAAAAATATTATTGACGGGTCCTATAAAATTATTCAGCCATTTTAAATTATTCAAAATTATTATAAATGGTGTATATTACTTAATTTTATGAGAAACTAGCCATTAGGATATACACTTAAAAGCTACATAAATACATCTTTGATATTTTGAAATTGCTTAACAGCAAGATCTACTGGTAAGTCAAAATTATATGGAGTAAGGCGGTCTAAACTCTGCAGAGTGTCTTGAAAGCCCGTATTGATTACATAACTAGTTGATGAGTAATACATATCAATCAGAGTACGACATTTTAATATAATATTCAACCAAATGACCAGCTTGTGAGCGTTTAAGCCTGAACATACAAAAGCTTTGAAATAAGCATCATAACTTCTTTTATAAGGTGCATGTGAGGCGACAATGCTGCCGATGGAGCTTAACAAACTCTGCTTGTTTGATATAGTAGTTTCACCAACTATTTCTAGATTAAAACTCTGGCTGAGTTTCCGAGCTGGGGTTGAATTAAACCTATCACCTTCATTCATTTCATAAAATCTTGCAATCAACTCCCAAATATGTATACATTGAGCTTCAGAAGACCTTCGTAAGGGAAAGCATCCCATAAATGGAACCAAAGATGTATATTCTGGTCCTGTTAAGCCGTGTTGGAGTAAATCTCTTAAATTTATAGCTAAATGCCGTCTTACAGCTGTAGTCAATGGCACATCATTAATAATAACACCAGTTTCCTCAGAATCACTGTCATAGCTGTCTATAATAGATCTAGATGTGCGATCACGTGATACAAGATTTACAACAGAATCTATAGACATTTCCAGCTTAGCTCTGAGGTTTCCCCAATGTGTCACTATGGGGGGCCGAGACTCTGCTCTTTTGGCAGGCTGAGGAGAACAACCAAATTGGGACACAGTAAATATTTGAATTAGAGTAGAAGCTTTTCTCATCAAGTTTATGGTCTCAGCTTTCAGATCATCATTCTTAACTTCACATTTTGTGAATAAATCTTCTTGTTCAGTAGTTCGAGATTCTTTTTTACTTTTTTCATAGTTAAATTTTCCTGTTGTTTCTTCCCTTTTCATAAGCTTTATAAATTTCTGCATATCATCAATGTGAGTTTGAAGCTTTTTTATGATTTCATCTTTGGACAATTGGCGCTGGGCATACTGTCTGACAGCACAATTAATTTGATGTTGTAACTCATCCACATTTAGAGGCTGATGGCACCCGGCTTCTAAACTGCAGTCAATTTCTTTACGTAAATGCTCTATAAGAGCTTTGTGTTGTCTTATGCAATCTTTATTAGGTGATGCCTTAGATTCTCCTGCAAATTGTTCTAATTCTTTAAGCTGAACCTTAAGACGTTCAATGAAATGAGCTTGTCTAATCCTCTGCTGATTAATCTTACGTTCTAGCTCTGCACATTCACCACAGCCTACCTCAACAGCACTTCCTTGGGGTTCTGTTCTGGAATCAGAAACCCCACGCGACGTGAACTCTTCGAGGGCTTTTAGCATTACATCCTTTTGATCTAAAGGCGCTTTTAAAATCTGTCGTAAACGAAACTCGACTTGAGCTAGATGGGATGTCAAGGAAAACACAGAAGACGATAGGATCTCTTGTTCTTCTTCCAGTGCGTGTATCCTGTCTCCGGAGAGGTGGCGCGCAGGCGAGGCTTCGTCACACAGGATCTCCCTGGGCGCCCCAAGAGGTTCGCGCCTAGGTTCCTGCCAAATGGGCACTTCGTTTTCATCATCACTTACAGCTGTATCCAAATCGATCATAATTCTAGTAGTAAAATATGGTTATTAATTAATATTACGGCACTTCATTATAAATAATCTAAAATTTTCGAATGTTTTTTTTTTTTATTATTTATTAAGGCATTGGATTCGAATACTAAAAATGATTTTTTTTTTTCGAGATGAAAAACTATCAGGCAGAGGCCTTACCAAAGAGCCGATCGAAATACCCATCGAAAGCCAAATGTATGGGATTTGACGTTTCTCGGCGATCGGACTCTACCCATAGAGTAAAATTCCTATACATTTTTATCGATCGAATCGCCTCATCGATCGTTTAAAATGCATAGGAATTTTACTCTATGGGTCACGGAATAGAAAAAACAAGTGGAAGTGCAAAGTAGGCGTGTTTAGTGTGGCACAATTAAGCGTAGGTACGCTTATTTGATCCCAGTCGTTATCAGTCGTGTCTAACATCGCTTCGAGTTGGTAGTCTCGCGTCGTTCCTGATTTTTCCGCATAATTATTGTAAATATGCCGTATTGTTGCATTCTGGAGTGCAAAAACGATAGTAGGAGAAAAAATCTTCGTAATGGAGGTGTTTCGTATCATCGGTAAGTACGATTTTGTTAGTATTCTTTAAAAACCTTAGCTTATTTTAGTTTACTAATAATTGTAGTTTAAATGAAGTTAAAATCAACCTTATGTAATTGTAATAAAGAATACTTTAGATTGAAATTTGGATTTCAAAAGTTCTTTGCTACTCAGTTAGTGTTGTAGTGGGTGCTTATCGATATAACTTATTTATTTAAAGAAAAGAAGGAACAATTTCGGCAGTTATACAAAATTATATACTTACATATTTTTTTAAATATTTATTCATATTATATCGCATACAATTTTTTAATAGTGTGGGCTTAGAATAATAAAATGTACGTGTAAACTCTTTATAACGATAAACTCCCTATACGTAGAAGTGAGCACAATTTGGTTGGTTTACCTTAAAACACATACATAAAAAATCTTTATAGCGCTGCAGCCATTCTCTATTACGAAGAATTGTGTTCATATTTAGACACAGTAACAGTTGTTTGTAAAAAGAAATTGAAATTAATAGTTTATAAAATTGAATAATCAAAATTTAGTAGGCTACCATTGTTACAATTACTTACCATTACCATTACTTACCATTTACCATATTGTTACAATGAGCGGTTTATATATAATTTCATTAACATCATTGAAAGGTCATCAATAAGAACTTAACCAACTTTCTAACCTACATTTAAAATATTTTTAGGTTTCACAAAGACACCACAGTCAAAGAGAAATGGATTGATGCTACAGGTAGAATTGATTGGATGCCAACAAAATCAAGCACCATATGTTTTGAACATTTTATAGAAGATGATATTTTAATATCAAATCTATACTTAATATTATAAAGCTGAAGAGTTTGTTTGTTTGTTTGTTTGTTTGAACGCGCTAATCTCCGAAACTACTGGTTCGAATTGAATAATTCTTTTTGTGTTGGATAGTCCAGTTATCGAGGAAGGCTATAGGCTATATAACATCACGCTACGACCATTAGGAGCAAAGATATAGTGGTAAATGTGTAAAAAACGGGAGAAATTATTTCATCTTTGAAGCCTTCCGTTGCGTGCGCCGTGAAAACGGTTCAAGATACACAAAAAATATGTATTAAAGAATAATCTAAATATATATAACTCAAAGGTGACTGACTGACATAGTGATCTATCAACGCACAGCCCAAACCACTAGACGGATCGGGCTGAAATTTGGCATGCAGGTAGATGTTATGACGTAGGCATCCGCTAAGAAAGGATTTTGATAAATTCTACCCCCAAGGGGATAAAATAGGGGATGAAAGTTTATATGATAAAAAAATAACTATTCCACGCGGACGAAGTCGCGAGCACAGCTAGTAAAGGATATAAATATACAAAACTAACAGCATTTCCAACTTTGAAAATCGTTAAGCTTTTTAATCAAGTAAGTTACCATGTTTTTTTTTTATTACTACATACATAGAGGTATTGGAAGTGTTTATGATATGATATTAAAATGTTTCATAATAAGCAATTGTTCTATAAGAATAAGATAACCGATAAAAAGAGTATTTTGTTGACTAAATATCAAATCTATTTCACACTATTTTAAATTTAGTTTTTCTCCTGTTCATTGTTTTTGTTATATTGTTTTTCATTTTGGTTTCAGCTACAATATATGACCGCTGCATTTTTATAATAAAATATTACAATTCATTTTATTTTACAAATATAAATTATGAATAAGATGAAAAAGTTTTACCTCTAAATTAGTATTTTTGAGACTATCCAAGTTTTCCTTTGTCGTAGCAAATTTTTATCCAAGTTTAATAAATTTTCATCATTTTTTTTTTGTTTTTAAGTCTTTGATTTTTTGTTTGTAATTGTTTTATTTTTAGGCTTTGCTTTTTAATTTTGCTTTGGCAAAATCTTAGTTGGCCATTGAGTTTCTTCTTTCTCGGTGTTGAAGAATGTGAACTGCCTGATGGTTCTATATATTTAATTTCTCTCTTTCGTCGTTAATACCTATTATGTATAGCATAAGAAATATTAAAAATCCAACTAGTTTTAAAATTAATTTAAGAAAATGGTTAATGCAAGCACAGAAAAAGAAAATGGTAGGTAATAAATAAGCAATTTTATTATGTATAAAATCTAGGTTAATAATCATGGTTCATCCTGAAAATGAGCGCGAGACACTATTTATTTATCTCAAGCTGAGGGTGAAACCATTTCAATAAAATGTAGTTTTATTAGCATTGTAATCGTATTATTATATTATTGTAAGTTAGCGTAAGTTTTTTTGTTTTATTTTATTGAATAAATACATATTCTATTCTATTATAATATTTTTAATCTGCTGAGGTTTTACTTGGTGTTTCCATTTTTTTTCTCACTTTTGGCAGATATATCGACATTCATTGGTTATCAGCTAACGAGTAGTGCAGATCGCGAGCAATAAATTATAATATTGCAGGGTCCTACTTTATATGGTTATATATAAAATTTGGAACGTTGTAATAGTGAGATATTGTGTGAAATATACTAAGAATACAACTCTATTTGTTTTATTGTAAATTGAACCGGCCGCCTAATGCAAAATACTTTTTATAAATAACTTTTTTGCTCTAACACAATGTAGAGCAAAAAAGTTGCACATTGATAAATTTTCATGCATCCTGCCGATAACAATTTTACAAATCAATGGGCTTCCGAAAAGATTTCCTTTCTTGTGAATATACCTAAATTTTTTTTTTTTAAATAAAAAAAATGGTTTCTGAGATATATATTTAATTAAGACTCGTCACGTCATATGCACAAACAAAATTGGGGTCTGTACCATTGCGACTAAAAACTCATTTTTTTTAAATAGCGATAAATTTATATATTTTTTTTTATTTTGATAAAATAATGTAATATTCCAGGTGAAAATAATTTCTTCATTTTGCCTAACTTCTTTATTTTTATTACAAAAATACTAGTTATATTAAGATTGCGTCCCAAAGTTTTGTTTCGTGCTCACGTTACGACAACGTCACCCAACTCAACTTAAAAAAATATACTTATCTCAAAAATCAGTTTTTTAAGCCTTTATATTTTCTAAAAGTTTTATAGCTATGTTTTCTAAAAAGTTTTCCCTTCCATCTGCGTTTAAATATATAGAGCACATTTATATTTTAAAAAAGCATCGATATCGATACTTTAAATATTTTATTATGTCGCCGCCTTTGAATTATTATATTTTTATGCAAGGAAAGTTTTAGAATAAACTAAAATACTTTTTTTATATAAAAGATAATATGCCTTATGTCGACTGAACAAAACATTTATTCGAATGTTGTAGTAATCACGCCATCTGTGTAGGAATAGCCGAACCTTTTATAGAAGGTTCTTACTTATTTGTTCAGTGGTTCTTACTACTTTATGATAGATGGCATGATTATTTTTTTATATGAATTTAAATCTAATTATTTGGAGAATAGTGTTTAAAATTGCTGTGTATATTTGCAACCAATAAGGACGAAGTGGTTATAGATTCAATACTTATAGATATATGATTTTGGCGACACCGGTTCTAATACATTTGGTGCTTTATAGCATTTCCACTTGTTTTTTCTATTCCGTGCTATGGGTAGAGCCTGATCGATTTGGCTTTCGATGGGTATTTCGATTCGATTATCGATTGGTCCTTTGGTAAGGCCCCTGGACTTTTTTTATTCGTGGCCTCTACGCAGTATAGGCGTAATTTTGCCAATATCAAGTGCGATGGTTGCGGGTAGATTTATAAAAAAATACAAAGTAAAAGTGGGATAATAGGATAGAAAGGAACCGGGAAAGGACTAGGGTAGTAAAAGGAATGGCGACATGACCGTATGAAAGCATACGGTATAGTCTTGCCAATATCAAGTGAAGGAGGAAAAAGAAATCGACAGTAAAATGGGTACCGCGACTTTACTAAAGATTATAGGATTATTTGAGATAACACAAGCACTGAGATCACTGCGTAAATGCTACACTTCTCACACTTAATATTACTATACGAATGATTATTCTACAAAATTAGTACACTTTTGCACAATAATATTCAATAAGTTTAAATTTGAAAAATATAATATACCTATACGCGTCTACAGTCTTCGGGCTACCTACCCTCAAAGAATCCAAAAAAAAAAAGATTTCTAATTTCCTTTTCTTCTTCTTCTTCTTTAATTTAATGGCAAACATTTTGTATACGGAGTAATAGTGCAAGAGTCATGTGGGGAGATTGATTTTCCGTTTTTTATGTACGAAATATTACTGCCAGAGTCGTGTGTTAAATTAATTTAAACTAGCTTGTTGCCACAACCTGTTTGTTAGTAAAAAATATATATAATTAGTAGAATAACAAATATAAGAAAAACGTTATAACCCAAAAAAAAACCTCCGATTGACTTGTATCCAGTGCTATGTTAGAATAAATAAAAAAATAAAAAAAAAAAAAACACCCTTAATTTTAATTAATACTTAACTTATTGAACTATCTTATTATAAGATAAGATAATAAACTTATTGAACTAGGTACTTACACCCGTATTCTAAGACGATACCTCGTGCTCACCTCAGCTTAAACTTCTTGGAGGCACTCGAAGGAGCGATTACAAGAAACCTCGAAATCGGTATTCTTAGTTGTAAAACTCAGCCGAATGTGAGGCGTGAGGAGAAACCTTCAAAAAGGAAGGACACATAGATAGGGAGCACAAAATGTTGCCAATGCCATTAATACTTACTAAAATGGTATTTATTGTTTACAAAAAAAAAAAAATTACAAAATAATTTGGAGACCCAAATAAAATAATATTATTTCCTTGAACATATTTTAATAACAATAAAAACTTCTTAAAAAAAACAATTATCTTAAAATATTTTGTAGTTTTTTTTTCGTCAGCACTGAATACTAAATATAAAAATCGTTTCCAAACCATAAAAAAATAAAAAGAATAACAATAATAACTTAAAAAAAAAACAAATATCTTAAAATATTTTGGTAGTTTTTTTTTTCTAGATTTAATGATTTGGAGACCCAAATAAAATAATATTATTTCCTTGAACATATTTTATTAACCATAAAAAATTCTTTAAAAAAAATATCTTAGAAAATTGCTTAAAAATGTATACGTAATTATAAGTAAACATTGAGTTATTCTGTATAACTCTAACACAGGCGCCAGCTGAAAATCAGTGCTTCATCCTAGAAAGATGAAGCTTATACTGAGCTGATTACCTTTTAGTCGCCACGCAACACACTCCTGGTAAAAAATAAAAAAAATAAAAAATTATTTTGTATTTTTTTTTTTTGTAAACAATAAATACCATTTTAGTAAGTATTAATGGCATTGGCAACATTTTGTGCTCCCCATCTCTGTGACCTTCCTTTTTGAAGGTTTCTCCTCACTCCTCACATTCGGCTGAGTTTTACAACTAAGAATTCCGATTTCGAGGTTTCTTGTAATCGTTCCTTCGAGTGCCTCCAAGAAGTTTAAGCTGAGGTGAGCACGAGGTATCGTCTTAGAATACGGGTGTTAGATTAGCTTAACTAAGGATAATGAGTTGGTTAAATGGAAGTTTATATACTTGGTATGAATAGTTACAACTTAATTTTATGAAATGAGAGGAAATGTACAATGATGAATGATTATGTACAATGGTTGGGTTCTCTAAAGACCGATCATGCCGGGAAATCCGCCTACCACTTTGGACTTACCCATGGCTTGACTCAGCTGGTTGATCAGACCACCAGGATCCCAGACATAATCAGCCATGCGCCCTCCAAACTAGACCTTCTGTTGACGAGTCATCCCGCCGGATATAAGGGGTCAGTCATGGCCCCCCTGGGGGGTTTGGATCACTGCATGGTGGTTACATCAGTTCCGTGTCAAGTGACATAGTTCATTTTTTTTAAAAGGGTTAGTAGTTAGGGTTTGTATACAGCTAAGGGAATCTGTGAGAATAATAGCTTTGTCTAACTTATTTTCAGATATGAACTATTTCCTTTTCATTCATACACAGACTATAAAATTAAATAATACTATATAACCTGTGATTCAATTCATTTTTTATTTTGGACCTACCTATGTCCCCTTAATATACTTCAGACGAAATAACAATGTTTTTTTTTTTTGTTAAAATGGTTTACGGCTCTGGAAACAAGTCCTTTGAAGCCAGTCTTGATTTAATCTTTCTTATTTTTTATTATATTTTTTTATTCTTCTTTAAATTATATAGGTAATACTTGTTATATTGCTTCCACTGTATTTTTAATAAAATTATATAGGTCGAAAAGGTATTTAGGAATTTTTAATAGCTCTTTCAATTGGCGAGGAATGTCAATTGCAATTTTGATCTAATGAAAGTTCTGCTGCAAGTATTAATCGTTGAATGTTAAAGGCCGGGCAATGTAATAATATCTGTTCCAGATTACAACAATTTGTAGAGCCACAATGTCTACAGTCACTACTTTTCAATATGTTTAATCTACATAGCTAACAATGGACGGAGCAAAGGTCCTATTTCCCGAGCATTTATTTCTATAACGCACATCGCACGCAAATTGTTTGACGGTGAACGTTGTATAGCTCTGTTGAATCTATAACTGTATCGTCCTTATTGGTTACAAAATACACAGTAATTTTTAAATTAGTACATATAATTTTAGACATAGGGTTTTAACCCTATGTCTAAAATTAATATGTGTGTAGTATATTATATTTTATTAAATGTTAGTAAATATTATTTTAGGTGGGAGGAAGGCTTTTAAAACTTCCCTATGGCGACCGGTCGGTCTCGTTTCCACCGGCCATACAGATGTAAAAACTACAGAGACTAGTCATGATTCGGTTGTAGTCTGTGTATTAGTCGTTCGGTTTTATTTGGTTTATCGGTTTTTACAACGATGTATTGCCGATGTCGTAGTATTAATCGCTCCCATTATGCCAGCTAATTGATGCGGTTACAAAACAGATGAATTTACAATTACGATTTAGTAAAAACTATTAAATTTGCACAAATTCGTAAATATCGAAAAATGAAACGAATAGATGTTATATTTTTAATTACCGTTTATTGTTTATTAAACATTGAATTATACTGGGTGATATTTTTACCAATGTTAATAATATTTTTAGGCATTGAAATTGTATTCTCAAGTTTTTATCAGACCGGGCTATACGAGTCCTCGTTGATGGTATGACCTCGGGTCGCGAAACCGTTAACGCAGAGGTACCCCAAAGATCTGTGCTATCCCCTACTCTGTTCTAGCTGCATCTGATTTGACGGCAAAAAATACCACTTTTCTCGCTTACCCTCCCTTCAGAGCAGACAATCACCATTGTCTCCAACTCTCCATATCCTGGGATTAGAAATACGCTCCGACCTAAAACACCGCAACTATTTTGAGAGCATTTTTGACCAGGTATGGCATAAAGCTTTACTCTCTAAGCTGCCAGCATATGGATTTTCGGCGCGACTTTGTGGCTGGATCTCAAGTTTTTTATCAGACCGGGCTATACGAGTCCTCGTTGATGGTATGACCTCGGGTCGCGAAACCATTAACGCAGGCGTACTCCAAGGAACTGTGCTATCCCCTACTCTGTTCTTGCTGCATATCAATGATTTGTTATCACTCGGTAACATACATTGCTATGCAGACGATAGCACTGTCCACGGTCAATACTTGATGCGTCAGCCCCCCAGTCGCGTCAAAACAGAGGAGTATAGGAGTTCTTTGGTAAATGAATTGGACCAAACCCTGGAAAAAATCTCAAACTGGGGTTCTCTTAATCTGGTCCAGTTTAATGCCCAAAAAACCCAGGCTTGCGCATTGACAGCAAAAAAGACCCCCTTTTCTCACTTTCCCTCCCTTCAGAGCACACATTTAACATTGTCTCCAGTTCTCGATATCCTGGGATTAGAAATACGCTCCGACCTAAACCACCGCAACTATATTGAGAGCATTGCGAAGACAGCAAGTAGGAAGCTCGGCGTCCTTAATAAGGTGCGATGGTATTTTACTTCTCGACTCAGGCATCTGATTTATAAAGCTCAGATACGGCCGTGAGTGGAATATTGTTCGCATATTTGGGGGTGGATCTGCCAAATACTTGCTGCAATTCCTCGATAGTCTGCAGAAGCGTGCATTGAGAGTTATCGAGAGCAAAGAGCTCACGGACACTTGAGCCATTGCAGCTTATCGCCTTTATCATGAAGAGTGCTAAGAAGAACTTTTTCATCTCATTCCTCCTTCAATAAATACGGTGCAACCAACAACGGTTACGTAGATCCTAATTATTGGTTGCATTTGTTCTTGGACCTTCATACGGCTTTCGATCATGCAGGTGAGGTCACATGCCGAGCTCTCATAAAAAAAACTTACCATTAAAAAAGATAAAGGTATTTAAAAGAGAAAGAATGAAGTAAAGTTGTCATAACATTATAATAAATAATTAAGATCTATCCAAGAAATCTCTAGGAAATTACATAATAATAATAATAAACATAATCAACATTAAATAAAATTAACATTAATAGAACTTTAACAACAATTGTAAAAGAAAACACTCAAAATACTGCCTCTAACAGTTGTTTGAGATTTGATTATAGTCGTTCCAATATATATAAAAGAGCTGAATCTAAAGTATATGATGGTGACATTAAAGGTGCGGTTAGTATTTTAACTTCAGAATGTTCCATAGCCCCCAACAATGATACTACACTTCAATCTTTGATTTCAAAACATCCATCCTCTATAAGTTCACTTCAAACACCTCATCCATCAGCTAATACTAGCAGTTTTCCGTTGATTTCTGATATTGATATTCTGGATGCCATTACCAGCTTTAATAATGGTTCTGCAGGTGGATTTGACGGTTTAAGACCGAACCATTTAAAAGAATTGATTTCTCAGTATGCAGGATCTCATGGTGTACGTCTTTTATTATCAATACGTCGTCTTTTATAATTAATTTTCCTTCAAATAAAAATGTACATAATGTACATTTTTATTTGAAGGAAAATTAAACTCTGATATTTGTCCATATCTATATGGTGCGAATTTGTGTGCACTCACTAAAAAAGATGGCGGTATAAGACCTATTGCAGTAGGGAATGTTTTCAGAAGAATTGTCGCTAAAATATGTTGCAAACACGTTGGCAAAGAAATGGGAAACCATCTAAGACCCACTCAACTAGGTTTTGGAACCTCTTTAGGATGTGAAGCGGCAATTCATGCCACAAGAAAATTTATTTTAGAAAATACTAGTTCTGACAAAATTATATTAAAACTGGACATAAAAAATGCATTTAATTGTTTAAATCGGAACCACATGCTACAACAAGTTAAAGAACATATTCCTATTTTGTATCCTTTTTTATTTCAATGTTATTTTCACAAATCTAACCTTTTATATAATGACCATATTATAAACTCCAGCGAAGGCATCCAACAGGGAGATCCCCTAGGACCTTTGATATTTAGTTTAGGTATACAACCTATTATCAATTCATTGAAGTCCGAGCTAAATATTTGGTACCTAGATGATGGTACACTTGGCGGCGATATAAACACTGTCATTTCAGATTTGGAAAACATCACTTCTTCCTTTTCCGCTTTAGGACTTGAAGTTAATTTTTCTAAATCTGAAATTTATAATTGTAGCGATAGTACAAATGAAAACATAAAGATTTTATTTCCGGGTATCAAAATAATAAATAGTGAAAATTTTGAACTGTTGGGTGCACCAGTCACATTAGATTCTGTTCCAAATTTTATTGAAAATAAAATTTCCAAATTAAAAATCCTCCATGATCATTTGCCTCATATTCATTCCCATATTGCTTATACATTATTAAAATTTTGCTTTTCCATTCCCAAATTTACTTATTTAATAAGGACAACACCTATTTGGAAATTTCCAAATTTAATTTATAGCATAGATAACAAATTGAAATCTTGTGTTGAATTGGTTTTAAATATCAGTTTAACAGAATCTCAATGGAATCAGGCGTCACTCCCTATTAGATACGGTGGCATCGGAATCCGCAGAGTTTCGGATGTCTGTTTACCTGCCTTTATTGCTTCTTGTTATGGGGTCTCAGAGCTAGTCACTACTATTTTACCCGACTTAGGTGCAACCTCTGAGATTCCATATCTACTCGAATCAGTGGAGGCTTTTAGATCGACGTCTGAAATTCTGCCGAAGATCCAGTTGTCTTCACAGCGTCAATGGGACACAACAAATATTAAAAATAATTTAAACAACCTTTTGGCAACATTTTTAGGATCCGATTTAGCTCGTCTTAAAGCCTCTATAACACCTGAGTCTGGGTTATGGCTGGATGCACTCCCTTCTCCTTCACTGGGTACATTTCTAGATGACCAGCCCCCCTAGCCAAGAGCATGGTCGCTGTTTACGCTCGAACGTTGTAGAAGCGTGAAAGAGAGTGAGATAACAAATTTATTATCCTATTGGTGTATCTATATTGTTGTCTCGTTTTTGTTATTTCTGCAACGATAAAAACGAAAGTGACGTCATCACCAAATGTCATCTTCATACAAAACTTTCGTGCGCGCTTTTAGCGCTCATGCTCTTGGCTAGGGGGGCTGTCGTTAAGAATAGCTATGGCATTACGGTTAGGCGCGAACATCTGCCAACCTCACCAATGTGAATGCGGAGTGCAAGTCTTAACGAACGGCCATCATGGATTAAGTTGCAGTAGAAGTGCTGGGAGATTGCCTCGACACCATAACCTTAATGACATTGTTCGCCGTGCTCTGACTTCAGCAAACGTCCCCTGTATTATTGAGCCCCGTGGGTTAAGTAGAATAGATGGAAAACGCCCAGATGGGTTAACGTTCGGTTGTGCCGTGGCAGAGAGGGCGAAGCCTTATCTGGGACGTCACTTGTGTTGATACATTTGCGGCATCACATCTTCAAGCCTGTGTAGGCTCAGCAGGGGCGGCTGCTGAGGCCGCAGCCAAGGCGAAACATACAAAATATCAAAATTTAAAATCTGATTATTTATTTGTTCCATTTGCTGTGGAGACAACTGGGGTTTGGGGCTCTGAAGCCAAGGAATTCAGCAAAAAGCTATGTGCTCTTCTAAATGAGATCACTGGAGATTCCCGGTCCGGATATTTCTTTAAACAAAGGATATCACTGGCAGTACAAAGAGGTAATGCTGCCAGTGTTATGGGAACCTTCGGGCCGGGACAGAGTCGGGACATAGTGGATATTTTTTTATTTTTTATTATGTAGTAATTAATTAGTTGGTAGGTGTCTGTTTGTATATTTTATATTGCTTGCTAAAAAAAAAGAAAATTAACTTAAAAGAAATTAACAAAACAAAAACTACTTACCTATAACATATATATTTCTTCTAAATCGCTACCAGCAGGAAGGGTGCCCAAAAGGCTGGCTGCGTTACCTCTCTGTATGGCCAAACTTAAACGTTGTCCGAGGAACGAGCCAGCCCTTTGGTCACCAGATGTTTCGACCAACCGCTTGGCAATTTATTTATAAATTGCATGCGCTCCCGGTCCCCACGGCCCCATCGTTTCAACTCCAAACGGCTCAAACACATACTCTCCCGTAAGGTTAGAGTATTTGCGCCGTTTGAGGTTTTCTGCAGAACAAGCAGCAGCGCCAACCTTTTGAGAAGTTCCTGAATAAAAATTTTTCACGTTCCAATTTTTTCCCGCTGCGTCAATCTGCTTTTCTTTAGTGATAGGATCAATAAATAATAAATACCATCACGGGTGCCTATTTGGCTACCGAGAACCGTTTAAACGGCCTCAGGGTACCCAGCGGAGGGATTAACCCGTCCTCATTTCGCCGATGGTATTCGGAGGCAACACCTAACAAGTGGCGAGCTTGTCGCGGTGTTTATGATGAAATAGCGTATAAAGCGGTCACCCATCCCAGGCCGGCCTTGTTGTCATCTGCTTATTTTTGTTATCAGTTGCGCAGTGAATTAACCACTAGACCGGGGCCGCTTTTTTTTGGATCAATCAAATCAAGGATCAATAGGAAATCTTTAAAAATAAGCAATATTCATATTTTCGCTGAAAAAAATAATTTTTGATTAAATAAAAGAAATAAAAAGTCATAAATATACCGTAATACCTTAATTATTGCGGTGAAACGAGAAAATATTCTCGAAATAAAAAATGCAAAATAAATATAATGATAAAAAAAAATATAGTTTTTTTTTAATAAATATTTTTTCCCCAGCTCTAATTTAGTATAAGAATAGTGATCGAATCGCTAATCTTTATTACCGCACTACGCAATGTGTTAAGTTGTCTCCTCCGTATCGCGTATTACTACATTTTATTTCTATCGTACTTATAAAAGTGAAATTCAGATTTGAATACAATTATCAAGTAAAGTTTAGTCTTTGACAACCGCATACATACTGCATAGTTTTATAGTCTCCGGTTTTTATTCACTAACTATTAGCACTACTTGTACTATTTTTCTTCTGTGCTATGAGTAAAAGTGCCCTGTTATTGTGATAGTTGAGTTATAATTCATTTTAGTGTATCCCGCTAAATACGGGATTACTATAGTTTGGGGAAATCGTAACTTTATTTAATAAAAATATTTCTGAGTGTCATCGTCGAGTGGCACAGCTGATTTCTATGGTCAATACAAATTGAACATTGTATGAACGCATTACAGTGTATTTTGCTAGCGTTTGCCAGTGTGACTTCTACGTCACTGCGGTCAAAGAGTTTATACTACTCCATACAATGAGGATCAGTAAAGTTAGAGCAAATTCAATAAAACTAGTATCCACGTTGTTTTTTATGAAATAGGAATGGTATACCTTTTTGAATTATCTAATTGGACCATTAATTACGGAGATATTAAATAGTAAACATTGACCGTTCCTTCTGCTAAAAGCCAGTGTGCTAAGCTACGCGTGACGTCACTGTGACTGACAATTTCGTGCGCTACCTGTATTTTGCGCAGCGAGAACACATTACACTACAAATCGACGGAGCGGCGACTAGTGTTTGACAAATTTATGTAAATAAAGAATTATTATATTACCTACATTAGTAGTGTGATTTAAAGATAATTTAAGAAAAATAATGGTATTAATCAGTGGCGTGCAGTCCATAAAGGCACAAAGGCACTGCCTACCCCAGAAATTTGGTAATAAAATTATATTAAAAACCTATTATATTTTGTCGTTTGTCAGTGATATTGCTTGTTTATTCATCTATAGTTATTTTTGTGGTACTATCTTCATATTGTACTAGCGCCATCTATCGCTATTTTTTTGTACTATTCACTCCGTATTATTTTTGGTTGCCTAAATTTTCCTTCCAATTTTTCAATTATTATTATTATTGGATTTACACTAAAGTTAGGCACTGCCTTTGTACCTCAAACAATCAAATATTTGTGATAAACTCTATACAAAACTGTTGAGAAGTACCAGGAGCGCAGGAGTCCCTAGCGGTATAAATATGAAATTATACATATTGTGTCCTGCTCACATGACGCGTGCAGAGCGAGATCGCATGCATGTGGGTGGAACTTGAGTCGAGAGTTATGAATATTATCCTACTAATTTGCAATGTTACGTAATTCTAATAAAATTTACCCAAAGTTGTGATATTTTTCTTTTGTCATTTATTAACTTTAAAGGAATTGTTTTTTTTTGTCACTTTCGCATTCTTAATCGCGTTACTTGTCTAGTATATTTCTTCTGTGGTCGCGTGCTAGACGTTTATTGTGATAATTTTAACTTGTTTGTGTAGTGCAAAACCTTTTAATAGTAATAAGCACCTTTAATGCTGTTTCAACTATTCGCAAATTTATTGGAGTTTAACAGTGTGAGCGCTATTGTGCCAAAACAAATGGTATAATAGAAAGTTTGGTGTCGTTTTCAGATAACTTAAGGATGCCGCTACAGATGTTGCTATCTTGTAACAAGAGCCAGTCAGTGAGCAGTCGCTGCCCAACTTCACTGCTGGAGCCAGGCTGCTGTATACCGAGTATACAGACGATTTCAAGAGACTTGTCCCTTCAATCCGAGCCGCCGCCGCCGCGGCGCCGGTGTACTTCTGAGAGAGAATACCGTTTTATATTTCGTATTTTCTCAAACTCTCTGCATAATCGGCACCATCGGGCGTTGACGTGCAGCAAGAACTGAGACATGTTCGAGGAGTGGCTGTCAACACATGGATAGTAGAAGAACCATGAAGCAAGCGCGTCACCGCCAGTTTTCTTGAGAGTATCTCAATGGCAGGTGGTTCTGTTCACTGACGAGTGCAGAATATTCCTGCGTCGCAACGACAGGAGAGGCCGGGCCTACAGGTGTTTGAGGGAACGATTTGCCCAATACTCTTTTTTTGAAACGGTCGCGGCGGCTCCTGCATGATGTCGAGGGGTCATTCCAAGATTGCAACCGCTAAGCACGACAAGACTTTGCGTAAACTATTAAAATTGAAATATAAGTTCAAGTCTTTTAAAATTGAAATATAAGTTCAAAAATATAGAGTTGAAATTCCAATGCTCCACATATTCAAACTTGCGAAGAATTCGTGTATATATGGCGGCATTATTATAGCCAACCTTATACAAACTATAGAACCATTGGAATAGAACCTATATTTCTATATTTATAGTTTACGCAACGTCTTATTTAGCGGTTGCAGTCTGAAAGAGGCCGAGAAGACGGGCTGACGGCAGACCGGTACATCGCCAATATTCTCCAGGATCATTTTGCTCCCTATGCAGTGTTTGTCGGCGGAGACTTAGTTCAAATCCACGGTAATGCTGATACTAGTTGTCACACGTCGCGTATTACTTTGGCAGTTTCACTTAGTCCAGGTGTTAATCTCATCGAGCAATGATACGAAATCAAACAAAAGGTAGGGACCAGAAATCCAGTTCGTTCGAGCGTAGAAGTAATAAAGGCAACGTTATTAGAAGAGTAGGATGGCGTGCCTCAAACATCATCAAGAAATAATAAGATCGAATAAGAATCAACTGCTGTATCTAAGTTTTTTTTTAAATGTTTTTCAACAGTTTTTGTTTAACTTATAAAATAACTATCTACAACACCCATTCTCATGTTTCCTTTCACATTAAGTGCAGACATAATTCATTAATAACATGTTATTGAATGAATATTGATAATAATGATATATGGGGTCCTTACTATCACAGTAAAAAAATCGGCTTGCTTCCATTAGAAAATGCAGCTTTAAAAAAAAAACTATTACTATGATCAATAAAACGTTTTAGGTAGGTAGTTTCCATACCGCAATTAAAATTAAATAATATATACGAATATAATTTTTTTATTTTTTTTATTTGGACATTAAAAATATCAGTATGAACCAATGGTTACTTAGATCAATGTTCGACTAAAAGGTAAATATGGTACTTTGTCCCGTGATATTTTTTTTATTTAGTTTTTACAGTCGTACCTATTCTAATAAACGTTATATTTAATGTAATCGTAGTAAATGTGGGTTTTAGAATATATTTTTTTCATAACAATATGTCTTAGGTTTAAAAATAAACGTTGATGTATAAAAATATAGTCTATGATTTTAGTATTTTGTTCAATCATTTTGATTTTTTCTATAGGCGAGTATAGTTTTTGTTATGAAAATGAATTATTAACCTTACATCCTTAAGTTATCCGAAAACGAGACCAAGCTTTCCATTATACCAATAGTTTTAGCACAATAGCGCTCACAGTTGAGCGCAGCAAAGTCAAACTCCCCCGCCCCCCATTCCCCTCACCACCCACGCAGTGGCTACCGGGCTAAATCTACTTATTACTACCCAAGGAATAACTATGCCAAGTTTTAATCACAAAATGCAGGGTTCCCATACAACATGTTGCACTAAAATACTCTACTACAATAAACGAACATTTTTTTTGGTCTTTCTTTTGGCACGAAAATAGTTTATCGGGGGTTTTGATAGACGTATTAATACATTTCGGCACCATACGATATGTATACATAGTAAATAAGTTCTACCAGACAGACAACCGACACTTAATTAGTTTTAAACACAATCAGCCAAGCCGAAACACAGCGCGCCTCACAACTGCCTACGGTTAACTGGCGGCGACCGTCACAGTGACGTCACACACTCAGAGCCGCGACAACTTGAAGATCGGCACATTCATTTGATTGCTACTAGCTCATTTTTAGTCGTATGACAAAAATAATTACACCAATATTTTGGATGTTTTATTTACTTTTTAATATTACATTCAAAACTAAAATCCTCGTTGATCCTCATTGTTTTGTGTTATTGTGATGCTGTGAACAATTTTTATAATGTTCACTATTCCGTTCGTGACAAGTTCATTTCCTCTAAAAGATGCTTGTCCTCTAAATTTCCACCATGGTATGATACAGTACTCAAAAAGATATTAAAGGAAAAATATAAATATCATCGTAAATATAAAATATACAAAAACCTTTGCGATTATAAATGTTTTGTGCTACTGCGCAGTAGGGCTAAACATCTGGAAACCAAATGGTACAACAAAACCAACAATTAACAAAATAAACTAAATCTAGCCAACAAACCCGTTAATAAACTGAGCTAGGAACAAATATGTTGAGGTTATACACACTATCAAAATTTGCACAAATGGGAAAATTAAAAAACCCACTAACAAAATGTGCTAGAATGTGTACTAACCACGCTCTGCTACCAGAATTGTGCGAGAAGTCGAGAAACAAAACTCGTTCAGGCTTCTCACGTATCGCACCGCTATTGTTAAAATCTAAACTTACCGTATGGCTTGTTGTGGGGCTTCAGCGACGAGAACCCTGGGTACCCAAGGTATGCAATTACTTCGTTCTTCTTTCAATACCACTACAACATGCCACCCAAATACGACGTTGAAACAATATAACAAAACACAACGCACAAATTTGAATCACTATTTGTAGGCGCCTAATACATGGCGAACAAAACGCTACACAATTTCTATGGTATTTCTAATAGGCCGCCCAAAACTCATTACGGCACAAATCTACTAGACTAACAACTATAATAGAAAAACAAAATTAAAATAAGGACTCCACCCACGTAGTACTCTATTTTATCTGTGACTCCACCATTACAATTTTTACGACGACAGTTACTTTTCGTAACTGGGGCCTTATTCCGAGTTTGCAAACGTTAAACACGACAAGATCGCGCGTTACAATTTTTTCGTGAGTTGCGATGAAGTCGATTCGTGGGCCTTATTCCGAGTTCGCAACCGCTAATCACGACAAGACGTTGCGCAAACTATATATATGGAAATATAAGCTCTATTCCAATGGTAATATAGTATGTATTAGGTTGGCTATTATAATGCAGCCATCTTGAAATACACGAATTCTTCGCAAGTTTGAACATGTATGGAGCATTGGAATTTCAACTTTATAATTAACAGTATAGAACTTACATTTCTATACCCGTACTTTACGCAAAATGTGCGACGGTGAACGTCTCAAAACTCGGAATAAAGCCCCGTATTACGAGTTACTAAACTTCGTGCGTTCGCGTTGTCGCAAGCACCATAGACAAAACAGTTTTTGCGTAAAGTTTTTTTTAATTTATTTATATTTCATTGCACAGACTATTCAAACCTTGAAAATTAAATCCAAAACATTAGTACTTAGTATAATGTCATATGAAGTATTTTATAATTTAATGTGTTTTTAAATAGAGAATAATATTAAGTTAAAGTTTGATAATGTAGGATTTTAATTAAGTATATTAGATTAAGTTTATTGTTAATAAGTAATAATTAGTTTGTATTTTTGGTGATTTATATCACTTAATAGTAAAGTATATATATTTTTTTGTTGTTGTTTTATCTTAGTTAGTTCTAAGAAGTAGTTAAAAAAGTTAGTTTTGGTAAAACAAGTTATAAAATACTGTACAAAATACTGTCTTCTAAAACAATAAGCTCTTGGCTCGTACAACTTCTTGGTTTAATGGTATACGACAAAGAACTACTTCTGGGTCTCTGATGAAACATGCATAAAAGTATTTCATATTATTATATCGTTTTCTTAGTACGTAATTTACAATTTAACGACATGCTTACTAGAAATATAACATGAAATGAAAAACGCCAAAAAAATATACGTTATCTTAGAAAAAATTTCGAAGAAACGAAATCAGGGGCCAGCGGCCACATTCTGTTTCTTATAACGTGAGCGTTAGATTGTCAAAATAACGAATTCCGTTATTAGCGCACTCTCCTCCAAACAGCGAAGGTTAAACAACTACTCTGATTGGAGGAGAGAGCGCTAATATCGGAATTCGTTATTTTGACAATCTAACGATCACGTTATAAGAAACAGAATGTGGCCGTGACCAAAGAACACGATCGCCAATCGAATCGCCTCATCGATCGATAAAAATGTATAGGAATTTTACTCTATGGGTAGAGTCCGATCGCCGAGAAACGTCAAATCCCATACATTTGGCTTTCGATGGGTATTTCGATTCGATTATCGATCGGCTCTTTGGTAAGGCCCCAGAGTGCCCAATTCGTGCTCATAGATTCAGATTTGTATTTGTCCTAGAACAATGGACAGAAAAACCTTTTTTATGTTTTTTTTTAATATTCTATTGTACAAAGCATTAGTACTTAGTATAATGTCATATGAAGTACTTTATAATTTAATGTGATTTTAAAGAGAAAATAATATTAAGTTAAAGTTTGATAATAGAGGAATTTAATTTAGTATATTAGATTAAGTTCATTGGTAATAAGTAATAATTAGTTTGTAAATTTGGTGATTTATATCACTTAATAGTAAAGTTTATATATTTTATGTTGTTGTTTCATCTTAGTTAGTTCTGAGCGTTAGATTGTCAAAATAACGAATTCCGTTATTAGCGCACTCTCCTCCAAACAGCGAAGGTTAAACAACTACTCTGATTGGAGGAGAGAGCGCTAATATCGGAATTCGTTATTTTGACAATCTAACGATCACGTTATAAGAAACAGAATGTGGCCGTGACCAAAGAACACGATCGCCAATCGAATCGCCTCATCGATCGATAAAAATGTATAGGAATTTTACTCTATGGGTAGAGTCCGATCGCCGAGAAACGTCAAATCCCATACATTTGGCTTTCGATGGGTATTTCGATTCGATTATCGATCGGCTCTTTGGTAAGGCCCCAGAGTGCCCAATTCGTGCTCATAGATTCAGATTTGTATTTGTCCTAGAACAATGGACAGAAAAACCTTTTTTATGTTTTTTTTTAATATTCTATTGTACAAAGCATTAGTACTTAGTATAATGTCATATGAAGTACTTTATAATTTAATGTGATTTTAAAGAGAAAATAATATTAAGTTAAAGTTTGATAATAGAGGAATTTAATTTAGTATATTAGATTAAGTTCATTGGTAATAAGTAATAATTAGTTTGTAAATTTGGTGATTTATATCACTTAATAGTAAAGTTTATATATTTTATGTTGTTGTTTCATCTTAGTTAGTTCTGAGAAGTAGTTAAAAAAGTTAGTTTTGGTAACACAAGAAACCTTTTCGATGTATCGCGGTAAAGTGATTTTGAGTTTTAATTTAATACCCCAGGCGTAATATTTTATGGATATCTCTTTTAATTTTAGTGTTATTAATTTGTACCTCCAGATAATCTCGAGTGCGACATTTCCATTTTAACATTACCATCTATGTATATATTAAATAATATTATACGTATATGCAAATAAAAATATTCATAATACTCCATTGAACTCTGATAAGCACTCGTTCTCAACAAGAAACAAAAATAATATTTCTAATATTAAATGTAGATTAAATACAAAGTATAAAAGTTATATTATAAATAGTGTAAAATTTTATAATAAAATAGACGATGATTGGAAGAAACTAAATTCAAAAGTATTTAAAAGAAAATGTCAGAATTGGCTCCGGGACCTTAAACTATATGATATAAAAGACTTCACATAGCATTTGACTTTGGTCTATTATTTGTATTACTTGTTTTGTATTGATATTTAATTACTCCTAAGTTTTGTTGTGACATTACGTTTTATTATACTGACCCATTATTAATTATATCTTTATAAAATATTTCTGACAGAGGCCATTAACGGTCGCTTAGTCATTTATTACATACTATCATTTTATTTTTTTTAAATATATATATATATATATATATAGTGTTTAAAGACCTTGATGTATTTAGGACAAACCCCTATACAGCTGCTAACATATTTGTACTATTATTTATTTGATTTATCTCACCGACAAAGCCCATTTACAGCTGCAATTTTACTATAAATTTTATATTGAAATACATAAATAGCATCTAAATTTTTATTTTATTTCTTATTGTTTGTACATTTGATTTTCTGTTATATAGCTTTTGTATTTTATATGTACTTTTTGGTTACTAGCTGTATCATTGTTATTATTTTTCATATTTGTTTGTATTTCATTTGATTAGTTATTTTGTTATGTATGACGATAACCAAGTGTTCTGTATTGTACCTATGGTGGAAATAAAGATATGAATGAATGAATATGCCAAATAGACTGATTAGATTTATTTTGTCTAAATCGTGCCCTAACCTCAGTGAACGCCTCTGGGGTCTGTGAGACCCCACGTTGTATTGCACGCAGCTAAAACGTAAGTGCTATTTTTTTTTGTATTTACAGGGCTTTTCATTGTTTTTTGTGTTATATTTTAAATTATTGTATCTTGAGCCTGTAGCAGTCCGCTGCTGGACACGGCCATTACCCAAAGCGTTTTTTTATTAGAAATAAAATTACAAAAACAAATACAGTTTTGCTTCATTGAAACCAGGACAGGCCCTACTAGTATAGAAATTATAATAACAGAGCTCGAAGAACTTCTTGGTTTATTTGTATACGACAAAGACTACTTGTGGGCCTCTGATGGAACAGGCATAGAAGCATTTTATTATGTCGTTTTCTTAGTAAGTAATTTACAATTTGACGACATGCTTACTAGAAATATACCATGAATTTGTAAATTTGAAAAAAAAAACCCTGTGGATGTCTAAGCTCTTGGCTCTAAAAACTTCTTGGTTTATTGGAATACGACAAAGAACTACTTGTGGGCCTCTGATAGAACAGGCATAGAAGCATTTCATATTATCATGTCGTTTTATTAGTAAGTTATTTGTAAATTGACGAGATGCTTACTAGAAATATAACATGAATTTGGAAGTTAGAAAAAAAAAAGTCTGTAGATACTGTCTTCTAAAACAATAAGCTCTTGGCTCGTAGAACTTATTGGTTTATTAGTATACGACAAAGAACTACCTACTTTTGGGCCTCTGATAGAACAGGCATAGAAGCATTTCATTTTTTTCTTAGTACGTAATTTACAATTTAACGACATGCTTACTAGAAATATAACATGAATTTGGAAGTTTGAAAAAAAAAGTCTATAGATAATGTATAATATGGCAATAAGCTTTAAGAAACTTAGGATTAAGACTCAAAGAGAATTATTTGAAGAATATAAAACAGAAATAACAGAAATGAAAAACGCCAAAAAAATATTCGTTATCTTAGAAAAATTGTCGAAGAAACGAAATCAGAGTGCCCAATTCGTGCTCACAGATTCAAATTTGTATTTGTCCTAGAACAATGGACAGAAAAACCTTTTTTATGTTTTTTTTTAATATTCTATTGTATATTATAATGTAAGGGATAATACAATGTTAGTAATGATATAATATATATATTTGGCTATTAAGTTAAAATATTCCATTATTTTTGTAGGTAAAAAGGTGATATTTTGTTTTTGATAAATTGTTTATTATTTTAAATTTTCATCCTTTTAAACATTAGAATATGAATATATAATAAATTTAATTGAAATAAATCTGTTATCTGAAGGTTAAATTATACACTGACGTGACACTGGCAGAAATGTATAAGTTGCTCGAGTTGCCATAATAAGAAGAAAAATAAAGTAGCAGTTTTTTAAACTGTACCTAGAGAGATAACACAGAACTCCATGGTACATTGATCTTAGCCTTTTCCAGTACCTTTGCCAAATATTAAGAGAGAAAAAAAAAAAAAACAGAAATGTAAACAAACATTGTGAATATTTGTGAAGATTCTTTGAGGGTAGCCCGAAGACTGTAGACGCGTGTGTGTCTATTACAGTTGTCAAATTTAATTTTATTGAATATTATTGTGCAAAAGTGTACTAATTTTGTAGAATAAGCATTCGTATAGTAATATTGAGTGTGAGAGGTGTAGTATTTACGCAGTGATCTTGGTTTTTGTGCTATCTCAACGAATCCCTTTATCTTCAGTAAAATGGCGGTACCCATTTTACTGTTGATTATTTCTTCCTCCTTCACTTGACACTGGCATCACTATACCGTATGCTTGCATACGGTCATGTGGCCATTCCTAATTCTAACCTAGTCCTTTCCCTATTCCTTTTCATCCTATTATCCCACTTTTACCGTACATATTCATAACTTTATAAATATACCCACAAGTCATTGGCAAAATTATGCGTAAAGCGTAGAAGGCCATACCTACAGTTATAAGAAGAATATTTGTGAAAGAAAACATTTGGTAATTTTAATTTTTATGGTAAGAGCCTTTTTAGTTGCAAGCATGGTTACAATTACAACATTTGTAGGAAAGAAATATTGGGTATTCACTTAACATATAGAGAAATACACTTACAAACAGGAAATATGAATTTAACTTGTAATAACCATTTCTGGGAATAAAACTAAAACTAATAATAAGATATTGATGTTAATATACAGAAAATTATAGACCTGGGTAAATATACATAATTAACAATATTTCTTGAATTATTTTGTTTTAGAAGTTTTTGCAGCACGGATTTTCCTATTGATTTGTATTTCAGGCTGAACCGGTGGATGTTTGGCAGCCAATTCACTTAAGTGGGCAGCAGAAGGCAGGCAATGTTTTTGAACATTTGGCAATTTTAAGTAGTCTTTGCCATCTTGGGACCAACAGTTATTAAGACCATATAATTGTCGGCCTTCAATGAAAATCTGCCTCCGAGTTGGTATCATGAAGTCAGCTAGTGATAAACCAGAGCCCTTAAGACTCTTTTTGGCCTGCTAAATACTGACTCGGATATCCTCACCTTGAAATTTTACCAGAATTGGACGGGGTTTGTCCGGCTCAATTTGTTTTCCAAGCCGATAGCTAAAACTTATGTTACTTGGTGTACAATGCTGATGTAACCTGTTGGACAACACATTACAAATAGTATTGGGAGTGCTTTCACCAACTTCTTCTTTTATACCCTGGAATATAATAAACTTACGCCGGCTTCTGTTCCCAATATCTTTAGCCATAATAGCGACACTATTGATTTGGGCAGTGACCGTGTTTCCCGTACAAAGTCCTTAAAAGTATTGAAATTCTTAGCCAATTGCGCCCTTGAAATTGAGGAGAGAGATGCAGATGAAAAGTGGGCTTCAAAGGTCTTCATGGTCCTCTCAAATTTGTCCTCCAGGCCCAAAAGTTTTGACATTGGCTCAACTTCCATAATGTTGATTGTTTTGGAGTAAATAATGTTGGAAAAACAAAAAGGCAGGGATGTGCTTAAAGTAATTTACACTTTCATTTATCTTTCAATGCTTTAATATTAATATAATAATTAATTAAAAATATAACAATTCAAAAGAGTGTTTTTTTCTGCCTACCCTACAATCCATTATTAATTTTATTCACAAAGGTTCCAGTATTTAATTATATGTTATTATAAATTATTTGTTGTTTTTTCTTCCGCAAGGAGAATAGTTTATTAGATAAATGTTAAAAATATGATATAAAATAAACAGGTTTTTATATCATATTATTAAAACACAATACAGTCACACAAATTATAATATTTACAAAAGGAACAAAATTATTTATAATAATAATAGGCTAAAAAACACAATAAATATAAAAAACAAAAAGGAACAAAAAATAACACAACGAAAATGACAACAATTCCACAATAATCTATAATAATAATAGTCAGATTTAACTAATAAATAAATTACAAAAAAATCCACTCTTTTTAACAAAAATAAAGAATATCGAAAATGACGACCACAAATCTATGTATACGAACAAGCTGCCGCTTTCTTTAGATATTAATATAAAGATACATATATATACACTATGGCAGTCGCAGAAAACATTTTTTTCGTTTGTTTGAATGCATGCAACTCGTAATACAAAATTACAAGAAATCCATACTAAAATTCATAGACAAAACAATAAATGCGCGACCGTGCGTGACGGAAATTTCGCCAATTACTCGTAATACCATTTAAAAAATGACAGCTGTCATCCCATACAAAGGTGATCGTCGAAAACGGAAAAAACGTACGCAAAATTCGGACGGTGAACGTGTCAAAACTCGGAATAAGGCCCCTGACTGGCCTGTCAAAAGGTCATGACCACAGATTAGCGTTCAGACTATTTATCAAAATCGAACATAAGCTTTACAAAAAATATATAATTAGAGATGAAGATTCTATAAAAAGTAATTCACGTTTTTTATGGTGGTTTATGAAGCCAAGGAGAAAAACTGTGTCGATTCCCTCTACAATGACTTATGGTACTACTGTGGCAAGTACCGGAGAAGATATATGTAATTTGTTATTTTCATACTTCTCCGAAAATTTTACACAATCTGCGGCCACATTCTGTTTCTTATAACGTGATTGTTAGATTGTCAAAATAACGATTTCCGTTATTAGCGCGCTCTCCTCCAATCAGAATAGTTTTTTAACCTCCGCTGATTGGAGGAGAGAGCGCTTATAACGGAATTCGTTATTTTGACAATCTAACGGTCACGTTATAAGAAACAGAATGTGGCCGCTGGAACCTATCCTAATCCTATTATTACACCTTATAATTCGTCCAGCATTGGGTCGATATATATAAACTCAGAAGAATTACTTAAGTTATTATTATCTATAGTTCCTTATAAATCTGCGGGCCCTGATCATATCTCTCCAGTATTTGTTATAGCCCGGAGTTTGCAATTTCCATTAGTCCTGTTATGTAATAGATCCATCAATAGGGAATATGCATGTTTTTTTTTATTTCATTTATTGATAGAGTAACTACATTAGACCCTAAAAACAAATATTAAACATTTATTAAAGGGTAAAAGTGTTTTACCGTAAAACACAAAAATAAAAGGGTTTAAACTTTGTCTGCCACTACCGCAGTAAAAAAACGGTACATCACTAGCCGCCATTTTGTGACATCATTCGTGCTCAAAAAGCATATTAGTTTAATGTTATGGCGTTACATGCATATTTCCTATTGTACCTAATATATGGAAATCTACTTTCGTAACACCTATATTTAAAAAAAATATTTTAAAAAAGAATGATGTTTCTAACTATCGGCCTATCTCTAAACTGTGCATATTTGCAAAGATATTGGAAAGAAACTTACGCTGCATTAAAATCATCTTTTAGTCCGAACCAACATGGATTTCTGAATGGCAGATCTACGGTTTCAAATCTTATTCTTTCCAATGAATATATTGGTAATCACATGGAAAGAGGTGGTCAGGTGGATGCTATATATATTATTTATTACAGTAAGGCATTTGATCGCATAGACCACAATATCCTCCTTTGGAAATTAAGTAATTCTGGTATTCATGGTAGTCTTTATCGATGGTTTACATCTTACGTTAAGAATCGGTCTCAAGCCGTAGCTCTTGGTGGATACATGTCATCTTGGATGCATATTCCCTCTGGAGTACCGCAGGGATCTATACTGGGCCCCCTTTTATTTATAATATTCGTTCAAGATATTGATTCATGTTCGTCATTCTAAGGTGTCATTATTTGCTGATGACATGAAAATGTTAAAACCAATAACAGCTGATATAGACACCTTTAATCTAGATCAAGCATCTCTTGCGATTAGATGAATACTGCCAGCTTAATAGACTAGATCTAAATGTTTCCAAATGCATCTGTATTTCGTTTACTCGCAGGAGGTCGCCAACTCGTTCAAGGTATTATTTGAAAGGGAGGGAGCTTTCACGTACTTCGAAGATTAAAGACCTTGGTGGTGTACATGACTCCAAATTACTTTTTGACAGTCACATTGATAGCGTTGTAACCAAAGCATCAAGGGCTTTTATAAGAATATATTCAAATTTTAAAAACGTCAAAACCCTTAAAATTTTATATTGATCGTATGTTCGTAGCCTCTTGGAGTACGCATCACAAATATGGAATCCCAGATATGAGGTACACAGAACACGTGTAGAAAATATTCAAAAAAGATTCATGCGATATTTATGTTTTAGAATTGGGGCGGAATAAAGCCCCAGTTCTAAAACAAAGAAAAGAATAAAGACGACAAGACGTTGCGTAAACTACAAATATTGAAATATAAGTTCTATCCTAATAAATATAGAGTTGAAATTCCAATGCTCATTAGATGTTAAAACTTGTGAAGAATTCGGCATTATTATAGCCAACCTAATACAGACTATATTTCCATTGATATATAACTTATATTTCAATATCTAGAGTATACGCAACGTCTTGTCGTGTTTAACGTTTGAAAACTCGGAATAAGGCCCCTGGTCAAAGGAACTTAACTATGAGCAAAGGTGTATTAAACATCACTTTCTGTCCTTGACAATTAGGCGAAATATTGCAGATGTGACCTACCTTCTTGATTTATTCCGCGGTAAGGTCCCCTGAATTGATTAGTCAATTAAACTTAAGGACCTCGGGCTTAAGAACTAGGAGTTCTACCATCTTCCATCTGCTTATTGCTTATACAAATTTTAGGCAAAATCCATATATTTGGAGGACGTGCAGTTTCTTTAATAGTAATTGTTCTGACTTAGACCTATTCTGTACAAAGCCGTTTTTTGCGCGGAAAACCCTAGCCTGTGAGAGAATTTAGTTTTAGGTATAATTGGTAATTTTGTTTGCACTTCTTTATTGTTGTTTTCTTTGTATTTTTGTTTGGTATAAGACTATTATTATGCATCACATTACATTTATATGTGTAAACTTATTAATGGCCTTATATTAAAATACTATAACTATTAATTTGTTAGCCGTAAGTTTACCTGAAATGTAATAAATAAATAAATAAATATTTAATGAAAATTATACTCACAAGTGATAGGAGACACCATGGTTCCGCAAATTTGAAGTGAGAGATCGCCTTAGACATACCTCACGGTCCGAATGGCGATAACAACGCTGTCAGCGCTGACGTTCATAATCACCGGTCCGATTCAAAAAGCGCGATGAGACCGCTCACGGCGCTATTAGCGTGCTAATGAATCGGACCAGTGATTAAGCGCGCTCACAAGAACATCACTTGTATCTCCCTCTATCTCGCAACTAAAACATATGCTCCTCTCACTCTCTTTAAATGTCAAATAAAACGCTATAAAAATATAATGAATTTTGTATATTTGTTTACATAAATACCAAAATAAATAAGAACACTTTTAACTATATACTTAATAATTATTTTGGAAATTTTAATACTTTCCTCAAAAACAAGTCTCTAGATAAATGTCATTTTGACAGCGCTCACAGCGATTTCACCCAGAAGCAAAATCACTGTAAGTCCAATATGGCGTCTGTAATGACGTCACTATTAATGTCAAATCATCTATCGTTAGCGCGCTTACGCCCAATCGGACCGGAGCTGACAGCGCTGACATCGATTTTGTCGCGAATCGGACCGCAAGGATAGTGTAACTGCACAATTATCCTTTTTTTTTTGAACATTTTTGCGACATCAAACGATACCAAAAGACGCCGATTGAACGTGAACTTGTTTTATATATTGTATATGGTCATTATGACCATGTATTTTGGCAGAGGGGAAAGATTGCTTATGCTCCATCCATTGGTTAAATGATCGAGGTTTAACCAGAGATTGAGTGTTGAACTAGACAAAGAGAGAAGATGTTAAAAAGGTAATTGACAAGTCCTTTATCTCTCGGTTTGTTTACTTGGATACCTTTTTTGTAGTATTTTTAAAAATAAATAATTAATGTTCATTGCTGTTGATTGTTTGATGTCATATTTAGAGGGTTTCGTTATTTTTAACTAACGTTTACGTTGTAAGAAACAAAATATGGCAACTGCGACCATATTCTGTTTCTTTTAAAGGCAACGTTAGATTGTCAATATAAAGAAATCCTTTATATACAATTGTCACCTCACGGAATGTTTAAAACTGCCAAAGCAATAGTACCTGTAACACAAGGAAATAAAGCGCATGCCTTTTTAGTTATTATTGTTGGTGCTGATTTTCAATGTCATTTTTAAAGGATTTCGTTATTTTGACAAGCTAACGTTTCCGTTATAAGAAACAGAACGTTAAAAGAACACGGTTTGTTATTTTTGACGGTATTTCTACGCTTGTTTATTTTCTAAGGTAATTTGCGCGATTTATTTAACTGGTCTGTAATCAGCCCTTATTTGTTCAGTGGTCTAGCCCACGGAATAGAAAAAACAAGTGAAAGTGCAAAGTAGGCGTGTTTAGTGTGGCAAAATTAAGCGTAGCTACGCTTATTTGATCCCAATCGTTATCAGTCGTGTCTAACATCGCTTCGAGTTGGTAGTCTCGCGTCGTTCCTGATTTTTCCGCATAATTATTGTAAATATGTCGTATTGTTGCATTCTGGAGTGCAAAAACGATAGTAGGAGAAAAAATCTTCGTAATGGAGGTATTTCGTATCATCGGTAAGTACGATTTTGTTAGTATTCTTTAAAAACCTTAGCTTATTTTAGTTTACCAATAATTGTAGTTTATATGAAGTTAAAATCAACCTTATATAATTGTAATAAAGAATACTTTAGATTGAAATTTGGATTTCAAAAGTTCTTTGCTACTCGGTTAGTGTTGTAGTGGGTGCTTATCGATATAACTTATTTATTTAAAGAAAAGAAGGGACAGTTTCGGCAGTTATACAAAATTATATACTTACATATTTTTTTAAATATTTATTCAAATTGTATCGCATACATTTTTTTTAATAGTGTGGGCTTAGAATAATAAAATGTACGTGTAAACTCTTTATAACGATAAACTCCCTATACGTATAAGTGAGCACAATTTGGTTGGTTTACCTTAAAACACATACATAAAAACATCTTTATTGCGCAGCAGCCATTCTGTATTTAGAAGAATTGTGTTCATATTTAGACACAGTAACAGTTGTTTGTAAAAATAAATTGAAATTAATAGTTTATAAAATTGAATAATCAAAATTTAGTAGGCTACCATTGTTACAATTACTTACCATTACCATTACTTACCATTTACCATATTGTTTTAAATATATACGTGGTGGCCTAGTTGGTTAGACCTTGGACTTAAAAACGCTTAGGTCCCTGGTTCGAATCCCGGTGTGTACCAATGAGTTTTTAATTAAAAAATTTATGTACATTTGTTCGACAACACCACTATAGTGCCTCGGAGAGCACGTTAAGCTGTCGATCCCGGTTTCACTATACCAACTTGTGAAACTGTTTATAGATGGGTTATTGAGTCTATCCAAAACATCGCGACGAGCTAGCCACTTGTTCGGTGTAGACTCATACCATCGGCTACAACGAGGTGGGATTAAAACCCCTCCGCTGGGTACCCTGGGGCCGTCTAGGCGGTCTCGGGCGCCGTAAGGCACCCGTGATGATATATATATATATATTATTTTTTTATATGAATTTAAATCTAATTATTTGGAGAATAGTGTAAAAAATTGCTGTGTATATTTGCAACCAATCAGGACGAAGTGGTTATAGATTCGATTATCGGTTCTAATACATTTGGTGCTTTATAGCATTTCCACTTGTTTTTTCTATTCCGTGGTCTAGCCTATGGTAAAAAAATTTTGGTGTTGGTAACACTGTTTATGGCTACGCTTATGTTGCACAATTTCACATTTTTTTCGAAGAGGTTATACCTAAATTCTATCAGGTAATTTAATTTTCAATAAATTTCTGTAAAGTGTAGCTACATATATAATATAACGTAAAGATGGCTCAGAGTAAGCTAAATGATATGGCTGGTAAATTTGCTAAGGGTGGACCACCGGGACTCGGCATCGGCCTAAAATTGCTCGCCGTCGGCGGAGCGGCTGTGTACGCCGTCACGCAATCCTTGTTTACAGTGGAAGCTGGTCACAGAGCTATAATGTTCAACAGAATAGGAGGCGTACAACCAGACGTCATGGCTGAAGGAATCCATTTTCGCATTCCGTGGTTCCAATATCCCATTATTTATGACATTCGTTCACGACCCAGAAAAATATCTTCTCCCACCGGATCTAAAGATTTACAAATGGTGAACATTTCTCTGAGAGTCCTGTCTAGACCAAATTCTTCTTCACTACCGACAATGTACAGACAGCTTGGAACTGATTATGATGAGAAAGTGCTGCCCTCTATCTGCAACGAAGTATTGAAATCTGTAGTTGCTAAATTTAATGCTTCACAGTTGATCACACAACGTCAACAGGTCTCATTACTGATCCGACGCGAGTTGGTTGAAAGAGCTGCTGATTTTAATATAATTTTAGATGATGTTTCTTTAACTGAGCTTAGCTTTGGCAAGGAATATACAGCAGCAGTTGAAGCAAAACAGGTGGCTCAACAAGAGGCTCAGAGAGCTGCTTTTGTAGTTGAAAGAGCCAAGCAGGAACGTCAACAGAAAATTGTGCAAGCCGAGGGAGAAGCAGAGGCCGCTGAGATGTTGGGTAAAGCCATGGGAATGAATCCTGGTTACTTGAAATTGCGTAAAATCCGAGCAGCACAAAGTGTAGCAAGAATGATTGCTCAATCTCAGAATAGAGTGTTCCTATCTGGTAATAGCCTTATGATTAACTTGCAAGACCCTACCTTTGACGATTTGTCAGAGAAACTCACAAAGAAGAAGTAACATGAGGAGGAGAGTGAGCGCATGGAAGAGGATGAGTGTAATATGGCGACCACTCTCAAACCCGACCATATTATTTTATTAGAGGGGGGAGCCACCTCTGTAGCGGTTTAGATACAACTTTTCAGTGCATTTGAATAATGTAAATGTAATAGTTTTCTGCATTTTATGTTATTTAGTTTTAGGATTTATAATATAAAGAAATATAATAAACAAAATATATCAACCTATTTTTATTTTCTACCTTAGAAGAACTAAGCTATATAATATAATTTAAAAAAAAAATTTTTCACAAACAGAAATATCTGCAATGATTTTATAAATTATATAATAAATCATACCTACACATGTACACTCAACTCTTGCACTCTGCATTCCAGTTATTACCTTCTTCTTTATGTGTAAATATTAATTATTCTTGGTAATTAATTTTGTTTTACACTATTGGCCTTATAAAAAAAAAATTTGGACCTTTAAAATATGTTTCTTCAAGTACCCTAGGCCTAAAATCTCAGATGATTATTTTCAATAATTGTATTTCATATTTTAACTATTATCATTTTCTTTCTTACTTTAAAGGCAAATTTAAATTATAAAGTTTAGTAGGTACCTACCTAAAATTTTAATACAATAAAATATGTTCACCCATTTGTATAATACTTATTTGTTCAGTGTGTATAGGTACTAGATATGAGCGCCGTGCCCCCGCCGCCTCGCTGATCCACGCTGAGATAATATGCCAGAGTGGTATGTGTGACAACAGCAGGACGACCATGTGTGATATTGAACCTACGAGTAGGGATTCTAGGGCTACAGATGCCCGATTAAACTTTCTGGGATTCCAGGGTTAAGGTGAGTTTCAGTTATCAATATGCATACAGGATTATGTTTGTTGATTTCAATGAGAAAAATATCTTTTTCCATAAGAGATGCCAGGTTCGTATAGAGAAATATGAGGTCGACAGAGGATATTGTAACTACTTTATTGAAAGTTTGATTATTTTTGGTTGATTGTTAAAGTATTTTATAGTCAAGTAAATCATTCTCACCCGCTTTAGTTTGTTCGGACAGTAATTCTTCTCTTAGTTTCTTTAGATGTTCTCTTTGATATGGGGTTAATTCAGATGGAACTTTAATATAGGGAGTTAAATAAAAAAAGATGGTACCTAGGTAGTTTTAATGTTTATTTTAGACTGAGATTTAATGAAGAAGAAAGTGTTTATTTGGGAATATTCATTAATATTATATCAAGATAAGACTTTCACATGTAAAGTCGATTGTGTTGTGAACTATGTTTTATGATAGTTTTAATACTTTTTTTATTTTTTTCAATTACTTTAAGAGAATAAGTTTTATTTTTTGGAATAAGAATAAGTTGTCAACCCTGTTCATGTATATAAAGTAGGTATATGTATAAAGTTGTAATTTAGGCACAGATACTCATTATATGACTAAAAATAAACATTCATAAAAGTCTTATCCAGCGTCGTAGCTAGAGTCACAAGCGCCCCTGGCAAAATTTGAATTTCTCGCCCTTCTTTTCTTCCTTATTTTCTAGGAAAAACAACACATAACTTTGCAAGTGAAATTTATAAACATTTAGGTTTAAAACTAGTTCTTGCTGAGTATTTAATTTTTTTTTATTAGCAGTGGCTGCTTTATTATTTTCAAAGGTTATCCAATATTATATTCATAAATAAAACAATATATAGGTAAATAATATCTTGCTATATTTCGCCTTATTATTAAAATAAAATCTTTTTTTTGTGAATATGTTGCCTGAAGACATCCTAATAAGGCGAAATATAGCAAGTTATTATTTATACTTTATGATCACAGTTTATGATTTATTTATGTATGTTTTTGGATAACCTATGAAAAATACTATTATGTAGATAACTTAACAATACAATACGATACTCTATTTTATCTGTGGATTTTGTTAATTAAGACATTATAAAATCTTTTAAAACTTTACTTTTCTGGCGTTTTCTGATGCCAATTTGTCAATAATGTGGTCTACATTAATAGTTTTTACAATATCATACTCAATCGATAGTATAGCGAGATTACTCAAACGTTCTTGACCAATTTGCGATTATTACAATACTACCACCACCATTTTAAAATACGTACTATCATGAAGCTAAAAAAGCGCGCCCCGCGCCAATGGTGTAAGCATGATATAAAAATTGTTTCATAATAGTGCAATACCGGTGACGCCAATTTCCGAGGCGAATAAATGAAGAACGTTTTTTTCAAAATTGGTCGGAAAAAGATGGCTGCTGTTAGATATTTACCTCTGCAATAAATAATTGCTTATTATTTGCTGACTGTCTACTATCTGCTTCTTATATAAATGGAAAAAGTGCATTAAACACAACTATTTGTGCTGGGCCTGTTATTTAATCAAGAGCTGACTGTGGAAACCTAAATAAATGGCAATTTGCATCGTACAGAAGTGTTGAGAACTATTTTGGACTCTCCATGTGTTTCGCGTCCGCGTTAATTTAATTTATTTTTGTAAAATACTTATTACTTACTGTTTCAACTTTCATATTTTATTTTGGGGTTTTTTTTTTGTTTTTTTTCTAATTATTGTTTGATTTTGTGTGTTTGCACGTGTAAGGTTTAGATTAGTAACCGGTAAGTTATTTTATGCTAACATGGATATAGCCAACTTAAATCCTGATCCACCAGACCCTGGCATTCCCCAATATGAAGAGATTATGGAATCTCAAGATTTGTATATTACTCCCCCGGTAGGGGCTAATGTAATCTTGGGCCTTACCAAAGAGCCAATCGATAATAGAATCGAAATACCCATCGAAATCCAAATGTATGAGATTTGACGTTTCTCGGCGATCAGGCTCTACCCATAGAGAAAAACTCCTATACATTTTTATCGATCGATGCGGCGATTCGATTGGCGATCGTGTTCTTTGGTAAGGCCCCTTGTCAACCTCGGCTATTCCAAGGAAAAAATCGGATCTAAAATCAATTACTAAAAATAAAATGAAGGATTCAAATCAATCCCCGACACTAAAAAGAGCCCTAGTCTCTTCAGATAATATTTCGCTAAGACCTACCTTTTCTTCCGCCCCCCTCTATTTCAAAAGACAATATTCCCCCAACTCCATCTGTTATTATAAGACAACAATATGCTGTAACGGATTTAGGCCCCTTCATTATCTATGTGGAACTAACCGCTGAACCTGCCTCTGGCACCACCCTTCACCCCTTGAAGTTTGGCGCCTTTTTATTTAATCATAATTTAAGTAAAATCATGGAAGATGGCATTAAAAAAATTGGACGAAATAGACTTTCTGTTACATTTTCTAATTATAAAGATGCAAATAATTTCCTAAAAAGTGAGCTGTGGTTAAAATCCGAGTATAAAATTTATATCCCCTAATTTAATATCTCAAGATTAGGTCTTGCAAGGGGCATCCCATTAGACTGGTCTCATGAGGATGTCATCGAAAAACTAGGTTCCAGAGGGCATTGGTCAAATTATTAAGTCGAGACGACTTAGTAAGAAACAAAAAGTAAACAACGATATTTCTTGGGTACCAACTGAATCAATGGTATTAACCTTTGATGGACAAGAATTGCCTAAAAAGATTTTTTACTATTACTCGTCTATCGAAATAGAGTCATACGTTTACCCGACCATTCAATGTTTTAGGTGTTGTAGGTTCGGTCACACCAGATCCCAATGCCGCTCAAGGCCTAGATGCTTTAAATGTACGCTGGACCATGATGGCATTGAATGTTTGGTTACTGATCTTGTCTGCACTGTAAAGGCTCCCATACTGCCATTTTCAAATCGTGTCCTGACCATCAGGCAGTACACCATCAAAAGAACAATGACTCAGGAAAACATTCCTTATTTAGAGGCTAGCCAGAAAACGCCGCAAACCAGACAGTCGTATTCCGATATTTTAACAAAAACAACTCAACCTGAGACTTCCCATATTTCATCCCCCCACCTTCATACCACATTCTCTACACTTAAACCTAGATCCTCACGCTTAAAATCACGCTCTCGGGTACACTCCAAAGGCTATGATTCTGCCGCTCATAAAAAAATCGTTAATGATTTCGCCATGCCTGTTCCAGAAAATGGATGTGGATACCCCTCTACACCACAGTCTCCCCCATCCCGTGACGTTAATCCCTCCCCATTTCACTCCCTTCTCCTCTCAATAATTGAAATAGTCTCAAACACAAATCTACCGCATGACGTTGCCTTAAATTTAATTAAAAATATTGTTTTAGTTTTTCAAAATGAAAATGGATTTAAAAGTAATTCAGTGGAACGTTAGAAGCGCCCTCCAAAAAAAAAATCTGAACTAATCCATCTAGCGCAAAAAAATAGACCCACTATATTCGCTCTATGAGAAACATGGTTCCACCCTAGCTCTCGTTTTGCCCTGTCTGGATATTCTTGTCTCAGAGACGACAGAGACGATGGCTGGAGTGGCACCTGTTTACTAATAAAAAATAACACTCCCTTCTCTTTAATCCCTACCCCTTCTTATCCCAATTTTAATATCATTGCAGGAAAAGTAAACAATATAACCTATATTTCGCTTTACATCCCTAAAAGAGTCTTTCCATTCCTAAAAAATACTATGCAACAATTTACTTACCCTATGATTCTTTTAGGTGACTTTAATTCCCACCATCCTCTATGGGGGGCTAATAATACTCACCCTTTCAGCAACCTCTTAATTGAAAACATTCTCGAATTATTCAACCTTTGTGTATTAAATGATGGGTCCCCAACAAGAAGAACTGCCCCAGGGGTCAACAGCAGCTTTGTAAATATTACCTTCTGTTCGGCAAACTTAGCATCCCTTCTCTCTTGGTCAATTCTCCCATTAACCTACGATAGTGACCATTTCCCTATTTTAGTTTCATCTCCCTTAAATTATTCCAACATTCCCTCTCTGCCTCCGTTGTTTCCCTATATTATTAATAAATCTACTAATTGGGCTTCATTTTCTTCCACTCTTGAAGACTCTATCTTATTACTTGATATTCCTACCTCTAATAATCTGATGCAATGCTACGACGTCTTTTTTGATGCCATTCACCAAACTGCTACATCCTTGTTTCCAAAAAAAAAAATAACAAAAAACACATTTCCTCTCCTCCTTGGTGGGATGATGAATGTACCATGGCAATAAGTAAAAGGAAAGAAGCTGAGAAACTATGCAATTTATCCCTAAATGTAGATAATTTCATTAACTTAAAAAACATACAAGCATCAACTAAACGGCTATTAAAAAAAAAGAAAATCCAAGGTTGGAAAAGTTTCTGTTCTTCCCTTTCCCCTGATACTCCCTCTTCAGTTGTATGGAAAAACATAAGACGATATAGATCCTCTTACAAACTTAATTCCCCCCAATCCTTTTCTCTAGAGTGGGTAGACCAATTAATTTACTTAGCCCCTAATTCGAACCCCATTCCAGCCCCAACCCAAAATATTCATTCTCCTATAAAAAATCCTTTAATTCCCAATTGTTCCCTATTTGATTCTCCCTTCTCCATCAAGGAACTAAACTTAGTTCTTAAAAAGGTTAAACTTAAGTCAGCTCCAGGCCCAGATGGTATACCATACATTCTCCTCTCCAAAGCTAAACCTCACACCCTCTCTTACTTATTACAGTTAATCAATCTCATAGTTCTCTCTGGTCCAATTTTAAAACCTGGAAAAGACCCCTCCTCTTCCTCCTCCTTTCGCCCTATCGCTCTTTCTTCATGCGCATCAAAAGTTACAGAACATCTAATAAAAAATAGGCTAGAATGGTTCCTTGAACATAACTCTCTTCTTGCAAAATCTCAACATGGGTTTAGAAAAGGTCACTGCACTCTCGATAACCTAAGTCTCTTTTCCACAAATATATACCTTTCCCTTTCTAGAAATGAGTCAGTCATAGCTGCATTCTTCGACATTTCAGCAGCCTATGACAATGTTAATCTTACCACTCTCAGGCACAAACTGCACCAGCTGAGAGTTCCTAGTAAGATAACTACCTTTCTCTATAATCTTTATTCTGAAAGACAAATTAATCTCCGCAGGGATGCGGAGATTAATTAGTAGTAGGGATATTCCCTCGAGGACCTTGTGGAAGGGCCTCCCACAAGGCTCTGTCCTTAGCCCTTTACTATACAATGTCTATACATTTGACCTTGAACGGGAACTGACTGATAGCAGAATACTTCAGTATGCTGATGATCTGTTGATTTACTCCTCTGGGTCTGATTTATCAGATATTGCCCACCGTGTTAATATTTCCCTTTCCCTTCTTCATTCTTGGCTACAAAAACACGACCTTTCGCTATCCCCTTCAAAGAGTTCCATTGTTGTATTTACAAAAAAAATAAAACTTCCTAACCTTTCAATCATATATCACAATCAGCCTCTTAAAATTGTAAAACAAGTGAATTTTCTTGGCAAAATTTTTGATAGTAAAATTAGTAATTCCCCACAAATAAATAAAATTATTGCTAAATCGGAAGAAGGCTGCAATATAATTAGAGCTTTAAGGGGCGTCTGATGGGGCGCCCATCCCTTTAATTTAAGATTAGTATACAATGCCATAGTCCGCAGTATTTTTGTTTATGCATCATTTGTTAACCTTGACTCCCAAGCTAATATCAATAAAATTTTACGTGCCCAAAGTAAATGCCATCGATCTGTACTTGGTGCTATGAAGTCTACCCCAACTAATTCCCTTCAAACCGAATGTGGTGATCCCCCCTTTAACCTCAGGCGCCAATATCTATCAGACCGCTACCTTTCCATAATAAAATTATTTTCAAATCACCCCTTATTCCCTAAATTAAAATTACTTAAAGATTACATATCAACAAAACCTTTCTGGAAAAACAAAGCTGTCCCATGTTTAGTTAATAGCTTTGATCGTATTAACGCTATTAAATCTCCCATTAAACAATTCCCTTGTCATCCCCTCTACTATTTTGACTACCTTTCCATTATTTTCTTTCCTAATAAAGCATCTCTAGGGATCAACGAAAAGTCTACCAACCCCAGCACTAAATTAAAGGAATTAATTTCAAAAAAATGGAATAAATATGATGTTTTTTATACTGATGCCTCTAAATTTAATGACCTTGGTTCTATAGGGACTGCCTATCTTCACCATAATTCTAGTTTTTCCAAACAATTCAAATATACATTTTACAGCTCAGTTTTTTCAGGAGAAAACCTAGCAATTATTGAATGCTTAAAATTCATCATTGAAAATCCATTTGACAAAGCCCAAAGGTTTTTTTTTTTATTTTTTATTTTTTTTTATTTGACTTTTTTGAGATTTTTTTATTAAAACTACCTGTAGCTCAAAATCTATCCATGGGACCGTTCTGCTAATGGTCTTGTTTTAATCGTTAGAGTCTTAGGGTCCTGCAAAAAAATATTTTACACCAGACAATTGTGGAGAAGAAAAGTTATGGGGCCTGAAGTACCGTAGTAAGGTAAAGAAATAATTTTAAGGGCAACTTTCTATAAGGTTTAAAAAAAAACTAACAGGGTTGGAGTTCTGCTGATTTTTTTAAAACATCCTCAGTCCATGCCCTTTCTAACGATATGCTAAAAGTGCAATTATCACTTTTAGTTTTAAAGTTATTAATTAATTTCCGCAACTAGGGCACTTTAAGCAAAAACTAATGAAAATTAAATGTGTTCGATCGTAAAAGGATGGCAAATGAAACAAAAAATTTGGTAATGACTAATGTCATTAAATTACAAATTTTACGACGGCACCCTGCAAATTGAATGAGCGCACCTGCACTCACCGCGAGACCGCTCTCGCCAACCGCGTCTCCTCCTAGCTTAAGCATTACATAGTTTAATAAGTTACAGACAATATACATTACTATATATACTTATTATATGTGGGAGTTTTATTGATCACCTCAGCAGCTCCCACAAACTGAAATAATACTAACATTAATTTGATATTCCAAAATGAATAAAATGCAGCGTTTGATAGCCAAACATTCACAAATACTGATGATCGTTTGGGCTTTTGTAAATAAAAGATAAGCCTGAATTTTGATGAAATATGGACCAACCTACACTACCTTGTGGCGTTAATTTTGAAGCGTTTGTAAAAAATAAATCAGAATTAGGCCACTTAAGATCAACAATATTAATGCCCAAACTTAACATAATTTGCGGATCAAAAATTAGTGATTCAAATGAACTCGAAAAGATCGGAAGAGACGAGTTTGTAACTATTGAGATTTAATATTTTTAAATTTGGAAAAAGAATAAACTAATCTTGGAAGACCTTTCTTATTTATCCAAAATTGTTTAGTAGCTTTATTTTTAAATATATATTCAGATAATAATTTAACTTTCGGAATTAAGGGATTATTATAAAATTGTAAAGATTTAAAAAAGAATTTATCACACAAATATTGACGACGCTTCTTTAAAGAAGGATCAGCATATTCAACCTGCAAGGCATTTATTGGAGACGACTTCATCGCCCCAACAATTATGCGCAAAGCTTTAGATTGGATATTATAAAATTTTCTAATAGCTAATTTACTACATGGTTCCAAAATAAAAGAGGCTTAATCTAAATGGCTCCTAACTATTGTGTTATATAAAAGGCGTTGACTAAATGGATGCGAACCCCACCAAGTTCCGAATAAAACACGCAATATATTTAAATTTCTTTCACATTTTAAAACAATGTACTCAATATGTTTATTGCCATTTAATTTGGAATCAAAATATACACCAAGAAATTTTACAAATGGTTTAGTTACTATTGTAGAATTATTAATTTTTATGTCAATTAATGGAACTATTCTCTTTCTACTAAATACAAATAGATTTAGCTGAAGATAATTGAAGACCATGATTGATTAACCAGTAATTTAATCGGAACAAAGATTCATTTAAATTATTTTCACAGTCTTTTAGAATTAGTATATAAAATAACATCATCGGCGTATTATAAAGAGCGGCACATTTTACCTGGGAATCTAAATCAAAGGTATATATATTAAACAAAATAGGACTCAAAACCGAACCTTGTGGCAAACCTTTCCAGATAGTTCTAGGCAAATTACCATCTGGTTGATTAAGTAACCGTAATTTTACTTGTCTCTGACAAAATAGACAACTAATAATATCTGCTAATTTAGAAGAAATACCAATATCTAAAAGCTTCTTATTTAAAATGTGAATTAAAACATTATCGTATGCAGCCTCAATATCCAAAAAAACAGCACAAAGATATTCATTACGGGAAAATGCTAATCTAATGTCAGTGGAAAAAATGCTTAGATTATCTATTGTACCTTTTTCCTTTCGAAAACCAAAATGATAATTACCTAATATTTTTGTTCTTTCAATTTGCAAACAGTTTACACATAACGGATGATAACGCGATGGGTCTATATGAACAAGATGAATCTTTACCAGGCTTGAGAATTGGAATGATGAGTTGAGTTTTCCAATCTTGAGGAATTGTTCCAGAATTAAAAATATAATTTAAAATCTTTAAAAAATACTCTAAACTAGAATATTTTGCATGAACTAAAAAAGAAAATGGAATACCATCAGTTCCAAGGGCAGAATCTTTTACAGATGATAAAATTATTTTTAATTCTTTTAATATAAAAGGCATATCTAAAGGACTAGCTGTGCTCGCGACTTCGTCCGCGTGGAATAGTTATTTTTTTATCATATAAACTTTCATCCCCTATTTTATCCCCTTGGGGGTAGAATTTATCAAAATCCTTTCTTAGCGGATGCCATCATATGGATGAAAGCTGAAGAGTTTGTTTGTTTGTTTGAACGCGCTAATCTCCGAAACTACTGGTTCGAATTGAATAATTCTTTTTGTGTTGGATAGTACAGTTATCTAGGAAGGCTATAGGCTATATAACATCACGCTACGACTAATAGGAGCAAAGATATAGTGGTAAATGTGTAAAAAACGGGAGAAATTATTTCATCTTTGAAGCCTTCCGTTGCGTGCGCCGTGAAAACGGTTCAAGATACACAAAAAATATGTATTAAAGAATAATCTAAATATATATAACTCAAAGGTGATTGACTGACATAGTGATCTATCAACGCACAGCCCAAACCACTAGACGGATCGGGCTGAAATTTGGCATGCAGGTAGATGTTATGACGTAGGCATCCGCTAAGAAAGGATTTTGATAAATTCTACCCCCAAGGGGATGATAAAATAGGGGATGAAAGTTTATATGATAAAAAAAATAACTATTCCACGCGGACGAAGTCGCGAGCACAGCTAGTATGTTTATATTCCATATAATTTTCTATGGTCATATTTTGACAATATTTCTTTTCAGCAATGTTTCTTTGTCTTATCATACTTGAGCATTCTTCATCCCACCAAGGAGATGAAAAATGCTTATTATGAGACGATTTAACACAAAAACAATCATCCGCCACACTTATTATACTTTTAAGAAAATGCTCATAGCACATAATGTAATTAGAATTTGTAACATCCGGCAAAGATGAAATTTTGTTATTTAATTTAGAACCATAATTGTCCCAACCATTAGAAGAGACATTTGAAATTTTATATTTTAATAAAGGTGGCAAACTATTATTACAAATTGCAATTGGAGAATTTATTAATATGGGAAAATAGTCACTACCATAAGAAATTGATTTGAAATGAATAAAGAGCTAGCTAGCTATATCATTGGAACATAATGATATATCAACAGCACTAACATTTTGAAGTGGAGAGGTCCGACGCGTAGGACTTCCTCGTTTAAAATACATAAATTAAAATCGTTTAAAAAGTTTACTAATTTGTTCACAAAACTATCGCAAAAGGCTGATCCCCACAACGTGTGGTGATAATTAAAATCTCCTAAAATTATAAAAGGCGGTTTTAAAAATTCAAAAAGTCTTTTTAAAAACAACAATGATTGTGTGTCACGCGATGATATATACAAAGAGATAATACTAATGTTATTAACGATACATCCAACTACATTAATATTATCAGAATGATGAGGAAGAGCAAGCAATGAAAAAGGGAGAGAGTTTAATATAAAAAGAGCTGAGCCGGCCCTACCATATTGTCTGTCATCTCAGACGCAGTTAAAACCACTTAAGCCAAAAGGAGAAAGAGGCTTTAACCACGTCTCCGAGATAGGCAAAATAGAAGAGCAATATTTATTGCACAAATATAATAAATCGGTCTTCTTATTTTGAAGACTCTGGCAATTCCATTGTAATATTTTTGTTTGGGCTTGAGCCATGAGTAAAAGAAGAAAGTAAATTATTTAAAATAAATTCAACGTTGGTCGGTAAACTATTATTTTTAATTAATTCTATAAGTAAAAGAAGAAGAGATTCAATTGTAGATTCCGAAGATTTTTTTCCAGTTTCATTTTCGACGTTATTAGACAAGGCACATCCGTTAGTAGAGTTTGGAACATTACAATCTTTTAACATTTGTTTATGAAATTCTAAGTCATAACCCTTATTTAAATTGGGTTTAACTGGTTTAGGTTTAGAAAATATAGTTTTTTATATGATGTACTCTTTACAGTTCCGGCAAAAGATTTATTTAAACGAGGTTCTAATTTGTTAGCTTCCATGTATGAAATGGAGTTTAGTGACATACGAGATTTGATATTTTGCTGCCTACTATACTCTGGACACTTTCTGTTGATAGCAAAGTGATTGCCAGAGCACACCAAACAACAGGCCTCCGATTCATCAAGTCCACAAGAATCACCATTGTGGTCTTGACCACATTTATAACAACGGGGCTTTGATCCGCAATTACTTTTTGTATGTCCGAATCTACAACATGAGTAGTATTGAATTGTTGGATATCGATACAATTGGACGTTAATTTTATTAAAATATAAATATATAAACTCAGGCAAAATTTGACCTTCACAAGTTATCACCACAGACTGTGATGGTTTCCATACAAGAGAATCATTGACGGAGACTTTATAATTAAGTCTTCTAACTTTAATAATTTTTGATGGACTATTAGGAATTATTGAGTCAGACAAAATATCAGAATCATCAATATTAGTAGGAACCCTTATAACTCCAATTTTAGTAATGCAAACGGACGAAATGAAAACATTATAACCTTGTTCCTTTATTAAAGAATTATTTACAAAGTTGTTCGCGTCCTTATACGATATAAAATATTTTTTTATTCTATTTCGACCAATCCGGACAATACTGCCAGATATAATACCACGAAAATATTTTTTTTGAATAAATTTTCCAAATATGATAGGATTAATAATAATATTATTATTTTCAGAGTTATTAACTTCATTTTTTTTTGACATGAACTACGTACGGACCTTTATTACTGTCGCTGTACATATTTTTTAAGTTTGAGCTATCCATTGAAGATGATAGTGGAATGGACTGATGTGTCAAAGTCTGAGATGAATCATTTTGAGTGTTGTTTGAAGGTTGACCGAGAGGAATTATAACTTCCTTTGAACTATCATGATTAATACAGTCTATTTTATGTCGTTTATTGGAATGTCTCCTTTTATTTTTTTTTTGGGTTTTGGGGTATTATCATTAGAAGCAGTATTTTCAATAATCGAACTATTTGACGAGTCGTATGCATTAACAGTAACATACGCTTCAGGAGAACTAGGAGAATTTAATACCGATCTGTCTGGAGGCTTAGGTGACGAAAATGAAAAATTCATAATTAAAAATTATATTAATACAAAATAATGAAACCTGAAAATGAAATGAAAATATTCTTTATTTACTTTAACAAAGCATTAGTACTTAAACAATTATAATGATAGGGACCATCTCGGTAAGTAAGTATAACAGTTATTTCACTAATCTATTTCATCCCAATTTTTATTTTACAACATTTCTTCTTATAAGTTTTCGAATTCTATTTGAAACCAGCTCTATTTGTGAGTCCCTACTTAGCCTCTGATCTATTATGACACCCAAATATTTGATGAACAAAACCTTATCTATTGGGGGGCATGTGCAAGTGCTGCCTGTTCTGTAAAAGTCTTCACAGCGGTGTATTCTGATGCTGAAGTCTCTCACTGGCTGAGTCCTATTATATATTGTAAAGCATATATATTTGGTTTTTACGATATTCAGTGTGAGTAAATTGGAACTCAGCCACTCAGAGACCACAACAAGGCCAGACTCTGCGTCTCTCTTTAAGGTGCTCCAGGAAGAACCACTGAATACAATAGCTGTGTCATCTGCGTAACAGTATATGTTGGCGTTATTTAGTCTCAAATTACACAGCTCATTGATGTATATGAGAAAAAGTGTAGGCCCTAATACACTTCCCTGGGTAACTCCGTAGGTCACGTATGTGGTCTGACTTTCAAATTGTCCGATTTTTACTGATTCTATCTTTTAGATAATCACTAAGCATAGCCAAGGGGATTCCTCTAACTCCAATACGTTCCAGCTTGTTTATAAGAACAGGAACAGAGACGGTGTCAAAGGCTTTTTTGAGGTCAAGGAACGCTGCAATACACTTCTTACCTGTATCAAGCTGTTTAGTTATATTTTCAGTAAGTGCAGAAACAGCGTCCTCTGTGGATTTTCCAGTTCTGAATCCGTATTGTGAAGGAGGTAGGAGGTTAAATTTTTCAAGATAAATCAGGAGCCTTTTGTTAATAATTTTTTCGAGAATTTTGGAAATTGATGATAAGATGGAGATAGGCTGGTAGTTGTTGACCTCATTCCTGTCCCCACTCTAATAGACAGGAGTAATAACAGATTCCTTTAGAAGAGAGGGAAATATGCCTTTGGCGAAGCAAAGATTGGACAAGTGTCTAACTATGGGAATAATTAGTAATTTTATAGATGAAAGTTTAAAAAAAAATACCGGAATATAATCCCTACCGGGAGCACTACTAGACGTGTTATGAGGATGCGTTCCACCTCATCGTCATCAGTGTCACAGAGTACAAATGATGATAATGGATAGGGTAGTGTGGCTGTTGAGAAGCCAGAGTGTGAATCGTATTTGGACCGGTGACTTGGTTCTATACCCTCAGCCAGTTCTCTGCCTACGTTCGCGAAAAAGTTATTTACCTCATTGACTGATTCAGTGGAGGTAGACTTTAGATTTAAGAGTACAGCGCTTTTAGACTTATTATTGCTTTCCAATGTATTGTTAGGCGCTATATTTATATTTATATCACCGGTTAAAACAAAATGTTTACATGTTTTAATTGTCTCTAAATGCTGGTTTAGGGATATGATGCAGGGATCCGCATTATTGTTGGACGGTGAGCGATATACACCAAGAATCGTAGTATTAGAAATTTGTAGCTGCAGACATGATGCGTGATCGATCAGTATTTCCTTTACTGAGACTTCCGTGATATTACTGTTGGTGTATACGACAACACCGTCATTTTGATTTTGGTGTTTTGTTGTTGAGAACATTGAGAATCCCTGAATTAATGGAATTGGCTTATTAGCGTTTAAACGACACTCTGTGAGAACTAGTACATCTATATTAGACTTAAGCAATGCAAGGGTCACCAAAAAAATATCCAAATTGCGATATATACTTCTAATAATTTGGTGAACGATTTTTAAATCGTTTGTTTTAAGTTCAATATGTGTATCAATATCTTTAATTTTGCAAGAAACAGAGTGTGCAGTAACTAATTCGTCTATTTCTTTTAGGGTTTCAAAGGCATTATTCATTTAGATTTAGTATGTGGGGCTGTGAGTAATAATCCGGTGTTAAATAATTAAATATGTGTATTACCATTAATGTGTGTGTGTTTGTTTGAGCGGGAACTTTTTTATCATAATATAATAAAAGATGTTGGATAATTTTGTTAAAGTGTATTATGTGTGTTGAGTTGGTGTGTAGGTAGTAAGTGTGTACGTTAATGTAGGATAAATGTGTGATGTATATATTTATAAATATTTTGTAATTACAACTGTATTAGTATAACTTTGGATAATCAAGACTATATATTGAAGGTTAAAATATTTTATGAATGCTATAATGCTTATTTGAGTAGTTTTGTATTTGTGTATTAAAGTTAGGTGTACAATATGATTCCCATCAGACAAGGGGGACACGGACATTACAATTATTATTGATGAATAAAGCAAAAAACCTAATTTGATATAAACAAAAAGTAGTGAATAATATAGTTAAATGTGTAATTATTCTGACAAAGTCATATATCTTTAAGTAAGCTCTGAATCTGCATTTCGTTTCTTACTGTGATAATCTGCGTGTTATCATCTCGCCTCAGATACACTTTCCCATATGCTGTCCAACAGATTTTTTTCTTTTTAGCCTTCGCTAGGTCACGTGATAGAAAGTACAAACGTGACCCCTTGGGGGTAAGGTGCTCCGAGACGAAGATAGGAGTATCCTCTAGAGCGTGGAACCCGAGATGCTTAGCACGCAGTTTAGTCTGCTGTCTGATATTGAACGATTTGGACATACATAATAGTACTACCTTTTTCATGGTAGAGGAAGTTTCTACTATTATTTTAGTATTCTGAGAACCTTCCTTCTTAGTTTTTACTCTGTAGATATCTTTTATATCGTTAAGGTCTAAATTACAACCCACTGTCTTAGACAATTGCAAAGTCATTTCTAACAGGTCGTCCTTGCTCTCGTTATTGGGACATTTGTAATTTCGAAATTAGTCTTCCTTCTGTCTCTCTGGGTTTCTTCAAGCTTGTCCTCCAGTAATGTAATGTACTTTCTATTCTCTTTTATCTGTCCTTCTAGATGATATATTTTTTGTTTATATTCTTCATTTTGAGCTGTTAGAAATGCTATAGACTTCTCAATATTTTCATTTGTATGTTGTATATTATTCTGAGCAGATGATATATTTTTAAGCTCCAGTTCTTGCTTTTTGAAAAGGGCCGTAATCATGTCCTTTATCTCCTCTTTAAAGAAACATTGGTCATCATCCATAGTGTCGCTTCTGCTTCTCTTACTTCTAGATGCAAAATTCGGAGGACAGCTACAATGAATTACTTTGGTAATTTCGGTCTCGGAAGTTGATCTATTTAAGTGACGATCCATTTTAGTAGTTCATTTGAAATGAAAAAACAAAACACTAATGAAAGGAAAAAAAAACTAGATCAAAACGAATGAAAGAAAATACATGAAAACTAATGAAATATTATATAAATACAAATGAATAGCATTAAAAACTAGATTAATCTAACCAAATAATCCTCTTTTAACACAAAATTAAACTTAATTAATTATAATATACATTTCGTTTTAAACGTCAATCTGTCAATCGGGTTACTTAGATCAGTAAAATACGGTTACTTAGATCAATAAATATAAAACATAGTCCACGGGCCCACATTTAAGTGATTTCAGTGATTAATAACAAGCTGAAAGTTTATACCCAGCTTCGTTTTGACGAGACACCCAACTTTTATCATTGGTACAAATTCTGATAGTGGGAGGAAAAAGCGCGATAGGGAGCGAAACACGTCGATTTGATGAGTGTCCCAAATTGAATAATAACAGTTTCTAAAAATCAATACTTCGAGAAAATTCGATGGAAAACCGAGAAAAAATTGTGGCATACAAAGTGCATTCCGAGAGACCCCCAGCTCTAACATGTCAGAATGGTGACTTGAATAAATTTATTAATAACAAGCTGATTGTTGTTTTGGGGCTTGCAAAATATATATTCTTTATAAAAAATGCATCGGCTTACAAATTTGTTGGTAATCTTTTTAAGACCTACATTCGAAAGTTGTCAAGACTATGTTAATCTTTTCTTGATTAATAACAACTTCTTTTTTATTTTTTTCTGTTAAGAATCAAACGTATAACGCCATGATACTATTGGCATACAAAAAAAATGGAACTTTCAGCCTGTTATTAATCACTGAAATCCCTTATATGTGGGCCCGTGGACTATAAGCTACTCTGTCTTGTGATGAATAAAATATATTTTTTAATTACTTTTTACAGTCGGATTCCAAAAAACGTTACATTTCTAGAATGTAAAACGTTGATGTAAAAACATATAGTTCATAATTTAGTTCGATAATTTTGTTTTTTTTCTATGGACGAGTATTGTTTTTGTTATGGAAATGAATTATTTATCCTTAAATTATCCGAAAACGACACCAAACTTGCCATTATAGCATTAGTTTTAGCACAATAGCGCTTACAGTGGAGCGCGGCGGAGTCAAACTTCCCCCCCTTCCCCTCACCTCCCGCGAGGTGGCTACCGATGGCTACCGGGCTAAATCCACACAATACTACCCAAGGAATAACTGTGCCAAGTTTGAGCCTTTAATCACAAAATGCAGGGTTCCCATACAACCTGTTGCACTAAATACTCCACTATATGTAGTTTTTAGCAATTTGAAGTGCAGACCTGTTATCATTATAGATTTTAATGCTTTGGCAGTCTCCAAACAATTCTGAAATTAAATTCTTCTGGAAAACAGCTTCTTTAGTAGCATTCATTAAAGCCATATACTCCGCCTCTGTGCTACTTAATGCCACAGTATTATGTTTTTTCGTTTGCCAGCTTACAGCACTGCCTCCCATAGAAAACACAAACCCAGTAAACGATTTTCTATCAAAATTGTTTGCCCAGTCAGCATCTGCATATCCCACTACAAAAGAGTTAATTTTCTTATATACTAAACACAAGTCGAGGGTTCCTTTTAAATAACGCAAATCCTTTTTGCCGCTTGCCAATGTTCATTGTAATAGCAATTATTAAGTTGACTAAGATAGGTTGTTGCATATGCTATATCTGGTCTAGTCGTATTGGCCAGATACATTAATGATCCTAATAATTCTCTGTATGGAATACCTTCTAAGCAATTTTGAGATTTAGATAATTTTAAACGTAGTTCCATTGGAGATTTTGTTGCATTACAGTCCTCCATTTTGAATCTTTCTAATAATGATTTTACATACTGCTCTTGATCTATACACATAACTCCAGGTTTTCTTCGAATACGCATTCCAAGTACACTTACATTTCAAATTTTAGCATTATTTTTTCTTTACCTCTTCTCTTTCTTTTATACATTTGCTAAAAAATAATAGGTCATCGACATATAAAGTTATTATAATTCTGTTATTGTTCTTATTTCTTATATATACACAGGGTTCATTATTACAGCTTGAGAAACCTATATCATATAGAGCTTCATGTATTTTTCGTTCCAAGCTCTTGACGCCTGTTTTAATCCATATAAAGCCTTGTTTAATTTACATACCTTTTCTTTCTGCCCTTCTATAATAAATCCTTGTGGTTATCCATAAATACGTCTTCTTTAAGATCTCCATTAATAAAAGCCGCCTTAACATCTAAATGGTCAACTACCATGTCAATTTCATTTGCTGTGGCTAACAGTAATCTGACTGTTGCAGTTCTTACCACCGGTGAAAAAGAATCATTATAGTCGATGCCGTGTCTTTGAGTAAAACCTTTTGCAACTAATCTTGCTTTATACCTGTCCAGGCATCCATTTTTATCTCTTTTCGTCTTAAATACCCATTTGTTCAACTGAAAAGTTCCATTTTAAACCAGTGAATCATATTCCTCCGACATTGCTTTCTTCCAAAGATTCGAATCGGTTCGACTCATTACTTCTTTAACACAATGGATCATCTAAACTACATACACCATCACAATCAACATTAAAAAGTATATAGTCAGGAAATAGTTTTGGCCATCTAATTCGTAATGGGTACCTTCGATTATCTTCAATGTTTTCTTGTATTTCAAAATTTCCTTCTTCATCATCATTATATATATCATCATAATTATTAATAATTTCGGATTTCATATATTCTTCATTAGATTATAATATACCGTTTTCTTGATTGAATGTTTCAGTAGTTTTATCACAATATGGTTCTTCAATATTCAATTCTTCTTCAACATTAAGATTCTGAGTGAATCTGTAGATTGTATTTCCATAGTTCCAGTATCATTTGCCGCGTCAATTGTATGTTCATGAAGTAATGAAATGTCATTATTACAGCCTTTAGTTATACATTCTTCATCACTATCATTAGGTTTAATACTGAGGTTTATGATATTAGTTAGAATACCTGTCTCATCGAATATAACATCACGTGATTTCATAATTTTTCTTTGTTCATTTAAATCTACTAATCTATAGCCTTTGCTATGGTCACAATAGCCAACTAATATAAGTTTCTTGCTCTTATAGTTCAATTTCTTCCTTAATTCATTAGGAATATGAGCATAAACATGCAGCCAAAAATTATCAAATGACTTCAATTAATTTTATTACCTGTCCACTTCTCCTCGGGTGTAAACCCATAACCGCCCGAGTAGGAGCACGATTTTTTTAATATACAGCTGTATTTACAGCTTCAGCCCAGTAAGTGTGTGGTAACTTCGCATCATTGAGCATACACCTTACCTTTTCTATAATAGTTCTATTGGCCCGCTCAGCCACTCCATTTTGTTGTAGTGTGTAAGAAATAGTAGTTTGGGGTCGAATGCCACAACTTCTTAAATAATAATAAAATTCATTACTCACGTACTCTGTACCATTATCAGACCTCAAACATTTAATGGTCATATTGGTTTGGTTTTCAACCAAAGCAAGTAGTACTCTATTTTATCTGTGAACCTTAAAATTTAACCTTAAACCAAAGCCCTTAAAATTTTTAAAATGATAAAAGGCTTCACTTTTTTGTTTTAAAAAATATACAAAAGTTTTCCTAGTGGCTCTTTTGCCTCCTTTCTTATAAAAAGGTTGCCTACTTTGCTTGCCCACAATGCAGGATTCACATGGTTGATCTAAACCATTGTTTTAAAAAACTTATACCCTTTGACATTTTATCTTTCAATAACATCATAGACCGAAAATTCAAATGACCTAATCTCCTATGCCATAGTTCCTGATCTGTGTACGAATTTCCTAAATAACTTAAATAATTATCACAGCCAATAATAGTATTATTTATATTATTATTCTCAACATCCAGTTTGTACATATTTTAGCTCAATGATGCGAAGTTACCACACACTTACTGGGCTGAAGCTGTAAATACAGCTGTATATTTAAAAACTTGTGCTCCTACTCGGGCGGTTATAAAATTAATTGAAGTCATTTGATAATTTTTATGCTCATATTCCTAATGAATTAAGGAAGAAATTGGACTATAAGAGCAAGAATCAGAGCATGTGCCATGCTTAGTGAGTGATGCAGCAGGTTAAGTATTTTTATTTTAAGTAAATTGCCAACTTTTAAATCTACCATAGTTATACCTGTATATGAATTTACAAGTATATAAAAAAATATATAATATATAATACTATAACGTCTAATTTGTCAAAATAACGAAATCCTATAAAAAACAAGGAAAACTAAAACAGGCATGCATGTGTCATGGGTTCGATTCCCACCAATGGCAACAAAATTAATACATTTTTTTTGTACATTTTGCCATGGTCTGGGTGTTTATAAAAAATATGTATTATATATTGTTGTTTCTGGTACACATAGTACCTACAAGCCTAGAGCTTAGTTTGTGGCCAGAGCAATGTATGTAAACTGTCCTGCCTGAATACTGGTTTGAGGTAGTCAGTTAATCCCTCTTATGATTACACAATAACTATAGAACAATTAGATGTTTCCAGAAATTTTTTTTTGTCAACTTTTTACCTGATCGCTACAAAAATAAAATAGGTTAAAGTAAAATTCGGTGTAGAAAAAGTGGATAATAATAAGCTTTTACAGCTACAGAGGTTCAGACGACGATACATTTCCGAAACCAACAAGTGAGAAAATAATAATGTGATATTATTGTAAGCATGTTAAAACGCCTTAGATATAAAGAAAATTGGCAGTGCTTCCTCCCGACGAATTTGATCTTTTGGGATTTATAATGACCGAAAAAGCAATTTACGATAATAGAGGTGAAAGAGGAGAAATCAATATTACCTAATAGTGTTGAAATAAGAGTGTTTATTCGTCGGTCAGATATTTTTGCAAAAAAATAATTCAATAAGTTCAATATCCGACAAAATACTTGACGCTCTGTTGTTTTTGAGAACATATCAAGAAAAACGAGATTTTAAGAATAAAAATACTTACCTAATTTTAAATTCTAATAATTGTTGATTTTGCTTGCACATTTTAAATTATAAGAAGTTTGTGAGTTGATTCTGCAATTCTGATATTAAAATCGGAATTCCAATATTGAGATATAATATCTGAAATCAGTATTGCAATTGAAAATCTTCCAATATTATATGCCCTAGTTGTAGTCTAACAAATGCACAGATTTTTTTTATTAAAAACTAATACTTAAATGTGTGAACTATCTAATTGTGGATATTATAATTAAGTTAATTCTACTTTTCTTAATACCCTAAGTTTGTTGTAAACCTTATGAAAAAATAAACTTTCTATGCATTGTCATATTCTATTACTAAACACAAAATTTTAAAATGAATTACCTAATGTGAATTTTATCTAAACAATTAAGTCATAACAGTTTTAGTGAGTAGTGTCTGCACCAAACAAGAAGTTATTTCTTATAGGAAATCAATTGCATTAAAAAAAACAGCATACATATTTATTACAATTTACTAACCTAGTAACATAGTTTAAACATATTTTTACAAAAAATATTTACTACATCTACTTTTTTAAACATGAAGGTTGTTTAAGCCTATATTGTGCCATCTCCACTTCAGCTTCAAAGTAACTTGATTTATCATAACAGAAATATTCAGGTACTTTATATGCTCCAGTCTTCTTTGGGTCGACTCCGGGTCCTACAGATGTTTTAGCAGCGTGAATAACCGCAGCACTCAGACCTGGGACATTGGCATTCACACTACTTCCTGTTCCTGCAGATCCTGTATCAGATAGACCATCTGATAAACTACGCGCACAACTCTTTAATATATTTAAACGCATTAGTCGTTTAACAATCATTTTTAATTATATTAAAATCACTGAATAGTAGGTATTACACAATCAACAAATCGTTTTTCTTGTAATACCACATAACAATAATAAAATGTTATTATTATTATTCTGTGGGTAGTACTCTAATTAATCTGTGTTCTTTCTTAGGTGTCGTTCCGTTTAAGAAAATTATGGCATTTTTTTTTCACTTTTTTTTTGCCCTCGCATTACCCTCTAGACCACGGAATAGAAAAAACAAGTGGAAATGCTATAAAGCACCAAATGTATTAGAACCGGTGTCGCCAAAATCATATATCTATAAGTATTGAATCTATAACCACTTCGTCCTGATTGGTTGCAAACACGGAATAAATAATACAAGTGGAAATGGTATACAACACCAAATGTATCAGAACCGATGTCGCCAAAATCATATATCTATAAGTGTTGAATCTATAACCGTATCGTCCTGATTGGTTACAAAAATACACAGTAATTTTAAACACTATATGCTATGAAATAAGATTTAAATTAATATATCAAAAAATCATGACATCTAGTTTCTAGTAGAAATAAACTGTCTAAACACTCTGCTAAAAAGGTTCTGCTATTAGACCGCAGGTGGCGTGATTTAATCAATATCCGATTAATGGTTTTATGTAGTCGGCATAAGGCCTAATATAGTTTATAATGCCAAAGTCTGTTTGACTATTCTAGAACTTTCTATGCACAAAATATAATAATTCAAGGGCGGGACATAATAAAATATTGAAAGTATTGATATCGATGTTTTTTTTAAATTTAATGTGTGTAGTAAATTATATTTTTTAAATGTTAGTAAAAAGTTTTAGGTGGGAGTAAGGCCTGGGCGGTGGAAACGATACCGATCGGTCGGATCGGTCTCGTTTTCACCGCCCAAATCCAAAATCATGACTAGTCCCTTGACAATTTTTGCATCTGTATGATGCAAAAACTGTCAAGGGACTTCATGATTCGATTTTAGTCTGTGGGTTTACCGGTTTTTGAGATTACTAATCGTTGTAGTAATCTCAAAAACCGGTTATTGCCGAGGTAGTAGTTTCCTTACACAGGGTGTGGTTACAAAACGGGCGGCTGATTTTATAAAAAGTGACAAGGTTTTTAAAATACTCGTAAAGAAAATTCGTTTTCGTCGTCGCTTATTTTGTAACCGCATCATTTAGCCGGCATAGTGGAAGCCCATTCATGGACTATGGGGGTATGCTTATCACCAGGTAGATACAGTCACATGACGTCTTATAATCTATTACTTAGTCTTCCTCATTCATGGAGTCTGTAGACCTGCGTAATAAAAGGTAGGTAGAGTCACATGACACGCTACCCACCTGTTCGTTAGCAGGTCAACAGGTACCATAAATGGGGACGATTGATATTATAAGAGCAGGTCATGTGACTCTGTGCCTACTTGTTGGTTATCAGATCAACTGAGTCCATGAATGGAGACGACTGATATTATGAGAGCAGATTATGGACTCTGCGTCTGGTGGTAAGCAGACCTACAAAGTCCGTGAATAGGTGGATCAATACATTATTGTTTTATAACATTAATCGCTCCCATTATGCCGGCTAATTGGTGCGGTTACAAAACAAATAAATTTACAATTACGATTTAAATAAAACTGTGAAAATGCACAATTATATTTCATATTATGTGACATTTTTTTTATTCTCTTCAAAAGTAGGTATTAAAAGGTAGTAGGTATTCAAAAGTAGTATTTTTACCAATGTTAATAATATTTATAGGCATTCAAATTGTATTACTTACAATAAAAAAAGTAGGTATTTAAAAAAGAAAAAATGAAAGTAAAGTTGTCATAACATTATATTAAATATTTTTCACGTTTCAATTATTTTTTCCCGCTGCGTCAATCCACTTTTCTTTAATGATAGGATCAATAGGAAATCTTTAAAAAAATTTCGCTGAAAAAAAAATATTTGATTAAATAAAAAGTCGATATCCTCATTTAAGTATATACGACATTTTTGTTTTAAATTGAGATGATTATCGCAATACCTTAATTATTGCGCTGAAACAAGAAAATAATCTCAAATACAAAATAATATAACAATAAAAAAATATATCGATTTTTTTAATAAATATACTTTTCCCAGCTCTAATTTAGTAGCGAGTAATTGTATAAAAATGAATGTGTCATTATTTACATTTATAGAAACAAATTCGACCTTAGCAGCAATGAAATAAAGTCCATTATAATATGTATAGCTCTCAAATAGAAATGCATTACGATTTTATATTAAATTAATTAGTAAATGAACTTACCGATGATAAGATAACCACCATTTAAAACATTTTTATATCGACTATCGTTTTTACACTGCAATACAACATAATAAAACATATTTACGAAGTTTTATGCAATTTTATTATCCAGAAAATGGATAACATCAGTGTGGCGTAGAGGACACAACTAACCGCAAAAAAAATGGTATTTGCGGATCAGCGCAAACGGCTGGAACAGGAGCCACGCCCACATCACACTTCCACTTGTTTTATTTATTCCGTGGTTGCAAATATACACAGCAATTTTAAACACTATTCTCCAAATAATTAGATTTAAATTCATATAAAAAAATAAACATGTCATCTATCATAAAGTAGTAAGAACCACTGAACAAATAAGTAAGAACCTCCTATAAAAGGTTCTGCTACTCCTACACAGATGGCATCACGCCATCTGTGTAGGAGTACTACAACATTCGAATAAATGTTTTGTTCAGTCGACATAAGGCATATTATCATTTATATTAAAAAAGTATTTTAGTTTATTCTAGAACTTTCCTTGCATAAAAATATAATAATTCAAAGGCGGCGACATAATAAAATATTTAAAGCATCGATATCGATGCTTTTTTAAAATATAAATGTGCTCTATATATTTAAACGCAGATGGAAGGAAAAACTTTTTAGAAAACATAGCTATAAAACTTTTAGAAAATATAAAGGCTTAAAAAACTGATTTTTGAGATAAGAGGCTCTACCATGGGTTTGCGCATTATAGAAACGTAACGTATTCATTTACGTATACGTGAGCAACAACCAATAGGATCGCTTTATTCATTTCTGTTACCAAAAATAAAGCTATGCTATTGGTTGTTGCTCACGTATACGTAAATAATACGTTACGTTTCTACAATGCGCAAACCCATGGTAGAGCCTAAGTATATTTTTTTAAGTTGAGTTGGGTGACGTTGTCGTAACGTGAGCACGAAACAAAACTTTGGGAAGCAATCTTAATATAACTAGTATTTTTGTAATAAAAATAAAGAAATTAGGCAAAATGAAGAAATTATTTTTGCCTGGATATATTACATAATTTTATCAAAATATTTTTTATCGTTATTAAAAAAAAATGAGTTTTTAGTCGCAATGGTACAGACCCCAATTTTGTTAGTGCATATGACGTGACGAGTCTTAATTAAATATATATCTCAGAAACCATTTTTTTTATTTAAAAAATAATAATTTAGGTATATTCACAAGAAAGGAAATCTTTTCGAAAGCCCATTGATTTGTAAAATTGTTATCGGCAGGATGCATGAAAATTTATCAATGTGCAACTTTTTTGCTCTACATTGTGTTAGAGCAAAAACGTTATTTATAAAAAGTATTTTGCATTAGGCGGCCGGTTCAATTTACAATAAAACAAATAGAGTTGTATTCTTAGTATATTTCACACAATATCTCACTATTACAACGTTCCAAATTTTATATATAACCATATAAAGTAGGACCCTGCAATATTATAATTTATTGCTCGCGATCTGCACTACTCGTTAGCTGATAACCAATGAATGTCGATATATATCTGCCAAAAGTGAGAAAAAAAATGGAAACACCAAGTAAAACCTCAGCAGATTAAAAATATTATAATACAATAGAATATGTATTTATTCAATAAAAGAAAACAAAAAAACTTACGCTAACTTACAATAATATAATAATACGATTACAATGCTAATAAAACTACATTTTATTGAAATGGTTTCACCCTCAGCTTGAGATAAATAAATAGTGTCTCGCGCTCATTTTCAGGATGAACCATGATTATTAACCTAGATTTTATACATAATAAAATTGCTTATTTATTACCTACCATTTCCTTTTTCTGTGCTTGCATTAACCATTTTCTTAAATTAATTTTAAAACTAGTTGGATTTTTAATATTTCTTATGCTATACATAATACATAATAGGTATTAAACGACGCAAAGAGAGAAATTAAATATATAGAACCATCAGGCAGTTCACATTCTTCAACACCGAGAAAGAAGAAACTCAATGGCCAACTAAGATTTTGCCAAAGCAAAATTAAAAAGCAAAGCCTAAAAATAAAACAATTACAAACAAAAAATCAAAGACTTAAATAAAAAAAAAATTGATGAAAAATTATTAAACTTGGATAAAAATTTGCTACGACAAAGGAAAACTTGGATGGTCACAAAAATACTAATTTAGAGGTAAAACTTGTTCATCTTATTCATAATTTATATTTGTAAAATAAAATGAATTGTAATATTTTATTATAAAAATGCAGCGGTCATATATTGTAGCTGAAACCAAAATGAAAAACAATATAACAAAAACAATGAACAGGAGAAAAACTAAATTTAAAATAGTGTGAAATAGATTTGATATTTAGTCAACAAAATACTCTTTTTATCGGTTATCTTATTCTTATAGAACAATTGCCTATTATGAAACATTTTAATATCATATCATAAACACTTCCAATACCTCTATTTTTTTTTTATAGGAGCTCGGCATGTGACCCCACATCCACCTGATCGAAAGCAGTATGCAGGTCCAAGAATGAATACAACCAGCTCTTAGAATTGTGTTGTAAGAGCTGGTTTCATCCATTATGCCGGCTTAAGATGCCTATTCACGCTTCGTTTAAAGGACTCAAGGTTATAGGATGAAGGAAACACGCAAGCAGGTAGAGCATTCCACATTTTAATAGTGCTACAGATGTACGAATCACCAAATCTTTTAGTGCGGGTATGTAGTACCTCTATGTATGTAGTAATAAAAAAAAACACGGTAACTTACTTGATTAAAAAGCTTAACGATTTTCAAAGATGGAAATGCTGTTAGTTTTGTATATTTATATCCTTTATTTGATATTAAAATATCATCTTCTATAAAATGTTCAAAACATATGGTGCTTGATTTTGTTGGCATCCAATCAATTCTACCTGTAGCATCAATCCATTTCTCTTTGACTGTGGTGTCTTTGGGAAACCTAAAAATATTTTAAATCAAGGTTAGAAAGTTGGTTATGTTCTTATTGATGACCTTTTAATGATTTTAATGAAATTATATATAAACCGCTCATTGTAACAATATGGTAAATGGTAAGTAATGGTAATGGTAAGTAATTGTAACAATGGTAGCCTACTAAATTTTGATTATTCAATTTTATAAACTATTAATATCAAGTTTTTTACAAACAACTGTTACTGTGTCTAAATATGAACACAATTCTTCGTAATAGAGAATGGCTGCAGCGCTATAAAGATTTTTTTATGTATGTGTTTTAAGGTAAACCAACCAAATTGTGCTCACTTCTACGTATAGGGAGTTTATCGTTATAAAGAGTTTACACGTACATTTTATTATTCTAAGCCCACACTATTAAAAAAATTTATGCGATACAATATGAATAAATATTAAAAAAAATATGTAAGTATATAATTTTGTATAACTGCCGAAATTGTTCCTTCTTTTCTTTAAATAAATAAGTTATATCGATAAGCACCCACTACAACACTAACTGAGAAGCAAAGAACTTTTGATATCCAAGTTTCAATCTAAAGTATTCTTTATTACAATTACATAAGGTTGATTTTAACTTCATTTTAACTACAATCATTAGTAAACTAAAATAAGCTAAGGTTTTTAAAGAATACTAACAAAATCGTACTTACCGATGATACGAAACAACTCCATTACGAAGATTTTTTCTCCTACTATCGTTTTTGCACTCCAGAATGCAACAATACGGCATATTTACAATAATTATGCGGAAAAATCAGGAACGACGCGAGACTACCAACTCGAAGCGATGTTAGACACGACTGATAACGACTGGGATCAAATAAGCGTACATACGCTTAATTGTGCCACACTAAACACGCCTACTTTGCACTTCCACTTGTTTTTTCTATTATACGTAGAAGTCAGCACAATTTGGTTGGTTTACCACATACATAAAAAAATATTTATAGCGCAGCAGCTATTCTCTATTATGAAGAATTGTGTTCATATTTAGACACAGTAACAGTTGTTTGTAAAAAGAAATTGAAATTAATAGTTTATAAAATTGAATAATCAAAATTTATTAGGCTACCATTGTTACAATTACTTACCATTACCATTACTTACTATTTACCATATTGTTATAATGAGCGGTTTATATATAATTTCATTAAAATCATTGAAAGGTCGTCAATAAGAACTTAACCAACTTTCTAACCTTCGTCATATGCACAAACAAAATTGGGGTCTGTACCATTGCGACTAAAAACTCATTTTTTTTAAATAACGATAAAAAATATTTTTATAAAATAATGTAATATTCCAGGCAAAAATAATTTCTTCATTTTGCCTAATTTCTTTATTTTTATTACAAAAATACTAGTTATGTTAAGATTGCGTCCCAAAGTTTTGTTTCGTGCTCACGTCACAACAACGTCACCCAACTCAACTTAAAAAAATATACTTATCTCAAAAATCAGTGTTTAAGCCTTTATATTTTCTAAAAGTTTTATAGCTATGTTTTCTAAAAAGTTTTCCCTTCCATCTGCGTTTAAATATATAGAGCACAATTTATATTTTAAAAAAGCATCGATATCGATACTTTAAATATTTATTATGTCGCCGCCTTTCAATTATTATGCAAGGGAGTTCTAGAATAAACTAAAATACTTTTTTATATAAAAGATAATATGCCTTATGTCGACTGAACAAAACATTTATTCGAATGTTGTAGTAATCACGCCATCTGTGTTTGAATAGCAGAACAAATTTTATAGGAGGTTCTTATTACTTTATGATAGATGGCATGTTTATTTTTTTATATGAATTTAAATATAATTATTTGGAGAATAGTGTTTAAAAATGCTGTGTATATTTGCAACCAATCAGGACGAAGTGGTTATAGATTCAATACTTATAGATATATGATTTTGGCGACACCGGTTCTAATACATTTGGTGCTTTATAGCATTTCTACTTGTTTTTTCTATTCCGTGGTAATAATGGATAGTAATAATATATATAGGCTGAAGAGGAATTGGTAAAGGAATAGGGTAGAGAAAGGAATGGCGACATGACCGATACTTAGGACATTTTTAAATTAAAATACTTTGCCAACTACCCAACTTAAAATATTTGTTAAATTTAATTACAAACACTTAAATACAATTATATAAGTCTATTCTTATATTATAAGTTTCTTGATGGTTTATAAAATTGTACACTTACAGCTTTAATTTTTTTTAAAGGAGGTATATAATATATTAGGGAGGCGCCCTTTGGCCATAAATCGCCTCTCCAGTGAGAACAGAAGATGGCGGCCAAACAACTAGATATGGGACACTTGTTGATAATAATTTTACCTAATTGAATTATCAGTAATCGATTATTTTTTGGATTTTTTCTTTTGTTAATATTAATGTACATTATATTTTAGAACCATTACTTACAGAAGGTTTTATACTTTTTAATAGAAATTCTCATACTATAAAAATTCCGCCAACTGAAAAGACGAATTCTTCATCTTTGTGTGAACTTGTCCATTGTATGGAAATTACAACCTTAAAATAATATTATATTGACAGTTTAATTTCTAAAGTAAAAATAACTATTGAACTTCATCTTCATGAGGTTATCTTATAATAAGGCTCTTATCTATTTATTACACCTTTATGATAATTATTATTTTACTACGAGTATTTTCGCACTAGGACCCCTGGTCCTACTGGGAAGCCACGAAACTATCGTCGATTGGTTTAGCTATGTGGCTTCCCTGTAGGACCCCTGTATTACTTCGATGCAAAATGTAGTTAACGCGTCCTCATGAAATGGACTCTAACCCATCATCAAAAGTCTCGAGAAAAAAAATTAGAGACAAAAAGATTAATAGAAATTAAAAATAAATATCTTCCTCTAGCAACCTATAAAGGCTGAACGGATTCAATAATGTGAACTCGTAATACGAAAAAAAAGATGGCTGCTGTTAGATATTTACCTCTGCGATAAATAATTGCTTAATATTTACTAACTGTCTACTATCTGCTTCTTATATAAATGGAAAAAGTGTATTAAATAACTATTTGTGCTGGACCTGTTATTTAATCAAGAGCTGACTGTGGAAACCTAAATAAATGGCAATTTGCATAGTGCAGAAGTGTTGAGAACTATTTTAGACTCTCCATGTGTTTCGCGTCCGCGTTAATTTAATTTAATTTTGTAAAGTACTTACTGTTTCAACTTTCATATTTTATTTTGGGTTTTTTTGTTTGTAATACCATGGACTGTTTATATCCAACTCGACACTGGCACTAATCCCTTCGTACAATTGAGGGGTATTTGCCATTCTACAAAAAGAAGAAGAAGAAGAAGAAGATTCAATAATGTTTTCCACCAACGGAAAGTCCGTGTTGCCATATATTTTTTCGAAAAATTACCCACCAACAGTCAAGTATGACCGTTGTTCCAAATATCAAGTGAAGAGAAAAAAAAAACCCAACGACAAAATGGCTACCAATTAATTATATTCTATGCCATAATTTTATCGAAATTTAAGGGATTAATTGAGATAACACAAACACTGAGACACTGCGTAAGTAAATGCTACACTTCTCACACTTAAGATCACAACCGAATGCTTATTTTACAAAATTGTTAAAATTTTGCACAAAAATATCCTATAAACTTAACTATGATAAAAATGAAAATATAACACAAACACACATCTACAGCGCGAAAAGTAGTTTTTTTTTTTGGTACACGGTACAAGTCGTTCCATTACCAAAAAATTTTAACATCTGAAGTTAACTTCAAGCGTTGCTTTACCAAAACCAAACAGGGGCCTTAGAGAAAAATCAGGCTTACTTAATAATAGATAATTTAAGCATTATTTTCCAGTATTCAAAATAATTTTAGAAGTTGGGAAAAAAAGTTCTGACAGCTTTTGTTACGTGCTGATTCTTCTACCTTTTCTGTATATTTGTCCACATTATGCAGAAAAAAATGCTTTATACATTAAAAAATATTATTTTGGCTGATCTGGGGCCTTATTCCGAGTTTGCAACCGCTAATCACGACAAGACGTTGCGCAAACTATAAATATGGAAATATAAGCTCTATTCCAATGGTTATATAGTATGTATTAGGTTGGCTATTATAATGCCGCCATCTTGAAATACACGAATTCTTCGCAAGTTTAAACATGTATGGAGCATTGGAATTTCAACTTTATAATTAAAACGATAGAACTTACATTTCAACACCCGGACTTTACGCAAAATGCGCGACGGTGAACGTGTCAAAACTCGGAATAAAGCCCCTGGATTGAGATTTAACAAAATAAAGAGAGATTTCACATTATTTTGAAAGAAAAAGAAACGGCCGCATAGTATTGAATGCCCTTTGTCCATTATGTATATACGTAGTGAAAGCTTAATTTCAATTTTATATGATGTTAGCGCGTGAAGCTAGCAGCGTTATTAAAAATGGAACGACCACTCGGACCACTTGAGTAGTTGATTAATAATCACAGATTATATAGTAATGTAGGCACTATAGTATGTTCACGTTATGAAAGGCCCTCTGAAGGTTGACAGTGACAATAGAACGTATCTTTTTACTTTGATTGATAATTTCAACGACGTATCCGAAGCGCATGAAAAAGGCGGTTACGTTCCATGTGAGTTTTTTTTTAAACTAGTGATGTTCCAGTATTTTTTTTTTATGGAATCTTTTTATTTTATTTTTTCTTTATTTTTAAATAAATTTGTTTGTTTAATAATGAATGTAAAATATAGCTTTTCTAAAAAAAATATAAACTAGGCAGAGATACAAAATTTTCATTTATAGATTTAGAACAGATTTTTCAATGAAAAAATGTTTTAAATAGAAGATTCATGTTAAATATCTTTATATATTGTTGTAAAATAACTATTTATAAGGTAATTAATTGTTTATAATACCTATAAGTTTTTACGTGAAGTAATGTCCTATCCTACATTTTATATTTTTTAAGGAGACAACAATATGAGGGAAACTTTCATGTGACATTCAATACGTACAAACGTTCTGAAAAGAAAATGGAGAAAGGCGCTTTAGCCCCGGTTTCTTGATGGATAGTCATCTTGACTAATTGTTAAATAATGACAGATAAATTACTATTATTACTATAAAAAATATTCTTACTATTTCGAAAATAAGTGTTTCTGGATGGATAGTTTAATTTACTATCTGTTAAATATAATAAATTAATAACAATTTCTTACAATTGTGTTGTGTTTTCTTAAAAATTATAAACAAAAAGAATTTGAGCATAGAAATATTTTACCAATTGTGAAATCGGATTGTTCGGATGAAGATTGTTTCAAACAAGCGTAAAATCATTTTCGATCAAAGATATGATCACTCTAAAATTTGGGATGAATTGCGGATATATATAAAACATATCTGTGGCTCATAAAATAATATAAAACCTTTCTTGTGGCTCATAAAATAATATAAAACCTTTCTTCAATGCCGAACAGCAAGGTAACAAAATAACTTTATATTCAATGTATATTATGTATAAAATTGCCGAAAACTGAACACAAACTAAATTTATATATATATATATATCATCACGGGTGCCTTACGACGCCCGAGACCGCCTAGAAGGCCCCAGGGTACACAGCGGAGGGGTTTTAATCACACCTTGTCGTAGCCGTTGGTATGAGTCTACACCGAATAAGTGGCTAGCTCGTCGCGATGTTTTGGATAGACTCAATAACCCATCTATAAACAGTTTCACAAGTTGGTATAGTGAAACCGGGACCAAGAGCTTAACGTGCTCTCCGAGGCACTATAGTGGTGTTGTCAAACAAATGTACATATTTTTTTAAATAAAAATTGGTACACCGGGATTCTAACTAACTCGGCCACCACGTATATTAAACTAAATTTCCTAGCAAAATATTTAACAAATGGTTAAGTTGTGTCTACTGATAACCTATTGATAACTATAGTTTTTGCATAAGGATTAATGAATTAACTATAGTTGCTTTACCAACTGTAAAAGATATCTACAAATAGTTATCCATCAAGAAACCGGCCCTTAGTCGTAAATGCAATAGCTTATTCGTAAACGAATAATTAAAATATGCGATTCACGGTAATATTAATAACATATTAAATTACAAAGCAAATAATTGTAAAATTGTCTCATATGATACAACCTATAAATTATTTTGACAGCCTCTGTAGACTAGTGGTTGCGCCTTTGGCGTTATATCCGGAGGTCGTGGGTTTGATTCCCACCCATGCCAAAAAAAAAAATGAGTAGGTATGTTTTTTCTGTATAGTTTGTCATGGTCTGGGTATTTATAAAATATCATCATCATCATCATGCCAGCCTTTCTTTGCGCGTCCACTGCTGGACATAGGCCTCCCCCAAGGATCGCCACAATGACCGGTTCTGCGCTGCCTGTATCCATCGGCTTCCCGCGACCTTTTTCAGGTCGTCGGTCCATCTTGTGGGGGGCCTGCCTCTGCTGCGTCCTCCAGCACGCGGTCGCCACTCGAGAACCTTAATACCCCAACGGCCGTTCGTTCTGCGAGCTATGTAGCCTGCCCACTGCCACTTAAGTTTGGCGATTCTGGAGGCTATGTCGGTTACTTTGGTCCTTTTGCGGATCTCATCGTTTCGAATACGATCCCGCAAGGAAACGCCGAGCATAGCGCGCTCCATCGCCCTTTGTGTGACTGTGAGCTTTTTCATGAGGCCCATAGTAAGCGACCACGTCTCTGATCCGTAAGTTATCACTGGCAACACACACTGCTCGAACACCTTGGTTTTTAAACACTGCGGTATTTGGGACGAGAAGATATTACGTAGCCTCCTAGTATTATAAAATATAATATGTATTATATCGTTGCTTCTGGTACACATAGTACAAACCTAAAGCTTAGTTTGTGACCAGAGCAATATGTTGTCCTACATATATTTATATATTTTTTACATATACATTTATAAATCAACTATAATAGAACAATAATCAACGGAAAAAATCGATTTTGTGTAGCACATATCTTATTAATACCTGCCCCGGCAACAGAGTCTACCCTAGCCGGAACTCGGCCCCACCGAACAACCGGGGCCGATAGACAATAGTAGTATATCTTATTATCAGATCCGATTATAAATAAAGTCAAAAAAATATTCAATAAAAAAAACAATTATTTATAAATGCCCATCTCTAAGCACGATGCTTCAGGGGGGCGTTCTTATCGTAACATACTATAGTCACTGAACCATGAACAAATAAGTAATCACAGATTATAATGGGTGGTCCAGGGGCCTTATTACATGAGTAAATAAACGGAACAGAGTCCAAGCTCTCTTTTTTTCACTGATCATTCGACCCCGTATGTTTAGTAGGGTCGAGAGCCGGCTCGGGCAACCCGCCGGGGTCTAGTCGCGGTAACGCTAATAATAAATGACAAATCCTATAAATATATGTATTTTTTTTTTGTTTTTCTTAAAATATATTGTTTATTTTTTAAGGTGTGGTACAATCTGAATGAAATAATAGACTTTCCTTAAATAATTGTTTGAAAAACATCGCACAAACGTGCACGTGACGTAGCGCCAGTGCACAATAGACTGGCAGCCCTATCGTTCATACCGCAACTGGAGCCGGTTTTTACCCCGGGCGGCGCGTCTGTGAACCCGTCTCGGTGAGAGATCACGCGCACGTCCCGCGCTTTGTGTAAGTGTACAACGGGCCGATTATAGGCAGCTTGGACTCTGTTCCGTTTATTTACTCAAGTGGCCTTATTCCGAGTTTGCAACCGCTAAACACGACAAGCCCTGCCGATGATAAGCCACATCGACAAACCAATCGACGCATCGATGGATAAAATGTATAGGTCCTATATACACATAGACAATATTTCCTATACTATAGGAAATATTGTCTATGGTTAGAATTCGATCGCAGAGAAACGTCAAATCACAGACATACTATTTCGCATGTATTTTTAATAGTATAACGATAGAGTAACTCATTTATAGGAATCAATCGGTATATTAAAAGATTTTTATTACGTAATCTATCGTCTGCAATTACATGTTTAGTGGAATTCTGCAATTCCTTACAATACCACAGAAGAAATAATAGTACAAGTACAGAAGCTCCACTCCGAAAGTTCAATTAAATAAATAGCGACTCTTGCACCGACACAATAAAGCTCAGTTCATATCGCACAGCGCTAATGGCCTACATTTATATTGACCTAATATTGCCTCTCTTTCTAACGCGTCATTCTTTACTTTTCTGACGACGTTAGGGTTGTCTTCTTTTAAACAAAACCTAGGTTAGGTACTTAGTAGTAAGTACGTAGATCATAAAACAATTTTATTTTATGATGTCTGCTGCATAGGTATTTTAACCTAAGGAGATACGGAAGCCATAAGGCACACTACATTATCTACGAAACTAAATATTGCTTTTCAGTGTATAGGCACAAAAGAAAAAATAGTAGGTACAAGTAGTATAGGTAGATTATGTGAAATGATATAAGTGCGAATAATACCTTTAAAAGAAAAACTTCAAAAATATTACCTCAGTATATATTTGCTTAGTCTATGTTATTTATTATTAAGCAACCTACGTAGGTAGGTACCTAATTGGGCAAATTAATAAGTATGTACGAGCAAGTATGTATGTTGTCTACTTATCAAAACTGCATAATATTTCTAATAAATAATATATATGCATAACATAGTAATAGTTAGTTGATGAAAATTGAATTTGAATGAAAAAATTGATGAATTTCCTACGTTTCTACAATGCATACTTTCTCTAATAAGCATTTGTCCCGCCATCACATTGAATACTTTTTACAATTCTCACGTTTTATCATATTCTTATTTTTCCGGAATTTTCACCTTCTTTTCAGTAGAAGTTTAAAATATTTAAAAAAGTTAAACATTGTTTTGTTTCTTCTCACGGTTGTTGTCGCGGGCGGCGCGTTTCTTACACCCAATATTCGTTCTCAACCAATATAAGACTCATGACAAGGCAAGGGTCTTGTCTTGAGGTAGCCGTGCTGTGACTGTAGGATAAGACTGATACTTTGTCAACGTGACACGCTCACATGTCTTGTCGTGGCCATGCTACGGCTACAGTAGGGGTTTGAGTAAGCAAATTATAAATTACGGGGTCTGGTTTGTTCGGCCGATCGTTCGCAGTAGCAAATGCCCGTAAAATAGCATCTCGCTGTAGACCCCCAGAGATGAACGTATTTCAGTTCAATGAGGAGTTTTCCAGTGGTTATTATTTAACGCAACAGATGGCGTTTAGTCGCTTTCTACAAAAACTGTCAAAATAGATATATAAAATACACCCAAAATTTAAGATAAATAGGAAAATAAATAACTTTATACGAATAATTTATAAAATTTACTTAACTTTGTTTATTATTTACACTAATATCCGGAGCACTTTGCCTTATAGCACCGACTTAAGTAATCTTTTTCTTTTAAATATCATCATATCAGTAATTAAATTTGAATTTCTAAGGTGTCTTGGTCATTTTTAAGAAGTTTCTCTTGACAGGGTATCTACTAAATATTATAGAATATAGAGAAGTAGATACAAATGTGATAAAATATGGTAAAAAATATTACACGTCTTGCAATACCAAAATTTAGTTTTAAGTCATAGAGATTTTTTGTATATATTTAAGTAATCTATATAGAAATATAGACTACTCAAGTATAGAAACAGCCTTTTTTGACAGTTTTTGTGGATATCTCTCCTGGGGCTTTATTCCGAGTTTGACACGTTCACCGTCGCGCATTTTGCGTAAAGTACGGGTATTGAAATGTAAGTTCTATCCTGTTAATTATAAAGTTGAAATTCCAATGCTCCACACATGTTCAAACTTGCGAAGAATTCGTGTAATTCAAGATAGGCATTATAATAGCCAACCTAATACATACTATATATCCATTGGAATAGAGCTTATATTTCCATATTTATAGTTTGCGCAACGTCTTGTCGTGATTAGCGGTTGCAAACTCGGAATAAGGCCCCTGCTGCCATCTAGTAGAATATTTTGGAACCGTTAAAAAGAAAACTCCCATGGAGGTATATAATATAATAGGGAGGCGCCCTTTGGCCTTAAAGCTTCGCTTCGCCTCTCCAGTGAGAACAGGGGTCTTATTCCGAGTTTGCAAACGTTAAACACAACAAGACGTTGTGTAAACTATAAATATTGAAATATAAGTTCTATTCCAATGGCGAAATAGTATGTATTAAGGTTGGCTATAATAATGCCGCCATCTTGAAATACACGAATTCTTCGCAAGTTTCTATATGAGTGGAGCATTGGAATTTCAACTCTATAATTAACAGGATAGAATTTTTATTTCCATATTTATAGTTTACGCAACGTCTTGACGTGTTTAGCGGTTGCAAACTCGGAATAAGGCCCCAGCCCCCCTAGCCAAGAGCATGAGCGCTAAAAGCGCGCACGAAAGTTTTGTATGAAGATGACATTTGGTGATGACGTCACTTTCGTTTTTATCGTTACAGAAATAACCAAAACGAGACAACAATATAGATACACCAATAGGATAATAAATTTGTTATCTCCCTCTCTTTCACGCTTCTGCGACGTTCGAGCGTAAAAAGCGACAATGCTCTTGGCTAGGGGGGCTGAAGATGGAAGATGCCACACAGCTAGAGTTGGGACACTTGTTGATAATAATTATACCTAATAGAATTTTTAATAATCGATTATTTTTTTGATATTTTCTTTTGCTAATATTAATATTAAATTATATTTTAGAAGCATTACTGAAGATGACAGAAAGATTTATACTTTTTAATTGAAATTCTCATACTATAAAAATGCCGTCTACTTGAAAACCGGAATTCTTCATCTTTGTGTGAACTTGTCCAGTGTCATTGTCAATGTCGAAATTACAATTTTAAAATAATATTATATTGACAGTTTTTTTATATTTTTTTATAAAATCTATTAATATATTTTTTTATATTGTTTTTTTTTTAAATTATTATTATGTTTTAATTTAGGTATAGTTTTAATTTTATTAGTATTACTTATTTATGTTTTGTAAGTTTCTTTAATAAATTTTGTACTATTTTATTAAAATAAAACTTATACGAGTGAAGTCAGAAGTCCTAGTTTCTAATACTAGATGGCAGAAGAGTCTGTTTTTTGTTTTTACTTTTTTCAGTATTTTATATTTATGCATTTTATACATGTAGGTTGACCCGTAATAGTGTCAACCTACAATACATGGAGTGTAGGTTGACCCGTAATAGTGTCAACCTACACTCCATGTATTGTATGTAGGTTGACCCGTATTAGTAGCCTAATATCTATCTGGTCTAAACGAAGTAAACCTTTATAACTTGTTATATATATACCTAGGTTTCATTGTAAAAATATATAATATTTTAATAAATTTATTTATTATTTTAATGTAAATTTTTCGTGACGATGATCCACGCAAATTCGTGTCGTTATGAGAATATGTAGATGAATATACTTGGTAGGTTTTTAAAATTAATTTGGTAAGTTTTCAGCGGAATATTTTGTTATGTTCATTGCGAGACAGCGCGGCAGTTTGTATTATTGGGCTCTCACTATATAGCATGAAACATATGAAACCAAGGCGGTTCCAATAAATGCATAAAAAATGCCTTTACAACGAAATGCAAACAAAACAATTGTGTGCAACAAATCAACGCTCAATGATTGGTTGAACATTCAAAACAAAAAGTGACAACAAAAATAAATAATATCTTCAGTCTCAAATTTGGAAAGGCAATTTTAGCCATTAGGGTGGCTTTCTCTCTATATATCACCATGCATCACAGCCTTAGGAATATCATGTATGCATGCATGCGATCATCAGACTATTTGTATTAGTTTGACAAAGTTATTATTACACGTATTCTTTGGCATATTGGAAATTTGGGAATGTAAACTTCAAAATAATTTTATTGTAATATGAAATTCTCTATGAAATGAAATTCTCCTACTTTTTTATTACAAAGGAGATCCGGCCGCCGCTATACAAATTTGGCCTAATATATTGTACCAAATCATTTGGTATATAGGGTTGAAGATAATAATTTTGAGATGCTCATTTAACGGTATTTGTATATTTTTTTAGCCAGGAAATGAGAAATATAGCATTACAAAATATTTACAGTAGCAATACTTGTGCATTGCTGGTATCACTAAATGTTTCGTGCCACAAACCATAAAGTAATATATACATACGGAAACCACAAACATTTCTCAAGCATGTAAGTTATTGTCGCTATCGGTATATAAAATTATTATGTAATTTGTTAATATTAAATTAAGCCAGAAGTAGTATTTAAATAAAACTACTATTTACAATAGGTATAACGAAAAAGTAAAGTTGGTATATAATAATATTATAAATCACGAACTTTCATCTTTATGTAAATAGGAACGTGCTGGGATGTCAACTATAGAGAGGTGTTGAAAAATAGGCAATATGTTAATATAAAATGTAAATATTCCTTAAAATAGGGTTTTGGTTAAACAATTATAATTCCTTAATAAATATTCATTAATTTAGATTGTTTTTTATTTTAGTTTTTAGGTTACATAAATATTAAATATCGCTTTTGACATTCTTTTTTCATAATATAGAAAGGCCTATTTTTTGTAAGGCAAAAAAAGTTTAAAACTTTTTTTTCTTAAATCCCGTGAAATTTAAATTAATTGAATAAGTGTTTTATAAACAGATTCTAGTCAAGTATTTTTTTATTATAATTTTTTCTCGGTACAAAATGGTGTCCTTTATAACTACCACCAAACACAATAATAACTTTTATTTATTTAGTGTGTTCGTTTACTACTGTTTTTCGCTTAAAGCGCTTAGGCTTTAAGCCAATCTAATCAGCCGTCAATGTACACAAAGCGAAGCAAAGCAATCGCAGCGTTTGCAGGAGTACTCGAACAGTTTTATGTGCATAAATAAAAATCATATACAATTCATAAGAGAATACAAAATAGAGTTCAAAAACTGTTAAGTGAAAGGGAGGGAATAATAAAAATAAACAAAAAAAAGTATTTGATACACAATTGTGACCACAGACAATTTACTTTGATTGCATTACTCGTATTTTCAAAGCGTTCGCAGCGAATTCGATGACTGGATCCACTCGGTCCCGCGCTTTTTAGTTTAGCTATACATAGTAAAATAATTGCACTTTCATCTGCGTTAAATTTATGGTATCTAGATGATGGAACAATAGCAGGAAACATAAATGATATTATTTCTGATTTAAATAAATTAATACCTGATATGAAATCAATTGGTCTAGATATTAATTCTAAGAAATCTGAAATTTATTTTAATCCCAATAAACAAGCCAATGAAATACATGACATTGCATCAAAAATTGAAAATGTACTCTCAAATTTAAAAATATTGAATTCTGGAAACCTTATTTTATTAGGGGCTCCATTATTAAATAATGTTCTCAGACCTTTGTTATTAGGTAAACAACAAAACTTATTATATTTTAAAAATCAACTACTCAATATTTCCCCTCATGTCGCTCTAATTCTTTTAAGAAATTGTTTTAGTATGCCAAGATTAACATACTTTCTAAGATGTTCTCCTTTCTGGCAACATACTGATATCCTTAATGATATAGACATAGTTATTAAAAATAGCTTGTAAGAAATTTTAAACATTTCATTAAATAACACATCATGGTTACAAACCACATTACCGATTCGTTTAGGTGGATTAGGACTACGATGTACCTCAGATGTCGCACTCCTGGCGTTCTTGGCTTCTATACACAAATGCATACCTTTTATTGGTAAAGTTTTAAATCCATCCTTAATGGAGAAAGGCGTATGCTTTTTAGATGAAGCCATCAATGTCTAAAAAGACAAAGCCAATCAAATAGACCTACCATTACAAAAATCTGTGCAAAAAATTTGGGATTTACCATTAATAAACTTAAAAATTGATAATTTAATAAATCATTTCACAAATTCAGATAAATCAAGATTCTTAGCATCTCAAAATAAAGAGTCAGGTGCATGGCTCGAAGTCATGCCATCACCAAATCTAGGCACCTTGTTAGACCGACAAACAATAAGAATAGCAGTATCCCTCAGGATAGGTGCTCCCATTTGCCGGCCTCACAAGTGCATTTGTGGCACTATGGTCACGTCTTTAGGTCACCATGGTTTATCCTGCAGGCTGAGTGCTGGGGCCTAACCAAAGAACACGATCGCCAATCGAATCGCCTTATCGATCGATAAAAATGTATAGGAATTTTACTCTATGGGTAGAATCCGATCGCCGTGATACGTCAAATCCCATACATTTGGCTTTCGATGGGTATTTCGATTCGATTATCGATCGGTTCTTTGGTAAGGCCCACGGAATAGAAAAAACAAGTGGAAATGCTATAAAGCACCAAATGTATTAGAACCGGTGTCGCCAAAATCATATATCTATAAGTATTGAATCTATAACCACTTCGTCCTGATTGGTTGCAAATATACACAGCAATTTTAAACACTATTCTCCAAATAATTAGATTTAAATTCATATAAAAAAATAAACATGCCATCTATCATAAAGTAGTAAGAACCTCCTATAAAATTTGTTCTGCTATTCCAACACAGATGGCGTGATTACTACAACATTCGAATAAATGTTTTGTTCAGTCGACATAAGGCATATTATCTTTTATATAAAAAAGTATTTTAGTTTATTCTAGAACTTTCCTTGCATAAAAATATAATAATTGAAAGGCGGCGACATAATAAAATATTTAAAGTATCGATATCGATGCTTTTTTAAATATAAATTGTGCTCTATATATTTGGAAGGGAAAACTTTTTAGAAAACATAGCTATAAAACTTTTAGGAAATATAAAGGCTTAAACACTGATTTTTGAGATAAGTATATTTTTATAAGTTGAGTTGGGTGACGTTGTTGTGACGTGAGCACGAAACAAAACTTTGGGACGCAATCTTAATATAACTAGTATTTTTGTAATAAAAATAAAGAAATTAGGCAAAATGAAGAAATTATTTTTGCCTGGAATATTACATTATTATATAAAAATATTTTTTATCGTTATTTAAAAAAAATGAGTTTTTAGTCGCAATGGTACAGACCCCAATTTTGTTTGTGCATATGACGAAGGTTAGAAAGTTGGTTAAGTTCTTATTGATGACCTTTCAATGATTTTAATGAAATTATATATAAACCGCTCATTATAACAATATGGTAAAATAATAGTAAGTAATGGTAATGGTAAGTAATTGTAACAATGGTAGCCTAATAAATTTTGATTATTCAATTTTATAAACTATTAATTTCAATTTCTTTTTACAAACAACTGTTACTGTGTCTAAATATGAACACAATTCTTCATAATAGAGAATACCTGCTGCGCTATAAATATTTTTTTATGTATGTGGTAAACCAACCAAATTGTGCTGACTTCTACGTATAGGGAGTTTATCGTTATAAAGAGTTTACACGTACATTTTATTATTCTAAGCCCACACTATTAAAAAATTGTATGCGATACAATATGAATAAATATTAAAAAAAATATGTAAGTATATAATTTTGTATAACTGCCGAAACTGGTGGGCGATTCTCGCGCTTTCGACATTCATCTCGATTCGAGATTTTTAAACAAAAAATTACTAAATATGAGATGAATGTCGAAAGCGCGAGAATCGCCCACCTGTTCCTTCTTTTCTTTAAATAAATAAGTTATATCGATAAGCACCCACTACAACACTAACCGAGTAGCAAGAACTTTTGAAATCCAAAGTTCAATCTAAAGTATTCTTTATTACAATTACATAAGGTTGATTTTAACTTCATTTAAACTACAATTGTTAGTAAACTAAAATAAGCTAAGGTTTTTAACGAATACTAACAAAATCGTACTTACCGATGATACGAAACACCTCCATTACGAAGATTTTTTCTCCTACTATCGTTTTTGCACTCCAGAATGCAACAATAAGGCATATTTACAATAATTATGCGGAAAAATCAGGAACTACGCGAGACTACCAACTCGAAGCGATGTTAGACACGACTCATAACGACTGGGATCAAATAAGCGTAGCTACGCTTAATTGTGCCACACTAAACACGCCTACTTTGCACTTCCACTTGTTTTTTCTATTCCGTGGTAAGGCCCCAGGACGTATACCGAGACATAGTAATTTAAATAATATATTAAAACGTGCGTTAGCATCCGTCGGTATACCCAGCACTCTCGAGCCTGCGGGGTTAGATTGTGATGATGGAAAAAGACCAGATAGCATGACTATAGTCCCATGGCAGAGAGGCCGAGCATTAATATGGGACGCCACTTGTGTAGATACCCTTGCCCCCAGTTACGTCCACGTCACCTCTAAAAACAGAAATACGCTACACACTTTTCCTCCTATGAATTTCTAGCGTTTGCGGTGGAGACTTTAGGACCATGGTCTCCAGATGCAAAAACATTTGGAAAAATTCTAGGAAAACTTTTAATTGATGCATGGAGACCAACGTGCTAGGTCCTATTTTTTCCAACGCATATCGCTGGAAATTCAGAGGGGGAATAGTGTGAGTATTCTGGGCACGTGCGCAGCATCGGAAGACTTAAATGAAATATTTTATCTAATTTAGTTTTAAAATTATTTATAAGTTTTTGTTTATTTTTTTTATTTTTTTTTTATTTATTTTAACATGGCACTGGATACAAGTCCATCGGCCAGTTTTTGTTTATATATAATAGTTTTTTTTTTTTTAATAAAAATATTTTGAAAAAAAAAAAAAAATATCATTAGTATTCCCTACCCTGCGTTCCGAGAGCTAACGCGGGCAGTTTCTCGTGCTGACTTCAAAAACCAGCGCGACCGCCCGTTTCAACACAGCCATGTCATTTTTTTTATTAGCGATGCTAAAATGCAGCTCGGAAACGATCGGTGTTGATTTTTGATGCCACTTTTTGACAAGAAGCACTATTTTGAATTAAATAATTGAAATTAAAAATATTACTACCTTATCATTATATAATAAATCAATATTTTTTAATTAACTATTATTTAAATACAATAATTTTATAATATCACAATATTAATTTAATTAACAACCTCAAACTAAACATACCAAAGCTGAATTTAGTTACACGATATTTATTTTTTAGGTTTATTCGAACTTTTAAAACTAAAACAGATATGAATATATAAAATAATTAATTAAATTCCAATTTGTAGATAGATATTCACATGTAAACAAACATCTGTCAAAAAGTAGCCGTGCTAACTTTTCGTGTTAAAATTTCTGTTCGCCGCGCGGTGAAACGACCTTGGTTAAAAAAACCAGCGATCCGTGGCAGCGATGCTAAGCACGGAACGCGTGCTAGTTATTTGTTCAGTGAACGCAGCTTAAAAGAAGAGGCTGTCGTCTTCCTTGTCTATGAAAATTTTTCACGACTGTTTTGTATAGTTCTTCTATCTCATTTATTTCGCCGATTTTTCGTTAATTTATGAGAAATGTTCAGCATTTCTAGGATATAAAAGAGCAATACGTTGGAAATAAAATATGTGAAAATTGAAAACACTGTTTTACAGGCAAATTATAGTGTCTTTTAAACCAAGTCCAACCATTTAAACGAAAGGTGAGTAAAAAAATTTAATTACAGTTTTTACTTCTTTGCTTCAACTGTAACGGTACAAACTTATAATAATGTTGGTCTATGTATCTTATAGTTTATAATGTTCAAAATTCCTCTATATTTTCATTCCAAGCGCTTAAAATATGGTTCCCTTTATAAATATGTATAACTTCAAATATATGTATATATACCTACGCGTTTGTATATTGTGTATAGTAAATTGTGGTAAACCGACTAAGTTAAGAATGTCGTGCGGAGTTTTAAAGAACTAAAGTGATCAATTTCTATGCTATCGTATTCGTTTTCTATTCTTTTATTTAATTATTAGTAATAATTTTATGTCTTTTATAATTTTTTTTCCATATTCATTACAAATTGTTGTATATGTTGTGACGGGTAATTTTTTTGAATGAAAATATCTAAATTTTTAATTTAGTCGCAGAATATATTTTTTGTCTATGGAATTTTATTTCGGAATTCGGTGAAAGATGCCTTTTACAGTGTGTTATTATATGTGATTTGTTACATATTTATTAATAAGTTACAATGTTAAGTATGTTAAAATATCGAAATAATGTTACTGCATCATAAAGATAATAAAATATTGTTAGTTTAATTGGCGGGAAGTGTCGATTCGAAAATGGCGAATGCGTCTGTGTCGGATGTGTTGCGCGAAGCCGCAGATTATCTCTGTAAGTTGGGAAACAACCTCAAAATAAGATCAGAGAGCCTAAAAGATAAGCGATTAGCCAAAGATAAATTAAAAAACTCTATATCTGTTTCAAAAGCTGCAGATAAAATGCTTGTGATTTGTCAGCTGTCAAGACAGTCACTGGACAATGTTGAGTCTAGTGTGAAAAAAATTATACAAGTATGTTCTTCAGATTCCGATAGGGCTAAAAATATTTCACATCCAACCCATAAACACAATAAGGATCATAGAGATAAAGACTCTAAGCCTTCATGCTCAAAGAGTTCCCATAACAGTGAAACTGACAAAAAATTTCAATACCATATTATAGGCTCAAAAAATGTTAAAATTCCCAAGAAAATTCCATTAAAACACTTTTTATCATGTAAAATCAAAACAGACATGATGTCTATTAAGAAAATGCTTAAGTATCCTGTGTACCACCATTGTAATCTCTTAAGATTAAAGAGGAAGTTACAGCATCAGAAACGCAGACGTGCCAGGGAGCACAGATCAAATGAGTCTGATAGAGAGTCAGATGAAGTTAAAATAAATAAAAAATCAGATGATACATTGAAAAATTCTGAAAAAGATAATTTATTTAGCAGTGTTGAAACAAGACACTCCCTAGAGTCATCTGGTAATGAAATAAATGACAAAGAGAGTTACAGTCTACTAAGTGAAGCAGACAAATCTATACATATTTCCAAGGATAATTCAATAAGCAGTATTAATACAGAAAACAATGAGGAATCTAATAAAAACCACCAGGATAAAATTATAACTCTGACTACCGAAAGTTCACAACCTCCTAATTCATCACAAAAAATGGATTTGAATATTGAGGAAGAAAATATATGTGAAAATAAAGCTATTGCAGATATTGCATCTGATGATGAAAAGAAAGGAAATGGACAAGAGGATAAAAATGAGTCAATTTTAGACAATAATAAAAATACGAAAGAAGACAATATTGTAAATGTTTCTGATAGTGAAGATGAAGATAAAATAAGTACTGAGCCTGTAAAAGAAAATAATACAAACTCTCAACTTATTAAGCCAATATTAAAATGTGTAAATATAAATAAATTAATTAATCCTGATTTGGTTGAGAATGATCTTACAAATAAATCTAAATCAACCAAAATGAAACTAAAACCTTCATGGAAAATTCAATTTAAACCGAAAAAAGATAAAGATAATACAAGCAAAAATGTATCTAAGGGAAATGTTAAGCGAGTTAGTTTTAAAACAGATGAGGATGAATATTGGCAACAGAAGCGAAATGAGGTTAAAAATTTTAAACCAAAAGCATTTCTTATTTACTTAAAAAATAATCACTTTGACAGAGATTTCATGATTAAGTATAATATTAAAAGAATAATAAGAGAGGGGGAAATTATTATCGAACTTGAAGGTAGCTGTTTAAATGCTTGTGCAAATGATAGTTTAGCTGAAAATAAATGTAATAATGAAGATAACAAAAGCAATAGTTCATCAGATGTTAAAAACAAACAACATGTTGTGCCAGAAAATGTAGAGTTGAAGAAATGTAATGAAAAGACAAAAAACCATAACATACCTGAAAAAGGTGATTCAAAGAGTCCATCAAATTCTTCAAACAACTCTGAAAATGAATCAAGAAATGTGCAGAACACTAAGAAAAAACTGCTTAATTCTCCAAAAAAAACAAAAAGTATGTGGGACAGTGACAACAGTCCACCTAATTCTCCAAATACATCAAAAAATATTTTAGATTCTAATAAAAACTATCCGGTTTCTCCAAAAGAATCTAATTATGAAACAACAAACCAAGATGAAATGCCTCCTGGTTCTCCAAATATGTCCATAAACAAGTTGGGTTCTAATAAAAGTAAGTCTGACAATGACAATAGTTCCATTAATCCGGAAAACAACTCAAAAAGTATGTGGGACTCTGACAATAGTACACCTATTTCTCACAAAACATCAAAAAATGTGTTAAGCCCTAATAAAGGGTCAATTGGTTCTTCAAAAATCTCTGATAATGGTTCAAGAATTTCTGAAAAATATAATGATAAAAGTATGCTTTCTAAACATGAAAATTTGAAATCTAAAGAATTAAAAAAAACACTTTTAAAGGATTCTGACAGTGAAGATTCTGCTAATAAGCATAAAGATTTCAGTGACCATAAAAGTTATCAATCCAATAAATCTAGTACTGATGTAATGGAAGCTAATAGTGAAAGGGAAAAGGTAAAAAATGCACTGTTAATTGATTCTGATAGTGATAGGTCTAATTCCAAGGACTCAAATGAGAAAACTGAAAACAAGGAAATAATTGAAGAAACAGATATTCATAACTTAAAAGATAAAGAAAGCATTAAAAAATCACTTCTTAATGATTCTGATAGTGACACAAATAAGAAAAATGTTAATAATGATGGTACTAAATCTCTGTTACAAGACTGTAACAGTGGTCAACAAAGTGACTCTGAACAAAATATTAACAAAAGGAAATTGGAGAGTCCTGGGCCCTCACCTAATAGTAAGAGAAAATGTATAGATGCTAAAAACATGTTATTGACACACATTTCAAGCTCAGAAAATGAAGATAAATCTCATAATCAGGATGAAAAGAAGGTATCCAGTGGCAAAAGTTCTGGCTCTGAAATAATATCTCCGAGAAAGCTGACTAGATCTAGTGATGATGAGTCCTCAGATGATAATGTTGGAAAGAGAAAAAAATTCCGTAAGAAGATTAAGAAATCAAAGAAACTTCGTAGTGAAGTTGTAGAGAGTGACAGCAGCATTAGCCAAACGGGTGGCAGAATGGATTCTAAGTTCAAACGTGGGAACAGGAAGGTTAGGAAGTAATTTAACAATATTATTATATTTCATATTTTTTTTATAAAATAAATGAATTTTTGATTATTGCATTATGAATGTAATTTCTTAAGTCTTATATAGTTAAGTTTTAATGTCGACTTTTCAAGAATATTTAGACCTGCCTAAAATGAAAATATTTGGTTTAGAATTCATATAATAATATTATTAGTCTTTATATTTTTTTATATCCCTCGTTTCTAATGAATACTATCTAGATAATGCCGTAGTTAGTATTTGTAAGATAAGTTGTAAAATAATAAATATCTAAAAGTATGTATAAGACTTTTATTGTTTTTTTAATTAATTTAATATGATTGCCATAACAAAAATATACAAATTGGGTCTTATTTAAAAAGAAGATATAAAACACTATTTCAGATGGGCCGATCTAAGGCAAGTGGTAGCAGTGATCCAGAGTCTCAGGATAAAGATATAGCTGGGTAAGCTTCTATTACTACTTAGCAATCCGAATTAAGTATGGTAAATTGGTGGATTAAGGGTAGTAATTGACATTCATATTTTCACATAGTTTGGGGATCAGCTACTACTATCTGCCTCTTAGCCAAGATCAGACTAATTGTTAGGAGTTGTGTTTTTGTAAATATAAAAAAACTTTTAAATATCAATCAATATTTCTAGAATATGGTATAATAGTATGGTCTTGGCTGGCCATTTAAGCATGTTTTTGAAATGTTTTAAGGGTTGGTGTATGTAATATTGTGGGGGAAGTCATTAATGTGATGTTTTTTTTAATTACATTTACCAATTCTCTATTGGCAAGTATAATAAATTAATCTTTTATAAATAATACTATATAAGTTACACGTTTTGATTCGATCAGTTGTTATTCAAATGATATTGTGTTTTCTTTTTTTGGTTTCTGTTAATTCTTTGTAAATAGTTAACAGTCACAAATTCAGATAAAAATATGCTTACTTGCCGAGTCTAGAAAGATGATCTAATTCAGTGTGTAGATTGTTCATAAAATTAATCTAATATTAAAATTTGTTCACAAGTCAGATGACTGATAAATGATATTGAAATAAAGGGCATAACACACTTACTGGTCACAAACTAAGCTCTAGGCTTGTAGGCATACACGGGTTGTTTCAACCCCGAATGTATGAAATAAGATTAAATTTGTCTTAAAATAGGGGTGTTTTTTCCATATTCGCGAAAAATAGTTAATATCTCAGTAGTATTTCTTTGTTTTTTTATTTATTACATCCATACTAATACTGTAAATGCAAAAGTAACTTTGCCTGTTACCTTTTCACACTTAAACCCCTGAACCGATTTAAATAAAATGTGGTATGGAGATAGTTTGAGAACTTGTGAAGACCATAAGGTATATCACTTTTCGACATAGCTACAGGAGATGCAGATATACAGAGTGTGTGTTTTATGTCTCTTAGTAAAAGTTTAAAACTAAATCAGATACAAAAAAGTAGTTTATGAAGTGAAGTTGGGTATATTGAAATGCCATAAACTGTATTAAAATTATTTTGTAGTTTTGTTTACTTTCTCAGAAACATTTTTTCTTTAAAAGTTTACGTTAAAGGTCATCATATTGGATACTTAAATAACTGGGTAAGAACACAGATTAGTAAAGTATTAGGAGATAAATGTGATGGCAGCGTAATAGTCCGAGAGCTGGCGGCAAAAATCGACAAGAGTTTAGTCCAGAGAGTGCCGGGTCCATCGAGTGGTTGGAAAGCAGGGGAATGAACGGCAGCGTTCCCGGACTTGTGACCGCGAAGTAGGTTTAAAGGCCCTTTAACACTCACCTGCGCGCACAACGCCAGGCTAAACTTTAATTGATATGATACAAATCTGACATAATGAAAACCTAGTGACATTAAATACTTACAGACAACACCGTCATTTTGGTTAAAGTTTAGCTTAACTTTGTGGGGCGTAATAGGCCTACTGCTCTGTGTTCAATACCCTCTTGAGATCGCATGGGTAATAATATTTGAATTTTGAAACAGCCCCTAAATGATGCTCATTTAATAAATAATCGTAGTCATTTACATTGTGCGTCGATTTGGGGGGTCGGCACGGGGGTGGGGGTGGGAGGGGGTTTTGAGGGGATTTCTTTTGAGTAGTGTCAGTACACTACTACTAATCTATCATCCCTCTCAGTATTTATTACATTGTGACCTTGCCCCCCGCGTCTATACTGCCAGTGGCGATAACGTTGATATTATGAAAAACAACAGATTTTAAAACTTGCTATATTTGGTCCACTTCTCTGTACGTGTTCAATATACTTCAGTTTATAACGATACTTGAGTAAGCTCTGGCATTTTCCGTTACAGGTCCGTATTCAATAGGCTTCTGAAAACCGGTAAACCCACAGTCGAAACCTGACGTATGACTAGGCCCCTAATGGTCTTGCATCGATAGGGGGCAGTGGTAACGAAATCGATCGTCCTAGCAAAGCTATGGAAAAGGTCTCCATTACTGATGTTATCCATAACCTAAAGATTTCTAATGGGTGTTTGGCAATAATGCAATTTGTATGGCCTAATATATTTCTAAATCTGATTCCATAAACTTTCACTAAATATTCTTTTCAGGAATAATAAAGTTTTAGTTGTTAAAAAAAGTTGGATGTGTAAATTTTAGTTACTCGATCCTAATTACATAATTTATTTATAAGACGAACTATCAGTTTCAACTTACCAGATATCTTGGTATACCTAAATAAAAGTGCTTAAATAAAGTGACCACCCTCTCTCATAAATGAAATTAATATAAATGGTTTTAAAACACTACTTTACGTGGTGGAACAATAATATGTTAAAAATGAATTATGCATAGGGATGCATTATATCTCTTATGCCTGTTAAGTCCATTGTATCTTGTAAGAGAGTTTTTATCTAATAAATAAGATCTACAAAAAAAAGAAACTAACAAAAAGGATTAAGACAATAATCTGGAAGTAGCAGAACACAAAACTAAAAAAATATACTGGCGGTTACCACACTAGACCCAGCCTGTCCTGTGGGCACTGACGGTACGATAAATGAGATAAAATAAATTACTTCTGATTACTTTTAATTACTGCCTTTTCTTCCTTTTTACGGAACCCTAAGAGCGTGGACAGCATTTAACCCGTGGACACACCCAGTTATTTATTGTATAGGCCACTTTGTTCCGACAATCCTACCTTAAATCATTTTCCAGGTGACGTCTACACGGTGATCCGGATAGCGAACAAAATCAAAGATCGGGTTCCGGGTCACCGTGACGCTGTCACTTTAGGCAACGAATACTATTATGTATATGGTATTTATAGATGCACGGTTCTCAAAAACCCGGATATATGCACGGCCTCCTCCTTTTTTGACCAAGCCTTTGCTAGCAACACGGAAATAATAGCGAATGAATTTGATTACAGATTAACAAATTTAAAAACACTAATGAAAAGTAAAAATCGTCACAATTCCACTTCTTCAAATGACACCGAAAGGAGCAACAACATCCCCAAGCTTAAGATAAAGCGGTCGGCCATCGTCCAGCAAGAAGACATCCTGAAAGCAGAGAGCGAGAATTCTGCGGATGAATCTGACGACGCTGATTTCGAGGTTGAAGGTAATATAAACAATAATATAAGCCAGACTTCCTCACCACGACTACTGAGCACTGTCACAGTGACAGTGTGATTACTAATATAATGTGCTTCGACTGGTACCTGAAGGTCGAGCATTGCTTACTATTAGCTTAGATTTTCGTGTGTCGTGCTTAAAAATAGACTTTTTTAGTTCGCTTTATTAGTCCATTAAAAAAAGGTAATAGTATGATGTTTGTTTTCAGAATTACCCATGGTGTCAATGTCTGAGCTGAATGGTAGTGGTCCGATTGACAAATTGGCAAAAGATGGTCTACTGGACGATACGGACAGCTTGAGTAGTGATAAAGAAGTAAGATAAAAAAGCACTATTTATAAAAACATTTTATATTTAATACAATTACTTATTACAAATAGTTTCATTTTCCTTGCTCTCAAACATAAAAAAGACTAGTGTGAAAAATAAAAAAGAATAGTGATGAATTAATACATTTTTGATTTTCACAGATCACACCTAAGGAAGACTCAGATTCCGAAAAGTAAGTTTATATTTGCAGAAAAATTAAATAATTTTTGGTTAATGTTCATTTGACACATATTTATCTGGTCACAAACTAAACTCTATTTTTATGTGTACCAATATTTCATAAACACTCAGACCCAAGAAAACTGTCCACACAAGTAGGGATCGAGCTCACGATCCGCATGTTATACGTCATCTAGGTATAACATCCATCTCTAGAATACCATCGTCTACGAAGGTAGGGTTAAAACCCCACTGCTAATTCTAGACCAGGAGGTCCCGGCAGTCTTACATGAGTATTATTAAATCTATATTATTGAATAATATTAATTTCAGTCCAAAACAAAAACGTCGTAAAGGCGTCATATTGTCGGATTCGGAAGACGGGTCTAATAAAAAGAAGGCAGGGGCAGATAGCGACTTTGAAGAATCTGACAGTTCTGTACCCAAGAAGAAACGCAAGAAAGCTGCCTCTGAGAGCAACGCGTCTGATGACGACTCCAGCGAAACTGAGTAAGAATTACGTTGTAAAACACTGTGGATATATAAGAGTAAAAGCTCTACTCCCAATAATTAATATGTTTATTTCAGTAAAAAGAAACGGCGACGTATCAAAAAAGTGGACGATAGCGATTCTTCCGGATCTGAATCAGAAACAGAAGGCAAAAAACATGGCAGAAAGAACATTAGAAAGGTACACACATATTGAGATAGCTACAAAATAAAATTATAACTTTTGTATAGTAAAATCTTGTTTTGTTATTTTTTTATATAATATTTTATGTTTTGGACAATATGTTATAACTTTTTGTTTTTGTGTACAGGTTATGGGCAAAGATCAACTGGAAGAAGCAACCAAGAAGGCAGCTCGGGAAGAAAAGGAGAGAGTTGCCAGAATTGCTGACAGGCAGAGAATGGCAAGTTATTATAGAAATCATAAATTTAATTTAATCATAGTTAATAGAACACTAAATGAAATTATGTCTAAAGATTTTTTAGAGAGTAATAAAAAATATCATTCAACTCTGTTGGCGAGTTTTGGCACCTTTGTTTCAGTTTACCAGAAGATTTTTATTGAAATTTCTTCCCATTACAGTACAATAACTTGGCGTTCGATGAGAGTGGCAAGCCCGATGAAGTGGTGTTAGATAAAGTGATTTTGGACTTTGATCCCGAGACAAAAGAACCCCTGATCGAAGTGGACCGCGGGCTGGTCAAGAAACTCAAACCACATCAAGTGAGATAACTAGTTTATATATAGGGATAGCATCAGTTTATGTTTTTTTTTGTGCCTAAGACAACTAATGTGCTTTGGCTACAATACTGTATAATTTTGTTAATTTGTATATAGATAGAAGAGTAGAAAACCTAACATAATATAAATAATGGTTGCTGGAAATTTTACATACGTAATAACCAATAAAAAAACTTTTGAATGTTTCAGGCAAACGGCATCAAGTTCATGTGGGACGCGTGTTTTGAGAGTGTGAAGAGAATAAAAAAGGACAAAGGCTCAGGATGTATTTTGGCACACTGCATGGGTCTCGGTAAAACGCTGCAGGTCAGTTTGATTGGATTAAATCCTGTAATATTTAATGCTACTTAAATTCAATAGTTTATCAATGTGTTGTATGTGAGATGTATCCATAAATGCGGACCTAAATGTTAAGAGGAGTGTCTGATGAGGCTCGTCGATGCTCATGCTGATTCAACTGCAAAGTATTACCTCTCCCCGCGCATGACGGTGAGTCGGTAATGCTACCATACATTTATGTAAACCTTCCCCCCGACCCTTAATAAGAGAAAGAGCACGTATGAGATTATACCTACAATTTAGACAGCAAAACGACTTTCGGGCCAAAACTATTTTCTACCCCTAAACTTTAACGGATTTGAATGGACTCATATAAACGATGACTGTACGTTTTCCTTTTTTAATTTTCTGCCTTGATATTTTACAGAAATTATTTTAATGTGAGAGATTTTTTTCGAATTTCAGGGTTTGATATTATTTTTCCTACATCAAACTTTAAAAAAAAGGAAAACGTACGAGCCTAGATATAGGTCTTATTTATAACGCCTTTAAAACTCATAAAAATCTATGAATGCTTAGTGGGAGGTAACAGTTAGGACCAAAAGGTCGTGAATGTATGGGAAATGTTTGATCAGACTCCGCTCTTAATGTGTTTCATTATTTTAAAGGTATTAGTAAAATTATAAATAATAGAGCAATGACGAGAACTTATATCTATTTATAAAGGAACGACGCGACTCTGTTACCTTTTTGTATATATTATAAAACAACAAATATTTCCAAACGTTAAAGTGACACAAGTAAAGTTCAAAATTGCTTGGTTTTAAAGATTTTTATTAGGTAAAATATATAATTTGAAGCTATATAATTTATTGTCAAATATTACACCCCTCTTTGGAGCGGCGTCATCAGAGACATTTGGTTTTTATCTTCTAAGGGCTGATTAAGGATACGGTGCTAGAGAAAGGCGACTACAAATCGATTAAATTTACTTTCAATCTGTGCGTATTAGCACGGCGACAATAGCGCACGGAGGCAGGTAGCGTGCAATCAAGTCACACCTTTACGGCAACAACCTATAAATATAATAAAACCGTAGACTTTCTGTGTAAAAAAGTATTAAGAAACGAGAAATAACTAATAACATTTTCTAAAACTTTTGTCTGTATATTTGTTTGTTCATTTGTAAATGCCACCATTGGAATTAAAATCATATTACTGAATGATAAGATTTATTGTATCATTTAGCGTTTATTTCATCACAATTGGTTGTGGCTCGGTGGCACTAACGGTGCTGTCTAATACAGGGTGTCTCAAAAGAAATTTTATATTTGTTTAGCTTACTGCGTGAACGCTGCGTACTTGAGGGGTGCGGGGGTTATGTCAATTAGTAGCTTGGCTCTTGGGAATTCAGTCGCTATGGAGCGTTTCTCGGGAGCAGACCGCGCGTTGTGCGTGCGAGAGTTTTACAAGAACGGTGATTCGGCAACTGTCGCGCGTAGAAAATTCTGCAGTATTCGAGGTTTTCGCCACTTAAATGATGCGCCAAGCCTTCCTCTCATTCGACATTGGGTTAAAAAGTTTGAAGAGACTGGATCAACGCTGGATAAATCAAAATCCGGGCGACCTAGGTCATCAAGAACGGTAGAAAACGTGGAGAGTGTTAATCAGTCTGTACGTGACGACCCGAACCTTTCAATTCGGAAGCGCGCGAGTGCTTTAAATGTGCATAGATCATCATTACATCGCATTATGCACAAAGATCTAAAGCTGCACCCCTACAAAATTCAATTGGTGCAAGAATTAAAGCCCCAAGATGCCGGTCAGAGGCTTAATTTCGTAAATCAGATGATTGAGCGATTTTCAACGTTTACCAACATTTTGTTTTCGGATGAAGCTCATTTTCATCTTAATGGCCACGTAAATAAGCAAAACTGCCGCTACTGGAGTTCAGCCAATCCGAAACGCAAACATCAGCAACCCCTACACTCGCCTAAAGTGACCGTATGGGCTGCCATGTCGGCGCGAGGAATTATCGGCCCTTACTTTTTTGAAGACGAAATGGGGCGTACAGTTACAGTCAATTCAGAGCGTTATGTGGAGATGTTAGACAACTTCTTGGTACCTGAACTGCAAAACTTTCCTGGCTATAACCAAAGAACATGGTTTCAACAGGACGGAGCAACTTCACACACGTCCAATTTATCTCTGCCACGTGTTCGTGAAATTTTCTCAGGAAAATTGATCTCCCGGAGAGGTGACATAAATTGGCCTCCACGTAGCCCAGATTTAACCCCTATGGACTTTTTCCTATGGGGTTATCTTAAATCTAAAGTTTACGCCAATAAACCAACTTCACTGGCGCATTTGAAAGAAAATATCCGTCACGAAATGGCAGCCATCCCTCACTCCACCTGTCGAGCAGTCATAAGTAATTTTATTGTTCGATTAAATGAGTGCCAACAACGTGAGGGTTTACATTTAGACGATATTATTTTTAAGAAATGAATTCCCAAAAAGTGTATTTTAACAATAAATAAACATTTTTTCTATATACCGCTTCCTTTTTTTTTAATCAATCCACTAAATATAAAATTTCTTTTGAGACACCCTGTATAATATGCATACAGAGAAACTTTATCGTTAAATGTAGATTATAGAGCTACACTAACATTATTTGCGGCTTAAGAGCGTAGGTCGAATGAATCAAGCCTGACCAATCAATAAACCAAAATTAAGTCATGTTGCATGTTGTTATGTGGCTGAAATAGTTAAAAAATCAGTTAGGGACACTCCATTCGCGTCCACAAATACAAAATGAACTACCGCAATTTTAGAGAGAGACAATGTTCTTAGCAAACCATGGATTCACCGTGCGGGTGCCGGGTCCATCGCGTGGTTGAAAGGCAGGGGAATGAACTTCAGCGTTCCCGGACTTGAGACCGCGAAGTAGGTTTAAAGGCCTTTTGAACTCTCACCTGCACTGTGTTCACTACCCTCTCTACTCAACCAAATATTATATGATCCTGTTAGCGCCATCCTGGAAACACGCTCCATAAAAGTTCCGACGGCTGTTCTCGGAAGGCCAAGATCCTTCAATAGACGGTGCAAAGACTTTGCTGGAATTCCTCTTGCACCAACTTCCACTGCATAAAGTTGAGTTTTAAATCCGTTTCTAGTAATTTCGTTTGTGAGATCAAAATATTTGTTCGACTTGATGTTGTGGTCCTTAGGTATGTTAATCCACTACTAATTTGTCGTAGAATTCATATATTTTTTTGTCGGTCTTCGCTCATTCTATTTAATAATATTTTTGTTGTGGTCAATTTTCTCTTTTTCATCAGTATTTTTTTAAATATTATAAATAGTGCAAATGTATTAAGTGCAACACATTTTTTTACATACAATTACCAACATAAACAATTATAACACGTTTATAGGGGCGTCAACACCTTATTAATGAGGAAGAATATTATTAATACCTACAATGTATTAATAATATTTCCATTTTTTTTTCAGGTGGTATCCCTTACTCACACCCTGCTGAGTCACAGCAAACTAACTGGCGTGCACCGGGTACTGGTGGTGTGTCCGCTGTCCACCGTACTCAACTGGGTGAACGAGTACCGCATGTGGCTCAAACACGCGCACGACGATACTGAAATAGACATCTATGAACTTTCCAAGTATGTTATTATATTTATTAACTTTTCAAGCTTCCGAAAAAAGAAAAGGTTTTTTAGACCGGTGGTACTGTACTGTAGTATTGAAGATTATGTGAAATAAGGCAATTTCATCATGAATGCTAAAGCATCAATATTTGTGCTTTCTGCTCATTACTACCAACTTGTGTATTGACGATTATCCGAAATTGAAAGTCAAAAGTTTAGAAATTTCACCTTTTATGTATCGAATAATATATTGGGAATGCTTTCCACACTACTTTTACATCTGGCTCCAGACACTTTGTTTGACCCTCGATATGGTGCGTCTGTCACACCTGGATTTAACTTCCTATCACGGCCGTGATAGCTAGTACTAATATATTGAGAGTTATGTTTTAAAAAGTAAGGCTCGGGTTGGGCAGATGTCGCATGCGTCGCTCTAAAATACATATATCGTTTTTATACTTTTGCAAATGTTTGCACTTGAAATTGTCTATCAATAATAAGAACTTTCTATACCTATTAAATACGTTTGTTGAATGATTACGTACTTGTACTTGTGTGTTTGTTGTTTAGAGAAATCTTGTTTGAAATTTGTGATATTGATTTCAATTTCTGTGTAATAATAATGGAAACACGAAAAAGTAGAAAATGCAGAGTGCGGGCTAATGTCCTCATATACTATGATAATCTTTCATAGGTTTCCCTCGGCTACTAATCCTAACTCATTCTTAAGTTTACATTTTCTGTTACAATTAAATTAAAAACGAATTATTAGACATAAAGATTATTTATTTAACTGAAGTTTAATTGAGTAGGTACGTATTTGATTGATGAAAATTATTGAAATCTACTTAATTAAATTTCACTTCGTAAAAAATGGAAGCCATTTTGTATTTGCAATTTTATTTCCTGGGGTTGGTAACGCCACTAGATGGCGAATTTATAACGACTATGGGAAACGTAAAAGCTTTCGTATCTGTATGTAGTACATATTACTATATAATCTGTGCTTCCTATTTCAAATATAATTTTGATAAATAAGGTGCCTAAATAAATTAAATCTTGTATATAATAAGAAATAAAACATAATTTATTGATTATATTTCTAATTAAGTATTTTGTTTGTTTTATAACATGCATTACACAAAAACTAAAGATATCACAATTCAACTTTAGGAAATCTGAGGTAGCAGGCAGAGAGTGTTGAGATTTTCATAACGGCCAGCTACAGAGAGCTGTTTTGTACAGAAAATTAAACAAATATAGTGTTTATGTACATGGGAGGGGTACCATGCATACCAAGCGTTAATACAGTGAGAATAAATGTTAAAGAATTACTGTTATTGATGTAGTAAAAACTTATGGTAAATACAGAAAAAACTTGTGAACTAATCTTATCTGTTAATTTGTACTTGTTTTAGGCACAAACAAAACTCTGAGCGAGCGTATCAACTGCAGGAGTGGCTGACCCATGGCGGTATTTGTGTGCTGGGCTACGAAATGTTCCGCAACCTCTCCGCAGACAACACCAAGAAGTTCCGCAAGAAGATGCTCAAAACGTTTCAGGAGAGCTTGGTCAATCCTGGTAAGTTACTATTATAGTCCATTTAGTGAGGCTGGCCCAGAGCGGTATATGTATGAAAGATTCCACAAGAAGATGCTAAAAACGTTTCAGGTGAAATATTGCGCAAGAAGATGCTCAAAACGTTTTAGGAAAGCTTGGTGGTAAATCCTGGTCATTATCAACTTGCTATTATGGTTGGTTTGGCTATATGAATGAAATGCTCCGTCTCAAACTCTGCAGTCAACCCTAGAAATTCTGCAAGAAAAAAAAAAGTTCTATTTCATGGGGACCCTTTATTATTATTATTGTATTTTAGTTAATGGCTTCTAAGCATTGCGCGTAATTTTAACCCCCCTGGCTACGCCCATGTCCTAAACTACATCTTAATGAAACAATATGAAGTCCAACACAACATGTTTGCTTCCAGGTCCAGATATGGTAGTGTGTGACGAAGGTCATTTGCTGAAAAATGAGAAGACCAGTCTCTCGCAGTCCATGAACCGCGTGCGGTCTCTGCGCCGCGTCGTACTCACCGGAACACCCTTGCAAAATAATCTTAAGGAATGTAAGTCTAGTTAAATTGTGTCACAAGTTTTTTTTTTATTAGAGCTATTTTGTCTCCTGTCTGGATTACCAATGTAAATGTTTTGTTTTATGAATAATTAATTTTTATAAAGTATTTTATAACTTAACTGCATTTTAATAAATTGCAGAATAACCTAATGGTTATGTTGATATTCTGCAATTTATTAAAATGCAGCAGTAAGTTATAAACTACTTTATAAAATCATTCAAATGAAACATATGTAAACATACGTCATGACTTTTATTTTTGGCGTCATTTTATTTTTATGAAATGCCAAATATATTTTAAATATTATTTATAAACAATATACAAATAAACCTGTCCTAAGTTGTCACTATAGTAAGTAAACATTGCTATAGCTACAGAAATTTTATACATATATATTTAAATAATAAAAACAAACGGCTATTTAAAAAAAAAAACAGGAGCTGCGTTACATTAGGAACTAAAGTTATTAATTACCTAATATTTATATTAGTTATTTAATTTAGATTTATTATTTATATAGTATTGTTTTTTTTTTGTATTACATTAATTTTATGATGTTTACAATAAACATTTGTTTCAACTTTGCTCGGTATTTAATATCAAACAAATTGTAAAAAATTGTAACACTTAAGTTTAGTATTTTTCTACCAACTCTATTGAAATTGTTTTAATAGTTTTGATATTCAAACGGACATATTTAATATTACATCATATAATATTTAACTTTAAATAAACATTTATGGGTCTCAATTTTTCAGATTACTGCATGGTTCAGTTCGTGAAACCAAACCTATTGGGTAAATACAATGAGTACCTCAACCGTTTTGTGAACCCCATCACCAACGGGCAGTACACAGACTCTACGGAGCAAGACATCCGCGTCATGAAGCGCCGCTCCCACGTACTGCACAAGATGCTGGACGGATCTGTTCAGGTATATCCATACAAATGTTATTAAACATGTCTAAACTATGTAAATTGAATTATTTTTAGGTGGGAGGAAGGTCTCTATAACTTCGTTAGGCTGACCGACCGGTCTTGTTACCACCGCCCATACAGATGCAAAAACCGTCAAGTGGCCTAGTCATGTTTCGGTTTTAGTCTGTGTGTTCACCGGTTTTCAGAAGACTACTGCATCGATTTCTTGTCGGGGTGGTAGTCTCCTTTCAGGGTGCGGTTACGAAATGGGTAGTTGAATTGACTATAAGGCAGGAAGTATATTAAAATATACTCGTAATGCCATTCGTCATTGTCGCGCCCCATTTCGTAATCGCATCATTTAGCCGGCATAGTGGGAGCGATCAATATTGTTTATGAACAATTAATGATTGACCCTATTCATGGACTTTGTAGGTCTACTCACCACCAGGTAAATACAAGGTCACAGGTTGTGCTCCAATAAACAAAAATTGAGTATAGTCTAAACTTAAGACTCGTAAATGCATGTAAAGCCGCGGAATAATCTTGTAGAAAATAATATAAATTAATTTAAAAATATAGATGACCCTTATACAAAGATATTTTTACAATAATATAATATGGTACATTTTTATTTAGTGCTATTTTCTGTACTATATAACTCTAATAGTAACATAGTTAGTAGTTTTTGACAAGATATTTGTCAACACCATTTTGTCCTCCCAACTTTTAATTTGTCTATCTTTTTCTCTTTTTCCATGCCTAGATGAATATGCCTAAATAAAACTAAACTTATTAAATTGAACATTTTTTCTGGTAAATTTTGTCTTTGTGTTGATCAGAATATAATGCCTACAATGCGAGCCTAGAGCTAAGTTTGTGAGCAATATGTCTGAATACAACATATTAATCATGTATAACATCTGTCTAGCGCCATTTGCTGTAAATTTTTTTATGATACATTTGTAAAAGGAACACATGAGTCCTTTTTTTCTCTCTATCAAACAAAGGCTGATCCATATATGATTTTATTAGATCCTGGACCATGTAATAACATCATAATTACTATTGTAAAGTTAATTTAAGCTTGTCATGGGATCGAAACCATCAAATACTGTTTTGAACAGTTATTACAAAAAATTTACTAAAAAGCTTGTCAAAAGGCCCCCGGGGTCCCAGAAATAAATCCTGGATCCGCCCCTGCACATTGTATCCTTGTTATTCTTCTGTGACGTGTTTTCATTTGGTATGATTGGGTTTCAGAGGAGGGACTACGGGGTATTGGCTCCGTTTTTGCCCCCCAAACACGAGTATGTGTTGTTTATCACAATAACGGATGTGCAGGCCAAGCTCTACCAATATTATCTCGACAACTATTCCCGAAGGTAAGTTTAAACCATTAAAATCTAGTTGTTTTAGATAAGTTCCTTAGAGGAGTTCCTTATTTTTATGAAACCCTCAAAACCTGATATAAAAATCTATACATATCATATAAACAAATAAACTCATAGGGTCCAAAATAATGTATTATACAAGTATAACAAGGAATTATATAAATTTAAAGTTAAAAAAAAAAGCAGACAAGCTTTGAATGTTGATTTTATTCAATAGTGTAATGTGTTAACCAGTTTTACTCAATAAGTCCAATTACTGTTAACCACTTTTACCCAAATGGCATGTATGGATAAAACCATACCATGGTTATAAGGAGTTGATGGAGCAACAAAAAGCAATCTGCATGAAGAAAATCATTAATCCCATTCATTTGTTATTACTTTGGACAAGATGTGTTCACTAAAATTTAGTTAAAAAATCAAAGAAATTGGCAGGTAAGACAGTTTAGAAATAACATCCAGAGGCTTGATCAAAGAACACGATCGCCAATCGAATCGCCGCATTGATCGATAAATTGTATAGGAATTTTACTCTATGGGTAGAGTCTGATCGACGAGAAACGTCAAATCCCATACATTTGGCTTTCAATGGGTATTTCGATTCGATTATCGATTGGCTCTTTGGTAAGGCCCCTGGATTTTAGCTGCTTATTAAAGGATCTTATGCTAATTTTGATGTAGGTAGGTAGGATACAAAAAATATTACATGTCTCTATGTGCTTGGACTAATGCGTCTGCCGAAGCCCACAGAGTGAGCCCACATTTTAAGCTCGCAATGTCGGAGTTATGTATAAATTTTATTTTATAAATTTCCAGGCCTCTAGCAGGAAAATCTTCAGGCTTTCTGTTCCCAGACTTTCAGTCTCTTCAACGAATATGGACACATCCGTTAGTACTCAAATACAATTCAGAAAGATATGAAATCATGCAACAAAAAAAGGTAAGGCCACTGGTTCATTAAAGTCATTAAATAACATTAATTATATTCTCACTGCTCAGTACAAACCACGGAAATATAATTGGTAGTAAATTGCTATTCTAAGAAAATAATACATACCATTTTCGTTAATTTATTTTTATTTCCAGAGAGAACGGGAAGAAGACTCTGAGGGATCTTTGGTAGACTTCATTGATGATGATGATTCTACTTCAGAGGTAATTTATCCATTAGTGGCCCTTAGCATAACAGCATCAACAGCTTTAATAAATCAATAAAATATATACATATTGATGTTGTGAATGGATGTGTCCATTCTTAAACTTGTTGAGTGTCAAATTATATGGACATCATCAAGCCCCAGTATTTTACTTTCTTAACTTTTTAATTATTATTATCTCATAAATTTTTGGGTTCCGAAAATATTACTTAGTTTAATCCCTCTGCTGGGTACCCTGAGGCCGTTTAAACCGTACTCAGGAGCCAAAAGGCACCTTATAAAACTACCAACCTATCAAAGTACATTTATACTAAATAGTACTACTGTACATGGTAACTTTGAATAGTTGTACTTTAGGCTGATATGAGTCTCTACTGATCAGATCGAATAACTTTTCCAATGAAACCATTTGTCAAAAAATGACAAAAAAAAGCCTTCTCTTGTAATATTAAAATGATGATGTTTTTTATTTCGGAAAAGACGGAACCTTTCGCGGGCGAGTTCCGCACTTTTATAATTAAGAAGGATATAATAGGAATTGAATGTCCTAGGAGAGTTCGTCCGATGATTCGTCAGATTCCATGTCGGACATGAGTGACGACAGCCGCAAGAAGAGCAAAAAGAAGGCCAAGGAAAAGAAAGCCAAGAACAAAGAAAAAAACAAGGACAAAGACAAAGAAAAAGATGCCAAGTCCACTCGCCGGGGAACTCGAGCAAATCCTGGAGGTACGTATGGAGATGTTACATTCTCATTGAGGTATAATCACATTTTTTTTAAGAATTTACATATATTTATAGTTAGAAAAAAATATTTTAGAGAATTAAAAAAACTCAGATGTAAAATAATTATATCAGTTTCATATCCGCGGGAAATTCTTATAAAGCTAAATAATAACAAAAACAATGTACTTTTTTAATGAGACAATATTTGTCAATATTTGAACTGTCCTTGTTTATCTTGTTTACATTATTGATCTGAAATTGAATTTTAGAATTATTTGTCAAAGTAAGATCTATATTTACTTATAGGAAGAACATTAGTAACAAGATAACTTATAATTCAATAAAGTGCTACATAACTTTTGTCATGCTATGTAATATTTTTTTTACTAGTAAGAAACATTTTTTAGTTTTAATATAAACACGCATATGAAGTTGCGGGTTTATTATACTAGTTATTTGTTATTTTGTTATTACAGAACCAACAGACGAAATTACACTCTCTGATGTAGAAGAGAAGAGTGATAACCCAACCGAATGGTGGATCCCATTGGTCTCTGATGACGAAATAGAAGATCTGCGGAACTCTCACAAGCTTCTGCTGCTGTTCCACATCCTGAGAGAATGTGAAGCCATTGGTGACAAGCTGTAAGTACTTAAGTCTCTGACTACAATATAGAAGATCTGGGGAACTCTCAAAAGCTTCTGCAGCTGTTCCACATCCTGAGAGAATGTGAAGCCATTGGTGACAAGCTGTAAGTACTTAAGTCTCTGACTACGATATAGAAGATCTGGGGAACTCTCAAAAACTTCTGCAGCTGTTCCACATCCTGAGAGAATGTAAAGCCATTGGTGACAAGCTGTAAGTACTTAAGTCTCTGACTACAATATAGAAGATCTGGGGAACTCTCAAAAGCTTCTGCAGCTGTTCCACATCCTAAGAGAATGTGAAGCCATTGGTGACAAGCTGTAAGTACTTAAGTCTCTGACTACAATATAGAAGATCTGGGGAACTCTCAAAAGCTTCTGCAGCTGTTCCACATCCTGAGATAATGTGAAGCCATTGGTGACAAGCTGTAAGTACTTAAGTCTCTGACTACAATATAGAAGATCTGGGGAACTCTCAAAAGCTTCTGCAGCTGTTCCACATCCTGAGAGAATGTGAAGCCATTGGTGACAAGCTGTAAGTACTTAAGTCTCTGGCTACGATATAGAAGATCTGAGGAACTCTCGAAAGCTTCTGCAGCTGTTTCACATCCTGAGAGAATGTGAAGCCATTAGTGACTATTGGTACTTAAGTCTCTGACTACGATATAAAATAGAAGATCTGCTGAACTCTCACAAGTTTCTGCTGTTCCACATCCTGAGAGAATGTGAAGCCATTGGTGACAAGCTGTAAGTACTTAAGTCTCTGACTACGATATAGAAGATCTGGGGAACTCTCAAAAACTTCTGCAGCTGTTCCACATCCTGAGAGAATGTGAAGCCATTGGTGACAAGCTGTAAGTACTTAAGTCTCTGACTACAATATAGAAGATCTGCGGAACTCTCACAAGCTCCTGCTGCTGTTCCACATCCTGAGAGAATGTGAAGCCAATGGTGACAAGCTGTAAGTACTTAAGTCTCTGACTACAATATAGAAGATCTGGGGAACTCTCAAAAGCTTCTGCAGCTGTTCCACATCCTGAGAGAATGTAAAGCCATTGGTGACAAGCTGTAAGTACTTAAGTCTCCGACTATGATATAGAAGATCTGGGGAACTCTCAAAAGCTTCTGCAGCTGTTCCACATCCTGAGAGAATGTGAAGCCATTGGTGACAAGCTGTAAGTACTTAAGTCTCTGACTACAATATAGAAGATCTGGGGAACTCTCAAAAGCTTCTGCAGCTGTTCCACATCCTGAGAGAATGTGAAGCCATTGGTGACAAGCTGTAAGTACTTAAGTCTCTGACTACGATATAGAAGATCTGGGGAACTCTCAAAAACTTCTGCAGCTGTTCCACATCCTGAGAGAATGTGACGCCATTGGTGACAAGCTGTAAGTACTTAAGTCTATGACTACAATATAGAAGATCTGCGGAACTCTCACAAGCTTCTGCTGCTGTTCCACATCCTGAGAGAATGTGAAGCCAATGGTGACAAGCCTTAAGTACTTAAGTCTCTGACTACAATATAGAAGATCTGGGGAACTCTCAAAAGCTTCTGCAGCTGTTCCACATCCTGAGAGAATGTAAAGCCATTGGTGACAAGCTGTAGGTACTTAAGTCTCCGACTACGATATAGAAGATCTGGGGAACTCTCAAAAGCTTCTGCAGCTGTTCCACATCCTGAGAGAATGTGAAGCCATTGGTGACAAGCTGTAAGTACTTAAGTCTCTGACTACAATATAGAAGATCTGGGGAACTCTCAAAAGCTTCTGCAGCTGTTCCACATCCTGAGAGAATGTGAAGCCATTGGTGACAAGCTGTAAGTACTTAAGTCTCTGACTACGATATAGAAGATCTGGGGAACTCTCAAAAACTTCTGCAGCTGTTCCACATCCTGAGAGAATGTGAAGCCATTGGTGACAAGCTGTAAGTACTTAAGTCTCTGATTACAATATAGAAGATCTGGGGAACTCTCAAAAGCTTCTGCAGCTGTTCCACATCCTAAGAGAATGTGAAGCCATTGGTGACAAGCTGTAAGTACTTAAGTCTCTGACTACAATATAGAAGATCTGGGGAACTCTCAAAAGCTTCTGCAGCTGTTCCACATCCTGAGAGAATGTGAAGCCATTGGTGACAAGCTGTAAGTACTTAAGTCTCTGACTACGATATAGAAGATCTGGGGAACTCTCAAAACCTTCTGCAGCTGTTCCACATCCTGAGAGAATGTGAAGCCATTGGTGACAAGCTGTAAGTACTTAAGTCTCTGACTACAATATAGAAGATCTGGGGAACTTTCAAAAGCTTCTGCAGCTGTTCCACATCCTAAGAGAATGTGAAGCCATTGGTAACAAGCTGTAAGTACTTAAGTCTCTGACTACAATATAGAAGATCTGGGGAACTCTCAAAAGCTTCTGCAGCTGTTCCACATCCTGAGAGAATGTGAAGCCATTGGTGACAAGCTGTAAGTCTCTGACTACAATATAGAAGATCTGGGGAACTCTCAAAAGCTTCTGCAGCTGTTCCACATCCTGAGAGAATGTGAAGCCATTGGTGACAAGCTGTAAGTACTTAAGTCTCTGACTACGATATAGAAGATCTGAGGAACTCTCAAAAGCTTCTGCAGCTGTTCCACATCCTGAGAGAATGTGAAGCCATTGGTGACTATTGGTACTTAAGTCTCTGACTACGATATAAAATAGAAGATCTGCTGAACTCTCACAAGTTTCTGCTGTTTCATATCCTGAGAGAATGTGAGAGAAAGAATTTATAAAACTGTGAACATAGAAAATATATGTTAAGTTAATATAACAAATGATTTCATACACAATTTGAAATGTTAGCTGGTAGATTTATACTATTTGCGCTGTAGCATGGTGCGGGTGACAGTTTCAGTAATGTTTCGTTTCATTCTTGAAAGTTGCCGTCATTTACAAATTATGACTTAGTATTTCAGCTGTACCACAATCGTAATATATTAAATCATTAATAACTGTAGTAAATTAAATTAAACCCAACCAGAATGTTCTAGTCTATAAATAAAATAAAATTGAAAGAAAAATTAAGCAAAGTGTTATGCGTATAACGTAACGCCAAAGACGTATTTGGTGATGGGAGGTACTGCTGCGATGGATAGTCGATGTTTTAAAGCATATATATACATATATAAAGTTTAATAAAAAACGTATATTATGCGTAGTTAATTTTTTATTGTTAAAAAATCTATTAATAAATAAAATAACAGAACATTTAGGGTAAGGTTGCTTAAAAGATTGCTAAGAAAAAATACCTTTTATTCTTCTAAACTCATATCAGAGTCAGGAACATCTGAATTGTCATTAAATTCATCATCTGAATCTGTGACGGATGACTATATTAAAGAGAACTAGATTTATGCTGCGAGTATCATTAGCGATGAAAAATATTGGCATAACGTCACATCCCTAGATGTGGTACTGACAGATGTCACCCGCACCATGCTACGGTGCGGGTGACAGCTCAAGACAGTAAGGTAATGAGTTTCGCCTCTGTACAAAATTTTTGTATGCTGTGCAAAGTGATTAAATATATAAAATAAATAAATAATGATTAGTCATTTGTTAAAAAATATTTGTATTATTTTCAGGTTGGTATTTTCCCAGTCGCTATATTCTTTAGACCTGATAGAACACTTTTTGGGCCGAATAGATGAGGCTACACAAGAGGGGAAGATTGATGAGAAATTAGGAGGACACGTTGGTAAGTGTGAGTTTGTAGTATTAATTACTTGAATATTGATATTTGTTTGCTAATAATTCATGGATAATCCCCATATTACAACAGGCTCGTGGTCCCCCGGAGTAGATTACTTCCGTCTGGATGGCTCTACGTCCTGTGAAAACAGATCCATCTGGTGCAAGAACTTTAACCGAGAAGACAATCCCAGAGCTAGGTAACATTAATCTAATGTTGTCAATGTCTGTTTATTGTAATCATTTCAAGATTTTGATAACATTTGGTGCATAAATAAACTAGAGAGAGTTTTAAACACTACGTAAATAAACTAGAGAGAGTTTTCAACACTACGTAAATAAACTAGAGGTTGGCTAGAGAGAGTTTCAAACACAATATAAGAGAGTTGATATTGTAATAGGATGCCACAACAATGCAGATGTATTAGTAACGTTGTTTCTGGTACACATAATATAAGTGTAAAACTTATTTTGTGAACTGGGCAATATGAAATGAAATGTGTTTATTTTGCAAGAATATGGTGTTTCCAATATGGTAAATTTTAGATAATGATCTACATACAGCCTCCCATAGACTAGTAATTGCGCCTTTGGCGTTAAATCCGGAGGTCGTGGGTTCGATTCCCACCCATGGCAAAAAAAAAATTGTACGTTTTTTTCTGTACAGTTTGTCATGGTCTGGTTGTTTATAAAATATAATATTTATTATATTGTTGCTTCTGGTACACATAGCCAAGCTTAGTGAGCAGAGCAATATGTGTAATTTGTCCTACATATTAATATAATTATATTCTGCCTATTATAGCGTGCAAAATCTATGTGAAATTTTCTACATATTATAGAAAGAAATGAGTAATTTTTATTATTATTTTCAGGTTATTTCTAATTTCGACTAGGGCCGGTGGTTTAGGCATAAACCTGGTGGCCGCTAACCGAGTGGTAATATTCGACGTGTCGTGGAATCCGTCTCATGATGTCCAGAGTATCTTCAGGGTGTACCGGTTTGGCCAGAAAAAACCCTGCTATGTGTACAGGTTTTTGGCTATGGTAAGAATACTGCCTAATTTATTTATTGTGTTTGTCTATATTTTTTTGTTTCAACTTCAGAACTACCCCCTTTCTTCATAAAAAATATAAAAGAGTTTTATTTAAGCTGAGGATTTTGTTTCTTCTTTAAAATTAATAAAAATAAAATAACAAATTTAATAGGTAGGAGACAAAGCTTCATTTCACCAAATAAGGATAGTCTTCCCTTAATATACGTGGTGGCCGAGTAGGTTAGACCTTGGACTTAAAAACGCTTAGGCTCCTGGTTCAATTTCCGGTACATTTGTTTGACAACACCACTATAGTGCCTCGGAGAGCACATTAAGCTGTCAGTCCCGTTTTCACTATACCAACTTGTGAAACTGTTTATAGATGGGTTATTGAGTCTATTCAAAACATCGCGACGAGTTAGCCACTATCATAGGAATGAAAATCTTCTAAAATGGTTAGAAGAACCGAACATTCTAACCATTTTAGAAGATTTTCATTCCTATTTGTTACATATAATAATATATCAAAGGAGTTTTAATGCTGTTTGTTACTAACGCTTATCGGTGTGTGTAACTATACTGATCACGTTAAAGCAATCATTGTATCCAACATTGCTTGTTCGCTCGTGTCAAGACGCGTTAGCTTTAGACCTGCTGAGTGTTTATTGTGCACTCTGCGGTAAACCCGGCTTTACCCCAATGTTACGTATAAACAGAGGATATGTGCTGAGGCATTCTGAATGCTCCGCACGCATGAAAGTGGCTTAAAATTGCTTGCTCAAACGTTTTCTATTCCCAATTACAGGGCACAATGGAAGAAAAGATCTACGAGCGTCAAGTGACAAAGCAAGCCATATCGAAGCGAGTGATCGACGAGCAGCAGATAGACCGCCACTACGCGGAGAACGACTTGGCCGAGCTGTACAACTTCTCCCCGCGGCCGCCCGAGCCCAGGCCTCTGCCCCCGCTTCCCAAGGACCGCCTATTTGCGGAGATGCTCAAGGACCACGAAAAGCAGGTGTGTATACTATTATAATAATTTAGCACGCCTTACTGTTCCACCAACTATGCCCAAATTTCGACATTGTCACGAATTGCCAGACTATACAATGACAGTTTTGTCGATATTGATATTTACTCTGGTAATAAGAAAGATTTCAGGGGAACTGTGGCAGGACGGTTGGAGTCCTCATTTTAGGCGGCTGACGCAATAGTCTATGCTACACACACATGCACACACAATAAGTCACATGCACTAACATCTTCTAACCAGTATGAGCTGTTTTTTTTTTTTTTGTAATATTTGTGAAATTCTATTATCGCCCATTTATTATGATTTTATATATGTATGTATTTTTGAATTCGTGAATCGCTGTTGATATTTCCACGAATAAATAAATAATAATAAGTAAGACAATTTAGACATATTGCTTTGGTCATAAACTAAGTTCTAGATTTGTACTATGTGTAACAGAAACAACAATATAACACATATATTTTATAAACACCCAGACCATGACAAACTGTATGGAACAAACGTACTTATTAATATTTTTTAACCACTAGTGTACGGAGGCCGTCTGCCTCCTACTGTTATGTTTAGAAGTGTTCGAATATATGGACATTAATATGACAATATTGGTTTTATAAAGCTTGTATAGATCTATCGCCTTTACAGTTCATAGCTTTCATTCTTGCTCATATCACGTGATATTGATATATGTGATACTGTGGTGCCATTTCTGCTGAGCAGAGAAAGGCATTAAACCAATAACACAAGAAAGGCTTTCTCTACTTTGTAACACAAATCAATAATACAGTCATATGGTCATCTTCAACTTTCTCGGTGGACTACATTTAATACATAGCATGACATAGGCCTTTCCTGGATTGCGCTAAGATTTCAATCCTTTGTGACATACGCTCTACACAATTATGATTCTTATTAAACATTATCCTTAATTTTCAGATCTACAAGTACCACGAACATGATTCCTTATTAGAGAACAAGGAAGAGGAAACGCTGACGGAAGAGGAGAGGAAGGCAGCGTGGGAAGACTTCGAGAACGAGAAGACCAGACCGCCGCCTGCCGCCTTCCCCAACTGGCCCATGCAAGGTAATCATCATTTTAGCAGTCCTGTTTCACTTCTCAGTTTAAAATTTTTGAAAATATATGTCTATGTCCGAATTAGCTCTGCAGCCATATTATGTTTCTTTTAAAGGTCACGTTAGATTGACAAATTAATTTATGTACAATGTAATAAGTGCATGACTTTTTAGGTTTTCCTTGTCGCCGATTGTTAAATGTCATGTTATAGGATTCCGTTATTTTGACAAGCTAACGTTTTCGTTATAAGAAAGAATACGCGCGCTGTACATGTTCACAATGATGTGATGTTTCAGGGTTACTGCAGCAGCAGCAACAGCAGTACGCGTTCACCGCCATCGCGTCCATGCTGAGGAAGGAATACCCGAACGTGTCGGAGCAGCAACTAGCGGGAATGTTGCCGCTCATCTACAGCGCGAACCCCTCGGTAATGTCGTTACTTATGTCCCACACAATTAGGCTATATTGCTTTAATTTTTTCATTTTCATTCCATCATCAAGGCAGGCGGTGTCTTAATTGACAATCGTTCGCGAACAAAAGATAGAAGTTCGTGCGAATTTACCATTAAACATAATTAAGTATCTTACTTGATGGCATTGATTGAATATTAACTTAGTGCAAACTAATAAAAATTTTTGTTCGTCGTGCGAGGAATAATAGGATGCCGCCTTACAAAGTATTTATATAGATAAAAAGTGTCAAAAACATCCAAATTTAGCCTAGTTTATATCATTATAAAAAAAAATGGTTTTCAAAAACCACTGTTATTATTATGGTCATAATATATGAATCAGACTGAGTGCAGACTATCGCTCAAGCAATTTAGATCCTACTTATTACTAAGGTTATTCACTGGATATGACATTTGCGAGACGTTTCTATTGTTTGAGTGGCTAAGCGGTCTATTACCTAATGTCACACTTTCCAACTTTCCTCGAAAATGCTGCGCACGCGTCTAAATATACACCCTGTAGCTACTAAAGAGATTCAACAAAGTAGCCAAGCAATTTTTTCCAGATGCTGCCGCTAGTAGACACTTAAAAGTAGTTTCTGTGCATATTATAATATTTACTATAGATTTATTTTACTTTTGACAGCTCGGGTACTAATCATTTAGTGATGCGTTAGCGATTCGAATTCTTATAACAATAGACTGTATGTTGATATTTTCAAGTTTATGAATTCTTTCGGCTCCTGCAACAGCAAATTATTACATTTGTAAATTACAAAATATAAAACTTGATAGGCGTGCAAATGAAAAATAAACTTAATTTATTCTATTTTATAATTCAATTATTAAACTATTTTTTTTTGGATTATTTAACTACTGTCGTTTTCATCACTACATGTCACAGCTGTAGTAGGTAAATAATCACATAAAGTTAAATAATATACTTATTTATGGTAATATTGGATTATATAGTTATTTAATCAATGTGAATATCATTATTTCAAAGTAGATTTTTTTAAATGTTAAGAATTTGTTTTAACGGAATTGCATTGTTGTATTGACTTTTACATTTTAAGGATATGTCAAAAGTAAAATAAACCCTTACCAAGGATATAAGTCTCTTTCCACATAATAAAAAAAAAAGACAGAATGAAAGAGACATTGTTATTTATTATAGTTATTGTAAGTGAGATTGATCCTAAAATATGGGCCTAAGTTTCTGGAGCTATAATTGCCTGTCTGTGAAGACATATTTTGACATTTTTTTCTGTTTTGCAGTTATTAAATAAGCTATACCAAACGGTGTTCCTTGTACATTGTGACAGATATTATTAGGATAATTAAGCCGCGTTTTCACTAGGGGACATGTCGCCCGACAATCACGTGGTAAGTCCCTGCTACTTTGTGTGACAATTTCGCTCAAAATTTGTCTTGTCCACACTACCCCGTTGTGATTGATATATCGCCGTAAGTGTGGCTTAATACAAAGCTATACACGTCCTTACCTAATAGGGCGAATGTCGACACGAAAGTCGTAAACGTTTGCGTTGCATAGACAAGCGACGTCCCGCGACATCGTCGGACGACAGAGTCACCAAACAGATACCTCTAGTAAAAACGCGGCTTTATAAAAGAATCTAAACAACATTTATTTATTTGTGTAGATGTTCGGTGGATTTGATTATGGAGTAAGTCACATTGAGTAATGCATGCTATGTATTATTGTCAATAATATTTATTAGCAATTTTGTTTTATGTAAATCTAAAAAATCATAATCTATCCTCGGAATGGTTTATTTTGCTTTTGTTGCTGTTATTAAGATTGTTCATTACTCTTTACAATATGGGCCGAAACAATCCCTCTACCTATATACAACGCTTTACAGGTTTTAATTATGCATTCAAATAACTTTCACCATGGGATCAGAGATGCTATTGAATTTGTGTAAATTGTATAAATAAAGTGGTTCTTTTTTTCTGGTCCTAACTGTACTACTGTCTATACACATGATAAAACAACAGAATAAAAATAAAATCAGCTGTTATAATAATATTAGCACAGACTACCCAATTCACCATGCTCTGAGAATGGATGTAAACAAACATTCCCACACATTATTTGATGGAGGTTATATAACTCATAGTTATGATTTTGTTAAAACGATACTATTTAATTTATGTTATCCAGTAACAATCTATAAAATACATATTATTATTAATAAAACTTAAAAAAAAACATTTATATATTATTTAGCTCTGCCAATTTGTTTAACATCACTAGTTTGTATGGAGAAAACTTTTTTATTTGCGACACATGGTTCCATGGAAAATTTGTTCGATTTGATCAGTAGGACCTCATAATAGCCTAAAGTATAATAATAATTGTGTTTATATTTATTTGTTTTTATTTTATTTAGATAATGTAGTATATACCTTTTTATGGTTTGTTTAAATTTATTTTCACAGCCTAGCGAATAGATGCCTATTTTAACTGATTTTCGACTTAAAGCCCTCCTAAGTTAATATAGTCTATATACATAAATAGAACACTCTGTAAAGCCCTGTATATGTCTTCTTTCTTTATTGTTCATACCACTAATATTTTTATTGTCGCTTGAACAAGGCTGTTCCTTAAAGATATTACTTGTTTTATTTATAAAGATTATGTGGCACCTTGAACATTTAAAGTTATATTTTTTGTTACACTGCAATATAATAATAAAATGATTAATGGATTATGATGATGCCTATCCCATAAAGCCTAAAGCATGTCAGCACAAGAAGTAGTGAACAATTTATATTTGTAGCGTTGTTATTAATTGTAATAATAAAAAATACAAGGTACATTTACAGGTAATAAACCAAAAAGAAATCGTTAATTAATAAAGAATAATAAGTCGATAATATTTTAGTAAACTAGGTATTTATTAATTTGGCTTATAGAATTAGTTGGAATAATTAAAAATTAGTTTCCTATCACATCCTGCCCAACAGGAGTACAAATATTTACATTCCCTACTTCTATATACTTTTTATATACCAACATTATTTGGTTTCCACTGTAAAAATCCTATCCTCCTTAGATCTGATTCAATAATATTTTGACATGGTTCCATGGCATGTCCATTTATTCGGCCTGAAACCCAAAATATATTCCAAACAGTTCCATGAGGATTTTGATAGTTTTGTATTGGCTTTTTAGACTGACAATTATCAAAATCCATATTTTTGGGCACACAGCATGGAATCGTCACATCATTTCTAGGGGCCCAGTTGTATTTATTAATTGTATGTGTTTTTGTCTACAGTTGATGCAGAAGATGCACGACATTTACAAGTACGCCAACCCCGGCATGATGAACCCCGCCGCCATGATGAATCCTGCCGCCATGCCAGGTGACCCAAACTATTTCATAATATTGTTTCGGCAGCACTTGCAGCTTTTGCTAAAATGCAAGCAAAACCAGATTTGTAGTTGCTCAGGTCGCAACTTGTCGCAACATTCGGTCAAATTTTTGAAAAAAAACTAGTCGATTTTTGAAAAAAAAAAAAAAGGTTTTTATCAGGATATTCTTATTATATTGAAATTAAATTATAAAAGTAAAAACAAATAAATAATACACTCATCTGCCATCATGGAGTTTCACCCCAATATGGAGTAATTAGAATAATGCACATAAAAGACCTCTGTGAGCATTGGAATTTCAACTCTATAATTAACAGGATAGAACTTATATTTCAATATTTATCGTTTACGCAACGTCTTGTCGTGTTTAGCGGTTGCAAACTCGAAATAAGGCCCCTGGTGTAGATGTCACTTGTTTTTCTTTTCTAATGACTTTTTTGAACTCGACGGTCTAGTTGCACCTTTGGTACAACGCCAGGACAAACAGAGGTCGTGGTTACGTTCCCAGTCATGGAAAATTGAGCGGTCTCGGGCGTTGTAAGGCCCCGTTATATATCTTGTATTGACCGTGTTGTGTGGCAGGGTCGGGAGGCGCGTTAGGCAGCTCCAGTTCGCTGCAGTACGAGCCGCCGTGGCAGCGTCAACAGCAACAGCAGCAGCAGATGAGGCTGCAGCAGATGATGCAGCAGCAACACAATGTATGTACCAACTACTTCGACCGTTTTGTAGACTAGTGGTTGCGCCTTTGGTATTGTATCCGGAGGTCGTGGGTGCGATTCTCACACATGGCAAAATTAAAATACGTTTTTCTGTACAGATTATCATGGTCTGAGTGTTTATAAAATATAATATGTATTAATATTGTTGCTTATGGTACGCATAGCTTAGTTTGTGATCTAAGGCCATATTCTGATATGTTTTTAAAGGTAACTTGAGATTGCGATAATAACGAATTCCTTTATGTACAGTGGTCACGACACGCGGCGAAATTTTAAAAACTTTCAAGCAAGCAAAATGTACATTTAATATAGAGGAATAGAGTGCATGACTTTTGTAGTGTAAGTTGTTGCTGATTGTTTAATGTCATATTTATAGGATTTAGTTATTTTAACCTAACGATTCCATTAGATTAAAATTTTACATATAAAAAAAAATTATATATTTATTTCTCAAATCACACAAAACACTACTACTGTAGGTAGTAAACATATTTATAATAATCTTATAATTTTCTTTTAGATTTATGTAATCACTAATTGAATAATATGTTTTACCAATTAAATATAAGCTTTTGTTTAAACCGTCTAAAATTTGCAATATAATATTTTGTGTTTCTTTCCAAATATACTGTAACTAAATAAAGTAATCGGATTCATTTTAGGTATATTTTTTATAGTTAAGTTTATAGGATATTATTGTGCAAAAATATATTAATTTTGTAGAATAAGCATTTGTAGTGATCTTAAGTGTAAGAAGTATAGCATTTACGCAATGTTCTTAGTGTTTGTGTTATCTCAATGAATACCTTAACTTATATTTTAAACCGTATGCTTATTACTTTCATACGGTCATGTCGCCATTCCGTTTTCTACCCTAGTCCTTCCCTAATTCCTTTTCATCCTCTTATCCCACTTTTACTGTCCATTACTAACTCTACCCACTTGTCATTAAAAAAAATATGCGTAAAGTGTAGAAGGCCATTTAGGTAAGAGAAGAAGAAATAAAGTAATTACGGAATTGCTATGACCACATCCGTGCGCTCTTATGATCTACTTCTGGCTTACTTCTTAAACGCAATATCACATTCTGTAACATATAAATAAGAATAGCGTATGGCCACACACGTTAACTTTTCTAGAAAACAATATAAAAACATTTAATTATAAGTATAATAGTTATTTATTTTATTTAAAGACTCTATTGCACAAATAAAGTACAAAGACGGTCTTAATGCAGCTAGGCGTTCTTTGGGGACAAATTAAGCACTAAATATGATATATATTCCGACATGGATGATGACGGCATGCCAGGGCGGCCTTCGAAAATAAATCTACAAGTAATTTTGTTGATTAATTGAACAGATGAACAACGCGAAGTACTACGCGGGAGGTCTGGGGTCCCGCGACCCCGTGGCGATGGCGCTACAGCAGCAGCGCGCGCGGCAGATGCTCGTGCCGGACGGACGCCGACCGCGCGGGAGGCCGCCGCTCTCCGCCCGCGCGCCCATGCCCGCCACCGCGCCCGGCGACGTTGTCGACCTGGACTCCGACTAAGGTACCTACGAACTCTACACACCACATACTACCTACACTAACTAAACACATTTTACACACGCAATAGACACACTCCTTACACAACCTCGTTAACTACACAAACGCACACCATCTTCCCCATGCACGCCACCGCGCCCGGCGACGTCGTCGACCTGGACTCCGGCTGAGGTACCTACGCACTACCAACACTAACTAAACACATTACACACGCAGTAGACACTTCTACACAACCTCGTTATCTACACAAACGCACACGATCTACCCTATGCCCGCCACCGCTCCTGGCGACGTCGTCGACCTGGACTCCGGCTGAGGTACCTACGCACTACCAACACTAACTAAACACATTACACACGCAGTAGACACTTCTACACAACCTCGTTATCTACACAAACGCACACGATCTACCCTATGCCCGCCACCGCTCCTGGCGACGTCGTCGACCTGGACTCCGGCTGAGGTACCTACGCACTACCAACACTAACTAAACACATTATACATGCAGTAGACACTTCTACACAACCTCGTTATCTACACAAACGCACACGATCTACCCTATGCCCGCCACCGCTCCTGGCGACGTCGTCGACCTGGACTCCGGCTGAGGTACCTACGCACTACCAACACTAACTAAACACATTACACACGCAGTAGACACTTCTACACAACCTCGTTATCTACACAAACGCACACGATCTACCCTATGCCCGCCACCGCTCCTGGCGACGTCGTCGACCTGGACTCCGGCTGAGGTACCTACGCACTACCAACACTAACTAAACACATTACACACGCAGTAGACACTTCTACACAACCTCGTTATCTACACAAACGCACACGATCTACCCTATGCCCGCCACCGCTCCTGGCGACGTCGTCGACCTGGACTCCGGCTGAGGTACCTACGCACTACCAACACTAACTAAACACATTACACACGCAGTAGACACTTCTACACAACCTCGTTATCTACACAAACGCACACGATCTACCCTATGCCCGCCACCGCTCCTGGCGACGTCGTCGACCTGGACTCCGGCTGAGGTACCTACGCACTACCAACACTAACTAAACACATTATACATGCAGTAGACACTTCTACACAACCTCGTTATCTACACAAACGCACACGATCTACCCTATGCCCGCCACCGCTCCTGGCGACGTCGTCGACCTGGACTCCGGCTGAGGTACCTACGCACTACCAACACTAACTAAACACATTACACACGCAGTAGACACTTCTACACAACCTCGTTATCTACACAAACGCACACGATCTACCCTATGCCCGCCACCGCTCCTGGCGACGTCGTCGACCTGGACTCCGGCTGAGGTACCTACGCACTACCAACACTAACTAAACACATTACACACGCAGTAGACACTTCTACACAACCTCGTTATCTACACAAACGCACACGATCTACCCTATGCCCGCCACCGCGCCCGGCGACGTCGTCGACCTGGACTCCGGCTGAGGTACCTACGCACTACCAACACTAACTAAACACATTACACACGCAGTAGACACTTCTACACAACCTCGTTATCTACACAAACGCACACGATCTACCCTATGCCCGCCACCGCTCCTGGCGACGTCGTCGACCTGGACTCCGGCTGAGGTACCTACGCACTACCAACACTAACTAAACACATTACACATGCAGTAGACACTTCTACACAACCTCGTTATCTACACAAACGCACACGATCTACCCTATGCCCGCCACCGCGCCCGGCGACGTCGTCGACCTGGACTCCGGCTGAGGTACCTACGCACTACCAACACTAACTAAACACATTACACACGCAGTAGACACTTCTACACAACCTCGTTATCTACACAAACGCACACGATCTACCCTATGCCCGCCACCGCTCCTGGCGACGTCGTCGACCTGGACTCCGGCTGAGGTACCTACGCACTACCAACACTAACTAAACACATTACACATGCAGTAGACACTTCTACACAACCTCGTTATCTACACAAACGCACACGATCTACCCTATGCCCGCCACCGCGCCCGGCGACGTCGTCGACCTGGACTCCGGCTGAGGTACCTACGCACTACCAACACTAACTAAACACATTACACACGCAGTAGACACTTCTACACAACCTCGTTATCTACACAAACGCACACGATCTACCCTATGCCCGCCACCGCTCCTGGCGACGTCGTCGACCTGGGGCTGGCTGGGAAATACCGATCGCCACGTCGATCGATCGAAAATAAAATATGATTTGACGTTCTCAGCGTTCGAGTTCTACCCATAGATAATATTTCCTATACAATTTTATCCATCGACGCGTCGATCGGTTTGTCCATGGGGCTTCCCGGTAACGCCCCTGGGCCTTAATAAAGTGCCTACCGAGCACACTACACATAAGATAAATTAGACTACTAAACTAAAGAGCTTAAATAATTTGTTTCAGATTTCGGCGCGAATTTAAATTGTACAGTGTATAGTAATTACTAGAGTGTGACGTCACACCACTGACTACATTATAGTCATACATAAATGTGTATTCGTAAATATTACAATATTGAATACTAAGTTTTTTATCAGCTTTTACAACAATATTTTTAAAACTCCCTTTATGACCTCGAGTTTTAAATAATATGATTATTATGTAGTCAGCTATAGTATTATATTATAAATATATACGTAGGTATTATTGTAATAAGCTTGTAATGTGTCACATATCAAGCGAATCTCTCGACGTGTAAACAAATATATCTCCTTAAAATATTTATTATTCTTAGTGAATTATTATTTAGAAATTATTACAATTTGTGTAAAATATATTAATGTAATTTTATCATGCTCTTGGTTAGGTACTTGTTTTGATTAATGTTTATGTTTTTTAGAGTTACAACTTTAGCTTTGAATTATTTCTTTAAAAACTAATTTGTGGCAATTCAATTAAAGACATTATTTACGCTAAAGTTGAAACTTTGTTTTGGTACTTATCTTTTTAATTTATATACCTATTTATTTATATTTTAGTATACCTGTTTTTTTATCATTTGTTGATACAAAAATATTTACCACAAAATTAAATGACTTTGCCTCTTTTGGGTACTTTTAAATTTATTGCCATATTAAAGAGGGCAAAGTACCTAATAGCCTAAACAAAATACAAAGATATGATATTGTGTTTTAATTTTATTTTTATATTATTATATTTTTAGTGTAACTTATCGTAATTTTTTAAAAACTATTTTTAGATTATAATATGGATAATTATTCAGTAATTTTAGTAATAAATGGAATAGTTGTCTTCTGACAGTCTTGCATTTATTAGTTACGAATATAAACGAGTACTGCAATGTACTATCTCGCAATTTCTCGAATTCCTTATTTTATTAATTGAGAAAAAAAAGAAATATTTTTAAATGTTGTACAAATTTGTTTTAGTTGTTGAATACTCGATTGGATTTGTTTTGAATGAGTATGTACGCTTTTTTTATTGTAATTAAAACATTTCAGTGGCAATTTTAAAACATTAATATTATAATAATAAACCACTAATATAATGTAATAGTAAATTTAAATATTCAATGACTTAATATTAGATAATAATGCCACAACATTGTTATGTGTATTTTAATAGTTTTTTGTTAGATATCCTTTGAATTATTTATCTTAACTCTGGGATTTATGATTCGAGATGTTTTTTAATAATTAAAAATGTGTTTTTTATTTTCAATCTGCATCTATAAGTAAAAATTACTTAATAATTTTATAGACATTTTTTATTATATATTAAAGATCGACCTGCCCAGTGGTATTTGTAAGGCCCTGTATATTGTTAGCTCAATAGGTGTCTGACACAATGACATTGATCCAACACCCTATTGTGTCAGACTTTAATTGTAAATCTATGATTACAGGTGAATCTAGATATAAGTGTCTTGTGTCAAGAGTATGAAATCTATTTGTGTGGCTGTCTTATATTCACAAATATATTAAGACCTTTTATAACAATATTGATATCACATAAAATTATCACATAACTTTATTGTAACAATTTAGACATTCTTATTTAGAAAAAAATACAATTATTTGGTTGAAATAGGTTTATGTATTTTTGAATATAAAAACTGTTTAATAGTCGTCAAATGTGTAGAAATATCTGCAACATGTCATGTTTTTAGTCTTGATAATTAAACTCTGAATAAATAAAAAGCATATAAATGTAAAATATTAATATAATGTGAACAACAATTATTTAATACAAACATACACATTAAAAACATAGTGAACCTTAGGTATAATCAATTAAAACATAATAACAAATTATTTTAATATTTATTAGGTATATAATATAACTCATAATCATTAGCAATTAGCTTTTTTACATTTAAGTTTTGAATTGTTTTGGCAAAAATACTCAACATGGCCCAAGTGTAAAGTCTTTGTGGGTGTAAAATCTACAGCTTTTTAACTTTTAATAATATTCATGAACTTGTGGCTGACAATTAACAAATTACTTATTTATTAATATTTAATTTTTATGCACTTAGCTTAATCATATAATACATAATGTAAAGGTTCTAGTAATCATTAGTATTTAAGACAAAGATTGTTCAGGAAACATCTTTGTTTACAAAAATATTTATTGTACTGATATATTAGGTGGAGTTATTAGTACTGGTGATGGCAGACAAATACAATACATCTATAGTATTTATGAAATCATTAGAAATACTCTAAAATTGTCTATAAATAGTATCAAATATAATTCATAAAGCCATTAAATATAATATGTTAGTTTAGTTTTTATATAATAATTGTAACAGTTACAGATATTACAATATCAATGTTTTTTAAACATAGAGAAACAGCTTCATGAATTTAGGCCTAATCATCCGTCTCATACAAGTTTGCCGGCCCTCATGTCTCCAGAGTATGTCACCAGATACTACACCATAGTACCTTCACTAGTGACGGTCAATATTCAGTGTGCTAACCTATTTTCTTTAAGACAAGCGTCTGATCAAACATTTCCCATACATTAACTTTTTGGTCCTAACTGAAATTCGAAAATAACGCAAAAAATCCCTCATTAAAATAATTTCTTAGAAATATTAGGACAGGAAATTAAAAAAAGGAAAACAGTCATTGTTTATTTTCTCTTTAACAAAATGAGACCATTTTTTTTCAAATCCATTAGTTTTGGGCCGAAAGTCTTTTTGCTGCCTAAATTGTAGGTATAATCTCATACGTGCTCTTTCTCTTATTGAAGGTCGGAGGGAAGGTTTACATAAATGTATGTTAGTGTTACCGACTCACCGTCATGCGGGGGGGAAGGAGTAATACTTTGAATTTCAATCAGCATCAAAGAGCCTCATCAGACACTTCTCTTAAGTCTCAGCAGCGAACTAGTTCAAACGGGTTTGTAGGACGGAGTAATTTTAGTTTAGCATTATAAAGATATTGCTCGCTAATGACATAATTAGAGATGTGTAATTTATTTTGCCTGGTAATTTTATTTGCAGGTTATTTAGTTGTGATATTTAATTGTGTACGTATACGTTTTGTTTAGCCAGTCGCATCCGTGACTATAATATTATAACAGTAGGTCACCTATATGGGATAGTTTCTTATAGAATGTGTGTAAGCTTGAGACTCTTTGACTATTCATTATAACTTGAGTTATTTGGTTACCGATGATTGAACAGAATACAAAATCTTTTACAGAATGAGTTTAAGCTTTTACTAACCCCCAGTTTCTAAAAGTAGATCCAATTAATCTACAATCAAACTTATCCAACAAGGCACACTATTGGTGGTAAATTAACAGCCCATTACTATAATCATGCGCCTAATTTTGGTTATGCATTTGTTCAACATTATAAAAACCGGGGGTTAATACATTTCAGAAATTGTTCAGTGTTATTATTGTTACTTAAAAACTGGCTTCTGATCTCTTAGCTAAATCATTATAATGAATAGATATGGCCATATTTATAAAAACTTATTGAGTCCTTGAAGAACAATTTTACCACAGGTTTTGTTTCTTTTACGCATATTCATTTTTGTTGCTAAAAAAAGAGACAAAACCTAATATAACTAAAGTGTTTTTTAAGTCCCCAATAAGTTGATATAAATACCGGTGTAAGAGTGCATTCTTCTGGCAATATTTAAATGATTAGCTTAGTTTCTTAATTATATGATGATAAATATTTTGTTACTTGTTACAAATACAGTATTTCAACCTAATTTATAAGGTATTTTGATTGTATGCCAATATCTGCTGTGTGAAATAATACAGTTAAAATGAGAGCGAGTGGGACTGCTGTTTTAATGTTTATTATTTATGTGATATATGGTAATGTAGAAATACCTTCCTATTATTTTGTAGTACAATCTATATAATAAACAATTCGGATATAATGTCTTGTTTTATTTATAAAATGAGTATATAATGTCGACCTTACATATTTTACTTCTAATTCCAATTATTTGTTTCATGTACATCCTCCCAGTTATTTAGTTAGGTTTCCATTCGTCACTAAAGCATAAAATATTTTTCATTAGCTTCATATTTGATCAGAAATTAAACGCCCAATGGAAATTTGCGTCTTAATATGAATTAATACTACCCAACCAAACGCACTTTACATAACCAACTAGTGTAAGACTAGGTGGTTAGCTGATTCCATAGACATCTTAACCAGTATCTGCCATACAAGGATGAAACAACCGAGGAGACCAACCTCACCGACCATATTCACGTATTAAATATTTAAGGTAAATGCACTATATAATGCTCAAGCAAGATTAAATAAAGGATGACACTCTAAAAAAACGTTTTCTACTAAATAATAATTAAAATCACTGAACTATGAGTATTTACAGTCCCTGACCATATTATTAGACGCACTGTGTATCATTACGGGTGCCTTACGACGCCCAAAACCGCCTAGACGGCCCCAGGGTACCCAGCGGAGGGGTTTTAATCCCACCTCGTCGTAGCCGATGGTATGAGTCTACACCGAACAAGTGGCTAGCTCGTCGCGATGTTTTGAATAGACTCAATAACCCATCTATAAACAGTTTCACAAGTTGGTATAGTGAAACCGGGACCGACAGCTTAACGTGCTCTCCGAGGCACTATAGTGGTGTTGTCAAACAAATGTACATAATTTTTTTAATTAAAAACTCATTGGTACACACCGGGATTCGAACCAGGGACCTAAGTGTTTTTAAGTCCAAGGTCTAACCAACTCGGCCACCACGTAAAGGCTTAGCCGATGCTCCGGACTGTCAAACTGCATATGAAAAAACTAAAATTTGACAGTTCCAAGCAATGGCTCAAGCTAAGCAACGACTATTAATCCGAGTCTTATGTTCGGATTAATAGTCATGGCTAAGCACTGGCTCAAGTCGTGCTCACGAAAGTAATACTCAAACGATGCTTAGCCGAGCAACCACTTCGCACTATAATAGTCGAGTAAATATACGCAGCTAAGCCAAGCAACGCCTCAAGCGAATGCTCGCTGAAATATGTATATTACTTGGAATCCTGGTGCAAAAAACCTTAAAGTATTGAGAAATTACATTTCCATGGAGATAGGTAACCCTCTACTGTTGAAGTTTTATAATATAAAATGTTTAATTTGCACTGAAAACAGAAAAAATCATAGATTTTGTATTAATAAGTTATGCAATACACACAAGAAACAAAAGAAAACTAGAAGAATAGGAAACAATATTTTTAAAACGACAAAAAAATTCATAATTACATAATCAACAGAAACTTAAAAAATAACAGTCTAACATAAAGAATCTAACGCTGAGCATGACTTAAGTACAGGAATATCGAGACTAATGCTTAGCCGAGCAACGGCTCAAGCTTTAGCCTGAGCCACCGCTCGGAGCACCGACTATTATAGAAACAACTGTCACTTTGATAGTTCTAAGCAATGGCTCGTGCTAAGCACTGGCTTAGCAACAACTATTAATCCGGACATTAGTGTATTCGAAAATATTAGAGGCCCTAGTTTACTATCCAGTAAACTATACTACTGCATTAATTTTTCCACCAATCAGATAAGCATATTTTAATAGTCCAACAAAATAAAAAGATCCTATTGGTGGAGATTTATCGATTAAGGAGATAGTAACGTAAAAAAAAACTCAGGGCCTCTGATTGATACCTTCCAGTAGACTAAGATAATAACTTTATATCACTTAGCAAAAATATATATAAAATTCAATAATATAATTTGTGTAATAAATAAACGTTATAAATTGTATAATTAATCGCATCAAATATTGTACCTATTCAATATGGAATTAAGTAAAAAAAAATTGCAGAGTGTCTAATAATATGGCCAGGGACTGTATATAAACACATAATCGTCACATCTTGTGTAGTCACCTCGAGTCCTTTAAACGAAGAGTGAAGAATATGGATGAAACTAGCTCTTACAACACAGTTCATCCTTGGACCTGCTACTGCTTTTGCTACTGCGATCAGGTAGATGTAGGGTCACATGCCGAGCTCCTATAAAAAAATATCAAAAAATTTCGTACACCATAAATTATGTAAATCCTACTCAGAAAATCCTAGCAATAGCGCATTTATCTAATACAAAAATGACTGCCATTTTGTGAGGGAGGGGTTAGGTTCAAGCTCTTCCGGTTTTAACAAAATTCCGACATATTTCAGTACACAGAGTTATAGAAGTCATATTTTGAGGCGTAGCGTGAAATTTCAACAGCTTGAACGAATTGAAGTTCTTGCAATTTCCCTGCCAACCATATTCCTAGCAATTCTTTGGACCAGCGACCACATTGTTTCTTATAACGTGAGCGTTAGATTGATCGACGCGTCGATCGATTGAAATCGAAAATCAAATGTATAGGATTTGACGTTTCCCTTCAATCGAGTACTTATATAATTTTATATCGACATTCCGATGTCGAAGTAGCTTCCCCATGTATAACATTTTTAAGGGAAGCTTTAAACTCCGGAACGGAAATGCTTAATATCGGAAACCCAATACCGGAATTGAAAAATGGGCCGATATTCAAGCCCAGGTACAAACAATACAATCTGCCAATGAACGATAATAAAAATACTAATTACGCACACATCAACACTTAAGGCTGAGTTGCACCAAAATAAACTATCTGTAAATGTAACGAATAAAAATGGGGTCGAATGTACCAGCTCGTCATTCGACTTTCAAAATAAAATTGTGGGGTAAGGTGGAACTTTATTTAACACTTTCGCTTTCGCCGGTGTTATCAATTTCACCTTGACGAATGCACGCGAACGTTTCGCCCAAAACCTAGGAGAAGATAAATCGTTTTCCTTTCATCGAGTATCCGTCCTATCGTCCATAGTGCTGGAAATACATATAAAATACTTATAAAATACTCCAAAAAATAGCAGTTTAAACGATTGATTTCCTGCAAAACATCGATCAATCAGTCAGTGCTCTGTATGAATAACATACGAAAGTGCTGTAACACATCTTATAAACTAGAATTAAAAACATTGGTCTGTCTGGCTCATATTCATTCGAATCAAATATAGAAAAGAGATGATTAACAGCCTTTTGAGAAGCTTTTTGTAATAACTATTACAAAATAGTAGGTTTTAAGTAAATTTCGATGCAAAACAATCCATAGACCGATCAGTAGGTACATAGTTATGTAAGAGAATTGATCGCGCCCACTAAGCCGCTAATGATGCGGTTACAAAATGGGTGGCGGACTTACCCTGAAATGAGGCTACCACCTTACCTTGGGCCTTGAGTTTAATTGTTATAATAGTTTTTGTTTTGTATGGGAGAAGGCGACCTTTATATTATCATGTTAATAAATGCAATTTTAAGCCTTAGAGCACTTATTCATACTTATTCCATACACCATATTTATTCACACTTTTTTTATATAAAAAAATTATTCACTTTTTTATACAAATTATACAATACAAAAATGCCATTATTTAAACAATTAAATTGTTGAATATAAAGAGAATAAGCTTGCACTAATTAATAAATAAACGAAACGTATTTAATAATTAATAAGTTATGGGGTGCTTTCCGGCTCCCGGTAACTATTACAAAACGTTTGTAACTATTACCTACTAATTACAAAAAAGTTGTTTATTTAAATTCACTTTACAATCGTCAGAGAAAGCACCGAAATAATTCGAGAGTCTAGAAACGACCGTTTCGACCGCGCATGAATGAAGATCGACTAACGATCGTCAAAAATAGCGCCAACCTAGCTTTTGAGCGAAACATTTCACGAGTATTTCGAGTACTTTCGTCTCGTCGATTCATTAGCTGGTTAAAATTTTAAACTCATCCTAATTCTTGTTCAAATATTGTAAAAACTTATATTTACATGTATTAGTGGATATCAAATAGGGTATTTGACTCCTTTTTGAAACCCGTTTTATATGATTCTTCATTACATAATAAGCACACTACATTTATATTTCCAGGATGTCTACTCTATTATTAATAAAAATCAATGTTAAAGTTTGAATTTCCACATGGCACTAAAACGCTGTTTTGCAGTCTATGTCAAATCTTTGCCTTCTCAAATATATGAGAAAACCGAACAAACAAAAAGTCTGTCAAGTGTGACGTCACACGCAAGTAAACAAACCATCACAGATTAAATAATCTCCTATATATTATACTCTATTCTATTTCATCCACATGATTTATAATCTGTGTATTGTTTTGTTTACTTGCGTGTGACGTCACCAGGGGCTCTAGAGAAAAATCAGACGAGGCGACATGTCGTGTCGCCTTCAATCAAAACTGTATAGACTTTGGCAGGTGACAGCGTACCTCACGCCTACTGTCACTGTCAAAATACATACGTTTTTGACTGAGGCGACGCGACATGTCGCCTCGCCTGCTTTTTCTCTAGAGCCCCTGTCATCAACCAAAGATGTTTTTGTAATAAATAAAATTGTTTAGAATATTCAATTTTATTTCGTGTAATCTACAAAAGATATACATAATTTAGTTTAAAATAAAGTGAAATATGTTTTTTTACGCCTTTGTCTAATAGGATGGCCACAATTTATAGTATATTTTTAATGTAGTCAAATAGCCTATTGTCAACGAATAGGGCTACCCAAATGTTGATATTTCATATAGCTATATATAAAATAAGGAGTTCACAATAAAACAAAAATAAACTAAGTAATATTTATTTACAGATTTAAGTATTATTATTATTTATTTATAAAGGTAGATATTTCTACTACCTTCAAAATTCATAATGGTGGTGAAGATAAATGGGCTTCCGGCAAAAATAAAAAATTTACAATTTTATTTAGAAAATATAGCCTATGGGTACGTTCGAGTTGGATATCATTTTCGCCCAAAACGCCACCAAACGTAATACATTGATTATTTTATTACAATACCAAGATAATGTGATAATGGAAAACATTCAATGTACGACATTTAGTGACTTTTGGGCAAAAATAACAACCAACTCAAACGCCGCCTATAATAAAAAACTAGTTTCGTTTATTTCTAACCACTCAACCGTCCGGTCCATGGATACTAAAGTACCCAAAAAAAAGGGTCTTAATAATAATAATAAATAATTTATTTGCCAGAATATGGGTACATGTTGTTGAAAAGTTGTTTGCTTGATCCTACATATTCTACCACACAATTAATACTTGTACTATTATTTCTTCTGTGGAAGACCACAGTAAGAAGACGGACGTAAGAACGTCCGTGGATACTTTAGTATCCAGTACACTTGTGTGAACAATGCGTCATTGTTCTAAGCACCACTAGTTTTAGTTTGTTTGTTGTTTTAATATCTCATATTACTTCACTAAATAATTGGTAGATGGTTAAATAGAATGATTCTTTTAAAACAAAAAAATATAAAAACTTTAGTTGGCGTTGTACTATTGCGTTGGAATTAGAATTTGAAGAGTATTGTTGAAATATATCTCGTAAATAATATTTCCTGCTCAGGGGCGCCCACTCCGTGGGTGCTCGAGCACCCATGAGAAATATACAGTGGGTGCCGAGCACCCCTGAGAATAGACATCAAGAAACAGATCAGTAATCGCCTTTTAGGAATGGGCGTTTTTTCATTACCCGACGCGTTTAGGGCAGTGGTTTAGAGCGCCGGTTAAGACCCAAGGGTCGCGGGTTCGATTCGCGCACCAACACAAATGTTTGTTGATGAAACATTTTTATTTTATTGGAGCACGACATTTGACTTTGTATCTACCTGGTGGTGAGCAGACCTACAAAGTCCATGAATAAGGTCAATCAATAATTGTTCTTAAACAATATTGATCGCTCCCACTATGCCGGCTAAATGATGCGTTTACGAAATGGGGGCCGACAATGACGAATTGCATTACGAGTATATTTTAATATACTCACTGCCATATCGTCAATTCAACTACCCATTTCGTAACCGCACCCTGAAAGGAGACTACCATCCCGACAAGAAATCGATGCTGTAGTCTCCTGAAAACCGGTGAACCCACAGACTAAAACCGAAACATGACTAGGTCACTTGACGGTTTTTTCATATGTATGGGCGGTATTTGTGTTCGGTCTGGGTGTTTGTGGTACCTTCGTGGTTCCTGGTTTCTATAGTACAAGAAAAAACCTTAGCTTGGGACCAGCGGCCACATTCTGTTTCTTATAACGTGATCGTTAGGTTGTCAAAATAACGAATTCCGTTATTAGCGCTCTCTCCTCCAATCAGCGAAGGTTCAAAAACTACTCTGATTGGAGGAGAGCGCGCTAATAGCGGTATTCGTTATTTTGACAACCTAACGATCACGTTATAAGAAACAGAATATGGCCGCAGGACAATGTGTGTGATATTGTAATTAAGTACGCAGTATGTAAGTAGGACATTTATTTATTTGTCGGTCGCTCAGTGTGCATTTCTCTTCTCACACTTCGCCTTCGAGTCATCAAATGAGCATGAGCACCCATGAGGTTTTCTACAAGCCGGCGCCCCTGTTCCTGCTATTATTATACATGAAAATGATCTTGAGGATTTGTTTTTTAAGAATACAACTACATTTTATAGTTTGTATATGTAATCCTAGTCTAAATAGAGGGTCAAAATTATAGGTATTATTTGGACGAGAACAATGGCCGATTTATATTCTTTTTAATAAAATAATATCTAAAAAATGAATAATAGTTTCCATAATCTTACTTTTATTATAGAAAAGTTATAAAAATAATAATATTTCAATGAAATTTTGGCATGTTTATTCGCATGAAATTTAAAATTCTTTTTTAAATTCCGCGGCCGAAATTCGAGAAGTAGGTGTTTTGTTTCAATTTACTTCACAATTAAAGACTAAATTTAATATCAATCTTTTTACATTGTTGGAAAGGGAAAATAATCTAGAATTTTATACTTATTTTTGAATTAGTCTAATTTCCAATATTATTATGTTAAAATGGAGAATTATGAAAAAAAAACACTTTTTTTAAATATTTTTCGCATGTTTTGTTTGGGTTTTAGTAACTTATATTAACAATATCAATATTTTTTTATATTACACTGTTAAGTATATTTTCAGCTATACCTACGTTTTTTTTTTATTATTATATTTTTATTTTTAGTATTTTATTTAGCAGATATAATGGTTTTATATTATTAAAGTATCGCGAAAAAACAGGTAGCGATTGACCGCGCGAACCTCGGACGTTAGAGGCTAGCTTGGGTGGTTGAATGGAAATATTTAACTGATGTTTGAGATATTAATTTTGAAATCTAAAAAATCTGCGTGACGCCACAAGCATGTTATCACAGATTAAATAGAGTACATATTGTAGCCAGCATAGTGGGAGCGATTAATATTGTTTATCAACAATTTATTGATCTACTCCATTCATAGATTTTGTAGTCCTTAATTCACATGCCATGTTCCAATTTTTTTATTTTATTACCAACATGTAAAATATAACATCCAACATAATTGTCAACATTCTCTTAATATACTTATATAGTTAAAGTAACAAATAGCCTTACGGTACAAACTATAAGGTACTTACAGTACAAGCAATAAGTCATGCTAGTGCGTAAACACTAACTGTGAAATCAATGCCCTCGGAGAAAAAGGTAATAAAAAATCTTGTCCTTCACACAAACCAACAGAGTAAAGGAGTTGAAAAAAGTTTATAGTCCAAAAAAAATGACTTTGTTGGCTTAGATTATTAGTTACTCACTTTTACTGACCATTAATTTATAAGATTGTTTGTAGGTGTTGGAGATAAAAATAATAAAGACTACTAATTGGCCTTCACAGTCCCTATAGAAATCCAGAACCACACTTTATTTTATACCACATAAGGATTATACATTTGAAATAGAAAATATTTTCATAATGTCTAATGGTGGGATTAATAGTCGTTGCTAAGCAATTGCTAATGCGTAGCCGATGCTTCGGACTGTCAAATTGCATATGAAAAAACTAAATTCTGACAGTTCCAAGCAATGGCTCAGGCTAAGCAACGACTATTAATCCGAACATAAGAGTTGCTTGAATGTTTTGAATTTTGTAGGTTCTTGAAAAACTATTTGATTTTATTTTTAAATAAAAATTCATGGTCTCTCTTTGATTTAATATTACTTGCTGTGTTAGGAAGAATTGATCTTTACATTTGACCCTACAAAAACCCAAATTAACCAGGGAATTTTAGAGAAATCTTCAACATTTGTAGAACTTACCTTTCGGGTGGCATACCTGTGACAAGCCATCTGTATAATAACAAATTATATCCTAGCATAATCAAAATCCCAATACCCATGGTGGTCCAGTTGGAGTCATTCCTAAGGACTTTTTAGTAAAATATACAATTTGTAAGGAAAACCTGACAATAAATTATTGTTTGGAAATGCATATTACAAAATCTGATTCACCATAATTGTTTGTAACATAGTTCATACAGCACAAAAAACCAGATTAAAAGAAAGTGACAGCAGCATACAACTTTACAACATAACCAACTTGGCTTAGGGCCGGTTCAACCAAAACAAGGCATACATTAACTAGGGATTGTTATGTCAAATTCCATACAGAAATTTACTCATAGATTAAATTATTAATACTCAGAATATTTATTTGTATGTGATATGACGTTAATAATCTTGTATAAGTTATGTCTTCTGTTATTGAAACCAGCATTAATATCAAAACTTACATAATTATTACTATAACTAAATGTGTACATTAGGGATACCCGTTTTTACTCCGACAATCATCTCCAAATATGTTAATAAGCGCTTAGCCAAAAACATCGCATCTTCGTAATTGTATATGTTACCGTTAAACAGATCCAAGTCCATCTCCTGTTGTAGTTTTAATATAGAATCAGATTCTATAGCCATACTGTAAATTGGCAGTTGGCTAGTATTGACAAGAACCACGCGACGACGAAGCAAATCCGGGTGAACTTCTTTTAACTTTATTTTAGCCCATTCGAGGCAAAAGACTTTACTAGTATCCAGAGCCATCACAATAAAGTCTATCGCAACATTACCGGTAATCCTCACTTCCTTGGTTACATCCGAGAGGTTGTGGCAGCGCGTAGTCTGCAAATTCCACGCATAGTCGCCTTTTGTATGCATTTCTATTAGTGCACAGTTCAACCTCTCCAATATTTCTAAATCCGAAGATAAAAGTAACACTGAAAGATATTTTTTGTAAGAGGTGGGACCCACCCAAGGGGTAATGCACGCGTCTTTATCTAACATTGAAGCAGACATTACAAGTGATTTATTTCACTTCAAAACTAATTCATAATAAAATAGATGATCTTCCTTTTTCTTGGTTGCAAATTATTTTGAATTAAAATTGTTTTTGCCGTTAACCAGTAACCACAGACAACAAATATGATCACAGATTATATAGTAATCATAGAGTATAATTAATATAGTAATATGTACTACGTATGTACATATACGCCGCCCGTTTATTTTTTTTTAATCTTAAAAATTCTAGTAAAAAAAAAGTGGGAATTACAAGAAAATTACAAAAAAAAAGTTTTTGGGAACGTGAGAATTGTAAAAAGTATAAAGGGGAAAATGCTTAAAAGAGAAAGTATGCTATGTGTGGAATTTAGTGATACAGTCGCCTCTAGGGTTTAATATCTCAGGTATTCCTATATTAATTAATTAAAGATACAAAATCAAACATCACGTCAAGTTATTAATTTGACATTGCACTCCCATTTATTTGTCATAACCACAAGATCCATCCATCACCATCTATTAAAAAAAAAGTTTATAAAAGACATTATATTTTTATGAACAACAAGTAAAGAAATCGCAACATCCTCCGCCTGTAAAATAAAAGTAAATATAAAGTAGATATAAATTATAAAACAATTCTTTCCAGTGGTTTGATAATACGACCACTTCTTGTAGATACAGGTGTTTGATTTCTTGTCCTTTTATTCATATTGTTCATTTCTTCATGGGAAATCTCCAATGGATGAAGACGTTGAAAAGGACGAAGTCATTTTTCCGCAACCCTCTTTACTTGTGCAACACATGTTATTCCATCTATTCCTGGGAAAACTTCCATAACTCCACCCAATGGCCAATAAATTTGTTTTAATTCAGTTTCTATAAAACCACATCTCCAACTTTCAATGTTTCATTTATGGTTAATAATGATTTTATCTCATCTCAATCAAGTTCTTTAAGGAAATTTTCGGTACCATGAAAATTATTACCATTATCAGAATAAATGGTAGTTATGCGACCTCTTCGCACGATAAACCGACGTAGACAAGATACGAAAGCGTTAGTAGACAATGATAGGGTTAATTCGAGATTAACTGCTCTAAATTTAATTATTTTGTAGGTAGTATGTTTATTAAGTAGTAAAGTAGGATATTTACATTTATTATTTACAGGGGCCTGACCAAAGAACACGATCGCCAATCGAATCGCCTTATCGATCGATAAAATTGTATAGGAATTTTACTCTATGGGTAGAGCCCGATCGCCGAGAAACGTCAAATCCCATACTTTTGGCTTTCGATGGGTATTTCGATTCGATTATGGATCGGCTCATTGGTAAGGCCCCAGCACTCAGTAATAGTTTTGTTTCTACTCTTATTAAGCCGTTTTCATCCTTCACCGTTTTAAAATTTAATGTTTTCATAATATCATCTGTAAAATATTCCATTTGTATCAAATTCTTTAAAGTTAATTCTGCTTTTACAAATTCATTACATGATATGTCTCCTGTTCTTCTTATCGTATTTCTACTGTTGTAAATATATCTTTTCATCGAATAAATCATACGTATAAGTTTACTGTATTTATTAAAATAACTTAAACTATCTGTAAAATTAGTTAATCGGTATATCTACGTGTACAGCTGTGCGTCTTAATTCTCGTTCGCCCCCTTCGTCATCGATATTAAATGAAATAGGCCAGGCATCGGAAATATATTTCAGCCATGGCGGTTTTTTTTCATTATAAACTCGTTCTATTACCCCCAGCGGCCACATTCTGTTTCTTATATCAGAGCTATGGAAACTAGAAAGTTTAGGAATAAGAGAGAAACCTAATAATATAACTGCTGATGAAGTGATAATACAATTTGAACAAACTATGAATGTAAATAATAAAGGACGTTGCCATGGAAAGAAGGACATAAAAAATTATTAAATAATCGTGATCTATACTAATCTATACTATCTATACTAATCTATATCTATACTAATATAATAAAGAGGAAAGATTTGTATTTTTGTATTTTTGTATGTTTGTAATAAATAAACTCAAAAACTACTGGACCGATTGCAATAATTTTACCATTAGAAAGCTGCATTATTCAGAAGTAACATAGGCTATATAATATCACGCTAGGTCCTATAGTTGTGGAGCAGTAACCAAAAATGTTTTAAAAACGGGGGAAAAGTATCGTTTCTGAGGCCTTCCGTGGCGTGCGCTGAGCATATAGTTAAAGTTATACAAACCTGTGCGAAGCCGGGACGGGCCGCTAGTTTTACTATAAAGAGATTGTTAACTACTTCGAAACGATTATTAAGTACGAATATTTTTATTGTATATACATAGTATTATTTTTAAGGAATGGCTTGACCAGCGGCCACATTCTGTTTCTTTTAACGTGATCGTTAGATTGTCAAAATAATGAATTCCGTTATTAGCGCGCTCTCCTCCAATCAGCGAAGGTTAAAAAACTACTCTCGTTATTTTGACAATCTAACGATCACGTTAAAAGAAACAGAATGTGGCCGCTGGTCAAGCCATTCCTTAAAAATAATACTATATATATACAATAAAAATATTTGTACTTAATAATCGTTTCGAAGTAGATAACAATCTCTTTATAGTAAAATCACGATTATTTAATAATTTTTTATGTCCTTCTTTCCATGGCAACGTCCTTTAATGTAAGATCGCTGTGAGCCATTATCTATTAAAGCTCTAACAAATATATTCGAATTATTACTTATGATTTTTACACGTAACGTTTGTAAATACGCTAATGACGGCTTTTTTGAATTACTCACGCGACTGTCATCGATTTTGCCGTGAATCGGACCGCAAGCATCGCGTTCCGTGCTTAGCATCGCTGCCACGGATCGCTGGTTTTTTTAGCCAAGGTCGTTTCACCGCGCGGAAATGTTAGCAATTCAAGTTACCATCAATCGTTCCGCGACCAGAAATTTTAACACGAAAAGTTAGCACGGCTACTTTTTGACAGATGTTTGTTTACATGTGAATATCTATCTACAAATTGGAATTTAATTAATTATTTTATATATTCATATCTGTTTTAGTTTTAAAAGTTCAATTAAACCTAAAAAATAAATATCGTGTAACTAAATTCAGCTTTGGTATGTTTAGTTTGAGGTTGTTAATTAAATTAATATTGTGATATTATAAAATTATTGTATTTAAATAATAGTTAATTTAAAAATATTGATTTATTATATAATGATAAGGTAGTAATATTTTTAATTTCAATTATTTAATTCAAAATAGTGCTTCTTGTCAAAAAGTGGCATCAAAAATCAACACCGATCGTTTCCGAGCTGCATTTTAGCATCGCTAAAAAAAATGACATGGCTGTGTTGAAACGGGCGGTCGCGCTGGTTTTTGAAGTCAGCACGAGAAACTGCCCGCGTTAGCTCTCGGAACGCAGGGAAGGTAATACTAGCTGTCACCACAGATTAAATAGAGTACTACGTTTGTCACTCGGACTCACTCATGCACGTTCGTTTTGGGACAGAAACATGTTCACAACGATCACGATATTCACGATGTATATTTATGCGTTTTTTTTTAGATTTCGGCGGCAAAAGTGGCATTGTGATCTGCCACATTGGCCGTTTTTTTTGGCCCAGAAAGCTACCGTGATCTGATCACTTGTCAAGTAAAATATAGGTTAAATCGTACAATCCACTAATTTTATTTGCGAAATCTTTCTAAAATCATTTCGATTTAAAATACAATAAATTTGATCCTAAAAATATAAGACGGCTGCGACGTTTAAAACAACAGCACTGTCACTACCACAAATGTCAAAATATGTTTACAACGCCTCACCTATTGACTGGGGTCATTGTGATCAGTTCACGGTAGCATTCTGGGCCAAAAAAAACGGCCATTGTGGCAGATCACAATGCCACTTTTGCTGCCGAAATCTAAAAAAAACGCATAAATATACATCGTGATCGTTGTGAATGTTTCTATCCCAAAACGAAGGCGAACAGTACTCTATTTAATCTGTGTTATTAATCTAAATGGGAGCCAATAATGCGCGGACCGATAAAGCGCGGACAAATAATTCAAGCCCGGGCCCGGATTATTTGTCTGCGATTTATTGGTCCTCCAATTATTGGCCTGAGTCAAGCTCTCTCAGGGCAATAAAACGCAGACAAATAATACGCGGACAAATAATTCAAGCCCGGGCACGGATTATTTGTCTGCGATTTATTGGGCACGGATTATTGGGGTGCGTCAACTCGGCGCGGTGAAATATTTCGGATACAAAATTTGTACCTACCTAAATTTGTAACCGCCTCTCTTTGTTGCTATTGAAGGAAATCAGGTACCATAGAGAACCGAGTGTTATGCCAAGCCAAATCCGCTCTTATGTAAGGATGTCAAATTTTAATCGGACATCTTTTTATATTGCTCTCTCTTTTTATTTAATGATAAAAAACAATGCGTAAGAAAGAGATGAATAAAGGTATATGATAACCTCAGAATCTAAAGGAGGGAGGGAACATACATGTAAACAAAAATATAACCTACATTTTGAAACAGTAATAAATTAATAAAAATATTATTTAAATTAAAGTAAAATCAACAAAAAGACGCATTAAGTTTTATTACGTTTATAAATGTACTTCAAACAGATATTGGATTTATATATTACGATTTTTAGGAGCAAATGACACACACAGTAAAAAAAATACTTTTTTACAAAAACAAAATGGACTAATAAAAGGAAAGCATCTAGCAAAAACAGCTAACAAAGGCATCTATCTAATATTCAGTCACAAATAAAAGTAGGTATACCTTGGTTTACTTAAATTAAAGCCCTATAGACTTCGCATTATACGTACACTAGCATACTATGCATACCATCTTCATAAAATAAAAATTAATACAAGTTCATCTCTATGAATGTCCATCCGACATGCAGCATCTAGGCTATTTTCATATATCTACTTACCAATTTCATCTTAAAACCTTAAAACTTGGGTAGGCACAAGAATCTTTCAAAATATAAAATTGCTTTACTTGTCATCTCAAACTTACTCCTTAATCTTGTAAAACTGGAACCAACAGCTTAACATGTTCTCTGGGCCACTATAGACTGACTAGACACTGGGGATTGATATGAGGAGCTAAAAACCATAGTGTTTTTAAGTCTGAGGTCTAACCTACTCGGCCACCTATCAAAACTTTTATATTTTTACTAATTCTCAACCCTTTATAAAATTAGTATGCTGAAGTGTGGCAGTGGGAGAAGGGATAACTTTTATACTAAGTAGGTATAGTTTAGTTATTATTTTCTTTACTCATAGTAACACAAATTAAGTACATAGGCAAACTTAATGTCAATGCTAGAAGATTTGGGAATCTGTACATTCAAGGTTTGCAGTATGTTTTATATATGGTGTAATACAAAAGTATAATAATATCTAAATATAATCAGAATTTACATAGGTATCTATTGAATATCAAATGAGTATTTAGGTATGGTTGTAAATATTCTGAAGTGTAGGTAAACGGGAACAGTTGTAACTTGTATTATTGCTAATATTATGTTTTATAAGCACCCATGTCAAGGCAGTCTATAGTTCAACATAGGTACACTAATATTACATTATTTGTTTACTGTAATAAAGTGGGAATGGAACCCACAACCCCCTAAAACAATACCAATAGCATAACCAACAAGACTATGAAACAGTAATTTGGCTATAACATCTTCAATGCAATGACAGTAATCATGAAAGAGTATAAAAGCCTACTTTAGACAATAGGTATACTGCAATATAAATTTTAATATATACCTACATGTGAGCATTACATAAATAATCTATTATGGTACAGGCAACTATAGGCAGATATTAAAAAAACAAACAATTAATTTGGGCATTGACTGCCCCAGTAGCATAGCCACCAAGATAGTGAGAGGTAAAATAAATTTCAATCTTGCTACATAGGTTGGGCAATGTTTTTACTTAATTTAATAGCTAAGAATGTTATTTAATTTCAGATCAGGTAAATTTATGATACCGGCCAACCTCTCCAGTATACATCACTAAACACTTGTGTTCATGGAAAAAATAGTTTTAAGTATATTTTTGTATATAAATAAATAAAATTGTATAAAAAATATATATTTGTATAGTTATTGTATATATGTAAAGTTTTGTACCTACTTTAATTTTTTCATAGTAGTTCAGTACTAATTTAATGATTTGAAGCGAACAACAAGGTAATTAAACTTAAATTGGCTTCCCTTCTTATTTTGCTTTAAAATTATAGAAAGCAAATTAACAAGTAGGTCAACTTTTCCCATCCACATATCATGCATAGTGTAGGTAATCTAATATAAGTTAGCAAACCATACACCCACATGTATGAAATGAGGTTCATTGAGTAGTCTGGCTGAAGCAGAGTAGTAAGTAAACTATATAGATATACATACTTATTAATCCATATGTGGGTACAAGTGCCATTGTGTGGTCATGGGAGGGTGGCAAATAAAACTATTCAGACATATTTAACAACCATTAACAATTGATGTATGTGGATTCCAGGTTCATCGTTTATTTTGAAGCAGTTTTGTTAATAAAGCTATCAATAACAATTTTACAACCTGAAACCCACATTTTTACCTGGTCTAATACTTATAAATGAATTCAATATGGAATCAAGTACAGAACATGGAAATAAATTATATATTTTTTGTTTATTCCACTCTTGATTTTGTAATATATGTATATAAAAATATTTTTGAACTTGTTCTAAACACTGTTCTCTCCCATTTGTATTTTGGCAACTTGAAGGGCACAATAAATAATTTTGGTTCCAAAGATTTGTACAAAAACAATAAAAAAAAACAAAATACAGATTTTCTTTTCTAAAAATAAGAGTCTCCTTAAGGTCTCCCATCAGTTAATTTATATACATGGTGACTTTAAAAGGATGTACTTTAGGCTAATATGAGGTTCTGCTGATCAAATCGAACAAACTTTTCCTATAAAACCATTTGTCGCAATTGAAAAAAAAAGATTGCTTCTCCATAGGTTTCAAGGCAATTTTTTTTTTCAATTGCGACACATGGTTCCATAGGACGTTAAAATGATCAATTTGTATAGGGAAGCTTTTTTAATTTGTGACACATGGTTCCATGGAAAAGTTGTTCGATTTGATTAGCAGAACCTTATATTAACCCAAAGTACAGCCTTTCAAATTCACCCGGTATAGGTAGTATACCTATAATTTGAGGTAGATATATTTACTTATATTTAAGGATTAATTTTCCAAATAAACTAGTCTTGCTATATTATTTTGATAATATTACTATGTTTACATTTACACCCATACCCAGGTTCAAACTTTAAATAAAAATGAAACAAGTAGAGAATCAAACTAAAAATTTTACAATTGAATAAATATAAAAACCATCACAGGTACCTTTTTTGCTTCTGATAACCTTTTAAACTAAATACTATTGGCAAAATGAGAATGGGTTAATCCCTCCACTGAGTATGGAATAAAAAATAAATCAGGTTTAGGCTTAACCTGGTTTATAAAATATTTTTAAATAGAGCCTTCATCAGTAATGGCATTACCATAAATTATGTGTTGTCAAGGAGTAGTGAAATAAAATCTTTTCAGTGGTCAGTTTTTATTTTACTTTATTAAATTTAATAAGTAGATACATTTATTTTAACAATTAGCCAACACAACACAATGTCACTGAATAAAATATATTTATGCATTTTTATAAATTCCTTATTAGAATAAAATATAAAATTGTTAATTCTAAATTGCAGCACACATTTTATTTTAACAATATATTGGAGTTATAGGTAAGGTATTGTCATAGAAGGTAAAGATTTTTAATGACCCGCACTACTTACTCCAGTCATTCACTGCCTATTTGCATGGGAATATTAAGCATAGTGAGTAATTTGGCATTTATATATCTAACAAAAAAATCTGACTTAAAGCAATTAGACGGTAATATTCTTTCATCTCAATAGTTAATGTACTGCAATATTTGGCTTTTGTGCTTAAGCACTGACTATTAAGTGGCTTCTCACAAAAATGACCAAGAATTTCAAAAACTTTTATGGCTATTAACTGCTATGAATTAAAATGTGCCTGAGCGACTACTACCTATATTTTTATAGTATAGCGAGGGTCAGCGGCAAAAGCGTAGTCGCCGCCGTAATCATGTTCCTAGTAACGAGGAATATTTCCTAGCCGGAACCCAACCTCACATAAGGGGGGTTGTGTTTACTTAGTATATTTTAATATACCAGTATACTGCCATATAATTCCTGTGTATAAATTTTAGTTTGCTGGTATTGCTCGCCTGTGTTGCCTTCCGTATGTATAGATATACATATTATTATTACTTTATGCGTGTTGCACTGAACAAATAACTAGTAAATAATGTGTAGGTGCATATTTATATGTACAACGACGTCAACCTTTATACAGTCAGTGGCGATACGACAATATCCTATAATATTTAGGTCAATAAAATTACCTATACAGGGATTTTAAGATCAAATTTAATTAAGTATACATATTTTACAAATTAATTAAAAAAATAACCTAAAAAGTGAATAGTAGAGGTGAGCGTTACAAAACGTAAATAGTTATAAAGTCGTTATTTCATGAATAACTAATAACGGTTATTATATTTGTAATAACAATTTGATTAAAAAATGTAATTAAGAAAAATAATCATAAGATTGATTTTTGAGTATCCGGGGATCGTGGGTTCGATTCCTACCCATGGCAAAATATATTAGATCGTTTTTCTGTACAGTTAGTCATGGTCTGGGGTGTTGATAAAATTTTATTGTCAAAATAATGAAATCCTTTAGGTAAAATTGTACGCGGAATACTGAAAACTGTCAAAGCAAAAGCACGTCTAACGTAAGGAATAAAGTACATGCCTTTTTTAGTTATTGATGTTGTTGATTTCCAATGTCATTTATAAAAGATTTCGTTATTTTGACAATCTAGCGTTTCCGTTATAAAAAACAGAATTTTTGCCACAGAGCAATATGTGTGTAAATTGTCCTACATATAAAAAAAGGCTATATTTTTTTATTTCCTTTTATTGGAGTACAAACACAATAGGCTTACGGCCAACGGTTGACGAGATACTTATATAAAAAAACATTTTCGACCATTTGAACATTTTTCGGGTTTCACCTATATTTTTTTTTATGTCATTCGACTTATTACACGGCATACCATCGAATTCTATCAAAAAATGCAATTGTCTATAAGGTCGAAATTTTTTTTAACAAAGTTACTTCGACTGCGCTCATCGATGTCTATCGTTAAGTACAAGCACTGCCAGGGGTTAATAATTATAGTAAAAACGTTTTGATATGACATTTAACTAGATTACATCAATACCATAACTATGAGTCATAACACAAAATATAGACCAAACAACATAATAATTAAAATATTTTTTTATTACCTTTTTTAAATAACAAAGAAAAATCGGAAACTTAAACGACATAATAACGAAAAAAATATACAACTATAAAAACCCTAGAGTAGTTCATTCTCTCTAGGGTCGAACGAAACCGTCACGGAACGAAGCGCAACCCATCACCACAATCACCGCAATAACGTGATATCACCATATCACCTAGTTAGAAATTAGTAGAGAGCACGACATTATTAAAAAAACCGATAACTAAATTAAAACGAGGTTAACAACATAAATTCCAAAAAAAACAACGACAAAAACCTTACTATGAATCACTAAAAACTACTATAAAAAATCAACAAATATCACAATCACGAGAAAAACAATTACCACCTCGTTACAAGAGTTTTAGTGTTATTAAGTCTATACTAAGTCCGCTTTTGTATTATGTATGCAATAAAGATTAACATAAATAAACGGGTTATTAACAAGAGTAGTAGTAGTAGCGGGGTATTTGACCCTCCTGGGTTCGTTGATCGGCATGGGAAACCCCTGTTGCCGAGGCATCAGGGGATTATTAACAAGAAAAACCGTAGCCGTTATGTTACGGTGAAAGCATGTAAGTCACGACACAACTGTGAATAGTACGTAGTACTCTATTTTAATCTGTGGAATAGTTTACTACCACAGATTAGAAGATATATATTTTTTCATTTTTTTTCGGTAGTGTTCTCAAAAATAGAGAAGGAAAAAGGTATGGACCATAAAGCCTATTCTTCTGTAGACTTTAGTATGAATCACTCAGTCTAGAGGTGGGCTGTTTAAACGAGCGTTAAAATAACCACTTTTTAACAGCTTGCGCTTGATACGGGCGTGCCATGAATTCAGATGAAATAGGGAATATGCATGTTTTTTTTTTAATTTCATTAATTGATAGAGTAGTTACTCTAAAAACAAATATTAAACATTTTTTAAAGGGTAAAACACAAAAATAAAAGGGTTTAAACTTTATCTGCCACGACCGCAATAAAAAAACGTTACATCACTCCGCCGCCATTTTTTGACATCATTCGTGCTCAAAAAGCATATTAGTTTAAAGTTATTGCACCTCAAAAGTTAGTCAAAAGGTTTGCTTATCACAAATTATCGTAATAAAGGACAATTAACACCCGAGAAAACATGAAACTATGGCCTTATTCCGAGCTTGCAACCGCTAATCACGACAAGACGTTGCGCAGAATATAAATATGGAAATATAAGCTGTATTTCAATGGTAATATAGTATTTATTAGGTTGGCCATAATAATGCCACCATACGAAATACACGAATTCTTCGCAAGTTTGAACATGTGTGGAGCATTGGAATTTCAACTTTATAATTAACAGTATAGAACTTATATTTCAATACCCGTACCTTACGCAAAATGCGTGACGGTGAACGAGTCAAAACTCGGAATAAAGCCCCTGTAGACAACAGAACACACGTTGGCATTTGTATTTGCACGAATGACGTCAAATGCAGTGTCAGATGCTAATGCCAGAGCGTTTAGAAATGCGTTCCGTTTCTACAAAAAAATAGATTTTTTAAATCTTATTTAAAAAAAAATAGCCAATCAAAATAAAATAGATTACTGTAAATATGTTCAAAGACATAAAAGGGACATTATATATTAAAATAATAATAATTGGCGTTACATGAATATTCCCTATTGCAGCAATCGGGATTTACGTTATAAGAAGGCGAAAAACAAAACTGTGGGTTCATCCAATTATTAATGAATGGTTAATAAAAGGCCAATTTGTGACGGTATATGAAGAAAAATTATCATTTTATAAATACATTATATTTGGTTTGAAAAAACGCCAACGGATCATGCAGACTAATGTTTTAATTTTATTTTGCGAGATGTGTTACAGCACTTCCATGCTAATACAGAGCACTGACTGATTGATCTCTGTTTGACAGGTAATCTGTTCTCCCAGAAGGAGTGGGGATAGAGAAGCGAAATTTTCTGGGTAGGCAGCGGACGGAGTAGAGTATTTGAAAAAAACTCTTACGTTATGTGTATCAAATTATATAACATATTACCCAATTTTTTTAGGGAATTACCAAATGCTAATTTAAAAAATCTTGAAATGGCTTATTGTTAGTCAAAGCGTATTATGATATTAATAAATATTTATATGATCTAGTACATCATAAATGAAATAGATTTATCTACATGCTATTCTAATGCTAAAGTATTCATTTGATTGTACTTTTATCTTATGGTAAGTGTAATAAACTATGTATTTAGTAATGGGCTAATTCTGTAGACACATTTTTTATATTGTACCATCTTGTAAACTCGGAATTACTGCGAATAAATATTACATTTCATTTCATTATTAAAATGGCTTCGTATTGATATAATATTTGAGTTGCGTTTTTTGTAAGGTATAGTGGAGCCTAATATCTACATTTTTTCCATTATTGCTTTTATTAATTGAATTGAATGATTATTCATGGGTTCTTGGTCGAATTGGTGTATCGATAAATTTTCAAATAAATTAATTTCCAGACATAAATGCAAAGCATGTGTGGTTATATATTGTTTTGTATGTTTCGTTACTATTTCTACTTTCTTACAAACCGTAATAACATCTTTAGAAGGATATGTTAATCCAGATCATAGATAATAGTTATAGCAGATCGCTCTCGTAGATACTTTATAATACTTTCCATTTTAGCAATTTTTTTGATAATCTTCTATTGGTTTCTTGGAGTCGCTTTACGTTAAGACAAACCTTTTAATGGTCTCCTGAGCCCTTATCACAGATAATTTTAATATACCTCTTCGAGGTGTGTCCAGTATATTTGATACATCAGTCGCTTCGGGTCGGGCTTGCGGAGAACTACGAGAAGATTTTTTATTATCTTCAAAAGCTTTATTAGCTTCTTTTACAGGTGAATCTTTTCCATTTATCTGAAAATATTAGACTATGAAGAGATGTGTTAAAGATATCTAAATTCAGTAGATTTTAAGATATTCCTGCGGACAGACAAACAGGTATATGAGTGTCACCTTATGTGAAGCGGCCAGTCATTAAATGTTTTTTTTCGAAGCCACATGTAATAATACACAAGATACTATAGAAATGACAACTTTACAATGGCAATTAAAATATATTGGTACTCTATGGGTACGCTAACTTGAATTATCGACATGATGCCAATCAACCATGAAACTAGTAATAATAGGGAACTGTTACAAATTGTCTTATAAAGTAAAAAGTCACGTACATGTATCTGTCTCGCTCGCACTCATTTAAATCTACATATGGCAAAGAGATAAATAGCTATTTTTTGTTTCTTAAAATTATGATTGAAATGTCAAAACTGTTCGTTGGCGCCATATTCTGTTCTCACGTTTTTTTTTTAATGTCACTGTTCTCAGCATGGATCATAAAATTGTGGTCTATGTTCTCAATTTAATAATTGCTTTAGTGATGCCCGTACTATTATTTTTTTTAACGAATACTTATTTATATATTTTTTTATATTACACATATACTTATTCGCGCGGGAATATATTTGTCCTAAGTATTCTAAAATAAATGTCAGACAAATAAATATATTTAAAATGATGACTCGCATATGGGCGGTTCCATATATTATTCTTAGTTCCAATGGAAATTTGAATTCTCGAGATCTATCCAATCGTTTTATAATTAGACCAATGGACCACCCATTGGTCTAATTATAAAACGATTATAACAAAAACCTAATTGGCAAATAAAGATTTTATTATTATAATAAATATAAGTTATTATTGTGTTTGGTGGTTTTTACAAATTTGTAAAAAAAAAGCAGGAGAATTTCATATTACAATAAAATTATTTTAAAGTTTACATTCCCAATATGCCAAAGAATAAGTGTAATAATAACTTTGTCAAACCAATACAAATAGTCTGATGATCGCAATAGACATGATATTCCTAAGGCTGTGATGTATGGAGATATATTATATAGAGAGGGAGCCGCCCTAATGGCTTAAATTGCAAATATGAGACTGAAGATATTATATATTTTTGTTGCCACTTTTTGTTTTGAATGTTCAACCAATCATTGAGCGTTGGTTTGTTGAAGTCAGCATACAATTGTTTTGTTTGACGCTTTTTTATGCATTTATTGAAACCGCCTTGGTTCCATATGTTTTATGCTATATAGTGAGAGCCCAATAATACAAACTGCCGCGCTGTCCCGCAATGAAGATAACAAAATTTCAGCTGAAAACTTACCAAATTAATTTTAAAAACCTACCAAGTATATTCCATCTACATATTCTCATAACGACACGAATTTGCGTGGATCATCGTCACGAAAAATTTGCATTGAAATAATAAACGAATTGATTAAAATATTATATATTTTTACAATGACACCTAGGTATATATGTAACAACTTATAAAGGTTTACTTCGTTTAGACCAGATATATATTAGGTTACTAATACGGGTCAACCTACAATACAGAGTGTAGGTTGACCCGTAATAGTTTCCCTCCCAACAATAATTACAAAATGCCAATAAACTTTTTCAACTAACGACGATGATCGCTAACATTTTGTAATGACGCTTTATTTTAATTTTCTCGAGACTTAACGTTGAAAACGACCTCATTATAAGATGAAGTTCAAAAGTGAATTTTTACTTTAGAAATTAAACTGTTAGTATTGTTTTATTTTAATAAAATAGTACATAATTTATTAAAGAAACTTACAAAACATAAATAAGTAATACTAATAAAATTAAAACTATACCTAAATTAAAACATAATAGTTAATAATATTTTAAAAAAAAAACAATATAACAAAAATCCTATAAAATATATAAAAAAACTGTCAATAAAATATTAGTTTAAAGCTGTAACTTCCATACATTGGACAAGTTCACACAAAGATGAAGAATTCCTGTTTTCAAGTTGACGGCATTTTTATAGTATGAGAATTTCAATTAAAAAGTATAAATCTTTCTGTAAGTAATGCTTCTAATATATGCTTATAAATAAATTTTACTGAATTTATATCAAAAGTAAAATTAAAACTTAACTACGAGTATATACACATTTTATCTTTAATTCCAGCAAGTAATAAATATTTTTTGATTAAATTTATTAAAAAGACACAAAAATGCTTTAAAAATATTTATTCTCCGGAATTAAGAACATTTTCAAATTTAAAAAGAAATTATTTATAATCATTAAAAACAATAATAGATATAGAAAAATCAGTAAATTTTTCTCGCAGAAAATGCATTTTTATTATTGTATAATTTAAATTCTTACAATAACAACTATATAATACATAATAGAGAGAGACAATGTTCTTAGCAAACCATGGATTCACCGTGTGGGTGCCGGGTCCATCGCGTGGTTTAAAAGGCAGGGGAATGAACTGCAGCGTTCCCGGACTTGAGACCGCGAAGTAGGTTTAAAGGCCTGTTGAACTCTCACCTGCACTGTGTTCACTACCCTCTCTACTCAACCAAATACTATATGATCCTGTTAGCGTAATGAAGCTAAAATAACAAATGACTATATTACATGAAAAAATCTAGAAGAATTCTAAGCGATATAATACTGCAAAAACTAAATGCAAATAAATGAAAATAAGTTTTAAAACAGAACAATCTAACCAAATTAATTCTTTTTTAAAGCATAAATAATAATTAAATGTTAATAAATTGAAATTGAAAATTTTTCCGATGTTGTCGCTTTGAAGGCTCCCGTCAAAAAAAAAATTAATTTTTGAAATAAAAAAGGCTAGTATCCATGGAAATAAAAAAAAAACATCCTACGAGTATGTATTAGCTTAGAAGTAACTATGAATGTTGAAATAAGTTCTATTGTCTTAATTATAGAGTTGAAATTCCAATGTTCCAAACATGTTCAAACTTGCGAAGAATTCGTGTATTTCCCCATTACATACCATTGGAATAAATATTGTGTTTTCATATTTGTAGTTTGCGCAACGTTTTGTCGTGTTTAGCGAGTGCAAACTTGTAATGAGGCCCCTAGTTCTCGGGAGCCAAAAAGGCACCCGTGATTACCATCACCAGGGGCCTGGCCAAAGAACACGATCGCCAATCGAATCGCCTCATCAATCGATAAAATTGTATAGGAATTTTACTCTATGGGTAGAGTCCGATCGCCAAGAAACGTCAAATCCCATACATTTGGCTTTCGATGGGTATTTCGATTCGATTATCGATCGGCTCTTTGGTAAGGCCCCTGTACCTTTTTTGGCTCCCGAGAACCAGAAGTTTTATTTATTTATTATATTTCATCTCCTTATAAATCAGTTACAAATAACTGATACGGAAAGAAATTAATCTACAAACTACAATACAACTGTATCGAACGGAATCGGACCGTGCATGGGTTATTTTGACATTTCTCGCAAATGAGTCCAAGGGCTCTAGAGAAAAAGCAGGCGAGGCGACATGTCGCGTCGCCTCAGTCAAAAACGTATGTATTTTGACAGTGACAGTAGGCGTGAGGTACGCTGTCACCTGCCAAAGTCTATACAGTTTTGATTGAAGGCGACACGACACGTCGCCTCGCCTGATTTTTCTCTAGAGCCCTTGGGGCTCTATAGAAAAATCTCTGTGTTCTGCATTAGCGTGCGGATATGTATATATGTGTGAGACATGCCACATTTTGATCGCAATAGGATCACCTCTGCTTCTATAATTCTGTGCAATAAACGACATAATTATTTTTAATCTGTGGATCTATTATATGTGGATTATTTTTAGTCTGTAATTATTTAACCTAAAAATAAAACTAAATAAATTTAAATGTTTAGTTTTCTTTAAATATTGTTCGTAAATGTAGAAATATATAATTAATTAACTTAATTAGGAGTAAAACCGGAAATCTTACTACTTTTGATTGTTTTGGTAACTAATTCTGTAACAGGTTTTAAAAAGTATTTCGCTATTTGGCATTTAAACAGAATAGGTAAGTTGTTTTAAGGTGAAGGATTTTTTAGTAACAATGACAATCCTGCTGTGCCCAAGATCGCATAGACGGCGTCAGGGTATCCAGCAGTAGTTTTGTTACTACCCCGCAGTGGTATACTAAGTCCACACAGAGCAACTAGACAGCTCTTCATGGTATGTAGACAGACTCAATAACCTATCTATTGTTTAACAAGTTGGTATAGGGAAACTGGAACCGATCAGCTTAACATTCTCTGTAAGCCACTATAGTTGTGTTGTGAAAAAAATGCAAAACAACTTTAAAATAAACCTTTAATTTTAATACTTGTTGGTACTTGGGCTTGAATCAGAACCCAAAAACAAAAGTCTACATTCTAACTGTATCACATATAATAATAATAATGTCTAGGACAAATTAAATGTATTGCTCTGGTCACAAACTAAGCTCTAGGCTTGTACTATGTGTACCAGAAGCAACAATATAATACACATTATTTTTTATATACACCCAGACTATGACAAACTATACAGTAAAAATATTTTTTGCCATGGGTGGGAATCAAACCCTCATCCTCCGGATACAACTCCAAAGGCACAACCACTAGTCTATGGAGGCTGTCTATATATATGTACTTAAAAAATTTTTTTTGCTTGTGTTAATTATTATTTCTTTTTCCAGATACTAATACATCAAAACTTAATAGTTAATTCTACATAAGCAAAAACAGGGCACCAAAACCTATTCACATCAAAGAATTATAACTTATTAACACACAGTAGAAGCAACTTCTGGTTAAATTGTGTTTATAAGTATTCTTAAAAAACATAAATAGTGTAGATTTTATTTCATAATAAAATACAGATTAAATAATTATGCTATGCTAACAGTATCTACAGATGAACCATTGCTAATACTCAGAGAGTTTAGTCGCACTAGACCATTTTTTACTGGCCTCCCTATTCTGTTAATCTGCAGGGCATAAACTGTTCTATGCGAATAACAGCATTGAGTTTGCAATCCATCTATGAAATATAATGATAATGACATGCCGCTGAGCACCTGCCAGGACACCTATTGTGTACAGTGTGTTTTGTAATTTCTTCCATTCTGTTGTTTTGTTTAAGTTTTTATAATTATATTGTTAAAATCTTTCAAAGCTGCCATCAAAGCAATAGTGACATACGAGTATAAGGCAATAGTGACATACGAGTATAAGGCAATAGTTAGTGCTATATTAAGCTTGCTTATAATTGCTACTCATGCAGATGGGCACCTTAGGCTTTTTTTTTATGAAGCACGGCCTGTGACCTTGCTTACCTGATGTTAAGCAGACCTACAAAATCCATGAATGGGGTTGATCAGGACATTGTTGTTTAGCAATATTTATACATCCCACTATGCCAGCATACAAATGGGTGGTGACATGGACGTATTTGCATTACAAGTCTATTTTAATATCCTTACTGCTTTAATGTCAAAAACAATCACTTGTTTCGTAACTGTGCCTTGAAAACAGACTATCCCCTTGACAATAAATTGATACTGTAGTCTTCGGAAAAACGGTGAATCCACAGACTTGATCCAATCACCCTTAAGGAAAATCCGCCTCTGGTAATTAATAATAATTATTATACGAGTATGTAGGACAATTTACGCATATTGCTTTGGTCACAAACTAAGCTCTAGGCTTGTACTATGTGTACCAGAAACAATAATATAATACATATTATATTTTATAAACACCCAGACCATGACAAACTGTACAAAAAAAATTTAATAATATTTTTTCGCCATGGGTGGAATCGAACCCGCGACCTCCGGATACAATGCCAAAGGCGCAACCATTAGTATATGGAGGTTGTAAATTGAATTGATTGAGTTGTGATAAAATAATTTTACATATGCAAAAACAGAGCACCAAAACTTATTCACATTGTAGAAGCTAATTGTGGATAAAATACTATATATTTAATTAATAAAAAATTCAATTAAATACATATAATTATTATAAAAATTCAATTAAATACATTAATTATACTAAACAGCCTGCAAAACTATGGTGAAATTCTTTTTCAACTTTGGAAGAGGGAGGGAGAAAAAAAGTTGATGGTTATTGCAGTTAATTAACATTGAACATTTCGCTGACAAAAAAAATATATTTAAGCTAAAATGACTGCTCAAAATGCTTTAATATTATACAGTAATATCAAAGCATTTTATTTTTGAGGTGCAATGGGTTTGGTAAGTAAACCCATTAAAAATCCGCTGAAGGGGATATAGGTCCGGTCCTTGCTAGTATATAATATACCAAAGCTTCAAACAAAAAGTCAAAATTTTATTATATAAGAAGGCCTAGGGATTCGGATGAGAGCTCTACTATACTGCTTTATTCTGATTCCCTGACCAATCAACAATCTGATTCCCTGGCCTTACTATTTCTGATTTATTGTTTTCTTGATAACAAATATAATTTGGTTCATAGTTTTTAATTTAAAGTTATGTTTATTATCCAGGCACTTAAACATGTCACTCACAGAAATAAATTTACAGATAAAAATGTTGCTGTATACAACCCTTATTTAAGTTTAGCAACAGTTTATTCCATTTTTTTATGGTTGGGCACAAAAAGGTAGAAAAATACAAAATATAGTAATTTTTAGGCCTTGTTCACATAAAAACCTTGGCAGTTTAGAAGTTACAAACTGGAATGCTGTATAAGTGTTTTGAGGAGAGAAAGGTCACCAACAAGCATCTGATCTTGCTCGGCTAAGCATTAGTCTCGATATTCCTTTACTTAAGTCATGCTCAGCGATAGATTCTTCATGTTAGACTGTTATTTCTTAAGTTTCTGTTAATTATGAAATTTTTAGACGTTTTAAAAATATTATTCCCTATTCTTCTAGTTTTCTTTTATTTCTTGTGTGTATTTCATAATTTATTCATACAAAATCTATGATTTCTTCTGTTTTCAGTGCAAATTAAACATTTAATATTATAAAACTTCAACAGTAGAGTAACTTACCTCCATGGAAATGTAACTTCTCAATACTTTAAGGTTTTTTGCACCAGGATTTCAAGTAATAGGTATACATATTTCAGCGAGCATTCGCTTGAGGCGTTGCTTGGCTTAGCTACGTATATTACTCGACTAAAGTCGACTATTATAGTGCGAAGTGGTTGCTCGGCTAAGCATCGTTTGAGTATTACTTTCGTGAGCACGACTTGAGCCAGTGCTTAGCCATGATTATTAATCCGAACATAAGAGTTTCAACTGGAAAGCTATTTTTCTCGATATCAATGATATCTCTATTCTCTGCCTACCTAGAGAGCAGGATGTCAAATGTGGGAATTAAGCCCGTCTTCCTAGTTACCAGCAGCCGCCGCGCCGCCCAATCAATCTCAAACTCTGGGGACAGGAAGTGACAGAATACGCATAGGTACCTAAAAATAAACCTGCCATTGAGCATGGCTCCTATGGTCACTGCAGTTGTAAGCAAGGCCACTCTAGGCATCATTACAAGCTGTACACCTTCACCGTCACAAAATTTAAGTATTATTTTTTGCTTACTTATACGGCCACCGATGACCATCCGCTGGCCGCGTAAGCAATGGAGCGATGCCGTGAAGGCATAACTGACTTGAGGATGGAAGTCCTGCCTATACCTACTGCTAAGTGGCACGCTATCGCCCACAGGCCCAGCAGCGCGTCAATACTTCCACCGCTCGGCTCAAGTTAGCGGCATTTATTAAAATTCATTTAGACAAACTATATGTCTATCGGAATAGATGGATCTGATATAGGACGTTGAGCAGTGGCGTATGGGAATCCATACGCCACCACCATCTCCGCAACCAGTGGTGGCCTATGGGAATAATTTTTACAGGCGCCACTACTGGTGGCAATCGATACGAATTTTATCCCAATCGCCACCACTTGTGGCATTTAGTTCTATGTGAATTTTAGTATATTTACAAATAAATGTAGGTTCTTATATTATAATATGCTTGTTTTATTTTCCTCTACTAGTTATTAACAAATAATTAAGATAAGGCTTTTTCGATGAAATAAATATAATTAATTTATATTGTAGGAAAGGTGACAAATTAAAGTAAGAAATGAAATTAATAATGTTCTCGAAGGATTTGAAAATTTTGACTTTAGTTGTAAGAAATCGGGTTGTTCTCGTTCAGGACGATTCTCAAGGGTTGTTCCCATTGAGGTGGATTTCCCGACATACTCCCCTGCTGAGGCCGTAGCTGGCTACGGGCGATAGTGAGCAGGAAATAGGCAGTGCCACCACTTCTAGAGTCGAGGAGGCATCTGGTTGGTGCTAGTTGATAAATATGTTGCTTCCAGGTAAGTTAGTTAAGCAAGTTAATAGAGGCTTGTGGTTGCAAACTTGTTGTGCTTCTCCTTGTGGAGAAATAATGAGACGTCGCCGCGTCGTTGGCATGTTTTGGTAAGTAGAAAGATCTGCTTCCTTTACCACAATGCGGATCACGAGGTAAGTTTCGGAGACGTCGATGATAAGATCGGTGGAGTGAGGAGTCTGCAAAATGTGTGCAGAATTTGGCATTCGAGGTGCTGCGGAATCCCGGCAGCACTAGTGGAAATGGCTTGATCCACCGACGAGTTGTGTTGTGCGACGTGGTTGCGGCATGTAACTGCCTATGTAGCCTCTTCAGGAGGCAGGATGATAGGCAGTGGTGATGCTGTACCAGACGTCGACGATTTAGCGCGTAGAGCAGGTATGATTAGAAATGCCCCCCGCAGAAAGTAGTGATGCGGTGGGGGCAGTGAGATCCATCCATAGACAAAGCGTGGGCAGGTACTTGCGGCTGTGCAGAGTTAAACTTCCGAGCGATAAACAGCGGTTCCCAGGAATCGTTAAAAATGTTCTGTATAAGTGCGCCAAAAAGTTTTGTATAAATGCGCCTATTGTTGTAAAATAATATGATAAAGTTTGGGAACTTGCGGTATGTTCATTTTAATACGGGGTCACCAATTATGTAGGAAAGGATGGTGAATTAAAATAAGAAATTAAGAAAAAGGTTATATTTACACTACTATCACTTCCTACATTTTTATGGTCGGGGTCACCAATTATGTAGGAAAGGTGACAAATAAAAGTAAGAAATGAAATTAATAAAAGGTTTATATTTACACTACTATCACTTCCTACATTTTATTCACAATATTAATAAGGAGGAATAAAGGAACTTAAAGTATATTTTAGGGAGCGCGAGGAAAGATAAAGAAAGGGGTTTAACACCAAGGATAATCATTTTAGTATGTACAGGAACGTGTGGCGCGTATAAGATATTTCACTCGACTGTTAGGGTCGCCGAGCTACAAAAGAATAAATAATGTTCTCGAAGGATTTGAAAATTTTGACTTTAGTTGTAAGAAATCGGGTTCTCATTCAGGATGGTTCTCAAGGGTTGTTCCCATTAAGGTGGATTTCCCCACAATATGTTATAAGAGATGTAGACCAGAATATGTTACGTCGCCTTAGCTAACAACGTATGGATTTTGATAGTGACAGTAGGCGTGAGGTTCGCTGCCCACCTGTCGAAGTCAAATCCATGTTGAAAATCCCTCCGCTGGGTACTCCGAGGCCGTAAGGCGAAGTCATGATATGTATGTATATGTGTAATTTGATGATAACCATCGAAGAAAGGTTTTACAATTTATTACATTTGAGAGTAACGTTGTCACCGCCATATTTAAACGCCTCCACTGGTGGCATTTACTTCCTCTATATGTATTTTTGTATATTTACAAATAAATAAACGGGTGTCCGAGGGAACCCACCACATCGGTTAAGACGAGATGGGATTTAAATATTATGGTATATTATTAAATTAACGTATAATATTCTACACAATAAATCAGTTATTTTTTACATTATAAAAGGAACAAATATAAAATCAACTCAAAAATACGAATAAAAAAATTTACAGTTTTTGCAAAGTAAATTATTGATTAAGCTGCTATTAATATTACCTACTCTGCTCTACTTTTCATAAACCAAGAGTCTCTAAATAGTTACTAATTATCAATTTTTATTAGAGATAATCTAATTATTTCCTGTAAACAATTTTTAGGGGTCATTACTTAGTTCTGGTTATATTAATGTTTATAACCATTTATATCACATTAATCACAGAATTTTAAAAATTCAACAACATATAAATAGTTATAAATTTAACTATATATATATATTGGTATCTATCTATTTAACCTATATCTCTTATACAAATAAATAATTTATTTCATCAAAAAGCCTTATCTTAATCATTTGTTAATAACTAGTAGAGGAAAATAAAACAAGCATATTATAATATAAGAACCTACATTTATTTGTAAATATACTAAAATTCACATAGAAGTGAATGCTACCAGTGGTGGCTATTGGGAAATATATTCCCATACGCCACCACTAGTGGCGGAGATGGTGGTGCGTATGGGGATAATCGGAGGAGTTGAGCAAACTATAAATCTGGAAGTATAAGTTATTTATTCTGTCAATTATAGAGTTAAAATTCCAATGCTCTAAACTTGCGAAAAAATCATGTATTTCAAGATATCGGCATTTTTATAGCCAGCCCAATACAGACTCATACCCATTGAATAGAACTGTGGCCTTATTCCGAGCTTGCAACCGCTAATCACGACAAGACGTTGCGTAAACTATAAATATGGAAATATAAGCTCTATTCCAATAGCGATATAGTAGGTATGTAATAGGTTGGCAATTATAATGCCGCCATCTTGAAATACACGAATTCTTCGCAAGTTTGAACATGTTATTGTGTGGAGCATTGGAATTTCAACTTTATAATTAACAGGATAGATTTATTTAATATTTTAATACCTGTAATTTACGCAAAATGCGTGGTGGTGAACGTGTCAAAACTCGGAATAAAGCCCCTGATATTTCGATATTTAATTTTTACTTAATGTCTTGTCGTCGTAAACGATGGCAGTCTGTAATCGTAGATATATTATTAATCTATGTTTGTAATGAGGCCCCTGATATTTCTTCCGAATTCCTAGATTACGTCTACGTCGTTACGACGAAGGACAAGTGCGTAAACCTCGTGAAGCTTAAAAAACGCGCGGACGGGAACGGTTTTTACCTTCATGGTAAACCTGCCCTCGTAGGGTTATGAACTTAAGCACAGACTAATAAGCAGAGATCGGATAGGTAGATTATTATTACCTACTACTTTGGGAGGATATAAATGGTATAATCCACTCTTTGTTACAACAACATGAGAGTGGTTAATACCACCCTCTAAAATCACGAAAATTTGTTTATGACATTTTCATCTCGGGATTTAAAAAAATACAAAGTATTTATTGGACTTTAATATATTTGATTTAAAAAAAAATGGGGTTCCATAATATAATTACTTTACTTATATTAAAATTATTTGTTTTTCGTAGAAGAAAATAAATTTAAGATTATCACAGGTAGTGACATGGTGGTGGATCTTATGTCATTTCCGGCTATTTATAATTACCGGTGCCGGCGAAAACATTGAAAGTGACTGTGACTGAGGGTGAATTGAAATCAGTAGGACTTACATGAGGATCGGGGGGTTTTACGTACTGTGCTCTTTTCGAGCTGTTACATTACCTACCTTACTTAACCTAGTTTTTGGAAATAAACTAAAACTCGCTCTGTTTATAGAACTCTCGAGAACCGTTTAAACGGCCTCAGGGTACCCAGCGGAGGATTTCAATTCTGACTTCATTACCGAAAATATTGATATTTCTGATTGACTTTAATTTACTCGTAGGTATATCAACTATAATAAAATAATAAGATTTGTTTATTTTTATGTTAAATGTTACGAGTAATTGTATTTTACTCTACTACGCGACATAAAAGCATTATGTTTCGGCATATTTTTTTTTGGTGCAACTACTTTACTATGGTAGGTACTTGTACTTTGTGAAGTATTTAAAAGATAAGTGTTGTCATTGTCAATATATGTAAATGGAGTATAAATAAAATAGGTAGAACTTCTAGGTAATTTTCTGATTTCTGTAATACAGCCGAGGCTAGTACGGGAGTCAGGGCGCAAATCATTTTGTAATTAATTTTTTGATTAAAAAAATATTTATTATTATTACTTTAAAAAATCATTTATACGATATATTTCGCCATAAAGATTCTATATCTTTATGTCGTATCATAAAAATAACGAACACAAATCCTGCCAAGTTTGTTTTACGTAAAACAAAACATTTTACTTCGACACAATTTTAGTAGGTACGGAAATCCGAAACTAATAAGATTTTTCGAAATAATATTTATTTACGAATATGTTCAAAGTAAAATAAATAATTTGTAATCAATTCTTGAATTCCGGGATTAAAGTCATAAACATATTTACGGAATTTCAGATGGTGGTATTATCCACTCTATGTTACTTCCATCCCCGAAGTTTAAGTAAATATACTCTACTTATTTCTATATTTGCTAATTAAAACGCGAACCCACAAGCGTATTCGCAAATATGTGTGCGTTGTATTTACAATACATTCGCCTACTACCTACCTATAGTTTAGAAAAGGTTTGCACGAAATATTTTTTATTTGAGTGACCCAGGTAAGATGGTTAGCGCCCTTATAGCGGAACCAAGCAAATCAAAAGATTGCATATTAAATATAACTATAAAAAACTAGCGGCCCGTCCCGGCTTCGCACGGGGGGACTTAAGATCAGCGCACGCCACGGAAGGCCTCAGAAACGATACTTTTCCCCGTGTTTGAAATGTTTTTAAAACATTTTTGGTTACTGCTCCACAACTATAGGACCTAGCGTGATATTATATAGCCTATGTTACTTCTGAATAATGCAGCTTTCTAATGGTGAAAAAATTATTGCAATCGGTCCAGTAGTTTTTGAGTTTATTCATTACAAACATACAAAAATACAAAAATACAAATCTTTTCTCTTTATAATATTAGTATAAGTATAGAAGTATAGATATGCAATTGCCCGATTCGTAACCACATTCTTCCCAAAAATAAGTTAATGGTGATTCCCTTTTAATAGCTGATTTAACTGTCGAATAACTATATCAATCGTCAGATATACCTAGTTATTCGACAGTTAACTTGTATGAAGAACTGTCAAAATTATTCTTTTTGCATAAAAGTTACCTATTGAATAAATTTATCTGACGATTGAAAAATCTGCCCTTAGGGCTGATTATATTTATATTAGTTATATAAATCTAATCCGATAGATAACCCTTAGAGCAACGCAGCCACGGGCTGGTTCGGTGGCCGTATTGCTCTACGGTACCTAATAAACTAAAATTACTTTAGTACCTAGATACCTCACGCGACATATAGGTAATGCATCTTTAATTTTGTGACTTGGACCATAGCGTTGCATTTATGTCATTGCACTTTCATTATGTATTTTCATGCTTACAATCATAATTCTAACCGTAATAACCCTTATTTCTAATGCAACAGAGGCTATGTAACCTGTCGCGTCGGCCGGCCTAGCGAAGACCTCCCACCTCGAAATGAAATGTTACCGTCCCAGCAAACATAAGTATAAAATTCACATCAAATTACACAAAAAAAAACACCTTCATTTCTAAAAAATATTCGTTAGATACTATATTAATAAATCATAAAAAAAAATATCTTCCATAGACTAAAAGAAGTGAATTAGTTCAGTAATGCAGGGCTAAAACAAATTAAAAACAAAATCTATTGGGAGGAGCCTAATACATGTATGGGGAGGTGTCAAGTAAGGTATATATATTTAAGAAAATATCGATGCAACCAATCACGGAGAGGCACGGATTATTGGACCGCGCCCTTTAATGCTCGATTTATTGGCCTGAGTAAAATTGACGACGCAGACCAATAAAGCGCGGACAAATAATCCGCGGACCAATAATCCGAGGACGGGATCGTTTTATTGCCCTGCTCCAGTTGGGGCTCGGATTATTGGCCCGCGCATAACTGTCGCAGAGCGATAAAGCGCAGACAAATAATTGGTGCCGTCCTCCAATTATTGGTCCGCGGATTATTTGTCCGCGTTTTATCGGTCCGCGGATTAACTGGACCCATCTAAATCTATGGCTGTTGTCACCGACTACATTTGTTCAGTGTCACCGACCACTGTCACCACCGTCGTGATTGAATTTGAATAATTTTTTCGTGATTTCTTCTGTGGTAAAAGTTAAAACACCGACAATTTTTTCGGACTAATACAGGAATTTACTAAAGTAAAATAAAATCCCTCCCTAAATCCTTACTTTCTTTTCAAATGATAAAAATGGTTCGACAATGAAAAAGTTTTCAGGAGACGGAGATAATGGGTTTGAAGCATGGGGTGGGTACCGACAAGCCAAAGTAGCTAAACTAGAAGACCAATTTTCTTCAAAAGCAAACAGGGAAGGTCAAATATCTAGTATTTTTAATGGTGTAAGTATTTATGTTAACGGCTATACGAAACCATCATCATATGAATTGAAAGCACTGATGTCTAAACACAGTGGAGTGTACCACACCTACCAGCGTCCAGATGATTTTATAATAGCTTCCAACTTGCCCGATACAAAGGTAAAAAATCTGTCTCTTAGTAAAGTGGTTATGCCAGAATGGATCACAGAAAGCATTGCAGCTAACAGGTTGCTTGATTACAGAACTTATTTGCTTTATAATGAAACTAGAACACAACCTAAATTAAATTTCGTAAAAAATAAGTTAGAAGTCACAACTAACAATTTAAAATTGGAAAATTCGTCACTATCAAATGTAAATGATACTAACACTAATATTATTGAAAAATCATTGGATTGCACAATTGTACAACAAAAAAGAGGATATAATGGCAAAAAAAATATTCAGGAAAATAAGCCTCTAGTTAATAATCAAACTGAAGTTACAAAAACTGCAGCAGATCCTAATTTTATTTCAGAGTTTTATAATAATTCACGTCTTCATCATATATCCCAACTAGGAGCTTGTTTTAAGCAATTAATTAATGACTTAAGAGATTCAAGTAATTTTTCATTTCCTGCTCGATTGGAATTAAAGAATAATATTATGTTAAAGGATCAAATCGCAAATGATTCACAATTGATTTTTGCTGGTGGTAGAATTATAATGCATATAGATATGGATTGCTTTTTTGTTTCTGTTGGTTTAAGAGGCAGAGATGAGCTCAAAGGAAAACCGGTGGCTGTCACTCATGCAAAATCTGGACACCATAGTCACCACAAGAGACCTGGCACTGACAGGGAAATTGAGTTTAATCTTTATCGTAAAAGAATTGCTAGATCTTTAAACAAACCTACAGGAGCCCCAGAAAATAGAGAGATAGAACATGTTATAGAAACAAGGGTTGACAATATAATGGAAGAAGATACTAAGTATGGATCAATGAGTGAGATAGCCTCTTGCTCTTACGAGGCTAGAGCTAAAGGTGTGACCAATGGAATGTTTATGGGAGCTGCATTAAAGCTTTGTCCCAATATTATAACTATACCTTACGACTTTGAAGGTTATAAAGAAGTTGCATTTACTCTTTACAATACTGTAGCACAATACACTTTAGACATAGAAGCTGTTTCTTGTGATGAAATGTATGTAGACTGCACAGAGTTAATGAAATCTTTAGATGTTAATGTATCTGATTTTGCTTGTGCATTGAGAAGTGAAATTAAGAGAAAGACAGGCTGTCCATGTTCAACAGGTTTTGGTGGAAACAGACTGCAAGCTAGATTAGCTACAAAGTGTGCCAAACCAGATGGCCAATACTTTCTAACATCTGAATTAGTAGATGATTTCATGATAGATATAAAATTGCGGGATTTGCCTGGAGTGGGCCGCCAAACGTCTCAGAAATTAGAAATTCTAGGTCATGACACTTGTGGGTCTCTGCAATGTCTATCACTTGTGATGATGCAAAAACACCTGGGGAACAAAACTGGACAACAATTATATGAACAATGCAGAGGAATAGACTCTCATCCTCTTCATTTTCACACAGTAAGGAAGTCTGTTTCTGCAGAGGTAAATTATGGTATCAGATTTGAAAATAATGAACAGTGCATACAATTTTTAAGTCAACTATCAGCAGAAGTAGTCAATAGAATGAATCAATTTAAAGTGTTAGGTAAATGCATAACCCTAAAAATGATGGTGCGTGCAGAGGAAGCACCTGTAGAGACTGCTAAGTTTATGGGCCACGGCTTTTGTAATACAATAAATAAATCTGTTACCCTGCCAACCTCAACAAATGACTTAAATATAATTACCAAAGAAGTATTAGGAATATGTGATAAACTCAAAATAGATCCTAACGAAATGAGAGGAATGGGAATACAGATCACAAAATTAGAAGCAGTTGGGTCAAAAAACAAAACTGGTGCTATGAATAAGTATTTGATTCATAAAAATGAACAACCAAATAATAATGTAAGTAATACAGATACTAAAAAGGATTTGATAGTAAATAATCTTAAAACTACACCAAAGAAGGAAGTACCCACATCACCATTTAAGAATAAATCTCCAATTTTAGGATCATCAAAATCGCCAACAAAGAGAAGGCGGAAAAATATATCTACAAAACTACAAGTATCTGCATCTACCAGTATTATGAATAAATTTTTACATGGCAATGTCAGCACCGGAAACTCAAAACAAGTTATTTATCCTAAGACAGAATTGACATCAGAATTAAATAATTTAATTAAACATGAATGTGAAGTTAAAAGTGAGAATAGGTTGTGTGACTTACCTTGGAAAACTGTAAGAGAAATGTTAAGAGCTTGGCTAAATGATAATCAGCTACCTTTGCAATGTGATGTGGCATTCCTAATATCATACTTAACAGAAATGGTTGTCAATAGAAAAACACAAAAAGTTCAAATACTTTTGAGGTTTTTGGGAAGAAAAACTGCAGAATTAGGGTCTGATGAGTGGAGAAATGTTAATCAGCACATTTTGGATGAGGTACAAAATGTTACATTTGCTGTGTTTGGAATGAAACTGCACCTGTAAGTTTTTTTTTGTTTAGAAATACTGTTGTGCCAGAATACATTTAAAAAATGCTTCAAATATGACTAGTATTCAGCCTGAGCAGCAGACACTTAAACATCACATATTTGTTTAAACAAAATATGTTGTTTAAGTGACTTATAACTGACAGCCTCCATAGACTAGTGGTTGTGCCTTTAGGCAAAAAAATATTGGTATGATTTTCTGTAGGTACAGTTTTCCTTTTTTTCTATTGCAAATAACATTTATTACTTTTTTAGTTTAATATAAAACAATTTAAAATATTAAAAGCTTATTTGAAGTGATCTCCATTGGCTGCAATACAGTCCTTTAAACGTTGAGGCCAGTTATCAATAGAAGCACGCACTTTTTCCATGGGAAAATTCTTCACTGGTAATCGTATGGGTTGTTTTAGGTACTCCAAATTATCATGGAGTTTAGAGCAAGCCATACTCTCTAAAACTGACCATAAATCATAATCCAGCGGAGATCGGGGCTAGACGACGGCCAGTCTTCAGCTCTGATAAAGTCCGAAACATTTGCTTCCAACCAAGACTGCGTGGACCGAGCTTCGTGACCCGGCGCCGAGTCTTGCTGGAAGGACCATACTTGGTTATTGAACATGTTGTTGTTAAGGGGCTTAACTACCTTCTCAAGAATGGTATCTTGATACACTTGCGCCGATGTTTTGATACCTTTTTCACAAAAATATGGCTCAGTCACTCCTTCATAGCTAACACCCCACCAAACCATTACTGAAGTCGGATAATGCCCACGTTGCACTCTGTCGACTAATTGGGAAGCTTCCTTAGAGCTTTGAGCATAAATACGGTAATTTTGTTTGTAAATGTTGCTCAATTGTAAAAAAATTCATAAAAAGTTTGATAAAGTTTTGATTTTACCACCCTATTCTTTTTTAAATTATCAGTTAAGAAATGACCAGTGCGTCTCTTATAGGCTGCAAGTCCTAAGTCATCTTTTAAAATACGCGACATGGTTCTAGGTGCTATCTTTATCTCCCGAGATAAAATCCTTTGCTTTTGGACAGGATTTCTTTGAATTCTTTCCCTTACTGCTTTGACCACCTTTTTCGTATGAACACTACGTGGACGGCCAGATCTTTTTCTGTCACAAACAGAGGAGGTATCATTGTACCTATTAATAGCCCGGCACACAAACATTTGACTAATACCAAGAAGTTGCATTTGGCTCCATACCTATTTTGTGTAATGGAATCACAGCGATTTGGTTCTCTTTATCAGCCACTCCATTTTAATATCGCAAAATATTGTACAATGTATTGCCGCCAAAATGAGAAAACTCAATGAACAATCGTACAAAAATGACAGATTCCGAATTTAATTATATATCTACCTACTACTAAATGAAACCCGGTTCTAAGAATAAGTTCTATAAATTAAATGGTGTGTAATAAATGTGTAAACTAGCTGTGATATTATTGATTAGATTAAGATAAAGGAGCTTAAAAGCAATAACAATAAAGATATTATAATAAAACAATTAAAGTTTTATTTTTATATTTATTTAAGACCAATTACATTTACTATTTTTAAATATATCATTACATTTTATTCTTTATCACTAACTTGAAGCTGCCATTGGCTTGTTTTTAAACATTTTATAAAAGATTATTGGGTCTATAATATTATTGCTTTGGCAGCTACGAGAATCACAGTAAAAAAAAACATGTGAATAAAATTTATACCATACCTACCCATATTTTTTTATCTTTTTATAAGTATAGTGAAAGGATACGCGAACTTTTCTAAATACATTTTCAATGTTGAAAAAAATTTAATGTACACTTTTATTAAGTGTTTCTTTACACAAACAATATTGTATTTTTTTTTTGTAGAAGAGCTGTTTTTAAAACTTTAAATCAAAGTGTTATAGATGCATACCAAAACAGGGAGGCTTCCTACTGTACCCGTAGCACGGCCAAGACAAGATATGGGGTCGCGAACCAATGTCAAAAGTAACTATTTTTTAATATCAACCAATCAGAGCGCCGCAAAGTTGCACCTGATTGGCTGATATATAAAAAATGTTTTCTTTGACATGCGCTTGCGACTTGTATCTCTTGGCTCGGCCGTGCTACGGGTGCTGGTACATTATTTAAAAATTATCCCTCTTATTAATATTTTTTTTATTGAATGTTTTTGTTAAAACGATATTATATCTCTTTTCTGTGTGAAGGTAGTTTTCTTTTGTAAGAGGCCAAACACTATTAAAAAAACTAAACTTGAGTGGTTTATATTATATTTCTAAAGTTTTTTTATGAATAAGGGAGTTAAAATTGATTGTCAAATTATTGTCGCTACTTATTTCTTATAACTTTTCTGATTTATACCTAAATTATTTAACCACTCTCAGTTTTTTACTTACTTCGTAAACACATCATTTTATGTTAAAGTTCAAATGAATAATTGTTATGATTTCAGGCTTTAAAATTGTGCTTCTGTTTTCATTTCTAAAGTGCACAGTATTTATATATAAAACGGGCTGTGGCCTGCAGTTCAACCCGGCTGTTTAATTTAAAATAAATTGGATCGAAAATAAATAGAGCCCATGTTTCTCGCTAATAATAAGGCTTTCTATTGATGAAAGATTTTAAAAAATCCGGTTCAGTAGTTTTTGAGTTTATCCGCAACAAAAAAACAAACAAATATTTTATCTTTATGAATAATATTAGTATAGATGTAATAACTACAACTAAGCCCGCGAATCCTTTTACCGTGTTTAATGGCTGATTTTTTAAACAAAGATCCAAAAAATCAGACAAGTAAAAGCAATTGTATTATTTTGTCAATTAAAATGGCTAAACCATTGAATGCCAAAAAAATACAGATTTTATTAGGTACTTGAATAATCCAAAATGGCAGTTAGTATCACTTGTTAATTTTATAATCTCAATTTACACAAAATACATAAAAATAAGTAGATCCATAATTATAATAAAATAAGCTGAATTTTATGGAAAAACAAGGTATCACAGATGATTTTTTAACAAAAATACAGGCTGTTGTAACTTAGAGATCTTGTGAATTAAATAAAAAATAACCACCACGCTCAATGAGGCATTATAAGGACTATATTAAAACCCAAAATATATCATACCAAAACAGAACTTAGAACTTTTTGTAATTTTACACTAAAAGGAAAGAGGAAAGCTTGCATGCTTTTTTAAAAACTAATAATCAAATAAAAAAATCTACTTGCACATATTTAATTGATTTAAATATAAGATCCAATATATGTTTAGAATATAATAATTAATAATCATAATAAAATATAATTTTGAATAAATTTATTTGAATACCTTAAATTATTTTTTTATAAAAATATGATTTATTTATAAATAAGTATTTACCTTTTTTTTTTTATAAATTTTATTGCACAAAATTTTCTGGCCAAAGTAATAAAAGCAGCCAAGTGTAAGTTTGATCACTTATTTTTTATATAGTCAAAATGACTAATGCATGTTATTATTTTATTATGTTCTAGTAATGTAAGCAAACCTAAACTACAAAGTCCATGAATGGGAACTACTATGTGCTTACAACAACTAAAACAATACAACACAAACGTACGTTGACTTAAAGCATATACAAATAATAATTACATAATGTAATATTAAACTGAATTAAATTCTAGCCAAAACAATACTCAGGAAAACATAAACTTAGTTCATTATTACACAGCTTACAGCTTTTTTAATTAAAACTAAAACAATAAAATTGTGACATAAAATATTTTGTTTTTCCCAACTACCAAATTATTCATTAATACAAATTCTACTTTTAAGATTCTTTAATAATTACAACATGCCTTCGTCCATAAAGCATTATAATCTATAATTTTCTTGCATTGAAATGTGATCAAAAAGTATTTAAATAGGTATAAGTACTATTTAAAGAGAAAAATACAAAAATGAATCCTTTAATTAAACTATAATAATTTGATATGGTTAATAATTTTTGCTATGTAAGTATTTAAATATTTCATAATAAAAAAAAATTCAAACAAAATTGTATTTTAAAGAAATTAGAAATAAAATGTTATTCTGTAAATTAAACTTGTTTTTTATAGATTTAAGAGCTGGAGTTGTTGGAGGCAGAGTGCTTGAGTTTGTAATCAATGATGATTTCGTCTCCGGACCGGATGTTGTATGAATACAGCTGCTTTGTTGGATACTTCATCTCTTCTGGGCCCTGAGTTATAAACATTTTAGATCTGAATTACTTGTGTAAATAAATCCTAAAATAACTACAAATACTTAATAAATAACATGTAGGACAATTTACATTGGCTTGGCCATAAACATAGCTCAAAGCTTGTACTATGTGACCAGAAACAACGATATTAATACATATATTTTATAAACACTCAGACCATGATAAACTACAAAAAAGAATACTAATTAATATTGTTTCGCCATGAATGGGAGTCGAACCCAGACCTCTGGATTCAGCGCAAACTACACCACGGAGGCTGTCACGTCACAAGCATACGTATGCAATTCATTAATATGTTGCTCGTCTGCATATTAAAGATAGACGCTGATTACTATTGTTAGTTTCTATAGATCGCTACTAGTTTAGGTATAATTCTTGATTTTTTTTAAAAGATATTAAAGGCATTGCAGTCGACTTGACGCCCATAAAAACGTATATCCAATATTACAACTTGGCTGTTAGTCAAAGTTTATTTTATGTTCGTAATTGTACGCAAAAATCTTTCTGTTGTGAGTAATAAAGATATATATATATATATACCTAATAGGTATTAATAAATTTTGTGCGAACTAATTTTGTATGGAGAACGCGAACTTCGCGATTACGAATGCAGCGCCCTTTAGTATATTAAAACGTATGGTGGCTCTAACTTATATATAATGCAATTTTTTGGGTAACTCAAGCGGGGTTTATTCACCCAAAAGTTTGTTTATGGTTCTTGAGTAGGGATGCCGAAAAAGACCGAAAGGCGGATCTTGAATCTACCCTATAGGTTCAGATTAATTTATGGGCATAAAGAATATAAAAGTAATGTGGAATACCTGCGAGTCTCTGAGCTCCTGGTCCACATAGTAAAGTCTCATCTTGGAGGCCGGGAACCCTGCCAGCCGCTCCAAACGAGACTTCAAGTCTGACACTGTCCTGGAATCAACATACAAGACACTAATAACTACCAGATGAAGCTTGAGAACATTAAACGTCAATATTGCACAACCTGTGGAATATTTACGATGACAGTCGATAGGATATAATAAATTAAATACCAAACAAATGTTAAAGCCAAATTATACAGGGTGGATTTTTAAGACGGGGCAGTAAGGGTAATAAATAAATAAATTGTTTATTTCATTCCAAAATATACATTTCTTTACTGTGATTGAGGTAATTTTTTCTTCCATAGCTGATTTTTTTATTAAGTAGGTACAGAAATATAAACATTAAAATTACTTAACCAATAGAATTGTTAATAGAGTTTTTTTTTTATTACAATATAGTGTATAAAATATGACTATGAATGATCGTGTGTGGTGTATGTGGTGTGTGTGCTTGTATGTGGTGTGTGTGCTTATATGTGATTTTGTGTGGTGTGTGTGATTGCGGGTATATGCGCGTTTTGTAATAGTCTGCTAGTTGTGTTTTTATTTGTAAACCTAGAGATTTGTTTATAGTGTATAATGGTGATTCATGCGTGGATATATTATAAGTTGTTTTTTTTTAAGCATTATTATTAATATTCCTTTTGATTTTTATTTTTATATATTTTTTTTTAAGCTAAAGTAAAATAATAGTTTAAATCAGATTGGGTAGGTATAAGTTCAGTAGTAGGATCCCATCCAATTTATGAAATAAACTGCATAAGATCCTCAGTCTGACTGTAATTTAGACTCATTAGCCATTTTACAAGGGTTTTTTTACAAATCTATATATTTCATAATATATATGTTCAGTTTTTTATTAATTTTGTTATAAATATGAGTTGATTGTTTATCACATTGATGATTTGCAAATGCAGTTTTAGTTATATGTGTGGGAGCAACATTTTTTTTTTTCTTTTACTTACAAACTTAAAAAAAAAAACGAGCTCACAAAGATAATCATATAATAAATAAAGTATACTTAAAAACATAGGGTTATAGATTAGCGATTTATGCGTTCGTAAGGTAATCTGCAATACAAAAAAAAAATCTTACACTAAGTATTTCGCTGGTTAGATAAAGTTCGTCTGTAGGAAATTTGTGCGGCTTAAACAACATAACCTTATGAAGTAACCGTTGAGCTAATATGGATCTTTAAAACTAAGTTTATGAAGTGGAAAGCACTTCATAAACTTAGTTTTAAAGATCCATATTAGTTTTCTTACTCTTCCTGTAACAAGTTCTATTTGTACATTCCAAGACAGCCATTGATCTATCATAACACCGAGGTACCTGGTAGATGTTACTTTGCCAATTTCTTGGCAGGTACAGTTATGTTGCAAACCACCGCAAATGTGAATTTTTATACTAAAACTGGTTGGTATTTTCTGGTTGAGTTCTGTTGTTTATAGAAAAGCATAATTAGTTTTGTGGGCGTTTAACGGAAGGAGGTTAGTTTGTAACCAGTCAGCAATATCAGCGAGTCCCTTCTCTGCAGTTCTTTGTACTAAGCTCCACGATACTCCAGTAAATACAACGGTTGTATTATCGGCGTAAGATTATTTGTCCGTTACTCATGATTAAATTACATAAACCATTTATATACACTAGGAACAGCGTGGGGCCCAACACACTTCCCTGAAGAACCCCGAAGGATACGTGTATATCGTTGCTTATATACTGACCAATTTTAACTCTCTGTTTCCGTTAATTTAGGTAGTCTGCAAATAGGGCTAAAGGTGTACCCCTGATGCCAATATCCTCAAGTTTGTGCACAAGAATGGGGACAGAGACGGTGTCAAATGCCGTCTTTAAATCTATAAAAACCGTAAGTAAGGGTAGGTACCTTAACCGTTATAGTTACGAGAAAACGTTTCTAGGAGACCATCCATAATTTTTTGAGATATGCTAAACTACATTCACAGATTTTGGAAAAAATGTACAGTCAGCAAGAAAATTAATATTTTACACAACAACTTTTTTTGATTTCAATCGATCCTGTTTCTTATAATCAAACGTCTCTACTGGACCGATTAAGGTTTAAGTACTAGAAATAACAGAAATCGCGAATAACTTTTTGTAATAAATAAATAGATACATTTAAAATAATTATTAGAGCCTAATTTTATACGTTCTCATACTTATGGACGTCTATAGTGCGCACTTCGCTGACGTCTCCGCAGGTGGAGGCGATCTGCACTCGCTTCTCCGGCCGCAAGTCCACTGACACTAAAGGGTCTAACTTTATACGTTCATACCTATGGACATCCACAGTGCGCACTTCGCTGACGTCTCCGCAGGTGAAGGTGATCTGCACTCGCTTTTCCGGCCGCAAGTCCACTGACACTAAAGGGTCTAACTTGCCGTGGACTCCTACTAACTCCCAATATCTGAAATACAAAATGAGATTAATAAATCTTTATAACGTGGACAAAGAACAGTCACTGCAGGTTCAAATTGGTAGAAACTTTGTGAAAATGCTTTCGCAAAAAAAGTAACGGTTGTTTTAATCATCGTTACAAACGCGGACCTGATAGAAAATTCACATATAGTCCAAACCCTGCAACTTGTGATTTATTTTTGTTTATAAAAATATATAATAATTTTGAAGGTTTTATACGGTATTAAAACAAATTATATTGTAAAAGCTTGAATTTTTTTTATGTCAGGGAAAACTTTGAAAATCTTTGAAACATATTCATGTACGTACATACATCATATATGCCCAAACTTAAAATCAACCGCACTAAACTAATTGGTGTTTAGTAAATTTTCATTATTTAGCTGACGCAAGTAAAAAGACAACAGGATAAACAACAAACTAAACATGGAAAGCAGTAGGTATGCAGGTCCAAGAATGAATACAACCAGCACTTAGAACTGTGTTGTAAAAGCTGGTTTCATCCATTATGCCGGCTTAACATGCATATTCACGCTTCGTTTTAACAACTCAAGATTATAGGATGGAGAAAATACGCAAGCAGGTAGAGCATTCCACATTTTAATAGTGCGACAGATATACGAATCACCAAATTTTTTAGTGCGGGTTGGTATCATCGGCCACAGAATGAGTATGCATTTTATTACTTGCTCGTGAAGTCCTATAACGGAAAGGAGAAGGAGGAATAAGATCAAATCACTGTCAAATCAAATCATTTATTTCATGTAAATCTTTACAGATATTTATGAATAGTCAAAAAAAAAAATGTTTAATAATGATGTCTTAGAGTGCGTTTGGTTAGGCAGCTATTCATTATTAAAAGAACGACAAATATTTATTATACCTCGATATCAGATTTAGAACTTAAATTTAGAAATCTTAATATGAAAATTACTATCAAACCGAACACACACTACATAACCAACTAGTGTAAGGCTAGGTGGTTAGCTGATTCCATTGACCTGTCAATCATTATACAAGGGAGCCACCAAGGCGACCAACTTCACCGACCATATCCACGCCTGTCCATGGTAAAAGCGGTAAAATACGCTCAACGATACGGTCCACCCCAAAGTTGTGAACAATATTCCACACAAGGCTGGATTTGGGCTTTATAGATTAGATACCTGAGACCAAAGGCTCTACCATGGGTTTTTGGTTTGCACCAACGTAACGTTGAAACGTGAGGAACCACCAATAGGATCGCTTTATGCAATCGCGTTACCTAAAATAAAGCGGCCCTATTGGTTGTTGCCACGTATTAACGTTACGTTGCTACAAAGTAAAAACCTATTGTAGAGCCTCTGGAGGGAAAAACCGTATAGAATGGGTACATCTATAATGGGTATATCGAAGCGTGAATAGGCATCTTAAGCCGGCATAACGATGGCAACCAGCGATGCACCTACATGCATCCGCTTGTTGTTATCATTCCTGGACATTGAATACTCCTTAACATTAGGTGGATGCAAGGTCACGTGTTGAGCTCTTATAAAAAAAAAACCTACGTCGATGACTAACATTGCAATATAATAAGTGTTCTGTGTTATACTTTATCAGAATCATCTAAGTATTGGCTGTGGTATTGCTAAAATTATGTTTTATCTAAAAGGGAGAATACTAAAAACTAAATGTCATTCAGGCTAACTGATCTAAATGGGAGAGTTCTCACATATTTAGAAGATAACAAATCTAATTCAATCAAGGTTTCATCGTTTATGACGCAATATTTTTTTTTATCAACAAACGTAAAAGTGTGGTTCAGCCAGCCAGAATTTGATCTGTTCGAGCACATCAGATCTCAGCCCCCAAAGTCTATTAGGGGTCCATTTTTTAACAAAAGTTTAGTGATTATTAGTGGTACCCAAAGTAGTTTCATATATTTTCGAGAAAACTTAAAAAATGTGTGTCCAGCCTATTGTAGTTGCAAATATAGACAAAATATCCACTTTTTATTAAGTTGGTCCAGCCAGACTGAATGACATGAAACTAAGCACTAGGTATTTCGTAAATTAAAAACTGACATCTCAATAAAACATGTGTCGACAAGAGATCCTTGCAAATACACTAAATTAGCATGCAGACACTCTATTGTAGGAATTAGCATAGACTTATAGTAATTTAGGTCGCATTTGAATATATTCAACACTGCCCACACGGCGCGACCTTCGCAGCTTTCCTATGGATATTTGTGGATGTGGGGCACGCTCCCCTTGACTTGGTTATTGCTATGGCGGAATGTTTTTACGGATACTGTCATAAACTCTTGTTTACATTCGTTTACATTTAATGTTGTTGGAGTTATATCCGGAAAAATAAATAAGTAGGTATACTCGTGGGTAAGTGGGAATCGAACACACCGTTCTATTCGACAAAAAAACAATAATAAAAGGTACTAATATGTATTACTATAATACGATACTAATACATATTATAGTATAATACCATCACGGGTACCTTTTTGGCTCCCGATAACGGCCTCAAGGTATCCAGCGGAGGGATCAACTCGTCCTCATTTCGCCAATGGTGTTCTGAGGCAACACCAAACAAATAGCAAGCTTGTTACAGCGTTTATGATGGTATAAAGCGGTCACCCATCCCAGGTACGGCCTTGTTTTCATCTACTTAACCAAGTTATCAGTTGCGTAGACACTTAACCACTAGGTTGGAGTAGCTGTTTTTACATATTGTATTTTTAATATTTTTCATGTTTCTTCAGTTTACCATGCTTGGTCTGTGTGTGTATAAAATTTATTACTATCGTTGTTTCTAGTATAATAATCTACATAGTACAGGCTTAGAGCTTAGTTTGTCTTCTATACGTGGTGACAGAGTTTATTAGACCTTAGACTTTAAAACACTACAGTTTTTATGGTCCCGTTTCAAACCCCGGTATGTACCATTTTGTTTTTAATTTTAACAAATGTACATTTGTTTGACAACACCACTTTAGTGCTTTGGAGAACATATTCAGTTGGTCCCAGTTTCACTATACTAACTTATTAATGGGTTATTAAGTCGCGAAGACCTGACCAACTTGTTCAGTGTAGACTTAAAATACCATTGATTACGAAGATGTGATGTGAAAACCCTACCGCTGGGTACCCCGGCGGTGGTGGTACGTACCTATCGGGTCTGTCGGCTTCAGGTCGGTCCATGTAGTAGCGTATGAAGGCCCGTTCTGCCGCGTCCCTCTCGTCGTCCCTTACGGAACCTCCGCCGTTAAGGGTTGTCACGCGGGGCAGGCGAGCTACCAGCAGTAACCATCTCTCATGCTCTGTCGCTTCAGATCTCTCCCATAGGGGCCAACCCTGAAAGGGACAATATATTCGAATATTAATATAATAATAAATTATACACATACAAGACTATAAAGGACGCTACTAAGGTGTAGGCTAGCTAGGTGGGAGGAAGGTCTCTATAACTTCTCTAGGCTGGCCGGCCGTCTCTTTATCATAAATGCAAAATCCGCCAAGTGACCTAGTCATGTTTCAGTTTTAGTTTAAGCGTTTACCGATTGTCAGGAGCCTACTGCACAGATATCTTGTCGAGGTGGCAGTCCAATGAGAGCGACCAATATCTACTGTTAAACAGTGTGTTGATCTACCCAATTAATGAACTTTATAGGTCTGCTTGCCATCAGGTACAAAGGCGCACGCCGGGGTATATATAAAAAAATATTTTGCCAATAAAATGTCTGATACATTCGAAAGAAAGCGCTATTTTTTGTTGCTAATAAAGCTAACGCTTGTATAGTTCAGTTAACTTAAGCATTAAACAACTAACTAGATTAGTACACGAGTTAATCAGCAGATTAACCTAATACTAGGTTAGTACAGTACGGCAGCATTATAGAAAACTTACAGCTCGTGAAAGTTGTCTTAAAGTTAGATGCAAAAACTATTGTTTTACGATCTTATTTAATATCTTTTATATTGTTTTATAGTACTTCCAAACTTCAGTACAAATTTACAGTATATTTACCAAAAATAGATATTGATTATTCATTAGACGTTGGAAGCATTAATAACTGAAATCTGGCACATTTCTGATGCGTATATTTTAGAACGCACAAAGGTGAGTTGCATCAAAGTGTCCGTTAAAGTAAAATAAAACTGGTTCATTCGACGTCATTTTTCATTTTAATCGTACATTTATAGAAAGTTTATTTTGGTGTAACTCAGCCTAACTAAGCATAGATAAGTAGGTAAATGAAGCAATGGCGATATAAAAACTGTGAAGTAGTCTCTAAGTCTAAGTAACCCCAAGGTCGGTTAGTTACTTAGGAAGCAAAAAACCTGTTATAGCCAATGTTATTTATAATAACAAAAGGAGGTTTGTAATTCTACCATAGAAATATATAAAACAAAACAAAAGTGCAGCAATGAAGCAATAAAATTAAAATTAGAAAGGTTTAAAGCAAATTTTATTGGATTACGTGGCCGACCAAGGACTATGATGTTGATGAAGGGCTGATGTATAAGAATAATAATATGTAGGACAATTTACACACATTGTTCTGGTCAGAAACTACTATGTGTACCAGAAACAAAGATATAATACATATAAGTATTTTATAAATACCCAGACCATGACAAACTGTACAGAAAACGTAATATTTTTTTGTCATGGGTGCGAATCGAACCCACGACCTCCGGATACAACGCCAAAGGTGGAACCACTAGTCTACGGAGGCGGTCAAATCATGCATGGATTTAAGTTAAAAGAGGTATGTAGAATTCGTGCGAGTGTGGGTAAACATCGTGATGGTGTGTCAGGGATACCATGTAGTACATTGTATGTACTACATACCATCACGGCTGTGTAGTATACCTACCTACGTATATACTATACCATTAGTATGGTCACAGAAAAAATAATAGTTGGTATGTTTAGATATTAAAAGACGGTATAATTAAATGTCCGGTATAAGTAGGTAAAAGCGGCGTAATTTTTTTTTAACGAAGATATAGAGACTTTCCTCCCACCTAAAATATGAGTAATACGGTCTTCTAAAATAGTTTTAAAAGCTTGGTATCCGTCAGGTCCTGTCACAGGTCCTCGTTGACTGAAAGCCAGTGGCAAAGTATATATAAGCAGTTATAGAAACAAATGGTGCTGTCTACTGTCCTTTAGTTAAACTTAATTAAACTGCGGGTGAATATCAGATACAATAATCGTGCCAGCTTTAGGTCTATTTATAATCCAGCTTGGTATTACACAGCTATACATAGGTATGTATCCTTTGTTGGATCAGCTGTGCCGCGACTGGCTGGATACAACCTCGCACACCCTGTTTTGCCTAAAACGGATGGCGGAAGCGAAACCACCACGAGTTTTTGAAAAGTGCATGGCTGTATTAAGGTTGAGAATATAAATAATACATAGGTTTTACGTTTTTCATTGGAATATTAAGTTGTGGATTATTTAATGGCCGGATTTTTAAATGAAAGGCATCTGGTAAATAACTTAATTACCATATTTTATAACTCAGGATAAAATAATGAACTAACATTTCTTTAAAGGAACATTATATATCAGGAACAAAAATATATCTGGAACTAACCGAACCGTTATGCTGAGTTTAGGTGTTCGTGACCTTGGCTGCACAGAAAAACGTAGGTACTAACAATATTTTCCATGAGTGGGAATCGAACTAACGACCTATACATATACAAAGCCAAAGGCATAATCGAACTTTAATCGTTACAATTTAGGACATTATTTAAAATTGTTCTGCAAAAAAAAATCAAAGGCATTTGCCAAAAGTAATGAAAAATCCTGAATATGCCAGCTCCTCCGGCAACCAAGCCCTCAGGGTGCAGAAAAGACCCACATCAACTATGTAGTTGAAAACGGAGAGGTTTTGCATAAACAAATCAATAACTACACCCTACCCTGCAGACACATGGTGTGTTCCAGTAATAGCCGAAGCGCCCGTGCTTCCGTTCATGCCAGTGCCATGCACTCCCGTGCGCCTGCGTGGCCGCGCATCACTAGGTCCGCAGGATATTGATTGTAAATGCGCGCACTCATGCACATGTGATCAATTGCCCTTTTGTTCGTGTTTCAGACGTGTGGTATGAAAAATTGCGATTCAAAAGGTACGAGTATAAATAAAAATCGCATAAGGTCGTTCATAGTTATTATCGTTCACAACTTTTTAGGCATATTTCTCTTATTTTCGGGTTGACTTGTTTTGTACTTTTACACAAAATTACAAAATAAATATTATATAAATTGTACATAGGCGAACTCCACCAGCTAACCTTTAAGAGAGTGAAAGATGATGCATATGGTGCAAAAGCAAATAAAATAAAAATTTAAAGGAAATATAGCGAATAGTATAGAAACAAATAAATATCATCACGGCTGCCTTACGGCGCCCGAGACCGCCTAGAGGTTTTAATCCAATCTCCGTAGCCAATGGTACAAGTCTACCTACACCGAACAAGTGGCTAGGTCGTCACGATGTTTGGGTAGACCTAATAACCCATCTATAAATAGTTTCGTAAGTTGATACAGTGAAACTGGGACTTAACGTGCTCTCCAGGCACTATAGTAGTATTGTTCATAAATGTTTTTTTTTATTCATAAACCGCCTTACCTTAAAACTGTAGCCAACTCGGCTACCTCGTACATCAAGAATAGTTCCAGCATTTAAATAAACCAACGACTAAAAACTACCAATAAAAAAGGAAGGATCTATTGTTATTGTATTTACTGTAAGTACATGATAAAAGAAACAATTTTAATTATTCACCTTTTGTGTAACATGCCATAAATCTGTCCAACTAAGTACCTAAGCTATTTCGTGATATAATCGACAATAAAATTTCTATTATGAGATTTTATAAGAGCTATAAAATAGATGCGTAATGTATTCATAAATGTATAATTTGGTTACGACAACAACACATTAGGAGAAATTACTAGAATTAGTGTAGCAATAGAGTGTGTATATAAATCTATTTTTGGGACCTAAACGAATTCATTAAATGAACTAATTGCAAGATTAGTACTGACATTTATTGTCGGATTAATAGTCGTGCTTAGCCTGAGCCATTGCTTGGAACTGTCAAAATTTAGTTTTTTCATATACAGTTTAACAGTCCGAAGCATTGGCTAAGCATTAGCAAATTCCTTAACAGCGACTATTAATCCGACCCTTAGAGTCCTAATATATAGACAAACGGAAAGCTATAATAATAATATGTAGGACAAATTAAACATATTGCTCTGGTCACAAACTAGGCTCTAAAGGCTTGTACTATGTGTACCAGAAGCAACGATATAATACATATTATATTTTATAAACACCCAGACCATGACAAACTGTACAGAAAAAACGTACTAATATTTTATTGCCATGGGGTGGGAATCGAACCCACGCTTAAGCTAAATTTATATATTTTTTTCTGACTTTAGTTTCCTAAATATAAACAGTTGATAAGGTAAGTACAAAAAAACATTTGTAGCTAGAAATTCGAAAGAATACATAAAAAACATAATTTATATCAGACTATATCGGCTTTGCCTACTGGGTTTGAGGGAAATGAGTAGCTAAACCAGGATTAGCCTAAACCCAGTAGGTAAAAGATGTATTTCACTTTTGTTCCATAGAAAACATACACATAAACACTTTTAACTCTGCACAAAATCAGTACATGAATAAAAGAAATCCTGAACGAGCCAAAATATTGTTTTGATTTCCTTAATTTTAATTATTATAGATTAAAAAAAATATATATTTGTAAAATGATGACTGTTTTTATTATAGTTATTTTGTAATATACATACCATCACGCTTGTATCCCAGTTAAGGGGTAGGCAGAGAGCAATGTACGCCACTTCGTGCGATCCCTACATACTTCACTAGCTTCCTCAACAGTCATACATCTTCTCATACAGACGAGCCTATTTCGGAGACTGCGTATTTGTCCCATCCTGAGAAGATTTGATCGAGATAAACGCGCCTTGGTCGACCACGTAATCCACTAACATTTTTGTAATATGCTGTGGATTTTTGCTTGATTAAATAAATACTTATGTATTGATTTATCAAAATGTTTCTCAATATAATAGTATGTGCATATTCAAACTACTATATTATAATTACAATAAAGCATAAAACTGACTAACGTAGAAAACCTCACCGCTGAACACCACCCTGAGGCACAGAGATAGAGAAACAATGTCATATTTATTCCCACCTAGGTGTAGCCGGTTGTATACCAAACCTACATCGAACAAGTGGAGAGCTCGTCGCGGCCTTATCAAGATACCTAATAACTTACCTTTAAACGGGTTTTTTAAGTTGGTATAGTGAAATTGGGACCAACAGCTTAATGTAATAATCATATAGATCTTTTAGGTAGTAAATAGTAGAAAGCGAACGTATAACTATTATAAGCAGTAAACATATTATAATGGTTAGTAATAATTTATCCTGCACATGTCCGATTTTTACGATTATTTTATGAAGCGGAAAATCGTATATTATTGCGCACGCGCGGGTTCGAAGGCTAACAGCTGTATAAGACAACAAAAGCTTACGAACAAATATAGATAGATGTGATGGAAATTTCCATTCAAATCATGGTTTAAATTTTTTATCTATATTCTATAAAATACAAAAAAAACTATTTAAAATGTGTCAAAGTAAAAGTTTTTTATTTTATTTACTGTAGCACGGAACGTGACTTGTACATAACGATAATCAAACCTACATTAAAAGGAGTCGGTAAAAACATTGTTGCTTGTCGCTTCCACTATGCCGGTTTTTTGATGTGGTTACAAAATGGGCGTCGATGAACGACTTTGCATTACGAGTCTACTTTAACATCAAATGCCTGCTTTTTAAAAGAAGACTACCTCGACAGGAGATGGGCAGTAAGAAGGCTCCTAAAATCCGATTTTAGAATTTGTCAGAAAATCAATCAGAAAAAAAACATATTTAGTTAGACAATGATACCTTATTAAATACCTTTATTAATTTACTTTTGTAGGCATTCTAATTTACGACAGAAAAAGTAAAGATAAAGCTACAAAATCCTTAATTAAAAAAAAAAAAATCCCTTCAAATTCAATTAATGAAGAGTAAAATAAAAGAAGTTTTTAATAAACTAGGACTTCTAAATTCACTTGTATAGAGTTAATAGAAGAAAGCTAATAGAGGGCGTCTGTGTATAAGTAGATAACAAGCAATGACAAAATTCGTGAGGGGTGACTGGAACCTGGTTGGCTCAGCGGTTAAGGGCCTAACCGCGAAAGCGAGGTTCGTGGGTTCGAGTCCCACCCACCAGGATTTTATTCATTGCATTTTTATCTTAAAAAAATAATATAAGATTATCCTAATAAGGAATTTATAAAAATGCATAAATAGAAATAAACAAATTAATAAAAGATAGAGTCGGGTTACGTAAATAAATCGGTTTGTATGAACATTAATGATATGGCTGTCAGTAGATTGCACACAACGCATTCAGCAGCAAAAAGGAAGGTTTACAATAATTATGTTATACAACTCGTTCCGCCAATCAACTATATTTTATCTGTTGCAACCATGTAAGTAAGAAAAATATGGAAATGCCCTTCAAATTCAATTAATGAAGAGTAAAATAAAAGAAGTTTTTAACAAAAGTAAGTTTGGTTACTCAAAGTCAAAAATATTTATTTCATGTAAACCTTTACAGGTATTTATTTATGCATATTCAAAAAAAAACTATATCTATACTAATCTATCTATACTAATATAATAAAGAGGAAAGATTTGTATTTTTGTATGTTTGTAATGAATAAACTCAAAAACTACTGGACCGATTGCAATATTTTTTTCACCATTAGAAAGCTGCATTATTCAGAAGTAACATAGGCTATATAATATCACGCTAGGTCCTATAGGTGTGGAGCAGTAACCAAAAATGTTTTAAAAACGGGGGAAAAGTATCGTTTCTGAGGCCTTCCGTGGCGTGCGCTGAGCATATAGTTAAAGTTATACAAACCTGTGCGAAGCCGGGACGGGCCGCTAGTTTATTATAAAGTAAGTGTGCGCTTGGTTAGGCTCATGCATACAAAAAAATAGAAACCAAACCGAACACACACCACATAACCAACCAGTGTAAGACTAGGTGGTTAGCTGGTTCCATTGACATGTCCATCGTTATTTGCCCTACAAAGGTGCCACCGAGACGACCAACCTAACATACTATATCTACGCCCGAAATTGACTACCATACACCACCAAAAGATCAATTATTTTTCATTAGCTTAATATTACATATAGAAATTAAACGGGCAGTGGAATGGTATTTGTGTCATTATGAAAACACACTACATAACCATCTCATGTAGGTACCACTAAGGCGACCACAAAAATTTTTATTACAAATCAATGCTCAAGAAGTGAAGTGAAGTGAAGAACAAAATGTCGGTAAAACACATGTTTAACCATTCGTTTGAAAATAACGAAAAGTAGCTATTTATCCTTTTCCAGGTATAGATTATATGATAGACCCTATCAGCATATTCTCCAGATTTAACACCTTCTGCAAGTATTTGATATTTCCAAACTTGAAGAATGGCTGGGCGGTAAGAGATTTAGGTCGAATAAAGAGGTCGACCCAAACGAGTTGAACAACCTTTTTTTTGAAAGAAACAAAAAGAAAAAAAACGCTGTACTAATACTAATAGTACGCTTATTTGACAAAAAAAAACATTAGTTCTACTCTTCATTTTTGTACTTTCAACAGGAGTAGGTGAGGTAGAGAAAATAATTTTACCAGGTACCGTTTTTTACAAATAATATGAAAGGGCAAAGCCGGGGTCAACAAAAGTAGTACCTATAATAGCTTTAGTTAATGGTCTCGACAATGATTGAATTGTCCAACAATTTATTATTTTTAAAAAGTCACGTAAGCTGCCCTAATATTAAAAAGATCGAATTAGATGTTATAAAACCCAAAGCAAAAAGTATATCTATCATAACAATATGGCAAAGCAGCCTATTCTAGTAAAAGCACTACACGTCCGAGTGCATGACCCGTGTGCAGAGGTTGTATAAAGGGCAACTGACCTACAAAACGGGGCACGAACAAGACACAAGAGGCAAAACAAGGACAGCAACTAGACACGACATCTCTTTGTCTAACTTAGGTGCAATACGAGTATGGCACGTGAGTCTAGTAAAAGACAAAAGGATGTTTATATTATTGCTGCACTTTTATCTGATTTAGTTTGCCAATAACTATTTAATAAGTTATTACTAGATAAGCGGGTTGCTCCTAATACAAGTTATTATAAATTGAAAGAGCAGCCATTTCATTCTTCAAATTATTATATGTTACTGAATAAATTGAAAGATAAGGACCTTATATTTTGAGGCATTGTCTAAACTTATACCTGATAATTTATAGGTACATTGTAATTTTGTTGTTCTCTACTACTCTTTATTTGGTTCAGAAAGTAAATGATAAAAATGAAAGAATGGTAGCGTAAGTAGCATAAGGTTGTGCAGTACTTGACAAAGCATATCGCATATTAGACTGCAAAAGTAGCTAGAAGTGGACATAATAATATATCAAACTAAGCTAGCCAATTTCAATAATACTAGACGACCATACCGTGTTCTCAGCTAGTTGCGTGCTTGTGGAGTGGCTGCCTAGGATTACAACCAGGAACAAGATCTACTCACGCACGCTCCATTGTCTTGAAAGATACTCAATAGCGTACAACAGTTTGAATCGCTACTCTAATCATAGAGCTGTTTGTACGTCATCATCTCATCATTCATCAATAACTTATAGACTATAATTTTAAACTACTAGCGGCCCGTCCCGGCTTCGCACGGGGGGGACTTAAGATCTGCGCACGCCACGGAAGGCCTCAGAAACGATACTTTTCCCCCGTTTTTAAAACATTTTTGGTTACTGCTCCACAACTATAGGACCTAGCGTGATATTATATAGCCTATGTTACTTCTGAATAATGCAGCTTTCTAATGGTGAAAAAATTATTGCAATCGGTCCAGTAGTTTTTGAGTTTATTCATTACAAACATACAAAAATACAAATCTTTCCTCTTTATAATATTAGTATAGATATAAGTAGCAATCGCATACCGGTTTAAGAAGATCATTGGCTCCCAAAATGTTTCTACAAATTGTTCCTATTAGGATAGGTTCTGTTTGAAGCCGATATCACAAGTAAAAGAATATTTAAATATAACGAACTAGAGTAGTTTAAACGTGTCTTTGATAAAAATGCTAAACAATTTCAAAGACCACTGCAAACATCCTAACAACAAAATTTGCTAGCATACAATCAATACCCTCCCAGTCAAATAATTGTTATGTAACTAATACTTAATTAGTGACACACAAAGAAAATAAATTCAAGATCAGTTAACCCAATTTTACTTCCTCGTTCAATATTAAAAATAAAAGTAACAGTTAAAATATCATATGGCGCTAACACAAACAAATGAATTTGGGTTTAGTGGAAACCTTTTGAATAAAGCCGAATTTTGTTGAATTCAAACGTTGAAACCAGTTATGATTCACGTGGTCAACGGTTCTGGCGACGACTTACGCCTACACTTACTGCGTTATATTTATTCTGATGTGATCCTTCTCGGAACACAATTGTAAGTTTTTTTAAAACATCTAAATGAAGAATAATCTTCGCTTTGTGTCCTCTGAGGACGATTGATATTTTAATATTTATACGACTGTTGTTTAAAAGAGGGCTTTGTGTGTTCATGTTATTAATTACTAATACGTAAAGGCAAATAAAATATGGCCTTTTACAACAACTGTGAATGAAACAGAAAAAAAAAGTTTTATTGCTATAACTTTACAAAAACGCTGGGTCAGGTATGTACCATGACCCAACTGAAGAAAATTAGTCAATATTGAAGTATCTTTGCTGTTTTGTTATTGAGGCAACTTTATGCTATTCCGTTTTATAAAAAGCTTGTCTTTTCCAAATATTTTGCACTATTTGTACAGTTTTTCAAATATTTTTTCATAATCGGTGCTCTTGCAGATTCCTGCTTCAAGCTTTTAAATTTTACTTCTGCCCTAGTTTGCAAGTTCTATTAAAATATGGCTGGGTGGGATCAGCTTTATTATAACTTTGCTATAACTTTAAACTTTTGGTTTTAAAATTGCACTACTCACTTCACTTATTCCGAAAATTATAAAATATATATTTTTGTATTACGGATAAAAAGAATATATTTTTTTGGGACACTATGAGTATGAAACCTATAATATATTTATTAATTTAAATAATGAACAACTTGATTATGTGGCATCGAATTACATTGCAATGGCAAGGTCAGTGAATGCAACAATAAATAATGTACATACAGTGAGGTCGGAAAGGTTAGCGCGACCGTTGGCAGCTGAGACTGACTCATCTACTGTACAATTCGTTTACTTTAAATTTTATTTATGGCATGAATATTTATCTTTGTTCAAAAAACTCCAAGTATGCGTGTATGTTGAGAAGGAAGAGTGGTCCAGTGATTCCGTCAATTGGCGTATTATCCGAAGGTCGTGGGTTTGGGACACAGTATATAATTTTTTCTGTACAATTTGCACCAGTCTGGCTGTTAAACTTTACATATAAAAAGCAATGTCACTCTGTTTGTTTGTGAAAGGTAGTTTGGTTGGGCATTGGGTTTAAACGCTGAAGATGACAAAATGAAGAAAATAAAACAGATTTTTTTGGATATTTTCGCGAAAATCTCATATTTTTATACAAAAGAGAAAGTATTCGTATCATACGATGTAGTTTTAAAATTGTCTGATATTTTTAAAGACTCATATTCATGACCATATGAAGCCTCAAGTAAAGGTACCTAGATAATTGACTTCGTAAAGGGAGCAATGAACTGCGACAGGTTGTTGATAAAGTTAATCATTAGTACCCACCTAGTTGTTATATCTTGTTATGCTTAATGATTGTCAATGATTCCTTGTTTATAATAGGCTATTTGACTACCTTAAAAATAGACTATAAATTGTGGTTATCCTATCGTAAAAAACATATTTCACTTTATTTTAAACTAAATTATGTATATCTTATGTAGATTACACGAAATAAAATTAAATATTTTTTGCAATTTTATTTATAGCAAAAAACTCTTTGATTGGTTGATGACTGGTGACGTCACACGCAAGTAAACAAAACAATACACAGATTATAAATAATGCGGATGAAATAGAAGAGTATAATATATAGGAGATTATTTAATCTGTGCTTGTTTGTTTACTTGCGTGTGACGTCACAATTGACATAGACTGCAAAACAGCGATTTTAGCGCCATTGTGGAAATTCAAACTTTAACATTGATTTTATTAATAATAGAGTTAACATCCCGGAAATATCAATGTAGTGTGATTATTATGTAATGAAGAATCATATAAAACGGGTTTCAAAAAGGAGTCAAATACCCTATTGACTATATCATGTTAGGTATTTATTTCATGTCTGGACTGACTTGGACGCACTTTCACGTTACGTGGCCAAAAGAAATTAATATTGCATGTCTCGGATAGTGTCGCAGTCTATATTTATGTAAATTAACATAATTCGTAGCATTAATTACTTGGTAATTATAAATGGTCGTTCGTTATGATTTTTTTATAGGTAATATTATTTTTTATATAATACATATTTATATTAATTCTCTAACAACAAGAGCAAATTAATTGAGTTCTCAAATTGTTGTGTGAATTATTGTAGGTACAGACGAAGCTGGTAATAAATAATAATGTAATGTAATTAACATTTAGCTTCCATAAATCTTGCAAACAAAATATTACCAAGTACAAGTCGACATAGACAAAATAGAGTATAAGAAAATAATCCCGAAAATAGCAAAAGAACTCCAATTGGAATAGAAAAATATAGACAAAAAATGTATGGCTGTTATTACCCATTTACATCAGAAGTTGCAATACCGCCCAAAGCACTGCAAGAAGATAACTGTTATAAAATACTTATGAGAATTGTTTTTAATTCGATTTATTAACATTTTTCGGTAGGTAAGTTTGATAATTATTAATTTACAATAATATAAAACTAAATATATAATAGAAATAAACCATATAACTAAAACATAATACTAATAAAACCTTACCCAAATATAGACTAATGAAAAAAAAGAAACCTACAAAGAAACATAATAAAAAAAAAGGTCCAATATAAATATATAAACCTACATGTCCACTAAGTCCAGACCCTTTCCCGCTCCGAATGTTCCCATAACACTGTCTGCATTCCCCCTTTGCACTGCCAGTGATACTCGTTGTTTGAAGAAGTATCCGGAACGGGGATCACCAGTAGCCTCATTTAAAAGAGCACACAATTTCTTTCCAAAGTTCTTGGCTTCGGAGCCCCATACCCCAGTCGTTAACATTTGCCGAAGTTAGAGCTCGACGAACAAGGTCGTTAAGGCTATGGTGTCGAGACAATCTACCTGCACTTCGACTGCAGCTTAATCCATGATGACCATTCGCTAAGACTTGCACTCCGCATATACATGCATGAGGTTGGCAGATGTTAGCGCCTAACCTTAATGCTATGGCAATTCTTAACGACTGGTCATCTAGGAAAGTACCCAGTGACGGTGAGGGGAGTGTCTCTAGCCATAACCCTGACTCTAATGTTGATGCTGCTTTAAGCCGTGCCAAATCAGTGTTAATAGGTAAGTATTTTATCACACTATCTTCGGCGTCGCACTACGGCGGATAGGTTTTTTCCAATTGTATATTTTTTTGTCAGAGTTTCGAGAATTCGTTAAAATAATCTAGTCTTATAACAACTTAAATATTAGTAGATTTAAGAGTAGATTTGGGAGGGGGCTATATATTTCTTAATGGATCCGCCACTTCACTTAACTTAACCAATATAAAACGCAGCTTTAAAATGACAGAAGGTCCTAAATAATCCAACAAATGCATTAGGTGTCTAAGGCTAAGATAAATAGCCGTTGCTTAACAAGCTCTAAGAAAATCATTCGCTACATTTACAGAGAGTTTATTTGGTGCAACAATGCCTTAGTCGTTACTTCGGACTGTCAAACTGAATAGAAAAAAAATATTTGATAGTTGGAAGCAACGACTATTAATTTCAGTCTTAGTATTGGTTTTTAATAGTTCATTTGCATATTGACCGACAACTTCTAAACCGAAACCCAATAAAATACGCGATTTTAACTAATTTACAAATAAGACTTGTTAGTACTAAAAAGCGGAAATTAATCAGCTAAATTAAAACAAAACATTACATAACCCGTAAATTAAATAAACACATTAGCAGTCAATGTAATGATGCAATTAGTTCAGTGTAGAATTTATATGAGTGCCAAACGGCTGTCAAGGTTGTTCCCGATCAGAGTTATTCCGCTTTCGTCCCGGGCGGTGGGGCGTTCGGGTGTCGAAACCCTGAATGTCAACAGATTTTCATCAGGGTTGCCAAGTTACAATTAAACTGAATTTATCAACGAGTACGCTAATATTATATAGAGAAAAGATTTGACTGTTTGTTTCAGAGAAACTCAATTCGTTAAAAAAAAATCATCAATAGAAAACTACATAGCTGATATCGGCGAATAACATAGACTGTTATATTATCGATCCGATTTATTTATAAATAAAAAGGCGGCGGGTGAGCATATTAGTTTTATGTGCAAGAAAGCTGCTGAGACTTGCAATATGAAGAGGTTCATATAAAGAATAAGGGGATCCTTCATTGCAACTTGGGATCGTGTAATTTTATGCCACGGTCGTCACGGATCATCGATGTATTTAAATAGATACAGCAAAGGTATACAAATATTATGCCGTTAGTTTTTAGCAACAGTTTCGCTAACGCGCAACGTTGATTTATTATTAATAACTGAAGAATATTTCAGTGTTTTTCTGTTAAATACAATACACTTTCTGGTCCGTGCAAGTCGCCCAGGAAAGACCAAAAGTAGACACGACTGTAGAAGAAATATCATCTTGCGTCTAAAGGTATTTCTGTCGCAGAATCAAACTTTGCTGTACCTTCTACTTCAATAGATATCTCATTAATGCATTTGATATTAAGACATGTTTGCTGTATACTTAAATTTATAGAAGTAGGATTGTAAATTATTATTTTCCACATGCAGCAATTATTGCGGGATATATTGCACTTTCTGTAACGTTCGCCAACCTCGTCGTTCGTCAGTCAGCAGCTAAGATGCCTTACGCAACATGCACGGCCGTTCTATTTGAGGAGGACCTTCACCCGATTGCTCCGGATTTTGAGCTCCTTCGGGAATTACGATAATGATGTCATGTTTATTGGTAATAAATGTTAAGAAATAAACCACAACGTAAGCACAAATATTATAGTGTATCAAGATTGCGGTTTGCGAGACGTTTTTAATTTTCTTCCGAAAGCTGCACTGGTACTCCTATATACTCGTATTACTCTAAATCATACGCGAACATTTTTGTAAACAATATTGTGTATAATTTTATCAGTAGGTATTGTTTTTTGGTTCAGATTATTTTTCTTATCTAATATCTAATAAAAGTACGCACTTCATAATGCGTTGCATTTTCACAAAAGTTAATAAGATATATTTTTCTCTACAGTTTGTAGAGATGATGATAACATCATCATTATCTATAACAGAAATATGACATCGTGAAGAACGTGTACATAGTTTGTTTCAATATGAGTTTTAACAAGATGAAAAGCGAAGTTCATACAAATTTATACAAATATCTAATTCATTTAAGTTAATAATAAAATTACTAACCTGAACTCTCAAACTCTTCAGGGCAGGAAACTTGGACAGTCGATCAACTTCGTCCCACGTGGCTAACCCCGTATTGTTTAGGTTCAAGAATCGGAGACGGCTTGAACAATAGAAATTATTATTAGTAATACTTAGCGATAAACAAGATATCATTCAATAAAAAACTTGATAGGGATAAGGATGACGCAAAATTATACGACTGACAAACAAAGAGAGTATACCAATAAGACTTAAAAGTATATGCCTATAATTCTATTAAAATCATTCGGACATTAATCATAATCATCGAATAAAAATTTGAACCATTAATGTTTGTTTATAGATATAAGAAACTACTTACGAGAAAGCATCATGGCTCTTCTTATTTCCATTATCGTCTCCACATTTCTCGCAGGGATCCGGTTCAAGTGTTGTAATAGGACATTCGTTAACCAGCAACGTTTCCAGATTGGGAAAAGCATATCCAAATTTGGAAATTTCTTTCCAAGTACAAATAGGATTTCCAGAGAAATGAAGTTTTTTAAGTTGTTTATGAATAGGATCTGGTGTTGTATCAGAAGTAGATAATCTTGAACAAGCATCGCAACGTTTATCGTCTTCTATATCTTTGCCATTAAGGTTTACATAGGAGTAGTCATTTAGACTCAAGTGAAGTTCTTCGAGGGTTGGGAGAGCATTAAGTAGACCGTGGATACTCGGCCATCCGACGTAGGTGGAGTTGAGGACGAGGTTACTGAGACAGTCCAGACGAGGACGTAAAGCTTGAGCAGCTTGAATTTGTGTAGACAAGCGATTGAAACTGAGGTTAAGGAAACGCACGCGAGGGGTTTGATTAAGGATCGCGAATACCTGAAAATGTTATTGTTTTGAATTTAATTTGTTTTGTAGATAAAATTTTAATGAAGTATGATAACCTAGTGTTGTTTTTACATTTCCTTTCACTTATAAAAAATAACATAACAACATTTTTTTTTAAATAAAGCTTAATTTTATACTCACCTCTTCCCAGTTAGTAAGCCTGTTATTAGCTATGTCCAATTCAACAACATCTGCACATTTATCTGCCAAAGCGCAAGCATCCCCAGCACAATCGATGTCGCAGTCATTGAGGACCAGAAGAGTGGGGACACTGAGGCGAGGTGATCTTTTGGGGACAAATATAGCGACCGGCAAGTCATCCAGACATGGATTTGGATGACCACTGGATCCGTATTTCCGCTCAAGAGCTTCAAGAAGAGACGGCATTTTTGAGGAAGTACATTCTGTAACAATATAATTCAGTTTTAGTGAATAATTAACTTTTTATATATTTGCCTGTATGTTTGTTTAAGTTTAACTTTAAAACTAGTGAACCTATTTACCTGCATTTTATTTTAATCTATTGTCTCATACTAGCCACTTGTTTCTAATGATGGCCTTTGCTATTTTTATAGCTCTTTTGACGGATTATTTAAACCCTTCAGAAAATTAGAACTTAGAACCTTACCTACTTACTAAATAGAAATAGAACGTTTTTTTTTAATATAAATAATAACATGCACATAAATTTGAAGGCAATAATTAATAAAAAGTGATAACGTGACCCTGGAAAATCTGAATTTGTTTTGGCAATATTAATTAGCTTTAAAACATAAAACTAACTCGTTAATGTTTACAAGGAAACTATAAATTTTCTAAACGCGGCGTTTCTAAAGATTTGTAAATAGATAAAAACGTTTCCTTTTCAAATGCACTCATGCGTGTGACCGAAACAATATCTATGCGCGATGAAGCGAAAACACCTGAAATCTGTTAATGCAAACTGTCACAGACAATCATTTGGGATTCAGAGACACTGATTGTTCTGTACACGGGTGCTATCATGATCATGATAGATATAGAAATATAGAAATGAAAGAGATATACAATAATTTGTCTTCTCATAACGAAGAAGGTTCATACATTTCCCATGCAAGTTTTTGCAAAATTATTCACAAATTCTTAGTGGTGGACTTATAGTTCTCACTGGATCACCTTATTTAGGATCTACAATTCTCATTTCCGACATAAAGACCAGACATAATATAAAGAAATTCCAAAAAAATGTAAAGAAAAAAAAAGTTGTCTGAGATTTGGCAAACCTTTTTCGTCACAGCTCGGGAGCGTTAGTTAGAAGGGAACTTGCACAACCCCAAGGTTAGATCGTGAGCCATCAAGGTCCTCAAAGTGGCATATAATGCTATATTAATTAGCTTTTTAATTGAACAAATAAAATAAATAATATAATAACAATGTGGAATGTAGACATACAATTTGTTAATGTTTGTTAATGATATAATCGGATTCCGTAATTAATTCAACACCGACATACACCTGCATTTCTGTAGTAACAAATATAATATTAATAAAATACAAATAGATATCAAAACTTCTAAAATATAAAAAATAACTATTGAAAGTACATGAAAAAAAAAAATGGACATACAAATGTTTTTTTAAAATAGATGTTACAAAATCTAGTAATTACGTGTATTTCAGAAACTATTGTAGTGTCTGAAACACAAATAATTAATTAGTAAGGACTTATAAAATAAGTTGTATGAACATTGAATGTAATTTTAGTTATTTTGAACGTTTTGATAGTAATTTATGTACGATTATTTGAGTGTTGTTGTATTGTTGGTTTGAAGGCCAACATTGATGATGGAGATTAAATAAATTTATTTTACGCCTCAACCAAAAGTAACACTGATAAACATAAAATCGCGTGAGTAGTATAGCAAATTGCAAACAAAAATATTAAAAATAGATTTGTCATTATTACTTATAAAGTTATGCAAATAAATATATAAATCACCTACGTTATTTTACAAAACTACAAAATATATTTAATATTTTGACGTTTTGTTAAAGCAATGGTAGTTTTCTTATCGATATATTATCAAATAAAAAAGAAAAAATGTACATATTTTATTCAATTTTGGTATTATTATTATAAAGTTTGCGTTTAATATTTATTAACCAAAAATTGGTAGTTTTATTTGTAGCTTTCGTAAATGGCTGGTAAAATTAACCAAGCATAGGTAAATAAAAAAAAACATATATATTTTTTGTTTATTATCTATTTCATCCCACTCCTTTATCCCCGTTTTTTTTTCGAATTATATGGTGCCTTGCCATATCGATATCGGTCGGTCGAAGAAAAATCATTATTAAATTGTGTTCCTTATCGGATTGCATAAAAACTGAGAACAAGGATCCTAGCTGGATCGCGGGAAATACCCAGTAAGTCCTTTTCCCATATTTTCCTTTATATATATTTCTATATTTACAATCTCGACGCTAATGTGTACTGCGGCTTATGGAGAAAAGGTAAGTTTCCGATATAAAATATTATATAAATGTAATTACATTACAAACTCAAGTATATTTAAATTATTGCATTATCTTTTCCAACATTCTTTATGCTATTACAACATAGAGATTCTAGCAATGTAGTTGTTAGAACATATCATAATAAAGGCTAATAAAAAGCCAAGGTGCTTTGAAAGTCCATATCTTTAAGAATTCATGATCAACTAAACTGACAGACGAATAGGAACATAATAAAGTAGTTTAAAATATAAATCACAATAAAAATTGTTGGATGCTTAGTATCTGTATAAATAAATATAAATCTATTTGTTTGCTTATATTTTTAAAATCCCTTTGCGTAAGTGTAGGTATGTGTACGAGTACGTGGTAATTTTTTTTTAAAGTTATGTTCTCTGGCCTTGTTAAAGGACGTATGCACGGACAAAAGCCAGGATAGTATATTTGGGTGGTCAATCTTCGCTTAATTTTCAGATTTTAATTTAGATGAGCAAAAAAAAACGCCCTCGTCAATATCACCTATTATATCTAAACAATCATCCATACCAATCATTTTTATAATTTCTGAGCAAAATAACTTCATTACATTTCGGAGGGGAGTCAAACTCCAACACCACCCCCTGTCTACTCCCATGGCAAATTTAATCTTATTTCAAACATTTGAGAGAGCCGGGCAATAGCTTAAAACTACTAATTATATATCATTATATCAGTCGGACTTTCAGGGGTCTGCATCCACTCTCCAGAGCTTACCTCCTCTTAGTATTCATCAACATCCTACCTACTAGTTAGGACCAGAAAATAATTAAATTTTCAAGGCAATATAGACTTAAACGTTATATGAAAATCAGACAAATGACGATTATCGTCATTTTGTTGTGTAGGACGAGGCATCCCATACTTTGAAACAAAACGAATTTAACGTTTCGATGAACATGTATATTTCGTCATCAAGCCTGTGTTTAGATTTAGAAAATATTGAAGGCAACTCAGTTGGATAGGTTTAGATTAGCCAATACAATTTCGTCAATTTTGTTTAGTTTATAGTTAGATGGCCAGTGAGGTTAGTAAGGCATTAATGCTTCCTCGATTGTTTGGTTATGAAATACGTAACCGCGCGACCGTGAACTCAATTACTTATCAACCAGCTGGGAATCTACATAATGATGCTATACAAAGTTTTGCAGTGTCTCTCTCGGACAATTATCGTGTTTTGTTGGAAACTATTCATTTACATACTCGACTTAGCTGTTCTTTTGTGATAAGATGTATTTACTTTGCCATACAACGATAACTATGTAGTCTAAGGTTACATGTTTGTTTATAAGAATATTTCTACGATTGAGATGTCCTGTCCTTCTGTCCGCATTAAATATCTAGAGAACTACCGGTTCAATTTACTTGAAATTTGGAATGGTATTAAATATTAATGGCCCAATAAATCTTAAATATAAATAAAAAATTAAGTATACATAGGCTCGAATGATGAAAAAGAGTGTTAGAAATATATTTTTTTAAAAAGTTGCGAAGACTTTGGTAAACAAATTGCGATGACTGAGCCATGAATTGGGTGCTTCCTTTTTACGTTAAGTAGCTCATGTCAGAGTATATTGTATTGTATGTAATATTCTTACTTGACTAGTAACTATAAATTTAACAGTTTTTTCGTCATGGGTGCAATTTACTTAGCAAAAGATAATTAAAATAGACTCATCATGCAAATTCATCTTTGTCTCCGCCCATTTAGTAACTGCATCATTTAGCTGGCATATTGAGAGCGACCTCTGTTGATCGACCCCTTTCGTGGCTCTGTAGGTCTGCACGGCTTGTGTATTTGTACCTTAGTGTTTGATGATAACATCGGATACAAAGACACAAGCCGTGCTCCATTAATAAAAAAAAACTGAAATTATGATGATAAATGAACAGTATTATCACTATAAAGTCAAGTGTGCGGATAATAATAGAGAGGACTAACGTGTAGTGAGCGATGTTGCACAATGACGTGTGCATTGCGGTGCAATACCACCACGCACCGCTTGTAATGTGGATCAACATTTGTTATAATGTGTGATTGCTGCATTTCTGACCATTTTTTGCCAAATGTTTAGGTTACGAAAAACATAGAAAGTGACGATTTTCCATTATGTGCAAAGTCACAAGACTAAAAAGTATGTAAGTAAGTAGGTATACTAAAAGTTTTCTCGAAATCAACACTCAATTCTTGCGTTCGAAACTCGCTTTATTTTTGAAAATCAGAGAAAATATAGCAATGCTTTTGAATGTTTCTTACGTATTAAGCAAATACTCTCCGTAGTAGAGACTCACCCCTGTATTCTAAGTCGTATTTTCCACTCCACTTTCACTCAAGGAACGTCTGTCCATTTCCACCAAATATCAAATTAAGAAAGATATAATGAGATACACTTTCCCTGAGTAAAAAGTGCAGCTGAGCATTAACTTAGAATCCCTCTCTACACAACTAAATACTATAAAATCTTGCCAGTGTCGCGTTAGAAATACGTTGAATAGACGACGTATAGAACAAAGGGAGGACTTATTCGAAAAGGATTGAGATTCAAAAGAAGGAGACATGTTATCAATACATGAGTTTTGCTAGTTGACTGCAGTCTCTAGTGACTATAATTAAGGATACACCCAAGAACATGCCCTGTTTATGTGAAAAATAAAGGGGCCCTATATAATAAGTACTTGATCCGCTAGTAGTCGCGAGACTTTTGTTTTCTATAACAGCTATTATAACTTTGCTTATTGCAAATCTATCTAAAACAAATAAGTTTATTAGATGTATTTCTTATTAGGTAAAATAAAATATAAATTGAAGCAACAAAATTTTATTGCCAAATATTTTAAATATGTTATTTAATAACAAAAAATAAATTATTATATTTATTAAAAAGTAAAAGGTTTTTAAGAAAAAATTAAGATCTGAAACCCTTTGTAGGCTATATTTGGCTACATATTTTGACAATCGCAAGCTTCAGTGGAAGTGAGTTAGGTATAGTAAATATGTACCTATAAAACCGTTCATGTCTAGTTTGTACAATCAATCAAATTTCATAGTTGGTTGAATGTACACATTTTAATACGCTATAAATTATATTTAAACAAAAATAAAGGTAGGTATATAGATTGGATTGGACGAGTAGTAGTACCAAACAAACAATAAACTGCAGGCAACAATAAGTGTATTGTGTGTCTGACATATTCTGGCAGAAATATTTATAGTGCTGGGGTGGGATACCGACTGGTCGTCTCCGACAGACCCACCCTGGCTAGACAGGGTGAATAACTTTATAATATGTATGTAGATACTCGTATTCCTATGGGTTTCTATATTCTCTTGTGATGAGCGACATTATATTATTATTTAAGTTCCTACCTAGCCAGGGGCCTGAGGCTCTACCATGGGTTTTTGGTTTGTACCAACGTAACGTTAAAACGTGAGGAACTACCAATAGGATTGCTTTATTCAATTCCTATACATTTTTATTGAATCGCGGCATCGATCGATAAAAATGTATAGGAATTTTACTCTATTGGTAGAGCCTGATCGACGAGAAACGTCAAATCTCATACATTTGGCTTTCGATGGGTGTTTCGATTCGATTGGCTCTTTGGTAAGGCCCTTGGTACCTGTACCCCTAGTGTGAGTTTTCTAACTATTACTTTGCGTTTGAGTTAACTAAAATTTGTATGGGAAATAGTTCAGCGCTCCAAGCGGAAATTTCGAGAACTAAAAATGCGAGCGTGTGATTGGTCAAAATGTTAACGCAGTAGTAAAGTGAACGCAAAAGTAAATGTTAAAAAAACTCACACTAGAGCTACTGTTATTAAAATGCAATGCGACAGTAGTAAGGCACACAGTTTTACCGTATATAAAATCGTATGCAACAATTGGACCATTATTTTGTAAGATCCCAAGTCTATGTAAGATAAAAATCATACCACCACGGGTGCTTTTTAGCTCCTGAGAACCGTTTAAACAGCCTCTGGGTACCCAGCGGTGGGATTACCTATGTAAGATGTCAGTAAAACGCCCTTCGTAAGTTTAATGATATTTTCAAAGGTCTTTTTTTTTTATAAGAGCTCAACATGTGACCTAGCATCCAGCTGATGTTAAGCAGTATGCAATGTCCAGGAGTGATAGCAACAAGCGGATGCATGCAGGTGCACCGCTGGTTGCCACCATTATGCCGGCTTAAGATGCCTATTCACGCTTCGTTTAAAGGACTCTAGGTTATAAGAGGAAGGAAACTACAGCAAAGCTGGTAGAGCATTCCACATTTTAATAGTACGGCAGATGTATGAATGGCCAAAACGTTTGGTACGAGTTGGTACATCCGCCACGGTATACATATGCATTTTGCAACCAGTGCGTGTTGTCCTTACTTAGGTTGAGTCTTAAGTTTGTAACTACTGCGTACTGGTGACGATAATAAAATCAGATATACTCGTAACGCTGTATTTACTTTGTCATTCAAGTTTGTTGACAAAAAACACGTGTTAGAGATAACTGCGTAGTTTGTTTTTATAGTAATTTCAATCACACAACTTTAGGTAAAATGCGTAGAAAAATTTAATTACAATTTGGTAGGTTTATTATACGTTATTTATATTATAAGTACGTTGATGTGTAAGATGTGGTAAAGAAAGTCGTGCCTTTTTTTATTTAAATAAAAACTATTGCACATAGTAATGTGCGATAGTAATGGGAAAACTACCTACAGGCGGTGCACAGGCTGTAGGTCGAATATAATATATCCAATGTCTACCAAATTTTATCAAAATCGGTTTAGTAGTTTTGACGTAATCTGACCAAAACACCTGTATTGTGTATGATACACAAACACAAGTGTTGGTATTTTAAGATTCTCTTAAGAAATGCTATAAAATATGCTGTGTTCTATGAAACAAATTTATATTTAAATGTCAACAAAAAAAATTTTTTTTTCGAATTTATATTTAAGTACCTAGGTACTTTTTTTTCAACTTGACTATATATCAGCCTCTTTTAAACATCAATGATTAGGTAGGTCAATAATTTACTACAACAAAAAATATTTAGGAACCTACATATTCTTTTTTATATATATATACATATATATATATATATATATATATATCATCACGGGTGCCTTACGGCGCCCGAGACCGCCTAGACGGCCCCAGGGTATCCAGCGGAGGGGTTTTAATCCCACCTCGTTGTAGCCGATGGTATGAGTCTACACCGAACAAGTGGCTAGCTCGTCGCGATGTTTTGGATAGACTCGATAACCCATCTATCTCATAAAAAAATAGTTAAGTGAATATGCAGTTACAACAAAAAAAAAATGGAGAATAGGGAAAAAGTATTACTATTACATACTTAAATAATTTATTATCTCACCTAGCATTTGAGATACATTTGACATAAAAAAAACTGTTTTTATGTAAAAGCTACTGAACCAATTTTGATGATGATTGATGAACTTAGTAGAGTGGTTAAATGATTTTCTTAGGTCAATATTGGGTGGTGATATTTTTAAATTATATCACAGAAAGCAGTGAAATACATTAATATAAAGAGAGCTCTTTTTTAATGTGTGAGAGGCAATCACAAGTTGTAGTATTCTTAGCTATAAAATGTTTGGGACTAAGTAGAGATTTGTCAATCATGATTTGTGATATAAATTTAATTTACCTGTTTTTAGTTGACAGTTTTTTGTCATTTCATTATACTATACACACCGGCAAAATTAATTAGCGAAACACAAAAAAACTTCAAGTTCGTCGGAACACGAGACTTACGGCGGTGCAGGCCCGAAATGCATTGGAGGAGGTTCGAGGAGTAAGAGTGAATGAGCGGACAGGTCGCAGAAGAGTGAATGAGCGGACAGGTCGCAGAAGATTCGAGGAAGTTGTATAGGCTCATTTTTACCCGCCAAAGCACCAAAACTTGAGAGACACCACCGCACAAACCGACTATACTTTGCTCGTGAACATCATCATTGGTACTTTGACGAGTGGGGACAGGTTCTCTTTACTGATGAATGTAGAATTCTGTTAAATCAGATTGATGGAAGGCAGCGAGTATGAAGACGCAAAGGAGAGCGTTATTTACAGTCTAATTTTGAAAATACAGTGGCATATGGCGGCGGTTTAATTATGGTCTGGGGAGGGATATGTTTAGGAGCTCGCACGGAGTTAGTGGCAGTCGGCGGCGGGAAGCGGAATGCTGATCGGTATATCAGGGAGATTTTAGAGGAACATGTTGTGCCATTTGCCCCATTTATTGGTAACAACTTCATTTTAATGCAGGATAATGCTCAGGCTCACAGTGCTCGCTCAGTTCAGGCATACCTAAACCATGTTGGTGTTACAGTGATGGAGTGGCCAGCACAGTCCCCGGATATGAATCCGATTGAACACGTTTGAGACTTGCTAAAGAGGAGTGTGAAATCAAGAGAACAATCTGGGCGAGCTGAAAAACACATTAGTTGAAGGACGGCAGAGGTTGCCCCAAGAAATCATTGACAACATCATTCGCAGCACGCCCAGACGGATGGAAACCTTAAACAGGGCACGGGGGGAAAAACTCGTTATTAAACATTCATTTAATTAATTTTAAACTGTCATAAAATCTAAAATTTTCAACTGTTAATTGTCACTACGAAATCTAAGAAAAATGCATTTTGTTTAGTTAAGTTTTTTTTTCATTAAACTTTAAGTATGGTGTTGCAAATTAATGTCAATACATATTAATTTAATTGTTGTTGTTTAAAAATAAAGCTAACTATTTTATACTCTCCCTTTTTTTTTGTGTTCCGCTAATTCTGCCGGTGTGTGTAGTACTTAATAGTCCTATATAGAGCACATGGGTCAGTGTTAATATAAACAACTACCTTAAGAGATTTGAGATATCTTTGGAGTCAGATTTTTTGTAAAACCACTGTTAAAAGTAGTGTTAAAAGCATGTAGTATATTGTATGCCTTTGACACTACTCTAGTTAATCAACAAGCGTTAAATAATGAATGTGTAAATGTTAATGTAACAACAGTCTGGTAGTACACTGGGTGATTTCATTAATATATGACATGAGTAATAAGTACCTACCATTATAGTGTACACCATGACTAAAGCATTATAAATCAATAAACAACACTAATATACTTTATTAACAATATTAGGAATATTACTTAGGTAGATTAAGTTTGAAGTTTTGTTTTTCTTTCTTACTAGGTAGGTACTTTTAAGATTACATTTTTTTTTTAACTCACTATAATTTTTCATTTTCATTACATTCATTTATTTGTAAGTACCTATCTCAATATAAATTAATTAGTTTTTAAATAAAAACTAATTAGTTAAAGAAAACATAAATAGAACCTAACATTTTAACACTAGCCCATAGTGGTATGCCATTGGTATTGAATCTGAAGGTTGTGGGCTAGATTCCCTCGTATGGCAAAACAATATTAATCCTTCACTTATATTTATTATATTGTTTTTTTAATATTTAAAGATCCTACATATTTTTTTAACATGTTTTAATAATTTCAATTTATTGAATACCATTAAAAAATATATAAAATTGCAGTGTATTAATTTAATAACGAATACCTACTAATAATTAAAAAATAATACTCACCAATTTAATTATTAAATAATAAAGTTTCCTCTAAAGATCTAAGTTCATCAGATTTAAACAAATCCCAGCACTATTTTGTTATTGTTATAAAAACATTAGATTATAGAAACATAACACTTTTCCATTAGACCACTGTTATGTAAACAAAGAACTTTTGAATGCTGTTTAACAAATCTCTTTAATTATAAATTAAGACTATAGAAATATCATGCTAGTTGAAATAAAATTAAATCAGCTGTTTCCTTTATTCATTCATTTCTTGTAAGAATCTTATAGAACCTTTGCACAGGATTGACGCACGAATAAACTGAAACAAGCACAACAAAAGTGAGGGAAGACAAGCACAGCACAATATCAATAGTGCAAGCCCAATCCACACGAACAACTGTACTGCACACATGCGCACATAATTGTGTACAAATAGAACTGTAGAGGGGATACCAAAGCGAAAATAGAGATAAATATATAAAACTGCATTTATTAGACAGAGACACAAAGATAACAATGCGCTCAACGGTTCTAATATACTTGTGTGCAAAAGTTAATCCTTGATAAATGTGTGTGTGAGATACGTTCAGAAAATGCGAATTTGATATCTTGTAAAAAGCAAATACCGATTTTTCATACATAATATACAAATCTTAATATTACAAATATCACTTACCTAAACTAGCTTTGTAACATTGAAATCGGGGGGAATCGAAAAAATATTATGGCTTCGGAATCATAAAGATCTTTCTGCTACCTATTTACATAATAGGAATGCACAAAAATTTAGAAAATGGATTAATTAAAAGAAAAAAAGTAAATTAAAAGATGTTGACAAATACACTGACAATTACTTTTTTATTTGCGTTATATAAAAAACAAACATGTTTTTTTTATAAACTGGCTAAAATTAGGTGAGTTCACACACAGGTACACAGGGGTGAGTAACACAGACAAAATAGAGTACTACGTAGTGAGTAATCGCCTCCCGGTTTGGATTTGTAATGAATATAATGACTCTCTTGGGGCCTTATTCCGAGTTTGCAACCACTAAAGACGACAAGACGTTGCGTAAACTATAAATATTGAAATATAAGTTCTATTTCAATGGTTATATAGTCTGTATTAGGTTGGCTATAATAATGCCGCCATCTTGAAATACACTAATACTTCGCAAGTTTGAACATGTGTGGAGCATTGGAATTTCAACTTTATAATTAACAGGATAGAACTTATATTTCAATACCGGTACTTTACGCAAAATGCGTGACGGTGAACGTATCAAAACTCTGAATAAGCCCCCAACAAGATCTAATAGGGAGATTTTGGCTATGTGGCTCATGCCCTTGTCTTTCCCACAAGGATAAATAACACATCATCTAATGGGGAGAGGGCATCTCTTTTATCTCAAGAATTCCTTATGATAGTATGAATAATATGGAAATGTAATAATGATATCTTGTACAGTCGTAAAAAAAGTATGTAAATTAAATAATGATATTATTATATGTTACCTGGTATCATTAATAGTGCGAAGAAAAAGATTTTGATACTTTTTATTTATTTATTTAATTAGAGTCTGTCTAAAAAGTCAGTTTACATGAGAAATTTTAGTAGATATTTAAAAACTTATACTGGTTACCCTGTAGGCGCTGTCAAAATTCTAATTGCAAACATAGCTTTACTTAATTTTATTTAGATTTCCATGTTTAATATTCTTATAATTATGCCAAAACCTTTGAGCAGTAGTGCGAGGGAGATAATTTACAAGGTTATTAAGTTTTGTGAGCGTGAAAAGGCGGAACAAAGAGATTTGGTGAACAAAAACAAAGTTACAGAAAGAGCATCCGCCATGACCGGTATGTAACAATAGTTGATACTTGTATTTATTTTATTTTTTGTTCTTGTAATTTATTTAGTTTTAAATTAAATACTAAAATGTGCGAAAGTGTGATTGCTTGTTTATTCGTTTTCTCTTTATACAGAATATGATTTTTCAGGTGTTTCGAGTGACTTTGGCTCGTATTAAAAAAGAAGCTGCCGTAAATAACGGAGTATGGCGCACGCCTGGAAAAGGTAGTGGTTCAAACACTGGACGCTCTTTTTTATTCGCAACAAGATTCATGCATTTTATGCTGTGAGAAAAGAAATGCCAACTTTACGTAAACTTGTTGCTGAGCTTAAAGTAGACATTAATTTTCAAGGAAATAGAGATTTTTTTGCGACAGATATTATACAAAATGGGTTATATATAATAATTCAAAAAATTAAGAAGCATACGTTTGTATCTCATTAAAAGAAATCATATTTTTGCATGGCGCTTTAGGTATCTACAGGCTCTGCAACGATTTCGAAATAAGCCACCTGAAACTAGAAAACATTTAGTGTACATTGACGAAACATATGTTCATACATCATACCGCCCACAAAAATGTTGGCAAAGTCCTGATGAACCTGGACCTTCATCAGATATTTTACTTGGGGAACGTTATATTGTCTTACATGCTGGCACTGAAGAAGGTTTCGTACCCAACGCACTTCTCGTTTACAAGTCGAAAGACAATAATGCCGACTTTCACCACGACATGAATAAAGAAAATTTCAAGAAATGGGTGATTACGAAACTTATTCCTAATTTACCTGGTCCAAGTGTAATTATAAAGGATAATGCAAGAAACATAAATCAACACCTGAATTTGAAATAGATAATATTTCTTAAAAGCAAGGCCATATTGTGCAAAGATTACCGCCCTATCATTGTGATCTGATTGCCATTGAGCTAATTTGGAGTCTTGCGAAAAGAAGAGTGCAGAGAAAAATATTATTAGAGAAAAAGCTGAAATCCCTAAGCAAATAACTGGAAAATAGAATGTGATCGATCACGTCAAAAACGTGGAAAGAAAATACCGGGAGCGTGATTTTGTACTTTACGATAATTTAGAAAAAAATATAATTCAGCTCAGAGGAGAAGATAGCGATACTAGTTCTATTTCTAGTGAAGTATCTGAAACAGACACAGACGTAATCTCTGACGTTGAATATTTAGAACCAGATTTTGACTATTACGAATAAATATATTATTCATCACATAATATATTTATCACAATAATATATTCATCACATTAATATATTCATCACATTTATATATTCATCACGAATTAATATATTCATTGCAGTCAAAATCTGGTTCTAAATAATAATAAAGTAAGTTGAATTCAATTCTATTTGCATTGACGGGTTTCTTTTTATTTGTCGACTTAGCTTTTATTGCATAAGCAATTAAAAGTTAATAAATGTATGTACATAATAATAAATACTTTTTTGTTAAAATATTTTTATTTCAAGTATCAAGATTGTACAAATAAACTATACATTATTTGCCGTGTTACTAGGGTGAGTATTAAAATTCTAACCAATGGATGTAGCTTATGCAACCTATACCATCTGCCAAAATACTGGCCATATGGGCCATGTACAATACATAAAACGTGTTAGCATGTAATCGGCGTCATTTGGTATCGTTTGATGTCGTAAGAAAGTTCCTCACTCACTCAAAGAATATACATAGTTAATTGTGAAACCCGTAAAACATTTTTTTGTGAAAAATCCATGAACTTTTGGAACGCTTTGTTTTACTGTCAAACGGACACGCATGCGTGTTCTGTCATTCGTTGTCCTGTCACTGTCAGTCACTGTCACAACGTCACCTGTCATCATATTTAATTTATTTTTGTCGATTTGTCAGTTTTGTTTATCGAAAAAGTTTATCAATTTTTAGTTTTTTCCATAGTTTTTTTTTCAGTATAATCAGTACATATTCAACAAGGGGCTGCTGCGTTTTTTTGTTCTATTTACCTATAAGTGGATTAATTAGTTTTCCTGTGTTAAGAAAATAAAATAAGTCAAGTAAGTTTAAAAACATTTACCTATAATTATTTTTTGTTAAGAATTAAGAGGTTAAAGTATATTTTTGATATTATTGAAATTCAAGGTTAAGTAAATAAAATATTATTCATAGTTAATAATTATAATATTTTACGTAACTCCCTTTTAAGTTTTTCTAGACTCGATAAAACTTACTATTTTCATTATATCAGCATCAATATAAATAATGAAATATGTTTTGCATTTTATGTTATGATTGATATATTTTCAGCCATTCAAAACTAATCCTATCTTTTAGTAATAAAATGAAATATACTACTGCCTCACTTGAACACCTACATAACTAATAAGAGTTGCAATCCATGCTGAATTAGTAATTGTTGTTGATAACTAAATAAGTAGAGATAATTAGAAACATTAATGATAAGCTGGATTTATTATAACGTGTGATATACAAAATATCTATATATATATACCTCTCATATCAATATGGATCAGTCCAACTGCATCACTGCCACTGTTGGTTGATAGTAGTTGGTTGATATATTTTATTATCATTTTACAGGTTTTGGGTACTCCCATTAACCATTTAAGATTTATGATGGGAGTAACTGCTCTTTACTGTACAAAACCAAAGTAACACATTGTATTGATGTTATTTACCAATATAGTTGTCCTATGTCTCCCTGAGATCTCAGAGTTCGTATTAAGGGGTTTTATACCCACCTTGTTGTAGCTGATTGTATGAGTCTACATCATACAAGTGGCAAGCATTATTTGTATAGTATGTATATTTGAGGTATAGTGAAACTGGAAGTGACAGCTTAACATGCCCTCTGAGGTCAATATAGTGTATATATTTTTTTATTAACAATTAACAAAACAGTAATAGTAGGTATAAAATAAAGCCCGACTTATACAACAATACTTTTTACGATTTAAGGATAAGGAAACCTTTTAGATAAATATGTTTGGTGTGGCATCTCTGACTATGCAGCCATAATGCATTCAGTGTCCTACAGAGTAAGTATTCTGTATCATATTATGTATATAAGACACTGCTTTCGCAATTCATCAGAGGCATTTATCTATTCTTTGTGTTTCAATTAGTTTTATTTTCCCCTCTTTTTACAAATAAAAAAGGTCCAATTTATCCTACAAAGTAATATTAATATATTTTACAGCATAGCCATGTTTTAAAACAATATATGTATATGTAATATCAATATTACATGGCACACAAAATATTGTACCGCACCCTAACAAAACCAACCTACCTACCAACAAACCTAACAAAAAAAAGTTGCAGTCAACTCCTGAAAATTGGTGAATCCACAGACTAAAGCTGAAACAGTTGTTTAGGACACTTTACATCATATATATATGTATGGTCATCTTTGTTGTATTAAAACATTTTGCAGTAAGGATTTGTGGTAGACTAATCTCTGTATATAACACAAGACAAGTAAATTTTATTATTATATCTACCTACCTATTTTTCATAAGAGATGAATATCTTGCCCATAATAATCTTAAACATAAATAGATAAAATGATAGATGAATTGATTACAAGATATATTATCTATATTGTTTGTCAATATGTCACAGTTCAATAAATTGTATTATTGCATCACTATTTTTTTTCAGCGTTTATATAATATTCAGTTGATAGTCAGTGCAGCACAGTGTAGTGCAATTTTTCAAAAAAGTTTGTAGTCATTTTACTTTTATGTAGTTGTAAATAATTAAAACTAATTATGGGATATAACAATTAATACATTTATTTTATAATAACTACTTATAAAAAATATTTATACTTATTTTCTGTATGTATTAAATTAAATGTCTTATTTAATTTAATACATAATACTAACTACTAATTTTTGGTAAATATATTTGTTTTCTTAAATTTTTATTTATACTTATAGTGGAGTAGGCCGAAACTACTAATGAAATCTTTCCATTACTTCATTATGAATTTATAAATAATTTGGCTTCCTTAAAAACAAATAGGTTTTTTTCAATAGAAATAATATAGATTTTTATTCTTCAAAATTCTGCATTATCTTGTTGCAGTCCACTGTTAGTCATTACTCATCTTCCTTTAGGAAAGTACATTTTTTTGAATTTCGCTTAATAGGAGCGAAATCCAGGACAAACAACATTTTGCAAGTTCATTTTTTTTTATTAGGCAGAGAAAATTAGTAGAACCTAAAGCACTTATACTAATGTTGCCATATTAATGCATAAATCAAAAGCACGGATTCTACCAAATCGAATTATTTTCTATTTAAAATTGCAAAACTTTTTTGTTGTACAAGTGCGTACTTCAATAGGTACCTGGCTTCTACATCTATTTCATTTATTTACGTTATTCATTAGATTTGAAAGCATGGTAACTAATCTATGATAATAATTTAATAACATTATCTATCAGAATTAGATAATTTTATTTATATTAAATTATTGTTTATTTGATAATTTCGGTTTGTGTATAGGTATCTGAGGCCCTAATGTGAGTTTGTTTTAACGTTCTCACCACGTTAAGTGAGTTCTCTCTACCAATAGGATCGCTTTATTTTCTAAGCTTGTCGAAATAAGCTAATCTGATTGGCGAAGAGTGGTTACGTTACCCATGAGAACGTTAATAAAAACCTGCACAAGGGCCACTGGCCTCAAGTGACAAACGAAATCTCGCCACAGTAGAAATAATAGTATAATAGTAACGTCTCACAGTACTAACGCCGAGTTGCGGAAAGCGTAGCGGTAAACGCTCGTCAAAGTCAAAATCAGCGAAGTTTATAAGATAAATGAGTAAAAAAAATTTAACCTATATTCTGCTTTTACCATATATTTATTTAATTTAGATTTATTTTATATTATCACTCCCAATATTTAACGCCTACACTAAATTAACGTCGGTAAGGTACCAGCAATCGGGCCTATGCCTTTAATTTGTATCTAACCGACACGACGCGGTGACGTAAATTTGACGCGTTGGTTAAATTATGTTTAAAAATAATTCACCGTTAGATATACATAAAAACAAGATATAATATAAACATAAAAACTTATTGAGCCCTTAAAGAACACTTTAGTTATGAAAGGTTTTGTCTCTTTCTTGATCAACAAAAACGAATATAATATACAAAAGTAATTAATAAATAAAAATAAAAAATCCTATTTTAACTAAAGTGTTTTTTAAGAACTCAATAAGTTTTTATGAACAAGGCCATTAATCTTTTTAAAAAAATTAGCAATCTGGATCTATGATTATGACAAAAAAATCAAAACCAAGAAAGTATGGCAATAAAACTGGGTTATTTTCAACAACTCCGGGCGAGATTATTTGTTTCTTATTCGCACGTACTGTAAAGATTTTATCCAAAGAAATCGGGCTCTAATGAAGCCCCTTTAGGAAATTTGATTTTAAAGCAATTAAAAAAAAATGCTTTTGTTGCTTTATATATTTAGCCGGTACAGTGGGAGCGCACAATGCTGTTAAATAAAAACATAGTATTGGCCTGTATAGGTTTGTTTACCATCAGGTAAAATAACAAAAAAAATCTTCTGCTAAATGTTTTCGCACAAGACACACCTCACAAATTATCTAGATAACGTTTTTATAATCTTGCGTATTATTTGCACAGGGTACTTAGCAAATAAACCCTTAACTATGGTTGCTACTCCGTTATCGTCGATAACGGTGTTGGTAACAGCGATTTCGTTTATCTGTAGCTAACCTATCTATAAGATATATTATGATGATATATTGTATTATTTAGCACGTGGACGTATATTAAGTTGATGTTCATATACCTATACATATGTATTCTTTTGTTGACGTTGTCAATGCATTATAGCTTATTGTTGCATAATGGGTTTTTACTTGTACATTGTGAAGAGAGGGGACAATTGGTTTGTCTCATGTGTAATAGTACCCACGTATGCTTCGTATGCTCATTAAGTTACCTATTCAACTACCCAAGTCAATAACTATCAGACGTTGTGTAAAAAAGAAACAGTATGATCAGATGTTCTACCATGAGTTAGACGTTTGGATTAAAACCCCTCCCTGGGGCAGTCTAGGCGGTCTCAGGCGCCATTAGGCACCCGTGATGATACTCGTATATATATAGTTTATATGAAAAAGCATTTTTTTTTTATTTGCGAGACATGGTTCCATTGTATATATGTATATGTTCCATATGTAATAAATAGAGTCTCGTATTTTTAGCCTAAAGTACAACCTTTCATAATGACCATATCTATACTTATAATATTATAAAACTGAAGAGTTTGTTTGTTTGTTTGTTTGTTTGAACGCGCTAATCTCAGGAACTACTGATTCGAATTGAAAAAATATTTTCGTGTTGGATAATCCATTTATCGAGAAAGGCTATAGGCTATATAACATCACGCTACGACTAATAGGAGCGGAGTAACAAAGAAAAACGGGGAAAAATTATTCCTTTTAAGAGCGTACGCTGCGTAAACGGTTAAATTTAAACGCGCAGACAAAGTTGCGCGGGTCAGCTAGTATTTTATAAGCCTTTCCAGTTGGTAGAACTTAACGTATTAACGCTACGTTAATACGTATTAACAACCAATAGGGTCGCTTTATTTTTGGTAACAGAATTAAATAAAGCAATCCTATTGGTGGCTCCTCACGTTTTAACGTCACGTGTTGCTGCGAATCAAAAACCCATGGTAGAGCCTCTGGAATATCAATTTAGGGCAAGTGATGTTTTTTTTTGTAATTATATCTTTTGGTGAACAATTATCATAATAACAACCTGGTTTTTAGCTGTTAAGTAAATTGGTTAATTACTTTTATTTACGTCGTAAAACGATTCCATGAGAGATTTTACAACTGTCGTCCTTCGGGTATATAAATATTACCGCCAGAGTATTTTAAAGTAATTCTATAGAATGCCCTAAAAGATTCAGAAAGGAATGTGGTATGGCCACACTGAGAGAATGAATGAAAAGATATTGACGAAAGAGGTTAATAAATCAGAGGTAAATGAAAGGATAAGGCGGGGATCCAGAAGAATGTTCCAAGACCAAATCGAGGACATTCTTAAAAAAGCTGGGATCCGCAGTGCCCATAACCGTTGAAATAAGCTTGTATGAAGAGAGTTGTGGATGTGAAGGAAGCGAGGGAGTTATGCCAGGATCGTTGTAAGTGGCTCTTCCTTGTCTGTGCCTATACCCTTTGGAAAAAGGCGTGACTATACTTGGCACCTTGAATTTTAGTTTAGTTTGTATTATGGTAATTGTTTGAAGAAAAAGTGTACAAGTGCAAAATACACGTGAACAGGTCGCCGCGTCCTCAGATGGCACCACATGCCAGATAAGATAGCATTTCGCATTTATCAAAATCGATCCATTCGCTGCCACATTTTATCATAAATGTAAGTAAATAAAAGCTTTACGGTATTTTGATAATTATATAATCGGATTATATTTTGTTTTATTTACATGAAGCGTGCTGGGTTTTAGAGGATTGAATTGAATATTTGCATCATTTAGCCGGCATAGCAGAGTGCGATCAGGTGGGCAATTCTCGCGCTTTCGACATTCATCTCGATTCTAGATTTTTAAACGAAAAATGACTAAATATGCCATTTTTCGTTCAAAAATATCGAACATTAAACGAAATAAATATTAATTAATAAATATACAAATATTGAATGAAAAATGACGTATTTAGTCATTTTTAGTTTAAAAATCTCGAATCGAGATGAATGTCGAATGTTAATAAATATACAAATATTGAATGAAAAATGACGTATTTAGTCATTTTTCGTTTAAAAATCTCGAATCGAGATGAATGTCGAAAGCGCGAGAATTGCCCACCTGTGCTGTTGAACAACTGTGCATTGATCGACTCCATTCATGAACTTCATAGGCCATCAGGTAGAAACACGATGATATTATTATGGCGTGCTTCAACTACAAATAATATGTTTTGTAATTATTTCACTGTAGCTTCCGATGTTTTTAACGTACCCATGGGGAATACTTAGCCCGTGTGTCTTGGCCGCGTGTGCCAGGCCGATATTCCTATTATCGGTTTAGGTAGAAAATTCAAATAGTAGTCAAATTCAATTCAATTCTTTTCAAATTAATTATGTCATGTAATTCTCACTTGTAATACCACAAGAGCTTCAAAATTATCGGGTATTTTCCGATAGGTTCGTTGCAAACAAATGAAGGAGTCAAGTTTTTCAGGTTAAAAAATCACGAGCGCGAAGCGCGAGTGATTTTTCCTGAAAAACTTGACGACTTTATTTGTTTGCAGGGAACCTTGAGGGAAATGCCAGATAATTTTGAAGCTCGTGTGGTATTCGGGGGATTATTTTTCCGTCCCAAATGTCGGCCAATAGAATTGCACCTGGATTATGTTTTGTTTTTTATATATAGCAACTACCAGAGAAAATATTCAAAAAAAATTCTCAGTATAATACCATGTAGGTTGTACCACGTGACGTCGAATGGTGCAATTCTATTGGTCGATATTTGGGTCGGAAAAATAATCCACAAGATTTAAAAAAAAAATCAACATTGAGGTCTTAGAGTACGTTTTGTTAAGCTGCTACTCATCACCAAAAGATCATCCATTATTTTTCATTAGATTGATATAGAAATAAAACAGTGGAATGGCGATTTGTGTCATTATATGAAAAATACCCAACCGAACGATACATAATAAACTAATGTAATCCAGGTGGTTAGCTGATTTCATTGGTTTGTCAACCATTGCTATACAAGGGTGCCACCGAGGCGACCAATCTAACTGACCATATCACGCCTTAAATATTTATTCTATGTAATATATGTAGTTATATCTATAGTAGATTTAAGTGCGTCTTATCAGTGCATTGTTTTTGATAAAAACGCTACCAAGAAGATACAAGAAGGGAATGTTTGATTTCAGAAACAATTTATTTCTATTTCAGTACCTAACCCACATAAAATACATATTTTTAGTAAATAATTCAAATTTTATATAGGTACATTAAGATTTTAATTATTTACTAAAAACTTTTGAATAAAAGTTATTTGGAAGAATTTGATGAAAAATATAAATTTCTTATGCAGACTATTGAAGATCTATACTATTCTATTGTGTATTATTTTCAAAATATATCTATTAGTTTCGGAATTATAAATTACCTTATTTCTCTTGTACTGAACCCTAAGTGCGCAATATATCAATATATATATCAATCGCAGTTGACTGTTTTTTTTTTATTTAAACGTAATAAATGAGTAAAATTTTAGTTAAACTTCCGAAACAGAATTATAAATGTTAATATATTTACAAGAACTAACAAATTATTGCTTCGTTTTCATCTACCACGAAGTCAACTTTATAAGGTATCACCGCTATAAGGTATTATTCCATTATAATTTATGCATGAAGACCTGAAAATTTCCAGCCATTATTATAGCCTAGGTTTTTAGTCTACCTGATCGATATTGATTGTGTTTAGTTAGTCAGTGGTGTGGCAGCTACACTACAGGACGTGGTTGTAAGTCGCCCTCTGTATCAGCTGTAGAAGGGTGGTTTTATTATAAAGAGGATCGTCTGATCAAAAATTTCCTATACAGTCACGAGTCACGACCTTTAACTGTTACTCCCCCTAAACATTCATAGATTTTTATGATTTTTGGAGGCGTTATAAATGTAACCAATATCTAAACTCGTACGTTATCCTATTTTTAAAGTTTGGTATAGGAAAAAAGATATCAACGTCTGAAATCTGAAAAAAAAACATATTAAAATAATTCCTATAAAATATTAAAATAGTCGTTTATTTTCTTTAATGAAATGAGACCATTTTTTTTCAAATCCATTAAAAGTTTAAGGCTAGAAAATAGTAATGGCCCAAAAGTCGTTTTTCTGCCTAAATTGTAGGTAGGTCATACGTGATCTTTCCCTTATTGAGGGTCTGGGGGAAGGTTTACATACATTTATGTTGGTAGCTTTACCGATTTACCGTCATGCGCGGGTAGAGGTAATACTTTGCATTTGCTCAGACGCTCCTCTTAAGCCCTTTCAAACCTTTAAGCACCATTTTATGCATTATTTATTATAATAAATTCACTTGTTGCTATAATAAAATACCTTTAAAGTTTATTTTTTAGTAAGCCGAAACCATAGTTTTCTTTTCTATAAAACTTCTAGAATTTTAGGTAATAAATTAGTATATATGTATTCGGCGTTACTTTAACTTATTACTTATATCACATTGTATTGTTAAACAGGATTTAGCCTCAGTTAGTGCTTGCGCAGATTTTCAGGATGCGCCTTCTTTCACTCTTTTGTCTGTAAGTTTCGGTGTTATATTGTTGCATTCACGATCACAGCCTTTTTTATAAGCATCTTTATTTAGTCTATTATTTTGCTGAAAATAATTTGTTTATTAATACTTATACCTATATATATGACATTTTTAATCATCATTCATAATTATTAAAAGGGAAAGATTTTTTTTTGTTTTTTTTTTATGACAGTTTTTGCTTTGTATCTAACACTACAAACAAGCCTACAAATTTTCAAAATTAATACCAGACAGAGTGGTCGTCACTTGATTGAGTAATGTTGGTAGCATACTTTTCACTATGATTCTTCTACCTAAAGTTGGTTGCAAATAAATATCTAAGTTTTATACGGTAGAAAAGAAGGTAATATATTAATTAACGTTGTCCTATGAAACAGTAATAACCTTAATACAAACAAAGGCAACGATAGGTCACACAAAACGGTCTAGGTTTATGTTTCAGAGGCTCTACCATGGGTATGCGCATTGTATTAACGTAACGAATTTGTATACGTATACGTGAGCAACAACCAATAGGATCGCTTTATTCAATCCGGTTACCAAATATATGGTAGAGCCTCTGGTCCTATAAACTTCTATTTCATAAACTTCTATTATTTTCGTGGCATAATCATGTTTATAGTCTATTACTAAAACATTAGTATAGACACAGTCGAACAATGGAAGGGACCTATTCTCATATAAGTACTAATTGTTATTAAACTGGTGCCAAGTATAGTGATGACACACCAGCGAGCCCATCAAAAACCTTTATTATATCGAGTAGAGACGATATAGTCCATTTTTTATTTGATCAAAGTTATGTTTAATTTCATCGTAATATAATACAATTCTGCTATATAATCTCCCATAGACAACTGTCAAAAATAGCGTGTGCCATTATATTATGATTGGTTTACGGTTCGATTGAAGTATGTTAATTTAGGAGAATTGGAGCCCAAGTCTTATTTAGTTTTTAACTGTACTTCTAATTAGCAATTATCAGCCTATCGTAGCCCACTGCGGGACATAGGCCTCTCCCCAGGGAGTCAATAATCTCGGTCCTCTGAAATTGGCATCCAAGTCCTGCCAGCCACACTCTCCAGGTGGTTACTCCATCTTGGTGTAGGGCATCCTAAGTCACCAAGTCCGCCATCCACTCTAGGGTTTGTTTGCTTTATGTGTTTATAACAATCAGCAGTAAGCCATTAATATTACAAGCGATTATCAAATCATTATCTTCGAGATAGCAATATCTTATAATTTAAATAATAATAAAAACTTTCCACAGAATCTATGTTTTATCTAAAGTTCGTACCCCCATATCGATATATAATTTATATCTTATTTTATTGATTTTATTTGGCCTATATGACTACGTGTTATTGACTTATATTACGATTATGATAATTTTTGTCACGTATGCTCGCGGGCACGCGTTGGGCTGATAACATGAAAGCATGTTGTAACCGTAAACGTACGTACGGTTGTATGGTGTAAAGAGCATATCGCATACGTACCCACGTGCTTTGTGTAAATGTTTACAGTTTAAAAAGTAGTCCTAAATTTTTCTGATTAATCCGTAAGTATCAGTGGGGTGACACATACTTAAAAACCATAGGTTTTGTAAGTATGTGAAAATACGGGGGAGTTTTCACTTGAACCCAGAGTTTTTTGACTTATATTAAATTTTTTATTGAATTACAAAGAGAAAAGTTTGGCAATTATGAATGAATAATGATATCTGGCAAATGTCCACCACAAACACGCTGGAAATGCGGTAAAGGTCAATGGATCACGCTATCGTTGAAAAACCCTTTATATGGCTCACCACCAGGTAGATACAAAATCACTTGCTGTGCTCCAAAAAAAAAAACAGGATCAGCAAGATCTATAACTACGAGTATAACAAATTTTAAGTAGGTAAATTGGAATATACTGCGGAACTGATAACAAGGTTACGCAGATGACAACAAGACCGGTCTTGGGATGGGTGACCGCTTTATACAACGAGGCTTTACCATCATAAACACCGCAACAAGCTTATTGTAGAGTATGAATGAGTACATCACTGTAGACTATTTTTTTCTACACACTCTTCGCCCGATCTTTACATACTCCCAATCGTTGTCTACATACTAACTTATACAAACGCGTCTAGATAAAGTTAAAGTCTATCCCGTAAACCTACTATTATTTTAATTTAACACATGGCCATTTATTATCTTAAATCGTCATTTGTTCAATTTATATTTGGCAATAAATGTATTAAAAATAAGAAATTTGGGAAAAATCTAAGTTCGAGGCTTATTTTAAGCGCATCAATTAGATATAATAGTATTATCTGCCATGTGCATTAAAATAATTAAGCTTAATAAAATAATTAACCTTAATATAAAAGCGGTCAAGTGCGGTTGGTCATTCACGCACAGGGGTTCGTACAATAATAATACCCGGTTGTTTAGTGAATAACTCCAATAATGAAATATGAAATAGAAAAATAAATCTTATATTTATAAATGTGACTGGACTGCACTCACGATTGATGAATGAAAAGCTGTGTACTCGAGTGTGCAAGAATCACATCATTACACAATCAGTGCGTGTTAAATTCCACTATGCTGACTTTAGAAGTAATAAATGTACTTTGCCTTGATGTTAAAAATGAAAAAAAATGTTTATTGCCTTAAAAATTACAATAACAATAAATAAAATTATAGGAAAAATTAGAATAAAATGACAAAAAAATATAAAAAAATGTAGTTCAAAGGCAAAAGGATAGACCTTCAGCATATGTAGCCGGGTAGCGAGGCCCGTACGTCCGGGACGCTGTTTTTCAGGTCAACCCTGTTCTAAAATATCATGTTTCTGGCTACTCCAAAAGCGCTATGTCTTATATGGTTTTAGTCTTAGTCAATAACACTTTTAGTTTCACTATAGTTATGAAACTATGCCACTGTTTGGAACTGTCAAAGTTTAGTTTTTTCATGTGCAGTTTGACAGTCCGAAGCAATGAAATTTGTTAGGTGTACACTTAGAATAACATCGGCTACGAAATCGTGGAAATAAAACCACTCTGGATTCTTTGAGGGTAGCCCGAAGACTGTAGACGCGCGTGTCTATTGTGCAAAGGTGTACTAATTTTGTAGAATAAGCATTCATATAGTAATATTAAGTGTGAGAGGTGTAGTATTGTAGTATTTACGCAGTGATCTTGGTGTTTGTGCTATCTCAACGAATCCATTTATCTACAGTAAAATTACGGTACCATTTTACTATTGATTATTTCTTCCTCCTTCACTTGACACTGGCATCACTATACCGTATGTTTGCATACGGTCATGTGGCCATTCCTAATTCTAACCTAGTCCTTTCCCTATTCCTTTCCATCCTATTATCCCACTTTTACCGTACAATATTAAAAAAAAAAAAATCTACTCACAATTAGTCATTGGCAAAATTATGCTTAATAGCGTAGAAGGCCATTTAGGTAAAAAAAAAAAACCACTCTTGAGCCGTCTAGGCGGTCATGGGTAGCATGGCACCGTGATTGTACGTCAATCATATAAAATCACCTTTATGTCCTTGACTTAAAATTACCAAAAAGTAGATTAAAATTAATATTTTATGAAGAAGTTGACGTCAGTAGATATTGATTATATTGTCGACAGGATAAAAAAACTTATCGATTTAATTTATATTTGGGGTTTTTAATATTCATTAGTCATTACTGAATAATGAGAAAAAATATCCACTATTGGACTAATAATAAATAAAATTACTTTTACAGGTACTTTCTAGACCCAGTATAATCATATACCGGGGGTTAATTACTCTCGATTATTAATAAATATTGTTTCCTAGTTAAGGGGTAGGCAGAGAGCAATGTACACCATTTCGTACGATCCCTACATACTTCACTAGCTTCCTCAACATTCATACATCTTCTCATACAGGCGCGTCTATTTCGGTGACTGCGAATTTGTCCCTTCCTAAGAAGATCACATATTTGATCGAGATAAACGCGCCTTGGTCGACCACGTAATCCACTAACATTCTCAATTTATGTATAATAAAATATAATATAATTTTTAACCAAAAATAATCATAATATTTATGGATTAATAACAATTACCGTATTAAACTATATTTTTACCTAGTATTAGTGCCTCTCTGACTCCCAAAATTGTATTTACGAAATTAGTATCTCACTTCAGCGACGTAAAAATAAATCTTTATTCCTTTTTAAATGCTAGCTTTATTCGATTTAAAAATATCATATCACGGGAAGTTGGGATGTCCGTCGTTTGGATCCCAAAATTTGGACCCGTAATAGACAGGGGTTTAAAATTGGAAGCGGGATGTTATACACATTTAAATGATGACGGGCAAAGTCGAGGCAACAAAAGCTAATAAACTATATGTTCAGATGAATAAAATAAGACACTGGACAGTACAAAAGTGTATGAACTCAGTTTCAGACAAAACAATGAAGTCAGACTTATTTTAAAATCATTGAAACCTTTTGGCTTTGAAAAGTACTAAACGGCTATTAGTACCAGGCTCAAAAGAAGAATTAAACCCACCTTATCCTTGTCCATAGTATTATGACAAATACTACCCAATATGCCGAACACGACAAAACTATTCCTAGACAAAATAGAGCCTAAAATCAACAAAACCTTGCACAACTATTCCATCACCGGCATGTCACACGTAATTATAACACGAATATATTGCAAATGGCTTCTGTAAACACAAGCCAGCATATAACGCTATTGACTCCTTAACTCGTTATCATAACTGATGCAGCTTTAGAGTATTAATTCGCAATTATAAATCTTATCTTTAAGAAAATAAAGATTAATATTCTTCTACTTATTGATTATAATCTTTTTTGTTCTTATAAATTGGTGTTTTTTAGAATGTTAGCGGCAGTTATAGTCAGAGCTTCGCGCGGGTCGGTGCTACTCAAGGCCGCTTCAAAAATACAAGGAGTCCGTTTTACTACCTCAGAAATGGCCATCAACAAACCCAACTTGTCTTTCCGTCAAGTGAGTAATTAAAAAAAATATTTTCCTAAATTTAATATTTAGTTAAGATCCACTAAGTTCAAGGTTCTATTTAATTTGTTTTATACAAAAAGTTTCTACATCCGTTATTCCTTTTGTGGTTTACTTAGTTTAATTTTATGTGTTTTGCTTAGAAGTTTTTTTATATATTAAAGTTTTTGTATTCCACTTAATATTTAAAATACACTGACAATTTATTATTATTTATCCTTAGATGCAAATATTAATTATCCCTGTTTAAAAAAAAATACAATTGATAGGCATTTAAATTTTCCTGAATATTATAAAAAAATGAATGTTTATTACAAGTTAATACTTCCACAATTCTTTTATTTTCGTTCCTCAGGGTTACGTATACCTTTTCTATATTCATCTGCCATCAATATTAACTTCTAATAGCTCTTCTTATTATTTGGATACATAAATTTCTTTAAAATAATAAACGATATTATTATTTCTCCAATATAGTAAGGCCTTTATTTTCACCCCATGTGCCTGATTATCATCTATTTTTAACTTTACCAGCATTGCGGTAATCAAACGGTCACTGCCTTTGGTATATACCTAGTAAGTTATGGCGATTGTACACTGGATGTCCGAAAAGAATCCGAGAAATGTAAGTCCGAACTTTTTTCTTTCGGATTAGTGCTTGTGTTAAGAACCAAATTCTTTCTTTCTATATGTTGGTCATGGCAATTCTTCTTTTACTGTTGACTTAAAATTTACCCCTTGTGTTTATAAAAACAATCATCTTGTTCTATGATCCAACATTTAATTTAAAACAACATGCTTGGTCATATCACCCTAGTTTTCTTCTAATAATGTGTCATATTAATAATTTAAGAAACTGAGTAATAGTGTATTAGTTCTAAATTGTTCTCTGAAATTCTTTCCACCCATTTTGTAACACAAGTATCATTAAGCCGGCAAAGAGATTGACCCTTTTCAGGAATCACAGTCAAATGCCGTGCTCCAATACAATTAAATAAAGGTCGCAACTCACTAGATGATATAGATTATTTTCGGATTCGGATATGATCAGTGTATTAGCGCCCTTATGGTAACACCAAGTTGGTTACGGTCTATGGAAACTAGGGTAAGCGACGCCATTACAGTTAGTCTAGATTACCTAGTGCTTTCAAATTGGGGTAATTATATTGTACTTTGTTTAAATATTTCTATTCTTGCCATAAATATTGTAACAAGGAAAAAAAATCTATTGCAAATAACATTTATTACGTGTTAGTTTAATATATAATTATAAAACTATTTAAAATATAAAAAGCTTATTCGAAGTGGTCTCCATTGGCTTCAATACAGTCCTTTAAACGTTGAGGCCAGTTATCAATAGAAGCACGCACTCTTTCCATGGGAAAATTCTTCACTGCCAATCGGCTCCTAAACAACCCATACGGTTGTTTTAGGGGCTAGGGTTGTTTCGATTTTACCATCCTATTATTTTTTAAATTTCATTTCTAAACAGAAATGACCAGACTCTTATAGGCTGCAAGTCCTAAGTCATCTTTGAAAATACGCGACATGGTTATAGGTGCTATCTTCATCTCCCGAGAAAAGCTTTTGCTTTCGGTCAGGATTCCTTCGAATTCTTTCCCTTACTGCTTTGACCACCTTTTTGGTACGAACACTACGTGCACGGCCAGATCTTTTTTTGTCACAAACAGAGGAGGTCTCATTGTACCTATTAATAGCCCGGTACACAAACATTTGACTAATACCAAGAGTATGGAGAGTTTTAAAAATTGCATTTGGCTCCATACCTACTTTGTGTATTACAGCGATTCGGTTCTTTTTGTCACCCCACTCCATTTTAATATCGCAAAATATTGTACAATGTATTGGCGCCAAAATGAGAAAACACAATGAACAATCGTATAAAAACGACAGATGAAATTCAAATGTAATATTTTTTTTATTTATAATTGTAACAGTATTTATGACCAGACTATGTCAATATGTATTGACATTCAGAGTTATATTTTAGCTGATGAATCATACTTATACGTACATAATAGACCTTTGTATTTGCCGGTTACATTAGTAATAAAAACCTTATGTAGTACTCTTTATATCAGAATATTAAAGTATAGTTTGTAGACTTATTTATTATTGAGTGTCTAAATATGTATATTTTAGTTTGTTTATTTTTATTAACATTTAGTACTTCTCATGACTGTTATATAAAAATAGTATTTTGTGTTAAAACAACTCCTTTGTTATGAAATATTTAAGTTGCGTTTGCTACTATTATATTTGTAAAAAGAATAAAAGTAATAATAAATAAGGGGACAAAGAATCAATAAAGAAAACAACTTTGTCTATCTTCGTTACACCAGCCGTCAAGGCAATTGACTCGTAGGTATCATCACTGCCTTAAAGGCTTTAGTTACCCAGCGCGCGCAGCGGAGGGGTTTTATCCCCACCCCTTCAGGATGGTATTTATAGTCCACATCGAAACAGTTGGTGTAGTGAAACTTCGACCGACAGTTTTAACATGCTTTCAGGGCTACAAATTAAAGTTATTTTATGTTACCTGGGTTGTTTTTTATCCAGTGTTGGGTTCCTGGTTTCCAATGTACCCGCACCCTGCTGTTAGGCTATGCTTCCCAAACACTAGGTGTGATAATAAATATTTATTTCTGGCTGCCAAACGTAATCAATGACCAGAGCGACCAAAAAAATGCCAAGATCGCACCAATTATTCTAGAGACTACAACACTAGGTAATGCTAAATTTATGCCTGAAAAACACATTCAGGGCAGTTGGTCACTCTTTGAACTTACCCCTATGTTGTTGTTCCAGTTGTTCGACACTGAAAGCAGTACGTACACGTACATGCTCGCCGACAAGAACACCAAAGAGGCGGTCCTCATCGACCCGGTGCTGGAACATGCCGAGAGAGACGCCAAACTCATCAACGAGCTAGGATTCAAACTCGTCTATGCTTGTAAGTTACACCTTTTATTCTCACTTTATTTGTTGTATTACTCGATTTTTACAATTGTTTCATTTTAATTATTCGACCACAGTGGCTGTAACTTTGGCCATAATAATATTTTTGCAATTTGCAAAATGTTCAGTTATAATAGTTGAGTGATATTGTTTTTGTTTATTAATTATAACAACTGTATTCTATTATTTTAATATAATCGATAAACTTACCATATAAACATGACACATCAGACATGATTCTACTAAATTAATTGGATATCAACTGCGTGTCAAAGTATAATTTAACATATTTCCCATATAAAATGTGTGAAAATTTGCCTTTGATATGTCGTTGATAACAAATTCATTTAGTAGAATAATATCCCTGGTTATAGACGTTAGCTTTTACTTTGTACTCTTGTAGTATTATTCCTTATTATCCGACAATTTAATAATACTTGTATTAAAAGAAAGAAAAAAAGAAACCCTAACTGTAAATGGCGGTTTGTGGGAACGCGGGATCAAAAGCGGGTTTTGATCGAGATCTCTAACATGGCTTTTAATAATTTACTTTTTATTATTTGGAAGATGTTATATAGGTACAGTCGGCCAACAATGTGGTCTAGCACCCTATAGTTCATTTGCATGTTATAGAACAATAAGGTTGGTTTTCCCTTGAAGAATATTCTGATTGTTAATACTATCAGTTATCATTTATAGTAGTGACGTTTGCACTTCGCTCAACCTTAACGATTTTTCATGACAAGGGAAGTTGTGACACATTTGATAGACCACTTTCTTGTTTGCACTTTCCATTATTAAATCTTCAGCATTAAAACCTTGGTACTAAATCCTCAAATTACTATTCCAGTAAACACCCACATGCACGCCGACCACATTACTGGGACCGGCAAGCTCAAGACTTTGATCCCCGGCTGCAAGAGTGTGATCGGTCGCCATAGCGGGGCCCAGGCCGATGTCTACCTGGACGATGGAGACTCTGTCAGCTTCGGAGGCTACCACCTGCAGGCTGTGGCCACCCCTGGACACACCAACGGCTGTTACACCTTCATCTTCCACGACGAGGTAAGATTACAATGCTTAAAGACGACAAGGAGATAGACGAATATTTCGCACATCAAATCGGTAGTAACCCCAGTAGTGATACCCAGAAAGAGACAATAATTTAAGCTATCTATTGATTCTCCGTGCGGGTGCCACGTCCAGCGCATGGTTAAGCTTTCAGTCTCTAGTTTTACTATACCAACTTAAGAAACTTTATAAATCCGTACAAAACTCCACGACAAGCTTCCTACTTGTTCGCTTATAACTGAGAATACCATAAGCTAAGACACGGTGGGAATAAAAACCTCTGACCTTATACGGCCTACCGTTAAGGCATTGTCGGGCGCCATAGGGGCACGTGATGGTACGTCCATATTTACAAGATAGTAACAGTGTGGCCTTGACCATATATACCTTGACTCATTAGAAGTTACAAGTAATGCTTATCGACTGACGATGACGTGTGACCACGCCCCCTACCGTCATCTATCGAATGACATTTTGTAGATTATTCGGAATATTACACATTTCATTTTTATTGCCTACTTTTACAATTCATATTATCCTTAAAATGTTTTTATTTATTTATTTTCATTGGAGATCCGTATGCGACTTTGTATGGACCTGATGATAGTCAAAGAATGTGGTCGAACAATGCTTTGTTGTTTAACAACATAGCATTCTATACCGTAAATTATGCGGTGCGAAATGGGCGGCGACAAAGACGGATTTGCATTTCGAATCTATTTTAAAGTAACTGCTTTATCGTTAAATCAACTGCTCGTTTAGTAAATACACCCCGAAAGGAGACTACCACCTTTATGAAAAATCGATGCGGTAGTATCGATTTTATGTGGGCAGTGGTAACGAGGCCTAGCATATTTATAAGATACCTCTCTTCTCATATCTAAAAATGTGTGCTTAGTTATAAAAAATGTTAATTATATTCTTTAAATTAAGACTTCAGATCTCTTTCGTATGACTCTGTTGGTATGTATTTATACAACGAAAAACTCATAAAGTCCAAAAATAGAGATTCATTCTATATAGTATTTATTGTCTCTACTATACTTCCGTTATAAAATGTCTTAAATTATATATTTTTTTGGAATATTTCACTATATAATATTATAGAGAATTACACTTCATTACTGTATTTTGTCCTCTCGAAATTATTTCTTTAACGAATTAAAATCTCTCTATAAACTTTTTAAGGAACATGAATCGTAGTTGCCTTAACAAGACCGTGACACAATACACAAAATAACTGATCCCTAAGGTGTCAACCAACCCAATCAAACTGATACCAAGCTGTCACATAACTTGGCCTAATCATGCTTATATTATTATCTAATAACTATAAATCAAGAATCAAAGCCTCATTATATATTTAATCTATAATATGCGATAATGGTAATATGCTTAGTGGCATTTGTATACGTACACATATATCATTTATCATAGGACGTATTAGTTGTTAAATATTCGATATGATGATAGAGTATTGTTGCTGAGAGCGCAATCTATAATGTTAATTGCGTTTGATTGTCTTGCGGAGTAGGCAGAGTGACACTTTTTGTTTTTTATTGTCTATTAATCTAGAATGAGTTTCAAAATAGGTGCAATAATTACCTGCGATTTCTCAGGAATAAAAAAGAAAATAAGATAGAAATGTATTTTGGTACTGCAAAATATACTTTATACTACACCTGCTCGGAAAGTAGGTTCTTACTTGCGTAAGAATAGGTCAGAAAGTACGTCTTTGTAGTCGTACAAATATGCGGGAGGAAAAAGTGTATGAAAATCCATTGTTAACGTGCTTAAGCGGGAGGAAAAAGTATATGAAAATTCATTGTTAACGTGCTAGTTTTTTTTAAATTTTTTTTCTTCAATTCTTCCATATTAGGAAAGGCAAGGGTTCAAAGCCATACAGCCTAGTTTTTTTTTACAAGTTCGAAATTTTAATCAAAATAAAATAAAAGTATTGGTTTATTGGCTGTTTACTTTCTTTGCATTTTTGATTTATTAAGTTTTAACAACTGTAATAATTTTAATATAAACTTTAATTAATAGAGATTTTATTTTTTATTTTCCTCGTAGGTGTAGTATAAAGCACTATGTATCACTCGGCGAGAAAGTGCGATTCCTAACTCGAGCGAATTAAGGCCCTCCGCTTCGCGTCGGGCCTCAAACTTCGCCCTCGTTAGTAATCGGTGACTTTCTCCCCTCGGTGAACAATGTACTATTGTAGTTTTTTTTTGTAATAAATAAACTAAGTAATTACATAAAATAACAACAGTATAATGTAGAGCAAGACTGTTAGTGCGATCTTTACCCGTTTTAAATCACCGTTTCGGTTACCTTCGGTCACACTTGGCTTATTTTAGAACGCTTTTGAGAGATGTGATTATCACCCGAGTAATAATTAATATTAAAGCGTTTAGAAACGCAGCTCTATATACATATAATAAAAGCATTTATTCTATAGCGAAAGCAAAAGAAGTCCTTAAGCTGCCAAGCATTTGATGCTCTTCCAGTTTTTAGGTGGGAGGTCGGAACTACGAAAGGCTAACCGACCAGTTTCGTTGCCGCCCATCATACAGATGAAAAAACCGTCAAGTGAGAATGATCTAGTCAAATGTCGATTTTAGTCTGTGGGTTCACCGATATTTTGAAGCCTACTGTATCTATTTATTCTCGTGGTGGGTAGTCTCCTTTTAGGGTGAGGTTATAAAACGGGCAAAGGATTTGAAAATTTTAAGCATTGACGACATTAATTATTAGCGTCTTTGTAGCCCATTTCGTAACCACGTCATTTAGCCATCATAATGGGAACGACCAAGGCTGTTTAACAACAATGTATTATTCAACTCCATTAATTGACTATATATATCTGCCATCAGGTAGATACAAGGTCACTTTCGGGACAATTTGTCATTGTCTATTCTAAACCTTACCATTACAATTTCCAGAACATGGCTTTCACCGGCGACGCTCTCCTGGTGCGGGGCTGTGGCCGCACAGACTTCCAGGAAGGTTCGGCTGAGAAGCTGTACCGGTCGGTCCACGAAAAGATCTTCAGCCTCCCCGAACACTACGTGCTGTACCCCGCCCACGACTACAAGGGCCAAACCGCCACTACCGTCGCTGAAGAGAAGCAGTACAACCCTCGCCTCACCAAATCTCTCGAGGAGTTCGTCAATATCATGAAGAACTTGAATCTGCCTTATCCCAATAAAATTGGTGAGTTTTTTCTTGGTTTTTCAACAAAGGTTATGCACAGTATTGTATTTGTAAATATATGTGATGGCTGAGTTGGTCTGACTGTACATTTATACAGTTTTAACCGACTGAAAACCGTGACTTCAAATTATAAAAAAAAAGTAAATTTGTTTGACCAAAGTACCATAGTGATTCTGGTCACCTCTGCTACCACATATATTTACAAACCACACGTTAAGGGCCCTAGAGTCGACTTGACGCCCATACAAACGATCTTCCAATATTACAATTTGGTCGAAGTTCAATTATTTTTTTATGGTCGTAATTGTATGCAAAAATCATTCTGTTGTGGGTAATTTTTTTTTTGAATAATGAAAAAGTTTGTTTTCTGATTTCGAAAAAAACTAATGTATAATGACCCAAAACACAAAAGATAAATGAATAAAATGACCGACAAAAATATTATTTTAATTCTGCGACAAACAGTAATTGAGTATTATTGCGAGATATGGAGAATGCGGAGTTCGCGATTACGAATGCAATGCCCTTAATACACCGACAAATATGGCATTAGAACAAAAAAAAAAATATACTAATCACATATTAGTTTTCTTGCTTTACTTTTGCCAACGTTTTGATTATTTCTAACACTTTCTCCTTTCTTTACAGATGTGTCTATCCCAGCCAACAGAGTCTGCGGCCTACACGACTTGTAAATTTAGAATTCATCACCAACTAGAAGTATAACGCAATATTAGTTTAAATAAAACCGTCTACATAAAGAATGTAATCACAAAAAAAACATTCTTTATTTAGTTGGTTTCACGCGCACTCGACACATTTAATTCTGTGTTTTATTATAAAGTATTTATTTTAAAACAACAACCAAAAATAAACTATAATTTCTATATAAGTCACAACTATGTGAAGTGATCCGCCATCTTAGTTTTTTAACAACCAAGTGTGTATGTTGCCACTGAATAAAATTTTAATTATTTTCAGTCATCTAGCACTACCAAAACCATTTAATTCTAAAATACAATTTAAGTATTTTTTCTTACCTTATAGTTAGAGAGCTGCCTCAATGATTTACTGACTGATAAAGAAGCGACTGATAAAAAAGATGGTTTCTTTACCAGTCAGTAAATATGGGTATCTCTCTAGTTACTAGTACAAAATACAGACCGAAATGTCAACAAACTAACCCAGTATAAATAAGACATTAAATATATAGCATTTTTTTTTTTAAATATTTTTAAAGAACGAAGAAAATACTCTCTGCGCTATAAACATTACCTTGTTTTTGCGAAGTCGGTTAATTTATGTAATAACATTTTTTTTATTAGTAAGTATAATTTTTATTTACGTATTTTTTTTTATATATAGTCAACTCTCAGTGAAGGACAAAAACAGGTTTATTTTAACTGACTGTGATAAATAAAACAGTGAATAATGATATATTAAAAAATAGTTATAATATTTGTTATTGTCAGTTTACCAATTTTGTATATTTGTCATTTATTATCAAATGTTTATGACACACATTTTTATGTATTAATTTATTGTTGTCAATAAAAAACATAATCTCATATTTTCGTATTATTTGAAAGCCTATATATAATAGACGTGCTTGTATTGCTCCTGGTAAACAAAACAATCTATTTGTGTGACTACAACCCGTCAACCAAGTAAATAATTCGTATTGTTTTAAATTTAATGATCTATGATTATATTAAATGATATATATATGATCTATATCTTACCGCTGACCGTTTTTAAATCCAATACCGGCACACAACGACCATTTGTAATAACTTGTCTTTTTTCTTCAAAAGTAAGATTTAAAAACATATTTTTTTTATTTTTTTCTAAACTAAACGTACTGCAATCACATTCCATTTTTAATACCTAAAGAAATTCAAATGAGATCTTTAAAAAACTATCTCCACAATAAAAAGAGAATCTCACGCGTACCGATTGTGCACACAAACTACATAAAAAATCAAATTTCTTCCGTGAAATCAAATGAAGTCCGTAATAATTACGAGTTTATAAACCAAAAAATATATATTATTATACATTTTCCTAATTATAAATCATATTTAAAAATGTTCAGAAAATTAAAAAGCTAAATTTATGTTTATATCGTGATTATAATTATGTTGGTGTCATTTCAATTTCGCCCAAAAGTTAATTGATACCTATATTATCCGAAAAGACAGTGTCTAAAGGTGGTCGGTCCATTGCTGAGGTTCTTTGTATGTGCGTGTAGTTTACTATCTTTGTATTGCATATACAGACATGGTTTTTACACGTTTTCTATGTGTGCAAACTTGACAGTTTAGTTCAACGTCTTACATGAGGGCGCGTTTGTCGAATTACAAATTAAATCCAATAGTTGCAATAGATGGCGCTTTTCTCATATTTTATGAATAGTACTTATAAATTAAATGTTTTAATAAAATATCTATTATTGTGCATTGTGTCAGGGTTATCAGGGTAGACAGTGTCTTTTTGTCTCTATGAGATGCACGCCTCTGACATTAGGTATATACAAAGTCACATGTGGTGCTATAAAAATAACTTCAAAGGCAAATTGGAATGGATCTAACCAATAATGGAAATAGGTTTTCCTGCTTCAGAGGTATTTCTTACCAATGGAAAGCATATTCTGCTGACTAGCAATTGGCCAATAGTTGTTGAAATATTAAAAGGGGGGTGATTGCGCTCCCGGCGCTGGTAATAATTTTTAGCCTGGATATAGTTTTTGAATTTCCCCAGATCAAGGTCCGAGAATGGGGGTTTAAAAACCAGTCATTTTGTGACCGATCCGGAACAGTCTGCTGGTTAGATATTTCGGTAGATATGATCCTGAGGCTCTACCATCGCTTTATTTTTGGTAACAGGATTGAATAAAGCGATCCTATTGGTTGTTGCTCACGTATACGTAAATGAATACGTTACGTTTCTACAATTCGCAAACCCATGGTAGAGCCTCTGGACATACCTTCTTTTTTTTAAATTTATTTTATAGAAAAGAGAATTATCTAACTAATACAATTCTTTAAATTATAATGGCTCCAAGTACCTCAGAACAACTCTTTTGGTCTCAGTCTCAGATGAAGCAAATATATCAAACTCATTACAGTTCTGCACGATTTTATTCAGAAAACTGATTACGCGGGGAGTTGGTGCACTTTGTAAGAGATTTGTGCGAGCCCTCCCCTCAGCAAACAGTGTATGGCCGCGCGCGCGCAGATACCTATCTGGTACAAACAGCGATAATTATTGTAATATAGCGGGTATGCAACTTTTTCCCCTCTATATATATGTAAAATATACAATTCTGCCAAGTTAAACCCATTAGCATAACGTTGTACGGCATAATAGGCCTACAGTGCCTGGCATCAACAAAAACTAATAGTGATTGGTAAAAAACAAATTTTAAAAACATATAACAAAAGAGAAAGGGCTTTCGCGTTGAGCCTAGAAGCAAACCATTTCACTTATTGATAAGTGTATATAAATAAGAAGACCCTCCTTAATATGAAAATATATTTATTGCCAACTTGAAAAGCCAACCGAAAGTGAGATTCAAAATCATTGCAGCATGTCATTAAATTATATAATCAAATATCTACTGGTAAAAAAATATTTAACACTAATATATGGTAGTGTGCATATAAAGGAAATTACTCGCGTTACAAAAAATACGTCCTACGATACTAGATGGCGCATTTACCAATCGCGCTAGTCAATGGTACTAAATCATTGGCTAACAATAGATGACACTAATATTTTAATTTAAACGAATTATTTTAGTTCATATCCTTTTAACGGCTAGGTGTAATATCTTATTAAATTAAAATTTCAATAAAATAAAGGATCTTTCTTAGTAAGACCAAGAATGCAGTAATAATATTTTATGTCGCGTCCCTTTTAGGCAAACATATACGGTAGGTATTCAGCTTTTTAGCTGTTTCTTTGTGTTCTTCATAGTTCCTTTATCAAACTTTAATTCTAATAAAGGATGTTAAATATATTTACTTCAACTTCTAATTAAATTACTACCAAAAACTTCTAATTATTTGCGAAAAACAAAAAAATAGCGTTGCTGATCACACGCGCTTTGTTTAAAAAAAATAACCTATGCTATTTTTGTTCGCAAAAGGTTGTTAATACCTAGGCCCTATCACGAGATAGCGCTCTCAATACACGTTCAATTTGTAAGTATACTATAGGCTCAAGTGTGCAAGTTGCACTATCATTATATTGCAGTAGATTTGGGATACAGAGGCTCTACCATGGGTTTGCGCATTGTAGAAACGTAACGTATTCATTTACGTATACGTGAGCAACAACCAATAGGATCGCTTTATTCAATCCTGTTACTAAAAATAAAGCGACCCTAGCTTAAACCCGTTAGCTTAACGTTGTACGGCATAATAGGCCTACCAAAAACTAACGTTGATTGGCAAAAAACAAATTTTAATTCAAATTAACAAAAGAGAAAGGGCTTCCGTGTTGAGGACTAAAAGCATACCATTTTACTTATTAAGAAGTGAATTTAAGTAAGAAGACCCTCCATAACATGAAACTATTTGTTGCCAACCCGAAATGCCAACCGGAAGTGAGATATTCAAGATGGTTGCACCATGTCATTAAATTATACAGGGTGAATTTGAAAGGATGTACTTTGGGCTAATATGATGCTCTGCTAATCAAATCGAACAACTTTCCCATGGAACCATGTGTCGCAAATGAAAAAAAAAATGCTTTCTCCATACACACTACTAATGTAAAAATTACCAATTTGTCAAAAGAAATATTTACGCCCTCCGATACTAGATGGCGTATTTTAGTACCATTGGCCAACAATAGATGACACTAATATTTTAATTTCAAGGATATATAAATACTTAGTTCATATCCTTTTAACGGCTAGGTGTAATACCTTTATTAAAATTTGAATAAAAAAAAAGAATCTTTCATAGTTAGACCAAGAATGCAGTAATAATATTTTGTGTCACATCGCTTTCAGGCAAACATATACGGTATTTAACTTTTTAGCTTTTTCTTTTTGTTCTTCATAGTTCCTTTATCAAATTTAAATTCTAATAAAAGATATTAAATATACTTGAACTTCTAATTATTTTCGGTTTTAAACGACAACAAAAAATGGCGTTGCCGATCACACACGCGATGTTTAAAATATATATATAAGTAGGCATTTTTGTTCACAGAAAACATTATTTTTGGAAGTTGTTAATACCTAGGCCCTATCATTAGAGAGCGTTCGAATCTCAATACACGTTCAATTTGTATCTATAGGCTCAAGTATGCAAGATGCACCACCATATTGCAGCAGTACCCGTAGCACGGCCAACCTAAGACAAGATATGGGGTCGCGAACCAATGTCAAAAGTAACATTTTTTTAATATCAACCAATCAGAGCGCTTTAAAGTTGCACCTGATTGGCTGATATAAAAAAAATGTTTTGTTTGACATCTGCTCGCGACTTCATCTCTTGTCTTGGCTTGGCCGTGCTATGGGTGCAGCTTAACTATATCCCGGTAACTAGACTAGTAAGCCTTGTGACACTCGGGAGAGGCGTTTGGGATACAGTAATAGCTTGCCATCAACGTATGATATATGAGCAAACTGTGATAGATATAAATCTAATGATATTTTGATACCTAGTTGTCTCTGCATTGACCAGTCTTTTTCGTCGGTCAAGTTAAGTTTACGCCTATTTTGGAAAGCGGCCTTACCGGGAAGCCACATCGACAAACCGATCGGCGCGTAGATGGATAAAATTGCATAGGAAATATTGTCTATGGGTAGAACTCGATCGCCGAGAAACGTCAAATCACATACATTTTATTTTCGCTTTTGATCGATCGACGTGGCGATCGGTATTTCATGTAGCTTCCCGGGGCTCTAGAGAAAAAGCAGGCGAGGCGACATGTCGCGTCGCCTCAGTCAAAAATGTATGTATTTTGACAGTGACAGTAGGCGTGAGGTACGCTGTCACCTGCCAAAGTCTATACAGATTTGATTGAAGGCGACACGACACGACGCCTCGCCTGATTTTTCTCTAGAGCCCCCGGTGCCAAGGATGCTTTCCACAATAGGCGTAATGCCAACTAGCAGACAAGGTTCTGGCGACCGGTCAATGGCGGAATAAACATGACGAGAGCCAAGGCCCTTAATATATAGTATCTAGTGATAGGCATAAAGGTACTAGCATTAGGTAGATACTAATTAGATAGACCATACATTGTTGGCTGAGGTGTTCGAATACATATTTTTAGACCCTATTCCCCGAGTAATCAGTTTTTTTTATTGGAGCACGACTTCAAATCAAATTCATTTATTTGTCAAAACCAAGGTACAAGGTGTACCTAGATGTTAGATACGAGTATAATGCAATTAGTCTCCTTTGTTTCACCTCATGGTATCAATAAAAACAAATATCAATTATTATAATACTAAAATCAAACAATATTATGTACATTTAAAATATGGAAATTATAAACAAGTCAGTATACAAATGAGCCCATGATCAAACACATGTTATTTTATCATTTAAAAATTCATTAATTGTATCATAGGTTTTGTCAATTAGTAAATCCCTAAGTTTCTTTTTAAAATTAATAATGTCAAGTTGTTGTATTATTTTGGAATTTTATTATATATCTGTGTTGTCCCAGACTTTTATGTAAAAGGGCTGTTTTGCAAGTTTTACCGTAGAGTATATTTTGATGCCTTCTGCTGCTTAAGTGATCTTTGTATCTACTATCTACTTGGTGGTGAGTAGACCTACAAAGTCCAAGAATGGGGTCAATCAATAATTGTTCTTAAACAATATAGATAGTTCCCACTATGCTGGCTAAATTATACGATTACGAAATGGGGGGGGGACAATGACGTATTGCATTACGAGTATATTTTAATATACTCGTTGCTTATAGTCAATTTAACTACCCATTTCGTAACCGCACCCTGAAAGGAGACTACCACCTCGACAAGAAATTGATGCAGTAGTCTCCTGAAACAGGTGAACCCACAGACTAAAACCGAAACACGACTAGGTCACTTGATAGTTTTTGCATGTATAATCGTATTTTAAGTTCTCAGGGTAGAAATTGCATTTAGGTTCACTTAGCATCCTGCATATAAAATTAAGTTTATGCAATGCCAATTCTTTGGGCGAGGAGTGATCCAGCTCTCCTGTCACCAGAGGAGGCGATGAGATGGGGTCTTTAAGGAATGTCTTTGCGCTTGGACTTCTGGACTGGAAGCGGCAAAAAATGGAATATTTTAAAAAGATTAATAATTGTGCCGTATGTAAGTATGCTCGGCACTCTCAGTAGCGGCTCCTGCTTTATGGGTTGTTTGTTACTTTTGTCCATACCTAAGACATTTTCATGTTAACAGGCCAGTAGGTATAATTTTTTTTTAATTTAGGAAGTAAAGATCTGGAAATCTGGAATAAGTGAACCGCGACCTTTTAAAAACCCTTCAGAACCTAACTAGAACCTTCCTACCTTCTGTGTATATCTACCTTGATTTATACTTACGATATTTAATGGGTACCGAGAGTCATACTAAAATGCAAACCAATTCTGTTAAAAAAAGACAAAATCTGCATTATATTAACATAGAAAAAATACAATATTATTCGAGCGGATGCGGAAGTGCAGAACATCAAAGGCGGCCAAATGGGGTACGATGCAAAAATTTTGAGGGGTCACAGCATACGCGCGGCGTTCCTACAAATATTGCCGATTTTATAGTGTGAACTAGCGAGACCGAAATGAACTGTACAGTCGAATGCAGAAAAAATAGGCATGAGATTAATAAAAAAAAATCGTATAAAAATATTATAGAAGAGTCTTAGTATTTTTAAATAACATTTTTTCATATTTTTATGATATAGGCCGCGCGTTGGAATAAACATACGTACTTATACTATGTAGGATAACATTTCTTAAATCCTATTATGCCGCACAACTTTAAGCTAAACTTTAGCCAAATAATTTTGGCTAAAGTTTAACTTAATTGTCTGTGTAGTTGTCTGTCAATTTTCAATGTCACCAGGTTTGCATTAAGTCAGAATTCCATCATTTCGATTAAAGTTTGGTTTAGCATTGTGCGCGTATTCACCGCGCAGAAGCTATGAAACAAATATTATTTTCAGGCAGCTTCAAAGCAATCACAAAGAGATAAATAATAATGATTTTACTTTACCTACAAATTATGTGAAAAATTACCAACCGATATATTACCTTGTAAAACAGTTAACAAATGTACAGTATAGGTATCATGGCCCTCGTAAAAATTAATAATATTCTTGTTTTACAAAACATACAAAAACACAATAAAGCAGAAAAGCACGTTCACGCATACGCAAATTTATTATCAGGTGTAATGAGCTCATTACAAAGGTACAGGCATCAACGTTGTAACTGCTATGAAAGTTAAGACTAAATTATATTCCCGACTAAATTACTCCGACTGTACACAGGGTAAACGTACCACGCCTGCGCATTCTGTTATTCGCCCTCTCTTTCCATTTCGGAGGGATCGGGTTTCTCTCTCTCTTCCTCCTGGGAGTGCGGATCTATAACACGCTAGGTACGACTACGGTGGCGTACTGTGCTCTAGTACGCAGCTAAAGCCCGTCGGTAGTGAACGATCCAGTGAAAAGCTCGTCGCGGCCGCAGAGATGTCGCGCGCCGTTCTTTTGTTGTGTGTGTTTACCATATTTTCCAGCGCCCTCCACGCTGCTCAGGTAAGCTCATATAAATATGATAAAATTTCCAGAGACGACTAGACGCCGGCTGTTACGGGGCGACTAAGTCGAAAATCGATTGTCGCCCGTTCGACGATGTTTTCACGGCGTGAAACGGTCGTCGGCTGAAAAGAAACCATTTCGATACGTCACGTTTTGCCGGCAATAAACTTTTGTTTAATTTTATAGCGTTTTCCGATATCCAGTATTACGTAATACTCTGGTAACGTTATAAGGTAGGTACATCATAGTTAATCTTAATATTTTATTGAATATATTTATAATAATTTAAAAGCGTTTGTCGTTAAAAATCCTTGTTAGGACTCGCTACTCACGAATTTTCAAAACAATAAAGTACGATTAAATTACAATTAATTTGATACCAAACATAAGAAATTAAATTGCTTTAAAAAACTAGTTTCATAATAATTAATGTTAAAAGGTATAAGGAACAACAAAGAGAGTCCGGCTCGAAGGACCATACTATTTGATTGCGCAATATGGCGTCGTCTTATAGTTTGAATGAAATAAATAAATATTATTGTTAATGTTACCTACCTGTAATCAGATTATGAGTTTTTGGTCATAAATAGTTCGATAATAATAATATATCACAAATTCTAGAAAACAAAATGATAATTTACTATTATTTATGATTATAAACTACGATTACAATTAAAAAGATAATATCTTAAGCTGTTAGGTATCTTAATATCCCGTATGATATATTCATTTATAACGGTAAATAATAAATTGAACAATATTCACGGCATTTTTATTATTAGGGGTAGGTATTCGTCGACTTTTTGCAGTTCTTCCGCCCACGTCCCGTCTTCCGTCGGGTCCGATTAAGCGGTTTATTGCGTAATATGGAAGCTGAAATATACCCAATTATAATTGTTAGGCCTTTAAAAGAAGACCCACTTCACATTACGGATGATTTATTCTAGACTCTGTAGCGAAGGGGTAGAAGCGCTGATACCTACTTAAATATCTTATAGGGATTTGCCTTGGTTTAATAACTAGATTTGTTAGGCCTAGATTCCTACTATTGAAGTAGTACCACTAAAATCCATTCATTTTGTAAGCAAGAATCGAAGACAAAAAATCTAAGCACGGCTTCGGCCTTTAGCCAAGAATCATAGATAACTAAGTAGTTATTCATCTGATATCTTAATAATAAAATGAAGTTAACATTTTGATTTCATGGTGACTTCATTCTGTTACTTCAAATGCATTTTCCTGCATTTTGGTTGGATAGCTAATAACCGTTGATTCGTTCTTAGTTCAAGTTGTAGGATTTACGGATATTAGATTCATCTATATGTTTTATGTGGCAAGAACGAATCAACGGTTATTCATTAGCTATCCAAACAAAATGCAAAATGGATTTGAAGTTACAGAATGAAGTCACCATGAAATCAAAATGTCAACTTCATTTTATTATTAAGATATCAGATGAATAACTACTTAGTTATCTGTGATTCTTGGCTAAAGGCCGAAGCCGGGCTTAGATTTTTTGTCTTCAATTATTGCCTACAAAATGAATGGATTTTGGTGGTACTCATTGATTCCAAAATATCAAATTTAACAATTTGAACATTTTCATGAGGTTTTGACAAGCATTATCGCTTAACCATGAAACAAATAAGTGCACGAGTAAAGGTTTGTTCAAATTATAATTAGATGTGGATCTAAACGCTATTTAGTTAGATATAATTTTCCGACGTTAAAATCAAGTTGCCTTGATTATGATTACGGGACTACTGGCGCTGCGCGGCAACACTTGATTAATGCATTCTTCAAATTATCTGATCTGTCTAATGAACTTTGTGAATCTGGGATAGATGACCGATCGTATAATAATATTCGGACATGCATGCGGGATGAATTCAAAATAGCTAACGTTGAGTTGAGACAATTGCACGTGCTTCTCTCATCCTCTCTGTTTTATGGTCTAGCCCCGCCCCAAAAACTGGATTATCGTAAAGTTAGTGAGATTATCGCAAATTGTAGTTTTCTAATTTGTGGTATTCAGGAACTCCTTCGATTTATTGTCAAGGTAGTCTCCTTTCAAGGCACGGTTATAAAACGGGCGTTTGTTTTGATGATAACGCAGAAAAGATATTAAAGTATATCGTCACCAAATAAATAGTTGTAAACTTGTTTTTATAACATGTGAATAAAACAAACTAGTAACGGACAAAGAAAGATAATATTACAAACCAATTGATACGTTTGGTATCAATAAATATTTATTTATCTAAAAACCCTAAAATCGCTAAAAGAAAATTTAGACCTTATTTATAATGCTGAAATTATAATATTAGATACTTCCACTTAGAGCTGTAAAGGATAATTATATACCAAGAGGCACCCAATTACCTAAATTATAAATAAATGTAATACTTAATACTTGAATATTCTCACCTACGCAGATCAGGAATTAATAGAAATGATCGTCCCTGTGAACAACCCTTATAAATATTTACTAGCTTTCCAAGAATCTGATAAAGTACCTAAAGGTTGAAGAGTATAAAGAGTAGAAACTCTTCGATAACAAGGATCGACCTCTAGATGTTTCAATTTTATTATATTCTAGAATTTTAGCTTTGTTTTATGATTAGTTACGCAATCCCTTTCAACTGTTACTTGTTGAGTCGACTTTGGTCTATTGATAAACGGCCTACCAATATATTGTTAACAATAATGTTCATTTAATTAAAACAATTGCCTTTGTTCATTCAATTAATAAGTGGCCCTTTTAAGAATTTTTATTTAGAAATTTTAAAGGAGTTTCCTCCTTTGCAGAAACTCTATTGACTCCTTACATGGATTGAAAAGTACCTATGGATGAAGGTTATTTTTATTTTTTTATATCCGCACTGTGTATTTTTCTTTTCTTGTTAATTTATTTAAGATTGGTCCGCGGCTTCGTACGCATTACCTAATGAGCCAAGTTTAGATTCTACACAAATTAATGTTCATATAATAAAAATTATTTAACCTGTAAATTCTGATAAATACTACCCTGTTAACATATTTCATTACCCGCTGCTGTAAGTTTTCCAAAAGATACGACATCGAAAAACGATACAATTTGTTCAAATTATGTCAGAAACAAACTATCCGAAATGTATAAAATATCTATTGTTACATCAGAAGGAGACCTGAATGTTCCTGGGAGATTAGGACGGGTCCCTTCGGTTGTTATAGGTCTTCATTGAGGATCGAGTTCCCTTTGAATCCTTCAAGAATTATAGGCTTCAATAAATCCGGCCGATATTGTGATAGGATGTATTTATTTTGTACTGCGCCATTTCCAATAAAATTATGTTGAGAAACAGAGGGCCTAGTATTGTTCCCTGTGGATCTTTTGTATAATAAAAAATAATCTTTAATACTCACTTATCTACTATACAATGTCAAAATATTTCTGTAGTATAGCATGTATACCTAGGTATTGTTTTCACGTCTTTTTCTCTATTAAGGGGTAAACAGTAAGCAATGTACGCCACTTCGCATGATTTCTACATACTGCCTTTTTTTTTCTTCACATCCATGCATGGATTCATACAGGCGGATTCATCTATTTTTTAGACTTTGTATTGACTTGATATCGCGAATAATCTGTTTTTTAACGCGTCTTATTCTGTTTTTTAACTCTGTAGAACATTTATATTATATGTAGAACAATATTTGTTTTAAAAAAAATCTTATTTGAATATTCTAACATTCTTCACAACAATAGGCTTTGATTTATTATTGAAGGATGACGCAGTATCTTTAAGTTTAGAATGGGCCGATAACAAATGCCTACAGGAAATACAAATAACGTTTAACGTGAAACACCAAATAAAACAAAAGTTATTTTACCCATTAGTAAGTCGAGAACCCCATAAAATAAAGGGACCGAATTTAAAACAAAAGAAGAAAAATATACTGTAAGGGTAGAAAAGTGTGATGACGGAAATATTTGCGGGGGTCGCTCTCCCGGGAGTCACCCAACCAAACACGTGAGTAAGGTGGAAGCAACGTGCTGAAGGTGTGGCCCTCCAAAACTGAATACATTTATTGTAATGGTCAAAAAATACTAATGTCCTCTGTTTACTGACAATATTTATTTTCCCATTATTCAGTAATGATTCTTCCATGCATGTATACACTTTTTTTTTTGTACATAATACTTTCTAATGAAGAACTGAAAGAACTATATTCAATTATAATAAATGGAAATAATATTATTCAGAAACTAAATTAATTCATACAGTTTACAAGACAAATAGAATAATATATTAGCTAGAACAAAGTATCATAGGAAACAGTTTCCTATATCAATTATTGTTTTATTATATTCTTTATACCTTAACAACTGAAATACAGTAGAAAGAATAAATTTTATTGATAAATTTTCACGAAAATATATTTTTATTGTTTATTTGGACTAAATAAAACTTCGTGATAATAATATATTTAATAAAAACTTTACAGGATTTCTGCTGAATGTCTGTAATCATGTTATTTTAATATTTGAGATATTTTTCGAGTTGTGGATGAAGTCTGATTTATTAGAAGATTCAAGAATTGTTCTACAATTCTTTTGAGTCTTTTAATAAATCATTGGAAATTTATTTCGCGAATCCCCAATCGGGTCCACAATTACCTACATAAAAAAATATATAATATTAATTAAATAATTAAAATATAAATAAATAAAGTAAAAATTAAATATAATATGTACTTCTTCGAGGGAGTCGGTTGCCGACTCTAGAGTTCTGAGGACGCTCGCTGCATTGCCCCTCTGGACCTCCAATGCTATGCGTTGCACAAAGTAGACCCTGGACACTCGGTTGCCGGATAACCCGGACAAACGTTTTCCTAACTTGTTTCCAAAAACCTTTGCCTCCGGTGACCAAGGGCCCATGGTCTCCACAGCCAAAAGTCAAAAGCTCGAACTGGTCATTGAAGGGCTGGTATTTGTCCTTTTTAGCATATAAATATTAAAAGTTAAAATTTAAATTAAAAAAAAAATACAAAATACCTAACTATTTAATAATAATTTTGATTTTGAGACGATGGGCGTAATGTGCCGAGGACGCTAGCGGCGTTACCACGCTGGATGGCAATGCTGATCCTCTGAACAAGGAATTCCTTGCTCAGAGGATCACCAGTACCAATCTTTAGTTAATATATATATTGATGTCATGGGCATATGTCTTGCGTTTATAATAGAGACCTACATTTCTAACCACTCATATTTAACTTGCTACCCATTTTGTATACATAGTTACCTATATATTAAAGTTTTTATTTAATTGGTTTATTTTAGTTTAAATTTTTCTTTATACCTTTTTGTAATATTGTTTCTTGAATAAATGATTATAATACAATCATACATATATATATTTTTAATATAAAATATAATATATTTAAAATATCTCCGTTGTCCTGAGATTGTCCAAAACATGTGGTAATATATCAAAATTTAAAGCAATGAAATAAAATGTGTAACAATTTTAACATTAAAAAAAAATTCCAACATTTCAAAGCTTCTTTAAGGAAATTGTACTGTCTCTCAAAGGTCTTTGTGATCAGCATTTCCCAGTTCAAGTAGTGGTAATATAAAACCTTTGAACCATGAAATTGAGTCCCGGCAGTGAAATCTTTGATGTAAGCGATTCGTATTTGCATCAGTGACACGTGGATCGAATCGAAGTATTCTACGTAATTGTGTGGTTTTCTCCTATTTGAATTCTGTACCAATTAAAGCTTCTAAAATATAATTTTGCTTTCGTATTTCGAATAGGCCTCGCAATAATGAGGACATTTTGTCAGCTTTTTGGGAACCTTATGAATGGAGACATATTTTATTTATAAATAGGTAGGTATATATTATATATAAGTAATTTTTAAGAAATGTTATTTTATTTTTATTGTTATTAGGCAATAAAACTTAATAAAACTTGTTTTTTTTTTATATACGTGGTGGCTGAGTTGGTTAGACCTTGGACTTAAAAACACTTAGGTCCCTGGTTCGAATCCCGGTGTGTACGAATGAGTTTTTAATTAAAAAATATATGTACATTTGTTTGATAACACCACTATAGTGCCTCGGAGAGAACGTTAAGCTATCGGTCCCGGTTTCACTATACCAACTTGTAAAACTGTTTATAGATGGGTTATTGAGTCTATTCAAAACATCGCGACGAGCTAGCCACTTGTTCGGTGTAGACTCATACCATCGGCTACGACGAGGTGGGATTAAAACACCTCCGCTGGCTACCCTGGGGCCGTCTAGGAGGTCTCGGGCGCCGTAAGGTGAAGATATGTACGAGTATGTAATAAACTTGTAAAACACAGTTATTATTGTAATGATTTTAGAACCATTTCAATATTATATTCCATTGTGCTATAAGTTTTTGATCTTAGGATCACCGTGGTATTCAAAAACTAAAATAACAAAATAGTCAGTCTATTATTATTATTATTAAATAAAATTTTCCCGGTTTTGCAACATTTTTCATTGATGATCCGCTCCGATTGGTCGCAGCGTGATATAGCCTTCCTCGATAAATGGGCTATCCAACACTTTAACGAATTTTTAATTCAAACCAGTAGTTCATGAGATTAGCGCGTTCAACTAAAAAAACATACAATTTTTTTTTATAATATTAGTATAGATTAAGCACATAGGGATGCCAGCTTGTGTCTTTGTATAAAAAAAAAATGTTGCCCAACCAAACGTACGCGGCGTACGTTTGGTTGGGCAACATTTTTGGGTGGTACGCCATATAATCAATTCAAGTAAGACTAGGTGGTCAGGTACAGATTAATTACTTAGTTTTCAAATTGAACTTACATACATACATATCATCACGGGTGCCTTACGGCGCCGAGACCGCCTAGACGGCCCCAGGGTACCCAGCGGAGGGGTTTTAATCCCACCTCGTCGTAGCCGATGGTATCAGTCTACACCGAACAAGTGGCTAGCTCGTCGCGATGTTTTGAATAGACTCAACAACCCATCTATAAACAGTGTCACAAGTTGGTATAGTGAAAACGGAACCGATAGCCGTGCTCTCCGAGGCACTATAGTGGTGTTGTCAAACAAATGTACATAAATTAAAAACTCATTGGTACACACCGGAACTCGAACCAGGGATCTAAGTGTTTTAAAGTCCAAGGTCTAACTAACTCGGCCACCACGTATATTGAACTTAATGATATCTAATAGGAAACAATAAATAAATAATTATAGTAGGTTATAAAATACTTTTAACCAATAAAAGTATTCTATTTGGTAATTATATACTAACAAGACCAATAAACATTTTAAGAGGTCACGCTACATCACAGGCAATAAAATAATTTAATGTTCCTTAAAATTTGATTTACTAAATAAATTTTAATATTACGAATTAAAAAGACGTTAAAGAACTAAAATATTTTCGTTAGGATTAAAATCTTTATGAAAGTTAAACCAAAAAGTTTTTGTATTAAGTACTTTGAAACCTGCATATTTAATGTAGCCAAAGTAAAGCGCTAAGTATCTGAGGATTTGAATATTTTTTGTAGCCAAATCCCATTGCGGTGAACTTTTATAATATCCTTTTGTTTTCTGCGAACCGGGTGAAGCGTTTGTATGGATTGTGGTTTGCATATTTCATGGAAGTATATTGTAATTGTTCTGACGTTTATGTCCGTGATGTTTCTTTACATTCATATCATATGCGAGTACGTGTGGATCAAAGGGAATTATGACAAAAACATGACAAAAATTTCGTGTTAAAATATACATAGTTATATAAGTATTAGTTTTGTTGATATAGATCCCTAGTCACCACACTAGGATTCCCTGAGTTGTGGTTGTGTCTCTTTCTAGTTTCAAGTAAACGGCCTACGAATTAACAATTTAATATTTAGGTATATATTACATTTTCGATATTAGAACAACTTAATATGAAATAAGATAATAAATAAATAAAAATAAATTATAACCGCAATTATCGCTTAACAACTATTAATGTAACATTTTTAATGTTATGGTTATATTTATTTATCGGAGCACCTCTACGGCCTTAGATTTTTATTCTCCCTCGTTGTAGCCTTTGGTACCTACTCCGAAGCTACCTTGAACAATAAGCAAGCTCGTCGCTTTGTTTCTAGAATAACACACCTATAAATAGTTCCACAAGTTGATATAGTTAAACTGAGAGTGACAGCATTACAATAAATAAGTAAACATTAAAAAGAAAAGATTTTGAATTGGTGACCTAAAAACTTGTACGACTATATTAAAAAATATTGCGTTAACCTAAGGCTAGTTAAACCTCTCTTTTTTTCTGTCTAAATGTATATTTTCATTTGCGTTTTTCGCTAAATAGATATGAATTTAAATAAATTTTGTCTACTGAAATTAACCCTTAACTGATTCATACGGTTTTCGCTAAACCTGGCTTAACAAACATTTTGGATTAGAAAAAGAACAGTTTTAAATAAACCTAAAAATGTTATTTAAAAAACAAGTGGTTAGTAACTTTTTTTTAAGTTATATCTGGTAGATATGCCAAAAATATTGTGAAAGAATTAATTTAGTTAAAAAAGAAATGTGTATATGTGCGTAGTTTAATTATATGTAAATAATATTACAACATATTTAACATAGTTTCCAGGTTTTGATCATATTATTATGTGCTATGTTTCGAAACCAAGGTTTTGTGAAGCAGTATTTATCAAAGCATTCTAAGCTGCTGCACACGTCCACGGTTCACTGCGCAGCATGGAAGCCCATCCCTGAGCTGTTTATAGGCCATCCTCTCCCGATCACAACATACAATGTAGCCATTTTATGTCCTCGTAAAATAACTTTGTATTTGTTTTCAAATGGCATGTTAAATCTTTTACGATTCGACATCATGGCTGTGCATACAGAAATGACTATTTATGAACTAATAAATAAAATACATACAGTTTTTAGGTCCCGGTTCATATAACGGTTTGTACCAATGAGTTTTTAATAAAATAAAAGTATAAAGTTGTATTACACCAACCTGAAATACTTATAGATGGGGATTTCTCCATAGTTATATCGAGAAAAACAATGATTCTTTTCGGTGAATAGAAAAACCCTGACAAGTTAATTATTATAATTTCAAATTACTTCGTTAATAAAACTTTTTTTTTTAATTAGAAATACGGACCTAATTAAGAAAGTATAACCTATATATATATATAGTTCTAAATAACCAATAAAATGTTGGCTACAAAGCAAAGAACAAACAACTTCCAAAGTAACCACTTCCAACTTTGAAATTCTGAAAAGCCCTCAAAAGGCTTCTTTTATGTAATATTTAAACTAGAATGGATTCCTTTCGTTCGCTTTTATATTGGTGAAATAAATTTTAGTCTGAATGTCAAATAGATATTATTATTGTTAATGGAGCACTGCATGTGACTTGGTATCTACCTCCTAGAAAGTCCATGAATGGGGTCGATTAATACATATTAATTGTTGTTTAGCAATATTGATCGCTTTCACTATGCCGGCTAAATAATGCGGTTGCAATATGCATTACGAGTCTATTTTAATATCCTCGTTGCTTTATCTTCAAATCAATCACCCGTTTCGTAACCGTACCATGAAAGGAGACTAGATATCGATACAGTAGTTCCTCGAAAATCGGTGAACCCACAGACTAAACCCGAATTGCATGTGTATATTATTGTATTTTAGCTCTCTTTAAAGTTGGACAAAATTTTATTTAGATTTTTTTTATATGTAGGACATTTTACACATATTGGTCTGGTCACAAACCAAGCTCTAGACTTGTACTATGTGTACTAGAAGCAATGATATAATACATATTAGATTTTATAAACACCCAGACCATGACAAACTGTACAGAAAAAGCGTACTAATATTTTGTTGCCATGGGTGGGAATCGAACCCACGACCTCCGGATACAACGTCAAAGACGCAACCACTAGTCTACGGAGGCTGTCAATAAATGTGAACATTTTAGAATCTAGGCCAAACCTTAAAGAAATAAAGACTTGATAGTAAATGGTGCTAATCAATTCCTTTGAGCTGCATATAAAAATAAAGCGGTTCCAATACTGCAACTACCTCTTGAAGCAGCTTCATACTTATTTACGGAGCGCTTATGCAAGTGCACATTTCAATATTTTTATTGACTTTAGTGAAGGCATTGGAGCATCGAGATTTCCGAGATTTTATATCGTTCTCGTTTAGAAAAGTTTTATTTATACATGTGTATAAAATATAAAAGTGGTACTGAATTTTATTTGGACTAAATTTATATACATACATACATATCATCACGGGTGCCTTACGGCGCCCGAGACCGCCTAGACGGCCCCAGGGTATCCAGCGGAGGGGTTTTAATCCCGTATGAGTCTACACCAAACAAGTGGCTAGCTCGTCGCGATGTTTTAAATAGACTCATAGAGACTACTGGTTCAAATTGAAAAAATATTTTAGTGTTGGATAGCCCATTTATCGAGGAAGGCTTTATGCTACGTCCAATAATAGCGGACAGAGCGTAGTAATAATAAAACATATTGCAAAAACGGGGAAAAAATATTTCTTTTGAGAGCGTACGCTGCGTAAACGGTTAAAGTTACGCAGACCGAGTTGCGCGAATCAGCTAGTATTAAAATTACTAATGGGAGATGCCAATTTTTTTTTTCACTTGGTTTCTTGGTAGTCAACAGTTTTAATAATATTAGTAGATAGGTACTATACAAATATTGCGGTATCAGTTATACTAGAACCAAAAACAATGAATAAGTACTAACTAGGTCTAGTTGACTTACCTATAATATACTGTTAATGACATATATACTATTAATGGTGTTCCAGCTATTGCCCCGGATGCACGTCAAGAGCTCGTTCGATGTTTTATCGATTTTAATATTTGAATGACTTCCTTCCACATATTACTTTATACTATAAACTATCCCTGTCGTTATAGTATTTTTTAAGCAGGCTTTCTACAACAGAATTGAATATCAACTGCATATTAAAGTTAAACTTGGCATAATATAATTGGCATAATTATAAAATGTCAAATCTTCCCTTTGATATCCAGTTGATATCTAATTCATTTAGTAAAATAATTTTGTTTTAATATAAAGATTTAGTGCTATATCTTGCATGTAAATACTATATATATGCTATATCTTGTATGTAAATACCTGAGATGTTAGAGACAGCATTCCGTTCCCACATCCCCGCTATATTTAGTTATGTCTATCAAATAGTTGACGTTGCTAAATACGGATGGAATTACAAGAACTTCTATAGTATAGGAGGATGCCCTTTATTTATTGTAATTATTGTGTTTGGATGAACAATTACAAACCTATAAGCTATTTTACAAGAATTATTCCACCATGTTAATTTTCTTTTCGCTATTGCCTTTTAGATTGCTCGATTGATATCTTTTTAAAATATCCTTTATTTGTATATAAATTCATTTTTTAAGAGCGAATGCTTTATTATTTTTTATTTTACTGGACCACTGTATGTGACTTTGCATCTACGCGATGGTAAGCAGCCCTACAAAATCCATGAATGGGTTTTATCAATGCATTGCTATTCAACAACATTGATCGCTCCCATGGTGGAGTGCAGGTGAGAGTTCAAAAGGCCTTTAAACCTACTTCCCGGTCTCAAGTCCGGGAACGCTGCAGTTCATTCCTCTGCCTTTCAACCACGCGATGGATAGCTAAGAACACTGTCTCGTCTCATAAGTTAAAAATATTAACACCGGTATTCATAAAAACTTATTAAGTCATTGAAGAACACTTTAGTTATAGAAGGCTTTGTCTCTTTTTTTAGCAACAAAAATGAATAAGTGTAAAATAGCCAAAGCCCTTTTATAACTAAGTGTTTTTCAAGGGCCCAATATATATTTATGAATAAGGCCATTAACTAAAACTATAAAATAAATACATTCTAAATACATTCCGAATTTGAACTTTCATTTCAAACGTTTAATGAGATAATATTTTCCTTTTGAAATAAATCTTTGCTCTTATTCCATACATACATATACATACATATCTTCACGGGTGCCTTACGGCGCCCGAGACCGCCTAGACGGCCCCAGGGTACCCAGCGGAGGGGTTTTTTAATCCCACCTCGTCGTAGCCGATGGCATGAGTCTACACCGAACAAGTGGCTAGCTCGTCGCGATGTTTTGAATAGACACAATAACCTATCTATAAACAGTTTCACAAGTTGGTATAGTGAAACCGGGACCGACAGCTTAACGTGCTCTCCGAGGCACTATAGTGGTGTTGTCAAACAAATGTACATTTTTTTTTTTATTAAAAACTCATTGGTACACACCGCGGGATTTGAACCAGGGACCTAAGTGTTTTTAAGTCCAAGGTCTAACCAACTCGGCCTCCACGTATATAAATAGACCAGTTAGAATGAAATCCTCCACAAGGACGTGATGTCCGATCTATATTAAGCAATACCACAGGCAATACAATGGTTCTTGAGAAGCATTGTAGTCTCTAAACGGTGAACCGGTTATATTCGCACCTGCTTCATAATGTACATATACTTATAATGTAATGTTCCTACGTACGAAAAAGTTTGTATTGTACTACTATTTAAGACTAAGATTAAAAGACAAAAAAGTTTATATTTTTTCATAAATTATTAACCAAAGATTTATTTTATTCATTAGTTATTTATCCAATAAGCAAATATACAATATTATTTAATAATTTATGTGTTGATATTTTTTAGCGTCATAAATTTTATTTTAAGCTAAATTATTCTTTTATTGGTAATTTTTGAACATTTTATAATAAAATATTAATTTGAAACAAGCAAGCTTAAAATGTAACTTAAATTTTATAGGAAATCTTGTAAATTTATACAAATGAAATATGTGATAAGTATGCCACTCTAAATTCTATTCTAGAGAAAAAACACTTGCTAAATATTGTTAAGTAATTAAATAAGTTATTCTGTAAAAATGCTGTAGTTAATAATTTATAATTTGCCTCAGACATTTTCTACAAGCTAACTACATAGAGTGAAATATGGCGTAAGTGCAGAATTTTATGTTTTCCAATTTAACATTATTATAAACAATCTAGTAGTAGTAGTGGATATACTCGTATATATATCAACACCATTACTATAAACGTAAATTAAATTAATCTAATATTGCATCCAATATATAATATAATATTGTAACATCATGTTCTACGTAATTAAATACACTGCAAACTCAATCACTGCCAAGTTAAATTACGATTATGTACACAAAGCCTAAACCCAATCACTATGTCCTATAATGCTAACATTTCAATATGCTCATGCATGCATATACGATGATTAAGAGACTAAATCAAATTGCAATTGCTTCAGTGATCTAATTGCTGACCAGGCAAACTCCTTCATTGAGATCTTTAATCCTCTCCAGCTTAGAGACCAGATAGAGTCCAGATTAGGTCCAGAATGTGGTTGATTTTAATCGGCTTCTACTGGGGATTTAATTATAGAATCCTGAATTATTCATTCAATTAATGCGCTCGTAATTGTTTGTCAAGTTTAATAAAATTTCCAAGTTTACCACAAACATTTAACAATGAGTTTGTAAACAAAATTCTGAATTTCCAATTTAGACAGGCTTACAATTTTGTAGGCTTTAATTAAAACGCTATTTCGTCTAGTGTTTAGGTTTCTATTTTTGCAATAAAATGTTGTGATTTTTAAAATGAATAAATTATTTATGTTAAGTATATCTATTGGACTTTCGTCTCGAAATGCAAAAAAGAGGATAGCTACTTTATCTAGTGAATATCGATGGAGATTGAGAGGAGCACAATTCTGAGTTTGTTGTGTTTAGCAAAGGAAATTGACGATTTAATAATAATATTTTTTTTTTAATAATAATAAATAGTCATAAGATATGATATAGGATTTAAAGTATTGATGAAAACCGTTTCTAAGTAACTAAAAAAATACTGCTCTTTTTAATATTTTCGTATGTGTTACTGAAAATTCTTTGGGTAGGTAATATTTACTTATATGATATAGGATATAAGTAAATATTACCTACCCAAAGAATTTTCAGTAACACTATTATAAACACTAGTAATAACAGTATTTTTTTAGTTACTTAGAAACGGTTTTCGATCGAGTGTATGAATTATTGAGTATTGTCCCGAAATATCACTCACTGAGCGCGTCATTGTAAAAATGGCTTCAGAATTCTTTGGTAAAGGCCAAAATCTAATACGATAAATACATCCGATAGAATTGAAAATACTCATGTGGTGTTTTCGACCCAATTAGACCTGCGAGTTGCGTCTATTTGCATTCGTTATCCGCCTGGTGACGAACCTTTGTCAAGGCTTTACCGATGGATCGCTTTCAATTTACCCTGCAAATAGGCAAAATTCAATATTACGGCATTATCGGCTGAACTACGTCGTGTATCCAAAATTAAATCTTAAAGCCTTATTATTACTTGCTTTTGCGAATCGTAAAAAATGTAATCGTCTTTCTTTATCGTTAAAATCCAAATGGCTACAATTTTCGAAAAATACCCCGGATAACTGCAGCTTTTACGTGGATTGGTTACTAAAGATCTCTTCAGGGAGTGCTTTAAAGTGCATCCTCGCTTGTAAAATCCATAAACTGCCAGCTACCTTCACATTTACTCCGATCTCCGAGTTTCAATTTACCTTTAATCCTGGGAAATCCCGGCTGGATGCGGAACATCACGTGATCCGTCCAAAGCCGGCCCTGTCCTTCTAATGCCGTTATAAAACATTAATGCGGCACTCACAGTCCGCCCCTTCCCCCACTCTAGGAGCGGGCGGCAAATCCTCCTGGTTTACTCTGCATCACGTTACATTGCTAGCTCAATCACTATTTGCTGTTTGCCATGGATCTATATACCTATGAACATAATAATATATTGTATAATATATTATATGAGAGACAGCGTGTTTGATTGAATAATATTTGATTTGATTTCATATTGACTACGAGAACAATCTGCACAGAAGCGTTAGTTATAGCTGCTCTAACGTTACGACACAGCCGGGCGAAACTTAATTACAGAAGACAATCAAGTAAACCTACATTCGCTATTTCACTTTAGCAGCCATATTATACATTGGAGACAACGCTACCGGTAATTCGGGGGAACGAGGAACCTTTAATGAATTTATCTTGTCAGGACGAACATTAAGCAAGTTCACGAACAAATTACGCGCTTAAACTTGTCTCTCACCTGGCGTTCCGTTCGTTCCAAATAATTACTGCGGAGCTGCGAAATATTACCGCCCCAAGTTAGCTTTATACTTTTATTGCTGGAAAGCTTCGGGAGCTCCGTTTTGGTGAAACGAGCAAAGATAACCGATTTATGACTTGACGACCTGCCAGGTTACGGTTCTCCTGTATCAATAAACTCGCATTCAACATCAAGGTAGTACCTACCTCCATAGAAAGTTACTCTCTTGTGGAAATCTATAAAGCCTTTGATGTAGCTTTGAAGAGAGATCTCGAGTCGCTCGTGCCAGTCGCGTGTGGCTTTATTAAATAGCGGTTTATTGCCGTGAGTGGCTGCCATAAAGGAGGCTCCGGGCGTATGTCGGTGCTTTTATGTAAAAATAGATCAAGGCCTAAACTACTGTAGGGCATTAGAGACAATTATTGTGAACATTAAAAACACACTTTATATACGGTTTTAAGTTTTAAATCATATTATATATTTATGATAATTTAAATTAGTTTTATTTATTTATATTAGTTTTATATTTAAGATTATTTACCAATAAAATGAAAGATAAAAAAAAAGAAAGGAAAGGTCGCCTGCGAATGGGATTACGGCGTCACCACAAGTACCAGGCATGCAGCGCCGACGAGGAGTGTCAGTCGCGTGAAACGGAGCATGTAGGTTAAGTGCTCTCTTACTCTTTGTTAGCGCGCTCTAATCACTACCAGCCCTCGAGAAGCAAGGCTCGTGACGCCCAAGTGGAAGCTTCAGCGCTGAGACGCTGGCGTTTTGTGCTCCTCCGTGCTATACTTTCCTGGTGGTTGAATTATAATTCTATAAATTTTGCTGAAGCTAAAATTTTATTAGCTATATATTAAATAAAACAGCCTCCCAAATATTCAGCAGTTAGTACATATAAACATTAATCTATGCCAGACAATAGGGCAGAGCTAAACAGGACCGTAGCCTAAATTTCTGCTTATCATTTGCAATAAATCTCGGATTCAAAATAGCGATGCGAGCTTGGAGCCATAAACTGGCTACAATCCAAGGTATCTTTGTTAATTATTATACTGTAATGTTTTTTAGTAAACAAGTCTAACAAAGTTTCTGTAATTGTTTTATTGCCAGAAATTTGTTTCTGAAAGGGGCTTTTAAACTCGTGTCCAGAATATTTAATGGTTATCATAAAATTTATGACATCGCATAATTACATTTTGCAACATAAGCCGTATAATTTGTATATGAAATATAGCTGCCTTAGATGCTTCATATTTTGGGATGAAAATTGCTTTATTAGGCATTAGGCCTTTTCAGCTCTTATTCCGAGGACAAATACGATTTATTTTAGCACTCATATTAAAACTTGACTCTAAATGAAATACTAACAGAAAGTTAATGAATTAATCAAAGAATAAAAAGTAAGATCTAAAAATATATATGAATGAAAAAGCTCTTAGAATTTTTCTTGCGAAAAAGATTTCCCTGGGTCTACGGATAATAAGAGAGAGCGGTATTCTTGTGCTCAGAGACTGGGAACTCATTTCCGGTGCGTCGCGGAGGCTTCGCGGCCAATAAGCGGGAAAAATGTTTTCACCGTGTCTCCACAGCTTAATTTTATATTTCCTTTTGCTTAGCGCTTACGGCGAGAAAAGTTAAGCTATTGTTATTTGTTGAGGCGAGATTGGAGCGAACCGTGGATTTCCACAAAATCATTGCCTCGTTTTTTACTACAAACTAAGTAATGGCTGGAATTTAAATGCATATTAATATTTACATATTTTAGAATATGTAGTTTAATTTTAGCACCTTTTTACTGTACATTTCCGAAACAAACTACATTGCCTCTTTTTCTATATACCGCGTTTTGACATTGCATTATAATAATATAATTTGCATTGTCAAGTGAGTGAATTGAATTGTCGTCGGTAGTTCATAATGAATTATTACTAACTGTAGTTGACTATAGTCTAATGTACCAGATCCCTGAAATTAACAGAAACTCATGGTAGTCGGCCTACAGGAAAATGTTATCAAAATAAATTGACCAGTTCGGATTGGTATTTAATCAATATACAATAAGTATTAAGTAGTAACAACAAGAAAAACAACAAACAAATCAGGCGCAACCTTTTTTGGCAACAGCCTTCGACCGGGCGGTAAGCTTGCCAAGGCGGTAGGCGGTAAGGTCGCCCTGGCGCCGCTCCAGCCTCGGCAACATTACCGCCTGCGATGTAGGACAATGCGACAATCGGTAACATGATTCACAGTTTGGGATGCTTATGTAATGTTGTAAGGGATGTTTTATGTTTGTTTCAGGCGCTTTGTCATATTAGTTCAAACTCTTACGGTTACTAATGAAATTTTTGTTTCTTATAGTATTTTCACTAAACTATCTCAGAAATTCTTCCTTTTTAAAAATTGAGGCTAGATAGACACACGTTGGCGGAAATGATGTATAAAAAAATATACCTACCTACTAACGTTAATAATGTACAATTTTGTGTAATAAAGAATTTAAAATAAATAAATATAGTCGTTTGTATTTTTAATAGCCAAAGTTTTATTTTCCTCGGTGTGGAGAAAGTGGGATTTCCAACTCGTGTATATTAATTATTTCTCAAACGACACCCTTGTTGATAATCGGTCATTTTCTCCCTTCGTTGAACCTTATACTCTCTGTAGCTTTCTGCTGTAAAAAGTTGTCTTTAACTCATTATTGTTATTACAAAGGAACTACAAGAACGATAAATTTGGAGAGTTGCTGTAAAAACAGAAAAAAATACAGAAAATACGTGATTTATCACTGAAACATATGACTATTAAATTAATTAGCATAGCATTTCCATCAATTCACTTAATTCAGTGGTAAAATATAATAAATAAATAAATACCATCACGGGTGCCTATATGGCTCCCGAGAACCATTTAACTGGCTTCAGGGTACCCAGCGGAGGGATTAACCCGTCCTCATTTCGACGATGCTATTCGGAGGCAACACCTAACGAGTGGCGAGCTTGTTACGGTGTTTATGATGAAATAGCCTCGTTGTATAAAGCGGTCAACTATCCCAGGCCGGCCTTGTTGTCATCTACTTAACCTTGTTATCAGTTGCGCAGTGACTTGACCACTAGGGCCGCTTTTTAGTGGTAAAATAATTAATTATTTATTTTTTGTTAGGATTCTGTTGAAGTTTAAAGAATATAACATTCGTTTTTTAAAGAATATAATGCAATAACAACAACAATTAACTACAGATATCAGGATATATAATTTTTATCCTATCTAGAAGTATAATAGCTTCTATATCGTTTTATCCTAAAACCCGGTCAGTTCTGTTATTTATTAGCCAAGACGTGTTCTATATACTATGTCATATAGTTACTTTGGTAGGTTGTACATTGGGCTATTATGAGGCTCTACAGTACCCCTAGTGTGAGTTTTCTAACTATTACTTTGCATTTGAGTTAACTAAAATTTGTATGGGAAATAGTTCAGCGCTCCAAGCGGAAATTTTGAGAACTAAAAACGCGAACATGTGATTGGTCAAAATGTTAACGCAGTAGTGAAGTTAACGCGAGAGTAAATGTTAAAAAAACTCACACTGCCCACTGATCAAATCAAACAACTTTTCCCAAAGATCAAAAATATGTCGCAAATGAAAATAAAAATGGTTTATCTAAACAAACTACTAATGTTAAAATAACCAAATTGTATGGAGAAGACTTTTTTTTTCTCATTCGAAACACATAGCTCTTTGACGAAAGTTGTTCGATTTGATTAGTAGAGCCTTATATATATATATTTTTTAATATAGAAGGTCATGTGACCTTACATGAACCTGATGCTAAGTGGCAATGTTCTGTCCAAGAATGTTCTCAACCAATAGTAGCAATGATGCTTCAATTGGTTGTTTCCACTATGTCTGCTTGTGAAACTTATTCACGCCTCGCTTAAAGGACTCAGAATTAAAGGAAGAAGGGAAAACGCATGCAGGCAAAGCATTCCACTATTTTATCGTACGACAAAGAATCACCATACCTTTTTGTTCTGGTGGACTTGTATTTACACATACAGTGGGTGGAAGCACTATACGTGTAAATATTAGCCCAAAGTACAATCTTCAACAAAATCACCCTATATAACTAGCCTCATCTTTTCAATTCTACTTTAAAAATAATTCTCCCCCCCCCATCCATGACTGCACTGAATCCATTAGTATATTACAGGCATCTGAAATAAGTTTATCTATTCAGCCCGCGTGTGAAGCCTGTAGAACCGGGTCACCGGAGGCTCTGCCAAATCTCTTTGTATCTACTCAGACTGGGCTATTTGGGGCAAGCACGAAAAATAGTACGTGATCATAAAGGGGTCACCACATTATCTAGTCTACATTTTCAAAGAATTTAGTTTAGCTATATAATGTTGGAAAGCCGTAATCTTTGATGGCCAACTTTATAAGACTTATTTTGATTGATAAATATGTTATTGAAATCTTGCCGAGGTTTGAGCTTGTTTTATTCTGTCACTGATATGATAAAATAAAAAAAAACACAAGTATTTTTCTATAAATTATTCCACCTTATGTTTTTCAGGGGTTTTATAGGGTCTAAGTATTTCTATACATTTAATCGGGCGTTATTTTGGCGGAAGTCCATTTTTATAATGATAACAATTGGAAATTATCGAATAAAGTGTTCGTTTGTTGGTGATATTTCTTTGTGTTGTTACATGTAACATTTTATAATTTAATACACCAACATTATAAACTATACTAATAATACGAAAAGGATAGCTATTGTAAGGTTTGCTACTACCACCATGTAGCTCAACGTACACAGTTTTGACAATAAAATATATTCTATTCTGTTCTAAGCGGAAGATATAGCAAAAAAATATTTTCTTTTTGTTATTATTATTTCTATACAGTTTTACCAGCTATATATTTTTTATTAATAGGTATTAAATTTTTAGCTAAAAAAAAACCTTATTTATTACATTTATTTATTTTATTACAAAACTTTATTGCACAAATCAAGTACAAAAGCGGATTTAAGGCATTCTTTAGCAACTTTCGGGACAATTTAAGCAGTAAATGGAACAACTGTAATATTAAGAGTATTGTATATACAGCGAGAATTTGAAAGGTTGTATGGGCTAATATGAGACTCTACTAATCAAATGGAACAACTTTTACCATGGAACCATGTGAAGCCGAATAAATTTTTGCTTCCCCATACAAATTGGTAATTTTAACATTACTAGTTTGTATGGAGAAGGCAATTCTGTATAATATAAGAGACTTCCTAAATTACCTGACACAAAATCTATATTTCTAAATTTTTTTTATAAATTGTTACATTTATAAATAGTAATTATAATAAAATAAATCCGAGTATTAAAACTATAGAATTGTAAATATAGAAAACCATACAGACCTTACCAAAGAGACAATCGTTAACGAAATACCCATCGAAAGCCAAATGTATGGGACTTGACGTTTCTTGTCGATCAGGCTTTAGCTCTACCCATAAAGTAAAATTCCTATCCATTTTTATCGATCGATGCGGCGATTCTATTGCCGATCGTATTCTTTGGTCAGGCCCCAGATCCTAAAGCTGGATAGGCCCCAGATCCTAAAGCTGGATAGAAAATAGTAAACAACAATAATCGGTTATCATTTTTTTTATATCCTGACTGTTTTTTTTTAATTTAAAATCTGTGCTGCGGCACTTGCGGTTTTGAATTTCTAGCGTTTACGGTGGAAACTTTAGGACCATGGTCACCAGATGCATTAAAGTTTGGCCAACAACTTGGTAAATTATTAATTAATGCATCTGGAGACCATCGTGCTAGGACCTATTTCTTCCAACGAATATCACTGGAAATTCAAAGGGGAAATGCATTAGGTATTTTGAACACGTGCGCAGCATTGGAAGATCTTCAAGAAATATTTTATTCAGTAAGTTATTAGTCAGTTTTATATTATATTTTTTGTATATTATATTGAATAAAATTTTACTAATAAGAATTGATAAAATTTCCTACAAGCGCTCGAAATAAAATCACCCACATACCAACCTAATAATAAACAATCCTAAATGGATTGTAATAACACTTCACTATAAATAAATCATAATACTCCTCCTCTATATAAAAATAAAATATCGTTTTTAAATCTCCTTTAAAAGCACTTACTAAAAATAGTAGCTTAAAACAAAGCAGACTGAAGCAATTGAAATTGTATCTCCGATGGTCTCCCGCCATTCACTGCATTTTATCATGTTATTGCGCCCGAGAGCGGAAAGTCTTTTTGCTCCGTTATGGCAGGAGCAAGAAATCATTTCCATCTGCGAAATACGAATAAAAAGCCGCTATGCTGCTCCCATCGCTTCGTTGAACACCACTTTTATATAATACCTATGTTAGGATTTCTTTGTAGGTACACTTGTTTCGATATTAAGCTTTGATGTGCTTTTATTTTTAAGTTTCTGCATTTTTTTGAACTCTTATGGTGAGATGTAGGCGTGTGTCTCGAGAAGGACTAGTCCGATTTATTAGGAATTTGGACTAGATATAGGTTTTGTTGTTTATTTCGTTATTATACATTGAAATTTGATTGTCTTGACTATCGAAATTTTCCGACCACCCACATATTGCTAAGAATATTCTATGTTTTATTTTTATAACACGGCATGTGACTCTTCATGTAACTGTCTTGATTTTTCTTAATTTACTCGAAATTTTCCGACCACCCACATATTGCTAAACATGTTCCATGTTTCATTTTTATAACACGGCATGTGACTCTTCATGTAACTGTTGTTAAGCAGATTTACCTATTCCATGAAAATCGCAACCAGAATAGGCTGATGGTTTAATCTCAAGGCATCTAATTTATTATGAGTTGATTTTCGAATTGGGTGGGCCAGGAAGTTTTCTTTTGCGGACGATACGGTTAACCAACCACAGGGGAACGCTGGAAAAACCTGGGTATTATATGCGTTCTACTGATGCGATGCTGTGTTTATCGAAGCTTTCCCTAAATACCTACATATTGTATAGGTTCTTTGGATCACCTAGGAGGTAATATAGTAATATACCACTGGAGATAAATATTTTACCTTAAAAAATATCTTTCTAAGACCTAGACAACATGTACTTCAATATTTGCAATGAGGCATGTTTGAGAAATTTGTAGAAAGTCATACCTAAAATAATTTAAAAAATATTTTACCATATGCGACTCAGCTGCACTTACATAAAACGCTCAGGTTTTTGAGCGCAACTTATAAAACAAATTTGTAAATACTTTGATGTGAATAAATAAATAAAAAAAAAGATTTGTGTATAATAAATTGTGGCTAAGATTGTTACATCGTAGTCTACAGGTGCTTCTTAGGGCACGGGTTCAAACCCTGGTGCACCAAAAACTAAAAAAAAAAGTACTCACTTATGTAGACAGTACTATTTATAGTGCCCATGAGAACACATTCAGCTGTCGCTAGAATTCAGTGTTAATGTACCATCATGTGGAACTTTTCATAAATGGGTGTTTGCCACTAGTTCGATTTATTTTTTATATAATAATTATAATATGTAGGATAATTTACACATATTGCTGTGGTCATAAACTAAGCTCTAGGCTTGTACTATGTGTATCGGCAACAATGATATAATAAATATTATATTTTATAAATACCCAGACCATGACAAACTGTATAGAAAATGGGCCATGGGTGGGAATCGAACCCAAGACGAATAGTCTTGGGTTCGATTATTACACTAAATTGTACATAGGCGAGCTTAATGCCTTAGCCATTTTATACCAGCTAACTTTAAGGGAGTGAAATATGCTTAGGGTGCAGAATTGTAAACTTTACTTACATATAGATTCCTAAGATTGCGGTGTTGCTACATGGCGGTCGTAATAAAGCGGTGAACGACGTCATTAAAACGTCTATGTCAACAGGATGGCGTGGTTTCCTACATAGCAATTATGATACGTCAAAAAGTGTACCGCCATTTGCATGACGGCCTTCTTTACGGAGCTGAAGTCTTCGAACGTTTTTTTAATAACATTGAACAATTTATTTTGGTATGAATGTCAAAATGTACGTAAATGTGCATATACTATCATGGGTACCTTAAGTTGACGCCCATACAAACGTATGCCGTATAACTGCCAATATTACAACTTGGCTGTTGGTCGAAGTTATTTTTTTTAATGTTCGTAATTAAATCTTTCTTTTGTTGGTATTTTTTTTTTGTAATATAATATTAAAAAAGTTTTTTTTCTGATTTCGAATAAAATTAAAATAAAGACCCAACACAGAAAGATTAATAAAAAAAAATTACTGACAAAAATCTTAATTCTGCGACAAAAAATAATCGAGTATTACCTATTGGAAGTGCGAAAGCTAATTTTGTATATTGAACGCGAGTTCGCGATTACGAATGCGTTAAGACTCCGGAAACCGCTAGACGGCCGCCGTCATTTAGCGGACGCAATATAACAGCAGTAAAAAGACCGTATTTACGAGTTTAAGGTGGCTAAATTCTTCTTTTACGGAAAACAAAACACAAAGTATGTGTCTATGATGGCAAATAGCAGACTATAATATAATATTTCATTAACTCGCACAAAATCTATAAAATTTTCGTAATATTTGTTGCAGTAATGCTACAGTAATATCTCATTTATGAAATCCTCATAAAATATTTTTACCCAATGTGATGAATATTCGTTTCTTTGTTCCAGGTACTTATTACGGCTCGATGATCTCGATTGGATTAGATAATACTTCTTCGTCTTCATTAGAAGAGCAAGAGGGAGGGGTACCTACTTTGCATTATCAATTTTATGTGAATTTTCAGGAAAGAAACGTTTTTTGCTTTTAAGGATTTGATTCTTACTGTAAACCTATTGGAAAAAGGTAGTAGTAGCCTTTTTATTGATCCCATATTTACATACCAAGAAAAAAAAACGTGAAAGAAAGAAGATTATTTTTTCTTTACCCATGTTTATTTATAGATTTTAAATTAAAGTTCAGGTATATTACAGATTTTTCAAAATTCAAAAAGAACAGATTCTAATATATATATTTTGATTTTGGTAATTTTATGTCCTTCTCGCCACTTGTTCGGTTTATATTCAGAATACTATTGGCTAAGTCGACATGGGAACAAACGCCTCCGCTGCGTACTTGAGGATATTTAGGCGGTCTCGGACAAGGCACCCTTGATTATAAATAATATTATATATTTATATATAACATTTGGTGTAGCCAGGGCGACCCAGTCGATCTCCCGGACCACGGGTGGGGTAGGGTGACGTCAGCAAAAACCTTTTGTTGCGACGTGACGTCACCATGCGTTGGCGCTGGTTGGATTTTTCGTGCGTGGAGAAGGCGAGAGCGCGTTTATTGCATCTATGCCTAAGGGATATCCAAACTACCCACCAACAGGGTAGATTTGCTTGCAAGACCCATTTATTTGCAAAGGCAAACAGCGTCATGTACCGAAGCTATAAACAAGGGCTTCTGTGTATAAGTAGATAACAAGCAATGACAAAATTCGTGAGGGGTGACTGGAACCTGGTTGGCTCAGCGGTTGAGCGCCTTTCCGCGATAGCGAGGTTCGTGGGTTCGAGTCCCGCCACCAGGAATTTTTTCATTGCATTTTTATTTTTTAAAATTTAATAGAAGACACAAACACATACAACATGTAGGTATATGGCGTAAGCGTTTATTGAAAAGTAATAAGTACACCTTCAAGTGACCTAGTCATGTTTCGGTTTTGGTCTGTGGGTTCACCGGTTTTCAGGAGACTACTGCATCGATTTCTTGTCGAGGTGGTAGTCTTTTCAGGGTGCGGTTACGAAATGGGTGTTGAATTGACGATAAGGCAGCAAGTATATTAAAATATACTCGTAATGAAATTTACCATTGCCGCCCCCATTTCGTAATAATTTAGCCGGCATAGTGGCATAGTGGGAGCGATCAATATTGCTTAAGAACAATTATTGATTGACCCCATTCATGGACTTTGTAGGTCTGCTCCCCACCAGGTAGATAAAAAGTCACATCAAAATCACATGTCGTGCTCCAAAAAAAAAAAAAAACTTAAAAATATATGTAAATATAAATAACAAATCTAAATATAAAACTAACATTAATTAAATAAACTATAAACCCAACATACATTAATCTCAAAATTGGATATGGAAAGAGAGACCATTACTGCTTCTTGAAATAAAAAAAATAAAAAAAATATCGATAACGAAAATGAAAACAAGCGAAAAGGTCGTACTTGCAATATAAATAATAATTAAGCAAGTCTCGAGGTCGGCAAAACTCTAGCTAGAGTACGAAAATAATTTTTAATTATTCCTCTGTTAAGGCATCTTGTTGAATATTCATCAAAAAAAGAGGACCGGCATTATTTTTTCTATGGCCTCCTCTAACCTAATTCTGCGTAATGAGACCCTGAGGGCGTATTTAACAGAGTCTTAGCTTCTCCCTAATTAAATGTCTCGTTAATTTGGGTTTTAGACCTTTATGAATGGCTGACAATAAATATATTGTTTGTTGGCTTATTGGATGAGTATTATTAACAGGAGTTTTTTTTTTAAAAAAAGCTCATCATGTGACCTTGTATCAACTGAGGTATTCCGGGCCGAATCAGTGCTAAAAATAAGGTTAAAAATCATTAACAAAGAGGCCGCTGTGGCACAATATTTCACTATAATTTTAATTAAAAAATATTTGGAGACATTTAAATAAAATATAATCCCCCTTTTTATAGTAAAACATGTGTATTTTTATTAAATAAATTAATTAAAATAAATTAACCTATCCTCATTTGTATATTTCATATGGTATTTCGAGACTATACCATCATAAACACTGCAACAAGTTCGCCACTTGTTAGGTGTTGCCCCCGTGTTACCCTGAGGCCGTATTTTTATCTAGCACATTCTTATTTTGACGTAGTGGTCTAAGATTTATATAAACTTTAAAAAAACGGGTTAAAAAGCACTGTCTTTCGATTTTTTTTTCGATCGAGCAAAGTAATTAATATTAATTACGTTTTGTATATCCTGGTTTCGAAAGATATTAAAACAAACTAGGCAATGTATGATAATCTTTAGAGAGAAATCAATCTTTGATCTTCTCCATAATTCCGTGGTTGCGCTATAGGCGTTGTGTACGGAAGTCGTGGGTTCGATTCGTACTTGGCCAAAATTTTTCTGTACAGTTTGCCAAGATCTGGTTTATCAAATCTAATAGGTATTGCTATCGTTGTTTCTGGCCACATAGTACAAGCCAAAAGCTTAGTATGTGACCAATATGTGTTACATGGTTTATAGTTTTTACAGAGTAAGCGTGCTATCTCTTCGACCTCTTCGTTGCTATACATCAGGCAAGATTAAGGTCAAAAGCAGACTCTGTTTCTAATTAAAAAAAAAAAAGGTACATAGGTATTTATTTTATAATTTTATTAAAAAACATAAATAGTATAACTATACTAATAAAATTAAAACTATACCTAAATTAAAACATAACAATATTAATTTAAAAAAACCCTATAACAGATATCCTATAAAAATAAATTTATAAATAATATATTTCCTCCATATCGCCGTAAACAGGGAGGGTCCCCAAAAGACTGTCTGCGTTCCTCGTTGTATTGCAATACTGATACGCTGTCCGAGGAACGAACCAGCCCTTCGATTACCAGATGCGTCGACCAAACGCTTGGAAATGTAGTTGTAGATTTTATGTAGTCCTGGGGCTTTATTCCGAGTTTTGACACGTTCGCCGTCGCGCATTTTGCGTAAAGTACGGGTATTGAAATGTAAGTTCTATTAAGGTTAATTAGAAAGTTGAAATTCCAATGCTCCACACATGTTCAAACTTGCGAAGAATTCGTGTATTTTAAGATGGCGGCATTATTAAAGCCAACCTAATACATACTATATAACCATTAGAATAGAGCTTATATTTCCATATTAATAGTTTGCGCAACGTCTTGTCGTGATTAGCAGTTGCAAGCTCGGAATAAGGCCACTGGTCCAAACGGCTCAAATACATAGTCCCTGCCAAGAACTGCGTATTTGCGCCGTTTGAGATTTTCTACCGTAGAAGCGGCGGCGCCAGAATATAATTTTATTCTAAATTAAAAACAAACATTTTTTTCTATAAGAACGTATTGCTAGATTATATTATTACTACTAAAGTTTAGTGTTACTGGATATTAACATTTAATACACAATGAAATCTTTTTATTTAACAACCTATATAACTTAATAGAATTCGCGCAGTATTTACGATCATGTAAATTTATGCGATCTTTCTTTACATTCGTGTCATGCGTCCTACAATATTTATTCAAAGTCATGCCTCCATTTTATTGTGTTAATAAAAAGTAGGACAACCTTGTTTGTGATAAATGGGATCCGAAATTAAGATACTTTTCAACAAAACCCTGGCGCGTTTGTTTTTTTAATAATTGTTTTTGGGATGATAATCGAGGTGTTGGGATCTGTTTTATTATTCAACATTGTTTGATAACATCACTAGTGCTTTGGAGAGAATGTTAAGCCGTCAATCCCAATTTTACTATATTAATCTATCTATTTAGAAACATTTCACTAAACCTGTCTGTATGCTAAAACCATAAACCTTGTTATTAATATGTTTTTTCACCTTTGTTTCATATTAAATACCTCTGGGTACCCTGACATACATGATGACTTTGAAAGGATGTACTTAGGGCTAATATGAGGTTCTACTGATTAATACGAACAACTTTTCCCATGGAACTATGTGCCGCAAATGAAAAAAAAAATGCCTTCTCCATACAAACTAGTAATGTTAAAATGATCAATTTGTATGGGGAAGCCAACATTTTTTTTCATGGTTCCATGGGAAAAGTGGTTCGATTTGATCAACAGAACCTCAAATTAGCTTTCAAATTTACCCTGTGTTATATGTATGTGACAGGGAGAAAGAACAGATATAGCTACCATCGTAAATGTCTAAGTCGTAAAATCGATTTTTAGTATTTATTTCATCTACCTTGAATTATAATAAGTTTTCTTTCATTGAAATTGTTAAAATCTTCAAGGCGTAATATTGTTTCTTTTCATGGCCCAATAAAAGCACAGCCGGTATACTACAATAGGTTTAGTTTCACAGGTATTTCACATTTACCATAACTCCATGACACTGTCTTACAATAAAGCTCCGTAAGTGAAATATAAGCCCATTTCCCAGCGCTCACACGTTCACCAGCTACACCCGGATATAAGTTGTATGCGATCCGGATATCACCCGCTCTCGCTCGCTCTTGTATAATGATGGCAGATTATTTTTGTCTCTTTATCAAAAGCGTTTGTATGTAATATTAAATAAATGTCGCTGGAAAATCAGAGGGGGAACGCTTTAAGTATTTTGGGCACAGCTTCGGAGGATCTGCAAGATTTTTTATATACATGATTTTTTGTATATAATAATACAGTTGTAATAAAATATACACATTATTAAGTTATTATTGTTTATTCATAATAGTACAACGTACTATTATGAATAATAGTATTTAGTTTATTTACAGAAATATAAATAAACAACAATATATAAAAATTTAATAAAATATATAAATTAAACTAACTAAAAATAATACCTTTAAAATAATAATATAGTATTTAGAGGTTTCCAGTAAAATTAATATTAATATGATATCAGACTTAGAAAAAGTTTTTAAAGCCTCTTTTTTTCTGCCGATTATAAACTCAATTTTAGAGTAAATTTTGATATCGCCTTAGATTTACTGTCGTCATTGATTTAAAAACTTTTTCTAATTCTGATATCATATTAATATTAATTTCACTATAAGTTTTAACCAATTATATTAAACTCGGTAATTAAATATATTACTTACGTTAATATAAACTTAGTTATGTGATTCAGCCGTGAAGCGTCTACGAATGACTGAACAGAAATTATCAGTATAATAATAAATAAATAAATACCATCACGGGTGCCTATTTGGCTCCCGAAAACCGTTTAACCGGCCTCGGGGAGAGGAGGGATTAACCCGTCCTCATTTTGCCGATGGTATTCGAAGGCAACACTTAACAAGTGGCGAGCTTGTTGCGGTGTTTATGATGAAATAGCCTCGCTGTATGAAGCGGTCACCCATCCCAGGCCGGCCTTGTTGTCATTTGCTTAACCTTGTTATCAGTTGCGCAGTGACTTAACCACTAGGCTAGGGCTGCTTTTATTAGTATAGTTACCTAAATATGAAGGCTTTAATACCCCTAATAAGTCTAAACAAGTAATGATCTAATTCTCAAATAATATAGGCATTATATTTCTATTTAACATAAAAGCTCGACCCACTCTATAATCTACATTCCCATATATTTCCCACTTATAGGCACTATAATGTGCTTTTCCATTATTATGCAGCATCCTAAACAGGGCAGTAAATATCCGGGATGCGCGTTCACTGACCCGGGATTAGTATTCACCCGGCAGAGTGTCATCAGTCGATGCCTTTATTGTACCCCCCTCCGATGGAACCCTTCTCCCTGGGGGGATGCAAAAGTGTAATAAATAATGAGGTATTAGGTTACTATAGTGGACGGTTAGGTAGGTATCACATGCCTTTTCTTTATACTTAATTTATTTATTTATTAGATTTTAGGTAAACTTACGGCTAACATTAATATAAACATTAACCATAAGTATTAATAAGACCATTAATAAGTTTACACATATAGTATCTATATAATCTATGGTAAAATTAATTTAAAAATATCAAGATTTGGTATTTTTTGCACATTATTTATTGTCTTCTTTTTATAATGTTTTACACACCTTTTTGGATTCATATGACAAAAAAGACTTAAATGCGATCGACATTATAGTCATATAATAAAACTCTATGCAATGCTATACAAAGAGGCAATGCTGCTAGCGGTACCTACCAAGTGAGAATATTTCATTTTTTTTCTAGGTTTATTTATGTTATATTATGAAATATTTTCTAAATAAATTATTTTAGTACCTATAGAAAATTTGTAAGCCAACAGTTTTTTTTAATAGTTTTGTAGGCTTACATTAATAATCTTTGTTATTTCATCCATTATAACTTCTGATAAACAATAAATAATGGCAAAACACATAAAAAGCAATAGTTCCAGATGAACAAAGCAATAAAAATGCAATGCTGCAAACGCTGGAAAATTACAGCACATTTTTAGCAGATAAATCACACTGAGTCGCACTAAAACGGTAGTCCACTAAAATTATTTCCCCCAGCGTTTGTCGCGTTCACCTCGCTCTAGTTAAAAAGAATCCCTATACTTCATGAGCTACGAGGCCAGGGTACAAAATTCAGCAGATATCTTAGGGAATTAACTAATTTTGAACTCTATATCCTTAGGATTAAAGCTAAAATCAAATCTAACTTAATAAGTGTGAAGCCAGGGTATGAACGGCAGATGTTTTCTTCAAAATTAGTGTTTTCAACTTTATGAACCTAAAGTTAGAGTTGAAAATTACTTCGGAGTAAAGTTTAAGGTTATTAGAACATTTTCAGGATATTTTCAGTAAAGTACGTTAGTGGAAAATGTACATTTCAGTGGAGGGAATGGTCGAGTGGACCACAATGAGCGATTAGTAGACGTAGTGACAACAATACAGAATGCCTGAAATAATTTAGTCTGAAAGTTGTAATATTTGCCTGAAAATCCTTCGAATTTCAGGCGTTAATTTTATTCTGTTTCGTGTTTTAGGTTGCTCGTATTATGCCGAAAGGTAAAAAAATACATATATTGTAGCTTACAATGATTTTTTATTAGAGCACGGCACATATGAATTTGTATCTAAGTATGTAAATTTGTAAGTGACCTTATTATGCTTCGGTTTTAGTCTGTGGGTTCACCGGTTTTCCGGAGACTACTGCATCGATTTATTGCAGGGTGTGGGTTACTTTCGTCATACGAAAGGGATGATTGATTTGACGATAAAGCGAGGATATCAAAATAGACTCGAAATGCAAATACGTCCATTCCGTAACCTAATCAGTTAGCGGGCACAGTGGGAACGATCAATATTGTTAAACAATAATGTATTGATCGACCCCATTCATGGACTTTGTAGATCTACTTAACATCAGGTAGATAAAAAGTCACATGCCATGCTCCATAAAAAATATTTAAAAAATCTATCAGATGGTAAGAATACTTACACAGTCCATGAAATAGGATTGATCTATACATTGTTGTTTAATTGCATCGGTCGCTTCCACACTGCCGACTAAATGAAATGATGCGGTTACGAAATGGGTGCGACAAAGATGAATTTGCATTACGAGTGCTTTATAGTCAAATCAACCGTCCGTTTCGTAACCCTGTGTAAAAACTACGACTAGGTCACATGACGGGTTTTTCATGTGGGCTCGATTTCTTGTCGAGGTCTTCTTTCAGGGTGCGTTTATGAAATAGACAGTTCATACCGGTCTGTCGGCCTAGCAGAATTAGGAAAATTATAGGTGGGAGAGATTCCACCAAGATAATTTATATCTGGGCGACACCCAGTAGTAGTAGTAGTAGATTAGACGAAAATCTTTTTCAACCAGACACACATTCAGGCAGACGGATAAACTTTTGCATTTATTTTATTAGTTGGCGTGACAAAAAAAATGGAGTTACATAATGTTGTACATCTAGTACCTACTGGTATTAAGCCACCTACACCATTCTGAAGAATATATATACCAAGAATATATATAAAGAAAACTCATAAGCAAGCGTATGTCAAGGCGATAAAATATATCGCAAAAAGGCACCGCCAGACACATCGTTCAAAATAAATGACGTATGAGAAATGAGGCTAAAGAGCTCATAATTCTGGGTACTAGCTCTCTCTCTATGAATCAATTACTATGAATCTGCCACAGAAATCATAATAAGATAGAAGTGACAATAATGCTACAAAAACATGTCCCCAAATATATCTAATATTTACCCTACCGCAATAGTTATTACTACAGGAAATAGTACAAATATCTAATCATAGTGTTTACTTGCTACATATCTTGATATCAAACAAGCAAATTACTAACCAAACGCGCAATTAGATCTCTAAAATGTCCGAAAATACTTTAAAAATAAAAAAATCTTGTAATAAAAGTTACGTTTTCGGTTACTTCGACGATTGTAGAAACTGGAAATAAGTGCAAATAATAATAATAGGCAGTTTTATTGATTTATTGAACCTTTGTCCTTATAAACAAAAACTATGTTGCTGACCTATCACCACAATATTTTTTGATTACTTGTCTTTTCTTATGGAAAAATTTATGTTATTGTAAATTCGAAAACATTACCTATCTGTTACAGCTGCCATGATAATAAATAATAAGTGTCTTATTAGAACTATGATTGTTTTGTCATAGTATGAACAGCAACAAACACTCGACCCTTTCTATCTTATAATGATTTCTGTGAGGATTACCCTTATCTCTCAGCGCGATGACACTGGGGATCTAGTCATTAAAACTTGTGGGGCTCGAGACCTTCGTAATGGGCCCATAAGCTACAAGCTTTGATGTAGAGATATTTGATAAAGCTCAAGTATACATGCTATAATATTATAGAGATAAAATATTAGGAAAATAAAGTTATATAAGAAACGACCTTATGTAAAATAAATATGGCTTCCTCGCTTAACTGTAGATGATGTCCCAAGTACATAATAAGCACAATTTGGAAATTTCATTTTTTACCCCCGCTCATACATATGGAAAAACCATAGTGACCAACCAAAACCATGTTTCGGTTTTAGTATGTGGGTTCACCCGTTTTCCGGAGACTACTGCATCGATTTCTTGTTGAGGTGGTAGTCTCAACAGTGCAGTTACAAAACGGGCGGTTGATTTGACGATAAAGCTGCGAAGATATTAAAATAGACTCGTAATGCAAATACGTCCTTGTCGCAGCCCAATTCGTAACCGAACGATCAATGCTGTTAAATTATAAATAACAATGTGTTGATCGGCCCAATTTATGTACTTTGTTGGTCTGCTTACCATCAGGTAGATACAAGGTCACATGCCGTGTTCCTATTAAAAAAAAACTCTTTACAGGGCGACGTGGACGTCACTTGTGTATTTGTTGCAGAGGCAAGCTTCACAAGCTCGCTTTATTTTTTCAAATAAACCTCTATTATTGGTTGAAATCTATAGCTACTAGCGACTATAGTAAAAATGTTTTGCAAAAACTTGTGGTAGAGCTACTAATTGCTGCTCTCCTGGTACATTCGCGTAATGGACCGTCAATGGCTGCTTTATTTGAACTTTTGTTAATATGGCAGAAATGTAAGCCTTGGCTTGTACTATGTCTAGGCTTGTACTATGTGTACCAGAAGCAACGATATAATACATATTATATTTTATAAACACCCAGACCATGACAAACTGTACAGAAAAAACGTACTACATGTTTGTTGTTTTTATCGCAATTTTACCCCATTTTAATAATTGCCGATGCAACTTCGTTTATTAAAATTATTTAGCATACGATCTGTACAAAATGTTTATATTTAGCAATAATAAACATTGTGTTTAATAATAATAAATAATAATAAAAATCTTTATTTGCTATTATTATTGCTAGATATATATAATTTACTATATGCTCGTCGGTTAGGTACCAGTAAACAGACCGATCTCAAATCTACATGTTAGGTACTAGACTAGCCATACCCGGGGAAAAATATCCGTAACGCAAAAAATTATAAGAAAACACTTTAAATCGTCAATTATATACAGATAGATACCGCAATGTCATGCTATTATACTGGGTAAGTTAGTAGGGGATCAATACAATATATATATTGAGAACGTTTTAATTATTATTTAATCATTTATATTGAGCCCCAATTTAAAATCAATTAAACCACTAGCCCTATTACAGTTACAAGAAGCACATGTTCTGCCCAAATATTTAGTCTGTCCCCATGGTACTATTTCCACAAACACGACCGACTGAGTTATGTTAGTACTTACAAAGTTGAGCGCGAGAGTGAGTCACACTCGTTATATGAGCAAGTTTAATTTGTCGCTCCGGTTACCTTGCTTGAGCTAAAGTTTGTACAGTTTTCCGGGACAACGCACGGATAGCTCAATTACTGAGCTAGACCTGAAGTTACTTCATTTTAGCTCAGCTTTAACGTATGAAGTTTGGAGCCCGTAAAGATTTACATGTACAATGTTAGCGACATTATTTATAGAGGTACTGCAATTATGTAACTACCTACTTTATTTTAACTTTATTACTATTTATAATAATAATATGTAGGGCATTTCACATATATTGCCCTGGTTACAAACTAGGTTCTAGGCTTGTACAACGTGCACCTGAAAGTATCATACTAATACATACTATATTTGTAAACACCCAGACTATGACAAACTATACAGAAAAAGGTACTTTGTTTTAGTTTTGCGGTGATTAATAATAATATTATATGGGACAAATTACACATATTGATCTGGTCACAAACTAAGGTCTAGGCTTGTACTATGTGTACCAAAAGCATTTAATGATTTAATTAAGCAATTAAGAGTCGAACCCACGACTTTACAACGTCAACCGTCTACAGCGGCTGTATTGTAGGTACAAGTTTTAAAAGATAATATTATAAAATTACCTTATGCCTTACATAATGCGAGAAAGCAAACAAAAAATATATTTAAATCAAGCCAAATCCCAGAAATTAATTCTGCAGTCAAAGGAATATACAATGTAACCGTGCTTTTGCATCACTTATTTATGGTTAAGTTTTATTTTAATATTTATTAGGCAAGATAACACAAAATAATTAGTAAGCAATGAAAAAATAAAAAAAAGTACCTGATCAAATGTACCTACCTGTCCCATATAATGGATCGTGTGTGGCTGCCATTATTTTATATTTTAGTTTAAACCAAGAAGCTTGGAATTGCTCACAATATTTCACGAAATATTTCAAAATATTAAAATACCAAAAAACCTGACTTAATATTTTATAAATAAATTTCTAAAATAAAAACAACTCAAGCACCTATTTACAAGATTGAGCCTAGATAAGGCGAGCTCATCACGCCGCCTCCGCGAGAGGGCGGGCGGAAGTGCTCGCCTTATCTGGAGCACCCTCTATACCGAGCTGGCTGCTAGTGACGTCTACTTACACTCAGATTATACAGGGTGCGCTATTCTTGGATGCCTACTTGTACGCTCAGTTATAGGTATAGGTTTCTATATTATTTTTAAAGGGCAAGTCGAGACCCTTATACAGGGTGCATTTGAAAGGATGTACTTTGGGCTAATATGAGGTTCTGCTGATCAAATCTAACAATTTTTCCCATGGAACCATGTGTCGCAAATGAAAAAAAATTTGGCTTCCCCATACAAATTTGTCATTTTTACATTACTAGTTTGTATGGAGAAGGCATTTTTTTTTTCATTTGCGGCACATGGTTCCATGGGAAAAGTTGTTCGTATTGATCAGTAGAACCTCATATTAGCCCAAAGTACACCTATTCAAAGTCACCATGTATATAAAAAAAAAGGTTTCTGTCATAACAAATATTGTAAACATTTATAATTTAGGCGCTATGATTGATTGCCACATGTTTCTAATTTACCTTTTTTGATATGCACACCACAGTCTTATTATAAATGCATCATAATAATATGATAACTTTTATCTTTTCATCAATTTTCTGTTTTTTTCAGTACTAATATCCAGCTTGAGTCTGTGAAGACTTTCAGATATATATATAATATATATAATTGCATTTTTCTAGTATTTTTTTTTTCATAATTGATATTGATCCGGAGGTCGTGGGTTCGATTCCCCCCCGTGGCAAAAAAATAATAGTATGTTTTTCTGAACAGTTTGTCAAGGTCTAGGTTTATATAAAGTATATTATTCATATTATTGCGAAAAAATGTAAAAAAAAACAAAATGGTTAATTTACTACTAGTTGAGCAAACGGCCTATCACAAACACTACTAGTTGGCTACGACCACTCGACATTTTCAGACCAACAAGACAGACTATATGTTGTGCGTTAAGTTATTATATCGTTGTTTCTGGTACACATAGTACAAGCCTATAGAGCTTAGTTTGTGACTAGATCAATATGTGTAAATTGTCACACATATTATTATTAGTATTATTATTAGTATTATTTTTATATTTATGGATCTTCGTCTTCTTAAACATAAGAGCAAGCTAGGTTCTTGTCGATGAAGCGTACGCCACTCCAGTTACCCTCGGGGAACGTCTTGACCTCCCCATACCAAATGACATTTAGTTTTTCCTTCACAATCTAATATTATTTATTTTATAAATACCTTCGTCTTCTTTTTTTCATCAATCCCTTCCACCATTATTGTCATTACATGCATTGTGTCATTCGGTATCAAGAATCCGAACATCCGGTTCCAATTTATTTCCAGTAGTTTTTCCAACTTTGACCAATAAATTATTTTTATCATTGAAATTTTAAAAATAAAATTGGAATGAAAATATTTTGGTGTGCGGGACTCGAACCTACAAGCCTTGCTTTGCCGGCAAGGTACTTAACCACTAAGCCGACCAATGTGTGATAATAATTATTTCAATTGTGTTTAGGCTTAATATTGTATTAATTTAAAATTTGCATGCCAATTGTGGTAAAATATGCTGAGCTTTTATTTATAAATGATTAGGTCCATCTTTGTAACCATATTTCGCAAAGAAACTATCTTTATCTTTATTAACAAATAACCCCTCATAAAAATAATCATTGGTTTTTACCTATTTATACTCCGACGCCCTCTATGTCTATTTTTCTAATTACTCCGTATTAAATAAATTATGCATCAAGAAACATTATTTTAAAAAGCAATAGAGAAATTTTTAATCTCTTAAATAAGTGCACTTGAAACGTTTTGAGGCTTGAACTATAAATGTTTTATCGATGTTTTTTTTTTTTTTTTATGATTTAACGTCATGCCATGCCCATTGCGGGGTAGGCAGAGATTGTTGAGTACAGATGGCTTAATTATATTTATGGTTATTTTTATTTTATAGTAGATATGTAAATAGTTTTATTAATTATCCGTATAAAGTCGTGATTTTTATTTAATAGAAAAAATATACTTATCAGTGAAAATTTGTATGACGTCGACAGAGGGTAAAATCATTTCGTATAGGTCTTGAAATTGCTGACTAAGTGGTCTTAATTAAACGAAATTATGAATACGTTTTACATATTAAAACTAGTTGAGTAAAGTGAAAAATCAACAATGAACAAAAAGGCGAAGTAAATAAAAAAATCATAAAGCATTTGGCTATAAAATTCAAAATGTCCACGACCTGGACAATCGCCATAGTTTCCCGCACGGACGACTGCATAATCTGCCAGCGGGAAAAACATTCTCATGTCCCGTATGCAATGCTATACCCGACTGCTTTACAATCAAATAACATAGAGAGAACAACAACTGTATAAAATAATTAATAAAATAAAAATTGAGAATGTTTAAAAAACTAAAAATTAATTTTAAACATTTATTAATGTTTAAACTTTTACTATAAGATCTTGGACTTAAAGACGCTCAGGTCCCTGGTTCGAATCCCGGTGTGTTCCAATGAGTTTTTAATTTTAAAATGTATGTTGTACATTTGTTTGGCAACACCACTGTAGTGCCTCGGAGAGCGCGTTAAGCTGTCGGTCCCGGTTTCACTATACCAAACTGTGAAACCGTTTATAGATCGGTTATTGAGTCTATTCAAAACATCGCGACGCGCTAGCCACTTGTTCGGTGTAGACTCATACCCTCCGCTGAGTACCCTGGGGCCGTCTAGGCGGCACCTGTGATGATATATATGTAGGTATGTATGTAAATAATTAAGATTATCAGTGGATTACGTGGTCGACCAAGGCGCGTTTATCTCGATCAAATATGTGATCTTCTCAGGAAAGGACAAATTCGCTGTCTCCGAAATAGACGCGCCTGTATGAGAAGATGTATGAATGTTGAGGAAGCTAGTAAAGTATGTAGGGATCTTACGAAGTGGCGTACATTGCTCTCTGCCTACCCAATAACTGGGATACAGGCGTGATGGGTATGTATGCATGTAGAACAACAACTCGTTTTTTTTAATTTACATTTATTTACACTAGCTTTCTATCCGCGACTTCCAGGGAATTTCAGGCCGCGTTTTGCTGTTGAGGTTTTTTGCGCGGTTTGCATTTGACTTTGTATCCACCATATTCATTAACTTTATACCATTAGGTAAGCAGACCTACAAAGTTTATGTATGGAATCGATCAATACATTGTTGATTAACAATGAACCGGCTAAATGAAGTTTGCAATACGAGTCTATTTTAATATCCTTGCTGCTTTATCATCAAATCAATCGGCCGTTTTGTAACTGCACCATGAAGAAGACTATCACCTCGATAAGTAATCTATGCAGTAATCTCCAGAAAACCGGTGCACCCATAGACTAAAACCAACATGACTAGGTGTAGTTTTTTTTCCAAGTTTTAAGGCGAAAAAATTAAAAAAAATCAATTAGGTAAGTTTACTACTAGTTGAGCAAACGGCCTATCACAAACTCTACTAGTTGGCTACGACCTCTCGACATTTTCACACCAACATGACAGACTATATGTTGTGCGTTAAAGTTATTATAATGAGTAGGACAGTAGTCGGATCTGCAAATAGTCTGACGTATGCGAGAACTCTTTACTTGTCATTCAAAAGAAATCCTACATCCTTGGTCTACATACTCGTAAATTAAAAAAAGTATACCATTTATATTATAAAATATCGTGGAATGGGTTGACCCACTCCACGATATTTAAAGTGATAACCGTGAAACTATAATAGTACTCCCTGGACGTTCTATTCAGTGTGATTATAAAGCCTCTCGCACACGATTCAGGCTCACCGTCATCCGCAGATCCGCTTCCGGAGTGGTCGTTTGTGTTCACCACCGAGTTTTGTGTGCATCGTTTTAGTCAAGCCTTGTTTTCGCTGCATACGACGCGCTGCGAGATTTTATGAAAAAGATGAACTCGCTACATAGCATAAGTTTTAATTTGATTTTCTTTGTTTTCTCGTTGAATATTTTATGCTTTATGAAAACTTTAAAAAGTTGGGTTTTGTTCTGAAATTATAATATGGAGAAACGTAGTTAAGGTGACGTAGTCATATTTCGATTTTAGAGGGACTTCAGTTTTTCCGAAGCATCATATCACATTCAATATCCTTTTTCCAGGGTACGGTTACAACACGGCGTTTAATTTGATGGCAAAGCAGCTACGATATAACTATACCGTAATGCATTTTTTTTAATCAATATTAATTCGTAATCATTTATCCGGGATATTGGCCAATAGTATTGTTAAACAACACCATAGTTACCTTGGTTACTATGGTGTTGTTTTAAGCTAATATGAGGCTAGGCTCTACTGATCAAATAGAGCAACTTTTCTCATTAAACCATATGTCGCAAAAAACAAATAAATTCAAATTCATTCAAATTGGTTCTTTTAACATTACTAGTTTGTATGGAAAAGCAATTCTTTTCGTTTGCGACACGTGGTTTCATGGGAAAAGTTTCTGTATTTAGGCCTTCCAAAGTCACCATGTAAAGTGATGTTAAACAATACTATTGGCTACCAATATACCTCATAAATGATTTGATCAGTAGAGCCTTATATGCCCTAAGTAGAACTTTCCAAAGCCACATTTATACTAATATTATAAAGGTGAAGAGTTTGTTTGTTTGTAAATTTGGTTGGACGCGCTAATCTCAGGAATTACTGGTTCGAATTAAAAAATCATTTAGTGTTGGATAGCGCATTTATGGAGGAATGCTATAGGATATATATTATATAATCATATTAAAATAAGCATTTAAATTCGCTCCAATAAAAACAGTGATAAGTTTTTTAGCTTTTCACCGGTATTCATGAAAACTTCTCGAGCATTTGAATAATACTTTAGCTAAAGTGGGTTTTGACGCTTTTTTAACAACAAAACCTAGTAAAAGAGACAAAACCTTCAACATATTTCAACTAAAGGACTAAATCAGTTTTCATTAAAAGAGTTCAATAAATTAAAACTCACGAACTTAAACGAAAAGTAATAAATGTAAATCAAACATTTTGAAGTGTTGTTTGCAAAAGTGTGTATGTGTGAAAAGCCACGTTCAGAGGAAGATATCCCGAGAGACTCTTCGGTCACTGTGAGAGAGGATTTATGATCTAGACGTCTAGACCCCACCAAATATCTACCGATCTCACGTTTGTATTTAAAATGTAACCTTATCATATTGCAATAAGGTGCTAATAGAATTAACATCTCTATTTACAAAGGTTTGCTTACCTACTGAAATATTAGACGTAGCTAATAAAGAGGCTTATATATAAAGTATTTTATTATGTATAAAATTAAGTAAATACATATACAATTAGTTAGATTATTCGGCGTAGGTATCTACGTTTTGTACCTACAACATGTCGTTTCACATTAAAGCCGATGAAAATAGGTTTGCAATATTACTTATTAAGTAAAGCTGAAAAGTTTTTTTTTTGTTTAAATGCGTTGATCACTGAAACTAGCAGTCGGAATTGAAGTTGTTTTTTTTTGCATTAGATTGCCCAATTATCTAAGAAGTAAGTTAAAATCTATACGTGATATACGTGGTGGCCGAGTTGGTTAGACTGTGGACTTAAAAACACTTAGGTCCCTGGTTCGAATCCCGGTATGTACCAATGAGTTTTTAATTTAAAAATTTATGTACATTTGTTTGACAACACCACTATAGTGCCTCGGAGAGCACGTTAAGCTGTCGGTCCCGGTTTCACTATACCAACTTGTGAAACTGTTTATAGATGGGTTATTGAGTCTATTCAAAAACATCGCGACGAGCTAGCCACTTGTTCGGTGTAGACTCATACCATCGGCTGCGACGAGGTGGGATTAAAACCCCTCCGCTGGGTACCCTGGGGCCGTCTAGGCGGTCTCGGACCCGTAAGGCACCCGTGATGATATATATATAAGTTAAAATCTATTTAACATCACGCTAATACCCTTAGGAAAGAGAAAAGAAAAGAACACTAAGCGACAATCCGAATTGTCGCGAGAGAAATAGCGCTCGTTACTTATATGCTAAACATAGCTATAAGTATACTATTTACGTCAATGATGCTAAACATATTTTATTGGACAGACTCCACGATAATAATAATATTTCACAAAAAAATCCACTATCACCACTAGCAATAAAACAGTCACCATTTAAATAGTTTCAGTAATTGCGGGTGATATATTGTGATGCCGTTGGTTGCTGATTTATGACGTTCCAGCAGTCAGCCGGTCATTTGTGGATGAAGGCCATGAGTTATATCGCTGCTATATGACTGTTATGGCATAATCATTTCCTGTGATATAATATGATAAATAAGAATCATATAAGTAGTCACATTAAACATCATGTTATCATTTAATATATCAGTAATTGTGGATGATATTTTGGGATGCCATTGATTTTAACGTTCCAGCAGTGAATTGTGAGTGAAGGCCATAAGTTATGTCGCTGCTATATAACCATCATCTTCACGAGTGCCTTTTCGGTTCCCGAAAACCGTTTAAAACGGCTTTAGGGTGGGTTCCCATCATTTAGCCGTTGGTATTCGTAGGCTATATAATATGATTACTATTTAAATTCATAGGTAGTTTTTTTTTATCTTTCATTATTCTATTCCTTTCCACTTTATTATTTTTCCTTTCTCATTTTGTAGTTGGTAGTATTGTGTATGTGTAGTTTATGTATGTATATATATAAGATATATTTAAGTAGTGTATAATAGATTGTAAGTATTTTATATAATATTCACTGGTTTATATACTCAGTTACTGTATTGCACCTAACTTACACTTATTAACTGCTTTTATTGTCCCGAAGGTTTGACTGGTAGAGAATGCCTAGCGGCATTAAGTCCGCCTTTGTATTTTGTATACAATAAAGATTTAAATAAATAAATATAACCGTTATTGCATTATCATTTAAATAAATTAAAATTCCATAAATAATAACACTAAATGTACGAGTAAGTTCTAAAAAACATAAATTAATTATAACAAAAATTTAACTCAACCTTAAGAAAAATAAATAAAACTAATTAAACTAATCCAAAGAAATATAATAAATACACAATATTATATAAATAAATACTAAAATAAATATTTACAAAGAAAATAAAATATTTATAAAAGGTAAAATATTTCTTCCATCCCCGACAAAACACTAAATAGTTATCACTATCACTTATATTTAAATAGTAAAGCCAAATTTTGTAAAAAGTAATTGCATTTGATATATTGCGATGCCGTTATTCACTGATTTATGGTTTTCCAGTAGTCAGATAATTGTGTAGTCGGTAATTTGTGGATGAAGACCGCGTGTTATATCGCTGCTATATGACTGTTATGGTAATATCATTTTCTGTGAATAAAAACCATATATTTACACAAAGTAATCATTTAAATAGGTTCAGTAATTGCGGGTGGTATGATGCGATGCTGTTCGTTGGTCGCTGATTTATAATGCCTCAGTAGTCCAATCATTTGATCGCTTCTGCATGACTTAATCAATGCATCATCACGATTTGTGATACAAATAATAATTGATAAAACTTTTTACTTATATATTTTTTCAATAAAATATTTTATTTAAAAAGTTATTGGCTGCTTATTTATGACGCGTCAGGCCGTGAGATGGTCGTGAGTTATATAGCTGCTTTGTAAAGCTTTACCACAACGTCATGTGACCATAAGTAATATGATATATACGACTTCTATATAACAACTGTTGCAATAAAACAACCATTTAATGGTTACTCAGAGATATCGTGGTTATAACAGTTTAAAAATATATAGCACTTTAAAACAGTAAGCTACTTGTGTGAATGATAGAGCCAGAGTTGTACCGCTACTGTATGAAGCTTTATTATGGCATTTTCGTAAAAGAACCAAAGTGACAGGCTCCGTAGACTAGTGGTTGCGCCTTTGGCGTTAAATCCGGAGGTCGTGGATTCGATTCCCACCCATGACAAATAAATATTAGTATGTTTATCTGAACAGTTTGTTATGGTCTGGGTATTTATTAAATATAATATATTGTGTTATATCATTGTTTCTGGTACACATAGTACAATCCTAGATATAGTAAACATTTTAGAATAGTGTTACATAGGACTACATAGTTGCATTGCTGTGTACCCAGACCTGTTGACGACTTAGCCTTATGCAAACCAATAGACAAGCAGACTTGTAAACTTAGTTAACAGTCTTAGGGTTGTCGCACAGATATAAGCTCAGCGTCAGATAAGCAACCAACACTAGTAGTTACATTTTCTTTGTATAAACGTCCAATCATCGCATACACATCGTAATCGCTTTGCCACGGGACCAGCTTTCAAAAAGTGGCTAGTAGTTCCCTGCCGCCATATGCAAAAGTTAGGTCCACACCCGCGTACTTTACCTTCAGCCATAATAAGAATAATGCCGCGTGTCATGTCATAGATAATGTTATATAAAATTCAATGTCCAAAAAAGTCCCAGCCTAGTGGTTAAGTCACTGCGCAACATATAACAAGGTTAAGCAGATGACAACAAGGCTGGCCTTGGGATAGGTGACCGTTTTATACAATGAGGCTATAGCATCATAAACCCCGCAACAAGCTCGCCACTTGTTAGGTGTTTCCTCCGAATCCATCCGCTGGGTACCATGAGGCCGTTTAAACGGTTCTCGGGAGCCAAAATGGCACTCGTGATGGTATGTATATATATATATATATATATATATATATATATATTATATTCCAATGTTCCTATTTTATCTTCTAATGTAATAATTCGTAATAATGTAAGGAAAAAAAGGAAGCATTGTACATCAAATATAAGCACTATTTTTCATCATGTTTTAATTGCATGCACTACGGCATTAGACGCATGCGTCATGTCACGCATGTCATGCATGAAAATAGTTTATACAAATATAGCTTATATAATATGGCTTTACGTCTCGATTTACTCTTCCTCCACGATCGAGAAAAATAGCTGTCATTCAGCAGGATAGTAAATGTATCCCTGACTAAACGCGCCGACACTTCTAAGACGCTTTGACGTCGATGCTGATTTGTTACCGATATATCTCACTAGCAGTGCTCACGATTTTATCCATGAAACTAATAATAAAATATGGAACTGCCATGGTGCCTTAAATGACCTATAAAACGAAATGTCAAACGAGTTCGTGCCGCCATCTTCTGTTCTCACTTCAACCAATCAACGCTCAGGGATGGCTTTTGTTTTCACTTTTTTTATTTGTATGGCCGCGGCCGTCTTTTGTTTTCAAAACTGGGAAGGAGATTTAAGGGTCATTCGCACGTCCCTAGTTTCATCTCCATGGTTTCATCCGCCCCGTTTAATTTAAAAAAGATCGGATCGAAATTAAAATACAGCATGTCACTTGCTGCTGATGTTGAAGCTTTCTATTGGTGAAGTATTTTTTTTATTATTTATCCATTACAAACATTATATATACATATTAGTAAATATGGCAACCCTTAGCCGTATGCAAACCAATAGACAAGACAGACTAGTAAACTCAGTTAACAGCCTTAGGGTTGACGAGCACGACTCAATAGTGTGTTGAGAAATCCCCTAACTAAGGCCTGCCGGGTCGTTACATGCAAATGCAAGCGGAATAAAATTAGGCACGGTAAGGAAGACGGCTTGACGAGGTAGGGTCTGCACTTGGCTCGACCGCATATAACTCTATCGTCCATAGAATAGTGTTTTTGTACCTAGTAATATATGTTTTAATGAAAATTAGGTAAAATACATAACTGAAAAACAAAAACAGTTGGCATACCCTGCCGAAATTTAAACTTTTTTACATTTTTCGGATCACCGCCTTAGGCACATTTCTTTATGAGATGGATATAGTCTTTCAGAGCGCTGTTACGAAACGGGTTCTTAAAAAAAAAATGTAGATTCGTATCTAATGCAAATTCAACTTTGTCGCCGCCCAAATCCTATTTTAATTGGCATAGTGGGAGTAATCAATGCTGTTAGACAACAATGTATTGTTTGACCCATTAATTACTTTGTAGGCCTGCATTTTTTTAATATTTTTTAAGGACTAAATAACCCATTTATTTCCAAATTCGAAAAAATCTAAATGAAAAATTAAATTTAATCTTAAAAGATGCAAAGTACAAGTAGACTGACATGACATTGCAACACCAAGTTCTGGGTAAAAGGCTGCCAAATGTACTGACATTTTGCAATGCAACATACTTTGCAATAGGAATTTTTCGCGTCTGACAACCCTACTTACTTGGAGTCTGAAGTAAGCGCTGCCTCTAAATGAGAAATTCCGTGAAGACGTGCTCCGCGAACATCTGCAATAATAGGGAAGTGAAAATTCGATGGAATTTGAGTTGTCGATGAATTCACTAATCGGAATCCTTCTCGATGGATTTCTTGGAGCGTCTAATTTGAATTTATTTTATTGAACATTTTAATAGTTTTAGAGTGGGATTAAAAGGTTTTTAGTTTACTTTTGTTTTATTTTTGTATATACGTGCTGGCCGAGTTAGTTAGATCGCAGACTTAAAAACATTACAGATTTAAAATCACGAGTTCAAACCCTAATGTATCAATTAAATATTAATGTTGAAAAATAAGTATATTTGTTTGATAACACCACCATTGTGTTCCAGAGAGTACGTTAAGAACAGACATAAAAAAAGTGATAATCTAAGAAAAACAAATAAAAACTTACAAACAATATAATAAGGCAAGGCTTATCACATTCTTACACATGTAATGTATTTTTATGTAAGAATGTGACAAAATTATAGTAATCGCCTCCAACCTTTTATTAACAGAAAGGACGTAAGCTCCAAATTAAACAATCGCTTTTTTTGTAAATATGTGCGAATAATTTCAGTCTTTATTTGGAGATAAATTAATATTCGTGTATTTAAAGAGCCTAATTTGACAAATAATTTTATCGAGAAAAGTTTTAGTAATAGCATTTTTGAGTCATCATTAAATTAAATTAATTCCTCTACTATTTATTGCCTAAATATCATATCAGTCACGTTGTACCTTTGTTGGAAAATATTGAAAAGCTTTACGCTGAAAAAAAACATTACTCTTAATCTATTAGTTCTAGTTTCACTATATCCACTTGTCAAACTGTTATAAGCCTAAAGAAACACAGTAAACTAACGTTTAAACGACGTGGTAGAAATTAAAAACCACCGCTGGGTATTTTTCTCTTTACATCTTCCAAAGCCTTTTTAACTTAGTCGTTAATTTTGTAAATTTCCTTCATTAATTCGTTTTTCAGTCTCTTTCGACCTGCGAAACTGTTTCTGAAACAACTTTTTAATCTCTTCCATATTTTCTTCAAAATTAATTACTTATACATATTTGCAGATAACCTCATTTCTGCAGTGTATATTGTTTTCTTCAAATGATTTTATATAAAATTTGATAATATTGTGTTTGTATATTTTTTTTATAAGAGATATTTAGAAATATTGTCCTATTTTGTATAATTTTCTCAGGTAAATAATAAACATAAGTTTGTAAAGCAAAAATGTATTTTTGCCGGTCTTCTTTTTTATGAAATTAATTTGAAATAATTCAGCGTTCATTTTGCAGGCGTAAAATGAGATTGTAATAAAGTAGATTATATTGTGTGAATCCTTCGAGCTTTGTGTGCAGAGAAATTTTATCTCAGATTTTTTTAGTAATGTCATTTGTTTTATTATTCGAGTAAAGTAGGTGTGCATAATATGTAATTGTATGTTTTTTGTATTTATGTCAGTGAACTTATCATATTTTCGACACAATTTTTTTAACACATTTCCATACTACTACCTAATGGTAAGTCGGGTTTTCGGGAGCATCGATTTTTCGATGTGGCAATCTTCTTTCAGGGTGCGGTTACGAAAATAGCTAGGATATTAAAGTTGATTCGTACTACAAATTCGTCTTTGTAGCCCGTCGTCTATTTCGTTTTATTTAGTCGGTAATAGGTATGCCCCCCGCACGCCGCCGCCATTTGCCGCGCGGCGTGCGTATTGTGAATATGTGTTGTGTGTGATCGTTTTTTCGTAATATTAACCACTGGTAGAAAAGACTGAGCTATCAAAAACCAAAGTGAGCAAACTCTCTGTTACTACATTTTGTAACGCTAAAACTCGAAGTAGTTTTTTTTGGAAGTATTTCGGAAACTTGAACGTCGCTGATGGCAACAAAAAGAAAATGATTAATTTTGATCAAGTTTATTGTTTAGCATGTCTGAATGCTGTGAAAAAAGAAAGCGAAGACGTTACGTTTTACATTTTAGATACTCTAAGTATATTAAATTAAGTTTTTCTTTAAAAAGACTGAAAACTCCACGCCGACCTAAAGTATTCAGCACGCCGCCGGCATTTTCACAGACGGCGCCCACGTCTAGTCGGTATCGACAAGTGCTGTCGAACAACATTGTATTGATCAACCTTATTGATGGACTTTGTAGGCCTGCTTACGCCAGGTAAATACAAAGTCACATGCCGAAGACGATGTTGAATAAATACGGTACAGCATTTTTTAAATATTTATGTATCACCACATTGATTCTACAGAAAACACCTGTTCCATTTTTCACATACTCCTATTCAAAAGGTTTTATTCATACCCTGATAGGTTGTTTATTCAGACAGGTTATAACAGGCAATATAACTTTCTTGTTATGACAAAAATAACAAATTCTTATAAAATTCAATAAACAGGTATTTTTAGAACTAGAGCTTTATTTTTGTAACTCGTATTAAAGGGGCTTTTTGAATATATAGAAAAAAAACATAAATAACTTTTAATAAATATTTTTTTGTAGATATAGAAAAAAAAACATAACATTTTATTTTAATACGTCCAAAACTTTTAATATTATTTAATTGAACATGTGTGTCACTTTGTGTCTTACACCATTAAAACTTATTGGGGTCTTGAAGAACACTTTAGTTACTTAAGGCCTTTATTAGTAAATAGGCATAAGTTTATTTATATCTCGCTATTAAAGTATCTTTACAATGATGAAATTTTATTTAATAGCCGGTCTCGGAGACCTTATATTAAAGTTGACAGTCTAACCAATCATCATGGTCTCATCGTTAGGTCCACGGACCGGTCTCGTTACCACCGCCCCTACAGATGCAAAAACCGTCAAGTGACCTAGTCATGTTTCAGTTTCAGTCTGTGGATTCACCGGTTTTTAGGAAATTACTGCATTGATTTCTTGTCGAGGTGGTAGTCTCCTTTCAGGATGCGGTTACGGAATGGGTAAATAGTATATTAAAATATGCTCGTAATGCAATTCGTCTTCGCCCATTTCACCGGCATAGTGGGAGCGATCAATGTTGTTTAAGAACAATTATTGATTGACCCCATTCATGGAATTTGTAGGTCTGCTCACCATCAGGTAGATACAGATTCACATGTGGTGCTCCATTAAAAAAATAGTACCTACGATTTTATCTACGTTTTGAAGAAGTCGGTCTACATTCTTGGCTATCCAGCCTACAGCCCGACAAAGCGTGGGAGTGGTAGGTATTCTCGGTACAAGGGAGAGTCTTAGGTCACAAAAACTCGCCTAGATGTCTAGACGAGATGACGCGGCACTGGTTAGACGGGTTCTTACGCAGTTTATAGAAATTCTTATAGCTGTTACTATGGCTCCATCGATTGAAACTTATTTCAGCGGTGTAATATGTAATACAACGAGGCTATAACATCATAAACACCGCAACAAGCTCGCCACTTATTAGGTGTTGCCTCCGAATATCATCAGCGAAATGAGAAAGTGTTAATCCCTCCGCTGGGAACAATGAGTCCGCTTAAACGGTTTTAGGGAGCCAAAAAGTATTTATTATTATTATGTCGTAACGTAAGACAGTTTACACATATTGCTATTGTTACAAACTAAACTCTAGGCTTGTACCAAATCTGTACCAGAAATAATGATATAATACATATTATATAAACACCCAAACTATGATAAAATGTACAGAAAAACGTACTATAAATTGTATGGGAATCGAACCCATTAGCTCCAGATACAACGCCAAAGGCGCATCCACTAGTCTACGAGGGCGGTACTTTGGTTAATATAAAAAAAATGTCAATTCCAAATTTAAATGTCTGCTGAATCGATTTAAATAATAAATTCATCACCAATTAAATATTGAATAATTTAGTGAATATAAAACGAATAGAAATATGAAGTTCGATAATTAGATTTCTCAAATTTACATTTATGGAATAGTGATGAGAGCACTTTATCATGAAAATAATATCGATAAATTAGAAACATTATTGTTGTCTCCATTATTAATATAAATCACCTCCTTTATAAAAATAAAACGCATTCAATTTCTGAAAAAAAAACATCAGTCTTTTCATTTGATTGATACACCAAACAAAGTAAGCTCAATTTGACCTAAAAACGTCTAACGAAAATACAGCCTTCAAAGGATACGAACCATAAATCATATTATATTTTCAAGAAAAATACTGCGACTGATCTCAATTTATATAACCCGTTGGTAGTGAGGGATGGTCGTGTCCCGGGAATCGAACCCGAATAATCGTTACGGAGACCGCGTCGCACGGTCGCATAGCTGTCCCGACCTCTTAAATACGCAATGAGTTAGTGTTATTCACGTTTACCTACCATTTGCTATAGTCATCCGGAATCAAATATTAACACTTTATTTTAGTACGTGGCTTTTTATTATAGTTATTTTAGGTAGAGTTTAGCTAAGATAAAAAATAATTTCAAAATACGTTTTTCTAAATTTATAAAGTACCTATTTTTACAGGTAAGTTTTCTTATATACTCGTATATAGGTACTTGGAGACCGAGTTGGTTAAACCTTTGACTACAGTTTTTAGAACCCCTGTGTGTAATGAGTTTTTAATTAAAATTGTTATGTACATTTGTTTGATAACACCACTAAAGTGCTTCGGAAAGCACGTTAAGCTGTTGGTCCCAGTTTCACTATACTAACTAATTATATTAGTAAAGAGGGATTATTGAGTCTATCCAAACATTTCACATAAGCTGAGCGCGTCATAAAACAATCGCAAAACACTGATAGCATACAAAGAAAAAAAACTATATCTCATATTTACAAAATAGGCATTTGGTATACTCCATAATACATATAATATGTTAAACGTCAATAGTATTTGACATATTATAATATTTTTGTATTGTTATCATGCAAAAGTATACCTATATGAATATTTCAGCGTAGTTAAGTAAGGCAGCGTTGCATAAGTCCCGAGCACAAACAATGTTCAGCTCATACAATATTAGGTGCGGGACACAAGTTGCCTTAACTCTCCGCGCTTTATGTGATTGAAAAGGCTTTGTAGGTTTTATTGTTGGGTCTCCGCTTTCTCTATTGCTACTATAAACTTTTGCGGCCTTCTATATTCTTGTTGAATACATGAGAAGAATGTACAAGTGTTTTGTGTCTTAAGTATGAGCGCTCGTGTCTTCTTTGGCTTGGTATTTTAAATTTGATTCATAGTAATTGTAGACGGACAGTAGTTCCATTATGCAGCTTATTCGCTTATCTGTGTGCAAAAAATCAAATAAATCAGTTCAGCTGTTTTGGAGTTACAATCTTGATAATTAAATATCGATTGACGTTTTATGAAACATAATAATTATTTATGATAATTGGGTGTACAAATTATATACTTGTATTTATTTCGTCTAGTCTATTATTAGATCTCCAATCATATGATTTTTCAGCTTTTTCTCTTCCTTGCAGTAATTTGATTCTTTTTCAAGATTTTTGGGATTTGAAATCATATAGTTCTTGTTTTTGATTCTTAAGGCAGCAATTTTTTGTACTTTTCCATGTATATCTTGCGTACATAATATCTGCCTCCCCTTGCTTAACTTAACAGGGATATAGGCGTGATGGTGTGTATGTATATAGAAAATAAATTTAGCATAAAAAAAGTTTTATTTGAAGAAAGAATCACAATTACCGTGATTAATGACAATTTCCAGCGTACAAAAGAAAAAATATATAATAAAGGGAATTTGAAAATAAAGTGACATGAAAATAATTCTTTTAACAAAGAAAAAAGCTACTTCCGATAATAACGTCGCCACAATGAATGCTCCAGATCTGGCGACGAGAGAATTAATTGAATAGACATCGATAACTCGAGCCCATGGCAATAATGGCGCGGCACTGGCCCGATATAATAGAGTTTTAGTCAATATTAAACGAGAATGGACGTTTGTTTGATATGCTTGATTGATATAGTGAAATTGACTTTTTAGTTAGCAATTCTTTATGTGTGTATAACTACCTTACAAAATTAACCATGGTTGCATTCTTAGGTAATTCGAAAACACGAATACAAAATTCAATTTAGGTAATATTTTAAATTTAATATAAATAATTTTTACTGCTTATGTGTGTTTTTTTAAAGGTTTTGAAACTTTGAAGTGGTCTCATTTAGTTAGTCAACTGTATAGTTGGCCATATGGCTGCGATGTGCACTATAGTGGTATTGTCAAACAAATGTACATACTCGTATATGTTTTTTTTAAAGTCCTAAACTTATTGTTACACACCGGGATTTGAACCTAGTACCTAAAAACTGTAGTGTAAACATACTAAGTTTTCAGTAATTACATCTTGACCCATCTGTCGATATTATTAAAACGCTCATGAATATATATTAAGCTATAAAGCTGCACCAGATAGCTTGTGTCCTTCAATGCGCTCACCCCGAGTCGTCCATCCCGGTCGACTGCGCAGTCGTTCGGCTGGAAAGTAGCAAAATGCCACAGCTTTCTATCGCCCACAACTATATACTCGTATATACCCGCATTGACGTCATATACTATATACTATATTAGTAGTATTAGGAACTTGTTATACTACCCTGAAACTACATCGTATTTATTGAAATTATTCTTATACGCGCGATACTATAATGGCGCAATGTTTTAGTGTAATTTTATAAAAAAGTCAACAAAAAAAAAGTCAAAAATCATTCATTTCATGTAAATCTTTATGAATAGATATTTATGAATAGACAAAAAAAAAAAGTTTAACAATGAGGTCTTAGAGTGCGTTTGATTAGGCAGCTATTCATTAACAAAGAACGACAAATATTAATTGAACTTAAACACGATGGAATTGAAATCCTAATATGAAAACCACTACCGAACCGAACACACACCACATAACCAACCAGTGTAAGACTAGGTGGTTAGCTGATTCCATTGACCTGTCAACCATTATCTGCCATAGGCCAACCTCACCGACCAAATCCACGCCTTAAAGATGGAAAATCCGATATTACACTTAAGTACTTCTTCTGAGTCTATAGTGGTTGCGTTGTATCTGGAAGTCGTGGGTTCGATTTCCACTCATGCCGTGTTTTTCAAAATTTCAACTTTCTATATCTAATAGTTCTTGGGAGCATTTTCTCCTTGCTTTTATGATAGAAATCACAAAGATCTACTGTTAAAAGAGGTACTATTCCAATTTTAAACTTTCTACCTCAATCGGTTTTTGAAATATCAGTCTGACAGACAGAATAATTTCACAAGGGTTCCATTTTTCTTGTGATGAGAATGGGTTAAATTTTTAGAAAATGAACTAACAATAAATAGTGAAAGATGACAGATATAACAGTCACTAAAATTATGATTGTATGTTCGAAAGCCTTTAAACACGAATATGAAAATATACCGTAATTTTTCATAGAAAATACTTAATATTATTATTTAGCTATTCTTTAGGATTTTCCTATTATTATTACTTTTAAACCATCCCTGTATAGGTGAACAATAAAAAAAAATAAAAAAATAAAAATTGGCCAACTGTTTTTGAGTTTTAGTGTCATTTTTATTATTATGTTTTAGCTTTTCTTTAGGATTGTTCCTATTATTTTTAATTGTAAACCTAATTTTAAAATCGTGTGAGTTTTAAAGTAAACAAAATAAAATAAAATAAAAATGGTTTTGGAGTTTTAGCGTGACTAACAAAAGATAATTATTATAGTATTTATTTTACTAAATGAATCGTTATTGACTTATTTTGTCACTACTGACCAATTAGTGGTTGCACTGATTGCTTTTAATGCAACATGGATGTTGTGAAAATGTTTTATTTCGGTTTTGAATCATCATAATATTTTAATTGGCAATTAAAATAGTAACTTGTGTTAATATTATTCTGTAGTTAATTAAGCTTAATATTGTATATAAATAATCTATGCCTTTATTATATTAAAAATTGGTAACAAACCTTGCCGTAAAAGCAAAAGTTTTGACTTGACCCTTTTTTGACTTAGCCCCTATTTCATCTGAGCCTACAAACAGTTTTTTTTTAATAATACCCTTTTGCATGTAATCCATATATGTATCAATAATTTATAACTAAATCAAATTTCTTGTAAATCAGACCAGTGGTTCTCCATTTAGCGTATATAGTATATATACTACATAATTTTACTACTGCGTTAGCATTTTGACCAATCACACGCTCGCATTTTTAGTTCTCAAAATTTCCGCTGTGTGCGCTGAACTATTTCCCATACAAATTTTAGTTAACTCAAACGCAAAGTAATAATTAGAAAACTCACACTAGGGGTACTGGTGCCGATCTGTTTTGTTTACGAAATCCTAATAAATCACAATCGTTGAGCTTATTTTCTGTAATTAAACTACAATATTGTTAACATCCGCTCCCAGCGAAAATTTTGAGAACTAAAAATGCAAAATGCTAACGCAGTAGTAAAGTTAACGCTAAATGGAGAGTATACAAATACGTTACATTGCTCTGATATAATTTAACAATAATATGTCATGTAGAAAAATCGAATTTTCATATCTTTATAACCATTAAAATAAATGAAGCTTGATTTTACTGTCTCCCCGATAAAAGCCGACTATAAAAATAGGTATGATTAAGTAGAACGCTCATGTAAACCAACCGGTTTGACATTTTATTGACATTATCGATATCGGCGGGCGAGGCGTACCAACGCGCGACCCGACCCGACGTGACAATGACGTTTTATCGATATTCAGAAACTCGCACTCGGCACTTCACTATTCATTTTATGCTTCAGTGCAAAATGTGTTATTGAGTACCTAACTATTTAACCGACTTCAAAAAAAGAAGGTTCACAATTCGACGCGTAGGTTTTTTTTAAAAATAAAGTTTAGGTGGGAGGAAAGTCTCTATAACTTCATTAGGCCGAGTCTCACCACCGCCCTTACAGATGCGAACACCGTCAAGTGACCTAGTCATGTTTCGGATTTAGTCTGAGAGTTCAACGGTTTTCAGGAGATTACTGCATCGATTTCTGTCAAAGTGGCAGTCTCCTTTCGTCCGGTTTTTGGGTCCGGTTACGAAATGGATGTTTAAATTGACGATAAGTCAAGTCGATTCGTCTTTGTCGCCGACTCATTTCGTATTCACATCATTTAGCCAACATAGTGAGAGCGATCAATGTTGTTATAGAACTATTATTAATTGACCCCATTCATGGACTTAGTAGGTCTGCTCACCACCAGGTAGATACAATGTCACATGCCGTGCTCCAATAAAAAATATTATAAAAAAAAACGGTGATGTTCGGCTTAAGGGGGCTTCGTCTCCTCCATAACTGTGCCAATATGCCTTAAACCTGCCTAACAATAAAGTCTATAAAAACAACAAAAAAAAATTACAAATCCAAGATGGTTTCCTGGGCCTGCCCCTCCTCATCATACATATGACCTCTAAAGTAAACTAGGTTATAAAGAGATACCTAGGTTATAAAGATTTGTTTTTTTTATCTGATTCCTAACAGCAATATAAAAGTCACATGCCGTGTTCCTTTAAAAAAGTGTATTAAAAATATCTATCTTTTTCTGTGAAATAAACTACTAATATTTTTGTTCTAAGTAAAAAAAATACGCTCCTTTTACAAAACCAAATTGTTAAAATAAAAGGCATAAAAGAAAATTTACAGCAAACTGCTAATCAAAAAACACGTCCTCTAAACTAAACAATAACTTTTTTTAATCTCATAATTTATAACAACCACAAAAAACAAGCAAAATAATATTCTTATCGCGGTTTATAACAGAAAATACAAAATGACCTTCATTTGTTACAACCCTGAACTTACCCCTCTACCAAGGCTTCGTATAATGCCTCAAGCGAGCCAATTTAAACACTTTGCCAGCTGCATAAAGTTGATTTTACACTGAATAAATTGGCTTTCAGCTGAACGATGGATTAGCATCCTTTTCGCTCAGATAATTAGATTGATTATGAAAGTGTTTGGGATCGATTAAGGGGTAAATTTGTAGCTGACTTGATGGAAACTGAACTTCTAAACTTAGGGTTAACGTTGTTTTGTTTTTTGAAAAAGTTGTTTAATTTTGTAAGCTTGTTGATGAGCTGTTAGTTCATCCCTTTTATGTATTTTTTTAAATAATATTTACCCACTGACTGCTTTAAGATATCGCTAGTCAGGTTCATTCCCCGTACAAATGTATCTCTTAAATATTTTGTCTTCTATTAGTATTTTTGTAATCCTATTTATTTGTTAGTGTTTATTTATTCTAGGTGTTATTTTAATCTTTACAATAAAAAAAAAAAGATGTTATTTTAAGGGAAATTCCGAATTTGCGATCGCAAGTGGCGTGTTCTTAACTAAGACAAGATTGCTGGTACCTAGCATACATTACTCAACAATGACAATATCTTAGAGCCCACTCTATTCTTCTTAAATTCCACAAAAAGAATAAGAACATAATAATATGAAGACTAAGAATACACTTAACCTTCTAAATTATTAACAAAAAGCTTGTCATAGACAATAATAGAAGGTCAAGGTAAACTTAGAGTACTTCAGCCCTTCGAAAGGTCAAAAAGAAGATGCTAGTGTAGGCATACTCGTGTTATCAACTAGCGAGAAATGTCATAGAGATAGGAACCTACCTGGGTAGGTTATTGCTTAGTGACTCCACCGAATACAGTTTTTTTTTGTAGGACAATTTAAACCTACTGCTCTGGTCACAGACTGAGCTCTAGGCTTTTACTATGTGTACCAGAAACAATGATGAATACATATATTTTATAAACACCCAGACCATAACAAACTGTACAGAAAAACATACTATTATTTTTTTGCCAGGGTGGGAAACGAACTAACTCTATTACTACATTTATAGAAAAAACTACCTTTAAGAAAATGAGAGAAGAAATGGCAAGATGGAATACAAGAAATGGCATTGTGGAAGAAGAATTTAAACAAGGCGATAGTGCAGTTACAACCAGTAAATAATAAACTAGTGCAGAAAGCAAACGGCGACTTATGAAATTGTTTCTAATTACAATTCTCATACTTTATTGATGTGCTTACCGACAGATGGATAAAGAGCTAAAAAATTACAATTTAAATTTAATTCAAGTGTTACCTTTAAGTTTATTTACGTAAATGTAGGAATATCTGGCATATAACATACAAATACTTAAAATAATAATATTTCTCATGTTAAGGCCTCGAGGGACATTTTCCTCGTAAGGGTAGGAGTTACCCGACCACGTCAAAAAGTCACTGGGACTTAAGAGAACTCCGCCTTGTAAAGTAACTTCGCCTGGGTCGGTTAATAAGCTCATTTTCAAGTTTCTCACCAGCAGCGCTCGTCAAAGATAAATCTTCTTAACTTTCGAAAAGAAGAAAACCTTTTTAAATGAATTTTCTTTTGTGAAATAATTTGTGTTTTCTTCTATAATTTGAACTTGTATTTTTAGAAAGAATGTTTTTATTTTTGTAGTTATTAAGTAGGTATTTATTTCATTGCAATTTTGTTATTTGCAGTTTCCTTGTGGATATTTTGCTTCATTTCTAGTATTTGAGTTATTAAAGATACTAATAATTTACCAACGCGACGATTTTTTTAATTTTTTTTATTACGTTACATTAGGAACTATTATATGTTCTTTGATATAATATAATAATAATAATAATATGTTAAACAAATTACACATATTGCTCTGGTCACAAACTAAGCTCTAGGCTTGTACTATGTGTACCAGAAGCAACGATATAATACATATTATATTTTATAAACACCCAGACCATGACAAACTGTACAAAAAATCATAGTAATATTTTTTGCCATGGGTGGGAATCGAACCTATAGGTATAGGAGTATAGGTAGATGCCGTCAATAGAATTAGTCGTTTTAAAAGAAAGTAGAATTTCAAACGTGGCAGATGAACGATGAATAAATCACTGGAACCAGTTACAATGGTAGTCTGTTATTAGTCCATTACTAACTGGTAAGCTCAAAGTAACCAATAGTCATAGAGTAAAAAAAAACTACTGTAGTGACTACATTTAGCTATTCCACTCTTTAAGCGTATTAGTAAATGGATAGTAAAAACTGCTAATGCCTAAACTACAGAAAGATTACGGAATTATAATTTTCAGTAATAAAATTCTAATTCCGTAATCTTTCTGTGGTTTATAAAGGTCAACCAAGTATAGAGTAAATTCGTTAGAAATGCCAACATACTCATTACAAATTTATATTTCCACAAACAGTGCTGTGTGGCTAGGGTATTCAAAAGGTGCCTATTTTAGACTGTAATGCATTTATGAGTGTGTTGATGCATGGTTACCAGGATACGGGGTCAACGATCTGACCCTAGAATAAACCTCGCCTGGTACCTAATATTGGATGTACCCACATTGTCCTGGTAGTTGTGCGTTTATCTGTGCTGGCTTATGCTCTCCTGGTAGTTTTTTTTTGTTGACATAGAATTTAATGACTGTATTTGATTTAATTAGCATTATATATTGTTTCGTTCGATAATTAGGTACCTATATATATATATATATATATATTAAAAATTAATGGATATAATATAAAAAATAAATAAATAAATACCATCACAGAACCGTTTAGACGGCCTCAGGGTCCCAGCGGAAGGATTAACCCATTCTCATTTCGCCAATGGTATTCGGAGGCAACACCTAACAAGTGGCGAACTTGTTGCGGTGTTTATGATGAAATAGCCTCGTTGTATAAAGCGGTCACCCATCCCAGGGCCGGCCTTGTTGTCATCTGCTTAACCTTGTTATCAGTTGCGCAGTGACTTAACCACTAGGCTGGGGCCGCTTTTTATATAATATTCAATTAGTAGAATTATAATTGTAATACGAGTATCTTTAAATCTATTTTTTAAATGCATTGTGTAATGTGGATATTTTGTGTAATGTGTAAATTGTAAATGAACTATTTTCTTTTATGTTTGTATACCGTGGGGTGGAGCAAAAGCGAACATTATTAATGTAACATCTTTTTAAGAACTTTTGTTCTCAAATAAACGATTATGACTTTGACTTTGATGGATTTCCTTAATTTACATACTTATTAATTATACATAAAAGTGTTTGAGTAATTATTATCTGTATGTAATTGGTGTCCTTTTTCTTATTCTCTCATATTTATTTTGATTGTTTTGATACCTACCTACTGTATCTAAAAGCCGCACGTCCTCTTCAAGGCATCAGCTGAAAATCAGCGTTACAGCAATCTATTGCTGTAGCATGTGCTGAGCTGATTTCCTGTTTGTCGCCGCGCAACAAACCTCTAACTTATTTTGTTAATTATTTATATATTATGTAATAATGTAATTTAATTTGTGTGTATTCTGTGCGTGGTGTTCAAATAAAGTTTTTCTTTCTTTCTTACCATAAAGATGTTATAAGAATAAACCTCGTGGTAGCCAGTCTACACCGAAAAAGTAACTAGCACCTCACGGTGTTAGGTTAGACTCAATTACTTATCTATAAACAGTTTCAGTTGGTGTAGTGAACCTAGGGCCGACAGCTTATCGTACTCTCCGAAGCACTATACGGTATTATAACTATAGTATTTTTAAGTTTTCACTATACCAACTTGTGAAACTGTTTATAAAAGGGTTATTGAGTCTATTCAAAACATCGCGACGAGCTAGCCACTTGTTCGGTGTAGGCTCATACCATCGGCTACGACGAGGTGGGATTAAAAACCCCTCCGCTGGGTACCCTGGGGCCGTCTAGGCGGTCTCGGGCGCCGCAAGGCACCCGCGATGATACATATATACATATATTTTTAAGTGTAACTTTTTAGGTCTAACTCGTATACCACGTTTTTTTTTACTATTTACCTATTATACCTGTAGATACTCTTACTGCTCTATTCAGAAACATATGGCTAAACCAGGTTTAGCTTAAACCTGGTCACTTTTATAGCATATCAATGTGATTGGGAGAAAATAGTTTAGCGAAACGTTTCTGAATAGGCGCTAACTAAGGTAATGCATTATTGTGAGAACACATTTATCGTTTTTTACCTCATTTTCATACATATTATTACACAACTTAATAATTATTGTCCTACAGGTTTAACTAGTTAATAATATTTTAATAAGAATATACTTAAAATAAACAAATATTTTATTTACACTAGGAGTTAATAAAATAACATTTGCATTAGAATCTGTACCGCAAAGAACGCAACTGAAAAAAAATTTAAATCTAAAAGTTTAAAAATAATCCTGTCACAAATAATGAAGCAGAGTTGGTCTTATTTTCTCTTTTAATCTCAAAGAGGCTAATGCTAGACGAGAGCTGTATGACTCCGAGCTTTGTCATTACAACATGCATCCCTTTTTCCTTCGTCTGCAATGAGGGAGTTTCTAATGTTAGTAGATTAGAGACCGCAACCATCTGCTGTGTTGTGCACAATTTTAGTCAAGTAAAAATAATGGATGACTCATGTATTGGAAAGACCTCTGATATACCAATATGATTTTCTAAGAAGACTTTGGCGTCCGAGAGCGATTACTAGATTTTCTTAATTCTTCTGTCCTCTTATTTGTAAAAAAGACAGTATCTACAGGGACTACAAATTTTTATTATTCCCGTTATATAAAAAACAATATATTTTTGTCTTCTTCTACTTCAACTATTGAAATTTCGGAAAATAGTCTACCTAGTACTTTTGTAAGGCGGAAATAAGAAATTTGCTTTCTTTTTAAGCGCCATAATTCTATTCTTCTTAAATAGATTTTGGCATGTTTCACAGATAAGAGTCATTGATTACACACACAGATGGTTTATAGTAATACTATTGGTAAAAATCATAATTCCTAAATGTCTAATGCAAGTGTTTGGAAACTTTTATAAGTTTATCAAAGACGCATATTAATATATTATGCCCGTTATTTTTCTCTTAAATTAAAAACCTTACATAATATGTCATTAATAAAACGTGTGAAATTTAAAAATACCCTTTCTACATATGTTTATAAGGCACCGCTTGCAACAAAATAGATGGCTGTAAGTTCAGAGTGACACGTTCCTTGGGAAATAATGAAGCTGGAAAGCATATGTGGGTTTCAGCATGCACTCTCTAGGTTTTGGCTGAAATATTAAACAGCACAAACGGCTTCAAAAAAATAGGTTTATTTAAAAATCTGTGCATTTATTTTGTATGAAATTCGTTTTGTTGTATAAATCATATGATGTAGTTATATTTGTGTTCTTGTGGTAATGATTTTAAGTTGTTTTTAAACTAATGTTGTTGTTTACATAAATATGTAAATAATATGTATTTTAAGTAAAGTTAATAAATCAGATAAAATACAATTTAACATTAATATTAAAAACCACATAGCTATTTTAGGGTACAGAACAAACAGATTTAATGTTATCTATTTACTAACTTATCAAGATACTTGGACTCTAAAGCACTAAAGTTGTCAGTGTCAGTCACGTGACATTCTGCTATTTTTAATCATAAATTAGCTTTATCATCTGAACTTGAAAAAAAAGTATAGGTCCATAATTTTTTTTTTTTTTCCACAGTTTATGTTTCAAGTTTAACAACATTCTTTTGTGCCATTAATCCACATACTAGGCAAAGTCTGTCTTGTTATTACGATTTGCTATAGTGTTGTAAAATTTCATTAAAGAAAAACAGTTCTGAAACGTTTGAAATAAATTAAAATTTATCACGTTCCCTAAAACTACATCAATTAAAACCCTACTATAATTGAACAGTTTTAAAATAAAGTTTTACTTTAAATTATTTTTAATTTATAACACAATCTATAGGTATATAATATAGATAACTATCACATCTCAAGGACTTCCAACAATTTATTATAACATACGTGATAATAAAAAAAGAGCAGTAACAATTTCTTTAAGTATATTAGCATAATAAAAACAGGAAACAATCAGGCGCTAACCCAGTTTTACCGCTATAAGTTAGCGGAAAAAGGGCTCTGTCTCACAATTAGATTACCTTCCTACTTGCTACCTCATCAGCTAAAAGGCACATTGGCCTTAAAAATATATAGATAACACACCTATTAACTTTGGACATTAATGTATGATAAAATATGTATGCAGTGATAAGTATTCAATGTATATAGTGACGTTAGATTAAATAATATTTAATTATAGTAAAGTGCCGATTTTAGAGGTCAAGATATGTATGTCTTGGTCTCCCGCGGTCATGTTTACCCTTCACCACACTATTATATATTGAATTGAATCAGGCGTTATTTTGCGGAAGTCCATTTTATAATGATTAAAATTGGAAATTACTTCTTACAGTTTCTTCCGCTTATAAGCGGAAGAAACTGCATAATAATTTCCAATTTTAATCATTACACTATTATATATCTGGTTCATCATTCGTTTATAGCTTATTCTTTCTACACGCGCAAACCATCGGAGCAAGGCCATTCTCATTTTCATACCTATACTTTCTTTCAGCCCCACTCGTTCGCGTATTACGTCATTGCGGATTCGATCTGTTATTTCAACACCGCACATTTGCCGCAATGAACGCAGTTCCACTGCATTAACTTTGCTTTCATCATTCTCCTGACATACCCATGTCTGGCTTCCATACAATAGGGTCGGTACAAGCACTGCGTTACGAATATATCATGCTTTCGCTCTTCTTTCATTGTCTTTTAAGAATAAGATTATTATAAATATATATATGATATTTTACATATTAAAATAAAGTTGTGAAGACACCCATAATACAAACGCTAAATCTCTACGATTAAACGCTATTGACCTTCTGACACAACATCTGATTAGACTTTGTTTCTGTCACTATTACCTCTCTTTTTTTCATATTGAAAATATTGTTTTTTTTGCATTCTTGGAAATGCTTTGATGATTTAGCCATTGTCTCATCGACAACTGGCTGGCCGGTAAAACTGTGCTGGTTATGTTATTGTTATTTGAAGGCATAGATCTGGCGTTCTCTGAAGAAAATCCAGCCATACTGCTGGATTCAGAAGTATAACTTGGCGCTAGTGTTTCTACATACGTTTCTACACCGATTAATATAATATATATTTACATATATATTATATTAATCGGTGGAACTTACAGACTAAAACCGAAAGATGACTAGGTCATGTTTATGACGGGGTTCAGCTTAGTTTAGTTTTAGCAGTGGTAAGGAAACCGTCGGTCGGGCTAGCCAACTTATAGGGACCTTTCTCTAACTAAATTGTTTGGTGATATGAATGCCTAGCGGCATTAAGTCCGCCTTTGTATTTTGTATGCAATAAAGATTTAAATAAATAAAATAAATAAACATCTTTCAAATTATTCAAATAAAAGACAAGAAAAACTATTATTTTCATAGTGTGTGTGTGTGTATGTGTGTATGCATATTGTGTGTTTAAATGTATAAACGGATGTTCACAAGCTACCTTAAGGTTTATTGAATTTGCGCGTTCTAACCATTAGTTTTAAGCTACTCATCAGCTAAAAGGCACTTGGTAAAACGAAAGGTTGGTCAATGTAACAGGACCATTGACTATGTATGATGGGACGCAATGTATGTATGAATGTGTTTTAAATGGATTACGCTAGCCTTCCGCGTGTTTTGCGGAATGACTTAGCATTTTGATTTGATTTAGGTAAGTTTTTTAATACAATTGTGTGGGAATATATTTGAGTTTGAATTAATGTATACTTTTTTTGTATTATACAGGTAGTTTTCCTTTGCTTAAATACTCTTATTAATAAGAGAAAATTAAGTTGGTGCCAATATAAACATAAACTTTAATTAAAAGCACTCATCATATTTAATTTATTTATTTTATTATAATAACTAATAAATATTAGTTAAAAAGTGGGATATATAAAATTACCAAGAGCCTAGAGCTTAGTTTGTGACCAGACAATATGTGTAAATTGTCCTAAACATTATTATTAAATACTTAAGAGAATGGCTTTTTAATTGTATATTCTACTTAAAAATATTATGAATTACCTTTGCCAGCAGTTTCGCTTACGTTATTTTATAATAGAATTAATATTATTGAAATATCCTAAGGTCGAAACACTTTTCGACCTTAAATCACTAAAGGGTTAATGATTTATATAAAAAATCAACGCATGTAATTGCAACAATTTCGTCTTTTTTTAAATAAAAATATTAAATGAATTTTCTTTAATACGCGTTCTAAGTTCGATCGCACGATATGATGTCATTCTGACGTAGGTAATTCAAACTTGCCCCCTTGGCTTTTCAAGATGGCTTCAAAAACTCCTAGAAAATTACGTCATCGCGATTGACAAGCGAGCTTGGTGCGAACTTTGGTGAACGTAATTAGCTACTGTTAAGGCTTCTTCACACCTATAATACTTCAACAGCAAATAGCTAGTAGAAAAGTTTTAAATAGAAAAAAGAATACAAACATTATAAGCAAAATAAAAATAACGCAAACTCTTGTCGTAAGTATTTACTTATCTAAATCGGGGAACCTTTTAGGGCACAAATTGAGGCCAAATGAGGTATGAAATAAAAGTGTGCATCTCCTCCGGAACGCGATCGACTGTTCCCGAGATCAAACGAAACGAATTTGTCTCACTTACAGTATTTTATTTTGTTATTCATTTCAGGAATTTCAGTGAATTCCTTTTGTGTATCAATACAAACGGTTTTATCTACTGTGGGTATAAAGAAATGGATTTTCTTTTAATACTTGTCGGTGATATAGCCAAGTCTAGGTAAAGTTGACCCGTGTGGTATACATTTTTTTTTTACAAGTAATCAATTTAAGGTCTAACAAATTTCAGTAACAGAATATTCTCTAAAAATCTTGACAAAAATACACTTAAACCTCACTTTGTAAACACGTCATTTACGAGTTTCCAATGCCGGCATAGTACGAGTTTCCAATGCTTTTAGATAACAATATATGCCCCATTTAACCTCATGAACTGTAGGCCTGCATCAGGTAACTCCAAATCATACGCTGTAATCTAATAAAACAACTTAAGACCCTGCGCTCAAAATATTTTTTTGTTATCGCCCCGCCCTATAGGCGGAGTTTCCCCGCAGGCATCACTGTTTTGCAGCTGTCGCAGGCAAGAATTTTCAATTTGGCGCGATTTTACGAACAAAAAATGAATGTGAGTCGTATTTAATATTTTTATTTTATTTATCATAAATAATATTTTTAAGTTTAATTATATAAATATTAAATTTGATAGATAAAATAGTTTTAAAATAATCTATTAACTAAAACTGATATAATGTGAAGCATCAACATCGAACGCGTTAGCGATCTTGCGTTGGTAATTTGAATTGTGGCAATTCAAATTACCAACGTCATGACAGATCGCTATCGCGATAAATAGCAATGGCAGATTTGACTTTATTAAAAAAAAAGATATAGGTATAAGGGTTTAGATTGTGTAATCCAAGAGAGCGGCCTCAACTTTATTTTTAAAAATCGACATGGGACTCGTTATATAGGTTTTTGGGTGTGCCGAGCACGAATTTGAGGTCCATTTTCAAATCCAAGATGGCGGCCTCAACTTTATTTTTAAAAATCGATATGGGACTCGTTATATATATTTTTGGGTGTTCCGAGCACGAATTTGAGGTCCATTTTAAAATCCAAGATGGCGGCTTCAATTTTATTTTGAAAAATCGACATGGGTCTCATTATATAGGTTTTTGGGTGTGCCGAGCACGAATTTGAGGTCCATTTTCAAATCCAAGATGGCGGCCTCAACTTTATTTTTAAAAATCGATATGAGACTCGTTATATATATTTTTGGGTGTTCCAAGCACGAATTTGAGGTCCATTTTAAAATCCAAGATGGCGATCTCAAGTTTATTTCTAAAATTCGACATGGGACTCGTTATATATATTTTTGGGTGTGCCGAGCACGAATTTGAGATCTACTTTAAAATCCAAAATAGCGACCTCAAGTTTATTTCTAAAATTCGACATGGGACTCGTTATATAGGTTTTTGGGTGTGCCGAGCACGGGTTTGAGGTCCATTTGGGCCGAGCACATAGGACTGGGAGCCGAGCACATAGGACTGGGAGCCGAGCACATAGGACTCGTTATATAGGTTTTTGGGTGTGCCGAGCACGAATTTGAGGTCCATTTTCAAATCCAAGATGGCGGCCTCAACTTTATTTTTAAAAATCGACGTGGGACTCGTTATATAGGTTTTTGGGTGTGCCGAGCACGAATTTGAGGTCCATTTTAAAATCCAAGATGGCGGCTTCAATTTTATTTTGAAAAATCGACATGGGTCTCATTATATAGGTTTTTGGGTGTGCCGAGCACGAATTTGAGGTCCATTTTCAAATCCAAGATGGCGGCCTCAACTTTATTTTTAAAAATCGATATGGGACTCGTTATATATATTTTTGGGTGTTCCAAGCACGAATTTGAGGTCCATTTTAAAATCCAAGATGGCGATCTCAAGTTTATTTCTAAAATTCGACATGGGACTCGTTATATATATTTTTGGGTGTGCCGAGCACGAATTTGAGGTCCATTTTAAAATCCAAGATGGAGATCTCAAGTTTATTTCTAAAATTCGACATGGGACTCGTTATATAGGTTTTTGGGTGTACCGAGCACGAATTTGAGGTCCATTTTAGAAACCAAGATAGCGGCCTCAACTTTATTTTTTAAAACCGACATGGGACTCGTTATATATATTTTTGGGTGTGCCGAGCACGAATTTGAGATCTACTTTAAAATCCAAAATGGCGACCTCAAGTTTATTTCTAAAATTCGACATGGGACTCGTTATATAGGTTTTTGGGTGTGCCGAGCACGGGTTTGAGGTCCATTTGGGCCGAGCACATAGGACTGGGAGCCGAGCACATAGGACTCGTTATATAGGTTTTTGGGTGTGCCGAGCACGAATTTGAGGTCCATTTTCAAATCCAAGATGGCGGCCTCAACTTTATTTTTAAAAATCGACGTGGGACTCGTTATATAGGTTTTTGGGTGTGCCGAGCACGAATTTGAGGTCCATTTTAAAATCCAAGATGGCGGCTTCAATTTTATTTTGAAAAATCGACATGGGTCTCATTATATAGGTTTTTGGGTGTGCCGAGCACGAATTTGAGGTCCATTTTCAAATCCAAGATGGCGGCCTCAACTTTATTTTTAAAAATCGATATGGGACTCGTTATATATATTTTTGGGTGTTCCAAGCACGAATTTGAGGTCCATTTTAAAATCCAAGATGGCGATCTCAAGTTTATTTCTAAAATTCGACATGGGACTCGTTATATATATTTTTGGGTGTGCCGAGCACGAATTTGAGGTCCATTTTAAAATCCAAGATGGAGATCTCAAGTTTATTTCTAAAATTCGACATGGGACTCGTTATATAGGTTTTTGGGTGTACCGAGCACGAATTTGAGGTCCATTTTAGAAAACAAGATAGCGGCCTCAACTTTATTTTTTAAAACCGACATGGGACTTGTTATATATATATTTGGGTGTGCCGAGCACTAATTTGAGGTCTATTTTAAAATCCAAAATGGCGACCTCAAGTTTATTTCTAAAATTCGACATGGAACTCGTTATATAGGTTTTTGGGTGTACCGAGCACGAATTTGAGGTCCATTTTAGAATCCAAGATAGCAGCCTCAACTTTATTTTTAAAAATCGACATGGGACTCGTTATATAGGTTGTTGGGTGTGCCGAGCACGAATTTGAGGTCCATTTTAAAATCCAAGATCGCGGCCTCAACTTTATTTTCAAAAATCGACATTGTACTCGTTATATATATTTTTGGGTGTGCCGAGCACGAATTTGAGGTCCATTTTAAATTCCAAGATGGCGGCCTCAACTTTATTTTTAAAAATCGACATTGTACTCGTTATATATATTTTTGGGTGTGCCGAGCACGAATTTGAGGTCCATTTTAAAATCCAATAACAAAAACCTATATAACGAGTTCCATGTCGATTTTTAAAAATAAAGTTAAGGCCACCATCTTGGATTTTAAATTACACCTCAAATTCGTGCTTGGCACACCCAAAACATATATAACGAGTCCCATGTCGATTTTTAAAAATAAAGTTGAGGCTGCCATCTTGAATTTTAAAATTGACCTCAAATTCGTGCTCGGCACACCGAAAAACATATATAACGAGTACCATGTCGATTTTTAAAAATAAAGTTAAGGTCGCCATCTTGGATTTTAAAATGGACCTCAAATTCGTGCTCGGCTCACCCAAAAATCTATATAAAGAGTCCCATGTCGAATTTAAAAAAAAAGTTGAGGCCGCCATCTTGGATTTTAAAATGGACCTCAAATTCGTGCTCGGCACACCCAAAAATATATATAACGAGTACAATGTCGATTTTTGAAAATAAAGTTGAGGCCGCGATCTTGGATTTTAAAATGGACCTCAAATTCGTGCTCGGCACACCCAACAACCTATATAACGAGTCCCATGTCGAATTTTAAAAATAAAGTTGAGGCTGCCATCTTGAATTTTAAAATTGACCTCAAATTCGTGCTCGGCACACCGAAAAACATATATAACGAGTACCATGTCGATTTTTAAAAATAAAGTTAAGGTTGCCATCTTGGATTTTAAAATGGACCTCAAATTCGTGCTCGGCTCACCCAAAAATCTATATAAAGAGTCCCATGTCGAATTAAAAAAAAAAGTTAAGGCCGCCATCTTGGATTTTAAAATGGACCTCAAATTCGTGCTCGGCACACCCAAAAATATATATAACGAGTACAATGTCGATTTTTAAAAATAAAGTTGAGGCCGCCATCTTGGAATTTAAAATGGACCTCAAATTCGTGCTCGGCACACCCAAAAATATATATAACGAGTCCCATGTCGATTTTAAAAAATAAAGTTGAGGCCGCCATCTTGGAATTTAAAATTGACCTCAAATTCGTGCTCGGCCCACCGAAAAACATATATAACGAGTACCATGTCGATTTTTAAAAATAAAGTTAAGGTCGCCATCTTGGATTTTAAAATGGACCTCAAATTCGTGCTCGGCTCACCCAAAAATCCATATAAAGAGTCCCATGTCGAATTTAAAAAAAAAGTTGAGGCCGCCATCTTGGATTTTAAAATGGACCTCAAATTCGTGCTCGGCACACCCAAAAATATATATAACGAGTACAATGTCGATTTTTAAAAATAAAGTTGAGGCCGCCATCTTGGAATTTAAAATGGACCTCAAATTCGTGCTCGGCACACCCAAAAATATATATAACGAGTCCCATGTCGATTTTTAAAAATAAAGTTGAGGCCGCCATCTTGGATTTTAAAATGGACCTCAAATTCGTGCTTGGCACACCCAAAAATATATATAACGAGTCCCATGCAGTTTTTTTTTTATTGATACCAAACAAAAATACATCAGTATTAGGCAATGTATAACCGTATAACGAGTCCCATGTCGATTTTTTTAAATAAAGTTCAAGCCGCCATCTTGGATTTTAAAATGGACCTCAAATTCGTGCTCTGCACACCCAAAAACCTATATAACGAGTCCCATGTCGATTTTTAAAAATAAAGTTGAGGCCGCCATCTTGGATTTTAAAATGGACCTCAAATTCGTGCTCGGCACACCCAAAAATATATATAACGAGTACAATGTCGATTTTTAAAAATAAAGTTGAGGCCGCCATCTTGGATTTTAAAATGGACCTCAAATTCGTGCTCGGCACACCCAAAAACATATATAACGAGTACCATGTCGATTTTTAAAAATAAAGTTAAGGTCGCCATCTTGTATTTTAAAATGGACCTCAAATTCGTGCTCGGCTCACCCAAAAACCTATATAAAGAGTCCCATGTCGAATTTAAAAAAAAAGTTGAGGCCGCCATCTTGGATTTTTAAATGGATCTCAAATTCGTGCTTGGCTCACACAAAAACCTATATAACGTGTCCAATGTCAAAAAAAAAAAAGTAACATTCATACTTGATGATCATTGACTACTGTCGTTGCGACCGGAACCAAAAATATTTAATAATAATATGTAGGACAATTTACACATATTTCTCTGGTCACAAACTAAGTTACTATATGTATCAGAAACAACAATATTATACATATTATATATAAACACCCACACCATGACAAACTGTACTATTATTTTTTTGTCATGGGTGGGAATCGAACCACGACCTTTGGATATTACACAAAAGTCGCAACCAGTCTACGGACGGAGGCGGTCAAATTAATTCCTATAAAAAACGTCAAACGACTGTCGTGGTTACCCCTATATATGTGGCTTCTCTATGTTGTCAAAAAAATAAATAAAAAAGTTATAGGTAACCGATAAAAAAAATCGATGTTGTTTCGCGGTGACTCTGGTTTTCCTTGTTCCAGATTCGGAAACTCAAATTTATTCCTAAAACTAAAAAATAATAATATTATTTTGATTAAAAGTATTTTTTCTATAATTCAAGGACTTGTAAGGTTTATACATGGTCAAATTAATTACGTAAATCTTTAGTAGCCCCGGCAGCACGAGAGATACACGTCCGTACGCATCGGCACACTAGGCGGGACTGGTCAACGGGGTCATATAATTACTTATTATAGCTCTTGGATCTGCTCCGCAAGATTGAAAATCGCGCAAACAATTTTCAATCAATAAAAATGTCGTAAGCCACAATACTAATTTTGTCTATAACATACTTAATCATTTATTTAGGTAAAATTTCGTTTAGTAGTGGATTATAAACTGTATTTTCTTGTGAGGTGTATTTATTTTAGACTTAAAACTCAACCCGTTTAGAAGAAAAATGTCTTTATACATTAAAAAGGCATCATTTTAAAATAGAAAAAGTATCGAAAAAATGTTTTCCAATTAGGTTTTTGGTTAAGACATGGAGAGAGGAAGGTCTGAAAAAACTTAAGTTGAATTGTGTTAATAAATAGATGTCTGCTTGCCTCTGCATATATAAGCAAATAAGACTAAAATTTATAGTGCCTCCTCTTAAGCATTCATAGTTGCCTATTGGAGCACGGCAATGATGTCCATGAATGTGGACGAATGATACAATATTGTTTGAAATTGCATTTGTCACTCTCACGCGGCTGAATTATGTGGTTACAAAACGGGCAGCAAAAAAGACGAACGTTTTTTTGTAAAGAACCGATTATTTTGTAAACGCATTCTAAAACCAGACTACCTTGAGAAGGAATCGATGCAGTCGTCACCTGAAAATCTATGAATTCACAGTCTGGAAGCGACACTTGACGGGTTTTCCATGCAAGGCTGTAGTAATCGAAACCTCCAACAGGTTCTAGGGAAATTATAAAGACCTTCCTATTAAATGTTTTTTTTATAATAAAAGGCAATGTTCAGAGACTTTCTCGTTAACAAGGTAAACTAAACCTTATTTTAATATAAATAAAGTCCATCTCGGTAAAGTCGTTAATGTCCGTTGTTGTGTTTTTGGATCTATATAGAAAATTAGATCTTAAAGCTTGGAAATAGAGTTTGGTATAATACGACCGGGCTTTTAGAACCTTATTGGTATATCTAGCACGTTGAGGGACGTCGGCACCAGATCCCGAGTCTAGAAAATATGAAAAGCCTAGGGCTGTGTATTGGTTATATAGAAATGGTTGAGAATGCCTAGCGGCAGTAAGTCCGCCTTTGTACTTGATTCAATATAAAAATAATGTTTGTAGATATTTGGATGCTTGTTAATATCACGTCAAAATGGCTGAACAACTTTTTTCTTCATTCATCTATTAATTCACATGTATCTATTTCACATGTCAATATTTACAAAACTTATGACTCTATAAATGACACCACGTTATTAAATCCCAACACATCAGGGAGTACGTTTAGCTGTCGGACTCAGTTTCACTATACCAACTATTGAAATAGACGGGTTTATTGCGTATTCGACGAGTTGGGCAATTTTTCGGCGAAGTAGAATACCATCGGCTACGATGAGGTATCATAAACCCCAACTCTGGGTACTCTGAGGCTTTCTAGGTAGTCTCAGCCACGCTTGCGTCTTGCCAATGAGACAAAACGTAAAAAAGTCTACATTTTAATAAAAAACATGTACATTCAACGACAAGGTAAAGTATACGTTTTTAAAGTAAATTGGCCCTTAATACAAAGGCATAGAGTGCATACCATTACCTTGCCGTTGACTGTACAAGTAATTTAAAATTCTTAGAAGAACGTTTAAGATAAAAATATAAACTTTAAAGTTAATAAACTAGAAGAACTAAACGTCTTCCACCCAACTACTTAGCATGGGAATATTAAAAAACTTGACTGAAAAGTTTTTATTAATATATAAACGCTACAGCCCTATATGACATCGCGGGAACCCGAAGCCCGCCTGGCAGATATTACGTTATACGCCGCGTATTGACGAGATGATCCAATATACGTCGCTCGTCGGGAAATAAGTTTTCATTTTGTTATGGCGTACGAGTTTTTCATGCTTATGTAGAGTAGGCGAGCGAACAAGATTCCTTATTCAAATATTTGTGTTTTGCGGAAAATCTTTGCAACAAAAATAAACAAAATGTGTTTATAAAAAATAAACTGAATTGCTTTAATAAATAAGTTACATATTTAGTTTACCATATAGTTATAAATGTCGGTTTATTTATTTATTAGCTTTCCTCCCGCGACTTTGATCTCGTGAGGATTACGAAATATTATATACTCGTAATGCAATACGTCATTGTCACCCCCCATTTCGTAATCGCATCATTTAGCCGGAATAGTGGGAGCGATCAATATTGTTTAAGAATAATTATTGATTGATCCCATTCATGGACTTTCTAGGTCTGCTCACTACCGGGTAGATACAAAGTCACATGACTCTAGGGATCTACAAATAAGAACTGTAGGGATCTACAAATAAGAACTGTAGCGATCTACAAATAAGAACCGTAGGGATCTACAAATAAGAACTGTAGGGATCTACAAATAATAAATGTTGGGATCTACAAATAAGAAATGTAGGGATCTACAAATAAGAACTGTAGGGAGCTACAAATAGAACTGTATGGATCTACAAATAAGAACTGTAGGGATCTACAAATAAGAACTGTAGGGATCTACAAATAAGAACTGTAGGGATCTAAATATAAGAACTGTAGGGTTCTACAAATAAGAATTGTAGGATCTTCAAAATAGAAGGGTTTATATGTATTATAGGAAAAAAAACATCCTGTAGGTGGATCCCTATAGTTTTAAACTATATGGTAAGTAAAAGATTGTTTAACAAAAACGCATGGTAAAGCTAATATATACAAAAAATAAATAAAAATGCGCTGTACTCGAAGTTTCCCACCCATGGAAAAAAATATTAGTACGTTTTTCTGTACAGTTTGTGATGGTCTGGATATTATATTTATAAAATACTAGCTGACCGGCCCAACTTCGTCTGTGTAACTTTAACCGTGGCGCACGCAACGGAAGCTCTCAAAAGGAACAAATTTTCCCCGTTTTTCCAATATTTTTCATTGATGCTCCGCTCCTATAAATATATATCCCTCGATAAATAAGCTATTCAGCACTAAAAGAATTTGCAAAATCGGTTCAGTAGATCCAGAAATTACCCCCTACAACCTCTCAAACTCACATACGTTACCTTTTTATAATATTAGGTTAGATAGACAAAACGTATTATCGTTGTTTCTGGTACGAGTACACATAGTACAAGCCTAGAGCTAGTTTGGTGACCATAGCAATATGTGTAAAAAAAAAACATATTATTTTCGTGCCATTACAGTTAGCAAAAACTCTCATGGCCGAACTAACGTTTTTTATCCAATTAAGAACAAAATAACTTAAACGTAAAATAACACGTAGCGACCTTTTTGCTTGTTTATCCACTTGTACGTGAAAGTTTTAGTCACCAGAGATTTAAACTTCAGTTTAAGGAGAAGCGTGACAATACAATAACCTAAATGACCTTGCTAGTTCATCAAATAATGACGACTCTCAGATCTTTGTGTTAAGGTTCAAATTTCATAGTTTGTTCTGTCGTTGTTATAGTTTTTGGAGGTCGGAAAGTCGAAAGTTCAAATATTTTACAGTGATGAATTGGATTAACTTATCTTGTGCGTAAAAAAATAACCGTCTCTAAAATAGTGATGAAATAAGTTTAAGATTAAAATTAGTTTCAAGAACTCGCTCTCAGTTTCTAGAAAGTTAACAAGTTTTTTTTTCATCGATTAATTTAAATTATTATTCTAAAAACTTGGCGTCGAAGATAAGTCACTTAATGGAAAGCTTATATAACCACGACATAATAATCAAAAAACACTTGTTTTTACTAGAGCTCGGCATGTGACTCTACACCTGGTGGTAAGTGGTAGGTAATAGCCAATAATGAAAACAACAAACAATCGAAATGAAATAATCTGTTGGTAATCTCCACTATGCTTTTTTACATCCATGGTGGCTGAGTGAGTTATTACTTAAATATATACATTACAGAATTTAGGTTCAAACCCAAGTAGGTGTAGGTACCATTTTGTTTTAATAAAAAAAAATGAACATTTGTTTGACAACAACAGTATAGTGCCTCGGAGAGCTGTTGGTCCCAGTTTCACTTTACAAACTATTTATTTAATATTAACTTGTAAAACTGTTGGAACATTAATGGCTTTATTCATAAAAACTTCAAGAAGACTTTATTTATAGAAGGTTTTGTCTCTTTTATTTAGCAACAAAAAGTATTATGCGTAAAAGAGACAAAACATTCCATAACTAAAGTGTTCTTCAAGGCCTCATTAAGTTTTTATGAATAGGCTACATATATTTAAATACCACAACGAACTGACTTACTACTAACGACTACTTAGTTCTTATAGACTCAAAGCCTTATTCATAAAAACTTATTGAAGCATTGAAGAACACTTTAGTTATGGAATGTCTTATCTCTTTTAGACATATTCATTTTTGTTGCTAAATAAAAGAGACAAAACCTTCTATAACTAAAGTGTTCTTGAAGGACTCAATAAGTTTTTATGAATAAGGCTATCAGAATATAAGTATTCGGGAATAAAACCCCACTGATAAACTCCAGACTCCTTATTATTAAATTGAATTTCAATGAAATTGGTTCAACTCAGGGAAATTTTGATAACTTATTAGTATTTATATGGCTTCTAAGACTAACTAAGAATTTCATCAAATCTGCCCTATTAAATAATTATACTGTCCTAATATATGTTTAGTTTATTGCAATGGGTTTGACATATTTAATTACATATATTTTTATTAAACATTATTTTAATAAATTGACATCTATTTTATATTTAGTTAAATTTAAAAATATGACATATTGTTATTTAATTGATATTATTTAATTTAGTTAGAACTTTGACAATAAAATAAAACATTAAAACACAAAATCTACATCACTGCCGGAGCAGGGAAACGTCCCCATAAGGCTGGTAGCATTCCCTCGTTGAATTGCAATGGAAATTCTCTGCGCAAGGAATGCACCAGCCCTCGGATCTCGGGTAACTTCGAGGAGCCTTTTAGACAGCTCCTTGAATATACCATGAGCACCCGGTCCCCAGGGTCCGAGTGTCTCTACCCCAAACGGCTCAAATATGCAATCTGTACCTAGATTTAAATATTTGCGCCGTTTGAGGTTCTCTGCCTTAAGAGCCGCTGCACCAACCTTAACTGACGTATTTGGAAGATGAGAAGGCGCTAGTGTATCGACGCAGGTTGCGTCCCATACGAGGGGTCTTCCCATCTTCCATGGTGATATCGTCATTCCGTTTGGGCGTTTGCCGTCGTCGCGTGATAAACCTCTAGGTTCCAAAACTGCTGGCACTCCGGCGGCGACAAACGCCCGACGGATAATATCATTTAATGTGGCATGTCGAGGTACTCTACCCGCACTAAAGGGACAAGAAAGACCATGGTGACCGAGTTCATTGACGTAGTCCCCACAACGGCAGCGATGAGGGGCATTAGTGCTAGCACCAAGTCGGAGGCTGGTGGCTAATCTGAAGCTGGTGTTGTCGAGGAGTGTACCAAGGTTTGATGAAGGCAAGGCCATTAACCACTGACCAGACTCCCATGAACTCGCGGCATGGAGACGAGCCAACTCTGCAGCATAGGTAGATATATCTAATAAACATTTCCGAATATGGCTGCACAGTGGCTCGTCCCAAAGCCTTTGAGAGGAAGAGTTTGATGGTGGATCCGTGTTAGGGCAAGCCAAACACCAGCTGTTTCTTGCCTCAGGCAAGAAACAGCTGGTGTTTGGTACTGTCCTAATTGAATCTGAAATTGTCCAAAACTTTGTATGAGAAACGTGTAGAGTATTAAACTTTATAACAGTTAGAAACAATTTAAACGTTTTTTGGCAAAGATTGACTTAGATCCACGATTATTACACATAGATAAGGGAAACAATTTATCACAATACGGTACTTGTATTACCTTTTTGTTCGACAGTTTAGAAAAGTTACATAACAAAACTAATAAATAAATAGCTTAGACTCCAACGAGTAACCTATACAATGTTCTAAAACATGTTCCCTAAACTAATATATAAGTTTGTATGTACTTTGTATGCCTAACTTACCCATCGAAAGGCCTTTACCGGTTCAGAACCGCCTCCCTTTTACATAAGGGCCTTTATATTAAGGCTCTAACATACTAGTTAATTGATTTTAGAGTACCTAACTTCTATGCAATATGTGCCTATTATTAAGGTCACGACCCGATGGAATTGACTTAGGATGAGACTTTCAATTAGCAAGAGAATTCCTCATTAACAATGGAAGATTCTGCCCTCGCTTCCCCTTTGTCACTGCAGGGGGCGCTTTAATAATTCAATTTGGAGTCGCGTTGCATGGTAATGGCGTTTTTTAATTGCTAAGTAAACTAATATTGAAGTTCTTTGGAAAGTTTTTTTCTTACGTGAATCATTTCTTTCTTAGGTAAATTAACATATATAATATAAAAAGGTAGTTTTCTTAATTTTAAGTTTAAGAATAAAGGGAAAGAACTTATATACTATAAGTATAAAAAGTAAAAATCGGACATGAACATATCCATAAATACGGATATTATAAAGTTTTATACGTAAATTTTATGGAAAAAAAATACGAAATTAGTTACAAGGGTTACAGTTAGGAGTCCTAATAATAACGTATGCAAACATTTGAGATTATGATGATGATTAAAATAAAAATACCGAAAAATAACTTACAATTTAAAATAAACAAAACACGTCCCAGCAAAATTCAAAAACCGCAACAAAAAATGACGTGTCGGCAACACTCAACAAACAAAAGCTGGAATTTATCTCACTGGCAACATTATTCTTCCTTGCCGACTGCCCGCCTCCGCTAACAGCAAATAAATCTCCCGCCATTTCTCGTAGCTCATGAGCCCTTTATTCCAGAACATCTGATAAACGGCCATTAAGCAGATTTCTTTCACGGCAGAAACAAAGTTAGTTCGCGAACAAAAGCTCCTGAAAAACAATGAAGCTTTTGAATTTAGAATAGTGGAAGCTTCGATAGGTAACTTTGGTATTTTTACAGGCAACATTATTTATTGAAGGAAAAAGAAAGCTCTAATCTTACTTTAGATATTTATTTAAAAATTATTAACATTGATTGTATTACGTTAAATGATTTTATAAAGAAATTGAATTTTTCAAGTGCGTGAAAAAACTTAGGGTAATTTTTTTGAAAAGTAGTTTTAGGGTGTTTTCTTAGTTTTAATTTAAATAGAAAGAGCTTTATTAGCTTAATCTAAGTTAATTATTAAATTGAAACTGAATATTTAATATTATAAAGAGAACAAAATATATTCATAAAAACTTTATTGGGCGTTTTAGTTAAAATGTAGTATTTTCTCTCTTAAATAATAAAGAATACCTAAAAACCAAATAGTTTTTAATAAACTCTGGTCCCTCTGTCAGTAATTATAAGAACGTTTTAGTTACAAGCATAACCTTTAAAAACTTCATAGCTTTTTAAGTATAGTAAAATAAATAATATGTAGGACAATTTACACAAATTGCTATGATCACAAACTAAGCCTTAGGCATTACTATGTGCAAGTAAGCGACGTGTTTGCCAACCTTTATTAAAAAAAATATAGTATAATGCGATTTAGATCGATCATAGAAGACTGCTTGACCTGAGTATCGAAAATTTAACCCCAGTGCATAATATCCTGGTGGTATTTAATTAATATTCCACTGCTGTCAGTCTAGTAAGATGTATGCCAGCCAACGCCTTCAGGGGGAGTCAGGATCACATTCCACAGTAAGCCTCTTGGGGATTAATCTGAAAATAAATGTTAAATTTAATCTATCAGAAATTGTTGTCGTGGGGTTAATAAAGTTATAATGGTAAAATTATTAAACTGCGCATGCGAATATTATAATTATAGTCTTACTTTAGGAAATAATAAATTATTGATTTTGTATGCTATTCTGTCTCATTAAGACAGAATTGCATACAAATTGTAATGTACATGGAAATTAAAGGATTAGTCATACACCGGTTCAGATTAGTTCACCGGTTTTCAGGAGACTACTGCAAAAATGAGTTGAAATGAGTTGATATGCGAGTATATTAAAATGTACTCGTAATGCAATTTGTCACCCATTTCGTAATCGCATCATTTAGCCGGCATATTGGGACCCCATTTATGGACTTTGTAGGTCTGCTAAAAATATATAATAGATACAAAGTCACATGCCGTGCTCCAATAAAAAAAAATAAAAAAATACAAATATATTTTTAATACTAACAACACTCATACTTTAGCTGTACCATGTAAGGTACAGCTAAGGAGTGAAAAAGAAAGAGAATACTCTTTTTGTCAAATCATTACAATTTGATATACCTATTTATATAATTATCATTTAGATATAATACTCAATATAATATTTATTACCCTAACAGTGTCTCCGCTTAGATCCCAATTCTGCTAATGCATCTAGTAACTTCACTTGTAATCGCATCCTCAGAGCTACCTTTGACGTTTTTCGTTATCTGCTGACCTGCTAATCGCCCATAAATGTGTCGAAAGTACCGATTAAAGGCAAAGTATAGGAGACATCTGGTACCATATTTTTTGGTCAGTCAATTACCAATGTCTTAAAGTTCACATAAAGTACGTTCTTTTTTTTTTCGATAATAGTAAGTAACATCACGCATGCCTTACGGAGCCCGAGACCGCCTAGAGTCTAGGCGGTCTCGGTCTAGGCCCTAGACGGCCTCAGGGTTTTATCTTCACCTCGTGGTAATCGATCGTATGAGTCTACACCGAAGAAGTGGCCAGCTCATCGCAGTATTTGGAATGACTCAATAACCCTTTATAAACAGTTTCACAAGTTGGTATAGAAAAGCTGGGACATAACCTACTCTCCGAGGCACTATAGTGGAGTTGTCAATGAAATGTTTTTTTTTAAATTAAAAACTAATTCGTACACAGGGCGTTTCGGGTTTAAACCCGCGGCCATATTCTGGTACTTTTAAAGGTAACGTAATGTTGTCAAAAATAACGTAATTCAGTGCGTCCAATATCAATGGTATAGTATGCTAAAAATTTTCATACCAAAAGCAACTGTAATACAAGAAAACAGTGCACTTTTTATTTTTGTTTTTGATGACTATTTAGTGTATTTTTTAAAGGATTTAGTTATTTTGAAGGGTTACATTCTATTTTCGTTATAAGAAACAGAATATAGTCACAGAGACCATTCGGTCTCTGTGTACACAGTTATTAAACTGTGTTGTTTTTTTGAAGATTGAGGTTTAACCAACTCGGCCACCAAATATATATTTTTGGATAATATATTCTACCTAATTTATATTATAATACACAATAAAAAATATATATCTTATATTTAATTTTACCAGAATTAACCAGGTTTGTAATATATATTACCACTTTTCACAAATAAATTAAGCCATGATAAGTAAATAAACACTGAAACACGCGCATCTCAGAAGCATCGCTTTATTTTCCCGGCTAAGTCTGCGAGTCTGCGAGACCGCCATTAAGGGGCGTGGCCTCATTCAGAAGACGATCTTAAGGTATCAAGGAATTTGTATAAGAGACATTAGGCGCCGGTTACCCTTTACGACTAACTTATGTTAGAGCCGCTTTTATTGTCGGGCTCAGTGTACTTCAACGGTACTGTACTTGAGATTTTACTAAATATAGGTTAAATTACCGTTTTGTAAATATTTATTTCTAAGAAATACTAAAACCACCGTGGGTTTAAATAAAACGCTTATAAATATATTTTTTAGGTTTTTCTCAAGTTTAACTTTCATATAACACAGATTATTAATTGATTAAAATAAAACTGAGTAATTTAAACGACTAATCTATATTATACAATAGTATTTTTTCTTCAAGAACCCAATACAATAAAGCTTATTTTATATAATTTTAAATATACCTTTATTAATCTGGATTTTCCCGACATATTATTTGTTTTGTTTAACATCCCACATCCAAATTGTAAAACTTGTCTATAAAATTACCTTGTTAATAAATTAAAAAAAAAACCTCTATGTTTGGATAAAGGAGCAAGATATTAAAGCTACTCGTAATGCAAATTCGTCTCTATCGCAGTCTATTCTGTAACCGCTTTATTTAACTGGCAAAGTGCGAGCGACCAATACTATTAAACAAAAAATTTTTAATAGACCCCATTCATAGCTTTTCGTCTGCTGCTGAGCCAACTATAAAACTTATCTATTAATCGTAAAGATTAAGAACAAAAAAAACTAAAATATAATGTTCGTACCTATAATCTAATTATTATATAACAGGTATAGGTATAAGAAATAATACTCTCATTTTCTGAAATCACCTCGGTAAATATCTTAGTAAATGTAGAGACGCCTGAAAGAAATGATATTAAGGACAGAAGAAATATTCCCCTGAATATGCCGTAATGACATATCATTAAGGCCCGACGGGACAAAGGGTGTTATGTACATAGAACTATAGGTAAGACATCTCTATTTCTGATATACCCTTTTTAGAACTAAGTTATAGGATTTGATAGATTTAACACTGAAAACATACATAATTTTTTAGTGCTAAAACAGTTTTTTGGTTTTCTTAACCAATATTTATGTATTTTTTTACAGATTATACAATTTATAAGTAAATTAAATATAATACCATCGGCTACGACGAGGTGGGATTAAAAACCCCTTCGTTGGGTACCCTGGGGCCGTCTAGGCGGTCTCGGGCGCCGTAAGGCACCCGTGATGATATGTATGTATAAATTAAAAAGTGAGTCTATCCGTCTATTAGCGGGATTTTGCGATGATTTTAATATGATTAGAGAGCTGAGTGTATTAAGTATATAGAAATAACGTAATGTTATTTCTATATACTTAATTAATAACGTAACGTTATTTCTATATACTTAATACATCCAAAAAATAAATAAATATTTGTTATTGGTAATAAAGCAACTTCGGAAAAAACTAGTAATAAAGCAAACAGTAGAAATGTACAAAATTAAATTAAAACCTTAAAAAAAAAAAAAAACATAAAAATGCGTATTAATTAAATCGACATCAAACAAAATAAATTGTTTTTTTAACAACAGCAGATTTTAAAAGCTTTATTCAATTGTTTCGCGTAAACGAAAAACTGTCGGCTTCGACAAACACAATTTGGTTATTCTTTATTTATTTTATTGATTATTAATAACGAAAATGACCAGCGAAAATGAAACAAAAAACTACATAGCCTTCATATAGAGTAGAGTATACACAATATATTTTTTTTATCATCACGGGTGCCATTTTTTTCGGGGTTCAACCAGGACGGGTTCAAACATTTCGCGTATGATATTCGGAGGCAACAACTAACAAGTGGCGAGCTTATTGCGGTGTTTATATATAGTGTTTATGGTATAGCCTCGTTGTATAAAGCGGTCACCCATCCTAGGTCCGGCCTTGTTGTCATCAACTTTATCTTGTTATCAGTTGAGCAGTGACTTAACCACTAGGCTGGGGCTGCTTTTTACCACCATACTTTTTTTTTTAATAATTAATAAATTGCATACTATTTATTTAATAATAAATACAAAAACACTAATAACAATGAACAATCTTAATATGTATAATGTATAATGTATTTGAGAAATTATAGAAATCTCATTATATTCCATATTTTAATCAATAAAAAAATTTAGTTTTTGTTATTTGTATCATCACGGGTGCCTTACAGCGCCCGAGACCGCCTAGACGGCCCCAGGGTACCCAGCGGAGGGGTTTTAATCCCACCTCGTCGTAGCCGATGGTATGAGTCTACACCGAACAAGTGGCTAGCTCGTTGCGATGTTTTGAATAGACTCAATAACCCATCTATAAACAGATCCACAAGTTGGTATAGTGAAACCGGGACCGACAGCTTAACGTGCTCTCCGAGGCACTATAGTGGTGTTGTCAAACAAATGTACATATATATTTGTTATATATTTTTGTTATTTATCTCTGGTTTTCTAAAATTATTATTATTATTAAAATATGTATTTAATCGCATAATATGATTAGGGTAGTTAGTGATGCTGTCAAATTTTCATAAACCAAAAAGCTTATTTTAATTATAGATAAGCTTAAAACATAACTAATAACCCTTCATTAAAAATTACAAAGACGTTACACATTAATTATTGTATTGTAAAATAAAACATTACAATATGTTACAAAATTGACGGTACAAGTTAATCAATGAAAAACAAATAACAATTGCCTTCATCACGGGTTTATTTGAAAGGTCCGGATCATCCTGACCATACACGCCTTTTCAAGGGTTGAATGCGGTGGAATGACTGACAGACACATAAATACCTGTCAGTTAGAACATTTTTCACGTCGTGGCCACTAACTGTTTAAGATGTTAACCCTTGAGTGATAAATGGATCTAAAGGCTTTAGCAGGTACTGCACTGCGGTCATTTTGACCATGATATTTAGGCACATTTAAAAAAAAAAAAATTAAAGTTCTTCTTAAATTTAAGAAGAGCTAGGTATCGATGCTCTTGTCGTTGGAGCAATCGCCACTCCTGCCTATTCTTGGCTAACGTATTGACCTCCCTGTACAAAGTGAGACTTATTTTCTCTTACTTGATCTATGTATCTTCTTCTGAATCTTCCTCTTCCCCTCTTTCCTTCAATCTTTCCTTCTCTTTCAATCTTTCCTTATAGTATTTTTTTAAATTACTTTACCTAATAGAAATAATAAAATTACTTGTGAGACTTGTATGATGAATCTACCTGTTAGTAAGAAGATTAATATGAAAGTAAAAGTCTAATAGTAATAACTTCTAAACTATTAAATTATGTAACTCACCATGACAACAAGATCGATGAAGACTATTTTATTTATTCAACACTTTATTTAATACAAAAGGTGGATGTCTCTAGGTATTGCCTACCAATCAATATATCATTCTTTTAACCGATACTACCTACTACACATATTGATTATAAAATATAACTGGGTTACTTTAAGGTTTTTTAATCTGCTGGCTATAAATGTTTATTTTTTAAAGATATTTTATTTGAGTAACAAGGTAGGTACATAGATAGGTGTTTAAACATAAAGATCGCCTTTATTTTACCTATTCGGAAAACAATTTTATAACAATAATTTTAACGTTTCATTCCATATATTTACATCAGTTATACATTAAAAAAAATTATTGTCAAGTCCATTTATAGTTTAAAAAATCTTAGAAGTTATGGACAAAGTTTTCTGGTAGCTACTTCTATAAGTATTTCTTAATTAATTAATTAGCAATTCTATTTAATACTATATTAAGTGGTATTGTATTACATATTTTTATGGGATCACATAATTTTTTCTCCTAAAAGAAGGAAGTTAGCATTTATTAAATATAATATTCATACTTACAAAATGAATCTAAACACCTAATTCTGTACAATAAAACGTAGATAAGAAACGAACCCATGATCGTGGCACATTTCATACATATTTACATACATAAATTATTATCTGAATTCATGATTTGGACACGCAATCCTTTACCACGTCCGGTCCACAAAGTACGCCCACATGGTTCCGGGGTCCTGGTGACCCAAGGCTGTCTTTTGTTCGTGAAGGGTTTTATTTTGAAATTATATTGTTAAGGCTATTTTAACCCTTAGGCATGTCAAGTTAATTTTATATAAATATATATTTAAAATATACTTAAATTAAATTATTAATTAAAAAAAAGATTAGAAATATATATAGCGTGTAATAAAAAGATACTATCATGCAAAAAGTACGATATTTTAAGGGTAAGCAAAGTTTAAGGAGTATAACTTGTCTGAATCTATCAGCATTTTCTTCATGCTTTGACCATCACTTAAACCCAGGAAAGGGGTTATTAATTCCAGTCTATCGTGGCAAGTGGCAAGCTCGTCGTGGTATTTGTATCGACTTAATTTTTGATTAGTTAGTAATGTATGATTTTTTTTATTATAGATAATTTCACATACCATAATTGGTGGCACATATTTCACCAATTATGGTATGTGAAATTACAATATTAAAAAACAAAACTTTTATTTAAGAAAATAATTTTAACATCATTTGTGTATCCTATTCCGTGAATAAAAATATTTCATTTTAAAAATGAGCACTTAACTTAAGTTTGCCGCTTGATATTACTTACCAGAATTTGATCCTTATAAGCGCTATAATATCGCTTATAAGGATCAAATTCTGCTCAGCTGGTGCAACTACATGATGAGTTTTTTTTCAAAATCAACCGGTTCCATTCCCGGATAGGAGATATTTTTTTTTAAATCTAATGACGCAGGTTTAGTTTTTATCAAAATCAGCCCGAGACTCCTTTGAGCATTTTCGAAATTCCTTGTAGTTTAGGATTTGATATAGTATTAGCCACACTTGAAAAATTCACCCTGTATATACCTTGAAAGATTGTACTTTGGGCTAATTTGAGGCTTACGAAATGGAAAACCTTGTCCCATCATATTACCATGTGTCGCAAATAAAAAAAAAAGGCTCCTCCATACAAATTGGTTATTTTAGTATCCATTTTTTGCGACTAGTTGTTTCATAAGAAAAATGTTTTGATTTGATCAGTAGAGCCTTATATAAACCCAAAGTACAACCTTTCCAAAGACACCATAATTTATACAAATATGTACTGAATTTACGATTTCAAGTAAGCTATTTTATTGTTATTCAAATAAGTATTCGTGTAAAATAACAAACATATTTTTTCTTTGTCCCCAGGTGAGTCACGACTCGTCTCCCCTTGTACCGACAGCGCCCCCTCGCGGCGAAGGCATACGTTTTGCATGTGCAAGACCGCTCCGGTACCAGTAGGTAGGGTAGGTATTGATTTGAAGTTCAAACACCTAGCCGTTTGCGTGTTTACCATGAGGGTAGGTAAATATATTTTTTTGTGCTTTTTTTTAAATATTTGAAATACGATTAAAGTCTTGGAATAAAGTTTCAGAGGTTTATTGTATTGTTTTGTAATATATTATAATCATCTTGGAATCATTAATAATATGTAGTTAGGTTTAAAGAACTTTATTTCCAAAAGAATTACAAAATTCACTATATATAGAAACAATTATATACATAAATTATACACGTAAATATATAGTAAATCGGCAAACAAACAAGACATGATTATAACAAGAACACAAATCTATTTTGTTTGGTATTAAACTAATTTACAAAATAAAGCAATAATAATTACAAAAAATAATAATAATAATTGAAACTATTTAAAAAAGTTAATAGGAAAAAAAAAGTAAGTATAAGTTAGTGCTCAATCCTATATGTAAAACAAAGTATTTTGAACTTATCACGTTTTTAGCTTAATCTAGAGATAATGATGTTAAATGGTATTCTATGGTTTAATAAAACAAATAACTTATTTGCGTAAACGCACTATTTTTATATAAAGATAACTTGGCTTAAAAGCAAATTTTGAACGAAAATCGACGTTGATTTTAACATGTAGCAGGGCTATTTAATATTTTTTTATAAGTACATATAGGACCACAAAGTCGTACCTATTTTTTTTATAGGGTATAACAAAAATCCTATGTATAGTTATATAATCCTGTATTCTAGTCTAATATATATATATATATATATATATATTTCTAGAATATGTATAACTTTCACTATCAGACCACTAACTCTAAAAGAGAAAAAACAAACAATGTATTTTACTCAAATAGACGAACACGATATAAGTATGCATTGATCATCTGTATATATACATACATACATATCATCACGGGTGCCTTACGGCGCCCGAGTCCGCCTAGACGGCCCCAGGGTACCCAGCGGAGGGGTTTTAATTCCACCTCGTCGTAGCCGATGGTATGAGTGAGACACCGAACAAGTGGCTAGCTCGTCGCGATGTTTTGAATAGACTCAATAACCCATCTATAAACAGTTTCACAAGTTGGTATAGTGAAACCGGGACCGACAGCTTAACGTGATCTCCGAGGCACGAGTACACGAGTGGTGTAGTCGAACAAATGTAGATATTTTTTTAAATTAGAAACTCATTGGTACACACCGGGATTCGAACCAGGGACCTAAGTGTTTTTAAGTCCAAGGTCTAACCAACTCGGCCACCACGTATATATCTTATTTCACTTAATTAAAGTTGGTCCCACAGTGAAAGCTATAATAATAATATGTGGAAATTAGTCCTGTGTTATGGGTACCGAATCAACAATACTTTTTCATGATAATAGCATAAGAAAACGTAGGTACTTAGTCTATGCCCCAAGTATAAGTCTATTGCATCGACTTTTTGTCGAGGTAGTCTCCTTTCATCATGCGGTTACGAAACGGGCGATTGAATTGACTATAAAGCAGCAAATATATAAAAATTGACTCGTAATGCAAATACGTCTTTGTCGCCGTCCATTCTTGCTTTAGCCGTATCATAAATGATACGGCTAAAGCCGGCATAGTGGGAGTAATCAATATTGTTAAACTACAATGTATAGAACGACACCAATCATGGACTTTGTAAGATACAAAGTCACAAAGTGCCGTGCTGCAATAAAAATAAAGTAGAAATCGAACCTTCGCCCTCACAAACATAAAAGCACAGAGTTAGTTCAAAGTTCAGAGTAGATACCTATGTACTTTACTAGGTAACCGTCTGCCGTGACATAAAGCCAATTCTCAGGACATTATTAAAGTCAGGAAGTACATATAAAGCTTAATAAAGTTGTTGTTTACGACAGCAGCATCCCTGGCTGCTACAATGTAGTTTGCTTTATGCTCATCCCGCGCAATCTGTAGGGAATTAGGGTTGTCGCGTGTAGAACCTTGGGCACAGATCAGCTTCGCTTCAGGACTGACTCTGACTCGTCTTTCTATACAGCAACGCACACTTCAGAATCGCAATTTTATTTTTCTCAATCCAAAAATATTACTACTATAAAATGGTACATTAATCTGTGGGAGATTGGAAGTCGATTTAGGGTCTTTTTTTATTTAGGCCCGTTTTCAGGAATGCAGCTTTGAACGATTTTTAGTAATAAAGCAGTAATAACTCGCTCCTCGCCGTTTGTCTTATATATCTTATGACTCGAGAATGGTCTCTAGAGCTTGCTAGACCGACCGATCGGACTCGTTACCTATATACTCGTAGATGCAAAAACCGTCAAGCGACCTAGCCGTGTTTCGGTTTTAGTCTGTGGGTTTACAGGTTGTTAGGAGACTATTGCATCGAATTCCTGTCGAAGTGGTAGTCTCCTTTTAGGGCGCGCTTACGAAATGGGCAGTTAATTTGACAAATCTTCGAAGCTACTAAATTGGACTCGTAATGCAAATTCGTTTTTAACGTATTTCGTAACCGCATCATTTAGCCGGCATAGTGGGAGCGATCAATGTATTGATTATCATGGATTTTGTAGTTCTTATCACCAGGTAGATACAAAGTCACATGCTGTGCTCCAGTAATAAAGAAGATTCTGTTTTATACAAATGGTTCTAAAGTAAATATTCCATTTTCATCACATTATTATCTTCTTGGAGTTAAAATTTCAAATGTTGATAAGTTCAAACAAAACGAAAAATTCGTGAGTTAAAGATGACAGACGGCGTTTCGACAGGCCAATAATATAAACTGTATGACCAACGTTATAGAGCTCATATTCGCGAACTAAACTTTTACTTAGAATCCTTTCGCCAAGAGGTTACATCGTATAATGAAGCCTTTTTTTACTTCCGTGATCGAGAAAATGTGCTAAGACACTTCGGTGCTGCTTTATCGCTCGAGCACTCTAGATAAAATAAAGGCAAGGCGACAAGTGTCGACAGCGTACCCCATGCTTATAGATATATATAGAGAGCCGCCCTAATGCCTAAAAGTGCCTTTCCAAACGTGAGAACAGAAGATGGCCGCCGTCATTCAAAATAAAAAGTGAGAACAAAAATATTATAAGCAAACACTGAGATTCTACTTTTACTAATTAATTAGATATCAACGGCATATCAAAGGCAAAGTTTGGTTATGGGAAAAGTCGTTCGATTTGATCAGCAGAACCTCATATTAGTCCAAAGTACGTCCTTTCAAATTCACCCTGTATATATATATATATATATTAACTTTTTTTATAAATTCCTTATCATAATAATCGTAAATTATTAAAAAGATGAAATGCAATGGAAAAGTTTTACTTCACTCTAATATAGAGTTATTAGAAGAAATCACATAGAAATCTGTGTTTAAGTGAGTAGATAACAAGCAACGGCAAATTTCGCTAAACCTAGTTGCCTCAGTGGTTGACTACTTTACCGCGAAATCGAGGATAGTGGGTTCGAGTCCCTCCCACCAGGAATTCTTTCATTGCATTAATCTTTAAAAAAAATCAATATCTAGCGTGTATATATATATGCGACAACCCTAAAGAGTCTTTCTTTGATCACTGTAACATAGTTGCAACTGTTATATAACAATGTGCACTGTTTCAGACCCAGGGTTAGTTAACTTAAAACTTTAGGAATCAGCGGGTTTCTTGAGTTTTCTTTTTTTTTCTACTTTATTGCTGTTTTTACTATGTAGATTTAACATGATAACTTACTTGGTTTTATATGATAGTTATTTTTATTACAAACAGCGTCTGCGTTAGACCTCAATCTTGGAATAATGAGGTCGAAGAGATAGCACACTTTGTAAGTGCATAGTTAACTGTTACTATTGTATTAGATGCTTATATATACCACGAGTACCTTACGGCGGCCGAGACCACCTAGACGGCCCCAGGGTACCCAGCGGAGGGATTTTTAGTCCCACCTCGTCGTAGCCGATGGTATGAGTCTACACCGAACAAGTGGTTAGCTCATCGCGAGTTTTTGAATAGACTCAATAACCCATCTATAAACAGTTGGTACAGTGAAACCGGCACCGACAGCTTAACGTGCTCTCCGAGGCGCTATAGTGGTATTATCAAACAAAATGTATAAATTTTTGAATCAAAAACTCATTAGTACACACCGGGGTATCGAACCAGGGACCTAAGTCTTTTTAAGTCCAAAGTCTAACCAACTCGGCCACCACGTATATTAGATGCTTATGATTGTAAAAATACTAATTAGATTTTCTCAAAAAACACTGTGGTAAAGGAGACACGTAGACAGTGGTTGGCATCAGCTTTTAATATATAAACACCTAAACTTTCAGGAATAATTTATCTAAATAATGGTAAAAGCGCATTAAAATAGATTGTATAAATTATAACCTGGTGGGTACCAGATTACAAGTTGTACAAAACCTTATCAAAACTTCATAATAACCTGGTTGCGAAGCCCGCAAAGTTATCAGAAAGCGCAACCGGTATAACGTCCGTCTACTACGGAAAACTGCTTCAACACAACGTGTAAAGTAACTCTCTGACTTCACTTTTTGTTTCCGTTCAGGTATTTTTCCCCGCTATATGTACTCTAAAAGCGGATTAACACTGCACGGCATACGTTCGGCAATATCCGTAAATAGCTACAGAGGTTTCAGCCAATTTTACAATTTTTTGGTGTTTTAAGAGGATGGCCTGATAAGGCTCTTCGATGCTCATGCTGATTTAACTGCTCTTCCCGCGTATAGACGGTGAGTCGGTATGTTTCCATACATATGTATGTAAACCTTTCTCCCGACCTTCAATAAGAGAAAGAGCACGTATGATATTTTACCTACAATTTATGCAGAAAAACGACTTTTAGGCCAAAACTGTTTTCTAAACTAAACTTTAATGGATTTGAAAAAAAAAATGATCACATTATATTAAAAAGAAAATAAACAACCCACTTTTTCCTTTTTTTTAATATTCTAGGATTGATATTTTTTTATTATACCAAACATTAAAAAAAATCGTAACCATCCACAAAAGAGACTACTACCTAGATATGATCGACGCAATAGTCTCCTGATTATCATTTATTAGTAAAGTGATGTGAGAGAGACAGAACTATTAATTAAAAAGTAAGAGTTTTTCTCCTCTTTAGCAAGAATATGAGTTTACATTAAACGTAACGTAATAGCGTAGTGTATTACGAACTCAATTTAATGTAACACGCATTATGTTAAACATAAATTTCGTAGTAATGCGTAGCCTATTCGTTCACTACGCTATTGCGTAATCGGACAGAGTTCATTAGGCGTTTGCTGACTCATTGACTACGCTACCCAAGGGTTGAGTGCCTTTACCGTAGCAGGGTCGTCCTTTTGACATGCTCCTCATTAGTGCGTTTGAGATGGCCGTTGTTTTGACATGCTCCTCATTAGTGCGTTTGGTATGGCTGTGGTTTTGACATGCTCCTCATTGGCGCGTTTGGTATGGCTGTGGTTTTGACATGCTCCTCATTGGTGCGTTTGGTATGGCTGTGGTTTTGACATGCTCCTCATTGGTGCGTTTGGTATGGCTGTGGTTTTGACATGCTCCTCATTGGTGCGTTTGGTATGGCTGTGGTTTTGACATGCTCCTCATTAGTGCGTTTGAGATGGCCGTTGTTTTGACATGCTCCTCATTAGTGCGTTTGAGATGGCCGTTGTTTTGACATGCTCCTCATTGGTGCGTTTGGTATGGCTGTGGTTTTGACATGCTCCTCATTAGTGCGTTTGAGATGGCTGTGGTTTTGACATGCTCCTCATTAGTGCGTTTGAGATGGCCGTTGTTTTGACATGCTCCTCATTGGTGCGTTTGGTATGGCTGTGGTTTTGACATGCTCCTCATTGGTGCGTTTGAGATGGCTGTTGTTTTGACATGCTCCTCATTGATGCGTTTGAGATGGCCGTTGTTTTGACATGCTCCTCATTGGTGCGTTTGGTATGGCTGTGGTTTTGACATGCTCCTTATTGGTGCGTTTGGTATGGCTGTGGTTTTGACATGCTCCTCATTAGTGCGTTTGAGATGGCCGTTGTTTTGACATGCTCCTCATTGGTGCGTTTGGTATGGCTGTGGGTTTGACATGCTCCTCATTAGTGCGTTTGAGATGGCCGTTGTTTTGACATGCTCCTCATTGGTGCGTTTGGTATGGCTGTGGTTTTGACATGCTCCTCATTGGTGCGTTTGAGATGGCCGTTGTTTTGACATGCTCCTCATTGGTGCGTTTGGTATGGCTGTGGTTTTGACATGCTCCTCATTAGTGCGTTTGAGATGGCCGTTGTTTTGACATGCTCCTCATTGGTGCGTTTGGTATGGCTGTGGTTTTGACATGCTCCTCATTGGTGCGTTTGAGATGGCTGTTGTTTTGACATGCTCCTCATTGGTGCGTTTGAGATGGCTGTGGTTTTGACATGCTCCTCATTGGTGCGTTTGAGATGGCTGTTGTTTTGACATGCTCCTCATTGGTGCGTTTGAGATGGCCGTTGTTTTGACATGCTCCTCATTGGTGCGTTTGAGATGGCCGTTGTTTTAACATGCTCCTCATTGGTGCGTTTGAGATGGCTGTTGTTTTGACATGCTCCTCATTGGTGCGTTTGAGATGGCTGTTCTTTTGATATACTCCTCATTGGTGCGTTTGAGATGGCTGTTCTTTTGACATACTCCTCATTGGTGCGTTTGAGATGGCCGTTGTTTTAACATGCTCCTCATTGGTGCGTTTGAGATGGCTGTTCTTTTGACATACTCCTCATTGGTGCATTTGAGATGGCTGTTATTTTTGACCAAAACGCCACTAAGGGATGACTTTTCAATCCTCAGATTAAGTTTATGAAGACCTGCCACATTTTATTCTTTTACCATACTAATTATTCAATAGATAACATGTATGAACAATTGTTGTAAATTTGACAGTTCTTCATACAAGAGAACTGTTGAATAACTTCAATAATATAGTATGATGTTTGGGTAAAACGAAATTAGCTTTTATACATTTATAAAGCTTTGTACTAATAACATAAAACATATTGACGCTATGTGCTTTGTACAAATTCATGCTACATATTTTTAATGGACCTTTCATTCACCTGATGGTAAGTAAAAGTTCAATCACATTCTCAAACAAGAATAGCAATGGCTAGAATTGGTTGAGTTTACTATGTCTGCTTGTGGAACTTATTCACGACTCACTTAAATAACAACATGTAACGTTATTTTTTTATTTATTTTATTTAACCTGTTGTGTCGCACTGTTGGGCATAGGTCTCCCTTCCCTCCTTCCATCTCTTTCTGTGTCTAGCTGTCCTGGATCAATCCTTTGGAAAGGCGTCCAGCTCGTTTATCCATCCCCTCCTGGGCCTACCGCGTTGTCTTTTCCGGGCCCGTGCACTCACTCTGTGGTCATCCTCGCCCATAATTCGCCTGGCATTCGACACACGTGGCCAGGCTAGTCCCATTTGAGCATGGCGGCTTTCTGAGTAGCGTCGGCTATTCGCGTCCTAGAGCGTAGTATGCTATTCCGTATCTTATCTATACGTTTAACGCCTAGCATACTGCGCTCGTTGGCAAACCCCGATTTTGAACTTCTTTTGGGCAGTCAAAGTCTGTGCTCCATAAGCTAGGATGGGAAGAATGCACATATGCATATTGCATAAGTCTACATTTCAGGGTTAATGGCAGGTTACCTTTAAGCAACCCTTTCATTGACAAATAGCTCTTCCAGGAATTTTCGTTGCGCCGATCTTTAACGTTATATTAAACTGTAAAAATAATTTCTACATTTCTCATAGGCGAACGGAATAGTAGGCTTATTATTTAATAAGCCGTAGTTTAAACATAATTAACCTACAGTTACTCGCGACCTTAACCTTGGTATCGATTAAATAAACCAAGGAAACAAATGTAGAGTCGCGTGTAGTATTTTTTTATGAGGTAGAGGGAATTTTATTTGAATTCATGAAAAATAAAACTTTAAAAGGCTTTTTTAAGAAGGGTGGAATATCCCTAGCATAAAATATATTTAAATCCGATTATAATGTGCATCTTGCTATATTATTGACTAGTATGGCTACTAGCAAATAATTTTTAAAATTGCTTCAGTATATAATAAAATCTTTTTCTTTATAATATTTGTAATAGATTGTTAGATTTTGTTAGTGCAAGAGGAATTCCAACAAATTCTTTGCATCGTCTATTGAAGGATCTTGGCCTTCCAAGATCAGCCGTCGGAACTTTTATGGCGTGTTTCCAAGATAGATTATAGTAAGTATAGATAAAATTAAACGTATTTGATAATCGAATATCAAACACGAATAATACTAATAATATTTCGGCGGAATATAATTAAATCTCCTGTCAAATCATAAGAACAGAAGATGAAAGGCCAAAACAAAAATCGAGACGAACGAGGGAACAGAACATGGCTAAAAATTAAAAGAAACAACAAGTAGAATTAATCTGTTTTCTACATACATACATACGGCGCCCGAGACCGCCTAGACGGCCCCAGGGTACCCAGCGGAGGGGTTAATAATCCCACCTCATCGTAGCCGATGGTATGAGTCTACACCGAACAAGTGGCTTGCTCGTCGCGAAGTTTTGAATAAACTGAATACCCCATCTATAAACAGTTTCACAAGTAGGTATAGTGAAACCGGGACCGACAGCTTAACGTGCTCTCCAAGGCACTATAGTGGTGTTGTCAAACAAATGTACATATTTTTTTAAAATTAAAATCTCATTGGTACACACCGGGATTCGAACCAGGGACCTAAGTGTTTTTAAGTCCAATGTCTAACCAACTCGGCCACCACGTGTATTCTATTATATCTGTTTTCTATTATGGTTTTTAGATTTTTGAAGCAATTATTTCCATACGCCCGAATGCTTTTAAGTTTCTAAACAATTATTTGTTGATATTTGTTGTAAATAAAAAAAACTAAAACTAACCGGTAACCTAACGCGACAAACAAACAAGAAAATTGCTGCACCAGTTTACAAACTGCCTTGTCGGCCGGTTGTGTTTCGAAATTGGAGTGAGTTTTGAAACGTTTTTCATTGGGGAATTGCGTCCCAACGACTAGCGTTAATTGCTTGCTACTCGATTAACTTTAAATCGATTTTGGAACGCAAATAGAGTATACGACTAGTCGATTGCTTATACACGTATCGATATTAACGCGAAACGTGAAATAACTTTTTTTTGACATACGAGTACGTATGTTGTCATAAAATATTCTGTTAAAATTTTTACCTTTTTAATTTTAACGAAACAAAAACATCCATTGAAAAAAGGTTTTTATAAAAATAATGTATTAAATAAAATAATTTATAAAAGGTTTAGAAACTTAAAAAAATATACCATAGAAATATCATGGGTTACTGGTACCCTGAGGGCCAATTTTCACGGCCCAATTTTCAAATCCTCTTAAATAAAAATCCATTAAGGCATTAACATCTCGTGAAGTCTCCGAACCACTACTCAAGATCTGGATGGAAGCCAGATCTCAAACCCGCTCTCAAGATTTATTACAAAACTAAGTCACGGAAAATTGTGCTCTGTGCCATTATAATAACGAACCATTTAATTATTTGGTGAGGAAGATATTGAATTAAGATACTTCATTTGTTTTTCATAACGTTATTCCTTGTGGAGGATTTAAGACTTATTTCACTTATTTTTTATAATAATAGGTAGTTTTATTTTTGATATAATTTGGTTTAAATTAATCTAATCAAAAAAAAATACGAAGGTATTATTATTACAAACATTTTTTTTTAAATTAGAGCAAGGCATGTGACTTTGTATCTACCTGGTGGTAAGCAGACCTACAAAGTCCATGGATGGGGTCGGTCAATACATTGTTGTTTAACAACATTGATCGGTCCCACTATGCCGGCTAAAAGATGCGATTACTAAATAAATGGACGGCGAGACAAATTTGCATTGTGAGTCATTTAAATATTCTCACTGGGTTATCGTTAATTAAAGCGCCCGTTTTGTAATCGCACCCTGAAAGAGACTACCAATTCGACAAGAAATCGATGAACCCATCGACTAAACCCGAAGGTCGCTTTGCAGTTTTGATCATAGTACCATCACGAGTCCCACCTAGACGTAGCTGATTCTACGCTGAACTAGTGGTCAGCACCTCACGGTATTTTCAACCCAACTATAAACAGTTTCACGAGTTTTTATAGTGAAACTAAAATCGACAGTTTAACATTCTCTCCGAGGCCCGACAGCTTAACGTGCTCTTCTCTACTGACTTTTTTTACCGGAGCATGGCTTGTGACTTTGTATCTACCTAATGGTAAACAGGTCTACATAATATAATACCCCATTCAGTCGATCAATACGTTATTGTATAACAGCATCGCTCTCACTATAAATGATGTGGTTACGAAATAGGCGGCGACACAAACGAATTTGTATTACGAGTCTTTATCAGCCTCGCGCTGTTTTGTCGTCAAATTAACTGCCCGTTCCGTAACCGCTCACTCAAGGCAGACTCGACACGAAATCTGAATGTAAAAAATTTTTCTTTGTCTGCCAAAATATTTTAGCTAGGTAAATATACCTACTAGGCTAGCACTTTAATAGCACAGACCCTATAATATTTAAAATTAATGACTAACCTAAAATTAAAATACTAGGAGACTATGACTAAGCAGGAATCCCCGCGTGACAACCATTGTGAATCACCCACCCTTATAAACATAGAGGGGGGAGATTGCATTGCGGATTGCGGTTTGGTAATACCGTGGTTTGTCTGTCAATGAAAAAGGAAATGGATACTTATTTAGTTTATATACACGCCACCCAAGGCTTGCTCGGGGTAGCTAGAGACATAACACATGAATTTAGTTTTAAACTAATATCGTAGGTTTTTTTGCTTTTTCCATTAAATTTCTCTCTACGGAATTATTGTTATTCATATTTAAAATTTTCTTTCTATGCTGAGAATAGATGTTAAAAAACTATAAAAATGTTAAATAAAGAAAAGATAATCAATTAATATAAAATAATTACATTAAAAGGTCTATGATAAAAGTAAATACAAATATAATTAATGCCCAAAAAGTTACTTATAATACAAAAATGTACTTTTACCTTGTTAAACAAAAATATTTCTTCAACTAAGTATCTAAATAAAATAAAAACAATAAAACGTACCTACATATTCCGACGTTGAATAGGCATATTATTTTAATGTAATATAATATGCCTTTACTACATTTTATATCTTATTCAGATTTAAAATGATTAGTAGGTAGATAGTATATATTACTTAATAAATACCATCATTTAGCTCCGGAGAACCATTTTAATATATATATTTAAATAATAGACATTTCGTGTATTTTGTAAATATTGTTTCTATGTATTTAAAAGATTATTGCTGGATAACATTACTTAAACAGTTTTATTTCATAAAAAAACATTTAGAATATTTGATTAAAAGTATAATTTAGCGGACAAGGTAACAATAATAATATATAAATTTACCTCGGAAAACGAGTCTTCTTGGAATGTGGAGATCCCAAATGCTACGCCTAATTATATCAAAAAATCAGCATTGCCATAAAAAGAAGCAATGCTGCTAGCGTATTAGGTACCCTACCAAGTGGCGCCTCATACAGTGATTTTTTCTTACTACTTCAAATTTAGTTTTATATTTTCTAGGTTAATTTATTATATATTTTGTAAAGTTTTATCTCAAAGTAGATCTCAATGTAAACTTTTAATAAATCAATTCAAATTTTCTCTACAGATCAATTTAGCATTTAAATTAGAAACAGGAAAGTTGTAACTCGATGCAATTAGCACGTTGTAATGCGCCTCGCTCGCCTCCTAGTAAAAAAAAAATAGGGGAAAAGTTGGGAGCGAAGGGAGAAACTATGGCGCGTCGGGGAGGAAATTGCATTATGGGAATCCGAACCTTTGAAGCGATTTGTTTTTAATTGTCTTAGTTAGTGAGGTTATAATAATATTTGTCTTTTATTTTTTATTGTATTTTATAATCTATACTATAATATTATAAAGCTGAAGAGTTTGTTTGTTTGGTTGGACGCGCTAATCTCAGGAACTACTGGTTTGAATTGAAAATTTATTTTAGTGTTGGATAGCCCATTTATCGAGGAAAGCTAAATATACGCCACGACCAATAAAAGCGGAGTAACAATGAAAAATGTGGCAAAAACGGGGAAAAATCATTCCTTTTGAAAGCGTATGCTGCGTAAACGGTTAAAGTTACGCAGACGAAGTTACGCGGATCAGCTAAATAATATACGTGGAGCGACCGAGTTAGTAAGACTTAAAAACATGCAAAGTATAGGAATAATTTGTACATTTGTTTGATATCACCACTAAATTGTCTAGGAGGGAGAGCACGTCGATCTAGTTCCACTATACCTACTTGTGTAAATCGTTTGTACCTAAATTTATGGAACCCTGTGACGTGACGAATTTGCAATTTATCCGATGTGGAAGACGAGAAAACCCTTCTCCTGGGTACCCTAAGGCTTTTGACGGCCTCAAAATTGTAAGGTAAAAAAGATCCTTCCACAGACGATATTTTATTATATTATGGAAATTAAAGAAAACGGAATCGTACCGAGTTCATAATCGACATATTTTAAATTTTACTTCTTATTGTATATTTAATAAGAAAGCTTTTTATATTTAATTTTTGAGTTTCTTTTACCCCAATATTATTTAAATTTATATTACAAAAACAAATTCGAATCTATATATATATATATATATCATCAGGGGCGCCGTACAACGCCCGAGACCGCCTAGACGGCCTCAGGGTACCCAGCGGAGGGGGTTTTAATCCCACCTCGTCGTAGCCATTGGTATGAGTCTATAAAACAAATTCGAATCTAATCCACCTTATTAACAATTCACGCACTTTAAAACAACTTTTGTTACGACTCCCACTACCTTACACTAAAAGCTTTTACTACTTCTATTTTCAAATAAACTCTAACTTACTACCTACGTAGTAAATATAACTCTATGTATACCAGTAGTAGAGCTACATTTCCCTTGAAAGCCTCTCGCCGATAGTGCATTTATAAGTGAATCAGTGAGCAGCTTGTTGCACGGAAATGAATTAGCCGACCGTCTGCCTCCGTCATTATATTAGTGTACTTTACATTATCAATTAATACGCTCCTGAAAGCTCGCTAATAATGTAAGCGTATATTTTAGAGCAGGTAATATCTATACGATATATGTGGTGGCCGAGTTGGTTAGAGCTTGGACTTAAAAACACTTAGGTCCCTGGTTCTAATCCCGGTGTTTACCAATGAGTTTTTAATTTAAAAAAAAATGTACATTTGTTTGACAACACCACTATATTGCCTCGGAGAGCACGGTCCCGGTTTCACTATACCAACTTGTCTATAGATGTTTATAGATGGGTTATTGAGTCTATTCAAAACATCGCGACGAGCTAGCCATTTGTTCGGCGTAGACTCATATCATCGGCTACGACGAGGTGGGATTAAAAACCCCTCCGCTGGGTACCCTGGGGTCGTCTAGGCGGTCTCGGGTGTAAGGCACCCGTGATGATATGTATGTATGTAGGTAATATCTACTACAAAAATACTGCGAGTGATGTACCTTAAGAGCCCTGCAGTTGTGTTGAAGCCCATACAAACGTTCCAATATTACAACTTGGCTGTTAGTCAAAGTTCAATTATTATTTTTATGTTGGTAATTGTAAATAAAAATCTTTCTGTTGTGGGTAATTATTTTTTGTATTGTAATATTATATAAACTTTTTTTCTGATTAAAAATAAAAATCCTAATAAAAACAAAGATTAATTAATACAATGCGACAAATTCATAGTAGTAGCGACAAGTATTACTGGAAATGCGAAAGCTCATTTTGTATGGAGATGAGTTCTCGAATGCGAATGCAGTGTCCTTAAGGCCGGAGAAGGACTTTTTTAGTTATTGTTTTTATTTATTTATAGTCAATTGCTTATGTTTATTTTTATTAAAGTATGAAACTCTCTTTCTAAAAAATAATAAAAGTCCGCCGGCCATATTCTCTTTCTTATAATGTGGGGGTAGATTGTCAAAATGGCGCGATAGCAATCAGAGAACGTAAAAAACTACTCTGGTTGGGGGAGAGCGCTCTAATAGCGGACATCTAACGCTCACGGTATAAGCTAATAATAGAGCTTTCTATTGGTGAAAGAATTTTTAAAATTGGTTCAGTAATTTTTGAGTTTTGTCCGGAACAAAAAAACAACAATTTTTTTCTCTTTTAGTGTAGGTATAATTATTTTTTAATTTAATTCAAAGCGTTATTTTTTGTCTTCATTTTAGTAATTTTTTTCATGATTTTTTATAGTAATAATAGGGATCAGCAGTTGTTTTATGAATTATTTAAAAAAAAAAAAATTTTTATATAGTCCTTTTGAAACGTGTAAGTAGATTTTTTCACTTTAAACTTATATGGCTATGTAACTAGTGACTCACAAACCCCTTCATTCATCTATGTTCTAAAAGATAGCTAACTATCAAAGCCTTCCAGTCTGAAGTTTGCTGATTAAATTATCTTCAGGTATAGACTTAATCATTTTCTTGGAAACTGTTAAAAGCCTTCCAAGTTAAAAGTCGGTGTTCGTTTCAATATTAATAAGAAGAATAGGCAATGAAGTGAAATTAAACGAAACGAACAAATTTTAATTTATGTAATATTCATGATTTATATTATTAATGTTTAGAGTAGGTATGCGTTATATTAAATAAAGAAGATACTTAATTCATAATAGTTAATTTAATTAGTTTGCTAATGTTTTTTTGGTTTATTGTATGACAATAAATTTGATTCGCGTTTAAATGTAAATGAAATCTCTCTGGTCTAGTTAGTGCGTTGGTCTAGGCCTTAGGTTTTATTTTATTTTATAGATGTATGGTAAGGAGACCTATAAAGTGCATAAGTGGGCTCAATCAATATGATTGTTTAACAATATTAATCGCTCCCACTATGCCGGCTAAAAGGTGCGTTTACGAAATCGGAGGCAACAAAGACGAATTTGCATTATGAGTATTTTAATATCCTCGCTGCTTTATCGTCAACTTAACCACCCCTTTCGTAACCGCATCGCGGAAGGGGCCACCTCGACAAGATATCGATGTCGAAGTCCTGAATACTGGTGAACCTACAGACTAAAGTCGAAACATGATTAGGTCACTTGACGGTTTTTGTTGGTTTCTGCAGATGTTATAGAGACCCTCCCACCTAGGTTCGATTCCCACACATGGCAAATAATAAAAGTATTTTTTTATATAGCTTGCTATGGTCTGGGTGTTTATAAAATATAATAAGTTGTAGTATTATTGTTTCTGGTTAGCATAGTACAAGTCTAGCGCTTATTTTATGACCTGAGGCTCTACCACGAGTTATATATAGGTAAACACAAAACCTTTCGGAATTGTGTGTGAAATGTCCTACATATTATTATTATTAATGCTGTACTCCATTATTGCATTTTTCATATGTAATACATATAATAAAAATGAAAATAACAAAAATCTTGACGTCATGGCGACGTCAAAAAGCTACCTGGGGTACATTAATTGATTAAAAAAAAATGCGGGATGGACATTTAAATAGGATATAGAACTATAATCTATTATTTTTAGAATTCTGAGTGACGACTGTTTGTTTGTTTGTCGGGGGGATCACTTAAAAACTACTGGACCGAATTATACGTAGTCCTTTTTGTTGCTAATTATAATAGCTATTAAATCTGTAGGTGTAAAATGGGGTATATATTTCGATATAAATACAGAGAGTCTCTTAGTTAGTAGAAAAGTTTTTAAAAACACCCAAAAGAAATAAATGTTATTAAATGATATATAGTATTTTTTTGTTTTTAAATAGATACGCTTACGAAGTTGCGGGCACCAGCTAGTAATAAATATATCTAGAATTAAAAAAAGGCGGTAGATATATAAATAGGTACAGCAACGTACAAAAATCCAATAAGTTAGGTACTGGCCGTCACAGAGACGGACTAATAAATTTATCACAACCAGAGCGAAGTGTCCAACTGTGGAGACCAGTAAATCAGTTGGACAGGAAAGAGGTTTCGTAGAAGAAAGCTAGAGAGCGCAACTTTCGTCCTAACCAGGTGGTAGATGGAGAAACCTTCAAGTGACCTAATCATGTTTTGGTATAAGTATGTGGGTTCACTGGTTTTTACTTCTACATCGATTGCTTAATGAGGTTTTTGTATAACTTTTTATTTTTTTATTTTTTTTAAGAGCTCAGCATGTGACCTTGCATCCACCTGATGTTAAGCAGTATGCAATGTCCAGGAATGATAGCAACAAGCGGATGCATACAGGTGCACTGCTGGTTGCCATCATTATGCCGGCTTAAGATGCCTATTCACGCTTCGTTTAAAGGACTCTAGGTTATAAGAGGAAGGAAACACGCAAGCTGGTAGGGCATTCCACATTTTACTTGTAAAGTCTAGATAAATTTAAATTTAGCTAAGTCCAAACACTAATTCTATTCTAAAAACTGATTGAGTCCTTCAAGAACACTTTAGTTATAGAAGATTATGTCTGATCTTTTATTTAGCAAAAAAAAAATGCGGAAAAGAGACAAAACGTTCCATAACTCAAGTGTTCTTCAAGGCCTCAATATTTTTTTTATGAATAAGGCCTTTAGATTGTACAAAAATATTAAGAGATCCATAATATTTTTAAATACGCCACAATTTGTTTATGAAATGAAAATAACTACCTATTTTCCTTTTATATTTTTTTATTAAAAATTACTTACACATAACTTTTAATTCATCTAACACTTATTATATTACACGAATAAAAGATATTCCTTAAATTCGCATGACAGTATATTATCAGTCTTACATCACACAATGTAAGACGCCATAGTTGAAATAAACCAAACTTCTATCTATCGTATCTTTTAGTTTCAATGCAACCAAACTCTACTCAAAGACTGGTCACAACATTTTAGTACAGGGGCTTGGGAATGGCTGAACCATGTCACGAAGTTGGGAGGCATTAGTTTCAGTATAGAAGTCTAGCTTACAACTTCGGTACCACGATATTAAAACCAGTTTTCGTATTACTTTCTGGCGAAGTTTAACTACTTTTGTGATATTTTTGTGACAACTACATTTAAAGGTATATGTCTACCAAATTCTCATGACAAATAGAGATGTTTCTTGTGTGAGTTTCAAGTGGTTTTTTAGATATACTATTTGAGGAAAACACAAATCCTCGGTAAAGGATGACGAATCACTTATTTTCATATAACAGCAATATATTTTTTATGTTTATTTTGTAAATGTAAAAGTGCGCGTCAGCTAGGCGCACTTTTATATACATGTCGGCATGAAGGTAAAAACCGTGCCCATCCGCGCGCCGCTACGCGTTTTTGCATGCATGTCGGTGATAGTTTCACGTTACCAAACATATTTTGATTTGAAGAAGAAAATTCATAATTCAAAATCATCATTCGATCATTCAAGAACATATTTTGAATGATCGAATGATTATGTTGAATTATGAATGGGAACGACCAATACAATGTTGTTTAACAACATCATTGGTCGCTCTTATTATTCCAGCTACATGAAGCGGTTAGAACCTACCATCAGGCGCCTTCTGTACCTAACAAAGGGGTATTTAAGCCACTTCAAAAAAGGAGGTTCTCAATTCATTGCATATGTCTTTTTTTATTTTGGAGATGTTACTTTATATATCTGTCTAATCTAAACCAATTTATTTATATTCTTTATTAAAACCTCGTCGTAGCTTGGCGGTATTCTGAATATACACCGAATAAGTGGAGAGCTCGTAGTGGCATTTTTATAGACTTATAAACAGCGTTACAAGTTGGTTAGTAAAACTGGGACCGAAAGTTTAACGTGGTCTCTGAAGCGCTATATATGTTTATACTACATATGTTTCACAAAACATATGTAGTATAAACATATATAGTGAAACATATGTGGGCTTAATTTTTTACATCAATAACTTTTCCAATTGGTTTACACCGAGGTTTGTACTCGTGTCATACAAATTCAGGTTTTTTTAAGTCTACGGTCTAAACCACCACCACATTATACGAATAAAAAACAAAAAAGAAACGAATCCTACATTAATTTGTCATAATTTAATCTAAAATTACAAAATACCTAATTTATTATGCTCTCCTCGATTATACTTTAGTTTTATATAATTCATACTAATTACAAAAACTTATACGTTTCTTACAAATTAATATTCCTCTCCACGTCCCAAAAGCGACATTTGAACGGCGAAATTCAGCAAAAGTTCAAAAAGCCATCACGGGCAGGGCAGATAAAAAGTTTTTCATTTTCTCGTTAATAAAGTTTTCCAAATCCGCTCCAGATCTTGTCGACTCACTATTACTTTTGGTCCGATTTGGCAATATGTGCTCTTGTCTGAAATTTTATGAAAACGCCAACTGACAGTACGTTTTGGGGCTTTTGCAAGTGTCAAAAAGTAATATAAAATATTATGACTTTGGCTTTGGTACAACTATAATACAATTTTAATAAAATTTGCTACAAGGTAATAATTTGGCAAGGTAGGTAATTTTTACGTCGGAGAGATTGATCTATAAAACATCGTTAGGTCGTCCGACTAGACTTGTTATATACCTATACAGATGCAAAAACCGCCATGTTTCAGTTTTAGTCTGTGGGTTCACCATTTAATATATAACCGGCTTAATGAGAGAAACCAATGCTAAACAACAATGTACTGACTAAAAAATGTATTGAATAAATAAAAGATACGAGCTCATGAAAGGAAATAACGACCATTATGGTAAAGGCCAAAACGTAAAACCATCAAAATTTAGAGAAAGCCCAACATACCGCATATGTTGTCATCATAATCAAGTCGACTAAACAATAACTATTAGTGCAAGCTCCAGTTGGCAAGTTCCAAAACAAGAGCGACACTAAAATGAAATAGCACACGAAATGAGATACATTCAATGCAACCGTTTTTGGCGCGCTTGTACTACGCGCAACATTATCTCAGTGTTGGCGTGTCTGGACTATACTCACTAGGGTTGCCATAGAATCTCAAGTACTGATCGGGACACTTGGGACATTAGCAATAATATGAAAAATAAATAATTATTGTAAATAAAAGAAATAACACACTTGCTACTATTTTAACTTTATTTAATAATGCAAGTAGTAATAAAAAAAATACTAAAAGGATATTTATTCAGTTCTCGGTTCGGTAGGAACATTATACTGTAATAAAAGTCTTTTCTGTATTATTGAAATAAATTTCATTATTATGAACAACTAAATAAAAGTACCAATATGATTTAGTAATAAAGTGTATTAAACCGTATTTTCTTGACAAATCAACTTTTTTAAATTAGATGAGCGTGTTTTACACAATGTAATTAAGAACCGGGACATTTTGTAAATTAACCGGGACAACTCGACAGAAGTTCCAAGCCAGGAAGCCACATCGATATATATCGACGCGTCGATTAAAAGAAATCGAAAATCGTCGTTCGGTTCTACTCTACCATAGACTACATTTTTGTCAACCAACGTGTCGATCGGTATGTCGATGTGGCTTCCCTGGTGTACTGGGACGGGTGACAACCCTAGACTGCGCGCAACACTATCTCGGTTTTGGCAAGACACCCTGCGCGGAGGCTTTAGAGGCAGGTCACGTGCCAATGGGTGTAATATTGCAGCCCGCGTGTACGGCGCACTGCAGTCAATGCACACTTCTAAAATAACAAATTACTTTAGTTCTGAACAAGCAAATGTAATTTTGGCTTGTGATCATTTTGTCCGTTTGTTGTAAAGTTTAGTACTAATTAAGTTTTTGACTTTTTTTTTTTTTACATTGGATCGGGGCATGTGATTTTTGACTTGTCCAACTCAATATAGCACCGGATGGTTTAGAAAAAAAAACAACATCTACTTCAACAGCAAACTCATTCCAAGTCCACATCGAACAAGCGGCGAACTCGTTGCGGTAAATAAGTAATTAAAAAAGATAAATACTTGTTAGCATACATTTGTAGTTTTTAATTTCGAATAAAAATCCAAACAAATAAACCATTGCTGATAAATATAAAATAAAATATCAAACATATAAAACAACTTAACGATGATACATTGTAACAGAGATGGCACAATATTGCTCTCTCCGTCTTATAAATTTAACAATGCGAGGCCACTTTATAGAGGGAAAAGTAACAAAAGCGTATAATACCGTTGTGCTTGGTCGGCAATATATTTTATGTTTCATAAAAATGCGTAAATCGTAAAAGATGAGACGTGAAGCTTTATACGAGGTCTTAGACACTCCTCTTTCTTTTTGATCTCTTTCTTCTTGTTTGGTAACTGCATCATAACCTAAGTGAAGAAAAACGTGTTTTTATTCCACCGTGATAGTATCCCAAAAATAGGGTCTATTGATGACACATATTTATTCGTATATTGTGAATGTTTTACTTTGGAAATAAATAAATTATTACATTAATTGTAGACAAAACAACGTTTAAGATGATGTATTGGTAACCCTTTTTACATATTTATAAAATAAATATTAAATTATTAGCTTTCTTCGCTTTGTAACAGCATATGATATGAGGCGCTGTCTATAGAAAAAGCTAAATTATACTGGGTGTTTTCTTGTAGTGGATTTTTTCATGCCTAAGTATCACTCATGGAACCCATTAAAAAAAATATATAGGTGTTTTTTTGTTAAATAAAAGGCCCAAAAATAAATTATCATATGAACGCCTAAATATGGTTTAAATTACTCTAATAAATACATATTATAATTGTCTTCATATCAAGCTTATAAAATACCGCTAGACAATTACGGGGACAAAATCGTGAGTTTAGTCACAGAAGAAATAATAGTACCAGGTTTAGTGTAGTGATTTCTGTACCTTTTTTGTACCAGTCATTTTATAATGTTTTTGTATGAGAGACAATAAAACGAAAAAAATTAGTATTTCATTATTTTCATCATAGAATAATTTTTCAATGTTGTTCAACACCAATGTATTGATTGACACCATTCATGGACTTTGTAGAGACATGTACATGTCGTGCTCCAATAAAAAAAAGACGCGATTACAAATCGGAATATAGCTAATAATATAATGGGTACGTATAATTAATAAATTAAAAAATAAAACTGTATATTTATATCGACCGCCTCCGTAGACTAGTAGTTGCGGCTTTGGTGTTGTATTTAGTCGTGGATTCGATTCCCACCCATGGCAAAAAAATATTAGTACGTTTTGTGTACAGTTTGTCAAGGTCTGGGTGTTTATAAAATATAATATGTTTTATATCATTGTTTCTGGTACACATAGTACAAGTGTAGAGCTTAGTTTGTGACCAGAGCAATATATATGTATGTAAAATTGTCCTACATATTATTATTATTATATAAAAAAATATTTTATACCATGCAAAGTATTTCATATAAGCATATAAGCCACCCTTGGAAACTAACTGACCGTCCTCGAGTAGAAATTGTCAATTTCCGGTCTATCGATGAGGACGACCGGAAGCAAATTAAGTAGTCGTTAAACACCCATTTTGCAGACGCTTCCTAAATCTTATTTTTATAATATTATCTGCTTTTTGTTTGATATTTCTTTAGTGTTACCGGATATATAAGTATTTGAAACTGATGTATAACTATATATCTGTTGAAACTAGATTTAATTAGTAATAGAGGCAGTAGGGTGTTGTTTAAAATATTCTATTGGTTTCAGGTCTTTCTATAGGGTAGATGAAAAAATGATTTCGTTAAATACGACTAAATAAGACACGATAATTTAATGTCTTTATAATTGTACTTAATACCTAACTAAAATTTAACAAATTTAATTTTAAATATATTTTTTTAAATTATAAACATGTTTTGTGACACAAAATAAAACAACAAACTTCAACTATTATATTACTGAAATATAAAAAAAAATTACAAATATTCGCAAAATACAAATGTAAATAGCAAATGCTTATAGATTTTAATATTTTAAAACTCAAATTCAACTGTAACATGCAAGGGTTAGGGTGTTTATTTTACCCTTGTACTTTTTAAAAAAAAAAACCATTGTGAAATTAAGTAACTATCTATGGCCAAAAGATTTGTTATTTTTGAACAGATATCAATTCAAATCCCTAAAAAATAAAAAAAAAGGAAATATTTTTGCACAGACCAGAAACTATTCAATTTTCCCCCGGATCTAACACATAAATTGGTTGGAAAGTTTCAATACCCTTTCAATTACTATAGCTCGCAATATTTTGCTGGCACGAGGCTATCACTCCTCCAATCTAGGGCATAAATTTAGGTTTAACGAATGCACTGGATTTTATCAGATTTCCACCGTGATTGCGTCTGGCTGTAGCAATATATATATATATATATATATATATATATATTTATATTGTTTAACACAAGGATATAATATAGTAGTAGACTCGTAATGCAAAATCGTTTATGATACCGCCCATTTTATAACCGCATCGCCAGTTAGTACATTGATCGTTCTCATATTCATGGACTTTATAAAAAAAACTTTTAGTGAACGAACTGTTTTATTAAAAAAGTATAATCAAACTTTTTTTATCATATGTTCTTAATAACCCAAAATATACATGGTGACCGATTTGGGTACACCATACTTTTGAAACCAGCTAGGTTACATGTATAAAGTGTTTTTATATAGTGAAATCGAGACCGATATTTGATATCATTTAGAGAGCTTCACATGCCCTCTAAAGTACAATCGACCAACGACAGACCAAACGACTTATCCTGCGATGTAATATAAAAATGTATTAGTTAAATAAATTTCCTTACAGAAATTGGCTTAAGTAATTTTTTACCTACCTATTTGATGTAGGTCATAGGTGTTATGTTTATGGCACAATTCTTGTAGAACACAGGTAATATTTTATTTTATTGAAGTAATATAATACACATAAATGTTCCTAGGACCATTGTCTACTAAAAAAATGGTATATTTTTATAAATATTTCCCATACAAAAATTGTATAAAAATTTCGCTTTGATATCCAGTTAAAATCCCTTATATTTATTAGATTCAGGCGCCTGGTGGTGAGACCTACACATTCTATGAATAACGACGATCAATACAATATTGTTCAATAACCGTTATTGGTCGCTCCAATGATGCTGTTATGAAGGTTATAAACATATTTACAAGAAACCAACGAAACGTAATTAAATATTATATACTCGTTCAGTATATACACAAAGCTAATTAAGAGGACGGCACTAGAGCTGCCCATATAATTTACCAACTGGAAAAGCACCTTCTGCTGGGCATGAAGTATCATTCTAAGTGCTGCTCCAAGTAGCCTGGAATAATTTTTGAATTTCTCCAGGCATAAGGCCTTGGGGGGCGTTTAAAAACCAATCAGTTTGTGACTGGTCCAGCAACTACTGTCTGCTGGTTAGATATGATTCAACCTGGACATACCTTCTGCCAAGTTTGGCCCTGGAAAAAGCTAATGATCTAGAGTTACGCTCGCAGTTTGTCACGGATTGATCCGGAAACCGCTCAAAACCTTTTGGGCTGTATTAAGGTTTACTAGAGGTATGAGAAAATACACCCAGCAGACGGGCAGCTGATCAAGGTCCGAGAGGGGAAGGGCCTCCAGGGAAATTCTTAAATTATATCTAGGCTACTTGGGGCAACACTAAGAATGATATTTCATGCCCGCAGATGGTTTCTTTACAAGTCAGTAAATCATATGGAAAGTTATCTATCTATGTAACTTTAACGTTTTTGTTATTTTATGAACGCTTAATAATATTAATAAACATAGTAGGACAACTTTCACATATTTCTTAAGAAATCCTTTATCCTTACGACGTGACATGCTATAAACTTTCAAGCTACAACCACGTCTAGCGGGAGAGATATGATTATCCATATGACTAGTAAAGAAACCGTCTAAGTTTAAAACCTAAAGTTTTCGCTATAAGATACAGAATACCTCGCTTCACTTTAAAACAAGTATGTACCTACATAAATACAAGTACGTACTATAGACAATTAATTACAGAATGACACGATGGCGTCACATTTCCTCGTAAACGAGCAGAGTGGCACCAGTCGAGGTTTAATATAACGCATTCACTGTGCCGCGGTCGTTAATTTGTACTGTCACTTTAATTAATTAAGGCTGGAGTGCAACATGCCCATGATAATTTAACTTTGACTGTCATCTTTTAGTTAGTATAATATATAATTTAAAATTGTATTAAAAATCTAACAGTTTTCGAGAGAAAACGGAACCTATTATGGAATATTCATATCGACCAACAAGATCTAGAGACAATGCTCTTGGCTATCCATGGATTCTCCGTATGGGTGGCGGGTCCATCGCATGGTTGGGAGGCAGGGAGTGAACTGCAGTGTTCCCGGACTTGAGACCGCGAAAGATTAAAGGCCTTTCCGAATTCAATTCTCTACTTTACTGTGTTAACTATCGTCTCTACTCAACAAAATACTATATGATCCTGTCAGCGCCATCTTGGAAATACGTTTCATAAAAGTTCCGACGGCCGATCTAGGAAGGGCAAAATTTATTTGACTTGATAGTGTGGTCCTTAAGAATCTTTGTTTTGTTGTTTGGAACGGTAAGTCCAACAAGTATAACTCAAATAACGCGAGTATACTAGGTATTCTAAATTTCAAGTAAATTGAACTGAAATATTCATTCGGACTGACATTATGTATTTTATTTATATAAGTGTCTGTAATATATTACAGTCTCATTATGAAAATAAGGGTTCTTTTTGTTTTTTTCTTTTCTAAACATAATAAAAAATAAAAACACCTAATGCAGATGTTTTTTTATATAAATATATACTTTCTATTATATTAATATAATGTACTAATCACGATATTTTATCATCAAGGATAACTGATTTTTTAGAAGCTATTACTATCTTTTCCCTACAATTGGGGATCCATTGTATCTTTATATATCTTTTCCTAACAATTGGTCACGTATTATAGAGACACTAGGCATAGATATAGAATAATTCAGGCGCGGGATCTAATCTGTTTGGGCACAGATGGGTATCGCTTTGATCACATAAAGGAGATCATTTGGAGCTTTCTATTGAACTCTATTTGGGTGAAACTATACCCAGACAAAATATGTATATCTGCTTACCAAAGAGAAAGAAGAACTCAACAGGTGGATTAAAATTATATTATATTACAATATCTGTGTCCCGTGGTTTCACCCGCCGTTTAATTTAAAAGAAATCGAATCGAAAATAAAATACAGCACATGTTAATCGCTGAGCTTTCTATTGGTAAAAATAATTTTAAAAATTGGTTCAGTAGTTTTTTAGTTTTACCGGTAGGTATAAAGAAACAATTATTTTTATCTTTATAATATTAGTGTAGATTTTTCCCATGAACTAAGCTTGTACTATTTGTACCAGAAAATAAAATAAAATGTAGAAAAATATACCCTACTATTGTTTTGCCTTAAATGGAAATCGAGCCTACGACCTCCGTAACGCCAACGACTTAATCACCCGTTCAAGTATAAGATGTCCCAGTCGGCGTTCAGTATTACTTAGTTAAATATAGTGAACGCAGGATAGAATATACACCACACAAATAAGTATATAAATAATTTTCTTTTATATCCCTTCAAGTATAAGATGTCCCAGTCGGCGTTCAGTATTACTTAGTTAAATATAGTGAACGCAGGATAGGATATACACCACACAAATAAGTATATAAATAATTTTCTTTTATATGCCTTCAAGTATAAGATGTCCCAGTCGGCGTTTAGTATTACTTAGTTAAATATAGTGAACGCAGGATAGGATATACACCACACAAATAAGTATATAAATAATTTTCTTTTATATCCCTTCAAGTATAAGATGTTCCAGTATGCGTTCAGTATTACTTAGTTAAACTTAGCGAACGCAGGATAGGATATACACCACACAAATAAGTATATAAATGATTTTCTTTTATATCCCTTCAAGTATAAGAGGTCCCAGTCGGCGTTCATTATAATATAGTTAAATATAGTGAACGGCAGGATCGGATATACATCGCACAAATAAATATATAAACGATTTTCCTTTATCCTGTCAAATCAAAAAGATCCCGGTCGGCGTACAGTGTAACATAATGTAGGAACAAACGGCTTCTGGCCCAAGAAGGCACGTGTCACCTATAAAATATAAAGGGTTACAAAAATTGCGGTTTGCAAAATATGTGTATTGGATTTTGTTATTTAGTTTCTATTATTTTCATATTGGTTTGGTATTATAATTTTCGAATTGTTTTTATAAAAAAATGGCGGATATTTTAATTCTAGTATTTAAACTGCCCATTTAAGAGTCACGGCTTGAGACTCGAAGGCATATATCGAGATTTTGCAGTCGTGTTAACGGAAGTAGGAAGTTAATTTTCCCTATTGGTGGATCCTCTTGTTTTAACGTTACGTTACTTCGAAGCAAAATTCGTGGGTTAAATATAACAAAATATTGACTCCTGGCAATAACTTTTAGACCCTCAAGAATCATGTTGAGCCAATAGGTCTCGATTCTAATAATATGTATAAATAACAGAATGGTATGTTATATAAGTAATATAATAAAAAAAAAATACTGACTAAATATTAAACTTTTGTATGTGTAATAAAAAATAAGAAGTTTTTATTTTCGCATTTACAGCGTATTCTTATTTTAATTTTAACTATATTATCAAGAAAATTTTAAATATATTTTTTTTGTTCTCCTGCAGGATCTTTTGTAAAATTTATAACTATTTTACCGAGATACAAATAAATAAATACTTTATTTGCTAATAAGGTTACTGAGAGGTATTCAATTTTGATCTATATTATACTGACTATCCATCTAACCAATTAAACTAATGATAATAAACAATAATAATTTATTATAAATAAAACCCTTAAAAATATTTAAAAAGATAACACTAAGTAAACTGTAAAATGATTTCCGTCGCTTAACCCCGTCGTAGACACGTAAATATGGTGTGAAAAATTTTCTTTCCCGTATAGTAAAAGGTTTCGATTCCAATCGCCGTCGCTTCACCCCTATTCGGGCCCCATCCCACTCCGCTTTAAGCTGGGGGTGAACTTGCGCGCGCAGACAAAATCGATTGAGGGGGTACGCACAAATACTGGGATCCCCGCCTGTAGTGCTTAGTGAAGTCAGTAAGTTAATATCGATGAAATAAAGGATTTTGTACTAGTGTGGAAATTAATAAATTGGGGTTGTTTACTAGGTACTAATAATTTTGTTTAATGTTTATTTAGGAAAATTAGTTTGACTTAAAATAATAATAATTCAATAATATAACACAAATTTAAAAGCGAGAGAGGGGCGATGAAATAAATTATAGTAAATATTAAAATAAATAAAAAATATAAGAGTCTGTAATAAACCCATTTATGATAATAAATACTTTTTTTTACAGTATTTTAATTATAACGGTCTCTAATTTATATTAAACATTTATATTAAATATATTTAAAATATAAAAACATATTTTTTTAACATATATTTTCTCTCTTGAATAAGAGAGAATATACTCGTATATGTTTGCCTCTACACTTGTATACATCCGAAAATTTAATAAAAACTTTTTTCATATGATTTCTTTTAATATATATCATTGTTTTTTTTAATTGAGAGCAGAATTCCACTTAAAATAATTAAAACATTACTTATTCCAACACCCGTCCAAATAATGTATTCACATTATTTTGAAATTGTTTTTCGCCCTATGCATATTTCACTATCTCAAAAGTTACCTAGCAAAAAATACCTAAGTCATTAAGCTCGCCTATGACAATATTGTGCAACAAATAATTTGAAATCACTAAATAAAAATTATAATAAAAAATATCGATATTATGAAATCACAGCACCATTATAAAATGTCAGAAGCACGCAGTCAGGGATCCTGCTGTCCTGTGAGGATGTGATTAATTATGCCACTACTTGGGAAGGACAAAACACCGTCCTGTCATATTTTAATTTCATATTTTAATCGTCTAATACTCTTTTCTCTTTTTCTTTCCAATCTCTATATTAATTCATAATTCATTTATTTGCATTTCACATACGCATATTACAATATAATTATTATTGGTAATAGAATTCGGTGTACATGAACCCTGGTTGGGCATCGCAATTTTACTATATAAAAAAAAACCTACCTACCTGAACATTTAATTAAACATAGTTATTTTTATTGACTGTTAATATATATATATATATATATATATATATATATATATATATAAACTTATAAATAGCATTACTAATCAACTCTATATAATTTAATTTACACAATTATTAAGCTAAATCAATTTTACAAGAAAGGTACTTACTACATATATTTTTATTCTTATTATTAATAATCATGCCATGTTCTTTACGTGGTACGGAGAGACCGCCATGTGCCATTTGGGTCTGCGATAGCAAACGCAATGTCTGTCTGTCTGTTTGTGTGCTTATAACTCTAGAATTGCTTACTTATCCGATTTCCTTGTTTATTTTATTTATTTTTAATTATAGATATATTAGTATATCTATATACATAGTATAAAACATAATCGCTTTCCGCGTCTCTCTGTCTGTTAGTATGTATTTATTTACTTAAAAACTTTATTGCTCTAAATTGTACAAAAGCAGATTTAATGACGCTAGGCATTCTCTACCGGTCAACCTTCGGGAAAAGTTCTAATAATTGTGAGGGTGCACGATAAAATACTACATGTAGTCAGATTATTTAGTTAATAAAATATACACTACTTGAATGGGAATACATACATATCTTCACGGGTGCCTGACGGCGCCCGAGACCGCCTAGACGGCCCCAGGTACCCATCGGAGGGGTTTTAAATCCCACTTCGTCTGAGAATATTTTTTTTTTATACAAGAAATAAATTTTACATACACTATTTAATATACCTACCATACAATATATTTCATACATAATATACACATTCTATGTAATATTAATATAAAACATACCTTCCAAATATAATTAAGTAATAGATAGAACTCCATCTATGTTGATTTCATAAAATGAGCGTAAACGAGCTCTTTGAAAATAACCCTTAGATATTCTAAGCTACGCAACGGATTTGGATGCGGTTTTTACCATTATTTAAGTAATTTCTGCCAGAAGATTTATATGTATAATACATAGTACTGTGAATATAATTAGTAGTAATCCGTACGAAGCCCGGGCGGGTCGCTAGTTATATTTATTTGTTGTTATGAAATACGCTTAAAATATTATTATATATAAATTGTGGGTCCAGGGAAACCCTCCTCCTGGTCTCTACATACCAATTTTACTCATCCGTATTTATAATTATTTTTAAATATGTATCTAAGCACGATTTACAAGATCTATTAATTGCTCCATTTATTTTATTGGTCATAATACGTATATATCCCGTGGCTATGTTTACACTTTCATTATTACATCATGCCAGCCTTTCTTTGCGCGTCCACTGCTGGACATAGGCCTCTCCCAAGGATCGCCACAACGACCGGTTCTGCGCTGCCTGTATCCATCGGCTTCCCGCGACCTTTTTCAGGTCGTCGGTCCATCTTGTGGGGGGCCTGCCTCTGCTGCGTCCTCCAGCACGCGGGCGCCACTCGAGAATCTTAATACCCCAACGGCCGTCCATATATTTTTCATTATTTATATACGCCTAAACCATCGTATTCAATGTCATGCGTATATTTTCTTTATATGTAATTCTTTGTAAAATTATTTCTTCGGTTTTCTGGATTACTGTAAAATCGGTTGAAATGAAATGATATAATTTTATTTGTAAAAATTCTGAATTAAATGTTGTTAGCTGAATATAATTATGGCAGGGCATCAATAAAGTTCAATTATACATACATTATATTACAGGTTGTACAGATTGTTTGATAAAGTATCTGTTAGAAATAAAGACTCCATTCCAGTAGTCATTGGTTTAAGTCTTCATTGACCCAAAAGAAATCCTGAAGTAAGTAAGATTTATTTTGGTAAAATTTAAACGTCATCACGCCTCGAAAATAACTTTAAACTGTCGTCTTTTTTCTTTGGAAAAGTCAGAGTTAATAAGGTTAAAACCATCGCTATGCGATTGACTCTTTTCAGCGTGTCATCAGAACACCATTGGCGTTAATGTCCGAGTTTGTAATATTATAATTTGGATGAAACTGGATGAAGGACATCTGGGGCTCTACATTCCATTTACACAGTCGTCTTAAATTTTTTTAAATTTTCGTTTCGCTACGGATCGACTGGTTCTTTTACCACCGCTACGGTTTTTGAATACAGATGTAAAAGTTATGGTTCGGTTTTAGTCTGGGTTTACCAGTTTTCAGGAGATTACTGAAACGATTTCTTATCGAGGTGGTAGTCTTCTTTCAGGGTGCAGTTACGAAACAAGTAGTTAATTTAACGATAAAGAAAAGACTCGTAATTCAAATTCGTCTTTGTCGGTGGCCATTTTGTAATCACATTATTTATCCGGTATAGTGAGAGCGTTCAATGTTATTAAACAATCGACCCTATTCATGGACATTGTAGGTCTGATTACCATCAGGTATATACAAAAAGATATATGCCGTGGTCAAATAACATAAAAAACTAAAAAAAGTTGTCACTTCTTTGTGTATCAACTTACGAGTAACAACTTACAAACTTTGACAATTCTATAATAAACACAATACACATTTTTTCCTGAAAATCCCAAGTGAAGTTAAATTAATTCGCAGCACTTCAGCCTTAATTTCCCCCTTCAGTTAAAATAGCAACTAAATTTGTTTCGCTGACAGTAATAAATTCGTTTTAAGCCCCATTTTGGTAGGAAATTGGAAGTCGTATCGCTGGCAATGTTATGATTATTACGGCTTAGGGCCTTTAATTTATTGCTGATAAGACCTCAGAACAGGGACCTTTTTACAACTATTACGTACGTTTTATGAGATTTTGGAAATTAAAATTAACCTTCGGATATAGATCTTATTATCTGGCTTTGAAGGTTATTTAACGTAATAGGTTTCTTTATAATCAAAATAAAAAGAGTAACAAAAGCTGAGTTAATAAAACAAAGTTTATATTATAAAATCACAATAAAAATATAAACTACAATTTTAATTTTAATAAATAATAAATTTAAAATTAATTAAGTATAAAAAAAAGGTTGAATTTTTAATCTCTTTTTTTTTTTATTTAAATTTTATTTCGTGTAAAACTAATTAATTATATATAAACAAAGCTTTATCACGTAAAAAAGAGGTGGATCAAAATTTGGAAAACAAAAACTACATTATGAAACTATTTTGTTTAAAATAAAAGTAATGGAATATTTATTAAAAATAATGTTTGAAATTGTAGTTCTTGAACTTATAGGATTATAACGCTTTATGCTGTATAAGAACTGTATAAGAGGGCGACTAAACATGAAACACTATATTGGTCGTTTATATGCAGATAGATAATAAACTATTGTGTAATTACGTACAAAATGCTACGTCGTAGAAAGCAATGGCGTAGCTCGTAGTACGTTCGTAGTATGTCTACGATAGTTTATTTCTACGAGAAGTTATTTCGTAGCGTAGTCATTTTAAATTAATTAATCTTATACTGTTGCAATTTAATGCTTTATTTAAATCGTATCGAAATCACGATAAAGGTATAGACAAAGTTTATTTAGCGTTTAAGTTTTTACATAATAGATTTTTATTAAATACTTAATGCTATGTGCGAGAAGCCGGAAAACTAAATTATTGAGTCCTAGATTCTCACACGGGTGCGTTACGCACCGTAAACTATTACTTGAAAATTAACTCACCGGTGGCTCTTGTGTGGTAACTTCAGCGACGAGTTCCCTGGGTACCCAAGGAATGCAATATCTTCGTTGTCTTCTGAACCACTAACATGCCACGCAATTACGATTTGTTAACAATACTACGTTAGAACAAATATCAAACTCCACAACGCGACAAATCTGACAATTATTTATAGGCGCCTAAATACATGGCGAACGAAACACTACACTCAAATTAACAATAATTAAATATTTAATAATCTAGAAGGCCGCACTCAGAACTCAGAACAAAAAACCATCTTGTACCACAAATTAAAACGTCCATAGAGTATAATTATTTTTTCCTTCCTTATCAATACCGAACAGCTATATTATAGCAATTTCCATGCGAATTAAAAATAATACCATCTGGTGTAAGGTACGCCCTTGGCATGGAATTCGAAGGTCGTGGGTTCGATTCCCACTCATGGCAAATAATATTAACATTATAGGCTGCCCATTTTGTAACCGTATTATATAGCCGACATAGTGGGAGCGACCGATGCTGTTAAACATCACAGTGTTGATCAACTCGATTCATGGGCTTTGCAGGTTTGCTAACTACCATCGGATAGATACAAAGTCACAAATAAAAAAAAATCCAAATTAGTTAAACAGCTTTGGGATATTTAAGAATTACGTCACAATAATATTACGGTTGTCGGCGATACCGGCCACATATTGGTATCAATTATAATAAGTTTAACTGCCATATTTACAATCCTTCATGTCACTGATTTGACATGTTTACAAATAGAGTTCTTTGGCAGCTGTCGTGAAGGTTTGTATCTGTGGTGGATATTTAAGTTATTTAGGTTAATTTCTCGTTATTAATACAGTCCATTATTTCATATTTATTCCTCTTTCTATTCTACACCTAAACACCATCCTTGCATCGCCATCATTGTCCTTCGAGCCGGATGTACTGAACTTTCCTATCAAACATTGAAATATTTTCACAATGTTCACGCGCTCACAAACCGCTAGGATGGAATCCACCACCGACCAACCTTCACCCACGGCATCACAAACCGATATAATTTCACAGACATCTAGCTGTAGGTTATCGGGCAAATCGTCTTCGAGTGCGACTATCATCGCACAAAGAAAGATTGCCGAGGCTCGATACAAACGTGAACTAGCTAATTTACAATTTCAAGCTATACAAGCGCAGCGTGAAGCCGCACAGGCGGAATACGCCGCCGAAGTAGCCACGCTTGACGCCGAGCTTGAAGAGCAGGGCATGACCTCAGCATGTCAATACAACGACAACGTTTTGTCATTACCTAACCCCGCTCCTGAGCATTATTTCAGTTCGAACTCTGCGCATAACGTACAAGGCCGAGTGCGAGAGAATAGCGCTGATGCGCTACCCTGCGATGGTTTAGAAGCCACCGCGGAACCTCCGCCTCGCCTTCCTCTTGCCGAGCCACCCACCGCGTGTCCTACAAGCCCTCGTTGCGAGCCCCGCGCGACCATGGACGCACACCGCCCCCGGATTCCTCCGGGAGAGCCCCGTGCGCCACCGCCTGCGCACTGCACGTACGAGAACCACGCACAGGGCCGGTCGACAGGAATACGAGCGATGAGTATGCAGCCTTTGGCTAGCGAACGGACGCCAGCGGTTAGTAGTGAATTTTCTCAATTAGCTAAAGCTATCATGTCGGTCGCCAACAAACCTTGTCATCATCACGTCAGACTATCCACTTTTACCGGCAACGTAAAAGAATGGTTACTTTTCAAGCGAACCTATGATGACACCAAATCCTCGTACACGTCCACTGAGAATGTCAGTAGGCTGCGCGAAACTCTGTGTGGTGAAGCGTTCGAAGCTGTGTCCTCTTTACTATTAACATCGAACGATCCCGAGTTAATAATACGTTCCTTAGAACTACGTTTCGCTCGACCAGAGCAAATAGTAATGAATGAAATCATTACAATAAAGAACTTACCTAGGCTTGGTAAGCATACGAGCGATATACACATTTTCGCTAGTAAAATAAAAAATTGTGTCAGTGTTGTAAAATTGTTACAACAAACGCCGTATATCTATTCCCCCGATCTGACAAATATAATTATTTCTAAATTAACGCCATTATTACAGAATAAATGGTGCGATTTCGCTGCTGAGAACAGTGTGCATGGAAAGCCCTTGCTAGAGTCATTAGCAGATTTCCTGGAGAATGAAGCCGCCAAGCAGGCGAGCTACGGACCAAACGAGCTTTGGACGTCACCCGTTCATCCAGAAAACATGAAAAATATTTCCCATCACGGCGCTTACTCAAAACATCCTGCAGACGTAGTTAAAAGTAGTGTAATTAGAAGTCATAACATCTCAGTAGATGCACAATCGACGCAAACTCATTTATCATGCTTATTCTGTAAAAATAATCATAATATTATTCATTGCGATAGTTTTATGAATCTATCGATCGATGATCGTTGGTCTTGGGTGCGAAAAACAAAAGTCTGCCCTAAATGCCTAAAAAACACCAAACATAACTGGCGTAACTGTAAATACAAACCATGTAATGTAGATAATTGTAGAAAGTCACATCATAAGTTGTTGCATTCGTTATCATCGTCATCTCCACAAACTTTGGGTCAATTGAACAGTATTGTGACGAACGTACTCGCCACTAGTTCGGGTGATGATAATATCAATAGTTTGCAATCTTCGACGTCTTATTCGTGTTATGATGTACATAATTCTATTTATTTAAAAGTTTTACCTGTCGTATTGTCTGGCCCTTCAGGCGAAATCGAAACCTTTGCCTTATTAGACGATGGTTCCACTACGACTTTAATCGATGCCGATTTAGCTAACCAAATAGGTGCTAGTGGTCCTATAGAGACAATACGAATGCAAGGCATAACTGGAAGCGTCGACGGCATCCAGGCTAAGCTAGTTAATTTCAATATTAGAGGTAAGAACGGTAATCAGTCATTTACCATTCGTAAAGCTCGCGCCGTCTCTACATTAAATTTAAAATCGCAGTCGGTTCAATTAAATAATCTATCAAATCATAATCATTTTCATGACATTTTAGATTTCATTATTTACGACAAAGTAACGCCTAAATTACTTATCGGTATTTCCGATTGGCCTTTACTACAAAGTAAAGAAACTAGAACCGGCAAGTCGTCCCAGCTTGCAGCGTCGCGAACCACGTTAGGATGGGTTGCATTCGGTTGCACTAATAATTATAAAACTAAACCGAATCATTATGTAAACAATTGTATAGTAGTAAGTCAACATGACCCATTAAATTGTTTAAAAAATACTTCTCGACGTTCACCTAACGGTAATTTTAAGACTGTAAATATTAATTACAATTTCGCATCTTCTCGAATGTACAGTTTGCATAAACAACTTAATAAAATATATGCAGAGCTCTATCATATAAATATAGATGCTTACATCGAGAAACAATATGCGAAGCCTAGTAGTGGTTTTTACATTGGTGACAAAATAATGCCACGTACCTATGTACTCTCCACAATTTGAGATCATTAAAACCAATAAGATAGGTAGGCTAAAATTAGGACGCATGATTTATCAAAGCAATTTCCACAATATTAATCGTGATTGTCAATGTTATTATTTGTGGTATGTTGATAGAGAAGTCCTAGGATTTAAAATATCTTGGTCATGGTTAATATTTAGAATGACTTCCTTTTCCTATTCAACAATCTTTGTGAAATACAAAAATACCTTTGTATCAGATTTACAAAAACCTGTAAAAGTTAAAATGAAAATTCTATCTATGTATACAAAATTATGTATTTATAAAATTATTTTAATACCCGTCCAGCTTGCAGCTGTTATTGTACATATCCAACATAAGGCGGGTTATAAGTTACTAGGTTGGTTATTATGTAAAGTTAAAGAATTGAGATTTTTACAACTTATTATTGTAAAAGTATATCCTAATATGCTAAACTTAGATTTAATAAAACTATGTTTACGCGCCCCGGGATGATTTTGTAATCCGTTAAAGAATTATTTTCTTTTTAAATTAACGTATTATCTCTAGCTTCTTACTAACAAAATTATTTAATCTACAAAATGTTATAAAATTATATTAATATATTAGGTTTTTTTTAAAAACCAATAAGAATTTTTTGTTCTTACAATATAACTTATTGTATATTATTATTACTCTTATATCCTTATCTGTCATTGTTGTAGATTCAGTGGCTGGTATCGTTTGTTGTATTTGACAACAAGAGTCCACGAAAATCTGCGTGTTTGGGAGAAAGGTCGCCAGCAGCCTCACACAATTCCTGCACGAAGAGGGCTATGTCTATTATTGGCACTTGATATAAAGACGGCTGAATTGCACATTTTAAGTGCATGCAGCAGAATATAATAAGGACAAACTATTTTACTTTCGCCTAAATGAAGAGCTGCTACCAAAAAGCAGACTGACATATTTATTATGCAAACTAAATGTCTAAAGTTGGCTTCATACTCATATCTCAGCGATGGAGGTTGCCTACGTCGTGACTACAGCTTGGTGATCATCATCATATAACCAGGTTGTTTACTGCAATTATATTGCATCTGGACTGGGCAAGAGAATGTCGAGACTAATATAATAAATACAGAATAACAAAGATATTTATTAAAGATATAAAAAGGTATCTGGACTCATTTAATCTAAAAAGATTTGGCGATTACTGTACCCTGACTTACCAAATTCTGATTTAAAATATTTGGTGATCATAGCTGAAGGTAACATGCTACAATGAATATGACTACGTGGAAGAATTTTATACACTTTTCCTAGCGCTGATGGAGTTGTTCGAGTGGCAGAAGTATTGATAGCTGCTGGCACTTTGAAGAGACCTGTCAGAAAGTTGAAACTCCCTATGGTTGAAGATGTGGATCGGTCCGCCTGATAAAGGTTTTGATAAGACATGAATGCCTTATGAAGAGGGCTATGTCGGCGATACCGGCCACATATTGGTATCAATTATAATAAGTTTAACTGCCATATTTACAATCCTTCATGTCACTGATTTGACATGTTTACAAATAGAGTTCTTTGGCAGCTGTCGTGAAGGTTTGTATCTGTGGTGGATATTTAAGTTATTTAGGTTAATTTCTCGTTATTAATACAGTCCATTATTTCATATTTATTCCTCTTTCTATTCTACACCTAAACACCATCCTTGCATCGCCATCATTGACGGTATCGCCGACAACGGTATTAATATTAGTAATAACAGATTAAATTTTAACACCAAATTATTAACTGTAATATATTCTGATATAATTATTTCATAAATTGAAAATCCAAATTGAATTTGATTGAAATAACTAATATTACAAAAAGCAAACATAAATAAGTAAAAGCGGTTACGGTAAAATTAATTAGGGAGCTTTCAATTAGCTAATTGGAGATCTCATAACCAGTTGGAATGGAATTAACTGCCAATCAGAATGTTTGTATTGCGCTCATCATCCGGCCCAATGGGGTCAACACCACTTGGTTACGATGACCGCAACCCGGTTACGACTGAAGGACTGGTGAGAAACTATTAAATTAAATGTTTAGCAAATTTTGAGCAACTTTCTTTGATATAAATTAGTCTTATTTAATATTAAAATAGCAATTCTTTTCTTTAAAATAAATAGAAGGCTTTAAAATTAAGGTTTTTTTTTCAAATTTAAAAACTGGCATAAGTTTAGAGTTGGTTAGACCTTAGATTGAAAAACACTTAAGTCCCTGGTTCAAACCCCGGCGTGTACCAATGAGTTTTTAATAAAATAAAAAATTACATTTGTTTAACAACACCACTATAGAGCCTCGGAGAGCACGCTAAGCTGTCGATCCCAGTTTCATTATACCAACTTGTGAAACTGTTTGTACAGATGCAGGAAGCGACTTTATTTATACTATGTACAGATTTTATACATAGTATAAAATAAAGTTTTAAAAGAGGGAAAAAATTTGTTTCATATAAAAAAAATGCCACTGTAGAAATCTTCAAATACAGCAATATACCCTCACCAAAAAATCTCTCAACAAGAAACAGGGTGGCATAATGGTTCCGTCTTTTGGAACCCTCAACGCTGTGCAGTTTGTTTAGATGAAGATTAAAGATGACGCATGCTTAAGGGGGTGCGTACTCGTAAGGGCTATCGCTGGAGACCCATTGAGATTGTTACCCGATAGAGAGGGCATGGAATTGTACCTACAAGAATTTTCAGTACCGCAGTTTTTATTTCTAAAAAAAAAAGTATGTTATATTTTACTGTTTTAATTTTAATAAATTGTATCTATTGGCGTTTCAGCACTTGTTTATTGTAAATAAAATATCTCTTTCTTTATTAGTTTCACTATACCAATTTGTGACACTGTTAATAACTTTACACAAAACATTACGGCGGGTTCGCCACTTGATCGGTGTAGATTCGGCTACGTAGGTACGATGTAGTGATATTAAAAATACATTCGTTGGGTCGTTTAGGCGGTCTCGTGTACCGTTGTACTAAAATTTAATTCGTAGGTGTTTTATTATTATAAAATCACTCGATCTATTCTGTATGAAAGTGCTGGAAAATATAGGCAGCACCTTAATCCATAAATTCCGCCCTATCCATGCTTAAACTAAATGGCCACAAAGACTCTACCATGGGTTTTTACTTTGTAGCAACGAAACGTTAATACGTGAGCAACAACCAATAGGGCAGCTTTATTTTAGGTAACGCTATTGAATAAAGCGATCCTATTGGTGGTTCCTCACATTTTAACGTTACGTTGGTACAAACCAAAAACCTATGGTAGAGCCTCAGAACTTACATTTAGCGGTGATAAAAAAAAATACTACCAACCATTAACCGTAAAATGTCCCCTGCATGCCATAGTGCCAACATTACGCAAGGGGACATTTTACGGTGTAACAAGTGCTGAAATATCTCTCCTTACCAATAGATACAAATTATTAGTTGATTAACTATCGGTTTTTCTATTGGTATTGAGAGATATTTCATCACTTGTTACACCGCAAGATGTCCCCTGCCGTGATGTTGGCACTATGGCATACAGGTCCCCTAAACGGAATCGAACGAATCTTACGGTGAACGGCATTTTTTATTCATAAAACTTTATTGCGTAATACAAAGGCGTACTTGATACCGTTGGGCATTATATGTCAGTCAAACCTTCGAGATATTAGAATATTTAAGTGGGAGGAAGGTCTCTACAACTTCGCTAGGTCGACCGATCGGTCCTGTTACCACCACCCATATAGATGCAAAAACCATCAAGTGACCTAGTCATGATTCGATTTTCGGGTTTAGTCTGTGGGCTCTATTAAGGTGGTAGTCTCCTTTCAGGGTGCTGTTACGAAATGGGTAGTTAAATGACGATAAGGCAGCGAGTATATTAAAATATACTCGTAATGCAATTCATTGTTGCCCCCCATTTCGTAATCGCATCATTTAGCCGGCATAGTGGGAGCGATCAATATTATTTAAGGACAATTATTGATTGACGCCATTTATGGACTTTGTAGGTCTGGTCACCAGCAGGTATTTACAAAGTCACATGTCGTGATCCAATAAATAAAAATAAAAATAGATTATTTTATCAGTCTTTGTAATACAAAATTTATAACTATTGCGCGGTCTAAAATTTATCCATTTCTTAGCATATATTCAGCAGACCTAGCCAATAGGGCCCCGGGGAAGGCAAACTGCGATTGCCTTGAGGGCCCTCCACTCACCGATGTGTTTGACTGGGGCAACCCGACGTTTGACACTTCCATTTGTCCAGACATTTCTATTTAATTTTGGGATATCTAGCAAGGTTTTGTTGTGATTTAAATTGCTGATAAAAGGGTTAAAAACAACTACTATATACTTATTATAGTATATTTATTGTAGATTATAATAGTTTTATTAAAACATTAAATATTTATTTTAATACAATTTATCGAACACCTGACTCTTTGTAAAAAAGTAGTCCTTCTAACCTGATACATCCTTTGGAAAATACAATGGCCAGGAGAAGAGGCATGACATGTCAAATACCCGACGAAGAGGACGACAATTCTTCACCGATAACCCTCTAGAATGCACCTCCGATGATATGACTAACCTCCAGGATTCATAGTTTTATTCCATGAAGACCTGACTCCGACTCTTTCTAACATAATCAAAACCAATTTCTAACATAATTCATAATGCAATTCGACTTTGTCGTCGCCAATTTCGTAATCCTATCATTTAGCCGGCATAGTAGGAGCGATCAAAGTTGTTTAAGAACAATTATTGATAGACACTATTCATGGACTGCTCACTACTATATAGATACAAAGTCACATGCCGTGCTCCAACAAAAAAAAAGGAGCTTTGCATCTTAATTTTGGATTAAGAACAGCTTCCATTAGCTTAACTTAACTGATAGCTTACTGCTTAACTGTCTTTATTAACTATTCAATAATTAAAATTAATTTTAGTTATTGGTGTCTTTAATTCAAAGATCATATCCTCTGTCGTAAAATGTTAATATTTGTTGCTTAGCAAGTGTCCAGAACATCCCGGACACTCGATTCAAAATACAAAATATATGAAGTACACGAAAACAAATTACCGTTACTTGTACATTAGCTGAGATGCGTTTGAATACAGGGTGAAATTAAAAGGATGTACTTTGGGCTAATATGAGGTTCTGCTGATCAAATCAAACAACTTTTCCCATGAAAAATTTTGGCTTCCCCATACAAATTGGTCATTTTAACATTACTAATTTGTATGGAGAAGGCAGTATTTTTTTTCATTTGCGGCACAAGGTTCCATGGGAAAAGTTGTTCGTATTGATCAGTGGAACCTCATATTAGCCCAAAGTACATCCTTTCAAAGTCACCATGTATATACAAATACATACGTAAATAAATTACGGCTAAATTGACATAGCGAGCTGTTTGTTTGAATTAGCTGAAGATAATTGTTCGTTTGCGAACTGACAGCTTCTAGAAAAGTGTCAGGGCGAAATGACTATTCCATAGAGCGAGGAATGTTTAAACTATACCGTAAATAAATATAAATACCATCACGGGTGCCTTACGGTGCCCGGGACCGCCTAGACAATCTCAGGGTACCCAGCGGAGGGGTTTTTAATCCCACCTCGCCTATGGTATAAGTCTACACCGAATAAGTAGCTAGTTCGTCGCGATATTTGGATATACTTTATAACCCTAAACAGTTTCCCAAGTTGGTATAGTGAAACAGGGACCGACAGCTTAACGTGCTCTCCTAAGCACTATAGTGGTGTTGTTAAACAAATGTACATATATTTTTAGATTAACAAACTCATTGGTGCACACCGGGGTTTGAACCAGGAAACTGAGTGTTTTTAAGTCTAAGTCTAACCAACTCGGCCACCACGTATATTCCATTTAATCTATATGTTAACTGTAAAAACTCATACTTTCTTGACTGACAGCAATTTGGAGAAAGCAATTTTATCGAAGAAAATAATTCTTCTAGGCTTCTTATTCTATATATCTTATTTGACAAGCTTTAAAAGAAATTTATACAAAAGCCCATTTTTTATGGTTTTAGGTTTAAATAAAATTATTAATTTCTTTCATCATATTTATTATTTTTGAATGAGATTTATTATATGTAGTTTAAAAGATTTTTTATTGTCACCATATGTCTAAACGTTGTATACACTGAACAGTATCTGGTGCCAAATACTATTACAATCGGAACGCTCATTATTTTTTTTTATTTCACAAAGAAAACTTTTAACTTATTAAACTAGCAAACGTCATTAAAAAAACTTCTAATCATTTTGGTCTATTTTATAAAGCGCCTTTGTTGTCGCTCAGACTTGCCGCGTTTACCCTTCAGGATTTGTAAATAACAAAACAATATCAAAATTTCAGTTTTAATCCCTTCCGAGTTACATAGGCCAGCCATTGTTGAGCGCAAAGTAGTTTTACATTATAATTTAGCCGCTCTCCAGTGTTAACCCACAAAAGCAAGGATTTTAATTAATCCTATATTCGTGGCATAAACCGGTCCACTTATACAGAGGATTTATAATGGACGATGTTATGCAAATTGAGGATTATTTTTATTGAAAACTTTTTAAATTTTATCGGATTTTATGCTCTTGGCGAGTTTTAAATCTGGGGTATTTTTAACGAATATTTTATTTTATGTTAAAATAAATGGAATAGCTGTTTGATTTAGATGAATATTTAAGAAAAAAAAGTATAAAATATAATTGGTAGCCTAGTTCTAACTAGTTCAAGTTTCGTTGCCTAATAATACGTTTTTAATCAAAAAAATGTACTTACATGTTTTTGACAACACTTAACGTGCCAAACGTTAAGCGATCGGTCCCAGTTTCACTAATACCAACTTGTGAAAATGTTTGCATGTAAGTTTTATTAATCTGAATAAAGATCACGATAAAAGCTTTGTTTAGACAATATGACAATAAAACTGCTGACTTAGACGAATTTGATAATAATACATTGAGAGAATGAAAATAATTATTGCAAGTAACACAGTGGTATTTGGTAACTATTCCTTAGAAACATTACAGTCATGATAATAATTAAATAATATGTAGGACAATGTACACATAGTGCCCTGGTTACAAACTAAGGTCTAAGCTTGTACTATGTGTACCAGAAACAACTATTTAATACATATTATATTATATATACACCTAGACCAAGACACACTTTACAGAAAAACTTACTAATATTTTTTGGTGGGAATCGAATTCACGACCTCCGGATACAACGCCTACGGCAACTAGTCTACGAATGCGGCCAATAATGGTAAATCAAACAAGTATTTAGTAGGATATTGTTTGATCTCAGTAAGCCTACATAAAAGTAAGTAGATTTTAGACAAAACATAGCGGTGATTAAAGTGCTTCGCGTAGCTTCGACAATCAAAATACATTATATATTATCTACATAACACACATACTATAATTCCTGACATATTATGATGTTGAGTGCCTATATCCCTACTTATATCATATATATCTAGAGACAAAGACTTTGGGGTATCCTCAACTAGACTACGATGTAAATTTCAAAGTTTTTTTTATTGGAGCATGGCATCGACTTTGTATCTACTATGGGTAAACAGACCTATAAAGTCCATAAAGGGGGCGATCAATACATTTGCTTTTGTGGCGGCGACAAATGTATGGACAGCTTCGTAACCACAACCAGAAAGGTGACTTCGAAAAATAATCCATAGGTACTAAAACTATTTCGTATATCGACATTAATATATGTATATGTATCATCACGGGTGCCTTACGGCGCCCAAGACCGCCTAGACGGCCCTAGGGTACCCAGCGGAGGGGTTTTAATCCCACCTCGTCGTAGCCGATGGTATGAGTCTACACCGAACAAGTATCGACATTAAATTATTAATAAAAAAATCCAATATCGATTATGATATCTCACACTATATAGAAATGACGACGTTATTCATAAATAAAAAGATCTATTTCAAAACGCCTTATACTATGACATCACAACAGCTTTCCCACGTTTTCCGGACTTGTAATAACGACAGATGTCAATGATTCGGAAGTTTTTTTTTTAATCAAGAAGTTTTAATACCATTTCTCCCGTATTGTCAGTCTAGTAAAGGTAGTTCTGTGTTAGTAATAATACTTGAATAGGACGCTATAATGCGTTGTCGGCCGTCATATCGATTTCGCATCAGCGTGTAAAGGAATTTTAGTCACGCACGATCCAACCCACACTTGTGAAGTTCGGGAACCCTTGGAGTGATTTGGCAGTGTTTATTATATGATATTTCTTTTTATAGTAAGCATATAGATAATATAATAAGTGATGCTTCAGCTAAAATTATAAATACAGCTGAATACTGAATTATAATATATAATAAACATATTTGAACAAAATAGACCAAGTGAAAGCAAAAAGAAACATTGAATTTATAATTAACCCCATTACTTTGTCAATCGTTTTTTGGGAGCCCGCGATACAGGATTTCCTAGTGCGGGGCCCATTGTGCAACTAATTATGTGTACTTTTATATTGAATGAATTAAGAATTATGATAATATGTTAAAAAAATTGAAACCCTAACTAATAAATGGGAATGTTTTCAGAAGAATTGTCGCTAAAATATGTTGCAAACACGTTCGCAAAGAAATGGGAAACCATCTAAGACCCACTCAACTAGGTTTTGGAACCTCTTTAGGATGTGAAGCGGCAATTCATGCCACAAGAAAATTTATTTTAGAAAATACTAGTTCTGACAAAATTATATTAAAACTGGACATAAAAAATGCATTTAATTGTTTAAATCGGAACCACATGCTACAACAAGTTAAAGAACATATTCCTATTTTGTATCCTTTTTTATTTCAATGTTATTTTCACAAATCTAACCTTTTATATAATGACCATATTATAAACTCCAGCGAAGGCATCCAACAGGGAGATCCCCTAGGACCTTTGATATTTAGTTTAGGTATACAACCTATTATAAATTCATTGAAGTCCGAGCTAAATATTTGGTACCTAGATGATGGTACACTTGGCGGCGATATAAACACTGTCATTTCAGATTTGAAAAACATCACTTCTTCCTTTTCCGCTTTAGGACTTGAAGTTAATTTTTCTAAATCTGAAATTTATAATTGTAGCGATAGTACAAATGAAAACATAAAGATTTTATTTCCGGGTATCAAAATAATAAATAGTGAAAATTTTGAACTGTTGGGTGCACCAGTCACATTAGATTCTGTTCCAAATTTTATTGAAAATAAAATTTCCAAATTAAAAATCCTCCATGATCATTTGCCTCATATTCATTCCCATATTGCTTATACATTATTAAAATTTTGCTTTTCCATTCCCAAATTTACTTATTTAATAAGGACAACACCTATTTGGAAATTTCCAAATTTAATTTATAGCATAGATAACAAATTGAAATCTTGTGTTGAATTGGTTTTAAATATCAGTTTAACAGAATCTCAATGGAATCAGGCGTCACTCCCTATTAGATACGGTGGCATCGGAATCCGCAGAGTTTCGGATGTCTGTTTACCTGCCTTTATTGCTTCTTGTTATGGGGTCTCAGAGCTAGTCACTACTATTTTACCCGACTTAGGTGCAACCTCTGAGATTCCATATCTACTCGAATCAGTGGAGGCTTTTAGATCGACGTCTGAAATTCTGCCGGAGATCCAGTTGTCTTCACAGCGTCAATGGGACACAATAAATATTAAAAATAATTTAAACAACTTTTTGGCAACATTTTTAGGATCCGATTTAGCTCGTCTTAAAGCCTCTATAACACCTGAGTCTGGGTTATGGCTGGATGCACTCCCTTCTCCTTCACTGGGTACATTTCTAGATGACCAGTCGTTAAGAATAGCTATGGCATTACGGTTAGGCGCGAACATCTGCCAACCTCACCAATGTGAATGCGGAGTGCAAGTCTTAACGAACGGCCATCATGGATTAAGTTGCAGTAGAAGTGCTGGGAGATTGCCTCGACACCATAACCTTAATGACATTGTTCGCCGTGCTCTGACTTCGGCAAACGTCCCCTGTATTATTGAGCCCCGTGGGTTAAGTAGAATAGATGGAAAACGCCCAGATGGGTTAACGCTTTTGCCGTGGCAGAGAGGGCGAAGCCTTATCTGGGACGTCACTTGTGTTGATACATTTGCGGCATCACATCTTCAAGCCTGTGTAGGCTCAGCAGGGGCGGCTGCTGAGGCCGCAGCCAAGGCGAAACATACAAAATATCAAAATTTAAAATCTGATTATTTATTTGTTCCATTTGCTGTGGAGACAACTGGGGTTTGGGGCTCTGAAGCCAAGGAATTCAGCAAAAGGCTATGTGCTCTTCTAAATGAGATCACTGGAGATTCCCGGTCCGGATATTTCTTTAAACAAAGGATATCACTGGCAGTACAAAGAGGTAATGCTGCCAGTGTTATGGGAACCTTCGGGCCGGGACAGAGTCGGGACATAGTGGATATTTAATTTTTTTTTATTATCTAGTGGGTAGTTATGATTAATACCTTCACCTTATTTAATTAATTATTTTAATCAGAGAAAAAAATACTACCTAGCATTAATATAACTAATAAAATAATATTTACCGGTTTGTAGGTTTTTTTTACTATATATGTTTTTTTTTTTGAATTTATTCAATTATGTGTAAGAGATATAAAGTTTTTACTTTGTTCACCAATTCATTTAAAATTATTTTTTTGTGTATTCCTTACTTTAAAAAAACCTTTTCGAAACAAATAAAAAAAATTATGGGAGAGCTAAATCGTAATAGTAAATCTAGACCTTATAACATACATACATATCTTCACGGATGCCTTACGGCGCCCGAGACCGCCTAGACGGCCCCAGGTTACCCAGCGGAGGGGTTTTAATCCCACCTCGTCGTAGCCGATAGTATGAGTCTACACCGAACAAGTGGCTAGCTTGTCGCGATGTTTTGAATAGACTCAATGTACCCATCTATAAACAGTTTCACAAGTTGGTATAGTGAAACCAGGACCGACAGCTTAACATGCTCTCCGAGGCACTATAGTGGGGTTGTCAAACAAATGTACATATTTTTTTTAATTAAAAACTCATTGGTACACACCGGGATTCGAACTAGGGACCTAAGTGTTTTTAAGTCCAAGGTCTAACCAACTTGCTCACCACGTACCTTATAACATAAAATCATAAATAATGAAAAAAGCACAAAATTCAACCACTATACACTGCAAATTTAATTACTTACTATACAACAAGTGTCTTATAAAATAAATAGATTAAAAATCACTTCCACTCATAATCGGATTCAATTATTTTTAAATTCACCATAATACCTTTGGAACTACCCTGAGCTGGGTTCATCCCCTAGGGCCATCTATCGGCAGACCTACGTTATTACTTCAATGTTATATACATCAAAATACATAGAAAGCTTGGAAGCTTCTAGGTTTATTTTATGAAGGATGTTATTGTTTGATATTTTCCATATCAATTTGTTGTTTTTTTTATTATTGGAGCACGGCATGGCCGTTCTACCTGATGATAAGCACACCTACAAAATCCATGAATGGAGTCGATCAATAAATTGTTCCTTAACAGAATTGGTCGCTCCCACTATGTCGGTTAATTGATGCGGTTACGAAATGAGCAATTTTAATATCCTTGCCGTTTTATGATCAATTTGTAACCGTTCGATAATAATTCAGTGCAAAAATCTCCTAAATCGCGAATCCACAGACTAAAACCGAAACATGACTAGATCACTTAACGGTTTTAGCATCTCTATGGTAACGCTCCCATAGATTGGCCTGGCAACGTTATTAAAACATCCCCCCTACCTATAAAAACGAATCCTATTATTTAATGGGATATAAATAGGTGCAACATTAAAAATATTATGTAATAAAAAATCAAAATTCATGCACACACAAAAATAAAAAGTTTCAACAAGTAAATCTTAAATTTAAAGTTTCAAAATGAACTTAAAATGTAATTACAATGTAAGTTTGCTGACACTATGCCAAGTCGCAAAAAGCGTGTAAATAGGAGTGGCGGTGGAGAGAGAGTGGAGACTGGAGAAGATTGTCATCAAGCCTTGAGGGACTTGCGTTAACAACTCTCTTCTGCAGGTTTGCCAAGTCTCTCTTATTAATAATAGGGTGGCTATGCTTTTCCATTTTCAGGATAAATAAATTTAGGTTTATAAAAATATATATATATAGATTTACATAGAGTCCCGTAAGTTAGGAGAAATCATAAAAAAATGTTTAGAAGGAAACTCGGTGACAATTTTTAGTAGCAGGTTTACCAAACCTCGCTCACAGATAATAGAGCGAATTAAAAATGTAGAGTAACAAAAACGTTTATATTGTATGTTTAGGTTGGTATATACAAATGTATCAAAAATAAGCACTTAGGCTGCAAATGATCTACAAATAATTAACAATAAATATTGGTTTAGCCATAGTATCCTACTATTAGATATACATATATTATAAAGTTATTACTAAAGTTAAAATTGAGTTGGCATTGTCATTATAGTTTTCTTTTTTTATAAAAGGGAATTTAGGCGGAAGGAAGGCCTCTATAACTCTACTAGGATGACCGACCGAACTCGTTCATCGGAGCGATCAAAATTGTTAAACAACAATGTATTGATTGACCCCATTCATGGACTTTATAGGTTTTATAAGTCTGCTAACATTCAGATTCAGGTATCAACCTTTTTTTAATCGAAACACGACATGTAACTTTGTATCAAAGCTACATAGCATGCCGTGCTCGGATAAAAAAAAATTTGAGAAATTATTGTTATACATTCACAAGTAAAACAGTACCTATTATTTTGCTAATTGTTACTAAAAAATATTATATAAAAACGCAACTATAATGCACATTGTTTATATAACTCAACAGACAAAGTATTTTTTTACTAAATAGGTTCATTCTGGTACATGTATAATTTACAATAACCTAACCTAACTTAGATTAAAATTTAAGGCATAACCTATCCGTGTCAAACAAAAAAATATGACTGTAGTTATTGAAATTTTCTTATACTTTCCATATAATGACATTCTTGATGAGATACGGCTTTAGTGCATTTAATGGTGTCCTAGATTTTTATTCTGATAGATTGGTTACCCGAGTACTAAGTTAAGTGAAAAATACGTAAGCACAGCGAGTGTAGAGTGCAGTCTCGTGTAGACCGCTGGACATTTAATTTCCTATTGCCTCTAAACATTTTTAAATGCATTGTCACGTAGTTTGAGCGAACGACGCTTTATTGAAAGGTTTTAAATGCTTTACATTTCTTTAAAAGGTTTTATTTTATTATGGAATTTAATAAATTTCTTTTAGAACGTAATAATAATATTAATAATTTGGTGGAGTAGAGTCTCAAGTCCGGGAACGCTACAGTTCAATCCCCTGCCTTCCTATTCTTAGCTATCCATGGATTCTCCGTGCGGGTGCCATGGATCCGGTACCCGCACGGAGAATCCATGGATAGCAAAGAACATTATCTCTCTTCCTCTCTCGTATAATACTATGACGGTGCCCTGATCACAAATTAAGCTCGGTGTTTGTACTACGTATACGATATGTAATAATTATTATTATATATATACATAAACACTTAGGTCACGTAAGTACTTATATTAATTTAGCAGATTGGGAATGGAATGTACAACCTCCGAATACAAGTTGGCTTTGTATTTGTTTAGGTGGCGCGAAATGTGTTAACCTATTGCTTTTTTTCATATTAATTTATAACTTACTTTAATAAGTAAGCAATTTGCTGTATATACATGGGGACTTTGAAAGGATGTACTTTGGGCTAATATGAGGTTCTACTGATCAATACGAACAACTTTTCCAATGGAACTATGTGCCGCAAATGAAAAAATATATTGCCTTCTCCATAAAAACTAGTAATGTTAAAATTACCAATTTGTATGGGGAAGCCAACATTTTTTTTCATTTGCGATACATGGTTCCATGGGAAAAGTTGTTCGATTTGCTCAGTAGAACCTCATATTAGCCCAAAGTACATCCTTTCAAATTCACCCTGTATATAACATTATGTAAACGATTCGAAAAATATTCCTTAAACCTCGACCTCGAACCTCGACAAGAAAATATTAAAAAAAAAATACTTGTTAGGTATGAAAATTCACATAAAATTCCTTGAATTTAATTGAACTAGTATGAAAAAAATCACACTAGTTTAAGGATGTTATACTTACTTATTGCTTGAGGCTAAATATTACTTACTCGAACTTAATTAGATAGTTTTTTTTATAAAAAAGTTTGATTTATGAATACTTTAGTTGTCATTTTAAAACTTAAAATGACAACCTAGATCTTAAAGAAAGCATAACTTATACTGGGGGATAGTGATGTCAAATTTCATACAAATATTTACTCATAGTTTAAACTATTAATACTGAGAATAATATAGATTTTTTATATATGACTTGCCGTTTCTATACTTGGTACGAGTATAAGTAATGCCTTCTTTTGGTCGGATCAGTCCCAAGTAGGTTTATATAAACTAAAAACACAAGTAGTACTAGACTAAGTTTTAATCTCAGCCCAACAATTTTCCGAACAAACAAGTTTTAAAATAAAAATTTAACCTGCAGCTCAGTGGGGAAGTTTTAGTCGTGCGGACAAGACTGGGAACACGGGGAACTTGGGAAAAGGGGAGTGGGACAACTCTATGCACCGCTAAGTAGGACAAGTAGAACCCCCTGTGACAGTAGGTAGAGATAGTCTGGTCTAAAACTGCGCGCTAAACTGATTGAACGCATTTTATACACACTTTTCATATGCACAGTGTTTAATAATTGGTTCTATCTTTCTTTTTGTATTGACCCAAATAATAAATTTAGGACCGATTTTTTAAACGCAGATAAAGTTATTCAACGGAGTTATGCGTTAATTTATTCATTCTCCATACAAGTTATTTGATGGAGAATGAATAAATTTGACAGTTCTTCCTATATCTTAAGATTGAAAAATCAGCCCTTAGTCACTTTGGACCCAACAGCTGAATAACATCACAATATTTCAAAATATAATTTAGTTTTTAGATTTACCTTTTTATTTATTTATTAGAGCACGGCATGTGACTTTATATATACCTTATCAGGACTACAAAGTCCATTAATGGATCGATCAATATCGATTGTTGTTTAATAATATAGATCGCTCCCACTATGCTGGCTAGATGATGCAGTTACGAAATGTGCGACAACAAAGACGTATTTGCATTACGAGTCTATTTTAATATCCTCACTGCTTGATCGTCAAATCAATCGCCCGTTTCGTAACCGCACCTGACTCCACCTCGATAAGAAATCGATGCAGTAGTATCCGGAATGCGGGTGAAATCACAGACTAAAACGGTTTTTGCATCTGTATGGTCGTGAATTAATTACTATTATATAAATATAAACAATATCATAGACAAAAAAAAAATGTATGTCGAAAATGTAAAATAAAGTGTAATAAAGGCAATCCTAAATATTTTAAAGTGGTCATTGAAATATAAAAAGCACTTGTGTTCATAAATGAAGATGCATAATTTAAGTGCTATTTTTTTTAAAATGCTAATAATAATAAAGCCTTATCTTTAGTATTGGCGCTCTCTATTCGGTGGTCAAAAACTTAAATCACCCCTCCTTTTTCCCTCTTGGAAAAGTGGCGGAGAAAAACAAAGGAAACGCAACTAGCGGGTACTTCACAAACTCATTTTCGCTAGTAACTAATGTTACCAGAGAAATTAACTCTCACACTTTCTTTAATGAATTTGAGTACACTCTTCAAAAAACTTATATTGATAAGTGGTTTATTAAGATTCTTTTGTATTGCTTTTCTTTCCTTAACCTTAACTGAATCATTTAGAGCTAAAGCGATCAATGTTGATCTTTATATATACCAATAATCTGATCGACCACATCATATGTACCACTTTTATTTTTATATGTTTATAAATCAACAACATTTTTATTTAAATGGCTTTATGGGTCAGTTAGTACCAGCAGGTAGATACAAAGTCACAAGCCGTATATATATATATACAGAGTGCTCTGTGTTTGCTTAGTGCCCCACTTTGTCTAAGTTATCTTGCTGTATATTTACGCAATGTCGCTCTATGTCTAAATAGTCTCTTTCTATATTTACGACATGCAGTAAAGCGGTTACGCAGTTTACGTTTATATATAAATAAATAAATACCATTACGGGTCCCTATTTGGCTCCCGAGAACCGTTTAAACGGCCTCAGGGTACCCAGTGGAGGTATTAACCCGTCCTCATTTCGCCGATGGTATTCGGAGGCAACACTTAACAAGTGGCGTGCTTGTTTCGGTGTTTATGATGGTATAGCCTCGGTGTATAAAGCGTTTATTTTCATTTTAATTGGAGCCCGGTATCTGGCTTTATATCTACCTGACGTTAAGCGAAATGATGAATGCCCTATTACATTAATTATCGTTTATCAACATTAATAGCTCCCTCTATGCCGGTTACGAAATGGGCTGCGACAAAGAAGAATTTACATGAAGTGAAGAAACTTAATTAATATCCTCGATGCATTATTATCAAATCAAGTGCCTGTTGTGTAGCCGCACCCTGAAAGCACGAGAAATCGATGCAATAATCGCCTGAAAGGCTGTGAAGCCACATACTAAAACCGAAACATAACTATGTTACTTTACGGCTTTTGCAGTTGTATGTAATGGAATAAACCGGGCATTTGACCTATCGAAATAATAGAAATCTTCCATCTACCTAAATTAACTATACTACTACGCGTTAATCTCCGAAACCACTGGTTTGAATTATAAAAAAATATTATTTTCGATAGCCCATTTATTGAAGAAGGCTAAGGCCTGGGATGGGTGACCGCTTTATACAACGAGGCTATTTCATCATAAACACCGCAACAAGCTCGCCACTTGTTAGGTGTTGCCTCCGAATACCATCGGCGAAATGAGGATGGGTTAATACCTCCGCTGGGACCCTGAGGCCGTTTAAACGGTTCTCGGGAGCCAAATAGGCACCCGTGATGGTATTTATTTTTATTTTTAAGGCTATATAACACCACGCTACGACCAATAAGAGCGGAAAATCAATGAAAAATGTTGCAAAAAACGAGGAAAAATATTCCTTTTGAGAGCTTCCGTTGCATGTTCTGCGTAAACGATTAAAGTTAGGCAGACGAAGTTTTTGCGCGGTCAGCTAATAGATAAATAAAGCGCTGATTCTGTTTATGATATGAATGAAGTTGTTTTTGTTTTAAATAGATGATATTTTCTGGAGCAATGCAGTGTCATGAAATTGCTATTTACTTTAGAACTACAAACGTCTTAATTGGACGGGGTGTGCTTCCGGGTTGTTTTCAGTTACGATTGTCTGAAAATCTCGACTTGCGAGTTTATTAGAGATACGACTTGAACAAATAATTTAATTAGAGGTTGCTGCTTTGATTTTAGCTTGTGATTGTATATTTTGTAGGTATAAATATAGGAACCCCGATGTACGTTGTCTTACACGTAAGGTGCGGACCACGGAACAGAAAAAACAAGTTGTTAACCTAATTTTTCGTTTCGCAATATCATGCCTGATTATGTACATTTTGTATAATTCAATAAGTGGAATAAATATTATTCATTTATTTAAATATGATTTTAATTTAAAAAAAATATATTACAGTTCTTTACCAATAACAATAGCGTTTATTCAGAAGTCATCAACTTCTGCTTCAGAACCTGATATTTAACATAAATTCTAAAAAACCAATTAACAAAAGGTTTTATAAAAACATTGTCTTAAGTAAATACAAAGTTAAAATTGTTTTAATAAAAATCCCATTTCGTTACTTGTTTAATTACAGAAGCTTTCAAGCAAGACTTCCGACGTTTGTGATTATGTTTAACACAATTTCCATTGTACACGTTACATTAGTTTCCTTATGTTTATTGCCTTTTTAATGTATATAAGTTTTTTTTTTATTTATTTTTATGAGAGCTCGGCATGTGACCTCACATCTACCTGATATACCTGGAAAGCAGTATGAAGGTCCAAGAACAAATGCAACCAACAATTACGATCTACGTAACCGTTGATTGCACCTATTATGCCGGCTTAAGATGCCTATACACGCTTCGTTTAAAGGACTCGAGATTATAGGAAGAGGGAAACACGCGAGCAGGTAGAGCATTCCACATTTTAATAGTGCGACAGATATACGAATCACCAAATTTTTTAGTGCGGGTTGGTATATCTGCCACAGTATATGCATGCATTTTGTTACCGGCTCGTGAAGTCCTATACCGGAAAGGAGAAGGTGGAATGAGATGAAAAATTTACAATAGAATGCCCTACAATTCAACGTTTTTTTAACCAATACTGTATAAACAAGTAGGTATAATGCACATTTATCTGGTCACGACTATACTATAGCATTATATGATGCGATGCATACTTTGATGCGCATAATCTAGGCACAGAGGCTCTACCAAGGGTTTAAACATTGTAGCAACACGAACGTAACGTATTTGTATACGTATACGTGAGCAACAACCAATAGAGCCGCTTTATTTTTGGTAACAGGATTGAATAAACCGATTCTATTGGTTGTTGCTACGTATACGTATACGTTACGTTGCTACAATGCGCAAACCCATGGTAGAGTCTCTGGTCACGACTATATCATACCTAATTATTAAAAATAAATGTACCAAATGCAATGTAAAAAGTTTTTTTTTAATAATTAAAAATAATGCATAAAAAATTGCGTTATCCTACATCAAATTTGGTACATTTCTTTTTAATAATTAGTTTTATTTTTTAATAATTAGTTACATTTCTTTTTAATAATGTATGAAATATCTGCCAGCTTTAAGAAATTAAAGCTATATAAATATTATAAATGAAGCATATGTTATAAATTTATAGTAACGTTGGAAACGTTACTATAAATTGGAAAACCAGAGGAAACTTGCGAAAAAAATTGGTGGCATAATTAGGTACCAGCCTTCTTGTCATCTGACTACTCCACCAAACGCCTGGACAACTCAACTATTACATGAAAACCCTCAAAGTCCAAGCGGTCTCTTTACTCCATAACTTTAATCGTGTTTTTTTTATTGGAGCACGGCATATGACTTTATATCTGCCTGGTGGTAAGCATACCTACAAAATCCATTAATAGGGTCGATCAATACATTGCCATAACTACATCTAGAAAGGAGACTACTACCTCAACAATAAATCAATGCAGTAGGTGAACCCACAGACTAAAACCGAAATATGACTAAGTCACTTGACGGTTTTTGCATGAGTAGGGGTGGTAACGAGTCTGGTCGGTCGGCCTAACGAAGTTGTAGAGGCCTTCTTCCCACCTAAAATTGGCATATTGAGAGGGGTTCTTAATAGACCCCCATACGAATATATCGACTGGATGTGAGATGGCTCAAGTGTTGCATTCCACCAGTGACCTGCCGAGTTTCCATAGACGTTCATCTGACTGTTGAGTCATACCATCCTGCCTAGTTGCACACAATCCCAATAGGCCCGAGGATTGCGGGTCCTTTAGCGGTATAAGGGCCTTCCGATTTAAGAGTCGAATATTGGGTAAAGCCACCGGCATTTCTTCTATATAGGTTTATTATTATTAAAGAAAGAAATATTCTATTCGTTATTTTAATAATAATGAATTTAAAAGAATTGCAATGGCGTTCAAATACCACTGTAAAAACTCATACTAATTCAATCCAAACGACGCAATCATTCCTAATTCAAATACTGTTTAAATTTAGAATACGTTACTATAAAATGAAGATTTATTAGTCTTTAGTCTTTATAGACAGGGGTAAAAACCTCTAGAGGCCAGACGTAGGTCGTTATTGCTTCCAGCTTACCGCCTGCCGCTGTCTAGACTAGTGTCGTTAATGTTACAGTTTAAACAGATTTTTATTAACCTAATCTTTACAGTTATTTGAAACACTTTAAATAAAAATACGTTATACAGATTTGAGAAACTTATTTCTAAAGCACTTAGTTTTTAACAGGCATAGGTCAAAATATATGGGGTACCTATCTATTCATAGTATTATCTTGGATTATATATATATCTCTCTATAGAAATATATTGCTAACGCAATAAAAAATGGCTCCATAAGTTAGTTTCTTCATATTCACTTTGAATTGAAATTAAATTCATAGAAAGTCATAAGAAGTATTCATAGAAGCATATGAACACGTTTTTTTTTTATAATAATATTATCTCTTCACAAGGACATAGAAGAAGGAATCTTTGAAATCTTTAGTTTTTCTTCAATAAAACTATCATGTAAAATCGCATATTCTATATAGCAGCTATATTTGATTTAACCCGAATTATTATTTGTATCCGTCGTCTGAAGTAGAATCTTGTATAATTATCGTGGTGTAGTAATAACAATTTTCGATTTAATTAGGAATATGTTTTTCAATAATTTAAATGCAATCTATCTATTATAGTATTTTTCTTTTCTTTATAAATATAAACTTAAATATATGTATTTTTTTCATATAAAATGTGAGTCCGAATTATTAATTCGGCTACACGCTGTATAAACCATATAAGTTTGTTAGGCCGAGTTCATACATGTGTAATGTTATCAGGTTTAAATACTGTATACACAAAAGGTTCGCGTTACATTACATTATCAAATGTACATATATCGTACAGGCGTGTGTAACTGTGTAATGTTATATAGCTCGTAGTATTGTCTACACGCAAGGTTTGCCATACATTACATATGTTTGTCTGACCTCAGACGTGTGAAATTATGTAATGTTACATATATGGCTTATATAGTCTGCCACACAATGTTTGCGTTGCATTACTTATGTCTGACTAAACCCGTCATTACGTAAAACCCATCTATGAAGGTTTAAAGAGTTTTGAACATTTCTGTTTTCTCTTCCAGATCCCATCAGGAGGCGCTGATCCCCAAGTAGCGGTACTGTGTGAGGCCGGAGCTACCTACCACCCCCAGTACCTGTCAGGCAGTGGTCGATGGACCGCCGATCTCACCACCAAGCCCCGCAACTGTCTCAAGGATAAACTGGAAATACTTGACTACTGCAAGAAGGTGGGTTGGTTACGCACAGTAGCTCTACCACAAGTTATTGCAAACAGTTTTTACTATAGTCGCTAGTTACTATAGATAGAAATCAATCAATAAAAGGGGTTTATTCGGAAATTAAAGCGATCCTAGTATATACTGTTTGCAAAAACTTATTGTAGAGCTACAGGTATCCTTTTGTTGCTTTTCCTGCTGCTGATTTTCATGATTTGATGATGATTTTCTACAATCTAAACACCTAATTATACTTAAAAAGTAAATTTGAAATGAGGAAAATGCTTTATTTTGACTTAATTTCTGTCTGTTATATCTAAACTTTAAAAAGAAACCCTTGTTAGGTTATAATCTAACCTAACAAGGGTTTCTTTTTAAAAACAACAATAGAGCCCAGGGGCTCTAGAGAAAAATCAGGCGAGGCGACGTGTCGTGTCGCCTTCAATCAAAACTGTATAGACTTTGGCAGGTGACAGCGTACCTCACGCCTACTGTCACTGTCAAAATACATACGTTTTTGACTGAGGCGACGCGACATGTCGCCTCGCCTGCTTTTTCTCTAGAGCCCCTGCGCAGTGTGGCTGTTAGACTTTAAACATTTAATTTTAAAAATCACTGTACACGATGCTTCCCTTAGTGACTAAAGACTTTGGATAAAATAAAATTTATGGTTTCAACAATAACTAAGACCTGCTGTATGCAGTGTAACGTAAGATAAAAAAAAACACCAAATCCTTTATACATGGCCACCAGAGGTCCAAAAATCTTTAAAACAAAAGTACCTGCTGTAATACAAGGGAGTGCATTACATTTATATGTTGATGCAGATTGTTTAATGCCATTAAACTTAGCAATTACGTTTGAGAAACTAAGAAAAAAGTTTGTATAAGTTTCTGAAGATAGTCGGTCTAAAAATTATATAAAACAAAAAAAAAAACAGTGCAACGTTATGCAGCCAGTATTCTCAATAAGTTTAATCAAGAAATTTTCGGTGGTAGAGATTTAAAAGATTTTTTATCTGTTGTAATTATTTTGTACTACTTTTTATTAATAAAAAATACAATAGTACTTTAAAAGAAACATAACACAGCCGCTGTACGATTCTTGACTTTATAACATGTTTTATAGCGCCCATTAAATAATAAAAAAGATAACTTTATTATACCCCTGAAATTTCAAGAGTCTCTCACTCCCCTACATTCTTGGGTTCCACGATATAATTTGGAGCACCTGTGTAATAGCGGGTCCCTCACGAACAATTAACCTTTAGACCACCTTCACAAGACGAAGTTATATTACTTTATCACAAGTTACTGGGCTTCTTTAGCCAGTAATTATACAGTTTTAAGATCGAGTTTATAGGTATTCTCATATGGAATTTCAAGATGTGCTATAATTCTCCCACAAATTGTCTGGAACTTGTAATACGTGTGAATGTGTAATTAGTTAATTTAGATGCTTTGATATATTGAAATGAAATGTTTTTTTTATTTGAAAGAATATGGTGTTACAATTTGTTGATTGTTTGAATTTAATTCATTGAATATAACGTAATTAATATTATTGATAAACTGCAATGATTGGGTATAGGTTATGTGCCTATAATAAATGTACAAAAGCGCGAAATATTTTTATCATATCCAATAATTTATTAGTGCTCATGCTAAGTGTAGCTCACAAAAAAGTGTAGCTCTTTCGTACCTTAATGATTTTAATCTAACAAACAGTAACTTAAACCTACATGATACTATGTTTATAATTTCAGACGTATCCGAACCGTGACATCACAAACATAGTGGAGGCTTCTCACTATGTGAAGGTCAGCAACTGGTGCAAGATCGGGACCAACAACGCAGCCAAGTGTAAAGTCACCCGTTGGGTCAAGCCATTCCGCTGTCTTGGTATGGGTCCAATTATTTAATTTTAAAAAAGTTTCCTTAAACCTACTCCAACTAATCTTGAAATATGACATTCCCTGGATATAAGCTGCACCCAGAGAGGAGGATTTTAATATGCTAATCAAAAGGGAAATAGTTATCAAGTCGTAACTTTTATAAAAGTATTTCTAGATTATAAATACAGTAAGAGTAAATATCTTGAAAATAATAGCAGTTGAAGGAACTTTAATATCTGTTCAGCATAGTATCTGTTAAACATAATTTCGTTTTAAATCATTATTAGTTTTATTGTTCTCACTTTCTTCTCAATTTAAACTATACAAATTACAAAACGTTCTATTGGTGGCAGAAGGTCCATTCCAATCGGACGCCCTGCTGGTTCCTGAGAGCTGCCTATTTGACCATATCCACAACCAGAGCCGATGCTGGCAATTTAACCGCTGGAACGCCACCGCTGGTCATGCCTGCCAACAACGCGGGTTGAGACTCCGGACATTCGCTATGCTGTTACCGTGTGGCATCAGTCTGTTTTCTGGTGTCGAGTTTGTCTGCTGCCCTAAGCATTTTAAGGGTGAGTTTGTGTATAATTATGTATTTATTATTAATAATTATATTTATTATTAATAATTATGTTGATATTAATAATTATGTTGATATTAATAAATACCTTGGTGTGATTAAGATGCACAAAATAATTGAGAATATAAAGTCCAGCGCAGTGATTTAAACACCATCTAAAATAATAAAGTTTGATAATATCTTTACTGACCTAAAACTATGTTTCTTTTTTGTTAGATAACGTAAAACTGCACAAAGCAATGGATGTGGGAGTGCCAGTTAGCCCTGGAGGTGAAGAAATGCTTGCTGCTTCTGCTGCGATGGATGAACGTGACGACGATTTGTTGGATGATGATGACGCTCTCGATGATGATGATGAAAATGATGACGCTTTGAACCTTAGTGATGATGATGATGACGATACTGACGACGGTAAGATTTTTTTGTCATGAAGATGATATAATAATACTTTTATTATAATGGGTATCTAAAAAAAATATTCTGAAACCAAATATAAATAGTATTGGGTATTTAGTTTCCGATGTGATGGTTAACTATATCTATTAAACAGTTTTGAACAAGATGGTATTACATTATACAGGGTGAATTTGAAAGGATGTACTTTGGGCTAATATGAGGTTCTGCTGATCAAATCGAACAACTTTTCCCATGGAACCATGTGCCGCAAATGAAAAAAAAAATTGCCTTCTCCATACAAACTAGTAATGTTAAAATGACCAATTTGTATGGGGAAGCCATTTTTTTTTTCATTTGCGATAGTAGAACCTCATATTAGCCCAAAGTACATTCTTTCAAAGTCACCATGTATATAGGTAATAAATAAGATTTTACTTTTATTTCAGATATGGATGAAGATGAAGACCCGGATTTGACTCGCGATGATGATGGTGAAGACGACGATTATACTGATGGAGATGACAATGCGTGGCCACGACAAGACACCACCACCGCTCCTTCTACCACCAGCACTACTACAACAACTACCACTACCACTGTAAGTGTATATAATTATGGTATAAAAATAAGAAATAGTATGTTTTTCTGTACAGTTTATCATGGTCTGGGTGTTTATAAAATATAATATGTATTATATCGTTGTTTCTGGTACACATAGTATAAGTCTAGAACTTGGTTTGCTGTGACCTGAGCAATATGTGAATATTATTATATTATATTATTTAAAAAATATAAAATATAATAGAAGGTACGATGCACTTGTGAAAAAATAATATTGTTCCTAATTAATTAAGATTCTTAGCAATATAATAACAATCAAAGAAATACGACCTATAAAACTGATGAGGCAAAAAAGTATTTTTTTGGTAGAAACTAAAAATTATGTTTAAACATTACCTCAAACGAATTTTAAGAATTATTTCTGCATCAGTAAAAAACTTGCGTGTACAATTCTATTCAATGTAGCGAATGCTAAATACAGGAGACCATAATTTATAGTCTACCTTGAGAAAGATCAAATTCCAAGATAATGATAGATCATCATTTGACTACTGAGTCAATAAAATAACTCAAAATAAGTAATAGGTACCTACATTACTAAAGATAATATTAATAAAGCTCATATTACAAGTAAAATATAAAGCATCTCCGAATAGATTTATAAAGTAAACAATTCCTTGAATTTTTTGTCGAAGGCATCAACGGCCACTTCTGACCCGTACTTTTCGCATTTCGACCCTCGCACCGAACATCAGAGCTACAAGGATGCTCAGCAACGTCTCGAGGAAACCCATCGGGAGAAGGTTAGTTTAAAAATTATGCTCCTCAGGCCTATGGTTATTACGTCTACTAAAAGGTTGGTAATTGCATTTATGACATTGTTAAGTAGTTTGAACTTGGCATACTACATATTTTATACTACTTTATTTCAGCATGCGATCTAACTTTAAGTGAAATTATTTTCTAGATTACTAAGGTAATGAAGGACTGGTCGGAACTCGAAGATCGTTACCAAGAAATGATGGCTACCGATCCCGCTGCTGCTCAGACCTTCCGCCAGAGGATGACTGCTAAATTTCAGGCTAATGTCCAAGTGAGAAATTATTTTAAAACTAGTTTAGCTCGCTTTATTCACAAACGAACCTAATACTTATAATCTGACTAAAATTTAAGTTCTGGTTAAAATTATGTTCCTTTCATTCACGTCGAGTGTGCTATACAATGTACCCAACACTCGCATAGTGAATTTATACTACAAAAAAATGTTGTATGCCAACATCCAACAGACTAGATGACATATTCATGACTATAAAAAGGATTCACTTCAGCAATATTACTTATACTTACGAGTATGATGAAAATTTGACTTATTACTACATTACCTACGACTTGAACGGTGAACTATAAAAGTTGATTGTTTTGCGAATAAAAACACCATTCTTTCACAACGTTCTCACCCCAAGTATCTAAATTCTAAATACCTGTACCATCGGAATAACCAATAAATGTTTGACCTTCTTAGGCTCTAGAAGAAGAAGGTGTATCAGAACGTCGTCGCCTTGCCGCCCTGCATCAGCAACGTGTGTTGGCTCACCTCGCCCAACGTCGTCGCACTGCGCTGGCTTGCTACTCGCGATCCCTTCGGGACACTCCTCCTAATGTGAGTCACTAACCTTCACTGTTGTTCAGCTTTACAAAATGAATACCTTCACCAGGAAACTATTTACCATCAGCGGACAATCATCGTCAGTCGTTTGCATTTCCCTGATTCGAGGAATTCGTTTTAATTCAAGCTTATTCCCACATTGAAAATATCTAGCTAGAGTTATGATTGTACATTCATTTGATTTATCGCTTATATACCACAGATTTTATTGTTTTCCGAATAAAATTCTACAGTATGGTTTTGAATGTGTTGTACCAGTGCACTGTAATATTATAAGCAATCTATTAACAATCCAGCTTGTTGTTCTGATAATTTACCAATAATTTACTTTAAATATTATTTTGTATACTTGTTACACTTGGAATTACTGTAATTTCTTTTTGATTCAGAATTTTCAACAATAAATTTTCTTAGTTTGTATTTGACTAAAGATATTATAAACTTAATAGTAACGAATTGCTCCAAGCAAGAACCCTGACAGTACATAATGGTCAAAAGAGCTATTCACGAAAATTCTAAGATAAATGGAGCTCCGTCATTATAATAGAGCTGACATTTCCATACATCTTTTGAAATGATGATTGGTTAGCCTTTTTTTTTTGGAGCACAAATTGTGTCTTTATTTCTACGTGGTGGTGAGCAGTCCTACAAAGTCCATGAATGGGGTCTATCAATAATTGTTCTTAAACAATATTGATCCGGCTAAATGATACGATTACGAAATGGGGGGCAACAATGACGAATTGCATTACGAGTAGGTATATTTTAATATACTCGCTGCCTTATCCAACTACCCATTTCGTAACCGCACCCTGAAAGGAGACTACCACCTTGACAATAAATCGATGCAGTAGTCTCCTGTAAACCGGCGAACCCACAGACTAAAACCGAAACATGACTAGGTCACTTGACGGCCTTTGCATCTGTATGGGCGGTGGTAATGAGACCGGTCGTTCGGCATAAAGAAGTTATAGAGACCTTCCTCCCACCTAAAAAAAAACAAACCAAAACATTCTGACCATTATATCTTAATTTTATTCAAAATGTTTAATTTTCCACAGTCTCGTCGCGTCCAGAAATGTCTCCAACGCCTGGTGCGCGCGCTGGGAGCAGAGCGAGGGGGAGCGTTGGCAGCGTGGCGTCGTGCTGCCGCTGCTGGACCCGAAGCTGCCTCAGCCGAGCGAGCTCGCGCTTCTGACAGACTACAGGTATATCATCATCTATTATCCAGCTTCGTTCACCATATTATTTATACATCAAAGCCCATCAAATAATTTTAAATATGTTGTGTACGAATTGAATTTGTTGCAAAAAAGCTCCCCGAGTTTTAGAACATTAGAAAAAACGTCAAACATACAAGAATTTGGTCTACGTTTTAGACACTGGGGGTCAGAACTCTAATTATGGCTTAAATACTGGCATATGGCTTTAACATTATAATGTAAATAATATTTAAGAGAATGAACTATTATAGTGTAACCCCCTTATCTACTTTAAAATATGAAAGTGATGTTTGAGATAATACGTTTTATTTTCTTTAACCATTTTTATAAGTAAGGCTCTAAGTTTAAGACTGCAAACCTTACAAATTATATTGCAGGATGCTGACCGCGCTCTCCAAAGAGCTCTGACCGCCCTCCGTCGCCGCCCTCATCTCTATGCTAATATTGGAACCGCTATTGAAGACTATGTTCAGGTAATATTTATCAATAAATCACTAAATTATAAACGAACTATAAAGATCATTTCCAAAACTTAGTGAGCATAACTTATCTCATCAAGGCATTTATTCAGAAAGAAATGGAAATTAAAATGGGTTTGGTTAAGGAAACTAAAGTCTATGTAAGTATATTTGGAGAAATAACGTAAAATAAATTTTACATATTAAATCTAAAAATGATTTGTATATCATTTTATATCAGAATACTCATTTAATTCTTCTTTCCAAACAGTCAATGCAATCCAAAGACGATATGGCAGTATCCCTAATGTCGATGACTCCCGAAGCTGAGGAACTTCTTCTGGATCGCATTGAGACAGAAGTCCAGCGAGAACAGACCGCAAGAGACCAGCTGCAGGCCAAACGAGACCAGCGCGTGAAGCAACGACAGGATATACAGAACGAACGAGTGAGGGTAAGTCTACTGCTGAATTACACCTGTGGCCCTACCTAGAAGCTACATGAAATACCGATCGATACGTCGATCGATCAAAATCGAAAATAAAATGTGATTTGACGTTTCTCGTCGATCGAGTTTTACCCATAGACAATTTTTCCTGCACATTTTTAATGATCGACGCGTCGATCGGTGTGCCGACGTGGCTTCCCAGTTGGGCTTCTGAATCTCATTAAAAAAACAGTAATAGCAAATCGCAAGAGAAAAACGTCAGAACATACAAAACGAACAGGCAAGGTTAGGTCTACCACTCTACTAGATTATTTCTCGATTCCATTAAGACCGAAGTCCATAGAAACAAACTGCCAAAGACAAGTAAAATCTTAAAATCATTCTTAGTAATATGTCTGAATTTGTCACCTATAGCAAACATGCTGAGAATAATTTGAAGGATTAACTAAATGATTATCATCGGTTTAGTGTTCTTAAATAATAATTCAATGTAAATAAAATAAATACCATCATGTTGCGCAGTGACTTAACCACTAGGCTGGGGCCATCACCTAGATAGAATTCAATGTATATTTCACCTAATTATTTACAGACTTCCAATGGCGTCAAGGAGTCAGACGAGACTGATGACGAGGTCGCCGAGTCTGATGTAGAGACTACCGCATCCCCACCACCACGCTCGTCTCCCCCACCCTCCACCACCAATACCATGAGAGATACTACCAGATACACTGCCGAGACTACTACCACCGTGAGTGTATTATTAAATAGTTAATGTATTATCAATATACAGTAAACTGTTTATCCTCAACTTGATCGCCTCCGTGGTCTAGTGGTAACGCTGTTGAAGTTGTACTCGAAGGTCCTGGATTCGATTTCCACTAATGGCATTTTTTTCTTTACAGTTTTCCTTCGTCTGGGTTTTTATAAATAATAATAATATGTAGGACCATTTACACAAATTTCTCTGGTCACAAACTAAGCTCTAGGCTTGTACTATGTGTACCAGAAGCAACGATATAATACATTTTATATTTTATAAACCCCCAGACTATGACAAACTGTACAGAAAAAACGTAGGTACTAATATTTTTTTTCTTCATGGGTGGGAATCGAACCCACGAACTCCGGATACAACGCTAAAGGCGCAACTACTAATAATAATAAATAAATTTTAAACATATTTATTAGAATCGTTATTCGTGGTACATAACGATTCTAATAAGGCGAAGAAGTAGTGATCTATTAAGTTTAACAAAACTTCATCATTATACAATAGATAAGACGTACCATCACGGGTGCCTTACGGCGCCCGAAACCGCGGCCTCAGGGTACCCAGCGGAGGGGTTTATATTCCCACCTCGTCGTATGCGATGGCAATAGTCCACACCGAACAATTTTATCGTGTGGCGAAGTTTGGATAGACTCATATAATCCATCTATGACTGTTCATAGATGGACAAGTTGGTATAGTGAAACAGCTTATAGTATGCTCTCTGAAGCACTATCTATAGTAGGTGTACAATATATACTATACATATTATTAAATCTTGTAACATCGGAAAGGTGTAGGGAAGTAGGTAATACGTCACTACAATAAATGAAAATAAAAAATAAAATAAATATTCACAAAAAAATATCCCCACCAGGAGATGCCCACCAGCACAGTTACGGAATCGATTCCACCAAGCGACGACTCCATGGTGAACGACAGCGAAGCGAGCCTCGGCGAGACGGAAGCGAGTGCCAGCGAGAGCGATGCTAGTGTCAGCGAGGTGGAGAGCGAGGCCCCGGTGGTGGACAGCGGGGCCCTGCAGGAGGCGCTGGAGCAAGCGGAACAACGAGCACCGCCGCCCGCCCACTCACTCAAACATGAACTGCAGCATTCCCAACCTGTGAGTATTTTTTTTTAAATTAGCGTCACAGGTGCCTTACAGCGCCCGAGAAGATCTAGACGGCCTGAAGGTGGGGTTTTATTCTTATTTATTTATTTTATTTAAAATTCTTTATTGCACTAAGAAGATTTGTACAAAGGCGAGCTTAATGCTTTAGGCATTATCTACCAGCTAACCTTTAGGAGAGTGAAAATTGTAATATAGGGTGCACAGATTAGTGTAAAGAGAAATCAAAATACATAAACTGCATAGATACAACCACATAAAATACATAAATAATATAGCAAAAATATATACATAAATATATGTTTAAACCTAACCTAAATGATAGTGAGATTAATAGGTTATTATCAGTAGAACGGAGGTCGCGATCATGAATATCGCATAGAAATTGAAAGCGGGATTTGAGATAAGAGGGAGAATAAGGATTTTTAAGAATATTATATAACAGGAAAGGAGATGCGTTTCAATAACCCTAGATGGGTAAACAGTTTCACAAGTTGTTATAGTGAAACTAGGAACGACATCTGGACACTGCATTAGCAATCGCGTAGTCTGCGTTCTCCATACTAAATAAGCTTTCGCACGTTTGTCGTAGAATTAAAATAATATTTTTGTCGGTTATTGTACCGTATTTATTCATCTTCAGTTGGCGTACATTTTTTTATTTTAAAAATAACGTAACGGATGCCCTACTGCGCCCGAGTTCGTCTAGACGGCCTCAGAGTAGGTACCCAGCGGAGGAGTTTTATTCCCACCTCGTTTTAACTGATGCTATTCTGAGTCTACACTGAATAAGTGGTCAGCCCGTCGCAGTGTATGAAAAAACTCAAGAACTCACAAGTTGGTATATTGAAACTGGGACCGACAGACCGAGTCATTGAATGGTGTTGTCAAACGATTTATATTTTTTTATTAAAAACTCATTGGTAATCGGTTCTGTTGTACCGAACTCGAAGTGCGCGGAAACATTCGCATGATCGATTTCTATTTTTGGTGTATGTAAGCTTAGTTATACCAGTCTTTTTTTAAATGTGGTGGCTAAGTTAGATAGACCTAACACTTACAGTTTCTAGGTACCCAAAAAGATGAAATTGATCAGGCGAACGCTGTTCGTGCACTTCGAGTTCGGTACAACAGAAACAAAATAGGAAAAAATATTTTCAGAAAGGTTTTTATTATATAAAATATTAATTGGAATATTTGTATGAAATGTGAATTTTCACATAAAAAGGGAATAAGAAAAGAGTTTTTAGTAAAAATAACTACTAAACTTAAGCTATGTTTAGCATTAATCAGAATTATTATAATATATTTTTATGATAACTTTAATTCCCAGGGATTCAAAGTCCGCAGCACAAATGATTTGACCGGAGGCGCTCTCTTGCCGGCGATCTGCCTGGGCGGAGCTGCCATTTCCGCAGGAATCGCCGTGGTGCTGGCTGTACTGCGGAAAAGGACTCGCGCGCCGCCCGCACAGGGATTTGTGCAGGTAAAGGATCGAGGAGTGAGAAAGGTGTGAAAGAAACACGGGTTCTTAATATAGGTTGCCGGCTAAATGGTCAGTGACAATGACGAATTTCCATTACGAGGCTTAACGTCTACTTTTCTTCATAGCTCCCCCAAAGAAGACTACCACCTCGACGAAAAATCTATGCAGTAGGCTTCTGTAAACCCAGAGCCTTCCTAGAATTTGATCGATAAATACTAACCGCTAGTGAAATAGTAATACAGTGTGTGTTTTGTTTTTCAACATCAAAGGGTTCGTTTTCCGGCTAGGGAATATTTTTTTTTAAACTAACATGTTGGAGTTCTAATGTACCTATATCAAAATAGTTCCCGTGACATTTTTTACTATCGGATTTGGCGTTTCAAGACCACTTGAAAAAATTCCATTTATTTATACGGGTATGTTTATAATACTTTTTTTTTCCTAATCAGGTGGAGCAATCAGGCGCTGTAGTTCCGACCCCGGAAGAGCGTCACGTTGCCAACATGCAAATAAATGGCTACGAAAACCCGACCTACAAGTACTTTGAGGTCAAGGAGTAAATCCGACCCACGCTGACGTATAAATGACGTCACTCCCCCCTTTTCCCACCAAGTTTACATCCCCTCCCTTAAATCCCTGCGAAAAGAAGAATGATTATTTTTACTGTTTATTTTTTTTTACTGTAACATAATAAATAGCCAATTTTTTGTTTTTTGTTTTGGTAAATTTTTTTCAAATCATATTTTCGTCTATTTTGTAATTTTTATCATTTTAAAAACAATCATTCTTCTTTATACCAAATGTAGATGTGGAATTCACTTATTAATAAATGTTTATATAAATGTGTAATATTAATAAAATAATTTGCTATTAAAAATTGGCAAATTGTTGTAAGTGTATCGTGTATAGATGTCAGTAGCTACACATAGTGTATTTCTGTGTATCCCATTATTTCTTCACAACTTTTATTAGGTCTGTAAGTTTGGTGGTTGACGGAGGGATTTCACCTTTATTCACGTGTTAATCCATATATTCTTTTATAATATCGCTTGTGTGATTAGTCGAGATATTACTTTGTGGTCACTAGCAACTCGCAGTCATTTTTGCTCATAGACGTTGGGTTTTTTATTTGTTGATTTTGCACCAAAATATTTATTATTAATTTTATAAGTTTAGCTATTAAGTTTTTGTCTAGACACTAGTATAAGTTGTCACAGAGTAGTCGAGTTTTTAATGTAAATTTAAAGACTATCATAAAACTAATGTTTAATATTTACCCCACTCATTATACTTATTTATTTATTATATTATTTGTTATCCTTTCTAATGATCTCAATTACATTTATTAATAGTTTGTTTTATTTAAAGAATAATGTTGTGCATTAGTTTTGTGATGGTATCGATCAAACGTCCAAGTCCGCCATGTTTAAATATGGCGCCCAAGCGATTCTTTCTTGTCTCTACCCGCTTTCCTTTCCTTTTGAAGTAGGTAGATCTTAACGTGAATTTTATGTAATAAAAGCGAGAATATATTTTAATATAATTAATGTGTATTTAGTGGTATGTGAAGGGCGGCGAGGCCGGAGCGGGCGGGCGGAACTACAAAGTTCTTGACTTATCTTCTTTCCTTTTCTCTCTGGTAGTTTCTTCTAGCTTTCTATCTCCTTCAGTCCGCCCGCCCGCGGGACAATACGGTAGCCGTAAAGTAAGGAAAAGCGCCCTCGAGTTGTTTCCGTACTAAGGAAAACCGCCATAATATCGTTCTAGTCACCATTCGAGTATACATCGCTTCGGTTGTGAGCGAGACACCTCGAGCGTGCGGGATGGGAGCGGCAATGTATCGCTTAGTGAGTGTACGGTTATATATAAGTAGATGTACAAAAGTAATAACATTATTTATTATTATATAGATGTTTTAGCGTCAAAATACATAGATGTAAAGCAAATGATATTATTGTATGTATATCGCATTCGTCCGTTTACAGTAAGGGCTTGTGCTCGTGTCTATGTACCACCTAAGTAGTCGTCAGCCTCAGTATTATATGTGTAAGCTTGGATACGGTTGCGGGTGCGCATGCGGGCGGGGCGAGCTAGTCAGTCATATCACGCGTAACAGCGCTTTTACTGTCTGCTATAATAATACATACTTGCACAATACCAACTAAATTATGAAACAAATTATTGTTGATTAAAAACAAAATATATTTCAAAATCATCCAAATGAAATACAAGTATGTATACCTACTTATATCAGAAATTCAGAATTATAATTCAGCGAGATGCAATACCTAAATGTACTTCGAGTCACTTTCGTACACATCTTGGGCGAGAGTTTGAAATCTAACCGGTACTCAGTCTAGTGGCCGAATTTATAAACGCTACAATTTGAATGTATACACTCAGATAAATGTTGACTCTTTCCACCAAACCAAGCATTAATTAGATTATTATAATAGGCCACATCTTTCACTCTCACAAAGGTTAGCTAGTAGAAAATGCCTAAGGCATTAAGTTCGCCTATGTACAATTTTATTTGTAATTTTGTGCAATAAAGTATTTTAAATAAAAGTACGGACCTAGGATGGGATAAGTAATATTGTCCTTATCATTGGGAGTGAAAGTGCAGTTTTTTAAAGTATGCAGTTAGTATAGCAGGCAGACGCTTAAGCCCTGGCTCGTAGCTTAACGTATAAATAACATTACCTATTTATTCACTTATTATGTAATAACATTATTATTATGATTAAAATGTAAGTTTTTCTGCATTAATGGTGTATTTTTCAAATCCGAATGTTTATTTTTCTAACAACATTTTGCTCAACAGTTGCACTATTTTCGAGGTAAACATGTTTCATACCTCTTAGTCACATTTCTAATAAAATTGTTGTAAAACCTAACTTTGTCTAGGAATTGCATGATTCCTTTTCGTATAATAAACGTGTAATTTGTCAGTTTTTGTTTTGTGTTTTTTCTGCTGCATTCTATTGTGAGTTCAATTTGAAATCAATAAATAGATATATAAAAATGTTGTTTGTTATTTTGTATCCTTTGCGTAGAATATCCCTATGATAGATACATTTTTAAAAATAAAAATGCAATGAAAATAATCCTGGTGGGTGGGACTCGAACCTCGCTTTCGCGGTAAGGCAATTAACCACTGAGCCAACCAGGTTTCAGTCACCCCTCACGAATTTTGTCATTGCTTATTATATACGTATACACAAACGCAGAGGGCGTTTCTAATAACTCTATACGAGTGAAGTTAAAAGTCCTAGTTTCTAATAGTAGATGGCAGAGGAGTCTGTTTCTTGTTTTTACTTTTTTATCTTTAAAAATGTAATATAAGATTATCCTAATAAGGAATTTATAAAAATGCATAAATATGATAGATAAATAAACTAAAATGTGAGAACCTACCAAGCAGATCTATAAAGTCCATTTATGGGGTCGAACAATATATTTTATACTACACCTGCTCGGAAAGTAGGTTCTTACTTGCGTAAGAATAGGTCAGAAAGTACGTCTTTGTAGTCGTACAAATATGCGGGAGGAAAAGTGTATGAAAATCCATTGTTAACGTGCTTAAGCGGGAGGAAAAAGTATATGAAAATTCATTGTTAAGGTGCTAGTTTTTTTTTAATTTTTTTTCTTCAATTCTTCCAAATTAGGAAAGGCAAGGGTTCAAAGCCATACAGCCTAGTTTTTTTTTACAAGTTCGAAATTTTAATCAAAATAAAATAAAATATTGGTTTATTGGCTGTTTACTTTCTTTGCATTTTTGATTTATTAAGTTTTAACAACTGTAATAATTTTAATATAAACTTTAATTAATAGAGATTTTATTTTTTATTTTCCTCGTAGGTGTAGTATAAAGCACTATGTATCACACGGCGAGAAACTGCGATTCCTAACTCGAGCGAATTAAGGCCCTCCGCTTCGCGTCGGGCCTCAAACTTCGCCCTCGTTAGTAATCGGTGACTTTCTCCCCTCGGTGAACAATGTACTATTGGCGGGTAGAAAATTAAGGGATGGTTCAACTCCCGTTCTTCCAGACACAAATTAGGCGGAATTTGATGAAACACCTTAATGATTATGCACGGCTTAGGGCTTAGGAGACAAGTTATTGCCTATTCTAGAGGATATGGGCACTAGCCTGAGGCTCTACCATGGGTTTGCGCATTGTAGAAACGTAACTTATTCATTTACGTATACGTGAGCAACAACCAATAGGATCGCTTTATTCAATATTGTTACCAAAAATAAAGCGATCCTATTGGTTGTTGCTCACGTATACGTAAATGAATAAGTTACGTTTACAAAACCATGGTAGAGCCTCTGGACTCTCCTTCACCATAACTATTCTTCAGAATGCTCAGCTGCAGGCACTCCAGTTAAATCCAAAGGTGCTCGCCGACGAGTGGTGGGCGTTTTATTTTTATTTTATTGAGTGGTGAGAGGGTGTAAAGACACTCACGGTTATATGAAGCGTTTTCGGTGGATTTTGATTTTTGATTTTGGTCAGCGATGCTAATAGCGGATTGTTCGTATCAATATTTGAATACAGCTACGTACGCAGAGCGCTTCCACAACCGTTCTGTAGGCCTCCAAACATTGACTTTAGGCCTTACGATAGCAGCCACTTGATTGGCTGTATACATCTTTCTTGCGACGCACGTTTGTGGAAAATTAGGTGTTTGCGCCAAAGTAAAAGAGATTGAAGTGTTAGCACTGTGTGTGCATACAAATAGTATGAGTTTGGCGCCAACAGATGTTGTTTGACAATATTAATCGCTCCCACTATGCCGGCTAAATGATGCGATTACGAAATGGGCGTCGACAATGCCGAATATGTATTACGAGTTTATTTTAATATTCTCGTGACGCTAGCTAGCCTTAAGCACACCTTAACTAGTTACGTTGTCTATTGATATTACATAGATAATCTTTAAGATTACTTCGTCATTAGATTCCTATGTTTAAACAAATCGCGAAACACAACATTCCCTCGCTCTTGAAATATCAAGACGCGTTCATCAAAATGCAATACCAAACATTAATTATTATGTAGATCAGCTTTTTCATCAGATCAGCTATTTCATTCAGCACATGTATACTCAGAATGACTGAAGTATGTATAGTCCGCTTCATGACAGAATTCCCGCGGCAAAAAGTGGAACTCATAAAAGCGAGAGTAAAATAAAATCCTAAATATTAGTACCTATGATGACAAAATTAGTTATACTGGGTGGGTACAAACAAATACATAATAAGTCTTCGTATCTAACAAGTAAAACATAATTAGACAAGTGATAGGCTTTAATTCGTGAGTTTAGTATGAAAGTTGATTGTGATTTATAGATCTTTTTTGTTATTTATCTTTGTTTTTGTATAGGCGACACTAAAAGAAAAAGAATACGTGTTTCATAATGAAACACGCATTCTTTCGATCATAGAACAAAATATAAAAATTTTATCACCGTGACAAAAAACATCCAGTTTAAATTTTATTTTCTAAAATCGAATTCATCCTAAAATTAATTTAGGGAAGTTTAAAAACTGAGGTTACCAACATACCTTCACACGGCTGCAGCGCCTAAGTTAATTGTTTCGTGAAACAAACATTGCTACGCTACGCTACAAGCTACAAGATCTTTTCTATTTTCAGAGCCATCTACTGGGAAAATTAGAAACCTGTACGGCTTCTAATCAAATAAAGTAAAGTCTGGTTTAATTTTTGTAGAATTCTTTTAGTCTTATACGCTAGATGGCGCTATTTGTTAATAGTTTTAGAGAATGTATCAAATGTTATGCTACGTGCTACGCAAAATCAGATTTCTGCATTTTCAAAGCCATCTACCGGGAATTTTATCTTTTAGTCATAAAGGATTTAAGTCTTGGTCAATTCTTTTCCACTTAGTCTGATAGGAAAAAACACAGATGTTGTATGTGTGTATATTCTACCCCTACCCACGTAGAAACGTGTGCAAAAATTAAAAATGATATAAACTTTTCAATAAGTAAAGTTGGCAACACTGCAAACAAAAATAATTTAGGGAAATTCCCTACAAGTTCAGATTGCTTTCCACTGAGTTGCTATGATTATAGTTATGTTGCAGTCTGATTATGACCACTTTGTTATTAGTTCTAATTAGGTTCATATTTCGTCAAGCTTTAAACTAGTTCTAAATTAGAACTTCTTAGTGTAGATATTATGCCACATCTACTTATTCAACTTAAGCTAAACTTTATCGAAAATTCGGAAACTTGCTAATTGAATAATACAATGATTGAACGAAATAAATATTGAAACAAGCGTCTAATTAAATGTTTGTCAAGTATGTTACTGATGACAAGACCATAATAAAACATAAATAATGTTTTTCGTTTTCATTTTATATCCTTATAACGTAAAAAAAGATTATAAAATTATATTTATTTAGTTTTTTTTTATAGCAACACTGAACTCCAACTATCAATGTATTTCTTATCACGAAGTACCGCTTAATAATATTTTAAAATAATAAATATAATTTAATATATTTTATGCGGCAAAATAAATGCATATATACCTAGGCATTATTATTTCTAATATTTATTTATTTTAAAGGTGGGAGGAATTTTAGGTCCCTACAACTTTGCTAGGCCGACCTACGGGTCTCGTTTCGGTTTTAGTCTGTGGGTTCACCGGTTTTCAGGAGATTACTGCATCGAATTCTCGTCGAGGAGTTATTCTCCTTTCAGAGTGCGGTGACGAAACGGGCGGTTGCATAAAATAAATTGTCGACGCCGTCTCGTAACTGCACTATTTAACCGGCATAGTGGGAGCGATCAATGTTGTTAAACAACAATGTGTTGATCGACCTCATCATGGACTTTTTAGGACTACTTATCATCAGGTAGATACAAAGTCACATGTCAGTTTAATAATGTTAAAATAAATAGTCAATGTTAGTTTTTTTTATCGGAGCATGGCATGTGACTTTGTATGTACCTGGTGGTTAGCAGATCTACAAAGTCCATAAATAGGGCCGATCAATACGTTGTTGTTTAACAATATTGATCGCTTTCACTATGCCGGCTAAATTATGCAAATACGAAATGGACGGCGACAAAGACGTACTTATTTGCATTACGAGTCGCTGTTTTATCGTCAAATCAATCTCCCGTTTCGTAACCGCACCATGAAAGGAGACTACTACCTCGACGAGAATATCAATGCAGTAGTATCTGAAAAAGCGTAGAACCCACAGACTAAAACCGAAAAATGATTGGGTCACTTGACGGTTTTACTATAATTGCAGTAATTAAATTTAGAAAATTTCGCAAAATCAATTTTAAAGAAGAATTTTACTTGTAAAAGTTAATACAAGAGTAACTTTAATTCGTCTGTAATTTTGGCAGTTATTTAGTTTTATTTGACTAATATCCATTCGAACTAAAACGGTCATAATTTCGGTTTTCATACAAAAAGCAAAGCTAAACTTTGACTTGTATTTGGTCGTCAAACAGAAGAGGTCGTGATCGCAAAATATCAAGTTTAACTTTATAAGTTCTAAATTAGATCTAATAAACGTGGGCATAATTGGGCTGCTTATCTTAATCCTGGAAAAACATATTGAATGATCGGCTTGCTTGGTGGCCAGGGTCCGAGAGCCCAGGTAGCCCCCGGACTCACCCTAACCCAGACCACGGTGCACGGCATCGCTTAGCCCTTTAGAAGCTGTCTCTAAACCCATTTGACAACGCATAACAAATATCTGCTTTGTCAGAACCATCTACTGGAATATCTGGAAACTAATAAGACTTCAGTCATAAAATAAAATAAACACTCGTTCAATTGTAGTTAGATTAAGTATTTAGTCTTATAAGAATGCAATAGGTGCTACTTTTTTATAGTGGTTTTACCTCTGTAAGCATCATGATAAGTAATACAGACGTCCATATCCGTGATCTAGTCGCTGTTTTTTTTAATTGGATCATAGCTTGTGACTTTTATCTACCTACAAAGCAGACCTACAAAGTCCATGAATAGGGTCGATCAATACATTGCAGCATTGCTCGCTTACTAAACATAATAGACATTAAACATAATAATGAAACACTAGAAAAAGTTAACACATCAAAATTTTTAGGTGTAACAATTGACGGACACTGTAATTGGCACGATCATGTGAAGGGTGTATGCACAAAAATTTATAGGTTTATTCATGCACTTCGTAGATTAAGCCACACAGTATCAAAGAAGACTGTTATTATGTTCTATCATGGATATATAGCATCAAATTTACGTTATGGCATAATTCTGTGGGGAAATTCTTCGGAAATACAAAAAGCTTTCCTGGCACAAAAAAATGCATAAGGGCAATTGGGCAAATAGCGCCATACGAGTCTTGTCGACCACTGTTTAAAAAGTTCAAAATATTAACATTGACGAGTATATATATTTACGAGATTATTATATTTGAAAAACAGAATATGCATTTCTTTACAGTAAGAAAAGAAATAGGCTGCTGTATATCTAGGTACCCTAATAAATTGCAAATAACAGAAAATATAAGGACCTCAGTTTAATATATTAATTGTTATATAATGGCAATAAAAATATACAACACAGTTCCATAAATTATAATAGAATTGCCCATAAATAAATTGATATTTTTGCGAAAGTGGCTAACGGCAAATTGTTTTTATAGCTTGAAGGAGTTTTTTAACTATAAATGGAATTTATTACATACCTGGTGATTTGATGTATATGAATGTGTATATATATGCATATGTCTTGTATATCTACTATAATTGTATATTTGTATGCCGAAAGGCGGAACATAGCGAATTGAAATTAACGATAACAACTACTTTATGTACCTTTGTTCACAAATAAAGATCATTTCAATTCATTTCATTTCACTATGCTGGTTAAATAAACCTAACCTAACCGCTTCATTTATGGGCGGCGACAAATACAAATTTGTATTACGACTTTATTTTATTATCCTCTCTGCTTTACCATAAAATCAACAGCCCGTTTCGGAAGCGTACCCTGAACTGTCTAGTGGTGGATCTAGGGGGTGGCAGGGGGCCATGAAAGAATCATCGAAATTTATGTTAAAGCAACAAGCATTTTTGAAATGATTTAGGACATTATCTATAATAAGTAGATCTGACAAAAAATCTTGACGAGGGCCACCCAAAATGAAATGCTGGTCCGACCCTGAAAGGATAAGACGAAAAATCAAAAATCGATGCGTTGCATCCGGAAGTTGTGAGTTTGATTGTTAAGATCGACCCACGCATGGAAAAACCATATTAGTATTTTTTCGTTCGACGAGAAGAAGAGGCTCTGCTCTTTTTTTGTGTGAGCCTAACATGGAGGTAGAGCCTCTAGGGCTCTACCATGATTTGTATACGTATATGTGAGCAACAACAGTTATGATGAAGCATAATAAAGGGTGTTTTTTTTAGAGGTTAGGTTTTCAAATCGGCACTATTTTATTCGTAGATTGTCTTTTTGACAGCTGTCACTTGATTTATGCTCAGTTTAGTTTGCCATTTCATAATGAATAGACTTACACCTGAACAACGTTTGCAAATCGTGAAAATTTATTACGAAAATAATGGTTCGGTTCGCGCGACGCATCGCGCGCTGCGTCTTTTTTAGCGATGAAGCTCACTTTTGGTTGAATGGGTATGTCAATAAGCAAAATTGTCGAATTTGGAGTGAACATAATCCACAAGCCATTGCTGAGACGCCGTTACATCCTCAAAAAGTCACTGTTTGGTGTGCTCTATGGGCAGAGGGAATTATTGGTCCATATTTTTTCAAAAATGAAGCCGGCCATAATGTTACAGTTAATGGAGAACGCTATAGAGCCATGATTAATGAATTTTTCGTGCCTGAATTAGACGATGTTGATGTGGACGACCTTTGGTTCCAACAAGACGGTGCTACGTGCCATACAGCTAACGCAACAATCGATTTATTGAAGGAAACTTTTGGTGAGCGTATTATCTCGCGTCGTGGACCTGTGGAGTGGCCTCCAAGATCGTGCGATATAACACCGCTGGATTATTTCTTGTGGGGCTATGTGAAGTCGCTTGTCTACGCAGATAAGCCCGAGACGCTTGACGTCTTGGAAGAGAATATTCGGCGCGTTATTGCTGACATACGGCCCCAATTGCTGCAAAAAGTGGTCGAAAATTGGGCCTCTCGCCTGGAATTTATTCGAACCAGCCGCGGCGGCCACTTGCCCGAAATCATTTTTAAAACATAATGGCAAACCCTTATCTTTATAATAAAGCTAAATTCTTGGCCATACCATTAAATTATATGCGTTTTATTTCATCTTGAAAACCTAACCTCTAAAAAAAAACACCCTTTACGTTAAAAACTGCAACATTTCCGGACTTTTTATGATAATTTTAGAAACGTTATATTTATATGCAGTATAATTCAAAAACAATGGGTTTTTCTTATTAATTTCTATTATCATTTTTAAAGTAGGTATAAAATTTAAAACAGTTGAATCCCACCTACAGCTGCGTGTCTAATATTTTTTTCAAATATGACTGTTGGAATATTTACATAGTTTTCAAAAATATTTAAATTTGTATTTTTCTTGTTTTTAGACAAATATTGGCACCGATCATGTTAAGAGAAAAATTGTGAGAAATTAGGTTTAATTAATTTTAGTTAATTTAATTCATTTTCATAAAAGCGAAAAAGGGGCTCATAAACCGTATATCTCTTGTAATTACAAGTTTTAAAATAAGCTTATATGAAATTTTGGGCATTAGATAAAAAAAAGGATAAAAAGTTATTAAGTCATTACACAAAATAATTAAGTTCCAAAAAAAATAAATTTTTTTGAGGGTACCGGTTGATCATCTTGTTGAGACAACTCTTCTTTAGATAACATGTCCATATATTACCGACAGTTATAAACATGTGCAACCGTCCAGTGCACATTTTGCGGCACTAGCAGAAGATGAATTTTAAGAGGGCTTAAGAAGCTGAGTATGTTGTAGAAATCACTGATCGCTGTTCCTACTCCAGTTGGTTCTTTGTCTCAACCAGTCCTAAACCTGGTGGTATATTAGATACGCATGTTGAGCTGTAGCCTATTCAGATGGGGGAAGACTAGCAGATGAACTTCAAAGATGGCAGCTGATCTCACGAAGATTTCTTAAGGGCGAGTGTGAAGAGTGCTGGTGACTCCTCCTACAGAGTCACAAGAAGATTATGTCCAGCAGCGACTATTTCTTCGTGAATGGTGAAGTGGTTCTTGGTGAAATTCAGGTTGTGGAAAAATGGTACCACCTCAAAATGATGATGTTTTTGGAAGTTATTTTCATCTTTTCATGCCAGAAAAGAGCAGAAATGTCTAAACCAGAGATGGCGTTCACAAATAATACAAAGCTCTCTGTGATTGAAAGATGAAAAGGAAAAAATCCCAGAGCTCCACCCCTGCCACTTTTCTGGATATATAAAGTAAAGTAATCATGCGCCGCTTATTGTCATCGTTTATACTAACTACTACACCTTAAATACATAAATGAATGAACTATATATCCTGAGGCTCTACCATGGGTTTGCGCATTGTAGAAACGTAACGTATACAATCAATCAATCAATTAAATTCATGTATTTGTCAAAACTAAGGTACAAGATGTAGGTGTAAGTTATAATTTAAATAGTCGGCCTGTTTCCCCTTACGGTATAGAAATATCAATTACAATAATACTAAAATCAATAAACATTATCTACATTTAAAATATGGAAATTACAAACAAGTCAGTATACAAATGAGCCCATGATCAAACACATGTTATTTTATCATTTAAAAATTCATTATATGTATAATAGGTTTTATCAATTAGTAAATCCCTAAGTTTCTTTTTAAAATTATTAATGTCAAGTTGTTGTATTTCTTTTGGAATTTTATTATTTATGTTGTTCTCATACCCAGCACACTCTTATGTAAAAGAGCTATTTTGCAAGTTTTACCGCAGAGTATATTTTGATGCCTTCTGCTGTTTAAGTGATTTTGAAACAATTGTAGATTTGTTTTAACAAATGTAACTATTTCCAGAATGTACAGAGCGGGTATAATTTGAAATGAGGCTTGCAGCTATCTGTGCTGGGAATTTTGCAAATAGCGCGGATGCATTTTTTTTGTGCCTTAAATATATTTTCTCGTTCAGAGCAGTTTCCCCAAAATATTACACCATAACGAAGTGTGGATGAGACATAACCATGGTATGCTATCATAAGAGATTTTTGGTTTACTACTTTTGAGAGCATATGTAACGCGTATGAATATTGACTAAGTTTCTTACATAATATCTCTGAGTGAGTTCTCCATGATAAGTTATTATCTATATGCAATCCTAGGAATTTTGTAGTGTTTGTTTCTCCTTTTTGTTTACCTTCGTAGTTAATATTGTTAACGTTGATAAGTCTTTTGTTTTGTTAAAAGCACATAATTTTTGTTTTATCTAAATTTATTTAAAGATTGTTTAGTTTTAGCCAGTTTATTAATTTCTCTATATTATTGTTTATTTCTTGCTCATAAGTGTATTTATTGATACATGGGAAAACTACTGTACTGTCATCTGCAAAAAGAACCATAGGGTGGGATATAGCTTTAGGGAAGTCGTTTATGTATAGCAGAAAAAGGAGAGGCCCTAACACACTACCCTGCGGGATACCGTAAATTACTTTTCTTGGTTCTGATGTGTATATATACTCTTTTTTGTTGTTTGCGTTTATTTTTGTTATATGTGTTATTTGAGTCCTATTTTTAATATATGAATCTATAAGTTTTAATGAATTACCCCTTATTCCATACGCTTCTAGTTTGTTAATTAGAATGTCATGATTTACATAATCGAATGCTTTTGTCATGTCCATATACAATGCTGTCACTGGTATCCTATTGTCCATATTAATAATTACATTGCATAAAAAGTCATAAATTGCCATGTTAATATTTATATTCTTTCGAAATCCTTTTTGTTTATCTGTCAATATACTAGATTTTTCCAAGTATTAGTATAAGTTACTGTATATGACCTTTTTGAATACTTTAGAATATACAGGAATAAGTGCTATGGGTCTGTAGTTACGCATGTCTTCTTTATTTTCCTTTTTATAAAGTGGTTTGATAATATATTTTTTTAGTTTTTCAGGGAATATACCATCGTTAATAAAATTATTCATAATATGACTAAGTACTGGTGCTATAATATCAGAAACGTGTTTTATAGCTATTGTTGAAATATTGCCGTAGCCCGTACTGTGTGTATTGTTTAAGGATTTAATAATTTGTATTATGTCATTTGGAATTGTAGGATTAAAAAATAAGGAATTCGAATTATTATATGTTATATTGTATGTCATATTGTATGTTGTATGTTATATATATGTATATTGTATGGTTTATTGTTAATCATACTACATGTTATTTGATCTATATAATAATTGTTAAATGAATTAGCAATGTCATATGGATTAGTTATTATGTTTCCGTTATGAATTATTTGCTTTAAGTTGTCTTTGGGTACTTTTGCTTTATAATTATTGATAATTTTCCAGGTCGCTTTGGATTTATTTTTTGATTTGGTTATATAGTAGTCATTTTGAGATTTCTGTGTCAGTTTTATTATTTTATTAAATCTACATGAATTTAATTTAAATTTATTTTTATTGTCGCTAGTCGGGTGTAATCTTAATTTCCATAATAATTGTCGTTTGCGTTTACTGCACAGTTTAATACCTTTTGTCAACCATTTCGTACGTTTTGCTTTAATTTGAATATTTTTTATAGGAAAGCAGAGGTCATATATGAGTTTAAATGTGTCATAGAAAATGTCAAAAGAATCATTAGCATTTGTATTGTTAAAAACGTCACTGAATTTTAAGTTACTTATATGTTCCCTGAATTTACTTAGATTGTCCTGAGAGTAGTCACGTCGTTTTACAAACCAATATTGTATTGTACTGGATGTATCAATTGGGCATTTTAAGAGCTGAGCGGTGTGATCAGATAGAGCGAGTTCTATTATCTCACTTTTACTTCTGTATATATTATGTATGATATTGTCTATACATGTTTTACTTATCAGTCTAGTAGGTTTGGTTATTTCTAATTTCATATTGTAACTACTAACAATTCGTTTAAAATGTCTACTTATATTATTATCTTTTAGTGTATCAATTTTAAAATCGCCGCATATTATAACGTTTTTCTTTATTCTATTGCAAGTTCTATTAAGTATAATATCAAGCTTAACAAAAAAATTGTCAAGAATTTCAGATGTATTTTTTGGACTTATATTTTGATGTAATACATTTAAATAATTATGAACGAAAAAAATGACTCATTAAGAAATAGCCGCTGCTGGAAATAAATTTCATGTGACTCTGTATGGAGGAGTCTCTTTGCACTCGCGGTTACGAAATCTTCGTGCGATCAGCTAAAGCTGCCAACGCTAAAATTCATCTGACAAGTCTGCCCCCAACTAACGATGCGGTAGCTCAAAATGCATATCGAACATACCACCAGGTTCAGGACTGGTTAAAAGTAGATAAAGAATCAACCAACAGTACTGCTACCCATTACTTCTGCAAAAGATTCAGCTCCTCAAGCCATCTTAAAATTAATTTCTTGCAAGTGTTGTAAAGAGTGCACTGGATGAAGTTGCATGTCCCAGAAAAGTGCTCTCTCTATCATTTCTGTCAGGGCAAGTCATGATAAAATCCCTGCAATTGAAATAGACGAATCCGACAATGAAGAAGAATAAGATTATCCTATAAAGGAATATATAAAAATACATAAAATTAATATACTTATTACTACATATATAATAATAATAATAGGTAATATATCGACAAATCTATAACTTTTGAGGACGACATATTATCTCAAGAAGAGCTGTCTCAACAAGATGATCAACCGAAACCCACAAAAAAAGTAATAATAATAATAATAGGTAATCTTTTATTAACCATTAAGATTACAAGATTACAATTTTCCTTAAAACAAGAACAAAAATTGTATTAAGTTACTGGCAGTCACCACTACTCACCACACTAGGCCCAAAATGTTGTTTTATTAATTATTTCATTTGTTATTAATTCTATATGAACGCATGTATGAAATTAAATAATGTTGATTTCATGGTCTTTCATTAGACACCTTGTTTAAGTAAATCGGTTCAGGAGTTATCTAGAAATAGCCCTTAAATAGAATGGCCGGACGCCATCTTTGATACGTCACAGCTGCCCCATCTATACCCCTAAAAGTTTTAGGAAAACATACCAAAAAGTACACACCATTGCAATTGTTTGTATAGCGGAGATAAGTAGCACGGAAACTAAGTTGATGTCTATTGGAGACCGTACTAGAACCACAGAATAATTAATAGAACAAATACTAGAACCGAATAATTCGGTTCAGTACATCTTGGATCGAAAATTGGGCCGAATATTCGTATTCGCTTGATGAACCCATATTCGGCGCAACTCTAGTATGATAAATTGTCATTGTAAGTATAAAAGAATACCCGGGCAATGTGTATAAATTGTTAAAATACATATTTATGTATTTTTATAAATTCCTTTATAGGATAATCTTATATGAAATTTTTAAAGATTTATGCAATGAAAAAAATCCTGGTGGGTGGGACTCGAACCCACGAACCTCGCTATCGCGGCAAGGCGCTCAACCGCTGAGCCAACCAGGTCCCAATCAACCCTCACGAATTTTGTCATTGCTTGTTATCTACTTATACACAGACGCCCTCTATTAGCTTTCTTCTAATAACTCTTATATGAGTGAAGTTAGAAGTCCTAGTTTCTAATACTAGATGGCAGAGAAGTCTGTTTTTTTGTTTTTACTATTTTCAGTATTTTTATTGTTCATTTGCGCACCAATAGCATAGGTTTATTTGTATAATGTCGTGTATAGTTAGCAAAACACATGATAGAGCTAACGGTTCCTGTAATGTACCGTTGAAGCCTTTGCCATAAAAATAACCACCTCCGTAGACTAGTGGTTGCGCCTTTGGCGTTGTATCCGGAGGTCGTGGGTTGGATTCCCACTTATAGCAACACAAGTATTAGTAAGTTTTTCTGAACCGTTTGCCATGGTATGGGTATTTATAAAATATAGTATATATTAATATCGTTGTTTCTGGTACACATAGTTGACATAGTACAAGCCTAGAGCTTAGTTTGTGACCACATCAATTTGTATAAATTGTTCTACATATTATTATTATAGCAGATGAAACTAATGTCCGTAACGTTTTGCACGGAAGAACAAACACTATCTTGCTACCTATGATCGCAGTAGTTCCATTAGTACCATTATACTACAGAAATGGAACTAGTGCAAAAAACATCGTAGTAGTTCCATCATGGAACTAGGTAAGGACTAGGAGGCAATCCGAATATAGCAAGCCGCAGTTAATCATAATTACAAACAATTGCTACGAGCAATTAAAGGGACGCAGATCATAGAGTACTAGTATACGGAAAAGCGGGAAGCCGATGGATACAGGCAGCGCAGAACCGGTCATTGTGGGGATCCTTGGGGGAGGCCTATGTCCAGCAGTGGACGCGCGAAAGGCTGGCATGATGATACTGAAAGTGCATAGCTCAATAAATGTTTGTTTAGCTAGCAAAAACATTTATTGCGCCATCTGTTGGATTTTTTAAAAACTAACAATACTTTCAATTTAGTCCATAATAATAAAAGTTGATTCTAGTTAGGTAGAGTTCCACTTAGTCCCAGAGGAATATACTAGATGGCGCTACTTGTTTAGTTGTGTAAAGTATCATAAAATTTATAAAAAAACCTATCGTGTATGGGGAACAAAACAATCGCCAGCCGTTGCAGGGTAGCCAGAGATTATATCGAGTGAATTTTACTTCTTTACGGTCTTAATTAGCTTTACCACATAGACATTAGTGTCGTGTTATTTAATTGTACAACAAAAAGATGAAATATGTAGGTATAAAGTTTAGTTAGGCTTACAGTTTACTGACCTTTGTACCTTCTGTTTGCTATTTTAAGGTTCATCGCCAGTATGTAAGTGAATCTTAATAGCCAATTTATATCTACATAAAATTAGGTAATTAATTAAGTACCTATATTATTTTTACAAGATCGACTTTCGTGCTTCGGAGAGCATTAAGCCATGGATATTATGCAACGTGATCAGAAATTTTATTATTTCATTTTATTTTTTACAATAGAATTAAAAGTGTATTATTATTATTATTAAAACCACCTGTGATAATAATCATATTAATAATACATAATATATTTAAATACATACATTATTATAAGTTTTCCCTTTTTTTATCACCATATGAATTACTTATAGAATTTTCATTTTTTTTTCTGTATCTTCTAATTTCTTTAATATTTTCCTAGTTGAAAAAAAATTTAAATATTATATTGACGTTGTAACCGAATGTCGTGGGTTCGATTCTGTCCTACTCTTGATAAATAAAATGACTACGTTTTTCTGTTCAGCTTACCACATGGTCTGGGTGTTTATAAAATATAGTATGTATGAGTATCTTTGTTTCTGGTACACATATTAATTATTGTTTGATCGTTCCCATCATGCCGGCTAAATGTGCGGTTACGAAATGGGTTACGTCAACGACAAATTTGCATTACGACTCTATTATATATCTATATAATATCCTTGTTGAGTTCTCGTCAATTCCACCTATAATTAATTAATTGACAGCCTCCGTAGACTAGTGTTTGCGCCTTTGGCGTTGTATCCGGGGGTCGTAGGTTCGATTCCCACCCATGGCAAAAAAAAAATTAGTACGTTTTTTCTGTACAGTTTGTCATGGTCTGGGTGTTTATATAATATAATATGTATTATATCGTTGCTTCTGGTACACATAGTACAAGTCTAGAGCTTAGTTTGTGACCAGAGCAATATGTGAAATTTGTCCATATTATTATTATTATTATAATTTTATGAATATTTAAGATTAGGTATTATTATTAAACAGTTAAGTATGTTGTCACTTTAATCTTTTTAAAGTATTGAAAAAATATAAATATGATACTAATGAACATCATTAGTATCATATTTATATAATTCTTCATCATCATCATCATGCCAGCCTTTCGCGCGTCCACTGCTGGACATAGGCCTCCCCCAAGGATCGCCACAACGACCGGTTCAGCGCTGCCTGTATCCATCGGCTTCCCGCGACATTTTTCAGGTCATCGGTCCATCTTTTGGGGGGCCTGCCTCTGCTGCGTCCTCCAGCACGCGGTTTAAGTACAAAATATAAAACAGAAGACTGGTAAAAAGTTTTCTTTATAGAGTTGTTATATCGACCGTCTCCGTAGACTAGTGGTTGAGCCTTTGGCGTTGTACCCGACGGTCGTGGGTTCGATTGACACCCATGGCAAAAATATATTAGTACATTTCTCTGTAAAGTGTATTATGGTCTGGGTGTTTATAAAATATAATATTTATTATATCGTTGTTTCTGGTACAGGTCTACATAGTACAAGCATAGCCTAGTTTGGCAATGTGTTTAAAAATGTCCTACTTATTACTACTTTTTATTATACTTATATGAGTATTCACTAGGTATTACTTTTTAATAAATGAATAAATAAATACCAAAATATATTCAAATTATAATTATTTAAGAATAAATAAATAAATATATATTGAGTCTATTCAAAACATCGCGACGAACTAGCCACTTGTTCGGTGTAGACTCATACCATCGGCTACGACGAGGTGGAATTAAAACCCCTCCGCTGGATACCCTGGGGCCGTCTAACCGGTCTCGGGCGCCGTAAGGCACTTGTGATGATATGTATGTAAATAAATAAATCATAAATAACATCACGGGTGCCTTTTTGGCTCCCGAGAACCGTTTTTTTTAACGGCTTCAGGGTACTCAGTGGAGGGATTAACCCGTCCGATGGTATTCGGAGACAAAACCTAACAAGTGGCGAGCTTGTCGCGGTTTTTATGATCGTATAGCCTCGTTGTATAAAGCGGTCACCCATCCAAGGTCCGGCCTTGTTGTCACCTGCTTAACCTGTTATTAGTTGCGCGGTGACACAACCACTAGGATGGGCTTTTTTTGAATTGTTTAAGTAAAGTAATTATATCTACATAACTTTAGAAACAAAGGATAATTAACCAACCTTTTTTTTGGGTAATAAAACGACCTTTAGTACCTACTAATGAATGATACATCTCGACCTAAGAAAAGGTCTTACTATATTTTTTTTCATTTTTATTGTAGCACGGCGTGTGACCTGATAATAAGCAACCTACAAAGTCCATGAATAGGGTCGATCAATAAATGATTGTTTAATAATTTTGATTGCCATGGCATAGGCCAGCGAAGCGATGCGGTTACTAAATGGGTGGCTACAAAGACGAATTTGCATTATACACATACATACATATCATCACGGGTGCCTTACGGCGCCCGAGACCGCCTTGACGGCCCCAGGGTACCCAGCGGAGGGGTTTTAATCCCACCTCGTCGTAGTCGATGGTATGAGTCTACACCGAACAAGTGGCTAGCTCGTCGCGATGTTTTGAATAGACCCAATAACCCATCTATAAACAGTTTCACAAGTTGGTATAGTGAAACCGGGACCGACAGCTTAACGTGCTCTCCGAGGCATTATAGTGGTGATGTCAAACAAATGTACATAATTTTTTTAATTAAAAACTCATTGGTACACACCGGGATTCGAACCAGGGACCTAAGTGTTTTTAAGTCCAAGGTCTAACCAACTCGGCACCATAAGAATTTGCATTATGAGTCTATTTAATTATCCTCATCGTTTAATCGTCCTCCACTCTCTCAAAGGTTAGCTGGTAGAAAATGCCTAAGGCATTAAGTTCGCCTATGTACAATTTTATTTTGTAATTTTGTGCAATAAAGTATTTTAAATTTATATAAAAATCCACCGCCCCTTTCGCAACCGCACCCTGAAGGAGACAAGACATCGATGCAGTAGGCTCCTGAAAACCCACAGACTAAAACCAAAACATGACTAATGACTAGGTTACCTTACGATGTTTGCACCCTGGTAACGAGACCGGTCGGTCGGCCTAGCGAAGTTATAGAGCCTTGCTCGAACCAGTTTTACCTGTGATTGGACCGGACGAAGCAAACTAAATATTTCTTCCAAAAAATGAACCCTAACCCCCGTATTCTAAGACGTTTCCTTAACTCCACTCTTCACTCAAGGAGCGTCTGTCTCAACTTGCTTTTTATAGTTGACATTTGGTGGAAAGAGACAGACGTTCCTTGAGTGTAAAGTGGAGTTAAGGATATGTCTTAGAATACGGGGGTAAGACTCAGGTGTCTGTCTGTCTGTGCAAAATAAGTCGCATAGGCTATCTAAAGAATATCAAAACTATTTTTATAATATTAATTCGGTTAAAAATGTCGGGTATTTTTTTTATCTCCAAAGTTTTTTTTTAAATAATACGCAATAAAATTTACCTTTAAAATTAAAGTGTTTTTGAGAAAAAAATATCTAACCTCTTTCTTTATTAAAACAAAAAACATGATATTTTTAGTATATGAATACAGAAATCTTGTATTTTTTTAATTAAATATGATTAAATACTAAGCCGTAGTTAATTAGTATATTGTAAATTCTTGGTGCAAATAACACGGTTAGCGACCTCTAGCGAGTTTTCCTTAAACAAAAGTAATCAAACCTCTGCGCGTATTGTACTTAAATAATAAAACAAACGAATAATATAAATATTTGTATATAATTCGTTGGTTTATGAGTAACTTTAAATCCGTACTAATATGATAAATCTAAACCTGTCTGATGTCTTATGACTATGGTTAAAATATTGAACAGATTTAGGTGAAAGTGAAGGTACTAAGATTTACTTATTATGTAGACCACAAGCATCGACAGATTTTATTGAAATGATGAAATATCGTTTTGCGAAGGTTTTGGATTTTCTTTCTGTAAGAAAAATTTTATAATAAAGATTTATTTAATAATATATTATCTAGTGTTCCTTTTGACTGTTTAGATAATTATTAAAATTTCGGCTTATTTTAGGACTTCAATAGAGAGGCAAAAGGCAGGGTGCTTCTGGTGAAAAGTTTCCAATCTACTGGCGTACCAATCTGCGGAATAAATCTAGTATTTTGTCAACTTGATCAAAACTTAAATGTTACCTAAATAGCTATAATTTGCTAAATATATTATAATACCTGAAAATTGTAATATAAAATATTATAATATCTTTGACAGGCGGTAAACGCATTTGAGGTGCGATTTCAATTAAAACCGATGTAAGCGAACCTAAATTAAACCTATTATAATAAAAAGACTAAAAGACCTTTCAGATTATAGCATTAAAACTATAACTGTGTGCCGGGGTTTGACCCGCCCCATTTAATTTCTCGCTCGGCTCCTAAAGGTCGTGTAATAAATAATATTTTTTGTTTCCTCGTATGTACAAAAATATTTTTTTTAAACCCATTTTCAAAGATTATCGCGTTTAAACAAACTCTTTAGCTTTATTATATTAACTAGCTGACCCGCGCTACTTCGTCTGGGTAACTTTAACCGTTTACGCGCGCACGCAACGGAAGCTCTCAATGGAATCAATATTCCCCGTTTTTGCAATATTTTCGTTGATGCTCCATTTCTATTGGTCGTAGCGTGAGTTTATAGCCTTTCTCGATAAATGGGATTTCTCAACACTATCATAATTTTTCAATTCGAACCAGTAGTTCCTGAAATTAGCGCGTTCAACCAAACAAACTCTTCAACTTTATAATATTTAGTATAGTATAGTATATAGTTATAAAATATACTTAAATCTGTTATAGTACATTACTGCCGCGGTCTATAATGACTACTTTGCTGGTCGCGCTGATGATGGCCGACAGCGCAGCGTAGCGCAGCTCCAGGCCGTTACAGCGGTCAGTGTGCAGCACTTGATGGACGAGCTGAGATAAAGGCCGAGACCGTAGGTCGAAGCTTTTACAGCAAGGACAGCAAGGGCTGCATTGATGGCCAAGCTTGAAGGCCTAAAGCGTAGCTAGGCTAGCTCGAGGCAATCATAGCGTGACCAGCGAAGCAGTCATAGTGGGCCAAGGCTTGTATAGTACCTAATCTAAATATTGTGGCATAGTACCTAATCTAAATAAAACCAGCAAGTAATTTAAATAAAAACGTTAAAACGTCAAAATAGCGGCCGGCAATGTTTTGCCGGCCTGTTAGAGCGACCAGCAAAACTTTGCCGGCCGCTCCTTGAACAGAACGGCAAGGTCGACTTTGCTCAAACAAGGTTGTCAAAATAATGCCCACATTAGATCCATTTTTGAGTAAATAATATTGTATTGTCCCATAAATTTGTAACAGTAGAAGTGGTTACAAAAACACATCTTTACGACAGTTGCTTGTGTTTCGTTTACGATAAGCGTAGTTTTTATGTTACTCTATCTGAGTTTGCCCCCGTCGTATTTAGGGTTTATAAAAAACACATCCCAGTCCCAAATTATGAAACACGTGGCCATTTTAACTCCTCGTAGACATTATAAGCTTTGTTTATGAGAACAGTAGAGGGAGGAAGAGGTGAGGATTTAAAATGTCCACTTGTTTTATAATTTGCGACTGGGATGTGAGACCTTCCTCCCATCTAATACATGTGATTTCTATTTTAGAAAGGTGCTCTACTCTGTCGTAATCAACCACAGGACGTTCACTATTGAACATAAGCTTCTCCTATAGATTTCCGAAAGCACGGGTTGGAAGCTTAATGTTCCTGTGGTCTTAATAAAGTCCGTCCACTTTGTGGATGGACGCTTTTCGCTGCGTGGTCTCCATCCAGATGGATGGAGACCACGCTGAATAGCGTTCGAAAAACTACGTAATGTCTTCTCGTTCAAAATACCTCAGAGCTTCAAGTCAAAAGTATTAGACCAGTGTGTGTTACCAGTGATAGCTTATGGCACTAAAATGAGGAGACCCGTAGACGAACCAAAGTTAACATAGCCCTGCAAATCAGCAAGTTGAAATGGCAGTGGGCAGGGCACATAACACGCAGAACTGATGATGGCCGATGGGGCCGTAAAGTTCTCTGCTCGCTATTTAATTTTAATGCGTGTGAGCAAACTCTGATACACGAAAACATCCTATTGATGACTGTAAAGCCGACTGACCAAAGGGGGATGACCCGATTGGTAAAATCAAAATTTTGAAAATACCAATTTGCTAATATTTTTTTATCAGCAGTTGGTAAAAATCAATTACTTATTGTAAGGTGGTAAGCTGACCTACAAAGTCTATAAATAGGTTGGACCAATACATTGTTATTTAACAGGATTGATCGCTCCCACTATGTTAAATGATGCGGTTACGAAATGGGCGGCAACAAAGATGAATTTGCATTACGAGTCTACTATAGTAACTTTATTGTCAAATCCACTGCCCATTTCGTAACCGCACCCACTAAAATGCGACCACCTTGACAATAAATCAATGCAATAGTCTCCTGAAAACCGGTGAACTAACAGACTGAAACCAAAACATGACGAATTTGTTTCGGTTTGTAAATATTGTTTTGTAAATATATCGAACATTTGCATAATAAAATAGCAAGATTTCTGATTTTACTCCTATTAAATTAGTAAAATATCCGTAGATAATTAAATGAGTTTAGGAAAAGATAGTAACTTACAGCAAATAAGGATATCTTAAGAAATATTAAACTGCTTCTTTGGTACTTTAGAGCCTTTTTAATTTGATTCAAAATAGGCCTATGACATACTGCTTATTATTTTATTTATTTATTTTAATTGTTATTAGGCATACATACAAGTCAACAATCATCTTAGAACTACAAAAACCAAAATAGCACCCACCTAAACAAAACCAAAAACGTTTTATAAACTTAAACAAAACGAATACAAAATTAATAGAAATATAAAATGAATGATTAAAACAAATACAAAATTAAAAGATATATGAAATAAAAAATATTGTGTCTTATTTTTAATTATATATAAAATTTAGCTTTAGGCAGGTACCCTTGATAAAGACCTAGTGCCAGTCCGTCGGTGCTTCAAGTACATTGATTAATTTATAAATATTTATATTATGAAGATTTTGCTCCAGTTTTAGTAGTTGAATTTTCTGATATATTTAATTGTTATCTGGCCTAGCGGGTGAACCGAGTAGCATACAATGAATTCATAATTATACGAAGGTTATCAGACTGAATGGGGTACAGTGAACAGCAGGTCGGGATATATATGTTTATTTTTATGCTTCTTTTTATAGGTAAATATAATCGTAGCTACTATTTTATTTTTTTATATATATATATATATTTTATTTTTTTTTCTCTGAGGTATACTGTAACATAAAACTTAACGTCAGACCGACAGCAATCATCCCATGGCACCCATAGTACAGGGAATCCTAGTTTGGGTGTTCAGGGCCAATTTGTGGTTATATCTTAGCCTCAACTCTTTAAATGATGTTATTTAATAAATTAAAACCATGTAACCTTATTTTGCAATAAAGTTTTTTTTTTTTTTTTTTTTTATGTTTGTTATGTTTGTACAGTCGACGGCAAGGTAGAGTTAAACCTTATGTGCTTAATGCATTTGTCGCCGTCACGGTCTATTTGTCGTCGTCACGCTAATATTCGCAAAATTTACCTATCTAAATTAATTGATTGAATTATGCGTTATTTTACGTGGTGGCTGGGTTAGACATTGGACTTATAAACACTTAGGTCCCTGGTTCGAATCCCGGTGTGTACCAATGAGTTTTTAATTAAGAAAGGTATGTACATTTGTTTGACAACACCACTATAGTGCCTCGGAGAGCATGTTAAGCTGTCGGTCTCGGTTTCACTATACCAACTTGTGAAACTGTTTATATTGAGTCTATTCAAAACATCGCGACGAGCTAGCCACTTGCCACTTGTTCGGTGTAGACTCATACCATCGGCTACGACGAGGTGGGATTAAAACCCCTCCGCTGGGTACCCTGAGGCAACCGTGATGATATGCATGTATGTATGTATGCGTTATTTTGTGGAATTGCATTATCTAAAATTATAAAGTTTGTTTGTTTGATTGAAGGAGCTAATCTCAGGAACTACTTGAATTGAAAAATTATTTAATGTTGGATAGGCTACATAACATCACGCTACGACCAAAAGGAGCGGAGTAACAATTTAAATTGTTTAAAATGTTAAAAACGCTCTCAAAAGGAATACCTTATGAGAGCGTATACGCTGCGTTAACGGTACAAGTTGCGCGGATAAGCTAGTTTTCAAAAAGTGAATTTTATTATTACCTATTATATTAAATTACGTATCATAAAAGGGAGTGGTTTATTTTAAATTAGTTTAGGCTAGTTCTCTACCACAGATACAAAAACCGTCAAGTGACCTAGCCATGTTTCGGTTTTAGTCTGTGGATTCACCGGTTTTTAGGAAACTACTGCAACGATTTATTATCGAAGTGATAGTCTCCTTTCAGGGTGCAGTTACGAAACCGGCGGTTTAATTGACGATAAGGCAGCGAGGTTATTAAAATTGACTTGTAATGAAAATTCGTCTCTGTCGCCGCTCATTTCGTAATGTCATTATTAATTACCGGGATAGTGGGAGCGATCAATGTCGTTAAACTAAAATGTATTTATCAACCTTATTCATGGACTTTGTAGGACTGCTTATTGTTGTGCTCTAATAAAATAAGAGTTTATTCCTTTAACGCCTTCAGAGACGTAGATATTAGCGTACGCCAGCTGTGGCGTTAACACACAAATTACACAAAATCAAAAAATAACCAAACGGTGACGAAATAAAACTAAAAGACCTCAGACTAACCGCAAACCTCAGACTAAAACCCACTACAGTTATTAGGTCCTCGGATCAAATCCCGGCGGGTACCTACATATATTTAACAACATCTTTATAGTGCCTCGGAGAGCAAGTTAAGGGCTCTATTGTCGACTTGACGCCTCTTGGCTGTTAGTCGCATTTCAATTATTATTTTTATGTTGGTAATTTTACGCAAAAATCTCTCTGTTGTGTGTAATCAATATTTTTGTACTATATATAATACTTTTTTTATTTCGAAAATAAAAATTATAATAATAACCTATCATAGAAAGATTAATAAATATAATGACCGACAAAAATATTATTTTAATTCTGCGACAAACAGTAATCGAGTATTAGGCCCTAATGGAAGTGTGACAGCTATTTGTATGGAGAACGCAGACTTCGCGACTACGAATGCAGTGTCTAACCGACTGCGGTCACCAGAGGCTCTACCATGGGTTTGCGCATTGTAGAAACGTAACGTATTCATTTACGTATACGTGAGCAACAACCAATAGGATCGCTTTATTTTTGGTAACAGGATTGAATCAAAAGTCAAAAATCTTTATTTCATGTAAACCTTTACAGGCATTTATGAAAAGTCAAAAAAAAAAAAAGTATATATAAGGTCCTGTGTGTACTTGGCCAGGTCGCCATTCCTCCCACAGACAAATGTTGAGAATATAATACAAAATAAACAAATCGTAAACTATTAAACTATTGTCCTTGCGGGAAGAAAAAAAAAAAAACAACCCAACCGAACACACACTACATAACCAACCAGTTTAAGACTAGGTGGTTAGCTGGTTCCATTGACCTGTCAATCGTTGACTGCCCTGCAAAAGTGCCACCAAGGCGACCAACCTAACAGACCATAGCTACGCCCCAAATATACATACTTTAGTATAGGTAATCAAAATATACCTACAAGTAGATAGATGAAAGGTATCTTTTAGGGCGCAAACGCTGATCACAAGTCGATCGCCTCAGAGACACCCTGGAGAAAAAGGTACCAGCAAGTAAAAAACTCCGATGTTCCACATGTACCGTATCATCGGAGGAGCATGGTCCTGCATGGTTATTGACTTAAACCTATGCTTATAGCATGTGGTATATACTCTTATCCTACTGAAGAGCACGCGTAGAACACCCCAAGGCAGATATACTATCTTACAATATTGAAAGTACAGAATTACAGAACACAACATTTCTTTGATGCCAGCGCCGGTCTATCAGCAGAAGATTTTTCGGGATCTCCGCTTCTTATATGATAACAATCAAACGTGCGTGGCCAGCGGAGATCCAAGGCCCCCACAGCAGCACCCGATCACGGACGTAACGTATGTGTCAGCCATCCTTCTGCTCAACCAGGCCCTTAGGGTGCAGACCAGAACCCGGCACACGCGCCACCACTGCAATGACCTTCAAAGGAGAGGAAATCCGCTGGATACGTATACTACTACATTGCAGAGCCAAATACATAGCTGAATCCAAGGCCTGCGCAAACATCAACTAGTTAAAAAAAAAAAAACATGGAAATGTATTCTATAACTCTGTTAACAAAATAACTTAAAATAAATAAGACAAATTAACATAAATGTTAAGTAATAACTAATTATTACCTTGTAGAAAATAGTAAATATTTAAAATTAAAATAATGATAAAAGGTTATAGTAATAACAAGTTATTACCTCAACCAAAAATATATAAAAAAATACCTATTGTAGTATAAAAAAATATATATATATACCTATAATAGTAAGTATTATGAATTATTACAATATGACAGTTACTATTAGTTTAGAGATTCCAGACGCAGAGAGGACTGATTCCAGACATCTCTGTCATTAATATAATTTAATTAAGAATAAAGCGATCCTATTGGTTGTTGCTCTCGTATACGTAAATGAATACGTTACGTTTCTACAATGCGCAAACCCATGGTAGAGCCTCAGTTTCCCTATGCCAACTTGTAAAACTGTTTATAAATGGATTTTTGAGTCTATCCAAACATCGCGATATTCTAGTCACTTGTTAGGTGTAGGCTCTTACCATCGGCTACGACGAGATAAGAATAAAGCCCCTTTGCTGGGTGATGTGTTCTCGGGCCACGTAAGGCACCTGTGATGGTACACAAAAAAAAAGTATAAGCTTCATACAAACATACATACATATCACCACGGGTGCCTTAAGGCGCCCGAGACCGCCTAGACGGCCCCAGGGTACCCAGCGGAGGGGTTTTAATCCCAACTCGTCGTAGCCGATGGTATGTCTATAATATGTCTATAAGTATGTATATCTATAAACAGTTTCACAAGTTGGTATAGCGAAACCGGGACCGACAGCTTAACGTGCTCTCCGAGGCACTATATAATTATTATATACAGGGTGAATTTGAAAGGATGTACTTTGGGCTAATATGAGGTTCTGCTGATCAAATCGAACAACTTTTCCCATGGAACCATGTGTCGCAAATGAAAAATAATTTTGGCTTCCCTATACAAATTAGTCATTTTAACATTACTAGTTTGTATGGAGAAAGCAATTTTTTTTTCATTTGAGGCAAATAGTTCCATGGGAAAAGTTGTTCGTCTTGATCAGTAGAACCTCATATTAGCCTAAAGTACATCCTTTCAAAGTCACCATGTATATAAGTTTCATGGTCTCCAATAATAATAAGTAGAACAATTTATACACATATTGCTCTGGTCACAAACTAAGCTCTAGGCTTATACTATGTATGTGTACCAGAATAAACGATATACCTACTACATATTATATTTTATAAATATTTCAGTTGTATTGAGAGGTCTTCTTACTTATGACAAAATAAAATTAGTAGGTTTACTGTGCAGTCTGGGTGCTTATAAATAAAAAAAATGTATCATCGCGGGTGCCTTACGGCGCCCGAGACGGCCTAGACCGCCTCAGGTACCCAGAGGAGTAATCCCACCTTGTCGTAGATGATGGTATGAGTCTACACCGAACAAGTGGCTAGCTCGTCGCGATGTTTGGATACACTCAATAACCCATCTATTCTATTATATCTATTAACAGTTTTACAAGTTGGTATAGTGAAACTGGAACCGACAGCTTAACGTTATCTCTGAGGCACTATAATTGTGGTGTTGATAAACAAATGTACATCATTTTTTAGATAAAAAACTCAATGGTACACACCGGGGTGTGAACAGTGTTTTAAGTCTAAGGTGTTACCAACTCGGCCACCACATACATCATTCTTCATATAATTATTATTGTCTAATCTAGACGCGATATATTTACAGAAATAACAATAAGTAAGTAGGGACGTATCTAAAGTTATATCAAGAATCTAATGAGCTGTTTGAGAGATATAATCTAATAATATATTGGGCATTTCAAACATGTATGTAATATGTATATTACCCTGATAACAAAAAAAGCTTTAGACATATATTTTTTTTATTCATTTGAGCACGGTATTCAGTATTTGACTTTGTGTCTACAATACATGATGCTACAAATCTATGAATGGGGTCGATCAATACACTGTTATAAATCAGTATAGATCGCTCCCTCTATGCTGGCTAAATGATGCGGTTACGGAATGGGCGGGGTCAAATACGAACTTATAGTCGAACGAGTCTATACATTTTGATGGTTACTTTGAAAGGTTGTACTTAGATGAGGTTCTACTGATCAAATCGAAAAACTTTTTCCATCGAACCATGTGTAGCAAATGAAAAAAAAAATATCTTCGCTGCTTTATCGTCAATTTTTTTTTTGACTGGCATTTTTTGATGGGCATTATCTGTTTCCAGCGGTGGCGTGGCTGCGTGAGCCGAATTTATCGTCAAATCAACCGCCCGTTTCTTGATCGCATCCTGAAAGGAGACTACCACCTCTACAAGAAATCGATGCAGTAGTAACACACAGACTAATACCGAAACATGACTAGGTTATTTGACGGTTTTTGCATCCGTATGGCATATACATACATACATATCATCACGGGTGCCTTACGGCGCCCAAGACCACCTAGATGGCCCCAGGGTACCCAGCGGAGGAGTTTTTAATTCCACCTCGTCGTAGCCGATGGTATGAGTCTACACCGAACAAGTGGCTAGCTCGTCGCGATGTTTTGAATAGACTCAATAACCCATCTATAAACAGTTTTACAAGTTGGTATAGTGGCATATATTTTTGCAAATGTACTATGTGTACCAGACACTACGTTACAACTATATTTTATAAACACCCAGACTGCGGCAAACTGTACAGAAAAACGTAGGCCGGAGTGGTAATCAAACCCACGACCTCCGGATACAATGCCAAATGTGCAACCACCAGACGACGGAGGCGGTCAATACCTAAAAGATGTTTGTATCTATAGATATTCAACACCCCAACGTACCAAGAATGCTCGCTGAATAACCCCTTTGCTTCTCTAGGCTTGTGCGGCGAATCACACAACTTTGGCACTTGGATCCTTGTGAAAACTATTTTAGTAATTTCGACAGCGGGTTTCTATATCTTACTATTTTAGAAACTATAAAAAAAAAATTAACAAATAGCTAAGTGGGTAACTACTACTACATAAAAAAGTAGTTATTATTACTTTAACACATGTTTTATTAAATATTTAGGTAGTTATATTCCCACCTCGTCGTAGTCGATGGTATAATATATTGAATCTATACCGAACAAATGGCCAGCTCGTCGCAGTTATTGAGTCTATAACCGATTTATAAACAGTGACCTTAAAGTGCTTTCCGAAGCAATATAGTGGTTTTGTTAACTACATACTTACTTTTTTTTATTAAAGAGTCATTGGTACAATAAAAATAAAAGTTCAAACACTTTTTTTGCACGGGGTTTGAACCAGAGACCGGAAAACTGTAGTGTTAAACTGTAGGGTCTATTATTATCTATATACTTACTTGATTATTACAGAGGCTCTACCATGGGTTTTTGCTTTGTACCAACGTAACGTTAAAACGTGAGAAACCACCAATAGGATCGCTTTATTCAATCAGGTTACCTAAAATAAAACGCCTCTATTGATTGTTGCTCACGTATTAACGTTACGTTGCTACAAAGTACAAACCCATGTTCTAGCTCAGTTCTACGTCCAGTTTATAATCAAACCCTATTTCATAGGATCGCTCTAAATTTACCGCATTTGCACGTAGATTATAACAGTGTTTACACAGTATTTCGTAATTTAATGACGCTCCATTCCTCTGTATAACTACCTAAATATTTAATAAAACTTTTGTTAAAGTAATAACTACTTTTTTTATATACTTGGTGGCCAAGTTGGTTAGACCTTAGACTTAAAAACACTTAGGTCCCTGGTTCAAACCCCGGTGTTTACCAATGGGTTTTTGCAATCTAAAAATGTTGTACATTTGTTTAACATCACCACTGTAGGGCCTCGGAGAGCATGTTAAGCTCGCAGTCGCAGTTTCACTATACACCACATTGTGAAACTGTATCACAGAAGTAATAGTACAAGACTATATACATGGTGACTTTGAAAGGATGTACTTTAGGTTAATATGAGGGACTGCTGCTCAAATGGAACAACTTTTCCCATAGAACCATGTGTCGCAAATAAATAAAAAATTGCCTTCTCCATACAAACTAGTAATGTTAAAATTACCAATTAGTATGGGGAAGGGTACCCAGCGGAGGAGTTTTTAATGCCACCTCGTCGTAGCCGATGGTATGAGTCTACACCGAACAAGAGGCTAGCACGTCGCGATGTTTTGAATAGACTCAATAACCCATCTATAAACAGTTTCACAAGTTGGTATAGTGGCATATGTTTTTGCAAATGTACTATGTCTACCAGAGACTACGATACAATTACATTTTATAAACACCCAGACCACGGCAAACTGTACAGAAAAACGTGTAGGTACTAATATTGTTTTGCCGGAGTGGTAATCAAACCCACGACCTCCGGACTCAACGCCAAATGTGCAACCACCAGACGACGGATGCGGTCAATACCAACAAGATGTTTGTATCTATAGATATTCAACCCCCCAACGTACCAAGAATGCTCGCTGCATACCCCTTTGCTTCTTCTAGGCTTCTGCGGCGAATCACACAACTTTGGCACTTGGATCCTTGTGAAAACTATTTTAGTAATTTCGACAGCGGGTTACTATATTTTACTATTTTAGGAACTATAGAAAAAAACAGACAAATAGCTAAGTGGATAACTATAACTACTAGAGTACGGTCGGTAATTATGGACACCAATCTTATTTTTGTAAAAAAAAAATGCGTTTGTTAAAATAATACAGCCTTTGAAGTATCCTTAAATATATAATGTTTTCCTCTTAAAAGATCAGGATTACTAAAATTATAAATCTTAAAAAAACAGTATGCAACATAAAAATAACAACAAAAAAACTGCAGGTAATATGGAATAGGTGATCTTATTTATATTCCATATTACCTGCAGTTTTTTCGTTGTTTTGCTATATTAATAATACCACTATTTCTTACAGCAAAATTCACAAATATATAAGTTCTCCTCACACCCAACACCAACTTCATGAGCCCACCACCCACACAACATGCACTGATCCATCCGTCTCCATTCTGGTTTCTGAAAACATAAGTCAGTAAATTAAAAACATTCTGCATCTTCTGTGTTAGGCGAATTATTGTCTAAGTCATCATAGCAGCATGCTTATTTTCAGAAGAACTTGTTGATTCAGATAGCCTCTTTATCTCTGAACTTTTTTTATGGGAGCCATAATCTGAAAATAAATATAAACTTGCGGTTAATATGGAATATTACCTATATATTATTATACTCCTTAATACCCATTTACCTAAGTTTCCAATGATTTTCTGATTACTTTAAAGTTAATCGTTAAAATAATCGAAAATAAATATTTTCATACTAAATTTATATACCTACGAATGATTTTAACTATCAACTAATCTATTCTAAGTAGGTGACTATATAATAAAGTTCAATTTACTCACCAATAAAATAATAATAATATGTTCAAAAAATAATCTAATTGCGAGTATATTTTGTTATTCTCGCTTCCTTATCGTCAATTCAACTACCCATTTCGTAACCGCACCGTAAAAGAAGACTACCACCTGTAGTTTAGTTAGATGATTATTAAGTTTATAATGGCTTAGCTTGGAGTTGTGTCCATATTACCCGCATATGCCATATTTACCGGCTTTACTCTACATAAACAAGTACATACATATTAGATAAAGAAATTCGTATTTTTATGTACAATGTACATATCATCACGGGTGCCTTACGGCGCCCGAGACCGCCTAGACGGCCTCAGGGTACCCAGCGGAGGGTTTGTAATTCCACCGTGTCGTAGCCGATGGTATGAGTCTACACCGAACAAGTGACTAGCTCGTCGCGATGTTTGGATAGACTCAATAACCCAATAACCCATCTATATACAGTCTTGTACTATTACTTCTGTGATACAGTTTTACAATGTATAGGTGTATAGTGAAACTGCGACTGTGAGCTTAACATGCTCTCCGAGGCACTACAGTGGTGTTGTTAAACAAATGTACTTACATTTTTAGATTAAAAACTCATTGGTATACACCAGGGTTTGAACCAGGGTTGTGTTTTTAAGTTTAAGGTGTAACCAACTCGGCCACCACGTATCTATATAAAAAAAAGTAGTTATTACTTTAACAAAAGTTTTATTAAATATTTATGTAGTTATTCAGGGGAATGGAGCGTCATTAAATTACGAAATACTGTGTAAACACTGTTATAATCTACGTGCAAATGCGGTAAATTTAGTGCGATCCTATGAAATAGGGTTTGTGCGATTTGATTATAAACTGGACGTAGAACTGAGCTCTAACATGGGTTTGTACTTTGTAGCAACGTAACGTAAGCAACAACCAATAGAGGCGTATACGTGAGCAACAACCAATAGAGGCGTTTTATTTTAGGTAACCTGATTGAATAAATATATTTTTATTAACGTTTTTCGCAAAAATCGGTATTATTGAAATAAAATACTTTATAAAAAATTATAAACGATACATTTTGCCACAGGCTTCTTCAGTCGTTTGACATATTATTTTATAATAAATAATTATCTTACATCTATTATTTAAAATTATAAATAAATATTATAAGCAACTGACGCTCTTTCTTCAAAACCATGAACTTTTAAATCCTTTTCAATCTGGTTTTCGATGCGGTCATAGTACAACTTCAGCTTTACTTAAAGTAACTGAAGACATCAGAAATGGCATGAATGAAACCAAGGTCACAGTACTTGTACTGATCGATTTCACCAACGCCTTTAACACAGTCGATCCCGATTTGCTAATCGCTATTCTGTCTCGTCTTAGATTCTCTCCAGAGACTCTTGCGTGGTTTCACCAATACCTTCATGGACGTCGGCAACAGGTGCGGGTTGACCAATTGTCATCAGTTTGGTGTGAATTACGTACAGGCGTTCCACAAGGTGGCATACTATCTCCATTGCTTTTCTCCATGTTTATTGACAGTATCACCACATCGCTTCACTGTCACTATCACTTGTACGCCGATGACTTGCAGCTTTATGTGCAGACAGACATCAACTCACTGAATAGTGCAATAGCTTGGCTTAACTCTGATCTTTCAAATATATTGGCTTGGTCTACTAGATTTGGTGTTGCTGTCAACCCGGCCAAATGTCAATCTATCATTATTGGGAGTTCCCGCCTCTTATCAAAAGTTGATATGGCCAAGATTGGCTTTGTTCGGTATGACAGTAAACCGATTGCGTTTTGTAGCGAGGTTAAGAACTTGGGTTTATATCTGGATTCTCATCTTAGCTGGAAAGCGCAAGTAACTAATACTAGTCGTAAAATTTTTTCTTCGCTGCACTCTCTCAATAAACTTAAACATTTTCTGCCTATAAAAGCTAAAGTTACCCTTGTTCAGTCTTTACTTCTTCCTTTGATTGATTATGGTGACGTGTGTTGTGTAGATCTTACGGAAGAATTACTAAACAAAATGGAACGACTACACAATGCATGCATCAGATTCATTTTCTGTCTGCGCAAATATGATCACGTCACACCTTATCGAGATAAGCTGAAATGGTTGAGGATACGAGGTAGGAGAAACAGCAGGGTTCTCTGCCTGCTCTACTCTTTGTTAAACGAACCTAACACTCCCAAATACCTCAAGGATAGTTTTACATCCCTCGGCTCGCATCATGATAGAATCCTTCGTTCTGCCTCTAACTCAACTCTTTCTATACCTTCTCATCATTCTACCTTTGTTTCAAAATCTTTTTCTGTTGCTGCAACAAGACTCTGGAATGATCTACCGGTGGACATTAGACAAGCTCCTAACAGGGGTATCTTTAAGAGACTAGTGTATAAACACTTTCTGAATGTGTGAATGTGTCTCCTTTTTATTATTCGTTTGGGCTCGCTCTCTCTCTCATCTCATCCTGTGTTTCTGCTTTAAATAATTATTGTGCTGTGGGTAGTGCTATATTGTGCTGTTGCTGTAATATTTGCTTTTTTATTAATATGTATGTATATTATTAATATAGTTTATGATATGTATGTATATGTAGTCAGCATTAGTGTGTATGTATAATATTTGTATACTCTATTTCTTAAATGTATTTTACTGCACCTATTTTACCTACTTACTGCTTAATTTGTCCCAAAGGTTTGACTGGTAGAGAATGCCTAGCGGCATTAAGTCCGCCTTTGTACTAAATTTGTGCAATAAAGTTTTTAAATAAAAATAAATAAATAAAAAGTTTTATTTTTTATTTTTTATATATATATATATGTTTGTATATGTGGGTATGTGTGTGAGTGTTAGTTTGTATGATATCGTGTATGATTGTGTGCGTGTGAATGTGTGCATTGTCTTTAAATAATTTTATAAGTTTTTCAGCGCCAAAAAAATAATCAGTAGTTAATCGTAATAGTTGTTGGTCTTGTCTGTGTCTGTGGTGAGGTTGATGATATTGTGGGCGATGGTAATAATGTTTCTGTATAAAATTATCAGGGTATTGTCTGTTTGAAAGTGCTTGTACTATTTTGTCGTCATACTGTTGTAGTTTTTCAGAGTCATTGCAAATTCTACGTCCTCGAAGTGATAATGAATATGGAATGGATCTCTTTACATGATGTGGATGACAACTGTCGAAATGGAGGTATTGAAATTTATTTGTGGATTTAAAATGAACAGAAGTAGTTAGTCTATTGTCTATTGTTAGTGTTAAGTCAACGTCTAGAAAAGTAATGTCAATGACTGTTTTACTGTTAGGATCATTAAATCATTTCATACTATAACTAACATTCAATTACGTACTTACGAATCATCTTACATTTGGACTTTAGGAGCACATTATAGACCAGGACTTAACATACAACTATGACACTAACTTTGTAAATCACACAAACACACGCACACAATCATACACGACATCATACAAACTAACTTTCCTGTCTCTGGTTCAAACCCCGTGCAAAAAAAGTGTTTGAACTTTTATTTTTATTATACCAATGACTTTTTAATAAAAAAAAGTAAATATGTAGTTAACAAAACCACTATATTGCTTCGGAAAGCACTTTAAGGTCACTGTTTATAAATCGGTTATAGACTGAATAACCGCGACGAGCTGGCCATTTGTTCGGTATAGATTCAATATATTATACCATCGACTACGACGAGGTGGGAATATAACTACCTAAATATTTAATAAAACATGTGTTAAAGTAATAATAACTACTTTTTTATGTAGTAGTAGTTACCCACTTAGCTATTTGTTTATTTTTTTTCTATAGTTCCTAAAATAGTAAGATATAGAATCCCGCTGTCGAAATTACTAAAATAGTTTTCACAAGGATCCAAGTGCCAAAGTTGTGTGATTCGCCGCACGGGCCTAGAGAAGCAAAAGGGTTATGCAGCGAGCATTCTTGGTACGTTGGGGGGTTGAATATCTATAGATACAAACATCTTGTTGGTATTGACCGCATCCTTCGGATAGTGGTTGCACATTTGGCATTGTATCCGAAGGTCGTGGGTTTGATTACCACTCCGGCAAAACAATATTAGTACCTACAAGTTTTTCTCTACAGTTTGCCGTAGTCTAGGTGAAGGCGTTTAGACGGTCTCGGGAGCCGTAAGGCACTCGTGATGCTATCTCTATATATCTATCGTTATATATAATTATATCATATAATTATGTATTATTTAAATAGAGCATTTCATATATATTTCCTAGGGCACAAACTACGTTCTATTTTTTTAAGTTTAAAACTTAAAAAACCTATTTCACCTGAACTCTTTAGAAAATTTTAACTAACAGCCTTTTGCATACGTGTTGCTCTACAATTAAAATAGCCATTCCATATTTCAAATAATTCGGACCTGAAATTTTCGAGTATTCAGACAGACACCTTAAGGGTTCCTTATATTTATTTATATATATATATATTTATATATATATATTTATATATATATATATATATGTATATATATATAATATATGATTAAACAAACAGCAAAAAATAAAAACAATCCGGTGTATACCAATAAGTTCTTAATTAAAAAATATGTATGATTGTTTGTCAACACTAGTATAATACCTCGGAAAGCACGTTATGTTATCGGTCCCAGTTTCACTGTACCTACTTGTGAAACTGTTAATAGGCATGATAATAGTATTGAGTCTATTCAAACACCGCGCTGGCCAATAGCTTTAGGGTACCACACCGCTGGGTACCCTGTTAGCCGTTATTTTTTACTATTAATACTGTACTTTTTATTATTAATTACTACTAAAAAACAAGCGCCATTAGTCCAAAATAATGTGTACATGCCTTTATTAATTGACGCGTTAAATGCGGAAAATTACTGCGGTGAATCTGCCGAATGTAAAAGAGGATTATAGCGCGATTAGTCGACGACAGACTGTAATGTAACTCTGTGATGCTATAGCGACGCTACAATGTCGCAACTTCGCGCGACGTCGACAATGCAATCTCTATCTCGTAATAAAGTGTATGCTGTAGGTAAGGCAAAACACGGACTTTATACCTTTGTGTTAAAGTTTAAAATGACTCTACATTTTTAACTAGGTATGTTTGTCGGTGACGTTATACGAAACCTATATAATCTTTTAAATTTTGTTTCTTTTATTAATAGTACATGTGGCTAAGGACATTAGTCATAAATCACTAAATAATCGTTATATACATATTATACTAAAATTGGACCGCATCTAGTGGTTGTGCCTTGGTATGTACATCCGGAGGTCGTGGGTTCGATCCACACTCATGGCAAAAAAATATTTGTACGTGTTACAGTACAGTTTGTGTGGGTGTTTATAAAATATGTTTTAGTATCGTTGTTTCTGGTGCACATAGTATAAGTGTTAGTTTGTCGCCCGGCCAATGTGTTACACACACTCATGTTCTTTGTATTATTATTATAATTTAAAAAAAATGCGATCTTTTTACATATTTTTTGCGATTTCTCGACTTTATATTTGAGATTTAAATCGTATATGGCCTTTTTCATAAAAAAATATTATTGAAAACACTTTAGTTAAAATAGGTTTTGTCTCTTTTACGCATATTCATTGTTGTTGCAAAAGAAAATAGACACAACCTATTTTAACTAAAGTATTTTTCAAGGCTTCAATATTTTTTTATTAATACCGGTAAAAATAATTAAGGCAACACCATTTTTTTTTAATACTATTTAAAAAATATGGTGTTGCCTTAATTATTTTAAGTCGTATATTTACTAAATCAATTTAGGACAAATAATAGTGATACTTGGTGCCTACTCCCGAACAATCTACCCCACGCGAAGGAAGCCAAGTTTGGGAGACCAAACTTTGGGTAAAAAATTTAGGACATTTTTTAATAATATAAAAGCTGCAAATACATAAGGCATTATCTACATGCCTTGTGTATTAAGCTCGACTATGTAAATTGTTTAATCAAAATTAATAAATATATGTGATGACAATAAATAATATATATGTAACTAAAAAAAGGACAAATAAGAAGTCTAAAAAACAGACGTGCCTGTAATAATAAAGCGTACATTACATTCTGCTTACCCCTTAACAGGGATATAGGCGTGATTCTATGCATGTATCTAACTAATTCATAAATTCTAATTGTTTCTACAATAAAATATACAATATTTAATAACAGTCCAATTGAAAGAATAAATAAAATAATTAAATCAATATTACACAGAATTTAATTGTATAAATGATGACATATATATATATATCATCACGAGTGCCTTACAGCGTCCGAGACGGCCCCAGGGTACCCAGCGGAGGGTAATCCCACCTCGTTGTAGCCGATGGTATGAGTCTACACCGAACAAGTGGCTAGCTCGTAGCGATGTTTTGAATAGACTCAATACCCCTTCTATAAACAGTTTCACAAGTTGGTATAGTGACCGACAGCTTAACGTGCTTTTCGAGGCACTATAGTGGTGTTGTCAAACAAATGTACATAAATTAATAAATGTATAAGTATATAAATTATTGCATATATTTTTGTATTATTATATTTTAATTTTTTTTTTCAAATCGAAAAAAAAACCTACATAGAAAGAATAATAAATACAATGACAGACAAAAATATTATTTTAATTCTGCTACAAACAGAAATCGAGTACCTATTAGTGGAAGTGCGAAAGCTCTTTTTATATGGAGATCGCAGACTTCGCGATTACAAACGCAGCCTTAAATATTTATTATATTAGGTAAATATGGTAATTGTATTTAGAATAAAATACAATCCCAAATTCAACTTAGATAACTGATGTCAATGACCGACGCTGATAACACATTATGTGAATTACTGAATGTTAATTACCTTACTTAGTTTTCCTTAACATTGTCGGACATATGGAGGAACATAGCCAACATATAAAAAAATACGCGTCGAATTTAAGAAAATCCTATTTTGAAGTCAGATATATTTATAATTTGAAAACAAGGCAATGATATTTTGCAATATGGTGAGTATTTATAAATTTTATTTGTTATTATTTTAATGATATACCAAATATTATATAATGAGGTACCAAAGTATTGTGTATTTGTAATTATTATTATAAAATTGTTAATTTAATATCCATATGTTGTTAATAACTAATGCTCTTATTTATATAATAGCTTATATAGATAGAATTATCTGAAACATATAAAGTGTATTAGATGTGTTTCTTAATATTCAAAGATAAATAACAAAAAAGATCTACAAATCACATTAACTTTCATACTAAACTCACGAATTAAAGCCTAACTTATATAGATAAAACTATTTTCGATTTAATTAACATTTCTTTAACAACAAATAGAACTCTAAAATAATTTTAATACGCTAATATATTAAAAAGATGAGGTCTGTTCGACAATATTAAAGAGTTTATATAGTTTTTTGCTAAGCAAGTTGCGCAACGATCGCGACGAGCCTATCTCAATGTTATACGTTCATGTGCACCCACTTACTATCTCAGTAGTGTGTAAGCCGATTATCGTGTCATCTACAATAAATATATTACAACTGTTCGAATCATATTCTTTATCTGCTAACTAAATATATATATAGCGAATATTCTATTTTTTTTTGTTAAAAATTTTAAGAAATGTAATTTGTATGGCTTTTCTGGGTGCACTCAAGATATTAATGTTGTATCATAATAAGTTACATATATTAGAAACATTAATTACTATCCGCTCCATTTACATGTACATACATGTATATATGCATGTACGAGTATCAGCGTTAGAAATAAAGCACTCAATATAATATTTTTACGAAACATTTACTTTTTTATATATTTATATAAATATAACATGCATGCATATATAAACTACTTTTATTGTTTAAAAAAAACTATTCTCGTACCATAGTCTCCAATATGCTGGAGTTTTTTTTAAAAATTAATATCCTAAATGTATCAAAAAAATAATTGCCAACTTTATCGTCTCCCGAAATGTGTTTAATTTCTAATATGTAATTTATAATTAAAATTAATTAAACTGACGTCATTAAATTAGTTTTATTAAAATGCATGATAATGGGGAAAACCACTTTGATAACCACCTATGACTTAATTCTGTATAATTATATAATTATTCTGTGCTTTAATTAAACAAATCAAATCATGCAATATAGAGCAAACAACCAGTATTATAATTGTTAAAAAAAAATACCTCCAAATTTCTCAACCAGTTTTCGAGATATCAGTCTGGGCATATAGACTACTGAGTGATCTCATAAAGGTTTCGTTATTTTTTTAAATATAAGAAGAAATAAAAATAAATATAAGTCTTCCAAAAACCAGAAAGCGCAGTGTCACTACTCTGCGCCCTATAGCAAGGGGACAGGGCACTGCCCCTACACTGGGTAGGTATGTATTTATAAGACATCGCAACCCATAACCATTACCGAGAGAACCCTCTGAGAGTACTCTACGGTTGTGAAAGAAATTTAGCCATTAACTGTGCCGTAAACAAGACTAAAACTATAGAAACCAAATATATATTTATATATATTAAATATAGTCATGTAGGCTAGAAAACTAGGGCTACATAGTGAACGACCTACTAAGAGTAGCGGGGTCAGTATCTGATGACAGCTGGTCTTAACATAGAGGACATTTATAAAAGTAATCGAAACATAGTTGACCTTTATAACAGTAATCGAAACATGGTTGACCTTTATAACAGTAATCGAAACATAGTGAATTTCTATAAAAGACCACTATGTTTAGACTTATTTCGCTCAAAGCAAAAGCGTCTTTACCAAAATCTTATTAGCTTAACAAGTTGTAGTATGGCGCATTCATAGTCTAATTGTTGTCCTGTTAGCGTTGTATCAGGAGGTCGTGGGTTCGATTCCCACTCATAGATTAAGTAGAACGTGTTTCTGTACAGTTTGCCATGGTTTGGGCGTCTATAAAGTATAATATTCGTATCTTTGGTTCTGATAAACCTAAAGTTTAGTTTGTGATCATGGCAATATAATAATAATGAAATGTTCTATATAAATAGATGTCCTATTTTAGTACCAAAAAAATGGTTTGTCATAAGCTTATTGATTTAGACTAAATAATACATTTTTAGGTATTTTCTTATTTTTTAAAGGCACATAACATGCGATTTTGTGTCTACCTTATGCAGATAACAATCTAAAAGTTAAATATTAAATTATTTTTTAAAAATCTATTTCCATTATAACTGTAATATTATTATGTAAATTTAAAATATTTATTTACCTTTTGATCTTTAAACAAAACTTTTTCCTTTTTATTCAAATTATGTTCGCAACTTACGCGTTAGATATGTTCGAAGTTTGTTGTTCTTCTCTGTTAGCAGGCGAGTGTAAAGGATAGCATGTGTTTCGGTAACGTTTTGCACAGTTCGTTTCCTAAAGATACTATAGTAAAAAAAATATACCTGCTTTAGGCCGAGGTGCATAAAGCATTGTAAGGGCTAATCGCTCGTTAAGTCAACATGCTGATATTTATAAGATTAATTAGTGGCTAAATTAAACTGATATTCCACTTTAATTATATTTTATTAATTTTATATTGTTAAGCTCAAAGCGGTCCCAGCCTAGTGGTTAAGTCACTGCGCAACTGATAACAAGGTTAAGCAGATGATAACAAGGCCGGCCTGGGATGCTTTTTACAACGAGGCCATACTATCATATAAACACCGCAATAAACTCGCCGCTTGTTAGGTGTTGCCCCCGAATACCATCGGCGAAATGAAGACGGGTTAATCCCTCCGCTGGGTACCCTGATGCTCCGTTTACAGGGTTAGCCAAAAAGGCTCGTAATGGTATTTATTTATTATTATTATTACTAAGTTCAAAACTTTGATTATTCATAATAAAAACTTTTAACCGCTGCGTTAATTTAACGTCGGTTATAATAGTCACCAGCTACTGGTCCCTAACTAACTTAGCCTTACTGATCTTAAAACTTAAATAACCTTTCATTACATTTTGTATATCTCGTATTTATAGAACCTTAGTGTTTGTTTTTACAGACATAAAGAGATAGACGTTATTTTCATATATAACATTATACATACATATCTACACGGGTGCCTTACGGCGCCCGAGACCGCCTAGACGGCCCCAGGGAACCCAGCGGAGGGGTTTTAATTCCACCTCGTCGTAGCCGATGGTATGAGTCTACACCGAACAAGTGGCTAGCTCGTCGCGATGTTTTGAATAGACTCAATAACCCATCTATAAACAGTTTCACAAGTTGGTATAGTGAAACCGGGACCGACAGCTTAACGTGCTCTCCGAGGCACTATAGTGGTGTTGTCAAACAAATGTACATAATTTTTTTAATTAAAAACTCATTGGTACACACCGGGATTCGAACCAGGAACCTTAGTGTTTTTAAGTCCAAGGTCTAACCAACTCGGCCGCCACGTATAACATTATATATTTTCCAATTTTATATTAAACATATGATATACACGGTGACTTTGAATGGATATACTTTAGGCTAATATGAGGTTCTGCTGATCAAATCGAACAACTTTTCCCATGGAACCATGTGTCGCAAATGAAAAAAAAATTTGGCTTCCCCATACAAATTGGTCATTTTAACATTACTAGTTTGTATGGAGAAGGCAATTTTCTTTTTCATTTGCGACACATGGTTCCATGGGAAAAGTTGTTCGATTTGATCAGCAGAACCTCATATCAGCCTAAAGTACATCCATTCAAAGTCACTCTGTATGTATATATACATATAAGTGAATTAATGCGATAACCGACTCAAATAAAAAAAAAAAAAAAAAAAATTACTATGTACCTACAGCCATTTAATTTTTATTAGAGAACATTAGAAGTTAGTTCATATTGTTATTTTAAAACTAAAAAAAAAAAGTAAATATAGATAGTTACAACATTAGCGTAGCATACAATCGTCTCTACATATAGGGCGGAATCTATTGATTTTGCCCGCATCTGTCTGGTCTTACATCGATCCACATTTATTAAAAAGCAACTGTTAACTACATATAAAAAAAAAATGGAATGATATAAACTAAACACATATGGTCTTATTCATAAAAATAAAAAAAATTTAGTCCTTGAAGAAAGATAACTTTAATTAAAATAGGTGTTGCCTCTTTTACGCATATTTTTTTAGATTACAAACTCATTGGAACACACCGGGGTTCGAACCAGGGACTAAAGTGTTTATAAGTCTAAGGTCTAACCAACTCATATATATAGGATGAATTTGAAAATATGTACTTTGGACTAATATGAGGTTCTACTGATCAAATCAAACAACTTTTCCCATGGAACCATGTGCCGTGAATGAAAAAAAATGTTGGCTTCCAACAAATCGGTCATTTTCACCCTGTATTATACTGGGCGAATTTGATTATAACGTATGTTTATAAATCATATTTTTAATATTATATATTTTGTTTAAAACTGAATACCTTAGGCAGACCTCTTTTTCTGAGAAATGACCGCAGTAACGTAAAGATATTGTAAGCGCGAACAAAATAAAAGACCGGATGTGATCTGAGAAAAAGATTTCTGCACTTACCCACTGCTCTACCTTGAGAGTTTTTCAGCATACAGAGGTACCCTGTTAGTAACCGCAATATTTTTTTTGTTTTAATTTATTAGGTCTGAATTTTTATTTTATTATGATTGAAAATATATAGGATATTTCTTTATATTTTATATTAATTAGCAGGTAGGTACTTATATAAATAATAAATAACATCTTGGGTGCCTATTTGGCTACCGAGAACCGTTTAGACGGCCTCAGGGTACCCAGCGGAGGGATTAACCCATCCTCATCAGGTAGGTACTTAAATTCATTATTTATATATAATATATAAATTAAATATATCATCACGAGTGCCTTACGGCGCCAGAGACCGCCTAGACGGCCTCAGGGTACCCAGCGGAGAGTATTTTAATCCCACCTCGTCGTAGCCGATGGTATGAATCTACACCGAACAAATGGCTAGGTCGTCGCAATGTTTGGATAGACTCAGTGACCCATCTATAAACAGTTTCACAAGTTGGTATAGTTAAACTGCTTAACGTGCTCTCCGAGGAGTGGTGTTGTTAAACAAATGTACATAATTTTTTTGATTAAAAACTCATTGGTACACACCGGGGTTCGAAACAGGGACCTAAGTGTTTTTAAGTCTAAGGTCTAATCAACTCGGCCACCTAGTATATTGTTTTATTTTTTCGTATAATATAATATATAATATACAAAGGATTTGTTGATGATCCTTTAATAAATAAATACATAAATATATTATACCTATATACATAGTCAAAGTATTAAAAACCGCATAGACGTCCTTCGGGTACCCAGCGGTGAGGATCTATTCCTTCGTCGTCGTAACCGATTATACTTTGATGACCTTATTTATAAAAACTTATTAAGTCTTTGAAGAACACTTTAGTTATGGAAGGTTTGTCTCTTTTTTTAACAACAAAAATGAATATGTATGAAAGAGACAAAGCCTTTCATAACTAAAGTGTTCTTGATGGACTCAATAAGTTTTTATGAATAAGACTATGAGACTACACCGATCCCACAATCAGTTTTATCTTTTAAATGCTTCAGTCAGCGGTCTTGTCGCATAACCATTAATAAAATAGAAAATATTTATTCAATAAAATAATCAATACAGAAACTTATGCTTATTTATAAAACGGAAATTACCAATAAAAAATAACTGCAACAACACTATATTATTTATTGAATTGGTACCCCCTAAGCTTTAGTGTGGTTCCTTTACATTATATCATGCGCTGGTTTTTTGGGTGCACCGTAGTAAATCTAACAAAATACCTATATAGTTATATTATCTAAAACAAAAAAAGTGTGTTAGATGTGTTTCTTACTTGGTAAAATATATAAATTGAAGCTATAAAATATGATTGCCAAATTCGCCTCTCTTTGGAGCGGCGTCATAAGTGACAGTGGCTTAAGGTCGTTATAATAAATTAAAAAAAAAAAAAATCTTTTAACACAAGTAAAAGATAATGCACTATACAGTTTTGTTATTATAGTTTCAGAAAAAAATATCACCTAGCCCATCATAGATAACATCATCAGCATGTTATGTAGATATATTACATATACCTAGTTTATACCTAGTTAAAAAGTGGCCCCAGCCTAGTGGTTAAGTCACTTCGCAACTGATAACAAGGTTAAGCAGATGTAAACAAGGCCGGACCTGGGATGGGTGACCGCTTTATACAACGAGGCTAATACTATCATAAACACCGCAATAAGCTCGCCACTTGTTAGGATCCGAATGGAGGCAACACGCATCGGCGAAATGAGGACGGGTTAATCCATCCGCTGAGTACCCTGAGGCCGTTTAAACGGTTTCTGGGAGCCAAAAAGGTGCCCGTGATAGTATTTATTTTATTTATAACTAGTTAAAAAACTTAATGGTTAATCTATCCTCCATTTCCTTTTTTGTGCAAGTTTAAGTGGTTTTCTAAGCTTCTTAAATTTCGTGTCAACTGACACAAAAGTTACTGAATCATAATTGTCCTTCCAGCCACCGACTTCACTACACTTGCACCCAAATTCCTCCCTCAATGCACTATAATAATTGTAAGTATAGTTGTATAATGTGCGCATATATACCGATTTATATAACAAAAGCGCAACAATTTAGACGCTTGGGGATGGCAGAGGGGTGAACGCTCCCCTTACAGTAATCTCGAAAATCTATACGCACCCGGTCACCTCGAACCGTGAGCAAATACGCCTAAATATAAGAAGAATCAAATAACTTCTTCGGATTTAAATTCTTAAGTTTTAGGGCTTCTCCTTATAATTATGAAATATCATTTGACATTAAACTGATATTTCTTTAAACTTCTAAAATATTTATTAGTAGGTAAAATATATTAATTGAAGCTATAAAATTTTATTGCCAAACATTTCGCCTCTCTTTGGAGCGGCGTCATCAGTGACAGTGACTGAAGGTTGTAAATTTTGAAAAAGTAATTTTATTTCTAAAAACATAGGAGAGCTCTTTTATATATATGGCAGCTTGGTGCATACTAGCCCTGGTCTTAATGTAATGGTTTTGTCTAATTTGTTTTCTAAATTTATTAATATCGGACCAACAATGGACATAACATGATGTTTTCCATGATGGGCTAGGTGATGATGATATTTTTCTAAAAATATAAATACAAAACGGTATAGTGCATTACCTTTACCATTGCTAAAAGAAATATAATTACTTTTTCAAAATTTATGACAAAGACCTTCAGTCTCTGTCAATGATGACGCCGCTCCAAAGAGAGGCGAAATATTTGGCAATAAAATTTTATAGCTTCAATTTATATATTTTACCTAATAAGAAAAACATCTAACACACTTTATTTGTTTCAGAAAATATTTATTAAGCAATGTTTAATAACCTTTAATTTCCGATTAAAAAAGTATAAAAAAAAACGTCAAAACTGACATTTGACAATAAAGTCCAAAAAATATATAATTTTACTAATTAAATAATTTTATTGGAAAATAAGCTACAAAATTGCAGTATAAATATTCACAAATATGCATAGGATAAAATAATACATTTCGAACAAATAAATAAATCTTCTTTAACGTCTTCAGCAAATTTCAACTCTTTCTTTCAGCTCCTTCTTTTCAGTTATTTGCAAATATACATACTTTACTTTATATGGGTATGTAAATAAATCGGTACTTGTTAAGAAAGGGATTCTACGTTTTGTTTGAGTGCCCAAAGGATAGTGAGATTTCAAAATACTAGTTGCCGTTTGGAGGAAGTTTAAAAAATCCTATTCAGATGGTTAGGTACCTATTAAAAACCTTATATATCCCTATAGAAGAAAAGGACCCGTCCGAATATTATCTGGTTATTATTATTTCCTACCTACTTTGATAATAATAGTTCGCAAGCACGTTTAGAAGAGAAAATAAGAAAGATAAATTTTAAAATAAAACTTTGTGACCGAGTTCTAAAGAGAAGTGTAGTTTCCAGGAAATCAAAATTTGTAATACATCCTTCCATACCCTTCATTCGTTAGCAATAATTATTTTCTAATTATTATTTTATTTATTTTTATATTACAGCAAATTTACTAGGTTTTATTTTAATTTTGACATTCTGTCTTTGTTATAAAATTAAATATTGTTTATTCAGAACTATTTTAATTTTTATAGGTCTCATTTATTTTTATTTAACTTTGTTTTAACATTCTTTGCTTTTGATTAGGTTTTAATTTTTATTGTAATCTCCACTTTGTTGTCTGTTGAAATGGCAGATAATTCTGTAGTTAATTCTCAAATTTTATATAGCAGCTCTTTTCAATGTGAATTATGTAATAGATTCTTTTCATCTCAAAGAGGCTTGCGTATACATAAAAGTAAAGTTCACAAATTACAAACACCTTCAAATTTAAACAATTCTGTTCCCTTAATTACAACTCCAAATTCTCAGATTTTTGATGATATTATTTTAAAATTAAAGTCTTCTTGTCCAATAATTCGTAGAATACCAAAAAGTGTTCGTATTGAAGTTGCAAGAAAATTATGTGATGTACTGGAATGTTGTGTTAAACAAAACAGTTTCAGTGATTGGGAAAATTTATTCTTATTTTCTTATAGATATCTTCGTATAAATTCATTTGACAAAACTATATCACTGTCTAAAAAAATTAGAAATAATTTAAGTCAACAAGATTTTGATTATTATTCTGTTATATTTTCTAAAATGTCTTCTTTATCCACTAAAGTTGAAACTAAAATAGCGGACGGAGACATCCGCGGCGCAGTTAGAATTATTTCTTCAGATGACTCTTTCATGTCAAATAGTTCAGAAGTTTATGAAACTTTGAAATTAAAACATCCTACACAATGTGTGGGTAATTATCCTGATGCACCCGATTCCAATAATAATTTCCTTATAGCCAATCCAGATGAAATTAGTAAATGTATAAATTCCTTTTCTAGTGGCTCGTCAGCTGGTATTGATGGTCTCCGACCCCAACATTTAAAAGATTTGTTATCAAAGCAAACCGGCGATGTAGGTCGAATGCTCTTAATGCGCATAACAAACTTAATAAATTTTATGTTTTCTGGCAAAGTTTGTGAAAGTTTTCTTAAATTTCTTTATGGGGCTTCTCTTTTTGCTTTACGTAAAAAAGACGGTGGAATCAGACCAATTGCGATCGGTTGCACCTTTCGCCGTTTAGCCTCAAAAATAGCATGCCATAACATAATGGAGTCTTTAGGCAATTATTTTAGACCTTCCCAATTAGGGTTTGGCACTTCTGCAGGCTGTGAAGTAGCCGTACACACAGTACGTACATATTTGGCAAATAATAATAATTCTGAAATTTTAGTAAAAATAGATGTGACCAACGCTTTCAATACTGTGAATAGAAATCATTTTCTTAGTTGTATAAAAGAGAAAATACCAAATATATACCCTTATTTATGGCAAAGTTACCGAAATAACACCAATTTATTTTATGGGAACAAAATTATAGAGTCATGTAATGGTTGCCAACAAGGAGACCCATTAGGCCCAGCAATTTTTAGTTTATCTATACATAAAATTATTGAATCTTTAAAAAGCACTATAAATTTATGGTATCTCGATGATGGGACATTAATTGGAAATCCGTCAACAGTACTTAATGACATAAAAATTATAAAAGAAAAGTTTTTGGAAATAGGTTTGAATATAAACGCACAAAAATGCGAATATTACTGCCTAAATTCTACTACTCCTCAAATTATTTCTCACTTAAATGAAAATCTTCAACAATTGCTTCCAGATATAAAATATTTAGATAATAACAATTTATATCTACTCGGATGTCCAATTAAAAATGAAGGTCTGCCATCTTTGATAGATAACAAAGTGGATAAGTATTGTTATTTTGTAAGCCGTTTGGAAAAAATCCAACCCCACATAGCACTGTTTTTACTTAGGCATTGTCTGTGTATTCCCAGACTAATTTTTTATATACGTTCGTGCCCTTTTTGGATGTATAAACCTTTGGTAGAAAAATTCGATATTCTTTGCAAAACTTCTTTAGAAAACATTTTGAATGTTAAATTAGACCAAAATTCATGGATCCAAGCAACACAGCCTATCAAATTTGGTGGATTGGGCATTCGTCGTTTATCAGATCTTTCTCTTCCAGCATTTTTGGCTTCTACACATTTATCTGCTGATCTTATTGTTACGATCTTGAACCCTATTTTAGGTAACTTTGAGATCAGCGGAATGAGTGAAGGAATCAGTCGGTGGAGAGAGTTTTGTCCTAACGACGACATGCCCAATACACCAAAAATTCAAAAATCCTGGGACCTACCTTATTTAAAAATTTCCTGTGCAAAATTACTTGACTCACTTTCAAACCCTTCAGATAAAGCTCGTTTGCTTGCAGTCAGTCAGAGAGAATCGGGGTTTTGGCTAGAGGCATATCCATCACCATCTTTAGGTACGCTTCTAGACCGAGACACCCTGAGGATCTCTGTCGGACTGCGATTGGGCGCCGAAATTTGCAAACCTCACCCGTGCGTTTGTGGATCAATAGTTGATCAACATGGTCATCACGGACTGTCGTGTGCCAGGAGTGCAGGTAGGATGTCTCGTCATGCACAGTTGAACGACATCCTCAGAAGATCTTTGACATCAGCGAATATCCCAAGTACCCTCGAGCCTTTAGGTGTATCCAGATTGGATGGAAAAAGGCCCGACGGTATGACATTAGTTCCCTGGTGTCAAGGTAAATCTCTTGTTTGGGATTCAACGTGCACAGACACTCTTGCCCCCACCAATCTGACCCGTTCTTCAAGAATCGCGGGTTCTGCCGCTGCAAAGGCTGAGAATGCAAAACATATTAAATATTCTCATATAAAAGATAATTTTGTATTCTCGGCTTTTGCTGTGGAGACTCTCGGTCCTTGGAGTAACGACGCACGGCAGTTGGTGGACCTTATTGGCCAATTATTGATTCAGACTTCAGGTGATAGTCGGGCGCGATCATTTTTGGCCCAAAGAATTGGTCTGGCAATACAACGTGGCAATGCCGCTTCCGTTCTCGGGACTATCGGTGCTATGTCCGGGTTGGACGAAATTTTTTATTTAATTTAATAGTTTTAATTTTTATTTCCTTAGTTTTATAGTATTACTTAATTATGTTTTTAAACCATTTAGCCGCATTTTATTATAATGGATTTATTTCTTCTCTTATTACAAGTTAGTTTTTTTCTTTAATTAATGGTATATTATAAGGCAAAAAATTCGGCGTTATGAAATATGTTAGTTTTTTTTATAGAGCATGACATGTGACTTCTAGATGGCAATAGATTAGAGTATATTAATGGGGTAGTTCTATACATTATTGTTTAACAGTAATGGTCGTTCCTATTATGTCGGCTAAATAATGCGGTTAAGAAATAGATGGCGAATAAGACGAATTTATAATACGAATAAATAAAAATAAATGTAGAGTCAATAGATTTTCTACTGGATAGTCTCGTCTCCCCCGCAAGAGATTTGCTTGAGTATTCATTCATTCGTATACATCACCGTCGATATCATTCATCAACTTATCATACATCTTCATCTAGGTATTTATCGAAATTTCATAAAAGACAAAATATGATTAAACTTTTTCTTGGTGGCTGAATTATTATCTAAATACATAATAATAAAATATTTACTGTGTAAGGCTTATAGATCAAATTCAAATAGTAACAGGAGAACGAAGTCACTGGCAGAAGCTAGTTATAAAAAAAAATATCAACACAGGTGCCTTACGGCGCCCGAGACCGCGCAGACGGTAGCCCAGCAGAGGGGTTTTAATCACACCTTAACGTAGCCGATGGTATGAGTCTACCTATATCGAACAAGTGACTAGCTCGTCGTAATGGAAGGACTCAATAAACCCATCTATAAACAGTTTTAAAAGTTGGTATATTTTTTATTATTTTTCATAGGTCATTGAATAAGATACGTAAATAAAACACAATATAATATTAGGGCGTCTTCAGGCGCCCTAATAAGTCGAAATATAGCTAAAGTATTACTACTATATTGTGTTTTATTTATGTATCTTATTCAATGATCTATGAAAAATAATAAAGCAGCTACTGCAAATAAAAATATATAATTTATATATTTTTTATAAGTTTTATAGTGAAACTGGGATGGACAGTTTAATGTGTTATATAATCTATCCAAATGTTTTTTTTTTAATTCATTGGTACATCCCGGGGTTTGAACCGGGAACCTAAAAACTGTAGTGTTTTTAAGTCTAAGGATAATTAAATTTTAAGCTAGTTATCTATAAATATTAAGCAAGTGTCTTGCGGGGAGGGCAGATACTATCAAGTAGAATGTCATTTGACTCTACATTCTGCATTCTTATTTTTCTCAACACATATACCTACACAATCACATATATGAAGTAATTTTTTTTTTGTTTAATTAGGTTAGAGAATAGATATAATTATTAAATAATGTTTATTCATCAAGGGTGCCTTATGGCGCCCAAGACCTCAGGACAAGACCTAGACGGTCTCAAGGTACTCAGGAGGTAAGATTTTAATCCTACCATGGCGTAATCAATGGTATTCTGAATTGAGTTGTTTATTATAAACTAGCTGACACGCTCAACTTCGTCTGCGTAACTTTAACCGTTTACGCAGTGAACGCTCTCAAAAGGAACTAATTTTCCCTGTTTTCTTAATTTTTTTATTATTAATGCTCCGCTCCAATATAGGTATATTGGTCGTAGCGTGATATAGCCTATAGTCTTCCTAGATAAATGGGTTATTCAACACTAAAATAATTTTTAAAATCCAGATCCAGAGATTACCCTCTTTATAATAATAAAGAGGGTAATCTCTGGATCTCCTGAACCGATTTTGAAAATTTTTACTACATATTATAGAAGTATAGATTTGTATAATATTTTATTAAATTATATATTTTTAATAAGTTATTTAATATTAAAACCATGTTTATTTATTCTTAACCTAGCTTTTACGCGTTATTTTATATTTACCCCCTAACTTATTTTACTCGTATTCATAAAAGTAACGAAAAGGGGTTTTACTAATACATATCTAAATTACTTTATAAACAGATATAGATACCCAAAACTTTTGATAAAAACGTATTAATATTCTTTGGCCGTGAATAGGAATCGAACCCACGACCTCCAGATACAATGCCAACGGCGTAGCCACTAGACCACGGAGGAAGTGACAACATTTTTAATAAAAGACATTTTACAAAAAAAATGCTCATTTTTTAAAAGTAAACGGTTAGTTTAAATTTAGCATTTAATTATCATTTTAAAAGCTAATATAAAGTTGGGGTTTTGCTGCGAAATATCTCCAGCCCACGATCACTTCAGCTTGTTAACTTAAAGCAATGTCGATGACTTCGGTTCACTTTAGATTTCTTCGTTTCCAATTTTGTCTATTAAATTTTCAAGTGCTTTGTTGTTGATAAATTATTATTATTGGATAATAATCCTTTCATTAGCAAATTCTCGGTACTTTTTTGTTTTGAGGAAGCTTGTATACCTAATGATGAAAGAAAAGAAGAAAAAAATCTACTCGAGATACGATAATATTTTTTTTTTGTCATAAATTTGCATGATAATGAAGTTTTGTAAATATTGACATCTTAAAATATTATAGGTATGTTTAAACTTTATGTCTCTGTGTTACCGACATCGTTTAATAATCATCTTTACTTTAGAAAAAAGGCAAAAAAAACAACCTCAATTCGACGACATATGACTGAAATATGATGCAAGTGATGCAACAAAATCTGTTTTCTGACAAACAAGACCACACATGATATACGGCACTTATTGCCAGAATGTATCTCAAGCCAATTCCACTAAGACCAAACACGACTTCTTAAAAAACTTACATTGTTTTATTACTCAGTTCCGGTGCCTACCTTTTCATCATTATTCGTGATCTGTGCCCCTAGTGTGAGTTTTCTAACTATTACTTTACGTTTGAGTTAACTAAAATTTGTATGGGAAATAGTTCAGCGCTCCTAGCGGAAATTTTGAGAACTAAAAATGCGAGCGTATGATTGGTCAAAATGTTAACGCAGTAGTAAAGTTAACGCGAAACTAAATGTTAAGAAACTCACACTAGGGCTACTGATGATAAAGCCGGAAAGTAGGCAGTTCATTCAAATATCAAATATTATTTATTTCATGTAAATCTTTACAGATATTTATGAATAGTCAAAAAAAAAAAAGTTTTAACAATAAGGTCTAGAGTGCGTTTGGTTAGGCTGCTATATATATATATATATATATATATATAACCATTATAGATTAATTAATAAAAGGTGTCATAAATAAAAGTATTAAAAAAACAACCAACCGAACGCACGCTACATAACCAACTAGTGTAAGACTAGGTGGTTAGCTGATTCCATTGACCTTCCGATTATCACCTGCCATACAAGGGTGCCACCGAGGTGACCGACCTCACCAACCGTATCCACGCCTTAAATATTAGTTCTTATATTATCATTATATTGGCTGTAGATATTTTTAAATGACCATCAATCGCATTAACATAGTTATATGGTCTTTAAGGGCGTAAACACTAGTTGTAAAGTCGATCCCTCCGGAGACACTCCGGAGAAAAAGGTACCAGCAAGTAAAAAACTCTGGTGCTTCACACAAACTAACAGAGGAATTAACTAAACATTGGGACTATCCAGTTACTCTGATTTAAAAACCTTAACCTTACTTAACCGATTTTTATTAAAATTATATAAGACCAATCTGAAACCAATATTCAAATAAAAAAATATTTTCCAAATCGGTTTATAAATGACGGTAACAAATATTTATAAACCGATTTAATACCTCCTTCTTTTTTAAAGTCGGTTAAAAATAATAAAACACATGACTGAAAACAAAAGGGTACATTTGGGTAGCTTATATCCTGATTAGGTTTAAGAAATACATTTCAGCGATATCATTAACATTATTTCTATAAATATGAACATTATCACATCATATCATAGCAATTATAAAAATTCAAATAAATTAATTGAATTATAAAACGAAAAAGTTCATCGTCAACTTCATTGAAAAGTGGCAGATATCAATGTTCTAAATGCGCGGCCACGGCTTTTCTTTGAAGTATTTTGGTCATAATATTACTTGTGCCACAGAAGTATTTCGGTCATATAATATTACTTGTGCCACAGAAGTATTTCGGTCATAATATTACTTGTGGCACAGAAGTATTTCAGTCATAATATTACTTGTGCCACAGAAGTATTTCGGTCATATAATATTACTTGTGCCACAGAAGTATTTCGGTCATAATATTACTTGTGCCACAGAAGTATTTCGGTCATAATATTACTTGTGCCACAGAAGTATTTCGGTCATAATATTACTTGTGCCACAGAAGTATTTCGGTCATAATATTACTTGTGCCACAGAAGTATTTCGGTCATATAATATTACTTGTGCCACAGAAGTATTTCGGTCATATAATATTACTTGTGCCACAGAAGTATTTCGGTCATAATATTACTTGTGCCACAGAAGTATTTCGGTCATAATATAACTTGTGCCACAGAAGTATTTCGGTCATATAATATTACTTGTGCCACAGAAGTATTTCGGTCATAATATTACTTGTGCCACAGAAGTATTTCGGTCATAATATTACTTGTGCCACAGAAGTATTTCGGTCATAATATTACTTGTGCCACAGAAGTATTTCGGTCATAATATTACTTGTGCCACAGAAGTATTTTGGTCATAATATTACTTGTGCCACAGAAGTATTTCGGTCATATAATATTACTTGTGCCACAGAAGTATTTCGGTCATAATATTACTTGTGCCACAGAAGTATTTCGGTCATAATATTACTTGTGCCACAGAAGTATTTCGGTCATATAATATTACTTGTGCCACAGAAGTATTTCGGTCATAATATTACTTGGGCCACAGAAGTATTTCGGTCATAATATTACTTGTGCCACAGAAGTATTTCGGTCATAATATTACTTGTGCCACAGAAGTATTTCGGTCATAATATTACTTGTGCCACAGAAGTATTTCGGTCATAATATTACTTGTGCCACAGAAGAAATAATAGTAGGTACATTATACTTTGTTACATTTTATAGATTTTCAAAGAAATATTACTGATTATTATTAAAACACATGGATTTTAAAGTCAAAATATAACTTATACAGGGTGAATTTGAAAGTTTGTACTTTGGGCTAATATGAGGCTCTACTTATCAAATCTAAAAACTTTTCTCATGATGTGTCGCAAAGAAAAAAAAAATTGGCTTCCCCATACAAATTGGTAATTTTAACATTACTAGTTTGTATGGAAAAGGCATTTTTTTTTTATCAGTAGGTATTATATTAGCCCAAAGGACAATCTTTTAAAATCACCAAGTAATATTTACGTGAATCATGAATCTATATATTTTTGAAGACATCTCGAGTTTATAGGGCAAATGTAAAGCCGTCAAGTGATCTAGTCATATTTTGATAGTTAATAATATTCCATGGATTAATAAGCTCTACGCTTGTACTATAGCAACGTAACGTTTTCGTATACGTATACGTGAGCAACAACCAATAGGGCCGCTATATTTGTGGTAACAGCATTGAATAAAGCGATCCTATTGGTTGTTGCTCGCGTATACGTATACGTTACGTTGCTACAATGCGCAAACCCATGGTAGAGCCTCAGAAACATCAAGGAAAACTCTACCAAAAATTGTACTAATCTTGTATTGCCCGTTGACCGAGGCCGGTCGAACGGTCGCGTTACCATCTACCAATGCAGATGCAAAAACCGTTAATTCACCTAGTCATGTTTAGGTTTTAGTTTGTGGGTTCACCGGTTTTTAGAAGACTCTTATCGAGGTGGTATTATCCTTTCAGGTTTCAATTACGAAACGGGTGGTTAGATTAATGATAAAGCAGCGAGGTTATTCAAAATATATATATCCTTTATTCACCAAAACTATTTGCATGGTAACATTTAAAAAATATTTAAAAAGAAATATAAAAAAAACATAAAATGGTGCAAAAAATAAATTCATAATTCAAATTGGTCTTTGTCGCCGCCCGTTTCGTAACTGCATCATTTAGCCGGCATAGTGGGAGCGATCAATGTTGGTAATTATAGTGCTTCGGGAAAGTTCGCGTCTCCGACTTCTTTACAGTGACGAGTGTGTGTGCGGGATCATTTTGAGAAAGACTTCGCAGTCTGTCGCCAGTCAAATGAAAGGATCCTTAAAGTGGTATGTGAGGATCTGACTAGTCCTATATTTAAGTACTGGCTCAACTCATATAGAAGGCAATCGTAAATAAGTTGTTTATATAGTTGTATATAAACAACTTATTTATACTTGGCCGAGGGAGACCAAGACACACTTACCTTGATCAGCAGCCCTAGTGTGAGTTTTTTTAACGTTTACTTTCGCGTTAAATATACTACCGCGTTAACATTTTGACCAATCACACGACCGCATTTCTAGTTCTCAAAATTTCCGCTTGGAGCGCTGAACCATTTCCCATACAAATTTTAGTTAACTCAAACGCAAAGTAATAGTTAGAAAACTCACACTAGGGGTACAGATTCAAAAACGTGCATGTATGCGAAGAGTTATGACTGCGAGGCAAAAGAAAAATGTAGAGATATAGACAAGTGGCACTCGTTTTTCAAGCCTACCCTGTAAGGGACCTGGCGTGAAGGTAAATAAAAATATATAGTTGTATTATTATTGATGCATATTAATATTGTTTTGTTTGTTACTATAAGTACAATTATCTACTGTATTTTTTTATTTTATTGGAGCACGGCATATAATTATTTTGTTAGGTATATTGTAAATCTTGTAAAACAATGGGTTAATACCTGAAAACAAAACAGTATTATAATTAAGTATTTGTAAATAAAACTTTATGGTTGTGAATTCGATTCCCACTCATGGCAAAGCAATACTTCTTCTGTACATTTTGTCATGGTCTGGGTGTTTGTAAATATAGTATATATTAGTATAGTTGTTTCTGGTACATATAGTACAAACATAGAGCTTAGTTTGTGACCAGGGCAATATGTGTTAATTATCCTGCCCTATATTATATTAATATATTGCCCTGGTCACAAACATATATTATGTGAATTGTGCATGTACATATGATAAGGAGGTGCCCATGGTCACCTCCAGTTTTGAGAACAAAAAATGGCCGCCGTCATACAAATAAAAAAAAAAGGGAGAACACAAGCAATCCGTGTGCGGTTGATTGGTTGAAGTGAGAATAAAATATGGCGGCAACGAGCTCTTTTGACATTTCGTTTTATAGGCCATTTAGGGCATATGTCGGTTACATATTTTTAACCGACTTTAAATAGGAGGAGATTCTATGTTTGGCTGATTTTTTTTTATGTCATGTATGTTTACCAATTTTTCCGTCAAAATTATTTTTTTATTTGAAGCTGTGCACTTCCGAGGTGGTCTTAGTGGAACCAAGTCAGGATCTGATGGTGGAATCTGGGGAATAAATAAATAAATCATTTATTTGCCAGAATATGGGTACATGTTGTTGAAAAGTTGTTTGGTTGATCCTACATATTCTACCACACGATAGCGTGCAAAATATATATAGATTTTTTAATCTTTATATAATATTAAAATTTAGCTTTCACTACATATCATATATAATTATATATACATATCATCACGGGTGCCTTACGGCGCCTGGGATCGCCTAGACGGCCCCAGGGTACCCAGCGGAGGGGTTTTAATCCCACCTCGTCGTAGCCGATGGTATGAGCCTACACCGAACAAGTGGCCAGCTCGTCGCGATGTTTTGAATAGACTCAATAACCCATCAATAAACAGTTTTACAAGTTGGTATAGTGAAACCGGGACCGACAGCTTAACGTGCTCTCCGAGGCACTATAGTGGTGTTGTCAAACAAATATACATTTTTCTTTTATTAAAAACTCATTGGTATACACCGGGATTCGAACCAGCCACCACGTATATAAACTTTCACTAACACTGTAATTACATCATAATTATATTTACACTGACTGACACTGTACTGAAATCGAGGGAAACCCTCAAATTTTAAAGGCATACACGTTATGTTTTTTACATATGTAGTAGGACAAAATAACATTTGCAAATATTCATTATTTTATACTTTTTAGTGTTTTTGAAGTCGGTAATTTTTTTTTGTTAAAAAGTTTTTATATTATTAGTATCATGGAATTGTGCTGCTTTTTTTTTTAGTTAATTTTATCATAGCATAGGATATAAGTCCATCGACCAATAGTTTGCTACCTAATATTATTTATGTTAGTTTAATTAAAAATTAGAAGTGTGAATGCTGCAGCAGTCTCAGACTAACGTAAAGTGGCGTATAACTAACTTTAAGTCCATTTCACATCCTTGTCCAAATCGACTCAGCCAATCAGAGTAATGCGTCAATGCGCATTGACTACACACTCTCATATAAAATGTATGGAGGCGCATAATTTATTTTCTCTACTGGATCGACGATAATAGTGGACTTTTTATTTGACTCAAAGCTTACTCAAGTTTGAGGTGGGTATTTTTTTTATAGGAACACAGCATTTGACTTGTCTATCTTTACAAAGTCCATGAATGAGATTAGTCAATAATTTTTTAACATAACAATATTGATCGCTAACCGATGCGGTCAAGAAGTGGGCGACAACAAGGACACATTTGCATTAAGAGTCTATTTTAATAATATCCTCGCTGCTTTATCGTCAAATCAATCGCCCGTTTCGTAACTGCACTCTGAAAGTCTTTAAGAGTGTAGACATTAACTCCATCATAAATCTTGTACTCTATTCGAGTTTTTCCTTTATATGTAGGATTTACACATAACGCCATAATGAAGGGCCATACCAGGAAACCGAAATATATGCCATTTGACGTTTCTGGTAGATCGAGTTCTACCCATAGATAGACGAATTTGCCTATACACTTTCATTAATCGACGCGTCTATCGCTTTGTCAATGTGGCTCCCTGGTCACAAACTAATCTATAAGCTTGTACTATGGGTATCAGAAGCAACTATACTAATGCAGAAAACCCCACTAATATTAATTTTGGCATGAGTGCAAACGAACCCACGACCTCCGGATACAAATGGTACAATGTTTATTCTGGAATAGGATGACGATGAGGATACTTACTACTTTGAATGGAGGTACTTTAGGCTAATATGAGGTTCTGCTGATCAATTCGAACAAGTTTACCCATGGAACCATGTCTCGCAAATGAAAAACAAAATGTCTTTTCCATACAAATTGGTAATTTTAACATTACTAGTTAGTATGGAGAAGATCATTTTATTTTCATCCATTCAAAGTCACCCTATATAATCGTCATAGGTTTACTTACCCTCGTATTCTAAGTCGTGTTTTCCACTCCACTTTCACTTAAGGATAGTCTGTCTCAATTTAATTTTCTTGATTTGATATTTGGTGGAAAGAGACAAACGTTCCATGAGCGAAAGTGGAACTTACGAATTAGAATAAGGGGGTGAAATAGCCGCCTCCAAAGTTAACAGTATTTATTAGTAGAATAGGTTTTAGTCTGTGTGTTTACTAGTTTTCAGGAGCATAAATAAATATTTCTTGTTGAGGACACCACCTACCATTTTCTCAGAGTGCGGTTACAATCAGGGCAGTTGATTTAACAATAAAGCGGCGAGAATATTTAACTCGCAATGCAAATTAGATTCGGTCGCAGCTCATTTCGTAACCGCATTATTTAACCGGAATAGTTTAGACGTCTAATCCTGTTAAACAACAATGTTTTGATGACCCATTCATGGACTTTGTAGGTCGGCATGCCATTAGGTAGATGTGAAGTAAAATGCAGGGCTCCAATAAAATAAAACAAAATGTTTACTGTGTATTACTAAAATAAATATAAATTACATAGAATCTGATAGCTTTAGGGCGCTTCTGTAGCACAGTTCTCTCAAATTATAAGACATTTTTTTAGGTCCAGTTTTAGTCGCTGGACTTGTGTGGTGCTCCTGACTCTATTATTATTATTAAATCTGGGATCAGCAGTGCCCATAACCGTAGAGCTTGTATGAAGAGAGTTGTGGATGTGAAGGAAGCGAAAGATTTGTGCCAGGATCGTTGTATGTGGCGCTCCCTTGTCTCTGCCTATCCCCGTGGAGAAAAAGGTGTGATAATTTTAGTTAGTTTAGTTATTACTAGATGGTCCGCGCAACTTCGTCTGCGTAACTTTAACCGTTTACGCAGCAGCGCATACTCTCAAAAGGAATGATTTTTCCCCGTTTTTGCAACATTTTCCATTGTTACTCCGCTCTTATTTGTTGTAGCATGATATTAGTTTTCCTCGATAAATGGGCTATCCAAAATTAATATACTTTTTCAATTCGAACAGCAGGGTAACCACCGACTCCGATACCGTGAGATCTCGTTTGAATTGACATCGAGAACCATGTTTTTGGTACCACGAAAAGTTAAACATCGTTATTTGAACTGCCCAATGCATAACTAGTTCGAGTACCCAATTAATTACAAAAAAATATATATAATATTATGAAGTTTGTAAATATGATTTGTATGAAATGACGTAATTTTTGATCTCAACTCGAACGAGAACTCACGGTATCGGATTCGGTGGTTACCTCACAGTTCAGTAGTTCCTGAGATTAGTGCGTTCAACAAAACAAATAAACAAACTCTTCAGCTTTATAATATTAGTATAACTATAACTATAACTATAACTATAACTAATATTGTTGACTATATTGATGGCCGTTAATTAGCTCCTCAACAAGGCTTCCTAAAGTGGCGCTGTGGGACGCTCCTATTTACCTACCATTTTCCGGAAACTAAACTTGTGTATTCGTAGCTAAACCAGCTTCATATTATATTGTTTAGTATTTATTTAATAGCACCTTGTTAAAATTATAAAATATTAATATTAAACAATACCCTGCAAGGGTACTACAAAAAAATCTTAACTAGGTATGGATATTACCAATTTGATATAAATAAATGTTTAAATAAATATTTTTTTTTAGTTAAATTGGCTTCATTCATTATTACAAAACCTAAAGATTTTTTTTTTAAATATATTTTATATTATGTGGAATTTTATTATATATATTTATGGACATTGGGTGCCAGAATCAACAATTTTTAAATGTGTAAAAATCATCAGAGATCGACAATTTGTTATTATTTATGTATACTTTTACTTAAATAATAACATTCTACTGATCAAATCGAACAACTTTTTCCATGGAACCATGTGTCGCAAATAATAAAAAAAATACAAACAATCTAGAATCTAGTAATGTTAAAATGGACAATTTGTATGGGGAAGCAAACATTTTTATTTGCGACATATGAATCCATATGAAAATTTGTTCGCTTTGGTAAGTAGATCTTCATATTAGCCCAAAGTACAACCCTTCAAATTCATCCTGTATATCCTCATATTATATGTTTGCATTAGCACTCTGCCTGTTATTGGACAATCTCCCAAAGGTTAGCTGGTAGATAATGCCTAAGGCATTAAGCTCGCCTATGTACAATAGTATTAAGCTTGTGTAGAATAATTAATTTTTCAGTCATCGACCCCATTAATGGATTTTATAGGTCTGCTTACCATCAGGTTTTTGTATTTTTTTATTATTGGAGCACGGCATGTGATTTACCTGGTGGTGAACAGAACTACAAATGTCTATTAATGGGGTAATCCATAATTGTTCTTCGAAACAACATTAATCGCTCCCACTATGCCGGCTAAATGATGCGATAACGAAAAGGGCAGCGACAAAGACGATTTGCATTTTTTGTTGTCTCAGCTGCGAACTTCATCTAAGGGTCGGATTAATAGTCGTATCTAAGCAATTGCTAATGCTTAGCCAAAGCTTCGTACTGTCAAACTGCTATTTAAAAAGGTAAATTTTGACAGTTCCAATCAATGGCTTGGTCTAAGCAACCTGGCTGGCAGGTTGGCGCGCTTTAGGAGAGGCTTATGCCCAGCAGTGGACTGCAATAAATAGGCTGATGATGATGACGATGGAGCAACGACTATTAATCCGACCATAAGCGTTAGTATAGCATGGTAATTAACGTAAATAACGTTAATTACCATGGTATGTATGTAATACAATTAATGTAAAATACTTAATGAACTTTCTCCCATTAGCACGAGGGTAACTAAATTATAATTTGATTTATTTGTATATCTAGTTAGCTAAGTGATCGACAAACAATTAAACAATGGACAATGCCAAAAAGTAATGGCCGTCCTGATGTTATCTATTTAATCCTGTGCATTGCATTGGGTATGTATAAAGGCCCCATTGCTGGACAAACGGTTGATAATAAATAGTAAAAGCTTAAATCAAATTAATCGCCTGTATCGTAACTGCATTGTGAATGAAGACTACCCACTACCCACAAAAAAACGATGCAGTAGACAACCAACGAACTGATACCGAAACATACCGTGCGTAGATTGTTTAATGATTTTTTTTCATTTTTATCAGTCCACAAAGAAAAGTACATATTTTTTAGGATTTAGATTATTTACTGTTAGAACCATAATGGTAGTATTCAGGTGTCTGTCTGTCCATATCAAATATCTGGGCAATTACTGAGACCCTATCATGGGTATTTTTGCTTAACGTAACGTTAATACGTGAGGAACCAATATAAATAGTTGAATTTTAATATTTGTTTACCTTGAAGTAGAACATAAGCCATCTAAACTATTGTAACATATCTATTAATTGTACCTTTTGTTGGCAAATAAACAATTCGATTTGTCCATCGATAGGATCCATTTATTTTTGGAAACGGGAAAAATTAAGCGATTCTTTTGATGATTACCCACGTATTTACGTTAAGTTAATACAAAACAAAAACTCATGGTGTTTTAGTTGAATATGTTAGAATATGTTGATCTTAGAGCAAGACGGCCATCGTAACAGCCTATATAGGAGGATCAGAGTCAAACAAAACTATAATAAATACGACAAATAGGTAGCGCGTGGGCATACATTGTTTTTTTATTAGATCAAAAAACGACTAAATAAAATTAACCCTCGAATGTGTGAGCAAAAGCAAGATTTCGCACTGTCTATTTTTTAAACGTTTAAATCTTTATAGATATTCAGTTACAACTAAACCGGCCTTAAGTCTTCAAATTATTTTAATGTGTATACTAATGCATGAATATTAGATCATCTATTATTATTAGGCTGGACTATACCACTGGACTTTACAATGAGTTTTTTTGCCAACTTGCGACTGTTACGAACACTATGTAATATATATTTACTGCTATGAATTGTATGCGTATAAAACGCAGCTAATATTAAATTGTTGCTTCTTTAAAAAATAATAAAATGTACCTATCTTTTTTTTCATAGCATTAATATTAGCAGGACAATCACCAGTTATTATGGCAGTGTTTAGAATCCATACTACTTAATATAATAAATGTAAAACTTTGGATGAACTTCAAAATGCTGAACCGATGTGTAAAAAAATTTGGCACACAGGCAACGTAATATTCGTTACGAGTATTGTGATATATAGGCTACTTTATTTGCCTGTAAAAAGTTTAAATGCAATTACCTACCTTTATGAAGTTGCGAAAAGAAGCTAGTATGTTATATTTTGTAACCCAATTTCAGATTTTGGTTCGTTCGTTTAAAAGTTGGAGAGGTGCATGATCCTATCGTAGTCACGTGACGCTGGTAGGCACCCTGACCAGCATGTACCTACGAGGTTACATAAGAGTAATATATGAAACCGCCCTAATGCCTAAAATCGCCGATAAAACGAGATGTCAAAAGTTTTCGTTGTCGCTATATTCTATTCTCACTTCAACTAAGCAATACAGTTATTTTTTGTTCTCACGTTTGGAAAGGCATTAGGGCGCCTCCCTATATATAGTATCTCCATGATTCAAACACCACGACGAGCTGCCCACTCGTTCGGCTTGACTCAGACTATCATCGGCTACGACGACGTGGAAATAAAACCCGACCGCTGGGTACCCTAAGGACGTCTAGGAGGTCTCGCTCACACCCTTGAAGTTATACTATTTATTCATTCTATCTTTAAGTACCTACGTAATCGAGTTACACAAGTGCAGTTACAAGTAATTTATAATGAAGGCAGGTGGCTTACCATTTAATTTGGTCTGAATATTGTCGCTTTGGTGAAGAGAGTTAATCTTCGTGTCTACGTGTGACAAGTACCTAATTACTTACCTACGTATGACTAACTAATTAGTCAATAACTTGTAAACCTTTTGTTAGGTTTAATTGTAATTATTAAATCTAAAAAAAATATATACGTGGTGATAGAGTTAGTTAGACTTTAGACTTAAAAAGTCCCTGGTTCCAACCCCGGTGTGCACCAATGAGTTTTTAATTTAAAAATGTATGTACATTTGTTTGACAACACCACTATAGTGCCTCGGAGAGCACGTTAAGCTGTCGGTCCCGGTTTCACTATACCAACTTGTGAAACTGTTTATAGATGGGTTATAGAGTCTATTCAAAACATCGCGACGAGCTAGCCACTTGTTCGGTGTAGACTCATACCATCGGCTACGACGAGGTGGGATTAAAACTCCTCCGCTGGGTACCCTGGGGCCGCCTAGGCGGTCTCGGGCGCCGTAAGGCACCCGTGAAGATATGTATGTATGTATGTAAATCTAAAAAAAAATATACGTGGTGACAGAGTTGGTTAGACTTTAGACTTAAAAAGTCCCTGGTTCCAACCCCGGTGTGCACCAATGAGTTTTTATTCTAAAAAGGTATGTACATTTGTTTAACAACACCATTATAGTACCTCGGAGAGCACATTAAGTTGTTGGTCCCAGTTTCACTATACCAACTGGTGAAACTGTTTATAGGTGGGTTATTGAGTCTATCCAAAGGTGTAGATTTGTTCGGTGTAGACTTATACCATCGACTACAACGAGGTTGGATTAAAACCCATCCGATGGGTACCCTGAGGCCGTCTAGGCGGTTTATATATATATATATATATATATATATATATATATATATATATATAATTGTACTAATAAGCTATATGAGCATCAGAGGATTGAGGCCACATTTTGATATTTTAGCCTCATGAACAAGGCCTATATAAACTAGATTATTGCCAACTGCGGGTATAAGAATTATTCATCATCATGCCAGCCTTTCGCACGTCCACTGCTGGACATAGGCCTCCCCCAAGGATCGCCCTTGGGGGAGGCCGGTTCAGCGCTGCCTGTATCCATCGGCTTCCCGCGACCTTTTTCAGGTAGTCGGTCCATCTTGTGGGAATTATTAGCAAATTCTTAAAAATGTGTGTCCTCCATCCTAATGCTCATTAATAAGCTTACGACTAAAAGAAAAATGTGATTTTGATGGCATTCACTTAACGTCTGGATGAGCTATATATTAGGGTTTTTGTATTTTTAATTGTGTCGGAAATTAGAAGTAAACCAGTTTTTCTGTTTACCGCTAAAATTGTATGTACCTAATATGTGTGAAAGCTTTCCTTGAGTGAAAAGTGCAGCGAGGAGCGAGTGAACTTAGAGTACGTCTTACTTTAAAAAGTTTAATTTAATATTGTACAGCTTTTTATCGTTTTGTTATTAATTGACAATTACATATTTATGACTAATGATAATGACTTAATAATACCAGCACGGGTATTTGGCTTCCGAGAACCGTGTAAACGGCCTCAGGGTACCCAGCGGAGGGATTAGCTCTCACTCATTTCGCCGATAGTATTCGGAGGCAACACCTAACAAGTGGCGAGCTTGTTGCGATGTTTATGATGAAATAACCTTGTTATCCAATTGCGCAGTGACTTAACCAACTAGGCTGGGGCCGCTTTTTATTATAGATTTGATAAAAATAATATTAAGCTAAACAAAGTAAAAAAAGCGATTCTGAAGTCGGCTCAATAAAAAAAAACTGAAGCTAGATTATCAGTTTTTTTTTCGGTATTTAGAAGTTACTATTGCCACTAAAATATAAAAAAGCTTATGACAAAAAGAAAATGATATTTATGTCATAAATAGACTAAATTTAAAAAAAACCGGAAAAGCTATATTTTCGTTATTTTTTTTTTCTTTTCGTCGGAAGCCTATTTAACAATTATTATTATTAACAAACTAGTATTTCTGTTTACTTTAAATCATTTTGATTTTATGACCGCGATTTCTGTGGAGTGAAACCTCTTCACCATCAATATTCATCATCTTAATCACCAACGACAATTTGTGTAATTTAGCAGGTATTAACATAGATAGAATGAAAACAAAAAGAATTAATTTCGATTTATGTTTTATTTATAATCTCTTAGTATAAGACAGGAAACAGTTATAAAATACTCACTAATAGTAAAAATTATGTTCGAAGCATTTACAAAAAAAATGGCGTCTAATTCGCACATTGATTCACAGTAAATGCAGAAATATAATAATACTGGCACATTGGCGTATTATTATTAATATAATTATGTTTTTCTAAAGAGATGACATTAAATAAAAAATAGCCAAGTCTTACAATTTTGCGTATAAAGCAAATGAAACAGGTGAAATAAAAGATGCCTCTTACAAAGCGTGCGAGATAGAAACAAAAAAAAATCTCGTGCGGAATTCTTGGAAAAAATTTTTTTGCTATAATATTTTGAATTTTCCAAAAACGCTAGGCCATGCACTAGATCTTATACATAAACATAAGTTATAAAAAAACGGCTTTATAATCTGCTATATATTGAAGTAATGGAAAATATCGATAAATAACAGAGGTAACTTTGCGATTTTTTTTCTATAGAGGCAACTTTTAGCTATAACGTCTTTGACAGGGCCAATTACTTCTAAATATCTTGTATTATTACCATGTTTTTTTTTTATTTGTATGGTTTGAGGTATTCTCATAATTAAAGATTTAGATATCTGATTTACTCTATGCGCCCTCTTTATGGTATCGCTGTGGATAAAATTAAAAACTTGACAGTTCTTTTTTCGAGATAAAGTTATCGACTTTCAGTTACATCAAAATCCACTTTTATCAAACATTGTTTTAGTAACTGAATGTAATTCTAGGAACCTTTGTCAAAAAAATGACAAAAAAAAGTTAAATATTAATACATACATTTTCAATTTTATATTTATGAGTATAATATTTGTACTAATTGATCACAAAATAAAATATTAAACAATAAATGACCTTTGTTGTAATTGACATAATTTATTTATTATTGTATTAATATTGAATAATAAGTCTATTTATATTTTGAGCAACATATATTCAAATTGCAACAAGTATTTAATTATTTATCATGAGCCTAAGTATTTAAAAAAAACTCAATTTTTTAAATATTTTTTTGAGTTTTTGCTTTCAATAAAAATAAAAAAATCAAATTGTATAGCGGATAGTCAGACATTTTTTAATTATTTTTAAGCCCGAGCGAATATAAAAATAATGTCATCTCTTGAAACTGTGCAAGAAATATTTGTGGATTTAAATTACATACCGAATAGCTTTATAAATAACAAAGATGGTTTTATTTAAAAAATTTAAACATAATACAGTTTTTAAAGTAATAGTATCTTTCTTGTGTTTACATGGCTTTATTAAAAAGTTGTATTCATTTTATTTTATTACCAAAATACCTTAATTTAAACTATCTTTGTAATTTACGTATAAATAAATATGTTTACAATAAAAACTAATTTCTCTAAATAAAATAACAATATTTATCGAGTATCTAATAATTTTTTCCACAAATAAATCCTGTTATAATTATTAATATCTATTTTTTAAATTATTCTTTTAACCATTGAGTATCTTTTCTATATATTTTTTAATGAACTAATATTTGACAGTACCTACTGGCAATAATAGTTGATGTAATTATATCTTGTGGAATTTTAAATAAAAGTTTATAAAATAAGCTTATTAAATATAGTTGCCAAATTTTAATTCATTAAATAAATTTACAATTTAAAATGTTATCATGCAATTTTGTTTTCAATGAAAATGTATTTTGTATACTTATCTTCATTAAATTCTTAATATTATAGGTCATTAAATGGTTGTATAATATACAGATTTTTACTCAAATGCCTGGCTTAAGACTAAGCTTTTCACTAATATCTTTCCGAATTTTATTATTTTTTACCAAATAGATTTAGACTCATCATCATAGCAGTTATGTATTATATATTAAATGAATAATTTGATACATAATAATTTAATATATCAAATTATTCATAATTTGTAAAAACTGTACATAGTCTTTTGCCAGAACAATATCTATAAAATATCTGATATTTTATTTCATTTATTCAAGTAGTTTGTAGTAAGTAATAATATTAGATTTTTATTAAAATTAAAAAAGATAAATATTTTTGTAAAAAAAAAATAACAACACAATTAATCGCGACGTTTTGGTCCCAAATACGAAAAAAATGTACCTGATAAAGAATTATTTAGAACTTACTACAAAAACAAATAACTAGAATATTTCAAGTAAAATTAACCAGTTTTTATACAATGCTTTGACCCATAAAATATTGAAGAGTAGACAATTTGGCAAATCAAGAATTTGGCCATTAGCTTTTTATGACAACAGTAGATTTATTTATTGCTTCAAGTAAATTAATACTATTTAATAAATACTCTTTTTTAATTATCGTATTATAAAATCTCATCTGCTTTCATTTGGTTAGGAATAGCAGTACATTATCTTTTAAATATATATCCGCATTTAATTGTATATAATTAAACGAATTGTACTTATACGTACAAAAATTTTGTTCATATTTTATTTGTAAGTACATTATCTATATTTTCACTCATTACTTAATTATTAATTTATTACAAATTCCTACTAAAAAAAACAATTGGTTTAACTTTCGTAGAAAACCCTGAAACGTTTGGGTCTTATCTATTACAACACATTAACTTAATTTAAATGTAAATCTAAACAAGTAATTGAGCCGACAACAATTATCGGATAATGTTTGTTTATTAGAAACAGATCCACATCAAAACGTTTTAGTGTTCTCTACGAATAAGCGCATCATAACTCCATACCTAATATACAGTACATATCTTTATTCATCTGGCGAACTAGCACAGTCCAACATACAGGCTCTAGGCTAATATCACAGAAGTGCTGGGAACGACGGCCCCTCCGCCCGCAGCGACCCAACCGATTGCAACTCTCAGGAAATACCAAGCTTTTAAAGTAACATCCCAAAGTTCTATAGGACACCGTTGATTCCTCCGACGGTTTTATTCATTAGTGGTAACGATCATAATAAGTACATTATTTGGCTACAATTTCAGGTAACAAAACGTAAAATAAGTAACTAAGTAACAACGAAAACGTCACGAAATTGGAACGAGAACCGATTAACAATAAATCATAATAATAAAGAAACAAAGACGAATCTCGGCGACCGCCAAGTCGGTACCGCTACCGCCGTTCCCAGGCGTTTGCACTCACGCTTACCCTAACGACATCGCGCACACCGCGCGAACCACGGCGTCCGAGCGCCCGTCCGCGGTGCGCCGACCACTTTCACTAACAAAACGTAACAACACGTAAGTATTCTGAAACTCAACAAGGGATTGTCCTCACAGGGAGCGGTCGCGGCGCGGTCACGACTCCAGCACGGTGAGCAGGCCCTGCAGCGCGCAGTCGGGGCGCGGGAGGCGGGCCAGCCGCGCGCAGCCCAGGTCCGGCTCCGCCAGCTCGGGGATCGCGTCCAGCAGCGCCAGGCACTCGTCCTCCGCCGCTCGCCGCGCGCGCTTGCCCGCCCACGAGTCGTCGCACTCCTCGCGCGCCCGACGCCGTCGCGCCTCCTTCTCCCGCCTCGCTTCCTCGCTCAGTCTGCAGTAAGTGTTGTTGATACACACGGACCGTCTCAGGTCTCTCGTGTGATCTTCGATGCTCTCCAGCTTCTGCGAGCATATCTCGATGACTCGCTTCCTCTCCTCGTTGGCTCGCAACCGCGCCGAGATCATGGACAGCTTGGGCCGGGCGGCCGCGGGCTCGGTGCGCGAAGGCCCGAACATGTCGTCCTCGAAGGGGTCCGCCACCTGGGCGCCTCCGCGCGCGTTCTCGCGCTCCTCTTGCGGAGTCATTCTGCAACAAGAAAATACGCTGTTAGGGCGTTACACAACCTTCATCGAGGCCGACGAAAACTACCGCTCCACGACAAGCGCGACGCGACATTTCGTTCCGATTCGAGCAATATCGTTATAATCTTTTGTTTCACGATGCACTCATTCATTGGAGTGATTCACGATGACTACGTATCGTTCGGAAAATTTCGAAATAAATTGCCCAACTTTATATCGTTAAGAGTTAGACAGAATGCCAATTAAAATGTAGGTAAGTCGGTTTAAATTAGATCTCGAAATAGATCAGAGAAATGAGTAGCGGTCTCCGAAGACGCGTCCGATCACTACATTAAATTCGATTAGCCGAACCTTAACATCAATATTAGTTAAGTAACTGAATTATGTTTCCATCGACTAACCTAGATTTGCTTTAAAAACGATAGTAATAAGTATCGAAGGACATTCGCTCCGTGCGGTCCGAGTGCGGTGAATGACAGCGTACATTGTTATTGAGATAAATATTAAGGAATGAATTGCGTCATGTGTTTAGGTGTCGTCGCGAGTAGTGTGACGCACGCGGCGGCAGCACGCGCATCAAAAAAGGATAACGCGAGCAGCCTGCCACACGCAGATGGGAAAACAAGATATTCCAGTTATCGACACAAGTCTAATTGTTAACCGCGCGAATATTGCAATAATCATTAATACCATAGAAATTATTTTATAAAATACACTAACAACCCTCAAAATATTCACTACTATTAAGTACTACGGTAGTTTACGGTACGTAATTATAGTTTAACATTTTAGGCGAATATTTGTCTAAAAACAATGTCAGTTTTTAACTACAAAAATAACATGAATGAAATTTAATTTATCTCGCAGTCTAAAATATGTTTTAGGTAACTGTTTTTCAAATTATTCAATAATAATACTTGTAGCTCTATGAATTTGTATAAGCCTGGTTTTGGCACCAAAATCATCTCCTTCGTTGTCACTCCAAAAACAAGTTAAAAATTAAACCTTTAGAAGTTTTTTAATTAAATCTCCCAGACCCTAAATTTTGTTTAAGTAACCAAATAACATACAAAAAAAAAGATTTTTGGTGAAATAAATCAGCAAAATTTGGTTATATTTGCTGAAAAATATGCTGTTATAGGTATGACATGTGACGTTTTCAACCTGCGCCAGTAACGGTCCAATAAATCCCTCGCAGTACATACATGTATACCTACCTCAACTTTCTCTCTGCATAGTTACTTGCTCTTAGACATTTTATAAGGTTTGTTGTCCTAGTAATTGAATACAAAAACATATTTATTTTAATATTGTAAATAAGAACTTAATGCCCAAGGTTTAGATTCGTCAAAAATTTGAAAATTTTTTTTTTAGTTATTATTTATTTTTATTTAAAGTAATACCTATAAACATATTCGTCTTATTTGATCTAGATTGTAACTAGTCGATTTACATCCAAAGTCCAAAGTCGCCTGACATTTTTTTTATGGAGAACCGTACCTATATGATTTTCTTTCTACCTGAAGGTAACCGGAACATGATACAAAATTCAATGAATTGGGTCGATCAATACATTATTCTTTAACAATATTGAACGTTCTCACTATGCCGGCTAAATTTGTTAAAAGGAAATGTTAATAAGTTACAAATTTGTTTTATTGAATGAATCAGATTATATTCGGGTATGTATTTGGATTAGGTAATTTGTTATTTTATTATTATTCACGGAGTTGTAGGTACCTACTTTCTTATTGATGAGGTACCTATTTTGACAACTTCATAATTGATTTGTCATAATAATTTGTTTTACTCGCATTATTATACTATTTTCCCTTTATCTTGTAGTAAATTAGTGTAAGGGCTAGGTATATGAATCTTAGGTACCTACATAACTACCTACTTCATTAAGTAGGTATTTTACTAACGAATAGCTAAAAAATGTTATTTAATTAATTAGCCTATATAAAATTAAACCGAAAAAATAATAGGTATCTACGAAATGATTCCATTTACGGGTTGTTCCCAATTAGTCGAATTCACAAGTCGCCCAAAATATATTTAATTTATTTGCTAAATTCATTCATGACTATTGACTGTAATTATTTGTAAACAATTAAGTGTAATACACTGTGTCTCTTTCACTACAAATTTGGTAATGCTACATTCCGAAAAGGAAATGTACCTAAAACAGGTTCAAAAGGCCCAGTTTTACTGATGACGTCGGCAGATGGCGTTATGCGTTACCGTTACCGCAAATTGAGTTGATAACAAGTAACAAAGTGGACTTCACAAATTGCTTTTTGCTTTGTTTTTTATCTGATAACCCATATTGTAAACGATAAATATATATGTTTACATAGGCATGAATAATAATCATTATTATTGCAAATTACAATGCAATCTTAAATTTAGTACAATAATTTTCTTAAGATTACCTAATTAAGATTGTTATTTCTACATTCGTAAAAATATTTATTTAATAACTGTATTTAACAATGAAACAGTAATTAGCAGCTAAAATTATATTACCTATAACTAATTAGTTTTAATTTAAAAAATGCATTTGCACCTTAAATTCGTGTCGAACTGTCAATATCATTTAATTTTTGTCTGCTAAATACATTTAGCTAGCTAAACGCATTTAAGACATGTACCTACGCAATAACGACTATAAAACGTTTAATTCAAAGTAGAATCAATATCTTTTGTTTCTAAACGCAATACAGGTTCAGAGTTGAGGACTAAATAAATCTATACTTAAATCATGCTCAATACGGAAGAGCTTCCATAATAAATGAATTTGTAATTGAAATGGACACCGAGGCACGTACGCTTTACCTTTCTGCCCATTTCTCAACTCGACCAACTAGCGAATAGGTACCAATTCTTTCTTTGTTCCCACCCACCCAGAGAAAAAAAAAAAGATAAATGTCTATATTACTGTAAATCTAATCAATTAATTAACATATCTTACAAATATAATTGGTTGTTCATTAATTATGTAATAGGTACATATATTTATCATAAAATTATTAAATGATTATCTAATTTTATTTAGCTATTACTATTAAAATAAAACCATTTAATTACTATTTATTTCCTTATTAGATAACCTTTTAATAAAACAAAAAAAAAGTTTTATCAATAAAAAATAACACTAATTACCTTTTAAAACAATAAAAAACACTGACACCAAACTTTACAAAATAAAATCAAACATTTAAGCAAACAAGATGCCCAACCTCGGCAAACAATATCACATCCAATGATCCGGTTAACAGTTGTTCAAATAGCGTCGCTACTACATAACTCAACCTCAACGCGAGAAATTATCACAAGCAAGACTGCCGCAAAGTGAGTCGAGATGGCGGGCAACCAAACGTCCGCTAGCTTCGCTGTCGCGCGCCAAACTGCGTTCCGTTTCATACATAAGTAAAGCCCGGTGATTTATTATAGAGGGCGCGCGCGCGGGGAGCGGCATGACGACCGAACGAACCGAATGCGCCCTTGTGTAAAGGATACGTCATTATCCTATAGTAATCCGTGAGCCTTTTTGTTAATTTCAATAATATCACTTTATTGACTTTAAACGATTTAATTAAGTAACTTTATCTTTGTGTTCAGAACTTATTTATACAGATAAATAATCTGAAATTCGTTCTATATTTTGTAAATAAATCATTGCGTTTTTAATGGAGCATATCAGGTGAATGTAGAGCATTCACCTGCTGATAGGTTATGTAAAAACGATTGTCACAACAATGCTAAATTATGAAATGACCATAGTAATACATATTATATTTTATAAAAATGTCTGATCTGGGCCATGGCATTCTTTACAGAAATACTAATATTGCTTTGCCATAAGTGGGAATCGAACCCACGAAATAACTAGACCACCGAAGCAGTCAAAATTATTATAATTTTTTACTATTATTGAGCTTGTTAGAGTAGAGTCATTTTATTTTCATACTTTTATAGCCAGCTGCATTTGTAACTTACCTACTAAATATATTATTTAGTAAAGTCACAAACCTACTATGTATTTATACTAAATATTGTTGATTGCGTAGGTAATATTTAAAAAAAAATGCTTTACAATAGCTCTATGTTATTTTTTATAATGGAAGCAATCGAAAAACCAGTTATTATCTATCATCCCCAATTCCAGAAAAAAGTTATAATCTAATCGGTTCTAACATTCCAAAAGATATGACATACACAAATAAACTTCCCCTTATACCGAACGCGCCTGCAGGATACAACTTTGTAGCTAAACACAAAGACACTACCAATCTAACATTGATCCAACAATTTAAACTGAAATATACCTGAATTAAGTTTAAAGTTAGTCTGTCTGAATCTACCTAAACATCTACCTACCTGTAAAAAATAACAATACTGTAATAAACAAAAGATAATTACCGACTTGTTAACTAGACCAGTCTGTAACAACTTACTATTCACTAATACCCACATTATTAATTAACTAAGCTTTCCTTTTAAACATTCATTCAATTCAATTCCACAAAACTAAAGAAACAATTTCGGCTTATCAATAGAGTTACAACCAACCGCAGCGTGTTAAAAACCTTAAATTCCAAAAGAAAAAAATACCACGCGGTCCTATAAAAGCTCTACCGTATTGAGCTTAACTATCTTTGTCTCTTTCTATCTCACGTATCGAAACCATACATCGTGTAGTTCGCCTCTAAAGTCACTCAACAACATCAAGGCAACAGATTAAATTGATTTACCTATATAATTCACTATATTAAATAGACAATTACTTTAGATTGAATTTGTAGCTAATAATAATATACATAAAATTAATATTAATCTTTACGTGTAGTATCGTGTGATTACCTGCCACCAGTATTATTCATAAATAAACAGCATAGGACGAGATAGTGATGTTTTTGATAAATTTTTTAGATAAGATAGATTCAATTAAATATGAATAAATTTACGCTTATAAAAATTAATACGTTATAATTTTTTTTTTCTTTTACTTGTTTTGGAATAATATTTTTTAAAAAGTACAGCTTTTTTATTAAATATTTGGAGAAAAAAACAAAGAGAATTTTACTGTAAAGCTATTGTAGATAAAATTTTGACAGGTAAAACACTTTGAGTCTGAACCTAAAGTCTGGATTAAATCAAAAATATTTTTTGCGAATTTTGTTTATAAAAGAAGATTATAGTAATATACTATCTTGTTGTTTAATCAAAGAACTGATGATAATAGTCTGATTATATACCGTGTTGATAAATTAAGTTACATTGTGGATTCGACGTACCTAACGTGGGCGGCAATTGCTATAAATATAATATGGACAACATTGAAGCCTATCCAACAGTAATATGTTGTAACCCTACAATTTTCCCGCGGCATCGCTCGTCATATTTCATAGATAAGTATGGATTAAAAATGTGACATTAATATAATTTTAAAAAGTAATAAATTAATATATATAGTATTTTTAATTCATAATTATATAAATAATAAATCTTTATTTGCTATAACATGGTTACAATTATGGTAGAGTAATTATGTTGCAAGTGGTACAGCGTATTGTGCCCGTTTTGGCGTGAAAATTTAACAAATTTATAAATTTATGTCATACAATATACTAATCTAATACATTATTATTCAATATAAGTTCACAAAAAGCACAAACAATAACATAAAGTTACACAGTTATAGTACACATTAAAACCTAATTAGAGAAATTGATTAGGTTTTATGGACAATAGAATATAGTAAGAAAATGTGTACCCTCAGAGATGAAATTAGAAATAAAGTGCTGGGAAAAATAAGTGGAATAAATGATGATGTTATATTAAAGATTGAAGGAGGTGTGTTAGGGAGGTTCGGCTTCGTTGGGCGTATGAATGACAAACGAAATACCCAACCAATATAGCAGGTAAAAATACAGAATGATAGTGAAGACTTGGCCGACCAAGGCGCGTCTTTACAGATGAAATTCGAGATGTCTTTAAAAAAGGACGAGAACCAACGACGCCACGACTAAAAACATGCGCGGATTTGAAGGAAGCTAGGTTAATATGTAGAGATCGCTCAAAGTAGAGTAATATTACTATCTACCTACTCCTTAGCCGGAATGGTATGTATATATAGAACATAGTATTAGTAAATACTGATTGTATTCAAATATGTTAGTTAAACACGTACAATTATAGTGTCTCAATTATTTACAAGTGCTTTAATAAAACATTATTCAAACGCTTTCAATTCTTTAACATAATTTAAGTAAAAAATAAATATTCAAAATATAGACGCGGAAGTAGAGAATTAAACTAATATAGAATGAAGTGAGGTTTTGTATGCACTATTTTTAAAATCCCGTATGATAAAAACAACCGAAATAGTGAGTTGTATTGTACCTCTTTTGCACTTTCGTGCCAATGTCAGTTAACATTCGTTTATCCGCAAAACACGAAAATATTACCTCAATGTGTTTGCTCAACCAAGGTCAAAATCTTTTTTAGTGAAACATTTTATACTTAATAATGTATGCTTAAAGCATTGAATACGTTATGTAAGCAAACCCCCTTATATAAATGTTTAAGCAACGCTTAAGACAAACTTTTAGTTTTTTGTTCTTTTTACAAAAGTATAAGAGCGAAAGTGGCAGAAGTACGTTTAATTCATTACTTAAATATGTGAGCAGATTTATTTACAGTAAACTTTTTAAACTATATATTTACTAGCTGACCCGCGCAACTTCGTCTGCGTAAACCGTTTAAGCAGCGCACGTAACGGAAGCTCTTTTTTTCCCGTTTTTGCAACATATTTTCATTGTTCACCGCTCCTATTAGTCATAGCGTGAAGTTATAAAGCCTTCCACTATAAATGGGCTATCCAACACTAAATTTAGAATTTTTGAATTCGAATCAGGCAGTTCCTGAGATCAGCGCGTTAAACCAAACAAACTCTTCAGCTTTATTACATTAGTATATATTATCACAGGTGTTCCAAACCAAGCATAGGTAAACGGGCTACCCAGTTGAGTAAGTTCAACTTCACCTTAGTAATCGTACAGTTACAGCGATTAAGTTCAGATTAGTTATCAAAAGTGTCAAAGTATTTACTGCACAAATAGCTTCCGTACTGCATAATTCTGTAACTGCATCAGTTTTAACGGTAACCCCAATAAAGGAGGATGTTGGGTCGAGGTTCAATAATTGCGAGCCGCGCGAAGACTTTCACCTTCGGCGCGCGGTCGCGGACGCCAAGGCCGCGCGTTCCGTTCACCAGCTTCCGAGCCGCGCGTGCGACATCTTTGTTTTGTATTGGACGTAAACAAGGCAATTTCGACAAACTACGCTTTAATTTTGCTAATGACAAAAGCTTTTAGGTTTTTTGTAAGTTATACAATTTTCTGTAACATCTGTCATGTTGAGATTAGGCCTATGAATGTTGAAAAAAATATTATCATAGAAATGATAATATTTGATTTGTTTGTCTTTGATTTGTTTATAACTAAATTCTGACTATTCTTGCATTTAATATTTGTTTCTAATAGTAAGAGTAATAAGTTATTTTATTGATAAAAGCTATTATAATTCTGTACCTACCTAACTAACAAAAATCATATTATATTTTTTTTTTTAGTAAGACTCGCATGAACGCGTACCTAGAGAGGTATTTGAACGCGTGCGCAGCAGGTGCTTACGTAATTACTTAGCAAAGGTGATCGAGTTCCTACGTCAACATCGTAGCTAGAAAATTAACATTTCTGTTCGATTTTATTGCCATTAGAAAAGTTACAAATTAAAATAAATTTAACATTTCTTTTAATTAAATAACATAACAAGTAATAATAATGTGCAATTTGTACCATGGCCATGAATTAAACGAGTTCTCGACAGTGTATGACGTCAACAAAACTTCAATATGGAGAGCGAATCGCAGTCAAAAAGCTAGTTTTTATAAAAGCAATAATAAGACAGAAATCCTTGCATGTGTTATTGAAATAAATGTTCTCGGCGAACGTTCATCGGGTACAGTTAAATTCCTCCGTACATGACGGCAACGACCGATAAATTTTGAGGCCAAACCGGCGTCCGCGCACTCCATTTTATATGCATATTTTTATTAGATAATCTTTTATCGAAACAATTGTATGACGACAGAGATAACGACTGAGCTACAACCGAGAAATGGAAACATATACGTTATATTGTAAGATAACAAAATAATAATTATAATCCTTACTGTTTAGATTTTAGACGAAACTACGACTATTTGGGAATAAACCTTTTTTTATTTACCTATTTATGTTCAGTTTAAACTTAATAAATAAATAAATTAAATACAGTTGTATTTAAAATCTGGTTGAGTTGTCTTTGTCATTAGTATAAAGCAATAATTTGCTATCTTTATCTTTTGTACTTGAGCCATGCGAGTGTGAAGAGAGTGGAAATAAACGACAAGGATTCTTGCCAAGCAATCTGCAGTCTGAACCCAGGCTTTTTAAAGAGAAATATATTTTATTATCTAGTGTAGAGAGATCAATATCATCTAATTAGTATTTAAGTTTTTTTTTTAGGACAATTTACACGTAAGCTAATAGCTATAAGCTGGAGTTATATCAGTTATTATTTTATCGAGGGGGGCTACCTAAAAATGCATTTAAACATATAGTAACTACCTGATAGTCGTGACAACAAGTTTAGAAAAAGAGGCCTATCTACTCTTCACTGGAGAATGAGACCAAGACAATGGGGTTTTACCTGTGAATTGTCCTGGCCGGTCTAACTTAAATAAAAGATTTTAACCAGATTAAAAAAAACCAAAAGATTGTTCCATACTTCACTACTATTTATTTGATCTTTATCACTACAATTATTATTTATCAGTCAAAATATGTTGCCTTTTGCAGTCGGTAAATGCTTTTATATAATGTACATAATATTAATACAAATCGTAGATAAAATATGGCTAAATAAACTCTGTTTTAGTACTTATTATTTTTTGGCCTCTTCATTTTAAATCATCTTAGGTAAGTCAAGGTGAGTACTTAATTTCAGCCTAAATTTGACCTTAATTCAATGGCATCAAGTAGTTAAATTATACATACACATACAGAAGCAAAAACCGTCAAGTGACCTAGTAATGTTTCAATTTTAGTTTGTGGGTTCACCGGTTTTCCGGAGACTATTGCATCGACTTCTTGTCGAGCGCGAATGATTTGACAATAAAGCAGCGAGAATATTAAAACTCGTACCTTTGTCGCCGCCGGTTTCGTAACCGCATCATTTAGCCGGCATAGTGGGAGCGATCAATATTGTTAAATAACAATGTCACACGCCGTGCTCTATTAAAAACACTAACAAATTAATAACATTGTCAAGTTTAAACATCAGTCAGTTGTATAATAAAATTAAAATATTATACTAAAAAACTGTACACTTGTTTGAAATAAGTAAAGCATTCACAAAGTAATGAATACCTACTTTGCAAGTAGTCGTCCGCTGAGCTCGAACAATGGCCTTAAACAAAACTTGTTACAAATACCACTACGCAATCACCTCCCAGCTGTATTATACAATATTGGCTACAATATTTTAAACACTACTTTTTTAAAATATTTATCTTATTTCTTTCAGCAGGCGTAGCACGGCCACTCACAGTCTTGTTTTGAATGGTTGTCACAAGGAAATGAGTTCTTCTCCTTTAGTAAAAAGACATGAATTATAAGTCATATAAAGCTTTTTGAATTTTAAAAACAATATATTATTTACGTTTAATATCGTAATATATTATTTACGTTTTACAAATATTATATCCAGTAGAGATTTATTAGAGTTACAAACTGAATTATCGGATTGTTTTTTTTAACATATTATACTACAATACAATACTAGTTATTACAATATTATAGTTTATTCAGTTTTTGTTTATAATTCTCAGTTATGATTTGTCAGATTCCTATTTCGTCAATTATCCGATGGAAAATATTATATATTTTTACCTTTTTAATAAATACCTATATTATAAAAATATAAACTAATATAGATATAATACATAATTGGAGCACTGCATCCACCTGGTGGTAAGCAGACCTGCAAAGTTTGCTATAAATAAGGTGACCAATACTTTATAACAGCATTGATCGTTCCCACTATGCCAGCTAAACAATGAAGTCACATGCGCTGCTTCTTTATTTACATACCTACTTTTTTATAAGTACAATAATAATATTATATTTATTTGATTATGTTGAGTTGAGGGTTCGGGTATACAGTATACCCGAACTCTTGACCGCGCAAAGCCGGTTTGAGGATAATTTTTTGCTCAACCTCCTGTATTTTTTCTAAGTGGGTATACTTATATTACCGCATCAATCATTTTATATTATGTTGATACTTATGTGCACTAAAATTTTATAAATTAATAATACTTAATAGTTGTTAAGTTTTGTAACGCTAATACTAGCTGATCCGCGCAACTTCGTCTGCGTAACTTTAACCGATTACGCTGTACGCTGCGTACGCTCTCAAAGGGAATCAATTTTCCCCGTTTTTGCAACATTTTTCATTGTTACTCCGCTCCTATTGGTCGTAGCGTGATGTTATGTAACACTAAAATAATTTTTCAATTCGAACCAGTAGTTCCTGAGATTAGTGCGTTTAACCAATTATACAAACTCTTCAGCTTTATTAGTATGGATAATGGAGACTAAAGGTGTATTAAATATTTACATTATTCATTATTAATTATTGTTTTTTTTTTTTTTTAAATACTTTTTGTATGAATATTTTAATACTTTTTTAATTTTTCAGGTTGGGCGATGGTGACTAAGTCAACCTCTTAATAGATTTATGGCCTTATTCATAAAAACTTATTAAGTCCTTCAGGAATACTTTTGTTATAGAATTTTGTCTCTTTTAAAAAATTAAAAATAAATAAATACCATCACGGGTGCCAATTTGGCTCCTGAGAACCGTATAAAAGGCCTCAGGGTCCCAGCGGAGGGATTAACCCATCCTCATTTCGCCGATGGTATTCGGAGGCAACTCCTAACAAGTGGCGAGCTTGTTGCGGTGTTTATGATGAAATATCCTAGTTATATAAAGTGGTCACCCATCCCAGGCCGGTCTTGTTGTCATTTGCTTAATCTTGTTATCAGTTGCGCAGTGACTTAACCACTAGGCTGGGGCCGCTTTTTTATTGTCTCTTTTATTTAGCAAAAAAAATGAATACGCGTAAAAGAGACAAAACATTCCATAACTAAGGTGTTCTCCAAGGCCTCAATATGTTTTTTTATGAATAAGGACATTAATCCTAGGAGTAATTTCCTATGAATATTAAGATAAAAAATATCTCGTGACATTTATTGACATTATGTATATATACTACGGCTCACACAAAAAGGTAAAGTTCAAATTAAGAATATCGTGCGTGGGCAAAAATGGCGAATGTTTTACCGGAATAATATTAAATTAAATAAACCAAAGGTCTCAGGTTCACAACCTTATAAAGGAAGAAATAGCAGTCTATTTCTTAGGACTTAAAAACACGTAGGTCCCTGGTTCGAATCCCGGTATGTACCAATGAGTTGTACCAAAAAATATGTACCTACATTTGTTTGACAACACCACTATAAGTGGTGTACAGGTACATATTTTTTGGTACTTTATATTGATTGTTGTCCTCCACAAATATTGGAGGACAACAATCAATATAAAGAAGAACAGAGAACTGAATTATCAACCTTAAACAAAACAATGAAACATAAATATATATATAAAAATAAAAAAATACTAAAGAGGATTAAAAAACAAAATAAAATAATTAAAAGGTTGGAACAAAAATGTCACATTCTGAGAAAATATATAAGAAAAAATAATATTGTAAATAACAAGAAGGAAAAGGACACTCAACAAATTAGTGTTAATATTGAACAAACAGAAGTTATATTGCCAAAGAGTATAAATAGAAATGATTTTCATAAATCGGACACATTGAATGAGAAAATGAATGAAGCACCAGTAGTCATAAATAAACACAAAAACGTATATAATAATAACCGACATTTAATAATAGTAGGAGACGAATATGCCAAATCTATGGGAGTTGAACTAAATAATTGTTTAGGGCATAGCTACAACATATGCTGCAACACTTATTGCAATGCACCGCTTGATAAAATTTTGACTTCTACAAAGAAAATTGTCAATGATAACAAATCTATTATTTTAGTTTTAGTCTTAAACAGTTGCAAATTCAATCAAATTCAAAAATATTTAAATGAAATAACTAGTTTAATGGAAAATGCATTAAAGAATAATATTAAATTTATAGTTACAAATATTCCTTACGAAATAAGCGGTGTTACTCATGAAGTCAATAGAAATATTGAAAAATGCAATACAAGGCTTAATACATTATCAATGCTGAATGAAGGTTTTGATGCCATAAACATTAGTGAAACAAAGGTAAACAAGGTGGGAAAGAAACAATTTAAAGAAATAATCAGCTATTATATACAAAGAATGTGTAAGAATGATGCCGACAAAAAGTTGAATTTTTTTTCAAGCCAGGTACCCTCTGTAGGGATGTAGTGATTGCTAAAAAACGAAACAAACTATGTAGGACAGAAAACACATATAAGATGGGCAAAGTAATTATTGGTCACCAGAATGTTCAAGGTTTGGCAAGTAAATTGTTAGATTTAAGTATATTCTTAGAATTACATAATATTGATATATTTTGTGTAACTGAGTCATGGCTAGAGCGTGAATCATTAGATACGTGTAATATTCAAAATTTCAGCATAAAAAGTAGTAGCCACAGAACCAGATATAAAAGAGGTAGCACTCTGATTTATGTAAGAAATTCAATAAGAGCAAAAAACAGGTCGGATATTATAAAATTAAATATTGATAAAGAGTTCGAGGCCAGTTGTGTGGAGCTAGATGACCTAATAGTTTTAAACGTGTATAGATCTCCTAGTACTGATTTAGGTATATTTCAGGATAGACTTGAGGAATGTCTTTCTAAACTTTCTTATAAAAAAAATAAAACTATTGTAGTCTGTGGAGATTTTAACATTGATTTTCCAACTGTCAAAGGGGAGAATCACAGTCTTAAGGACATAATGGACTCTTATTGCCTAATGCAACAAATTTATAAAGACACAAGAATCACACCAACTACTAGATCTTGTATTGATAATATCTTTACTGACGGTAAAGTGCTAAGGTCTGACGTTTTATTAGGCATTAAATCTGATCATAGGGCACAGATAATATCTTTAAAACTTAATATCAATACAGTTAAACTGTTATTTTCTGAGCAACGTATTATAACGAAACGACTAGTAGACACTGAGAGGATCAAACAGTTAAGAATATCTATTCAAAATAATATGTTATTTAAGAAAAATGATCTAAATTTTAAATCGTTTTTTAAAGAATTTATTGAAGTTATCAATAGTCAGATTCCGATCGTACAAAAAGTTGTTAAATATAATTCATCAACAAATAACAAATGGATAACACCGGGTATATTAAAATCTAGAACAAGGTTGAATAGTCTTTTTGAATATATACAATATGTGGATAACACACTAATAAAAAAATACGTCCGAAAATATAATAAAATATACAAAAAGGTGTGTATAGAAGCTAAACGTATTGAACTTAGAGATAGAATTTTACAATCAGATAATAAAATCAAAACTGCTTGGTCCATCATAAAAAATCTTACTGGCAAAAATATAAATACTCAAACAAATGATTGTCAGTTAAAGATTAATGATTGTTTGGTAAATGATAAGGGCACATTAGCTAACTACTTCAATAATTTCTTCAGCAACATAGCAACAGACACAACCAAATCATTAAATGTTAATATAAATCAAGCCATTGAGTACGTTAGGAAATATTCTGACAAGATATATGGGAGTAATATATTCTATTTTGTCACTCCCACAGAAGTTGCCGAAATAATAAGGAGTCTCAAGCCCAAGGCCCAAGTCCTATGACCTTTGGTTTTTATCTTCTAAGATCATTAAAGTTCTAGTTAACGAGTTAGTATATCCTATAACAAAACTTGTAAATGACTCCTTTTTGTCAGGACGGTTTCCTGATGTGCTTAAGTTGGCAAAGGTTGTCCCGCTCCACAAAAAGGGGGAGCCTCATGATGTGCATAATTACCGTCCTATTTCTTTGTTACCGATTTTTAGTAAAATTTTTGAAAAATGTATGCACAACCGATTATACGAATATCTAGATAATAATAAAATACTTGAAGACAGGCAATTTGGTTTTCGTAAGAATAAATCTACAACACATGCTCTTAGTATCATGACAAAGAATATACTGCAGAGTCTAGAGAGTAAGAAATGTAGTTTAGGACTTTTCTGTGACTTATCAAAGGCATTTGATTGTGTACATCATGGAGTGCTCCTGGCTAAACTCGAACATTATGGAGTCGAAGGCAGTGATCTAGAATTGTGTGCTTCATATCTTAAAAACAGGAAGCAAATTGTTACTATCAATAACATAAAATCGTGTGAAAATGACATTAAATTGGGGGTTCCTCAGGGATCCATACTTGGACCATTGTTCTTTCTCCTTTACATAAATGATCTTAGTGCATGTATTTCTGAGGAACTCAGCTTAGTCATGTTCGCAGATGATATTTCACTGCTGATAAACGACAATAATAAGGATATGGCCATGGGCAAGTTGCAATGTGTTGTTTCCAATTTGGAGGCTTGGTTTTCATGTAACAATCTATTATTAAATCTTAATAAAACTAAATTAATAAATTTTACATTGGATACCAGAATCAGAGACAGCCCAATACAAAATCAACTCAGCCTTAAATCATTAAATTTGGTACCCAGTACCACTTTTCTTGGTGTTGAGCTTGATGCAAAGCTGACGTGGAGGCAGCACATTGATAATTTGGCTACAAAACTAACACCGTCGTGCTTTGCTATTAAAAAGGTAAAGGAGTACTGTGGCGTGGAAGCAGCAAAAGCAGTTTATCATGCATATTTCCACAGTGTGATGTCTTACGGGTTGCTTGTGTGGGGTACAGCTGCTGAAGCAAATCGTATTTTTACTCTGCAAAAAAGAGCGATCCGTTCTATTGTCGGGCTCAGAGCCAGAGATTCGTGCAGGGCAGCTTTTAAACAACTACAGATACTCACGATGTGTGGTACATATATTTTGTATTGTGTATTATACTTAAAAGAAAATATACAAAGCTATCCTATTAAATTAGAAAGAGAAAATTCTAGACGAAAGTCACGGATTCCTTTACCTAAACATAGGCTTTCAAAATTTTCTAAAAGTTTCTTGTGTAACTGCATCAATTTATATAACATTTTAGATGACCAGCTAAAACAGGGACTATACAGAATTCAAACGTAAAATGAAAGCAATATTAATTAGCAAAGCCTATTATTGTTTGGATGAAGCTTTAAAGGACATTAATATTTCAAAAAATTCATAACTATCATTAATTTACGTATTATATACATATATATATATATATATCTATGTTAATTTTGCCCCTTATTATGACATTATCCACTAATATATAGTTTCATATAACATTTTTACTTATAATTGAATTGACATATAATTATTATTATACATTTAATGACACATACTAATTATTTTGTATTCTATAATTTATATATAGTGACTATGGGAAGTTTGTTTGATTATTTGTGTGACATTTATTATCTTGTGACATATTGTAATTATAATAATTAATTATTAAATTTTATTTGATTGACATTTGTCATTTTATAATGATTTAGTTATTGGTTAACAAAGCCCCTTTACAGCTGATTTTTATTGTTATTAATTGTTTTATTGACATTATAAATTTATTATTTATATTATAACTAATAATATTGTACATAAAATAGGACAATGCCCATTTACAGCTGCATATTATATTCAAACTAGCTTTTATACTGATCTACTTTACGGCTGCATCTAAATAAATATTATACTCTCATTTAGTATTAAGTCTTAACGATGACTTTGTTTTTTGCTTGAACGAATTGATTACAAACCTCTAGCCATTGATTCTTACTGTTCCAATTGATTTGTATGATGTGTTTGTTATTGTTTTTTCTTTTTGTTTGTGATTGTTATTTTTGTTTGTACTTTATTGACTTAGCCAAATTCCGGTAGGAATGTCGGTGATATAATTAAATATAAATATAATATAAAAATAGTGCCTCGGAGAGCACGTTAAGCTGTCGGTCCCGGTTTCACTGTACCAACTTGTGAAACTGTTTATAGATAGGTTATTGAGTCTAATCAAAACGACTAGCTAGCCACTTGTTCGGTGTAAATTCATACCATCGGCTACGACGAGGTGGGATTAAACACCCCTCCGCTGGGTACCCTGGGGCCGTCTAGGCGGTCTCGGCGCCGTAAGACACCCGTGATGATACATACTTTTAAAATCTTGACAAAAGCTCCGAGACAGAAATGTATCCGCTTTTGTTTGGGTTTCCGTTTCGTAAAAGGGCTTGTTCTCTATTTAAAAAGCTCCGATCATTTCACTACACTAGTTTACGCGCGCAAACTGTCCGCGGACCAAAAATAGATTTCACTCATGGCACCGATACGCGACCGCTTCGAGGTTAGGTGACGTGCCTTCTATATGCAATTGCGCATTTTTTTCAAACTATACTTTCATAATAGTATAAAAATACTTTTGTAGTGAACACCAGAATAAATTAGTTAATAATATTTAAAAAAAAAATAGTTGCTAGATAGACGGTTGCACAAAACACATAAGTTATTTTTATCTAGCTTAACAGTCATTAAGCTTAACATTTTTAGTCCTCAACAATAAGTTATACCTGTGAATGGGACTAACCAAACAAAGGATTTTAACCGATTTTAAAAACAAAGGATTATTTTCTACTTACCATTGCTTGTACTTATTTGTAATAGAAATAGAGATAAAAACAGATTTATTGTCGTGCCTGTTTGGGCAGGATTTTTTTATCTAAAATACGTAGTCTATATAAAACATAAAAATGTGAAATTGTATAACTATGTTTTGAGTCTAACTATGATTTTGTTTATTTTAAACGAAACGAAAGATTATCAAAATAAGGAAACTGTAATATAAGGAAATAGAGTGCATAACTTTTTTAATTTTCAAAGTGGCTAATTGTTTAATGTAATTTTTATAGGATTTCGTTATTTTGACAAGCTAACGTCATAAGAAATATAATATGGCCGCCGTAATAACTTTTTTTAATAAGGTTATAACTTTATCAATGGATTCCCCTGTGTGGAACAGCTATTAAAATGTTTCTCTTGTTACAATATCGAAATTAGAAACGTAGGTTACCTTCATAGATCATTTCTACAATTAGTTGAAAGTATTCAGAAATACAATGTCATTGAAGAGTCTGCCAAAGTCAATGACCTCAGTTTTTGTAATACATACTAAAATGTTGCAAATTAGTATTCATTTATTTTTGTTTTATTTTTTTATTTAAGCTAAAAACATTATCAAACATTTTATTTAATTTATGAAGTATCTAAATCAACTAATAAAGTCCAGATGTAATTCAAATAACATAAAGATAATATTAGTATTATTTGAAGAATTTTTTTTTGTAGGTTTCTATTCAAGTTCCATAACATTTGTATGTAGAGTATATATTTATATATAAAGGTATTTCAATCAGTAATTAAAATATTAACTACAAATAATATAATCTTTAATTATTTACCGCCCCGACTTCGAACGGGACTAATGTGACTTCATTTTTTTTTTTACTATACATTGGCTTTTCTGTCTTCCATCTATAGATATTAATAGTAAACGTGAAGAGTTTGTTTAGTTGAACGCGCTGATCTCAGAAACAACTGGTTCGAATTGATTTTTTTAAAGTGTTAGATAAGCCATTTATCAAGGAAGAGTATGAATATAAAACATCACGCTACGACCAATAGGAGCGGAGTAACAATGAAACATGTTGCAAAAACGGGGGGAAAATATTTCTTTTTAGAGCGTACACTGCGTAAAGTTACGCGGACAAAGTTGCACGGATCAGCTAGTGTTATACACTACCGAAAGGAATTCTCTAAAATTTTAAGAATTCCTTCGCAACGGATTTGATCAACTGATTAGATTTTAGTGTCTAAAAGGTAGTGAAACAAAATCCGTTGTGTAGTTTAAAAGATCTAAGCGTACAGACAGATACGTAAAGCGACTTTGTTTTTTACTATATGGTATAATAGATCAACAGTATAAATAATAACTAAAATAATAATAGGTATTTGGGATAAAAAAATCAATATTATTTATTTGCAAGCTGAGAAAACTACGACGTTGTAACGTGCCTATTATGTATAGAGAGGCGTAGTGTTAGGCAATACGTCGATAGTAATTTTACGCAATCTATCGTCTGTACACACGCACCATGTCTATAGTTCACCACGGGTGCTTTACGGCGCCCGAGACCGCCTAGACGGCCTCAGAGTACCCAACAGTGGGTCTCTATTCCAACCTCGTCATAGCGAATGGTATTCTGAGTTTACTCCGAGCAAGTGACTCGCCCAGTTCTTCGCGATATTTGGGATAGACTCAATAACCTATCTATAAACAGTTTCACAAGTTGGTATAGTGAAACTGGGAACAGCTTAACCTATTTTCCGAGACACTATATAAGCATCGACATTGAAATTTGTTAAAATACTTTTAACTAGCAATTTTATGTATTTTTTTTATCAGGACAAATAACCCTTTCTTATTAATATAACCTAACGCTTTTAACGTATTAACTCTACGTTAATAAGACAGCAAAAACTCTTAATCAAGCCTCTCTAGTGTGAAGACATTTTACAATAGCAAACATTTAGTACAATTTAACTGTACTTAAAAACGTAGGATATAATAGAAACCCTATAAATATCTAATATTATTTAACAATATTGCGGGTACCTCATAAAAACAAAATAAGTTATTGTGCCAATATAAGTACATTACAACGCTTAAATAACAACTCAAATGTCAGTTTTTTAATCAAAACAAAATAACCTAACAAACAGCTAAATAAGCATCAACAAATTAACAAGTATACAGGCAGAATAGTATTTGAACGTCCTCCGGTTTTCTGGCAGTTTTCCACGGAAAGGACGCGGCGAGACGTTTGGAACGAGTTCAGTGCTCCGTCTCTACTCTAACCCGTTTGGACAATCCATATTACGCTCTATAACGTCATTATTACGATAAACGCAATTAGATATTAAATTAAGGCTTCGTTTAGTAGGTCTATAATTAGGTGCTTACTTCTTTGTTACTTGTATGGAGTTTGGTCCAGCGAAAACATAGCATTTATATCTAATGGCCTCTAAACTCCTTTGAGCATTTTTCGCTATTCCCTGTAGTTTAGGATTTGGCCTTGAAGGCACACTTGAAAAATTCACGCTGTATAACAGTTCTAAAGCTATCTGGTAACGAATTTAGTTAAAATTAAAATTATAGAGTTACTGTAAAGCGTTCAGCGATTGTTAAATAATAAATAAGTGCTATTTACAGCTACTCGCTAAAGTATAATAATATGTAGTTACAAAAACATATTGTACAGCTACTGGATTCTTATAGTTAATAATTATAGTTAATAATTATCCGACAGCTTCTATAGCGTATACTTTTCAGCAATTGTAACATCGGTGTATAATTGTAAGTATAGTTTTAAAATGTAAATATATTTGCAGTTTAAAAAAGGTTAAAGGGTATTTCTATGTATAATAATAATAATAATAATAATAATAACAATAATAATATGTAGGACAATTTACACAAATTGCTTTGTTCACAAATTAAGCTCTAGGCTTGTACTATGTGTACCAGCAACATCAATATAATACATATTATATTTTATATAATATATAACTTATGACATTGTTTAATTTTTGGAAGTAACTAGCTAAGTGTTTTTTTGCTATAATATAATATACATCTTTCTTATATTGGGTACCTAGGTACCTTATTGTATTGAAAATATTACTAACACTAACCAAAAATTTACTTATATCATTATTCTTATATTTTTATGTATACCATTATTGTAGCCAACGCATCGATGAATCAGGGGGTCGTGGGATCGATTTCCACCCATGGCAAAAATATATTACTACGTTTTTCTGTACATTTTGGCATGGTCTGGGTGTTTATAAAATATAATAAGTATTATATAGTTGTTTCTGGTACACACGTACGCACTGTGACCAGAGCAATATGTGTAAATTGTCCTAGATATTGAAGAATTAGAAATAGCTAAAGTACAGCTACGCCAGAGTTGAAACTAGCATATTAACAAAAATGTAATTTGTAAGAAAGTATAACTACTTATTGCAAATTAACTGTTAAAAATACTAATGTAAGCTCATAAAAAAAAAAGACAATGATTTTTTTTGTTATATAAAATATTTACACGTCTATGAAACTTTTGTTTAAAACAATTTAGGTAGAGATCTGTCGAAACGTATCGTTTTATAAGTAGGTATATTTCAAATCAAAATGAGGTTAGTTGCAGGAATATTACGTACAAAATACTATCAGAATGACGTCAAAGAACTGAGTAACACAGGAAAATCGGTGTAATTCATAATTTAGGTCACTCAAAAATTTAATTCATAAGTTTTTTGTATTTTTTTAAAATAAAATTCTGCTGTTTTTTATACCTTGTTGTTGTTGAACAATATTGATCATTCCCACTAATGATGCGGTTACGAAATGGTCGCCAACAGAGACGAATTTGCATTACGAATCTATTTTAATATACTCGAAAATCAATAGCCCGTTTTGTAAGAAAGGAGTCTGTCACATCGACAAGAAATCAATGCATTAGTCTCCCGAAAATCTGAAGTAACTATATTAATAATTAAATACCTATTACATGCTTTGAAATACCTAATATACCTAGTATTATACTCGTTAGGTATATTTGCCTTCGCGTGTTTAAAATAGGAAATTCCATTATCTATAGTTACTAGTAACTAGTAACTATAATATAAATTGTATTTTACTACATGTGGGAAAGAATACGTTGAGAATAATATGATGTTATTTATTCAAAGATTATCAGTTTAACTGCCAATTGCTTAGAAATAATCCATACTATTATGTCATATTTATTCTCTGTAAGATTGTCGACATTTAATCAGTTATCATAAAGTTAAAAAGTAAGTTTTAAAAGTGAAATGTAATTTTGTTAAACACTATTCTATTTACTAGTAAATACACTATAGATACAAAGTTGTATTATTTTGTAAAACAAATAATTTAAACTTTGATTTAAATAAAGGTATTAAATGCATAATATATATTAATTTGTCACATTAAAGCGTTCAACTTACCACTGTATGCAATATAATTTATTATTAGCAGTTAAAAATTCGTCCTACTATTTATGGTCGTTTCACGAATAAACTACTGAACCGATCTAGATAAAATTTTATAGGGAAGTTAATGATTTCTGGATATTAGGTATGTATCAACATTAATTTGATTTAAATAGCGTAACGAGGCAATATAAAAATATAAAATTTAAACAAATACGTAATATAAAATATTAAGTCTTAATGATTTTTATTAGTTTTTTTTTATTATACACCCAACTCATCGACGCGCACAATCTTAAAGGTTACCTGATAGATAATGCCTAAGGCATTAAGTTCGCCTTTGTATATAACTTTTGTTTACTGTGCAATAAAGTTTTTAAATAAAAAAAAACTCTAAATGTATTCGGCTTATTCCTTTTAGCCCCCGAGCAAACTATTTAATTTTAGGTATACCTACTAAATTAAATACGACATTATAAGTTAATTATGTCGTCTTATGTAACCAAAAAAAAAAAAAAAAAAAGAGCGGGTAAAAAAGAGGTGTTCTATATACCTAAAATTAGATCCCAAAGCAACTTTGTATCTAGTTATAAGCATTTGTTACCTAATAAATAAAAATATTTCAAATATTATGTATTGTTACATTTAAAAAGTATGGATATTTCTCAATACCACATTATGAAAAAAGGTCTTATGTCCATTAGGTTACTTAGAATGATGAAACATTGTAACAATTTTGCGTGAATGCGTCATGTTTTAGTTCACGTTTATGTATTACATTTTTTTTTTTAGATTGTATGGAAAACTTAAATAAGGCTGAGGTAATTTAAAAAAATTTAAGGCCGCCTTATGTTAAAATTTAAAGTTATTTTTTCTTATGTTGCACAACATTGACTTGGTAACATTAGCATCCTTTTGTGGAGCATTAAGGGATTTTTTTTATTTCAAATCCCAAGGTTGTGAAAAAAGGGGATTATTGGAGTAAATTAATTTTCAGGTAAGTTAATTAATATCACGGAAGGTACTACACAATGAAATTTACAGAGTTCAGTGATTCTTCTTTTAATACTAATATACACGTGTTTTAGTAAAAGTGCGTGTGGAGCCGGGTCAACAAAGGTAGTATTATATAAATACCCAGTGGGAAATAAACCCACGACCTCCGGGTACAACGGCGCCACTACTAGACTACGACGATGGTCGTACGTATCTAATATAGATAAAACAAAAATATTCCTATCCTTTCATCTCTTATCATTTTGGTCGTATAGGATTTTTTAAATAATTTAACAGATTATATAATATAATTTTACATTAATCTATACTAATCTATACTAATATAATAAAGAGGAAAGATTTGTATTTTTGTATTTTTGTATGTTTGTAATGAATAAACTCAAAAACTACTGGACCGATTGCAATAATTTTTTCACCATTAGAAAGCTGCATTATTCAGAAGTAACATAGGCTATATAACATCACGCTAGGTCCTATAGGTGTGGAGCAGTAACCAAAAATGTTTTAAAAACGGGGGAAAAGTATCGTTTCTGAGGCCTTCCGTGGCGTGCGCTGAGCATATAGTTAAAGTTATACAAACCTGTGCGAAGCCGGGACGGGCCGCTAGTAAACAATATAATAATAATAATAATAATCAGGCGAATATAGCAAGTTATTATTATTATACAGAACCATACATGTTACCAAAATATAAAAAAAAAATGTTTTAAATTACTTTACTTTTGACCTTGTTGATTACACTTAGAAATTAATAGTTTTGCTACGAAGTTTATAAAGTAAAAATAGTTTATAGTAAAAATAACATACGAGCAATGCATATGTTTAATTATTGTAAATATATATCATTACGGGTGCCTTATGACGGCTTCAGGGTACCCAGCGGAGGGGTTTTTAATCCCACCTCGACGTAGCCGATAGTATGAGTCTACACCAAACAAGAGGCTAGCTCGTCGCGATGTCTGGAGAGACTCACTAACCCATCTATAACAGTTCTACAAGTTGGTATAATGAAATTGGGACTGACAGCTTAACGTGCTCTCCGAGGCACTATAGTGGTGTTGTTAAACAAATGTACATATTTTTTTAGATTTAAAACTGATTGGTACACACTGGGGTTTGAACCAGGGACCTAAGTGTTTTGTGTATACGTTTTTTTAAATAATAAATAAATATAAGAATAAACACGTTGTCCCATATCTTTTCCTTAATTCCTATAATTTTAAATCATGTACTGTAATATGAGCACCCAAGGTTGGTCACCCTAGCTAGCATTAGGTGGGTATCTATGTAGTTAAAACATAACTTCTTATAGACATAGTCCTAAAGTAGCATTATAAATAAGAAATAGTAACCTTATAAATTTGTTTATTTGCCTTTCCATAATAAATTAATATCCATTCGGTAATCAGTCGACAGTCAAGTTATCATCCAAAAAAGGACGGCATTTTAGCAAATTTAACACCAGCTATTATCTTCACTTCAACACCGTAAATTAAACGAATAGGTACAAAGGCAGAGGCCGACAAATCCGCGAACGAGTGACGCAACGCCTCTGAAGTTCCCACAATCGCTCAACTAGCGGCTTGACTGGTTTACGGATTTCAATCTGTTTTCTTTGTCCGTAGCGTCTGCTGAACGCGTGTTTGGGCTTGGTTTGGCGATGAGTCGAGGTTTGAGAAGGGCTTCTATAAACCGCTTCAAAGATACTCTGAGCTTTGTGGGGAGCATTTTGGGGCAAGGAGGCAGGTGGTCTTATTTCACGGACTCAATTTAAGATTAGATGTATTAATAAGGTATGGAAATGTGACATTTGTGAATAAACAAATATTTTTAGGGGTTATACTCGTATTACATGATTTTGTTGAATTATAGGGCGTTTGTTAACTTCAATAGATGTTTTAGTAATTAAGTTTTATATGTTACCACGTACAGACACAACAACCTATATTTTTTTAGGTTTTAGCCTGAGCTAGGATCGATTTTTTGTTTACTCCTTTCAGGGTGTGGTTACGAAACAGGCAGTTGATTTAACGTTAAAGCAACGAGGATATTAAAGTAGACCGTCTTTTTGGCGTCCATTTCATAACCGTATCAATTAGCCGGCATAATGATGTTAAACAACTATTTATTGATTGACCCCAATCATGGAGTTAGGTCTGCTTACCATAAGATGGATACAGAGTCACATGTCGTGCTCTAATTAGGTATATTTAAAAAAATATAATAAAAAAATCATTATGAAACACTGATATGATTAATCAATGTTAGCTTTATAGGAATTCTATTATTAAATAATAATAAAAAATAGTTTTACTACTCGAAGTGTAGGTTTTTCTTATTTGCATTTACATTTAGTAGAATTGTTATTCGAGAATAGTACTCAATTATTTGTAAAGGAAAATTTTTATGTTTTATTTCACAGTGATATTAAAAAACTACAATGGAAATTCCAGGATGTTATTTTCCCTTCATTTTTCTTATTTTTTAACGGATGGATGGGGGAAAACTGGTCTCGTATTTATTGTCTTCTTTCTGGCTACTCTTTCTAAAAAGATTGTAAGCGTGAAAGTAATTTATTAAACAAGTTTTGACAATTTAAGAGGTAATTTTATTTTTTAATTTATTTTTGTTAATGTTTTACAATTAGGTGTGTACATTACTTTTACAACACCACTATGCCTCGGACAGCACTTTAAGCTCTCGGTCCTAGTTTCACTATACCAACTAATGGGACCTAATCCATTATAATAAAGTAAAGTAGTATGGAGATACAAGATTTTTAATTGGTCAAAATAATAAATAACAAATACCATCACGGGGGCATTTTGGCTCCCAAGAACCGTTTAAACGGCCTTAGGGTACCCAGCGCGCAGCGGAGGGATTATCCCGTCCTTATTTCGCCTATGATATATATGCTATTATATTCAGAGGCAACACCTAACCTAACAAGTGGCGAGCTTGTTGCGGTGTTTATGATGGTATAGCCTCGTTGCATAAAGCGGTCACCCATTCCAGGTCCGACCTTGTTGTCATCTGCTTAACCTTATTATTAGTTGGGCCGCCTTTTTTTGTTCTTATTAGGTACTAAATAATATAAACATACCTACCTACCATGTGTCGTAATTGAAAAAAAAAGGCTTTTTTATACAAATTGGTTATTTAAACATTAGGTACTAGTTTGTATGGAGAAACCAGTTTTTTGTTTCATATGCGACACATGATTCCACGGGGAAAAGATTTTTGATTTGATCAATAGAACCTCATATTAACTCAAAGTAGAACCTTCCAAACAATCACCATATGTGATCACCCACTATTTATCATGTAACATACATCCACTAAAATCTTAAATAGGGTAAAACATAAATCTAATAAAAAAAAGAGTGGTCAACGCCCTGTTGATAGAACATCAGCTCCGCATATGGCAGACAAACATAAATGAACCTTGCGTTAAGGAAATAAAATTAATAATTCAGTAAACGATCTCAATTTTGATGTGCTAAATGTTTTAAAGTAAAACAAATCTTGATCTTACGTTTTAAAGTCCATAATTGAGTAAGCTACTTTGGATTTGTTTCCTTTCTAGTTTTTAATACAGTTAGCGATAGCGACATGTGTCATGGAACAAACCATTGAAATTCTTTTTCCATGATATTTAAAAGCCTATCCATGAGATTTCGGTTCTAAACGATTTTCAGGTGTTTCGTAACTTATTATTTATATATTTTTAATACATAACTTAATCAAATTATTTAATAATATATAAATAAACGTAGTGGCCGAGTTGGTTAGACCTTAGATTAAATAAAACTTAGGTTGAAATTCTGAAAACCATTGAAATTCTTTTTCCATGATATTTAAAAGCCTATCCATGAGAATTCGGTTCTAAACGATTTTCAGGTGTTTCGGAACTTATTAGTTATATATTTTTAATGCATAACTTAATCAAATTATTTAATAATATATAAATAAACGTAGTGGCCGAATTGGTTAGACCTTAGATTAAATAAAACTTAGGTCCCTGGTTCAACCCCGGTGAGTACCAATGATTTTCTAAAAATGTATGTACATTTGTTCAACAACAACGCTATAGTGCCTCGGACAGCACGTTAAGTTGTCGGTCCAAGTTTTACTATACCAACTTGTGAAACTGTATATAGATAGGTTATTGAGTCTATCCAAACGAGCTAGCCACTTGTTCGGTGTAGACTCATGCCATCGGCTACGACGAGGTGGGATTAAAAACCCCCCGCTAAGTACCCTGAGCCCGTCTCGGGTACCGTAAGGCACCCGTTATGATATATATAAATAAATAAACATCCCTACCAATTAAATAAATTATTAATTATTTGAAAAAAGCTCATTCAATTAATTTATTAAGAAAATTTAATTAATTTTAAGATTTTCCAATTTATCGGCTTTGACTAGATTACAATATATTTGATAATTTAATATATAATATGACAAAATTACTGACGTCAAATTTTAAATTTTTCCAATAACAAAAATCCTCCTGAAAATAGTTAACAAATATATTTGTGTGTCTTCTTTTATAGATTTTAAATACTTCATTATTATACAATATTAATACAGATTATGAGAATGACAGTAAATGGTTTATCACTGAATATATTATATTGTTTAGATAGCGTTATCTGTGCGAATACTATGTAGCCGATACTATCTAAAGACTATGTCCTTGATATTAACCGCTATATCTTTGTTTTTGAATAAAGAATTTGTAAAATATATTAAAATTATCCCATTTTTAAATGGAGCATAGCATTTGACTCTATTTGTTTTGCGTCAGTGACATATGAAATATATGTGACATACATATTAGGTCCTATTATTAATAATATTTTTTATATATGTATGTATCATCACGGGTGCCTTACGGCGCCGAGACCGCCCAGACGGCCTCAGGGTACCCAGCGGAGGGGAGTTTAATCCCACCTCACCGTAGCCGATGGTATGAGTCTACACCGAACAACTGGCTAGCTCGTCGCGATGTTTTGAATAGACTCAATAACCTATCTATAAACAGTTTCACAAGTTGGTATAGTAAAACGGGGGCAGACAGCTTAACGTGCTCTCCGAGGCACTATGTTTTTTTTTATTTATTAAAATACCATAAATATAGGATTTGGCCAGAGCACTATGTGTAAATTGTCCTAAACATTATTATTATTATAAACGATAAATAAACAATTCTACAAGTTGTTTTAATAGAATTATTAATATACATAAATTGATGATAATTTTCATACATATACATAAACATTAAAATTTTGTTTCTTTATAAAAATAGTAAAATAGTCACGCCCATAACAATAGAAAAAGAAAAAATCCCAATAAATCGCATCAAACGACAAAAATATGTAGGTCGTAATGGTGCGATTATTACGCGAAAGTCACACAGATTCCGGGCCGCGAATGTCGTAAGTTCCTTTCACAGCCATCTCGTCGCTCGGCGCACTGAGCCCGCGCCCGAGTCGTCACTTTCACGATTTTTTTCCGACTATATGTAACATTGTGCTATTACATCAATATAACATGAACACCGTTCCGCTTGTCGCACTTACTCTTTTAATATTACTCATTGGATGGAACACAAAAATCACTTAAAACATCTAAAACTACTGACTATAAGAGGATAACCAATACTACTAAGTCTAGAAAGCTAAAATTAGAAACATAGGTTTATATTATAACGTAAGCTAAGTAAAAGGCTGTATGGTCGAAATATCTTTGCCTTCTATAACGTATAACAAAAAAGTAAACTACTATAATAAAGATTAAAAAAAAAACTTAAAGGGGAACGGAAAATGTGTGAAACTTGAAAATTATTTTATTGAACTGAATTACGGCTATTCAACGCACGGTTATAGCGCGGTTTATTTTTAATAAGCACACACACTTATATAGGCTCTTCTTTGAAAATATATTGATAGGTTTAACTATTGTTTGAAATTACAATAAAGAGCGGGGATGAAGAGTGTAAAATAGGAGTGTTTTTTAGGTAGGAAAAAGGTATCTAAACTTGCTAGACCGACCCACCAGTCTCGTTACCACCGCTCATACAGATGCAAAAGCCTTCAAGTAACCTAGTCATGTTTTGGTTTTTGTCTATGGGTTTACCGGTTTTCAGGAGACAATTGCAACGATTTCTTGTCGAGGTGGTAGTCTCCTTTTAGGGTGCGGTTACGATATGGAGGGTTAATTTGACGATAAAGCAACGAAGCTCTTATTAGATTCTTAATGCAAATTCGTCTTTTCTTAACCGCATCTACCCCATTCATGGATTTTGCAGGTCTGTTTACCACCAGGTAGATACAAAGTCACACGCCGTTCTCGTATGGTTTTTATTTACTGTATCTAGACTATGAAAATTTGTATATAGACTATTCTTATAAAACTAATAGACACGTGTTCAAATAAAAAAATATATAGGGGATAGAAGAAAGGTCACATATGGTGTGTTTTTTTTAACATATTATCACGAGACATTAATAGACAGGTGTTTTACAATTTGGGGATGTTATATGATGGGCAAACAGAGTAAAAAAAGTTTAATATAAACAAATAAGTTATTTAAATATGAACCATTACCTACTAGAATTTATCTCTAACCTACCAAAAAAAAAACGTTTTACTTACGGCCGTTTCCAATAATCGATCTATCATTTTTTGATTATAGTAACTTCCGTATTTTTTTTTAAATTTTATATTGGAGCGCGGCCTTGTACCTACCTAATGGCAATAAGACCCTACAAAGTCCATGAATAGAGTCCGTCAATACATTGCCAGCTAAATAATGCCGTTACATATTGTCTCGTTCATGGATTTTGAAGGTCTGCTTAAAATCAAGTAGATACAAAGTCACACACCGTAGCTACTCCAATAAAAAAAAAGTCTTAGAAATCTAGAGACAAGCGTTGTCTCTGGATTTACCCATAATGAACCTAGCTTTATGATAAATTAGTAAAACAATTTTGTGTTTTTAATAATAATAGGTGTATTTTTTTATCCCCCCACTATGCCGGCTAAATGATACGGTTATGAAATCAGCTGCGGAATAATTTAATTCGCATTATAATAACTAGTCAACAATCATAAAAACGGTCACAAACTAAGCTCCAGGCTGTACTATGTGTACCATAAACAACGATATTTTTTTTATTGAATCATGGCATGTGACTTTGTATCTATCTGGTGGTAAGCAGTCCTACAAAGTCCATGAATTGGGTCCATCAATAATTGTTATTAAACAACATTGATAGCTCCCACTATGCTGGCTAAATGATGCGATTAGGAATTGAAATGAAAATTATATGTTATAAACACCCAGATCATAGCAAACTACAGAAAAAGATACAAATTAAACAAACTATTTAATGATAAGAATAACCAAATTGAGTATCACAATATTGAACAAAATACTATTCGACAAGTACTCTACCGCATTGCTGAAAATCACCATCTTAAATTTTAAATCTTATGCCCTACACAATAGAGTTCAATTTAAAATTCATAAGTTTTATTTGTAGTATCACTGAAAACGTCATGTATACCAACATTCAAACCACAGTGTTCTATTTTTAAATCTCAATGCGGTGCTTCGAAGTAGAACATGCATAGCTTTTTCAATTAAGGATAATATATCATTAAACTATTTTGTTTATTACAAAATAAAAAGAAATCATAATAGATTAAATACCCTATTATTTATTAATATTTTAGCACTCTATATGTATGTTGTAAGAAGTATAGTATGTTGTACAAGTATGTATGTTGTAGTAAGTATATATTTAGTATTGTATATTAAAGCATTACATATATATGAATACAAGTAAAAGAGCTTTTCCTATCGACCAGCCGAAGCTATGAATGTAGGAATGTTAAATTTGGATAGTAGCTTCGTTTTGAGGTTTATGAACTAAGTTTTTAGCCTTTTTTTAAATTAGTTTTTTAACTCGCTAAGCGACCAAAGTCCCTAAATTAAACTAGAAAAAAAAGGAATTACTTATATTTTTTATACGATTTTTTAAATTCGAAATAATAAACAATAAACCAGTTTTCAGGTAATATATTTTTTTTGTAACGGAAGGTGCTACGTTTTTAATTTTGGGCGGCGACAGAGAGGTATTTGCATTACAAATCTAATTTAATACCCTTTCTGCTTTATCATCAAATCAATCACCCGTTTCGTGACCGCACACTGAAAGGAAACTATCATCTTAGCCCTTCGTTTACTAGCCCTTCCTTGCGCCTAAATATAGGGTGTTTATTAATACATTTTTCACGGAAAAGTAATATACAAGTATTTTATATCGTGGAAAACAAAATGACGTGCAAAGTAGGTACGTGTCTATAAGGCCCAAATAACGACAGTTATGGCGCCTTTTATATGAATTTGAAATATGTTTTGACAAAAATCTCATAGAAAACCCGCCATTTTTAACTATAGTAACGTAATCTATCCATCAAGAAACCGGCCCTAAGTCTATTTCATTTTTTAAATAAATTAAAGAAAAAATTGTAACAATAATAAGAATTAAGTACTTATAAGTTGTCTACTCGAATAAAACACAGCCGTGAAAGTATACGTCATTAAATAGTCAAGTTAAAATACTACGCCATAAAATGTTTTCCTTTAGCGAGAGGCAAAGGCAACCCTCTATACAGCCTTGCCATTGGCAATAAACTGGCACATGATAAATTAACCTCGTGTGTCTATGACAACGTACGGAACATTTCAAATAGCTACGGTTTCAAATTACTTAATATTTATAGTTATATAGGGGTTTTAGTAAATTAGTAATGGTTGATTTAAATTATATTGCTTTAATTTAGGTTGTATTATTTGCTGAATAAGATACACCAAAAGTGATAAAACTTATCAACCATGAATAAAAAAAATATTTTTAGTAGATATTTGTAAAATATTAATGAAAAATATATGTTTAATATTTTTTAATTTACCCAGTTGGCTTTACTATGTGTTTTGTTATTAAATATACCAGCAAATTATATTATTTGTGTAAATATTATTAAGGTTTTGAAAAGACGGTCCAATTAAAAGTCCCATAAGGGACCTGGTGTGAATATAATAAATAAATACTAGTTCTAGTTTAACTGTTGCACTAGTGTTATTAGTTCAACTGAGAATATTTTTTAGCAATAGAACTAGGGGGACGTAATCTCATTTAAATTGAGTATGACATGTGACCTTATATCGACCTGATGGTAAATGGCAATGTAAAGTCCAAGAAGTTCTCAACCAAGATTGATACTACATTTAGTGAAATCCTCTGTCTGCTTGAGTAATTTTTTTAAGCCTCGCTTAAAGGAATCAAGATAAAAGGAAGAAGGGAAAACGCACACATCGTCAGGCAGTTAAATTAAAATTCCTCTATAATAATAATAAAATAGGTAATATAAAAACATTTATTTTGACACACACACACAATGGAAAATAATTAAATATTATATAAAAAATTGCACCTAGAAATGGACGTTTGTATTCGTGAGGCTCTACCATGTGTTTGCGCATGTGTATCTAGTTCCTATGCTAGGTTTCCCTGTGTTATAGGAACCAGTAATAATCGCTCCTTAAAATTGTAATTTTCAATAAATAAATTAAACTGAATATAATAGCGAACAGGAGCCTAATTATAAAACAGCGAAAGCGATCTGTCAATGCGTTGATAATTTGAGTTTCATCGCCCTTATTTCCAATGCAATAAAGGTTGTATATTTATACTATACATACAACTCCAATTGCAATCGATCACGATAATGATCTGTCAAAATGGTGTTTCATAATTAGGCGGCAGGTAGGCTTCTCCAGTAGGTCACGAGGACTTATTTTATAGGAATTATGAGAAAAGGTGTAAACACTTATTTTAAAATAGAATTTGAAGTTCATTTCTAAACGAAAGCTCTAAATGAATTCAGTTAAAATGAATAGGTTACCAATTTCATAATTATAGGAAAATTTTCGCAGTGAAATATTTGTGCGATAGAAAATGAAATAACAATTTGTTTATTTACAAATATTAACAATACTTAATCAAATTATGGTTTTGTGGAAACAACTTGTATTAAAATGGAATTTTAATCATTTTGATGATTGGAATACTGCTGTAGCAGTATTAAAACGATAAATCTAGTTGTGTTAAATGACAGGTGTTTGTGTCCTGAGTTCTCGGGTTCGACTCCCAAGAAGAAAAACCCACCATTTTAACGTATTAAAACTTTATTGGGGATTTTTGATCATTAAAGGTTAAAGCACACATAACTTCTATATGTGGAAAATATTGGCAATTTTTCTTAGAAGTTAATTATCGAATAACTTTATCTGAACATTGAAAAATCAACCGTTCATTCATTTGTTCCTTAAATTTAAGGCTCCGTTATAATTCGTACCTTATTATTGGACAAATTGAGACTTAAGAATAAAGAACCACATAAGGATGAATATTTTTAGGAATGTCAATGCCCTAATTTCTTCGTAAATTTGTTTTTAATTTTAACATAATGTAGGCTTTTTATTTTAAGGCCACTTTTACACAATTTGGTACTAAAAATGCGTTTTATTACAGATAACCCGCTTAAGCATAGTAATTAGAACGATGATCAAAATTATTATTTTTAATTGATATTTCTTGATTGGAAGAATGTCACGTCACGACAATTCTTCACCAATCATGTACCTTGTTGCATAATGTTGATTGTAGAATGATTTGATCAACATTTGAAAGTTTTCCAACTGGGGATTAGTCATTAAAATTAAATTGGTTTAAATTTATAGAATTATTATTTATTTAAATCTTTATTGCATACAAAATACAAAGGCGGACTTAATGCCGCTAGGCATTCTCTACCAGTCAAACCTTCGGGACAATAAAAGCAGTTAATAAGTGAGGTAGGTGCAATACAGTAACTGATTATGATTTATAGAATTTTTATTTTTTTAGGTAGGTATTAAGGGTTTTTTTTAATAGTTTTATTTTATTTTTATATTAGGTTTAATTTTACTATAGTAACTGATGTGTTGTTTTCTTGAATATATCCATTTTTAGTAAGAAATTAACGACTTTTAATAAAGTAGGTACTTACTATTATACTATTACTTATACGTAACTATACTCAACAAAATCTACTATAAAAATAATAGTATGTTTTACTGTACATTGTTGGTGCGAACCTGTCTCCCTGTGTATCGCATAAACGCTTTCTCCGACAACGGAGTGCGTTCAAGCGTGCATAATCTTCGCTAGGTTTGCTAGAAGCAACCACAGCTGTTTTTTTTTAATAACATCTGTGCCTTTGGCTGTTAAATAAGTTTTGAAATACAGCCGTAATTCAAAAAGGTTGTAAACCATTTTTTTTTTGTTTTGTAAATAAAATACCAGCTTTTTTTAATAGTATAATAACTGTGACAGGTCGAATCCCCGTGTGTACCAAGTTTGTAATAAAAAAAATATGTACATTTGATTGACAACACCACTGTAGTGCCTCGGAAAACACTTTAAGCTGTCGGTCCCGGTTTCACTATACTTGTGAAACTGTTTAGAGATGGGTTATTGAGTCTATTCAAAACATCGCGACGAGCTTGCCACTTGTTCGGTGTAGACTCATACCATCGGCTACGGCGAGGTGGGATTAAAACCCCTCCAATGGGTACCCTGGGGCCGTCTAGGCGGTCTCGGGCGCCATAAGGCACCCGTGATGATATGTATGTGTATAATAACTGTCTATCCAGCGCGCAACAAGATATTATACGTCAGTTTGCAGAATATGTATCTTTGGACCTACTGTAAGTCTACAACTTTGCAAAGAACCTTGTGAGGTACAGAAAGAATGTAGTAATAATTTAGCTGTATAAGTGTTAAGTTATTGCAACTATAGGTGAGCTCAATAAATAAATAAATTTTTAGAGGAGCATGGGACTTGTTTTTCTCGATGATAAGCAGACTACAAAGTCCATGAATGGGGTCGATCAATAATACATTGTTGTTTAACAGCATTGAAGGCTCCCACTATGCCGAATAAATGATACAGGCCTAAATGTGGGTAAACTTCTACTTTAATATCCTCAGTGCTTAATCGTCTAATTAAACGCCCTTTCCGTAACCGTACCCTGAAGGTAGATCACCTAAACTTGAAGTCGAAACAGTATATAGTCTTCAAATATCGGTAAACCCACAGGCTAAAACCGTAACATGACCACTTGAAAAACTAATTGATCGGCCTGGCAAAGTTGTAAAGACCTAAAAAAAAATGAATTGGCCTAAAATTACACTGGGAAGATTAGGCTTGGCAAGCAGCAGAAATCATAAATCAAACGATAATTCTGTAGCTGTCTCTGTCTCCCAAACACGTAGGTCATACATAGGTCTCTCTATATAGTCCTCGTACATGACCTTGAAAGGGAATTTTAATATTGTTACTTCTAACGTAAATGTGTGCACTGTAAATATTATTCGTTTATAAAATGAGAATCTAAAGACGAGTGTTTTTAAAAGAGGTCATGCGTTATTGTTATTCACAACACATTGCAGTAAAACGTATTATTGTAATATATGCGTACATATAGTACCTATTGCGTTTTTTTAAAGATTCTTGAGGTTACGGTTTCAATGTTATACCTAATATAAAAAAAGTAGTAAAAATTAAAGTACATTGAAATCAATGTTTAATAATTTTATATAAATGAATTTTATGAAAAATGTCTGTATGCTCTTAAAAATATCAGAAATTTTACAAAATTACTGTATTTCCTTTTTCAAAAAATATTGAATTTAAATTTGCTCAGAATTGAAATAAATAAAATAAAATTTGGAAACGCTTTTATTTACTTTCCATTTATTTATTTTATTTTACACACAGCCAACTTAAAGTTCCTTTTATTAATGTAAATTTTAACATATTTGAAATAAAAACTATTATTAAACAGTCTAAGGAAAAAATACTAATCAAACAGGAAATATAAATCAATTAGTTATAAATCCTTATCATTTATCTACTGTTGAAAACATTTAACTACATAACGGTTACATAAACTTGGCTAACAGTATCCTATAGAGAGATTTTTAAAAAAACTTTCAGGACGGACAACTTTTAAACGGATTTTTGTACTTACAAGATTGATTTCGAGACATTAGTTAAAGATTCTCGCAGAATCGATATTATATTTCTCTCGTTCTGTGCCGGACTTCTAGTTATTTATAAAGATGAATATATTGCATGGATAAAATAAGACTGTAAGTTTCCAACAGCATACAAGTATTTGTTCTAAGACACGACATATGTAATATGGACCTGACTTAACCTGGGCCCTGTCAAAATGGTATTTTTTAAGAATTTGCGTAAAATCTTCCGATGGGCAGAATAGAATTGAATTTTATTATTATAACAGTTTAATTCTATCAGTTTTAATAAGACAAACGTGTCAATGAACTGAATAAATTGTTGACCCATATTAGAATTTTATCGCACTAATGCTACTTTTAGTGTAGATGCTAATTTGTCATAGCAAAAGAACACTTTCAATATTTTACATGTTGGATTTAGTATGACTTTACAAGACAAAAAAATACCTGCTAGGTTGTACTTTGGGTTAATATGAGCCTCTACTGGTAAAATCGAACAACTTTAACATTGGAACCAAAAAAAAATTGCCTTCTCCATACAAATTGGTCATTTTAACACTACTAGTTTGAATGGAAAAGGATTAGTTATCATTTGCGACACATAGCTCCATGGGAAAAGTTGTTTTATTTGATTAATAGAACCTCATATTAGCCAAAGTACAACCTTTCAAAGACACCATGTATAATGGCATAGCAAGTTTACTTTTAATAAAATGAAAAATTGCACATTAACGTTCCGGTCAACGCGAACATAACACATCGTCGAAGACAACAGCTAAATTCATGGGTGAGTGCCGCCATGCACTCGAACCACGCTTACCTACCACAAACCGTTATGAGGACTATCTATCCAACCAACTTGGCTACACAATCAAATCTAACAACTTGTAATCTAATACAAACTGTATAACAATACAATAGAGTTTAATTTAAAGTTTTAAACTGTAGTTTTACTGTATAGCTGCCCGGTTGAAGTTTAATGACTCAGTTCAAATATTTTTACCCTGGGAGACGCGTTCTTTACATTTCGGTTTTGTTTAGCTTTTTTTTTAATGGGCGTTTTGTTACTGCACTTAAGAAGCTTCTTAAATGTAATACTGTAATTAAATTCATATATTTTCTTTATCATGGACTAAAATTTAGTGACATACATTTTGTTTTCTTTGGAAATTTCGGTTTATCGGCGAGTGGATCTTAAAACCGACCTAAACGAAGTATTTTAAACCGATTTTAGAAATAAGTATGAAAATATAACAATAATATAATAAATAATATTTATTTAAAATGAATTAGAGAATTTGCCCATGGTACTAACTGCATTTACGTCTGTTTGGCCTTTAATATTCTTTTACCGAAAAAAAAAAAAAATATTAACAGTTTTGGACATTTTATTAAGAGCTTTATACACAAGTCACAGTATATAGTTGTCTCTGCCTATACTCCGAAACTGGCGTGAACATAAATTATTATTATACTCAATATGTACCTGGCTGTAAGTAGAGAAAATTATAACTAACAATATAGATAATACTCGTAATATACCATCAGAATGTCTCTACAGCGATTTTCACGAAACAGTCGCGCTTGTGAATTATATAGTGTATTAGTCAATTGTTTAGTACGGACGGTAGACATGAATTTCATATGTTGACCCCACATAACTTATCTCTGTCGTTCGCACTATGCCTAATCTCGCAGCATTGCGTGCGAGCGAGTCAATTGTTTAATAGTTAGGGAGTGACAGAGAAAAGAAGTGTGATGCCACCATCGTACCGATCATTGTATTTCGCGTCTACACTTAAGTAGAAATGCATTTACAGAAGAGTTTTATCACGGGTGCTTTACGGCGTCCGAGACCGCCTAGACGGCCTCAGGATACCCAGCGGTGATGTAGCATTCCACCTCGACGTAAGCGATGATATTCTGAGACTACACCGAACAAGAGGCTAGCTCGTTGCGATGTTTGAATAGACTCAATAACCCATCTATGAATAGTTTCACAAGTTGGTATAGTGAAACTGGGACCGACAGAGTTAAAATGTCGGTGCTCTCCGAGGCACTATAGTGGTTAAATAAATATAGATATACGAGTATTTTTATTAAAACTCATTGGGTTTCAACCAAGAACCTAAAAAAAAAAAAAACTGTAGTTTTCGACGCTCGATCAAAAGGCATAACTTATACTAGGGTAGTTATATCAAATTCTATACAAATATTTATTCATAGATTAAATTATTAATACTCAGAATATTTATTTGTATGTGATTTGACGTTACTTATATTGGTTTAAGAGGCTCTACCATGGGTTTGCGCATTGTAACAACGTAACGTATACGTATAAGTGAGCAAGAACCAATAGGATCGCTTTATACCTGTTACCAAAAATAAAGCGGCCCTATTGGTTGTTGCTCACGTATACGTATACAAATATGTTACGTTGCTACAATGCGCAAACTCATGGTAGAGCCTCTGTTATATCTCTTTTTTTGTCGAACCGACCCTTAATCATCATTACCAATAGCTAGCAAAACCCCATAGAATAGTCAAATAAATAAAAATAATACTGTATTAGTGAACATACAGAAGATAAAACTTCAATATATAAATATTCAATCGCAGATAATTGCTTATCACTCCGGTCGTTATACAAACTGAATAAAGAGATAAGTTATCGCATATTCGTTATCTTGTCGAATGTGGTAGTGAAATTGAGGTATTAAACTTGATTATGTGATTAACCATACAATTTATTTAGTTAAAAGTTAGTGATTAAGATGAACTATAATTGCTAATAGTAGCTCTACCTTAAATTATGCGGGTATCCCTCGCATTCGCACTAATACGCGAACCTATAAGTAGGATGATAGTCGCAAATCTATATGCGATGTGTAACAATCATTCGACTATATTCTGTTTGGAATGCGTATGCGCATGTATATTATAAGAAGTTATACTTGCAAGCGAATGAAGTTATATCATTGACTTACGTAAGTTATATTGTGATTAATTAGTAATATAAAAGAAATACAAATAACAAATTTCAGTTAATTAGAGTCGCCATTTGTATTCTTCTGTCTATTTATTTATATTGAATTACTGAATGAATGAAAAATCATAGCGAGCTTAATGCCTTAGGCATTGTCTACCAGCTAACCTTTATTATTTAATTAAGAAGTACTTTTCCCAAATTAAAATGTATTTAGATTATTTATGTAAAAAAGAGGCCTAATAATAACCCCAGATTTAGATAAAATTAATTCGTTAGTATCTATAAACGAGAGAGAAATTTAGACACGACTGTATTTAAATTATTGTCAAGGACTTTAAAATAATTTTCAGTACAATGTGTTACTAAAGAGTCGTGGACACGTGTTTTGAAAATCGTAAAAAAATCTTTTGTAAACCTTCCTAAACCCGACTAAAAAAAGAAGTAGGGTGGATCTCAGGTACAAAACTGTTTCGACTCTACTATCCAACTTAATTTATACAGAACCCCAATACTAATAATTTGGCTTACAGCGCCCGAGACCGCCTAGACGGCCTCAGGGTACCCAGCGGAGGGTTTTTTTTTTAATCCCACCTCGTCGTAGCCGATGGTATGAGTCTATACTGAACAAGGTCGCTATGTTTTGAATAGACTCAATAACCCATCTATAAACAGTTTCACAAGTTGGTATAGTGAAACCGGGACCGACAGCTTAACGTGCTCTCCGAGGCACTATAGTGGTGTTGTCAAACAAATGGTCATATTATTTTTTAATTAAAAACTCATTGGTACACACCGGGATTCGAACTAGGGACCTAAGTGTTTTAAGTCCAAGGTCTAACCAACTCGGCCAACACGTATAAAAAATAAATACTTGTATGACTATAAAATTAAACTATTATAATTATATTACGATGCGATTACGACTCGATTGACAAACGGAAACTGTTTAAAAGATTTAAAAGTCTCTACATAGATAGAGAGTTGTTAAATAATAATGGGCTTTAGACCGCCTCCGTAGACTAGTGGTTTCGCCCTTGTCGTTGTATCGATTGGTTCGGTCGTGGGTTCGATTCCCAGGACAAAAAAATATTAGTACGTTTTTCTGAACAGTTTGTCATGGTCTGGATGTTTATAAACTATAATATGTATTATATCGTTGTTTCTGGTACATGTAGTACAAACCTAGAGCTAAGTTTGTGACCAGGGGCCTTGCCGGGAAGCCACATCGACAAACCGATCGACGCGTCGATGGATAAAATTGTATAGGAAATATTGTCTACGGATAGAACTCGATCGCCGAGAAACGTCAAATCACATACATTTTATTTTCGCTTTCGATCGATCGACGTGGCGATCGGTATTTCATGTGGCTTCCCGGTAAGGCCCCAGGGCAATATAATGTCTTTAAAATTATTATTATTAGTTATAAAAATATGATTTAATATACATATATTAAAATGTTTAATACATAGGTAATTAATTTTAAATCTCTTTTTGTTCTTTGTACAAAAATCATATATAAAATCATTGATATAATACTAATAAAAGGGTAAACTCTTCTCTATAAAAATAGCAATGTTTAAGAAAATTAAATAAAAAAATATTACTTATTTCCGTTCTATCTTCAAACTCAATAGTTCATAAAATAAATGTTCAAATTATACACCCATTTTCATCCGAATCATTTTCCTGTTACTTTTCACTTTTATTTTTACGATCTCTTTGTAAGAGTTCTAATATTTTTATTCAATCACAAACATCTATGCAATTGTTTTGTTTTTTATTTTTATAGTATTCTAGTTTTAAAAGGGTTATTTTTCTATGTGAACAATTCCGTCGAAAAATAACTCTATACTTTTTTTGAGTTGTTTTATACTGGTTCAAATGAAAACTATTGGGATCAGTCTGTGAGTTTAATGATTCTCAAAGGACTACTGCATCTATATCTTGTCGAGTTAGTAATCTCCCATCATAATGCGGTTCTAAAACAGTTCTAAAATGATCAATCAGCAAGGTTAAAATAATTTTAGAATGCAACTTATTCTTTATCGTTATTCTGGAGACTACTGCATAGGTGGTAGTCTCCTTTCAGGATGCCGTTGCAAAACGGGATAGACTCGTATCATTATGATTGTCTTTGATCTTACTTGTTTCGTAACCGCATCATTTTTAGACCCTGTAACGATTCATGCTGTTATAAGCAATGCGTAGATACGATGTCACATGCCGTGTTCCAATAAAAAAACGCCTCCTGTTTTGTAACCGCATCCCTAAGCTGGCATAGTGATAAACTGCTGTTTAATAACATTATACATAGATATTAATCTCATTAATATACAGTACCTGTCGTTTTTGTTACAAGTAAAATAACTATAATAAAAATAACTCTTTTATTATGAAAACATAACTTTAAAGTTATTATAATTAATCTAGACTTCTGCTGTATATTTAGTAATCCTAAGTTATTGGTAGGTAGGCTTTACATGTGTAACCTTTTATCATACACGTGTGGCTAAGCGTGTAGGTGGCAACTGGTACCGCCTACAGTCTAACATATACCTATAACCTTCCATTTTTGCCGCAATTCACAGTTTTAAAATAGTCTATAAAACATTACTGACAGGTATATTTTTCACTATTTCAAAGATGCCTAAAGAATTCTTGGTTGTGGAATAAAAAATCAAAAAGGAGTTTTAATAGAATAGAGTTTTAATTAAAAAAAACATATAACAATTTATATGTTTTTTTATGTATTAATATGATATATTATAGTACATAATGTGTTGGTCAAAACGAGTCTTTATTAATCAATTTATGGTCTATGGGAAAGATTAAAAACCAAATAAACCTATATTACTAACAGGTTTTACTTAGAAGAAAACCTATATTAATACCAGGTGTTACTTAGAAGAAAAAAAAACTTATAAACCTATGTGAATACCAGGTTTTCTTCTCTTTCATAGTCTAGAATTCTATCAATAAAGACGTGGTTTTGACCACCACATTATGTACTATATCATAAATAAATAACTGTATAATAAATAAAATTAAAGGCTTTTCTTTGAAGGACGTCATTATACTTTGTATCCACCTGATGTTAAGATGCAGGCCTACAAAAAAAATCCATGAATGGGGTCAATTAATACATTGTTGTATTTTATTGATTAGCATTGAATGCTCCTACTAAGATAAATGGTGTGGTTACGAATTGGGTGGCGACAAGTCCATTTTTTATTACGATTCTTAAATTCCTTGTCGTCAAACGTCTTAGAATACGGGTGTTAGGTCCCTGGTTCGAAGCCCGGTGTGTACCAATGAGTTATTAATTAAAAAATATATGTGCATTTGTTTGACAACACCACTATAGTGCCTCGGAGAGCACGTAAGCTGTCGGTCCCGGTTTCACTATACCAACTTGTGAAACTGTTTATAGATGGGTTATTGAGTCTATTCAAAACATCGCGACGAGCTAGCCACTTGTTCGGTGTAGACTCATACTATCGGCTACGACGGGGTGGGATTAAAAACCCCTCCACTGAGTACCCTGGGGCCGTCTAGGCGGTCTCGGGCGCCGTAAGGCACCCATGATGATACTCGTATGTAAAAAAAAAAAAAAAAAAAAATGTAAAAATAAAATTACCCAAAAAAAGAATCATGCTGTAGCATTATACCAAACCATAATTAAATTTCTCTACATTTAGTTTGCCTTAAAAAATAATATTGATATTAAAAGGTAAGTAAGGTGGGCAAAAAAAGCAATTGCTATACCAAACGGAATGCCTAACTAATTGTTTAGGAACAATAAAACGGAAGCGAATGGCGACGAAATGACTTCGTTTAGTATTACCAAACGAAGCTCATAAAATCAATACAATACAATTCAATACAATAAAACATAATTTGATTGTAGATGGTTCATAACCACAATCCCTTAATATTTATTTATTTGAGAACTACCCTCAAGTATTAGCTTTCTCAGTAAGCTTTGGACCCACAAAATTAAGTTTAAACTTTAAGCGTTAAGATATAAGGTTTAATGTGGAAAGTTAGGTAATTTTCGACCGAATTTAGGGGCACATTTTACTGCCCCTAGCCCGGAATGAAAGGTCTCTCGTATTAGGGGAGATATAGTGACAGACTCTGAGTACGATCAATTATGTTTTTCGTGTTTTCAAATATCGAAATAAGTTCACAGTTCCGAAATAATCCTGTTTACCTTTCAATAACGTTTAGAAACTTAATTGGTTTTACGTTTTTATTGGAACGTATTTTTTTAACGTTTATGTTGTGATTGCGATTTTGTTGATTTCTATGTTTTAATGGTAATAAAAGTGCTAAGCAATTATGGGCGATTTGTTTTTACACAATTAGAGGTCTATTCAGTAATTCAATTTTAAGAGTAGATACTACTTAAAAAAATATTTAAAACGTATTATATTTTTGAATTTATACCTACCTAAAGTTACTAAAAGTGAATTTCTCTAATATTAAGTGATTATAGTTTTACACTGTTATTTTTTTTATTATTATTATTAAGCCCTGTTATATTTTTTTATGAATATTTAAGTTAAATATTTTTCATAAATACTTAATTCAAGATATTTAATTATCATACTATTTACCTATTTTTGGATTAGTTATTCCCAAAGGTTTCATTCTAGGTAGCGAATTCTTACAAGGCATTAAGTCCGCCTTTATACTTAATTTCTGCAATAAAGTTTTAAAATAAATAAAATATCTACTTACATAATGCTTACCCGTATCCCTGTTAGGGATAGAGTCTCTATATTTTATATTTTTATTACTGGAGCAAGACATGTGACATTGTATCTACCTGATGAGTAAGCAGGCCTACAAAATCCATGAATAGGGTCGATCAATACATTGTTTAACAGCATTGATCGCTCCCATTATGCCGGTTAAATGATGCGGTACTTCTGTAGGTTCTTCTTACAGAAGCCCTATAGATACACGAGACAGAAACTTCGATAATTGCTGTCCTAGTCAATCTTATAGAAATGTTAGGAAGTGAGAAAAAGTACACAATATCTTAAGTTTCAGTTTTATGTGTGTGTTCAGAATTGTTTTGTTAACTTCGCACTTGCCCTTTTTAATGGAAATCGTTAATTTGTACTGTAAAGACCCCAATCCGGTTGATAATTCAACATTTATTTATTTATATCGTTCATTTTTTTTTACCTTTATTTATTTATTTATACGTTTAATGTGCGAACCAACTTAACATTCCCTTTTTGACTAAATAATAATAAATTGAGTAATAATGGTATTAAAATAATAATCCTATTAAAGAGATTCAACGAAAAAAAGAAACAATCAACCTTCAAATAATTTATTATAAATAAAATAATAAATATTTTTTATTTTAAAAACTTTATTGCACTAAAACAAAGGCAAACTTAATGCCGCTCGGCATTCTCTACCAGTCAACCTTCGGTTATATTTCAATAAACTGTTATAATTTCATATTAAATTAAAAAAAAATCTAAAAATTTAATTAATAATAAATATCTAGATATATAAAACAATTCAAAATATAAATTTAAATGGTTAACATTATAATAAAATAGTATAACCAAAGGGCTGGCCAGTTTTTCAAACAAAATATATTAGTTTGACAATACAGCGAAGTAACGCTGGTAGCGCCCTCTACCCTATGCGCAGAGAAATAGATTATGCGTGTGCACCCTCCCCTCTTATGGTGGTTCTAAAGAAATACCTACTTAATAAGAATAAATGGCACCCTTACAGGATCACTTCCCTGTCCATCTGTGCAGACTGACTATTACTGAATTTGTTGAACCTTTTTAGCATATCATATAGTTTAAACATATCAGTTTTTTTTATTATTATAAACAGAGTGTGTTTGACCTTGCCTGATGGAAAGCAACGATGAGGTCGAAGAGATAGCTTACTCTTTAAAAAGGAGACTACCACCTCGACAAGAAATGTTTTTTTTTTAATAATAAACACAATATGTATTTTACACATATTGCCCATGTCACGAACTAAGCTCTAGGCTTGTACTATGTGTACCAGACACTATTATCTATACTAATATTATAAAGCTGAAGTGTGTGTTTGTTTGTTTGGTTGAACGCGCTAATCTGAGGAACTACTGGTTCGAATTGAAAAAATATTTTAGTGTTGGATAGCCCATTTATCGAGGAATTCTATAGGCTTCATAACATATATACGACCAATAGGAACGGAGTAACAATGAAACATGTTGCAAAAATGGGGGAAAAATATTCCTTTTTATAGCGTAATCTGCGTGAGCGGTTGAAGTTACGCAGATCAGCTAGTATTTTATAAACACCCAGACATATTGTTTTAAAATATCTCCATATTAAGTAATTTGTTACTTGTTTTTTTTTTATAAAAAAACTAGGGGTATAGGCTGCACAAAATCGAATTTTGTGCACAAGTGCATTAACATATCTAAGACATAAAAACAATTTCCTTCGGTATTCAAAACTGTACTAATTTTACTTTGAATTTTAATTAAAGAAATATTATGTTATACTACTGTTTTATTTCCTCGGAATCGAAGTGAAAAGCAGAGTTTATAACTCGTCCACAAAACCATTTTATCCCCGACATTACTATCAGCCCGAGCCTTTGGCTCGGGCTGCTAGGTCTCTGATAAAAATGGTTCGTTTTGTGCACTTATTGTAAAATCTACTATTAATCCAATGTTTTTCTACAAACATATATATCGTAACTTGTTCGATGTAGACAGGATAGCGTCGGCGACGACGAGTTTGGAATAAAACCTGACGAAACGAACCTGACCCATGGTGATACATATGTATAAGATTTGTTTCTTTTTAACTTTCTAGTAGTATTCATTATGTTATATATTATTAGACAAAATATATTTTTGTGATGCAAAACTATTATCTATTTTTCAAAGGATTGATCCAGCTCAGCTAGAAACAGGAAGAGATGGAAGGAGGGAAGGGAGACCTTTGCCCAGCAGTGGGACACAACCGGTTGAAAAAAAAAACTAGTTGCATAATTATTTAACGCACTAACATTTTAAATTAATGTAATAATACGTACAAACGGTGCAGTAGTAAGTTAGGTATATGACCTTTAACAAACTACCTTTTATAAAATACTTTTTAAAACATAACAAACACTGATTAACATTTTTAGGTAACTTGATTTACAATTTTGTTCAGTTTATAATTTTAATCGCGTTTTATTAAAAAAAAAACATACACATAATAATTTTAGTATAAAATACTTAACTAATTAAATATTGGGAAATATAATTCCTTTTTCTGAAATAATCTAAAATAAACTAACTGTGCACTGCGATTTTACTCGCCGTTCATTTTAAAGAATTATGATTATTACTTCGTTTTCGCCTAGCGATCTTTCTGTCTTTTTGCTCGGTGCCTAAGGATAGTAGCGTGATTTTAATTAGCCTATATAACCTTTTACAAGAAACGAGCTATTAAATGCAAAAAAAACACTTTCAAATACGATTTTTAGTTCTAGACATTAGCGCGATAAAACAAACAAGCAAACTCTTCAGCTTTATTACATTAGTATAGATAGGTATAGATAATTAAACATTTAATTAGGTATAGATAAAAACACACATTATTTAATTAATATTTTATCTAAGTACATATTTGCTGGCTTTGGATTCTACTAACCGGAATTGGATATCAAAGGAAAATGTTATAAATTTTGTCTTTGTCATATCCAATTCATTTAGTATAATCAGGCCCTTGATTTGTCATCTGGACTACCTACAAAGAGTCTGAACATAAGCATTTTTATTCGCTTAAATTATTTTACAAAAATAAAACATATTTAAATCAACAAGTTAAAATCCAATTGTCTACACTATAACTGACTAAAAGAAGCAAAAACACACCAAAGATATTTGGTTTGATTTGTTATTCATTTCTCCGAGCGCTCCAAACTCACTATGGCTGTGGAGGCATGGGGGGTAAAACACCCTTACCCCACCATTTTACCCCCGCCCCGTAATATTGAGAAGCCAGAGAACATAATCGGCCGATGTGAAAGAAAACTCCAAGTTTTTTTCGTTCGGTGTTAAGTTTATTTCTAACAGGTAGAGATTTTTTACAAATAGGGGATTGGTTTATATTGTTATTAGATTTACTTAAATGAGATTTTTAATAAATATTTTTTTGTTTGTTTCTACTTTAATGTTTTGTTTTTTTATTGTTGTAAAGAAACGGGCTAGTATTTTTACATAAATTAGTTTTAGTTGTTTTACTTTTGTTAATAAAAAAATGTCCTGGAATTAATTAATAATAATTAGCCCGCTTCGTTACAATTTTATTGTAAAAAAAAAAATTGTAAAGAAAAAAATAGATATAGTAAAAAAAAAAAAAATATTGTAAAGAAAAAAAAAATTATTGTAAAGAACAATTTATTTTTGTAAACAACAATATCTGCTTAAATCGACTTTAAACACGACTTCAACAGTGGGTAAACGGATTATACAAAGCAGAACAAGTTTAAGAATATTAAAAATATGTATAATAAATTATTAGATCAGTTAAGCAGACTTACAACATTTTTTTTCATACTTAACTCAAACCTCTGTATATATGTCTCCTGAAAACTGGTGAACCCACAGACTAACCAGGTCACTTGACGTTATTTGTATATATATGGACGTGGTAACAAAACCGGTAATTCGGCCTAGCGAAGTCTGCGGCGCTTCAGACCTCATCTACCAAACGAGTTTGATTATATAAACATAACATGGAACTATTGAGAGCGATCTCAAACTTAAGAGAGCGCATAAAGCAAACAGAAATCTAGATCTCCGATTATGAGAATACCTCAAACCCAACAAATATATAAAAAAAACATAGTTATAATACAAGATATTTAGAAGTAAAAGGCTTTTTGAAAAACGTAATAGCATAAAGTAGCCTCGATAGAAAAAAATCGCAAAGTTACCTTAATTTTTTATCGATATTTCTTATTACTTCAATATAGAGCAGATTATAAAGCCATGTTTTTTATAACTTATGTATATGTATAAGATCTAGTAAATGGCCTAGCGTTTTTGTAAAATTCAAAATATTATAAAGGTTATAGCAAAAAAACGTATTTTTCCCAAGAATACCGCGCGAGATTTTTTTTTTGTTTTTCACTCGAACGGTGGCATCTTTTATTTGACATGTTTTAGTTTTATACGCCCTCCTAAGAGCAGTTTATTAATACCCCAATTAGAACTCAGCTAAGACTTTAACACTCCATGACGAAAAGTACTGCCTTAGGTACATTTTCCTTAAAAAAATCTTTAAAAATATAACATCATCTTTATCGTCGGCATAGTGGGATAATCAATGCTGTAAAACAGCAATGTATTGATTGACCCCATTCATGAACATTGTGTGTCTGCTAACTATGAAATAGATACAAGGTCACATTACATGCAGTGTTCCAATATAAAAAAACTACGTATGCTAGTCCTGTAAAAAAAAAACAATAGACAAGGTAAATTCCCAACCGGAAGTAGGTACCTACATTCTTTCTTTATGACCGTCAGTATTGGATACTTTGTACACCTAAACGCAGGTAAACATAACCGGAAATACGGAACGAATCAACTACCTACCCACCTTTACAGCTGGTCAACTTATGTTTTATATTTGTATTTAAAAATCGAACACCAAACTCATATACCTGCCGACATCGAGTCGTTTAAGGTCGACCCACTTTGGGTAGTCGTTTTGTAGGTCGTTTAACGTGATCATTGTTCTTCTACGCAGCCTACGCAATGCTGCCAACATAACAAAACAGTTCAAGTACAAGACTACATTACTGCGTTGTTATTAATTTTACATAAGATACCTCCGTTATAAAATAGCAATGTATATTTAATAAGCATTCTGATTGGTTTATATCTTTTTTTGTGTTTTTAAATGACTTTTAGTGAACACTATTTATTGGCAAGGTCGTTCATTAAGAAACTTGTTGTTACGCCATTTTATGTTAACACGTCATTATGGCAATTTCTTTTTGTGTGAATATGGCCAAGAATGAGAACAATGGGTAGCGTATAGATTATTATACAAATATGTATGTTTATACCGGCCTCATCTAAGTGCACAATCAATAATAAAGTAAAGTTATGTAGAAAGAAGACCTGTTACTGGATGGGTAACCGCTTTGTTTTTCAAGACTATAATTTCAACATTGGGGTATATAGGTACTTCCTAAATTCCATCAAGTCGGTAAATTAATGGTAAGAATGTGTATGAATCTAAATCTAATTTAAGTTAAAATTCTTATTTATACTTTGTAGTTATCGATTAGTAATTTAGTGACAATCCATTATTAAACAATTAGGAACATTGTGTACTCAGTAATGACCAAAATACAACATCAAATAAACAATATCTCTACATAATGTTTAAATTATGGTTTTAAAATACACGAACGCCGATTTTATTTGGCTTCTGGCTGTAAAACTAAATTTGCAAAGCCTCAATAAATTAAAAATAATTTTAATTTAAAAACAAAGAACATTCCATTTTCAAAATACAAAGATGATAAAATGATAATATAGCATCTTCGCGTGCGCTCCATTTCGAAATCGATTGCATTCGTAATTTAAAAGTTGAAACGTTCCATACGTTCAGCTTTTGTGTGAAACGGAATTGCTGTTGTCTATACGAGTCGATACAACCACTGATTGTTTAGTTTCAACTTTTGTAATGTTAATGAACAAACACGAGCAATGTATTTTAAATTAATTCTTTTCTCAGTTGCAAGTCTCGCTTGGCTGCATTCTGCAATTGACTTACTGATAAAAGAAGGCAAGGACGCAATGCTGGTTACCGATAAGGGACAAGTACCCTACGTGCCATTAATAAATATTATGACGAATAAAATAAATAATAATATTATTATCTCGAACAGCTCTCTTTTTGCTTTAATTGAACGCAACTTCCTGTAGTTTGCGCCGCGCCCTTACCCTGTAATAGGAAGAAACTCTATCTCCCTCCATAATACAAAATTTCGAATATCGAACGCAGTTTACGCGCCCATTACGTTTACTCTTCTGTTATACATTTAAAAACTTTAACAAAATATACCTTATACGTTTTAAAATAAGGTTGAAATTAATTTAAGTTTTGGTATTAAGTAGGTAATTTCATTGGCTGACCAAAGAGAGGTTGCGTGAACAACTTTCGCAGAGAACGGTCACCCGAGAATTAAATCAAGGGCCAGATACAAATGAAGTTAAATGCTATACCGTTTCGGTTATGTGGAAAAGAGACAACATAATAATTTGACCAATAACGTTTATGATTTTATAGTGCTATCTCGTTTTGACTTACTGTAATGATACTGCGGTTTCTCTCACTCGCAAGGAGTTAGATAATTTGTCTTGTGCATAGCAACCGTTTTGAATGGCTTTTTGGTAACGTGTTTTTTTTAATGGAAATAATAGCGAAAGTGAAAGAATTCGTTTTTGTTCAGTTCATACTAGAGTAGGTAGAGTAAGTAGATGTCGATGATATTAATAATACAAATGAGGTAGAGATATGATTTTGTAAGTTAACAGAAAATGACCTAAAGTGGCCTAATTAATTTTAGACACCAAAAATATATTTAATGTTTAACACTATCTTTTATATTATTACATGCTTTCGTTACGTTAAAAATTATGTACATACACACATATATGGTTGTCTTACGGCGCCCGGGACCTCCCAGACGGCCCTAGGGTACCCAGCGGAGGGGTTTTAATCCCACCTCTTCGTAACCGATGGTATGACCAAACAAGTAGCTAGTTCGCCGCGATGTTTTGAATAGACTCAATAACCCATCTATAAACAGTTTCACAAGTTGGTATAGTGAAACCGGGACCGACAGCTTAACGTGCTCTCCGAGGCACTATAGTGGTGTTGTCAAACAAATGTACTTTTTTTTTTTAATTGGTACAGACCGGGATTCGAACCAGGGACCTAAGCGTTTTTAAGTCCAAGGTCTAACCAACTCGGCCACCACGTATATACCCGTAATACGTAATATATATGTAACCTATAAGAATCGTTAAATATTTAATGCCTTATAGCTTTTAAATCCTCACAATGCATATGTAGAGCTTGATATACCTATGTAACTTTTATATATAACTCTTGTAATAAATGGAATATATAAAATACAATAATTAGTTGATTCCAAGTAATATACATTCAACATAAATGTATTTTTTAAGCAAACTTACCTATACATAGTAAGTTTCTCATATTTTACAACCCGTGAACTAGATCAAGGGCATGGTTTCGCTGGAAAACTACCGATTTAGTACCTACAAGCGTTGGGGAAAATAATTGAATGATTTTGTATGTAATTTGTAACATCAAGTTATTTGTTGTTTTTTATATACACTTATTAGTTGAAGTTTTGATTCTTTGCGATATAAGATTTTCCTGTTTTTTTTAACAATGATAATATTTTTTTGATGCCTCCAGTATTACTTTTAAAACCCATTTTTAAAATAAAAAAGGTAGGTAAGTATTTTCAAGAAAAAAAAGTCCGAAAAATAAATTACTATATGAACAAACGTCTATATGCTTAAAATTACCCTTACTAATACATGTCATAATAAGTCTTCGTATCTAACAAGTAAAACACAATTAGACAAGTGATAGGCTTTAATTCGTGAGTTTAGTATGAAAGTTTACGTGATTTGTAGATCTTTTTTGTTATTTATCTTTGTTTATGTATAGGCGACACTAAAAGGAAAAAATACGTGTTTCATTATTTTCATGATAGAACACAATATATTATTTTTTATCACCGTGACAAAAAACATCCAGTATATTTATTATTTTTTAAGTATATACTTAATATAAAAACCGCAACAAGCTCGCCACTTGTTAGGTGTTGCATCCGAATACCACCGGCGAAATGAGGACGGGTTAATCCCTCCGCTGGGTACCATGAGGCCGTTTAAACGGTTCTCGGGAGCCAAATAGCCACCCGTGATGGTATTTATTTGATTATTATCTACTTAATTTATTTTTATTTAAATAAAATAGAACATGGTAATGTGGATTATTTGCAAAGTGGACCCTTTACTTCATGGATTATTTTGCTAACTGAACCCTTTATGATTATTTGCAAATTTACTATATATGGACCATATGTGGGTAGTCCACTTTCCATGTGGTCCATTAGCAGATCAAATCATGATACCGTATAAATACCGTACAAAACGCTGAAAACAAAACGAAAAATTGTAGAGATGCAATATGAATATTAAATGGAGTAAACCGAATCATTAACACAAAATGTGGCTTTTAATATTTTATTATAACAAAAAATTAATAAAATAATATTATGTTAAATAAATAAAGTATTTAAACAAGTGTAAAATTTGTCTTTAATATTTATTATTTATTTATTGTTTGTTTGATCAAGTTTTCGATTAACAGCAGTTATGTTACATATAAATGATCCTAAGAAACCGAATTAGATAAGATATATTAATAGATAATAGGTAGGTACCTACCTGGAATAAAAAAAAAATGTTATTGTAGAGTTCGTAAACATGACTTTGACCATTTATTAATTTAACTTTCTAACTAACTTAAAAATGCATTCCTTATTTAAATTTGATTTACAAAATCATTGGTAATTTGTTAAGTTAAATTGACGGCTTATACTTATCCCCATCTAAAATCACACAAATTTATAAACTACTCAAATACTTAAGTGATAACTAATACCCCTGTTATTTCAAGTTATAACAAGTAGTTAAGTTAATAAGTGTAGTTTGTAGCTTGGCGACTGGCGACGCGTTGCGACTGCCATAGACAAGAGAGAGCGGCGCGGCCTCGCTACGTCATAGAGGTCGAGGCGCGCTTCCTTGTAGCTCTCAGCCAACCAGCTGCGTTCCAATTTTGAATTTCATATTTTATTTACAAGTTTTTCGCCAGTGATTTTTAATTTTATATTTTATTATTATTATTTATATGGAAAATATAAATACTTATATAATAATTTATTAATATAAAACTTTGGCAAGTAAAATAAATTACGAACGTGAGTAGGTTTTATCTGGAAGAGAAAAAACTTTATGATTCGATTCTCTTTTTGTTTTTAGAAGGAATTTCTATGGAAAAGAGTTTTAAATATCTAAATAAAATTGATATTCTAAAACTAAATATAAGCGCTAAAGCAAATAATATTTTCATACTAATAAAACACTTAAAACATAATTATGTTATAAATTGTTGGTCACATGTTATTTTAAAGTACCAAAGTAGGATATAATTCTAATTAATTAAAGAAGCATAAAGAAAGCATTAAATTGTTTCATTATAAAATAATACTTATTAATAAAATATGTATGATATTGATGATATTATGCAAAAGTACGATCGTTTTTTTTAATGTTAAATAACTTTCAGGTTTTATTCGATCAAGATCCGGTTCCGCGTTTGGTAAACTTTGCATCTGGAGGTCGTTGGTTCGATTTACGTTTTGCGACTGATAGTATTTTTGGGTACTGCACATTTAAAAAAGAATGGAATCCGTGTGTGCCAATCCGTGTGAGGAAGAAAGTTTAAATTTTAAACAGTAGATCTTGATGTGTTTTCGGTGTCTGGCTATCCATTTGTTTTATTGGAGAGCATGGCACGTGACTTAGTATCTATCTGTTGGTAAGCAGACCTACAAGTCTATAAAAGGGATCGATTAATACATTATTGTTTGACAACATTGGTCGCATCCTCTATGTTGCGGTACGATAGGACTACTATTCAGGACATGTATAGCGAGGATATAAAGGTAGATCCGTAATGTAAATTCGCCTTTGTCGCGGTCCATTTCATAACCGCATTAATAAGCCGGTATAGTGGGAGCGATCAATGTTGTTAAACAACAATGTATTGATCGACCGACGTGCTCTCCGAGGCAATATAGTGGTGTTGTTAAACAAATGTAACATTAAATTGTATTATTTTTAATTACAAAAATATTGGTACACTGCGGGGCTTGAACCGGGGACTAAAAAAATTACTATTTTTAAGCCTGAGATCCAACCAATTCGGCCACCACGTGTATCTTATGTATACCTAATAAATAAAAATATATAATATTTAGTTTATAATATTTATTTATTATTTTTTACCCTAGCAATAGTAAGGCAAAGACTATTGAAGTCAACAAGTAACTTTATGTCTACATAGATACTTCTTTTTATCACCTTACTTTCATACATATCTTTCATACATGTCATTCATGCATGCATAACCGATTCATTTAAAATAATTTGTATAAGCCCGCGGTTAAACCTGCCGTTAAATATAAAAGAAAAATATGTTCCAAAATAAAATACATCCTATGTTACTTGCTGATAATGTACCTTTCTATACGTGAAAGATTTATTTTAATTGGTTCAGTAGTTTTTGAGTTTATTCGGAACAAACAAACAATAAAGTTTTTCTTTATACATTTTTTTTCAAGTATGATTAAAAAAAATATCGTTTAAATTCTTCAGCAAATGCGAGAACAATGGCTAGTAAAAATAAACAAGAACATAGCACAAGCGTGTTTGTAAACCAAAACATCTTCACAAATTAAACACACCCAGTATCATTTTAATTATTTTATGTACGCTCATTTTCCCAGATATAAAAGGCAAATTCGCTTACCGGCCGTTTTGAATTTATAATGTAACATTTACATTTATTTCGACTAAAAAGCAATATGTTTGCCTTTGGTGTTATATACGGGCGTCGTGGATTCGATTTCTACCTATGGTAAAATTATATTAGTACGTTTTTCAATGCACATCCATAGTGGAGTTTTATTTACATATCGTCGTAGCCAATGGAACTCTGAATCTATACCTAAAAGTGGTCAGCTCATCGCAATTTGGATAGACTTAATAAACCAGGTGGTTATATAAACAGTTTCACAAGTTGGTATAGTGACACTGGGACCGACAACGTATCGTGCTCGCAGAGGCCCTATAGTGGTGTTGTCAAACACATGTACATAATTTTTTAGATTTAAAACTCATTGGTACACACCGAGGTTTGAACCAGGGACCTAAGTGTTTCTAAGTCTAAGGTCTAACCAACTCGGCCACCACGTATAATACTATATTTCAGTCATTTAGCATATGCGTTCCCAAAACTGAGGTCATTTGTTGTCGGAGCGTTTCAAATTCGGAACGCTGCGCTGCGGTCCGGTTGAGAATTATTTCAGTGATTTGCGAGCCAGTTGAACCAATCAACAGCAAATGGAATTAGGGTATGTGTACGTACCTATTATGCTCCTACTAACGGGCGGTCTCGTCTCGTAGTTAATACTACAATGAAATATTGCCGTGGTTAACTTCAGATACAAAATGTTTCTCTATTGTTTATGGTTATTTGTTTTTCGGAACGTATTGAAAGCTTTTGACATTATTGCTATAAAAGTAGTCTTTATTTTCTTCAAATTTGGATAAAAGTTGAGGATCTAAGTGCTTGCGCATATATAAATATGATTTACTTAACCTTCTTTTGTAGGTACCCACATAGTATTTATAAGTTTATGTTTGTTTAAGTTTACTTTTATTATTATTGTAATGTATTTTTTTTTAGATACTTAGTTTTAATTTTTAATTTAGTTATTTTATTTATATTATTATATTGGAATATATCAGGTATACATTTTAAACTTCAAATAGTCAGTTCTTGTTTGTATTCTTTATTTTATCTCATTGCTTTTTTTAATTGCCATTAATTTGAATACATATATATATATCATCACGGGTGCCTTACGGCGCCCGAGACCGCCTAGACGGCCCCAGGGTACCCAGCGGAGGGGTTTTTAATCCCACCTCGTCGTAGCCGATGGTATGAGTCTACACCGAACAAGTGGCTAGCCCGTCGCGATGTTTTGAATAGACTCAATAACCCATCTATAAACAGTTTCACAAGTTGGTATAGTGAAACCGGGACCGACAGCTTAACGTGCTCTCCGAGACACTATAGTGGTGTTGTCAAACAAATGTACATAAATTTTTAGATTAAAAACTCATTGGTACACACCGGGATTCGAACCAGGGACCTAAGTGTTTTTTAAGTCCAAGGTCTAACCAACTCGGCCACCACGTCAATTTGAATACATAGTAACTTTAATTATCTAAATTATTATGCTTGATTAATTGTATTATAAAATTTATACTGTTATAATAAGTCGATTCCAATAGCAGTGAATAGTTATTTGTTGTTAATTGTTCAACAATAACTTTAGATTTATTTAATAGTGTTTTATTATTTCTTGTTATATAATTGTTTATGATTTCAAATGAAATAAACTGTTTAATATCTCTGTACATTTACATATAATACCTGTGTAAACTGTAGAAGTTGAAAGAGCTTCCGGCGGATTTTGCCGCCTTTTTTTTTATAAAAAAAGAGCTACTCTAATATTGAATTATTATTATTCGTATTTTACAATAGTAAGTAATGTGTATAATGAAAAAAATATATATATTAAACTTATGCATAATATGGGATATTTTCTATTTTATAAAGAGAAAAGATTTTATTGTTTCTTCTGGATATACTTAAAAATTACTGAACCGATTTTAAAAATTATTTCACCAATAGCTTTATTATCAGCGAGTAATACGGACTGTATTATTTTTTTATTATCGATCCGGCAGGTGAAACCGGGGGGCACATCTAGTAACTTAGAAATAAGTAGGTATCTATTTATTAACTTAGTCTTTTTTAGATGTTATTTAAAAAAAAACTTTCAGTCTTTATAATAAAACTTATGACTTAATTTGGTAAGGTATTAATATATAAATAAACAACTATTAACAGATTGTTTTTGAATTTCTATTGAGCATATGAACTATGTATGTACGTTGTTAACTCAGAAAAATTATAATTATATTTTGTTAACAATTATATTAAAAAATATCAAAAAAACTTTCCGTCGTCGGAAGGAAAATCACTGATATGGGACGCCACTTGTGTGGATACTGGACTGGATACCTATCTATACCTTTCACAGAGGCGTAGCTACCTAGGGGCTAGGCGGGGCAGTGCCCCGGGACCCTCAGGCCCCCCGAATCCTTACCAGAAAATCTGGATCGAGCTGAACTTTTGAAAATTTCTCCCATATTAAAAATAAATATGACAGGTTGCAACCCGACTTTAATCATGGCAACTCAGTTGAGAGAAATTCGAAAGTTATACCTAGGGAATTCCCCTAAATTATTTCTGTGGGTTGGCAGTGTTATCAATTTGATAAAACCTAACCAGTTTAGATAGCCGTGGGGCCCGATTTTTTGATTCGCCCCAGGGCCCTTGGTTACCTAGCTACGCCACTGACCTTTCAGCCATATCTTTAATCCCTGGTCCAACTGCATGGTTTGGTTGGCATAGCATGGTTGGGCTAAAGCCAATATAGGAATTTCTTACAAAATTATCATTTCGTAGCATTTGGGGTCGAAACTTTTGGAACCATGGGAACCGAGGCTCGCGGCTTTATCAGATATTCGACAAACGAGTGTTAAGAAATGTTTTTTAAAACAGAAAATCAGCATTGCTATTAATAACATATAACCATTTTCTAGGCAAATGCCTCAGTAGGTATATCATTTATTTATATTATTTCTTAGTATAAGTTTTGATGAACTTAATTTTTTTTTGGTAGGTAGTTATTGTTTTGTTTATTATGATGATCGTTACTAAGAAAATACATATGTGCTTGATTTTATATAGTTGCTAATTATAGGTGGGGACCTCATTGGATTATGTATTATCTTATTACCACTGTATATAACACGTTATGGGTATGTTTCCTTAAATAAAGATAATTAAAAAAATAAAAAATATGAGACGTCTAAACACTAGCAGCATTGCCAAATGCTGCTAGTGTATGTACTCTATCAAGTGGCGCTTCATTAAGTGATTTTGTTTATTAAATTAGATTATAGTCTAAGTTAATATATTAAAATCGTATATAGCATATTCACCTTGAAATTATTTATTTTATGTAATTCTTTACATATACAATTTATGAACTAAAAAAAATATTTAAGAACCTTATACTTAATTTTTTTTTTTTTAAATACATTTTGGCTGCTATTCATCAAAAAAGTACATCGATGTTTTGCATTAGCTTGAAATTTTATGCAGAAATTAAACTCGCAGTGGTCTCATAATATAAAAACAAAACCTATCGAACTATATTATTTTTGTATATAAACATATACAAAAATAATATAGTACTTAATAAATAAAGAATTAAGAATTATATTAACTAAACAGAAATTTATAAATAAAAGGAACAAAAAACTTTATAATTTTATAGGCTACCAACGCGGTGTACTCCGCACCCTTGAGATTCAACATGTTAGGCCTAAATTTATCGCTGACATTTTGAGTGGTTCCTTGCAACACAATTTAATACATTTACCCTTATTTAAATAAAAATATTCCATCCCCTGACCCAAGACAAAAAGCAAATTAAATCAATGGTAAATATATAAAGAATTTGATGTTTGGGTTCGATTAACATAGACAAGCTTGTTTTTAAAATATCGATTATTTATTTAAATTCCATAGAAATTACTAATTCATTGATTTTTTTCTTCAAGCAAGCTTATATTAAGTCCGCCTTTGTATTATGCAATAAAGTTTAATAAATAAAAAAAAAAAAAAATTGTGAACTTTTAAAAATCCGAATTAATTGATTTTCCGTTATGTTTTTAATAAATTTAAGTTTTGTGTTATTATTTTTTTTAGTCCTCAAGGATGTTTTTGCTATGAGCCAGCTATATAAGCTATCGAAAAGCTTTTATATTTAATATAGGATATTTTCTTTGCCTTGTGATAATGCGATGTAAATATATCTTTATATATTTACATCGAGGTAATCACAAGGCAAAGAAAATATCCTATATTAAATATAAAAGCTATAAAGGCAAAGCTGCAGGACAAGGTAGTATAAACTAGTCTGAATGAGACAAAAACACGTTGGCTAACAACCAAAACGTTTATCCAATATTAAAAAAATCACTAACGTAACATGGCCAGTTGTTTTTTTGTTGAGGGTTTCTTTTGTCATCAAAATCCATTGTGGTATCATAAATACACTAGCAGTTGGTATCAGAATCGTTTGCGTTATATCTTTCATTTTTGATTAACAATTTTATTGTTATTAGTGTAAATAAAATTGTAACAATAATGCTCCAATTTTTGTTACAATATTGATTCGGTCATAGTGTGCCTTGTTGCCAAAATATGTTGTATATTAAGAACTATATTTTTTTTGCAATCCTTGCATATAATAAAAAAATAACCATATAAGAAAAACAGTGTTTTGTTCTTTTCTGTTCTTTGGTACCTAATATATACAAATGAAAAAACCGTTAAGTGACCAAGTCATGTTTTGGTTTCAGTCTGAGGGTTTACCGGCTTTCAGGAAGCTTACGAAATTAGCAGTTAGTTTGATGATAAAGCAACGAGGATATTAAAGCAGGCTCGTAATATAAATTCGTCTTTATCGCCGCACCAGTTGGCCGGCATAGTGGAAGCGACCAATGCTGCTAAACACAATGTATTTATCAACCTCAGTCTTGGAGGTTATGCTGCAAACCTTCATCATCAGTCAGGTAGATACAACATCAAATGCCGTGGTCCAATAAACAAAATTAAGCAAAAGTGACCAAACACTATGGAGCTTACCCCCGTATTCTAAGATGTATCCTTAACTCCACTTTACACTCAAGGAACGTCTGTCTCTTTCCACCAAATGTCAACTATAAAAAGCAAGTTGAGACAGACGCTCCTTGAGTGAAGAGTGGAGTTAAGGAAACGTCTTAGAATACGGGGGCTAATATTTTTATAAGAGCTAACCCTTACATCATTAATTACAAATGTTTTAAGTTTAACCTAACACATATGTAATGTGTATATAAGTTTTATTTTTTATTATACGCATATATTTTTATTATTATTTTAGTATTGAAATTGGTTAAGTAATTATTAAAAGGTATTGATTTAGATAGTTACTTTATTTTTTTAATTCTTTTGTACATTTTTTATTATGTTCGTGAAATTTAATCTAATTTAATTAATTTTATGCTTAAATACGTAATGCATGTAGTATGTGTTCACAGGCGGCAAGCTATCTTAAGAACACTTTTATATTTTTTGTGTATTTTATTCTTAAGTATCGCTTGTTGACTGTTTTATACACCAGAGTTATCTATCATCATCATCATCATACCAGTCTTTCACGCGTCCACTGCTGGACATAGGCCTCCCCCAAGGATCGCCACAACGACCGGTTCTGCGCTGCCTGTAGCCATCTGTAGCTGCGTGTAAAGCTGAAGAGTTTGTCTGTATGTTTGGTTAAACGCGCTAATCTCAGGAACTACTGGTTCGAATTGAAAAAAAAATTGGTGTTGGATAGCCCATTTAACGAGGAAGGCATATAACACACTAAACTCATGCTACCAATAGGAGTGCAGTAACAATGAAAAATGCCGCAAAAACGGGGAAAAATCATTTCTTTTAAGAGCGTACCCCGCGTAACTTTAAACAAGTTACGCGGACGAAGTTGCGCGGATTAGCTAGTAAACAAATAAATAAACATTTTGCTTATGGCCAGTTGCTCGAATATTTTAAGTATTAATAGGTTTATGAATATTTTAAGTATTCTTCCAAATAATTAAAATAGTGCATTTTCGTACGAACTATCTCCGAAACCGGGCGTAAGTTTACTAACAAATACTCTGGTCCCCTACTCTACAGATGACCAATCACTGTTATTAACTGCCGACAAAAAAAGGGTTTTATAACTTTGACCCCTTTGACTGTTTGTCTGTCTGTGGCGTAGCTCCAAAGTAGGTAAACCAATTCCAAGGGCTTTTAAAGTAGTGATTACTGATCATCCACACTATGCCGAATAAAATTAGCAATTTCTAAACGTATGGAAAATAATAACAATAAAAATGTGCTACAAGTATATTATAATATCTTTGCTGATAAAAAAAATAGCTAACCGCCCGATTTATAACCGCACTCTAAAAGAGAAATTCCACTTCCATTGTCGACATAAAATCAATGCAGTAGTCATCTTCGTATACAATCTTAAAGGTTAGCTAATAGATAATGCCTAAGGCATTAAGTTCGCTTTTGTACATTACTTTTGTTTACTGTGCAATAAAGTGTTTAAATAAATAAATAATCTCCTAAAACCCGTATATCATTTATCAGATATTTAGATAAATGACTGATGAATGCAGTAGTCTCCTAAAACCCGTATAACATCTACTTGATATTTAGATAAATGACTGATCAATGCAGGGTAGTAGTCTTCTAATACCCGTATATCATCTACCTAATATTTAGATAATAACAATAAGTAGGACATTTTACACAAATTGCTTTGGTCACAAACTAAGCTCTAGGGTTGTACCATGTGTACCAGAAGCAACGATATAATACATATTATATTTTATAAACATCCAGACCATGACAAACTGTACAGAAAACAAGGTACTAATATTTTTTTTTACCATGGGTGGGAATCGAACCCACGACCTCCGGATACAACGCCAAAGGCGCTACCACTAGTCTACGGAGGCTGTCAGATAAATGACTGATCAATGCAGTAGTCTCCTGAAACCCGTATATCATCTACCTCATATTTAAATAAATGACTCATCAATGCAGTAGGTAGTCTTCTAAAACCTATATATCATCTACCTGATATTTAAATAAATAATTGATCAATGCAGTAGTCTCCTAAAACCCGTATATCATCTACCTGATATTTAGATAAATAAATGAACAATGCAGTAGTCTCCTAAAACCCGTATATCATCTACCTGATTTTTAAATAAATGACTGGTCAATGCAGTAGTCTCCTAAACCCCGTATATCATCTACCTGATATTTAAATAAATGACTGATCAATGCAGTAGTCTCCTAATGATGAGGTCATCATTAAATAAATAACTGATTTATTTCTGTAGTTAATAAAATAAAATAGTAAAATATTGTAACTTTATTAATAAGCAAATATAAACAAAATACAAACAAATGACACATCAGGTTAAAATTTTTACAAAATTAATGTTTCTTTATTAACCGAGGATCATTAAAATGCTTTACAAACGACGACAATTTTCACAACAATAAATGTTAATTATGCATATTTTAACCAGCGGCCACATTCTGTTTCTTATAACGTGAGCGTTAGATTGTCAAAATAACGAATTCCGTTATAAGCGCTCTCTCCTCCAATCAGCGAAGATTAAAAAACTACTCTGATTGGAGGAGAGCGCGCTAATAGCGAAAATCGTTATTTTGACAACCTAACGATCACGTTATAAGAAACAGAATGTGGCCGCAGAGCCAGTAACAAATTCTGTGGATTAACTAATCCCAAAACGAATAACAAAAACTTTGACAACCGAATACAGCTAAAAAAAATACCAAACATATCGCGCCACCGATCACTGCCACATTTTAAAAATAATTAACGAAAACACATAAAAGTTAAATCTCCAAACAGTATAAAAGTTGCACGTAAGCCAGTCTGCTCATCCTTGTCCCACTCTAACAGTCAGACAGAGACGGAAAGTGTATCATGCATGCATATTATCCGACCAAGATAGTGATTAGTACTGAATAAATTGATTCCGGTATAGATGATTCTCTAGGGGTCTCCATTATGATTGGAATGTAACTTATAGCTTGTAAATGTGATGTTTAACTTTTGTTTAATAGGGCGTAGTTACGTCACGCCCCCTCCCCCCTTCAAGTTAACTTAACCCACTTAGGTTAATCAGTCTCATTTCTTGTTCGAACTTCTTTGATCTTGACGTTATAACTATAAAACTAAAATTATTCCATCGCACCCATGATAAAATATTACATGAAGTCATTGCACGTACGTGCCGTGTCAATAACAGCCCTCGAAGTAATTAATTTACCTATCAAATAATTGGTAGTCGTTATTATTTGATTACTGATAAGAAAACTGAAATAATAAACAATGTCAAAGCAACTCCAACTAAACTACTCGTAATCGGAAACTGATAACGGCAATAAAAATTCAAAGCTCTAACTACTTCTATGTACCTATTGTACGCTACAATTTAAAGTAAGCAACATAAATTTTAAAAGCCTCAAATAAAGAAGCGACTCGATTACCTGTCCGCATACTAAAAACATAAAAGAAAAAGTTCATAGGAGCTTCGCCTACCTGCTAATTAGACAAAGACCGAGCGATCAGTCACTACACGAACCACAGTCATGCACTGCACACAAACATCCGATAGTAGCGGGTAATCTGAGAGCGAAGTGACATGCGTTCGCGTCGACGGTCGGACGAGAACTGAAGCGCGCGCGAATGCCGTGAGTTTAGCGGACACAGAAGTCGCTGGCACGAGCAGCGCGCGAACAGCTGATGGCTGGAGCACACCTGTGAGCGTGCCATGTTGATTTCGGTCATGCATCTCTTTCACTCTCGCGCGCGTTCGTTCGTCATCGCGCAGTTCGGAGTGTCTTGCCCTAAAATGATTGTACTTTGTGACGCCATTGTACGATAGAATAGAATGGACCGCATGTGTAAAAAGCACAGTAGGCGGCTCTTGCTAGTTAGATGGGATCTTGGGAATTCTTGGGTTATAGTAGTGGATGCGCGTTGAAGTGTTTTTGTCCGTCATTCGCGCTTGAATTGCTTCTCATCTACTTTGTTTCTCTTTGTTTTATAAATGTTATCGCATGTTTAATACCTCTTCTTTCTTTATGCACATAGGTAATGATAATAAAAGTTTTATGGTATTTAGGTCAAAATAACGTATGACAAGACTTTAGTTGGATTTTATAATGGAATTGTGTTGTTTGACTAATGCTACTCACTAGCTAATGTTTTCTCTACATAGGTATATAGAATCGGTACCTACTTATAGAAGTAAATTTATTAACCCTGCTTTTATAATAATTCCAGTGCATTGTTAAGAATTTTACTTCTATACGATTGTTACTAATTATTTAAATATTTATTTCCAATAAGCGTCTACATCCACACACATAAAATATGTATTACACTATTTACTTTTACAATATTATTTGCCTTGGTTCCACAAGCAAAATTGTTGCTATACTGGCGTTTTGCAGGATATCTATACGGATAATATTCACAGGCTGAAAGCCAGAGCCGGAGTTGAAACGATCCGTGTCATCCCAGCTTCAGGGTGTTAGCTCGCGCTCGCCGAGACCGGTATTGGTAGAGTATTGGACTCACCTTTACTGCACTCACAATGCGGGCAAAATTATTTGAATGGTCTGGTCGGTCTGGAAAATATCGGGAAATATATAAACAGCGCGTAATATTTTTTATACCAGTAGTTGGTAAAAAAAACCTTAATTTTGTAAAAATTAAAATAAAAAAGTAACATGGGATTTTTCTTTTTCAATATTACACGGATTGAAGTGAGGTTTTCGTGGTTCAAGAGTACATTTTTTTTAGACTTGAAGATATTGAAGTGCATTTTTATAAAAACGTCAGCACGGGGGGGACCACTATAATCCCATGTCACTTCTCTTGATTTCTTTTAACTGAGGGCATTAGAATTATTAGTAAATTCTTATTATAAAAAATGTATCCCCTCAATCCTGATGCGCATGAAAGAGCTATTTAAAATTACTGTTTTTATCTATTACGTTACTTCTCGTCCGGATCACTCCTGAATCCGCCCCTAGTGTCAAATCAAACCTAGTAGATTTATCTCCTAGCTCTAGCTCACACAATAAAACTCATACAACTAACATGTCAGTAGGTAGTGTGTAATCTTTGCTATCCTGTGTTCTGCAGAGCACAATGAAAAGCTGATGATAAAATAGTTTTGACCTTTATTGATACTTTAGTTTTTACTATAAAAATTTTATCAGTTTAAATAAGACCCTCATTTTTTTTTTACACCAGGGCCTTTGATGCCTATGCGCCACTGGAATGAGGATGACCAGTGTTGTTATTAGACATGTTCACATGTTTGTACTCTGTATCTACTATTTTAGAATAGAGCAAAAGTTTTAGGTCACGGGTTCGAACCCTGATGAGTGCCGGTGATTTTTTTAATCATTTACATTTGTTCGACAAAACGAATACTGACGATAAGTTTTACTTAAACTACTTATTTAAAGTATATATAGGACTGGGTGGATTTGAAAGGTTGTACTTTGGGCTAATATGAGGATCTACTGATAAAATTCGCGACGAGCTAGCCACTTGTTCGGTGTAGACTCATACCATCGGCTACAACGAGGTGGGATTAAAACCCCTCCGCTGGGTACCCTGGGGCCGTCTAGGCGGTCTCGGGCGCCGTAAGGCCCCCGTGATGATATATATATATATACTGATTAAATCGAACATCTTTTCAATAAAAAACTTTTGGCTTCCCTATACAAATTGGTCATTTTAACATTACTAGTTGGTATGGAGAAGCCATTTTTTTTTCATTGGCGACACATGGTTCCATGGGAAAAGTTGTTTAAATTGATCAGTATAATCTCATATTAGCCTAAAGTACAACCTTTCAAATTTACCATGTATTTAATAAACACTGTTCTAAATAAACATAAAAATAAATATTTTATGTTAAAGAAATATATAAGTACAAACAGAAAACATTAACATAAGATGAAAGCAAAATTGTAAAAAGTAAGTTTTATTAAATAAAAGTTAAGCAATATTGAGTAGCACAGTGAAAGTAGAATGCTTACTGCTTAGGTAGGTAGCATGGTTCGCCAAACCAGTGTCCATCTTGCCTTTTTCCGGATTTGAGTGTTGCACTACTTTTTTTTTAATGTTATGAGAGAACAGCATGTGACTTTGTATACAGGGTGAATTTTCAAGTGTGCCTTCAAAAACTACAAGGAATAGCGAAAAATGCTCAAAAGAGTCTCGGGGTCGATTTTGATAAAAACTAATATTGCATTATTTTATTTTTTATTTTTTCACCTAACCGGAAACCGGTTGATTTTGAAAAAAAGAAACTCATACTGTATTATTGCACCGGGACAAAGGAAAGTCCTAATTTTTAAGAAAATTAATGTTTTTCAGCCCTAACTAATAAATTGTTTGAAATGATAGGAATTATTTTCAATACAAGGTACATAGCTGAATTAGCTTTTTCTTATTTTTATTAAAAAAAATATGTCAAACAATTTGATTAGTTGGTAATATAAAGTAGACGGTTGTAAAGTATGATTTTATTTTTATATTTTTTTATATTAAAAATTAGCACTTTCCTTTAGTTTGCCGCTTGGTATACTTATCAGAATTTGATTCTTATAAGCGACACTATCAGCTGGTGCAATAATACAGGTTGAGTTTTTTTTAATCAACCGGTTCAATTCCCGCCTAGAAAAATAATTTAAAAAAAAATCTAATGATGCAATTTTGTTTTTATCAAAATCAGCCCGAGACTCCTTTGATTATTTTTCGCTATTCCTTGTGGTTTAGGATTTGGCCTTGAAGGCACACTTGAAAAATTCACCCTGTATACTTGGTGGTAGTAGCCATAAAACAATCCATGAATGCAGGCGACCAATAACAATGATGTTCTACAACAGTATTGATCGTACCCACTAAATAATTAGATCACAGCACAGGGCATGTTTTTTTTTTTTTTTTTTTTTTATAATCATTACATTCTGTTGTGTTTAATAAAATAGTTAATTATTGCCGTAAAGAAATCATAAATTTGTCTGGTCATTCCGTAATAGAAACAAATTTGCATTACGAGTTTATCCTCCTGATTTGTAACCGCACCCTAGAAACGTCTTTCATATCCGGGACAAGAAATCGATGTAATTATAATAATATAATATGTAGGACATAATAATAATAAATACCATCACAGGTGCCTTTTTTGGCTCCCTAAAAACGTTTAAACGGCCTCAGGGTACCCAGCAGAGGGATTAACCCGTCCTCATTCCGACGGTGGTATTCGGACGCAACACCTAACAAGTGGCGAGGTTGTTGCGGTGTTTATGATGGTACGAGTATAGAGTCGTTGTATAAAGCGGTCACCCATCCCATGTCCGAAAACGTTGTCATCTGCTTAACCTTGTTATCAGTTGCACAGTGACTTAACCACTAGGCCGCTTTTTAACCGACTTTAAAAATGAGAAGGTTCTCGATGTTTTTTTTTGGGATTTTACCTTATATGTCTGTCAAATCTTAACTGCTTTTGAAAAATATTAGACATTAATTATATATATATATATATATATAAACAGTTTCACATGTTGGTATAGTGAAACCGGGACCGACAGCTTAACGTCTCTCCGAGGCACTATAGTGGTGTTGTCAAACAAATGTACATAATTTTTTTATTAAAAACTCATTGGTACACACCGGGATTCGAACCAGGGACCTAAGCGTTTTTAAGTCCAAGGTCTAACTACCACGTATATAATAGACATAAATAGATAAATAATAATTCTTATTATGCAATTCGTAATCTATAAGCAATTGGTACAGCATGTACTGGCCGTTCTGTATATGTTTATAGACACCCAGACCATAGCAAACAGTACAGAAATAACATACTACAATTGTTTTGCCATGAGTGAGCATCGAACCCACGACCTCTGGATATAATGCCGACGGTGCAACCACTAGACGACATAGGTAATCTCTTATAATAGTTGTCAGTATCTTGAGCACTCTTGATACCCAGACATAAATTTTTCTCCATCCATTTCAAAGTCCTCGCAGTTTTATCGTCAAATCAATCGTCCGTTTCGTAACTGCACTAAGAAAGGAGACTACCACCTCGACAAGAAAGCGATACAGTAGTCTCCGGAAATAATAAATATATAATGCACAAAATTAATAGCAGATTTTTGACAGAATTAAATCTAGAGTCTGTTACTACTCGTACCACAAAATAGTTTTTTTCATATATTTTTTATTGGAGCACAGCATATGACTTATTTGTATCTACCTGATGGTAAACAGACCTATGAAATCCATGAATAGGGTCGATCAATAAATTGTTGTTTAAGAATATTGATCGCTCCTCGCTAAATGATGCAGTTACGAAATGGGCAGCGACAAAGATGTATTTGCATTACGAGCCTATTTTAATATCCTCGCTGCTTTATCGTCAAATCTGTCGCCCGTTTCGTAAACGCACCAATAAAGGAGACTACCACCTCGACTATAAATCGAAGCAGTAGTCCCCGGTAAACCGTTGAACCCCCAGACTAAAACCGAAACATGACTAGGTCACTTGAGGGTTTTTGCATCTGTATGGGCGGCGGTAAAGAGTCCGGTCGGTCGGCCTGGCATATGTAGACCTTCCTCCCACCTAAATAAAAATATAATGTGAGCCAAATTAAAAAGAAAAGATCACATTTTTATGATTAAAGTTTATAGTCAGATGCTAGAGGATTGATTATGATTTTAATGAGTGTGGCAGTGAAAATTGCGATTTTCAGCACTTGTAGCATGGCGCCCAAGCGTGATAAAAAAGATCCAAATATAAGATAGAGATCAAAGATAAGATTAAATTTTGCTATTTGGGCCACAAAGGGCATTAGAATAAGTAGGGATACATTATACGATCTATATGACAAAAGATCATACACATCTGACCAAAGTTTCCACAATTATGTTAGGAATTATTCAAAATTATTTAAAAAAGTTTGTATCATAGCTAAATCTATTTATATTGGATCTAAAATCAAACAGTCAGATAATAAATCCAAGTGTGTATGGAAAATGATAAACACTGAAACTGGAAAAAATCAAATTAGGCAAAATAATATTTCAATTAGACAGAATGGATTATCGTCCTGTTTCTGTCCTACCATCCTTAAGTAAAATTTTCGAAAAAATAATTCTCGGTCAACTGTTAAGTCATTTTAATACAAATAAATTGTTGCATGATCAACAATACGGGTTTACAAAAGGAAGAAACACAACTAATGCCGGTACAAGTTTGATTGCGGAAATAATCGATGCTTGGGAAAATTCTCAGGACCTCGTTGGTGTTTTCTGTGATCTATCTAAGGCGTTTGATTGTGTTGATCATCAAATTTTGTTAGATAAATTAGAATTTTATGGTATTCGCGACTTAGCTTTAAATCTATTGAAATCTTACCTTTCCAATAGAACTCAAGGTGTTAATATTGATGGCTGTCTATCCGAAGGGGCCCTTGTAAAGATGGGTCTTCCGCAAGGCTCAATTTTAGGACCATTCCTCTTCCTAGTATACATCAATGACCTTCCTCATATGGTTCAGGAGATGGCGAAGATAGTAGCTATTTACTGATGATACATCTCTACTGTTTAAAGTTACTAGAAAAGATAATATACTATCATCAGCAAATGACACTCTGGAAATGGTTTCGAAATGGTTCACGGCGAATAATTTAGTTTTAAATGCTAAGAAGACTAAGTGTCTAAAATTTACGCTCCCCAACGTAACTAGTATTAATTCCACAGTGAAGTTAGGTGGTACTGATCTGGAATTTGTTGACTCCACTGTGTTTTTAGGGATCACAGTCGATTCCAAACTACAGTGGAAAGCTCACATAAATACTCTATCCAAAAGATTGAGCTCTGTTGCATATGCAGTCAGAAAAATCAGACAATTAACTGATGTTGCAACAGCCAGACTAGTGTACTTCGCCTATTTTCACAGTATAATGACGTATGTTCTTATAATGTGGGGATCCGCGGCAGATTTTGATACTATATTTATTTTACAAAAGAGGGCTATTCGGGCAATATATGGCATGAAAGCTCGTGATTCTCTCCGGGAAATATTTCCTATGATTGATGTATTGACACTACCATCTCAGTATATTTATGAGAATATATTGTACGTCAAGAAAAACTTAAGTATGTTTAGTAAAAATGGCGACAGGCATAATTTAAACTTAAGAAATATAGATAAAATTGATATTTCAAAGTTTAGACTGCAAAAAACTAATAAATGTTTCGTCATTAACAGTATAAGGTTATTTAATAAATTACCTAAAAGTATTATAGATTTAAGTGAAATAAAGTTTAAAAATTGTATAAAACAAACATTAATCCATAGGGCTTACTATAGAGTTAATGACTATATTAATGATAAAGATGTCTGGACCCGTTCTGATCTGCAATTGAGGTCTCACAACTAGTATTGCCTTTTCAATTGTAGTTTTAAATTGTACTAGTACCCTAGTAAGGTATGTTAAATCTGATATTGTAATAATTTATTATTACTTAATTTATTTTTTATTATATTTAACTTTTTATCTTTGGATAAGGTATATCTTATGATTACTTATTTATATTTACGTTATACAGGTACTCTGTTATTATATATTATTATTTAGTAAATTGCCTGTACTATTTAGTATTTTCAGGTCATTACATTGGTACAGTAACCAATTGCTATACTGTTAAATAATCTGCCATAGGGTGTTTTGTGCACGCTTTTAGTAGGATTAGAGCATTTTAAGTATGCTACCATATGCTGTTTGCATATCGGTAACTCAATGGCTGTGTTCCTCTGTTAATGTGTGTGAAGCACCAGAGTTTTTTACTTGCTGGTACCTTTTTCTCCGGGGTGTCTCCGGGGGGATCGACTTTACAACTAGTGTTTACGCCCTTGAAGATACCGATCCATATAACTATGTTAATGCGATTGATGGTCATTCAAAAATATATACAGCCAATATAATGACAATAATATAATATAAGAACTAATATTTAAGGCGTGGATACGGTTGGTGAGGTTGGTCGCCTCGGTGGCACTCTTGTATGGCGGATGATAATCGGATGGTCAATGTAATCAGCTAACCACCTAGTCTTACACTAGTTGGTTATGTAGCGTGCGTTCGGTTGGTTGTTTTTTTTTTCTTTTTTAATATTTTTATTTTATGACACCTTTTATTAATTAATATATATATATATAGCAGCCTAACCAAGCGCACTCTAGACCTTATTGTTAAAACTCTTTTTTTTTTTTTTTTTGACTATTCATAAATATCTGTAAAGATTTACATGAAATAAATAAGATTTGATTTGACTTGATCCCAGGTCTATGGATAAAATAGCTTGTTATGTCAAATATAAAAAAAAAACATGTCAAAATATTTTATATAATATTAATCATATTTCTTTGGTCACTAACTAAGCTCTAAGGCTTGTACTAACTGTGCCAGAAAGAACGATTCAAAATTTTATATTACAGTTAACTTAGTATTAGGGGGAAGATTTCAATTTTTCTGAAAATTATAAAAGTGGTAAATTACGAAGTTTTATATTCTTTTTCCTAGATAACTGAAAAGCCCTGTAATATGGCAAACTACCCGTAAAACTTTTACCCCGCTCTGTATTCAAAATAAAATATACTACTTCTGTTAAAACAGCTATATATTGCAAAGAACAGTATGTGTACCAGATTTCAAGTGGTACCTTTCGTTGCCTATATTTTACTAAATTTTTTTTCACCCCCTAAATTCGAATTTTGTAAATTCCACTACAACATTACTATCCTAATTACATATTCACTTTTTTTTTTCAGATTCACAGTTCAGTTAGTTAAAGCCAGGACAAGTTATTTTATATATATTCATATACTAGGTACACTAGCTTTTTACAAAGTTTAAGTGTTATTAATACCTTGCTACTCATTGTACATTATTCCAGTAGGCCCTGGAGTTAGATAAAAAAAAATCTGAATATTTTAACTAACTATCTGTCAATTTTATCTAAAATAATTGTATTTTCCATATAGTTTTAGATTTTTATTGAATTACAGTGCCACGAGAGTGCCACAATACAATTGACTTTAATTAATAAAAAATCCTGAAAACTTGAATGAAGACGTTGTTGCTGAAAATTGCAATTTTAAACTATTAAGTAACTGGATTTGAATTGCCCACAGTGTAAATTACATTTAGAATAAAATTATTTTCTCCTGAACCCTGAGGACGACAGACGTTTTCTAGCGCTGCAGGGCACCCTTGATGATCCCCATCATGGTCACATCTAACAATATATTTCATCATTTAAGAAAAACCCTTTTTTTTCCGAATGTGTACTAATAATAATAATAATATGCAGGATAATTTACACATATTACTCTGGTCACAAACTAAGCTGTGGGTTTACCGGTTTTCAGGAGACTACTGCATCGATTTCTTGTCGAGGTGGTAGTCTCCTTTCAGGGTGCAGTTACGAAATGGGTAGTTGAATTGACGATAAGGCAGCGAGTCGCCCCCCAATTAGTAATCGCCACATTTAGCCGGCATAGTAGGAGCGATCAATTATTGATAGGCCCCATTCATAGATTTTGTAGGTCTGAACATGTGTTTGACAAAGCCACTACTATGCCTCAGAGAACACGTTAAGCTATCGATCCCAGTTTCACTACATCAACTAGTGAAACTGTTTATTACAATATAAAAATACCACGACGAGCTTGCCACATGTCCGTTGTAGGCTAAGAATAAAATCCATCAGCTACTAAAAGGCGGGAATAAAACCCCGCCGCTGGATACCCTGAGGCCGTCTAAGCGCCTGTAATGGTATACCTAAGATATATTAAAAATAATCCAGAGTTTAGTGTTTCTAATAAAATACTTATGTTATAAAATAGACTATATAATTTCCATAACGGTTCCGCTAGCTGCATATCCCCCTTTCATTATATAGTTTTATTTACGAATTTCGCCGCGACGCATGCGAACGTGCCTCGAAACCAAATGATCCCTATATTATAAACCCGGCTAGACTCAAGCCGTCTTCTACTCGTGTTATAATACTTGTCAGGTTGTTTCGAGGTTTAGGAGTTTTTTGAAGTATTTTTTAAGGTGCTGAATCACGAATAAATATATCTTTCCACCCACCAATGATATTTTAAATATACATATGTCCACCAATGATATTTTAAATAAACGTATAACGTTTATAAAATAATAGAAAATAATGTTCCGAGCTAGCGGCGCTATACATCTATATGTATTATAAAATTGTGTAAGAGAGATGGCAAAATTATAAAAGTGAAACAAAAGAAACTAGTTCGCTCTCTCTTTCTTCACCTGCATATGGCGACATTGCGTCAGGCAGCGGTCAGTTATTAGATTGTTTGGAAAAATAATTGAATTATACTAAATATCATTGCATACTTACATGTGGCATGAGATCCCTTGTATTTTGTTTACTTTGGAGACATAATTGGCACACTTCCGAAACACACGATGGCATTTTGATAAATTTTGGTAAGGACACAGGTATCTACAAGGTTTAATAGGGTAATATGCATGTTTTTTTATTTTATTTCATTACTTGATAGAGTAACTACATTAGACCCTAAAAACAAATATTAAACATTTTTTAAAGGGTAATAACACAAAATAAAAGAGTTTAAACTTTATATGCCACTACCGCAGTAAAAAACGGTACATCACTAGCCGCCATTCTGTGACGTCATTCGTGGTCAAAAAGCATATTAGTTTAATGTTATTGCACCTCAATATTAGTCAAAAGTCACAAATTACCATAATAAAGGACAATAAATACACAAGAAAACAAGAAACTGTAGACTACAGAACACACGTTGACATTTGTTTGTCGATGACGTCACATGTAATGTTTGCTAATGTCGGAGCGTTTAGAAATGCGTTCCGTTTCTACAAAAAAAATGGATTTTTAAATCGTTATTATAAAAAAATAGCTAATCAAAATAAAATAGATTACTGTATATATGTTTAAAGACATAAAAGAAACATTATATATTAAAATAATAATAATTGGCGTTACATGCATATTCCCTGTTACGAGACATACCAATTGGGACGTATTTGAGCCTTCACGTCATATCTCCTTTTGCTTTTTACAATATCATAGCCACCCACTGTTTTCTCTGATATTTATTCTACTATAGGACATTTTGTTTCCACATATTGCCCTGGTAACAAACTAAACTCTAGGCTTGTACTATGTGTACCAGAAACAACGATACAATAAAGTAAAGTCGGTAAATGTGACATATGCGGGTAATATGGACACAACTCTTAGCTATGCCGATATAAAGTTAATAATCAATAATCATCTAAACTACAGATTATATCAGCGCAATTATTAACGACTCTGCTTTGTTCTGCGATGGCACGGGACTTCACGGGAGTAACCATTAGTGCTATGGGAGCAATTAGATGATTTTTTGAACATTTATTATTATAATTTTATTGGTGAGTAAATCGAACTTTTTTATATTGTCACCTACTTAGAATACGTTAATTGATAGATAAAATCGTTCGTATATAAATTTAGTATTAAAATATTTATTTTTGATATTTATTAACGATTAATTTTAAAATAATCTAAAAATATTTAAAAGTGAGTCTTTACATGGGTAAATGGGTATTATAGAGTAGTGCTATATGAAATATAATAAGATGTAGTGTTTCATAATAACCGCAAGTTTATATTTATTTTCAGATTATAGCTCCCAAAAAAAAAGTTCAGAGATAAAGAGGCTATCAATCAACAAGTTCTTCTGAAAATGAGCAAGCTACTTATGATGACTTAGACAATGATTCGCCTAATACAGAAGATGCAAGTTTTAAATGTATTGACACGTTTTCAGAAGATCAGAATGGAGAGGGATGGATCAGTGCTTGCTGTGTGGACGGTGGGCTCATGGAGATTGTGCTGGGTGTGAGTATATTTGTGAATTTTGCTGTAAAAATTACTAGTAAAGGTATAAGGGAATACAAATATGACGGTAAGATCACCTATTCCATATTACCCGCCGATTTTTTTTATGTCAGTAATTTAGTTGTTTTTGTTGTTAAAAAACAACAGTATTTAATACTGTTGTTTTTTATTTAAAATTTATAATTTTAGTAATCCTGATCTTTTGAGAGGAATAAATTATATATTTAAACATATTTCAAAGGCTGTATTATTTTAACAAATGCGAATTTTATTTACAAAAATAAGATTGGTTTTCTATAATTACCGACCTTACTCTACATATTATAAACACTCAGACCATGGGAAATTGTATAGAAAATAATACTAATATTGTTTTCTAATGTGTGGGATGCAACCCACGACCTCCAGATGCAACGCTAAAGGCGCAACCGTCTAGACTACGGAGCCGGTCAAATATCGAGTTAGCTGAGCTGTACTCTTGTTTCTTAACTGAAGCTAAGCGAGGAAACACAAAGTCCGCATTCTAAGCTCTAGTTTTCTACTTTATTTACGAATTATTCTATTATCTCATCTCATCTCATCCCGTAACCGCATCTTTTAGCACATATAGGTTTATATAGAGTGACAAAAAACACAGTTTATCGTACTACTACCACTTCGTCCCAAAATCCAAATCCTGTTGATCGAGAACGAAGTCGCAGAATCATACATTTTTGTGTCTTTCGTCCCGGGGCGGGTTTTTTTCTTAAAATATATATTTCGTATTCCACTTCAAACCCTCGACTATTTTTTTTAACATACATGAATTTATCTGTAAACACCGTATAGATTATAGTATTAGACCCTAAGTCCAGATGTTTAGTACGAAAAGTAGTCGTGAGTAAAAGTAATGTATACTAAAATGTACCTACTATCAAACTTCCTTCCTACAGCCTAGTTCTTACAGCGCAGCGTCGTAACCTCTTATGAATCCACCGCATCGTTCTCGAACTGTAGAGACGAATCTAGAGTCTTGTGCTTACCTATAGATCTAAATACCTATGTATTTACCAAATAATGTATTTTACTGACAAAATTATACGTGGTGGTCTTTTACACTTAACTAAAAAACAATACAATTGCAGATTTAATTACACAAGCATTTTATTAAAATCGAAAAAGAACAACCAATATTTGGTAAGGCCAAGTTTCTGAAAGCATGGTAGCGGTTAAATCGCTATAATAAAACTATCTATTTATATATTATATTCTCGTTTTGTAGTTGGTAGTATTGTGTATATGTATGTATATATATAAGATATATTTAAGTAGTGTATAATAGATTGTAAGTATTTTATATAATATTGACTGGTTTATATACTCAGTTACTGTATTGCACCTACCTCACTTATTAACTGCTTTTATTGTCCCGAAGGTTTGACTGGCATTCTGCGGATACAAATGCGGCATTAAGTCCGCCTTTGTATTTTGTATGCAATAAAGATTTAAATCAATAAATCTATGCAGCGCACGCAACGTAAGCTCTCAAAAGAAACAAATTTTCCGCGTTTTCCCATCACTTTTTATTGATGCTCCGCTGCATTTGTTGTAGCGTGATGTTATATAGCCTATACCCTTCCTCGATAAATAGGCTATCCAACACTAAAATAATTTTCAAAATCGGTTTATTAGATCCAGAGATTAGCCCCTACAGCATTACAAACTCCCAAACTCTACCTATTTATTAGTATATATATGTTATATTTAATAGTATATAAATTGTATTAATTGCTAAACAACTTTTAATAAATATTATTTCCCTCTTCATCACAATAAGCCCTGTGCGAGTTTGTTTTAACGTTCTCACTGCGTTAAGTGAGTACTCTCCACATGAGGCTCTTTGGATGTGAAGCTACGGCTCTTTAGTTCCATACGCAAATATATAAATAAGTAATTATCTAATAATTCCATTTATATATTATCTAATTTACTGTGAAAAACACTACTTATGTATATATGAATAAATAGATATGTTTTTCTTATGAATGAATTTGTGAAAATGTTTAGATATTTTTATCAAAAAACTTTATTTATGCGAGTACTATTTAATTTTGGCAAAAAAAAATTGTGGCTCTCTAAAAACTTTAAGATTTTATATATTGTAATTTTTGACTTTTCTAAAAGTTCTAATAAATACTTAAGTTGTATGGTTTAAACGACTTATTTCAGAACTAAAGAGTTCATTAACAGTCTCTAATAATATTCAAACATTTCGTGGCACACAAGTAAATAAACTGACACTAGTCATACATGTTACCCTAGTACGGGTATCAAGAGGACATAAAAAAAACATTTATTTTTTTATTGTTATTTCCATTTAATATTATAAATTGAGGTCTTTTTTTTATTGGAGCATGGCTTGTGACTTTGTATTCCCGCATGAAGTTTGGCTATAAGATTTTACTATAGTACTAAGTAAATGATAGTAGGTACTTCGACTCGCCGGGCTATGTACCTACGTTGTCATTTACTATGTTTATATAACTTACCCAATTGTTGTTTGTATGATACCAATTGTTTTTATTTTATTTCTACTTCATTTTTGTTTTTATTGCATTTATATAATATTAAATTCAAATTGATTAAATTAGGTAAAGCGACTAACAAAACTAACAAAATATTATATATTTTAACATTTTCATGTTAAGTGAATTTTGTAAATTCTTTTGAAAATAAAGTTCTTTAATTAAACCGACATTAGTTAGAGATCCACCATTTGCATCGCTCTATTTGTCAATTTAACTTTGTTTTCAATTGGTAGATTATAAAAATAATAAATACCATCACGGGTGCCTATTTAGCCCCCGTCGTTCGTTTAAACGGCCTCAGGGTATCCAGCGGAAGGATTAACCCGTCCTCATTTCCCCGATGGTATTCGGAGGCAACACCTAACAAGTGGCGAGCTTGTTGCGGTGTTTATGGTAAAAAAGTCTCGTTGTATAAAGCGGTCACCCATCCCAGGCCGGTCTTGTTGTCATCTGCTTAACCTTGTTATCAGTTGCCCAGTGACTTGACCACTGTGTATATAAATAATAAGCGTATTAACGGTAGATTATACCCTGAAATATTGTAGTAAATACTTATGGCAGGGAGCTACAGTTTTAACGTTAATCTTACGCAAACAGATAGAAACATTTTTAGGTGGGAGGACGTTTGTATACTTCGCTAGGCCGACCGGCCGGTTTCGCCACCACCACCCATACAGACACATAAACCGTAAAGTGACCTAGTCATGTTTCGGTTTTATTTTGTAAGCTTATATTTTTCAGGATACTATACTGCATCTTTTCTTCGAGGTGGTAGTCTCCTTTCAGCGTGCAGTTACGAAACGGGTCATTTGACGATGAAGCAGCAGTAGACTCGTAAATCAAATAAGTCTTTGTCGCCGCCCATTTTGTAACCGCATCATTTAGCCGGCATAGTGCGAGGGATCAATGCTGTTAAACAACAATGTATTTCCTGACCCTATACATGGACCTTGTAGGTGTACTTACCATCAAGTAGATACAAAGACATAAGCCGTGCTCCAGCAAAAAAAATTGCGGTAACAGATAAATTTATAAGATATAGGTAATTTAGGTATAATTACTAACTAAACTCTTAGTAAAGACTCATATTGTTTTAATTACTCTAATATAAAATAAATAGGTAAATACTATATAAATGTTGGTTCAAAAACGGATTCCTTTTCCGAACTCGTTTTAAGCTCTGATGTAAGCCTGTGATAAGAAAAGCAGTTTTTTCTGGCACTATACATACACAATAGTAATAAAATAATATACTATTATTTCATGATAACTAGGTTTAACATTTGTAAAAACAAATTGAACCTTAATGCCAAGGCGTAGGTTCAAAAATTGAAGTGTAAGTACCGAAATGCTGTCTTAAAAATATACATTGTTGACTTGTCGAGGTTATAAAGGTTAAAGTTTTACCTTATATATTGATATATGATAGTTATATATTGATATATGATAGTTATATATTGATATATGATAGTTATATATGATAGTTAGCTTGCAGTTTACCGTACAACGCATTAAAATGTATATTTTTATTTATTTACAATAACTTTATAAATAAATAAAAACAGTTAGATGTGTTTCTTATTAGTTACCTATCTATTAGGTAAAATGTAAAAATTGAAGCAATTAAATTTATTGCCAAATATTTCGCCTCGCTAAGCGGCGCGGCGTCATTAGTGACAGAAGGTCGTTGTCATAAAAAAAAGTGAGGAAGAAGACAATAGTTATGTACTTATCAGAAAAATATATATTATATACGTGGTGGCCGGATTGGTTGGACCTTAAAAACACTTAGGTCCCTGGTTCAAACCCGATTTTTTTTTTATTAAAAACTCGTGTACCAATGAGTTTTTAATCAAAAAAATTAAGCACATTTGTTTAACAACACCACTATAGTGCCTCGGAGAGGATTTCACTATACCAACTTGTAAAACTGTTTAAAGGTGGGTTATTGAGTCTATCCAAACATCGCGGCGAGCTAGCTACTTGTTCGGTGTAGACTCATAACATCGGCTACGATGAGGTGGGATTAAAAACTCCTCCACTGGGTACCCTGAGGCTGTCTAGGCGGTCTCGAACGCCGTAAGGCACCCGAGATGATATTTATATTTTTTTTTTTTAAATAGCTTCATCATCATAGACCTATATTAAATATTGTAGGAAAAATAATAAGATAAGAAGGAGATAACATCATAAGCATTTTATGTCCATTGTTGGTTAGATAAGAGATTAACTAAACAAATTAAAACAGGGGAAAAATGTAAAGAACAGTGACGTCACATTATAGGTTGACTCAAAAATCTCCCTTTAATAGTTTTATAGCCTTATTCATAAAAACTTATTAAGGCCTTGAAGAACACTTTAGTTATAGTTTTTCTCTCTTTAACGCATAATGATGAATATGCGTAAAAGAGACAAAACCTTACTAGAGTGTTCTATAAGGACTCAATCTTTTTTTTTATACCGGTGTTAGTCTTTAGTAGTTTAGCCATGAAAACGGACGGACTCACTTTCACATTCATATTATTAGTATGAAGAAAGTACGATACAAATAAGTGAAAGTGATTCTTCACAAAAAAAAATTAAAAATTCTTCTTCACTTAAGATTTTTTTTTTTTTTACTAAAGCTAGTAAAGATTTATTTTGATTTTTTTATGTAAAACATAATAATTAATTGTAAATTCAAATACTAGCTATAGCACAGTAGATGTTGTATGTAAAAGGCAGGCGAGTCTCGAACAGTGCCCGCCGCGTCGCAAGGTTGGCGCGCGGGCAAACGAAGCGAGGTCATTGCTACCATGCCTCACCATCACTACATTGGCCTAAATTCCCTGAATTAGGGTACCGTACTGACCCCTAATATAACCTTACGAAAATTATACAACTATATTTTTGATATTTTGTTTTTTAAATGTAGAGTTTTTAGACGTGGTGGCCGAGTTGGTTTGACCTTGGACTTAACAACACTTAGGTCTCTGGTTCGAACCCCGGTGTGTATGTAATGAGTTTATAATTTAAAAAAAATATGTCCATTTGTTTCACAACACCACTATAGTGCCTCGGAGAGCACGTTAAGCTGTTCGTCCCGGTTTCACTATACCAACTTGTGAAACTGTTTATAGATGGGTTATTGATATATATATTGATAGATAGTATATGGGTTATATCTATTCAAAAAATCGCGATGAGCTAGCCGCTTGTTTGGTGTAGACGCATACCATCGGCTACGATGAGGTGGGATTAAAAAAAACCCTCCGCTGGGTGCCCTGGGGCCGTCTAGGCGGTCTCGGGCGCCCGTAAGGCATCCGTGATGATATGTATGTAGTTTTTATACATGGTGAATTTGAATGGGTGTACTTTGGGCTAATATGATATTCTACTGATCAATACGAACAACTTTTCCCATGGAACCATGTGTCGCAAATGAAAAAAAAAATTGCCTTCTCCATACAAACTAGTAAAGTTAAAATGACCAATTTGTATGGGGAAGCCATATTTTTTTTTCATTTGCGACACATGGTTCCATGGGAAAAGTTGTTCGTATTGACCAGTAGAACATCATATTAGCCCAAAGTACACCCATTCAAATTCACCCTGTATACAGAATAAAGGAAACTGTCTCACAGGATTGGAGTCTGTAATAGGTTTATTATAGTAATCTAGTAATTCTGATGTAATTAGATTCTACCTTAAACTTGGTAGACTTAAAACTAGTCTTACTTACATTTGGCCTCGAAGACTGTTTTTTATTTTATTATTTTAAAATGACGGCCTTAACTTTTTTAAAGAAGCATTAAATCACACTGTCTTAGTTGCATTTAATAATATACTAAGGGCCTGTATGTAATTCAAAAAATCCTTAAATCTAAGGTAGCCTTAAATTGTGACTTACCTGTAATTAAACGCAAGGTATGTCAATGACAGACTTCTAAGGCCGTTGTATCATTATTTTTAATTTTAAAATGGCGGTATTAATTTTTAAGGTAGAATTTAATACACTAAGCAGCGTTAAATATAACTTACCAAAGATCATGGGTTTGATTCCCAATCGGGATACCAATACATTACGTTAGGTGGGAGGAAAGTCTCTATAACTTCGTTAGGCCCACCGACCGGTCTCGTTACCATCGCCTATACAGATGCAAAAACCGTAGAGTGACCTAGTCATGTTGCGGTTTTAGTCTGTGGGTTCACCGGTTTTCAGGAGACCACTGTATCAATTTCTTGTCGAGGTGGTAGTCTCCTTACAGGGTGCGGTTACGAAATGGGTAGTTAAATTGACGTAAGGCAGCGAGTATATTAAAATATACTCGTAATGCAATTCGTCATTGTCGCCCCCATTTCGTAATCGCATTATTTAGCCGACATAGTGGGAGCGATCAATATTAAGGACAATTATTGATCTACCTGGTGGTGATCAGACCTGCAAAAACCATGAATGGGGTCAATTCATGGTTTTTGCAGGTCTGATCACCACCAGGTAGATACAAAGTCACATGTCGTGCTCCAATAAAAAAAAAAACATGTACGGTATCCCGATATAGGTAAGCTTTTGTGTGTAATTTGATTAATGATAATTTGCTTTAGTTTGGGTATTTATATACTTATTATTAATATAATAAAAAATAACAATATTAATTTTAAAAAATCTCATCAGTATAGGTATTATTTTTATTTGTTATTATATAAATTGAAATGATAATGAATGAAAATGCAATGAAAAATTTCGTGAAGCGTGGGACTCGAACCACGACCATCGGTTTTACGTTACAGCACTTATCCAACGAGCCATACTTCATGAAATTTGCCATTGCTTTTTTCCTATATTTAATTTTATTTTTCATTTAGAAGTAATTAACATAGTTTCACTTTAAATGAAATATAGTAGGCATTTACTTCTGATACCAACATAATTAAATTCAATCCTGCGTCAGACAGAAGTCAATAGGGTTTATTATCTGGCATGCTAAAAAAATATTATAGTCTTACCTAACGAGCCGTCTGTACCAAAATTTTGGAAAGTGAATTGTATATGACCCTAACTAATTGTGTAAAAAATGTAGCAAACAGTCATAGAATATATTGATGCCAAGAATATGTTCGAGGCAAAAGAAGTATTCAGAGATAAACAAGTGGCAAACGATTATGCAAGTACGAGAACTTTACAAATTTAATTTAGTGAGTTTTCACTCGGCGAGTTATTAACTGGTTTTTAATATTTATTCAGTATCTAAATATATTTTTAACACAATTAAACTGTAAGTTGGGTTGCTCCTTTAAAGTTATACCACAGAAAAAATAATAGTACAAGTAGTTATATGTAGTTATATAGTAACCTGTATTAGGAGCAACCCGCCTCTTCAGTTAAAACTTAATATCTATTTACACGTACATTTTAAAAAAGTAAATTAATTTAGGGCCTGACCGAAGAACACGATCGCCAATCGAATCGCCGAATCGATCAATAAAAATGTATAGGAATTTTACTCTATGGGTAGAGCTTGGTCGACTAGAAACGTCAAATCCAGAAATCCATCGATTTCTTGTCGAGGTGGTCTCCTTTCAGGGCGCGGTTACGAAATGGGTGGTTGAATCGACGATAAGGCAGCGAGGATATTAAAATATACTCGTAATGCAATTCGCGTTTGTCGCCGGCATAGTGGGAGCAATCAATGTTGTTGAAGAACAATTAATGATTGACCCCATTCATGTACTTTGTAAGTCTGCTCACTACCAGGTAGATACAAAGTCGCATGGCGTGCTCCAATATAATAAAAAAACAGCTTTTCGTGTTTACTTCCTCCTATAACCTAGAGTCCTTTAAATGCAGCGTGAATAGACATCTTAAGCCGACATAGTGATGGCAATCAGCGGTATGCACCGGCTAGTCTCTATCTTTCCTGGGCATTAAATACTGCTTTATATCAGGTGAATGGAAGGTCAGTAGTTGAGTTTTAAAAAAAAGATGAACAAACAGCAAATACCAGATGTTTCTATTTTTCGCCATTAAAGAGTCTCATCCCAACTCCAAGATTACATCAGATCATTAGTCGTACTTAAGACATCTAATTGTCTTCAAAACACCAGTAGTAGTTGTAATCAATTTCAGGTCTATATATCAATTTAATAATAAGAAATAGGCAAAAATTTGCTTAAAATATTTATACACTAAAAGTTTCATAAAAGTTTTAATAGTAATGCAACCGTTTTTTTATAATGTAAGAATAAAATTAAGTGAGCGGATAATCATTTTAAGGCTTTAAGAATTAAAAAAATCGCTTCAAAAATAGAAATAATGACAAATTTGTAAAATAAAAAACATTATTTATTAGAATATTAGGGGGTCACAATTAAAAAAACAGACATAAGTATAACAAATACGTTATAAGTATTTTTTTAAGAAATAAATGTAGGCCTATTACGCCGCATAACGTTAGCTAAACTTTAACCAAAAGGACGTGGTTGTCTGACAATTTTCAATGTAACCAGGTTTGCTATACGTCAGAATTGTATTCTATCTATTAAAGTTTAGCTTAGCGTTGTGCGCGTAATCACCCCGCTGATATTGTTAGTCTTCCTATAACTTTGTGTTGAGTAAGAGAAATAGATAATGTGCTAACAAAAAAAAAATGAAAACGCGCAGACATGCTATTTTTTTTATTTCTGAAACATTTACTAAAACATATTTTACCTGCATATAAGCATAACGGAAGTTTTATACCGGTGTGAACTTAGCAGCCAAAATATAGCAGCTATTATAACTCGACTAATTTAAAAAGTCAATATTTCTAAGCTTATTAATTGCAATATAAACAATGGAAATCCTATGAATTATGAAAAATCTTTCAGGAAACATAAAAATTAAACAGGTTACAATATTATATCTGATGAAAAATAACATTTATCAAATATTTTGTCTGATATAACTTTACAGGTGGCCCAATTCAACGAAATGTACGAAAATGATTTCCCACCCCCCTTCCAGTGGAACCTTGATTATGAAAATTGAGTGAAAACAATCTCGTAGCAAAATAATTTTGACATTTTAACTTAACATAAAGTTTATTGTTTTTGAACATTATTATAACTTGTTAGGCAAAAGATAATTTAGGCAATGAAAAGCAACTGAAACTGTATGAAAAATATTGATTTTCTTGCTACGACAAAAAAAACTGCAAAGTACCTTTATGTAATAATTAAGCATCAAAGAAATGTATCTTCACCTTAAAACTAATATAGTAGATAAAGCTTTGCCATATCTATTGAAAAATATGTTTCAAAATTTCTTACAGTAAGGCCTTGACTGAAAAAAATTAATGAAACTACAATTTCGTAGTAAAAAATTTCATATCATAATTAAGCATCTTAAAAATCTTTCTTCACCTTACAACTTATACAGTAAATAAAGCTTTGCCTTATCTATCGAAAAATATATTTCAATATTCCTTACAGTGGGGCCTTGACTGAAAAAATTGGGTGCGACTACAATTTCGTAGTAAAAAATTTCATGTCATAATTAAGTATCTTATAAATCTTTCTTCACCTTACAAGTTATACAGTAAATAAAGCTTTGCCTTATCTATCGAAAAATATGTTCCAAAATTCCTTACAGTGGGGCCTTGACTGAAAAAAATGAGTGAGACTACAATTTCGTAGTAAAAAATTTCATGTCATAATCAAGTATCTTAGAAATGATCCTTCACCTTAAAACTTTTATAGTGAATAAAGCTTTGCCTTATCTTTTGAAAAATATGTTCCAAAATTTCTTACAGTGGGGCCTTGACTGAAAAAAATTGAGTGAAACTACAATTTCGTAGTAAAAAAATCATGTTATAATTAAGCATCTTAGAAATGATCCTTCACCTTACAACTTATACAGTTAATAAAGCTTTGCCTTATCTATCGAAAAATGTGTTTCAAAATTCCTTACAGAGGGGACTTGACTGAAAAAATTGATTGCGACTACAATTTCGTAGTAAAAAATTTTATGTCATAATCAAGTTTCTTAGAAATGATCCTTCACCTTAAAACTTTTATAGTGAATAAAGCTTTGCCTTATCTTTTAAAAAATATTTTCTAAAATTTCTTACAGTGGGGCCTTGACTGAAAAAAATTAGTGAAACTACAATTTCGTAGTAAAAAATATCATATCATAATTAAGCATCTTAGACATCTTTCTTCACCTTACAACTTATACAGTTAATAAAGCTTTGCCTTATCTATCGAAAAATGTGTTTCAAAATTCCTTACAGAGGGGACTTGACTGAAAAAATTGATTGCGACTACAATTTCGTAGTAAAAAATTTTATGTCATAATCAAGTTTCTTAGAAATGATCCTTCACCTTAAAACTTATATAGTGAATAAAGCTTTGCCTTATCTATCGAAAAATATGTTCCAAAATTCCTTACAGTGGGGCCTTAACTGAAAAAATTTAGTGAAACTACAATTTCGTAGTAAAAAATATCATATCATAATTAAGCATCTTTGAAATCTTTCTTCACCTTACAACTTATACAGTTAATAAAGCTTTGCCTTATCTATCGAAAAATGTGTTTCAAAATTCCTTACACAGGGGCCTTGACTGAAAAAAATGAGTGAGACTACAATTTCGTAGTAAAAAATTCATGTCATAATCAAGTATCTTAGAAATGATCCTTCACCTTAAAACTTTTATAGTGAATAAAGCTTTGCCTTATCTTTTGAAAAATATGTTCCAAAATTTCTTACAGTGGGGCCTTGACTGAAAAAAATTGAGTGAAACTACAATTTCGTAGTAAAAAAATCATGTTATAATTAAGCATCTTAGAAATGATCCTTCACCTTAAAACTTTTATAGTGAATAAAGCTTTGCTTTATCTATCGAAAAATGTGTTTCGAAATTCCTTACAGTGGGGCCTTGACTGAAAAAATTGGGTGAAACTACAATTTCGTAGTAAAAAATTTCATGTCATAATTAAGCATCTTAGAAATCTTTCTTCACCTTGCAACTTATACAGTAAATAAAGCTTTGCCTTATCTATCGAAAAATGTATTTCAAAATTCCTTACATTGGGGCCTTGACTGAAAAAAATTGGGTGCGACTACAATTTCGTAGTAAAAAATTTCATGTCATAATTAAGCATCTTAGAAATCTTTCTTCACCTTACAACTTATACAGTAAATAAAGCTTTGCCTTATCTATTGAAAAATGTGTTTTAAAATTCCTTACACAGGAGACTTGACTGAAAAAATTGAGTGCGACTACAATTTCGTAGTAAAACATTTTATGTCATAATCAAGTATCTTAGAAATGATCCTTCACCTTAAAACTTTTATTGTGAATAAAGCTTTGCCTTATCTTTTGAAAAATATGTTCCAAAATTCCTTACAGTGGGGCCTTGACTGAAAAAAATTAGTGAGACTACAATTTCGTAGTAAAAAAATTCATGTCATATTCAAGTATCTTAGAAATGATCCTTCACCTTAAAACTTTTATAGTGAATAAAGCTTATCTTTTAAAAAATATTTTCTAAAATTTCTTACAGTGGGGCCTTGACTGAAAAAAATTAGTGAAACTACAATTTCGTAGTAAAAAATATCATATCATAATTAAGCATCTTAGAAATCTTTCTTCACCTTACAACTTATACAGTTAATAAAGCTTTGCCTTATCTATCGAAAAATGTGATTCAAAATTCCTTACAGAGGGGACTTGACTGAAAAAATTAAGTGCGACTACAATTTCGTAGTAAAAAATTTTATGTCATAATCAAGTATCTTAGAAATGATCCTTCACCTTAAAGCTTTTATAGTGAATAAAGCTTTGCCTTATCTTTTAAAAAATATGTTCTAAAATTTCTTACAGTGGGGCCTTGACTGAAAAAAATTGAGTGAAACTACAATTTCGTAGTAAAAAAATCATGTTATAATTAAGTATCTTAGAAATGATCCTTCACCTTACAACTTATACAGTTAATAAAGCTTTGCCTTATCTATCGAAAAATGTGTTTCAAAATTCCTTACACAGGGGCCTTGACTGAAAAAAATGAGTGAGACTACAATTTCGTAGTAAAAAAATTCATGTCATAATCAAGTATCTTAGAAATGATCCTTCACCTTAAAACTTTTATAGTGAATAAAGCTTTGCCTTATCTTTTGAAAAATATGTTCCAAAATTTCTTACAGTGGGGCCTTGACTGAAAAAAATTGAGTGAAACTACAATTTCGTAGTAAAAAAATCATGTTATAATTAAGCATCTTAGAAATGATCCTTCACCTTACAACTTATACAGTTAATAAAGCTTTGCCTTATCTATCGAAAAATGTGTTTCAAAATTCCTTACCTAGAGGGGACTTGACTGAAAAAATTGATTGCGACTACAATTTCGTAGTAAAAAATTTTATGTCATAATCAAGTTTCTTAGAAATGATCCTTCACCTTAAAACTTTTATAGTGAATAAAGCTTTGCCTTATCTTTTGAAAAATATGTTCCAAAATTTCTTACAGTGGGGCCTTGACTGAAAAAAATTGAGTGAAACTACAATTTCGTAGTAAAAAATTTCATGTCATAATCAAGTATCTTAGAAATGATCCTTCACCTTAAAACTTTTATAGTGAATAAAGCTTTGCCTTATCTTTTAAAAAATATGTTCTACAATTTCTTACAGTGGGGCCTTGACTGAAAAAAATTGAGTGAAACTACAATTTCGTAGTAAAAAAATCATGTTATAATTAAGCATCTTAGAAATGATCCTTCACCTTACAACTTATACAGTTAATAAAGCTTTGCCTTATCTATCGAAAAATGTGTTTCAAAATTCCTTACACAGGGGCCTTGACTGAAAAAAATGAGTGAGACTACAATTTCGTAGTAAAAAAATTCATGTCATAATCAAGTATCTTAGAAATGATCCTTCACCTTAAAACTTTTATAGTGAATAAAGCTTTGCCTTATCTTTTGAAAAATATGTTCCAAAATTTCTTACAGTGGGGCCTTGACTGAAAAAAATTGAGTGAAACTACAATTTCGTAGTAAAAAAATCATGTTATAATTAAGCATCTTAGAAATGATCCTTCACCTTACAACTTATACAGTTAATAAAGCTTTGCCTTATCTATCGAAAAATGTGTTTCAAAATTCCTTACACAGGGGCCTTGACTGAAAAAATTGATTGCGACTACAATTTCGTAGTAAAAAATTTTATGTCATAATCAAGTTTCTTAGAAATGATCCTTCACCTTAAAACTTATATAGTGAATAAAGCTTTGCCTTATCTATCGAAAAATATGTTCCAAAATTCCTTACAGTGGGGCCTTGACTAAAAAAAATTAGTGAAACTACAATTTCGTAGTAAAAAATATCATATCATAATTAAGCATCTTTGAAATCTTTCTTCACCTTACAACTTATACAGTTAATAAAGCTTTGCCTTATCTATCGAAAAATGTGTTTCAAAATTCCTTACACAGGGGCCTTGACTGAAAAAAATGAGTGAGACTACAATTTCGTAGTAAAAAAATTCATGTCATATTCAAGCATCTTAGAAATGATCCTTCACCTTAAAACTTTTATAGTGAATAAAGCTTTGCCTTATCTTTTGAAAAATATGTTCCAAAATTTCTTACAGTGGGGCCTTGACTGAAAAAAATTGAGTGAAACTACAATTTCGTAGTAAAAAAATCATGTTATAATTAAGCATCTTAGAAATGATCCTTCACCTTAAAACTTTTATAGTGATTAAAGCTTTGCTTTATCTATCGAAAAATGTGTTTCGAAATTCCTTACAGTGGGGCCTTGACTGAAAAAATTGGGTGAAACTACAATTTCGTAGTAAAAAATTTCATGTCATAATTAAGCATCTTAGAAATCTTTCTTCACCTTGCAACTTATACAGTAAATAAAGCTTTGTCTTATCTATCGAAAAATGTATTTCAAAATTCCTTACACAGGGGACTTGACTGAAAAAATTGAGTGCGACTACAATTTCGTAGTAAAACATTTTATGTCATAATCAAGTATCTTAGAAATGATCCTTCACCTTAAAACTTTTATTGTGAATAAAGCTTTGCCTTATCTTTTGAAAAATATGTTCCAAAATTTCTTACAGTGGGGACTTGACTGAAAAAAATTAGTGAAACTACAATTTCGTAGTAAAAAATATCATATCATAATTAAGCATCTTAGAAATCTTTCTTCACCTTACAACTTATACAGTTAATAAAGCTTTGCCTTATCTATCGAAAAATGTGATTCAAAATTCCTTACAGAGGGGACTTGACTGAAAAAATTGAGTGCGACTACAATTTCGTAGTAAAAATTTTTATGTCATAATCAAGTATCTTAGAAATGATCCTTCACCTTAAAACTTATATAGTGAATAAAGCTTTGCCTTATCTATCGAAAAATATGTTCCAAAATTCCTTACAGTGGGGCCTTGACTGAAAAAAATTAGTGAAACTACAATTTCGTAGTAAAAAATATCATATCATAATTAAGCATCTTAGAAATCTTTCTTCACCTTACAACTTATACAGTTAATAAAGCTTTGCCTTATCTATCGAAAAATGTGTTTCAAAATTCCTTACAGAGGGGACTTGACTGAAAAAATTGAGTGCGACTACAATTTCGTAGTAAAAAATTTTATGTCATAATCAAGTATCTTAGAAATGATCCTTCACCTTAAAGCTTTTATAGTGAATAAAGCTTTGCCTTATCTTTTGAAAAATATGTTCCAAAATTTCTTACAGTGGGGCCTTGACTGAAAAAAATTGAGTGAAACTACAATTTCGTAGTAAAAAAATCATGTTATAATTAAGCATCTTAGAAATGATCCTTCACCTTAAAACTTTTATAGTGATTAAAGCTTTGCTTTATCTATCGAAAAATGTGTTTCGAAATTCCTTACAGTGGGGCCTTGACTGAAAAAATTGGGTGAAACTACAATTTCGTAGTAAAAAATTTCATGTCATAATTAAGCATCTTAGAAATCTTTCTTCACCTTGCAACTTATACAGTAAATAAAGCTTTGCCTTATCTATCGAAAAATGTATTTCAAAATTCCTTACACAGGGGACTTGACTGAAAAAATTGAGTGCGACTACAATTTCGTAGTAAAACATTTTATGTCATAATCAAGTTTCTTAGAAATGATCCTTCACCTTAAAACTTTTATAGTGAATAAAGCTTTGTTTTATCTTTTAAAAAATATTTTCTAAAATTTCTTACAGTGGGGCCTTGACTGAAAAAAATTAGTGAAACTACAATTTCGTAGTAAAAAATATCATATCATAATTAAGCATCTTAGAAATCTTTCTTCACCTTACAACTTATACAGTTAATAAAACTTTGCCTTATCTATCGAAAAATGTGTTTCAAAATTCCTTACAGAGGGGACTTGACTGAAAAAATTTATTGCGACTACAATTTCGTAGTAAAAAATTTTATGTCATAATCAAGTTTCTTAGAAATGATCCTTCACCTTAAAACTTTTATAGTGAATAAAGCTTTGTTTTATCTTTTAAAAAATATTTTCTAAAATTTCTTACAGTGGGGCCTTGACTGAAAATAATTAGTGAAACTACAATTTCGTAGTAAAAAATATCATATCATAATTAAGCATCTTTGAAATCTTTCTTCACCTTACAACTTATACAGTTAATAAAGCTTTGCCTTATCTATCGAAAAATGTGTTTCAAAATTCCTTACACAGGGGCCTTGACTGAAAAAAATGAGTGAGACTACAATTTCGTAGTAAAATAATTCATGTCATAATCAAGTATCTTAGAAATGATCCTTTACCTTAAAACTTTTATAGTGAATAAAGCTTTGCCTTATCTTTTGAAAAATATGTTCCAAAATTTCTTACAGTGGGGCCTTGACTGAAAAAAATTGAGTGAAACTACAATTTCGTAGTAAAAAAATCATGTTATTATTAAGCATCTTAGAAATGATCCTTCACCTTAAAACTTTTATAGTGAATAAAGCTTTGCTTTATCTATCGAAAAATGTGTTTCGAAATTCCTTACAGTGGGGCCTTGACTGAAAAAATTGGGTGAAACTACAATTTCGTAGTAAAAAATTTCATGTCATAATTAAGCATCTTAGAAATCTTTCTTCACCTTGCAACTTATACAGTAAATAAAGCTTTGCCTTATCTATCGAAAAATGTGTTTCAAAATTCCTTACACAGGGGACTTGACTGAAAAAATTGAGTTCGACTACAATTTCGTAGTAAAACATTTTATGTCATAATCAAGTATCTTAGAAATGATCCTTCACCTTAAAACTTTTATTGTGAATAAAGCTTTGCCTTATCTTTTGAAAAATATGTTCCAAAATTCCTTACAGTGGGGCCTTGACTGAAAAAAATTAGTGAGACTACAATTTCGTAGTAAAAAAATTCATGTCATATTCAAGTATCTTAGAAATGATCCTTCACCTTAAAACTTTTATAGTGAATAAAGCTTTGCCTTATCTTTTGAAAAATATGTTCCAAAATTTCTTACAGTGGGGCCTTGACTGAAAAAAATTGAGTGAAACTACAATTTCGTAGTAAAAAAATCATGTTATAATTAAGCATCTTAGAAATGATCCTTCACCTTAAAACTTTTATAGTGAATAAAGCTTTGCTTTATCTATCGAAAAATGTGTTTCGAAATTCCTTACAGTGGGGCCTTGACTGAAAAAATTGGGTGAAACTACAATTTCGTAGTAAAAAATTTCATGTCATAATTAAGCATCTTAGAAATCTTTCTTCACCTTGCAACTTATACAGTAAATAAAGCTTTGCCTTATCTATCGAAAAATGTATTTCAAAATTCCTTACAGTGGGGCCTTGACTGAAAAAAATTGGGTGCGACTACAATTTCGTAGTAAAAAATTTCATGTCATAATTAAGCATCTTAGAAATCTTTCTTCACCATACAACTTATACAGTAAATAAAGCTTTGCCTTATCTATTGAAAAATGTGTTTCAAAATTCCTTACACAGGGGACTTGACTGAAAAAATTGAGTGCGACTACAATTTCGTAGTAAAACATTTTATGTCATAATCAAGTATCTTAGAAATGATCCTTCACCTTAAAACTTTTATTGTGAATAAAGCTTTGCCTTATCTTTTGAAAAATATGTTCCAAAATTCCTTACAGTGGGGCCTTGACTGAAAAAAATTAGTGAGACTACAATTTCGTAGTAAAAAAATTCATGTCATATTCAAGTATCTTAGAAATGATCCTTCACCTTAAAACTTTTATAGTGAATAAAGCTTATCTTTTAAAAAATATTTTCTAAAATTTCTTACAGTGAGGCCTTGACTGAAAAAAATTAGTGAAACTGCAATTTCGTAGTAAAAAATATCATATCATAATTAAGCATCTTAGAAATCTTTCTTCACCTTACAACTTATACAGTTAATAAAGCTTTGCCTTATCTATCGAAAAATGTGATTCAAAATTCCTTACAGAGGGGACTTGACTGAAAAAATTGAGTGCGACTACAATTTCGTAGTAAAAATTTTTATGTCATAATCAAGTATCTTAGAAATGACACATTTTTCGATAGATAAAGCAAAGCTTTATTCACTATAAAAGTTTTAAGGTGAAGGATCATTTCTAAGATGCTTAATTATAACATGATTTTTTTACTACGAAATTGTAGTTTCACTCAATTTTTTTCAGTCAAGGCCCCACTGTAAGAAATTTTGGAACATATTTTTCAAAAGATAAGGCAAAGCTTTATTCACTATAAAAGTTTTAAGGTGAAGGATCATTTCTAAGATACTTGATTATGACATGAATTTTTTTACTACGAAATTGTAGTCTCACTCATTTTTTTCAGTCAAGGCCCCTGTGTAAGGAATTTTGAAACACATTTTTCGATAGATAAGGCAAAGCTTTATTAACTGTATAAGTTGTAAGGTGAAGAAAGATTTCAAAGATGCTTAATTATGATATGATATTTTTTACTACGAAATTGTAGTTTCACTAATTTTTTTTAGTTAAGGCCCCACTGTAAGGAATTTTGGAACATATTTTTCGATAGATAAGGCAAAGCTTTATTCACTATATAAGTTTTAAGGTGAAGGATCATTTCTAAGAAACTTGATTATGACATAAAATTTTTTACTACGAAATTGTAGTCGCAATCAATTTTTTCAGTCAAGTCCCCTCTGTAAGGAATTTTGAAACACATTTTTCGATAGATAAGGCAAAGTTTTATTAACTGTATAAGTTGTAAGGTGAAGAAAGATTTCTAAGATGCTTAATTATGATATGATATTTTTTACTACGAAATTGTAGTTTCACTATTTTTTTTCAGTCAAGGCCCCACTGTAAGAAATTTTAGAAAATATTTTTTAAAAGATAAAACAAAGCTTTATTCACTATAAAAGTTTTAAGGTGAAGGATCATTTCTAAGAAACTTGATTATGACATAAAATTTTTTACTACGAAATTGTAGTCGCAATCAATTTTTTCAGTCAAGTCCCCTCTGTAAGGAATTTTGAAACACATTTTTCGATAGATAAGGCAAAGCTTTATTAACTGTATAAGTTGTAATGTGAAGGATCATTTCTAAGATGCTTAATTATAACATGATTTTTTTACTACGAAATTGTAGTTTCACTCAATTTTTTTTAGTCAAGGCCCCACTGTAAGAAATTTTGGAACATATTTTTCAAAAGATAAGGCAAAGCTTTGTTCACTATATAAGTTTTAAGGTGAAGGATCATTTCTAAGATACTTGATTATGACATAAAAATTTTTACTACGAAATTGTAGTCGCACTCAATTTTTTCAGTCAAGTCCCCTCTGTAAGGAATTTTGAATCACATTTTTCGATAGATAAGGCAAAGCTTTATTAACTGTATAAGTTGTAAGGTGAAGAAAGATTTCTAAGATGCTTAATTATGATATGATATTTTTTACTACGAAATTGTAGTTTCACTAATTTTTTTCAGTCAAGGCCCCACTGTAAGAAATTTTAGAAAATATTTTTTAAAAGATAAGGCAAAGCTTTATTCACTATAAAAGTTTTAAGGTGAAGGATCATTTCTAAGATACTTGAATATGACATGAATTTTTTTACTACGAAATTGTAGTCTCACTAATTTTTTTCAGTCAAGGCCCCACTGTAAGGAATTTTGGAACATATTTTTCAAAAGATAAGGCAAAGCTTTATTCACAATAAAAGTTTTAAGGTGAAGGATCATTTCTAAGATGCTTAATTATAACATGATTTTTTTACTACGAAATTGTAGTTTCACTCAATTTTTTTCAGTCAAGGCCCCACTGTAAGAAATTTTGGAACATATTTTTCAAAAGATAAGGCAAAGCTTTATTCACTATAAAAGTTTTAAGGTGAAGGATCATTTCTAAGATGCTTGAATATGACATGAATTTTTTTACTACGAAATTGTAGTCTCACTAATTTTTTTCAGTCAAGGCCCCACTGTAAGGAATTTTGGAACATATTTTTCAAAAGATAAGGCAAAGCTTTATTCACAATAAAAGTTTTAAGGTGAAGGATCATTTCTAAGATACTTGATTATGACATAAAATGTTTTACTACGAAATTGTAGTCGCACTCAATTTTTTCAGTCAAGGCCCCACTGTAAGAAATTTTGGAACATATTTTTCAAAAGATAAGGCAAAGCTTTATTTACTGTATAAGTTGCAAGGTGAAGAAAGATTTCTAAGATGCTTAATTATGACATGAAATTTTTTACTACGAAATTGTAGTTTCACCCAATTTTTTCAGTCAAGGCCCCACTGTAAGGAATTTCGAAACACATTTTTCGATAGATAAAGCAAAGCTTTATTCACTATAAAAGTTTTAAGGTGAAGGATCATTTCTAAGATGCTTAATTATAACATGATTTTTTTACTACGAAATTGTAGTTTCACTCAATTTTTTTCAGTCAAGGCCCCACTGTAAGAAATTTTGGAACATATTTTTCAAAAGATAAGGCAAAGCTTTATTCACTATAAAAGTTTTAAGGTGAAGGATCATTTCTAAGATACTTGATTATGACATGAATTTTTTTACTACGAAATTGTAGTCTCACTCATTTTTTTCAGTCAAGGCCCCTGTGTAAGGAATTTTGAAACACATTTTTCGATAGATAAGGCAAAGCTTTATTAACTGTATAAGTTGTAAGGTGAAGAAAGATTTCAAAGATGCTTAATTATGATATGATATTTTTTACTACGAAATTGTAGTTTCACTAATTTTTTTTAGTTAAGGCCCCACTGTAAGGAATTTTGGAACATATTTTTCGATAGATAAGGCAAAGCTTTATTCACTATATAAGTTTTAAGGTGAAGGATCATTTCTAAGAAACTTGATTATGACATAAAATTTTTTACTACGAAATTGTAGTCGCAATCAATTTTTTCAGTCAAGTCCCCTCTGTAAGGAATTTTGAAACACATTTTTCGATAGATAAGGCAAAGTTTTATTAACTGTATAAGTTGTAAGGTGAAGAAAGATTTCTAAGATGCTTAATTATGATATGATATTTTTTACTACGAAATTGTAGTTTCACTAATTTTTTTCAGTCAAGGCCCCACTGTAAGAAATTTTGGAACATATTTTTCAAAAGATAAGGCAAAGCTTTATTCACTATATAAGTTTTAAGGTGAAGGATCATTTCTAAGATACTTGATTATGACATAAAAATTTTTACTACGAAATTGTAGTCGCACTCAATTTTTTCAGTCAAGTCCCCTCTGTAAGGAATTTTGAAACACATTTTTCGATAGATAAGGCAAAGCTTTATTAACTGTATAAGTTGTAAGGTGAAGGATCATTTCTAAGATGCTTAATTATAACATGATTTTTTTACTACGAAATTGTAGTTTCACTAATTTTTTTCAGTCAAGGCCCCACTGTAAGAAATTTTAGAAAATATTTTTTAAAAGATAAGGCAAAGCTTTATTCACTATAAAAGTTTTAAGGTGAAGGATCATTTCTAAGATACTTGAATATGACATGAATTTTTTTACTACGAAATTGTAGTCTCACTAATTTTTTTCAGTCAAGGCCCCACTGTAAGGAATTTTGGAACATATTTTTCAAAAGATAAGGCAAAGCTTTATTTACAATAAAAGTTTTAAGGTGAAGGATCATTTCTAAGATACTTGATTATGACATAAAATGTTTTACTACGAAATTGTAGTCGCACTCAATTTTTTCAGTCAAGTCCCCTGTGTAAGGAATTTTGAAATACATTTTTCGATAGATAAGGCAAAGCTTTATTTACTGTATAAGTTGCAAGGTGAAGAAAGATTTCTAAGATGCTTAATTATGACATGAAATTTTTTACTACGAAATTGTAGTTTCACCCAATTTTTTCAGTCAAGGCCCCACTGTAAGGAATTTCGAAACACATTTTTCGATAGATAAAGCAAAGCTTTATTCACTATAAAAGTTTTAAGGTGAAGGATCATTTCTAAGATGCTTAATTATAACATGATTTTTTTACTACGAAATTGTAGTTTCACTCAATTTTTTTCAGTCAAGGCCCCACTGTAAGAAATTTTGGAACATATTTTTCAAAAGATAAGGCAAAGCTTTATTCACTATAAAAGTTTTAAGGTGAAGGATCATTTCTAAGATGCTTGAATATGACATGAATTTTTTTACTACGAAATTGTAGTCTCACTAATTTTTTTCAGTCAAGGCCCCACTGTAAGGAATTTTGGAACATATTTTTCAAAAGATAAGGCAAAGCTTTATTCACAATAAAAGTTTTAAGGTGAAGGATCATTTCTAAGATACTTGATTATGACATAAAATGTTTTACTACGAAATTGTAGTCGCACTCAATTTTTTCAGTCAAGTCCCCTGTGTAAGGAATTTTGAATCACATTTTTCGATAGATAAGGCAAAGCTTTATTAACTGTATAAGTTGTAAGGTGAAGAAAGATTTCTAAGATGCTTAATTATGATATGATATTTTTTACTACGAAATTGTAGTTTCACTAATTTTTTTCAGTCAAGGCCCCACTGTAAGAAATTTTGGAACATATTTTTCAAAAGATAAGGCAAAGCTTTATTCACTATATAAGTTTTAAGGTGAAGGATCATTTCTAAGATACTTGATTATGACATAAAAATTTTTACTACGAAATTGTAGTCGCACTCAATTTTTTCAGTCAAGTCCCCTCTGTAAGGAATTTTGAAACACATTTTTCGATAGATAAGGCAAAGCTTTATTAACTGTATAAGTTGTAAGGTGAAGGATCATTTCTAAGATGCTTAATTATAACATGATTTTTTTACTACGAAATTGTAGTTTCACTAATTTTTTTCAGTCAAGGCCCCACTGTAAGAAATTTTAGAAAATATTTTTTAAAAGATAAGGCAAAGCTTTATTCACTATAAAAGTTTTAAGGTGAAGGATCATTTCTAAGATACTTGAATATGACATGAATTTTTTTACTACGAAATTGTAGTCTCACTAATTTTTTTCAGTCAAGGCCCCACTGTAAGGAATTTTGGAACATATTTTTCAAAAGATAAGGCAAAGCTTTATTTACAATAAAAGTTTTAAGGTGAAGGATCATTTCTAAGATACTTGATTATGACATAAAATGTTTTACTACGAAATTGTAGTCGCACTCAATTTTTTCAGTCAAGTCCCCTGTGTAAGGAATTTTGAAATACATTTTTCGATAGATAAGGCAAAGCTTTATTTACTGTATAAGTTGCAAGGTGAAGAAAGATTTCTAAGATGCTTAATTATGACATGAAATTTTTTACTACGAAATTGTAGTTTCACCCAATTTTTTCAGTCAAGGCCCCACTGTAAGGAATTTCGAAACACATTTTTCGATAGATAAAGCAAAGCTTTATTCACTATAAAAGTTTTAAGGTGAAGGATCATTTCTAAGATGCTTAATTATAACATGATTTTTTTACTACGAAATTGTAGTTTCACTCAATTTTTTTCAGTCAAGGCCCCACTGTAAGAAATTTTGGAACATATTTTTCAAAAGATAAGGCAAAGCTTTATTCACTATAAAAGTTTTAAGGTGAAGGATCATTTCTAAGATGCTTGAATATGACATGAATTTTTTTACTACGAAATTGTAGTCTCACTAATTTTTTTCAGTCAAGGCCCCACTGTAAGGAATTTTGGAACATATTTTTCAAAAGATAAGGCAAAGCTTTATTCACAATAAAAGTTTTAAGGTGAAGGATCATTTCTAAGATACTTGATTATGACATAAAATGTTTTACTACGAAATTGTAGTCGCACTCAATTTTTTCAGTCAAGTCCCCTGTGTAAGGAATTTTGAATCACATTTTTCGATAGATAAGGCAAAGCTTTATTTACTGTATAAGTTGCAAGGTGAAGAAAGATTTCTAAGATGCTTAATTATGACATGAAATTTTTTACTACGAAATTGTAGTTTCACCCAATTTTTTCAGTCAAGGCCCCACTGTAAGGAATTTCGAAACACATTTTTCGATAGATAAAGCAAAGCTTTATTCACTATAAAAGTTTTAAGGTGAAGGATCATTTCTAAGATGCTTAATTATAACATGATTTTTTTACTACGAAATTGTAGTTTCACTCAATTTTTTTCAGTCAAGGCCCCACTGTAAGAAATTTTGGAACATATTTTTCAAAAGATAAGGCAAAGCTTTATTCACTATAAAAGTTTTAAGGTGAAGGATCATTTCTAAGATACTTGATTATGACATGAATTTTTTTACTACGAAATTGTAGTCTCACCCATTTTTTTCAGTCAAGGCCCCTGTGTAAGGAATTTTGAAACACATTTTTCGATAGATAAGGCAAAGCTTTATTAACTGTATAAGTTGTAAGGTGAAGAAAGATTTCAAAGATGCTTAATTATGATATGATATTTTTTACTACGAAATTGTAGTTTCACTAATTTTTTTTAGTTAAGGCCCCACTGTAAGGAATTTTGGAACATATTTTTCGATAGATAAGGCAAAGCTTTATTCACTATATAAGTTTTAAGGTGAAGGATCATTTCTAAGAAACTTGATTATGACATAAAATTTTTTACTACGAAATTGTAGTCGCAATCAATTTTTTCAGTCAAGTCCCCTCTGTAAGGAATTTTGAAACACATTTTTCGATAGATAAGGCAAAGTTTTATTAACTGTATAAGTTGTAAGGTGAAGAAAGATTTCTAAGATGCTTAATTATGATATGATATTTTTTACTACGAAATTGTAGTTTCACTAATTTTTTTCAGTCAAGGCCCCACTGTAAGAAATTTTGGAACATATTTTTCAAAAGATAAGGCAAAGCTTTATTCACTATATAAGTTTTAAGGTGAAGGATCATTTCTAAGATACTTGATTATGACATAAAAATTTTTACTACGAAATTGTAGTCGCACTCAATTTTTTCAGTCAAGTCCCCTCTGTAAGGAATTTTGAAACATATTTTTCGATAGATAAGGCAAAGCTTTATTAACTGTATAAGTTGTAAGGTGAAGGATCATTTCTAAGATGCTTAATTATAACATGATTTTTTTACTACGAAATTGTAGTTTCACTAATTTTTTTCAGTCAAGGCCCCACTGTAAGAAATTTTAGAAAATATTTTTCAAAAGATAAGGCAAAGCTTTATTCACAATAAAAGTTTTAAGGTGAAGGATCATTTCTAAGATACTTGATTATGACATAAAATGTTTTACTACGAAATTGTAGTCGCACTCAATTTTTTCAGTCAAGTCCCCTGTGTAAGGAATTTTGAAATACATTTTTCGATAGATAAGGCAAAGCTTTATTTACTGTATAAGTTGCAAGATGAAGAAAGATTTCTAAGATGCTTAATTATGACATGAAATTTTTTACTACGAAATTGTAGTTTCACCCAATTTTTTCAGTCAAGGCCCCACTGTAAGGAATTTCGAAACACATTTTTCGATAGATAAAGCAAAGCTTTATTCACTATAAAAGTTTTAAGGTGAAGGATCATTTCTAAGATGCTTAATTATAACATGATTTTTTTACTACGAAATTGTAGTTTCACTCAATTTTTTTCAGTCAAGGCCCCACTGTAAGAAATTTTGGAACATATTTTTCAAAAGATAAGGCAAAGCTTTATTCACTATAAAAGTTTTAAGGTGAAGGATCATTTCTAAGATGCTTGAATATGACATGAATTGTTTTACTACGAAATTGTAGTCTCACTAATTTTTTTCAGTCAAGGCCCCACTGTAAGGAATTTTGGAACATATTTTTCAAAAGATAAGGCAAAGCTTTATTCACAATAAAAGTTTTAAGGTGAAGGATCATTTCTAAGATACTTGATTATGACATAAAATGTTTTACTACGAAATTGTAGTCGCACTCAATTTTTTCAGTCAAGTCCCCTGTGTAAGGAATTTTGAATCACATTTTTCGATACATAAGGCAAAGCTTTATTTACTGTATAAGTTGCAAGGTGAAGAAAGATTTCTAAGAAGCTTAATTATGACATGAAATTTTTTACTACGAAATTGTAGTTTCACCCAATTTTTTCAGTCAAGGCCCCACTGTAAGGAATTTCGAAACACATTTTTCGATAGATAAAGCAAAGCTTTATTCACTATAAAAGTTTTAAGGTGAAGGATCATTTCTAAGATGCTTAATTATAACATGATTTTTTTACTACGAAATTGTAGTTTCACTCAATTTTTTTCAGTCAAGGCCCCACTGTAAGAAATTTTGGAACATATTTTTCAAAAGATAAGGCAAAGCTTTATTCACTATAAAAGTTTTAAGGTGAAGGATCATTTTTAAGATACTTGATTATGACATGAATTTTTTTACTACGAAATTGTAGTCTCACTCATTTTTTTCAGTCAAGGCCCCTGTGTAAGGAATTTTGAAACACATTTTTCGATAGATAAGGCAAAGCTTTATTAACTGTATAAGTTGTAAGGTGAAGAAAGATTTCAAAGATGCTTAATTATGATATGATATTTTTTACTACGAAATTGTAGTTTCACTAATTTTTTTTAGTTAAGGCCCCACTGTAAGGAATTTTGGAACATATTTTTCGATAGATAAGGCAAAGCTTTATTCACTATATAAGTTTTAAGGTGAAGGATCATTTCTAAGAAACTTGATTATGACATAAAATTTTTTACTACGAAATTGTAGTCGCAATCAATTTTTTCAGTCAAGTCCCCACTGTAAGGAATTTTGAAACACATTTTTCGATAGATAAGGCAAAGTTTTATTAACTGTATAAGTTGTAAGGTGAAGAAAGATTTCTAAGATGCTTAATTATGATATGATATTTTTTACTACGAAATTGTAGTTTCACTAATTTTTTTCAGTCAAGGCCCCACTGTAAGAAATTTTAGAAAATATTTTTTAAAAGATAAAACAAAGCTTTATTCACTATAAAAGTTTTAAGGTGAAGGATCATTTCTAAGAAACTTGATTATGACATAAAATTTTTTACTACGAAATTGTAGTCGCAATCAATTTTTTCAGTCAAGTCCCCTCTGTAAGGAATTTTGAAACACATTTTTCGATAGATAAGGCAAAGCTTTATTAACTGTATAAGTTGTAAGGTGAAGGATCATTTCTAAGATGCTTAATTATAACATGATTTTTTTACTACGAAATTGTAGTTTCACTCAATTTTTTTCAGTCAAGGCCCCACTGTAAGAAATTTTGGAACATATTTTTCAAAAGATAAGGCAAAGCTTTATTCACTATAAAAGTTTTAAGGTGAAGGATCATTTCTAAGATACTTGATTATGACATGAATTTTTTTACTACGAAATTGTAGTCTCACTAATTTTTTTCAGTCAAGGCCCCTGTGTAAGGAATTTTGAAACACATTTTTCGATAGATAAGGCAAAGCTTTATTAACTGTATAAGTTGTAAGGTGAAGGATCATTTCTAAGATGCTTAATTATAACATGATTTTTTTACTACGAAATTGTAGTTTCACTCAATTTTTTTCAGTCAAGGCCCCACTGTAAGAAATTTTAGAACATATTTTTTAAAAGATAAGGCAAAGCTTTATTCACTATAAAAGCTTTAAGGTGAAGGATCATTTCTAAGATACTTGATTATGACATAAAATTTTTTATTACGAAATTGTAGTCGCACTCAATTTTTTCAGTCAAGTCCCCTCTGTAAGGAATTTTGAAACACATTTTTCGATAGATAAGGCAAAGCTTTATTAACTGTATAAGTTGTAAGGTGAAGAAAGATTTCTAAGATGCTTAATTATGATATGATATTTTTTACTACGAAATTGTAGTTTCACTAATTTTTTTCAGTCAAGGCCCCACTGTAAGAAATTTTAGAAAATATTTTTTAAAAGATAAGGCAAAGCTTTATTCACTATAAAAGTTTTAAGGTGAAGGATCATTTCTAAGATACTTGAATATGACATGAATTTTTTTACTACGAAATTGTAGTCTTACTAATTTTTTTCAGTCAAGGCCCCACTGTAAGGAATTTTGGAACATATTTTTCAAAAGATAAGGCAAAGCTTTATTCACAATAAAAGTTTTAAGGTGAAGGATCATTTCTAAGATACTTGATTATGACATAAAATGTTTTACTACGAAATTGTAGTCGCACTCAATTTTTTCAGTCAAGTCTCCTGTGCAAGGAATTTTAAAACACATTTTTCAATAGATAAGGCAAAGCTTTATTTACTGTATAAGTTGTAAGGTGAAGAAAGATTTCTAAGATGCTTAATTATGACATGAAATTTTTTACTACGAAATTGTAGTCGCACCCAATTTTTTTCAGTCAAGGCCCCACTGTAAGGAATTTTGAAATACATTTTTCGATAGATAAGGCAAAGCTTTATTTACTGTATAAGTTGCAAGGTGAAGAAAGATTTCTAAGATGCTTAATTATGACATGAAATTTTTTACTACGAAATTGTAGTTTCACCCAATTTTTTCAGTCAAGGCCCCACTGTAAGGAATTTCGAAACACATTTTTCGATAGATAAAGCAAAGCTTTATTCACTATAAAAGTTTTAAGGTGAAGGATCATTTCTAAGATGCTTAATTATAACATGATTTTTTTACTACGAAATTGTAGTTTCACTCAATTTTTTTCAGTCAAGGCCCCACTGTAAGAAATTTTGGAACATATTTTTCAAAAGATAAGGCAAAGCTTTATTCACTATAAAAGTTTTAAGGTGAAGGATCATTTCTAAGATACTTGATTATGACATGAATTTTTTACTACGAAATTGTAGTCTCACTCATTTTTTTCAGTCAAGGCCCCTGTGTAAGGAATTTTGAAACACATTTTTCGATAGATAAGGCAAAGCTTTATTAACTGTATAAGTTGTAAGGTGAAGAAAGATTTCAAAGATGCTTAATTATGATATGATATTTTTTACTACGAAATTGTAGTTTCACTAAATTTTTTCAGTTAAGGCCCCACTGTAAGGAATTTTGGAACATATTTTTCGATAGATAAGGCAAAGCTTTATTCACTATATAAGTTTTAAGGTGAAGGATCATTTCTAAGAAACTTGATTATGACATAAAATTTTTTACTACGAAATTGTAGTCGCAATCAATTTTTTCAGTCAAGTCCCCTCTGTAAGGAATTTTGAAACACATTTTTCGATAGATAAGGCAAAGCTTTATTAACTGTATAAGTTGTAAGGTGAAGAAAGATTTCTAAGATGCTTAATTATGATATGATATTTTTTACTACGAAATTGTAGTTTCACTAATTTTTTTCAGTCAAGGCCCCACTGTAAGAAATTTTAGAAAATATTTTTTAAAAGATAAGGCAAAGCTTTATTCACTATAAAAGTTTTAAGGTGAAGGATCATTTCTAAGAAACTTGATTATGACATAAAATTTTTTACTACGAAATTGTAGTCGCAATCAATTTTTTCAGTCAAGTCCCCTCTGTAAGGAATTTTGAAACACATTTTTCGATAGATAAGGCAAAGCTTTATTAACTGTATAAGTTGTAAGGTGAAGGATCATTTCTAAGATGCTTAATTATAACATGATTTTTTTACTACGAAATTGTAGTTTCACTCAATTTTTTTCAGTCAAGGCCCCACTGTAAGAAATTTTGGAACATATTTTTCAAAAGATAAGGCAAAGCTTTATTCACTATAAAAGTTTTAAGGTGAAGGATCATTTCTAAGATACTTGATTATGACATGAAATTTTTTACTACGAAATTGTAGTCTCACTCATTTTTTTCAGTCAAGGCCCCACTGTAAGGAATTTTGGAACATATTTTTCGATAGATAAGGCAAAGCTTTATTTACTGTATAACTTGTAAGGTGAAGAAAGATTTATAAGATACTTAATTATGACATGAAATTTTTTACTACGAAATTGTAGTCGCACCCAATTTTTTCAGTCAAGGCCCCACTGTAAGGAATATTGAAATATATTTTTCGATAGATAAGGCAAAGCTTTATTTACTGTATAAGTTGTAAGGTGAAGAAAGATTTTTAAGATGCTTAATTATGATATGAAATTTTTTACTACGAAATTGTAGTTTCATTAATTTTTTTCAGTCAAGGCCTTACTGTAAGAAATTTTGAAACATATTTTTCAATAGATATGGCAAAGCTTTATCTACTATATTAGTTTTAAGGTGAAGATACATTTCTTTGATGCTTAATTATTACATAAAGGTACTTTGCAGTTTTTTTTGTCGTAGCAAGAAAATCAATATTTTTCATACAGTTTCAGTTGCTTTTCATTGCCTAAATTATCTTTTGCCTAACAAGTTATAATGATGTTCAAAAACAATAAACTTTATGTTAAGTTAAAATGTCAAAATTATTTTGCTACGAGATTGTTTTCACTCAATTTTCATAATCAAGGTTCCACTGGAAGGGGGGTGGGAAATCATTTTCGTACATTTCGTTGAATTGGGCCACCTGTAAAGTTATATCAGACAAAATATTTGATAAATGTTATTTTTCATCAGATATAATATTGTAACCTGTTTAATTTTTATGTTTCCTGAAAGATTTTTCATAATTCATAGGATTTCCATTGTTTATATTGCAATTAATAGGCTTAGAAATATTGACTTTTTAAATTAGTCGAGTTATAATAGCTGCTATATTTTGGCTGCTAAGTTCACACCGGTAAGTTTTATTGCCTTAAAACTAATAATAATGCGCTATAGTTTTTTATTAAACTATATATCTTTATATCTTAAATACTTTATATATACTATACTTTATATCTTAAATATTGTTCGGATAAACAGAGTTTGGTCTGACATTGAACAGTCACGACGATTCAAGTTCATTATAGTACAGATATTTTAAATACCTACTCACTCACTACGTATATTACTCGTCAATATGACGTCATTTTAATTTTATATCAATGTTATTATACGTTTTCCTGTATTACTTTTACCTCTTCGTTTAGAGTTAACAATTATTTTAACAGAACTTTTTAGGGTTCGACAGTTCCACTAAAAAATATTGTAGTTATAGCTTTTGCACACGGCTTCGCACCTTAATGACTTATATATTAATCTTGAAAATTTATCTATTTGTGCAGATAATCTGTGAAGTAATTAATATCTTGACTTCATTCTTTAGATGACCTGTGTTCTATTAGTCTTTAAGTCTCCTGTGCAGTATTTTTTATATAATAGGTTACGTATAACATTTGCAAACAATAGTTTTATTTTAATTGGAGTAGGTACGTAATGAGACCTTGTATCTACCTGGTGGTGAGCAGTCCTACTATAATGGTCGATTTATAGTGTCGATCAATGTTGTTAAACAACATTATTCTCTCCCACTATGCCGGGTGATGCGATTACGAAATAGTCATAATATATGTATATGTAGTGGTGGCCTAGTTGGTTAGACCTTGGACTTAAAAATACTTAGGTCCCTGGTTCGAATCCCGGTGTGTACCAATGAGTTTTAAATTTAAAAAAATATGTACATTTGTTTGAAACACCACTATAGTGCCTCGGAGAGCACGTTAAGCTGTCGGTCCCGGTTTCACTATACCAACTTGTGAAACTGTCTATAGATGGGTTATTGAGTCTATTCAAAACATCGCGACGAGCTAGCCACTTGTTCGGTGTAGACTCATACCATCGGCTACGACGAGGTGGGATTCAAACCCCTCCACTGGGTACCCTGCGGCCGTCTAGGCGGTCTCGGGCGCCGTAAGGCACCCGTGACGATACATACATATGTATATGAGGATATTCATAAGCTACGATACTTTATTGTAAAACCAGTTTATTTCTTCTGAACTTGATGCTTATTACATATTTCATAAAACCGTCAAAAATAAAAAAGGCAATGAAAAAAATCCTGGTGGGTGGGACTCGAACCCACGAACCTCGCTATCGCGGCAAGGCGCTCAAACGCTGAGCCAACCAGGTTCCAGTCACCCCTCACGAATTTTGTCATTACTTGCATTTATCTACTAATGCACAGACGCCCTCTATTAGCTTTCTTCTATTAACCCTATACGAGTAAAGTTAGAAGTCCTAGTTTCTAATACTAGATGGCAGAGGAGTCTGTTTTTAATTTTTACTTTTTTCAATATTTTATATTTATGCATTGTTATAAATTCCTTATTTGGATAATCTTATATTAAATTTTTAAAGATAAATAAAAAGATTATCCAAATAAGGAATTTATAAAAATTCATAAATATAAAACCGTCAAGTGACCTACTACCATAACATTGAGCTAATTATTCTATGATCAAAACTGGATAACAAGAACGATTGGTGAAATGTCATGTCATGTAAATTTTTCACCAATCATCTTTCGTGTTAGCTAATCTTAAATATTGATTCAAAATCATCGTTTTAAAACCAGGGGCTAGTCTGTTAGTCTGTGGGTTCACCGGTTTTCAGGAGACTATTGCATTTGTTTCTTGTCGAGGTGACAGGGATATCAGTAACTTAAGTTGGTAATAGTCCGTTTTGAAACTTAACCTGATTTCCCTATCAGGTTAAGTTTCAAAACGGACTATTGTTGAAGATAAAGCAACGGTGACATTAAAGTTGACTCGTGTTTATAATCCATATTTGTGTGCCCATTTCGTAACCGCATCATTTACCCGGCATAGTGGTAGCGACCATTGCTGATTAAACAAAATATGTCTTGATCGATCGTAAAGTTTATAGGTCTGTTTACTATTAGGTAGATACAAAGTCAGATAATGTGCTCCAATAAAAATAATGCAAATATTAATACGATATAAAATAATAAAATATCGTTTCCATTTTTATTTATTTACTAGCGGCCCGTCCCGGCTTCGCACAGGTTTGTATAACTTTAACTATATGCTCAGCGCACGCCACGGAAGGCCTCAGAAACGATACTTTTCCCCCGTTTTTAAAACATTTTTGGTTACTGCTCCACACTTATAGGACCTAGCGTGATATTATATAGCCTATGTTACTTCTGAATAACGCAGCTTTCTAATGGTGAAAAAATTATTGCAATCGGTCCAGTAGTTTTTGAGTTTATTCATTACAAACATACAAAAACACAAAAATACAAATCTTTCCTCTTTATTATATTAGTATAGAAGTATAGATAAGTATTAATAAGAAATTATCAGCAATCATATGAAAATACAATATACAAAAATAATACAATATTAAGATAAATAATATAGGTATCTATAGGTATATAGGTTTATATACGTGGTGGCCTAGTTGGTTAGACCTTGGACATAAAACACTTAGGTCCCTGGTTCGAATCCCGGTGGTACCAATAAGTTTTTAATTAAAAAAAATATGTACAGTTGTTTGACAACACCACTATAGTGCCTCGGAGAGCACGTTAAGCTGCCAGTCCCGGTTTCACTATACCAACTTGTGAAACTGTTTATAGATTGGTTATTGAGTCTATTCAAAAACATCGCGACGAGCTAGCCACTTGTTCGGTGTAGACTCATACCATCGGCTACAACGAGGTGGAATTAAAAACCCCTCCGCTGGGTACCCTGGGGCCGTCTAAACGGTCTCGGGCGCCGTAAGGCACCCGTGATGATATATATATATATCTATAGGTAATACATTATAAATAAATAAAATGTGATCATATTCAAAATTATTATGACTTAAAAATTAGCATATTATGTTAATGTCACATTTATATATTTTTATATATTTATATTACAAAGTAATAAACTCTGTAATTAAATAGTATTAAATGATTAATTTAATGCGGCAGCACGAAATTGCTTATTTCTGCTAAATAGGTTTGATTTCCGTGCAATATCTTTTTATATTTTTCATATATTTATTTATCATGCATCACGGGTGGTGCCCTGCGGCGCCCGAGTCCACCTAACAGCCTCAGGGTACTCAGCTTAGGGGTTGTCAAAAAAAGGTATTTATTTATACAAGAAAATGGCACCCAGTACAATGCTACCGCAAGGCATGATTTACCTTTATGCCTTCATACAGGGTTTGTTAAATAAGTAAAATCTAATAATGGCATTATATTCAAGTTTATTTATTTACTTTACAAACTTGAATATATTATAATGGCAATATTTATACCTATTATATTTTATAAATACCTCTTACATAGAATAATAATAAATACCATCAACGGGTGTCTTTTTTTAGCTCCCGAGAACGTTTTTTTTAAACGGTCTCAGGGTACCAAGCGGAGGGATTAACCCGTCCTCATTTCGCCGATGGTATTTGGAGGCAACTTTTTGCGGTGTTTATGATGGTAGATTTAATTGTATAAAGCGGTCACCCATTCCAGGTCCGACCTTGTTGTCATATGCTTAACCTTTTGCGCAGCTTAAGCTTAACTAAACATACTAATATTGCTTTGAGTGGGAATCGAACCATGTGATGACTTCTGGATACAACACCAACGGAGTAACCACTAGACCGTAGAGGTGTAGGTCAAATAAAACATGACTTACAACAACAAACTAGACAACCTAAATCTTAACTAAAACCGAAAGGATTTACAATAATATTAGCATTATATTCACCGTTTTTGTTACTGTATAGAGAATAATAATAATATGAAGGAAACTACACACATATTGTCACAAACTAAGCTCTAAGCTTGTGTTATGTGTACCAGAAACAACGATACAAATACATACATATGTATTATATTTTATAAACACCCAGCCATGACAAACTGTACAGAAAAACGTTTTAATATTTCTTTGCATTATGGTTGGGAATTGAACCCACGACCTCGACAGGGTCAATTTATTAAATAGTTGCTACGATTTATTAAGTATACAATTATTTATACTTAATTTTACAGAAGTTCTACATAATGTAACATAATTAGGCAACTAGGGGCCTTACCCAAACGACAATCAAATCGCCACATCGATCGACAAAAATGTATAGGAATGTTGCTCTATGGGTAGAATCTGATCGACGAGAAACGTCAAATCCGATTGGCATTCGATTGGTATTTCGATTCGATTGGCTCTTTGGTAACCCCCCAGGAATAATATGGTCTAATTATAGTAGTCATTTTTTTATTGACCGCCTCCGTAGACTAGTGGTTGCGCCTTTGGCGTTGTATTCGGAGGTCGTGGGTTCGATCCCAACCCATGACAAAAAATATTAGTACTTTTTTCTGTACAGTTTGTCATGGTCTGGGTGTTTATAAAATATAACACCTATGTATTTTATCGTTGTTTCTGGTACACATAGTACAAGCGTAGAGCTTAGTTTGTGCCCAGAGCAATATGTGTAAATTACATATTACACATACATACATATACATACATATCATCACGGGCTCCCGAGACCGCCTAGACGGCTCCAGGGTACCCGAGGGGTTTTAATCCCACCTCGTCGTAGCCGATGGTATGAGTCTACACCGAACAAGTGGCTAGCTCGTCGCGATGTTTTGAATAGACTCAATAACCCATCTATAAACAGTTTCACAAGTTGGTATAGTGAAACCGGGACCGACAGCTTAACGTGCTCTCCGAGGCACTATAGTGGTGTTGTCAAACTAATGTACATAATGTTTTTAATTAAAAACTCATTGATACACACCGGGATTCGAACCAGGGACCTAAGCGTTTTTAAGTCCAAGGTCTAACCAACTCGGCCACCACGTACATATTACACATGATTATTATTATCTATGATGTTTTTATGTTATATATTTTTTGTTGTAGATGTAGTAAGGTAACTTAATTAATAGTACTTACAGTTTTAATAAACTATACAATTACTTACAACTTAATTTGTTTTCGTATTTTTTTATACAATTACTGTAATGAAAATGGATACCTATTTACGTTTTTCGGCATAAAGTATTTTTATGAAATTTAAACAGTGATGTATTTATGAAAATTTAAATAGAGAGTATAATATCTACAACATACCATTCATAAGCATTCAACTGAAATTCCTCTTTGCGCCATGAAAATGATGTGGCAGCGCGAAAATTCATAACTGAAAATTATATCAGATTTTTTATTATGTAAAATCTATTATTATGTTGTTATTAACTATTGCAATAAACATATATACATACATATCATCTCGGGTGCCTTACGCCACCCGAGACCGCTTAGACGGCCTCAGGCTACCCAGCGGAGGGGTGTTTAATCCCACCTCGTCGTATCCGATGGTATGGGTCTACACCGAATAAGTGGCAAGCTTGTCGCGATGTTTTGAATAGACTCAATAGCCCATCTATAAACAGTTTCACATGTTGGTATAGTGAAACCGGGACCGGCAGCTTAACGTGCTCTCCGAGGCACTATTAGTGGTGTTGTCAAACAAATGTACATATTTTTTTTAATTAAAAACTCATTGGTACACACCGGGATTCGAACCAGGGACCTAAGTGTTTTATGTCCAAGGTCTAACCAACTAGGCCACCACGTATATAAACCTATATATACCTATAGATACCTATATTATTTATCTTAATATTGTATTCTTTTTGTATATTGTATTTTTATATGATTGCTGTTAATTTCTTATTAATACCTATAAATAAATAAAAATGGCAACGATATTTTATATCGTATTAATATTTGCATTATTTTTATTGGAGCACATTATCTGACTTTGTATCTACCTAATAGTAAACAGACCTATTAACTTTACAATCGATCAAGACATATTTTGGTTAATCAGCATTGCTCGCTACCACTAGTCGCGATGTTTTGAATAGACTCAATAACCCATCTATAAACAGTTTCACAAGTTGGTATAGTGAAACCGGGACCGACATCTTAACGTGCTCTCCGAAGCACTTAGTGGTGTTGTTAAACACATACATTTTTAGATTAAAAACTCATTGGTACACCCCGGTGTTTAAACCAGGGACCTAAGTGTTTTTAAGTACTTATATAAAAATAGATAGTTATATAGGGTTAATTAGTGTTTAAATATCTGTTTATCTTAGACCTGGCTTTAATCAAATATAAATAATAAAGCTGAAGAGTTTGTTTGGACGCGCAAATCTCAGGAACTACCTACTGGTTCAAATTGAAAAAATATTTTAGTGTTGAATAGCCTATTTATGAAGGAAGGCCACAGGCTATATAACATTATGCTATGACCAATAGGAGCGGAGCATCAATGAAAAATTTAGTTTAAACAGGGGAAATTCATTCCTTTTGAGAGCTTACGTTGCGTGTGCTGTAAACAGTTAAAGTTATGCAGACGAAGTTGCGAAGGTCAGCTAGTATTTAATAAGTAGGAACAAGGGCTATTACCAGCGTCCAAACATTATGCAAAAACCGTCCAGTGATCTGTTTATTAATTTAGTCTGTGTGTTCACTGGTTTCCAGGAGTCTACTGTATTAATTTCTTGTCGAGGTATATCCAGGATGCGGAAAAAACAGGCAGTTGATTTGACGAAATGTCAAAAATTCGTCTTTACCACCGCCTGTTTCGTAACTGCATCATTTAGCGGCATTGTAGGAGCGACCACACAGCGTAATAAGAATGTTACCTACTTACTTATTTTTGGCACCAGTATTTTTCATGAAATTTAAATAGTGAAGTAGGTACTTATTGGAAAATTGGAATTAAAATTCAATACTAAAAATTCCTATATCTGATTTATTATGTATTTACATAATAAATCAGATATAGTAATTTTCATCATTTATTAAATAAAAAAAGCAATAATAGTAGATTTTACAACAAGTGCACAAAAGTTAGCACAAAGTTAGTAATGTCGAGGATAAAATGGTTTTGTGGACGAGTTATAAACTCTGCTTTTCACTTCGATTGCGAGGAAATAAAACAGTAGTATTTCTTTAATTAAAATTCAAAGTAAAATTAGTACAGTTTTGAATTCTGAAGGAAATTGTTTTATAATAATATATCTTTTATGTCTTAAAAAACACATAAGGCAAATAAATTTAAGTATATATTATAAAATAACAAATTCTATCCATGAACTTCTTATTGTGTTTGGCTGTATGGCTCATTTTCTTTGCCTTAATATTTATGAGTAGATACGTTAATGCACTTTTGCACAAAATTCGATTTTGTGCAGCCTATATCCTGCACAAATAAGCGCTTTCAGAGCATGAGAAATGAAAAAATATTATTGATTAAAATTGGATTTAAAGATCAGTTTACTATATGCAATAACTAGGTGCTATTACCACTACCCAAAAATATGCAAAACCCGCCCATTGACCTAATCGTATTTCGGTTTTAGTCTGTGTGTTCATCGGTTTTGTAGAAGTCTACTTACTGCATCAATTTCTTTCCGAGGTTGCAGTGCATCATACTATAAAATATTCCTAAATCAATATCAATAAATGTGTCTACTTTCAGGATGCGGTTACAAAATGGACAGTTGATTTAACAATAAAGTAGACTCGTTATGAAAATTCTCCTTTATCGCCGCCCGTTCCTAAAGGCATCATTTAGCCGACATAATGGGAGTGAAAATTCTATTTATAGACTTTGTAGGTCAGCTTACCACCAGATTGATCAAGTGGTGGAGCACCTCAAAGTGAACTCTGTCATTTTTCGGTGCTCCACCACCATCTAGTTCCCTTCGGGAAGGGTTTCCATCAGAAACCCTTCTTCCAATCTTAACCCTTCTTCAAATATATATGAAACCAACCTGGTGATCCCGCTTTTAAATAAAGTAATGATAACAAAAATAGGTTCACATTTGGCGAAGCTATGGTGTAATCTTAACTCTCGAAATTTGCGATGTTCCGCAGTCTCCAGGTCCGACAGTCTTCATCAGATCTTCACTAAAATTACTTTATGGGACCAACTAGGTGACCAATTCTTTCAATTAATAGATTTTACAACAAGTGCACAAAACGAACCACTTTTATCGGAGACTTTCGCCTTCGGCTCGGGCTGATAGTAATGTCGGGGATAAAATGGTTTTGTGGACGAGTTATAAACTCTGCTTTTCACTTCGATTGCGAGGAAATAAAACAGTAGTATAACATAACATTTCTTTAATAAAAACTTAAAGAAAAATTAGAACAGTTTTGAATGCTGAAGGAAATTGTTTTTATGTCTTTAAAAACACATACGGCAAATAAATTTAAGTAAATATTATAAAATAACAAATTCTATCTATGAACGTGTTTAGCTGTATGGCTCGCTTTCTTTGCCTTAATATAGATACATTTATGAGTAGATACGTTAATGCACTTGTGATCAAAATTCGATTTTGTGCAGCCTATATTCTGCACAAATAAGCACTTTCAGAGCATGAGAAGTGAACAATATATATAATATTTTCAAAATTAATGAAGATTTGACAGAGAATAAGGTAACATAACATCCCCAACAAAAAAACACATAAGCGTCGAATTGAGAACCTCCTCCCTTTTTGAAGTCTTATAGTGGGAGCGATCAATACTGTTAAACAACAATATATTGATCGGCCCCATTCATGGACTTTGTGGGTGTGTATCAGGTATATAAAAAGTCACATGCCGTGCTCCATTAAAAAAAATCTTAAAGATAATGTAATTGTAAATTAAATATAGTAAACAATACAAAATACAAGTTATTTCCTAATACCTAGATTTGTGTGAAAGAATTGTTAAACACAGATATTCCGTATTCAAGAAAATTCCATATTTATGTAGAACATTAGTTTTTTTCTTTATTTATTTACAGAAAAGGGGCATATAAAATAATACGAGTAAATATAAACAATACAATTTAATACCGAGTGAAATAAACATACTTTAATTTTTTTATTGAGGTAGAACAAGAAATTAATTTTAAAATATTTGTTAAATACATAGGAATTTAGTTCTTTGGCATTAATTGTTGCAACCTTTAATATCATAGAAGTCCGTACATTGGCCCAAAAACACAACACACATTCTTTTGACACTTTCTTTTCGTACACTAAGGCCCAGGTGCTTATATCTAATCGAAGCGTAAAGGTTAAAATAATTACTAAGGTAATCAAAATATCTCATATCTAAGAAATTGCGAGAATAATAATAAATAATAAAATAATCATCACGGGTGCCTTTTTGGGTTCCGAGAACCGTTTAAACGGAGCCTCAGGGTCCCTAGCGGAGGGATTAGTTTGCCCATTTGTAACCGCATCATTTAGCAGACATTTTTATTTTTTATAAGAGCTCAGCATGTGACCTTGCATCCACCTGATGTTAAGCAGTATGCAATGTCCAGGAATGATAGCAACAAGCGGATGCATACAGGTGCACCGCTGGTTGCCATCATTATGCCGGCTTAAGATGTCTATTCACGCTTCGTTTAAAGGACTCTAGGTTATAAGAGGAAGGAAACACGCAAGCTGGTAGGGCATTCCACATTTTAATAGTACGGCAGATGTATGAATCGCCAAAACGTTTGGTACGAGTTGGAGCGATCAATATTGTTAAACAACATTGTATTGATCGACCCATTCATGTACTTTGTAGATCTGCTTAGCATCAGCTAGATACAAAGTCACATGCCGTGCTCCATTAAAAAAAACTTAAATATTCGCTCATTTCGCCGATGCCGGTGGTAGTCGAAGGCGACACGTAACAATTGGCGAGTTTGTTGCGGTGTTTATAGCATCGTTTATAAAGTGGTCACCCATCCCAAGTGCGGCCTTGTTTCTATCTGCTTAACCTTGTTATCTGGGCTACTTTTTTGTACTTAAACTACTGAATAGGGCTGAAAAAATAATAACACTATGCATTATGTAAATGGGAAGAAGGTCTTTATAACTGTATCTCCCATATTATTATTACCGCCCATACAGAAGCAAAAACCGTCTATTGATCTAGTTTTGATTTGTGTTTAGTCTGTGGGTTCATCGCCTTTCAAGTGAACAACCACTATAGCATAGAAGAACCTCGAAGAGCATGTTAAGCTATTTTGCTATATTAACCTGTAAAACCTTTTATGGAACGGTTATTGATTTTGGGTCAAATGCCGCGATAAGTTAGACACTTGTTTGGTGTAGTGTTTGACTACCCGTGTTGTTACATATACTTAAATAAATATGTAGGTACTTATTTATTTCCCAATGAAGTTGTAGTTTTATATAAAGTTAATAGGTCTTGTAGTTACTAAACCTATTTTTAAAGTTATCATTAAATCTACGTATACGCTTTTATAGCTAAGAACACAAAAATAAAAAAACAATTATTAAAAAGGATTAAAAAACAATAACCCAAATTGCTAAAAACAACTTAATCCACAAACAAGTGGACATAAAAAAAATATTTTATTTCATCTCAATATTACTCCACAGTCGCTTAATACCTATTTCTTTTACAGCTCTTTTGGGTTCCGAATGCCTGTGACACTTTGAACGTTTTACTTCTGTACTTGCGTCTATTTAGTTGAATCCTTGTCACTTACGCCGTTTTGGCTTCGTTCCAAACTCCGCGTAGTCCCTTGTGTTCGCCACGTGGGGTGGGGGGAGAGGCAACAGCGGGACGAAGGGAAGGGGGATACCAGCAAACTTCTATTAGTAGGTTGTCCAAATTTTTAGGACAATATTTTTAGGATACTTTTTATTATTTTTTTGGAAAGATTTATGAAAAGCAAAAAAATATTTACTAAATGGTCTAATAAATTAGCAACTAAAATAATATCTAAGGCCCGGTTTCTGCAGGTTGAATCTAACTAACCGCTAACCGACGCTAAATTGAAGTAGCTAGTGGTTAAATATTTTCATGGAAATCGTCTTGAGTGAGATGAAGATGTCTTAGGCGTAACAATATGAACGAAAATAAAGAATATTATAAAAGTGAACATTAGTTATTTTTAACCACTCATTTCTCTTATAAATTTTGCAGATGTTGACTTTGATGAGCGATTAAACACTTCAGACATTCAAACATTCAGCAACTGGGCCTAAGGCTCAACAATAATATAAGTTATGGGCATTACAACATATATAAATTAATTATATAAAATAATAGAATAGAATATAGGATTTTATTCAATAACATACAAAATAACAATGTTAAACTAACAATATAACTATTTATATTATAGGCCAGTTTAAATATATAAAAAAAAAAATACATTTATTGAAACGGGTGCACCCTAAACATGGTAATAGTAGCAATAGGTATAGTAGGGACAGTGTTAAGTTTTCGAGTATTGCATAGTCGATATTAAGAGAAGAAGAGCTTAATTTATATACAGGGTGAATTTGAAAGGATGTACTTTGGGCTAATATGAGGTTCTGCTGATCAATACGAACAACTTTTCCCATGGAACTATGTGCCGCAAATGAAAAAAAAAAAATGCCTTCTCCATACAAACTAGTAATGTAAAAATGACAAATTTGTATGGGGAAGCCAAATTTTTTTTTTCATTTGCGACACATGGTTTCATGGGAAAAGTTGTTCGATTTGATTAGCAGAACCTCATATTAGCCCAAAGTACATCCTTTCAAATTCACCCTGTATATACCAATTAGTAATAAAATTAAGCTCTTCTTCTCTTAATATCGATTCCTATAATCCACTGTACAAAAATATTAACGTCCGTAGCTTGCTCTGTCATATTTATATGGATTTAATGAACCGTTACCGAATAAATTTAAGCCTATTCCTATAATCTTCGGTAACCGGTTCGTTGTTTCCATATAAAACTGACAGATGCTACAAAAGTATTGTTGCATGAAAATTGCCATTACAGCAGATAAGCCTTAAAATAATCGCATACCCCAAAAAGTAACCAAACTATGTCTTTACTATAACTATTACCTACCCTAGTGTATCCCTGTATCCTTTATTAATTTCTAATAGTTTGTCCCTCCAAATACCGTACAGTGTGGTGCTCCTAACCTAAAACGGGATATTTCGTCGTCTCCAATTTACATTTATGAAGCTCGTAACAGAACCCGACCTGTTTACTTACGATAATTAAAAAACTCAGGTGATCATTATTATCATATGCTGAATCTTCCAAAATCCTCACTAAATGAAACAATAACTTTGTAAACAAAATTATTATACTTAGGCCGGCTTCAGTGACATTTTTGGCTAAATATATCTAACAGCAATTAATATGGTATGAAATTAACCGTTTGGTAAAAATATATTTAATAACCAATTAGTGACTTTGACAGTTAGTAAACATTATTTAGGATGCTTAGTGATTCTTTTTTAATCACGCAAGCCACAGTTATAGTTTATAGTGTCAAAATTGGTTCACCTACATAAACAAATACAAAGCGAAGGGCGGAAGTGTTCTTTTTCCTCGTCCTTATAGACAAAAAAAAATGTGCATTTTTTTTATTGAACTCGCCATAAAAAATGAATATCATCACGGGTGCCTTACGGCGCCCGAGACCGCCTAGGCGGCCTAAGGGTACTCTGCGGAGTGGTTGTTAATCCCACCTCGTCGTAGCCGATGGTATGAGTCTACATCGTACAAGTGGCTAGCTCGTCGCGATGTTTGGATAGACTCAATAACTCATCTACATAAACTGTTTCACAAGTTGGTATAGTGAAACTGGGACCGACAGCTTAACGTGGCACTAGAGTGGTGTTGTTAAACAAATGTACATATTTTTTTGGATTAAACTCATTGATACGCACCAGTGACCTAAGTGTTTTTAGTCTAAAGTCTAACCAACTCCAGCCACCACGTACTCAGCTTGTAAGTATGTGATTTTGTATCTTTCTTTAGTAGAGCATGGCATGTGACGTTGCATCTACCTGATGGTAAGCGGACCTTCAAAAACCATAAAAATGGTGTCAATTAGCATTGATCGGTCCCACTATGACAGCTAAACGATGCAGATGCATGCACCCTGAAAGGAGGCTGCCACCTCAAGAAGAAATCGATGCAGTAGTCTCCTAAAATCCGGATTAAGATAAGCAGATAATTATATTTTTATATATCACTAGCGGCCCGTCCCGGCTTCGCACAGGTTTGTATAACTTTAACTATATGCTCAGCGCACGCCACGGAAGGCCTCAGAAACGATACTTTTCCCCCGTTTTTAAAACATTTTTGGTTACTGCTCCACACCTATAGGACCTAGCGTGATATTATATAGCCTATGTTACTTCTGAATAATGCAGCTTTCTAATGGTGAAAAAATTATTGCAATCGGTCCAGTAGTTTTTGAGTTTATTTATTACAAACATACAAAAATACAAAAATACAAATCTTTCCTCTTTATTATATTAGTATAGAAGTATAGATTAGTATAGATATACCTAGTTATATACTTAGTATTATATACGTTCGTAGCCTCTTGGATACGCATCGCAACTATGGAATCCAAGATATGAGGTACACAGAACATGTATACAAAAAACTTATGAGCAAAAACAATTATTGATTGACTCCATTCATGGGCTTTGTAGGTCTGCTCACCACCAGGTAGATTTAAAGTCTCATGACGTGCCCCAATAAAAAAATCTGTTAAGTGTTATTTAGTTCTACTGCATTCCACTTTTGAAGTTGCAACCACATAATATTAATAATTAACTAAGATACATTTGGATGGCATACTCGTGGCTTCCAAAATTACACTATTGATGACTTGGTGGTGACTTCATAAATACTTAAATAACACTTGTTTTTAGTTATTTTTTAATTTAATATAATTTTGTTTGCACTTTTTTATTTTTTATAAGACTAATATTTTGCAATTCATTACACTTAGGCTGAGTTATAAACTCTCTGTAAATGTAACGAGAGTTGATAAAGTAAAGACGTCATTTTTAACTTTAATCGTTACAATAACTTTAAAGGACACTTTGTTCCAACTCAGCCTTATATATATGTGTAATAAGTTTACACATATAAACTTACTATAAATACTATAACTAATTATAAATGTCTTCGCCGTAAGTTTACCTGAAATGTAATAAATAAATATATAGCTTGACCGCTCCCACTATGACAGCCAAATTATGTAGTTAGGAAATGGGCGAAATTACGAGTATCGCGCTATGTTATCGTCAAATCAACTGCCCGTTTCGTAACCGCACACTGAAAGGAGGCTACCACCTCAAAAATAATTCTATGCAGTGGTCTCCTAAAATCCGGTATAAGATAAGCAGATGATTATATTATTTAATATTGTATACAATGTCTATGAATGAGGTCGATCCAATATATTGTTGTTAAACGGCTTTATTGGTCGCTCCTATTAAGCCGGCTAAATGATGCGGTTACGAAATGGGCAGCGACAAAATCGCATTTGCATTATTTGCTACTTTAATGTCCTGGCTGCTATATCTTAAATTTTTAATAATTTATATAGAGCTGAAAATAAATAAGGTTTTAAATAAGCATTAACAAATAAATATCAAAAGTCGGGGCCCAGATGCATCACATGATCCACATGCAAAAAAAAAAACAGTTCATAATAAAATTAATCGTTTATTTATTTTTACAACAGTAAGATTTTTAGTAAAATTAGGTAACACAAATAAATTAAATCTAGCAATTTCTATAAAACATGTTTAGAAACTTTTCTCTCTACGAATCACTATTCCTGGAATATCACAACTTTAAACATACTAGGAAGGACTCATAAGCATATCTATCTGCACTCTTCTTACGTTATATGAAAATATGTTTTATTGTCATTTCGTTTGTTTATGTTGATTTTTCAGCGTATTGGGCTTGTATATTGCATTGTATATAATAATTGATTTGTAATTTAATACTTTGTCCTGACGAGATATTTTTTTAAAATATAAGTTACCAATTCAGAATCTGATACCTTTTATATTAAATTACTGACAATGTGATTATTATAATTTGTATTAGTCTTATTGAATTTTATAAAATACTGAATTTGCACACCTCATAGGTAAATTCTGATAAAACTAATATAGATAACGAATGAACTTGTAAACTCTGAATTTATGCAAATAAAGTTTTATTCGTTTCAATAAAATTTTACCCTGATTCGGTTCAGTGCTTTAGATATTTTTTACATAAATGTTATATACCCTGTATTTAGTACCAGTAGTTTCTGAGATTAGCGCGTTTAACCAATATATTATGAATCATCAATATCGGTTTTCCAAATTTCGGTAAATACATTAGAGTTTTCAATTTCTATTCTATTCAATACATTACTATCTTGGTCTATTACTTCATTAACCAATTCAAGCACCTTTCGCTTAAAAGCTCTTCTTTGCTTATCATCCATTTTATTCATATCTGATAGGATAGTGAGTAAAAACATTTTATTTGAAGTTTGTTGAGAATTATCCCAATTTTCGCATTCATTCGTTTTAAAAGCTTGTTCAGGCCTTTTCTCTTCATATTTCTTTTTCTGTAATGCTTTCTTCCTTGACAAAGGTTGATTTTCTATACTGTGGGTATGTATTCAGGTAGTTGTTCGAGAGGCGGCCCAGTCTGTGACAATAATTTTAAAGAAGTCGATGGCTGCGAAAGTAGGGTCTCTAACTGTGTCTGTGATGTTTCATCTGTTGGTAGCAATTGTGATGATGTTAAAGAAAGATCTTCTTCAGTATTGACTGATGTGTCTAGACTAATCTCTTTAAAATTTCCTGATTTTTTTATAAATGGTTTAGCAAATAGCATATAGGTACCTACTCTGCTATGTAATATGGTTTTCTTGGACCTGAACCATTTTTCGACGGTTTTAAATGACGGACAAAGACACTGCGAAGATTCTTCCACTTCTTTTTACATTCCGATCCTGCAAAAAGGTATATGTAAGTTAATTTATGTTATGCCTTACACAAAGGCTTGGATTATGATTGCTATAGCTGAAATTACAGTTATTATAAGGGAGTTTTTTTTTTTAATAAAGACTATGTGAAATTTAATAAAAATATGTTTATTGATACAAAACATACTATTAAAAATGAATTACATATTTTAGCCTTTTAGGCCCCATGGTTTCCAGATGTTTCGCCCCAAATACTACGAAGTGGTAATTTTGTATATAGTAAATCCCTGTACTTCAGCAGCTTTCGTGACTCAGTCATGCAAGCGGCTGAACCAGGGATCGAAGAAATAACCGAAATATATGATTGCGCATAGGTGTCTCCGCAGGTGTCCCATTCATTCATTTTAAAAGCTTGTTCAGGCCTTTTCTCTTTATATTTCTTTTTTTGTAATTTCTGTAATGTTCTTTGACAAAGGTTGATTTTCTAGTTCAGATACTGTGGGTATGTATTCAAGTAATTGTTCGAGAGGCGGCCCAGTCTGTGACAATAATTTTGAAGAAGTCGATGGCTGCGATAGTAGGGTCTCTAACTGTGTCTGTGATGTTTCATCTGTTGGTAGCAATTGTGATGATGTTAAAGAAAGATCTTCTTCAGTATTGACTGATGTGTCTAGACTAATCTCTTTAAAATTTCCTGATTTTTTTATAAATGGTTTAGCAAATAGCATATAGGTACCTACTCTGCTATGTAATATGGTTTTCTTGGACCTGAACCATTTTTCGACGGTTTTAAATGACGGACAAAGACACTGCGAAGATTCTTCCACTTCTCTTTACATTCCGATCCTGCAAAAAGGTATATGCAAGTTAATTTATGTTATGCCTTACACAAAGGCTTGGATTATGATTGCTATAGCTGAAATTACAGTTATTATAAGGGAGTTTTTTTTTTAATAAAGACTATGTGAAATTAAATAAAAATATGTTTATTGATACAAAACATACTATTAAAAATAAATTACATATTTTAGCCTTTTAGGCCCCATGGTTTCCAGATGTTTCGCCCCAAATGCTACGAAGTGGTAATTTTGTATATAGTAAATCCCTGTACTTCAGCAGCTTTCGTGACTCAGTCATGCAAGCGGCTGAACCAGGGATCGAAGAAGTAACCGAAATATATGATTGCGCATAGGTGTCTCCGCAGGTATCCCATATCAGTGATTTTCCCTCAGACCATGGTATTAGTGTAAGGCCATCCGTACGTTAAACATTAGATCTACTAATGCCCGGTGGTTCTAAAATTGATGGAATTTTTGATGAAATGTCCTTTTGATGATGTTTTATTGCTTTGCCGATACTTTTCGCAGAATACCTACATTAAAAAAAGTAGGTACTAAACCTGATAATTTAAATTTATCTCCAATTACTGCCCAAATCTTCTCAGTTATATTTTTTCTCATGTATTCGGGTAGTGAATAATTATATAAACATGGAAAATTTTCGACTTCTTGTACAAATTTAATATTTGAAACTTATAAACAACTTAATAATAACAACTTAACTGAGCATTTGTATGAACTCCTTGGCTTCAACATGTGCAAAGTTTGCCATTGGTTTTTTTGTATGGTATCGTTGGTTACGAAACTAACAACTAGGCATTTTAGTACCTATGCAACTTTATGCAAATATTTTTTTTCCTAGGGAAAATAATTTACAAAGATTTACCTTTAATTTAAAAATCATATGTTTATATGTGGATATCATAGAATAACAATAACTAATCTTTAGTCTTTAAATCAAAATAATAAAATATACTAACTTTTATTTTCCCTGCGGCTTTACACACTTTAATGTATCGATTTATAAATAATTACAGTTCTACCTATCGAAACTCAAATGTACCCTTGTCTTTAAAAAAACAAATATATACTTAAACGTTCAATATTTTGATGATCTCAGGACAGAGGGATTTAACTCCCACCTCGTCGTAGGCGATGGTGTTCTGTCTGTAGCCCTAGTGTGAGTTTTTTTAACAACTAATTTCGCGTTAACTATAGTTACTACTGCGTTAACATTTTAACCTATCCGCAATTCCGCTTGGATCGCTGAACTATTTCCCATACAAATTTTAGTTAACTCAAACGTTAGAAAACTCACACTAGGTCCATCTAACCCCCAGTTAGTCCATCTAACCCCCAGTAAGTCCATCTGACCCCCAGTTCTAGAACGATGATAAAATTTTTTAGTTGTCAAATGTCCTGTTAACTTTTTTATGTAGGAATTAATAGTCGAAAAATTTATTCAAAAATACATAATATCTACTTTAACAAAACTAAATTAAAAATAAAATCTAACTACAAAATAAAACCTACCTATAAATTAAAAATTTCTTCCAATATTATTGTGTATGGGCCTAAGATGCTGGCAGCATTTCCTCGCTGAATAAAAAGCTGCCAGCCATCGGGTCACCTGAAACGTCAAACAACCTAGGAGCAATTTCTTTATAGAACTTTAAGGCATGCGCCCCTCATGGACCCATCGTCTCTACAGCAAATGCGAAAAATACATAACTGTTATCGTTTTTGATGTTGTGCAGTTGTCTGCATTTGTGCAGTTGCGCTGATTCCGCCGCAGCTCCAGCCCTTACGGATGTTCCCTTCAGGTGAGACGCAAATTAACTAACTGTTAATTTTGATGATAGATTAATTTGACAATGTTCTATAGTAAGTGGCAAGCTCATCGCGGTTTACCTATATATCGTAGATTTCACAAGAAATCCAGATCACTATGCCAAACTGTTTAAAAAAATGTGGTATGTATGCATTTGCATATGGCAACCTTAATTGTGACTTTTTTAAGGGTATATTAAAAAAGTTTGTAAAGCTCTGGTTTTCTTTTTTAATAAATATGAAACTAATTTATTTATCGTTTCAATTAAAACATCAAAATTAGCACAAACGATGGCTTTACATACCGCCACGTATTTGAGAAAATGCGTAGTGATTCAACTGCAAAGTATTACCTTTCCCTGCGCACGACGGGGAGTTGGTAACGTATACATATGTGTGTAAACCTTCCCTCCCGACACTCATAAGAGAAAGAGCACGTTGCACTCATATGAGATTAAACCTACAATTTAGGCAGCAAAACGACTTTCGGGCCATAACCGTTTTCAACCCCTAATCTTTAATGAATTTCCAAAAAATGCTCCCATTTTATTAAACAGAAAATAAACAATTACTGTGCGTTTTTTTTTAATTCTCTGTCTAGATATTTTATAGGAATTGTTTTAAAATGAGAAACTTAAAAAATAAAAGAAACGGTGCGAGCCTAGATTGACGTCTCCAAAAATCATAAAAATCTATGTGATGTGTTACCTGGTAATAGTCAAGATTATATTATTATTTTTATATTAGCTTATAATAAATACGAGTATGTGCATCGTTGTTGTTGTTACCACTATACCTACTTATGTATACGGTTACAAAACGGGTCAACCTACAATACTAGTTTCTTTGTATCTACCTGGTGATGAGCAGTCCTACAAAGTCCATGAATGGGGTAAATCATTAATTGTTCTTAAACAATATTGATCGCTCCCACTATGCCGGCTAAATTATGCCATTACGAGTAGGTATATTTTAATATACTCGCTGCCTTCAACTACCCTTTTAGTAAGCGCATCCTGAAGGGAGATTACCACCTCGATAAGAAATCGATGCAGTAGTCTCCTGAAAACCGGGAACCCACAGACTAAAACCGAAACATGACTAGGTCACTTGACCCATACAGATGCAAAAACTGGCCTAACGGAGTTATAGAGACATTCCTTCTACCTAAAAGTCCCATTTAAAAACAAATGCGAAAATCTAAGGCCACTGCATTCGTAATCGCGAACTCCGCGTTCTCCATACAAAATTAGCTTTCACACTTCCAATACTGTTTGTCGCAGAATTAAAATAATATTATTGTCGGACATTGTATTTATTAATATTTCTGTGTTGGGTTATTATTTTTTTATTCGAAATCAGAAAAATACTTTTTAAATGTTGTAATACATTAGTTTTAAATTACCCATAACAGAAAGAATTATGCGTACAGTTTCGGACATTAAAAAATATTTGAACTTCGACCAACATCCAAGTTGTAGACAAACGGAGAGAAGTAGTTTTTCATACATTTTTACATATGTAAAAAAGAAAAGAGTTTTATAAACTTTGTGCGTGCTGTAAATACTCGTATTAAAGCCTTCTATAGCTACCTCCTAGTGAAAGCGTAAAATTATTGCAGCAACCTTTTTCTACTTTTACCCGTAGAAAGATGTCAAAGTAGGTACCTTTAGCTGCCGTTGTATATTGCAATGATGTCTTCTAAATAAAAAAACCGCTTATGATAGCGGCAAACAGCTTAAACGCAGTTGGGCGTAGTGGGGGTATTTTCGCGCAGACTTATTATGAATAATATAAAGGTCATTAGACACATCTCCCTGATTACCAACTCAGCTCTAGGCTTGTACTATGTGTACTAGAAACAACGGTACATATTAGAAACACCCAGCCATGACAAACTGTACAGAAAATTTAACTTTTTTTTTGTTGCCATGGGTGGGAATCTAACCAACGACCTCCGGATACAAATCCAAAGACACAACCACTAATCTACGGAGGCGGTCATCATACTTTTGACGAACGTAATAAAATACATTTGTTAGAAAAACTGTTGGGTGGAGTTTAATTCCCACTTCGTTTAAAAGGAAGTTTAATGAATTACCGGGCATCATTATAATATAAGATACTAATTATTTCTCAACACGTGGTAAGCCGACTAACAAAGGCCATGAATGTGAAATATGAACGACCTATACAATGTCGTTTAGCAATATTGACCGCTTCCACTATGCCGGCTAAGACGGTTTGACCAGGTCACTTGACGGTTTGTTTGTAACCAAAATGTTTTTAAGTCTACGGTAACTACCCGTATGTTAAACTCAGTTTATTCGATAAAATTAAATGCGCTGCATAACAAGCCCTTGTTAAATTAAACAGAATTAAGCCTAATAAGATTCACTTCAATAAAACTTGAGCAGATTCGGAAACAATCGTCACTTGGAGAAGATAAAATTCAATAATGAAACATCAGGAGTCCGAAATTCTTAGCTTCGTGTTCTTCAAATTCGACAATTTCTAAGGGACCGCTTTGTGACAAGTTACAGTCCTACCGGGTGCATTTTGCCGTTATCTGATTGAGCAGCTGGCGTTATCTGGGGGGTCACCACCGACTCCGATACCGTGAGCTCTCGTTCGAGTTGAGCTCAAATATGACGTCATTTCATACAAATCATATTTACAAACTTCATATTATGATATATATTTTGTAGTAATTAATTAGGTACTCGAACAGTTTATGCAGTGGTTAATTCAAATAACGATGTTTCACTTTTCGTAGTACCAAAAACATCCTTCTCGATCTCAACTCCAACGAGATCTCACGGTATCGGAGTCGGTGGTTACCCTGCTGATTGAGCAACTGAGGTTTGACAGCGGAGGAAATATCGTACTTTTGACATGCATGTCGATTGTCGACATGGAACATTTGAATTAAATAACAGTGTTCTATGTAGATCTGTCACATTTTTACTAGAATATTTCGACGATGATAATGAGTTTTAATTTTAAAAAAATATGTACATTTGTTTGACAACACCACTATAGTGCCTCGGAGAGCACGTTAAGCTGTCGGTCCCGGTTTCACTATACCAACTTGTGAAACTGTTTATAGATGGGTTATTGAGTCTATTCAAAACATCGCGACGAGCTAGCCACGTATTCGGTGTAGACTCATACCGTTTTTAAGTCCAAGGTTTAACCAACTCGGCCACCACGTATATATTTTTACTGCAGCTTAATAATCTGTCAGGGCAAAATAGCAGGGCATGATATCGAGAAAAAGGGATTTTTCGCCGACTCTATGTTCAATTTTACTCTCTGTTCACTATATATTTATTTAATTGCTACATTGATATGAATAATAAATTTTGTTTATTTAATAACAAGAACTACTAACTAAATTACATTGTTAGTTACATCATAAATTTTATTGTAAAAACAGATATCAGTTTTCTCCATAGTTATTTAATTTCATAGATAAGAAAAAAACCATCAGTAACAAAATATTAACCACTTATCTTTATAACATTTATAATACCTACCTATCTTAATCTTTTGTACATAAATAAACAACTTGATTTGATTTCATTATCACATCGGCAACATTTACGTGGTAACACTATAAGGGAAATCTTTATATGTGTGGGTATTTTCATGGTTCGAGTTTTACATTTGTGTGCTGTTACTAATATCAAACGATATTATTTTAATCTGTGTCATACATTTCTTGTCGAACATCGGTTATTAAACTTGTATCTGAACATAAAACCGCAATGAAAATACTGTACCTTTTTTATACGGGTGCAAATTGTTTGTGACACGAATGTACAGCTGTGAACCTATGGTAATCACACAGAATTTTATTATGTATTTTTTAGGGTTACGTAGGCCTAATTAAACATATTTTGGTTTTAGTTCGAATTGTGAGTTGTCTTTAACAAACGAAAGCAGACTAATTACGATGACTTATTTAAACGAAATTTTAATTTTCAAAATTTTTTAATAGTTTTTCCTATTGATATTTTACTGCATATTTAAGTATAATCGTAGTATTGTTATAATAAACTTAGTTCTGTTTTAATCAATTGGTCGCTTTACAGAGAAAAAAAACAGTTATTTTTTGCGAGATTATATGTGTATTTAGCTATATAAGCTCCAGATACTACTGAAAGATATAAACTAATGATAGCGCTTGACCCGCTATAGTAAAAACCATCATATTTTATTCAAGAAACCAGTGGTTAAATGGACTAATAATCGACTTATATCACGCATTTGTTATTTTAGAGCACGTTTCATTGTTATTAAAACATTTTTTTTATTATTATTATAAACAGAGTCTGCGATTCACTTGCCTGATGAAAAGCAACGACGAGGTCGAAGAGATAGCACTTACTATGTAAAATTATGCTCTAAAATATAAACTTACATTGGTATTCATAAAAACTTATTGAGTCCTAGAAGAACACTTTAGTTCTGGAAGGTTTTGTCTCTTTTTATTAGCAACAAAAATGATTATGCGCAAAAGAGAGAAAACCCCCTATAACTAAAGTGTTCTTCAAGGCTTCAATAAGTTTTTATGAATGAGGCCATAAATGTATAATTCCCCATTAATCTATACGTATATACTATATCTATACTAATATAATATAGAGGTAAAGTTTGTGAGTTTGTAGGGGTTACCCCCTCTCTGGATTTACTGAACCGATTTTGAAATTCTTTTAGTATTGGATAACCCATTTATCTAGGAAGGCTATAGGCTATATAACATCATGCTACGACCAATAGGAGCGGAGCATCAATGAAAAATGTTGCAAAAACGGGGAAGATTTATTCCTTTTGGGAGCTTCCGTTGCCTGCGCTGCGTTAATCGTTAAAGTTACGCAAACGAACTTGTGCTAATAATAGGGAATATGCATGTTTTTTTTTATTTCATTACTTCATAGAGTAACTACATTAGACCCTACAAACAAATATTTAAAAAAAAAACACAAAAATAAAAGGGTTTAAACTTTATCTGCCACTACAACAGTAAAAAACGGTACATCACTAGCCGCCATTCTGTGACGTCATTCGTGCTCAAAAAGCATATTAGTTTAATGTTATTGCACCTCAATATTAGTCAAAAGATTTGTTTATGACAAATTATCGTAATAAATGACAATAAATACCCGATAAAACAAGAAACTGTAGACTACAGAACACACAAGTTGACATATGTTTGTGCACGAATGATGTCACATGTAGAGTTTGCTAATGTCGGAGCGTTTAGAAATGCGTTCCGTTTCTACAAAAAAAAAGATTTTTTAAAACGTATTTATAAAAAAAATAACTAATCTAAAAATAAGATTACTGTAAATATGTTCAAAGACATAAAAGGAACATTATATATTAAAATAATAATAATTGGCGTTACATGCATATTCCCTATTCTTGAAAATACTGTTATTTTTTCGCGCCAAATAAACTTCAGTATACAACAATACGATACGATCAACTGTGCCTAAAACAATTAAAAAAGAACCTATCTATATAATATCGGTCTAGATTTTATCTAACTCAAACTAGATTTTTAAATTGTTTCTTTAAATATTAACTAAATTAACTAACTGCTACAAAATAAGCGCATAAACCTTTCCTACAGAACCTTAATTAGATATAAGAGGGGCGTTTTTTTACTAAACGAGTTGTGGGCCATTACTAACTGCGGTCAACGTCACCAGGTCGCCCTTTCCGCTCGCAGGTAGACCCTTCATGCCGCTTCATGCCGCTCCATACCGCCCCGGAGACAGATAAGGGCTTTTGTTCAAATAAACGCTCAGTTTTATTCAATCGACAGTTGTCACGTAGTTATATTTTTTTTGAGTTTTTTTTTCTTTTTTTTTATTATTATACCTACTAGGTTAGTTTTTATTATTATGTTTAATCTTTTTTCTTTTTATAAAACAATCAAAACAAAAAGTGTATTTTTAAATAAGTTGTTGAATTTAAAACTAAACAACTGAAGTTTTACTGTATTCACCTATGTACTCACCTAACTCATATATGGAGATTTTATAACCCATTTTTTATTTTTCCATATGATTTTTTTAAATATCTTCTTTCATGCAACCCTTGCCCTAACAATTACAAACACAGCAATATAATTAGCCAAATAGGTGCAGCCGTTTTGAAATGATGCGCTTACAAATTCCACAATTGATTGTTAATTATATTTATTTTTTACATACATACATATCATCACGGGTGCCTTACGGCGCCCGAGACCGCCTAGACGGCCCCAGGGTACCCAGCGGAGGGGTTTATTTCCCACCTCGTCGTAGCCGATGGTATGAGTCTACACCGAACTAGTGGCTAGCTCGTCGCGATGTTTTGAATAGACTCAATAACCCATCTATAAACATTTTCACAAGGTGGTATAGTGAAACCGGGATCGACAGCTTAACGTGCTCTCCGAGGCACTATAGTGGTGTTGTCAAACAAATGTAATTTTTTTTTAAATAAAAAAACTCATTGGTACACACCGGGATTCGAACCGGGGACCTAAGTGTTTTTAAGTCCAAGGTCTAACCAACTCGGCCATACGTGGTGGCCGAGTTTATAGTTTTTTTTGTTAATTAATATATTTCTTGCAAGCGGATCTTATACTATACGGTTATACTTTCAAATTATTATCAATTTAGATGTAAAACTTAATGTATATTTTTTCACTTTATAACCATATAGCTTATGAAAAAAAAAAGTTTCACTAAAAAAAGTCTGAAAAAATATTTTAATTATAAACCATTTTGCACTGAAACTTTTTTTATCGACTTTATAACATTGAAAACGGCATGATATAAGTACCATACTATGGAGGTATTTATTACCGTTGGTTTTACTGCACCGGAACTGTCAGAGACAGCCGTCCGGTAATTAACTTGAACGACCTCCCTCCCCAATTTATATATCAACACCACTTTTCCACGTGTATCATGGTCCCCCAGTACTTATAATAGTTCTCGCTATTTTTAATCTGTACTATTTTTAGGGTTCGTAAAGAATAATGAACTTTTATTATGCTATTTGAAATGAAATTAAATTCTTTATTTGCTAAATTTGGTACAATATTTGATATAATTATTATTATGCTATTTGAAATGAAATGAAATTCTTTATTTGCTTACTTTGATACAATAGGTGGTAATATAATGATTATTATGCTATTTGAAATGAAATGAAATTCCTTATTTGCTAACTTTGGTACAATAGGTGTTATAATTATTAGTAGTGGAGCTGAAAATTTGCCCTTAGACGTACAAATATTTGAAAGTAGATAATTCAGATAAGCAAATTAAACCCCCTCTTTTAGGAGACATCAGCACTTCAGTTTATATTTTTCATTATTTTGCAGAAGTATATATTTATTTTTTCTAATATAATTAACAAGTTTAAAAAGAAATTGAGATTTGTTGTTCTTTTCATAGTAAAGTTATTTTAAGAGACCATACGTATATATATATTATTTTATTTGTCAAGTTTTTAATTTTTATATATTTTTTTTTTAAATAATCTGTTATTTACATTTTCTATTTTCATTTCGCATTTACTAAAATATTTTTTAACTGTATAATTAGAGTAGTCAAAGTTTATTAGTTTAATAAATCAATTTGTTCATTCGTTTGTATCTTACTTAAATATTAATAAATGAATAAAAATATATATGGCCATTTAATTTATCAGACTGATTTTTATACTCCAAAAACTAAAATATATAGTTATTTTAGTTTTTGGGGTTAGTTATTCATGTCCGGTTTACATGGGTTTTGTTTTTCATTGCAATAATACGTGGGTGAGCCAATAAATTCGTTAAACTTATAATTATTTTATATGCATCTATAACTTATTTACCCAAATTATATTAGTGCTGCGGCTGCTCGCGCGACTCATAAGAAATTACAGAAACATTTCTTATTGTGTGACTGATTATGCAATTGCAATTGGCAAACTCCTTTTTGAAAAAACGGAAGACCGCCGAGCTAAATCCTTTTTTTTTCAGAAAATTTGGTACATGTAGTAAGCTACATGGCAACTAAGTAAAATACGTGTTACCCGTATAATATGTAAATACGTAAAACCCGAAAGAAGTTTAACTTAACTAACGGACCTTTATCAAGATTTTTTGTCAGATCTATACATACCAGGTCTAACTCATCTGTATCCTTATAAAAACTAAGATATTATAAGATATATTTAGGTTAAATTTGGAAGCCCCTCTTCCTCTTCTCCCCAGCCTCTGCAATATTGGAATAATTAAGAATTGTTAAATTTATTGGACCAATTCGCAGTCTCCGAAATAAACGCGCCTGTATGAGAAGATGTATGAATGTTGAGGAAGCTAGTGAAGTATGTAGGAATCGTACGAAGTGGCGTACATTGCTCTCTGCTTACCCCATAACTGGGATACAGTCGTGATGGTATGTATATATGTATGTTAATATTTAAATTACAAATATGCATGATTTTATGTTGAGTTCTTATAAAAGCCGTAGATCACTTTCGTAATGTTTCTTTTTGTTGGGTTTTCTTTCAGCCAGGCCTAAAAATCTCTATTATTCACATAAATAATTATTCTGTACCCTTCCACTTTCAAGTACAATTATAATTACTGCCGTTACGCCCACATTTATTCTCTCCTTCAAAGGTCGAAGAAATTAAGCCATAATAATCTTTTTCATAAATAATTTAATTTTTAATCAGCTTTTACCTTCAACCAACAGGGTACCCGCCGCGCGCTGGGTACCCACCCTGTTGCCGTCTAGGCGGTCTCCGTAAGGCGTGTAATGTGCCATGGTATTTATTTATTATTTAAAAACTTTATTGCTCTAAATTGTACAACGGCGGACACCGCTAGGCTTTACTTTTTCCATACGTAGGTTATATATTATATATTCTACATACGAGTAATATTGGTACATAGTGTATATCTGTATGTTCTACCTTAATATATTTTTGTAAGTAAAAATAATAATACCTAAAATAACAATTTATTTATTTCATTTTATCCAAATTATAACAATGGATTATTATTTAAGTTTAAAATAAACTTACTTATTTTTATTTATAAAATGTACCTAATTAATTTTAATTTAACATCAAAAGAAAGTTTTGATCTGCGAATTATATTCACGAATTTAGAATGCCGTATATGAGAAGTAAATAACTCAAAACTGTGAACCTAAAATTATTAATAAACGTATTTAATATAATATACAGGGTGACTTTGGAAGTTTTACTTTGGGCTAATATGAGCCTTTACTGATGAAATAGAACAAACTTTTACATGAAACCATGTGTCAAATGAAAACACAAAGAAGCTTCTAACTCAATCTTGCTGTCAAACTATAGTTTGTATTGAGAAGCAAAACAAGTTGGTATAATGAAACTGGGACCGACAGTTTAACGTGCTCACCAAGGTATAGTGGGTTGTGAAACAATATTTTCTTTATTGATACCGAGGTTTGAACCCGGACCCAAAAACTGTAGTGAAGTCTAAGGTATAACCAACTTGGCCACCACGTATTGCTGCATGTATATACTTATGTTCATTTGTACAAAGCGTAGTATTCTGTTATTTTTTTTGCATGTGGGCGATTCTATTCTCACGAAGTGTGTCATGGTCGCGCCAAATGTAAAATCTATTAATTTCCATAACATAATAGGTATAACCATATTATGTAGAAGTACTGGTGTATCTTAAAGTGTCTAGGGTGGTCTTTTTTATTTTTTATCGGACCACGGCATGTGACTTTGTATCTATCTCATGGTAAGCAGACTTACAAAGTCCATGACTGGGGTCGATCAATACATTGTTGTTTAACAATATTGATCGCTTCCACTATGCCGGCTAAATGATGAGATTACGAAATGAGCGGCGGCAAAGACGTAACCACACCATGAAAGAAGACTACCCTCTACAAGAAATCGATGCAGTGGTCTCCGGAAAACTGGTGAACTAACAGACTAAAACGGGTTTGAATCTGTATCTAGTGATTCTTTGGCGATTTGTTCGAAGGTCGTAGGTTCAATTCCCACTTATAGCAAAACAATATTGGTACGATTTTATGAAAGCCATTGTCTGAGTGTGTTAATATCGTTGTTTTTTGTACACATAGTACAAGTTTAGAGCTTAGTTTGTGACCAGGGCAACATGTGTGAAATGTTCTATATTATATTATATTGGCAATGATGTTCACGACATGATTCCTTAGGTATAGAGGAAAGTCACTAAAACTTCGCTAGGCCGACTGACAGTCTCGTAACCATCGCCCATACAGATGCAAATCCCGTAAAGTAACCTAGGGCCTTATTCCGAGTTTGCAACCGCTAATCACGACAAGACGTTGCGCAAACTATAAATATGGAAATATAAGCTCTATTCCAATAGTTATATAGTATGTATTAGGTTGGCTATTATAATGCCGCCATCTTGAAATACACGAATTCTTCGCAAGTTTGAACATGTATGGAGCATTGGAATTTCAATTTATAATTAACAGGATAGAACTTACAATTCAATACCCAGACTTTACGCGAAATGCGCGACGGTGAACGTGTTAAAACTCGGAATAAAGCCTAGTCTTGTTTCGGTTTTAGTCTGTGGGTTCACCGGTTTTCAGGTTTTCTATTGCATCACTATCTTGTAAAAAAAATATTTGTTACATTTATTATACAAAAACCTTAAATTGAATGCGTTATTAGGTTGCTTTTCAAAGTTTTTCCTACTTTCCTACTTCCCTAAAATTTAAATTATTACAATATGCGTAGATAATATTAAAACCAGTGGGGCGCGTTACGCTGTCACGACGTCGCTTGAAGGACCTCGGGTTCACATAAATATTCACGAGAGGTGAAATATCTGTTCTGAGGTGTTTCACCCTCATACAGCCGAGGAGACATACAGGAGACCCTCAGCTGTCATTCAACTTGATTACAGACTATATTATTCTTTATTAGAATTAGTTAAGTCTAGACTTTCGTCACTTATAATTTTTTTTAAAGAAAATAAGATTTTTATATAAATAAATAAAAAATATGTGTGTACACCGGTGTGTACCAATGAGTTTTTAATTTAAAAATTTATGTACATTTGTTTGACAACACCACTATAGTGCCTCGGAGAGCACGTTAAGCTGTCGGTCCCGGTTTCACTATACCAACTTGTGAAACTGTTTATAGATGGGTTATTGAGTCTATTCAAAACATCGCGACGAGCTAGCCACTTGTTCGGTGTAGACTCATACCATCGGCTACGACGAGGTCGGATTAAAACCCCTCCGCTGGGTACCCTGGGGCCGTCTAGACGGTCTCGGGCGCCGTAAGGCACCCGTAAAGATATATATATATAAATAAAAAATATACATATCATTACGGGTACCTTACGGCGCCCGAGCCCGCCTAAACGGCCCCAGGGTACCCAGCGGAGGGGTTTTAATCTCACCTCGTCGTAGCCGATGGTATGAGTCTACACCTAACAAGTGGCTAGCTCGTCGCGATGTTTTGAATAGACTCAATAACCCATCTATAAACAGTTTCACAAGTTGGTATAGTGAAACTGGGACCGACAGCTTAACGTGCTCTCCAAAGCACTATAGTGGTGTTGTCAAACAAATGTACATTTTTTTTTAAATTAAAAACTCATTGGTACACACCGGTGTACACACATATTTTTTATTTATTTATATAAAAATCTTATTTTCTTTAAAAAAAATTATAAGTGACGAAAGTCTAGACTTAACTAATTCTAATAAAGAATAATTGGTACACACCAGTATTCGATTTGTAACTCATTGGTACACACCAGTATTCGATCCAGGGACCTAAGTGTTTTTAAGCCCAAGGTCTAACCAACTAGGCCACCACGTATATATTACTATTTTATTAAATCAAATAGTATTTTGATTTAACCAAAATACATATGGGTAATTAAAATATAAAATAAATAAATAAATACCATCAAGGGTGCCTATTTGGCTCCCGATAACTGTTTAAACGGCTTCAGGGATAGCCAGCGGAGAGATTAACCCGTCCTCATTTCGCCGATGGTGTTCGGAGACAACACCTAACAAGTGGCGAGCTTGTTGCGGTGCTCGTGTTCCTTTGATGCTAGATGCTCAACTAAAAACTTTTGTTTTATATAGAATAAAAGTTACTAATAATAAAAAGTAATAAAACAAATAGACTCGTAATGCAAATACGTCTTTGTCGCCGCCCATTTCGTAACCATTTAGCTAGCATAGTGGGAGCGATCAACAATATATTGATCGATACCATTCATGTCTTTGTAAAAATTAAAACTGATTTAAAAAAAAAATTACGCTATACCTTGTTAATATAAACGTTTATTTTATTTAGAAATAATTACTTTACAGTTTTCAATTAAAAACCTAGCATTTTTCCACGTACCTACTACCATAAAACTGTAGAAGTATTAAATAAAAAGTTTTTTTTTTAATTCAAGGAATTTTAAAGGTAGGTAATAGTCATCGCTTCGGCTGTTTACTGAGAAACTTAGAGACCTTGGCCACACTGAATCATCCTTACCTGCCGCTCACGTACAATAGGCAGCTAGGTAAAATGTACTATGAACTTTGCACCTACTCCACTGTTTATTTCATGTTTTGATATCAGTCCGTGAATTTTTATTTTATTTTCCTGAATACTTGATGGTAAGCAGACCTACTTAAAGGTTCACATTTGGGGTCGATTAATGCATTATTGGTTAACGGCATTTTAATATTTTTTTATTGAAGGCACAAGCAGTGACAGTGTCTACCTGATAGTAAGCAGGCTTACAAAGTCCATGAATAGGGACGATCAATACATTTTGTTTAACAATATTACAATATATAAATATCATCACGGGTGCCTTACGGCGTGGCATCCGAAACCGCCTAAACGGCTTCAGGGTAACCAGAGGAGGGGTTTTAATCCCACCTCGTCGTAGCCGAGGGTCTACCTACACCGAACAAGTGGCTAGCTCGTCGCGATGTTTGAATAGACTCAATAACCCATCTTGAACAGCTTCATAAATTGGTTTAGTGAAACTGGGACCGACAGCTGAACCTGAGAGCACGTGAACGAGCTAGCCACTTGTTCGATGTAGACTCATACCATCGGCTACGACGAGATGGGATTAAAAACCCCTCCCCTGGATACCCTGAGGCTGTCTAGGCGGTCTCGGGCGCCGTAAGGCACCCGTGATGATATGTATGTGTAAGTAATGATCCCTTGTCTGGGTGTCATTATATATCATTTTATTCTCAGAGTGCGGTTACGAAAATCTCGGTTGATTTAACGATTGGTCCGTAGATAACGGTATGGCTAGTTTCGTTACGGTCTCATCCCATCATTTAACTGGTTTTATTTTTTACATTTCACATACATTTTGCCCTGGACACAAACTAAGCTCTCGGCTTATACTATGTGTACCAGGAACAAAGATAGGGACTAATACATATTATATTGTATAAACAAAAACCATTATAAAATGTACAGAAAAACATACTAATCTTTTTATGCTGTGAGTGAGAATCAACCCTACCACCTCCAGATACAATACAACGCTAAAAGCTCAAACACTAGGCCAATATTGTTGTCAACATAGCATTCATCACATTTCTTTCAGAGTGATCAAAATCTATAACCATTTTTTTTTTAATGGGTAAAACGAACCAGTATTTTATCTATAGATAGACAATGAAGCGTATTCCTTGGTGATGTCCTATCACCAAGGAATACGCTTCATAATATATCATATTACAAGTATAAATATATCATATTCATAGTACGAGCCTAGAGCTTAGTTTGTGACCAGAGCAATTTGTGCAAATTGTCCTAAATAATATATATATATATATATATATATTATTTAGGTAAAGAAAAATAGTTACCCTAAAAACGGAAAAAAATAGTATGATAAGACTGACATTTCAGACAGAAAAGATAATAATAAAAGATAAATAAAATATAATAAATCAGTGTAAGGGTTTATTTTCTTATGCCCAACTAGTGTATTGATGATTATAATATAGTGATGCGGACAGACGGACAGACGAAAAAGTGACTGCAAAGTATCACCGTAAGGGTTCATTTATTAAAATCATTTTTTTTGGACCCTAAATAAATTTACAAAGGCTGTACTACTTTGCTACACACTGTGCAACTTGAGTACCTATAGCTTATTGCAACATAAGGCAATACGCATATTGTCTTATTAGTTCTTTAAGAATCGATTCGTTATCGATAGATATTAATTATAAAATAGGCAGTTTTTTTTTAATCCATCTGCCTGTCCACTATCAAAATCTCGAGGACTACTATAGTTCTTTGTATTCGCCCATTTGGTAACCACATCATTTAGCCGGCATAGTAGGACCAAAAACGACAATATATTGATCGACCCCATTGTCATGTATTTTGTAGTTCTGCTTACCAATAGGTAGATACAGAGTCAGATGCTGTATAAGAAAATTAATAAAATGTAGAGTTAGGTTTAGAGAAGTTCACCCGGTTTAGTTGGTAAAGGTCTGAATGTTTTATTTTATTAATATAAAATATATCTAACAATATCTAAACTAAAAAATAGTAAGTAGGTATATTAAAATAAATCTTTACTAATCTGAGTCTCATTATTTAGACTATGAAATGTGTCAATAAGAAGGAAAGGCAAAGGTACTAAGCCATACAGCCGGCTTAGTACCTTTGCCTTTTCTTAATGGATAAAACTAATAACTAACTATGTATCAATAAAGATAATAATTAAATTAAATAAAGCTATTATTACATCCGCCGTGATGTTTTTACCAAAATTTATATCATTAATGTTATTTTGACACATTAAAAAAATATATAAAAGCCCTAATTCCATCTAAATAAACTTGAAACGAATTGATGATTATTAAAACAGTTTAAAAACGGAGGCGTTAATGAACTTTTAAACTTCGAACGTCTTTCGCCATAAAACCCGAACGAACGAAAGCCTTCGAGCAAAAGAGGTGGATTGTGCAGACATCGTCGTTCGATTGTGTACACGTGCCAGCCGAAATATAACGGAAATAACCGAATAAAAGCGAACGTTTTTTCAAATATACATTGCTGCTTTACTTACGGAGTTATAGCATTTTGAATAACAAAGCGAGTAATGTAATTAAAATTTAGAATATGGCAATAATAGTAGACGTTATTTCACACGGTTTTTCCTTTCATTGTACTTTACAAGAGGTTTAATACCAGTGTAATTTTTAATTGATAGGTTGCCGGAGAAAGTGTTTGGCGTTGCACGATATAATTATTATTTTATGAATACTATTAACCGGTGTTATTAACTTCATATAGTTGACGGTTTATATATTCTTTTATTTGTGTAATTTATTATCAGATTGGTACATAGCGGAAACTTGTTTTATGAGTTAAATACACATTTGGATCTAACTTTAACTTACACTTTTTTAGGTGAGAATTAGGCCTCTTATAACTATCCTAGGCCGACCGACCGGACTCGTTCCTTCCGCCCATATAGATTCAAAAAACCGTCAAGTGACCTAGTCATGTTCAGGTTTCAGTCCGTGGGTTCACCGGTTTATTGTCGAGGTGGTAGTCTCCTTTCTTGGTGAGGTTACGAAACGGGCGACTGATTTGAGGATATGGCATCGAGGATATTAAAATAGACTCGTAATGTAAGTCTTTGTCGCAGCCCATTTCGTAACCGCATCATTTAGCCGGCACAGTAGAAGTGATCAATATTGTTAATCAATAATGTATAGATCTGCTTACCATCAAGTATATACAAAGTCACATGCCGTGCTCCAATAAGAAAAATACATTATATACGTTTACTAACTGTTATACTTTTTTTGATAATTCAGTAAATTCATTTAACAAATGTTACACAAGCTACCCTTGGATCTTTAGAATCAGTTAACTTAATTATAGAGAAAAAAAAATAGCGTCAAATCAACATTTAGACAATAACCAATTAGGACAACAGCCCTCTACTTTAAAATAATAACCAACAACCCACTACTTTGGTATAACAACCCTCTCTACTTTAGAGGACAGCCCCCTAAAGTAGTGGGCTGTCCTCTAAAGTAGAGGGTTGTTATACCAAAGTAGAGGATTGTTATTCTAAAGGACAGAGTTTTTTTAAGTTAAGTGTATTTTTCTTTATGCATTATGCAAAAGTAGTGGGTTGTCCTCTAAAGTAGAGGGTTGTTATACCAAAGTAGAGAATTGTTATTGTAAAGTAAAGAGTTTTTTTTTATTTGAGTGTATTTTTCGTAGGGCCATTGTTCTTAAGTACAGGGCTAGTATTCTAAGTTAGGGGCTATTATTCCAAGAAAGAGGGCTATTATTTAAACTAAATACTTAATTTTATTCTAAATTAATAGTATAATGTTTTAAGAAAATAATTCATTATAAGATTAAATTACTCACTTACACGCACCCATGTGCACATACATATTTTATATTAATTAATTGCAATCTTTATCCATACCTTACTTCGTCTATATTAATGAAAATTTGTTATTGGTCTTATGATAATGTTGTATCTTATATGTACTATTTTTTATTGTATCGCTGTCGATTTTCTTGAAATAAATAAATAAGAATGAATTTTATTTTAAAACAGTAGTTGTTAGAATTTCAAAGTAAGTATACAAGCACTAAAAATATTAGTAAAATTATCATTTATTTATATTGAAATACAACTAAAATATCTTGACAACAGTAGTGAAGTGCATACAGTAAATTAGCCCCTGCACTCGTATAATAAAATTATAACTTTCATAGCCATTATATTTATATAAATAATGTATAATATAATTGTGATCGCGAAAAAAAATACCGTAAGGAACGTTAGACGATCTGTCACACAGTATACATAAAAAGTAAAAGTGAAATACTTTGGAGTAACGGAGAACTATTCAAGTACCGAAGGCAGCGAGGCCATTTAAGACGCTTATGTATTACTATATAAATAATTTAAAAAACATAGTAGTGATAAAACGGTTGAAAAAAAATTTTTAAACAATACAAAATACTACTGATTTCCTAAACTATATATTTTAAACAAATATGTATGTTTAAAATAATTAACAGTTATTCTGCATTTTAGTGAATTTTATATTTATGTAGAAAAACGCGGTTGTTTTTTTTATACATTTACATTACATACATATTATCACGGTTACCTTACGGCGCCCGAGACCGGCCCCAGGGTACCCAGCGGAGGGGTTTTAATCCCACCTCACCTGTTTTTTTTACCGATATATATTAAATACGAAATATTTTTTTAAACATATAAATTTATATACTTATTTGGTATTTGTATGGTAGCGTTACCGACTGCAGTTGAATCAGCATAAGAATCAAAAAGCCTCACAGACGCTCGTCTTACAGACCAAATTTAAACTCTACATAAAGTCAAATAGAGTACGAAAAGGTTGAGGTGTTCTTTTTAACCTTGTTGTCTAGCTGTCTGCAATAAGTACAATCTGTCCTAATATTGTAAACGTGTAAGTGAGTCGGTCTCTCTGTTTGTGTTCTGAAACTACTAAATCGATTTCGTTGAAATTTAGTAAGGTAAGTTATTTCTTGATATGACGTCGTAAGATTGAGTTATAAGAATCTTAGCTTATTTAAAGAATCAGCCTTGCTATTCAGCGAGGAAATGCTGCCAGCATCTTAGGTACAATGCCCATAGACAGCGATTTGGAGGACATTTTTAATTTATAGGTAGGTTTTATTTTGTAGTTAGATTTTATTTTTAATTTTTTTTTTTAAGTATTCTGTTTTTTTTTTATATATTACATAGAAAAATTTAAGGCCGGCAAAATCGAGTTATTTATGTTATAGTTACGGTAGTTATAGTGGCGGATTTACAGATTTGCCGCCAGTAAACTACCTATTCAAATTTTGGGGGGATACCGATTGATTTATCGAACGGTCATTTTCGCCTCGCAACTAAATTGATTGTTTCGACCTAATTATATTATTAATAGAATAAATGTTTTTAATTTTATGTAAGTAACATAAATTGGCCCCAAATATGCCGCTCCTAAAATCTGCCGCTTTAGGCTTTTTAGCCTTCTCGGCCTGCTGGTAAATCCGCCACTGGATAGTTATTTATACTGATTTTCTGTCAAAGATGATTTTCATAGGTAACAAAAAGACGAAACACATTTTAAGTAGGTAACTAAAATAATGTTTTTATGAATAATTAAAGAGGGTAAGTAGTCTTGATGTCTGCATTTATATTTGGGATAAAATAATATGGATATTACCGAAAGGTCCCAAGAAGACCGAAGCCGGCGAGCGAGTTGTAGTAGACACTAGTAAACCACAGAAGAAATAATAGTACCTACAAGTAGTAAAACCTCAAGGCCGAACGGTTCTTACCATCGCAATCGCAGGCAAGACATCAACCGGAAATAAGTATGCTCTAATTCTGACGAAAAGGTTGTCTTCTATCAGGGTGCTGTTACAAATCAGGCATGCACTATTATAAATGAGAAGAAAGAAACATTGAGTGTTACGTTAAATTTCCCGACAATTATCCCTTTACCTGTTCAGGGTATACCTGTACGTGTATGACGAGTATTATGCAAGTGTATTGTCACTGAGTTTACTCGTAAGAATATTCAACATTTTGTATGCACAGTGGCGCCATCTGTTTGCAAATAGTTGAACTTAAGGCGCTTTACAGTCTCACGATTTTTTATTTGTTTGTTTTTATTTCGTCATTAGAAATGAATGAAATCTTTTTTATGAAGTATAACTTAGAGTCCTTTATACGAAGCGATAAAGGTATTTTAATTAAAGCAAACAACGGTTACATAGCTCGTAATTGTTGGTTGCATTCATTATATAGTGTACTATGTGACCCTTGCAACTTCGTTTGCCTTACTGTAACCGTTTACGCAGCGCACGCAACGGAAGCTCTCAAAAGGAATAAATTTTTCCCGTTTTTGGAACATTATTCGTTGATGCTTTGCTCCTATTGGTTTAAGCGTGATGTTATTTCCTGGATAAATTAGCTACCCAACACCAAAAGAACTTTTCAATATGAATCAGTAGCTATATATGAACTCGGGAATTTATCGCATTCAACTGCAAATGAACTCTTGAGCTTTATTACCTATATTAGTATAAATATCTATGATTGCATTAATTCTTGGACCTTTATAGTGTTCCATCAGAGGCTCTACCATGGGTTTGCGCATAGCACCGTAACGTATTTGTATACGTATACATGGCCAATAGGATCGCTTTATTCAATCCTGTTACCAAAAATAAAGCGGCCACAATGCGCAACCCCATGGTAGAGCTTCAGGTAGATCAAAAGCCGAACTATCGTAAAAAAGTGGTATAAGTCGACAGTATTTCGTATCACTTATTGGTATATCAAATTGGTAATATAAGTAGGTATTTAAAAATATAGATACAGGAAGAAAACCTTTGTGAAATAAAAGAGATTCCTTTATACTGAAGTAGTAGTTTGAGATTGATTTTTTTATTAAAAAACGTAGGAAGAAAAACTGAGGAAGAGGAAAGGGAGTTGATAGAAATGTAAACTTAAAAAAAAGGTAAAATAAGTAGAATAAGAGGACGGGTTAATCCCTCCGCTAGGTACCCTGAGGCCGTTTAAACGGTTCTCGGGAGCCAAATAGGCCCCCCGTGATGGTATTTATTTATTTATAAAATAAGTAGAATAAAAACTAAAAACAAAAACAATAGACTTGTACACCCAAATAAATCTAATAAGTATTTACATAAATCGATTCTGCTCCCTTTAGTGCATAACCATTGAAGTATGAATAATATGTATATCTGTAATAAAGTTGAAATATGTTTCTGTCATGAAAAAAATGTTTTTTTTTTTATGACGGCGACCATCTCCTATTCTCATCTTTAGAGTTTTAGACTTGCGACTTGCCTTAGTTAGACCCTTCCATATTCTTCATACTTAAATCGATAAACAATAAATACTTAAACTACTAGACAAAGAACATTTTGCGTGATCATAAATAATCTAAACACATATAACAAAACATAGTAGGTAGCCTTAGATAATAATTTACTAAAAGCCTTTTTACACACACCAATAAATTCCCCCAGTAAACGGCACGAGACCTAACCCGTTATGCCTATGTAAATTGGCGCCCTAATCTTCAAAAGGTTTAAAATGCCTTTTAAAGTTAATTTTACTAAAATTCAAACTCGGGTCGACCTTATTATCAATGCCTCGACGAGTTGCTCGACCGGTCGATGGATGTGTCGCGTTTTCTCTGACATAAAGAACACTTTCTCTTGGAAGTTCACTTTGGGATGATTATTTAAGTAATTTGTTTTGAATAATCTCTTATGTCTTTTATGTAATACTATAATATATGGATGGATGTTTTTCTTTTAGACCTCGTTAGTATTTGAAAGGGATCTTTAATTATTCCGTATGACCGTATTTATCTACTTATATGAGGGCTTTATGAGACATAATTGATTATATATTTTTGTACAAAAAATTCGTAGACAAATGGCGTCTCTACTAGTGTTGCCGTTGCCCAATAATGATCTTAGTCTCGCAGTCTTGGTCTTGTTCTTACGAGACCAAGAACAAGACTAACTCCATTCTTTGTCAGAGTAATCTAGATTACAAACAAAAAAAAAGTGGTTCTCAATTGCAGTTCTCTATTACTTATTTTTAAGATAATACATATATTTACCGATTCTACATGCACACTGATTACAGGACTAAAAAAAAAACAAGTGTATGTATGCTTAAAGCTACCTGTAAAGGTTAAACTGAAGCATGGCATGTAGTTTTATCATCTACTTACCTAAACTAAACATTATACCTACTCGTAGATTGTGAAAGACAGAACAAAGAAAATATTCAGTTTCAACGCTCGGCTTTCAGCGAACTATTTTCCGTTGATATTTCTGTAGATGAGTTACAATTCGTTTCATTCCCTTTCTTTTGTTTGATGATTTAAGTACCTAGTAATATTTTTCTCTGAAGTAAAAAAAAATAGGCAATTTCGCAATTATGTACGTAAATTAATAAGATTCTACTGAAAAGTCACATGTTGTTAAGAAAAAATTAACAAAGACGAAACCCTACGTGGTAGGCAAGATTTAGCACTTGTCGGGTTTTAATTTAGAATTACATAAATACAAAATTTACCTCTAATATACATGATGGCTTTGGAACGTTGCACTTTGGGCTAATATGAAACAATACCAAATATGTCTACTAATCAAATCGAACAACTTTTCTCGTGGAACTACATACTCGTTTATGTCGCAAATGAAAAACAATTTGGCTTCTCCATACACAAGCCAAAAATTTTGACACATTTGATCAGTAAAGCCTCATATTAGCCCAAAGTACAACCTTCCAAGGTCATCATGTATACATAATGTAATGTCTATTTGTCTGTTTGTGGGCTTATAACTAGAAAATTACTTATCTGGTTTTCGCGATTCATTTTTTAAATAATACAAAAGAACATATCTACAGGTCAGGATTTAGTCTATATATTTGTTATGTATCATACTTTCAATCGGACTTCAGAAGTTAGAGATACTACTCTACCGGTGTGAACTTAGCAGCCAAAATATAGCAGCTATTATAACTCGACTAATTTAAAAAGTCAATATTTCTAAGCTTATTAATTGCAATACAAACAATGGAAATCCTATGAATTATGAAAATTCTTTCAGGAAAATTAAAAATTAACCAGATGGCAATATTATTTCTGATGAAAAATAACATTTATCAAAATATTTTCTCTGATATTAAAATATAACTTTACAAGTGGCCCACTTCAACGAAATATACAAAAATGATTTCCCACCCCCCTTACAGTAGAACCTTGATTATGAAAATTGAGTGAAAACAATCTCGTAGCAAAATAATTTTGACATTTTAACTTAGCATAAGGTTTATTGATTTTGAACATCATTATAACTTGTTAGACAAAAAATAACTTAGGCAATGAAAAGCAACTGAAATTGTATAAAAAATTCTGATTTTCTTGTTGCTACGAAAAAATAAAGTTTTTTAATATAATAATTAAGCGTCTTAGAAATCTTTCTTCATCCCACAACTTATACAGTAAATGAAGCTTTGCCTTATCTATCGAAAAATATGTTCCAAAATTCCTTACAGTGGGGCCTTGACTGAAAAAATTTAGTGAAACTACCATTTCGTAGTAAAAAATATCATATAATAATTAAGCATCTTAGAAATCTTTCTTCACCTTACAACTTATACAGTTAATAAAGCTTTGCCTTATCTATCGAAAAATGTGTTTCAATATTCCTTACAGAGGGGACTTGACTGAAAAAATTGAGTGCGACTACAATTTCGTAGTAAAAAATTTTATGTCATAATCAAGTATCTTAGAAATGATCCTTCACCTTGAAACTTATATAGTGAATAAAGCTTTGCCTTATCTATCGAAAAATATGTTCCAAAATTCCTTACAGTGGGGCCTTGACTGAATAAATTTAGTGAAACTACCATTTCGTAGTAAAATATATAACATATAATAATTAAGCATCTTAGAAATCTTTCTTCACCTTACAACTTATACACTTAATAAAGCTTTGCTTTATCTATCGAAAAATGTGTTTCAAAAGTCCTTACAGAGGGGACTTGACTGAAAAAATTGAGTGCGACTACAATATTTCGTAGTAAAAAAATTTATGTCATAATCAAGTATCTTAGAAATCATCCTTCACCTTAAAACTTATATAGTGAATAAAGCTTTGCCTTATCTATCGAAAAATATGTTCCAAAATTCCTTACAGAGGGGACTTGACTGAAAAAATTGAATGCGACTACAATTTCGTAGCAAAAAAATTTATGTCATAATCAAGTATCTTAGAAATGATCCTTCACCTTAAAACTTTTATAGTGAATTAAGATTTGCCTTATCTTTTGAAAAATATGTTCCAAAATTTCTTACAGTGGGGCCTTGACTGAAAAAAATGAAGGAAACTACAGTTTCATAGTAAAAATTTTGATGTCATAATTAGGCATCTTAGAAATCTTTCTTCACCTTACAACTTATACAGTTAATAAAGCTTTGCCTTATCTATTGAAAAATGTGTTTCAAAATTCCTTACAGAGGGGACTTGACTGAAAAAATTGAGTGCGACTACAATTTCGTAGTAAAAAATTTTATGTCATAATCAAGTATCTTAGAAATGATCCTTCACCTTAAAACTTATATAGTGAATAAAGCTTTGCCTTATCTATCGAAAAATATGTTCCAAAATTCCTTACAGTGGGGCCTTGACTGAAAAGATTTAGTGAAACTACAATTTCGTAGTAAAAAATATCATATAATAATTAAGCATCTTAGAAATCTTTCTTCACCTTACAACTTATACAGTTAATAAAGCTTTGCTTTATCTATCGAAAAATGTGTTTCAAAATTCCTTACAGAGGGGACTTGACTGAAAAAATTGAGTGCGACTACAATTTCGTAGTAAAAAAATTTATGTCATAATCAAGTATCTTAGAAATGATCCTTCACCTTAAAACTTATATAGTGAATAAAGCTTTGCCTTATCTATCGAAAAATATCTTCCAAAATTCCTTACAGAGGGGACTTGACTGAAAAAATTAAATGCGACTACAATTTCGTAGCAAAAAAATTTATGTCATAATCAAGTATCTTAGAAATGATCCTTCACCTTAAAACTTTTATAGTGAATTAAGATTTGCCTTATCTTATGAAAAATATGTTCCAAAATTTCTTACAGTGGGGCCTTGACTGAAAAAAATGAAGGGAACTACAGTTTCATAGTAAAAATTTTGATGTCATAATTAGGCATCTTAGAAATCTTTCTTCACCTTACAACTTATACAGTTAATAAAGCTTTGCCTTATCTATTGAAAAATGTGTTTCAAAATTCCTTACAGAGGGGACTTGACTGAAAAAATTGAGTGCGACTACAATTTCGTAGTAAAAAATTTTATGTCATAATCAAGTATCTTAGAAATGATCCTTCACCTTGAAACTTATATAGTGAATAAAGCTTTGCCTTATCTATCGAAAAATATGTTCCAAAATTCCTTACAGTGGGGCCTTGACTGAAAAAAATTAAGGAAACTACAATTTCGTAGTAAAGAATATCATATAATAATTAAGCATTTTAGAAATGTTTCTTCACCTTAAAACTTATACAGTTAATAAAGCTTTGCCTTATCTATCGAAAAATGTGTTTCAAAATTCCTTACAGAGGGCACTTGACTGAAAAAATTGTGTGCGACTACAATTTCGTAGTAAAAAAATTTATGTCATAATCAAGTATTTTAGAAATGATCCTTCACCTTAAAGCTTTTATAGTGAATAAAGCTTTGCCTTATGTTTTGAAAAATATGTTCCAAAATTTCTTACAGTGGGGCCTTGACTGAAAAAAATTAAGGAAACTACAATTTCGTAGTAAAGAATATCATATAATAATTAAGCATTTTAGAAATGTTTCTTCACCTTAAAACTTATACAGTTAATAAAGCTTTGCTTTATCTATCGAAAAATGTGTTTCAAAATTCCTTACAGAGGGGACTTGACTGAAAAAATTGAGTGCGACTACAATTTCGTGGTAAAAATTTTTATGTCATAATCAAGTATCTTAGAAATGATCCTTCACCTTAAAACTTATATAGTGAATAAAGCTTTGCCTTATTTATCGAAAAATATGTTCCAAAATTCCTTACAGAGGGGACTTGACTGAAAAAATTGAATGCGACTACAATTTCGTAGCAAAAAAATTTATGTCATAATCAAGTATCTTAGGAATGATCCTTCACCTTAAAACTTTTATAGTAAATAAAGCTTTGCCTTATCTTTTGAAAAATATGTTCTAAAATTTCTTACAGTGGGGCCTTGACTGAAAAAATTTAGTGAAACTACCATTTCGTAGTAAAATATATAACATATAATAATTCAGCATCTTAGAAATCTTTCTTCACCTTACAACTTATACAGTTAAAAAAGCTTTGCTTTATCTATCGAAAAATGTGTTTCAAAATTCCTTACAGAGGGGACTTGACTGAAAAAATTGTGTGCGACTACAATTTCGTAGTAAAAAAATTTATGTCATAATCAAGTATTTTAGAAATGATCCTTCACCTTAAAGCTTTTATAGTGAATAAAGCTTTGCCTTAGTTTCCTTCATTTTTTTCAGTCAAAGCCCCACTTTGACTGAAAAAAATTAAGGAAACTACAATTTCGTAGTAAAGAATATCATATAATAATTAAGCATTTTAGAAATGTTTCTTCACCTTAAAACTTATACAGTTAATAAAGCTTTGCTTTATCTATCGAAAAATGTGTTTCAAAATTCCTTACAGAGGGGACTTGACTGAAAAAATTGTGTGCGACTACAATTTCGTAGTAAAAAAATTTATGTCATAATCAAGTATTTTAGAAATGATCCTTCACCTTAAAGCTTTTATAGTGAATAAAGCTTTGCCTTATCTTTTGAAAAATATGTTCCAAAATTTCTTACAGTGGGGCCTTGACTGAAAAAAATTAAGGAAACTACAATTTCGTAGTAAAGAATATCATATAATAATTAAGCATTTTAGAAATGTTTCTTCACCTTAAAACTTATAGAGTTAATAAAGCTTTGCTTTATCTATTGAAAAATGTGTTTCAAAATTCCTTACAGAGGGGACTTGACTGAAAAAATTGAGTGCGACTACAATTTCGTAGTAAAAAAATTTATGTCATAATCAAGTATCTTAGAAATCTTTCTTCACCTTACAACTTATACAGTTAATAAAGCTTTGCTTTATCTATCGAAAAATGTGTTTCAAAATTCCTTACAGAGGGGACTTGACTGAAAAAATTGAGTGCGACTACAATTTCGTAGTAAAAAAATTTATGTCATAATCAAGTATCTTAGAAATGATCCTTCACCTTAAAACTTATATAGTGAATAAAGCTTTGCCTTATCTATCGAAAAATATCTTCCAAAATTCCTTACAGAGGGGACTTGACTGAAAAAATTGAATGCGACTACAATTTCGTAGCAAAAAAATTTATGTCATAATCAAGTATCTTAGAAATGATCCTTCACCTTAAAACTTTTATAGTGAATTAAGATTTGCCTTATCTTTTGAAAAATATGTTCCAAAATTTCTTACAGTGGGGCCTTGACTGAAAAAAATGAAGGAAACTACAGTTTCATAGTAAAAATTTTGATGTCATAATTAGGCATCTTAGAAATCTTTCTTCACCTTACAACTTATACAGTTAATAAAGCTTTGCCTTATCTATTGAAAAATGTGTTTCAAAATTCCTTACAGAGGGGACTTGACTGAAAAAATTGAGTGCGACTACAATTTCGTAGTAAAAAATTTTATGTCATAATCAAGTATCTTAGAAATGATCCTTCACCTTGAAACTTATATAGTGAATAAAGCTTTGCCTTATCTATCGAAAAATATGTTCCAAAATTCCTTACAGTGGGGCCTTGACTGAAAAAAATTAAGGAAACTACAATTTCGTAGTAAAGAATATCATATAATAATTAAGCATTTTAGAAATGTTTCTTCACCTTAAAACTTATACAGTTAATAAAGCTTTGCCTTATCTATCGAAAAATGTGTTTCAAAATTCCTTACAGAGGGGACTTGACTGAAAAAATTGTGTGCGACTACAATTTCGTAGTAAAAAAATTTATGTCATAATCAAGTATTTTAGAAATGATCCTTCACCTTAAAGCTTTTATAGTGAATAAAGCTTTGCCTTATCTTTTGAAAAATATGTTCCAAAATTTCTTACAGTGGGGCCTTGACTGAAAAAAATTAAGGAAACTACAATTTCGTAGTAAAGAATATCATATAATAATTAAGCATTTTAGAAATGTTTCTTCACCTTAAAACTTATACAGTTAATAAAGCTTTGCTTTATCTATCGAAAAATGTGTTTCAAAATTCCTTACAGAGGGGACTTGACTGAAAAAATTGAGTGCGACTACAATTTCGTGGTAAAAAATTTTATGTCATAATCAAGTATCTTAGAAATGATCCTTCACCTTAAAACTTATATAGTGAATAAAGCTTTGCCTTATTTATCGAAAAATATGTTCCAAAATTCCTTACAGAGGGGACTTGACTGAAAAAATTGAATGCGACTACAATTTCGTAGCAAAAAAATTTATGTCATAATCAAGTATCTTAGGAATGATCCTTCACCTTAAAACTTTTATAGTAAATAAAGCTTTGCCTTATCTTTTGAAAAATATGTTCCAAAATTTCTTACAGTGGGGCTTTGACTGAAAAAAATTAAGGAAACTACAGTTTCATAGTAAAAAATTTCATGTCATAATTAAGCATCTTAGAAATCTTTCTTCACCTTACAACTTATACAGTTAATAAAGCTTTGCTTTATCTATCGAAAAATGTGTTTCAAAATTCCTTACAGAGGGGACTTGACTGAAAAAATTGAGTGCGACTACAATTTCGTAGTAAAAAAATTTATGTCATAATCAAGTATCTTAGAAATGATCCTTCACCTTAAAACTTATATAGTGAATAAAGCTTTGCCTTATCTATCGAAAAATATCTTCCAAAATTCCTTACAGAGGGGACTTGACTGAAAAAATTGAATGCGACTACAATTTCGTAGCAAAAAAATTTATGTCATAATCAAGTATCTTAGAAATGATCCTTCACCTTAAAACTTTTATAGTGAATTAAGATTTGCCTTATCTTTTGAAAAATATGTTCCAAAATTTCTTACAGTGGGGCCTTGACTGAAAAAAATGAAGGAAACTACAGTTTCATAGTAAAAATTTTGATGTCATAATTAGGCATCTTAGAAATCTTTCTTTACCTTACAACTTATACAGTTAATAAAGCTTTGCCTTATCTATTGAAAAATGTGTTTCAAAATTCCTTACAGAGGGGACTTGACTGAAAAAATTGAGTGCGACTACAATTTCGTAGTAAAAAATTTTATGTCATAATCAAGTATCTTAGAAATGATCCTTCACCTTGAAACTTATATAGTGAATAAAGCTTTGCCTTATCAATCGAAAAATATGTTCCAAAATTCCTTACAGTGGGGCCTTGACTGAAAAAAATGAAGGAAACTACAGTTTCATAGTAAAAATTTTGATGTCATAATTAGGCATCTTAGAAATCTTTCTTCACCTTACAACTTATACAGTTAATAAAGCTTTGCCTTATCTATCGAAAAATGTGATTCAAAATTCCTTACAGAGGGGACTTGACTGAAAAAATTGTGTGCGACTACAATTTCGTAGTAAAAAAATTTATGTCATAATCAAGTATTTTAGAAATGATCCTTCACCTTATAGCTTTTATAGTGAATAAAACTTTGCCTTATCTTTAAAAAAATATGTTCCAAAATTTCTTACAGTGGGGCCTTGACTGAAAAAAATGAAGGGAACTACAGTTTCATAGTAAAAATTTTGATGTCATAATTAGGCATCTTAGAAATCTTTCTTCACCTTACAACTTATACAGTTAATAAAGCTTTGCCTTATCTATTGAAAAATGTGTTTCAAAATTCCTTACAGAGGGGACTTGACTGAAAAAATTGAGTGCGACTACAATTTCGTAGTAAAAAATTTTATGTCATAATCAAGTATCTTAGAAATGATCCTTCACCTTGAAACTTATATAGTGAATAAAGCTTTGCCTTATCTATCGAAAAATATGTTCCAAAATTCCTTACAGTGGGGCCTTGACTGAAAAAAATTAAGGAAACTACAATTTCGTAGTAAAGAATATCATATAATAATTAAGCATTTTAGAAATGTTTCTTCACCTTAAAACTTATACAGTTAATAAAGCTTTGCCTTATCTATCGAAAAATGTGTTTCAAAATTCCTTACAGAGGGCACTTGACTGAAAAAATTGTGTGCGACTACAATTTCGTAGTAAAAAAATTTATGTCATAATCAAGTATTTTAGAAATGATCCTTCACCTTAAAGCTTTTATAGTGAATAAAGCTTTGCCTTATGTTTTGAAAAATATGTTCCAAAATTTCTTACAGTGGGGCCTTGACTGAAAAAAATTAAGGAAACTACAATTTCGTAGTAAAGAATATCATATAATAATTAAGCATTTTAGAAATGTTTCTTCACCTTAAAACTTATACAGTTAATAAAGCTTTGCTTTATCTATCGAAAAATGTGTTTCAAAATTCCTTACAGAGGGGACTTGACTGAAAAAATTGAGTGCGACTACAATTTCGTGGTAAAAATTTTTATGTCATAATCAAGTATCTTAGAAATGATCCTTCACCTTAAAACTTATATAGTGAATAAAGCTTTGCCTTATTTATCGAAAAATATGTTCCAAAATTCCTTACAGAGGGGACTTGACTGAAAAAATTGAATGCGACTACAATTTCGTAGCAAAAAAATTTATGTCATAATCAAGTATCTTAGGAATGATCCTTCACCTTAAAACTTTTATAGTAAATAAAGCTTTGCCTTATCTTTTGAAAAATATGTTCTAAAATTTCTTACAGTGGGGCCTTGACTGAAAAAATTTAGTGAAACTACCATTTCGTAGTAAAATATATAACATATAATAATTCAGCATCTTAGAAATCTTTCTTCACCTTACAACTTATACAGTTAAAAAAGCTTTGCTTTATCTATCGAAAAATGTGTTTCAAAATTCCTTACAGAGGGGACTTGACTGAAAAAATTGTGTGCGACTACAATTTCGTAGTAAAAAAATTTATGTCATAATCAAGTATTTTAGAAATGATCCTTCACCTTAAAGCTTTTATAGTGAATAAAGCTTTGCCTTAGTTTCCTTCATTTTTTTCAGTCAAAGCCCCACTTTGACTGAAAAAAATTAAGGAAACTACAATTTCGTAGTAAAGAATATCATATAATAATTAAGCATTTTAGAAATGTTTCTTCACCTTAAAACTTATACAGTTAATAAAGCTTTGCTTTATCTATCGAAAAATGTGTTTCAAAATTCCTTACAGAGGGGACTTGACTGAAAAAATTGTGTGCGACTACAATTTCGTAGTAAAAAAATTTATGTCATAATCAAGTATTTTAGAAATGATCCTTCACCTTAAAGCTTTTATAGTGAATAAAGCTTTGCCTTATCTTTTGAAAAATATGTTCCAAAATTTCTTACAGTGGGGCCTTGACTGAAAAAAATTAAGGAAACTACAATTTCGTAGTAAAGAATATCATATAATAATTAAGCATTTTAGAAATGTTTCTTCACCTTAAAACTTATACAGTTAATAAAGCTTTGCTTTATCTATTGAAAAATGTGTTTCAAAATTCCTTACAGAGGGGACTTGACTGAAAAAATTGAGTGCGACTACAATTTCGTAGTAAAAAAATTTATGTCATAATCAAGTATCTTAGAAATCTTTCTTCACCTTACAACTTATACAGTTAATAAAGCTTTGCTTTATCTATCGAAAAATGTGTTTCAAAATTCCTTACAGAGGGGACTTGACTGAAAAAATTGAGTGCGACTACAATTTCGTAGTAAAAAAATTTATGTCATAATCAAGTATCTTAGAAATGATCCTTCACCTTAAAACTTATATAGTGAATAAAGCTTTGCCTTATCTATCGAAAAATATCTTCCAAAATTCCTTACAGAGGGGACTTGACTGAAAAAATTGAATGCGACTACAATTTCGTAGCAAAAAAATTTATGTCATAATCAAGTATCTTAGAAATGATCCTTCACCTTAAAACTTTTATAGTGAATTAAGATTTGCCTTATCTTTTGAAAAATATGTTCCAAAATTTCTTACAGTGGGGCCTTGACTGAAAAAAATGAAGGAAACTACAGTTTCATAGTAAAAATTTTGATGTCATAATTAGGCATCTTAGAAATCTTTCTTCACCTTACAACTTATACAGTTAATAAAGCTTTGCCTTATCTATTGAAAAATGTGTTTCAAAATTCCTTACAGAGGGGACTTGACTGAAAAAATTGAGTGCGACTACAATTTCGTAGTAAAAAATTTTATGTCATAATCAAGTATCTTAGAAATGATCCTTCACCTTGAAACTTATATAGTGAATAAAGCTTTGCCTTATCTATCGAAAAATATGTTCCAAAATTCCTTACAGTGGGGCCTTGACTGAAAAAAATTAAGGAAACTACAATTTCGTAGTAAAGAATATCATATAATAATTAAGCATTTTAGAAATGTTTCTTCACCTTAAAACTTATACAGTTAATAAAGCTTTGCCTTATCTATCGAAAAATGTGTTTCAAAATTCCTTACAGAGGGGACTTGACTGAAAAAATTGTGTGCGACTACAATTTCGTAGTAAAAAAATTTATGTCATAATCAAGTATTTTAGAAATGATCCTTCACCTTAAAGCTTTTATAGTGAATAAAGCTTTGCCTTATCTTTTGAAAAATATGTTCCAAAATTTCTTACAGTGGGGCCTTGACTGAAAAAAATTAAGGAAACTACAATTTCGTAGTAAAGAATATCATATAATAATTAAGCATTTTAGAAATGTTTCTTCACCTTAAAACTTATACAGTTAATAAAGCTTTGCTTTATCTATCGAAAAATGTGTTTCAAAATTCCTTACAGAGGGGACTTGACTGAAAAAATTGAGTGCGACTACAATTTCGTGGTAAAAAATTTTATGTCATAATCAAGTATCTTAGAAATGATCCTTCACCTTAAAACTTATATAGTGAATAAAGCTTTGCCTTATTTATCGAAAAATATGTTCCAAAATTCCTTACAGAGGGGACTTGACTGAAAAAATTGAATGCGACTACAATTTCGTAGCAAAAAAATTTATGTCATAATCAAGTATCTTAGGAATGATCCTTCACCTTAAAACTTTTATAGTAAATAAAGCTTTGCCTTATCTTTTGAAAAATATGTTCCAAAATTTCTTACAGTGGGGCTTTGACTGAAAAAAATTAAGGAAACTACAGTTTCATAGTAAAAAATTTCATGTCATAATTAAGCATCTTAGAAATCTTTCTTCACCTTACAACTTATACAGTTAATAAAGCTTTGCTTTATCTATCGAAAAATGTGTTTCAAAATTCCTTACAGAGGGGACTTGACTGAAAAAATTGAGTGCGACTACAATTTCGTAGTAAAAAAATTTATGTCATAATCAAGTATCTTAGAAATGATCCTTCACCTTAAAACTTATATAGTGAATAAAGCTTTGCCTTATCTATCGAAAAATATCTTCCAAAATTCCTTACAGAGGGGACTTGACTGAAAAAATTGAATGCGACTACAATTTCGTAGCAAAAAAATTTATGTCATAATCAAGTATCTTAGAAATGATCCTTCACCTTAAAACTTTTATAGTGAATTAAGATTTGCCTTATCTTTTGAAAAATATGTTCCAAAATTTCTTACAGTGGGGCCTTGACTGAAAAAAATGAAGGAAACTACAGTTTCATAGTAAAAATTTTGATGTCATAATTAGGCATCTTAGAAATCTTTCTTTACCTTACAACTTATACAGTTAATAAAGCTTTGCCTTATCTATTGAAAAATGTGTTTCAAAATTCCTTACAGAGGGGACTTGACTGAAAAAATTGAGTGCGACTACAATTTCGTAGTAAAAAATTTTATGTCATAATCAAGTATCTTAGAAATGATCCTTCACCTTGAAACTTATATAGTGAATAAAGCTTTGCCTTATCAATCGAAAAATATGTTCCAAAATTCCTTACAGTGGGGCCTTGACTGAAAAAAATGAAGGAAACTACAGTTTCATAGTAAAAATTTTGATGTCATAATTAGGCATCTTAGAAATCTTTCTTCACCTTACAACTTATACAGTTAATAAAGCTTTGCCTTATCTATCGAAAAATGTGATTCAAAATTCCTTACAGAGGGGACTTGACTGAAAAAATTGTGTGCGACTACAATTTCGTAGTAAAAAAATTTATGTCATAATCAAGTATTTTAGAAATGATCCTTCACCTTATAGCTTTTATAGTGAATAAAACTTTGCCTTATCTTTAAAAAAATATGTTCCAAAATTTCTTACAGTGGGGCCTTGACTGAAAAAAATTAAGGAAACTACAATTTCGTAGTAAAGAATATCATATAATAATTAAGCATCTTAGAAATCTTTCTTCACCTTAAAACTTATACAGTTAATAAAGCTTTGCTTTATCTATCGAAAAATGTGTTTCAAAATTCCTTACAGAGGGGACTTGACTGAAAAAATTGAGTGCGACTACAATTTCGTGGTAAAAAAATTTATGTCATAATCAAGTATCTTAGAAATGATCCTTCACCTTAAAACTTATATAGTGAATAAAGCTTTGCCTTATTTATCGAAAAATATGTTCCAAAATTCCTTACAGAGGGGACTTGACTGAAAAAATTGAATGCGACTATAATTTCGTAGCAAAAAAATTTATGTCATAATCAAGTATCTTAGAAATGATCCTTCACCTTAAAACTTATATAGTGAATAAAGCTTTGCCTTATCTATCGAAAAATGTGTTTCAAAATTCATTACAGAGTAAAAAATTGAGTGAAACTACAATTTTGTAGTAAAAAATTTCATGTCAAAATTAAGCACCTTAGAAATCTTTCTTCACCTTACAACTTATACAGTAAATAAAGCTTTGCTTCATCTATCAAAAATATGTTAAATAAGTTGTAAGGTGAAGAAAGATTTCTAAGATGCTTAATTATAATATGATATTTTTTACTAAGAAATTGTAGTTTCACTAAATTTTTTCAGTCAAGGCCCCACTGTAAGGAATTTTGGAACATATTTTTCGATAGATAAGGCAAAGCTTTATTCACTATATAAGTTTTAAGGTGAAGGATCATTTCTAAGATACTTGATTATGACATAAAAATTTTTACTACGAAATTGTAGTCGCACTCAATTTTTTCAGTCAAGTCCCCTCTGTAAGGAATTTTGAAACACATTTTTCAATAGATAAGGCAAAGCTTTATTAACTGTATAAGTTGTAAGGTGAAGAAAGATTTCTAAGATGCCTAATTATGACATCAAAATTTTTACTATGAAACTGTAGTTTCCTTCATTTTTTTCAGTCAAGGCCCCACTGTAAGAAATTTTGGAACATATTTTTCAAAAGATAAGGCAAATCTTAATTCACTATAAAAGTTTTAAGGTGAAGGATCATTTCTAAGATACTTGATTATGACATAAATTTTTTTGCTACGAAATTGTAGTCGCATTCAATTTTTTCAGTCAAGTCCCCTCTGTAAGGAATTTTGGAACATATTTTTCGATAGATAAGGCAAAGCTTTATTCACTATATAAGTTTTAAGGTGAAGGATCATTGCTAAGATACTTGATTATGACATAAAATTTTTTACTACGAAATTGTAGTCGCACTCAATTTTTTCAGTCAAGTCCCCTCTGTAAGGAATTTTGAAACACATTTTTCGATAGATAAAGCAAAGCTTTATTAACTGTATAAGTTGTAAGGTGAAGAAAGATTTCTAAGATGCTTAATTATTATATGATATTTTTTACTACGAAATTGTAGTTTCCTTCATTTTTTTCAGTCAAGGCCCCACTGTAAGAAATTTTGGAACATATTTTTCAAAAGATAAGGCAAAGCTTTATTCACTATAAAAGCTTTAAGGTGAAGGATCATTTCTAAAATACTTGATTATGACATAAATTTTTTTACTACGAAATTGTAGTCGCACACAATTTTTTCAGTCAAGTCCCCTCTGTAAGGAATTTTGAAACACATTTTTCGATAGATAAGGCAAAGCTTTATTAACTGTATAAGTTGTAAGGTGAAGAAAGATTTCTAAGATGCTTAATTATGATATGATATTTTTTACTAAGAAATTGTAGTTTCACTAAATTTTTTCAGTCAAGGCCCCACTGTAAGGAATTTTGGAACATATTTTTCGATAGACGAGGCAAAGCTTTATTTACTGTATAAGTTGTAAGGTGAAGAAAGAATTCTAAGATGCTTAATTTTAACATGAAATTTTTTACTACAAAATTGTAGTTTCACTCATTTTTTTCAGTCAAGGCCCCACTGTAAAGAATTTTGGGACATATGTTTCGATAGATAATGCACAGCTTTATTTACTGTATAAGTTGTAAGGTGAAGAAAGATTTCTAAGATGCTTAATTATGATATGATATTTTTTACTACGAAATTGTAGTTTCCTTCATTTTTTTCAGTCAAAGCCCCACTGTAAGAAATTTTGGAACATATTTTTCAAAAGATAAGGCAAAGCTTTATTCACTATAAAAGTTTTAAGGTGAAGGATCATTCCTAAGATACTTGATTATGACATAATTTTTTTTGTTACGAAATTGTAGTCGCATTAAATTTTTTCAGTCAAGTCCCCTCTGTAAGGAATTTTGAAACACATTTTTCGATAGATAAAGCAAAGCTTTATTAACTGTATAAGTTGTAAGGTGAAGAAAGATTTCTAAGATGCTTAATTATTATATGATATTTTTTACTACGAAATTGTAGTTTCCTTCATTTTTTTCAGTCAAGGCCCCACTGTAAGAAATTTTGGAACATATTTTTCAAAAGATAAGGCAAAGCTTTATTCACTATAAAAGCTTTAAGGTGAAGGATCATTTCTAAAATACTTGATTATGACATAAATTTTTTTACTACGAAATTGTAGTCGCACTCAATTTTTTCAGTCAAGTCCCCTCTGTAAGGAATTTTGAAACACATTTTTCGATAGATAAGGCAAAGCTTTATTAACTGTATAAGTTGTAAGGTGAAGAAAGATTTCTAAGATGCTTAATTATGATATGATATTTTTTACTAAGAAATTGTAGTCGCACTCAATTTTTTCAGTCAAGTCCCCTCTGTAAGGAATTTTGAAACACATTTTTCGATAGATAAAGCAAAGCTTTATTAACTGTATAAGTTGTAAGGTGAAGAAAGATTTCTAAGATGCTTAATTCTTATATGATATTTTTTACTACGAAATGGTAATGTTGTTCACAAAATAGTTGTTCTCCTACCTTCGACAAGTAAACATTAAAAAACATACCGCTCACTTTTTTTGAACCGCGTAGTATTAAATACTTTGTGAATTTCCCAGTAAAACAACGTGATTGCATTGTATTGGTGTTGTGCTATTCCATAAAGTGTTATTTCTACAAACATCGCCATAAAAACAAGTAAGATTTAATAAAATAAAACATAAATAAACATCACCACAGACAATATAGAAAACGCAGCTGTCAGTCATTTTATTTTTTATAAGTTGTTTGGCTTGGATACTTGGGCAGTCAGTCATCTTGTACGGGTGTTGCAATTAGAAAAAATAATAAAAGGACATTGGTAGAATAAAAAATTTGCCATATAAAATAATTTGATTAATTAGTAGTTTTAATCAACATCCTATTTTGATCAAATACTAAATAATGAGTGTTAAACGTTCACCATTAAAATCTGCTTCGCCTGGTGGGTCGATTTCTCAACCTAATCTTACAAAAGAAGGTTCTATTAACACTCTGGATAATTTCGTAAGAAAACGAAAACACACAGATGATTTAAGTGTTCTCAAAGAAGAATTTACAAATTTTCGGCAGGAGATAATGGGATTCTTAAAGGATTTTAGCCAAACCCAAAATAATAAATTGAACCAGATCAGCAGTGATATGTCCGAAATAAAAAGTGAAATTCAAAACTTAAAAATACAATCGAACAACCTGTGCAAAGAAAATAATGAAATAAAATCCGACCTACAAACAGCAACTAATAGAATATCTGAGATAGAGAGAAAGATAAACTCAAGACAACAGTCATTTTCGTCGAACAGTGAAACCCTAATGGAAGAATTACAGGATAGACTGAATAGAACAAAAAATATAATAATACATGGAATTAAAGAACACGAAATATCAAACAAAGAAGAAAGACATACTAAAGAGAAAATAGAAATTAATAATATTATAAAGAGTATTAGCAGTGATTGCCCTGAGCCTACTAGAATAATGCGCCTAGGTAGATTTAACCGTAGCCAAAATCGTCCAATTAAACTAACTTTTACAACTTCGGATACTGTAATGTTACTGTTAAAAAACAAATCCAAATTGAAGGAACCTTTAAAGATATATTCAGATAAAACACCCCAACAACAAGAACAATTAAAAAAGTTACGCGAAGAATTATTGGACCGCGAAAAAAGTGGAGAAAAGGACATCAACATAAAATTTGTTAATGGTACTCCGAAGATTGTTAAGTCGATACCAAAAAACTAATCTCAAGTAATGTAAATAGCCCATTTAACTCAAGCGAACAATATACATATCAACTGACCTGCCATTATGAAAATTTACTAATATGTAAGTCATCTTTTAATTGTTTCTACTTTAATGCACGAAGTCTAGTGAAACCTGGTAAATTTGATGAATTAAAATGTATAATAAAATCAATAAAAAGCAAATTACATTTCATTCTCATATCGGAAACATGGATAAAATCCGATTACGAAGCTAATTTGTTCCAATTAACGGGGTATACCCACTACTTTAATCTCAGAAATGATAAAAGGGGAGGAGGCGTTTCAATATATGCACATAATAGCATCACACATAATTTATCTGAAGAATGTTACTTGGATGGTAATAACTTTCTCTGGATTCACTTAGATAAAGTCGCGCTGGACGTAGGAGTGATATATAAACCAGGGTATACAAATCACGAGTCTTTTCTGGAAATATACGAAAGACAACTATTGTGTAGAAGCAGATCTATAGTCTTTGGTGATTTTAATATAGATTTAACGGCATCGAACAATTGCACCAAGAAATATAAGTCCATGCTAAGGGCAAGCAACTATACAATTATTAACAAATCTGAAAAAGAATTCTGTACAAGAGAAACAGAAACAACAAAAAGCATACTGGATCACATTTGTACAAATCTGCAAGATAAAATGCATATGGCAATAATAGATTCACCAATGACAGATCACAAACAAATATACATTCAAATAAAACGAAAACAACGAAAATCTAAAAATATAATAACATATAAGACTGTGGACTATGAGAAATTATACACATTAATAAAAAACGAATTTACAGAAACAGAAGAATATTCTGAACTAGAGTACAAATTGAAACTATTTATAAAAAAATGCACATTAACACTAACAAAAACTTTGAAAGAACGAGACTGGATTAATAAAGAGATTATTACGGAAATAAAAATAAGAAATAAATTGTTTATTAAACAGAGAAGAAATATAAATAATGATATAGCAAAATATGAATATATAAAACAGAGAAACAAAGTAACTAAAATGATTCGGCAAGCGAAACAAGATCATTACCACCAGAAATTTACGAAGTGTGAAAGCAATCCCAAGAAGATGTGGCGACTTATTAATGATATACTTCCTTCAAAATCTGTAAGTAGCGGTGCTCCTTCACAACTCATATCAAATAACACTATCATTAACGATCCTCAACTGATATGCGAAGAATTTAATGCATACTTTGCGACTATTGGTAGCAAACTTGCTCACAATATTCAAGCACAAAATAATCTTCCACACTCTTCCTATGATATATCGTACGATTACACCAACCAACTGACAGATATACAATTATGCAATGAATGTGAGATTAGTAAGATAATAGGTACATTAGACCCAAACGTAAGCACTGGTATAGACAATATAAGCACTAAATCTATAATATGTATTAAAAATATCATTTTAAAATCCTTAACTAGTTGTATAAATAATTGTATAAGAAAGGGAATATTTCCGGACAGTCTCAAAGTTGCCAGAGTGACACCAATATTTAAGTCAGGAGTCAAGGCAGACGCCAGTAACTATCGACCCATATCCATACTCCCTGTGCTGTCCAAGGTCTTTGAAAAAGTTATCTATAAACGGCTCGATGATTATTTGGATAGTAACAACTTTTTGCATAAGAATCAATACGGTTTTCGGCCAGGATCTAATACACTTGGTGCTACGATCGATCTCATTAACAAAATTCAAACAAATATTGATAATAAAAAAGTAGCGCTGGGTGTATTTATAGATCTTAAGAAGGCATTTGATACAATCAGCCATGAACTGATAATAACAAAGTTGTTTGATCTTGGGGTCACTGGCAATGCACTTAGATTGATACAATCATATCTAAGTAATAGGTCCCAAATTGTTCAATTGTGTGAGATCACTAGCAAAGAGATGAGGGTCAATTTTGGTGTTCCACAGGGTTCAATTTTGGGGCCTTTACTTTTTTTAATTTATATCAACAATATAAGTAAACTTGGATTGAGTGGTCATGTCACACTATATGCTGACGATACGTGTTTATTTTACTTTGGCAACTCTGTTGATGAAATTACTAGAAAAGCACAAACAGACTTAAATCTGTTAAATTCATGGTATAATAGTAACCTTTTAACTTTAAATATTAATAAAACAAATTATATCATATTTTCTGCAAAAAATAAAATATTAGATAATCACACACAATTAACTGTTAATAATTCATATATAAATCACATTTGCTCAGAAAAATACTTGGGCTTAATATTGGATAACAGACTTTCATGGCAAAATCACATTGAACGCGTACATAACAAAATTACTTCCCTAACAGGAGCGATTCGCCGGATTGCTTTCTGTCTACCCAAACAAACTAGATATACTATATATAACTCTTTAGCTAAACCTCACTTTGAATACTTACTGCCGGTTTGGGGTACAGCAGCACAAACTCACCTAAAACCATTACAAATTGCACAAAATAAATTATTAAAAAGCTTATTCTCGTATAATTATTGGACTCCAACGAAACAAATATATAAAGAAACCAAAATAATGAATATAAAGCAACTACACAAATACTACACCTGTTTACTTGTAAGAAAAATTTTAGATAAAGATATTCATTCAGATGTGTCATTTACATTTAATAATCAACACCATACATACGACACTCGAGCTTCTTCCCACATACGCACTTTTACTCCCAGAACACAATACGGCAAGAAATCTATACAGTTTGAAGGAGCACAACTATTCAATCAGCTACCAATAAACGTAAAACAATCGGAATCACTTCAGATTTTTAAAAATAATCTCAAAAGGCATATCATTGACGAGTCTGCGGATTAATTATTAGTCAAGAGTTCGGTAGTCTTAACTTTAATTTATATAACTTTTATTCTCATTCAAGCGATTTTGTAAATCTTTTGAGAATTAATAAATAAAATAAAAAAATAAATAAAATAAATTTTTTCAGTCATGGCCCCACTGTAAGGAATTTTGGAACATATTTTTCGATAGATAAGGCAAAGCTTTATTCACTATATAAGTTTCAAGGTGAAGGATCATTTCTAAGATACTTGATTATGACATAAATTTTTTTACTACGAAATTGTAGTCGCACTCAATTTTTTCAGTCAAGTCCCCTCTGTAAGGAATATTGAAACACATTTTTCGATAGATAAGGCAAAGCTTTATTAACTGTATAAGTTGTAAGGTGAAGAAAGATTTCTAAGATGCTTAATTCTTATATGATATTTTTTACTACGAAATGGTAATGGTCAAGGCCCCACTGTAAGGAATTTTGGAACATATTTTTCGATAGATAAGGCAAAGCTTTATTTACTGTATAAGTTGTGAGATGAAGAAAGATTTCTAAGACGCTTAATTATTATATTAAAAAACTTTATTTTGTCGTAGCAACAAGAAAATCAGAATTTTTCATACAATTTCAGTTGCTTTTCATTGCCTAAGTTATTTTTTGTCTAACAAGTTATAATGATGTTCAAAAACAATAAACCTTATGCTAAGTTAAAATGTCAAAATTATTTTGCTACGAGATTGTTTTCACTTAATTTTCATAATCAAGGTTCCACTGTAAGGGGGGTGGGAAATCATTTTTGTATATTTCGTTGAAGTGGGCCACTTGTAAAGTTATATTTTAATATCAGAGAAAATATTTTGATAAATGTTATTTTTCATCAGAAATAATATTGCCATCTGATTAATTTTTAATTTTCCTGAAAGAATTTTCATAATTCATAGGATTTCCATTGTTTGTATTGCAATTAATAAGCTTAGAAATATTGACTTTTTAAATTAGTTGAGTTATAATAGCTGCTATATTTTGGCTGCTAAGTTCACACCGGTTACTACTCTTAACATCTGACTAGTATAACTACTTAGATCACAACAGTATGCAGTTCTGCTCTAATTGCAGTTAAGCTCTAGGGATTCTGTTGTATGGATAGACTACCTTTTGATGACCTGGCTTCATCAGTCATATTATTTGATGATTAATATATATATAATTATTAAAAAGTTGATTGCATTAATTAAGGTACCCAAATTTCAGTAGTTAGCATGATTACTGTTATCTTAAAGTCCTATGTCCTTACCAGGGCCCCAAACTATCTTCATACCAAATTTAATTTAAATCGGTCCTATTTAAGCTTGATGATAACAGCTAGACAGACAGAGTAACTTTAGCATTTATAATATTAGTATAATATAGATAAAAAACCACCGTAAACAGTCTGTAAGACAGAGTCTATTCACAAAAGTTGATCGACCCAGACGAAGTAGGTAAATAAGAAAATAGTAATAATATAAAATAGAATAGCTCATGAATATGCTGATTTTGGTATTGCAATGATCGATCATTGGTCCTAGGTTCGATTGTTAACGATTTACGCGACCGAACAAGTTCGGGGTCAATGCCTTGTTGCCTCATACATTGTGACGGCGACGGGCTACCCACCTACCTGCCTCAAACTTATAACTCTTTGCTTTACATACATACAAACATATCATCACGGGTGCCTTACGGCGCCCGAGACCGCCTAGACGGCCCCAGGGTACCCAGCGGAGGGGTTTTTAATCCCACCTCGTCGTACCCGATGGTATGAGTCTACACCGAACATGTGGCTAGCTCGTTGCGATGTTTTGATTACACTCAATAACCCATCTATAAATAGTTTCACAAGTTGATATAGTGAAACCGGGACCGACAGCTTAACGTGCTCTCCGAGGCACTATAGCGGTGTTGTTGAACAAATGTATTTTTTTTTTAATTAAAACTCATTGGTACAACACAGCGGGATTCGAACCAGGGACCTAGTGTTTTTAAATCCAAGGTCTAACCAACTCGGCCACCACGTATATTAAATACAGTACACTTTGTTTTAACTTATTATAAATAATATAATATTACCGGCTTCAAAAACACTAAAAAGTATAAAATATGAATATTTACAAGTGTTATTTAGTTCTACTGGATTCTACTTTTGAAGTTGGCACCGTTTAATAAAATAATTGCCATTAAAATAAATGTCTAGTACCACCCTAATGTGTCATATGGATGGCACACATGTGTAGATATAGCTTCAAAAATTACACCTAATACTGATAACTTGGTGCCGACTTCATAAAGTAGAATCCAGTAGGACTAAATAACACTTGTAAGTATTCATTATTTTATACTTTTTAGGGCCGAATCGACCAAATGTACTTATACCGAGATTAGTAATGTCAAATCACATACAAATAATTATTCTCAGTATTAATAATTTAATCTACGAATAAATATTTGTATGGAATTTGACATTACTACCCCCTGTATAAGTTATGCCCTCTTTTGGTCGAATCGGTGCTTAGTGTTTTTGAAGTCAAAAGTCAAAGTCAAAAGTATTTATTTCATGAAAATCTTTACAGATATTTATGAATAGTCAAAAAAAAAAATTAACAATGAAGTCTTATCCCCGTATTCTAAGTCGTATTTTCCACTCCACTTTCGCTCAAGGAACGTCAGTCTCTTTTCACCAAATATCAAATTAAGAAAGATAGAATGAGACAGACTATCCTTAAGTGAAAGTGGAGTAGAAAACACGACTTAGAATACGGGGGTTAGAGTGCGTTTGGTTAGGCTGGTTAGGCAGGTATTCATTAACAAAAGAAGTCGGCTATATATTTTTGTTAAAAAGTTTTTTTATATCTGAGGTCTAACCAACTCGGCCACCACATAGGTATATAATTAACTAGCGGCCCGTCCCGGCTTCGCACGGGGGGACTTAAGATCAGCGCACGCCACGGAAGGCCTCAGAAACGATACTTTTCCCCCGTTTTTAAAACATTTTTGGTTACTGCTCCACAACTATAGGACCTAGCGTGATATTATATAGCCTATGTTACTTCTGAATAATGCAGCTTTCTAATGGTGAAAAAATTATTGCAATCGGTCCAGTAGTTTTTGAGTTTATTCAATACTAATATATAAATAGTATAGATAGTATAGATAGTATAGATAGTATAGATAGTATAGATAGTATAGATAGTATAGATAGTATAGATAGTATAGATAGTATAGATATAGATTGGACAGTTACATTAGGTAGGAACCAGGTTTGTCACGTTTGTGCTGATTGTTCCAATTTTTGTTTAGCACAGTGCTGGCCGACCGTCTCACCAAACCGGCTGACCTCATTTACAGGTTTTGTTGCTCAGTCTGTCTTAATGTCACCAAGGGGCCAAGATCTATAGAGTACAAGTAAATTAGCTTAGCTCAATCTATACCTAATTAATAATAATAATAATAATAATAATAATAATAATAATAATAATAATAATAATAATAATAATAATAATAATAATAATAATAATAATAATAATAATAATAATAATAATAATAATAATAATAATAACAATAATAATAATAGTAGTAATAATAATAATAATAATAATAATAATAGTAGTAATAATAATAATAATAATAATAATAATGTAGGACAATGTTACACATATTACTTACAATATTTTACTTACAAAATTTTTATTTCTCCTTATTACCCTTACATTATAACTCAATTAAGGCTTTGTTAAATGTTATTTCATAATTAAACTATGTACTTGGATTTACTTACAAATTATTCATTTCTCCTTATAATAGTTTATGTAAATGTATTATTTACCTTGCTATATGCAACAATATGCATGCGCTTGCATATGTATATATATATGTGTGTGGGTGTTTGGGTGTGGTTCAATACAAACAGCTTGTAGTATACACACATTTGTCTAATAGATACACACATTAGAAAAACATACTTTATATACTACACAAAACTACTTCACATATGTATACTTATTTTAGTTCGCATGCACACTTTTGTTATTAGGTATTAATAATAATTACAAAAAATAAAAAAAAGAGCGGGGTCTACTGGCACAGGTGTTCTATATACTTAAAAGTAGATCCCAAAGCAACTTTGTATCTAGTTATAAGCATTTGTTACCTAATAAATAAATATTTCATTTCATTAAAACATATTGCCCTGGTCAGAACCAAACTCTAGGTTTATACTATGTGTACCAGACCTGACAAACTGTACAGAAAAATGAACTATTATTTTTTGCCATAGGTGGCATTTGAACCCACGACCTCCAGATAAAACGCAAAAGGATGGCTTCTAGTACCTAACTAGTACGGGCTTAACTTAAAAGTTTAAATTATTTTATAGGAGCACAGCATATGACCTTGAATCTACCCGATGTTAACCAGACCTAAAATTCCATGAATGTGTTCGATCAATAAATTGTTGTTTGACAATATTGATCGCTCCCACTATGCTGCTTAGACGATGTGGTTACAAAAGGGGCAGCAACAAGGACGAATTTACATTATATTTTAATAATGTCCTGCTTTATCGTCAAATCGAGACTAACACAAGAAAACGATGCAGTGATCTCCTGAAAACCGGTGAAACCAACGACTAAACCCGAAACATGACTAGCTTATTTTAAAATTAAAGTGATGTTTTACATAATAAATTACTTTCTTTCATAAAAAGTTACAGTGGTATAGATATGCGTATAGTACACTAAACCGTCAAATTATGTATATTTCATAGGTTTTTTATATTTATGTATTTTTATAAATTCCTTATTAGGATAATCATATATTACTTTTTTTAAAGATAAAAATTGGTGAGCAGGACTCGAACCCACGCCCTCTATTAGCTTTCTTCTAATAACTCTGCATAAATATAAAAATACTGAAAAAAGTAAAAACAAAAAAAAACAGACTCCTCCAACATCTAGTATTAGAAACTAGGACTTCTAACTTCACTCGTATAGAGTTATTAGAAGAATTTGTTTTAGGCACCCGTGAACCGTTTAAACGTTAAAAAAAGTTTGATTTCACAAGGGTTCATAAAATTATTACCATATAATAGAGGTAGAAGTATTTTTAATTTGTTGTAATATTACCTATGGATTGCCACATTTTCGTTTTTTTGGAATATTAGTTTTTAGTTTTATTACTGAAAACTTTTTAATAAATAATATTTCTAAGAGCGCGTGATAAATAAAAAAAAGTATACACCATCTAGTAGGCACGACATCAGTACAGATTTTTGGGTCTATACTAATATATATTGACTTATAATAATATATAATATATAAAAAGCGGCCCCAGCCTAGTGGTTAAGTCACTGCGCAACTGATAACAAGGTTAAGCAGATGATAACAAGACCGGCCTAGGATGGGTGACCGCTTTATACAACGAGGCTATTTCATCATAAACACCGCAACAAGCTCGCCACTTGTTAGGTGTTGCCTCCGAATACCATCGGCGAAATGAGGATGGGTTAATCCCTCCGCTGGGACCCTGAGGCCGTTTAAACGGTTCTCGGGAGCCAAATATGGTATTTATTTATTTTTAATTTTTTTATTATTTAATAGAACTAGGAACCAACTTTATTTTTTTATTATTGTGCGTACAATAATAACCTTAATTTTTTACATACACATCATCACGGGTGCCTATATACGGCGCCGAAGACCGTCTAGGCAAGACGGCCCCAGGGTACCCAGCGGAGAGGTTTTTAATCCCACCTCGTCGTAGCCGATGGTATGAGTCTACACCAAACAAGTGGCTAGCACGTCACTATGTGTTGAATAAACTCAATAACCCATCTATAAACAGTTTCATAAGTTGGTATGGTGAAACCGGAACCGACAGCTTAACATGCTCTCCGAGGCACTATAGTGGTGTTGTCAAACAAATTTACATATTTTTTTAAATTAAAAACTCATTGGTACACACCGGGATTCGAACCGGGGTCCTAAGTTTTTTAAGTCCAAGGTCTAAACCATTCGGCCACCACGTAAATACATTTTTATCCAACTTAATACTAAACTATGTATATTATTATACTATTTGTTTAATTTAATAGGTTATTTTAATACCAATAATTTTCATATTCATTAGTTAAAGTACACCTATTATTAACTCGGACATACGTTCGGTTACCTGTTTAAATATATGGGTACAGTGAACTACTTTATTAATACAGGTCAAATGCCAGAAGTAGGGTCAAAATCAGGAGCCACCGGTTTTTTTTTTTGTTTGAATATAAAGTCCATTTCCGCACTTACACATTCGGCGAGGGTTGGATTACTTTAAGGGGTGTCTGTACGGTACTCTTAGGGTCGGATTATTAGTCGTTGCTTAGCCTGAGCCATTTTAATTGGTGCATGACATGTGACATTGTATCTACCTGGTGGTAAGCAGACCTACAATGTCCATGAATGGGGTCAATTAATAATTGTTCTTAAACAGTATTGATCTCTCCCACTATACGGCTAAATGATGCGATTACGGCTAAATGATGCGATTGGAGGGGGGGGGGGGGGACAATGACGAATGAAGCCATTGCTTGTAACTGTCAAAATTTAGTTTTTTACAGTCCGAAGCAGTGGCTGTAAGCATTAGCAATTGATTAGCAAGTACTATTAATTTCACGTTGTGTATTTTTTAAATTGGAGCACGGCATGTGCTTTAGTATCTACCTGATGGTATGCAGACACAGAAAGACGATGAATGAGGTCAATCAATACTCAATATTATTTGCTCTCACTATTCCTGCTAAATGCTACGCTTACAAAATTGGCGGTCACAAATCGACTCGGGATTTGCATTACGAAACTATTTCAATATCTTCGCAGCTTTATTGTCAAATTAACTGACCGTTTCGTAACCGCATCCTGAAAGGAGCCTATAGTAAAAGGCGACACGGCCATTTGTAGGAAAACACCAATAAAGTGCCTCGGAGATCATTTTCAGCCTTAAGCTATTGGTCCCCGTTTCACTATACGAACTTGTAGAACTGTTTACATATGGATAATAATGTGTGAAATGCCCTACATAATATTTTCATTATTCATTAAAACACCAATGTGTTGTATTTTAAAACAAAAGTATCCGTCTCCAAAATGTACCTTTTTTTTTACTGAAACCTGGCATGTGACTTTATATCTACCTGGTGGTAACCAGACCTACAAAATACATGAATTGAATCGTTCAATACATTGATCCCACACTGCCGGCTAAATGATGCGGTTACGAAATGAGCTGCGTCAAAGACGAAATTGCATTACGAGTCTACTTTAGTAGCTTCGATGCTTTATCGTCAAATTAACTGCCCATTTCGTAATCGCACCTTAAAAGGAGACTACCACTTCGGTAAAAAATCAATGCAATAGTCCTCTGAAAATCGGTGAATCCACAGACTAAAACCAAAACATGACTAGGTCATTTGACGGTTTTTGCATCTGCATGGGCGTGGTAACGAGTCCGCTCGGTCGGTCTAGCAAGTTTTAGAAACCTTCCTCTCGCCTAATAAAATACCTACAATGTATAATATAAATCAAAAAACTAAACCGCTGTAACTTGAACACAATCTGACTATAATATAGGTACACATCCGACCATGAGTGTCTCGCGTTTTTTTACATAGAAAGCGAGCGGCGGCAAATGTCTACGAAGCAGATGTGTCGCGCGACCCTCTCGCCGGTCGATGCACCATAGTTAGGGCCAATGAATCATTAAATAAATCATTCTAAAAAATATAGACGAGAAAAATTAAAATACCTAAATAAACTGTACTGCTTTATTCTGGCATTGAAAGTGTTTTGTTATGTTTTAATCCATATCAATGTGACAATGAGTAAACTGGAGTCTAACTATACTTGGTCTATTAAAACATTTCGGAACAGAGCGAAAAATATTAGTAATAATAATATTATTTATAACAATTTATTGAGAAAACATATATAAAATTAGCAACTGGATTAACGTCCTACTTACTTATATGTAGGATATATGTAGGACAATATAATATATATACTTATTTGTAAATTAATTAGTAAAATTCTTTAATCAGTTTTTGGTTTATAGGTATTGTGTTTATCAAAAAAAAACCTTTCTAGGTATGTAATTTTGACTTTATCAGTGCCCATTTCGTATCCGCAGTATTTAGGATTATAGTGGGAGCAACCAAAACTCACGTATAAGTGTATTTCGCGTCAACTGTGAAGTCAGATTTCTCAAAGATTTTATATATAGGAATTTAACTATATATAAAATATTCAGAAAGACAGGATATTTTTAACCGGGGTGAAGTTTGCGGCCAAAAGTTTTCTGCCATTATAACTCGACCAATTTTTGAATCCTCTTTTTTTTTAATGAAGTAAAGTATTATACCTACCTAAACTTCATTTGCACACAAATTTACGGTCACCGGCCAATGACGATAATATAGTTCATAGTTGACGCGTAATACACAGTACAACACTAAAATATATTCAGGGTAAATCTTATTTATGAACATGATACATTTAAGGCTTAAAGATGCCGTAATGTAATGTGTATACAGGGTGAATTTTTTAAGTGTGTTGAAGGCACACTTCAAAAATAGGTCAAATCCTAAATTACAAGGAATAGCGAAAAATGCTTAAAGGATATTGATGTATTTGATAAAAACTTAAACTGTTTTATTAGATTTTTGAAATAAACTAATCTCCTAGCCGGGAATGAACCAGTTAATTTTGAAAAAAACATTCATCTGTACCTATTATTATTAAAAAATAATAATATCAGAAAATTATATAAAATAATTTTGTCTGAATTATTAATTGTGTTTAAAAGAAGAAACAAGACTGACAAAGTTTTTTTCTGTGAAAATTAAAATTCAGGTGAGGGTCGAAAATGAACACCCCAATGTTTTATTTTATTGGAGCACACATGTCCTTACCATTCGGTAAAGTTATGTAACTTTGTATCTACCGAATGGTAAGCAGACCTAATAATTCCATAAATGAGGTTGATCAATAATTGGTCGCTTTCACTGTGGCGGCTAAATAATGTGGCTGGAACAAAATCGACTTTGCATAACGAGTCTACCTTCAATATCCTCGCTGGTTTATCGTCAAATCAACTTCCCGTTTTATAACAGCACCTACCACCTCAACGAGGAATTTCTTAAACCACATAATACCATTTCAATCACGGGGGTAGTCAGGGGGGTGCAGTATAAACCCCCTCCCGAAATGTATAAAAATAAAAAGACCGCGAAGTATAATTTTATATAGATTTTTTTCACAAAAATAATGTATTTCATGCACTTTTTGTTATTTTGTTTTCTCTCCCCGAATACTAAAACCTGGCTACGCCCGTGATTTCAATCTTAAACTATGTTATAGTTACTATGCGTTCGTCACAAAACATCCCCAACAAAACTTAACGATGACAATAAAAAATGTCGAAAACCTTCATACCACCATGTAACGAACCCCACGTCAAAAGGTCAATCAACCCCAAATAGTGCGGGCCACATCCTCGATGCATCGGATCATCCCACGATGCCATCACTAATGGTATCGATTATTATACCCACACACAGATCTCCGTAGGTAGATAGGCTCAGTGTATCGCCTCAAGTAATATAGTACGTGATATATTTTTGCGTGCTCCTTCAGTGTTAGTCAAGTCTCACCATTTTAACGTAGTTTATTTTACATACATACATATCTTCACGGGTGTATTACGGCGCCCAAGACCGCCTAGACGGCACCAGGGTACCAAGCGGAGGGGTTTTTAATCCCATCTCGTCGTAGCCGATGGTATCAGTCTACACCGAACAAGTGGCTAGCTCGTCGCGATGTTTTGAATAGACTCAATAACCCATCTATAAACAGTTTCACAAGTTGGTATAGTGAAACCGGGACCGACAACTGAACGTGCTCTCCTAGTGCCTCGGAGAGCACGTTAAGTGGTGTTGTCAAACAAATGTACAATTTTTTTTTATTAAAAACTCAATGAAACCTAAGTGTGTTTATTTTAATTAAAAAAAAATGCAATGACCATGGTTTGTGTTTAAACCCGCTTTATAATAACAATAGTAATCTAGGACATTTTACACTCTACTTGAATCCTCCCAAAAAGCCTGACTTATATATCATAGTAGGGCAACGCAAATCGTTTTCAAACCACCCCTCTAGCCTCATCCAATTTCTGTTATTATACCCCAGTTCCCCTCATTCATCTTGTATCCAAGTAAAATCCTTTGTTTGTTAAATTTTCAGTTCAATTTAAACTCAAATGGTTAACAGTTTAGGTTCAGATTCTATTGAAGGATATTTGGGCCGTGTAACGTTTTGGTATAAACTTGAGCTTTCAAACGTTTTTCGCTTAGAAGTTATTAAAGTAGTAGATTATTTATTTAAATTTTATTATTAAGTTAGGTTCTTATATGTTTTGACAAATTAATTATTTTTACAGTTTTTCTTTTATCTGGGCTAAACTGGGCTTGTCAGGGAAATTAATAAATTATATATTAAATATTTGGGATCGCCCATAACTGTTTTATTTTAGCTAGAATTAAATTAAAACTCGATACCATAACGGTACCTGTGTATGGTACTGGGCCTAAACTCGTGAAATAAAAATGTTTTTAAGTCCACTATAAGGTTTATTATTACACACACACATAATAAAAAAATAAATACCATCACGGGTGCCTATTTGGCTCCCGAGAGTCTCGGGAGCCAAATAGGCACCCGTGACGGCTCTCGGGCCGAGAGCCGTTTAAACGGCCTCAGGGTACCCAGCGGAGGGATTAACCCGTTTTCATTTCGCCGATGGTATTCGGAGGCAACAAGTAGCGAGCTTGTCATATACCTACACCATAAGCCGAGAGCATTGTACGCCACTTCGCACGGTCTCTACATACTTTCCTAGCTTCCTCTACATCCATGCACCGATTCATACAGACGCGTCTGTTTTTTAGACTTCGTATTTGTCCTTTTTAAGGATATCTGGAATCGACAATTTTTCTGTATTTTTACTTATATTACACGGTGACTTTATTTATATGGTATGACCCTGTATACAGGATGACTTTGGAAGGATGTACTTTGGGCTAATATGAGGTTCTGCTGATCAAATCGAATAACTTTTCCCATAGAATCATGTGTCGCAAATGAAAAAAAAAATTGCCTTCTCCATACAAACTAGTAATGTTAAAATGATCAATTTATATGGGGAAGCCAAAAATTTAATAATAATAAAACTATTAATTATTAACCTATCTGAAATAAAAATAAAGTAAAACTCTTTACAATTGTTTTTTATTTAATGGCCGCCTTGCAAATAAGTATTTATATTAACAAAAATGTATTGAAAGGTTACTATAATAAATGTAATTATGATTAAGGAAAGAACTTTCGGAATGTCGGTGTCTATACTGCCGGATGACTCACTTCCATACAATCTGCCTCAAATACATTCCAGTGTGACCCCTTCGGACGAAATTAGATTGTCTTCTTGCTTTTTTTATGAATCTTATTGTAATGGTAACAGTGTCTATTTGCATTTTAAGGAACCTTTCGGGACATTTTTTTAATCCTTACAAATAACATTTTTAATGTATTTTAACTTGTATTATTTGTATGCTAGAGACTAGAGGACAATTTTTAATACAGTGGGGCTTAGCATAACCTCATAGTTATAGTTTGGAGCGACTAACTGATCACCTCATTCTTATATAGGTATGCTGACCATCAGGTGGATACAAATACGAGCGATGTAAAAACGATAACGTACAAAATCTTATATATTTAAAGGAATAAATTATTTTGATATGATTTGATTTATAAATACTAGTTATTATAAAATATATTTAAAAAAATATATATAAAAAGGCTATCCCATAGTAATAATTCTTCTCAGTAACTATAGAGTTCCTCTCTTAACCAATAATAGAGGTTTATTTGAACAATAAAGCGACCTATTGGTGATCCCCATCTATAGTTACTAGCGACTATAGTAAAAGTTGTTTACCAAAACTTGTAGTAGAGCTACTGTAATATTTTTTTTTATTTATTGTTTATCTTTGGGTATGTACAGATTATTATTATTAAGGTTTATTTTATTTTTCTTGAATAAAAAAAAAATTAATAAATAAGTAAATTAAACAGCCCGTAAATATTTAAATTAAATTAAAATGTGTATTTGAAGTTCCAACGCTATACGGTAAATTTCTAAACCCTATTAGGCTGGCTGGTACACCAAAAAATCACTGTATTGTAATATAGCTTACATTTTTTGCATTTAAATACACAAAAAGGGTATTTTGTCAATTTACTTTAAAAACGTATACTTTACCTTGCCGTTGACTGTGCCTATTTAAAATGCGCTCTATCAGCTTAATTTTAAATAGCACATATTTAAAATTAAGCTGATAGAGCGCAATTTTAAATAGGTACAGTCAACGGCAAGGTAAAGTATACTTTTTTAAAGTAAATTGACCCTTAATACAAAGACATAGAGTCCACGGGAGTATACCATTACCTTGCCGTTGACTGTACATCGATATTTCAAATCAAGACAGAAACAAATAAAATTCTGTTTTGCCTTATTTTTTTATTGTTATATATACCTTGCCAACATTACATACGCTGATTATGACATTTATAATCAGAAAAATATTTTACAAATACTTTTGTTATTGGTTACTTTGTTTTCACAGCCTCCGTAGACTAGTGGTTGCGCCTTTGGCGTTGTATCCGGAGGTCGTGGGTTCGATTCCCACCCATGGCAAAAAAAATAATAGTACGTTATTTCAGTACAGTTTGTCATGGTCTGGGTGTTTATAAAAATATAATATGTATTATATCGTTGCTTCTGGTACACATAGTACAAGCTTAGAGCTTAGTTTGTGACCAGAGCAATATGTGTAATTTGTCCTACATATTATAATTATTATTTTCGGTTGAATAGTTTTATTTATTATCTTATTTTTCTTAGTTGTTTAATTATTTAATATAGAAACTGTAATACATACATAAATACTCATTTATTAAATTGTAGGCCGAGTACTTGAAACTAGAAAGAGACTAGGCACTACGAAACGGGGATTCCTAGTGTGGTGACTAGGGATTCCTAGTGTGGATCTATGTCAACAAATCTAATACTATGTATATTTCGACATAATATTTTTTTGTCATGTTTTTCTGTAACTTCGAATAAATAAAATAATTCTCAGTAGATCCATTAACCAGGTGAACTCTTACCAATTAATTGTACTTTTTAGGTAACAAGGTCACAAGTTATGATTAAAAGTCTATATGCTCTAATCAATTTGGTCACTAAGCGACCCCAGCCTAGTGGTCAAGTCACTGCGCAACTGATAACAAGGTTAAGCAGATGACAACAAGGCCGGCCTGGGATGGGTGACCGCTTTATACAACGAGGCTATTTCATCGTAAACACCGCAACAAGCACGCCACTTGTTAGGTGTTGCGATTACCATCGGCGAAATGAGGATGGGTTAATCCCTCGGCTGGGTACCCTGAGGCAGTTTAAACGTTCTCGGGAGCCAAATAGGCACCCGTGATGGTATTTATTTTATTTTTAACTTGGTCACTATGTAAATCGTATAGACAATAATATCCTTAAAATATGTAATTTTAACAAGAAAATTGAGTTAAGAAATAACAAATATCAGAAATAAAAATATATTTATTGCTCCAGCGTTGGGAAATGGTAGAGTATTGAATTATCTCGGATCTGTCGACGTCAGTTTCCTAGGCACTGTAACTGCTTTGCTATAATATTCTAGAAAGCTTTTTAAAATAACTCTTCGGGAATTCTGTAATACAGCCTCCTACCGATAAGAAAGAATCTGTGGTCTTTGAGTTTTGTATCCGCAGGTAGTGGATTCGATTTGGGCAAATGGCTGCCACCGTAGTCTAGTGCCATTGGCGTTGTATCCGGGGGTCGTGAGTTCGATTCCAACTCATGGCAACACAATATTAGTTGATGCGTTTATCTCTACATCTTACCATAGTCTAGGGGTTTATAAAATATAACATTAGAATTGTCACAGAATAAATAATAGTATAATTCTGGTACCAAACCTAGAGCTTAGTTTGTGACCTGGGTTATTTTTAATGTGTGCCGAGTCCTACATATTATTATTATAAATAGGTAATACATATCATCACGGCTGTCTTACGGCGCCCGAGACCACCTAGATGGCTTCAAGGTACCCAGCGGTACTAAGTTTAGTTAAGTAGTTTTAAACCCATCTCGTCGTAGCCGATGGTAGGTATCAATCTACCTAAAAAATATAAATCGTAATTTAGCGTATAAGATTTTTTTGTTTAAAAGCATTGGTTGCTGTCACTATGTTTAATTATAAATAATGCGGTTACGAAATGGGCGGCGACAAAAAATACGTCAACAAAAAAGTGTTTGCCATTAACTAAAATAAAAGAAGAAGAATAAGTAATTTTACGCATATTCATTCAAAATCTTTTCAACAACTCCAGAAACACAGTTTTCATACAAGTTGCACAAAGCGTCCCATCTCTATAGATTACAAAATAATTAATAAAAATAGACCGACCTTTATCAGTAAAGCTATAAAGTTCTATTTTGAGTTCACACGAAGATATTCCCAGGTGTCAATATTTTTTCAAAACACCACATTCCTCATTATAATAATAAATCCCAGCCAATTAGTCAAGTGTTAACTTAACAAAAATTAAAATCCTAACAGGTGGCATTCGCTACTAAACGATTTATAAACCTTTCTAGTACGCCATTTTTAATTAAATATGACAATATAATAAACAACCTTATTGGGTAAAAGATACAGTTTATTTTGATACATAAGTTGTATCCCCTTTTCCTTTCGCTACTGTGCGACTGCCCTATTGTTGCTTATTCGAAGGAAGATGTAATCTGTAATTTTATTATTACTTGTAAGGGCGTTTACGTAAAAGGGTTTTCAAGTTAAACAAAATTCTACTTTATTACTCTACAATAACATTTATTTTCCTTTAACAATGTTAAATAATTATTACATTATTGTATTTTCGCGGTTGCTTAGTTGACATACGGTGACCTGACAAACACGTATGTTTGGGTTTAGAAGTAAAAACTAGAGTTTTTACTTCTAAACCCAATTATAGACCTTAAAATGGTTTGGTTATGTAATATTTATTCATAAGTTTTAATATTTCTCTGATAACTTTCGGTTTTAAACTAGATTTGTAGTGATGGCAACTTCGTCTGCGTAATTTTAACTGTTTACGAAGCATATGCTCTCAAAAGAAAAAAAATCACCTTTTTGCAATATTTTTCGTTGTTACTACGCTTCTATTGGTCGTAGCGTGATGTAGCTTATAACCTTCCAAGATAAATGGGCTATCCAACACTAAAATATTTTTTCAATTCGAACCAATAGTTCCTGAGATTAGCGCGTTCAACCAAACAAACTCTTCAGCTTTATAATATTGGTATAAATAATAATACATACATACATATAATTACGGGTGCCTTACGACGTCCGAGACCGCCCAGACGGCCTCAGGGAACCCAGCGGAGGGGCTTTTAATCCCACCTCGTCGTAGCTGATGGCATGAGTCTACACCGAACAAGTGGCTATCTTGTCGCGATGTTTTGAATAGACTAAATAACCCTTCTACAAACAGTTTCAGAAGTTTGTATAGTGAAACCGGAACCGACAGCTTAACGTACTCTCCGAGGCAATATAGTGGTGTTGTGAAACAAATGTACATAATTAATAATAAATAAATAAATACCATCACGGGTGCTTTTTTTTGGCTCCCTAGAACCGTTTAAACGGCCTCAGGGTACTCAGCGGAGGGGTTAATAGATAACATGATATAAAACATTTTGAAGAAATTAACCAAATAATCTTGAACACCGCATGCAAAACCCTTTGCGTAGTTTAGAACCTCTAAGCATGCAGACAAACGCAGATAACGACTCTGTTACTATTATACTATGTAACAAGATAGGTACAGGGGGACTTTGAAAGGTTGTACTTTGGGCTAATATGAAGTTCTACTGATAAAAAAAAATCTATTCCCATGAATAAAAAATTCCTTCTACATACAATCTAGTAATGTTAAAATGACCAATTTGTATGAGGAACCCAAACATTTTTTTCATTTGCGACACATGGTTCTATGGAAAAAGTTGTTCGATTTGATCAGCAGAGACTCATATTAGTCTAAAGTACAACCTTTCAAATTTACCCTGTATAAACTATACTCGTGGTCCTACATGGACCTTACAATTTCCCAACACTTAAATGGTTCCATGTAGAAGTATAAACTATAACCTCGTTCACAATGGACCTTAAAAGACAAGAAAAATAGGAGCTTTTACCGCTGCCATAAACTTTAGGAACTAAATCATTATTTTTATCTGTGAAGTAATTTACTTTTTATGTGCAAATACTTTTTATATACTTTTAATAAGTCTATTAATAATTCGCACTAACCATAGATAAGTAAATTTGGCTATTTGGGAAACTACTTATATAAAAAGCAGAGATTTACAGGTAATTAATAATACCTCTCACTTAGAAAATGTTTAACTAGTTGGAATAATGAACCTGAAAAGGAATAAAATTTCTAAAAATAATAAAATATTAGGTAAGGACAAAATCAATCGTCAGATAAAATTATTCGCTAATAGGGTATTTGACTCCTTTTCGAAACCCGTTTTATATGATTCTTCATTACATAATAAGATAATTTTTAATATCCCAAAAATATCAATGTAGTGTACATTGATATTTTTGGGATATCTACTCTATTATTAATAAAAATCAATGATAAAGTTTGAATTTCCACAATGGCGCTAAAAACGCTGTTTCGCAGTCTATGTCAAGTGTGACGTCACACGCAAGTGAACAAACAAGCACATATTAAATAATCTCCTATATATTATACTTTATTCTATTTCATCCACATGATTTATAATCTGTGTATTGTTTTGTTTACTTGCGTGTGACGTCACCAGCCATCAACCAATCAAAGATGTTTTTAATATATAAAATTGTAAAGAATAATCAAATTTATTTCGTGTAATCTACAAAAGATATATCTACATAATTTAGTTTAAAATAAAGTGAAATATGTTTTTTATGCCATTGTCTGATAGGATGACCACAATTTATAGTATATTTTTAATGTAGTCAAATAGCCTATTACGAGTAAGTTATATGAAGAAAAGTAAAATTATAAAATATATTATGTATTATATAGATGTTTCTGGTACACATAGTACAAGCCTAGAGCTTAGTTTGTGACCAGGGCTATACGTGTAAATTGTCCTTAATTAAAAAATAAATTAAAAAAATCCCATTCAAATTATCTGATACGTATGTTTTTTTCTGATAATTAAAAAATCGGGCCTCAGAATTACGAACCTAGGATCGTGTATTAGGTATCCTACTTCCAGGGCCTAGTTATTTTAAACGTCAAATCAATGTTTTTATAAGTGTAACAATATTATTATTTATAATAACGCAAGATTTAGGTACCTTAAATCTAACTTTTCATTCCTTTAGAAGTTATTCAAAAATAATTCCAAATTTATCCTAATGGCAAAATCTAATTCATAGCTTGAAATAAATTGAAGTGATAATGAACAATTTATAGTAGGTACTTAAGAAATGTGCCTAGCTTAGCCGGCTAACCACCACAGGTGCTTAGCTTAGCCGGCTAACCACCACAGGTGGGATTATATTCCCACCTCGTGGTAGCCGATGGTATTCTGATCTTACACCGAAAAATAGGCAAGTCTGTCACGGGATTGTTAACTTATAAACAGTTTCACAAGTTGGAATAGTGAACCTAGGACCGACAGCTACATTATTTTTTTTTTATTTTATTTAGGCACCCCGAGGACGTCAATGACTTAAGCTCCAGTTGTACCAAAGTATCTTTTAAAGATTTTTTTTTTTATTTCTTTAAATTTAAGTTTTAATTTTCTAGGTTAAATTATTATATATTTTGTAAAGTTTTCTAAATAAATGATTTAATAATAATTGATTTAATCTTAGTAATTGTAACGATTTAAGTTAAAAATATCGTTATTTTAAAAGACGAATGGTTTTGGCAGCCAGGTACATTTGACGCCATTTTTAACTATAATAGTTAGGTACAATTTAATTTAAGTATTTTAAAAATCTAATGTCTAACCAAATCGGTCAAAATAAAGAAATTTTGCTCTATTTAATTGCTGAGCCACCATAGGACTTCGTATGTAACCGTTATATAGGACTCCGTTTATTAATTCCTGACCCAGTATAAACATCTGTAGCAGCTGAAAATGTATCTACATTTCCAATTTTACAAAGTTTCAACCATAATTATTACAAATGATTACTCATTATTAGTTATACAGCCTCTTATTTATTTACACAGAATCCTAAGTGCGCAACAGCATTTGAAATTCAAATAATTTCTCTGCCATGAATTTCACGTTAGAAATACGAATCTTTTCTACCAATAGGAAAGGTTTATTTATCCTGTTTTCAAAAATAAAGCGATTCTATTGGTGGGTCCTAACGTAAAAAACTCATGTTAGAGAGCATCTAATAGGAAATCGTATACATTTAAGTTGGATATAATTCTTTACGTTCCATACCATACGTAGTAGGCGGTATACTACACATGTCAGTTATGTGTCCTATACACTTATCATAAAGGATATCTACACATATATTTTGTAACGACGCGGCGCAGTATCATTATTTACATGACGCCGTTACATTATTGATCCCACGAATCCTAAGTAAAAGCATTTGAATTAATCGCTCTTCAAATTCAAATTATTTCTCTACCATGTTAAAAATACAAACACGATCTACCAATAGTAATATATAGGACAATTTACACATTGCTCCTCATGTTCGAAAGCGTCTGATAGACAAACGTAGGTATCCAAGTAAATAGGATATAATTCTTTCTTTACCTTCCATACTTTACGTAGTAGCAGGGGTGTTCCACTCCGCGCTTTAGGTATGAAGCTACAAGTACCCGGCCGTACCCATGGATGGGTTTTATTTTTGAGGGCTGTCGCAGTGGGCTGCCGCGCACCGGACGAGTCGCACGTTTGTATGATACTCACTAACGCGCCGCGTCGCGAAATTTAATATTAACTAAAGTTTATTGTGCCGCATTAGGTTACTTAAATAATAGTAACAATGATCCGGACTTACGTTTTTCACACTTCCAAAGGACCTCAAAAGTAAATAAATCCACGCCTACCTATAGGTTATTATTAGGCAGGTACACAAAACAAATATCATAACGTGTGTCTAGTAGTTTGTTTATAAGAATGCGAATTTTCATTATTCGTCACCTTTACCTATCCATCAAATGTTAACATTTGTTATAGTTATTTATGTCTCTCGTATTTACGTACTTTGTTAGATATTTAATTACCTACTATAGTATAGCCAGGTATTTATAAGTTCTGTTTACAAGGTCAGGTTTAGTTTTGATAAGTATAGGTAGGTGCACTAACTATTACTAGAAATATTATGCAGTTTTGATAAGTATTTACTTATTTATTTGCCCAATTAGGTACGTAGGTTGCAATAAATAACATAAAATAATCATATATTCGGCGCCAATGTTTTTGTAAGCTTTTCTTGTAGTAGGTACAATCGGTTTCCTTTAAAGATATTCTACGAAGTTCAGTAGGATTATTCATAATATTACATAATAGACAGAAAGGCAATATTTAGTTTCATAAACAATGTAGTGTGTCGTATGGCTTACGTATCTTCTTAGGTTAAAGTGCCTATGCAGCAGACACCCTAAAACAAAATTGTTTTATGATCTACGTACTTAATACTAAGTACACCTAGGTTTCTTTAAAAGAAGGCAATCCTAACCCTAACGTTGTAAGAAAGAGAGAGATAACGCGATAGAAAGAGAGGCAACTTTTAGTTGAATAAATAGGCCATTAGCGCTGTGCGATCTGAACTGAACTTTATTGTGTCGATGCAAGAGTCGCTATTTATTTCATTGATCTTTCGGAGTGGTGCTTCTGTACTTGTACTATTATTTCTTCTATGGTAGTAGGGGGTATAGTACACACAACTTGACCTACCTACATTTATCATAAAGAATACCTACACATATACTTTGTAACGACGCAGTATCGTTTTTTACATGTAATGACGTCGTTACAGTATTGATCCCCCCGAGTCTCGGTCGACACTTCTGACGCAGTGGTAAAATGATCTGCGAAATAGGTAATCATTGCCTTGTTGATATCTATTTTTAGAACAAAATAAGCTCGAGTCTACATCTGTGCTACTTATTCAGATACGTCTTGGTTTTTTTATAACTTATACTTAGAAATAACTTCATCAAGTTGAAAAATTTATTAAAAGACAATGGGCAAAAATATATGAAGCCTGGTACTGGGCCCAATAGCCATAATATATATATATAATTGAAAAGGTTTTTTTACAAGGATTAATTATAACCGGGTCGCTTGTCTCCATTTGCTGTCGGAACGGAGTTATTTTGTGTTAATTTATTTTTTATTTTTGTTTGATTTTGTTAAGATAATGGTGATATTATATCGTTGTCTTGTATATAATCATGTGTGTTTTGATTAATAAGTACTAAAATGAATAAATTCAGTGATAAAAAAGAAAAAATGGAAAAGTAAGAAACGTTATTTATTTTTAGTACTAAATAAAATGAATAAACACTCAGGGATAAAAAAGAAAAAATGGAAAAGTAAGAAACATTGTTTATTTTTAGTACTAAATAAAATGAATACTCAGGGATAAAAAAGAAAAAATGGTAAAAGTAAGAAACGGTATTTATTTTTAGTATTAAAATGAATACACAGTCAGGGATAAAAAAGAAAAATAGTAAAAGTAAGAAACGTTATTTATTTTTAGTACTAAATAAAATGAATAAACACTCAGAGATAAAAAAGAAAAAATAGTAAAATTAAGAAACGTTATTTATTTTTTTAAACGTTATCAATAATTACATCGTTGAGGAATGCTGCAGGAGCAGTGAAGCCATCATGTCTGGCAAATCCTAGATACCACACGATTGAAACTATGAGAGCACAAGTGCCGACTGTTCTTCGTCCGGTCAAATTGTGCAGTAATAATTGCATAAAATGTTATCAATATTAGTTTCATTTTCGTTAACATTGTTTTTTACCAAAACATAGCAATAATAAATTTTTGACCGTACGTGACGCGACTGTATGTGTCCACGTAAAAGCCAAGCATCTTCGTTTATGCCATATTCATATTAACTGGAACTTTTGGGGGCTTCCCGTGGTTTTCGAACAAGGATTTGGGACAAGTCGCCATAGTAAATATTTTTGCATATTAATAGACCTATCCAATGACACCACAATAATTGCTATTGGAGCGAGTACCAAAATGCGCATTCTTCTTTATAAAAGTATGTAATAATAACATAATAATAATATATAGGACAATTTCACATAATATTTCTCTGGTCACAAACTAAGCTCTAGGCTTGTACTATGTATACCAGATTATATTTTATAAACACCCATATCATGACGAACTGTACAGAAAAAACGTATCTACTAATATTTTTTGCCATGGGTGGGAATCGAACCCACGAACTTCGGATACAACTCCAAAGGCGCAACCACTAGTCTACGGAGGCGGTCAAATAGGAAACTACCAATAGGATAATAAATTATTTATATTTCAAAAATAAATCGATCCTATCGGTGGATTCTCACTTAAAAAACTCATCTTAGAAAGCGTCTGATAGACAAACGTATCCATAGCTATACAGGGTGATTTTTTCAAGTGTGCCTTCAAGGCCATATCCTAAACTACAAGGAATATCGAAGAATGCTCAAAGGAGCTACGGGGCCGATTTTCATAAAAACTAAAACTGCATCATTAGATTTTTGAAAAAATAATTCTCCTAGCCGGGAATCGAACCGATTGATTTTGAAAAAGAAAAGTCACGCTGTATTATTGCACCAGTTGATAGTTTCGCTTATAAAAACTAAAACTGCATCATTACATTTTTTTTAATTCATTCTCCTAGCCGGGAATCGAACCGGTTGATTTTGCACAAAAAACTCAGCCTGTATTATTGCACCAGCTGATAATGTCGTTTATAAGGAACAAAATCTGGTAAGTAATATTAAACGGTAAACTAAAGGAAAGGGCTCATTTTTAATTTAAAAAATATCATACTTTACAACCGTCTACGTTACCAACTAATCAAATTGTTTAAAAGAATGCTCTTACAAACCCATCCTCATTGAAAACAACTGAAATTTGGCATATTCAATATTCGGACTGAAATTTGGCATGCAGAGGCTCTACCATGGGTTTGCGCATTGAAGAAACGTAACGTATTCATTTACGTATACGTGAACAACAACCAATATGATCGCTTTATTTTTGGTAACAGGATTAAATAGGGCTATCCTATTGGTTGTTGCTCACGTAAACGTAAACAAATACGTTACGTTTCTACAATGCGCAAACCCATGGTAGAGCCTCTGGTAGATGTTATGACGTAGGCATCCGCTAAGAAAGGATTTTGATAAATTCTACCCCCAAGGGGATAAAATAGCGGCTGAAAGTTTGTATGATAAAAAAAATACTATTCCACGTGGACGAAGTCGCGAGCACAGCTAGTTAGGATATAATTCTTTAGCGTCCATACCTAACGTGACCATACGTCCCGTTTTGAACGGGACTGTCCCTTTTTTCGCTACTCTGTCCCGGTGTCCCCGAAGAAAGCTTTGGGACGTCAAAGTGTCCCATGTTTAGTTAACTCAAGCAAGTTCAAATTTTAGTCCATAACTGCTGGTAAAATAAATTAGAAGATTTATTTGTGACCCTATAATTATGCATATTACTTAGTAGAAGCGAAATACTTAAGAGAAGCGTCTGATGAGGCTCTTCGATGCTAATGGTGTATCAACTGCAAAGTATTGTGTGAGTCGGTAACTCAACCATGCATGTATGTGAACCTTCCCCCCGACCCTCAATATGAGAAAGAGCACGTCGTGTATAAGATTACACCTATAATTTAGGCACAAAACGTTTTTCAGGCCATAACTCTCTTAATAAAAAACTTTTATTTCTTTATCATTTAAAAAAAAATATCTATCTTGATATTTTATAGGAATTATGGGGGATTTTTGGTTTAGTGAGTCGCGACGTATGGGAAATCTGGTGCCCGTTTTGTAACTGCATCATTGGGCCGGCGCGCAGCATAGCAATAGCGACAACTTTCCTATACTTAGGTACTTTACGTAGGTATACGCTATACCTATTTCATAATAGGTACACGGTATTTATTATACGGTATAACCATGAAGGTAAAAACCGTGCCCCTACGGGGCGCGTTTTTTTAGTTTCATGGGTGTATGTACACTATGTACACTGTATACCTACCCAGCATCAAAGGGAAAAGACAATATACCGCGGCCAATAAATGTAGAAACAAAAACAGACACAGGAGAAAGTAATTTCGGATAAATTATAAAAGTTTGAAAATTGGGCGAAAATCACATGATATACTCCAGAAGCACACAATATTCTACCTATATAGTCTGGCCATAAATACTGTTACAATTTAAAAAAATATATATATTTAATTTGAATTTGGAATCTGTCATTTTCATACGATTGTTCATTGTGTTTTCTCATTTTGGCGCCAATACATTGTATAATTTTTTAAAGAGAACCGAATCGCTATGATTGCATTACACAAAGTAGGTATGGAGCCAAATGCAATTTTTTAAACTCTCCATACACTTGGTATTAGTCAAATATTTGTGTACCGGGCTATTCATAGGTACAATGAGACCTCCTCTGTTTGTGACAGAAAAAGATCTGGCCGTCCATGTAGTATTCGTACGAAAAAGGTGGTCAAAGCAGTAAGGGAAAGAATTCGAAGAAATCCTGTCCGAAAGCAAAAAAAAATATCTCGGGAGATGAAGATAGCACATATAACCATGTCGCGTATTTTAAAAGAGGACTTGAAGCCTATAAGAGACGCACTAGTCATTTCTTAACTAATAATTTAAAAAAGAATAGGGTGGTAAAATCGAAACAACTACTGAAGCGGTACGCAAAGAGAGGTCACAGAAAAATTTTGTTTACGGATGAGATTTTTTTTAAAAATCGGCCCCAGCCTAGTGGTTAAGTCACTGCGCAACTGATAACAAGGTTAAGCAGATGACAACAAAGCCGGCCTGGGATGGGTGACCGCTTTTTACAAAAGTGAATTAAGATACCATTCTTGAGAAGGTAGTTAAGCCCCTTAACAACACCATGTTCAATAACCAAGTATGGTCTTTCCAGCAAGACTCGAATCGGCGCCAGGTCATAAAGCTCCACGCAGTCTTTGTTGGAAGCGAACGTTTCGGACTTCATCAGAGCTGAAGACTGGCCTCGTCTAGTCCCGATCTTAATCCTCTGGATTATGATTTATGGTCAGTTTTAGAGAGTACAGCTTGCTCTAAACGCCAACGCCATAATAATTTGGAGTCTCTAAAACAATCCATACGATTGGCAGTGAAGAATTTTCCCATGGAAAGCGTGCTTGCCGCTATTGATATATATATTGATAACTGGCATCAACGTTTGCAGTCAATGGAGACCACTTCGAATAAGCTTTTTATATTTTTAATTGTTTTATATTTATGTATTAAACTAACACACTGTAAAAGTAATAAATGTTATTTGCAATAGAAAAAAAAAATCTTTGTTACAATATTTATGGCAAGACTAGATATATTAAAAATAGGGTGGGTAGAGTGGGTGTGTGTCAGCCCGAAATACAAAACAAAGACATACATGACATCTGTAGTATTTTATTAAAACTAAAACGAAGATCAAATCTTATAAATTGATGATAATATCAATACGTAGATGGCGCCACAATAGTAATTTTACAGTTACACTAATTTCATTAGTTGACTGAAGATGGCGCTTTAAATAATTGTACAATGAGGATTTTTCCAGTAGTTATTATTTAACGCAATAGGTGGCGTTTAGTCGCTATCTACAAAAACTGTCAAAAAGATAGTGGAAATATAAAAAAAGTATCCAAAATTAAATAGAAAATAGAAAAAATAAATACCTTCATGCGATTAATTTATAAAATTTACTAAATTTTGTGGTTGCGCGAAAGTGGACTGAATAAACAAGATGTGGATGCTTTGGTAGGTATATATGTCGTACCTAAAAATGCACTGATACATACAATATATAATAAGGTTAAGGAGATGAAAGACTTACCTCGGTATTTTGACACTCCAGAGGCTTTTTTTAAATATAGGTATCCAATATCAAATCTTATATCATATCTTTTGGCAAATAATAAGACAACAAATGACAACAAATACATAAATATAATACAACAAATACATAAATTATTTGTTCTCCTTTATGCTACACAAGTACGTCAAACTGGTACGAACTGTAGGTATATGTTTGCTACAATATGCGATCAACATGAGCTGTAAGTTGGCATTAATATACTGGTATTTTTGGAAGGACAGTTGATAGAGTTTTTTTTTTCTAAAGGTAATAGAAAACAAAAGTCCGCGAACTTTTATTTGTTAAATTTACAAAAGTTCGCGGAATTTTTGTCTGCAGCCAAAGTGACAGCTCGAAGTCGGTAAAAACGTAATTATATTAGAAATAGGCAATAAATAATTTATAAATAAAGAATATTACAAAATGTTTTTTTAAGGGCGATTTATTTATTTATTTAAAATTCTTTATAGCACAGAATTGTACATAGGCGAGCTTAATTCCTTAGGCATTTTCTACCAGCTAACCTTTGAGAGAGTGAAATATTGTTAGGGTGCAGAACTTTCGATAGAAGGATATAGATATAATTTTAACAATGATGCATAACAATACTTAAACTACTTAAATACTGTATATAATATTATAAATGTAATACAATAAGCCTAGTGGTTAAGTCACTGCGCAACTGATAACAAGATTAAGCAGATGACAACAAAGCCGGCCTGGGATGGGTGACCACTTTATACAACGAGGCTATTTCATAATAAACACCACAACAAGCTCGCCACTTGTTAGGTGTTGCCTCCGAATACCATCGGCGAAATGAGGATGGGTTAATCCCTCCGCTGGGACCCTAAGGCCGTATAAACGGTTCTCGGGAGCCAAATAGGCACCTGTGATGGTATTTTTTTTTATGTAATATATACATACCATTATACCATACCAAACAAAAATTGCCAAGAGGATTTGGTTTAAGCGTTCAGATAATGAGCTGTGAGCAAGCGTTTAAACACTACGATGGAAGGGGCTGATCTTATTGTCAGAAGAAGCAAATTCCACTGGCGAGCAGCTGACACCGTAAACGTATCTGAATGTTTGGAAGAGACGTGTGACAGGATTTTTAGAAGGTTATTGACAGAGGAACGGAGGGGACGATCATGCGAATCACCAAAATTAAATAATTTCTATATGATTATAGCGTTTTTGACTTTAGGGGTAAAATATTTTATTTGAGGTTTACACTGAGTGAGCTTGCTGTCTGCTGTCCGTCTAGAGTATAGACCTGGGTCGGTCGATCACTTTTTGTAACCCGGGTCGATCACGACCCACGGGTTTCGAGACCCGGGTTAAAACACTCGATCGCCGCGACCCACGGGTCTCGACGACCCAGTGAAGTAAACAAACCTCAGTAGTCAGTACATCATAAGCCGCATCGATCGCTGCGACCCACGGATCAACTTTTTATCTTTTTATAATAATAATTATGTTTATTAATCTACCTATATCGTTCGGTATGTATGTAGGTAGCCGCGTTCGTTTTTAATTATATGCACCTTATGGAAATATATTTTGGCAAGAGTGATTTGCGGTTTTATGATGAGGTACCTAATATTTATATAATAATCTTTTTCATGTATGGCGGTCTTATATTCGTCACCCCAACCAAGCAAATAATTCTTTCTCCTTCACTCCTTCGCTAGCGCTCTTCATTTGTGTCGTCGCCCGTCTCTTGAGTTCCCGACTCGAAAGAGCGCGCGGGTCACGGATCACGCGACACCCGGGTGTTTTTAGAATACGTCATCGGGTTACTCACCCGTGGGTCGTGACTCGATCACTGTGATTCGATCGATTATGATCGACGCAGGTCTACTAGAGTATTTAGTCTGTGGCTGTCATTGTTGTTGGTTGTTGTCAAACTGTTGTTGGTGAAAATAAAATTCTTCCTAAAAATAAATACAGGTGGAAATAGATTTCTTTGTTCCTACAGTGATTTATTTTTAATAAAAGAATCTAGTGTTTTATTGTTTCCAATATGGAATCTTGTTTGGCCGTCGAACAAGACCTCGATAAGGCGCTAACAAAATTTAGAGGTCTTGGAGAGCATTCCGACGAAGTTCTCGCAGAAACCATAGCCCAAATAGAAAATTTAAAGAAGGAAATATCTGAAAGTAAGTACATAAAACCTAAAATCTACAAAAAACTTAAAATATATTCAACCAGATACTTTCTTTGTTATTAATGACAACACATTCCAAATAATGAAGGTGAATGGCCGTGCTAGCTTATCGCGTGTAGATTAGTATAAATTGGCAATTACACGAAATAAATTATACCTATATAAGTGAGAATAACAATAATGAAAAAATAAATAAACAAAAACTTGCACATATCATTACAGCATAAATATACAGATTATGTATTCAACATAAGCACTTGAAATTAGATATCTATCTTCTAATAGATGTGCTTGTTATTTTTTTATTTTATTGTTTGTTTCAGTGCCACCAGAAAATCTTTTGACTCATGAACAGACTTTGATTGTACGAGATACAGTACAAAAATGCAAGGAAGCCATGCAAAGACTTGTGCAAGGTAAGGAAATACTATTCCTCTGCATTCCATTAATGTTATACCAGGGTGCTGTAAGACCTCACAATAAATTATCTTATTCACTGTTTTAAAAAAATATATATATTTGAGTGTATGGAATGTCTAATGGTTGGATTAATAATTGTTGCTTAGCCTGAGCCACTGCTTGGAATTGTTGAAATTTATTTTTTTCATATGCAGTTTGACAATCCAAAGGATCGGCTAATCATTAGGAATTGCTTAGCAATGACTATTAATCCAACCATTAGTTATAAACATTTTAAACAATGTACTATAAAAGTGACCTGACTTGTTTGTCACATTTTTGTGTTCCTTTCAAGTCTCTATATGCTCTTTTTTTGATTATCTATACTTTTAATTGCATTTATGTCTTAATATATATTCCAGGTCACCGTGAGCTCCATGCAAGTGTCTCTAGGGTGGGGAAATCAATAGATCGCCACTTTGTGGCAGATTTCGGTGCTGTAGCCCCAAGAGCCGAGACTTTCTGCTTAGAGCCCAACAGAGTGCATATGGAAGAAGCTATCGCACACCACTTGTATAGACAGGTATAGATCTTACAATCTACAAGTGAGTGACGCTTTTAGTTGTGTGAGTGATCAATCTGTATATGTTCGCTCGCTACTGACTGCTCCATCGGGTACACACACTAACGAAAATGTGTATATACGATTACAACTACAAATAAAGGTCATGCGCACTCGTAGATTGCAAGATCTGTACTATGAATAAATCACCAAACCATTTTATATGTTATGTAAGACATTTTACACATATTACCCTAGTGACAAACTAAGCCCTAGGCTTGTATATGTGTTCACTGGTTTTCCGGAGACTACTGCCTCCTTTTTATGGTGCGGTTATGATACGGGCGATTGATTTGATGTTAATACAGCAAGTATATTAAAATAGACTCGTAATGCAAATACATCTTTATCTCCAACCATTTCATAAAAGTTAAAAAATGTAGGATTTATGATCGGTCAAAAATAATTAAATTTAAATAAACATAGACCTTAACAAAACCTATTGCTTTTATCTTATCTGAAGCAGACAATGATTTTGATTTGGTTATTGTGTACAAGGTCCAACATCTTGGACTCAGTTTTGTCCATTTGCAATAAAATCCTTGAGACCAAACCACTTTTAAAACTGTATATAGTTACAGTACATCTTGTTTCCTCATAGGGTCTAGAAGAAGCTGGAGATGCTTTTGCCGATGAATCTGGCATAACTTCCGTAGAGAGATCTCAACCATTTGCAGAACTACAACGCACAGCTGCTGCCTTAGAGGCTGGTGACACTGGACCAGCTCTAAAATGGGTGACGGAACATGCTGAAGAATTAGAAGAGACTTCACTGCCATTTATGCTACATAGGATGCATTTTTTGAAGGTATGAAATTTTAAAACAAACTACTGGAAAATTAAGAGTCCTTAAGTGGTATATAGAGCTGATATTTGTGTGATTAAATGTAATTACTAATTACATTTTATAACACAATGAAACTAATTACTAATGAGTTTTATGATAAGGCCCATATTTATGGACACTCCATTCATAATCGCAAATTTCTCATATCAACCAAAAGATTTTAAAATACAATTACCAACAAAAAATAATAATTGAACTACAACTATAAGCCAAATTGTAAGAAGTACCTATGTTTGTATAGGCGTCAATACGACTCGCAGAACATTAATGAAGGGGTGCAATAGTAAATTCTATTATTTGCATTAGTAGCAATTCAAATTTCGTGTGTTTCTATTGCCCTTTGTTTAATTTAAATTGTTTATAGTAATATTGTATTAATGGGATCACAAGGCCTCGGTACGGGTATCTTTCTTAACATACTGTGGTCCAAACAACATTTAGATCGCGAGCGAGGCCCTGGCGCGGAGAGGCTGTATGCTTCTAGAATTAATGTATCCCCACAACAGTTAAGTCGCGAGCAAAGCCCCGGCGCGGCGGTGCTGTAGGCTTCTAGAATGAATGGGTCCCCACAACAGTTAGATCGCGAGCGAGTCCTTGGCGCGGAAAGGCTATATGCTTCTAGAATTAATGTATCCCCACAGCAGTTAGATCGCAGGCGAGGCCCTGGCGCGAAGAGGCTGTATGCTTCTAGAATTAATGTATCCCCACAACAGTTAGATCGCATGAGAGGCCCTGGCGCGGAGAGGCTGTATGCTTCTATAATTAATGAATCCCCACAACAGTTAGTTCGCGAGCGAGGCCCTGGCGCGGAGAGGCTGTAGGCTTCTAGAATTAATGTATACCCACAACAGTTAGATCGCGAGCGAGGCCCTGGCGCGGAGAGGCTGTATGCTTCTAAAATTAATGTATCCCTACAACAGTTAGATCGCGAGCGAGGCCTGGCGTAGAGAGGCTGTAGGCTTCTAGAATTAATATATCGCCACAACAGTTAGATCGCTAGCGAGGCTTTCGCGCGGAGAGGCTGTAGGCTTCTAGAATTAATGTATCCCCACAACAGTTAGATCGCGAGCGAAGCCCTGGCGCGGAGAGGCTGTAGGCTTCCAGAATTAATGTGTCCCCACAACAGTTAGGTCCCGAACAAGGCCCCGGCGCGGCGGTGCTGTAGGCTTCTAGAATGAATGTGTCCCCACAACAGTTAGGTCGCGAGCAAGGCCCCGGCGCGGCCGTGCTGTATGCTCGCGAGCACCTCGCCGGGTTCGCCGGCAGATACTCCCGCGAGCTCGCCGTGGCGGTGTGCGCGCTCGCTTGGTTGGTCCCCAGGGTGCCGCCTCCTCCTGCATATTTACAACTATTGGATGGTGCTGCTTTGGGTATGTTATGATTTATTTTTCAATCTCCGCCATCTTAAACTCTTAAAAGTGGTGATTATACCCACCTGGGATTTTTACTTCAATCAAGCTTGGTTCCTTCTTGATAATGTCTGAGTAAAATCTTCAGTATAATAAACAGTTTTGTTTGATAATCAGTGTGCCCACTTTTTGGAGATCAAACTGGAAAAGCCAGGGAAAAGGTTAGAAGGTCGTACCAATGCTAGACGATTCCATCTCAGTTTAAAATATCTTAATTAAAAAAATGTTTGCAATGTAATTTGAACTTTTAAATTAAAAGAAAACAAAATAATTTAAAGTCATTTTAACCTTATGATTAAGGTTCAAAGTTACTGGTACAATAAAATTTTCGAGGTTCATTAAGGTCAGGAAAAAAAACTTAAAAATAAAGTGACTGGAAAACTTGGAAACTCGAACAAGTAGCCACTGGATAAAGCAAATATGATGAATTTTTTTTTTAATGTTATCTTGTCGTTTTATTATATATAATAGTTACCTAATTTTTCCAGTAGCGTTTTCTTATCGATCGTTTACTTTCGTTTAGTACCTAGGTCCCAGACCTAGGTACTAAACGAAACTTCAGCGGGTTAGCAATTAATTCTGGTGAACTATACTGAACTATATTACCAACTTATTTTTATTTTGACTTCCAGGCACATACACAAGTGAAGTATTCCTACGCGAAGCTTGTTCCCTTCTAGAACTGTCTCCCACATCCAACCTCACCAGCGCAGTCCGTGCAGGAGCCAGGGTGCTCCCTGCGCTACACGACATAAGGTCCAAAATGTCTCACCCACATGTGGCGGCTTGGGCAGACGAGCTGCCTCTAGGCGTGGACCTAGGGGATGCAGCCACTGCTTACCATTCGGTGTTTGCGTGCCCCATTCTCAGGCAACAGGCGTCGGATCAAAATCCACCTATGAGACTGCTGTGCGGTCATGTCATATCCAGAGATGCGCTTACCAAGCTAGCCCAGGGGCCTAAGTATGTATACAGTTCTGATGTGAAACATCTGTCGGTTAGCTGAATGGGAGATAACTGCCCAAATTCGTGTCTTGACGACTATTTCCGCCTCGCTACTTAAAGTGTTTTTTTTTTCGATATAAATATTTTTAGATGTTTCACATCAGCCAGTTGTCCCATGATGGTTATTTTATTTCTATTGCTTTTTTTGGTATTTTTTGTTTTGTTTATTAGAGCCTGGTGTGTGACTATGTATCTACCTGATGATAAGCAGTCCTTACAAAGTCGATGAAGGGTCGATCAATAAATTGTTGTTTAACAACATTGATCAATCCTACTATGCCGGATAAATGATGTAGTTACGAAACGGGCTGGGACAATTATCAAACCGCCCGTTTCATAACGGCACCCTAAAATGAGAGACTAGAACCTCGACAATAAATCGATGGAGTAGTCTCTTGAAAACCGGTGAACCCAGAGACGACGAACACAAATCACTTGACGGTTTTTGCATCTGTATGGGCGATGGTAACGAGACCGGTTGATCGGTCTAGCGATGTTGTATAGACCTTCCTCCCACCTTAATATTCTTAATGTGAATTTCAAATCTAAACCCAATAGTCACTCTTGCGTTTGTTATACAGTGTGGAAATTTGAGATGAGCACCCGTTATACTCGTAAATACAGGAAAACATTATTAAATGACTAGACTAAGCATCAATTTTCTAAATATTACGCTCGGCATTTACAGATTTAAAAAAACTATACCTAAGTGCGAAAACTCGCCCGCGGAGTCACGGGATGAAAAATTTATTTTGTACCAAAATGTACATAGAAAGTTCTTTTAATTTTTGACGTTTTTAGTAATTATTCCAAACTCAGTTGGTGCAAAAGAGACTTGAATCTTTGTAAACTGATTCATCCATGATCTTTTCTTGAATGTTTTTTTTAAATATGTGAATGTTTAAAAAAACCATCAGGGTGACCACTTTCTGGAAAACATCGAAAACCGGGAAAAGTCAGGGAATTTTCGGAAACTGGAAAAGTCAGGGAAAACGCTAGAAGGTCAGGGAAAATATTTAAAGTACACACACAACTTGCTACTGTAATTAACTGGCAACCTAATTTATATCTCAAATACTTATTTTTTTTCAAAAATCATTTTAAAAAACCAAATAATATATTTTTGGGATTATTTCTTTGGTTTTTGAACCTAATTAAGGTCAGGGAAAATCTAAAAAAGTGACTGGAAAATCTGGAATAGTCAGGGAAATTCGTATCCGAAAAAAAGTGGCTTTGGACCATGGTTTATCTTCAATAAACATTTTTACGGTTATAATGGATAAGGGTACTGCCTCTGCCTCAGTAATAAATGAGGGTATTGCCTCCTTGTCTCAAATTTGCACCCTGTATATTCTTCGAATATGATACTAAGTCAAATTTGCACCCTGTATATTCTTCGAATATGATACTAAATCAAATTTCTAAAGAAACATTTTTTTCTTTATAACTCCACGCCCTATTTTGCCAGGTTAGTCCAAAGACAAAATGGGTATTCAGGGTGACATCATCCACTTTTGTATATCATTCGCTTTCCTATGGCATTTACCTTCCTATATTATCTATGTCATCTCCTTCCTATATTTTTCACTTATATCATCCGCTTGCCTTTGTCATCTGATTTCCTATATTACCCACTTTCCTGCATCATCCACTTTCCTATGTTGCCTTGTTCGTCCGACTAAATTTAGTTTTGAGACTAATTTACGGGATAAATTTTTAAGGGTTTTAGATTTGTTATTTTGTTTCTGGATTCGTCTGCGGTTTACCGGTTTCGGGGCCCAAATATTATGTTTTGGAATCAGTCTAGACCAGTGTTTCCCAATTAGTGGTACGCGTACCCCCAGGGGTACGCGAGGTTGCATCAAGGGGTGAAGCAGCAATAAAATATTTACTGCCATTTTGCAAGACATACCTTTGCAAGAGCGAATTTTCTGCAATCTACAAACTTAAAAACGTGCACATTTGTCACATTAATCAAACTGGTGTTCTCCGTCATTAGAATAAAACTGTATTTTGGTGATAATTAATATAAAAATATCAGATTTCATTTTTTATTTAACGTTCCTGCAATAAGAGGTACGCGAGTTTGAAGTCTTTCTTGGAACGTAGAAAAATCTAATTGGGAACCATTGGTCTAGACTACTTATTTTTATGAGTTTTTTTTTTGGGATAATTTTATTGTATGTAATGTACACACAATAAAATTAATAATCAATAAGACTCTTTATCATGTCGTCGGGAAGAAACCTATTATTCGCGTTGATATGATAAAGTTTTGGAAATAGTATTGCTGGAGCCAGAAAATGATTATCGTCAAGTGAAATATTAACTACTTTTGTAAAGGGACAAGCACGACCTAGCAGCTTATAGAGCAAGTGCTTGAAGAAAGTGATACTTGTAGAACTGACTGTTCTGTGGGAAACCAAACATACCAGAGAACCACTCCATCAAGTCACTCACGAACCAAATTATTAGAAACGTTTTGCTTAAAAAGCTAATGTTCTGACCCAGTTTTCAAGATAAAAAATTGTAAACTCACTGTTCTTGATAAAAATGTAGACTTGAAAACCTAATCTTTCAAGTCTACTGGTTTTCAAAAGACTAATATTTTTTGATTGGGGATCTGTTTATGGGTTTACCATTTTCTCTTTTTTAATAAAATCTCCCAGATTTTATGTACTATCTACACAAATAAAAATAAATTATTGAATCAAACTATCCTATATTATATCATAAATGGCGGAAGCAATTCTTCAATCATATTTTGTTTTTTAGCTTGATTCAGGGTTATTAATTTTATTCAAGAATAAAAGTTTTCGCCATATATGAAACAAAATATTGTAGAATAGTTCGTTTCATTTTGGTTTTCAACAGAAGCCCGCCACATGCAAATAAGTGGACAACTCAGGAAGGGGACGATACCGTCCTGCGGCCATATTTTGTTTCTTTGAAAGGCAAGGTTACATTGTTAAAATAGCGAAATCTAACTCTAAACTAAATAAACCAATTAATAAATTATAATTAGCCAATACACGGGATATAGACGACGCGGCGACGAGTGCTAATTATTCCTTTGTTTTTTTAATGTGATTTATATGATTTCAATATTTTCACAAGCTGATGTTTCCTCTATAAGAAACAGAACATGGCCGCTTAACGCAACCAAGTGTCACTTTTTTTCTTTTTTTTTATTAGGACGCGACATGTGAGTGACCCACCTATTGTTAAGAGGTATGTAGTATCCAAGAAAATTCATATAATCTGAATTAAATGTATCAAAATTGTGATTTTGTAGTGGGGTTCCGACGAAAATTAAAAAAAAAAAATTTTTTCATTTTCGAAAATATATAATTATTCATTTCTATTTTGGATTACAAAAAAAAACTCTCTTGACGTCATATAGGTACATATTTCTTTAAGTCTTGGTTTTGATCACACACAACTCACTTATTAAATAATTTATACCTTTCTTACAAACCAGGTTTATATGAAAAAAGCGGTCAGTGCCATTGCGGTTTGCGCACTTATCTTCTTACAACAAATTAAAAGGGGAAATAGTGCGCGGAATGTTTGATTTCACAAATAAATTATTACCTCTGTAACCATTTAAGTTAGATTATTAAAATTTGGAATGTTTGTATATGTGTATTATATATTTTATTAATTTTTGAGTTTTGTCATATAAAATGTTTTTCAGTAACTTAATATTTAATTCCAAAAGAAAAAATAATGTTGATGTACAAATTTTAACTTTCTATCTAAATTGCTTGCAGGGATGATCATTTATTTCTGAACTTTCCCCCGCTATTTTTCTTTGTAAAGAAAAATTTTGTATGTGAACTGTAGTCGCACTTGACTGCTTTTAAAAAGATAAAAGTCGTTTCTAAGATAGGCATAAATTAGTTAAGGATTCCTCTTTTCTTTAAAAACGGAACATTAAAACCTATACTAGTTTTTTATCACTATATTTTCGGAAAACAAATCAAAATTGTCTATTTTTTTATTTTTGTCAGAAGCCCATGGAGAAAATAATAATTATAATATTATATTCATTTTGCCTCTTAACTCAATTATTATTTCATCTTATTCCTTTTTTTCAACATCATCATCTCCACAACATAAATAATGTCACACTATATTTATTTCAGGCTGAAATGTCCATACTGCCCCATGGAGCAATCTCCCTCAGAAGCAAGACAGATTTATTTCGCTTAAATATTATTCCTAATAATATGTTAATTCTAAAATATATACTTATAATGATTACAAAAAAAAAAAAATTAACAACTAGAGCTGTTTTATCCTTTAGTGGAAAATGCAAGCGAGGCAAAGTTAATACATTCAGTCAAAACACCGTATAGTCCGTTTCACTAAAAAAAATTGCGGCAAAAAGCGGAACTAATGAAATTGAGTAAAGGCCGATTCGACCAAAAGAGGGCATAACTTATACTGGGGATAGTAATGTCAAATTCCATACAAATATTTATTCTTAGATTAAATTATTAATAATTATTTGTATGTGATTTGACATTACTAATCTCGGTATAAGTTTAATAATAATAATAATATAATAATACGTTTATTTCAGACAATGTCCATAGATTTGAATAATGTACACAAATTCTTAAAACTTTGAATTTGTGTACATTATTCAAATCTATATACAATAATGGTATACAAGAAAATAAAAATAAATTACAGAACTAGTTACAAAATTTTACAAAAATTACAAAAGAAGACACCCACTTTGGGTCGAATCGGACCTAAATAAAATGTTCCAAAAATTTGTATCTACAATGTCAGCATAATTTTCTTAGTTAATTACCCTAAAATTATTTTTGGGGAGTCTAAAAACTGAGGTTACCAAATCCGTCGCGCGAGAGTCTCCAAAGGAATTCTTTCGTGAAACTAACTTTACCGAGGTACGTAGCTTAGACTGACAAAATCCATTCGACTGTTCACACGTTCTTGACTGGGGCGACGCGACTTGGATCCTCGTCTGTATTTTTACTAGACCCCCTGACCACTTTGCTCCTATAGGATGCAGGAAAATTCTTTTACTATCTTTATATTATAAGATTATGTAATTATGATAATTAAATTAACTGTACAGAACCACCTCTCGGACCTATTATGAAACTTTGTAGCGGCTGAAAATTTAATTTAATTACCGAGTCCCTATAGAACTTTGTAACTGCATAGGACACCGTTTAATACCTTATCTACACACATCTTTGTAACAGCCTTGTAATTTTTATCCATCATAGGACTTGGTAACAGTTAAATATAGGACTCAGTTTTATTTCTGTTCCAACGTGAAACTTTGTAGTAGCGAAAAATGGTACTCTATTATTAATTCAGACAGCCTCCGTAGACTAGTGGTTGCGCCTTTAGCGTTGTATCCGGGGGTCGTGGGTCCGATTCCCACCCATGGCAAAAAAATATTAGCACGTTTTTCTGTACAGTTTGTCATGGTCTGGGTGTTTATAAAAATATAATATGTATTATATCAATGCTTCTGGTACACATAGTACAAGCTTAGAGCTTAGTTTGTGACCAGAGCAAAATGTGGAATTTGTCCTACATATAAAAAAAGACTTCAAAAAAAAATTCATGGTCCTTGTAAACCTATAATAAGACTCCATTTATTATCTGGTGGGCAATTCTCACGCTTTCGACATTCATCTCGATTCGAGATTTTTAAACGAAAAATGACTAAATATGTCATTTTTCGTTCAATATTTGTATATTTATTATTTATTTCGTTTAATGTTCGATATTTTTTAACGAAAAATGGCATATTTAGTAATTTTTCGTTTAAAAATCTCGAATCGAGATGAATGTCGAAAGCGCGAGATTGCCCACCAGGTGGGCGATTCCAATATTTATATATTTATTAATTAATATTTATTATTTATTTCGTTTAATGTTCGATATTTTTGAACGAAAAATGGCATATTTAGTCATTTTTTGTTTAAAAATCTCGAATCGAGATGAATCTCGAAAGCGCGAGAATCGCCCACCTGGTCGAACATAGAACTTTGAATCAGCTGATATTGGGACTCCAATTTGCGATTACGTTGAATACATATTCTGTATGCGAGATATTTTGTATAAGATGCTTCTTATATTAGAACATATTTTAAGTGACGTCACTCGCGTCGCATGTCTCATTTCTGACCCACCATAGAACTATGCATAGCTGGGCACCGTTAATCAAATAGTTAACTTCGTTAATCGTTAATCCGCTACAAAAAAAGTTAGCTTCGTTAAACGTTAAAGCGTTACATTTCAGAAGAATTAACGCAACGTTAACGTTAATCGTTAATCCGTTAATAGGTAGTGTAAAATTGCATTTTTATTGCGTTGCGTTAGTGAACTTATAAAACTTGTTGGTTTAGGTTCTAGAAGTTAACAGGTTAGAAAAAATATTTTTTCTAAAAAATAACACCGACTTCAAAGTGATTACTAAAAAGTTTTAAAATAATTTGGTTTAAACACGTATTATTGAAGTCGGCCGATCGTATGTAAATATTTCTACATTGTGTTTTTGACTCAACATCGTCCGACTTCAATAACACGTGCTTAAACCAAATTATTTTAATACTTTTTAGTGACCACTGAAGTCGGTGTTATTTTTTAGAAAAAAAAAATATGTTACTCTTTTTAGTGCTATTTTCTCAAAATAGAAATTAAAAGTCCTTATGTAAAAATGGTTATTTGTTGATTTTTTCAAAAAGCGCTGAACCTGTATTTCGCGCCGCGCCGTGGTGCCGTGCGGTAAATAGTAGGCATTGGATTAACGATTAACGGACTTCTGCATGTTAACGGAAGTTAACGTGTCCGTTAACATTTTTAAAAGTTAACTTAAAAGTTAATCCGTTAAACAAAATGTTAACTTCGTTAATTAACGATTAACGAGTTAATGCCCAGCTTTGGAACTATGTAATACAAAAAAAACGTCTCATTTATAACCTTCCATAGAATTTAAATATGGTACTCCGTTTAATTTCTGGCCCACCATTAAACTTCAGCGTCAAAGCTACAAAGTTCATTACATAGGGAGTCTGGTGGGATACAAAATATATGAGTGGGTCCTCTGGAACATATTGTTAACTTATGTTTTTGACCCTATGAATAGAGGGGAAAATTTTATCTTTTATTTTCCCAATAATTTTGGTTCTATAAATATGGGAGTCAAGACGCGACAAAATTATCCCAGGATCCTATAGGAGCAAAGTGGCCAGAGATATTTTTATGTGGACCATAAAGAAAACAGAACAACATAAGGTGCAACTTTCTATGAATAAAAAAATTTTGTTCTACTGGAAATATTTGGCTAATGTTTTATTTAAACAATAAAAGTATGTTCATTCTTTAATAATTTATAATTTTACTTGTTGTAAAACCGAGTCTGGCAAAATTATTTTTGACATATTTGTATTGTTGATTAAAGTTAAACTTGCTTAATTAGCCTTTATTTAAATGGTTTAAGCAATATCTTCAGTTATATATGAAGAAAAAAAAGCAAGGAGAACGAAAAGGTAGCGCAACGTCTTTTTAAAGATATTTTTATTCGGTATTTTATTATTTGATTAGGATTTTTGTTTATTTTGTTAGTTTTATACTTATTAGTAAACTTTAATAAATAATACTTGGCTCGATAAAGTTTTTTATCGAGCCAAGTATATAAGCCTACGTTTTGAGTAATGGAAAGATTATGGTCCCTATGGCACGACTAATACCTCTCGTTAACTTTAGTCAAAGGTTATATTGGGTACTACCCAAAGGCATGTTATACAATGTTGGGTATTACCCAAAGGCATGGTATACAATGTTGGGTACTTACCCAAAGGTATGTTATACAATGTTGGGTATTACCCAAAGGCATGGTAAACAATGTTGGGTACTTACCCAAAGGTATGTTATACAATGTTGGGTATTACCCAAAGGCATGGTAAAGAATGTTGGGTACTACCCAAAGGCATGTTATACAAATTTTAAATGAGCCGTTTTGGTGCAGTATTTTATAATGAAATAAAAAAAAATAGTACCTTATATAATAATATTAATTGTTTTTTTTTTTGTTTAATTAATATCAAATGAGAATTTCAAATGTTGCCTTTAATTGTAAGTAAAATAATTATTTTTTCATGAAAACTAAAAAAAAGGTTTTAATACTTATCCAAGTTATGTATTACCTACCAATCCCTAGGTATTGTCATTATATTCTTAATCAATAAGTTAACATATAACATCAACTTTGAAAAATGAAAAAAATGTCTTAGGACAAATAAAAAAATGTCTTAGGACAAATAAATGTCTTAGGACAAATAAAAAAATGTCTTAGGACAAATAAAAAAAAATTATCACATAAATATTGCTTTCAGGTTTAAACTCTGTTGGCCTTATACATAAAAACTTATTGAATCCTTAAAGTTACAATATAGGCTTTGTTTCTTACGCATATTCATGTTGGTTGCTAAAAAAAAGAGACAAAACCTTCTATAACTAAAGTGTTCTTCAAGAACTCAATAAGTTTCTATAAATATCGGTGTGTATCTTGTTATAACTATCGGCATAACAACCTGAACATAGTCAGGCATAGTGGGGGTAAATTCGTGCAGACATCTGCGAACAAAATTAAAAGCATTTGTTAACATAGTTTTTGCGTAGGTACATAGGTACGCGCTAGGTTAAAATTAATTTGCTGGAAAGTTGACATACTTTTTTTAAAATAAAGGAAATACCAAAAAAAATACTCAAATGATTTTATTTCGCTCACTCGAGTTCTAAAATTCGGTAGAAACTTTTTTTGTTCATTCATTTATTTTGATACATACATAACTTTTTTTTTATTAGAGCACGTCATGTAACTTTGCTCTTCCTGTAGGTGGGCAGACCTACGAAGTCCATGAATGGGGTCGATCAATAATAGTTCTTAAACAACATTCATCGCTCCCACTAAATGATGCGATTATGAAATACCATACCTACTACCGTTTATTGCATTATTTCTAGGTACAGTCTGCCTAGATGTTTGTAATACATACCTAACTATATAACCTAAAATGTACGGAAAAATAACTTTACTATGTTTTTTTTGTAAACATGATTTATATCGTTCCTTTATAAAAAGCCTTATATTTTATTCACAAGGTAATAATATAAATATAATAAATGTAAGTATAGGAATATAATAACATTTTTACGAAATTAGCATTTTCACGACACCAATGCCTTCGTAACATTGTTTAGACTTTAATATTAATAAATGAGTTTTTAGAAAATATTAGTTTTTTATTTCTTTGCATATTTTTGTTTTTAATTTACTTAGGCATTACAGTACCTCTAGTGTGAGTTTTCTAACTATTACTTTGCGTCTGAGTTAACTAAAATTTGTATGGGAAATGGTTCAGCGCTCCAAGCGGAAAATTTGAAACTAGAAATGCGGTCGTGTGATTGGGCAAAATGTTAACGCAGTAGTATAGTTAACGCGAAAGTAAACGTTAAAAAACTCACTAGGGCTACAGAGGCTTAGAGTAAGTTTTTTAACGTTTACTATTGAGTAGCTAGTGTGAGTTTTCTTAATATTACTTCGCGATTAAGTTCTAAAATGAGTGCTTATAGAAAATAACACAGCTCCTCTAGCGGAAATTTTGGGAACTTATAATTGCGAGCGTCTGATTGATAAAAATGTTAACGCAGTATTATTACATAGTTAATTCGAAAGTAAACGTTAAAAACACTAGGGCTAACCGTACCTCTACAAGTTTTTAGAAACAGTTTTTACTATAGCCGCTAGTAAATATGAATCATCCAATAAGAAAGGTTTATTTGAAAAATAAGCTATTTTATCATAAAAAAAAATATTATGTGGCTTAATATGACTACGAAGAAGGGTTGACCTGAATAACAGCTTCCCGGACGTACGGGCATCGCAATGAATGCCAATAAATGCCCTTTTGCTTTCGACCTATAATTTGCCATTTAGGAGTCAAAGTGGATGTTTTTTATTTATTTACTTGTCCACCAACCATATAAAATTATTTTGTCAGTTTCCGAAAATAAAATACCATTAGTGGAAAATCAAGGCAAGGCGAGGAAGTAAAAATAAAACTCCCACTACAGCCAGGGGTGCTAATATCACTGAAATGTCAAAAAAGTCATCGATTTCTAAAGTTCGTATTTTTTAATCTACGACTAAAATATCACACGTACGATATTAATACGAATGCCTCCTATCACTCGTAAATAAAGTCATTGATGGCAGATAATAATGATCACGGAATGTATGTTGAGTTCTGTTCCACCATTAGGTTTTTATGATTTAGCATAGACATGTTAATTATTATGAGAAACAAGAACGATATATTGAACGACAAAAAATATTTTCTTCGTGTAAAGAAACTCAAATAACTCTTGTGAATGAAAAATTATTTGTAAGTTGGTACAGCAATATGACTTTTCATAAATCGTGATTTCCTAGTCATCGGTGGTATCAAACTCATCGCTGACTTCCAAAATCGCACCCCTGGATTCCCAACATCATTGCTTCCTGTTATTCTTAGCGTCAGTCGTACGCGCCTACTGTACCCCTAGTGTGAGTTTTCTAACTATTACTTTTCGTTTGAGTTAACTAAAATTTGTATGGGAAATAGTTCAGCGCTCCAAGCGGAAATTTTGAGAGCTAAAAATGCGTGCGTGTGATTGGTCAAAATGTTAACGCAGTAGTAAAGTTAACGCGAAAGTAAATGTTAAAAAACTCACACTAGGGCTACGGACTGCATTCGCCATCGCGAAGGTTGCGTTTCCTATTTATCAAAGTAAAATGAACTTCCGCAGTCTTCCAGTCTCTATCTTCGTTTGGGCTCACTCCCTCTCTCTCATCTCATCCTGTGTTTCTGCTGCTGCTATATTATGCTGTTGCTGTAATATTTGCCATCTTATTATTATGTATGTATATTATTAATATAATTTATGATATGTATGTATATGTAGTCAGCATTAGTGTGTATGTATAATATTTGTATACTCTATTTCTTAAATGTATTTTAATGCACCTATTTTACCTACTTACTGCTTAATTTGTCCTAAAGGTTTGACTGGTAGAGAATGCCTAGCGGCATTAAGTCCGCCTTTGTACTAAATTTGTGCAATAAAGTTTTTAAATAAATAAAATAAATATCTACTACTGTTTATCGCAGAATTAAAATTATATTTTTGTCGATCATTGGTTTATTCATCTTTCTGTAGTAGGTAGACCATAGGCGTAGCGCGATTTGATATTGGGTGCGGGTTTAAGACTCGAAAATTTTAAAATGTTTTGTGGTCTAAATTTTAGAACGAGCAAAAAAAAACGCCATCATTATCATAATTAGGGTTGTAAACACACCGCAATACTTACGATTTTTGGTGAGCAATCATAAAAATCAACATCGTCACCTGTTCGGGGGGGGGGGGGGGGGGGGTTCCACCTACAACCACTCAACATACGCCGCCCCATGTGTAGGTACATCCCATACAAATTTATCTATTTCCTAACATTTCGGGTAAACACGCAAGCAGTTAGAGCATTCCACATTTTAATAGTGGGACAGATATACGAATCACCATTTTTTTTTCGTGCTGGTTCGTGAAGTCCTATATTGGAAAGGAAAAGGAGGACTGAGATGAACAAGTTCTTCAGAGCACTTTCCATGATAAAGGCGATAAAATACGCTCAATGACGCTACATCTCTGCGAAGCTGCAATGGCTCTATTATAGAGTGTCGGTGAGCTTTTTGCTCTCATTAATGATGGTATGGCCGTAGTTTTGGGGTGCGACTTGTATTGACACCATGGTCCAATCTAACTCCCACACAACGTATAGGTATTATATTTGGTGACTTTTATTTATAACCTACTTAGGGCTAATTATGTGATTAATCTGAGGCTCTACCATGGGTTTGCGCATTGCAGCAACGTAAAGTATTTGTATACGTATACGTGAGCAACAACCAATAGGATCGCTTTATTCAATCCTGTTACCAAAAATAAAGGCCCTATTGGTTGTTGCTCACGTTTACGTATACAAATACCTACGTCACGTTGCTACAATGCGCAAAACCATGGTAGAGCCTCTGTTATCCTCGGTTATACACATTAATATATGTAACTAGAACTAAGTAATGACCACCTAGATATCAAATTTATTTCAGGAAATAATTAGATTATCTGTAAAAAAAATAGTATTTACGCTTGGTTTCTGAAAAGTAGAGCATTGTAATATAAAGCCTATTGGTCTATTACGCAGCTAATGGTCAGCTTAGTAATTGCAATAAATATTTTTAGATAACAGATTTTCTCGGCGTACGTAACCGATGAGGTGAGTTAAAACTCTTTTTCTGGGTACCTACCCCGAGGCCGTGGCTCTGGGACACCTGTGATATTTATTTACAAATATTACAAAATTCACATAGTCTTATGTCACCAGTGGTGACGATTGGAAAAAAATCCTATTTACCACCACTGTTTACCTACATATATTGATTCCCCCCGTACATGTACGCCCGTGCAGCGGGACATGCACGGTAAGTGAGAGAGGCACCCCGCAACCATTTTTAGGATAGTATTGGAGCTGGCCCGCACTCTGTTCAGCAGAGAGCCGCATTTTTGCGCATCGTGGCATAAAAACATCTACTTTCGCCTCTGCGAACATGCATGATGCGCTGCAGAACAGAGGCAGCCCCATCAATATACTAAACGCGTCATTGTACTGAACACCTAAAGCGTTATACTGTTTTTGCGTAAAGAATGCCCAAAAACTACTCGTATAGAAGGACGTGCAGTAGGCTCTCAACAACGTGACTTGTAACTTCACGCGAGCACCGAGCAAACCTGCGGGTGATCATATTGGCCCTGACGGCCAATGCGCGTCGTCTCTCTCGCTCAATATCCGCATCGTCCCTGAGCCCAGATGTGACTGTGTACTTAAGATACTTAAACTGTGCCACCCGCTTTAACACCACACCATTCAGTTTAGTAGGTGTAACCTCAGAGTAGCCAATAGTGGCTTCAAAGACCATGCATTCACTTTTGCTCGCATTATAATAAGTCCGTGTGAGGCTGCATATCCCTCACAAATATTTATTAACTTTCAAACAGCAGCACCATGTCGTCCGCATAACTAATGTTGTTGACGCATACTCCACCAACATGCGTAGTGCTGAGCTCCTCGACCAACGCATTTATGTAAATATTAAATAGGGTTGGTGTCAATCCGCCCTGTCGGAGGCCGCATTCCATTCAGCATGGAATGCGGCCCCCGTAATGAATTAACCTATGAGTGAATATTGGTATGGAATTTCATATTACCATCCCCAGTATAAATTATGCCTTCTTTTGGTCGAACCGGTCCTTAAAGTTCACGAAAGAATTCCTTTGGATAGGGCACAGCAGTCGCGGGAAGGGATGTTGGTAACTTCAGTTTTAAGACGTTTTAAGACTTTTTAAAAATATATTTAGTGAATTCCATTAATTTAGTAAAATTTAAGAAAATTACCACTATTTTTACTCTCAAATTTATTAGTTCCACTTTTTGCCGCGGGAATTCATTCGTGAAACTTACAATACCTACCTAAGCACGTTGGCTGATTTTCTAAAAGATGATTATTTATATCTTATTGGAAGCATGGCATGTGACTCTGTATCCACTTGATGGTAAGCAGACCTTACAAAGTTCATAAATAGGGTTAAATGTTTTTATTTAAGAATATTGATCGCTCCCACTAGTCTAAATGATGCAGTTCCTTACGAAATGGACTAATATGAATATGCTTTACGACTCGAAAACTAAAATGTATTTCCTTTATTTGTTAGGTTTGTTTTTTATCATTTACATTCGAGTAAACTAAACTTCCGAGTTAACATTTTCAACAATAACACGCATGTATTTTTAGTTCTCAATTTTTCCGCTTGGGGCGCTGAACTTTCCCATATAAAAATTAGTTAAAAAATGAAACAACAGAACTTCAGTACATAATTTATTTGGTGGATATGTACAACGACCAAAGATTTAAGACAAGGCAAAAACAACTCAACAATAAATATTCATACATAAATCATCTTAAAAGCCAAATAACAATAACCAGGTCAATACCAACATTGGTACTTACCCCGGAAAGCTTAAAAATAACCAACTTATTAATATTACTTATATACTTTACAACTTAAAATAAAACTGATCCCTGGAACTGAAAACCAATCGACTATTATATAACAATCATAAAATACGACGTTTCTGATCGCCAATCATAGACAAAAGAAATGTCATATTCCAAAAACAATTTATTCAAAATTTAATATTGATAGATAGTCGATTTTGTTCCTTACATCAGGCCCAAATTACATCAAATGACTCTTGCAATATAAATATATCACACAGCTTACTTTTTAGCAAACTACATCAACGAGTATGATAATGTAAAAAGGGCCCAAATCATCTTCGGCGAAAAGGTCAAAGTATAGTAATATGAGCTTTATTACAACAGACATACAGTTTATATCAGTTTGGCTAAATACGCCGCCATCTTAATAACACATATACTTATTTTAAGTATAGGAAGGTCAACTTTATAACAATTGCAATAAAAAAAATCTCATACTTAAATTTTAAATAAGAACTTTTCGCCAAACATGATCACATCTCACAATAACCCCCAGGGATCTCGGATCGCATAATCATCGCTAAAAATATCATAATAAAATTTCACAAAAGAAAATTCCTCGTAAAATATATTTAAACAACAGTTATACACAAAGTTTTTGTATCACACGAGCTGCGAACGCGAAATAGCACTACTACCGCTAATTAAATATAATTATTGCTATTTACCTACAGAACCACCCGCGGGCGGCCACACATGCGCTCTTGTAACGGAAGGCGAGACGTAACGGAACACGACACCAAATAATGTCCGAGCAACTATAACCATCGCATATCACAGTTCACTTCAATATTGCTGCAGTAAGGCGCATCACACTCGGGTGATAGTAATCATGCAAATAGGGTACCCAATAATCGTCACCCCAACAGGGATCGGCTGAAGATCAGCACTATAATATATATATATATATTTTATAAGAGCTCAGCATGTGACCTTGCATCCACCTTATGTTAAGCAGTATGCAATGTCCAGGAATAATAGCAACAAGCGGATGCATAACAGGTGCACCGCTGGTTGCCATCATTATGCTGGCTTAAGATGCCTATTCACGCTTCGTTTAAAGGTCTCTAGGTTATAAGAGGAAGGAAACACGCAAGCTGGTAGGGCATTCCATATTTTAATAGTACGGCAGATGTATGAATCGCCAAACGAGTTGGTACATCCGCCACGGTATACATATGCATTTATACATATAATCTATGCTAAGCCAAAAGCATGAATTTCCATCTTTTTGTAAAAACTAATTGTATTTATTATGACTCGGAAACAAGATCTGCTGGCGTGACAACGGTTGTGAGCTTAACCCTATTCACAAATTATGTTTGAAACTCATACCACACGGGTGCGTATAATAATGTTTTATTACGCTTTATTATATACATTTGTTGCATTGTTGTTAACTCAAATATGTGTAAGATCGCAAACGTTCCAACACAAATTGATAACTAAGAACATATACCGCAATAACAGCCCATTGAGTTGTTGCGCGTTACAACGCAACTCTGTAGAAGAGCCTTTAATAATAATATCGGGCAAAACGTTAACATGTACAACCAACCAATTTTTATAATAACTTTTCCATAGCAAGTATAGCCTATTACGACCAACTCAGACCTCTTGGCGTATACATATGGTCTACATTTAAATTTTGTCAGCTTTACCAACACCTACATTAAAGAGGGAAGTTACATTACATTAATTCTACGAAAATAACATGTCGCAACAATCATACGTTCCATTACAAGAGACATTGTCTTAAGACAAAACAATACAAAGATGGAAGACGCACCTAATTACAGCAAAACGTATGCATTACATAATTATATTATTATCTTTTATATTAGCATATTATATCACTTAACCTACGCGCACAAGTTGCACATTATACAGGGTGTAACAAGAACTCTTATACATCACTTAACAAGTGGATCTACTAGTCAATAGGAATAACTTTCACTATTGGACCAACTTTGTCAGAGCGATAGAAAATAATCAGCCATACATTGCTATATAAAATCAGCTGTTCCATTTTCCACATTTTTCCATCAGGGTTAGTCATGGTGAAGTTAGTTATAAGACGTCGAGTTCTGCTCCTTCGAATAACATTCCAACCTTAAATAAAATTTTATAGATACAAGAATATTTACGGAAAATAAAAAAAAAATGTTTATAATATTCCAGAAAACAAATGTCAAATTTTACCAGATTATTAACCAGTTACAATTTCTGTTTAACACGTATTTATAATAAAAAATAAATAAACTTGTTACAAAAGAGCATTTTACTCCATGATTTCAGAAATACACGATTCTATTGTGTGGTGCTATACATAACGGTGCATTTGGTATTTTCATTTCTGCTATGACACTGCTTAAGCTTGTAAGGTTATAAAAGTTTTTGTTTCACCCCAGTTACATTACGATAATGTAGTTTTAATAGAATTTGTTTAAGTCGTAATTTTTGGCACATACCGTGTGATACGCCACACATCCGCGAGCATTGATACACACATGCCGCGTAACAAGCGGTCTCACCGCTCCCGAACAAACTCATATAGACAAGCAATAATATACGTTTTTTTTGGTGTTATTTTTTTTTTTCTACTATAGGCTATATGGGTTTAATTAAGCCCTCCGTTAGATAATTTGACCGACGTTAAAAATTTTTAATTAAAGAAATAATTAAATATCTAAATTAATAATCTGTTCAGTCAAAAAACTCAGTCCGTTAATTGCAACAAAAATATTTAAAAGTTTAATAAAAAATATGTGGCGAACTAAAACAATACAATGCTGTTAAACAGATATATACAGGGTGACTTTGAAAGGATGTACTTTGCGCTAATATGAGATTCTGCCGATCAAATCGAACAACTTTTCCCATGGAACCATGTACCGCAAATGAAAAAAAAAAAATGGCTTCCCTATACAAAATGGTCATTTTAACATTACTAGTTTGTATGAAGAAGGCAATTTTTTTTGTTCGATTTGATCAGCAGAATCTCATATTAGCCCAAAGTACATCCTTTCAAAGTCACCCTGTATAAAGTCAGCACTCGTCACAGATTTTTAAGTATTTTCTACAAATAAGTTATTTTATTGAGCATATAAAGGAACATATTAAAACAGGTAAAAATAACATTATCTACGACCAAAATTCCCAAGAAAAATATCTCTTTTTTATTTTATTGTTTGAAAAAAAAACAAAAAAATCGCATACGTCGGTCAAATTAGATTTTTTTTAACAATGTTTATTGAATACATTTATATCACATCACGTAACTAAAAACGCTGTCGATAGTGCAAATACCTATTATAAACTATATACACAGTAAAAAAGATACAACAAGGTGGATTGAAAGTATTTAAGGATTAGAGTGAGCAAATTTTACTAATATGAAAGTTTTTAGAAAAATAGAGGGTGAATATGATGGGTTGTACTTTGCGCCAATATAAGGCTCTACTAATCAAATCGAACAACATTTCCCATGGAACTATGGGTCACAAATGAAAAAAAAAATGCCTTCTCCATACACACTAGTAATATTAAAATTACCAATTTGTAAGGGGAAGCCAAAAATATTTTTATAAATTTTATACATTCAACTAAAGAAACACCAAAAAAATTGCAACAAACTTCTTTTGTACCTAAATTTGTATAAAAAAAAAAATATCGGAATCTAATTTCGTTTTTATCATTTAAAATATTAGTTAAAATCACTTTTAATTTTTCTCGGAAGAGGAGAGAGAGTTAATTTTGGTGCAACTCAGCTCAAGTCAACTATACATTTTATAGAATTTGCAAAACCGACAACGTCTACTTAACTAATTGGTGTATAGAAATAGCGCAACAAGCACTTAAGGTGCTTCTGCCTCACTTAAGTCAGAGTTACTCGAACAGTTCAAACTACATGTCTACAAATAGTTGATTAAAAAATAGTTTACCAGACGCAATTAAAAATACCATCTTTAATTAATTATTATCATTAATGATATTATTAGGGCAAAAATATTACTGAATCTAATGTTTATTTACAATTACAGGCAGAGACGAATCGGATCAAAGTAAATTTCCGGAGGTCGTGGGTTGGATTCCCACTTATAGCAACACAAATATTAGTAAGTTTTCCTGTACTGTTTGCCATGGCCTGGGTATTTATAAAATATAGTATGTATTAATATCGATGTTTCTGGTACACATTGTATAAGTCTAGAGCTTAGTTTGTGACCAGGGCAATATGTGTAAATTGTCCTAATATTTGCTCCATACGTCTCCAAATGAACGCTTGAAAACGTTGGAAACTTATAAGTATTAAACAGTATGTTTACTTAGTTCGATCCGTTTCGTTTCGGTCTGTTATATTGCGACATATGAATAAAATATACTTTCGCAATATAATGGTAACTGACAGCTGTACCCTGTTGTCGTTAATTAAAATTAATACCTGTTTAAAGTATATTTAACATTTGACATTTAATTCAATTATAATGTACCCAGCGGAGGGGGCTTATTGCCACCACGTCGTAGCCAATGGTATTCTTAGTCTACATCGAACAAATGGCATAAACCGTTTCACAAGTTGGTATAGTTAAACTAGGTCCGACAGCTTAATATGCTCTCTGTGTTGCTATTAAGTCTATAGTCGTGTTGATATATAACAAACTATTAATTTTAATAAAAAACCTCAAGATGCAGCAGTAAGTTACCGAAACTACAATACAGTTAAATACATATATAAAGTAGAGTATAGAAAGTAGCTGAGGCCAGCCTGAACACAGAAGTTGGAAGTCCAAATAAGAGACTTACCTATAAGTATATTAATACCAAGAAATATTGCTGTAATTATTTAGAATGCATAATATCATTATATATATATATTTATGTTTACAAATATTTTTGCTACAAACTTAACAATAAGAATGAAGGCTAAGCCCTTACTTTTAATAAATATATTTTTTTTTTTCTTCAGTTAACATTTTACTGTAAAACTTAAACCTAGTTTAGCTCCAATGCTTTTTTTTTATTATTGTTTGTTTGTCGACAAATTTTAAAATGTCAATAGCCATTTTATATGCGAGCTCATGTATATCTAATACATTTTATATCATTCAAAAGGATATAACGCTTATAGGGCAAGAAAAAAATACATATAAATGTGGCTATGAAAGAAAAATAATGAATCTAAATGCATAGAGATAACGCAATTTCATTAAACTGTTTGTGTTACTCAAACACGTTACACAGCAAATTAAAAGCAATTTACAAAATAAACTTAGTCCAAAATAAAATTATTAAAAAAAAATCGAAATAACTAAAATAATTATTATTATAGATAGGATATTAAATACATAATATTGTTAAAAATAAAATTGACAGTTATGATGAAGACGTCACATTTCCCGTAATCACAGCCACGAGCGTCAACGCATAACGTAACGTAACACGTTACGAGATCATCGTCATGCAAAATTCGCGTTGTTTTATAGATGAGAAATATAACTGTTGTCTTTAAAAAGTTGATATTTCTATTTGAAGTGCATAAATCACTAGAATTGTAAAAAATCACGTAAATTTTCTATCAATCGTCTGCCTTGTTAGCTAATTTTGATCATTAATTTAATTTTGATTTAACAACCTAAGGAGCTAGGGGTAAACCTATCATACTATAGCTGATATTCCCATGCTATAAAACAAATCGAATTAAGCGTAACGCTTTGCATCCTGTTTTTCGCCTCATTTCAACTACTAAAAAAAAAAATTGTCACCTATATTCCATGTGGAAAATTGGCGACAATTACTGTATAATATTATATATAAGTAGGCATATTTGTCTATCCTAAAATATTTAATTAAATTAATTATTGGACTATATAAAGTGCTCAGTATAAAATCATTCTCTAATCATAAAAAAAGGTAACTTATAATGAGCTAAATGAGACAATGATTGTGATGTTAATACATAATATTAAATATATAATATTCCTTAAATTAATATTGCTTATAAGTTGATTTGTAACATTAAGAACATTATGTTATATTTTTGACAGACTAGAGAATGGTAATTTCATGAGAGTATTTCTGATTTGTAATACTTCATATAAATAAATACAAACTCAAATTATTTTGTAAAGAAACTAAACAAGTTTATGATTTTCTCATGTTTTTTCATACTTTATCAAATTATATCAGCTTAAAAAATAATAAATTATAATTATCATAATTTTATTAAAATAAATAAATTATAAATAAGTAATCTAACTTCCTACAAAAGAAAAAAAATAGTAAATTAATATTAACCCGACTTAAAGAGATGGGGTTAATTTTTGCTTTGTTTTATTATTTTTGTAACGCTAGCTTGGTGCAGGTGTCGGCTGGTATTGGGGGGCAATGACCCCAGCCAAATTTAACAACGCTTCAGCCGTCCGTCGTTCCTCGCAACTACTGTACGAATGTTCGTCACCCGCGCAACGCGAGATGACGAGCGAAGCCGCTGGCGGAAGCTGTGTTATGAAAAAAGTGAATAGTTAAAAATGTGTTTAAATAATACACTTTTTAATTATCCCTAATTTATCATCTTGTGGAATACTGGAATGGCTTTTCGCTTTACGAGTAATTCTGCCAATGTCAGATGGTCGAAAAGTAATTATTCCAAAAAATATTTAATATTAGCTTTTGCTCTTCTAGTATTACTCCATTACTGTTTGTCGCATAATTAAAATAATAATTTTGTATTTATTTAATCTTTTGTGATTTTGGTATTTTCTTTTTAATAAAAAATAAACCTTTTAATTATTAATAATACAAAAGTATTACAACTGAAAGATTTTTATGGACAATTACCAACATTAAAATGCTAATTTAATTACCACTAACAGCTTAGTTGTAATATTGGTATGTATAGGCGTTAACACGACTGGAGAGCCTGAGAGAATGTCTGACATTTCTGATCATCCTGCTAAGTCAAAATTTGAAAAAAAATGTATGGGAAATTATTCAAATTTTTACTTGAATATACAATTGATTTAGTACAATAAAACCTAGTATTATAGTATGTTGGTTACCTGATCGAGTACCCCCGGGCCGTACTTCATGGCGAGCACGGTGGCCGCGGCACGATACTCATCGGCGCCGGGCAAGGTGTCGACACGCGCGGCGCCGCGACCGAACGCCTGAGACAGGTTCTACAGCAAATTATTATTTATAACAAGGAACGTAAAGGGCATTTGACTATAAATCAGCAAATTAGTCTTCGCTGCCGTCCATTTCGTACATATCATTTGGCCGGCATAGTGGAAGATATGTATATGTATTTTGGTCGACTACATTTATGGACTTTGTAGGTCTGCTTACCATAAAATGTAAACCTTACAAAGTCACATACCTTGCTTTAATAAAAAAGGATATACATACATACACAATAGTGCGAATGCTAATATTTGCGCACTTTCGTACAAAACTACAGATTCGTAATAAAAATCAAAATGAATCCATATCTCATGATATTATTAAATAAGTTTAATCTTATGTCTATTCCACAAGAACTAGAGGGATATCATCGCGACTAAACGTACCCCAATATACACACAAGAGTGTAAATACGCAACGCGAAAGAGTTGTATAAAGGTCTAGTATTTTTTTTTTAATTTAAAATACTTTATTACACAAATTTACAAAATAAAATTGTACATAGCCCACCTTATTGCTCTAGGCATTTTCTACCAGCTAACCTTTGAGAGAGTGGACGACTATGCATAGGGTGCAAAAGCAAATAAAATAACAATTTAAAGAACTTAAAGCGAATATACATAATAGTTAATTACCTGCAATAAAGTAGACCTGTGTTGTGGGTCGACGGTCCAGAGAGATCCCTTGCCCAAGCCCGGAGCCGCTGCCACCTGAGAACATCAAACATAAGGGTTACAGGAGCCTAAATAGGTACAGCAACAATGAATGAATGAATGAAATTATTTAAGATTTGGAACAATTTTATATCAGAAAAGCGACAAATATCTTTATATTTTTATCATACTGCTGTAACCGCTAGGGTTGACCCTGTTGCCGGGGCAGGGTACAGTAGAATGCTTGAGCTCCCTCTAGCGGGTGTAGTTAATAATAAAAGTTTATACAAACACTTAGAAAAAATATCTACAGATAAAGGTACTAATAACTAATTATTGTAAAGTTACTACTATAAAAAACAAAGAAATAAATAGGAAATCAGATCATGAAAGATAATAAATAATAATGAAAAAACAAAACAAACAAAAAAATAAAAAAAAAACAATAATTACCCCACCAACCTTGTGAAAACATTTATTTAACGACAAGTTATGTCTCACACTATTTTTCCACCCCTGGGGGGCATTTCGAAAATAGGGAAAATGTTTTATGATCCACGCGTAGATTTCCTTGACGGGCAGCGCTCGCGCTGGTGCGGCCTCTATGGCCATGAAGATGAGGCAAGAGAAGGAGTAAGGGGGCTTGGTGTGGACCTGGGGAGGGGGGGAAGGCGGAGAGGGGGGAGATTTTTGGGGAGGTCGGGGAGGGGAGGGTGGCAGAGAAGTGGGAGGTGGTGTAGTTGGTTGTTCTGTCTGAAAATTGGTTTAAAAACGAAGTTAGTCCATACTATTTTGACAAAAAAGGATGATTTGGTAATAATTGTCAGTTGGTTTAATATTTTTATGACTTATTCAATGAAATTGTCACAATTTTTCGAAGAACACATAATATAAGTAGACATTATTTAATTTAATTTTTATGATGTTTTTTTTTTATTTTAAGTAGGGGGGAAATATTTGATGTAATTTAAGCTAATTATTTTAATTAGTAAAAGAAAAAAAAAAACAATTGATAAGTTACAGTACCTACTAATTAAAAGTATATTTATTTTGTACTCAAATAAACAAATTATGTTATTATGTGGAGGACCGTACAACGAAACAGTAATGATTATGTACCTTAACAATAACGTGACTTCCGATCATTTTGTGGTTTTCGTCAATGTCTCCTTTGCTAAAGTTTATGCCTGAAAAAAAAGTTAATTAATACTGATAAGCTATGGCCATGGAGATATACATGTATATATAGGGAACCGTACTAAGGCCTAAAAACGTCTTTCCAAAATGAAATGAAAATAAAAATTATTAATTTTTATTTGATAAATAAATTATATAACTATAAATAAACGTGAGAATAGAAGATGGCCGCTAAAATGATTATAACCAATCATTGAGCGTTGACGGAAGAACACAATATGGCGCCCAAGAACTCATTTGCCATTACGTTGTACAGTAGTCTATAGATCGATCGAAACCGAAAATCAAATCTCTGTGATTTCACGTTCTTATCTATCGAGTTATATCTATAGACAATTTTTTCTGTACATTTTTATCCATCGACGCGTCTATCGGTTTGTCGATGTGGCTTCCCGGTAGGGCCCAATGAAATTATCCAAAAATATTTTTTTAAGGTTTTTTTAAAAACTAAAGCGAAATAATGAATGCATTAGATTTGAGTTTGTTTGGCGGGCGGCCATCTTCTGTCGTCATGTTTGGAAAGGCGATTTAGGCCTTATAGCACTTCCCTATTATAAACCATGTTTTTACTATTAAATCTTTTAAAAATGACATTTATTCAATAGCACCTAGCGCTTACCTCTGAGTAAGTTTTTGTCCTGAAGCCAGCTCAAGCTCTTGAGGTCATCGTCGTGGTCCGGCGGTGGCAGGTTCCCCGCGTTGCCGCCGCAAGCTACACTGTAATACATAAACGATCATGAGTTACCAGATTTGTAACACCCGATTGGAAACCATAAACTAAACCGTGACATGGAATGTATATATAAGAGCTTCTCGTGATTGACTGACTTACTCATCATCGCCCAGCCGAAACTACTGTAACCAGGAACATGAATTTTGGACAGTAGCTTTCTTTTGTATTAAAAGTGAGATGAGACACCGGGACTAGCGATGCCAATGGCTCAATACACAGAGCCAAAACAGTGGACAGCACAGTACTGCTATTGTGTGAACGCACACGCCGAGGCAGAACAGTACTGTCAATAAAATAACCAAGGATAGCAGTTAGTAGCCGGCTATCTATTATTTCGGGCAGTTAGCTTTCCCCACCACTTTTCACATTCGACTGTTTTGTGGATGGAGTAGTGTGAACGTGAGAACTTGAAAAATTTTGGACTTAGAACGAAGCGTAAAAATATTGACATCTTTGTCCTCGTCGCTTGTAGAAGTCGTAAACTGTGCTGTCTGACTGGTCTATGTTTAAACGCCAACTGTCTTTCGAACCGTTCTGGCTCTGTGTGAAAAGGGCATGACGCAGTAAGAAGTATTTCTTGGTCGGAGTCGGGGACGTCTTGGAGAGGTCCCCGAGAGCGACTAGAGTAACCAGCGTGAACCCGGGTGAGACACCGGGATAGCGGAAGCGATAGAATGAAGTAATGTTATACTAACGCAGTGAGAGGCATTTCCTGATCGGAGTCGTCTGTAAGATCATTAAGGTCGTCGAAATTGTCGATGACCCTTCCCGAGAACTCTAGTCGACGAAGTGATCGACCACTAGATGCCACATGCCGCGCAATCTGACGGATAAGGCGCCGGGATAGTGGGAGCGCGGGCTTGGCGCCGCGAGCTGGAGAGCCGCCGCGTTCGCCACGCATAGGGGCCATCTGGTGACAATTAATAAAACTAATAAATTTAAGTTGCAATATTATAGATTATTAAATTTATAATTTGATCAAAATCAAAAGTATCAATAAATAGTTGGTAAATAGGCTACATTTTATATAAATATTTGTGATTATCTAAAAGAAATAAACTACAGCGCCTTCGAAGTTTCCTTTCAGCTGTATAAAAAGAACTACAGGTACCTACTTTACAAATAAAAAAAAGAAAGTAAAAATGTGAGAGAGTAAAGGTGTTTAAAATAGTATTTTTTCGTCTCATAAACCAAGACTTTACTATGATGAAGAAAAATATGTAACTCTCAATATATATTATATATGACATTTTACTATGTAATATTTTATTATAATTAGCTATAGCCACACTACCTATATACCTAGCTACGTAATATTTTTTTTAACATTTACACATGGCAGCCAAGTCCTATAGGTAATAAACTTGAATAACCGAAAAAAAAAAATAGTTTATACTCTATGCAACAGACTATAAAAAACATTCGGTTTTATTTTAATTTGACTGGATTTTAAGCAGATTCAAGTTAATGAAAAATAATCGTTGTTTATTTGGTGATGGATAGCTGCCAAACCAAACACACTCGACCTCTTTGTTAAAAAGTTTTTCGACTCCATAAATCTGTAAAGATTTACATGAAGTAAATTATACATAAATTAAATTAAATACTTATAGGTTAATTCCTTAAATAAAAAATAATTAAACAGTAATATCACTTCAACAAAAAAGATAAAGCCTTTAGTCTCGGTCCATTGCTAAAATCAGAATTATTGAATAAAAAAATTGTTTATAAAATCTCGTATCAATAAAGAAAAAAATCACTAGCTGCAATTTAATTTTTACCTTCGTGCAGTTCACAACAACCTTCCACTGCGCGCAAATCCAGATTAAACATTCATGCAAACAAGATGATACACCTCATGTGAATAACTACCGACGACATTGTATAACCCTGATTGCACCCCAAGGATGCAGTACAATTAACAATGATTACAATTTGAACAAAGTGGCGTCACAGCTGTTCAAACACAACCACTGTTCACGTCACTAAAATGTACTTTTGAGCATTGAAGACTTCAAAATAACTATTTAGGATCGCTAGTGTTACCTACAGCAACCGTACCTACGGCGCCCGAGACCTATACGGGTTAAATATTCCGTTCTAAGGATTCCCTACGATTAATTTGTTGCAGTAAATTTGTTTTAACCGACCCCTTTCTCCCTTAAACCTACAAAATAAATTTAATGAAGTTTAAACTTTTGAATAGATGTGGGCCAACAAAATCTAAAATTCTCTTGAAATATTTGATGCGAATAAATAGAACACCTAAGCTTCATCATAAGGGTTATTTTGAAACATATTAGGAATCTAAAAAACGCAAATAAGGTGGAAACTAATGCCCAATAACTAATTTAATGTTTTTTTTTTTTAATAAAGTATCTATGTATCTATATATCGCAGGTCGTTATTAAATTGTATTGTTTATATTTATTATTTTATATGCAGGGGCATATAATTCTTTAAATAAAGAAATAATCTATTGTTATACTTAAATATGGAACTCTCTTGAATACGGATATGTGTTTAACAATTCTTTCAAACAAATCTGTATTAAGAAATAACTAGTATGTTATATGGTTTACAACATATAATTTACAATTTATATTTTAGTTATATAAACAAAAGCGTTTTTTTTTTTTTTTTAATCTTCAATGATTTCTTCAGTAATAACTTCCCAATATCTCCAAACCTAAGTATATACTAAACCAAACTTCTTTTTACTGATAATTACTGTACACTGTGACAAATTCAAAGTCAAATTTTAACACGTAGTAATTACGTACAGAAATTTTATATTTTATTTATAAAATTTTGTGCAACGCTTACGTAGTGACCCATAAACTGAACACTGAGACAATTATGGAGATGGCACAATGTGCCTACTGACGCTCGCACTGTCTATGACGTGCCGCCATTTCGCCATATTGTTTTTTGTTTTTAATCAAAATATATTTCTTGTTTTATTACAATATTAAATTAATAAACTAATGGATAACTCAATGTCGGCATTTGGAGGTGTGTTTTAAGCAAAAATAACACCAAATCGAACACATCCTACAATATCAAAATGATACATTCTGAAGTTAGACAAGGCCCGGAAATAAATAATCATGGCAGCCGTCTTGTGGGTTCTTAATTTCATGTTATGTAGCGTTTTTTCGTAAGATAGCGTGCCCTGTTTGCTATTTAGCCATTGCAGTGGCACTAAAATGTGTTGTCATCTCTGTCTGATATCTCCTCGTATACGAGGTACGCACGATACGTCACTACTCATAGTAACCGACTCATTACTTAATACTATCTCAAGTGACGCGTTATCGCGACATCACTCAAAAGCAATCAACAACGCTACGTTGAGATTCTCTTTGAATTATCAATACTAATTTATTTTATTTTTTAACCAGCCAGGCCGATATTTTTTTTTATTGGAGCACGACTTGTGACTTTGTATCTACCTGGTGGTGAGCAGACCTACAAAGTCCATGAATGAACATTATTGATCGCTCCCACTATGCCGGGTAAATGATGCGATTACGAAATGGGGGGCGACAATGACGAATTGCATTACGAGTATCTTTTAATATACTCGCTGCCTTATCGTAATCCAACTACCCATTTCGTAACCGCACCCTGAAAGGAGACTATCACCTCGACAAGAAATCGATGTAGTAGTCTCCTGAAAACCGGTGAACCCACAAACTAAAACCGAAACATGACTTATTTACACTTGACGTTTTTTTTTTGTTATTATTTAAACCATGAAGGTAAAAAAACGCGGACGGGCACGGCTTTTACCTTCATGATTTAAACAGAAACATTATTACAGAATATTGCAAGTAGTTTATCGACAGTTTGGTCTCGTTATATTTTTAATTAGTAACGCTAACACAGTATATTCTAACTAGTTGGCCCTCGCACCTTCGTCTGCGTAACTTTAACCGTTTACACAGGCGCACGCAACGAAAGCTCCCAAAAGGAATATTTTTTCCCCGTTTTTACAACATTTTTCATTAATGCTCTGCTACTATTGGTCTTAGCGTGATGTTATATAACCTATAGCTCCTCGATAAATGGGCTATCCAACACTAAAATAAATTTTCATTTCGAACCAGTAGTTCCTGAGATTAGGGCGTTAAACAACCTAGCTACTTTATCGTCAAATCAACTGTCCGTTTCGTAACCGAACCCAGAAAGAAGAAACCTCGACAAGAAACAAGTTTCTACTATAGTCTAACTACGGATAGGAATAGTAACTATAGATAGGAATCAACCAATAAGTTTATTTGAAGCGATAGTAGAATCTGTTTGCAAAAACTACTCTACTATCTACTGCTTTCAGTAGCTCTGAAAGCAATAGATAATTTGTGAACTCCGAAACAATTTGATGAATAGAATTGATTATAGATTTCTTGGTGCCCCAATTTAAAGACGTGGGGTATACTAATTACGTTACGGCGCTTGTTAGTTTTTCTACCATTTAATCAAATAGGTGCTCGTAGGTAGTTGGGTTTTTGACCAAATTAAGAGTTTAAATCGTTTAGCGATAATTAGTAAAATATAAATATTGCTACAAAACAGTTACATTTCCTTGTACTGTGGTATGAAAACAAAACAGGAAAATATCATATTGTAATAAAGTTAAGTATAAAATAAACTCAAATATAAACCGACAAACCCATATACTTATTATTATTTTCGTTTTAAAGACTTAAACCTGAAGAATCTTGTAATACAGATTAGTAAATCAAACATATCAAAAATAGTGTTGGAAGCTGAAGTATATTGATACGACCTTCTGGGCCTTTATGAGTCTATTGTATTGTACATCATCTTGCCTTGGTAAGGTATGGCTACTTATGACAGAAGTATTAACAAATTTGTTCGTCATTGTGATTATGAGAAGCAACCGCAAGATCGTGATTGCATAATGATCACATTTTTAGGCCAAGAATTTCAATTAAAATATTTTAAAAATAGATAATGTTAGGTGGTAACAATTTCAATTCTTTTCAGAGTAGTGATAATAGGTCTTATAAAAGAACTTTTTAAGTTATTTGCAGAGCCAATTTATTGCAGAGTATCGACAAATCAACTGCTTGTTTTATAACCGAACCCTAAAAGAATACTTCCACCTCGACAAAAAATTGATGCAGTAGACTAAAACCGAAACATGACTAGGTGATTTGACGAGACCGGTCGGTCGGCCTAGCACAATTAGAGGCCTTCCTCCCACCAAAAGTATTATTAGATATATTCAATTCTACTATATAGTGTACATACATAAGTGATTTTAAAACGTGACAACAGGGAGCACAATTCTGACATAATAAGGCAAGATAAAGCTACATTAAAGATAAGAAAAAAAGATACGAAATCTAGTCCACTTCCTTAAAAAATGTAAATGTACATCTATCTAGGCCTCTATATTAAATTAATTTAAAAAAAAACATAAATAAGACCCTGGGACTAGTGGTAAATAAATTGAAAACTGCTATCTATAGTCGATGGTTCAATACCCCATCTGAACCACTAATAATAGAAAGAAACGCTACCGAAAGACAATCCGAAATAATTTAAGAATGGACAAGTTTGCAATTTATACTTTTCATTGTCTTTAGAATATTCAGATATTTATTTATAGCATTTTGTACAATAACTCCAAAGGTTTCTAAATAAAACTGTAGGTACCTACCTAATATACGAAATTACGCAGTTATTTTTCGGCGGACACGTGTTATGAATTCATAACCAAATATTGAATTAAGTAATTCTATTCACGATAGGTGACGTAGTTCGCGTTCTGGGCGTAAACTGGTTGCGATGTAAACAAAGCGCATACTCTATGACCTTTGACCTATAGAGCTTCGTCTTTTACTGCAACTTCGTATTTGGGACCTGGTTGTTATATTTTGAGAAGAGTAGGTATATAACCATACTATGTGTTTACTATAAGTTCCTAATTTATTTACATGGAAAAACTAGTTATGTTATATGAAAATAAACGCGTGTGATACCTAGCTACTGCAAAGCAAATTCAATAAATTTACAATATTTTAAAATAATGTTTAAATCGAAATTTGTCGTGTAGGATTATTATATTTTGTTACTTTTTTTTATATTTTATTGAATAAATTTTATTCTATTCTATGTAAAATAAAAAATAACACGTAAAATCTCGCCAATTAATAATATTTTTCGGAATAGTACACGTCAAAAAAAATGGTTTGTTTGTCGGTTTCTAGGAAAGCGTCAGTTATAGTGGAACTGACACTAGCTGGTATCGACAATTTGCTCTAGCATCGCTGCAAAGGGGTCCAAGCATAGTGCCTGTGTCCCGATCGACAATGCTTATTATTGAAAGAAAAATGCTCAGAAAAACTTTTTTTTTTGCCATGAGTGGGGATCGAACCCGTGACGTCAGGATATGACGCCAACAACTACACCACGGAGATGGTCACATGAGTAGTCGAATTATTGATACATCTCTATTTTATTTAAATACATAAATTCAGGACTTGGTATATATTTTATATATTATAAAATCGTAAAATAAAATACGCAAAATCAACTATTGTGAATTTGGAGGGCGCTGCTGTGGTTCTTTTTATTTTATTTTGATATTTTTATTTCTATTTTGTTATTATTATCAATAATTGTCAGATCATTTTTCTTTGCTTGTTATATTTGAATTTTACTATTTAAAGAAGGATTCCTTTAATTTCTTTTATAAATCAATCAAAAACATTAGTTCCATTTTACGCCACGCCGCGTGTTTAGTGCAAAGTTGCGATCCTCGCAAGGATCTGCATTTCTGTTTTTTTTTTTTAACTAATTTATTATTTTACAATTTCAAGAAAACAATTTTAAATAATGCAACCCCAGTTATTAATCTAGGTATAGTTATGATAAAAACAAAATCTGCAAATTAAGATATACTTTGCTACTGGCTAAATTAAAAGTCAGTAAGGGCCAGGCTTTTTATAATTTAATGTGGGGTAACCTTGCAGCTGGTCACTCCATTTTTTTTTTTTTATGTATTCCTTAAAACTTGGATGTAGAAGGACAACTAAAAGTATTAAGCCGGGACAATTTATGATTTTACTTAAATAGAAAGACCAATATAATCACAACAAAACAACATAAATGACCCTTGAATGTTTTCACAAATATAAAATTGACATTTGTATTGCTATTAAATGTTATCAATGGATAACATTATATCTATTGATTTTTCAAAACAGTTTTGCACTCTAAGCATATTTCACTATCTCAAGGTTTAGCTGGTAGAAAATGCCTGAGGCATTAAGCTTAACTAGGTTCAATTTTGTGTAATAAAGAATTTTAAATAAAAAAATACATAAAAAGGCAAATGGAGAAACTTGCCTATTATTGTATACTGGTATTTTCTATATTAAATAAAAATAACTTAAACTTGAGGCACTCAAATTTACAGGACCCTTAATTTACCATTGATGGGGATTAAAACTTTCCCCCTTTTGTCTCTTGAGATTTTTCTCCAAATACAATAGTTTGGGCACCAAGAAGACTTTACAATTAACATGATCTAACATGTTTGATGTTTGATCCTTTTCAACCGGTTTTAATAAGATATATATCACAGAGACACCCTGATCCCATAAGGGTTCATTTGTGTCAAATGTCAATCAAAAGTTCTTCTTCCCTTCTTAAATAAAACAACATTGTTCATTTAAACTACACAATAGATTTAAATATAATATTTACCATTGTTTATAAATTTTCTAGAAAGTTTATGAACACAATAATATACTATTAAGAAAAAAAGATAAAGATAATTTATTCACCATATGTTTCTGATGAAATAAATGATTTGAAACAATGTTTCAGTATGTACGGCCTGTCAGTAAGAGTATTAAAATATTAGGTGTTAATACTAAATTCAACAGTTTTACTCTAAAACAACTATTACACATTTGAGTACTTTAAATAGTAATAAAAGTTTAGCTTATTTGTCATTGTGATGACATAAATTGATTTAATTGTCAACATGATTGTTTAGGCTATTGATAGACCAATTGCTTATTTATCCTTATTTGATCATGGGATTATGAAAACATTTATTTGCAATCCAATAAATCATCTATGCAGTTATAGGTGCAATATTTATTGTAAAGTAGTCAATATAAGACCTACAAATACTAACTATACTTAATGCAGTTTTCCTAATATTTAGAAAATAAAAATATTTATTAAATAGCAAATAATTTTCGTAGTTATAATTAGAAATTAAAAATAGGTAGCCTATTAAAAGGCGCCATAACCATTCATATCAGTCAAGAATTTGACATTATCATCCTGTTGAATTGATTAAGTGTTGGTTGTACACATATCAACTGAGACTGTGTTATCACAATATGTAGCTGTTTATTAGGCCTTGAATGTTTTACTATTAACCTATATTCCCTTCCCTCTATTAGGTAAAACATCCACAAGATATTGTTTTTATTTATGCCTAATTATGCAGTAGGAAGAAGTTAATCTAGGTCATATAACAATCTTGGATCTATTTATAGAACTCTGCATGACAAGCAAAAGCATATTGTTTATTGTTCTCACTACTAGTAAACAAAATCCATATGCACACTATTTTTTTTAAGAAAAACAATACTCACATAATAAAATTTTATATAAATATCTATAGCCTAAGGAGAAATCACAAAGTCTGAAAGTGAAGCAGTATTGAATAACTGTGTTATGATGTTTATACTCCTTAGCAACGTAAATAAAACAACTTAATTGTTGTCCAATCAGGATTTTGTGATGTAACAGTTGCCAAGTGAGACTGGTGTGCATTCGTGGGTCAAAGGGGTTCTTCGCGCGCAGGTTGCTAAGATACTGGCGGCCGCACGCGTCCGTCTACGCGTGGCGCGACGTGGGCTCGGCGTGGCGACTAGCACGTGCAGTGTCGACTGTCGACCACCCAAGGGATATTATATAACCGCAAAGATCCCTAAAGGGCATCTACATACAAACAAACACCACGAGAACACAACCCCCGCAATCACTCGCACGCTGTTCCATTTTTAGGATAGTGGCGCTCGTAACGCGACGTGGAATCCGAGTCGCATGTCGCGTGCTCACACATTTTTAGAACAAACGTAAACGATACTTTATTAAAAAACTGGCGACGTTACGCTTAATCATGCTAATATACAAATAAATGCGTAATTTTGTAGTGTAGACATCTACAAAAATTATATCGATAGAATTTCATAAAATGCCAATAAATCATATTTTGTTTACATTAAACGCTAAATACTCACATTCCACGCTGAACGATTGTTAACACGACGCACTAATTAAAAATAATACAAATACAAAACAGCATTCCGCGTCCTCTTCCTCGAAAATCAACACCCAATCAACAAACCATAAATCATAGAAGAGGACGACCTACATAAACATATGATTAGTAAAAAAAGGAATAAATTATCTATGAAATATTATTTAAAAAATCTTAGAAAAAAAAAACGCGGGAATTGATTGGGCACAATTTTAGATTTTTATTATAAATTCTGCTAATTAACTATACGTTTTGTAAAAAAGCTATAAAAATTTTAAGGCGGGCTAATTTACTCGCCAATTCGCTGAGCGTGTTCGGAAACGTAACACTTTAACACTGGGTAGTGTAACAGAGTGCGACAAAAATATTGAAAAATGCTTAGAGAAGAAGAGATGCATATAGTGTAGTGACATTACCCAGTGTTAAAGTGTTAGTTTCCGAACACGGCCCTGGGTAGTGTTACAGAGTGCGATAAAAATATTGAAAAATGCTTAGAGAAGAAGAGATGCATATAGTGAAGTGACATTGCCCAGTGTTAAAGTGTTAGTTTACGAACACGGTCCGAACACGTCTCTGAGCCGTGTTCGGAAACGTAACACTTTAACACTGGGTAGTGTCACAGAGTGCGATAAAAATATTGAAAAATACTTAGAGAAGAAGAGATGCATATAGTGTAGTGACATTACCCAGTGTTAAAGTGTTAGTTTCCGAACACGCACCTGCGTCGTCTCATCATCGCTGAGCCGTGTTCGGAAACGTAACACTTTAACACTGGGTAGTGTAACAGAATGCGATAAAAATATTGAAAAATGCTTAGAGAAGAAGAGATGCATATAGTGTAGTGACATTACCCAGTGTTAAAGTGTTAGTTTACGAACACGGCCCTGTAAGCTAGTTGCCAGTATCTTTGCACTTTGGCATTCATCAAAAATTTAAACGGAAATATTTCGCGCGGGAGTAATTATTTTAGCACATGCTATCAAGAAAGATTTACAATGAAAACAAACGAAAAACTTAAATAAAATGGGTAAAATCGTAGATACAAAAACGCGAAAAATATGTTGAAGGACGAATATCCTTTGGCTTATAGAAATATGTTGAGATTAAAGTTTCAAATTTGATGAGTTACTGCAGATGATCAGATGATAGATGGAATGCTCAAAAAAAAGATGCGGCAATGAGACCGGCAATACCAGTAAGTAACCACGAGATTGGAAATATTATTTTATTTTTTCAGCTTAAAATAATTAACAATAGAACACAGACAACACGCCACCCAAAACTACGATTCCAACTCGCTAGCTAGTTCGCTACTGAGCGAGTGAAGAGTTTTGTGTGTCATCGAGACTCGCTAGCTTTTAAATTCGCTGGCTAGTAGATTGTAGATTGTAAACTGGCTTAATGTATTCGAGGCTTTAAACCCTCAATTTCACATTTCTACCAACCCGATTCGTATTATGAGCGAAAACAGCGACAGCAAAATGAAAAAAAAATAAAAAAAATTAACGATGAATCTTTTGGAAATCTGCAGTTTGTATTCAAGGTATTCAATATTTTTTTAAATAATTCGTTAAATTTTCACGTCTTTTTTTTAGGAGTAGTTAATGCCTAAAGCATCAAATTTGCCTTTGAACTCTACAATACAATAAAGTGTTTAAATAAATATTACCTTATGCGACGTTAATTAAAGCTTGTGGCAGCAGGTTCGCAGTTAAAATTATTACCTTGGAAATTAAGGCTGAGTTGCACTAAAAAAAATACTTGTAAATGTAACGATTGAAAATGGCGTCGAATGTAACGACGCCATTTTAATTATACTCAAAAGTGATAGGAGACACAATGGTTCCGCAAATTTGAGATAACAGATCGCCTTTGACACAGCGTAAACTGCATAACGAGGAGTTTTCTTTTTGCCGGTTCCAAAATATTCCACTAGATGGCAGCAGGAGAGATATACACAAAAACTGTCAAAAAACGGATATTAGTGTATATGTTAAACAAAGTTAAGTAAATTTTATAAATTATTCGTATAAAGGTATTTATTTTCCTATTTACCCTAAATTTTGTGTGTATTTTATATATTACCGCTATCTATTTTGACAGTTTTTGTAGATAGTGACTAAACGCCATATGTTGCGAAAACTCATTATCCATTTTGTTTGAGTGAGTGGAGAACATTCTCGCGACACCAAACGATACCAAATGACACCGATTGCACGACAACATGTTTTATATATTGTATGTGGTCATTTTACCATGTACTTTGGCAGAGGGGAAAGCTTGCTTATGCTACATCCATTGGTTATAACATCGAAGAGAAAATATGAACGATTTTAGGGTTTTAACAATAGATTTAGCAACACCACAATCGATTGCCAGACTAAAAAAATACCATGCAACTCGGCAAACTAAAATTCGTTAGGCATTCCGCGTACTTATTTGTTCAGTGATTCCGCGGATAACAGTGCTACCACGAACTGCTGCTTTTTTTAGCAGTAGTCGTTCCAGAGTATGGAAATGTTGATATTTCAAGTTAACATGGATCGTTTTGAAAATATATGATGTAACAATAATGTACAAAGGGTCAGCATGGCTATTCAGCGCAGAAACGCTGCCAGTGTCATGGGCACATGTATTTGGTATCGTTTAGTGTCGCAGAAAGGTTCTCCACTCACTCAACAAAAACATATTAATTGTGCAGTTACATTGTGTCTAAGACGATCTCTTACTTAAAATTTGCGGAACCATGGTTTCTCTTATCACTTGTGAGTATAATTTTCATAAAATATAATTGTATTCAAATCTGAATTTGACTTTTATAAGTACATAAAAGATAGAAAAAAAAGTAGAAATACGAGATACGAGGGAGACATTTTGACACATCACGTAGTGCAGTAGTAAAGATTCGCTAATCTTTATTACGCGCTCTTCCCCATGATCCGTCTCTGCTGTTTAAAACAAATTAATAACGGTATAATAGTTTACAAATAAAAGGCCCATCAATATAAACTAAAACTAAACATTAAAAATTCAGGAAAAAATATATACAAAAAATAATAATAAAAATAATTAAATATCCACTATGCCCCGATTCTGTCCCGGCCCGAAAGTTCCACAATTCTTTTAAATGGTTCGGTCTTAAACCATCAAATCCACCTGCAGGACAATTATTAAAGCTGGCATTAATGGCATCCAGAAATCAATAACAGAAATCAACGGAAAACTGCTTTTATTAGCTTATGGATGAGGTGTTTGAAGTGAACTTATAGAGGATGGATGTTTTGAAATCAAAGATTGAAGTGTAGTATCATTAATGTTTAAGGGTGTTTGTACTTCCGGGGCCTTACCAAAGAGCCAATCGATAATCGAATCGAAATATCCATCGAAAGCCAAATGTATGGGATTTGACGTTTCTCGTCGATTAGGCTCTATCCAAAGAGTAAAATTCCTATACATTTTTATTGATCGTGTTCTTTGGTAAGCCCCCTGGTACTTGTAATGCAATAAATGGAAATGATAATAATGCAAACCAACTTGTAGGAGTATTTGCTTCATTTATTAAAGAACAAAGTTTTTCTGCCACAACAGAACATGAGCCTTTTGGTATATGTTTAAGTACTCTTTTACATTTTTTTTATTTCATAAGTGTTTCAAATTGTTTTTTTTTGTATATATTTTTCCCTGTATTTTTAATGTTTAGTTTTAGTTTATATTGATAGGCCTTTTACTTTTAATATTAACAGTTTACATAAAACTATATGAAAAAGAAGTAAAAAAATAATGGGAAAATATAAAATATTTCTAAAATTGTATTTTAGAGAGACAATGTTCTTAGCAATCCATAGCTTCACCGTGCGGGTGCCGGGTCCATCGCGTGGTTGAAAGGCAGGGGAATGAACTGCAGCGTTCCTGGACTTGAGACCGCGAAGTAGGTTTAAAGGCCTTTTGAACTCTCACCTGCACTGTGTTCACTACCCTCTCTACTCAACCAAATACTATATGATCCTGTTAGCGCCATCCTGGAAACACGCTCCATAAAAGTTCCGACGGCTATTCTCGGAAGGCCAAGATCCTTCAATAGACGGTGCAAAGACTTTGCTGGAAATCCTCTTGCACCAACTTCCACTGCATAAAGTTGAGATTTAAATCCGTTTCTAGTAATTTCGTTTGTGAGATCAAAATATTTGTTCGACTACGCTTGATTTTGTGGTCCTTAGGTATGTTTGTTTCCCACGGACGGTGAGTTCTATAAGTATTACTTTCTTTAAGCACAATTCTTTAATTTACTTTTTTTTATAAAAAGTAAATTGGAGCCGTAGTTGCAGAGATATTTCATCTGGGATGGATAAACAGCAGAGTTTCATTCATCAGATTTATATATATAATTTTTTAAATTTTAAATCTAGTTTATTTTTCTTTTCGATATGTTGTACTGTAATTTGTAGGCGAATAATAATATTGTAGAATCACATTGAAGATATTGAATGTACCTATATTAATATTTCATTGTAAACAAAGTATTATAGTGGTTATATACGTGGTGGCCGAATATATACGTGGTGGCCGAGTATATACGTGGTGGCCGAGTATATACGTGGTGGCCGAGTATATACGTGGTGGCCGAGTATATACGTGGTGGCCGAGTATATACGTGGTGGCCGAGTTGGTTAGACCTTGGACTTAAAAAAACACTTAGGTTCGAATCCCGGTGTGTACCAATGAGTTTTTAATTTAAAAAAATATGTACATTTGTTTGACAACACCACTATAGTGCCTCGGAGAGCACGTTAAGCTGTCGGTCCCGGTTTCAATATACCAACTTGTGAAACTGTTTAAAGACGGGTTATTAAGTCTATTCAAAACATCGCGACGAGCTAGCCACTTGTTCGGTGTAGAGTGTAGACTCTTACCATCGGCTAGGACGAGGTGGGATTAAAACCCCTCCGCTGGGTACCCTGAACCCGTCTAGGCGGTCTCCGGCGCCGTAAGGCACACGTGATGATATGTATGTATGTAGATTTAAAGTCCGAATTCAATTATTTTAGTAGTGATTGAAGCGCTAATCTTTATTATAGATATATATTATATCTTCATAACTACTTTTCTTTTGTATCGTTTACGTAGTTATAAAAGTAAAATTTATATTTGAACACAATTATATTTAATGAAAATTATAGGAGACACCATGGTTCCGCAAATTTGAAGTAAGAGATTGCCATAAGCCATAACTGCAATAACCACTAACCATTTTTTTTGAGTGAGTGGAGATTTTTTTGCGACATCAAACGATACCAAATGACGCCGATGGCAAGTGAACATTTTATATATTGTATATGGCCAATATGACCATGTATTTTGGCAGAAGGGTAAGCTTGCTTGCTACATTTATTGGTTATATGATCGAAGTCTTATTATGGGTATATATGAATCGAAATACCCATCGAAAGCCAAATGTATGGGAATTGACGTTCCTCGTCGATCATACTCTACCCATAGAGTAAAGTTCCTATACATTTTTATCCATCGATGCGGCGATTCGATTGGCGATCGTGTTCTTTTATCAGGGGGCCTGACCAAAGAACACGATCGCCAATCGAATCGCCTTATCGATCGATAAAATTGTATAGGAATTTTACTCTATGGGTAGAGTCCGATCGCTAAGAAACGTCAAATCCCATACATTTGGCTTTTGATGGGTATTTCGATTCGATTATCGATCGGCTCTTTGGTAAGGCCCCAGGCCTCAGTAAAGGATTGAAATAAAATAAACATTCAACTTGATTGAAACTTGATTCTACGTCAAGGCTCGTCAAATGGCGGATGTCTGTGAATGTGGGAAAGACGTCCGCCCTATTGGTGACCCGCCGCCGCCGCCGTTCACCCAACCTGAAACTTCGGGGACAGGAGGTCCAATGGACCGATTCCATTAAGTACCTGGGGTGCATAATTAACTGGTCGTTGAGCATGGACCCCATGGCCACTGCTGCTGGAAGCAAGGCCAAGGCCGCCCGCTTGATGCTCCGCCCAGTTCTCTAATTTACCACTCCGGGTCAGGGTGTCAGTCTACAAAACTTTCATCCGTCCCCAACCCAGTTATGCGGTCCCAGCGTGGCACCAACTTCTATCGGCCACGAACAAAGCCCGACTCCAGCGCCAGCAAAACATCTCTCTCCGTATGGCGACTGGCGCTCCGTGGTTCGTGCCCAATAAAACAATAAGTGATGACGTGAAGGTCGATCCGCTCGAGAAGTTTGTCGAACTGTTAGCACGTCGAATGTACGACCGGGCCGATAACGGACCTTACGTCCACCTTCACGGCATTGCTCCATTGCTGGTACGGCCACCGAATGGTAGGCCTACGCCGAGAGAGCTTCTCGGCGCCGAGCTTCCTACTCCGCTAGCTTCTCTTCCTGACGCGCTGTCGCGACGCGCTGTCGCCTGCAGTGCCCCCACTGTTAGGCCCTTATTATAAAATAAGAGCCTCGCTTCACCGCGACAAGTCCCCGGCAACAGGGGTTTCCCACGCCGATCCTCGGCCCAAGGGGGGTCGAATGCCCCGCTACTACTACTGATTCAACATCAACACCGTCAACACCACAGATTAAACACACAGATTACATATATAATGGCAGATATACCATTATATATGTAATCTTTTGTGTAGTGTTTAGTGTAAGTGTCTTGTTTAGTGTGTACTGTGTAGCGATTAGTAAGAAACACGTTGGGACAGTGTCTGTTTAGTGTTAAGTGTTTAGTGCTTGATTAGTGTATATCGAAGTACAGTGTTTAGAACGTATTCTAATTTTTCAGCGAAGTAGCTCCCCCGCGCGTTCCTCCTTCACTCCTCACTTGCGCCCATTTCGTAACCGCATCATTTAGCAGGCATAGTGGCTATCGATATTGTTAAATGCATTGATCGTCCCCATTCATGGAGTTTGTAGGTTTGCTTACCATGAGGTAGATACAAAGTCGCATGCAGAGCTCTAATAAAAAACTGTCCGTGATTTATTATGAACTAAACACCGTTTACAAAACAGTGTAGGACATTACCTTCTAATCACTAAAGACTAAACAAGGCACTAACTAAACACTAAACACTTGGCACTTGACTAATTAAAGTGTATACCGGCCATTATATATAGTATTGTTAAGAGGAATAAAACATCCATAAAGCAACTAATTTAATTAAGTTGTATGTAAAATCTTGTATATAATATTTGTACTTCAATAACTTTATTTTAATAAATTTTTATTTCTCTCTCTTATGAGTTAAAAGTAATTTTAATCTTTTGTAACCTATGTTTTTGTAATTGGTGAGCTACGTCAACCAAAAAGAACAAAACACGTTAAACTTGACGTGGACAAAAGCAGCTGGCCCATTTTTTTTAGCGGTGGATTGGATTCACGAATAATGTGTTTAAACTATCATTAGATTTAGGAGTATAATTAATACAATTTTTCAGTGAATGGTGTATTATAAACTTGAATCACCATGCATTCTAAAATAGTAAGTGCACGCTTTCATTCTAATAACTTTATTAATTTATAATGTGATGCGGTATTAGAAGTCAGGGGTTAATTTGTGTTATTTCATTTATTTCACAGAAAATGTATGGAGTATTAAGTGTTTTTGTAGTTAATTTATTGCTTACACAATATACGGATGCAGCTGCCGTTATATCTATTGATATCGGTTCGGAATGGATGAAGATTGGGATAGTCTCGCCTGGTGTGCCAATGGAGATTGTATTAAATAAAGAGTCTAAACGGAAGACGCCGGCCGTCGTGGCATTCCGAGACGATGAAAGAACCTTTGGAGAAGATGCTGTTACAGTAGGTGTTAGGTTCCCTAAAAACAGCTATAAATACTTACTGGATTTGGTGGGGAAACCTTATAATCACCCTTTGGTGCAGTTTTACAAGTAAGGAATTTGTATCTATTATTAGGTATTATTTAAACACTTTATTGTGTAGTAAACTAAAGTTAAGATAAAGGCAAAATTAATGCCATTATCTACCAGCTAACCTTTTCTTTGTGTATTTAATTTTATAAATAGTAGGTAATATAGATATTATTGTATAGGGGTTGTTTTATTTTCATTGATTGGTTTGCAAATTGGATAAAGTCCTTTAATTTATTATCCCTTCATTTCAATATGTTCACAACCTCTGAATACCATGCTAAGAGAATGAACTAGACCATGAAGGCAAATAGTTAACATATTGTTACTATTATAATTATGCTTTTTACGTGTTCAGGCAAAATATTTTGTCTGAAGTGTTATATTGTGTTTTTATCTATTTGTGTGCATTTCTATATCCCTTAAACACTTCTTCTCAATCATTTATATAAACACCTAATTTAATGCATATCATATGTCTTTGATTGACTGAAGGCTGTTTTTTTGATGATTATTTAGTGGTTTTTAAATGCTATTTCTCACCCTTATCCATTGAATACAGTAAGATACAAATAGTTTTTTAATGTCAATCTTAAAAGAATAGTCATAAAAGGAATTAAATAATACTGTGACTGGCTTTGTTAGGCTGAATGAACGGTCTTGTTACCACCGTTTATTTAACAATAAAGCAGTGAGGATATTATTAGCCCATTATGTAACTTCATAGTACAGCCAGCATAGTGGGATTGATCAATATTGTTAAACAACAATTAATTAATCAACCCTATTCATAGACTTTGTAGGTCTGTTTAACATCAGGTAGATACAAGGTCACATGCTGTGCTCCTATAAAAAAATAAAAATGTTTAAATGTTTTTTAAAAATATTATATGTTTTTATTTATGATATTTCAGAGAACGGTTTCCTTATTACAATATAGTGGAGTCAGAACGCGGCACCCCAGTGTTTATTCATGATGATAAAAATAAGTTCACACCTGAGGAGTTATTAGCACAGCTTCTGGCTAAAGCAAAGGACTTTGCAGAAATCAGTCATGGTGAGCATAGAAAGTTTTATATTATAAAAAAAGTATTATTCAATTGCAGCTGTCAAACTAATGTGAACTTGTCAATGCTATAAATTCAGGCCAGTTTGGTATTTTAACCTGGATCTTTTTTATTATTATTATTATTATTTATCACGCAGGCAGTTGATATTCTTAAGTGTTAAGTATTTCTGCTAGTGTGGTTTAAAGTTGTCAAAACGGTTTTTAAATTGATTGTTAGTCTCAGCTGAGACAACTTCTTTTGGTAGTGCAATCCAAGCATCCACAACTCTATTGCTCAGAAAATGCTTGCGAGGATTATTAAAAGCTCTTGTTTTATCTAATTCAAATGGGTGCCCTCGCAGCTGTGGATTAACAGTTTGTTGGAACATTTGGTCAAACTTTTGCAAGTCGTAATGTCCATTTACGATCTTGTATGTGTCAATAAGGTCACTGCATTGCCTATGATCCCTTAAGGTGGTTAGTTTTAGGTTTCCTAATCTCTGCTCATATGTCAAATGCTTTAGCTCTCTTGGCACCTTGGTGAGTTTTTGTTGCACTCTTTCCAACATATTTTTTGCTCATGTTTAATTAAATTATATTGCCAAGAACTGTTATAAAAGAAAAAAAAAGGTATAAAGTTCAAGTCAGCTAGAAGTGACTGATAACAATTTAAAACAAAGTTTTATTTGAGCAAATTTAACTAGACTTTAAATAGTATGTCTAATTTTATATTATAATTTTTTTGTTCCATAAGTATTTGCTTTCCATTGCCTAGCTCGCGCTTTCTTGTTGCAGTTTACATCTTCATAATTATAGTAATCCTACACTACAAAATTTAATCCGGGATCTCAAAGTCTTGATATATTATGTCCATAAATATTTAAAAACTCTTTCCTGGAGTATATTAATATAAATTTATTAAATGTATTTTTAAACAGAATCTGTGTGTTGTTGTCTGTTCTTTTAGTTATTTGTCATTTGAGTTAGTCAAAATATTTAATATGTGTGCCAAAATATTTACAGGTTGATTTACCTTGGAATCCTTAATCCTTATAATGGTTTACTTTCTCTAATAGAATGTACTCTCTATAAAAAACAATGGTGTATTCTTTATTAAACTAGGTGTGCCCAAAGGGGTTAATAATACAATAAAAATAATAAAAACTTTTATTAACTGAAGTATGTTTTACAATTTTGCTGATATTTAAAGTTTAGATTATATAAATAGGTTGAAAATAAATTGTATAATAATGAAAAAAAGAAAGTTTTTATTCAGCTCGCCTTCCTCTAATATTTTCCATGCATCTCTGCTGCAGCCTTCCTAATTCACATTTTACCTGCAGTTTGGACCAGTTTGTCTGCCCATCTTTTATACTGCCTACCCTGACTCCTCTTGGTGTTCCGAAGGTACCATTCAGTTAACTCTTGTGTCCATTTAGTTTGTTGACATTGTATCATATGGTCTGTCCATCTCCATTTAAGTTCTTTAATTTTAGTTTCAACATCTACAATTTTTGTAATTGTTTGTATGTCTCTTTTTTATTAGTCTTTTTTTGAGATTCCAATAATTCCAAAGGGGTTACTGTACTGGTCATTTAATTTAATTGAATTCAGATTAATAATAAAATACAATTCTTGTTAAGTAGCTTTCTATAGGTGAAAGAATCTCTAAAATTGGTTCAGTAGTTTTCAAGTTTGTTCGGAACAAACACACAATAAAATGTTTTCTCTTTATAATATTTGTATAGATAAAATAAACCATTGAACCACTGATTAATTTATTTTATTTAAAAAAACTTAATATATTATATTAGCAGATAATTTTTATTCTAGAAAATCTGTTTAAACTGAAGAATTGTTAAATAAATATTTAAAAGTAATTACTTGAATTTGTACAGGTGTTAAATGTTTAGGCTATGTAAATCTTTTTTCTTACTGGAGCATACCATGTGAAATGTGTTTAACTGATAATAAGAGATCTACAAAGTCCATGAATAGGGTTGATCAATACATTTTTGTTTAATAGCATTAGTCGCTCCCACTATGCTGGCTAGACAATGCTGTTACTAAATGGGAGGCAATAATGAAAGTTTAATTTTTTTTTGAGAAGATAGCTAAGTAGCCAGTGGATATTTTTTAGTAATTTATAAATAATCTTTATAAATAATTTCAGGTCAACCAATAAAAGAATGTGTAATAACAGTGCCTGGGTTCTTTAATCAAGTGGAAAGACGAGCCATCAAGGATGCTGCAGGACTTGCAGGCCTTAATGTTTTGCAACTTATCAATGACTACACAGCCATTGCTATCAACTATGGAATATTTAGAAGAAAGGTAAATTGTTTGCTACATTATTAATTTCTTTTACAAATGACAATCTTTATTAATTTGACACTCATATTTTCTACTTTTAATAATCATTTTAACAAAGATGAATTTGCTCAAAGTACCTTAGAAATGTATTCCAATTATAAATGGCAGATCAAAGGCCAATTTTTTTTCAAAGTGGAATAGTTTTATTTTAATGTTCATCAAAGGGGACAACCAATACAATGTTGTTTAAAACATGCTGCGGTTACAAAATGAAGTGTGAAAAAGACAAATGTTCATTATAAATGTTTGTGGTCTCACACTCACATTCATCACTGATGCCTTAAATCACTCAAATGCACCAAATTAATCTGTACCTACCCACTAATAAAAAAAATAACTTTTTTTACATTTTTATTATTTACACAGGAAATAAATGAAACAGCATGGCATGCATTGTTCTTTGATATGGGTGCGTCTAGCACTAAAGCAGCTTTGGTTGAATACCGAACAGTGAAGATCAAAGACAAGGGATTTGTTGAGACTGTACCTCAACTGCAAGTGCTGGGTGTTGCTTATGATAGGTATGATTTTTCAATATTATTATAAAGGTGTCCCACAGCTATACTAAACTAAATATTAAAGTTTACACAATTTATTAAAAAAAGACTTTATTTCATAAAAAAAAACTCTAGAACTGCATTCAGTTTTTTTTAAATTGTCTGTCTGAATCTATTGATTAAAATCTTAAAAAAATAAAAGCCTGATTTTTTATGATTGCAATTGATACAATATTTTGCACGATAAAATTACATTAGAAATATATGTATTTTTTAAATTGGACAAGTGACATGAAATTGCACAGTATTTTTCGTGTGAGTTAACTTTCACCCTCATGATAATACATGTTTAATTAGTTTTTGAGATACTTGTTTTTGAAAATTGTTTATAATTTCAGAACGCTAGGTGGTCTAGAAATGACCCTACGTCTCCGTGACCACCTCATTGCTGGTTGGACAAAATCTGGTGGTGGGGACGTTAGATCTAACCCGAGGTCCATGGAGAAGTTACTCCGGGAAGCTGAAAGGGTTAAGGTGGTGTTGTCGGCTAACACAGAACATTATGCTCAGATAGAGAGTCTGCTTGACGATAAGGACTTTAAGATGCAGGTGAGTTTATTATAAAATCCTAGTGAGGGGTCCAATAAGCAAGGTAAAGCTGTTGAGAGCAGTTCTGGTTTATAAAGGTCCAAAACAGGCATATCATTGTAAAATGTGTGCATCTGGATGGAGAGATCTAATCAAAACCAAGCAAAATGAATATGTTTGCATTTAGTGAGACCATTATGTAGAAACTTATATATGAATCTTTTAATTTGTAAAGGTAAGGAAAAGTTATGGTCTAAAAATAGGAACTCTCAATCCTGAGGTTTTTGAAAAAAAAAAAAAAAAAAAAATTTTTAAAGTATTTGCTCTATGGTATATTTTTTTATATTAACATTCAGTAGACTAATCATATAAAATAATCATAAGAATTCAAACTATTTGGAGGTAAAATGAAGAAGATATAAAGGAAAACATGGAGCTCTCTATCAAGACACATTTCATTGATCACTCAATCTAGAGTGATCCTTTAAAACACCATGTTAGGCTGAGTAAAATCAAAAGCTGTTTATGCCAGCATTTAATAAGTAGTACTTCTCGACCTAATTGCAAAAAAAAAAATGATCCAAATGATAACCGTTTAAAAGTTATAGATTATATATGGAGTGCTCTATATTTTTACATATATCTACTTTTACTTTTATCGCACAGAAAATCTAAAATTCGACAAATTATTAAAAAACATCTACTAAGTCCGGGCATTTAAACTATTTGTGTAAAGATTGCACTAATTAGATTTTTAGATTCCAATTTGTCCTATTCAACAAGTCGTGCAGGAGACCCATGTTATTTTTTATTGGCTCCGTTATGTACCCATACCAAACCAGTAGTAGTTTCTTAATACTAGTAAACCCATAGATGATGTAGAAAAATGAAAAACGATAAATACAGATCTGTCTTAAAATTTTTTTGTTCCCGGCAACCACTTACGGGGGGGGTTTACGGGGGCACTTCCGTCCGACATGTCGGCGTTATCCCTTCTTAAGTATTTACTGCAAGAGGTTTGACTCTTGGGTGTTATCTTTAGTTGCAATGTGTCCCTTCACACTTTCTGTTTTCTTTTTTTCTTCCCTTTATCTTCATACTACACGCACTGGCAATAAAATACATACACATACAGTGGATGACAGGCCCACCAGAACAAAAAGGTATGGTGACACTTATATATGTCGCACGATGAAAAGGTGGAATGCCTTGCCTGCGTGCGTTTTCCCTTCTTCCTTTAATCCAGAGTCCTTTAAGCGAGGCGTGAATAAGTTTCTCAAGCAGACATAGTGGAATCAACCAATTGAATCAAGCATCATTGTTACCATTGGTTGAGAACATTCTTGGACGTTACATTGCCACTTACCATCAGGTGGATGTAGGGTCACATGTGTCCATGTGATGATGTCCTGCTCTATAAAAAAACTAAAAAAAACTGGGTATTTTTAAAATGACAGACTGATCTCAAATATTCAAACCTGAAAAGCAGTACATAAACCCACAGACTGTGAAGATTTTGTTATGGGTAACATAATCTTCACTTGAAAACCCGTAAACCCATTAATGCTTTAGAAAATATGACTGGCTAACCATTTTTTTTTACCACATATGTAACACTTTAGAAACCCAATCTTTTCAAATTTCTTTAAAACATAGGTATCTGGAATCGACTTTAGATCCCATTCTATTTTGGAAAAAAAAAAATAGACTATCTAAATAGAATTAGATCAGGATAGAAAATTAGGCAGAAGCTATAATAAATAATTGTATAGTACACAAAGCCTAATTGCGTGTATACTCTGGACCGTTTTTGACCGAAGTGTGGTTGCTCTACAGAGGGCCGGTAGCTTAAAAATTATAAATACCTACAATGTATGTATTTTTCATAGTGGCAAATACCCTATTTGCCACTATGAAAAATACATTAGTAAATTATTGAAATAAAATAATATAATGTGTAAGAAATCAGAATATATCAATTTTTATAGAGATATTAGGATTATTTTATATTTTTAGTTTTAAAATGTAAATTATTATGTCATATCAGACTTGCCAAAAAACGCTACCAGCCAAGTTTATTTTGATTTGGACGTCATTAACATAGTAAACGAGATTCTTTGAGGGTAGCCCGAACACTGTAGACGCGTGTTTATATTATATTTTTCAAATTTAATTTTATTGAATATTATTGTGCAAAAGTGTACTAATTTTGTAGAATAAGCATTCGTATAGTAATATTAAGTGTGAGAAGTGTAGTATTTACGCAGTGATCTCGGTGTTTGTGTTATCTCAAACAATCCCACAATCTTCAGTAAAATGGTGGTACCCATTTTACTGTAGATTTTTTCCTCTTCACTCGACATTGGCAGGACTATACCGTATGTTTGCATACGGTCATGTCGCCATTCCTTTCTCTACCCTAGTCCTTTCCTTTTTCCTGTCCATCCCATTATCCCACTTTTACTATAATATCTGCTATCTCACACTAGACACTGGCAAAATTACTCGTAAGGAGTAGAGGCCATTAATTATAAGAAGAAGAAGAAGAACATAGTAAACAAAGATAAAGCGAACGGTTTTATAAGCAATTTAAATTTTTTGTGAGTTTTGTGCAGATATATTAAGTTTTTATTTTCTGTTATAGTATAATAAATAGTGGAGATGGTTTTGTGATAACATTTGGCGAAAATGTTATAAACAAGTTTGTAGTGTTTTTTTGTTTGTGCTATAGAGTATTTTCTCCACACATCATTTATAATTATGATAACTCATTATATTAATATGAAAAACACAAAAAAACGTAAATAATTGTAGAACTGGCCGTTAGAAGCTTCTTTGTTTACTATGTTATTGACGTCACAGAAAACAAAAACATGGCGGCTCGCGTTTTCGCGTTAAACGAAAATATTCAAACTTTAAATGCAAATTTATCCCAAAAACCGATTCAATTGGGGCGAAATAAGAAAATCTCTACACTAATATTATACCATGAATATTTTAAGACAATTTAAAATTAAGAGGCAAATATCCTATTGGTTTAAACTTTTTGAGTTTTACTATATTTGTGATTTGCTTTATGCGCCTTCTTAACTATTCGGTATCTGTCACCAGGTGACCCGTGCCGAGCTAGACGCACTGTGCGCCGACCTGGTCCCGCGCGTGGGCGGCGTGGTGCAGCGCGCGCTGGCGGCGGCGGGCGGCGCGGGCGCGGGCGCGCGCGTGGTGCTGGCGGGCGGCGGCGGGCGCTCCCCGGGCGTGCAGGCCGCCATACTCGCCACGGCCGGCCACCAGCCCGCGCGGTCCATCAACGCGGACGAGGCGGCCGCCACCGGCGCCGTCTACAGGTATCTACTTCTCTTTTCTTTAACTTAACGTATAAAATAAATTACTAAAAGGTGTTACCGTAGCCCAGTGGTTCCCAATTAGTTTTTTCTACGTACCACTCCAAGAAAGACCTCAATCTCGCGTACCCCTTATTGCAGGACCGTTAAATAAAAAATGAAATCAGATATTTTTACATTTATTACTATCAAAATACAGTTTTAAATACAGGTTTAAAACAATCGTGCAAATGTGCACGTTTTTCTTTGCTTACAACTCTGAAAAAAAAAGTTGAAGTCTGTGACGATGTTTGTTTGTCATTGCCGAAAATCCGCTTTCGCAATGGTATGTCCTGTTTTTGCAGTAAATATTTTATGATTGCTTCGTTGATACGATGTCTTTAAGATCTGCTGCGCGTAGCCCTTGATGCAACCTCGCGTACTCCTGGGGGTACGCGTACCACTAATTGGGAAACACTGCCCTAAGACACCCTAAGAAATGTTTTTAATTTTAAGTCAAGGAAATAAATCATTTACAAAATATAACATTTATAAGCAAGGATAACATTTTCCTTATTGGTACAACACAGTGTGAAAAAGGCGGCTCAGCTTGGTGGCTAAGTAACCGCGCAACTGATAACAAGGTTAATCAGATAAGGCCGGACCTGGGATGGGTGACCGCTTTATACAACGAGGCTATACCATCATAAACATCGCAACAAGCTCGCCACTTATTAGGTGTTGCCTCCGAATACCATCGCCGATATAAGGACGGGTTAATCCCTCCGCTGGGTACCCTAAGGATGACCTCAGGGTACCCCCGAGAATGATCTTGGGAGCCAAAAAGGCACCTGTGATGGTATTTACTTATCGATATCGAGGTATAATAAATATTTGTCGTTCTTTTGTTAATGAAAACTTAACCAAACGCACTCTAAGACCTCATTGTTAAACTTTTTTTTTGACTAATCATAAATATCTGTAAATATAAAAAGTAATATAAAAGGGTTTGCATTACACAAACAAATTAAAATTATCAATTTTCTGTGCAATTTAAGGTAAATTTGATTAGCATTACGTAACATTGCAAATTAGTAGGATAATATTAATAACACGACTTCAAGCTTCTTCTCCATTCACGTGCATGCCATCTCGCTCTGCACGCGTCATGTGAGCGGGACACATGTATAGATTCATATTTGAACCACTAAGGACGCGCTCCTGGTACTTCTCAACAGTTTTGTACAGAGAAGTTCTTGTTCTTTCACTGATCTGTGTGCTACCTACAGTTTCTGCGCCCCTAGTCCTATTAGATTTAAGTTTATCACAAATAATTGATTGTTTAAGGTACAAAGGCAGTGCGGTTGGTGTAGATTTTACTTACTCGATCCTAATTACAATTTAAAATATACGTGGTGGCCGAGTTGGTTAGACCTTGGACTTAAAAACACTTAGGTCCCTGGTTCGAATCCCGGTGTGTTCCAATGAGTTTTTAATTAAAAAAAATATGTACATTTGTTTGACAACACCACTATAGGCACGTTAAGCTGTCGGTCCTGGTTTCACTATATCAACTTGTGAAACTGTTTATAGATGGGTTATTGAGTCTATTCAAAACATCGCGACGAGCTAGTCACTTGTTCGGTATAGACTCATACCATCGGCTACGACAAGGTGGGAATAAAACCCCTCCGCTGGGTACCCTGGGGCCGTCTAGGCGGTCTCGGGCGTCGTAAGGCAACCGTGAAGATATGTATGTATGCATATCACTAAAAACAACATTTAGGCATTAATATTCGAGTGTACAAATCCATTTCCTGGGTTCCTAACATTTTGACTTGGTTTTCTACACGGTACTAGCCATTATATCATGTAATAATTTGTTTCAGAGCCGCATCTTTAGCAACCGGATTTAAGGTGGCTCCCCTTAACGTACGCGACGCCGTTATTTTCCCCATACAAGTTGTTTTCTCTAGACAGACCGAAGAAGGAGAAAAATTGGTAAGTGTTAAATATCATAAATAGTTAAAATTCAGGAATGTATTTTACTAGGTTGTTTGTAAATTTTCCCATTTTAAATTTGTAAATAAATTAATCCAAATCACTACTTATGCGCGGACTGATTAACCGCGTCTGATGAATACCTATTAATTATCTAAATTAAAAAAAAAAAAAATATGTTATGGTATTTATAAATATATATATTTTAAACAACTTATTAATTTAGCTTATTACATTTACAGGGTTCTGATGTAGTAAGTAATCGAATACGTGCTTAAACTAGCTTCATATCTAACTCAGTATATAACTATTATTTGTGTGCAATATTTATTTGTGATTTTTGTTTTTGGACTAATCAAATTTTATTTTTTACAAAAGGCAAAAAATAGTTAATTACAAAAGGCGTATTTTTATATTCTGCAGGTAAAGAGAACACTCTTCAGTCCCATGAACGCATATCCTCAAAAGAAAGTTATCACATTCAACAAACACACAGACGATTTCTTATTCAACGTCAACTACGCAGAACTTGACCATTTGCCTTCAAAGGAACTCGCTTACATCGGCTCGTTAAACCTTTCCCAAGTAGTACTATCGGGCGTAGGAGCCGCCATCGCCAAACATCACGGCGAAAACAGAGAACAAAAAGGAATCAAAGCACATTTCAGTATGGACGATTCTGGTATACTAAACCTAGTTAATGTAGAACTAGTAGTAGAAACAACTGTCACTGACGACGACAGCGACAAAGATAGTACTCTCTCTAAATTAGGTAGCACGATCAGCAAACTATTTGGCGCGGATTCCGATGAAAAGAAACCTGAAAGCGGAGACAAAACTCAAGAAAGTCACGAATCTGGTAAAAATAATACCAAAAAAGCCAATGAGACAACAACTGACAAACAAAATACGACTGAAACTGATAAAACTAAACCTAAAGTTGTCACTATCAAAGAACCAATTAAAGCAGAACATTCGATTCTAACTCTGCAACCACTTTCACCCGAAGAATTTAAGGCATCCAAAGTTAGGATTAATGAATTAAATGCTGTAGATAAGAAAAGAGCTGAAAGAGAAGGTGCTTTGAATACTTTAGAAGCGTTTGTTGTTGACGCTCAAATGAAAATAGACATGGACGAATATGCCGAATGTGGCACTCCCGAAAAAATTGAAGAAATTCGTAAAGCATGCAGGGAAGTATCCGAATGGCTTTATGACGAAGGTTACGAAGCAGCTACGGAATTGTATATCGAGAAACTGAAGAAACTTCATGAATTAACTAATCCTGTATTTTATAAAAATTGGGAACACAAAGAAAGGCCTGACGCGGTTTCAGGCATGAGAAATATGCTGAATAATTCTAGGGAATTTTTGAAAATGGCTAGGAATTTTACGAAAGACAACGAAGAGAAAGATGTGTTTACGGATGTGGAAGTCGGGGTTCTAGAAATAAAGATTGAGGAAACCGAGTCTTGGCTCAACAAATCTGTTGAGGAACAAAACGCCTTGAAGAAAAATGAAGAGATTAAACTAACAGTTGAAAGTATTCGAGAGAAAATGGGTGGCCTTGATAGAGAAGTAAAATATTTGATTAACAAAATGAAGATTTGGCGTCCAAAAAAGCCAGTTAAAGCCAAGAATGAAACAGAAGGAAAAGTTGAGGAAGTCATTCCGGGAACTGAAAAACCAGAAGAAATTTCTGAACAAGCTGAATCTAAAAAGGATGCAGAAGAATCCAGTGAAGAGTCACTTAAAATAGATGAAGATAATGAACATTCCGAGTTATAATTTAATAGGTATCAAATTATTTATTAGTCAAATTTTAATTTTTGTAAACATTTCATTTAATTCCATCCGTTATTTTTGTTGTAAAAATAAGTGTTTTTTTACGAATCGTGTCGTTACCGTGTGTAATTTGTTTGAATATTTTTTGTATGAATTCATGGATTGCATAATATTAAATTTACCTATTTATTAATATATAAACTACTCTAATACCATTTACCTATTACTTATTTATTTTTATAAGTTAATAAATATTTTGTTTTACATTTTATTAATGTGCAATATAATAAATTGCATTGGACTCTATGTATGTATTGAAGGTATTATGTGATATATTATAATAAAGGCTACAAAGAGATGAAAGTGTGTATAGTTGGAAATGTATAAGCTATGTCTCAAAATGTGAGATTTGCGTGTATTGTTAATGAATTCGCAAATAAAATAAATTATACAAACATTTTTTATTTCTTTTTATTTTCAAAGTAAAATTTCGGATAGGGTGGACCCTCCCCGAATTTTTTTTTTCGACAGGCAATTTTTAGAAATAATGTTTTTTTTTATTGGGGCACGGCATGTGCCTTTGTATTCACTTGATGTTAAGCAGACCTACGAAGTCCATGAATGGGGTCGCCCAATACATCAGTTTAACAAAACATTCATCGCTCTCACTATATGATGCGGTTACGAAATGGGCAGCGACAAAGACCTATTTATATTTTTGAACGGAATTTGTTTTTTTTTTTAAATTTGAAATACTAAAGTATTTATTACAACAGAAAGGTTTTTACGTATAATTTACCAGTATAAAAACAATTGAATTACGCCAAGTTGTAATATTACCTACCTTGTTGGACAACACGACTGCAAAGCCCTTAATGTCATTTTATATCCCCGCTATTTATTATTAAATCGACTCCCCGTTTCGTGGCCCCACTCTGAAAGGAGACTACCACCTCTACAAGAAATCGACCGTAGACTTCTAAAAACCGGTGAACCCACCGACTGACGGTTTCAGTCGGTGGGTTCACCGGTTTTTAGGGAAACATGACAAGGTCACTTGACGGTTTTTGCGGGGCTAACAAAACTGGTCAGTTTGCCTAGCGAAGTTAAGTCCTCGCACCTAATCGGAATAAGATCGGCTGCGACAAGGTGGGAAAACCCCACCGCGCTGGCCACCCTGAGGCATAGAGTATATTTAATATATACAGAAAGGTCTCGGCGCCGTAAGGCAGGCGTCCGTGATGGTATATTAAGGACACTGCATTCGCATCGCGAAGTGCGCCTTTTCCATACAAAGAGCACTTCCAGTATTTAAAAAAATTCATGATTCATTATTATTTTCGTCATTGGACACAGTATATTTTTATTTACCACTGTGACTAAAACATCCAATATATTATTATCATCTCGGGTGTCTTACGGCGCACGAGATCGCCTAGACGGCCTGAGCAGAACGGTTTTAATCCCACCACGTAGCTGATGGTATGAGTCTACACCGAACAAGTCGTCGCGATGTTTGGATAGACCTCTCGTAGAGAGTATTATGTTCCTTGGGATAGACTCAATAACCCATCTATCGACAGTTTCACAAGTTGGTATAGTGAAACCGGGACCGACTGCTTAACGTGCTCTCCGGGGCACTATACTGGTGCTGTAAAAAAAATGTACATACATTTTTAAAGTAAAAATTTATTGGTATTCACCGGGGTCTGAACCGGGGACTTAAAACCTGTAGTATTTTTAAGTCTGAGGTTTAACCAATTCGGCCCCACGTATATTATATAAACTAATAGGCACGTGTTAGTTTTATTTTGTAATTATATACGAGTATAGAGGAAGGCGGGGAAGGTCCAACATGTATTTTTTTTAAATTGTTATTACGGGAAATTAAGATACATACCCGTATGTATCTTATAATTTAGAAGTGAGGTGTATTTTTTAAACAAGTATACCTATAACGAGCGAAACCGGGCCAACAATAGTTATTCTAGGTATACTAATATTATAAAGATAAAAGATTTTAATTGTTTGTTTGTTTTGAATAAACTCTAAACCGTTTTTACAAAATTATTTTACCAATAGAAAGCTACATTATCAGAATCATGGAGTATAATTTAATTTTCGACTTGTTTAATGGCGGATGAAACCACGCGGCCCGTTTGTCTACAATAAATATAAATAGAACTAAAACCAAAATAATAATGGAAAAACACCAAAGTAATATGTACTCATACACATATCTACACTGAAAAAAATAATGGTCAAGCTTTGTTAAAAAAATTTAGGCGTTACTTTCTTTTTGCCTTGCTTGGCGCAGCGCAAGTGTACAAGCTAGTTTGACTTGTTACCGCCTTTACCGGTTTTTTCGTGACTTTAAAATTCTTAAATATTCTATACCTACCTCTTAAATGTTTGAAGTATCTGATATTTCTTGAACCATTGCTCAAGACTACTCTTTAAACCTTTCAGTGCAGACTACAGGTAGCTATCCTGAGGTCATGGGTTCGATTCCCACTCATGGCAAAACAATATAAATACCTACGTGTTTCTGTACCTACAGATGTCATGGTTGGGCACAAGTACTTGTACTATTATTTCTTCTGTGGCACAAGTCTGGTATAAATGTATCTGGTATAATCTAAAAAAGTATGTGAAAAAATATGTACCTATTTGTATTTTGAAATAGTAGGTACCTAATCTAAATTCCTAATTTATACTCTTCAATAGTACCTACCTACATTGGTTCCAAAACAAAGGTAGGTACCTATTTGTACTTATCTTAAAAAGGTTTATCTTGTACCTGTCAAATTAAGGATACCAAGTACTTAGGTACCTACATATACTTAGGGCTGCAATTATTCCCATGCCTTGTTCAAAGTGTTTTTGTTTTTTATAAATCCCTCGGGAATCCACTTGGTCGGCGCCAGAGCATTGACGGCCGAAGACCTTGGACGCCTTTCTTTGGAGAAAGAGATGTATATATCCGTAAGGAATGCTAGACAGAGACAGAAGTAAAGCTTTGGACAATACAAAATAATCCATCCAGTTTTGTGGCCGCCGGTCGCCGAGCAGTCGCGTTTTGTGTTCATGGAAGTTTATACATCAACAAAACGCAGTTATGTGAATAAATAAACAATAAACTTATAAATAGTTTCTTAATTTATAGTGTTTTTTATAAATAACATGTGTTTTAAGTGATTACTTTCCTTTTGGAGCTTGGATTGTTACATTTTTCGGTAAGAATGCAAATGCCATACAATTTGATTCCTCGGAGCTAGTCAGGCCCTCCTTGAGGAAGGAATGTGAGGTGCATAGCATCCACCTTGCGTGCACCGACCCTAGTGACGTAGTGCTTAACTTTCGGGCATCGAATTACTTTTATTATCGATTTTATAATCGATTGTTATTTAAATCGGATGTGAAAGCGTGTTTGTTTGTGTTTACATGTGCAGAGGTGCGTCCGGTGCAGTGTCTCCAACCACGCCGTAATTACGGTAAATCTACCGTATTTTTTATAGATCTACCACCTACCGTAGAGATATTATTACGGTACCACTTTCTACCGTAATTTCATATGTATGAATCGGGTCTTATCAGAATCATTATTAAATAATTTTAGGGTGAATTCCATAGATTTTAGTAAATAAAATTTAGATAATTAAAAACAAATGTTAAAATCGAAGGTAATATAGGTATTTAACTATTTTTTTAACATTTTTACTCTCAATTTGATTAGTTCAACATTTTGCCGCGCGAATTCTTTACGAGAGGTTTTTTTTTTGCTCATAAATATTTTGAGTGGTATAATCGACGCATATTATATATTGTTTTCTTTTTTTTTTGCTCACATTAATATTTTGAGGGGTAATTCTGGCAAATTACTATGGCAATACTGACATTATCATACAACTAGCTGTGCTCGCGACTTCGTCCGCGTGGAATAGTTATTTTTTTATCATATAAACTTTCATCCCCTATTTTATCCCCTTGGGGGTAGAATTTATCAAAATCCTTTCTTAGCGGATGCCTACGTCATAACATCTACCTGCATGCCAAATTTCAGCCCGATCCGTCTAGTGGTTTGGGCTGTGCGTTGATAGATCACTATGTCAGTCAGTCACCTTTGAGTTATATATATTTAGATTATTCTTTAATACATATTTTTTGTGTATCTTGAACCGTTTTCACGGCGCACGCACCGGAAGGCTTCAAAGATGAAATAATTTCTCCCGTTTTTTACACATTTACCACTATATCTTTGCTCCTATTGGTCGTAGCGTGATGTTATATAGCCTATAGCCTTCCTCGATAACTGGACTATCCAACACAAAAAGAATTATTCAATTCGAACCAGAAGTTTCGGAGATTAGCGCGTTCAAACAAACAAACAAACAAACAAACAAACAAACTCTTCAGCTTTATAATATTAGTATAGATTTATGCAATTATTTGTTACCGTATTTTTACCGTAATTTAATTATTTTTCTACCGTAATATGATTGCATTTACCGTATTTTTAAACTAAAAACACCGTATTTTTGACAGAAATAGTTGGAGACACTGGTCCGGTGTTTCAATTTTAGGTGTTGCTATGGCCTTTTGTGGATCGCTCGTCTCAAATCGTCTCGTGTGTTTTGATGAGCGATGTCGTCAATGGAATGATTGTGAAAATAAATAAAGGGTAATTCTAGCTATGATAAGAGATGTGTACGTGATTTAGGTCACATTGCTTGCAGTATCGTCTCAATGTCTTATACTTATATAGTACAATAGCTACAGATGGACCGCCTACGTAGTCTAGTGATCGTGGATTCGATTCGCAAGGCAAAACAAATAAGTCCCTATAGGTTCGAGTTATTCTCTACAGTTGCAATGGTCTGGGTATATATATATATATACTAGCCTTTGATGACCTGTCTTTGCCCGTCATTATTATTTGTACACACACAAAACCGAACCCGGTTAAATTATTTTCTGTCCCTCACCTTCCCCTATTGAAGTAAATAAAAAATAGTAAGACATGTGTTAGTTTTATAGGCAGAGACTACATCAAAGACTTTGATACTTATTTCCCGTATATAATATCCCATTTAGCCCTTTCCCAAATACCTACCCTTTTTATTATTAAAAAACTTGTCTATTAGTTGTAGGTACCTATTGTCCATATAATAATTTCATTGTTCCAGTTATACCTATTTTGAAAAATAATCTGTTATAGGTACCTCTCTGATCACAGAAGAAATAATAGTAGGTAGGTACCTACTACCTAGTACCTACTCTGATAAAAAAATAAAATATATTAAAAGAGAGTTCCAACGGCTATCAACACAAAGATCGCATATAATATAGTCCACTAATTTTGAAGTGATCCATGTAGGTAGACAAACACCAATTATAAAAAAATATACCTAGTAACCTAATTGTTCTAAGTACTATATAAATATATATATATATAAAATGTTATTTAAAAAAATAAATCAAGTAGGTACACAGGTTTTTATTCATTTACAATTTTATTATATATAGGTACTAACTAAGTTGAAGAGTTGTATATAAAATCACGCTATGAGATCCGAGAAAAAAATATAAAAGACGCTAAGCGAAAACGAAGTTCATTGATTTTTTTTTAGTTGAACGGCGCGGGTGCAACCGCTGAGTGCAGCCAGCGTATAGGCAAGGGCAAACTTATAAGAGTTATTTTATTCCCTTTTTGGATTTTAATAATAAAATATAATTAGGTACTTTCTTATAAAGATACCGTGAGTACCCACCCTACTTAGTTAAAAAAATTCTATTAATAATGAATGATAGTAGTTTATTATTTCATGGAACAAGTTAAATTTTTCGGGCTTTGACTATAAATAAAAAAAACTTTCTATGTGACTATGTGCTTTTTCCTATAATGAATTAGGTATTTATTCATTTTAGCTACCTACTTATTTTAATTATAATACCTATAATAAAGTTGAAAAACAGCAAATGAGTCATGTCTAGAATTTAGAGTTATCATCACAGGTGAATTTAATTGAGTATGCTTTTGAAACCGGTTCGTGTAAGCTTGGCATAAGCACACCTGCAATAATGCCTGTTCAATGTAACTTTTTGTTGCATTTGTCTGCATTTTAAATACCAATACTGCTTATTTTATTGAGACATTATTAATTTAAAAAGTAGGTACCTATAGTGGTACAGTAGTCGCAATTCCTGTTACAGTCTGGGTTTGCTACCTTTTATCCTTGTAGGCTGTTCGCTCATGGAGAATTAAAGCGTTTATGAAGAATTGGAACTTCTTATTCTTTAGAGAATAAAAAGCTTAATAAATATTTTTAATCGCATGCGCATGTGTTATGTATAGGTAGGTATACTTTTTTTCAACATTCCATTCAGGATCGCATTCTCTATACAAAATGAGCTATTCCGCCGTCATAAGCAAGAAGGGCGCATCCAACATTTATTTTTAATAATAGAGTTAATTACATGTTCAGAATCAGTAAAAAAACGCGCATAGATCTATCAGTATTTTATATTTTTAACTGCAGCATAATATCCGGAGATAACAATGATAAAAAAGGCGCATTTAAAAAAGAAAAAACTCAAAACTACATATTAAAGAAACTTCTGCTAAATACTAGAAAAAGAAGTCCTTTATGATCATATGCGTTTAATTTTTGGAGATTAAATACCTGAGGCTCGATTACGAGATTTTAACGTTCAGCAAGAAACGGTCACGACCGGCGTGCGCTCCGACTTTCTTGTCCAACGTCCACTGCTATTACGAGATTATTTATCCATCGTTACCGTTTGACCGTCCGCTCACCGTCGGCCATAAACAAAACGTTATAGAAGTGACGTTTTTTTTCACTTTTATGTTGGTAACAAACAATAACAAAACAAATCTTGTTTGTTTGTATTAGGTTATGTTTGTGATTTTTTAAGTTATTTACATTAAAATAGTAATATAATTGATGTAAAAATAATCGGAGTTAATTTTGTATTAGTGATAAATATATAAATGGTAAGTAAAATTAGTTTAATTTATAAAAATACAATATATTGACTCGTTTTCTATTATCAACTCTTAAATAATTAATATCTAGGTATTAATGACTAATCTATTATTTAAGAAGAATGATATATTCCAACTTTTGTTATAATAAAAATGCCTTATATTTGCTAAGTAACGACTTGTGGCCTCGAAACATAAGTAGTAATTGTGATATACGTAGACTGAAAATTTCAGCGTCACCACTCCAATAATACAATTTTACAATTAAGCACAGTGTAAAAAGAAGAAGCATGCTAAATATTTTTTAATTCACGCAGTCGCTCTGCATGGTTAAGGTCGTTGGATCATAAGCAATTTCTCAAGTATAACAATAATGTATATTATTCTGCACCAAGGACAAGGCATATTTATTACCACATATGCAATCTTCTACTACATCACCCTATATAAATCTTGAACTATCACTATAGTTAACTCCTGCACCTAGAAAAGTAAGCTTCAGGATTGCCTAAAATAAAGACAGCTTTATCCCAGAGAAACATATATGCTCACTTTTTACACCTTCTGCGACAACAGCTACTGGGGTACTTGTTTCAATTAAAGTTTATTTTATATTTTATTATATAACAGACAAACCATAAATAATTTCTCTAAATTATTGTAAAATCAACATTCCTTTATTCCTTATAAAGCCGCTGTTTGATACATTTTATTAAACCTTAATAAAATGATTATATTGTACCAAGATTTTACTATGTTATATTGAGATTTTATGATATCCTCTCTTAATCTGTTGTTTGATCGTCAAGCAGGTGCTGTGAGAAAAAAATAATAGGTATTATTTTTTACTCAAATTTTCCAACTTCACTACTTAATTTTTCTATTCATGTAATGGTTGGATGGATGTTAAAAGACCAAAATGATGTAATAAACACCTAATTAGTAAAATAGTTATTTTTTGTGGGTTTTACTGATAGTATTCTTTTTTTTAGCAAACAAAACAATGACATCTGCAGCACAGTATGCAATATTGATGGAATATATGGAATGGTAAGTACAAAAACAATACATATATATAGTAACTCTGGGAGTCCAGATATCTCAATAACCAATTGTGGTAGATTTTTTAAAATTTTGAAGAAATTTAAACTCTTGGTGGATTATATTGTGCGAAGATTTTACTATGTTATATTGAGATTTTATGACTCTTAATCTTGAAGTATCATTTTTGAAAATAAATGCTTCTAAAGGGCAAAATTTTGTTCTTAAAAAGAAATTATTATCTCTGTCATCATTTAAGATAATTAAATTTCAAATGTTTGAATGTGTTTTTACTTTATCCACATTTTTTTTTTGTTATTTTAGAATATCAACTCAATTGTATTTAAATATTAAAGATTTATATATCTAGGTCTTTGGGTATTATCATATTATTTTTGGATTTTATTTTTTAGTTATTTACTAAAAAACTTTTTCTTGTTGTACTGAACCTTGAAGCGTAGGTATTATTATAGTAAAATACACTTGGCCATTTTTTTAAAGAATAGTATGATTTTTCGACATAGCGATGCATCAGTTATACTCAGTGTATTACATGTACTCAATATACCTTTCACATTGCAATCATGCTATGCTATGTCCACAAAGTGGTATTTATAACTTAATCATAATTCATATTTTTAATTATATGTATGTATCTTTCAATTTTAGTCATGGAGACCCTTATGCGACACCAACTACAAGCATGAAAAAACTATTTGTGATTAGGGGAGGGAAGGATGGGAGGAGAAGGAGGAAGATGGGACTGGACTGCAGAAGTAATCTCATTATTTCAGTAGTAATAATGTAATTTCATTGACTGAGTAATTGGTAACTGCTAAGTAACTGAGTATTGGCAATGAAACTTGTCATTGACTGTGCTATTTGTTATATTATATATATATATATTTTTGAAATTCAATGTTATTAACAAAGTTTTTCATTGATGTCTGTTATTTTATAAATGTAAAGATTCTATATTGGAGAAGTGATCTTATTACCTGAGTTGTAATAATCTAGTTTTATTGACTGTGTTATTTATTAAATATTTAAATTTTATACTAAAGAAGTAATCTTATTAACTTATTTTGTAATAAATAATAGTTTCATTTGGATTTTATTACTGGAGAAGTAATGTTATTAAATGAATTGGAATAATCTAGTTTCATTGACTGTTATTTAATAAATATTGGGATTGTTATATTGGAGAGGTAATCTCATAAACTCAGTTGTAATAAGATGGAATTGGACTGGAGAAGCTTAATTGAGTTGTTATAATAATATTATCTGGACATATTACTCATATTGCTCTGGTCACAAACTAAACTCTAGGCTTGTACTATGTGTATCAGAAGCAATGATATAATACATATTATATTTTATATACACCGAGACCATGACAAACTGTACAGAAAAAAACATACTAATATTTTTTTGCCTTGGGTGGGAATCGAACCCACACCCTCCAGATACAACGCCAAAGGATATTATAACCAAGTAATAATGTAGTTTCATTGACCGAGTAATTTGTACCTACTTATATAAGCATTGTTTGATGTATAAATAAACTATTTCTTCCTTTTCTTTCAAATATTTACATTTTATATTCAAGAAGCAATCCCATTAAGGTTTCTCCAGTCGACAGTGCTGCCATACAAATATACTTCTCATATTATGAATCCAAAATTTGGCAAAAAAATGCACTTCATTTGACTTCATCAATACTGTAAGTAATATCTTACTGTTTAACAACATATATTTTTCCATATCATTATATGTGTAACAAAAGTTGTAACTTAATTAATTGACTGTGTTATTTTTTAAGAATTTAGATTTTTACACTGGAAATCTTAATAACTGGTTTGTAATAATATAGTTTCATTGACTGTGCTCTTTGTTATAATTATATTATTTGTTTATATTGGAAATTCAATTTTATTAACAAAGATTTTCATTGATTTTATAAATATACTGATTTTTATATTGAAGAAGTGATCTTATTAGCTGAGTTGTAATAATCCAGTATTATTGACTGTGTTATTTGTTAATACATACATACATATCATCACGGGTGCGTTACGGCGCCCGAGACCGCCTAGACGGCCCCAGAGTACCCAACGGCGGGCTTTTAATCCCACCCCGTCGTAGCCGACGGTGTGAGTCTACACCGAACAAGTTGCTAGCTCGTCGCGATGTTTTTGAATAGACTCAATATACCCATCTATCTATAAACATTTTCACAAGTTGGTATAGTGAAACCGGGACCGACAGCTTAACGTGCTCTCCGAAGCACTATAGTGGTGTTGTCAAACAAATGTACATATTTTTTTTAATTAAAAAACTCATTGGTACACACCGGAATTCGAACTGAAAAGTGTTTTTAAGTCCACGGTCTAACCAACTCGGCCACCATGTATATTATTATACATTTAGATATACGTATTTGTTAAATATTTAGTTTTTATACTAAAGAAGAAGTCTCATTAACTTATTTTGTAATAAATAATGGTTTGATTGACTGTGCTTTGTAACTATTTGGATTTTATTACTGGAGAAGTAATCTTATTAACTGAATTTTAATAATCTAGTTTCATCGACTACGTTATCTAATAAAGATTTGGATTGTTATATGTATGTATGTATCATCACGAGTGCCTTACGGCGCCCAAGACCGCCTAGACGGCCCCAGGGTACCCAGCGGAGGGGTTTTAATCCCACCTCGTCGTAGCCGATAGTATGAGTCTACACCGAACAAGTGGCTAGCTCGTTGCGATGTTTTGAATAGACTCAATAACCCATCTATAAACAGTTTCACAAGTTGGTATAGTGAAACCGGGACCGACAGCTTAACGTGCTCTCCGAGGCACTATAGTGGTGTTGTCAAACAAATGTACATAAATTTTTAAATTAAAAACTCATTGGATTGTTATATTGTAGAGTTAATGTCATAAACTCAGTTATAATACTGTAATTAATTAAATGTGCTGTTTTATATACTTAACTATTGGAGTTTATTATATGATTGTAAATTATCTTGTTTCATTGTGTCATTTAATAAATATATATATATTGGATGAAGAAGTTTCTTAGTTATTGCATCTATTCACTGCTTTGTCCCAAATGTTTGACTGGTTGAATGCGTAGGTGTCTGTCTGTTGCAATGTTTTTAATGAAACACGGCATGTGCTTTTTTATCTACCTGATGTTAAGCAGACTTACAAATTCCACGAATGGGGTTGATCAATACATTTTTGTCCCACTATGCCGGCCAAATGATGCGGTTACGAAATGATCGCGACATGGACGTATTTGCATTACAAGTCTATTTTAATATCCGCGGTTTAATCGTCAATACAATCGCCCGTTTCGTAACCGTACCATGAAAGGAGACTACCCCAGAAAACCGGTGAAGCCATAGGCTAGACGATTATTGCATGAAATTACGTATGTCCTTTCTCAGGCTCTAGACTGTCTCTGTACCAAATTTTATTTAAATTGGTTCAGTTTAGACGTGATAGCGTAAAACACAGACGCATTTATAATATTAGTATAGACAGTGCCTTAAGGTTCCAGTGTTAATGCCCATACAAACATACTTTCACGTTATCAACTTGGCTGCTGGTTACCTACTTTTACTTTTTTAATATAGCACGACATGTGGCTTTGTATCTACCTGATGTTAAGCAGACCTATAAAGTCCATAAGTGTGGTCGATCAATATATTGTTGTTAAACCATATTGATCGCTCCCACTATGCCGGCTAAATGATGGGATTACGAAATGGGGGCGACATGGACGTATTTGCATTACGAGCCTATTTTAATGACCTCGCTGCTTCATCGTCAAATCAATCTCGCCCGCTTCGTAATCGGCAATCGCACCATGAGAAGAGACCCCCTCGACAAGAAATCAATGCAGTAGTCTCTGAAAAACCGGTGAACACACAGACTAATACCGAAACATCATTAGGATATGTTATGTTGGTAAAATTGTATGTGAAAAAAAACAGGTGTAATCAAATTAATTAATACTTTTGAATCATTTAGGTATATTATATATTTTAAATTGTCCGCAACAGAAAGTTCGATAAACACAATGACCACAAAAATATAATTTTAATTCTATGCCAAATAATGGTTTGACAGCAATAGCAACTGGAGTGTATTTAAGAGCATACGACTTTAACAATAGGTACATAATAGTTTGTTACAACTAAGGTATCCAGCTTTAGACTTTGGTTCAAGAAGTTTCGGGATGGTATTTGTTACCAAATAGTTTACTGAAATGGTTTGTAACAGTAGGTAAATAGGTTGTAAAAGTGGACCTAAATTTAGCTGAACCATAGGTTTTCTGAAACAACAGTTATCAATTGGCCAGCTCATTGCGGTGTATATACTCAATAACCTAACCTAAAAACCGGTTCTCAAGTTGATATGCACAATAGCAAGGTGGGTATTGAGGCTAAATAAAAGTATCATTAAATAACAATATTTTTCAGATACAGTTTATATCTTGGACTCTACATACTGCTTACCATCAGATATACGGATAACGAGTCACATGCCATGCTCTAGTAAAAAAAAACCTAGTCTATAATACAGACCAGATGGTATACTATCAATCAAGCAACTTAGTTGCTTGCTTATTTGTAGCCGCAGTAACTATTTTAACATAGGTACATGTAGTGATTGAGTGTAAAGTACACCAAAATAGTCGTTTTAATTATCAATAATTAGCAAGCGGCTAAGTGGATTGATGATTACTGACCTGCAGTCAGCTGAAAGGCAAGGCCAACTTAAATAAAACACTATAAGTATATATATGTATGTACCCATATATTTATAATTTAGAATATTATATTAAAAATAATTCATTATATTTGCTCTAACATATGAGCACTTTAAGTCTCCAGAAATTGTATCAGTTGTCTGCTGGTTTTCTATATTTAGAATATTAAACTAAATATAATTTCTTGTTATATTTGCTCTAACAAGACCGCTGGTTTTCCATATCAATGTGTTTTAATAAGTATCTATTTTCGAGTAGTCCAAAACATCTTGATAGTATTTTTGAACCCTCTGATGCATCTAGAATCAGAGTAAGCTATCAAGGTCTCAGAGTGTATGCGGTCCTGAAAAAAAAAAAAAAAATATCATGTTTGGGGAATTGAAGCTACCTATAAGCTGTAAATTTTGCAAGTGACTAGAGAAGTGTAGCTTGGGTTATCTTTACAATGATATATTATACAATAATAGTATAATCCTATAATATTAAATAAAATTAATACATATATATCCTAAATAATATATAATTTAATATGTAGGACAATTTGCACATATTGCGCTGGTCACAAACTAAGCTCTAAGGTGTACCCACTATGTGTACCAGAAACAACACTATCATACATATTATATTTTATTAACACCCAGACCATTACAAACTGTACAGAAAGGACTAATATTTTTTTGCCACGGGTGGGAAACTAACCCACAACCTCTGGATACAAGCCAAAGGTGCAACCACTAGTCTATGGAGGCAGAATTGTTTGTAATCTTATTGTTATGTTAGTTAAATCTAAGTGAATGTTTTTTATTGATTTTATAAATGTTCTTAAATCACAGTGGGGTAATAAGGGTTAGGTTTACACAATTCTTAGAAGGGGGCAGGTATCAGTGTTATAATTAATACGGTATATGGATAAAATCCTATAGGTTTTAAATAAGAATATATAACTTTAAAAAAAAACCCACCAAATAATAACCATACGGTTTCCCAATTTCTATGTAAATGTTTCATATATTTATTTATTGCACTAAGCCGCCAGATATGTGCTTTATGGTTTGCACCACTAAATTTCCCATTAACATTAAATATCTTTATGTTACTGCCACTTATCTGTTAAGAATTTATAACACCATTAGTACTATGTAAAAACTAGTTTATGAGGTGGTCAATTGCTATGTAATTCTGTTTAAAATTTTTATGTAGGGAGGACTGTTTTTATATTTTTTATATTAGGACAATATATAACCCAATATATAGGCCGTACTTTATGTACAATAAACACCCAGACCATGAAAACTACAGAAAACCATACTGATATTTTTTTGACTTGGGTGGGGGAATCAAATCCACAACCTCCATATACAACCCTAAAGGTGATGGGTGCACTGAGGCATATTGGTTGTAGGTAATCTTTGTACTATTATTGTTGTGATAACTCAATGTAAGTGAATGTTATTTATTGAGTTCATAAACATTAAACCATTGAATACTGTGGGGTAATAAGGGTTTGGTTTACACAATTCTTAGAAGTGGCAGGCATTAGTGTGATAATTAATAAGGTAGGATAAGATCCTATAGGTTTTAAATAAGAATGTATAAACTTTAAAAAAAATAAAACTTACCAAATAATCATGTTTCCACCAAATAGTAATTATATGTAAATTTTTCATATACTTAATTAATTATTGCACTAAGCCATCAGATAATTGTGCATCATGGTTTGCACCACTAAATTTGCCTTTTAATAGCCTTAAGTTACGGTGACATATCTGTAAAGAATTTATCACACCATTATTACTTTAGTTGTACATAACTTACCATCTTTACATTTATTGAGTTTAATGTTTTCTGTAAAAATACCATTGTTCTATATTATCATTAATTAGATTTCGGCGGTTAATAATTTTATATATTTTATCCAAGGCTCTTTCTCTTACAAGAGAACGGTCATTTTATTAGATTTTATGTCTTGGCTTATGTAGTAACTATTATCTCATCTGTGGTATTGTTCTATTGCTTAATATAAATTATAAGCTAAAAATTACGTCCTAAAATACAAATAAGTAAATTGTGGTGATTTAAGAGAGAATTAACCGGTTGATTGGATGTACACATGACGGCTTCAAACATTACTTTTAAATGAGAATTATACTATATTATTTAATAAAAAGCACTGAATAAATTTAAGAACTAACAACAAAACTCTTTTTAGTCAAAAGTTAGTCATAATAACACAAAAATAATTAAATTTAAAAGACACACTTGATAGCACGGCAAGTATTTCTCGACGTCAGCGCGCCAGCAAGAAAATCGTGCGATCGCGCGATGGGCGTACGCTCCGCAATGTCAAAATGGCACTCGTAATTACATTTTCATACAAATCTTTGTCGCGAACCATAGATAAAACAAGAAAATCGTCGAGCGCACGCTCACGCAAATATTGTTTGGTTATCTTTGCACTCGTAATAGGTCGTGAACGGTCACTAATTTCATCCCATACAAATGTCCACGCAAATCTTGTCGACGTTCGGCGCACGCTCACCGTTCAAGTAACTCGTAATCGACACTCTGATATTTTCAAATAAATAAAAAGGCGTTTTTACATTACATTTTGATAAACAGACACAACTACATATTAAACTGAGTTGGCACTAAGGAAAAAGGACGCCATGATGAAGACATTTAATAAATACGAGGCAATAAATGCAATGGCATAAAAAATGTAGTTAGATACGTCTCTCTTGTTTATGAACCTAAAATGACCGAATAAAACCTTAAAAGTTGTACCTGAGGCTCGATTACGAGATTTTAACGTTCAGCAAGAAACGGTCACGACCGGCGTGCGCTCCGACTTTCTTGTCCAACGTCCACTGCTATTACGAGATTATTTATCCATCGTTACCGTTTGACCGTCCGCTCACCGTCGGCCATAAACAAAACGTTATAGAAGTGACGTTTTTTTTCACTTTTATGTTGGTAACAAACAATAACAAAACAAATCTTGTTTGTTTGTATTAGGTTATGTTTGTGATTTTTTAAGTTATTTACATTAAAATAGTAATATAATTGATGTAAAAATAATCGGAGGTAATTTTGTATTAGTGATAAATATATAAATGGTAAGTAAAATTAGTTTAATTTATAAAAATACAATATATTGACTCGTTTTCTATTATCAACTCTTAAATAATTAATATCTAGGTATTAATGACTTTAATCTATTATTTAAGAAGAATGATATATTCCAACTTTTGTTATAATAAAAATGCCTTATATTTGCTAAGTAAGTAACGACTTGTGGCCTCGAAACATAAGTAGTAATTGTGATATACGTAGACTGAAAATTTCAGCGTCACCACTCCAATAATACAATTTTACAATTAAGCACAGTGTAAAAAGAAGAAGCATGCTAAATATTTTTTAATTCACGCAGTCGCTCTGCATGGTTAAGGTCGTTGGATCATAAGCAATTTCTCAAGTATAACAATAATGTATATTATTCTGCACCAAGGACAAGGCATATTTATTACCACATAAGCAATCTTCTACTACATCACCCTATATAAATCTTGAACTATCACTATAGTTAACTCCTGCACCTAGAAAAGTAAGCTTCAGGATTGCCCAAAATAAAGACAGCTTTATCCCAGAGAAACATATGCTCACTTTTTACACCTTCTGCGACAACAGCTACTGGGGTACTTGTTTCAATTAAAGTTTATTTTATATTTTATTATATAACAGACAAACCATAAATAATTTCTCTAAATTATTGTAAAATCAACATTCCTTTATTCCTTATAAAGCCGCTGTTTGATACATTTTATTAAACCTTAATAAAATTATTATATTGTACCAAGATTTTACTATGTTATATTGAGATTTTATGATATCCTCTCTTAATCTGTTGTTTGATCGTCAAGCAGGTGCTGTGAGAAAAAAAAAGTACCTATTATTTTTTACTCAAACTTTCCAACTTCACTACTTAATTTTTCTATTCATGTAATGGTTGGATGGATGTTAAAAGACCAAAATGATGTAATAAACACTTAATTAGTAAAATAGTTATTTTTTGTGGGTTTTACTGATAGTATTCTTTTTTTTAGCAAACAAAACAATGACATCTGCAGCACAGTATGCAATATTGATGGAATATATGGAATGGTAAGTTTAAAAACAATACATATATATAGTAACTCTGGGAGTCCAGATATCACAAAAACCAATTGTGGTAGATTTTTTAAAATTTTGAAGAAATTTAAACTCTTGGTGGATTATATTGTGCCAAGATTTTACTATGTTATATTGAGATTTTATGACTCTTAATCTTGAAGTATCATTTTTGAAAATAAATGCTTCTAAAGAGCAAAATTTTGTTCTTAAAAAGAAATTATTATCTCTGTCATCATTTAAGATAATTAAATTTCAAATGTTTGAATGTGTTTTTACTTTATCCACATTTTTTTTTTGTTATTTTAGAATATCAACTCAATTGTATTTAAATATTAAAGATTTATATATCTAGGTCTTTGGGTATTATCATATTATTTTTGGATTTTATTTTTTAGTTATTTACTAAAAAACTTGTTCTTGTTGTACTGAACCTTGAAGCGTAGGTATTATTATGGTAAAATACACTTGGCCATTTTTTTAAAGAATAGTATGATTTTTCGACATAGCGATGCATCAGTTATACTCAGTGTATTACATGTACTCAATATACCTTTCACATTGCAATCATGCTATGCTATGTCCACAAAGTGGTATTTATAACTTAATCATAATTCATATTTTTAATTATATGTATGTATCTTTCAATTTTAGTCATGGAGACCCTTATGCGACACCAACTACAAGCATGAAAAAACTATTTGCGATTAGGGGAGGGAAGGATGGGAGGAGAAGGAGGAAGATGGGACTGGACTGCAGAAGTAATCTCATTATTTCAGTAGTAATAATGTAATTTCATTGACTGAGTAATTGGTAACTGCTAAGTAACTGAGTATTGGCAATGAAACTTGTCATTGACCTATTTGTTATATTATATATATATATATATATATATATATTTTTGAAATTCAATGTTATTAACAAAGTTTTTCATTGATGTCTGTTATTTTATAAATGTAAAGATTCTATATTGGAGAAGTGATCTTATTACCTGAGTTGTAATAATCTAGTTTTATTGACTGTGTTATTTATTAAATATTTAGATTTTATACTAAAGAAGTAATCTTATTAACTTATTTTGTAATAAATAATAGTTTCATTTGGATTTTATGACTGGAGAAGTAATGTTATTAAATGAATTGGAATAATCTAGTTTCATTGACTGTTATTTAATAAATATTGGGATTGTTATATTGGAGAGGTAATCTCATAAACTCAGTTGTAATAAGATGGAATTGGACTGGAGAAGCTTAATTGAGTTGTTATAATAATAATATCTGGACATATTACTCATATTGCTCTAGTCACAAACTAAGCTCTAGGCTTGTACTATGTGTATCAGAAGCAATGATATAATACATATTATATTTTATATACACCGAAACCATGACAAACTGTACAGAAAAAAACATACTAATATTTTTTTGCCTTGGGTGGGAATCGAACCCACACCCTCCAGATACAACGCCAAAGGATATTATAACCAAGTAATAATGTAGTTTCATTGACCGAGTAATTTGTACCTACTTATATTAGCATTGTTTGATGTATAAATAAAGTATTTCTTTCTTTTCTTTCAAATATTTACATTTTATATTCAAGAAGCAATCCCATTAAGGTTTCTCCAGTCGACAGTGCTGCCATACAAATATACTTCTCATATTATGAATCCAATATTTGGCAAAAAAATGCACTTAATTTGACTTCATCAATACTGTAAGTAATATCTTACTGTTTAACAACATATATTTTTCCATATCATTATATGTGTAACAAAAGTTGTAACTTAATTAATTGACTGTGTTATTTTTTAAGAATTTAGATTTTTACACTGGAAATCTTAATAACTGGTTTGTAATAATATAGTTTTATTGACTGTGCTCTTTGTTATAATTATATTATTTGTTTATATTGGAAATTCAATTTTATTAACAAAGATTTTCATTGATTTTATAAATATACTGATTTTTATATTGAAGAAGTGATCTTATTAGCTGAGTTGTAATAATCCAGTATTATTGACTGTGTTATTTGTTAATACATACATACATATCATCACGGGTGCGTTACGGCGCCCGAGACCGCCTAGACGGCCCCAGAGTACCCAACGGCGGGCTTTTAATCCCACCCCGTCGTAGCCGACGGTGTGAGTCTACACCGAACAAGTTGCTAGCTCGTCGCGATGTTTTTGAATAGACTCAATATACATCTATAAACAGTTTCACAAGTTGGTATAGTGAAACCGGGACCGACAGCTTAACGTGCTCTCCGAAGCACTATAGTGGTGTTGTCAAACAAATGTACATTTTTTTTTTTATTAAAAAACTCATTGGTACACACCGGAATTCGAACTGAAAAGTGTTTTTAAGTCCACGGTCTAACCAACTCGGCCACCATGTATATTATTATATATTTAGATATACGTATTTGTTAAATATTTAGTTTTTATACTAAAGAAGAAGTCTCATTAACTTATTTTGTAATAAATAATGGTTTGATTGACTGTGCTTTGTAACTATTTGGATTTTATTACTGGAGAAGTAATCTTATTAACTGAATTTTAATAATCTAGTTTCATCGACTACGTTATCTAATAAAGATTTGGATTGTTATATGTATGTATGTATCATCACGAGTGCCTTACGGCGCCCAAGACCGCCTAGACGGCCCCAGGGTACCCAGCGGAGGGGTTTTAATCCCACCTCGTCGTAGCCGATAGTATGAGTCTACACCGAACAAGTGGCTAGCTCGTTGCGATGTTTTGAATAGACTCAATAACCCATCTATAAACAGTTTCACAAGTTGGTATAGTGAAACCGGGACCGACAGCTTAACGTGCTCTCCGAGGCACTATAGTGGTGTTGTCAAACAAATGTACATAATTTTTTTAATTAAAAACTCATTGGATTGTTATATTGTAGAGTTAATGTCATAAACTCAGTTATAATACTGTAATTAATTAAATGTGCTGTTTTATATACTTAACTATTGGAGTTTATTATATGATTGTAAATTATCTTGTTTCATTGTGTCATTTAATAAATATATATATATTGGATGAAGAAGTTTCTTAGTTATTGCATCTATTCACTGCTTTGTCCCAAATGTTTGACTGGTAGAATGCGTAGGTCTGTCTGTTGCAATGTTTTTAATGAAACACGGCATGTGCTTTTTTATCTACCTGATGTTAAGCAGACTTACAAATTCCACGAATGGGGTTGATCTAAACATTTTTGTCCCACTAGGCCGGCCAAATGATGCGGTTACGAAATGATCGCGACATGGACGTATTTGCATTACAAGTCTATTTTAATATCCGCGGTTTAATCGTCAATACAATCGCCCGTTTCGTAACCGTACCATGAAAGGAGACTACCCCAGAAAACCGGTAAACCCATAGGCTAGACGATTATTGCATGAAATTACGTATGTCCTTTCTCAGGCTCTAGACTGTCTCTGTACCAAATTTTATTTAAATTGGTTCAGTTTAGACGTGATAGCGTAAAACACAGACGCATTTATAATATTAGTATAGACAGTGCCTTAAGGTTCCAGTGTTAATGCCCATACAAACATACTTTCACGTTATCAACTTGGCTGCTGGTTACCTACTTTTACTTTTTTAATATAGCACGACATGTGGCTTTGTATCTACCTGATGTTAAGCAGACCTATAAAGTCCATAAGTGTGGTCGATCAATATATTGTTGTTAAACCATATTGATCGCTCCCACTATGCCGGCTAAATGATGGGATTACGAAATGGGGGCGACATGGACGTATTTGCATTACGAGCCTATTTTAATGACCTCGCTGCTTCATCGTCAAATCAATCTCGCCCGTTTCGTAACCGGCAATCGCACCATGAGAAGAGACGCCCTCGACAAGAAATCAATGCAGTAGTCTCTGAAAAACCGGTGAACCCACAGACTAATACCGAAACATCATTAGGATATGTTATGTTGGTAAATAATGTGAAAAAAAACAGGTGTAATCAAATTAATTAATACTTTTGAATCATTTAGGTATATTATATATTTTAAATTGTCCGCAACAGAAAGTTCGATAAATACAATGACCACAAAAATATAATTTTAATTCTATGCCAAATAATGGTTTGACAGCAATAGCAACTGGAGTGTATTTAAGAGCATACGACTTTAACAATAGGTACATAATAGTTTGTTACAACTAAGGTATCCAGCTTTAGACTTTGGTTCAAGAAGTTTCGGGATGGTATTTGTTACCAAATAGTTTACTGAAATGGTTTGTAACAGTAGGTAAATAGTTTGTAAACGTGGACCTAAATTTAGCTGAACCATAGGTTTTCTGAAACAACAGTTATCAATTGGCCAGCTCATTGCGGTGTATATACTCAATAACCTAACCTATAAACCGGTTCTCAAGTTGATATGCACAATAGCAAGGTGGGTATTGAGGCTAAATAAAAGTATCATATAAATAACAATATTTTTCAGATACAGTTTATATCTTGGACTCTACATACCGCTTACTATCAGATATACGAATAACGAGTCACATGCCATGCTCTAGTAAAAAAAGACCTAGTCTATAATACAGACCAGATGGTATACTATCAATCAAGCAACTTAGTTGCTTGCTTTTTTGTAGCCGCAGCAACTATTTTAACATAGGTACATGTAGTGATTGAGTGTAAAGTACACCAAAATAGTCGTTTTAATTATCAATAATTAGCAAGCGGCTAAGTGGATTGATGATTACTGACCTGCAGTCAGCTGAAAGGCAAGGCCAACTTAAATAAAACACTATAAGTAAATATATGTATGTACCCATATATTTATAATTTAGAATATTATATTAAAAATAATTCATTATATTTGCTCTAACATATGAGCACTTTAAGTCTCCAGAAATTGTATCAGTTGTCTGCTGGTTTTCTATATTTAGAATATTAAACTAAATATAATTTCTTGTTATATTTGCTCTAACAAGACCGCTGGTTTTCCATATCAATGTGTTTTAATAAGTATCTATTTTCGAGTAGTCCAAAACATCTTGATAGTATTTTTGAACCCTCTGATGCATCTAGAATCAGAGTAAGCTATCAAGGTCTCAGAGTGTATGAGGTCCTGAAAAAAAAAAAAATATATATAATGTTTGGGGAATTGAAGCTACCTATAAGCTGTAAATTTTGCAAGTGACTAGAGAAGTGTAGCTTGGGTTATCTTTACAATGATATATTATACAATAATAGTATAATCCTATAATATTAAATAAAATTAATACATATATATCCTAAATAATATATAATTTAATATGTAGGACAATTTGCACATATTGCGCTGGTCACAAACTAAGCTCTAAGGTGTACCCACTATGTGTACCAGAAACAACACTATCATACATATTATATTTTATTAACACCCAGACCATTACAAACTGTACAGAAAGGACTAATATTTTTTTGCCACGGGTGGGAAACTAACCCACAACCTCTGGATACAAGCCAAAGGTGCAACCACTAGTCTATGGAGGCAGAATTGTTTGTAATCTTATTGTTATGTTAGCTAAATGTAAGTGAATGTTTTTTATTGATTTTATAAATGTTCTTAAATCACAGTGGGGTAATAAGGGTTAGGTTTACACAATTCTTAGAAGGGGGCAGGTATCAGTGTTATAATTAATACGGTATATGGATAAAATCCTATAGGTTTTAAATAAGAATATATAAACTTTAAAAAAAAACACACCAAAAAATAACCATACGGTTTCCCAATTTCTATGTAAATGTTTCATATATTTATTTATTGCACTAAGCCGCCAGATATGTGCTTTATGGTTTGCACCACTAAATTTCCCATTAACATTTAATATCTTTATGTTACTGTCACTTATCTGTTAAGAATTTATAACACCATTAGTACTATGTAAAAACTAGTTTATGAGGTGGTCAATTGCTATGTAATTCTGTTTAAAATTTTTATGTAGTGAGGACTGTTTTTATATTTTTTATATTAGGACAATATATAACACATATTGGTTTGGTCACAAACTAAGCTCTAGGCCGTACTTTGTGTACAATAAACACCCAGACCATGAAAACTACAGAAAACCATACTGATATTTTTTTGACTTGGGTGGGGAAATCAAATCCACAACCTCCATATACAACCCTAAAGGTGATGGGTGCACTGAGGCATATTGGTTGTAGGTAATCTTTGTACTATTATTGTTGTGATAACTCAATGTAAGTGAATGTTATTTATTGAGTTCATAAACATTAAACCATTGAATACTGTGGGGTAATAAGGGTTTGGTTTACACAATTCTTAGAAGTGGCAGGCATTAGTGTGATAATTAATAAGGTAGGATAAGATCCTATAGGTTTTAAATAAGCTGTATAAACTTTAAAAAAAATAAAACTTACCAAATAATCATGTTTCCACCAAATAGTAATTATATGTAAATTTTTCATATACCTACTTAATTAATTATTGCACTAAGACATCAGATATGTGCATCATGGTTTGCACCACTAAATTTGCCATTATCTTTTAATAGCCTTAAGTTACTGTGACATATCTGTAAAGAATTTATCACACCATTATTATTTTAGTTGTACATAACTTACCATCTTTACATTTATTGAGTTTAATGTTTTCTGTAAAAATACCATTGTTCTATATTATTATTAATTAGATTTCGGCGGTTAATAATTTTATATATTTTATCCAAGGCTCTTTCTCTTACAAGAGAACGGTCATTTTATTAGATTTTATGTCTTGGCTTATGTAGTAACTATTATCACATCTGTGGTATTGTTCTATTGCTTAATATAAATTATAAGCTAAAAATTACATCCTAAAATACAAATAAGTAAATTGTGGTGATTTAAGAGAGAATTAACGGGTTGATTGGATGTACACATGACGTCTTCAAACATTACTTTTAAATGAGAATTATACTATATTATTTAATAAAAAGCACTGAATAAATTTAAGAACTAACAACAAAACTCTTTTTAGTCAAAAGTTAGTCATAATAACACAAAAATAATTAAATTTAAAAGACACACTTGATAGCACGGCAAGTATTTCTCGACGTCAGCGCGCCAGCAAGAAAATCGTGCGATCGCGCGATGGGCGTACGCTCCGCAATGTCAAAATGGCACTCGTAATTACATTTTCATACAAATCTTTGTCGCGAACCATAGATAAAACAAGAAAATCGTCGAGCGCACGCTCACGCAAATATTGTTTGGTTATCTTTGCACTCGTAATACGTCGTGAACGGTCACTAATGTCATCCCATACAAATGTCCACGCAAATCTTGTCGACGTTCGGCGCACGCTCACCGTTCAAGTAACTCGTAATCGACACTCTGCTGGAAGTGTCGTCGCCAACTGCCATCGGTACAGCAAATATAATGTCAGAATATATAGAGATAATATCCCTAAAATAAGACACTCTTTTATAATCTTTGGATGTATAGGTTACCCATTTATTAATATCACTAGGATGCTATCAAGTGTCTCCATCTCATACTACGTAAACAAACGAAATTAAATGGATGGTAGGGTTATATCATCTGAATAAATAAAACACTAACTGCTGTTAACGACTTCTTATTGAATATCTACTTTTATAAGTGCATTTCTTTATCTTGGGTGGTCACAAAAATTATAAATACATACCTACATAATTTCTTTAGGATTTTCTAATTAAAATTAATGAAATAATTTATAAATAATATACCTAACATGAATTAGGTAATATTTTTTTTGTTATTGTAGCACGGCGACTTTGTATCTAGGTACCTGGTGGTGAGTACTCCTACAAAGTCCATGTTGTTTAAGAACAATTATTGATTGCTCCCACTTTGCCGGCTAAATGATGCGATTACAGTATGGGCGGCGACAAAGACGAATTGTATTACGAGTATATTTTAATATACTCGCTGCCTTATCGTCAATTCAACCACCCATTACGTAACCGCACCCTGAAAGGAGACAAGAAATCGATGTAATAATCTCCTGAAAACATTCTCTAAGAACTCGAAAGATATGTAAGGAAGCGGTTCATCTTAACCACATTGATATAAGTAGTTTGACAGTCGATAAAATGAAGTTTATGAATGAACATATCGATTGAACATGTCGATTTATCGAGCATATCGATGCTGTTGTGCTAAGGCCTATAGTATTAACAAATCTTGAATACGTTTAACAAAAACTGAATACGAATCGTCTATTCTAACAGTCTTCACCTTAGATGTTCCGTGGTAATAAATGCTTCAGTTATTGCCAATTTAATAAATAAACTTACTTTAACACACTCAATGGCTGCGATTTGAGTTTTGATAGCATACACAGTCCAACAATTTAGATGAAAGTTCAATTGCAATTTTTAAAGCTGGGTATGAAATTATTATAATTACCCTGCCTAATTGATACATTGAAAAAGTTTAATCTCTTCAGCATCCCAAATCCAGATCAAGATTCTTAACCTAGATAAAAAAACTAATAATTCTGAGTCAGTTTTCAGTTTTGGTCTCCCGAATTACATTGCAGTAACGATTACATTAGTGGTGTAGTCTCTTTGTTTGTTACACCTAATCATTTACATTCAATACATTTCCTTCCGGGTGGTCTGATGTTCGTGCTAGATGGCAGCTTCCACAGCACGTGCTGAAGTTAACAGCACTTGTTAGTAAAGTGCATCTATACTATACTTCAGTTCTGATCGTTGGTGGTCTTTGTTGTAACCACTTAATAATTTAATGAACTTTGTATCATTTAGCAATTTAACTGTGATCTATAATTTGTAGTTTTCCTAAAATATATGTAAAACAAACTGAATCTTTCATCAAAATGGTTATCCAACTGGTTGCTTTATGCGCCCTCTTAAAGTGATAGCCAACCGGTCAACCAACATCACTAATATACCATTAGTGATGTTGGCTATCACTTTACGAGGGCGCATAAAGCAACAGCAGAAATCTAGATCCCCGATTATGAGAATACCTTAAACCTAACAAATATATAAAAAAACAGTAATAAAAAATACAAGATATTATAGTGATGGGTGGCGTCCTTACTTCAAGTATATGTATCACAGTTCTACTGAAACAGTTTCAAGTCATTTTGAAACACATATCTTTCATTGAAGTGGCGCTGATGATGCCGCATGTATTCTAAAGCCATTGCATCAATCGCCACCTCTTTAAAGACCTCACACAAATTTTCAAGAACTCACACGTGCATTTCATTTGAATATCATTAATACGTATTTCAACCTTATTATTTTACATGTAAGGTACTTAGTATGTTTATAATAATGTGATTAAAATTTTGTAAATATAATAAATTATTATATTTACAAAATTTTTAGTACAAACATAATTTTTGCTGACTTCTGGCGAACTGTGTTTTGATTTTCGTAATAATTTTCACGATAAAAAATAAATAAGTTTAATCGTTAGTAAAATTCTTGTAGTACCTGGTACCTGCAATTTGATAAAATAAATTGTAAAAAAAACACAATATTATATATAAGTAGGTACTTAGAAAGTCCTTTGTAATTATCTAATTAGTGCTACCCTAAAGTTCAATTAGTACCTATTAAAATAAGTTCCTACCTACTTAATGCCATTTATTATTTATATTAACAAAAAGAAAGTGATTATAAAACATTTATTTGTTTAGCACAAGTGAGTGTCGTTGAAATATTTATGGAACAATACCTATCTGAGTATATAGTTTATTAAACCCATTGTAAAGACAAAACAATTTAAGTTCAAGAACACATAAAATGAAATTATGCGGGTTCATTTTAATTGAAACGCGCGACGACAGATTGAATATAATAGCTTACCTACTTAGGTTTTATATTTCTTTTCATAATAGTCCTTTTGTAGTGGTATAATTCTCATCCTCAGTAATCTTATGAAACTAACCTAAATTTCAATGTTCATTAATTTTTGTACCAAAGAGTCTGTTAATGTAATGTAACGATTAAAATAAAAAATGGCGTCGAATGTACCAGCTGTCATTCGAACTGTAAAATAAAATTGGTACATTCGACCCCATTTTTAACTGTAATCATTACATTTAAAGAGAGTCATTTTGGTACAACTCGGCTTATGCAGGCCATTCACGTGTATGTAGTGATCGGAAATTCGTGTCCAATTATACCTAAACTTCACTTTCTTCATATTATCCGAGATAAAAATGCCTTTCTGAATATTTTATTTATATTTTCAATCCCGGGAATTTGGTATTTTTTATTTGAAAATATTCAGAAAGGCATTTTTATCTCGAAAGAAAGTGAAGTTTAGGTATAAATTGCACCCGAATTTTCGATCACTAATTATGTGACCGCCCGCGCCGACGTAGAATAGTGGTTGCGCTTTGGCATTGCTTCCGGAGGTTTGATTCCTACTAGTGTTGAAATACTGGACGTCCCGTATTTGAGGCGTACTTTTAAATGTCCCGCCGGGACTGACTTTGTCCCGTATTTTAACCGTGTTAGATATATCATGGCCAAGTCAATCGTGCTAAGGCAGACAAGTACGCATACGCAACGTTCGTACGAAATAAATGTACCCCTTGCTTAATATTTTTATTATTTATTAATTTAACATATTTAAGTTTTTTTTTTTCTTAAATATGTTAAATCCAACAAAAATATGTTTTTGTTGTCCGTTTATCAGTTTTGTTTAATAAAACAAAAATATTTTTTTAAATGTCCCGTATAAAAATCTGAAATCCCATATTTTTTTGCACATTTAAGCATTTGTCCCTTATAGCCTGAAAAAAAATCTGGCAACACTAATTCCCACCCATAGCAAACTCTAAAGGACTTGTAGCCGTTAAATAAATTAAAAAAAAACCCATAATATTATTTTTTATTTTTTTTATAGTCATTGAGTGTTTATAAAATACTCATATAATATATTGTATAGCATCGTTGTTTCTGGTAGTACATAACTTTGTTAGGACGATGGCAATATGTGTGCTATGAATGTCTTTCATATTATTATTATTAATTCTTAGACCAATATTTAAAAGTCATTCATTATATTAATATTGTTAAAAACGTAATAGATAAGCTAATAAAGGCTAGTAATACCCCAAAGTTACCCAACCTAATAAAACGATTTTATATTTCTCACCAAACAAATTATACCTTATATAGGTATGAAAATATTTTTATATTTTAAAACAAGTGTTAATTATATCATAATTGCTTTAACCTTTGATATTTGCATTAATATAGGAATTCTTGTAAAATAAATATTATTGTGTGTTAACATTTTATTAATGTATTCTTCTAAGGTTATCGTTTTGAAAGGGTATAGTGATAGCCAACCGGTCAATCAACATCACCAATATACCATTTAGTTGACCGGTTGGCTATCACTTTGATGGTATATTAGTGAAGTTGGTTGACCGGTTGGCTATCATTTTAAGAGGGCGCATAAAGCAACAGCAGAAATCTAGATCTCCGATTATGAGAATACCTTAAACCTAACAAATATTAAAAAAAAAACATAGTAATAAAAAATACAAGATATTATAGTGGTGGGTGGCGTCCTTACTACAAGTATATGTATCACAGTTCTACTGAAACAGTTTCAAGTCATTTAGAAACACATATCTTTCATTTAAGTGGCGCTGATGATGCCGCATGTATTCTAAAGCCATTGCATCAATCGCCACCTCTTTAAAGACCTCACACAAATTTTCAAGAACTCACACGTGCATTTCATTTGAATATCATTAATATGTATTTCAACCTTATTACTTTACATGTAAGGTACTTAGTATGTTTATAATAATGTGATTAAAATTTTGTAAATATAATAAATTATTATATTTACTTACAAAATTTTTAGTACAAACATAATTTTTGCTGACTTCTGGCGAACTGTGTTTTGATTTTCGTAATAATTTTCATGATAAAAATAAATAAGTTTAATCGTTAGTAAAATTCTTGTAGTGTACCTACTTAGGTACCTGCAATTTGATAAAATAAATTGTAAAAAAAACACAATATTATATAAGTAGGTACTTAGAAAGTCCTTTGTAATTATCTAATTAGTGCTACCCTAAAGTTCAATTGTAGGAAAGGATGGTGAATTAAAGTAAGAAATATAAAATTAATAAATGTTATATTTACACTATTAGGTCACTTCCTACAATTATTTACATTTTTAATAAAAAGGAATAAAGAAACTTAAAGTTTATTTTAGGGAGCGCGAGGAAAGATAAAGAAAGGGGTTTAACACCAAGGATAATCATTTTAGTATGTACAGGAACGTGTGGCGCGTATAAGAAATTTCACTCGACTGCTAGGGTCGCCGAGCTACTGCGGGAGCTCGGAAAATAGCAAAAGAATAAATAATGTTCTGGAAGGATTTGAAAATTTTGAGTTTAGTTGAAGGAAATCGGGTTGTTCTCGTTCAGGACGATTCTCAAGGGTTGTTCCCATTGAGATGGATTTCCCCACAGTACCTATTAAAATAAGTTCTTACCTACCTAATGCCATTTATTATTTATATTAACAAAAAGAAAGTGATTATAAAACATTTATTTGTTTAGCACAAGTGAGTGTCGTTGAAATATTTATGGAACAATACCTATCTGAGTATATAGTTTATTAAACCCATTGTAAAGACAAAACAATTTAAGTTCAAGAACACATAAAATGAAATTATGCGGGTTCATTTTAATTGAAACGCGCGACGACAGATTGAATATAATAGCTTACCTACTTAGGTTTTATATTTCTTTTCATAATAGTCCTTTTGTAGTGGTATAATTCTCATCCTCAGTAATCTTATGAAACTAACCTAAATTTCAATGTTCATTAATTTTTGTACCAAAGAGTCTGTTAATGTAATGTAACGATTAAAATAAAAAATGGCGTCGAATGTACCAGCTGTCATTCGAACTGTAAAATAAAATTGGTACATTCGACCCCATTTTTAACTGTAATCATTACATTTAAAGAGAGTCATTTTGGTACAACTCGGCTTATGCAGGCCATTCACGTGTATGTAGTGATCGGAAATTCGTGTCCAATTATACCTAAACTTCACTTTCTTTATATTATCCGAGATAAAAATGCCTTTCTGAATATTTTATTTATATTTTCAATCCCGGGAATTTGGTATTTTTTATTTGAAAATATTCAGAAAGGCATTTTTATCTCGAAAGAAAGTGAAGTTTAGGTATAAATTGCACCCGAATTTTCGATCACTAATTATGTGACCGCCCGCGCCGTTGTGTAGAATAGTGGTTGCGCTTTGGCATTGCTTCCGGAGGTTCGATTCCTACTAGTGTTGAAATACTGGACGTCCCGTATTTGAGGCGTACTTTTAAATGTCCCGCCGGGACTGACTTTGTCCCGTATTTTAACCGTGTTAGATATATCATGGCCAAGTCAATCGTGCTAAGGCAGACAAGTACGCATACGCAACGTTCGTACGAAATAAATGTACCCCTTGCTTAATATTTTTATTATTTATTAATTTAACATATTTAAGTTTTTTTTTTCTTAAATATGTTAAATCCAACAAAAATATGTTTTTGTTGTCCGTTTATCAGTTTTGTTTAATAAAACAAAAATATTTTTTTAAATGTCCCGTATAAAAATCTGAAATCCCATATTTTTTTGCACATTTAAGCATTTGTCCCTTATAGCCTGAAAAAAAATCTGGCAACACTAATTCCCACCCATAGCAAACTCTAAAGGACTTGTAGCCGTTAAATAAATTAAAAAAAAAAACCCATAACATTATTTTTTATTTTTTTTATAGTCATTGAGTGTTTATAAAATACTCATATAATATATTGTATAGCATCGTTGTTTCTGGTAGTACATAACTTTGTTAGGACGATGGCAATATGTGTGCTATGAATGTCTTTCATATTATTATTATTAATTCTTAGACCAATATTTAAAAGTCATTCATTATATTAATATTGTTAAAAACGTAATAGATAAGCTAATAAAGGCTAGTAATACCCCAAAGTTATAAAACCTAATAAAACGATTTTATATTTCTCACCAAACAAATATTATGAAAATATTTTTATATTTTAAAACAAGTGTTAATTATATCATAATTGCTTTAACCTTTGCCATTTGCATTAATATAGGAATTCTTGTAAAATAAATATTATTGTGTGTTAACATTTTATTAATGTATTCTTCTAAGGTTATCGTTTTGAAAGGGTCATTGTAATATTAATGACAAGATTAAAAAAATAACAAGTTTTTAGTTTTAATTAATATTGTCATTAAATTAAAACTAAAATAACTTAAATTGTGACTAACAATTTTCAAAGCTTTTAACGAATATGAACTGATATTTTATTATATGGGTGCAGGATGTTTTTTTTTTCTCTTAGAATTAGCATTTTCTTTTTTAATTAATAATTTATTTTGGTAACATTACGGCATTTGATATAAGTATAAGATTAAAAATATTGCTCGAGATTCTTTCCCACTAATGTGTAAATAAAAAATAAAACGTGAAATTTTTGAAAAGACATCCAAAGTTTGATTTATGATTCTAAAAATATTACTTTAGTTATCATTTCAAAACTTAACATATTTTTTATAAAGAAATTATGTAATCAGGATCGAGTAAATAAAATCTACACCTCCATGTTCTTTTTTTCCAAAAAAAAAACTTTATTATCACTGAAAACAACATTTAGATGTTTTTCGACGCTCGAGTTCGAGAATCCTTTTCCCGCCCACTGAAAAGATAACTAAAGTAATATTTTTAGAATCATAAATCAAACTTTGGGTATCTTTTAAAAAGTTAATATTTCTTTTAATGAAAATACTATCTAATTAGGATCGAGTAAGTAATATGTACACCTCTACGTTCTTTTTCTGTAGAAATAAACTTTGATATAACTACAATATTTGAAATCTAGATTTTGGTAATGTAAACATTGGTACAGGAAGATATTTTAATTTTCCAGTTCAGAAATTGGGCTTGAAATCTAGAGCTTCCAAATTTCTGAACTCGTAAAGTGTGCAGAGGGTTTCAACCTCGAAATTGGTTAAAAAGCTTAAAATTTATATCCCGACCTTATTTTCATAGAAGGGAAAATAAATTAACTACGCATTTATTTTCGTACAAATAATATGACGGTATTAAAGCTACTTAGGGCCCATTCGAACAAAAGTGGGTATAACTTATACCGAGATTAGTAATGTCAAATCACATACAAATTATTATTCTGAGCATTAATAATTTAATCTACGAATAGATATTTGTATGGAATTTGACAGTACCTACTATCCGCAGTATAGGTTATGCCCTCTTTTGGTCGAATCGGCCCTTAGTCAAATTATTATTTGACGAATGTGTTAATTTTTCATTGGAGGGTTATGAAACATGTACAAATATGTTAGTATGTTCCCAAATTTAGATACCTTTAGCACATGCATCCATTCAGAAATTATTACAACTTTCAATGGTGATACTGCCATACAAAGTATTCAAGAATTGTACAAACATATCTGAGTATGACGATTCTCTTCCATTACCCGTAGCTAGAAAGTCCACGAAATCTCTCACATTGTTTTATTAGTGTAAATTGTCTTTATGCTCTGCTTTATTATTTTTCATAGGTCATACAATAAGATACACAAATAAAACACAATATAATAATAATAATAACTTGCAATATTTCGCTTTAGGTATTAGGGCGTCATCAGGCAACAAAATCAAGTAGGTTCATGACATATAGTTTTAATTTATAAAAAAAAATCGTTAAAGAAAATGTTCCATGCATCCTTATAATAACTATAGCAAAAATGTATGCAACTTTCCTAATTTTTCTTTGCTTGATTCTTTTTAAGGTTTCTATACGCGAAAACTTTTTAATGGTTTCCTTCTATATGGTCTAGTAATCTAAGTAATTTTTTATATAGCCATCATTTTTTCTTGTAAGTACTTAAAATAAAATAAATAAGTTATTTAATATAGCAAAAATGTATGCACCTTTTCTTATTTTTCCTTTGCTTGATTCTTTTTATTGCTTCTATACGCGAAAACCGTTTTAATGGTTTTCTTCTATTTGGTCTAGTAATCTAAGTAAATTTTTATATAGCCATCATTTTTTCTTGTAAAATAAAATAAATAAGTTATTTATATATCGTCAAAGGACGTATTCTCAAATTGGCAAGCCTACGGTACCATTAAGTAGTACCAGTTTTGTAGTTATTTATGACGTATGGTTCTTTGATAGACGTTGACGATTGACGTGGTATGCCGCTAGAGGACGCGGTCTGAATATTAAAAGTTACATAGCAAATGTATGATCCTATAGCCTTACCGTGAGGTTTTATTAACTGTTAACCAATGAAACAGGTTTATTAAAAAAATTGAGCTATTCTATTTTTTTATTTTTTTTTATGTAGGACAAATTAAAAAATCTAATTGCAGACCTACTGATCACTATTATTTCCGTTCCTGTTATAAACCATTACAGGTGCCTTATAGGTATGCAATTCATTTAGTAGAATAAGGCGCCTGATTTCTAAATCTACTAAAATTTATTTAAAAAATTTTACTCAGTATATATTAACTTTTTACATATTACATACATATCATCACGGGTGCCTTACGGCGCCCGAAACCGCCTAGACGGCCCCAGGGTACCCAGCGGAGGGGTTTTAATCCCACCTCGTCGTAGCCGATGGTATGAGTATACACCGAACAAGTGGCTAGCTCGTCGCGATGTTTTGAATAGACTCAATAACCCATCTATAAACAGTTTCACAAGTTGGTATAGTGAAACCGGGACCGACAGCTTAACGTGCTCTCCGAGGCACTATAGTGGTGTTGTCAAACAAATGTACATAAATTTTCAAATTAAAAACTCATTGGTACATACCGGGATTCGAACCAGGGACCTAAGTGTTTTTAAGTCCAAGGTCTAAACAACTCGGCCACCACGTATATATTAACTTAACATATCATATTTAATAATAATAATATTAAGGATATTACGCACACATTACGCAAACTAATGGTCACAAACTAAGCTATAGGCTTCTCTACAGTGTACCAAAAACAACGATATTAATACATATTATATTTTATAAACAAAAAAACATACCATTTTTTTTTTGGGAATTTAAAAAGTAAATACTACTTACCTATAACTATTATTTACCAAAGCCTTTTCCAAGCCCAACGAACCCGTTCTTCGAACCCAAAACCTACCATCCACAGACCATTCGAAGGCTTTAAAAAGGGTTTTGCAAGCAGAAACTTCTTTCTTTTTCTCATCTCTTGATGGAAAAGGACCGGAGTTAACTTTGGAAGAGGCCTTTATTAAATGTTTTATTTTTTTATAATAAAGCAGGATATGTGACCCTACATCCACCTGATGGTAAGTGTCAATGTAACATCCAAGAATGTTCTCAACCAATAGTAGTAATGATGCTTGCTTCAATTGGTTGATTCCAGTATGTCTGCTTGAGAAACTTATTCACGCTTAAAGAACTCAGGAATAAAATGAATTGAATGATTAAAAGAATTTAAGGGTTAATTAGTTGGTTTTGTGAGAGTGATTAAGAAATCTCTACTGTTTCCATTGATCCTTTTGTCCAATCCATGGCATGATCTGTCTTTATGTATTGTTTACTGTAATACTATTTGTATTTATAGGTGGCGATAGAATGGCATCAGCGTGTATATTTGCGTCGCTCCTGATTACAACGGTCCCTGTTCTTGCAAGTATGTATACTATATATACATATATAAAGCCTTTATTTAAGTTTTTTTTCACATTTATACATTATATACGCTATACAATTTAATAAAAGTGTTTAAACTAAATAAGTCACGAAAGGGATACTTGAAGAATAAACAACGGAGAACAAGATCAACATAAATTTCCAAGAAATTACAACACCATCGATGTGGTTACTTTAAAAATAAATATAAATTTTACAAAAAAAATATTAACAAATCACTTCTAACCATAGACATCTCTCATTTCTTTTTTTTGTATGGCCAAAGTATCAAGTACCTACCATGATTTAAAATATTATTTAACACCTTTGTGTCTAAATCGTTTGCAGTTGTCGCTGCAAGACTTTGGAATAATTTACCAGTCAAAATAAGACAATCACCAAATAGAGTCATATTTAAAAAAAGAGTAGGTATATGATTACTATTTAAATTCATAGGTAGTTTTTATTTATCTTTTATTATTCTATTCCTTTCCACTTTGTTTCTTCTCCTTTCTCATTTTGTAGTTGGTAGTATTGTGTATATGTAGTTTATGTATGTATATATATAAGATATATTTAAGTAGTGTATAATAGATTGTAAGTATTTTATATAATATTCACTTGATTATATACTCAGTTGCTGTATTGCACCTACCTCACTTATTAACTGCTTTTATTGTCCCGAAGGTTTGACTGGTATTGAGGCATTAAGTTCGCCTTTGTATTTTGTATGCAATAAAGATTTAAATAAATAAATAAAATATTATAGATTAGTATAATAATTGTTAAAAGGGCTGATGGTCCTCTTTATTTTTATTAGATTAAGATTGTCAAAAACCTCATAAAGTCCTGTATAGCATCTATTTTATAAAAAAAGTGTACAATCATTACAATTAATGACACCCTCAATTTTACAGCCAGTTACAAAATTATTTTCTATCATTCTTTTTATTTAAAATTCTAGTCCCTTGTCAAAACTTAACTCAAAAGATAAGGAAAAAAAAGCCATTAAATACTCGTAGTTACATTAATAGAAAACCGTCTTCTATGGAGCTTAACGAAAACAACATACATTGCCGTATAACTACTAACAATTTACGATGTGAAGAAACGAGATAAGCAATGAAAGATAAAGTCTAATAATTTTCGGGTGACAGCGTTCGAAAAAAATGTACCGTGACGGGTTTTATCGCTTTTTGACAAGTCCCGCCGGATGCCGGGCAGGTAGCGTCTTTCTACACATTTCGAGATGGTCGTACATCTTCTCTCGTCCAGTTTGAATAAGGGGCGATTCAGTAGCTCGGAAAGTGTGAATAGGTTTAATTTGGTGGACGGTTCCGTGATTTTGTAAAAAAAAAAACAAAACGACGGTTATTTTGTTTTTATACGTATAGATGGATCCCTACAATTTAAACTGTACTGTGTAAAATTGTTTAACAACTTAACGAAACACAAAATACCATTAAATATCGAATTACTTTACATTCAAATTTACGATAGGGGCAACATGATCGTAAAGTAAAAAAAATACAAACAAATACATAAGTGTGTCCATACACGATCAGTAAAAACTATGTATATATGACTAATCCGTGCCCTAATACTGGCACTTTCGATTTACGAGTTGATTCGATATATTGGAGTGATTAGATCTCCACAATAGAACTGTGAGTATGATTCGAATACATCAAGCAGACATGCATGTCGAAATTTTATTTAAGTCATAATGATAGTTGGTACATTCGACCACATTTTTTGTTTTACTCATTTACTTTAACAGACACATTGTGCTACTTAGCCTAAGTGAAAAATTGTTTAACAAAAATTTATGCTCAGGCTACGGATCTCTAAATATTATTTAGTGTTAGTTGAACAAATTTTACGGTTACACGTTTATCTGGCTTGTTGTATTTGTACGTAGTTATTAGGTAGTAGGTGTTTTGTTGGTTTACTGTAATTAGGTAGGTATCGTGTTTTTAGGGTTCCGAAAATTAATAAAAAAAGTAGGTATTTAAACCCTTATGGAAGAGGCAGGAGTCCGTTCGTCTAATAGTCCGATTTACTTTAAATTTGGAATAGACCTTTTTGATCCATATATCAAAAATAATATATACAGGGTGAATTTAAAAGGTTCTACTTTGGGTTAATAATATGAGGCTCTACTAATCAAATCGATCAACTTTTCCATTAAACCATGTGTCGCAAATGATAAAAAAAAGTTGGCTTCCCCATACAAATTGGTAATTTTAACATTACTAAGTAGTTTGTATGAAGAAGGATTTTTTTATTATTTGCGATACAAGGTTCCATAGGAAAAGTGGTTCGTTTTGATCAGTAGAACCTTATATTAGCCCAAAGAACATTCTTTTTAAAGTCACCATGTATGTATGAAGGTTCAGATGAAAAGGGATCTAATTTAATAATATAAAAAAATGTGACAAACACATATCTAAGGATATAAGTAAAAAAACTCAGAGGCTCTACCATGAGTTTTGCTGTCTTATTAACGTAACGTTAAAACGTTAGAGACGTTAGGTTCTACCAATAGGAAAGGTTTATTTATCCTGTTTTCAAGAATAAAGCGATCCTATTGGTGGTTTCTCACGTATTAACGTTACGTTTACGAAGCAATAATTCAACGTATACGTATACGTATACATGAGCAATAACCAATAGGGCTGCTTTATTTTTGGTAACAGGATTGAATAGAGCGATCCTATGGGTCGTTGCTCACGTATAATACGTATACAAATACGTTACCTTACTACAATGCACCCATGGTAAAGCCTCTGGAAGCAAAGCGTATGGATCTTTAAAAAAAGGCATAGAAAAAGGTTTCTCATATAGATATAAATATAGAGCAAAGAATTTATGTGTTAAAATATAATGTATAAAAATAAACAGGTAAGTATAATTTTTATAGCAAGACTGCACTGCAACACGTGCTCTGACCGAATTCAATGCCCACGCGTACTCCGACAAGGTTAAAAATATAAACATGTCACTAAATTTTATTATAGGTATGCATCGAATTCGGGCAAACGTTTGTATTCGTCATTCAATTTATTATTAAGGTGAGGTGAGTTCCGAGATGGCGTCGATAGTTCCGATTTTTTTAAGAAAGTAACTGTTTTTAGACGAACATAAAATATATTTTCTTATTCTGGAGGATAATAGTGAGATAGAGAACTGTTAAGTTTATATACGTGGTGACCAAGTTGGTTAGACCTTGGACTTAAAAACACTTAGGTCCCTGGTTCGAATGTCGGTGTGTACCAATGACTTTTTAATTAAAAAATGTACATGCGACGAGGTGGGATTAAACCCTTCCGCTGGGTACCCTAGGGCCGTCCAGGCGGTCTCGGGCGCCGTAAGGCACCCGTGAAGATATGTGTGTATGTAACTGTTAAGTCAGAAACGTAAAATAAAATAGTTTCTTCAATATAAATAAATCGTGAATATAACTCTAAAATTTTCGTTTTTCGGATTTTATGACATTACTATAAATGCTTAACATGATTTTTTTGTTTATAAAAGCGTATAATGATAAATAAATAAAAGATTGGTAATTCATATTTTACATTTTTTTATGTAGATTTTCTTAAATTAATAAAACGCATTGTGACTTACGACATTCTGTATACGTGCGACTTTTGGTAGTCCACGCTGCTTACTCTCATCAGAAACCGTACTTATAACGCTGAGATAAAATATAGGGAAGTAGACACACATACCTAATTTCACTGACGAGCATACCTCGCCTTAAGGCTGTTTCAGCCAATTTGATTGCTTTCGGTCTTTTAATTGTTTGTTAAGCCCTATATAATCCTATTACAACCAAGAAAATTAAACAAAAAATATACAGTGATATGAAGAGGACGTTCCGTTACAAGTTACCGTTCAAAATTTTTAACTCTGTCCTATTATTATTATAGTAAAAAAAAAAACAAACAATGCTTGAAAATAACAACACTTCTTGATAATTTATATAATATTTTTTAATAATATATCTGTTAAAGTCCAATCTTTCGATTTACTATAAATTAATAAATAATAACAAATATCATATATAGAGAATAAAAAAACCTATATTACTTTGGCGTTTTAATTATGTTTCATTGATGGTTTTTCATTTTGTTTAATATTATTTTGCTGATTTTACGTGCGGCCGCTGTTATGCGCTTCGACAGATGGTTCTAGGGGTAGCCTCTTAAAGTTTATTTTTGTTTGAATTAAAATTATAAACTGGCGAGAGGGCCTTAAAGCCTGAGCAGCAGGTAAGGCAACACTTTACCGGCTACCAATGACTCGTATATGAGAATTAACTGCGTTAAATAAATTTACATATCTTGATAACTACAACGACTACATGTTTGATATTTTGATATATAATAATAAAAGATGCAGGAAACTTAAAAATAATTTCCCAAAATGGCGTAATTATAATTTTTGGATTTGTGTAGGGGAGAGCAGGGTAAGTGAGAACGGCGGGAAATTGTGAACACCTATATACTATATCATGGTTTCCCCCCTCCTACCTCTTCCTTCTACGCGCCATCCGTATGCTCTAAGCGAGACTTAATGCAAGCCACCAAAAACTCCACCATATATTTTTTATATCGTAAATTTTATATACATAAACTGGTGCTGAGCTAATAATAGCTATTAATACTTCTCCTCCTATTGCTAAATTAAATAAACATACCATTTATCCAATTTCTTTGGAGATCAATTTTTTGTTTTCATTTTCTGTTCGGTAAAGAACAAAAGTCCAAAATAAGACTGGGTTATTTTTATAATAGGCTTTTATAATAGCTGCAGGAGAAATGCAGAGTCCAGCGCGGGTACATGAGCAACTTAGGTCAATAATTAAAAACGTATGTTCGCAATTACCTCATAGGGTTACCGGGTAAATAGGAACGCTAAGAGTTTTATAAATACAAAAAAACATATACAAATCATTATTTTTAAGGCTAAGGTAGTTAGATAGTTAATTTTTATTAAATATATATTGTTTTTAATAATTTTTTACCGCATCTACCTTAGGTGGTCTCAATTACCCTACTTTCCCCTACATATTTTTATTTAAACTGGCATTTTCTAATGGAAATTGACCAGCCTCATTTATATTACAGAAATCGAAATTCAATTCACCAAATGGCCGGAACCAGTGATGGCTGCCGCGGGGTCCACCAAGTCTTTCGAATGTGCTGTCCAGGTGCCAGCTGAAAAGTTCGTTTGGAGGACCTTTGAAAGCATGGAAGACGCCAAAAGCTGGAGAAACGTCTCCGCATCGGATGTAAACAGCACCATGTCCAAACTCTTGGTGTCTGTCACCGAAAATACGCCCAACAGTTGGTATCAGGTAAGTCTCTGGAAGTAGATAATAACGGTCAAAATAACGAATTCCGTTATTAGCGCTCTCTCCTCCAATCAGCGAAGGTTAAACAACTACTCTGATTGGAGGAGAGCGCGCTAATAGCGGAATTCGTTATTTTGACAATCTAACGATCACGTTATAAGAAACAGAATGTGGCCGCAGCACCCGTAGCACGGCCAAGCCAAGACAAGATATAAAGTCGCGAACCAATGTCAAAAGTAACTATTTTTTTATATCAACCAATCAGAGCGCTGCAAAGTTGCACCTGATTGGCTGATTTAAAAAAAATGTTTTGTTTGACATCCGTTCGCGACTTTATGTCTTGTCTTGGCTAGGCCGTGCTACGGGTGCTGGGCACATTAGGATAACGGGCCCCCCTATGACCTTAATAGAGCACTATAGACACGAAATATTAAAAAAAAAACAATAAAAACCTTCTTTTTCGACGGAACACTTTTTTTAAAAATTTAATTTATAAAATCGAAAAATAAATAGGTATTTTGCCATGCTTACAAAAAATTACAACTTATTTATAGCCCAAAAAAAGATCGTTTTTACCAAGTTTCATAAAAAAAACTGGGGTAGATAAAAAGTAAAACAAAAAAAAATATTTGACTGCCTCCGTAGACTAGTGGTTTTGCCTTTGGCGTTGTATCCGGAGGACGTGGGTTCGATTCCTATGGCAAAAACATATTAGTACGTTTTCCTGTGCAATTTATCATAGTCTAGGTGTTTATAAAATATATTTGTTTCTAGTACTCATGTTACAAGTCTAGAGCTTAGTTTGTGACCACAGGCATTACCTAATTATATAAATATATGTAAACAAGGGGTCCCTATCGATTGCGGGGCCCTGGGCAAGTGCTCAGAGTGCCCAGTGGAAAAGAGGGGCGTGATAACGGTATCTAAAGAATATTTTGTATTATTGGAGCTACAGCATTAACTCTGTATCAGTCTCATGGTAAGTAGACCTACAAAGTTCATGGGGCAGTCAAAATTTATTGTTTAACAATATTGATCGCTTTTACTATGCCGGCTAAATGATGCGGTTACAAAACGGGCCGACAAGTATTTCAATTGTTATCATTGCCAGTCATTAATTGCCCGTTTCGTAACCGCACCACCGCATTTCTCCGGAAAAACCGATCTAAAAGCCCAGACTAAAAGAGAAACATGACTTCACTTGACGGTTTTTGCATCTGTATCGGTCTAGCGAAGTTATAGAGACCTGCCTATTTATAAAGTAGCCACATTCATTATCCGAAATTCTTTCTCCAAAGTAGATAATATTTCTCTAAATTAAAACACCTCCACTGTATGCATATCCAAAATAGACGCAATTAATAAATTTGGTCATCATCATTGGGCAGTATTGCAGCAGTCACTCAGTCACCCAACAGATTAATACAAGCATGTATCGACAGCATCCACACATAAAGTCTATTTCACGAGAATTGATAGTTGTGAGAATTGAATTGGTAGTACAAATAAGGAAAGAGTTAATGAGACCTCACCGTTTAGTTTCCAAAAAAAAATAAAACATTTTTTTTTTATTTCAGTGCGTAGTATCGTATGGTGCTATGACTCTAGCTTCGGTGCCAGCTCGACTGACTGTAGCTAGGCTAGACCTCAGCCAAAATACTCATGCGCAGAGAGTGCTGTATGCCCCAGTCAACAACGACGTCGCCCTGCACTGCCGACCTCCTCTATCAGATCCACCTGCAGTCTTGACGTGGTGGAAGGAAGAAGTATGTATTGCTTTTTATTTAATTTTCTAGTGGGTACTACTTATTACGAGTATGTAAGTGGGCAGCAAAAGGATTCGCGAACTCGAGCGTCAAAAAACATCTAAATGTTGTTTTCAGTTATAATAAAGTTTTTTTTTGGAAAAAAAGAACATGGATACACCTCCGGAGGTGTATCCATGTTCTTTTTTTCCAAAAAAAAAGATTTGATTTACTCGATCCTGATTACATAATTTCTTTATAAAAAATATGTTAAGTTTTGAAATGATAACTAAAGTAATATTTTTAGAATCATAAATCAAACTTTGGGTGTCTTTTCAAAAGTTAATATATTTTTTATAAAAATATTATCTAATTAGGATCGAGTAAGTAATATTTACACCTCTACGTTCTTTTTCTGTAGAAATAAACTTTGATATCATTGAAAACAACATTTACACGTTTTTAAACGTTCGAGATCGCGAAACCTTTTACTGGCTTCCGCGAAGTCTGCGTTCTCCATACAAAGTGAGCTTTCGCACTTCCAGTAATACTCGATTACTGTTTGTCGCACAATTAAAATATAATTTTTGTCGGTCATTGTATTTATTAATCTTTCTGTGTAAAGTTTTTTTTTTTCAAAATCAGAAAAATAATATTTTTTAATAACATAGGTAATATTTAATACCAAAAACAGAAAGATTTTTGTTATTAATTATATTTTAATTAAGAACATAAAAAAATAATTGTACTTCGACTTGGAAGTACGTTTGTATGGGCGTCAAGTCGACTACAGAATCGCGAAATCTGCGTTCTCCATACAAAATAAGCTTTCGAAGTACAATGTACTCGATTACTGTTTGTCGCAGAATTAAAATAATATTTTTGTCGGTCATTGTATTCATTAATTTTTCTGTTAGTTTTTTTTTCAAAATAACAAAAAAGGAATTTACTCAAAATTCCGTATACCATATAACCGTACCTCCCTCAGTATCTCCTATTTTACATTTGTGATGCCTGCTGTTCGTAACCGCATCATTAAGCCGGTATAGTGGGAATCGCCAATACCATTTATGGACTTTGTATGTCTGCTTATCACCAGGTATCTAGCATACCATGTTCTCATAAAATTGTTGGATTATTTATTTGGACATATTACTACTTTATGAGCTAAGTTATTACAATACTGATGCGAAAATAAAAATTCGTTCATTTATTGGGTATCGTTCAAATATTGTTGTGACTTACCTTATTTGATAATTGTTAAGCACCATGTAGGTACTACTTAAATAAGATTACATTAACTAATAAATCTTATAAAACATAAAAAATATTCACAAATAATTCATTCGTTTATATTTTTCCTTTTATAGTTAAGACAATGGGTCCTTGGTCCCATTGGACCGGGGATTCAAAATCGAGATTTATTTTAGGACAAAAAGTATCCACAGAATCCAACGCGGAAACGCAGCTAGTGCGCTATGGGTACTTTTTCATGAAATCCTTGATTGTTTTTTGTCACCCTTTAATTATCTTTGCCAATAGTTTATGTTATTTTACAGTGTTGAGACAACTTACAGCTAACAATTATAACAATTATTTATAAAAATTAACAAACACAAACCATCAATAAGTTATCACAAATAGTTTTTCCTTATTACATAAACAAAAAAAAAATAAATAACCTACATGAATAAAGTTAAATTTAAATTATGTTAGACTCCAACAAATACATCCTAGTTAATGTTAACACTAGTATATAATATATCAATCGTATAATAGTATTAATAATGTTATAATTTGTATATAGGTATTTTTAATAAATTTTAATTCATATATCTTTTAATTTCCAGCGCGGTAGAAAGAAGCACTTAGAATCATCTCATGGAGTCCTGGTACTTCGAAACGTGACTCTAGAGGATTCGGGCACGTATCGGTGCACGGCCACCAATGAGTTGAGTGGTCAAGTTGCAGATCTACCTGAGCGGACCTACCTTCAAGTCCAGCATGAGGGTCATACTACGCCGAGGTTAGTATACGGGGATTTATAAACTAGAGCATTTTTAATGAGTGTTGCAGTTTTTGCAGAAGAAGGTGTGCAAAGCACGTAAGTATTAGTAGGAGCTAGCTGTGTTTACAATACGACCCGATTTCTTTTAAATAAACCGCGACTAAGTGAGGAATAAGTAGTGATCCTAATTCGGGTGTAAAATATTTTTATTTTTTAATCTTATTTATTAAACAAAAGATCCACAGCATAAATTACATATTTTAAATATAATATTTTATTAAGTAAGTAAATTAGGAAGTAAGTATAAAATAGAAATATCAGGTATACTATATACGGTAGGTATATACGATAAATAAAAATATTATAAATATAAATTTACATTCGAGTATCTAAAATGAAAGATGCCCCTTTATATTTTATACCTAAACTTAATTTTCTTTTAAAAACGAAATCCTTTTTGAATATTTTTTTTTAAATTTTTAATCAAGATTCCCGGGAATCTGCTATTTTTTATATGAAAATATATTAAAAAAATTATAAAGGCATTTTTTCGCTGGAAAAAGTTAAATTTAGGTATAATTGCACTCGAATTTCCGATTACTAGTAATAATTCAACGTTCTAACTAACACGTTTTCTTTGCATTCTAGTTTTCTGGAGCCAGAAGAATATGTCGGCACCATGAAGAATGACATGTTGACAAAAATGCTTCACCCTGACCAGCATCTGTCTCTGTGGTGCGGCGTGATCGGTAACCCGCAGCCTAGAGTGCGGTGGTCGCTGAAGAGCCATCATCACCAAGTAACTCAGCTAACCAGCAAAGCGGATGGCCAAGCACTTGTTGTAGCACCCTTTAAGAAGGGAGACGAGGTAAATATATCATCACGGGTGCCTTATGGCGCCCGAGACCGCCTAGACGGCCTCAGGGTACCTAGCGGAGGGGTTTTTAATTCCACCCCGTCGTAGGCGATGGTATGAGTCTTCACCGGACAAGTGGCTAGCTCGTCGCGATGTTTGGATAGACTCAATAACCCATCTATAAACAGTTTCGCAAGTGATTGTGAAAGATTCATTCATTTATTCATTAAAATAATGTTAAATATGGATGGGAATTAAAGCTGGGCACCCTAAAGCCGTCGTCAGTGTTGGAAAGCTCTTTAGCAAATATTTTAACTAAAACGACTTTGGTCCATTTCTTTGTTTAGAAAGTAGATATTAATAAAATAACTCAATACCTACCTACTTATTTCTTTAAAAAAAATCGTTTAGCATGTAGTCTATAGGATCGTTAGATAAACAAGAAAAATAAAATACCTAAAAAATTAGATACGGAACCATCCTAAGGCCTAAAATTTTGAACAAAATGGCAAACATGTTCACTGCCGACATTTCTGTTTTCAATTCAACCAATCAACGCGCGACCATATTTTGTTCTCACGTTTTGAATGGCGAATTTTGGCCTTCACGTCATGAACCATACAAACTGAAAATAACAATATTTTACCTAACCTATCAATGCTTACGAAATGAGATCAGAATAGACTCAACTTAATTAATTATAACCAATATAATATTTGCAGGGTATTTATTCATGTTCAACGGATAACATTCGTCGCGCATGGTTGGTGGTAAGGTACCAGGAGCCCATGTGGGACGGAGCGGCTAAAGGCATGAACGCGAGCGAGGGCCATCCCGCGCGGATATCCTGCGGCAGTCCGCGCGCGGTGCCGGCGCCTGCAGTCTACTGGCTGCTTAATTCTGAACTCCTGGTACCTGGACGCGGCATTCGGATGACTGGTTGGTGTTTTTTTTTTAAATAAATATATATGCTAGTGAGGGACATCCGACACAGATACGTGGTCATCTAAAAGCTGTTTTTTGGACCTGCCATACCACAAAGAATCCTATATATACGAGTATATATATGTATCATCACGGGTGCCATCTATAAACAGTTTCACAAGTTGGTATAGTGAAACTAGGACCGACAGCTTAACGTGCTCTCCGGGACACTATAGTGGTGTTACGAATATTTATAGAATTATTTTTAGAAATAATTATAGAAATATTTTTAGAATTGTACAAATATACATATTTTTTTTGCTATAAACTTATTGGTTGGTACACACCGGGGTCTGAACCAGGGACCTAAGTGTTTTTAAGTCTAAGGTCTAACCAACTCCGCCACCACGTAACAAAGAATCCTATTATGATGTTTATGTCTATCCTGATATTGTATTGCAAAATATGTAGGGTAGCCTTTCTGGATCACCCATAATTGTATTTCATCTGTTTTATAATAAAATTATATTTTAATATATTATCTTCAGATCGAGAGTTGCACATAGAGAGCGTCGAGAAGCGTCACGCGGGCGTCGTGCAGTGCGTGGCCTGCAACGAGCGGGCCTGCGCTTACGACGCCGCATTGCTCACCGTGGAGCCCGCGCAGATATCTAAAGCGGTAATTATTATCTCCTGCAGACAATGCTACGCTTTGCGCTGCGAGACGCTAAAGTTGCACCAGCGATGTGCTATGCAGCTGAACTATGTGCTGTTTCCACTAATGCTAAGCGGCGTAGCGAAGGCCCCGCCGCTAGATAGATGCGGATTCGATGCATCGACAGTAGGGAGAGCTAATTAAGCTCACAATCATAGCAACGAGCATAGCACATATCTAATAGAAAAATAGTCTTTAGCACATATACATATGTTTAGGAAGCCGCCCTAATACCTAAATCGCTTTCTCAAATGTGAGAAAACAAGATGGCCGCCGCCATACAAACTCAAAACAAAAAGTGAGGAAAAAATTTTTTGTGAGTGATAAATTAATTGTAAGTTGCAGTAGTACATATGACTTTCAAAAATACTTTTAATAAACCAGGGCCCTACCGGGGAGCCACATGAAATACCGATCGCCACGTTGATTGATTGAAAGCGAAAATAAAATGTATGTGATTTGACGTTTCTCAGCGATCGAGTTCTATCCATAGACAATATTTCCTATACAATTTTATCCATCGACGCGTCGATCGGTTTGTCGATGTGGCTTCCCGGTAAGGCCCCCGATATCTTAGTCATCGGTGATATTCAAAATTTCACCCCTGAAATCCGAAATTATTATAACAACAAATAGTTATTAAATTATATATGAAACTCAGGATTTTTTATGACGATGGACAGCAAGGTACGATGATTATTAAAAAATAATAGCAATCAGTTTTTCTCGTGTTAAAATAGTTTATAATTAGTACTTATGTCGATATTTTAACTATGAATTAATTGAAAGCTGGTAGAGAACATCTGGCAGCATTAAGTTTGTTTTTATGTAATTTTATAAATTCCAGGGTTACTCTGACGACTTTGAGAAGACGGATAATTTTATACCGCAGCCGCCCAAGAGACATAGTCGCAAGAATTCTAAGAAGCAAGGTACATACATCATAATTCTACCTAAAATACCTTAATTAATTTATTTATTTAAGATAATGGTCTAGAATAGGTATATAAATAACCTTTTCCAAGAAACCATGTGTCGCAAATGAAATAAAAAGAAGATTCTTCCTTCATACAAACTATACCCTATTCACGATAGCAAAAAAAAAAATGTAAACAAGAAAATAAGTGGTTCTCAAACTGTTTTTGTGGTATATATAAAATAAGGTTCTTACTAAAGTATTTCAATTTTATTTTAATGTAATTATTACTCTAATATATAAGGATAAGGTTGTGAACTGTGAAAATTATTTTTAACGATATACTGAGTGAACCAATTTGCATTTAAAAATCAATGATTGCAACGGAATACTTGAACATTACTCAGTTCGCCGAAATTGTTAGCATAATAATAACATGTACAGTTGAAGAGGCGCTGTTATTTTAGGTGCTTTATGTTAGTGAAATTTTTATTACAAACATTAAAAAATAATAAATAGAAAACCATCGTTTTTATTATTCAGATGTAGCTAATTTATAACTTAAATATATATTTTATACATTCGATTAATTAATATTTAATACACAGGAATGTTTTAATTTTTATTGACGCATTTTGTGTTTTCATCAGAAATCCGACAGTTTAAAAACCTATTTTGCATTTGACAGCTGTTTGTTTACATACAATTTTTTGCTATCGTGAATAGGGTATAGTACCTAATTTTAAAATAACCAAATTGTATGGAAAGGCATTATTTTATCATTTGCAACACATGATTCCATGGGAAAAGTTGTTCTAATTGACCAGTAGAGTATCATACTAACCCAAAGTCCAACCTTCTAAAGCAGCCTGTATATCTACTACAATTTTAGTAAGACTTTTTTGTTTTCAGCATCACAACCTATTCCCCCATCTCGTCCGAACGTGACAAGAATAAGTGACAACAGCGTGATGGTGACATGGTCAGTTCCTACCGCCGGGATGCCCATCAGGTTCTATAAGGTAACACTAGTATAATATTATTACGGAAACATATACGTTGTGGCCGAGTTGGTTAGACCTTAGACTTAAAAACACTTAGGGCCCTGGTTCAAACCCCGCTGTGTACCAATGAGTTTTTAATCTATAATATTTTATAAATATTTTTGTTTAACAATACAATTATGGTGCCTCGGAGGGCACGTTAAGCTGTCGTTCCCAGTTTCACTATACCAACTTGTGAAATTGTTTATAGATGGGATTATCGGTCATAAACCGATGTATGTATGTATGTATTTGTATGGAACCATATATACCTATACCGACACGGTTAAGGACTCTCCAGTCTTTAAAGAAACGCGTATAATACGTGCACTGATTATTATACTCTCTGCTGTATTATCGCGCCTCGAGCGTAATGACCATCTTTAAGATACTTGCAAAATACAAGAAAACATTTCTTAAAAACATACCTTTAGAGCTACCACACTAAATGGTTACTTGGTAAAACTAGAACCATGAGAGGGATTCATAATAGTCGCAGCTTAGTTAAAGTTATTCCTTCAAACTGTCTAATTGCATGTAAGAAAAAGTAAATTTTACCGTTTGAAGCTTTAAGTCTTGCCCAACAACTATCGTGACAGTAATTCCTCAATGGGAATATTTATTTAAAATTCTTTATTGCACAAAATTGTACATAGGCGAGCTTAATGCCCTAGGCTTAAATAGTTAAATTACATGATATTATTATATCAGTATCCATTTGAGGTAGAAACAAATATTTGTTTTATGGATAGATAGAATAGTTGAATAAAATTGAACTTAATTTTTCAGGTGCAGTATCGAGAAATATCAAACAACAGCAACAATGCGTGGAACACAGAGAATCTGGACATACATTGCAACATACACTCATATCTAATTGATGGCCTGGAACCCGATAAATATTACAGGTCAGTTAGTACAACATAACATCTTTAAAAAAATTTGGCTGATCAGTGCATAGTAAATAAAGTAACCGCCATATTGTGGATAAATTTGGAACTAATGTCTTCTAACTCAGATTAAATTCGGTCACGGAAAGTAAACTGGATACTCTGATGCCGTCTAGGCGGTCGCTGTAAGGCACCCGTCATGGTACATATTATTATAATTTATTTTAATAGTACTACCAAAGTTTTATTTGGTCATTGAGGCTAAATTATTATTATCCACACATTATAATTCTGTATCAGCTATATGAAATAAGCCAGTTATAGATTGAGCTGTAATCTATAAATGGCTTCACATTTTCACTACTCAGCTATAGAACAAATAAATTATTGAATTAGAAAAAAAATGTATTAATATTATTTGTTGATTTTTTTTTGTATTAGCAAAACAGTTTTGGGGTACAATATAATTAAACGTGGTACATACATTGGCCATTTAATGGCGTAACACCATACGCCATCAAAAAGTTCTGGGAAAAGTTGTCTATTTTATCAGTAGAACCTCATATTAGTCCAAAGTACAAATTTTAAAAAACACCATGTATTAGTTAATTAGGCACCACCTTACTTTCTGCCAGACACGGACGCCGAGAGATAAATATGAGAATTATCATTTTAATAAAAAAAAAAAATGTTCGAATTAATGATTTAATATATATTTTTAGAGATATTAATAAAATTTATTCGATGAAATATTTTACAAAATTAAGGTACCTAAATATTAATATATTATTATTTATAATTAAATTAAAGAGAAAAAATCACTGAGCGGGGCGCCACTTGGTAGAGTACCTAATACGCTGGCAGCATTGCCACGTTGAATGGCAATGCTGATTTTTTGTTTCAAATATTCATAACATTTAGGGTCTATAACATTTAAATAATATTATTATTATTATTATTATTATTATTATTATTATTATTATTATTATTATTATTATTATTATTATTATTATTATTATTATTATTATTATTATTATTATTATTATTATTATTATTATTATTATTATTATTATTATTCATACAGGTTCAGAATATCAGCCGTTTACTCGAACCAAGATAACAAGCAAGGCAAGACCAGCGCCAAATTCTACCTCCAGCGAGGTGGTTTCCAGAAGCCCACCACTCCCATACTTACATCGGCTGTCTCTTTCGCACCCACCGAAATTATGCTTAACTGGACCGTGAGTAGACTTCATATTTGAGAGCAGAAACACAGCAGGACAGCTTTGACTTATAATGGGCTTACGAAGATTTTTTTATTTTTATTATTTCAATGTCTTTTAGGGCCCATTTTTCAATCGTCTGATAAAGTTACCCAACAGATAATTTGTATGAAGAAAGAATCAATTTGACAGTTCTTCATACAAGTTAACTGTAGAATAACTTTATCTGACAATTGAAAAATCAGCCCTTAGTCTATTATAGCGTGCTTAGTCTATTATAGCGTGCTTAGTCTATTATAGCGTGCTTAGTCTATTATAGCGTGCTTAGTCTATTATAGCGTGCTTAGTCTATTATAGCGTGCTTAGTCTATTATAGCGTGCTTAGTCTATTATAGCGTGCTTGTTACGTCTCGCAGATTTTTTAGAATTTAAATATTAACATCTCAAAAACCAGTTAATTATTTTAAAAATAAACAAAATTAGTTTCTTATTTTAGCGTATATTTTCGAAATAAAACGGACTTTTTTTTATTTTTATTATTATTTAATGAAATATTAACAAATTACAAAAACTTTTAAAAATATCCTGTACCCACCTTACCCTATTCTAGCCCCGAATCTTAGAGTACGTACGGTCGCACAGACCTTACCGGAGTGCGTGTAATCGCTATATCTATATACTCGCCCTTTCTTGATTTGAATGAAATAGACAGACTATATATTCTTTAATGAACCACGACATGTGACTTTGTATCCACCTGATATTATGCAGATCAACAAAGTCCATGAATGGGGTCGACTAATACATTATTGATCGCTAAATATGCACTATCCCGGATAAATGATGCAGTTACAAAATGGACGAATTTGCATTACGAGTCTATTTTAATATCCTAGCTGCTTTCTGCATTCTGTGGATTCTCAATGAAGGAATATAATAGAGACCCGCCCTAAGGCCTAAAATGCTTTTCAAAACATGAGAACACAAGATGGCAGACTTTAGGACAGTTTTGGTCTGGAATTCTTATAGCTGCTTCAGTGCCATCTTTAATCCTTCAAAAAAAAAAACTAGATTGATTAAAATAATATAATTTGTCGATATTTTCCAGTGGTCCAGCGGTGCTGGGCCCAAGAACGAAGGGTTCTACGTATACTACCGGGTGCTGTCCACCGCCGGCGAGTACGACAAGGTGTGGGCCGCGCCCGACGCGCGCACCCTGAGGGTAGGCCACCTGCAGCCCGACGTGGCCTACGAACTCAAGATACAGGCCTACACCGAGCAGGCACCTTCTGACTTCTCTGCCATCCTGGTACTTATCACAATTCTTTATCTACCTTTTGGTCCGGAGCTGAGGCTTTTAAATTTTTTAGTACGGATAATAATAATTTTGGGTCCTCGTGGTCAAAACATTTTTTTTAATATATGGCGGAAACAAATATATTTTAGAATAAAAAAAAGTGTAGTATAATAATAATGCTAAATAAATTCTTAATAAAAAAAAATGTACTGCACAAAATATTGAGAACATTGACGTAAAATTTATTTCGAATAAAAAACAATGTCTTTCTCCATACAAACTAGTAATGTTAAAATGACCAACTTGTATGGGGAAACCAACAATTTTTTTAATTTGCGACACATGGTTCCATGGGAAAAGTTGTTCGATTAGATCAGCAGAACCTCATATAAGCTCGTACATCCTTTCTAATTCAGCCTAATTCAAACTTGTACAGAAAGCCAAGACGATGCGCGGCACGACCGTGGCCCCGGCGGTGGTGCCGGCGGCCCCCGAGGTGTCGCGGCGCTCGGGCGCGCTGGTGCCGGCGGCGGGGGCGCTGGGCGCGGCGCTGCTGCTGGCCGCCGCCGTCAGCGCGCTGCTGCTGTGTCGCCGCGCACGACGACCGCCGCTCAGTCAGTATTAACCATCTTTTTTCTTTACTGGAGCCACTGCATCTGACTTCTTTTTTATCGAAGCTACCTGATAAGTAGTCCAGGAATGATAGCAACCACCATTGGCGTATCTAAGGCTATTTTCCAGTTTGGGCCTGCACCCCCACTCCCTCCAGGTAACGCCTAAAGCAAAGATTATAAATTGAATATTTAATGTATGTTTTAATAAGTATAATAATATAAGTGTCCTACGTATAATTTCGAATCGGTAGCCCCATATCCTGGGGTGAGCACCAGATCATTCTGGGGTGGGCATGGATCTCTCTATATACGCCTATGGCAACCAGCGGATGCATACTGGTCACACCTCTGGTAGCCATCATTATGCAGACTTAAGATACTTATTCACGCTTTTAAAGAACTCTAGGTTATAACAGGAAGGAAAAACGCGAGCGTTCGATATTTTAAATAAGGATCTAAAAAACCACGAATGAGGTCGTTCATTGATGTTTAACAACATTAATTAGGCTAAATGATGTAATAAACAAATTATAAAACTATTCCAAATTTCATATAAATAGGCCCAGTAGTTTTCGAGATATTTAATGTGGACAGAAGGACAAACACTTCACAAAGGGACAAAGGGTTCTTTTTTTTTCGTAATCCTAAAAGTACCTATTTATTTATAATTCTATACTTTAATAATAATATTTTTTGATTAAAGCTAATTATTGTGTACATTTTCGCAGAAGAAAAGAACTCCCGCGCAGACAGCAACGCGGGCAACGGCTACATCCCGGCCAAGGTGCCCATCACCATCACGGCCAACCCCATGCACAACGAGGTAACCAATAACTACTGCTTAAATGACTATACTTCTTCTTTTAGTTAATGGCAACCATAGATATAAAACAATATGTCTACCAGTCTCAAATATACATTTTATAGGGTGAGAGTTAAGTATAAATATATATATATATATATATATATATATTATCACGGAGCCCGATACCGCCTAGACGACCTCAGGGGGAGGGGTTTTAATCCCACCTCGTCGTAGCTGATGGTATGAGTCTACACCGAACAAGTGGCTAGCTCGTCGCGATGTTTTGAATAGACTCAATAACCCATCTATAAACAGTTTCACAAGTTGGTACAGTGAAACCGGGACTGACAGCTTAACTTATAACGGATAACGTTAGATTGCCAAAATTATGAAATCCTATAGGTAGGTTTAGTACGTTTCACTTAAGTGTTGTAGCAATGGAACAAATGTTGCCATATTTTGAAAAATACTTTACCCTAAATAAGAGGAAAAATAAAGCAAATAAGGGATCAGTCGGAGAATGATTACATAATTGAAATATTTATGTAATTACCTGAATTAACCTGGATGATCGAATGTTATACTATGGTGGTGATGGGTGTAAGAATTTCAAGCGCCATTTTAGTACACACTTTTTGCATATATAGATTGTTATGTAATATTTGCCGTACGGATTCTTTTTGCAATCTATTTGTGTAATCGCATAAATAGTTGTCCGATTCGACTTGGTCAAATCAATATAGAAAAAAATAATAAGTAAACGTGATTCAGAATACCGATTTTTTTCGATATTGTCATTCGTTTTTGACGTGGAATAGGGCATGATACATCTTAAAGCCATTATGAAAACGCTTACCACTCAAAACATGTGCAAGTCATAAACATTTATTTCCTTACTTTCAATAAATTATAAGTTCATTGAGAAAAAATTACAAGTCATTGGAGTCGTCATTACCTTCATTGCTTGTACGTCGTAAGATTGGCCTTATGGTCCCCAGACCCTATCCACCTTTTTTTTCCATAAAAAAGGAATTGTTTTTAAGATAAAATAATAAAACTGTATTTTTTAATATTATTCGTTCATTTATTTAAACACTTTATTGCACAGTACACAAAAGTTATGTAAAAGACAATGATTAATTTTAGTCTATGTATTTAAACAAGGAAAATATTTTTGAAAAATTATGGTCAGCCCTCTCCAGCCAGTACCATAGGTGCGTTCGTGAAAGTAGGGGTTACAGTACTATAATAGCTACCTATACTCGAAGTCTGGGTTCCCATACAAACTTCTAGTATTTCTCTACTTTTCTTAGAATTAAAATACAATTTGTATTGGTCATTGTATTTATTAATCTTTCTATTGCGGACATTTTTTTAAATCGGAAACAAAACTTTTAATATTATAAATAATCGAAAAATTTTAAGTACAATAAAAAATTAAAAAAACAGTAAAGTGGTAATACTAGAAGTACGCTGGTTGGTCGTCAACACGACTGACGAAACCTTAACATAGCTTTTATAATAGTAAAATTGTGGTTGTCTTCAGGCGGGAGACAGCGCTGTGGAGATGTCTTACATGCACAACAACAACTGCGGCACCAACACTGTCGACGACAACGCGACGCACAACAGGAAGTCTACCAGGAACTATGTGTGACCACTCTAAAATATACTTTAAGCCTCGTAAGTTTTGTGCCTGGTCACACTAAGGGCTTCATAGTTTTTAGTGTACGTTCGTTTTGGATGTTATTTTTGCTCCAAAACTATTAAAAGCACTAGTTTGGCTGTTTTCCATTAGTTTAACGGCGCTTGTATCATGTTGAGAAAAATATAAGCGGTCATCGAGAAATTTAGATTTTTAGTAAAACTGAAGATAAAAAAAGGGAATAGGGGGTAATATTATTTTAGAAATAAATTATAGAAAGTCGAAATATTCTTTGAAAGCATTTTCAAATATGTTACAATACAGGCACCGGGAAGAGGCTAAGATCTATTTAGAATATTAGAAATTTCAACTTTCTATAGCGACTTGTTTTCAAGATATCGATCTATAGACAAAGTGATCCACTCCCTAAACATGATACGAAAACGTAAATTCTTACATAAGATATTTAGTTGTCTTTTTTTGCATGAATTAAATAGTACGTTACAATAAATACCTAATCAATCGCACGCTAAACGAAGCATTGTGGAGTTATCGCCTTATAGTTTGGCAGCAATCTCATGCTCTTTGACTCCATTTTGCGGGAGGTAAAAATTACGGCTACCGACAGAGGTTAAATAACTGTTAATGCAATGTAGAAATTTTCATAGCTAAAATACTGCTGTACATATCTGCCGCTTTACATATCTTTGTAAAGCGGCAATCTCATGGGGCGCTGGAGTAACAGCTGAATTTGTAATCTTCATATAAAGTTATTCGAAAGATATCTTGTATGGAGAATAAATAAATTTGTGTCTTTTTAAAAATTCGCCCCAAATAGTTTTAATTAGTAACATTTAACTTCTAGCTTGGCACTAGGTTTCCTCATTAGCTCCAATTGTTAAGAGGGCGCATAAAGCCAATCAGAAATCTAGATTTCCGATTATGAGAATACCTCAAACTCAACAAATATATCAAATAACATAGTAATAATACAATCTATTTCGAAGTAACTGGCCTTTGAAAAACGTATTAGCATAAAGTAGCCTCGATAGAAAAAAATCGCAAAGTTACCTCCATTTTTTATCGATATTTTTTATTACTTCAATATAAAGTAGATTATAAAGCCATGTTTTATATTACTTATGTAGGAAGATGTATAAGTACTAGTGCACGGCCTAGCGTTTTTGTAAAATTCAAAATATTATGAAAGTTATAGTAAAAAAGAGATTTTTTTGTTTCTCATTCGTAGTACGCTTTGTAAGAGGCATCTTTTATTACACCTGTTTTATTTGCCTTCATACGCCCTCTTAACCTTTAGTTGATTAATACCTACATATATAAATAAGACGACTTTAAGGCGTAACTAGTGTCATGCTATTAGTAAATGTGGCTCGAAACTAGACTTTGCTGTCAAAACTACCTACTCTCTAAACACAGCTCTCAAAGGTAGTGATCCGTTTATTAATACAGACCTAGATTGTAAATTATCTGTCTGAAATGAGAACTGGAACTTCGAACAGTGTTTCTATTTTGCATATGTACATGTTTGTACCTACTATTTTATAAGCAACATCATTTTAAGACAAATATTATTGTCATTTTAGAGTATTAAGATTTATAGAAAGAAGTAGGTATAAAAGAGCAGGTAAGTGTACTTATAGAATTTTGGATATCTATATAAATATTTAGATGTCTATTTTTATATAACATGTTATAAAGTGACAAAATTAATCCTTTGGTAACAAATTAACGATTTAAATATTCAGGTGTTTCGTCTTACATCCTTCCGGTACAAAGATACAATAACGGATTTAAAAAGTTTCCCATTTACAACTCAAGATATTTTTTTTTGTATTTTTATTATAAAGATTTACTGTTTAGACTGACCTATCAAATGTTTTTGAAGTGTCTAAAATATTGCCATTATGAAGAAAATTTAAAGTCGTTTTAAGTAAATATCTAATATTGCTTTTTTTTATTGTTCTAATTATTATTCGGTAAGTCCATAAAGTCACACTATAAGTAATTAAGTGGAGTGTCCTAAAAACCAACCTCCACTATTTTCTTGATGGCAACATTTTTAACCTTTGCTTGTCTCTGTCACTTAGGACGGGTACAATTTATGGTTTTAGGCTGATTTACAGGTAATTTTTGTATTTTGTTGATATTTGACAATACAATTTAAAATCTTAATTTAAGATCAAATGCATAGACACGTTACTTTAAGCTTACTCACTCTAATAGGTGAGAGAGATATTAAGAAGGTTTTTACTACTGTCTCTTTCCTGCCTCCCCACTAAAAACCAGAGAGCTGTTCAATGTTGCCATGCTTAATGTATTTTACTTTAAAATAAATATAAATTGTCTGTAAGTAAAGTATTTTTTCCGCAATTAAATCATTTAAATCTTTGACGTTGTACGAAATTTTTGAGGAATCTCAGAAGCTACGAAAATGTGATATTAATGATTTGTATTATAGAGGGAGAGCTGCAAGACAATTTTGTGTAGGTATTCAAGGGCAATATAAAAAAAATGTAGCACTGTCTAAACACAAAATCGAAGATCTGAGTATAATTTATAATTTGCAATTTTTTTGTTGCAAAAAATGTTACATAAACACAATTTTATTACCTTTTTTATTTTTGTATTTAATAAAACAGAAAAAAATTATATCCTAAACTAAAAAAATAAAAAAATGTTCGTCAGCAATCGATAATCGAATCGAAATACCCATCGAAAGCCAAATGTATAGAGTAAAATTCCTATAGGTACATTTTTATCGATCGATTGAGCGATTCGATTGGCGATTGACGATCGTATTCTTTGCTCAGGCCCCAGGTCTTTGTGTTCTGACAGTGCTAAAAAAGTGTATACAAATGTTCCGGTTTCCTCCAATACCTACAAAAAATCGTCTAACATCTCTCAGGCGTGTGTAAATATTATTGGTCCCTTATGGCCTGGCCCATATATTATAGGTGAAATATATTTTATCCTATATGTTGGTCATTGGGTATTGTACAAAAGTATGAATCTTTTATGTGGCATTTTGTACTATATGTATACTGACGGAGTTAATTGACAGATTTTGTGTCTCGAGAGCGATATGAAATTTACACTAAGACTAGCAGGGTGGTCCAATATTCGCTTACGTTGAATACGTATTCTGTATACGCTGTAAACACCGGTTAAAGATGCTCTTATGTTCGAATTGATATATTTCAAGTGACGTCATTAGCGTCGTGTATTTTATTGCCTTTGGGGGCATTACGTCTGCACCATGGAGATAAAGATGATGTGAGAATAGAAGATGGCCGCCGCCATACAAATAAAAAAAAAGTGAGATCAAAAGCAATCACTGAGCGTTGATTGGTGGAAGTGAGAACAGAATATAGCGACAACGAACTCGTTTGGCATTTAGTTTTAAAGGCCATTTAAGGGAATAATATGTCTATATATAGAACCATATTAATATTATTTTTATGGTCTGCCAACGGAAAACAGGTAGAGCACTGTATTCGGCTATCAGTGTAAACCAATCGGTTCAAATTGATATAGAAAAATATACGCGTGTTTTAGACTAAAACCAATTTGGACCAGAGATGAAATACGTTCGTGAACGTAGGATTTGACTGTATTCGACGTAAGCGCAATGTGTACCACGATATAGGTAACTTCAAAGCGGTTTATGAAAACTGTCCTAAGATCGTGAAGATACCTATAATAGTCAAGCAATATGTCTGTCAATTTACTTTGCGTAGATATATTAAAAATATTATTTTTAAGTCAATTTTAAACATAACTCTTTTAAGAATTAAGTACTAATAAAAAAATATAATATGTACTTACGAAACTATACTTAACTTATAATTATTATGCATTTATTTATTTTTATGTATTTGATACGTTTTAGAATCTCATGGCTGAATTTATTGTTTATAAATTATTTTTAGTTTAATTTAGAATTTTGTCGAGTAACAATACTTGTCTACTTACTGTAATGTTAAAAGCCTTAATTTAAAATGGCAAAGTACTTAATGAATTAATATAGATACCTACTGATAAAGATTTTTTTTGTTTTATTTACACTACACAGTATTAATTTGGTAACAGGTACGTTAGGTAAACGGCGGCCATATTGTTTCTTAAATGTGAAAAGTTTGGTTGTCAAAATAACGGCATCCTATAAATATGATATTAACCAATCAGCAAAACCGAACACTAAAAAGAGTCATGCACTCCATTCCCTTGTATTATATTAGTTATTATTATATAGGTTCTTTTGTCTTAAAAGTTCTTAGAATTCCGTGACGTGACCATTGTACATAAATGATTTCGTTATTTTGATACGCTACCTTTAAAAGAAACAGAATATGGCCTCAGGTATCGAAACGTACCTTTTCCATACTTTTTTTATTGGAGCATGTTATGTGACTGTATCTACCTTGTGGTGAGCAGACCTACAAAGTCCATGAATGGGGTCGATTAATAATTGTTCTGAAACAATATTGATCGCTCCTACTATGCCGGCTAAATTATGCGATTACGAAATGGGCGTCGACAAAGACTAATTGCATTACGAGTTTGATTTAATATACTCGCTACCTTATCGTCAATTAAACCATCCATTTCATAGTTAGGAACATGACTAGGTCACTTGACGGTTTTTGCATCTGTATCGACCGTGGAAGTTATTTACGAAAATGTAAAAGTGTGCACAAGTACCTAAATGTGTACCAAAGTGACGTGATTCTGGATCTTTAAACAATGATTGATAGGACTCAGAAGTTAGTATGTTTCTGTTACTCTCTCCGGGAGTTTTCAACAATCCATGTCCTAGAGTTTTCCGGGATACATGTTTATTTGCATGAGACCTTTGCATATATTTTGAAGTCGAGCATTCTGATTCAGATGAAAGCATATACTTTCTGGATTAGAGCAAAAATTTTGTTAATAGAATCCTTACTCCAGTCCTCAAAGTCTTCAGTTTTCGAATTTGTTAGAAAATTTGGTAATAGGAAAAGTGGGAATTTAATTTTATATGAGCAAAATCATAGAATCACATAACATTGGTCTATTGGTTAACCCTGGTAAGACGCACGTCATGATTGTCGGCTCTGCATATGCATTGCTCGGCATATGCTGAACAGATTGGATTTGGACTCACACTCACTATTAAAGGACAATGGTCATTCTGGACCCAACCGAAAAAGTTTAGAGTTCACAAACAACGATATGCTTACTTAATAATACATAATTTAAGCATTATTTTCCAGTATTCAAAATAATATTAGAAGTTGGGAAAAAAAAGTTCTGACAACTTTTGTTACGTGCTGATTCTTCTGCCTTTTCTGTATATTTGTCCACATTATGCAGAAAAAAATGCTTTATACATTAAAAAATATTATTTTTGCTTATCTGGATTGAGATTTAACAAAATAAAGAGAGATTTCATATTATTTTAAAAGAAAAAGAAAAGGCTGTATGGTATTGTACTTGTATTATACTTGTATTATATATAATTATTTACCTTATAAATTGTTATTTTACAACAACATATAAAGATATTTACAAATACCTATCTTTATTTTAAAACATTTTTCATTGCAAATTTCTTTAAAATATTTTTTTAGAGAAGCAATATTATTATGATTTATATTGTATTGATGATATAACAATAAATCATTATAAGTTTAAATTAATAACTACGATAGAAAATTGCAACAAATTATACTTAATACAAACATTATTATCTATGTAAGTATTTTGTAGATATAGGTCATAACATTGAAGATAATTATATAAGCTAATTATTAATAAATAACTTATTAGGTAAAACAAATAACAAACTAAGCTCTAAGCTTGTACTATGTGTACCAGAACTTGTTATTTTGTAAACACCCAGACCATGACAAACGGTACAGAAAAACGTACTAATATATTTTGCTATGAGTGGGAATCAAACCCACGACCAATAAAAATACAACGCCAAAGGCGCAGCCACTAGTCTATGGAAACATCAATTTATATATTATTAGATAGTATAGTTATGACAATATGTGTAAATTCCTTTACATAATAATAATAATAATATGTAGGACAATTTACACATATTGCTCTGGTTACAAACTAAGCTCTAAGCTTGTACTATGTGTACCAGAAACAACGATATAATACATATTATATTTTATAAACACCCAGACCATGACAAACTGTACAGAAAAACGTACTAATATTTAGAAATAAAAATAATAAAGATAAATGTAAGTAGGTATGCAGATACTATTATCAGCACACAAAGTAAGAACAAAAGTACCACTGTGTCCAATAGTATAATGTTATTTATTCATAGTGTTATCACTTTTATGCTTATTACATTGACCCTATACACAGGGTGTTTGTTTGGTTTCAATATTAAAAACCTAGAGATGATTTATAAAACTCAATGTTAATAGGTGGAAGGAATTTCTGTACAATTTCGCTAGGCTGACCGACGTATCGTATAATATGTTATGGGCCCAGACGCCTGTTAGATTAGGGAAAGTGATAGGGACTATAGGGAGTGAAGAAAAATGTGTTAAATAATTATTCACACGGTGCACACAAAAAAAATGGCGTATTAATTTTGTTACCAACTGAAGAAAAACTGAAAGTTTCAATAATAAAAATAAAATTTAGAATTTAAAAACCTAGTGTGAAGTTTGTCTCTATTAATAAAATTCCAACTTTACGTAGGTACCACTTGTAGGGCAGAGAGTGGGGTCATATGAGCCACGGGGTCTCGTGCGCCACCTCCAGTTGTGAGGACATAGAACATTATTTAGATATACGTGCGAGTTGTCATAAGACGCGGGAGGAGCATGTGGGCCGACCACGGTTGTGTTAGCCGCCGGCGATTCGTTTGAATGATAGTGTACGCTTCTCCTGTTTTCGCGCCAAAAATGAATAAACAGTGTTTGACGCATTTACTGGTTTAATCCTGTTTCTGAATTATTTCGCCAGTTACGTAAATATATTTTGTTAGCCTGATAATTGTTTTTATGATTACAACATTGAATTTAATCTAATAACTAAAGGTTTGCAGTAGCTTGGGGAAATAACCGTTAAAGTGGTGGTGGGATCACTTGAGCCAAAACAAGCGGGGTCAATTGAACACGCCAGAGAAGGAACAACTAGCAGAGTAAGCGAATAATGAAAATACAAAAGACTAAAAAAGGGCCGTGAATAAAGTAATTTTAGTAAGTTCTAATGATGACAGACCTTTAACAAAAGTCAAGAGAGGAAATAAGTAAAGCATACACCTCAGTAGGCCAACCTCTTCTGACACCGAAGAAGAAGGGTATTTCTATCTTATGCGTGTCGAAGCTTAAGTTCCTATTATTATAATATGTCTAAATTTTATATTCATGTGTTGATCCATGAGATATTTTAATAAAGATTAATTCAAAATTGTATTTATCTCTCAGTGGCTCAAGTGACCCCCGGGGGTGGTTCTATGATTTTTGTCAAAAACAATTGTGGTTTTTATAATATTACTTTTCAATTTGATAGGTAAACTATTAAACGTCATTTATAATACACAACTGTTATATTTAATATTATGCTGTACTAACCAAAAACATGATTAATTGACTCCGCTCTGCTCTACTATTATTTCTTCTGTGGTACAACTGAAGTAACAATGAAAATAATGTAATTCTATGTTAAAGTATCGGAAGAACTCTTTAACGGCTAACAGAATAAGTATAGAATAACAGAATAGGGCGCCGTAAGGCACCCGTGATCATTTATTTATTTATTATTACCAATATTTTTCAAAAAGAAGCAGAAGCTGCTGATATTTGGAAAACGAAATCTATAGATCAACTTCCTAATTGCATATCGCAAACAGAACTAGATGACATTATAAACAAAATTTTCTTTCATAATTTGTACAGAAGACTAAGCCCGGCTTAATGCAAGTTGCAAAAGCGAGCCCAGCACCTGGTTACGTGCTATTCCCTCTCCACGTGCGGGCACGCTACTGGACGCTGGCTCACTCCGTATAGCAGCAGCATTACGCTTAGGGTGTACTATATACGAATCCCATGTTTGAATTTGCGGCGACATAGTTGACTCTCAAGGTAGTAGGTACTCATTATTATACTATGCTCAAGGTCATCATGGTCTTTTGTGTCAAAAAAGTGCTGGTCGTTTTTCAAGACACCACAACATCAAGGGCATTCTCTGTAAGTCATTATCAAAAGCAAACGTTCTTTCTGTTCTTGAACCCTTAGGTCTACAAATATCTGATGGGAAAAGACCTGACGGTATGACTATTATACTATAAAAATGTGGTCGTACTTTGGTCTGGGATGCGACCTGCGTGGACACACTTTGTCGGAGTCACGTTTCGTCATCTTCCAAACATGCAGCTGCAGCATGAACTGCAGCTGAACAAGCAGTACAAATAAAGCTTCACAAGTATGCAGAGCTTCTGAACTCACACATATTTTTGGCGTTTTCCGTTGAGACAATGGATTCGTGGTCCAAGGATGCTAGCAAATTTATCTGTGATCTGGGAAAAAAAATTGCCACTGCTGATCCTCTGAGCAAGGAGTACCTGGTTGAAAGGTGCAGCATTGCTATTCAACGGGGTAACGCCGCCAGTGTCCTTAGTACACTACGCCCATTGTCTCATTTTCAAAATTTTTTATATTTTAATTAATTATTTTTATTGGTAGGTTAATTCCTCGTCCTTATTTTATCGAAAACGTCACCAAAAACGTCCTCGTAGATAGGTAAATGTGATCAGTTAATTTTTTAACCTAAAAGGCGGCAAGTGCTGGCCGCTACGTTGAATATCTCACTTTCAGTTGACATTTCGAGTTGGTAACAAAGATATTCAGATTAAGAAGGGCCTTATTAGTTTAAAAAATCATGTTACCAAAAAGTAATATTTTGCTTCTTGGAAGGATTTTTTTGCATTTTTTGTCGTGACTATAAGCATGTATTAAGGGTTTAATAAGAAATAATTAAAAAGCTATAGAACTTGCTTCGTCACAAACTAACTTGAATATCAAAAATAAATTAAATATTGTAAAAAAAATACTATGTAGTGATTTTTCAATACATATTTTGGTGAAATTATTATTAGTACGAACAATGGTCAAACCGCGCTCGTGTTAAAAGGTATAAAACATAGAATATAATCAAAATAAATGTATACTTGAAATAAAATAAATATTACATAATAAACTATTGATATATGTTTTTTTACCAATATAAATTGTTGTAGTTTTGTCGCTTGCAGAGCCAGTTAAAAAGTACCAAGTTTTTACTTTTTGGAAAATATAAATACATTTTTTATTAAAATAATATATAGGGGACGTTATAAATTTTTGCATACATTTCAAGTTAAAGAGTTACTCTTTGCATAATAATAGTTGTGTGTGTATCGAGTAAATTTCTTTGACAAACAATTTTCGTTTTGTTGTACTAGATTTTCTTAATACAGCCTTAATCACGAATATCCCTTGAAAAAAACTGTACAGACCCTTTTTATAGCTGCCATCGCTCATTCTTCGTTGCTTGTTTATTCGTCATTTTTAAAAAGTTGTTCACCGAAAAATTTTTTCTATTCCCTTTTTATGTTCAGCTCTATCTTGGTGTCGATTAAAATATTTTTTTACCACCGTGACTTACATTATTTATAAATTCTTTCTGACACATCAACGTTTTCTTTATGCAGGTTTTAAACACGAAAATCCTTTGAAAAGTACACACCCGTTTTACTTTATGTTTAGGAGTTCTATAACAGGAATTCACATTGAACTCCAACTTCTTATCACCTGAAAGAACAAGATTTTATATTAATTTGTAAGCATAATTAATAAAATTTAGTAATTTATTTATTTTAGTAATGAACAATTAATAATATAATATTACTTAAAAATAAAACAACTAAATTAAAATACTTACCTGTTTTCTATGTACTCGTAAATGACCTATAAATTAAAAATATTATCTAGAATTGTGCCGTGCGGCATAGTCCCCAAAATGCTGGCGGCATTACCCCTTTGTATAATTAAGCTAATTTGCTGGGAGAAAATTGCCGCCGCTTTAGGGTCACCCGAGACGTGAACCAGAACGCTTTCCAATATCTGTAACTAGTTTTTTAGTATCCGATGACCACGGGCCCAAAGTCTCGACTGCAAAAGCCACAAATATATAAATATCCGATAAAGACCTATATTTGCGGTGCTTGAGGGCCTGTGCATTTTCGGAAGCCGCTCCGGCTCTCAGTGCGGAGTTCCGGATGTTAGACGCTGCCAATGTATCCACACAGGTCGCATCCCACACCAGACTCTGACCGAGACTCCATGGCACGACGGTGGTACCACCCGGCCTCTTGCCATCGTCGCGACATATGCCGAGCGGCTCCAAAATAGAAGGTACAGACACCGTAGTTAGAGCTCGCCGTATTAGCTCATTTAAACCACTGTGTCTGTACATTCTACCTGCGCTTTTCTGACAAGAGAGCCCGTGGTGACCGGATCGGTCCACCTCTCGTCCGCACGGACTCTGATGGGGCTCGCATATCCGTATACCTAGTCTTAAAGAAATTAATAATTGTAATGAAGTGGGGACTAGTAAAGTTTCATATTTTTATAATAAGCGTGCCCGGTCGGAGTCTTCGTTGCAATCACTTAATAATTTATTACAACTTTGCCAGTGTACCAGGCAAGTCCCACGCTTTCTGACTGGCTGCATCCTTTGGAGCTTCCTCTCCAGGATATGTATCGCTCCACGCCGCCTTAGCCTCCTCCAAGTAACACATCACCCTCACATCGTCTGAGGTTACACCTAGTATTGTACCAACGTGTGGGTGTGCACTATGGACAGAGGACAAGAAAGCGGGGAGCGCTACACTTGAAGGTAAACGGATTCCTAGTAATAAGATTTTAATTTTGTAGTTTGTTAAATAATTAATCTTCAACCATAGATCCTATTAAAATAATAATATATAATTATTATTTGCACGCGCTGTAGAGTTTTAAATATGCTGGTGAATAATATAAAGTTATCGGGTCCGATCATTAATATTCAGTATCGTGTCACATATCCACAATGAACACCACAATATGGTTATTACTTATTTTGGGTAAGTTTTTAAGTATAGTAAATAATCCACTAATTATATTTGAAAGAAGTACCACTAATTATAGTTAAAGCAAACTTTTTTTATTATTTCTATTGGAGAACGTTTAGATGTGTATCTATTGTGTCTAACAAATTGGTTTGTAACAAATTATATTAATAAACATTTTTTAATTTTGATTAAGAAATTTATCGCGGATTTATCTCTAAATAAATAAGAATGTTTTTGAGAAAAAATAAACAAAATCGGAAACAACCCTAGGCGAGTTTTCAAGCTGCTAAGCCTATTTATATGCTTTTTTTTGTTAAATATCTATTAGCTTTGGGGGTGAAATACCTATATTATTGCGCAGGTAATTTTTTCTTATGTCAGTGATACGATGACCTGGAAGCTATGGGCTATACTTAAAATTTTAATAAGGCGGAAGGCATCTATAACTTCTTCTAGGCCGACCGGCCGGACTTATTGTACAGATGCAAAAACCGTCAAGTGACCTAGTCATGTCTCGGTTTTAGTCTGTGGATTCACTGGTTTTCCGGAGACTGCTGCATCGATTTCTAGTCGAGATGGTAGTCTTCTTTAATGGTACGGTTACGAAACTGGCGATTGATTTGATGAGCGAGGATATCAAAATAGACTCGTAATGCCGTCCATGTCGCCGCCCATTTCGTAACCGCATCATTTAGTCGACATGGTGGGAGCGAATCAAAGGTCTGCTTTACATCAGGTAACATGACATAATAACTGGTTTGTAACAATAATCAAGTTTATTTTATTTTATTCAGGAATATCATTATGCGAATGTCGAAGAATACAATTCTTTCGACGCGACTATAAACACATCGCTGCTTATGACGCGTATTATAAACTGCACGAACAAGCTTCCAATTGGACAAGTGCATTGCTAAAATGTGACTCCGAAGGTGCTTCACTTTTTTACCCCAGCGATGACCAAGAAATTAGCTCTGTATGGCATAATTTAGATGATGATATAAACTTAAAAGAAAATTATGAAATATACGTCGGCTTTCATAATACTTTCAATATGGGACAATATATAACAGTCGATGGTAAGTATAAGGACCACCTAATCCAATCAGAGTTTCTTCCTTCTTCATCCAATCCTTAAGTTTCTTCCTAATCCAATCAGAGTTTCTTCTTCCTGAGTTTGTACTTGTACAAACTAAGGGCCTTACGGGCAGCGTCTGAGTCCACTGTTGGACTTTTGACAGCTTTTGGATTCTCAGCGGTATCACAAAAGAAATAATAGTAGGTAAGCGCATGGCGATATGTCGGGGTTTATCCCTCCTGATGAGAGCTCTTTAAGTACGCTTTCATATGCTATATGCATATAGGTAACTCAATGGCTATTTTACTCTGTTAGTTTGTATGAAGCACCAGACTATTTTACTTGCTGGTTGGTATCTTTTTCTCAGGGATGTATCCGGGGGGACTTTACAACTAGAGTTTACGCCCTTAAAGATACCGATCCATATAACTTTGTTAATGCGATTGATGGTCATTAAAAAATATCTGGAGCCAATATAATGATAATAATATAATATAAGAATTAATATTTAAGGCGTGGATATGGTTGGTGAGGTTGATCGCACCAGGGGCACCCTTGCGATGGATATGATAAAATCAGATATTAAATGAAATCAGCTAACCACCTAGACCACATTGTTAAAAAAAATATATTTGACTATTCATAAATATCTGTAAAGAAATTTATTATTTTTTATTTACATGAAATAAATAATTTTTATTTGATTTCCTCTCAGTAGTCGACAATATTCTGTCTAAGTACACATCGAACAAATTTTCGGGTAGATTCAATAAACCATCTATAAACAGTTTCACAAGTAGTATAGTGAAACTGGCGTGTTGTCAAGACAAAGTATTTTTTTAATTTATTTAAAACTCATTGTAGTAGGACTAACAAACTCGGCCATCACGTACATATAAATACATATTCTATATTTATATACCTATAATAATTTGATAAATAAGGATCCCGGTGTGTACCAATGAGTTTTTAATTAAAAAAAATATATACATTTGTTTGACAACACCACTATAGTGCCTCGGAGAGCACGTTAAGCTGTCGGTCCCGGTTTCACTATACCAACTTGTGAAACTATTTACAGATGGGTTATTGAATCTATTCAAAACATCGCGACGAGCTTGCCACTTGTTCGGTGTAGAGGTGGGATTAAAAAACCCTTCAAAAACACCTAAAAGTGCAAATCTTGTTATTAGGGAGTGCATTATATTTTGGGAAAGAGCAAGAATTCCCACAAAAGCATAAATTTCCTAACCGCGTAAAGAAACTTGTTGTATATTTTTATATAATGTTTGGAGAGAACTGCAAAATAATTGTAAGAAGACTTAGGTCACTTTCAAGAACGGTGAAAATAATTTTAAAATTGTTCTTGATAACTTATTTGATATTGCACATGCACTTTAAGAGAATGAAAATAGAGGAAGACAAAGCATTTTTAAAGAAATAAAGAAAGCCAGGTCGACCGTGATGCTTAGGTGGTGTAGCCAAAAAACTGGCGGAAAAAAAAGAAAGAGCTAGGCAAAGACGATTGGACTTATTGGCTGTTGATTCTACTTCCACTACAAATACCTCAGAATATCCAGAAGATCCGGACGAAGGACATATTTTGGATTCTGACTCAACTTGCCAGACGTTCCCTGTCCTGAAAAAAGTTCAAAAATAGGTAGAAAGAATCTCATCACACCTAAATTTGTCGCAGCCTTAGATCGATGCCAATTAAGCATAAGAGACTCGTTTACATTCTTCATGCAGTCGTATATACCTGACGTAGTCACAGTCCATTGGGATGGAAAACTATTACCCGGATTGGATGTACAAAGTTCAAAAGAAGAACGTTTGCCAATTGTTAGAGAACAGTTTCTTGCAGTGCCAAAGCTAGAGAGTTCTTCTGGAAAATACCAAGCTAAAGCCATTCCAACTGCTTTTTTAAATTGTAACCTTCATAATAAAGTTTAAATAATGTGCTACGATACAACAGCTTCGAATACTGGGCGTTTCAATGGAGCTTGTGCTGTTTTGGAGCAGACTTTAGAAAGAGAACTATTGTTTTTCGCTTGTCGTCATCATGTTTATGAATTGGTTCTGAAAACTGTATTCGAAACCAAGATAAAGCAAACTACTAGTAGCCCAGATAATACGATCTTCAAAAAGTTCAGAGACAATTGGAAAAACATAGATTCCAGTAACATTAAACTATCTCTTGATTTAGTAAAAGAACATGTTGATGAGACAAACATTACATCTTTGATAATATTTTATAAGGCAGAACTGGACAAAGGTTTTATAACAGACGATTACCGTGAATTGGTTGAACTGTGCGTAGTGTTTCTGGGAGCAGATACAGAGAAGAAATTAAAACTCAGGCCCCTGGAGCTATGCATCAGGTACGATGGATGGCAAGAGCGATATTTTCTTTAAAAATATGTTTTCTTCAGTCACAATTTAAAATGATTGCGAAGGACAAAAAGGCCCTACAAGATGTTTGCTTATTTATCGTCACATTGTATGTTAAACCTTGGCTCAGTAATGTACAGTGGCGACTAAAGCACCGAACCAAGAATTATGATTTTTGAAGTCGCTGAAAGAGTACGAAAAAGGTGACGCAACAATTTCTAAAGCTTCTATAAGCAAGAAAAAACGCTGGTGTGATGATTTTGTAGTCGGAAAAGAGCAAACAACTTCTATCTCGACTGCAGATCGACGACAGCTTTCTTCAGGAAGATGTATCTTCTTGGGATGATAATGCTGCTTTTCTGGAAACTAACAGAAGAATAGGCCGTTTAATGGTTGTAAATGATACTGCTGAAAGGGCTGTCAGATTAATGCAAGATTTTAAAGGACTTACCATGGCAGAAGAAAAACAAAAACGACAGATCTTTTTGCGCTGTATCCAGGAATATAGAAATTTGTATCCGGACTGTAAAAAAACTACCCTAAAGAGAAGTTACCCTGGATGATTGTTATTATTTTATCTATTTAAATAAATATTACGGTTTATGGTTATTTCATTTTAAGTCTTATTTACATAATTTGTTGAATTTAGATTAGTTTTATAGCAGACCGAAATGCACTCGAGACCGCCTAGACGGCCCCAGGGTACCCAGCGGAGGGGTTTTAATCCCACCTCGTCGTAGCCGATGGTATGAGTCTACACCGAACAAGTGGCTAGCTCGTCGCGATGTTTTGAATAGACTCAATAACTCATCTATAATCAGTTTCACAAGTTGACATAGTGAAACCGATAGCCTCGGAGAGCACTCTCCGAGGCACTAAGTGGTGTTGTCAAACAAATGTACATACATTTTTTAATTAAAACTCATTGGTACAGACTGGGATTTGAACCAGGGACTTAAGTGTTTTTAAGTCCAAGGTCTAACCAACTCGGCCACCACGTATAAATATTTTTAATTTGTTTATTTCAGGCAATGTTACTCCAATGCCATTATCGTGGATATCAGAAGAGAAGGGTAATGAGGAAAATAATGATGGTAGTGACTGTTTGACAGTAAATGGTATAGGATTTTACAGACAAACTTCTTGTGAAATGATGCGTTCATTTGTATGTAAGAAAGAAGATACAAGCCAATGTCCTACAATAGATACAAGTAAGTATATTAACAACAAATAAATAATTTAATAAGGCATTAATAATAATAAAATAATACACGCCTTTTGTAAATGACAAATCATATGTCTGTTTTGACTGCATTCTTTATTTTATTTCGTTTATTTACCAATAAACGAATTAAAATAAAGAATTCAAAAATAATGAATTCCTGGTAGCGTTCTAAGCTGTTTAATTGCTGATATAAAGAAAGGATGAGCTTAGTGACCGTCTCCCTATAAAAGGCAAGGGGATCTTCCTATAAAATGTATGGAAAGATACTCGTTTTGTAAAATAAATATATATGATAAAATCCCTACAAAAAACCTTATTTAATGATTTTATCTCAAAAAAACTATTAAGCTATTTTTTTTTGTTAGTAGTATAAACTTATAAAAACCTAAAGAATCTATAATATGATGGATCATTACGATCTGCTGCACGTCTAAAAATTCGTAACGTTACCATTTACGACATTTTAAGTTACAGTTTTGGCAAAAAAATACTTTTAAAAATCTTGACAATAGGCCCGAGTCCAAGTGCGAAAGAAATCGCACACCATCATGGAACAACGCAATGGAATTACTCCGCAATAAAAATGTTTGTTTCATTACAAGAAGTAATCGTCTTTGAAGAAAAGAGGAATATAAATAATAGCCTTATTAAGATAACTGTGGCTTACAAAATGGCTATATCTTTAATGCGCGATTACATATCAAATATATCTAAATTAGAAATCTGATTGATTTAAATATAGAATAATAGAGCTGATGTTCCCATACACGAGTTTGACTCAAGTTGCTTTTTTTTTTTTTATGAGTGCTCGGCATGTGACCTCACATCTACCTGATGGAAAGCAGTATGAAGGTCCAAGTACAAATGCAACCAACAATTCCGATCTACGTAACCGTTGATTGCACCTATTATGCCGGCTTAAGATACCTATACACGCTTTGTTTAAAGGACTCGAGATTATAGGAAGAAGGAAACACGCGAGCAGGTAGAGCATTCCACATTTTAATAGAGCGACATATATACGAATCACCAAATTTTTTAGTGCGGGTTGTTATATCTGCCACAGTATATGCATGCATTTTGTTACCCGCTCGTGAAGTCCTATATCGGAAAAGAGAAGGAGGAATGAGATGAAAAAGTTCTTCAGAGCACTCTCCATGCTTTCAAAATATTTTTTATAACATTTAAAAATAGATTTTTTTTTTAGACTACATATACAAAAATGGTAAATGTTATAAAATTAGTAAACAAAAACAGTTGTTTATGGAAGCTGCCTCCACTTGCTTCAACGAAGGTGCGCGACTAGTTACTGAAATCTCGGAGAACATAAAAGAACTTATTACTGACCACACCGAATATCATATGGGAGGAGTAAAATTGCCAACCGGAAAAATATTTTCAACTAGAGGTATGTAAGGCGAAAAGTTCACGGTTTAACAATGAAAGATGCGATTTCTAGTTAAAAAATGGATAATATATTTTATACATAATCTTTTTTGACTTCAACACACTTTCTGTGCACTTTTTTACTGTTGACATGGGCTCCCGTTAACTTTTATCAACTTTAGATAAATTACTTCAGATGAAGCCCCCTAAAATTCATCTCTAAACTCATAGGATTTAAGTGCCTGGAGTTATGCTGCCGAGAATTTCTCTCGGCAATGACCTTCCCACCGGCGGCCATGCGTTGAGTGCTTTGTCAAATATGCGTCGAGCGAGCTGTTCAACATACGTTTCCTCAAATATCATCTTCTTTTCGCCGCTGATCGTGGAGTTGCGCGCAAACCACGGAGCGCCGGATGCCATGCCGGATAGAGACATTCTGCTGACGCTAGATCCGTGTATTTTTCGTGGCCGTGGCCGTCATTGTCCGTCTATTTGACCTCCTATCCCGCGGCGTGTCGTCATAAGGGCTGCTGTTTTATCCAAGCTGACGGACAAGCCACTTAAGCCAGGAAGGAAGTATATCCAGCATTCTTACCATTTTCGTGAAGACGAGTCTGGGGGTTCTGGACGAGTAGAAATAGACGCTATAATCCGTAAACAGCGCCAGCTTTACATCCTGTTTTCACCAGAGGAATGCAAGAGAGTAGGAATATCATTGGTGTACAGAGCAATGCTGTGTTGTAGAGGTGTACTGGTTTATGAGGGACTCCAACCTCAATAGAATACTCCTTAGAGGTTTTTCTCTCCAGGGCCACGTGTGGCGGTTGCTCAGAAAGGATGCTTGTGTAAGCATGGCCGTAAGCGGCACTGGCGATTTTAGGAGTTTGAAAAGAGACCCGTATACTCGAAACATTGAATGACTTCTCGATATCGAGAACAATCCCAACAGTGATTCGGCCCTTCTTAATCTTACTCGCCAAGTGATGTAGCACGCGGGTAAGGTGAAGTTTAGTACTGTGACCCTCACGGAAACCGTACTGTTCTTTACACAGTTCGAAATAGGCTTTCAGTCTCAGAAGGAACAGTTTCTCAAACAGCTTTGAAAGATCATCATCATCATAATCATAAACAACCGTAGGACGTCCACTGCTGGACATAAGCCTCACCTATAGATTTCCAAAGAGACCGGTTGGAAGCGGCTTGCATCCAACGAGCTCCCGCAGTTTTAATAAAGTCGTCGTTCCACCTTGTGGGTGGACGTCCATCGGACATCAGTTCTGCGTGCTATGTGCCCTGCTCACTGCCATTTCAAGATGCTGATTCGCTGGGCTATGTCAGTAACTTTGGTTCGTCTCGGATCTCCTCATTTCTGATTCAATCTCGCAGAGAGACTCCGGGAATAGCCCCCTCCATAGCACGTTGTGCTATTTCGAGTTTGCTAATAATTTTTGCTAATTACTTTTCTGGGAGCCCACGTTATCAAATTATTACATAATAGCAGGTAGTACATAAAATTGAAATTCTCTGGCGAAGATGTCATGTTAAAGTAATAACTTTTAAACAAAAAATAAATACACCCAGTTATTATTTAAAAGTTATTCCATCATATTGGTTAAGTAAATGATTAAAATGATTATTAATATCATATAGGTACTTTAATAATTCCCTAGAAAAAAATATTGTTTAGGTTAATTGCACACGAATTTCTGATCACATTACTAAAGACTCGGGTAAATTCTATTTATTTAAATGAATTGTAAACCCTAGGTATGCAACTCGTCCAGTTTGAGGGTGGCAACGAAGATTTTGGATGTCTAAAAATGAGAAGGTACAATGATTACCGAAGCGGTCCAATTAATATCTACCATAGTAGCTGTGACTCAAGCCTAAAATATATTTGCGTAATGGACGTCTAAAACTAATAACAAATGATAATAATAACAGGGTAGTAATACATAATCTATACAGCCGTGTATCTATAATACATCAGGGTAAATTTAAAAGGTTGTACTTTGGGCTAATATGAGGCTCTACTGATCAAATTAAAAAAATTAACTATGTGTCGCAAATGAAAAAAAAATTGCCTCCCCAAACAAATTGGTAATTTTAACATTTTGACAATTTTAACTAAAAAAATCATTTTTTTAAATAATTCTGTGTTTGTAATAATATTAATTTAAAAATAATTGATTTTTTTTTTTATTTGCGACTCATGTTCCATGGGAGAAGTTGCTCGATTTGATTAGTGGTGCCTCCTATTAGCCCAAAATACAACCTTTTAAGGTCACCATGTATATCGGGTACATACTTATTATCTATCTATGTATAAATATCTACTGCGTTTTTTCAATGTTAATACTATAAAGGTATATCCCTAATAATTTGTTATTAATAAGACTTAGGGCTGATTTTTCAATCGTCAGATGAAGTTATTCCACAGATAACTTGTATGGAGAATAAATAAATTTGACAGTTCTTCATACAACTCAACTTTAACTTAAATAGAGCAACTACTAACTATAGACAAAATTCCTTCCTTATTCGCGCGTGTAGCACATACAACGATTTGAGTCGTTCAATGGAACATGATTTATTTAATGATAAAAGTGCGGCACTTAGGCGGTCGTTGACAGGCTTATTTTTTAATGACATAGACTGATTAGTTATTTTTTGTTTACTTTCATGCTGTGTTCATTCTTCTTCTTGTTAATATTATTTGTTTTATTGTTGTTACGTAATCTAATTTTATTTTAAGTTGTGTCTAAAGTTATATACCATGTATCTATCAGTGAAAACCTATTGTTACCTTTCTATGTTTATATAAGTGTTATGTTATGATTTATGGAAGTTGGTTTTCCAAATACCTAATAAATAAATAAAAAAAAAAAAAAAAAAAAATACAAGTTAAACTGTAGAATGACTTCATCTAACGATTGAAAAATCAGCCCTTATAAATAAAATAGATCTATGTTAAAAAAGTTTGTTTTATTTATCTTAGTTTAGGGCGAGCTGGGGCCTTACCAAAGAGACAATCGATCGAATCGAAATACCCATCGAAAGCCAAATGTATGGGATTTCACGTTTCTTGTCGATCAGGCTCTACACATAGAGTAAAATTCCTATACATTTTTATCGATCGATGCGGCGTTTTGATTGGCTATAGTGTTCTTTGGTCAGGCCCCAGGGGCCTAATCACGTGCTGCGATCGTCTGCGACGACAAGACGTTGAGTAAACAATAAATATGGAAATATAAGTTCTATTATGTAAAATATATACAATTGAAATTTATATGCTCCAAACATGTTCAAACAGGCGAAAAATTCGTGTATTTTAATATGGCGTCATTTTTATATGCGACCTAATACAGACTACACAATACCCCGTTAAGCCGAAAGAAGGTTAAATGGGGCTTTATAACGAGTTCATTCACAATATTTAAGAACCGTAGTAACGCGTAATAACATACCCCAAAATATGTATATCGATTAGTCTACACCGAACAAGTGGCTAGCTCGTCGCGTTGTTTTGTATGTATGTTAATGTATACTAATTTGTTATTAAAATTTAGATTTGTATATAAAATAAATCTACGAAAAACAGATTATTTTTTATTTGACACAAACCTCTTTTGATTCGAACGACGGCCGACGGGTTCGATTTTAAGTTGTAGTTTTTGTTAAAAAGTTACTTCATTGAATAGCTTACGGCTGGGTAACTATAGTAACTGGTAAAATTTATACTGAAATTATGGTAGCGGTAGATAATGCCACTAGGCATTCTTTACTAGTTATCAATCAAATGCTACTAGTAAAACCTTTGAAACAATTTTAGAAACAGGTGTATAAAAAAAAAGATAATGATTATTATAATAAATGATAATAATAATAAGAAATAAACTTCATTATTTGATAAAAACAAGTTAAGCGTATTACGCTTTCGGTATATTACGCTTTTCTCTTGGCTCTTACAATGTTTAAAATAACAACACTTTTAGTAAAATCTAATAATTATTAAAATAAAAGTTACAAAACAAAAGATATAAATGTGTATGTGTAAACATGTTTATGAAATATATGTATTTGTGTTTGTGCGTGTGTGTATGCATGAGTATGTGTGAACACAATATTAATAGTATCTACATGTATATGGGATATAGTTCAGCGCTCCAAGCTGAAATTTTGAGAACTTAAAATGCAGGCGTGTGATTGGTGAAAATGTTAACGCAGTAGTATAGTTAACGCGAAAGTAAATGTTAAAAATTCTTACACTAGGGCTACAGTAATATTTAAAATCATCATTATTAACCTCACGGGGATGCCAAATAATTTAGGATTAATATTGTAACTGAAATTATAATTTCGTTCTTGTTAGTAACATCGATTGAAAAATGAATAACTTACAAACAGAAAGAACACCGGTTTAATTGTGTGTTGTAGTGTGGTGGGGAAGCAGTAGGGGAATTAGAAAGTTTTTTTTTTTTCTTTATTGGAGCACGGCATGTGACTTTGTATCTACCTGATGTTGAGCAGACCTACAATGTCCATGAATGTGGTTGATCAATAATTGTTCTTAAACAAAATTTATCGCTTCCACTATGCTGGCTAAATGATGCGATTACGAAATGGGAGGCGACAAATTGCATTACGAATATATTTTAATATACTCGCTGCCTTATCGTCAATTTATTCCATTTCGTACCCAGAAAGGAGACTACCACCTCGACAAGAAATCGATGCAGAAATTGCCTGAAAACCGGTGAATCCACAGACTAAAACCGAAACTTGACTAGGTCACTTGATGGTATTTGCATCTGTATGGGCGGTGGTAACGAGACCGGTCGGTCGGCCTAACGAAGTGGCATTCTAAATATATTATATTTTAGGTAGGAGCAAGGTCTCTATGCTCCCACCTAAAATAATATATTTAGAATGGCCTTTTGGGCTCTTTCTAGTTCATTGAAATAAGTAGAATAAAAAAAAAGATATATTGTTTTTGCGTTCTCTAGCGGATAACGCAATTATGGCAGCAAAGTAGTGAAAACGCGGGACAATATTGAGAAGTTGGAATTAACGTTTATGTGGAATGTATTACTATTAAAGGAAAATAAGTGGATAGTCAAACCATGCTCATCCGTACATTGTATTGTTCTGAATAAAAAGTCAAAAGACTATCCTCTAATAGGGTTTGACTTTACAGACGCCCCTTTTCAGTTCAATTATTTTACTTTTGAATAAGTTTTGCCATGAAAAGGGCAATGCAGTAATTTGAAGATCTGTAGAGAATAAACAATGAAGGGCCAAACGTCGAGCCTTGTGGTACACCATAGGAACACTCAACGCTCAAACTTCTGTAGTTTCCCAATCCTTCGTGCTGTACTCTGTTCATCAAATAGTTTAAAAACTAAGAGAGAACCATGAATAGACAATTTACACAAAGCTAATAGCCAAGATACTCGTAGTCCACTGAGAAGATATTATGTTAGTCCAATGAAAAATAGAATGTGGTTTACACGTAAGCCTTTATATTATATGAGTCAGTTTGTAATGTACAGTCGGCCAAGAATGTAGTCTGCCACCCTCTAGGGTGGCAGACCACATTCACAGAGTTAAAGACTATATTAATGATAAAGATGTCTGGACCCGTTGGTACAGTAACCAGCTATAATGTTAAATAATTTGCCATAAGTGCTTTGCGCATGCTTTTAGTAGGATTAGAGCATTTTAAGTATGCTACCATATGCTATATGCATATCGGTAACTCAGTGGATCTATGTTCCTCTGTTAGTGTGTGTGAAGCACCAGAGTTTTTTACTTGCAGGTACCCTTTCTCCGGGGTGTCTCCGGGGGGATCGACTTTACAACTAGTATTTACGCCCTTAAACATACCGATCCATATAACTATGTTAATGCGATTGATGGTCATTCAAAAATATGCAGCCAATATAATGATAATAATATAATATAAGAACTAATATTTAAGGCGTGGATACGGTTGGTGAGGTTGGTCGCCTCGGTGGCACCCTTGTATGGCACATGATAATCGGATGGTCAATGGAATCAGCTAACCACCTAGTCTTACACTAGTTGGTTATGTAGCGTGCGTTCGGTTGGTTGTTTATTTACACCTTTTATTAATTAATCTAGAATGGTTATATATATATATATATATACATGGTGACTTTGAAAGGATGTACTTTGGGCTAATATGAGGTTCTACTCATCATTACGAATAACTTTTCCCATGAAACCATGTGCCGCAAATGAAAAAAAATATTGACTTCTCCATACAAACTAGTAATGTTAAAATGACAAATTTGTATGGGGAAGCCCAAATTTTTTTTCAATTGCGACACATGGTTCCATGGGAAAAGTTGTTTGATTTGATCAGCAGAACCTCATATTAGCCCAAAGTACATACTTTCAAATTCACCCTGTATATATAATAATAATAATAATACGTTTATTTCAGACAATGTCCATAGATTTAAATAATGTACACAAATTCAAAGTTTTAAATACAATAATGGTATACAAGAAAATAAAAATAAATTACAGAACTAGTTACAAAATTTTACAAATTACAAAAGAAGACACCTGCACATATTCGTTATTACGCCACTCCCAACAATCAAACCACCCCCCCCTCGACTCACAACCACCAGTAAAGGACAGACTGACAATCGGGAGCGGCCATTAGGTGGCCAGTTCAATCCACTTCTTGTACGTTCCCGTGACAGGCAACATGTCATAGAATGCTCTAATTATATCGTTCTCAGATGAGCGAAGGCGGCCCAGAAAAGTCGCGACTCTTTGTCTCGTGATAGCCTCGAATGTATTAACCCTGGCCTCAGTGAACATCCCCGAAGCACTGCAGGAACGTTTTAGCCCAAAGAGTTGTCTAAAGCAGTTGTTATATTGTACACGGATGCCATCACGAGACCTCTTCGTGTAGTTTGTCCACAATTGACAGGTGTACAAACTCTGGCAAAAAGCATTAAAAAGTGTCAATTTGACCTCCCTCGCACATCCGAAAAAACGTCTTGACAGCATGTTACCCACGACGGAAAGCGCCCTCCTCTGTCTTTCCATGTCGCGATCGTCCCTTCTACATGAAGTCACTATATGGCCAAGATACTTGAAACTGTCAACAGTTGCAATCTGTTGTCCATTAAGATAGACCGGCGGCACCGTATCGGGACCACCTTTCACCCTAAAGATCATCATTTCAGTCTTTTTTATGTTATAACTGAGGCCATGTTCACAGGCAAATCTCTCACATATTAAAATTAGTTTACGGAGACCCTTGATCGAGGGACTCAACAGCACCATATCATCAGCATAGCTTAGATTATTATCATACCGGTTACCCTGTTTGAGCCCAACACGAGTATTGCTGAGCTCCTCGATCAGGTCGTTAACATACAAGTTAAACAGATCCGGAGAGGTCAAACCACCCTGCCTCACACCACACGATAGACTGTAGTCCTTGGATAAAGAGGTACCCCATCTTATATTATTTAACTGGTGCTCATACCAATATTTAGTCATCTCAATTATTCTTTTATCTATATTTGTTTTATATAATTTTTTCCAAAGTATATCATATTTTACTGTATCAAAAGCGCGACTCAGATCCAAAAATACCGCGTAGACCGCAGTTTTTCTATCCACGTAATAATTAATAACCTGCTTCAGGGAAAAAATTGCACTATCCGTCGACACACTCTTTCTAAAGCCAAACTGCGCATCGTCAACAGTGAGATGAGGCACCATCCTACTCTGTAGCAGTCTTTCAAGTACCTTGGCCAGAATCGTAGCTAACGAAATAGGTCTATAATTGGTCGCGCTCGCGACATCGCCAGTTTTGTTCTTAACTATAGGCACAACTATGGTGCGCAACATTTCAACAGGTAAGTAGCAGTGCCGCGCACAGAGAGTAAAAAAGCAAGACAATACGTCACAGATATCCCGACCGGCATACAGAATATGCTCAATACTGAGGCCGTCGTGACCCGGGGACTTGCCTCGCTTCATCGCACGGAGGACCCCCTCCACCTCCTCCGCTGGGAACGCGACTGTCCCCGCGTCACGACGACCGCAGGGCACCCTGTTGAATACGTCACCGTTGTCCCCTACAACGTCCACCCTAAAGAATTTCATGAACATATTAGCAATACCAACGGGATCCGTCTCGCCCTCGACCTCGGCAGGTATTCTAGTTTTACTGTTTATCTTTTTAGTAGCTTTCCAGAATTGCACGAAGTTTTTACTGAATCTATGCTTAGCCAGTATATCTAATTTGATCTTATCTTCGTTATTTTGTATATACTTTAGCTTGCTTTTAAACTCTCTGCGCGCCCCACGCATTTCATCATAACATTGCCCCGAACGCGACCTTCCATACAAACTCCATTGTATGAACTTTGACCTGGCCACCCTATGCAGGTCACTCAAGTGGCTATTCCAACCGATGACTTTCTTATACGTTTTTTTACTCTGCGTACATGAGAGCTCGGCAGCCGATTGCATAATAGTAACAATGTCACTATATAAAACATCAATACGTTTACTACATAAATCAATGTCACCATTAATCAATTCGTCACTACATAATAAACTATGACTTTTAAGTCTAGATTTCAAATTATTAAATTTACCATCACACAATTTAGTATATAATTGTATTTGTTCACTATTTCTATTACCCCAAATAAATTTGGCTTTCATATTCAATTTACTATCACATTTAGTCATCTTAGGTCTAACACAATTAATATCACAGTAAACAATTAACGGGAAATGGTCTGACCAGTACACGTCGTGAAGTACCTCGACGCCCCGAACCGCCGCCGCGGCCGCCACTGTAACTACACAGTGGTCGAGCCATCTCAGCGAGCCATGAGCCTCGCTCACGAAGGTGTAACTGTCTGCGCCAAGTACGTCTCGATCCACACATTGCCACGATTGTTCCGCACAATAGTCACTAAGTTCAATACCGAAAAGCGTGTCGGGGTGTGCATTAAAGTCACCCAAAATAAATACACTTTCCGTGTCATGGCTTTCTATAACCGCACTGACACCCGCCAAACATTCTGTAAACTCAGGCAAATTTTCTACACTATCGGTAGGCATATATACACTAAACACTAAGACACTTCTGTCACCTTGTAATAACTTCACTGCAGCTATTCGAGTATTCCCACAGTGGATGATGTCCACATTAGGGAAAGTTGACTTATTCCAGAGTATAGCTACGCCACCATACGGTCTTCCTCGAACCACACCAGCACTCGTGTCGATAGCAGACATCCCATGGTAACCGAAACCACTGTGGATCTCGTTCAAGAAATCCAAATCGTGGGGAAAGAGCCACGTCTCTTGAAGTGCTATAAGATCAAACTTGTTGCATAATTCTCTTATATTGTCCACCGAACGCTTAATAGACTTACAGTTGAAAGAAACAAATGAGTTACAGCTTGAGGTTGTACTATCCATGCTGGTTAGGTTTGTTATTTTCACTGTTTACATTAACAGCTGATCGTTCATGCTTTGTGTGGTATCGTGAGCGCCACGCGAATCTTCTGAACACAATGCCGACTGGCCACAAATTATCTCCTTTCTCAAGAAATAAACTTACATTATCAGTTGGTACCATAACCTTAAAAGCGTTAAATTCATTATTATCATGAGAATTTATCCTCGTAGCAGAAACTACTAGATTAGTTTTCTCCTTGATATAATCAACTATATCTTCTGCATTACAATTTTTAAGCACACGAGATATGTATAGGGCAGTTTTTCGCTCCACGGACTTAAAATTGGAGGTCTCCAGTGGCTGCGCCTTTCCACGTTTATTTACGAAAATTCGCTTCTTATTTACAACTTGCGTCCATTCTTCATCCTGGTTCTTGTTTACTACGCTTTTGGTCTTCACAACTTCCGCCATAGTACGTCTCACTCCCGTAGTATCGCTCTTTATTGCATTACTACCATCGACACCTGGCATTATCTGGCAATCCTTCAATTCCAGCTCACTTCTCGGAGATTTTGCCGCCGACAGTGTCACCGTCAGGTCTAACTTGTCAACACTGTTGGAGCGCCTTCTGGTGTTCTTGTCAATATTATGACAAGACATAAGAGGCGATCTCTCTTGTTGGTCTCGGGTTGCCCCACGTTTGACCTGCATTTCATGCAGGGAAACCTTGATGTCCTCAATATCCTTCTGAAGTGTCATAATCTCGTCAATGCCATTAGGTCGACCACCCTCTTTTCTAGCATCCTGTTTAAGCGCATACACCTCAGTCCTCAACAGAGCCATTTCTTTTAGAAACGATGTTACGTCAATATGGTCAAAGGTTATTGGGGGTAGTTTATGTAAATTTCGAGCAACGAAAATAGGCAAGTCATCGGGCTCATGCTCCTTAATAATTTTTATTATTTCCTGGAGATTCTTTTCCGTAGTACCTGTTTTATTGCGAAGAATTTTCTTATGTGGCCTCAAAAGTTCTAATACAATTTTTCTAGAATCTTCAATTTCCGTGCTTGAGTATGCACTCGTACATATTTGTATTATTGCAGGCTCCGGTAGTGTGTCTACCTTGTCACAAATAAATGATAAAAGCTCATTAATAACTACATTGCACTTTTTGCATTTCACACCACTTTTTTGCATACTATTATCACGCAGAGTCACCAACGAGGGCGACTTATCCGGCGGCAGCGGCGATGCGTCCGCGCACGGTATACTACGAGGAGGCGTGCGCTCCATAACACCGCGAGAGCGAGACTGATGATATATACATGGTGACTTTGAAAGGATGTACTTTGGGCTAATATGAGGTTCTACTCATCATTACGAATAACTTTTCCCATGAAACCATGTGCCGCAAATGAAAAAAAATATTGACTTCTCCATACAAACTAGTAATGTTAAAATGACAAATTTGTATGGGCAAGCCCAAATTTTTTTTCAATTGCGACACATGGTTCCATGGGAAAAGTTGTTTGATTTGATCAGCAGAACCTCATATTAGCCCAAAGTACATACTTTCAAATTCACCCCTTTTGACTTCCCCATACAAATTGGTCATTTTAACATTTGCTAGTTTGTATGGAAAAGGCATTTTTTTTTTTCATTTGCGGCACATGGTTCCATGGGAATAGTTGTTCGTATTGATCAGTAGAACCTCATATTAGCCCAAAGTACATCCTTTCAAAGTCACCATGTATATATATATGCAGACTAACCAAACGCACTCTAGACCTTATAGTTAAACTTTTTTTTACTAAGATTTACATGAAATAAATAATATTTGATTTGATTAGAGTTGAAGTTCATTTGCACGTTATAAAATAATAAGGTTCGTTTTCCCATGCAGTTAATACTATCAGGTATTATTTATTGTAGTGACGTTTGCACTTCGCTCACTATTTTTTCATGACAAGGGAACTTGTGTCAAATTTGATAAATTTGACTACTTTCTTCGACTGGTCGACTGTACATACAGCATTAAAAAAAAAGATAGGCTTTAAATTGCTATTCCCGTCGCTGGGTCGCCCTGTGCACCCTGAAAGAAGACCTAGACAATAAATCGAGGCAGTAGAAAACCGGTGAGCCCACAAACTGAAACCGAATCATGACTAGGTCACTTGACGTGCACTATGAGAATAGTTTCAAATACAAGATATAATTAAATATATATATATATATATATATATATATATATATATATATATATATATATATCAGTTATCTTTAACCTATCAGTTATCTTTGGCCTATTAATTTCCTTATAATAGTATTTGAAAAACGTATTCTTCGACTTCCAGTTACCTTTTTTCATAACCTCGTCTATATCAAGACCTGCTTTCACAAAGTTATCACTCGCAACCGCAGCTCTAATGCTTCCAGGCGTAGCTGTAAGATGTGCATCACTTAAGCATTTTTTTATCCACCACTAATAACAGTGCGACTTGCGGCTTGCGCTTTACCACGAGTGGTAATAAATAAATTTGTAAGACCAACCCGTGCTGACCGACGGGATTCAGAAATTGTGATCAATTTTCTAACCCAATACACCGCATTTAAATTATTTACTTCGTTACTTTTAAAAAATCAACCTGATAGGGTATGCGTAGAAGAATCAGTCTTAGATCCGAAGCGTGGCCAAAATATTAAAGATTTGCCATCTTCCGAAAAAAATAAGTTTTCTTGAGATATTGATAGTAAAGTCAAGTCATGTAGACGTTTACCAGAGTGCAGAAGAAGCAAAAGCGCAGTATGCCTTGAAACTTCATATAAACTTTCATCGATGGCCTTAATTCGTGTAATTCATAATACTCGTAATATCATCTAAGTTCCAAACACTCTTTTTTATTTTTGGTTTTTGAAGAGTAATACTTTTTAAAATACGTCTTACAAGTGGGTGGGACGAAATAGACTCTGATTTGAGAGGGTTAGAAAATGTACACACGACTGACTTATGCACCAGTATGGTAGCTGGTGACAATCTTACAGAAGTATGAAGGTAACATATAAATCTAGCAACTTGTTCCGGTAGTGGGTCTGTTATACTACAGTGGTTACTCTTCGCCCATGATCTCCATCTATTCCAAGCTTTGTGGTAAGTCTTTAAAGTAGAAGCCCGCCAAGATTTAGAAATTAGATCTTTAAAATGATTAGGCCATTCCTTTAAATCACGCGACCACCCCGTACCTTCCTAACCTCCAATTGTAAGTCCTTTGTCTCCGGGGGTGGCAATCCTGTGATTCTGTCTATCAGGTTCCGATCCAGCTCGTGCATTACGAATGGGGGAGCTAACGCGAGTGACTTCAAGTCTGCTCTCCAATAAACTCGATTCCACCTCGGTCATTCAATTAGATACGTGCCTACCACTTGATTTAGGTGACTTAACACTCGAGGCATCAGACAAGGCGGAGGGAACATCCAAGACAATTTCCATCTCCATATCCTGGTGAAAGCATCGACATAAAGCGCTTTTTGGTCGAGCTCATCCTCTGTGACGTATGTCGGGACTACGGCTGTCTGAGCTGAGGCAAAGAGATCGACTTGGGGCGTCCCCCATTTGCGAAAAACATTTTCCAATATGCGGTCGGAAAGAACCCATTCTGATAGCTTCTTGTTTCGGGATAAACAGTCTGCTTCCACATTGTACCGTCCCGGAATGTATCTGGCTTGGAGAGTAAGTTGTAGACGGTCTGCTAAGACGAATATTCTTCGCACCAACCTGAGCAATACCAACGATCTGGTTCCGCCCTGCTTTTGTAAGTAAGCCACTTTGTTGTCTGATTGAATTGAACAGGTTTTGCCTCTTATTAACCTTTTGTTTTCCGATAAAGTTCTGAATACCGCAGACATTTCTTTTTTGTTGCAGTGCCATTTCTTCTGTCCTTGGCTCCAAAGATGACTTACTTTCTTGCCATTTACCAATGCACCCCAACCTATGTCGGAGGCATCTGTGGTTATAAAAACGCCAGCCTGAGCGTGATGAATCAGTGACCTGTCGTTCAGATGTTTGATCCACCATTGACAATCTCGAAGAGTCTCTTCGCTGAGAATGTACAACTTCGTAGCTGGCTAGCAAGGCATTCTGCTGTTATCCCTCTGAAAAAATCGCCAATGAAGCCTTCCTAAGTTTATTACAAACGACGCGAAAGTTATATGTCCTAGAACACTCTTTGCCTGCCACCGACTGCATTGTCTTATTTTCAATATAAGATTTAGCTGTTTTATTATAACCATCTGTTTTCTTTTGCATTTTTTTACTTTACATTTGTTTACTTTACATTGTTGTGTGTGTCCCATATTATGCCCAAGTATTCCTGATTCTGACGTGGTGCTTGGTCTGATTTTTTCTTGTTTATTCGCCAACTGAGTCGAGTGAATAGATCCCTGGCCTAGTAGCCCTGTCGAAGTAGAACGGCAGGATTTTGTCCTGCCAACAAAAAAATATCTAGGTATACCACGACTCGTATATCATTATCACGTAAGACACTTGCCACCCAGTTTGTGAGCTTAGCAAAAATTTGTGGCGCTGATGACAAACCAAATGGAAGACACGTCATCTGATATTTTTTCCCCTTAAACTGCAACATTAAAAATCTTTTATGGCCTTCTGCAACGGGAACATGAAAATAGGCCTTTGAAATGTCAACTTTCAACATATAGTCATTAGGCTGCAAGAAATAAGGAATTTTATTATGATTAATAAGACGAAAATGCGTTGGACATATGTATTTATTTAACGCCTTTAGATGGAAAATCTGTCGGTTGCTGTTGTCACGTTTTTTAATCAGAAACATAGGAGATAAGAACCCAGAAGAATATGTCGCAGGTTCTATTGCCTTTATTTCTAACAATACTTGAAGCTCTTTTTCCATTTGGGGACTATATTTCATTTCCAAGTTTTCCAAACATTCTTTAAACCAGCGTCCAATTTTTTCAAAACATTTGTGTAATGACGCAGACATCCAGCTTGAAATGATTGTTTAATAATTATACCTCTTATTGCTCTGTTTCTTGGCTGGCAATCTTTTATGAGAGAAGTTCTGATTCCGGGACTGGATTTTTCGAGGAACTTTTGATGAAGCGTCTTTCGCGTTCCTAGTGGTTTTGGGCTTAAAGCGCTGATGCTGCCCGCGATTGGACTCTTTGACCGATTTAGGCTTATATTTATCGAATCGCTTGGTAGGAAAAAACTTATAATATCCGCCATGGTTTTTTAAAACTTCCGAAAGTTTCTCTTCGTCATACAGATGGGTGGTAGAAGAAGGTACCTGCTGCAGGACGTTATCCATAGCAACATTCGAACTCGAATAAAATGATCTTCTCAAATTAAAAATATGAGCACGGCGACCACACACATATTGAATGCTGTTGTTAGAAATTGCCGAAATTTAGCATCTACCCCTAGCAAATTCTTATTTATAGAATCCATTAACAGTGGCGATTGTAACTCTCGAGCAACCTCCTGTATCCCTTGTTGAAAGGCTTCTCTCTGAAGTAGAAATGCATGAGTTAAAGTTCCTAAGGCATGATCGAAACTGCTTAGCACCTCGGAACTGCACCAACGTGGTGTTAAGCTTGCCAGCTGCGGATTAACCTTAAGCGCAGAAAACACTGGCGATGCTTGTAGGGATTTTTCCGCTTCCTTGTACCGTATACTATTCCACGTAGAAGCGCCGAGCCTTTGACACTCAATACCTTAGCGACCATGCTATCAGACGGACGCGGGTTAACAGGGTCCGCTTCTGTTGTCACAGCATCAAAATTAAAATTAGCAACGGTTTCCACTTCTAAATTTCTCTCCACCCTCGCCGGCGTAGCAGGCAATTATCCTTCCTCTGACTGAGAGTCCACGTCCACCTCAGAAAATGAGGTGTCTGCCTCTGCTACTTTAGTAGCCTCAGGATATCTCTCTTGAGGTCTAACATTCCGTGAAGATCCGACAAGCACGGAATTTACCATAGAATTAACTTGGCTAATGTTATCAGCATTGGATTTTATTAAGACCTGCATCATTCCCTGAAACATTTCTGTTTGCTTAGCTAGAGCCGCTGCCAATACGTCTTCTTGATTTTCTATACGTGAATACTTCTCGGGTGTTTCCAGACGTCTGACCTTATTTGCCCGATCAGTAGAGGGTTCAGATGAAGGTCTTTTTGAAACTGATTTTCCCTTAAGAGAAACATCAGCGTCTTCACGTGATACCAGTTTACATTTCATGAGCTTAACCCCCACAAAAAAATTGTCAATATTATGACCGTGAATACGCATACAAATCGCGAGTCGACATGTCGTGTTATAAGCCGACATCGACTCCCGATCCGATGTGCCGGGCCGGACACGGATGTCAGACCATGGGCGACCTCGACGCCGACGTCGTCCTCGAGCCAACACGTAGGGTCGGGAGCTGACGTCGGGCCACGAGCCGACGTGGTACTGCGATCCGACGTCGGGCCACGAGCCGACGTCGTACTGCGATCCGACGCCGGGCTGCGAGCCTACGTCGGACCGCTAGCCGACATCGGGCCGCGAGCCGCCATCGGGCCGCGAGCCTACGTCGGGCCGCGAGCCTACGTCGGGCCGCGAGCCTACGTCGGGCCGCGAGCCTACGTCGGGCCGCGAGCCTACGTCGGGCCGCGAGCCTACGTCGGGCCGCGAGCATACGTCGGGCCACGAGCCGACGTTGGGCCGCAAGCCGTAGGGCAAATTGCGAGACGGGTCGGCTGCGAACATGAATATCGGCCATATTCGGGCCGACGAAGTCGGGCCACTGAAGCCACATGGCTATCGTAGAAACATATTTAATTAGTATTGAAAATGTCGTATCGATTTGAACATTTCAATATATCCGTCATATGGAAGCACGATATGACTTCAGCTAGCTGAAACTCCAAAGGAGTCACTTATATTATTCATATGCAAAAAAAGTGCACAGAATTTTCATAGTATAAATTACCTTAATAGTATAAATGACTGACTGGATAAAAGAAATTATCCGCCTTCGTAAAGCGCTCGTCGTTTATTCAGTAACCTCAAAAGTAATTTTAAGGTTACCAAATGCGACTGTGTTCGGGAAAAAGACAAAGCGTACTGAAGAATTGACTAACCGACGCTCAAGTCCGCCATTATGGATCTCTTTATATCCGGTAGAAGTTGGTATTGCCACAGATCAAAAATGATTGCGCTCGAGTAATAGTGTTGTTCCGGGAAATAAGTAAGGTTGTATTTTCATAGTGGGTCAAGCTGAGGCTCGGACCTCTAAATATATAGATATACCTGTTATTAAATAGATATCTCATACTCATACTCGTTTATATATGCCCAAAAAGGAAGAATTAATTCCTTATGGAGATACACGAACATGTGCTTCAAGGCTAGGTTAGGGCGCAACTTGTGGTACAAATAGGGCCGTCCGGCTCATGGATAAACACGGATTACTTATTAACATTATATTATTAGCACTAGAACATTAAGACAACCTGTTTTGATTTGCACTGCTTTGCTAAAAATTAGTGTAACTGTAAGACACTTTTACATATTAACAATACATCAACCATTTCACAATTGATTAGGGGTTCAATATCCCCACCTACACAGAATAGCAAAGGATATTTGGCAAAGGTGTGAAAGCCATAGCATTTACATTATTTATAAATACCAAAGACAACATTACTTATTATATGTAATAAGTTCTTGATATTATATAGTAAACTTATTACAAATTTCGGAGAACCAGAGATAGACCTGTTTGCTCAAAACTACCAATGGTAACAAAAAAAAAAGATTATTTCCCACTCTATATAATTTTACCTAACCCTTGAAATAATACAGACAGTTCTTGTACTATATTGGGAGATTCAACCTTGGGATCCATTATTTACGAAACCTGGTGATAGAGTTTGTATCACCGTCAATAATTCTCCCGGATATAAAATTACTTACCTTGTGCATTTCCAGATAACCGCACCTATCCCTGTTAGTCAGCTTGGTTGGTAGCCAGGAATAAATATATATAAATAGGGGTTTGAATGCCAAGGCAGTTAATATTAGGTAAAGGTCTTTGTCAGATAATAATTTAAAGTAATATTTTCCATATATAAATAAGAAATATAATGCTGAAATAAGCAATATAATTAATATAATTACTTATTTACCAGAAAAATACCAACCAAGGTATATCTTATTCTAGATTTATCAATACCAGATCTGCTTTTTCATTGTATGTAGGACCCAAAGTGGGTGCTTACAATAAAATCAAATAATTAAGGGTTTCTTCCGACTATGATTTAGGGCTAAATTATGAATATACTCGGGTGGGATTTGTCAATAGTCGTTGATGATTAAAAAAAACAAAAAACAAATAGTTATACAGACCTGAATAATATTTAAAAAAAAATATGTTCTAAAAAAACGTATATTTTTTTTAGCCTTACAAGATAAAGAGCTTATGTTTGGGGTCAATAAATATTAATTAATGACATTAAAATTTAACGGAGTATTAATATTAAAAAAAATACCGAATTACTAAATAGGCGTCTGCCTTTTATAACTCTGTCTTGCTTTAATACTAGACCTAATGTATGTAGGTACTGCTCAGGTGTAATCAATTATTAAAAATCTAGCAAAAAGTTTAAGAAAGAAAGACAAATTAATTAAATTGAACAACCTCACATGTTGTAACTCTCAGTACAACCGGCTAAAGATAATATAATAATAATAATAATTAATCGTGGCATCAACATTACTAAATTTACAGACCATTGCATCATACATGCTGCCACATTAGCAGTTTTGAGGAGTTGAGCAATTAAATGATAAAATAAGAAGAACGGCTGGTTGGACTGGCCAGTTCAACATGTTTTTGGTAGTTTAGTAACTGCCCAATTCTTACATTGGTCGTAACTCTTTAAGCTTTGTGGAATCAGTTTTTTCTTAAGCAGTAATTTTAATAATACATAAATAGTTTTTTCTTAAGACTTTTTACGTTTTTGTAAAACTTTAGTCTAAGTGTACGAGTATATAGAATAATACTTGTTAATTAGTAAAACAAAGACTGATTATACAACTTGACTTTGAACATCTACATCGTGAACTTCCATCGTCGAGGAGAGACTATGAGGTTATAATTTAATAATCAAACGAACTTACCTGTAAGTGAAGTTTGATTGAAATTATACCTCGTAGTCTCTCCGAAGACGATGGAACCCACCCTCCCTTAATCATTTTATTTACCCCATAAGCGTTGTAGAATCTGGAGCAGCATCCAAAACGAATGACACTTCAATGCGCGGGAGCGACAATGGAGGATGCGTTACAAAACCTTTATTGCTTTTTAATTTACTTAAAACTTATGTGACCCCGCTAGCATCGATTCGATACTACATTGTGAACTTCCATCGTCTTCGGAGAGACTACGAGGTATAATTTCAATCGAACTTCACTTACAGGTAAGTTCGTTTAATTATTAAATTACAATTTACTAAATTATAAATCAGTAAAATACCCCCGAAATTATTTAAAATTCGTCCCAAAAGAGTTCCTGTCTGGTGTGGGTATTTATATAAAAGGTGAAGATAGTGATGTTTTCTGATAGGTATTTTAGATAGCAACTATAAAACTAAATTATATCCGCGAATTTTCGCCCTTGTCAGTTTTTTAATATTTATTTGGAAAGAACCACTAATAAATCTACATAACAGGTTATTGAAAACGTACAATTTATTCGATAGCAAACGCAGAACATACAGAATAAATCATTATGGGCCGGCGCCATTTCTACATTTCGGCCATAATAATATTTTATTTGGACGCTTTTGAAATTGGAATAGGGTCTCCACTTATTATGGGTTTTGTACATAGAAGAATGAATTACAGGGAAACGCCTTAAAGCCTAAAATACCTTGCCTAAATTTTGAAGAACAGAGTATGCGGACACAGACACGTCAAATAAAAATAAATAAATAACATCACGGGTGCCAATTTGGCTCCCGAGAACCGTTTAAACGGCCTCAGGGTCCCAGCGGAGGGATTAACCCATCCTTATTTCGCCGATGGTATTCGGAGGCAACACCTAACAAGTGGCGAGCTTGTTGCGGTGTTTATGATGAAATAGCCTCGTTGTATAAAGCGGTCACCCATCCCAGGCCAGTCTTGTTGTCATCTGCTTAACCTTGCTATCAGTTGCGCAGTAACTTAACCACTAGGCTGGGGCCGCTTTGACAGACACGTCAGTCGCTAAAAAAATAAAAGCGAGAAAGATATATAATATATTTATGTATTTTACTTTACAAATTTAATGCTCTTATGGTTCTTCCCTATTATTCATACTATGGTTTTAATTTAGATTTTTTGTCTTGGTGTCCAGCATTTACTAATTGGTTTCCATAAGCATTTAGGTACTAAGATTTTTTTTAAGCATATTAAAAAACATATATCTACCTACCTGTAGTAGTAGTAAAAACTGTAGTGTTTTTAGGTCTGAGGTCTAACTAAACTGGTCCACCACGTATATATACTACTATACTATTACTATTGATACTATTTTAGATACGATTGGCCACCTATAATTAAAAGCATATTATTGTAATTAATAATATTTATTTTTTCAAATATTTTTATTCAAAAAAATAAACTTTTATATACTTATAAACAATAATCTTTTAATAAATTAAAAACTAAATAAGGTAAAAAAATCGTTTAAGTCTTCCGATGCTGCGCACGTGCGCAAAATACTCACACTATTCCCCCTCTGAATTTCCAGCGATATGCGTTGGAAAAAATAGGACCTAGCACGTTGATCTCCAGAAGTTTTCCAAATGTTTTTGCATCTGGAGACCATGGCCCTAAAGTTTCCACCGCAAACGCTAAAAAATCATAGGAGGTACAGTGTCTAGCATATTTCTGTTTTTTTTTTAAATATTTTGAGCTAGTAATACTGAAGCACCAGATGACGTAGAGGTGATGTGGACTTAACTGGGGGCGAGGGTATCTACACATGTCATATAATAATTTATTACGAGATAACGTTTCCAGGATCTGATGATGGAGATTGATTCAAGATGGGTTATGGTGAAAACGGATCCACAACGGTCAATAGTAGAACTATAATATTGTATTTAAATGCTAATACTACGTTTGTACCTACTAATGTTATACAAGCCCTAGTGTCGGAGGTTTTTAAATTTAATTACATTCCTAATTCAAACCTTCAATAAACAACTACTTTCTTTCCATTATTTATTTTTGTATAACATAAAAATAAATTAAAAACAGCTACTAAATTTATTGTTTAAATTCATGGAGTTTCCATTTGTTTTTGATATGTATTATGATATATTTTGCCGCTTGTCCCTAATGCTATACGATTGCCTTCAATTTCCTGTTTTGAATATTTCGTATTGGTATATTAAAAAAAAATATATTAATGCAGTACAGACAAATTTTATTGAAAGGAAACTTATAATTACCTTATTTATGAAAACAGATTTTAATTTTTTTTTTTTACAATTTTATAAATTCCTTATCAGGATAATCTTATTTTGAATTTTTTAAAGAGTGAAGTATATGTAGTTTCTTCTATATGAGATTTTTTTATATGAAATAAAAAATGATTCAGGCGTTACTTTGCGGAAGTCAATTTCATACGTAGTAAATGCAGTCTCTCTGATGTCGGTCCGTTTTATACTTATAACTTTTGTATACTTATAACTTCAGAACCATTTATCCGATTTTCGTATTTTATTTTTGATGTTCTCTGGCAGGTTACTATAACCTGGAGGTTCATGTTCATGTTCATGGCGGGCTCGTTTTCCACAATTAGCCAAGAGATTAGGCCTTTTTGCGTGAGTCTGCTGACTATTCTAGCCAGCCCAGCTCCTTACAGAAGGCGACAAGAATCCCGTACTTCCACAGGCCTCAAGGACCGACCTCGGTGTTCCGAGGATTTTCGCCCGTTGTAATGGAGCAGCACATGGGTGGGTGTTTCTTCAGTTTCCATGCAACCTCTACATATAGGGCTGTTGGTGATACCTAAAATTGTAAGGTGCCTGTTTAATGGAAAGTGTCCGGTAAGTATACCCACCACCATACGAAGATTACCTCTGTTGAGATTGAGCAGGTTCCGAGCTAGGAACTTTTTATTATATTTTATTGTAGAACAGCATATGATCACCAGATCACATGCTGCATTACCAACATAAAAATCGATCAATACATTATTGTTTAGCAGCATTAATTGTTCCCACTATACCGGCTAATTTATTCGAATACGAAATGGCGACAAAGAAGAATTTGCATTACGAGTCTATTTTATTATCCTCCTTGATTAATCGTCACATCAACTTCACGTTTCGTAACTCTGAAAGGAGATTACCACCTCAACAAGAATTCTGAGGAATAGTCTCCTGAAAACAGATGAACCTACAAACTAAAACCAAAACACGACTTAACGGCTTTGACATCTGTATGGGCGGTGGGTGGTAACGAAATCATTCGGTCAGTCTAGCGAAGTTATAGAGAAGTTCCTCCTGCCTAAAAGCATACATAAAAAATCTGCTTATTTTTAATATTAGAAACACTAATATTTTCAATAAGCAGATTTTTTATGGTTATTATGTACTATAAGTGGGACATAGTTATAAACTATATTCTTCATAACTTACACACTTATAAAATATTCCGTAGATATTAAAAAAAAAATGGACAAAGTGGTATTAATTTTGCAATTTTCTCTAAAAGTTCCGCCATCTTTTCGTATTACGACGTTAATTTATTAAATTATTCCTCTCCATTAGCTGGACTTAATTCACTTTCGAATTTACTGAATAATATGAATTACTTAACTTCGTAGTCGTTCTAACGTATTACAGTCAACTAAACCGTAATGAGGGACACAATAGAACCTTTTTACAATAACTTACCTACTACAAAAATAGTAAATGTAGGTAATACAACTCTATAAATTGTTTTATCACATTTTTGTTGTCTTACGCTTTCATATGTAGATGCAAATTTTAAGGGTTGCGAAAAAGATTTAAAAATATGAATCTCTATATTTAGGTATATTTTTGTATGTTTTACTTAAAATTTTGAATGTTTTGTATACCTACCATTGAATATATTTTTCAGCTCTGGCGACTTTGATCTTTGGGGGAAATTACAACAACCCTTACTTCAATCCGCGGAGGGTTTCGATCGTGTTTAGGTACTTTTTTTCTCAAATACCATTTCTTTTCGGTAATAAGGTTATTTTATTTTATATTTGGGCAAATACCCTATATTTTGCCCTGTACTATCCCCCCTCGTGGGTCAAGGACATGTACTAACTATCCTTTACGATGAGTAAATAAATAATAATAAAATCTTTATTTGCTAAAATATGGTACAATAGATGTTATAATAGTTTAAGATCACATATCTTTCTGATATTATCAGAATGCAGATGTAGGCATAGCCATTAGTTTTCAGGTTTACAAATTAATAATATTATATCCATTTATATTATCATGTATGCGTTTATATTATGTTACTTATATATTTACATTTATTCTTTTCTAATTAAAGCTTGTACTATCCGTTATAAATCACGAATCTGAGGCTTTACCATAGGGTTTTGCTTTACCATAGGGTTTTGCTTTACCATAGGGTTTTGCTTCGTAGTAAGGTAACGTACGTGAGGAACCATCAATAGGGTAGCTTTATTTTTAGTAACAGGATTGAATAAAGCGATCCTATTAGTTGTTGCTCACGTATGCGTAAATGAATACGTTACGTTTCTACAATGCGCAAACCCATGGTAGAGCCTCAGCAATAGGATCGTTTTATTTAATCCTGTTACTAAAAATAAAGCTACCCTATTGATGGTTCCTCACGTACGTTACCTTACTACGAAGCAAAACCCTACGTTTTAACGTCACGTGAATACGAAGCAAAAACCCACGGTAGTGACTCTGTACTATTCGTCATAAGTCAAGGACCTGTACTATCCGTTATGAGTAGAGATTGGAAATTCGGGTGAAATTATACCTAAAACTCACTTTATCTAGAGAAAAAAATGCTCATTTGAATATAAAAAAAAAGGTTATAATTGCACCCGAATTTTTAATCACTAGTTACCGTGCAAACCGTCATTGAAGTGTTAGTAAGCTCTTACTTAAAGTAATAATAATAATAATAATAATAATAATAATAATAATATGTAGGACAAATTACACATATTGCTCTGGTCACAAACTAAGCTCTAGGCTTGTACTATGTGTACCAGAAGCAACGATATAATACATATTATATTTTATAAACACCCAGACCATGGCAAACTGTACAGAAAAAACGTACTAATATTTCTTGCCATGGGTGGGAATCGAACCCACGACCTCCGGATACAACGCCAAAGGCGCAACCACTAGTCTACGGAGGCTGTGAAGTACTTGTATAACATTACTTTTTAATGTAATAGAATATTATGACACGATTTGATTCAAATCTGACTGATAATTATGACCCCATTGTGTTATTTCTACTATCTACGTGGGTAACCCCTTAATTAATATTTAAAAATAGCGGGTCTAACCTACTTTAGCCCATAAATATTTACATTCGATACTTTGTCCCATAAGCAAGGGCTTATCCTACTAAATGAATTGAATATCAACTGCACGTCGAAGTTAAATTTTGACATATTTCCCATACAAAATGTGTCAAAATTTATCTTTTATATGATATTGATACACATTTGATTTAGTTAGATTTGATTTACTTAGCTTATGAGTACCTTTCCAAGACAAGTATTACCTCCTCCCCTTGCTAGTTTGTTAGAAGAAAACAAAAAAGCTTAGCTTATGAGTACCTTTCCAAGACAAGTATTACCTCCTCCCCTTGCTAGTTTGTTAGAAGAAAACAAAAAAGCTTAGCTTATGAGTACCTTTCCAAGACAAGTATTACCTCCTCCCCTTGCTAGTTTGTTAGAAGAAAACAAAAAAGCTTAGCTTATGAGTACCTTTCCAAGACAAGTATTACCTCCTCCCCTTGCTAGTTTGTTAGAAGAAAACAAAAAAGCTTAGCTTATGAGTACCTTTCCAAGACAAGTATTACCTCCTCCCCTTGCTAGTTTTTTAGAAGAAAACAAAAAAGCTTAGCTTATGAGTACCTTTCCAAGACAAGTATTACCTCCTCCCCTTGCTAGTTTGTTAGAAGAAAACAAAAAAGCTTAGCTTATGAGTACCTTTCCAAGACAAGTATTACCTCCCCCCCTTGCTAGTTTGTTAGAAGAAAACAAAAAAGCTTAGCTTATGAGTACCTTTCCAAGACAAGTATTACCTCCTCCCCTTGCTAGTTTGTTAGAGGAAAACAAAAAAGCTTAGCTTATGAGTACCTTTCCAAGACAAGTATTACCTCCTCCCCTTGCTAGTTTGTTAGAAGAAAACAAAAAAGCTTAGCTTATGAGTACCTTTCCAAGACAAGTATTACCTCCTCCCCTTGCTAGTTTGTTAGAAGAAAACAAAAAAGCTTAGCTTATGAGTACCTTTCCAAGACAAGTATTACCTCCTCCCCTTGCTAGTTTGTTAGAAGAAAACAAAAAAGCTTAGCTTATGAGTACCTTTCCAAGACAAGTATTACCTCCTCCCCTTGCTAGTTTGTTAGAAGAAAACAAAAAAGCTTAGCTTATGAGTACCTTTCCAAGACAAGTATTACCTCCTCCCCTTGCTAGTTTGTTAGAAGAAAACAAAAAAGCTTAGCTTATGAGTACCTTTCCAAGACAAGTATTACCTCCTCCCCTTGCTAGTTTGTTAGAAGAAAACAAAAAAGCTTAGCTTATGAGTACCTTTCCAAGACAAGTATTACCTCCTCCCCTTGCTAGTTTGTTAGAAGAAAACAAAAAAGTTTAGCTTATGAGTACCTTTCCAAGACAAGTATTACCTCCTCCCCTTGCTAGTTTGTTATAAGAAAACAAAAAAAAACTATTTAACCATTAGTAGATTAACCTTTAAATGAAACTGATAGTTAAGAAATGTTAGTCCTATCTCCACGACAAAAAAAAAACTAATATATATAGGTTTGGATTTAACAGAGGAAATGATTTATTGCGTCACATTGTGATTAGTAAGTTGTTAGTAAAATATAAATAATACAATGTGAACCCTGTTCAAAAGAGTAATATTTATGTCTTTGACATTTACATTGACATTTATAACTTATATTATTGTAAAATATTAATATATACTAATTTAATTAAATAAATCATATTATTTAGATTTCAGCGGCCTAACACCATCCTTAATTTATTCATGGTCCTTCGAGCCGGATATGAACCAGCGACCTATGGGACGGTCCTGCAAGGGCACTGCAAATTAAGATTCTATATAAGGTCTCAGTTCAGAGGTAGGCAACCTCTCTTTTGAATAGGGTTCACATTGTATTAAGAATTAAAACAAAACAAAAAAGCAATAAACATGTATATTAAATAGAAAAATGACAAATAAATACCGTCAAATTAAGTACCTCCCCCTTTTTAAAAAACTATTAAAATAATTGAGCAATGAAAAAGCGCGCTAACTCAATCGCCCACCAATCACATTAACGTAAACTACTAAAACCATAAATACAGATTCGGAACAGATTTAAAAGCCTATTTCGGACAAGTAATTTAACCTACCCAATAGATTTAGTAAAACGATGCGATCCTTTTTCCACAATTTCCTGCAGAAAAGTGGAAAACCTGATTAAAAAGGTACCATTAATGGCTTAGGCGCAAAAAACTGTTCCTATTAGGATAAATCGAAGGAATTCTGGTACGAAACTGCCTTCTTGTTAAAATATGTTCAGTATGTTTAATTAATTAGGGTTCCTTTTATCTTTCATCTCGATAACTTCTTATCTACTTATTAATTTTAAAAGGAGTAAGTATTCTACCCTTGTGTTTTTATCTTTTTCCTGACCACTTCTTGTCAGGAAAATAGTAAAAATGATTGTTGATATAAACTTTATTTATTTTTATTTAATTAATTAGTTTATCATCCATGGATTATGCGTGTGAGTGCAGAGTCCATAGTGAGGCTGGGAGGCTAGGGAGTAAACTGCAGTGTTCCCGAACTTGAGACCGCACTATATAATAATTCGAACAGGCGATTTTGCAAGGCTGAGATCAAAACATTATGCAAAGTACACCCACCGTACCGTACCTTTTTTAAATTACGTCGTACGATGACTAAATAAGAATAAATAATAAATAGTATGGTTTGAATTGAGGGCCGACTAAAAAATACTTAAGTGGTTCCATTAGTGATTTTTAATTGGAGCACGGCATGTGACTTTGTATCTACCTGGTGGTGAGCAGACCTATAAAGTCCATGAGTGGGGCCAATCAATAATTGTTTTTAAACAACATTGATTGCTCCCACTATGCCGGCTAAATGATGCGATTACGAAATAGGCGGCGACAAAGACGAATTGCATTACGAGTATATTTTAATATACTCACTGCCTTATCGTCAATTAAACCATCCATTTCGTAACCGCACCCTGAAACGAGACTACCACCTCGACAACAAATCGATGCAATCGTCATCATCATCATACCAGCCTTTCACGCGTCCTCTGCTGGACATAGGCCTCCCCCAAGGATCGCCACACTTGATGCAGTAATCTCCTGAAAACCAGTGAACCCAAGGACTAAAACCGAAACATTACTAGGTCACTTGACGGATTTTGCATCTATATCATCTAGGTATTATTATTTATAATAAAAATAATGGAACTCTTAAAACAATAATCTATACATCCAATTATGGAACGAAATCAATCTTAGTATGTTCCAATTAATAGCCAGGTCATTAATGTCAGTGAAAATTTATTGTTCTCGTACAACATTATAGTTTATGTCATTTGATAAGGCTATCTATTAATATTAATTACACTCAGACAAAAGATAATTTACAACTTTGACTTGCAGTCTTATGACACAACAAGACTGGCACAGGGAGCAAGTTAATTACAATATGCGTAAAATCAAGCAAAAAGAACAAATGTATTACTAAAGTCTTGTGTGAGGAAAGCCTTTAAAACTCCGCTAGGCCGACCGAGTGGACTCGTTACCACCGCCTATACAGATGCAAAAACCGTCGAATGACTTAGTCCGTGGGTTTACCGGCTTTCCGGAGACTACTGCATCGATTTCTTGTCGAGAGAGTAGTCTCCTTCACGTACGTACGGTTAAAATACTCTCGTAATGTAAATGTCGCCGCCTATTTCTTAATCGTATCTATGTTGAATAACAATGTATTGGATAGTATTGATCGACCCCATTGATGGACTTTGTAGGTCTGCTTAACATTAGGTAGATACAAAGTCACATGCCGTTCTATAATTACAAAAAAAAGTCGGGTGAGTGTATATAGGTTAGGATATTATTACGGTTGGTTGAAGTTTTTTTAAACTGTATTAGAAATGTCATTGGGGGTTATTGAAACTGACGAAACCTTAGAGACCTCCCACCCTAACCTAACACCATTTCCTCAGGTATCGAAACGTACCTTTTCCATACTTTTTTTATTGGAGCATGTTATGTGACTGTATCTACCTGGTGGTGAGCAGACCTACAAAGTCCATGAATGGAGTCGATTAATAATTGTTCTGAAACAATATTGATCGCTCCTACTATGCCGGCTAAATTATGCGATTACGAAATGGGCGTCGACAAAGACTAATTGCATTACGAGTTTGATTTAATATACTCGCTACCTTATCGTCAATTAAACTATCCATTTCATAGTTAGGAACATGACTAAGTCACTTGACGGTTTTTGCATCTGTATCGACCGTGGTAGTTATTTACGAAAATGTAAAAGTGTGCACAAGTACCTAAATGCAGTTACGTGATTCTGGATCTTTAAACAAAGATTGATAGGACTCAGAAGTTAATATGTTTCTGTTACTCTCTCCGGGAATTTTCAACAATCCATGTCCTAGAGTTTTCCGGGATACATGTTTATTTGCATGAGACCTCTGCATATATTTTGAAGTTGAGCATTCTGATTCTGATGAAAGCATATACTTTCTGGATTAGAGCAGTGATTTTGTTAATAGAATCCTTACTTCAGTCCTCAAAGTCTTCAGTTTTCGAATTTGTTAGAAAATTAGGTAATTGGAAAAGTGGGAATTTAATTTTATATGAGGAAAATCATAGAATCACATAACATTGGTCTATTGGTTAACCCTGGTAAGACGCAGGTCATGATTGTCGGCTCTGCATATGCATTGCTCGGCATCTGAACAGATTGGATTTGGACTCACTCTCTCCATTAAAGGACAATGGTCATTCTGGACCCAACCGAAAAAGTTTAGCGTTCACAAACAACGATATGCTTACTTACTAATACATAATTTAAGCATTATTTTCCAGTATTCACAATAATTTTAGAAGTTGGGAAACAAAAGTTCTGACAACTTTTGTTACGTGCTGATTCTTCTGCCTTTTCTGTATATTTGTCCACATTATGCAGAAAAAAATGCTTTATATATATATATATATATATATATTTTTTCAATTTATTCCACAAGGAAAAGGCAAGGGTTTCTTAGACCATACAGCCTCGTCTGTAGTTTCATATTTAATTTTTGTCTTCATTACTCTTCTATATTAAACCTGCTTCTTTAGTATTTATTATTCCTTTCTTACTTATCAGTCAGGATTATTTATTCTCTTTAAGTTTTTTTTTCCATTTTAACTTATTTTATTGTGTGAACCATGGTTTATCTTTTGTCTGTTTATTTAATAATGCGTGCCATTGGCCTTTATCGCACGAGTTCCTTAATATCTACCAGTCATCGTTATTGTTTTTTCTTATTTTAGGTAATATATCAGTAAATGGGATAGCTATGTCTATAGTATCTTTTAAGTCGTGTTTAGTAGTAGAAATAAGATTTGCTAAATAGTCAGTATACCTTTATGAGCGGGTACCCACATAAAATTTATTGATAAGTTTTGATGGTATTGTAGTTGATTCCATATATCTTTTATGAGATAAATGATGTAATTATTGTAAACGTTAAGTGTGTTATTACTTATAGCAGTTAATACACTAAGACTATCGCTTGCTATTAACCAATTTGAATGTTCTTGTTGTCGAATTTCTATGTGTTGAAGTGCAGATAATATGGCAAAAGCTTCAGCTGTAAATATACTAACGTCTTTGTTTATTTTTGAGCCTTGTCCAATATTAATTTTACTATCATATATTGCAGCAGAGACTATATCTTTAGTTTTAGACCCATCTGTGTAAATACAACTATAGTCTGGAAATTTTGAAAGTTTTTCATAAAATTCTTCTTTACGTGTTATGCTTTTATCAACATTTATTTGTATATGTGTATATTCCGTTTTAAAATTTCCCCAAAAGCAAGGCCAAGTCTTGGCATGTCTATATATATTCAAATGCCCAAAGAATTGATTAGCATCAGAAAAATTCTTAGTAAGGAAATTATATTGACTGTATGAAGTTTGTAGCTTAAGAAGGAGAGGATTATTTACAATAGAATAAAGCTTAAGAATAAACTTATATATTAGATACTTGAAGCGAAATTCAAGGGGCTGTAAGTTACATTCAATTTCCAAAGAAACAATTGGAGTAGATTTAAAGGCACCCGTTATTAATCTAAGATTATTATTTTGAATTTTAACCAGTTTATTTACTATGGTTTTATGGGACGCAAAACAATGAAACGCATATTCAAAATGGGAACGTACAAGAGATTTATATAACATTAATAAAATTTTTGGATCTGCACCCCAATAAGTTTTTGCTAGAGATTTCAATATATTAAAAGCTTTATTCGCTCTAGATTCTATTTCGGAAACATATAAATTCCACTTTAAGTTACTTGTAAATATTACACCAATTCTTAGGTTATTTCATTAAATACAGGTAATAAATTGTTATTATATACAATATTTACAGGAGATTTATATTTTTGTCCGAAAACAATAACCTTAGTTTTATTAAGATTCATATCTAAGCTTAAGTAGTTAAAGTATGTACTAAGGTGTTTAATGGATTTATTAATTTTATCAATTGCAACTGAAGTTTATATACGTGGTGGCCTAGTTGGTTAGACCTTGGACTTAAAAACACTTAGGTCCCTGGTTCGAATCCCGGTGTGTACCAATGAGTTTTTAAATTAAAAATTTATGTACATTTTGTTTGACAACACCACTATAGTGCCTCGGAGAGCACGTTAAGCTGTCGGTCCCGGTTTCACTATACCAACTTGTGAAACTGTTTATAGATGGGTTATTGAGTCTATTCAAAACATCGCAACGAGCTAGCCACTTGTTCGGTGTAGACTCATTCCATCGGCTACGACGAGGTGGGATTAAAACCCCTCCGCTGGGTACCCTGGGGCCGTCTAGGCGGTCTCGGGCGCCGTAAGGCACCCGTGATGATACATACATGCAACTGAAGTTTTCTTTTCAGAACAGTATATAACAAGGTCATCAGCAAATTGCAGATTATTTACTTCTGGTCCTAATTTAAAAGAAAGTCTATGTATGAAAAGAATAAATATTAATGGACTCAATATACTGCCTTGACATACTCCTTTATATACATATCTAAATCCGTGTAGTGTGTTATTGCATTTGACGTATACTTTTCTTCCATGTAAAAAGTTATATATTCAGTTAACTAATTTTAAAGGTAATCCAACAAATATAAGTTCTTTGTGTAGAATTTCGTAATTAACGTTACTTCGATGTCAATAATGATAATCATTATTGACATCGAAAAAAACACCAATTAAAGGATTTTTTTCTGAAATGCTTTTTTGAATATCCAAGTGTAAGTGACAAATACTTTCACGGGCTGATTGGCCTTTCCTAAACCCGAATTGATTATATGGCAGTAAGCTATTATTTTCAATATAAAACTCAAGACGTTGTTTAATAAGCTGTTCAAAGATTTTTCCAATACAAGATGTGAGTGCTATGGGTCGATAAGAATTTATGTCAGATTTATTATTATCAGATTTTAGAATAGGAATCAGTACATCTGTTTTCCAAGTAGGAGGTATGTTATTATCGAACCAGAGATTATTAAAAAGTAGGTTATTTAGGCATTTTGAATTTAATTTTTTGATCATTAAATAGGATATATTATCTAGACCGACAGAAGTATTTTTTTTTCTTGAAGACAACGCAGAATTAAGTTCATTAATAGTAAAAGAATCTAACAAATAACTGGGATTATTTTCAGTTGTCTTGTTTACTTTACTAAGTTTTATTTTTGAAACAAAATCTGGCGTATATTTTTTCAAAAAGTCATTTACCAGAGTATGATTAAAGGTGTTCATATTATTGCATTTAAAAGATTTATTGAATTTTTTCATATAATTCCATATTGTTGAGATAGGTGTAGTTCGATTAAACGAATGACAGAGTGATATCCAACTATTATTTCTTTCAGTCTTTATAACAATTTTTTTAAGTGCTTGTAATTTTTTAAAATTCTGATAATTTTCTAAAGTTGGATCATATTTAAACGTTAGGTAAGCTTTTTTGCTATTATCAACGGCCTCTGAGCAAATTATATTCCACCAAGGAAGATTATATTTTAATTTATGCTGTGAAGATTTATTGGTTTTATTAATTTTATGTTTTGGGATAGAATTATTAATCGCGTTATTTAAAATATTGCAGTATTTACTGTAGCTTTCTAATGGGGTGTAAAGACTGTAATTAAAATGAGTTAATAAATAATCTGCTTCTTTTTTATATAGATCCCAATTAACATTTTTAAAATTTATTTTTCGTAATGGGTCATTAGATGTATTACTATCATTGATATTCACATTATTTTTTAATTGTAGCTTTGTTAGAATCGGAAGGTGATAACTGCCTAACGAATCATCATGAATTTGCCAATCAGTAATAAGTGATAAGGATGGTGAAACAATTGTCAAATCTAGGGCATTTGGCCGCCAAGTAGTAGTTCCAACAGTGGTAACATCTCCATTATTTAATAAAATTAGGTTGTTTTCGTCAATTACATCTAAAACATCTCTGCCTAATGGAGTAGTATAATTACAACCCCAAGATATATGGTGTACGTTGAAATCTCCAGCAAAGACCATTGGTTGTGGTATAGATTTAATTAGTGTATCTAATTTAGTCTTAAAAGAATGGCGAGGTGAATTAGGGGGACTATAAAAACTTACAATACTAAATTCTTTATTTACAAATTTATTACGATTAATACGAACGCATATATTTTGTACTAAATCATCAGAAAATGTTTTTATTTTGGTATAATGCAAACTCTTGTGAATAATTAAAGCAACACCGTTATGTTTATTACCTATGTCATTTCTTTCTATATAATAGTTATTTATTTTAAAATTTTGGGAATTTTGAAGCCATGTTTCACAAATAGCTGCAATATGAATATTATGTTGGTATTAAAATTTTGTTAAAATTAAACGATTGCACAGAACGCTTTGTGCGTTCCATTGCACAATATTAATGGAGTTACTATCCATTATTCAAGGGTTTTAAATAATTGACCTTGAAAGTTTCTAATAAAACATCCTTATAATTAGATGAACTCATTGGTGTTCCCTTTGCTTTTAATATAATAATTTTACTTATCGATTCTGTTAAAAGGTGTAAGAATTTTTCTGATTCAAATAACGATTCTATTTGGCTAGTAGTTTTCGTTTTATTTGGTAGAGGTGGGAAGTTTTTATTATTAAAAAGGTCTGTGAATGTGGCATTCCTAGATTTTATTCTGTTTTCGTTTATTTTTTGTTTTTTTATGGGACATTGAGAAGATATGGCAATATGATTGCCACCACAGTTTATGCACTTTGCATTTTGGCTATCGATGCTGCATTCTCTATAGTTGTGATTATCGGTGCAAATAGAACATTTATCTGAATTTTTGGAGTATTTAGCTATATGACCGAAACGTAGACATTTAAGACATTGTTTGACTGGTGGTATGAACTGGCTTACCTCATGGCGCCAAGAATCTAAATAAATACATTCTGGTAACTGGACTGAAGCAAAAGTAACAGCGATTGTTTGTGTAGGCTCGAATTTAACCACGCCATCTTCTTGGACCCGACGCATGAAGCGACGAATTTGAATTATATTTCTAGTACTGGTAATCAATGAATTTTTTATTTTATTTGTCATGGCAATAGGAACTTCTCTTATTATTCCTGTGGCTTCAGTAACAGAGGTAGGAATATTTGCATTTAAATTTAGTTCATCTAAAGTTTTTTTATTCTGTAAAAAAGCATTAGCGTTATTACTCACGTCAAATACTACACCAACTTTGTATTTATTAAAGATCTTCAGATGTTTAACACCATTTATGCATTGTTTTCTTATCGCAAGTGAGATGGCCAATTTGTCGGTTTCTTTAATAATTTGTTCATCTTTTTTGGATAAAAACACTATGAATTCAGTGTTGGAAGAGTTTTCAGGATATTTCCTTTCATAATTCGGCACTTTATAAGTTAGATATTTGTCTTTGTTGTTCACAGAATTATCGTGTAAGATTTCCTCATCGCTGTCGGATATTGTTGAACTATTGTTGATTCCTTTCCCGATTTGTTCTTCTTTTTTACGTTTTCTTTTAATTGGTAATCTTCCATTTTACGTGTTATCATAAAATTTCATCATAAAAATGAATTTACTATTAATTATTTTTTAAAAGCGCGCCTTTTCACTTTAAGTACTTCCCGCCGTTTTTCAAATTTTTCAATTTTTTTTTTGTTGGGTTTTCTCAAATATAGAGTAGGCAAAGGTCTCTATGAACCATTCAGCCTAGTTCAGATTATATAATATTATTATGTCAATGCTGCAGCACAAGGTAACACTACTAAATATTTTGCGGATTAATAATTCGCGGGCCGAAATTGTTCGCTATACTAACCTAATAACTAGTCATAACATAACCTCAAATTGAAATTCAAATGAGAATAACTTTTTTCTCCCAACTTCTGGAACTTAGATGTAATTAATAATTTTATTATATGTATTTTCCTATATCGAACTGGATAGGTTTCATTTTTGAACGCGGCTTCTAAACCAGGGTCTAAAATAACTAAAATACATGGGCTATGCCCGTTCTACTTTTAATAATACTCCGATTCCTTTCTCAGTCTGTGCTAAACCTCGATCATGACTTGTGACTTGATATGGCTTGATGTGACTTTGCAGGTGTTAGAAATTAGTAGAAAGATTATCGCCAGTATGCACCTCCCCATACAACGATGCAATAGAGTATGACCGATTGAAAGACTGTTTTATATATGTAATTTTTGATCTTTTGAAATACTGGTACTAAAGGCGGTGTCGTTAGACTGTTAGAGGAAGATATAAAAAACCGTTACAATGGTTTATCTGTGCACTACATTCGAATGAATTGCCACTACGACCTTTTACCTTTTGTTTCATTTGGACGGTCAAGTTACAGGACCTCGATATTTTTCAGGCCCAATAGGATCTGAACTACAACGATGTGAAAAAAAGCCAGTTGTAAAATTTGACGTTATACCCGCGTCACTTCCTGTTAATAATCTCCGATCAAACATATCTATTTGAGATAATGACTGTCATTGACACTGGTATTTTTCCTTCTGACCTAACAAATAGTGAACCCGCACTCAACCATTCCAGATGGCTAACGTCTGCGAACAGGATCTTACGATATGTAACAAGGACTCTTTCGGAAGAGAATCTACTTATATTAGCCAATTTAAAAAAGCGGCCCCAACCTAGTGGTTAAGTCACTGCGCAACTGATAACAAGGTTAAGCAAATGACAACAAGGCCGGCCTGGGATGGGTGACCGCTTTATACAACGAGGCTATTTCATCATAAATACCGCAACAAGCTCGCCACTTGTTTTTATTGCCTCCGAATACCATCGGCGAAATGAGGACGGGTTAATCCCTCAGCTGGGTACCCTGAGACCGGTTAAACGGTTCTCGGGAGCCAAATAGGCACCCGTGATGGTATTTATTAAGTTTATGGGCGAACTGGTTTTAAATCAAATGCAATCCTTCGTGTTTAAATGGAGCACAGCACTTGTGGTTTACGATTGTATTTGAACGATAATTTGAAGAAAAGAGATAATAATACAAAATACCTAATAACAATAATAATTTAGGACAATTTACACATATTACTCTGGTAACAAATTAAGTTCTAGGTTTGCACCAGAAGCAACGATATAATACATATTATATTTTATAAATACTCAGACCACAAACTGTACAGTATCCCTAGTGTGAGAACTATTAACTAAAATTTGTATGGGAAATAGTTCAGCGCTCCAAGCGGAAATTTTGAGAACTAAAAATGCGTGTAATTGGTCAAAATGGTAACGCAGCAGTATAGTCAACGCGAAAGTAAACGTTAAAAAAACTCACACTAGGGCTACAGATAAAAAAATATTGTTTTTAAAATTACCGGAAATCGCACCTTAATTTAATTATTCGTTTACGAACAAGCAATTGGATTTACAACTAAAACGCCTTTCTTAATTTTATTTTCAGAATGTTTGCACGTATTGATTTGTCACATGAAAGTTTGCCTCATATTGTTGACTCCTTTAAAAAGAAAAATGTAGATTAGCAAACTTAATGAATTGTCTTATACTTGTATTATATATAATTATTTACCTTATAAATTTTACAACAACATATAAAGATATTTACAAATACCTATCTTTATTTTAAAACATTTTTCATTGGAAATTTCTTTAAAATATTTTTTTAGAGAAGCAATATTTAAACATTCGTTTATTTATCTAGGTATATTATGATGATTTATATTGTATTGATGATATAACAATAAATCATTATAAGTTTAAATTAATAACTACGATAGAAAATTGCAACAAATTATACTTAATACAAACATTATTATCTATGTAAGTATTTTGTAGATATAGGTCATAACATTGAAGATAATTAGATAAGCTAATTATTAATAAATAACTTATTAGGTAAAACAAATAACAAACTAAGCTCTAAGCTTGTACTATGTGTACCAGAACTTGTTATTTTGTAAACACCCAGACCATGACAAACGGTACAGAAAAACGTACTAATATATTTTGCTATGAGTGGGGAATCAAACCCACGACCAATAAAAATACAACGCCAAAGGCGCAGCCACTAGTCTATATAAACATCAATTTATATATTGTAGTGTTTATGAAGTGGGTAGTTCTTCAGTCAATAAATGGTCGTAAACAAGTGAGGTTGTTTCATTGACTCCCCTCGCGATCCGATGCCACATAATGGCGACGAGGATGGGATTTAAACACTAAACAATTAAAATCCTTTCTCGGCCTAATAAATTTTTATAGAAATTTTATACCAAACGCATCCATGATACTAGAACCGTTGCATTCCTTGTTGAGAAAAGACTCCAAGTGGGCGTGGAGCGACCGCCACCAGAGTGCCTTTGAAGAAGTGAAGGCCGAGTTGAGTAATAAACGTTTATTAGCTCACTACGATCCTAAACAGGAGTTAGTGTTGACGGTGGACGCGAGTCCGGCGGGCCTGGGCGCCGTGCTGGCCGCGCGCTACGAGTCGGGAGCGGAGCGCCCTCTTGGCTACGCGTCGCGGTCGTTGAGCGCGGCCGAGCGCGGTTACAGCCAAATTCATAAAGAGGCGGCCGCTATAGTTTACGGTGTTAAAAAGTATCACCAGTACTTATATGGTAGGGCGGAACCGTTCATCTTGCGAACGGATCACAGACCCTTATTGTCAATTTTTTCAAATAGTAAAGGTATATCTCAAATGACGGAAGCGCGTTTGCAGCGTTATGCGTTGTTTTTGACAGCCTATAACTATAAAATCGAATACGTTAGGAGCGAACGCAACGTAGCAGACTATTTAAGTCGTTCTCCGGTGGACGTCGCGGCCGAGGTCGATGACGGCGGCGAGTGCGCAGGCTGCGTACATTTGTTGGACGCCGCGCTGCCGGCCTCGGTGCGGGACGTGCGCGCCGCCACTGCCCGCGACGCCGAGCTGGCGGAGGTGTGCCGCCGCGTGCAGGACGGGTGGCCGACACGCAATGACGCCGACATGATGCCGTATTTTCGCTGTCGGCACGAGTTGCACATTGATGACGGGTGTCTGATGCGAGGTCAGCGCTTAGTCGTGCCGCAAAGGTTTAGGAGGGCCGTATTATGTGAGTTGCACGCGTCACATCAAGGTGTGGTCAAGATGAAGTCGTCGGCGCGTCGGCGGTTCTGGTACCCCGACATGGATCGTGACATTGCCGACACGGTAGCAAATTGTTCTCGCTGCGTCTCCCTCAGGGCCGCTCCTGCAAAATCTTCCATAGAAGCCTGGGAGTGGCCACGCAACGTTTTCGAACGGGTTCACGTAGACTTCTTGGGGCCGTATCGAGGACGCACGTATATGGTGTTGGTCGACGCCCATAGTAAATGGATAGAGTGTAGCGAAATGAAAAGTTTAACAACGACCGCTTTTATAACAAAGTTAAAACACATTTTTTCACGGTTCGGGTTACCAAAGTTAATAGTGTCCGATAATGTAAAAACTTTTACGTCGGCAGAATTTATAAAGTTCTGCGTGGATAACGTTGTAGAACGTCTCACAACTTCGGTATACACTCCTCAGAGTAACGGGCTCGCTGAGAACGCGGTGAAAATTTGTAAGGGTTTTTTAAAAAAACTTACCGGGGGCGATCAATCGAAGCGCGACGTTGATACGGTTCTCGCGGATTGCCTGTTCCAGTACAGAAGCACACCACACTGCACGACGGGTGTTTCTCCAGCCAGGCTAATGTTCGGCCGCGAGTTACGCACCAAACTTGACACGTTCATGCCGGACGACCGCGACACTCCCGACGTGCAAGGTGACCGTGTAGCGGAACGTGTACGTGAAAAGCAACTCGTACAAAAACGTAACTTTGCCGGTAAAGCTATTAGACAATTCGACGTCGGCAGTGAAGTCTGGGCACGAGATTACAACAATCCTCAAAGGCCGACGTGGACTCTGGGTACGGTCACGAAACGTTTAGGCAAAGTAATGTATCAAGTATTCGAGTGTAACGTGTCGTCGACATGTAAATCAATTGTTATGTGCTAAATCAGTCCGGGAGCAAAGTCTTAATAAGCCAATCATATATGATGATTTTTTTCCGTTTATGAACGACGACACGAATGTAGACGAAGGTGTCGAGGACGCCGGAGCTTCGACGATGGGCGCGGCTCCGAGTCTCGAACCGGAGCGGTCGCCGCCTGCGCGCGACGAGCCCTTCACCCGGGACCGCACCCAGGGTACCCCCACGTATCGTACTCGTTCCGGAAGAACAGTAAAACAACCTGTCCGGACTATAGACGAGCTTTAGGTAGGTAATATCTACTACTGTTTACGTATTATTGTATTTTTTACTTATTTTTCATACTTAACTTGAATGAGTAGGTATATGTTTGTTTAAAAACTAATGGGAAGGAAAGGATAAGTAAGTTTAAAAAAAAAAAGTATTTAAATATATATATACGTAGGTTATTTTTATTGTTTACTTTAGTTATTAATATTAGTATTTAAGAAAAAAAAACAAAAGAAATATTTTATGTATGCGTTGGAGGAATGTAGTGTTTATGAAGTGGGTAGTTTTTCAGTCAATAAATGGTCGTAAACAAGTGAGGTTGTTTCATTGACTCCCCTCGCGATCCGATGCCACATATATTATTAGATAGTATAGTTATGACAATATGTGTAAATTCCTTTACATAATAATAATAATAATATGTAGGACAATTTACACATATTGCTCTGGTTACAAACTATGCTCTAAGCTTGTACTATGTGTACCAGAAACAACGATATAATACATATTATATTTTATAAACACCCAGACCATGACAAACTGTACAGAAAAACGTACTAATATTTAGAAATAAAAATAATAAAGATAAATGTAAGTAGGTATGCAGATACTATTATCAGCATACAAAGTAAGAACAAAAGTACCACTGTGTCTAATAGTATAATGTTATTTATTCATAGTGTTATCACTTTTATGCTTATTACATTGACCCTATACACAGGGAGTTTGTTTGGTTTCAATATTAAAAACCTAGAGATGATTTATAAAACTCAATGTTAATAGGTGGAAGGAATTTCTGTACAATTTCGCTAGGCTGACCGACGTATCGTATAATATGTTATGGGCCCAGACGCCTGTTAGATTAGGGAAAGTGATAGGGACTATAGGGAGTGAAGAAAAATATGTTAAATAATTATTCACACGGTGCACACAAAAAAAATAGCGTATTAATTTTGTTACCAACTGAAGAAAAACTGAAAGTTTCAATAATAAAAATAAAATTTAGAATTCAAAAACCTAGTGTAAAGTTTGTCTCTATTAATAAAATTCCAACTTTACGTACCACTTGTAGGGCAAAACGGGGTCATATGAGCCACGGGGTCTCGTGCGCCACCTCCAGTTGTGAGGACAGAACATTATTTAGATATACGTGCGAGTTGTCATAAGACGCGGGAGGAGCATGTGGGCCGACCACGGTTGTGTTAGCCGCCGACCGGCGCGGCGATTCGTTTGAATGATAGTGTACGATTCTCCTGTTTTCGCGCCAAAAGTGAATAAACAGTGTTTGACGCATTTACTGATTTAATCCTGTTTCTGAATTATTTCGCCAGTTACGTAAATATATTTTTTTAGCCTGATAATTGTTTTTTATGATTACAACATTGAATTTAATCTAATAACTAAAGGTTTGCAGTAGCTTGGGGAAATAACCGTTAAAGTGGTGGTGGGGTCACTTGAGCCAAAACAAGCGGGGTCAATTGAACACGCCAGAGAAGGAACAACTAGCAGAGTAAGCGAAAAATGAAAATACAAAAGACTAAAAAAGGGCGGTGAATAAAGTAATTTTAGTAAGTTCTGATGATGAAAGACCTTTAACAAAAGTCAAGAGAGGAAATAAGTAAAGCCAACACCTCAGTAGGCCAACCTCTTCTAACACCGAAGAAGAAGAGTATTTCTATCTTGTGTGTGTCGAAGCTCAAGTTCCTATTATTATAATATGTCTCAATTTTATATTCATGTGTTGATCCATGAGATATTTTAATAAAAATTAATTGAATATTTTTCATATATTTTATTTTGTCTTGATCAAAATTGTATTTATCTCTCAGTGGCTCAAGTGACCCCCGGGGGTGGTTCAATTGACCCCCAATTATGGGGTTAAGTGAGCCATCAGACTTTTTATTTGTTTCTATGATTTTTGTCAAAAACAATTGTGGTTTTTATATTACTTTTCAATTTGATAGGTAAACTATTAAACGTCATTTATAATACACAACTGTTACATATTGAATATTATGCTGTACAAACTAAAAACATGATCAATAGACTCCGCTCTGCCCTACTATTATTTCTTCTGTGGTACAACTGAAGTAACAATGAAAATAATGTAATTTTATGTCAAAGTATCGGAAGAACTCTTTAACGGCTAACAGAATAAGTATAGAATAACAGAATACTATATTTATTTTTCACTATACCAACTTGTGAAACTGATTTTAGATGGTTTATTGAGTCTATCCAAATACCGCAACAAGCTAGCCACTTGTTCTGTATAGACTCATACCATCGGGTACGACGGGTGCCGTAAGGCACCCGTGATCATTTATTTAATTATTATTACCAATATTTTTCAAAGAGAAGCAGAAGCTGCTGATATTTGGAAAACGAAATCTATAGATCAACTTCCTAATTGCATATCCCAAAAAGAACTAGATGACATTATAAACAAAATTTTCTTTCATAATTTGTACAGAATACTAAGCTCGGCTTAATGCAAGTTGCTAAAGCGAGCCCAGCACCTGGTTACGTGCTATTCCCTCTCCACATACAGGCACGCTACTGGACGCTGGCTCACTCCGTATAGCAGCAGCATTACGCTTAGGGTGTAACTATATACGAATCCCATGTTTGTATTTGCGGCGACATAGTTGACTCTCAAGGTAGTAGATACTCATTATTATACTATGCTCAAGGTCATCATGGTCTTTTGTGTCCAAAAAGTGCTGGTCGTTTTTCAAGACACCACAACATCAACGGCATTCTCTGTAAGTCATTATCAAAAGCAAACAATCTTTCTGTTCTTGAACCCTTAGGTCTACAAAGATCTGATGGAAAAAGACCTGACGGTATGACTATTATACTATAAAAATGTGGTCGTACTTTGGTCTGGGATGCGACCTGCGTGAACACACTTTATCAGAGTTACATTTCGTCATCTTCCAAACGTGCCGGAACTGCAGCTGAACAAGCAGTACAAATAAAGCTTCACAAGTATGCAGAGCTCCTGAACTCGCACATATTTTTGGCGTTTTCCGTTGAGACAATGGATTCGTGGTCCAAGGATGCTAGCAAATTTATCCGTGATCTAGGAAAAAAAATTGCCACTGGTGATCCTCTGAGCAAAGAGTACCTGGTTGAAAGGTGCAGCATTGCTATTCAACGGGGTAACGCCGCCAGTGTCCTTGGTACACTACACCCATTGTCTCATTTTCAAAATTTTTAATATTTTAATTAATTATTTTTATTGGTAGGTTAATTCCTCGTCCTTAGTTTATCGAAAACGTCACCAAAAACGTCCTCGTAGATAAATGGGATCAGTTAAAAATCCTTGTTGCCAACTCGAAATGTCAACCGGAAGTGAGATATTCAAGATAGCGGCCAGCACCCGCCGCCTTTTAGGTTTAACCTAAAACTAAATTTTAACTGATCCCATTTATCTACGAGGACGTTTTTGGTGACGTTTTCGATAAACTTGGTGACATAATGCACATTTATTTTAAATATACTTTTTCAAACCTTGGAAAGCGCATTTTAAAAAGCGAGTGATCTGACAATCATCAGAACAAAATTAGCAATTAAAATCGCTTGAATCCCAGAAAATCAGGTAAAACTCGATATCATAATAGAACTGACGTAACCACAAGCCTTTTGGAGTTGCTGGGGTAGCACATACATTTATAATAGCCGACCTTGGTATCAATGACTTTCTCTTAGTCAAACAACACTAATCCAGGTTAGTGGCTCAGGTTGGGGAAACGGTTGAAGAAGCCTGAGGGAATCATCTTTTAAAATTGGGGCAGACCCAAGATTTGTTGCATATAAGCAAAGACTAAAATTGTCTAACATTGATATTTAAGTCAAGTGATAGGTTAAAAGTGTTATGCAATACTTTCAGTCGCCAGGAGAGCTACCGCTACCTTGGGTTTTTCCTTCTTATGTCATGGATATTAACTAATCTATACAAGTTTAAAGTAATTTATATAATATTGGTGGTAACTCAGGTAGCACCAACGTTTTTTATTTGCCAGGTCTTCAGAGGAGAGCTCTGGAACTACCAATATTAATCAATATATAATATGCAGATGTTTTTTAAATAAATTAAATAACATGTACACACCCAACTCAAGGGAATCAGATTATGCCTAGAGGCATAGATTGTTGGCGGTGGACTGATATAATACTATACCTCTCAACATTAACTAGAATTTATTACACATACCAGTAGAGAGTTAGAGTCTATCCTCTTTATAGAGTACCAATTAAAAGATGGCTTGGCTGGTGCACAGTGAATAAAATTAACCATAAATCTCCTCAAGGCAATGAATCTTGTATTGTAATAATTCTAAATCATTTCAAATTTATTTGTCAAACAAATACTTAAACACTTTGCAAATAGCAAAACCTTACAACATAAGCCGCCAATATGGGATACAAAACTTTAATTTGACTTGCTCGTAGAGACATCATAAACTCTTTTTGATATTTCCAAATATATATATACAATGATTCTACTCCTTGTTTTAGGACGCAAAGTCCATGATCTGACCTTGTTACAAATCTCAAAAGTAAAATTTTATTATGACCTGATTTTGGCTCCGAGACTGACTCGGCAAAACATAAACAATCATATTGGTTGCTTTTTAAGCATAGAACTAAGGACTACAGAAAAACCATTAAAGGCTACAAATTCAAAAAAATCAAAGATTTAAATAACTTGTTTATCAGTGTCTGGAAGACCAGCAGTAAGACCAATAATTTCATCCAGGATGGTTAAGAATGATTTTTAGAGAAGTGAATATAGATGCTCCTCCAGGTAGTGCAGCAATAGCTTTAAGTGGATGTTCTGAGAGAATAGACCAATTGATGAAATACTATCTAGAAGAAACTGAAAAAGATTTTCAAACTTTTAAAGATAAAATAAAAGAAGAAAGCTCTATCATTATTTAAAAAAAATACTAATGTCTAATATAATTGATTCTAATTTTTAATTTGAGTAGAAACAGCACCTACCTACTATTAATATTTTTGAAATTTGAATTCACATTAATTCTAGTACTTTATATTTTTCATGATTTTTATTATTAATGTGTAATCAATCAATCATTTTGTATGATTTTGATCTCCTAGGATATTCATTACTTATCCTATATAGCTGCTAGATATGTTTTAATAAAACAGCAGTTTACATATTATAATATTTTTTTTTTTTCTTTTCTATTAGTCACATAGCGTTTTTTAGTGTTACTAATGGTTCTATCACCAGCAGATATCAAACAGGTCTTCACCAATGCTGTATGTTTTAAAAAGACACATAATATATATGATTTGCATTATCACAAAACATTTATTATGTGTCGGTAAAACACACAGCATCATAGCAAGTTTCTTGCTGGTGCAATAGTCAAGAAGACTTTCTACACTGTAGTGAAGACTCTATGACATCTCTAGTGATGTGGCAAGGATGCTGCAGCCTGGTGGTGATAGATCGATTATGTTGATGAGTATAAGTATACATCGATTACAGGTAAATATGTCACTTTATATACAAATTAGCTTAAATAAACAGAAAAATCAAGAATAGCTTCTTCGCCAATGATGTGTGTTTTACCGACACATAATAAATGTTTTGTTATAATGCAAAACATATATACATTATTAAATAAAATATTTATTTTTCCTTTATAAATTATTATTAAAGCACGCCGACTAACGGATGGTACTTTAATTATATCTTTCGGGAGCACGCGCTACCCTAAAAAATAATATTCTAAATAAGACTAAAACCGTCAGGTAGACACTTAACGGTTTTAGTAGTCGTGTTTCAGTTTTAGACTGTGGGTTCACTGGCTTTAAGGAGATTACTGCGTCGATTTCTTGTCAAGGTGGTATAATATAAGTGGTGGCCGCGTTGGTTAGACCTTGGACTTAAAAACACTTAGGCCCCTGGTTCGAATCCCGGTGTGTACTAATGAGTTTTTATTTTAAAAATTTATACAATAACAACACCGCTATAGTGCCTCGGAAAGCACGTTAAGCTGTCGGTCCCGGTTTTACTATACCAACTTGTGAAACTGTTTATAGATGGGTTATTGAGTCTATTCAAAACATCGCGACGAGCTAGCCCCTTGTTCGGCGTAGACTCATACCATCGGCTACGACGAGGTGGGATTAAAACCCTCCCGCTGGGTACCTTGAGGCCGTCTAGGCGGTCTCGGGCGCCGTAAGGCACTCGTGATGATATGTATGTATGTGGTAGTCTCTTTTCAGGGTGCGGTTACGAAATGGGTGGTTGAGTTGAAAGCAGCGAGTATATTAAAATATACTAGATTTTCATAATACTGCCTTAATCACGAATATCCCTTGAAAAAAAAACTGTACTGACCCTTTTTATAGCTGCCATCGCTCTTTCTTCGTTGCTTGTTTATTCGTTATTTTTAAAAAGTTGTTCACCGAGCATTTTCTTTTATTCCCTTTTTATGTTCAGCTCTATCTTGGTGTCGATTAAAATATATTTTTACCACCGTGACTTACATTCATTATAAATTCTTTCTGACACATCAACGTTTTCTTTGTGCAGGTTTTAATCACGAAAATACACACCCGTTTTATTTTATGTTTAGGAGTTCTATAACAGAACTCCACATTGAACTCCAACTTCTTATCACCTGAAAGAAAAAGATTTTATATTAATTTGTAAGCATAATTAATAAGATTTTAATTTCGTAGTTTGTTAAATAATTAATCTTCAATCATAGATCCTATTAAAATAATAATATATAATTATTATTTGCACGCGCTGTAGAGTTTTAAATATACTGGTGAATAATATAAAGTTATCGGGTCCGATCATTAATATTCAGTATCGTGTCACATATCCACAATGAACACTACGATATTGTTATTACTTATTTTGGGTAAGTTTTTATGTATAGTATATAATGTACTAATTATATTTGAAATAGCAAACTTTTTTAATTATTTCTATTGGAGAACGTTTAGATGTGTATTGTGTCTAACAAATTGGTTTGTAATAAATTATATTAATAAACATTTTTAAATTTTGATTAAGTTTATCGCGGATATTTTTCTAAATAAATAAGAATGTTTTTGAGAAAAAATAAACAAAATCGGAAACAACCCTAGGCGAGTTTTCAACCTACTAAGCCTATTTATATGCTTTTTTTATGTTAAATATCTATTAGCTTTGTGGGTGAAATACCTATATTATTAGCTTTGAGGGTGAAATACCTATATTATTGCGCAGGTAAATTTTTCTTATGTCAGTAATACGATGACCTGGAAGCTATGGGCTTATATATGCTATACTTAAAATTTTAATAAGGCGGAAGGCATCTATAACTTCGCTAGGCCGACCGGACTTATTACCATCGCTTGTACAGATGCAAAAACAGTCAAGTGACCTAGTCTCGGTTTTAGTCCGTGGATTCACTGGTTTTCCGGAGACTGCTGCATAGATTTCTTGTCGAGATGGTAGTCTTCTATAATGGTACGGTTACGAAACTGGCGATGATTTGACGATAAAGCAGCGAGGATATCAAAATAGACTCGTAATGCCGTCCATGTCGCCGCCCATTTCGTAACCGCGTCATTTAGTCGACATAGTGGGAGCGAATCAAAGGTCTGCTTAAGATCAGGTAACATGACATAATAACTGGTTTGTAACAATAATCAAGTTTATTTTATTTTATTCAGGAATATCATTATGCGAATGTCGAAGAATACAATTCTTTCGACGCGACTATAAACACATCCCCGCATATGACGCGTATTATAAACTGCACGAACAAGCTTCCAATTGGACAAGCGCATTGCTAAAATGTGACTCCGAAGGTGCTTCACTTTTTTACCCCAGCGATGACCAAGAAATTAGCTCTGTATGGGCTAATTTAGATGATGATATACATTTAAAAGAAAATTCTGAAATATACGTCGGCTTTCATAATACTTTCAATATGGGAAAATATATAACAGTCGATGGTAAGTATAAGGACCACCTAATCCAATCAGAGTTTCTTCCTTCTTCATCCAATCCTTAAGTTTCTTCCTAATCCAATCAGAGTTTCTTCTTCCTGAGTTTGTACTTGTACAAACTAAGGGCCTTACGGGCAGCGTCTGAGTCCACTGTTGGACTTTTGACGGCTTTTGGATTCTCAGCGGTATCACAAAAGAAATAATAGTAGGTAAGCGCATGGCGATATGTCGGGGTTTATCCCTCCTGATGAGAGCTCTTTAAGTACGCTTTCATATGCTATATGCATATAGGTAACTCAATGGCTATGTTACTCTGTTAGTTTGTATGAAGCACCAGACTATTTTACTTGCTGGTTGGTATCTTTTTCTCAGGGATGTATCCGGGGTGACTTTACAACTAGAGTTTACGCCCTTAAAGATACCGATCCATATAACTTTGTTAATGCGATTGATGGTCATTAAAAAATATCTGGAGCCAATATAATGATAATAATATAATATAAGAATTAATATTTAAGGCGTGGATATGGTTGGTGAGGTTGATCGCACCAGGGGCACCCTTGCGATGGATATGATATAATCAGATGTTAAATGGAATCAGCTAACCACCTAGACCACAATGTTTAAAAAAAAAAAAAATGACTTTTCGTAAAGAAATTTATTATTTTTTATTTACATGAAATAAATAATTTTTGATTTGATTTCCTCTCAGTAGTCGACAATATTCTGTCTAAGTACACATCGAACAAATGTTCGGGTAGATTCAAAAAACCATCTATAAACAGTTTCACAAGTAGTATAGTGAAACTGGCGTGTTATCAAGACAAAGTATTTTTTTAATTTATTTAAAACTCATTGTAGTATTTTTAAGGACTAACAAACTCGGCCATCACGTACATATAAATACATATTCTATATTTATATACCTATAATAATTTAATAAATAAGGATCCCGGTGTGTACCAATGAGTTTTTAATTAAAAAAATTATGTACATTTGTTTGACAACACCACTATAGTGCCTCGGAGAGCACGTTAAGCTGTCGGTCCCGGTTTCACTATACCAACTTGTGAAACTATTTACAGATGGGTTATTGAGTCTATTCAAAACATCGCGACGAGCTTACCACTTGTTCGGCGTAGAGGTGGGATTAAAAAACCATTCAAAAACCCCTAAAAGTGCAAATCTTGTTATTAGGGAGTGCATTATATTTTGGGAAAGAGCAAGAATTCCCACAAAGGCATTTCCTAACCGCGTAAAGAAACTTGTTGATTTATATAATGTTTGGAGAGAACTGCAAAACAATTGTAAGAAGACTCAGGTCACTTTCAAGAACGGTGAAAATAATTTTAAAATTGTTCTTGATAACTTATTTGATATTGCACATGCACTTTAAGAGAATGAAAATAGAGGAAGTCAAAGCATTTTTAAAGAAATAAAGAAAGCCAGGTCGACCGTGATGCTTAGGTGGTGTAGCCAAAAAACAGGCGGAAAAAAAGAAAGAGCTAGGCAAAGACGATTGGACTTATTGGCTGTTGATTCTACTTCCACTACAAATACCTCAGAATATCCAGAAGTTCCGGACGAAGGACATATTTTGGATTCTGACTCAACTTGCCAGACGTTCCCTGTCCTGAAAAAAGTTCAAAAATAGGTAGAAAGAATCTCATCACACCTAAATTTGTCGCAGCCTTAGATCGATGCCAATTAAGCATAAGAGACTCGTTTACATTCTTCATGCAGTCGTGTATACCTGACGTAGTCACAGTCCATTGGGATGGAAAACTATTACCCGGATTGGATGTACAAAGTTCAAAAGAAGAACGTTTGCCAATTGTTAGAGAACAGCTTCTTGCAGTGCCAAAGCTAGAGAGTTCTTCTGGAAAATACCAAGCTAAAGCCATTCCAACTGCTTTTTTTAATTGTAACCTTCATAATAAAGTTTAAATAATGTGCTACGATACAACAGCTTCGAATACTGGACGTTTCAATGGAGCTTGTGCTGTTTTGGAGCAGACTTTAGAAAGAGAACTATTGTTTTTCGCTTGTCGTCATCATGTTTATGAATTGGTTCTGAAAACTGTATTCGAAACCAAGATAAAGCAAACTACTAGTAGCCCAGATAATTCGATCTTCAAAAAGTTCAGAGACAATTGGAAAAACATAGATTCTAGTAACATTAAACTATCTCTTGATTTAGTAAAAGAACATGTTGATGAGACAAACATTACATCTTTGATAATATTTTATAAGGCAGAACTGGAGAAAGGTTTTATAACAGACGATTACCGTGAATTGGTTGAACTGTGCGTAGTGTTTCTGGGAGCAGATACAGAGAAGAAATTAAAACTCAGGCCCCCGCAGCTATGCATCAGGTACGATGGATGGCAAGAGCGATATTTTCTTTAAAAATATGTTTTCTTCAGTCACAATTTAAAATGATTGCGAAGGACAAAAAGGCCCTACAAGATGTTTGCTTATTTATCGTCACATTGTATGTTAAACCTTGGCTCAGTAATGTACAGTGGCGACTAAAGCACCGAACCAAGAATTATGCTTTTTGAAGTCGTTGAAAGAGTACGAAAAAGGTGACGCAACAATTTCTAAAGCTTCTATAAGCAAGAAAAAACGCTGGTGTGATGATTTTGTAGTCGGAAAAGAGCAAACAACTTCTATCACGACAGCTTTCTTCAGGAAGATGTATCTTCTTGGGATGATAATGCTGCTTTTCTGGAAACTAAAAGAAGAATAGGCCGTTTAATGGTTGTAAATGATACTGCTGAAAGGGCTGTCAGATTAATGCAAGATTTTAAAGGACTTACCATGGCAGAAGAAAAACAAAAACGACAGATCTTTTTGCGCTGTATCCAGGAATATAGAAATTTGTATCCGGACTGTAAAAAAACTACCCTAAAGAGAAGTTACCCTGGATGATTGTTATTATTTTATCTATTTAAATAAATATTACGGTTTATGGTTATTTCATTTTAAGTCTTATTTACATAATTTGTTGAATTTAGATTAGTTTTATAGCAGACCGAAATGCACTCGAGACCGCCTAGACGGCCCCAGGGTACCCAGCGGAGGGGTTTTAATCCCACCTCGTCGTAGCCGATGGTATGAGTCTACACCGAACAAGTGGCTAGCTCGTCGCGATGTTTTGAATAGACTCAATAACTCATCTATAATCAGTTTCACAAGTTGACATAGTGAAACCGATAGCCTCGGAGAGCACTCTCCGAGGCACTAAGTGGTGTTGTCAAACAAATGTACATACATTTTTTAATTAAAACTCATTGGTACAGACTGGGATTTGAACCAGGGACTTAAGTGTTTTTAAGTCCAAGGTCTAACCAACTCGGCCACCACGTATAAATATTTTTAATTTGTTTATTTCAGGCAATGTTACTCCAATGCCATTATCGTGGATATCAGAAGAGAAGGGTAATGAGGAAAATAATGATGGTAGTGACTGTTTGACAGTAAATGGTATAGGATTTTACAGACAAACTTCTTGTGAAATGATGCGTTCATTTGTATGTAAGAAAGAAGATACAAGCCAATGTCCTACAATAGATACAAGTAAGTATATTAACAACAAATAAATAATTTAATAAGGCATTAATAATAATAAAATAATACACGCCTTTTGTAAATGACAAATCATATGTCTGTTTTGACTGCATTCTTTATTTTATTTCGTTTATTTACCAATAAACGAATTAAAATAAAGAATTCAAAAATAATGAATTCCTGGTAGCGTTCTAAGCTGTTTAATTGCTGATATAAAGAAAGGATGAGCTTAGTGACCGTCTCCCTATAAAAGGCAAGGGGATCTTCCTATAAAATGTATGGAAAGATACTCGTTTTGTAAAATAAATATATATGATAAAATCCCTACAAAAAACCTTATTTAATGATTTTATCTCAAAAAAACTATTAAGCAATTTTTTTTGTTAGTAGTATAAACTTATAAAAACCTAAAGAATCTATAATATGATGGATCATTACGATCTGCTGCACGTCTAAAAATTCGTAACGTTACCATTTACGACATTTTAAGTTACAGTTTTGGCAAAAAAATCCTTTTAAAAATCTTGACAATAGGCCCGAGTCCAAGTGCGAAAGAAATCGCACACCATCATGGAACAACGCAATGGAATTACTCCGCAATAAAAATGTTTGTTTCATTACAAGAAGTAATCGTCTTTGAAGAAAAGAAGAATATAAATAATAGCCTTATTAAGATAACTGTGGCTTACAAAATGGCTATATCTTTAATGCGCGATTACATATCAAATATATCTAAATTAGAAATCTGATTGATTTAAATATAGAATAATAGAGCTGATGTTCCCATACACGAGTTTGACTCAAGTTCCTTTTTTTTTTTTATGAGTGCTCGGCATGTGACCTCACATCTACCTGATGGAAAGCAGTATGAAGGTCCAAGTACAAATGCAACCAACAATTACGATCTACGTAACCGTTGATTGCACCTATTATGCCGGCTTAAGATACCTATACACGCTTTGTTTAAAGGACTCGAGATTATAGGAAGAAGGAAACACGCGAGCAGGTAGAGCATTCCACATTTTAATAGTGCGACCGTTATACGAATCACCAAATTTTTTAGTGCGGGTTGTTATATCTGCCACAGTATATGCATGCATTTTGTTACCCGCTCGTGAAGTCCTATATCGAAAAAGAGAAGGAGGAATGAGATGAAAAAGTTCTTCAGAGCACTCTCCATGCTTTCAAAATATTTTTTATAACATTTAAAAATAGATTTTTTTTTTAGACTACATATACAAAAATGGTAAATGTTATAAAATTAGTAAACAAAAACAGTTGTTTATGGAAGCTGCCTCCACTTGCTTCAACGAAGGTGCGCGACTAGTTACTGAAATCTCGGAGAACATAAAAGAACTTATTACTGACCACACCGAATATCATATGGGAGGAGTAAAATTGCCAACCGGAAAAATATTTTCAGCTAGAGGTATGTAAGGCGAAAAGTTCACGGTTTAACAATGAAAGATGCGATTTCTAGTTAAAAAATGGATAATATATTTTATACATAATCTTTTTTGACTTCAACACACTTTCTGTGCACTTTTTTACTGTTGACATGGGCTCCCGTTAACTTTTATCAACTTTAGATAAATTACTTCAGATGAAGCCCCCTAAAATTCATCTCTAAACTCATAGGATTTAAGTGCCTGGAGTTATGCTGCCGAGAATTTCTCTCGGCAATGACCTTCCCACCGGCGGCCATGCGTGTAGTGGCGCCGTACCATGAAGATAGTCGTGGGGTCCGTTGAGTGCTTTGTCAAACATGCGTCGAGCGAGCTGTTCAACATACGTTTCCTCAAATATCATCTTCTTTTCGCCGCTGATCGTGGAGTTGCGCGCAAACCACGGAGCGCCGAAAGCCATGCCGGATAGAGACATTCTGCTGACGCTAGATCCGTGTATTTTTCGTGGCCGTGGCCGTCATTGTCCGTCTATTTGACGGGCTTGATAAGGGCTGCTGTTTTATCCAAGCTGACGGACAAGCCACTTGAGCCAGGAAGGAAGTATATCCAGCATTCTTACCATTTTCGTGAAGACGAGCCTGGGGGTTCTGGACGAGTAGAAATAGACGCTATAATCCGTAAACAGCGCCAGCTTTACATCCTGTTTTCACCAGAGGAATGCAAGAGAGTAGGAATATCATTGGTGTACAGAGCAATGCTGTGTTGTAGAGGTGTACTGGTTTATGAGGGACTCCAACCTCAATAGAATACTCCTTAGAGGTTTTTCTCTCCAGGGCCACGTGTGGCGGTTGCTCAGAAAGGATGCTTGTGTAAGCATGGCCGTAAGCGGCACTGGCGATTTTAGGAGTTTGAAAAGAGACCGGTATACACGGTTGAATGACTTCTCGATATCGAGAACAATCCCAACAGTGATTCGGCCCTTCTTAATCTTACTCGCCAAGTGATGTAGCACGCGGGTAAGGTGAAGTTTAGTACTGTGACCCTCACGGAAACCGTACTGTTCTTTACACAGTTCGAAATAGGCTTTCAGTCTCAGAAGGAACAGTTTCTCAAATAGCTTTGAAGGATCATCATCATCATAATCATAAACAACCGTAGGACGTCCACTGCTGGACATAAGCCTCACCTATAGATTTCCAAAGAGACCGGTTGGAAGCGGCTTGCATCAAACGAGCTCCCGCAGTTTTAATAAAGTCGTCGTTCCACCTTGTGGGTGGACGTCCATCGGACATCAGTTCTGCGTGCTATGTGCCCTGCCCACTGCCATTTCAAGATGCTGATTCGCTGGGCTATGTCAGTAACTTTGGTTCGTCTCGGATCTCGTCTCTCATTTCTGATTCAATCTCGCAGAGAGACTCCGGGAATAGCCCCCTCCATAGCACGTTGTGCTATTTCGAGTTTGCTAATAATTTTTGCTAATTACTTTTCTGGGAGCCCACGTTATCAAATTATTACATAATAGCAGGTAGTACATAAAATTGAAATTCTCTGGCGAAGATGTCATGTTAAAGTAATAACTTTTAAACAAAAAATAAATACACCCAGTTATTATTTAAAAGTTATTCCATCATATTGGTTAAGTAAATGATTAAAATGATTATTAATATCATATAGGTACTTAAATAATTCCCTAGAAAAAAATATTGTTTAGGTTAATTGCACACGAATTTCTGATCACATTACTAAAGACTCGGGTAAATTCTATTTATTTAAATGAATTGTAAACCCTAGGTATGCAACTCCTCCAGTTTGAGGGTGGCAACGAAGATTTTGGATGTCTAAAAATGAGAAGGTACAATGATTACCGAAGCGGTCCAATTAATATCTACCATAGTAGCTGTGACTCAAGCCTAAAATATATTTGCGTAATGGACGTCTAAAACTAATAACAAATGATAATAATAACAGGGTAGTAATACATAATCTATACAGCCGTGTATCTATAATACATCAGGGTAAATTTAAAAGGTTGTACTTTGGGCTAATATGAGGCTCTACTGATCAAATTAAAAAAATTAACTATGTGTCGCAAATGAAAAAAAAATTGCCTCCCCAAACAAATTGGTAATTTTAACATTTTGACAATTTTAACTAAAAAAATCATTTTTTTAAATAATTCTGTGTTTGTAATAATATTAATTTAAAAATAATTGAATTTTTTTTATATTTGCGACTCATGGTTCCATGGGAGAAGTTGCTCGATTTGATTAGTGGTGCCTCCTATTAGCCCAAAATACAACCTTTTAAGGTCACCATGTATATCGGGTACATACTTATTATCTATCTATGTATAAATATCTACTGCGTTTTTTCAATGTTAATACTATAAAGGTATATCCCTAATAATTTGTTATTAATAAGACTTAGGGCTGATTTTTCAATCGTCAGATGAAGTTATTCCACAGATAACTTGTATGGAGAATAAATAAATTTGACAGTTCTTCATACAACTCAACTTTAACTTAAATAGAGCAACTACTAACTATAGACAAAATTCCTTCCTTATTCGCGCGTGTAGCACATACAACGATTTGAGTCGTTCAATGGAACATGATTTATTTAATGATAAAAGTGCGGCACTTAGGCGGTCGTTGACAGGCTTATTTTTTAATGACATAGACTGATTAGTTATTTTTTGTTTACTTTCATGCTGTGTTCATTCTTCTTCTTGTTAATATTATTTGTTTTATTGTTGTTACGTAATCTAATTTTATTTTAAGTTGTGTCTAAAGTAATATACCATGTATCTATCAGTGAAAACCTATTGTTACCTTTCTATGTTTATATAAGTGTTATGTTATGATTTATGGAAGTTGGTTTTCCAAATACCTAATAAATAAATAAAAAAAAAAAAAAAAAAAAAATACAAGTTAAACTGTAGAATGACTTTATCTAACGATTGAAAAATCAGCCCTTATAAATAAAATAGATCTATGTTAAAAATAAAATAGATCTATGTTAAAAAAGTTTGTTTTATTTATCTTAGTTTAGGGCGAGCTGGGGCCTTACCAAAGAGACAATCGATCGAATCGAAATACCCATCGAAAGCCAAATGTATGGGATTTCACGTTTCTTGTCGATCAGGCTCTACACATAGAGTAAAATTCCTATACATTTTTATCGATCGATGCGGCGTTTCGATTGGCTATAGTGTTCTTTGGTCAGGCCCCAGGGGCCTAATCACGTGCTGCGATCGTCTGCGACGACAAGACGTTGAGTAAACAATAAATATGGAAATATAAGTTCTATTATGTAAAATATATACAATTGAAATTTATATGCTCCAAACATGTTCAAACTGGCGGAAAATTCGTGTATTTTAATATGGCGTCATTTTTATATGCGACCTAATACAGACTACAATGTGTTACACAATACCCCGTTAAGCCGAAAGAAGGTTAAATGGGGCCTTATAACGAGTCCATTCACAATATTTAAGAACCGTAGTAACGCGTAATAACATACCCCAATATATATATATATATATATATATATATCGATTAGTCTACACCGAACAAGTGGCTAGCTCGTCGCGTTGTTTTGTATGTATGTTAATGTATACTAATTTGTTATTAAAATTTAGATTTGTATATAAAATAAATCTACGAAAAATAGATTATTTTTTATTTGACACAAACCTCTAGCTCTTGATTCGAACGACGGCCGACGGGTTCGATTTTATGTTGTAGTTTTTGTTAAAAAGTTACTTCATTGAATAGCTTACGGCTGGGTAACTATAGTAACTGGTAAAATTTATACTGAAATTATGGTAGCGGTAGATAATGCCACTAGGCATTCTTTACTAGTTATCAATCAAATGCTACTAGTAAAACCTTTGAAACAATTTAAGAAATAGGTGTATAAAAAAAAAGATAATGATTATTATAATAAATGATAATAATAATATGAAATAAACTTCATTATTTGATAAAAACAAGTTAAGCGTATTACGCTTTCGGTATATTACGCTTTTCTGTTGGCTCTTACAATGTTTAAAATAACAACACTTTTAGTAAAATCTAATAATTATTAAAATAAAAGTTACAAAACAAAAGATATAAATGTAGTACATGTATGTATGTGTAATTGTGTATGTTTATGAAATACAGGGTGACTTTGAAAGGATGTACTTGTATATGTATTTGTGTTTTAGCGTGTGTGTATGCATGAGTATGTGTAAACACAATATTAATAGTATCTACATGTATATGGGATATAGTTCAGCGCTCCAAGCGGAAATTTTGAGAACTAAAAATGCAGGCGTGTGATTGGTGAAAATGTTAACGCAGTAGTATAGTTAACGCGAAAGTAAATGTTAAAAATTCTTACACTAGGGCTACAGTAATATTTAAAATCATCATTATTAACCTCACGGGGATGCCAAATAATTTAGGATTAATATTGTAACTGAAATTATAATTTCGTTTTTGTTAGTAACATCGATTGAAAAATGAATAACTTACAAACAGAAAGAACACCGGTTTAATTGTGTGTTGTAGTGTGGTGGGGAAGCAGTAGGGGAATTAGAAAGTGTTTTTTTTTTCTTTATTGGAGCACGGCATGTGACTTTGTATCTACCTGATGTTGAGCAGACCTACAATGTCCATGAATGTGGTTGATCAATAATTGTTCTTAAACAAAATTTATCGCTCCCACTATGCCGGCTAAATGATGCGATTACGAAATGGGAGGCGACAAATTGCATTACGAATATATTTTAATATACTCGCTGCCTTATCGTCAATTTATTCCATTTCGTACCCAGAAAGGAGACTACCACCTCGACAAGAAATCGATGCAGAAATTGCCTGAAAACCGGTGAATCCACAGACTAAAACCGAAACTTGACTAGGTCACTTGATGGTATTTGCATCTGTATGGGCGGTGGTAACGAGACCGGTCGGTCGGCCTAACGAAGTGGCATTCTAAATATATTATATTTTAGGTAGGAGCAAGGTCTCTATGCTCCCACCTAAAATAATATATTTAGAATGGCCTTTTGGGCTCTTTCTAGTTCATTGAAATAAGTAGAATAAAAAAAAAGATATATTGTTTTTGCGTTCTCTAGCGGATAACGCAATTATGGCAGCAAAGTAGTGAAAACGCGGGACAATATTGAGAAGTTGGAATTAACGTTTATGTGGAATGTATTACTATTAAAGGAAAATAAGTGGATAGTCAAACCATCCTCATCCGTATATTGTATTGTTCTGAATAAAAAGTCAAAAGACTATCCTCTAATAGGGTTTGACTTTACAGACGCCCCTTTTCAGTTCAATTATTTTACTTTTGAATAAGTTTTGCCATGAAAAGGGCAATGCAGTAATTTGAAGATCTGTAGAGAAGAAACAATGAAGGGCCAAACGTCGAGCCTTGTGGTACACCATAGGAACACTCAACGCTCAAACTTCTGTAGTTTCCCAATCCTTCGTGCTGTACTCTGTCCATCAAATAGTTTAAAAACTAAGAGAGAACCATGAATAGACAATTTACACAAAGCTAATAGCCAAGATACTCGTAGTCCACTGAGAAGATATTATGTTATGTTAGTCCAATGAAAAATAGAATGTGGTTTACACGTAGGCCTTTATATTATATGAGTCAGTTTGTAATGTACAGTCGGCCAAGAATGTGGTCTGCCACCCTCTAGGGTGGCAGACGACATTCACAGAGTTAAAGACTATATTAATGATAAACATGTCTGGACCAGTTGGTACAGTAACCAGCTATAATGTTATATAATTTGCCATAAGTGCTTTGCGCATGCTTTTAGTAGGATTAGAGCATTTTAAGTATGCTACCATATGCTATATGCATATCGGTAACTCAGTGGATCTATGTTCCTCTGTTAGTGTGTGTGAAGCACCAGAGTTTTTTACTTGCAGGTACCCTTTCTCCGGGGTGTCTCCGGGGGGATCGACTTTACAACTAGTATTTACGCCCTTAAACATACCGATCCATATAACTATGTTAATGCGATTGATGGTCATTCAAAAATATCTACAGCCAATATAATGATAATAATATAATATAAGAACTAATATTTAATGCGTGGATACGGTTGGTGAGGTTGGTCGCCTCGGTGGCACCCTTGTATGGCAGATGATAATCGGATGGTCAATGGAATCAGCTAACCACCTAGTCTTACACTAGTTGGTTATGTAGCGTGCGTTCGGTTGGTTGTTTATTTACACCTCGGTCATTCAATTAGATACGTGCCTACCACTTGATTTAGGTGACTTAACACTCGAGGCATCAGACAAGGCGGAGGAAACATCCAAGACAATTTCCATCTCCATATCCTGGTGAAAGCATCGACATAAAGCGCTTTTTGGTCGAGCTGATCCTCTGTGACGTATGTCGGGACTACGGCTGTCTGAGCTGAGGCAAAGAGATCGACTTGGAGCGTCCCCCATTTGCGAAAAACATTTTCCAATATGCGGTCGGAAAGAACCCATTCTGATAGCTTCTTGTTTCGGGATAAACAGTCTGCTTCCACATTGTACCGTCCCGGAATGTATCTGGCTTGGAGAGTAAGTTGTAGACGGTCTGCTAAGACGAATATTCTTCGCACCAACCTGAGCAATACCAACGATCTGGTTCCGCCCTGCTTTTGTAAGTAAGCCACTACCGTTTTGTTGTCTGATTGAATTGAACAGGTTTTGCCTCTTATTAACCTATTGTTTTCCGATAAAGTTCTGAATACCACAGACATTTCTTTTTTGTTGCAGTGCCATTTCTTCTGTCCTTGGCTCCAAAGATGACTTACTTTCTTGCCATTTACCAATGCACCCCAACCTATGTCGGAGGCATCTGTGGTTATAAAAACGCCAGCCTGAGGGTGATGAATCAGTGACCTGTCGTTCAGATGTTTGATCCACCATTGACAATCTCGAAGAATCTCTTCGCTGAGAATGTACAACTTCGTAGCTGGCCAGCAAGGCATTCTGCTGTTGTCCCTCTGAAAAAATCGCCAATGAAGCCTTCCTAAGTTTATTACAAACGACGCGAAAGTTATATGTCCTAGAACACTCTTTGCCTGCCACCAACTGCATTGTCTTATTTTCAATATAAGATTTAGCTGTTTTATTATAACCATCTGTTTTCTTTTGCATTTTTTTACTTTACATTTGTTTACTTTACATTGTTGTGTGTGTCCCATATTATGCCCAAGTATTCCTGATTCTGACGTGGTGCTTGGTCTGATTTTTTCTTGTTTATTCGCCAACTGAGTCGAGTGAATAGATCCCTGGCCCAGTAGCCCTGTCGAAGTAGAACAGCAGGATTTTGTCCTGCCAACAAAAAAATATCTAGGTATACCACGACTCGTATATCATTATCACGTAAGACACTTGCCACCCAGTTTGTGAGCTTAGCAAAAATTTGTGGCGCTGATGACAAACCAAATGGAAGACACGTCATCTGATATTTTTTCCCCTTAAACTGCAACATTAAAAATCTTTTATGGCCTTCTGCAACGGGAACATGAAAATAGGCCTTTGAAATGTCAACTTTCAACATATAGTCATTAGGCTGCAAGAAATAAGGAATTTTATTATGATTAATAAGACGAAAATGCGTTGGACATATGTATTTATTTAACGCCTTTAGATTGAAAATCTGTCGGTTGCTGTTGTCACGTTTTTTAATCAGAAACATAGGAGATAAGAACCCAGAAGAATATGTCGCAGGTTTTATTGCCTTTATTTCTAACAATACTTGAAGCTCTTTTTCCATTTGGGGACTATATTTCATTTCTAAGTTTTCCAAACATTTTTTAAACCAGCGTCCAATTTTTTCCAAACATTTGTGTAATGACGCAGACATCCAGCTTGAAATGATTGTTTAATAATTATACCTCTTATTGCTCTGTTTCTTGGCTGGCAATCTTTTATGAGAGAAGTTCTGATTCCGGGATTGGATTTTTCGAGAAGCGTCTTTCGCGTTCCTAGTGGTTTTGGGCTTAAAGCGCTGATGCTGCGATTGGACTCTTTGACCGATTTAGGCTTATATTTATCGAATCGCTTGGTAGGAAAAAACTTATAATATCCGCCATGGTTTTTTAAAACTTCCGAAAGTTTCTCTTCGTCATACAGATGGGTGGTAAAAGAAGGTACCTGCTGCAGGACGTTATTCATAGCAACATTCGAGCTCGAATAAAATGATCTTCTCAAATTAAAAAGATGAGCACGGCGACCACACACATATTGAATGCTGTTGTCAGAAATTTGCCGAAATTGAGCATTAACCCCTACCCCTAGCAAATTCTTATTTATAGAATCCATTAACAGTGGCGATTGTAACTCCCGAGCAACCTCCTGTATCCCTTGTTGAAAGGCTTCTCTCTGAAGTAGAAATGCACGAGTTAAAGTTCCTAAGGCATGATCGAAACTGCTTAGCACCTCGGAACTGCACCAACGTGGTGTTAAGCTTGCCAGCTGCGGATTAACCTTAAGCGCAGAAAACACTGGCGATGCTTGTAGGGATTTTTCCGCTTCCTTGTACCGTATACTATTCCACGTAGAAGCGCCGAGCCTTTGACACTCAATACCTTAGCGACCATGCTATCAGACGGACGCGGGTTAACAGGGTCCGCTTCTGTTGTCACAGCATCAAAATTAAAATTAGCAACGGTTTCCACTTCTAAATTTCTCTCCACCCTCGCCGGCGTAGCAGGCAATTCTCCTTCCTCTGACTGAGAGTCCACGTCCACCTCAGAAAATGAGGTGTCTGCCTCTGCTACTTTAGTAGCCTCAGGATATCTCTCTTGAGGTCTAACATTCCGTGAATATCCGACAAGCACGGAATTTACCATAGAATTAACTTGGCTAATGTTATCAGCATTGGATTTTATTAAGACTTGCATCATTCCCTGAAACATTTCTGTTTGCTTAGCTAGAGCCGCTGCCAAAACGTCTTCTTGATTTTCTATACGTGAATACTTCTCGGGTGTTTCCAGACGTCTGACCTTATTTGCCCGATCAGTAGAGGGTTCAGATGAAGGTCTTTTTGAAACTGATTTTCCCTTAAGAGAAACATCAGCGTCTTCACGTGATACCAGTTTACATTTCATAAGCTTAACCCCCACAAAAAAATTGTCAATATTATGACCGTGAATACGCACACAAATCGCGAGTCGACATATCGTGTTATAAGCCGACATCGACTCCCGATCCGATGTGCCGGGCCGGACACGGATGTCAGACCATGGGCGACCTCGACGCCGACGTCGGTCCTCGAGCCAACACGTAGGGTCGGGAGCTGATGTCGGGCCACGAGCCGACGTGGTACTGCGATCCGACGTCGGGCCACGAGCCGACGTCGTACTGCGGTCCGACATCGGCAAATTGCGAGACGGGTCGGCTGCGAACATGAATATCGGCCATATTCGGGCCGACGAAGTCGGGCCACTGAAGCCACATGGCTATCGTAGAAACATATTTAATTAGTATTGAAAATGTCGTATCGATTTGAACATTTCAATATATCCTTCATATGTGGAAGCACGATATGACTTCAGCTAGCTGAAACTCCAAAGGAGTCACTTATATTATTCATATGCAAAAAAAGTGCACAGAATTTTCATAGTATAAATTACCTTAATAGTATAAATGACTGACTGGATAAAAGAAATTATCCGCCTTCGTAAAGCGCTCGTCGTTTATTCAGTAACCTCAAAAGTAATTTTAAGGTTGCCAAATGCGACTGTGTTCGGGAAAAAGACAAAGCGTACTGAAGAATTGACTAACCGACGCTCAAGTCCGCCATTATGGATCTCTTTATATCCGGTAGAAGTTGGTATTGCCACAGATCAAAAATGATTGCGCTCGAGTAATAGTGTTGTTCCGGGAAATATGTAAGGTTGTATTTTCATAGTGGGTCAAGCTGAGGCTCGGACCTCTAAATATATAGATATACCTGTTATTAAATAGATATCTCATACTCATACTCGTTTATATATGCCCAAAAAGGAAGAATTAATTCCTTATGGAGAACCACGATCATGTGCTTCAAGGCTAGGTTAGGGCGCAACTTGTGGTACAAATAGGGCCGTCCGGCTCATGGATAAACACGGATTACTTATTAACATTATATTATTAGCACTAGAACATTAAGACAACCTGTTTTGGTTTGCACTAATTTGCTAAAAAATAGTGTAACTGTAAGACACTTTTACATATTAACAATACATCAGCCATTTTACAATTGATTAGGGGTTCAATATCCCCACCTACACAGAATAGTAAAGGATATTTAACAAAGGTGTGAAAGCCATAGCATTTACATTATTCATAAATACCAAAGACAACATTACCTATTAATATCCTAAAAAATAATAATAATAACAAAAACTTATTACAAATTTTGGAGAACCAGAGTTTGCTCAAAAAAATGGTGACAAAAAAAAAAAAAAAAAATTTCCCACTCTATATAATTTTACCTAACCCTTGAAATAATACAGACAGTTCTTGTACTATATTGGGAGACTCAACCTTGGGATCCATTATTTACGAAACCTGGTGATAGAGTTTGTATCACCGTCAATAATTCTCCCAGATACAAAATTACTTACCTTTGTGCATTTCCAGATAACCGCACCTATCCCTGTTAGTCAGCTTGGTTGGTAGCCAGGAATAAATATATATAAATAGGGATTTGAATGCCAAGGCAGTTAATATTAGGTAAAGGTCTTTGTCAGATAATAATTTAAAGTAATATTTTCCATATATAAATAAGAAATATAATGCTGAAATAAGCAATATAATTAATATAATTACTTATTTACCAGAAAAATACCAACCAAGGTATATCTTATTCTAGATTTATCAATACCAGATCTGCTTTTTCATTGTATGTGGGACCCAAAGTGGGTGCTTACAATAAAATCAAATAATTAAGGGTTTCTTCCGACTATGATTTAGGGCTAAATTATGAATATACTCGGGTGGGATTTGTCAATAGTCGTTGATGATTAAAAAAAACAAAAAACAAATAGTTATACAGACCTGAATAATATTTAAAAAAAAATATGTTCTAAAAAAACGTATATTTTTTTTAGCCTTACAAGATAAAGAGCTTATGTTTGGGGTCAATAAATATTAATTAATGACATAAAAATTTAACGGAGTATTAATATTTAAAAAAATACCGAATTACTAAATAGGCGTCTGCCTTTTATAACTCTGTCTTGCTTTAATACTAGACCTAATGTATGTAGGTACTGCTCAGGTGTAATCAATTATTAAAAATCTAGCAAAAAGTTTAAGAAAGAAAGACAAATTAATTAAATTGAACAACCTCACATGTTGTAACTCTCAGTACAACCGGCTAAAGATAATATAATAATAATAATAATTAATCGTGGCATCAACATTACTAAATTTACAGACCATTGCATCATACATGCTGCCACATTAGCAGTTTTGAGGAGTTGAGCAATTAAATGATAAAATAAGAAGAACGGCTGGTTGGACTGGCCAGTTCAACATGTTTTTGGTAGTTTAGTAACTGCCCAATTCTTACATTGGTCGTAACTCTTTAAGCTTTGTGGAATCAGTTTTTTCTTAAGCAGTAATTTTAATAATACATAAATAGTTTTTTCTTAAGACTTTTTACGTTTTTGTAAAACTTTAGTCTAAGTGTACGAGTATATAGAATAATACTTGTTAATTAGTAAAACAAAGACTGATTATACAACTGGACTTTGAACATCTACATCGTGAACTTCCATCGTCGAGGAGAGACTATGAGGTTATAATTTAATAATCAAACGAACTTACCTGTAAGTGAAGTTTGATTGAAATTATACCTCGTAGTCTCTCCGAAGACGATGGAACCCACCCTCCCTTAATCATTTTATTTACCCCATAAGCGTTGTAGAATCTGGAGCAGCATCCAAAACGAATGACACTTCAATGCGCGGGAGGGACAATGGAGGATGCGTTACAAAACCTTTATTGCTTTTTAATTTACTTAAAACTTATGTGACCCCGCTAGCATCGATTCGATACTACATTGTGAACTTCCATCGTCTTCGGAGAGACTACGAGGTATAATTTCAATCGAACTTCACTTACAGGTAAGTTCGTTTAATTATTAAATTACAATTTACTAAATTATAAATCAGTAAAATACCCCCGAAATTATTTAAAATTCGTCCCAAAAGAGTTCCTGTCTGGTGTGGGTATTTATATAAAAGGTGAAGATAGTGATGTTTTCTGATAGGTATTTTAGATAGCAACTATAAAACTAAATTATATCCGCGAATTTTCGCCCTTGTCAGTTTTTTAATATTTATTTGGAAAGAACCACTAATAAATCTACATAACAGGTTATTGAAAACGTACAATTTATTCGATAGCAAACGCAGAACATACAGAATAAATCATTATGGGCCGGCGCCATTTCTACATTTCGGCCATAATAATATTTTATTTGGACGCTTTTGAAATTGGAATAGGGTCTCCAATTATTATGGGTTTTGTACATAGAAGAATGAATAACAGGGAACCGCCTTAAAGCCTAAAATACCTTGCCTAAATTTTGAAGAACAGAGTATGCGGACACAGACACGTCAGTCGCTCAAAAAATAAAAGCGAGAAAGATATATAATATATTTATGTATTTTACTTTACAAATTTAATGTTCTTATGGCTCTTCCCTATTATTCATACTATAGTTTTAATTTAGATTTTATGTCTTGGTGTCCAGCATTTACTAATTGGTGTCCTTAGTATTTAGGTACTAAGAAATTTTTTGACCATATTAAAAATGAGCGTATTAAAAAACATTATCTACCTACCTGTAGTAGTAGTAAAAACTGTAGTGTTTTTAGGTCTGAGGTCTAACTAACTCGTCCACCACGTATATATACTACTATACTATTACTATTGATACTATTTTGGATACGATTGGCCACCTATAATAAAAGCATATTATTGTAATTAATAATATTTATTTTTAATTTTTTCAAATATTTTTATTCATAAAAGTAAACTTTTATATACTTATAAACAATAATCTATTAATAAATTTAAAACTAAATAAGTTAAAAAAATCGTTTAAGTCTTGCTGCGCACGCGCCCAAAATACTCACACTATTCCCCCTCTGAATTTCCAGCGATATGCGTTGGAAAAAATAAGACCTAGCACGTTGATCTCCAGATGCATCAATTAGAAGCTCTAGACTTGTACTATGTGTACCAGAAGCAACGATATAATACATATTATATTTTATAAACACCCAGACCATGACAAACTGTACAGAAAAACGTACTAATATTTTTTTTTGCCATGGGTGGAAATCGAACCCACGACCCCCGGATTCAACGCCAAAGGCGCAACCACTAGTCTACGGAGGCTGTCATCTGGAGACCATGGCCCTAAAGTTTCCACCGCAAACGCTAAAAATTCATTGGAGGTAGTGTCTAGCATATTTCTGTTTTTTTTTAAATATTTTGAGCCAGTAATGCTGAAGCACCAGATGACGTAGAGGTAATGTGGACTTAACTGGGGGCGAGGGCATCTACACATGTCATATCATAATTTATTACGAGATAACGTTTCCAGGATCTGATGATGGAGTTTGATTCAAGATGGTTTATGGTGAAAACGGATCCACAGCGGTCAATAGTAGAACTATAATATTGTACTTAAATGCTAATACTACGTTTGTACTAATGTTATATAAGCCCTAGTGTCGGAGGTTTTTAAATTTAATTACATTCCTAATTTAAACCTTCAATAAACAACTACTTTCTTTCCATGATTTATTTTTGTATAACATAAAAATAAATTAAAAACAGCTACTAAATTTATTGTTTAAATTCATGGAGTTTCCATTTGTTTTGGATATGTATTATGATAAATTTTGCCGCTTGTCCCTAATGCTATACGATTGCCTTCAATTTCCTGTTTTGAATATTTCGTATTGGTATATTAAAAAAAAAGATATTAATGCAGTACAGACAAATTTTATTGAAAGGAAACTTATAATTACCTTATTTATGAAAACATATTTTACAGATTTTTTTTTTTTTTTTTACAATTTTATAAATTCCTTATCAGGATAATCTTATTTTGAATTTTTTAAAGATAAAATGCAATGAAAAATCGAACCTACAATCCTTTCGCTTTTGCAGCAAGGTACGCAAACACTGAGCCAAGGTCACCCCTCACAAAAATTGTCATTGCTTGTTATCTACATATACACAGTCGCCCTCCACAAGCTTTCTTCTAAATACTCTATATTAGAGTGAAGTTAAAAGCGCTAGTTTCTAATACTAGATGGCAGAGAAGTCCGATTTTTTGTTTTTACTTTTTTAAGTATTTTATTTATTACAATTTTATAAATTCCTTATCAGAATTATATTATATTGAAAATGTTAAAGATAAAATGCAATGAAAAAAATCCTGGTGGGCGGGAACCGAAACCACGATCCTCGCTTTCCGCGGCAAGGTACTCAACCACTGAGCCAACCAGGTTCCAGTCACCCCTCACGAAATTTGTCATTGCTTGTTACTTATACACAGACGCCCACTATGTGCTTTTTTCTATATTAGAGTGAAGTATATGTAGTTTCTTCTAAATAAGATTTTTTTATATGAAATAAAAAATGATTCAGGCGTTACTTTGCGGAAGTCAATTTCATACGTAGTAAATGCACCGTCTCTCTGTCGGTCCGTTTTATACTTATAACTTCAGAACCATTTATCCGATTTTCGTATTTTATTTTTAATGTTCTCTGGCAGGTTACTATAATCTGGAGGTTCATGTTCATGTTCATGGCGGGCTCGTTTTCCACAATTAGCCAAGAGATTAGGCCTTTTTGCGTGAGTCTGCTGACTATTCTAGCCAGCCCAGCTCCTTACAGAAGGCGACAAGAATCCCGTACTTCCACAGGCCTCAAGGACCGACCTCGATGTTCCGAGGATTTTCGCCCGTTGTAATGGAGCAGCACATGGGTGGGTGTTTCTTCAGTTTCCCTGCAACCTCTACATATAGGGCTGTTGGTGATACCTAAAATTGTAAGGTGCCTGTTTAATGGAAAGTGTCCGGTAAGTATACCCACCACCATACGAAGGTTACCTCTGTTGAGATTGAGCAGGTTCCGAGCTAGGAACTTTTTATTATATTTTATTGTAGAACAGCATATGAACACCAGATCACATGCTGCATTACCAACATAAAAATCGATCAATACATTATTGTTTAGCAGCATTAATTGTTCCCACTGTACCCCCTAATTTATTCGAATACGAAATGGCGACAAAGAAGAATTTGCATTACGAGTCTATTTTATTATCCTCCTTGATTATTCGTCACATCAACTTCACGTTTCGTAACTCTGAAAGGAGATTACCACCTCAACAAGAATTCTGTGGAATAGTCTCCTGAAAACAGATGTACCTACAAACTAAAACCGAAACATGACTTAACGGCTTTGACATCTGTATGGGCGGTGGAAATGGAAATGGGCAGGACATATAGCGAGACTAGAGGACAGTAGATGGACAAAGAAAATAACGTGCTAATATTTTTTTTTGCCATGGGAAAAAAATAAGACCAAAGGGAAGACCACCAAAGCGTTGGTTAGATGACATAAAGGAGACAGTGGGAGAACAATGGATGGAAACAGCAAAAGACAGATTTAAGTGGAATAAATTGGAGGAGGCCTATACCCTCAAAGGGACCTTGTAAATAATAATAAAAAAATATATATATAAAAAAAAAGTAACTATGTTGTGTGATAATTTATATTGTAATGTATATTTAATTTAAATTACCTTAATTGTAATTTTATAAGGAAATAAATGGCTTAATAATAATAATAATGGGCGGTGGGTGGTAACGAAATCATTCGGTCAGTCTAGCGAAGTTATAGAGAAGTTCCTCCTGCCTAAAAGCTGTTTCTAATATTGAAAATAAGCAGATTTTTTATGGTTATTATGTACTATAAGTGGAACATAGTTATAAACTATATTCTTCATAACTTACACACTTATAAAATATTCTGTAGATATTAAAAAAAAATGGACAAAGTGGTGTTAATTTTGCAATTTTCTCTAAAAGTTCCGCCATCTTTTCTTATTACGACGTTAATTTATTAAATTATTCCTCTCCATTAGCTGGACTTAATTCACTTTCGAATTTACTGAATAATATGAATTACTTAACTTCGTAGCCGTTCTAACGTATTACAGTCAACTAAACCGTAATGTGGGACACAATAGAACCTTTTTACAATAACTTACCTACTACAAAAATAGTAAATGTAGGTAATACAACTCTATAAATTGTTTAATCAGATATTTGTTGTCTTACGCTTTCCTATGTAGATGCAAATTTTAAGGGTTGCGAAAAATATTTAAAAATATGAATCCCTATTAGGTGTATTTTTGTCTGTCTACATAAAAATACTGGAACCGTTTTACTTAAAATTTGGAATGTTTTGTATACCATTAAATTGATTTTTCAGCGCTGGCGACTGTGATCTTTGGGAAAAATTACAACAACATTATTATTTTTTATTAAACCCTCGACAAAATATGCATAAAAGACTCTTGGAACAAAATGTCTTTCAAAGAATATTATTACTTTTCAGTGTGATAGAATGACATAATTTTATTGTAATCTGATTGATAATTATGACCTCATGGTGTTATTTCTACGACTTACGTGGGTAACCCCTAATTTTAATTGAATATCAACTGCACGTCAAAGTTAAATTTTGACATATTTCCCATACAAAATGTGTCAAATTTTAACTTTTATACGACATTGATACACATTTGATTTAGTTAGAATAAGGCCCCAGATCTAAGATTACCTTTATATATATATATATATATCATCACGGGTGCCTTACGGCGCCCGAGACCGATTAGACGGCCCCAGGGTACCTAGCGGAGGGGTTTTTAATCCCATCTCGTCGTAGCCGATAGTATGAGTTACACCGAACAAGTGGCTAGCTCGTCGCGAAGTTTTGAATAGACTCAATAACCCATCTATAAACAGTTTAACAAGACAGCTTACTTACTTTTTTTTTTAAAGAAAAAATGCATTGAAAGAATTCCTGGTTGGCTCTGCGTTTGAGCGCCCTGCTGCCAAAGCGAGGTTCGTAAGTTCGAGTCCCGCCCACCAGGTATTTTTTCATTGCATTTTTTCTTTAAAAAAAATATGTAATATTATCCTAATAAGGAATTTATAAAAATGCATAAATATAAAATGAAACTGATAGTTAATTAAGAAATGTTAGTCATATCTCCACGACAAATAAAAAACTTATATATATATATAGGTTTGGATTTAACGGAGGAAATGATTTATTGCGTCACATTGTGATTAGTAGGTTGTTAGTAAAATATAAATAATACAATGTGAACTCTGTTCAAAAGAGTAATATTTATATTTTTTGACATTTACATTAAAAACTTATATTATTGTAAAATATTAATAAATACTAAAATAATTAAATAAATCTTATTATTTAGATTTCAGCGACCTAATACCATCCTTAATTTGTTCATGGTCCTTCGAGCCGGATATAAACCAGCGACATATGGGACGGACCTGCAAGGGCACTGCAAATTAAGATTCCATTTAAGGTCTCAGTTCAGAGGTAGGCATAAGAATGAAAACAAAACAAAAAAACATACAATAAACATATATACTAAATAAAAAAATGACAAAAAAATACCGTCAAATTAAGAACCTTCCCCTTTTTAAAAGACTATTAAAATAATTGAGCAATGAAAAAGCGCCCTAACACAATCTTTCACCAATCACATTAACGTAAACTACTAAAACCATAAATACAGATTCGGAACAGATTTAAAAGCCTATTTCAAACAAGTAATTTAACATACCCAATAGATTTAGTAAAACGATGCGATCCTTTTTCCACAATTTCCTGCAGAAAAGTGGAAAACCTGATTAAAAAGGTACCGTTAATGGCTTAGGCGCAAAAAACTGTTCCTATTAGGATAAATCGAAGGAATTCTGGTACGAAACTGCCTTTTTGTTAAAATATGTTCAGTATGTTTAATTAATTAGGGTTCCTTTTATCTTTCATCTCGATAACATCTTATCTACTTATTAATTTTAAAAGGAGTAAGTATTCTACCCTTGTATTTTTTTCTTTTTCCTGACCACTTCTTGTCAGGAAAATAGTAAAAATGATTGTTGATATAAACTTTATTTATTTTTATTTAATTAATTAGTTTATCATCCATGGATTATGCGTGTGAGTGCAGAGTCCATAGTGAGGCTGGGAGGCTAGGGAGTAAACTGCAGTGTTCCCGAACTTGAGACCGCACTATATAATAATTCGAACAGGCGATTTTGCAAGGCTGAGATCAAAACATGATGCAAAGTAGACCCACCGTACCGTACCTTTTTTAAATTACGTTGTACGATGACTAAATAAGAATAAATAATAAATAGTATGGTTTGAATTGAGGGCCGACTAAAAAATACTTAAGTGGTTCCATTAGTGCTTTTTAATTGGAGCACGGCATGTGACTTTGTATCTACCTGATGGTGAGCAGACCTATAAAGTCCATGAGTGGGGCCAATCAATAATTGTTTTTAAACAACATTGATTGCTCCCACTATGCCGGCTAAATGATGCGATTACGAAATAGGCGGCGACAAAGACGAATTGCATTACGAGTATATTTTAATATACTCACTGCCTTATCGTCAATTAAACCATCCATTTCGTAACCGCACCCTGAAACGAGACTACCACCTCGACAACAAATCGATGCAATCGTCATCATCTTCATACCAGCCTTTCACGCGTCCTCTGCTGGACATAGGCCTCCCCCAAGGATCGCCACACTTGATGCAGTAATCTCCTGAAAACAAGTGAACCCAAGGACTAAAACCGAAACATTACTAGGTCACTTGACGGATTTTGCATCTATATCATCTAGGTATTATTATTTATAATAAAAATAATGGAACTCTTAAAACAATAACCTATACATCCAATTATGGAACGAAATCAATCTTAGTATGTTCCAATTAATAGCCAGGTCATTAATGTCAGTGAAAATTTATTGTTCTCGTACAACATTATAGTTTATGTCATTTGATAAGGCTATCTATTAATATTAATTACACTCAGACAAAAGATAATTTACAACTTTGACTTGCAGTCTTATGACACAACACTACTGGCGCAGGGAGCAAGTTAATTACAATATGCGTAAAATCAAGCAAAAAGAACAAATGTATTACTAAAGTCTTGTGTGAGGAAAGCATTTAAAACTCCGCTAGGCCGACCGAGTGGACTCGTTACCACCGCCTATACAGATGCAAAAACCGTCGAATGACTTAGTCCGTGGGTGTACCGGCTTTCCGGAGACTACTGCATCGATTTGTTGTCGAGAGAGTAGTCTCCTTCACGTACGTACGGTTAAAATACTCTCGTAATGTAAATACGTCCATGTCGCCGCCTATTTCTTAATCGTATCTATGTTGAATAACAATGTATTGGATAGTATTGATCGACCCCATTGATGGACTTTGTAGGTCTGCTTAACATTAGGTAGATACAAAGTCACATGCCGTTCTATAATTACAAAAAAAAGTCGGGTGAGTGTATATAGGTTAGGATATTATTACGGTTGGTTGAAGTTTTTTTAAACTGTATTAGAAATGTCATTGGGGGTTATTGAAACTGACGAAACCTTAGAGACCTCCCACCCTAACCTAACACCATTTCCTCAGGTATCGAAACGTACCTTTTCCATACTTTTTTTATTGGAGCATGTTATGTGACTGTATCTACCTGGTGGTGAGCAGACCTACAAAGTCCATGAATGGGGTCGATTAATAATTGTTCTGAAACAATATTGATCGCTCCTACTATGCCGGCTAAATTATGCGATTACGAAATGGGCGTCGACAAAGACTAATTGCATTACGAGTTTGATTTAATATACTCGCTACCTTATCGTCAATTAAACTATCCATTTCATAGTTAGGAACATGACTAAGTCACTTGACGGTTTTTGCATCTGTATCGACCGTGGTAGTTATTTACGAAAATGTAAAAGTGTGCACAAGTACCTAAATGCAGTTACGTGATCTTTAAACAAAGATTGATAGGACTCAGAAGTTAATATGTTTCTGTTACTCTCTCCGGGAGTTTTCAACAATCCATGTCCTAGAGTTTTCCGGGATACATGTTTATTTGCATGAGACCTCTGCATATATTTTGAAGTTGAGCATTCTGATTCTGATGAAAGCATATACTTTCTGGATTAGAGCAGTGATTTTGTTAATAGAATCCTTACTTCAGTCCTCAAAGTCTTCAGTTTTCGAATTTGTTAGAAAATTAGGTAATTGGAAAAGTGGGAATTTAATTTTATATGAGGAAAATCATAGAATCACATAACATTGGTCTATTGGTTAACCCTGGTAAGACGCAGGTCATGATTGTCGGCTCTGCATATGCATTGCTCGGCTTCTGAACAGATTGGATTTGGACTCACTCTCTCCATTAAAGGACAATGGTCATTCTGGACCCAACCGAAAAAGTTTAGCGTTCACAAACAACGATATGCTTACTTACTAATACATAATTTAAGCATTATTTTCCAGTATTCACAATAATTTTAGAAGTTGGGAAACAAAAGTTCTGACAACTTTTGTTACGTGTTGATTCTTCTGCCTTTTCTGTATATTTGTCCACATTATGCAGAAAAAAATGCTTTATATATATATATATATATATATATATATATATATATTCAATTTATTCCACAAGGAAAAGGCAAGGGTTTCTTAGACCTATAGTTTACCTCGTCTATAGTTTCATATTTAATTTTTGTCTTCATTACTCTTCTATATTAAACCTGCTTCTTCAGTATTTATTATTCCTTTCTTACTTATCAGTCAGGATTATTCTCTTTAAGTTTTTTTTTTCCATTTTAACTTATTTTATTGTGTCTTCCTTATTTCATTTTTTTTTTCTTAAATAATATAATACTTCATATTTTCATCTTGTAAAGCCTTTTTAAATCTGCGTTACTTTTAATATATTCTTCTTTATTATTGGACTTAAATTTCTTAATATTTTTTTTTTAAATTTCTTATAGCTGGATAAGTATCTCTGTGTAATAATAGCTTTGACGCGGAAAGCGGGAGTTTTTCCTTCTTTTGAAAGATGTTAAGAAGTTCACCCATGAGCAAAAGGCGCTGAAGCCCAAAAGATGAACAATTAAATATAATGTGATCCAGTGTTTGATCCTCTTGATTACAGAAATTGCAGATTGGAGAACTGACCATATTCATACGATGTAGATGTTTATTTATACGACAATGACCAAATCTAAGACGGAATAAAGTTGTGTAGAATTTTCTATTAGAATAAAAGCGACTTTTACAAAACCATGGTTTATCTTTTGTCTGTTTATTTAATAATGCGTGCCATTGGCCTTTATCGCACGAGTTCCTTAATATCTACCAGTCATCGTTAATGTTTTTTCTTATTTTAGGTAATATATCAGTAAATGGGATAGCTATGTCTATAGTATCTTTTAAGTCGTGTTTAGTAGTAGAAATAAGATTTGCTAAATAGTCAGCTTGTTCGTTTCCTAGAATACCTTTATGAGCCGGTACCCACATAAAATTTATTGATAAGTTTTGATGGTATTGTAGTTGATTCCATATATCTTTTATGAGATAAATGATGTAATTATTGTAAACGTTAAGTGTGTTATTACTTATAGCAGTTAATACACTAAGACTATCGCTTGCTATTAACCAATTTGAATGTTCTTGTTGTCGAATTTCTATGTGTTGAAGTGCAGATAATATGGCAAAAGCTTCAGCTGTAAATATACTAACGTCTTTGTTTATTTTTGAGCCTTGTCCAATATTAATTTTACTATCATATATTGCAGCAGAGACTATATCTTTAGTTTTAGACCCATCTGTGTAAATACAACTATAGTCTGGAAATTTTGAAAGTTTTTCATAAAATTCTTCTTTATGTGTTATGCTTTTATCAACATTTATTTGTATATGTGTATATTCCGTTTTAACATTTCCACAAAAGCAAGGCCAAGTCTTGGCATGTCTATATATATTCAAATGCCTAAAGAATTGATTAGCATCAGAAAAATTCTTAGTAAGGAAATTATATTGACTGTATGAAGTTTGTAGCTTAAGAAGGAGAGGATTATTTACAATAGAATAAAGCTTAAGAATAAACTTATATATTAGATACTTGAAGCGAAATTCAAGGGGCTGTAAGTTACATTCAATTTCCAAAGAAACAATTGGAGTAGATTTAAAGGCACCCGTTATTAATCTAAGATTATTATTTTGAATTTTAACCAGTTTATTTACTATGGTTTTATGGGACGCAAAACAATGAAACGCATATTCAAAATGGGAACGTACAAGAGATTTATATAACATTAATAAAATTTTTGGATCTGCACCCCAATAAGTTTTTGCTAGAGATTTCAATATATTCAAAGCTTTATTCGCTCCAGATTCTATTTCGGAAACATATAAATTCCACTTTAAGTTACTTGTAAATATTACACCTAAGAATTTTATTTCATTAAATACAGGTAATAAATTGTTATTATATACAATATTTACAGGAGATTTATATTTTTGTCCAAAAACAATAACCTTAGTTTTATTAAGATTCATATCTAAGCTTAAGTAGTTAAAGTATGTACTAAGGTGTTTAATGGATTTATTAATTTTATCAATTGCAACTGAAGTTTTCTTTTCAGAACAGTATATAACAAGGTCATCAGCAAATTGCAGATTATTTACTTCTGGTCCTAATTTAAAAGAAAGTCTATGTATGTAAAGAATAAATATTAATGGACTCAATATACTGCCTTGATATACTCCTTTATAAATCCGTGTAGTGTGTTATTGCATTTGACGTATACTTTTCTTCCATGTAAAAAGTTATATATTCAGTTAACTAATTTTAAAGGTAATTCAACAGATATAAGTTCTTTGTGTAGAATTTCGTGATTAACGTTATTAAAAGCATTATTGACATCGAAAAAAACACCAATTAAACGATTTTTTTCTGAAATGCTTTTTTGAATATCCAAGTGTAAGTGACAAATACTTTTACGGGCTGATTGGCCTTTCCTAAACCCGAATTGATTATATGGCAGTAAGCTATTATTTTCAATATAAAACTCAAGACATTGTTTAATAAGCTGTTAAAAGATTTTTCCAATACAAGATGTGAGTGCTATGGGTCGATAAGAATTTATGTCAGATTTATTATTATCAGATTTTAGAATAGGAATCAGTACATCTGTTTTCCAAGTAGGAGGTATGTTATTATCGAACCAGAGATTATTAAAAAGTAGGTTATTTAGGCATTTTGAATTTAATTTTTTGATCATTAAATAGGATATATTATCTAGACCGACAGAAGTATTTTTTTTTCTTGAAGACAACGCAGAATTAAGTTCATTAATAGTAAAAGAATCTAACAAATAACTGGGATTATTTTCAGTTGTCTTGTTTACTTTACTAAGTTTTATTTTTGAAACAAAATCTGGCGTATATTTTTTCAAAAAGTCATTTACCAGAGTATGATTAAAGGTGTTCATATTATTGCATTTAAAAGATTTATTAAATTTTTTCATATAATTCCATATTGTTGAGATAGGTGTAGTTCGATTAAACGAATGACAGAGTAATATCCAACTATTATTTCTTTCAACAATTTTTTTAAGTGCTTGTAATTTTTTAAAATTCTGATAATTTTCTAAAGTTGGATCATATTTAAACGTTAGGTAAGCTTTTTTGCTATTATCAACGGCCTCTGAGCAAATTATATTCCACCAAGGAAGATTATATTTTAATTTATGCTGTGAGGATTTATTGGCTTTATTAATTTTATGTTTTGGGATAGAATTATTAATCGCGTTATTTAAAATATTGCAGTATTCACTGTAACTTTCTAATGGGGTGTAAAGACTGTAATTAAAATGAGTTAATAAATAATCTGCTTCTTTTTTATATAGATCCCAATTAACATTTTTAAAATTTATTTTTCGTAATGGGTCATTAGATGTATTACTATCATTGATATTCACATTATTTTTTAATTGTAGCTTTGTTAGAATCGGAAGGTGATAACTGCCTAACGGATCACCATGAATTTGCCAATCAGTAATTAGTGATAAGGATGGTGAAACAATTGTCAAATCTAGGGCATTTGGCCGCCAAGTAGTTCCAACAGTGGTAACATCTCCATTATTTAATAAAATTAAGTTGTTTTCGTCAATTACATCTAAAACATCTCTGCCTAATGGAGTAGTATAATTACAACCCCAAGATATATGGTGTACGTTGAAATCTCTAGCAAAGACCATTGGTTGTGGTATAGATTTAATTAGTGTATCTAATTTAGTCTTAAAAGAATGGCGAGGTGAATTAGGGGGACTATAAAAACTTACAATACTAAATTTTTTATTTACAAATTTATTACGATTAATACGAACGCATATATTTTGTACTAAATCATCAGAAAATGTTTTTATTTTGGTATAATGCAAACTCTTGTGAATAATTAAAGCAACACCGTTATGTTTATTACCTATGTCATTTCTTTCTATATAATAGTTATTTATTTTAAAATTTTGGGAATTTTGAAGCCATGTTTCACAAATAGCTGCAATATGAATATTATGTTGGTATTAAAATTTTGTTAAAATTAAACGATTGCACAGAACGCTTTGTGCGTTCCATTGTACAATATTAATGGAGTTACTATCCATTATTCAAGGGTTTTAAATAATTGACCTTGAAAGTTTCTAATAAAACATCCTTATAATTAGATGAACTCATTAGTGTTCCCTTTGCTTTTAATATAATAATTTTACTTATCGATTCTGTTAAAAGGTGTAAGATTTTTTCTGATTCAGATAACGATTCTATTTGGCTAGTAGTTTTCGTTTTATTTGGTAGAGGTGGGAAGTTTTTATTATTAAAAAGGTCTGTGAATGTGGCATTCCTAGATTTTATTCTGTTTTCGTTTATTTTTTGTTTTTTTATGGGACATTGAGAAGATATGGCAATATGATTGCCACCACAGTTTATGCACTTTGCATTTTGGCTATCGATGCTGCATTCTCTATAGTTGTGATTATCGGTGCAAATAGAACATTTATCTGAATTTTTGGAGTATTTAGCTATATGACCGAAACGTAGACATTTAAGACATTGTTTGACTGGTGGTATGAACTGGCTTACCTCATGGCGCCAAGAATCTAAATAAATACATTCTGGTAACTGGACTGAAGCAAAAGTAACAGCGATTGTTTGTGTAGGCTCTTTTTACCACGCCATCTTCTTGGACCCGACGCATGAAGCGACGAATTTGAATTATATTTCTAGTACTGGTAATCAATGATTTTTTTTTTTTATTTGTCATGGCAATAGGAACTCCTCTTATTATTCCTGTGGCTTCAGTAACAGAGGCAGGAATATTTGCATTTAAATTTAGTTCATCTAAAGTTTTTTTATTCTGTAAAAAAGCATTAGCGTTATTACTCACGTCAAATACTATTTTGTATTTATTAAAGATCTTCAGATGTTTAACACCATTTATGCATTGTTTTCTTATCGCAAGTGAGATGGCCAATTTGTCGGTTTCTTTAATAATTTGTTCATCTTTTTTGGATAAAAACACTATGAATTCAGTGTTGGAAGAGTTTTCAGGATATTTCCTTTCATAATTCGGCACTTTATAAGTTAGATATTTGTCTTTGTTGTTCACAGAATTATCGTGTAAGATTTCCTCGTCGCTGTCGGATATTGTTGAACTATTGTTGATTCCTTTCCCGATTTGTTCTTCTTTTTTACGTTTTCTTTTAATTGGATCTTCCATTTTACGTGTTATCATAAAATTTCATCATAAAAATGAATTTACTATTAATTATTTTTTAAAAGCGCGCCTTTTCACTTTAAGTACCTACTTGCCGCCGTTTTTCAAATTTTTCAATTTTTTTTTTGTTGGGTTTTCTCAAATATATAGAAGGCAAAGGTCTCTATGAACCATTCAGCCTAGTTCAGATTATATAATATTATTATGTCAATGCTGCAGCACAAGGTAACACTACTAATAATTTTGCGGATTAATAATTCGCGGGCCGAAATTGTTCGCTATACTAACCTAATAACTAGTCATAACATAACCTCAAATTGAAATTCAAATGAGAATAACTTTTTTCTCCCAACTTCTGGAACTTAGATGTAATTAATAATTTTATTATATGTATTTTCCTCTATCGAACTGGATAGGTTTCATTTTTGAACGCGGCTTCTAAACCAGGGTCTAAAATAACTAAAATACATGGGCTATGCCCGTTCTTCTTTTAATAATACTCCGATTCCTTTCTCAGTCTGTGCTAAACCTCGATCATGACTTGTGACATGATATGGCTTGATGTGATTTTGCAGATGTCAGAAATTAGTAGAAAGATTATAGCCAGTATGCACCTCCCCATAAATTGAAAGAGTGTTTTATGTATGTAAGTCAATAATTTTTGATCTTTTGAAATACTGGTACTAAAGGCGGTGTCATTAGACTGTTAGAGGAAGATATGAAAAACTGTTACAATGGTTTATCTGTGCACTACATTCGAATGAATTGCCACTACGACCTTTTACCTTTTGTTTCATTTGGACGGTCAAGTTACAGGACCTCGATATTTTTGGCCCAATAGGATCTGTACTACAACGATGTGAAAAAAAGCCAGTTGTAAAATTTGACGTTATACCCGCGTCACTTCCTGTTAATAATCTCCGATCAAACATATCTATTTGAGATAATGACTGCCATTGACACTGGTATTTTTCCTTCTGACCTAACAAATAGTGAACCCGCACTCAACCATTCCGATAGATTACGATATGTAACAAGGACTCTTTCGGAAGAGAATCTACTTATATTAGCCAATTTAAAAAAGCGGCCCCAACCTAGTGGTTAAGTCACTGCGCAACTGATAACAAGGTTAAGCAAATGACAACAAGGCCGGCCTGGGATGGGTGACCGCTTTATACAACGAGGCTATTTCATCATAAATACCACAACAAGCTCGCCACTTGTTTTTATTGCCTCCGAATACCATCGGCGAAATGAGGACGGGTTAATCCCTCCGCTGGGTACCCTGAGACCGGTTAAACGGTTCTCGGGAGCCAAATAGGCACCCGTGATGGTATTTATTAAGTTTATGGGCGAACTGGTTTCAAATCAAATGCAATCCTTCGTGTTTAAATGGAGCACAGCACTTGTGGTTTACGATTGTATTTGAACGATAATTTGAAGAAAAGTGATAATAATACAAAATACCTAATAACAATAATAATTTAGGACAATTTACACATATTACTCTGGTAACAAATTAAGTTCTACACGGTAAAAACAGATTACTTGAAAATAAGACATGTTGCTTTATGTCAAAGAAAATTCATTAACTCCAAGTAAATGGTAATCTCCCTATAGCCGTTAGAGGATATTTTCTTCAAAATAGAAATAAAAAATCTTAAAATAGTTCATTTGTATCAAGAAAAACATATCACAGGTCAAAAGAAAATATTTAAACTAAGATAGAATTTAATTGAATTGTCAAGAACAAATAGTCTTAATGTAATATGTCCACTTTTTCCATAAAGATTAAAATGATACTTGGATTTAAAAAATATATTTTAAGATCAAGTAAAAAAAAATTTTGATAAAAAAAATATTATCATAGCATTAAGAAAAAATATTCTTCGAACAACGCGTTTTTTGTCGGTACCAATACATATGGCTCTTATGTTTAAATAATTACGTTCTTGATTAAAAATAAATTTAATTGTTTTGAGTAATTAATTATTTTGGTTGAAAAGTTGGCTGTGTGAAATAGAGTGATTTGTTTCTTCGATTAAGTTGATATTTAATTAATATTAATATTTTACAATCTACATTAAATATAGTGCTTTAAATAAAGAGTGATGTTGTGTTGTATGTAAACAGTAATGTTTAGTTGAAGAACATTTTCTTAACATTAGTAAGATTCTTGAAGTAAGAATTATTTGTATTGGATTAAAAACAGTAGGTTTAGGGCTAAATATATAATAAACAACTTGAATAATACAAAAGAGTTTTATTTAAAAAAATATCGTTTTAACATAACATAAAAGTCTTAATACCAAATGATAACTTAACAAAAAATTTGACACTTACACTAAATAATATGGGCACTTGAAATAATTTGGATACTCCTATATCATTTTGTGAAATTAGAACTGATTTTTTTTCATATTCAGCACCAGAGTCATTATTATCAATGCGGAACTAGAGTCACTAGTATTGGTTTCTGTTGATGCCTAGAATTCATAAAATTTAAAATTATTTAAATGGGAGTTTATAAGGACTTAGTAAAAATATAAAATATCCTATTGGAAAAAAAATATATACAATACAACTAATAAATTGTTACTTAATAAAGAGTAGTTTTATATTTCTAATAAAAACTTGCATCAAATAATTTACACATACCTGTGCAGTAACAATCTCTGATATTTTCTCTGTTAGAACCAATGCTAGGACATAGCTCCTTAAGGATTTCTCCATTTATTTTAGGAAACTGTTGTACAGTTATATTATTAGCTGTAAATAGAAACAAAAATATAAATGTTATTAGGTCATTTTCGGATCAGAAAACGTTGTTGAATACAGTAAAAGCACTATAGTCGACAATTCAATATACTCAGTAGTGAAAACAATATCTACCTATAAACAGTATCTCCTATACTCTTTTGAGGCATTCAATATTGAATCAAAAAATGTAGCTATACCTACTAATAATAATGACTACCTACCACTAATAGCTCTTCTTACAACTTATAAATTATAGTAGTATATAAACAAATAAATGATGCAATTATTCATTTGTACAGACTTGTATTAAATATTCAATAATTTGATTTAAGTTAATGTTTGCACATATCGTGTACTTAAATGGCGTTTTAGTGATATTTTATTTAGGAATATATATATATATATATTCATTATACCTACAATAAAATGACTAATAGCTACCTACCTACCTATAAACATATCAGTGGCAAATGCGCGACAATAAAAGGCGTTTGCCTACAAACCTACAATACAATTTTATTAAATGACGCGGTGATAGTTAGCAAAGAAAAATAGTAGAGTCAAAGTAGGTAATATTATGGTTTGTTACTTACGAGATAAAAACGTCGATTATATCTTGAGGAATTTTCCAAGAAGCTAACAGTTAGCTGATTGAATCCATTATAAGTAATATTTCGATTTATGCACAGCTAACAAATACATGGACGAGTAAATAGATAGAGCCTGTACCTAAAATTTGGCTGGTCCACCACAAAATACACCGCGCGAGCGCATAAACTAATAAATACACAGACGATCGCATGCCTTTTCGATCCGAACTAATCCCATAAGATGCCAACATATATTATTAAAATTTGTATTTTTTATCATTAAATTAATAATTTCATTCTTAGTTCAAGAAAATATTTTCTGGCAAATATTGCATCTAGATTGAAGAAAATTTTTATTAGTTTTGAGATATTTTAATTACTTAATTGTAATAAAAAATACTTTGTTGGTTGAAATAAAATTTTATGATAAGTTTAAGATATATTTTCTCAAACTCAGTAATATTTTGAGAAAAAAAAAAAATGTTAAAACAAGTTTAGTAGTATTTTAAAAGTAAAAATATAGTATCAATCATAGTAAATTTATTTTCAGTTTGACAAAATATTCCAAGATAATGCTAATTTTTATTTTAAGAAATCCTTTTTACCTGTGTAGGTTTGCACCAGAAGCAACGATATAATACATATTATATTTTATAAACACTCAGACCACAAACTGTACAGTATCCCTAGTGTGAGAACTATTAACTAAAATTTGTATGGGAAATAGTTCAGCGCTCCAAGCGGAAATTTTGAGAACTAAAAATGCGTGTAATTGGTCAAAATGTTAACGCAGCAGTATAACGCGAAAGTAAACGTTAAAAAAACTCACACTAGGGCTACAGATAAAAAAAAAATGTTTTTAAAATTATCGGAAATCGCATCTTAATTTAATTATTCGATTACGAACAAGCAATTGGATTTACAACTAAAACGCCTTTCTTAATTTTATTTTTATAAAGTTTGTACGTATTGATTTATCACATGAAAGTTTGCCTCACATAGATGACCCCCTTTAAAAAGAAAAATTTCTTTAAAATATTTTTTTAGAGAAGCAATATTTAAACAGTCGTTTATTTATCTAGGTATATTATGATGATTTATATTGTATTGATGATATAACAATAAATCATTATAAGTTTAAATTAATAACTACGATAGAAAATTGCAACAAATTATACTTAATACAAACATTGTTATCTATGTAAGTATTTTGTAGATATAGGTCATAACATTGAAGATAATTATATAAGCTAATTATTAATAAATAACTTATTAGGTAAAACAAATAACAAACTAAGCTGTAAGCTTGTACTATGTGTACCAGAACTTGTTATTTTGTAAACACCCAGACCATGACAAACGGTACAGAAAAACGTACTAATATATTTTGCTATGAGTGGGAATCAAACCCACGACCAATAAAAATACAACGCCAAAGGCGCAGCCACTAGTCTATGGAAACATCAATTTATATATTATTAGATAGTATAGTTATGACAATATGTGTAAATTCCTTTACATAATGATAATAATAATAATAATATGTAGGACAATTTACACATATTGCTCTGGTTACAAACTAAGCTCTAAGCTTGTACTATGTGTATCAGAAACAACGATATAATACATATTATATTTTATAAACACCCAGACCATGACAAACTGTACAGAAAAACGTACTAATATTTAGAAATAAAAATAATAAAGATAAATGTAAGTAGGTATGCAGATACTATTATCAGCATACAAAGTAAGAACAAAAGTACCACTGTGTCCAATAGTATAATGTTATTTATTCATAGTGTTATCACTTTTATGCTTATTACATTGACCCTATACACAGGGTGTTTGTTTGGTTTCAATATTAAAAACCTAGAGATGATTTATAAAACTCAATGTTAATAGGTGGAAGGAATTTCTGTACAATTTCGCTAGGCTGACCGACGTATCGTATAATATGTTATGGGCCCAGACGCCTGTTAGATTAGGGAAAGTGATAGGGACTATAGGGAGTGAAGAAAAATATGTTAAATAATTATTCACACGGTGCACACAAAAAAAATGGCGTATTAATTTTGTTACCAACTGAAGAAAAACTGAAAGTTTCAATAATAAAAATAAAATTTAGAATTCATAAACCTAGTGTAAAGTTTGTCTCTATTAATAAAATTCCAACTTTACGTACCACTTGTAGGGCAAAACGGGGTCATATGAGCCACGGGGTCTCGTACGCCACCTCCAGTTGTGAGGACAGAACATTATTTAGATATACGTGCCAGTTGTCATAAGACGCGGGAGGAGCATGTGGGCCGACCACGGTTGTGTTAGCCGCCGACCGGCGCGGCGATTCGTTTGAATGATAGTGTACGATTCTCCTGTTTTCGCGCCAAAAGTGAATAAACAGTGTTTGACGCATTTACTGGTTTTAATCTTGTTTCTGAATTATTTCGCCAGTTACGTAAATATATTTTGTTAGCCTGATAATTGTTTTTTATGAGTACAACATTGAATTTAATCTAATAACTAAAGGTTTGCAGTAGCTTGGGGAAATAACCGTTAAAGTGGTGGTGGGGTCACTTGAGCCAAAACAAGCGGGGTCAATTGAACACGCCAGAGAAGGAACAACTAGAAGAGTAAGCGAAAAATTAAAATACAAAAGACTAAAAAAGGGCGGTGAATAAAGTAATTTTAGTAAGTTCTGATGATGAAAGACCTTTAACAAAAGTCAAGAGAGGAAATAAGTAAAGCCAACACCTCAGTAGGCCAACCTCTTCTGACACCGAAGAAGAAGAGTATTTCTATCTTGTGTGTGTCGAAGCTCAAGTTCCTATTAATATAATATGTCTCAATTTTATATTCATGTGTTGATCCATGAGATATTTTAATAAAGATTAATTGAATATTTTTCATATATTTTATTTTGTCTTGATCAAAATTGTATTTATCTCTCAGTATCGTCTCAAATAGTGGGGTTAAGTGAGCCATCAGACTTTTCATTTGTTTCTATGATTTTTGTCAAAAACAATTGTGGTTTTTATATTACTTTTCAATTTGGTAGGTAAACTATTAAACGTCATTTATAATACACAACTGTTACATATTGAATATTATGCTGTACAAACTAAAAACATGATCTTCACAAGTATGCAGAGCTCCTGAACTCGCACATATTTTTGGCGTTTTCCGTTGAGACAATGGATTCGTGGTCCAAGGATGCTAGCAAATTTATCCGTGATCTAGGAAAAAAAAATGCCACTGGTGATCCTCTGAGCAAGGAGTACCTGGTTGAAAGGTGCAGCATTGCTATTCAACGGTCCATTATCTCTCTATTCCATTGTCTCATTTTCAAAATTTTTAATATTTTAATTAATTATTTTTATTGGTAGGTTAATTCCTCGTCCTTAGTTTATCGAAAACGTCACCAAAAACGTCCTCGTAGATAAATGGGATCAGTTAAAATAAAACGTTTTATTGCTTCATGCTTTTAAATCTGAAAATCCTTGTTGCCAACTCGAAATGTCAACCGGAAGTGAGATATTCAAGATAGCGGCCAGCACCCGCCGCCTTTTAGGTTTAACCTAAAACTAAATTTTAACTGATCCCATTTATCTACGAGGACGTTTTTGGTGACGTTTTCGATAAACTTGGTGACATTATGCACATTTATTTTAAATATACTTTTTCAAACCTTGGAAAGCGCATTTTAAAAAGCGAGTGATCTGACAATCATCAGAACAAAATTAGCAATTAAAATCGCTTGAATCCCAGAAAATCAGGTAAAACTCGATATCATAATATAACTGACGTAACCACAAGCCTTTTGGAGTTGCTGGGGTAGCACATAAATTTATAATAGCCGACCTTGGTATCAATGACTTTCTCTTAGTCAAACAACACTAATCCAGGTTAGTGGCTCAGGTTGGGGAAACGGTTGAAGAAGCCTGAGGGAATCATCTTTTAAAATTGGGGCAGACCCAAGATTTGTTGCATATAAGCAAAGACTAAAATTGTCTAACATTGATATTTAAGTCAAGTGATAGGTTAAAAGTGTTCTGCAATACTTTCAGTCGCCAGGAGAGCTACCGCTACCTTGGGTTTTTCCTTCTTATGTCATGGATATTAACTAATCTATACAAGTTTAAAGTAATTTATATAATATTGGTGGTAACTCAGGTAGCACCAACGTTTTTTATTTGCCAGGTCTTCAGAGGAGAGCTCTGGAACTACCAATATTAATTAATATATAATATGCAGATGTTTTTTAAATAAATTAAATAACATGTACACACCCAACTCAAGGGAATCAGATTATGCCTAGAGGCATAGATTGTTGGCGGTGGACTGATATAATACTATACATCTCAACACTAACTAGAATTTATTACACATACCAGTAGAGAGTTAGAGTCTATCCTCTTTATAGAGTACCAATTAAAAGATGGCTTGGCTGGTGCACAGTGAATAAAATTAACCATAAATCTCCTCAAGGCAATGAAGTTTTTGGTTAAATTATATTTAAAAAATCATACTTCTTGTATTGTAATAATTCTAAATCATTTCAAATTTATTTGTCAAACAAATACTTAAACACTTTGCAAATAGCAAAACCTTACAACATAAGCCGCCAATATGGGATACTTGCTCGTAGAGACATCATAAACTCTTTTTGATATATCCAAATATATATATACAATGATTCTACTCCTTGTTTTAGGACGCAGAGTCCATGATCTGAACTTGTTACAAATCTCAAAAGTAAAATTAATATTATGACCTGATTTTGGCTCCGAGACTGACTCGGCAAAACATAAACAATCATATTGGTTGATTTTTAAGCATAGAACTAAGGACTACAGAAAAACCACTAAAGGCTACAAATTCAAAGAAAACAAAGATTTAAATAACATATTTATCACTGTCTGGAAGACCAGCAGTAAGACCAATAATTTCATCCAGGATGGTTAAGAATGATTTTTAGAGAAGTGAATATAGATGCTCCTCCAGGTAGTGCAGCAATAGCTTTAAGTGGATGTTCTGAGAGATTGATGAAATACTATCTAGAAGAAACTGATAGAGATTTTCAAACTTTTAAAGATAAAATAAAAGAAGAAAGCTCTATCATTATTTAAAAAAAATACTAATGTCTAATATAATTGATTCTAATTTTTAATTTAAGTAGAAACATCACCTACCTACTATTAATATTTTTGAAATACTAAAATTCACATTAATTCTAGTACTTTATATTTTTCATGATTTTTATTATTAATGTGTAATCAATCAATCATTTTGTATGATTTTGATCTCCTAGGATATTCATTACTTATCCTATATAGCTGCTAGATATGTTTTAATAAAACAGCAGTTTACATATTATAATATATTCATATTTTTTTTCTTTTCTATTAGTCACATAGCGTTTTTTAGTGTTACTAATGATTCTATCACCAGCAGATATCAAACAGGTCTTCACTAATGCTGTATGTTTTAAAAAGACACATAATATATATGATTAGCATTATAACAAAACATTTATTATGTGTCGGTAAAACACACAGACTCATAGCAAGTTTCTTGCTGGTGCAATAGTCAAGAAGACTTTCTACACTGTAGTGAAGACTCTATGACATCTCTAGTGATGTGGCAAGGATGCTGCAGCCTGGTGGTGATAGATCGATTATGTTGATGAGTATAAGTATACATCAATTACAGGTAAATATGTCACTTTATATACAAATTAGCTTAAATAAACAGATAAATCAAGAATAGCTTCTTCGCCAATGATGTGTGTTTTACCGACACATAATAAATGTTTTGTTATAATGCAAAACATATATATTATTAAATAAAATATTTATTTTTCCTTTATAAATTATTATTAAAGCACGCCGACTAACGGATGGTACTTTAATTATATCTTTCGGGAGCAGTTTTTATTTAAAAAATTTATACAATAACAACACCGCTATAGTGCCTCGGAAAGCACGTTAAGCTGTCGGTCCCGGTTTTACTATACCAACTTGTGAAACTGTTTATAGATGGGTTATTGAGTCTATTCAAAACATCGCGACGAGCTAGCCCCTTGTTCGGCGTAGACTCATACCATCGGCTACGACGAGGTGGGATTAAAACCCTCCCGCTGGGTACCTTGAGGCCGTCTAGGCGGTCTCGGGCGCCGTAAGGCAATCGTGATGATATGTATGTATGTGGTAGTCTCTTTTCAGGGTGCGGTTACGAAATGGGTGGTTGAGTTGAAAGCAGCGAGTATATTAAAATATACTAGATTTTCATAATACTGCCTTAATCACGAATATCCCTTGAAAAAAAAACTGTACTGACCCTTTTTATAGCTGCCATCGCTCTTTCTTCGTTGCTTGTTTATTCGTTATTTTTAAAAAGTTGTTCACCGAGCATTTTCTTTTATTCCCTTTTTATGTTCAGCTCTATCTTGGTGTCGATTAAAATATATTTTTACCACCGTGACTTACATTCATTATAAATTCTTTCTGACACATCAACGTTTTCTTTGTGCAGGTTTTAATCACGAAAATACACACCCGTTTTATTTTATGTTTAGGAGTTCTATAACAGAACTCCACATTGAACTCCAACTTCTTATCACCTGAAAGAAAAAGATTTTATATTAATTTGTAAGCATAATTAATAAGATTTTAATTTCGTAGTTTGTTAAATAATTAATCTTCAATCATAGATCCTATTAAAATAATAATATATAATTATTATTTGCACGCGCTGTAGAGTTTTAAATATACTGGTGAATAATATAAAGTTATCGGGTCCGATCATTAATATTCAGTATCGTGTCACATATCCACAATGAACACTACGATATTGTTATTACTTATTTTGGGTAAGTTTTTATGTATAGTATATAATGTACTAATTATATTTGAAATAGCAAACTTTTTTAATTATTTCTATTGGAGAACGTTTAGATGTGTATTGTGTCTAACAAATTGGTTTGTAATAAATTATATTAATAAACATTTTTAAATTTTGATTAAGTTTATCGCGGATATTTTTCTAAATAAATAAGAATGTTTTTGAGAAAAAATAAACAAAATCGGAAACAACCCTAGGCGAGTTTTCAACCTACTAAGCCTATTTATATGCTTTTTTTATGTTAAATATCTATTAGCTTTGTGGGTGAAATACCTATATTATTAGCTTTGAGGGTGAAATACCTATATTATTGCGCAGGTAAATTTTTCTTATGTCAGTAATACGATGACCTGGAAGCTATGGGCTTATATATGCTATACTTAAAATTTTAATAAGGCGGAAGGCATCTATAACTTCGCTAGGCCGACCGGACTTATTACCATCGCTTGTACAGATGCAAAAACAGTCAAGTGACCTAGTCTCGGTTTTAGTCCGTGGATTCACTGGTTTTCCGGAGACTGCTGCATAGATTTCTTGTCGAGATGGTAGTCTTCTTTAATGGTACGGTTACGAAACTGGCGATGATTTGACGATAAAGCAGCGAGGATATCAAAATAGACTCGTAATGCCGTCCATGTCGCCGCCCATTTCGTAACCGCATCATTTAGTCGACATAGTGGGAGCGAATCAAAGGTCTGCTTAAGATCAGGTAACATGACATAATAACTGGTTTGTAACAATAATCAAGTTTATTTTATTTTATTCAGGAATATCATTATGCGAATGTCGAAGAATACAATTCTTTCGACGCGACTATAAACACATCCCCGCATATGACGCGTATTATAAACTGCACGAACAAGCTTCCAATTGGACAAGTGCATTGCTAAAATGTGACTCCGAAGGTGCTTCACTTTTTTACCCCAGCGATGACCAAGAAATTAGCTCTGTATGGGCTAATTTAGATGATGATATACATTTAAAAGAAAATTATGAAATATACGTCGGCTTTCATAATACTTTCAATATGGGAAAATATATAACAGTCGATGGTAAGTATAAGGACCACCTAATCCAATCAGAGTTTCTTCCTTCTTCATCCAATCCTTAAGTTTCTTCCTAATCCAATCAGAGTTTCTTCTTCCTGAGTTTGTACTTGTACAAACTAAGGACCTTACGGGCAGCGTCTGAGTCCACTGTTGGACTTTTGACGGCTTTTGGATTCTCAGCGGTATACAAAAGAAATAATAGTAGGTAAGCGCATGGCGATATATCGGGGTTTATCCCTCCTGATGAGAGCTTTTTAAATACGCTTTCATATGCTATATGCATATAGGTAACTCAATGGCTATGTTGATCTGTTAGTTTGTATGAAGCACCAGATTATTTTACTTGCTGGTTGGTATCTTTTTCTCAGGGATGTATCCGGGGTGACTTTACAACTAGAGTTTACGCCCTTAAAGATACCGATCCATATAACTTTGTTAATGCGATTGATGGTCATTAAAAAATATCTGGAGCCAATATAATGATAATAATATAATATAAGAATTAATATTTAAGGCGTGGATATGGTTGGTGAGGTTGATCGCACCAGGGGCACCCTTGCGATGGATATGATATAATCAGATGTTAAATGGAATCAGCTAACCACCTAGACCACAATGTTAAAAAAAAAAAATGACTTTTCAATTTAAATATCTGTAAAGAAATTTATTATTTTTTATTTACATGAAATAAATAATTTTTGATTTGATTTCCTCTCAGTAGTCGACAATATTCTGTCTAAGTACACATCGAACAAATGTTCGGGTAGATTCAAAAAACCATCTATAAACAGTTTCACAAGTAGTATAGTGAAACTGACGTGTTATCAAGACAAAGTATTTTATTTATTTATTTAAAAGTCATTGTAGTATTTTTAAGGACTAACAAACTCGGCCATCACGTACATATAAATACATATTCTATATTTATATACCTATAATAATTTAATAAATAAGGATCCCGGTGTGTACCAATGAGTTTTTATTTAAAAAAATTATGTACATTTTTTTTTTTTTTTTTTTTTTTTATGAGAGCTCGGCATGTGACCTCACATCTACCTGATGGAAAGCAGTATGAAGGTCCAAGAACAAATGCAACCAACAATTACGATCTACGTAACCGTTGATTGCACCTATTATGCTGGCTTAAGATGCCTATTCACGCTTCGTTTAAAGGACTCGAGATTATAGGAAGAAGGAAACACGCGAGCAGGTAGAGCATTTGTTTGACAACACCACTATAGTGCCTCGGAGAGCACGTTAAGCTGTCGGTCCCGGTTTCACTATACCAACTTGTGAAACTTATTACAGATGGGTTATTGAGTCTATTCAAAACATCGCGACGAGCTTACCACTTGTTCGGTGTAGAGGTCGGATTAAAAAACCCTTCAAAAACCCCTAAAAGTGCAAATCTTGTTATTAGGGAGGGCATTATATTTTGGGAAAGAGCAAGAATTCCCACAAAGGCATTTCCTAACCGCGTAAAGAAACTTGTTGGTTTATATAATGTTTGGAGAGAACTGCAAAACAATTGTAAGAAGACTCAGGTCACTTTCAAGAACGGTAAAAATAATTTTTAAATTGTTCTTGATAACTTATTTGATATTACACATGCACTTTAAGAGAATGAAAATAGAGGAAGACAAAGCATTTTTAAAGAAATAAAGAAAGCCAGGTCGACCGTGATGCTTAGGTGGTGTAGCCAAAAAACTGGCGGAAAAAAAAGAAAGAGCTAGGCAAAGACGATTGGACTTATTGGCTGTTGATTCTACTTCCACTACAAATACCTCAGAATATCCAGAAGATCAGAACGAAGGACATATTTTGGATTCTGACTCAACTTGCCAGACGTTCCCTGTCCTGAAAAAAGTTCAAAAATAGGTAGAAAGAATCTCATCACACCTAAATTTGTCGCAGCCTTAGATCGATGCCAATTAAGCATAAGAGACTCGTTTACATTCTTCATGCAGTCGTGTATACCTGACGTAGTCACAGTCCATTGGGATGGAAAACTATTACCCGGATTGGATGTACAAAGTTCAAAAGAAGAACGTTTGCCAATTGTTAGAGAACAGCTTCTTGCAGTGCCAAAGCTAGAGAGTTCTTCTGGAAAATACCAAGCTAAAGCCATTCCAACTGCTTTTTTTAATTGTAACCTTCATAATAAAGTTTAAATAATGTGCTACGATACAACAGCTTCGAATACTGGGCGTTTCAATGGAGCTTGTGCTGTTTTGGAGCAGACTTTAGAAAGAGAACTATTGTTTTTCGCTTGTCGTCATCATGTTTATGAATTGGTTCTGAAAACTGTATTCGAAACCAATATAAAGTAAACTACTAGTAGCCCAGATAATTTGATCTTCAAAAAGTTTAGAGACAATTGAAAAAACATAGATTCTAGTAACATTAAACTATCTCTTGATTTAGTAAAAGAACATGTTGATGAGACAAACATTACATCTTTGATAATATTTTATAAGGCAGAACTGGACAAAGGTTTTATAACAGACGATTACCGTGAATTGGTTGAACTGTGCGTAGTGTTTCTGGGAGCAGATACAGAGAAGAAATTAAAACTCAGGCCCCCGGAGCTATGCATCAGGTACGATGGATGGCAAGAGCGATATTTTCTTTAAAAATATGTTTTCTTCAGTCACAATTTAAAATGATTGCAAAGGACAAAAAGGCCCTACAAGATGTTTGCTTATTTATCGTCACATTGTATGTTAAACCTTGGCTCAGTAATGTACAGTGGCGACTAAAGCACCGAACCAAGAATTATGCTTTTTGAAATCGTTGAAAGAGTACGAAAAAGGTGACGCAACAATTTCTAAAGCTTCTATAAGCAAGAAAAAACGCTGGTGTGATGATTTTGTAGTCGGAAAAGAGCAAACAACTTCTATCTCGACTGCAGATCGACGACAGCTTTCTTCAGGAAGATGTATCTTCTTGGGATGATAATGCTGCTTTTCTGGAAACTAAAAGAAGAATAGGCCGTTTAATGGTTGTAAATGATACTGCTGAAAGGGCTGTCAGATTAATGCAAGATTTTAAAGGACTTACCATGGCAGAAGAAAAACAAAAACGACAGATCTTTTTGCGCTGTATCCAGGAATATAGAAATTTGTATCCGGACTGTAAAAAAACTACCCTAAAGAGAAGTTACCCTGGATGATTGTTATTATTTTATCTATTTAAATAAATATTACTGTTTATGGTTATTTCATTTTAAGTCGTAATCGTAGTTTTATAGCAGACCGAAATGCACTCGAGACCGCCTAGACGGCCCCAGGGTACCCAGCGGAGGGGTTTTAATCCCACCTCGTCGTAGCCGATGGTATGAGTCTACACCGAACAAGTGGCTAGCTCGTCGCGATGTTTTGAATAGACTCAATAACTCATCTATAATCAGTTTCACAAGTTGACATAGTGAAACCGGGACCGATAGCCTCGGAGAGCACTCTCCGAGGCACTATAGTGGTGTTGTCAAACAAATGTACATACATTTTTTAATTAAAACTCATTGGTACACACTGGGATTTGAACCAGGGACTTAAGTGTTTTTAAGTCCAAGGTCTAACCAACTCGGCCACCACGTATAAATATTTTTAATTTGTTTATTTCAGGCAATGTTACTCCAATGCCATTATCGCGGCTATCAGAAGAGGAGGGTAATGAGGAAAATAATGATGGTGGTGACTGTTTGACAGTAAATGGTATAGGATTGTACAGACAAACTTCTTGTGAAATGATGCGTTCATTTATATGTAAGAAAGAAGATACAAGCCAATGTCCTACAATAGATACAAGTAAGTATATTAACAACAAATAAATAATTTAATAAGGCATTAATAATAATAAAATAATACACACCTTTTGTAAATGACAAATCATATGTCATTATTTTATTTCGTTTATTTACCAATAAACGAATTAAAATAAAGAATTCCTGGTAGCGTTCTAAGCTGTTTAATTGCTGATATAAAGAAAGGATGAGCTTAGTGACTCCCTATAAAAGGCAAGGGGATCTTCCTATAAAATGTATGGAAAGATACTCGTTTTGTAAAATAAATATATATGATAAAATCCCTACAAAAAACCTTTTTTAATGATTTTATCTCAAAAAAACTATTAAGCTATTTTTTTTGTTAGTAGTATAAACTTATAAAAACCTAAAGAATCTATAATATGATGGATCATTACGATCTGCTGCACGTCTAAAAATTCGTAACGTTACCATTTACGACATTTTAAGTTACAGTTTTGGCAAAAAAATCCTTTTAAAAATCTTGACAATAGGCCCGAGTCCAAGTGCGAAAGAAATCGCACACCATCATGGAACAACGCAATGGAATTACTCCGCAATAAAAATGTTTGTTTCATTACAAGAAGTAATCGTCTTTGAAGAAAAGAAGAATATAAATAATAGCCTTATTAAGATAACTGTGGCTTACAAAATGGCTATATCTTTAATGCGCGATTACATATCAAATATATCTAATTTAGAAATCTGATTGATTTAAATATAGAATAATAGAGCTGATGTTCCCATACACGAGTTTGACTCAAGTTCCTTTTTTTTTTTTTATGAGTGCTCGGCATGTGACCTCACATCTACCTGATGGAAAGCAGTATGAAGGTCCACGTACAAATGCAACCAACAATTCCGATCTACGTAACCGTTGATTGCACCTATTATGCCGGCTTAAGATACCTATACACGCTTTGTTTAAAGGACTCGAGATTATAGGAAGAAGGAAACACACAGCATTCCACATTTTAATAGTGCGACATATATACGAATCACCAAATTTTTTAGTGCGGGTTGTTATATCTGCCACAGTATATGCATGCATTTTGTTACCCGCTCGTGAAGTCCTATATCGGAAAAGAGAAGGAGGAATGAGATGAAAAAGTTCTTCAGAGCACTCTCCATGCTTTCAAAATATTTTTTATAACATTTAAAAATAGATTTTTTTTTTAGACTACATATACAAAAATGGTAAATGTTATAAAATTAGTAAACAAAAACAGTTGTTTATGGAAGCTGCCTCCACTTGCTTCAACGAAGGTGCGCGACTAGTTACTGAAATCTCGGAGAACATAAAAGAACTTATTACTGACCACACCGAATATCATATGGGAGGAGTAAAATTGCCAACCGGAAAAATATTTTCAACTAGAGGTATGTAAGGCGAAAAGTTCACGGTTTAACAATGAAAGATGCGATTTCTAGTTAAAAAATGGATAATATATTTTATACATAATCTTTTTTGACTTCAACACACTTTCTGTGCACTTTTTTACTGTTGACATGGGCTCCCGTTAACTTTTATCAACTTTAGATAAATTACTTCAGATGAAGCCCCCTAAAATTCATCTCTAAACTCATAGGATTTAAGTGCCTGGAGTTATGCTGCCGAGAATTTCTCTCGGCAATGACCTTCCCACCGGCGGCCATGCGTGGAGTGGCGCCGTACCATGAAGATAGTCGTGGGGTCCGTTGAGTGCTTTGTCAAACATGCGTCGAGCGAGCTGTTCAACATACGTTTCCTCAAATATCATCTTCTTTTCGCCGCTGATCGTGGAGTTGCGCGCAAACCACGGAGCGCCGGATGCCATGCCGGATAGAGACATTCTGCTGACGCTAGATCCGTGTATTTTTCGTGGCCGTGGCCGTCATTGTCCGTCCATTTGACCTCCTATCCCGAGGCGTGTCGTCATAAGGGCTGCTGTTTTATCCAAGCTGACGGACAAGCCACTTAAGCCAGGAAGGAAGTATATCCAGCATTCTTACCATTTTCGTGAAGACGAGTCTGGGGGTTCTGGACGAGTAGAAATAGACGCTATAATCCGTAAACAGCGCCAGCTTTACATCCTGTTTTCACCAGAGGAATGCAAGAGAGTAGGAATATCATTGGTGTACAGAGCAATGCTGTGTTGTAGAGGTGTACTGGTTTATGAGGGACTCCAACCTCAATAGAATACTCCTTAGAGGTTTTTCTCTCCAGGGCCACGTGTGGCGGTTGCTCAGAAAGGATGCTTGTGTAAGCATGGCCGTAAGCGGCACTGGCGATTTTAGGAGTTTGAAAAGAGACCGGTATACACGGTTGAATGACTTCTCGATATCGAGAACAATCCCAACAGTGATTCGGCCCTTCTTAATCTTACTCGCCAAGTGATGTAGCACGCGGGTAAGGTGAAGTTTAGTACTGTGACCCTCACGGAAACCGTACTGTTCTTTACACAGTTCGAAATAGGCTTTCAGTCTCAGAAGGAACAGTTTCTCAAACAGCTTTGAAAGATCATCATCATCATAATCATAAACAACCGTAGGACGTCCACTGCTGGACATAAGCCTCACCTATAGATTTCCAAAGAGACCGGTTGGAAGCGGCTTGCATCCAACGAGCTCCCGCAGTTTTAATAAAGTCGTCGTTCCACCTTGTGGGTGGACGTCCATCGGACATCAGTTCTGCGTGCTATGTGCCCTGCTCACTGCCATTTCAAGATGCTGATTCGCTGGGCTATGTCAGTAACTTTGGTTCGTCTCGGATCTCCTCATTTCTGATTCAATCTCGCAGAGAGACTCCGGGAATAGCCCCCTCCATAGCACGTTGTGCTATTTCGAGTTTGCTAATAATTTTTGCTAATTACTTTTCTGGGAGCCCACGTTATCAAATTATTACATAATAGCAGGTAGTACATAAAATTGAAATTCTCTGGCGAAGATGTCATGTTAAAGTAATAACTTTTAAATAAAAAATAAATACACCCAGTTATTATTTAAAAGTTATTCCATCATATTGGTTAAGTAAATGATTAAAATGATTATTAATATCATATAGGTACTTTAATAATTCCCTAGAAAAAAATATTGTTTAGGTTAATTGCACACGAATTTCTGATCACATTACTAAAGACTCGGGTAAATTCTATTTATTTAAATGAATTGTAAACCCTAGGTATGCAACTCCTCCAGTTTGAGGGTGGCAACGAAGATTTTGGATGTCTAAAAATGAGAAGGTACAATGATTACCGAAGCGGTCCAATTAATATCTACCATAGTAGCTGTGACTCAAGCCTAAAATATATTTGCGTAATGGACGTCTAAAACTAATAACAAATGATAATAATAACAGGGTAGTAATACATAATCTATACAGCCGTGTATCTATAATACATCAGGGTAAATTTAAAAGGTTGTACTTTGGGCTAATATGAGGCTCTACTGATCAAATCAAAAAAATTTTAACCATGTGTCGCAAATGAAAAAAAAATTGCCTCCCCAAACAAATTGGCAATTTTAACATTTTGACAATTTTAACTAAAAATCATTTTTTTTAAATAATTCTGTGTTTGTAATAATATTAATTTAAAAATCATTGCATTTTTTTTTAATTTGCGACTCATGGTTCCATGGGAGAAGTTGCTCGATTTGTTTAGTGGTGCCTCCTATTAGCCCAAAATACAACCTTTTAAGGTCACCATGTATATCGGGTACATACTTATTATCTATCTATGTATAAATATCTACTGCGTTTTTTCAATGTTAATACTATAAAGGTATATCCCTAATAATTTGTTATTAATAAGACTTAGGGCTGATTTTTCAATCGTCAGATGAAGTTATTCCACAGATAACTTGTATGGAGAATAAATAAATTTGACAGTTCTTCATACAAGTTATCTGTGGAATGACTTTATCTAACGATTGAAAAATCAGCCCTTATAAATAAAATAGATCTATGTTAAAAAAGTTTGTTTTATTTATCTTAGTTTAGGGCGAGCTGGGGCCTTACCAAAGAGACAATCGATAATCGAATCGAATTACCCATCGAAAGCCAAATGTATAGGATTTCACGTTTCTTGTCGATCAGGCTCTACACATAGAGTAAAATTCCTATACATTAGGATTATTTTTTTGGATTGGCTATAGTGTTCTTTGGTCAGGCCCCAGGGGACTAATCACGAGCTGCGATCGTCTGCGACGACAAGACGTTGAGTAAACAATAAATATGGAAATATAAGTTCTATTATGTAAAATATATACAATTGAAATTTATATGCTCCAAACATGTTCAAACTGGCGGAAAATTCGTGTATTTTAATATGGCGTCATTTTTATATGCGACCTAATACAGACTACAATGTGTTACACAATACCCCGTTAAGCCGAAAGAAGGTTAAATGGGGCTTTATAACGAGTCCATTCACAATATTTAAGAACCGTAGTATCGCGTAATAACATACCCCAATATATATATATATCGATTAGTCTACACAGAACAAGTGGCTAGCTCGTCGCGTTGTTTTGTATGTATGTTAATGTATACTAATTTGTTATTAAATTTAGATTTGTATATAAAATAAATCTACGAAAAACAGATTATTTTTTATTTGACACAAACCTCTCTTGATTCGAACGACGGCCGACGGGTTCGATTTTAAGTTGTAGTTTTTGTTAAAAAGTTACTTCATTGAATAGCTTACGGCTGGGTAACTATAGTAACTGGTAAAATTTATACTGAAATTATGGTAGCGGTAGATAATGCCACTAGGCATTCTTTACTAGTTATCAATCAAATGCTACTAGTAAAACCTTTGAAACAATTTTAGAAACAGGTGTATAAAAAAAAGATAATGATTATTATATTAAATGATAATAATAATCAGAAATAAACTTCATTATTTGATAAAAACAAGTTACGCGTATTACGTTTTTGGTATATTACGCTTTTCTGTTGGCTCTTACAATGTTTAAAATAACAACACTTTTAGTAAAATCTAATAATTATTAAAATAAAAGTTACAAAACAAAAGATATAAATGTAGTACATGTATGTATGTGTAATTGTGTATGTTTATGAAATATATGTATTTGTGTTTGTGCGTGTGTGTATGTATGAGTATGTGTGAACACAATATTAATAGTATCTACATGTATATGGGATATAGTTCAGCGCTCCAAGCGGAAATTTTGAGAACTAAAAATGTAGGCGTATGATTGGTCAAAATGTTAACGCAGTAGTATAGTTAACGCGAAAGTAAATGTTAAAAAAACTTACACTAGGGCTACAGTAATATTTAAAATCATCATTATTAACCTCACGGGGATGCCAAATAATTTAGGATTAATATTGTAACTGAAATTATAATTTCGTTCTTGTTAGTAACATCGATTGAAAAATGAATAACTTACAAACAGAAAGAACACCGGTTTAATTGTGTGTTGTAGTGTGGTGGGGAAGCAGTAGGGGAATTAGAAAGTGTTTTTTTTTTCTTTATTGGAGCACGGCATGTGACTTTGTATCTACCTGATGTTGAGCAGACCTACAATGTCCATGAATGTGGTTGATCAATAATTGTTCTTAAACAAAATTTATCGCTCCCACTATGCCGGCTAAATGATGCGATTACGAAATGGGAGGCGACAAATTGCATTACGAATATATTTTAATATACTCGCTGCCTTATCGTCAATTTATTCCATTTCGTACCCTGAAAGGAGACTACCACCTCGACAAGAAATCGATGCAAAAATTGCCTGAAAACCGGTGAATCCACAGACTAAAACCGAAACTTGACTAGGTCACTTGATGGTATTTGCATCTGTATGGGCGGTGGTAACGAGACCGGTCGGTCGGCCTAACGAAGTGGCATTCTAAATATATTATATTTTAGGTAGGAGCAAGGTCTCTATGCTCCCACCTAAAATAATATATTTAGAATGGCCTTTTGGGCTCTTTCTAGTTCATTGAAATAAGTAGAATAAAAAAAAAGATATATTGTTTTTGCGTTCTCTAGCGGATAACGCAATTATGGCAGCAAAGTAGTGAAAACGCGGGACAATATTGAGAAGTTGGAATTAACGTTTATGTGGAATGTATTACTATTAAAGGAAAATAAGTGGATAGTCAAACCATGCTCATCCGTACATTGTATTGTTCTGAATAAAAAGTCAAAAGACTATCCTCTAATAGGGTTTGACTTTACAGACGCCCCTTTTCAGTTCAATTATTTTACTTTTGAATAAGTTTTGCCATGAAAAGGGCAATGCAGTAATTTGAAGATCTGTAGAGAAGAAACAATGAAGGGCCAAACGTCGAGCCTTGTGTTACACCATAGGAACACTCAACGCTCAAACTTCTGTAGTTTCCCAATCCTTCGTGCTGTACTCTGTCTATCAAATAGTTTAAAAACTAAGAGAGAACCATGAATAGACAATTTACACAAAGCTAATAGCCAAGATACTCGTAGTCCACTGAGAAGATATTATGTTAGTCCAATGAAAAATAGAATGTGGTTTACACGTAGGCCTTTATATTATATGAGTCAGTTTGTAATGTACAGTCGGCCAAGAATGTGGTCTGCCACCAATAACCCATGGGTTACACGAATTAAGGCCATCGATGAAAGTTTATATGAAGTTTCAAGGCATACCGAGCTTTTGCTTCTTCTGCACTCTGGTAGACGTCTACATGACTTGACTTTACTATCAATATCTCAAGAAAACTTATTTTTTTCGGAAGATGGCAAATCTTTAATATTTTGGCCACGCTTCGGATCTAAGACTAATTCTTCTACGCATACCCAATCAGGTTGATTTTTTAAAAGTAACGAAGTAAATAATTTAAATGCGGTGTATTGGGTTAGAAAATTGATCACAATTTCTGAATCCCGTCGGTCAGCACGGGTTGGTCTTACAAATTTATTTATTACCACTCGTGGTAAAGCGCAAGCCGCAAGTCGCACTGTTATGAGTGGCTGGATAAAAAAATGCTTTAGTGATGCACATCTTACAGCTACGCCTGGAAGCATTAGAGCTGCGGTTGCGAGTGATAACTTTGTGAAAGCAGGTCTTGATATAGACGAGGTTATGAAAAAAGGTAACTGGAAGTCGAAGAATACGTTTTTTAAATACTATTACTGATAGGCTAAAGATAACTGATATATATATATATATATATATATATTTAATTATATCTTGTATTTGAAACTATTCTCATAGTGCACGTCAAGTGACCTAGTCATGATTCGGTTTCAGTTTGTGGGCTCACCGGTTTTCTACTGCCTCGATTTATTGTCTAGGTCTTCTTTCAAGGTGCACAGGGCGACCCAGCGACGGGAATAGCAATTTAAAGCCAATCTTTTTTTTTAATGCTGTATGTACAGTCGACCAGTCGAAGAAAGTAGTCAAATTTGACACAAGTTCCCTTGTCATGAAAAAATAGTGAGCGAAGTGCAACCGTCACTACAATAAATAATACCTGATAGTATTAACTGCATGGGAAAACGAACCTTATTATTTTATAACGTGCAAATGAACTTCAACTCTAATCAAATCAAATATTATTTATTTCATGTAAATCTTAGTAAAAAAAAAGTTTAACTATAAGGTCTAGAGTGCGTTTGGTTAGTCTGCATATATATATAACCATTCTAGATTAATTAATAAAAGGTGTAAATAAACAACCAACCGAACGCACGCTACATAACCAACTAGTGTAAGACTAGGTAGTTAGCTGATTCCATTGACCATCCGATTATCATCTGCCATACAAGGGTGCCACCGAGGCGACCAACCTCACCAACCGTATCCACGCCTTAAATATTAGTTCTTATATTATATTATTATCATTATATTGGCTGTAGATATTTTTGAATGACCATCAATCGCATTAACATAGTTATATGGATCGGTATGTTTAAGGGCGTAAATACTAGTTGTAAAGTCGATCCCCCCGGAGACACCCCGGAGAAAGGGTACCTGCAAGTAAAAAACTCTGGTGCTTCACACACACTAACAGAGGAACATAGATCCACTGAGTTACCGATATGCATATAGCATATGGTAGCATACTAAAGGTCTGACCTTATTTGCCCGATCAGTAGAGGGTTCAGATGAAGGTCTTTTTGAAACTGATTTTCCCTTAAGAGAAACATCAGCGTCTTCACGTGATACCAGTTTACATTTCATGAACTTATTTCAGCTTAACCCCCACAAAAAAAAAAGTCAATATTATGACCGTGAATACGCACACAAATCGCGAGTCGACATGTCGTGTTATAAGCCGACATCGACTCCCGATCCGATGTGCCGGGCCGGACACGGATGTCAGACCATGGGCGACCTCGACGCCGACGTCGGTCCTCGAGCCAACACGTAGGGTCGGGAGCTGACGTCGGGCCACGAGCCGACGTGGTACTGCGATCCGACGTCGGGCTGCGAGCCTACGTCGGACCGCTAGCCGACATCGCGCCGCGAGCCGCCATCGGGCCGCGAGCCTACGTCGGGCCGCGAGCCTACGTCGGGCCGCGAGCCTACGTCGGGCCGCGAGCCTACGTCGGGCCGCGAGCATACGTCGGGCCACGAGCCGACGTCGGGCCGCAAGCCGTAGGGCAAATTGCGAGACGGGTCGGCTGCGAACATGAATATCGGCCATATTCGGGCCGACGAAGTCGGGCCACTGAAGCCACATGGCTATCGTAGAAACATATTTAATTAGTATTGAAAATGTCGTATCGATTTGAACATTTCAATATATCCGTCATATGTGGAAGCACGATATGACTTCAGCTAGCTGAAACTCCAAAGGAGTCACTTATATTATTCATATGCAAAAAAAGTGCACAGAATGTTCATAGTATAAATTACCTTAATAGTATAAATGACTGACTGGATAAAATAAATTATCCGCCTTCGTAAAGCGCTCGTCGTTTATTCAGTAACCTGCCCAATTCTTACATTGGTCGTAACTCTTTAAGCTTTGTGGAATCAGTTTTTTCTTAAGCAGTAATTTTAATAATACATAAATAGTTTTTTCTTAAGACTTTTTACGTTTTTGTAAAACTTAAGTCTAAGTGTACGAGTATATAGAATAATACTTGTTAATTAGTAAAACAAAGACTGATTATACAACTTGACTTTGAACATCTACATCGTGAACTTCGACGATGGAACCCACACACCCTTAATCATTTTATTTACCCCATAAGCGTTGTAGAATCTGGAGCAGCATCCAAAACGAATGACACTTCAATGCGCGGGAGCGACAATGGAGGATGCGTTACAAAACCTTTATTGCTTTTTAATTTACTTAAAACTTATGTGACCCCGCTAGCATCGATTCGATACTACATTGTGAACTTCCATCGTCTTCGGAGAGACTACGAGGTATAATTTCAATCGAACTTCACTTACAGGTAAGTTCGTTTAATTATTAAATTACAATTTACTAAATTATTAATCAGTAAAATACCCCCGAAATTATTTAAAATTCGTCCCAAAAGAGTTCCTCTCTGGTGTGGGTATTTATATAAAAGGTGAAGATAGTGATGTTTTCTGATAGGTATTTTAGATAGCAACTATAAAACTAAATTAAATCCGCGAATTTTCGCCCTTGTCAGTTTTTTAATATTTATTTCGAAAGAACCACTAATAAATCTACATAACAGGTTATTGAAAACGTACAATTTATTCGATAGCAAACGCAGAACATACAGAATAAATCATTATGGGCCGGCGCCATTTCTACATTTCGGCCATAATAATATTTTATTTGGACGCTTTTGAAATTGGAATAGGGTCTCCACTTATTATGGGTTTTGTACATAGAAGAATGAATAACAGGGAACCGCCTTAAAGCCTAAAATACCTTGCCTAAATTTTGAAGAACAGAGTATGCGGACACAGACACGTCAGTCGCTCAAAAAATAAAAGCGAGAAAGATATATAATATATTTATGTATTTTACTTTACAAGTTTAATGTTCTTATGGTTCTTCCCTATTATTCATACTATAGTTTTAATTTAGATTTTATGTCTTGGTGTCCAGCATTTACTAATTGGTGTCCTTAGTATTTAGGTACTAAGAAATTTTTTGACCATATTAAAAATGAGCGTATTAAAAAACATTATCTACCTACCTGTAGTAGTAGTAAAAACTGTAGTGTTTTTAGGTCTGAGGTCTAACTAACTCGTCCACCACGTATATATACCTTAGTATTTAGGTACTAAGAAATTTTTTGACCATATTAAAAATGAGCGTATTAAAAAACATTATCTACCTACCTGTAGTAGTAGTAAAAACTGTAGTGTTTTTAGGTCTGAGGTCTAACTAACTCGTCCACCACGTATATATACCTTAGTATTTAGGTACTAAGAAATTTTTTGACCATATTAAAAATGAGCGTATTAAAAAACATTATCTACCTACCTGTAGTAGTAGTAAAAACTGTAGTGTTTTTAGGTCTGAGGTCTAACTAACTCGTCCACCACGTATATATACCTTAGTATTTAGGTACTAAGAAATTTTTTGACCATATTAAAAATGAGCGTATTAAAAAACATTATCTACCTACCTGTAGTAGTAGTAAAAACTGTAGTGTTTTTAGGTCTGAGGTCTAACTAACTCGTCCACCACGTATATATACCTTAGTATTTAGGTACTAAGAAATTTTTTGACCATATTAAAAATGAGCGTATTAAAAAACATTATCTACCTACCTGTAGTAGTAGTAAAAACTGTAGTGTTTTTAGGTCTGAGGTCTAACTAACTCGTCCACCACGTATATTACTATTTTGGATACGATTGGCCACCTATAATTAAAAGCATATTATTGTAATTAATAATATTTATTTTTAATTTTTTCAAATATTTTTATTCATAAAAGTAAACTTTTATATACTTTTAAACAATAATCTATTAATAAATTTAAAACTAAATAAGTTAAAAAAATCGTTTAAGTCTTGCTGCGCACGCGCCCAAAATACTCACACTATTCCCCCTCTGAATTTCCAGCAATATGCGTTGGAAAAAATGAGACCTAGCACGTTGATCTCCAGATGCATCAATTAGAAGCTCTAGACTTGTACTATGTGTACCAGAAGCAACGATATAATACATATTATATTTTATAAACACCCAGACCATGACAAACTGTACAGAAAAACGTACTAATATTTTTTTTTGCCATGGGTGGAAATCGAACCCACGACCCCCGGATTCAACGCCAAAGGCGCAACCACTAGTCTACGGAGGCTGTCATCTGGAGACCATGGCCCTAAAGTTTCCACCGCAAACGCTAAAAATTCATTGGAGGTAGTGTCTAGCATATTTCTGTTTTTTTTTAAATATTTTGAGCCAGTAATGTTGAAGCACCAGATGACGTAGAGGTGATGTGGACTTAACTGGGGGCGAGGGCATCTACACATGTCATATCATAATTTATTACGAGATAACGTTTCCAGGATCTGATGATGGAGTTTGATTCAAGATGGTTTATGGTGAAAACGGATCCACAGCGGTCAATAGTAGAACTATAATATTGTACTTAAATGCTAATACTACGTTTGTACTAATGTTATACAAGCCCTAGTGTCGGAGGTTTTTAAATTTAATTACATTCCTAATTTAAACCTTCAATAAACAACTACTTTCTTTCCATGATTTATTTTTGTATAACATAAAAATAAATTAAAAACAGCTACTAAATTTATTGTTTAAATTCATGGAGTTTCCATTTGTTTTTGATATGTATTATGATATATTTTGCCGCTTGTCCCTAATGCTATACGATTGCCTTCAATTTCCTGTTTTGAATATTTCTTATTGGTATATTAAAAAAAAAGATATTAATACAGTACAGACAAATTTTATTGAAAGGAAACTTATAATTACCTTATTTAAATCGAATATAAATTACATATATTCAAGAAAACAACAGAAAAGTTACAACAGTAAAATGAAATCTAATATAAAAATAAAAACTAACTATTAAAAAAAAACCCTTAATACCTACCTAAAACAAATATTAAAAATCCTATAAATAATAAATTTCTTTCAGATCGCTGCCGACAGGTAGTGTGCCCAATAGACTAAAATTTACCTTACCCCGTTGGATTGCCAGGCTAATTCGTTGGCCAAAGAACGAGCCAGCCCGTTGGTCACCAGATGTATGAACCAAACGCTTAGCAATATATTTATACATTGCTTGAGCTCCTGGCCCCCACGGCCCCATGGTCTCAACCCCAAACGGTTCAAATACATAATCTCTACTGAGAGCAGCGTATTTGCGCCGTTTGAGGTTTTCTGCCGTACTAGCGGCAGCGCCAACCTTTTGAGACGTCCCTGGCAGGTGTGAGCGCGCGAAGGTATCGGTAATATTACCTTATTTATAAAAACAGATTTTATAGATTTTTAATTTTTTTTTTTACAATTTTATAAATTCCTTATCAGGATAATCTTATTTTGATTTTTTAAAAGATAAAATGCAATGAAAAATCTTGGTGGGCGAGACTCGAACCTACGATCCTTTCACTTTTGCGGCAAACACTGAGCCAAGAGGCCTTATTCCGAGTTTTCAAACGTTAAACACGACAAGATGCTGCGTAAACTATAAATATTGAAATATAAGTTCAATTTCAATGGAAATATAGTATGTATTAGGTTGGCTATAATAATGCCGCCATCTTGAAATACACGAATTCTTCGCAAGTTTGAACATCTTATGGGCATTGGAATTTAAACTCTATATTTAATAGGATAGAACTTATATTTTAAGATTACGCAACGTCTTGTCGTCTTTAGCGGTTGAAAACTCGGAATAAAGCCCAAGGTCACCCCTTACAAAAATTGTCATTGCTTGTTATCTACATATACACAGTCGCCCTCCACGAGGTTTCTTCTAAATACTCTATATTAGAGTGAAGTTAAAAGCGCTAGTTTCTAATACTAGATGGCAGAGAAGTCCGATTTTTTGTTTTTACTTTTTTAAGTATTTTATTTATTACAATTTTATAAATTCCTTATCAGAATTATATTATATTGAAAATGTTAAAGATAAAATGCAATGAACCTTTTATTTAGAATAAATATTTAAGGCGTGGATATGGTCGGTGAAGTTGGTCGCCTTGGTGGCTCCCTTGTATGGCAGATAATGATTGACAGGTCAATGGAATCAGCTAACCACCTAGTCTTACACTAGTTGGTTATGTAGTGTGTGTTCGGTTTGGTATTAATTTTCATATTAAGATTTCTAAATTTAAGTTCTAAATCTGATATCGAGGTATAATAAATATTTGTCGTTCTTTTAATAATGAATAGCTGCCTAACCAAACGCACTCTAAGACCTCATTGTTAAATTTTTTTTTTTGACTATTCATAAATATCTGTAAAGATTTACATGAAATAAATGATTTGATTTGATTTGAAAAAAATCCTGGTGGGCGGGAACCGAAACCACGATCCTCGCTTTCCGCGGCAAGGTACTCAACCACTGAGCCAACCAGGTTCCAGTCACCCCTCACGAAATTTGTCATTGCTTGTTACTTATACACAGACGCCCACTATGTGCTTTTTTCTATATTAGAGTGAAGTATATGTAGTTTCTTCTAAATAAGATTTTTTTATATGAAATAAAAAATGATTCAGGCGTTACTTTGCGGAAGTCAATTTCATACGTAGTAAATGCACCGTCTCTCTGTCGGTCCGTTTTATACTTATAACTTCAGAACCATTTATCCGATTTTCGTATTTTATTTTTGATGTTCTCTGGCAGGTTACTATAATCTGGAGGTTCATGTTCATGTTCATGGCGGGCTCGTTTTCCACAATTAGCCAAGAGATTAGGCCTTTTTGCGTGAGTCGGCTGACTATTCTAGCCAGCCCAGCTCCTTACAGAAGGCGACAAGAATCCCGTACTTCCACAGGCCTCAAGGACCGACCTCGATGTTCCGAGGATTTTCGCCCGTTGTAATGGAGCAGCACATGGGTGGGTGTTTCTTCAGTTTCCCTGCAACCTCTACATATAGGGCTGTTGGTGATACCTAAAATTGTAAGGTGCCTGTTTAATGGAAAGTGTCCGGTAAGTATACCCACCACCATACGAAGGTTACCTCTGTTGAGATTGAGCAGGTTCCGAGCTAGGAACTTTTTATTATATTTTATTGTAGAACAGCATATGATCACCAGATCACATGCTGCATTACCAACATAAAAATCGATCAATACATTATTGTTTAGCAGCATTAATTGTTCCCACTATATCGGCTAATTTATTCGAATACGAAATGGCGACAAAGAAGAATTTGCATTACGAGTCTATTTTATTATCCTCCTTGATTAATCGTCACATCAACTTCACGTTTCGTAACTCTGAAAGAAGATTACCACCTCAACAAGAATTCTGTGGAATAGTCTCCTGAAAACAGATGAACCTACAAACTAAAACCGAAACACGACTTAACGGCTTTGACATCTGTATGGGCGGTGGAGATGGAAATGGAAATGGGCAGGACATATAGCGAGACTAGAGGACAGTAGACGGACAAAGAAAATAACGGAATGGACAGGACCAAAGAAAAAAATAAGACCAAAGGGGAGACCACCAAAGCGTTGGTTAGATGACATAAAGGAGACAGTGGGAGAACAATGGATGGAAACAGCAAAAGACAGATTTAAGTGGAATAAATTGGAGGAGGCCTATACCCTCAAAGGGACCTTGTAAATAATAATAAATATATATATATATATATATAAGAAGTAACTATGTTGTGTGATAATTTATATTGTAATGTATATATTTTAATTTAAATTAACTTAATTGTAATTTTATAAGGAAATAAATGGCTTAATAATAATAATAATGGGCGGTAAGTGGTAACGAAATGATTCGGTCAGTCTAGCGAAGTTATAGAGAAGTTCCTCCTGCCTAAAAGCTGTTTCTAATATTGAAAATAAGCAGATTTTTTATGGTTATTATGTACTATAAGTGGAACATAGTTATATACTATATTCTTCATAACTTACACACTTATAAAATATTCCGTAGATATTAAAAAAAAATGGACAAAGTGGTGTTAATTTTGCAATTTTCTCTAAAAGTTCCGCCATCTTTTCGTATTACGACGTTAATTTATTAAATTATTCCTCTCCATTAGCTGGACTTAATTCACTTTCGAATTTACTGAATAATATGAATTACTTAACTTCGTAGCCGTTCTAACGTATTACAGTCAACTAAACCGTAATGTGGGACACAATAGAACCTTTTTACAAAAATATTAAATGTAGGTAATACAACTCTATAAATTGTTTAATTAGATATTTGTTGTCTTACGCTTTCCTATGTAGATGCAAATTTTAAGGGTTGCGAAAAATATTTAAAAATATGAATCCCTATTAGGTGTATTTTTGTATGTCTATCTACATAAAAATACTGGAACCGTTTTACTTAAAATTTGGAATGTTTTATATACCATTAAATAGATTTTTCAGGGCTGGCGACTGTGATCTTTGGGAAAAATTACAACAACATTATTATTTTTTATTAAACCCTCGACAAAATATGCATAAAAGACTCTTGGAACAAAATGTCTTTCAAAGAATATTATTACTTTTCAGTGTGATAGAATGACATGATTTTATTGTAATCTGATTGATAATTATGACCTCATGGTGTTATTTCTACGACCTACGTGGGTAACCCCTAATTTTAATTGAATATCAACTGCCATATTTCCCATACAAAATGTGTCAAATTTAAACTTTTATACGACATTGATACACATTTGATTTAGTTAGAATAAGGCCCCAGATCTAAGATTACCTTTATTTATATATATATATATATATATATCATCACGGGTGCCTTACGGCGCCCGAGACCGATTAGACGGCCCCAGGGTACCTAGGGGAGGGGTTTTTAATCCCATCTCGTCGTAGCCGATAGTATGCGTTACACCGAACAAGTGGCTAGCTCGTCGCGATGTTTTGAATAGACTCAATTTTTCACTGCATTTTTTCTTTAAAAAAAAAATGTTATATTATCCTAATAAGGATTTTAAAAAAATGCATAAATATATAATGAAACTGTATCGTTAATTTAAGAAATGTTAGTCCTATCTCCACGACAAATAAAAAGCTAATATATATAGGTTTGGATTTAACAGAGGAAATGATTTATTGCGTCACATTGTGATTAGTAGGTTGTTAGTAAAATATAAATAATACAATGTGAACCCTGTTCAAAAGAGTAATATTGATGTTTTTTGACATTTACATTAAAAACTTATATTATTGTAAAATATTAATAAATACTAAAATAATTGAATAAATCTTATTATTTAGATTTCAGCGACCTAATACCATCCTTAATTTATTCATGGTCCTTCGAGCCGGATATGAACCAGCGACCTATGGGACGGACCTGCAAGGGCACTGCAAATTAAGATTCTATTTAAGGTCTCAGTTCAGAGGTAGGCATAAGAATTAAAACAAAACAAAAAAACATACAATAAACATATATATTAAATAAAAAAATTACAAAAAAATACCGTCAAATTAAGTACCTCCCTCTTTTTAAAACACTATTAAAATAATTGAGCAATGAAAATGCGCGCTAACTCAATCGCCCACCAATCACATTAACGTAAACTACTAAAACCATAAATACAGATTCGGAACAGATTTAAAAGCCTATTTCAGACAAGTAAGTTAACCTACCCAATAGATTTAGTAAAACGATGCGATCCTTTTTCCACAATTTCCTGCAGAAAAGTGGAAAACCTGATTAAAAAGGTACCGTTAATGGCTTAGGCGCAAAAAACTGTTCCTATTAGGATAAATCGAAGGAATTCTGGTACGAAACTGCCTTTTTGTTAAAATATGTTCAGTATGTTTAATTAATTAGGGTTCCTTTTATCTTTCATCTCGATAACTTCTTATCTTCTTATTAATTTTAAAAGGAGTAAGTATTCTACCCTTGTATTTTTTTCTTTTTCCTGACCACTTCTTGTCAGGAAAATAGTAAAAATGATTGTTGATATAAACTTTATTTATTTTTATTTAATTAATTAGTTTATCATCCATGGATTATGCGTGTGAGTGCAGAGTCCATAGTGAGGCTGGGAGGCTAGGGAGTAAACTGCAGTGTTCCCGAACTTGAGACCGCACTATATAATAATTCGAACAGGCGATTTTGCAAGGCTGAGATCAAAACATGATGCAAAGTAGACCCACCATACCGTACCTTTTTTAAATTACGTTGTCGCGACCTCATAATGGTAGCGGGCTCGCTCTGTGAACATCGTAGGGTGCGTAACCGCAAGCACACAGTGACATGCATATATTTTTTTTGTTCCTACCTACATGAAATGGAGAAGTAAAAATATTATAGTTCAGAGTGCAAGTGTCGGCACAAGCTCCTATAAAAAACAGCTAAAATCCAGGTGAGTCCCGTTTTCCATATGAAGAGGATGCTAGATGTGTTACCTGCTGAATTCTGTGAATTTTTATCTAAATTTTAGTGTACATAATTTTTCCAAACAACAATTATCAATGGCATTCGTTGACCCTCATGCAGGTCGCGTCATTTTTATAGTGTTCCAATCGAACCGGATTTGAATTCTCAGTGTTATTTAGGTTTTATAATTAAATACTAATCTAAAAACTTAAATTTTAAAGTTATACAGTCCATATTATTGTAAATTTTCAGAGCGTAAAAAACCGATATCGACATACTTGTCTATTACGCGTCATATTGTCCCTAATGCTATTGATAATTGTTTACTTTGAACTCGGAATTTATATATTTTCGTAGAAAAGTAAACTGTAATTTTATCAAAATAATCTAATTTGCCTAATTTCTTACAAAAATATAGGTAAACATTTTATATAAATTATGTCAAACTTTATAAATTTTCATAGATGCTTTTTTGTTAAATACTTGCACTTTAAGGTATCTTATACAGTTTTTACGTTCGAGAAAACAAATTATAGGTTCCAAGCTATTTGTTAATATCACGTATCAAAACGCTTTAGATCTACCTACCTAGAACTTTCAATATTAGGTATATTTCAGCCTTTACGTTCGAGATAAGAAGTATAGGTACCAAGCTAACTTATTGTTTGTTGATCGCGTATCAAGGCAGAGAATATCTACCTATTTAGTTAGAGCTTAGGTATTCAATAAGTTTTTGCGTTCGAGAACAGTGTAGGTACCACGCTGACCCGTCATCTGTTCATCGCGCATCAAAACTATTAAAAAACCTACATACCTGTAACTGTTATAATAATATCTTTGAGTAAACAAAGTTATTTTTTAAATATTTTTACTAACAAATTATTGTAAAAACGTTGTTGTATGAGGTTAAATTGGTATTTATCTTTAGTTTCTTGGGTATCTTTCTTTATTGATAATATTTTTATCTATAATTTTGCACTATTTTTATTTTTTTTGAACTTTTCACAGTATAATTAGTACATATTAAATTAAAATAAACATGTCTGACTCAGAGTTACAAAAGCTAGAATCGCGTCGCGAGCATGGCTATAGGAATTTACAGATTTTGTATGATCTCGGAAAAGAAATGCAAACCGATCATACAAAGTTGTCTTCGTTCCGCGCGCGATATAAAGACTTACATAAAATCCGAGATGAATATTATGAACTTCAAGACCAAATAAATGGTATTAAGTTAGAATTAAAACCGAAAGAAAAATTAAGTAACCAACAGTTGACCGCTTTCGATGAATTATATTATCAAATTTTAATGTTTGCTGAAAATATGAGTAGTCTGAATGTAGTTTCAAAACAGTCGGAAAATAAAGTTCAAATTCGCTTGCCTAAAATAGAAACGCCTAAATTTAATGGTCAGATTGAAAACTGGCAAACTTTTATAGATAGTTATTTGCCTTTAATTCATCAAAACGAAACCTTATCCACTATCGAGAAGTTTCATTATCTGATTTCATGTTTATCGGGTCCGGCGCTCGCGCTCGCGCATCGCGAAGGGCGTTCCGCTCACCGCCAATAATTATGATATTGTTTACAATGCACTTTTAGAAAGATACCAAAATAATCGAATCTTAGCTATTACGTACTTAGATAAAATAACTAGTTTGCAACCCGTCACGAACCCAAACTCAAAACTTGTCTAAGTTAATTAATACTTTGTATGAAAGTGTCAATGCCCTTAAGGCTCTAAAGTTGAATGACCTCGGTGAATTTTTATTATTCTACCTATCGTCGCGAACTTTGGACTCTGATACTAAAAAGCGTTTCGAGTTGCAAAATAAGGTTCAAATACCTACTTCAAATGATCTTTTACAGTTTCTTCAAAACTATATAAAGGTTTTAGAAACTTGTCAACCTACCTCATCAACTAAAATTAACTTTGAAAAATCTAATTCTAGAACCAGGCCTTCTAGTAATACTAGTACTCAAAAGGTACTACCACGGTCCTTCGTAGTTGAATCGAAACCAAATAAGTTTGAAAATGCGTTTTTTTGCCCATGCTGCAAATCAAAACATTCTATTTATAAGTGTCTTGAGTTTCAAGGCAAATCGATTTCGGCAAGACTAAACTTTGTTAACAACAATCAGTTGTGTCACAATTGTTTGCGAACAAATCATATGGCTAACAAATGCCCTTCAAAAACATCCTGCCTCGTGTGTGGCGCCCGTCACTGTACGCTCCTGCACGCCGACTCCGCGGCCGGCAGCCCCGCGCTGTCGCAGGGAGCACACCACAGCGGCGCCGGTCGCGCGGCCGACGATGGTGCCGGCCCCGCCAGCCTCGCGTGCGTAGCTGCGGCTGCCGAGCTCGGTCACACTGACCGCTCGGGGAAAATTCTCGGTTCAGTACAAGTTCGTCTTCGGGACGCGTATGGTAATACTAATCACGTTCGAGGTCTCGTCGACAGCTGTTCTCATGACTCCTTTATTACGTCAGCTTGTGCACGTCGCTTAGGGTTGACAATACGGCGGTGTAACATCACAGTCGCAGGGCTAGGCCACAATACTGTGCAGAATATCAAGGGTATTACGTCGTGTACGGTTATGTCTCGATATTCTGATAAACTTATATTTAAAATAAATTTTATCGTTTTATCTAAAGTTACCTCGAACTTACCGTCGCTTCCCATTCCTGTACATATTTATAATACTTTTAAAAACTTGTCTCTTGCCGATACAACATTTCACATGCCGGGACCTATAGACATTTTATTAGGTGTCGAAGTATTCGACCAGATCTATGACGGTCGCCGCTATACGCCAGGCCCGGGCTTGCCTGTTGCGTTAAATAGCGTGTTCGGTTGGGTCATATCTGGTCAATATAATATTAATCCATCGATTAATATACCTGAGGCGTCCACGCTGCTCGCCGAGACGTGCGCCTTGGAAGACGTCATGAGACGTTTTTGGGAAACCGAGGAACCTCCTGCCGTTCACTTGTCGATCCCCGAAAATGAACTCTGCGAACAGATTTATGAAGATAACGTATCTCGTAACTCCGACGGACGTTATGTTGTGCCCATGTTAGTGGACAACGATGCCGTGCTAGGCAACTCCCACAACCATGGCCTGACACGATTTCTCAATCTGGAGAAAAGACTCCTCTCCAACCCTGAGTTGGGTGAAGGGTATGCAAAGTTCATGCGCGAGTATGAGAGCCTCGGCCACATGCATCCTGTGGAGAGTACATTAGGTCAAGGCGATGCTTATATAATTCCACATCATTGTGTCCTGCGACCTAGCAGCACTACAACTAAACTTCGGGTAGTGTTCGACGCCAGCTGTCGCACTACCAACAACGTATCGCTGAATGACATAGTGCGTCCAGGACCTAAACTCCAAATAAACATTGTAGACATTGTCACTAAGTTTCGACTTCATACCGTCGTGTTTACTAGTGACATATGTAAAATGTATCGACAAATTTTAGTGCGACCTGAAGATCGACGTTTCCAGCACATCTTATGGCGCGACTCTCCTACAGCCGCGCTGCAAGAGTATGAGCTGAAGACTGTAACCTACGGTGTTAGCAGTTCGCCGTACCTCGCGCTCCGTACCCTGCGCCAACTAGCAGCGGACGAAGGCGACCGGTACCCGCGCGCATCTGAAGTCCTGCGAGATGAAACATTTGTCGATGACGTCACTACTGGCGCTCCATCTTTAGAAGCCGCAATTAAATTAAGAAAAGGTTTAATTCAGCTATTGAGTCGTGGTCAGTTTGAACTCCGAAAGTGGAGCAGCAACGACCCCAGGTTCCTCGCTGACTTACCCGACGAGCACTGCCAGTTACCCAAAACTTTTTCAGAAACCCATGATGATGCAAATTTAAAAATTCTCGGAATCAAATGGGATCCAAATACAGACTTGTTCTCATATTCATATTCTAGTTTAGAAATAAAATATACAAAACGCTCAATATTGTCTACCGTGGCGAGAATTTTTGATCCCTTGGGTTGGATTTCTCCGCTCGTGTTCTCTGCTAAGGTTTTGATGCAAGAACTGTGGACCCTAAAATTATCTTGGGATGACGAAATTCCTGTCAACATAGCTCAGAATTGGAATAAATTCGCTTTAAATCTAAATAATATTTCTAAATTAAAATTACCTCGTTTTGTACATTTAAATAATGAAATAAATAAAATATATTTAGTAGGTTTTTGTGACGGGTCATCAAAGGGTTTTGGCTGCTGCGTGTACTTAGTGGTTGAATCTAAACCAAATAATCATATAAGTCTACTTATAGGTAAATCCAAAGTAGCTCCCTTGAAGACGCTCACCGTCAATCGCCTAGAACTGTGTGGAGCGGTTCTCCTCTCGCGCGTCTTACGGCACATGCTCCAGTTGCTACGCGAGAATATTACTATAGATTCGGTGTTAGCATATACAGATAGTAGTACGGTTTTAGCGTGGCTTCATACCGCTCCTCATCTGTTAAAAACATTTGTAGCCAATCGTGTGGTACAAATTCTGGATAATATACCTTTACCGTCGTGGAGACACGTGTCCACGCGCGACAATCCCGCGGACTGCAGCAGTCGCGGTGTCTCCTGTCCAGAACTCATCGCTCATCCGCTGTGGTGGAGCGGTCCCTCTTGGTTACAGTCGCCTGTCGACGACTGGCCAGCTCTGACCACTGTGCATGCAGAACAGAGTCTGACTGAGTTGAAAAACAACACTACGCATACATTGCTAGTTTCGACTCAGGAAGACTTCTTAAAAGGTCTTATTGCACAATTTTCGTCTCTTACAAGGCTACAACGTACAGTAGCATGGTGTTTACGTTTTATAAATAGACTTAAATATAAAGTAAACAATAAAACATCTAAAATAAATGTATTACCACTCACTGTACAAGAACTAAACTTAGCCTTAACATTGCTTATAAAGGTTGTTCAATCTACCTATTTTAAAAACGAAATAAATCTTATTCAAACTAAATTGCTTTGCAATAAGCAAATTCAAAAACTGGCACCATTCATGGACTCGTCAGGAGTGCTGCGTGTGGGGGGACGCATCGGTAACGCGCCGGTGCCGGAATCCGTCCGACACCCGATACTACTGCCGAAACACTCGCATCTGTCCAGCCTAATCATAGGTCACTATCATGTCACCTATTTACACTGCGGACCGCGAGCGTTACAATCACTAATATTGCGAAAATATTGGATTCTCGGAATTAAACTAAGAATTAGGTCTGTTTTATCTAAGTGCGTAGCATGCTTCAAGGCAAAACCCGTAAGCGTCCAGCCACCCATGGGAACCTTACCAGCAAATAGACTGCAGCCTCGGAAATGTTTTGATGCTGTAGGTATAGACCTCGGAGGTCCATTCATTTTAAAAGAAAGTCGAAGACGTAATGCTAGAACATATAAGGCCTACATTTGCGTCTTTGTATGTCTTTCAGTAAAGGCTATTCACATAGAGGCTTTAACCGAGCTTTCGTCTGAAGCTTTTATAGCCACATTGGATCGCTTCGTGTCGCGTCGTGGGATATGCAGCGAAATTTTATCAGACTGCGGAACCAATTTTGTTGGCGCTCAACACTATCTTTCAGATATGTACAGCGTTTTTCTTAACGATGTAGACCTTCATGATAATTTGTCTAAACGCGGTATCAAATGGAAGTTCAATCCTCCTGGGGCTCCCCATTTCGGAGGAATCTTTGAAAGTGGTATACGCGCTACCAAATATCATTTGAAGAGAGTTGTAGGCAGTCAAACTTTGACGTTAGAAGAGTTCATTACTGTTCTTACTAAAATAGAAGCCATGCTCAACTCGCGTCCAATTTGTGCTCTTTCTAGCGACCCAAGCGAGAACGACGTTCTTACGCCGGGACATTTTTTAATCGGCGGGCCACTAGTCGCTCTGCCCGAACCTAATTTTGAAGACCAACGACTTCATCCTCGATCTCGTTGGCAGATGCTTCAAAAGATAACTCAGTCCTTTTGGCGCACCTGGCATCTAGACTATTTACACACCTTACAACAGCGTGCAAAATGGTTTGTCTCAAAACCTAATATTAATGTTAATGATATAGTTCTTCTTGTAGAACCCAATTTACCTCCTATACAATGGCGTTTAGGTAGGATAGTCACCGTACACCCAGGCCGTGACGGTGTTGTTAGGGTAGTAACTGTAAACACCTGTAAGGGAACCCTTCGCCGCCCAGTGGTCAAGGTGTGTCCACTTCCAATACATTAATTACGCACTTTGTTGTTTCTTATTTCTAGTTATAGTTTTGTTATTTATATACTTAGAATAATTTGTAAATAGTTCTTAATTTTGCTACCTATTGTCTAATATAGAATTAAGGCTTTTCTCACATTCCGAGTTCAAAGGTTTTTCAGTTCTATTTTAGCTATTTTGAAATCACAGATTTCATGTGGGGGGATATGTCGCGACCTCATAATGGTAGCGGGCTCGCTCTGTGAACATCGTAGGGTGCGTAACCGCAAGCACACAGTGACATGCATATATTTTTTTTGTTCCTACCTACATGAAATGGAGAAGTAAAAATATTATAGTTCAGAGTGCAAGTGTCGGCACAAGCTCCTATAAAAAACAGCTAAAATCCAGGTGAGTCCCGTTTTCCATATGAAGAGGATGCTAGATGTGTTACCTGCTGAATTCTGTGAATTTTTATCTAAATTTTAGTGTACATAATTTTTCCAAACAACAATTATCAATGGCATTCGTTGACCCTCATGCAGGTCGCGTCAACGTTGTACGATGACTAAATAAGAATAAATAATAAATAGTATGGTTTGAATTGAGGGCCGACTAAAAAATACTTAAGTGGTTCCATTAGTGCTTTTTAATTGGAGCACGGCATGTGACTTTGTATCTACCTGGTGGTGAGCAGACCTATAAAGTCCATGAGTGGGGCCAATCAATAATTGTTTTTAAACAACATTGATTGCTCCCACTATGCCGGCTAAATGATGCGATTACGAAATAGGCGGCGACAAAGACGAATTGCATTACGAGTATATTTTAATATACTCACTGCCTTATCGTCAATTAAACCATCCATTTCGTAACCGCACCCTGAAACGAGACTACCACCTCGACAACAAATCGATGCAATCGTCATCATCTTCATACCAGCCTTTCACGCGTCCTCTGCTGGACATAGGCCTCCCCCAAGGATCGCCACACTTGATGCAGTAATCTCCTGAAAACAAGTGAACCTGTAGCGGACGCTACGCGCTCCACTGTACCCACAGTTTCTGTCGCGGGAGTGGGGGACACATCTCGCGCGCACGCAGCTCAGCAGCGCCGCGCCGCCGCCGCTCCCTCCAGTGAGTTCACAACCGCGACGGTGAAACTACGTCCGTTTGCCTTAAACTTGCCAACATCGCGATCTCCTAAAACAACCCGCGTTTCTTTTATTCGTGCTTCGATTTCTCTCTTTTGCTATTCTTTCATATCACTCTTAAATCTTCCGCTACTTCTTTCGTGTGTAATATTTCCATATCTATAATTATTATTGTATGTGTTGTTATTCTTATAGACATTATAATTGTGTGGTGAACTTTAACTTTTCGTTTCCTTAAAGACCTTAGTTTACACCCACATTGGTGACCCCGATAAAAAGAACAGTGAAGTTTTAAATCGCAAAAATGCCTAATAACGGTTTTGAAAAAGATTCGGCGCGCGCGGGTACCGATACCGTCAAGGAAAATTCCGGAGATATCTGCAAAGTAGGAGTGCAAATTTCACCGTTTTGGCCAGAAGAACCAGAATTATGGTTTTCACAGATCGAAGCGCAGTTTGCAATTTCTGGAATTACAAGTGATACAACGAAGTACTACCATGTACTTGCCAAGATCGAGCAACGCTACGTCTCAGAGGTACGCGACGTCATTAAATCGCCTCCCACCGAAAATAAGTACGGAAAGCTGAAATCGGAACTAATCCGACGGCTCACGGCTTCTCAAGAAAAGCGTACGAAGCAACTGTTGGATCACGAGGAGCTTGGAGATAGGACGCCTTCTCAATTTTTACGGCACCTGCAGAGTCTCGCGGGGCAAAACATCCCAGAAGACTTTCTTCGTACGTTATGGGCAGGACGTCTACCAATCGCCGTGCAAACCGTGATTGCATCTCAAACAGATCGACCACTGGATGCCGTAGCCGACCTCGCCGATCGAGTATGTGAAATAGTGCCACCTACACCACAAGTCGCAACCATGACGACACCGATTCCCCAGGATATATCGCAGCAAATCGCCGAATTAACACGAGAAGTGACTTCCCTCAGAGCTCAGGTACAATCGCGAACACAATACACACGCACTCGGTCACGTGATCAAACACCGACACGAGCACCGCGACAACGACGCCGATCACAATCACGGTCACACAATAGCGACTACTGTTGGTACTATAATCGTTTCGGAGCCGAAGCAACTAGATGCACAACACCATGCAGTTATCGACAAAGTCATTCGGGAAACTTCCAGGGCAGCCGGAAATAGCGGCAAACGACTGCCAACAGAACACAACGGGCCGCCTATTCATAACGGACCGTACTACTAAAATAAAATTTTTAATTGATACAGGTTCTGATTTGTGTGTGTACCCTCGGACAGCCTTGCGTGACAGACGCACCAGGACTGATTACCAGCTTTTCGCAGCCAATGGGACTATCATAAATACCTACGGAGGGGTACAACTAGAACTAAACCTGGGACTTCGCCGTTCTTACACCTGGAGATTCGTGGTAGCAGACGTTTCCAAGCCTATCATAGGGGTAGACTTCCTCTCATTTTATAATCTCCTCGTTGATTGCAGAAGTCACCGTGTGATAGACGGTCTGACAACTCTGTCAGTCACAGTACCAGCAACACGAAAACCTCTGGAACACATCACATCCATCAAGGTAGTTTCAGGAGAGTCTGCCTACCTCGACCTCTTACGTGAGTACCCGGACATCACCAGACCAGCAGGTACGCATAAAGAACCCCGGCACTCCACGGTGCACCATATCAGAACCTCACCAGGTCCACCAGTTTCGAGCCGCCCACGTCGACTGCCACCTGACCGCCTTAAGATCGCCAAAAACGAGTTCGAAGCAATGCTTGCAAACGGAACCGCTCGCCGATCGGAGAGCCCTTGGTCTTCTCCTCTTCATCTGGTCCCGAAGAAGGATGATGGCTGGCGACCGTGTGGCGATTATCGAGCGCTTAACGCTCGGACAATTCCCGATAGGTATCCCATCAGACATATCCAGGACTTTGCCCACCAGCTGTCTGGCAGCAGGGTCTACTCGAAAATCGATTTAATCAAAGCCTATAACCAGATACCGGTTTTCCTGGAAGATATTCCTAAAACTGCAATCACGACACCGTTCGGACTCTACGAGTTCCCTTTTATGACGTTTGGATTAAGGAATGCAGCCCAGACTTTCCAACGGTTTATCGATGAGGTATTAAGAGGGCTTGATTTTTGCTACGGTTACCTAGATGATATCCTGATCTTCAGCCCTGATGAGGATACGCACTATGATCATCTGCGTCAAGTTTTTCAACGTTTAACGTGCTATGGCGTCCTGGTGAATACTTCCAAGTGCCAATTCGGACAGCGCAGCATCACGTTCCTGGGTCATGAAGTGACAGCATCAGGTATCCAACCTCTCCAGGACAAGGTCAGAGCAATTCAAGATTTTCCGTTACCTAAGACTGTCAAGGAACTCCGACGCTTCCTGGGGATGTTCAATTTCTATCGTAGATTCATACCTAAAGCTTCATCAGCACAAGCAGCCCTCAACACAGCACTTTGTGGTAACCGAAAAGGTTCGCAACCAGTCGACATGACACCAGAGATGAAGATCGCCTTCGACTCCTGCAAAACCACTCTGTCGCGAGCCGTCATGCTTTCTCATCCAAGTCCCGAAGCCGAACTAGCTATACATACCGACGCATCGGATAATGCTATTGGGGCAGTACTGCAGCAGCGGGAAATGAATTCCTGGGCGCCACTCGCTTTCTTCTCACGTCGTTTGAATACTGCACAGAAGAAGTATAGTCCATATGATCGCGAGCTGCTTGCCATCTACGAAGCCATCAAACACTTCCGGCACATGGTCGAGGCACGAGTTTTTACGATTTACACTGACCACAAACCGTTAACATTCGCATTCTCCACTCAACGTGAGAACTGCTCTCCACGACAATTCCGGTACCTAGACTTCATATCGCAGTTCTGTACGAATATTAGATTTGGGGCTGGAAAGGACAACGTAGTTGCTGACACACTTTCGAGGATAGAAGCTATAGGGGTGCCCATCAACTTCAAGGATCTTGCAAATGCTCAAAAGTCAGACCCTGAACTCTGTCTGCTTAATACAAGAACTTCCTCCCTTCAGCTGTTGAAAACCCAGACCGGTGAGTATGAAGTGTGTTGTGACCATTCGATGACATCTCCTCGACCGTTTGTGACCATTGGCTTCCGACGACAGGTCTTCGACTCCCTTCACGGCCTCAGCCATCCAGGAGCTAGACCAACGATAAAGCTCATCTCTCAACGCTTCGTATGGCCAGGTATGAAGAAGGACTATCGTCAATGGTCGCGGGAATGCGCAGATTGCCAACGGACCAAAATTACCCGGCACACTACTTCTCCTACCTCTCCTTTTCCCTGCCCTTCCGCCCGATTCTCCCATGTCCATATGGACATAGTCGGGCCACTAATATTTTCAGCTGGCTACCGATACTGTCTTACTATCGTCGACCGCTTCACACGATGGCCTGAGGCGTATCCACTAGCAGATATCACCGCTGAAACTTGTGGCCGCGCCTTCATAACGGGCTGGGTAGCGCGTTTTGGATGCCCGGAGACGATCACCACAGATAGAGGCAGACAGTTCGAGTCCTATTTGTTTCGTAACATAGCCAATATGCTCGGAGCACATCATCAGCACACCACATCATACCATCCCGCCAGCAACGGCATGGTGGAGCGTCTTCACCGCCAACTGAAGGCCGCCATCATGTGCCACACGGACACGAACTGGACGGAAGTACACCCACTTGTGCTTCTGGGCATCCGCAGCGCCTGGAAGGAAGACGTCGCCAGTTCAGCAGCCGAGCTGGTATATGGCGAACCCTTACGATTGCCGGGTGAGTTTTTAGCTCCAACACCATGTAGAATCAGTGACGCCACCGACTTCTCCGTACGACTACGACGGCATATGGCTAATTTGAAACCAACACCTGCACTCTGGCACTCTCGGAAAACATTCTACGTTCCAAAGGCGCTTTCAACTGCAGAGTTTGTATTCCTTCGGCGAGATGCTGTCAGAAAATCTCTGGAACCTCCCTACACCGGCCCACATCGTGTACTGGAGCGACATGCGAAGACTTTCATTATCGACGTCAAAGGGAAAGCTTCGACGGTCACCATCGACAGGCTCAAGCCGGCATATGTGGCGAGCGATGCCGACTCTGGCGTAGAACCTGCGCAGCAAGTTCCGGTGACCAGAACAAGGAGTGGACGCGTCGTGAGGTTTCCAGACTACTATCGCCCATAGCAAGCTATGGTCTCGGCGGGGGAGTGATGTAGCGGACGCTACGCGCTCCACTGTACCCACAGTTTCTGTCGCGGGAGTGGGGGACACATCTCGCGCGCACGCAGCTCAGCAGCGCCGCGCCGCCGCCGCTCCAGTGAGTTCACAACCGCGACGGTGAAACTACGTCCGTTTGCCTTAAACTTGCCAACACCGCGATCTCCTAAAACAACCCGCGTTTCTTTCATTCGTGCTTCGATTTCTCTCTTTTGCTATTCTTTCATATCACTCTTAAATCTTCCGCTACTTCTTTCGTGTGTAATATTTCCATATCTATAATTATTATTGTATGTGTTGTTATTCTTATAGACATTATAATTGTGTGGTGAACTTTAACTTTTCGTTTCCTTAAAGACCTTAGTTTACACCCACAAACCCAAGGACTAAAACCGAAACATTACTAGGTCACTTGACGGATTTTGCATCTATATCATCTAGGTATTATTATTTATAATAAAAATAATGGAACTCTTAAAACAATAATCTATACATCCAATTATGGAACGAAATCAATCTTAGTATGTTCCAATTAATAGCCAGGTCATTAATGTCAGTGAAAATTTATTGTTCTCGTACAACATTATAGTTTATGTCATTTGATAAGGCTATCTATTAATATTAATTACACTCAGACAAAAGATAATTTACAACTTTGACTTGCAGTCTTATGACACAACGCTACTGGCGCAGGGAGCAAGTTAATTACAATATGCGTAAAATCAAGCAAAAAGAACAAATGTATTACTAAAGTCTTGTGTGAGGAAAGCCTTTAAAACTCCGCTAGGCCGACCGAGTGGACTCGTTACCACCGCCTATACAGATGCAAAAACCGTCGAATGACTTAGTCCGTGGGTTTACCGGCTTTCCGGAGACTACTGCATCGATTTTTTGTCGAGAGAGTAGTCTCCTTCACGTACGTACGGTTAAAATACTCTCGTAATGTAAATACGTCCATGTCGCCGCCTATTTCTTAATCGTATCTATGTTGAATAACAATGTATTGGATAGTATTGATCGACCCCATTGATGGACTTTGTAGGTCTGCTTAACATTAGGTAGATACAAAGTCACATGCCGTTCTATAATTACAAAAAAAAGTCGGGTGAGTGTATATAGGTTAGGATATTATTACGGTTGGTTGAAGTTTTTTTAAACTGTATTAGAAATGTCATTGGGGGTTATTGAAACTGACGAAACCTTAGAGACCTCCCACCCTAACCTAACACCATTTCCTCAGGTATCGAAACGTACCTTTTCCATACTTTTTTTATTGGAGCATGTTATGTGACTGTATCTACCTGGTGGTGAGCAGACCTACAAAGTCCATGAATGGGGTCGATTAATAATTGTTCTGAAACAATATTGATCGCTCCTACTATGCCGGCTAAATTATGCGATTACGAAATGGGCGTCGACAAAGACTAATTGCATTACGAGTTTGATTTAATATACTCGCTACCTTATCGTCAATTAAACTATCCATTTCATAGTTAGGAACATGACTAAGTCACTTGACGGTTTTTGCATCTGTATCGACCGTGGTAGTTATTTACGAAAATGTAAAAGTGTGCACAAGTACCTAAATGCAGTTACGTGATTCTGGATCTTTAAACAAAGATTGATAGGACTCAGAAGTTAATATGTTTCTGTTACTCTCTCCGGGAGTTTTCAACAATCCATGTCCTAGAGTTTTCCGGGATACATGTTTATTTGCATGAGACCTCTGCATATATTTTGAAGTTGAGCATTCTGATTCTGATGAAAGCATATACTTTCTGGATTAGAGCAGTGATTTTGTTAATAGAATCCTTACTTCAGTCCTCAAAGTCTTCAGTTTTCGAATTTGTTAGAAAATTAGGTAATTGGAAAAGTGGGAATTTAATTTTATATGAGGAAAATCATAGAATCACATAACATTGGTCTATTGGTTAACCCTGGTAAGACGCAGGTCATGATTGTCGGCTCTGCATATGCATTGCTCGGCTTCTGAACAGATTGGATTTGGACTCACTCTCTCCATTAAAGGACAATGGTCATTCTGGACCCGACCGAAAAAGTTTAGCGTTCACAAACAACGATATGCTTACTTACTAATAATTTAAGCATTATTTTCCAGTATTCACAATAATTTTAGAAGTTGGGAAACAAAAGTTCTGACAACTTTTGTTACGTGCTGATTCTTCTGCCTTTTCTGTATATTTGTCCACATTATGCAGAAAAAAATGCTTTATATATATATATATATATATATATATTTTCAATTTATTCCACAAGGAAAAGGCAAGGGTTTCTTAGACCATACAGCCTCGTCTGTAGTTTCATATTTAATTTTTGTCTTCATTACTCTTCTATATTAAACCTGCTTCTTTAGTATTTATTATCCCTTTCTTACTTATCAGTCAGGATTATTCTCTTTAAGTTTTTTTTTTCCATTTTAACTTATTTTATTGTGTCTTCCTTATTTCATTTTTTTTTTCTTAAATAATTTAATACTTCATATTTTCATCTTGTAAAGCCTTTTTAAATCTGCGTTACTTTTAATATATTCTTGTTTATTATTGGACTTAAATTTCTTAATATATTTTTTTTTTAATTTCTTATAGCTGGATAAGTATCTCTGTGTAATAATAGCTTTGACGCGGAAAGCGGGAGTTTTTCCTTCTTTTGAAAGATGTTAAGAAGTTCACCCATGAGCAAAAGGCGCTGAAGCCCAAAAGATGAACAATTAAATATAATGTGATCCAGTGTTTGATCCTCTTGATTATAGAAATTGCAGATTGGAGAACTGACCATATTCATACGATGTAGATGTTTATTTATACGACAATGACCAAATCTAAGACGGAATAAAGTTGTGTAGAATTTTCTATTAGAATAAAAGCGACTTTTACAAAACCATGGTTTATCTTTTGTCTGTTTATTTAATAATGCGTGCCATTGGCCTTTATCGCACGAGTTCCTTAATATCTACCAGTCATCGTTAATGTTTTTTCTTATTTTAGGTAATATATCAGTAAATGGGATAGCTATGTCTATAGTATCTTTTAAGTCGTGTTTAGTAGTAGAAATAAGATTTGCTAAATAGTCAGCTTGTTCGTTTCCTCGTATACCTTTATGAGCGGGTACCCACATAAAATTTATTGATAAGTTATGAGATAAATGATGTAATTATTGTAAACGTTAAGTGTGTTATTACTTATAGCAGTTAATACACTAAGACTATCGCTTGCTATTAACCAATTTGAATGTTCTTGTTGTCGAATTTCTATGTGTTGAAGTGCAGATAATATGGCAAAAGCTTTAGCTGTAAATATACTAACGTCTTTGTTTATTTTTGAGCCTTGTCCAATATTAATTTTACTATCATATATTGCAGCAGAGACTATATCTTTAGTTTTAGACCCATCTGTGTAAATACAACTATAGTCTGGAAATTTTGAAAGTTTTTCATAAAATTCTTCTTTATGTGTTATGCTTTTATCAACATTTATTTGTATATGTGTATATTCCGTTTTAACATTTCCACAAAAGCAAGGCCAAGTCTTGGCATGTCTATATATATTCAAATGCCTAAAGAATTGATTAGCATCAGAAAAATTCTTAGTAAGGAAATTATATTGACTGTATGAAGTTTGTAGCTTAAGAAGGAGAGGATTATTTACAATAGAATAAAGCTTAAGAATAAACTTATATATTAGATACTTAAAGCGAAATTCAAGGGGCTGTAAGTTACATTCAATTTCCAAAGAAACAATTGGAGTAGATTTAAAGGCACCCGTTATTAATCTAAGATTATTATTTTGAATTTTAACCAGTTTATTTACTATGGTTTTATGGGACGCAAAACAATGAAACGCATATTCAAAATGGGAACGTACAAGAGATTTATATAACATTAATAAAATGTTTGGATCTGCACCCCAATAAGTTTTTGCTAGAGATTTCAATATATTCAAAGCTTTATTCGCTCTAGATTCTATTTCGGAAACATATAAATTCCACTTTAAGTTACTTGTAAATATTACACCTAAGAATTTTATTTCATTAAATACAGGTAATAAATTGTTATTATATACAATATTTACAGGAGATTTATATTTTTGTCCAAAAACAATAACCTTAGTTTTATTAAGATTCATATCTAAGCTTAAGTAGTTAAAGTATGTACTAAGGTGTTTAATGGATTTATTAATTTTATCAATTGCAACTGAAGTTTTCTTTTCAGAACAGTATATAACAAGGTCATCAGCAAATTGCAGATTATTTACTTCTGGTCCTAATTTAAAAGAAAGTCTATGTATGTAAAGAATAAATATTAATGGACTCAATATACTGCCTTGACATACTCCTTTATATACATATCTAAATCCGTGTAGTGTGTTATTGCATTTGACGTATACTTTTCTTCCATGTAAAAAGTTATATATTCAGTTAACTAATTTTAAAGGTAATCCAACAGATATAAGTTCTTTGTGCAGAATTTCGTGATTAACGTTATTAAAAGCATTATTGACATCGAAAAAAACACCAATTAAACGATTTTTTTCTGAAATGCTTTTTTGAATATCCAAGTGTAAGTGACAAATACTTTCACGGGCTGATTGGCCTTTCCTAAACCCGAATTGATTATATGGCAGTAAGCTATTATTTTCAATATAAAACTCAAGACATTGTTTAATAAGCTGTTCAAAGATTTTTCCAATACAAGATGTGAGTGCTATGGGTCGATAAGAATTTATGTCAGATTTATTATTATCAGATTTTAGAATAGGAATCAGTACATCTGTTTTCCAAGTAGGAGGTATGTTATTATCGAACCAGAGATTATTAAAAAGTAGGTTATTTAGGCATTTTGAATTTAATTTTTTGATCATTAAATAGGATATATTATCTAGACCGACAGAAGTATTTTTTTTTCTTGAAGACAACGCAGAATTAAGTTCATTAATAGTAAAAGAATCTAACAAATAACTGGGATTATTTTCAGTTGTCTTGTTTACTTTACTAAGTTTTATTTTTGAAACAAAATCTGGCGTATATTTTTTCAAAAAGTCATTTACCAGAGTATGATTAAAGGTGTTCATATTATTGCATTTAAAAGATTTATTGAATTTTTTCATATAATTCCATATTGTTGAGATAGGTGTAGTTCGATTAAACGAATGACAGAGTGATATCCAACTATTATTTCTTTCAACAAATTTTTTAAGTGCTTGTAATTTTTTAAAATTCTGATAATTTTCTAAAGTTGGATCATATTTAAACGTTAGGTAAGCTTTTTTGCTATTATCAACGGCCTCTGAGCAAATTATATTCCACCAAGGAAGATTATATTTTAATTTATGCTGTGAGGATTTATTGGCTTTATTAATTTTATGTTTTGGGATAGAATTATTAATCGCGTTATTTAAAATATTGCAGTATTCACTGTAACTTTCTAATGGGGTGTAAAGACTGTAATTAAAATGAGTTAATAAATAATCTGCTTCTTTTTTATATAGATCCCAATTAACATTTTTAAAATTTATTTTTCGTAATGGGTCATTAGATGTATTACTATCATTGATATTCACATTATTTTTTAATTGTAGCTTTGTTAGAATCGGAAGGTGATAACTGCCTAACGGATCACCATGAATTTGCCAATCAGTAATAAGTGATAAGGATGGTGAAACAATTGTCAAATCTAGGGCATTTGGCCGCCAAGTAGTAGTTCCAACAGTGGTAACATCTCCATTATTTAATAAAATTAAGTTGTTTTCGTCAATTACATCTAAAACATCTCTGCCTAATGGAGTGGTATAATTACAACCCCAAGATATATGGTGTACGTTGAAATCTCCAGCAAAGACCATTGGTTGTGGTATAGATTTAATTAGTGTATCTAATTTAGTCTTAAAAGAATGGCGAGGTGAATTAGGGGGACTATAAAAACTTACAATACTAAATTTTTTATTTACAAATTTATTACGATTAATACGAACGCATATATTTTGTACTAAATCATCAGAAAATGTTTTTATTTTGGTATAATGCAAACTCTTGTGAATAATTAAAGCAACACCGTTATGTTTATTACCTATGTCATTTCTTTCTATATAATAGTTATTTATTTTAAAATTTTGGGAATTTTGAAGCCATGTTTCACAAATAGCTGCAATATGAATATTATGTTGGTATTAAAATTTTGTTAAAATTAAACGATTGCACAGAACGCTTTGTGCGTTCCATTGTACAATATTAATGGAGTTACTATCCATTATTCAAGGGTTTTAAATAATTGACCTTGAAAGTTTCTAATAAAACATCCTTATAATTAGATGAACTCATTAGTGTTCCCTTTGCTTTTAATATAATAATTTTACTTATCGATTCTGTTAAAAGGTGTAAGATTTTTTCTGATTCAGATAACGATTCTATTTGGCTAGTAGTTTTCGTTTTATTTGGTAGAGGTGGGAAGTTTTTATTATTAAAAAGGTCTGTGAATGTGGCATTCCTAGATTTTATTCTGTTTTCGTTTATTTTTTGTTTTTTTTATGGGACATTGAGAAGATATGGCAATATGATTGCCACCACAGTTTATGCACTTTGCATTTTGGCTATCGATGCTGCATTCTCTATAGTTGTGATTATCGGTGCAAATAGAACATTTATCTGAATTTTTGGAGTATTTAGCTATATGACCGAAACGTAGACATTTAAGACATTGTTTGACTGGTGGTATGAACTGGCTTACCTCATGGCGCCAAGAATCTAAATAAATACATTCTGGTAACTGGACTGAAGCAAAAGTAACAGCGATTGTTTGTGTAGGCTCGAATTTAACCACGCCATCTTCTTGGACCCGACGCATGAAGCGACGAATTTGAATTATATTTCTAGTACTGGTAATCAATGATTTTTTTTATTTATTTGTCATGGCAATAGGAACTCCTCTTATTATTCCTGTGGCTTCAGTAACAGAGGCAGGAATATTTGCATTTAAATTTAGTTCATCTAAAGTTTTTTTATTCTGTAAAAAAGCATTAGCGTTATTACTCACGTCAAATACTATTTTGTATTTATTAAAGATCTTCAGATGTTTAACACCATTTATGCATTGTTTTCTTATCGCAAGTGAGATGGCCAATTTGTCGGTTTCTTTAATAATTTGTTCATCTTTTTTGGATAAAAACACTATGAATTCAGTGTTGGAAGAGTTTTCAGGATATTTCCTTTCATAATTCGGCACTTTATAAGTTAGATATTTGTCTTTGTTGTTCACAGAATTATCGTGTAAGATTTCCTCGTCGCTGTCGGATATTGTTGAACTATTGTTGATTCCTTTCCCGATTTGTTCTTCTTTTTTACGTTTTCTTTTAATTGGATCTTCCATTTTACGTGTTATCATAAAATTTCATCATAAAAATGAATTTACTATTAATTATTTTTTAAAAGCGCGCCTTTTCACTTTAAGTACCTACTTGCCGCCGTTTTTCAAATTTTTCAATTTTTTTTTTGTTGGGTTTTCTCAAATATATAGAAGGCAAAGGTCTCTATGAACCATTCAGCCTAGTTCAGATTATATAATATTATTATGTCAATGCTGCAGCACAAGGTAACACTACTAATAATTTTGCGGATTAATAATTCGCGGGCCGAAATTGTTCGCTATACTAACCTAATAACTAGTCATAACATAACCTCAAATTGAAATTCAAATGAGAATAACTTTTTTCTCCCAACTTCTGGAACTTAGATGTAATTAATTATTTTATTATATGTATTTTCCTCTATCGAACTGGATAGGTTTCATTTTTGAACGCGGCTTCTAAACCAGGGTCTAAAATAACTAAAATACATGGGCTATGCCCGTTCTTCTTTTAATAATACTCCGATTCTTTTCTCAGTCTGTGCTAAACCTCGATCATGACTTGTGACATGATATGGCTTGATGTGATTTTGCAGATGTCAGAAATTAGTAGAAAGATTATCGCCAGTATGCACCTCCCCATACAACGATGCGATAGAGTATGACCGATTGAAAGAGTGTTTTATGTATGTAAGTCAATAATTTTTGATCTTTTGAAATACTGGTACTAAAGGCGGTGTCATTAGACTGTTAGAGGAAGATATGAAAAACTGTTACAATGGTTTATCTGTGCACTACATTCGAATGAATTGCCACTACGACCTTTTACCTTTTGTTTCATTTGGACGGTCAAGTTACAGGACGATATTTTTCAAGCCCAATAGGATCTGAACTACAACGGTGTGAAAAAAAGTCAGCTGTAAAATTTGACGTTATACCCGCGTCACTTCCTGTTAATAATCTCCGATCAAACATATCTATTTGAGATAATGACTGCCATTAACACTGGTATTTTTCCTTCTGACCTAACAAATAGTAAACCCGCACTTAACCATTCCAGGTGGCTAATGACTGCGAACAGGATCTTACGATATGTAACAAGGACTCTTCCGGAAGAGAATCTACTTATATTAGCCAATTTCGTGATGAAAGTTTATGGGCGAACTGGTTTCAAATCAAATGAAATCCTTCGTGTTTAAATGGACCACAGCACTTGTGGTTTACGATTGTATTTAAACGATAATTTGAAGAAAAGTGATAATAATACAAAATACCTAATAACAATAATAATTTAGGACAATTTACTCTGGTAACAAATTAAGTTCTAGGTTTGCACCAGAAACAACGATATAATACATATTATATTTTATAAACACTCAGACCACAAACTGTACAGTAGTACCCCTAGTGTGAGTTTTCTAACTATTACTTTGCGTTTGAGTTAACTAAAATTTGTATGGGAAATAGTTCAGCGCTCCAAGCGAAAATTTTAAGAACTAAAAATGCAAGCGTGTGATTGGTCAAAATGTTAACGCAGTAGTATAGTTAACGCGAAAGTAAACGTTAAAAAAACTCACACTAGGGTTACAGATAAAAAAAAATGTTCTTAAAATTACCGGAAATCGCACCTTAATTTAATTATTCAAATCAAATCAAATCATTTATTTCATCTAAATCTTTACAGATATTTATGAATAGTCAAAAAAAAAAAAAATTAACAATGAGGTCTTAGAGTGCGTTTGGTTAGGCAGCTATTCATTATTAAAAGAACGACAAATATTTATTATACCTCGATATCAGATTTAGAACTTAAATTTAGAAATCTTAATATGAAAATTACTACCAAACCGAACACACACTACATAACCAACTAGTGTAAGACTAGGTGGTTAGCTGACTCCATTGACCTGTCAATCATTATCTGCCATACAAGGGAGCCACCAAGGCGACCAACTTCCCCGACCATATCCACGCCTTAAATATTTATTCTAAATAAAAGGTTAGTAACCAATCACATATAAGTAAACGTATAAGGATCAGTATTTTTAAGGGCGGGTATACTAACTGTAAAGTCGATCCCCTCAGTGACACCCCGGAGAAAAAGAAACCAGCAAAGTAAAAAACTCTAGTGCTTCACACAAACTAAAAGAGGAGTACAGCCATTGATTTGCTTATGCTATATAGCATATATATATATATAGTATAGTAGCATACTCAAAATGCACCCCACCGATCAGCATGCGCAAAACACCCTATGGCAGATTATTTGTTACTGTACCAATGTACCGAACTACACAGTACTGTAGTATAAATTAAGTATAAATAAGCAGGTAATCATCAGTGATTACCTTATCCAAAGACAAAATTTACATAATGTAATAAAAATAAATTATGTAATATTAAATTATTACAATATCGGACACTACTAAGCTAATGTTTATTCTACAAATATAATTCTAATAAATAAGTAATTTGTTCATTAGTTGCGAGACCTCAATTGCATATCAGGACGGTTCCAGACGTCTTTATCGTTAAAATAGTATTTTACGCTATAGTACGCCTTATTGATTAAAATGTGTTTTATACAATTCTTAAACTTTATTTCACTCAGTTCTATAATGCTTTTAGGTAATTTATTAAATAACCTTATACTGTTAATGACGAAACATTTATTCGTTTTTTGCAGTCTAAACTTTGGTATATCGATTTTATCTATGTTTCTTAAGTTTAAATTATGTCTATCGCTATTTTTACTAAACATATTTAAGTTATTCCTTACGTACAATAAATTCTCATAAATATATTGAGATGGTAGTGTCAATACATCAATCATAGGAAAGATTTCTCGAAGAGAGTCACGAGCTTTTATGTTATATATTGCCCGAATGGCCCTCTTCTGTAGAATAAATATTGTGTCAATATCTGCCGCAGATCCCCACATTATAAGACCATATGTCATTATACTGTGAAAATAGGCGAAGTACACTAGTCTGGCTGTTGCAACATCAGTTAATTGTCTAATTTTTCTGACTGCATATGCAGCAGAGCTCAATCTGTTGGATAAAGTATTGATGTGAGCTTTCCACTGTAGTTTGGAATCAACTGTGATCCCTAAAAACACAGTGGAGTCGACAAATTCCAGATCAGTGCCACCTATCTTCACTGTGGCATTGATATTTGATACATTAGGCAATGTAAATTTCAGGCACTTAGTCTTCTTTGCATTTAAAACTAAATTATTTGCCGTGAACCATTTTGAAACCATTTCCAGAGTGTCATTTGCTGCCGATAATATATTATCTTTCCTACTAACTTTAAACAGTAGGGATGTATCATCAGCAAATAGCACTATCTGCGCCGTCTCTTGTACCATATGTGGAAGATCATTGATGTATACTAGGAACAGGAACGGGCCTAAAATTGAGCCCTGGAGGACACCCATCTTTACAATGGTTCCGTCGGATACACAACCATCAATATTAACACCTTGAGTTCTGTTAGAAAGGTAGGAGTTTATTAGATTTAAAGCTAAATCGCGAATGCCATAAAATTCCAGCTTGTTTAACAAAGTTTGATGGTCAACACAATCAAACGCTTTAGACAGATCACAGAAAACGCCAACGAGATCCTGGGAGTTTTCCCAGGCGTCAATTATTTCAGTAATCAGTCTTGTGCCGGCATTTGTTGTGTTTCTACCTTTTGTGAACCCGTATTGTTGATCATGTAACAATTTATGAGTATTAAAATGACTTAACAGCTGACCAAGAATTATTTTTTCGAATATTTTACTTAAGGCTGGCAGGACAGAAACAGGACGATAATTATTTGGATCTGTCTTACAGCCGGACTTGAATATGGGAACTATTTTACTATTCTTCATAAGGTCGGGAAAAATTCCTTCATTAACACACCCATTAAAAGTATCAGCGAGTACCGGTCCTATAGTATGAATGATTGCTTCGATAGCTTTGACAGATAGCCCCCATAAATCTTCAGTTTTCTTTTTATTTAACATTTTAAAGTGTTTTAGTATATCCTCATTAGTGACATATTTAAATTAAAATTAGAATTTGTCAGTAATTTTCTTTGTTTTTATTTGACATACTTTATTGAATTCTTGATTTATTATTTTATGTAGATTGGAGTATGTGATATTAGGTTGATTAATATTATATATGAAGCTGGACATTTCACTTATTATATTTTCATTAAAATTATTAAGTTTATTATCTGTTAAGGGCCTATACCTAATAATTTTATTTATGGGTTTAGTTTGTGACTGAAAGCTAACTAACAAACATTTATGATCAGACGGCACCCCAGTAATAACAGAGTTACTTAAGAGAGAACAGTTAGTAAATACATTATCAATACAAGTCCGGCTAGTTGAAGTAATCCTAGTTGGTTCCATGAATACATTATTTAAGTTAAAAGAGTTAAACAATGAAATAAGTTTTTGTTTGTCGCTGTTATTTATTAGAATATCTATATTGAAATCCCCACATATAAAAAATTGTTTATTTAAGTCATAAATTTTTGATAAAACATCCTCCATTATATTAATAAAAGTATATAAAGCAGAAGCGGGGGGTCTATATATATATGCATAGAATAATATAAGTGTCCATCTCTGCACATGAGATCTCACAAACACGTTCAACTGATAGTTTTACAATATCCTTCCGCTCTTTGCATTTTAGTGTATCTCTAATTAAAATAATAGTTCTACCTCCCTCACAGGAGTTCCTATTGAAAAAACTAGCAATTACAAAGTTATTTATATTAAAACACATTTTCTCTGCTTTTAGCCAGGATTCTGTAAAACACATCAAATCTAAATTATATTTTTCAATTAATAATTCTATATTGAGAACTTTGATAGAGAAGCTTTGAATATTTTGGTGTACTAAAGTAAGTTTACAATTAACCTTCTCTATTGTCACATCTAAAAGTTTAAACATGGTTGTACCACAACATTATTAGTACTACTACTAAATGATGATGTGGAGTCAATACTTAATAATATATTATTAGCTACCAATGTAGCAATACTTTTTTGTACCTTCATAGGTAGTTTAAAGCAGTGTTATAATAATTTGTTTACTTTATTTGATATTAACAAATTTGTTAAAAATATTTATATGACCCAGTATAGGGTCATGTAAATATTTTTAACAAATTTGTTAATATCAAATAAAGTAAACAAATTATTATAACATGTCATATTATAGATACAATTATTTAAATAATGTATATGTTTATTCTGAGATGTGGAATATTTGTTTGAATAAAGGAATGTACACAATGTAACATTCTTTACTCCAAGTTGTGACAAAATATCCACACTGTCCAACAAGTCACCCTTGCTTGTGTTCAATCCATTTCCTACCATAATAACTACATTACTATATGAATTATAAAATTTGGAGGAAATGGATTTTACTATATTCTTAAAACTATTACTTGGCATACAATAGTTGGTCACAGAATGATTTAAATGATAATTAAAAATTTGGCCCATTCCAATACCAATACTGTCTGTGAGGAGTAGGGTATTGTTAGTGATGGCCTTAGGAAGAGCCACGTTGGAATATGATATTGAAGATCCGGTATCCGATAAATTAACTTGGTTTTCGCAGGAGCAACAATTTTTATTTACAAATGAGTCAAATCTCTCTGCATTATATTTGCTCAATTGAAGAATCTCATCCATATTCTTAATCTGTTCTGTAAGGTCATTCTGTGATAATCGGTATTTTTCTGTCAAGTCAGAGAGACATAAATGCAAGTTATTAATTTCAGTTTTTGACTTAATTGAATCACTATCATATTGATGCTGTAAATTACTTATATATTCACTATTTTGTCTAGCTTCCAACATGAGCCTACGGCAGTCTGCTTTTAATGATATATTCCTAGACCTAATATAACTATTATTTAACTTATTTTTATATTTTTTAATAAATTTTAAAAGCTTAATGTATTTCCTATTGCTAAAATAACCACTATTGATTGAAACTACATTATTCACTTTTAAGTCTTTGTCTACCAACTCATCATATAAACATAATGTTTGTTCACATTGGCACCTCTCCTTCTCCTCTTCAAATTTTTCAATAGTCCTAAGAGCTTCATTGAGCTGCAACTCTAAATGCCTGATCCGATCTAATGCCTGCACATAGTAGTCACTGTACAGGCCAACAGCGGAGAGCTGCTCCTGTACCTGGTCCCGTTCACTACATACATCCTTAGGATGGGTGTGGAGTTCACTCAGCTCTTTTTTCAACTCCTTAACTTTGCCATTGATGTTAAAGATTTTTTAATTTGTTGGGGTGATGTGTAATGCAGTATTAGTAGTTGGGCATCTAGGCATATGGCATTAGAATATGGCATTGTAATATACTTATAATATAATATAGTTCACCATCCATCACAATAAAATACTCTTCCTTGCGGAATGCCTTTACTGTAGAGGAGGTTGTCAATGAATAACATACATATAAATACTTAAATGTTATTATTAATGCAAAAGAAGAAATGTTATTAAAATTATATGGCTAAAAATATAAAAAGTTCTTGTTCAACAAACCTACCCTACCTACTTATTGTAAATTTGACCTCACACTTACTCACGGTTATTAGTTATTTTTCTACATAACATGAAAATAACAAGAAAATAGTATAGTTAATATTCATTAATACTAATAAGCTATAATATCAAACTTGAAATTTATAACGATTTCATACGAAATAGTCAATTGGGCATAGATATAAATATACTATTTACGTCAATGCAATTGGAACGCCAAACATAAATACCTTGTAATGTCTCTTCTGTTGGTTTTTATAGCAAAAATTGCTATAAACTATAATTATTTTCGTTTTATTATAACGTATATAGTGTTTTTAATATATAATTAACATTATAAACTAGTTATATTAATTATTTACAACTCATTTACGAACAAGCAATTGGATTTACAACTAAAACGCCTTTCTTAATTTTATTTTCAGAGTATTTGCACGTATTGATTTGTCACATGAAAGTTTGCCTCATATTGTTGACTCCTTTAAAAAGAAAAATGTAGATTTGAATTGTCTTATACTTGTATTATATATAATTATTTATTATTGTTATTTTACAACAACATATAAAGATATTTAGAAATACCTATCTTTATTTTAAAACATTTTTTATTGCAAATTTCTTTAAAATATTTATTTAGAGAAGCAATATTTAAACATTCGTTGATTTATCTAGGTGTATTATGATAATTTATATTGTATTGATGATATAACAATAAATCATTATAAGTTTAAATTAATAACTACGATAGAAAATTGCAACAAATTATACTTAATACAAACATTATTATCTATGTAAGTATTTTGTAGATATAGATCATAACATTGAAGATAATTATATAAGCTAATTATTAATAAATAACTTATTAGGTAAAACAAATAACAAACTAAGCTCTAAGCTTGTACTATGTGTACCAGAACTTGTTATTTTGTTAACACGCAAACCATGACAAACGGCACATAAAAACGTACTAATATATTTTGCTATGAGTGGGAATCAAACCCACGACCAGTAAAAATACAACGCCAAAGGCGCAGCCACTAGTCTATGGAAACATCAATTTATATATTATTAGATAGTATAGTTATGACAATATGTGTAAATTCCTTTACACAATGATAATAATAATAATATGTAGGACAATTTACACATATTGCTCTGGTTACAAACTAAGTTCCAAGCTTGTACTATGTGTACCAGAAACAACGATATAATACATATTATATTTTATAAACACCCAGACCATGACAAACTGTACAGAAAAACGTACTAATATTTAGAAATAAAAATAAATGAATAGAAATAGAAATAAAAATAATAAAGATAAATGTAAGTAGGTATGCAGATACTATTATCAGCATACAAAGTAATAACAAAAGTACCACTGTGTCTAATAGTATAATGTTATTTATTCATAGTGTTATCACTTTTATGCTTATTACATTGACCCTATACATAGGGTGTTCGTTTGGTTTCAATATTAAAAACCTAGAGATGATTTATAAAACTCAATGTTAATAGGTGGAAGGAATTTCAGTACAATTTCGCTAGGCTGACCGACGTATCGTATAATATGTTATGGGCCCAGACGCCTGTTAGATTAGGGAAAATGATAGGGACTATGGGGGGGTGAAGAAAAATATGTTAAATAATTATTCACACGGTGCACACAAAAAAAATGGCGTAATAATTTTGTTACCAACTGAAGAAAAACTGAAAGTTTCAATAATAAAAATAAAATTTAGAATTGAAAAACCTAGTGTGAAGTTTATCTCTATTAATAAAATTCCAACTTTGCGTACCACTTGTAGGGCAGAGAGTGGGGTCATATGAGCCACGGGGTCTCGTGCGCCACCTCCAGTTGTGAGGACATAGAACATTATTTAGATATACGTGCGAGTTGTCATAAGACGCGGGAGGAGCACGTGGGCCGACCACGGTTGTGTTAGCCGCCGACCGAATGAACGATAGTGTACGCTTCTCCTGTTTTCGCGCCAAAAGTGAATAAACAGTGTTTGACGCATTTACTGGTTTAATCTTGTTTCTGAATTATTTCGCCAGTTACGTAAATATATTTTGTTAGCCTGATAATTGTTTTTTTATGATTACAACATTGAATTTAATCTAATAACTAAAGGTTTGCAGTAGCTTGGGGAAATAACCGTTAAAGTGGTGGTGGGGTCACTTGAGCCAAAACAAGCGGGGTCAATTGAACACGCCAGAGAAGTAACAACTAGCAGAGTAAGCGAAAAATGAAAATACAAAAGACTAAAAAAGGGCGGTGAATAAAGTAATTTTAGTAAGTTCTGATGATGAGAGACCTTTAAAAAAGTCAAGAGAGGAAATAAGTAAAGCCAACACCTCAGTAGGCCAACCTCTTCTGACACCGAAGAAGGAGAGTATTTCTATCTTGTGTGTGTCGAAGCTCAAGTTCCTATTATTATAATATGTCTCAATTTTATATTCATGTGTTGATCCATGAGATATTTTAATAAAGATTAATTGAATATTTTTCATATATTTTATTTTGTCTTGATCAAAATTGTATTTATCTCTCAGTGGCTCAAGTGACCCTCGGGGGTGGTTCAATTGATTCCAAATAGTGGGGTTAAGTGAGCCATCAGACTTTTTATTTGTTTCTATGATTTTTGTCAAAAACAATTATGGTTTTTATATTACTTTTCAATTTGGTAGGTAAACTATTAAACGTCATTTATAATACACAACTGTTACATATTGAATATTATGCTGTACAAACTAAAAACATGATCAATAGACTCCGCTCTGCCCTACTATTATTTCTTCTGTGGTACAACTGAAGTAACAATGAAAATAATGTAATTTTATGTCAAAGTATCGGAAGAACTCTTTAACGGCTAACAGAATAAGTATAGAATAACAGAATACTATATTTATTTTTCACTATACCAACTTGTGAAACTGATTTTAGATGGTTTATTGAGTCTATCCAAATACCGCAACGAGCTAGCCACTTGTTCTGTATAGACTCATACCATAGGGTACGACGGGCGCCGTAAGGCACCCGTGATCATTTATTTAATTATTATTACCAATATTTTTCAAAGAGAAGCAGAAGCTGCTGATATTTGGAAAACGAAATCTATAGATCAACTTCCTAATTGCATATCCCAAAAAGAACTAGATGACATTATAAACAAAATTTTCTTTCATAATTTGTACAGAAGACTAAGCCCGGCTTAATGCAAGTTGCTAAAGCGAGCCCAGCACCTGGTTACGTGCTATTCCCTCTCCACATACAGGCACGCTACTGGACGCTGGCTCACTCCGTATAGCAGCAGCATTACGCTTAGGGTGTAACTATATACGAATCCCATGTTTGAATTTGCGGCGACATAGTTGACTCTCAAGGTAGTAGGTATTCATTATTATACTATGCTCAAGGTCATCATGGCCTTTTGTGTCAAAAAAGTGCTGGTCGTTTTTCAAGACACCACAACATCAACGGCATTATCTGTAAGTCATTATCAAAAGCAAACGTTCTTTCTGTTCTTGAACCCTTAGGTCTACAAAGATCTGATGGGAAAAGACCTGACGGTATGACTATTATACTATAAAAATGTGGTCGTACTTTGGTCTGGGATGCGACCTCCGTGGACACACTTTGTCGGAGTCACGTTTCGTCATCTTCCAAACATGCAGCTGCAGCATGAACTGCAGCTGAACAAGCAGTACAAATAAAGCTTCACAAGTATGCAGAGCTCCTGAACTCACACATATTTTTGGCGTTTTCTGTTGAGACAATGGATTCTAGGTCCAAGGATGCTAGCAAATTTATCTGTGATCTGGGAAAAAAAATTGCCACTGGTGATCCTCTGAGCAAGGAATACCTGGTTGAAAGGTGCAGCATTGCTATTCAACGGGGTAACGCCGCCAGTATCCTTGGACTACGCCCATTGTCTCATTTTCAAAATTTTAAATATTTTAATTAATTATTTTTATTGGTAGGTAAATTCCTCGTGGTTATTTTATCGAAAACGTCACCAAAAACGTCCTCGTAGATAGGTAAATGTGATCAGTTCATTTTTTAACCTAAAAGGCGGCAAGTGCTGGCCGCTACGTTGAATATCTCACTTCCGGTTGACATTTCGAGTTGGTAACAAAGATATTCAGATTAAGAAGGGCCTTATTAGTTTAAAAAATCATGTTACCAAAAAGTTATATTTTGCTTCTTGGAAGGATTTTTTAACATTTTTTGTCTTGACTAAAAGCTTTTATTGAGGGTTTAATAAGAAATAATTAAAAAGCTATAGAACTTGCTTCGTCACAAACTAACTTGAATATCAAAAATAAATTAAATATTGTAAAAAAATTACTATGTAGTGATTTTTCAATACATATTTCGGTTAAATTATTATTAGTACGAACAATGGTCAAACCGCGCTCGTGTTAAAAGGTATAACATAGAATATAATCAAAATAAATGTATACTTGAAATAAAATAAATATTACATAATAAACTATTGATATATGTTTTTTACCAATATAAATTGTTGTAGTTTTGTCGCTTGCAGAGCCAGTTAAAAAGTACCAAGTTTTTACTTTTTGGAAAATATAAATACATTTTTTATTAAAATAATATATAGGGGACGTTATAAATTTTTGCATACATTTCAAGTTAAAGAGTTACTCTTTGCATAATAATAGTTGTGTGTGTATCGAGTAAATTTCTTTGACAAACAATTTTCGTTTTGTTGTACTAGATTTTCTTAATACAGCCTTAATCACGAATATCCCTTGAAAAAAACTGTACAGACCCTTTTTATAGCTGCCATCGCTCATTCTTCGTTGCTTGTTTATTCGTCATTTTTAAAAAGTTGTTCACCGAAATTTTTTTTCTATTCCCTTTTTATGTTCAGCTCTATCTTGGTGTCGATTAAAATATTTTTTTACCACCGTGACTTACATTAATTATAAATTCTTTCTGACACATCAACGTTTTCTTTATGCAGGTTTTAAACACGAAAATCCTTTGAAAAGTACACACCCGTTTTACTTTATGTTTAGGAGTTCTATAACAGGAATTCACATTGAACTCCAACTTCTTATCACCTGAAAGAAAAAGATTTTATATTAATTTGTAAGCATAATTAATAAGATTTAATAATTTATTTATTTTAGTAATGAACAATTAATAATATAATATTACCTAAAAATAAAACAACTAAATTAAAATACTTACCTGTTTTCTATGTACTCGTAAATGACCTATAAATTAAAAATATTATCTAGAATTGTGCCGTGCGGCATAGTCCCCAAAATGCTGGCGGCATTACCCCTTTGTATAATTAAGCTAATTTGCTGGGAGAAAATTGCCGCCGCTTTAGGGTCACCCGAGACGTGAACCAGAACGCTTTCCAATATCTGTAACTAGTTTTTTAGTATCCGATGACCACGGGCCCAAAGTCTCGACTGCAAAAGCCACAAATATATAAATATCCGATAAAGACCTATATTTGCGGTGCTTGAGGGCCTGTGCATTTTCGGAAGCCGCTCCGGCTCTCAGTGCGGAGTTCCGGATGTTAGACGCTGCCAATGTATCCACACAGGTCGCATCCCACACCAGACTCTGACCGAGACTCCATGGCACGACGGTGGTACCACCCGGCCTCTTGCCATCGTCGCGACATATGCCGAGCGGCTCCAAAATAGAAGGTACAGACACCGTAGTTAGAGCTCGCCGTATTAGCTCATTTAAACCACTGTGTCTGTACATTCTACCTGCGCTTTTCTGACAAGAGAGCCCGTGGTGACCGGATCGGTCCACCTCTCGTCCGCACAGACTCTGATGGGGCTCGCATATCCGTATACCTAGTCTTAAAGAAATTAATTATTGTAATGAAGTGGAGTCTAGTAAAGTTCCAAATTTTTTATAATAAGCGTGCCCGGTCGGAGTCATCGTTGCAATCACTTAATAATTTATTACAACTTTGCTCCGTACCAGGCAAGTCCTACGCTTTCTGACTGGCTGCATCCTTTGGAGCTTCCTCTCCAGGATATGTATCGCTCCACGCCGCCTTAGCCTCCTCCAAGTAACACACCCTCACATCGTCTGAGGTTACACCTAGTATTGTACCAACGTGTGGGTGTGCACTATGGACAGAGGACAAGAAAGCGGGGAGCGCTACACTTGAAGGTAAACGAATTCCTAGTAATAAGATTTTAATTTTGTAGTTTGTTAAATAATTAATCTTCAACCATAGATCCTATTAAAATAATATATAATTATTATTTGCACGCGCTGTAGAGTTTTAAATATGCTGGTGAATAATATACAGTTATCGGGTCCGATAATTAATATTCAGTATCGTGTCACATATCCACAATGAACACCACAATATGGTTATTACTTATTTTGGGTAAGTTTTTATGTATAGTAAATAATCCACTAATTATATTTGAAAGAGCAAACTTTTTTTATTAATTCTATTGGAGAACGTTTAGATGTGTAATATTGTTGTCTAACAAATTGGTTTGTAACAAATTATATTAATAAACATTTTTTAATTTTGATTAAGAAATTTATCGCGGATTTTTCTCTAAATAAATAAGAATGTTTTTGAGAAAAAATAAACAAAATCGGAAACAACCCTAGACGAGTTTTCAAGCTACTAAGCCTATTTATATGCTTTTTTTTGTTAAATATCTATTAGCTTTGGGGGTGAAATACCTATATTATTGCGCAGGTAATTTTTTCTTATGTCAGTGATACGATGACCTGGAAGCTATGGGCTATACTTAAAATTTTAATAAGGCGGAAGGCATCTATAACTTCTTCTAGGCCGACCGGCCGGACTTATTGTACAGATGCAAAAACCGTCAAGTGACCTAGTCATGTCTCGGTTTTAGTCTGTGGATTCTTGATTTTCCGGAGACTGCTGCATCGATTTCTAGTCGAGATGGTAGTCTTCTTTAATGGTACGGTTACGAAACTGGCGATTGATTTGATGAGCGAGGATATCAAAATAGACTCGTAATGCCGTCCATGTCGCCGCCCATTTTGTAACCGCATCATTTAGTCGACATAGTGGGAGCGAATCAAAGGTCTGCTTAACATCAGGTAACATGACATAATAACTGGTTTGTAACAATAATCAAGTTTATTTTATTTTATTCAGGAATATCATTATGCGAATGCCGAAGAATACAATTCTTTCGACGCGACTATAAACACATCCCCGCATATGACGCGTATTATAAACTGCACGAACAAGCTTCCAATTGGACAAGTGCATTGCTAAAATGTGACTCCGAAGGTGCTTCACTTTTTTACCCCAGCGATGACCACGAAATTAGCTCTGTATGGGCTTATTTAGATGATGATATACATTTAGATGAAGATTATGAAATATACGTCGGCTTTCATAATACTTTCAATATGGGACAATATATAACAGTCGATGGTAAGTATCAGGACCACCTAATCCAATCAGAGTTTCTTCCTTCTTCATCCAATCCTTAAGTTTCTTCCTTCTTCATCCAATCCTTAAGTTTCTTCCTAATCCAATCAGAGTTTCTTCTTCCTGAGTTTGTACTTGTACAAACTAAGGGCCTTACGGGCAGCGTCTGAGTCCACTGTTGGACTTTTGACGGCTTTTGGATTCTCAGCGGTATTACAGAAGAAATAATAGTAGGTAAGCGCATGGCGATATGTCGGGGTTTATCCCTCCTGATGAGAGCTCTTTAAGTAAGCTTTCATATGCTATATGCATATAGGTAACTCAATGGCTATGTTACTCTGTTAGTTTGTATGAAGCACCAGACTATTTTACTTGCTGGTTGGTATCTTTTTCTCAGGGATGTATCCGGGGTGACTTTACAACTAGAGTTTACGCTCTTAAAGATACCGATCCATATAACTTTGTTAATGCGATTGATGGTCATTAAAAAATATCTGGAGCCAATATAATGATAATAATATAATATAAGAATTAATATTTAAGGCGTGGATATGGTTGGTCAGGTTGATCGCACCAGGGGCACCCTTGCGATGGATATGATAAAATCAGATATTAAATGAAATCAGCTAACCACCTAGACCACATTGTTAAAAAAAAATATTTGACTATTCATAAATATCTGTAAAGAAATTAATTATTTTTTATTTACATAAAATAAATAATTTTTGATTTGATTTCCTCTCAGTAGTCGACAATATTCTGTCTAAGTACACATCGAACAAATGTTCGGTGTGTACTTAGACAGAATATTCAATAAACCATCTATAAACAGTTTCACAAGTAGTATAGTGAAACTGGCGTGCTGTCAAGACAAAGTATTTTTTTAATTTATTTAAAACTCATTGTAGTAGGACTAACAAACTCGGCCATCACGTACATATAAATACATATTCTATATTTATATACCTATAATAATTTGATAAAAAAAGATCCCGGTGTGTACCAATGAGTTTTTAATTAAAAAAAATATGTACATTTGTTTGACAACACCACTATAGTGCCTCGGAGAGCACGTTAAGCTGTCGGTCCCGGTTTCACTATACCAACTTGTGAAACTATTTACAGATGGGTTATTGAGTCTATTCAAAACATCGCGACGAGCTTACCACTTGTTCGGTGTAGAGGTGGGATTAAAAAACCCTTCAAAAACCCCTAAAAGTGCAAATCTTGTTATTAGGGAGTGCATTATATTTTGGGAAAGAGCAAGAATTCCCACAAAGGCATTTCCTAACCGCGTAAAGAAACTTGTTGTATATTTTTATATAATGTTTGGAGAGAACTGCAAAACAATTGTAAGAAGACTCAGGTCACTTTCAAGAACGGTGAAAATAATTTTAAAATTGTTCTTGATAACTTATTTGATATTGCACATGCACTTTAAGAGAATGAAAATAGAGGAAGACAAAGCATTTTTAAAGAAATAAAGAAAGCCAGGTCGACCGTGATGCTTAGGTGGTGTAGCCAAAAAACAGGCGGAAAAAAAAGAAAGAGCTAGGCAAAGACGATTGGACTTATTGGCTGTTGATTCGACTTCCACTACAAATACCTCAGAATATCCAGAAGATCCGGACGAAGGACATATTTTGGATTCTGACTCAACTTGCCAGACGTTCCCTGTCCTAAAAAAAGTTCAAAAATAGGTAGAAAGAATCTCATCACACCTAAATTTGTCGCAGCCTTAGATCGATGCCAATTAAGCATAAGAGACTCGTTTACATTCTTCATGCAGTCGTGTATACCTGACGTAGTCACAGTCCATTGGGATGGAAAACTATTACCCGGATTGGATGTACAAAGTTCAAAAGAAGAACGTTTGCCAATTGTTAGAGAACAGCTTCTTGCAGTGCCAAAGCTAGAGAATTCTTCTGGAAAATACCAAGCTAAAGCCATTCCAACTGCTTTTTTAAATTGTAACCTTCATAATAAAGTTTAAATAATGTGCTACGATACAACAGCTTCGAATACTGGGCGTTTCAATGGAGCTTGTGCTGTTTTGGAGCAGACTTTAGAAAGAGAACTATTGTTTTTCGCTTGTCGTCATTATGTTTATGAATTGGTTCTGAAAACTGTATTCGAAACCAAGATAAAGCAAACTACTAGTAGCCCAGATAATTCGATCTTCAAAAAGTTCAGAGACATTTGGAAAAACATAGATTCCAGTAACATTAAACTATCTCTTGATTTAGTAAAAGAACATGTTGATGAGACAAACATTACATCTTTGATAATATTTTATAAGGCAGAACTGGACAAAGGTTTTATAACAGACGATTACCGTGAATTGGTTGAACTGTGCGTAGTGTTTCTGGGAGCAGATACAGAGAAGAAATTAAAACTCAGGCCCCCGCAGCTATGCATCAGGTACGATGGATGGCAAGAGCGATATTTTCTTTAAAAATATGTTTTCTTCAGTCACAATTTAAAATGATTGCGAAGGACAAAAAGGCCCTACAAGATGTTTGCTTATTTATCGTCACATTGTATGTTAAACCTTGGCTCAGTAATGTACAGTGGCGACTAAAGCACCGAACCAAGAATTATGCTTTTTGAAGTCGTGACGCAACAATTTCTAAAGCTTCTATAAGCAAGAAAAAACGCTGGTGTGATGATTTTGTAGTCGGAAAAGAGCAAACAACTTCTATCTCGACTGCAGATCGACGACAGCTTTCTTCAGGAAGATGTATCTTCTTGGGATGATAATGCTGCTTTTCTGAAAACTAAAAGAAGAATAGGCCGTTTAATGGTTGTAAATGATACTGCTGAAAGGGCTGTCAGATTAATGCAAGATTTTAAAGGACTTACCATGGCAGAAGAAAAACAAAAACGACAGATCTTTTTGCGCTGTATCCAGGAATATAGAAATTTGTATCCGGACTGTAAAAAAACTACCCTAAAGAGAAGTTACCCTGGATGATTGTTATTATTTTATCTATTTAAATAAATATTACTGTTTATGGTTATTTCATTTTAAGTCTTATTTACATAATTTGTTGAATAAAGATTAGTTTTATAGCAGACCGAAATGCACTCGAGACCGCCTAGACGGCCCCAGGGTACCCAGCGGAGGGGTTTTAATCCCACCTCGTCGAAGCCGATGGTATGAGTCTACACCGAACAAGTGGCTAGCTCGTCGCGATGTTTTGAATAGACTCAATAACTCATCTATAATCAGTTTCACATAGTGAAACCGGGACCGATAGCCTCGGAGAGCACTCTCCGAGGCACTAAGTGGTGTTGTCAAACAAATGTACATACATTTTTTAATTAAAACTCATTGGTACAGACTGGGATTTGAACCAGGGACTTAAGTGTTTTTAAGTCCAAGGTCTAACCAACTCGGCCACCACGTATAAATATTTTTAATTTGTTTATTTCAGGCAATGTTACTCCAATGCCATTATCGTGGCTATCAGAAGAGGAGGGTAATGAGGAAAATAATGATGGTGACTGTTTGACAGTAAATGGTATAGGATTGTACAGACAAACTTCTTGTGAAATGATGCGTTCATTTGTATGTAAGAAAGAAGATACAAGCCAATGTCCTACAATAGATACAAGTAAGTATATTAACAACAAATAAATAATTTAATAAGGCATTAATAATAATAAAATAATACACACCTTTTGTAAATGACAAATCATATGTCATTATTTTATTTCGTTTATTTACCAATAAACGAATTAAAATAAAGAATTTCTGGTAGCGTTCTAAGCTGTTTAATTGCTGATATAAAGAAAGGATGAGCTTAGTGACTGTCTCCCTATAAAAGGCAAGGGGATCTTCCTATAAAATGTATGGAAAGATACTCGTTTTGTAAAATAAATATATATGATAAAATCCCTACAAAAAACCTTTTTTAATGATTTTATCTCAAAAAAACTATTAAGCTATTTTTTTTGTTAGTAGTATAAACTTATAAAAACCTAAAGAATCTATAATATGATGGATCATTACGATCTGCTGCACGTCTAAAAATTCGTAACGTTACCATTTACGACATTTTAAGTTACAGTTTTGGCAAAAAAATCCTTTTAAAAATCTTGACAATAGGCCCGAGTCCAAGTGCGAAAGAAATCGCACACCATCATGGAACAACGCAATGGAATTACTCCGCAATAAAAATGTTTGTTTCATTACAAGAAGTAATCGTCTTTGAAGAAAAGAAGAATATAAATAATAGCCTTATTAAGATAACTGTGGCTTACAAAATGGCTATATCTTTAATGCGCGATTACATATCAAATATATCTAAATTAGAAATCTGATTGATTTAAATATAGAATAATAGAGCTGATGTTCCCATACACGAGTTTGACTCAAGTTGCTTTTTTTTTTTTTTTTTATGAGTGCTCGGCATGTGACCTCACATCTACCTGATGGAAAGCAGTATGAAGGTCCAAGTACAAATGCAACCAACAATTACGATCTACGTAACCGTTGATTGCACCTATTATGCCGGCTTAACATACCTATACACGCTTTGTTTAAAGGACTCGAGATTATAGGAAGAAGGAAACACGCGAGCAGGTAGAGCATTCCATATTTTAATAGTGCGACAGATATACGAATCACCAAATTTTTTAGTGCGGGTTGTTATATCTGCCACAGTATATGCATGCATTTTGTTACCCGCTCGTGAAGTCCTATATCGGAAAAGAGAAGGAGGAATGAGATGAAAAAGTTCTTCAGAGCACTCTCCATGCTTTCAAAATATTTTTTATAACATTTAAAAATAGATTTTTTTTTTAGACTACATATACAAAAATGGTAAATGTTATAAAATTAGTAAACAAAAACAGTTGTTTATGGAAGCTGCCTCCACTTGCTTCAACGAAGGTGCGCGACTAGTTACTGAAATCTCGGAGAACATAAAAGAACTTATTACTGACGACACCGAATATCATATGGGAGGAGTAAAATTGCCAACCGGAAAAATATTTTCAACTAGAGGTATGTAAGGCGAAAAGTTCACGGCTTAACAATGAAAGATGCGATTTCTAGTTAAAAAATGGATAATATATTTTATACATAATCTTTTTTGATTTCAACACACTTTCTGTGCACTTTTTTACTGTTGACATGGGCTCCCGTTAACTTTTATCAACTTTAGATAAATTACTTCAGATGAAGCCCCCTAAAATTCATCTCTAAACTCATAGGATTTATGTGCCTGGAGTTATGCTGCCGAGAATTTCTCTCGGCAATGACCTTCCCACCGGCGGCCATGCGTGGAGTGGCGCCGTACCATGAAGATAGTCGTGGGGTCCGTTGAGTGCTTTGTCAAACATGCGTCGAGCGAGCTGTTCAACATACGTTTCCTCTAATATCATCTTCTTTTCGCCGCTGATCGTGGAGTTGCGCGCAAACCACGGAGCGCCGGATGCCATGCCGGATAGAGACATTCTGCTGACGCTAGATCCGTGTATTTTTCGTAGCCGTGGCCGTCATTGTCCGTCCATTTGACCTCCTATCCCGCGGCGTGTCGTCATAAGGGCTGCTGTTTTATCCAAGCTGACGGACACGCCACTTGAGCCAGGAAGGAAGTATATCCAGCATTCTTACTATTTTCGTGAAGACGAGTCTGGGGGTTCTGGACGAGTAGAAATAGACGCTATAATCCGTAAACAGCGCCAGCTTTACATCCTGTTTTTCCCAGAGGAATGCAAGAGAGTATGAATATCATTGGTGTACAGAGCAATGCTGTGTTGTAGAGGTGTACTGGTTTATGAGGGACTCCAACCTCAATAGAATACTCCTTAGGGGTTTTTCTCTCCAGGGCCACGTGTGGCGGTTGCTCAGAAAGGATGCCTGTGTAAGCATGGCCGTAAGCGGCACTGGCGATTTTAGGAGTTTGAAAAGAGACCGGTATACACGGTTGAATGACCTCTCAATATCGAGAACAATCCCGACAGTGATTCGGCCCTTCTTAATCTTACTCGCCAAGTGATGTAGCACGCGGGTAAGGTGAAGTTTAGTACTGTGACCCTCACGGAAACCGTACTATTCTTTACACAGTTCGAAATAGGCTTTCAGTCTTAGAAGGAACAGTTTCTCAAACAGCTTTGATAGATCATCATCATCATAATCATAAACAACCGTAGGACGTCCACTGCTGGACATAAGCCTCACCTATAGATTTCCAAAAAGACCGGTTGGAAGCGGCTTGCATCCAGCGAGCTCCCGCGGTTTTAATAAAGTCGTCGTTCCACGGTGTGGGTGGACGTCCATCGGACATCAGTTCTGCGTGTTATGTGCCCTGCCCACTGCCATTTCAAGATGCTGATTCGCTGGGCTATGTCGGTAACTTTGGTTCGTCTCGGATCTCCTCATTTCAGATTCAATCTCGCAGAGAGACTCCGGGAATAGCCCTCTCCATAGCACGTTGTGCTATTTTGAGTTTGCTAATAATAGTAAGAAGCTACGTTTCAGTGCCATAGGTCATTACTTTTCTGGGAGCCCACGTTATAAAATTATTACATAACAGCAGGTAGTACATAAAATTGAAATTCTCTGGCGAAGATGTCATGTTAAAGTACTAACTTTTAAACAAATGTTAAAGTAATAACTTTTAAACAAATGTTAAAGTAATAACTTTTAAATAAATACACCCAGTTATTATTTAAAAGTTATTCCATCATATTGGCTAAGTAAATGATTAAAATGATTATTAATATCATATAGGTACTTTAATAATTCCCTAGAAAAAAATATTGTTTAGGTTAGTTGCACACGAATTTCTGATCACATTACTAAAGACTCGGGTAAAATTTATTTATTTAAATGAATTGTAAACCCTAGGTATGCAACTCCTCCAGTTTGAGGGTGGCAACGAAGATTTTGGATGTCAAAAAATGAGAAGGTACCAAGATTATCGAAGCGGTCGCGGTCCAATTAATATCTACCATAGTAGTTGTGACTCAAGCCTAAAATATATTTGCGTAATGGACGTCTAAAACTAATAACAAATGATAATAATAACAGGGTAGTAATACATAATCTATACAGCCGTGTACATACATCAGGGTAAATTTAAAAGGTTGTACTTTGGGCTAATATGAGGTTCTACTGATCAAATCAAAAAAAAAATAACTATGTGTCGCAAATGAAAAAAAAATTGCCTCCCCAAACAAATTGGTAATTTTAACATTTTGACAATTTTAACTAAAAAAATCATTTTTTTTAATAATTCTGTGTTTGTAATAAAAGTAATATTAATTTAAAAATAATTGCATTTTTTTTTAATTTGCGACTCATGGTTCCATGGGAGAAGTTGCTCGATTTGATTAGTGGTGCCTTCTATTAGCCCAAAATACAACCTTTTAAGGTCACCATGTATATCGGGTACATACTTATTATCTATCTATGTATAAATATCTACTGCGTTTTTTCAATGTTAATACTATAAAGGTATATACTAATAATAATTTGTTATTAATAAGACTTAGGGCTGATTTTTCAATCGCCAGATGAAGTTATTCCACAGATAACTTGTATGGAGAATAAATAAATTTGACAGTTCTTCATACAAGTTAACTGTAGAATGACTATCTAACGATTGAAAAATCAGCCCTTATAAATAAAATAGATCTATGTTAAAAAAGTTTGTTTTATTTATCTTAGTTTAGGACGAGCTGGGGCCTTACCAAAGAGACAATCGATAATCGAATCGAAATACCCATCGAAAGCCAAATGTATAGGATTTCACGTTTCTTGTCGATCAGGCTCTACACATAGAGTAAAATTCCTATACATTAGGATTATTTTTTTGGATTGGCTATAGTGTTCTTTGGTCAGGCCCCAGGGGCCTAATCACGAGCTGCGATCGTCTGCGACGACAAGACGTTGAGTAAACAATAAATATGGAAATATAAGTTCTATTATGTAAAATATTTTAATGCAACTTATAAAGAAAATATAAACTAAAACTATAACATAACAAAATAAAATCGCCTATTAAACCTATATAAATAAAACCCTATAAAATGAAAATAGTATCTAAATTTGTGCCGTGCGGCATAGTGCCCAGGACACTGGCGGCATTTCCTCTCTGTATAGTTAAGCTTACTTTTTGTAAAATATATACAATTGAAATTTATATGCTCCAAACATGTTCAAACTGGCGGAAAATTCGTGTATTTTAATATGGCGTCATTTTTATATGCGACCTAATACAGACTACAATGTGTTACACAATACCCCGTTAAGCCGAAAGAAGGTTAAATGGGGCCTTATAACGAGTCCATTCACAATATTTAAGAACCGTAGTAACGCGTAATAACATACCCCAAAATATATATATCGATTAGTCTACACCGAACAAATGGCTAGCTCGTCGCGTTGTTTTGTATGTATGTTAATGTATACTAATTTGTTATTAAAATTTAGATTTGTATATAAAATAAATCTACGAAAAACAGATTATTTTTTATTTGACACAAACCTCTAGCTCTTGATTCGAACGACGGCCGACGGGTTCGTTTCAAGTTGTAGTTTTTGTTAAAAAGTTACTTCATTGAATAGCTTACGGCTGGGTAACTATAGTAACTGGTAAAATTTATACTGAAATTATGGTAGCGGTAAATAATGCCACTAGGCATTCTTTACTAGTTATCAATCAAATGCCTAAAAGTAAAACCTTTGAAACAATTTAAGAAAAAGGTGTATAAAAAAAAAGATAATGATTATTATAATAAATGATTATAATAATAAGAAATAAACTTCATTATTTGATAAAAACAAGTTACGCGTATTACGCTTTTCGTATATTACGCTTTTCTGTTGGCTCTTAGAATGTTTAAAATAACAACACTTTTAGTAAAATCTAATAATTATTAAAATAAAATGACGAGTTACAAAACAAAAGATATAAATGTAGTACATGTATGTTGTGTAATTGTGTATGTTTATGAAATATATGTATTTGTGTGTTGTGTGTGTGTGTATGCATGAGTATGTGTAAACACAATATTAATAGTATCTACATGTATATGGGATATAGTTCAGCGCTCCAAGCGGAAATTTTGAGAACTAAAAATGCAGGCGTATGATTGGTGAAAATGTTAACGCAGTAGTATAGTTAACGCGAAAGTAAATGTTAAAAAAACTTACACTAGGGCTACAGTAATATTTAAAATCATCATTATTATCCTCACGGGGATGCCAAATAATTCAGGATTAATATTGTAACTGAAATTATATTTTCGTTCTTGTTAGTAACATCGATTGAAAAATGAATAACTTACAAACAGAAAGAACACCGGTTTAATTGTGTGTTGTAGTGTGGTGGGGAAGCAGTAGGGGAATTAGAAAGTGTTTTTTCTTTCTTTATTGGAGCACGGCATGTGACTTTGTATCTACCTGATGTTGAGCAGACCTACAATGTCCATGAATGTAGTTGAGCAATAATTGTTCTTAAACAAAATTTATTGCTCCCACTATGCCGGCTAAATGATGCGATTACGAAATGGGAGGCGACAAATTGCATTACGAGTATATTTTAATATACTCGCTGCCTTATCGTCAATTTATTCCATTTCGTACCCTGAAAGGAAACTACCACCTCGACAAGAAATCGATGCAGTAATCGCCTGAAAACCGGTGAATCCACAGACTAAAACCGAAACTTGACTAGGTCACTTGATGGTATTTGCATCTGTATGGGCGGTGGTAACGAGACCGGTCGGTCGGCCTAACGAAGTGGCATTCTAAATATATGATATTTTAGGTGGGAGCAAGGTCTCTATGCTCCCACCTAAAATAATATATTTAGAATGGCCCTTTGGGCTCTTTCTAGTTCATTAAAATATGTAGAATAAAAAAAAAGATATATTGTTTTTGCGTTCTCTAGCGGATAACGCAATTATGGCAGCAAGGTAGTGAAAACGCTGGACAATATTGAGAAGTTGGAATTAACGTTTATGTGGAATGTATTACTATTAAAGGAAAATAAGTGGATAGTCAAACCATCCTCATCCGTACATTGTATTGTTCTGAATAAAAAGTCAAAAGACTATCCTCTAATAGGGTTTGACTCTACATACGCCCCTTTTCAGTTCAATTATTTTACTTTTGAATAAGTTTTGCCATGAAAAGGGCAATGCAGTAATTTGAAGATCTGTAGAGAAGAAACAATGAAGGGCCAAACGTCGAGCCTTGTGGTACACCATAGGAACATCAACGCTCAAACTTCTGTAGTTTCCGAATCTTTTGTGCTGTACTCTGCCCATCAAATAGTTTCAAAACTAAGAGAGAACCATGAATAGACAATTTACACAAAGCTAATAGCCAAGATAGTCCACTGAGAAGATATTATGTTAGTCCAATGAAAAATAGAATGTGGTTTACACGTAGGCCTTTATATTATATGAGTCAGTTTGTAATGTACAGTCGGCCAAGAATGAGGTCTACCACCCTAGAGAGTTAATGACTATATTAATGATAAAGATGTCTAGATCCGTTGGTACAGTAACCAATTGCTATAATATTAAATAATTTGCCATAAGTGTTTTGCGCATGCTTTTAGTAGGATTAGAGCATTTTAAGTATGCTACCATATGCTATATGCATATCGGTAACTCAGTGGCTCTATGTTCCTCTGTTAGTGTGTGTGAAGCACCAGAGTTTTTTTTTGCTGGTACCCTTTCTCCGGGGTGTCTCCGGGGGGATCGACTTTACAACTAGTATTTACGCCCTTAAATATACCGATACAAATAACTATGTTAATGCGATTGATGGTCATTCAAAAATATCTACATCCAATATAATGATAATAATAAAATATAAGAACTAATATTTAAGGCGTGGATAGGGTTGGTGACGTTGGTCAATGGAATATATATAATAATAGCTAACCACCTAGTCTTACACTAGTTGGTTATGTAGCGTGCATTCGGTTGGTTGTTTATTTTTATTTAATGACACATTTTATTAATTAATTTATAATCAAACGCACTCTAGGCCTTATAGTTAAAACTTTTTTTTACTATTCATAAATATTTGTAAAGATTTACATGAAATAAATAATATTTGATTTGATTAGAGTTGAAGTTCATTTGCACGTTATAAAATAATAAGGTTCGTTTTCCCATGAAGAATATTCTGGCAGTTAATACTATCAGGTATTATTTATTGTAGTGACGTTTGCACATCGCTCACTATTTTTTCATGACAAGGGAACTTGTGTCAAATTTGATAGACTACTTACTTCGACTGGTCGACTGTACATACAGCATTTAAAAAAAAAAGGCTTTAATTGCAATTCCCGTCGCTGGGTCCCCGAGGCCGTCTCAGGCGCCGTGCCGTAAGGCACCTGTGATGATACAAAAAAAAACATAGTTAAATCCTGAGTACAACAAGCAAAAGCAGTTTTGAATAATATTGTAAAACCAGTAGTGAAGCTTAGATGACACATAAATGCATATTTATAAATTTAGAAATTTATCCTAAGTTATGCGGTTACGAAACGGGCGGCGTCAAATATGAATTTGCAATACGAGTATACTTTAATAACCCCGCAGCATTATCATTAAAGCAACCGCCTGTTTTATAATTGCACCCTGAAAGAAGCCCTAGACAATAAATCGAGGCAGTAGAAAACCGGTGAGCCCACAAACTGAAACCGAATCATGACTAGGTCACATGACGCGCACTATGAGAATAGTTTCAAATACAAGAAAATGAAAAATTAAGGAAACTCTTTAAAAAGGCGAAGAAATGGTTCGCTCAAAGCGATCATGAAACCAAATGTGAATTTCTATTCGTCTTATTAAAATCCTATCGAAAATGCATAGCGCTCAACTATTAATGTAATCAACTTTGTGTTGTTGAGAAATACATATTGTTACCTGGTACATTCCTTGGGAATGTATATGGTTTGATATTTCGCCATTGCTTTGGAATGTTATAATCATTGAAAAAAAAGGAAGAAATGATCATGAATAAAATGATCTTCTTAAATTAAAAAGATGAGCACGGTGACCACACACATATTGAATGCTGTTGTCAGAATTTTGCCGAAATTTATCATCTACCCCTAGCAAATTATATTAACGATATTGCGGATAACAGGGTCCGCTTCTGTTGTCACAGCATCAAAATTAAAATTAGCAATGGTTTCCACTTCTAAATTTCTCTCCACCCTCGCCGGCGTAGCAGGCAATTCTCCTTCCTCTGACTGAGAGTCCACGTCCACTTCAGAAAGTGAGGTGCCTGCTTCTGCTACTTGAGTAGCCTCAGGATATCTCTATTGAGGTCTAACATTCCGTGAAGATCCGGCAAGCACGGAATTTACCATAGAATTAACTTGGCTAATGTTATACAGACCTGAATAATATTTAAAAAAAAATATGTTCTAAAAAAACGTATATTTTTTTGCCTTACAGGATAAAGAGCTTATTTTTGGAGTCAATAAATATTAATTAATTACATTAAAATTTAACGGAGTCTTAATATAAAAAAAAAAAACCAAATTACTAAATAGGCGTCTGCCTTTTATAACTCTGTCTTGCTTTAATACTAGACCTAATGTATGTAGGTACTGCTCAGGTGTAATCAATTATTAAAAATCTAGCAAAAAGTTTAAGAGAGAAAGACAAACTAATTAAATTGAACAACCTCACATGTTGTAACTCTCAGTACAACCGGCTAAAGATATAATAATAATAAATCGTAGTAGATAATGGCATCAACATTACTAAATTTACAGACCATTGCATCATACATGCTGCCACATTAGCAGTTTTGAGGAGTTGAGCAATTAAATGATAAAATAAGAGGAACGGCGGGTTGGACTGGCCAGTTCAACATGTTTTTGGTAGTTTAGTAACTGCCCAATTCTTACATTGGTCATAACTCTTTAAGCTTTGTGGAATCAGTTTTTTCTTAAGCAGTAATTTTAATAATACATAAATAGTTTTCCCTTAACACTTTTTACGTTTTTGTAAAACTTTAGTCTAAGTGTACGAGTATATAGAATAATACTTGTTAATTAGTAAAACAAAGACTGATTATACAACTTGACTTTGAACATCTACATCGTGAACTTCCATCGTCGAGGAGAGACTATGAGGTTATAATTTAATAATCAAACGAACTTACCTGTAAGTGAAGTTTGATTGAAATTATACCTCGTAGTCTCTCCGAAGACGATGGAACCCACCCTCTCTTAATCATTTTATTTACCCCATAAGCGTTGTAGAATCTGGAGCAACATCCAAAACGAATGACACTTCAATGCGCGGGAGCGACAATGGAGGATGCGTTACAAAACCTTCATTGCTTTTTAATTTACTTAAAACTTATGTGACCCCGCTAGCATCGATTCGATACTACATTGTGAACTTCCATCGTCTTCGGAGAGACTACGAGGTATAATTTTAATCGAACTTCACTTACAGGTAAGTTCGTTTAATTATTAAATTACAATTTACTAAATTATAAATCAGTAAAATACCCCCGAAATTATTTAAAATTCGTCCCAAAAGAGTTCCTGTCTGGTGTATGTATTTATATAAAAGGTGAAGATAGTGATGTTTTCTGATAGGTATTTTAGATAGCAACTATAAAACTAAATTATATCCGCGAATTTTCGCCCTTGTCAGTTTTTTAATATTTATTTGGAAAGAACCACTAATAAATCTACATAACAGGTTATTGAAAACGTACAATTTATTCGATAGCAAACGTAGAACATACAGAATAAATCATTATGGGCCGGTGCCATTTCTACATTTCGGCCATAATAATATTTTATTTGGACGCTTTTGAAATTGGAATAGGGTCTCCACTTATTATGGGTTTTGTACATAGAAGAATGAATAACAGGGAAACGCCTTAAAGCCTAAAATACCTTGCCTAAATTTTTAAGAACAAAGTATTCGGACACAGACACGTCAGTCGCTCAAAAAATAAAAGCGAGAAAAATATATAATATATTTATGTATTTTACTTTACAAATTTAATGCTCTTATGGTTCTTCCCTATTATTCATACTATGGTTTTAATTTAGATTTTTTGTCTTGGTGTCCAGCATTTACTAATTGGTTTCCATAAGCATTTAGGTACTAAGATTTTTTTTAAGCATATTAAAAAACATATATCTACCTACCTGTAGTAGTAGTAGTAAAAACTGTATTGTTTTTAGGTCTGAGGTCTAACTAACTCGTCCACCACGTATATATACTACTATACTATTACTATTGATACTATTTTAGATACGATTGGCCACCTATAATTAAAAATATATTATATTGTAATTAATAATATTTTTATTTTTTCAAATATTTTTATTCAAAAAAATAAACTTTTATATACTTATAAACAATAATCTATTAATAAATTTTAAACTAAATAAGGTAAAAAAATCGTTTAAGTCTTGCTGCGCACGCGCCCAAAATACTCACACTATTCCCCTTCTGAATTTCCAGCGATATTCGTTGGAAAAAGTAGGACCTAGCACGTTGATCTCCAGAAGCATCAATTAAAAGTTTTCCAAATGTTTTTGCATCTGGAGACCATGGCCCTAAAGTTTCCACCGCAAACGCTAAAAAATCATAGGAGGTACAGTGTCTAGCATATTTCTGTTTTTTTTTTTTTTTTAATATTTTGAGCTAGTAATGCTGTAGCACCAGATGACGTAAAGGTGATGTGGACTTAACTGGGGGCGAGGGTATCTATACATGTCATATAATAATTTATTACGAGATAACGTTTCCAGGATCTGATGATGAAGTTTGATTCAAGATGGATTATGGTGAAAACGGATCCACAACGGTCAATAGTAGACCTATAATATTGTACTTAAATGCTAATACTACGTTTGTACTAATGTTGTACAAGCCCTAGTGTCGGAGGTTTTTAAATTTAATTACATTCCTAATTTAAACCTTCAATAAACTACTTTCTTTCCATGATTTATTTTTGTATAACATAAAAATAAATTAAAAACAGCTACTAAATTTATTGTTTAAATTCATGGAGTTTCCATTTGTTTTGGATATGTATTATGATATATTTTGCCACTTGTCCCTAATGCTATACGATTGCCTTCAATTTCCTGTTTTGAATATTTCGTATTGGTATATTAAAAAAAAAGATATTAATACAGTACAGAACAATTTTATTGAAAGGAAACTTATAATTGAAGACAAATTTTATTGAAAGAACATTATTTATGAAAACAGATTTTACAGATTTTTTTTTTTTTACAATTTTATAAATTCCTTATCAGGATAATCTTATTTTGAATTTTTTAAAGATAAAATGCAATGAAAAATCAGGACGATTCAGGCGTTACTTTGTGGAAGTCAATTTCATACGTAGTAAATGCACCATCTCTCTGTCGGTCCGTTTTATACTTATAACTTTTGTATACTTATAACTTCAGAACCATTTATCCGATTTATCATATATTACATGAAGCTAAAAAAACGCGCCCCGCGCCAATGGAGTAAGCATGATACATAAATTGTTTCATAATAGTACGATACCGGTGTCGCCAATTTCTGTGGCGAACAAATGAAGAAAGGGGAAAAAGGTGTGGCTTCAAATAGCAGCTCAACGCGTCTGACACTTAAAAAACTGCTTGAGAAAAAAAGAGATACAAGTTAGCTATTGTCAAACATGAATGTGTGCGCGTGTCTATGAAGTGTGTTGTTTTTTTATTATAAAAAGCTAAATATTAAATTGCATACTAAATAGTTTCGATAGTGCTGCCACCGACAACAAATATTATTACTTATCGATATAAACCAAATATTTTGGGATTTATAGAGATTATCAAAGATTAATAATTATTTATTGATATACAATAGGGAATATGCATGTTTTTTTTTTTTTTTCATTTATTGATAGAGTAACTACATTAGACCCAAAAAACAAATATTAAACATTTTTTAAAGGGTAAAACACAAAAATAAAATGGATTAAACTTTATCTGCCACTACCGCAGTAAAAAACGGTACATCACTAGCCGCCATTTTGTGACATCATTCGTGCTCAAAAACCATAATAGTTTAATGTTATTGCACCTCAAAAGTTGGTCAAAAGGTTTGCTTATCACAAATTATCGTAATAAAGGACAATAAATACCCGAGAAAACAAGAAACTGTAGACTACAGAACACACGTTGACATTTGTTTTTACGAATGACGTCACATGCAATGTTTGCTAATGTCGAAGCGTTTAGAAATGCGTTCCGTTTCTACAAAAAAACGGATTTTTTAAATCGTATTTATAAAAAAAATAGCTAATCAAAATAAATTAGATTACTGTAAATATGTTCAAAGATATAAAAGGAACATTATATATTAAAATAATAATAATCGAGCCCAAAGGTAACCAGCGGAGGGGTTTTAATCCCACCTCATCGTAGCCGATGGTATGAGTCTACACCGAACAAGTGGCTAGCTCGTCGCGATGTTTTGAATAGACTCCATAACTTTGAAAGGATATACTTTGGGTTAATATGATCAAATCAAACAACTTTCCCATGGAACCATGTATCGCAAAAGAATAAAAAATGGCCTTCTCCATACAAACTAGTAACGTTAAAATGACCAATTTGTATGGGGAAGTCATTTTTTTTTCATTTGCGACATATGGTTCTATAGAAAAAGTTGTTAGATTTTATCAGCAGAGCCTCATATTAGCCCAAAGTACATCCTTTCAAATTTACCCTGATAGACACTTTCGCATTTATAATACTAGTGGATTTAAAATATGTAGGTATATATTACAATAAATTAAGATACCTACCTTATTAAATAAATTATTTATTAAATTAAAACACATGCACAACTAACTACATGTTACCTACTAAATGCAATCTCAACATTTTTGACCGACCTCCAAGAGGAAGTTATAAAAGTCGATTCAAACTACAAAAGGCGACAAACGATTAAATCGTAGCTTGATTCCTCAAAATGTACTGAACATACACGGGTATGATTGTTGGTATAACCAATTTTCTTCTCTTTTAATTGACTTTACCCATTTACGTTTTAATGCCGGATCTTTCGGGAAACTATACATACTCGTATATAGAAAATATAATTAGTATTATACAAAAAAAAAACAATAATTGTATAAAATCTCATAACCATGAAAGTATTTACAAAAATCGAGTTTATCAACTATAAAATTACATCACTAAGTTGTAACTGACAAACCTCGTTGGACGGTTCTGTTGTCGCCATACCTTTTGATTAAATTAAATTTAAATGATTATAAATTATTTTAAAGTATCGAAATTCTCATTAAAAATAAAAACACATCACTAGTTCTTCAACTTCTAACTGATGCACATAGTTTGACAGTTACCGTCAGATTTTGATATTTTAATTATGGGTTTTATTATTATCTTTTATTAAGGTTTAATAACAAATTATAAGAAAAACATGTTAAATACATACTTGAAAAACGTGACACCAGGTACTTTTTTTTAAGAGTAGTTTCTACACAGCTTTAATGAACAATTAACCATTTTTCCGACAATAAAAGCGGAGCTCTTTTCCACCTTCTCCGCCGAACGCACAAATCAGACTGAGGATGTAAAAAATGTGAAAGTGTGCATGAGTGACAAATTTGTCACTCGCGCGGCACCCTGCAAATTGAATGATGCTCACTCCAGTAGCGGCGCGCGGACGGGCACGGTTTTTACCTTCATGATATATTACATAGGACCGACCTCGGTGTTCCGAGGATTTTCGCCCGTTGTAATGGAGCAGCACATGGGTGGGTGTTTCTTCAGTTTTCATGCAACCTATATATATATAGGGCTGTTGGTGATACCTAAAATTGTAAGGTGCCTGTTTAATGGAATGTGTCCGGTAAGTATACCCTGTCACAAATTGGATATTACCCTTAGATTATAACTCAATTGAGGCTTTGTTGAATTTTATTTCATAACTAAATTATATACTTGGATTTACTTACAAAATATTTATTTCTCCTTATTACCCTTAGATTATAACTCAATTAAGGCTTTGTTGAATGTTATTTCATAATTAAACTATGTACTTGGATTTACTTACAAATTATTCATTTCTACTTATATTAGTTTATGTAAATGTATTATTTACCTTGCTATATGCATACACTTGCATATATATATATATATATATATATATATATATATATATATATATATATATATAGGTGTGTGGGTGTGGTTTCGGGGATATATACACTACTTACTTTATAATGTTGCCTTTGTCATTTAAATTCAACACAAACAGCTTTTGGTATACACACATTTGTTCTAATAGATACACACATCAGAAAAACACTCTTTATATACCTACACAATACTACTTCACATATGTATACTTATTTTAGTTCGCATGCGCATGCACTTTTGTTATTAGGTATTAATAAAAATTCAAATAAAAGAGCGGGGTCTACTGGCACAGGTGTTCTATATACCTAAAAGTAGATCCCAAAGCAACTTTGTATCTAGTTATAAGCATTTGTTACCTAATAAATAAATATTTCATTTCATTTCATACCCACCACCATACGAAGGTTACCTCTGATGAGATTGAGCAGGTTCCGAGCTAGGCGTGGGCTAGGTTTGGTGACCGCCTCTCTGACCTGCCTGCAGTTTTGTAAGTTATCCCAATACTTACTTTGGTTGAAGGTGTTGTGCCGTAGCCAACTTTTCAACTGATTAAAAGAAAACGGTACATATGGTTTGGGTTCTACCGGTGTTGTAGCCGAAGCTCTTTTCACCAATTCGTCAGCCGCGTCGTTGCCGAGGGAGTTGCTGTGTCCCTTTATCCACTGGAGAGTGACCCTGTTACCAGCTGATATACTGAATAGTCTCCAGTGCGTAGTGGCATTGTTTTACCAGACTTGAGTTCATCTGTTTGTTCTTCAATGCTAGTAGTACGGCTGCGCTGTCTGATAGTATGCATGTACCATATTCTTCATCTTTCTTGCGCCTATTGCCGCTGTTGCTTCTATTATGGCTAAACACTCTGCTTAGAAGATGGAAGCATATGTGCCAAGAGCTGTTGAAATTCTAGTGTTTAGGTCGAGTGAGTACACTCCTGCGCCTGTTCCGTGTTCTGTTTTTGAACCGTCCGTGTAATTTCTGACCTCGTGTAAGCCAGATTGATCGGTCGGTTCTTCTTGCAAGTATATTGAATAGTTTCTCACAAATATGTGCACGCGAGGTCATCTGGCGTTCACTGTATTAATGAGTGGTTCTATCTCAAGGTGTTGATTTAATGAGTGAGTGTGCCTCGCTCGGTTATAGCTGCTGTCGGTGTAGTCTTCATACATCCTGTTGTGCCCATAAGCCAGTTTTTGAAGACTCTGTAGGTTACTCACTGGTTTCATTATCTGTGTTTGTAAAGGTACGCAGAAGCTAAACTTTTTATTATATTTTATTGTAAAACAGCATGTGATCTCCATGCTGCATTACCAACATAAAAATTGATCAATACATTGTTTTTAGCAGCATTGATTGTTCCTACTATACCGGCTAATTTATTCAAATACGAAATGGCGACAAAGAAGAATTTGCATTACGAGTCTATTTTATTATCCTCCTTGATTAATCGTCACATCAACTTCACGTTTCGTAACTCTGAAAGGAGATTACCACCTTAACAAGAATTATGTGGAATAGTCTCCCGAAAACAGATGAACCTATATACTAAAACCGAAACGTGACTTAACGGTTTTGACATCTGTATGGGCGGTGGGTGGTAACGAAATCATTCGGTCAGTCTAGCGAAGTTATAGAGAAGTTACTCCTGCCTAAAAGCATACATAAAAAATCTGCTTATTTTTAATATTAGAAACACTAATATTTTCAATAAGCAGATTTTTTATGGTTATTATGTACTATAAGTGGGACATAGTTATAAACTATATTCTTCATAACTTACACACTTATAAAATATTCCGTAGATATTAAAAAAAAAATGGACAAAGTGGTGTTAATTTTGCAATTTTCTCTAAAAGTTCTGCCATCTTTTCGTATTACGACGTTAATTTATTAAATTATTCCTCTCCATTAGCTGGACTTAATTCACTTTCGAATTTACTGAATAATATGAATTACTTAACTTCGTAGCCGTTCTAACGTATTACAGTCAACTAAACCGTAATGTGGGACACAATAGAACCTTTTTACAATAACTTACCTACTACAAAAATAGTAAATGTAGGTAATACAAGTCTATAAATTGTTTTATCATATTTTTGTTGTCTTACGCTTTCATATGTAGATGCAAATTTTAAGGGTTGCGAAAAAGATTTAAAAATATGAATCCCTATATTTAGGTATATTTTTGTATGTTTTACTTAAAATTTTGAATGTTTTGTATACCTACCATTGAATATATTTTTCAGCTCTGGCGACTTTGATCTTTGGGGGAAATTACAACAACCCTTACTTACTTCAATCCGCGGAGGGTTTCGATCGTGTTTTGGTACTTTTTTTCTCAAATACCATTTCTTTTCGGTTATAAGGTTATTTTATTTTATATTTGGGTAAATACCCTATATTTTGCCCTGTACTATCCCCCCTCGTGGGTCAAGGACATGTACTAACTATCTTTTACGATGAGTAAATAAATAATAATAAAATCTTTATTTGCTAAAATATGGTACAATAGGTGTTATAATAGTTTAAGATCACATTACTTTCTGATATTATCAGTAGGCCAAGTGTGAGTATTTTTAACGTTTACTTTCGCGTTAACTATACTACCGCGTAAACATTTTGACCAATCACACGACCGCATTTCTAGTTCTCAAAATTTCCGCTTGGAGCGCTGAACCATTTCCCATACAAATTTTAGTTAACTCAAACTCAAAGTAATAGTTAGAAAACTCACACTAGGGGTACAGAATGCAGATGTGGGCATAGCCATTAGTTTTCAGGTTTACAAATTAATAATTTTATATCCATTTATATTATCATGTATGCGTTTATATTATGTTACTTATATATTTACATTTATTCTTTTCTAATAAAAGCTTGTACTATCCGTTATAAATCACGAATCTGAGGCTTTACCATAGGGTTTTGCTTTACCATAGGGTTTTGCTTCGTAGTAAGGTAACGTACGTGAGGAACCATCAATAGGGTAGCTTTATTTTTAGTAACAGGATTGAATAAAGCGATCCTATTGGTTGTTGCTCACGTATGCGTAAATGAATACGTTACGTTTCTACAATGCGCAAACCCATGGTAGAGCCTCAGCAATAGGATCGTTTTATTTAATCCTGTTACTAAAAATAAAGCTACCCTATTGATGGTTCCTCACGTACGTTACCTTACTACGAAGCAAAACCCTACGTTTTAACGTCACGTGAATACGAAGCAAAAACCCACGGTAGTGACTCTGTACTATTCGTCATAAGTCAAGGACCTGTACTATCCGTTATGAGTAGAGATTGGAAATTCGGGTGAAATTATACCTAAAACTCACTTTATCTAGAGAAAAAAATGCTCATTTGAATATAAAAAAAAAGGTTATAATTGCACCCGAATTTTTAATCACTAGTTACCGTGCAAACCGTCATTGAAGTGTTAGTAAGCTCTTACTTAAAGTAATAATAATAATAATAATAATAATATGTAGGACAAATTACACATATTGCTCTGGTCACAAACTAAGCTCTAGGCTTGTACTATGTGTACCAGAAGCAACGATATAATACATATTATATTTTATAAACACCCAGACCATGGCAAACTGTACAGAAAAAACGTACTAATATTTTTTGCCATGGGTGGGAATCGAACCCACGACCTCCGGATACAACGCCAAAGGCGCAACCACTAGTCTACGGAGGCTGTGAAGTACTTGTATAACATTACTTTTTAATGTAATAGAATATTATGACACGATTTGATTCAAATCTGACTGATAATTATGACCCCATTGTGTTATTTCTACTATCTACGTGGGTAACCCCTTAATTAATATTTAAAAATAGCGGGTCTAACCTACTTTAGCCCATAAATATTTACATTCGATACTTTGTCCCATAAGCAAGGGCTTATCCTACTAAATAAATTGAATATCAACTGCACGTCGAAGTTAAATTTTGACATATTTCCCATACAAAATGTGTCAAAATTTAACTTTTATATGATATTGATACACATTTGATTTAATTAGAATAAGGTAGATCTAAGATAACCTTTAAATTTTTTTAAAAGATAAAAATGCAATAAATTCCTGGTTGGCTTAGCGTTTGAACGCCTTACTGCCAAAGCGAGGTTCGTGGGTTCGAGTCAGATAAAATACTTTAATTTAACACATTGAACACATGCTGTTCTACAATAAAAAATAATAAAAAGCTTAGCTTATGATTACCTTTCCAAGACAAGTATTACCTCCTCCCCTTGCTAGTTTGTTAGAAGAAAACAAAAAAAAACTATTTAACTATTAGTAGATTAATCTTTAAATGAAACTGATAGTTAGTTAAGAAATGTTAGTCCTATCTCCACGATTAATAAAAAACTAATATATTATATAGGTTTGGATTTAACGGAGGATATGATTTATTGCGTCACATTGTGATTAGTAAGTTCTTAGTAAAATATAAATAATACAATGTGAACCCTGTTCAAAAGAGTAATATTTATGTCTTTGACATTTACATTGACATTTATAACTTATATTATTGTAAAATATTAATATATACTAATTTAATTAAATAAATCATATTATTTAGATTTCAGCGGCCTAATACCATCCTTAATTTATTCATGGTCCTTCGAGCCGGATATGAACCAGCGACCTATGGGACGGACCTGCAAGGACACTGCAAATTAAGATTCTATTTAAGGTCTCAGTTCAGAGGTAGGCATAAGAATTAAAACAAAACAAAAAAGCAATAAACATGTATATTAAATAAAAAAATGACAAAAAAATACCGTCAAATTAAGTACCTCCCCCTTTTTAAAAGACTATTAAAATAATTGAGCAATGAAAAAGCGTGCTAACTCAATCGCCCACCAATCACATTAACGTAAACTACTAAAACCATAAATACAGATTCGGAACAGATTTAAAAGCCTATTTCAGACAAGTAATTTAACCTACCCAATAGATTTAGTAAAACGATGCGATCCCTTTTCCACAATTTCCTGCAGAAAAGTGGAAAACCTGATTAAAAAGGTACCGTTAATGGCTTAGGCGCAAAAAACTGTTCCTATTAGGATATATCGAAGGAATTCTGGTACGAAACTGCCTTTTTGTTAAAATATGTTCAGTATGTTTAATTAATTAGGGTTCCTTTTATCTTTCATCTCGATAACTTCTTATCTACTTATTAATTTTAAAAGGAGTAAGTATTCTACTCTTGTATTTTTTTCTTTTTCCTGACCACTTCTTATCCAATTAATAGCCAGGTCATTAATGTCAGTGAAAATTTATTGTTCTCGTACAACATTATAGTTTATGTCATTTGATAAGGCTATCTATTAATATTAATTACACTCAGACAAAAGATAATTTACAACTTTGACTTGCAGTCTTATGACACAACACTACTGGCGCAGGGAGCAAGTTAATTACGATATGCGTAAAATCAAGCAAAAAGAACAAATGTATTACTAATAAAGTCTTGTGTGAGGAAAGCCTCTAAAACTCCGCTAGGCCGACCGAGTGGACTCGTTACCACCGCCTATACAGATGCAAAAACCGTCAAGTGACTTAGTCCGTGGGTTTACCGGCTTTCCGGAGACTACTGCATCGATTTCTTGTCGAGAGAGTAGTCTCCTTCACGTACGTAAGGTTAAAATACTCTCGTAATGTAAATACGTCCATGTCGCCGCCTATTTCTTAATCGCATCTATGTTGAATAACAATGTATTGGATAGTATTGATCGACCCCATTGATGGACTTTGTAGGTCTGCTTAACATTAGGTAGATACAAAGTCACATGCCGTTCTATAATTACAAAAAAAAGTCGGGTGAGTGTATATAGGTTAGGATATTATTACGGTTGGTTGAAGTTTTCTTAAACTGTATTAGAAATGTCATTGGGGGTTATTGAAACTGACGAAACCTTAGAGACCTCCCACCCTAACCTAACACCATTTCTACAGTGGGTGTGACCCTCAGAGACCGAATTAAAATGATATAGTGTACTGGGAAAAAGAAGTGGAACAGATGTTGATGTTGTGTCGAAGATTGAAAGAGGTATGTTAACGTGGTTCGGCCACGTTAAGCGTATGGATGATGAACGAAAGACGAAACAAATATATTTAAAATACAAATTACAGAATGATAGTAATCATGTGATCCATGGCCGACCAAGGCGCGTCTTAACAAATCAAATTCGAGATGTCTTTAAAAAAGGACAAATACGAAGTCTAAAAAACAGACGCCCTGTATGAATGAATCCGTGCATGGATGTGGAGGAAGCTAGGGAAGTATGTAGAGACCGTGCGAATCGGCGTACATTGCTCTCTGCTTACCTCTTAATAGGGATACAGGCGTGATGGTATGTATCTTCTTCAGTTTGATATTGTTCTAACAGTAAATAGTACTTCAGAAAGATTGTAGGTACCTTCAATTCTTACTACCCGTTAAGATACCAAACAGTAAGAATTTGCAACGCAAAGCAGGCTGGGCCGAGCCAAAATCGTGGCCGGAATATTTTGAGATTAACAATTTGACTTTAAAATCGGACCAACTCGTCCGGCGACCTCTGAAAACTGCCAGCGATTTTATAGTTTAGCAGTTTCAGGCTATTATTTTTTTAATATTCAACTAACACGAGCGAGATAAATCTAGGGAATTCATGCTTTTCTAAAGCAACTGTCGCTCTGGGCCTCATTTCTCTAAAATGATTTTTTTATCATAATATACGTGGTGTCCGAGTTGGTTAGACATTATAAACTTAAAAAAAGTCCCTGGTTCAAATCCAGGTGTGTACCAATGAGATTTTAATGTAAAAAAATATGTACATTAGTTTAACAACACAACTATAATAGCCGAGGCATTATTACGAGAGCACGTTAAGCTGTCGGTCCCAGTTTCACTATACCAAGTTATGAAACTGTTTATAGATGGGTTATTGAGTCTATCCAAACATCGCAACGAGCTAGCCACTTGTTATATATAGACTCATACCATCTGCTACGACGAGATGGGATTAAAAACCCCTCCGCTGGGTACCCTAAGGCCGAATAAGCGGTATCGAGCACCGTAAGGCATCCGTGATGATATTTATATTATTTTGCTATCAATCGCACCGTAAGTTAGATTCACGATCGCTTATACCTACATGTGTCACATTTTGTATGGCATTTCTTCCTTATCTTTTAAGTCCCATTAAAAACGGTAATAATTATAATAAAAATCATTAAAAAAATTTAAAACAAGAAAGTTAAGGAATGTGAAGATATATTAAGGAATATCATTTAGCTTGCTTAGGTCTCTAAAGACGTCTTAATTAACGACTATTAAGAGCTGATATCATAAGAATATGAACATAGATATCATAAGAATGTTACAAATATCTATAAAAAAAACAAATGTTTACAAACCCTCGCAGAATTTTGAGGTTGCATCGAATTTAAAAGGCAAATGACAAAATATTCAAAGCCTTTGGAGTCTCGATTCGAGCAAGTCTGCTTTGACTTGCAAAATGTATTGAGACCATGTATCTACATGTCGGTGAAACAAGGACCAACGATACCATGCACAAGAGAAACATAGAATTTGACTGAAATCACAGATAATCCACCTATTCATAATCGATAAGAATAACCACCATTACAGTTTTTTTACGAGATTCTTAAGTATAATTTACGAGATTCTTAAGTATAATTTACGAGATTCTTAAGTATAATTTATAAGATATCTCGTCGTAAAGCTGTTATATTACACCTTCGTAGACTAGTGGTTGCGCCTTTGTCATTGTATCCGGAGGTAGTGGCATCGATTCCCACACATGGCAAAAAAATATTAGTACGTTTTTCTGTACAGTTTTTCATGGTCTGGGTGTTAAAAAAATATTATATGTATTATCGTTGTTTTTGGTACACATAGCTTAGTTTGTGACCAGAGCAATATGTGTAAATTATCCTACAAAGGTATAATTATTATTATTGTTATAAAGAAAAAAATAATAATATAAAGGTTCTTACAATTTACAAAGTTCTGTATTTTTTACAGCACGCGAATCAAGTCTAATATTTTCTGTTCTCTCTCTGGTCCCGTATATTAATATACAGATATGACAATAAAATTTATACATAAAAATTCAACAACCGCTTAAAACTCGATTTAAGTTAGGAAGCTAGGTACCGAAACCGGGTCCTAATTTGCACAAACATTTGATATTTTTTATTATTACATTTTAAATTTATTTTGGAGCAAAGTACCTCTACTCGTAGTTCTAAAGGTTGAGGTAACTTTGCTCCTTAATTTATTTTATCAATATTGTTGTATATTTCTTTAATGGAGCGTGGTTTTAATCAGACTATCATACTTTGCTCGGTACGGTACTGTAGGTACTATTGATAGTGTATCAATAGTACAATATATAGTTTAAAATTTGGGATATTCAGCCAGATACATTTACAGTAGTACAATACAAGAATTTTCCAAAAAAACGTAATAATAAATGGTGGGATTTTTATAATTTATCAAAATTGTATTTAACTAAATAAGGTCAATGGACTAAGAATATATTTTTTGTAAAAGCAAAACTATTTATAGGTAAAGAATAAATGTTCATAAAACACCTGTTTATTTACCTTTAGTACAATACAAGAGATTTCCAAAAAAAAGATAATAATAAATGGTGGGATTTTTATAATTTATCAAAATTGTATTTAACTAAATAAATATAACTAAGTAAATGGACTAAGAATTTTTTGTAGAAGCAAAACTATTTATAGGTAAAGAATAAATGCTCACAAAACACCTGTTATAATATGTATATGTACAACATTAAAAAAATAAAAACCAAAATTTTAGAACTTATTGAAAATCTAAAGTTTTAGATTCGTAGTGGTAACGTAATTACCTACTAGTGCCCGCAACTTCGTGTGCGTGTATAAAGAAAAATAAATAGATACTCTAATCTAACGGGAGATTTTGTATTTGAGCCGACTAAGGTTGAAACCTTGGGACCACATAGAATATAAAGAAATTTCGAAGCGTTTGGTCGAAACATCCGGTGACCAAAGGGCTGGCTCGTTCCTCGGACAGCGAATTCGTTTAGCAATACAGCGAGGTAACGCAGCCAGTCTTTTGGCCACACTTCCCACTGGCAGTGATATGGAAGAAATATATTTTTTATAATTTTATTTTCTTTAGGTAAGTATTTTATATTCATATTATTATTATTTAAATATTTTTTTAAAGAAACTATATTACTATATAAATACCATGACGGGTGCCTTTTTTTTGGCTCCCGGGAACTCTTTAAACGGCTTCAGGGTACCCAGCGGAGGGATTAACCCGTCCTCATTTCGCCGATGGTATTTCGGAGACAACACCTAACAAGTGGTGAACTTGTTGCGGCGTTTAGAAAATCTCGTTGTATAAAGCGGTCACCCATCCCAGGACCGGTCTTGTTGTCATTGCTTAACTTTGTTATCAGTTGCGCAGTGACTGAACCGCTGAGGCCGCTTTTTATTATATTACTAGGGTAAAGTAAATATGTCGACTATGGCTACAGTGCCTTACTGCCCATCGTATCACAGCAATATTAAAAAGTTACGTACGCGCTAATGAATTTAAAATACCGATTTATGGATGTAATTCTGGGTTTAAGTAAGTACTAACCTACCAATTACTGTAGTTGCCCAAAACTTAACATTTTATGTAAACTTTGCAAATCAATATAAATTCATTTATATAAATTCGAAAATATTTTACTGCCCTTTCTGCTAGCCTAGGTGGCTCCGCCCGGTGACGTTTCCTATTTTAGCTCATACAACTTCTAGCTATTGTATTTTTAAACTTTTCTTAAGAGACCCTTAAAACATTACCACCCTGTATCAGATATAAAGGGGGTTTATGTATGCTCCCTGTATAGCGCAATATAATAATTAATAATATATTTTTTCATTTTCATTTAAATTTATATAATATGTGTACCCACAGACCTAATAGCTATTCAATGAAAAAACCGCATATAAAATCGGTTGAGTGGTTTTTATGTGATGCCCCGACAAACAAACAAACAAGCAAACAGACGAATTCTAAAAACGATAAATTATTATTTGATTAATTTTGATTATAGAACATTAGAGTACCTATATCCCGTCTTTTTTAAATATTTATATATTATTTAGGTATAAATTATTATATAATAATAATATATATATGGGTATTTTAAATTTCAAAATTAAATTAAATAGAACCATGACAAAGAATAATTAAGTATATTGTATTTGGTTCTAAAGAAAGTAAATACCATTTGATTTAATATAAAACAGCAATTGTTACAGGTATTTAGTAGTTTAACACATTTCAGTCACTCTACGACCATGGCACGTTCAGTTTATTTTGTTGGTTTTTTAGTATTTTTGGCGGTATTTCAAATAACATCAGGAATTGATTTTTGTGGAAGTAAGTATCGGGTCAATTTAATATTTTACTATTTATGTTGATATATATATATATATACTATACATTATTAAATTAAATTACTTTACTATATAGTAGACTAATAAAATAATAAATTTTAATCAGGTACTTGGATACCCATGCGTATATTTCTTTTTGCGACAATTTTTTTGTTTGTGATTTTAAACGTCAGATTTGCGTGCTGTAAATTGACGTTTAAATAAAGCAGGGCATCAGACAAAGTTTGTGCATTAGCACAGAAGAAATAATAGTACAAGATTGAGGAGAAAAAATTTTTTTTTCTTTATTTTGCGAAAAGTTACTTAAAGGCAACACTAGCATTTCTTTAACAAAAAATATTTCTTCTGTGCTAATGCACAAACTTTGTCTGATGCCCTGCTTTATTTAAACGTCAATTTACAGCACGCAAATCTGACGTTTAAAATCACAAACAAAAAAATTGTCGCAAAAAGAAATATACGCATGGGTATCCAAGTACCTGATTAAAATTTATTATTTCACTTATAACTAATCCCTTTAAGAATTTTTTCTCGGCTATTATTAAAATAGTTTATATTATTTTTATCCCTAACATCTAAAAAAGCGGCCCCAGTCTAGTGGTTAAGTCACTGCGCAACTGATAACAAGGTTAAGAGATGACAACCAGAACCACGTTCCGTGCTTAGCATCGCTGCCACGGATCGCTGGTTTTTTTAGCCAAGGTCGTTTCACCGCGCGGAAATGTTAGCAATTCAAGTTACCATCAATCGTTCCGCGACCAGAAATTTTAACACGAAAAGTTAGCACGGCTACTTTTTGATAGATGTTTGTTTACATGTGAATATCTATCTACAAATTGGAATTTAATTAATTATTTTATATATTCATATCTGTTTTAGTTTTAAAAGTTTGATTAAACCTAAAAAATAAATATCGTGTAACTAAATTTAGCTTTGGTATGTTTAGTTTGAGGTTGTTAATTAAATTAATATTGTGATATTATAAAATTATTGTATTTAAATAATAGTTAATTAAAAAATATTGATTAATTATATAATGATAAGGTAGTAATATTTTTAATTTCAATTATTTAATTCAAAATAGTGCTTCTTGTCAAAAAGTGGCATCAAAAATCAACACCGATCGTTTCCGAGCTGCATTTTAGCATCGCTAAAAAAAATAACATGACTGTGACTGTGTTGAAACGGGCGGTCGCGCTGGTTTTTGAAGCCAGCACGAGAAACTGCCCGCGTTAGCTCTCGGAACGCAGGGAAGGCCGGACCTGGGATTGGTGACTGCTTTATATTTACAACGAGGCTATATATATATAAAAACAAGCTCGTTTAAATGGTTCTCGGAAGCCAAACAAGGCACCAGTGATGGTATTTATTTATATATTATCCTAACATCTACAACGAATCCTATTTAAATGGTTACTTAATGTTTTTTAAAAATCTGAGTCTGCAGATTCTGTTTTTGGACTATAAACTTGTTTCGACCCCTGCATAAGGGTCTACCTTGTCTATACGCAGGCTATACCTATCTTAAATTCCTACCCGCTAAATAGGATATATTAATAATACAATAAAAATAATTATTAATAATCACAGCCTCCGTAGACTAGTGGTTGCGCCTTTGGCGTTGTATCCGGAGGTCGTGGGTTCGATTCCCACCCATGGCAAAAAAGAAAAATATTACGTTTTTTCTGTACAGTTTGTCATGGTCTGGGGGTTTATAAAATATAATATGTATTATATTGTTGCTTCTGGTACACATAGCACAAGCTTAGAGCTTAGTTTGTGACCAGAGCAATATTGTGTAAATTGTCCTACGTATTAAAAAAAAAAAAGGGGAATTTAAATTTAAATAATATAATATAATTGATTATTTATTTATTTCAGTGGAAGATGTAAAGCCAGGTGACCCCAGTAACAAAACCCAATTTATGACCGTATTCGAGCCGGCAGTAAGGAGTTGGTTGAAAAAAGGCCAACGCGGATATTTTGTAGAAAACCAAGATGAAGTAATACATAATTTTTTGGAGGTTTCTGTCAGCGATGGGGCTTATTGGCTTCAAAATGTTACTATCTCAGGGACATATGACAGCCGACTCATAGATGTCAAGTAAGTGTTTTTAAAGCATTTATTAATATTTCATCTTTTATCATATTATATACGAGGTGGCCGAGTTGGTTAGACCTTGGACTCAAAAACACTCAGGTCCCTGGTTCGAATCCCGGTGTGTACCAATGAGTTTTTAATTAAAAAAATTATGTACATTTGTTTGACAACACCACTATAGTGCCTCGGAGAGCACGTTAAGCTGTCGGTCCCGGTTTTACTATACCAACTTGTGAAACTGTTTATAGATGGGTTATTGAGTCTATTCAAAACATCGCGACGAGCTAGCCACTTGTTCGGTGTAGACTCATACCATCGGCCACGACGAGGTGGGATTAAAACCCCTCCGCAGGGTACCCTGGGGCCGCCTAGGCGGTCTCGGGCGCCGTAAGGCACCCGTGAAGATATGTATATGTATGTATTTATTAAAATAAATAGTACAAACAATTATATATACGCGGTGGCCGGGTTGGTTAGACCATAGACTTAAAAACACTTAGGTTCAAACCCCGGTGTGTAATCGCGAGTTTTTAATCTAAAAATGTATCTACATCTGTTTAACAACACCACTATAGTGCCACTCCTGCCATAGGCTACGACGAGGTGGAATTAAAAAAACGCCTCTGTTGGATACCCTGAGGCTATCTAGGCGGTCCCCGGCGCCGTAAGGCACCCGTGATTATATTTATTTATTTTATTTTATATAATTATTAACAGGCTAGGTCACTTGACAGTTTTTGCATCTGTATGGGATCTTGACTCAATTGAGGTGGAGTTGCTGAAAGATATGTTTGCAGTTAAATCGCCTGTCAAAGTCAAAATCAGCGAAGTTTATAAGAGAAATGAGTGGCTAAAATAAACTAATATTTGACTTTTACCATGTATTAATTATTTTCTTATTATTAGAACTGGTATATTTTTTTATTTTTGCAATTAGTATATCTATACCTACTTCATAAGCTATTAAATATTATTGTGTTAGAGATGTTATTTTTATTATTATGTCTATAGGCATACAAAGTATTTTTTTTGTTAACTGAAAATGTGTAATTAATTTGAATGTTGTCATTGTGAGCTAAATGTAGAATATTGATTGTGGAAGGGGGTCAATTTTAAAAACCAGGGGCCTTATTCCGAGTTTTCAAACGTTAAACACGACAAGACGTTGCGCAAACTATAAATATTGAAATATAAGTTCTATTTCAATGTAAATATAGTCTGTATTAGGTTGGCTATAATAATGCCGCCATCTTGAAATACACGAATTCTTCGCAAGTTTGAACATCTAATGGGTATTGGAATTTCAACTCTATATTTAATAGGATAGAACTTATATTTCAATATTTATAGTTTACGCAATGTCTTGTCGTCTTTAGCGGTTGCAAACTCGGAATAAAGCCCCAGTTCTGTTGGCGAATTATTTTGCTTACAGGTTGAACTGACAACTGATCCCATTGCCATAATGAAACAATGATTTGTATTATGTACTTTGTTCTTTTTGGTGATTATTATGGCAATAAACGTTCTTTCTTTCTTTCTATTTAAGCAGACCTATATGTCCAGAAGTCCATGAATAGGGTTCACCAATACATTTAGGTTGTTGTTTAAGAGCATTGGACAATGCTACTATGGGCGGCAACAAACGAATTTACATTACGAGGTAGAGAAAGAGAGAGAGGTAAATAGCTTTGCTGTTTTATGGTCAAATCAACCACCCATACCGTAACCATAATCTAGTAGGAGACTACCACCTCGGTAATAAATCGATGCAGCAGGCTCCTAAAAACTGGTGAACACACAGACTAAAGTTGAAACATGATTACACTAGACGGTTTTATGTCTGTATGGAAATTATTTTAAAAGGAGGAAAAAAAAGTGAAATGTGCGTGACTTATGAACAATATAATAAGACAAGGCTTATTACCTCTGCGCGTGTAAGAATGGGACAAAATTATCTATAGTGACCGTAAGCGTAAGTTCACCAGTTTATCAGGGACTACTGCATCGATTTATTGTCGAGGTGGTAGTTTCCTTTCTTGGTGCGGTTACGAACCGGCTGACTGATTTGACGATAAAGGGAGGATATTAAAATAGGCTCGTAATGCAAATACGTCTTTGTCGCCGCCTATTTCGTAACCGCATCATTTAGCCGACATAGTAGGAGCGATTAATATTGTTAAAAAAATATGTATTGATTAACCATATTCATGGATTTTATAGGTCTCCTTACCACCAGGTAGATACAAACATGCCGGGCTCCAATAAAATAAAAAAAAGCGTTAAATCAAACAGCTTTTTTGTAAATATATGCGAATAAATAGAAAAAATAAAATATCATTAAATTATAAAAGGAGGTTGTCTACTAAACTGTATCAAACATTAATTAAATTTCAGTCCATATTTGGATATAAATTAATAATAGTGATTTTGAAGAGCCTACTTTGACAAAAAATTCTATCAAAAAAAAAATACTAATAGCTTTTCTGATTCACCATTAAATCAACAAAGTCCTTGACTATTCATTATCATATTTTTCGTTTATGTTGTTATTGGTAAATGTTGAAAAGCATTAGCCTGAAAATAATTACACAGCCTCTTAATAATGTTTCTTTGATTTCAGTTTACAACGTTTCAGTGAGGAAAAAGGTTTAATAAATTATACATACCTTCAGAACGTGGTAGTCAGAGCCGATTCCATTCAGAAAGTAGACGAGAATGAAGAAAGTGTTAGCTGTGAGAAGCCGCTCTGCGTAAGATTGAGTAAGTTTTTTCCTACGAAATAATTTAATAATTATTAATAATAAAATACTCTATTTCATTTTTTTTTAATTATATTTTATATTTGCCCTCTGTACAGTTTGTCATGGCTGAATGTTTATAAAATATAATAATAATATATGTACGTCTTTCATAATTTTAAATTTTATTCAATAAATTATACAAAAAATAATATAAAAGTAACTAATAACTAACTAAATAAAATATTTCTTGAAGATCTTCCGATGCGTGTTCGAAATACTCAACGCATTGCCTCTGAATTTCCAGAGATATTCATTGGAAGAAATAAGACCTAGCGCGATGGTCTCCAGATGCATTAATTAATAATTTACCAAGTTGTTGACCAAACTTTAATGCATCTGGGGACCATGCTCCTAAAGTTTCCACCGAAAACGCCAGAAATTCAAAAGAGGAGCAGTGCGTTTTGTATTTTTGAATCTTTTTGTTTTGGGCCAAAAGCGGCACAGCAATACGTCTTTCATAGTATTATTAAATTACTTTATTATTATTTTTTTATGTTAGTCGCGCTTAGAATAAATGTTATAATATATATATAGTTTGGTAGAGGGTTAGCTAGACATAAAGGTCGAGTAGGTACACCTATTTAGAAAATATAAATTCAGTATGATGATCATTGGGCCCAAATTTGTTTTTACCAATTTTTATTTACCGGATTTATAGCCTTTAAACCCATACATTTTTTTTTATATGTTTCTAGTTAATACATTTATTGCTTTTTTATTATCTAATAAATGTGCAAACTGATGAATGCAATTTTAGACCAAAATAATGATAATGAGTCTGTCAAACTGTTGAAGAAAGAAAAACTTAAAATTATAAAAAAAAAAGATTGTCCCAGAATGCTGGCGGCATTTCCATGTATTGCCATGAAATGCCGCCAGAATTCTGGGAACATTACCCACTGGCAGCGGGACAAATATTTTATTTATAAATAGGTTTGTATGTATGAGAGAGACAATGTTCTTAGCTATTCATGGCTTCACCCTGCGGGTGCCGGGTCCATCGCGTGGTTGAAAGGTAGGGGAATGAACAGCAGCGTTCCCGAACTTGCGACTGCGAAGTAGGTTTAAAGGCCTTTTGAACTCTCACCTGCACTGTGTTCCCTCTTTACTCAACCAAATACTATATTATCCTGTTAGCGCCATCTTAAAAACACGCTCCATAAAAATTCCGACTGCTGATCTCGGAAGGCCAAGATCCTTTAATAGACGGTGCAAAGACTTTGCTGGAATTCCTCTTGCACCAACTTCCATTGCATAAAGTTGAGTTTTTAATCCGTTTCTAGTAATTTCGTTGTGAGATAAAAATATTTGTTTGACTTGATGTTATGGTCCTTGGGTATGTTTGTTTCCTACGGAACGGTGAGATCTATAAGTATTACTTTCTTCAAGTATCGAGAGTACACCAGTATGTCTGGTCTATAGGCTGAAACTGCTAGTTCGTCTGGATCTTTTAATGTATTTTGAATGTATCCATGCATATTTTCTAGTCTTGTGCTTTGTCCAGGATTGAGAAAGGTTTACTTTGAGTTTTCTTGAGGTGTCCCTCCTTTACTACAGTAGTAAGTCTTTTATTTGTTAATAATCTTTTTCTGACTCTAGCAATACTGAGACTTACAGCTTCACGAATAATTTCTAGAACTTTATCATGTCGGTGCGAATAATTACCTTTTTCAAGTAGAGTCTTACACCCAGCAAGTCTTTATATGTATGGCAGTCCCTACAGCAACACCGCACAATGTACATTAATGTCTTATCTGTTGCCTTCCCTCATCTTACCAGATTACTCTGGTCAGGTAGGGACATTTGAAAAGCATTAAGATAGAACTTAATAAGTGCCGCAGACCAATCGTACATGAGTGTGCGCCATTTCAGGGCTGGAGGAATACAAACTTCCCCCAAAGTAAGCCATTCATTCTGTACTTCGTGTATCGCGTGAACTCTGTAGCCATGCTCTTCATCTTCCCTAAGGAAATATTTAATAACATCTTTATCACATTCCTTTTTCTTCCCCTTTGCTGATCTGTGCACCGCTCATAAATGATTTATGGAACTGAAGTCTTGACTCCATCTCATATATATATAAAATATATATCATTAAATTATAAGTATTAGTTTAATCATTTTTTATGATACTAAAGTTGTATTTTTTCAATAGGTGTACCTACATAATCGGTATTTAAGTTTGGCTAATCCTCTACCAAACACCTTGTACTTATACAAAAAACTTTTCAGGCAAAGTCAGGTCTACTTCTTTAGCCCCGCTGACCTTCTTTACGCGCTGCAGCGGGCTGACATTTATGCTTTTTGAACCGGACACTGTAAAACTGGAAGGTTATCCAAAAAACTGCGTTAAATATGACCAAGGAGAGCCCATTAAGTGTGATTTGAAAGAGTTCAACGATGGATTAATAAAGATAATCAGCGAATTGGTTTCACGCTCCCTAACCGAAGGTTTTAGAACTCTCTGTAAACAAGTGCATGTAAACAATTATTGGATATTGAAACCTTTTAAGGATGAATGTTAAAACCAAGAACATTAAAAATGTTAAAAAGTACAGTTATATTTACTTATTTGCTTTTTAAACAAACCTAGTAAAAATAACTCGACAAGTGCAAAATGTCGCCCGCGAATGTTTTAGAATATTTTTTTCAACTGTGTTTATGGTACTAGTCGACGCATATATTTTATAAGCATTTGCTACCACCACTAAATTAAACCATATGAGATCTTTGTGCAACTTAATAAATATAGAATAGTATTAAATAAACTTAAACCGTTACTAGCATTTGTTTAATTTTAATTTTAGTTTTAAAAAGGCGTTTGATTTTTTTTTTATATCGTCAGAAAAAAAAACACCCGACTTCCCAAAAAAAATAAAGATAATATTTATACTAATAATTATTAACTATGGAATTAAAACCGATTTTCAAATTTGTTTATTTTTCTTATAGTAAAAATGTTTTTTTAAAATTTTTTATAAAAACTTTATTGCATGATATTTTGTACAAAGGCGGACTTAATGCCGCTAAGCATTCTCTACCAGTCAAACCTTTGCACCATAGGTACCCATTTTTTTGTTATACAATAGGTCTTTAAGTGATACCTACTGACCCTCATATTCATAAAAAAATATTCCAGTATTATAGTGGATTTTTTCTTGAATATATTTTTGGTTAGTACAATTTTCTTCCCTTTTAAATGTGTGTTTATAATTGTGCATGCGTGTATACGTGCACGTGCATCATATATGTATAAGACATATAGTTAATTTCAAATTATATATAATACATTTGGAAATGATATGTACATCTGTCACAAACGTATATATCACACTTTGTTACATATTAATATTAATTAAACCAATGTTACAATATGTGCGCCGTTGATGTCTTTTTAAATAAATAAAATATTGTTTCGTTACCAATAAAAATCATCTTTGAATTTTAAATTTTAACCGCATTTTTATCCGGTTACTTCGTTAAAAATAAATTACCCACCCTCATATCACCGCCTCAGTCCACTTTGGTCAATTCGGCCGATACGAGGGGGCTTTGTACCACTCCGACATACATTTTACGCGCCATTGCCTTGAATAAAAGATGGATACCATTTTAACTAAAATGCACTAAAAACCTACCAATAGTTTATATATATTATAGCTTACCAATTTAATAAAAAAACACCTAGTATAGACTTAGGTATGTATAAGGCGTGTGTATCCGCGTGCAAAGCTGGTACTTATTATTATAAATGGGTACAATGGGCCTATTTTCATGATCTGCTTAGTAAGCCGCGTTAATACACATAATAATTCATGGTTCAGGCAGTTTCATTAATTCATCTCACGCCCGAGAGTGACTAGCGGATCTTGATTACGGCAAAGATTTGAAATATGCACAGAATTATGTGAGGTAAACTGCCCTTTGCTGAAGCTATGAGAAATGTAGGCCCGTAACGTGAAACGTTTACTGATTATTCTTACTAAGTAATTAGTTTAGATTTAAATTTAGTGAGACCTACAAATCCGATGACTTCTAATATGTTCTACGGTTTAGTTTTATTAATAGATTTAATATAAAAAATAGGATTTTATGATAAAAATTATACTTGTTTCAAAGAAATATCAAATTATACGAATGAGTACTGTATTTGTGAGGCGTTTATTCCAAAGTCGTCCTAGACGATGGAATTCTGAGTCAAGATGTTTATTAAAACTTATAATAATTGTAAAAAAACCCATATAATATTCGAATAAAATAATTATTGTTTTGCCATACATACTAATCTATACTTCTATACTATAATCAGTACCATAATCTATACTTCTATACTATAATCTATACTAATATAATAAAGAGGTTTGTGAGTTTGTAAGGTTGTAAGGGGTAATCTACTGAACCGATTTTGAAAATTATTTTAACGTTGGATATCCCATATAACGAGGAAGGCTATAGGCTATATCACACCACGCTACCCATAGGAGCGGAGCGTCAATAAAACATGTTGGGAAAACGGGGAAAATTTGTTCCTTTTGAGAGCTTCCGTTGCGTGCGCTGCGTAAACGCTTAAAGTTACATAGACGAAGCTCCTATTGGTCGTAGCCACATCATCTGCCTATATATTTATCAAGGAAGGCTATATAGCCTTCCTTGATAAATAGGCTATCCAACACTAAAATAATTTTGCAATTCGAACCAGTAGTTTCTTAGATTAGCTCGTTGAACCAAACAAACAAAGAAACCCTTCAGCTTTATTATATTATTAAAGGTAAGAGTGGCCCAGTTGGTTAGCTTCATCATCATCATCAGCCTATCGCAGTCCACTGCTGGACATAGGCCTCTCCCAAGACACGCCACTGATCCCTATCCTCCGCTCTTCGCATCCAGTCTCTGCCAGCCACCCTCCGCAGGTCATCAGTCCATCTAGCTGCGGGGCGTCCTACGTTACGTGCGCCAAGACGTGGTCTCCACTCCAATATCCGCTTGGTTAGCTTATTAGTATATATTAGTTTAGTTATATATTAGTACCTATATATATAAATTAGAAAATATAAGAATGTTTGTTTGTTCTGGTTCAACTCAAGAATTACTGAACCGATTTAAAAAAAACATTCACCAATGGAGCTTGCATTATCAGACATGGGCTATTTTAAAATGGCGAGTAAAACTGGGCATAGCTAGTATTTTATAAGCAACACCACACTGTACTAATACGCTATTTAGTGCGAAAGAATCAAACGCACGACTCCCAGATACGACGAAATAAATACCACACAGACGGGTAATGGGTATATGATTCAATTAGGTTTAGAAGTGAACCGTATATATATATCATCAGGGGTGCCTTACTGCGCCCGAAACCGACTAGACGGCCTCATAGTACCCAGCTGAGGGGCTTTAATCCCACATCGTCGTAGCCGATTGCATGAGTCTACACCGAACAAGTGGCTAACTCGTTGAAAAACCCTTTATTGCCGTTTTTAATGCGACTTAAAAGATAAGGAAATGCCATACAAAATGTGACACATGTATAATTGATTGTGAATCTATTACCTACGATGCGATTGATAGCAAAATAATATAGATTCCATCTCGTCGTAGCCGATTGCATGACTCTACACCGAACAAGTGGCTAACTCGTCGCAATCTTTGGTTAGACTCAATAGTACCAACTTGTGAAACTGTTTATAGATGGGTTCTATAAAAAGTTTCACAAGTTGGTATAGGGAAACTGGGACCGACAGCTTAACGTGCTGTCTGAGGTACTATAGTGGTGTTGTTAAACAAATGTACATATTTTTTTAGATTAAAGACTCATTGGTACACACCGGGGTTTGAACCAGGGACCTAAGTGTTTTTAAGTCTAAGGTCTAACCAACTCGGCCACCACGTAGTAGGTATATGATTGAATTAGGTTTCTTCATCTAAATTAAACGACAGAAGTGAACTGGTAGAGTTCTGTATAATGAAATGTATTAAATAAATGTATTACACTTTTATCTTTCAAAGTTATCTTTAGAAGTAAGATTTACGAGTATTTAAGTAATTACATTTTCAAGTATTTACTTATTTTCGTCGCAGTTTTAGCAGCGAATAAAGTTACCCGAAATATTTCGTTTTGCAAAACCCTCGGCGCCTCTGTTACAATTAACAAATTGAAAATTCGGTTATCTCATTGCATTACTGAACTGAATATTAGTGCTTTTGTACAATATATTTTTATATATATTATATCTCAAAGGAATATAATTTATAATAGTTAATATGTATAACGTTCTGACATCTATACTATTTTTAAGTACTAAACTATTTATATGTAGCAGTGCTTATATTTATAAATGCTATATGAGTACTAGTTGTGCCTTTCGTTTTAACTTAAAATAATTCAGTTTATTACTTTGTTTTCGCTTTACGTTCTTTGACCTTTTTCTTTTAATCAGCTTCTAAGCTTTTATATGTTTCGAAAATTGGACTATGAAATGCAAACTCGACAGGTAATTCCGGGAGATTAGCGCGTTAACAAACAAACTTTTTAGCATATATTAGTAGGATTTTATATAGGTACAAATATTGTCTTAGTTACGAACTAATTACTAGGCTTGTACTATGTGTACCACGAACCACAATACTACTAAATATTTTACGAAACACCCGACTATGGCAGAATGTAGAGAAATACTTACTAAAATTGTTTTGCGAGCCCTTAAAATCGGGATAGTATAGATTATTTACCTTTTCCATTGCTGAACCGATTTTGACTAAAACCAACACAAAATATCAAATATCATAGATGCTATCAATTAAGGAGACTAGTAAAATATAGAAGGAAGAATATTATAAAATATTAAATTAATACAATAAAATTATGAGTAGTATAGGTAGAATATTATTATATCATCCAATAAGATATAATAAAAGTTATAAAATTAATAATAAAGGATGTATTTTATTATTAAAAACGTGGTAAATAATAAATGTAGAAATAATAAAGATTTATATTTATTTGGTCTATGTTTCAGTGAATTTACAAAGAACTTTTACAAAGAAAACTCTTTAAAGTTTTTTTTGGAAAAACTTCTAAATCGGATTTAACTTTCAGTCCTCTTATCTCGTAAAAGAGTTTCACAGATTTTTACAGAAAGTAACTAAATGCAAATAAATGTTGTTTAAAAACGTTACTTGTGTTTGGTTATTAATAGTTTTAATTCTTATTTAGATTGTTTTATTTAATTTCTAACTGCTATTGGTATAAGCAAATTTATAAAAGTTTTTTCATTTTATTTTATTGGAACACTGCATGTGATTGACTTTATATCTACCTGATGGTAAGAATACCCATGAAAGGAGTCGTTTAATACATTAATTGCTCCCACTAAGTGCGGTTCCGGCTAAATGATGCGATTACGAAATGGGCGGCGACAAGGTTAAATTTACATTACAAGTCTACTTTAATATTATACTCGGTGCTTTATCTTTAAATCAATCCGTTTCCTAACCGCACTCCAAAAGCAGACGAAACTAAATAAAAAATCGATGCAATACTCTTCTAAAAACCCGTTATTGCATCTTTATAATAAATGGTAACGAAACCTTATTTATATCTAACAAATAAAATAAATTTAATTGAATCAGGCGTTATTGAAATAAATAAAAAGAATATTAATTAATCTCATTTTTCAGTTACATTTTTGAGTAATTACTAGTTATCGGAATTTCGGGTTCAATTATATCTAAGCTTCACTTTTTCACGAGAAAAAAATGCCTTTCTAAATATTTTATTATATTTTTATATAAAAAATACCAGATTCCCAGGATTCTTTATATGAAAATAATAAAAAAAATCAGAAAGGCATTATTTTCTGAAAAAAAAAATGAAATTAAGGTATAATTCACCCGAATTTACGATCACTAGTACCTATATGTATATTCTCAGTAAAATAATAAAAATATATTTTTATTAAGAGATGGTATAAATAAAGATAAGAGATAATTAAAGTATTAGAGTTAGTATAAATAAAGGAACTGGATTTTTTTTGCATTTGTTATTACAATCATCTTCATACACAATCTTAAAGGTTAGCTGGTAGATAATACCTAAGGCATTAAGTTCGCCTTAGTACATAACTTGTTGTGCAATAAAGTGTTTAAATAAAATAAATATTACTAAAAAACAAAAGTACATAATTTTTATTTTATTTAAGCTTAGGTACAGTACACGGCCCTAATTGTATTATTTTGGACTTGATCCTATTTACCTTTATTGAGAGATAAGAAAGCTATGCAAGCAAGCAATAGCTTCAAATCTTATAACCAGCATTTGCCATTTCGCTGTTTCTCAGCAAATTATTATAAGTATAGAATACAAAAAAAAAAATATTTGGTATATTTCCTTACCCTTTCTTCACGATTCATTCAGAAAATATCCTCAAAAAATTGTATTGAAGTACTTTTTTCACTCTTCATTCGTAAAGAGAACAGAATAAAAAGAAAGAAATAACAAAAAATGCCTATGATATGAATAAAGTAAATTCACGCGATGTTTACAAAGAGTAGATTTCTTTTATTCCCACTACCTACAAATACACAGCAGCACAGTGGGGATTACCTTTAAAACACCGAAAAAGGGAGAAATAAAAAGCTAGCTTCCTGAATGTGTACATAAAATATAACGATAGTATAAAAGACAGCGGAAATTTTACCGAAATGTATGTGTTCTTTGTGTGGAGATCACGCATGTTTATAATACTCTGGGGACGCAATGGTGGAAGTTGTGAGTGTTGCTTCTAGATCCGGGTAAATACTCAATAGTTAGGGGAATGCTATTTAGAGATGTTTCGCTAATATTGCTTAGCATAACAATGAGTTATCTCGACAACATCCCATTTTAAGCAGGAACGCCTTTTTTTTAGCAGGAACGCATTTTTTTTGCAGAGTAGTTTTCATTAGCGGTTTAGTTTGTCTTTACCTAGCTATAAAAAATCACTGCATATTGTTGACTTTAATGTTTTAATTTTGTTTTTACTTTTACTTATATTTTTAATTAGCAATTGGCTTTTATATCCATAATAAACTTGTGAAAACTTGACTGGTAAAACATAAATGATAATAGATGTTATTTATACGTTGTTTGTATTTAACATATGTTGTTTTAATAGCATTTATGACTACTACTATGCCTGCTAAAATGATGCGGTTAAGAAATCTGCAAAGACGAATTTGTATTACGAGTCTTTAATATGCTCGCTGCTTTACCGTTATCAGCCCGTTTCGAAACCGCACCCTGAGTTTCCTGAAATCACAGATTAAAACCAAAACATGACTAGGTTACTTGACGGTTTTTGGATCGTAAAGGAACCATTTATGAAACTGTCCCATTCCATCGAAGTATTTATGTTTCACTTACACGCAGGGGCGCCGGCTTTTAGAAGACCTCATGGGTGCTCATGCTCATTTGATGACTCGAAAAAGGTTTGAGGAAGGAAGAAGTGTTTTGAGGTTTCGTTTTGCTCGCATCGGCGTCGCGCATCGAATAATGAACATTTTGATAACGGATACTGGCATCAGTTCTGGCATCCTCCGTTGCCCGCATCGTTAATAAATAATAAATTGAGACAACATCACAAACATTGTCTGGTCCCAAACTAAGGTTTTGCCTTGTACTATGGAAACCGGTCTAAACCACTGCGCTAAACGGGTCATCGGGTAATGAAAAAACCCCATTCTTAAAAGGCGATTTCTGATCTGTTTCGTGCTCGGCACCCACTGTTTATTTCTCATGGGTGCTAGAGCCCCCGAGCTCCCATGGAGTCGGCGCCCCTGCTTACACGTTCCTAATTTCCCTATAGAACAATTTTAAAATTGTTTATTATGTATCTATTCATTTGATAAGGAAAAACCACACATGCTTTTTTATAGCACCCGCCATTCCAGAGATATAAAGCAGTATGGAAAACCACCCCGATAATCTTTGCCCCATCTTTTATTGACATTTATATTAACGGTGTAATAATAACTTATCAATTTGTTTTAATAGAAGAGTAAGTGTATTAAAAAAGAGTAAGTGTACATTCTGTAGCCGTTCCATTACCGGGATTTTTAACTTTTCTGAACATTTATTTATAGCCCCTTTTTGTCTGCATGGGATTGGAATTTAGAAAAATAGTTATCATAAATGATGTATTGTATAAACCTGCAAATGTCATTAAGGATTCATAGGTCAAATAGTTTTAGAGATCTCGTGTTTAGTCAGTGAGTGAATGAGTTACCTTACTATAGCTTTTATGTGCATAGATAATTTACCTACTGATAAAACCAGCGTCGTAGCTAGAGTCACGAGAGCTTCTGGCAATATTTGAATTTCGCGCCCTTCTTTTCTGCCTTATTTTCTGAGTTTCAATAGCCCGTATGCTGTGGGTTAGCAAAATGCGCCCCCCTGAGGGTTGCGCCCCTGGCAGCCTCCCGTCTGGCCAGCCCCTAGCTACGACGCTAGTTAAAACTATTAAAATCAAATTGGAATTGACGTATGTAGCGTTACGTTACCTAAGTTAATGAAAACTGAGGCTCTACCATGGGTTTGCGCATTGTAGCAACGTATTGGTTGTTGCTCACGTATACGTATACAAATACGTTACGTTGCTACAATGCGCAAACCCATGGTAGAGCCTCTAGCTTTATAGACAGATATTCAATGCTTAGAAAAATGTAAAGTGACCGTAAAATTATTTGCCTAAAATAATGTAATAATCTGTTAACTATACGTTTATACGTGGTTTATTGTTATATACCTACGTGGTGGCCGAGTTGGTTAGACCTTGGACTTAAAAACAATTAGGGTCCCTGGTTCGAATCCCACTGTGTACCAATGAGTTTTTAATAGAAAAAAAAATTTACATTTGTTTGACAACACCACTATAGTGCCTTGGAGAGCACGTAAAGCTGTCGATCCCGGTTTCACTATACCAACTTGTGAAACTGTTATAGATGGGTTATTGAGTCTATTCAAAACATAGCGACAAGCTAGCCACTTGTTCGGTGTAGACATATACCATCGGGGACATGAGGTGGGATTAAAACCCCTCCGCTGGGTACCCTGGGGCCGTCTAGGCTATAGCTCTGTTCTATTTAAGGCCTTAAGGCATTTCCATAATATTCATGCTTCCATGCTTTAATCAATAGTTAAGTTATTCAAGGAAGGTCAGGATGTTAGTAAAAATAATGAGCAAAGTTGGGTGGCTATAGCAGTTGAAAGTTTTTTTTTACCAACTCTACCGGCTCTATAAGTTAGTCCCAACTACGAGTCTCGCGGGATTTAACGGAAGTGCAAGTTTAACAGGATTTATGTACTTAACTCTTTTCCTGTTACAGTACTTATATATGCTTTGCTTATAAGTAAAAAAATTTAATGAACAATGAGGATCATTTACGGTAGTATTAATTATTTCAATTAATAATTAATCAATTAGAAAATAAAACAAGTCAGAAAATAAGGTTACAAATACACCGCCTTAAATTTAAGAAGTTATTGGAAAATCATAATTGGAATATATTATATATTCTAATAGGGTATTTCTTTACAATTCATAAGCCTCTGGAGAGAGTTTTGTAAAATACAGTAGATACTTTAATTAACTGAACTTTAACAATATATTCATACAGAAAAATGTTTTAGTATTTTTTTGACATGGGTGGGAATCGAACCCATAACGTCCGGATACAATGCCATAGGCGCAACCACTAATCTACGGGGGCGGTCAACATTATTAAAGTTTGTTACCACACAATTTGACATTATAGGTCAATGGCCTTATTCAAAAAAAAAACTTATTGAGTCCTTGATTCATAAAAAAAAATGTTCTTTTACACTATGTTAGTTGGTCAATTCGTTCACAAGATAGTGTAAGTGTAAGATCTAGGCCTAGTTATCATCACGGGTGCCTTACGGCGCCCGAGACCGCCTAGACGGCCCCAGGGTACCCATCTATAAACAGTTTCATAAGTTGGTATAGTGAAACCGGGACCGACAGCTTAACGTGCTCTCCGAGGCACATAGTAGTGTTGTCAAACAAATGTACATACATTTTTTAATTAAAAACTCATTGGTACACACCGGGATTCGAACCAGGGACCTAAGTGTTTTTAAGTCCAAGATCTAACCAACTCGGCTACCGCGTATATTATGGAAATTTAATCTTATCATGTAAATTAATTTGCATGATAATTATTGTCATGTTTATAAGAAATATTAATAAAGAACTTCTTTTATTATTTAATAATATTTTTTTGTAAGATAAACGTGCAATAAAAAATATCCTGGCGGGCGGGACTCGAACCCACGAACCTCGCTGTCGTGGCAAGGCGCTCAACCACTGAGCTAACCAGGTTGCAGTCACCCCTCACGAATTTTGTCATTGCTTGTTATCTACTTATATATACAGACGCCCTCTATAACTTTAATTATTTAAAGGTCACAGTGAATTTGTTTGTTTATTGAAGTGTTAATTTTTTTGTGATTAAATAAATTTATTAACTGGTAATAAATTCGGTTTATTCCTCTACGCATCTACGTGTAATTGGTTTAATTTACCTATTATATAATTAGGTTTATTTTAAGACTTAGTGTATATAAGGCAAGTTTATTTATATTAGGTAATTTAATATTTTACCCATGAAAATTCTAACCTATCGGTTAATATAAGCTAGTTTTATATAAGTAAAAAAAAAAAACAATTTAATCAGGATTTATCTAATATGGAAAAAAAATCATTTAGGTAAATACCCACTTAAAATATACTCAATACGAGCAGGTGTAATTTCACTCAAAAGCAAATAGAAATACTTTATTTGATCACGAGATCATTTGGTTAGAATTTTCGGATTTCCATTATGTTTCAATGGACGTGACCTTGAATAATTTCTAAATTCAATTTGCTAAGCGAGAATACAATAGAAAGGCGGGCCAAAAATACAAATTTAATTTTGTATTTTTTTACTATTGAAACCTTTTACTTCAATAAAAAGAGCCTTAAGGACGTATATTCAAAAAGTTTTAAAATGGCATGATTTCTGGTATAATTCTAAGAAGTCTAAGAAAACTTTTTAAAATGTTTTTGATACCGATCGATGGTTTAAACCTTAATCTACGATTCTGATAAAAAAAAATATTAAAAAATATTTTTTTTTATGAAGTAAAACCAATTTTAATCGCATTCCTTATGCGAAATGGTTGAAAATGGTTGAGTTTGGGTAAAATTTCCACAATGATTTGAGGAGTTATAATTAGTTTAAAAATAGTGCATGATGGCATATATAGTCAATTTCAAACCCAATAAAAAAAATTAAAAAAAATGTTATTAACCTATCCAATAAAAAATAATTATTTTTCCTTCAAAACCAGCCAATTTGCCAAGTCAATTTTGACTTTATAATCATGGTATTAGGTAAGCCTTGTACTATTAGCAAGCATTTCAAAAAATATCTCAGTCCGCGTTGAGACGCTGTTGTGGAAGGACGCTGTGTCGCTGTTTATCAAATAAGAATTTTGTGTAATTATATAAAATATTTGACGCAACTGATCTTCATATTTTTAAAGGTAAGAAATATATTAATACTATAACTAACTATAAATTTGTTAGCCGTAAGTTTACCTGAAATGTAATAAATAAATACATAATACGTTAATTTTATTCTATACTAGCTGACCCGCGCAACTTTGTCTGCGCGTTTAAATTTAACCGTTTACGCAGCGTACGCTCTTAAAAGGAATAATTTTTCCCCGTTTTTGCAACATTTTTCTTTGTTACTCCGCTCCTATTAGTCGTAGCGTGATGTTATATAGCCTATAGCCTTTCTCGATAAATGGATTATCCAACACGAAAATATTTTTTCAATTCGAATCAGAGTAGTTCCTGAGATTAGCGCGTTCAAACAAACAAACAAACAAACAAACTCTTCAGCTTTATAATATTATTAGTATATTAGTATAGATAAAATTCGAGATGGCGCAACATTGGCCGATGTAAATCGTCATTCTTGCCATTTCTTTGGACGCGGGGTGGGGGATTTAGAAACAATTGAGAATCACCGTATATGTGCAAGTTTTAACATTGTTTTAACTAGTAAAATCGCGCTCTTGGCTGCAAATTAAATTTTCATATTTATTTTGAAATTCAAGATGGCAACCCTGGTCAATGTGTAAAAAATCGATATAATATACTGGTTTTCGACTAACTTTAGGGCTTAAATTCAATTTTTATATTAACTTTGAAATTCAAGATGGCGGCCCTGGTCAATGTGTCAAAAATGAACATTATACTCGTTTTCGACTAACTTTAGGGCTGTAAATTCAGTTTTCATATCAATTTTGAAATACAAGATGGCGGCTCTGGTCAATGTGTAAAAAATCGACATTATACTCGTTTTCGACTAACTGTAGGGCTGTAAATTCAATTTTCATATCAACTTTGAAATTCAAGATGGCGGCCCTGGTCAATGTGTAAAAAATCGACATTATACTCGTTTTCGACTAACTTTAGGGCTGTAAATTCAATTTTCATATCAACTTTGAAATTCAAGATGACGGCCCTGGTCAATGTGTCAAAAATCGACATTATACTCGTTTCCGACTAACTTTAGGGCTGTAAATTCAATTTTCATATCAACTTTGAAATTCAAGATGGCGGCCCTGGTCAATGTGTAAAAAATCGACATTATACTCGTTTTCGATTAACTTTAGGGCTGTAAATTCAATTTTCATATCAACTTTGAAATTCAAGTTGGCGGCCCTGGTCAATGTGTCAAAAATCTACATTATACTCGTTTTCGACCAACTTTAGGGCTGTAAATTCAATTATCATATCAACTTTGAAATTCAAGATGGCGGCCCTGGTCAATGTGTCAAAAATCGACATTATACTCGTTTTCGACTAACTTTAGGGCTGTAAATTCAATTTTCATATAAATTTTGAAATTCAAGATGGCGGCCCTGGTCAATGTGTCAAAAATGAACATTATACTCGTTTTCGACTAACTTTAGGGTTGTAAATTCAGTTTTCATATCAATTTTGAAATACAAGATGGCGGCTCTGGTAAATGTGTCAAATTGACATTATACTCGTTTTTGATCAACTTTAGGGCTGTAAATTCAATTTTGATAATGTGTCAAAATGGACTATATACTCGTTTTTAACTAATTAATGCTGTAAATATAATTTTGATATCGATTCTTTATTTCAAGACGACGACGGCATTGGTAAATGTGTTAAAAGTGGTCATTATACTTGTTTTCGGCTAACATTAGACAATTTCATAATTCACAATGGCGATATCGGCTAATATATCAAAAAAAAAAATCACACCTGTTTTTAACTAAATTCTTAACAACATCAACGGTACACTAGCCACCTTTTATTTAAATTTAATTAATGTTTAAATTGTAGATTACTCATTTATCATGCCACACCCACGGGTCTTTGGAAAGATTTCTCGCAAATGGCGTCATGCATTTATTAAAAGTGCAGAAAAAGCAAGACAGTACGTTTTTTTTTTTTAATTTTCTTTTTTATATTATTTATACACAAAAACTATTTTTGGTAAAAAAAATATTAAGCATCACTATTTTGGTGGGTCCCATTATACCGTTTTGAGAATAAAATACGAAGCGATTATATAAGAAGAGCTCTTCGTGATGAAATTGCTTTAATTAACAAATCTAAGAATATAATATGTTTGTACTCACAACATATGTATTTTCCTATTTTATTTCAGAAAAAGGCGTGATCGTTCGGATGACATCAATGTCAAGGAGATGACAATATCTGACAGGGACTGTCATGAAATCCTTAATGTAAATTTAACATTTTATTATTATCACTTTAAACTTTTAAATGTTGTGTTTTAAAAAATAATCCTATTTATTTTTAGGATCGCGAAAAGAAAGATCAACTTCACGGCCGAAGGGTTATAGAAATGAAATACGTTTTTGAACAACTACAAGATATTGGGAACCATAATTCAATGTTTAATTGTAATTTAAAAAATGTTCAAATAAAAAATGAAAAAAGGAATGGTCTAAACTCGACATTTAATTTACAGTGTGACAATTGTGGCAAAAAAATTGTTCTAAAATCTTCAAATATCTTAGATAATACTATGGATCCGAATGAAGAAGTTGTTGCTGGTATTATGTCTACGGGCGGAGGATATACACAACTGAACTCACTACTTTGTCATATAAATATACCGCCCATGTCTTTAAGACTGTACCAACACACCCATGACAGAATTTGTCAATGGTGGGAAAAAACAGCAGAAAATGAATATGAAATTGCAAAAAAAGGCTTTTTGCAAAAAAATGAAATTTCTTTAAAAGAATAGGAAAAGATCGAGCAAGACACGATTCTGCAAAGTGCGAGTCCTCTATGGTTGGAAATTAGAAGAAAATTACTTACAGCTTCCTGGTTTTCCGTAGTCTGTAAACGGCGACAGTCTACTAATTGCGCCCCATTAGTAAAACAAATACTATATGGAAAGGATTTAGGTAATGTGCCTTCCATTAAGCACGAAAGAAATAATGAACATACCGCTATACGAGAGCTTGAGATAGTATTAAAAACAGATATATCAAAATGTGGACTATCAATTGACAAAGAATTTTCTTTTTTGGGAGCTAGTCCAGATGGTAAGTGTCAATATGGAATCGTAGAAGTTAAATGTCCATCGTCTGCGTATGGAATAGACCCAGAAGAAGCAATAAAGCAGAAAAAAGAAGAGAAAATCGAAAACTAATTTCTGCTAAAGAACTAACATGGTAAGTGCATTATTTTATGGTGGTCCTGCCGAAGTAACGTGCGTGACTATGGCAGGCCCACAAATACATCGCTGTAACTTTTGTCAAAGTCAATTTATTATTTTTAAAACATTTTTATGATTATGCGATGAGTGTGCTCTCAAATCCACTGGAAGGAGGCAATTTTTATAAAATTGTATTAAATGTGTCTCCATATCCTCTTTCCAAAATTGATCATCTTTTGTAATAAATTCAAATTTTATTTTTCCAGGGCCTGTCCAGATAGCAAAGATTCATTTGTTTTGTCCGATGATCCGTAACTGTCCTTGAATTTGATAATACCACTTATGTTTTTTGTTTACAATATATTTGTTTGATGTGTATAACCAAAAATCTACTTTTTTCTGCTTTATTGCTTCTTCTGGGTCCATTCCATACGCAGACGATGGACAATTTAACTTCTACGATTCCATATTGACACTTACCATCTGGACCAGCTCCCAAAAAAGAAAATTCTTTGTCAATTGATAGTCCACATTTTGATATTTCTGTTTTTAATACTATCTCAATCTCTCGTATAGCGGTATGTTCATAATTTCTTGCGTGCTTAATGGAAGGCACATTACCTAAATCCAACATTTTAAGACAATAAAAATATTTTAACAATAATATCTGTTTCGTATTTCACAGTTCTTATTTTATCCCACCTGTATTCTGTCACATGCTTTGTTAAAATAAATTTAGGTAATTGTATTATTCACCACACGTTCCTTAACCTCATCCTTAAAAACCGGTATAGTGGGAGCGACCAACATTATTGTTTAACAACAGTGTATTGGCTGTCCCTTTATGGACTCTGTAGTTTTGCTTACCATTAGGTCGAAACAGAGTCACATGTCGTGCTCCAATAAAACGCATGTGATAAAGAGAGATAAACGTTGCAAAACATAAACACCCGGTGGAATAGAAAATAAATTATAGTAATATTTAAAGTATCAAGTAGTGTTGGTCTTGTCACCGTTTCCCTCTAACTGCAGGCGTTTCTGTGTGAGTGCGCCGTGCGATTGTAGTAGTGAACTCAAAACCTAAACTTGCAGCGCAGTTAAACGTAAACGCGTCCTTAAGTAACAAAGCTTAACAATAAAAATATGTTTTTTTTTTTCGACACATTTACTTTTTACCTAGGGTTTTCGTCAAAATTATTGTTATTAAAAAAATAAGTTTTTATAAAAAATAAAAAATAAAAATTATTGTTTATATAAAAAACTAATATACTTAATAAAAATGTCAGAATACCGGTAAAATAAGCGTAGGCAGCCATGATCAGAATATCGGTAAAATAAGCATAGCCATGATCAAAATATCGGTTAAATAAGTGTAGTCATGTTAAGAAATTTGGTAAAATAAGCGTAGCCATGCTCAGAATGTTGGTTAAATAAGAGAGCGATTTTTAGAATATTGGTAAAATAAGCGTAGCCATAGTCAGAATATAGATGAAATAAGCGTAGCCATGTTCAGAATATTGGTAAAAGAATCGTAGCCATGCTCAGATTGTCGGTTAAATAAGCGTAGTCATTTTCAGAATATTGGTAAAATAATCATAGCCATGGTCAGAATATCGGTTAAATAAGCGTAGCCATAGTCAGAAAACCGATGAAATAAGCGTAGCCATGTTCAGAATATTGGTAAAATAAGTGTAGCCATTTTCAGAATATTAGTAAAATAAGCGTAGCCATGGTCAGAATATCGGTTAAATAAGCGTAGTCATGGTCAAAAAACCGATGAAATAAACGTAGTATGTTCAGAATATTGGTAAAATATGCGTAGCTATTTTCAGAATATTAGTAAAACAAGCGTAGCCATGGTCAGAATATCGGTCAAATAAGCGTAGCCATAGTCAGAAAACCGATGAAATAAGCGTAGCCATGTTCAGAATATTGGTAAAATAAGTGTAGCCATTTTCAGAATATTGGTAAAATATTCATAGCCATGGTCAGAATATCGGTCAAATAAGCGTAGCCATAGTCAGAAAACCGATGAAATAAGCGTAGCCATGTTCAGAATATTGGTAAAATAAGTGTAGCCATTTTCAGAATATTAGTAAAATAAGCGTAGCCATGGTCAGAATATCGGTTAAATAAGCGTAGTCATGGTCAGAAAACCGATGAAATAAACGTAGTATGTTCAGAATATTGGTAAAATATGCGTAGCTATTTTCAGAATATTAGTAAAACAAGCGTAGCCATGGTCAGAATATCGGTTAAATAAGCGTAGTCATGGTCAGAATATCGGTAAAATAAGCGTAGCCACGGTCAGAATATCGGTTAAATAATCGTAGCCATGATCAGAAGTAGTTTTAAATAATAAAGTTTAATATTAACTCTATTTATATTATCATTAAAAAAATACACATTGTATTCAAAAACGTTTCACTACCAGACGCAAAATTCTGTTTCTTATAACCATGAAGGTAAAAACCGTGACCGTCCGCGCGCCGCTACTGGAGTAAGCATCATTCAATTTGCAGGGCGCCGCGCGAGTGACAAATTTGTCACTCACACACACTTGCACATTTTTTACATCGTCAGTCTGATTTGTGCGTTCGGCGGAGAAAGTGGAAAAGAGCTCCGCTTTTATTGTCGGAAAATTGGTTAATTTTGCATTAAAGCTGTGTAGAAACTACTATTAAAAAAAGTACCTAGTGTCACGTTTTTCAAGTATGTATTTAACATGTTTTTCTTATATTAAACCTAATAAAAAATAATAATAAAACCCATAATTAAATTATCAAAATCTGACGGTAACTGTTAAACTATGTGCGTCAGTTAGAAGTTGAAGAACTAATGATGTGTTTTTATTTTTAATGAGAATTTCGATACTTTAAAATAATTTATAATCATTTCAATTTAATTTAATCAAAAGGTATGGCGGCAACAGAACGAGGTTTGTCAGTTATTATTTAGTGATGTGATTTTATAGTTGATAAACTCGATTTTTGTAAATACTTTTATGGTTATGAGATATTATACAATTATTGTTTTTTTTTATATATAATACTAATTACATTTTCTATACATACAGTTTCCCGAAAGATCCGGCATTAAAACGTAAATGGGTAGAGGCAATTAAAAGAGAAGAAAATTGGTTACCAACAAGCATACCCCGTGTTTGTTCAGTACATTTTAAGGAAACAAGCAACGATTTAATTGTTTTTCGCCTTTTGTAGTTTGCATCGACTTTTATAAAGGTCGGTCAAAAATGTTGAGATTACGTTTAGTAGGTAACATATAGTTAGTTGTGCATGTGTTTTAATTTAATAAATAATTTAATTTAATAAAATAGGTATTTTAATTTATTGTTATATATACCTACTCATTTTAAATCCACTAGGATTATAAATGCGAAAGTGTCTATCAGGGTGAATTTGAAAGGATGTACTTTAGGCTAATATGAGGTTCTGCTGATAAAATCTAACAACTTTTTCTATGGAACCATATGTCGCAAATGAAAAAAAAAATTGACTTCCCCATACAAATTGGTCACGTTACTAGTTTGTATGGAGAAGGCCATTTCTTTTTCTTTTGCGATACATGGTTCCATGGGAAAGTTGTTTGAATTGGTCATATTAGCCCAAAGTATATTCTTTCAAAGTTATTGAGGCTATTCAAAACATCGCGACTAGCTAGCCACTTGTTCGGTGTAGACTCATACCATCGGCTACGACGAGGTGAGATTAAAACCCCTCCGCTGGTTACCTTGGGGCCCGTGATGGTATGTGTGTGTATCGTACAATTGTATATCGATAAATAATTATTAATCTTTGATGAACTTTATAAATCCTAAAATATTTGGTTATTATTATATATCGATAAGTAATAATATTTGTTGCAATAAATATGCAATTTAATATTTTGCTTTTTATAATAAAAAAAACAAACACTTCATAGACACGCGCACACATTCATGTTTGTCTTTGCTTGTATCTCTTTCTTTCTCAAGTAGTTTTTTAAGTGTCAGACGCGTTGAGCTGCCATTTGAAGCCACACTTTTTTCTCGTTCTTCATTTGTTCGCCTCAGAAATTGGCAACACCGGTATCGTACTATTATGAAACAATTTATGTAGGTATCATGCTTACTCCATTGGCGCGGGGCGCGTTTTTTTAACTTCATGCTTATAACTGAAAAGTTAGCTTGTCAAAATAACGAAATCCTTTATAAATGACATTGAACAATCAGCAACAACAATAACTTAAAAAGGCATGTACGTTATTCCCTTGTGTTACAGGCGCGCTTTGATATTTTTAGTATTCCTTGTGGTGATAAATTAATATTAAATATAATAAATATTAAAGGATTTCCTTATTTTGACAATCTAACGTTACCTTTAAGAGAAACTGAATATGGCCGCAGATCTTAATAATAAGTACCTATGTATAATTAAATCGTTAACAGGATTCTCTATGATTTTTTTTGGAAAGAAAAGACAATTTTCTCAATTTATGTTCCAAAGTAAATCCAAGCCGTAAATTCAAAATGCAAAGGTAATATAACCAGAAAACTACTGCATTTAAAAGCGCTGAGTCATCAACATAATAAACTTTACTGGTATGTAGGTAATTCGGATTTTTATTGGTAATATTTTTTCCGTTCATCCACTACATTGTAGCTTCGATTTATTCGGTCTTTTGCTTCAACGAAATTGGTTTTTATAAAGAATTTAAATTGAAATACAAATAAAAAATTCTTTATGTTATTTTCGAATTTATGAAAAATGTTTTTAATAATATAATTCATTAAATAACCGTGTAAAATTAGTAAATTAAATAACCGTGTAAAATTAGTAAAAAATTAGATGCAATAAAACAGTTTTACAAATTGGTATTTATTTTGTTGGTTGGTTAACTGGGACCAAGAACTTAACAGCACGTTAATTTAAATTTGACTATTATATTTTAATTAAAAATATTTAAAGCTAATATATAAAATTATAATCCTGCCTCTTTTTAATAAAATACGTCGATTTTTTATCTCTATGATGTTTATTTAGTTGGCTAAGTTTTATATAAAGTTAAAAAAATCTTCACAAGAATCACTGTTTTAAACTTTTTTTTATATCGAGCGAAATAATAGTAATACATATCATCACGGGTGCCTTACGGCGCACGAGACTGCCTAGACGGCCCCAGGGTACCCAGCGGAGGGGTTTTAATCCTATCTCGTCGTAGCCGATGGTATGAGTCTACACCGAACAAGTGGCTAGCCCGTCGCGATGTTTTGAATAGACTCAATAACCCATATAAATTTAGCTCGCACTAGAGTGAGCTCACTCTGAACTTTACTTATGTCTGCGCGAACTGCCCGCCATTTTAGTTTCTGTGTTAGAGCTCTTTTGAGTGTTGTGGCAAAAATAGCTATAGAGTTAGTATCAGGGTATGTGGCTAACATCTCCTCCGCCTCTTCCATGCTAGCACTCACCACTCGCTGGACTGCAGCACAAGTTTCCTGATCTTTCTTCAACGTTTTGTTCTCTTCCTTCAGTTGCTGATTGTCGCGGTCCACATGCTTCAACATGCGCAGTTGTTTCCGCAAAGTTCCTGTGGCAGACTCGGAACTAACTAAACGATCTTCTGTATGCTTTAACAACTCTTTGGTCCTATCTAAGTCTGCTACATCGTCAGTAAGTTTCTTCTCAAGTTGAGTTCAGATTTGTCTTTGTTCCCGGAGCTGAAGATTAGTAGCATCGAGTCTGCTCTGCAAGGTCACTGCATCCTCATTTCTAGCCTCTGCTATAGTGGGATAGATGCGAAACATATCCCTTTCGCTCATTCAAAGCAGTCAATGGAAACCACTTCGAATAAGCTTTATATTTTAATTTCTATTATATTTATGTATTAAAGTAACACATTGTAAAAGTAATAAATGTTATTTGCAATAGAAAAAAATGTTTTTTCTTTGTTACAATATTCATGGCAGGACTAGGTATACGTTTTGTCCCCCACATTTATATCAATAACACCACATTTATTTCACAGTCTAAAATGAATAAAACAATCAGCTAAACTGGAAAACCTGCCGTTAAGAGCATCTCCAAAGCACTATAGTGGTTTTGTGAGACAAATCTACGGTCTAACTTAGGTCATATGAAATAGGCCTGGTAACAAATTAAGCTCTAGGTTAAGCACTAGAAACAACGATATTAATACATATTATATTTTATAAACACCCAGACCATAAAAACTGTATTTTTTGCCGTGGGTGGGAATCGACCCTTCGACCTCCGGATAGAAAACCAAAGGCGCAACCACTAGTCTACGGAGGCGGTCGAATTATAAAATAACAATGAAACAGATTCAATAAAATGCTACTGCGAGGCACTAGAGTTTTAATTTGATACAATTTTTAAGTACTCTTTAAACAAACAATAAACCTGCTTTATTTTCGGAGATAACACGTAGTTTAACGTTGGTGTAAATTTCTGGAACATGACCAGACATATCAGATAGATTATTGATAGATATGTCTTATGGGAAATAAATAGTCATTGCATAGGTTTTTTTTCTATTTTTATACATGCTTAACCGATTGTAAAACTACATATTATAATAACATATAACTATTGGTTTGGTAGTCTCTTTAACTTCGCTAGGGCGACCGAACGACGACGAATTGGAAAAGCCGATAAGTGACCTAGTCATTGCATAGGTTTTTTTTCTATTTTTATACATGCTTAACCGATTGTAAAACTACATATTATAATAACATATAACTATTGGTTTGGTAGTCTCTTTAACTTCGCTAGGGCGACCGAACGACGACGAATTGGAAAAGCCGATAAGTGACCTAGTCATTGCATAGGTTTTTTTCTATTTTTATACATGCTTAACCAATTGTAAAACTACATATTATAATAACATATAACTATTGGTTTGGTAGTCTCTTTAACTTCGCTAGGGCGACCGAACGACGACGAATTGGAAAAACCGATAAGTGACCTAGTCATTGCATAGGTTTTTTTCTATTTTTATACATGCTTAACCGATTGTAAAACTACATATTATAATAACATATAACTATTGGTTTGGTAGTCTCTTTAACTTCGCTAGGGCGACCGAACGACGACGAATTGGAAAAGCCGATAAGTGACCTAGTCATATTTTCTGGGGTCACCACTTTCAGGAGCAGCAATGTCTATGTCTATGTTATATTCTCCTTTCAGATTATGTTACCGGTAGTTGATTTTATGATAAAACAGCGAGGATATTATAGTTAAATTTAGTACAGTATCATTTAGCCCCCCATTCATGGACTTTGTAAGTCTGGATACCATCAGGTTTATAATCTGGTTTACATTACAATTTAATATAATAAACATCATCACGGTAAGTATCATCACATTAGTATAAAATTAGGAAAAAAGTTTTTAACATGTAAACCATCAAAGGTACCTTAGGGCGCCCGAGATCTTCTAGACGGCCTCAGGGTACTCAGCAGAGGGGGTTTAATCCCAACTCGTCGTAGCATATGGTATGAGTCTACCTACACTGAACAATATGCTAACAACCAACAAGTGGCTAGCTTGTCGCGATGTTAGTATAGACTCAATAAATCCACCTATAAACAGTTTCACTATTTGGCATAGTAAAATTGGACTGAACAGCGTAACGTGCTCTCCTAGGCACTATAGTGGTGTTGTCAAATAAATGTACATACATTTTTTAATTAGTAATCATCGGGGTTTGAACAGAGGACCTAAGGTCTAATCAACTGGGCCATCACGTATAATATTTAATAAATAAACTTAAACCTTTTAGTTTCATCAGAAGATAAATGTGCAAATTTTTATACAAGTTAAGCTACCCTAACTTAGAAAGGGGTTACCTAAAAAGGTACTTTAATCCCCTGAAAAAAAAATCTTAACCCTTTCGCAATACCGGTACTGATTACCTCCGTTTAATTAAAAAGCCTTCCGCCAACATCCAGACTGAGTGATGGTTTGACATTTATTTCCTAAATACATCACCCGTCCATTGTTGGGTTCTTTTATGAAGAAAGATAGAATATTTCCTTAACCTAGCAGCCCTTTTGTTACCAAATGTCGTTCGGAACCCGTTTTTCATTTTTCCCGCGTTACAAAAGAATGTGCTTACGTCATTTTATCGACGGTTACGTCGCTTGTAAAGTTTATTTTGGTTATTTTGTTTGTTGACCGTAATACTTAATTTCAACTGAATCTGGGTTCTTTAAAAAACTATTATCCTACTTTATTTGTAGTAAAATCATTAATTATCTATTTATTATTCAAGTGACCCTTCAATGATTCTTATACTACTGCTCAGGAGTCTCCGAGCACTTTCCTTTAGTTTACCGCTTCATGTTTGATTCTTATAGGCGACAATATCAGCTGGTGCAATAATACAAAATGAGTTTTTTTTTCAAAATCAACCGGTTCGAATCCCGACTAGGATAATATTTTTTTCAAAAATCTAATGATGAAGTTTTAGTTTTTATCAAAATCCTTTGAGCATTTTTCGCTATTACTTGTAGTTTAGGATTTGGCCTTGAAGGCACACAAAAATTCACACAGCCTAACCAAACGCACTCTAGCCGACTTTTCAATAGTCAGATAACATAGAACTTCTATGGAGAATTAATAAATTTGACAGTTCTTCATATAATTAAACTGTCAAACTTTATCTGACGATTGAAAAATCAGCCCTAAGTCTCATTGTTAAACATTTTTTTTTTACTATTCATAAAAATCTTTAAAGATTAACATGAAATAAATAATTTATTTGTATAATTTATGATATAAAAAAATAACAGAACTAAAATGCAAAGTTATTAACTGTAAAACCTTTTCTAATTATAGTACACGAATGCACGAACGAATTGAATTTTACTAACACAGGTAACAAATAATAAATCTCTTAGTAAACCTATAAGAAGTAGTAGGTATATGTACATTGTAAAGTACGCATCAAAATTAATAAAATCGACTTAGTAACCGTCCACTATTTTATCTTCTGGTATTTTTGCTCTTAAGGCTTCACTTATAATATACATAAACATATATAATATAGACAAGGCTTTTTTCTTAGAAGTGTCTTTGTCACAGCCCCTTTGTTCAGGAGTGGGGACCTTCTTTCAGTGGGGCTTGTCAATGTATCTGTTGTTCTTCGCTAACCAAACATTAAAGGTATTACGGGTTTCTTTTGTCTCTACATGGCTTTTGTTTAATTCTTACGAAAACCCTTTTAATTTCGAATTTTACGTAATTTGGCAAATATTTTTTATTAATATGGTAATGTTTTTTTTGTGATTTTTTATCCGTTTTTAAGGTTAAAAATTTATTTTTAATGAGATCACTCAGTCTACCTGTTTGACCAGCCCTATATCCGGTAAAACCGGATGAAATTAAAAATATGCAATATGTCTTCTTGGTGCCCAAATTAAAATAAAAAAAAAATGAATGGATGAAAAAGTATAAAGATGAATATTTAAATATTTGAATGTTGTTATGTATCAGGATTACGAAATAAATTATTATCGGTAACCATTTGAAATACAAATTTGAAGTTTTTACTAATACAAATTTTTCTTGTACGCATAAGTATTCATGTTTGCCGAAATTTTAGGATATTTATTTTATATAATATTATTTAACTAAAATTCCAAAAAAAAAATGTTGAGGTTGAAACTTTCCATTGTAAATGATTACTGAAATAATATTTTCCTTCTTAAATCTACCTTTTCTCCCTATCCCATTCTATCTATAGCCTTCGTGGTGCAATGATTGTGCCGTTGACATTACATACATACGATTTCCTGTACGGTATAAATTAGTTTGGGTGTTTATAATATATATATATATATAAGACATGCCTCACATAATGCCCTGCTCTAGGCTTGTACGAGTACTATGCGTACCAGAAACTATCATATTAAACAGAAAAAAAAAAGTTATTTAAAGAGTGTGAATGAATCCAAAACTTCCGGATGCAATACCAACGACATAACTAACTTGACCACTGAGGCAGTCGAATTTATATAAATGTTTTTTTTTTTTGGATTTCGGTATCACTTACAATATATTTTATTTTCCTAAAAAAAACTATAGAAAAATATTAGCAGCCAAATGAACTCTACTATATATGCTTAATGATTTCAAACATACATTTGGCTGATTATAATTTTTCTATATTTTTTTAGAAAAAATACTTGTGATGTGTATTTTACGTTAATACAATATAAAAAATCGGCCCCAGCCTAAGTCACTGCGCAATTTAATAAGGAGGTTAAGCAGATGACAACAAGGCTGCTGTGGGGGCCTTGGATATCCGCTGGGCACGCACGTTTGATTGTTATCATATAATAAGCGGAGATCCTGAAAAATCTTCGGCTGATAGGCCGAAGCTGGCATCGAAGAAATGTTGTGTTCTGTAATTCTGTACTTCTTTAAATATTGTAAGATAGTATATCTGCCTTGGGGTGTTCTACGCGTGCTCTTCAGTAGGATGAGAGTATATACCACATGCTATAAGCATAGGTGTAAGTCAATAACCATGCTCCTCTAATGATACAGTACATGTGGAACACCAGAGTTTTTTACTTGCTCAAATCAAATTATTTATTTGTGAACAAAAGGTACAATAGAGATGTTACAATAGTTTAGATCGCTTATGTTCTACTTTACAGTATACAAATATTATAATGCAGCTAGGTATTTACATAATTTTTATTAGTTTATATTTTTTTCATTTAAATACCACTTTGATTAAAAGGGGTTGTTTTATGCGAGGGTAAAATTATATTATCTTTGGAGCGAGCTCGATCACAAAATTTAAATAACTTAATGTCACTGCCTATATACTCTCTCTTTCAACGCGTGCAATACACGGTGTTCCACTCTATCAAGTCGCAATATAGAACAAGAGGTAATATCGATTCTAGAAAAGTATCTTTTAATCCCATTAAAAAAAAAACAAATGCAAAATGGCAAAATGAGTCTTTTTTTTCACCTTCAAGCCTTTGGGTAATGATCTTATATATATTTTTTATTTTTGTAATAACCTAAATTCCCAATATTTGCTTACAAATCGGTCTACAACATTAAAAAAATAAATTAAATAACTTTCTTTCGATAACTAATTACCTACACGGTAATTAGATATCGAATAAAAGTTATTTTTATATAGAATACAAACCATAAAACCATTAAGCTAAAAAAACGCGTTCCGCGCGCGGACAGGCACGTTTTTTACCTTTATGCATAAAACCCTTATTTAAAAAACTAAAATAAGCAGGATTCAACGGTTGAAATTAACATTTTAAAAAACAGTGTTTAAAATGGATCATAAAATCACCCACACAAAAAGCTGACAAAGAAAATTTAATCAAAAAATTATCGCTTCATCGCAATTTTTCAAAATACAAATAATTATTGATATTCATTCATCCAAAACGGTCATACATTTAACATCTTTCATCCTTTCGTGCTTAGTCACGCACATTTATACCCAAATTAGGTATATTTTAGGCAAGTAACAAAAGTATTTTTGTGTGGGTGGAGTAGGTAGTATATGAAAATCTGGGTGAACTAATAATTTGTTTCAGGGTAAAAAGTGTGTTTATTACATACATACATACATATCATCACGGGTGCCATACGGAGCCCGAGACCGCCTAGACGGCCCCAGGGTACCCAGCGGAGGGGTTTTTAATCCCACCTCGTCGTAGCCGATGGTATGAGTCTACACCGATCAAGTGGCTAGCTCGTCGCGACGTTTTTGAATAGACTCAATAACCCATCTATAAATAGTTTCACAAGTTGGTATAGCGAAACCGGGACCGACAGCTTAACGTGCTCTCCGAGGCACTATAGTGGTGTTTATTGATACCACTTTTTATGTTTATTACGTAATCAGCGAGTAATAGTTTACTAAAGGGTAGTAGGGTAGGCTCTATGGATCCGTAGATAGAATAAAGGTCTCGGTAACGACGCGACTGTTGAACTGGTGAAAAGATGCTCCTACGGCATATTTTTTTTTAATTTGCAATAAATGTAACAAAATAAGAATTTAAATAAGTAATAAATAAAATTTCCATCTGAATACCATCGGCGAAATGAGCATGGGTTAATCCCTCCGCTGGGACCCTGAGGCCGTTTAAACGGTTCTCGGGAGCCAAATAGGCACCCGTGATGGTATTTATTTATTTATTATAAATAAAATTTTAAGGTATGGAAAACCACCCCTAAGTCTTCTTACATCCCTCATCCCGCCTTTATAAAAAGCTTTTTAACAAATAAAATCATTAAAAAGTAATTAAAAATGTGGTATTTAGTTCAACCTTATTCTATGTAGTCGGCATGAAGGGTATCATTTTGTAAGCTCTCGCCAGATTTAAGTTTTCTTGTAAATTCATTTATTACCGTTTTTCATGCTTTTGGGAATTTTGAAAGCTGGGTGAATAGTTCTAATTATTTCTTTGCAGAGTGGCTGGCCAGTGTTCCATGCTTCAGCAATATAGGCAGAAACGGATGGAAGAATCCTTGTGGAGCTCTAAAATTCAAAAGACAGCTATCAAATTATATATCATTAAATAGTTTCGTCTAGGCAACGATGAGAAAGTCAGTCAGTCAGGACAAGCTTTATTATTTATAATATAATTTTATTATAAATATAAAATAAATAAATACCATCACGGGTGCCTATTTAGCTCCCGAGAACCGTTTAAATGGCCTCAGGGTACCCAGCGGAGGTATTAACCCGTCATCATTTCGCCGATTGTATTCGCAGGCAAAACATAACAGGTGGCTAGCTTGTTGTGATGTTTATGATGAAATAGCCTCTTTGTATAAAGCGGTCACCCATCCTAGGTCCGGCCTTGTTGTCATCTGCTTAACCTTGTTATTAGTTGCGCAGTGATTTAACCACTAGGCTGGGGCCGCTTTATTATTTAAATATAGAAATCATACATATTCGTATTATTATTACCTACTTGTTATTTGTTTTCAGTAAAACCTATATATATATATATATATATATGCATGACCTATTTTCACAACTATAACCAAACAAACTAAAGACAAACTTTGAGAGTGAATTGAATTCTCTTTTCCCGGATTTTTTACCATCGAACGTTTTCACACGTAACGGTAAAAAGCCTCTTCGACAACTTTGAAGAACTCTTGAAGCAAAATTGTGTCGAGAAAAAGAGAGAAATTCTTTGAATAGACAAAGTAAATAACGGTGAAATAATATTATATAGAAAGGTAGGTATATAAATGTTTGTTATAACTATTTTTTAAGGTTTTGAAAGAACAAAAGATAATCCTAAATTATACATTGGGCATAATTGCTGAGGCCATAATGAAAGACTTTGATGCTTACTATAGGAGCAAGGTCTGCATCTTTTGAGCATATCTGAGAGCTAACCAGTCTTAAATTGGTTGGTTATGTAGCGTGTGTTCGGTTTTGTTATTTTATTTATCTCCCGCAAGGACAACAAGTTACTATCTGTATTTATTATTACATTTTCAACATTTGTCTGTGGAAGGAATTGCGACTTAGCCAAGTACACTTGAACTTGTTTTATACGAGTACATTTTTTTTTACTTTTCATAAATGTTAACATGAAATAAACAATTTTGACTTTGATCTTCGAGGACGTTTGACCTTTTGAGGTTCTTTTTCCTGAGAGAAATTGTTAGCTGTCCCCAAGAGCCATTTTTCATTGATTAGCCGAAAATGCACAGTGATATATAGATAGGCAGTTATACCCTTATATATACGTATGTTATACCCTTTTGTGATTCTTTTATGATTCTAGTTACTTGTATTAAAATTATTAACTATATCACCTATTGGTATTATTATAAGTTTCAAATCTACTTAATTATGTTTATTTACTCCGTGGCTTGCTTTTACAATATAATGTTTTAGTGCCCAGCGTAGACACGATACGATACGATGATAGATACGATACGATGATAGATACGATACGATGATAGATACGACACGATGATAGATAAATAATAAACAGAAAAAAACCTTTTTTTTATTTTTTTTTATTAATATAGGCTAATCTACATCATATTTACATATTAACATATTTTTATATATATTTTTTAATTGTTTATATAAATATGGTATTTACAGAAAAGCACTAACATTATAAAAATCATTAAATCTGTATTAATACCTAATTAATTATGTATATTATATACCTTTTTTGGTATGATTGACTTACCTACATGTATTAAATTCCATTGTATAGGAATTGTATTAAAGTATAAAAGATGTATTAAAATTCATCTATCCATACTAATTATAAAAGCGAAAGTAACTCTGTTTGCTTGTTGGTTTGTTTGTTTGTTTGTCTGTTACCTCTAAATCGCTAAAAAAAGTATAGAGATAGTTTGAGACCCTGGGAAGGGCATAGGTTATATCACTTTTCGACATTAGGGCATTAGATATACAGGGTGTTTATGTTTTATGAGTCTCTTAGGATTTTTTTTAATACACCAGATAGAAAAGTATAATATGAAGCAAAGTTAAAGTATATTAAAATAATATAAAACTGCATTAAAACATTTTTGAATTTATATTTATTTACCCTTTGAGGATTTTTTTGTTTGTTTAAAAAGTTGATATTATATGTCATCTTTTGGCCACTTAAATAATATGTAGGACAATTTACACATATTGCTCTGATCACAAACTAAGCTCTAGGCTTATACTATGTGTATCAGAAACAACGATATAATACATACGTATTATATTTTATAAACACCCAGACCATGACAAACTGTACAAAAAACCGTACCAATATTTTTTTTTACCATGGGTGGAAATCGAACCCACGACGGAAGATAAAAAATTGGAAGTTACTTACTAAAAGTACTAAAATATATATAAATGTTTTAAACATATTAATGCATGCGAAGCAGCAGGCAAAAGTTAGTTTAAAATATTTGTAGACCCATATTCATATTGTAATACAGAATTAATGTTAAGAGTAGGCTAAAAATGTATAGGTATTAGGATTTTTTTTTTCCTAAATGAAACCCTCTACGGTCTAGATTTCGCGCTTATTTTACTTCAGCGTGTAACTGAAACAACGTTTTCCCGCGAGAATAGAAAACTCCCAAATAGTATAAACATACGAAAAACGCACAAACTTTTTCATATCACTCAATTATATGTTTCACGCTTATAACTCCACGAGGGGTGATCAGGGACCTGCTAAGTGCTACTTATTTAAGTAGTTAGTTCTAATTATGTAAAATTAACAGAGTGTCTCTTGACTGGCCAAGTATAGCGGTGAACGAACTGGTTTTAGTAAAAATAGTATTATTCAAAAATTTAACGTCGTGTTCATGTTTGATCCGGAGGTCATAAGTTCGTTTTCCAATTATTTTTCTGTACAGTAGATATGTCACGGTCTGGGTGTTTATAAAATACTAGCTGAACTTTAACCGTTTACGCAGCACACGCAACGGAAGCTCTCGAGAGGAACAAATTTTCCCCGTTTTCCCAAAATTTTCCATTGATGCTCCGCTCCTTTTGGTCGTAGCGTATTATTATATAGCTTTCCTAGATAAATGGGCTATCCAACACTTAAAAGAATTTTCAAAATCTGTTCAGTAGATCCAGAGATCCCCCCCTACAGCCTCACAAACTTACAAATTTTATCCTTTTTATAATATATTATATATATTACTCGTATTACAGTATAAATATTGTTTTACTAGTATCGTTGTTTCTGGTACACATGGAATAAGCCTAGAGCTAAGTCTGCAATCAGGGCAATAATATATGTGTGTAATATCCTTCATATTATTAATATTGCTTGAACATTAATAAAAATATATTTTATCAGTAAATAACATACGGTGCCTCAACGTTTTCATACATTTAAGCATATATTTAAGCATTTATAATTAATAATGACTCATTAATACTTATAAAGCAAAGTTTAAAAACATGCTTCTTTAAATTTTATAAAAATACAATAAATATACATGGTGGCCGAGTTGGTTAGACCTTAAGACTTAAAAACACTTAGGCTGAGTTGCAAAATGAACTCTCTGTAGGTAAATGTAATGATTAAAGTAAAAAATGGCGTCAATAGTACCAGCTGTCATTCGAACTGCAAAATAAAATTGGTACATTCGATGCCATTTTTAATTGTAATCGTTAAAATAACAGAGGGTTTATATTGATAGAACTCAGCCGGTAGGTTCTGACCCCGTTGTGTACCATTGAGTTTTTAATTTAAAAAAAATGTAGGTACATTTATTTAACAACACCACTATAGTGCCTCGGAGAGCTCGTTAAGCTGTCGGTCCCAGTTTCATTTTACAATCTTGTCAAACTGTATAATATAGTAGGTGGGTTATTGAGTCTATCCAAACATCCCGACGAGCTAGCCACTTGTTTGGTGTTGACTCATACCATCGGCTACGACGAGGTGGGTTTAAAAAAACACCCTCTGCTGGGTAACCTGAGGCCGCCTTGACGGCCTCAGGGTACCCGTAATGATATTTTTTTATTAAAAACAATATTCAGTGATTTAAACAATACAAAAAAAACTAAATTCGTTGGTTTGTCGATTCCAAAAAAATATTCTTTGAACTTAAACGATAAAACCTAACTGTGGAGAAGAGTCTTGCATGAAATTTCAATTTGAGTAAAACTTTTGAATTGTTACGTCTTTTATGCTGACATTACGGAGGCTTTTGACATTTTTAGATATGGCCAGATGAATAAAGTATGTGTTAAAATATGGGATATAGTATTAGGGTCTTATTTATAAACTTGAATTAAAAACAAGTCTTTATTATTATGTTATGTTATATTTAACACTTTTTAGTATTAATTTGTCACTAAATTGCACCAGTTTGTGGAGTTTAATCCAAAATAAAAGCTTAAATAGTCCAGTGCAATTAGTCATTATAAATAAAAATGACGGAACTTAGTTAAATGGATTTGAAGATTTTTTTTGGGGCTTCTATTATTATAAACTAAAAAGGTTTACCCAAAAAAACTAACGCAATTACGTAAATGAAAAAAAATAAAAAAATCTCCAAAAAAAAAAAAAAAAAAAATATATATATATATATATATCTTCACGGGTGCCTTACGGCGCCCGAGACCGCCTAGACGGCCCCAGGGTATCCAGCGGAGGGGTTTTAATCCCACCTCGTCGTAGCCGATGGTATGAGTCTACACCGAACAAGTGGCTAGCTCGTCGCGATGTTTTGAATAGACTCAATAACCCATCTATAAACAGTTTCACAAGTTGGTATAGTGAAACCGGGACCGACAGCTTAACGTGCTCTCCGAGGCACTAAAAAATATCTTAATTGTTCAATATTTATGTTAAGAAAATAATAACGAAAATGTTATAGTTTTTAAGGTTTTTATACAAAATTTATGAATATATAAAATTAGCTATAATTAATTTCTTATAGGAGGTGCAGATTTACAGGATGTTTTGTGTTTTTAGGGTCTCTTAGAAAAAAAAAAGTTTAAAAATACACCAGATAGAAGAGACCCATTTTTTTTTATTAACTTTTTAAGCATTTTTTTCTTTTAAAGTTGACATTTTGATTGCGTAGGTACTAAGTAATTTATGTATTAAAATACTTAAGAATATTCAAAAAAGAGAATTGGAGGTAGAAAGAGTCGGGTAAAAATAATTATAACAGAAATAATTTTATATTTAGCTTTTGAGAAAGAAACTTACAATTAAGAATATAAAACCAAACAAAAAACAGTTTGTTAAAGACTTACACGCGTGCGAAGTCGCAGGCAAATGTTAGTATTTACATTGCTGCCTTTTTGGAAAGTTTAAAAAAAAAGTCAAAAGTCAAAATCATTTATTTTATGTAAATCTTTACAGATATTTATGAATAGTCAAAAAATAAGTTTAACAATGAGGTCTTAGAGTGCGTTTGGTTAGGCAGCTATTCATTAACAAAATCGATATTGCCATTAAAACGGTTTTAGTGATATGAGTAAGTACTATGTTCAAAATACTTACTAAGAAACAGAATTTCCGGTGACGTCACTAACGTTCACCCATAAACGAGGAGAGAATACTTAAAAACGGAAACACAAAGAATAACGACCTAAAATGAAAGTTGTAAATTTTAGTTAACTGAAGATCATTACTGAAATTAATTATTCAGCCGACAACATTCAGAATCGCTTAGTATTGCCGTCTCTTTCTAGCTTATACTGAAAGGGTATTTGCTTCTCCCTTCGCCTCCCTTTAGATTAGCAGTTTTGAGTTAATTTGTTCAGTTCAGGATACCTTCCTTGGAGATAAGCGAGTTGATTCTATCTACTAAACTTTTGACTCGTCTTACTCTTTTTGTGCAAGTACTTGCTTTTTGATTTAAATTTACCTGTTTTTAGATACTTTTCATTAAATTAAATTTTCTTTGTCGCTTTTCTTATAAAAAAAGAAGGCATAACATAACAAATTTATTTTTTTCGAAAAAGTTCTGCACCCTAAGCATATTTCACTCTCTCAATGGTTAGCTGGTTGAAAATGCCTAAGGCATTAAGCTGGCCTATGTACAATTTTATGCAATAAAGAATTTGAAATAAATAAACTAATGATTAGTAACCTCAAATCACATACAAATAATTAAAGTGAGTATAATCAAATGAAAATATATATTATATCTTTGTTTCTGGTACACATAGTACAAGCCTAGAGCTTAGTTTGTGACCAGACTTGACCAGAGTAATATGTGGAAACTGTCCTACATATTATTATTATTAATTTAATCTATGAATAAATATTTATATGAAATTTGACATTACTATCCCCATTATAAGTTATGCATTCTTTTGTATTAACCGGCCCTTAGTTAGATATGCATACGAGTACATGGATATTGTATCTCTGGGTCGTGAGTTCAATTACCACTTAAAGAAAAATAATATGAGGATGTTTTTTATTAAATAACAGGAAGGAATAGAGACTTAACCAAGTGCACACTTGGAGGATATTAGACACAAAAAATGTAGGTATGTGCTTTATACCCAAATTTTTTGTGTCTTTTCATAAATGCCTGTAAAGATTTAGATGTATAATTTTGACTTTGACTTTACCTTTTCATGACTTTAATTAACCTCTCTATAAAATCAATATCGGTTTAGTTTAATTAGTTTTACTCGTAGCTAGTGGCTGAGTTGGTTAGACCTTAGACTTAAAAACACTTAGGTCCCTGGTTCAGACCCCTAAGTACCAATGAGTTTTTCATCTAAAAAAATATGTACATTTGTTTAACAAGACCACTATAGTGCTTCGGAGAGCACATTAAGCTGTCGGTCCCAGTATCGCTATACCAATTTGTGAAACTGTTTATAGATGGGTCTAGACTTCTAGAGTCTAGTATGTAGCCGGGATAAAAGTAAATAATATGTTTTAGGGTACCTTAGTCTAACAAGTGTCTAGGCTCTAGTCTAGGCACTATCTAGCTATCTATAATATAACTATCTTTAATTCATTAACTGAAGCTTAGTAAACTAGAGTTTTGTTATTTGTTACCAGGAGTTAGCAAAACTAGATTTTATATAATCAAATATAGGCTATAGTTGGAAGGAAGGTCTTCATATCTTCGTTAGGCCGACCGACCGGTCTCGTTACCTTCGCCCATAAAGGTGCAAAAACCGTCAAGTGACCTAGTCATGTTTCGGTTTTAGACCAAGAGTTCACCGGTTTTCAGGAGATTACAGCATCGATTTTTTGTCCGCGCAGGTAGTCTTCTTTTAGGGTGTGGTTACGAAATGGGTAGTTTGACTGACGATAAGGCAGCGAGTATTAAAATATACTCGAAATGCAATTATTTTTTGTCGCCGCGCATTTCGTAAATGCAACATTTAGTCGGCATGGTGGGAGCGATTAATATTATTATATGTAGGACAATTTAAACCCATTGCTCTTCACAAACTAAGCCTAAGCTTGTACTATGTGTACCAGAAACAACGATATAATACATATTATATTTTATAAACACCCAGACCATGATAAACTGTACAGAAAAATGTATTAATATTTTTTTTGCCATGGGTGGGAATCGAACCTACGACCTCCGTATACAACGCCAAAGGTGCAACTACTAGTCTACGGAGGCGTTTTATTTTTATTAGGTTTTGTAAAACAAACACTTTTAAAACGAAACCTAATATTAAAAATAAAACCGAAGAAAATAATTGTGTAAAGGCGCCTGTAATTACAGTTGTTTGTGTAATCGAGGTCTACATTTTAATTGGAAAATTCGAAATGAGACCCTGTTGCTAAATTAGCGTAAATCATATTAGCTATGTAGCCGTTATGAAAGCCCGGATAAAAGCAAGCAATATTTTTTAGGGTACCCTAGGCTGCGTAGGTATTAGGTACACGGGGAACTAATTTGTATTCTGTAAGCGATCTGGCCAGGCGGTACAGTAAACCCTTGCCCAGGTGCTAAAATTTAATAATATCTTAGTTGATACATTTACGGTATTTTTCTGTTAAATATTTTTTAGGATACAGTGTACCTAAAAGGGTTCTTTTTAGAGCGCCTTTAACTGTGGCAAATACCGTAAAGTTGTATTTTATAATATTTCTAAAATTATATTGTCGACTAGAAACTGTGGCGAGAAGATATTTTTTTCTCTTTTCTTAAATATTCAATCACTATCACTTGGTCACTTTCTCTACATACCTACGTCTTTAAGCATTTTTATCTCTTTTCTCGTGATACATGCAAACCAATTTCAGGAACATTTTAATTGCAATGTTTTTAAAACCATTTTAGTTTGTTATTAGATATTATCTCATTATATAACAAATATAAACAACGTGTAATATTAATAATACATGGCGCCATAAAGATATTTTATCAAAATTTTAGGATAGTATAAAAACAACCTTAAAAAATATATTAAATATACAATTATCTGAAAAAAAAATCAAGTCTCTCTTCCTGCATTTACCTGCATTTTTTGGCTCCAGTTCATGGTTCTAGTAATCTCATCGGTTCTACTCTAAACCCGTCTATCGGTGACGTCGAGAGTGTGAACATGACTAAAGATTCTTGGCGGCATATAAAATGAGCATTTACAGGGCATATTGCATTTTCCTCTAAAGATATTTTACATCGTATCTCCTATAAGGAACTCAGACGTTCTTTATAGGCATTTCATGATCTCGTTGTACGACCGACGAAAAATGATATATTTCTGCTCCACAAGGTCATAAACGGCAGAATTGATTGTGGCGAGAGGCTTAGTAGCATTAACCTTCAGGTGCGTCCAAACATATAGCGGAGTGCGCGGCTGCAAGGCGCGGCATGTCCAGGAAATAATTCTGCGCGGTTTAGTTAGGACTATTCCGACGAATGTTTGCGCGGCATAAAAACCATCCAGCATACTCTATGCTGGATGAACCGCCGCGCACACTTACCACTCTATGTTTGTATGCACCCTTAGGGTTTCATACAACTTGGCCCGACATCCGATAGAAAGCATCATTGGTGGACCTCGTGCAAAACAAATTTAGGTTTATTAAGTCCAATCATTACAATGTATAACACTTACGATGAGTTATCAAGTTCAGATCAATCGGACTAGGACATTTTTGATGCAAACTACCATCTTACAAAAATGGTGCTGAAGTTATCGCATAGAATATAAAGAAAATCCAAATGAATGTATCTCTACTATTGCGATTTCACTATTGATAGTTTTTACTATGAGAGAGAGACAATGTTCTTAGCTATCCATGGATCACGTGATTGGAAGGCAGGGGAATGAACTGAAGCGTTCCCGGACTTGAGACAGCGAAGAAGGTTTAAAGACTTTTAACACTCGCTTGCTCTGTGTTCGCTACCATCTCTACTCAACCAAATACTATATGATCCTGTTAGCGCCATCTTGGAAACACGTTCCATAAAAGTTTCGACGACTGATCTCGGAAGGCCAAGATCCTACAATATACTTTGAAGGAATTCCTCTTGCACCGACTTCCACTGCCGAAAAAAAAAATCTTAATTTTTTTTTTAGTAGATAGAATTTTTTAGTTTCTATCATTTGGTTTGTATATCTGTAATGATGGTCGGCCATTAAATTGTATTATGAAAATTGCTGTTACGTTTGGTATTTTTATTATATCAATTTAACTTTCATTAAATTTTTTGAACATCAAATTTAATGCATAATTTTCATACAAACCTTTTTTTAATTCAACTTTGTAACATAAAATTTCATCTGGGTTTTTTAAAAAGCTTATCCGCTAAATTGTGCAATAATTTAAAAATTCCTGACCCCTTAATTAATTTATAACGAAGATTTATGTTTAAAAAAATCCTGCGGCACCCTGCAAACAATATGGAGGGTTCGCGCTTAAATTTTTTTGCTTCGTCGCCGTTTTGTAATTGACCTAATTAGTGTATTTTACTTTGTTTCTGGTTCTAATTACCGCTCCACCTCCCTTTTGCAGTATTTTCAAATAAATATTCAAATTAAATGCTCTAAATTTAATTTTATATTGTGTAATTTATATTTCGCTTAATTAATAAATCAATCTAAACTAAATACTAGCGAATTTATTCGTGATTTGGGTAGAAAAATTAAAATATCAACTGGTGATCCTCTGAGCAAGGAGTACCTGGTTCAGAGGATCAGTATTGCTATCCAACGGGGTAACGCCGCTAGTGTCCTTGGTACCCTACGCCCATTGTCTCTTTTTCAAAATTATGATGATCGGGGAAAAACCGCCTCGAGATAGATCGCGGCGTATTGCGTATCAAATGACATAGCCGTATCATGATACGCGTATCCGATACGACACGTATCCGATACGCGGAGTGTATCATGATGCGAAGTGTATCATGATCGCGATCATTTTGCGTCCACACTAGCAAATATGATACGCGTCGATGCTACGCGACGGAGATCTGATACGCGAAAATGATCAAGTGTGGACCCACCTTTATGTATGCAGTTACAGTTTGTTGAAAGGCAACATTTTTATTTTTAAAACACAAATAAAAATATTTTGTTTGTGTACCTTTTCTTGTCATAACCATATAAAAAAAAAATATTTAGGACATTTTTTACACATATTGGCCTAGTCTGTATAAACTAAATTAAGCTATCAGGTACACTATGTGTACCTGTACAGAAAAACGTACTAATTTTATTTTGCCATGAGTAGGAATAAAACCCACCACCTCAGGATACAACGCCAAAGGCGCAACTATTATACTACGAAGGCGGTCAAATTATTATATTATAACTAATACCTAAACCTAATTCATGGATTGGAAGAAAATTATGGAGTAATTTAGCAAAAAGAAAATAAATATAGAATTATTAAGAAATACGCTTGACTGACCATGGATTGGCAAATATATAATACATTGAGAAGCGAAATAATATATCCAATCAGTTTTATTTCTGAAATATAAAACATGTTATTCCTATTTCTAAATAAAATAATTATTTCACTATAAACCTTATAGTATATTTAATATTCGAAACTAGTTATTGAAGATGGATTCGAACCCATGAAATCTGGATTCAATTAGGAGTGTTTTTTTTACAAAATCCGCTGGAAATATTTCACTTTACAGTCCATGAATAAGAAGTAGGTGCCAATAGCATTAGTAGTCGTTAGATACTAGACTTTGTAACTAAAAACTTTGCAGAAGGCTAATGCTGGACCTAGATGGTCCACAATCCCTACCTAGGTCATGGCAAGGGTTTTGATTCTTCCATTTTTGGACATACTACAATTCCCAAGAGAACAATTGCGGTTTCAAAAACTTTTTTGGACGACGGTTTGTATAGGAATTGAATTGATGTATCATTTATTGTATTTTATTATTATTATTAGCACACGGGATTTTACATTATTTCTCCCAAGCCGGCCTAAAAAGTCTATGAATAGGATATGCATTCATGGACCTTAATTAAAAATGCGGAAGGATATTGTAAAACTATCGGTTAAAAGTGTTTGTGAGATATTATGTGCGGAGTTGGAAACTATGCATATACAGACTCTCTTTTTATTAATAAAATGAACTGTGTTCTGTCAAACATATATGATTAAAATAAACAAATTTTTATATGTGGGGATTGACAAACAACGAACTGTATTAAATCATCACCTTGTACTTTTAAGGATGTTTTAAAATTATATATTAAATTACCAATAGGGTATTTGACTCCTTTTTGAAACCCGTTTTAAATGATTCTCCATTATATAATAATCACACTATATTGATATTTCCGGGATGTCTACTCTATTATTAATAAAAATCTAAGTTAAAGTTTGAATTTCCACAATGGCGCTAAAAACACTGTTTGCAGTCTATGTCAAGTGTGACGTCACACGCTAGTAAACAAAAAAGCACAGATTAAATAATCTCCTATATATTATACTCTTCTATTTCATCCACATGATTGTTTGATCTGTGTATTGTTTTGTTTACTTGCGTGTGACGTCACCAGCCATCAACCAAACAAAGATGTTTTTGTTATAAATAAAATTGTCAAAAATATTCAATTTTATTTCGTGTAATCTACAAAAGATATACATAATTTAGTTTAAAATAAAGTGAAATATGTTTTTTTACGCCATTGTCTGATAGGATGACCACAGTTTATAGTATATTTTTAATGTAGTCAAATAGCCTATTATCCTTACTATTTTATCATCAAATCAACTGGTCATTTAGTATCCGCACCCTGAAAGAAAAATCTTACCTCGACAAAAAATCGAAGCAGTAGGCTCCTAAAAAACGGTGATCTTGGCGGTATATGCTTTTGTGCCATTGTTAAAAATTAAAATTCATCAATATGGACTACCAATTACAATGTTATAGACCAGCTTGGGGATACCTTAAGTTTAGGTGCTCCAACTTATCCATTTTCCAAGATCTGTATTCAGAAGTTGGTAACATCAAATCTAAGTTTGGTCAACAAATGATTAACGCAGCACCTTATTGCGAACTCATCTGTATTCTATAGATTATACTTTGGTAGAGTAGCTCCATCAATGTCCTGTTTGGAATTTAGAACTTTTATAGCCACGTTTTTACAATATAAGCCTTAGGCTAGGTTGTATAAGAATTCGATATTGATTCTTGACGATCAGCAAAACCATCGACTCCTATACCGTGAGAGCTCGTTCGAGTTGTTTTTTGGTTCTACGTAAAAGTAAACATGAAAAAGTGAAACATCGTTGTTTGAAATGACTACTGCAGTTTGAGTACCTAATTAATTACAAAATATATATATAATATTATGAATTTTGAAAATATTATTTCTATGAAATGACCTAATTTTTGAACGAGAACTCACGTTGTCTTACCCCTAGGATAATAGAGTGTGTGAAATATACTAAAATTTATAATTGTTATTATTTACCTCTTGTGAATTTCCATTTCACCACTTGTTAGGTGTCCGAATACCATCGGCGAAATGAGGACGAGTTAATCCCTCCGCTGGGTACCCTGAGGCCGTTTAAACGGTTCTCTGGAGCCAAATAGGCACCCGTGATGGTATTTATTTATTATTTAATTTAAATTTGAAATAGACTGTCTGTCCAAAGAGATATTTAAAATATTGTCCAAATTGTTTTGTAAAGATTTACATTAAATAAGTATTTATGAGTTTAGCTTTGAAGATACTCGTCATACATGTGCCTTTTTATGGATTTATGAAGAATTTAGTTTGTATCTAAAAGAAATACTTTTGAAATTAAAAATTTAAAACGTATTTCTATAAAACCGCAAAGTTTTAAGGTTTCTGTGGACAGATAAAATTCAAGATATAGTGTGGGAACCAAAGCCTTACCCGCAGGTGAACACTTACCCTCTTCTTATATCCCCACCTTTTTATTTTTCTTACTAACAACATTTTGTTTTATACTTATTTATTACAAATGTTTACAATAATTTAAAAACTAATATGTTAAATCGTGGATCGTGAGTTCGGTTCAGAAGACAAAGACAATATGGGGCACGGCATGTTTGTATCTTTCTCATGTTAAGCAGACCTACAAAGTCCATAAATGGGGTCGGTCAATAAATTGTTGTTAAACAATATTTACGCTCCCACTATGCCGGCTAAATGATGCGGTTACGAAATGGGCGGAGACATGGACGTATTTGCATTAAGTACGTGTCTATTTTAATATCCTCTCCGCTTTAATGTAAAATTAATCGCCCGTTTCGTAATCGTACCTTGAAAGGAGACAGGAAAATGGGTGAACCCACAGACTAAAATCGAAGGTCACTTGACGGTTTTTGCATCTGTTATAGGCGGTGATAACGAGTCTGGTCCGGTTTATATAGAGTTTTTTATATCTGGAAGTTATGCAATATGTTTCGATGTTTTTTTATACATAGTATAAGTCTAGAGCTTAAGGGGCCTGGAGTCGACTGGTGCGAAAGGTCATTTTGTATGGAGAACGCGGAGTTCGCGATTACGAATGCAGTGTCCTTAATTGCTTACTGGGTAATATTTCAAGTGGGAAGTAAGTCTCTATAACTTCGTAAGGCCGATCGACCGATCTCGTTATCACCACCCATACAGATACAAAAACCGTTAGTTAGTTATCTTTCGGGTTTAGTCTGCAAGCTTACCAGTTTTTCAGGAGACTACTGCTTCAATTGACGATAACGTTGCGAGGATTAATATCCTCGCAACGTTATCGTCACAATAACAGACTCGTAATGCAAATTCATCTTTGTTTCCGCACGTTTCGTAATCGCATCATTTAGCCGCATAGTGGGATCATACGCATAGTTGTTAAACAACAACGTATTGATCGACCCAAAGTGTGGATTTTGGAGGTCTGCTTACCATCATGTAGATACAAAGTCACATGGCGTGCTCTTTTCATGCGGTTTTATGTTTATTTAAAACAATTCGATTATTGACAACTAGATTTTGTTTGTTTACTTAATAAAATTCAAAGTTTTAAAGTTCTCGTAAAGTTTGTTCTTTATTATGGTAAATAATTAAATAAATATATACACGTAAATAATTGAAAACAACAGAGTAGAATTACAAATTAATTCCGATGAACCCATCCATGTATATATTTGAGTTTGAAACCTCCAGTAACTGTTTAATTTAACTTGCTATTTGGTAACTATTAAACATATAATGACAGTGTCCGATACGACAAGGGTCAACACAGCCTTTGGCAATTTGAAAGGAATTCCCCACTTCATCTAAGTTATTTCATGGAACCCCCTTCTTTGATAGATTCAATCTTTACACTGAACAACAAAAGCTTACTTGCTTAATTTTCTTAAACATCGGTGCTTAACTTAGAAAATATATTTGAATTGTTAGTTAGGAGGCAGTAATCGATCGAGGATTATATTTAGGATACATATTGGTCAAATAACAGATTATATTCAAGCGATTAGGGAAGCTTTACACCCTACCCCATATCAGTTGAATAGCTGTAGAAATTTATCAATTGAGATAATGGAATCTGTGTTATTTGCTAAATATAATCATACGTAGATAAATTTAATCCATTAATCTTTAGTAATCTATATATATATAAATGAAACGCTGCTCACTAGTCTCTAAAAGTAAAAAAAAACGGCTTGGCCAATTTGAATATTTTTTATTTTATTTTGTTTGCTTTAATAACGTTGTGGTTGGAAAGGAAAAATAATAGGGAAAATCCGAAAGAATACCTAAAAAATTAAAATAAGGTAATTTTGTATGTAAAATAAACCCTTATAATTTTCAATATAAAATTACTTTATTTTCTATATTTTACACTTTGTAATGATAACATGTGTCACTTTTTTTCTATTCTTTTACCAGTGTGGAAAGGCTCTTTTATTATTTTTTTATGGAAGGAATCTTTCGAATAAACAACCTTGCTCGCTGTGTTGCATAAAATAAATAGGCATTAAATAAAATATTGGGGTTAAAATTAAATCACTGAAGTTAACGACGCGATACAATTTGAAATTAAACTAATTAAATCTATTCAACAGTTATTAACTACAAAATATATTATTTAATTTGGATCCAATACATTAATTATTCATGGAAACAACTAACATAAATAAACGTGCTAGCGACATCAAATAACATTTAATAACTTTATTATTTTTATAGTTAATAAAACAGTTTGGTTTCCATGCAAATATTTACCTTATTTGTGTATATTTAGAATGGATATAATATTAATAATAAAACAACTTAAGATCTATTTTAATATTTGTTTATGAATAATATAAAAATAGACGCTCAAATCTTTACTTGCGGTGGTTATTGTTAGGTAAAGTATTTTATACAGAGAATTTTCCTGCTGTATTTTTCCATATTTCTTTTTTGGATAAGTAGATGCGATATATTAGGTGGCTTTGAAAGGTTGTACTTTGGGATAATATAAGGTTCTACTGATCAAATCACTTTTAAAAAATCTTTTCCCATAGAACCATATGTAGCATATGAAAAAAAAAAAGATTTCACCATACAAACTAATGATGTTAAAATGACCAATTTGTATGCCAAACATTTTTTTCGACACATGGTTCCATGGGAAAAGTTGTTCGATTTAATCAGTACAGCCTCATATTAGTCAAGTCAAAGTCAAGTCATGTAAATCTTTACAGATATTTATGAATAGTCAAAAAAAAAAATCGTAAGTCCAAAGTACAACCTTTCAAAACGACTCATTATACAGGTCGTTATTATTAGATTGTTTTTAGGAGACTTTGAGATTTCTTGTCGAGGTTTCTTTCAGGGTGCGGTTACGAAACGGACGGTTGATTTGACGATAAAGCAGCGAGGATAGATATTAAATTAGTCTCGTAATGCAAATTTCGTAACTGCATCATTTCGTCAACATAGAGAGTTCAATATTGTTAAACACTATATTTTATAGATCCCATTGATGTACTTTGTAGCTCTACTTATCATCAGGTAGATACATGGCGTAAAGAAAAATGTCTGGTACTCTCTGTCTTCACACCTTTCACTGCCTTAGCGCTCCTGGGGCTTCAGGGAATTGGGATATCCAGGGTCCCGGAAGGTGATCATTTACCAGAACAAATAGATTATTAGCTTTCTTTACACAGACTGCGTTTACGCGCATGTTTTTTTCACGGACTTTTCAGTGACGAGATTGACCGATAGCAAGCTTTCAGTCCGAAGATTGTGATAACAGACAATTTTATTATTAACTTAACTACAATTATAATGTTGCACTCAATTAAACGAGACTATAATATATATATTATAGTCTCGTTTATATATATATATATATATATAAAATAGTGTAGCAGCACAAATGACAAAGTGAAAGAAACAAGTGAACGTCCTGAAAAGGACGAGTTTCGCAACAGTAAAGAAACAAGTGAACGAGTTCCGCAACAGTAAAGAAACAATTGAACGTCCTGAAAAGGACGGTTATTCGTAAATGTTCTCAAAAGAACATAAAATTATTGTGTGGGTAGTTCATAATTTTCTCTCGCAAAGAAGATCCATCTCGTGACTGATGTGGTAGCGCCGTGCACCAAGTTGAGGATTCAGCGTCGCCGTGTCGTTTTGAGACCGCTCGATCGCCCCGACAGCCGCCAATTCACCCGCAGCGTAGTTGGCGTTCACAGCTGCACACAGCATCACATGGCTCCTCTCGTCTCGACGGCCGCCCGGTAAAAGAGCGCGATGAGTCGTCACTATCCCCCCTTACGGGAGACGGGTAATTGTTACGAGGTCGTAACCTCCTTCAATAGTAGCTGTTCGCTACCCGTAACTACGGATAGGTCTTTGCGTGACCTTTTTACTGGTCGACGGATTCAAGGGGCTCTGTGGAGAGTCCGTGATGCTGGTCTTTCACGTGAAGCAATCGTGCTAGCCGTCCGAGTCGCTTTCGCTTCCCGAACTGCTATCACTCTCGCTCGTGAGAGGTACCAGGTCGCGCGCATATCGCCGTTTGGCATCCGGTGGTCTCGCATGCATAGGCGTCAGGTCCCGAATGTGCGGGTGGCCTGATGCATCTGCACGCGAGAACATAGGGGTGGTCAAACGAACGACGAAGTCGTGCAGTGTTTCCATCCGGAGGTCTCGTCGCAGCGAGTTATTGCGCATATAAAATGGTGCGCCGGTTATGAGGCGCAGGCTTTTACTTTGTTGGGCCTCTAATTGCGCCCTATGTTTATTCCCACATAACGCGTACCAGGCTGGTGCCGCGTATGTGAGAATAGGCCGTATATATAATTTGTAAATGGCCGCTTTGGTGTGTAATGGTAATCCGGATGACAACACTGGACGCAGCCGACAGCGCGCGACCGCCGCTTTAGCTCGCGTCATTGTGACGTGCGGCTTCATTTTCAGTTTGTGGTCAATTTTGACTCCGAGGTACATCACGGTTTTGGACCAGTCAACGGACTGTCCACAAAGCTGGAGCGGGGGCGGGGGGGTACGGCCCACTCCCCGGTCCTCTCTGCGGATGATCATTGCCTGTGTCTTTTTTACGTTTAAACGTAGGCGCCAGAGTGAAAGCCAGTCGGGAAGTAAATCGAGCTGTCTCTGCATGTAGACAGCCGCCATTTTCGCGTTTAAAGAAAACGAGAAATAGGCAGCGTCGTCCGCGTACAGAGCCAGCTCCACGTCCTTCTCGGCCAGCGGGATATCATCGGTATAGCAGCAGTAGAGAACCGGGGAAAGGCAGCTTCCCTGCGGTACGCCCGCTGCGATGGGGTGATTTTTGGAGCAAAGACCTTCAACAGTAACGTGGTAGCTACGGCCCTCCAGAAAAGAGGCTATGACTCGTACTACGCGACGGGGTATATCAGTTAGCAAGATTTTGAACAGAAGCCCGTTATGCCAGACTTTGTCGAATGCTTTTTCCATGTCGAGGAGAACCGCACAGGAGAAGATTCGCCTATCAGACGCCATCGTCATTCTGTGCAGGATTCTCGTCAACTGGAGAGTCGTCGAGTGCTCGCTACGAAAGCCGAATTGTTCGTCGCGAGGAGAAAAATGAGGCACGATATGTCGCAAAAGTAGCTTCTCAAATACTTTGGAAATCGCCGGTAATAAAGTTATCGGACGATAGCTTTCTGGGAGCTTGATATTCTTCCGAGGTTTAGGTATCATAATGATGCGCCCCTCCTTCCACAATGTCGGGAAGTGGCCCGTGCGCATAATGCCATTAAATAGGCGGGTGTAGGCTGCGATTGTTCACGGTGACATGCACCTGATGGCCATATTATTAATGCCATCGGCCCCGTGGGCCTTCCGTGGTTGTACGCGGCTGAAGGCACGCGCTACCATACCAGGAGAGAATATCACAAGGGGTTCCGTCTCGGGTATAGCGCCGTGGAGGCCGGCCTCCACTACGCGATCTACCTCTGCGATATGTTCGATGGATTTAGGTGGGTTAGGACGAAACTGTCCTTCTAGGCATTCGGCAAAAATCCGGGCACGATCTTCCGTTCGAAACCTCGGGGCTCCGTCACTATCGAGGAGGGGTTGAATCGTTGGTGGCGCACCGGACATCGAGGAGCACAACCGGTGAACTCCCTGTAGGTCACCGGTTGCATCCTGGATCCGAGCATCCCAGCGGTCGGCGTGAAGCTTGTCGAGGGCCTTCCTCACTCGGGCCGCGAGCGCGTTTAGGTCGGTCTTCACCGACGGGCAGCGAGTGCGCTGCCACAGTTTCCGCAGGTCCCTCTTACTTTTCAGTAAGTCCCTGATGTTCTGGGGAAGGGGTGGTGAGCCCCTTCGCGGGGGGGACTCCGTGGAGGCCCCCTCTAGGGACTTGCGGGACTGTACAGTCAGATCGGACGCGAGCCTATCCACGTCCGCCGGCGTCGAGATGGGGAAGGTCGGCGTGTGATCGTCGAGCAACCTTGTAAATTTTTCCCAGTTAACGCGTTTACGTGGCACTGGAAGAGAGGCCTTGATAGGGAGGGTGGACAAAGTGACTAGGACCGGGAGGTGGTCGGAGTCGAGGTCATAGAGAACTTCCTGCTCCGGGGAACAGGGCAGGTTTCGGTGAACTAGTATGTCCAGCACGTCCGGCGAGTGCGCGCTCTGCACAGGCAAATACGTCGGGCCGTACGGGCCGGACACACAGAACCCCGCCCGCTCCGATTCCCGCAGCAGGAGGTTCCCCGCTGGGTTTGTTTGGCCGGAGTTCCAAGCTGGGTGTTTACAGTTGAGGTCGCCGGCGACGAGGATCGGGACTTGCGTAACCAGCAGTTGACGCAGTCCCCTCGTATCAAGCTTCGCCTGCGGCGGCTTATAAATGGCATATAGGTGCAGCTCTCTGTCACCTATATGCAGCGCCACACCCAACGTGTAAAGGGATTGGAGTGACAGGATTGGGAGGGGTTGATGGATAATGTTCCTACGTACCAAGACCATTAGCCCACGATAGGCGCGGCCCTGGTCCGTAAGTTCATCTTTCCGGTAGGCAATGTAGTTGGGAATATTGAAGGGAATCGAGGAGGAGAGGAGGGTCTCGCTAATCAGCGCCACGTCTACTCTCTGATCTCTGAGGAAAATTTGCAAGGTGCGACGTTGCTCTCGCAGTCCGCGGGCATTCCAGTGCACGATAGGCGCGGCCCTGGTCCGTAAGTTCATCTTTCCGGTAGGCAATGTAGTTGGGAATATTGAAGGGAATCGAGGAGGAGAGGAGGGTCTCGCTAATCAGCGCCACGTCTACTCTCTGATCTCTGAGGAAAATCTGCAAGATGCGACGTTGCTCTCGCAGTCCGCGGGCATTCCAGTGCACCACGCGCAAGTAGGCGTGAGGCGCCTTACTCGTCTCTGCTAACAGTAAGTCCGGCGAGTCCGGACATAATGGCAGATTGAGGTTCCTTCCCGGCCTCGATAGCTCGTAATATATCGAGGAGGAGCGTGGCTACAGCCTTCACTGGAATGAGTTCCAGTGCTCTTTGCGCCACGTATGGTATCGCTGATGGCGGAGGGGCTGAGGGCCCTCCCCTTGGAGCGGTGGAGTCCGGTCCGGCTCGAGCCTTTCGGCTTTTACTTTTCCGGCCCCCTCGTTTTTTGCGCTTGGGAACGGAATTCCGCGGCGTTGGGTCGTTGGCCTGGGGTTGGAGCGTGGTGGGCAGAGAAGAGCCTCCCGCCACCTGCCCCGTCCTCACCGGGTCCGAAACTGGGGCCCTGCCGGCGGTCGACAGGGCTATGGTTCCCGCCGATTTGTTTCGCAACTCACGGCGAAAGACGGGGCAGGAGGTATTATTGGCGGTGTGATCGCCACCGCAATTGGCGCAGCTAGGTGCATCCTCCCGAGAGCGGGGGCACTCTTTAGCTGGGTGTCCTCCTCCACACCTGACACAAGCTTGCGGCCTGTGGCACATGTGTGAAGAGTGCCGAAATTGCTGGCACCTATGACATTGCGAGGGGCCCTTCTTTCCCCTCCAGGCTTCAATAATGACTCCCTTCATATCCAGCAGCTCGGTAACGCTGAATATTCCAGGAGTGAGGTCTGCGGTTCGTCGCAGCTGGGCGAAGAATATGCACCCGGGACGCCCGGCCCGACCCTGGATTTGTTTGACAAATTCAGGGTCGTATCCGAGCTCCCGGAGTGCTTCTTGGATATGCGGCTCCTCTGTATTGACCGGCAGACCTCTGATCGCAACCTTCAGGCTGCGCTCTGCCGGGAGTGAATAGGAGAACCACGATAGGTTCTCCTCTTTTTCGATTTTGGTCAGGTACCGTTGAACCTCTCGGAACTCGGTATCGCTGCGCGGCAAAAAACGAATGCCGTTCCCAAACGGCCGTGCGTTGACTGGATGCCCTAGCTTGGCTTTGAGCACCCTAAAATGAAATGCCCAGTTGGGCAGGCTTTCCACGATGAATGGGGGAAAGCGCGGTGGGGAAACCCGTTTTATACCCGCTGGGGAGATAGTGGCGTTTACCGTCTCGCCTGCGGCCGCGTTCGTAGCTGAGGGCTTCGAACCTATGGCCGCGGCGTATGAGACGGGGGTACCTGATAGTTCTACATCCATGCCGCCTAAACTTCGCGGTCGGGCCCCCTCGAAGGTAGGCTCAGCGGCGGCAGAGTGGCCGGCAACGGGTGCAGTGGTGGTGGCGGGGCGGGCGCCGTCGGTGGCTGCAGGGCGGGTGAAGCTCTGCACAGGGCCGGCGGGGCGGTTGGTGGGGCCGGGGCGGGAGCCCTCGGTTGCTGCGGCGGGCCCTCACGGGCTGGGCGGCGGCTGCGGCGGGGCCCGCGCGAGCGGGACCCACCGATTGGGTAGCAGGGCCTGGGCGGGAAGTGCCCGGGCGCTGCACGGCGATGCTGGAGCGTGCGGCGGCCGCAGGTTGAGGTGCGGCGCTTGCGCGGGCGGCGGCCAACGGCTGCACAGCTGCTCCGGGACGGGTGGTGGCTCCCGGACGCACGAAGCTCGGTTGAGCTGCGGCGCCGGGGCGGGATGGTGCGCCTGGGCGGGTGAGTGCGGGCCTAGCCGCGGGCGGAGGGCCGGTGGCGCTTGAACGGGCGCCCAGCGGGATGTAGCGCTGGGCGTCGGTGGTCAGGCGGGCGGCAAGGCCGGGGCGGGTGGTAGCCCCGGGTTGGGCAGAGGCGACCGGGCGCGCGCGCGCACACGCCGTGCTTGACTATATGCGACACCCGCGCCATCGAGTACTGCGGAGGGGAGGCTACGTCATCGGCATTAAGGCGGGGACGTTTCTTATTGGAAAACTATTTTAAATTATTATGTTTTGTTTACATTTGTTTTTAATAATTTCCTTTTATAAAATCATATATAAATACGGAAAATAAATAAGTAAATTCATTCAGTCACTACCAACCAAGAGTTTCACTTCTAAACCTACAAGTACACTAAGATCCCTAAAGTGGTGACCCCGAAGAACAAACAAGCCCTGCTGAAAAATGACGGAAGAAAACCAAGAAGTAGAAGTCTCTGCAATTTCGCTCTCAATGCGGATACCACCATTCTGGAGAGATAAACCTCGTCTATGGTTCATCAGTTTCGAGGCAGCAACAAGCGAACTCAAGAAAAGCCAGACGCAACTAGCTCAGATGGCCGTCGCCAAGTTCGAAAAGCAAGACATCGAGCAAATAGCAGATTTGCTGTACAACCCGCCCAAAGCCGAGCAGTATGAAGTTATAAAGAAACGCCTCATAACCACATATGAAGAGTCAGATAATAGACAATTTCAAAAACTACTATCAGAGATGGAGTTAGGGACACAAAAGCCGTCGCAACTTCTACGTAGAATGAAGAATTTAGCACGGGAGAAAATACCTGACGCAACCCTGCGACTTATGTGGAGCAATCATCTTCCAGCTCACATAAGATCAGTACTCGCCATCAGTGAATCAATAAACCCAGACACTAAGCTCGACGAAATCTCTCTGCTAGCTGACACAATAAGCAGAGACAAGCTGCTCGCAGGTGTCTACAATAGCCACTTCACTGCCAGGATCGCAAATAGAGGAGACATTGAACATCACGAGCCAGTTAAAAAAATTGACAATGGAGATCGCCGAATTCAAATCAAGACCTCAGTACGATAATCGGCCAACCACAATCGAAAACACAAAACATTGCTCCCGTTGCAACTCAAGATCTCGTGCACGACAAAACTCGCAATCACCATCGCGTTTCCGGTACGGCTCGCCATTACCGTATTGCTACTATCACCAGCGATTTGGAACGAAAGCAGTCAAATGCACACCGCCGTGTTCTTTCAATTAACCCCAGGAACAATTGTCGGGAAACTGGACAGGACGCTAAACGTGGCGGAACTTGGCGTCTCCGAAGCATCACACCGCCTATTTATTAACGACAAGTTAAACAAATTAGTATTCTTGGTAGATACGGGTGCAAATATATCCGTCATACCAAGAAGAAAAGGCATGCAAACCCAACCATTATCCTTCTGCCTTTACGCCGCCAACAACACAATCATCCCAACATATGGAGAAAAAACACTAGAATTGGACCTCAACCTGCGCCGAAGATTCAAATGGAAGTTTATCGTCGCAGCCGTATCCAAACCAATTTTAGGTGCGGATTTCCTCAAACATCATCAGCTCATAGTCGACGTCAGGAATAAAAAAATGATTGATGGGACAACAAACCTTTCATCGAAGGCCGAAAAAATTTGTTGACTCCACTGTATTTTTGGGAATCACAGTCGACTCCAAACTGCAATGGAGAGCTCATATAAACGCGTTATCTAATAGATTGAGCTCAGCAGTATATGCAGTCAGAAAGATCAGACTATTAACTGATGTGGCAACAGCCAGGTTAGTGTACTTTGCCTATTTCCATAGTATTATGACTTATGGTCTTATTATCTGGGGCTCAGCGGCAGACATAGAAACCATATTTATCTTGCAGAAAAGAGCTATTAGAGCAATTTACGGCATGAAGACCCGGGAATCCCTTCGAGAAATCTTTCCTGAAATTGATATAATGACCCTGCCCTCCCAATACATATTTGAGAACTTATTATATGTTAAGAAAAATTATAATATGTTTAATAAAAATGCAGATAGGCATACCCGAAACTTAAGAAATATAAACAAAATTGACATACCAAGATTCAGATTACAAAAAACTAATAAATGTTTTCTTATAAACAGTATTAGGCTATTTAATAAATTACCAAAATCAATTATAGAACTAAATGATATAAAATTTAAAAATTGTATAAAGCAAACTTTAATAGCCAAGGCGTATTACAAAGTTAATGATTATATTAATGACAGAGATGTCTGGAATCAGTCCTCTCTGCGTCTGGAATCTCTAAACTAATAGTAACTCATATTGTAATAATTCATAATACTTACTATTATAGGTATATATATATATATTTTTTTATACTACAATAGGTATTTTTTTATATATTTTTGGATGAGGTAATAACTTGTTATTGCTATAACCTTTTATCATTATTTTAATTTTAAATATTTACTATTTTCTACAAGGTAATAATTAGTTATTACTTAACATTTATGTTAATTTGTCTTATTTATTTTAAGTTATTTTGTTAACAGAGTTATAGAATACATTTCCATGTTTTTTTTTTTTAACTAGTTGATGTTTGCGCAGGCCTTGGATTCAGCTATGTATTTGGCCCTGCAATGTAGTAGTATACGTATCCAGCGGATTTCCTCTCCTTTGAAGGTGATTGCAGTGGTGGCGCGTGTGCCGGGTTCTGGTCTGCACCCTAAGGGCCTGGTTGAGCAGAAGGATGGCTGACACATACGTTACGTCCGTGATCGGGTGCTGCTGTGGGGGCCTTGGATCTCCGCTGGGCACGCACGTTTGATTGTTATCATATAAGAAGCGGAGATCCCGAAAAATCTTCTGCTGATAGACCGGCGCTGGCATCAAAGAAATGTTGTGTTCTGTAATTCTGTACTTTTAATATTGTAAGATAGTATATCTGCCTTGGGATGTTCTACGCGTGCTCTTCAGTAGGATGAGAGTATATACCACATGCTATAAGCATAGGTTTAAGTCAATAACCATGCAGGACCATGCTCCTCCGATGATACGGTACATGTGGAACATCAGAGTTTTTTACTTGCTGGTACCTTTTTCTCCAGGTTGTCTCTGAGGCGATCGACTTGTGATCAGCGTTTGCGCCCTAAAAGATACCTTTCATCTATCTACTTGTAGGTATATTTTGATTACCTATACTAAAGTATGTATATTTGGGGCGTAGCTATGGTCTGTTGGGTTGGTCGCCTTGGTGGCACTTTTGCAGGGCAGTCAACGATTGACAGGTCAATGGAACCAGCTAACCACCTAGTCTTAAACTGGTTGGTTATGTAGTGTGTGTTCGGTTGGGTTGTTTTTTTTTTTTTTTTTTTTTTTCTTCCTGCAAGGACAATAGTTTAATAGTTTACGATTTGTTTATTTTGTATTATATTCTCAACATTTGTCTGTGGGAGGAATGGCGACCTGGCCAAGTACACACAGGACCTTATATATACTTTTTTTTTTTTTTTTTGACTTATCATAAATGTCTGTAAAGGTTTACATGAAATAAATATTTTTGACTTTTTTTTGACTTTTGGCCACTTTCGTTCAACCTTCCGACATACCTACAATCCGCAGTATTGACATGGGGAAGTCTTATCATGACGTATTGGCAGAATTTCCTGGAATCACAAGATTAACTTCGATGCAGGTGAGCTCTAAACACGAAGTCAAACATTTCATCGAAACAACTGGACCTCCACTTCATTGTCGAGCACGTCCGGTACCACCACATCGCTATGAACAAGTCAGGAAAGAGTTCGAAAACATGATCCAGCAAAGATTATGTCGACCTAGCAAGAGTCCATGGGCATCACCCCTACACATCGTGCCAAAAAAGAATGGAGACCTGCGTGTATGTGGCGACTACCGAAGACTGAACACAATCACCAAGCCCGACCGCTATTCCATACCAAGAATCAAAGATTTTACATACCAGCTGTCCAAAACCAATATTTTCTCAACAATCGACCTCAATCGAGCCTACCAACAACTTAGTGTACGAGAAGAAGATATCGAGAAGACAGCCATCATAACACCAATGGGACTGTTCGAATTTCCACGTATGTGTCCAGGACTAAAGAACGCCGGTCAAACATTCCAACGATACATCCATGAAGTTCTGCGTGGTCTGATTTTGTATTCCCATTTATTGATGACGTATTAGTTTCATCATCAAACGAAGAAGAGCACAGAGGACATGTACGCATAGTATTACGACGATTAGAAGATAGCGGCATTACTATAAACCCTGCAAAATGCCACTTCGGACAAGAATCAGTCAAATTCCTTGGCTACACAGTTTCTGAAGATGGAATCAAGCCTCCAGAAGAAAAAGTCAAAGTTATCACAGAATATCCGAAACCAAAAACTGTAGAAGATTTAAAACGTTTTCTCGGCATGATCAACTTTTATCGAGAACACGTCCCGAAAGCGGCTGCATTACAAGCGCCACTTAATGCCTACATACACAACGCCAAGAAGAAAGACAAGACCGTCATTGAATGGAACAGTGAATGTAATGAAGCATTCGAAGCCTGCAAAGCTAGCATATCAAAGGCAACTCTGCTCGCTCATCCATCACATAAAGCTGCATTAGCAATCTTCTGTGACGCGTCAGACAATTCTGCTGGAGCCGCACTTCATCAATTTGTGAAAGAAGAATGGCAACCACTAGGCTATTTTTCCAAGAAGTTCAATGATGCCCAACGAAACTACAGCACGTTCGATCGAGAGCTACTTTCAATCTATTTATCAATCATCCACTTCAGAAAAATAATCGAAGGACGTGACGTCATCGTGTTCACAGATCACAAACCACTCACTTACATTCTCCAAAAGCCACCATCAGTCACAGAAACACCACGGCGCGCAAGACAATTGATGTTTATCAGCAAATTCACAACAGACATTCGTCACATCAGCGGCAAAAACAACGTCGTTGCCGACGCCCTAAGTCGCATCGAAAGTATTTTTTGCCCATCTATGCTAGATTTCGTGCAAATAGCACATGAGCAAGAAAGAGACAGAACCATACAAGAGCTGGCACAACGAAGCAATATAACTTTGAAGAAAGTAACACTGCCGCAATCAGCAACACAAATTTACTGCGAAACATCATCGTCCAATTTTCGACCATACCTACCAGAATCATTCAGACGAACAGCATTCGACGCCGTGCATAATATCAGTCATCCAGGAGTCAGATCAAGTCGAAAGCTAATGTCACAGAAATATTTCTGGCCTTCAATGAACATTGACGTTGGAAATTGGGCCAAACAATGTGTTCGATGTCAAGAATGCAAGATACAGCGTCACACGAGGAGCTCCCTAATGTCATTCCCACCTGCTGATCGATTTCAACACATTCACATCGATATCGTCGGGCCACTTCCTACATCATCTCAAGGTCATCGTTACTTGATTACAATCATCGATCGACTAACAAGGTGGCCAGAAGCGATACCTACCGAAGATATCACAGCCGAAACCGTCGCAAAAGTTGTATATGAAAATTGGATCACTCGTTTCGGTTGCCCAGAAACGCTGACTAGTGATCAAGGTCGTCAATTCGAAAGTGAACTATTTGCCAAACTAATGAACACCATGGGGATCAACAAGACTCGTACGACACCTTATCATCCACAAGCAAACGGCATGGTCGAGCGATGGCACAGAACGCTCAAGACTGCATTGAAAACCAAACTATCGGAAAGAACAGAATGGATGACCCAACTGCCCACGGTTTTATTCGGACTACGAGCTGCCGTACAATCCGATACCGGCGTCAGTGCGGCAGAACTAACATACGGCCACAACCTTCGGCTGCCTGGTGATTTCTTCGCTATACAACAACCTGAACGAGATATGGACCACAATTACGTCAGTCAATTACGGAACATCATAAACGCACTCAAACCATCTCAGGCACAAGCACAATCACACGAGAACAATCTGCCAATATTTGTGCACCCAGCCTTACATACATGTGAACAAGTATTTGTAAGAAACGATGCCGTAAAAAACCATTGCAACAACCCTATGAAGGCCCGTACGCAGTGATCAAACGGAATGACAAAACTTTCATTCTGCAATTACCCACACGCAAAGCAACTATTTCTATCGACCGTCTCAAACCTGCGTACATCGTCAACGACTACCAGTCTGCATCCAGCAGTAGCGCTCACTCTTCAAGCAACATCAATCATTCTTCAAGTAACAACACAGACAGAACAAGCAGACCAACGGAACCAGCATCTATCTTAAAATCAAGTACCACGGTTACCAGATCTGGACGCATAAGCAAACTGCCGGTACGCTTCGCTTGAGGGGGAGCACTGTAGCAGCACAAATGACAAAGTGAAAGAAACAAGTGAACGTCCTGAAAAGGACGAGTTTTGCAACAGTAAAGAAACAAGTGAACGAGTTCCGCAACAGTAAAGAAACAATTGAACGTCCTGAAAAGGACGGTTATTCGTAAATGTTCTCAAAAGAACATAAAATTATTGTGTGGGCAGTTCATAATTTTCTCTCGCAAAGAAGATCCATCTCGTGACTGATGTGGTAGCGCCGTGCACCAAGTTGAGGATTCAGCGTCGCCGTGTCGTTTTGAGACCGCTCGATCGCCCCGACAGCCGCCAATTCACCCGCAGCGTAGTTGGCGTTCACAGCTGCACACAGCATCACATGGCTCCTCTCGTCTCGACGGCCGCCCGGTAAAAGAGCGCACACGCCGTGCTTGACTATATGCGACACCCGCGCCATCGAGTACTGCGGAGGGGAGGCTACGTCATCGGCATTAAGGCGGGACGTTTCTTATTGGAAAACTATTTTAAATTATTATGTTTTGTTTACATTTGTTTTTAATAATTTCCTTTTATAAAATCATATATAAATACGGAAAATAAATAAGTAAATTCATTCAGTCACTACCAACCAAGAGTTTCACTTCTAAACCTACAAGTACACTAAGTTCCCTAAAATAGTATTCTAGCTTAGAACAGTTATTCCTTTAATAAAATGACAGATAGAGCCACGGACGTTAATATTTTTGTATGGGAATAACCGACTGTTATCATTAACGTAGAGTATAGGAATCCGTCATAAGAAAATACTTAGATATACCTAGTTATGATAGGAGAAAGAGTTAAATAAAAATATTACATAACATGCCGCAGTATTCAAAGGCAGTATTAATAAACCGCCCACTATCTTGAGATCGCTATCAAAAGCAATATTAATGAGTGTATATTAAATCCCATCAAAAATATAAATGTAAGAATTCTGCAAGTTTTGTACGAAAATACTTTGATAACAAAATAGTTGAGATATAGTATAGTGCCTAGATTTGATTTTCCCAAATAAGACTTTTTTTACATACATATCATCACGGGTGCCTTACGGCGCCCGAGACCGCCTAGACGGCCCTAGGGTACCCAGCGAAAGGGTTTTAATCTCACCCCGTTGTAGCCGATGGTATGAGTCTACACCGAATAAGTGGCTAGCTCGTCGCGATGTTTTGACTCAATAACGCATCTAAAAACAGATTCACAAGTTGGTATAATGAAACTTGGACCGACAGCTTAACGTGCTCTCCGAGGCACTATAGTGGTGTTGTGAAACAAATGTACATATTTTTTTTAATTAAAAACTCATAGGTACACACCGGGATTCCAACCAGGGACCTTAGTGTTTTTAAGTCAAAGGTCTAACCAACTCGGCCACCACGTATATAAAACCGATGTGTACTAATTAATTTTTAAATATATTAAAAAAAATACATTTGTTTGACAACACCACTAGGTCACCGAAGCACTATGCCTCGGTAAGCAAGTTAAGCTGTCGATCCCAGTTTCTCTATACAAATATGAGAAACTGTTCATAGATGGGTTATTGAATCTATATCGATATATCGCGACGAGCTTGCCACTTGCTCGGTGTAGGTAGACCCACACCATCAGCTATGACGAAGTAGGATTAAAAACCCCTCCGCTGGTTACCCCAGGTTTTTTATATATTAAAAATATTTTTTAATTATGAGTTTAAGCAAATAAGAGATGAAATATATACAAGGTTAAATATTTAACATAAAACTCTTGTATTTTAATTTTATAAAGGCTTATAAATACGCCCTTGAAAATTCCCTGGCAGTAGAAGATTAGCAGCGAAATTGATTTCGAACACCTTTCGATCTTTCTTCAATTCTCTGTCTGAGAAATTTCAAGCGGAACCTTAATTGGGTATTACTTTTTGCACTTAAGGTATCTATAACATAGGCGCGATTATCCCCCAAACTTTTTACACAAACACATGAACAGGCCTTCTAACACTCCAAACGCTATACACACACAACAACAAAATTCCCTTCGGCTTATAATACCATACTTCCACGGGGCACACAAAATTCAAAATTTATTAAAGGATAGCTTCTCTATCCTTAAAAATAATAATATTACACGAAATCTTTTGGAAACGTGCCCTAGTGTAACGTATAAACAAAATCAAAATTTAAAAGCTATTTTGGCAAAAAATAAAAATACACGGAGCAATAACACATTGTTAGGTACACACAAGTGCAACCAATCTCGTTGCAAAACATGTCCCATAATAAATTCCGATATCAATATACAAACTCACCATAACCCTGTTGTCATCAAAATTCAAAATTTCGCACAATGTACTACTTCTCATTGCGTATATATGCTGGAGTGCAGATTTTGTAACAGTTTTTATGTGGGAGAAACTACGACACCCCTTCGTACTCGCATGAATGGACACAGACATTCGGTAGATTCTCAAATTAATAATATTTTACCTGTGCCCACCCATGCGCGTATACATAACACTACCTTTAACAATTGTTTCACAGTAAGAGTATTAAATAGTTTTAGGAAAACTCCCTAAAACTATTCGGTCTATTGATTTAAAAACATGGGAAAGCTCTTTTATATGGCAGCTTGGTGCATACTATAGCCCTGGTCTGAATGTAATGCATTAGGTTTTGTCTAACTTGTTTTGTAAATTTATTAATATCGAACCAACAATGGACATAATATGCTGATGATGTTTTCCATAATGGGCTAGGTGGTGATGATATTTTTCTAAAAAATAAATACAAAACTGTATAGTGCATTACCTTTACCATTGCTAAAAGACATAAAATTACTTCTTCAAAATTTATGACAAAGACCTTCAGTCACTGTCACTGATGACGCCGCTCCATAGAGAGGCGAAATATTTGGCAATAAAATTTTATAGCTTCAATTTATATATTTTACCAAGTAAGAAACACATCTAACACACTTTATTTGTTTCAGATAATCAGAATAAAGGAGGAATTTTGAGTAAAAAAATTGTATGAATATTTTAGGTTTTAAAGATATAAGATTAACAGGTCTTCTATTTGTATTATGCCCGATTTTACCAACGATACCTAACTCTAAAGGAGCCCCTAAATAAGAATTTTGACATATTTGTTATGCAACAACTGTCATTAATTGTCCCTGAACTTTGTTACGGGCTCCCTAAAGTTGGTGAAATCGGGCATTATTCCTCTATTCCTCTAATTCATTAATAAAATGTTAGTTCGGGCACCAAGAACGGCTCAGGTGCCGTTTTAGCCCGCGTTTTTCTGACTCGCGGGCTATGCGTCACTTTTAACGTACTAAGGTCTACTAATATTCCAAATTTAAACTTTTTTTTTCAACTAGATTGCAGGCTCAGTATTAGTAGAAGGGTTTCAAGGGTTTTATCATTAAAAACATAATTGGGACCCTAAAAAAATTAACAAAACTTATAGTAGTAATAACTCAATCAAATTTATAATCATTTTCTTTTTGACAGAGAAGAAACAATAAGTAACAAATATTCTTATTAAAGCATTTCTAATAATAAAATATTCACAATAATATTGCTTAGACGACAACAGGATATAACTGAAAGGGAAGATAAACATCTTTGAACCGTATTACAAAAGCATAGGGTGCACAGTTGAATATTTTGCCCTGTATCTGATTGTATAGTAAAACCTTGTGATTACCAACCGACATCCCGCAACAGTATTAGCTCCACAATGACGTTTATCATCATTTATTTAATTAGTTCTCAGAGTTGTCACTTGGCATAGAAACTAAAAATATAGACAGGAATAACTAAACATTTAGTGTACAATACATGATATAGAATGGCATAATATCATGAAGGTAAAAACCGTGCCCATCCGCGCGCCGCTGGGCGCGTTTTTTTAGCTTCATGCATAATATAATAACAATATGTATAGCCCTGAGTAGAGAGATAGCCCTAAGTATTGCCCTGGTCACAAACTAAGCTCCAGGCTTGTATAGATAACTTAAACAAACACCCAAAATCAATACTAACTTTAGCAATAGATTCTACTAACATACTTATAATATAATAAATAATATAATAATAAATAATAAAAGATAGATATAAGAACATTTTTGATCGCGGAACGATTCATGTAAACTTGAAATGGTAATACGCTGAATAACGCTGAAACGACTTGTGCTAAAAAAAATCATTTCGTAGCAGCACTGCTAACCGCGTTACGCGGCCATAATACATGTGATGACATAATTCGTATGCAAGAAATCTATAATAAAGCTTCTCTGGTTATAAAGATTATATAATAGAGACACAGGGGATATCCTCCATATAAAAAATACTGGTAAACTGACTCAAACCACCATAGCACAGTTTTCTAGTATGGAAGTCAGTTTATTGCACTTGTACAACAATTTTACTAAGTAAACATTATTATTATTTAAAGTAAAGTGCTGTTTATTTTTGTGTAAAAAAATATGTGAACATCTGTATAACCTATATTCCAACGAATAAATGAATTTGTATTTGTATTTGAAAATTAAAAAATGAAATTTGACTAACGCAAACACAGAGACCGACAAATTGACCGAATTGTATTAATCTAAAAAAAAATACTTTTGCTCTTTCTAGCAATATTAAGGCAAAGTGTCAGTCGGTATCATCCCAAACAATAGGTTTCAAGACGACGACGTTGGAAGCAGTGCCCTTAACTAACTCCTCAACGAATCATTTAACAATATTTGTAGCACAACTCTGTCTGTAGCCGACGTTATTATGCTATTAGTAATACTATTATAAATGATGATTGAGAACACTAAGGATGTTTCTTATTGTTAGGTAAAGGATTACGTTTTACCCTCTTGTCAATTTACGGACATTAAATTTTTTTATCTATACAGGGTGAATTTTTCAAGTGTGCCTTCAAGGCTAAATCCTAAACTACAAGGAATAGCAAAAAATGCTCAAAGGATTCTCGGGCCGATTTTGATAAAAACTAAAACTGCATTATTAGATTTTTTTATTATTATTCTCCTAGCCGGAAATCAAACTGATTTTGAAAGAAAAAGCTCAACTTTATAAATAATTACACCAGCTGATAAATAAGAATCAAATGGTCGAAAGTAACTTCAAATGGCGAACTAAAGGAAAGTGCTCATTTTTAAGAAAATATGTTTAATGTTTTTAAGCCCTAGCTAATAAATTGTTCAAATGATGGCCATCATTTGAACAATTTATTTATATTATTTCGCTATTCATTGTAGTTTAGGATTTGGCCTTGAAGGCGAACTTGAAAAATTCAACCTGTATATAAATAAGAGATTGTCCTGACTGATTGACTGACTGATGCCCGGTTTCTGAGGTACTTTTAACGGCAGTTTATCGATTCGATAGCGCTATTGGTTCGATAACTCTTAGAAGTGCGTTTCTGAACATCGCAGTGTCAGATAAACTCCGTTTAAACTGAGGTTAACTTATCTGACATTTGGGTGCCGTTTATCGGTTCCATAACTTTATTTGACGTTTTGAATGTGACTAAATACTTGAAATTTTTAGATTATTGCGTGGTTATTTTATAGCAAAGTGAATTTTAATAGTACATTTAAAAATTATTTTATAATAGGTTTATTTTTTTAAAGAGTGACATTTTGTTCACGGCGTTCAATACAGCCACTGCTAAATAACGGATAATCATAATTTCTTAACTGAAATAGTTTCTGATGACTCATTTAAATTCGAAAAAGCTATTATTACAAATAAAACATGTATTGAAAACGAAATAAAATATATAGAGTCAAATTTAAATTGACATTTAAAAAAGACCCATCTAGTGGTAAATTTAGGAACTACTTATCGGTTACATAGTTATTGAACGGCTCGTTGCGTATTCAGAAACGCAGCGACAGTTAACCGACGTTTATCCCATTCATAACTTTATTGAACCAACAACTATTAAGAACTTAACTGACGCATTCAGAAACCGGGCATTACTCATCATCTCCCAGTCGAAACTACTACAGCTAGGAACATGAAAGTAAAGTGAAGTGAAAGTAAAGTCTTTTGTATTGCAGAGGCCGACTAAGAAGGGATTTTTCAAAATTCGAATTCCAAGTGGGTGAAAAGGGGGAAAAAATTTTTTTCAAAAAAGTTAACAACTCAATAATGGAAGGTGCTACAGAATTGAAACTCAATTTGTATTTTTTTTTATTGAATTTTTTGGTTTGTTTGTTCGCGCATCACGTGAGTCACTTATTGGATTAAAAATCTACTTCATCATATCAGCCTTTCACGCGTCCACTGCTGGAGATAGGCCTCCCCCAAGGAACGCCACAACGACCGGTTTTGCGCTGCTTGTAGCCATCGGTTTTCCGCGACCTTTTTCAGGTCGTCGGTCCATCTTGAGAAAATCTACTTATTGAAAGATAATTGTGAGTAACATTTAGCGTTCATTAAAATCGATCTACAGAATATTTTTTTAAATATTTTATTTTATTGGAAACCTCATAGCGTCTTGACACGTGTTGTGTCGAGTCGTTGTTTTCTTGTTTTTGTTATAAGATAAAACGCAAACGACTAGTAATTAGTTGCGGGCAATGGCTAGTAACTAATAATGAAATTTATATACATATAAATTAAATAAGCAATGTATAGCTTTATACGATTATTATTTTTTACTCAGATCCTATATTTATCCAAACCAACAAAAAAGCTTAACTGCCTATTAAAAATATACATAGTCTGGCCAGAAATACTGTTACAATTAAAAAATATATATAATTACATTTGAATTTAGAATCTGTCATTTTTATACGATTGTATGGTTTTCTCATTTCGGCGCCAATACATTGTACAATATTTTGCGACATTAAAATGAATTAGAGTGATAAAGAGAACCGAATCGCTGTGATTGCATTACACAAAGTAGGTATGGAGCCTAATGCAATTTTTAAAACCCTTCATACACTTGGTTTTAGTCAAATGTTTATGTACCGGGCTATTAATAGGTACAATGAGACCTCCTCTGTTTGTGACAGAAAAAGATCTGGCCGTCCACGTAGTGTTCGTACGAAAAATGTGGTCAAAGCAGTAAGGGAAAGAATTCAAAGAAACCCTGTCCGAAAGCAAGAAAAAATATCTCGGGAGATGAAGATAACATAAAACCATGTCGCGTATTTTAAAAGATGACTTAGGACTTGCCTGTAAGAGACGCACTGGTAATTTCTTAACTGATAATTTTAAAAAGATTAGGATGGTAATCGAAACCAACTACTGAAGCGGTACGCAAAGGCAGGTCACAGAAAAATGTTGTTAACGGATGAGTTTTTTTTTACAATTGAGCTACATTTGAACAAACAAAATGACCGTATTTATGCTCAAAGCTCTAAGTAAGCTTCCCAATTAGTCGACAGTGTGCCACGTGGGCATTATCCGACTTCAGTGATGGTTTGGTGGGGTGTTGCTATGAAGTAGTGACCGAGCCATATTTTTGTGAAAAAGGTATCAAAACATCAGCACAAGTGTATCAAGATACCATTCTTGAGAAGGTAGTTAAGCCCCTTAACAACACCATGTTCAATAACTAATTATGGTCCTTCCAGTAAGCTCGGCGTACGCAGTCTTGGTTGGAAGCGAACGTTTCGGACTTCATCAGAGCTGAAGACTGGCCGTCGTATAGTCCCGATCTTAATCCGCTTGATTATGATTTATGGTCAGTTTTAAAGAGTACGGCTTGCTCTAAATGCCATGATAATTTGGAGTCCCAAAAACAATCCATGCGATTAGCAGTGACGAATTTTCCCATGGAAAGAGTGCGTGCTTCTATTGATAACTGGCCTCAACGTTTAAAGGAATGTATTGCAGCCAATGGAGACCACTTCGAATACGCTTTTTATATTTTAAATTACTATTGACACTACCACCTCAATATATTTATGAGAATTTATTGTACGTAAGGAAAAACTTAAATATGTTTAGTAAAAATAGCGATATACCAAAGTTTAGACTGCAAAAAACTAATAAATGTTTCGTCATTAACAGTATAAGGTTATTTAATAAATTACCTAAAAGCATTATAGAGCTGAGTGAAATAAAGTTTAAGAATTGTATAAAACACATTTTAATCAATAAGGCTTACTATAGCGTAAAATACTATTTTGACGATAAAGACGTCTGGAACCGTCCTTATATGCAATTGAGGTCTCGCAACTAGTGAACAAATTACTTATTACATATGTAGAATGAACCCTAGCTTAGTAGTGTCCGATATTGTAATAATTTAATATTACATAATTTATTTTTATTACATTATGTAAATTTTGTTTTTGGATAAGGTAATCAGTGATGATTACCTGCTTATTTATACTACAGTACTGTGTAGTTCTGTACATTGGTACAGTAACAAATTATCTGCCATAGGGTGTTTTGCGCATGCTGATCGGTGGGGTGTATTTTGAGTATGCTAATATATATATATATATATATATATATATGCTATATAGCATAAGCAAATCAATGGCTGTGCTTCTCTTTTAGTTTGTGTGAAGCACTAGAATTTTTTACTTGCTGGTTTCTTTTTCTCCGTGGTGTCACTGAGCGAAACGACTTTACGAGTTACCCCCGTATTCTAAGACGTATCCTTAACTCCACTTTACACTCAAGGAACGTCTGTCTCTTTCCACCAAATGTCACCTATAAAAAGCAAGTTGAGACAGACGCTCCTTGAGTGAAGAGTGGAGTTAAGGAAACGTCTTAGAATACGGGGGTTAGTATACCCGCCCTTAAAAATACCGATCTTTATACATTTACATATATATATGTGATTGGTTACTAACCTTTTATTTAGAATAAATATTTAAGGCGTGGATATGGTCGGTGAAGTTGGTCGCTTTGGTGGCTCACTTGTATGGCAGATAATGTATGACAGGTCAATAGAATTAGCTAACCACCTAGTCTTAAACTAGTTGGTTATGTAGTGTGTGTTCGGTTTGGTAGTAATTTTCATATTAAGATTTCTAAATTTAAGTTCTAAATCTGATATCGAGGTATAATAAATATTTGTCGCTCTTTTAATAATGAATAGCTGCCTAACCAAACGCACTCTAAGACCTTATTGTTAAACATTTTTTTTTTGACTATTCATAAATATCTGTAAAGATTTACATGAAATAAATGATTTGATTTGAACACACTGTAAAAGTAATAAATGTTATTTGCAATAGAAAAAAAAAATGTTACAGTATTTATGGCAAGACTAGGTATAAATGGACCATGTAGTTGCCTCCAACCTTATAATTACGTTTTATTGAAAATTGTTAAGGAAATAAAAAAATAAAAAAATATTTACTTAGTTCACGAGACATACTAATAGACGGACGTACACATAAATGTATGAGTTACATTTTTTGATATTTGAAAAAGGTGATAAATGTATATAATGTTGACAAAGTAACAAATTTAAACCCCCTGACCTATTTATTTATTCACTCATTTATGCTTACTAAGTGTTTTTCTGTTTTTTCTTACGATTGAAGTTGATTTGGCTTAAGGCATTAAGTTCCCGCGGGATCTTTTGTGAACTAACCCCATTTCTTTGTTACCTTTTTCCTTATCCTCAAAGATTGCGAGGCGTACTTTAGGATAACGTTTAGATAATACAATATATACTACTAGCTGTGCCCCGCGGTTTCACCCCCCAAAAAAAAACGGCCCCAGCCTAGTGGTTAAGTCACTGCGCAACTGATAACAAGATTAAGCAGATGACAACAGGGCCGGACCTGGGATGGGCTTTATACAACGAGGCTATAACATCATAAACACAGCAACAAGCTCGACACTTGTTAGGTGCTGCCTCCGAATACCATCGGCGAAATGAGGATGGGTTAATCTCTCCCTGAAGCCGTTTAAACAGTTCTCGGGAGCTAAAAAGCACCCGTGATATTTATTAATTATTACGGAACTAGCTGATCCGCGCAACTTCGTCTGCGTAACTTTAACCGTTTACACCCTCGCAACGTACGCTCTCAAAAGGAATAATTTTCCCCCATTTTTGCAACATGTTTCATGGTTACTCCGCTCCTATTGGTATGTAGCCTTCCTCGATGAATGGGCTATCCAACACTAAAATAATTTTTCAATTCGAATCATTAGTTACTGAGATTAGCGCGTTCAACCAAACAAACAAACAAACCCTTCAGCTTTTTAATATTACTATAGATTATTTAGTACAAACTGTTAATAGCATGGTAGAGGTAGAGGTGGGATTAAAAACCCCTCCGCTGGGTACCCTGAGTCCGTCTATAAGCGGTCTCGGGCGCCGTAAGATACCCGTTATGTTATGTATGTATGTATGATTCGTTTTACACACTCATTTCTCTTATAGAGCCAATTTGGCCTTTGACGAGCGATTTAAGCACAATCGCTCGTCAAAGGCCAAATTGGCTCTATAAGAGAAATGAGTGTGTAAAACGAATCATACATACATACATAACATAACGGGTATCTTACGGCGCCCGAGACCGCTTATAGACGGACTCAGGGTACCCAGCGGAGGGGTTTTTAATCCCACCTCTTCATACCCGATGGTATGTGTCTACACCGAACAAGTGGCTAGCTCGTCGCGATGTTTGGAAGGACTCAATAACCCATCTATAAAGTTTCAAAAGTTGGTATAGTGAAACTGGGACTGACAGCTTAACATGCTCTTTGCGCTAATAGTGGTGTTGTTAAACCAGTGTTTATATATTATGGCTTTTTCACATTATTCTGTTATCTTTGTGCACCCTATATTACAATTTTCACTCTCCTAAAGGTAGCTGGTAGATGATGCCTAAGGCATTAAGCTCCCCTTTGTACAAATATTTTAAAGCAGTAAAGTATTTAAATAAACACTATTAGACTGATGAAAAATACTACATTCAGGTAATTTTTAAAACATTTTCTGCTACAGTGCTACGGCGTAGTATATTGCTACGATTATTTTGTTAAAAGGTGTTGGATGAGCCTAAAAGGGCTCACGAAAAATAATTTAGGTGGGAGGGAGGTTAGTGGGGAGGTTTCTATCTATAACTTTGCTAGGCCGACCGACCGGATCCGCTACCACTGCACATATAGATGCATAAACTGTAAAGTGACCTAGTGTGGTTTCGTTTTTTGACCTAGTGTTGTTTCGTTTTTTGGGTTCGACGGTTATCAGGACTACTGCACCATTTTGTAACGCACCCGGCATAATGGGAGTAACCGAGTGTTTCTGTGTTATAGCATTATTGTTTCTCTTTGCCAGCAATGTGATGTAATGAAAGTATGTATTTTCCATGTAAGTGAATGTATGTATGTTCTTATGGAAAATAAAGATTCTTTAAACCTTAACCATGGTATATGAGCATACTATTAAACAATAATATATTGATTGGCGCCATTTATGGACTTTGTATTTCTGCTTACCATCAGGTAGCAAAGACATATGGCGTGCTTCAATGCAAAAAAAAAGAGTAAGAACAAATACACCGACCCTCCAGTTTCTAAAACGCTGATCAAATTATATAATGATTAAAATTAGGTAACAAACACATGATTAATAAAAATTTACGTGGCGTGACATTCTACCAATCCTTCTTAGAGCACCTTCAAATTGCACTTCCCATTTGTCACTTTACGTACCTCATTGTAATTGCTTAATTTACTTTAATGTCTTGTAAGGCTAATTATGAAATAAACTATTTAATTTTGTTGTATTTGTATATATATATATATATATATATATATATATATATATATATATATCTTCACGGGTGCCTTACGGCGCCCGAGACCGCCTAGACGGCCCCAGGGTATCCAGCGGAGGGGTTTTAATCCCATCTCGTCGTAGCCGATGGTATGAGTCTACACCGAACAAGTGGCTAGCTCGTCGCGATGTTTTGAATAGACTCAATAAACCATCTATAAACAGTTTCACAAGTTGGTATAGTGAAACCGGGACCGACAGCTTCACGTGCTCTCCGAGGCACTATAGTGGTGTTGTCAAACAAATTTACATAATTTTTTTAATTAAAAACTCAATGGTACACACCGGGATTCGAACCAGGGACCTTAGTGTTTTTAAGTCCAAGGTCTAACCAACTCGGCCACCACGTTGTATTTGTATTTGTTAGATTATTTAAATTTAGAAAAATCCCTCTTATGCTCAGTTTCTGGAACGCTGATCGATTTTTCAATCTTCAAATAAAGCCCACTAAATAATTAGTATGAAGAACTTTATATATTTAACAAGTTATCTGTCAAATATCCTTATCTGATAAAATTCCCTAAGTAATTTAATATACCTATTTGTTATAACTTAAATTTTCTTTATAAGACTGAAACCCTATCTACATGTAGCTTATAAAAAAAATTACTTGTTAGTTTTATATATTATTTTTATATTAGCCTAGCTAACCTGCGTCGTATATCTTTATATTAATTTTAATAATTAACCTAAAATTAACAGTAAAAAACTATTAAAACCAGCATAGTTGATAATTCAAGAGAGTTGTTCAAATGAAGTAGTAATAAAAGCATAGATAAAAAGCAAGCATTTTTACTTAGCAAACTCTTTCTCCCTCACCTTTGTTGTGGCGAAGCATCACTTGAGGTTGGTATGCACGTCACTTGATTGTGGACCGAGAGCCTAGTTTATATATAAATGCAACTATTATTTTATAATTTTGAAATCAATTATTAATTTAAAAGTAAATCATTATAAGCTATGGTTATGACTACCTAAACCTATAGACATTTCTTGTTTATATGGGTTTTGCTTGGCCTATCATCACAATAAATTTCCCTTATATAATTATATAATATATAAATAAAATAAATAAATAAATAATCTTTATTTTGCAAGAATATGGTTACAAAGGTGATACATAATAACATTAAGATCTACATACTCTGCCAGTTTTGGCATGCAAAATGTTAAACAATTAGTTAATTAACAAATCACTAAAATCTCAATGAAACCCAACAAGAACAAAGCACACTATAAAAAAAAAAAAACAATAAAACACCATCACTTCCGACTGAACAAAACACATTAAAAAAATAATAAAACAATAATTAATGAATTAATATTAAATAGATTGTACAAACTCACACAATATGTATTATATAAAAATATTTATTTAGATTTAATATTTACTCGTTATTTTAGCTTTTCATCTAAAAATTCCTTAACGCTGTAGTATCTTTTTTCCAACAATAAGTCGAATAGTGATTTCTTTAGATGTCTTAGATTCAATTCGGTGTAAGGTTTAGGTAAATGATTATATATTTTAATTGCCATGCAATAACAATTTCTTGCGCATAAAGTGAGACGTTGTCGAGGCATATATAATTTATGAATGTACCTCTCGCTGCGGTACTCCATGTCACCGTTGGTTTTAAATATATTGTGATGTTTGTGTACAAAAATTAAAATTTCGTACACGTATAGACATGGTAGCGTTAGTACTTTTAGTTGTTTAAATAATGGTTTACAGCTGTCCAGGTAATGTGCACCACATATTGCCCTTATACACTTTTTCTGAGCTAGGAACGCTCTACTTACTTCCAATTGCAGTATTTATCGATTATATTATTAAGAGTATTGGATACAGATTCACAAGTTTCGTTTAAAAATTTTTCATGCCTAATTAGTATAGCAGTACCGACTCTTAAAAATAATACTATAATGATTAAAATTGGAAATTATTATGCAGTTTCTTCCGCTTATAATGTTATAATAATTTCCAATTTTAATCATTATAAAATGGACTTCCGCAAAATAACGCCTGATTCAATTAAATATAATACTATAAGCATTGTTTGTTTATTTAAAAAATATTTTCTGTTTTTTATTCAGAATAAGTAAAAAAAAACGACAAGTGCGAAACCCCCGTCCCGGTCGTGTCGTTTTTTTTTAAATTAAAAAAAAAACGGTAATCATAATTTTTTTTTCTAATTAAAATCAGTTAGCAAAATTCTTAGTAACTAAAAAACTAATAATATAAAAAAGTGAGTCTTTCTTTATACAGGGTGAATTTGAAAGGTTGTACTTTGGGCTTATATGATCAAATCGAAGAACTTTTCCCATTCAACCATGTGTCAGAAATGAAAAATAAATGGTAAGTTAACATTACTAGTTTGTATGGAGAAGGCATTGTTTTTTCATTTGCGACACATGGTTCCATGGGAAAAACATGGAACCATGCGACAAACCACATTTTTGCACTATGCCATCGTATGGGATCCTTGACTATTAGTCTACAGAGTACCCTTTGTCGACTGCATCCTTTATGATATGTTCGCAACTCTTTTGTGTGTTTTTACTCATTTTTGCCTTTGTTAAAAAATGTACTTAAAACCTCAGAACCCACTCCAGGTGTGTGACTACCGCCCGCCGTTGTTTTTAATTTTCCATAGTTATTTTTTTACCTTAATTTTTTAACTGTCCGGCTTTATTCCTATATTAAAACTGTTTTCATTGTCATCCGTGAAAAATTGTTATTTTCCTTAGAATTTTAAGGGAATTAGGCATAAAACTCCGTGCATTTCTAAGCAGATTTCATCAGAAATTTCACAGAAACTTCACATGTTAATTGAAAGCAATTTGCCGACTCAAGACTTAACTTGGCTAAATTGTTAAGAGGATTTACTAGGTCGCGTTGTTTTGTTCCTTAGGAACAACATTAGAAAAACATAGAGTCTAAAATCGTTAAAAAGATGCAACGCAAATGAATGACAGAAAATGTCATGATTTATTTTTATTTTATTGGAGCACGGCATGTAACTTTGTATCTACCTGATGGTTATCAGACCTACAAAGTCCATGAATAGGGTCGATCAATAATTGTTCTTAAATAACATTGATCGCTTCCACTATGCCGGCTAAATGATGCGATTACGAAATGGGCGGCGACAAAAACAAATTGCATTTTAAATTAGGTACTCGCTGCCATATCGTCAATTCAACCACCCATTTCGTAACCGCACCCTGAAAGGACACTACCACGTCAAGAATAAATCGATTCAGTCTGAAAACTGGTGAACCCACAGACTAAAACCGAAACATGACATGAGACCGAATGTTTTTACTTTCGAGTATTCTTTGTTCTTACCTGAACTTAAAAATAGGTGTTTGCTTTTGACGTTGACTGTACTTTAATTTAAATTATTTGATTATTGTTTTTACATAATATTAGTTTTTTGTTAATAGTATTATTATTATTGTAAAATGTTAGATATTATTTTAAGTTATGTTGCTCCTAAAGGTGAAACGTTTGCCTCAAATTCATTTTTTTTTTTTTAAGAAAGTATAAATGTATCCGACCACTGGTGCTCCTTAAATAAATAAATACTTACAAGTGCTTTACAGGTTGTCAATTTGACCGAATGAGATACTGATCAATAAAATTAAAGGATGGAACAAATACTATATAGTCAATCGTTAACTCTCTACCATTAGGATCGCTTTATTTCCCACACTGTTAATACAAGCTTATGTGATTGGTGGAAAGTTAACGCAGCAGTAGTTAACTGAATAGTAAACGACTAAACAAACACTAGGACTTAGTCTTACAGTAAAAGCAGTACTTTTAAAAGGTGGTTAAAATATATCTGACCTATGTTAAGGTTAAGACTAGATATATCAGAAATCTCGTCCCTAAGTAATGTTTTGAGCACCCAGTATCTCTACCACAAGTTTTTGCAAACAGTTTCTACTATAGTCGCTAGTAGCTATAGGATCACTTTATTTGTCGAGAGCACATGAAGCTTTTCACTTCGTTCAGAGTCCAACGTGTAAAGCTACACAAGCTCTTGGCTGAACAATAAATAAAATTAGTAAATAAGTTATTATAGTCTAAGATCGCTTTTTGTTTCAGTTGTTTCGACAATGTCTTCTATCCTTAAAGGTGAATCCCCAATGAACCCTACTGGTTTTAAATATTCATCTAAGAACCAACCGCAGTTCTCAGGCGTTTTACGCATACCGGATCCGTTGCATTAAGCCACATCGAATTAACGATAATAGTTCGTATTTTTTTTTGTTGAGGCAATGGTATCCAGCATGGTGTCCAGTTGGAGTCAAAATCTTTTTTTCAACTGCTCGCTGTATATATCTCGCATCATTCACTATGGTGCAGTTCTTGATGCCATACATATTAGCAGTAAATTCTTGAACGGTGGTGGACCTCTTTGTCGCACGTATTCACTCGCAGCTATATTTCACTTTTTAAAACTCGACAACCGGAATTCAGGACTGATTTTTCGCAGACAACCCTATACCAAAGTGTTCGTAATGAAATCATCTTCATTTTAATTTAACTTTAATTCATTAACCAGACCGGTGCAAGTTACTAGTATCGATTTACCTGTTTGTACCTGCCTACCCAAGTTGTGACGGGAAAAAAATAGTCAACCTAACTTTTGCATATTCTATGGGTTTCATACTTTCGATTGGTATGGAATTTGTATATTAACCAAACCAGTGAAATGTAAAAAAAAATAAAAAATTAATTAATAATATTCTGGACTAAATTTTTTTAGACAACCCATTTGCAATGTTTATTGATATATTTAATTGGATATAAAATACTTTTCATCCATTAACCACCAACTCGGTGAAGGTCGTTGTATAGCGGGATCCTATAGTATTACATTTATTTAAAGAAATATGCTTAGGACTTTGCTTTACATTTGACAACTTTTTTAGAATCTCCAGGAGGAGGCAGGGCCCCAGCTGCCCCCCCTGCCGACGCCCTTGCTCTTATTGGTTGATTCCTATCTATAGTTACTAGCGACTATAGTAAAATTCATTTGCAAAACTTGTGGTAAAGCTACTGTTCCTTTATAAGACTCGCCTTTAAACATGTTATTTTATTTCTTGGTTATTATCTATTATTTTTAATATTTAAAATTATATAATAATAAAACTATTCCTATAGTTATATTTAAAAGGCCTCCATGTCCCATATATTTTTTTTTATACCCAGTAAGCTCGGACATCACCATCATCATCTTGGTTGTTTTTATTTTTACAAAAATAAATAAATTATTTCTATGTTAAAAACCTATTAAATATTTTGAGACAAATTGGGAACAGTTACTCATTCACAAACTTAACACGGAAAACTTTTTACCCAAAACACGGAAAACTGTTTTGCGGCTTCTATGTTATTTATTTATGTAAGCCTGTGCTCTTTACCAAGGATTGAGTGACTCCACAAATTGGATGTGACATGCGAAAATATTCTACTCGTACGTGTAATAGAGCACGTGTATCGATCTAACGCCATATTTATTTAATGAGCCGACGACATTGCCTTACATTACCGAAACATAATTTGTATTAACGTCTAAATATAATAGAATATATAATTTGTTATTGTGAAACGATCACACCACAAGAAACTAGGTTTTCATTGCTAACAACAATAAAGGAAATTACGTAAATAATAACAATTGTAACAATAATAATAATATGTAGGGCAATTTACACATATTGCTCTGGTCACAAACTAAGCTCTAGGCTTGTACTATGTGTACTTGACACAACGATATAACAAGAGATAGGCTGTACAAAAAAAGGAATAAGTTTAGTTAGCACGTCATATGTCTCTGTATCTACCAGGTGGTGAGTATATTTACAAATTTCATAAATGAAAACGACCAATACAATGTATTGATCTTTCCTATATCTATAGGTATATAGATAGGTCAAGTGACCTAGTCATGTTTTGGTTTGAGTCTGTGGGTTCACCGGTTTTCGGTGGACTACTGCATCGAGGACCACAGTCTCCTTTTTATAGAGTAAGCGTACTATCTCTTCGACCGTCATTGCTTTCTATTAGGCAAGAATGAGTTATTAATTATTTAAAAAAAACGGTGCGGTTATGAAAAGCATGGGAACAAAGACGAATCTGCATTACGAATTTTATATCTGAGGTGTCGAACGTACTACGGTACAGATATAAAATTCGGCAAACAAGACTTAACGGGAGGTTTACCGATTTAAAGAGTCTTAACCGTGAAAATAATACCTTTAAAATAGTGAACGAAATATAATAAGACTAAGTCATTTATGTTTAAGTAAATATTAGACCACTACGTCAAAATACGAATATGCCAAATTACAGATCTTTTACTAAAAAGATACATATATATACATATCATCACGGGTGCCTTACGGCGCCCGAGACCGCCTAGACGGCCCCAGGGTGCCCAGCGAAGGGGTTTTTATCCCACCTCGTTGTAGCCGATGGTATGAGTCTACACCGAAGAAGTGGCTAGCTCGTTGCGATGTTTTTGAATAGATTCAATAACCCATCTATAAACAGTTTCACAAGTTGGTATAGTGAAACCGGGACTAACAGCTTAACGTGCTCTCCGAGGCACAGTGGTGTTGTCAAACAAATGTACATATTATTTTTTAATTAAAAACTCATTACATACTAAAAAGATGTGGGATTATACTTTATTATAATGGCTCCAAATGTTTTTTTATCAAAATAGCATTGAAATATTGAGCAGTCTAATTGATTTACGATTTTGAACCTTAGTTCTTTCTATAAATTGTGTTCGAAAACCTGCTGTTAAAGGCTCTGTAGTGGTCTTGACGTCCATACAAACGTACTTCCAATATTACAATTTGCTGTTAGTGGAAGCTTAATTAGTATTTTTATGTTGGTAAGTGTATACGTGAAAATCATTCTGCTGTAGGTAATAAATATTTTTGTATTATAACGTTAGAAATGCTTTATTTATGATCTTAATAAAACTCAAACAAGATAGATGGTCGTGGGTTCAATTCCCACATGTTCTGTACAGTTTGTCATGGTCTGGATGTTTATAAGATATAATATGTATTATATCGTTGTTTCTGGTATACATAGTACAAGCCTAGAGCTTAGTTTGTGACCAAAGCAATATGTGTAAATTCTCCTACATATTATTATTATTAGATAAAATAATTAATTTTAATTCTGCGACAAACAGTAGCCGAGTAATACTAGAAGTGCAAAGCCTATTTTGTATGAAGAACGCAGACTTCGCTATTACTAATACAGTGTCCTTAAGTGAGTCTAGTAAAATAATAATATAAATACCTAATAATAAAATTAAATGTTTAATATTAACTCGACAATTTTCACAACGTAATTTAGCAAAATTGAAAAAAAAAGTGTAAAACGAACAAATTACTTTTAAAAAGCTTTGTTAAAATAACGACATGAAGTAAAAAAAAAGAAATCTTTTTAAACAGGACAATATTTGTGAGACCCCCAACATAATACGTCCGCCATTTTCCACAACACCGTCAAGGAAATTAAATTAAAATAAACATAATTAAACTGTTCGCCGCATTTTGCGTTTACTCAACAGAATACGTATTCCAGGATTAAGTAGGCCCCGGATGTTCATAATTTTGGATTTGCGCTCGAAAAAATTCAGATAATTTGTTTTAAGTCGCAGATTTTAAGCTGCGTTTTTCTGACATAAAGCTTCGGCCGAAATGTTATTAGTGCTGCATTAATTGTGATAGCGTATGCTTTTAAATTATTAATTTTATTTTTTCGCTTAACATTTAAAAGGTATTAAGCATTTAAAGCTATAAAATGATATTTTTATTATACAATATAGGTAGAACATATTTATTATACAATATAGGTATATATATCATAGGAATACCTACCATCGGCGAAATGTGGACGGGTTAATCCCTCCGCTGGGTACCCTGAGGCCATTTAAACGGTTCTCGGGAGCTAAAAAGGCACGTATATATGTATATGTATATGTATCATCACGGGTGCCTTACGGCGCCCGAGACCGCCTAGACGGCCCCAGGGTACCCAGCGGAGGGGTTTTAATCCCACCTCGTTGTAGCCGATGGTATGAGTCTACACCGAACAAGTGGCTAACTCGTCGCGATGTTTTGGATAGACTCAATAACCCATCTATAAACAGTTTCACAAGTTGGTATAGTGAAACCGGGACCGACAGCTTAACGTGCTCTCCGAGGCACAAAAAGGCACGTGTGATGGTATTTATAATATAGATACATATATATTTTTAGTAATAAATATTAATTACTTAATATTAATTATGTTGTTGGTACTAGAGTGGACTTGCACTTAATTAAAACGTATGGCCTTATTCATAAATACTTATTGAGTCCTTTAAGAACAATTTAGTTAAAATTCGCTTTCTCTCTTTTTTAGCAACAGTAACTTATGTGTAAAAGAGACAACATACATTTTAACTAAAGTGTTCTTTCGGGCCGATCGTAACTCAACTGTGCCCTAATTTAATCCGCCCAAAATACTAATATTAAACGAAAACACAATATACATGGTAACTTTGAAAGGTTGTACTTGGAGCTAATATGAGGATACTTATATAATAGGTGTTGCCTCCGAATACCATCGGCGAATTGACGGACGGGTTAATCCCCCCGCTGGGTACCCTGTGGCAGTAAAACGGTTCTCGGGAGTCAAAAAGGCATCCATTATTCAACTTTTTCCATGGAACCATGTGTCAATGATGAAAAAAAAGGTTTTCTTTTCCATTGTTTATATATAGGTACTATTACTATTGTAGCGGGAGGGGTTTTAAAGAATTTTAAAATAAAAGATTAAATGGGTTAGGTTAAACAAGTTTATTTAAAATAGGTATTTACAAGTAAAGTTTGTTTTGAGTACAGTAACTATATAAGAGACCTACCTAGTAAATGTTAGCCCTGCCTACAATGGATATGCCTATTATAAACTAAAACTCTGACCGTATATTGTGGAAAGATTGGAGGAACTGATGAGGGACAGGCTCGAGGACTGGCACGTCGACTGGCACGCAGACTGGCACGTAGACAGGCGATGGAAGCAGATGTAGGCAAGCAAGCAGGAAGGCGGCGGCACGATGGCAGCAGCAACAAGCACGACTGTAGAAGCCGCACACGGTGAGGCGAGGCCTCGTCTCTCAGGCTGACGCCTGAGACGAGGGCTCAGATGGCCTCGACTCTCAAGGCTCTAGGCCTGAGATTAGGTCCGTGAAGCAGAGGCTTGCGGCAGGATAACGGCAGCAAGAGGAAGACGGCAGCACGACGGCAGCGCGCAGACAGCGGGCGGCTGTAGAGGCAGCCGTACCCGAAGAGGTAAATTCCCGTCTCTCAGGCCAATGCCTGAGACGAGAAGTCAGATGGCCTCGTCACTCAAGGCTCGAAGCCCGAGGCGAGGTCTTTGCAAAACAAGTAGGTTCCCCAACACTCAGAGCAGACGCCCGAGGTGGAGTCTAGGCAAATCCCGGAGGCCGCAACTCCAGGATCCGGAGTCTTCAAGGAAGTGTGACAGGATCGGGCCTGGTTCTCGACGTAGCAGGTTCAAGGTTTCAAGGATGAGAACCAGTCGATCACTGTCACTGTAGCTATACTTCTTCTTCTTTCTTAAGCTTCCTCGAGACTGACGAAAAATCGCCGGTCCGAGATATTTATAGACGATTTTAGAGTTTTACGATTAAAATTCATATTTAGTTTTAATTTATAGAGTGCCAGTATTTTTTGGGTTAGTATGGGAACTTTTGAAGCTACCTAGCGGTCAGAGGAGACGCTAAGATTTAGTGTTTTAAGTGTCTAAAAATGTGAAAATACCTAAAGAATATGTTTTAATTTACAATATTACCTAATACATAGTTTATATAATTAAAATTTAAATTTAAAATGTTAGGAATCTGATTTGATAACCAAAGCCTAACTTTTCGTGAAAACTAAATGAAAAATTTGGAACGTTCACAGAAGGGAAATTTCTAGCTGTCAAAATTCTGGAGTATTACATACAAATATTAACCAATTTAACCATGTTTTTACTACCTGGAATTTTCCCAGAAAACGGTGTATGATGATACATTTGGTGGTTATTAAAAAAAATGTATGAAATGATATGAAGACAAATAAAATAAAATACATAAATATAATATGGAGCGGATGTAACGTGACACTATTATAGTTTTTATGGAGAAACTTTTTTTTTTCTTTTGCGACAGTTTTTTTTATAATTTTTTAACAGTTTGGTTACGCCCTTAGTTTGTGCTCTTATTTTATTATGGTACATTGGGTATATACGTGGCGGCCGAGTTGTTAGACCTTGGACTTAAAAACACTAAGGCCCCTAGTTCGAATCCCGGTGTGTACCAATGAGTTTTAAATTTAAAAAAAAATGTACATTTGTTTGAAAACACCACTATAGTGCCTCGGAGAGCACGTTAAGCTGTCGGTCCCGGTTTCACTATACCAACTTGTGAAACTGTTTATAGATGGGTTATTGAGTCTATTCAAAACATTGCGACGAGCTAGCTACTTGTTCGGCGTAGACTCATACCATCGGCTACGACGAAGTGGGATTAAGAAACCCCTTCGATGGGTACCCTGTGGCCGTCTAGGCGGTCTCGCATATCATCACATATCATCACGGGTGCCGTAAGACACCCGTGATGATATGTATGGGTGGCGATGTATATTCAGGCGGAGACCAACTAGCTCTACTTATCTATAAATACTGTTTTTGCTCGCCACAGTCATATCTTCGTTCTGCTTCTAACTCAACTCTTTCTATACCTTCTCATCATTCTACCTTTGTCTCAAAATCTTTTTCAGTTGCTGCTGCAAGACTCTGGAAAGATCTACCGGTGGACATTAGATAAGCTCCTAACAGGGATAACTTTAAGAGACCAGTGTATAAACACTTTCTGAATGTGTGAATGTGTTTTCTCCTCATAATTATTCGTTTGGGCTCTCTCTCTCCCTCTCTCTCATCTCATCCTGTGTTTCTGCTTTAAATAATTATTGTGCTGTGGGTAGTGCTATATTGTGCTGTTGCTGTAATATTTGCTATTTTATTATTATTTATGTATATTATTAACATAATTTATGATATGTATACTGTATGTAGTAAGTATTAGTGTGTATGAATAATATTTGTATACTCTATTTCTTAAATGTATTTTACTGCACTTATTTTACCTACTTACTGCTTAATTTGTCCCAAAGGTTTGACTGGTAGAGAATGCCGGGTTTAAGTCCGCTTTTGTACTAAATTTGTGCAATAAAGGTTTTAAATAAAAACATAATTTTATAATAATAACATTTTTCTTATATGTACGCTGATTTTGGGGATTTTTTTATATTTTAGAAACCTTAAAATTTGCCTCACACTCATGATTACGCATTACTTTACTTTTATAGCCATTTGGTCATGCTTTGTTATAACTACCAATTAAAGTAATTATACTTATATTGATATTCAAAATCTCATACCTACATAATAACTGTAAAAGGCCAAATAACCAAATTGGTATACCTCTGTAAATTATTTCCAAGTCAACAAATGAAGGCCATTTGATTCAATAACGTAATGCGTTACGGACCTGCGGAACCCCTGAGGGTAATGGCCCATGACTGAGTAACGGAGGGCCAAAGGGACCCTAAACATCAATACGACAGGGGTGTGAATAATACGCGACTTTACGCTGGCGATGATTGCTTGACATTTATATTACTTGCACTTTTGTTATTAAAATATATATATATATTTTAATAACAAAGTTTATATGGGCCCCAGAATGCGGCTCCAGCCCAGTGGTTAAGTCACTGCGCAACTGATAACAAGGTTAAGCAGATGCCAACAAGGCCGGCCTTGGGATGGGATGACCGCTTTATACAACGAGGCTATTTCATCATAAACACCGCAACAAGCTCGCCACTTGTTAGGTGTTGCCTCCGAATACCATCGGCGAAATGAGGACAGGACGGTTTAAAACCGTCCACTGGGTACCCTGAGGCCAACGGTGTTCGGGAGACAAATAGGCACCCGTGATGGTATTTATTATTAGTTTGTATGGAAACGGCATTTTTTTTTTCATTGGCGACACATGGTTCCATGGGAAAAGTTGTTAAATTTGATTAACAGAACCTTATATTAGCCCAAAGTACATTCTTTCAAAGTCACCCTACGTATAAATAACTTCTCCAGGCCGACCAATCGCTGACAGATGCAAAAACCGTCAAGTGACCTAGTCATGTTTGAGAAGACTATTGCATACATTTTTATCAAGGTAGTAGTTTTCGTTTAGGATGCAGGTACTAAACGGGCAGTTGATTTGACGATAAAGCAGCGAGGATATTAAAGTGGACTCGTAATGCAAATTCATTGTAGCGGCTATTTCGTAGCCGGCAAAGTGGGAGCGATCAGCGATGCTGTTAAAAAATAAAAAAAGGAAGCTGTCAAAATAGAAGAGCGTATATAAGTTATACATTCGGACAAGGCATTAAGCAATAAAATACCAGATGGATTTGCACCTGCTTTATTTACTGTGGCCATGTAAGGCAGGTAGAAAGTAGGTGTATGATCTTTAAAAGTTCCAAAAGTGGAGAAAGATAAATACAAATGTAAGATAATAAAATAACAAAATATAACCTACGATATGGCCAGAGAACATGTCTATAATATAAAAAAAAACACTAAAAATGGATAAGTAGTTTTCAAGTTATAAGAACATAAACGGACAGACCAGGCAGAGACTTTGTATGTTATGTATTAGAGATATATAGCGAATATTTAGATAAACCGTATTTTATTAATTAATTTAAAACACTTTATTGCACACTAAACAAAAGTTTAGTACAAAGCCGAACTTAATGCCTTAGGCATTATCTACCAGCTAATTTTTAAGATTGTGAACAAAGATGAGTCGGTGCTTAATTTTATTAAAGTTACTTACATAATATTAATTAATTATATCATTGCCTGTGGTACACATACCTATAGTACAAGCCTAGAGCCTAATTTATGACCAGAGCAATATGAGTAAATTGTCGTACATAAATAAAACTATATATAAAATCATAATTAAACTATTTTTATAGCTACAAATATCATAAATAATAATAATATGTAGGACAATTTTACACATAAATCTCTGGTCACAAGCTGCTGTCTGGTACACATATTGTATGCTGTAGCTTGCAATATGTGTACCAGAAACAACGATATAATACATATGGTTATGTTTAAACATATATTTATGTATTTATTTTTGTGATAATATTGTACATGAAATGACAGCCTCCGTAGACTAGTGGTTGCGCCTTTGGCGTTGTATCCGGGGGTCGTGGGTTCGACTCTCACCCATGGCAAAAAAATATTAATTAGTACGTTTTTTCTGTACAGTTTGTCATGGTCTGGGTGTTTATAAAATATAATATGTATTATATCGTTGTTTCTGGAACACATAGTATAAGCCTAGAGCTTAGTTTGTGACCAAAGCAATATGTGTAAATTGTCCTACATATTATTATAATTATAAATAGGTACCTACTTATTGAGGCCTTTAAGAACAGATTAGTTATAATTTCTTGAAATTATGTTATATAAATTATTAAATTTAAGGAGGTAACGAGTCTATATAATAGTTTATATGGAAAGTTGTTGTGTAAATTTATGTATGAGCTTATATGTAATCTGTGTACCCATATTAATTTACTGTGAACGTGTATCATGAAAATACTTAAATTATAGGTATATGTACGTACTAGCTACGGTAATGGATAGCGCCTGCCGTATCTCTTGTCCCAGAAGGGCATCAGCTGAAAATCAGCGCTACGGCCTAACAACTATAGCTTGTGCTGAGCTGATTCCCTGTTTGTCGCCTCGCAACAAAATTGTAATTTATGAATCAGCACCTGAAGCACTTCTTGAGAGCACTGCATTCGTAATCACGAACGCCGCGTTCTCCATACAAAATTAGCTTTCGCGTGTGTTCGTCTCAGTGAATTAGGTAATGCTGTTCATTGATTATTTATATTTTTTTGTGTACTTAATTTTTTTATTCTTTTTCATTTATTTTTATGTGTGTTCTTTGTTATTGTTATGTTGCTGTGCGACAAATAAAGTATTTCTTTCTTTCTTTTCTTTCATATTATATTTTATAAATACCCAGACCATGATAAACCGTATAGAAAAACGTATTAATATTTTTTTTTGACATGGGTTGGAATAAAACAACTTCCTCTAAATAAATGGTTGGTGTTGATATTGTGTATATATATGTTTAACTCTCTATACCAAACAGTTTAAAAGACAGACTGACAGAGTGATCCCATACCTAACTAAGGGTCCGTCTTTTTACATTAAGGGTAAGAAAAAGGCAAAGCTATTTTTCAGCGTTAAAATTAGTTTTTCAGTGCTGACAGAAAGTTAATTGCAACACGCTCATGTCAAGTTAGCGGCTTATTAACTCAGGAGACGAAGGGCCGAAGACTTGAAAACGCTTTAAAGTGTATTTATTACTCCTTACCAAAATAAACATTTTAATTTAATTTATCTACTTCTGAAAATTTAATATATTTTTATTTTATTAAGTAGGTATCTTATTTAAGTATAAATCTTCAAACATGTTTGATTATATTATACAAGTAAAAAAAACATAGTATTTTTAAAATGTATGTTGTATAATAAGCTTGACTACAAAGTACTTGCTTGATAAGATTTTTCGTTTGTTGTTTTGTTCGTATAAGTAATATAAATATTTTATAGTTGAGTATATACATACATAATTATTGTAGATTGTTATTTTGTCGTGCCAATATATAATGAGTTTGTTATATAGGTAAATGAGAATAAATAAAAATAAATAAAACAAACAACAAGGAGTGGATGAGACTAAAATTAATAAAAAGCTGTCAGGTGCAGAACTAGTACAGATTAAAATAAAATAAATGTAAAGTTTTTCTTTAATTAGTCAAGATCAATTTATACCAAGCACGATCTTTCAAATAGAAACTTTTATTAAAAAGCTCTTTGTATGTAATTTAAAAATAATTAAAACAAATACCTAATTATATAGTGCCTTACGGCGCGGCACCCGTAACCGCTTAAACTGCCTCAAGGTACCCAGCGGAGGAGCTTTTAACTCCACCTACTCGTGGCGTAGTATGAGTCTACACCGAATAAGTGGCTAACTCGTCGCGATGTTTGGATAGACTCAACAATCCATCTATAAACAGTTTCATAAATTGGCATAGTGAAACTGGGATCGACAGCTTAACATGCTCTACAGTGGTGTTGTAAAACAAATGTACATACATTTTTAGATTAAATAAATAACTAATTACAAAAATATTTTTTATGTAAGTCGGTTTTCGCGTCAAGAGTGCCGAGAAGACTATCTGCATTTCCCCTCTGGACCTCTAGAGATATTCTTTGGACCATGAAGGTAAAAACCGTGCCCGTCCGCGCGCCGCTACGGTGCGTTTTTTTCATGCTTTGGACAAAGAAGACCTTGGTTTCTCGGCTTCCGGATGCCTTGCTCAATAGCTGTAAAGATTTACATGAAATCAATTATTTTGACTTTGACTTTGAGCTTACCAATTTTTTAGCAAAAGACTTTACGTGTGGTGACCATAAACCCATGGTCACCGGGCGAATTATTATAGGTTTATTATTTTTTTAATTCAAAAATTAATAAACTTATAACAAAAACATGCAAAAAAATTAGGAGACTAGACAGACAGACAAGTGGACTGAGTGATCTCATAGTATAATTTTTCTTTGTCAAGAATCTGTTAGATTGAGATTCGGATGAATTAACTTTCTAGTGAATAAAAAAATATTCTGGTGAATTTCTTGGGAAGTAAGATTTTGATGAATTGAGATTCTGGTGAAGTAGAATTATGATTATTCGAGTATTTTTTTAATTTGAGAATCTGGTGGCCTGATAATGACCCAAATGTTTATAAACTAAGTAAAATTGTTTTAATCCAATATATTTTAATCACATGATATCTGCCAGGGGCGGATCCAGGATTTCAATTTTTCCTCGGCAAGATTTTTTGTCTAACTAACTATTATAGGTCATTATATATCAAAAAGGCAATCCTGCCAGAGTTCTGCGGACATTTACTGATGCGACTTCCGAGGGATTAAACAAAATATTTTATTTTATTATTAGGTAATGTTATTTTTTATTTATTTTATTATTGTTCTTTAATTTATTTAGAAATATCGTAATATCATAATATTATTTTTATAAAGTACCTACCAATTTTTATTTTTTTTATTATAAACCAAATTGTTATTTATAATAAAATTAAATATTATAGTCATAATTACTAAACTTTGAGAATCCTAATATCTGGCTTTAACATGTCAAAACGAATGCAAATTATTGTTAATTAAAGCTGTAAAGTTTCTTTAAAAGTAAGAAATAAATAAATAAAATATTATAGATACATACATACATATCATCACGGCTGCCTTACGGCGCCAGAGACCGCCTAGACGGCCCCAGGGTACCCAGCGGAGGGTTTTTAATCCCACCTCGTCGTAGCCGATCTACACCGAACAAGTGGCTAGCTCGTCGCGATGTTTTGAATAGACTCAATAACCCATCTTTAAACAGTTTCACAAGTTGGTATAGTGAAACCGGGACCGACAGCTTATCGTACTCTCCGAGGCACTATAGTGGTGTTGTCAAACAAATGTACATATTTTTTTAAATAAAAAACTCATTGGATTCGAACCAGGGACCTAAGTGTTTTTAAGTCCAAGGTCTAACCAACTCGGCCACCACGTCTATTATAGATAATGTCCTAAAAAATGCGTGTTACCTTTTATATAAATTCCGATGTCCTCCCCTGGAACCACCTCTGAAATCTACCGACAGTACTATTACTTCGACATTACATATTACTTTTATAGATAAAAATCATTTTATAAATGTCCCCATGGCATGATTTCCTTAAAATAATAGATGTATATACTACTATACAATGGATATGGTTATCAACGTGTAATTATCTACTAATAACTTTCAGGGCTTTGGGAATTTTATTAGATTATATAAAATTATCATTATTTGTAACTTTTTTTTTTTTGTATTTGGTATGCATACTAAAAAAAGTGTCTTTTTAATTAGGTAAATAGATATAATCCTTCCGTTTAAAACCGATAGGCACTATAAACATAAATAATTAAATAAGTAGGCAAGTACTTAAAAACAATTAACCCTAAAACAAAAACATTATATATATATATATATATACCATCACGGGTGCCTTACGGAGCCCGAGACCGCCTAGACGACCCCAGGGTACCCAGCGGAGGGGTTTTTAATCCCACCTCGTCGTAGCCGATGGTTGAGTATACACCGAACAAGTGGCTAGCTCGTCGCGATGTATTTGAATAGACTCAATAACCCATCTATAAACAGTTTCACAATTTGGTATAGTGAAACCGGGACCGACAGCTTAATGTGCTCTCCGAGGCACTATAGTGGTGTTGTCAAACAAATGTACATATTTTTTTTAATTAAAAACTCATTGGTGTACACACCGGGATTCGAACAAAAACATTACAATAAGTAGCTATGTCGCCGCGATGTTTGGATAGACTCAATAACCCATCTATAAACAGTTTCATAAGTTGATGTAGTAAAACTGGGATCAACAGCTTAACGTAGTACATACGAGACACTATAATGTTTTAAAACAAATGGATGTTTTTTTTTATAAAAAAAATATTGGTACACACCGGGGTTTGAACCGGGACCTAAAAACTGTAGTGTTGTTACCTGAGGTCTAAGTATATCACCCACTACGTGAAAAAGTGTAACCTTAGTTGAATTATTAAAATAGAGACATTCCGCCTACCTTATCTAAAATTTCATCAGAGACAAATTAAATCCCTATTAAGACACAAAGACGCCTACATTAATATGATATTAGATAGGTATTTCTACAACTAATGGCGATAATACTATATAACAAAACAAATACTAACAATAAAGAAAAACTTTGTTGGAAATGAGCTATAACATTCAGTGTACACCCGCCCTAATGCCTCCCTTTGTATAAAACATCAATACAGTGGCTATGATTTTGGGTAAAAGAAGGACATAGAGGAAGGGCTCTATAACTGCCCATATAGATGCAAAAACCCTCAAGTGACGTAGCCATGTTTCGGTTTTAGTCTGTGGGTTTACCGGGGACTACGGCATAGATTTATTGTCGATGTAGTAGTCTACTTTCTTGGTGCGGTTATGAAAGGCGAATGATTTGACGATAAAGCAGAGGGTATGTTAAAATAGACTTGTAATGTAAATACGTCTTTGTCGCCGCTCATTTCGTAACCGCATCATTTACCACAATGTATTGATCGATCGGGCTTTGTAGGTCTGCTTACCATCAGGTAGATCAAAGTCACATGCCGTGCGCCAATAAAAAAAACTTATGACAACACTGCCCATTTCGTAATGGCATCATTTAGCCGGCATAATGGGAGCGATCAATGCTGTTCAACAACAACGAATTTATATTCCTGACTCGTGGACTTTTTAGGTTTGCTTACCACCAGGTCAGATACAAGGCCGCATGCTATGCTCCATTAAAAAAAAAAAAAAAATATAAATAGAATATTTAAATTTTGCAGAAAATACTAGTTCATAACGATGCGGTAAATTTCAGTAACAAATAGCCTTTCGCACTACTTTTTTATCCTATCTACGTCCACGTTAGAAACGTCACACCATATTTCACTGTTCGCTTAATTTGAATCTCGCCAAATTCAAAATTTATGGCCACTATTTCCGTCCCCTTATCCGAATAGGGGGTGTCTGTAAACGCCTGAAAACCTTTCAGTTCGGTGTGGAACGTCTGGGGGAACCCACGTCCGTGGAACGAAACTTCGAAGTTTTTATAACGGTTTTCGGGGAAGCGTTAGATTCCTTTTTAGTCGTGAATCTTCGAACTATTTGTGTTTAGGGAGTCTGGTGGGAAAATTCGCCTTTTTTGTTGGTAAGTTGGTACTTTATAAAACTTATTTTGCAAACTTTTCCGAGATGTTTGTTCATTTATTTATTAAGAATTTTGAACTTTTCTTCTACTTTAGTTTTTTTACAATGAAATTTAATATTTTATAGACAGTTTTCCTTTGTGTGTTTATAATATGTATAGGTTTAATTTTAATTTAAAAAAAAATAGTACTTATCCGTTAATTTAGTTACTAACTTTTATTGTGATAGTGTTTAGGTTTTTTTGGTTGTATAATTTCATGTAATATAAAATTTGCATTGTTTAATGAAATGATTAAATAATTTATAGTCAAATATTATTGAGTCAGTGCCTGATAATTAAATTAAACCATACATGCGTGTAATATATACATACGATTTTTTAAAATTAATTTTAGCCTCCACATTTTTAAGTATTAGATTATTATCAATTGTAGAACTGTTAAAAAATATATAAAATTTAAAAACTTTTCCAACCTTACCAATGATAAATCAATTAATTTATCTAGAACCTAAATTTATATTAAAATATAAAGTATATCAAGACGGCCTCAGGGTATCAAGTAGCGAGGCTTTATTCCCACCGATGGTATGAGTCTACACCGAACAAGTGGCTAGCTCGTGGCAATGTTTTGAATAGACTCAATAACCCATCTATAAACAGTTTCACAAGTTGGTATAGTGAAACCGGGACCGACAGCTTAACGTGCTCTCCGAGGGCACTATAGTGGTGTTGTCAAACAAATGTAGTTTTTTTTTTTAAATTAAAAACTCAGTACATTATGTTTTTGACAGCCTCCATAGACTAGTCGTTGCGCCCTTGGTGCGTGGTCGTGGGTTTCCACCATGACAAAAAAAAATCAGTAGGTACATTTTTTTGTATAGTTTGTCATGGTCTGGGTGTTTATAAAGTATAATATGTATTATATCGTTGTTTCTGGTACACATAGTACAAGCCTAGAGCTTACTTTATGACCAGGGCAATATGGATGTAATGTAATTCATATGTTTATTATATATAGAGTACCAATATTTTGGCCATGAGTGGAATCGAACCTTGACCATGGATTCGATGCTATAAGACCTAACCACTATACCGCAGAGGCGATTGAGGAAGGTTACCAGGTTTTATTACAAATTAGAGTAGGTGTAGGTATATAATATACCTACTGCCAAGGGAAGACTGCTAACGGAGGACAACCTCCGTAGTAGTGATTACGCCTTTGACGTTGTATCCGGAAGTCGTGAGTTCGATTCCCACCCATGGCAAAAATATATTAGTACGTTTTTCTGTACAGTTTGTCCTGGTCTAGGACTAGGTGTTCATAGCATATAAAATAATATGGTTGGTTTTGGTACACATAGTACAAGTCTAGAGCTTATATAGTTTGTGACAAGGGCAATCTATTTGTTTATAATATTATTATTATTTTAATGAAGATCCACCAGATATATACCTGTTAGGAAATTTATAAAAGTGTAATAAATCTAATTTATACAACACACTAAATTTATTATAGCGTTATTAGGGCGGTAAGCTGGTATTTTTAAAATGCATTTAAGTAGCTAAATATTTATCCAATAAATATGGTATTACTTAGATACAACCTTTTAGAGTGTAAATACATTTAAATTATGTTACAAAACCCCTATGTATCTATTGGAAGTATCAATAGACACTGACATACGATGCGGTCGTAAAACCGTTTAATTTTCTGAATGTCTAAGGTCGGCACATAATTTTATAAATAATGCGTATTTACTTTGTTCATCGACTTGTAAAATATAAAAATAAAAATAAAATAAATAAATACCATCACGGGTGCCTATTTGGCTCCCGAGAACCGTTTAAACGGCCTCAGGGTCCCAGCGGAGGGATTATATATTATACCCATCCTCATTTCGCCGATGGTATTCGGAGGCAACACCTAACAAGTGGCGAGCTTGTTGCGATGTTTATGATGAAATAGCCTCGTTGTATAAAGCGGTCACCCATCCCAGGCCGGCTTTGTTGTCATCTGCTTAACCTTGTTATCAGTTGCCAGTGACTTAACCACTAGGCTGGGGTCGTAAAATATAATTTTAAATAATTTGTGAAATATTTTTATCAATTACTAGCTGCCCGTCCCGGCTTGACATGTGCGTACTAAGGAATAAATAAAACCAAATAATTTAACCTTCTTTTTTATAAAACAATAAAAACTTTTTTTTTTTTATAAAAATATATTTATTTAATAACAAGCAACAATTTAACAATTAAACAAATGAACGTCAATATGTCAACTCAGTCAATACTTTTGGAGATCTCCTTATTGTCTCATTCACTGTTTTAATCCATATAAGATTTAATAACCCATTTTTTTTATTGTTCCATAATGATATTTCAAACATTTTCTTTCCTACACACCTTGTTCTGACAATTACAAACACAACAAAAACAGAATTTAGCCAAATAGGCGTTTGAAGTGATGCGACATATTCAACAATTGGTGTTTATTTATTTATCTGAGAAATATTTATAAATTTAAATAATTTCTATAATTCAAATACTTTATTCAATAATCTCAGTTTCAAACATATGATGATATATGTTTGAAGCAGAGGGGTTTTTAATCCCACCTCGTCGTAGCTGATGGCATGAGTCTACACCGAATAAGTGGCTGGCTCGTCGCGATGTGTGGATAGATTCAATAACCCATCTATAAAAAGTTTCACAAGTTGGTATAGTAAAACTGGGACCGACAGCTTAACGTGTTGTTAAACAAATGTACATATTTTTTTAGATTAAAAACTCATTGGTACACGCCGGTGTTTGAACCAGGGATCTAAGTGTTTTTAAGTCTAAGGTCTATCGTAGGTATTAAAATAATAATGAATTTAAAAATAATACAAATGGATTTATATAATGATACCTACTATTGTGTTTAATATACGTGATAGCCGAGTTGGTTCAACCTTGGACTTAAAAACGCTTAGGTCCCTGGTTCGAATCCCGGTGTGTACCAATGAGTTTTTAATTAAAAAAATTATGTACATTTGTTTGACAACACCACTATAGTGCCTCGGAGAGCACGTTAAACTGTCGGTCCCGGTTTCACTATACCAACTTGTGAAACTGTTTATAGATGGGTTATTGAGACTATTCAAAACATCGCGACGAGCTAGCCACTTGTTCGGTAGACTCATACCATCGGCCACGACGAGGTGGGATTAAAACTTCTCCGCTGGGTACCCTGGGGCCGTCTAGGCGGTCTCGGGCGCCGTAAGGCACCCGTGATGATATGTACTATTGTGTTTATTAAATAGGTACATTACTTTTGTCTGATTGCGTGACTTGTGAGTTTTGAGGGAATGTAGATATGCTGTGTGTGCAAGTATACTTAAGAATGAGTTTCCATGTCAAGTTTGTGTGAGTGTATGAGAGTTTATATATACCTAGATGTATAAAATTTATAATAAATCCGTTATAATGTAAACAAAATATAAAACAAAACAATAGATTATGACAATAAAGGAAGAATGTACCATCAAGGCACCCCTTAAAATCAGCGCTACAGCCTAAAATCTGTAGCTTGTGATGAGCGGATTCCCTGTTTGTGCCGCGTAATAAAATTGTAGTTTATCTATTAACAGCATTGTCTGGAGCACTTTTATGTATACTTAGGTTTATTATTATTTTATATTTTTTAGTGTATTTTTTTCATTTATTTTCTTGTCATGTTTTTTTTTTATGTTGCTGTGCGATAAATAAAGTATTTCTTTCCTTTTTTTTTATTGCAGCACGGCATGTGACTTTGTATCTACCTGATGGTGAGCAGACCTACAAAGTTCATGAATGGGGTCGATCAATAATTGTTCTTAAATAAAATTGATCGCTCCCACTATGTCGCCTAAATGATGCGATTACGAAATGACTAATTTCATTACGAGTAATTTTAATATACTCGCTGCCTTTTCGTCTGTTAAACCACCCATCTCGTAACCGCACCCTGAAAGGAAACTATCACCTCGACAAGAAATCGATGCAGTATCTCCTGAAAACCGGTGAAACCCCAGACTAAAACTGAAACTTGACTAGGTCACTTGACGGTTTTTGTATCTGTATGGGCGGTGGTTACGAGATCGGTCGGTCGACCTAATTATGTTATAGAGACCTTCCTCCCACCTAAATTTCCCTACGGCGCCAAAGACCGCCAAGACGGCCCAGCGGTGGTTTTTTACTCCTCATCGTAGCCGATGGTATTCTGTGTCTACACCGAACAAGTTGTGAGCTTGTCGCGGTGTTTAGACAGACTAAACAACCACATATAAATAGTTTCACAATTTCGTATAGTGAAACCGAGACCTTCAACTTAACGTCCTCTCCAAGACAATAAAGAAGAACAAAAATACTACAATATCAATTTATTGATCGATTAATGGAATCGATCATGGACTTTGCAGGTCTACTTAGATAGTTAAAAAGCCGCTTGCCTGTGCTCCTATAATAAAAAAAAAATAACAAAAAAGATTTATAAAATACTGTTATAATTTCACAAATACTGACTTCAAATTTTGAAATATCAATAGTCAGAATAGCCTTATTATGTTCTAATTCTAAACCCTGTCTAATATAGCAACTGGACATTTCTCCACGTGCTAACCTATTGGACATTGAGTAACGATGCGGTGGTAAAACCGTTCAGTTCCTTCTGTCGTCCCAATATCAATCAATAAACCCGTTTTTTTTCTCCAACACTCCTTTTTAGACCTCAAATTATCGCTGACAGGTTTTGCTTAGATGAAAAAGTTTTTATAATAAACTAAAAAATAAAAACATAAAAATTATTCAGAAATAATTGTGTATGTGTATCATCACCGGTGCCTTACGGAGCCCGAGGCCGCCTAGACGACCCCAGGGTACCCAGCGGAGGGGTTTTAATCCCACCTCGTCGTAGCCGATGGTATGAGTCTACACCGACAAGTGGCTAGCTCGTCGCGATGTTTTGAATAGACTCAATAACCTATCTATAAACAGTTTTACAAGTTGGTATAGTAAAACCGGGACCGACAGCTTAACGTGCTCTCCGAGGCACTATAGTGGTGTTGTCAAACAAATGTACATATTTTTTAAAAATTAAAAACTCATTGGTACACACCGGGATTAGAACCAGGGTTATAAGTGTTTTTAAGTCCAAGGTCTAACCACCTCGGCCACCACGTATATTCAGTAATAATTAATTCAATTAATTTTGTTCCTTTTATAGTTGAGACGATGGGTCCTTGGTCCAAGGAAGTAAAACTTTTGTTATTTCTTTGGGTAAAAAACTTAGAGAGTGACCGGGGATCCTAAATCATGATTTATTTTAAGACAAAAAGTATCCAACGAGGAAACGCAGTTAGTGCTACGGGTACTTTTTCAAGAAACCATTGATTGTTTTTGGTCACTGATTTAATTATTTTAGCCAATAGTATGTATTATTAATAATCTTATAATTTGTATATATTTTTTATGTTTCAAATAAATTCAAATCATATAAAAAAAAAAAATTTCGTTAAATAAATAAATGCTAGTTAGTTTTTATGGTAGCACCAGGTAATCAATAATATTTAATTGTATGGTGGTAGGCTTATAAACTTGGAGCCGACTTAAAAATAGAGTAGTATTCACTTAATGACCGAATTAAATATATATACATATACCTATATATACCACCACAAACGGCAGCCTCAGGGTACCCAGCAGAGGGATTAACCCATCCTCATTTTGCCATGGTATTCGGAGGCAACACCTAACAAGTGGCGAATTTGTTGCAGTGTTTAGGATGGTATAGCCTCGTTGTATAAAGCGGTCACCCATCCCAGGTCCGGCCTTGTTGTCATCTGCTTATCCTTGTTATCAGTTGCGCAGTGACTTAACTACTAGGCTGAGGCCGCTTTTTTCTTAATGACCAAATTAAACGTTAACATAATTTGAGTTGTCTTATTTTCGCATCGATTTTTTATTGAGGATATAGCCAGGGTGCGGTTACGAAACGGTGAGATAACTTGACGATAAAAGCGCGAGCTAGTAGACTCGTAATGCAAATTCGTCAGTTTATCATTTAGCCGGCATAGTGGGAGCGGTCAATGCTGTTAAACAACAATGCACCGATAGACCTCGTTAATAGACTTTGTAAGTCTGTTTACCATTTGGTAGATACACAGTCGAATGCCGTACCAACTCCATTATAAAAACGTCTCGATATAAATCCAATGGCGTAACCAATAGACCATGCAAGCGGTTATTATATTTTCACAAAATTAATTGAATTAATTTTGTTCCTTTTATAGTTGAGACGATGGGTCCTTGGTCCAAGGAAGTAAAACTTTTGTTATTTCTTTGGGTAAAAAACTTAGAGAGTGACCGGGGATCCTAAATCATGATTTATTTTAAGACAAAAAGTATCCAACGAGGAAACGCAGTTAGTGCTACGGGTACTTTTTCAAGAAACCATTGATTGTTTTTGGTCACTGATTTAATTATTTTAGCCAATAGTATGTATTATTAATAATCTTATAATTTGTATATATTTTTTATGTTTCAAATAAATTCAAATCATATAAAAAAAAAAAATTTCGTTAAATAAATAAATGCTAGTTAGTTTTTATGGTAGCACCAGGTAATCAATAATATTTAATTGTATGGTGGTAGGCTTATAAACTTGGAGCCGACTTAAAAATAGAGTAGTATTCACTTAATGACCGAATTAAATATATATACATATACCTATATATACCACCACAAACGGCAGCCTCAGGGTACCCAGCAGAGGGATTAACCCATCCTCATTTTGCCATGGTATTCGGAGGCAACACCTAACAAGTGGCGAATTTGTTGCAGTGTTTAGGATGGTATAGCCTCGTTGTATAAAGCGGTCACCCATCCCAGGTCCGGCCTTGTTGTCATCTGCTTATCCTTGTTATCAGTTGCGCAGTGACTTAACTACTAGGCTGAGGCCGCTTTTTTCTTAATGACCAAATTAAACGTTAACATAATTTGAGTTGTCTTATTTTCGCATCGATTTTTTATTGAGGATATAGCCAGGGTGCGGTTACGAAACGGTGAGATAACTTGACGATAAAAGCGCGAGCTAGTAGACTCGTAATGCAAATTCGTCAGTTTATCATTTAGCCGGCATAGTGGGAGCGGTCAATGCTGTTAAACAACAATGCACCGATAGACCTCGTTAATAGACTTTGTAAGTCTGTTTACCATTTGGTAGATACACAGTCGAATGCCGTACCAACTCCATTATAAAAACGTCTCGATATAAATCCAATGGCGTAACCAATAGACCATGCAAGCGGTTATTATATTTTCAAAATTTAACCATTTTATGAAAGTAAATGTGTTAATAAAATACACATATGGTAAAAAAATTATGTATAAAAAGTGAAAATACAAAAGTTATAGATCATTTTATTACCTGCAACTTTGCCATTTAACTTTTTTCCATAAAACTTGTAGTTTTGTCGGAACAACAATGCACAGATAGACCTCGTTAATGGATTTTGTAGGTCTGTTTACCATCAGGTAGATACAAAGTCAAATGCCGTATTCCAGTATAAAAACGTCTCGATATAAATCCAATGGCGTAACCAATAGACCATGCAAGCGGTCATTATATTTTCAAAAAAAAAAAATATAAAACAAATTATGTTGACAAAATACACACATGGTACATATAAATTAAATTTAATAAAAAATAAGCATTTTAAGGTAAAAGCTCCTTAAGGCATATTTGCGGTGAAATTCCGTCATAATGTATACACGAACCTCGTTGCAGAGCTGGGATTTATATGCAGGTTTCCGGTGCACTGTCACCATGGCTTGGTTATTGAAATAGGTGTGGCTGTATGTTCCGCTTTCCGCTTCCGCTACTCGCTGTGCTTGGGCCAAAATGTATCTTTATCTTTAATTTAGCGGAAAAAATACTTTCTTTATAAAAGTTTGTGGTAAATTAGTTAACAACTAGTTAATAAAGGTGGAAAAAGTTTTGTAGTTATAGCAATAAACAGAGGTTAGAGAAAGGAAAAGCCTAACAAGACTATTAAATATTGTATATTGAAGTACCGCCTCCGTAGTAGTGGTTTCGCCTTAGGCCTTCGCGTTGTATCCGAAGGTCATGGATTCGATTCTTACCCGTGGCAAATTAGTACGTTTTTCTATACAGTTTGTCATGATATGGGTGTTTATAATATATTGTTGTTTCTGGTAGACATAGTATAATCCTAGCTAGAGCTTAGTTTGTGACCAGAGCAATGTGAGTAAATTGGTAAATTGTCCAAAAACAAAAAATATATTTCAGGTATCAGTCGGTGGGCTAAAAAATATAAAAGAGCATTTAAACCATTCTGTCCATACAGATTCTTATTTTTAAATTAGAATTTAATTAAAATGGTAGCATATTTTCGCACAGTGCAAAAACGTTGGCGTCACTTAGGGAAGTTGACAGGTGTCTAGAATTAGATGGAAAGCTAATTATAAATAAAATACCTACCGGTTGTGCTTCTGAATTTAAATGTTTGAATATAAAAAAAAACAAATTGAATTAATTGATTTGGGTAGAAAAATTAAAATAGCAACTGGTGATCCTCTGAGCAAGGGGTACCTGGTTCAGAGGATCAGTATTGCTATCCAACGGGGAACGCCGCTAGTGTCCTTGGTACCCTGCGCCCATTGTCTCTTTTTCAAATTTTTTAATATCATTATTTTTATAGGTAGGAAAATTTCTTATATTTTTGTTTATTTTATTTTTCATTTATATTTTTTGTAGAGTAAACAAATGTTTCTTTATTAATTGATAAAGATCCCTAATTTTTTGAAATTTATCAGCAAAAAAAATATGCCAGGAGCATTTTTGCCCATGTCACAAAGACTCTTTAGGTGGGAGGAAGGTCTCTATAACTTCGTTAGACCGGTCTCGTTACCACCGCCCATACAGATGCAAAACCGTCAAGTGTTTTCATGAGACTTCTGCATCGATTTCTTGTCGTCGAGGTGGTAGTCTCCTTTCAGGATGCGGTTACGAAATGGGGAATTGACGATAAGGCAGCGAGTATTTTAAAATAAACTCATAATGCAATTCGTCATTGTCGCCTCCCATTTCGTAATCGCATTATTTAGCCGGCATAAAGGAAGCGATTAATATATTTTAGAATAATTATTGACCCCATTCATGGACTTTGTAGGTCTGCTCACCACCAGGTAGATACAAAGTCACATGATTTTTTTAAAATGATGAATTTGATGATTATCATGAAAAAGATTTTTAAAATAGATATATATATATTTTTTTCTTAACACTTTACATTTATACATATTATCACGGGTGCCTTACGGCGCCCGAGACCGCCTAGACGGCCCCAGAGTACCTAGCGGAGGGGTTTTAATCCCACCTCGTCGTAGCCGATGGTATGAGTCTACACCAAACAAGTGGCTAAAATAATAATTCTTTATTCATAATTAATGTTTACAATTTATAATTTTAATTTACCGGATCCCATACTAGGAAAAACCTGTGCTATGGGTATTCGGTTTACAATTATTGAAATAATTACATATTACAAACCATGTGTACGTACTATGCGTGGTATTATGAAGAAGAAAGCGTTTTAACGCTTAATATAAGTGGTATCTGAATGTAGTAGTGTCTGTAAGGTGTGTGTCATGTATGTTAATATTATGTTCTTGGTGGCGGGGTAGAAAGGCCGTGTATGTTGAAAGTTTGACTTTTTAAGGGTAAGTGGAGTGTATGTTTGTGTGGTGTGTGTTTAAGCTTAAGCTGAGGTGCATAATGATGTAGTTGGTAACGGGGTAATAAGTCAGTATAAGGTAAGGTGTTTGTCTCGGTATGAAAATGTGGTACATGTATGTTTGTGTGGTGTGGGGTTGTTCGTGTAGGGTGAAACATTGATTAATTAAGGATAAGTGGGGTGAATATTTGTGTGGTGTGTCGTTGTGTTGGAGGTGCATGTATTATAGGGGGGTTGTTCTGTAATGAATGCTTGTTGTTGGTTACGGGGTAGTAAGGCAGTTCAGGGTTAAAAAAAAAGGCTAGCTCGTCGCGATGTTTTGAATAGACTCAATAACCCAATTATATGTCTTCATATTTATGTAGGGTCATGTGGACATTCCCCAGAATTTAAAATAAAAAGTTTAAAAAAAAAGGATCCCTTTTATTTTTAATGCACAATATCATAGTATTTTGCTTAATTATTAATTAACTCTTAATAATTAACAGTCTTAGTTAGAAAAGATATAACAGTTTCTGAGAAAATAAAATAATTTTAAAAAGCCTCATTTTGTCCACAGGTACAAACATTAAATGTACTTATAGACAACACAAATGTTCCTTTGGACGGTATTATACTTGCGATATTACACACTATAAAACATAAATATAAAACTCCAAAATAAAACCATATATTAAGAGACTTAATTAGATAACATTATTTAAAATTTCGTTTTTCTACAAACTTCAACTGAGTATTGTCAACTCCAAAGTATAAATTATAAAAAAAAACAAAATCTAGACTTTTCAGGTATATCTGTAATTGGTACACAGAGTTCACAAGTACAATTGAGTACACTACGTACCTATAGACAGTCCACCATATATATGTCATTCTTATGTCCATTGGTACAAATAATGGATAATAACCTCTAAATTGCCGATGCTTTATAAACAACACGCACATCATTATAGATTTATTACCAAACCAAAACCAAACTAATATACTATATAATCGCCTCATATTTGGGCCTCATATGTTTATCTTTATTCCAGAAAAACACATAGAAATGAAAAAAAAATACTTACTATTTTCATTTTTTTTTTTAACGGCGCACAAATCTAAACATGCCAGAGAAAGCAAGATGCAAACATAATAAATACTTTAAGGATGCGTTCCAAATAGAAATTTCTGGTATTCAGTTTATGAGTTATCGATAGTGTCCATAGGTAAAGCCGTCCAAAGGTACAACACTTGACCCTATATATAAAAACCAATGAAAAATTTCGTGAGCGGTAACTTGCACCTGGTTAAGCGAGGGTAGTGGGTTCGAGTTACGTCCACCAGAAAATTTTATGTTGAATTTTTTCTTTAAAATTTCAATATAAGTATAACCCGATACAGGAATCTATAAAAAAAAATCTTTAAAATAAATTTATAACATAAAATTATGCTAAAATAATTTGAAATTTAACACAACAGAATAATATAAAAACACGTGTAACTCCTACTCTTCATCTTCTTCAATTGTTGGAAACAATAGAATTCAAAATTATTTTTTATTGCCTTTTGGAGCGGAAAAAGTGCCAAAAGATTTTTCCCCTTTATCTGGAGCACAACGGTTATTGTGGGAGAAATAGCGGACAGTTAAAAAGAATGACTTTATTCTACCTTACACTTTGACTTTTCTTATTTTCCTCAAAGAACTGAGTGACCGCGGAAATATATTTTAAAAGGCTTTAAAATTATAGACAGTTTTTTTTTAATATTGCAAAAAGTACAAAGGCGCCCGCCGTTAGACGTTCTCTACCAGTCAAGCCTTTGAGATACATTATTATTTATTACATGCATGGTGTAATAGTTTGATTGCTTTTCCATACAAATTGGCTATTTTAACAATACAATTTTGTATGGAGAAGCCAAAGGTCGCGGGAAGCCGATGGCTACAGGCAGAGCAGAACCGGTCGTTGTGGCGATCCTTGGGGGAGGCCTTTGTCCAGCAGTGGACGCGTGAAAGGCTGGTATGATGACGATAGAGAAGCCATTTTTTTCTCATTTGCGACACATGCGGTGTGGTTCAATTTACGAATACATTTTTACATCATTATTTTTACATAATTAATACATTATTATTCTGTGTACTATCTTCTTCGCCAATAACCGTCGATTTTACCCCTCCGTAGTGGTTGCGCCTACGACGTTGTATCCGAAGGTCGATTGATCCCACCCTTGGCAAAAAAATATTTGTACATTGTCCTGTACAGTTTGTCACAGTCTCAGTGTTAATAAAATATAATATGTATTGATATAGTTGTTGTTGGTACACATAAGCCTAGAGCTTAGTTTATGACCATAGAACTATGTGTGTAATTTTCTATATATAAATAAAATACGGCATTTGAAATTTAAGTTGTTTTACAGGGCGACAAGCACTTATCTTACTTATGCCTTTTTATTAAGAGTAGATTTACTAAACGGTAAAGAGTATATTGAATACATAAGAGGCCAATTTTTGTAATAAAATGTACGATATTCGGTTATTCAAGTAATATGGATCAATTTCATAGAGAACACGAGGCTCTTACCTTGTGGACAAGTCTGTCATCGGAAGACCCTACTCCTATATTACATTCATCACAAAAATATTGGATCACCCTAAAATAAAATAAAAATTACGATAACTTACCAAGACTTTCAATTACTGATGAAGCTCGTTTACGAGCTTATTGTGAAAGTGAGTCTGGCGCCTGGATGCTTTACCTTCCCCTTATACAAGCACGTTATTAATGCGGTATCCTTAAGGTTAAGGTCTCGCCATCATATTTGTTTTTGCGAGGAAACTGCAGGCGAACTTGGACGACATGCATTAAGTTGCCGAAGAAATGCTGGGAGAATTCCCAGACATTGTCAAGTGACCGGACGGGATGTTTTTAATTCCCAACAAATGTGGCCGTTCACTAGTTTGAGATGATACATGTATTGAAACACTCTCCTACTATATAGCAACCAGTCTTAAAAAGGCAAAGCCGCTGCAGAGTCAGTTGCACGCCATAAACAAAACAAGTACAAAGAAATTAGCATCAATCATCTCTTCATTCCATTTGCAATAGAGACGATGGGCCCATGGTCAAATGAAGCTCTAACCTTGTCCCGCGAACTTGGCGATAAGCTTCGTTTGATAACTGGGACCCTTTAGAGAATATTTTATTCAAAGGGTCAACCTAGCTGTACAACGAGGAAATGCAGCATTCGCAATCGAAACATTCCGCCCACCTAACTTCTAATTCGTCATCTCATTTAACATTTAAATTATTGTTCGAGTGAAGTAAAAAAAAAATACGACGGTTTTGCGGGCTTTCGTTGACATTCTTTAGAATGTGTCCTATGTTCGTAGGTGGTTCTTCTTCTTTAAGTCACAGTTTGTTGGCATTTTTTCATATAGGTAAGTCACTAATTTTAAGTCTGTCTTAAACTATAAAACATAAAATATAGCCTAGTAACAACCACCATAGAAGGTAAAATGATAAGTAATGTTATATTATGTAAAAATATCTTTGCAGTCCTTATATAAGAGACCTGTACTAAATAAATCTGTGGCAAGCATATAAAAACACGTGGGTTGCTATTTTATTTAGTGTGGTCATTACGAAAGGTTTTCAAAAGGTACCCATTCCTTTGTAAATAATATGCTACAAGTAAATAGGTAGTTTTTGCTTTTTCCTTGTTTTTGGAAACAGAGCTGACGTGTTGTTTGTTGTTCCTCAACATGTCCTTTTATTTGTCCTTGTAAGAGATTTTCTGTATCTTTGAAAACAGCTCGGTCAGTTAGTTAGTTTTCTTTTATGTTCAGATTAAATAGAGGATACGTTTTGTTAACATAGTAAGGAGTTTCTCTATAAAGCCTACGAAAATTCCAATGCTATTTATTATATATCTTACTATATCATCAACATAATTAAAAAATATTTTTAAATTACATTTTGTGCTAGTTTTGTGCAATTTTCCCTGCTAAGGTAATTTTTCCATATTTTTGGTGGTCGTCGTTACCTTTTATTCCTGTCCATTCAGTTACTATTTTTTTGGCATGTTTTAATGCGTCGATTATTTTTATTTTATATCTTATTTTTGAGTTTGGTATTTTATGCCTAAGTGTTATATTAAAGAACATATCTTTAATTGATATATACTTACTTGTAAATAACCGCAGCTATTTATTTAATACATATCATCACGGGTGCCTTACGGCGCCCGAGACCGCCTAGACGGCCCCACGAGGTCCACCGTTTTAATCCCACCTCGTCGTAGCCGATGGTATGAGTCTACACCAAACAAGTGGCTAGGTCGTCGCGTTGTTTTGAATAGACTCAATAACCCATCTATAAACAGTTTTACAAGTTGGTATAGTGAAACCGGGACGACAGCTTAACGAGGCACTATAGTGATGTTGTCGAACAAATGTACATATTTTTTTTAAATGAAACATCCTTGGTACACACCGGGGTTCGAACCAGTTACGGGCTATTTGTTTAAGCTGCTACTATTACACGGTATTTATTTTATACTTAATTAATACACCTCCAGTTTCTCGTGGTCAAATTAACCTATAATTAAAACTAGATACGTCACGTTGTGCCTTGTGTTCATGAACTAATTATGACTATAGATTAATTTGATCTACGTTCCAGAAACTGGGCGACTAACTTTTGTTTGACTTTAAGATATCTCCAGTCGTCAGAGCTTCTATATAAACGTACTTTTTATATTATTTGAAATATATAAAAAAAACAATTGTAGTATAGATATATATCATCAATGACTTACTGCGTCCGTGATTATACATATAGGTTTAGCAGGGTACCCAGCGGCGGGGTTTCAGTTTTAGTCTGTGGGTTTACTCTATTTCAGGAGACTACTGCATCGATTTGTTGTTGAGGTGTTAGTTTTTTTGTTAATTACGAAACGAGCGGATGAATAAGATAAAACAGCGAGGATATTAAATATGTACGTAATGCAAATTCGTTTTTGTTTTTGCCTATTTCTTAACCGCATCGTTTAGCGTATAGTGGGAGCGATCAATATTGTTAAAAAATAATTTATTTAATTGACCCCATTCATTCATTTTGTAGAGCTTACTTACCATCATGTAGATAAAAAGTCAGGCTCGGTGCTCCAATAATTAAAAAAAATCTCGTAACGATGGTAGTCAGAGTCTACGCCGAAAAAGTGGTCAGCTCGTCGCGGTGCGGTGGTGTTTGAATAGACTCAATAAAACATCTATAAACAATTTCACAAGTTGGTATAGTTAAACTGGGACCGATAGGCTTACTTGCTCTCCGAGGCAATTAGTATAGTGTTGTCCAAATAATATATATATATATATATATATATATATATATAAACTCACTCTTACGCGCCGGGATTTGAACCGGGGACTTACAGACTGTTTTAGGTCAAAGGTGGCTACGTATATAACCTTTTTTTTTGGTGCATATTAAGTTACTTTTTATGTAAGCAATTTATATTTAAGAATATATATAATAGTGAATATTTGTGTACTCGGAAATGCGGGCTTTACCGTCGACCTTAGGATATAAAAGTTTGAATAATGTATAAAGAAGACCTCTTTTACATTAGTGCGGTATAGTATCGATTTTATAAAATATTTTACTCGCTTCCGTGTGAAGCGGTGTTAATATTATAATTACAGTAACAAATGTGGGACATAATATGTGACCAGAGTAATATAAGTGCATTGCTTAGGCTTATCTTATTCTATATGCACCAGGAACAACGATAAAAATATTATTAAAATATTAATATTTCATAAACGCCCAGACCATGTAAATGGTTGTTTAGTTTCGTCTTTTTTTTCGAAAATATTTTATGCAGGTTTATGAACGTTATAAAAAACTGATTATTTTTTTTTTGAAATATTATAACCCAACTTAACTTTTTTTTTTCTTATTTACTTTTCCTAAAGGCTGTTAAAACAGCAACTCAAGTATATACAGGTATATCTAATGCCCGATTTCACCAACGACCCCTAACTCTAAAGGAGCCCATAAATAAGAATTTTGACATATTTGCTATGAAACAACTGTCATTAATTGTCCCTTAACTTTGTTACGGGCTCCCTTAGAGTTGGTGAAATCGGGCATAAGACTCCTATATTTATATACGGGCTGTACGGTGGCCGCTTTGCTCTATGTTTATATCATAATATAACCTACACTATCAGCAGGGTGATTACGCGTCTTCAGTTCGATCGCACGCCAATCGTTATGACGTAATTTTCTAAGATTTTTTTGGAGCCATTGTTAAGAAGCCAAGCTTGATCTATGTCAGAATCACGTCATAACGATTGGCGTGCGAGCGAACTTAAGACGCGTACATACATACATACATATCATCACGGGTGCCTTACGGCGCCCGAGACCGCCTAGACGGCCCCCGGATACCCAGCGGAGGGGTTTTTATACCCACCTCGTCGTAGCCGATGGTATGAGTCTACACCGAACAAGTGGCTAGCTCGTCGCGATGTTTTAAATAGACTCAATAACCCATCTATAAACAGTTTCACAAGTTGGTATAGTGAAACCGGGACTGACAGCTTAACGTGCTCTCCGAGGCACTATAGTGGTGTTGTCAAACAAATGTACATATTTTTTTTAATTAAAAACTCATTGGTACATATCGGGATTCGAACCAGGGACTTAAGCGTTTTTAAGTCCAAGGTCTAACCAACTCACACGTATATATGTACGAGTATATATGTTTACAAATTACAGAATATAATGTACAGACACCCCAAATTATAAAAACTTTATATTATTATTCTGTAGCTTACTTGGGGTGGATTCTATTAAACCTCTAAATCGATGTTTTAAATAAATTAGGAAGCACAGACAAGTTTATATAACAATAATAATATGTAGGATAACTTATTCACACTGCTCTGGTCACAAACTAAGCTCTAGGCTTGTACTATGTATACCCAAAATAATGAAAATATATATTAAATTTTATAAACACCCAGACCATGACAAACTGTACATAAAAATAAGTACTAATATATTATTTTCCATAGTGCTAAAACTAAATTATGATAACTTTCCTTCAGTTACTGTCACTGATGATGCCTCTTCAAATATAGGCGAAATATTTAGCAATAATATTTTATAGCTTCTATTTATAAATAATTTATTTACAAAAAAAAACATCAAATCGTAAACTGAGTTTGACAATTTCGGTGTTACCTCAATAAAAATAAAAATGATAATACCAGCAATTAATTTCTAGACTTTTTTGACGCACTGTGACGACAAAACGGAATCTTCACCTCAACTCGTCACCGTAGTTGTCACGTTTGCAGAATAGTTGGGACATGCGAAACCGTCGGACACGCGGGACCAAGTTTTCTGTTTGCTCCATCGAGTTTCGCCAAAATTTGTCGCAACTACTAATTTACTTCGAAACAAACTCTGATAATAACGCAGCTCTGCTGTGGTTGTGAATTTTAGCTATTAGGTAGTTATATGTTTATTTATAAATAATAATAACAGTTTATACGTAGTGGCCGAGTTGGTTAGACTTTAGACTTAAAAACACTTAGGTACCTGGTTCAAACACCGGTATATTAAATGTATGTACATTTGATTAACAACATCACTATAGTGCCTCGGAGAGTACGTTAAGCTGTCGGTCCCAGTTACCAACTTGTGAAACTGTTTATAGAAAGATTATTGAATTTATTAAAATTATCTGACATATATAATATAAATATGTAGGACAATTTATATATAAAGCTCTGGTCACAAACTAAGCTCTAGGCTTGTACTATGTGTACCAGAAACAACGATATAATATTTAAAATAATAAAAAATATTCAAGTAACATTATAACTAAACTATAATAATTTAAAATAAAACCTAACCAATTAAAAGTTATAACTATCTAAAATTAAATAATAAAATTTAAAAAAATCATCCAACCAAGCATAGCATTGTTAGTCCCGAGAACGGAAGCGGCTTTGCTACTCGTACGTTGTATTGCCAGACCAATTCTTCGGTCCAAAAATGTTCGCGCCCGAAAATCACCTGAAGTCTGAATCAACCATGGAGGTAAAAACCGTGCCCGTCCGCGCGCCGCTACCGCGATTTTTTAGCTTCATGGAATCAACAATTGGCCAATAAGTAGGTACTGTAACCCACTATTTCGAACGCGACAACCTATGGTACTGGCTAGAGAAAGCTAACCATAATCTTCTTAAATACTTTTCGTTATTTAAATAGTTTGAAGGTTCATGGACATGAAAACAGAGTCAGAGAAATAGTTTGGCATCGCTCGAGATAGGTTATAAATCACATATCAATTTGTATTAAATAATATACTATAATTTATTTTGGATGATAAACCAATATAAGAAGTCCAAAATAAAGAATGTTTTATTTGATATTTCCCAAAAGTTAGGTAGGTATTGTAACAGCGGCGAAAAGAGCTGTTACAAATTGGTGGAGGCGCCGGGCAGAGATTAAAAAACCGGGTAAAGATAAAGAAAACCGTAAAATGGTACATAATATAATATATGGTGAAGATTGTGTGCGAGTGCATAGTAATGGAAAAAGAAAATAAGAAGAGATGTCAAAATGGGATGTCAAGAAAATACAATTATGAAGGAATATGTTTTTTTGTATTATTGAAGAAATCATTTTATATACCTAATCGAAAGGAATTTTATTGTGGTAAATGTATCGATAATCTAGGTCAGTGGTTATTATTTATAAAAAATGGCAGAAACAAGCTATTTTTCGGGAGAGTGTAATGAAGACGTAGAGGAATTTATTATATATTTTAATACTGTAGCGGCATTATACAGATGGGATGATGCTGAGAAGAAAGCGGCGTTAAGTTTATATTTGAAAGGGCCAGCTTCAACATATTATAATTACATTATTAGGGAGTGTGCGGACTATGATATGTTAATAGGTATGATTAGAAATGAATTTAAATGTCAGATTTCGTATACAGGGTTGTTCTTCAAATATGAACAAAACGAATTGAGTTTGTTAGAATATTATTACAAACTTTGTGCTTTGGCGAAAAAAGCTAAAATAGTGGAAAACAAATTAATATGTGACGCGGTTAAATATAGTTTTTGAAGTCAAATAATCATTTCCTTGGACCTGATATATATTTTTGTCATTTGCGTTCGCTTTTCTTATTTATTTCTAGTAATTCAATGGATATTCTTGACAAAATATTTAATGGAAGATTCTCTCAAGAAGTACCAATTGAATCTTATAGGGAGGGGATGAATGTAACCCACTATTTCGAACGCGACAACCTATGGTACTGGCTAGAGAAAGCTAACCATAATCTTCTTAAATACTTTTCGTTATTTAAATAGTTTGAAGGTTCATGGACATGAAAACAGAGTCAGAGAAATAGTTTGGCATCGCTCGAGATAGGTTATAAATCACATATCAATTTGTATTAAATAATATACTATAATTTATTTTGGATGATAAACCAATATAAGAAGTCCAAAATAAAGAATGTTTTATTTGATATTTCCCAAAAGTTAGGTAGGTATTGTAACAGCGGCGAAAAGAGCTGTTACAGTACCACCAACTGTCGTGTGTACAAAATAAAACAAAATTGTCTTTTAAATGAGAATATTTAACATGTTTTGCATTCTCAGCCTTTGCAGCTGTATTTATAAAATTAATATATTTTATAAACACCCAAACCATGACAAACTGTATAGAAAAAACGTACTAACATTATTTTGCCAATGGGTGCTTTGGATACAACGACAAAGCGCAACAACTAGTCTACGGAGGCAGTCAAACAATGAAAAGAGGTTATAAATAATATTATTTATTAAGATATTATTTACACATATTAAACATCACTAGGCTGGCCAGTTTCTCCACCAACAACACAGATCCAAAAACCATTATTATAACTAGCAAGAACATGATACATAAAAAAGTCGTTACATGAAAATAATAGTGGTGAGCAAAATATTTACAATATCAAAGATTGCAACAGTATACTATAATAATTAACAAAACACATTCCCACAATGAAAACCAAACAATGAACACAAAACAATTAAAATAAAATCTACATGAAAAATTCCAATTGAGATATTCCATCCTCCAAAACATCACTTAGTCTTTTATTTACATACATTTTCAGTTATTTAATTTACACGGACACCGATTTAAAGATTTTTTTTGTACGTTTTGTGTGGTTTTGTTCAAGACACACATTGATCAATATTTAAAAGAGATTCGATTAATAATCTGTGTGCATGTATGAGAAGAGTTATGACTGTTGATGTAGAAAAAAAAAACATATGCGTCGAATTGAGAATCTCCTCTTTTTTTGAAGTCGATTAACAAGTGGCACTAGTTTATAATAGTTTATTCATCAGACATCACTAGATATTAGAAAATATCTAGTGATGTCTGATGATGAAATGTCTTTATATTTAATATACAAATTCACTTGTCATATGACTCATAATAATATATCTTTATACAAATATTTTGTCATTTTATGTGTAATCATTTAAAGATCGAAAAGCTAATTTATTAAATAACAATCTTTCTTTTATTTGTTTATAAATATATTTGTTAGAAACACGTTCACATGCGTAAAAATACACAAATACCTACACAAGGGTTATTAAAAATTTTAAACGTAAAGGTAATAAAGGTTATAGGTTATGCTGGTAGCAGAAGACGATTACAATTTATGATTTTCATGAATAACCGAATTTTGAACGTTTTAACAATCTACGAGTATATAAATAATAATGAATCGCTAAAAGTCAAGTGACCTAGTCATGTTTCGGGTTTATTCTGCGTGTTTAACAATTTTTGGGGGATTATTTAATCGATTTCTTGTCGAGGTCATATTCTTCTTTTTACAGAGTAGACTATCTCTTCGACCTCATTGTTTGTTTTCCATCATACAAGATTAAGGTCAAACGCAGATTCTGTTTATAATTTAAGAAAGGTTTTGCTAAACGCAAACCTGGAGATCGGCTCGTCAATTCGATATTTTATTTAATATTCGTTGAAGTTCGGGGAAGGTTCAATATGACGAAAGAGAAAAAATACCCGGAAAAACGTAAAAAAACAAATTTTCTTTTAAAGTTGAAATTTTATGTCACGTTTTTGAACGTTAAATCAGTGTATTAAATTAATACGGACAAAATGTTTATTTTACCTTAGCAAGAATAGATAGATAATACCAATAAAAAACATAAAAGAAAAAGTTTTTTTTTAAATAACACGAGCACCTAATTAAAAAAAAAAAAAAAAAATTTCATTTACAAGGTATGTTAACATGGTTTGGGACTCTCCTGTTAAGTGTAAAACACTTGTATTAGGAGAGCCCCGCTCTTCCTATAGATATTACACTTGTAAAATATATAATAAAATATTTATGTAAATTAATATTATTAGAATATTATTATATTTGTGTATATTCATGAATAAATAAAAGTTTATATAATAATAATGTGTGCGTGTGTATGTGTGTATGAATGTGTGTGTGTATGTGGTGTGTGTAAACTTTGTTATATAAGTAACATGGGTAAGTACCAATTATGGGCAACATATACATAGAATAAATTAAATCTGATCTAAAATCTCTAAAATAAATATTTTTTATTATAAAATTTGCTGATGAAACCATTTTGACGAGCGATTTAATCGCTACCACGCTTTCAGCAACTCAGCATTTGAACTTTAGCCGATAATTAATATTTTATTAACTTTTAGATAATAACTTAGATATTTCGTAATAATTTTCTATACTGAAGCAAAGTACTCTTTATTTTATATTAGATTTAGTAAGAAGGCCTCCCGGGCTAAACCAATTTCTAATATAGTATCTAATAATTAATTACCAGTTTTTAATTTAAAAAAAAATCCTAACCTGTTAGGAAAGCACAAAGCTGACGGTCCTAGTTTTACCATACTAACTTATGAAACTGTCTATATTGGGTTCTTGAGTCCATCCAAACACCACGACGAGCTGATCACTTGATCGGTGTAGACTCAGAATACCATCGGTTACGACGGGGTGAAAGTAAAAACCCACCGCTGGTCGTCTAGGTAACCTCAGGCGCCGTAAGGCACCCGTGATGGTACATACGTATTATTACTAAATCAATTGTAGGTAAATCAAAGGCATATCAAAGCCAAAATTTGACACATTTTGTATTAATTTGTATGGGAAATATGTTAAATTTTATCTTTGATATCTAATTTATTTAATGCCCGATTCGACCAAAAGAATGGCATATAAATTTTTAGTACGTTTTTCTGTACGTTTGTCATGGTCTGGGTGTTTATAAAATATCATTGTTTCTGGTACAAATAGTACAAACTTAGAGCTTAGTTTATGGCCATTGCAATTTGTGGAAATTTTCCTACATATTATTATTATTATTATTAAAAGAAGGCATAACTTATACTGGGGATAGTAATGTCAAATTTCATACAAATATTTATTCATAGATTAAGTTATTAATACTCAGAATAATTATTTGTATGTGATTACGTTACTCATCTTTGTGTAAGTTATGCCTTCTTTTGGTCGAATCGGCCCTTAGTAAAATAAAGCCTGAAAGGCGATTTTAGGCCTTAGAACATTTCCCTATTATTATAATAATATATACCTCCATGATATTAACTTAATATATGTTTAATTTAAAAGCGTTGGTAGTTTGCTCGGAACGTTATTTACGACCGACTCGATGAATAAGTTAGACACGTAGTTATCGAGGTTGCCTTTTTAGAACAAGTAAACAAGCTAATTATCTAATTTAAAAGCTTCCTAGCTATTTTCTGCAGGACATAAATAGGGTTGCCCTAACCAAATATAAAAATAAAACAACTTGGTATTTCAAAACCTGAATGTGGCACCGGATATAAGAGTACATAAAATTTTATTTAAACAGTTTTATTTATTTAAATCTTTATTGCATACAAAATACATTCTCTACCAGTCAAACCTTTGGGACAATAAAAGCAGTTAATAAGTGAGGTAGGTGCAATACAGTAACTGAGTATATAAACCAGTGAATATTATATAAAATATTTACAAGTTATCATCATCATCATCATCAGCCTATCGCAGTCCACTGCTGGACATAGGCCTCTCCCAAGACACGCCACTGATCCCTATCCTCCGCTCTTCGCATCCAGTCTCTGCCAGCCACCCTCCGCAGGTCGTCCAGTCCATCTAGCTGCGGGGCGTCCTACGTTACGTGCGCCAAGACGTGGTCTCCACTCCAATATCCGCCTGCTCCAACGGTTACAAGTTATAGGTACACAAAGGCGAACTTAATGCCTTCTACCAGCTAGTAGATAAAGCCTAAAATAAATAAACCTTTAAAATTGTGTTCAAAGTCGGGTGCTTAATTTTAATAAACTTATATAAATTACAATTATATAATTATAATATTTATATATTAAAGTAGTTTTTTTTTATTTCATATGAATACAAATAAGCCAGGTACAAATAGGTAATAGAATAATAATCTATCGTTTTTAGAAGTCCTGTCTTTTTGATATTTTTTTTAAAAAACCGACCGTTTCGCAACCGCACACTGAAAAGACAAAAAAATGATGCAGTAGACTCCTGAAAACCGGTGAACATGATTATCATAGGTCACTTGCGCAAGTATTTACACAAAATTATACCCATAAAATGATGTTTTAAATTAATTTTAAAGAAAAAGAACTTCCTATTATGACAGTAATACGATGGGCAGCAAGGTCACAGTCCAAGCATTTATTTCACTTACATGATGGCTAGCACAGCAATTGCCACGTTGACCACTCTATAGGTTTTTCCGGCGGTCGTGGGTAAAAAGTATGTATTTTTTTCTATACGAGTAGATTGCCATAGTCTGGGTGTTCATAAAATATAATAGTGTTGTGTCGGCCATTAGGGGATGTAACATGCGTCGACACCCTTGCGCTGTTTCATCTTCCAACGACATCGGTCAGAGCTGGCGCAGCTGCTACAGGAGCAGAAGATTTCAAACGGCGCAAATATAAAACTGTTAGTAACGGTTACATTTTTGAAACGTTTGCAGTCGAAACGTTGGGGCCGTGGGGCTCGAGTGCCCACAGAGTCTTCGGACAAATATCACGGAGATTTTATAAGGCATCACGTGACCAGAAGTCTGGCTTGTATTTCGGCCAGAGACTAAGCATTGCCATTCAACGTGGTAATGCCGCCAGCATTCTGGGCACGCTTCCCACCGGCAACAAAAAATAACAAAAAAAGGCATTTTTCTCTTACAGGTGCTTTTGTTTTGACAGTTTTTAGCATTCCGTGTGGTGACGAATTGTAACTATTTCGTTATTTTGATCTAACGTATCCTTAAAAAAAACAGAATGTGGCCGCAGGACATTATGTGTGAAATGTCCTACATATGAGTATTATGTATTTTGTGTGCTTAAAATCTCGCATAATCTGATGACAACCCTGAATGCAGTGACATGAATTTGTTTTTGTATGCGACATATCTCCGCAGTCACTCTGCAAATAAATCGATTGTCGTAAACCGACTGCGCATGAATCCCGATTGTGTTTCGATCGTAAATCACACTCATCGACCGCAAACACATCGCTTGGATATGAGTTATAAATCGCTTCGGATTATTCGCAAGTCGATTCATAAACAACAGCGTTCGTTTGTTTTATGTATGAGATGTGAGGAAGCATTTACCTAAGTGTTGGTAGATTTATTGTCTAACGTTTATTTTAAATTTTAGCGATTAATTAATCTTAAATAATATTTTTTTATTGCATCAATAAATTATGTTTCACAATAGTTTTATGTTATCCTGATACCCGTACTAGGATAACCTGTATGCCAAGTATCAGTTTCCTTCCTGGTACTAATAAAAAAAAAAAAAAAAAACATAACAACTGACTCTGATTGTAGTCTCTAGTTGTCAGTGGCACAATAACAATATGAATATATAAACTAAAATACATAGGACCTCTCTTCCCATATGTGTATATGCGTGTGTGTTTGTGTATTTGTGTGTGGATATTTTTATGGATGATATTATGAAGGCTGTGTAAAAACAAACAATAACTGAGAAATACAATGTTTATTTAGGAAATAACATGCAATAATTGCTCAGTATCATCATAATAATATGTTTGTGATGTTGAAAATGTTTATTAAAATTTGCTGATTGAAAATTATTGTCATAGAAAGAATACTGGTGTGATTGCCCTGGACTCTGCATTCCAGATATACCTCTTGCGCATACGGCTATTGAAACCGACATAACCTTCTGCTTAAAAATAAATTAAATCGAATCTAATTATTAATTAGGCGAGGTCTCTCTAACTTCACTAAACCGTTAGATCTGATTTGTTACCACCGGCCATATAGATGCAATTATTTTAGTCTGTGGGTTTATCGTTTTATTGAGAGGCATCTATTTCTTGTTGTGGTGGTAGCAAGGTTACGACACGATTTGACGGTAAAGCGTCAAGGATATCGAAGTTTAGACTTACACCGGTATTGTCTCTTGTATGGAAGGTTTTGTCTCTTTTTATTAGCAACAAATATGATTATGCGTAAAAGAGAGAAAACCTTCTATAACTAAAGTGTTCTTCAAGGCCTCAACAAGTTTTTATAAAAAAGACCATAAGTCGATATAAATTCGTTTTCGTCGCCGCTCGTTGTGTAACCGACGTATCATGGTGGGAGCGATCTATGCTGTTAAATCCATGTATTGATCGACCCTATTCGTGGACTACCTTCTTACTATCTTATACTTATATAAAGTCAGGGGCTTTATTCCGAGTTTGCAACCGCTAAAGACGACAAGACGTTGCGTAAACTATAAATATTGAAATATAAGTTCTATCCTATTAAATATAGAGTTGAAATTCCAATGCTCATAAGATGTTAAAACTTGCGAAGAATTCGTGTATTTCGAAATGGCGGCATAATTATAGCCAAACTAATACAGACTATATTTCCATTGAAATAGAACTTATATTTCAATATCTAGAGTTTACGCAACGTCTTGTCGTGTTTAACGCTTAAAAACTCGGAATAAGGCCCCTGGTCAATAAAAAAAAAGGTACCTCCAAAGGATGTCCGTAATATTGATGAACTTGCAGTCTTTAAGAATAAAATGTACAAACTATTACAAGTTATAATGCTATAACAAATTAGTGAATTTATGGAAGACGTAACACTTAAATAAATAATTTTACTGTAATGACGGAGTATTGGAATATAATATTTAATGATTTAGGCCTTTTTTTTGTGTTTGTATTATTGTATTTGGTTTTGTTGTATAATTGTATACTTCTATATTATATGCCTATAGGCTGACATAGTAGACTATAATATGTAAATATAATAATTGTAAGTATATACGTGGTGGCCTAGTTGGTTAGACCTTGGACTTAAAAACACTTAGGTCCCAGGTTCAAATCCTGGTGTGTACCAATGAGTTTTTAATTGAAAAAAAAAATGTACATTTGTTTGACAACACCACTATAGTGCCTCGGAGAGCACGTTAAGTTGTCGGTCCCGGTTTCACTATAACTTGTGAAACTGTTTATATATGGGTTATTGAGTCTATTCAAAACATCGCGACGAGCTAGCCACTTGTTCGGTGTAGACTCATACCATCGGCTACGACTAGGTGGGATTAAAAACCTCTCCTCTGTACCCTGGGGCCGTCTAGGTGGTCTTCATATGGTATGGATCATAATAAAGAAATTTGATTGATTCATTGATTGAATGTATTAGGCTTATAATAACTCAAGATGCGTAAATAATTCTAAAACAGTTAAATTTTTATAAAATATGAAAACAAATGTTTTTGAAATGTTTCTAAATTTTTATGTCGGTCAAGACAATGAGATGTATACTTTGTAACTAACGTTGTCAGCAAAAAAGTAGGTAAATAAATATCGGGCGCTCTTCGCTCGTTATCCAGCCTTTGTAGTGCCATCGGAAAATCGCTTGAGCGGTATAAAATGCCTTCGGCGATAGTAGAATATGAACGGTAGCGCATCATATGGTCAGTGTCTCAAAAAATAGTTTTATATATTTGTGCCTTCTAGAATAAAAATATTAAAAATAAGGTGACGTTTACTTTGAATTTTATATTTTCTTAAAAATAAAGCTATTAAAACATATATATAATAAAGTATACATGTACATTGTAGACGAAATAAAAAACATTTCAAATTAAGAATACTCAAACAAACTTTATTCGAAATACAAAGTCCCGCGAACTTATCAAAATAACAAGAGTACACCCGGGACTTTTATGACAGTTTTCCTGTTAGAAAAATTAAATATTTTCCTTTGAGAAATTCTTAAAATTCTACAATGTGGGAAACATTTTAAAATTCAGACTAGCCGGAAATTTTCCCGCCCCCCGACAATGGTGCAATTCTAGTATTGGACTAGTCCCGGGATACTTATATAAATTTTTATCTATATAAACATGGTAGGGTGCGCGACTGAAGTTATATTATGTAACGACATAATTTTTTTCGCTGGGTTCCTTGTTTACATATTTATTGATTAGAATACGACATGTTACTTTGTATCTACCTTATGGTCAGCAGACCTATAAAGTCTATGAATAGGGTCGACCAATACATGATTGTTTAGCTGCATGGATCGCTCCCACTATTCCGTTATGGAAAGCTAGTTTTTAGGGTACCTACCGATAAAAAAACTAAATCATTTTATGTACTCTATAACCTAACCTAACCCTCGTATTCTAAGTCGTGTTTTCCACCTTAAGTGAATACTTAAGGAACGTCTGTCTCTTTCCACCAAATATCAAACCAAGAAAGATAGAATGAGATAGAAGCGTGCAATTCGTATAGTCAACGACGATCGAAGCGACGATCGAAGCGACGATCGAAGCGACGACCTCCGAAGAGATCGAGGTTAAATCGTTGAGCGTATTCTACCACCTATATCACGGGCAGTGCTCTGAAGAACTGTTTGAACTCATCCCTCCATCCCTTTTCGTTTCCGTACTACACGCACTGGCACTACAATGCATAAACATACAGTGGATGACAGGCCCACCAGAACAAAAAGGTGTGATGATTCTTATATATTATTATGTCGCACGATAAAAAAGTGGAATGCCTTGCCTGTGTGCGTTTTCCCTTCTTCCTTTAATCTTGAGTTCTTTTAGCGAGGCGTGAATAAGTTCCTCAAGCAGACATATCGGAATCAACCAATTGAAGCATATTGCTACTATTGGTTGAGAACATTTTTAGACGTTACACTGTCACTTACCATCAGGTGGCAATTTAAATTAAATGTTTCATAAATTTGGAATCAGCAGTTTTCTCATTTATCGTATTTTTAAATATTTTTAGTAAATAACAGCAGTAAATAAATAATGCTTGATATTATCATTAGATATTTGAATTTCTCATAGAATTTTTATTAGAACAGAACCTTAACCCGATTACAAATTCTATACTCAATTTCTTTAACATGCTTATTAAAAATTTACAAAGGTTAATAATATACATGGAAGTATGAATAATACGAACTTCTGTAACACACCTTTTAAAGTAGAAATCACTAATATTTTATATCTGTCTCGCTTTCACTCATTTAAAACTAGATGATTCATGTAAAATAGATAAATATTTGTTTTAATTTTTGAATAAAATATCAAACATATCCATTAATTGATTATAATATTTTCTGTTCTGATGTTGCTAAGGCGATTAAGCCTTTAGATCACTTCTATCCATATTTATACTATTAAAATTTCGCCTCTTTGTTCACTTAAAATAGTCAACTTCACTGTCACAAATTTATAACTTACACAACATTTTCAAACATAACGCAGCGATTAAATTTCTCATAGTTTTAACACCACAGCTTTGCATACCGAAGAGACAAATTATTAACTCAACTCAGCGTGAATATTCAAGAAAGTTCAGACTGCCAGCGTCATAGTTGCACCTAGTTGTAACATCACTTTATAGCGCAATGCATTAAAAGTTCCTCTTTTATTTAGACACTCGTATTTTAACAACTAGACTACATTTAAAACTTTTCAGTGAGAAGTGGCACTGTGTTCGCCGGTATACGTTTTAGGTACCGCGTCATTTTTTGCTCAACTATTTTATTTTTATTCTCGTGTATTTCTGAAAATAACTGCTTTTAGAGGTGTAATATTTGTTGTAATATAGTTGGGGTATTTTTTTTGATATACATATCTATATTTGTTAAATGTTAGTTAAAAAAAAGTTTTGTTTTTGAGGGTAGAGTATTAACAAAGAACATTAGATCGCTAATGCAGATGCAAAAACTGTCAAGTAACCTAGTTTTACTCTGTGGGTTCACCAGTCTTCAGGAATTTACTGCATCGATTTTTTGTCGAGGTTCTTTCAGGGTGCGGTTACGGAATGGAAGGTTGATTTGATGATAAAGAATTTGAAATATAGTAGACTTGTAATATAAATTCATTTAGCGGGGTTCATGGAGCGATAAACGATAATATAATAATACATTTATTTACATGACACACACATAAATACATTTATAAGGTGGGAGGGAGGAACGTCTCCATAACTTCGTAGGCCGACCGACCGGTCTCGTTACCACCGCCCATACAGACGCAAAAACCGTTAAGTGACCTAGTCATGTTTTGGTTTTAATCTCTTGGTTCACCGGTTTTCAGAAGATATCTGCATCAATTTATTGGCAAGGTGGTAGTTGAATTGCCAATAAGGCAGCGAGTATATTAAAATATACTCGTAGTGCAATTCGTCTTTGTCGCCGTCAATTTCGTAATCGCATCATTTAACCGGCTTAGTGGGAGCAATCAATGTTGTTTAAGAACAATTATTGATTGCCCCCGTTCATGGACTTTGTAGGACTACTCACCACCAGGTACATACAAAGTCACATGCCGTGCTCCAATAAATAATATATATTAAAAATTTGTACCTAATAAATTCTATATTTACATTTACAAATAACTGTTGATCCCTGGCTCCTGTGCTAGATAACCCTGTGTTACAGGAACCAGTTATAACCACTGCATGCTTATGTAGGTACAATTAACCTTTAATAAGAAATACATGAGTGCCTATTGATGTTGAATCACATTTTATTGTTCGACCCCATTCATTTCCTATGTAGAGTTTATACATAGAATTAATAAAATAAAAGGCATAGAAGAAATGACCAGTATTGTATATTCATAGACTTTGTAGTCTATTTACCAACAGGTGAATTCCACAATCTGTTTAATAAGAATAACAACTGCAGATCGAGCAATCAATTAATGTAACAGCTTGTGTATTGCACTGATGCAAAATGCCTGAATTCCGCCCGCCCATGGTCCGCCCGCCCATCGTTCGCCCTGATTATGATTGCCTAGCGAGAGCAATTAGATTTTAGTTTGAGTTCTATATTTTTGTACATTTTTTTTTTACACAAGTTATCTTTAGGTTTTTATTTTTAACTAGCTTGATGGTGTCACATTAATAACTATTAAAACAATGTGAATGCAATCTGAAAATTTTTATATACATGAAGGTAAAAACCGTGCCTGTCCGCGCGCGGGGCGCGTTTTTTTAGCTTCGAGGTTATATATCTTTAATATTTAACGTTTCTTCCCCTTCCGGGTGGCACAGCCGTGGACGCTTTATATACATATCGATATATAATCACTAATTCATATAAAATACAAGGTCTATCTGCCTGTTTACTCAATAATTACTTAACAACAACAATTTTTACGATTGTTTTTTTTTTATGTATGTATGTATCATCACGGGTGCCTTACGGCGCCGAGACCGCCTAGAGTACCCTCAGGGTACCCATGCGGAGGGGTGTTTAATCCCACCTCGTCGTAGCCGATGGTATGAGTACACTGAACAAGTGGCTAGCTCGTTTGAATAGACTCAATAACCCAGTGGATAAACAGTTTTTCAAAAAGTTGGTAGTGAAACCGGGACCGACAGCTTAACGTGCTCTCCGAGGCACTATAGTGGTGTTGTCAAACAAATGACCCCCCCCCCATTTTTTTAATTCTCTCTCTAAATGTTCTCTGGCCAGGTTATACTTTAGATATTATATTTTTCGTCAGAGCAATACGCGGAAAACGAGCATTATAAAGCATAACGTGTATAATAAACCAGCGTAGCTAGCTACTCGCACTTTCTTGGATATCTTACTTCAAAGATGATAAATCTGTCGTTTTTTGCAGTCACCCAAAAATAGGTTCTTCAACAATATTTATAGGGGCCTTTTTATATAAAAGTGGGTATTATTTTTGTTTAACAGCCTCTCCACAGACCGTTTGGCAATCTGCCCGGACAGGACAATGAACTTAACTGGGGTCCACAGTTTTATGCAGGTGGCCAGATTTTTTGCCTTCTTAGTCTTCTTGTACGGATTCGTTTTTTTATCTTTGACCCAAAAACTTAGTTGTAAAATAGGTTAAATCTTCTTACAGGCGGCTAATGTTATCTTTCTCTGTAACATTATTATTTTAATTAAAGTTTTTGCGCTAAAAATATACTTATCCTATAGAAAAGAATATTTTTTTTCATACCTCCTCTATGACAAATATATCTTGGTACAATTGGAAATACATAGGTAATACATAGGTAATACATAAAATATTCCCCAACAGAATAGCATGTAAGGATTACTATTTATTATACCAGACCTTCACGCGTCCACTGCTGGACATAGGCTTCTCCCAAGGATCGTCACAACGACCGGTTCTGCGCTGCCTGTAGCCATCGGCTTCCCGCGACCTTTCTGGTCGTCTGTTCATCTTGTGGGGGCCTGCCTCTGCTGCGTCCTCCAGCAAGCGGTCGCCACTCGAGAACCTTAACGGCCGTCCGTTCTAATATAATTATATTCTAATATTATTTAGTAGGATTGCTATTAAAGCCATTTAAATAATAACAAAGTACCCACATTAAAATAATGAAATCCAAGAAGTATTAATAACTAGGGTATTCGTTATAAACTATGCTCAGACTATGTATATTAGATTTTATGATTGAGGTGCAACGCTCAGTTATTAAAAAACTGACGGCCCTATAAAAAAATATATAGTTTTTTAAGCGATATGTGCATAGAACATAAAAATATTTAAAAAAAATACCATACTTACATATATTATTAAAGAAAATTTATGAGAATTATACGAGTTTTCCTTTGACTCAATAGCTATTTAAATATAAAGTTGCTCTATTTATAGAGATTTAAATTTAAAAAATATCTCATGAAAATATTAAACTTAATGTAAGTCCAGTAAAGCAGAAGTTTCAGTATCGCTAGCACATATTCAACCCCTAAAATGTAAACAATCGAGTATATTTCTATCAACAACATTCAATTCAAGGTATTACCATTCCTATCAGTCAACCCGTGGTTCACGGCACAACTGCCAACATGTCAGAGCAGCCATTGGACTGCGGCTTCAAAGAGTAATACAACCGATCAAAGGGACATTTGGGCAACTCAATAGTAGCAATTCCATTGAGAGTTTGTACAGATGCCGGCATAGTTGTCTACACATGCCTGCATAAATTCTCACCATTCATAGCCTGTATGAGGAAAGCTCCTTGTGTTTAGGAATTACAGAATTGAGGAATACTCTTTAGTATGTAGTTGTAGACTCTTAACAGACTGAATCTGATATATGTAAAGCATTTCCTAAACATATTATATATATGTTACTTATTTAATAATAGTAATAATATGTAGGATAAATTACACATATTGCTCTGGTCACAACTAAGCTCTAGGCTTGTACTATGTGTACCAGAAGCAACGATATAATACATATTATATTTTATAAACACCCAGACCATGACAAACAGTACAGAAAAAAACGTACTAATATTTTTTGCCATGGGTGGGAATCGAACCCACGACCTCCGGATACAACGCCAAAGGCGCAACCACTAGTCTACGGAGGCTGTCTTATAAATCAATCTGAATTAATACCGTACACGGCTTACACAAGAACAAACTTATACGACGCTGGCGTACAAATGAACAAAAATATACGTCGCTGGCGTACACAAAAACAAACATATACGTCACTGGCGTACAAATGAACAAAAATATACGTAGCTGGCGATCATAGGAACAAACTCATATGTCGCTGGCGTACATAGGAGCAAACTTATCAATCATTGGCGTACAAAGGTACAAACTCATGTCGCTGGCGTACAAAGGAACAAAACTCGATCATAGGTTGCTGTTGTACAAATGAACAAACAACATTTAAAATGACAAAAGCGGTAAAAACACAAATTTACAACGGTTAAGTTTTAGCACAGACTCTATAATTTTGTGAAAGCAATCTGTTAAATTACCACAAACCGGGCAATGGCAATCGCATAGTGACAAATTGACTGGAACATGTGCCTTTATTTTTTAATTATTTTTGAGCCAAGTGATTTGACCACTAGACTAATATTATCAAATTGTATACTCGAGTACAGCAAAAGATATTTTGTTATATTTTTATTGTCTATGAGAATAGTAAAGAAAGGTTGAATGTAAAGGTCAACGTATAATAATCATATATTATAGTACTCAGGTAACTTATTGTTCACTGAAGTGCCAATTAAAGTTATTACTCTCTATTTTATTTAGAAGATGTTTATTTGAAATGAAATGAAATCTTTTTTTCCAAATATATACACTGCAGAATATTAAAAAAGAAAAAAAAAAAAAAAACAACACAAATTATAATATAATGTACATAAATGGCAATTGGAGCAACCATCAGCTTAATGCCTCGTTACTTTACTTCGGTTAGTACAAGTATGGGTTAAAAAACTCACCCCTGTATCTAGGAACGCTGGTTTTCAGATTGCCCCATGCGCCTTACTGATTTTACATAGTATGATAGTAGATAGGAATTGCAGTCACATTTCTATAAGAGCATAGCACATATGATACAAAAAGAGATATATGTAAAACAATAAAATATAAGTACTGAATTTAAAAAATGTTGGCCAGTATATACACCACACACATAATCAAACATATTATATTTATACCATATACTTACTTATTTAAACATATAGTAAATATATTTAACATTACATATACTATTAGACCGTACATATATAACTATGTACGGTCTAATAGTATATGTAATGGTAAATATATTTTATTCCTACCTTGTAGTTGTATAGTATTCTAAATAAAATACATTTAAGATGTTCTGTGACAGACTTTGATGATAGATTCTCAGGTATTTAATTATTTAAATTAATATATTAGAAATTAATGATGATAGATGGTCAATAGCTTCCATTAGTGTTGTTGAATTTTAAGTTGGTGAAATGAGCGAATTGTCAGGATAGTTAATATCTCGAGGTATAGTGGAAGGTAAGGCAACTTGAAAATGTTCTACACTTACTGTTCTTTTATTATATTTAAAGGAGTTACACCATTTAATTTTTAATAAGATGTTCAGGAATATAAAAAGGTTTGGAGTTTTCCATACATTTTTATATCTATCGAATAACGGATGCTACAAACTTATCAATTTGTATGTAGATTCTTTTTATAAAACTAATATACATATGGTTCGCTTTTTTGATAAGGGTTGGCGGGATATGGCCAAACATGGCGTTTGTTTTTTAATATTATCACGGGAAATCAATATACATGGTGACTTTGAAAGAATGTACTTTGGGCTAATATGAGGTTCTACTGATCAATACGAACTTTTATTGTTATGTTCGTATATTATATAAAAAATATTTCTCCATACAAACTAGTAATGTTAAAATTACTAATTTGTATGTAGTTACACCATTTAATTTTTAATAAGATGTTCAGGAATATAAAAAGTTTTGGAGTTTTCCATACAGTTTTATATCTATCGAATAATGGATGCTACAAACTTATCAATTTGTATGTAGATTCTTTATATAAAACTAATATACATATGGTTCGCTTTTTTGATAAGGGTTGGCGGGATATGGCCAAACATAGCGTTTGTTTTTTAATATTATCACGGGAAATCAATATACATGGTGACTTTGAAAGAATGTACTTTGGGCTAATATGAGGTTCTACTGATCAATACGAACTTTTATTGTTATGTTCGTATATTATATAAAAAATATTTCTCCATACAAACTAGTAATGTTAAAATTACTAATTTGTATGTAGGTGGGATGTTATACAAATTGTATAACAGACGAAGTCGGGTAACAAAAGTTAGTATAAGCTAGGTAAGTATAAGCAATGTAATTATAATATAAATCTGGAAGTTCTTTTTTCAAAATTATACGAATCTCTAAAAATAATAACAAAGTTACTGGTAGTCCAATTAAATATTTAAACCGTATCCGTCCATTACCGTGGACAAGTTCCAAACCCGAATGTGCCACACGTTATACCAAGAACTCTAAGTACATTTTGCAGTGGCCATTAAATATCCTGCGGTGTTCCACAATTTTATACCGTTTTACCGTCAGGCGTTTTGGCAACCCGTCCCGGGAGCAGGAGGCTCTATTTTGAAATATAAATGCTATGATGTTACAATCTATTTGGGTAGAATATATTAAAGAAATTTCTGAAATAAATTAGTTTTTATGAAAATAGATTTAAGGCCGCTGTAGTCGACTCCCATAGTCGAAGTTCAATTGTTATTTTTATTTTTATAATTGTTCTGATGTGGGTAATAAATATTTTTGTGTTATAATATAAAAACAAGTTTCTTCTCTGATTTCAGAAAAAAAAAACAACACAGAAATACAATGACCGACAAATATATTATTTTAATTCTGCAACAAGCAAAGCTGTCTGCGAAAGCTCATTTTGTATGGAGAACGCAGACTTTGCGATAACGAATGCAGTGTCCTTAAGTAGCTTTGTTGAGCGTATTCTATCGCCTCTATCACAAACTAAAGATTTTTCTAACCATACCTTCTTCTCATTTCGTTTTCGTACTACACGCACTGGAATGAAAATGCATACACATTCGGTGAAAGACAAGCCCACCAGAACATAAAGGTATGGCGATTTTTATACACGGTGACTTTCAAAGGTTGTATTTTGGGCTAATATAAGGTTCTACTGATGAAAGATTACTAGTTTGTATCGAGAAGGCATTTTTTTTTTCATCTGCGACACCATTTGTGGCATTCTTCATTAAAAATAGTTTAATAAAGGCCATAGCAACATTTTTAAGACTTTCAATGAGTTTTATTTTAGTAAATAATACTGTCTGTTATTAATTTTTTATGTAGTTTAGTTTACGTCTGGTCACCAGAAACAACAATATAATACATATTATATTTTAAAAACACCCAGACCATGACAGGTCGTGGCAAAAAAATATTGGTACTTTTTCTGTCATCATCAGCCATCAGCCTATCGCAGTCCTCTGCTGGACATAGGCCTCTCCCAAGACACGCCACTGATCCCTATCCTCCGTTCTTCGCATCCAGTCTCTGCCAGCCACCCTCCGCAGGTCATCAGTCCATCTAGTTGCGGCTTTTTCTGTACCAATATTTTTTTGCCACGACATCCGGATACAACGCTAAAGACGCAACCGCTAGTTTACGGAGGCGGTTATAGGTCAAGCAGAAGAAATTATAATGAAAAAGGTAATTATGGAATAAATATGGCTTATAATTTTAATTTAATAATTATGGCTTGACGATATGTCAACCAATTATATTTTAAGGATGACCTTTCTTAATTTAGATGCATATTTATATAAATTGTGTTTCACAAAAGTAGTTTTTAGAATACGCCCCCATTTAGACGTGTCCATAGCTTCTTTACTGGTAGGTATTAGCAGCGCAAAATAATACGGTGCTCTCTCTAGGGATTTTTGTTACCATCTCTAAATAAAAAGTTTTTGGCACAGGTACCGTTACGGACTAATGTAGTTTGAAAAAGTTTTTTTTCCCGAATTTAATGCCGTTTCGGGGCGTGATTTTGTAAATAATTTATTGTTATTTTTGTTTTGTGATTTTACGGCTGAAACGTGATTTTATGCGATTATTGTATATTTATGTTGAATTAAAATTAAAATATAAAATACTTATAGCCAGGTATTGTTAAAGTGTTAATTGTTTTGTAAACTACAGTTCAAGTTTTTCAGGAGACTACTGCATAGATTTCTTGTCGAGTGGTAGTCTCCTTTCAGGGTGCGATTACGAAAAAAGTAGTTGAATTGACGATAAGGCAGCGAGTATATTAAAATATACTCGAATGCAATTCATCATTGTCGCCCCCCATTTCGTAATCGCATCATTTAGCCGGCATAGTGGGAGCGATCAATATTGTTTAAGAACATTCATGGAATTTATAGGTCTGCTCACCACCAGTTAGATACAAAGTCACATGTCGTGCTTCAATAAAAAAAAACTTTTGAGAATAACCTAGATTAACTGTTTCTCTTTTTTATTGTAGTTAATAATATTTATGAAGAACCAATATGACCTAACCTAACCTAACATAGCCTAAAGTTGTACTTCACCCTAAGAAATGTTTTCAATTTTAAGTAAAAGGCAATAAATCATTTTTTAACACTATTGTTATTGTATGTGTATCTAATACTTTTTTTTTTTTTTTTTAAATGACAGTTGTCTAGACCGTTTACCTTAGGTTATCCAGCGAAGGGGGTTTGTTTCTACCCCGTCGGTCGAAGGTATATTAATCGAAATCTACACCAAATAAGTAAGTGGCGAACTTGTCGCGCTGTTTATAATTCAGCAAAATAAAGTAAATATAAAATTATATTAATATAATAAGTAACACTCTACAGCTCGTGCATGTTTAATTAAGGAAATTAAACATAAAGTGTACTATTAATAAATCATATCCTCTAAAATAGAATGCACATTATTCCGACCCCTAATGTACTTTTAATATGGCTACAGATTTTATGGAACATGCTGTATATTTTACAGCTTGGTAAAAGCACCAAATTTATAGTTAAACTAAAATGATGCTTCACGATATGCTCTATAAATGTGAACACTGCACGTAAATACGAAAATAACGAAGCGTGAAAATACTTGCTCGTAGGTATTTATTGGACTAACGACTCGCCTGTGTCGCACCCTTCAATTGACAACGCGGACTTTTTGTGCATTTATATATATATATATATATAAATCCCACATCACTTTGGGATACCTTTCATATTGCACCGAAGTAACAACCATCACTTCTAACTGGTTTTTAATAGAAATAGTTTTACAATTTACACTACGAATAATATACGTGGTTGTAATTATATCATTGAAATGAAACGGAGTTCAAAAAAGTTTTAAAAAGAATTTTCTTTGCAAAAATATGTATACCGTTAAAATGCATTTTCACGAAAATAAAAATATTATCTCCGAATAGATATTAAGAATGTAAGGAAACATTCAAAACTATTTCTATTAAAAACCAGTTAAAAGTCACGGTTGTTACTTCGGTGCAATATGAAAGGTATCCCAAAGTGATGTGGGATTTATATATATATATATATACATTACGAAAGCCATACGGTGCCCGAGACCGCCTATACGGCCTCAGGGTACCAAGCGGAGGGGGCTTTAATTCCACCTCGTCGTAGCTGATGGTATGAGTCTACACCGAACACGTGGCTAGCTCGTCGCGATGTTTTGGATAGACTCAATAACCAATCTATAAACAGTTTCACAAGTTGGTATAATGAAACCGGGACCGACAGCTTAACGTGCTCTCCGAAGCACTATAATGGTGTTGTCAAACAAATGTACATATTTTTTTTAATTAAAAACTCATTGGTACACATCGGGATTCGAACCAGGGACCTAAGTGTTTTTAAGTCCAAGGTCTAACCATCTCAGCCACCACGTAATTATACAATGTAATTTTTATAAGAAACGCAATTCTGTAGTACATAATTTCGGTAGAGATTAGGTACTCAGCGTTGGCAATAAAAACATCAAAAATAATATGTTATTACGAAACATTGACTATAACCCAATTTTCTTTCATCCTGTTTATACATATTATTATACTACAATTATGTGAAGATTAATTATTGATCAAATAAGTTCATATTATATTGATTGAACCAGTATTTTTTTTTTTTTTTTTTTTTTTTATAAAATAATATATTAAAAAAACACAGGCATGTACAATAAATGATAGTGAAAACCGGATCAAATTCCGATGCGTATAGACAGACTCGAAAAACTTTAATAATAAGTATGTATAGATTACTATAGATATAGATTTACAACAGAGTATAACACATTTTTATAAGCTGACAAATATCGTGAAACAATAGATAATCTCTCGCTTTGATAAAGTCTTCTAACTTGGTTTGTAGCGAAAGTTATACTTATTATAAAGATGCTTTCTTCTATATGCTTTTTCTTCTATATGCTTTTTCTTCTATATGCTTTCTTCTAATTAGGGTAGTTGTACCATTATATGAACATACACCCATGAATGAACACCTAAATGAATAGAATAACGTTCTTGGAATCTTAATTTGATATTGAACACTTTCATTGTCAAGTTGATTAATTATAATTCATCTGATTGGGCCATTTCAAATAAAGGTAGCGAAGAGTTTAGTGAACACACCTACGGTTTTGCTCTATATTTAGCCAAAAATAATAAGGTGATGGCAAATAAGGGGTGACTAAAACGGTTGTTTCTTATTATAGTAAGTCTTAGTATTGCTAGAGCCAGAAAAGTATTATCAACAAATGAAAAACTAACTACTTTTGTAAAGGAGGAACAACTCAAGAAAAGTCAAAGTAAACCTTTCTCAATCCTGGACAAAGCACAAGACTGGAAAATATTCATGGATACATTCAAAATACATTACAAGATTCCAGACGAACTAGCAGTTTCAGCCTATAGACCAGATATACTGGTGTACTCTCGGTACTTAAAGAAAGTGATGATATATGTATATGTGTGTAGAGGGTAGTGAACACAGTGCAGGTGAGAGTTCAAAAGGCCTTTAAACCTACTTCGCGGTCCCAAGTCCGGGAACACTGCAATTCATTCTCCTGCCGCCCAACCACGCGATGGACCCAGCACCCGCACGGTGAAGCCATGGATAGCTAAGAACATTGTCTCTCTCTAGGTAGTTTATATTTGTATAAGGTGAAGTCAATACGTGTACGTGTGATGGTACAACTCGTAAATCGCTGTATATAAGGTTTCTGCTAGACCCATTATAGGCAGTACAATATGCAAAGTGCATAGCGTACTAACTCAGTAGTTACATGCATCTTCGGCCCATGTACGATCATAACTCGATTTGACGAACGACTTTCTGGTGGGCTTGAGGCATAGAGTAACCATCTGTACAGATCAATAATGTCATTTATTTATTTATTTCTATACCTATCCTTGTAAAATGTTTAATGTTTAGGAATATGTTTTTTTTGTGTAAATAGTTTTATTAAATTATAATATGTCGTAATTTAAAACTTTCCACATAATTAATTGATGGCAATTAAATTAAATATAATACCTAATAGTGAGTAATGTACATAAAGCGTTATTAAATTACTTAAAAATAATTTAAATAAAAAACATAATAATATATCAGATTATTACCTGTGGGTTTACAGTTTTTTTTAAGCATACTACATCGATTTAATTTCGAGGTGGTATTGGTAGTCTCTATTTAGGATAAAGTTACGAAACGGGCAATCGATATGATAATAAAGCAGCGAGGAAATTAAAGTAGATACGTAGTGCAAATTTGTGTTTGTCGTCACCCATTTCAAAGCTACATCATTTAGAAGGCATAGTGGGAGCGATCAATGCTGTTAAACAACAATGTGTTAATTAACCCTATTCATGCGCTTTGTAGGTTTGGTTTACCATTAACAAGTAGATACAAAGTTACCTGCCATAAAATAAATATCGAAATTATCAATATCGTCGTCCAACCTATTTTAATAATTGTTCTATCATTTTTGTTGGCGAGAAACCATAGTAACTGCCGCTTAGCTTAGAAGATTGATAAAAGAATTTCCGCTACTTCAGATACAAATTTCACCAGTTACCATGGTTACTAATCGTAAAACATATAAGATATAAGAGATATCAAATATTGAACGACCGTAATACTTGTCGATTTAATAACTTCCTAAACTTTATTGACTGTCATGTTGCTTTCTGTACACATTGTTACTCTGTATTTCAGGCGAGGCTTTAGCACAGCACGTAACAACTTCTAGAGATCTTTCAGCGTCCATTGAGCACGAAATATTTCATAAAATTCAGTTTGATTTCTTTCAAATACGTGCTACTTTGTGGGTACACGTGTTTGGATTATTATTAGTTGTTTGAAACTGAGCTTTAGCAGAAAAAGTGTTAATAGTTTTATTTCTAGAAATTAACAGTTATTTACAAAATAACTACTTATACAGTTATCACTATATTATTATTATTTAATATATTATTTTCCCATTTATTCTATCAGTTTTTAAAATATATATTATTGAAAAAAGTTCTTTATATATATAGATATTTACCAATATAAATTATGTTAGCATTTTTTAATCAAAATATCTCGGTAACGGCTGGTATAGTTTTCATAATTATTACGGCATTACGGTTTAATGGTTATCCTTGGTGCTGTATTCGGAGAAAAAAATGGGAAAACTATTGAAAAACGTACTTATATTGATTTGTCTTGAATGGGATTCGAACCTAGGTTCGAATCCCATTCAAGACAAAACCAACAATTATTACAAGATAAAATTAACCGAATCGAACCTAGGTTCGAATCCCATTCAAGACAAATCAATATAAGTACGTTTTTCAATAGTTTTCCCATTTTTTTCTCCGAATACAGCACCAAGGATAACCATTAAACCGTAATGCCGTAATAATTATGAAAACTATACCAGCCGTTACCGAGATATTTTGATTAAAAAATGCTAACATAATTTATATTGGTAAATATCTATATATATAAAGAACTTTTCTCAATAATATATATTTTAAAAACTGATAGAATAAATGGGAAAATAATATATTAAATAATAATAATATAGTGATAACTGTATAAGTAGTTATTTTGTAAATAACTGTTAATTTCTAGAAATAAAACTATTAACACTTTTTCTGCTAAAGCTCAGTTTCAAACAACTAATAATAATCCAAACACGTGTACCCACAAAGTAGCACGTATTTGAAAGAAATCAAACTGAATTTTATGAAATATTTCGTGCTCAATGGACGCTGAAAGATCTCTAGAAGTTGTTACGTGCTGTGCTAAAGCCTCGCCTGAAATACAGAGTAACAATGTGTACAGAAAGCAACATGACAGTCAATAAAGTTTAGGAAGTTATTAAATCGACAAGTATTACGGTCGTTCAATATTTGATATCTCTTATATCTTATATGTTTTACGATTAGTAACCATGGTAACTGGTGAAATTTGTATCTGAAGTAGCGGAAATTCTTTTATCAATCTTCTAAGCTAAGCGGCAGTTACTATGGTTTCTCGCCAACAAAAATGATAGAACAATTATTAAAATAGGTTGGACGACGATATTGATAATTTCGATATTTATTTTATGGCAGGTAACTTTGTATCTACTTGTTAATGGTAAACCAAACCTACAAAGCGCATGAATAGGGTTAATTAACACATTGTTGTTTAACAGCATTGATCGCTCCCACTATGCCTTCTAAATGATGTAGCTTTGAAATGGGTGACGACAAACACAAATTTGCACTACGTATCTACTTTAATTTCCTCGCTGCTTTATTATCATATCGATTGCCCGTTTCGTAACTTTATCCTAAATAGAGACTACCAATACCACCTCGAAATTAAATCGATGTAGTATGCTTAAAAAAAACTGTAAACCCACAGGTAATAATCTGATATATTATTATGTTTTTTATTTAAATTATTTTTAAGTAATTTAATAACGCTTTATGTACATTACTCACTATTAGGTATTACATTTAATTTAATTGCCATCAATTAATTATGTGGAAAGTTTTAAATTACGACATATTATAATTTAATAAAACTATTTACACAAAAAAAACATATTCCTAAACATTAAACATTTTACAAGGATAGGTATAGAAATAAATAAATAAATGACATTATTGATCTGTACAGATGGTTACTCTATGCCTCAAGCCCACCAGAAAGTCGTTCGTCAAATCGAGTTATGATCGTACATGGGCCGAAGATGCATGTAACTACTGAGTTAGTACGCTATGCACTTTGCATATTGTACTGCCTATAATGGGTCTAGCAGAAACCTTATATACAGCGATTTACGAGTTGTACCATCACACGTACACGTATTGACTTCACCTTATACAAATATAAACTACCTAGAGAGAGACAATGTTCTTAGCTATCCATGGCTTCACCGTGCGGGTGCTGGGTCCATCGCGTGGTTGGGCGGCAGGAGAATGAATTGCAGTGTTCCCGGACTTGGGACCGCGAAGTAGGTTTAAAGGCCTTTTGAACTCTCACCTGCACTGTGTTCACTACCCTCTACACACATATACATATATCATCACTTTCTTTAAGTACCGAGAGTACACCAGTATATCTGGTCTATAGGCTGAAACTGCTAGTTCGTCTGGAATCTTGTAATGTATTTTGAATGTATCCATGAATATTTTCCAGTCTTGTGCTTTGTCCAGGATTGAGAAAGGTTTACTTTGACTTTTCTTGAGTTGTTCCTCCTTTACAAAAGTAGTTAGTTTTTCATTTGTTGATAATACTTTTCTGGCTCTAGCAATACTAAGACTTACTATAATAAGAAACAACCGTTTTAGTCACCCCTTATTTGCCATCACCTTATTATTTTTGGCTAAATATAGAGCAAAACCGTAGGTGTGTTCACTAAACTCTTCGCTACCTTTATTTGAAATGGCCCAATCAGATGAATTATAATTAATCAACTTGACAATGAAAGTGTTCAATATCAAATTAAGATTCCAAGAACGTTATTCTATTCATTTAGGTGTTCATTCATGGGTGTATGTTCATATAATGGTACAACTACCCTAATTAGAAGAAAGCATATAGAAGAAAAAGCATATAGAAGAAAAAGCATATAGAAGAAAGCATCTTTATAATAAGTATAACTTTCGCTACAAACCAAGTTAGAAGACTTTATCAAAGCGAGAGATTATCTATTGTTTCACGATATTTGTCAGCTTATAAAAATGTGTTATACTCTGTTGTAAATCTATATCTATAGTAATCTATACATACTTATTATTAAAGTTTTTCGAGTCTGTCTATACGCATCGGAATTTGATCCGGTTTTCACTATCATTTATTGTACATGCCTGTGTTTTTTTAATATATTATTTTATAAAAAAAAAAAAAAAAAAAAAAAAAAAACACTGGTTCAATCAATATAATATGAACTTATTTGATCAATAATTAATCTTCACATAATTGTAGTATAATAATATGTATAAACAGGATGAAAGAAAATTGGGTTATAGTCAATGTTTCGTAATAACATATTATTTTTGATGTTTTTATTGCCAACGCTGAGTACCTAATCTCTACCGAAATTATGTACTACAGAATTGCGTTTCTTATAAAAATTACATTGTATAATTACGTGGTGGCTGAGATGGTTAGACCTTGGACTTAAAAACACTTAGGTCCCTGGTTCGAATCCCGATGTGTACCAATGAGTTTTTAATTAAAAAAAATATGTACATTTGTTTGACAACACCATTATAGTGCTTCGGAGAGCACGTTAAGCTGTCGGTCCCGGTTTCATTATACCAACTTGTGAAACTGTTTATAGATTGGTTATTGAGTCTATCCAAAACATCGCGACGAGCTAGCCACGTGTTCGGTGTAGACTCATACCATCAGCTACGACGAGGTGGAATTAAAGCCCCCTCCGCTTGGTACCCTGAGGCCGTATAGGCGGTCTCGGGCACCGTATGGCTTTCGTAATGTATATATATATATATAAATCCCACATCACTTTGGGATACCTTTCATATTGCACCGAAGTAACAACCGTGACTTTTAACTGGTTTTTAATAGAAATAGTTTTGAATGTTTCCTTACATTCTTAATATCTATTCGGAGATAATATTTTTATTTTCGTGAAAATGCATTTTAACGGTATACATATTTTTGCAAAGAAAATTCTTTTTAAAACTTTTTTGAACTCCGTTTCATTTCAATGATATAATTACAACCACGTATATTATTCGTAGTGTAAATTGTAAAACTATTTCTATTAAAAACCAGTTAGAAGTGATGGTTGTTACTTCGGTGCAATATGAAAGGTATCCCAAAGTGATGTGGGATTTATATATATATATATATATAAATGCACAAAAAGTCCGCGTTGTCAATTGAAGGGTGCGACACAGGCGAGTCGTTAGTCCAATAAATACCTACGAGCAAGTATTTTCACGCTTCGTTATTTTCGTATTTACGTGCAGTGTTCACATTTATAGAGCATATCGTGAAGCATCATTTTAGTTTAACTATAAATTTGGTGCTTTTACCAAGCTGTAAAATATACAGCATGTTCCATAAAATCTGTAGCCATATTAAAAGTACATTAGGGGTCGGAATAATGTGCATTCTATTTTAGAGGATATGATTTATTAATAGTACACTTTATGTTTAATTTCCTTAATTAAACATGCACGAGCTGTAGAGTGTTACTTATTATATTAATATAATTTTATATTTACTTTATTTTGCTGAATTATAAACAGCGCGACAAGTTCGCCACTTACTTATTTGGTGTAGATTTCGATTAATATACCTTCGACCGACGGGGTAGAAACAAACCCCCTTCGCTGGATAACCTAAGGTAAACGGTCTAGACAACTGTCATTTAAAAAAAAAAAAAAAAAGTATTAGATACACATACAATAACAATAGTGTTAAAAAATGATTTATTGCCTTTTACTTAAAATTGAAAACATTTCTTAGGGTGAAGTACAACTTTAGGCTATGTTAGGTTAGGTTAGGTCATATTGGTTCTTCATAAATATTATTAACTACAATAAAAAAGAGAAACAGTTAATCTAGGTTATTCTCAAAAGTTTTTTTTTATTGAAGCACGACATGTGACTTTGTATCTAACTGGTGGTGAGCAGACCTATAAATTCCATGAATGTTCTTAAACAATATTGATCGCTCCCACTATGCCGGCTAAATGATGCGATTACGAAATGGGGGGCGACAATGATGAATTGCATTCGAGTATATTTTAATATACTCGCTGCCTTATCGTCAATTCAACTACTTTTTTCGTAATCGCACCCTGAAAGGAGACTACCACTCGACAAGAAATCTATGCAGTAGTCTCCTGAAAAACTTGAACTGTAGTTTACAAAACAATTAACACTTTAACAATACCTGGCTATAAGTATTTTATATTTTAATTTTAATTCAACATAAATATACAATAATCGCATAACATCACGTTTCAGCCGTAAAATCACAAAACAAAAATAACAATAAATTATTTACAAAATCACGCCCCGAAACGGCATAAAATTCGGAAAAAAAAACTTTTTCAAACTACATTAGTCCGTAACGGTACCTGTGCCAAAAACTTTTTATTTAGAGATGGTAACAAAATCCCTAGAGAGAGCACCGTCGTCCAACCTATTTTAATAATTGTTCTATCATTTTTGTTGGCGAGAAACCATAGTAACTGCCGCTTAGCTTAGAAGATTGATAAAAGAATTTCCGCTACTTCAGATACAAATTTCACCAGTTACCATGGTTACTAATCGTAAAACATATAAGATATAAGAGATATCAAATATTGAACGACCGTAATACTTGTCGATTTAATAACTTCCTAAACTTTATTGACTGTCATGTTGCTTTCTGTACACATTGTTACTCTGTATTTCAGGCGAGGCTTTAGCACAGCACGTAACAACTTCTAGAGATCTTTCAGCATCCATTGAGCACGAAATATTTCATAAAATTCAGTTTGATTTCTTTCAAATACGTGCTACTTTGTGGGTACACGTGTTTGGATTATTATTAGTTGTTTGAAACTGAGCTTTAGCAGAAAAAGTGTTAATAGTTTTATTTCTAGAAATTAACAGTTATTTACAAAATAACTACTTATACAGTTATCACTATATTATTATTATTTAATATATTATTTTCCCATTTATTCTATCAGTTTTTAAAATATATATTATTGAGAAAAGTTCTTTATATATATAGATATTTACCAATATAAATTATGTTAGCATTTTTTAATCAAAATATCTCGGTAACGGCTGGTATAGTTTTCATAATTATTACGGCATTACGGTTTAATGGTTATCCTTGGTGCTGTATTCGGAGAAAAAAATGGGAAAACTATTGAAAAACGTACTTATATTGATTTGTCTTGAATGGGATTCGAACCTAGGTTCGATTCGGTTAATTTTATCTTGTAATAATTGTTGGTTTTGTCTTGAATGGGATTCGAACCTAGGTTCGAATCCCATTCAAGACAAATCAATATAAGTACGTTTTTCAATAGTTTTCCCATTTTTTTCTCCGAATACAGCACCAAGGATAACCATTAAACCGTAATGCCGTAATAATTATGAACGAACCTAGTACAAGCCTAGAGCAATTAGCTAATTTATATTCTGTCTATTTGCTAATCACATGTTTCAAAAATAACTTTTCAAAAAGCTTTCAAAAACTAAGAGTTGAACTAGAATAAGTTGTTTAAAGTTACGTACTAAGTCTCAAATTTTCCTTTTTATTCCTAACAGGATGTGAAGCCTCGTTAGCTCTGAAAGACCGTTTCCTCATGAACATATTTTTCATTTGGTTCATATTTCAACGACCGGATTTTTTACCGAACATACAGATGCAAAAACCGTCAAGTGACCTAGTGATGTTTCGGTTTAAGTCTGTGGGTTCACCGTTTTTTGGGGACTACCGGGTAGTCTCCTGTCATGGTACGGTTACAAAACGGGCAATTGATTTGACGATTAAGTTGTGAGGATATTAAAGACTCGTAATCATTTAGCCGACATAGTGAAAGCGGTCGATATTCTTAAACAACGCTATATTGATCGACCCCTCTCATGGACTTTGCAGGCCTGCTTAACATCAGGTAGATACAAAGTCACACGCCATGCTCCAATAAAAAAAAACTTGTAAAAATTTTCTATAGGAACTTTAAATTTGCCAAACTTAGGAATAGTAAGAAATATTTTAAAATAAGTTACTATATATAACGAATTATGTAACTAGTGAGATGACCTAATGGATTTATTTTAAAATCTAGTTTAAAATTATAAGTAGTAAAAAGCTAGTCGCTTTGATGTCATTTCACGGATAAACTAGGCGACCGATTTCTATAAAATATTTAAAAGAGAGGTAAAATTATATAAGAGTAAGACTACTTATTGGTATTTCCATTTAATCGTAAAATAAATATAAATAAATAATACTGTAGACGGCTTCTTTCTTTTTCTTTTATTTCCACTTGTCGTGGCCGATGGTATACTGAGTCTATACCAAACAAAGGGCCAGCTCCCGCGGGCCATAACCTATTTATAATCAGTTTCACAAGTTGGTATAGTGAAACCAGGACCAACAGCTTGACGTGCTTCCAGAAATACTATAATGTAAGCAAATAAAATAAAAAAATTGCGCACGGCATAATACTTTGTATCTGCCTGATGTTAAGCATACCTACAAAGTCCATGAATAAGGTCGATCAATACATTGTTGTTTAACAATATTAATCACTCCCACTATGCCGGCTAAATGATGCGGTTACGAAATGGGCGGCGACATGGACATTTTGCATTACGAGTCTATTTTAATATCCGCGATAATGCTTTATCGTCATATTAATCGCCCGTTTCGTAACCGTACCATGTAAGGAGACTACCCACTCGAAAATAAATCGATGTAGTAGTCTCCGAAAAACTGGTAAACCCACAGACTAAAACCGAACATGTCTAGTACTATATACTTATGAGTATATATACTTTCGAAATGTCCGTCAGGATTGAGTGTCCACGTTTTTACAAACTATAGACAAGTTTTCTAAGTTTGCAACTACATAGTATAGATTTGGAGATATTGAAGTTTACTTTAATGAAAACGTTAACACGGAGGTTCCAACTAAAACCCCATATAACTTTTTTTAAAAGTTTTACTTGAGACTGTTTTTACAAACTTTAGATCGATTTTTACTAACTGCTGGTATAAAAATTATTAGCAAATTCGTATTATAAAAATCTTTCGAAAACAACTATTCTTATGAAAGCTTACTATAAAAACCAATATCATATAAAATATTATTGGTTGGATGATATTATAGGCAAGGCGAACCAAATTCCAATATTATTATAAGAATTGGTAATAACCAGACATTCCAAGCCAATAACGACCACAAGATTCCAAACGAGAAAATTCCACAAATTGTTCCCTCTAGTTCTTTAGCGATTTTGTCGCACCTACACTAACCTCCAATCAATTTGCTTAAAGGTATTCTCAAAATCTATATTCCAATTCTTTTTAACGAAATATGACCCACCTGATGGTAAGCAGACATAGAAACTTCATGAATGGGATCAATCAATTACATTGTTCTTGATCACTCCCGGTCATGATGCGGTTATGAAAAAGGCGGCGTCAAAGGTGAATTTAAATAACCTACGTAACAATTTTAGTATCCTCACTGGCTGCTTTATCACGAAATCAACTGCGGGAGTCGAGCCGCGAGCTAGCCACTTGTTCAGTGTAGACTCATATCATCGGCTACGACACTGTGGAAATAAAACACCTACCTTTGTACCTTTTAGTTCCTCGAGGCTGCTCAGTCGGTCTCAGGCGCCTTAACGCACCCAAAATTGCAGCCCTTAACGCACCCAAAATTGCAGCCCTTAACGCACCCAAAATTGCAGCCCTAATAGATACTCAAATATGGAAAGAAAAATAACTTGAATTCCTTAAAAAAATATATCTTGAAAAATAATTATATATGAACACGACAAGACATTGCGTAAACTATAAATATGAAAATATAAGTTCTATTCCAATGGTTATATAGTCTGTATTAGGTAAGCTATAACAATGCCACCATCTTGAAATAAACGAATTCTTCGCAAGTTTGAACATGATTGGAGCATTGGAATTTCAACTCTATTATTAACTTGATAGAACTTATATTTATAGTATATGCAACGTGTTTAGCGGTTACAAACTCGGAATAAGGCCCCAGGTCAAACCCTACACGGGCGAAACAGATAGGGTATAACAGGTAAATTTAGTATACGCCTTGAAATTTGTTAACGGCACTCCGTGAGTACAGCTTAGAATAGATAATACTCTAAATTTGTATGGAACAAGTATTCGTGTTGGCGGTTATTACAGCTATTTGCGTCAAACGACTTGCTAAAATAATAAGCTATCATAAAGCGGGATTCGTGCCCCCGATCATAGCCGAAGATATCGCTATTAACTAGGCTATAGAGGGGCTGAGATGTGTTATTATTTTGTAAGAAAATTATTTGTCTTATCATCTTGTAACTTTGTATGTTTTGTGTTTAAATATGATTAGATGTGAAATAGGATATAAATTATTTAATTTACTCATTATCATTCACAACAATAACATAATATATGTGGTAGCCAAACACACTTTAGTTTTTAGGTCCACGGTTCAAACCCCCTCTGTTGTGTCCCTATGAGTTTTAAATAAAATAAAATAAATGTTTTGTTGATACCACCATAGTGTCTCAAAGAGCACGTTAAGCTGTCGGTTCTGGTTTCACTATACCAACTTGTAAAACTATTCATATATAGGCTATTTTCTCACTGTAGACTAAGAATAACATCAGCTACGTTGCGCTTTTGTATCTGTTTGGACGGTGGTGACGAGACTGGCAGGTCGGTCTAGCGAAATTAAACCAAAATGTTAAAAAAATAAATAAATACAATAAACATATTCAACCAAAGCACGGAGGTGTGTAACGATAATAAATATCTTTATTGCAAAAATAAATTACAAACTCAAGTCTTAAATATGACAGCCTCCGCAGACTAGTGGTTGCGCCTTTGGCTTTGTATCAGGAGGTCGTGGGTTCGATTCCCACCTATGGCAAAAAATATTAGTACGTTTTTTTCTGTACAGTTTGTCATGGTCTGGGTGTTTATAAAATATAATACGTATTATATCGTTGCTTCTGGTACACATAGTACAAGCCTAGAGCTTAGTTTGTGACCAGAGCGATATGTGTAATTTGTCCTACATATAAAATATATATATATATATATATATATATAATAAATAAGGTTCAACATATTCGTACGTATGCATTGTCTAAATCACAATTAAATTAATACAAGCTTAAGTCATATAATACGAGTATAAAGATCCAAAGAAAAAAAAAACAATACAACAATACATTTTAAATAAATTAATTAAACCATACAGATTTAGCAAATTAAAAATTATTTAAAATCATTTCAATATTTTTTTTGGTCTATCAATTTTCATTAAAAGTGATATAAAACACATGATATCGAAACTGAATTTCCTGGAAAAGTTTATGTATATAAATATTGTGTTTTACTGCTCCCGTACTTTTACTAGCGCCTAATTAAAAGCAGGTAGTTAAAGCCAATTATACCGCTATTTTATGCAAATATTTTTTTATTATGAAATATATATATATATATATATATATATTACAACTCAAGTTCCCAGTTTTTACAACTACAATAAATATATAAATTGATCTTATAGGTACCTAATTTAATTTATGCACAATACATATAGAATGAAAACCTCAGTGATTTAGGAGTTGCAACTTTGTCGTTTTATCCAAAGGTCGTGGGGTTCGAATCCCACTTATATATATTAAAAAAAAAAAACTGTACCATTTGTCATGGTCTGGGTGTTTATAAAATATAGTAAGTATTATATCGTTGTTTCTGGTACACATAGTACAAGCCTAGAGCTTAGTTTGTGACCAGAGCGATTTGTGTACCTAAATTGTCCTATTAAAATATAAAAAAATAAGTGATTCAAAGGTTGTACTTTGTACTGTTGTAAAAAAAAAATCTCAAGTAAGTGGCCCGGGGAGAGACTGAACCTAAATACGTCTCTGGCTACGTTGGTGTTAACATTTCATTGAAAATAAAGTTTGTTTATTGCGATCTCTGATATTAAATTTCTATACACTCTCTATACACACATATCTGTCAGTAAATTCACACGAGTCTTTGTAAAAACTTCGCTTTTCAACCCTGTTGCGTGTTCTGCGAGTTCAACTTTGCCAAGCCACATGTTCTGATATTAGATAGCGGTACAACCATGTTTAGCTTCGGGCTCAAACATGTCCTCTACCTACCTAAAATGTTGTTAGTGAAAACTGTAGTGTGTATTTTATGAAATTAATATTAACAAAATATTATATTTAGGTGGAAAGTTAAAATATATATTTTTTGGTCGATCTTTTTAATACCATATGCTGTATAATATAATAATAATATAATATGTAGGACAATTTACACCTATTGCTCTGGTCACAAACTAAGCTCTAGGCTTGTACTATGTGTACCGGAAACAACGATATAATACATATTATATTTTATAAACACCCAGACCATGACAAGCTGTCTGTTTTGATACTTACGATGTAAAGACCGAGAACTGGTAATTAATTTCTACCTTAAGCCTTACACTGTTTTGTAAAAGGCTTTGGACTGCCTCCGTGGTCTAATTAAGTAGTTGCGTCGTTATTTTAGGTTTGATTTCCACTCATGGCAAATGATATTAGTAATTTTCTGTACAGTTTGCCATGCTGGAATTAAGGAACGAGTGGGACTGAGAGAAAGTATAGGACATGAAAATAAAGATGGACATGCTATGCTGGTTTGGGCATGTGTCATAAGTGGTAATGAAATAATGATAAACCAGATAACTCCGCCGACCCCCACCCTTCTACAAATGCAAAAGCCGTCAAGTGACCTAAAAAGCAGTGAGGATATTTTAAAGTAGAATCGTAATGCAATACCCATTCATGGATTTTATTGGTCTACCATTAGGTCGATACAAAGTGACATTCCGTGCTCCAATAAAATAAAAAGATATTTAAAAATAAGGCAAAAGGTAAATGTGCCGCGGAAGACCAAGGTACAGATGCAAAAATTGTCAAGTGACCTAATCATGTTTTGGTCTTAGTCTGTAGGTTTACCGGTTTTCCGGAGACTACTGCATCGATTTCTTGTTGAGGGGGTAGTCTCCTTTCATAGTACAGTTACGAAACGGTCGATTGGTTTGACGATAAAGCAGCGAGGATAGTCGCCACCCATTTCGCAACTGCATGATTTAGCCGGCATCTATATATCATCTAGATAAATCTTAAGCTTAGTTTGTGACCAGAGCAATATGTGTAAATTGACATGTAGGTCAATTACTATTATTATGTAGAGACAAGTGGCGCTCGGTTATTTCTGCCTACCCCGTAACTTTTTAACACATAGAACACAAAATGTATTATTTTTTTCCGCTTCAAATAGCTTAAATTTCTTAAGATTTTTTCACGGAATGCCTCAAATATTTCCTTCACTTGAAATCTTTTAAAAAATATCTTACTGAAAACCTCGCAGATGGAAGATTAAAAGCAAATTAAATACCCTCCGGAGATAACGGAAAAACCTTTACAGAATCTGTTTTTTAAAAATAAATTTACCGAATAAATTCAATTAACGAACGAACTGAATTTTTTGAGATTTTATCTTCAATTAATTTCTTGTTTATAAAAATAAGTGTATAAAGTGTATAAAAATTTAGACTGGAAAAAACTGTCACAACATTTTAGAGAAAATATTATTAAGTACCATTTACCTAATATAATATTAATAAACAGAATACAAATAGTATTGTGCTTAAAAATTTAATATTTTTAACTTTACTTTAGATTTCCATTTAAAATGGTACCTACCTCAAAATTTCCCTATATTCTATATTTTTATATTTAGAATTTCGGATACCTACGTAAAGTAAAGCACTGTGAGTCCATAAGATATGTAATTTTATTATATTTAACACCATGAGTAGTTTTGACATATTTTAATAATACTGATTATAGTGTGTGTTTTGCTTACTTAATGAAATTATGCTTTAAACAAGTATCACTTACAGAACCTATTTTATTTTTAATAAAAAAGGTACGTATAATTCTTTAAAAAAAAATGCCCGAAAAAAATATAAATATTTACATAAACGCCTATATGTTTAAAATGACTCCAATAAATACATATAGTCTTCGTATCAAGCAATTAAAATACCTTTAGAAAAGTGCCGGAATCTCAATTGTGAGTTTAGTATAAAAGTTTGGGTGTGAGCTGGGCGCTATTTTAAAGGATACATCTGGTGATGTCCGGGCTCACTATCATTTCATTCAAAGGATATCATTTATAATTCAAAGAGGCAATGTCGCGAGCATACTAGGTACTTTTGGCCACAGCGATAGCTGGGACATAGAGGAAAATTAATTGATTTTATTTTAGTTAAGATTTATTTATATTTTTTATTATTTTGTGGAGTAAATAAATGATTAAACTGGTATAAAAGTTAAATGTGATTTGGACTTTAAGTTTTTGTATAAGCAACATTAAAAGCAAACAGATGATTCATTATTTTTATCATAGAACACATTTTATTTTTCACGGTGACAAAAAAAACACCCACAATAATAGTGATGAAGCATTTCATGCATTTAAATAAATTGTGATTTCTAGTGGGCATACTTCTATTACATAAAATAGGTAATTTTAAGTTAGGAATTGTATATAACAACTTTTCGCTTACCTTCAAAAATGTCAAACCATTGGATCAAACTATTTATTCAACTCTTAATATACCCACCTAGTCTTGCCATAAATATTGTAACAAAAAAAATATATTTCTAATAACATTTATTACTTTTATAGTGTGTTAGTTTAATACATATATATAAAACAATTTAAAATATAAAAAGCTTATTCGATGTGATCTCCATTGGCTGCAATAAACGTTAAGGCCAGTTATCAATAGAAGCCCGCACTCTTTCAATTGGAAAATTCTTCACTGCCAATCGTATGGATTGTTTTAGGGACTCCAAATTATCTACTCTCTAAAACTGGCCATAAATCATAATCCAGCGGATTAAGATCGGGACTAGACGACGGCCAGTCTTCAGCTCTGATGAAGTCCAAAACGTTCGCTTCCAACCAAGACTGTGGACCGTAAAGCTCGGTGCTTTATGACCCGGCGCCGACATGGTTCTAGGTGCTATCTTCATCTCCCAAGATAAAATCTTTTGCTTTCGGACAGGATTTCTTCGAATTCTTTCGCTTACTGCTTTGACACCCTTTTTCGTACGAACACTATGTGGACGGCCAGATCTTTTTCTGTCACAATTAGAGGAAGTCTAATTGTACCAATGAATAGCCCGGTATACAAACATTTGACTAATACCAAGTGTATGGAGAGTTTTAAAAATTGCATTTGGCTCCATACCTACTTTGTGTAATGCAATCACAGCGATTCGTTCTCTTTATCACCCCACTCCATTTTAATATCGCAAAATATTGTACAATGTATTGGCGCCAAAATGAGAAAACACAATGAACAATCGTATAAAAATTACAGATTCCAAATTCAAATGTATTTTTTATTATTATTTTTAATTGTAACAGTATTTATGGCCAGACTATGTATATTAAAACAAACCTACTTCTCTTGGTCGGATTATCATAGAAAGACCTTCGAAATTAATCGTTTTTGTTTACTTTACCAAACAACCGGGATTTACGCAACGTCTCAAGTATCCAATAAAGATATTTTCAACGTGTTTCCTTAATACAATATTGTTGTAACAAAACACGACGTATAACGATTTAAAAGAACCAAAATCCAATTTCGGATAGCAAACAGAAATTCAAATTGCTTCCCTTAATTTTACGCTTTCTAAACAATCTTCCTAATAAATAAAAAACAGTAGATTCAAGTATATTATTACTTCATTTAAAAATAATAGAAAATAAAATGATTTATTTCACTCCAACAATATATAAAAGAAAGGTTAAAATTCGTTTATTTTTGTGTATGATTTATTTAAATTCGAAGGGAAATTTTGTGAAGATTTACGAATAGGTAAAACAATGTTTTGACCGCCTTTCCCTTTTCTTATTATCTATATAAATCTTTAAATTGTTGATATACCTACGTCAAAAAATATAGATTAGAAGGGATTTAACTTTTTAGTTGTTTGGTATGAGAATCACACTTATCACCTTAGACTTAAAAACTCCTGGTTCAAATCCCGGTGTGTACCAATGATTTTTTATTAAAAAAAAAAACATTTGTTTGACAACACTACTATTGTGGACAGCACGTTAAGCTGTCGATCCCAGCTTCACTATACCAACTTGTTAAACTATATAGATGGGTTATTGAGTTTATCCAAACATCGCGACGAGCTAGCCACTTGTTCGGTGTAGACTCATACCATCGGCTACGACGAGGTGGGATTAAAAACCCCTCCGCTGGGTAACCTGAGGCCGTCTAGGTCTCGGTCTCGGTCGCCGTAAAGGTAGCTTCGGATTACGGCAGTCGCCGCCCAGCAGCCGCGACAGATAGCCGCGACCAACTACCGCTGCTCTGAAGCGCGACAAGGTACATTCAGATAGCAGCGACCGTACGCGAGTCGCGTGCAGTAGTCAGGAAGAAATCACATCTGCGGGGTGAAGTGGAACTTTATTTAACGCTTTCGTCAGTGTGATCATTTTCGTCTTGTCTATGGTCAGAACCTGTACGAATACTATACGGAAGTGCTGTAAAAGATCATGGAAATTATTAAAACTGTACCATAATTCTTTCGATTCAACTTATAGAAAATAAATAAATATCAATTATTCGTTTCTTTGAAGAATTCAATCGAAATATCATCAAATTTTAAAGATGCATTACAGCACTTCCGTATATTATTTATACAAGTTCTGACGATAGACAAGACGAAAACGATTCCACTGACGAAAGCGAAAAAGTTCCACCTCACCCCGCTGCATCGACGGTCGTGTATGAGTACTGAAATTAAACAATGTCTGACAACTTAAATAATGCACCCGTGATAATATTATATGTATGAATATAAATAAAAGTTACGCAAAAAAGGAGATAACGAGGTACTCTGTTGAATTGCACACCTGTATCTCAACATCATCTATTTAAACAGAGCACTAACAAAATAAATCCACAATTTTGCTCTAAAAGATTAAATTATATGAAAGCGGACTCACAAAATTAATGAATGTCATAATGTTAATTAGGTTGAAATACGCTGATGAGGGTAATCTGAAAATATGCCGTGACATGCCTGCCCCACTATGAATACCGATTTTATTAATTTAATCCCGGGGTATTTCGTGCTTATTATCATTAATAAGATTTAAACATTTATTAAATTTGGTTACAATAATTTTATTGTTTATGCTGGAAATGTTTCAGTCAAAGTTTTAACCTTAATTTTAATGGATTAACCTCTGAGGTAAACATTTCAAGAAGGTTAAGGTGACACTTTGTGTAGTTTGTTTTAGTTGTATATTTTCGTTAATATATTACTATACATTTATTTATTTAATTAAACACTTTATTGCACAGTAAACAAAAGTTATGGCTTATGAACTATTTACCAGCTAACCTTTAAGATTGTGTACAAAGTTGGGTCCTTATTTTTTAATAAACCCACTTATGCAAGGTGAATTTAAAAGGATGTACTTTGGGCTAATATGAGGTTCTGCTGATCAAATCGAACAACTTTTCCCATGGAACCATGTGTCGCAAATGAAAAAAAAATTGCCTTCCCCATACAAATTGGTCATTTTAACATTACTAGTTTGTATGGAGAAGGCATTTTTTTTTTTCATTTGCGGACATGGTTCCATGGGAAAAGTTGTGCGTATTGATCAGTGGAACCTCATATTAGCCCAAAGTACATCCTTTCAAAGTCACCATGTATAAATCAATATATACATACATAATAAATCTATATACAATATATCTTATAGGCGAACTAGGTACTAACATAGTAATATATCTTAGTATGGTTACACAATATATAATATTGCTACAACTATAGTTACAGGTTTTAGGCCCTCCTGTTCAAATCCCGGTGTCTAGCAATGAGTTTTTAATATACAAAAAATACATCTGCTAAACAAACTACTATAAATAGTGCCTCTAAGAAGACGTAAAGCTATCGGTCCCAACTATACCAACTTGTGAAACTGTTATATATGGATTATTGACTCTATGCAAACTCTGTGACGGATAAATATCCCCACCACGTTATCAAATCAACCGCTTGTAATGCAACTCAGTCATTAATGCCGCCCGTTTCGTAACCACATCATTTAGCCGGCATAGTGGGAGCGATCAATGATTTTAAATAACAATGTATTAATTCATGGACTTTGTTTGTTTTACTCTGTTTATCACACTTAATAATATGTCAGATGCCGTTCTCCAATAGTAATGAAAACATGATTGTGCGCATGTTTTATTTAGTTGCGACTATATTTTCTAATAACTCTGGACAAAACTTTTCTAACTCTGATGCTTCTCCGTTTAGAGCCTACCGCTAAAAACTTTTAGGGGAATGTCAATAATTGGTTCTCTTACGTTTATCTTCATTCTCTGAATAGGAAAACTCTGAACATACAGCTCTTTAAGCGGAGTTAAAAAGACAAAAGTAAGTGCAGCTACTGAAGTGCCCATCTTTAATAGGTAATTAAGATTTATAATAAGATTAAAAAATAAAATAAAAAACTGCTCAGTAATATTTAAGATAAGCTACTTGTAAGATTGTTAAATTTACTATAAGGATCCCGAAAGATATCACATCTCCGGTTAAATAGTATTCTGCGTATATGATCTTATATAAATAATGAAAAAAAAGGTTATTAAGGCTATAAATATATATTCTGTGTATATGATCTTATATAAATATTGAAAAAAAGGTTATTAAGGCTATAAATATATATTCTGTGTATATGATCTTATATAAATATTGAAAAAAAGGTTATTAAGGCTATAAATATATATTCTGCGTATATGATCTTATATAAATATTGAAAAAAAGGTTATTAAGGCTATAAATATATATTCTGCGTATATGATCTTATATAAATATTGAAAAAAAGGTTATTAAGGCTATAAATATATATTCTGCGTATATGATCTTATATAAATATTGAAAAAAAGGTTATTAAGGCTATAAATATATATTCTGTGTATATGATCTTATATAAATATTGAAAAAAAGGTTATTAAGGCTATAAATATATATTCTGCGTATATGATCTTATATAAATATTGAAAAAAAGGTTATTAAGGCTATAAATATATATTCTGCGTATATGATCTTATATAAATATTGAAAAAAAGGTTATTAAGGCTATAAATATATATTCTGCGTATATGATCTTATATAAATATTGAAAAAAAGGTTATTAAGGCTATAAATATATATTCTGCGTATATGATCTTATATAAATATTGAAAAAAAGGTTATTAAGGCTATAAATATATATTCTGTGTATATGATCTTATATAAATATTGAAAAAAAGGTTATTAAGGCTATAAATATATATTCTGCGTATATGATCTTATATAAATATTGAAAAAAAGGTTATTAAGGCTATAAATATATATTCTGCGTATATGATCTTATATAAATATTGAAAAAAAGGTTATTAAGGCTATAAATATATATTCTGCGTATATGATCTTATATAAATATTGAAAAAAAGGTTATTAAGGCTATAAATATATATTCTGCGTATATGATCTTATATAAATAATGAAAAAAAAGGTTATTAAGGCTATAAATATATATTCTGCGTATATGATCTTATATAAATATTGAAAAAAAGGTTATTAAGGCTATAAATATATATTCTGTGTATATGATCTTATATAAATATTGAAAAAAAGGTTATTAAGGCTATAAATATATATTCTGCGTATATGATCTTATATAAATATTGAAAAAAAGGTTATTAAGGCTATAAATATATATTCTGCGTATATGATCTTATATAAATATTGAAAAAAAGGTTATTAAGGCTATAAATATATATTCTGCGTATATGATCTTATATAAATATTGAAAAAAAGGTTATTAAGGCTATAAATATATATTCTGCGTATATGATCTTATATAAATATTGAAAAAAAGGTTATTAAGGCTATAAATATATATTCTGCGTATATGATCTTATATAAATATTGAATAAAAGGTTATTAAGGCTATAAATATATATTCTGCGTATATGATCTTATATAAATATTGAAAAAAAGGTTATTAAGGCTATAAATATATATTCTGCGTATATGATCTTATATAAATATTGAATAAAAGGTTATTAAGGCTATAAATATATATTCTGCGTATATGATCTTATATAAATATTGAAAAAAAGGTTATTATTTATTTATTTATTTTATTTATTAAACTTTATTGCATAATACAAAGGCGGACTTAATGCCGTTGGGCATTATCTATAAATATAAATATATATTCTGCGTATATGATCTTATATAAATATTGAAAAAAAGGTTATTAAGGCTATAAATATATATTCTGCGTATATGATCTTATATAAATATTGAAAAAAAGGTTATTAAGGCTATAAATATATATTCTGCGTATATGATCTTATATAAATATTGAAAAAAAGGTTATTAAGGCTATAAATATATATTCTGCGTATATGATCTTATATAAATATTGAAAAAAAGGTTATTAAGGCTATAAATATACAGTCCGTATTTATTTGGTGTAGACTTCTGGAGCAATGAGGTAAAGAAAACCTTCTGGATACCCATTTACGTGTAAAGCATCCGTAACTATAAGATTTACAATATATTTATTAATAGCTTAATTCAGTAATAAATGCCCGAGTTATTTTACAAATTAATGTTCTAATTTTAACTCAAAAAGGTTAAATTAATTTCATTTAATTTGAATCATTAACGATATATCTTTAAAAAATATGGTTTATTTATATAATAATAAACTTAAACTATTATCTTTTAATATCAATTTAAGCAAAATTAATAATAGATAAGACCTATTTAAGAGAAATTAGTTTAACCTTTTTTATAGAGTTATAAATATAGACATTAATTTTGTAATATTAAACAAGTAAATGTTAGCTTTAATTATTAAGAATGAATTTCACTAAAAGCTGACTCCTACATCGTCTATAACGTTACGTTTCATATAAAAATAATCGATCGAGCTAGGGACGTTAATATATTTGTTTATGAATAATGAATTTAAGTTTTATTATTAAAGTAATTAGTCGTAAGTTGAATTTAAGCTATATAAGTAAGTATATACGTAACTCCACGCCTAAGCCAGGACTGATAGTAGAGAAATAATAGTAGAAGTAGCCCAGGCTAATGGTTTACAAAGCCCAAATTAGGCCTTGAGTGGAATGCTGTTCGCACCTTTGGGATGGATCAGTTAAAAATTTTTTTTAATGCTCTCGTTGCTCCGCAGAAACGTCCATTTTTTAATTATTTTTATTGGAGCACGACATGTGACTTTGTATCTACCAGGTGGTAAGCAAACCTACAAAGTCAATAAATGGAATGGATCAATAATTGTTTTTAAACAATATTGATCGCTCCCACTATGCCTGGTACTATAGGAGGTGATTGCATTACGAGTATATTTTAATATATTCGCTGCCTTATCGTCAATTTAACTACCCATTTAGTATCCGCACCCTGAAAGGGGACTATCACCTCGACAATAAACCGATGCAGTAGTCTCCTAAAAACCGATGAACCCACAGACTGAAACCGAAACATGACTAGGTCACTTGATGATTTTTGCATCTGTATGGGCGGTGCTAACGAGACCGGTCGGTTGGCCTAACGAAGTTATAGAAACCTTCCTCCCACTTCCCACCAAATTAATGTCATATCATTGATTCATTAATTAATTCATTGCATCTCGTATCATTGACGACCAACAGTTCACCAACACCTTAGAGCCATTGCAGCTTCGCAGGCACGTGGCTTAGTTGACCATGTTTTATGGACAGTGCTCTAAAGAGTTTTCAATCTTATCCCCCCTTTACCTTTTAGACACAGAACGTCGCGAGCTAGTAGAAAAATCTGCATAGTGTGTCAGTTGTTCCTTGTTATACTAAACGTTTTGGAAATTCTTACATCTGTCGAATGCTGTTTACCGGCTGGCGAATGTAGAGTCACATGCCGTGCTCTATAAAAAAAAAAACAATAACATATAGGTTAAGTTTTATTATCGTACCTATAAATCTTATATTGAGATATATTTTCTTTTGTATTCCAACATGATATAACACAATTACACAAAAAGTTTAGTTGGGCAATTTACATACAAATATAAGTAAACATATAAACATTGTATAATATTGCCGGCTTATCAGGTAGGCAAATAAGTTCTGCTGAAACATTAAAGCTAAAGTTGAACTAACTTTGTGTAAACCTAAGTAAAATTTATATCTTAATTATAGAATATGAATACTTAATTAATCTTAGTAGGTAGAAGATTCTAAAATAACTAGGCCTTCATTTAAGGTATACTTTAATTTTAATTAGTCCCTAGTTTTCCTTTATTAAATTTAGTAATAATTAATTTTCTTTTGTTTCAGGTACAATTCGGGGAAAAAAACTAGATTCATAATACACTCCAATAACATAATAATGAGGATGGTTAAATACATCATAATCGTGGCTTCCTTTATGACAGTCGAATTAAGTTTGACAGACAGCAAAGACGACCAAAACTACGAATACAGAATAGAACGACCATTTTTTCCGGTATTCATTAATGTATGCGATATCAAAGATCGAAAGTCTAAAGTGCATTGTTACTGTGACAGCCCGAAACCTAAAATAGCCACAAAAGCAGACTGTTGGGTGTTTAACGGCGGGATAGCCGAAGATGACCCCATCTGGCCCAGTTTCTCAACTCAATCACAATTAGACGAGTTAATATTCAATGTGAGATCCGACGGTGGCCTAACTTTCATCCCGGCCAAAGCGATAGTTCGCCTCGACAATCTCAAATATTTATCCATACAATACGGCACCATAACGAGCATCCCCCCGTACGCGTTCACAAACTCCTCCACAATCAAGCAGATAATATTGAAGTCGAATAAAATCACAAACTTGGAGCGACATTCATTCGCGCAGATGATGATGTTATCCAATCTAAGTTTGGACGAAAATCAAATTTCTGAGTTGAGGCACGACGTATTTTTCGGTTTGCCAAATTTACATATCTTACACATATCGAACAACAACCTGAGTTTAATCCACGAGGGGGCTTTCAAACACCTGAATAACTTGATCGAGCTAAAATTAGAATATAATTTAATATCTGTGGTGACTCGGGAGATGCTGGAGGGGCTAGAAAATCTATCAAGGTTGGACATTAGAAGCAATAAGCTAACTATGATCGGAAACTTGGCTTTCAGCGAGATATGGAATCTTAAGGAGTTGCTTTTGGATAACAACGCGATCGAGTTTATCTCAGAGAGGGCATTCGGAGGTTTAGTCCAATTGAGAAAATTGTCGTTGTCAGCCAATAAGCTAACGACGTTTTATGAAGATATTTTGGATGGAATAAGGAGTATTGTAATTCTAGACTTGAGTTATAATTTATTAGAGACCATGTCATATGACGCCGTGAGACCTGTTCTTGACAATGATAAGTCAGTGTCTACGTCAGTTTATTTAGACGGTAAGTGTTCAAATATAAATTATTCCTGTCACATTCAGCCCACACTAGCCTCTTTGCATATTCAATTATTTCTTTACACACGCCGTTTTTCATAAATCTTCTATTTTATTCCTATTTTTTCCCCTTTATTTTTTTATATCCGAAAAGTTATAGTTTAGTAAACGGTAGGTATAGTTTGCAGAACAAATCAAAACAGTAACATTCATATAAGTATGTTAACTCGAAGCAAACAGTGTGGCAGCTTTGCCAAATTGTTTTTGCATATTCTCAAACTTGGCATAGCAGTTGTTCTCCAACTGTCAGTTGCAAATGACGCTAATATCTTCCTCGATAAGAGGCTTTTGAAATATAGGAAAATTTTGGGACTAAGGGTGAAAATATCCTTTTATTTTACCCATGCAGAGCTATCATAGGCGTAAATCACCCGAGAACCGTCGAGCCTCGGTGCGGTAGAGATCGTATTTTGCGAAGGGGTACGATAAATTTTCTCTGAACGAAGCTAACGCGAGAAATGGCTTTTTATTTGCAAATACGGCTCTGTTGTTTGTTAGGAATTTTATAGTCATTTTATTGTGTATCCGCTTGTGGATGAGCCGTTTTTGTTTCATGTTTAGCACCCACTTTATGACTACTGAATATTTCCCTGTTCTATTTCCCGCTCCTTCGTTTTTTGAGTACCTTCGACTTAAAATAAATAAAAAAATATGTGTAGTGCTTCCAACACTTTATATTTTTATAAGGTATATTTTTTTATTTCTTGTATATTGTTACTTGAGTTAATTAATACACAATATATAAAATCCTCTTCTTACATAAATAAAACATGTCAAACAGCTTTCATAATAATTTATAGTAGACTTATTTTAACTTGGCGTGTTTATTTTTATTGAAACCAATATTTCACATTTGTCCATTGAATGTGCTCGAATATGCACTCCCACCTGCCGACACAGCTTAAAGAGACATCTGTGCATTTTATTGAATTTTCTTCAAGACCAATTTTCTTACCTTCACCAGCATCAGAATATAGACTTCCATATTAAATTTTAAATAAATCTATCAAACAAAGTAAAGTAATAAATTTTGTCACAAAACTCTGCAGTTACTTTAAATAAACAATTTTAATGGCATCCGTGTAATGTTTTCACTCCTTTCACAGCCTCCATATTTCTTTCAGGAAACCCCTTTACCTGCGATTGTAGACTCTCGTGGATTTATATCCTTCGAAACGAAACGAAAAACACCAACTTAAGGAGTATACTGGAGAGGGTTTCATGTGTCACGGATGGAAACTTAGAACGTAAACTTGATAATGTAATTAAATCTCCTGAAATAAAGGAAGGGAATAAAATTGATAATGACTCAGGAGATAGTTACGAAGAATATAACGATGACAAAAGTTATGGAATAACTAATAATCTTATGTACGACGATCCTTCCCAAGCTGAGCAAGAAGTTAAGACAAAAAAGTTAACTGAAATACCACTCGATACTCTTCCCTGTCCCAAAGAGCTGATGCAGTCGATGGAAGAAACGTACGGGCATCCTATTCAAAACGAAATAAGGCTAAAAGCTTTTTCAAACTCGAATAACATTTCCGCGCTTGTTAGTCTCATAACTTTAAAAATATGTCTAATATTATTTCTAATGTAACGTGTTTACAAATAAATGAAAAATTTGTTGTGATATTACTGTTAAGATTGTTAATAAAAATTGTTTGTATACGTAATTGTATAAAAAATAATGAAAGGTATATCGATGTAATGAATAATAAATGAGTATTGTACATCCATTTAATTATTTTCGAAGAGCCTTCCATTAAAAAGGATAAGGTTATTTGAGTTAATACTCAAATACTCACGTGACATTTATTTCGATATACAATGGATTGAACAAAACTGCGTAAGCCCGTTTTTGATCCCACAAACAATAAACATAAGCTCCGACCAAAAACGTCTATATAAAAAAGCAATATACAGAATCATACAAAAACCTTTGAACTGTATTGCGAACCAAGAATATTTTGCAAATAGAGAATTTTTATTTACTTCTCTCGTATTCATTTGGTTTTTGGTTCATGTTTTAATAAAACCATTTTACCTATTCATAGGTATAGTTTTTGTTATGGCAATTCTTCGTTTATTACTGTAGAATATTCTGAATTCTTTTTGAAAATGGATTGTTTGCGATTTAGTTTTTTAGAATGTTTTTTATTGTATAATACTGTTATTATTATTATGTAAAAATAATACTTGGTACATTGTAATATATTTCCGAAAATATAAAGTTATTATTATTATACTTATTTATTTAATTTTATTAAACATGGCTATATATAAAATAGTATACCACCATTTCATTATAAACATCAAAAAACAAGACTATCGTATAAATATTTTATATCAGAATAACATTATAATTATTATAGTAATTGTTATTGATTAGTAATCGCTATTCAACAGTATTTATTTAACCAATTTGTGTTTATGTTCAAATAAGTTGGCTCAAGTTAACTGTAAACTTAAAAAGACAATAATTTGAATAATTTCGTTTACAGTATCTATGAAACTACCGAATTGCATTTAAAAATAGGATACAGTCTATTATCGTTGTTTCCTTTTTAATACTTATCTTTTTAATAACATTTAGCCGGCATAGTAGGAGTGATCAAAGTTTTTAGCATAATTAATTATCGGTGTAAATATTATCTTTAAATAAAATATTATTATTATTGTTATATTAATATTAAATTGTTCATGTTATTTTTATAATAGTGCAATTAGAATTAGGTCTTGTAAAAATGTATCTGTACATAAATTATATTATTAATGTAAAATAATATCAATAAATCCGTATCAATTTGGTAAAAATATGTAAAACATTATTATTGTGTTATATCATAATCTGTCTTACTTTCAGACTGTTGTAATAAATATTTCTACAAAAAAAAATACTGTTTTTTATTAAACTCTAAATTATATAAAATAACTTTTTTTTTCATTTATATATTGAATATATTATATTATAAATAATATACATATTAACTTACTATATACTTCTCAATAAAATATAACATGATATTTCAATCAAAATATAATTGATGTATATTTATTAATGTTTAGTTATTAATCCTAACAAATTATAAAATAAATATATTATAACAAAAATACTTCTTCCAGATCGTTTCCAAAAGGAAGTGTGCCCAAAAGGCTGGCTGCGTTACCTCGCTGTATTGCGAAGCTAATATGTCCCCACGGTCCCATGGTTTCAACCCCAAAAGGCACAAATGCATAATCCTCAGTTAGATTTAGTTTAGTATTTGCGCCGTTTGAGGTTTTCGGCTGAATAAGCGGCAGCGCCAACCTTACTCGAGGTCCCTGAAAGGTGTGAGGGTCCAACGTGTCGGCGCAAGTTGCGTCCCAAATACCGCCCACCCTTCCAGGGAACTAAAGTCATGCCACTTCGGGACACACCATTTGGCCGCTAATATGGATGGCATCCAAATTGTAGCAAGAGCTCGATTAATTATTTTGATTAAGATTGGCGTGTCGCTTAAATCTTCCTGCACTTTTAATACATACAAATATACTTCAAAATATTGTTTTCATTGGCTGAAACATGGTATTTGTGAAAAATAAAAAATATATAGATAATAATAAAAGTTATTAGGGAGCCCGTAACAAAGTTAAGGGACACTTATTTCATAATTGTCAAAAATTCTTAAGGGTTTCTTTAGAGTTGGCCTACTTTTTACCTAAGTGATTGAGGATCCAAAGTCAGGACAAAAAGTATCCATAGCTATTCAACGCGGCAATGTAGCTAGTGCCTTCTCTTTTTTTTTAATTAGAGATCGGCATCTAACTGATGGTAAGCATACCTATAAAATCCATAGAGTTGGTGTAATCAGGTATTCTAAGTCGTATCTTAAACTCCAATTTTCACTCAAGGAACGTCTGTCAACGTCTCACTTCTCCGATCTTTCTTGATTTAGTGAAACGAGACAGACCTTCTTGGAGTGAAAAGTGGAATTGAGCATACGAATTAGAATACGGAGTTTAGTCTTTTACCTAAATAAATATCAATAGTTTTTGCTTTCTTGAACTAAGGACCCATCGTCTCAACTATAAAAGGAACAAAATTATATGTGAGTATGATTTGTGAATGTTTTTTTATAAATGTTTTTTTCGTGTATGACTCCGCAGCAAAACCAGCGGTTCTCGGCGATTCAAAAAGACATAATGGAGCTATAGATACACATCACACTTTACTAATTACACATACAAATAAAAATCCTAAATTATATAAAACTCAACCTTGTTGTTAGCTCAGTGGTTGAGTACGTTGCTGCGAAAGCGAAGACTGTAGTTTTGAGTCCCACTCACATTTTTTTCATTGGATTTTATCTTTAAAACAATTAAATATAAAATAACATTTTATATACACAGGTAAAAATGATTTCTTCAATTAAGATAACTTAGTAATAACTTAATAAAAAAAAATGCATCAAATAAATAATATGGTAGTCTCATATATTGAAATTAATATTTTCTTGCGGAGTGAAAAAAACATCCCTTGATTTAAAATTATTATGATCTTATGTAAAACTCGATTAGAGACAATACAATATTTTCCGTCGATAACATGGTATTACATGTATAATATTTTCCGTCGATAACATGGTATCATGGCTCTTGGCCCAAAGAAATAAATATTCTCCTATTAAGAATGATCCATTTATTCAACTAAGAAAATGCAGTATGGATTTATTACATTACTGGCAGCCTCCGTAGACTAGTGGTTGCGCCTTAGGCGTTGTATCTGGAGGTCGTGGGTTCGATTCCCACCCATGGCAAAATATATTGGTACGTTTTTTCTGTACAGTTTGTCATGGTCTGGGTGTTTATAAAATATAATATGTGTTATATCGTTGCTTCTGGTACACATAGTACAAGCCTAGAGCTTAGTTTGTGACCAGAGCAATATGTGTAATTTGTAAAAAAAAATATTACAAATATGGTCTTCCTGTAAGCATTTTATTGGTTCGAACAAAAAATATTTTGAAAAAATGTTATAAAGAAATTAATATTACTTCGTATAAGATAGTATATTATTATATTAAGAATTCAAATTTTCTTGGCAAAATAAAAACATGTTGTTGAGAGAAAGAATGTCCCTCTTTCCAGAAGTGTATATTCCTAATTTAAAGAAATGTAATCTTGAATAATAAAAAAATATATCTTGTTAAAAAGTATCAATGGACTTCTTCCAAAATCGTATATTCTTAATTCAAAGAAATGTAATCGTATTGAAAGGTTGTAATGGACTTCTTCCAAAATTGTATATTCTTAACTTAAGGAAATAGAACCCTAAAGAAAATATTATAGAACCCTGAAAATAAATATGTGGGTACAAAGTTGCGGGCACTAGTACTTAATAACTTTATATTATGACCGACCGGTCTAGTCCGCCCATACAGATGCAAAAACCGTCAAGTGACACAGTCATGTTTAGGTTTTAATCTGTGAATTCATCGGTTTTCAGGAGACTACTGATTTTTGGTGGGGTGGTAGTCTTTTTTCAGGGTGCGGTTACGAAATGGATAGTTGGATTGACGTTAAGGCAGCGAGTATATTAAACTATACTCGTAATGCAATTCGTCATTGTCGGCCCTCATTTCGTAATCGCATCGTTTAGCCGGCATAGTGGAGCGATCAATATTGTTTAAGAAAAAATATTCATTGACCCCATTCATAGACATTGTAGGTCTGCTCACCACCAGATAGATACAAAGTCACATGTCGCGCTCCAATAAAAGTAATATAAAAAATACATATTTTGTTAATTTAGATACAAAACAATGGACTTATCTGACTTTAATAAATTTTCAAAATTGAATTTGGAGAAGGACCAGCCTCCAAAGTAGTTCTAACCGCTAAGCCTAGATCTGTCTACTGTAAGTCCCACTAGAGGGCCTGGCCGTTATCCTTGGCCACGAAGACCTTTCTGATATTAGACGATATTTGCCACCATTAGGGAGACCCTCTTCAGAAATCTAATCTCTAGCGAATTGCTCTGAAATCTGAAAACGTTTATTTTTGTTGATTTGACTTGGTTATTATTATTTGTTATTAGATATAGGAATCTGTATATTTTGTTTTGTATGTAAAACATTATTAAATGAGTAGGCATCGATTTTTTTAACATTAAGAGCAGATTTTTTAACATTAAGAGCAGATTTTTTAACATTAAGAGCAGATTTTTTTACATTAAGAGCAGATTTTTTAACATTAAGAGCAGATTTTTCAGTCAGATAAAGTTATTTGACAGTTTACTTGTATGAAGAACTGTTAAATAATAATAATATTAATAATATTTAGGACAAATTACACATATTGCTCTGGTCACAAACTAAGCTCTAGGCTTGTACTATGTGTACCAGAAGCAACGATATAATAATATTTTATAAACACCCAGACCATGACAAACTGTACAGAAAAAAACGTACTAATATTTTTTGCCATGGGTGGGAATCGAACCCACGACCTCCGGATACAACGCCAAAGGCGCAACCACTAGTCTACGGAGGCTGTCTGTCTATATTCTTTCTCGATACAATTTTTAATTTATCTGTTAAATAACTTTATCTGACGATTGAAAATCAACCTTTTTTTAGGTTTTAATTTTAATCTCTATAACTGTTGTGAAAGTGGTTAAAGGAATCTCGGCGTCGATTTTGATAAAAACTAAAACTGCATCATTAGATTTGTGAAAAAAGAAATCTTCTAGGCGGGAATCGAACCGGTTCATTTTGAAAAAAAAAAACTCAGCTGTATTAATGCACCAGCTGATAAAGATCGAGTTCGGATAAAGATCGATAGGTATTGAGGTAATGTCGCTAATAAAGATCGAGTATTTTTTTTTAGGTTTTAATTTTAAGCTCTATAACTGTTGTGAAAGTGGTCAAAGGAATCTCGGCGTCGATTTTGATAAAAACTAAAACTGCATCATTAGATTTGTGAAAAAAGAAATCTTCTAGGCGGGAATCGAACCGGTTCATTTTGAAAAAAAAAAACTCAGCTGTATTAATGCACCAGCTGATAAAGATCGAGTTCGGATAAAGGTCGATAGGTATTGAGGTAATGTCGCTAATAAAAATCGAGTATTTTTTTTTCAAAAATCATTTCGTATCTACCTAATGGTAAATCTAAGAGTGGGGTCGATCAAATATTGTTTAACATCATTGATCGCGTCCACTATGCTGGCTAAATGATGAGGTTGCGAAACGGGCGGTGTAAAAGGCGAATTTGAATTACGACTACTTTATCATCGCCTCATTATTAATAAATCATCCACACGTTTCGAAACCGTACCCTGAAACGAGACAACCACCTCGCCAAGCATTGGATACAGTAGTCGCCTGAAAACCGGTGAAAACATGACTAGGTCACTTCACGGTTTCTGCATCAGTATGTAACGAAACCGGTCGGTAGGCCTAGTCATGTTTTCACCGGTTTTAACTTTTTGTATAACTTTCGTTAAAATAAAAACTCTAGCCAAGATTGTAGCTGTCTAGAGTTATTATTTTAGATTGAATTGCTTAAATTATTTTAGTTCCAGGAAATCGGTAAGTATTTATTTTAACTTTTATAATTAAAAAAGTACGCAAAAGTAAACGATGTCTTAATTTCGCACAAAATAAATTGTCTAAGCATCTATTCCCAAAATATATTTTTTGGGAAAAAATTCAAACAATTACCTATATTTAGATATTTTCATACATAAAATCTCAGAAGATCTGTTACAGACGAAGGTCTTTTACAAATAGGTTTTTAACACAGAAATTAATTTCCTGAATTAACAAAAGAAGGGGATCTTATTGAATATAGAACATGAAACGTTTCTAACTTTCTAGGACTAGTTCCAAGATAAATAGGTATTTTTCAAAATATCGTGGCTCATACATGGTAACTTTGAAAGGTTATACTTTGGGCTAATATGAGGATCTACTTACTAAAATTGAACAACTTTCCCATCGAACTTATATGAAAAAAAAACCTCCATACAAACTAGTAACATTAAAATTACAAATCGCAAAAGCTTATATAAGTACAAAATACAAACATTCAAATTCACCGTATAATGTGGGTTAGGATATATTTTCTTTTACAATTTGTAACGATTGATTATGCTGTCAAGATGTCGAAATTATTTACATATTTTCAAATTTACAAAAGATATTCGGTGACTATTATTATATATTTTGCTCAAAGAACGTGTGGAGATAATGAACGGTATATATGTTGTTGTGTATTATTGTCGTTGCTTGGTAGGTAATTCTAATTTTAATTAGTTTAAATTGAATTTAAACTATTTTGCAATAAACACCTACACGATAAACCTCCTCAACACCTACGTCTAGTATAATCCTATTTATAATGAACAAAACGCTGTAATGAGAAAATTTAAATGAGTTTAGGCGAAATATTAGAAATAACACAATGTGATTTAACACAATTAAATGATGTTTATTTAATCACCTAAAATGATATTTTAATTTTATCTTAGTTATTTAAACTATATTAATGCCAGTTTTGAGTTTTGTAAGATGATACAAGTATCTATACTAATAATAAAAAACTGAAGAACTTCTGGTTATACTAATATTATAAAGCTGGTGAACTTCTGGTTTAACTAGAAAAAATATTTTAGTGTTGGATAGCCATTTATCGAGGAACGCTCTAGGCTACATAACATCACGCCACGACTAATAGGAGCGGAGTAAAAATGAAAAATGCATAAACGGGGAAAACAATATTCCTTTTGAGAGCGTACGCTGCGTAAACGGTTAAAGTTACGCAGACGAAGTTGCGCGGATCATCTAGTATAAATGGCAATACGATCTTATAAAATTTAGGATTCTTCTGCAGTGTCAACTTCTTCAACAGTAGCGGTCATCACTCCATAAAGCGGAGTTTGGATACACTACGAAAAGTCAGTTTTTTTGAAGAATGTATAATAATTTCCAACAACAAACATATAACAACATAGCATAACATAGTAGTTAAAATTATTTTACGTGTTTCGCCACCAGTAGGTATTTCATATGATCGACTGAGGCTGAGTTGTAGAGTTGTACCAAAGTGCCTTTGTGCGTTAATATAATGTAACGATTAACACTAAAAATTGTTTGAATCGAGCGTTATCAGTTAAAAAAAAAAGAAGGAGAACGACATATGACTTTGTATCTACCTGGTGGTGAGCAGACTACAAAGTCCATGAATGGCGTCAATCAATAATTGTTCTTAAACAATATTGATCGGTCCCACTATGCCGGCTAAATGGTGCGATTACGAAATGGGGGGCGACAATGAGGAATTGCATTACGAGTATTGCAATATATTCGCTACCTTATCGTCAATTCAACTACCCATTTCGTAACCGCACCCTGAAAGGGGACTACCACCTCGACAAGAAATCGATAAGTTGTCTTCTGAAAACCGGTGAACCCACAGACTAAAACCGAAACATGACTAGGTCATTCGACGGTTTTTGCATCTGTATCAGTTCTTACGTCTGTATCTCCATACGTTTGAACTTGCTCAAGTCTGGACTTCACTAGTATCTATTCAGATATTACTGGAAATTAAACTTGATAAATAATTAGGTATGTTTTAATAGTATTCCATTAAGTATCCAGTTAGTCATATGACTATAAAATTAAAACGTGATGTCTAGGTGAGAACTAGTCCGAATGGACGTGTAAACACGATGTCATATTTCAGTCTCTTTGAAGGCCATTTCAGGAGTCTTTCAGAAACTGTCACAGAAATAAAATACGGGCAGATATTTGTAAAAAACTACAAAGAAATGGTGTGCTTGGGTTTGGAAAAATATTATAGGAATAGATGAAATATGCGGCATTATTTTCTTTATTGCTTATATTTACATATTCTTTTTTTAATGGGAGTAGGACATGTGACGCTTAGTTTACTGGATGGCAAGCAGATTTATAGTTTATGAATGGATATAAAATATAGTCATATTATATGCCATTTGATATCTTTCATCCGTTGATTCTCTCTTGTGCATTTACTTCATCATTGTGATTTATATACTTTATTAATTTTAGCAACTGATATAGGATAAGCTGTGAGATTTTAAAGTATTTTTTTATCACAGTTACCTTGATTTCTTAAATTAAATTACTAGACTACCAACTATCGTTAGATTATAGATTCCTTATAGATCGCTTGTTTATCAAAGTAAATTTATTTACTATATTATTTATTAACTTTATTATTAAAGATATATTTTTTTTTATATGTTAGCTGGTAGAAAATATCTAAAGTTGTAAGCATGCTCGACTATACAATAAACAATTATTTTCCACCAAGTTATCTGAACCTGCAAATCACAAAAAACAAACTCTGGTGTGTAGCAATGAATTTTTTATATAAAAATTTAAGTAGGTACATTTTGTTTAACAATACCACTATAGGGCATTGGGGAACACGTCAAGCTGTTGTTTCCATTGTCACTATACCAACTTATGAAACCGTTTATAAATATATATAAAAAAATATCATCATAAGCCTGACCCTTGTTCTGGTATAGACTCAGAATCGCCTATGACAAGGTCTAAAGCCATCTGCTGGATACCCTGAGGTTGTCTAGGCGGTCTCGGGTACTGCCTATAAGACACCCGTGATGGTACGTTTAATGTTCATTTGTTTAAGATTTGATCCAATGTTATTTTAATATTAAATTATGAAATTAAAATTTAACTAAACTAAGTAATATTTAATTTTCTTCAAAGGTATTTTACTAACCATTAGTCCAAAGTATTTTGGTCAAATGTTCATTTATCAATAAAACCTATATCAAAGTGGGCGATAGGTTTACATTGAACCCAAAGTAATTTTATTCCCATCTCCAGTTGGGGCAAACAGTCCATGAATGGCTTATTCAGAACGACCTTAAATGCTTTCTGCATGATTTCCACTTTGACAATATTCAGAAAAACTATTTTATATTTTGTTGGGTCTCAACAAAAATAAATAGATATAGGGCTAGAAATATTTGGATATCGCATACTTAACTTTGTTATAAAGTAATTGATACCTAAATTTTTATCCATTTATTTTATTACATAGTTTGCAAGCCAAAATTGGCAAAGTATTTACATCTTCTATCCTAATGTTATCTTTCTCTGTTTATTGTTTATAGATTTTTATATTATGTAGTTAATTTTGGAAGTTAGTTTCCCAAATATTTAATAAACAAATATATTAATATTAAGTATTCAACCTATGAAACTATATTCTTGCAAAATAAAGTTTTATTTTTAATACCCTTTGCTAAAAATATTTAAGATTTTATTAACAATGACAGGTAAATTGTTAAAATTAAAATGATTTAATACACTAACGTGTTTCTATTAAAATTACAGCTATACGTTTATATTCAATTTTAAGACGAATATATCAGTAATACACTTAAATGATACTAATTGATAAATATTTAGTTCCATAAAAAAAACTAGTGCTATCTATCTTTGTTAAGCGTCGTTGGATGGATAAATCCCAAAGCGTGTTAACGGAGGGTTAAGATTGTCATTTCCGTAAGAAAATGTGAGAGATCACGCGCCAAGTATTATATGGGAGGATTATGGGAACGTGAGATCAGCGGGATCGTGACCAAACACAATCTCTTAATTAGGATTTTCCTTATTGATTTCCTATCAAAATATTATACAAACGGGAGTTTCTATTGGCTATTGTTAGATTCTGTTGTTATTTACGTAATTGGGGTTTAAAAAAAAACATTAAAAAAAGATTACATATAAATGTAATACGTGTGGCTGAGTTAGTTAGTTCTCAGACTTAAAACATTACAGTTTTTAGGTCTCGGTTCGAACTCCGGTATGTAGTAATTAATTTTTAATAAAAAAAATATTTACATTCGTTAGACAACACCACTAATAGTGCCACGGAGGGCGCGTTAAGCTCCCAGTACTAGTTTTACTATACTAACTTTTTTATGATAGGTGGGTAAATGAGGCTACTACGAGATGGGAATAAAAGCTACCCAAATGCCTTCTATGCGATGTACCGTGAGTGCACATTACTTAAAAAAATTAATAATAATAAATAAATAAATTCGATATACAAACAATATTGGATAATAAATTGATGAATGATTTATCAGAGATGATATAAATAAATACATTAGAAAAATTACCAAATTTGATACATAAAAAAAAAAGTTACTATTATAATTATATTCATCTAAGAGTACTAGAGTCTGATTTTATTTGTGTAAAAAATTTGCGCGTCTTTTTAGGCAAATTCTGTACAAGAAATTTACTAAGCCCTAACAACATTTTATTCAGAATTTTGCAAATAAATATTACTCTTTCTTCACCAGCCTAAAAATATTTATTCTTTTTACTCTTCATAGGTCTTATCATACGACGTACCTAATTTAGAACTTATACAAAAATTTACGATTTTCTTTTTATTCTGTAATATCAAAGGAAATAAATATTGTATGATTGTGTATGAGTTATATTTAGCATGACGATAAGTAGCTTGTCGGGATGAATATCATGACCACCGAATGAGCTTACTGTGCTGCGGCTTCCTTCTGGAGCTACATATGCATTCAGTATAGCCAAGTAATTTAGTAAATCTAGCTTTTACAATGACTAAATTTTAATTAAATATTTCAGTGGCGTCCCATTTTCTGCTGTTTCTGAATGCTTAAGTCTTAAAGGGCGTATAGGAATAATTACTAATTTTGAACATTAACAAAAAAACTCTCTTAAAGAGAGGATTTTCAAAAGAGAGGACCGCTTCCGTATAATAGTGGTTGCGCCTTTGGCGTTGTATCCGGAGGTCGTGGATTCGATTATCACGCATGGCAAAAGTATTAGTACGTTTTTTCTGTACAGTTTGTATTGGTCTGGGTATTTATGAAATATAATATATTGCGGTCCTCTCTTTTGAAAATGTATTAGATTATGTATATAGTTATTTCTAGTACACATAGTACTAGCATATAGCTTAGTTTGTGACCAGAGCAATATGTGTTAATTATCCTACATATTATTTTCCCTGCCTGATGATTATTAGACCTGGGATGGGTGACCGCTTTATTCAACGAGCATCATAAACACCGCAAAAAGCACGCCACTTTTGTGTGTTGCCTCCGAATGCCATCGGCGAAATGAGGACGGGTTAATCCCTCCGCTGGGGACACTGAGGCCGTTTACACCGTTCTCAAGAGTCAAAAAGGCACCCGTGATGGTATTTATGTTCTTTTGTTTGACAACACCTACCTACGTCTCCATGTGCCTCTGAGAGCACGATAAGTTGTAGGTCCAAGTTTCACTATGCCAACTTTTAAAACTGTTTATAGTTATGGGTAATTGGGTCTATCGACACATCGTGATGACTATCCACTTGTTCGGTGTAGGTAGACATTAATCTACCTACAACGTATCGTAGCCGATGGTATGATATATTGGCTACGACATGCTGGGATAAAACCCTTCCACTGGGTACCCTGAGGCCGTCTAGGCGGTCTCAGTCGCCGTAAGGCACCCGCGATGATATTTATTTTATTTTATGTGTTATTCTTGATTACATAATATAGAATAATTTTGATCATTCTAGAAACATACATAATATTTTCAAAAGAGAGGTTTATTTTACAGTTCTCTTTAAGTTTCAGTAACTACAGCAAACGAATTTAAAAACCTCGCTTTAGAACCCCCGATTTAGAACACCTTTTAGTAAATTACGCATTTTTATATTTCAACGATTTCATGTTTATAATAAAACAAGCAAATATCACCATGTTATTACTTAATCTCCCTTTCAGAAAATATGCTATTTTTAATATTTATAAGACGCTTTAAAATTTATTCTACTATAGTCATAAATCCAATGAAAACTGGACGAGTATACCGAAGCCGTTAGCGCGCCTCTCTACGCTAGCATTATAAAAATTCCATTTCGATAAATGGATTTGTTCCACGCAAGAAATGTCGATGGTGTGAGCAGAATTTTAATAAAAAGGGAAAATATTTTAGCATGTCAATATAGGGATTCTCTATTCCATTTGGGCCTAAGAGGTGACTTTGGTGTGATAAATTCGTAGGTTGTATGTGCGGGAAAATCCTTTCGCTTCGAGCCATTTATTGATGTTCTTTTTTGGGTAAAGGTTAACTTGTTTTGTTTATGTTGACTGTTAACGGGTTTAATGTTTTTATTTTATTGAAGCACGGCATATGACCTTGTATCCACCTGAGGGTAAGCAGAAATACAAAGTCTAAGATTGGGGTCTATCAAGCCAATTGGCAAACTACTTTATCAAAAATCTGGTGACCGTCGAGCTAAGTTTTTTTTTCAGAAGATTAGCTTAGAGATACAAAGGGGTAACGCAGCAAGCATACTAAGTGGCGTGCTTTTTTGTTAAAATGTGTAACCGAACCCTAAAAGAAATCTATTACATCGGCCTATCGAAGTTATATGGTCGGATTAACAGTCGTTGCTAAGCAATTGCTAATGATTAGCCGATGATTAGGACTGTCAAAGGCATGTGAAAAAACTAAATTTTGATAGTTCCAAGCAATGGCTCAGGCTAAGCAACGACTTTTAATCCGATCAATAAAGATTTTCCTCCTGACACCATTTTCCTTTTCATTCTGGGTCTTTTTGTACGATTACGTCTATATCTATAGTACAATTTATATCTTTTAAGAAGAAGACTTACATATTATAACTATAATATTCATGCCAATGCATACAACGCATGAAAGTTTATTAAATTCAAATTGAAGTTATTCATACATTTACATGATTTGTTGAATTGAACTAGTTTTTAACTGAATTAAAGTTTGAAGAGACCCGTACGGGCTAAAAAAAATAGAAACCGCTTAGAACAAAAAATATATATCTAATAAAAAATATAGGTTTTTTTTTTCTTTGAAATGTAGCGCTTTTAGGATATTTTCGTCATGTTCTTTGTTTTTGCTGGATAGTTTTTATTAGCAAGGAATGTATTTAATTTTTTAATGCTTTTTTTCGCCCATCAGGTAGTGTACTTTCAGAATAATTCTACTATACATAAGTGCTAAATGACTGCAATGCAAAAGGAAATATAATACAATAAAATACAATGTTTTCATATAATAAGTAGGACAATAAAATACGCTCAGAAATATTTTTCTAAAATGTTGGAATCAATACTTGACTATACTAGTCGCAATATCTCGCTGCACGCGGGGTCATAATCTCGTTGTGCTTCACTACGCGTTGCCATAAGACCCATAAGAGAGAGTGAGCGCGCAATATGTTCGTACTTTTTATTTATGTATACGTGGTGGCCGAGTTGGTTAGACCTCAGAATTAAGACCACAACGTAACGGTGTGTACCAATGAATTTTTAATTTACAACTTTATTTACATTTGTTTGACAACACCACTATAGTACCTCGGAGAGCATGTTACGCTATCGGTCCCAGTTTCACTACCTATACCAAATTGTGAACTGCCATGTTTATAAATGGGTTTATTAAGTCTATCCAAACATCGCGACGAGCTAGCCACTTGTTCGGTGTAGAGATTCATACAATCGGTTACGACGAGGTGGGATTAAAACCTCGCTGCAGGGTCGTCTAGGCGGTCTCGAGCGCCGTAAGCACCCGTGATGATTAAAAAAAAAATCCCCGAGAGCAGCGAGATATTGCGACTAGTATAATTATTTTAAAACATTATGTTAATGACAGCTAACAGAAAGAAAAGAAGAGAAAGGGTAAGAAGAATTAATTGCTTAAATAAGTGAAAAAAAAACACTTAAATTCTTCTCGAACTGAATGAAATCCAGGTTAAGAAAATCATATTTTTTTGTTTAATATGACTGGAGCCGTACTTAATATTTAACTGACAATTTATGTCCACGTGACGTATAATGCCGACATTCTCAAATTTTATTAAAGCTATTAAGTTTTGTTTATCTCACCTTTAAGATTTTGGAATCCAAAATTTGCAATAAACAACATTTGCAATATATAACTTTAAAAAAATACGTGGTGGCCGAATTGGTTAGACCTTAGACTTAAAAACACTTAGGTTCCTGGTTCAAACTCAATGAGTGTACCAATGAGTTTTTAATATAAAAAAAAAAGTTTCTACATTTGTTTAACAACACCACTATAGTGCCTCGGAGAGCACATGAAGTGCCTAGATGGTCTGAGGGTACCTAGTGGTGGTGTTTTATTTCCACCTCGACTGGCTAATGGTATACTTAGTTTACACCGAACAAGTGGCCAGGTCGTCACGGTGTGATTAACTCAATAAATCATTTTAGTTTTACAAAATGTGTTGGTACACCTGGGTTTGAACCCTAATATAGTGATTTTAAGTCTAAGGTCTATTCCACTTAGCCACCATATATATATTTAAATGCATAATCTATTTTATTTAATATTTATTTATTTATACACAAACGGAACAACAACTATAATAAAAAGGCGTTGTATGCGAAGGTTGTGGGTTCGATTCCCACCCATGGCAAAAAAAAGTACGTTTTTTCTGTACAGTTTGTTATGGTTTGGGTGTGTCTGGGCAAAAAAAGAAACTCTAGGCCCAATTTACTAAATTTTTTTTTTTTTTTAATAATAATCATATATTGGACAATTTACACTAATATTGCTCTGGACCCAAACTATTGTCTAAGCTTGTACTTCTATGCGTACCAGAAACAACGATATTTACACATATTATATTTTATAAACATCCAGATCATGACAAACTATACTATTTTTTTTGCCATGGGTGGGAATCGAACCCTCACCAGGGACGACAAAGCTATAATGTGTTTGGTTAGCAACCAGAATAATTAAATTTGTCCTGTAAAAAAAATATTTCCTTAAATTATCAAATAAATTAAATAAATTTTCGTAGGAAACCATATTATCTATTCAAAACAATAATTAATTAAACAACAAAATAATACGGAAAACAGTATTGAATAATTTAAAAATAGTTAAACAATAAACATATACTTTTTTTGTATTTTCTTTACTTTTATTTCAGTAAATTGTATTAATTTTATATACAGTAGTATTTATTTATAACAAACCAACAGATAAATACTACTGTATATAAAATTAATACAATTTACTGAAAAGTAAAGAAAATACAAAGCCCTATTCAAAAGTAAGTTTGATCATCCTTCTGTATGAGCACTACAGTATTATTGGGCTCTCTATAAAATATAATAGATGCTCTCAGAGAGTATCTGAGAGAGTATCGTTACATTCTGTAGAGCAGCTCGTTTCCAAGTTGGCTTTAGTCCAGGAGACGTTGCAGAGAACACTGCCTCGTTTTGATTGGAGTTATTAATCGCGGAATACCTCAACCCGTTTCGCTTAATTACTTGGATTGTGTAACAAGAAAACTAAGCTATTAACACTATGAGTGATTTCGTTTTGTTGAGTAATGCGGATAGATTTTTTTTATTTCGTTGTAGCACGGGATTTGATTCGGTATCTGCCTGATAGTAAGCAGACCTAAATAGTTCATGAATGCGGTCGACATTGTTGTTTAACAGAAATGATCGCTCGTACTATGCTGGCTAAATTACGCGGTTACGAAATGGGGGCGATAAAGAAGAATATTGATTACGAGACCACGCTACTTTATTGTCAACTGACCGTTTCGTAATTACAATCTCGCATCTCACTTTGTATCTGCCTGATGGTAAGAAGACTTACAAAGTTTATGCATAGAGTTCAATACATTGTTGTTTAAAAGCTTTGGTGGCTCCTACTATGCCGGCTAAATGATATGTTTTGGAAATGTGGTGCTATATAGACGAATATTCATTATGAGATTACGCTGCTTTATCGTCGACTGTCTGTTTCTTAATGAAAAAAATGTTCCTCAAAAGAGATGGTGGTCTGTATAAAAATGTAATTAAAAACTTTAAGGTAAAAGAGAGGCTCTATAACTTTTCTAGGTCTGCTGACACAGGTATCTTTACTACTGCAAAAACCATCATAAAATTGTATAAAATTGTATACATTTGTAATTATAAGTAAACATTGAGTTATTCTGTATAAGTCTAACACAGGCGTCAGCTGAAAATCAGTGCTTCATCCTAGAACGATGTAGCTAATACTAAGCTGATTACCTTTTAGTAGCCACGCAACACACTCCTGGTAAAAAATGATTTCATATATTAATGTTTGTAATTATATTTGAATATATTCTATTAATTGTCTATGTAATTGTGTTGTAAGCGAAAATAAAGTTATTCTTTCTTTCTTTTCTTTTTCAAGTAACCTAGCCATGTTTTGGTGTAGCATGTGGGTTTATTGGTATTCAGAAGTCATTGATTCCTCTCTAGGTGGTACTTTCCTTTCAGGGTACGGTTATGATACTGGCAAATTATTGGACAATAATTAAGCAGTCCATTTTGTAACTTCATAGTGTTAATGCTGTTAAATATACGAGATAATTGATAATTAAATTATATTAGAATATACTCGTAATGCAATTCGTCTTTGTCGCCGCCCATTTCGTAATCGCATCATTTAGCCGGCATTGTGGGAGCGATCAATGTTGTTTGATAATAATTATTGATTGACCCCATTCATGAACTTGGTAGATCTGCCATCAGGTAAATACAGAGTCACGAGTCGTGCTCTAATAAAAACAGTCATAAACTATAATATTTACTTAATCTATATACAAGTGTTATGAAATCAACTGTAAATAATATAATTAATGTAAATAAATAAATGTAAGGAATTCTAAAAACTGAATGCACAATATTTTTTATATTATTTTCAAAATTGCTCGCTGACTATTTTCAAAAAGTTGTTTTTTGGAGAACTTTTCAAGTGCTAAATCGACGAAAGCGGAAACGATGGATGGAGTGAGTTTTCGCAAGTTTCTATCAAACACCGTGAAAAATGTACAGTCGCCAATGAATCAAACTGATGTATAAACACCATTTATTTCTCCGTCGATTAATAACATTAAATAAAACGACAACATAGATTATTACTATTTAGATTACCGGTAAAACTAAAAATATAGACTTTGGTGAAGTCTATTTCTTTATTTTTACAAGGATTTGGATGAATGTCTCATATATTTCTATTTCTCAGGAAGAGGAAAAAAAAAATCTTGGATTTACATTATAGACCCAGTAAAATAAAATTAAAAGAGTAAATATTAAACTATACCAAAATATATAGAATAGAATAGAATAGAAAATGATTTATTCAATAAAATACAAATAGGTATATAAATAAGAATCTTAAACTAACATTAGGACATTTTTATATTATAGGACGGAATAAATATTAAAATAAATTGTACATTTATTGAAATAGTTACACCCTCAGTTTGTGCGTGGATACTTTGCAGTATGACACGCGCTGGTTTTCAGGGCGCACCATAACATATGTATATATATATATACATATATATATATATATTATATACATATATATTATATTATATATACATAGATATATACCGTCTACCTCTGACAAGTGACATATGTACTCTCGCAATTTTGTGAAATTTATTTATTATTTTGAGTTATATACACTTAAAATATATATTTTTTACCTGTTTATGTACCCTTTATTATGTGAAAGTGTTTTACAATTGTGAAACGAAGTGGAAGACGAGATAAGTTGCAATTTTGTAAACCCATATACGAATGACAGGAATATTTGTCATTTTTCTATCAAGAGTAAAACCTAAGAATTTCCTTATTTTCAAGTATAGTGAAAGTGTTTTTAAAGGATTATCTCACAATTAACTACAAATTACTTAATTTGTTTACTACAGATACGAGAATTTGTATAATACAAAATAATAAAAAAATATCAACAAACAACATCAACCAAGGTTTTTTTTTTTTTTTCCTATTTATGGCCATAATGGTAAAGCCATTTGTTTTGCCAATGACAAGTATCAACCAAGGTTACTACTCATCATTCATTTCTAACTTTCATCACTGTCAAAATATTTTTGACAACAAAGAGCTACAAAAGTACAGATATGGCCAATGCTGTCAATTATACACAGAATAATAAATATTTAGATATGTATTTTTTTTTATATCAATGTAACATTGAATTTTAAAGGTAGACGATTGGAAAAAGTATATAAATAAATTTGCTACCTGAAGATGATCATCAGGATGAATACAGTACCGACTCTGTATGTCATTTATATTCTCCATCGGTCGGATCAACACCAATTACAAGACGGTGTTATAACTCCTTAAACAATAATAATGATGCTTTGCCTATTGAATCATTTAATATCGCCGGCTCATTATCACCATCGTTCAGGACCAGAACAGAAAATGAACAAGTTTCACATAAATGGTCACTTGAACAAATGAAGGAGTTAGTATATTATTATTTTAGAGCAAAAAAATGGTGGGAGAGGTTATCTAAAAAGGCTTTTACATTATTACAATGAAAATAATCCGGCAAATATTGTAACAAAAAAATGATGATTCAAATAAATTAAGTAATCAAGCAAGAATCATACTTAAATATAATAAAATACCTGCAGAAAGTTTAAATGAAATCGTAATAAATGCAAATAGAGATTATACACTAATAGTAGAAGAAGAACATGTAAATGTAATAGATAATAATGTGAATGAATTATCACCAAGACCTGCAGATAAAAGAAACAAATGGTCTAAAAAAAAAAAAAATAAAAGAACTAATGTATTGTTATTATCACTCAAGATCACAGGGAATTGGCTATTTAAAAAGATTATTTGAGACATTTAAAGACAGGAATCTTAATAACGATAAAACTACACATAGGTAATAAACTTTCTATACAAGCGAGAAGAGTTTTAACATATCAAATGTTATCTCAAGAGGAATTGCTTGAAATTAAAAATTATGCACTAGGAATATATAACACAGAGAGTCTATTTAATCCTCAAATACCATTAATAAATAATGAAATAGAAGAAGAAGAAATAGAACAAAATACCGACAATGATATAAACAATGAATCCATCCATAATAGTAGTATTAACAGTAGTTTACCGGATTTAGAGGAATCAAATTTAATAAGTAAGTTTAAAGATAATATTTACATAATTATAAACACAAATATAGAAGATTTCTACCTAAACCAAAATTTTGTAAATTTTTTTTTGAAAATATGAGATTAATAAGTAACTATTTACCTCAAGTATTAATTAACTGTGATGATATAGAAGGAATTAATAATGTATTATATGCAGCTGCATTGACATTAATTGAAGAAAACAATCAAAAAATTTACACAAACACTTTCAAACGCAATTATATTCCTAAATGGAAAGTAAGAATTACAAATAAAATTTAAAATTTCAGAAGAAAATTGGATCAATTAATAGAAATAAATAAAAATTATGATTCACTAACTAAAAGAATGAATAACATTAAAGAAAAATTATACAAAACTTATAAGATAACCAGTGTAAACGATTTAAATAATACTATTAAATTATTAAAACAAAAAATAAAAATGTATGCAGGAAGAATTAAAAGATATAATAACATTATTGAAAATAAAAAACAAAATATAATGTTTAAAAATAATGAAAGAAAATTTTATCAAATGACTTTTAATGAAACAATTACAGCTGACAAAATACCAACAAAAGATGAATTACAGAACTTTTGGACAAGTGTATTAAGTAAATGTAGTAATTATAATTCAAAAGCAGTATGGTTACCAAAAATTGAAAGTGAAATTAACATAGTTGAAGAATGTAAATTTGAAGAAATTTCAGAAATAGAATTAAAAAAAGTTATATATATTAAGCCTTAAAAATTGGAAGTCACCTGGAATAGACAAATTATTATATAAATTATTTAGATAATTCACATCAATGTTTATGTAATGCTTTTAATAATATTTTAAAAAATAAAGCAATAGTTAATGGTTCTATTATGGCCAAGTAACTTTAATTCCAAATAATAATAATACTGAAGATCCTAAAAATTGGAGACCTATCGCTTGCCTGCCAACAATGTATAAAATACTAACATCATTTTTTTCAAATATTATCTATGACCATTGCTACAAAAACAATATAATGTCTATCTATCAAAGAAGTTGTTTAAAAAATCATAGAGGATGTAAAGACTTATTAATGACCAATAAATTAATTACAGAAGATGCTATCAATACTAAAAGAAATCTAAGCATGATTTGGATTGATTATAAAAAAGCTTATAATACTGTACCACACGATTTTATATTAAGATGTTTACAAAATTCCTAAGTCTATTACTAAATTTCTTTCGGAAGCTATGAAAAAATGGATAGTTGTAATGACAGCGAATGGTATCGACAAAAATGTAAAAACTGATAGAATACATATACGTAATGGTATTTTCCAGGGAGACACATTATCGCCTCTTTTATTTTGCTTGGCAATAAACCCACTATCAATTTTATTAGAACAATATTCAAAACAGGGTATACAATAAGGAACAAAACAACTTACAATCATTTAATATACATGGATGACATAAAACTGTTTGAAAAAATGAAAAAGGATTAAATATTTTACTAAATTCTACTGAGATATTTACCAGAGACATAAAAATGGAATTTGGTATTGATAAATGTAACATTTTACAAATAAAAAACGCATGGAGATGGAATTAAATTATTAATTGGTCAAACTATGAAAGAATTACAATTAAATGAAAAATATAAATATTTAGGAATACCAGAACATGGAAAAATTGATTACAATAATGTTAAATGTAATTTAAAAACAGAATATTTACATAGAATAAAAAAAATATGCAAAACTAAATTAAATTCAAGAAATATAATAAAAGCAATTAATACTTATGCAGTGCCCGTAATTTTATATTCGTTTGGGGTCATTAATTACACCACAAAAAAATTACAAGACCTTGATATTAAAACTAGAAATTTTTTAACTATATACAAAATTCACCAAAAAAATGCTGAGAGTACTAGAATATATTTAAATTTGGAAGATGGTGGGCGCGGGTTATTAAACTTGGAATTGTTATACAAAAGGACTATAATACTATATAATAATTATTTAGAGAGTTCTGATGATAAGATCATAAAAACTATTTATTTTTATGAAAATATAAAAGAAAAATATAGTATTATAAATGAAAGCGAAATTTATGCAGATGAGTTTAAATGAAATAAAAATAATATTAATGAAAATTTAATAAAAGTGGCTGAAAATGAATATTTAAATCATAATTGGAGACAAAAATCCATAAGAGGACAATTTGCAAGAAAAGTTATAGACATTATTACGTGGTGGCCTAGTTGGTTAGACCTTGGACTTAAAAACACTTAGGTCCCTGGTTCGAATCCCGGTGTGTACCAATGAGTTTTTAAATTAAAAATGTATGTACATTTGTTTGACAACACCACTATAGTGCCTCGGAGAGCACGTTAAGCCCGGTTTCACTATACCAACTTGTGAAACTGTTTATAGATGGGTTATTGAGTCTATTCAAAACATCGCAACGAGCTAGCCACTTGTTCGGTGTAGACTCATACCATCGGCTACGACGAGGTGGGATTGCAAGGTCGAGCCAAAGCTTTAGGCGATACTTGGCTTGTGAAGTCTCCGTTGTGGACAGATATGCGGGAAGCATTAATACAAACTTTCGACCCCGAAGCGCGGTATTCAAACGATATTGTCAAATTCCGTAATTTTAAATTTGATATTACGAAACCAGCGGATTCTATAACCAAAGCTTGGAACTTTTGAAAAGGATTATGCAGGGTAATAAAGAGACTGATGCTGTTGAAGCTGTAATAGGCTGTATTGATAATGACTTCTTACGTTTAAGGCTTCTGTCTAGCAAATGTTCAACAGCACCTGAGTTGATTTCAGTGATGTCAACAATAAGAATGAGTAATAATAGACAAGGTGAGCCACCCGTCAAGCGACCACGACTCCGTACCGGCCGAGAAGATAATATAACGTGCTTCCGATGCGGACTGCCACACGCAATCTAGATGTACTTCAGATAAGGTAAAGGAACCTAATTCTTTATTAACTAACAATTATGAAAATAACTTTCAAGATAGACCTAAAAATATATGTAATTATTGCAAGAGACCCGGCCACTCCGAAAGTATCTGCTTTAAGAAGGCTAATGATAATCCTAAAAATGTAAATCTGGCTGGGGTACTGTCAAAAATTTCAACCCCGATGAAGATTACAATAAATCATAAAGAATATATAGCACTGTTTGATAGTGGAGCTGATCATTCGTTAGTACAAAGATCACTCAGCTCATCTTTGCCCGGAAGGCGCGAACACTGTACCTTAATTTTAAAAGGACTGGGAATGGGTGTACCAGTAATTTCCTATCAACGTATTGTTGTGGCATGTGAGATATGCGACATATTTCTTGAAATTAGCTTCCATATAGTAGAAGACCACGAAATTCCTTGCGAGCTTCTAATTGGGTCTGATTTAGTCAAGACCCCTGGTCTTAGCATAAACATTAATATCAATGGCGCATCAATAATGAGGACGTCCCAAGTTATGATGAGTGTATGTGAGAAAGATTTTGTAAATAGTTTGGATACTGATTTAAGAGACGAGAACGAAATCGCAGCTCTAAAACGTGTATTAAATCGAAATAAATATGCATTTACCATCGGAATTCCGAAGACTAAAGTGACAACCGGTTGTTTAGAAATTCAACTAAAGGATAATTTGAAAGTAGTTTCACGTAGACCATATAGGATGGCAGCTCTAGAACGAGATAAGATTAAAAGTATAATCGCCGACCTCATTAATAATGGTATCGTTCGCGAAAGTACATCTGAATTTTCAAGTCCGGTGATACTAGTAAAAAAGAAGAATGGTGACGATAGAATGTGTATTGATTATAGAGAATTAAATAGTAATACAGTGCCAATAAAGTTTCCACTACCTATAATATCGGATCAAATTGATAAACTAGCAGGTGCTAATTATTTTATTTGTTTAATACCAATTAAAGAACAGTCGATCCATAAAACAGCTTTTATCACACCAGATGGTTTATTTGAATATATAATGATGCCGTTTGGCTTGATGAATGCACCTGCGGTTTACCAGAGAGCAATAATTACAGCTTTACGTCCTTACCTTAACGAAATTCTAATCTATATGGATGATGTTCTTATAAAATGTAAAACTTTTAGTGAGGGATTATTAATGTTAGACAAAGTTCTAGTGGCTTTAAGAAAAGCTGGGTTTTCTGTAAATCCCCAAAAAAATAAATTCTTCAAGCAGTCTGTCGAATATCTTGGCAATATCGTCTCCAATGGTACAGTCAGTCCAAGTCCTAGAAAAATTGAAGCATTGGAGAAATCACCAGTATCTCGTACTGTCAAACAGGTACGTCAATTATGCGGATTAGCCAGTTACTTTAGGCGATTTATTCCTTCATTTTCGGAGCGTATGATTCCTCTTTACAACCTAACAAAAAAGGATGCGTAATTTTCATGGACTGCCGAATGTGAAAACGCTAGACTAGATGTTATTCGTAGATTGACCTCCACTCCTATCCTTATGATATTTCAGGATTATTTACCTATTGAATTGCACACTGATGCGAGTAGTACTGGACTGGGAGCGGTTCTTATTCAAAAAAAAGATGAACGACAACACGTGGTAGCGTATATGAGTATGAGGACAACAAAACCAGAAAGTAACTATCACTCATACGAGTTAGAAACCCTTGCTATCGTTCGTGCCGTTAAACACTTTCGTCAATATTTGTACGGTAGGTCCTTTACAATAGTAACTGACTGTAATGCCATTAAGTCTTCTTTGCAAAAACACGAATTATTACCACGAATACATAGGTGGTTAGCATACCTTCAGCACCATGACTTTAAAATAGAATATCGACAAGGGACGAGAATGAAACACGCAGACTTCCTTAGCCGTAACCCTGTAGCGTGTATTAATATATTAAATAGCACTGACTCGTGGCTAAAAGTAGAACAAAGGCGAGATTCAGAACTGTCGAGTATTATTAAAAAACTAGAACGAGGCGAAAATATAGACGTTTATCGATTACATGATCTTGTATTACAGCGTAAACATATTGACGAAGAACCCGGATGTAATTCTTGGAAAAAGGTAGTGCCTAAAAGATATCAATGGAGTATAATAAATGCTTTCCATACATCTCTTAAGCATTTCGGATGGGAGAAGACTCTTTCAAAACTGCGAGATATCATATTATTGATTCCCTAAAATTACTTGAACTGTACGACAATTTGTTGATAATTGTGTCATCTGCAAAACGAGTAAAGGTTCTTCAGGAGCAAAACAAATTTAAATGCACCCTATACCAAAAGAACCCATTCCATTTAATACCATTCATATGGATATGATTGGCAAGTTAACTATGCGCAATAATAAACACGAGTATGTTGTCGTTACTATAGATGCTTACACTAAGTACACCATGTTGAGTTATGCTACAGATAAAACAACAAATTCTGTTCTTTCTGCACTCAAAAGAGTTGTTAGTCTATTTGGAGCTCCAAAACAAATAATTAGTGATCAAGATACGGCATTTAAGTCTGAATTCGAAATATATTGCAAAGAACAAAATATATATCAACATTTTATAGCACCAGGTGTCAGCCGCGCAAACGGTCAAGTAGAGCGTATGATGATAGTTGTGAAAAACGGTCTTACAATGATACGCAACTACGAATTAAGTAATTGGAAAACTGGCCTCGATGCTTTGCAACTAGCTATCAATTGTACTAAACATAAGACGACGAGAGTAAGTCCTCTTAAAGCACTCACAGGAAGACAATGCCCAGTTCCTATTGAGTTGATATCACTTATAGATGAGACGAATTGTACAGTGGATCGTAATCAACTAGATAATTACATTAGCAACCGAATTAAAGTAAAAGGTAAAAACGATAAAGAACGATCAGACGTAGGAAAAGCCCTAGTGAAGAGTTTTAAGAAAAGCGATATTGTTTTATTCAAAACTAACCCTAGAGCTCGAATTGGGCTTGATCTAAAGTATCCTGATGCTTACGAAGTCCATAAAATTTTACCACACGATCGATATCTAATAAAGAAAGTTATTGGTAGGGGTAGACCAAAAAAGGTTGCTCATGATCAACTACGCCTTGCCCCTACACCTGAAATTTTTGATAATATGAACTCCGTATCTGCGGATATAAAAGACGTGCTGAGACACCGCTAATTGTCCATAACAATCGATTTTGTCAATAAAAAGATAAGGGTGAATATATCAATAATGGTCGGTATTTATCTATATCATCGACGTTAGTCTCAATGTGTATATTTGTGTAGTTTGATTGAGGACAGGGGCTTCCTAACTAATTTGGTATCTGGTTGAGGATGGGGCCTCCCAGAGATGTTTTTTTTTAGTTGATGGTAATCTCAGTTGAGGACAGGCGCCTCCTGAGTTTAAACACTGGTTTGACGCCTGGTTGAGGACAGGGGCCTCCCAGAATAGTTTTTCAATTTAATAGTAAATTTTAGATACTACTTGAGGACAGGGGCCTCGTAGACTTTAATTAAAACGTAAGTGATTCTTTGTTTTGAAAACTGGAAAAGACAAGATATGACCATTTCGATATAGAGTCTACTTTCCAACTTTTATTTTCAGGGCATGCCGGGTGCGGCCTTCTGCAGAATGGCCGTGTCGGCACGTTAGTGTCTCAATATTAAACGTGGTACTTCCATTTCTATATCAACCAGCGCCGGCGCGAGAACAGCTGTCAAATGCAATGTCTCTGATTGGTTGCTTCACCGGAAGCCACGGATGTCATCGCTACTAATTCAACAAATAATAATTTAGAAAACAAGAAGAAGGTTTTTTGACTTCGCGAAGCAAGCACATGTTTTTAGTTGGTTGAAGGAACGGCCATTAATAAGATAACACGAGTGAATATAAGTGTAAATGTTTTGATTTGCTGTTAGCTTTTCTGTGGTTAATTATAAATGCTTTGATTTGTTTTTTTTTGTAATAAGTTGTTAACTTTCCGTGGTGATTAATTATAAATAGTGTTCTTAGATCAAATCAGATATTTTATTTTAATTGAAAGTATTTTCCTACATTATCATGGACGGGGGCGAAATACAAGAGGAATCGGCAAACGAGATACCGGGGAGGTCGCCATCGCCGATTCTTCCCGGGCCGAGATGAAACTATGATATATATGATTGTAATGTTACAGTAATCCCCATAATTGTTGGCTGTACAGAAATAATTTCGAAAACATTATCAAAATTTTGTGAAAAATTATCATCAGAAATTAGAATTGATATAATGCAAAAACAAGCAGCAATAAATACCTCCAAAATAGTATCTAAATTCTTGTCGAATAATGTAAATACAACTGCAATTAGAATTATTGAAGAATAAAGGAAGAAATTGCTCTAAAATATAACTATACTTACAAGAGAATAAATATTTATCGTCGTTTCCATTGGGCGAATGGACCGATGATAATTATAATTCCAGCATCATTATAAGCTGTGAGAGACTTTAGCTCTCGAAAAATTATATATGTTTATAATGGTAATTTTTTTTTATTAAAAAAAAAATGGTTATTGAAAAAAAAACGTTTCCCCTATACAATAACCCTATAATAATAATATAACACATCTCATTATTATTTAATTCATATAAATATGAGAAAAATTGACACACATTTTATTGCACAATAAAGCCTAAAAAATGTATTCTTATCTCATAAATGAGGTTATAAATTCATATTACGAGGGAGGTGATGTAGCGAAGGAAGCGAGCTTCACAAAAAAACCTTTTAACTTCATTTCCTTTGAAGGTTTTGTCGGATAAAATTAATTTATTTGCTTTTCTAAGATTTTCCTAAGTTGTACAAACCAATGCTTGAAATTTAATTTATTTTAACAAGTTAGGGTTACTAAGTACTTTTATTGTTAGGTTAGATTTTATTGTATGTCGCAGCGGTCTAGTGTTAAGGGTTTTGGCGTTAGGGCGGCTTAACCCGGCATGAATGAGCTGATCAGATAAAATTTTACAGAAGCGGGGGTATAAGATACCCGAATTTTTGTTGCCGAATTGTATACTATTATTAATTATTTATACGTTGTCATCTGTTGTATAAACCAATGCTTGTAATTTAATTTATTTTAACAAGTTAGAGTTACTTAAGTACCTACTTGTATTATATTGTTAGGTTAGATATTATTGTATGTCGCCGTTGTTTAGTGGTTTTGGCATTTGGGCGGATTAACCCACAATGAATGAGAAGAGAAATTGTTACACCGGCTATGAGGCGGATTTATGTATTATTTTGTTTACTTCGGATATCAATTGAAGTATCCATTCCACATTCCACAGAATAAGTTTTTTTCATTGAAACAACACGACGACTATATTTTCTTTGAAAATGAACAAATATTGGTAGTGTAACACTTTATTGACTTGACTCCATGTCGCGCTGTGGAGCAGTAGACGCGCGTCAGTAGTGCTTCTATTTTGTTTTAACAAGTGAAGGTAACTTAAGTACTAACTTAAGTATTGTTCGGTAAGATATTATTATTGACAGCCTCCGTAGACTAGTAGTTGCACCATTGGCATTAAATCCGGAGGTCGTGGGTTCGATTCCCACCCATGGCAAATAGATATTAGTACGTTTTCTGTACAGTTTGTCATGGTCTGGGTGTTTATAAAATATAATATGTATTATATCATTGTTTCTGGTACACTTAGTACAAGCCTAGAGCTTAGTTTGTGACCATAGCAATTTGTGAAAATTGTCCTACATATTATTATTATTATATAACTCCATAGTCTAATAGTTACGGATTTGATATAAGGTCGGCTTAAATAGACGGTTATAGAAGCGCCGCAGTTCTGCTACTATGGCGTGGCTGCCACGCCACAATATCTAGATTATATTCCTACAATATCTAGAATATATAGCGCCACTCTCGTGACATGCGCATGCCACTTTTGCGGGCACACCTAGGAAAGTAATACGCATTAATTTATTTAAAATATTACCTTATGTTATAATATTTTCCAACAGTATTCTGATACAGATAAAAAAGAGTAGAGATAGAGAAGACTCGTAATGAAGATACATTTTCATTACGAGTTTGCGCCCATTTCGTAACCGTATAATTTAGCCGGAATAGTGGGAGCAATCAATTCTGTTAAAAACAATTAACTGATCGACCCCATTTATGGATTCTGTAGGTAACATCTGGTAGATACAAAAGTCACATGCCGTGCTACTGTAAAAAAAGTTGTTGAACAATACTTAGCGAATTCTAATATGCTAATTTATTTTTAGCCTTTTTTTCTAAATATCGTGTCTACTGCTCAACAGTCGACCGACAAAGGCGGCAACTGTAGTAATTGGTAAGTATATACTAAAACCAAAAATTATACCCATAAATCACTATTTTAAGTTCACAGAAACCTTTCTATTATGGCAGGGATGAAATGAAATTAATTTTATTTTTAAAACTATGAGAAAAAAATAAGATTTTTAACATTAAGAACTTCAAAGCTTGCCCTTGCTTGTATTTCATGTAAATATTTACAGATATTTATGAATAGTCAAAAAAAAGTTTAAAAAAGTAGAATGCGTTTGGTTAGGCTGCTATATAATCATTATAGATTATTTCGCATTAGGTTGATATATAAATTAACCTATTAAAGTGGAATCGTAAAATGTATCATTATACAAAAAAAAACTACTTAACCGAACGCCCGCTACGTAACCAACTAGTGTAAGACTAGGTGGTTAGTTGATTCCATTAGCCATCCAATTATCATCTGCCATACAAGGCCACCGAGGCGACCAACCTCACCAACCATATCCACGCCAGGCGTACATATATTGTGTTTAGTTTTCATTACATAATTTTTACATACATTACATATAGTCTTTCGGCTCTTTAACGTCACAATTAATGGACATAGATAGTATTTGATGATTATTCTAAGGAATTGGTTAACATTATTTTATTTAAAAGTTTTCAACTAGCTACATATCAGGTCAGATATTAAGTAATACCATTTGACCCATATATGGCCCGATTTATGGGATACGAAGGGCATGGTAGCAAAAATAGGTAGTAATATATATATAATAGTAAATAAATATAGCAAAACGTTTTTTTTTTAAATAACACGCACGCGAAGTTGCGGGCGACAGCTAATAAATTAATAATATAGTATTAGGAACATAATCGTAGGGTTGTACAAAGCTCTGTACACGACAGCAAAAGATGAATTGCTGCTTAAAGCCTTAAGATTTATCATTAGGAATTTGTTAGACAATGGTCTGGCTGTAGAGACGAAGGTACGACCACTTTCGATGTCTGGATTTGTTGATTAATAGCCGGTGGATGAGGAGGCACTGTTTTGTTGTTGGGGTCCGGGAAAAACTATTATGATACTGCAGGGTTTGAAGACAAAGCTGTTTCGTTAGTGCTAAATGATATTTATTTATCTGGGTGGAGAGGGACAACCGAGCGCTACCTGTCTCTATCTTTACATACTACTCGTATATTAATTGGACCGACTTTTAAAACCTTTCATCTTGAATTTTTAGAATAAACGGCATCGACGGAAGCATGACGGTTTTTGCATCTGTATGGGCTGCACGAGTTCGGTCGATCTTCGTCGTTCGTTCGTCTAGCGAAGTTATACATACATTCCTTTTTTTTTATTGAAGTACGACATGTGACTTTGTATCTACCTGGTGGTGAGCAAACCTATAAAATCCATGAATGGGGTCAATCAATAAATGTTCTTAAACAATATTGATCGCTTCCACTATACCGGCTAAATGACGAATTATGTCAATCCAACTACCCATTTCGTAACCGCATCCTGAAAGGAGACTACCACCTCGACAAGAAATCAATGCAGTAGTCTCCAGAAAACCGGTGAACCCATAGCAAGAAATCAACCACTAAAACCGAAACATGACCTAGTCACTTGACGGTTTTTGCATCTGTATGGGCGGTGGTAACGAGACCGGTCGGTCTGCCTAACGTAGTTATAGAGACCTTCCTCCCACCTATATCCTTCACATAATACCTCTGGTTCTGGTTCGTCATTCTTTCATCACTCATTCTTTCTACATGCCCAAACCACCAGAGCATGCCATCATTTGTATATCTATACTTTCTTTCAATCCCACTCGTTTTCGAATTACATCATTATAGATTATGACTTATAATATGTTATATTTAATAAATAAATATATAAATATCATCACGGGTGCCTTACGGCGCCCGAGACCGCCTCGACGGCGAGGGTACCCAGCGGAGGGGTTTTTAATCCTACCTCGTCGTTGCCGATGGTATGAGTCTACACCGAACAAGTAGCTAGCTCGTCGCGATGTTTGGATGGACTCAATAACTCATCTATAAACATACAAATGTATGTACATATGTTTAACAACACCACTATAGTGCCTCGGAGAGCACGCTAAGCTGTCGATCATAGTTTCACTAAACCAACTTGTTAGATTAAAAACTCATTGGTACATACCGAGGTTTGAACCGGGGACCTAAGTTTACAACAGTAATTTAATATTACTTAATTTATTTTAATTACATTATGTAAATTATGTCTTTGTATAAGTTAATCATTGATGATTACCTACTTATTCGAGATTTTTTTTTTGGAGTTTCCTTGCAAAAAATCATGGTAGAGTTTTATTTATTTGAAAAAATATATGGTCGATAACAAACATTACAATGGAAGAATATTAATTTTACATAATCCAGAAAAGTTTTCTCAAATTAACAACAAATAAAATTACGCGATTTAGTGGTAAGCACAAGAAAAAACTTACAATTATGTGTATGGAAAAATAAGCCTTTCTTTTAATGCTTTCAGATTAAAAGGCGGCACTCTCCGGTCCAATATTAACTTTTACACCCTACCTATTAGGTAGATTTGAATTTGGATCAAATAATCAGCGGTACATCAGAGACTCTCCCTCAGAATATAGTTAACTATATTCTGAGGGAGACAGACGAGTTAACTCAGTAATCCGGACTTGTGTCCGGAAATTCAATTAAAACTCAATAAAATTATCAAAATTCAATTAATACTTTAGACAGATTCTGTTAAGTAAAACATAGTTCTATAGTGGGTCATAAAATATTGTATCTTGGTAGATAAGTATTTACATACTATGTCATGTAAATCAGCGCAGTTCATTGTGCTCTCCGAGGCGAGTCGATTTATTAAATAATGTACATAAAAATTCAATGGTTCTAAAGTGGGTCAAGAAATATTCTTGGTAAGTAAGTAATATATAATGTAAATGGGCACAAATTACCGTGCTCATACATTTTTAGGTTAAAAACTCATTGGTACACAACGGGGTTTGAAGCGGGAACCGAAAAACTATATTGATAAGATCTAACCAACTCGGCTACCACGTACCTATAGAAAATAATTTAAGTACATATTATTGTACAAAATAAGTATATAATAGATTATTTGGAAAATATATAATATAAATAATATTTCATAACCTATGTCTAGTTACAAAAAATGAGTAGATAGTGGACTTTTTGTTGACAAGATATTTATCGCAATTTCCTGTGACAAACATTTTTTGCGACACTGTCTCCACCCGGTGGTGATATGATGAAAGATTAATGCTCTTGGTCACAAGATATTATTAAAGTAACATTTTATTTGTATGTAGTCACGAAAGTAAAAGTGAAAATAATAACGAAATTATTTAATTTTAGTTGAGTTATTTACACGTATTAGTTTATTTATATGTTAGTTAATAGATATAATGTTATTTATTGCCTATTCTTAATATTACTGAGAAAATAATTATTAATTAAAATAAATAAATAAATGTTTATGAATGTTGTTTTACTAAAACTCAATGGGAAAATTATAGATAAATAAGGTATTTTAAAATGTGAAAGTAAATGTCTAATATTTCCCTTTAAATACCTAAAATTAAATTCTATAGATCAAAATATGAGTATATTTTTCAATAAAAATTATAAATTAGATATGATTTTTCATAAATTTATTTAACAAAGCTTGTTGAATTTGTCATGATTTGCAGAATTCAGATACCGATATCGGGTTGGCAACTTTGAAATTGAATTTTGAACGTTTGCCACAACAATGCCTCGAAGTCGGAGGGCGATTTAATTTGGTCGGGAGCATTGAGTGCTGGCAATAGTCACTTAGTTGATTTATTGTTTTGAAATGATGATTTATTCCTTGTAAGTTTTTAAATCGTTTAGTTTATTTAGGTACTGCAGATAAGAGGTTGGACTTAAAACTAAAAATGATCGTTTTAAGATTTCAGGCAATATAGCATTGCCTCGAAATAGTAGGGCGCTTTAACTTGGTTGGAAGCATCGAGTACGTAGGGCGGGTTAGACCAAAAGTAGGCATAACTTATACCAAGGTACATAAAAATGGTTCTAAAGTGGGTCACAAATTACCGAGCCATAAATTGTAGATTAAAATATCATTGGTACATACCGGTGTTTGAACCGGGAACCGAAAAACTATATTGATAAGGTCTAACCAAACCAGCCACCACGTACCTATATACAAATAAATATAAATAAATATTCTGAGTATTAATAATTAATTATATATCGTCCTGAAGATGCCTCGTTGAGAGGTGAAACACGTGTCGACAAAAGTGTTCGTTTGTTGGTAATATTTCTTTGTGTAGTTACATGTAACACATAATTTGTACACAAACATCAAAAGCGGAATAATTGCAAAGTAATATTATAATTTTACTATCATTTAAATGAAAAAAATAGCTTCCGCAAAATAATATCTAATTCAATTAAATAAATTTATTAATTATTAATACTCATAATATTAATACTCAGAACAACAATGCTCGAAGTCGGAGAGCGATTTTAAAAGATAATAGGATTCGCTTTGAAATTAAAAATTCTATCTTAACAACGCTTTGAAGCCGAAGGGCGAGTATTGTCAATATTTATACAATTTTAGACTTTTTATATTATGAATCTAAACAAAATTTATAGGCTTCTACATCTACAAGTAGATCATGAACAATGATGTTTTCAGTTTCATAACGCCTAGATGGACTCATAAAACTTAAATATTTACCTGAATTAATTAATTAATTTAATCAAACAAAAATCCACAGCTCATTACAAAATAACAATAACAAAAACAGTCTACATTTTACAAAATAATATATAAAACTGAAAATGAAAGTAAAACAATACTTTGGCCCGTTTAGGATTTGTTTTATCTTTATAGGTACTGATTTTGTGCAGATTTAAAAGTGTTTATGTTTATGGTGTGTGCGTTTGTGATTGTGTGTGTGAATGTATTAGTATTTGAAAATACACTCATTCACTGTGAATATTCATATATCACAATACACCTAATCAAGTGCTTAAGCCGACGACATGTCAAAATCAAAGTCAAAATATAATTTCATGTAAACCTTGTAACATGTAAAAAAGGTTGATTGTATAAAAATACTTTACCGGGGTTTGGATCATACAAAACTTCATATTTTCACTTTTGGTGGCATTCAGGAAATAACTAATCCACTTCAAAATGTCAATAAATTTAAAATTAATATTAATTCACTTATGATCTAATAATAATAAAATTATAAATATTAACCTAACCTAATAACATTTTTTTTATTGTGACAGTTCTTTTTTCCTAAACGGACTTTGGCAATGGCGATATTCCAACTCTGTCTTTGTTTATGATTTCTTATTTGTAGTAAAATAATTTTAAAGTATTTGTTTTATATTTGCAAGCTTTTTATCTAATAATAATGATTATGATATTTATTAAGTTTATTATCAGTCAATTAGGCAACTATCAATAGGGTTCAGGCACTTTTTTCGAATGAGGGTAGGTTTTTTTTAGGAAGAGGAAAATTAAATGGAGCAGTTTTAATATTGATCTAAATACTTTTTAATATTAAATATAGTTTTACATTGTTTTTATCGGTTCTGAATCGTAAGTCCAGGATTCTGCCAATTGTTACATGTCATACAAAGTAGTTTGATTTTGAACTACAGTGTTCGCTAACATCATCGTTTGTTCCGACCCCTTCGAGAAGGGGTTTTTTTTGTACCATCCACTTCTGGCTTGGGAGCAGTTTGGAAGTGGAGTCAGCGCGATTAACGCCGAGAAGTTGGGACTGGTATACCTAGCTCTTAGTTTGAGTCGCGTAGAAGCGAACGTCTCCATACTTCACCCTCGTGAAGCGAAATTGGTTGAGGGTGCGTTTACCTACTTGGAGTTACTTGAAAGTGCATTTACACGTACCTGCCCGTACGAGTACTTAAACCCGAGGTATCGCGGATTATATTATTATTGTTTCTTTTTTTGTAAATTTAAAATTGTGTACTACTATTTTGTAAGGACTATGTAAAAGTGTGGGTACCTACTCTTATATAAATCGGAGAATTAGTAATTTCAGCTATTTATTTTATTATATATATATGTGTTAGATAATAAGTACATGTCATATTATAGTTAAACCATTACTGATCCAAACTTCCCAATTAAGTTAACCCCTAATTTTCACATTCTTAGTATTTTTTTATAAATTCTAAGTACCAGGTAATAGTATATGTTGAATATTATCCACTTGTCCAATTTCGATCTAAATTCCCCAATTAAGTTAATCCATGATATTATTATAAACTAAACTTACAAGTTTTCATTAAATAAATTATTGTTTTTCATTGATTTGGTATTGTGTTTTTGTTTCCCCTCCCCACTTAAGGAAAACCTGTTACAATTTGGCGCCCGAACAGGGACACTTTTGGGGAGTAAATGTAAATTTCTTTTGATCGGTCTATCGCTCGACCAAAAGTTGGATCAGTAATTTTTCGTTTTAGGTTATTTCTTTTCAGTTTTTATTTCTTTTTCGTGTACGTATTTAGTTTTTAAACATGGAGGAGAGGCCTATTTCTTTCAACCTGCTGCTAAAGGATGAATTAACTTACGAAGTCTCTATAAGGGATGCAACTCCAGCAGAAACCGTGGCCTGGTTGCGATCTCAAATTCGAACGCTCTCAAAGGAAATAACTTCCGATGACATAGCCGCATTTGAAGGCGATATTAAGTTAGAATTGGAGCAGGTACAACGTAAGCTCGAAGAATTGTCAAGGTTGGTAGTGGAAAAACCGGTTACATTAAAACAATTAAACCAATCCCAAGCCCTGGCTCATCACCTATTTCATCGTCTTTCCCGAATAGATTCTACGGTTCCTGAATCTGAATTACTTCTAGATTTAAATGTTAAATTAAATTCCTATCTTTTAAAACTTGACAATTTACATTTAAATTTTTCGAACCTCCCTAAGAGTTGAAGAAACTTTGGTACCTACCTCCAATAATATCATAAATGTTTCATGTGATCGAAATCAGAATATAAATTCTTTGAATATTAAATTTAATGGTAAAGGGTGTGTAAAAGCTTTTGTAGACCGCTTAGAGGAATTTTGTATATCGCGCAATATTACTCAGGATAATTTTTTTTGTTCTGCGGTAGAATTATTCACTGAGGATGCTCTTCTTTGGTATTGTAGCATACAGTCAACCAGTTGGATAGAGCTCAAAAAATCGTTGTTTGAGGATTATCTCCCCTATAATTATGATTCCATTCTGCTTTCAGAAATTAGGAACCGCACCCAGGGTGCGGAAGAATCAATTGTTACTTACCTTAGCATAATGTATAATTATTTTAAAAGGCTGAGTAAGCCTCTTCCGGAGGAGGAAAAACTAAGCATAGTGTACAATAATATAAGACCTTTCTATATTAACCAGTTAGCTTTGTGCCCAATTTCTTCTTGGTCGGAACTTAAGCATAAGTGTCGTTTGCTGGAGAATGCTCGGCAGCAGAGCCGTCGCTTTGTGGAGCCACCAAGGGCTACCGAATTGTTAGCCAAAGATTTGGCTTACAAAACGTCAAAATCTCCAGTAACCGTTACGGCCGCAGTTAAACCCAAGTTTTGTGTTAGATGTCGAGTTGAAGGTCATTCTTTATCAGATTGTACCGCTCCTTTTATTAAAATTTGTTACCGTTGTGGTTTGAAAGATGTTACGCTTGTTGATTGTCCCCAATGTAACCCATCCACTTCAAAAAACGAATAAGGGTGAACTATCGGAAGAAGACGATCGAAAAACCTAAGTATAAATCTACAGGGAGAACGGTCCCTGATGCTGAATGGCAACAATGGTTGTTGTTTGTTAATAAATACATGTCGCCTAAGACTATTCCGCTAGTTCACGAAATTTCTCATAATGATCGACGTCCTTATATAAATGTTGTAATTTATGAATCTGTATTTCGAGGTTTACTCGATTCAGGTTCACAGATTTCTATTTTAGGTGGGAAAACTTGTAATAGTTTTCAGAGTCTTCCCAATTTTAATCAATCTCCCAATTTATCTTTTGTGGAGACTGCTAATGGATCTCCAGCTTCTGTAATCGGTAGCATTTCATTACTAATTACAGTCAACGATCAAACCGAGATGGTCGAGTTTTATTTGATTCCCCAAATAACTACATCTCTTTTACTAGGCATACATTTTTGGAAAGCCTTCAAGATTGCCCCGGATGTATTGGCGTTGTTGGATAACAACGAGCGAGACCCCGCGGCGATCGGAGTTAACGAGGTAAGATCCTTGCAATCTTTTGATTTTCTCTCTTCATCCCAAAAGCTTGAAGCTAATTCTGTGATTGAGAAGTTTGAGTTGATATCTGCGGAAAAATGTGGCATCGGTCGAACCCACTTGTTACACCATGTTATCGACACTGGTAATTCTTTGCCTATTAAACAAAGATACTATATTATGTCTCCACCTAAATTGGCTGAGCTCAATAAACATCTTGATGAGATGCTTCAAGAAGACATCGTAGAACCCAGCTGTAGCCCATGGAACAATCCAGTTACTATGGTACCCAAGTCAAATCGTGAGCTACGTTTTTGTTTGGACAGCCGAAAACTAAACGAAGTTTCTAAGCATGATGCCTATCCTTTGCCATACATCCATAATATTTTAGACCAGCTTAGGGAAGCTAGATTCCTATCGTCAATTGATCTAAAAGCCGCTTTCTGGCAAATTCCTCTGGAGAACAGCTCCAAAGAGAAGACAGCGTTTACTGTTCCGGGTCGTGGGTTGTTCCAATTCAAAGTGATGTGTTTTGGATTGACTTCAGCACCTGCTACCCAACAACGGTTAATGGATTCCCTATTTGGACCAGAGTTTGCAAGCAATATTTTTATTTACTTGGATGATATAATTATCATTTCCAGCTCCTTTTCCGAACATTTACAGTTATTAGGTGTTGTCTTTGAACATTTAAGGTCAGCAAAACTTACGATTAATTCATCTAAGTGTTGTTTCTTTAGGAAACAATTGAAATATTTAGGCTATGTTGTGGATGAGCATGGTCTTCGTACAGACCCTGATAAGATCAACGCAATCTTGGAGTTCCCTACCCCCACGTGTCGGAAAGATGTGAAACGCTTTTTGGGTACAGCTTCATATTATCGACGATTTATAAAAAACTTTAGCCAGATAGCAGGGCCTTTAAATGCTTTAACCTCCACTAAGAAAGTGGCACCCCCTTTTTTCTGGTCTTTAGAAGCTGAATATTCTTTTAACCTTCTCAAGACTTCCTTAACTACGGCGCCTGTGTTAGCTTGTCCAGATTTCACTCAGCCGTTTTCCGTGCATTGCGATGCCTCAAGTTTTGGTATTGGTGGAACCTTAACGCAGGAGCTTGAAGGCCTAGAGCGTCCCGTAGCCTACTGTAGTCGTTCACTTACCGCGCAAGAACGTAACTATTCGGCTACCGAAAGGGAAGCTCTAGCCGTAGTTTTTGTGGTAGAACATTATCGTGCTTACCTGGAGGGTTGTAAGAACCCATTCCGAATTATCACCGATCATGCGAGTTTGAAATGGTTTTTAAATTTAAAGAACCCTACGGGTCGCCTTGAGAGGTGGGGTTGTCGTTTATCACCTTACAACTTCATTGTTGAACACAGACGAGGAGTTGATAACACCGTGCCAGACGCATTATCCCGCTCGGTTCCGGTGTCCACAATGGAGATAACCACTGCTGACCCGTGGTATCTCAATGTTATTAACCGCTGTAAAACCAACCCTCGTTCTTGTCCGAACTTCCAAGTAATCGAAAACAAACTTTTTCGTTTCTCTCGGAGTCGTAATAGCCTCACTAGTGATTTTGAATGGAAAGAGGTGGTCCCGTCTGAACGCATTCCAGTCGTACTGACGGACAACCATTCCAGCGAAACCGCTGCGCATTTGGGAATTGCTAAAACGTATCAACGCCTTCGTCTCAGATATTTTTGGCCTAGCATGTACCGTGATACTCTTAGTTTTGTAAATAACTGTGGCATTTGTAAATCTTACAAACACCCCACGAAATCCCCGCCTGGATTGATGGGGAGCCCGAAGACTTGTGTACGTCCGTTTCAATGCATTAGCATTGATTTGGTCGGGCCTTTGCCGCTCTCTAGATTGCAAAACACGTATATACTTGTGGTGGTTTGCTGCTTTCTAAGTACTGCCTTTTGTTTCCTCTTAGAAGAGCCAGCGGTAAGGTCATAGCTGACCGCTTGGAAAATCATGTCTTCATGGTACATGGTATCCCTCAAACGGTCATCGCTGACAACGGATCTCAGTTTACTGGGAGCGAGGTTCAAAACTTGTTTAAGAAATTCAGCATTCCCCAAATTCATTTAACTCCTGTCTATTGCCCGCAGATAAATACCGTCGAGCGTTATAACCGTACCATTATCACAGCTATATCTACTTTGATTGGTAATGACCAGCGCACTTGGGATATTAACATATACCGAATTCAGTTTGCACTCAATTTCTCCGTGAATGAATCTACAAAGTTTTCACCATTCATGCTGGTTCATGGTCGAGAGGCGGTAAGTGACGGAAGATGTTATCTTTCCACCCAGAGTTTAGACGAATTGAACTTTGCCTCTAGGTCTGATTACGTGACCAACTTAGGTGTATTAAAAGACGTTTTCCATCAGGTGCATACTCACTTGAAGAGAGTACATGACAGGAATGCTAGATATTATAATAGTCGTCGTAGGGATATTGTTTTTGAGGTCGGAGAGTATGTTTGGAAGCGTTCTTACAAACAAAGCGATGCAAAGAAATACTTCACAAGTAAATTGGCTCCAAAGTTTGAACGCTGCAAAGTCATTAGAAAACTCTTGCCGTTAGTATACGAGTTAGAGAATAAAGCAGGCAAACATATTGGGAAATGGCACATAAAGGACTTGAAGGAGGATATTTCTGATTAGTTTATAAAATGCTTACATTCAGCCCCATTGGTTGCCTGGTTGTCTAAAAATTTTTCGGTGCAATAAATCCTAAATGTTTGTTTTAGATTTACTTAATGTTACTCCAGGTAAAATGAAAATTTATTATTTTTTATGAAAGTGTATTATTTTCGGACGAGGACGTCCTAAAGAATTTATTACATAAATTCTTCATCGGGTGGGGGTGTACTGTAACATGTAAAAAAGGTTGATTGTATAAAAATATTTTACCGGGGTTTGGATCATACAAAACTTCATATTTTCACTTTTGGTGGCATTCAGGAAATAACTAATCCACTTCAAAATGTCAATAAATTTAAAATTAATATTAATTCACTTATGATCTAATAATAATAAAATTATTAATATTAACCTAACCTAATAACATTTTTTTTATTGTGACAGTTCTTTTTTCCTAAACGGACTTTGGCAATGGCGATATTCCAACTCTGTCTTTGTTTATGATTTCTTATTTGTAGTAAAATAATTTTAAAGTATTTGTTTTATATTTACAAGCTTTTTATCTAATAATAATGATTATGATATTTATTAAGTTCATTATCAGTCAATCAGGCAACTATCAATAGGGTTCAGGCACTTTTTTCGAATGAGGGTAGGTTTTTTTTTAGGAAGAGGAAAATTAAATGGAGCAGTTTTAATATTGATCTAAATACTTTTTAATATTAAATATAGTGGTCATAAAAAAAGCGACCTGCTGGTTCAGCGGCCTTCGATAGCCCAGCAGTGGATTATAGGCGATGAGGAACCTGATTACACCTCAGCAGTATAAAGACAATCCTACCAGTGATTAATGAAATTCACTTACTTGGTCTTATATTGGATTATCCTCCACGTAGCTTTGCAGCACTCTAGACTTCCTCAGTGTCTTCAGGTTCGGCGATGATGCGGTGGTAAGCGGTGATGTGGCAGAGCGGTTTTTTTGTAAGCGAAAGCGGAGCGTTCACAAATGACTGTCTTGACAGACAGACAGACCCATGGATTAAAGCGAGTATCACTATTCAGCGGAGCGGACACAAAAAATAATAGCGGAGCGAGTCTTGACTTTCTTAGTCCATTGTTTGTGTGTTAATGATTTAGCGGTGGCGTACTGCGCCATCTGTCGCGGAGTCTGTGTTAGCTCGTAAGAAATAAATCAATATTAAGCTAACAAAGTAAATCTCATTAAATTCACTAGATGGCGTTGTCTTTACAGTACTGCGGCGCAAACATATAGTTTTACATTGTTTTTATCGGTTCTGAATCGTAAGTCCAGGATTCTGCCAATTGTTACATGTCATACAAAGTAGTTTTTGTTCCGACCCCTTCGAGAAGGGGTTTTTTTTGTACCATCCACTTCTGGCTTGGGAGCAGTTTGGAAGTGGAGTCAGCGCGATTAACGCCGAGAAGTTGGGACTGGTATACCTAGCTCTTAGTTTGAGTCGCGTAGAAGCGAACGTCTCCATACTTCACCCTCGTGAAGCGAAATTGGTTGAGGGTGCGTTTACCTACTTGGAGTTACTTGAAAGTGCATTTACACGTACCTGCCCGTACGAGAACTTAAACCCGAGGTATCGCGGATTATATTATTATTGTTTCTTTTTTTGTAAATTTAAAATTGTGTACTACTATTTTGTAAGGACTATGTAAAAGTGTGGGTACCTACTCTTATATAAATCGGAGAATTAGTAATTTCAGCTATTTATTTTATTATATATATGTGTTAGATAATAAGTACATGTCATATTATAGTTAAACCATTACTGATCCAAACTTCCCAATTAAGTTAACCCCTAATTTTCACATTCTTAGTATTTTTTTTATAAATTCTAAGTACCGGATAATAGTATATGTTGAATATTATCCACTTGTCCAATATCGATCTAAATTCCCCAATTAAGTTAATCCATGATATTATTATAAACTAAACTTACAAGTTTTCATTAAATAAATTATTGTTTTTCATTGATTTGGTATTGTGTTTTTGTTTCCCCTCCCCACTTAAGGAAAACCTGTTACAACCTTTACAGGTATTTATATTTAGTATAAGGTCTAAATGTGCGCTTGGTTAGGCCGTCATTCCTTCCACACAAACATAAAAAGAAATAAAAACCGAACCAAACCGAACACACACCACACAACCAACTAGTGTAAAACTAGGTGGTTAGCTGGTTTCATTGACCTGTCAATCGTTATCTACCCTGCAGAGTTGACACCGAGGCGACCAACCAAACATCTGACTATATCTACGCGCCAAATATCTAAATAATAAAGATTAAATCTTAAGCATGTAGGTACAATCTGGATTAAATGGACCAAAATAGTTTTTTTTTTTTTGTTTCAGTCAGAAAAAAAAAAAGTGATATTTGCCGAGACACCCCCTCTTTCCAACATAAGAATAGATGAGATTTGACTCGACCCCCTCTCCCCCTTAAACATCTCACGTAATTTATGGACGCCCCCTTACGGTGCCCAATAAGATCACAGTATCCTTAACGGTGAGAATTATCGAAAATGAATGTTATTCTAAGTTGCAAGCTTGTCGCGGTATTCGTCTGGGGTCAATTAATAATAAAATTGTTCTTAAACAATATTGATCGCTTCCACTTGACAAATATGAATTGCATTACTAGTATATTTTAATATAGATACTCGCTGCCTTATCGTCATTTTAACCACCTTTCGTAACCGCACCCTGAAAGGAGACTACCACCTTGACAAGAAATCGATGTATTAATCTCCTAAAAACCCACAGACTAAAACTGAAACATGACTAGGTAACTAGACGGTTATTGCATCTTTATGGCCAGTGGTAACGAAACAAGGCCCAATGAGTTTATAGAGACTTTCCTCCCAGCTAAAATAAATTAATTTTTAATTAATTTGACAAGACTGCTACAGTTTCTCGGTGAGCACGTTAAGCAATCATTCCTAGTTTCACTATACCAACTTGTGAAACTGTTTATAGGTGCGTTATTGAGTCTATCCAAACATCGCGATGAGCTACCCAACTTGTTCCGTGTAGACTCATACCATCGGCTACGACGAGATGGGATTAAAAACGCCTCCACTGGGTACACCGAGGCCGTCTAGGCGGTCTCGGGCGCCGTAAGGTACCCGTGATGATTTTTATTTTTATTTAATATTTTTTTCGCTTGCGTCATTTAGTTCATGATTGTTTTTATGGATTTGATCAATAGAGCCATATATTAGCCCAAAGTACAACCTTTCAACGACTTCGTTACGAAGGTACTTACTGACAAGATCCATGAATGCACTAAGATCCCTGTGGTTAACGGAACGTAGCGAAGGCTTGTAAAGCATTCAACAAGCCCACGCAATTAAGCGACAGCTATACCACTACTTTGCCTAGTATGGAGCACGGATGAGACAATAAATCAAGTAGAAGACAAAAATAGAATTAGGTACTACTTAATAAAACATTTTTGGTCGTTTAAACCGACTAAATAGGCAGATATTGCAAGTTACGAGTCTATAGTCACTAGTTTATAAATGCTTATTTAGAGGCAGGTTCCTATATTATTTATATTTAAAGGCAGGTTCCTATATTATTTATATTTATAGGCAGGTTCCTATATTATTTATATTTAAAGGCAGGTTCTTACATTATGTATATTTAAAGGCAGGTTCCTATATTATTTATATTTAAAGGCAGGTTCCTATATTATTTATATTTAAAGGCAGGTTCCTATATTATGTATAATTAAAGGAAGGTTCCTACATTATGTATATTTAAAGGCAGGTTCATATATTATTTATATTTAAAGGCAGGGTCCTATATTATTTATATTTAAAGGCAGCTTCCTATATAATTTATATTTAAAGGCAGGTTCTTATATTATTTAGATTTAAAAGCAGGTTCCTATATTATTTATATTTAAAAGCAGGTTCCTATATTATTTATATTTAAAGGCAGGTTCCTATATTATTTATATTTAAAATCACAGATTAAGCTATAACATTTTTGTATGGATTGTGACATCATTATTCCTACCGAAAAATGATTAAGTTAAGAAACATTATTTCAATAGTTATAAAAACATTAAATAAAACTGTGCACTAATGCAATACACATTAATCACCAGAACAGATATAAAATTAAAAGTATGGCTAGAATTGATCAACAATGGAAAATATTTGTCGTAAAAAGATTCCAATCAGCTTAAAAAAAAACATAAAAATTGGCGGCATGTAAAGACCAAAAAAAAAAAACCCAAAATAAAATAATAAGACTGTAGGTTGTCACCAATATGCCGGCATAGATGCCGATTCACGCTTATTTTAAAGGACTCCATATTGTAGAGTCCTTTAAAATAAGCATGCGGGAAGAAGGAGAAATACAGGCTGGTAGGGCATTCCATTTTTAATTGTGCGACAGATATAAGAAAGCGTTTAGTACGAGAAGGTACATCTGCCATAGTATGCGAATGCATTTTTCAACCATTCCGGGACATTAATAAGAAAAATATTGATGATATTAAATCTAAAAGAAAGAGAAGGTAATATAATTGGTAATAGCTTATAAAGATATCTAAATGGATAAAATTCTTTGATCAGATTCCAAAAAAAGATATCAGGTCAGTGGATATCCTTGGAAGCTAGAATGTGGTTAGTAAGAATATTTTTCGACTATACAGGATGGCATTGGGCTAATATGAGGCCCTACTGATCTAATTGAACAACTTTTGTTTTCCCATGGAACTATGTCGCAAATTTAAAAAAAAATTGACTTCCCCTTACAAATTGCTCATTTTAACATTACTAGTTTGTATGGAGAAAGCATTTTTTTTTCATTTGCGCGGCTTGGTTCCATGGGAAAAGTTGGTTCGATTTGATGAGTAGAGTCTTATATTAGCTCAAAATACAAACTTTCAAATTTATCCTGTTTATAGCCTGAATTGGAAATCACTTAAAGGAACAATTAATTAATTAAAACAGAACAAAGACCTAGTATTACAGTAACCAAATTTTACTTAATGCAAGATAACAAATCCTCATTAATGGGTCACAAATCTACTGCCGCATTAGTTCACCTGTCACACGGTAAATCTGACGTAATCCCGGCTAAGTCGGCTTATCCAAAAGTTGACCCGCCAGCCTCACTTACGGTGTAGTGTTCCAAATAAGGTTTATTTGTGTAACTGTTCTATCAATGTGGTTGTTATGATAGAAAAAAATCGTTTACATCAAAAATCATCACATTACAATATTACACATATAATAATAAACAAAACTTTCACCCTACTCCTATTTGACGCTACCAGAGACCCAAGAGCTGGTGTCCATTTTAAACAAAAGGTGTCAATAGCCATACAGGAACAAATTGAAAATTAATTTAGTTTATATGTTAGAGTTTACTAATTAATATAATAATAAAAATAAATGTTTTTAACATTTCAAGATATCCTTACAGACCAAATTTTATAAGATTTCAAAGTAATTTAGGTTCTTTCAAAGGAATTTGCGAATTCGAATAGGACTTTATCTAGTAATAGAATAGAACCCATCAAAGTCTGTCTCAGGAAAGCCCGGCACCAAATCACTACTGGTGAATGGAATTTTGCCAAAGGAAAGTTGAAAACAAGTAAGATTTTTAGGGTACTGTTTTTTTTTAAATTGAATTCCCATAATTAGGTTCTGTATTTCTTTTAATAATTTGAAGGAACACATAATATATTATAGAACACATAATATATTGCTCATAAACTAAGCTCTAGGCTTGTACTATGTGTACCATAAACATAAATACCCAGATATTACAAACTTTTTTTTATTTTGCCTTAAGTGGGAATGAAACGTCGTGGTTTCATTCCCTCGAATAAAATCCATACCTAGGCGCAATCACTAGTCCACAGAGGAGGCCAAATCAAAAATGTCTGTCTTTTTCAGAAGATTATTGCATAGATTTATTGTCGAGGTGGAAGTCTCCGTTTAGGGCGCGGCCACGAAATGGGTGATTGTATTGACGATAAGTAAATTTTTTTTTTCTATTTTGTCGCCGCCCATTCCATAATCGCATCATTTAGCCGGCATATTGTGAGCGATTAATGTTGTTTAAGACTATTATCGATTGATCCCATTCATGGACTTTGTAAGTCTGCTTACCACCTGACAAATACAAAAGCACATGTGGTGCTACAATAAAAAAAAACTAGCAACTAAATTAAATAATTTTATAAATAATAATATACTCAACGTCTTGCGAGATGGCCGCGTGTGTAAGTACCGCGTCGTCTCCTCATTTCGCCATCCATCTTATAGTCAAAATATCATCGCTTATCTTAAGGTGGAAAAAACCCTCGGCTCGGGCACCCTGGAGCAACCGTGATGGTATATACATATGAATATACCATCACGATTGATAATGTCGCATTGATAAAATATGGTTTTTAATTTAACAATAACAATGGAAACGATAATGATAATAATTTTAATTTATAAAATATAATATGTATGATATCGCTGCTTCTGGTACACTTAGTACAAGCCAAGAGTTTAGTTTGTGACCAAAGCAATATGTGTAATTTGTCCTACATATTATTATTATTATATTACCTATGTGTTTTTACCTAATTCTTTTTTGTTACATGCTGGGAAAGTATTTGTCTAACAAAAATAAAAACATAATTATTGCCTAATAAAATAAATAAACGTCTTGGTGAACTACTCTTCAAACAAGCTACAAGAAAAAGAAATATTATTGTAACATATTTACTTTATTTTATTTGTTTACAGCACGGCGTGTAACTTGTTATCTATCAGATGATAATGGACCTTCAAAGTCCATGAATGGGGTCGATAATAGTTGAACAGGGGCCTGACCAAAGAACACGATCGCCAATCGGATCGCCGCATCGATCGATAAAAATGTGAAGGAATTTTACTCTATGGGTAGAGCCTGATCGACGAGAAATGTCAAATCCCATATATTTGGCTTTCGATGGGTATTTCGATTCGATTATCGATTGCTCTTTGGTAAGGCCCCAGCATGTTTTAGGGTGGAGGAAAGTCTTTATAACTTGCTAGACCGACCGACCGGTCTCGTTACCACCACCCAATACAGATACAAAAACCATCAAGTAAACTAGTCATGTTTCGGTTTTAGTCTGTGGGTTTTCCGGCTTTCAGGAGACTATTGCATCGATTTATTGTTGAGGTGGTAGTCTCTATTTAGAGTGTGGTTACGAAACGGGCAGTTAAATTGAAGATAAAGCAGCGAGACTACTAATGTAGACTCGTAATGCAACTTCGTCTTTATCGCCGCCCGTTTTGTAATGCATCGATCGACCCCAGTTATGGATTTTGTAGGTCTGCTTACCACCAGGTGGATACCAAAAAGTCAAGTGCAGTGCTCCAGTAAAAAAAAAATCGATGTTATGCCAGCTAAAGTATGAATTTTACAAAGAAAAAGACAGATTTCCATAACGATAATACATATTCTCGGTGCTTAATGGCCGATTCAACTGTGTGCTGTTTAAATTTACTAAAGATATTTAAAAAGCGGTCCCCAGCCTAGTGGTTAAGTCACTGCGCAACTGATAACAAGGTTAAGCAGATGACAGCAAGGCCGCACTTGGGATGGGTGCCCGCTTTATACAACGAGGCTATACCATCATAAACACCGCAACAAACTCGCCACTTGTTACGTGTGCCTCCGAATACCATCGGCCAGGGCGGGTTAATCTCTTCGCTGGGTACCCTGAGGCCGTTTAAACGGTTCTCGGGAGCGAAAAAGGCACTCGTGATGGTATTATATGTAGATAAAACGATTATCATTCAGATCATCATTACTTTTGTTTTCGTAGTTTACTATATAATAAGAGTATTTTACTATATTTCACATACTTATATATTTTTAATTCACTCTTAAATATGTTATATTTAATGCCGATAGTTAAAAGAAATATGATTAGATATTTTATTGAATTTATTAAAAGATTAAATTTTTAAGAAAACTGGTGGGTGGGGATCGAACCCGACTCTCGCTTTCGCGGCAAAATACTCAATCGCTGACCCATCGAAATTTTTAGTCACTCCTCACGAAATTTGTCATTGCTTTTTACCTATTTAGTTAAATATTCACATTTGTTAAAACACTACCACCTATTGAAACGGAATATAAATGATTGTATGTCGTAAATATCAGAATATTGTCCTTAAAACAAATTCATCATGAAACATAATGAGTTTGTAGAGTGGACTTAGATATAGTTTAGGCGCTGTTTACATTTTTTATATCAACCTTCTGTGACTCAGATGACTTTTGTGAGATATTATTTTTTTATGTAGTAATTTATGTAGAGATAAGGTTACTTGTAGCAGATATAATAGTCTGCCGCAAAGAAGGGATCAATCAATAGGATCGGTTTATTTTTCAAATAAACCTTTTTTATTGGCTAATTCTTAACTATAGTTACTAGCGACTATAGTAAAAAGTGTTTGCAAAAACTTGTCGTAGAGCTACAGGTGTCTCTGCCTAAAAAAGTTAAGGAAGTTTATGTACACAATAAGGTTTTAGTTTGCACAATTTTGACGTTTGTTAATACGTTATGACGATATGACGTTCGACTTTGTAATCATAATGTTATTCAACGTGCAGTGCCAGCTTAATTTTATAATTTAAAAGTAAATTCCTGGATCTGGATGTATAAGGGCTAGCCAAGATCATAATAAACTGAACAAATATTGAATAAAAACGTCATCGAGTATATAAAAATACAAATCATTTTAGAATCACGTATGATAAATTAGATTTTAATTTACTTGCATATAAAAATATATAAAAATAAAATGCACATTTACTTACTTAATTTTTAAGCCTCGTATTTGCTTGATACTAGTTTTATTTATTAAATTATCAGTTAAGTACCCAACAATTTTCGTACGATGACAGATACATTTTTATCTCTATAACTTTTAATTACTATAAAATAATTAGCTTGGTCACATAAAATGTGCGAACGAGTTAGTAAATGAACTTTATGCTACTATATGTACACGTCCACAATTAATAAGCGCATGCATTTCAAATTTAATAAAGCCTTTAATAATGTAAGAAATTAACTGTCATCTCCTGGTCTATCAAAGGACTTTTGTGGTGGCCTGTCCCCCGCAGAATAGAAACGATTGTTAAATATTTATTGCTCTCTCCTAGACCTCTTTAATAAAATATGACGGAAGCTAATGCTGCCTGGTGATAGTGGGAGTTTGTTTTCAACGAAATTCGTCTATATTTTATACACATAAGTAAAACATTTCCAATTGATGTTCTATTTACTTAACCCCGTAACATTTAGTAAAATATAATATTTTTAAGGTATTTAGTTAGTATCCTTTATAAAATATACTAGGTAGTTAAATATGAAAATAAATGTTAATTTTTTCCTCGAATATGTTATTATTATTCTGTTTTTTCTTATTAGGATAATAAAAAACTGGATAAGTGCGAATGTTGTTCGAAAAATTAGGGTTCAATTGAGATAAAAAGGAGGTTATGGGGAAAATTTAATTTCTTAATAAAAAAAAAATTTCTATCAGTAAACCATTTAGTATAAATTACGTTTTTTATTTAGTTTTAGGTACGTACAAACATACCTTTTTGGTCAAACAATGGCCTTAAAAATACTTAGGTCACGGGTTCAAACTCTGACTAATGAGTGTTTATTAAATACGAGCAATGTGGGTACATTTGTTTGGCAAAATCTTTTTATTTATACGTGGTGGTTAGACCGGAGTTGATTAGACCGGAGTTGGTTAGACCGGAGTTGGTTATACCGGGGTTGGTTTGACCGGGGTTTGGTTAGACCGGGTTTGGTTAGACCGGGGTTGGTTAGACCGGGGTTGGTTAGACCGGGGTTGGTTAGACTTAAAAACACTACAGTTTTTAGATGTACCTATGATTCATTTATCTACAAGTTATTAATTCATGTACAATTGTTGTTGACAGCATCACTAATAGTGCCTCGAGAGCACGGAAATGGATTGGCGAACTCGAAAGTCTAAAAACGTATAAACGTTGCTTTGGGTAATATTAAGTATTAAAAAAAAGATACATGGCAGTGCACATATTATTTACTCGATTATAATTACATAATCTCTTTATAAACAAATCTATTAACATTTGAAAATACAACTAAAGTACGATTAAACATTTTACCTTAGTTTTCATTGCAAAAGTTTTTTTATAAAGAGACTATGTAATTAGGGTTAAGTAAGTAAAATCTATCCCTTTTGGAAAAAAAAGAGAACGTGCTTCTCTTTTTTTTCCAAAAAAAACTCTAATAACACTGAAAACACGTTTCGATGTAATTAGACGTTCGAGATCGTGAATACATTTCCTGTGCTCTTGAGCTGTCGGTCCCAGTTGGCCACTATACCAACTTATGAAACTGTTTATAGATAGGTTATTGAGTCTATCCAAACACTGGAACGAGCTGACCACTTATTCGGTGAGACTCCCACCCTGAGGCCGACTAGCCGGTCTATGGCGGCACCCGTGTAGTTTGACAAAACTAACATTTTGTGCCAAGAAGAACAGGTTAAGCTATCCCAGATTCGCAATCCACCTCATTGAACTGCTTATAAGTTCTATACTAAACATCGCTACAAGCTTACCATTTGTTAAGTATATACTCATATTACGAGGTAGGAACCCATGCGCTGGATATCCTGAGGCGCTGTAAGCCCCTGTGATAGTACCTACGTACGTTCTTTTAATTTAATATCTAGTAACTAGGTATACAAATTTATGTTTTATGTGACCCAACATGCATCAGAGTGACCCAAAAAAAATTGTGTATGGAAAATGCTGGCGGAAGCCTTCCTCGAATGACATACTGATGAATAACAGACATTTCATTGACTGGCTCTGTGGTCTTTTGGTTGCGCCTTTGGCGTTATATTCGGAGGTAGTGGGTTCGATTCCCAGTCATGGCAAAACAATATTTAGAACGTTTTACTGTACAGTTTACCATGATCTAGATGTTTATTAAATATAATGTGTCTTAGTATCGCTGCTTCTGGTAAACATAGAATAAGCCTAGAGCTTAGTATATGACCAGGCAAATATATGTAAATAATTGCTACATAATAATATTATTATTATTTTAATTATTTATTAATAATGTTTATTAATTTTGTTACTTTACTTGTACTTTATATATATATATTTTTAACTTTTTAATTTATCAGTACAATAACTATTAAAAAACAAAAAAAGGATATACCTAGTTACTCGTAAATAATAATGTGGCATTCTAGAAATAATCTTATTTTGCCTCAAATATATTGCAGAATATGAAGCAAGAAATATGAGTGATTTATGATTTACTTCGCGTGATATAACAATCACAACAAATCATTTTGCTATATTTTATATCAATGTGTTTTTGTAGGATTTAGTAATTTTTCTCAGACTTCTCAGATTTAATTTTACTGTATACTTAAGTGAAGATCCCACGTGCGAAAGCATTACCTAGTGTTACATGCACTCATACAGATTTTACAGATGCAAACACCGACAAGTCATGTTTAGATTTTAGTCTGTGGGTTCACCGGTATTCAAGAGTCTACTGCATCTATTTCTTGACAAGGTTTAGTATCCTTTTAGGGTCAGATTACAAATGTTGCAGTTGATTTGAAGATCAATCAGTGAGGGTATGGTAGCAAACCATAATGCAAATTAAATTTGGATGTCTTGGGTTTGATTCCTACCCGTAACAATATTAGTATTTATAAAATTAGTTTTTATAAATTTCTAGATTTTTTAGTAGATATAATACAAGTCGAGAACTTAGTTTACGAACAGGGCGATATGTGACCGAGTTGGTTAGACCTTAGACTTTAAAACACTTAGGTCCCTGCACCAATGGGTTTTTTATCTAAAAATGTATGTACATTTATTTAACAACACCACTAAAGTGCCTCGTAGAGCACGTAAGCTGTCGGTCCCAGTTTCACTATACCAACTTGTGAAAATGTTTATAGACGGGTAATTTATTCTATTCAAACATCGCGATGAGCTAGCCACTTGTTCGGTGTAGACTAATAACTAACTTATAAATAATAGGTATATATAAATATTTTTGACTTTTGACTTTGAATTTTAGTAAGTCTGTTATATGCGTTTAAATATAATAATAAAAAAAAACTATTAAATACTTAAGTTTATTAAATAATATAAAAATCCTTCTATTAATAATATGTTTATATACAATTTTAATCTATTTTGATATAAAGGTCGTTTTAGTTAACGAAGTACTTTTCCAGGCCGCAAGTTGAAACTCAATTTTAAAATTAATTATACCCAAGATTTACAAAGCTTTAAAATTTATAATCACTATTACGTAAAGAGATTTTCTTTTAAACTGTTTTATCACTTTTAAATAATGATTTATTTTTCAATTTAACTTTAATAGGCTTGTTTTAAACTACTCGGTAAGAGTTAAAATCAATAACGACTAATTATTAGTAGCTACGAATGACTACAGACTACGATGCTACGACAGGATATAAGAGGCAATTATTATTTTAGGGTATATATTTTTTTTTTAATATTCTTATTTATTTATATACGTGATGGCCGAGTTGGTTAGACCTTGTACTTAAAAACACCCAGGGTATCCCCTGGGTGTTTTTTTATGCCCCTGGTTCGAATCCCGGTGTGTACCATTGAGTTTTTAATTAAAAAAAAAATATGTACATTTGTTTGACAACATAGTACCTCGGAAAGCACGGTAAGCTATCGGTCCCAGTTTCACTTTACCAACTTGTGAAACTGTTTATGGGTTATTGAGTCTATTCAAAGACATCGCGACGAGCTAGCCACTTGTTCGGTGTAGACTCATACCATCGGCTACGACGACGTGGGTTTAAAAACCCCTTTGCTAGGTACCCTGAGGCCGTCTAGGCGGTCTCAGGCGCCGTAAGGCACCCGTGATGATATGTATGTATGTATATATGAAAAATAAACGCGGTTTCAGTTTTTGGATTCAACAGGTTTTAGGAGACTACCGCATCGTGTCATTTATTTTCCAGGTGGTAGCCTCTTATCGTAGTACGGTTACGAAACGGGCAATTAAAATAGACATTCGAATTCGCCTTTGTCGCGCTCATTTCGTAATTCCATAATGTAGCCGGTATAATGGGAGCGATCAATGCTATTAAAGGGCAATGTATTGATTGACCTTATTCATGGATTTTGTATGTAGTCACATGCCGTACCTACTCCAACAGTATCAAGTAAACATAAATCCAAAAATAATTTATATTCTCACATGAAAACTATATCGTCTACTAAAATCGTCGCTCTTTTTTTTCAATTATTTATTTTGTGTTTAAAGATCTTTATTGGGTACTCATAAAAAACAATTAAGTTCACTTGTTTGAGTTTACAAAGTTTTCTTACATTAAAGTATCTGCATCGAGATCGTAACATAATACCATAACATAAATAGTAATTTACATAGTACAACATTGAAAGTAATTTAAAATAAAGTAGGTACTTTATATATATATAACATAATATAGTAAGTAGTTTATAATATAGGATAACACAGTAATTAATAAATATTCTACTGTAATACAATTATCAGGGGAAGTTTAAAGAAGCTGCATCGACATGCATAAACATTTTATTATTATTTTAACATAGCACACACATTTTTATTTTATTTTTATTCTGTTCATGCGATAAATGGACAAAGGGCATTCAATACTATACAGCCTTTTATTTTTCTTTCAAAATAATAAGAAATCTCTCTTTATTTTGTTAAATCTCAATCCAGATAAGCATGTTTTTTCTGCATAATGTGAACAAATATACAGAAAAGGCAGAACAATCTGCACGTAACAAAAGTTGTCAGAACTTTTTTTTTCCCAACTTCTAAGATTATTTTGAATACTGGAAAATAATGCTTAAATTATCTATTATTAAGTCAGCTTATCGTTGTTTGTGAACGCTTTTACGGTTGGGTCCAGAATGACCGTAATCCTTTTAGTTATGGTGGCTAGTTTGATTTTCGAACATACCTAGCATCATTTAGCCGGCATAGTAAAAGTGATTAATATTGTTAAACAACAGTGTATTGATCGAACCCATTCAGTTTGTAGGTCTGCTTACCATTAGGCAGATACAAAGTCACATGCCGTGCTCCAATAAAATAAAATAAATAAACTCTTTATAATGCCATGGGCATTTTTTTACTTAGAGTTTTCCACGAGTTTCCACACGAATTTGACTTTCTTAATATAAACCACTTTACTGCCTTTTTTTTTATTGGAGCACGACATGTGACTTTGTATCTACCTGGTGGTAAGCAGACCTACAAAGACCATGAATAGGGTCAATCAATAATTGTAACAATATTGATCGCTCCCACTATGCCGGATAAATGAAGGGATTACGAAATGGGGGCGACAATGACGAATTGCATTACGAGTATATTTTAATATAAATCATCGCTGCCTTATCGTCAATTCAATTACCCATTTCGCAAACGCACCCTGAAAGGATACTACCACCTCGACAAGAAATCGATGCAGTAGTCTCCTGAAAACCGGTGAACCCACAGATTAAAACCAAAACATTACTATATTACTTGGCGGTTTTTCATCTTTCTACCTACCTTACCTACTTTATGGTATTGCGATAATATGATATTTTACTTTACATTAAGATTGTATAATATGTAAAAATGTTTTAAGAACCTTACACAAAAACTGGCACACAAATTATGAAAAAAAAAAAAAAGGTGCAGATGTTCTTCAAACACCTTCTACTAATGTTACACTTAGTAAGGGTCCCACATTAATGATTAAACTTAGCGTAAGTAGTAGCGTAATTACGCTAAATAAGTTATATAATTTGTTGTAAGAGGGCCTTCTTAGAACGTAACGCGTGGGCTTCTAAATATTAATCATCGTTACAAACTATTGGTAATTATAAAATGGCAGATTAAATTAGGATTAAGGAAGGATTAAGTTACGTGTGTAGGTACTATGTTATGGATTAAAATGTATTGATTAAGGATTTTGAGGAAATTTACCTTCAAATTGTGTAAGCTTGGGATGTAACGTATTTTCTGTAATTAATTAATTTTAATTGGTGTTAACTTTTTACTACTTGTAAATTAATAAACTCTTCTCGTATTTCTTGGGAGATAGATGTTTTTTAATAAAAAATAAGCTTTAATTTAAAGATAGTTTAAATAAAGGCTTAATTTAAATAAAATAGATAAGTAAATTAATTATTATTAAAGATATGACAAAGGAGTTTTTAATATTTTGTATTTGTATAATGGTAAATTTGGAAGGTAGTAGTTTAGGTTTAATATGAGGCTCTAGTGATCAAATCGTACAACTTTTCCCATATAACCATGTGTTGCTCAATTACATAAACATTTATGTATATTATATTTATTAGTTATTAATGTACACTAGTCATGATTATTTTTATATATATTATTTACGTAGGTACTGAAATCTTCTCTATTGTAGAGTAAGGCTACTACTGGCCATATATATTGTTAGTTTTCTTATTTGAGTATTTATGACGGAATAGAACAAATGGAAGGAACAAAAGAGTCGAAAGAGAGATCAATAGAGGGACACACGATGGAAGTGTGATTGATTAATTTAATAGAAAACGAATAGAAACCGCGATTAATCCGCACAGTTTAAGTTTATATAGCTTCGCAGGGATATTATATTCTATAGGAAATAAAGAGAATATAAAATAAACGTATAAACAACTGTAAAGAAGGATCTCGAGGAGGTAACCCTGAGGAAATCGGGTACGGTGACCGAAAAGTGAAGTAAATCATATCTTCGGTCACAGTACTTACTAGAAATATTTTAATGAAATGATTACCATATCCCGTTTAATCACCACGGGGTTGAATTGCGCTGGTACCACTCACTGCGATAGATAGTACGTAACTTGAAATAAATAAATAAAATACTGAATTACTTCCGGCACCGAGAAGACACTAGTACAATTCCTTGTAGTTTAGAATTTGGCCTTGAAGGCACAGTTGAGAAATACACTATTCCAAATTTTAACTTTTTCCCTAAAATCATTTTGTTTCGGTCTGGACAGATTGACTTTTTGACCGCTTCCATTGTCTAGATTGTTGGATGTGGGTTAAATTTTCACTCATGGCGTGTTTTGCCTATATATATTGACACCTGGTGTTTATAAAATATGATATGTATTAATATAGTTGTTTTTAGTATACCTAGGTATAAGCATACAGCTTAAATAGTTTATGACTCGACCGTGTAATGGTGGCCGAGTTGGTTAGACCTCCCACTTAAGTGTTTTAATTCCCTGGTTCAAGCTTTGGTGTATACCCAGAGTTTTGTATAAAAATATGCAGTTTTGTACAACACCATTATAGTGCTTCGGAGAGCACTTTAAGCTATCGGTCTCAGTTCAATTATACAAGTGGAATTGTTTATAGATGGTTTATTGAGTCTATCTAAACAATGCAATGAGCAGGCCTCTTGTATGCTCACAATATAATCGGCGACGATAAGGTGACAATATATATATGTCTCTTTCTTTTTAAAAAAGAGACATATATATATATATATATATATATATATATATATATATATATATATATATATATATATAGGGCCACATGTCCTGCTCTATTTAAAAAAAAACTATTTTAATTGATATGTTTTTAGGATTATGTCTTTCTTTGCCTTACGACGAGCGACGTCTCAGTCTCATGGTGTAAAATAATTAAAGAAGTGATGAAGAAGAAACCAGCTAGCTGCGTATATTTTCCTTATTAAGGATATTGCATTCAAAGTCGAGAAGTCGGCGTTCTCCATACAAAATTATCTTCCGCACTCCCAGTTGATAATACTCGACTACTGTTTATCGAAGAATTAAAATAATGTTTGTCGGGCATTATATTAATTTAATTTTCTGTTTTTTTTTTGCAATCATATATATATATATATACGAGAACGCCGACTTCTCGACTTTGAATGCAATATCCTTAATAAGGAAAATATACGCAGCTAGCTGGTTTCTTCTTCATCACTTCTTTAATTACTTTACACCATGAGACCGAGACGTCGTCGTAAGGCAAAGAAATACATAATCCTAAAAACATATCAATTAAAATAGTTTTTTTTAAATAGAGCAGGACATGTGGCCCTACATCCACCTGATGATAAGTGGCAATGTAATGTCGAAGAATGTTCTCAACCAATAGTAGTAATGATGCTTGCTTCATTTGGTTGATTTCACTATGACTGCTTGAGAAAATTATTCACGCCTCGCTTAAAGGACTCAGGCTTAAACGAATAAGGGAAATCGCACGCAGGCAAGGCATTCCACTTTTTTATCGTGCGACATATATAAGAGTCACCATACCTTTTGTTCTGGTGGGCCTGTCATCCACTGTATGTGTATGCATTTTATTCTATACACATACAGGTATTATAAGTTATGACCATTTTAAGCCAGTTTAGGTTAGTAACACAAAATAATTTGTGTCACATGAATAATCGAAGTGGGCTATTAAGCTTTCAGAACTATAATTTCGAGGCGTGAATTATTTAGTGGCAATCATATAAATTGTTTGTTAAATATGTCCAGCACGACCAGCAACGGTATTATGATATCTAAAACTATTGTGTACGTCAGAACCGAACAGCCAATAATATTTATTTATTTTAATTTTATTGCTTAAAGTATAAAGGCATAAAGTGAATTAATAAAACTTAAGTAAAAAAACACGTTTCATAGCTGTACATATGATATAAGTGAAACTTCCTCTTTTTCCCTCTCGCCATATCTTTCTTCTCTCCCATGTAAAGTTATTTGTCCTTCAAGTATACGTATGTTAGCATAAATAAATGTTTTACAATACTATTAAATTGTTAATACCCATAGAAAACCACTTAGTTCAATCATCATCATCAGTCTATTGCAGCCACTTTCCTCAGGTCGTACTCATCACTCCATCTAGTAGATAGCCAGAGAATATCGATTATCATTTGTCAGTATAGCTTTACGTACTAAATAGTAAAATGTATTTCTCTCGGTATAAGCTGTTTTTCGCGGCCTAATATATATATATATATATATATATATATATATATATGTATATAGATTTTCTCGAGATGATATATCTCACTCAGCTGGCAGCTTTTTTTTTTTTTTTTTTTTTTTTTTTTTTTTTTTTTTTTTTATAAAGAAATACAAAAGGCTTAATTAATCTATAGTTTACAAAAAAAATAAAAAATGTCTTTGTAAAAGTAGGTAGTGTGTGTATGTGTATATGAGTGTGTGTAATTTTATAACAATTTTGCTAACATTTGAGTCTTTAAGTGTTGCATCGGATAAGTATATGTGCCTTTTGTGACTTAGAGGTTCCTGGCTCCCAAACTAGAATCCTCTGTACTATGGGTAGCCTATTCTCCAACTAAGGTATATATGTAAGTAATAGCTCATTGTGCTAGTGTAGTTGAATAATAAAAGAATAAAATGGTATGTAAATATGCATGTGTGATAATAATATAATAAGATATTGCCATTGCATAAATATAAATTTAAATAAATAAATGAGTAATATATAAATATATATTAGAATAATGTCATCCAGTCACGTCATGATTGTCAGTAGTTCCTCAGTCTTGTTGTAATCATAGTCAGAAAGCCAGTTTGACACAGTTTTTTTGCATATCCTTTTAGTAAGGTTTTTAATATTAATAATTTTATTGATTTTCGTGTATAGGTAGGGGGCTAGGAAGCGATTAAATCTCTGTGCAAATTTAGTTCTCGTGCATGGAGTTTTCCAGATATTATATCTTTTTTTTTTTGAAATGTCATTACCAGGGTATAAGGTTGATGAGAACCGGTGAAATCGAAGGATTGTCTTAAGAATGTAAGTTTGCCTAACTGTTAGCAAGTTTGTAGCTTTATATAGTTGGTAAGTCGGATATCGAAAGGGCTTCGAGAAAGCTACTTTCAAAACTGCTCTCTGGCTTCTCTCCAACGCAATTAGGCATGTTTTGTCAGCACCGCCCCAGGTAGTTATGGAATAGGAGATGAGACTGTGACACAACGTGTAATAAATAGATTTTAGCAATGGATCTCCTGCTACGTGGCGCAGTCTTTTGAACACAAACATGAATTTTCTTATTTTTGGTACTAAGGCGTTAATGTGCTTGTGCCAATTTAACTTACTGTCGATAATGACCCCCAGATACTTTATTTCATCTACACGTTCAATGCGTTTGCATGTGCAGTTGTTAATAAAGTCGTTAGTTGTGCATGTGTGTGTTTTGATATCAACAAATTCTGGTGGACGGTTTGAGTTTTTAATATAGAAGTGTAAGAGTTTTGTCTTCGTGATGTTAAGAGTCAACAAATTCAATTGTAACCATTTAACCACCTGAGCTAAACCGGCTTCAGTCTTAATTTTGGCATCGTCCCAAGTTCTTCCCCGAATTAACAATACGGTGTCATCAGCAAATGTGACTATTCGTGCATTCGGTGAGTCTAGCATACATAGGTCATTGATATATACCAGAAAAAGTGTCGGCCCGAGAACGCTTCCCTGGGGAATCCCAAAGGAGCAATTTATGGCATCACTCAGGACGCCACCGAGCCTCACTATCTGGGTTCGGTTAGTCAGAAAACTTTTAAACCAAGACAATGCTATGCCTCTAATTCCCAGTTTCTCAAGTTTGACCAGCAGCATTGGAATGGAGACCGTATCGAAAGCTTTTTTTAAATCGAGGAATACACCAATACATTTATTCTGCTGATCTAGATTTTCAGATATATAGTCAGTTAAAAGACTAATGGCGTCCTCTGTAGATCTATTCGCTCTAAACCCGTACTGGTTATCGGCTAGTAGATTTTTATTTTCTAAGTAAGAGAGGAGTTTTGAGTTCATGACCTTCTCCATTAGTTTGCCTAATACCGATAGAAGGGAAATAGGTCGATAGTTTGACATATCTTTGGGATCGCCAGATTTGTATATTGGGCAGACTAGTGCCTTTTTAAATATATCAGGAACTATGCCACTGCTCAAGCTTAAGTTAATAATATAGGTCAGAGGTTTTGCCAGGCTATATTTTGAATCCTTGATAATTTGAGGTGATATTTCATCTGAACCTGGGGCACCGTCTGTTTTGAGGGTTGATATAAATTTAATGATATCGTTATGAGTAGTTGGGGTAAGAAAAAAAGAGAAGGGCATTGATTTTAAATGTTTCAGTTCACTAATTAAATCTGATTCTGTTTTGTTAGTTTCTTGCAGTATATTATTTGCCAAATCCTTTCCTATCGTTGCAAAAAAATTGTTAATAGTATTTAGCGAGTCCTTAGGGTCTTTGCTTTTATTTAGAAGTTCTAAATTATTAGTTTTCCCCTCACCAAGGTTGCAAATACTTTTTAATGTCTTCCACGTTTGTTTTAGATTGGTTTTGTGTTTTTCTAGGGCTTCTTTCTCGCTTTTATTTTTGATGTTTTTTAGAATATAGTTGCAAGTGTTACGGTATTTTACATAGGTATTCTTTATACAAGGATCGTTAGGGTTGTGTCGGTAAAGTTGGTGTAAAGTGTCTCTTTTTTTTATGGATTTCATCAGGTTAGGAGTTATCCATGTTTTTAAATTATTTTTATTATGCGGTACATTTATAATGGTTTTACATTCATGAATTATGTTAGTTAACGTGTATGTTACGTATTCTGCTGCTTTGTTTGGGTCTGATTGTTGATACAGTAAACTCCAGTCAAAAAGTTGTAGTTTATCTCTAAGTTCTTTATAGTTTATTCTAGTTTGTACTTTAGGTTTTTTTATTATTGGTATATTAGTTGTCCTAATTGCAACTAGAGCTGTATCGTGATCAGTGATGCTCGACTGGCAGACTAGTGCTGTTGCCTTTTTACGTGTTTTAATCATGACATGGTCCAGACAACTTGTTGAGTGCGTTGGATGGTGGTAAGCTGGATAAAAACCGTGGATGGCCATAAAGGTTAGGTATTTATCAGAGTTTCGATCAGAATTTCCAATCTTTATGTCAATATTTAGGTCGCCTAACAAAATATTTGTGGTAGTTTTGTTGTTAGTAAGTATCCCATCCAGTGTTTCTAAAAAGTTATCGATATTGTGAAAGCTAGGAGAGCGATATACAGCTACAACTGTGAGTTCGTTCCCAAGCTTTAGAGTAAGACAGTTCGCATCTAGTATAGGTGGTTCATGGATGATTATGTTTCTCAAACTTTCTTTAGTGAAGATAACAATGCCATCGTTTTGGTTAATGTATGTTTTTGAGCAGTAGTATTTATACCCAGGCAGTGTAAATTCGGGATGGTCTTTGTGTAGCCAACATTCAGTTAAAACAATAATGTCTACTTTAAAATCTAAACGACTTAGGAATACAGAGAGGTCATCCAAGTTCTTTCGAATACTGCGTATGTTTTGTGTAAGAATTGTCAAGTCAAGTTGGGATAAGTCAAGTTTTTCTGCACAAATCTCAGGCCTGTCTACATAGAAGTTGCGAAATATTGTTAAGTTGTCCACATCATCCATAATGCGTTGCATACTCTCCATTATCTATTACTCGAGTAAATGAAAGGAGAATAAATACATATCCATACATATACATACATATATATGTATACATATAGATACATACACGCAAATGCGTAGTAAATGGACACTCTTAACCCGCTCCGCAACCTCAACCGGTATCAGCTTGAGTCTGTTTATTTTGTAGGTAGTTATAGTTTTGTCAATGTTTTGTTTGTAAATAATAAATATATAATAAGTACGTAAGGGTGGATATATAGTCAGGAGTTTTATATGGTGTGGTGTGGGTGTTTGTAGGTGAGCGTGTGAATGTTTTTCATTGTTGCATATCATAATATAGTATATAAAATAGTAAATAAAATATATAGAAAAATAGTAACCAGTATTATATGTTATATAACCAGTATGTTTTTCATTGTTACATATCATAATATAGTATATAAAATAGTAAATAAAATATATAAAAAAATAGTAACCAGTATTAGAGAAATATATTAATGAATCAGTATGAAATAATATGCAATTGCTAGTATTCAAATATTTTGTGTTATTTTTACATCTAAGATTGTGTGCTAAAAAGTAAGTGTTATTTTGTAAACTATTCTTTTGTTCTTGTTGTGGAATATATGGACATTCGCTAGAAGTTTTAACAAAAGTATTAAGTAACGAAAAACAAACAAATAGACTAAAGATAATTATATAAAAGTAAATGCTTAGAAAAAAAAAACCTAGTCATGCCAGGAAATTCGGTTTTAATGATTCTAAATGGGATTCATCTCTAATTTTAATGTATGGAGATCCATCTTCCTTTCTTAACAGGACATTCCCTTTAGCTGTCCAGCAATACTTGTAGTTAAGTGACTTGCGAAATTCTCGGGCGAGGTAAAAAAGTCGTTTGGTCTTTGATGTTAACTGTTCATTTATAAATATTGGGAGATTTTCATTCAGTCCCAGATGAGTGCTGGCAAGCTTAGTGGATGGATTCAATTTGTTGTAGGTTTTGGCAGCAATCAGAGTTGTGGATTTCAATAGTGTACCCGTGAATTCAATTACAATGGTCGAAGTCTTCTGTTCGGTCCTGTTCGAAAGTCTATAGATATCCCGAATGTCGTGGGCGTTGGTGCTTATTTTTAGACTACTAAAAAGTGATTTTACATGGTTGTAAAGCTGTTCCCTGGTTTCATTTTTCTGTGTAGGTACATTACCGATTTCTAGACAGTATTTAGTTCTATTTTGCTCCAATACTTCAAGCTTTTTGTCCAGGTAGTTGATTCGGTTAAATGCAGTCTCTCGCTCTTTTTCTAGCCCATCTATTTCTTGTTTCATGGTCTGTATTTGAGTACAAAGGTCACTGATATTTTTCTCAATTTCTAGGTTAGATGCTTGGATAGACTGGTTTTGCGATTTAACTGTTATTAAATGTTTTTCCAATATTTCAAATCGCTGGTTATTTGAGTTTATCATTCCTTGAATCATTTCTTTGATTTCATCACGTAATGAGACCGTATTTGAAATATCATCTGTATTCTCATTTGCTACCCTACGACGCTTCTGTCTAAAGTTAAATGAAGATAAGGGAGTCTCTTCTTGCATTCTTAATTTTTGCAGGTCAGTTTCAGAGGCTGATTTGTTTAATGATTGCGGTGTTCTGATCATAATTCTGTCGGCGATGTAAAACTGCGAAGTAAATACGAATAGTGTTTATGTGTGCCGCCCTCTCTTGGCTATAGTCAGGAACTGTTTGTAGGCACGAATTTATCCCACACTTTTTAAACTAATAATTTAATTTAATTTTGATTGTTTGATTATAAGCTGGTTATAATCAAACAATCGTCCATCAGCCCGACGAAAGGATAGTTGATATTTCATATAAAAATTGTTCATTATAGGGTAATTAATTTAAAGGAGCTCCATTTTCTAATTGCGGATATTGATGAGTAGTTACACTATTTGGTAAAAATCTGGAAATTATTCTTAAATACTTAAGGCAGCCTGTTTTTGCATGATATCAATTTTAATGTTATTGATCTTTTCACAGTATCTTTTGAAATTAAAGGTTACAACTCCAGTCCATCCCACTATTATTGGACTTATTGATATATTATATTTATATAGTCTTATCATTTCTCTTTGTAAGGGTTCGTATTTAATACATTTTTCAATTTCTTTATTTCGAATATTATAATCTGATGGTACTGATATATCTATTAAATAGTGTTTCGCAATTTACCTAAAAAACTGTCTATCGAATTTTCAATCATAGTTGCCTATGGTTCGTTGAATGTATAATACCGAATTTCCATACAATACTACAATATCACTGTTGTTATAACTAAATATATAATATTTTAAAGATGTCATTTTAATATATCCAAATCGATTCACAAAACACTTTTTCTATATGGTGGATTTTAAAAGGATGGGACAAATGGAGTTCTGACGTTTTTCCGTAGAATATATGTCCGTGCGGTTCTGTCGCTAATATATGATTATGTTAATACTAGTAAATATGTTACGGTATTATAAATTTATATGTTAGTAGAAATGTTACCTTTATTGGCCTTTGGCACGTAAGAGTCATTAATCCTTAAATTTAACGTGTGTTAAGTTCTAAATGCCGAACCATAAATGTTTCATAATACCATTTAAATATTACTAAATCTCAGGGTGGTATATACGTGGTGGCCGAGTTGGTTAGACCTTGGATTTAAAAAAACTTAGGTCACTGGTTCAAATCCCGGTGTGTACCAATGAGTTTTTAATTAAAAAAAATATGTACATTTGTTTCATTTGTACACCACTATAGTGCATCGGAGAGCACGTTAAGCTGTCGGTCCCGGTTTCACTATACCCACTTGTGAAACTGTTTATAGATGGGTTATTGAGTCTATTCAAAAACATCGCGACGAGCTAGCCACTTGTTCGGTGTAGACTCATACCATCGGCTAGGACGAGGTGGGATTAAAACCCCTCCGCTGGGTACCCTGGGGCCGTCTAGGCCGTCTAGGCGTCTAGGCGCCGTAAGGCACCCGTGATGATATGTATGTGTGTGTAAATCTCAGGGATTTAGTAGTAAAACTGGTCGTCATGGTGGCTCCCTTGTATGGCAGATAATAATTGACAGGTCAATGGAATCAGCTAACCACCTAGTCTTACACTAGTTGGTTATTTAGTGTGTGTTCGGTTCGGTAGTATTTTTCATATTATCATTTCCATTCCATCGCATTTAAGTTCTAAATCTGATATCGAGGTTTAATAAATATTTGTCGTTCTATTGTTAATAAATAGCTGCGTAACCAAACGCACTCTAAGGCCTCATTGTTTAACTTTTTTTTTTGACTATTCATAAATATCTGTAAAGATTTACATGAAATATATGATATGACTTTAACTTCGAAAACCACTTGGTTAAATCTAATAATAATAATGTGAAGAACATTTTACACATATTGACCAGGGGCTTTATTCCGAGTTTTGACACGTTCACCGTCGCGCATTTTGCGTAAAGTACGGGTATTGAATATAAGTTCTATCCTATTAATTATAAAGTTGAAATTCCAATGCTCCACACATGTTCAAACTTGCGAAGAATTCGTGTATTTCAAGATGGCGGCATTATTAAGCCAACCTAATACATACTATATAACCATTGGAATAGAGCTTATATTTTCATATTTATAGGTTGCGCAACGTCTTGTCGTGATTAGCGGTTGCAAGCTCGGAATAAGGCCACTGGTCGCAATTCGCTTGCACCAACTACACTGGAGAGAAATGAAAAGGGGTCAGTAACATAAGCCTCAATTTCTCGAAAACTAAGAATGCTAGCTTATTGAAATAAAGAGTGTTTCATAGATCATTTATTAGCACTTAAATATAATTATTAAAAGTTATTGGTTGCTAATCATTTAACTTATTAAAAACGCAAAAAATTAAAATGCATCAATTGAATAGAAAAACATAAATTGTGAATATAATAATACATCTTTTATTAAATAAGTATAATTTTATTTTAATACTTTGTATTACCTCCGTGAGCCGTCAATACCGAAGCCATGCGGTTTGGCATACTATAGACCAAGTTTCGGAGGCGATGCTGGGGAATATTTTCCCATTCCTCTATTAATGCATTTTTCAGCTCACGAAGCGTAATTGGAGGCGTGTTTCGTTGCCTCACACTTCGTCCGAGCTCGTCCCAGGCATGCTCGATAGGATTTATATCGGGACTGCGAGCTGGCCACTCCATTGGATTGATACCCACTTCTTGCAGGTAATCATTCACTATTCTAGCAGTATGGGGACGGGCATTATCATGCATAAAAATGGTATTCTAACCCATGCTTGACATAAATGGACCGACATGCTCATTTAGAATTTCTTCCACATATCTTTCGGCATTTAAAGTGCCGTTTTCAATTAGCACTAGCTCTGTGCGACTCTCCGAAGAAATCCCAGCCCACACTAGTATCGAGCCTCCGCCGTATGCAACTTTTTCTTCAATACAGGCTTGTTTATAACGTTCTCCTGGTCTTCTGTACACTCTCAGCCTTCCGGCGTGTTTATAGAGCATAAATTTGGACTCATCTGAAAACATTACCTTTGACCAATCGTCGAGAGTCCAATTCAAGTGCTCGCGCGCATATCGCTGTCTTGCTTCACGATGTTCGCTCTCTAGTTTAGGGCCATTTGCAGGTCTATATGGCTTCAAATAAGCTTCAGCAAGCCGTCGCCTTACAGTCCATACACTTGGGTTACTTCCTCGAAGGAGTAGGAACTGATATCTCAGTGCAGCTCCCGTAAGAAATCGATTTCGGAGCATTGTGGTGACTAAGTATCGATCTTCTCGTTCTGTTGTACATCTAGCCTTGCCTGTTCCTGGTCTGCGTAGGTTGGATCCGGTTTCCCGGAACCGTTGGACAACTCGCTGCACCGTCGATAATGATACACCGACTGTTCTTGCTGTATCACGCTGGCTCCGCCCGTCTTCCAGCATCGTGATGATTCTCGTACATTCTTCAGGTGTGAGCGACATGATTAGCTTTTTAATAATGAATATTTTATATCTGGAGCACTTTTTATAACATTTTTTTATGACAGGACAAAAACAAAAGCAAATATAAATGCATTGAATACTTAGTTCTATTTTCATAAAAATCCATTTTTTTTTGTTTTTAGCCTTTTTGATATTACTTAATAACAACCAGTACTTTTATTTTTTTTAAATATTCGTTATTAAATAAGCTACAAACTACTTTATATTTCAATAAGTTAGCATTCTTAGTTTTCGAGATATTGAGGTTTATGTTACTGACCCTTTTTCATTGCTCTCCAGTGTATGTATATCATAAACAAAGATACTAATACATTATACTAGATGATCCGCGCAACTTCGTCTGCGTAACTTTAACCGTTTACGCAGGGTACGCTCTCAAAAGGAATAATTTCCCCCCGTTTTTGCAACATTTTTCCTTATTCCTCCGCTCTTATTGGTCATAGCGAGTTGTTATGTACAGCCTTTGTCGATATATGGGCTATCCAACACTAAAATAATTTTTCAATTCCAATCAGTAGTTCCTGAGATTATCGCGTTCAATCAGTAGTTCCTGGCATTAGCGCGTTCAATCAGTAGTTCCTGGCATTAGCGCGTTCAATCAGTAGTTCCTGGCATTAGCGCGTTCAAACAAACAAACTCTTCAGCTTTATAATATTAGTATAGATTATGATATATCAAAATCTATACATATCATAACATCGTAGACTTTCCTTATCTGCAGGTACATTGAAGATTTTTGCAATATAGTACTATATATATAATACTAGCTGACTCACGCTACTTCGTCTGCGTAACTTTAACCGTTTACGCAGCGCACGCAGCGGAAACTCTCACAAGGAACAAATTTTCCCCGTTTTCCCAACATTTTTCATTGATGCTTCGCTCCTATTGGTGGTAGTATATGTTATATAGCCTATTGCATTCCTCGACACATAGGCTATTCAACACAAAATAAATTTCAAAATCCGTTCAGTCGATCCAGAGAAATGCCTACAACTTTACAAACTTTATATCTTAATAATGTTGTTTTTTTTACAATATAATATTTTTTTAAAGCCTTAAGGATCATTTATAGAACTAATTTTTAAAATAAAAAGGTTAATTAAATTAATAAATGAATGCCTATATGCTTAAAATTACTCCAACATATATATTTTGTCTTCGTATCAAGCAAATAAAACACTTATACAAGTGGCGGGGTCTAAATCGTGAGTTTAGTAAAAAGTTAAAGTGAGTTCTAAACATTTTTTATACTTTTCTTTTAAGTAAAATATCTTAATATTGTTCTATGGGCCACACTAAAAGAAAAAAATACATGTTTCAATATTTTCATCATAGAACACAATATAAAAATATTACATTATAACAAAAAAAATGTCTAATTTATTTTAGAAATATAATTTTCTGTTTAAGGAGGAATTAAGTGAAGAAGAGTTGAGTATCCTTTCCCCCAATTAAATATTAAGCTTCTAACATTTTACATTAATATAACAAATACGCCTAGTATAATCTTATAATATTTAACAATTAAAATATAATTTATTAGTAATTATATAATATATTTTGAGATACCTAATTGGCTTCAATATTGTGTGAATTCTACTTAAATTAACACCTGCGTCCTTGTCAAATACAAAACTTTTTTGTAGCTTTGAAAAACTTTTCAAATTTTTACAGTAGGATTTTAATAAATTATATTTAATTAGGTGATTTTTGTATTTACTTTGTTGTATAAAAAAGTTTAACATGTCCAACAATTTATGTAAGCTTACTTAAAAAATAACAAAATTAAATATAACCTACTTTGAACATTTTTATATTAAGAAATTATGTTTTTTTTTATATTAAAGGCTCTTCTTCTTCATACAAAAGAACTTCTAATATTACAACTTGTCTGTTATTCGAAGTTTAATTATTATTTACTGAATCATTTTATGTATTTTTATAACAAAAAACATAATACTTAAAAAAATATTATATAAAAAAAATAAAAAACTACCTATACAGACCTCCAAAACGAATGGGTAAAGTTGCTTGTAACCAATTTTCTTCATTTATTTATTTATTTTAAATTCTTTATTGCACAAAATTGTACATAGGCGAGCTTAATGCCTTGGGCATTTTCTACCAGCTAACCTTTGAGAGAGTGAAATATGCTTAGGGTGCGGAACTTTCGATAGAAGGATATACATATAATTTTAACAATGATGCATAACAATACTTAAACTACTTAAATACTGTATATAATATAAAAAATGTAATACATAATGTAAAACATAAACATACATACCATACCAAACAAAAATTGTCACGAGGACCTGGTTTAAGCGTTCAGCCTCCGTAGTGTGAGTTTTTTTAACGTTTACTTTCGCGTTAACTATACTACCGCGTTAACATTTTGACCAATCACACGCTCGCATTTCTAGTTCTCAAAATTTCCGCTTGGAGCGCTGAACCATTTCCCATACAAATTTTAGTTAAACGCAAAGTAAAAGTTAGAAAACTCACACTAGGGGTACAGATAATGAACAGTTTAAACACCCCGATGGAAGGGGCTGATCTTATAGTCAGAGGAAGCAAATTTATCATTGAAATTTTTTTTTTTTTTTTTCTAATGTCTGTCGTAAATCATTATCTAAAGATTCCATGTAAGTAAAAAACTTCCAAATTGTGCTGGTGCGTATAGCATTAATTAATTTCGGTACAAATAAACAATATTTTAAAACCGCCATTACTACATGGGAATTAAGATTTTTTAAACGAAATGAATGTTTTTTAAATTGATTATGAATATTTTAATGTTGGTACGTAAAAGTATTTCTGTTGTCGGTAATATATATTTTTGGTATAAAAAAAAAATATTACACCCAACAGAGAAATATTAATTATTATAATATCCAACATTTTTTTTTAAATTCTGCAATAAACAGTAGTCGAGTATTACTGGAAGTACAAAAGCTCACTTTGTATAAAGAACTCGCGAGAGCGTCCTTAATAAAGAAAATATACCCAGTTAGTTGAATTTTTCTAGGTCCTTCCTTTAATTATTAGTTAATTAATAGGTAGTATAATACAATAAAGATCTACATTAATTAAATATTAATGAGGAAAATATTGTTTTATGTTGAGTACTTTCATATACCTTTTTTCTTGTATAAAGATAAACTAATATTTTTATTTAAAAAAATTTTTTTTTTTTTTGTTTAAAATTACAGAAACATAAATAAATTATTGATTTTTAATAATTATTTTACTAATCTGATGTATTTGTTTAAAAACATTATTGATAAAGTGGACTGGTTGTCTACCAGTCAAGCTTCGGGACAAGTAATAAAAGTTTTGAGGTAGGTGCATGCTAATATTTACAATTGGTACTTCTTGAGAGAATTTTTCATTAAATAATCTATCAAGAATATCCATTGAATTAATTACTAGAAAATAAGTAAGAAAGTAAAGTAAAAATGACAAAAATATCAGGTCCAAGGAAATGATTGACCTCAAATAAATATTCCAGACCGCGTCACATATTAATTTGTTTTCCTATAAGGGGACTAGTCTTATTTACTACCCTAATTACTTCTATCGTTATAACGAGGCAGGTCTGTCTTGTAGCATTCAATTCAATATACCCATTTAGTCAACCAACTCTGTTTTCACTTCATCAATTAACTAACCAAATATTATCATTGAAATGAATTTACTATACTAAAAACCCCACTAGAAAAAAACGTATAGCACCCTCGTCATCTCGATAGTTAAACTTTCAGTGATTTATATTGAATATCTTGTAAAGTACAAGATAAAATTAAAGCAAAGCTAATGATTTTAACATATCAAAACCCTAATATTTATACATTATATCATAGACTTTAATAATAAATGCAAATAAAATAAATATATTATTAGAACTATTAAATGAAAAAATAAATCTTTAGTCTATGATTACAACAAAAACCACATAAAACACGTCTTCTTTTGTTACACACACAACACTGCCACTTGTCATCATGAGTCCCTGTAGTGTCCATAATCTGAAACTAATAATCTTGTGTACAGCATCATGTTATTTACATATAAAAATACAAAAAACACCAATAACCAACAATCTTTTGTCAATACCTAATAAATATCTCAATATTTTTAAATAAAATCAATTAAAATTGATTTAATTAAAATCATAATACATTAATATTATCGTCATTCATAAACCCTATTTAATAAAAACACACCTATTTCCAATACCAAAATAATCTATCTATAAAATCGCGCCATCTATCTATAAAAATTAGAACTATTAGTTTCATACCATTCCCATAGATGTCGCTATAATACTAAACAAACATTATCACATTATAGCAATCACATTTTTTTTTTAACTAAATTGCCAACCTTTAACATATTATCCACATTTAATATAGACTATTTTATTTTGTTTTAATATTTTCTTCTCTATAAAGATAATATTATTTAATATGCTTTTATTAACATCAAAGATTCACGTTCCATGTTGAATTGATATACTGTGTTCAAATCAGAACTGAGATAAACTATCACTAGGAATATGTTCACTCGCAGCAATCATATCAAATAGCACGCTTCTCCTTCACGCCATACACATGTTTTTGCTAACTACTCATCAAACTCTATACTTAACTTCTGCATCTTTTTCTGGCATGAAACATCATCATCCAGACACCCATCTCTAATTGCTATCTAGCACGCTCCCTCGTCAAATTTTCTCTCTTCATCGCCTCGCCATCTTATGCTGCTCGAAAGGATAGCACATGTTTTTTTTCCTCTCTCGTTCGCATGAAACACATTACACATATTTTAATAAACACAATAATAGTACAATTAAAAATTTAACAAGACTATACCCTAAGTTTTTATATAACTTATTAACAATCTTCTACTCTTTTTTAAACATTTTATTTTTTTATTATTTTTTTTATATGATTTATTTTGATTAATTTATGTATTTTTTTTTCATATTTTATCCTTTTTTTTAAAAAAAAAAAAAAAAAAACAATACTAGATTATTCCTTTTAACGTATATTTACAACTTTTATTATAAAAAAAATAAAAAAATTTAGATTAATTGAAATTAAATTATACAATATACATTTATATATTTATATATTTATATTATTATTCTATATTTTTTTATATACTATCCTAACCAATTCCTATTATTAAATCATTTAACTTCTAATTAATTGGTATTTTATTGCATGTTTATTTACAATTAATAGACTTTGTTTTAATTATGTATATATATATATATTTAAAGATAATCAATCATATTCCTAATTCTTCCCAATATATTATATTTTATGCTCTATCAATGAACTTCTTCATTCTATTTACATGTATCATATCATATACTCTTCTATTATTTATTCTTTTCTCTATACAATATACTTTATCATTTATTTTCCTAACTATCCTATAAGGTCCTACATAGCATCTCATTAATTTCAAACTTCTCCCTGTTATTCTTCTTGGTTTAAAAACCAACACTTTATCATTCTCATTATATTCTATGGGCCTTTTACGTTTGTCATACTGTATCTTTTGTTTATTTTGACTCTTCTTTATATTTTCTATGGCTAATTGTATCATTCTCTCTGACAGGCAACCTCTCTCTATAGAATTTAAATCATTGGACCTACAACGTATATTCAAATCTTCATCTCCTGGAAATATTGCATTTCGTCCATGAAATATCATATAGGGTGATAATTTTGTACTTTCTTGCACACTCACATTATATGCATACGTCACTAATGGTACATACATACACCAATCTTTTTGATTTTCTTGAACATACATCGATAGCATCTGTAATAAGGTTCTATTAAATCTTTCTACCAAACCATTCGATTGTGGATGGAATGCAGTAGTGAATCTAGATTTTACTCCAAAATCCCTTACCGTATTCTTAACTAAATTTGATGTAAACACTGCACCTCTATCCGATATCAACTCTTTCACACATCCCCACTTGCAAAAAACTTCATTGACTAAGAAATTCGCTACTACATTCGCATGCGGATATTTAATTACTTTAGTTAAAACATATTTTGATGCATACTCTACTGCAACAATAATATACTTGTAGCCATGAACGCTCTTTCTTAATGGGCCTACTAAATCAACTCCCATTTTCTGCATAATACCATTCACTTCTATTGGCTGTAACTTTGCTTTATGGAAATCTTTCTTTCTCTCTTGACATTTTGTGCAGCTACGAACATATTTCTCAACTATTTTTTCCGCTCCTTTTATAAAATATCTATCTTTAAACTTACCGTAAGTTTTTTGTAAACCTAAGTGAGCTCCAGTTAAAGCTTGATCGTGTAACTCAAATAAAACCTCATATAAGAGTGATTTTGGTAATACTACTACTTTTCTTTCATACTCATACCATCTTATACGTTTATACAAAATATTATTATTAACAAAAAAACCTTTATATTCATTTTTCGCTCGTTCCCTTAGCTTATTAATAAACCGCATACAATATTCATCTTCTAACTGTTTTTCGGCCATCCTATCTATACTTATTGCATACACTTTCTCTTCAAAATCACATCCTAATGGTTTATTCTCTTTCATTTCTTTTAAAGGATTCCTAGACAAAAAATCTGCTATTACATTCTGTCTTCCTTCACAATGTACAATATCAAAATCATATTCCTGTAATTGTAACACCCATCTAGCTAATCTTCCATTCATATCCTTTTTTTCTTTTAGCCAACATAAAGCCTTATGATCTGTCACCACCTGAAACTTCATACCCCATAAATAATGCTTAAAGTACTCTAATGCAAATATTATCGCTAGGCACTCTTTCTGTGTCATACAATATTTTATTTCTAAATCAGTTAACTTCCTCGATGCATACAATATAGGAAACATTTTCTTTTCACCTTGCATTAAACATGCACCCACAGCATATCCCGATGCATCTACATATACTCTTATTTTTATAGCCTAAACCTACCTTATATCCTAAACATATATTTATTAATTTGTCATATTGCTTCTTCTCAAAACCTATCTTTTTATATATACTACTACCTAGATCATTAATTAACACGTCATTATTTGACAAAATAATTGGGACTTTATTCTCAACAACTTTATTTATCACTATCGAGATATCATTACTAGACTCTAAACTCGGAATGGGGACCTCATCAGCTAAATTATTATTTAATACTACACTTGACTGTGCTACTGCTACTTCTTCAAAATCTATAACATTATTTTTTTCATAAAACATCTCCTGATTATCTTCTTCCTGTACCACTATCGGCTCTATATCAACTTTCTTCTGTATTTCCCTAACCTCTTCTTCAATTATCAATATTTTATCTTCTTTAATGTCTACTTCTTTCGTATTACTACTATCTTTCCCATTACTAATCAAAGACTCTATATTTTCTATTAATAAATTAACTGAAATGTCTATTATAGACGTAGGTGAAAAATTACACTGACCTGAATTTAGCGTTGATATGGGGGTGATTTCATTTCGCTCTAAAGTCACCACATCGTCCACCTGTCCATATTGTACACTGGCACTGTTGTCCACGACACTGGTAACACTTCGTTCCACTTCTGCATTAACTCCACTAGGCCCGCATCTACTGTTCCTGTACACACGCTGTTGCTGTTGCTCGTATGGATTCCGTACTGGTGGCGCGAATCTGTTAGGTGGACTCGCCCTCGGTCTTACGTTGTATCTATAATTTTTATTATATACATTATGTGAATTTGGTATAAAATTATTAACTTGCGGTATATTTTGATTCCTATAACATTGTTGACTAACGTCCCCACACGCATTATAATTAAAATTACCTTGAGTTGGCATTACTGTTTTTCCTAATAAATTATATGTTGTACTATTATTTGCCGCATATACATTATCAAACTGTATAATTATTTCTTTTATCCTATTCAATGTTAAATGTCCCTGATACGCGAAGTTTTGTTTGTGATCAATATTTAATCCTTTTATGAAGGTATCACATATGATTTTCTCATCTTCTACTTTCGCTTTTTTCGCCAAAGCGCATATTTTATAATAATACTCCAATAACGACATATCTTTTTGAACTAAAGTAAAGAATAGTCCCATATAGGATATTTGACACTTAAATTCTTGTTTAAGCATCGATACTACCTCATCATAGTCTGTACACTCCCTAATAGTATAATTATAGTATGTTAAAGCTGGCCCTTTTAAATAAACACATATAGCCGCTTTCTTTTGAGCATCGTCCCATCTATACAATGCCGCCATTCTGTTAAAACATACGATGAACTCCTCAACATCTTCATTAATATTCCCCGAAAAGTATTCTACCTCTGCCATTTTTATAAAATATAAACCACTGACCTGATCACCGATACAATTACCAATATAAAACTCCTTTAGATTAGTTATTTAAAATTATTTCTTCATTCCTCCATATATATATTTTTCTTGACATCCGTTTGACAATCCTCTTATTTTTTCTTTCTTCGATTCTATGCACTCACATACAATGTTCAATATTATACCTTTATGTACCTTTTTATGGGTTTTCTTTACCTTACCCGGCGCCTCCACCAATTTGTAACAGCCGTTTTTGTGACTGTTACATTACCTACCTAACTATTTGGGAATACATTAAAACTATTATTATTTTTGGACTTGTTTTATTAAGTAGTCATCCAATATCATTTATATTTTATTTATTACAAATTAATATGTATTTATTAATATATTTAAATAACTGCAGGCGTTTGCTGCTTTTCCTAACCTAACCCGAACGAATAATCTACTCCTTCTACTGTCTCCCGTCACAATGTCCGTGGACCTTCAAATTATTTAAAAATAGGAAATTAATTTAAGAATAATATGGTCAGCCCTCTCCAGCCAGTACCATAGGTTGCGTTCCTAATACTAGGGGTTACAGTACTGTGTGCTGTGTAGGGTGGAACTGAGTCCTCATAGCACTGGTACACCTTTTAAAAAAGTCTGCCTATTTTGTGTATAAAATTTAAAATCTTAATTGTAGGTCTAGGCTAAGAGTTTGCTTAATAAATAAATTATTATTATTAAAGTTACATGCTGAGCTACAAATGTACTATAATATAATAATAATACAAAACAAAAGTTCTATAACTTTTGACAAATCATATTTTATCGAACTAACTAAAACTAAAATAGTCACGCCCTTGTCCCACGTCCTGGCATAACTCTCTCGCTTCCTTCACACCCACAACTCTCTTCATACAAGCTCTACGGTTATATTTTATCAAAGTACTAAATTATTTTTGATTACGTACCTAATTAAATTGTATTTATTTGAAAAGTATAATATTGGGGAAAATACTAAAAGTAGAATAAATTTATTTGAAAAGTATAATATTGGGGAAAATACTAAAAGTACAATAAATTTTATATTATTACTTACGTATAAGAACTTGTATTAACTGAAAGGATTTGCTTATTTATCACTAAAACTAATGCTAATGCTAGATTTATGAAATATGCATAGTATATTCTTTTTGTATCTTATTTTTTACCAACAAAAACAGTTTAAAAAAAAAGGTTGCCCCAGCCTAGTGGTTAAGTCACTGCAACTGTTAATAAGGTTAAGCAGATGACAACAAAGCTGGACCTGGGATAGGTGACCGCTTTATACAACGAGGCTATACCATCATAAATACCGTAACAAGCTCGCCACTTGTTATCGAATACCATCGGCAAAATAAGGATGGGTTAATCCCTCCGCTGGGTACCCTGAGGCCGTTTAAACGGTTTTCGGCACTCGTGATGGTATTTATTATTATTATAAGAACAGTTTATTTTCAGGAAAGTTAAAATCTGTGTAGCGGCAGGTGTTGACACAATTAGCAATTTAATTGTTTCACAATTTGAAAGTGGAATGTATGTTTTATAAAGGCTATAAAGGTAGTGCCTAAGAAAATTGTAATGCATATGGACTAAGAAAGAATAAATGAATACCTAACTAAACTTGGGTGTTTCTACTTGTATCTTGTAAAATTTTATAATATATATTATATTATAAGGATAAATTATAATAACAATTTCCTGGAGGGTGGGCCTCGGAAATTTAAATTTAAGAATATCTTAATAGGGAAGTTATGGTTCGAGAGCCACTCCCCAGAAATAAAAAAAACGTGTTATTAATAAAAAAAACTTGTGTCTTCTAAAAAATGCTGAAATTACCAATATTATAACAACTTTACCTAAAGCATTAATTTTGCGATATTTAGTTTTTATACAAATTTCAACTATTTCTACAAAAGCGACCTCTGCCGTTATATAATAAAAATATTTTCACGGGTGCCTTACGACGCCCGAGACCGCCTAGACGGCCACAGGGTACCCAGCGGAGGGGTTTTAATCCCACCTCGTCGTAGCCGATGGTATCAGTCTTCACCGAACAAGTGACTAGCTCGTCGCGATTATTTGGATAGACTCAATAACCAATCTATAAACAGAGTCACAAGTTGGTATAGTGAAACCGGAACCGACAGCTTAACGTGCTCTCCGAAGCACTATAGTGGTGTTGTCAAACAAATGTACATATTTTTTTTAAATTAAAAACTCATTGGTACACACCGGGATTCGAACCAGGGACCTAAGTGTTTTTAAGTCCAAGGTCTAACCAACTCGTCCACCACGTATATAATATACTAATATTATGAAGCCGAAGAGTTTGTTTGTTTGAACGCGCACTACTTAGGAACTACTGGTTCGAATTAAAAAAATTCTTTGAGTGTTGGATAGCCCATTTATCGAGGAAGGCTGTAGACTACATAACATTACTCTACGACCAATAGGAGCAGAGAAACAATGAAAAATGTTGCAAAAAACAGGGGAAAATTATATAATCATTTTGAGAGCGTAACTTTAAACGTAAACGGTTAAAATTACGCAAACGAAGATGCGCAGATCAGCTAGTATTTAATATGTTAATATCGTTATTTCTGGTATACAAATAGTACAAGCAAACAGCTTAGTTTGTGCCCAGGATTTTATGTGTGTAAAGTCTTTTATATTATTATTTCATGAACAGCGTTTCTTTAACCGCCCTTTAGTTATTATTTTTATTTTTTTTATTTTATTTATTAAACTTTATTGCATAATACAAAGGCGAACTTAATGCCGTTGGGCATTATCTGACAGTCAAACCTTCGGGACATTAAAACATTAAGTTTAGGTAGTGTGCAATACATTTATTTATTTATTTATATTTATAAATAAATACATATATACCCATATGAATTACATATACAAGTATTATACACGTATAATATACTACATATCATACAATATACATATTAATATATAAACAGTATAATGACTAATTCGATAGTTGTTGGGATTTATTTACAAAGTGCTTATAAACCATTTTCTTAAAAATAAATCTATTTGAAGCATTTCTTATAACAAGAGGCAGTTTGTTCCACAAGTTAGCGGCTACTACACTGAAGAAATTTGAAATAAAACTTATTTTAACAGTCTAGTAAATAATATACAAACGTAAGCACTACTTGGGTTTCTGGCCCATAAACCTTGGGAAGACAAGTGGTGACGTCAGCGTGATGAACGTCGAGACCAGGTTACCATGACCAGGAATATTTGTCTTGGAGTATATTATTATACCTACTGTCTTTGGAACAAGCCGAACAAGGTACTTTTTTGTCTAGCTTTTATAGACTCAGATTCTCCCGTCATATTATTTTTATAGTAAATATACTGGCCTACCCATGCCTTTTAGGTGTCCTTCCTCAATTTTTTTGCGTGTTTTTAGGTGTCAACACTTTAATAAAAAAAATGTCAAAATACAAAATTTCACTATTATAGCTTAACTCAAGCCTAAGATTAGTTTACAAACATCCTCACTCATTTTTGTCGAAATATGGAAAATGAAAAATGTTTATTATAAATTAAAACCATTTTTTTAATATCATAGAAAAATCTATGTACATATTTTCAAGGGATTTTTATTGTATTTTATTAAGGTAATTTTGTTTAATCCTCTACTAATCACTTGAGCTTAAAGCTTGTAGGGAATTAAAGCAAGATTGTTAAATAAGAGGTTAGATACAATATAAATAAAACGAGAAGACTACTATCATTCATTTACTTTAAGTAAAATAATCACATAAGTATATGTAGTAGGTAAACAAACTACACAAACAAAATAATCAATACATAATTTTAATATAAATAGGAATTAATTAAGCACTCATGGTTGCTTTAATTATTAAATAGAGGGTTAGACGCAATATAATTAATCAAGAAATCTAGAATCATTCATCTACTTTAAGTTAAACAATCACATACGTTGTAGGCAAACAATCTACATCCAAAGCATAATTTAAAATGAACAAAATTAACAAGAATACCTTAATTTAATATAAATTAAATGGGTACTTATCTTGGTTTATTATTCATCCCTTTTTTTAATCATTTAATATTGGAGACGAAAAGCTCAATAAAACCTTGGAGCCGTTGCAGCTTCGCAGGGTGGCATCGTTGAGCGTATTTTACCGCCTATACCATGGACAGTGCTCTGAAGAGCTTTTCTACATTATTCCCCCTTCCCCTTTCCGTTACAGGACAACACGCACTCGTTGCAAAATGCATATGTATACCGTGGCGGATGTACCAACTCGTACTAAACGTTTTGGCGATTCATACATCTGCCGTACTATTAAAATGTGGAATGCTCTACCAGCTTGCGTGTTTCCTTCCTCTTATAACCTAGAGTCCTTTAAACGAAGCGTGAATAGGCATCTTAAGCCAGCATAATGATGGCAACCAGCGGTGCACCTGTATGCATCCGCTTGTTGCTATTATTCCTGGACATTGCATACTGCTTAACATCAGGTGGATGCAAGGTCACATGCTGAGCTCTTATAAAAAAATAAAAAAAACTTTTTACAATAAATAATTAATATTACTTCTTTCGTCAAGCGCAGTCGATCGACTGACTCTATCAAATTTTATTCCGTTCGCCCAGCAACGCCACATACCTACGAACCGAATGGAGCAAACACCAGCTGCAAATGCAGGTACAATTTTCTTATATAGATAGGTATATACAATTCAAATCTTTATAATTAAGCTATATAAAAATAAAACATAAAAGTACATATAAAAAATCTTAGAACATTAACTTTCATATGATAAAACTAAATATATAGCTATAAACTGAGATATATGAAATACTTTAAGAAATCTTCAACTGTCTTTGGTCGACCTTCACACGTCATATTATTTATTTAATATCCTACTTTCATATTGTAAAATGGTCTATTAATTTCCGCGATAATATAAAAATAAAACACGCTATGATTGCCCTACCCCGCCTTTCTCAATTAAATATTATGTGAAACACGTCTCTATTGCTTTTATAAAAGAGTCGACATATAGATTTTCAAGTTTTATTATAATTACTTTACCCCTCACCACGCTGCTTTTTTAAAATAGACCTAGTATTTTTTCGGGTTTAGTCTGTGGGTTCAGCGGTTTTTCAGGAGATTACTGCATTAATTTCTTGTCAAGGTGGTAGTCTCCTTTCAGGGTGCGGTTACGAAATGGGTGGTTTAATTGACGATAAGGCAGAGATTATATTAAAATATACTCGTAATGTAATTCATCTTTGTCGCCGCCCATTTCGTAATCACATCATTTAGTGCCTCGGAGAGCACGTTAAGCTGTCGGTCCCGGTTTCACTATACCAGCTTGTGAAACTGTTTATAGATGGGTTATTGAGTCTATTCAAAACATCGCGACGAGCTAGCCACTTGTTCGGTGTAGACTCATTCCATCGGCTACGACGAGGTGGGATTAAAACCCCTCCGCTGGGTACCCTGGGGCCGTCTAGGCGGTCTCGGGCGCCGTAAGGCACCCGTGATGATATGTATGTATCATTTAGCCGGCATAGTGGGAGCGATCAATGTTTTTCAACAACAATTATTGATTGACCCCATTCATGGACTTTGTATGTCTGCTCACCTCTATACAAAGTCACATGCCGTGCTCCAATAAATAAAAAAAATCTGATGGAATTTATAAAATATATAGATATATAATATATATACAGGGTGAATTTAAAAGGATGTACTTTGGGCTAATATGAGGTTCTGCTGGTCAAATCGAATAACTTTTCCCATGGAACCATATGTCGCAAATGAAAAAAAAATTGGCTTCCCCATACAAATTGGTCATTTTAACATTACTAGTTTGTATGGAGAAGGCATTTTTTTTTCATTTGCGACTCATGGTTCCGTAGGAAAAGTTGTTCAATTTGATCAGCAGAACGGCATATTAGCCCTAAGTACATCCTTTCAAAGTCACCCTGTATATATATACAAAGAGTGAGTCATCGTAATAAATTTGTCTCTATATAGTTTATCTATACTTCTATACTAATATTATAAAGCTGAAGAGTTTGTTTGTTTGTTTGTTTGTTTAAACGCGCTAATCTCCGAAACTACTTTGACCGTTCGAATTGAATAATTATTTTTGTGTTGGATAGTCCAGTTATCGAGGAAGGCTATAGGCTATATAACATCACGCTACGACCAATAGGAGCAAAGATATAGTGGTAAATGTGTAAAAAACGGGAGAAATTATTTCATCTTTGAAGCCTTCCGTTGCGTGCGCCGTGAAAACGGTTCAAGATACACAAAAAATATGTATTAAAGAATAATCTAAATATATATAACTCAAAGGTGACTGACTGACATAGTGATCTATCAACGCACAGCCCAAACCACTAGACGGATCGGGCTGAAATTTGGCATGCAGGTAGATGTTATGACGTAGGCATCCGCTAAGAAAGGATTTTGATAAATTCTACCCCCAAGGGGATAAAATAGGGGATGAAAGTTTATATGATAAAAAAATAACTATTCCACGCGGACGAAGTCGCGAGCACAGCTAGTATTTAATAAAAATGTATTGTATACCAGAACCATGTCATGTCAAGGATTTATGAATAATTTAACAACTGTCGACACGGATTTAATAGATTAATTCCGCTATCCATTACAAGCTCCAACATACTCGTATTGTATCGACTTTTAAATATTGTTTTAATTATTACAATACACTTTTGAGCTTTTATATACAATACAGAGTGGGAAAAAACGAACCGAACGAAAAAGTAACCAATGAGTTTTTAATTAAAAACATTATGTACATTTCTTTGACAACACCACTATATGCCTCGGAGAGCACTAACTTGTGAAACTGATTATAAATGGGTTATTGAGTCTATTCAAAACATCGCGACGAGCTTGCCACTTGTTCGGTGTAGACTGATACCATCGGCTACGACGAGGTGGGATTAAAACCCCTCCGCTGGATACCCTGGGGCCGAATAGGCGGTCTCGGGCGCCGTAAGGCACCCGTGATGATATGTATGTATATAGGTATATCCCAAAGCTCCATCGATCTTGGTCCCCTGCTTGTCACTTACGTCATGCAACCAGTTGCATGACGTAAGTAACGTCGTACAATACGTGCATTGAATTGTTTATTTAGTATATGAGAAAGGCAATAATCTTTCAGTTAATGGCTTGGATAGTATTTCAAAAGGGCAATAAAATAATCATGCTTTTATGTCCTTAACAACTGACTTCTAAATTGTGACAATGGTGACAAGTGAGCCATTAAGGTCAGAATTATTTATTATAAATAAACTTGTACTTAACAGCCTATGTCTAACAGACAGGATAATTCGTTTGGTATCAGTCTTAGACAAAGGAAATATATAGAACTTCTAACAGTTCTGTGCGATTTTATTAATAAAATTGATTGTATGGGGAATTTGTTCACTTTCTAAGAGTATGTACAAAAGGGAATTCAAGCTATGATCGTTTTCAGTAATAATATCTAAATTAAGGATCTTTATTATAATAGCATCGTTATTATAAATTAAAATATAAATAATGGGTTTATACTCTATTTACCTTCAAAACATTTGATTTCCCGACGTTTCGTCCTAGCTGCATTGATCGTGGTCACGTTTATCGTAAATCGCTTTTATACTCGGAATATTTATACATGGTGACTTAGAATGAATGTACTTTAGGCTAATATGAGGTTCTTCTGATCAAATCAATCAACTTTTCCCATGGAACCATGTGTAGAAAATGAAAAATATATTGGTACCCATACAAATTAGTAATTTTAATATTACTAGTTTGTATGGAGAAGGCATTTTTTTTTTCATTTGCGATATATGGTTCCATGGGAAAAGTTGTTTGATATGATCAGCAGAACCTCATATTAGCACAAAGTACATCCATTCAAAGTTGCCCTGTATATTCATTTATAATGACAACACGCAAAAGATTAAAAATCATCTCCATTACCATACTGTTTGTATTAGGCCTCTAAAGTTTTTATAAATAATGCCATAGATGTATACAAATTAAAATGTAACTCTCCATTTCTTGTGATATTTCGATCAATCTACGTATTAAATGTATCTATTATTTTCCATAATCCATATATTTCTTGAGGTATTTTTTGGTTTTTCCATCCAGAGAAAGCCTCATTAAACTAAGCGTCTCTTTTGCAGCGACCCGCAATACGGCAGATAAGGTCCTTAACTAGGTGTTTAAGTTTTGGCATTGCGCCATTGTCTAGAACCAGACAAAAGCTGCCAGTGTCATCCTGCACTGCGCACCTCATTCCCACAGATTACTTTTTAACGATATATTTGTTTATTTAGGTGGGAGAAGGCCTCTATAACTTTGGTAGGCCGACCGACCGACCACGTTAACCTTTTTTATTTATTTATTTAAATCATTATTGCATAAAAAATACTTAATGCAGCTAGGCATTTTTTACGAGTCAAACCTTCGGGACAATCAAAGCAGTTAATATATTAAGTCTCTATAACTTCGTTAGGCCAACCGAACGGTCTCGTTACCACCGCCCATACAAATGCAAAAACCGTCAAATGATCTAGTCTGTTTCGGTTTCTTGTGGAGGTGGTAGTCTCGTTACGAAATGGGTGGTTGAATTGACGATAAGACAGCGAGTATATTAAAATATACTAATAATGCAATTCGTCTTTTTCGCCTATTTCGTAATCGCATCATTTAGCCGGCATAGTGGAAGCGATCAATGCTGTTAATCGACCCCATTCATGGATTGTGTAGGTCTGTTTACCAACAGGTAGATACAAAGTCACATGCCGTGCTCCAGTAAAAAAAATTGGATAAATCAAAAATTTTTTACTTATTAAATAAATTTATAACAATAATTTTAAGAAAACGATAAGACTAACTTTAATAAAGATTTCTCATGCGTTAATATTCCAAATCAAATAACTTTAATCTTTATTAGAGGAGCAAAAGCAATTTTCTAAAAGAGATTATTTTTCACCTTCATTAGAAGTTATGCGAGTAGTTAAGAAAGATTTTCTTCCCAAAAACTTTATTAAAATTAAATCTTTCTATTAGTATAATGTTTTTAAAGACTTTAAATATTAATTACGAACTTAACGTTACATAAACGTTTATCTAGATTTATTTTGTAGAAGGATATTTTTTTAAAATTATGTTATGCATATTCGTATCAAAATTCGTGGGTTCGATCCCAATAGTGGGCAGTTTTAGTTTTACTGGGTGTTAATAATAATAATATATTTTTTATTGAGGCACCTTAGGTTAAACCCAACATATACAATGTTAGGTATTACAATATTTTATATAAAAAACAAAAATAAAAATGGTTTATTCATGAAAGTAAAATTTTTAAGCTACAATTATCTTTAATCTTCTCCCTTTAAGTTTTAGAAAACCTGTCTTAGGAGAAAGCACACTGATCCAGGCTTATACACTTTTGTGTTCCATTTATTAGTAATTATTAGTTGAATTTATGAATATGAATATGCATTGGTGTGATATTGCGTTTGCGCGTGTCCACAAAGATATATTCAAACACTCACAATCAATTATAATAACATAGATTACTTTTTATTTTTGTATCAATGCACATCGAGCCATCTTTTGACTGGGCTCGAATATTCAATAGCCATCGCATCGAGAATAACATTACCATAACTGCGGAGTCTTCTACAATGATGCTGTCCACAACCCCATGACTGCGTAGAAATTGATGAACATCGATGCTACAATATTTATTTATTTATTTATAAGTAAGCTATTTATTCCTTATAATGTACAACCTCATTAAAAATAGTTTTACATAAAGATAAAAAATAAAAGTTAAATTTGTAAAGTCCCATCGCGAATTTGAAAAGTCCAATCTCCTCAGATTTCTTCCATGGAAATCGATGCTAGTTTTGTCCAATATTTCCGAGCAATTTTCTTAAGGTTTCCCATATTTTTGGTGGTCTTACCTTAGGTCTTTCCCCTTTATCAGGTCCATTTAGTTCTCTAGGTGTTATTGAAAGAAGACATCTTTCCAAGGCTTGTTAACACGTTTTACACAATATTAGTGTTTAATATATACCTACAATAAAATACTTTTTCTGGAGTATGTACAAAGAATATACATTTCAGTTACCTATCCTTTGAATTTACAACCGCATGAAACATCCAGAGTTCCAGAGTTCAAAGTTACCTATTTGCCACTACAGTAGGCACCAGACACTACGATTTAATACAAAGCAACATGCAAATAAGATGAAATCCCAACTTTGAACATAAAGGATTACTTCAAAGAGATCTGAAATTTGAATAGACAGGCCATTGGCATTGCTTCAAATGTTGGTAATTAAATTTATTTTCGCCTCGGGCTGAAAGGTTTTTTACCTTTAATTTATTTTTTTCTGATGAAATTATAGGACTACTTCGAACAATGATGAGTTCTATAGAATCAAACTCCATTATCATCTCATCTAATAATTACAACTAGAGGATTTTGTTATTTTGTCTATAGTCTCCATGGGCTATTGATTGTGCTCTATTAGCAATCATGTATCAATTGTTTTTTTTTATATAAGAGATGTAATTCTAACTTAACCCACGTGATGGTAAGCAGTGTGCTGTAGGGTGATTACGCGTCTTAAGTTCGCTCGCACGCCAATCGTTATGACGTCATTCTGACGTAGATCAAGCTTGGCTTCTTAACAATGGCTCCAAAAATTTATAAAAAATTACGTCATAACGATTGACGTGCGAGCGAACTTAAGACGCGTAATTACCCTGAAGAGTCCAGCAATTAAAGCAAAGGTTATTTTTACTATTTCAATTCATCTTGTAACATAGAAAATTTGTCTCTGCGAGATATAAGCGCCATCTTACGTAATAAATACGAACTAAATAAACATCTATTATTTGAGTTAGGTAAAATTAGAGACTATGTTGCCATCTAGTGGCTAAATGTCAGAAAATCCATAGCGGATGTCAATAACGATCATATTATTGTTTATAAACGCACAATATGATACAGAATCATTTTTAGTCTAGTAAATATATTCAGTTAATTATTATATTTATTTAGATAATTAAATTAGTTAATTAAATGCTAATCTAAAATAGAAGATACAATAAACTCTTGTGTTGAATGCCCGCGCATTGAAAGAAAGTTTGTGATTGCTCAAAAAATAAAATAAACCAATCACAACGATGCGGGTAAAAAGTAGTCCGTGAAATAAAAAGGAGCGCAAGTAGAAGCGTCCCGCATTTTTATATCTAAATTCCTAGTAATATTATCTTTTTAAATTTATTAAGTGCAATTTTTAAAAACCCGAATGTAAGTGTAATAACGTATAAATCGAGTTCAAAGCCTGTGATTCAAATATTAATCGGATTGAATTTCACAGGGGTTCCTAGTACCCGGTTAAAGTTAGCCATGCGTGAAATGTCCGCATAGAATCGTCTAGTGCTGGTGAAATAAAAAAATGCGAGTTCTATCAGGTGCTGAGGAATTGCTTGATCGACCGAGGACAGATGCAGGACACCATCCACGTCACATCTTCGTCGTGAGGCTGGTGCTGCTGCCAAGAGTGTCTCGGGCGTCTCCTCATCCCATGTGGAATCCTTGGCCTAAAAGGTGACCTATATGTTTTAATCTAGTGTTCAGGCACTTGCTATACGCTTAGGCGGTTGTCCCTTTTAGGCAGTGTCGCTGAACGGCATCACCAAGGAAGACTATAACCCGTGTATCAAAATTGTGATAAACTATTATTTAAGTTTTACCTTTAGTCTTAAGTTAGTTTGTAAGTTTTATTGTAAATAAACTAAATTTGTGTGATTGTGTAGTGTCTGCTTTAATTCCACCTCTGTCAAGGCGCCCTGAGAGTTGTAGAGTCCCTTTCCTTGAGCCGGTGGTAGCAGATTCTCTTATCTCGAGAGGGATAAGAAAATCGGTTACAATCTAGTACAAAAAAATATCGTTAGGTACCCAAGTTTTTGAGGGCTGTAAGAATAGAAATGAAGATTACTTATCAATATCAGTTATATTTAGTTATTAATCTCTTAATATAGTATATTTGTTAAATGCCACGACATTCATACGTACATACATTACTTGCTCTGAATTTGCCCAGGTTTTCATATAATATAAGTACTTAGATATATTATTGATGAAAATAAAAGAAGTGAAAGTCAAAATGAGTGCCAAGGGTGCGTTTGGCTAGGCTGTCATTAAATCAACAAAATATACCCAACTTCACCAAATAACATGTCACCAAATATATTGTGTAAGATTAAGTAGTTAGCTGGCTCTATTGAGCTGCCAATCGTTATCTGCACTGAAAGTGCTACGAACGTAGCACTTTCAGTGCAGATAACAAGTAGGCGACAACTTCATTGACTTTATGTGCTAAATATGCACTATAAGTAATCTTTATAAATAATAATAAAATAAATACTATCACGGGTGCCATTTTGAGCATTACCGAAATGGTAACCTGTCTCTATATAAATTTCGATATAATAAATATATATCGGGACGAGGTTTCCGAGCGGGGCTACGGCTACCGCGGTACCGCAGTCCTCGTACGTCGAGACCTTGTCCACGAAGAGCTACCGCACGTGGAGTTCGATTACATCCGCACCATTGGGGTCAGCCTCCAGTTGTCCGGCGTCACCCACAACATCTACGCGGCCTACCGCCCCCCCGGTCCCACGATCGGTACCGCAGACCTCCGACGTCTCTTAGACGGGAAAACACCCACCCTGGTGATCGGGGACCTCAACGCAAAACATCCCGCGTGGGGTTCCCGACTTGTCAACCCAGCCGGTCGGGCCCTCTTCGATGACTCGGAGAGGAAGCGGTACGAAGTTCTCGGACCGGATTCACCGACCCACATCCCTTCGGCGGTGAATCACGCGGCCGACGTTCTCGACATCGCCCTGGCCCAAGCCATAGCGAGCCCAGTCCATGTCGAAGTCCTCTACGACATGGACTCCCGTCACCTACCTCTGCTCGTAGTGCTGGGCAACCAGGTAGACGTCGCCGCCGCGAGAGGGCGGTACAAAACCGACTGGGACCAATACAGATCGAACCTAAACTCCTGTTCCCTTATTGGTCCCCTCATCACGCCGCAAGATGTTGAGGCTGCCACCGGACAACTCATGGAGTCCTTTATTTCGGCCAAGGAGGCGGCAACGCTTAAGCTGCCTCCCCACACAGGCGAGAAACGCCTGGCTCTCCCCTATCCCCTCCGGAAGAAACTACAACACAAGCGGCGACTCCAAAAGCGTTGGGCGGATTTCCGCGACCCCAACACTAAGCGGGAGCTCAATAAAATCTCTGAAGAGCTCTCCGCAGAGATCGCCGCATTCCGGGGGAGATCATGGGAGAACTACATGGACTCCATTGGCGAGGACGGTACCCTAGGAGCCCTGTACCGCCTCACCAGGAGACTGACCCGAACCCCCCTTCCCATCCACCCGCTGGTCGACCGAGCGGGAACAAAACACTACGCCCCCCAGGACAGAGCCGATCTCCTGGGTAGTCATCTAAGGGGGCAGTTCATGCCCTTCCCCTCGATCGACACAGAATTCAACAAACGAATAGTGCATACAGTGCGGCAGTTCATAAATGGTCCCAATCCGGAGCCTCTCCCGGGGCACTTTTTCATATCCCCCGCTGAGGTGGAGCGCGCCGTGCTCCGCCTTAAGCCCAAAAAGGCCCCGGGACCCGATGGGATCACTAACCACCAACTTTCGCAGCTTCCCCGCAAAGCCATTGTGGCTCTCGCCAAACTGTTCAATGGGGTGCTTCGTACTGGACACTTTCCCACCGCCTGGAAGCGGGGGAAGGTCATTATGCTGCCGAAGCCCGGCAAGGACAAACGTCTGCCAAGCAGCTATCGGCCCATAACCCTGCTTCCGCACCCGGCTAAGTTGTTTGAGCGACTGTTCCTCTGGAGGTTAAAGAGCTACGTCGAAATTCGACCGGAGCAATTTGGCTTCCGTGAGGGACATAGTACCACGCTCCAACTAGTCCGGGTGCTGCACCACATGGCGAGCGAGCTAAACGCGGGCCGATCCACGGTCGGAGTCTTCCTCGATATCGAGAAGGCTTTCGATCGTGTCTGGCACTGCGGCCTCGTGTACAAACTCCTCGCCTCGCCTGTGCCTCCCATGGCCACGAGGTTAGTGGCCTCCTTTCTCAACAACCGCCACTTCCACGTAGCCGTGGAGGGAAAGGTCTCAGTGGAGCATCCCATTTACGCTGGCGTACCCCAGGGAAGCTGCCTTTCTCCCGCACTGTATGCATTATTCACCAACGATATCCCCACCCTCTCCGGTCAACTATACGGAGAGGATGATGTAGTCCTGGCGCTGTTCGCGGATGACAGCGCCTACCTTACCTCCCACAAAAATCCCATACTCGCCGCCGAGAAGATGCAGAGGATGTTGGACGTCCTCCCTTCGTGGCTCGACAGATGGCGGATGTCTGTAAACGTTGGAAAGACATCCGCCCTACTGGTTACCCGCCGTCGCCGCCGTCCACCAAACCTGGAACTCTGGGGACAGGAAGTCGAATGGGCCGACTCCATTAAGTACCTGGGGTGTACCATCAACCGGTCGTTGAGCATGAGCCCAATGGCCACACAAGCCATCAACAAGGCCAAGGCCGCTCGCGCTATGCTCCGGCCGGTTTTAAAATCCACCCTCCCACTCCGGGTCAAGGTGTCGGTCTACAAGACCTTCGTCCGTCCCCACCTCACTTACGCGGCACCAGCGTGGCACCAACTACTGTCGGCCACGAACAAAACACGACTCCAGCGCCAGCAGAACATCTCTCTGCGTATGGCGACTGGCGCTCCGTGGTTCGTGCGCAACAAAACCATCAGCGATGACGTGAAGATCGAGCCGTTAGCTGAGTTCGTAGAGCGGCTCGCCCGTCGAATGTACGACCGGGCCGACAACGGACCGCACGAACATCTTCGCGGCATCGCTCCGTTGCACGCACGGCCGCCGAATGGCAGGCCTACGCCGAGAGAGCTTCTCGGCGGCGAGTATTCCCCAAACCCTACCCCACCACCACCCTAAATTCTCCAACCCGGCGCGCTGCCGCCTGTAACGCGCCGGGAAATAACCATCTGGTTGTTAAATAACAACAATTAGGTCCCCCCGTCCTCAGCGGGGGACCACGCGCACACCGCGACAAGTCCCCGGCGGGCTGCCGCCCGCCGAGTCCCTGCACCGGCAACAGGGTCTACCCTAGCCGGAACTCGGCCCCACCGAACAACCGGGGTCGAAAAGACCAAGTAGTAGTAAATATATATAATATAATAAATCGATATAAATTTCGCTGATGGTATTTCGAATTCCCAACAAGTGGCGAGCTTGTTGCGGTGTTTATAAGGTAAAACCTCATTGTATAAAGCGGTCACCCATCCCAGGTCCGGCCTTTTTATCATCTGCATAACCTTGTTATCAGTTGCGCAGTGACTTAACCACTAGGCTGAAAATATTTATACAAAGAGAATATATTTATAATGGATTCTATTAATGAACTGACCCAGTTCTTATTTCTAAGAAGTATTCTGTCTATCTTTTCTAGCTATTTAAAGTCACGAGGATTACTCCAATTTTCGCCCAACTCTCTAAGAAGGTTTCTAGAGAAATAAGCACTTGGACATAAATAAAAACCGACCACAAACGTAGTGAGGGAATGTCCATAAAGCTTTGGTAGGATTACGAGGACTTTTATTGCTTATGTTTGTTTGCCGACGCCTCGGATTTTAGGAAAATGTACTGGATTTATAATTAATGGTTTGTTTTGTGTGGATATGGCATTTTTTCAGAACAACGGTGGCCTTTTAAATAAATTTTATGATATGAGTTTCAAATGTAAGGGCAGAATATAATAGAAAATAAAGTATTTTCTTAAAGAATATTAGGGATTAATAAATAAAATAAAATAAAAATAAAAATGGTTTATTCATACAAGTTAAAGTTACAATTATCTTTGCGCTTCTCCTTTTAAATTTTAGAAAAACCTGTCTTAGGAGAAAGCACACTCATCCAGGCTTATACACTTTTCTGTTCCATTGATTAGTAATTATTAAGAAAGCATCAAGTACTTCATCCAAAATCTTTAAAAAAAAAAAAAAAAAAAATTTTGTCCTGATAAAATGTATCAATGAGGTCGAAAGTACTCTCACTTACTCTGAAAGTAACTATTCACTCTGCTGAAGATTCATATGCCTATTGTAGGTGTTGTGACGAAGTCCTACCTACAGGTATAAATTGGCTGTGAGGTAACGAAAACAACGTACATACAATAAAAATAAATATATATTAAAAGAAACCTAACTATTTAAAATTTATAATGAGCGAAAGAGAGAGAGAGAGAACTATAAGAGAATGGGTTCTATCAACATCCAGATTATGTCATGGGAAGAATGCTACTGCCCTGATTATGCGACGATCGGGGAGGGCAGCATCCAACGTCCTTCAGTGGCAGGCCAGGCTCCGGGCAGCGGTCGGTTATGGCCGGCTATGGCAGGCCGTGATCTGCTGAGCAGACGGTGTCCAGGCTCCGGAAGAAGAATCCAGGCTATGACCAGCTGGGATGTCTGAAGACGGTAGCAGACAGGGCTTCAGGAAAAAAAGTTCCAAGCCAGGTTCTGGCGTAGTTGTTTGTCTCCCTCGACTTGATTCTCCACCTCGGACTTGATTCTCCACCTCGGACTTTATTCCTGGAAACATTTGAAGGGAAGCCTAAGCATACTGCTTCCAGCTCTCGCTGTCTCCAGTTTTTGGCAGGGCAGCAACAATAATTGTGCATTGCGTAAAACTGCAGGACGGAGGCTGGGGTGCAGTGCTGGGGTAAACTACCTGCCTCTTTTGCATTTTGCACTTTTGCAAAGGGTAATTTTAAATTCTAAACTATCCGTTCCATTTCGCGGACTGCCATACTTTTTGGAACATCAAAAGTAACGTTCCGTTACAGTGTCAGGAAAAAGAAGTAGAGAGGCAACTTTCAGTAGTAAATATAAGCGCAAGCGCGAGGTAATGGAATGAACCACCTCCGGATTTATAGATTTGGAACATAAATCCATCGCGAACTAAAATTCATATATATTTTTTTTATTGCACATTACCCGATGGTAAGCAGATCTAGAAAATCCATGTATCTATGGGGTCGATTTATATATTGTTGTTCGCAACCACATGTTGAAAGAAGACTAGAGCCCCCTTTTAGCATATGCATCACGATAAGAAATCGATGCAATAGTCTTCTGAAAACCGGAAATATGAAAGGTCACTTGACAGTTTTTGCATCTGTATGGACGAAATATGTATGGTGGAAATAATACCGGCCGTTCGTGAATGGGGTTGATTAATACATCGATGTTAAACAGTATTGATTATATATTCTTTCGCTATGCCGGCTAAATGATGCGGTTATGTCAAATTTGCATTTCCTCTCTGCTTCACCGTCAAATCATCCGCCTGTTTTGTAAACGCACCCTGAAAGGATACTACCACCTCGACGAGAAATCGATGCAGTAGGCGCCTGAAAATCGGTGAACTATTATAAAAATATATGGGCGTATGGTAAAGCCGTATACTATCTCCTATAAGTTATTAATAAGTTTTTTTCTATAACTGTAACTTTTTATGCCCCGTAGAGAATGTTAAGCTATCAGTTATAATTTCACTAATACTGACTTATGGAATTGTTAGTAGATAGTTTATTAAGACTATATTTAGCTATAAACCTCATTATGTTCTTGGTAGAATCATAACACTAGTCGTTAGGGAAAATAACTCTCTGTTTTGGGTAGATACTCTGCAATTGTCTCAGAATATACAGTGTGAATTTGAAAGATTGTACTTTGAGCTAATATGAAGATCTACTGATCATATCGAACAACTTTTCCCATTAAACTATGTGTCACAAATAAATTAAAAATGGCTTCCCCATACAAGTTTGACATTAATAATTTGTATGGAGAAGGCTTTTTTGTTTGTTTGCGACACATGGTTCCAATTTGATCAGTAGAGCCCTATATTAGTCCAAAGTACAACCTTTAAAAGCCACCGTGTATATCTTATTTGTGTAATTAATATTATTTAAAATGGTTAGTAATATGTGTATCTATTTGATGGTAAGCAGACCAACAAAGACCATTAATGGGGTCGAATAATTATTGTTTAAGAACATTGATCACTCGCATTATGCCGGCTTAATGTTGAGATTACCAATTGAGCGGCGATAGATATAATTTTCTTTATATTGCATACTTATTTTAAAATGCTCGCTGCCTTATCGCCAATTCTAATGCCCGTTTGGTAACTGCACCCTGATTGAAGATCTCCAGCTAGACACTATTATTTCTTCTGTGGCTAGACGAGAAATCATTGCAGTAGCAGAGTCGTACAGAACCCACAGACTGAAACCGAAACATGACAAGGTCACTTGACGGTTTATGCATCTGTATGGGCAATTAATAATAAAAAACTGTTTAATTAATCAAAGTAAAAAAAAAGTAAAAATATTTTTACAACTAAAAAAAAACAGGTAAAAAATAATAAAGTATTTAACAGTAACAATGCCGAGCCTGGGATGGGTGACCGCTTTATACAACGAGGCTATACATCATAAACAACGCAACAAGCTCGCCACTTGTTAGGTGTTGCTTTCAAATAACATCGGAGAAATGAGGACGAGTTAATCCCTCCGCAGGTGAGGCCGTTTAAAAAAAAATTAAGCCCGTGATGGGTTTATTTTTTTAATTTATATGTTTTTTTTTTTAATAGAGCAGGACATGTGACCCTACATCTACCTGATGGTAAGTGGCAAAGTAACGTCTAAGAATGTTCTCAACCAATAGTAGTAATGGTTCTTGCTTCAATTGGTTGATTGATTATATACCAGAATGTTAACACTCGTTTAAAAATTATCAAATAATCTATACTTATAATAAGATTATCCGGAGGTAAAGTTTGAGAGTTTATAAGGTAGTAGGATGTAATCTCTGGATCTACTTTTTCTTATTTGAGCACATATGACTTTGTATCTGGTGGTGAGCAGTCCTACAAAGTCCATGTATGGGGTCAATCAATAATTGTTCTTACATAATATTGATCGCTCCCACTATGCCGGCTAAATGATGTGATTACCAAATGGGGGGCGACAATGATGAATTGCATTACGAGTATATTAAAATATACTCGCCTCGCTGCCTGAAATCGCACCCTAAAAGGAAACTACCACCTCGATAAGAACTTGATGCAGTAGTCTCCTGAAAACCGAACTGATTTTGAAAATTCTTTAGTGTTGCCCATTTATCGAGGAAGGCTATTTAATAAAACAATAAAAACTACGACCAAGGAGCGGAGCATCAATGAAAAATGTTGGGGAAACGGGGAAAAATTGTTCGTTTTAAGAGCTTTCTTTGCGTGTGGTGCGTAAACGGTTAAAGTTACGCAGACGAAGTTGCGCGGATCAGTTGGTATTCACTGAACTCATTTAAGTTGTAATAAGCTTAAATAATAATTTAGTATCTACTAAAATATATTATTTCATCCTCTCTGAACCATATTCAATATCATAGCGTCCTGTATCTAGATTTTATTTAGTATAGTATGTCCAACCAAAGTAATTAAATTTTCATTTCTAAAATGGAATATTGAATTTAATTATTTTGCATCAATAGGAATTATTTTCCTTTATCTAAAGTAATTTATGCTGAAATTTTATTCATTAGTGTTTTTACATACTACATAATATTTTATTGACTAGTTATTGGCTAGTGTTCTAATTTTAAATTTTATGCCCGTGATATTATTTAATTTTAGGGTCCGACTGTGTAGGTATGTAAAAAAATCTAATAAATATAATTTCAGCATAAAATACAAACTAACATATATATACAATAGTGTGTGTAAGTGTAAATACAATAGTATATATAGATACGAAAATATGTATGTAACTTTTCGTAATTCGTTTTGATCGTAGTTCATTTTGATCGTAGTTCGTTTTGATCGTAGTTCGTTTTGATCGTAGTTCATTTTGATCGTAATTCGTTTTGATCGTAGTCCATTTTGATCGTAGTTCGTTTTGATCGTAGTTCGTTTTGATCGTAGTTCGTTTTGAGCGTAGTTCGTTTTGATAGTAGTTCGTTTTGATCGTAGTTCGTTTTGATCGTAGTTTATATTCATTTTTGAATCGGCACTCTGCCTGCCATTTGTCGATCTCCCAAGTATTAGGTGGTAGATGCCATACATCACTACTATTAATGTATAATGAAATTATTTTAAGTACTTATACAATAAATAATTTTCATTCGTATATTTTTCGTTTAGTCTGCAATGGATTAAAACTTTAAAATTAATACAAATATCATCATATGTACTCGATACCGCCTAGACGGCTTCAGGGTACCCAGCGAAGCGAGCCGATGGTATGAGTCTTTACCTAACAAGTGGCTAGCTCGCAGCGATGTTTGGAGAGACTAATAACCTATATAATAATATTTATGCATTTTTATACATACCGGAGGACCTAAACACTAGTGTTTTAAAGTCTGAGGTCTTACCAACTCGACCACCACGTACTGGTATAAAACTTTTTAATTATCTATCGTAAATTTTATATACAATGAAATACATTAAAGTATTTATAAATGTATTTATTTATGTACCAATGATTATTTAATTTAAAAAAAAGTTTTTGACAACGCCACTATAGTGCCTCGGAGAGCACGTTAAGCTGTCGTTCCCAGTTTTACTGTACCAACTGTTTATATTTATAATATGATATAAGGCTACCACACCACACAAGGATTTCATGTATTATGGCGAGTAGTCTCGTCCCTAACTTATAATAACATTTTATAAGTATGTTTAATAATTATAAAATTGCAAACGTGACAAAAAAAAACGTTTTTCTAGGCAGAAAAAAAATTGATTCTTTCTAGACAGAAAAAAAATCGTTTTTCTAGACAGTTTGTCATGGTCTGGGTGTTTATAAAATATAATATGTATCTATTATATTGTTGTTTCTGGGACACATAGTATAAACTAGGCTTACATATTATGTAAAATGTCCTACATATTAATATTATTATATATGCAAATATTTGTTTTAACATCTGAAGCCTAAAAGCTATATTAAATACCTATAATTAGATTTCACTATATATAAAATCTCTTAAAAAAAAAAGATTTCGGTGTTTTTAATTAATTAGATTTTTCTTCTTGAAAAGTAATATATATTAAGTAGTGCCTACGTAAAATGTTATAAAAATATTAATACAAAATATTTTAATTTCATTTTAGTTATATTCTAAAACGTCAAATCTCAAAATTCATAATTTTAGTTACCAGGGTATCAGCAAGTAGAAGGCGGCTGAAGTCCTCGGCGAGAGCACTTGACACCCCATAAAAGCCTTGGCATAGGACGTGTGTAATATTATGAAGGTATAAAACGTTTCGTTTCACGAGAAATACATAAAGGAACATATAAATTATCTCCTTGACTATAATATTAAAATGGAAGAAGTATATATTTTATTGTTTTTTAAAAATAACTTTATGTTAAAAAGTCGTCTCTTAATGAATCTGCTAGGAAGCCACATAAGTAAGGTTACTCTTAACTAGTTAGTCTTCAAGTAGCTTAGATTACCAAGATTTTTTGTATTTAGACTTGATTAGCATTTTTGGATTTGGACTTGTTTAGCATTTTTGGAGTTGGACTTGTTTAGCATTTTTGGATTTGGACTTATTTAGCATTTTTGGATTTCGACTTGTTTAGCATTTTTGCATTTGGACTTGTTTAGCGTTAAATAGTAGCCTTGTTCATAAAAACTTATAAAGTCCTTAAAAAACACTTTAGTTCAAATAGGTTTTGTTTCTTTTACGCATATTCATTTTGGCTGCTAAAAAAAGAGACAAAACCTAAAATACTTTATACTAAAGTTCAAGTCTTCAAGGGTTAAAAAAGTTTTTATAAACACCTGTTATGTATAAGTATATTATACTATTTTTTTCTTAATTATACTTACTAGATTGATACGTTTCTTTTATTGGTGGGTAGTTAATTTGTATATTATTAACATCTTTATTGAAAAAAATAACTTAATTGCTGCAACTTGAGATAAGAATTGTCAGGAGACTTACAAAATAATCTGACATTCTTCAGATATCCGTACCCTGATAAACATTGTTTAAAGATTTCGTTTTAAAAAACTGTATTTCTTCACATTTTGATATACGAGTACTACATTTACGGAGGTCGTGGGTTTGATTCCCACACATGGCAAAAAAAAAATATTAGTACATTTTTTACTGTACAATTTGTAATAGTCTGGGAGAATAAAATATAATATATATTATATCGTTGATTCTGGTACACATAGTACAAGCCTAGAGCTTAGTTAGTGACCAGGGTAATGTGTGTAAATTGTCCTACATATTATTATTATTATTACCTTATTAGTTTTTGGTGCTGACATCAGTCGAAACACTTCGACCCTGGATTTTTTGTGTGCTCCCCATTCCTTTTCACCTTACATATTACTCCCTCAAATATGTAGCTGACATTTTTGAGGAGATCATCTGCTTTGAGGAGCCTGTAGTTTTCCGGTTCCGGGTAAGCCTTTCCCAGGTATTTCATTACTGCATGGCCCTTGCGTCGCACTGGCATAGTAGGTGCTGCATGGATTCCCGCTCATCAGAGCAAAATCTGCATCTAGGATGCTCTCTAACTCCCATAGTATGGAGATGTTTATTTGTGATGTAAATGTCCTGAGAAGATTCCCACCATCAGTAGCCCTATTTGCGTTTAACAACACCATTAGAATTTCCCATCCAACATTAAGTCTCTAATTTCCTCCTCTAATTGCTTAGTTTTTAGCCTCCAAACTATATTCTCAAACGAAAGCCCAAAAACTTAATATAAATTACAAATTAAATTCAAGCCCAGTTAAATGAATTCTAAACACAGTTCTAATGGCTTTTTCAGTCCAACTTCTAAAACTAACATAGAGCTAATTTCCATGCAGAATACTAATGAAAGCAAAAATTTTTGTTACAATGCGTCATACGGGCAAAGAGCCAAGTGTCGTCGAAATTGTGACCGTTTTCAGAACCAGCAGGATTGTCTGCTACTTACGAAACAAAAACTTGTTTTTGCTATAATTTTATGTTTACTGGAATTTGTGTTCTGTTTCTTGTTCTAGCATATGTTGCGTGTTGCGTCTACAAATCATAAATGTAGGTTATCTTACATATAGTACATACTTTATATGTAGTATTTACTACTTAGTATAATACTTTTGAGAATTCTTGAAGTGTCTTGCATATTAAAACATAGCAAGTACGTGTAAATACCGCCAAATAGATATAATAATAAAATATTGAGGCGTATAGTCTGTTGGGTTGGTCGCCTTGGTGGAACTTTTGCAGGGGAGTCAACAATTGACAGGTCAATGGAACCAGCTAACCACCTAGTCTTCAACTAGTTGGTTATGTAGTGTGTGTTCGATTTAGTTGTTTTTTTTTCTCCCGCAAGGACAATAGTTTAATAGATTTGATGCTCGACATTTGCCTGTGGGAGGAATGGCGATCTGACCAAGTGCACACTTGGTTCACTAGGTCAATATATATAGTCACAAACTAAGTTCTAGGGGTGTACTATGTGTACCAGAAACAACGATACAAATTCATATTATATTTTTATAAACATTCTGACAAACTGTACTAAAAACTTATTAAAATATGTTGTAATGCGTGAGAATCGAACCGGATACGGAACACCAAAGGTGCAACCACTTGTATACGGAGGCGGTCAATGTAAAAGATCCAAGAACAGTGACCTAGTCATGTTTCGGTTTTAGGTGTGGGATCACCGGTTTTCAGGATAGTATTACATCCATTTATTTTCTAAAGGAGACCTGAAAATTTCTGGCTATAATAAGATTTCTGGTCTTTTTCTTTTAAGTACCATTAAGAGCATACAGGGTGACTTTGAAAGGTGGTTCTTTGGGCTAATATGAGGCTCTGCTGATTAAATCGATCAATTTCTTACTCCATATAAACAAGAAATGTTAAATAATCAATTTGTATGTAGAGGCCAAATTTTATTTTCATTTGCAAAAGGTGGTTCCATGAGAAAAGTTGATCGATTTAATTAGTAGAACATAAATTAGCCCAAAGAAAAACCTTTCAAAGTCATGATATACATATATCTTTAAAATGCAGTATTTGTATTTCTTTTCAGCAGTTGATGCGATCTTACCCTAGAACTTATATTCATACTTAATTTTACAAGTCATGTGAGTCAGTGAAACCCTAAGTGACTTTTTAATAATGTTCTTAAATTCTATTGTGGAGTTCTTCATTTACACTTTCATAATATGACAATAATAATCATTTTATTGCTTTAAACAGGAATTTAACTTAAAACAGATTAACATTGATACTGTATAAGAAATAATTTTATTATTTAAAATACACACTTCCTTACAAACACTATAATTAATGACTACGAAGTCGTAAAGATGAAGAAATAAAATTGGTATCAATAAAATTCCCTCCTCATTGCGACGATGTGCAAGAAGCGCTATAACTTTTAACTGTTCCGTGCTACCAAACACTAAAGATAAAGAAGCACAAAACAAAATCTATGTAGTGGCAAATCTTAACCGCTAGCGTATAGTAAATCTTATCAGAGCTATTAAAAGCAGCACTAAAACAACCAAGAGTAGTATTTGCTCGCACCATTTCCCAAGAACTCAACAAATGCCCAGGGAATTTCTAATGAAATATCCTACCAGCACCAAGCAATGACTAATGAAATTCCCGACAAATGGTGCCATTTCACTAATGCGATGCGCCTAAGTGAGACTCTGTGGGATGCTCTTAATAAAATAAAAGAATAGGTCGGCACTAGAATACGTCTGGGTCGAAGCAAACCTACGGGTGTTAGGTGTGCGCTACACTAAGCTGTAGTAGTAATAGCTAATATTTACTCCTTGTTTTATTTTCGAAATGTTGTTAAAGATAAATTACATTTTAAACGGAAATACTTTTATATGCATGTATAGATTACGACTGGCTCCTGCAACACAGGTAAAAGTTATGACGCTAGCGCATTTTTTGGAACCCTATTAGATTAATAATATTTTTGTTGGTACAAGTACCTATAAAGAAGATAGTAACTTATGTTTTATAAATATATTATTTATTTTAATAATTATAGTTGAATGGAATATAATTTGTACGCCACTTCACATGAAATCAATATATGACCCTTTTCCTCCACATTCATACACGTATTCATGTTAGTTTTGTTTTTAATGTGCATCAAGATAAATCAATACTTTGTAATAATTTTATGATTTCTGACGTTCCCTATGGCCTATACTGTTATTATTGTATGTCAATATACGACAAATTATCAAGTATCATACCGTCAATAATTAAATTATTATATTAAATTAAATTTAGTTTTGGAGTTATTCCAAAACTAAATTACTTATATAAAGCATATTTTATTTTATACGAGTACAAGTATATAACGTTTTGCTTGTAAAAGTATTTGCGTATAATTCATAGAGTGCTAATATTTTCTTTTGTTATTATTTTTATTATTATATTGTAGCAACGTAAAAACATTAAATTTGAAAAAAAAAACTTTATCAGTGTATAAACGACCTAATCCAAATTTAATAAATCCTATCACATCTATCCGTGATGTCTATTGTGATAAAGTTAAGTAGGTACGAATATCGAATAAATGAATAAATTTGTACAAAAGCTTAAATTACTCATATCGTATGGTAGGCGAGATTAATGCCTACTAGTTAAATTTTGAAAAAAGTGTAATTTTTTTTTACTACTTTTAAATTATTAATCTATTGACTCCTATTTAATTATTATTTTATATTTGTATATATATTTTTATTAGATTGAGTGAAATAAACCGATATAGCTCTTTAGTCACTTAACTTATTCAGTAATATAAGAATAAATTAAAAAAATGGTCAGATTCCCATAGCTAGAATAATTATGTATTATTTTATGTACATTGTCATGGTCTGGATATTTATAAGCATTTAGTACATTATGTTTATAAAATAATTTAACAAAATATAAAGCCATGTAGAATTTTTATTATATAATACTATAAATTATGTGTGTTTGAAATGGGTGTGAGTGTTTGTTTGTCTATGCATGTAAAAGTGTGTGAGTACAATTCATAGAGTATGTGTGAAATGCCTTAAGTATTATTATTTGCATTCTGGAAGTTCCAATTCAACTATAGAGTGTCTAAGGACTGTTTAGCAAAACAAAAAAAAAATTTAGATAACTGAACAAAAATTCCTTTTAAAACCGCTACATATCAAATTTCGAATTTAATTTAAAAGCTAATAAATTAGGGAAAACGAAATTCATTACCTTGTCGGGAAAATTCTGCACAAAAGCGTCCTCTGTCCAACGCCATTCACTTGTTTTTTCGTATTCAGAGAGTTGAATAATATAATGAGATGGAACTTTTTATTAGAGTTAATTGCTTTTTGGGTCGAATTTGAGACATCTTTTGACGAACAAGAGTGGTGTGCGTATATTTTTTTGTTTTGTTATATACGTGGTGGCCGAGTATGTTTAGACCTTGGACTTAAAAACACTTAGGTCCCTGGTTCAAACACCAGTATGTAGCAATGAGTTTTTAATAAAAAAAATGTATGTACATTTGTTTCACAGCACCACTATAGAGCCTCAAGTAGAGAGCACGTTAAGCTGTCGGTCAAGGTTTCACTATGCCAACTTGTGTTGACTCATACCATCAGCTACGACGAGGTGGGATTAAAACCCCTCTACTGGGTACCCTGGGGCCGTCTAGACGGTCTCGGGCGCCGTAAGCCACCCATGATGATTTGTATGTATGTAGATGAATTGTTATACCTGTACCATTTTTGCGTTATTGTTAACAATATTACACACAAACTACACGCATCTAAATACATTGAAACATACACAAGAAAAATAAAATTTTATGTTTTCCATAAAATTTTAATTAAAAAAATGCTTTGTACATATAATTGAACCAGTCGGCTATAATTTTTAGCTTTTTAGATGTATGATAATGTTGTTCAGAAAAACTGATTTTTATTCCTAGGATATAGTTTTTAATATGTCTTATCATCGTATAGACATACGGACAAAGCCTCATTATAAAGTTCTTACATAATTTTTTTCACCTGAAAATTTGAAAAGAAACAATATTTGAATCAGATATACAGTATAGTGTATATTATATAGTATATATTTCCGCGACAACAAAAATATTTTTACCCCAAAAATAACATCACAGAAAATTCAACAGGAAAATATTTTTTATAAATCAAAGTCGTTTAGTCTAAAAATATGATGAAGCCACAAAAACCGCAAAGCCCAACATTCGTATGAGAAATAAAATACTTCATTCGAAATATTTAGTTAAATAAATTTGTTTATAAATCTCTAATAACTAGGTATATAGAGCTTATATTGAGTTATATTATTCGTTACCCTGTTGCTTCATTTAAGAGATAAAAGAATATTCAATGAAACACCCAAATAATGATTTTTTGAAAATCTCCCTATAAAGTTATTATTTTATCCGTTCGACATACATCGCTGCGCTTCTTTATTAACAAAACGAACACTATACTTTACAGCGAGCAATGTAAAGTACAGTATTAAATACATCAGTTTATTTGGACCTTTGCAAATATAGGTAAAGAGTAGGGCAGAGAATGTCAAATGAGGTTTCGAACTGAAGGGATGTGGTGTTTTTGTTAAAATATTAATGTTTATTTAGAGAGGTGCCTTTGAGGAAGAAAATTTACTTAAAAAGGGGTTATATAAACAGGGAAATATCTTGTGGAGTTTATTTTCGTACGTGTGTAAGACGAAGCGACAGATTTTATTTCAAGAGCTTACCTGCTTGAAGTAAGGATATTAGATTTTTTATTAAATGAACAAATGGGAAAATCAGTACTCTCAAATTGTTTATTTATTCATTTGTAAAATGAATACATACACATTTTAAGAGATTGTAAAGTAATTTATATAAATCAATGGCTGACTGGTTGCCAGACGATTTGTATTTATAAATTTATTATATAATTTATATATATATATATATTAGCCTATACTGTCCCACTGTTGGGCAAAGGCCTCCCTTCCCCCTTTCCATTTCTCTCTATTTTTTGCTTTGTTAAGCTGCACGTTAAGCTGTCGGTCCCGGTTTCACTATACCAACTTGTGAAACTGTTTATAAATGGGTTATTGAGTCTATTCAAAACATCGCAACGAGCTAGCCACTTGTTCGGTGTAGACTCATACCATCGGCTACGGCGAGGATTAAACCCTTCCGCTGGGTACCCTGGGGCCGTCTAGGCGGTCTCGGGAGCCGTAAGGCACCCGTGATGATACATACATACATTAAACTTTTATTGCATACAATATCCAAAGGCGGACTTAATGCCGCTTGGCATTCTCTACCAGTCAAACCTTCGGGACATTTAAAGCAGTAAAGGTAGAAGGTAGTAGAAAGCAGTGAGATAGGTGAAATAGAGTAACTGAGTATATAACGAAGTGATTATTATATAAAATACTTACAATCTTATATACACCGCTTAAATATATCTTAAATATATATACATACATAAACTACATATACATAGGCCTAGACTGCCTTAGGGTACCCAGTGCCCAGATAATACTACCAACTACAATATGAGAAAGAGCAAGTACAAAGTGGAAAGGAATAAAATAATGAAAGATAATTAAAAACTACCTATGAATTTAGATAGTAATCATATACTCAAATATGACTCTATTTGGTGTCTTATTATGACTGGTAAATCATTTTAAAGGATCATATTTTAAAAAATTATATATATATATATATATTGGTGACTGAGTTAAATAGTTAGACCGTTTAGTTAAAACTTTTGAGTTTGAAGTTTTGAAATAACCTGTACGAATCTTAAATTAAGTTCTTACTACTACGTATAATTACGGATCCCTTATATCCTCAGAATACACATACATACATACATACATACCATCACGCCTAGGCTGTATCCCATTACAGTTTTTTTTTTACATAAGGGACCATAATGGTGATAGTCAGGTGTCCATAGGTATGTCTGTTTATTATGAGATTTAAGTATAGAGAAATTAGTGGAGGGATTTTATTTCCACCGAATCATTACATATTTTGAGTCTACACCGATCAAACTAGTCGCAGTAAAGAGTTCAGTTTCTAAGTTCAAGCAGTGAAAGTGAGATTGATAGCATAACATCCACGCCTATAGCGATCAGGATATAGCGGCAAATAACTTTTTTTCTGGAAAGGCAGGTTAGCATCATGGTTTGAACCACTGACCGAAGTATTTTAAGTTAATGGTTCAACCAACTTGGCTGTATTATAATTTTATTTTAATTAATTAATTATATGGAAAATATGTATATCGGTTCTAAAAGTAAATGATTTAAAGTCTGAACAAAATATCAAAATTTCACATATTTTATTAACATTTTATATTTCACAAACTAAGCTCCAGGTTCATTCTATGTTTATCAAAAACATAAATACTTATAAATATAATACTTTTATAAATACTAAATCCGTTCTAGTTTTACTTTGTGCAATAAAGTTTTTAAATAAATACTACGAAGCGTCATAGTATTTATTCAATATCAACATATTTTTGCGGGCTTCAATGTAACGCACACTATCAATATAATATCTAAACAAACGCGTTAGATGGAATGTCAATTTATTTATAGGTCCTTACTCGTGTAAACAATAAAATTATCTTAAGAATGCATTCTGGAAAGAACGTCGACTGGACAGCTAAAAAGAAAAGATCGCGAAGATGAGAATTCTCTAGAATTCCACTCGCACTAACTTCGACTTTTATAGAATAAAGCTAAATACCTATAAGGAACCCCTTTCTTAACTTAGGTGTATATAGATCTGTATATCACTGGATAGTTAAAGAAAAAATAATAACGGTGTGATGAGCAGTTCAACAAAATAAAAAAGCCAGCTATTAACAATCTGAATTTTGTTTATAATAAAAATATGTGAACAATTATTTCTCAGTATATATAGGTCAGTTTATCACGCGACTGACAACTCTCGCGGATTTCCTACTACCCAGTAATATTTATTTAAGTTTATGTTTATTTAATTAGAATTTTGTTTAAAACTAAAATAGAGAAGGTCAACTAATTATCTTATAATTTGTCATTTGGTGTGGAATTTTATTTATGTGTATAATAATTTAATTTAATTAGAAATTAAATTTTGTTCAAAATGTCAAAAAATAAAATTATATATATATATATATATCATCACGGGTGCCTTACGGCGCCCGAGACCGCCTAAACGGCCCCAGGGTACCCAGCGGAAGGGTTTTTAATCCCACCTCGTTGTAGCCGATGGAACGAGTCTACACTGAACAAGTGGCTAGCTCGTCGCGATGTTTTGAATAGACTCAATAACCCATCTATAAACAGTTTCACAAGTTGGTATAGTGAAACCGGGACCGACAGCTTAACGTGCTCTCCGAGGCACTATAGTGGTGTTGTCAAACAAATGTACATTTTTTTTTTAATTGAAAATATAATTATAAGAACTTGTCACTATTTTTTATTTTATTTTATCACATTATTCGTAGATTACCTACTACGACGTAGCATTTAGTTATGTGTATTTACTACTTTTGTATTATAATTAATCTCAATTCTACGTTTAAAATGTCAAATATTATTGATAGTTATTATAATCACACATTTATATTATAATTTGTAATCTATCTTATCACATTACTCGTAGATTACTTACTTCGGCGTAGCATTTGTTTATATTTAGTATCTTTTTTTGGATGAATATTTTAGATAGGGAAATGTTTAGATAGGGAAATGTCTTGCAAGCTGCCCTCGATACATAATTCCATATATTATTCCAAATGTAAAATGTATATTTAAAAAAAAATATAGTTATTGATTTATGACATTAGTCGCAGATTAACTACTTACTACGGTATAGCATTTGCTTATATCTATTTTATTAATCTTTTTTTTAAATTATTTATTATAAAAAAAAACAAAAATAAAATAACTAAATCTCAATAAATTAAAAAAAATACTCATAGCGTGAGGCGCCACTTGGTAGGGTAGTAATACCCTTATCAGCATAGTTTAAATATTTAAACTTTATATTTAAAACTTTATGAAGATATTACAGAAATATTTTTAGTTTTTTTTTGTTTGTTTACACACTGTACGTATGTACGCAAACGTACGTATTTTTTTCAAAAACAAAAAAATCTGAAAATTTTCTCAGTTGTAGAGCTTTTCCGTTTACAACCAAAACAATTTAGTATATTAAAATGAGGTAGTAATGTATAAACATTGTTCGAAATATAACCATTATTCAAGAATAAAATAAAACAAGAAACTTTTGTAAGTACCAACGTGTGGCCACATCAGGACCTAGGGCTGATTTTTAGAGTTTTTTTTTGTCAGAACTATTGATGAAAATGTCTTAAGAACTTGTTTGACGCCCAGTAGTTAGTAATCATTTAACCATTTTTTTTTATTGATTAATCTTTGCTACTAGTATATGGAAAAAGACTATAAGTAGTAAATAGAAAAGACTTCTCTTCTGGGTAGTTAGTTGGCACTTTAAGGTTAAGTGAAAAATATATATGAGTGCTTAATAATGTTTTTATGCCAAATGTATGTAAAGCAAAAATTTACAATGATAAAACAATTTCCCTACTGCGCCCTAAAAGGACATTAATAATGAACCCATTTTTTTCGGCCCTCTTCGCACGTGTTTCGCATCCAAATTTTGTTCTAATGACTCCACAAAATATGTGCTTTAAATCCTGGTTTTAAAATTCAACACTGGTTGCTTTAATAATAAACAACATTCCAATATTCGGCAATGAAATAAAACCGGGACCATGTTAAGTATAAACTTAGCGGCTGAAATACGTGCTGTGGTTACAATGCGTAAAACATACTCGGCCATTACTTTAGAAAAATATGCTCAGAATATTTCGAAAAATATGAAAATTTTGTATGTTTTTTAAAGATTGACTTTTAGAAAATAAAATAAGCTTTTAAAAGCTCTTTTGCCAGCGGGTACGGGAAACGGACTATAAAATAGGGGTTCTAATGTTAAGTGTTTTCTGTTTGTATAAGATTAGGTTTTTTGCTATAAAATAAAATAAATATCATCACGGGTGCCTTACGGCGTCCGAGACCGCCTAGACTGCCTCAAAGTACCCAGCGCAGTGGTTTCTAATACCACCACGTCGTAGCCGATGGTATAAGTCTACACCGAACTAGTGGCTAGCTCGACGCGATATTTGGATAGACTCAATAACCCATCTACAAACATTTCACAAGTTGGTATAGTGAAACTATGACCGACAGCTTAACATGCTCTCCGAGGCACGTGGTGTTGTTAAACAAAAGTATATATTTTTTAAAATTAAAGTATGGTTTATACCATGGTTATGGTTTGAACCATGGACCTAAGTGTTTTTTTTCCATGTTCTGTGTATTTTTATATAATTCTAAATGAAAAAAATATTTTTAGTTAGCTGGTGGTCCAGATCTAAAATATCTGTCACTGTGTTTGTTTAATGCTGGGTGGGTAAAACATAACAATATTTTACTTGAAACAAATATACAAACATTTTTTACTGTCAACGAATTCGTTGAACAACCAAGTTAGTTTGACTAAATGACCGGTTCTAACAATATATAAGTAGGTTTTTATAGTCAAATTTTTTTACATGTGTCATCACGGGCGCCCAAGACCTTCAATACGGTATTTTGGTAAACAAAGGAGAAATTCTATACTCACCTCGTCATCGCCGATAGCATTCCGAGTCTAAACCAATTACGTGGCGACTAAGAATCTAAAATAAATATAAACCGAAATATTTATTTAAAATACTTTATTGCACAAAATTACAAAATAAAATTGTACATAGACAAACTTAATGCCTTAGGCATTTTCTACCAGCTAACCTTTGAGAGAGTGAAAGACGATGCATTAATTAGGGTGCAAAAGCAAATAAAACAACTATTTAAAGGACATATTATTGCGAATAGTAGTGAAACTTCTTTATATTTATATAAATACTTTTAAAAAAAAATACTTATGTTTGTAATAATTCAATAAACAACGCGGACTTTCAGAATATTGATAAACCTACAATGAAATAGGTTTCTTCAAATTCAATACTTCTAGGATTATTGGTTAAGGCTAGACATTATCTTAGTCTATCAGTAACCTTTAAATTATTATTATTTATATGAACTAAAGTCCAAAATTCAACTTTAAGCCATTGAGATAAATTCAAGATCTTGACTAACATATTCTAACCCCATTTGACTTCTGAAAAATTTTCCATTCTGTAAAGCTCCAACCCTATCCATCCTCTTTTAGATAATCGACATTTCTCGCTGCGGAATGCTTCCAAATATATTATTAATTCCACGAGCTGTCATAACTTTTGACATATCAACTTCCTTTGATCTCTTTTGGAAATAGAATTTTGTTAATATTATTTTCGGGATTGAATTGCTCTTTGAAAAATAATATAGGTTTTGACTTTGATAGTGGTGTAGCGTTGACATCAAATAGGTTGATATTTGTCGCATGACTTGTTTTTCCAATATTATTTATAAAAAGATTGTCTATGACTCGCTAAATATTTATATTCATATTGTTAAATATTTATATTATTAAATTAATATTTATATATTTGAATTTCTATGGTTTTTTTTGGATGAAAAAAGCTCTATTAGCTCGACGGTCTCCGGGTTTTTCTATTAACAATTTTCCCAACTTTATATCAAATTTTATTGAATCCGGATACCATGCATATATTCCTAGCATACTTGAACCTCCCGGGATCAGCCGTGATGATGGCAAGAGGCCGGGCGGAATGTCCATAGTGCCGTGGCACAGAGGTCGTGTTCTCGTATGGGATGCCACCTGTACGGATACATTAGCCCCATCACATATCCACCTCACCTCTATAACCTCCGGTGCCCCAGTCCTTAAAGCAGAAAAAAAAGGAAAAATATACAAACATCTTACAAAATTTTGAATTTATAAGCCTTTGCTGTAGAAACTCTTGGGCAATGGTCTTGGACTCAATAAAATTTAGTTTAAAATTGAGAAAAAAATTAATAGAAAAGTCCGGAGATGGTCGTAATAGAGCTTTCTTCACGCAAAAAAATCAGCGTGGAAATGCAGCCAGCGTCCTCGGTACATGAACACGTGCGGCATTGGAGGATCTCAACGAATTTTTTATTTATTGTATTTTTTTTTAAATAATTTAATATAGGCTTATCATAAGACAAACGTAAAATTAATAAAACGACACTGTAATTTTTTTTTTTTTTTTTTTAATTAATTTATAAAAAGCGGCCCCTGCCTAGTAGTTAAGTCACTGCGCAACTGATAACAAGGTTAAGCAGATGACAACAAGGCCGGCCTGGGAAGGGTGACCGCTTTATACAACGAGGCTATTTCATCATAAACACCGCAACAAGCTCGCCACTTGTTAGGTGTTGCCTCCGAATACCATCGGCGAAATGAGGATGGGTTAATCCCTGCGCTGGAACCCTGAGGCCGTATAAACGGTTCTGGGGAGCCAAATAGGCACTCGTATTTAATTTAAATTCAATTATTTAATTTAGATAGATACAATTTTATTATAACACAAATTAATATAACTCGTATATCAATTTGCACTGAAACAAATATGATTCGTCTATTATTATTATTTATTGATATTATTTATTATTATTATACGAATCTAGTATGGGACTGGCATCTGTCCAAAAATGTGGAGTGAAACTCATAATTTTTGGTTGTATCAGTATTTGTTCTTGGACCTTTATACTGTTTTCAATCAGGTGAATGTAAAGTAGCATGTTGAATTCTCATAAAAAAAAATTAAAAAAATACCATTGGATCATGCATATAGCTTTCACGCCAAAAACAATTGCATATTATTAAATTATTAAAATTATATTAAATGTGTATATTAAAGTTCCAGTTTGCAATATTTCCCAATAGAGGTATAAAATGTGTAAAATTTTAACTTTGTATTGCAGTTGATATTCAATTAATTTACTAGAAAGACCCAGTTGTATACATATTTTTCTTAGGCCGGAATTTTTAGGAAATGGCCCGAATAAAAGGATCCTCTGTAATTGCAATATTTGCATGTTTGATAAACATCAAAACGGTTTAAACAATTTGAAAATGCAGTGCTTTTCAGGTAAGTGAATGTCGTGGTTTCCACTCTCTAGGAATAGTTTAAAATTTTGTGCATGCAATTTTATCTTTAATGTTTTAGTAAATTGCATAATAAAATCTTATATTTACCGGTCGCAAATAAAAAAAGTAAACGTGAAAAATCTAACACTACGATATTAATAGGTTACTAATCACCTTACCCATTGTCCGCATGTTAACAACGTTCGTATTTATTGTGTGTACTATCGAAGACGCCGACAAACTTCTATTTGTCATTGTCAAATCGATTTTTCACATTGTATCGGATACTACTACCTATATGACGGTATACTCACATACAAAATACCGGCCAAGTCAGTTAAAATATAAAATTAAAGTTGCCGAATGATGCCGCAAGGACGCCGTAAGGCACCCGTATAGAGAGACAATGTTCTTAGCAAACCATGGATTCACCGTGCGGGTGCCGGGTCCATCGCGTGGTTGAAAGGCAGGGGAATGAACTGCAGCGTTCCCGGACTTGAGACCGCGAAGTAGGTTTAAAGGCCTTTTGAACTCTCACCTGCACTGTGTTCACTACCCTCTCTACTCAACCAAATATTATATGATCCTGTTAGCGCCATCCTGGAAACACGCTCCATAAAAGTTCCGACGGCTGTTCTCGGAAGGCCAAGATCCTTCAATAGACGGTGCAAAGACCTTGCTGGAATTCCTCTTGCACCAACTTCCACTGCATAAAGTTGAGTTTTAAATCCGTTTCTAGTAATTTCGTTTGTGAGATCAAAATATTTGTTCGACTTGATGTTGTGGTCCTTAGGTATGTTTGTTTCCCACGGAACGGTGAGTTCTATAAGTATTACTTTCTTCAAGCACCGAGAGTACACCAGTATGTCTGGTCTATAGGCTGAAACTGCTAGTTCGTCTGGAATCTTGTAATGTACTTTAAATGTATCCATGAATATTTTCCAGTCTTGTGCTTTGTCCAGGATTAACAATATTAATAATTAGGAATAACTATTCAAAAAACCGCGTAAGTACGTTTTGTACCATAAAATTGCCAACTTACACGTTTTTTTGTTGTTGAAAAATTATGATTACTCAATTCTTTATCCATGTGTTCTGTCTGACTGTTTTTGAGGAAGAAAGTTAAAATTAAGAATAGTAATATATCTTAGATTTATCTATCGATGGGGAACCAGCCTTATGTAATAAATAAATAAACATTCCCAAGGGGGAATAGAAGGAAAAGTTTGATTGTAAATTATTATCACAGTAAAAATTTGGTATAAATTTAGAATACGTATTAAGGTTTTCACGTAAGGGATTTTTTATAATCGGGATTCTCAAAATTGGAATGTCCCAAAATGAAGAGGTACCAGATGTGTATAACAGTCTTGACCACATTTTTTTGGTTTCAATTAGACAGAAAATTGGGTGATAAAATGACACCTATTACTTGTTATTTCACTTTGGAACTTTTCAGTTTAAAAATATTGGAAAAAGTTAGACCCGGGCTTAGCAATGCACCTGCGTCATCCCTCTCTGGTGGATTGCATAGCCCGGGTCTTGTGGACTTCTCTCAAGATGAAGATGAAGTTGATGCTGAGGCAGACGATAGCGACAGATATGATGGATCCAATGACGAGTCACAAGAAAGTAAACATTCTCGTTCAGCTGCTAATAAAGAGAGGTATTTTTGGCAATACGATGTCGAAGCTAAAGGACACAAAGGAATAATTAAAAAAAGGTTAACCCTAAAGAAGAAATCTGAAGACCCTCACGTGCTGAATAATGTGTCCGATCCAGTATTTAGTTCAAACTGCAGCATGCGAAGCATCAAACATAGCGGCAAAGTAAGGAAAGGCGATGGAAATGATTTGACCCCTAATCCAAGGAAGCTTCACGTAATTGGTAAAGAGCATAACTTGGGTCGAGTGATCAACGACATGATACCCGTCAGCGAACTTCTTTTCAAAGTCAGACCGAAAACCAGGAAAAAGAAAAATAAGTTGGCTTAACGCGCTTGTCGTTTAAAGAAAAAGGCTCAACATGAAGCCAATAAGATAAAACTTTATGGACTGCAACAAGAACATAAGCGTCTAATAAATGGCATTGCTCAACTGAAGCTGCTTTTGTATAATAGAATGACAACCCCACAAAACAACGTAGACTGGAACCCGCATCTTAAGAAGATCATCACCAAAGCCGCTTAAATAGAAATAGCTGGAAAAACTTCAGAATTTGTCAATCAGATATTGGACAACGTGAAGTCTGGACAAAGCGACGGCGGCTTGTACGACGTGTAAGGACGTCCCGACAATTGAACTTATAACCATAGGCTGTTCGATGTACCTCCAAAGTTATTTACAAATAGGTAAGAGCACAGACACGGATCCCTAGATTAGAAGATAGTGTGTAATTGCTGCTTGACGCCATTTTCTGTATATTCATTATCAGAATTAAAATTTGAAACCCATGGGGTGGCTAATTGTGTAGGTAAGTTTGAAGACCAATAAACTACATTGCTTATACAGAATAAATTGTACGAGTATATATACGTGGTGGCCGAGTTAGTTAGACCTTGGACTTAAAAACACTTAGGTCCCTGTTTCGAAGCACGGTGTGTACCAATGAGTTTTTAATAAAAAAATGTATGTACATTTGTTTGACAACACCACTGTAGTGCCTCGGAGAGCACGTTAAGCTGATCCCTGTTTCACTATACCAACTTGTGAAACTGTTTATAGATGGGTTATTAAGTCTATACAAAACATCGTGACAAACTATCCACTTGTTCGGTGTAGACTCATACCATCGGCTATGACGAGGTGGGATTAAAAACCCTTCGCCGGGAACCCTGGGGCCGTCTAGGTGGTCTCGGGCACCGTAAGGCACCCGTGATGATATGTATGTATGTTTGTAAAAAAAGTTATGTATATGTTATATGATAACTTTTAATATTATGAAATATATACTCGTATATAATTTCTTCGACTGTACGTGCTATGTAGTGTGTACAATGTCCATGTAATTGATGATGTATTTGATTTATTATAAGCGAAGTGTTTCTTACTGAAATCGTTTACCGACAAATGTACTATTTAGTCGATTTCTCGTTATTGTAGTAAAACGTTTTGCCATGTATGCTACTTACTTCAATAATTATAGTATTATATGAAGAACATTACACACATAAACCCTGTTCACAAAGTAAGGTCTGCCTGGTCTCTAGGCTTGTACTATGTGTACCAGAAATAACCAATGCATTATATTTTATAAACACAATTTGTCATAATCTGGTCCATGACAAATTGTACATTAAATTTACTAATGTTTTTGCAGTTGAACTTACGTTTTCCGTATACAATGCAAAAATCGCAACCACAAGTCTACGGAGGTATATTTAAAAAACAAGACAAAAGACCGCCTAAACGGCCATAGGGTACCCAGCGGATGTCGTAGCCGACGGTATGAGTCTATACCGAACAAGTGGCTAGATCGTCGTGATGTTTGGATAGACTCAATAACCCATCTATCTATAAACAGTTTTACAAGTTGGTATAGTGAAACTGAGAACGACAGCTTAACGTGCTCTCCGAAGCACTATAATGGCGTTGTTAAGCAAATATATATACATTTTTAAAAACTTATTGGTACACATCGGAGTTTGAACCAGGAACCAGACAGAGTTTGTATATTTTATTTAAGTCTAACCAACTCGGCCACCACGTATATTAATTAATAAAAATAAAAAAAATACCTAATTAGCAGTCTTTTGGCACTCCACTGTTGGGGCATGCATCTTTACTTCCGGTGATATTTATTAAGGAGAAAAAAGGTTGTTGATTTGTGTACCTACCTATTTATTATCTAATAGAAGGTGTTAATGGATACTAAAATATGTTTAGTTATATTTACAGTAAAAACATATTTCAGGTATGATAACTCTAAACTATTTAAAAATCTTCACGTCTAAAATTTAGCAAAGATTCTATATAAAAGTTATATTAAAAAAAAAATAAAAAAAATTAAATAATAATGAATCTTGTATAATAATATACACTATGTATGTGTATAATAATATATGATTTAACCAAAATGTTGAAAGAAAACATATATATAAATGCTGTTAATACACAAACTACTAGTACTTTACAGAAATTAGCACATAGTACCTCGGAGAGCACATTAAGCTGTCGGTCCCAGTTTCGCTATACTAGCTTGTGAAACTGGTATAGGTAAGTCTATATAGACACAGCGATATGCTTGCCACTTGCTCGGTGTAGACTGGGCTACGATGAGATGGGAATAAATCCTCGCACGAAAACTACTCAAACACATCTGTATATACTCTATAGGTAACAAAAACATAGGTATACAAGCATCAGTACACTTTTATACAGACGCATACACACATGAAACAAAATACATATAATACATTTTCTAGGTAAATAGAAAATTAAAGTTTTTTTGCCTTAGTTTAATAATATGTATTTATTACTAACTAGCTGACCCGCGCAACTTCGTCGCACGCGCAAGCAACGGAAGCTCTCAAAAGAAACATTTTTTTCCCGTTTTCCCAACATGTTTTATTGATGCTTTGCTTCTATTAGTCGTAGCGTGATGTTATATGGCCTATAGTCTTACTAGATAAATGAGCTATCCAACACTAAAATAATTTTCAAAATCGGTTTCGTATATCCAGAGATTACCCCCTACAGCAAATTCACAAACTTTACCTCTTTATTATATTAATATAGATTAATTTTTAATACGATTTTTTATTGATAGATACCTACTTTAACTTCTTTTTGTTATTTTTTTATTGATAGGAATTTAATTTTTGTATATTATATACCTAGTCATTATTAAAAAATACATATATGCGTAATTTATATAGTTGCTAATTATAGATGGGAACTTTATTGGATTATATATCATCTTAGTACCATTGTATTACAAGTTATAGTTATGTGTGTTTCCTTTAATAAAGATAAATAAGCAAATAAAATATATTATGTTTCTATTTTGTTAATTTACTATTTATCTTTCTTAAAAACACAACAGTTTTAAAGTGACGGGTTAAAATTCCGGTGTGTACCAATCAGTTTTACTTAACGTGCTCTCCGCGTTAAGCTGTCGGTCCCGGTTTCACTATACCAATTTGTGAAACTGTTTATAGATGGGTTATTGAGTTTATTCAAAACATCGCGACGAGCTAGCCACTTGTATGTAGGCTCATACCATTGGCTACGACAAGTTGGAATTAAAAATTGGGTGCCCTGGGGCCGTCTAGGCGATCTCGGGCGTCGTAAGGCACCCGTTATGATATGTATGTATGTATAAATAAAATATTATGTTTCTATTTTGTTAATTAACTATTTATCTTTCTTAAACACACTACAGTTTTAAAGTGACGGGTTAAAATCCCGGTGTGTACCATTGAGTTTTTAATTAAAACATATGTGTACAAGTATAATACTATTAGGAACAATATACTCGAGTGAACACTATGTTTCGATCGACCTCATCACACTAATCCCCATAGGTTTTATCGGAACTAACCCTTTCGAATCGATTGTCGAAGTTTAATCGAATGGGGACCCTTTCTAACATATGACTTGCGATTGTTTAATAAATTTCGTTAGTTAAGTTTGGGTTCCCCAAAGTTTGAGTTTCGAACTATTTAGTTGATCGTATTGTTTTTAGCGGTTATATACCTCTAGTAGTTAGAGTTAGTTGAAAGTTTTTATTTATCTGTTCTTGAGTAATTGTTTTTATAATATTGTTTTTTAGTTTATTGCTCTCGGTAAGTTATGTTCGAGTATTGAGGCAAAGTCAGAAGATCCCCCAAATCTGTGAAAATACTTATTCATGAAAACTTATTGAGTGCTCGGAAAACACTTTAGAATATGTTTAGTCTCGTTTTTTAGTAATATACTTATATGCCTAAAAGAGACAAAACATAATTTAACTAAAGTGTTTTTCAAGGAATCAAAAGTTTTTATGAATATGACCTTATTCATAAAAACTTTTCATCCTTCAATAAAAACATTAAATAAATAATATGGACATTTTATTTATTGGAGCAAGGTATGTGACTTTGTCTAAATTGATGCAGTAATCTTTTAAAAAAACAGTGAACCCACAGACTAAAACGAAACATGACTAGGTAACTTCGAAGTTTTGCATTGGCATCTGTATGGGCGGTGGTAACGCGATTTTCCTTCAAATAATTTAAATCTAATACGCCATAAACACAAAACTTATAAAATATCCCATAACATACACAAAACACTCAACTTACACACAATGCACAATTACCTCACTCACATACACAATTCGCGTTTTTTTTAATTTACTCGAGAATTTGTTTATTAAATTCATCATCTTCATACCAGCCTTTCACTCGTCCACTGCAGGACATAGGCCTCCCCCAAGGATCGCCACAACTATTAAATTAAATATTTCTTAATTAAGCATGTATAGTTTTGTAAGGGAGGGACACTGGTGCCTGAGATGTTTTACCAATTATTGTAAAATGTATCTCTATGAAATCCGTAGACTAGTGGTTGCGCCGTTGGCGTTGTATCCGGAGGTCGTGGGTTCGATTCCCACCCATGGTAAAAAAATATTAGTACTTGAAAGGATCTACTTTGGGCTAATATGACGCTGTATACTAATTAAATAAAAAAAATGTTTTTTCGAAATGTTAAAATAATAATTTGTATGGAGAATCCGAACTCTTTTTTCATTTAAGACATTTTTTTTTTTATAATGTGGACAAATTACACATATTGCTCTAGTCACAAACTAAGCTCTAGGCTTGTGTACCAGAAGCAACGATATAATACATATTATATTTTATAAACACCCAGACCATGACAAACTGTACAGAAATACGTACAATTTTTTTTTGCCATGGGTGGTAATCGAACCCACGACCCCCGGATACAACGCCAAAGGCGTAACCACTAGTCTACGGAGGTTGTCTTGTTCCTTGGGAAAAGTGTTATCGATTTGATCAGTAGAGCCTCATATTAGCTCAAATGTTAAAATAGTACCATGTTATATAAATAAACATATAACTCTGAACACTAACGGCTACGAGGAGGTGTGAATAAAATTCCACCCTAGAAGGTCTCTAATGGCCGTAAGGTACCCGTGACGGTATTTTACATATACAATTATTTTATCTTGATAGAACAGCTACTATACCTGTTACGCATACTATAATATAATAATTTAGCTCACATAAATAACTTCATTGAGCAATCATAAGGTAGGTCGTACATAATAGATTAATCAAATTCTGGCACCCATTGACATTCGTGTCTCCAGATTGTATCCCCCCACTCCTTCATATCTCTACAGAGATTAATGACTCGGATTTAATTACTCGTCTACAACTGGCCTTATTATATGGCATCAGTTTAGTCGCAGGATTTGAAGTTTTACTAGCGGCTTTAGGTAACCAACGGGGAATGGAGGGTGTGTTATTAACGTATTGTTTTTAATCTGCTACAGATTTTCAGGAGACTACTGCATTTCTTGTCGAGGTGGTAGTCTTATTTTCGGTTCTAGTTACGAAACTGGCTATTGATTTAACAATAAAGATTAAAGGAGCATCTTTATTGTTAAATTAATAAAGATTAAAGGAGCCGCGTAATTCAAACTATTCTTATCTTATCTTAGGCAACATGCCCAGGATACAGCGATTTGGAGGAAAATTATAGAAGTTTTAGTTTATAGTTAATTTTATTTATAATTTAGTTTTTTAAAGTAAGTATTATGTTTTTATTATTAAAACCCTTAGAAATATAAAAAAAAAAAAAAGATGCAACTATTCTTTGTCGCAAGGCGGCCAAGCAAGAGCTATCAATGTCTTAAACAACAATGCATTGATCAACCCCATTTATAGACACCCAGACCATGACAAAATTATACAAAAAAACGTACTAATAACCCATGGGCAGGAAACGAACCCACGACCTCCGGATACAATGCTAAAGGCGCAACCACTAGTATACGGAGGCGGTCACGATTTAATATATATTTAATGGAGGTAAAAAAATCGTAAACTGATGTGGCGGTATTCTTTCGTTTATATAAAATAACGCATATTATTATAAAGTTAAACTAGATTTAAATAAAACTATATCTAATAGGCAGTTTCTTAGGTAGTGACTATTTAGTTTAGAAGTAACTAAATATGAAATTAATAGCGTGGCATCCCTGTACAAACAAACCGCGGCAGGTGCAAATAAATTTACAGATAAGCGTGCAGCTCGCACTATTAGTTTGCGCCAATATTAAACTATTTCACTACTTGCAAACAAGATGTTAGTTCTAAGCTAAACTAGGTAGAGTAAGTATGTAAGATACACCGGTTTATATTATACCTATCGATATAACACACCTCGCGAATATCTTAACTATAATTTATACTCTTCATACTTGTACTACTTGTAGTATTATTTCTTCTGTGCTTGTACTTAAAGCGAATATCTAGTACGTGGTGGCCGAGTTGGTTAGACTTTGGACTTAAAAACACTTAGGTCCTCGGTTCGAATCCCGGTGTGTACCGATGAGTTTTTAATTAAAAAAATTCTGTACATTTGTTTGACAACACCACTATAGTGCCTCGGAGAGCACGTTAAGCTGTCGGTCCCGGTTTCACTATACAAACTTGTGAAACTGTTTATAGATGGGTTATTGAGTCTATTCAAAACATCGCGACGAGCTAGCCACTTGTTCGGTGTAGACTCATACCACCCGTGAAGATATGTATGTATGTATCTATATATCGAGACAAGGTAGCACCACTTGTGTTGCATTGTCTACATTTCTACACCCTTTATCAAAAAAAAAACTATTTCTTATTGACATTTATTTTATTATGAAATTTATTTTATTATGAAATTTATTTTGTTTTGTTATTTTAGTAATTTGTCTGTATCGATTTAATAATTTAAATCGGCTACATGGTCATTTATTTTGTGTTCTGTACTGTTTTTTAAATGTAGGTTAATGTTATTATTATTTTGTTTGTTTTTATAGATTAAGCTTGTTTATTTTATTTATATACGTGGTGGCCGAGTTGGTTAGTCCTTGGATTTAAAAACACTTAGGTCCCTGGTTCATTTCCCGGTGTGTTCCAATGAGTTTATAATTTAAAAAATTATGTACATTTGTTTTACAACACCACTATAGTGCCTCGGAGAGCACGTTAAGCTGTCGGTCCCGGTTTCACTATACCAACTTGTGAAACTATTTATAGATGGGTTATTGAGTCAATTCAAAACATCGCGACGAGCTAGCCACTTGTTCGGTGTAGACTCATACCATCGGCAACGACGCGGTGGGATTAAAACCCGCTGGGTACCCTGGGGCCGTCTAGGCGGTCTCGGGCACCGTAAGGCACCCGTGAAGATATGTATGTATGTGTATTTATGTAGAGGTTATTACTATTATACATAGAGGGCGTGTGTTTATACATAGGTTAAAAGCCTTTTCAACCTGTATGGCTCAGCAGTAGAAGCTCCTTGCCGCAAAAGCAAGGGTCGTGGAAGGATTTTTTATTGGAATTTTATGTTATTAATTTTAATATAAGAATAAACCGATAAATAGTTAATAACAAATAATAAAAAAATTACTTCAAAAGGAATATTTTTTCCCCGTTTTTACAGCATTTTTCATTATTACTCCGCTCCTATTGGTCGTAGCATAATGTTATGTAGCCTATAGCCTTCCTATAAATGCCTATCTAACATTAACACATTTTTTCAATTGGAACAAGTAGTTCCTGAGATTAGCGCGTTCAACCAAACAAACAAACTCTAGCTTTATAATATTAGTATGATATACATAACAAGCATAAAATATCGAGAAACATTCATTGGTTCTGTTATTTAGAAAGTGGTAATCAATAATGTAGAAAATATAGTTTTTATATATACGTCGTTTTCCAAGTGATACAAAAATTAGGTCATTTGGTCTTTCAAGGTTTGGTCCTCGGCGCGTACCAAAGAGTTTTTTTACAAAATTACGGACAGCATGTAAAGTTGCCTCGATTATCTCAATACCTATAGTTGAAACTGTACAGTGAGTAAACTGATATCTACATTAATCAAAATCCCCGTTCTAGCCAGCAAAGCGACGATTTTTCAAAATTCATATTTTAAGTATAATTAATTAAAATAAACAACATATATAATAATAGCATAAACTATCTCTATAAAGCAGCTAAAAGCAGCATATTAGCTTCATAACACAATAATGGAACTCAATTATAGGCTATTGACCTGATTCATAAATGAAAACACGCTGAGATTTGACAGTAACTGCGGTCAGAGTATTAAACAATTATATTCGCTATTCGTGTTTTAATCATTTAAGTTATTAGGTTTCCATATTACGTATATGTGTTATATAATCATAATTATTTAAAATTATAAAATTAATATTGTTGTTTAAAGATCGTTTATTGATTATATCCAAACATTCGCGGCGATCTATCTACGTGTTCGGTGTAAATACTCATACCATCGGTTGCGCTTGCGACGAGGTGAGATTAAAACCCCTACGCTGGAATCCATGTTAGAAGTAAAATGGAATGCACACCAAAATAGAACAATGTTTTAGCAAATGGTAGAAAAAAAATGGTGGATTAGAGATTAAATGGACACCAATATTTTAATAAGTAATGTAACATCTAATAAATAGCCAGAAGATATGACAATAAAGCAGAGAGGAACGTAATGCAAATTTGTCTTTGTCGCCGTCTATTTCGTAACCTCAACTTTTAACAGGCATAATGGGAGCGATCAATGTTAAATAATAATATATAGATCGATTCCACACATGGATTTTGTATTTTTATTTACTATTAGGTAGATAAAAACTCACATATGAGTTTATATCTGACTTTGTGTCAGATTTATATACATATTTTCATATAAATAAATTATATAAAATATGAATGAATCTTTATTTGCATAATTCAGAATTTACATGTTGTTAATAATTATATGTACAGTTTCATTAGAATTAATCCATGAGGTGTGCAAAATCAGTATTTAATACAGTTCAACACAGTAATTAATTAAGAACTATAAATAGATTCTGAAGTATTATGTCAAGACAGAACATTAAATTATAAGTCAAATACAAATACAAACTGTGAGTATAGCAACATTAATTATTGGACCATGATTTATATTTTGTATAGCAACATCATTCTCTAGACTCTAGCTAGTTACCCTCTAAAACCTGGTTTTCTACTGGAAAATATACACATAGAATATTAATTACAACATTGTGTAGAATAAGAATGGGTCATATAAGGACACCAGCTCATCTATGTAGATTAAACATATTGAAAAGTAGTGACTGTACACATTGTGGCTCTACAAATTGCAATCTGGAACAGATATTATTACATTGCCCGGCCTTTAACATTCAACGATTAATACTTGCAGCAGAACTTTCATTAAATCAAAATGCAATTGACATTCCTCGCCAATTGAAAGAGCTGTAAAAAAATCCTAAATACTTTTTGGACCTATATAATTTAATTAAAAATACAGTGGACGCAATATAACAAGTAATACCTATATAATTTAAAGAAGAATAAAAAAATATATAATAAAAAATAAGAAAGATTAAATCAAGACTGGCTTCAAAGGACTTGTTTCCAGAGCCGTAAACCATTTTAACAAAAAAAAAAGGACTCTAGCTAGAGCAAGGTGTTGCTATACAAAATATAAATATAAGTCTCTAGACTATAGATAATCTGAGTCCGCTGTAGTTATGTCGTCTTCATTATTATAAATATATTAAAACCGTTTAAAGTAAGTTACAATATGTCTTTTAGTAAAGTTACGAGTCTATTTTAATATCTTCGTTGCTTTATCGACAAAAGGCATTTGTAATGATATTTATATTTATTTATCGACAAATCAACTGTCCGTTACGCAACCGCACCCTAAAAGGAGACTACCACCTCGATAATAAATCGATCCAGATACTATTGACAACCGGTGAACCCACAGACTAAAACCGAAATATGACTAGGCCACTTGACGGCCTTTGCATCCTCGTGTGTATACTAATAATAATTCATCACTAGCGTATTTAGGAAATTCGTACTGTCAACCGATCCATTTAGGAAATAATGACTTATCTGACAGGTTACTCCTTAGGAAATGTCTTCACATTGCACCCTATTTGTTTCATTTGCAATACAAATGGTGCGGTATACGTTAACATATCTAAACCATACGTCACGCAACCCAAGATACTAGTTCATACAAACCAACTTTATATATCTTTAATAGACACCGCATGGCTTTGGGGAAAATAGCTTCATGCGAATGATAACAATTATCATGCTTATCGTTTGGATCATGGTAATCCAAGGTTCTACCACATAGAGGCCGTACTACGAACACACCAAACCGAAAAACGAAAATTGTGATCTCTTCTACATATCTTAACAGTTTATTTATCCGTCTCGCTCACGCTCATTCAAATCTATATGGAAAGGAGATAAAAATCTATCTCAAACGCCATCTTGAACACTGATTGCTTAAAATAATTTGTGTTCAACTTTTTGGGTTTGTGTCTTCTATTCTCATGCTTGGGCAGGGGCCTTATCAAGAAGCCACATCGACAAACTGATCGACTCGTCGATGGATAAAAATAAATGTATAGGAAATATTGTCTATGGTTAGAACTAGATCGTCGAGAAACGTTAAATCACATACAGTTTATTTTCGCTTTCGATCGATCGATATGTCGATCAGCATTTTATGTGGCTTTCCGGTAGGGCCCCAGTGGCCATATTCTGTTTCTTATAACGTTGATTGACAATCTAACGTTGTAAGTAACGAATTCCGTTATTAGCGCGCTCTCCTCCAGTGTAGTAGTGGAGGTTAAAAAACTACTCCGCCGGAAAGCCACATGAAATACCGATCGGCATGTCGATCCATCGAAAGCGAAAATAAAATGTATGTAATTTGACGTTTCTCGGCGATCGAGTTCTAACCATAGACAATATTTCCTATACATTTTTATGTATAACAGAATGTGGCCGCAGGTTATTTTAGGACGTATAGTACTTTCTTATATTCATACTTAAACGGTTTTAATATAGGTTATAGGTTTTTATTTTTTATACATAATTTGGTTATAGCCAGATGCCTGTGGTCAGCAGTTTTTTGCCGAATTCCATCCAGTTTTATTCATTAAAGGTATTAGATGCCCTAAATAAAACCATGAAAGGTATAATGAATATTACAGCACTTTTATACCTTCGGTGTTAAAAGTGACTGTAAAAATCCCTTTGTACTATATAACTTAAGACGTATACCTACTTGCCCTTTCTATCAAATAATATTATAAACCCAAGCTTGATACATATAACCGCACTCTAATATTATACGGCCTTCGGATATAGCAGGCTATCGCCAACTACTCGAGGAAGGTACCCTGACTCCTTAATTTGGAAAGTTTATAGTGCGTAAACTGAAGGCATTCTGCGTCTCCCGAGTACTATTGAACAGTTTCGTTTTGCCCTTTCAGCTGAAATTTATAGTTTTATTACCTCTGTTTAATTTTGCCAATTGTACCCACCCTTAATGTGAATGAATTGGCATTTTAAATAGTTTACCTTAGGTGGTTTAATTTTAGTAGGAGTTGGGATATAAAATTATTAGACGTTAATTTAATTTAGTATTAAAGTTAGTTTTTTTTTTATTATGAACAGTCTGCTTTTGACCGCATTCTTCCCTGATGGAAAGTGTTATATATTTGAAATAATCATTAAGAATATTTTTTTATCTCAGCAGTTAATTCTAACATATTTAATAAAGTGAAATGTGGTGCATAAACTAATTGGTTTTAATTAATAACCAACAAGAAACCCACGGACCTAAAAGTCCACAGCAAATTATAGCAGAAAGCAACGATGCAATGAGGTCGAAGAGATAGCACGTTTACTCTCTAAAAAGAGACTAGGTACCACTCGACAAGAGATCGATGCAGTACTTCCCTGAAAACCTGCTAAGCTAACAATCTGATAGTGAGAGTCTTTTAGAGTATAAAGTAGTCGTGAGTACCATGAGATTTCCTCCCCAGCTGTCGGGTGTACCGCAGCCTCCTGACACCTGGAATCTGACGTTGAAGTAGATCCAAGTCTTTCTAAATACCAATCATAAACATGATTTATCTTTAGATGGGAGTTCTATAACTTCGTTAAGCCGACCGGTCTCGTTACCACCGCCCATACAGATGCAAAAACCAACAAGTGACCTAGTCATGTTTCGGTTTTAGTCTGTGGGTTCACCGGTTTTCAGGTGATTACTGCATCGATTTCTTGTCGTGGTGGTAATTTCCTTTCCGGGTGCGGTTACGACGATAAGGCAGCGAGTATATTAAAATATACGTTATATATTTAGCCGGCATAGTGGGAGCGATCAATAATTAATTAAACAAAATCGATCGCTCCCACTATGCCGGCTAAATGATGCGATTACGAAATAGGTCAATTTTGTTTAAGAATATTGATTGACCCCATTCATGGACTTTGTAGGTTTGCTCACCACCATGGTGAATATAAAAAAAAGTGAATATTAGCACCCATATCTAACTCTAAAAATGACGAACTTGTTTAAATTATTCATTTTATATTTAACCCCCTTAAGAGATGAATGATAAATCATCCTTTCTTAGTGCTCACATACGTTATATTCATGAATATTTTCAGGAATTTCAGTGAAAATGTGTTTTGAGGAATTTCAGTGGCTTCTTGACTTATAAGCTAAGGCCGTGCTTAGTCTGTCGGTTAGTATTGGAGTTGTATTCAGTACATATAGGAACCGTACTACATGTATCTTCATACCAGGTCCCTTGTGGGGCAGGCAGATACCATTATGTAACATTTGTTATTATCTCTATATCTATAAAGTTCATTCGCTAGCACTCACTCTCATTTGCATTCGCGATAAATAAACATCCAACTTTTTGTCGTGGGTTCAATTTCCACTCATGGAAAAAAAAAAATATACGTTTTTCTGTACAGTTTATTATGGTCTGGGTACTTAAATATAATATGTATTATATCGTTGTTTCTGGTATACATAGTACAAGCCTAGACATCAGTTTGTGACCAGAGCAATATGTGTAAATTGTCCTACATATTATTATTATTAATATTAACACATTACCAATACAATTTAATAAAAAAAATACTAATAAAAGAAATCTTATGTAAAGTTCTCCATAGGTTGATTTATTATATACAAAAAAACAAGTGTTACTATGATATAAATTATGATGTTTTTGAGACCAACTCTAATGTGTCTTATAGACAGATAAAAAATAGCTGTTACATACATTTTAGTCGATTAGGAACTGTACGAATCTAATATCTGCAACATTCACCTGTTGCAGATATTAAATTTTAACAGGCGTTTTTCTGTTAATCTGAAAATGTCTACATAGTTTATTTATTTAATTCTAAATCACACAAACTGATTAGAGTCATTACATACACATATTATTATATACAATGTTTCATTCGAGACTATACTCTAAAGCAGTGTGCACAACATGGAAAGTTAAATTTATTATTACATTAAAATAGTGCAAATAACATAACTTAAACCTAAAGAAATAACACAATCTTAAACCTTTACAATGGTTCAATACTATTTATAAAAATAAAAAGTTCCTATTTAATAAGTATTTCAGCTTGAGGATCTATGAAGTTAATTTTCTTAAATATACTGAATTTACTGTTTAATATATCTATCTCATAATTATAGCCACTCCGATCAGTGATCAAATTCTGTTTCTTTTTTTTTATTGGACCACGACATGTGACTTTGTATCTACCTGGTGGTGAGCAGACCTACAAAGTGCATAAATGGGATCAATCAATAATTGTTCTTAAACAATATTGATCGCTCCCACTATGCGACTAAATGATACGATTACGAAATGGGGGGCGACAATGACGAATTGCACCTTATCGTCAATTCAACTACCCATTTCGTAACCGCACCCTGAAAGGAGACTACCACCTCGACAAGAAATCGATACAGTAGTCTCCTGAAAACCACCCAGGTAGCATTTTGATGTCCCTATGACGTCAATTACGTCGAGAATGACACTAAGTTGACTTCATAATGCTACCTGGGCAGTGAACCCATAGACTAAAACCTTAACGTACTTCTTATAACGGAAACGTTAGCTTGTAAAATAACTAAATCCTTTATAAATGATATTAAACAATCAGCAACAACAATAACTAAAAATAGCTATGTAGGTACGTTGTTCCCTTGTGTTACAGGTGCTTTTGCTGCGACAGCTTTTAGCTTTCCGTATGGTGGCAAATGTACTTCTTCTTCTTCTTTTACCTAAATGGCCTTCTACGATTTATATAAGCATAATTTTGCCAATGACCAGTTGTGGGTAGATTAAAATTGTTTAATATTGTACATGAAAGTGGGACAATAGGATGGAAAGGAATAGGGAAAGGACTAGGTTAGAATTAGGAATGGCCACATGACCGTATGCAAACATACGGTATAGTGATGCCAGTGTCAAGTGAAGGAGGAAGAAATAATCAACAGTAAAATGGGTACCGCCATTTTACTGAAGATAAAAGGATTCGTTGAGATAGCACAAACACCAAGATCACTGCGTAAATACTACACTTCTCACACTTAATATTACTATACGAATGCTTATTCTACAAAATTAGTACACTTTTGCACAATAATATTCAATAAAATTAAATTTGATAACTGTAATATACACACGCGTCTACAGTCTTCGGGCTACCCTCAAAGAATCCGGCAAATGTACTTAAAGAATTTCATTATTTTGACAATCTAACGTTACTTTTAAAAGAAACAGAATATGGCTAAAGTCAAAATCATATATTTCATGTAAATCTTTACAGATATTTATGAATAGTCAAAAAAAAAAGTTTAACAATGAGGTCTTAGAGTGCGTTTGGTTAGGCAGCTATTCATTAACAAAAGAACGACAAATATTAATTGAACTTAAACACGATGGAATAGAAATCTTAATATGAAAATTACTACCGAACCGAACACACACTACATAACACATTTTAGATAAAACAGGTACCAGCGCTATTGGTCTGTAATTGTTCATCTCTAGTTCATCCCCTTTTTTATACAGTATTTATGGTTTTATTACTGTTTTTTTAAGTCGGTCGGGAAAAGTGCCTTTACTAAAAGACATGTTAATAAGGTAATTAAGTACGGGTACAATTACAACAGCACATTTCTTTAAGATTTCTGTACTTATATTATCAAATCCCACTGATCGCGTGTTATTAAGGTTTTTTATTATACGCTCAATTTCTGCATCAGTAGTAGGTGTCAAGAATATACTGCTATGATGTTGTATTTTAATAGAGTATTCTTTTGTTTTGTGATTATTTTTATTATGGTCTATATTTATAAAATAATCATTAAATAAATTTGATATAATTTTAGGGTTGCTTTCAATAGTATATTTTATTAATTTGTTTTTTTGCATTTATCATATCAGTTTGTTCTTTAATAATTTCCCAAGTTGCCTTGCAGATATTTTTAGATTTATTAATAAAATTTTCATTATGACGCTTTTGACTCATATTGATACATTTCTTAAGAAGTTTTGTGTAATTTTTAAATATATATTTATTTTGAGATGTACGATTACTGTAGTAATTAAGACGTAGTTTTCTCTTTATAGCGCAGGACTTTTTAAGTCCCTTAGTGATCCAGTTATTGTGTCGGTATTTATTTGCTATTGTTACTTTGTAGGTAGGAAAGCATAAATTGTAGAACAATGTCAACATGTCATGAAAAATGTTAAACGCATTGTTGAGATCAGGTTCATCGTATACTTGATGCCAAGATATACTATTCAAGCAATTATAGAATTTATTTATATATTCGTTATTAAAATCTCTTTTGAATCTAATTAGCTTTTTTAATTTTAGGACTTTATATTCCACTGGTAAATATAACACTTGACACATTTGGTGATCGGAGAGAAGAAGTGGTTTGATCTCTTCCCTAGCATTGAGAATATTGCTTATAATTAGATCCAAGCAGGCTTCATTTCTTGTAGGTGCATTTATATGATTAATGAAATTATAGTTTTGTAAAATTCTATGAAATTCATGTGTGATGTTATTATCTTTTAGGATGTTGATATTGAAATCTCCGCAGAGTATTATTTTATTATTCTTTACTTTATTTCTAATTTTTGTTAAAAGTAATACAAATTTATTGAGAAAAAGTTGAGGCCTACTATTTGGTATTCTATAGATGCATATGACTATAGAGATATGTTATGTTAGATATAAGATATGTTATATGTAACCAATCAAGTTGGCTAAAATATTTTCATCCCATAATCGGGTAGAACGATTTTCCTGACGTCAAATTCAGAAGCGGGTTTACGACTGAACACAAATATATAAAAATATTTTCAGCAAAGTTTCAGAATATCGAGTTGGGAAAGCTTGGGTTTTGAATTGACCTGCTCTAAATATCAATGCGTACTATTGCTGGCTTTCGTTGATTGAAATTGAATAATAACCCATGTATGAATAAAAAAATCTTGAATTGAATTTCATACCGCATAGTGATGGTTAGATTTATTTAGGAGAAAATATTTATACTGATGTGTTTTGGGTGTTTTGTATTATATTCTGAATGAATTTCTTAGGTAAACCTATATTTATATTATTAAACAATCCTTTTAAAATAAGTACATAATGAAAAAATCAATATCATCACGGGTGCCTTACGGCGCCCGAGACCGCCTAGACTGCCTCAGGATAACAAGCGAAGGGGTTTTTAATCCCACCTCGTTGTATCCGATGGTACTATACCGAACAAGTGGCTAGCTCGTCGCGTAGACTCAATAACCCATATATAAACAGTTTCACAAATTCGTATAGTGAAACTGGGATCGACAAATTAACCGAGGCATTATAGTGGTGTTGTTAAACAAATGTACATATTTTTTTAGATTAAAAATTCTTTGTACACAACGGTTTTTGAACCAGGGCCCAAGAGTTTTTAAACCAGGGACCAAGAGTTTTTAAACCAAGGACCTAAGTGGCTTTAGATATAATTGAACTAGTCACACAACTAAAATAACACTTTGTACTGATTTTAAAGTAAACAAAACTATAATTAAAGATAAATATGATAAAAGAAATTTATAGATTTAATTAATTAGCAGGTACTAAAAATGTTGGTGGAAGAGAGGTCTTTATAACTCCGCTAGGCCATCCAAACGGTTTCGTTACTACCGCCCATACCGATGCTAAAACGACAAGTGACCTAGTCTGTTTAGGTTTTCAGTCTCCTGAAAACCTATTGCTTATTTTTTCGAAGTATCTTTTAGGGTGTAGTTACGAAACTATAACTACGTTAAGAAGTCTACTAAAGTAGACTTGATGCTTTACGTTCCAATTAACCGCCCGTTCTGCAACATCGTCTTTATCGCCGCCCATTTCGTAACCGCACCATTTGACGGCATAGTGAATAAATAAAATCCATACATAATTACATAAATTATATCTAATCAACGTAGACTTCCGGGCCAAAAAAGGCAATTCAGTTAACAATCACAACTTTCAACATAATTTTATTCAATGCAAAATGAATACCCCTCGCACCTATCCAGACATTTCTCATCGAGAAGCCTTCTCAAACGCTTTAGTGAAATGAAACATTACAGACATCTGTCGAGGTCCTTCGCAAATCTCTCTTCAACATAATAAAGGAATATGAAGTGAAAATTTTGATGGAATAAAAAAATATTGCTTTTATAAAATCAGCCTTTCATTAAATGGGTGGGCGCCCTTCAGTACTCTTGAAAATATTTACTTGAGATATAAATGTTTTGATCCTGAAATTGTAAAAGTAAATTTTAACAACAAAAACCTTTTTACTATTAATAAACGTGTAAAAGTCTTTTGTGCCATCTTTACGGGAACTCATTTTTTATGTCTCTGTATCTAACTGGTGGTAAGCAGACCTACAAAGTCCACGACTTTTAATATCCCCGCTGCTTTATCAAGAAATCGATGCAGTGGTCTTCGGAAATTCGGTGAACCCACAGACTAAAATCGAAACATCTCTAGTTAACTTGGCGGTTTTTGCATCTGCAAGGGCGGTAACGAGTCCAGTCATATAATTTAATAGTAATAAATAATAATTGAATTTTATATTTCATATTTTTTTATTAGGTAGGTATATTTTTTGAATTTTATAACAATAAAAAAATCTCAGTTTTTCGCAAGATTGTCGATTTATTATTATAATTAGGTACATACATACATATATATCATCACGGGTGCCTTACGACGCCCGAAACCGCCTAGACGGCCCCAGGGTACCCAGTGGATTTTAATCCCACCTTGTCGTAGCCGATGGTATGCGTATATAATTAGGTAGATCATCTAATTTAGAATAGTCATTAACATTTATATACGTGGTGGCCTAGTTGGTTAGACCTTGGACTTAAAAACACTTAGGTCCCTGGTTCGAATCACGGTGTGTACTAATGAGTTTGTAATTAAAAAAAATATGTACATTTGTTTGACAACACCACTATAATGCCTTGGAAAGCACGTTAAGCTGTCTGTCCCGGTTACACTATACCAACTTTTGAAACTGTTTATAGATGGGTTATTGAGTCTATTCAAAACATTGCGACGAGCTAGACGAGTTCGGTGTAGACTCCATACTACGACTACTATGGCTACGACGAGGTGGGATTAAAAACCCCTCCGCTGGGTACCCTGGGGCCGTCTAGGCGGTCTCGGGCGCCGTAAGGCACCCGTAATGATACATATAGCTACATAGCATTATAATTTGCATATAACTTCACAGTTAAACAAAAATTGATTTTACCATGACATACTCGTAAACATGATAGTAAGTATTTTCTAATTGAATTTTGCATATTACACTAAAGGTAAATTAAGAATAAATACCACAAAAAACTTTAAACAAGCATTGGACCCACAGACTTAAGTTCGTTCGATTGAAAACAGCGCCGAAACTTATTCAATTTGGCTACAAAACCCAATTTCAATTTCCTTCAGGGCTTCAAGTTTATTCTTCAATAAACATCATTGTTGCATTTGGAACAAAACAAAATTCGCTTCATTTATATTGATGGTTTTTGCATTGATGGTATTTTTTGAGAACTTTATTTAAGAATTTAATTAAATAAAAGTTTTTTTTTAATTAGGTTTAGTTTAATTAAGTTAAATTTAAGTATTTACACGTTTATTATCAAGTTTTTATTTTCTTCTAAAAATAATATAATACATGATACATATTATCGCGGGTGTCATACGGCGCCCGAGACCGCCAAGACGGCCCCAGGGTACCCAGCGGAGAGTAATCCCACCTCGTCGTGCCTACACCGAACAAGTGGCTCGTCGCGATGTTTTGAATAGACTCAATAACCCATCTATAAACAGTAGAGGCACTATTGTATCAAACAAATGTACTTTTTTTTTTTCATTAAAAACTCATTGGTACACACCGGGATTCGAACCAGGGACCTAAGTGTTTATAAGTCCAAGGTCTAACCAACTCGGCCACCACGTATATATAAATATAATACGTACAAAAAACAAACATTTATAAAAAAAAAAAATATTAGACAATGGGCGCAATGTACCAAGGACGCTGCATTACCACGCTGGATCGCAATGCTGACCCTCTGAACAAGGTACTCCTTGCTCATAAGATCTCCAGTAGCAATTTATTATATTTTTTATTATATAATTAGATAGTTAATAGATAATATTGAACTATAATATAAAACATAACATAATTCTCCTATCTCTAACACAACATCGGTCGTGCCTATAGTATATATATGTATATTACCACTAGTACAGAAGCGGCATTTCTTCTTTGTACTGCCAAACTGATATTTTGTAAAATGAATCGATCACTAAGATCGCCTGTACTTTAAATAAGCTAATCGTATCCACTAACATTCTTGAATCCACACACAGCTACGGTCCCAGCGTCTACACCAAAAGTTGAGAATACATTTTATAATATTTCTCTATGTGAATATTGAACTTTCTTAAGTGCATCGGAAAAGGATTCGCGAATTTGAGCGTCAAAAAATATCTACATCTGTTCTTTTCTGTGATAATAAAAGGACATAGAAGTGTAGATTTTATTTGCTTAATACTAATTACATAATTTCTTTATAAAAAATCTATTAAGTTTTTAAATGACAATAAAGTAATATTTTTGGAATCATAAACTTTGGGTGTCTTTGCAAAAGTTAATAAATAGTTTTTTTTTTATATAAAAAGACTATTTAATTAGCATCGAGTAAGTAATATTTACCTCTACGTTCTTTTTCAATAAAAAAAACTTTAGACAAACGAGATCGAGAATCCTTTTCCTGGCATTTTAACGCGAGGTTTTAAAAAAGTGGAAAATGGTACCTTTTATATAGTAAACAAAATATATGTCATAGAAGACCATTTTATTGGTATTTATGCGGAGCTCAAAACGTAATTAATATTGCTTTGTTTAATCGAAAAAAAACATCCATGGACAGTGCTTTTTGAAACATTTTTGTAAGTTTATATTTTATTTTATGTGGTTTTATATTTTATTATGATAGCTCCAAATATTTTTTATTCAAAATAATAGTGTAATATTGATACTGCAACGAGCTACTTGATTTACGATTTTGAACGTTATTTCTTAGCACTAATTCGGCCCATCATACCTGCCGTTAATATATTAAGCCCTTGCTGCAGCAAAGATATAACACTATGAAGAATACCACCCACCTAATTACTTTTGACAACATGCGTGAAAGCTCAGTTAAGAGGAGCGTCCAATGAAGCTCTTCGATGCTCATGCCGATTCAACTGCGAAGTAGTACTTACCCGCGCATACCGTTGAGTCGGTAAAGTTATACCACACATATGTATGTAAACCTTTCCCCCGACCCTTAATAAGAGAAAGAGCACGTATGAGGTTATACCTACAATTTAGGCAGCAAAACTACCTTAGGGTGAAAAACCTAAACCTCATTGGTTTGAAAAAAAAAATGGTCTTATTTTATTTAAGAGATAATAAGCGATGACTGAACGTTTTAATATATTTATTTTCTGGCTTGATATTTTATAGAAATGATTTTAATATGAGGTTTTTTTTTTTATTTTTGTCGGATTTCAGGGGTTAATATTTTTTTCCTATTTTAAACTTATAAAAATGGAAAACGCACGAGCCGAGATATCTGCCTTATTTATAATTCCTCTAAAATCATAAAAATCTATGAATGTTTATTAAAGCTACAAAATAATTAGTATATTTTTCTCTATGATTTGTCATGGTCTGGATGTTTATAAAATATAATATGTATTAATATCGTTATTTCTGGTACATTTAGTACCAGCCTAGAGCTTTGTCATTAGAATAAATTTATTGTCCTAGATTGTAACCGTATCTGTAACCGAATTAGCCATTAATTACTTACGTAATTTGCACTGTCATAATTCTTATTTCTAATGCAATATCTAATTACCTACGAGCGAATCTTCGCCATATGTCACGCTATACGTCGCGTATATATGTCAAGATAACGCTTTTTAATTAGGTACTGATTGGTAGACAGTACAGTTAACTACGCTAGGGCTCGATCAAAACATTATTCTATTATTTAGTTCTTGACTAAAACGTTTAATTTAAATTAAAAGACTTGGAATTAAAAGTCTAGGGTTGAAACTCTGGGGTTCACACTTCAGTTTCTTTGGGTACGTTTTATGTGGCTTGTGAAACTATTTATAGGTCTACACAAACTATGCGACGAACTTGTCACTTGTTTAGTGTAGAAATACCCTCCGCTGGGTACTCCAAAGCCGTCTAGGCGATCGTTATGGAGTGTTTTATATAAAATAAAAAACAACTAAAAGAAATTAAAATTCAGTTCTAAATTTAGTACCTATATAATTCATTATTATAAGACCTACCTAACCCAATTCTGTTATTCCATATTCAATTCTATATTTAAAAAAATATATCTGTTTTCAATGTCGGTTATTTTGAAGGCCGTATTATAAAGGCTATTCGACCTTAACAAAGATTGTATTATTATAAAACGAGAGCATCGACGTGAATTTCTCGCCCAAACGGATATCGAAAGTCGTAAGTCCGTAAAATCAGTTCGCAAAACGATTAAATAAATATAATAGAAATCAAGCTTAAATTTATTGATAGAAAGCGCACACATGATATTAAAATACTTATTAATTATGACAATTAACGTCATATTTACCCATAACTTATTTTTAACATAGGTAATTGTTTTGTGCCTAGTTTATGTATCGTAAAAATAATTCTAGCATATATATTAGTCTTTATGTCGTTTCAATAATCGCAATTTTTTTTTTTTTTTTAAATTTACTAATAGAAGAATTACCAAGCAGCATTTAAAATTTTCATTAATAATTCTAGCATATATATTAGTCTTTATGTCGTTTCAATAATCGCAATTTTTTTTTTTTTTTTTTTTTAATTTACTAATAGAAGAATTACCAAGCAGCATTTATAGGAAGTTATATATTAATTTTTAAAAACTTACTTATCTACAACTAGTGTTATAAAATTAAACTGGCCAATCTCGGCGGCTTTCGCAGTTACTCTTAGTTTTAATTAGATGTAAAAAATTGCGAAGAAGGAAGCGATTTAGAAAATATTTTGGGCCTGTTGAACTCTGGTGATTTAGAAAAAAAAAGGTGGTGCTTATCCGACAATATAAAAACAAAATCACGGGTGCCATACAATGCCCGAGACCGTCTATATGACTTCAGGGTACCCAGTGGTAGGGTTTTTACTCTAACCTCGTGGTAACCTTATATATTTTGAATCTATATCAAACAAGACTTAGTCAGCTCTTCGTTAGTACGCTTTTCTGTATATTTTTATTATTTTTCAATAGGAGCACATCAATTGTACTTGTATCTACCTGATGTTAAGCATACCTACAAAGTCCATCGATGAGATCGGTCAATAAATTGTGGTTTAACAATATTGATCGCTCCCACTATGCTGGCTACACGATGCGGTTACGAAATAGGCGGCAACAAGGACGTAATAATATCCTCGCTGCTTTCTCGTCAAAGCAACCGCCCGCCTCATAACCACACCGTGAAAGGAGACTACCACATGAAAACGATTCAGCAGTCCCTTGAAAACATATGACTATGGTCTGGGTGTTTATAAGATATACGATGTATTTAGTATAAATACATAGTATTTAATCTATACCTATATATAAAGTTCTAAATCACCATAACTGACTATAAGGTAAAATTGTAAATATTTTTTTTATCTATACGTATTCAAAGTAGTTTATAATTAGTAACCGTGAAAACATGGCCTCTATAAATTGGTTCGAAAGCTTATTTCATTTGATATTTGATTTACAATTTGCGCGCCTTCTAATTGGTAAATTCTGATAAATATAAAATAACTTTTTCCAAATAAAAGCATTTGTCTTTGTCTTGTCTTAACTGAATATACAGATTAAGTCATTAAATTATAATCATTAAATTTCAGAATAAATATAGCAGTAATTTAAGTGATTAAATATTCAATAAACACAAAAATATATATATAAATAAAGTTCTGTATGTGTGTATGTGGAGCTTAGAATATGTTAAAAAGTAAGTATATTTTTATATTCCTAAAAACCTAAAGTTTATGCCACAAGTTTCATCTTATATATTTTATGAGCTCTCTATTTTTTATTAACTCAGTAAAAATCATAGAAAGAGAGAGGGCAATTCTGTACGACGAAATGAACTGAATAAAAGTGTTTTGTTTATTCAGACCAATTGTCTTTTACCTATTTATGATGATAAATATATGTCTAAATAAGTTTCCGATGGATCTTATAGTTGCAAAACAACATAATCTATACTAATATTATAAAGCTGAAGAGTTTGTTTGTTTATTTGTTTGTACGTGCTAATCTCAGGAACTATCTGTTCTAATTATTTTAGTGTATAGTATAGGCTGCTTAACAGTAAGCGGAGTTACAATGAAAAATGTTACAAAACGGGGAAAAATATTCCTTTTGAGAGCGTTTTTCTGAGTAAACCGTTAAAGTTACGCAGACGAAGTTGCGCAGATCAAATAGTAACTAATATAAATAATTGCTATATTAAGTTCCTACTCATTACCTGTTTAATTCATTAAGAATAGGATTGAAGATAGGCATATTATACAATTATTAAACATATAAAATTTTAATAAAACTTATAAAGATTAATTTACATGTAATTTTTTATTTTTATTTCCTGGAGCAAGGAATATTACCTGAAGGTAAGTAGATCTACAAAACCTATTATTAGACCAGTGGCCATAATTTAAAAACAAAATAATTTCTAAGTATGTGGGTAGTCGAAAATTTTGGGTAAATTATAACCAAATTAGGAAAAATCAAGAAAACCTCGAAAAAGTTGCGGAAGGGGGTAGGGGAACATAAATATTAGTTAAGAAAGTTTTAAGGTTATAATATTGGTTGCTTTACTATTTGTGGCAAAACTATGCATTCTATCGATAAAAGTTAAATGTAAAAGTTCAAGATAATAAAAAAATCTAAACCTTTTGTTGTAATAATTTTTCCACAGAGTCAAAGTTATCATAAAAAAACACTAAACTATTTTTTTGATTAAGTCAAGTCGCCCAATGTTTTATTTGAACCAAGCAAGTGTATAAATAAGGATATATACCCATATTCTAGCAAATAAATTGCATTGCACAGAAAATATTAACACGTTATAACCTCTCTGCTTTATCGTGAAATCAACTGCATGTTTCTTAACCGCACCCTAGTCTATGTAGTAGAAACCTTTGAGCTGTAACCGTTGAACCCACAGACTATAATCGAAACATGACTAGGACACTTTACAAATTTTGCATCTATGGTGTTAATGAAACGGTTTGGTCGTCCTTGAAGTTTCAGAAACCTTCCTCGCACCTACATAAAGGGTAAATTGTAATAACATGAAAAGTACATTATTATTAGTACTTAGTATGTATAATTATTATTAGTACTTAGGATGTATAATTATCATTAGTACTTAGGATGTATAATTACGGTTGATTTAATATAATAAAATACCCTTTTTTTTGAAGAAACGCGTAGATATGACTTGAGCAGACTGTCAAGTGACTTAGTCACGTTTCAGTTTTTGTCTGCGGGTTCACCCGTTTTCAGGAAATCTATTTCTTGTCGAGATGGTAGTGTCCTTTCAGGGTGCAGCTATGAAACGGGCAGTTCATGTGACGATAAAGCAGCCATTTCGTAACCTCATCAATCAATATTGTTAAACAACAATGTTGATCGACCTTAATTATAGACTATGTAAGTCTTCTTACCATCAGGTAATACAAAGTCAAAAGCCGTTCGCAAATAAAAAAAATATATTGTAATACATCGGGGTTTGTTTTCGTGATCTAAAACGGTCTAAACAACTCAGCATACACTTAATAAAAAATATAATTTAATAACCCTATAATAAAAAAAAATCCGACACTCTATTAAATATTAAATGTTAGCGACAAAGTAGATAAAACCTTAATTTGTGTAATACCAAAGTATTAAGTACCTTCTTCACAAAATTAATATTTTCTATCAAAAAATACTACCGAAAATATAATCTCCCGATAAAGAACTATTAATAAAACAGATCTTTCTATAAACAAACGTGGGCGATACAGAACGCGTACGAACAAAATAGTAGGCTTATTTTCAGCCATTGTCATCGCGAAAGTATATTATTTTCTAAATATAAGGAGTGAATTTTCTTTACACAATTTTAGATATTTTTGAAACAAAAAATATTTTTTTTAGCTTTACTAAAATTTTAAATGTTTAGTTAAGACTGTTTCATATATACATACATACATATCATCACGGGTGCCTTACGGCGCCCGAGACCGCCTAAAAGGCCCCAGGGTACCCAGCGGAGGGGTTTTTAATCCCACCTCGTCGTAGCCGATGGTATGAGTCTACACCGAACAAGTGCTCGTCGCGATGTTTTGAATAGACTCAATAACCCATCTATAAACAGTTTCACAAGTTGGTATAGTGAAACCGGGACCGACAGCTTAACGTGCTCTCCGCGGCACTATAGTGGTGTTGTCAAACAAATGTATATATTTTTTTTTAAATAAAAACTCATTGGTACACACCGGGATTCGAACCAGGGACCTAAGTGTTTTTAAGTCCAAGGTCTAACTAACTCGGCCACCTTACCCTTACCTCGGAACAATACTTGAAAATAACAAATATAAATTAAAGTTTATTTGTAATCTTAAAAATCAGCAAAATTATATTAAAACATAAATATAATTTTGCTGTTTTAAAAAAAAGCGTCTTTTCTCTCCCCCTTAAAGTCCAAAGATTTCATTTAGCAAAAAGGAAACAGTTAAAATTATTTTAGCATTTGGCCAGACATTTGACCGTAATTATTAAACACTTCATTGCGAATTCGACAATGTAATATTTTTTTATGGCAGTGCGGGTTTATAATCACCTTTCTAAATCGTTTAATGAAAACATTTAGGGATCATCTGCATATATGTAATGACTTCTTAATAAGATGTAATATTCCGTTAATATTTTTATGGAAAATAGATATAGAAAAGAGAGTAATTTTAAATATTTATTGCACACCAACTTGTAGTAGAATACTCAGGATACTATATAGTGTAATACATTAACATTTACTTAGGTATCTATTTATTCTTGACTTCGTCTAAATCTGGTAAAGATTTTTTTTAAATTAATATATACCTACTAGCTGGTTCCCGCAACTTCATTAGCATATATGTTATGAACGATCATACCTTTGTCACACAATAAAAAAATTGAATGTGTTGCCAGCGAGTCTTTCCTTTATTTTATAATCCCGGGTTCTTCAAGCGAAGCGTGAATAAAGCACTGCTTAAGCCGACATACTCGTAGTATAGGCACCACCAACATCGGTGATACTGGTGTTGGTGTTGTCTTTTCATGGACTGTATAATCTACTTACCATCTCAGGGATATGCAGTCACATGTCCAGCTCCAATTTTTGTTATTTTTTTTAACTTTCGCATACATGGAATAAAGTTACAAGTTGTACAACGTGGGGTCTACTACACCCCAACAATATATGAATATTTTAGGTAATACAGATTTATTTAAAAATAAATTTATTATATAATTATGTTCACCTTTAATAGGATGAAAATGGAAAAATATTAAACAATTTTATTTCTATTAGTTATTACAAAATCTTAAAAACAAAATGTCACCTTTTTACCTACAAAAATATAATGCAATATCATAACTTAATAGTCAAATATATAAATTATATCATTACTAACATTGTACATTATAATATACAATAAAATATTTAAAAAAAAACATACAAAAACATAAAAAAGGTTTTTCTGTCCATTGTTCTAGGACAAATACAAATCTGAATCTGTGAGCACGAATTAGGCACTCTGATTTCATTTCTTCGACAATTTTTTAAGATAACGAATTTTTTTTAGCGTTTTTTATTTCTGTTTTATATTCTTCAAATAATTTTCTTTAAGACTTAATCTTAAGTTTCTTAGAACTTATTGCCTTAGACATTATCTACAGAGTTTTTTTTTTCAAACTTCCAAATTCATGTTATATTTCTAGTAAGCATATCGTCAAACTGTAAATTACTTACTAAGAAAACAACATGATAATATGAAATGCTTCTATGCATGTTCCATCAGAGACCCACAAGTAGTTCTTTGTCGTACCTATACCAATAAACAAAGAAGTTCTTCGAGCTCTGTTATTATCATTTCTGTACTAGTAGGGCCTGTCCTGCTTTCAATGAAGCATACTGTAATATTCTTCCGAAAAAAAGATATAGAGATATAGAGTTATTTTGTTATTTTCATAAGGCTTCACTTTAGGTGGATCTGGTAGATATCTTTTGACAAGTTCTTTAGCCCATCTCGTCCCATCCATGACAACTATCTGCATATCATGGGCTCTTCTGATTGATAAAAGGGTAAAAATATTTTTCAGTAAGTTATATTGGCCGGCGTTGATTATGGGCATATTATTGTGGATTGAAAATATCGTACGCTCACTGAAGTTTCAGATGTTGCATATGAATCACCGAAATAATCGAATGAACAACTAATAAGGTCAGGCTCGCAATGGAGAGGTCCACGTCTTGAATATAATAATATAAGAAGAAAAATCTGACTCTTTTATATTACTATACTCTTACAAATATACCTCTCTATCTTTTGATCCTTCAGGCACACAAATTTTATAATAGGTAGGTAGGTAGCTATATACATGGTGACTTTGAAAGGATGTACTTTGGGCTAATATGAGGGTCTGCTGATCAATACGAACAACTTTTCCCATGGAACCATGTGCCGCAAATGAAAAAAAATATTGCCTTCTCCATACAAACTAGTAATGTTAAAATGACCAATTTGTATGGGGAAGCCAAATTTTTTTTTCATTTGCGACACATGGTTCCATGGGAAAAGTTGTGTGATTTGATCAGCAGAACCTCATATTAGCCCAAAGTACATCTTTTCAAATTCACCCTGTATATGTAGGTAGATCTATAAAATATAAGTATAATAAATATAAATAAAAAAACGCGATGCATAAAACTGTACACTGGCATGATTGGCGTGCTTTGGGTAATGGCCGTGTCCAGGTGCGGACTGCTATACGCTCAAGATACAATAATTTAAATATATTTTTAATTATTGTATCTTACATATAAAAAAAACAATGAAAATCCCTGTAAATACAAAAAAATAGTACTTACATTTTAGCTGCGTGCAATACAACGTGGGGTCTCACAGACCCCAGAGGCGTTCACTGAGGCTTAGGGCACGATTTAGACTAAATAAATCTAATCAGTCGATTTGGCAATGTCGCACTCGAGATTAGCTGGAGGTACAAATTAATAGCACCAAAATTAAAAGAGATATCCATAAAATATTACGTCTGGGGTCTATTAAACCCCACGTTATACACGGAAGGTTAACGAAGAAACTATTTGTTATAGTTTTTATAGGATACCTATTATTACTAAGGTAAAGTAAATATGTTGACCATAGATACCATAACCGCACTTTATAATGTTTATAAAACCCCGATTGATAGGTATACTTTTCGGTTTTAGTAAGTACTTACCTACCATTATCACTGCAGTTGCCAAAAAGTTGATAAAAATTTCAACTTTTGTGGAAATAAAAAAATGTCGAAAATTTAAATTGGAAAATATTTTAATGCAGTTTAATGTCATTATAATATACCCAACTTTCCTTCATAGAACACTTCTGGGGTATTTTAACTTTCCCTAAGAGCCTCTTAAAATACCAACAGCCTGTATATCTGAACCCCCTGTAGGTATATCAATATGGGATATTGTTAGAATATGTATTTAATACCTATTATGAAATAAATGAAACAACCAAAGTACAATCAACAACCATTTATTAAACTATAAACTTCTGTATTAATAAAACTTCTTTTCTATTACAACCAAAACCTGATAATTATCACACTATTTAATTTATGTTTAATAACTGAATTAACAGAAACATGAACAATATAATTTAGCTATATTATATAAATGTATATCCTTTCAATAAATACTAATTACTGACAACAAATTTAAGGAACAACCAAATTAGTTATAAAGTTTAACATCAATCATTAAATTCTAATTACAACTTAATCTGAGATTTATACTTAACTTAAAATCGCGACACGAACACCACTAAGAGCTTACCAACTTTTAGCAATATATTTTATAACCACAAATACAATTAACTTCGTAAAAACACTTATTTTGCGTTACAAGTCGCGGAGCCTCTGACCAAGTGCCGGCCATCTTGAAGTCGCTCTGCCCTCGCGCCGTTTTACCCGCCATCCTTAGTTCCATCTGTCACCGCTAGGTTCGCGTCGATTTCGTTCGCGCAGATTTTATAAACAAAACGACAACCTCTATCCAATATCATAACAATATACCATATTTTACCCCCAGATTTAACAAAAAAATACCGTACCTATATAAATCAGTCCAGTAGTATTTAAGTGACAGTTAGTTAATAAACAAAGAAACAGATACGAATTCTAAAAATGTAAGATAATTGTTATTTAGAGTTTAACCGTTTTTTTTAAACATATCAATAAAGATTTTTTCTAATACAATTTTATTACATATACATGGTGACTTTGAAAGATTGTACTTTAGGTTAGGCTAATATAAGACTCTACTGATCAAATAGAACAACTTTTCCCATGGAACCATGAGCCGCAAATGAAAAAAAAAATGCCTTCTCTATACAAACTAATAATGTTAAAATTACAATTTGTATAGGAAAGCCAAATTTTTTTTCATTTGCGACACATGGTTTTATGGGAAAATTGTTCGATTTGATCAGTGTATATAGCGCTTCATATTAGCCCAAAGTACATCCTTTTAAATTCACCCTGTATATAGATTTATTATTACATAAACTGAGGAACTGGCGATATCAGCGTGCCGAATACGCGACAAAACGTTCGGCACAATAGCTTAAAAAATCTATAAGCTGTCGAAAGCTACAATTTATCAACTTGTCGATACACAGCAAAATCCTACAATAATTTCTATCAGCTGTCGAATAGACGACAAAATAACTACTACATTAATTTCCATCAGCTGTCGAATATACGACCGAGGGCTACAATAATTTTTAACAGCTTGTCGAATTCCCGATCAAGTGCTACAATAATTTAGGTGCAGGTGCAATCCTAGATGCTATTTCCTTTTTCAGCGGTTAAAACAGGAAATTGGCCGTAGAACTAACGATCCACTTACGGAGATTTATAGGGCTCCTCGGAACACAACAAAAAATCACCGAGCTTAAAATGCAAGGCAGAGAGCGCAATGGTTTTCTAAATTATTTATTCATACCAGCATTCCTGACACCTACAATCTGAATGTCTTTAAGAGAGGATTTACTAGGCACTTACTTACAAAGTGCAGCCCTTTTCGACCTCATTGTTGCTTTCTATCAAACGCAAATATCAGGCAAGATTGATTTTCTATAAAATGCAAATTTTGTAATTAATAAAAAAATAAAAAAAATTACGGCATATATTTGTCTCGTGACCTGACCGTGAAAAGAGTTGAGTGGTGGCCCTATGTATATATATATATATATATATATAAATTAAAGCTGGGTATAATATTATAAACGAGTTACCAAATGCAACTTATTAAAAAAATTAAAATAGATGGGATGGGTGACCGCTTTATACAACGAGGCTATTTCATCATAAGCACCGCAACAAGCTCGCCACTTGTTAGGTGTTACCTCCGAATACCATCGGCAAAATGAGGTCGGGTAAATCCCGCCGCTAAGTACCCTGAGGCCGTTTAAACGGTTCTCGGGAGCCATATAGGCACCCGTGATGGTATTTATTATATTTAAAGATAGTGAAACAATTCAAAGATGATTCTGTGTAACAAATTTCAAGTCTATAGCACCTACCAAGATATTAATTCTCCTGAAAATATATTTATCCCCCTTTTCTATCCTTATCTTATATATTTTTTTATTGGATTAAATTTAGTTAAAAGTTTTTTAGTGGATCTATCTATAAACTCAAAATTTTTTCTTTCAAATTTCGTATTCCTAGCATCAGTAGTTTGGGCTAGGCGATGATGAGTAAATCAGTCAGCCAGACCAGCTCTTTTATTTAAATATCATATATAATGTATTAGTAGGTATCGTATTTTTGGTTGATGCTATAACACAATGCTAGACCGTAGTTGGGACCAGGATAATATATGTGCAATTATTCTTATTAATTCGTATTAATAATAATTAAAAACTTTTTTAAACATGTATTCCATTAATTTTCTAAATGAATAGATCATAATGTTTTTTTTATTGGAGCACGGCATATGACTTTGTATCTACCTCATGGTAAGCAGATCTACAAAATCCATAAATATCGACCCGATCAATACAATATTGTTTAACAATATTGATCGCTTTTACTATGCCGGCTAAACGATGCGATTACGAAATGGGCGGCGACAAAGCGTATTATATCCTCGTTGCTTTATCGTCAAATCAGTCGCACATTTCGTAACCGCACCAATAAAGAAGACTACCACCTCAACAATAAATCGATGCAGTAGGTCCCGGTAAACCGGTGAACCCACAGAATAAAACCGAAACATGACTAGGTCACTTGGCGGTGGTAACGATTTTCTCAGATTCGCCACAATAGTGATCGCACAGACTTTAGTACCTAATAATTTCTTGCGCTCTCTATCCGTTACGAATAGTAAGTTCGTTGACAAAAACATTCGCATAGACTGTGCCGCTCCCGCCCCCACATTAGGTTCGGATTCGGTCGTAATGACCAGAGTTTTTTTAGACGCATACCTAACTTTATACGGCATAGGCTTTGATTGGGGCTGGTAATTGTTTCGGTGAGTGGTAGTTAATAAACAAGGTTGGATTGAGCCTAGTTCCTCATATACTGGACTGAATAGTAAGCGTTAATATACATCTCCATACTATGGGAGTTATAGACGATCCCAGATGCAGATTTTGTTCTAATGAGCCCGAGTCCATGCAGCACCCGCTATTGCGACGCAAGGGCCATGCAGAGAATTAAATATCTGGGACAAGCTTACCCAGAACTGGAAAGCTACTGGCTGCTCAAATTAGATAATGCCCTCAAATATGTTGCTGACATATTTACATGACAAGAATGGGGTGGAAAATGATAAGGTGAAATTGAACACACAATAGATCCCACAGGACCGAAGTATTTTGACTAATGTAAGCCGCAAAAACCAATAAGATAAAGCGTTTACTAGTGCATTTGATAATAGCTCGTAATGGATTTTGAATCATGTTTCTCTAAGCATATCTCTTAATTAATTTTGCTCTAACGTAAATAGGATCGTTAAGTCATTCAGGATTGAGCGATCCAATCATTATTTTGGATTTAGGGATATTTAAAATCTTTTTTACTTATTGTGGCGTGCAGAATCCTAAAGGGTTAATGATATAAGATAAAATGCAATGAAAAATATCCTGGTGGGCGGGACCGAACCCACGATTCTCTCTTTCGTGGCGAGACTGAGCTGGTTCCAACTTCTGACTGACTGTAACTTTTCTTTAATATACATATAGAGTTATTAGAAGAAAGTACATAAAGGGCGTCTGTGACGACTGGAACCTGGTTGGCTCAGTGGTCGAGTACCTTGCCGCGAAAGCGGGGATCGTGGGTTTGAGTTCCGCCTACCTTTTATCATTGCATTTTATCTTAAATCATTAACCTTTTGGGATTCTGCAGGCCATAATAAGTAAAAAAGCTTTTAAATATAAAATCTCTAGATCCAAAATGATGATTGGATCGCTTAATCCTGAATGACTAAACGATCCTATAAGCGTTACGTTAGAGCAAAACAGAACGATTAAGAGATACGCTTACAGATACAGGGTTTTTATTTATAAAGGCCTGCAGAACCCTAAAAGGTTGTTGAAGAAAATCAACACATATTTCTAACAAAACCACTTGCCGATAATTGCCACCAATATCAATATTATTATGAATTAATGAATTAGGAGTAATTTCATCAGTAAAGGTTATCAGACAGGCCTAGTTTGATCCTTTATTTTAGGCCTGATGACAGCTATGGCCTACTTTAGGGCAAACAGTCGTGTAGGCGAGTGACGAGGGTTTTTCAAATATTATTGCGCTCGTATTGATACTAACGGGCCAATCAAATTAGAACAATAATGTTTATTACATTAGCTTTTTATTATATTTTATTTAGTTGGTAATAATGTATTATGTTTTTCAGATACTTGTTTATAAGTTTAACAAATTTTTACTTGTTTTATTTATGTTTTGTTTATATGATTTATATTATTTTATTTTGGAATAAAAGTGAAAAAGAAAAACTAAAATTAGCCATAATGCTATTTTTCACACATATTTACCTACTATAAGCTGGGTTTGCACTATGTGTACCAGAAATAACATACATACATACATATCATCACGGGTGCCTTGCGGCGCCCGAGACTGACTAGACGGCTCCAGGGTACCCAGCGGAGGGGTTTTAATCCCACCTCGTAGCCGATGGTATGAGTCTACACCAAACAAGTGGCTAGCTCTTCGCGATGTTTTGAATAGACTCAACAACCCATCTATAAACAGTTTCACAAGTTGGTATAGTGAAACCGGGACCGACAGCTTAACTTGCTCTCCGAGGCACTATAGTGGTGTTGTCAAACAAATGTACATAATTTTTTTAATTAAAAACTCATTGGTACACACCGGGATTCGAACCAGGGACCTAAGAGTTTTTAAGTCTAAGGTCTAACCAACTCGGCCACCACGTATATACCAGAAATAACCATACTAATATATAATATAATATTTTATAAACACCCAAACTACAGAAAAAATTGTGCCCGCAGAAAGAACAAACGGCGCGCGTAATAAACCAAATAAAAAAAACGATTTAATAGTAAAAGGTTTAAAAATTCTCGCAATATCAAAACCAAGACATTTGTCAGGTTTTTTATCGTAAAAAATATAAAAACTTTCTTCTATTACAGTTAATATAATATTCAGGTTAATGGCCATAGTTAGAGAATAATAAAATGAGGCTATAAACACCTGACATTTTGAAAACTTCATCCAAATTTCTAGTCTCGAGAATTGAAATAAAATTTGAAATAGCCTGACTCTATAACTTCAGTACCCGGAGGAAATTATTTTTAAAGGAAATATTTTTTTAATATGCAGGTATGGTTTTAATATTTTTTGCAGAGTACTGTATTTACGGCAAGAAATCTTAAAACCATTATGGCGCTAACATGATCGTTAGTGTTTGGTTGAGTAGTGAGGGTAGTGAACACAGTGCAGGTGAGAGTTCAAAAGGTCTTTAAACCTACTTCGCGGTCTCAAATTCGGGAGCGCTGTAGTTCATTCCCCTGCCTTTCAATAGCTAAGAACATTGTCTCATAGAGAGTTGCCCAAATGATTTACTGACTGGTAAAGAAACCGTCTGCTGGATATGAAATATCATTCTTAGTGTTGCCCCAAGTCAAGCACTTTTATTTGATTACGGTATTGGATATAATATCATCAGCCTATCGACCCCAATAGATCGTGAACTTGTGACGTCACAAGTCTGTTAGGGTTGTGGGAATGCCCATCGTGCCCACAACGGTGGATCCGCGCTTGCTAACTTATGCCCAGTTTCTAACAAGGCACATAAATTTGTGGAAAATTTACATGACTTGAATAATACCATATTATGTTACAGGTTTACTTCATCAACGTTCTAGAAACTGAATAATAGTAGATAATTATTCCCAGAATGCTGTAAAAGCAAATAAACGAGACAGTATGAAGGAAACACATGCATAAGGTCAACACTAATGGAAACTCAATATCTCTATTATAAGAGACCTTTTGGAAATTCGTTAATGTATTTAAATATAATTAAAATATGCATATATTTTAGTATGTCTTAAAAATAATAACAATTACTGTAATGTGTAGCCCGGATTGTTAATAAAAAAATATCATTAACAATTTGTACTGCTCTATGCAACGAGCCTAGGTTGACCTCAGTCGCCCTTCCAACCTCCAAAAACTTCCAACGTCCTTCTTCTATCACCCGGTGCCTGTTGCATATGTTGCGTTAAGAATAAGTGTTTAAGTAATTATTACCTGTATGTATTTGGTGTACTTTTTCTTATTATATTGGCCACAACTACCCTACGTATTTAATAATGAATACAACTCTAGTATAAAATTAGGTAACATGAAAAATTAATAAGATAAATAATAATTTAGCATTAAAAAAAAAATCAAATTATAAAACAAATAGGTATTTGATCCAAATCGCTATCTATCGGCATGGTGCCCAATACGCTGGCAACATTTCCTCTCTGAATGAGAATACTCATTTTCTTATTCTCTCATATTTATTTTGATTGTTTCGGTACCTACTAACTGTATCTAAAAGCCGCACGTCCTCTTCAAGGCATCAGCTGAAAATCAGCGTTACAGCAATCTATTGCTGTAGCATGTGCTGAGCTGATTTCCTGTTTGTCGCCGCGCAACAAACCTCTAATTTATTTTGTATTTTGTTAATTATTTATATATTATGTAATAATGTAATTTTATTTGTATGTATTTTGTTCGTGGCGTTCAAATAAAGTTTTTCTTTCTTTCTTTCTTTCTTTCTTTCTTTCTTTCTTTGTAGGCACCTCAAAAATCCTCCTGATTTCTGTTCTCATAGCCATGTTGATAGCGAAAATGAATATTAAAAAAAACTTTCCAAGAAATTCATTCTTATTCAACATCGATATTTAAAATTATTTTTGAATATGTAGGTATAAATATATTTTATTATGAATAGATTTTCGTCAATATATTTTTCAAAAATTTCCAAAATGTCCCGTTTTGAGTAAAAATAAAAATGGTCACGTTATCTATAATGGCAATACAACCGTATAAATGTTGCGAGCGTTATGAGACATTCTGTCATCAATCATTAGAAAAATAATACAATTTAAATTTTATAACTTTAATGTAAATATATATTTTATGAATTTCTTTAACTTCAATTATCAAATGTTAAGCCGTAACGGCTAAAGCGTGTTAAACCGTTTTGTGGTATTGGAACAATACGAATCTTCATTTACTTAATGTAATTAAGTGATATTTTTTGTTTATATAATAATATATTACAGATTTTGTTTTTAAACTGTTAAGTCTCAATCAAAACACAGACTTACTCATACATAATTGCACCCACGTCAATTTGTAAATACAAAGTTAGTCTTGCCGACTCTTGCCGAGGTAGTGTTCGAGATGGGCAGTTAATTTGACAATAAGGCAATTAGTATTATCATATAAATAGACACGTAGTCGTTTTATTTATTCGTCCCTTTCGTAACTGCATCATTTCGCCGGTATAGTAGGATCAGGATTTCAATGGAATCTGTAGGTTTATTACCTAGTTTAATTAATAGGTTACTAGGTTAATTATTACCATCAGGAAGACAGAAAGTCACATGCCGTGCTCCAATAACAAAAGGTTTTTAATAAAAAAATAAAAAAAATCTCACACCTGATTAAGTTTTTATAGTCTTACGACACTTTGTGAAATTTTTCTCACACCTGATTAAGTTTTTAGGGTCTTACGACACTTTGTGAAATTTTGAAATGCCACAAATCTTACTGTATAACAGCAGTCAACCCAAATTATATGTAGCAAGTGTTAAGGGCTCTGTAGTCAACTTGAAGCCCATACAAATGTACTTCCAATATATATAAACTTGGCTGTTAGTTGAAGCTAAGTTATTAATTTAATGTTGGCAATTGGACTCAAATTTTTTTTTATTCTTTTGTTTTTTGTATAAAAATATATTATATATTAAAAAAATAACCAAACATAGTAATACCGACAAAAATATTCTTTTAATTCTGCGACAATCAGTTATATTGCTGGATATGCGAAAACATTTTGTATGGGGATCACAGACTTCGCGATTACGAATGCAGTGTTCTGAAGTACGAGTATATAGTGTAGCTATAAGTAAATCTATTTGTTGCCGTGAAGATATTTGTGATCCAGTATAATAAAGAAACAGAGCCTCAAAGTATACAATGGAGAGCTCCACAAGCCCGAAGACGTCCTATTGAGCCCGAACAAACAAAAACGAATCATACAGAAAAGAACCAAGAGTAAATAAATCGAATGGAAAATTCTTTGGTTTCATCAAACAAGGATTATTTAGATCATCAGGTGTGGTAGGGTTTAGAGGGAGTTGCTATCGAATTCGCTTTTTAATTTTGCAAAAATGTTTGTGCCTATAATAAGGTATTTAGTTTAGTTATTTTATAAAATCTCTAAATCTTATCTAATTCGTGTTAAAAGTAGATATGTTGTCACTTTATTAGAAGCATTAATTATATACTGTGGGTAATTTAGTAGATTTTTTTATCCTCTTAGGGGTTGCTTAACGTAACGTTAAGAAACGATGATTTAGAGCGTATGTTAGCAAAGCATAAATACATAGGTAGTATACAAATAGTATTCACTCAATACTATTTGTATGTACAAAAAAATTTAAACCAAATTGTAACGAAATAGCGCCATCTAGCGCTGAATGTGACAGTTATCAGAGTGTTGCAAATTAAAAATCTTAATTTGGCAACACCGAGGATGACTGTTAACGTCAAAAAAGACATTTCCTTTCCAAACCGAAGAGGCTAACACGACATTGTATTGTTTGAAATATAAATAAAATAAAAGTGTCAGCGTCCCGGCATCTAAATTGTCAGTAATTGTATCTGGAGCGGACGCTGCTTACTCCCAGCACTGGTGATGCGTTACGGTGGCTGTGCAGGACAGGCTTAAGCTGACGGGGTTCCCTTGAGGAGCTGTCACAGTCCCCGGGGAGTAATTTTTTTATTTTTATATTTGTTAGTTAAGGCTCCTTAGTATAAGTATAATTTTAAGTTTGATTTGTGGTTTTCTGTGTTTTATCTTCTATTGTAAATATATTGTGTTAACCTCTCTCTCTTTTCTTTGTTGTTCCTCGTCAGTACCCTGCCCTGAGTTGTTTCATGGTCTGTGAGCCCCGGGAAAAAGACTACGTTACAACTGGCGCCCAACAAGAACAATCAGGGCTAGTACTGACAGGCTATTTGTATACGAGGGCAATTCAGAAACTAACCTCCGGTTGATTGAAAAAAATACACCAAGTTAAGTAAAAATATTTTAATATATACATCTTACAACTACATCTTTGCACTATTTTTCGACATAGTCTCCATAACGATTGAGGCACTTATCGTATCTCTTCACAAGCTTTGAAATTCCTTCTGCATAAAAATCACCCGCTTGTGCATTGAGCCAGCCTGTGACCGCATCTTTGAGCTCTTCGTCGTCATCAAACCGCTGGGACCCGAGCCATTTCTTCATATGCATGAAGAGGTGATAATCGCTTGGCGCCAGATCTGGGCTGTAAGGTGGATGGTTGAAAACGTCCCACTTGAAGGACTCAAGAAGGGCTGTTGTTCTGCGAGCAGAGTGAGGACGGGCGTTATCGTGCAAAAAAACGATACCGGAAGTCAGCATACCACGGCGTTTGTTCTGTATAGCCCGTCGTAATGTTTTTAGTGTTTCACAGTACACGTCTTGATTAATGGTCGTCCCACGTTCCATGAATTCAACCAACAACACCCCTTTGGCATTCCAAAACACCGTTGCCATCAGTTTTCTGGCAGAAAAATCTTGCCGGGCTTTTTTTGGTTTGGTAGGCGAATCTGAATGTGCCCACATCTTTGATTGTTCTTTTGTCTCAGGGTTCACGTACTTAATCCAGGTTTCGTCACCGGTCACGAGTCTGTTTAACAATGGTTCTCCTTCGTCCTCATAACGTGACAGAAAGTCTAATGCAGAGGCCATTCTTTGACTTTTGTGGTGGTCGGTAAGAATTTTGGGCACCCATCGTGCACAGAACTTACGGTAACCCAATCTTGCTGTCACTATCTCGTACAAAAGAGTCTTAGAAATCTGTGGAAAATCAGTAGACAACTCCGCCATTGTGAAACGTCGATTTTCACGAACTTTTGCATCAACTGTCTGAACGAGTGCGTCAGTCACCAAGGATGGTCTACCACTCCTCTCTTCATCATGAACGTTTTCTCGTCCACTTTTAAATAAACGTACCCATTCACGGACAACTCCTTCACTCATAACTTTTGGTCCGTACACGGCACAAAGCTCACGATGAATAGCTGCTGCAGAGTATCCTTTGGCTGTAAAAAACCTTATAACAGCACGCACTTCACATTTGGCGGGATTTTCTATTGCAGCACACATTTCAAACTGCCACAAAAACTAAACTAGCGCAGGTACGATGTTCACTCGATTACGGCTTGATGCCGACTGACCTGCTGAGCGTGTGAATGCACAGATGGCGCGCTACTCCCCCCATTACCCGCACTGTGACCAATCGGAGGTTAGTTTCTGAATTGCCCTCGTATTTTTCAGGTGACTATGTGGCTTCTTGTGGGTTACCCCGAATGATGATTGGACGCGCTGACTTCTGAGCGACATCGTCCAGTCTGTCCTGTCACTGTCACCGCAAGGACGAGAGCACACTATCCATAGAATAAACCAGAGGTACACATTATCATTAGGGAGCCTTAAGCAGTGATCCGTGTTAGTGTTTTTTTTTCTTTCAATTGTAACTGTAATTTTAAGACCTGTTCATTTAGATATATCTTATTGGGACATAGTTATTTTACATAATGCCTAGAAAACCTAAACTTAATGAATCTTTGGAAACCTCAGATGTTGAAGAAACTGCATCTGAGCAAATTATATATGTGAGGGAAAGTAAATTTACACCACATTCACTTAATTTAAAGTTTGATGGTAAGGGTTGTGTACGATCCTTTGTAAATAGGTTAGAAGAACTTAGAGTATCAAGGGGATTAACTAAAGTACAAATTTTTAATAGTTTTTTTGAAATCCTAGAAGGCCCTGCTCTTGATTGGTTTAGGTACAGTAAAAATAGTTTTGAAAATTATGATGAAATTTTGGTAAATTTAAAATTAGATTTTGACCTACCAGATTTTGACTACAGCTTGTTACAGGAAATAAGAAACACTAAACAATGTAGTCAAGACACAATCATAGTATATATTTCTAAAATAATGGGCATGTGTTCTAAACTTAGTAAGGACATTAGTGAAAGTGAAAAATTAGACATATTAATGCACAATATACGGCCTCAGTACATGCCTCATTTAGCTTTACAAGATATAGACTCCCTAACTAAACTTAAGTCTTTATGTAAAAAAATAGAAGTGGCATGGAAAAGGGAATGTGACCTTCCACCAACAGTAGAAGAAAATAATACAAATATTGTTCAAAATAAAATTAATTTTAGGAAAAATCAACATAAAAAATATAAAGAAATTAAGTGTTTTAAATGTGGTGAAATAGGCTATAAAAAATCTAATTGTCCAAAGTGTAAGGAATCAAAAAACTAGCTCCTGCAGCTTCACCATTAAATACTCTTACTTCTGGTGATAATGGAGTGAAGCTGCATAGTGACTATCAAGATTTGCGTCCTCATATAAATATTAGCATTAATAATACATGTCAAACTGCATTGTTGGACTCGGGTGCACACTGTTCAGTGTTAGGAAATAATATCCATAATTTATTTATTAAAAATAATAATAATATTCAAATGACATCACAATCAATTACAATTGCAGATGGTTCATTTCTAAGATGTTTAGGAACAATAACTTTACCGGTCACCTTTAATAATGTTACCCAAGATATAACTTTTTTTATTGTTCCCAATATAATAACTAATATAATTTTAGGTATTAATTTCTGGCATAGGTTTAATATTTGCATTAATTTTCAGAAAAGTGATAATATAATAAATAAATATAATTCAATAATTAATGATCCAATTAAAAAATCAATTAATAATAATTCAGAATCTAATAATAATAATGTATCATCTATTCAGGGATTGTGTGATTATTCTAACTTGTCAGTGTCACAAAAATGTGAACTGAATAAAATTAAAAATATCTTTGAAAACATAATCACTGAGAAGGTAGGGTTGGGGAAAACAAATTTAATCTCACATCCAATAAATACTGGAGATCATTCCCCAATCAAACAAAGATACTACCCTTTATCAGTGCATAAACAAAAAATACTACACCAAGAAATAGATAAAATGTTAGAACAGGGTGTAATTAAAAAATCAAACTCACCCTGGAGCTCACCCATTATTATGGTGGATAAACAAAATGGATCAGTTAGAGTTTGTTTAGATTGTAGGAAAATTAATGCAATATCAAAGGCCGATGCTTACCCTATGCCATATATAAGCCAAATACTTAATCAGTTAAACAATGCGAGGTTTCTTTCATCTATAGACCTAAGTAGTAGCTACTGGCAGGTACCATATGACTCCCAGGAGTCTGCTGAGAAAACTGCATTTACTGTACCTGGAAAAGGCTTATTTCAATTTACAGTTATGTGTTTCGGTTTGGTAGGAGCATCAGCGACAATGCAACGACTGATGGATAGCTTGTTTGGTCCAGAATTTGATAATATTCAGAAAGCTTTAATGAACATATAGACTTATTAAATAAAGTTTATAAAAAATTAAAATATGCAAACTTAACAATTAATATGGAAAAATCACAATTTTGTCGAAGTGAATTAAAATACTTAGGTTATCAAGTAGATAAGGACGGTTTAAGGACAGATCCACAGAAAATTGAAACTATAAAAAAATATCCAACACCTAAAACTAGAAAAGAAATCAAAAGATTTTTAGGGATGTCAGGGTGGTATAGAAGGTTTATTCAAAATTATTCAAAAATCATAAAACCTTTATGTAAATTAACATCAAAAAATATTAGATTTAAATGGACAGACGAAGCCGAACAGTCTTTCCAATTATTAAAACAATCCTTAATATCAGCACCAATATTAAAATGCCCTGATTATTCTAAGTTGTTTTCAATACATACCGATGCGTCATCTTATGCGATAGGCGGTGTCATAACACAAAATCATGACAACATAGAACACCCAATAGCATATTGTAGTCGAACTTTGAATAAAAATGAAGTTAATTATTCTACAACAGAAAGAGAACTCTTGGCAATCATATATTCCTTAGAACAATTTAAAATGTATATAGACGGTACTAAGTGTAATATTATAACAGATCATTCTTCTTTACAGTGGTTTTATAAACTAAAAAGTCCTTCAGGTCGATTAGCTCGTTAGAGTATGAGACTTAGTCAGTTTGATTTTAAAATTTTACATAGAAAAGGTAAAGAACATGTCATTCCGGATGCTTTATCAAGAGTAGAAATTAATAATATTACTTTAGATAGCATGAATGATCCGTGGTATAATAAAATAATAAGTAGATGTAAAAATAATCCAACTAACTGTAAAATTTTTTTAATAAAAGATAACCAATTGTTTAGATATTGCAAAAATAAATATAATTTAACTTCTGAATATTCTAGGAAAATAGTTGTACCAAAAAATGAACAAATGAATATTTTAAAACAATACCATGATGACCCAACTGCTGGTCATATGGGCATTTTTAAAACTCATAAACGGATTGGTTTGCATTATTATTGGAATAATATGTACAAAGAAAAAGGTCGCGGGAAGCCGATGGATACAGGCAGCGCAGAACCGGTCGTTGTGGCGATCCTTGGGGGAGGCCTATGTCCAGCAGTGGATGCGCAAAGAAAGGCTGGCATGATGATGATGATGATGATGTACAAAGATATCACCAATTATGTGAATAATTGTGAAATTTGTAAACAATATAAACCAGTCAACAAAAAACCATTAGGGCTAATGGGAAATCCAAAACAAATAACAAAACCTTTTGAAGGAGTCTGTTTTGACTTATTAGGTCCATTTCCTAAGTCTACAAATCAAAATACTAACTTATTTGTTTGTTCTGATTATTTTAGTAAATATGTTTTGTTGTTTCCTATACGGAACACAACAGCAAATACAATTATAAAATTAGTTGAAAAACATGTGTTTTTAATACACGGAATACCTAAGTTTGTGTATGTAGACAATGGACCACAATTTATTTCTAAGATGTTTAGGGACTTAATAAAAAAATATAATGTACCTAACATTTATTATAACCCTAGCTATCACCCTCAGGTCAACCAGGCAGAAAGAGCCGTAAAAAATGTAGTTTATAGTATTGCATCATATGTTAAAGATAATCATAGAAAATGGGATGAAAATATTTCACAAATTCAGTGTGCCTTAAATACAGCAGTAAATGAGACAATAAGTTTCACACCTTATTTCTTAGTCCATGGTAGGGAAATGTTCACAGACGGGTCTTTACATAATATAGACCATGTAAACAGATCAGATAAATAGCAATTAATAATCAAAATAATTTTCCACAACACCTTTTAGAGTTACAAGAGATTTTTAAAGACATAGAAAAACGCATTATTAGCTCTCATAATAAAAATAGTAAATACTATAATCTTAGAAAGAGACAAGATGAATATAAGGAAGGGCAAATTGTATATAAAAGAACCTTTTTTCAGTCTGATGCAAATAAACACTTTTCTGCCAAGTTAGCACCTAAGTTTCAAAAATGTGTTGTAGATAAAAAGTTATCTCCCTTGGTATATAAATTAAAATCCATGGAAGGTAAAAACTTAGGAACTTTTCATATAAAAGATATTTTAAAATCACAGGAAAATAGAGACTAATAATAATAATTATATAATTATTATAAAATAGTTTTTTTATATCATGAGTGGAAACCTAAAAGGTTAATCTACACATTATTCAATATTATTATTTTATGTAGTTTATGTTATATATTCACTGTGTTTTGGTAATCTTAGATTGGTCATGCACAGGTGAGTGTAGTGCTGGATCATGAATGTCCTTAGTGGGGACCTATACGGTCATCTCACAGGGCATTTAAAATTAGTATCTGCAATCACCAAAGCATGGAAATCTGAGTTTGCCACACACATATGAAAACAAAGTATCTAATTATGTATTATGTATATATATATATATATATAGATAGTCTCAGGGTACACAATCAGATGTATTGAACTCTGATACTGGCCATAAATTCAATATTAGGACCTAAATAGGACTACCGTAGGATTTAATTAAAACTACAAGGGGTCATCACATACACATATAGTTTATTGAAGGGTGTAAATTTACTTTTCCTATCTCCTTTAATAGCAATATTTGCTTGTTTGTAAATAGACACTCGAGGACGAGTGGACAAAACCGTGCTTCAAGTTTTATTTAGTTACTATTGTGTAAAGTAAATTATAAGAAATAATATTAAATATTCTTAATATTTACATTGTTTGTGTAACTTATATATGGAATATATATAATAACTTGTTATATTTAAATATATCCACACGGTTTTGAATAAGGAGAGGGATTTTGTAACGAAATAGCGCCATCTAGCGCTGAATGTGACAGTTATCGGAGTGTTGCAAATTAAAAATCTTAATTTGGCAACACCGAGGATGACTGTCAACGTCAAAAAAGACATTTCCTTTCCAAACCGAAGAGGCTAACACGACATTGTATTGTTTGAAATATAAATAAAATAAAAGTGTCAGCGTCCCGGCATCTAAATTGTCAGTAATTGTATCTGCAGCGGACGCTGCTTACTCCCAGCACTGGTGATGCGTTACGGTGGCTGTGCAGGACAGGCTTAAGCTGACGCGGTTCCCTTGAGGAGCTGTCACAGTCCCCGGGGAGTAATTTTTTTATTTTTATATTTGTTAGTTAAGGCTCCTTAGTATAAGTATAATTTTAAGTTTTATTTGTGGTTTTCTGTGTTTTATCTTCTATTGTAAATATATTGTGTTAACCTCTCTCTCTTTTCTTTGTTGTTCCTCGTCAGTACCCTGCCCTGAGTTGTTTCATGGTCTGTGAGCCCCGAGCAAAAGACTACGTTACAAAATAATAAAAAAAACTTTGATGGCGATTGTTTTTTCCCATAAATTGACTTGGGTAACTTTTCATTTCACGGTCTATTGAAATATTTTTAATTTTGTATATAGGTATTGGTTTCAATTATACAAACGATTATATGCACTAAAAATTACTGTTCGTAATTATGCCATTGGGCGATTCTACATAAAGTTATTTTATGTAATACAGTATAACAATATTATGATTGTTCTATTCTGGTCTAGATGCATGAATTCATCAATAATCAAGATTTAGATATTCATATCTAAGTTTGGACGGCTTAGCTGCCATTTTAGTGCATAGAAAAAAAAAGTTGTATAATAGTAAAATTTATATTTTACTTCATCTATGTATCTTCTTCTCAACCTTCCTCTTCCCCTTTTTCCTTCAAATAAACGATAAATTAAGTGTCACTTCGTACAGGGAGGTGAAGAAGTTGGCCGAGAATAGGCAGGAGTGGCGATTGCTCCACCGACAAGAGCCTGGCTCTTAAATTTAAGAAGAAAAAAAAAAAAAGAAAGTATATTTCAACAAAATTAAATAGAGACATTTTTCTTGGTTATTGATAACATGAACTCGTCCACCACCAAAAGCCCTCAACGTCTACTCGTGAACAAAGGACCTACACGAGGAGATGTCACTGCACAGGAAACGCGTTATATATCCACCGACACAGTATAGTATAATTATATATACACATAGTAGGACATAGTATAATTTAGTATATTGTGCTCTGATGAGTTTATTATGCTCAAATGGCTGTATTATCTTGGATGTTTCCTTGTGTTGATTTTGTAAATTTCCTTTGGATATGTTATAATTAAATTAATGTGATTATTAAGGAATATAATATCGTAATTGTTTTGAGGGTTAGGCGATGTGGCAGTGTTACAGTGTTATTGTAATTGTCGGTTTATATCTATATACGTATCTGTTATATATTACTTTAGACCTAGTTACCCGTATTAGGTCGCCTTTGCAATTATGTGCAATAAACTTTTTTTATTACCTATTTAACTTTTTTATTACTTAATTATCTTTTTTGCGGCTTTGCATGCAATAATCCTAAAAGCAATTAAATTAAGTAAGATTAAGTTAGTCATAGAGTTTTGGCATCTTTATTTCTTTAGTTAATGTTTTATAAAATTCGGATCAGTAATTTTGCGCCTACAAATATTATCCATAATATACAAATAGGGTGAAATTATTAATTACATTATTTTATAATTATCCATGCTTCGTCTGAGGTTAAGACCAAACAAATTGTCCAGACAGTCCCAAAATTCATAGATTTTTGGAGGCGTTATAAATATGACCTATATATAACTCGTACGTTTTCCTTTTTTAAATATCAACCCCTGAAATTTGGAAAAAAATCCCTCACATTAAAATAATTCCTATAAAATATCAAGACAGAACATTAAAAAAAGGAAAAAGTACAGTTATCGTTTATTTTCTCTTTTTAAATGAGATATTTTTTAAAATCCATTAAAGTAGAAAACAGTTTTGGCCCGAAAGTCGTTTTCCTGCCTAAATTGTAGGTATAATCTCATATGTGATCTTTCTCTTATTGAGGGTCGTATAATGTATGGCAGCCTACCATACATTATACATTTCATACCCGGAGTCGGTAAGGCTGCCATTGGCAGCCTTACCGACTCCTCTCCTTTTTTTTTGTTTTAAACAATTTTCAGACCGACTATCTCCAGAAACTTTCAATAATTTTCCTAGTTTCTCAATGAAAAGTTCTAAACACATTCTAAACACCAAGGACCTAATACTTCTATTGCGAAAAGAGAAATATATATATATATATATTTCCATCATGAGAATCATATCGCGTCCTATATGGGTGTTTTTACCGACCATACTGCGTCCGACTGACTTGTTGCGTCCAGTATACGGACGCAGGATTGACCCTCCCTCATTTTCAGTCAGTGGACTCCATAACATTAGTATAATGTTTGGGCAAAAAATTGGCGTGGACGTATTTTGATCACCGGAAAGAGTTTTGGCGTATTTTTTAGTTCCACAAGTTGCCGTGCCGTCATTTGGAGGTCGCTACTTCTTGATGTATATTAGCTGCATATATTTCTCTTAATTTTTTATCTATTAAATCGCGTATAATACTTCCATATATTGCAAAGTTTTTTTCAATTCGAAATCATTAGTATCTTACGTCACGTCCGATTTGCGGGGAAGGGAAGACGAAAAGGACGGGGGGCGGGGGTCAAAAATTAGTACGTTTTCTGTACAGTTTGTCATAGTCTGGGTGTTTATAAAATATAATATGTATTATATAGTTTTTTTTTAATAGAGCACGTCATGTAACTCTGTATCTACCTGAAGTTAAGCAGACCTACAAATACCACGAATGTGGTCATTCATGGACTTTGTAAAACTATATTGTTTAACAATATTGATTGCTCCCACTATGCAGGCTAAACGATGCGGTTACGAAATGGGTGGCGATATGGACGTATTTGCATTACGAGTATATTTTAATATCCTCGCTGCTTTATCGTCTAATCAACCACCCGTTTTAGAAACGTACCAAGCGGGATACTACCCCCTCGACAATAAATCGATCCAGTAGTCTCCGAAAAACCAGTGAACCTACAGACTAAAATCGAAACATGACTAGGTCACTTGACGGTTTTTGCATCTGTTGGTGGTAACGTGACTTGAGGTCTACCGAAAATAACCTTCTTGCTATTCCTATGCATTCTTCGACCAGATATACAAATTCTTCTACAGTAGCCGCAGCATCACTCTGGAAGAATCTTCCCCTTTCACTTCAAAAAAGTCAATACGGCTTCTTTTGAAACTCATCTTCACACTCTGTAATTATTTATTTTTAATAATCAATAATTATCTGCCATTCTACTCAATAACCAACACTTTTACCAATTTTCTACTGTATGCGAATAAGAGAGAGAGAGAGAGAGAATGTTCTTAGCTATCCATGGACTCTCCATGCGGATGTCGGGTTCATCGCGTGCTGAAATTTGTAATGTATTTTGAATGTATCTATTAATATTTTCCAATCTGGTGCAAAACCTCGAAAGTTTGTCTAGGATTAAGAAAGGTTTTATTTTCCTTTTTTGAGTGGTCTCTCCTTTACAAAAGTTAAATTCATTTGTTGATAATCTTTTTCTGGCTCTAGCAATACTGAGACTTACTGCTTCTCGAATAATTCCTCAACTAAACGTTTTAATAATTCTTAAAAACTTATGGCTTATGGTCCCCAGGTTCCCATTCTCTCGAACGGCGTAAATGTGTAACCTTCATTAAAGTTATATATTATATAGATACGACAAAAACCCCTTTATTTATGCTAATAAGATTTTCAGTGAAAAGAGTGGAAGACTTTCGCTGACCAAAGAACAAATCTATAAACACTTCAGTGAGACTTATGCAATGCCACAAAGAGAGGTAGCAGACCCGGATCCACCTTCAACACGACCACATAATCTATATAAAAGTGTCCTCATATTCGCAAGTGTTTACATAACATCTACTGTAGAATATAGTCAAGCAAGCAAGTGCCGACTGTTTTCGGAGAAGCAGCTTTTGTACTTATACCAAAAAAAAGCCTAAGATTACTGACCCTAAAGATACAAGAACTATTGTGTTAACCAACACTATGTCCAAAATTTTCTTTTCTATACTTCAAGCAAGAATATCGAGGCTTATGATCACAAACAAATAGTTTTTATCCCAGCACCAGAAAAGATTTCTTCCGGGAATTTCTGGTTGCCTGGAACACAACACCTTACTTGCGGAATGTTTTTAAGGATGCCATGGGTGCACGAGCGTCAATTGAGTATTTGCTGGATTGATTTGGAAAATGCCTTTGGTCCAGCATAAATTGCTGCAAGTTGCCCCAAAATAGTATAATATAATAATTAGATCATGGATATAATTGCTAATTATTATAAGAACTTAAGATTTGTCATTACAAATAAAGATGGGTTCACAGGTCCTCTTCAATATAATGTTAGGCTATATCAAGGCACCTTTCACCAATAGCTTTTAATATTATTATTATTAACATTGACAAACTTAAATCTAGTGAAAAGAAGTGAAGATATAGATTAAAATAAATAATGTATATTCGGACTCCATCTTAGCATTTGCGGACGACCTAGCAGTAACTCACAATCCAAAACAATGCCAGAATCTGCTTACTCTGGTAGAAGAGTTCTGTGTATGGTCGAACGGCATGAGAACAAAACCATCAAAATGCTTCTGTCTATGTCTGGGCAGACGAAATACTAAGTTTACGTCATACGAACCAGAACTATGCTCAAGTCCGGGAACGCTGCAGTTTATTCCCCTGCCTTTCAACCACGCGATGGACCCGGCACCCGCACGGTGAATCCATAGTTTGCTAGGAACATTGTCTCTCTCTAGCAGGGCAAAGAAGGACATGAAAGTAAAGGAAGCCATGGCTTTTAAATTTCTGGGCAGAAGGATCGATTTTAGAGGAAGAACACCATCCTTAGATGTGGTTGTGGAACGCTTTATTAATGATATCAACAAGGTAGATCAACAGCCAATTAGTAATGTCAAGAAAGCTTGGATTTATAACAACTACCTAACTACTCGTCTAACATGGCCTTTTCTTGTATACGACTTTAACACAACTCTTCTGGTAAATCTGGATGCAACTGTCATAAGAAAACTTAAGTCTTGGCTTGGATAAGCACAGCGCGCTGACTCCTCCACGCTGTTCAGGGGACAACAACAATTTAGGATGAATTTTAAAAAACCATCTGAGTTGTACTACGTGTAACCAAGCAACAAATCCTGAGTAACTCTTTGGACAATCTGATTGCATCTCCCCCAAAAGTCTCATGATGATGATGCCTCTGATATGAAGTCAAGACTTCAGTTCCATAAATCATTTAAGAGCGGTGCATAGATCAGCAGGAGGGGGTTAGGTTGGAAGAAAAAGGATTATGATAAAGATGTTATTATATTTTTCCTTAAGGATGATGAAGAGCATTGCTACAGAGTTCACGCGATGACCCTAGAAGTACAAAATGAATGGCTTACTATGGGGGAAGTTTGTATTTTCTAGCCCTGAAATGATGGATCACACTCCTGTACGATTGGTCTCCGGCACTTATTAAGTTCTATCTTAATGCCTTTTAAATAACCCTACATGACCTTACCTAATCTGGAAAGATGGGGGAAAGCAATAGATAAGACATGTACATTGTGCGGTCTTGCTTTAGGGACTGCTAGACATACTTGCTGGGTGCAAGACTCTACTTGAAAAAGGCCATTATTCGCACCGACATGATAAAGTTCTGGAAATTATTCAAGAAGCTGTAAGTCTCAGTATTGCTAGAGCCAGAAAAGGTTTATTAACAAATAAAAGACTAACTACTTTTGTAAAGGAGAACTCAGGAAAACTCAAAGTAAACCTTTCTCAATTCTGGACAAAGCAAAGGACTGGAAAATATTTATGGATACATTCAAAATACATTTCAAAATTCCAGACAAACTAGCAGCAGTACACCAGACATACTGGTGTACTGTCGGTGATTGAACAGAGTAATACTTATAGAACTTACCGTCCCTTGGAAAATAAAATTCCTAAGGACCACAACATCAAGTCGAACAAATATTTTCATCTCACACGAATTACTAGAACCGGATTTAAAATTTAACTTTATGCAGTGGAAGTTGGTGCAAGAGGAATTCCAGCGAAAATTCTTTGCATCGTCTATTGAAGGATATTGGCCTTCCGAGATCAGCTGTCGGAACTTTTATGAAGCGTGTTTCCAAGATGGCGCTAACAGTATTATATCGTAATTGGTTAAGTAGATAGAGTAGTGAACACAGTGCACTAGTGAACACCTACTTCGCGGTCTCAAGTTCGGAAACGCTGCAGTTCATACCCCTGCTTTCCAACCACGCTATATACCCGGCACCCGCACGTCGAATCCATGGATAGCTAAGAACATTGTCACATATTGTGATTATGTAGGTCTCAATTTCTCCAAAATATTATATTTTTTACCAGAAAAATTATTTAAAAAAAAACTGCCGTGGATGAGTGATTATGTGGCTTTACAAATTTGACAATAAGGCTGGCTCCTAGATGGGAGGGTGGGACAACGGTTCTCGGGAGCCACATAGCACCCGTGATGATTTTTATTTAAAGCATTTTTTTAGTGCATCTGGCTTTTTATCAGCCCTCAGTGCAATTAGTAAAGTATAGTAAGTACTATACTCTACTATCTGATCTAACAAAGTGAATAGACTAATATTTTATAGGTATCTTAACTCTACCAAACTGCTTAATATACCAATATAAGAAGATTAAAAGTAATAGGAAGGTAGGTGCCATAAGTTCCCGCTAAGGAAGGAAGCTGGTTAAAGGCGAAATGCACAATGAATATACGGAAATATACAGTGTGCAATATAGTTAAAGTCAAAAACGGACGCACATCATACGTAAAATGCTTAACATATACACGGAAATATACAGTGTTCTATATCATTATCACCATGAACGGACGTTGAAAGTTAGTGAAAATTTTTCTAAATTGAATATGGCCCCGTTTAATATAAATAAAATCTTTAACTAACCAATGCATTTTTATTCAAAAGATATAATAGTATTCACATTCTAAAAAATTAAAAAGATTACGGAAGTAGTGGATGCAACAAGTTTCGACAATAAAAAGACGATATATTTAAATCGCAGAAGACTTCTTGTTCTGCGATATGATTTGTTAGACTTGAATATTTATATAACTCAATGGAATATCCCAATTGAAATTTGTCATGTTTGGTTTTGTATTTTTTTGTGTTCAATTTTCTGGTTTTAGTTGTGGTCGTTGTGTTTGTTAATTATTTGTTGAATACTATTCCAATATTTGATAATGTAAATATTTTGCACACTACACTTTACTGGTAGGACATGCTTATTTTTTGTTTATGTAACACCTTTTTATGTATCGTGGTCTTGCAAATAAACTATTATTATTACGTACCTTGGTAGGTACATACATATAAATTTGGTAATTTATATGTATAATAATATAATTAATTAATTTACTTATATTAAAATATTATTTTATATTAAATATAGTCGTGACAAGATAAATATAGATAAAATTATATAGAACTAGGTGACCCGAGCAAATTTGTCTGCGTAACTTTAAAATTTTCCTCCGCTCCTATTGGTCGTAGCGTGATGTTAGCTTCAGCTTTATAATATTAGTATGGATTGGTATAGGTAATGGTATGTTTCAAACGGATTTTCATTATATTGACGGCAATATTAGAAGTTTTAAATCGAATTTGATCCGATGTACAAGAAAAATCTTTAAAAAAAAAATTATCAGCAAATTTTTTTTTTGTTTTACTTCGACCATAATAATATAATTATTATACAGGGTGAATTTGAAGGGATTTACTTTGCGCTAATATGATGTTCTGCTGATTCAATCGAATAACTTTTCTCATGAAAAAGTTTGGTCACGAGATACAATTTTCTTTTAAATTAGTAAATAAAATTAAAATTTTAATTTATGATATTCTTTTATATTGTTGAATTAGGGTGAAAGATCTAATAAAACATAGGTAGCTTGATTTTTTATTTTATTAAATTTTGTGCATTTAGGTAGATATACCAGACCAGTTAATATACAGGGTGACTTTGAAAGGATACCTAAATGCACAAAACTAAATTAAATGGCCATAAGAACCGTAATGATACCAGTGTATTTTATTACTATTGTATAAAGTCCTAAGTGACCAAAAAAAATCACGTACTTTAAGTAATACTTTATGTACTAAAAAAAAGTTTAAAGAAAATTAGAATAAAAAGTCCATCTATCTGAAACTTTGCACAATGTAGATAGGCGTAAATCATTGGTTTTTTAAAAATCGAATAAGAAATTTGGAACGTGACCCTTTGTAACTGAAAAACATTTCCAAGCTTATGCCGGTTAAGATTTTCATACAACTATGAAGTATTATTATCAAGGGTGTACTAAAAGTGTCTTAAACTCAATTTATAATCTACAAGCGTTTCCATACGAAGAAACTGAACTTTACGCTTGTTATTTTAGTCAGCATAAAATTATATACTAATATTGTAAATCGTTTGTATGTCTGTCTATATTTTAAGTCGTTACAACTAACATTTTTAAAGTAGGAGACAGAGGCTCGACCTTGGGTTTGCGCATTGTAGCGACCTAACAAATTTGTATACGTATACGTGAACAACAACCAATTGGATCGCTTTATTCAATCCTGTTACAAAATATAAAGCGGCCCTATTGGTTGTTGCTCACGTATACGTACACAAATACGTTACGTTGCTACAATGCGCAAACCCATGGTAGAGCCTCAGGTCTCTATAGCTTCGAGGCCTTACTTGGTTTCGTTACCAACATATAAAGGGGTTCCATTAAGAACTTGAATATTAAATATAAAAAAATATAAAAAAATATTAACATTTCTTTTTAGATATGTATGGAATAGTGACGACATTTACACATGAAATAAAATGTCGGTTAAATGGCCATGCACTCCTTTGCCAACTTTTATGAAAATGGTGAAGGTGCTGCCGTGATTGTTAACTGCATTCGTTCCCATATTCAATCATATGGATTTCAAGAAATTAGTATGTAGAAAATTTTCAATTCATACCCAGTATTTCAACCGTTGAACTACTGTTTTTTTTCCACTAGTTCAACTGACTTGCAAATATTATTTTGCATTTGAACTAGTTGGACTAAATAGTTGTTAAATAAATAATTACTTATTATTAAAAAAGTCTAGTAATATGTCGAAATAGATAGAGTCCTTTCAGAGTGCGGTTACGAAACGAGTGGTTGAATAAATATTACAAATACCGTCGATATCGTAATCAGATCATTTAGCTGGCATAGTGGGAGCGATCAATGTTGTTTCACAACAATTATTAATCGACCACATTCATGGACTTTATAGATCTGCTCACCACAAAGTTACATGCCGTGCTCCAATAAAAAAAAATAGGTAGGGAGGGTAGTGAACACAGTGCAGGTGAGAGTTCAAAAGGCCTTTAAACCTACTTCGCGGTCTCAAGTCCGGGAACGCTGCAGTCCATTCCCCTGCTTTTCAACCACGCGATGGTCCCGGCACCCGCACGGTGAAGCCATGGATAGCTAAGAACACTGTCTCTGACAACGACCAATACAACATGTTTTTATTTATGTTCTCAAAGATGTTTATGTAACAAAGCTGTTGAAAGCAATTACTACTCCATGCCTTTGCATTAACGTTCAAATTACATCGACAAAGAACCTTAAGAGACTTCCTAATAAAATGTGTATACACAAGTAGATATACGTTTATTTATAAGCTTCCATCGTTACCCCATTGTCGTTATATACGCCTCAGTTCTAGAAGGTTGTAAAAATAAAAAGGATTATAGTTATGGCCGCTCAAAGTACTCATTTATCTTTTTTCTGGGACGTTGAGATTACAAAACAAATGGATATTGCCCATTTTTCTTTGTAAGTAAAAGATTTTTGGACGGTCAGATTTTTGTAGAGCTAAAATGAAATGTTTTATGTATTTGTGTATAAAAAAATGTGTAAATGTGTAGGTATATCTTACGTATATTTAATTATTTATTGCATATAAAAAAATATATAGATTTATTTATTCATTTAACACTTATTTATTATAAAAAGGGAGGACTTAATGCCTTTAGGCATTAAGTGATTTGGAATAATCAGGAAGTTGTCAAAATTTTTTGAGTTATCAAGAAGTTATTAATTAGACAGTTATAAAGCAGTAAACCTATATACCTATCCAACATACATATAATATATACTTATATATATACAGATACATATCTTCCCACAACAAATAGTATTAGATAATAGGTTACTGGTTAGACCTTAGACTTAAAAACACTTATGTCCATGGCTTAAACCCCGGTGTGTACCAAACCAACGAGCTTTTAATCTAAAAGTCTATGTGAATTTGTTTATAACACCACTTAGTGCCTCGGAGAGCACGTTAAGCTGTCGGTCTCAGTTTCACTATACCAACTTGTGAATCTGTTTATAGATAGGTTATTGAGTCGATCAAAACATCGCGATAAGTTAGTGACTTGTTCGGTGTAGACTCATACCATCACCTAGCTACGACTTGGTGGGATTAAAAATACCTCTTTACCCTAAGGCCGTCTAGGGCGCCGTAAGGCACCTGTGATGATATATTTATTATATAGGTATATAGAAAAATACGTAGGTGAGCTAATGTATGGCATTAAGTATCAACTAGCTAGCCTTTGAGAGATGATACAGTTACGAAACGGGCAGCTGAACATATAGTCAGTGACATTAAAACCTCTTTTTCGCTGCCTATTTAGTAACCGCGTAATTTAGCCGGCATAGTGGAAGCGACTTATGTTGTTAAAGAACAGTGTCTTTATGTATCTTATTATGATTATATCTGGGATATAGACTTCATTCATGGACTGGTTTTCACCAGGTAGATAAACAGTCACAATAGGCCGTAGTCCAATAAAAAGTAGATGTTTTAGAATGTTTAGATGTGTTTAAGTAAACCAAACTTAAATCACTTATTTAAATGTACAAAATCATTTATTCAGAAAAAAAAGTATAAAAAGTAAGATTTTTTTTTTAATAGATTTTTTTTTCGTTCCTAAACAAAACTATTTAAGCTACCCACCGGTTTTGTTATTACCCCACATTATGACTCGCATATTCGAGTACAAACACAACACACATACGCATTGTAGACTACATACTAGTCAGTGTGCTTGAATATGTGAACATCTGTTCTCTGAGGCCGTATTCAACAAAAATCATTTATGTACAATAGCCACGACATGGAATCACTTTCAAGCCAAATGTACCTATAATACAAGGGAATAGAGTACATGACTTTGACAGCCTCCGTAGACTAGTGGTTGGCCTTTGGCATTGTCCGGTTCGATTCCCACCCATGGCAAAAAATATTAGTACGTTTCTTCTGTACAATTTGTCATGGTTTGGGTGTTTATAATATGTATTATATCGTTGTTTCTGGTGCACATAGTACAAGCCTAGATCTTAGTTTGTTACTAGAGCAATATGTGTAAATTGTCCTACATATTATTATTATTATTATTAGTGTTCGTTGTTGCCAAAAGTTTAATGTCATATCTATAGGATTGTGTTTTTTTGACAACCTAACGAGTAAATAAATTATTACAACAATTTGTCGACTTAGGTTGGGGCACAATCCCTATCCACATTAAAAAAAAAAACTTCGTGAAAGCGCTGTAATAGTGGCTCAGAGCTGGGAACCCTAGAACATATATTTTTTAGGTGGAAGGAAGGTCTCTATAACTTCGTTAGGCCGACCGACCGGTCTCGTTACCACCGCCCATACAGATGCAAAAACCGTCAAGTGATCTAGTCAGGTTTCGGTTTTAGTCTGTGGGTTCACCGGTTTTTAGGAGACTACTGCATCGACTTGTCGAGGAGGTAGTCTACTTTCAGGGTGCGGTTACGAAATGGGTAGTTGAATTGACGATAAGGCAGCGAGTATATTAAAAAATATTCGCAATAGTAATGCAATTCGTCATTGTCGCCCCCCATTTCATAATCGTATCATATAGCCGGCATAGTAGGAGCGATCAATATTGTTTAAGTATAATTATTGATTGACCCCATTCATGGACTTTGTAGGACTGCTCACCACCAGGTGATCCAATATGTAATACTCCTTACATACTTAAATACCCTACTGACTTGGTCTAGCTTTTCTGGCCTATGTGCCATAGGTAAATACTTAAAGAAATTCAAATTAAAAATATAAAAGCTTTTTTATTAATTTTATTGTATTAGTTTTGTTGTTAATATTAAGCTATAGCTTAATATTAAGGAGGCCCTTGGGTATACCCGAGGGCCTCCGGTGGCAGTCGGAGATGCCAATCACACAAAATAGGTAAGTAGAATAGATTCATTGGTTCTCAAAAGTTGGTTGACATATCTGTCTTTACATCTTAATATTCTTTTTTATATAACTTAATATTTTAAACTCTATATATTTTTGTACTAAATTACTAAGGGCCGATTCGACCAAAAGTGGGTATAACTAGGTTTAGTAATGACAAATCACATACAAATAATTATTCTGTATTAATAATTTAATATATACAGGGTGAATTTGAATGGATGTACTTTGGGCTAATATGATGTTCTACTGATCAAATCGAACAAATTTTTCCATGGAACCATGTGTCGCAAATGAAAATAAAATTTGGCTTCCCCATACAAATTGGTCATTTTAATATTACTAGTTTGTATGGAGAAGGCAATTTTTTTTTTCATTTGCGACACATGGTTCCATGGGAAAAGTTGTTCGATTTGATCAGCAGAACCTTATATTAGCCCAAAGTACATACTTTCAAATTCACCATGTATATACGTGGTGGCCGAGTTGGTTAGACCTTGGACTTAAAAACACTTAGGCCCTTGGTTCGAATACCGGTGTGTACCAATGAGTTTTTAATAAAAAAAATATGTACATTTGTTTGACAACACCACTATAGTGCCTCGGAGAGCTCGTTAAGCTGTCGGTCCCGGTTTCAATATACCAACTTGTGAAACTGTTTATAGATGGGTTATTGAGTCTATTCACAACATCGCGACGAGCTAGCCACTTGTTCGGTGTAAACTCATACCATCGGCTAATAACACAAGGTGGGATTAAAACCCCTCCGCTGGGTATCCTGGGGCCGTCTAAACTTTTTCCGCCGTCAATTTCTGGATATGCTGTACATGCACGATCTGATTAATGGTTAATGGAAAGAAGGCTATAGTGAATTGGTAAGCTAAGTGTCTGCCAAAACACTAAATTTATGCACCAAATTCTGTATTGTCGTGAATAGCCGGATTTTATAATAAATTCGCCAATATTAATATTTACAAAGGTGGTAACCGATCGTGCATACGTGTTCATAAACGTGTTGTTAATTTATAAAGAAATTATGAAAGTTTTGGACAATTGATTTTTTTATTGGAGCACGTGACTTTGTGTCTACCTGGTGGTAAGCAGTCCTACAAAGTCCATGAATGGAGTCAATCAATAATTATTCTTAAACAATATGCGATGGCTAAATGATGCGATTAAGAATTGGAGGGCGACAATGACAAATTGCATTATGATTACGAATATATTTTAATATAGTCGCTGCCTCATCGCCAATTCAACTACCCATTTCGAAACCGCACCCTGAAATGAGAGTGAACCTACAGACTAAAACCGAAACATGACTAGGTCACTTGATGGTTTTTGCATGACTTGTTCGACCGCCCCCGTAGACTAGTGGTGCGCCTTTGTCGGTGTCCGGAGGTCGTGGGCTCGATTCCCACACATGTCAAAAAAATTATAGTACGTATTTCTGAACAGTTTGTCATGGTCTGGGTGTTTCTAAAGTTTAATACGTATTATATCGTTGTTTCTGGTACACATGGTACAAGCCTTGAGCTTAGTTTGTGACCTGAGGCTCTACCATGGGTTTTTACTTTGTAGCAACGTAACGTTAATACGTGAGCAACAACCAATTGGGCCGCTTTATTTTAGGTAACGCCATTAAATAAAGAGATTCTATTGGTCGTTGGATCCTCACGTTTTAACGTTACGTTGGTACAAACCAAAAACCCATTGTAGAGCCTCAGAGCAATTTGTGTAAATTGTCTTACATTTATTATTATTACTATATAGGCCATGTTGTAACATTAAAAAATATATATCTATATATTTAAAGAGTTTTACATAATTAACAATAGGTAAGATACGTGTTGTTATATATTTTTACATTTATTATTATTACTATATAGGCCATGTTGTAACATAAAAAAAAACTATATATTATTTAAAGAGTTTTACATAATTAACAATAATTAAGATACTTATTGTTAAATTAATATTAAATAATACAAAGTTAATGGCAGTATTTCTTTGGTTTTGTATCTGAATTAAAAACCAAGAAATTATTAATATCGACTAGTTTAAACATCGCTCGATAGTTAACAAGAAGCGAATGCGCGACTAACTGGCTAATTTTATCGATTAAACCTCGGTTAAATTCTGCCAAGTCACAGTCGATTGGTCTTCCACTTTCATATGTCACGCAGTTGTGAGGATATCCGTCTAGGTTTAGCTTTTCATCTTTCAGGACCATGAATTCAGAACCATCGCATCTTTGTACAAGAGTTATGGGCACAGAAATTTTGACTTTTACATCATCTGAAATCAAGAACATAAAAAAAAACAGGTAAAAGGTAGACGCATTTAAAAAAAATAATGAATAGTAAATTTCTGATAAAAAAGCGAGGATATTAAAGTCGTAACTGCATTATTTTATGGTCGCTTCATGCATTTGCATGGTCGGCATAGTGGGAGCGACCAATAATATTAAACAACAGTGTATTGATCTATAGGTTACCTCATTCAGGGTCTTTGTTAGTCTGCTTACCACCAGGTAAATAAAAAGTCACATGCCGTGCTCAATAAATACATAAAACAAACATTGATTTAATTAAATTCGAATGTTTGCGTTTAGAAAAAGGGTTGCTTTTATTTTGCGTTTATCATTTATATGCTTTATACAGGCTATACCATCATAAACATCTCATCAAGCTCGCCACTTGTTAGGTGTTGCCTCCGAATACCATCGGCGAAATGAGGACGAGTTAATCTCTATGCTCTGTGTGCCCTGAGGCCGCCGTAAGGCACCCGTAAGGTCGTATGCCTTTTACTTATATTTATTTTATTTTAAAGATTATTTGCACACAAACCACATATACAGAATTTAACAGAAAACAATTTTTGACAAAATATATAGGTACATAATGTGACAAAAGCGTATTCACAGAAAGTAATACAAAATAAAGAAAAGTGTGACAGGACTGTTATTATAAAATAAATAAGGAATATACTTATATAAGTAAGTATATACACATTACAGTAAATAATATATTATACTCGCTTTATATACGTAATAATACAGATTATTAACAATATAATATATGACAATAATAATGTTTATATTGGGGGAATCAGAAGATATTTTATTCCACTCTTATACATGACATGCCAACTGAGCTGTATATTATTAGCTATTACGCTATGTTGAACTCAGTCACTCAAAAAGGTATCAAGCTCATCTAATTATCTCCTTTCACGACGCCTCCTCTGGTAGAGTGGCACCCAGTATGAGTTTATTTTCGCCCCTAAATCGCCGGCGATGCAGTATAAATGGCCTGACTTTTAAACCTGTCAACTTTTTGGCCTTACGGCGCCCGAGACTGCTAGACGGCCCCAGGGTACCCAGCTGAGGGGTTATTAATCCCACCTCGTCGTAGCCGATGGTATGAGTCTACACCGAACAAGTGGCTAGCTCGTCGCGATGTTTTGAATAGACTCAATAACCCATCTTTTTTAAACAGTTTCACAAGTTGCTATAGTGAAACCGGGACTGATAGCTTAATGTGCTCTCCGAGGCACTAATTATAGTGGTGTTGTCAAACAAATGTACATATTTTTTTTAATTAAAAACTCATTGCTACACATCGGGATTCGAACCAGGGAGTGTTTTTAAGTCCAAGGTCTAACCAACTCGGCCACCACGTATATAATATATATATTATATATTTAAATATAATATATACACACTTTAATAGTGCTTTTTTCATCTAGGTCCATGGCTCGCTGGCAAACTCGGAGACTGACTCTCTATTATATGCTGATAAGATACTTCAGCGCATCTTAAAATCAAAATTATTTAAATGCACTTTTATGTCTTTTTAATATTGGGTATAATTTTAAATCGCATTAAAATAATTACGATTTAAAGATGGGTGCGAATGCAGTTAAAGTTGCAAATCAGCTATTCAATTATTAATATACAAAATAATCCTTCATATTAATAATTGTAAAGTTGTGAAAGTTGTGGAAGGTGATATTCCAATGACCGTTGGGGCTTATGAAAAGGATTCGAGATCTCGAACGACTAAAAACGTGTAAATGTTGTTTTTAGTGTTATCATAGTTTTTTTTTTAGTAAAAAATTAAGTAGAGGTGTAAATTTTACTTATTCGATCCTAATTATATACTCTTTTAATACAATATATATTATTTTTTGGAAAGACACTTAAAGTTAGATTTATGATTCAAAAAATATTACTATAGTTGTCATTTCAAAACTTAACAGATTGTTTATAAAGAAATAATGCAATTTTATTTACGTGGTGGCCGAGTTGGTTAGACCTTGGACTTAAAACACTTAGGTCCCTGGTTCGAATCCCGGTGTGTACCAATGAGTTGTTAATTAAAAAAATTATATACATTTATTTGACAACACGCTGTCGGTCCCGGTTTCACTATACCAACTTGTGAAACTGTTTATAGGTGGGTTATTGAGTCTATTCAAAACATCGCGACGAGCTAGCCACTTGTTCGGTGAAGACTCATACAATCGGCTACGACGAGGTGGGATTAAAAAAACCCTCTGCTGGGTACCCTGGAGCCGTCTAGGCGGTCTCGGGCGCCGTAAGGCACCCGTGATGATATGTATGTATGCAATTAGGATTGAGTAAATAAAATTTACAACTCCGTGTTCTCTTTTTTCCAAAAAAAACTTTATTATCACTGATTCATCTAACATCATTTCATCTGAGATATCATGAAACATCATGTAGATTTTTTGACGCGCGATTTCGCGAATCATTTTCCTGTGCACTTAAGATTTTTTATTATCACTGATTCATCTAACATCATTTCATCTGACATATCATGAAATATCATTTAGATTTTTTAACGCGCAATTTCGCGAATCATTTTCCTGTGCACTTAAGATTTTTTATTATCACTTATTCATCTAACATCATTTCATCTGACATATCATGAAACATCATTTAGATTTTTTGACGCTCGATTTCGCGAATGATTTTCCTGTGCATCGATGTTTTGTTATTATAAAAATAATGGATACTTACACAGTTTGAGGGCAAGTGGTTTCTTGTAATACGTAATAGTAATAGTTTCTTCATTCTCAACCACTTTATGTATGGAGTCGGCATTAACTTTTAGGTTAAACACATAGGTATAGTTCATAAAACCCTCGTTCTCACCTTTACGGTCAAAGCTGAAATTAAAGAAACAAAAATAAAGGTACTTACCTAATTTTATCTATACAAGAGAGAAAATTTGTATTTGTGTTTATAATGAATAGATTCAAAAATTACTGGACCGATTTGAAAAAAAAATCAACTATAGAATACTACATTATCATTGAGTAACATAGGCTGTGTTTTTTTTAAATATTAGGGATCCGTGCGAAAATTTTGAAAATGTAACCCAAGGTGTAAAATAAATTTCTTTACAACGTGTGCGAAATGATAACTGTTGACGAGCAAACAAAATAATGTACTACAAATTTAGAAAACACATTAATATCTATAAAAAAATATTTCTTTATGTATGAAAAGTTAATATAAATGCCAGTAAAAACTAGACCACGTTATTAGTGCCTTGGTATTAATCTTTATCAAATAACCATTCAAAAGATATAATGAATTTAAAAAAAAAATACGAAGTGGAAAAAACTCAAATCAAGTGCAGTTTCGGTACCTACATATATTAATTTAGTTTTAATGTTTGAGTGAATACCTATATAAGCCAATATGTATGAAAAGTTAATATAAATGCCAGTAAAAACTAGACCACGTTATTAGTGCCTTGGTATTAATCTTTATCAAATAACCATTCAAAAGATATAATGAATTTAAAAAAAAAATACGAAGTGGAAAAAACTCAAATCAAGTGCAGTTTCGGTACCTACATATATTAATTTAGTTTTAATGTTTGAGTGAATACCTATATAAGCCTTTTTTTTAATGAAATCAGCTCAATAACTTCTGAGAAATAAGAAACTATAATACCCTATTAGGTAGGGTCAACAAGATCTACTATCATAAATTAGACCAGAGGCTCTACCATGGGCCGCTTTATTTTTGGTAACAGGATTGAATAAAGCGATCCTATTGGTTGTTGCTCACGTATACGTAAATGAATACGTTACGTTTCTACAATGCACAAACCCATGGTAGAGCCTCAGTAGTTTTCGAGATATTTGATGTAATCAATAGACCATCTAGAAACAGTATCACAAGTAGGTATAGTAAAACCGGGACCGACATCTTAACGTGCTCTCCGAAGCACTATAGTGGTGTTGTAGGTAGTTTATAATATAAACTAATTTTAGGTGTCTGAAATATGCCTGAAACTATCACTAGCAGTTAGATGATTATAAAAGGACTTTAGTCGTTAACTTAATTATTAACTACTAGCTGTGCTCGCGACTTCGTCCGCGTGGAATAGTAATTTTTTTATCATATAAACTTTCATCCCCTATTTTATCCCCTTGGGGGTAGAATTTATCAAAATCCTTTCTTAGCGGATGCCTACGTCATAACATCTACCTGCATGCCAAATTTCAGCCCGATCCGTCTAGTGGTTTGGGCTGTGCGTTGATAGATCACTATGTCAGTCAGTCACCTTTGAGTTATATATATTTAGATTATTCTTTAATACATATTTTTTGTGTATCTTGAACCGTTTTCACAGCGCACGCAACGGAAGGCTTCAAAGATGAAATAATTTCTCCCGTTTTTTACACATTTACCACTATATCTTTGCTCCTATTGGTCGTAGCGTGATGTTATATAGCCTATAGCCTTCCTAGATAACTGGACTATCCAACACAAAAAGAATTATTCAATTCGAACCAGTAGTTTTGGAGATTAGCGCGTTCAAACAAACAAACAAACAAACAAACAAACAAACTCTTCAGCTTTATAATATTAGTATAGATAGTATAGATTAAATATTAGTAGGTAATTTTTTTTTCAGGTGGAATGCAAGGTCTCTATAACTTCGCCCATAACCGGTTTTGTTACCACCCATACAGATGCAAAAACTGTTACGGTTTTATTCTGTGGGTTTATTGGTTTTCAAAAGACTATTTTCATCGATTTCTGTCTAGGTGGTAATTTTATCTCTGACTGCGGTTACGAAACATTCACTTAATTTGCGATAAAACAACGATACTATTAAAATAGACTCGTAATGTTAATACGTCTTTGACGGCGCCCATTTCGTAACTGAATCATAGTGATAGCCGGCATAGTGGTAGCGTTAACAATAATGCGACCTCATTCATGGATGTTGTAGGAATGCTTATCAGAATGTAGATACAAAGTCACACGACATGATCCAGTAGAAAAAATATAAACTGAAAATGTTATTTCTTAGATTTTTCAGTGCTTCTGGGAGCTTTTTAACATTAGTGAAACTTTATAAAAGTTATAGGAGTCTATACAAACAGCGTGGTAAGTTTGCCACTTGTTCGCCTGTACTCAGAATACGTTCGGCCACGAGGGGAATAAAACCTCACCTTATGCCGTCTAGGCAGTAAGGCACTCTGATGATAAATGCTATTTATGTTTTAGTAGGGAAGAGCCAATATATGTTCGTTTGGATAGCTAGGCTGAGTTGGTCAAAACTCGTCAAATGAAACAACATTCGTCTTTATTTTATTTTATTGTATCACGGCATGTAACTTTGTATCTACCTGATGGGAAGCAGACCTACAAAGTGCATGAATGGTGTCCATCGATATATTGTTGTTTAACAATATTGATGGCTCCCACTATTCCGGCTAAATGGTGCGGTTACGAAATGGATGGCGATAAATACTTATTTGCATTTCGAGTCTATTTTAATAGCCTCGCTGCTTTATCATCAATATAATCGCCCGTTTTGTAACCGCTTTATGAAAGAAGACTTGACAAGAAATCGATGCAGTCGTCTCTGGATAACCCACAGACTAAGACCGATACATAGCTAGGTCACTTGCCGGTTTTTGCATCTGTATGGCCGGTAGTAACGAGTCCGGTGGGTCGGCCTAGCCAAGTTATAGAGGCCTTCCTCCCACCGAAATTGTGGTATTAATTACTATAATTACCACGCTAAAACTTCGATTATTTATTAACCCTTAAAGTCATTATGAATATTTTGCTATACATAAACTTTGAAAATACGTATCTAAACCACGGACCTTGTGATCACATTTAAAAAAGTTTTATTTTACATTAGTGTGTGCCTTACCCAAAAAAAAAAATTAAAAAAAAAAACTATGTCTATGGTAATTTCATATAAACAGTTGTGAAATAAACTGCTAAAGTGCAACATCGTTTTGAAAATAGTATGTTTTTTATTAATTATTTTTATATTAAATTTGTTTTTACTCAATATTAGCTTAAATTGTGTTTTAAACTGTTTGTCCAGCATGTTGATTTGCAAATAACTAACTGTCGTCGTGGGGTTCTGCATTATTTTTTATTGTTTTTGTGACTGTATATTATACCATACATTTCTACACATTTGGAAATTGAATGACAATATTTTTAGTGTATCACGCTATACATTGCTACTTAAACCGAAAATAAGTTGGAATATATTTAGTATATATACTATACAATTCGACATGTGTTAAGTTACATATTTATATTACATCATTCTTCTTTTTTTGCTTTATATGTTCTATGTTTCACCCAGCGTGCTTTTTGCGGGTAGATGGTTTGCTTGCATGTTTTTTTATTTGTTGCAGCCTCGCATTAATGAACGAACTATGCGTATTCTTGCTCTAGTACCTACACAAAATGCTAGTTCAGGTGCTATCGATGGATCAGGTAGCGGAAACGAACCAGAAATATTTTATGAGACCTCACCAGCACCATCATTAGATTCCTGTTTTAAAAGACTGCATATATTAAGTCCAAGTACCATTTCAAATCCTCCTTCAAATGGCGATCATAATAACATCAACTCACTTGCAGATACTTGTAAGGAGGTTGACAGTTATCAAGTTCCTCTTACGCCAGTATTTCCCAGCCTTTCGAATTGCAATTTATATGCCATACCTTCAGTTTCATCATTACCTTCCCTTCCTATTTAATCATATACAGCCAATATGAGCAGCCAAATAATAGTATTGTCATAACACCCACCACAACTCGAGCCCAAGAAAACGAAAAGCCCCGGCTTGTCTGGTAAAAAAAGATGATATGTGCAAAAAAAAAAAATTACCTTGTCAATGGAAGAAAGGCTCCTTCCGACATTGTGCTGAAATATCTGAACCCATATTTGAAGAAAATGTTCCTATAAATTGGTCACCGCTAGACTATTTCTACCGATTTTTTTCTCCGGATGATGACATTTTCTTTTGATGACATTGTAAATAACACTAATTTATATAGTAATAATAATAATAAAAATAACTTTATTAACTCAAAAAAGTACAAAAAGTTTTGGAACCCTTACTCCCGTGCTAGCTGATGCTGTGTTAGTGTCCAAGAAACCGGAAAATCTATCAAAGTTTTGAAAGAAGATATATTAGATTTTCTAGCTATAAATATTTTAATGGGTATTATCGTTTTTCCTTCATACAAAAATTACTGGAGAATATATTTCCGTTATGCTAATATAGCAGATATAATGCCCCTAAAGAGATTTCAACAAATAAGACGATATATACATTCAATAACAATTCACAGGCAGATTCATCAGACAGGTACTTTAAGTTACGGCCATTTATTGATAGGATAAGAACAAATTGTTTATCTATAGAAGAAGAAAACGCTTTTAGTAAAGATGAAATGGTTATTCCGTACAAAGGTAAAAAGGCTGGTAGCAGAAGGCAATACAATCCCAATAGGCCAAGCAAGTGGGGATTTAAACATTTTGTGAGAGCGGATGCGACGGGTATTGTTTACGATTTCATACTGTATGCTGGTGATGATACTTTTCGTGGCAATAGTTTCACGAAACTAGAAGAATCATTGGGTGTTGGAGCTAAGGTTGTATTAGCCTTATGTAAAACAATTAATAAACGTGCCTCTGTAGTGGTGGCTGTCAGGCGCCAGTTACGAGCCACGCGTATCAGCGTCGCAGAGGTACCGTCCGTGGATACTGTCATCATTTCCATACCGTTACGCGCGGGGACCCGCTCCGAGTCTGACTGTCTGCTTGTGGCCGCTACGTACCTACCACCCGCCATGCCTACTTCTACTTACTCTGACCATTTTGATGCCGTTATTAATATCATAAATGAATTGAACCCATCCCATATTACATTGATAGGTGATTATAACTTGCCAGAATTAAACTGGAAACCTTCTCCTACCCATAAACATTTGACTGCAGACTTGGTATCTCCGTCCGGTAGAAGTACGCCGTTGCTGAACGCGTTATCTTTCCTGTCCGTGAAGCAGTATAATAGCATACCAAACGTAAACAACAGAATACTAGATTTATTATTGTGTAACAACGAAGTCAATGTATCTCTGAGCAGTGATCCCCTCGTACCACCCGACCGTCAACATCCAGCTATTTTATTTGATATGACTATTACCTTGTCCTCAGCTGGTATGCCGCGCTGTCGCATACACAAATTTAATTTTCAGGCGGCTAACTATGAAGACATCAATAGGGACATGTTGACTGTAAGTTGGGTGAACGAATTAAACAATCTGCCGGTTAATGACGCATTTGAAGTCTTTTATGACCATTTATATCGTATAATAAAAGCGCACGTTCCTCAGAAAGCATTTAAACCCACTATTTACCCCGTCTGGTTTACCAAAGAACTAATAAAACTTGGTCAGTTGAAGCGTAAATCTTGGATTAAATATAAAAAATCCCAAAATTCACAATTGCACTATTCCCTTTTTTCTATGTACAGAGCACGTTTTAAAAAATTAATTCGCACCACTTATAATAAATATATTATTAATACAGAAGCTCAAATAAGAAAAAATATTAAAACATTTTGGAAATATGTTGGATCTAAATCGAAAAAAAGTGCTTATCCCGATAAAATGTTTTTTGAGGACACCACCACTGGTGACCCAAAAGTTATTTGCTCACTATTTTCAAAATTTTTCTTTTCTGTCTACGAGCCAACGAATTTAGACCTCAGCACATGGTTACCACCAGTGGGCGACATTGACTATAACACACTAGTCTCAAATATATATTTACCCCTTGCAGATATACAAAAAGAATTAAAATCTCTTGACACATCAAAGGGGCCAGGTCCAGATAAAATTGAACCATTGTTTTTAATCCAGACTGCGGAATCATTAGCACTTCCCCTATTTATTATTCTAAACAAAAGTTTGAATTCTGGCTTATTTCCAGACATTTGGAAGATAGCTAATATCATTCCGATACACAAGTCTGAGAGTAACAGTAATGTGGAAAACTATCGTCCAATCTCAATATTGTCGACTTTGTCAAAGGTCTTTGAAAAACTTGTTCACAAAACAATTTATCCAATCCTGCATAACCATATTACCCCAGCCCAACATGGGTTCGTCAAGAGCAAATCTACTATTACTAATTTAACTGTTTACACTAATTATATTTTCAATGCTCTTGACAGTGGTTTGCAAGTAGATTCTATCTATACTGACTTCAAGAAGGCCTTTGACAAGGTCGATCATGTTATTATGCTCGAAAAGCTAGCCTATAATGGTATTAAGGGGTCTCTGCTCAGGTGGTTCTCATCATACATACATAATAGAAAACAACGTGTTATTGTCAATGGTTTCGCGTCGGAAACGGTTGTTGTAACGTCTGGAATCCCACAAGGTTCAATTCTTGGACCATTCTTATTTATTTTGTACATAAACGACATTTCCAAATATATTAAGTATTCAAATTTACTAATATACGCTGACGACTTAAAAATTTACAAAATAATAAATAATATTCATGATACTATTTTGCTTCAACTTGACCTAGAATCCCTCAGCCTATATTGTTCTATGAACAAAATTCTCCTCAATATAAATAAATGTAAATCTATCACTTTCACAAGAAAAATAACTCCTGTAATGACAACCTATACTATTGACCGACATCCATTAGAGAATATTACTAATATACGCGACTTAGGAATTACACTGGACTCTAAACTGACTCTTGACATTCACATTAGCAACATTATAAACAAAGCCTTCAAACTTATGGGATTTACTTTACGTACAGCGGTTCCATTTAAAAATTCAACCACCTACATAACACTTTTTAATTCCCTTGTTAGACCAATCTTAGAATACGGATCAATTATATGGAATCCCCATTACCACACTTACAATAACAGTATAGAAAAAATTCAAAGAAAATTTCTTAAAATTGTAAGTTTTAGATGCCATCATAAATATATGAAATATGACTTATTAATAAGTAAATTTAAAACCTCAACCCTTCAGCAGCGACGTGCCGGATTGGATGCCATGTTTTTGTTTAAATTGCTGCACAATCATATTGACTGTCCTGATCTTCTGGAACTTCTGCACTTTCGGGTGCCTAAACACAACACAAGGTCACAAGCGTTATTCCATCTACAACCAAGCCGAACCAATGCCGGTCTACGCGCCCCACTACACCGTATATGCACTGTATATAATACGCGCTTTGTTACCCTCGACATTTTTAACAGCTCAGTTGGCAAGTATAAGAGTGGAATAAAATCCCTTCTAAAACCTACAATCTAATTATTGTTTATATATTATTTCTAATCTGTATATAATTATGTGTAAGTATATAAACAAATATTATATATAATTTATTGTTATGTGTATATACCTACTTATCTAAGTACCTATATTGCTTATTTATATTATATAAGAATAAGAACAGTCCTGTCACACTTCTTTTTATTTTGTATAACTTTCTGTGAATACGCTGTTGTCACATATGTATGTATTTTGTTAAAAATCTGTTTCTGTTAATATCTGTATGTGTCGTTTGTATTCAATAAATCTTTAAAATAAAATAAAATAAAAATAGTCTATTCCGATAATTATTTCTCTTCGGTGGAGTTGGTATATCTTTTAAGAAAAAAATACGGCACCTTTAGCTTGGGAACGATAAGAAAAAATCGATTACAAGGCGCTGAAAAACTGTCGTTTCCAGATAAGGCTATACAGAAGAAAGGGAGAGGCAGTTGTTCTCAGGTTGTTGATAATGCCAATAAGCTGAGTTTAGTTAAATGCTTTAACAATAAACAGGTTACGTTGGTCAGTTCGTATGTTGATGTTTAGATTTGATGTGTTTTACAGAATCCTGGCTAAAAGCAGAGAAAATGTGTTTCAGTATAAATAACTTTGTAGTTGCTAGTTTTTTCAATAGAAACTCCGGTGAGGGTGGTGGATCTATTATCTTAATTAAAGATACATTAAAATGCAAAGAGCGGAAGGATATTGTAAAACTATCAGTTGAACGTGTTTGTGAGATCTCATGCGCGGAGATGGATAATTATATTATTCTATGCATATACAGACCTCCCACCTCTGCTCTATATAATTTTATGACTATAATGGAGGATGTCCTGTCAAAAATATATGACTTAAATAAACAAATTTTTATATGTGGGAATTTCAATATAGATATTTTAATAAATTACAGCGACAAACATAAACTAATATCATTGTTTAATTCCTTTAATTTAAATAATGTATTCATGAAGCCAACTAGGATCACTTCAACTAGTCGGTCTTGCATAGATAATATATTTACCAATTGTTCTCTCCTAATTAATTCTGTTATTACAAGTGTGCGTTCTGACAATATATGTTTGTTGGTTAGCTTTCAATCACAAATTAAACCCATAAATAAAATTATTAAGTACAGACCGTTAACAGTTAAAAAACTCAATCATTTTAATGACAACATAATAAATCAAATGTCCAGCTTCATATATAATATTAATTAGCCAGATATTACATACGCGAATCCACATAAAATAATAAATCAAGAATTTAATAAAGTATGTCAAATAAAAACAAAGAAAATTTTTAATGTCAAATTAAATTTTGATATTTGGGCCACAAAATACATTATAATAAGTAGGGATACACTATAATATGATCTATATGACAAAATATCATACACATCTGTCCAAAGTTTCCACAATTTAGTCATTATTAAAAATTATTTAAAAAAGTTTGTATCATAGCAAAATCTATTTATATTGGATCCATAAATCAAACAGTCAGATAATAAATCCAAGAGTGTATGAAAAATTATAAACACTGAAACTGGAAATAATCCAATTAGGCAAAATAATATTACAATTAGACATAATGGAGTTATGATATCGGACAATAAACAAGTTGCTGAGTTATTCGAATATTTTTTTACTAATATTCCATTACAGATCACGAACAGCATTAAATCATTAGCTAGTACTACCAATGATTTTTTAAAACGATATATTAAATCACCAATTGTGTCTAATTTTAATTTTAAACATGTTACAAATGAGGATATACTAAAACACTTTAAAATGTTAAATAAAAAAAACTGAAGATTTATGGGGTCTATAATTTATAATTGATTCGATAGCTTTGACAGATGACAAAGCTATCAAATCGATTATTCATACTATAGGACCGGTACTCGCTGATATTTTTAATGGGTGTGTTAATGAAGGAATTTTTCCCGACCTTATGAAGAATAGTAAAATAGTTCACATATTCAAGTCTGGCTGTAAGACAGATCCAAATAATTATCGTCCTGTTTCTGTCCTGCCAGCCTAAAGTAGAATATTCGAAAAAATAATTCTTGCTCAGCTGTTAAGTCATTTTAACACTCATAAATTGTTACACGACCAACAATACGGGTTCACAAAAAGAAAAAAATGCCGGTACAAGACTGATTACTGAAATTATTGACGCTTGGGAGAACTCTCAGGATCTCGTTGGCGTTTTCTGTGATCTGTCTAAAGCGTTTAATTGTGTTGACCATCAAACTTTGTTAGATAAACTGGAATTTTATGGAATTCGCGATTAGCTTTAAATATAATAAAGTCCTACCTTTCTAATAGAACTCAAGGTGTTAATATTGATGGTTGTATATCCGCCGGAACCATTATACAGATGGGTATCCCCCAGGGCTCAATTTTAGGCCCATTCCTGTTCCTAGTATATATTAATGATCTTCCACATATGGTACAGGAGACGGCGCAGATAGTGCTATTTGCTGATGATACATCCCTACTGTTTAAAGTTAGTAGAAAATATAATATATTATCGGCAGCAAATGACACTCTGCAAATGGTTTCAAAATGGTTCACGGCAAATAATTTAGTTTTAAATGCAAAGAAGACTAAGTGCCTGAAATTTACGTTAACCTAATGTATCTAATATCAATGCCACAGTAAAGATAGGTGGCACTGACCTGGAATTTGTTGAACCCGTATTGGGTTCACAAAAAGTAAAAACACAATAAATGCCGGTACAAGACTGATTACTGAAATAATTGACGCTTGGGAAAACTCTCAGGATCTCGTTGGCGTTTTCTGTAATCTGTCTCAAGCGTTTGATTGTGTTGACCATCAAATTTTGTTAGATAAAATGGAATTTTATGGCATTCGCGATTTAGCTTTAAATCTAATATAAAGTCCTACCTTTCTAATAGAACTCAAGGTGTCAATATTGATGGTTGTATATCCGCCGGAACCATTGTAAAGATGGGTGTCCCCCAGGGCTCAATTTTAGGCCCATTCCTGTTCCTAGTATACATTAATGATCTTCCACATATGGTACAGGAGACGGCGCAGATAGTGCTATTTTGCTGATGATACATCCCTACTGTTTAAAGTTAGTAGAAAAGATAATATATTATCGGCAGCAAATGACACTTTGGAAATGGTTTCAAAATAGTTCACGGCAAATAAATTAGTTTTAAATGCAAAGAAGACTAAGTGCCTGAAATTTACGTTAACCTAATGTATCTAATATCAATGCCACAGTGAAGATAGGTGGCACTGACCTGGAATTTGTTGACTCCACTGTGTTTTTAGGGATCACAGTTGATTCCAAACTACAGTGGAAAGCTCACATTAATACTTTAGCAAGTAGATTGAGCTCTGCTGCATACGCAGTCAGAAAAATCAGACAATTAACTAATATTGCAACAGCCAGACTAGTGTACTTCGCCTATATTCACAGTATAATGACATAATATGGTGTTATAATGTGGGGATCTGCGGCAGATATTCAATATTTGTTTATTGAAAAAATTACATATATTAACAATTGACTGTGGGCCCCGCACTAGGAAAACCTGTATCGCGGGTCCCCAAATTTCGATTAACAATGGTTTGATTTAGCTACTTGTAGACAGATTAACAACGTATTTTTACAAGAAAATTAATAATTAATTAAAATAATAAGATTGTAAAACAAAAACAATTAAAAAAAAATAATTATGATTATTAAATTTAAATAATTATTAAATACAAATAAACATAAATTATTGTTTACAGGAGTGAAAACAATAAAAATAAAGCTAATAACAACCAAACAAAGACAGAAATATGAGTAATTAAATAATAATTGAACTTATAATATTAACATTAGAGAAATTAAAAAGAATATATAAATTAAATTATGTTATTTTATTTGTGGATTTATTTGATAAGTTGACATTTGCTGTGATAGTGCCTATCGAATTGTGACTTTATCAGTACAAGAGTGTATAAAGAGTGTGTGTGTATAAGTGAAAACATTATGTTGATGTGTATATATATATATATATATATGTAATATGTGTATGTAAGTGTGTAAAATATTGAATGTGTGTATGTGTGTGTATACGAGCATGATGTTACTGGAGAAGTGATGTAGTGTGTACTCTGTATTATGTTTAGGTGATTACAACCATAAATTGCTCCGTTTCCAGGATTGTAAGAGATTTTTAATAAAAAATTTAGTTTTACGAGGGTTACTGGTTTTAAAATTACACTTTTTGATCAATTTATTGTATATGTAGTAATTTAAAAATAATCCGAAACGTTTAGAAAAGGAAGTTTTGATCTGATAAGGATTGCGGAAGTTTATCACACGTTAATTTAACATTTCCAAGTACTCCGGAGTTTTAAGCAGTGATTTGTGCGTTGAGGTAACAATACTTAACAATATAGAGCTGTCTCACTCTCAGAAAATTCGCTTCCTGGTGGAGTGCAAATGTGGGGTACCTAAATGGTCTTTTTAACATCACCTTTAGCACATAGCGCTGGGCTCTTTCCAATTTTATCAGAACTGTCTTGTTAGCAACACCCCATACTGTAATACAGTACGAAAGAACTGATTGGCAGAGTGCCACATATACTGTTCTGAGTAAGTTTAGGGATCCAGCGTCGCGAAGTTGTCTCATGGTATGCACAAGCCTTCTTACTCGAGTGGAAATAAATGCCAAATGATCGTTAAGGTTAAGTCTTTCATCCAGGGTAACTCCAAGGTACTTGATATATAAAAATCTTTTAATAAGGTTGCAGTTGCAAAGTGTTTGATTGGAATTGTCGCCAGGTGAGCAGGTGTGAATCTTTACACCGTTACTGTCTGGCGAATTAGCTGCGGTCTTATGGAAATTTAGGCAATAGGATTTGGTTGCGTTAAGAGTGAGTAGATTGTGATCAAGCCAACTCTTCACATTAATCATTCCCACCTCCGCTAGATGCGTAACTTCATTCCATGTGTCGCCATTAAATAAAATTGCAGTGTCGTCAACGTAGCATATTATATTGGCGTTCTTTAGCAAAATGGAGAAAATATCATTAAGGTATATGAGGAAGAGGGTTGGCTCTAATATGCTGCCCTGTGGAACACCGAATGTGGATGTACAGGGAAGGCTGGAGTGGGTTGCGACTCTGACGCACTGCTTTCTTTCAAAAACATAACTGGGGAACCAGTCCAATGCTACCCTTCTGATACTCATGATTTGGAGTTTTTCCAAAAGAATTATTATTAATACAGAATCAAAGGCCTTTTTCAAGCCAAAGAAGATCCCTAGGCAGGATTTACCACCATCTAGATGCCGCACTACTGTATCAGTAAGTAAACTCACTGCGTCCTTCTTGGATCTCAGTTGACGGAAACCATATTGCCATGGAAAAATAAGATCATTGCTTTCAATAAAACTTATCAACCTATTGTTGACTACTTTTTCTAGTATCTTCGAGAAGGTACAAAGCAAAGATATCGGCCTGTAGTTTTCTGGTTTGTTTTTCTCACCACTTTTATATATGGGTGTAATTGCAGCGCACTTCCAGCCATCGGGAAATATTCCAGATTCTAGACTTAAGTTAAATATATAACTTAGAGGTTCTAGAATGGCGTCCTTTATATTTTTAATTAGTCTATTAGAAATACCATCAGGACCAGGTGCACAATCCTCCTTTAACTGCAAAATTAGATTATTAATCTCAGCTGTGTCAACCGGCTCAAAGAAAAGAGAGTTCTTTGGTGTCTTTATTTTCTAAGCAAGCGTGCGTTCTCTCTCGTTGAGCTTTTCTAGAGCTATATTTGCAAGTTTTTGTCCAACTGTGCAATACTACTCATTACAGTGACTAAGAGAAGCAGTGGTTGTATCCTTTATTTTTAAAAGTTCAGAAGCGGGATCACTTTTGATAAAGTTTAGACTGCAAAAAACTAATAAATGTTTTGTCATTAACAGTATAAGGTTATTTAATAAATTACCTAAAAGCATTATAGATCTGAGTGATATAAAGTTTAAGAATTGTATAAAACACATATTAATCAATAAGGCTTACTATAATGTAAAAGACTATTTTAACGATCCGTCCTGGTATGCAATTGAGGTCTCGCAACTAGTAAACAAATTGCTTATTAAATATGTAGAATGTACCCTAGCTTAGTAGGTATGTAGTGTCCGATATTGTAATAATTTAATATTACATAATTTATTTTTATTACATTATGTAAATTTTGTGTTTGGATAAGGTAATCATTGATGATTACCTACTTATTTATACTTAATTTATATTACAGTATACTGTGTAGTTCTGTACATTGGTACAGTATCAAATAATCTGCCATAAGGTATTTTATGCATGCTGTTCAATGGGGTGCACTTTGAGTATGCTACTATACAGGATGAATTTGAAAGGATGTACTTTGGTCTAATGTGAGATTCTGTTGATCAAATCGAACAACTTTTCCCATGGAACCATGTGTCGCAATTTAAAAAAAAATTGGCTTCCCCATACAAATTGGTCATTTTAACATTACTAGTTTGTATGTAGAGGCATTTTTTTTTTCATTTGCGGCACATAGTTCCATGTAGTGTTGTACGTATTGATCAGTAGAACCTCATATTAGCCCAAAGTACATCCTTTCAAAGTCACCATGTATATAGCATAATGCTAATAAGCATATATTATTATGCTATATAGCATAAGCAAATCAATAGCTGTGCTCCTCTTTTAGTTTGTGTGAAGCACTAGAGTTTTTTACTTGCTGGTTTCTTTTTCTCCGGGTGTCTCTGAGGGGATCGTCTTTACAGTTAGTATTCACGCCCTTAAAAATACCGATCCTTATATGTGATTGGTAATTTACCTTTTATTTAGAATATATATTTAAGGCATGGACATGGTCAGTGAAGTTGGTCACCTTAATGGCTCCCTTGTATGGTAGATAATGATTGACAGGTCAATGAAATCAGCTAACCACCTAGTCTTACACTAGTTGGTTTTGTAGTATGTGTTCGGTTCGGTAGTATTATTCATATTATGATTTCCATTCCATCGCGTTTAAGTTCTAAATCTGATATCGAGGTTTAATAAATATTTGTCGTTCTTTTGTTAATGAATAGCTTGCCTAAACAAATGCACTCTAAGGCCTCATTGTTAAACTTTTTTTTTTGACTATTCATAAATATCTGTAAAGATTTACAAACAAATGATTTATCACATGTCCACAAATTGTAAAGCATTATAATCGTCATATGGGAGGCGTAGATTTGGCTGATATGCTCATTGCATTATATCGTACTGGAATTAAATCACATACATGAATATATTTTCGTAGTTACTAGATATATGTATAAATAACGGATGGCTTTTACGTCGTCGGCACGACAAACAAGGAAATTTCAAAAGAAAGCAAGATGTCTCAAATTATTTAGGTATGAAATATATGCTGGATTAGTAAAGCGCAAAGACCCATTGATGATGTAAGGTTTGATAAATATGACCACTGGCCCCAACTAACTAGTTACCAAATGTGTAAATACTGCAAAACAGGTCAGGCTAGTACTATATGCTCTAAATGTAAAGAACATTTGTGTTATGTGAAGAACAGAAACTGTTTTGTGGCATATTACTCAAGAAATTAGATAGTCTAAGGTAGCACTATGTATATTATGCTATACATTGTTGATAATTTATTATTTGCAGTGTATGTGGCAATGTATAGCATATTATACATATCATTTCTCAATATATGGTCATGATTTTTTTTTAAATATTTTTATTCGTTTGGGAAAAGCATTAATAAAAGCTTAATTATTTTTTTTCCGTATTTTTATTATAAAAAAATTACTGCGACTTTAAGGGTTAAAAACATTAACCAGTACACCTATTACAACGTACAACGTTAACCTAAACTTTAACCAAAACTACGTAATAATCTGTAAAATTTCAATGTCACCAGGTTTGCATTACGTCAGAATTACATCAATTTAATTAAAGTTTAGCTTAGCGTTTTGCGCGTAATCACCCCACTGCCTTTAGGTATAGTGTTAGCTTTAGTGAGATACTCGTAGTGTTCAACTGTGCGTGTAAATATAATAAATTCAATTATAAAGTTTAAATAAATAAAAAAGCGTCTTGTGATTTAATGGAGGAGAAGCAATACAAAGTATTGCAATAAACAAAAAATGCAACTAGTATTGCCAATAAAAATAAAATTATATTAAATTAATAAAAAACAATCAAACAGATAGTTAAATATAAAAACTCACGTATAATCTGAAAGGCGGCTGCTACAAGCTTCCATAACTTTAACATTACTAAGGTTATAAACACCACCATCTTTTACAGGAATATCAATATCACCATAATACAAGGAATCCACATCTTTTAAGAAGTATTCTGGTTGGCCATCCTTAAACCATTGGAGCACTTGTGGTTCCAGTGTGGTGAGCACACAGCTAACATTTGCAACATCGCATGGCACTAGCTTTTCCACTAAAAATTTCAATTAAATAAACATATTACCAGAGTCGGGGTTTATCAGCGAGCAATGGGGCACAGTATACTGTGTGTAAAACGCACTGATAAGATGAGAAACAGTATATTGCTCTCTAAAACATAAATTATTGACACCACTCAAAAAGCCGCACGCTTAAATGGAACTGGGCAGGCCACGTGTGCCGTATGCCCGGCGATCATTGGCCAAAAATTATAACAGATTGGGTACCGTTCGACCGGAGGAGGCAACGTGGAAGGCCCAGAAGGAGATGGAGGGATGAGTTTTTGAGGGACTGGTCCAATATAGCAAAAAATTGAGAGAGATGGAAAAAGGGAAGGGATGCCTTTGCTCAACAGAGGGACAGTATAGGCTAAAATATATATTTTATATACAATATACAGGTAGTTAAAACTGATATAAGCTTGTATCTTGTTATTCTTAGGTGTTAAGTATTTCTTAGCTGATGTGGTTTGAAGTTGTCCAAACGTTTTTTTAAACTTAATTGATGGTCTCAGCACCAAGTGATAAACACCGCAATCAGCTCGCCACTTGTTAGTTATTGCCTCCGAATACCATCAGCAAAATGAGGACGGGTTAATCCCTCCGCTGGGTACCCTGAGGCCGTTTAAAAAACAAAAAAAAAACGGTTCTCGGTTCGGTTCATAACTCTGTTTATGAATCCTTGGAATAATAATCTACCAAAAGTGGGTGTCTTAGCTGAGACCATCATATAAATACCATCACGGGTGCCTATTTGGCTCCCGAGATCCGTTTTTTTTTCAGCTCAGAAAATGATTGCGAGGTTTATTAAAGGATCTTGTTTTATCAAATTTAAATTGGTGCCCTCGTAGCTGTGGATTATAATATTTTGAAGAGCTGCCCGATTACCTAACCGACTTTAAACCACTTTCCAACAGCAAAACATGTTTTTCTTAAATAAACGAAGTAAAATATTTAACAATGTAAAATAAATTAAATAATATCTGAAAATAAATCAGTACATTTATATTGAAATTGAATCATTTATTTATTCATGCATTTAAAATATTAGTACGTTTTTCTGTACAGTTTGTCATGGTCTGGGTGTTTATAAAAATACAAAATGTATTATATTTCTGGTACACATAGTACAAGCCTAGAGCTTAGTTTGTAACAAGATCAATATCTGTAAATTGTCCTACATATTAAATGATAAAAAAAGAAAAAAAAGATTATCTCACTATTTTATCTTATAAACTTCGATAAATTTAACTATGGAGAGCGATTTAAGGCTAACTCGGTTTCAGCAACTCAGCCTTATAGGAACATTCGTTTTTATGCCCATATCAAAAGAAAATATTATACTTACATCCACAGACTTTAGCTTCTATTTCCTGAAGATGAAGTGTACTTAAAATCACACAGACAAAGGTATATCTTAACAAGCTAGACATGACTACACGTATGAACCTTTCTAAAATGTAAGTGTACGTTAAACAGCTTTACTTACTCGATATTAATATTCGTATTTAAATGACATTTTAATTTATAGCATTATAGCAATTTCCTTATAAATAAATGGTGTTCCAAAACTTTCTTTAAAATGTTTTATGTGTTTAATTTTAAATATTTGACGCAGGCATTCACAGCTATAATGCTATAGTTTGTTTTTATAGTAGCACATGTATGTGTGTATGTATATATAATTTTAGTAACTTGCTGTAACTTCTTTTGTGATTGTTCCTGCTTTTTATTTATTATATGATAATACGTACTTTTAGTATGTAGTATGACAATGCATAATATATACATATAATTTTCATATAAGGACTCCAAGTTGTAAGATAAAGAAAACTGCAAGAAAATCACTTTTTAATAGTGCGACAATCTTCTTTTTATAAACCTGCTTGAATTATTTTTTCTAATATTTGTGTGGTACCCTCACCAAGGACATTGACTGGATCTCTCGGCATAGTGCCCAGAACGCTAGCGACATTTCCTCTTTGGATTATCAATCTTAATCTTTGAGAGAGGAAAGCGCCAGCCCTCTGGTCACCTGTGATGTCGATCAATTTTTAAGAAATCTGTTTTACAAGCTTTCTTGCTTCTGGGCCCCATAGTCCCATTGTCTCTACCCCAAACGGCACAAATATATAATTATTAACTATTTGCGAGTATTTTTGCCGTTTGAGGTATTCCGCATCAGCAGCAGCGTTTCCAGTCCCATCTAATGTCCTTGGAAGATGTGAAGCTGCCAAGGTGTCGACGCAGGTTGCGTCCCACACTAAGCAGCGACCTAACTTCCAAGGAATCAAACTCAACCCGTCAGGTCTCTTGCCGTCATCGCGTAACAACCCACAAGGTTCAGTCACAGATGGTATATTGATGGCAGCAAGAGCCCTACGGATTAAGTCATTGATGAGACTGTGCCGCGAAAATCGCCCAGCGCTTTTCAAACAAGAGAGACCATGGAGCCCAAATTGATCAACGTCACATCCGCACGGACATCTGTGAGGTTGACAAATGGCGACTCCCAATCTTAGTCCTATGGCAATTTGGAAAGTTTGATCATCTAAAAGGGTACCGAGGTTTCTGTTTGGAATAGCATGAAGCCATTGCCCCGACTCTTTTGTGGAGACGGCTAAAAGACGAGCACGGTCACTTCTATTTGAAAAATGTTGAGATAAACTTGTATAGTTGGCTTGTACGAGTGGGGTATCCCAATATTTTTGAATATGACGTTCCATCGGGATATCCACACTTGGGCAAGGCAAAGACCAAGTATTTAAGCTATCGTCTAAAAAAGGTATGTTCAAATCAGACCAGTTTTTCTTTAAAATCTTAGATATTATCCCTGAAACACTGTGGACCGAAGACAAAAATGCCGGAAGAGCTACACTGGAAATTTTGCGGACACCGATACCGCCATAACGAATAGGTAAAAATAATTCAGTCCATGAATTTTCGTGTAAATTTAAATTTAGAATTCTTTGAAGTATTTGTTTTATGGCAGTATCTAGTAAATCCATTAAATCGAAATATTTCCATAAAGGACAAGTGCGTAAAATATAAGTCAATTTGGGGACGAAAAGGCAATATTTTGCTAAAGTGACATGACAATTTAATTTTTGAATATGTTCTGAAATTGTTTTAAAATTATTTATTTTTTCTTGAACTAAATTAGGTATGGCATCTTCGAAGATTGGCGATCCAAGGAGGTTAAAATTATTCCTATTTAAAAGTTTAATAAGCGGTGCTATTGAAGAAAATTAGTCTATAATTTGTTCTTTTACGGCATCCGAAACAGTGTTGTTTATAAATAATTCACATTTTGAAAAATTTAGTTGTAAGCCAATCTTGTCAAACTTATCAATAATATTAACCAAATCTGATAATACTACGTTATGCTCACCTTCTAAGGTGCCATCATCAAGATACCATACGTTGAAAGATGAATTAAGTACAGATATTATGGGATGGATGGCAAGGCTAAAAATGGCTGGTCCCAGAGGATCACCTTGTTGGCAACCAACTGACGAACTAATAATATTGGAATTATACGATAAATTGGACATTTGATTATAACTTTGGTTTAAATATGGGTACAGAACTGGGATATGATTCAATGCTTCGTTTAAAAAACAATTTCTGTTTAAGGTGTTGAATGCATTTTTGACATCTATTTTAAGAAAAACTTCAGCTTCACTGTCCATCGCATATGAACGAAGAGAATGGACCGCTGCTTCACAACCACCTTTACTTCTAAACCCTAATTGTATAGGCTGAAAGAGTTCTCCTAAATCTTTTTGAACGAAACGGCACGCTATTTTAGAAGAAAGGCGACGAAACGTTGATCCTATTGCGATAGGCCGGATCCCGCTATCCTTTTTGGCAAAGGCACATAATTTTGCTCCAAACATAATACTCAGAAATTAAAAAAAAAAAAAATTCTGAAAACATAAAATTGGATAGTTTTGTAATATATGATAAGAGTTCAACCCCAGCATCTCCAGCACCTTTAGAAATAAGATCTTTTAGATGTTGAGGAGATATGCCATCCATTCCACTAGCAGAACCAGCTGGAAAGGACATGATGGCCTCAGTAACATATTTTTCAGAGATTTGAAGAAAGTGAGTAGAAGCAGCAGTTTGTTGAGAAAATGAATTAGTTTCAGGATGTTCAGACCTTAGAATCGTCAGTGTTTCAGGGGAGTCAGGGGAGGCAATAGCATCATCCGAAAATAGTAATTTTGTCGCACCTTTCAAATCGCCTTCATAAACTTTTTCTTCTATAATTGTTGTTTTTTGTGTAAGTCTGTTCTTTTTTTTAGAATGTAATGAAGATACATCTGGGATTTTAAATTTTATTGTATTATTCTTAATTTGTTGTGTTACCGAAATTTTGTCATTCTTATCTATGTAAAAAACCTTATAAGAAAATGTAAATAAAGATTGCCAGTCATTAATAGAGTTATTAAGAAATCTTTTAATATGGGAAGATATACTAGTGGCTACCGTTATTCTGGCGTCTCTTGGTATTCTTTTAATTATTGGTATAGAGGACTTTAAACTATATAGAAGGTCGCTGAAATTTTGGATATTCGATCTGGTAGAATTGGTTGAAATTACACTCGGTGTTTGGTTTAAATTTGTAACTACCGTAATTTTATGTTTTCTAGTATCGTGTAATTTTAAGCCCCTGATACCTTTAAAAAGTTTTGGTACATCACATTTCGGGCAACGAATATATTCAGACTGAGATTGGGAGTCACCCAATGTAGTCGTATTTTGGGACAAAAAATTCAATTACATAGAAATAAGTTTATAAAGGTAAAATAAAAACTAAAACCTGTACATATAATACCTACACAAAATAATACTTAAAACAAAAAAAACGATATTATGAAATTAAATAACCTAACTAGCAAAACTGTAAGGACAACTGTGTAAACACACGGTTGCACGATTGTCTACCTCGTAACATATTTAAAAAAAAGTTAATAAAAACTTAACTAACAAAATGATGTAATAAACCTATGTAAATTAAAATTAGAACATTGAAATAATAAGTAAACAAAAAAATTGTCGCAGGTAAATGCCGCGTTGCATAAAGGGTAGTTTGTATTAATGGAGGCTCTGCAGTCAGTTGGTGTCCTTTGATAAGCCTTGGATTTGGAGTTATTGGAGGTATTTGGTAGGGAGAATTTAGTTTGACCAATGAAAATTATAGGGGCTGCTTATGTGTTCATTAGATATTTCCTCAGTCTTCGTAACCTTTTGGCATGAATGTATTAATACTTGTTAGTCCTTGTATAGGTATTTCGTTAAAGCTGGGTATGTATATACTCGTAACTCTTCAAAATTATGGGTTATTCCTCTTCTTTCTTTCAGAGAGATAATATAGGTGAAATATGTGGTGATTTTCACAAATCATCCAAACAATGATATTACAATGTTATTATGTACGTTTAAACTGTCAAAATTTAATATACTAACTTTGCATAATTTTCTCAATATCTATTATTTTCCAAAGCTGAAAATAAAGGGCGCTGAAATGTATCAATTTATACACTGTTTTATGTAGAAATTAGTTAAATACTTGTAAATTTTGGGAGTTTGACTCGACGTGATCTCTCATCCACCAGATGGTAAGCTGTATGAAGAACTGCGAACAAATGCAACCAATAATTACAATCTACTTTTACACGTATTATGTTGGCATATTTTATATATTGTGCTTGATATAAGGAGATAAAGAAAATAGCGAGAAAGTGGTCTTTGAAGGTGAGCAGTGCCACTGTCACCTTTTATAAAACAGAAATCATCTGATTTTAATTAATATTATTACAAAAAATTTCAGCGATGGTATCATAAAGGTACAGAAAAACTTCTGTTGGTACAGTTGGTCATGGTCTGGGTATTTATAAAATATAATATGTATTAGTATCGTTGTTTCTGGTACACATAGTACAAGCCTAGATTTTAGTTTGTGATCAAGACAATATGTCCTTCAAAATAATGATTATATTTGAGGAAACTTCTGAAACTATTACAGCAAACATACGTTTTATTTTTACTTATTTCGAAATTAATTAACAATTTCAAGTGAAATAAAGTCAAAGATATTTGATAATTGGATCCCAAGGCACAAGACCAGAACGAGCTCTTCAATGGTCATCAGCATACGTGCAGCGTATTTCTTAAATATTTTCTTAGGTAGGAGGAAGGCCTCTATATCTTCGACAGGTCTACCAATCAGTCTCGTTACTACCAAAAACCGTCAAGTGACTTAGTCATGTTTCAGTCTATGGATTCTCTGGTTTCCAGGAGACTGTTTTCTCAAGATAGTGATCTCCTTTCAGGGTGTTGGTAGCAGCAGCGAGGATATTAGAGTAAGTAGACTTCAATTGTAAATTCATCTGTGTCGCCTAAATTATAAAAACGAAATTGCATCATTTTTAGTTTTTGGAAAGTCAAGTGTGTTTTGTTAAAACACACTTTATTTTATCTGACTTTAAAGATAAATAAATGTCATGCAAATACGGCAGTTTTTAAACAATAGGTATATACAGATGTGTTTTATTAAATGTATATAATAAATCATTTATATTGCTTTATTATTAAAGAATTACAATTTAAGCAAACATTTTGTTTTATTATTTTAAGAGCCCAATTCTTTAAAGTACCTATTTAAATTACCTGGGTATTTATAACCACATAAAAACTTATTATTTTTATGCAAAAGGTCAGTGCAAAATAAGTTTCTGCAGCATGAATCATAAACATATGTTCATAAGCCAGAATAATTTACGTCAATTATACACTATCAATACTCTTTTTAGTATAACGAATAATAAATTATTAGACTCAATATATTTTGATTTTTGAATAATAAAATATAATCACGGGTGACCGTACGGCGATTTAATCTCTCCTCATAGTAGCCGATGGTTTACTCTACACCGAACAAGTTGCTGGTTCATCGCAATGTTTGGATTGACTCAACAACCCATCTATAAACAGATTCACTAGTTGGTATAGTGAAACTGCGACCGACAGCTTAACGTGTTCTCCGAGTCACTATAGCGGTGTCGTTAAAGAAACATACATTTTTTTTTTTGATTAAAAACTCATAGCTACACACCGGGGTTTGAACCAGGGACCTAAGTGTTTTTATGTCAAAGGTCCAACCAACTCGGCCACCACGTATATGTACCGCGTATAAGTACATATATAAAAAATTGTTTAAAATTCATGTATACTTGTGTAAGTAATAAATTAATTATTATTGTATTATATTTAGAGGTGTATTGATATACTTAAATCAAAATCTTGCGAAACAAAAAGTCATAAACATAGATAGGGATTGACAAATAGGATCGCTTTATTTTTCAAATAAACCTATCTTATCGGTTGATTCCTTTCTATAGTTACTAGCGACTATAGTAAAAATAATTTGAAAAAGCTTGTGGTAGAGCTAGTGGTCTACAAAGTCCATGCCTAAGTTACTAATATAATTTTATTTAGCAACATTCCACTATGCGAGCTTAAAATTCATGCATTTACGAAAGATGCGACTTAGACAAATTTGCTTACTCCTATACAAATATGCCTCAGTAGGTTGATCCCAAAACTTTATAGATCTCCTCTAAACATTTTTGATAAGTAACCAGTTGAACGGCTTTTAACTTATTTTTTAAAACCAAACTTACCGTTTGAATGGCTTTTAACTTATTTTTCACTATTAAAGTAGTATTGCGTCATATTAATTATAATAGATAGGCTAGCAGCTGTTTCATTGTAATATTATTCCATCATTGCAATATATTGTATGTATTTTCTGGCTTTCGTTGCCTGTAGTTAATCGTTAGTTTCTACAGCCTCCGTAGACTAGTGGTTGCGTCTTTGGCGTTGTATCCGGAAGTCGTGGGTTCGAATCCCACCCATGGCAACAAAATATTAGTACGCTTTTTCTGTACAGTTTGTCATGGTCTGGGTGTTTATAAAATATAATATATATTATATATGCTTCTGGTACACATAGTACAAGCCTAGAGCTTAGTTTGTGACCATAGCAATATGTGTAAAAAAAAAATGTAGTTTTTTATATAAAAAAAAAAACATATAAAGTATGTCTTACATGACTTTTAATGTGTTTTCTAGATTCGTTGTTAGTTTACACTACTTACCAGTTTCTGCCAGTCCCCTACTGGATTTTTCTGCGGTTGCTGACTTTATATTTTATGTAGTTTCACTGTTTTCTTAATTTGGCTGAACGCTGACTTGTAACCTATACTGAAGCCCTTAACCTATACTGAGTGTTTTTTTTACAATGATAATATTTTTGCCTCAAGTAACACTTATAAAACTATTTTTTTAATTATAGGTATTCTTAAAAAAAAGTCGAAAAATAAATGATCATTATATGAATGGCAATATGCCTAAAATTACTCTAACAAATACATATCGTCACCGTATTAAGTACACTACATTCGTAATCGCGTTTTCCATAAAAAATAAGCTTTCGCATTTCCAATAATACTCGATTACTGTTTGTCGCAGAATTAAAATAATATTCTTGTTGGTCATGGTATTTATTATTCTTTCAGTATGTTTGTTTTATTTTTTTTCGAAATCAGTTTTTTTTTTTTAATATTATACCTAGTACAAAAATATTTATTATCCACAACAGAAACAAAAATTGTTTCAATTACCAACATAAAAAAAAAATTCAGCTTCAACCAACGGCCAAGTTGTAATATTAGAAGTACGTTTGTATGGGCGTCAAGTCGAGTATATTTAGACAAGTGGTCGTGAGTTAAGTAAGTACCTATAATAAATAATAAAAGTTGAAGAGATTTGTAGGCATAACTTACTTACTTCATGACATTTTATTTTAATGTTTTTATATGGGCCATACTAAAAAGAAACAATACATGGTTAATTATTTTTATCATTGAACACAAAATACAATTTTCACCACTATGACAAAACACTCAGTTTACATAGAAAAAAAGGCCGTGGTTGGAGGAAAAGCGGCCTAAATATTGACTATAACAAATTTTACTGAAGGGAAATGTTCCTTTATTTAGAAAAATAAATAAGCTGATTTAAAGACTTTAAAAATATTATGCTTGCCTCACCCAGGAATCAAAACGACTGTAATCTGAGAAAAAAAATACACATGTATCTTCAATGCGCCAATCGACAGGGGATTTATATGGATTAATTTATTTTAAACAATATAGTATCTAAAATTAATGGAAGACCAGGAAAAAAAAAGAAAAATCTTCTAGTAAATTAAATTGTTTCTGATATTGATTGATTAGCCAACTACAAATACAAGCGTAAATGTTCAGTGAAATAAAGTGTAGTTAACTATGAACAAATAACAAAAGATGAACGAAACATTGGTTCCATTTTCAAAATTTTCATACATATAAAATGTACACAGATAATAAAATGCAATAACATAACATTATTAACATAAGTGGCCAGTGTAATTAATTTTCATGAACTAATCTTTTTTTTATGTTTCTTGGTCTTCCTTTAATTTAATATCAAAACATTTGACAGTCTTTGTTCCTACTCTTGTGTCTAAACTTAAAAATTGATAATATTATATTTATGAATTGTCCTGTTTCAGACATTATATTACAAGGGCGGATCCAGGATTAATTTTGGCTAGGGCCTTTTGACAATCTTTTTAGAGGAATTTTTGTAATAATTATTACAAAATAGTAGGTTTTAAGTAAATTTCGATGGTTTTAGGGATCCTCTACGCTCTATTATAACTGTACACCAGTTCTGATCATAAATGTCTAATGATCAAATCTCAAGCAAATCAAATTAACAAATAAAATAATGAAGACGTTTTACTGATAATAGACTAGCTAGAAAATTTAAATAATAATATTATACATAAAATTAAAAATTTTAATTATAATATTAATAAACCCAATACAACCTTAAAATAACAGTCAAATTTTATAAAGTGTAAGAAAATAATTAATAAACTGAATTTTTCCACATGGGCAACTAGGAGCATTATATATTATATAATATATATGGCAGGAGATCCTTTACCTTAGATAATTATAACTATGTGAGAAGTTAGTAAAAAATTATTGAAAAAATGCCATTTAAAAATTTCGAGCTAATAATAAATTATATAATATGCATGCACGTAAAACCGTTATGTTAAAATACCTCATTTGCCAGAATTTAATTTTATAAATGTCTATACATGGTGACTTTGTAAGGATGTACTTTAGGCTAATATGAGGTTCTACTGATCAATACGAACAACTTTTCCCATATGTGACGCAAATGAAAAAAAATATTGCTTTCTCCATACAAACAAACTTGTAATATTAAAATGATCAATTTGTATGGGGCAGCCAAAAATTTATTTCATTTGCGACACATGTTTCCATGGAAAAAGTTGTTCGAATTGATCAGCAGAACCTCATATTAGCCCAAAGTACATCCTTTCAAATTCACCTTGTATAGTGAGGACATTATTAAACACTTTTTAAATACCAAGAAAACAGTAGATTTATGGGCATTATCCGTAAAATAAACAGCACCTAATATTTACATCACTGGTCCTATATAAGTTGATATAATAACTGTGTGGATAAGGGTGTATTTCTAGGTCTTATGAAGCATAGTGAAATTGCCCCTAACTATATTTAAATCGACATGTAAAACATATACTACTAAAAATCAACTCGATAATTAACATCTTATTAATATTACATATTTAATACAAAGTTAATGACAGTGTTTCTTGTTACTTTATTTGAATTAATAAACCAAGAACTCATTAAAATCCACCAGTTTAAATAACATCCGATAGTTAGTGTTAAGCGAACGCATAACTAAGTGGCTAACTGTATCAATTAGACGTTGGTTAAAATCTACCAAGTCACAGTTGGTTGGTCTTCCACTTTCATATGTCACGCAGTTGTGCGGATATCCTTCTAGGTTTAACGTTTCATATTTCAGGACCAAGAACTCAGAACCATCGCATCTTTGTACAAAAGCAATTGGCATTTTAATGTTGATTTTTACATCACCTGAAATCAAGTAAATAAAAAAATATGTAAAGGGTATAGATGGATGCAGACAAAGATAAGTTTAAAGCGTAAGTAACGGGTAATTGATTTGACGATATTAAAGAAGAGTCATAATGCAAATTCATCTTGGTTGCCATCTTAATAATAATAATATGTAGGACAATTTACACATATTGCTCTAGTCACAAACTAAGCTCTAGGCTTTTACTATGTGTACCAGAAACAACCGTATAATACGTATTATATTTTATAAACACCCAAACCATGACACGCTGTGGGTACAAAAAAACGCACTTATATTTTTTTGCCATGAGTGGGAATTGAACGCCCGACCTCCGGATAGAACGCCAATGGCGCAACCACTAGTCTACGGAGGCGGCCAAATTCCGTCCATTTGGTAAAAACGGCATTTTTTAGCCGGCATAGTGGGAGCGACCAATCCTACAATGTACTGGGTATTGAATCATTCACGGACTTTAATGGTATGTTTACAAACAAAGTCACAAGCTGTGCTCCAATCTATACTAATCTTACTCTTACTAATATTATATAGAGGAAAGATTTGTATTTTTGTATTTTTGTATGTTTGTAATGAATAAACTCAAAAACTACTGGACCGATTGCAATATTTTTTTCACCATTAGAAAGCTGCATTATTCAGAAGTAACATAGGCTATATAATATCACGCTAGGTCCTATAGTTGTGGAGCAGTAACCAAAAATGTTTTAAAAACGGGGGAAAAGTATCGTTTCTGAGGCCTTCCGTGGCGTGCGCTGATCTTAAGTCCCCCCGTGCGAAGCCGGGACGGGCCGCTAGTAAATAAATAAATTAAACATTCATCTTATATTACTATTTATTAGATGCTGGTGTTAAACATAATATAATGAAGTATATATCGTATCGATAAGTCCGACAATGAATGACGCAAAACACATGTGGTATAAGAAAATAATATTGATAATATGTAGGTACATATTAACTTTAGGCTGCAAATGTAAAATTTATAATTTAAGAGCAGCGTCTAATCATTTTTTTTCTATTTTTTTTTGTAGGAGCTCGGCATGTGACCCCACATCTACCTGATCTAAATCAGTATGCAGGTCCAAGAATGAATACAACCAGCTCTTAGAACTGTGTTGTAAGAGCTGATTTCATCCATTATGCCGGTTTAAGATGCCTATTCACGCTTTAAATGTTATAGGATGGAGGAAACACTCAAGCAGGCAGAGCATTCCACATTTTAATATTGCGACCGATTTCTCATACATTTACGACATTTAAATAATAAAATCTTTATTTGCTCAAATATGGTACAATAGGTGTTATAATAGTTTAAGATCACATATCATTCTGATATTATAAGAATGCAAATGTAGGCATAGTCATTAGTTTTCAAGTTTACAAATTAATAATATTATATGCATTTATATATATGTAACAATTATTATGTATGCGTTTATATTATGTTACTTATATATATATATATTCTTTTCTAATAGATGTCAACATTGTTATAATTTTGTATCACTAAATTAAATTCATCAATTATTAAAAGTAAGTATACCTTTAATAAAAATTTTAAAAAAAATTCACACTGACGTGAATACATGTTTTTCTCAGCACAAATAATAAAATAATATATTTACAAGGAAAAACATTTTTTTTCAGCAAAATTTTAAGTGTAAAACGTGTAAACCAGTTGAAATAATATGAGGACTAATTAAGGCCATATGTGAACATATTTATTTTATAGTGGACTATACTATAGCTCGGAGCGAATAATTCATAATTTCAGCAAGTTTTTGTAAAATAACTATTTGAAACCAAACGCCCTAAAGATTCCTGACCATAATAATAAATTATCAAAATAGTGGATGAATAGAATGAAAAGTATAACCGCCTTTAATCCAATAAGTAATTGTTTGAATTCAACAAATTTGCACGAAGGAACAACAAAGAAGATTTAGGTACATACATACAATACAATATTAAGTACAATTAATATCCATGAAATGGTTTGAGCACCTACTTAATAGAAAATTAAGTTCCCGAAAACCGACTTTTGGGATAAATCTACAAGATCAAATTTCAGATTTATTTATTATTTTTAGTGTTCCAAAAATTTTTGTTATATTTTTTTTATAGGTACTATTAATAATAATCGTATAGGTTTTACTTTTAATTTTTAAATTTTATAGGTTTTACTTGAATTTTTGTTATTATTTTTTAATAGGTACTATTAATAATAATCGTATAGGTTAATTTTGTATAGTTTTTTCACAATCTTTTTCTAGATTTTTTTTTATTACTTAATAATCTTATTTTTTTAAATTATTTATTTGGCTAGGTACCACTTTGTCGTCCTTGAAGAATGGCAGACCTCATTACACCCAATTCTCAAATTCCTTCACATAATACGTTTCAATGTAACTTATGCAATAAAGTTTTTCTTTCACGGAGAGGCTTGCGTAAACATAATAGTAAAATTCATAAACGTAATTTAAATGTAGATTTAAATACCTCTAATCCTTTAAATGAATCCATTCCAAACTTATTAATCTTTGAGGATATTATAATAAAACTAAAATCATCTTGTCCGGTTATTCGTAGAATACCAAAATGCGTACGAATTGTAACAGCTAGGAAACCATGTGAAGTTCTGGAAAATTGTGTTAAACGAAATATTTTTTCAGATTGGGAAAACTTGTTCTTATTTCCTTATAGATACCTTCGTATTGACTCGTTTGACAAAACTTCATCCTTATCATCAAAAATAAAAAGAACTTGAATAACCCAAAGTTAGATTTTAATTTTGATGATTCTCTTACTTTCTCAAAAAATCTCGAAAAGTTGAATCAAAAGTAGCAGATGGAGATATTCGCGGTGCAGTGCGTATCCTTTCTTCAAATGATACATTGATCATAAATAGTTCGGAAACATACACATCTCTAAAATCAAAACATCAAATACCAACCTCTATAGACAGTATGCTATCCAGATGCACCTGATCCAGACTTTTCATTTTTAAAAGCTACTCCAGATGATATTATTAATTGCATAAATTCATTTTCTAGCGGTTCTTCTGCAGGGATTGATGGTCTTCGACCTCAACATTTTTTCTCAAAACTTTCCGGTGACGTTAGAAATATGCTAATAATTAGAATCACAAACCTAATAAACTTCATGTTTTCTGGTAAAGTATGTGAAGATTTTACTAAATTTATATATGGAGCTTCACTTTTTGCTTTACGAAAAAAAGACGGCGGCATCAGGCCTATAGCGATCGGCTGCACTTTTCGACGATTAGCCTCTAAAGTAGCATGCCACAATTTAAAAGAAACCTTAGGCAACTACTTTAGACCGACATAATTAGGTTTTGCCACTTCTGCAGGATGCGAAGTGGCAGTACACTCCGTACGTACATATTTGACAAATTCTAATTGCTCTGAAATTTTAGTTAAAATCGATGTGAGTAATGCTTTTAATTCGATCAATAGGAACCAGTTTTTAAAATGCGTGAAAGAAAATATTCCAAATGTATATCCATATTTGTGGCAATGTTACCGTAATAACTCAAATTTGTTTTTTGACAACAAAATTATACAATCATGTAATGGTTGCCAACAAGGCGATCCTTTGGGCCCGGCCATATTCAGTATTATTCAATCCTTAAACAGCAATATCAATTTATGGTATCTCGACGACGGAACCCTTATTGGGAAACCATCAACGGTTTTTAATGACATTAAAATAATTAATAAAAATTTATGGAAATAGACCTTCAATTAAATACGAACAAATGCGAATACTATTGTTTTGGAACCACCTCTTTAGAAGAAATTCGCTCAATTAAAGAAAATTTACAACTATTATTACCGGATATTAAATGTTTAGACTTTAAAAACCTCTATTTACTCGACTGTCCCATATCGAACGAGGCCCTGCCTTCCTTGATAGATGACAAAGTGGATAATTTTACATTTTTTGTAGGTCAGCTACAACAAATCCAGCCCCACATAGCGTTGTTTTTATTGCGGCATTGCCTATGTATCCCCAGACTGATTTTCTATATCCGTTCGTGCCCATTCTGGAGGTATGAATCATTGTTAAACAAATTTGATAACATAAGCAAAATTTCTTCGAGAAAATTTTAAATATTAAGTTAGATCATAATTCGTGGATTCAAACCACTTTACCCATCAAATTTGGTGGACTGGGTATTCGACGCCTATCAAATCTTGCTCTTCCTGCATATTTATCATTAGTTCACCTTTCCGCCGATCTCATTGCTACAATATTAAACCCTTTTTTAAGTAATTTTGAAATCGTCGGAATGAGTGAGGGTATCAGTCGCTGGAGAGAAATTTGTCCGAATAAAGATTTACCCAGTACACCAAAAAATCAAAAATCTTGGGATTTAGCAATAGTAAAACTAATTTCAAATGACATATTAATTTCACGTATGACAGTTTCGGACAAAGCTCGTCTGCTCGCGGTTCAGCAGAGAGACTCTGGTTACTGGCTAGATGCGTATCCGTCACCATCATTAGGTACGCTGCTAGACCGGGAAACTCTGAGGATCTCTGTTGGATTGCCAGTGGGCGCTGAAATTTGTAAATCCCATATTTGTATCTGCGGATCAGTAGTTGACCGATATGGTCATCATGGACTTTCGTGTGTTAGGAGTGCGGGCAGGTTATGTCGTCATACCCAAATCAATGAAATCCTTAAGAGATCCTTGGCATCCATCAACATACCAAGCACCCTCGAGCCTTTAGGCGTCTCGAGAGCAGACGGTAAAAGGCCCGATGGCATGACGTTGGTACCATGGTGTCAAGGAAAGTCTCTAGTCTGGGATGCAACGTGTACAAATACCCTGGCCGCCACTAACCTAAGTCTTTCTTCTCGAATTCCTGGTTCTGCTTCGGCGAAGGCCGAAAGAGCAAAACATCTTAAATACTCACACTTACTAGATAACTATGCTTTTTCGGCTTTCGCTGTAGAGACCCTTGGTTCGTGGAGTAGTGACGCGCGTCAGTTGGTGGACCATATCGGGCGGCGGCTGATCGAGGCCACGTGTGACATCCGGGCAAGGACCTATTTGGCTCAGAGAGTCAGTCTGGCGATACAACGTGGCAATGCAGCTTCCGTTTTAGGCACTATTGGTGATATGTTGGGGTTGGAAGAAATTATTTATTTATAATTATTTTTATTAATTTAGCATTTTTTTTTTCTCTTCTCTTTATTATTTTAGGTTTTTCTTTTTTTCGTAATTTTTAGTTTATATAATTACTTATGAGATATTGAATATTTAGTATATATAAAATGTTAAACAAATACCGTAGAAATTATTGCCCGATTAGTTTTATAAAATACTGAAAAAAATGCTTTAAGTATACCTATATCAACTTACACCAAATACAAATACCTCATATATATATATATATATATATTTAACAATTTACATTTAATAATCATTAAACAAAAAAAAAATGAATCAGTAAGTATATCATTTTGAATTTAAAAAATCATTAACTGTATAATAACACTTTTCAATAAGCCATTTTTCCAATTTAGTTTTACATTCTTTATCTGATACCACTTCCCTAAATACTTTTGGTATTTTATTATATACTTTAATACACATAATGTATGCGTTTTTAGTATATAATGAACTATGACAATTTGGCATCAAAAGCCTGGTTGGGTCTCTAGGTACAAATTTTACAGTTAGATCATATCTGTTAAATATATTAATATATTTTCTTACAAAAATAACTAATTCCAAGATATATAATGATGTTAATGTTAATAGTTTTAATCTTACAAATAATGGTTTACATGTATCATAGGGACCAACTCCACAAATTGCTCTAATACATTTTTTTTGTGTTATAAACGCTTTATTAATATCAATGGAATTACCCCACATTATAATTCCATACCTTAGTACAGATGCAACGTAACCATGATAAGCCATCAAAGCCGCACTTTCGCTTGCTACTCTTCTCAATCTCTTTAACGCAAAAATAAATTTATTTAATTTGTTACACACATATTCAATATGTAACTTTCAGTTGCAATATTGATCAATATTTAGTCCTAGGAATTTGATTTCTTCAGTTTCATTTATGGTTTTACCACAACATTGTATGTTTAAATTAGTTTTAATAGATTTATAATTACGAAAATTAATATATTTAGTTTTATCTAAGTTAGCATTTAGATTATTATATTGCAACCAGTTTAGTATAGAATTTACAGCATTATTTACTACACTTTCATAGAGAATCGATTTGATATATAAAATAAACAATAATGGACCCAACACACTCCCCTGAGGTACGCCATATCTTTTAAACTCATATGTAGATTTATATTGTGTACAATTTAAACTATCAGAAACTCTCATGATACACATTGTTTTCTATCATTTAAGTAGCTAGTGATCCATTTAAGGGCCGGACCCCTGATACCATAACGTTCACATTTAACTAGTAACAGTGTGTGATCTACGAAGTCAAACGCTTTTGACATATCAAAGAAGACAGTTACAACCTATTTCTTTTTATCGATATATTCTGTTACATTACGAATTAGTGAAAAAGAGGCAAGAGTTGTTGATTTACCCTTTTGGAACCCGTTCTGTTCGTATGTATAATTCTATGTTTATTTACAAAGTTTGTCACTCGTTTATGTACTACCTTTTCAAATATTTTTGAAAAAATTGATACCTTTGTTATAGGTCTATAGTTGCTTAATTCTTGTTGGTTACCTTTTTTATAAAGTGGAGTAACAATAGAATTCTTCAAGACAGTTGGAAATGCACCATCAATTAGGGAAAAAATTATGAGATATATTAATACAGGAGCTATAGCCACAACGCAAGATTTTAATATATGTGTAGCAACGTTATCAAATCCCACAGTTTTAGTATTTTTAGTGACGCTATAGTTTTTATTAGTTCAGATTCTGTACAAATGTGTAGATACAGACTGCTACAGATTCGTGGTATGTTAGCATCTAATTTAGTATTTAAATGTTTAGTATTTTTATTTGTTAAGTTAATATAATAATTATTAAAAGCACATAGCAAATTTTGGGGTTCATTTATTATTATATTACTGCAATCATTAATACTCAATATTTCATTAAGAGATTTGAAGTTAGTTCTATCTTTAATTATATTCCAAGTTGCTTTACATACATTTCTAGTATTTAGTATAGTTGTATTATTTGTATTTTTTTTAGAACAATTTACACATGATCTCAATATTTTATCATAGTTCCGGAACAATAATTTATTTTCTGTGGATTTTGTTTGTAGTATGAATACCTCAATATTCTTTTAGTGTGGCAAGCCCTTCTGATACCCTTCGTAATCCACTTGTTATTAGTACGACAGCTATTTAATTTAATTTTAATTTTAGGAAAGCAGAGATTATAGAACAAAGTAAAAGTATTGTGGAGTTCTGTAAACGCTCTATCAAAATGTTTTTCATTATATACTTCAGACCAAGACAAACTTCTTAAACATTGAATATTTTTTTAAATATTTCCTTTGCTGTAATCATTTTTGTTAATAAACCAGTGCGTGAGTTTACGTTTTATACTGGATAATTGAAATCAATAGTTTGTGCAGTGTCGTGATCAGACAAATGTAAATTATGAATTTCTGACTTAACATTTTTTATATTGCTTACAAAATGATCTATGCAAGTTTTCTGTCTAGTCGGTTTATTATTATGTAATTTTATATTATAGTTGGATAACAGATTAATCAATTTAATAGTATTATTATTACGCACCAAAATATTAATGTTAAAATCACCAGCTATTATTATTCTTAACTAATTTATTTAATAATTCATCTAATCTATTAAAAAAACACAAAACTATTGGATTTCGGAGTTCTGTATACGCAAAGTATTATACATTTACAAAATTTAAGCTCAATTCCACAGCATTCATAATCTTTTTTAACAGCATACTCGCGACATAAATATATATCATTAGCCTCCAATGAATTGTTTATTAGTATACAAACACCTCCTCGTTTCTCATTTACTCTTGAAAAATAACTTGCCATTTTAAACCCACCTATAATAACATTAGATTCGTCACCAGATTCAATAAAACTTTCCGAAATACACAGTATATCAATATTTTTATTCAATATTTTAAAATTATTTACTATTTCAATCAAGTAATTTATTGAGAATACCGGCTATATTTTGATGTAAAAATATTGAATTGGTAATATTTACTCTTTAACAAAATGAGTTTTTTTTTTCAAATCCATTAAAGTTTAGGGGTAAACAGTTTTGGCGCGAAAGTCGTTTTGCTGCCTAAATTGTAGGTATAATTTCATACGTGCCCTTTCTCTTATTGTATGGTAGCTTTACCGACTCATCGAAATGCGCAAGGAGAGGTAATACTTTGCATTTGAATCAGCATGAGCATCGAAAAGCCTCATCAGACACTCCTCTTAATGTTTTTTTTTTTATTTATATTTAAAACTGCATATTATTATGTACTATATATTTTTTTTTTGAATTTAGAGCATAATACTAGTTGTACTATTATTTCTTCTGTGATAATACCTATATCTTTAATGAATTTATGGGCGAGTGAAATCAATCTGTAATTTTTGTTTAAAAGAGGTTACTTATTTAAAGTTTTTTTTTTTTTGTAAAGTGCACTTGTATGTAAATGTGAGCATGTAAAAAAATGTACATGGAAAGGGGGCCACTCTTAAAACCAGCACCTGCTATGTAGATTACTCTGCTAACAGCGTAACTGACTCTTGGTCCCATTGCCATAAATATTTATTTTTTTATATTTTGTATTATAGTGGGTTTTTTTATGGCAATAAATGTAGTTCTTTATGTGTCTTAGTTACATCAGACATTAATAATATGTTTACGAATATTATTAGGTTTTCATTTAGTCTGGAAATTCTAGTCTGGTGGTAAAATTCAAGTATCCATGGATGCAATATTATATTCATGGACGTATCCATGAATATAATATTTCCTCTCAGAGTTAGGCATTTTCTTTTAAAGTTTTATTTTATAGTGCTGATTTTTTAATTGTCTGCCGAATAACTTTGTCTGACATTTGAAAAATAATCTCTAAGCCGATTATGTAATGTATATTGTGTTAGATTATGTATGACTAGCTGATCCGCTCAACTTTTCCTGCTTAATTTTAACTGTTTACAGCGTACGCTCTCAAAAGGAATTTATTATTATTATTATTATTATTATAACGTGATATTATATAATCTATAGCCTTGCTCGATAAATGGGCTATCCAACACTAAAATTACATTTATTAATTTTTCACAATATGTTTTTTTATTTTAAAAGTAGAGATTATAATCGATAATAATAAAAAAGAAAAAAAAAAAAAAAAATAATGAGTATAATTCCATTAATTCTGGAGCCGCGCAGGTGCCGAGAACTGCAGCCGCATTGCCTCTTTGAATTTCTAGCCCTATGCGTTGGAAAAAGTAGGCTCTAGCACATCGGTCACCTGATTTCTCTATTACTAATTTTCCCAACAGATTAGAAAATGCTAGAGCATCAGGGGACCAAGGGCCTAAAGTTTCCACTGCAAAGGCCAGAAATTCAAAGTGGTCTGCGAGCTGGGAATATTTATCGTGTTTTAAATTTTGTGCTTTAAGAGCTGCGGCCCCAGAGGAAGCAGAGGTGAGCTGTAAATTAGATGGAGCTAATGTGTCCGTGCAGGTGGCGTCCCACACTAACGATCGGCCCCTACACCACGGGACTATGGTCATGCCGTCAGGTCTTTTTCCGTCGTCACGACTCTCTCCTGTTGGCTCTAAAATGCTGGCGATACCCGCGGAACCCAAGGCGCGTTTAATTACAGCGTTCAAATTGGCGTGCCGCGGCCATCGTCCAGCGCTTTTTTTACATGAGAGGCCGTGAACACCAGACTCATCGACCATAGTACCGCAGATACATCTATGTGGTTGACATAGAGCAGCACCTACACGGAGAGAAATGGCAATGCGAATGACGTTGCCGTCAAATAAGGTGCCAAGTGCAGGTGAGGGAATGGCTTCGAGCCAAGAGCCCGATTCTTTGCTAGAAGAAGCTAAAAGTCTTGCTTGTACAAGAGAATTATTTGAACATTTTAGTGTATTAATTTTTGCAATATTAAAGGAGTGTCCCATATTTTTTGCGTGCTTGCATTTTGTGGTATTGGAGTGTTTGGACACTTTAACTTCCAGCAATCTACTGCTTCGGTCATATTACTCAACTCCCTTACGTCTAAAGATGGGGAAAATACACTACCGACGAGAGTTGAGCAAGCATGGACTGAGGAGAGAAATGCTGGAAGTGCCACGTCTACGCATCGAACACCAATACCTCCGTAACGTACCGGAAGGGTGGATTGATCCCATGAAGAATTGATAGTGAAAGATATAAGATTACTTCGAGACTATTTTTTAAAGTTGTGTCGATAACTTGAAGTTGATTTTCTTGCAGCCAAAGTGGACTACAACGCATGAAATATGTTAACCTTGGTATACCAAAAGAATTACGTAATAAAAAAAAACTTGTGTGTGGATTGATGTGGGTGAGCTGCTCTGTAAAGAAATCTAATTGGTTTTGGTTTTTTTTTAATTAGTGGTTGTATTGCTTTAGAAGTGAGTGGGAGCTCCTAACAAAAATAGTTCATTTTGATAGAAGCAATTAAAATTTGGAAGTATTAAATTTAATTCTCTAGTGATATTAATTAAATTATTTTGACTAATACTTGGATTAAAATAAACCTCTGTTTTTGATGAGTTGATTTCCAGACCCAATAATCTGAAATCGTTAATAAGAGAGTTGATATTATTAATTACAGAATCTTTTTTTCCTGCTGAAGTTCCGTCATCTAAATACCAGAAATTTAGATCGGTAGTTAATTTTTCTATATATTTGTGTATGGTTAGGCTAAAAAGTGCTGGCCCAAGAGGATCCCCTTGTTGACACCCTACTGCGGATAATAAGCAATGAGAATTAAATAGAAGGCGAGATGAATGAGCATAACTATGGTGAATATAGTTGTATATATTTGGGAAATGTTCTTTTACAGTCTCTAGCATAGTATGTCTGTCAATCGAGTTAGGTCGATTTTAATTAAAAAATCATAATCGTTATGTTTTTTTTCCAAATATGTACGTGTCGCGTGAACTATCGCCTCAGCGCCACATTTCACTGCAAAACCATACTGTCTTGGTGGAAAAGAATTAGCGAGAATCGGAGAAATTGTGTTACATATGATTTTAGATACAAGTCGACGTAGTGTGCAGCCAATTGCTATGGGACGTATGCCACTATTTTTCTTCTTTAGGGCTATTAATGATGCGCCAAAAAAGAAGGAAATAATATCTACATGTATAGAGCCTGAAATAATAAACTGGCAAAGTTTACAAATTGAATCTAATAGTTGAGTACCTGAGGTATTGTTATTTGCAATAGTAAGGTCTTTGATATGTTGTGGTGATAATCCGTCAAAACCAGATGCGGATCCGGGAGGAAATGAATTTATAGCATTGCTTACATCTAGCTCTGTGATTTTTAGACAATCTTGTGGATCTAATAATGGAGGAAAGTTATCTGGAGGAGAAGACGGTGTAGGATGCTTATTTTTTAATTCTTTAAAAGTGTCGTCATCGTTCGGGGCTAAGGCATCAGTAGAAGACAATAGTCTAATTGCGCCACGGATGTCACCGTCAAATACCTTATCCTCTGCTTTTTTATAAATAGATTTAGTTTTTGACTTAATTATTTTACAATCAGAGATATTTTGACAATTGTCTGTTAAAATATTATGTTTTAATTTTGCCGATAAACATTTTCTTTTAGAGTCATTATTGGAAACATGCAGGTAATTAAAAGAAAAGAGTAATAGGTGTTCCCAATTGGAAAGTTCGTTTAAATTAATGCATTTCAAAATTATTTCAGACAATTTAGAAGCAATAGTGTTTCGGGCAGCTCGGGGGATTCTTTTAACAACAGGAAAACATTTTTTATATACCTTACATTTTTCCAACAATGACTGGCAAAAATGTTGACTAGTATTCAAGACCGGGTCTGGTGTAGGGTTTTATAATATATTTTTTATTATAATATGTTTTTCAATTCGAACCTGTAGTTCATGAGATTAGCGCGTTCAAACAAAAAAACTCTTCAGCTTTATAATATTAGTATACATACATTAAGGATCTAAGATAAAATGCACTCAAAACATTAAATATATGATATATACTTAATATATAATGAAACATGAATATTAAAACATAATTATTATTTAAAAAGCGGCCCCAGCCTAGTGGTTAAGTCACTGTGCAACTGATAATAAGGTTAAGCAGATGACAACAAGGCCGGTCCTGGGATGGGTGATCGCTTTATACAACGAGGCTATACCATCATAAACACCAAGCTCGCTACTTGTTCGGTATAATACCATCGGCGAAATGAGGACGGGTTAATTCCTCCGCTGGATACGCTGAGGCCGCTTAAACGGTTTTCATGAGCCTAAAAGGCACCCGTGATGGTATTTCTTTTATTTATTATAATGGATACTTACGCAGTTTAAGGGCAAGTGGTTTCTTGCAAGTAACACTTTCATCATTCTCATCGACTTTGTGGATGGAATCGGCATAAAATTGTAGGTTAAATACATAAGTATAGTTTATATAACCCTCGTTTCCTGTACGTTCAAAACTGAAATTATATGATTAAAAATAAAGTAGATATTTACCCAATTTTATTTATAGCTAGGCTGAGTTGCGGAAATATCCTTAAGTACCTACTAAATTTACATTCCGAAATTTTTGGACAGATTGGAATAAACAGTAGCGTTACATCTTTCCATAAACTCCATATGTTTTTGCATACAATTTTTACTATAGTCGCTAGTAACTATAGATAGGAATCAACGAATAAGAGAGGTTTATTTGATAAAGAAGCGATCTTATTGGTTGATGTCTATCTAAACTGTTTGCAAAAACTTATGGGGTTTATGGAGAGATGTAGAGCTGACTGTTTATTCCAATCGATCCATAAAATTAACGGTCTCAATGTTATTAGTAGGTATTTAAGGAGATTTTAGCAACTCAGCCTAGTTTATAAATAAAATGGTAGATCTACATAAATATTTTTAGTATAGCAAAATTTTATATAAATTTTTTTAAACATAAAAAATGCAATGAAAAATATTCTGGTGGGCGGGACTCGAAACCACGATCCTCGCGTTCGCGGCAAGGGATTCTACAACTGAGCCAATCAGCTTCCAGTCACCCCTCACAATATTTATCATAGCTTTTTATCTACTTATACACAGACGCCCTCTATTAGCTTTCTTCCAATAACCCTATATGATAGAAGTTAGAAGTCCTAGTTTCTAATACGTTATTTGACAGTAAACTTCTATGGACTATAAGGACTGTAAAATTTATTTATTCCTCAAACAAGTTTTCTGCTAAATAACTATATAATAGAAAATACCTACTCACATGAAATCTGAAAGATGGCTGTTACCAGCTCCCAAAATTTTAACATTGCTAATGTAATAAACACCATCTTCTACAGAAATATCAAAATTATCATAATACAAGGAATCCACCTCCTGCAAGAAGTAATCTGGTCTGCCATTCTTAAACCATTGGAGCAATTGTGGTTCCAAAGTGGTGATCACACAGGTTTTATTTCCAACATCGCACGGCACTAGCTTCTCCACTAAAACCATATTAAAAGTTTAATCTTCCCAAAACTATTAAGCTTTTGGGCATTAAGGGTTTTAAATAGTATTTAATCGTAAAAAATATAAATAAAAAAATGTAGTATCGTGGTGGACCTGCGGTGTATCTAGATTCTAGACACTTCTTTTTCCAATATAATTTTAATTTTTTAATTTTTTTTATTTTCTAATATAATTTTGTACGCGTACAATAATTATGTGAAAAGAAATAAAATTAAAAATGGACGCAGCACCAGCATGGAGAATTCATGGATAGTTAAGACAATTGTATTTCTGTACAGAACTGAGAATGTCGTCTGAGAGTCTGACAGTCTATTCATGTATTCACAAAATGGAGGGCAAGGGAACTTAGATACTTACTTAGGCCCGGTTGCTGGAGTCTAACTGACGTTAAATTGTCGTGTAGCATTTAAATATTTTTCAAGAATAATAGAAGTTTTGATCTTGTTAATCTTCACGTTGTAATTATTTATACAATAATAAAATCGTAAGCTTTCCGTGTCTATATATTAAAGATTATTGCAAGAATAAGTACTGAAAGATAGTACTGAAAGATAAGAGAAATGGGTAATATAGAAGGTAAAAATCAGTTTTTGAATTTTGTCTTTCGGTCGGTATGTTTGGTCATAATAATCAAGTAAAAGCCACATACATATTATATGTATTATTATATACTTTATATATAAAGTTACTAAGAATTTATAAAACTTATTAATGCACCTGGAATCGAACCTATAACATTCTGTTTTTAAGCCCATATATCAAAATTAAACATATACTTACATCCACAGACTTTAGCTCCTGATATCTCCTGAAGGTGAAGAATAGTAAAAACCACACATACAAAGGTATAGATGAAGAAGCTATCCATGGCTGTACGTATAGAACCTTAGTAATACCACAGAGTAATACGTAATAATAGTAAGTGTATGTTGAAATGCTTTATATTGTATCAATAATAATAATATTTGTATTTAATCTACTATTTATAGCAATTTCTTTATAAACAAATGGTGTTGCAAACTTTTTTTTTTTTTTTTTGGTTTAGATATTTGAAGGCCTGTTTGGGCTATAGGTACTATGGTTGCGCTTAGCGTTGTTTTCGATGATGAAAACCCAGGATATTTGATGGAATTCTTACACTAGGTACGTAGATTTTTTTTAGTTACTTCGAAATTGATTTAAAGTTTAAAGAAAAATCCGATATTTTATGATTGGATCCCAAGGTATCATATGGTACTCCTCAACGGTTAATAGCATATGCGTGGAGAAGGTGTTAAAACGTCGTCATTATTTCCTAGATTCAAACAAAAGTGTGACATTTAATAATTATAATAATAATTTAAAAAAAATACAAGTTTTCAAAACTAAAAACAAAACTTTGGTAATGTTTTGCAAGAATCTGGTTACATAGGTTGAATAATTAAAACTCGAAATTAAAAAAAAAATACTCGAAAGCTTAAAATAATACAATTAAAATAATATATAATATTAATTCCGAACGCCTCCGTAGACTAGTTGGCGTTGTATTCGGAGGTCGTGGGTTTGATTCCCACCCATGGCAAACTATATTAGTACGTTTCTTTCTGTACAACTGACATGGTTTGGGTGTTTATAAAATATAATATGTATTATATCATTGTTTCTGGTACACATAGTACAAGCCTAGAGCTTAGTTTGTGACCAAAGCAATATGAGTAAATTGTCCTACATATTATTATTATTAATTCCCTGCCAATTTTTTTTTTATAAATAAAATCTGGTTTCATTCGGTCGTTACATTTTAGTATTAAGCTCGCCTATGTACAAAATTATGTGCTATATAGTTTTTTTTTTTTAATGTAATTATAAATAAAATTGAAAATTATATTTGTATAGTGTAAATTATAAATTTTCAGGGTTTTTAAGTTGGCGCTTAGTTTATAACCATTGGGCATCACTACTAAACTACATCATATTTAAAAGAGATCTTGTTTTAGATTTTTAGTTTTTGAAAATTTGTTGTTTTGTTTTTGTATTATAAACACGCTTTATTTTATCTTTCTTTTATCTATAGAAAAAAAAAAACAAGTGTAATTAATTTTAATGAAACATTCAAATACGATAATAGGAATATACAGATGTTATTTTAATTATATATCCATTTTTAATAATTTTATTCGATGTATACTATACTGCTGTCATAAACAAAAAAGACGTATGATAAAATGTAAAAAGAGAGAAAACAAAATAAATTATATTTTAAATTTTTCATGGCTCTCTGTCTTCATAATATTTAAAATGTGTATACTTGTTATGCCATTACATCTATTAGGCTTTGAACTAATAGGTTCCAACTTTGTTTTTTTTTTTTATAATTCATTACATTACAATACATTAAGATTTTTACTTCTTATTTAGTATAAAAAAATAAACAAAATAATGGATACTATGTTAAAAAGGCGCATATACTATACGTCTATTGTGCTTAGTGATAGGCTTACATTTTCATAGTTATTACTTTTGAAAAGGTGAATGTGTCACTGATGTATACTTTTAATGTATTCAAGCAGATATTGCAAGCAAACTACTACACTTGAAATTCTTCTAAGGGGAAGTTCCTCCGTTTTTGTAATGGACAACAAATATTTAACGTTCCACATTTTTTTAATTGTGGAATGTTAAATATTTGTTATAAACTAAACATGTAATTTTCAAACCTGAAAAAAGGTAAAATCTGATGATCATAAAACAATTGTACCACTACCATCTTGTAAACACAGAGTTTAAGCAATAAATATATTTGTATTTTGTATTTGTATTTGCATTTCTACCATTTTCGCCTCATGTTTATTCAAAAACCTACGTTAAAAGTCATGTTTTCATAATATGTAGTTGCGTCTGTTTATCAAATTGTAATGTAAAAACACTTTTATATTCATTTGAAAATATTATTTTACCTCCAAAAAATTAGGCGCTATATGCGACTTCTTTTTCTAGTACTTTTCTAGTAGACGCTGCTTTGTTTTGTAGTTATCAGTTGTTCTTTCTTTAAAGGCGCCTTTTTTATCATTATTATCTCAGGATATTGTGCTAAAGTAAAAAATATAAAAATATTGTTAGATGCGCCTTTTTTTACTGATCCAAAACTGAAATTAACTCTATTTTGAATAAAAATTTGGATTCGCCCTTCTTGGGTTGTTAATCCCACCTCGTCGTAGCCGATAGTATGAGTCTACACCGAACAAGTGGCTAGCTCGTTGCGATGTTTTGAATAGACTCAATAACCCAGCTATAAGCAGTTTAACAAGTTAGTATAGTAACGTGCTCTCTGAGGCACTACAGTGGTGTTGTTAAACTAATGTAGGTACATAATTGTTTTAATTAAAAACTTATGGATATTGTATAAATAGTAGAAGTAAATAAATAAATACCCATAAAACTTATTAAATTTAATTAAAGAAAACTAAAACATTGCGTTGGAAAAAAGATATAACAAAAGAATTAATTAAAAGTGTTAAGTTATTTTTTTAAAACTAATATTTGTTTTTAAAAAATAAAACCATTCGAACCAGGGACCTAAGTCCTGTTATTGTTGTTGGTCTTGGTATTGCATACCCAGTCTTGGTCTCGGTCTTGATCTTGCTGCAAGAATCTCGCACAGTCTTGTAATAATCATAATCGCACAATCTTGTAATAATCGCACAATCTTGTAATATTCGTAATTGGCGGCGGCGAATCTTTGATAAAGTGCAGTAAACCTTTGTAAACCGCGTGTAGTCTAAGAGCGCAGTCCATGTAATTTTATGCAACACAGAAACAAAAGCAAAGTAGCTGTTCCAATTAAAAAAGCTAAGATTTATCGTAGGTAACTGCTAGATGCAAGAGTCTCGCAGATTCAGTCTTGTTCTTGCTTAATCTTGCAGGGTCAGTCTTGGTCTTGTACTTGCTACAAAATGTAGTCTTTTTCTTGGTGTTGTTGTTGCTAAAGTGCAAGACCAAGACTGATTTTGGGCAACACTATCTTTGAGAAAGTGAAATTTGCTTAGGGTGCAGAACTTTTTCGAATAAAAGATTCGAACAATGATGGTATTTTCTATAGTAATCTTTATGTTTTTATCAAAATAAAAATGTCATGTGGATGGTTGCGAAAACTAGTTTGGTATAGAGAGCAATGAATTATCGGACTCAATATATTATAAAATATATTTTATGTATGATATATAAATATATATTTATGCATTTTTATAAATTCCTTATTTTATTTTTATATATTATATAATTTTTTTAAAGATAAAAATGCAATAAAAAAATCCTGGTGGGTGGAACTCGAACGCACGAATCTCGCTATCGCAGCAAGGCGCTCAACCGCTGAGCCAACCTGGTTCCAGTCACCCCTCACGAATTTTGTCATTGCTTGTTATTTACTTATACACAGACGCTCTCTATTAGCTTTCTTCTATTAACTCTATACGAGTGAAGTTAGAAGTCCTAGTTTCTAATACTAGATGGCAGAGGAGTCTGTTTTTTATTTTTACTTTTTTCAGTACTTTAAATTTATGCATTTTTGTAAATTCCTTATTAGGATAATCTTATTAGGTTCGTGGGTTCGAGTCTCACTCACCAGGATTCTTTTCATTTCATTTTTATCTTTAAAAAATTAATATAATATATAAATATATCATACATAATATATATTTTGTCTACCTACATTTATATGTGTAGGAGGAATAGCGGCCTAGCCAAACGCTTACACTTTTTTTGACTCTTCATAGACCAAAATCCTTTTGACTCTTAAATGTCTGTAAAGATTTACATGAAATAAATATTTCTGCCTTTGACTTTACTTTGACTTACCCCGAAGCTACGTCTTGTCTAGACGGTGTCGGGCGCCTTCACATACTTTTACTTTTAAAAACTAGATATTTAAAATCAACATATAGTGGTTTTATTGCTATTCATCACACCAGCTTTTCACGCGTCCACTGCTGAACATAGGCCTCCCGGGACCAAGGATCGCCACAACGACCGGTTCTGCGCTGCCTGTAGCCATCGGCTTCGCGCGACCTTTTTCAGGTCGTCGGTCCATCTTGTAGGGTAGGGCGTCTGCCTCTGCTGCGTCCTCCAGCACGCGGTCGCCACTCGAGAACCTTAATGCCCCAACGGCCGTCCGTTCTGCGAGCTATTAAGTGTATTTAATTATTTCCTCGAAAGCAACAAATATTGGTCTGTCTGTACGTTTGTGTCCTTATAATTTGAGAACCACTAATTTATAAATAATTTCTTTATTATGAAACGGACTTTAGGTATTTAAGGGATTTGCTAATTTTTTCTCAACATCTTTACCATGGTCCAAAGGGCCAAGAGACACCCTACTGCTAGCTTATCTGTAGTGAGTGATCAAAAACTCGGGTGGAATTAAATATTTAATTAAAAGGAATAAATATAATAAAAATTAAGGATACACTGCCCAGTGTCCAGAATGTTCTTTTATTACTTTTAAGTTGTTGTTTGTTTTATAAATTATATTATATCTTATTTAATTAGACACTACTTTTTTATTATTTTTTATTGGAGCACGCCATGAGATTTTGTATCTACTTGGTGGTGAGCAGACCTACAAAGTCATTGAATGGGGTCGATCAATAATTGTTCTTAAACAAAATTGATCGCTCCCACTATGCCGGCTAAATGATGCGATTACGAAATGGATGGCGACAAATTGCATTACGAGTATATTTTAATATACTCGCTGCCTTATCGTCAATTCAACCCATTTCGAAATGGCACCCGAAGGGAGACCACCTCGACAAGAAATCGGCGCAGTAATCTCCTAAAAACCGGTGAACCCACAGACTAAAACCGAAATATGACTAGGGCACATGACGGTTTTTGCATCTGTATGGGCGTGGTAACGAGACCGGTCGGTCGATCTAACGAAGCTATAGAGACCTTCCTCCCACCTAATCTATGTTGTATTGTATCTGTTGGATCATTGTTTAATAAGTATTTTAGTATGGGATGTTCTGAATAAGAAATAAGAACCTAGTCGAGCCTGCATTTTATAAATATACCAAATTGACGTGTAAAAGTGCTTGTAAAAGCCTATTTGCTTAATAAAACAATTGAATTGGCGTTCGAACCGGTTTGACCTAAAAACTATAAAAACTTAAGTTCATATAAGTTTGATTTTATTGGAACGGTTTACTAAGTCTGTCCATTGGGAGCATCTCCCATGGTGGATATGGGAATCCAACCAAATATTGGTACATACTACATAGTTCAAACAGCGCGAACTAAAAACCCAGAAATGTAGGCTACGCGTGTCTCAAAGCAAATAACACTCATATCCTATCGCAATGACGTAGTTTTTTCCGCAGGTGGAGAAGTTTCAAGACATTTTAGTCGACAAAGGTCCGATGTAATCTCATAACCATCATATAGGCGGCGAGGATATCAAAAAAAGGTTGTCATCGAACCTCACTTCTACAGTTGTACTTGTGACACAAAATCTCAAACTTATTAATTACTTACCTACTAAAAACAAAAATAAAATATGACAAAAGTGTCTATATAAATTGAATAATTAATCATTATAATATTTTTGTTTTTAAATTATGACGATGAATCAAGGACATATTACAAAATAAAAAACGCCTTAACATCAGCTATACTGGTATAATATATAAAATTAGTTATTACAAAAGTGGTACTGTAGGAACGTAATACAATATATTTAGGCGTCTTGAATGAATCACAAACTTGCGAAACACTATCTGGCCAGTTTTTTTTTTTTTTTAAAGTAGGGTAATGTTTTTGTATTGACGTAGTGATAAATAGCTCTACAAAGTCAATGAGTAAATTACTAATATAATGTTATTTATTGTATTGTTCGGTTTCACTATGAAAACTAAACACTAATGCAGTGACGGAACGGATAGTAATATGGAGATAACTATATGATTTATAGAGACCTTTGCTACCGAGCGACACTGCATTGATGTTCTATGGAAAGATATCGAACCAAATTAAAAATACCCAGAAAAAACTTTTTAACAAAAGTCCGTTATATACTTCAAAAACACTAAAAAGTATAAAATAATGAATATTTACAAGTGTTATTTAGTCCTACTGAATTCTACTTTATGAAGTCGGCACCAAGTTATCAATATTAGGTCTGATTTTTGAAGCTATACCTACACATGTGTGCCATCCGACAAATATAGTAAATCCTAAGTTTTTGCCACCATACTATACTTATGCTATTATCCGTCAAAGAGTTTTTTCGATACCTAAAAATATGTGTACAATTGTGCGTGCCTTTGAAATTTTCCCTCGATTTCTCCGGATTCCACCATTAGATCTTGACTTGATTCCAATGGGAACTGCACTCTTTCGAATAAAAAAATAATTTTGATAATCGGTCCACAATAGGGAATATGCATGTAACGCCAATTATTATTATTTTAATATATAATGTTCCTTTTATGTCTTTGAACATATTTACAGTAATTTTATTTTGATTAGCAAATTTTTTTATAATTACGATTTAAAAAATCTATTTTTTTTTGTGGAATCAGATATTAATATTTCTAAATGCTCCGATATTTGCAAACACTACTGGTGACGTCATTCGTGCACAAACAAATGTCAACGTGTGTTCTGTAGTCTACAGTTTCTTGTTTTCTCGGGTATTTATTGTCCTTTATTACGATAATTTGTGATAAACACTTTTGACTAACTTTTGAGGTGCAATAACATTAAACTAATATGCTTTTTGAGCACGAATGACGTCACAGAATGGCGGCTAGTGATGCACCGTTAATTACTGCGGTAGTGGCAGAAAAAGTTTAAACCCTTTTATTTTTGTGTTAACCCTTTAAAAAAATTTTTATATTTGTTTTTAGGGTCTAATGTAGTTACTCTATCAAGTGATGAAATAAAAAAAAACATGCATATTCCCTATTGACGGAGAAATCGGCGAACATACATATAATATATATATCTCCTCCTTTTTTTAAAGTCGGTTAAAAAGGGCGAAATATTGTCAGTGGCGAATATTTCTAAAACAAAATGTTCTGTTACGATTAAAGACCGAAAACTATCACTCATTGAGCGAAAAAATACCTCGAAGCGTGTTGTGGTTAATGTTGAACATGCATATCGCGAAATTCGTGTTATGGCTCATATAAAACGGCCACGACGCGTTGTGGTAAACACGGAAAGAACACATAGCAAAATTCGTATCGTGGTACACAACAATTATTAAATTGTACACAAAATTCATCTCGTCGTTTTATATTAAATTAATACATCAAACTTCCATCGTGTGTCCCTCTATCGATGTTTCTTTCGAAACGTCGTTCCTTCTATTTGTTCTATTTCCTTCACAAAATGTCATAAATATTCATAGAAAACTAACGTTTAAATGGCCAGTACTAGCCTTACTGTATAATAGAGAAGGTTACATTTCTAACAATAAACCCGTCTTACATGTTGTTATCAAATTAACAAAAAGTAAGTTTTCAAACGAGTATTCGCTTCTAGTGCATAATGCCCCAAGAAAGAATACCTCACGTCTAGGCAAATAAGGTATAAGGAAACCACACCTTGACCGCTGGTGGTATCAGTAGGTAATTCAAGCTTTTTGCATTTCTTAATGATAACATAGCCCTTCTTATTATCGGCGTGAACGTTTATTGTACGAAATCCTTAAAAAGTATAAAATATTAATCTCATTTGACGTTGGACGTATTTTTTTAGTTATGTAGTTGGTTAACACTGCTTATCAGCTTCTGGCACTCGCCTGCTGACATTTTCTGCGGTTGCTCACTTATTATATTTTATTTGGTTTTATATTTTTGTTAATTTGGCTGAAAGCTGGCTGCTGACTTAATGTATTGCAGCCGAATGCTTGGCTGAGTCCTAAAGCTATATAATCATTAAAAAGAGTAAGTTTTTATTTACGGTTTATCTTTTATGTATTCAATTTAATTTATTTCAGGTTAATATTAATATATTATTATCGTGAACCCTTATTATCCACTATTTGAAAGTCTGTCTGTAATTCAATTACAACCTTTACTCTTTTATAATCGTCACTGAATAAATGTCAGTAGATGGTGTGGTGGCCTAGAATCACTCAAACCACGGTTACAGCTAACCTACAGAGTCTTCAAAGACTGGCTTGTTTAGCCACAACAGGATGTATGAAGACTACACCGACAGCAGCTATCGAAACCTTACTAAACCTGACACCTTTGCATCTATACATACAATACAGCTGCTGTCGCTACCATAAGACTCAGAGCCTCTGGACAACAGAATATAGACAACCGAGCGAGGCACACTCAATCTTTAAACGAACATCTTGAGATACAACCACTCATTAATGCAGTGAACGACAGATGTCCTCGCGTGCAAATATTTTCATTGAATCCGGCTTACACGAGGTCGGAATTTACACGGACGGTTCAAAAATAGAACACGGAACAGGCGCAGGAGAGTACTCACTCGACCTGAACATTAGAATTTCAACAGCTCTTGGCACACATGCTTCCATCTTCCAAGCAGAGTGTATAGCCATAATAGAAGCAACAGCGGCAATACGCGCAAGAAAGATAGAAGAATATGGTATACGCATACTATTAGACAGCGCAACCGTACTACTAGCATAGACGAACAAACAGATGAACTCAATTCTGGTAAAACAATGCCACTACGCACTGGAGACTATATCAGTTGGTAACAGGGTCACTCTCACATACACAGGGTCATTTTAGGTATCACCAAAAGCCCTCTATGTAGAGGTTGCATGGAGGCTGATGAAACAGCCACCAATGTGCTGCTTCATTGCACCGGGGTGGCTTTACAACGGGCGAAAATCCTCGGAACACCGAGGTCGCTTCTTGAGGCCTGTGGAAGACCAGGACTACTTGTCACCTTCTGGAAGGAGCTGGGCTGGCTAGAATAGTCAGCTGACTCACGCAAAAAGGCCTAATCTCTTGGCTAATTGCCCACCATGAACATGAACATAAACAGCATGTCGGTAGATATATAAAACAAGTAATACATTTATGACAATATAAAGTAATTTCATAAAATAAATAATTCTAGAACAATATACTCAACTGTACAGATGTATTTATTAAATATTAAGAGAAACATGAAACCTAAAAATAATATAATAGGTATACATAATACAAAAAAAGCCCTACGAAAACATAGTATTTGGAAATAATAAAATAAACATACAAACAATAACTGTTAAATATTTTTTAAATAACATACCTAGTTAGTAGTGTTAGATATCTTTCTAACACTTTGATTATTTTTATTTATTTCCAAAAATATATTACTTGTGTATTTACAGGGTGAATTTTTCAAGTGTGCCTTCAAGGCCAAATCCTAAACTACAAGGAATGGCGAAAAATGCTTAAAGGAGTCTCGTGGCCGATTTTGATAAAAACTAAAACTGCGTCATTAGATTTTTATCTACCTAAAGGACCTATAAAATCCATGAATGGGGTCGATCAATTCATTGTTGTTTAACAACATAGATCACTGCAATTATGGCTAAAAGACGCGGTTACGGCGATAAAGACGAATTCGCATTACGAGTCTACTTTAGTAGACTCAGCTTTATCGTCAAATTAGCCGCCCGTTTCGCAACTACACCCTAAAAGGAAACTACCACCTCGATAAGAAATCGATGCAATATTTTCCTATAAACCGGTAGGATTTACCGGTCTATAGGAAAATATTGCATCGATTTCTTATCGAGGTGGTAGTTTCCTATAGACTAAAACCGAAACATGACACTTAACACAGAAAAAATAATAGCAGATATACAAGATAAATGGAAATAATTTAAAACATATATATTTATGTGATATTAATTAAATAATATAAAATAAAATCTATATTATAACAAATTGTATTAAATATAATAAGTCCTTTTCACCGTCACGACCGACACCTTGTTAATAACAAATTTAAAATATATTTAATATATCAAAGATTAGCTGGTAGAAAATGTCTAAGGCCTATCTACAATTTTGTGCAATAAAGAATTTTAAATAAATAAAAAACTTAAAATATATATAATATAATATATTATATATATTTTAAGTTTTTTATTTCTTATGAATTATTTATATATTTTTTTTTTTTATTTATTTAAAATTCTTTATTGCACAAAATTGTAGATAGGCCTTAGACATTTTCTACCAGCTAATCTTTGAGAGAGTGAAATATGCCTAGGGTGCAGAACTTTTCGAAAAAAACAAATAGATATAATCTTAACATCACGCATAATAATACTTAAACTACTGAAATACTGTATATAATATAATAAATGTAAAACATAAACATAATTTAATTAATTTATAAGTTAGTAATAGTACCTAACTTAAAATTTTAAACCTAAAGCCAATAACAGTATATGTATAATTTAACAATAAAATTTTATATACCTATATTTTTACAATGTAAGTAATATAGCATAGCATATTGATATATTAACTCAGTTGGTTACAAATTCTATTCATAAACATCATAAACGGAATATTAATTAACAAACATCATTATGGTGTTTTAATATTGAAACAATATTATTTAGTTAGCAGACCGGAAAGGTGCCACTTTGTAGTTAAAATAATTGTCAAAAATGAATAAAATCCTATTATTTGTAAGTTTTTTGATGTTAGGTAACTTGGCTTTATCTGCTAGTATTGGTGATGGAGCAGCAAAAGAGGAAGATGAAGTAGCTAATGCGGGTGATGATGGAGCTAATGGGGATGATGTACTTTTTCCTGATGATGATGAAGATGAAAGTGAAGATGCTGATGTAGGTGCAGAACCAGAACCGGCGGTTAAAAGTGAATTCTTCCCGATACCACCTATGAAAGAATGGGAATCTGAGCCCCCAAAGGGTATGTATTTTATTTAATGTACTCGATTCAACTTTTTTTCGGGTAGTTGATAAACTGATACCAATTCTTCTTAACAGATTGTAATTATTTCTAATTTTAAAATTTCCACTTTTCATTGTCAAATCAATTTTTACTGCTTAATTCCCCTTTTTTTTATAAAACCCTATGATAGAACAACAGTTACACTTTCATTCTCTTACGCGAAAGCTTTTAAAATACGGTGGCCTCATGGCGCTATAGATAAAGCCACCGTATGTACCGTTCGAGATACCGTCGTAGCTGATTATATGTTGAGTCTACATAGAACAAATGGAAAGCTCTATGTTTTGTAAACAATTATACAAGTTGGTATAGTGAAACTGGTACCAACAGCTTAATGTCCTTCGAGTACCGGGGCTCTAGAGAAAAAACAGGCGAGGTGACATGTCGCGTCGCCTCAGTCAAAAACGTATGTATTTTGACAGTGACAGTAGGCGTGAGGTACGCTGTCACCTGCCAAAGTCTATACAGTTTTGATTTAAGGCGACACGACACGTCGCCTCGCCTGATTTTTCTCTAGAGCGGGCGTAGATATAGTATGTTAGGTTGGTCGCCTCGGCGACACCTTTGCAGGGCAGATAACGATTGACAGGTCAATGGAACTAGCTAACCAGCAGTCTTACACTAGTTGGTTATGTGGTGTATGTTCGGTTTGGTTTCTATTTATCTTTCTGTATGTATGGGAGGAATGACGGCCTACCAAGTGCACACTTTAGACCTTATACTAAATATAGTTTTTTTTTGATTACGCATAATACCTGTAAAGGTTTACACGAAATAAATTATGTTTACTTTGACTTTGTGTAACCAACTAACTCTTCTACGATGAAACGAATCGCATTAATGAATAATAACTCTTTTTTATTTTAGGTTTAATATCTAGTTTAGTTTTTGGTTTACAACAAGCTATTAATGGTTTGACTGGTTCAGGAAATACTCAGTTTAAACCAAGTTCCGGAACTAGAAAATCTGTACCTAATACCGAACCACAATCAACTAATTCTGAAATTACGGCCCGGACTTTGGTAAGGTATGAAAATCCCAAAAAGAATTAATACTGTACGAGTATCTAGAAAGGATTAAAAATTATATATTTTTACATATTGTATTTCATTTCAAATAATTTCCTATTAACATTAATACAATTAACATTCCACTTTGTTTGGAAATATCTATATAAGTAAATAAATGTGGAATTAGTAATCAAACTTAGGAAATTCAAAGACCCATAGCTGCCCGTCTAGAATAATGATTAAATTAATCTATGTTTAACCTTTAACTATGGACGTGGAATCTCACAGGCTCTCTGAAAATCTCCTAAAAAGTCATATCCCCGCTACCCCCGGCCATGGGCCGCTCAATACCTTTCAAGTTTGTCACCGAACGAGTGTAGACGGAGATGGCTGTATTGCCGGTTTCAAAACACGTGGGTATTTGTCTTTCTAAGTTTGGCTGGGGCCTGTGAGACCCCACGTCCCCTTTTCCCATACATAGCATCTTTCACAGAGTTTGTATGTTTTTAAAGTTTTTCGATGAAAATGGACAGTAATAATCAGCCTAGTACTCCAGGAATGAAACGGCTGGGCACATCCTCTGAAAATCAGAGTGGAAGGAAAGTATTTCGCTTAGATTTTTCCTCAAATGCAAAGACGCGTTGTCAATACAAAACTATCTAAATAATTAAGAATCACTTTGACCCTAGTTCTGGGTCCTGATATGTCACTTATTGAGCCTGAAGCTGAAGTAGTTGTTCCTGATTCTCGAAAAACATGTAGGCTCTACCATTCAAAACTACACAGAAAGTGAACACATATATGTGTCAACTGCAATTATCCAGTTTCCTTGCAATGTTCAAAGCCATTGTGTACTGATTGCCAATAACTACCCCATGTTTTGGTATTGTCAGAATTTTTGTTTTTTAACATGCGAGGGTAAATTTGTTGTTTTTTTACTTAACATAGTTTATATTTTGAGAAAAAGAAGTGTTTTTTATTTGTGTAGTTTTATCTGCAATCATATATTCATTTAAGTGATGTCATGTCGCCAAAGACTGAAATGTGCCTAACAGTTTCTTAATTTGTAACACTAAGTAAAATTTAATATAGTAGTGCTTGATTTATATTTGTTTTGTTTTATTTGAGACTATTTAATCATATTGAGATATCAATTTTGTTCTTATACCAAAATGTGTGAAACCATGAAGTTCAGGACTCTCAGAGACTCCACGTCCATAGAAGTGTAACAAAAAAATTACGTCCACAGTTAAAGGTTAAAAGTAGCTCGAACGGCATATGATTGGTGAAAAAATTACATGAGGTGACATTAGTTAGATAAATAACGGGTTTCTTAGTTTATTTTGATAATCAATGTTACATATACTGGGGGTTCGTCAAATAAAACTGAAGTCAAATAGAGACAAGTAAAATTTCATATTTGTCTAGTCCTGTATTAGGAAAAAATATAAAATTATATAGGTATTTTTTTCTTATTAACAGTTAAAAGTCTAAAATAAAAAGTTTTGTCTTAGAGTACTTTTATTTTCTAGCTATTAATCCCAGATATACCATCAAACTATAATGGTAGACTCTCCACCCTTTGTTGATTATTTAAGCTACATCGCCCCATTAAAAACGTCAGATTATATATTTTTCTGTAATCATTAAAGGATTTCCTTCAAAATAAAAAAAAAACAAACGCGCTCGAGTATTTTGAGGTTTGACTTTTTTTTTACAACTTTGTGACTCGCCCATTTCCTTATTCCACGCTCAAATCGTCAGATTATTGAAATATACACTTTTATACATGTACTTAACTTACCTTGTCTTAATATGCGCTCTCGCTGCGCTCCAGTTTTTTTGAGGAACAATTTATTTTTACTAAACTAATCGGCTGCTCTTAACAAACGCCCCTAAATTAAGGGTTCATATATTTTCACTGTGTAAGCCTTGTAACGTACCCCTACATTACAAGGCTTACACAGTGAAAATCATATAGAAAGAAACATCCCTGATGAGGAGTAGCTTTTACTTAATGCACATATAAATGAAGAAACAATTCGACACAGAAAAAGATAACTAAACCTTTTATTACTTATTTCTCGCATCTTCCAGTGAGATTTTAGACCTATTTTTGTTTCAAAAAGCTTTAATATGTATATGTTGGCAAAAGGATACCGAGCCGGGTATTGTCGTCAGACATTTTCAGCTTTATGCAATAAAACACGTACGCAAGTATAAATTAAGTATCTAATTAAACTACACTTTAAGAACAAAGACAGTTTCACGCGCACGTGTTCACCGATACATCACAACCGTACTGACAACCTAGCACTTTCGTTGCTTTTTCCACAATGGCCGACCGCCTCCGTTCTCCGGTATCGCACGCGCCGTGACTCCGTCTAAACGCCGCCAGGTGGCGCTTTTGTTCTTGTACAAACCAACTATCAAATGACTTGCCGTACCTATGACTTTCCGACACGGCCATCCTGCTCACACACGCCCTCGTGTGTTATTCTGCAACCAAATCATTACCCAAAGTATTTGGCTTAGTCAGTCTATTCTGACTCTACATCATTCTGAAGGTCTCAGATACTAAACATTCCAACAACATCAAGAATTATACCAGAGTCATGTACAATCAGGATCACCATCAAACTCTGAACTCATCACAAAATAAAACCATAAACCAGGCCTCCGGGACCCCCAAGTAATCACTCAAATGCCACGGCTCTCACAGCCAAACAAGAACCTCACCGTCCTTCTTCACATGAATCCATGTGCCATGTGGCTATCCATGTGCACCACCATTGATGCACACTACGGTCTCTACAGACCATGGCTCTCATAGCTGAACAAGAACCTCAACGTTCTTCTTCACATGCATCCATCTGCCATGTGGCTATCCATGTGCACCACCCTTGATGCATACTACGGTCTCTACAGACCACGACCTCCGCCAATGCCAAACGCGCACCGCGCACCCACGGACTACTTGGGTTTCCCCAAGAGACACCGATTTCCACCGGGCTACGGCTACGTAATAGCTACTAGTATAGTCGATGTTACTACGGCCATTAGAGTATCACTCAAGTTCCCACCTTTACTCAACTAGGATTGTTCATCATCCTCATTTACCTCGATATCAACTGGTACATGACTTGCTGGCATACTCCTTAACCTATGGGCGTACTTGTATGTACGTTTTGAATTTAAAGTTTTTCCCAGCTCAATTAATTGTAAACTTTTCGTTACTATAGTAGAAACTGTATTAAATTCATGTTTAAATCTAAACTCAAAATATTCACTGTAATTATATTTGGTTTTATTTTACCAGCTCCTAACAATCTCTCATATCCTTCGTATTCAAATATTAAGAAATTGATATTTAGAAAACCGAAGAATTTTCTGTTACATAAGCTATAGAACAGTGTTTTATTTATTTATTTATTCCTACATTATTTCATTATGAAAGCACACAACCGAAAACGATTTAGTAGTTATGATCATTCGGTACACCATTAAGAAAGCAAAAGTACGCACCGTCTAGACGGTGTGTGCGTAGACCCTAGGGTCACGAACTCACGAACTATCCAAATGTCCAACCACTGATAGCCACTTCTCATATTCAAGAAGATTTATCAAGTGTTCACTCACTCTTGAATTTGATTATAAATAGGAGAAAGTTGAAAATGTCAGAGACGGTATTACAATTTAATTTACACTATAACGCATGGTCTATCGGTATTTTGAGAAATAAGTTTAATCTCAGTCTAACCAAGGTTGTATATTCCGAAAACTACTTGAATTCGCATTTCAGTAGCGAAAGTAACGAGTTTGTCTTAAAGTATGTCAGCATCAAAATTGTCAAAGCATGTTTATTACTAACTTCATGGCAAATTTTCACTAAAAACACCAATTAAATTAAACGATTCCAATCTGGCTATTAAATAATAGTGTCCAGCGAGAATTTTTCAACTTTAAACGGCAATTATCGAAGTAGCGGGGTCAGGTGGGCGGGAGGGGTACCATTGAAAGCGCGGTACTTGCGGATTTGTTAGTAGTCATGAGTCACTGGACGGGAGCGCGCCGCTCGTTCGCGGTTGAGCAATATCTAAAGAATGGTGAATCGTTGGTTCGCGCGCGTCGAACGTTTTGTACTCATTTTAATATTCGGCGTTTAAGTGATGGGCCGAGCACGCAACTTATCTGGTCGTGGGTAAAAAGATTTAGGCAAGAAAGGACAATGCTTAACAGAACTCCTTCAGGACCATCAACATCAGCAGCAACGCCCGAACGTGTGTCTAAAGTTTCGGCTAGCGGTGTAATTGGGCCCTATTTTTTTAACCAAGGAGAAACAGTCACTTCTCTGGTATATTGCCGTATGATAGACAAATTTCTGCTACCGCAATTGCAGCTGTATTCAGGTTACAACAATAGGACACAATTTCAGCAAGACGGTGCCACTCCGCATACAGCTAGGGTGTCGATGGAAAAGTTAAGAGCAATTTTTCCAAATAAACTGATCAGCAAGTACGGAGACACCACCCAGGTCACCCGACCTCACGCCCTGCAATTTTTTTTATGGGGTTACCTTAAATCGAAGGTTTATGAGAACAATCCCCGGACAATTCTCTCAAAACTCTGCAGGCCAATATTCGCCGTGAAGTCAAATATTTACAGAGCTTTGCCGTCGCGTAATTGCAAATGTAAGGGTGTCAGACCCTTACAGGAGTGCATACAAAAAAAACGGTCATCATTTAAATGATATAGTGTTTAAGAAATGAAATCCGCATTGAAGCAAAGAATTTGCTCTATCTGATCATACTGCCCAAATTTTTAAATGCCCTATAAAGAAAACGTGTGCTATAGCATATTGTTATTCAACTAAACGAGATTTCAGCAATGATAATATATGATAAAGTTTTTTGACTGTATAAGCAATCTTAGCTTCAGCGAGGTATACATTAATTCTGATCCTAATAAGGCTTTTAATATATTTCATGACTTGTATAAGCTATTCTACGATCTGTGCTTTCCAATAATAAAAATTAAAAACTATACAAGTAAAAAGGTAAAGTGGATATCAAAAGGTATTAAACTATGCTGTAAAAAGAAACGCGAGCTATTATGGAAATATCGAAAGAATCCTAACATGCATACTAAATCTAAATTTAAAATATATTCTAATAAACTAAAACGTATAATTCAACTGACCCAAAAAGCACAAAACAACTATTACATTGAGACGTCTAAAAATAAATCAAAGGCAACATGGAAAGTAATAAATAAAAATAAGCTAAATGTACCTAGGGAAACTATTCAGAAATTAAACATAGATGGTTGCGTTGTGTGTGATCCAAAAAATATTACTGAAAGTTTTAATGATTTTTTTATTAATCAAGTGACACCAAATGTTAATAGAAAACATCATACTAATACTCTAAAAAATAATTATAGTCAGTCATTTTATGTGAATCCTACAACCACAATTAAAGTATCAAATGTTATTAAATCATTAAAAAATTGTTACAGTACTGAATATGTTATTTTTTTATATAGGAGCTCGGCATGTGACCCCACATCCACCTGATCGAAAGCAGTATGCAGGTCCAAGAATAAATACAACCAGCTCTTAGAATTGTGTTGTAAGAGCTGGTTTCATCCATTATGCCGGCTTAAGATGCCTATTCACGCTTCGTTTAAAGGACTCAAAGTTATAGGATGAAGGAAACACGCAAGCAGGTAGGGCATTCCACATTTTAATAGTGCGACAGATGTACGAATCACCAAATCTTTTAGTGCGGGTTGGTTTATCTGCCACGGAATGCGCATGCATTCTGTTACCTGCTCGTGAGGTTCTGTAACGGAAAGGGGAAGGGGGAATGAGATTAAAAAGTTCTTCAGAGCACTGTCCATGGTAAAGGCGGTAAAATACGCTCAACGACGCTACATCTCTGCGAAGCTGCAGTGGCTCTAATCAAATTAAAACTTTCTATAATAAAACCCATTTTTAAAAAAGACAACAAAGAAGATATGAATTTTTATAGACCTGTAGCATTAATCCCAGTTTTTTCAAAGGTTTTTGAAAAGATTATATATACTAGACTGTATTCTTACTTGGAGAAAAATAACATATTAATTAATGAGCAAAAAGGGTTTAGAAAAGGCATGTCTATAAATCTAACCATACGAGCTACTTAAAAATATTATTGGTAATGTTAATGATAAGAAACCTGTGATAGCCATTTATATGGACTTAACAAAGGCTTTTGATTTTGTTGATCATACAATACTATTAGATAAATTGAACACATATGGAATACGCGGCATTACAAATAGATTGTTTGAATAAAATTGAAAGACCAAACTTCAAATTATGCAAATTAATAGAATAAGTTTAAAATCTAAATGTGAAGAGATATACAATTCAAGTAAAAAAAATGTACGCTATGGTGTGCCTCAGGGTAGTGTTTTAGGGCCGTTTGTGTTTTTACTTTATATTAACGATTTTAATAAAGCTACTCACTATCCTTATCTCCTTGCTGATGATAGTAATATTGTATGTACATGTAATCATATTAATACTTTCGAAGACGATGTAAATAATACGTTGAAGAATGTAATAAATTGGTTGCAAATAAATAATTTAAATATAAATTTAGAAAAAACTAAGGTAATGAATTTTAAGCAAAGACCAAATGATTTTCAAATATGTGCTAAATATAAGGATAAAATTATTGAAGAAGTTAGTACAACAAAATTTTTGGGTCTTACTATTTATAACAAATAACATGGAGGCATCAAACACAATTAATATGTAAAAAACTAAATCAATTCTCATATGCATTGCGAAAATTATCAAAAATTTCAAATAAATCCACAGTTCTAACAGCATATTACGGTAATATATCATCTACTTTAAGATATGGGAATATTTTTTGGGAAAATTCTACTGAAAAGGATAGTATTTTCAAAGTCCAAAAGAAATGCATTAGAGCAATGTGTAATCTTCAAAAATCAGATAGCTGTAAACCATATTTTACAATGTTAAACATACTTACATTTCCGTCTTTATACATTTTGGAAGTAGCCATTTTTGTAAGGACTAATTTATGCATGTTTAAAAAATTTTGCAGTGTTCGTATGAAAAATAAAATAAGTCCTGGTCTATCAAAAACAGGACTGTATAGCAAAAGCATCTTTGGAATGGCTCATAAAATTTATAATAAATTACCTGATCATATAAGAGATATTAATATAATAGAAGAATTCAAAAGAGCAGTTACTAAGATGCTTTTACAGAAGTGCTATTATAGCCTTAATGAATATTTGGATAATATTATATATTCTTAAAACATATAAATTTAATGTAATCTGTAATTAATTGTATAATAGCTGTAATAAAATGTGTAAATATAAATAATAGATTAAATATAATATGTAATTAAATATTTGTTATAATGTTAGGTGTAATGAATAGCCATGTATGTAAAACTGACTATAAATCATAATCCAGCGGATTAAGATCTGGACTAGACGACGGCCAGTCTTAAGCTCCGAAACGTTCGCTTCTAACCAAGACTGCGGGGACCGAGCTTTATGACCCGGCGTCGAGTCTTGCTGGAAGGACCATACTTGGTTATTGAATAAGGTGTATTTAAGTGGCTTAACTACCTTCTCAAAAATGGTATCTTGATATACTTGTGCCGATGTTTTGATACCTTTATCACAAAAATATCGCTCAGTTACTCCTTCATAGCTAACACCCCACCAAACCATCACCGAAGTCGGAAATGCCCACGTTGCACTCTGTCGACTAATTGGAAAGCTTCCTTAGAGCTTTGAGCATAAATACGGTCATTTTATTTGTTAAAATGTTGCTCAATTGTAAAAAAAATCTCATCCGTATACAAAATTTTTCTGTTTATTTTACTTTATTTTATTCTATTTTACCACCCTATTCTTTTTTAAATTATTAGTTAAGAAATGACCAGTGCGTTCTTATAAGTTGCAAGTCCTAAGTCATCTTTTAAAATACGAGATAGGTGCTATCTTCCTCTCCCGAGATAAAAGCTTTTGGACAGGATTTCTTCGAATTCTTTCCCTTACTGCTTTGACCACCTTTTTCGACCGGCCAAATCTTTTTCTGTCACAAACAGAGGAGGTCTTATTGTATCTATTAAGAGCCCGGTACACAAACATTTGGCTAATACAATACCAAGTGTATGGAGAGTTTTAAAAATTGCATTTGGCTCCATACCTACTTTGTGTATTGCAATCACAGCGATTCGGTTCTCTTTATCACCCTATTTCATTTTCATATCGCAAAATATTGTACAACTAGCGGCCCGTCCCGGCTTCGCACAGGTTTGTATAACTTTAACTATATGCTCAGCGCACGCCACGGAAGGCCTCAGAAACGATACTTTTCCCCTGTTTTTAAAACATTTTTGGTTACTGCTCCACACCTATAGGACCTAGCGTGATATTATATAGCCTATGTTACTTCTGAATAATGCAGCTTTCTAATGGTGAAAAAATTATTGCAATCGGTCCAGTAGTTTTTGAGTTTATTCATTACAAAAATACAAAAATACAAATCTTTCCTCTTTATTATATTAGTATAGATGTGTTGGCGCCAAATTGAGAAAACACAAACAATCGTATAAAAATGACCGATTCCAAATTCAAATGTATTTTTTTATTTTTATTGTAACAGTATTTCTGGCCAGACTAATGTATATAACATATTAGAAAGATATAATCTTGTTGCTTTAGTTGTATAATCTTTGAATTCGTGAAGTGTAATTGCTTTACAAAGCATTGGCTTAATAGTTGTCAATCTTACCAATGACTTCAGAGTTACATATTGACTTCCCAAGGAGTACAATTACAGGTACGCGGGTGATAAAAAAAAACCTAGCCTGAGACCTAGCGTTTCGGAGGGAATTATTATGTAGTATAAAACCGAAAGAGTGGGAAATATATGGGAAGGGACTGTTTGTAGTCAAAGACCAGCTTTTCGATCTCTCGATTTTTAGGTAATCTATTCCGAAAGATTTATATTATATATAATACATAGTACTGTGATTTATATAATCAGCAGTAATCCGTGTGAATGCAGGACAAGTCGGTAGTTTGTGCAAAAAATGTTAAAAACTTTCGGTGCTAGGAGCTGATAGCTAAGAAATAGGGAGACACCGAGCTACTCGTTTGTATTTGTGTGTCTCTATTTTATAACTGTTAGTGCATATTTTTTTTTTCGATTTGAACTCGAAAAATGAATAGCAAATCGAGTTTTATTGAATCTCAGATTTGTGCTACTGTCTAGTAAGTGCTACTGGTCCAGGAGAATACATTTTAAAAAGGTTACACATTCACTATTTACTAACCCGCTAATCAATATATATGTACATGAATTGAAACGAGGATAGAAAAATAAAAATACCTTCGTATACTTACATCAATAGTAATCAAAAATATAAAATTTGTAGTTTTTATTTAGATAAAAATATGTGATAAAAATGTGGGATGGGTGACCGCTTTATACAACGAGGCTATTTCATCATAAACACCGCAACAAGCTATCGCCACTTGTTAGGTGTTGCCTCCGAATACCATCGGCGAAATGAGGATGGGTTAATCCCACCGCTGGGACCCTGAGGCCGTTTAAACGGTTCTCGGGAGCCAAATTGTCACCCGTGATGGTATTTATTTATTTATTTTATTTTTATTTAGATAATTACAAAAAAAAGTTTATATTTATTTATTTTTATATGTCGTATAGGACCATTTACACATATTGCTCTGATTACAAACTAAGCTCCAGGCTTGTACTATGTGTATACACCAGAAACAATGATATATACATATTCTTTTTTATAAACACTCAGACCATGACAAACTGTAGAGGAAAAAACGTTCTAATATTTTTTGACATGGGTGGGAATCGAACCCACGACCTCCGGATACAACCCCAAAGGCGCAACTACTAGTCTAGGCTGTCTTATATAAAGTTAATATTTTTCCTATTACAAATCAACTGGTTTAATTACATATTTTGCATGAGCTGTGACTCAGTGTAATCTATATACGTGGTGGCCGAGTTGGTTAGACCTTGGACTTAAAAACACTAAGGTCCCTGGTTCGAATCCCGGTGTGTACCAATAAGTTTTTAATTAAAAAAAGTATGTACATTTGTTTGACAACACCACTATAGTGCCTCGGAGAGCACGTTAAGCTGTCGGTCCCGGTCACTATACCAACTTGTGAAACTGTTTATAGATGGGTTATTGAATCTATCCAAAACATCGCGACGAGCTAGCCACTTGTTCGGTATAGACTCATACCATCGGCTACGACGAGGTGGGATTAAAACCCCACCGCTGGGTACCCTGGGGCCGTCTAGGCGGTCTCGGGCGTCGTAAGGCACCCGTGAAGATATATATATATATAATTTTAAATCAAACTAAGTAAAAGTTATTTATTATACATAATTTGGTAAGTATTACTTTCTATAATACAACTTGAAGATGATCGACTGTACCAATATTGTTTAATACTTAAAACGTTACCTAGTGACCATGACATTTTTTTTTGCCATTAGGATTTTTAGGTTTATTACATGGTTTGAAAGCCGCAAATTCATTAACATCAATTTGGGTAAACAATGTTCTAAAACTATTCGTTAGAGTCGATAGAGATAAATCATTAATACTATTTATTAATTGTTTTTGAAACTCTTGCTTGTCACTACACTTCGGTGCACCTGTATCAAATATGACACAATTTTCAGGCGTTTTGTATTTAGTTCTTTCTATTTCATTTATGTACATATAGGTAGAGTCGTCACAGCGGTAGTAAAAAGAAAGCGTGGAATATGCGCTAGCAGTGAGGTCATCTGTAACAAATATAATGTTTTATTAAATTATAAAAAAACCAAAACTAAAAAGATCTAAACAAATCGCATCCAAATGCGATATATTATTATCTAGCTTGTATATCTAAGCCGCAATGAAGTTTTTAATGTTAAAAATTTCATTCTGTGGGGGGTTTTTTAAATAAACCAGATAGAACAAAATGTTTTGTAAAGCAAAATTGGATAAGTATATTAAAATGAACAGCATTAACATATTTAAAATGAACAGCATTAACATATTTAAAATGAACAGCATTAACATATTTAAAATGAACAGCATTAATATATTTAAAATGAACAGCATTAACATATTTAAAATGAACAGCATTAACATATTTAAAATAAACAGCATTAACATATTTAAAATGAACAGCATTAACATATTTAAAATGAACAGCATTAACATATTTAAAATAAACAGCATTAACATATTTAAAATGAACAGCATTAACATATTTAAAATGAACAGCATTAACATATTTAAAATGAACAGCATTAACATATTTAAAAATTTTAATGACTTCAATAAAGGAGAGATTTTCAATTTTGACAGCCTCCGTAGAATAGTGGTTGCGTCTTTGGCGTTATATCCGAAAGTCGTAAGTTCGATACCCATAGCAAAAAATATTAGTACGTTTTTTCTGTACAGTTTGTCATGATCTGCAGCCCAATTATGCCCACATTTATTAGATCTAATTTAGAACTTATAAAGTTAAACTTGATATTTTGCAATCACGTCCTCTTCTGTTTGACGACCAAATACAAGACAAGTTTAGCTTTGCTTTTTGTATGAAAACAAATATTACGACCGTTTTTAGTAAGGATGTTGTTCTGTCAAACAAAACTATACAATTGCCAAAATTACAGTCGAATTAAAGTTACTCTTGTACTAACTTTTACAAGTAAAAATTCTTCTTTAAAATTGATTTTGCGAAACTTTTTAAGTTTAATTATTACAAGTATATTAAAACCGTCAAGTGATTCAATCGCCAGTTTCGGTTTTAGTCTGAGGGTTCTACGCTTTTTAAGACACTACTGCATTGATACTCTCGTCGAGGTAGTAGTCTCCTTTCATGGTGCGATTACGAAACGGGCGATTGATTTGACGATAAAATAGAGAGGATATTGTCTTTGTCGCCGCCCTTTTCGTATTTGCATAATTTAGCCGGCATAGTGGGAGCGATCAATATTGTTAAACAACAACGTATTGTTTGGCCCTATTTATGGACTTTGTAGGTCTGCTTACCACCAGGTACATACAAAGACACATGCTGTGCTCCGATAAAAAAAACTAACATTTTATTATAAGTTTAATTTTATTGGAGCACGGCATGTGACTCTGTATCTAACTGATGACAAGTAGTCCCACAAAGTCCAAATGGGGTCGATCAACATATTGTTGTTTAACAACATTGATCGCTCCCACTATGCCGGCTTAATAGGGCAGTTACGAGACGGCTGTGGCAATGTATTTTATCCAACCGCCTGTTTCGTAACCGCACCCTTAAAGGAGAATAACTCCCCGACGAGAATTCGATGAAAACCGGTGAACCCACAGACTAAAACCGCAACGAGACCGGTAGGTTGGCCTAGCAAAGTTGTAGAGACCTTCATTTCCTCCCACCTTTAAACTAAATAAGTAATAATTGAAACTAATAATACCTAGTTACAAATGCATTTATTTCGCCGCATATATTAAATTATATTTGTTATTTCAAAATATTATGAGTGTTGCTATAAAAAAAAACGAAATGAATGAATAAATTTTTGAAAATTTTTTTCGTTATAAGGATATAAAATGAAACGAAAGACATATATATTTATGGTTTATTATTATTATGTAATCAGTAACATACTTGAAAAACATTTAATTAGACGCTTTTTTCAGTTCAATCATTATATTTTATTCAATTGGCAAGTTTCCGAATTTTCGATAAAGTTTAGCTTAAGTTGATTATGTAGATGTGGCATAATATCTACACTAAGAAGTTCTAATTTAGAACTAGTTTAAAGCTTGACTAAATATGAACCTAATTAGAACTAATAACAAAGTGGTCATAATCGGACTGCTGGGTGTTTATAAAATATAATATGTTATCGTTGCTTCTAGTAAGCCTAGAGCTTAGTTTGTGAATAGAGCAAAATGTGTAATTTTGCTTTAAAAAAAAAATGCCGTGTGTTTTTTAAATGAAAGATTTAGTCCAAGTTGTTAACATACAATTTTGGTGAAGATCTGATGAAGAGTGCTGGAGAGTGGAACTACTCAAAATCTAAACTAATTCAAATCTAAATCTAAATTTGAGAGGTTTCCTCAATGTTACTTAAATATCATCGCCATATTAAACCGTGTTTTATTATTGTTATTTTATTTTAAAGTGCATAATCAGGTTAGTTTTGTAAGAATTTGAATAAAAATCGAAAGAAGGTTTTCGGAACTGGATGGCGGAATACTGAAAGAGTATGTTTGTTTTACAAATTTCTATAAAATCTGAACTGATATAAGTATTCCTGTTTTGAAAGTTTAAAAGGCCGTATCGGGCTTCATACTAAGTAACTAACAAGCTATTTTTTTATATATTTTTAATTAGCGATAGATTTTTTAGATACTTCGCCTTATTTAAAAAAAAAACAATAATTACCATCTTGTAAAGTCGGAATTATTGCAAATAAACATTTCGTTTCAAAATTTAAAATTCCATTATTCCGGCCAGAATTCGAATCAGACTGAACAGAATGGTCTTATTAAAAAATAATAGCATCAAATTTCAATAGCTCTCGTAAATAACTAAAGAAACACAATACAATATAAACATTCGAAAATATTTTACCAAATTAATATTACAAAATAGTGAATACTTTCGGTTCATAAACCGTTCGGAAAATCCACGATATTTTACAAATTAAAAAGTTAACTATAATGCCGCTTTATTAGTGAACTGTTATTACTAAAATAAATATTTACAACTTATAAAGAAAATATAAACTAAAACTATAACATAACAAAATAAAATCGCCTATTAAACCTATATAAATAAAACCCTATAAAATTGAAAATAGTATCTAAATTTGTGCCGTGCGGCATAGTGCCCAGGACACTGGCGGCATTTCCTCTCTGTATAGTTAACTATAATTATTTATCTTCAGTAAATAAAGACTTTGTTTTCTTTCAGTAAAGTTGGAAATCTCAAAATGTTTTTTTTTCAATTTGTATATAAATGGATTTTAACTTACTTATAGTAACACATAGAGGCTGCTCACAAGATATTCTGTTATAATCTTGGTCAACTTTATATATTGAATCGGCGGTCACCTTCAAATTAAATAAATATGTGTAATTCATTACTCCCTCTACGTCATTGTTGCTAAATCTATAAAAAAAAAAAAAAATATCATCACGAGTGCCTTACTGCGCCTGAGACGGCCTTAGGGTACACAACGGAGGGGCTTTAATCCCATCTCGTCGTAGCCGATGGCAGGAGTCTACACCGAATTAGTGGCGATTTTTGAATAGACTCAATTACCCATCTTTAAACAGTTTTACAAGTTGGTATAGTGAAACTGAGACTGATAGCTTAACGTGCTTTCCGAGGCTCTATAGTGGTGTTGTTAAACAAATGTATATTTTTTTTAGATTATTTAATTGATTTACATACGTGACATATGATTACACACGTGGTGGCCTAGTTGGTTAGACCTTGGACTTAAAAACACTTAGGTCCCTGGTTCGAATCCCGGTGTGTACCAATAAGTTTTTAATAAAAAAAAATATGTACATTTGTTTGACAACACCACTATAGTGCCTCGGAGAGCACATTAAGCTGTCGGTCCCGGTTTCACTATACCAACTTGTGAAACTGTTTATAGATGGGTTATTGACTCTATTCAAAACATCGCGACGAGCTAGCCACTTGTTCGATGTAGACTCATACCATCGGCTACGACGAGGTGGGATTAAAACCCCTCCGCTGGGTACCCTGGGGCCGGATGAATTGAATTGTGGGACATTTTTATTGTTATTATGATAATATTTAAGTGGGGGGGTCTCCATAACTACGCTAGGCCGACCGACCGGATTTGTTATTTGCCTATACAGACGCAAAAACTGAAATGACTAGTCTGGGTGACCTTGAAGTTTTAGTCTGTGGATTTAACGGTTCTCATAAATCAATGCAATAAGCATCGATTTCTATTTCTTCATGGTATCCTGAAAATAAATTACAATAGTCTCCTTAATATCAAATCAACTGCTAATTTCGTAACCGCACCTTGAAAGATATCACCTCGATAAGAAATCGACGCAGTAAGCTCCTGAAAACCAATAAACCCACCAGACTAGGTCACTTAACGGTTTTGATATCTGCATGGGCGGCGGTTAAGATATGGATAATATAGACAAAATGAGGCTGCTCCTTTTAGAATGAAAGGACGAATTTGCAATACGAGTCTACTTTAATTGTCATATCAACTGCCATATTCATCACCTTCAAAGAAGACCAACCCCACAAGAAAACGACGCGGTAAGCTTCTGAAATTAGGGTTCTGAAAGAATAAGTCTTTCAGAACCAAAATTTCAAAAGCTTAACGCGTAGACTAAAACACTTTTCACCATCTGTATATGGTAAGCGGTTTATACATCTGTATGGGCGGTGGTGCAAGTTTTTTTTAGATATTAAGAAAGTAAGTCAGTCAATAAGTATTGAAAATTTGAATAAGATCAAAAATAGAGTTAGTTTTGCTAACTGATAAAATTTTAGTTCAAAGAGTACAAATTTGATCATATTTTTTTAAAATAAGTTTATGGCAACACTCCCGAAATATACAAAATACTTACTCATAATCAAGAAGACGACTATCTCCAATGCCAGAAATATTAATATTGTTCAAAACATAAATGCCATCATCAACGGGAATATCCATTTGTTCTTCATATATCACATCAAGGCTATCAATAAAATATGCAGGATTACTTTTTGCAATCCATCTCTTGAGTTGCGGCTCGAAATAGTTAATCATACAGGTCTTGTTGTATGGATCACATCGTTCCAAATGTTCCACTAAAATTAATTAAAATTATTAGGGTTGTCCAAATTAGCGGCCATGTTCTATTTATTTTAAAGTTAAGGTTACATTTTCCATTTATTTTTAATTTTTACCTATGAACAGTGAAAACAAGGGGTGGTAACGCCATACAAATCTGCCTAAAAAATATGTCGGTAATAAAATTCTTAAACGTCAGAAAGTAAATTAGTTAATAATTTGAAATTAAAACCCTATATGTATGCCAATTGGGTTATAATTAAAATAAACTCGTGTAAAATGCGTGCTCGCTCCAGGCTGGACTAAGTCATGGTATGTCAGTGAACATACCTAGAGCGCAGACGGTTTTTGGCTTAGCATTTTGTCTCTTTACGTAAGTAATAGTAACTAATGATCAAGCAAGATTCAAGATGGCAATAAAAAGATTAGTACGTTTTTTTGTACAGTTTGTCATGGTGTAAGTGTTTATAAAATATGTTATGTATTATATCGTTGTTTCTGATACACATTGTACAAGCCTAGAGCTTAGTTTGTGACCAGAGCAATAAGTACCTACCTACCTACACATAGTGCAAGCCTAGAGCTTAGTTTGTGACCACAATTTGTGTGTAAATGTCCTTCATATTATTATTTTTATTATTACTACCGCCTAAGCTACTTATAGTTGTCAAAGTACCTATTTATATTTTGGTCTCATAGTCACGTCAGCAACATATAATAAAAATAAAAAAAAAACACTTTCGCATAATTTACATTACGTGGCATATATTTTAAAAAACACTGTTCGATCGACTTAACTTAGAGTTTATCGGTATAACAATTCAAAAATGTGCCACCAAACAAAAACAAACTAAAATTGATATCATTATTATTTTTAATCCATTACGATTCGAAACGATTTTGTTTACTTACCTCATATAACGAGACTTTACAGAAAACTGCATTTTTTATGGCGGATTTCTTAAAAAGGCCTCAATGGCCACCTAATTTTGGTATAAGTTGAGTAAATTAGAAATTCACTATATAGCTAAGGTTAAACCAATTATTGCAAAATAGTGGATATATAAATTAGTCGCAAAACGTATAATATAAAGCGCAATAACACCAGTTGACTTTACCTAAAATATTTTTTTTAGTAGGTACAGAGTTAGTTTCTAATTATTAGGTATTTATTAAAGCTATTTATCAACCAGAGAAAAAAACGTTTTCGTATTTCTTTGAAGTACAGTATATACCTATAGTAACACATACAATTATATACTTACATCCACATAGTTTAATACCACTACTTGTCTTGCAAATAATAAAAAATATTGAAAATAAAAATAAAGTTTTAGACAACATAATGATACTTCTCGTTTTAATATTATTATAGCAAGTGCTTATATAGCAATGCATTATATACCTATTGTTTGATACAATTGATATTCAATAGAAAAATTAATTTATATTGATAAAAAAATATGTTTTCATTGTCCATATACTTTTTGTTTAGAAAGTTATACAAATATGCATTCATTAAGGCACTATATGAAAAAAAAACTACATACCTATCGTAAAAGGCTTGGCTAAGTTCAGAAGTAACGTAAGTAGATATTGGGCCTTCCCTAAACGTCTCAAAATATCCAAAATCAATGATTATATACCGCAATAAAATCTATGAATTGTTATAGTCTTCAAATATCATAGAATTCATATTGTATTACATTTTATTATAGGTCCTTTGATTCTAGGTCCTATGATTCTAGGTCCTAGTCAAAAAAAATACACCACACTACAAAAAAACACTCATTGAAAGAGGGTAATTTTTTTATAGAAATATATGCTTTAATTACATTTTCCTCTTTAAATATGTTAAATAATATCTACAATAATCTAATATAAAAAATAGCATTGGGCTTCCGAGAAAGATAAAAAGAAAAGATTTTTAGTTTTGATTTCGAAAATATAGCCTATATTTATATATAATACGAGATTAATTTCGTTTTTATCAATTAAAAAAAACTGGTTTTTGAGATATTAATGTTAAAAAAACAAAAACTATTATTTTTGTGATACGTCATTATCAAGATGGCAATGAGACAGGCTGCTTTAAAAAAGAAAAAAATGGAAGTTGAAATGTCAATGTCACAAGCGTTTCTATTGTCAGCAAGCGTTTCTATGGGTTACCGCGAAGTGAAATAAAAAAATGGGTCTTTACAGTTAGTTTATTAAGCGTTATACGAATGAAGGTAAAAACCGTGCCTGTCCGCCCGCCGCTACTGGAGTAAGCATCATTCAATTTGCAGGGTGCCGCGCGAGTGACAAATATGTCACTCACACACACTTTCACATTTTTTACATTCTCAGTCTGATTCGTGCGTTCGGCGGAGAAAGTGGAAAAGAGCTCCGCTTTTATTGTCGGAAAAATGGTTAATTGTGCATTAAAGCTGTGTAGAAACTACTATTAAAAAAAGTGTATTTAACATGTTTTTCTTATATTAAACCTTAATAAAAAATAATAATAAAACCCATAATTAAAGTATCAAAATCTAACGGTAACTGTCAAACTATGTGCATCAGTTAGAAGTTAAAGAACTAGTGATGTGTTTTTATTTTTAATGAGAATTTCGATACTTTAAAATAATTTATAATCATTTAAATTTAATTTAATCAAAAGGTATGGCGACAACAGAACCGTCCAACGAGGTTTGTCATTTACAAACCTGTGATTTTATAGTTGACTAGCGGCCCGTCCCGGCTTCGCACAGGTTTGTATAACTTTAACTATATGCTCAGCGCACGCCACGGAAGGCCTCAGAAACGATACCTTTCCCCCGTTTTTAAAACATTTTTGGTTACTGCTCCACACCTATAGGACCTAGCGTGATATTATATAGCCTATGTTACTTCTGAATAATGCAGCTTTCTAATGGTGAAAAAATTATTGCAATCGGTCCAGTAGTTTTTGAGTTTATTCATTACAAACATACAAAAATACAAAAATACAAATCTTTCCTCTTTATTATATTAGTATAGATTAGTATAGATAAACTCGATTTTTGTAAATACTTTCATAGTTATGAGATATTATACAATTATTGTTTTTTTATATACGTGGGCGGCACTGAAAATTTCGGGAATCAAGGAAGTGACACAACATTACTATTTAAAAATGTATTTATTGCTTTTTGAAGTATTCTCCGCGAAATTTGACACATTTTTCCATACGATGGAACCAATCATTGAAGCAACCATTCCATCCGGAAGTTGGGGTCTCCAAAATGGCCGTTTTGTAGGCGTCCACAGCTTCTTCAGGTGATGAAAATCTCTGACCACGCAATTTATTCTTACGTAATACTAATTATATTTTCTATACATACAGTTTCCCGAAAGATCCGGAATTAAAACGTAAATGGGTAGAGGCAATTAATCAAAGAGAAGAAAATTGGTTATTAACAAGCGTGTACTTATGTTCAGTACATTTTGAGGAATCAAGCTACGATTTAACTGTTTTTCGCCTTTTGTAGTTTGCATCGACTTTTATAACTTCCTTTTGAAGGTCGGTCAAAAAAGTTGATATTGGGTTTAGTAGGTAACATGTTGTGCATGTATTTTAATTTAATAAATAATTGAATTTAATAAAGTAGGTATTTTAATTTATTGTTATATATATATACATATTTTTAATCCACTAGTATTATATATGCGAAAGTGTCCATCAGGGTGAATTAGAAAGGATGTACTTTGGGAAGGATCTAACAACTTTTCCTATGGAACCATATGTCGCAAATGAAAAAAAATTAACTTCCCCATACCATTGGTCATTTTAACGTTACTAGTTTGTATGGAGAAGGCATTTTTTTTTGTTTTGCGATACATGGTTCCATGGGAACGTTATTTGATTTGATCATATTAGCCCAAAGCATATCCTTTCAAAGTTATTGAGTCTATTCAAAACATCGGGACGAGCTAGCCACTTGTTCGGTGTAGACTGATACCATCAGCTACGACGAGGTGGGATTAAAACCCCTCCGCTGGTGACCTTGGGGCCCGTGATGATATGTGTGTGTATTACAATTGTATATCGATAAATAATTATTAATCTTTGATGATCTCTATAAATCCCAAAATATTTGGTTTATATCGATAAGTAATAATATATGTTGTCGGTGGCAACACCATCGAAACTATTAAGTATGCAATTTAATATTTAGCTTTTTATAATAAAAAAACAATACACTTCATAGACATGCGAACAGATTCATGTTTGACAATAGCTAACTTGTATCTCTTTTTTTCTCAAGCAGTTTTTTAAGTGTCAGACGCGATGAGTTGCCATTTGAAGCCACACCTTTTTCCCCGTTCTTCATTTGTTCGCCTCAGAAATTGGCGTCACCGGTATCGTACTATTATGAAACAATTTATGTATCATGCTTACTCCATTGGCGCGGGGCGCGTTTTTTTAGCTTCATGGTTATACGTGTTTCTAGAAATTCATCTTCTATACAAGAAATCTTATGAAGGTTTAATTTACTTATATGTCTTTACGTATAAAATAGCAATATAATTTAAAAATAATACTTTTTTCTTATTACCATGCTGTAAGATACGGTGTATAAAATCAGTCCTAAGGGCTCATTTTTTAATCGTCAGATAAAGTTATTCTACAGTTCTACAGTTGTATGAAGATTTATTCTTTTTCCATACAAATTATCTTTGGAGTAACTTTATATGACGATTGAAAAATTAGCCCTTAGTCTATTATAGCGTGCTTGTGAAGTCAGGTTTTTTATTTTAGGCTATTTATATTAGGAGTAAAAAAAATTTTTTTTTTTATATTCGTCGGAAGCCCATTGTAGTTATAAAGTTTTATTTATTGATTTTTTTCGGTACTCGCCTTAATAGGTTAGTAAACTTGGTTTAATCATTTAAATAAAAGGCTTTTATTTCAAAACCAGACATAAAACGCAAAAAAATAAATACGCTGCATTTACATAGCAGATTATTTTTGTTGAACAATGGCATGTATTTTTTTTGGAAGTATTTATAGACCAACCTGTTGTAAAACCACAGATTTCTGCATGACAATATTTTAGTTAAAATTTTTAATTTACCAAAAGTATAAATTCTATGTTATTTTTATATATGTATATATATATGAAAAATAATAGCCGAGTGTTATGAAAATAAAGCTCTAACTTTGCTTTTTTTTAAACTATATTTTAAATAATAGTTTTTTTTGTTGCATAATTATCTATTTTCATAAACTCTTTAATACCCTTGATGAAAGATAATAATATTAATATGTAGGACATTACACACATTTTGCCTTGGTCACAAACTAAGCTATAGGCTACTATGTGTACCAGAAACAACGATTTGAATAGGTACTCAATATTATGTACCTATTAAAATTGTATAATTTTATTATATTTTATAAATACCTAGACCATGACAAACTGTACAGAAAAACGTATTATTATTATTTTGGCTATCTATTTAGAGATTTACATCATCCAACTAATACCCCTTGAAAGTCCCAAACTGTATGCCCAATAAATTGATTTTTAATCATAAGTAAAAATATTTATAATTCAGTACCGTTAGATAAAAATAAAACACCATCTATTGTATCATCATTAATCATCAGATATCAGCACATAAGTTATTAAAACAATTTGACATCGCCATTTTGCATTGAATTAAATTTGGCATTTTTATGGAAAAAATAATTTGTTTTATTATTTTGGTTTTTATTTCTGTGTTTCATGTTAATTCTGGCCTGGATATCTGTGGTCGTAAGTATTAAATTTGTTTTATTCATTTACTTTTACTTTATTGTGGCTTTGTATCCACAATCTACCATGAATGGGGTCTATCAATACATTATTGTTTAACAGTAGAATTATGTTACTCGTACTATGTCGGCTAAATAAACTTTAGTGGTTAATTTGGCAAGTTCTCTGTTATTGTTTTTATATATCTAATGTAGCTAATTCTCAAAAATTACTATTCTGAAATTTTAAACTACGGTAGAGGATTGTCTAAGAAGCGCTAAAATATAGATATGAAATAAAAACTCGATTATCCGTTTCTGGTACATACTATGCATAAGTATTCATGTTAAATGTTCTATATTAATCATCACCATTATTTATATTATATACATGGTGACTTTGAAAGGATGTACTTTGGGCTAATATGAGGTTCTGCTGATCAATACGAACAACTTTTCCCATGGAACCATGTGCCGCAAATGAAAAAAAATATTGCCTTCTCCATACAAACTAGTATTGTTAAAATGACCAATTTTTATGGGGAAGCCAAAATTTTTTTTCATTTACGACACATGGTTCCATGGGAAAAGTTGTTCGATTTCATCAGCAGAACCTCATATTAGCCCAAAGTACATCCTTTCAAATTCACCCTGTATATTAGCATATTAGCAATCCTACGCTGCTGGATAAGGCCCTTCTCAAACTATATTATGTTTAGGTTTAACTTTTTCTTGGATCTAAATAAAGTAATGATTTTTCGCAGATCGTCACTTTATTTAGATCCAGGGGTACGTGTAACAAGGTGGTGCTTGGTCTTTATTCTAGGGTTTAATTTTTTTCTCCAGGCGCAGCGATCATCTGTTGTAGGTACCTCTGGCAAGTTGCCAGCTCATTGCACTTAGCTATTTTTCGTTTATTAGAGTTTCTTTTACTTCTAGGATAATTTACCCATATTATTATTGCTCTGGTCACAAACTAAGCTCTAGGCTTGTACTATGTGTAGCAAAAATAACGATGTAATAAATATTATATATTATAAACACCCAAACCATGACAGAACGTACAGAAAAACGTACTTTTTTTGCCATGGATGGGAATCGAACCCACGACCTTCGGTTACAACGCCAAAGGCGTGTAACTAGTATTAGCCTACGGAGCCGGTTGTACATATTTATAGGAAAAAATAATAATAATAACAAACTATAGTTTCGGGTTATTTATAGATTTTTTTTTTCTTTTTGTCCGGAATCCTAATCGCGTGAATAATTGCACTTATTCCTCTTTTATGTTTTTAGATATGAACGTGATTACTACGTAGGCTCTGCAAACTATACTTATGAGATCACTTTACAAATAAAGGCTGATTCTTTATACAAAATTAATAAAAATGGCGGTAAAGTAACCCGTGAAGGACCCTTTCTTGCAAGACTAGGTATTAAATAATCTAATATAATTAAGGTTCCATCTAGAAATATACGTATTTTTTAAGGTCTATGATAAAATTTCTATAATCAAATAAATTATGGAAAATGTTAAACATGAATTTATACAAATTTAGTGATTCAATAAACATAAATTCACAAAATGTTTTTATTATTTATTGCTAAATTTGCTGCATGAAAACAAGAAAGTTCAGTCATATCAATAACATCACATCTAGCCTTTTTTCATCATACATTGCTTCTTCTTTAATGCCTCTAAAAATACAACCTCTTCAACTTTATTTGTATTATTTGACAATTACTAAAATTGCCTTGATAAGCAGGCAGAATAAATTTGACGATAATTTGTTTGGGCTGTCTATTTTCTGCAAGTTTATTTACTTGGCTTTATAGCTAGCTTTTTGGAATATTTTTCCTATTTTTGCGCAAGAACAGTGATTTTTATGTTATCAGTTTAATTGTTTGGATTGCATCAAATCACAAGATTTGTTTAAATAAATGACAAAATGAATTGCAACCTTAATGTTCTACGAATTCCATAATAACCCTGATTTTATCATATACTACTCCTCTGTACCATACACATACCTATAAAATATTATAAGGTATCTTATAAATTCTACTGAGCCAAGGGATACAAGAGATGCCACGTCTCTTGGTTTTGAGGAGACTGTAAATCTTTGGAGAAATGAACATATTAGAATTGTGGAAGTTTGCATTTCACAAGGCTCTTGTGGTGCCACTGTACACAAATTCGGCTATCATGGTCTTAGTTGCAGCAAATGCGCAGTTTGTATTCAAACCCTATAGTGTTCTCGATAATATATTTCGCTGGTTTTTGATTTTTATTTAAAAGTTTTATAATTTAGTTTTATTATTATTAATTTTATATTAAATAATTAATTTTAAATACAATGTGACTTTGGAAAGATGTACTTTGATCTAATATGAAGTTCTGCTGATAAAATCTAACAACTTTTCCCATGTGTCGCAAATGACAAAACCTCCTCTATCAGCAGAACCTCATATTAGCTCAAAATATATCTATATTATTTTAATGTTTTTTTCATTAATAACTAAAAAATCTAACTACAACAATTATATTATTAAAATAATATCTAAGTAAAGATAAAATATTAATAATATGAACCTTGTGCGCGCGAAATGGTGGCCAGGACGCCTTTCCCTAGATCCCAATGCTAAGAGTTTTTATTACAAATATATTTTTTTTAAAGATAAAAATTCCTGGTGGACGGGACTCGAACTCACAAACCTCGCTATCGCGGCAATCGCTGAGCCAACCAGATTCCAGTCACCCTTCACGAATTTTGTCATTGCTTGTTATCTACTTATACACAGACGCCCTCTATTAGCTTTCTTCTATTAACTCTATACGAGTGAAGTTAGAAGTCCTAGTGTCTAATACTAGATGGCAGACGAGTCTGTTTTTTATTTTTACTTTTTTCAGTATTTTTATTTATGCATTTTTGTAAATTCCTTATTACAAATAAATAATGATAAAATAACAAATTTATTATTCAACAATCTTTCTAATATTTGTATTTTTGTTACAGGTAACATTATATTATTCGTAATCATGCCTTCAGCGTATCTTCATCGCTGTGATGGATCAGAATATGCCCAACTGCAATCGGAAATTATTCAAATAAAAATGTCACCAAAATCTTACGTAAAATTTGACTATGGCAACATTCTGCCTGAAGATTTGAAAATGTTTGAAACTAAACTTATAGTGAAAGCTGCTGAATTAACTACTAAGGCCACAAATAATAACATAAGAATGGTTTACAGTGCTGTTGATGTTAATAAGTTGTTTGACTTTTCCTCATACCACAAGAATAGAGGAGGTAGAAATAATTACTTTTTTTGTTCTGCCTCTTACTAAAATTATTTATGTTATAATATTATTCAAAAAAAAAAATACAGCTACTCTAGGCATTAAATCCAAATGTCAGAATTACTTATTTGAAATTTATCATAAAACATTAATTTAAAATACAACATAAAATATCGTAAAAGTGAAACAAAATAATTATTAGAAAACTGAACTTCAGTTTATCAGATAAAACTAAAAATGTTAATTGTATTTTATATACCTTTATGATTGTTTATCCTTTTAAAAATACTTAAACGTCCCACAAAACTATGAACAACTTATAATTTGTTGTATAATTTTGGTTAAGTAATTAGTTATTACCTTGATAGAGCTGCAGAGCTACAATATAATTAGCGTAATTAAAACTTTTGGAATTAAAAATTAAATATTAAAACTACTTTTATTATTCTTAAACTTGGTATGCCTGGTGAGGCTATAACACCCGGATTCTTAACTTCTTATTTCACATATATTTTGAATAATAAAGGTGATTAAATAGTATGGTGTATGTCACATAAATTTAATCATAATTATATGAGTTATTACATTCGAAGAAGTTTAATCGATGCGCCATTTCGTTGATCGGTGAGAATGCAAAAACTAAAGATATCTTAGATTGGAACTAGAATTGAAATCATGGCTCGGACAAAGATGGGCTACATTTTCTACAGTTAAAAACCCTCTCATACGAAACTCAATTGATTGCTGCCTCTATGTCAGAAGAGATAGACGACACACGGTTTATACTACCTGAGCCAGACAAAATATTATTATGTATTATTAGTATTACATCACTTTGGCTAAGATTATATTCAATAGGCACTTTGTATTGCCAGCGGTAGGTCAAGCATGTCCATTTTTTAAAACAATACCAAAATAAAACGTAAAAAGAATTAAATTAAACTTAAATTGTCTTGCTAGCTGTACAATTTAAACAGTTTTTTTATAAACTTTAAATTTCGGGTTCAAGAGACCTGCTTTTTCGGGGCAAACGACGATTTTTTTTAATAACCTACCATTTTGAGGGCAAAACGGAATACCTATTCAGGGCAAACAGGAAAATAATTTTTAGGGGCAAATTTTTGAGGGCTAAACCGAACAAGCCGAAAAATCGAATTCTCGTGGTAGGTACCGCCCATACAGATTTTTCAGTTTTAGTCTGCGGGGTTATGGTGCCCACATTGCTGCAAGTCTTCGACGAATTCGATAGCGCCAGACTATTTTTTTTTATTTGAACTTAATGTAGCTGGAATAGATATTTAGATTATAGGAACTTACTTACAATAGACAACATCAGGAGGCTACTTATATATATATATATATATATATATATAATCAAGAAAGAAAAGAAAGAAAGAAAAACTTTATTTTCGCTTACAACACAATTACATAGACAATTAATAGAATATATTCAAATATAATTACAAGCATTAACATATAAAATTATGATTTACCAGGAGTGTGTTGCGTGGCGACTAAAAGGTAATCAGCTCAGTATAAGCTACATCGTTCTGGGATAAAGCACTGATTTTCAGCTGACGCCTGTGTTAGAATTATAGAGAAAACTCAATGTTTACTTATAATTACAAATGTCTACAATTTTACAGGGGTGACAAAATTTTACATACAGATTCACAACTGACATTAGCTAAATACAATAAAGAATAAAAAATACCATCACGGGAATAACAAAATTGGTTATACACTAAAGTAATATATTCTATAGGTACTGTAACATAATACACGTGTAGGCAGGTTTAAATCAGAATATAACAACATCAAGATTCTATAAGCATCAACGGTCGCAAGCATACTCATACACAATATGAAAATGTGAAGAATTTGTATCACTTAATACTATTATTGTTATTATTATTATGTAATTATAATGATTATAAATTATTATTAAAGAATTATCGTTATGAATGATTATTATCATTAACAATTAAAATTAATATTATCAATTAAAATTACTATTATCCATTATTTTTATTTTTATTAATTATTATTATCAATTATTACTATTATAAATTGTTATTATTATCAATTGTTATTATTAACATTATCAATTATTATTATCACTTTCAATTATTATTATCAATTATTAATATCATTATCTATTATTATCAATAATTAATATCATTATCTATTATTATCAATTATTAATATTATTAGCAATTATTATTATCATTATCAATTATCATTATAAATATCAATTATTATTATAAAAATGTATCATTATTATTACTGTTACTCGGGATATAGTTGACTTATTAACATATATATTTTTTAATTTGGTTTTAAATTCAGTTGTCGACAATCAAATATAAATCTCAAAAAACCGCGTCATATCCATCGGCGCATGAGCTAACTTTGATACGCGTAATTGCCCTGGTGTGCTGACTTTATGGTCAATATTTAGTCTTCATATAAAATAACTGTGGTTATGAGCAATTGGATCTGTTAAAACTATCTAATCGGATTTCTCTAAGAAACACTTTTCACGTCTACCAGGGCAAGGATTAAATTATTTTTGTGTTTTTGAATATTGTGTAGTATTTTTACAATTTATTGCACATAATATGCCAGCCTTCGTAGACTAGTGGTTGCGTCTTTGACGTTGCATCCGAAGGTCGTGGGTTCGATTCCCACCTATGGCAACAAAACATTAGTACGCTTTTTCTGTACAGTTTGTCATGGTCTGGGTGTTTATAAAAATATAATATGTATTATATCGTTGCTTCTGGTATACATAGTATAAGTCTAGAGCTTAGTTTGTGACCAGAGCAATATGTGTAAATTGTCCTACATATTATTATATGCAATGTAACGTTGGGCTGAAAAGTTTGTAGCATGGAAAAATTTTTTTTTTTATAGAATTTCATTTTATTATTCAATATTAAACGGCGAATCAAATAATGATAGTGGTCATACAATTTTTCGATACCATTTTTATAGTACGATATAGACAAAATCTTTAGCCTCAAAATAGGCTTCAGTTTAGGTCATTAGCATCGGCGCTAAATTTCTGTCCAACGAGCATTCTCTTGAGGTTTACCAACAGGAAAAGTCGCTGGGGGCCAAATCTGGAGAATACGATGGATGCGGAAGCAATTCAAAGTCCAATTCATGCAATTTTGCCATCGTTTTCATTGATTTGTGACACGGTGCATTATCTTGAGGAAACAGTAATTTCTTCTTCTTCTTCAAATGGAGCCATTTCTCCACGATTTGGTCCTTCAAACGCTCCAATAACGCTATGTGATAGTCGCTGTTCATGGGTTTTTCCCTTTTTAAGATAGTCGTGAATATTATACAATGTGCATCCCAAAATGCCATAACCTTGCCTGCCGACTTTTACGTCTTTCCACGACCGACTAACTCCAAAGCGGTTCATCACGTGCTGTCCATTCGGCTGACTGTCGATTGGACTCCGGTGTGTCGTCCGATGGAGCCATATGTTTCATCCATTGTCACATATCGACGCCTTTACTTCACAAAGCAAACATTGCTCAGAATCAATAATTCGTTGTTGTTTTTGGTCGATTGTGAGCTCGCCCGGCACCTAGTTTAAACAGAGCTTTCGCATACCCAAATATTCATTTACGATATGTCCAACACATTCCTTTAATATCTTTGGGGTCTTAGCTATCTTAATCAATTTCAATTTACCGATATCCGAAATTATTTTTGATGTTTTCGTCGATAACAGTCTCTTTGGGGCGTGCATCGTTCTCTGTGCTCATTTCGCCTCGTTTAAACTTAGCAAACCACTTCACAACGGTTCATTTTCCTGGTGCAAAGTCCGAATAATATTTATCAAGCCAAGCCTTGGCTTCAATAGTTTTTTTATTTCGCCAAAAAGCAATGCTTTATTAACACACGAAATTCTTTTTTTCCATTTTTTCAAACTACGAGTAACAAAAGTTGCTTCACTCAAAATGCTATAACTCACAAACTAATAATACTACATTTGTTAAATTTATACTATATGTTAGGGCAACTAAAAATAATATATATTTAATACTAGTAGCGCCATCATGTGTCAGTCTACGAACTTTTCAGCCCACCTAATATTTTATTAGTTTTATATGAAACCCAGTTTTGAAAACAATAATCTGCAAAAACTGCGGGCCAAGTACCCTAACACACAGGACCTAGTATATGCTAGTCTTCTAATACCTACTTAGAGTAATGTATTCTACCATTAAGAACACACATTCCCACTGGCCAAATAGCGAGGGTTTGCTATTTGGCCGAGGTTTTATTAGTAGAATCGGAAATGACACAGACCGTACATTAAGTAACCTTTTATGTCCAAAAATATTTATAAACTCAGAAGAAAAAATATAAAAAACTGTGGCCCACCCAAATATATAAATAAAGAAAGAATCAATTAAGATTTGACAGAGTTATAACAATAGATTTATGTTAACTCATACCACATTTGTCGTAGCCGAGATGAGGTGGAATTTAACCCATCTACTGAAGCCGTCTAGGCGGTCTCGGGCACCGTAAGGCACACGTGATAATATATATTTTTTTAAATAATAATCATTAACGCGTGCTTTTTTTCTAATGAAGAGTTTCTCTGCTGCAGTTGTCAATTGTTGATTAAGAAATGCGTGGTCATACATAAATACTTCAAATGAAAATTGCCTCATTAAAATGTGTTAGGGTGTTTTAAAAAATATAACAACAGTACGAGTCAATGTCACTAACTTTACAATGACAATTAAAATATACTGGTATTCTATGGATCTTATCTTATCTTATCTTATTGGTTTTGGGGTTGACATCAGTCAAAAACACTTCGACCCTTTGGGATCTTTTGTGTGTTCCCCATTCCTATTATCCACACACCTCAGTATCGTCCCCAAATATGTTGTTGACATATTTAAGGACATCACCAAGGTCGATTAGCCTGTAGCTTTCTGGATCCGGATAAGCCTGTCCTAGGTATTTTATTCTTTGGATGGCCCTAGCGTCACAGTCGCACAGTAGGTGCCGCATGGATTCGGGCTCCTTACCACAGAATCTGCATGTGGGATCATCTCTTACTCCTATAGTATAGAGGTGTTTGTTGGTTGTATAGTGTCCTGAGAACACTCCCACCAGTAGCCTTATTTGACTTCTATTGAATTTCCATATCTTATCCAGGCCTATTGCCCTCATACCAATGAATTTCTTGGAATGTATAAGGCCTTGCTGCGTTAACCACCATCTTGTGTGTTTGTCCTCAGCAAACTTTTTTGAAGCATTAATGATTGTTATGTTGGGTATGCCTATAAATGGTTCAGGTCCAATTAAGGGAGTTTCCGAACCCATTTTAGCAAGTTGGTCTGCCTTTTCATTGCCTTCGATACCCATATGTCCCGGCACCCAGGCCAGTCTTACCCTGTTGTTCCTGCCGATTTTGTTCAACAGTTTAACACATTCCAAAACCAGCCCAGATCTGGTCTCATACGAGCTCAGAGCTTTAAGTGCTGCTTGGCTGTCGCTGAGAATATTTATGTTTTCTCCATGTGATCTCATGTCTAGGATCTTCTTTGCAGATACTATTATCGCATACAGTTCTGCTTGGAAAACTGTAGGGTAATGTCCCATGCTTACATGAATATCATGACCATTAGTATGTATTCCTGCACCCGTTCCTGACTGCATCTTTGATCCATCAGTATACCAGTTTTGACATTTACTGTCGGGTTTAGAACCATTTTCCCATTCGTCCCGTGACGGGAAATATGTTTTGTAGTTCCTTTTAAAGATTCGAATAGTCGAAATGTTGTCAGCGCACATTTCAAGAATCCTATCGAGATTGTTGTCAGTTTCTATCCTAGTGTGAATAGTTTGGGGCATATTTGGATACCACTCTTTATTATTCCGTAGTCGGTAAAGTGATTTCCTTGCCTCCATTTCTATTATCACGTGTAAAGGTTTAAGATTTAATAGTACCTCCATAGCTGCCGTCGGTGTTGTTTTAAAGGCACCTGAAATAGACATACATGCCAATCGTTGTAACTTAGCTAGGTCTTTTTTACAGATATCAAGCTTAGTCCGTGGCCACCACACAATACTTCCATATGTTAGTATCGGCGTTACCATGGTATTGTATATCCACTTCATTACTGTTGGTTTTAGTCCCCATGTTTTGCCATATGCCGATCGACACATAGCAAATACCCTTATTGCCCTTTTTATTAACATGTCAACATGTAGTTTCCATGTAAGGCTTTTATCTAGAGTAAGACCGAGATATTTTACGTCAGTGGACCATTGTAGTTCAGACCCGTATAACTTTAAAGAGATCAGTCCCGTTAGGTCTCTTTTCCTTGTGAACAGCAATGCTGAAGTTTTACTCGGGTTTATTGACAGATGTTGAGAGTTACACCATTCTTCAACAGTTCCCAGAGCCTTTTGTGCTACACTTATTGTTGTGCCTACAAATTTACCGTTTACCATTATAACTAGGTCATCAGCATATCCTACTGTATAATATGGGCCAACGTTTAGTTTTGTTAGAATTGAGTCTACAACAAGGCTCCACAGCAAAGGAGAAAGTACTCCACCCTGTGGACATCCTTTGGTTGTAGTTATCATCATTTCATCTCCGAGTAGTTGTGATATAACCATTCTACTCCTAAGCATATTTTGTATCCATCTACAAATGGTTGATTCTATGCCATGGTGTTTTAAGGCATTGTCAATGCCTTCAAAAGTTGTGCGATCAAATGCTCCTTCTATGTCTAAGAATATGCCTACGCATACCTCCTTGTTCTCTAAAGCCATCTCGGCTTTATGAACGACATGATGAAGCGCGGTTTCAGTTGACTTTCCTTGTTGATAGGCACATTGAAGTCTGTGAAGAGGTGTCCTTGTTAGTGGGCCCTCCCTAATGTGTCTATCCAGTATTTTTTCTAATATCTTTAATAAGAAAGATGATAGACTAATAGGTCTAAACGACTTGGGTTCTTCGTAGGTTACTTTACCTGGCTTCGGTATGAATACTACCTTAACCATCCTCCACTGCTTTGGTGTGTAACCAAATGCAATGGATGCTTTGAAGAGTCTGCTAATGTGGGAGTTTAGTATTGGCAGCCCCCTTTGTAGTAGAATGGGATATATTTCATCTGGACCCGGAGATTTATAAGGTTGGAAATTGCTCAGGGCCCATTTGATTTTATGTTCGTCTACTATTTTTTTCGCAGTTTCCCAGTCTCGTTTGGTGGTATGTACTGCCTGGTCGTTGACAGTGTTTAGGTTGTCTACCTTGTTGTTTGTGATAATCGATCCTGGAAAGTGTGTTTTAAACATAATTTCCAACGTACCCTTCCCAGTCTCCATTAGCTTACCGTTTTCGTCCTTTACCATCATAAGTGGGTTGGCTTTCGTAGTAGCCATTGCCTTTGTCAGTCTCATGATGCCGGGTATTGATTCTATCGATTCGCAATGGTTTTTCCATGCCTGTCTCTTAGCTTTCCGTACTGCTTTATTATACTCTGTTAATAAACGTGCATACTCACTAAAATCTTTTTTTTGCTTTCGCGACATTGAAAGCCTTACGAGTTACCTTGCGTAGTTTAGCTAAATCCTGATTCCACCATGGGACCTTTTTCGCTAGAATATTTTTTTCCGGACAATTGTTAGTCCATGCCGTCTTGATTGCAGTACCAATCCTGTCAGCTTCGAATTCTATATCTATAGTGGAATTGAGCTTACCTTTTTTGTTTCCTAGTTCTACCTTTAGATCACTGTAGTAATTTTTCCAGTCGGTGTTCCTAGGATTCCTTCTCTGTACGGTTACAATGTTATGTTTCATCATGTACCTAAAGCATATATATCTGTGATCAGAAAGAGATGTTTCATTAGACACATGCCAGTTATCTATGTTAGAGAATGTGTTCCTAGAAGTTATTGTAATATCTAACACCTCAGCCCTTTTTGCATTAATAAATGTTGGCCTGTTACCTTTATTTAATATTAATAAGGAAGAACTTACAAGATATTCTAATAGTTTCTCCCCTCTTGAGTTGTTGTCCGTGCTTCCCCAGACAACATGATGAGCGTTTGCGTCACATCCCATAATGAGGTGTTCATTGCTGCTAGAGCGTCTTTGTATTAGCTCCTCAATTCTAGGTGTAACGGGCTCCTTGTCTTCATATGGAAGGTAGGCTGAAGCTATTAATGTTTCCTGCCTGCCCTCTCCTGATATGATTTTTATTGTAGTAAGATCCCTGTGACAGAAATTAGTTAGTGTTGTTGCATGTATGCCATGTCTGACATAAATGCAGGTTCTAATATTCCCATCATTAGCTTGATGTAAATGACCACCTATATTATTCAAGCCTTTAACTATTCCTTTATAAAGGTATGGTTCCTGTATTAAAGCTACATCATATTGATTTGCCATAAGTGCTCGTGCCAAAAGGGCAGTCGCCGATTTACAGTGGTGTAAATTAATTTGTACAAAATTTAGGTACCTTTTATATGAGTCCATCTTTCTTGATGATCCCTTGTGATTATGTTTGTTTAGTGTTAGTTTTATATGTAAGTGAATGTGTGGTTAAGTTGTAAATATGTAATTTAAGTGTGTGTGTATAAAGTTTAGTTTATGTGTGTTTGTGTCTGGGTCTTTGTGTGTTTAGGGATTTTTTGGGACCTCCATAGGGCCCTCCTCTGCTCCTGACATCTCCGACTGCTCCCCCTGTTCGCTCAGTTCCAGGTCGACCAGTCCCTCCAGCAATTCTGCTGTTCTCACCGAGGTGGTAGGTGATGTAGGGTCTTCCACCTTTCCAGCAGATTGCTTTTCCGAGTCCTTGACGTCCTCCTCCGGCTTCTTTTCCTCGAGAAGCTTGAAGAAGTCCCTCTCCAAACCGGTTTTTATGTGGTAACCCTTTTCGCGGATCACCTCAGCGGAGTCGTGGTCCATAAGGACGATTCGTCTCACGTTGAGGCCCTCCACGATTGTGTCAACCACTCTCCAGAGATCGGTGTTCAAGGCCGGGTTGAGTTTTTGAGTTAACCTGAGTATGCTCTCCAACTCAACCTCACCCTTGTACACCGATCTTCAGGCCATTTTGACCGGTTTAGGCAGGTCCTTTGCCTCTATCACCTTGAGGGTAATCGGCCCGAGCTTTCTGCCGTTTAAGGTACACAGCCATTTGGTAGAGGACTGGTCTAGGCATAGAATATGAGCTACTCCTCCAGCTAGCCCATTCATGTCGATGTCAGGACAGGGCTCCGCTTCTAGGATTAATCCATAAAGTAGCTCCCTTATCCTGACATAGTCCTCCTGCTTAAGCATTGTCTTTGGGTACGAATCCGTGGTGATAGCCATTTTCGTACCCGTCAGTGCCTCTTTGTATGACCCTTGCGTCTTTACCCTTTTGGGGTCACCAGCAGGATCTCTCTTTTCATCGCTCACTTCGCGAGGCCTTTTGGACTGCCCTGCTCGTGGCGACGCTTTGTCCTGCGCCTGCTGCTTCTGGAGCCTCTGGAAGCGTCGCTTGGCAGAACCATTTTTTTTCCCCGAGTGTGAAGGGCCTTGCTGCGGGTGCGGTTTCCCTGAGGGAACACTTTTTATTGGCGGTCTCGCAAGTTTCCCTCCGGTTTTGCCAATTACGCTATCTTTAGCACCTTCCATGTTTCTAATTGGTCTGTGAACAACAGGATTAGTAACACTGGCGCCCTGGCTTCTGGATGGACCTTTGTTATCTCTACTAGTTGCAACAGCCGTGCAGTGTGGTCCGCCCGAGGAGTGACCCTTATTCCCAATACTGGGTTTAATGGCCCCTTCCTTGTGCCCACCATGACGCACTTCATTGCCACTCGTAGAGGCCACGGTGGCCCCATCCTTCAGCTTACTGTCTGACAGACCTGTGCTACCGTTGCCGGTAGCGGTGGCCCGTCCCTTTGGTTGAGTGCTTTCTACAGCCTTTGTGCTATGCGCCTTTGCCTCCTCCGCAGAGGAAACCTCAGCCTTAGGGGCTGACTTGGTTTTTTTTAAAGAAAAAAAATCCATGGGTAATTAGAGTTGATTTCATCCCATTAGCTCCCCACCCTCCACGGAGCCCTCAACGTCGGGGATGCTTATAAAAGCACCAGGGCTACTAACGGGATATAGTCCCCCAATGTATGTTATTCGCGAGACTGAACAGTGCATGAAACCAGACATGCACTGCCGCCTGTAAACCCCATACACCAGAGGGCTCGCCTGGCGGCCGTCTGACGGACACCGCAGCCGATTGATCACAGTTGGCTATTCTGCGACCGCCCGTGTTGGAAGAAATCCGGACCAAAGTGGTGTGTTGCAGTCAGGAAACAACCTCCACAGGCCTCCTTTCCACTCAACCACCAGGACTCCTTCATCCTTCCTTACGGGTCCCCGCGCACGGCACAAACACGCGGGTGAGCATTGTGTGTACATATATATATTACTATAGATAAGCGCTCACTACTCGTCTACAGCGAAGTGTACTGTATATATATATAAGGAATGACGGTGAGGAGTTGTGGGTAGGTATTATCATATACTATTATATGAAAATGTGAAAAAGTGTAATATAATATTAAGTACATAAATATATAAATATTAATACATACACATTTATTTATGCATATATATTTATAAAGCCATCTCCATTGTCCGGAGCCCCTCTCCGAGTGAGAGGTGCCCCTGCCTGGTTGCATTGAGGGATGCTCCGCAGGAAAGGAGTAGTTATACCAATAAATGCATATATAATATATAAAGCGTTTTCCTACGGCCAGGCTGTGCAGTGCGCCCGATATACTCTGCTATTGCCGGTGTTATGAGGTGGATGATATGTGCACGAAGCTCATTGGCCGACAACATTGCCCAGGGGGGATGACCCGCATAAGGCAGGTTCACCACCAAGCAGTCCCGTCCACCCCTGCAAGGTTCCGCATTCTGTAGAACGCACAACCCCGCAGTAGCGGCCTAAGATAGTGGTGGCGACGTGGACATGTATATTCGGACTTTAGGTGTGCGTCTGGTAGTCCAACTTCGTGTACTTGGACGTACCTACGCTAGCGGCCAAGATAGCCCACACCTACTTTCCCCCCCATATATATATGGATACGCTAACTTGCATTATTGACCTGACGCCAATCAACGCATGCGTCCCCTTACTATTGCATTCTCTAATCACTCGCAGCTTTCGCACGGCTGAGGTTTTGCGTTCCAACATACATCGATTAACATTTTTAAAAAAGCTAAAAATTAACATTATTTACTTACTTGTGATATAATTCGCTAGAATTTTGTTTGTTGATGTTTTTACTTTGATTCTTACACCAAATCACAGCGCAATGAGGCATTTCTAACGATTTAATATTAATGTTTATTCCGCAACGTACGAAGAGCAACTGGCGGCCGATTGCGCTCATATGTGCGCGCAACGCATTTCTTTGCCACGACTATTATTATTACTACCGTCTCTAGGAGTGGGCAGCGCGCGGCGATTCCGTGCTCTGTGAGTTGCCCTAACATTCAAAAGTCACTTGTATAAATTTGGCAGATGTCGTACTATTAGTTTGTGAGTTATAGCATTTTGAGTGAAGCAACTTTTGTTACTCGTAGTTTGAAAAAATGGAAAAAGGCAATTTCGTGTGTTAATAAAGTATTGCTTTTTGGCGAAAAAAAAAAACTATTGAAGCCAAGACTAGTTCTGTAAATTGGTCCAATACTTACAGTGATGGTTATGGATGTTATCCCGCAGCCAACTTTCGAGCTGGTTAAAAGAGATCGGTACATACGGCTCAGGTCCGACCGGAATTGTAGCTTATCCTGTTTTTGCTAGTTCGTCACCTGCATCGTTACCAAGTGAGTTGTTGTGCTCTTTAATTCACTGGAGGAAGATCTTATTTTTGGCTGTTTTGTCTCCAGTGCGTAGAGATATTGTTTAACCAGACTTGAGTTTACCAGTCTGATTTTTTAATGCTAGTAGTACGGCTGAGCTATCTGATAGAATACTAATGCCCTGTTATTATATCTTTTTTGCGCTCACTGCCGCGGTTGCTTCTATAATGGCTATGCACTCTGTTTGAAAGAAAGTTTTAAAGTTCTGTTTAGTAAGGGTAGTATATAGATTGGTGACATTGACTCGTACTGTTGTTATATTTTTTAAAACACCCTTACACATTTTAATGAGGCAATTTTCATTTGAAGTTTTTATGTATGACCACGCATTTCTTAATCAACAATTGACAACTGCAGCAGAGAAATTCTTCATTAGAAAAAAAGCACGCGTTAATGATTATTATTTAAAAAAATATATATTATCACGGGTGCCTTACGGTGCCCGAGACCGCCTAGACGGCTTCAGTAGATGGGTTAAATTCCACCTCATCTCGGCTACGACAAATGTGGTATGAGTTAACATAAATCTATTGTTGTAACTCTGTCAAATCTTAATTGATTCTTTCTTTATTTATATATTTGGGTGGGCCACAGTTTTTTATATTTTTTCTTCTGAGTTTATAAATATTTTTGGACATAAAAGGTTACTTAATGTACGGTCTGTGTCATTTCCGATTCTACTAATAAAACCTCGGCCAAATAGCAAACCCTCGCTTCTTGGCCAGTGGGAATGTGTGTTCTTAATGGTAGAATAGATTACTCTAAGTAGATATTAGAAGACTAGCATATACTAGGTCCTTTGTGTTAGGGTACTTGGCTCGCAGTTTTTGCAGATTATTGTTTTCAAAACTGGGTTTCATATAAAACTAATAAAATATTAGGTGGGCTGAAAAGTTCGTAGACTGACACATGATGGCGCTACTAGTATTAAATATATATATTATTTTTAGTTGCCCTAACATTTAAAAGTCACTTGTATAAATTTAACAGATGTAGTATTATTAGTTTGTGAGTTATAGCATTTTGAGTGAAGCAACTTTTGTTACTCGTAGTTTGAAAAAATGGAAAAAAAGAATTTCGTATAAATAAAGCATTGCTTTTTGGCGAAAAAAAATCTATTGAAGCCAAGGCTTGGCTTGATAAATATTATTCGGACTTTGCACCAGGAAAATGAACCGTTGAGAAGTGGTTTGCTAAGTTTAAACGAGGCGAAATGAGCACAGAGAACGATGCACGCCCCAAAGAGACTGTTATCGACGAAAACATCAAAAGTCCTAAAAATAATTTCGGATATCCGTAAATTGGAATTGATTAAGATAACAGAGACCCCAAAGATATTAAAGGAATGTGTTGGACATATCGTGAATGAATATTTGGGTATGCCAAAGCTCTGTTTAAACTGGGTGCCGCGCGAGCTCACAATCGACCAAAAACAACAACGAATTGTTGATTCTGAGCAGTGTTTGAAGCTGTTCAATTGTAATAAACCCTAATTTTTGCGTTGATATGTGACAATGGATGAAACATATGACTCCATCATTTCACACCGGAGTGCAATCGACAGTCAGCCGAGTGGACTGCACGTGCGCTTTAGAGTTAGTCGGTCGTGGAAAGACGTAAAAGTCGGCAGGCAAGGTTATGGCATCAGTATTTTAGGATACGCATTGTATAATATTCATAGCGTTAATGGAGCGTATGAAGGACGAAATCGTGGAAAAATGGCTCCATTCGAAGAAGAAGAAATTGCTGTTTCATCAAGATAATGCACCGTATCACAAATCAATGAAAACGATGGCAAAATTGCATGAATTGGGCTTAGAATTGCTTCCGCATCCATCGTATTCTCCAGATTTGGCTCCCAGCGACTTTTCCTGTTGGTAAACCTCAAGAGAATGCTCGTTGGACGGAAATTTAGCGCCGATGCTAATGACCTAAACAGAAGCCTATTTTGAGGCTAAAGATTTTGTCTATATCGTACTATAAAAATGGTATCGAAAAATTGTATGACCACTATCATTATTTGATTCGCCGTCTAATATTGAATAATAAAATGAAATTCTATAAAAAAAATTTTTTTCCATGCTAGCCTACGAACTTTTCAGCCCAACGTTACATTGCAGATGATGTGCAACAAATTTTGTAAAAATACTACACAATATTCAAAAACTCAAAAATAATTTAATCCTTGCCCTGGTAGACGTGGAGTGTTTCTTAGAGAAATTCGATTAGATAGCTTCAACAGATCCAATTCCTCATAACCACAGTTATTTTATATGAAGACTAAATATTGACCATAAATTTAGCACACCAGGGCAATTACGCGCACCAAAGTTAGCTCATGCGCCGATGGATATGACGCAGTTTTTTGAGATTTATATTTGATTATATATATATATATAAGTACCCTCCCGATGTTGTCTATTGTAAGTAAGTTCCTGTAATCTAAATATCTATTCCAGCTACATTAAGTTGCAGGCCGAAAATTAAAAAAAATGGTCTGGCGCTATCGAATTCGTCGAAAACTTACAGCAATGTGGGCACCGTAAACCCACAGACTAAAACTGCAAAATCTGTATAGGCGATACCTACCATGAGAATTCGATTATTCGGCTTGTTCCGTTTAGCCCTCAAAAGTTTGCCCCTAAATATTATTTTCCTGTTTGCCCTTAATAGGTATTCCGTTTTGCCCTCAAAATAGGTTATTAAAAAAAATCGTCGTTTGCCCCGAAAAAGCAGGTCTCTTAAACCCGAAATTTAAAATTTGTATTTTAAAAAAAATGTTTAAATGGTACAGCTAGCAAGACAATTTAAGTTTAAATAATATTGTAGAAAATGTAGCCCATCTTTGTCCGAGCCATGATTTCAATTCTAGTTCCAATCTAAGATATCTTTAGTTTTTGCATTCTCACCGATCAACGAAATGGCGCATCGATTAAACTTCTTCGAATGTAATAACTCATATAATTGTGATTAAATTTATGTGACATACACCATACTTTTTAATCACCTTTATTATTCAAAATATATGTGAAATAAGAAGTTAAGAATCCGGGTGTGATAGACTCACCAGGCATACCAAGTTTAAGAATAATAAAAGTAGTTTTAATATTTAATTTTTATTTCCATAAGTTTTAATTACGTTAATTATATTGTAGCTCTGCAGCTCTATCAAGGTAATAACTAATTACTTAACCAAAATTATACAACAAATTATAAGTTGTCCTTAGTTTTGTGGGACGTTTAAGTATTTTTAAAAGGATTAAGAATCATAAAGGTATATAAAATACAATTAACATTTTTAGTTTTATCTGATAAAATGAAGTTCAGTTTTCTAATAATTATTTTATTTCACTTTTACGATATGTTGTATTTTAAATTAATGATTCATGATAAATTTCAAATAAGTAATTCTGACATTTGGATTTAATGCCTAGAGCACCTGATTTTTTTTAGTATAATATTATAACAGGAATAATTTTAGTAAGAGGCAGAACAAAAGTATTTTTTTTTACCTCCTCTATTCTTGTGGTATGAGGAAAAGTCAAATAACTTATTAACATCAACAGCACTGTAAACCATTCTTATGTTATTATTTGTGGCCTTAGTAGTTAATTCAGCAGCTTTCACTATAAGTTTAGATTCAAACATTTTCAAATCTTCAGGCGGAATGTTGCCATAGTCAAATTTCACGTAAGATTTTGGTGACATTTTTATTTTAATAATTTCCGATTGCAGTTGGGCATATTCTGATCCATCACAGCGATGAAGATACGCTGAAGGCATCATTACGAATGATATAATGTTACCTGTAACAAAAATACATATATTAGAAAGATTGTTGAATAATAAATTTGTTATTTTATCATTATTTATTTGTAATAAGGAATTTATAAAAATGCATAATTAAAAATACTGAAAAAAGTAAAAATAAAAAACAGACTCGTCTGCCATCTAGTATTAGAAACTAAGACTTCTAACTTCACTCGTATAAGAGTTATTAGAAGAAAGCTAATAGAGGGCGTCTGTGTATAAGTAGATAACAAGCAATGACAAAATTCGTGAAGGGTGACTGAAACTTGGTTGGCTCAGCGGTTGAGCGCCTTGCCGCGATAGCGAGATTCGTGGGTTCAGTCCCGCCACCAGGATTTTTTTCATTGCATTTTTATCTTTAAAATTTTTATATAAGATTATCCTATCAAGGAATTTATAAAAATGCATATATATAAAATACTGATAAAAGTAAAAACAAAAATCAGACTCCTCTGCCATCTAGTTTAGAAACTAAGACTTCTAACTTCACTCGTATAAGAGTTATTAGAAGAAAGCTAATAGAGGGCGTCTGTGTATAAGTAGATAACAAGCAATGACAAAATTCGTGAGGGCTGACTGGAATCTGGTTGGCTCAGCGATTGCCGCGATAGCGAGGTTCGTGGGTTCGAGTCCCGCCCACCAGGAATTTTTATCTTTAACCCTAGAAGCCTTATCTACGCCTGCGAGGCGTACACGCAATTGAAAATTCTTTATCCCTTTCTAACGGGTGAAGTTAGCGCCTGGTGCTGTTTAGACATCCCAGTGGCCAATGGGAGCTTGTCAATAGTGTTTGTGTCGTTAAGCTAAGTTCCACTATTTTTGACTTATTGAGGTGCTGTACGCCTGCGAGACGTATGTTTAGGCTTTGTGTAACTTTTAAAAAAATGTCAAAGATTATTCATGGAACATTATGTGCAATAACTTGTTCATATCTGTGCCACTGGTTAAAAATCTACTTCAGCAGCCTACTAGGTACTCTAGATTCTAGTAGGCACTATTTAGATCACCACCTGTAGTTGTCAGTTGTATGTTTTGATTTGAATTCATTGGCCTTCTGCAACTTGTATTTTAAAAGCCAAAACCTATAAAAAAGTATACCTCTTATCCTCTTGTGATGTCAATGCAGTAAATAATAATACAAGTGGCAAACCAGACATGATTATTTTTTACAACTAAGCAAATGGAGTTCTACTTCTTCTGCTTAGTTGTAAAAAATATAATCATTCAATAAAATATGTTATTCAATATCGTGTAGCCGCAAGGCTAACAGATGGTCAATGGCTGTATTCCACGGCATCCTGCCATGGGTTTCATTAGTTATGCTGCGATTTACGACCGCAACATGTTCAGAAATAAAAATAAAAAACCCTTTATAGGGAATTAATGAAGAAAGTCAGCACAGATTTGGTCAAGCCTTGGATGAAGAAGTGACTTGAGCTCCTACTAATAGATTTATATGAAAAAATATAAGCCAAATTATCAAAAAACCTATCGATGCAGGTAATGAACGTCAGACAGGAGAATTCAGAGCCTAAAAAATTTAAATACTGCGCCTTTTGCCCCTACAAAAAATAATATGTCGAAATTAGGGTAAAAAAAATATGAATATTGTGAACACATATTTGCTATCTGTGCAGATTGCTCTATAATAATAGCTATTCATTAAAAGATTGCCGATTACTTTTAATATGTATCCTAATAATAAGTATTTGATGTTAAAAATGATTAAAAAAAAAAAAAACATATTTCAGTTGATTTCTCAGAAGTTGATTTTTTAGTTTGAACATTAGGTATTGTAGCCGCGGTTGCGCGTATATCGCAGGTCTACCGGTTTTTGAGGCTTTTATGATGCGTAGATCACGGGATTAATTTATTTTAATTTTTATAAGAGAAACCACTTGCTTCACAGAAAAACAATTAGTTTATTAACTTATGAAATTGTACAAAATCGTAGGTAGTAGAACATTTTTGCTGGTAAAATTAAGTTAGGAGTTACAGCCTTCGCTTTGATGATTTTACAGGCGCTGTAATGATATTTCGGAGGTAAATTAGTCGTATGTTCCTGAACATGCCCGGGGCCTTGAAAGCACCAGCTTTCGAAATCTCTGCTCAGGTTGAAATTATTAAGTCGGTAAATCATCAACGAAGGGACAGATCTTGGTGTAGGCTCGTCTCACGATGCCCGTTGCTGTGCGTATATCTGCCACCCTACAGATACCGTCTTTGCCAGGTATAGTCTTCACTACTCGTCCTAAATGCCATCTCAGTGGTGGCAAGTTGGTATCCTTGATGAGAACCATCGCATTGGGCTGAAGGTCGGCAGTGTTCTGCCTCCACTTCGCTCGGGTCTGTAACTCGGAAATATACTCCTTGGCCCAGCGTGACCAGAAGTGTTGGCGAATCTGCTCCAGTCTCTGATACCGTGAGAGACGATGTGTAGGCGTCTCAGCGAGGTCAGCGACAGCGGGCGCGGTAAGCGGACGACCGACCAGGAAGTGAGCTGGGCTAAGAGGAAGAAAGTCTCCAGGGTCTGTGGAAAGAGGAGTCAAAGGTCGGGAGTTGAGGACGGCTTCTATTTGTGCTAACACCGTACTAAACTCCTCAAATGTAAGATGCGCGTTTCCTACAACACGGCGTAAGTGGTATTTACATGATTTTACTCCCGCTTCCCACAGGCCACCGAAATTAGGCGAATAAGGGGGGATAAAACTAAATTTTATTTGTTCACTAGTTGCATAATCTTTTATTTCTGATTTACAATTTAATAAAAATTCAGCAAACTCATTTTTAAGACCTACAAAGTTCCGACCATTGTCAGAAAAAATCTCGAGCGGTTTTCCACGCCTTGAGATAAAACGCTTTAACGCTAGTACGTAAGCATCAGTTGAAAGGTCACTAACGAGCTCCAAATGTATTGCGCGTGTGACAAAACATATAAATAGGCAAATATATGCCTTGGTAGTTTTAGAGCCCTTACCTTTGCGATTCAGAATGAGCATTGGTCCTGCGTAATCGACCCCACTACGAAGAAACGGATAAGTCTGAGTGATTCGTTCTTTAGGCAAATTACCCATCATAGGCGATAACGTTTTACCTCTCATGCGTTTACAAATGACACAATTATGCACCACCTTCCGAGCTAAGTTTCTGCCACCTATAGGCCACCACGCTTCGCGCAGATGAAATAGTAAGGCCTGCGGAGCCGCGTGAAGCATTTGCATGTGTACGTGACGAAACAATAGCTCTGAAAAATAATGTTTACTAGAAATTAATATAGGGTGTTTTTTAGTATAATTAAAATCAGGTGCATTATCGAGACGACCACCGATTCGTATAATGTTATCTTTATCTAAAAATAAATTTAAGTTGTCTAAACTATGTTTATTTTTTATATTTTTTTTTATACTTTTAGACAATAACTTGTATAAGTCAGGAAATGACTCGATTTGACTAAACCTAACTAACGTCTTTTCAGCTTCCTCCAATTCACTAATATTTATGATGCCCGTGCGCTTACTACTTATATTGCGTGTATTATTTATAAAACGTAACAAGTATGCGACGGCGCGTCTCATACGATTTAATTGTGAAAAGCGTCTGAAAGTAAAATAAAAAGGCTGATTTTCCTTACTATCGGCTACAAATGAAATAACACTAGACTTTATTTCAGGCAAATCATTAGTCAATCGAGTACTATTGAAATGAGGAATATCCTCGCATTTAAATTTATTATTATGAAGAAACTCCGGACCCTCCCACCACAGTGTGGATGATGAGAGGTCTCGTAGTCCGACTCCGCGGGAGACCAAATCCGCAGGATTTGTGTTACCTCTAACATGACACCACGGAAGTTCCTTTGTCAATTCATGTATTTCTGCGGTTCTATTTTGAACAAATGTTTTTAATAGGTTAGGAGCCATTCGTAACCAACCTAACACTATAGTTGAGTCCGTCCAAAACATGACATTATTAAATCGACAAGATAAAGAGTTTCGTACTTTATCGTATAATCTAGCACCCAGTAACGCTCCACATAATTCTAGGCGGGGTATGCTAACTGGTTTTAAGGGTGCCACCTTGCCCTTCGCAATGAGCAACCTTACTGATACCGTATCATCATGGCCAACCGTACGCACGTATATGCAGCTGCCGTATGCTGTTTGTGATGCATCTGTAAAGACGTGCAGTTCCATATACGCAGGGTTATAACCCATGACATGTCGAGGTACACGAATGGTATTGAGCACAGACAAAGACGACGCGAACTGGTTCCAGACACGCGTGACGTCAATGGGCAGCGCCTCGTCCCAATCTATCCTCAATAACCACAATTGTTGCATTAAGACCTTAGCTTGCATTATTGTCGGGCTGAGTAGCCCTAGTGGGTCAAATATTTGCGATACATTTGACAATATTAATCGCTTAGTAACACTTTGATTAATATTTTTATATTGAGTATTAAAATGAAATTGATCACATAAATGATACCAACCTATACCTAAAGTTTTAGTGTTAGCATTTTCATTTAGCGTAAAATTTACAGAAATATCAGATGAACTATTATAATGTGAATTGTCGGGAATAAAATTATATATCCACTTGCGTAATGGAAAGCAACCACGTTGTAATGTACTTGCAACTTGATCACATAGTTTTAACAATTCATATTTGTCATCCATACCTGTTATCATGTCATCGACGTAGAAGTCACGATTAATAATCCTCTGGATGTCGGGATGTGTACTTTCCAGACCCAGCTGCTTTAAACACCTTACGCTTAAAAATGGTGCAGAAGCAGTTCCGTATGTGACGGTGTTAAGTCTATAAATACCTAACTGCTGCGAAGGCTCGTCGCGCCAGATGATTAATTGAAGATCACGTTGATCGTCGGCTACCAAACACTGACGATACATTTTTTCGACATCCCCGCAGGCTACATATCGATGTTGCCTAAAACGTAGAAGGATGTCGACTAAATCACCCTGTATAGGTGGACCTACTAGTTGTATGTCGTTAAACGATATACTGCTACTAGTGGTGGCGCTTGCGTCGAACACGACACGCAACTTGGTTGTGGTGCTGTGTTCACGAAATACGCCGTGATGCGGCATAAAGTAATATGGAGACTTGTAGGTATTAACGCGTGACATATGACCTAGGCTCTCATATTCTTTAATAAAGTCTGAATATAAACGCTTATATTCAGGCGAGCGCTGCAAACGCTTTTCCAGCGCTAAAAAGCGTCGTTCTGCTTGAGGAAACGATTCTCCTAAAGTGTCGGGTGATTGTTTATAAGGAATGCGTACACAGAACCTTCCATCAGCATTTTGCGTAGTAGTCTGACAGAAGTGCTCCTCGCAAGCACGCTCCTCATCCGTGCGCGTATCCCACACCTGAGAAACTTCCTCAAGTTCCCAGAACTTTCTCAATTGCGCGTCTATTGATTGTGATAAATTACACTGGATGTCCTTATTATTGCGCGAATTATAATATATAGGACCCGAAATAATCCAGCCTAATTTGGTACTTTGTAAAAATGGGCCATTACGTAACCTCATTTTGCCATCATTCAATAGATTCCAAAATTGGTCTGCGCCTATTAATATGTCAATAGTTTTGGAGTCTAAGAAATCTGGATCAGCCAGCTGTATGCCGTCTGGGATACAGAACTGTGCGCGTGATTCACATACGGCCGGCAGCGTGGAAGTTATGTGCTGTAACACAAAACATTGTAAACTAAAAGTGTAGGTATTAATATGTGATTTTATTTCTATAACACAGGTTTCAGTACACTGAGTCACAGTTTCACCTACACCCCGAATTTCGTGAGTGGACTGTATTAATTGCACGCCTAATAAATTGCATAATGATTTGGTTATAAAACATCGTTGACTCCCGTTATCAAGGAGCGCGCGGACAATATGAAAAGAACCATTTGTATCTGCGATCTCAACTATCGCAGTAGACAATAACACAGGTTGCACACTTGCGAATTGCGTATAGTTATGTTTCTGCGTATGTGTGTGTGCCTTGTTTACATTAACAGCTGAGAGGTCCCTATCACTGAAAGGATAAATTACGTCATAGGAGAGGGGATGCGCGGAGGCAGATTTTTTCAAACCACCTTCATTTACAGTATGGAATGTTACTGATAGGTCGACCGCGCTATCGTCATGAATTAGCGAGTTATGTTTTTTATTGCATTTTCTGCATGAACCGAACACGCAGGTATCCAGAGAGTGTCCCGAACGTAAACAGTTTTCGCATAAATTGTTATCTTTAATTAGTTTTAATTTAGATTTTAAGTCAGTGTTAATAAATTTGTGACATGAATAAAGTGGGTGGTAAAGATTGCACATAATGCATAATCCTTTATTTTTAATCTTAGGTTTACGTTCGGATCGCTCATTGGACGAGACATTGCATTGAGTAGTATTAGTAAACGACTTTGAGTGTTTTTTATTATCATATTCTTTGCTATGTGTTAAGTTCAATGTTTCTAACATATCTGCCCTATCTTTTAGAAATTTAATTATGTCATCAACCTTTAAGGTATTTTTTGACAATGCCATACTTTTATATTGCTCCCACTCGCGCTCAGTAGTTTTATCTAGCTTCGACACTATTATATACATGACCAGGGTGTCCCAGTGCTCTGTGGGTTCACCTAGGATTTTTAATGCGCGTAGATTTTTTAAAATTGTGTCTATGAGTTTTCGTATGAAAGGAGATGACTCTTTATTCAAAGGTTGCAATGTAAACAAAGCCTTAACATGATTATGAATTAATAACCTATTATTATTATACCTATTAAGTAGTAGCTCCCAGGCTACTATATAGTTGTCAGACGAAAACTCAATAGAATCTATAACTAACTCAGCGCTTCCTTTCAATGAAGATTTTAAATAATGATACTTTTAAATATTACTAATGTCTGTGGAATTATGTACCAGTGATATAAACGTATCTCTAAATTCTAACCAATGCTCAAACGAACCGTCAAAGGTGGGCATAGAAATAATAGGTAAACGAACAGACCTTAATTTATTATTATTATTAGTATAGTCAGAGCTTAGAGGGTCAGCACCGTTGGTGAGTATGGACTCCGCCTGAGCGAGTGTACCGTAGTAACTATCTTCAAACTGCTCGCGCTGATTTAGTTGATCATCAATGTCACATTCCTGCACATTCTCTTCCAGCTTAGTTTGAAGATCGTTGAACTCGGTAAACAAGCTGGCAGCGCCCTGTATACGGAGCTTTAAATCTATTTTATTTTGCGGTAATAAACCCCCCTCTAAATCTATATTATTTAGATAATTTGCAAATTTAGTGAGCCTGCCTTTGATTATCCCACGCTTTCTGACTAGGTCACGAACTATACGGTTAGAAATATCATCACTAATACTATTACTAGGGGATCTAGACTTTGTAGGTACACTAACTGCGTCTAACGACATTTTGTGGCCAGTGACAAGCGAAAGTACTCACGGTTAACCTAGGAATGCAGTTGACAAGAGCCAAACACGTTCAGCTGATGCAGACTGCAGCCCCGATGGCCGGGCGGTAGGTCGACGGCTAAGCACACCGATGTTTCACATGCGTATATTCACTGAAATCAGTATGGAGGCACGGTATTAAAACAAGAGAAGACTAGGAAGGTTGGGATAACACGGAACAGTCGGTCGTACCGATTTGCGCGTATATTCTCGTATCGACGTGGAGACTTCCTGATATCCAAATCCTCTTCGTTGCGTAACAGGTAAAGACTTCTTCTAATTCTTCGTGATGAACGTGCCAGATGGTTGTCGTTGTAGTGTACAGAGATCCCTTTAAATGGTCGAAGTAGTTCCCGGAATCCTTGCCTCAATGCGTACGTGTATCCAAAGGTCGCCGAAATCTTCGTATTTATTTGGTGAGGAGGACCAGCATGTAGCCGCGGTTGCGCGTATATCGCAGGTCTACCGGTTTTTGAGGCTTTTATGATGCGTAGATCACGGGATTAATTTATTTTAATTTTTATAAGAGAAACCACTTGCTTCACAGAAAAACAATTAGTTTATTAACTTATGAAATTGTACAAAATCGTAGGTAGTAGAACATTTTTGCTGGTAAAATTAAGTTAGGAGTTACAGCCTTCGCTTTGATGATTTTACAGGCGCTGTAATGATATTTCGGAGGTAAATTACTCGTATGTTCCTGAACAGGTATTTTTATTTATTTTCTTGTAATAAATAACTGTGAGTATAGTGTTTATTAATAAAAGTATGTTTTATTATAAATTATATCCTAACCTTACATTTCCTTTAAAAAATATATATATAATTAGGTATATTTAAGCTTACAGGCGATCTTTAATATATATACGCCTCAGAGACGTATGTTAAGGCTTTATGTACCTCCGAAATAGATTAGGCTTCTAGGGTTAAAAAAATATATATTTGTAATAAAACAGAAACTCCTAGCATTGGGATCTAGGGAAAGGCGTCCTGGCCACCATTTCGCGCGTACAAGGTTAATATTATTAATATTTTATCTTTACTTAGATATTATATTAATAATATAATTGTTGTAGTTAGATTTTTTGGTTATTAATAAAAAAAACATAAAAATAATATAGATATATTTTGGGCTAATATGAGGTTCTGCTGATAGAGGAGGTTTTGTCGTTTGCATGACACATGGTTCCATGGGAAAAGTTGTTAGATTTTATCAGCAAAACTTCATATTAGCTCAAAGTACATTTTTCCAAAGTCACATTGTATTTAAAATTAATTATTTAATATAAAATTAATAATAATAAAACTTATAAATAAAAATCAAAAACCAGCGAAATATATTATCGAGAACACTATAGGGTTTGAATACAAACTGCGCATTTGCTGCAACTAAGACCATGATAGCCGAATTTGTGTACAGTGGCACCACAAGAGCCTCGTGAAATACAAACTTCCACAATTCAAATATGTTCATGTCTCCAAAGATTTACAATCTCCTCACAACCAAGAGACGTGGCATCTCTTGTATCCCTTGGCTCAGTAGAATTTATAAGATACCAATATTTTATAGGTATGTGTATGGTACAGCGGAGCGTCAAATTTATTCTGCCTGCTTATTTAGGCAATTTTAATAATTGTCAATTAATACAAATGAAGTTGAAGAAGCTGTATTTTTAGTGGCATTAAAGAAAAAGCAATTTATTATGAAAAAAGCTAAATGTGATGTTATTGATATGACTTAACTTTCTTGTTTTCATGCAGCAAATGTAGCAATAAATAATAAAAACATTTTATGAATTTATGTTTTGTTGAATCACTAAATTTGTACAAATTCATGTTTGACATTTTCCATAATTTATTTGATTATAGAAATTTTATCATAATATATCCCATAGACCTTACAAAATACGTATATTTCTAGATGGAACCTTAATTATATTAGATTATTTAATACCTAGTCTTGCAAGGAAGGGTCCTTCACAGGTTACTTTACCGCCATTTTTATTAATTTTGTATAAAGAATCAGCCTTTACTTGTAAAGTGATCTCATAAGTATAGTTTGCAGAGCCTACGTAGTAATCACGTTCATATCTAAAAACATAAAAGGAGCATAAGTGCAATTATTCACGCGATTAGGATTCCGGACAACAAGAAAAAAATGATTTTCTATAAATAACCCGAAACTATAGTTTATTAAATTTCAATAAATATTTATGGAACTCTAATAAATCTTATAATAAAAATAGCTAACTGCCTGGGGCGGGCAACTAGCATTTTATAGAGGTACAACAAATGATGCCTGGAGAAAAAAATTAAAGCCTAGAATAAAGACTAAACACCACCGTGTTACACCTAAATGAAGTGACGATCTGCAAAAAATCGCAGGTTAAACCTAAATATTATATAGTTTGCGAAAAGCCTATATCCAGCAGCGTAGGATTGCTAATGGTAATGATTAATATAGAACATTTAACATGGATACTTATGCATAGTATGTACCAGAAACGGGTAATCTAGTTTTCTCTCATATCTCTATTTTTTTTGCGGTTCTTGTATTATCTCATATATAATCTTGGTTAACTATATTAACAAAGTCAAAGACTGCAGGTACAAGTCACTATAGTCAAAGACTGCAGGTACAAGGTCCCTGCAGTCTTTGACTATAAAGTTTAACCAATTCGGCTACCACGAACTTGAGATACTTACGAAAAGTCCAACATTGGTGTACTCTCCATTCCAGTTATGACAACGTTGTTCAGATAATAAACTCCATTATGGACTACTATATCCAACTGTTTGAAAGTCAATCTGTCTATCCGCTCCAGACAGTATTCAGGCTGGCCACACTCAAACCATCTCCGAAGTTTTGGGTAAAGATACTCCTTAACAGAGATCTTGTCAAATGGATCACAAGGTATTAAATCTTCAACTGAAAGTAAAATATTATATTTAACAGAGAACTTCTTAAATTAACAAGGTATTAAATAAACAATTGAATAAAAACAATAACAGAGAAATTGCCAAATTAACCACTAAAGTTTATTTAGCCGACATAGTAACATAATTCTACTGTTAAACAATAATCTATAGATAGACCCCATTCATGGACAACGGAACATTGTAGATAAAAAGCCACATAAAAAGTAAAAGAAAATGAATAAAACAAATTTAATACTTACGACCACAGATATCCAGGCCAGAATTAACATGAAACACAGAAATAAAAACCAAAATAATAAAACAAATTATTTTTTCCATAATTTTTCTTGATTAAAATCGAAACTAATATTATAATTATAATAATTCAATGCAAAATGGCGATGTCAAATTGTTTTAATAACTTATGTTCTGATATCTGATGATTAATGATGATACAATAGATGGTGTTTTATTTTTATCTAATGATACTGAATTATAAATATTTTTACTTATGATTATAAATCAATTTCTTGGGCATACAGTTTGGGACTTTCAAGGGGTATTAGTTGGATGATGTAAATCTCTAAATAGATAGCCAAAAAAATAATAATACGTTTTTCTGTACAGTTTGTCATGGTCTAGGTATTTATAAAATATAATAAAATTATACAATTTTAATAGGTACATAATATTGAGTACCTATTCAAATCGTTGTTTCTGGTACACATAGTTAGTAACCTATAGCTTAGTTTGTGACCAGGACAATATGTGTGTAATGCCCTTAATATTATTATTATTATCTTTCATCGAGGGTATTAAAGAGCTGATGAAAATAGATAATTATGCAACAAAAGAAACACTTTTATTTATAACTAAAATTAACTATTATTTAAAACATAGTTTTAAAAAATGCAAAGTTAGAGCATTATTTTCATAATACTCGGCCATTATTTTTCAGCTGATTTATTTATTTAATTAGACCTTTTTTCATCTAATAGGTTCTAATTGTGGAATTTAATTTGATGAGGAATAATCGATTAATTATAATAAAAATCTTAATAAACTTGTTGGCGCCATAACTGTGCAGACTGATTGTCAATGCATTCGCTGAGGAACGAAACCGTTCCGAACGCAATATTGTTGCCGAGACAAGGACCGTATGTCCGGTAACTAAGAGAGTCGCTCACTACCGCTCGTCGAGACAAGTCGATCCGCTACAAAAACCGCTCCGAGCACGCGTCTCAACCGCGTGTATCCGCATCCGTTTTCCGCCGCTTTATACACGAAAGAAATCCGCTTTATAGTGCTATCGTAGTGCTTATGACCGCTTTGCTGTGCCCAACAAGCTACGTGGTACAGTCTATCGCAGGAGGTTCGAGTGGAGTAACTTGGTGAGTTGCATGTGATTTATCAGCTTTGTATAGATTAGCCCAGCATCGCCAGGACCCGCTCCTCCTTTTTCCGCTCTTATTCCCGCTGTATATTTATTTTAATTAAGAACCAGCCCCGTCCGCTAAGGGTGGAAGCTGCTCGCTTTCGCCCCACCATTTTTGGTCCTTTTCGAGCCGGATATTAATCATATTACACCCTTTTCTAGTAGGATATTATTTATTTAATTAAAATAATCAATATACTGGTCCTTCATGAGTCGCTTTATTATATTTAATTAAAATCATATTTATTATATTTAAAGAAAATCATATTTACTATATTTAATTAAAATCATATTTATTATATTTAATTAAAATTATATTTATTATATTCTATAAACCGCCCCCGCTACGCTTATCATAGCGTATACTACCACTTGTACTTGCTACGGCGCCACGTGTGTAGACGCTCCCGCTTTTCCGTAGTTTAAAACGTCAGTCTGGATGCCTTCGATCCTGTAGGTAATGTTCGTTTTTAACTATTCGCTAATTACCTTTAATTTTTATTTTTTTGTATAAGTACCTACCTAATACGTTTATTATTTTTTGTCTTTTGTTTTTATTATAAAATAAATAATGGCTAATAACCACGAAAAACTCGCATTAGAATCGTTACTTTTAGACGAAAAACGCAAATCATACTTTAACCGCATCCAAAGCATCTATGATTCCCGCCCTCGTAGTAGTGATGACCCTGGAGTGGACATGTTCATCATGAAATGTAGTTCGCTTGATTCAATGCGTATTGAATTTACGAATATTATCGAGAAAATAAACCGCATTGACCTTCAGATAAATCCTAATGCTATACCTTCTTATGAAGGGTTATGGTCTTTTGAAGACCTATACAATAGTATTCAGTTTATTTGCAAGAAATATAATACCACCGCTGTAACGCCTTCACATTCTAGCCAGAAAACCGCTAGTAGGTCTAACATCAAGTTAGAAAAGTTATGCATCCCAGAGTTCCATGGAGAGATAGAAAAGTTTCCCATGTTCCTGGAATCTTTTAATACTATGGTGCATAACAACCCTGACCTAGACGACACTCTTAGGGTTAGATATTTAGTTTCTAAATTGAAGGGTAGGTCTGAAAATATCTGGTTAGGTATAAACCCCACCGCTGAAAACTATAAACTTATCTATGAAACTCTTATAGATAAATACCAGGATAAGAGATCTATCGCTGTGTCCTATTTTAATAAAATTTTAAATATAAAACCAATTACTAAACCCGCTTCTCAGGATCTAGAAAATTTTATTGATTTATTTTCTACATCTATCGCCGCCCTAAAGCAACTAAATATTGATAATCTTTTAGATTTTATTTTCGTTCACTTAGGTTTAACAAAACTAGACACAGAAACCGCTAAGTTGTTCGAGATGAACATACGCAAACAGTCGATGCCTAATTACGATGAGTTTCTTTCTTTCATACGTGAGCAAGTGAAAGTAATTAGGAGGTCGCATTCCGAACCCGCACCCGCTAGCTACCCCCAACGCCAAAACAAGTCCGCTAAACCGCAACAGTTCACACACACTTTTGTTGTGAACAACAATAACAACAGTGAGGTTATTTGTGTATTTTGCAAATCACCATCACATAATAAACTATATTTTTGCAACACCTTTAAAACTTTAACACCGCAAGAACGCTATAACTTTATTGTCACTAATAATCACTGCCTAAACTGCCTAAGTACTAAACATCCATCTAATAAGTGTAAGTCATTAATATTGTGTAAACATTGTAACAAAGGACATCATACTTTGTTGCATACGCCGAACTTAATGCGCTCCGTAGTACCTAACACCGCGCACCCCTTCGAGACTCCTGCGCAGGCGCCGCAACCTCCGCCCCACTCCGTGCCTTCGCCACCGCGACGCGAGCGCCACCAAACTACCGCAGTTAACACGGAGGTCGAAAGTGTCGCTGAGACGCATGATCATGTTGTCTCATTATGTAGTAGCTTAGCATCGAGCGAACAACTAAGAAAGACAGTGTTATTAGGTTCCGCTATTATCCATTTCAAAGATAAGAATGGATTCTTTAGGTATATTCGCGCGCTAATTGATATGGGTTCACAAAACAACTTTATATCAAAACAATGTTGCAAAAAACTGGGGTTAAAAATAGCTCAAAACAGCAATAATATTTTAGTGAAAGGTATAGGAAATAGCTCACAAACAATTCTAGGTTTTACTAACTTAATATTGTACTCGCGCTACGATTTAAGTTACTCCTTACCTATTCAACCGCTAGTACTTAATAAGATCTCAGATAACTTACCTGAGAATGAGATCGATTGTAAGTCGTTAAATTACTTATCTTCGCTCGCGCTCGCTGATACAGAGTTCCACATGCCAGGTTCTGTCGACATGTTACTTGGATCTGAAGTCTTCGCCGAAATATTACGCAACGGGAAGATATTAGGTCCGCCGGGTAAACCGGACGCCATAGAAACTGCATTTGGTTACATAATAATCGGATCAGCTGATTTATTATGCAACCATTATAGTAATAATAATATTAATACCCGCGCATTTCTGTCTGTTAATAATACAGACTCGCTTGATACGTTAATGACAAAGTTTTGGGAAATGGAAGAAGTCCCTTCTCAAACATTTTTGTCGCCCGCTGAAAAACAGTGTGAATTGTTTTATACAAAAACTATTTGTAGGAACACTTCCGGCCGCTATATCGCTTCACTGCCATTTGACAGGGATCCTACCAAATTAGGAGATTCTCTGGCTACTGCTACCCGCCGTTTTAATGCTTTAGAACGTAAATTTAAAAATAATGTGAATTTTCGCTTACAGTATGATGCTGTAATAAAAGAATACCTAAACTTAGGATATATCTCGCCTGTAATTCATAATAAGAAACCAGGCTCTTCTTATTACATACCTCATCACGGTGTTAGCCGTGATGATAAAATAACTACAAAATTACGCGTAGTGCTAGACGCCAGTGCCAAGTCTACTTCTGGTTTGTCACTGAATGACTGCCTACACGCAGGGCCAAACTTACAATCAGACTTGCCCGCTATTATTCTGAAATTTCGCCTGTTTCCTATAGCTATTTCCGCCGACATTAAACAAATGTTTTTGAATATAGTCGTTAGACCGGAAGATAGGCGCTATTTACGTATGCTATATAGATTTTCAGAAAACTGTGACATCACGGCTTACGAATTTAACCGAGTTTGTTTTGGCCTAAAGTGTAGTCCGTACTTAGCCATGCGAACTGTACGACAGCTGGCTATGGATGAGGGACATCACTACCCGCTCGCCGCGACTGTGGCTGCGCAAGATCTGTTTATGGACGATTTAGGGACTTCTGTTCGTTCAGTGGACGAAGGTTGCAATCTCGCTCGTGACATGATAAACTTATTTAAATTAGGAGGTTTTGACTTGGTTAAATTCATTAGTAGCTCTCCCGACGTTCTCGCTTCTATTCCAGAATCGCATCGTTTATCAGCTAAAATAGAATTTAATGAGGACGAGAATTTAAAAATTCTAGGCTTGGACTGGTGCCCGATAGACGATTTGCTATCTATATCCGTCAAATATACTCCGCAGATTTGCACAAAGCGTACGATGTTGTCAACAATCGCTAGATTGTGGGACATTAACGGTTATTGTGCTCCTGTTCTTTTATTCGCTAAGTTATTAATTAGATCGCTTTGGCTCGCTAAAATAGATTGGGATGAACGTCCACCGCACAACATTCGCTCGACTTGGGCTAGATTCCAACAGGAACTCCCTAGTCTCAACAACTTTAAAATTCCTAGATTTGTTGGTATAACATCGCAGACTTCACGCATTCTAGTGTTAGGTTTTGCTGACGCCAGCGAGAGTGCATATGGCGCGGTCGTATATATTTGTGTATGTCATTCGGATGCACAAAACGAAGTCCACATTTTGTGTGCTAAGAGTAAAGTCGCTCCCATCAAGGTAGTCACCTTAGCTCGCTTAGAACTTTGTGCAATTTTACTATTGACAAAATTAATTAAATTTGTAACAAATACTCTCGCTTCCAAAAACGTCACGCACGAAGTATATGCTTTTACGGACTCCTCAGTGGCCCTACACTGGGTTCATTCTTCTCCGCATAGGTTTAATACGTTTATTGCTAATCGTATTTCCCAAATCCAAGACAATTTGTTGCCACAAAATCTATATCACGTAGACGGCAAACAGAATCCCGCGGACTGTTTGTCACGTGGTTTAACGCCCGCCCAGCTGGTAGACCATCCATTGTGGACTCGTGGACCTACTTGGACACGTGATCCTGTGGCTACTTGGCCGCTCAGTCACTTTGAATTCGACAGCAATTCTGATTCTAATCTTCTGGAATATAAGACAGCCGCTATTAGTTCATTTATAACCGCAACGGAACCGCAACCGCTTCTTTATTCTATTTCCTCTCGCTATTCTTCTTGGACGAAACTATTACGTATAGTCGTCTATATTCTTAGATTTGCAAAAAAAATCCCGCGTTCAGATTTTATTGAACATTCACATTTAAAAGCCGCCGAATTATTTATATTACGCAGTGTTCAACAAGTGCACTTTAATAATGAAATTGTGTCTTGTTTAGGTAATAGTAAGGTCTCTAAATATTTACTGCCGCTCTCACCTTTTGTACGTGAAAACTTATTACGAGTAGGAGGTCGAATTAATAAGTCAGCTTTAAACTTTGATAGTAAACACCAAATCCTATTACCAAAAAGAGATCACGTCACAGACCTACTGATAGACTATTACCATACAAAATACATGCACGCTGGCCCGCATCTGTTACTTTCCTTACTTAGAGAAAAGTACTGGATAATATCAGCTCGTGATATAATTCGCAAACGTTTCCGTCTATGCATTAAATGCTTTAAAACTAACCCGCAACCGCAATCGCCAATAATGGCAAGCTTACCCGCAAGTCGCGTTAATAGGTCTAAACCCTTTTCCATTAGTGGAGTGGACTACGCTGGACCTCTCCACATTTTAATAAGTAGGTATCGTGGTGCCAGAAAGGAAAAGGCGTATTTATGTCTTTTTACGTGTTTTGTTACTAGAGCAGTGCATCTAGAGTTGGCTGTAGATTTAAGCACTGACTCTTTTATTCGAGCTTTTCATCGCTTTATATCTCGCCGTGGTGAATGTTCCACATTGTTTTCCGATAATGGCACTAATTTTATCGGTGCTAAAACTCATTTTGATGAGTTACATAAATTTTTGAAATCTAAGAATTTTAATTCTTCGTTTTCAAATAAAGCCGCTATGCATGGTGTCACCTGGAGCCTGAACCCGCCGAATTCACCTCATTTCGGAGGTGCATGGGAAGCACAAATCCGTAGCGTAAAATTGCATTTGAAACGCGTTATAGGCGAAACACTGCTTACGTATGAAGAACTTCTCACCGTTCTTACGCAGATCGAATGCGTTTTAAACTCTCGTCCGCTCACCGCCCTTAGCTCGGATCCTAGTGAACCAACCGCTTTAACACCTGCTCACTTTCTAAATTCTGGAGCATTGAGTAATTTTCAGACGCTTAATGAATCCGAGGATATTCCGCTTATCAAACGCAAATTTATGCTGGACAATTTAGTAAGTAGTTTTTGGACTCGCTGGAGTCGCGAATACTTGTCAAACCTACAAGGTCGACAGAAATGGAACACCCACTCAAATCCTATTAAGGTAGGATCTGTAGTGGTGTTGAAAACCGACAACGCCCCGCCTTTACAATGGCCTTTAGGTATCGTAGATGCTGTCCATCCCGGTTCTGACGGAATCGTTAGGGTGGTTACATTGCGTACACGTTCCGGCAAGTACAAGCGCCCGGTAGTCAAAATTTGTCCATTACCGCTTTAATTTCTTACTTTACTTTTACATACCGCTTTATTTATGTATTTATATGTATTTTACCGCTCTCTAAGTCTCTACCGCTTTATACCGCACCTTACCAATTTCCACCGCATCTTACCGCCTTCTTCCGCATCTTACCGCTTTCTTCCGCATATTACCGCTTTCTTCCGCATCCTACTGCTTTCTTCCGCATTTACCGCTTTCTTCCGCATTTACCGCTTTCTTCCGCTATGGCTTTCCTTTCCTCTTTAGAGAAGCTTAAAGCTCCTCTAGGTGGGGGGGATGTTGGCGCCATAACTGTGCAGACTGATTGTCAATGCATTCGCTGAGGAACGAAACCGTTCCGAACGCAATATTGTTGCCGAGACAAGGACCGTATGTCCGGTAACTAAGAGAGTCGCTCACTACCGCTCGTCGAGACAAGTCGATCCGCTACAAAAACCGCTCCGAGCACGCGTCTCAACCGCGTGTATCCGCATCCGTTTTCCGCCGCTTTATACACGAAAGAAATCCGCTTTATAGTGCTATCGTAGTGCTTATGACCGCTTTGCTGTGCCCAACAAGCTACGTGGTACAGTCTATCGCAGGAGGTTCGAGTGGAGTAACTTGGTGAGTTGCATGTGATTTATCAGCTTTGTATAGATTAGCCCAGCATCGCCAGGACCCGCTCCTCCTTTTTCCGCTCTTATTCCCGCTGTATATTTATTTTAATTAAGAACCAGCCCCGTCCGCTAAGGGTGGAAGCTGCTCGCTTTCGCCCCACCAAAACTGATAAATGAATTCAACGAGTCACAAGACGATTAAATATTTAACTTTTTAATAAAATCAAAATGACCTGTCCTGGGCCTATAATTGACAGCAAGCCATCGACCACCACTCACAAACAATTCACTCGAAAACATGTCAATCGGAACGTCCGGGTCATCATTATACTGATAATAACCTATTAAAAATTCCATCATAAAATATGCCTCTACCAAATATTTTGACTCTTTTATGGTGTCAGCTGCTCGCCAGTGGAACTTGCTCCCCCTGAACATCTGACAGTCTCCGTCTCTCGCCGTTTTCAAGAAATTACTAATATATTCTCAATAATATTTCTCATTATCACAATTTAGGTTTGGTTTAAACATATATTTATGTATATACTTTTGCTATAAATAATATAGCAAAAATATTTAATGTAGTTGTATCTATGCAGTTTATGTATTTTGATTTCTCTTTACACTATTCTGTGCAACCTACGAGTATATAACAATTTCCACTCTCCTAAAGGTTAGCTGGTAGATAATGTCTAAGGCATTAAGCTCGCCTTTGTACAAACCTTTTAGTGTAATAAACAATTTTCAACAAATAAATAAACGTCTACGAGTATCAATAAATGCTATTTATGTTTTTAAAAAAACTTTATTGCCTATAATGGCGTAGGTATAGGCCGTAAGGCACCCGTGATGATATATATATATATGTATGTAGAAGTATATATTTTTATTTGCATATTCGACGGGTCATCATTATATTCTAGCTTAACGGCTCCACGGCGGCCGTAAAAGTCAATACTATAAAGAAAAAACGGACAATCAAATATTAGGTACCTACACCATAAAAAAAACACCATTTATGTACCTATAATAATTTGCAAATTCCAAAATCACCACCTGTGCTAAGTTAGTAAGAAGGCAAATATGAGTTAAAATAAAGTATTTTTTTCCGCCACATACCTATCTATATATTTTTTTAATATCCTTCCTGATTTAGCGGTTGCGCCATTGGCGATGTCTCAGAAGGTTGTGGGTTCGATTCTCATTTATGGCATAACAATATTAGTACCTATCTACTTTTTTCTGAACAGTTTGCGTTGTTCTTAGTACATATAGTACTAGGAACAACGACACTAGAAGCTAAGAGCTTAGTTTGTGAACAGGGCATATTATATTAACTCAGTTTTTAGTTATCCAAAATGACCATCCCTATTATCACCGAAGTACTTATATGCGGAATGATTTTGAAAAGAAATAGGAGCTTTGTTCAATGAAAAATATTACTAGTAGGATTAGACGACTTTCGTGAAAAAAATAACAATTTGACCTGTCATAAGTGTGTATATAGGTCCAGATCTAGGTAACTTACTGTCTATGAGACAATGTTATAGCTATCTATGGCTTCACCGTGCAGGTGCCGGGACCATCGCGTGGTTGGAAGGCAGGGGAATGAACTGCAGCGTTCCCGGACTTGAGACCGCGAAGTTTTAATATTATGTTAAATTAGTCGTAAAGTATCTAAAAAAATTTTTTAATAAATTAAATGTACATTTTATTATATAGTCAGGCCAACCACTCAAGTCCTGTGACTAAATCTGGAACTAAAATGTTTGCCTTGTAGTTTGGCAGAAGTGTGCTACAGAAGAGCCATAGCTATCGAACTCGAGCATGGAGATTTATATATAGCACCCGCCCTAATGTCTAAAATCGCCTTAACGAAACGTAAAAACACAAGATGTCTGCCGCCATACAAACTCAAAACAATAAGTGCGAACAAAAAATATTATAATTAATCACTGCGCGTTGATTGGTCGAAGTGAGAACATAATATGGCTGAAAAAGAACACGTTTGACATTTCATTTTATAGACGATTTTAGGCATTAGGGCGTCTCCAGTAAAGTATTACTCTTAGTTCGGACTCTAGTTGCACTTAGGCATATAAATACATTCCTCTAGTGATATTTATTATAAGCTTTAATACCGCAAGTTTGTAATAGATGGCACTAAAATACATAACAAAGGGAGGTAAAATAATAATAATAATGATTAGTTATCGAAAATCTGTGCATTTCGGGGGCTAGTTTTAGCACGAGGTGTTTTAATTTAATAAGTAAAGGGGTTATTGCACTTTTTGGTTATTTCTTTTAGCTCATTGGTTACAAAAATCTTTGCTTTTTATAAAATTATAAGTTTCGCTATGTGTTCACAGCTGCAAACTTAATTAAACTGTTATTTTTACAATATTTGCTTTGTGTTAGGGTGTTTAATATCTATGTTAATATAAACTTCAGATATATTTTATTATATTTATGTACCTACTTCTGTTTTTTTTAATGACATGAACTTATTATTCTTCGGAATATAAAGTACATATAACTATCAATCTCGACTACGTCGTAGCAGTCGTAGCGGTGGGGATCGGTGGGGTTAAAACCCCACAGATGGGTAATCATTGGCTGTCTAAGCGGTCTCGGGCGCCGTAAGACATATATCTACCAGCCCTGAAAGGTTAACTAGATGCTTTAGTCGCTTAGAAAACCAGAGTTTCATAACCAGTATTGAAATAGGAAAATAAATGTTCGTATCATAACCTGGTTATTTACGATTTTTGTTTATATCAAAAGTTCCGAGAATTTAGAACGTAAGAAGGCACGTTTGATGTGTATGTCTCTATGCATTTATTACAATTCATTTATCGCCGCCCATTTGACAACCGAATTGCTTAGCCGGCATAGTGAGAGCGATGAATGTTGTTAAACAAAAATGTATTCGTCGATCCCATTCATGGGCTTGGTCTGCTTACTATTAGGTAGATATCAAATCACATGCCGTGCTCTAATAAAAAATAAATGACGAGATCTTAGGCTTTCGAGTACAATATAAATAATCGTATATGGTATACCCTCTAAATTTCTCTATAAAATTCAAAAAAGCACCGTTGCGTATTCGTTATTTAACTTTATTCTAAAGTGTTAGGTTAGGTATGTCAAATTGACTTGAATGAGACGAAGAGTAAAACGTTTGATAATGGAAAAATAAATGCACTAGAATTTTATAGTTGGCACGGTTCAAACGAGTAGTAAAACGCGCGTACCTAAAGCAAGTGAAAAAGATACTTTGATAATATTCGTTAACAAATTAGTAGCAGAACCTAAATAGTTTCAACTCTACAAGAGATACGCAAGGTATGGGTGTTTATAAAATATAATATTATGTTTAGCAGTTACTATAGGCACTAATATTATTGTTCGATTTTGATAATAGTGTATGGACGCTAATCTGTGGTTATAACCTATAACTTGTCTGTGAGAAAAAAAGGGGTTGAAAATTATTGTGATTAATTCTTTGTTAAATGGTATAATTATTTCTTTTGTACGGCCTATTAGAAATACCATTGAAATTGTGTAGAGTTTTGTTCGCCATGTATTAGGCGCCTACAATTTTATTAGTGATTCAGATTTGGTGCGTTGTATTGGTGATATTGTGTCTGAATAGAAATTGTTTGAGTGGCATTTGAAAGTGGTTTCAAGGAAGAACGGAGTTATTGCATACCTTGGGTACCCAGGGTCTTTGAAGCCCCACAACAAGCCATACGGTAAGTTTAAATTAGATTAGAAGTTATTTGCGGTGCGCAACGCACCCGTGTGAGAAGTCTGGACTGAAGAGTTTTGTTTCCCGGCTTCTCGCACAATTATAAAGCTTATGTGTTTTTTGTTTGTTTGGTTAAACGCGCTAATCTCAAGAACTACTGGTTGGAATTGAAAAAATAGTTTATATGGCGCTGGATAGCCCATTTATCGAGAAAGGCTATAGACTATATAACATCACGCTACGACTAATAGAAGCGGAACATCAATAAAAAATGTTGCAAAAACGGGGAAAATGTATCCTTTTGATATCTTCCGTTGCGTGCGCTTACGCAGATGAAGTTGATAGAGCTAGTTTGTGGGGAAATATTCGTATATAAAATGTTCTTAACAATGAGCTTGTTTCGTAACGGTTTATATTCTTGGTTATGCTTGTTTTACTTTTATGACCTGTATAAATGTACCTAATATAATTAACTTTTAATACACCATGTATAGAAGTCGAGTAAAATAACAATTGAATTATAATAATTATTTATAGTATCATAATTTTATTTGAAGTTGGTTGGATACAAGTTGGATATAACGATTTTTATATTATGATCACTTTAGTGAGCATGTTTAAAGTTATTACTGCTTTGCTTTTGGGATCTGTTTTTTATACCGTAACAGCTGCTGATGTTTGTGGACGTAAGTATCCGATTTTTTTTATTGGTAAAAGCATACGTTTCATATACGTGGTGGCCAGTTGGCGTGGTGACCTTATACTTAATAACACTATAGTTTTTAGGGCCTCGATTCAAACCCCGGTGTGTACCATTTTGTTTTTCTCCTCGGACAGCACGTTAAGCTGTCGCTCCCAATTTCACTATACTAACTTGTGAAACTGTTTATAGATAGGTTATTGAATCTATCTAAACACCGCGACGAGTTGACCAATTGTTCGGTGGAGACTCAGAATATCCTCTGTTACGAAGAGTTGCGAATGAAACCCCTTCCGCAGGATACCCTAAGGATGTCTAGGTCACAATTACTACGTCAAAATTAAACGTATGAATGACCATCACGGCCTCGGGCACCGTGATGGTCATTCATACGTTTAATTTATAATAAGTATTAGATATGCATCAAGGTGAAGCAATGTAAGACTAGCAAAATATAGTATCAAGACACTGCAGCCTTTAATTGTATTACTAAAACAGTCGAGATCCCCTGTTGTAACCTGCCGGCCTATGCCTTCGACTAGGGAGTCGAAGGCATAGACCTATTGGCTTTACGACTATTGTTTGGCAAGACGAAAAGTGTTTACTGTGGGATGCTGCATAGGTTGTTACTCTCCATCATCAGGTTCTTAAAGTTTAGCTGGATTTACTGCTGGAGCATATGTTAATAACTTATATTATTATTCAACATTATATTATTATTCAACAAATAACTTGTTTGGAGAATAAATAAATCGGTCAGTTATTTATACAAGTTAAGGTACAAATATAGTTAAGACACTAAGCTTGCCTTTGTGCGATTATTTTAGTGCAATAAAGAATTTAAATAATAAATTAATAAATATCTTAATCTGACGATTGGAAAATCAGTGCAAAGATAAAAAAGGTAAAGAAAGATAAAAGATTGATGTTCCAATCTCCAGATTAAGATATTCGTTAATTTTATTTTAATTTTTTTAAGTATTTGAGACAATGTTCTTAGCAAACCATGGATTCACCGTGCGGGTGCCGGGTCCATCGCGTGGTTAAAGGCAGGGGAATGAACTGCAGCGTTTCCGGACTTGAGACCGCGAAGTAGGTTTAAAGGCCTTTTGAACTCTCACCTGCACTGTGTTCACTACCCTCTCTACTCAATCAAATACTATATTATATTTATTATGTAATTTTATATATCCTATATTTAACATTTTACCTTGACCACTACTACGGCTACAATGTTATAGGAACAACGATACGAAACAATTACAATATTATATAGTTGTATACACCTGACCATAGAAAAGTGTACCTACAGAAAAAATAACGTAGGAATAGAAGAGTTATGACCAGAAAAACGTGGACAACATTTTTAGAATATATAGAATTTGCTTTCATGTGCTTTTTTGTTCAATTTAGTTCGTCACTACTTTACTTAATAAATAAAATATGTGTTATTAAGTAATATATGTGTCATAAGTGGAAATCTAACCCACGACCTCCAGTTGCGCCAACGTGCCATTACTAGACCATCTATTTTTATTTTATTTTTTATTATAAACAAAAAGTCTGCGTTTTACCTCAAACTTGCCTGAATGATAGCAACGATGAAGTCGAAGAGATAGCACATTTGCTTTGTAAAAAGGAGACTACCATCTTGACCCGAAATTGATTCAGAAAATCGGTAAAACCACAGACTAAAACAGAAACATGACTAGGTCACTTGACGGTTTTTGCATCTGTGTGGGTAACAAGACCGGACGGTCGGCCTAGTGAAGTTCTTCCCATATATATGCATTCCTCCCACCTAAAACTGCATACGGCTGCTTTTCATTCCACTGTGTTTTAATTTTTATATCAAATTCAAGCTAATGAAAATAATCGATGCTCTTTTGGTGATGAACAGTAGTCTGCTATCAAAAAATATATGAACAGTATGCATGCTCCCAAACGAACTCTAAGACTTCATTAATAAAAACAAAACAAACATTGTTTATACTCTTTATAAATATCTGTAGTATATCTCTTCATAATATTTATATGAAACTAGCTGACCCGCGCAAGAAGCTCTTAAAAGGAACAAATTTTCCCCGTTTTCCCAACATTTTTTATTGATGCTCCGCTCCTATTGGTCCTAGCATATCGCCTATAGCCTTACTTAATAAATGGGCTTTTCACACTAAAATAATTTTCAAAATCGATTTAGTAGATCCAGAGATTACCCCCTAGAACCTCGCCAATCACAAAGTCACAAACTTTACCTCATTATTAAATTAGTATAATATAATAATGTTGATATAATATTTACTTTATTGCAAATTTGATTTATGATGGCCGAAATATAAAAAAATCAGTCTTGAAGATGCTTCGTGGAGAAGCGATCATGTCGACGTCGTTTAAATACTAGCGGAAGAATTTGCAATAAAGTAAATATTACATCAACATTATTTATATTAAATAATGAAATTCCGCAAAATAACGCCTGATTGAATCAATTATATTAAATTTGTATAAATAAAATATATGTAATTTGTGCTCCAATAAATATTAAATATATATATATTCTTAATTTCAGTTGAGAATATAACACCTTGCGACCCATTCGACCCGCAATGTGTTCCGAAGCTCTTATACCCACAACTTCGAAATTGGTTCCAAAGTGGATATCCAGAGTACTTCATGGAACCCATCAATGTATTGAGCTACGAACACCTGGAGATAACTGTCGAAGATGGGGCATATCACCTGCATCAGGTCGTCATTACGGGAATGCAAAATTCGACCGCTTTAAACTTTTTGTAAGTGCTCAAATCTATACTAATATTATAAACCTGAAGCGCTAATCTCTGGAACTTTTGAATTGAAAAATAATTTAGTGTTGGATAGCCCAATTATTGAGGAAGGCTTTAGGCTATATAACATCACGCTACGACCAATAGGAGCGAAGTAACAATGAAAAATGTTGTAAACGTTTAAAGTTACGCAGACGAAGTAGCGCGGATCAGCCAATGTTATATAATCTTACGGATGGAACTGCGGGAAGCAGCAAAGAAACTGAGGCAAGATGAAAGTCTCGTTTAAGGCTGTATTAAAAAAATTCGAACAAGTACAAATATTCGTCGGTCGAGGGTTTGTTATTTTTTTTCTTAAAACCCCTTTTCGGTACCCATGTTATTTTTCGTACCATAACATAATATTTGATACAAAATTGTATGAATATTTATGTATATATTCATTGATTTTTATTCGTTTTTTTTTAATTAAGCACTCAACTCATCTTCGCACATAATCTTAAAGGTTAGCTGGTAGATAATTCCTAAGGCATTAAGTTCGCCTTTGTACATAACTTTTGTTTACAGTGCAATAAAGTGTTTAAATAAATTAACAAATAAAAATATATATAACAGTTCAAAGATAATCAAGCTCCACACACAACCTATTCGTCGCAACTAATATTGAATTGATATTTTAATTTTGACCTTTTTTCATATGACCCTATAACTATTTTTTTAATTTCGTATACTTTTTTTGTATTTGTGCCAACAAGATCTATATATTTTTTTATTTATATTAGTTTCTGGTATCCGGCGACGGAACCATAGGGTTATTTTTTTAAAAACAGGTGATTTATTTCTTACAAAGATTTGATTCTTTGTCATATATATTTCTTAAACTCAAAATCTACTGAACCGATTTTTAAATTCTTTTACTAGAAAGCTTTAATTCATTGTATATTATTTTTGATCAGATTTCCTTAAATTATTCGGCTGAAGTTAGTATTTATAAATTAAAAAAAGCAGCAATAATAATATAATATGTAGTAAATATCACAGAAATTGTCCATGTCACAAACTAAGCTCTATAAGGCTTGTAATATGTGTAACAGGAACAACGATACTAATACTTAATTATATTTTATAAACACCCGGACCATGGCCATGGCAAATGTACATACAAATTAAAAACAAATATTGTTTTGGAAGAGGAAATCGAACCCACGATAGAAGGCAGTCGAAAATACGAGTAACTTACAACCATGTACCAAATTTAGGTCACAACTGACTGACATAGTGATCTATCAACGCACAGCCTAAACCACTGGACGGATCGGGCTGAAATTTGGCATGCAGGTAGATGTTATGTCGTAGGCATCCGCTAAGAAAGGATTTTGATAAATTCTACCCCCAAGGGGATAAAATAAGGGATGAAAGTTTGTATGATAAAAAAATAACTTTTCCACGCGGACGAAGTCGCGACACATCTAGTGATAAATAAATTTGCTCTTTCAAATGAAACTTCAGGCGATTCCCGCTCCAAATATTATTTTAAACAGCGCATTTCACTGGCAGTTCAACGTGGTAATGGTGCCAGTGTAATGGGAACATTTGAGGCGGGTCGGAATCTGGACTTGGTGGACTTATTTTCTGATTAATATTCATTTATTTTTAGGAGAGTTCCTTTTTGTATTATTATTAGGTTTATATTCTTTTAAGGTTTCTAGTTTATTTATTTATTTAAAATTCTTTATTGCACTAAAAGGTTTGTATAAAGGCGAGCTTAATGCCTTGGGCATTATTTACCTTTAGGAGAGTGAAAATTGTAATATAGGGTGCACAGATTAGTGTAAAGAGAAATCAAAATACATAAACTGCATAGATACAACTAAATAAAATACATACCTAAATAAAATACATACCTAAATAAAATAACAAAAATAAATATATGTTTAAACCTAACCTAAATTCTGTGCCTCTAGTGAAAACAGATACAAGTCTTAAAATCCAACTTTACAGGAGAAGCAAAAAACACTTAGCACCAGGAAAAAAACGAACTTATTTTGACATAACTTTTGTTTTATTATAGCTTGAAAGTTCTTAAATATGTAGAATCACAATAAAAATTATTCTTTTTCTAATGGCAATCATAAAATTTTAATAAACAAAACGAATTAAAAAAAAATAGACTTATATCCAGCCGAAAAAAAAACTCAAGTTAATTTATGCTCTTTCTCACCAATCATTTGAATTAAATATATTAGTGAAAAAGGGTACGCATTTGAAATGCATGTTGCATAACTTGTGTATTTTATTTATTAGACCATTATTTCTTAAGTAAAGTTTATTTGTTTAATATATATCTTTAAATTGATCATGCAATTCTTGTTAATTTTTATAAAAAAGTTACTTATATCACTTGTCACAATAGTTTTTTATGTGACAAGTGGTATTAGTCTAGATGTATTTATATTATTTTTTACTTATATCTACTTCACGTAGGCATTGGGCAATAATTTAATAAAATAGCAATGTACCAAACTTAAAACTTTATTATAAATATATAAAAATCAAAGAGTAATTATTAAAACAAGTTAGGAAATTTATTCTACATATTATTATAATCAATATCTTCATCAAATCCATTACCATCCTATAAAGGGTGGGTGTCCCGTGCATCGTTTACCAAGAGATTATTATAGAAATCTCTTAACACTTGGGTTAATTAGCGGAAGCAGAGTTAGTAAATCAAGCTTTTTTTTCTACTGATACAGGGATTGGACCACTGTAGGCGTTCGATTTTGGTGCTCGAGTCTTAGTTGTCTCGATTCTAGTACTCAATAAAGTACTTAAGAATGTCTCTATTCACTTAAAATATGCCAACATAGATAGGTCTTATAATATAGGGTGTATAGGTACATATCACCTTTCGGCATGTAATTTTTTATAATATTATTTTAACATCTTGATATTTTATTTACTACATATCAAATTATCCAATATCTATAAAATATTATACAATTGCAATAATATTTTTTGTCCATGAGATAACTTTACTTGTAGATTCTTATTAATTATCTTCAGCAATTTGATCAACTAGTAAGAAAAATATTCGAGGTGAACTGCCCCCTAATTATAAAAATTAAAAAAGCAATGACAAAAGTCGTGAGGGCTGACTGGAACCTGGTTGGCTCAGCGATTGAGCGCCTTGCCGCGATAGCGAGGTTCGTGGGTTCGAGTCCCGCCACCAGGATTTTTTTCATTGCATTTTTATCTTTAAAAATTTAATATCTAAATATATATCGACAGCCTCCGTAGACTAGTGGTTGCGCCTTTGGCGTTGTATCCGGAGTCGATGTCGTGGGTTCGATTCCCACCCATGGCAAAAAATATTAGTACATTTTTTCTGTACAGTTTGTCATGGTCTGGGTGTTTATAAAATATAATATGTATTATATCGTTGCTTCTGGTACACAGCTCTAGGCTTGTACTGCCTAGAGCTTAGTTTGTGACCAGAGCAATATGTGTAATTTGTCCTACATATTATTATTATTATTATAAAACGAAATTTTAACAGATCGCTATCGTAATTGGAGCTGTCATAGACTTTATTGCATTGGAAATAAGAGCGATGACAACTCAAATTATAATCGCATTGACAGACCGCTATCGCTGTCGCTGTTTTATAATTAGGCCCCTGGAGTCCGTAGTCGTACAATTGTTTTAAGAGAGTCGAGATAATGTTCTTAGCTATGCATTCTCCGTGCGGGTGCCGGGTCCATCGCGTGATTAGAAGGCATGGAAATGAACTGCAGCGTTCCCGGACTTGAGACCGCGAAGTAGGTTTAAAGGCCTTTTGAACTCTCACCTGCACTGTGTTCACTACCCCCTATACTCAACCAAATACTATAATGATCCTATTGGTGCCATCTTGGAAACATGTTCCATAAAAGTTCCGACGGCTGATCACAAAAGGATCTTTCATTAAACGATATTCGTAGGTAATCGGTAATCGGATTCTAAACTTGAATCCTAGACTTCTGAACTCGATTCCAGACTCGAATCCTGGACTCGAAACCTGGACTCGAGTCCACATTCGAATCCCAAACAAAACTCGAGTACTGTGCTCGAGTCAGGATCCGAATAATAGAAAATCAATTCGAGTTCTGGTCACAAAAGGATCTTTCATTAAATGATATTCGTAGGTATTCGGTTATCGGATTCTAAACTTCAATCCTAGACTTCTGAACTCGATTCCAGTCTCCAATCCTGGACTCGAAACCTGGATCGAGTCCACAATCGAATCCCAAACAAAACTCGAGTACTGTGCTCGAGTCAGGATCCGAATAATAAACAAACTATTCGAGTTGATTCGATCCCTCAAAATGACGACTCAGCACATCACTACTCGTGCGACTGAGGATTGCGTATAAGCGCGCGGAGTTTCTTTTCCTTTTTCTCGGTTACTCTTTCTTTGCAATCACATTAACTCTTTTATTTTATTTGCCATAAATTAAGTTGTGTGAATTGAATAATTGTGTATAATGATATAATTTAAGTTATTAGCAATAATTTATGTTTTTTTTTTGTGTAAAAAGATCTATCTACATTTATTACTTTGCCCACATTCAACCTAAAAATATATAAATACAAGTAATCCTTTTTACACCTAAAAAGGATTGAAAGTCTAATTGTGAGAAATGATATAATTTAAGTTATTGGCTATAAAATACATATTTTTTTGTGTATAGAGTGTTATCTACATTAGTACCTTCGCACACAAACAACTTAAAAAAATATAAATACAGGTAACTCTTTTTTCACGTACTATGGAATGAAATTCTGCAGTTTAATTAAAATTAAATCCATTGGAACAAAAAAACAGAATTATTATTTCGTTTATAAAAATACTATTACACTTATATCCAAAATGTGTGCTAATTGTACCGTTTTACACAACTCTATTTTCGTCAAATGAATAGCTATCGTAGATTCGTTTACACCAATGCACGCGTCTTTTTTTACTGATCATTTTGGTATAAAAAACTCATTTTGACCATTTTCAGACTTATATCCGTTTTCACTAGAGGCACAGAATTATGATAATGAGAAAGGAGTAATTTCTTGAAAATGGCGTGAAACGGAGACTGACCGATGTTCAGGGGGAGCAAGTTCCACTGGCGAGCAGCTGACACCGTAAATGAGTCAGAATATTTGGTAGAGGCAGGTGACGGAATTTTTAATAAGTTATTATCAGTAGAACGGTCGCGATCATGAGTGTCGCATAGAAAATGAAACAGGGATTTAAGATAAGAAGGAGAATTTGGATTTTTAAGAATGTATATAACAGGGAAAGGAGATGTAGTGACCTGCGAAAGCGGAAATTGAGCTATTTAATTTGTTTTCTATACTCCGAAATGTGACCATACTTTCACATGTATTGAAGGTCTATATCGCTCAAGTTTATTAAGTAATTCTTCAGTGATGCATAATACACATCAGCATAGTTAAAAATAGGTAGAACTAAAGAGTTAACCAACGTAATTTTAGCTTTAAAGGGAATGAAACATTTATAGTAGGGTTTTCTTTTTAGTTTATTTATTTAATTTATAAATACTTTTCATAAATGTTTTTATATTATAAAATAATTTTTCGTCATATCAGTGTTTAGAATTATGGGACGAAAAAAATAATTATAAAACTTTTGAACAAAATGTTTCAGGTTTGACCGTGATTACAATTCTGGTTTGGCAAACTTTACTTATGAAATTACTGTGAAGCTACAAGCCGATTCTTTCTACAAGGTTGATAAAGAAGGCAAGAAGGTTACTTGTGATAAACCACTCTGTGCAAGATTAGGTAAATACCAAAGTATTTATTTATAAAAAAAAAAAATTTACTCAGTTTCCTGTCTGGCTGTCTAGCCATTTGCATGAATATTTCGAGAACCAATTGTTCAATTAACTTGATATTTTGTTGGCGTACATAATTATATTATATTTAAACATGAAATATATAAATTGTGTGAAAAATTAAGTCAAAAATAAAACTATAAAAAAAACGTTGCATTAAATAAGAAGAAAGTGCACATAGAAAGTTATCACATTAGTAGAAAAGTTAAATTTGTTCCGATATTTCCCTCCGACTTAGGTGGGAGGAAGGTCTCTATAACTTCGTTAGGCCGACCGACCGTACAGATGCAAAAACCGTCATGTTTCGGTTTTAGTCTGTGGGTTTAGCGGTTTTCAGAAGACTATTGCATCGATTTATTGTCGAGGTGGTAGTCTCCTTTCAGGGTGCGCTTACAAAATGGGTAGTTGGATTGTCGATAAGGCAGGGAGTATATTAAAATATACTCGTAACGCAATTTGTTATATTAATGCTTTTAGAAAAAAAAAAAAAACAAAATCGGAATGCTCCTCGGTCGAGTTTTTGTAAATGTCTTGCTGTTTAATTAAATCTTACTACGTTTAGGTTTGTATCAACTACCTAATAATAATGGTATTTGCCTCCGTAGATTATTTGTTGCGCCTTGGGCGTTGTATCCGGAGGTCGTGCGTTCGATTTCCACCCATGGCAAAAAAATATTAGTACGTTTTTATGTACAGTTTGTCATGGTCTGTATGTTTATTAAATATAATATGTACTGGTATCGTTGTTTCTGGTACACATAGTACAAGCCTGGTTTAGTTTTTGATCAGCGCGTTCATTACGCACACAAAGCTAAGATAAACTTTAATCAATATGATAAAATTCTGACGTAGTGCAAACCTGGTGACATTGAAAATTGACAGACAATTACGTAATTTTGATTGAAGTTTAGCTTAACGTAACGGCCTACAGGTCTATATGTGTGTGTAATATCCGTCAAAAAGAAAGTAGGATACTTACATATCACCCTGGTCATAAACAAACCATGCTTGTTCTATGTATTCCAGGAACAACGATACATATTATATTTTATAAATACCATGACATGTTATACTAAAAAAATACTATATTGTTTTGCCATGAGTGGGAATCGAATCTACCACCCCCAGATACAACGCCAACGGCGCAACCACTAGACTTGGAGGCGGTCGGTTAATATAATTATAATTATATTTATTTTACAGGTAAAGTGCTTTCCTACGTAGTGATGCCATTCACATTCCTTTATCGCTGCGATGGATCAGAATACATGAATTTGAGACCAGAAACTTTTTCTATAAAAGAATCTCCAAAATCTTACCTCGAGTTTGACTACGGAAAACCTTTATGTACAGATTCGAAGGTTTTCAAATCAAAACTTATTGCAGAAGTAGCTGGATTAGCTACCAAGGCAACTAATACTAATATTAGACAGCTGTACAAGATTGTAGACGTAAATCAACTATTTGATTTTACTTCTTACTACAAACGTTTAGAAAAACAGAATAAATGTATTAAAAATAGTAAGATGTAATGTAATACAAAATATAACAGACACATTATTATAACTATTTTGTTTTGTAGCACAAGAAAAAGTAGTTATCAAAAATGGGAGGTTATAAGATAGCTTTAAAGAAATTAAAAAGTTGAAACAAGTTATTAAAAATAATCTAATAATTATATAGCTCTTATTTTTTCATAAAACCCATATAATAATAACAAATAACATCGTGATATTTTTTTAATTGAGAGGAATAAGAGCAGTGTCTAATGAGGCTCTTCGATGCTTATGCTGATTCAACTGCAAAGTATTAACTCTCCCCCCGCATGACGGTGAGTCAGTAACGCTACCACACATTTAGGCAGCAAACGACTTTCGGGCCAAAGCTATTTTCTATACCTAAACTTTAATGGATTTGAAAAAAAATGGTCTCATTTTATCAAAGAGAAAATAATAAATGACGATAGGTTTTCCTTTTTTTAGTTTTTTGTCTTGATATTTTATAAAAATTATTTGAATGAAACGTTTTTTTTTGGATTTTTTTAGAATTTCAGGGATTGATCTTTTTTTTTCTATACCAAAGTTTAAAAAAGGAAAACGTACGAGCCTAGATATAGGTCTTATTTATAGCGCCTCCAAAAATCATAAAAATCTTTGAATGTTTAAGGGATGGTCACAGTTAGGACCAAAAGGTCGTGAATGTATGGGATAAGTTTGATCACACGCTGCTCTCTTCTCCTAGCGGGTGCCGGGTCCATCACATGGTTGGAGACAGGGGAGTGACCTGCAGTGTTCACAGATATGAGACCTCGAAGTATAGTTAACAGGGCACATAAAGCAAATCATAAATCTAGATCTCCGATTATGACAATACTTTAAACCCAACAAATATATAAAAAAAAAACATAGAAATAATACACTATATTTAGAGGTAACTAGCTTTTTGAAAAATGTAATAGCATAAAGTTGCCTCGATAGAAAAAAAATCGCAAAGTTACCTCCACTTTTCATCGATATTTTTATAACTTCAATATAGGGGCTTAGCAAAACCACATCGATATAATTTGACAGTCGATAAAAAGAAGTTTATGAATGAACATTCATTCATAAAATCGATATGTATCGATTTATCGAGGCTATCGATACTGTTATGCTAGGGCCCATAGAGCAGATTATAAAGCCTCGATTTTTATAAGTTATGTATATGTATAAGATCTGTTGCATGGCCTAGCGTTTTTGTAAAATTAAAAATATTTTGAAAATAGAAAAAAAAACTGTACTTTTCAAGAATTCCACGCGAGATTTTTTTTTTGTTTCTCACTCGCACGATTTGTAAGAGGTATCATTTCATTTGCCTTTATACGCCTTCTTAAGGTTCCTCCAGTCGACAGTGCTGCCAGACGTACTTCCTATACTGTTATTCCAGTTATTACCAAAATGTTAGCATTACAACCTATTTTGTAAGTCAAATAGATTTATCGAATGAACTACACCGAAGATTTTGAGAGATTGATGACAACATCGAGTGGGGTTTGGGCCGGAAAAACTTGAATGGTGTGCTAGGAAGAGGAAAAGAAAAGTAAAAGGCATAGTCACAGATTATATAGTAAAATGTACTACGTAAGAAAACTTTTACGTTTCCCATAGTCGTTATAAATTCGCCATCTGTGGGAGAAGTTTTGCCCGTCTAACTGTCACTTCTAAGCACCAATCCGAGATTGCAGCACCCACCAATAGGAGTACTCTCTACGACAGAATACCAACTTCATAATATTAATGCCGACCTGCCGACAGCGTAAAGTGTTACCAACCCTAGGAACTAAAATGCAAAATCAAAATGGCCCCCATAAAAATAATATAGTATTTTATGAAGTGAAATTTAATTAAGTAGATATTTGATTTTCATCAATCAAATGCGTACTCAATTGAACTTCACTTCAAAGAAAAATATTTAAAGGAAAACTTAGTAGGTACAGTTAAATAAAAAATCTCTAGTATGAAAATACCTACATTAATTTTGGTGCAGCATCCCTGTCGCTAGTATAACGATAAAGATGACCATCTAGTATTAAGGGCCGATGGCCTGCGTCCGCTAAAAAAACTAATATAAAAACTTATATATTAAATAGTAGGTTTGTATCGTATAGCCTGTATAATTCAAGCTCTACGAAAAACGCTCAAGGCCCACCAAACCTACCTAACCTCTCAGTTGGAACATGGAAGAGAAGACGTGCCCAAACATCAACATCTGCAAAAAGGCGCCACAACCGACCACTATCTTCAGATGCGCGTATAAGCAGATATCCCGTTATCGTCGGACCAGCCTGACGGACCGCTCTGGGCGTATACATAACCCCCGATATAAACGGGCACACAGCAATGTGACAGCACCTAAGTGGAATCACAGAACTATAGTAGCTCTAGCAACTCTCCAAGACTAACCCATTCCCTGAATGGACCCAAGCGAGCAAGATTAAGACGCCGAAGACATAGCCATAGCGGAAACAAAGATGATAGTGGCATAATTAAAAGATTCATAGAGACAATCAGCGCCCAGGGTCGGAGCAATTAGGCAGATATTAATGACGCCATACAGACTTTCAACCCTAGTTAATACAACCAGTTAATAAAAACTTACCAAAGCTGTCCGGACTAGCACGAAAATGGTACAAGAGTTTACCATCTCTGAATTTTACATGGAGAATATGGCAAAAAAACTCATACAAAATTTTCCAGATGACCGGAATTATGATGATTAGATTATCCGAAATGCTCTCACGAAGAAGTCAAAGGGAGAAGACTCTCGAAGAATATTTCTATGATAAAGCGAAGCTAGTGAGCCTCTGTAACATCACGGATTATCCGAAATGCTGTCACGAAGAAGTCAAAGGGAGAAGACTCTCGAGGAATATTTCTATGATAAAGCGAAGCTAGTGAGCCACTGTAACATTACGGGTAAGGAAGCGGTCGACTAATGCAGTCGACCGCTTCCTTACCCGTAATGTTACAGTGGCTCACTCAAGTCAAGTCAAAATCAAAAATATTTATTTCATGTAAACCTTTACAGGTATTTATGCATAGTCAAAAAAAAAACTATATTTAGTATAAGGTCTAAGTGTGCGCATGGTTAGGTAGGCTCTTGCATACATAAAATAATTAGAAACCAAACCGAACACACACCACATAACCAGTGTAAGACTAGGTGGTTAGCTGGTTCCATTGACCTGTCCATCGTTATCTGCCATGCAAAGGTGCCACCGAGCCAACCAACCTAACAGACTATATCTACGCCCCAAATATCCACTATAAGTAATAATTAATATAAAAGTACAAAAATGTATCAATCGGAGCGCAAACACTGACCGCATGTTGGTCCCCCAGAGACACCCCGGAGAAAAAGGCACCAGGAAGTAAAAAACTGTTAGCTCTGTTAACAAAATGATAATTCAAATATATGAAAGACAATATAGTAGGTATATTACCTAGCCAAAATACTTAATATTAAAAATAAATAAAAACAAAAAAGTAATAGTAATAACAAGTTATTACCTTCTCCAAATATAACAAATTACCTAATGTAGAATAAAAATAATATAATAAGTACTTAGTAATGAATAATTATTACTGTATCACATTTATTAGTTGAGAGATTCCAGTCGCAGGAAGGTATGTTTCCAGACGTCTCTGTCATTAATATAATCATTAACTTTGTAATATGCTTTTGCTATTAAAGTTTGCTTTATACAATTTTTAAATTTTATATCATTAAGTTCTATAATTAAATTTGGCAATTTATTAAATAACCTGATACTGTTTATTAGGAAACATTTATTAGTTTTTTGTAATCTATATTTTGGTATATCAATTTTGTTTATATTTCTTAAGTTACGAGTATGCCTATCTGCGTTTTTATTAAATGTATTATAGTTTTTCTTAACGTATAATAAATTTTCAAATATGTATTGGGAGGGCAGTGTCATTACTTCAATTTTAGGAAAAAAATCCCGAAGGGATTCGCGGGTCTTCATGCCATAAATAGCCCTAATAGCTCTTTTTTGAAGGATAAATATTGTTTCTATGTCTGCAGCTGAGCTCAATATAGCCCCAGATAATTAGACCATAAGTCATAATACTGTGGAAATAAGCAAAGTACACAAGCCTGGCTGTTGCTACATCAGTTAAAAGTCTGATCTTTCTGACTGCATATGCAGCTGAGCTCAATCTTTTAGATAAAGTGTTTATGTGAGCTCTCCACTGCTGTTTGGAATCGATCGTGATTCCTAAAAACATAGTGGAGTCAACAAATTCCAGCTCAGTGCCGCCTAATTTAAGTGAACAGTTGATTACTGGAACGTTTGGCAAAGAGAATTGCAGGCACTTGATCTTTTTAGGGTTTAGAACCAAATTGTTTGCCGTAAACCATTCAGAAACCATAGTCAGAGTATTGTTTGCTACTGACAATATACTGTCTTTCCTATCAACTTTAAATAATAGTGACGTGTCATCAGCAAACAGCACTATCTGCGCTATTTCCTGTACCATGTGTGGAAGGTCATTTATATATACAAGAAAGAGAAAAGGCCCTAAAATCGATCCCTGGGGAACTTCCATTTTCACAAGAGATCCTTTAGAAACACTACCATCAATGTTGACACATTGTGTTCTGTTATAAAATTCCAGCTTACCTAACAAAGTTTCGTGATTTACACAATCAAATGCTTTCGAAAGATCGCAGAAAACACCAATAAGATCCTGAGACTTTTCCCATGAACTATATATTACCTCAATCAATCTAGTACCAGCATTTGTTGTATTTCTACCTTTTGTAAACCCGTATTGATGATTATGTAATAATTTATTTCTATTAAAATGTATTAATAATTGACTTAACATTATTTTTTCAAATATTTTACTTAGAGCAGGTAATATGGACACGGGCCGATAATTAGTAGGGTCTGTTCTACAGCCTGATTTAAATATAGGGGCTATTTTACTATGCTTCATAAGGTCCGGAAAAACACCCTTATCCACACAGCCATTATAAATATCAGCCAAGATAGGCCCTATGGTGGGAACAATAGGTTCGATTGCTTTTACGGATAATCCCCATAAATCCTCTGTTTTCTTCTTATTTAACATTTTAAAGTGTTTAATAATATCATCACTTGAGACATGTATAAAATTAAATTCTAGCAAATCAGGTAGTTTAACATAACGATTTAATAGTTCCTTAGCAATACTGGATGACGAATTAATGCTATTCGTGACTTCCAAAGGGATATTAACAAAAAAATCTTCAAATAAGCTGGCAACTTTATTTTTTTCAGATAGCATTACTCCGTTTTGTCTGATTAAAATATCATTTTGAATATGTGCGTTTTTACTAGTTTCATTATTAATTATCGTCCATACACACTTAGATTTATTATCTGACTGTTTTAGTTTAGAGCTAATGAAATTAGATTTTGCAATGAGGCAAACTTTTTTGAATATTTTAGAGTAAATTCTAACATAGTTATGAAAATTTTGTAGTAAATCTAAAGTAAAGGATCTCCTGTCATATAAATCATATAAAGTATCTCTGCTTTTTCTAATGCCTCTGGTTGCCCAGATAGCAAAATTCAATTTATTATTTATTTTCTTAGACTTTGTCTTGCATACTTTATCAAATTCTAGGGTTATTAAATTATGTAGATATGAGTAGGTTGTATCAGGTTTATTAATATTATATTTGAAATTATTAGTTTTTTGTATAATGTTATTATTAAACATTTTTAGTCTATTATCAGTAAGAAGTCTATATTTAATTATTTTATTTTTTGGTTTTACTTGTGCTTGAAAGCTGATCATTAGACATTTATGATCTGAGCGTACACCAGTAATAACAGAGTGGTCTGGAACGGGACAATTTGTGAATATATTATCAATGCAAGTCTGACTATATAAAGTAATCCTAGTCGGTTCAGTAAATATGTTATTTAAATTAAAGGAAGTAAAAAGAGAAATGAGCATTTGTTTGTCACATGAATCTAACAAAGTTAGAGATTACGAAATAATATAATCCACACTTCGAATAAATAATCAAACAGCCGTACCATAGGTAGCATTCACATCATCACACTTAAATTGGTACTTACACACATAATAATAATGCATAATCAAACACACTTATATTTATTTATATATATTATATATTTTTATTTTTGTTATATTTTTATTATATTATCACACGCACACACACTATAGTGATACACACGCACGCATTTAGATGGCCCACAACTTAATTATAAAAACACAAATAGTTATAAACCCGCAATTATTTTTTATTTGTTATATTCTTTTTTATATTCCTACAGTGGTAGCAACTGATTCTCACGTGACAGGAAAACCTAGTGTGGGAATCAGGGACTCACCCATCTTTGTTTATTTGTATTTCTTTTGTTAATTTTTAAATAAATAAATAATAAATAAATAAAAAATGTCAATATTAAAATCCCCACATAGAAAAATTTGTTTATTTAAATCATATATTTTCGAGAGTACATCCTCCATAATATCTATAAAAGAATTTAAAGATGATGCTGGTGGTCTATAGATGCATAGAATAATATACGAGTCCATCTCTGCACATGAAATCTCACAAACACGTTCAACAGATAGTTTTACAATATCCTTGCGCTCTTTATACTTTAAAGTATTTTTAATTAAAATTATAGACCCTTCACAGGAGTTTCTATTAAAAAAACTAGCAACTAAAAAGTTATTTACATTGAAACACATTTTATCTGACTTAAGCCAGGATTCTGTAAAACACATTATATCCAAGTTATATTTTTCAATAAATAATTCTATGTCAAGAACCTTGCTAGAGAAGCTTTGAATATTTTGGTGAATTAAATTAATTTTGCAAATGTCCTTCTCTATTGTCAAATCTAAGAGTTTAAAATTGGTTGTACCACAACATTATTAGTACCACTACTAAATGATGATGAGGAGTCAATACTTAATAAAATATTATTAGCTACCAATGTAGCAATATTTCTTTGTACCTTCATGGGTAGTTTCATGCTATCCTGTGTCCCATTAAATTTTTTAACAAATATGTTTATATCAAAAGAAGTAAACAGATTATTGTAGCGGGTCATATTATAAATACAATTATTTAGATAATATAAATGTTTATTTTGTCGGACAGTATATCCCTTTGAATAACACTAGCTTCGCTTTATCATAGAAATATTCCTCGAAAGTCTTCTCCCTTTGACTTCTTCGTGACAGCATTTCGGCATTTTCAACCACAATATTTAAAAAAATCCAATCTGTATACAAAACCTAATGTAACGTTTACAGCAAGAAACAGCGATAGCCGAAATAACAGAACTCGTATATGCTACAACTGTTCTAAACCAAGTCACACCGCACCGAAATGCAGTAAAGAATCTCAGAAATGCACATGTTATCGCCTAGGTCATTTTACCGACCATTGTATGCGAGATCGTAACTTAAGTCAGTGTACAGTTAAAAAAGTTTAGTAGTTAAATCTACAGATAAGCTCCACTGACCTCCCACTCATAAAAGGTTTTGGTTCTGGTTCCCTAAAACCTATAGGTAGAGTTTTAATTTATGTTGGCATAGATTTTGCAGAAGCTAACATTGAGGCCTACGTGGTGCCGCATGAGTAGTGCCAGGAGCAAGTTTGTGCTTAGGAAAGCATAGACTTGCTTCTGGGTCAGAATCTTACAGAATTACCAGACGTTAGAGTACCCAAAACGAGTTCTAGTCTAATGAATTTATAAACTTTTTTCGGACAAGGTGTAATTCTACCTTACTAATATGTATAGTGTAGTAGACATATTTCTCTAAGGAATTAAAACGATAAAAATTAAAAATACGATGAGAAATTATAATACTTCCCGGCGCATATTATATACGAAACGGTATTGGTTGTATATCAGTCATAAGTTTTGGTAGTGGAGATATAAGGCTAAAAAAGAACAGACTTCTAGCACGTGCACGACTTTTACCCGTCGCCATTAAGTGGTTACCCTCAGAACCACCCGTTGAGGTTGAGATGAAAAGAATGACAGTGACTTACCACACGTCGACTAGCAAGGGCATTGGTGTAATAACAGTAGACATGCTAAATATTGGTAGTGATACTACAAAAGAACAACAGCAACAACTACTTGACGTTAGGAACGAATTCAGAGACATAATGTTTCGCATTAGATTTAAAAGACTTAGGGACTACACAAATAACAGAAATGCGCATACAATTACACGACTACATACCAGTTACTTTTAAACCTTACTGACTTCCATATAACGAGAGACATGTTGTACGTAATCTAATATAAGATCTTATGGAAAATAAACTAATCAGTGAAACGAACTCTTCTTAGGCAAGCCCAGTAATACTTAAGAACATGATTACTTAGGGTTCGAGATATCATAAGAAGGGATGCAGCCCGGTAATAAAAATACGGTAGATTTATTTCCCACCCCTACAAAGTACATCAGGTTAGGCAATTCGTAGGGCTTGCTAGCTTCTTCCGTAGGTTTATCCCCGGCTTTGCAAGTATAGCAAAAAACCATTAACCAGGCTTACAAAGTCTTCCGTACCGTGGAGTTGGGGGGGGGGGGGGGGGGGGTGAGCAGGAGGATGCCCTACTTTTAGTAAACAAACGGTAAAAGAAGAAGAGCACTCATACGAACTAGAGACACTCGCAGTTGTTCTATCCCTAAAAAAGAAAGTTTCATACCTACCTGATCGGAATTCCATTTAAGGTATACACTGGCTGTAATGCACTCAGGACTACACGAACAAAAAGAGATTTATGCCGCGAATTGCTAGATGGTGCTTATTGTTGCAAGAAATCAAATTCTGTATAGAATACAGACTAGGACTAAGCATGTGACATTTAGACGCCTTAAGCCGCAACCATATCCAAAATATTGGCGAGGAGAATCCTGATGACACACGCGCGTTCGAAATCATAAACGTTACAACAACGGAAGTAACAGTACAAATGTCAGACCCGAGATTAAAATTAGTTAAAGCTATACTGGATAGTGATAGTAAAGACATAATATATAACTATATTATAAGAGAAAATATATATATATAGAACTGTAGGCGGTAGTCTAAAGTGCGTAGTCCCAAATCGTGCAAGGTGTGCTGAGGTCAGGCCATGATGAGGCAGGACATTTCTCGCTGGATGAAACACTAGACATAATAAAACAGGACTACTGGATTCCCAAGTTGAACCGATTTGTACGCAAATACGTGTCATGCCTCAACTATACAATAAATCTGCAACCACTAATAGTAGTGGTTTCCTCCACCCAATACCCAAAGGGAATATCCCGTTTTATAAACTGCACATCAACCACCTCGAGCCATTTGTTAGGAGTAAGAACAGAAACTCATATATATATTCTAGGCATTATCGATGGATTTAGTAAATTTATTTTCATTAGAGCTGTCAAGAATCTAAAAAGTAAAACTACTGTAAAAATCTTAGAAGATTTTTATGCCGTAATAGACGGTCCAAAAATTATATATCTGATACCAGGGGGGATCAGTTTTACATCAACTATCTTCAAAAGCTATGTGAAGTCCATTGGCGCATATTCTTGATGATGATGCTATGCCACGCGCTAATGGACAGATCGAAAGGTACAACCGCACTATACTAGAATCCCTAGCCGCATCAAATCATGGCGTTGACGAATGGAATTAGACTTAGGTACATATAAACAAAACACAATGGAGTTTAAACAACACTCGAAACAAAAGTACTGGAACTACTCCCTCAGAGGTGATCTTTGGACGCAGAACTATCAATCCCAACGAAGTAGCTGTCCTTAATGCCATTCAAGACGTACAAGACGATAACAACCTAAGTTAATTCTATGGATCAAAACTAAAATAATAAAATAGAAACTACAAGAGTTACGGCTAGCAATTTAGTTGAACACAATATTTACAAAAACCAAGAAGCAATGGAAGCTTACTACAATAATAAGAAAGCCCCTACTAAATTCTTTACATTTGGAGAAGTAATGATTCTCAATCATCACATCAAGCTGCTTCCAAAGTTTAGAGGACCTTTTAGAGTCAGTAACGTTCTTAAAAACGACCGATATGAGGTCTCAAACATAGAGGGATACTCAAAACAAAAATACAAAAGCATTTCCCCTGTAGATGCACTAAAAAAATGGGTAACTTTCACCGCACCACCAGACATAAGTATATATATAATAATAACAGATGGTTAATTATCTCATTATAATTACTAAATACATTATTTCATTATTATTACTATATAAAAATATACATGTACATAATGACTCAATCTGATTACAAAACTTTATCGAAATAAATTCACTATATTAACTTTCATACAAACAAACAACCCCCCCTTATTAGAATGCGTTGCTCACCTCTAACGTATGGGGTCCAAGATCGATGGACCCCATTCTTTTATTTTATAGGTCTGCTTACCACAGGGTAGATACCAAGTAACATAGCGAGCCCCAGTAAAAAAATTATTAAAAAACTATACATGCACTTCATATATATTTTTTTTGTATCAAATTAAAATGTTAAAACAACATAAACAGTTGAAATTATTCATAGAAGATTTATACATCTAGTGATATACTTAAATAACAAGGTTTAGTACTTATATAAATACTATAACTTGTTATTTAAAAATACTTCACTGATCTGAGTTTGGACCCTTCGCGAGCGAGATTGTATTCGGTCGGGTTTTTTATTCATCTCTAGACTGATAAAATCAAAGCCAACAAAAGAACTAGCTTTGTTTTCATTAGGAAAAAATTATAACAATTATGGTAACAGTAAAAAAGCCTATGTACGTGACTTGTTGTGACCCATACCCCGCGAATGTTTACATTTGTGTGGTTTATCATAAGACGTAAAATCAAATACAATATTGACATCAACAGCATGTAAAAGTTCTCTGTAAGACATATTGATAGCCCGGGCAACTAATTCACCTACAATCTTTGTAATTCCAAATTTAAACATCTTTTTATCTTTGCACAAAGGCTTTCCATATTTAAAAATAACGTGATGTTGAGAATAATTTCGGACGTTAGTTTCTTCATTTTCAAGCGTAATAAATTCTGATCCATCACAGCGATGCACAAAATTGAAAGGTATCGATACGTCAACGTCGGTATGTCCTGCAACAAAATACTGTGATACATTTTACATTTAAACTGTAAATTATTGTTTAATACTTAAAATATTATATAATTACGAGAATACAATTTCAAGAAAATGTTAATAAAATAGACAAATTACAGACAATGACTTAAACGAAATTAAAGTTAAACTATATTAATAATAAGTTATATACAACGTGTTCCAAAATACCCGTAAAGCCGAAAGGATGTTAAATGGGGCCTTATAACGAGTCCATTCTCAATATTTAGGTTAGCTAAGAACATTGTCTCTCTTATACAGGGTCCGGCAGAAAAACCTCCCCTATAAGGGAAGCTAATAAAAACAAAACCAAATAAGGTAGGACATTTTTATTTATACTAAGAAAAAGTACACATTCTGCCATTTTATAAAATTTACTTTTTAAATAAAACATCCCTTAAATGGCTTCCTTCACTATCGATACACTGGTTGAGTCTTCCCCGGAAGTTATTCATTACTCTTTGAGTCATTTCAGGTGGAATAGCTTTAACCTCTTGAGTAATTGCTTCTTTCAGGGCTCGTAAAGATTGTGGACGTTGTTCATAAAGTTTTGATTTTAAATAGCCCCAAAGAAAAAATCACAGGGCGTTAAGACACTTCGATCAGAAATCCGTAATGCTGCCGCATGCTTTTTAGCGGATCGTCGAGGAGATTGTTGAACTGAAGCTCTAACTGCATCAACGTTTCCGGGGCCTGTTGCAGTCCGTGGTCGTCCAGGTGGTTTCCGTTTTAATGAGGAACCTTTCTCACGAAAGTTAGAAACCCAAGAATAAATTGTTTTCTTATCGGGAACAGGGTCCCGTCGTCCGAGCGCAAAGCGAACACGAAAAGCACGTTGAGTACTAATAGGCGATCCGCCATTTTAAATAAAATCTTCCACTACGAACGCATGATGTTCACCAGACCACGCCATGGCGTACACAGAAAACGGCACGTAGGCAGCTACTCAAGGACGCGCCCCCCGCCACTCTGCTCCTTCTGCTGTCCGCATCACGTTACTTTGTAATCGGGGAGTTTTTTCTGCCGGACCCTGTAGGTAGGTATATAAAAATAAAACTTAAATGAAATTTACTCCACTAAGTCCACTAAGTAAGCAACCAAAACCAGCTTAGTAAGGCACGGGTTTCAAAACAAATATTGATGAAACCCATTCATGGACATTATGCCGTTCCAATATAACAGAAACTGTATTAAATGGGAGAGAGACAATGTTCTTAGCAAACCATGGATAACCCGTGCGGGTGCCGGGTCCATCGCGTGGTTGAAAGGCAGGGGAATGAACTGCAGCGTTCCCGGACTTGAGACCGCGAAGTAGGTTTAAAGGCCTTTTGAACTCTCACCTGCACTGTGTTCACTACCCTCTCTACTCAACCAAATACTATATGATCCTGTTAGCGCCATCCTGTAAACACGCTCCATAAAAGTTCCGACGACTGTTCTCGGAAGGCCAAGATCCTTCAATAGACAAAGACTTTGCTGAAATTCCTCTTGCACCAACTTCCACTGCATAAAGTTGAGTTTTAAATCCGTTTCTAGTAATTTCGTTTGTGAGATCAAAATATGTGTTCGACTTGATGTTGTGGTCCTTAGGTATGTTTGTTTCCCACGGAACAAAAAAGGTTTTTAACAATAACGTAAACTAGATTATAAAACTCTTGAAGATATTAAAATTAATTGGAAGCAACATCAAACTACTTTTAGTATGGTAATCTCTATTCGCTTTCATTTTTTTTTATATAGGTAAGTACTATTTATTAAATTCTTACCCAATTTCGTACAAAATGGTCGTTTACGTGTTACACGATATCCTTCAATATCCTCTTTATACACGGATTCGGCTGTCACTTTAACATTAACTCCATATGTTAAATTGAAAAATCCATACTCATAATCGAATCTGCAAGATAAAAAATACTTTAATTTTATTTAAAGACAATTTTATTTAAACAAAAGCGGCCCTAGCCTAGTGGTTAAGTCACTGCGCAACTGATAACAAGGTTAAGCAGATGACAACAAGACTGGCCTGGGATGGGCGACCGCTTTATACAACGAGGCTATTTCATCATAAACACCGCAACAAGCTCGCCACTTGTTAGGTGTTGCCTCCGAATACCATCGGCGAAATGAGAATGGGTTAATCCCTCCGCTGGGACCCTGAGGCCGTTTAAACGGTTCTCGGGAGCCAAATTCGCACCCATGATGGTATTTATTTATTTTTATTTTATTTATTTAAACAAGTAAATATTTTTAAAGGAACTTAAAGTGGCACATAATTGACGCAGTTTGTTAATGAACACAAGGGCTATTTATGCTATTAGATCGAATAATTATCAACTTTGAGTTAAATTAAAAAAACAAATCGTCATCAAATATCTTAAGAGGAGTGTCTGATAAGGCTCTTCGATGCTCATGCTGATTCAACTGCAAAGCATTACCTCTCCCCCGCATGACGGTGAGTTGGTAACTCTTCCCATACATTTATGTAAACCTTCCTCCCGACTCTTAATAAAAGAAAGAGCACGTATGAGATTATACCTACAATTTAGGCAGAAAAACGACTTTCGGGCCATACATAACTGTTTTCTACCCCTAAATTTAATGGATTTGAAAAAAAAATGGTCTCATTTTATCAGAGAGAAAATAAACGTTGATTGTACGTTTTTCTTTTTTTAATTTTCTGCCTTATTTTATAGGAATTATTTTATAGTGAGGGATTTTTTTGCGATTTAAAAAAAAAAGGAAAACGTACGAACCTAGATATAGGTCTTATTTATAACACTCCCAAAACTCATAAAAATCTATGAATATTTAGTGGGGGGTAACAGTTAGGACCAAAAGGTCGTGAACCTATGGAAAATGTTTGATTAGACTCCGCTCTTAATTTGCTTTTCTTACGGATGTCTTAATTAAGGATTTTATCCATATAAAACAATCTGAGCTGAGCTGTCTTTTCAAACCTTAAGATTGTGAACTAGTTTATGTACTGAAGTTCAGGCCTTATTAAGGCATAGACACTGTTATATTTATTGCGGCAACTAAGCGGCTATTTGGCGGAGGTTTAGTCAAGCCTAACTTTCTTAAGTAAGATTAGATATTTATTTAACCTTTACCTGTAATTAAAAAGTGTAGTATCTACTGCTCCACTTACAACAACATTATTAAGATAATAGAATCCATCATCTACAGGAATTTCCAGTTCATCATAAGAAAGATTATCAATTGGATTGATGAAATATTCGGGTTTTCCATCCTTGTACCAGTTCAAATATTTGGGATGCTGTACTTTCGTGACACATGTAGTATTCGATGGGTCACATGCATTGTAGTCTTCAACTGAAAATATAATTGTTCAATTATCAAAACAATAATCAGATAAAGTCTCTGGATTTACACATTAGCAAATGTAGTAAAATGGTTCAGTTTCATCGTTTTGATTATTGTTGTAATTGATGGTGTATTATTTCTATTTTATTTGAGTATATTGCGTCTGCACATCACCATGATGGTAAGCAGACCTACAAAGTTCATGAATTCAATTCAATCTATAGATTGTTGTTCATCAGCATTGTTCGCCCCCTCTATTTGGTTGATGCTGTTAAGAAATAGGCGGCAACAAAGTAAAGATAATTAGGTGGTAATGTAGGTGGTCACTGTTAGCAATGTCGTGGAGAATTAAATCTAATAGTTTCTCATTCAGTTTTGATACTTAGTTAATTTAATTGATTAAATCAGGCGTTATTTTACGGAATTCCATTATTTAAAAAAAAAACGTACAAATCAACGTTACAAATTCATCTATACCCCACTTATTTCGGCCATCATAAATAAAATTCAGTCCTGAAGATGCTGCGTGGAGAAACGAAACATGTCGACGTCGTTTAAGTCGTCGTTTAACTAGCGGATGAATTTGCAATAAACTAAATATTACATCAACATTATTATATAAAACATTAACTAAGTTTTATATAATATTTTTTAGTCAAAATTATGGTTCAAAGTAACCTCCTCATAAGCTTACACCAAGCTTACGAAAAGATCTTGGACCACGAAGGTACTTATACAGCCTTCGTTCTTTGGTGGTTGCATCTTTGGCGTTGTATCCGGGGGCGGAGGATTCGATTTCCACTCATGGAAAAATTTGTTCAGTACGTTTTTCTGTGTGTACAAAAAATATAATATGTATTATGTAATATGTATCGTTTGCTTGTACACGTAGTACAAACCTAGAGCTTAGTTTGTGATCTGTGTTTTAATATTATTCTAAAAATATTTTAGGTGTGCAAAAATGCTTCACAACTAAAAGATGGGGTGGAAAATTACCTATTTGCTATTAATTAATAATTGTACTTTAACTTTAAGGTAATTTATTAATATGTATGTTCCTTATCGTACTTTACTTTTTACATATTTATTTATTTTCACGCCTGGTCCCTTTCGGGATAGGCAGAGACAACCGAGCGGCACTTATATCTCAACATACTCGTTTTGCCTCGTCCACAGTTATAACCCTCTCATACATGCACACCGATTTTTGCACGCAGCCATTTTATTGCACCGTCTTATAAATCTTTTTCAATTTGATCATGATACGTAACACTGTTTCCCTCGGCCACGCTTAGGTTCATATTTTGTATTCTACAGAAATGTCATTGTTTGTATGAACCTGCGTATGCCGTGCAGGCGCGTGCCGTACAGACCCGCTCCTGCTTTGCGCAGGTTTTGTGCCTGGTTGTACCTGGCGTGCAGGCGACGCAGCTCCGAGTTATTTTATTGGCTTTTTTTTATTTATTTGCAAAATGGAAAAAATAATTGAACTCGTGAGAAGCATACCTAACCCTGTAGGCCTATTACGACCCACAACGTTAAGCTAAACTTTAACCAACATGACGTAGTTGTCTGCCAATTTTCAATGTCACCAGGTTTGCATTATGTCAGAATTGAATTGATTTATTCATATCGATTAAGATTTAACTTAGCTTTGTGCGCGTAATTACCCCGCTTGTCACTTCAACTATTCTAAAAAGACCTATAACTTAATGTTGTAGTACGCAGCATATAATATAAATCAAATGATTTATTTGCTTACTAAGGTATTCTACATACATATTATAGTACTTATTCTTAAGAGGAGCATCTGATGAAGCTCTTTGATGCTCATGCTGATTCAAATGCTAAGTATTGCCTCTCCCCCCGCATGACAGTAAATAGGTAACGGTAAAGTTTACATATACGAGTATATGTATAGTTACTATACTGTAGTAACATGAAGATCTATGCATAAAAACTATATTTGTCATTAGTGTTGATGTACGACAGATTGTCAAAAGATATTTACCAATTAATTTACAAATAAACTTATTAATAAATATTAATGGTTTTTCTGCTACATTGTTGGCGACGAGGTATTTATTTATTTATTTTTAAAACGCAGAAAATAATATGACGTCGACATCAGGAACGAAGAAATTTATTTTTGAACAATTTGATTCCTTACAAGAGGAATACGAATATTACATTCAAAGGTTTGAAATTGCATTAAATTTACATGACTTGGACACGCCCGATACTGAAACACAACGTAAAAACATATTACTAACTAAAGTGGGCCCACAAGTTTTCAAAATTTTAGTCGATTCATTCCGACCTTCCGACGTTACAAACAAAACTTATGAAGAAATTAAAACTTGTTTGAAGCAATATTTTGGGAAGCAAAGACATGTTTTATCAGACAGAGTTTCTTTCGCTTCACGTTGGAGAAGATCTGACGAAACAATTACTCTATATGTGGCCGCGTTACGATCTTTAGCCGGTCACTGAGAATTTAACAACACGGCATGCGCATGTGCTGTTGCAAACTTAGCCGGGCGCACCATACTCGAAGAACGCCTTCGAGATCAATTTGTTATTGGCATTAACAATGTTAATTGGCAACAGGAGATTATACGGCAGCATCCAACAAATAACTCTACATTCTCTGAAATAGTTGCAACAGCTTCTAAGCTGGAACAAGCACAAGTTCAAGCAGAATTACTTTCATCGATAACCTGCTCAAATTGTTCTCACAATAATGGTTCTGCTAACATAAATTACTCAAATAAGCAAGCTTCACGGCCTTCAACATCTAAAACTAAAAACAAAAAGAAATTTATAAAAAAGAAGTGTATTTTTTGTGGAAACGGTTACCATGGTAACATAACGGATTGTCCTGCTCGCGGAAAACAATGCTCTTCTTGTGGCAAATATAATCATTTTGCTTCTGTATGCATGAAGACACAAAATAATGAAACAAACAATGATACCCGGAATATTCAAACCAATGAAGAACAAACTGACGAAAGCGAAAATAGTACTGATGAATGTGACGATTACGTTAATATGATATATGCACTATCTACTGAACGCCCTAGCAAAGTCCTGGTTAGTACAAAGCTTAATAATCAACTAGTTGAAATGTTATATGATCCGGGAGCAGCATTTTCTGTAATAGGCAAAGATCTGTGGATACAATTAGGAAAACCAAAATTAAAGTTAGCGAGAAATTTAGTAGCTTATACAGATATGCCAATTAAGACTTTGGGAAAATGTAAAGTCCAAGTAAAAGCTTTTGAACAGACTTATATATTATACACATACGTCACAGATAAAATAATTTTCCGCTCTTTGGTTTGGATTGGGTGTTAAAATTTAAACTTCCTTTGCCACCAGGATCAAAACTTTGCCGCCTAAAGAAACAAGATAAAAAATTTCTACAAAAACAAGATGATTTTATAAACAATAAAACAGAAAAAAATGTGGCGCAGAAAAACATAACGGAGCTATTAGAAAATTACAAGGAATTATTTGATGGCCAACTTGGTCTTATAAAAGGTCATAGCATTAAAATTCATATTCCATCAGATGTACAACCAAAAATTTTCCGCCCCCGCCCTGTGCCTATAGCCTTACAACAAAAAGTTTCAGATGAATTGGATAGACTAATTAAAGAAGATGTTTTAGAACCTGTTGATACTACAAACACGCCTATAGAATGGGCATCTCCCATAGTCGTTGTGTTAAAATCAAACGGAAACATAAGAATTTGTAGCGATTTTAGAGTAACAATCAATCAATATGTACAAAAAGATGATTACCCACTTCCAAGGTTTGAAGATATAACAGCAAAGTTAACAGGTGGAAAATACTTTTCTAAAATCGACCTCAAAGATGCTTATTTACAATTAACAGTACAACCAGAGTCTAGAAAATATGTAACGATAGCCACACATAAAGGTTATTTCCAATATAAACGTCTACCTTTTGGTATTTCATTTGCACCAGCATATTTTCAACGAACTATGGACCAAATTGTATCTGGTATAGAAGGCGTTACATGCTACCTTGACTATATTCTTATAACATCTAGTAATGTAGAACAACATCTGGATAGATTAAAGATAGTATTACACCGGTTGTCAAGTGCTGGTATACGAACACAACAATCTAAATGCACTGTCACGTTACACCCGCTCCATATTATATTTATGTATTTTATTTTATTTGTCTTCATATCATTTCATACATTTTTTTAAAATGACCACCAAATGTATCATAATACACCATTTTCAGGGAAAATTCCAGGTAGTAAAAACATGGTTAAATTGGTTAATATTTGTATGTAATACTCCAGAATTTTGACAGCTAGAAATTTCCCTTCTGTGAACGTTCCAAATTTTTCATTTAGTTTTCATGAAAACTTAGGCTTTGGTTATCAAATCAGATTCCTAACATTTTAAATTTAAATTTTAATTATATAAATTATGTATTAGGTAATATTGTAAATTAAAACATATTCTTTAGGTATTTTCACATTTTTAGACACTTAAAACACTAAATCTTAGCGTCTCCTCTGACCGCTAGGTAGCTTCAAAAGTTCCCATACAAACCAAAAAAATACTGGCACTCTATAAATTAAAACTAAATATGAATTTTAATCATAGAGCTCTAAAATCGTCTTTAAATATCTCGGACCGGCGATTTTTCGTCAGTCTCGAGGAAGCTTAAGAAAGAAGAAGAAGTCTAGCTACAGTGGCAGTGATCGACTGGTTCTCATCCTTGAAACCTTGAACCTGCTACGTCGAGAACCAGGCCCGATCCTGTCACACTTCCTTGAAGACTCCGGATTCTGGAGTTGCGGCCTCCGGGATTTGCCTAGACTCCACTTCGCTCGGGCGTCTGCTCTGAGGGTTGGAGAACCTCCTTGTGCTGCAGGACCTCGCCTCGGGCTTCGAGCCTTGAGTGACGAGGCCATCTGACTTCTCGTCTCAGGCATTGGCGTGAGAGACGGGAATTCACCTCTTCGTGTACGGCTGCCTCTACAGCCGTGCCGCCCGCCGTCTGCGTGCTGCCGTCGTGCCGCCACCTCCCCTTGCTGCCGTCATCGTGCCGCAAGCCACTACTTCACGGACCTCACCTCAGGCCTAGAGCCTTGAGAGTCGAGGCCATCTGAGTCCTTGTCTCAGGCGTCAGCCTGAGAGACGAGGCCTCGCCTCATCGTGTGCGGCTGCTACAGTCGTGCGTGCTTGCTGCTGCTGCCATCGTGCCGCCGCCTTCCTGCTTGCCTGCCTACATCTGCTGCCGTCGCCTGTCTACGTGCCAGTCTGCGTGCCAGTCGACGTGCCAGTCCTCGAGCCTGTCCCTCGTCATTCCTTCCAATCTTCCCATACTATACGGTCAGAGTTTTAGTTTATAATAGGCATATCCATTGTAGGCAGGGCCAACATTTATTAGGTAGGTCTCTTACATAGTTACTGTACTCAAAACAAACTTAAATTGTAAATATCTTATACTTTAAATAAACTTGTATTAAACCAACTTAATCTTTTCATTTTAAAATTCTTTAAAACCCCCCCGCTACAGCACATGGCTGAAAAATAGTGTTGAATATCTAGGCCATAAAATCGATGATTCTGGTCTTCACCCTACAAAAGAACGCATTGAGGCAATTCAGAATATGCCTATACCTACGAACACAACAGAATTACATCATTTCTTGGATCTTTATCGTATTATGGTCGATTTATTTATAAACTTCATGTCAAATGCGCTCCATTACACCGTTTACTCAAAAAAGGTTATAAATGGGATTGGACTGATGAAGATAATAATATATTTAACGAATTAAAACAAATTTTAACGTCTAATGATACATTATGATCAGAATTTACCACTTATTGTATCGAGCGATGCTTCAAATAAAGGTGCTGGAGCAGTATTATTTCATAAATTTTCAAATGGTATTTGTAAACCAATAGCTTTTGCTTCTAGAACTTTTAATGAAGTAGAACAACGATATTCTACAATAGACAAAGAAGCTTTGGCAATTGTTTATGCTGTCACTAAATTTCATCAATACTTGTATGGGATCATTTCACACTAATGACTGATCATAAACCTTTAGAAAGAATATTTAGTAGTAACAGAGAAACCCCAAAGGTAGCCAGCAATCAATTAATAAGATGGGCGATTCTTTTAAATAGCTATGATTATTCTGTTAAATATCATCCGGGAAAAGAAAACGCTGCCGCAGATGCTCTATCTCGTTTACCTATAAACAACACAAAATTATCACCTATTGAATATACTGGTTTACCACGTCTTGGTCATTTACTAAATTTAAGATTACATACTATGCCTTTTAGATCTTAAAGAAAGAAACATCTAAAGATTCTACTTTGTTAGAAGTAATAAAATTTTTGACTACTTCCTGGCCCGATAAAAAGAAAATTGATCCCAGTTTTCATACTTATTATGAAAAAAGACAGGAATTATCACTGGAAGAAAACATACTTTTATGGAAAGGACGTATATGTATTCCAAATTCACTTCTTGAGAATGTATTGAATATGTTGCATGACGGACATTGTGGTATTAATGCTATGCAAAGTTTGGCTAGGTTACATGTTTATTGGCCAAATATTGATAACGATATAACTACTTTCATTAAAAAATGGCAATCTTGCCAAGAATCAAAACAAAACGAAAGCAAGTTGCCACTGTTCTCATGGGGGGTTCCAGAAGAGCCATTGGCAAGAATCCATGTTGACTATGCAGGTCCTCTTCTTGGGAGTATGTTCATTGTAATCATAGATGCTTACACAAAATGGTTTGAAATATTTGCCGTAAAAGAAACCACAAGTTTGGCTACAATTAATAAATTACAGGATGTATTTTCTCGTTTCGGTTTACCGAAATTTATCGTTAGTGATAATGGTCCGCAATTTATCGCAGATGTTTTTGAATCTTTTTGTAAAAACAATGGAATAACACATATTAAGAGCACGCCTTATCACCCTAAAACTAATGGTTTAGCAGAAAGGGTTATCAGAACTTTTAAAAACAGAATGTCTGCCGCTTTACATTCTCTAGCACTTTCAAATAAATTACGAAATTTCCTTTGGTGTTACAGAACTACTATTCATAGATCAACTGGAAGAACACCAGCTGAATTAATGTTTGGCCGTCAGATTCGTACAATTTTTGATCAATTAAAACCAGATGTTACCAGAAATATGCAAAAAGCTCAGTTATATCAACAAATAAATCATGATAATATTGGAAAACAAGCTACATTTAAAGAATATGAGGAAGGGCAGCCAGTGTGGGTGGATAATCCAATTGGAAAAGGTTCGCAATCTGGCAGAGTAATTAAACGAACTGGACCTTTTTCCTATGTTGTAGATATTGGAGGATTATTGAAACGAAAGCATTCTGATCAACTACGCAGAAAAATCAGTATATCAGATAAGATACAAACAGATACTGAACGCAATCACTCACCAGCTCATGAAACAAGTTATGGCAGAGATGAAATTGAGGATCGGCCAACTACATCTCATGCACAGACTGCAGATACCGATATACATGAACAGCGTTACCCACAAAGAGAAAGACAGAAACCTGATCGTTACTGCTGCAACTCTGTTTCTTATTACTGTAGATGGAATGTAGTAACATGAAGATCTATGCATAAAAACTATATTTGTCATTAGTGTTGATGTACGACAGATTGTCAAAAGATATTTACCAATTAATTTACAAATAAACTTATTAATAAATATTAATGGTTTTTCTGCTACATATACATATACTCGTATATGTATGTATACCTTCCCCCGACACTCAAAAGACAATAAGCACGTATGAGATATACCTACGTATAATTTAGGCAACAAAACGATTTTCGGGTTAAAACTGTTTTCTACCCCTAAACTTTAATGTATTTGAAAAAAAAGTCTTATTTTATTTAATAGAAGATAAAATATTTCCTTTTTTTTAATTTTCTTTCTTGATATTTTATAGAAATTATTTTAATATGAATTTTTTTTTTGCGATTTTTTCGGATTTTAGAGGTCGATATATTTTTTATCCCCCTTCGTCGTAGCCGATCGATTTCACATCCTTTAACTCATTTATGTATTCTAGTTCGTTATTATTTTATATAGGTGATATGTGGAAATTATAATATTATTGCTGAATGAAAAAAACATATCTATAAATAATATTGATAATAAATTCTAACACTTACGGCCACATATTTTAATACCAGAAACTAATTTCATAATAATTCCAAGAATTATAAAAATCTCCGTATTTAATATTGCCATTTTATTAATAAATGTATAAAATAAACTGAATATCAACAGATAATATTCTTATAATTACTTCACATGTGGCTATACCTTAATATATATATATATATATATATATAAACATACAGCAATTATGCATTTATTTAACATTACATGGTGATTTTTTCAAGTATGAAAAAAACAGTAATTAACACGAAAACTTTACGGCGCCAGACGACCGCTAGACGGCCTCAGGGTACCAGACTCTGTCCTTCAGGGCACTAAAGTGGTATTGATAAACAAATTGTACCCATACCAAGGCAAGTTCACTCCGCATTATAAGTATGGACCGGGGCCGCCTAGACGGATCTTTTTTAGAGGACCTGCCTGCCGATTTCAAATACGCCGCGTTGCAGTATTATTATTAACTGAAATGAAGGCAATTATACCTATTGCATCGCTGTCAGCTGCTTAAACAATAACAAGGATACGAATTTCACATTTTTCACACTTCAAAAGGACATCAAAAGGTAAAGAAATCCACGTCTACCTAGGATATTAGGTAGGTACCTACACTAAAAATATTTAAATAAATTTATATCAAAATGTACGTGTGTGTCTAGTAGTCTGTGTATAAGAATACGAGTTTTCATTATTCGCCACCTTTCCTATCTACCAAAAGTCGACTTTTGTTATCCTTATTTATGCCTCTAGTATTTACGTACTTTGTTAGGTATTTTATTATTATTATTACAGTATAGCTAGGTATTTTAAAGTTCTGTTTACATGGTCAGGTTTAGTTTTGAATCCCGGTGTGTACCAATGAGTGTTTAATTTAAAAAAAAATGTACATTTGTTTGACAACACCACTATAGTGCCTCGGAGAGCACGTTAAGCTGTCGGTCCCGGTTTCACCAACTGGTGAAACTGTTTATAGATGGGTTATTGAGTCTATTCAAAACATCGCGACGGAGCTAGCCACTTGTTCGGTGTATACCATCGGCTAAGACGAGGAAAAAAATAAATTGGAAGGTATGGTGGTATATTTTAGAGGTTGTCGGTCTCAGCTTTTATTTAGGGTTCTGAGTTTTAACGCTAGTTATGTGCGGATCTATTGGATTCTGAATAATAACGAAGCTATTTTCTTTTAAATTAAAACAATCTATATAAATTCTAAATAAAAACACAAGTAGGCAAATTACCTAATAAACTTTAATTTAATTATTTCGTTAATATTATTCTTACCTGCTGCATTTTAACGTTTTAAACATGAAGCTAAAAAACGCGCCCCGCGCCAATGGAGTAAGCATGATACATAAATTGTTTTATAATAGTACGATAACGGTATCGCCAATTTCTGAGGCGAACAAATGAAGAACGAGGAAAAAGGTGTGGCTTCAAATGGCAGATCAACGCGTCTGACACTTAAAAAACTGCTTGAAAAAAAAAGAGATACAAGTTAGCTATTGTCAAACATAAATGTGTGCGCGAGTCTATAAAGTGTATTGTTTTTTTATTATAAAAAGTTAAATATTAAATTGCATACTTAATAGTTTCGATAGTGTTGCCACCGACAACAAATATTATAACTTATCGATATAAATCAAATATTTTGGGATTTATAGAGATCATCAAAGATTAATAATTATTTATCGATATAAAATTGTAATACACACACATATTATCACGGGCCCCAAGGTAACCAGCGAAGGGGTTTTAATCCCACCTCGTCGTAGCCGATGGTATAAGTCTACAACGGACAAATGGCTAGCTCGTCGCGATGTTTTGAATAGACTCAATAACTTTGAAAGGATATACTTTGGGCTAATATGGTCAAATCAAACAACTTTCCCATGGAACCATGTATCGCAAAAAAAAAAGGCCTTCTCCATACAAACTAGTAACGTTAAAATGACCAATTGGTATGGGGAAGTAAATTTTTTTTTACCATGTATCGCAAAAGAAAAAAAAATGGCCTTCTCCATACAAACTAGTAACTTTAAAATGACTAATTTGTATGGGGGAAGTAAATTTTTTTTTCATTTGCGACATATTGTTCCATAGAAAAAGTTGTTAGATTTTATCAGCAGAACCTCATATTAGCCCAAAGTACATCCTTTCAAATTCACCCTGATAGACACTTTCGCATTTATAATACTAGTGGATTTAAATATAAATATTAATATAGGTAACAATAAATTAAAATACCTACTTTATTAAATTAAATTATTTATTAAATTAAAACACATGCAAAACTAACTACATGTACCTACTAAACGCAATCTCAACATTTTTGACCGACCTCCAAGAGGAAGTTATATAAGTCGATGCAAACTACAAAAGACGAAAAACAATTAAATCGTAGCTTGATTCCTCAAAATGTACTGAACATACACGGGTATGATTGTTGGTAACCAATTTTCTTCTTTTTTCCGGATCTTTCAGGAAACTGTATGTATAGAAAATATAATTAGTATAATATAAAAAAAAAACAATAATTGCAAAATATCTCATAACCATAAAAGTATTTACAAAAATCTAGTTTATCAACTATAAAATCACATCACTAAATTGTAACTGACAAACCTCGTCGGACGGTTCTGTTGTCGCCATACCTTTTGATTAAATTAAATTTAAATGATTATAATTAATTTAAAGTATCGAAATTCTCATTAAAAATAAAAACACATCACTAGTTCTTCACTTCTAACTGATGAACATAGTTTGACAGTTACCGTCAGAATTTTATAATTTAATTATGGGTTTTATTATTATCTTTTATTAAGGTTTAATATAAGAAAAACATGTTAAATACATACTTGAAAAACGTGACACTAGTTACTTTTTTTAAAAAGTGTTTCTACACAGCTTTAATGCACATTTAATTTTTCCGACAATAAAAGCGGAGCTCTTTTCTACTTTCTCCTCCGAACGCCCAAATCAGACTGAGGATGTAAAAAATGTGAAAGCGTGTGTGACTGACAAATTTGTCACTCGCGCGGCATCCTGCAAATTGAATGATGCTTACTCCAGTAGCGGCGCGCGGACGGGCACGGTTTAATAATTTACCTTCATGGTTTTAAATGTTCACGACGTCCATTGCTGGACATTATCCACTCCTAAAGATTTCCAAAAGGATCGGTTAAAAGTGGCTTGTTGCATCCAGCGAGTTTCTGCGGTCTTAATAAGGTCATTGGTCTACCTTGTACACCGACGACCTTTTATAGTTATGAAAAAAAAAACACGGGACGTGCTGCTCACTTGTTCGGTGTAGACTTAGAATACCATCAATCGGCTACGATAATATAATAATAATCCCCATGTCCAATCCAAAGTACGCGACTGTTTAAGTGTTAATTATTTACATAAATTTTATTTTATTGTTAAGTCTGAAAACGAATATTATTTATTTTCTTTTATTTTAAGTTCATGTACCTAATATAAATATTTTCTTTATTTATTTTAGTAAGTATGCAATATGATATACGTATGTAGCACCACAGGTGCCATACGCCGGCGCATAGACGGCCTCAGGGTACCCAGCCGTTAGGTCAGTGTATAATTTAAAGAAAGCCGCTGCTGTGTTTTATTCGTAGTGACAGGAGATTGTTCCAGAGTGTGATACTGCGGTTACTGATGAAAAATAATTTGAATATTTGGTAATATAATGCATGGCAAGACGGTTGTTTTAAGTAGACCTCAGGTCTCATGAGACCTGAGGTCTACTTAAAACAACCGAGTAGAAGAGAGTTTTTGGAAGCTCTAAGTATTACCAAATGTAGGTAATATATACTGTTTTATTTGTTTTTTTCAAAACCTATTATTATTCAATTTCTGTAACTAAAGCTACCTACAACTAAAAACGTAATTATTGTATTTATTTTAAATCTTTATTTCTAAAAGGTGGACTTAATGCCGCTGGGCATTCTCTACCAGTAAAACTTTGGGATAATCAAAGCAGTTTATAAGTGAGGTAGGTGAAATACAGTAATTGAGTATAAAGAAAAGTGAATAATAAAATACTTACAATCTAATATAGTGTATATTAGATTGTAAGTATTTTATATAATAATCACTTATTTTTTTATTATTTTTTTATTTACCCTGACGTGGTAGGCAGGGACAACCAAGCGCCACTTGTCTCTATCCCTACATACTCCTTTAGCCTCTTCCATAGTCATTACTCTTCTCATAGATGTACGCCGATTTCGGAGAATTTTAAATGCACCGTCTTAAAAAACCTTTCCAATTTGGTCATGGTACGTGTGGATTGGTCTCCCTCGGCCACGTTTACCCTTCACCTCGATTTTATATATCTGGTTCGTCAGTCTTTCATCACTCATTCTTCCTATATACCCAAGCCAGCGGACCATACCTTTTCACATTTGCATACCTATACTTTCTTTCAGTCCCACTCGTTCTCGAATTACGTCATTGTGGATTCGGTCTGTTATTTAAACACCGCACTTCCATACAATAGTGTCGGGACAACACTGCGTTATGAATTCTTGCGTCTTGCTTTTAATTTTTTGAGTAATATTTGGCCTACCTATCATAGAACGTTGACACTATTGTCTGCATTCACTCCCCTTTCAATATCTTTTTCATATATACCATCCCTAGTGAATTCATTACCCAGATATATAAATTCAGACACTTGTTCTATTTTAACAACCATAATTGTCGCATTCGTTATCTCATTTCTCTCAAATATAAACACCTTAGATTTTCCCGCATTTATTCGGAGATCTTTTTCAATACATCGATCTTTCATGTCTGTGACAAGTGATTGCAGCTCTTGCTCAGACGATGCAAAAAGGACAACATCATCCGCATACAACAATCAATATGTCACCCATTTTTATACCACATCTGTTTTCTTTCAGTCCCTGCAAGCATTTGTCTGGGTTGAATAGCCTAGTGAACATCACACATCCCTATATGACGCCAATGTTGACATTAAAACAAAGAGATTGTAATGTTTGTGTAAAATACACCTAACATTAGGGTAGTTTGTAAATAAAAAGTTAGCATCCGACTGCTGTGTTTGATTGACGTCTCAACTGGCGACGAGGATAATATTACGAATTAAAAATAATACGCGTGAATATAATTGTGCTAGTGTATATAATTGTGTTGTAGTAGATGGTAAGTACGCAAAATGCCTATCGGGAAAATTGAAAACTTTAACGTAGATTCCGGACAATGGCCGGCGTACATACGGCGTGTAAAACAATACATAACCCTAAATGAAATTGCAGAAAATTTGCAAGTGGCATTATTAGTGACTGTAGTAGGGGAGGAAACCTATGAACTAATGTGTGACTTATGCTCGCCCATACACCCAGAAGACAAATCTTTTGAGGAGTTGGCTAAAATTGTGTCAGATCATCTCGAGCCACAGCGATCCGACATCGCCGAGCGCCACGTTTTTCGTTTGAGGCGCCAGAAAGTCGGCGAACCTTTAAGCGGATACCTACAGAACTTAAAACATTTGGCTTCAACTTGCAATTTTGGGAATCTGCTACAAGAAAACCTACGTGATCAATTCGTCTCGGGACTGACGAGCGATGACATGAGGTCGCGACTCTTTGCCGAAAAAGATCTTAAATACACGAAGGCGGTGGAGCTAGCTCTGGCGTTGGAAGCGGCTGAAAAACATGCTTAGACGAGCGGCGGGACCGGCGGCGGCGCGCGGCGGCGCGGCCGGGAGCCTGCAGCCCGCGCACGCGGCGGCGGCTGAGGGGCTGCATGCCGTGCGCGGGGGGAGACAGCGCGGCGCCGGCGGCCAGCACTGGGCGGGCGACGGCCTGCATGCTGTGCGCGGGCCGGGCGGCGGGGACGGCCGCGGATGCGCACGGCTCGGGCCCTGCTGGCGTTGCGGACGGCCTCACCTCGCAGATAAGTGTCGGTATAAGCAATATACGTGCGATAAGTGCCAGCGTAAAGGTCATTTGAAAGTAATGTGCAAATCGAATGCGATCCCAAGTGGTAATAGTTATAGTGACAGACATAACTTCTTGGACGGGGAAGATACGGATACAACATCAACATTCGGGTGAGTGCTTCCGAAGACAGTCCGTACTTGGTCGATGTTTTGATCGATAATTTAGTTAATGTAAATGTTTGAGTTAGATACGGGCAGTAATATATCGGCAATCAATGAAAAATTGTATGTTGAAAAGTTTAAAAATAAAATATTGCATGAAGATAATACTAAACTGTGTTCATATTCAGGCTCACGAATCGAACCTGTAGGTTATATAATGGTAACAGCTACTTTATGTAATAAATATATACAGGATTTACCATTATATATTATAAAAAACGGAGGCCCTCCGTTGATCGGCCGGCAATGGATCCGTAAATTCAATATAAATAAATTAGAAGTCGATAATATTAAATTTGCCAATTTTGTAAATAATATTAATAATATACCTAAGGATCGGATCGTGAGCGAATTATTAAAGGAATTTTCCGATGTCTTTACCGAGAGTTTAGGTGAATGTAAAAAATCAATTCGTCTACAGCTCGCAGACGATGCGTCAGTGTTTGTCCGTGCGCGGCCCGTGCCGCTGGCGCTGCGGGGCGCCGTGGAGGCCGAGCTCGCGCGCCTCGAGGCTGAGGGGTCCATCTACCGCATTCAGCACTCAGATTTTGGTACTCCTATAGTGCCGGTTGTTAAAAAGACAGAAATAAGAATTTGCGGGGATTATTACCCATTGCCCCGAATATTGCACTATTTGCTGTATTGACTGGAGGTCAAGACTTTACAAAAATCGATTTGACCCGAGCATTCATGCAAGTACCGTTGGAAGAATCGTCGCAAAAGTTCACCGCGATATCGACGCATATCGGAACCTTTGTATATCGACGTACAACATATGGTCTGTCGTGTGTGCCTGAAAAGTTTCAAAAATTGATGGAGGAGACGCTTCGTGGGTTGCCGGTGGCGGTCTTCTTGGATGACATTTACGTGACCGGCAGCAGTCGCGAACAACTCTGCGAGCTGTACTCGAAAGGGTCTAACTGTCAAAATTAATAAATGTATTTTTTTGCAAGACAGTGTATCATATTTATAGATAAGAACGGTTTACATCCGGATCCGGCGAAAGTGGAAGCGATTCAGAAAGCCCCTGCTTCCACTAATGTTACCCAACTTAAAGCATTTTTGGGTTTATTAAATTATTATAGTAAGTTTGTAACTAATTTAAGTTCAGAATTGCATCCATTATATTCGTTGCTTAAAAAAGATGTAGAATGGCAATGGACCGGATCTTGTGAGGCGGCGTTCGAGAAAGTTAAGCGACGTCTGTTAGGTCGGAACGTTCTCGCGCACTACGACCCCGCGGTGGCGCTGGTGCTGGCGGTGGACAGCAGTTCGTACGGCGTGGGCGCGGTGCTGGCGCATCGCTACGCGGACAGCTCCGAGCGTCCACTCAGCTGTGTCTCGCGCACGCTCTCCGACTCGGAGAAAAACTATAGCCAACTGGACAAAGAGGCTCTAGCGATATATTTTGGCATCATCAAATACCACCAATATTTATACGGGCGTCGTTTTACGTTGCGCACAGACCATAAACCTTTAACGTATATTTTTGGCCCTAAAGGGGGCATTCCACAGACGGCAGCAAGTAGGTTACAGCGCTGGGCTGCTAAATTGGCAGCGTACGATTTTTTTATAGAATACATTACTTCAAGTAATAATAGCAACGCCGATGCCCTATCTCGATTACCGTTACTCACCAATAACATTAATATAAGTACAATAAAGGAATCATACGAGTGCAATTTTTTATATTTTTTAAACGAGTCGTTGCCTGTAACTTCGAAAAATATTGTTATTGAGACGCAAAAAGATAAGACTTTAAGTAAGATATACGTTTACATTATGTTCGGCTGGCCACATACGGTAATAAATGAAGAGGAGAAACCATTTTATTATAGGCGATCAGAGCTATATATCGAGCACGGCTGTATTTTATATAGATACCGCGTCTTTGTACCTAATAGTTTACAAAAGTTAGTACGATCAGAAATCCATGAAGGTCATTTAGGGGTTGTCAAAATGAAATCCATAGCTAGAAACTACGTATATTGGCCTACTATCGACAAAGATATAGAATCACTAGGTCGAGAGTGCGTGTCGTGCCGCGCCGCCGCACGCGTCGCTGCACCCCTGGGAGTTCCCAGCAGAGCCATGGATGCGTCTCCATGCTGATTTTGCATAATTCGAAGGACGTTACTACTTAATAGTTATAGATGCAAATACTAAATGGCTAGAAGCTGAAGAAATTAGAAGTACTAAGGCTAAAGATACAATACAATTATTTCGTTATATCTTTTCGAGATTCGGCTTACCGAAGCAGTTAGTTACGGACAACGGACCCCCGTTTCATAGTTCTGATTTTTCCGAATTTTGTAAGCAAAATGCTATTAAACACATCACTAGTGCGCCTTATAGACCACAAGGTAATGGGGCGGCGGAAAATGCTGTTAAATCGGTTAAAAAAACATTAAAAAGAGCAGCATATGAGAATACCGACCGGTCGTTGGCATTAGATAGATTTTTATTCCAATATAGAAATTGCGAACATGCTACAACGGAAAAATCTCCTGCCATGGCGCTATTGGGACGACGTTTGCGGGGCCGACTCGACGCGCTGCGCCCGCACACGGCTGACTCGGTAATGGAAGCTCAGCAGAGACAGGTAGCGGCCGCTCGCAGAACAGACAGGACGTTTCAAGTAGGAGACGTGGTAGTCACACGTGACTACTCAGCCAAGCCCGACAAATGGTCTGAAGTTCGCATCGTGGCGGAGACAGGACCTCTGTCGTATCGTGTCGATGTAGGCGGAGGCACGGAGTGAAGGCGACATGCCGATCAGATTCACCCGGTATCACGTGCTAGGTATTCTATGTCGCGCACGTCAGACACCTCAGTTCCTGCAGAGCCCGAGGAGCTGTTGCCTGCGACGCCGGGTCGGTCTAGCTCCTTGGATATCAGCATGGGGGAGGGCATGGATGAATATTACAGTCCCAGAACGCCAGCTCACGAGTCTCCATCTCATGCAGTAAGCGATAGAACGCGACGCGCCCAGCTAAGGGAGCTTAGAAAGAATCAAATTGATGAATAAGTAGATAACTTGTACCTAACTATTTTTGCTATTTGATTTTTAGTAGTTTATAGTTTATATAGCTTTAAATATAAGTTACATTAGTTGATAATTATTATTACCTACTATACTCTTTATAGTTTATTAGCTTCTACCTATATTAAAACATAAATAGTAAAATGTTTATTTAAAATATATTTCCGATTAAGGAAGGAGGTGTGTAATATTTGTGTAAAATACACCTAACATTAGGGTAGTTTGTAAATAAACAGTTAGCATCCGACTGCTGTGTTTGATTGACGTCTCAGAGATAACGTGCTGTCCACCCGTACGCTTGCTGTACAATTCCTATAATTCCTATATATTATTATTATATATATATATATATATATATATATATATCTATTCCTATATAGTGATTGTATAGCTAGCATGAGACTGCCATCGATACCATAATCAGGCAGAATGTCCAACAGCTCCATTCTTACAACCCTCTCAAATGTCTACTTTAAATCCAATAAAGCACCGAAAACCTTCTGGTTTAAGCTAGGGACTTATCTGTGAATACTTACTCCAACGCTTTAACACTTCATCAGTATTTGTAAGAGTGCCACCATGCTTTGGTCTTATTTTATCCATTCTAGAGATTGTCGAACAACTTCGATAATTTCTCACTTCCCTCCAAAAAAGCTTCTAGTTTTCTTTGACGTAGTTTGATAACCTCTCTTCACCAATTGCTCTGCATCTTTCTTGCTTCTCTTTTACCAAAGCTTTGGTGTCACTCTTACAACGTAGGCATGTCTATCTTTTCTGTCTTCTAATACTTTCAGTTCAGACAGAAGCGAAGCTATATAGCCCAACCATGCTTTCTTCTTTTTCTTCATAGAAATTTTAACTTCCCATCATGCGTTTCGTAGCTCGCTTTTTCGTTACACCACACAGCTTTTTTTCTGATTCTACTATACTGTCTCCAATATTCATCCCCATCACCACTCACATCTTCTAAGTTGGCAAGCTTATCGTCAATGCAATTTCATACTCTGCCTTCTTTGCGTAATTTTTCGCATTATATTCTTTTGAATTGCTCCAATGTCCCATTAGAACGTTTACACCGCCAATCTCTAAAATTACCACTAAATCTGGTAACGACCAGATAGTGGTCAGTTTCCAGTTATGGCACGTGTGTCTGTAATATGGGACCGAAGACAATCCCAAAAACCATAAAATCTATCATAGTTCTCTCATCGTTCATAACTCTCGTATACATGTGAATGTCCTTGTGAGCAAACATAGTGTTTGTCACAAGGAGGTTCTTTTATAGGCATAGATCGAGTATAAGCCTGCCAGCTTCATTCACCCTACTATCACCATACTTTGCGAAGACCACGTCGTAACCTACTCTGCGTGTCCCGACCCATCCATTCAAAATGTTACTATGTGGAGATCAGATCAAGGTGGAATAGTCGCCCCAACAAACGACTAATTGTAAGAAGGCGCCCGAAAACATTGCGAGCTACTTCCCGTCTCGGGACTCATCTCTAGGTCGTTCCTGACAACCTTTCTTCTCGTTCTGGGGTGGGATGATGAAGGAACGTCTTCGTCTATTTCGTGCTTTCTCTCAGTCGTCTCCTTCTTTTTTTAGGACGTCCTCGCAGAACGCTAGTGCGGTTTGCCATGTCGTCGCGGACCAAAACTTCAACCACGGTCCGCAAGAAAATATGTCTTTTTATTACGGCATTTATGTCACGGCACTGTTCTTTCCAGGTCGGGCATTTCTCTAGCGTATGCTTGGCGTTGTCGTCGATAAAGCCGCTGCGGCTCCATATTTCACTATTATTTTGATTAAAAAATATTTGGAGCCATTGTAATAAAATAAAATCCCACATTTTTTTAGTAAAAGATGTGTATTTTTATTTGGTATATTAGTATTTTGACGTCGTGGTAACTTAAAAAAAATGCTGTCTTATACATATTTTGTTCACTATCTAACAGGTATCATTTTCACAGTTAAAACTTAATTTTAAAATCGGTAAAACTGGAAAACTAAAACTCCTAATTCTTTTCGTCTCGTCGTCAATTTTAAACTCTTCGTTTTGTACAATATTACTTATATGTATCATCACGGGTGCCATACGGCGCCCGAGACCGCCTAGACGGTCCCAGGGTACCCAGCGGAGGGGTTTTAATCCCACCTCGTCGTAGCCGATGGTATAGGTATACACCGAACAAGTGGCTAGCTCGTTGCAATGTTTTGAATAGACTCATTAACCCATCTATAAACAGTTTTAACATCTATAATAAGTTGGTATAGTGAAACCGGGACCGACAGCTTAACGTGCTCTCCGAGGCACTATAGTGGTGTTGTCAAACATATGTACATAAATTATTAAATTAAAAACTCATTGGTACACACCGGGATTCGAACCAGGGACCTAAGTGTTTTTAAGTCCAAGGTCTAACCAACTAGGCCACCACGTATATAACCACGTACAATATTACTTGTACCTACCATTATTTTCTTCTGTGATAATATCAAAAACAGCATTGATTATGCCTGCTGCCAAAATAACCATCGTTGCCGTGTCACATTTAAAAATAGGTATTATAATATTTGTGCATATATGATAATTATAATATTATCATAAAATAATATCCTATTTATTACCTACTACTACAGATTAAAGGTACGCACAGACCAACGCGATCAATCTGCGGCCGCGGTGGCGATCTCAGCCGTTCACACCAAACACGCGATCTAATAGTGTTGCCAACAACATAATTTTTTAAGGGATCGTACCATACACTAGAAAAAGTCGTATTTTGGGTATAAATCTACAAAAAAAATAGTACGCATTGAAATTTCAATAAAACAATTTTAATCTTACTTTTTTCTAATATATTTTTTTTAAAGATAAAAATGCAATGAAAAAAATCCTGGTGGGTTGGACTCGAACCCACGAACCTCGCTGTCGCGCCAAGGCGCTCAACCGCTGAGCCAACCAGGTTCCAGTCACCCCTCACGAATTTTGTCATTGCTTGTTATCTACTTATACACAGACGCCCTCTATTAGCTTTCTTCTATTATTAACTCTATACGAGTGAAGTTAGAAGTCCTAGTTTCTAATACTAGATGTATTTTTCAGTATTTTATATTAACTATGCATTTTTATAAATTCCTTATTAGGATACAAAACCACTAAGAAAAACTATTAGCCACTAAAACAAAATTTCACAAAAATTTTTCCTGTATGGTCGAAAGACCTTTGCCTTGTCACACTGGTGATTTTTTTAAGTTTAGTTTAGGATTTTTCTTTGTTGTTAATTTTAGGAGTTTATACTGTAATATTAGCAGAATGATCTACAAATTCTAACTGTACGTGCAGTAGCTTTAATTTTATTATCAAGAATTTGATTAATTTTAATATAATATTATTCGGTATCAAACATAAATTTGATTCATGTTTTTAATATTTCCTTTAATATGATGTTGATTTTCTTTAAGATTGGCTGAAACTGTATTAGTTATGTTCCGGTTTTAGTCTGTGGATTAACCGATTTTCAGGAGATTACTGCATCGATTTCTTGTCGAGGTAATAGTCTTCTTTCCGGGTGCGGTTACAAAATGGGTGGTTGAATTGACGATTAGGAAGCTATTACCTATATTAAAATATTCCCATAATGCAATTCATCTTTGTCGCCGCCCATTTCGTAATTGCATCATTTAGCCGGCATAGTGGGAGCGAACAATGTTGTTAAAGAACAATTATTGGTTGACCTCATTCATGGACTTTGTAGGTCTGGTACAAAGTCCACCATCATGTAGATACAAAGCCACATGTTTTAGTAAGTATGCAACCTTGTTTATTTTAGTAAGTATGCAATATGATATACATATGTAGCACCATAGGTGCCATACGCCGGAGCATAGACGGTCTCAGGGTACCCAGTCGTTAGGTCAGTGTATAATTTAAAGGTACCGCTGCTGTAAGTTTTATTCGTAGTGACAGGATATTGTTCCAAAGTGATGCTGCGGTTACTGATGTAAAATAATTTGAATATCTGGTCGTAGAATGCATAGCAAGATTTCGGAGACTTTTAAATGCACCGTCTTTAAAAACCTTTCCAATTTGGTCATGGTACGTGTGGCGTGGTCTCCCTCTGCCACGTTTACCCTTCACCTCGATTTTATATATCTGGTTCGTCAGTCTTTTATCACTCATTCTTCCTATATACCGAAACCAGCGGAGCATACCTTTTCACATTTGCATACCTATACTTTCTTTCAGTCCCACTCGTTCTCGAATTACGTCATTGTGGATTCGGTCTGTTATTTTAACACCGCACTTCCATACAATAGTGTCGGGACAAGCACTGCGTTATGAATTCTTGCGTCTTGCTTTTCATTTTTTGACTAATATTTGACCTACCTATCATAGAACGCAGTGCTCCGTTGACACTATTATCTGCATTCACTCCCTTTCAATATATTTTTCATATATACCATCCCTAGTGAAAATTCATTACCCAGATATATAAATTCAGACACTTGTTCTATTTTAGCAACCATAATTATCGCATTCGTTATCTCATTTCTGTCAAATATAAACACCTTAGATTTTCCCGCATTTATTCGGAGATCTTTTTTAATACATCGATCTTTCATGTCTGTGACAAGTGATTGCAGCTCTTGCTCAGATGATGCAAAAAGGACAACATCATCCGCATACAACAATCAATTTGTCACCCATTTTTATACCACATCTGTTTTCTTTCAGTCCCTGCAAGCATTTGTCTGGGTTGAATAGCCTAGTGAACATCACACATCCCTATATGACGCCAATGTTGACATTAAAACAAAGAGATAACGTGCTGTCCACCCGTACGCTTGCTGTACAATTCCTATAATTCCTATATATTATTATATATATATTCCTATATAGTGATTGTATAGCTAGCATGAGACTGCCATCGATACCATAATTAGGCAGAATGTCCAACAGCTCCATTCTTACAAGCCTCTCAAATGCCTTCTTTAAATCCAATAAAGTACCGAAAACCTTCTGATTTAAGCTAGGAACTTATCTGTGAATACTTACTCCAACGCTTTAACACTTCATCAGTGTTTGTAAGAGTGTCACCATGCTTTGGTCTTATTTTATTCATTCTAGAGATTGTCGAACAACTTCGATAATTTCTCACTTCCCTCCAAAAAAGCTTTCAGTTTTCCTTGACGTAGTTTGATAACCTCTCTTCACCAATCGCTCTGCATCTTTTTTGCTTCTCTTTTACCAAAGCTTTGGTGTCACTCTTACAACGTAGGTATGTCTATCTTTTCTGTCTTCTAATACTTTCAGTTCAGACAGAAGCGAAGCTATATAGCTCAACCATGCTTTTTTCTTTTTCTCCATAGAAATTTTAACTTCCCATCATGCGTTTCGTAGCTCGCTTTTTCGTTACACCACACAGCTTTTTTTCTGATTCTACTATACTGTCTCCAATATTCATCCCCATCACCACTCATATCTTCCAAGTTGGCAAGCTTATCTTCAATGCAATTTCATACTCTGCTTTCTTTGCGCAATTTTTTGCATTTTATTCTTTTGAATTGCTCCAATGTCCCATTAGAACGTTTACACCGCTAATCTCTAAAAATACACCACTAAATCTGGTAACGACCAGATAGTGGTCAGTTTCCAGTTATGGCCCGCGGTGCGCACGTGTGTCTGTAATATGGGACCGAAGACAATCCCAAAAACCATAAAATCTATCATAGTTCTCTCATCGTTCATAACTCTCGTATACATGTGAATGTCCTTGTGAGCAAACAGAGTGTTAGTCACAAGGAGGTTCTTTTCTAGGCATAGATCGAGTATAAGCCTGCCAGCTTCATTCACCCTACTATCACCATACTTTCCGAAGACCACGTCGTAACCTACTCTGCGTGTCCCGACCCATCCATTAAAAATGTTACTATGTGGAGATGAGATCAAGGTGGAATAGTCACCCCCCCTGACGACTAATAGTAAGAAGACGCCCGGAAACACTGCGAGCGACTTCCCGTCTTGGGACTTATCTCTAGGTCGTTCCTGACAACCTTTCTTCTCGTTCTGGGGTGGGATGATGAAGGAACGTCTTCGTCTATTTCGTTTCGCTCTCAGTCGTCTCCTTCTTTTTTAGGACGTCCTCGCAGAACGCCAGTGCAGTTTGCCATGTCGTCGCGGACTAAAACTTCAACCACGGTCCGCAAGAAAATATGTCCGTTTATTACGGCAGTTATGTCACGGCACTGTTCTTCCCAGGTCGCGTATTTCTCTAGCGTATGCTTGGCGTTGTCGTTGATAAAGCCGCTTCGGCTCCATATTTCACTATTATTTTGATTAAAAAATATTTGGAGCCATTATAATAAAATAAAATCCCACATCTTTTTAGTAACAGATGTGTATTTTTATTTTGTATATTAGTATTTTGACGTCGTGGTAACTTAAAAAAAATGCTGTCTTATACATATTTTGTTCACTATCTAATAGGTATCATTTTCACAGTTAAAACTTAATTTTAAAATCGGTAAAACTGGAAAACTAAAACTCCTAATTCTTTTCGTCTCGTCGTCAATTTTAAACTCTTCGTTTTGTACAATATTGCTTGTACCTACCATTATTTTCTTCTCTGATAATATCAAAAACAGCATTGATTATGCCTGCTGCCAATATAACCATCGTTGCCGTGTCACATTTTAAAATAGGTATTATAACATTTGTGCATATATGAAAATTATAATATTATCATTAAATAATATGCTATTTATTACCTACTACTACAGATTAATAGTCACTATTTTTTTTACTGTATAGTAGAAAGACCTTTGCCTTGTGACACTGGTGATTTTTTAAAGTTTAGTTTAGGATTTTTCTTTGTTGTTAATTTTAGGAGTTTATACTGTAATATTAGCAGAATGATCTACAAATTCTAATTGTACGTGCAGTAGCTTTAATTTTATTATCAAGAATTTGATTAATTTTAATATAATATTATTCGGTATCAAAAATAAATTTGATTCATGTTTTTAAAATTTTCTTTAATATGATGTTGATTTTCTTTAAGATTGGCTGAAACTGTATTATTTATGTTCCGGTTTTAGTCTGTGGATTAACCGATTTTCAGAAGATTACTGCATCGATTTCTTGTCGAGGTGGTAGTCTTCTTTCCGGGTGCGGTTACGAAATGGGTGGTTGAATTGACGATAAGGAAGCTAGTACCTATATTAAAATATTCCCATAATGCAATTCATCTTTGTCGCCGCCCATTTCGTAATGGCATCATTTAGCCGGCATAGTGGGGGCGATCAATGTTGTTTATGAACAATTATTAATTGACCCCATTCATGGAGTTTGTAGGTCTGCTTATCACAAGGTAGATACAAAGTCACATGCCGTGCTCCAATAAAAATAAAATAATAAAAACCTAAGTGGGTACTCCTTTTGATATTGCTGAAGGAGAGGCTGAGAGTTAGTTTTAGTATTTAATGTCGAATATAGAAGAGGAGGATTTGCTTTAATTTTTTTAGCTGAATATAATAATATGTAAAACTATATTATAGTTTAAGCTTTCATTAAAATTAGCCTCTTTCTATTCTTTGTTGTTTAAAATTTAGCCATGAAATTCAACTTAAAAAAATTCAGACTGTAAATATAATTAAATATAAATACGAATTAGGTTAAAAATGCGAATCCACAGAATATTTTGAATTTAAATAGTAGTTTAGTGAAATTCCCAATAGATGTCGCTACAATAGACTTAAAATGTACTTATATCGTAAACTAGCTTTTTACCGCAATTTCGTATATTTTCGCGCGTAATTCGACGCGGCACGAGATTTCTAACGGATTAAAAAAACTTTTGGTTCTGTTGGTGCTTTTGATGAAATAAATGCCTATTGTTACATAATAAAGTAGAGCTTTATTATGTAACAATCGACATTTATTTAGCATTAGGTTTTTTGTACCTTTTAAAGTTTGAAATTTTAAATCGACATATCCATGTACGAACATATTATATTGTCCAAAAATATCGATATTTTTTCTACGTGGCTAGTACTTGATATCGTATTGACGGTCGGTTAGTTCAAAAGAATCGACTTTAAAAAAGGAGGTCCAATTCATACCTCCAGTATAGTCCAATCTAAACTGATTTTGAATTTACAGGACCAGACGATAGAAATAATCTGAATAAATAAATCTATAAAATATTTTTTTTTTTTCTTTAATGATGTTGGCTAACACTACAAATCGACAATCGAAGCCAGATTTCAATAAATTAGTTTTCTATTTTTATTAATTTCATTTAACGTCTGAAAACATTTGTGTAAATAAGTACTAAAGTAAATACCTAGGTATATGCTAATTTAATTTAGTTGTCAGTGTTCAAGAGAGTCGAAGTTTGCTGTCTTGGTTATACAGGGTGAATTTAAAAGGATGTATTTTGGGCTAATATGAGGTTCTGCTGATCAAATCCTTTTCCCAAGGTACCATGTGTCGCAAATGAAAAAAAAAAAAAATTTTTTTTTTCATATAATATAGTAATGTTAAAATGGCCAATTTGTATGGGGAAGTCAAATTTTTTATTTGCGTTACATGGTTCCATGGGAAAAGTTGTTTGATTTGATCAGCAGAACCTCATATTAACCCAAAGTTCATCCTTTCAAATTCGTTTGTATGGAGATTTTTTTTTTTTCATTTGCGGAACATTGTTCCATTGGAAAAGTTGTTCGTATTGATTAGTAAAACCTCATATTAGCCCAAAGTAAATCCTTTCAAAGTCACCATTTACCTATATAAAAAAAATATATTATAAAAATTGGTTATTATAAAAATGCATATATAGATGGAAGAAAGGGAACTTCGCTAGACCGACCGACCACCTCTCACCGATCTCGTAACCACTGCCCATACAGATGCAATAACCCTCAAGTGACCTAGTCATGTTTAGGTTTTAGTTTGTTGGTTCACCGGTTTTGTGGGTAGTTGGATTGACGATAAGGCAGCGAGTATATTAAAATATACTCGCAATACTTACAATTCGTCCTTGTCGCCATCCATTTCGTAATCGCATCATTTAGCCGGCATAGTGGGAGTGAACAATGTTGTTAAAGAACAATTATTGATTGACCTCATTCATGGACTTTGTAGGTCTGGTAAAAAGTCCACCATCATGTAGATACAAAGCCACATGCCGTGCTCCAATAAAAAAAAATAGATGAGCAAAAAAAACAGACAAATAAGTTTATTTTATTGGAGCGCAGCATGGGTTAACCTGATGGTAAGCAAACCTACAAAGTACATGAATGGGGTCGATCAAAACGTTGTACGTTATTGTTTAACAGCATTGATCGCTCCCACTAAGCTGGCTAAATGATGCGATTACGAAATGGGTGGCGTAAAATTAATATCCTCTTTGCATATTATAAAATCAACTGCCTGTTTCGTAACCTCACCCTAAAAGCAGAATATCAAGAAATTAAAGCAGCAGATTCCTAAAAACTAAAACCGAAACATGTTTTGCAACTATTTGGGCTGTCGTAACAAAAACGATTTAAAAAACACAGATAAAAAAAAAAGTTATATGAAAAAAAAAAGTATTTATTAATAACAAAATAAATACATAGGTAATTATTTTTATATTATATTAACTATTTAATAAATATTGATTTATTATATTTGTAAACATTTTGGAAACTTATTTTATTTATTTAAAATTCTTTATTGCACAAAGAAGGTTTGTACAAAGCCGAGCTTAATGCCTTAGGCATTATCTACCAGCTAACCTTTAGGAGAGTGAAAAATTTTAACAAACATAAAAGAGGGAAACTTCAGTGATTAGTAGATATAATTATTAACTAAGACGTAAGTAGTTAAAAAAAAATGTACTTGGACGCACGTCAGTCTGTTTATACACGAGTTTTCGTAGATATTTTGTATCGATAATACCTACATAATTGTTCACATAATAATCTATGTCCCCCCTCCAGTAATAACAGAATAACATTTGTGCAAATAAAAAGACAAAGCCTTTGGGTATTGTACATTTCTTTAACCTACTTGTAGCTGATTTTTTTATTTGCACAGCTTTTAACAATTTTAATACATATACGTAAGGTATATTATTATTTAACAATACCTGTTACCGGTAAAGAAAATATGTCGTTACAGGAAAAGTAAAAAATAACAATTCTCGGTAGACCCATTATACAGAATCTAGTGAAATTTTTTTTCTCATTAGATATCCTTTAAATGGATACACATTTACTATGTAACTCTTGCAGAGTGTTGGATGGTAATTAAATCATCGTATCAGATAATTTTTGAAGGTAAATGAGGTCTCTATAACTTCGCTAAGCCGATTGACCATTTTCGGTCATACAGATGCAGAAACCGTCAAGTGACCTAGTCATTAATTTATCGGATTTAGTATGTGGGTTCATCGATTTTCAATACAGCTTTTACTTCTTTTCGAGGTAGAAGTCTTCTTTCAAGGTCACGAAACGGGCAGTTGACATGGCTATAAAGCAGCGACAATATACTCGTAAGAGTAGACTAGTACCTGTTAGTATTGCCAGTCGTCCCGTATTTCACGGGACGTCCCATATTTCGGGCGTAATTTTAAATGTCTTTTTTTTTTAATACTTGCCTTTTGAATTAATGACTTTGAAATAAAAATTGGAAAGTTTTTTTTTTAAATAGCATGGAGATGTAAATATTACTTACATGGTCCTAATTAGAAAGTCTATTTATAAAACTCTGAGATGGTACGAACTCGAACGCCTAAAAACCTCCAAATGACGTTTTATTTATTTATTTCTTTATTTATTGATTTATTTACTTAAGGAATACACTACGGTTAACAATCCATAAATGTTAAAAATCTAACTTAAATGAATTATAAATCTAGATTGTTATCCACAGGTGTGTAATCACAAATACAATAAAATATTTTACAAGCTAAGATCTAATTACAACATAATCATTATGATACATAAATATTAATCATTTGCCAAATCATTAACCGCATCCTGAAAGGAGACTACCACCTCGACAATAAATCGATGCAGTAATCTCCTGAAAACCGGTGAACCCACAGACTAAAACCAAAATATGACTAGTTCATTTGACGGTTTTTGCATCTGATGGGCGGTGGTAACAAGACCGGCCGGTCGGCCTAAGAAAGTTATAGAGACCTTCCTCCCACCTAATATAAACTTATATAATTTAAAAATATACTTTTTGTAAAATTTTTTAGTCCTCGTAGGAATATATCCAACGGTATATATGCTTACTCTGCCCTGCGCACAACGTACGAGAGCGAAAAATTGTGGGATTAAATTGTGAGTTCTTCAGAGCACTCTCCATAATAGAGGCAGTAAAATACGCTCAAAGAAGCCACGTCCCTACGCTCCTGTAGAGATTGAAGTTTATTGGAGACTTCATCATCATCAATAATTCTCACAGCCCTTTGGAGACATCAAGGGCATTTAGTAAGTTTTTGGCGTATCCGCCCAAAGATGCGAAAGGTATTCTACGAATGGTCGAATCTGAGGCTCTACCATGGGTTTGCGCATTGCAGCAACGTTTTGGCCGCTTTATTTTTGGTCACAGAATTAAATAAAGCGATCCTATTGGTTGTTGCTCACGTGTATACGTGAGCAACAATACAATACAATACAACAACAACGAGCGGTATACAAATACGCTACAATGCGCAAACCCATGGTAGAGCCTCTGAGCTTTATAAAGCATCAAACGTAAGTTTGGCCTAAAAACCGTCGCGCCTGATTCAGGATCCCCAGTTTTTTGGAAGCCGTTTTGGTAATACTCTCAATGGCACTTCAATGCTGAGAATGTTGAAGATGCTGAGAATGTTGAGGGTTTAGAAGTATAAGTATAATACTTCAATGCTGAGGGTTTAGAATTTTGTAGAGATCGTGTGAAGATGCATACATTACTTTCTCCTTACCTAACAGGGATACAGACATGATAATCTTTATGTGTTTGTATATTTGATTTCAGTTATAAGGTAGGCATATTTTACAACATATTAATCTTCATTTATTAAATAGCATTTTTTTTATTTCAATATTTCGAGATGCGATCAAAAATGGTGAGACTAATCGCACCATCGCATCGCAGCGCAGGCCGTTAGCACACTACCGCAGCGACATGGCGACACCGCGATAGTGTCGTAACATCATGACTTTTAACACGACATTTCTTTTTCTTTTATCATCCGTTTTTCAATATATTTTTGTTCACGAATAAAACACTTGGGCTAATAAGTATTTACATTTTACTTGTTTATACAGCTTTATTTATTTTTATAGTTACACTCGTTTGTACAATGTAATTTACATATTTTTGAAAGTTAATGTTTGGAAGAAGAAAAAGAAGAACAACTTTAAAATATATACATACAGAATATAATATAGGGGTAGCATTAATTGGCCAATAAATAATTATGTGACAATAGCCCCAGTTTCTATAATATTGATCAAAATAACCTTCGAAAATTATCCAAGGCACATGATCATAGATTAATTTGATCAATATTCTAGAAACTGAAGGTATAGACTGAAGGTACGAGTATATACTATAAATAGTTTCACCAATAGTCGTATAATGTTCTAATATTTACAAAAGTTCCTTTAATAGTTGATTGTGGTTTAAAAAGAAAGAAGAAAGAATCGTTTGTTCATAAATATTGTATTTTATAAAAAAATATCTAGTTACCTACAATCAAAACCTTTACAAGTCAAATGCAAAATCACAATTAATTTTCATAAAATATTATTAATTAGATACAGTATGTTTAACATATTTAGTGGCTGATCTACGAGTATCTTTACTTTTCAATTATATTAATATATTACACTTAGGTACAGTAAAACGCTATTAACATTCTACCTTTCTATTATTACTTTGCTATTCATTTTTTTCACATTTTCCTCGTCTCTAATCATACCCTGTCATATCATTTGGGTATCACAGCTGAAGAAAAACTTAATATTAAATATACTAGTATATAGGTAGGTATATATAATTATTATCATAATTTGAACATTTTAAAATAACATTTATTATATATGATACCTAAATGAAAAAAAAAAACCATAATATCAACTTCAATCTTTTTTTTAAGTCCTCCGAAGTTGCAGCAGTAATTAAGTGTACAACGAATGCTGGTAATTAAGTGTACAACGAATGCTGGTAGCATTACCTCTTTGTTATCAAATGATTTTTGTTTTGAATCTAGTAGGCTCTGACACGACGATCTCCTGACTATTCCATTATTAATTTCCTTACGTCGTAGTGAGTTTTCTGGAGACCACGAGTTTTTATAGCTAATGCTAAAAATTCGTAATTAAAGTGGTATTTAGTTTTTTTTAGCCTTTAGTGTTGTTTGGTGGGTTCGACACGACCTGGTGGTGCAGAGTCCAAGAATAACAAACTACCAACAGCCACCAATAATGGAATACAGACTACAGCTATTTTATATAATAATTGATTACAGCTCTCCTTTTTGTTAACTAACTTTATGTTTTTTTGGTTTTATGTTTAGCAACTTTGTGATGCATCATTTAATCAATCTAAGTGAAATTATTTATTTATTGAGGGTTGGGGGAAAGTTTACACACATATGTATGGTGGCGTTACCGACTCACCCTCACCGTCATGCGCAGGAAAAGGTAGTACTTTGCATCGAAGAGCCATATCAGACGTTCCTCTTAAGCCGAGTCGCATGTACACAGATCGCAGCGTGTGTGGGACCGTGTATTCCATGTTGTCGTTTGAATGCACCTTTTAGGTACATGTGACCCAAATTAATAACTAAACTCTCTTTAACTATCAAAAGTTCTGCCTTAACAAATTATTTGCGTTTTTCGAAAAAACCTAAGTATTAAATAAATTAAAACATAAAACTATATTAAAAACATAAAACTATTTATCGTTTTGTGTCTTATATACAGTTGTTTTATTTGAGCTAGAACTTTTATTTGAACTAGAACTTTTATGTTTTGATTTATACGAATGAGATTTATGTGATTTGTAAACCTTTGTAGTCGAATCACACTTGGGTGGTTTATTTTTGTTATTAAATTCTGTAAAATCGAAGATAATATTGACATCAGCAGCAGTTGCCAGTACTCTGTAGCATACATTAATAGCTTTTGCAACTAATCTACCTAGTGTGTTCGTAATTCCGAATTTAAACATTTTGTTATCTTTACACGAAGGTTTTCCATATTTAATTATAAGGTAATTTTTAGGCATAACTGTAATCTCTTCATTATCTAGTTGAAGATATTCTGTCCCATCACAGCGGTAAAGGAACTTTAAAGGCATCACTACCTCTACTTCCATATGACCTGTAAATAATAAAAATATAGTAAGTACATTTTACTTTTACACAAATTGATGATGACTTTTACACAAAATGATGTTTATATATAATGTAGCCCTTTGATTGTCATTATATTTTGTTGTTTTATAAATCCTCAACAAATAGGTAAGCAAATAGTTCTGGCTTTCCATGATGAGTATGTAGGTATGTATGCACGGCCTATATAAAGATCTCCCTCACTCCCATCTAAAGTTACTATTCAATGTTGTTTGATTACGGTTTACTCAATAGCTTACCAATTTTCGCACAGAATGGATGTCTACGCGTAATCCTATTTCCTTCACTATCCTCTTTGTATATGCAATCGGCTGTCACTTCGAGGTTAATCGCGTAAGTAACATTCATAAACCCTTTTACGGAATCTCGATCAAAACTGCAAATATATATTAAATTTATGGATTTAAAAATGTCAGGCTTAAAAATAACTTACTGTCCCACAGTTGGATTTCCAGATAACTTGATATTCTGATCATGCTCATTCATTTTGTGACCATATACTGGGCCGCCTTTAAGAGTCACGACTTTTTATATTAAGAAACTAAACGCATGCTTTGAGCTATTTAGTAGAAGGATCGATGACATGCATAGGTTATGGAGCCAGAGTGGAACTTGATTAGCTGGTACACCAGTAGTTAAACATAATACGTTTGACAATATATTTTATACAGAAACACAAGTTGGTGTATGGAAACTGGTAGGTCTGAGAAAAAAAATCAAATAGGTTGTAAATTCTCATGTAATATAGTCGCTAGTTTTATCTTTACCTGTAATTGGAAAGTTTAGTATCTGCTGCTCCATTCACAGTCACATTCTCAAGATAGTAGTCTCCATCATCCACGGGAATTTTCAGTTCTTTATAAGAAAGAACATCAATGGGTTCAATGAAATAATCAGGTCTTCCATACTTAAACCATTTCAGGTATGAGGGATGCTGATGTGTCATGATACATGTGGCGTTAAATGGATCGCATGCTGTGTAGTTTTCAACTGAAAATGAGAGGTTTAGGGACTTATCAATTTGGCTTTGTATCCGGAGGTTATGGGTTCGATTTCTGAACCCATGACTTCTGGGTACAACGCCTGAACGCCCAACTCATGGCAAAAAATGTTAGTACGTTTTTCTGTATAGGTTGTCTTGGTCTGGATGTTTATAAAATATAATATGTATTAAAATCGTTGTTTCTAGTACACATAGTACAAACATGGAGTTTAGTTTGTGACCAGGCCCATATGTGTAATGTATTATATTATTTAAACTTTACTTTATTTAATTTATAGAAACACATGTTTTTTTTGCATTAAATAATTTGTGAGAATTAATACAATATTTTTAGTATTATATTTTGTTGTCTCGAGAAAACTTAAATAAATAATAGGAAAAAACTTAAAAAAGTTAAAGTGTTACTTGAATTAACACAATTTTATTTGACAATCCAGAATAAATCGTTTTATACACCATAACTATGACATTTTAATAAAAAAACAAAATATGTTACGATCGATTTTTAGACATTTGATGGTTTTTACATTTAGTCCTTACATGGACACATTTTAAATTAGAGTTTTTTTTTAATACGAGTTCTAACGTGGTACTAACTCAGCATAAATAGCTCGTAATGCTCATGCGTTCCCGGTTTACTTGCTTTCGTAGCGGAAAATTCGTTTTAAAACTGAACCACTGGAAAGGCCAGCCTCTAAGGTGAACTATGAATTACAATTGATAGTAGAAGCCGATCAGATTTTTTTGATTCAGATGCCCTGATCATACTCCACGCCTCACTCGTGCGCACTAAAAAATATGACGCAAGTCATTTTGTGCGTACTGATGAGGTACGGTAAGGAAGACCCCACACATAATTATTATACTTAATTATATTTTTGGACTAGACGCTCTTTATCCTGTGGAAATCTATAAGTTCCTTCAAGACCTATAACCTGAATAAGCTGTGACATTGTATCTACCTGATAGTATATGCAGCAAATCTACAAATTGCACGAATAAGTCGATCATTGTTATTTAACAGCATTGGTTACTTCCGCTAAATGAGGCGGTTACGAAATGTGCGATGCCGAATTTAAATTACGAGACAACTTTAATATTTTCGCTGATTTATCGTCACATCAACTGTTATTTTTATAACTGTACACAGATACTATTATCTTGATAAAAATAAATGCAATTAGCTCATAAAAGCGGTTGAACCCTCAAATTAAAACTAAAAAACAAAAAAAAACAATACATATAAACAAATGTATTTTTCAAATGCATGTTTCCAATAGTAATTATAATTATAATGACATTATAATAAATATATAAATTTATTATAATGTCCTTCTACACGTATTTATAATGTCCTTCCACGCGTACAGATGGGATTCCACCTGCCCGGACACATTAGCTCTTTCGAATCTGCAGCTCACCTCTATTTCCTCTGGGGCCTTATGATAAAAAATCCCAGCTCGGAGACCACTTTAAATTTGTCTTTGCAGTGGAAACTTTAGGCTTCTGGTCACCTAATACATTGACATTTTCCCACCTAATGGGAAAACCATTTTAATAGAAAAAACAGGTGACCGTCGTGCTAGAGCCTACGTTGTAAAGTAGGCTCTAGAACGACGGTCACCTGTTTTCTCTATTAAAATGGTTTTCCCAATAGGTGGCAAAGGGCAGGAAATTCAAAAAGGAAATGCGGCTGCAGAGGAACTCAATGAAATATATTTTTTTTTTAATTATTATTTAGTTTTAATATCCTTCCACCTATAATAATACTTTATTTTATAATAATATAGGCTCTAAATACCAATCAGAGAAATGCTCGAACTTATTTTTTTTTTTAAATAATAATGGCTGCATAACTCTGAGATGGTAAGAAAAGTATGCAGTCCATGAACGGGACCCCAATGGTCTCGCTATCGATATGTAATCGATAGATGCATAGCTGGTGGAGTCAAATATATCGGTTTTTAAGCTTATTAAATTAATTGTAAATAGATAATAGTACTTACGGCCACAGATATTAATACCGGAAACTATCTTAATAATTGCAAGACTTATAATAACCCCTGAAACTGCCATATTATTAAATAATAAAAGTTGTTTACTGAATATTCGACATAATCCATGTGATTATTTCACAAGTGCTCTATATATATAAGAAATGTTCTGTTTGTTTTACATTACAAGGTGTTCTTTATTTAAAAACTTTCATTAAAGTGTACAGCATTTAACATTTTTTTTTTATAAAGTTCTATAAAGCGCACTAAAAAATTTAGTGATCAAAATTAGGATTTCTAACTTTACTATTAGGTACTACTAGTATTACAATTAGGGATTAATTAGAAGATAGCCATAAAGAGGGCGCGTGTGTGTATACAAATAAAACAATGTATGTTTTGTGAACAATGACTTGTACCTCAGCGGTTTATATTTTACGGCGAAAGAGAGTTGTGGTTTCGAGTCCGACCACCAATTTTTTTTTTTATTGCAATTTTATCTTCTCATATCATTCTTTGAGGGTAGCCCGAATACTGTAGACGCGTGTTTATATTATATTTTTCAAATTTAATTTTATTAAATATTATTGTGCAAAAGTGTACTAATTTTGTAGAATAAGCATTCGTATAGTAATATTAAGTGTGAGAAGTGTAGCATTTACGCAGTGATCTCCGTGTTTGTGTTATCTCAAATAATCCCACAATCTTCAGTAAAGTGGCGGTACCCATTTTACTGTCGATTTCTTTTTCCTCCTTCACTTGATATTGGCAAGACTATACCGTATGCTTTCATACGGTCATGTCGCCATTCCTTTTTCTACCCTAGTCCCATCCCGATTCCTTGCCTGATCATCTACCTGCAACCACACTTGATATTGGCAAAATTACGCCTACACGGCGTAGAGGCCACTCATAAAAGAAGAAGAAGAAGATCTTCTCATATTGATATTATTTCGATACTATCTGGATCAATATTTTATATCTAGGTTAATTAAAGGTAGGTTTTATTTTATACTTAGATTTAATTTTTCATTTAGTTTTTTTAAGTATTATGTTTTTATACAAAGTTCTTGAAAATAAATTTTATATATTATATTTTGTATTAAAAATGCACAAATTTCCGTAGTCTAACCGAATTAACAAATAAACCTGGTCAAGATTAGAAATCTTTAGATATATTTTTTTTGGACAATTTACACATATTGCTCTGGTCACAGACTTGTACTATGTGTACCAGAAACAATGATATAATATATATTATATTTTATAAACACCGAGACCAGACCTCGCGTATATGGACCGATATAATAACAGTCTTAGGTTCGTAAATTTAAAATGGTATCTTAGATTTAATTTATAGGTTGACTTCACGTGGGTAATATATTTACTCAATAAAGTCTTTATTTCTCGTTTAAGTGACTCATGTTTTGGTTTTATTCTTTGGGTTCACCGGTTTTCAAGAGATTACTTAGAATTCTCCACATAAAAGAAAACTTTATAAACTGAATAATTTTTTTTATGTAATTAAACAAAAGCGCATTTTTTTTAACATTCTTTTATAAATTGTTAAAAACCCATTTAAAAAGTTTTATAAAGATTCATTGACTGGTCCTGGATTCCGGTGCGGTTACTAAATGGGTTATTTTATTGGCAATAAGGCAGTGAGTATATTGAAATATATTCGAAATGCCTTTCGTCTTTGTCACCGCCCATTTCGTAATCGCATCATTTAGCCGGCATAGTGGGAGCCATCAATGTTGTTTAAGAACAATTATTGATTGACATGGACTTTGTAGCTCTGCTCACCACCAGGTAGAGATACAAGGTCACATGCTGTTCTCCAAAATTTAAGTCTTATATAGGTAATATTATAAATAAAAACATTAGTATCTTCTCTGGTCCAAGTAGTGGAGCGCCGTAAGATTTATACCTCGGAATCCAGGGCCAGGCAATGAATCTGTATATAAACTTTTGAAATACTTAGGGTTTTAACAATATATAAAAGAATGTTAAAAAATAAATATGCGCTCTTTTTTAAATTATTTGAATAAATAATTATTAAGTTTACAGAGTTTTTTTTTTATGTGGAGGGTAATTTAAAACAAAACTCCAGGAATCGATAGAATGATGAATTCTTAGCTAAAAGTTAAATGTTCTATAGAAGTTTTTCGAAAAATCAAAACTTTTTCGTGATCAAAAATGTATTATTTTCTAGAAAATAACAACGATTTTAGATGATTTTTCACAAATATTTCACAAATTAATCATTTTATCAAAAAAACTATAGGTAATAATAAAAGTTATAAGTTATGAAAAAAAAAACTTTGTTCTAGAATAACTCTAGACAAAAGTTTTTTTTTTATTTGGTAGAGTACAAAAATTAAGCATTGTCATTGTCCTTTTTTTTTTACTGCTCAAACATTCTCCGAGATATGGCATGTCAAAGTTAGCATTGGTATGAAATCAGTACCGTCCTTGAGCCCTTTTACCGTTAACCTTTAGAAATATGAAACTTACATAAGCTTATATAGGCGATGAAATTCCCTACAAAATCCTTTTTTAAGATCTCTCTAGTACAAAATGCAACCGAGAAAACCTAAAAAAACCGAACGCATTTTTATTTTGGAATATAAATAATTAACATCACGGGTGCCTTAGGGCGCCCGAGAACGCCTAGACAGCCTCAGGGAGGCCTGCCAGCATAAGTTTATATATGATATATATGCCTTACGGCGCCCGAGACCGCCTATACGGCCTCAGGATAACGAGCGGAGGGGTTTTCAACCCCACCTCGTCGTAGCCGATGGTATGAGTCTACACCGAACGTACATAATAATATTTAATTTAATAATCGCTTCATTAATTTAGCTCATATGAAAGTAAAGCGACAGCTGCAAGTCATCGGCATAAAGATGGTAGGAACTGGAATTTATGACTAAGATATTAATAAAAACCGAGAAATGTAGAGGAGATAATACGCCACCCTGTGGGACGCTGGCTAGTACCGGAACCCAGTGTGAAAAGACATTATCCAAGCGAATATGTTGCCTGCGCCCACGAAGGTATGGATCAAACCACCGTATCGCTGAGTACGAGAAATTTAAAGAACTTAGGACAGCAATAAGAATTTCAAGGTCGACACATTTAAATGCGTTGCTGAAATCTAAAAGCGCAAAGTAAGCTTTTTTAGCACAACGAATATAATCAGTGATTTAATAAGAGCTTGTACTATGAGATGCCCGGAAGCCGGATTGCCATGAGTTAAGAAGATTATGCTCATTCGGATATTCAGTTAGCTGCTTGTGCTGCTTGTGGACAACACGTTCGAGGAGTTTGGAAAGAAATGCTTCCAGTGAGTATTTGGGGATGGGATGGGGTCTGGAAACTTTGGTGACCAAGCGATGGGTTTGGTTTTGCCCATACAGATGAAAAATACTTTTTGACCGCCTCCGTAGACTAGTGGTTGCGCCTTTGGCGTTGTATCCGGAGGTCGTGGGTTTGATTCCCACCCATGGCTAAAAAATATAAGTACGCAATTTCTGTACAAATTGTCATGGTCTGGGTGTTTATAAAATATAATATGTATTATATCGTTGTTTCTGGTACACATAGTACAAGCCTAGAGCTTAGTTTGTGATCAGAGCAATATGAGTAAATTGTCCTATATATTATTATTATTATTGGAAAAAAACTATCTACTTTGAGGTGCGATTATTGAATGTCAGCGATAACTTTGATATCATCACTGGGAAAAATATCATCGATGACCAAGAAATCACGGTTTATCAAAACTCATTTTTTAAATGTCATATCCTCGGAACCAACTTTCAAGTACGCGCAGGCTATTTGTCATACTAAAAGCGCAACTTGCTTTTCGCACGAATAAAATATTGTTGTCGTTCTTGTTTATCATAACTACTTTTTAATAAAATCATAATACTTGAAATGCAGTTTTTTTTTTAATAAACGACTGTTTCTTTTCAGTAAAATTTGCCATCATTAATATTTAGAGTACTTTCCCTTTTTTCCATCCTATATACTTACACTGCAGAAGGAAATTAACAAAACAAAATTAAAATTAACTATATTAAGTAGTTAGCAAATTTCAATTTACATTAAGTACTTTATTTTTATTGTTTATTATAATTTTACAACTTAATTATAGAACACAGATAAATAAAAGTTTGTAAGACTTAAGTATAACACCGTAATTATTTAATATTCTGTTTTATAATAAACATCATTGGAGACTTTATTTACGGGTAGCTTTTTCGTATTTATATCATATTTTTGTCACCGATAAGTTCGAAAAATAGATTAGAAATCCATTCCTTGTTTGTCATTTCAGTGATATTTAGTCACCCTCTAACATTATGTATTAAACACTAAGGTATTGTATATTTTTTAAATTAATTAATGGCATATTTGTTTTAAAATGAATAAATTATATTTTGCTTAAATAATACTTTATTTAATAAGTCTGCAACGAAAATTGAAGTGTATTATTACAACTACATAATTATACATACATATCATCACGGGTGCTATACGGCGCCGAGACCGCCTAGACGGCCTTAGGGTACCCAGCGGAGGGATTTTTAATCCCACCTCGGCGTAGCCGATGGTATGAATCTACATCGAATAAGTGGCTAGCTCGTTGCGATGTTTCGATAGACTCAATAACTCATCTATAAACTGTTTCACAAGTTGACAGCTTAACGTGCTCTCCGAGGCACTATAGTGGTGTTGTCAAACAAATTAACATACATTTTTTAAATTAAAAATTCATTGGTATATACCGGGACTCGGACCAGTGACCTAAGTATTTTTAAGTCCTAGGTCTAACCAACTCGGCCACCACGTATGTGTACGAAATAATTTGTCTTTGTTATGTCGTTTATTATACCAATAAAAAACGTGAGATTTTTAAACCCTAATAGGTATATTTAATAAAAAATAAATTGCTATCAATAATACACATACATATTCCATATATATATATATATACATATATGCGTATTATGCATATGGTGACTTATATAAAGCTTATATACATAATATATATATATATATATATACATATATATGCGTATTATGCAAATGGTTACTTAAATAATATTAATTTCCAAAATCAAACGTTTTCCATATTTATTAAGTAAAATTTCAAATATAATTCTTTATCGGGTTCAATTTTTTACATGGACTGCAATTCGACGTATTATTGAAAAATAAGCAACTAACAATTCTTCTCACTAAAATAGTTTTTTTATTGAAGTGTAGGACCAAACATTTGCCTTTTTTCTTTTGCCCGTGATCCTTTAGTATGGCTTTCGAAAACACAGTTTTGAATCACTGCCCTAAAGTTTCGGTTATTTTTTAAAAACGTAGGTAATATAGAATAATCGTTTTTATCCTCGAAAGGGTTGTTTAATATTTTTTTATACCACTTAAGGGTGTTAACCAAGTTTTCCTTTAAAATCTATCACAAGTGTTAAATTGATGTAAACAATGTATGTAAACAAAGTTTTATAAAAGCCCATTTTTTGGCAAACATGATGAAATATGCTGAAATATACTTTTGTTATTTCACAAACTTTCAAATATTTTATTTATTTATAATTTCAGAATTGTCAGAATTTATTCGATATGTAAATTATGTAAATTCTAATATTATGTGAAGATTGGTAAACAAAACCTTATTTAAATATTTTTGTGTTTTTTTTTAACTCTGCTTTTAGGCTGTATTTTTTAGGTCTTATTTTTATCTTTGTCCCAACGAACATCTCGTAGTTATAATAATTAATAACCAAGAAAGGTAATATTTGCTTAACTTCTGTTTTTGTGTATTCTTTCGCCTGTAGTGCAAAGGGACGAATAACTTAAAACAACTCCACCCTAATAAAATTTAACATAAAACACAAGTTAATATTAGTGAAGATAATATATTAATTATTTCTCTATAATAATGCAGTGTAACAAAAATTTAATAATAATAAAATTAGGTTTTAACTCTTTTGAATTTTGGCATACTTACACGTCCAAGAGTTATTTGGGAAGAAAAATGGAATTAACTTGGTAAATAAGAACACAGCATTACATTCGATTCATATTGCGAAAGCTATAAATATAATAAATAGTTTTGGAGAATAATCTCGGCAGCAGATTCCAATCATTACCTTTAAAATGATGACACCTACCTATCACTTCACAGTTAAGTTAGTGGTATTACATTCGCGAACAACTAGAAATTAATACTTTTTAGGTGGAAGTTAAGTTTTTATAACTTAACTAGGCCGACCGTGTCACGTTACAACCATTAATGTAGCGGGGGGGTTTTTAAAGATTAATTTTAAATGAAAGATTAAGTTAGTTAATACAAGTTTATTTTAAAATAGGTATTTACAAGTTAAGTTGGTTTTGAGTACAGTAACTATGTAAGAGACCTACCTAGTAAATGTTAGCCCTGCCTACAATGGATATGCCTATTATAAACTAAAACTCTGACCGTATGGTATGGGAAGATTGGAGGGAGTGACGAGGGACAGGCTCGAAGATTGGCACGTCGACTGGCAGGCAGACTGGCACGTAGACGGGCGACGGCAGCAGATGTAGGCAGGCAAGCAGGAAAGCGGCGGCACGATGGCAGCAGTAGCAAGCACGACTGTAGCAGCCGCACACGATGAGGCGAGGCCTCGTCTCTCAGGCTGACGCCTGAGACAAGGGCTCAGATGGCCTCAACTCTCAAGGCTCTAGGCCTGAGGTGAGGTTCGTGAAGCAGTGGCTTGCGGCACGATGACGGCAGCAAGGGGAAGGCGGCGGCACGACGGCAGCACGCAGACAGCGAGCGGCACGGCTGTAGAGGCAGCCGTTCACGAAGAGGTGAATTCCCGTCTCTCAGGCCAATGCCTGAGACGAGAAGTCAGGTGGCCTCGTCACTCAAGGCTCGAAGCCCGAGGCGAGGTCCTGCAGCACAAGGAGGTTCTCCAACCCTCAGAGCAGACGCCCGAGCGAAGTGGAGTCTAGGCAAATCCCGGAGGCCGCAACTCCAGGATCCGGAGTCTTCAAGGAAGTGTGACAGGATCGGGCCTGGTTCTCGACGTAGCAGGTTCAAGGTTTCAAGGATGAGAACCAGTCGATCACTGCCACTGTAGCTAGACTTCTTCTTCTTTCTTAAGCTTCCTCGAGACTGACGAAAAATCGCCGGTCCGAAATATTTAAAGACGATTTTAGAGCTCTACGATTAAAATTCATTTTTAGTTTTAATTTATAGAGTGCCAGTATTTTTTTGGTTAGTATGGGAACTTTTAAAGCTACCTAGCGGTCAGAGGAGACGCTAAGATTTAGTGTTTTAAGTGTCTAAAAATGTGAAAATACCTAAAGAATATGTTTTAATTTACAATATCACCTATGTATTAGTTTATATAATAAAAAATAAATTTAAAATGTTAGGAATCTGATTTCATAACCAAAGCCTAACTTTTCTTGTAAATATATTATTTTTTTAAATAAACTTGTATTAACCAACTTAATCTTTCATTTTTAAATATAACACTTTAAAACCCCCCCCCCCCCCCGCTACATTGGCGCCCAACGTGGGGCGCCAATGTAGCGGGGGGGTTTTTAAAGATTAATTTTAAATGAAAGATTAAGTTAGTTAATACAAGTTTATTTTAAAATAGGTATTTACAAGTTAAGTTGGTTTTGAGTACAGTAACTATGTAAGAGACCTACCTAGTAAATGTTAGCCCTGCCTACAATGGATATGCCTATTATAAACTAAAACTCTGACCGTATGGTATGGGAAGATTGGAGGGAGTGACGAGGGACAGCTGACTTCTCGTCTCAGGCATTGGCCTGAGAGACGGGAATTCACCTCTTCGTGAACGGCTGCCTCTACAGCCGTGCCGCTCGCTGTCTGCGTGCTGCCGTCGTGCCGCCGCCTTCCCCTTGCTGCCGTCATCGTGCCGCAAGCCACTGCTTCACGAACCTCACCTCAGGCCTAGAGCCTTGAGAGTTGAGGCCATCTGAGCCCTTGTCTCAGGCGTCAGCCTGAGAGACGAGGCCTCGCCTCATCGTGTGCGGCTGCTACAGTCGTGCTTGCTACTGCTGCCATCGTGCCGCCGCTTTCCTGCTTGCCTGCCTACATCTGCTGCCGTCGCCCGTCTACGTGCCAGTCTGCCTGCCAGTCGACGTGCCAATCTTCGAGCCTGTCCCTCGTCACTCCCTCCAATCTTCCCATACCATACGGTCAGAGTTTTAGTTTATAATAGGCATATCCATTGTAGGCAGGGCTAACATTTACTAGGTAGGTCTCTTACATAGTTACTGTCTCAAAACCAACTTAACTTGTAAATACCTATTTTAAAATAAACTTGTATTAACTAACTTAATCTTTCATTTAAAATTAATCTTTAAAAACCCCCCCGCTACAACCGACGCGACTGGATTCGTTACCATCGCCCATAGATTACGTGACCATACGTCTCGTTTTAAACGGGACTGCCCCTAATGGGCGTAGCCAGGATCACAATTTGTATAAAAAAACGCAATAGTCACATTCACAACGCCTCGTCCACCAGAACACTAATATATGGATCCCGTATCTGCATGGCCAAGATTTTTAATAATCAATAAAATAATGGTTTTTCTTACATTACTGTGCGATGCGTGTTCATAATCGTTTTGCAAGTACCCTTCATTACTTGGGGGGGGGGAGGCTCCAACCTACGAACACACAGCCTACGCCGCCCCCTAACTGCTCCATACAAATTTATCTATTTCCAAACATTTCGGGGCACCCGCAATTTTTTTTCTATTATTGTGACAAAAAATAAAAATGTCACATTACCCATACAGATCCCAAAGCCGTGAAGTTTCGGTTTTAATCTGTAGCTTCACTAGTATTCAGGAGATTATTGCATCGATTTCTTCTTTCAGGATGCGGTTACGAAATAGGCCGTTCATTAGACGATAAGCAGCATGAGGCTATTATACTCATTATGAAACTTCCCGTCCGTAACTAAATCAACTGACGGGATCGATCAATCGACCCTATTCATGGACCTTGTATCTCTGTTTACCATCAGGTTGATATAATGTTACATTACGAACTCCAATAAAATAAATCAAATAAAAGTAGGTACAGATCATATCTTTGTAATGTAAAAAAATAATGGAAATAAATATATTTATTATTGTTATTATTATTAAAGATCTCCCCTTCTCAACCTATTTCGACCATCAAATTAATACTAATATTATTAAACTAATACTAATATTATTAAGCGGAAGAGTTTGTTTGTTTGGTTGAACGCGCTAATCTCAGGAACTACTGGTTCGAATTGAAAAGTTATTTTAGGGTTGGATAGCCCATTTATCGAGGAAGACTATTAGAAGCTACATAATATCACGCTACGGCCAATAGTAATAACGAAAGAAGTTGCAAAAACGGGGAAAAAATATTCCATTTGAAATCGTACGCTGCGTAAACGGTTAAAGTTAGGCAGACGAAGCTGTGCGGATCAGATTGTATGATATATGTACTCGTATGCTTTGGAGAAGAGCGTAAGACGCTCGCTTAACTCTGTAAGGAAGATGGTGACGCGTAATTAAGCGGAAATTATATTGCCAAATAAAATATAGGTACCTACTATTATTACACAGACCGCCCAGACGGGCCAGGGTACCCGGAGGGATTATATTCTCTTCGTAGCCGATGGTATGAGTCTACACCGAACAAGTGGCTAGCTCGTCGCGATGTTTTGAATGTCTTTTCAAATGTTCTATAAACAGTTTTAGAAGTTGGTACAGTGAAACCGGGACCAACAGCTTAACGTGCTCTCCGAAACACTATAGTGGTGTTGTCAAACACTTTTAAATAAAATCTCATTGGTACAGATCGGGATTGAACTAGGGACCTAGAGTTTTGAAGTCCAAGGTCTATTATTATTACATATTAATAATAGGTATAACTATATTTTTTTAAGAATAATAATTTTTCATATTTAAATCAAATATGACATTTTGTATAAACAGCTGCAAGTGTTCTTATTGTTATAGAATCTTTTAAGACAAAAAGAAAGACAAAAAGTTAAAATTAGGTGGTCTTTAGGTGGCACCAATTGTGCAAAAATGATTAGGTAATTTGGAAATTGGTAGCCGTGCTGAATTCGAAAGTATAAAAAAAAATTAAACAAAAAAAAACTACTATTTTGACTAGACTTTTTATTTTTATTGATTGCTCCCACTATTCCTGCTAAGATTTTATACGGAATTTACGTCTCAATAGTAGTCTTCTTTATTAATTATTACTAGTTAAAGTCAAAGTCAAAAATATTTATTTAATGTAAAACTCATGATCTATTAAACTATTGTCCTTGCGGGAGAAAAAATACAACCCAACTGAACACACACTACATGACCAACCAGTTTAAGACTAGGTGGTTAGCTGGTTCCATTGACCTGCCAATCATTGACCAACCTAACATACCATAGCTACGCCCCAAATATATTAAAGTAATCAAAATATAGGTACCTACAAGTAGATAGATGGAAGGTATCTTTTAGGGCGCAAACGCTGATCGCAAGTCACACCTCAGAGACACCCTGGAGAAAACGGTACCAGCAAGTAAAAAACTGTGGTGTTCCACATGTACTGTATTATCAGAGGAGCATGATTATTGACTTACACCTATGCTTATAGCATGTGGTATATACTCTCATCCTACTGAAGAGCACAAGTAGAAAACCCAATGCAATGTAGTAGTATACGTATGGATACGTATACTACTACATTGCAAGGCCAAACACATAACTAATTCCAAGGCCTGTGAAGCCTGAAAGTATGAATAAATACGGTAGTAACATAAGGTCTAAAATCGCCTTAAAAATCACGAGTCAAGCAATGATGAGCGATTGCAGCGCCCCCTCCAAAGGAATTCTTTCGTGAAACTAACTTTTATAGTTGTCTTTTTTTATATGTGGGCAAGACTGATTATTATTTTCGATTTATAATTTACAAGGTGTGTTACATTCCGTATATTATTTATACTTTAAAGGCCTATTCATAAAAAACTTATTGAGTCCTTGAAGAACACTATAGTTATAGAAGGTTTTGTCTCTTTTTTTACGCAACAAAAATGATGGTGTGACTGTAGTCGGTTTGAGATGTATCTGTTTTTAAAGTTGTCATATTCACACATATTAGCTTCTAGCTACTTAGGTACAGTAAATGCTATTATAAAGTCAATTATTAAAAACAAAACCATGTATACGTGGTGGCCGAGTTGGTTAGACCTTGGACTTAAAAACACTTAGCTCCCTGGTTCGAATCCCGGTGTGTACCAATGAGTTTTTAATTAAAAAAAATATGTACATTTGTTTGACAACACCACTATAGTGCCTCGGAGAGCACGTTAAGCTGTCGGTCCCGGTTTCACTATACCAACTTGTGAAACTGTGTATAGATGGGTTATTGAGTCTATTCAAAGCATCGCGACGAGCTAACCACTTGTTCGGTGTAGACTCATACCATCGGCTACGACGAGGTGGTATTACCCTCCCTGGGGCCATCTAGGCGGTCTCGGGTGCCGTATGGCACCCGTGATGATATGTAATGTATGTATGTATATAATAAAATAAGTTTGTCATATTAACAAGTGTACCTGAATAAACAAGTGATGTATATTTCTTTGTATAATACAATTGTTGTCATTATATGAATTATACCTAAGCCAGTTTTGATAAAAGTATGTCTAATAAGTTTCTAACAAAATTATAGTAAACCCTGATATATTTTGTTATACTTTAATAACGTAATAAAATCTTAGTATTGTGTATCTGATTCTTAATAATAATAGTAGTACTTTGATTATTCAATTTACGTTAATTAACAGATATATTATAAAGTTAAGTTATTTATTAGAATACAATCTTTGAGTTTCATATTTTCTTTTATTTAACCCTAATCAAAAAAAAAAAAAAACGTCAAACGGGTTAGGCGGTAAAATTAATGCTCTGTATTTTTAAAATAGTTTTTAATACGAATTAGTTGTTTTAGCTGCTTAAATTTGAACAAAACTTAAAGATTTAGCATTATTTGACTGCTCTCAATGCTTCAATCTCTGTTTTACGATTAAATAAAGATTTTAGTGTGTGAAGTACAACTTCCTATACTCAGTGAAATTTTCAATAAAACTACATAAAAACTCAATTCTACAAGAATTGAGTTTTTATGTAGTTTTATTGTAAATCACCGCTTAAACGTTGATTTTATACTGTACACTTGTGATGAAGAATTGATTAAACCATTGAAAATAACCTACAAGGAGTAGTTATGATATTTGATTGCTTACAACAATAAAACCAGTTCTGTTTATTTAATGTTAAAAATGAAGTGTTCCGGCTGTTGCGCAGAAGTTAAACAAAATCAGTCTCTAAAATGCAATAACTGCCAAACTATATTTTGCCATGAATGTCTTAGTTTGCCAGCAGGTAAAAGACATCTGAACCAAGACCAACTGGCTTCTTTGAAGTGTCCAATGTGTACTAATGTCACCAAAAGAAAGGCGTCAGGTATTCAAACACCTGTAAACAACTCCTTCAGTGAGTTATCTATTGATGAAAGTACTGATGCATCATGCAGTTCAATGAGCCTGAATACACGCAACCTAGAAATTAATAATGCAATTTCGATGGCTAACTTCAGCTCATTATTGGATGAGAAACTTTCGCCACAATCTAATTTCATGAAAAACCTCCGTTCTGCATTGAGAAAGGATATTAAGCAAATGGTCAGTCAGGAAATAAACTCTGCAATGAACACCTTTCATGCTGAATTCAATAAAACTACAGATTTTATATGTACGGAACAAAATGACCTAAAGGCAAGACTTTTTGAAAAAGAGTCCCAAATTAAATGCCTCGAAACTGAACAATCATTATTGCAAAATGAAATTGTTAAGTTTAATAACCGCATCCAAATACTAGAAAAAATTTCACGGGATCACAATATTGAAATTTAGGCAATTCCAGAGCGTCAAAGTGATAATGTTATACAGTATGTGAAAAAACTTTGTAACACTTTAAATATAACTATATCTGATAATGACATAAAAGCCTGTCGTCGTGTTGCCAAGATGAATCCCTCAACTAGTAGACCGAGAAACATAATAGTGACACTCAGCTCTCCCCTCCTGCGACATTCATTGTTATCAGCTGCATCACGCTTCAATAAAACAAATAGTACGATGCTTAATACAAATCATCTGGGAATATCTGGAGATGCTCATAGGATTTACACATCTGAACACTTATCTCTGGAACAGAAATATGTATTAAAAATATAGATTTTCTTAAAAAACTCCAGTAGGTTATTATTTAATGTTATATTAATAGTTTAGAGAGTAAAAAATAAAATATAGAACGGGAAAGTATTATAAATAATTAAAATAAATAATAATAATAATTGTATAATAAATAATTTAATAATATTATAATAAATAATTAATTATTAATTTTAAATTTATTGCTATTTGTATATATATATTTATTTTGTTTAATAATTTCAATATTGTTTCATTCATTGTTTTTCAATTGTGCCTTCATTGTTTTTATTAAGTGTGATCATAGTCTAAATTGATACTCTTATGCTTCTTATATACTATCAGAATGTAAATAGAATTAGATCAAAAACAAGTGAATTTTACCTAAACTTAATAAACTCTAACTATGATATCATTTGCCTAACTGAGACTAACCTGTTGCCCAGTGTGTTGGATAGGGAACTCTTTGATGAGCGATATAATGTTTTTAGGAGGGATCGCTGTGACACCATTGTGAACAAATATAAGAAAGATGGAGGTGGTGTTCTGATAGCCACAAAGAAAAATCTCAATGTAGCACGTCGGTTGACCTGGGAGAGCAGCATTGAGGATGTATGGTTAAGTGTTTTGCCCATCTCAAGTAAATCTCATATTGTGAATATATGTCTGTGCTATCTGCCACCTGCTATACCATGTGACTATTTAAATACTTTTTATTCAAATTGCCATAAAATAATTTTAAATGCAAATAATTCTGATGACTTTGTTTTATTTGGGGATTTCAACACTCCGCATACAACTTGGTCAGCTGAAACTGGTTCACTTGCATTGTCTTGTCATCCATCTCAAGATATAAAATCTAAATTATTAATTGAAACAATATCCTTGTGTGGTTTGCATCAGTATAATAATATTCCTAACATCAATAATCGCTATTTAGATCTAGTTCTTTCCACATTTACTAATATTAAGGTTTTGTCTGCTGATCCTTTAACTAAACCTAATGCTCATCATCCTTGTTTACTTATTGAGGTCATATGTGTTGAATCATATAAGACTATGCAACCTAACAATATTAAACATTTTAATTTTAACAAATGTGATTATGAGCGGATTAAATCAGAGTTCAATAAAATTCAATGGCATACTGAGTTCTCCTCCCCAGACATAAAACATTGTGTAGAGAGATTTTACAATATTGTTCGCAACTTAATTAAAAATCATACACCTTATTTAAGTCAGATTGACCCAAGTTATCCAGTGTGGTATAGTAACTCCCTTATCCGTAGTTTAAAAGAACAAAACAAATTCCACAAATTATTTAAAAAATATCATAATCCACGTGACTATGACACATATTTCATGCTGCGTGCTAGATGCAAGTATCTTACTAGATAGTGCTATAAAAGCTTTTTAGCTCTTACTGAAGACTCATTACACACTAATATAAAGGGATTCTGGAGGTTTGTAAATGGCAAGAGGGGCTGTAATTCATTGCCTCAAACAATGGCACACAACACCACCTCATCTTCTGTTGTCATCAAATATGCGAAATGTTTTCGGATTATTTCTCCTCGGTATTTGACACTAATGATTCACCAAGAAATCAATCCTTACTTCTCAATATTAACAATAATGTATTGACTAACGTGACTGTTGGAGAGGGGGACATCTTAACGAAAATAAAACAGTTATATATGTCGTGGATTTCGAAACGGAACGTCAAGCCGAACTGAATCGACTTGGGCGTATTCGGAAACGGGGGTTGGCAACACTGTGCTGTCATTGAAGATTCCGCCATTTTCACGCGCACTTTGTGATTAGACATCGAAGTGAACGCACGTGGCGCAACCTCGCTCCGACCTCGCCGCGTTCCAATAGTAATCCGTATACATCCGATTCCTGTGTTATTATTTCGTGTCAATTGTTAATTAAATCATTCTAATATAGACGATTAATTGGATATCGAGTCATATTTCGGTACTATAATGCAAAACGACCAGTCCGGCAACGAACGCCCACCCATCCTGCCGACATCAGAAGTGGGACCCAAAATAAAATATGTCGACAACGTGAGTAAGAACCAAAGTTACTCAAAATAGTCAAAGAAAAACTACAGTGATACGCTCTGTGATCTAACCTGCGTGCGTGCTGAATCACATTGCTACCCTGTGCCCAGGAACCACAGATAGCTGAAGCCATAATAATGCATCGTGAGAGATAACCTGATAATCAGCTAAGTTGAATCTACACAACTCGGGTGAGAAGTTTTCATTTTATTTTGATTAGGGTGCTGAGTGCTCGTGAAAAATAATAATAATGATTTTTTAGTAAACGCAATCTATGATTTTAGGTTTAAGTAAAAATAACTTAAATTCGTATTTACAAGCTTTGATTGTAGTTTCAGGGGTTTTCCCTTGAATGATCATTTCATGCCGATCATGATGATTTCCTATCATTTAATACCCAGATTGGAATCGTTTAATTTAATTGGTGTTTTCAGTGAAAATTTGCCATGAAGTTTAATAAACATGCTTTAACATTTTTGGTGCTGACATTGTTACTAAGACAAACTCGTTACTTTCGCTACTGAAATGCGAATTCAAGTAGTTTTCGGAATATACAACCTCGGTTAGACGCGTTATAGTGTAAATTTAATTGTAATACCGTCTCTGACATTTTACACTTTCTCCTATTTATAATCAAATTCAAGAGTAAATGAACACTTAATAAATCTTCTTGGATATGAGTAGTGGCTATCATTAATTAGTCATTTAGATAGTTCGTGACCCTAGACGGCACGTACTTTTGCTTTCTTAATGGTGTACCGAATGATCATAACTACTAAATCGTTTTCGGTTGTGTGCTTTCATAATAAAATAATCTAGGACTGCTGCTGCAGTAAATAAAACACTGTTTTCATAGCTTATCTAACAGAAATTTCTTCGGTTTTGTCTAAATATTTATTTCTTAATACTTGAATACGAAGGATATGAGAGATTGTTAGGTGCTGGTAAAATAAAACCAAATATAATTACCGTGAATATTCTTAGTTTAGATTTAAACATGAATTTAATACAGTTTCTACTATAGTAACGATTTTTTTACAATTAATTGAGCTGGGAATCTCCTTTAGGCATCTTAAGCTTTTCCGCACTGATGCTAAGGTACTGATTCACAAAAAAAAGGGGGTTTAGATCCGGAATTCCGGAATAGGTAAAATTAGAAACACGTAGGCGGGCTGTATAAGTACCGTGTTTTTGATACTGAGCGATCGACTGAAATTTATACTGACGCCAGTGATGAACGTTAAGGAGCGATGCTACAAAAGGTATGTGCTGAGTTACACTATGTCTAGTATTATAGTCGTCGAACATCCAATGCAGAGTCCTATCAGTTCTACAAATTGGAGGCGCTGACTATGTTAATTTTATTAAACAATACGCGCGCAAGTGTGCCCACGACCGTTTGAGACTAATGCCCTATAATAATATTCCTATAGAGTTTAGTGATGTGAAAAGTCTATAGTACATTGACCAGTATTTGGTAGTCTGAAGTTAATTATGATTTAATTGATTTGTCTCACTTGCTTAGAATAGTGAGCTGTTACCACTCGATTTAGGTGGTAATGGCGAAAGTTGATGTTTGTCACTCGATGGAGGTGGCATGAGCTGTTATCACTCGATTTAGGTGGTAATGGAAAGTTGATGTTTGTCACTCGATGGAGGTGGCATGAGCTGTTATCACTCGATTTAGGTGGTAATGGAAAGTTGATGTTTGTCACTCGATGGAGGTGGCATGAGCTGTTATCACTCGATTTAGGTGGTAATGGAAAGTTGATGTTTGTCACTCGATGGAGGTGGCATGAGCTGTTATCACTCGATTTAGGTGGTAATGGAAAGTTTATGTTTGTCACTCGATGGAGGTGGCATGGGCTGTTATCACTCGATTTAGGTGGTAATGGCGCCAGTTGACGCTGAAAGAGGCGTGGATGATGAAAAAAAAAAGAGAGAAACTATTCGTAGCAAGCGGAGTTAATTTTTGAATGTATGGTCACTAAGAAGGATTATGTAAAGATTTTGCAGAGCAAACTGCCAAATGTAGTGATTGAATACTGGTCAATGGTTTAATATTTTAATGGTTCAATGGCTCATTGGTTTAATGGTTTAATGTTTCAATGGTACAATGGGTCAATAGTTCAATGTTTCAATAGTTCAATGTTTCAATGATTCAATGTTTTAATGGGTCAACGGTTCAAAATTGTCTAACATGAATTATGATGTTCCTTAAAAGATTTGAGTGATATTAATTAAGAATAGAGTTATTCTTTAACATGAATGTTGTTTATTTGAAGTAAAGCCCCGTCAATTAACTATAAGCAGGATAGGCCGAGACGAGGCTATCTCATACTGTCGTTGAATTTTATTGTTTTCAGGTACATCACACAGAGACGTGTGACGTGTCATGATGGCCGTGTCGTGGATTTCGAAACGGAACGTCAAGCCGAACTGAATCGACTTGGGCGTATTCGGAAACGGGGGTTGGCAACACTGTGCTGTCATTGAAGATTCCGCCATTTTCACGCGCACTTTGTGATTAGACATCGAAGTGAACGCACGTGGCGCAACCTCGCTCCGACCTCGCCGCGTTCCAATAGTAATCCGTATACATCCGATTCCTGTGTTATTATTTCGTGTCAATTGTTAATTAAATCATTCTAATATAGACGATTAATTGGATATCGAGTCATATTTCGGTACTATAATGCAAAACGACCAGTCCGGCAACGAACGCCCACCCATCCTGCCGACATATATAATGATAATAACAAGGGTGCAGGACCTGATGAGATCCCACCCAAGTTTATAAAAATATGTGCAAACGAACTTGTTGCACCTTTGAGCCTATTTAACAAGTCGCTTAGTACGAGTATTGTTCCCGCTATTTGGAAAACAGCCCACATAGTGCCTATTTTTAAGTCTGGTGACAAAAGTTTGTGTAAAAATTACAGGCCCATCAGTATATTGTCATGTATTGTTAAACGAAGGTCCACATTGACTAACCTATTGAAATATAGAAACCACTTATGTCGTTCTTTTGCATCTGGAGGTCAGACTTATAGCATATATACAGACTTTTCTACGGCATTCGATAAGGTCAACCATAAACTGCTCTGTGACAAGTTATCTGCATTTGGAATACACGGTAATTTATTACGTTGGATTACGTCCTATCTCAACAAAAAATGTCAACTGGGCACTATTAAGGGATTTGTTTCCTCACCAGCGGTCGTGACATCTGGAGTTCCTCAGGGATCACATTTGGGTCCTCTTCTATTTATAGTTTTTATAAATGATCTAATAGATAAAATAAAATCCCCTTGTCTATTATATGTGGATGACTTAAAGGTGTTCGCTGAGGTCAGAGATGATACCGACTGTGATGCCCTACAAAATGATCTTAATACTATAAATGTTTGGTGTTCCCTTAATCATATAAGGTGCATAATGCTGAGAAATGTTTTATTATTTCTTTCACTAGAAAAGTTAAGTTAAGTTTAATTACAAACTCTCTGACTTCAGACTTGATCGTAAATCAATATTATAAGAGATCTTGGCGTATACTTTGATGAACAGTTGTCGTTTAATTATACCACTATGATTACATAGTAAATAGAGGGAACTGTCTCTTGGGTCTTGTTACTCGTTCTACGAAAGGTTTTAAACGTCATGATTCAGTGCTGTACCTTTATTATTCTCTTGTAAAAAGTGTTCTAGAGTATTGTAGCCCTATATGGTCACCATACTATGCAGTCCATTCAGAGGGCATCGAACGTGTCCAAAAGAAGTGTCTAAGGCAGTTGACGTTGATATATATTAATAGACGGATTTTTCGAAACTATGATGACAGATTGGTATATTTCAATGCTATCTCCTTTCGGAACAGAAGACATCAGTACGATTTGTTTAATTTGTAAAATAATCAATTGTCACATCGATTCTCCCTATCTACTGTCTTTACTGAACTTTAACACAAGTACCAGGGTCCGCTCCCCTAACCCCTTCCATTTGTTAACATACATAAACAACACATCCTTCTATAACCCCATAGTGAGGATGTGCCGCGCATTTAATCAGTTGGCAAATGACGGTTATGACATTGATATCTATGGGCAAAGGTTCAATGTATTTAAGAAGAATGTGAGAAATGTTGTTTGGTGATTTTACTCATTTACTTAACATAAATTTATATATAAAGCTAAAATGTAGGAAAGCTTTAACTTTGCATATACCCAATTGTTCATGCTGTAATCTCACACCTTGGGCAAACTGTTAGTGATATGTATAACCAAGAATTCAATATTGCCATGGCTTACAGTTTTTCCGCTGTGGGATGCTGTTGATTAAAATAAAAATAAAATAAATCATGAATAAGTTATTCATAACGACGAATTATAGGTATTGAGATTGATCTATTTAATTATGAATAACTTATTTATTTACATTTCATATTCAAATAAATAAGTTATTCACATTCTAACGCGTGCAAATCCTAACAAAGAAAAGGTAATTTAAAATAAACAAAAAAAAGCTGAGTTCATTTAATATTAATATAATATTAATGTTTATTTTTATTATTTACATAAGTAAATAGAGATTATTTTCAAACTGTATTGGTTACACTTGCTGTATTGTAAATTAAGCGACAGGGTTCGCTATCTTTATAGATTTTTTTTTATTGGAGCAGGACATGTGTCTTTGTATCTACCTGGTGGTGAGCAGGCCTCAAAGTCCGAGAATGGGGTCAATTAATAATTGTTCCTAAACAATATTGATTGCTCCTTGCCGGCTAAATGATGCGTTTACGAAATGGGGGACGACAATGACGAATTGCATTACCAGTATATTTTAATATACTCGCTGGCTTATCGTCAATTCAACTACCTTGAAAGGAGACTACCGCCTCGGCAAGAAATCGATGCAGTAGTCTCCTGAAAACCGGTGAACCCACAGACTAAAACCGAAACATGACTAGGTGGTTGTTGAAAAAAAAAAATGATAATATAAGGTGTATTAGGGCCAGGCTTGTGGCTTTGTTGACACGATAATAATCAGAATTACAAAGTCCTGAATTGGATCGACAATGTTGTTTAATAGCATTTATCGCTTTCACTTTACCGACTAAATGATGCGGTTACGAAATGGGCGGTGACGAATTTGCCTTACAAGTCTACTTTAATTTTATTTCGTGGAATTCAAGATGATATATTAGTATAAAAGAAGTATTTTCTAGATATTGATGATGATATGATGATATCAATGGATATTGGTGTATTTCAGATGTATTAGGTAAACAGTGTTATTTTGGTGTACTTGCTATAAACTTGCTGTGCGTGTGTTTATTAGTTTATTTAATTCTTTTTATTTTAATTTTTCATCTTTTAGCATAATTTTTATTATTAGATTTTGAATTAGTTTTTATTAAATATTATTATTATTAAATATAGTAGTACCTACTCGAGATATTGGATGCGGACATAAAGGTAAAATATGATTTGTGAACCCTAAATAATAGGAAATTAATATAGTCCAGTCCAGATCAAAGCAGGTCAAAACTTATGCTATTATAACTTAACAAATAAACCGATTCAACTTTACGCTTTTATTTTATAAAATTAAAGAAAAAAGCTGAGTAAATTTGAGCCTTTTTACCTGTATGTATATAATTTTATACAACAAAGAATATGATTTTATTTTTACATTTACGAAAGAACACGTGTTAAAAGAACCATTTTGTTAGCAATGACAATGACCGACCAGCGAAGTTATTGTGAAGTCAAAGTTCTTTAGCATGCCAAAAACCAATAATGTTAACAATGCAATGAAATATACAATGAAAACCAGAAACTTATTGAACGCATTGAATCACAGCAAGACAGACCGACTCGCTTTAATATTTTATTTTAAATTTATCAACATAGATATTATTAAGTACTTTTCACACACGGTATTTCAGATTTGGTCACTTCTTTGTTACCTGGTGTAGATTCTGAAATTTCTTTTTTCTTGGAAGCCATTTCCATTTTTAATTCACTTTGCCCTAATTTTATACATCCGCTAATCCTGACTTCTCAACGCGCATGGGATTCATTAAAGATCGAAATAATATGGTAACTTTTGTAGTTTACACAGCAAATTTGGCCCGTCTTCATGCAGTCTCCACTTATGATTCGGGAGCGTAGTTGGATACAATACCTTCTCCTTCTCTAGGAACTTTTTTGGATAAGTCGTCATTAAGAGTCGCGATAGCTTTGCGATTTGATTGCCAAATTTGTCAGCCTCATACATGCATCTGTGGTTGTCAAGTCACAGCCGCAGTGCCGAGAGGATTTCACGTCACCACGATTAAGAGAGCTTTATCATCAGCAAATTTTCCATCTGTCATGTAGGCACCGGGTCTTAGCCGCACAGATGGAAAGCGACCAGATAGTTTAACGCTTCTGTCATGGCGCAGAGGTCGCAGTCTAATTTGGGATGCGAAATGTGTAGACACATATGCCGCATCCTATATTAGTGGGTTTGCTGTCTAAGCAGGGTCAGCCGCGGAGGTTGCTGCTAAAGTCAAACACCTGAAATATTCAACATTAAAACAAAACTACATATTTGTACCTTTTCCTGTTGAAACTTCAGGCTTTCGATCTGCAGAAACAAAAAAAAATGGGTGTGAGTTGGGCGCTATTCCTAAGGATATATCTGGTGAAGCCCGGGCCCATTATCATTTTATACAAAAAATATGATGTATCATTAAAAGAAGCAACGTTACGAGAATATCTACTAGGTACGTTTAGTCACAGTATGTAATAGCTGAGACATAGAGAATCATATTTTGGGTTTTATAAGATTCATTAATATGTATTGTTTTATCTTTTTTGTTTGTGGAGTAAATAAAGTTTAGTCTACCTACTAAACTCAGTGATAAAGGGCTTTATTAAAAATAAAAAATAAATGTAATATCAACGGTGTTGTTTAATAGTAATTTATACCCTTTTGAGTATTAATTAAGATATCAAACACAAATGAAAATAAATAATTACAACTAGAATAAAGATCATACAGCTCACAGCGTCATTTAGAAACTTTAGAATTTTGCCAAAGTATGCCACGTATCATGTTGGTCTCCAGTCCTTGTTTTCCTTTCATTGTTAAATTTTATTTAATACAATTAAGGGCCGATTTTTCTATCGTCCGATAAAGTTATTCAACATAACATAAATTTAACAGTTCTTCGTACAAATTAACTGACGAATAACTTTATCTGACAATTGAAAATTTTGGCCCTAAATTTTGGAACAATGCCTATTAAAAGTGCAAGAGAATTAGAATTAGGTCGGTCTAAAAGTTGGAGTGTTTCTCTAAACTAAAATTGCAACCTCAAAAACAAATTAAAACTTTTTAATTGAACTCTTACGTTTCAGAACCATAATCTATATAGGGGTTTGTTTTTAAATCGTATTTCATCTACGAAACTGTATACGGTATACTAACCAAATTAGGTCTTTGCTTATTATATTTTTTTGTTGTTAATTTTAATATATTTTAAATAATTTTTGGCTAAAATATCAAATGAAATTAAAATATTTATTGACAAATTATAAATGAAATGTTGTTAGGGTTAGTAAATACATATTCTGTATACAGAATTCGCCTAAATAGATCTATGAGCGAATGTAATTATGAAAGAGTAAGTATTATAGTATTACATTTGATAGCTTTTCCAACAAAGTTGTATTTATTTATATCATTTGAACATAATATATTTTAAATAAATATAAATAATTGTTTATTTTGAGAATTAGTTATTATAATAGATAATTTATTATTATTTATTGATAGTCTACTATTGACTATTCGTGGATTATTGTAGATGATGATGTATGAGTAGTTGTTTATTTGAAAAAAAAAAGATTCCGTTTGGCAATTGACTCCTTTCAAAGTGTTTCAGCTGCAGGCTCTAATGGCTTTTCTCCACAGCATTTGAAGGATTTGACCAGTAACATATGTGGCGATGCAGGAGACGAGCTTTTACTGGACTTAATAGATCTAACAAACCTAATGCTTTCTGGCTGTGTAAATCAGAATATAATATATATTTTATATGGAGCCAACCTTGCGAGCTTATTAAGAAAGATGGTGTTTACCGATTGCTGTAGGTACAATAATTATATCGTAGTTTTGTCGCTAAGATTGGCTGTCGTCCTATATCAGAACCACTTAGACAATATTTTCAGCCTTTACAATTAAGGATTTGGGTCCAGAGGTGTATGTAAAGCTACAATTCATTCTGCGGACTTTCCTTCAACTACTACTGGATTTTTTTTAAAAGTGGATATTAAGAATGCCTTTAACTCAGTAGAAATTCATGCACCCTTTTATATAAATAAATCTTCTAAATTATTATATAAAAATAATCTGCTTTTCATCAGCCGTTGGATGTTAGACTACTGACCAACAATGTATGGCCTTGCGATTCATACAATTTTAATGACATAAAATTCCAAATATCAGGCATGGTTTTCAGATGATGGGACATCGGGATTCGGGAGGTGATGAGAATACTGTTTTTAATGGTCTTCATCATATTTTTGATAACTTTAACTCCATTGGCTTGACCATCATTTTAATAAATGTAATTTACATTTACAGGAAACATGCCTAGATAGGATTATCAGTAATATCTAAATTAAATTCGTTGGTTCCTGGTATTAAAGTTTTAAACGAAAGTGCACTTCATCTTTTAGGTCCACCTATTTTGCATGTTTATTTTAAATAATTTTTAGACAAAAAATTACAAATATTTAGAAATATTACGGAACGACTATCCAATATCAACATCTATTAGATTTATTTTTTCAAAATTTATATACGTTTACGCTGCTGTAATTTGTGGCAACATCCAAATCTAATAAACACAGTAGATAAAGCTATTAAAAACACAATAACAAATACTTTTAACATAGATTTCAATAACCGCACTTGGGTACAAGTCTCGTTACCTATTAGATAGATGTGGGGGATTAGGTACTCGAAATATTACCAATGTGGGATACACTATGTCAGGTATGCGACCTATTCACGCACCTTTTGAAGGACTCCATATTCCTAATACGGCGAAGAAAATACACAGGCTGGTAGCATTTTAATTTTATGGTTCCGATTTTTTTTTTTTTTTAATGTAACCCTTGTGGTGTATAGATTCAGGAGTCCGTCTCTCTGTCTGCATCAATATCTATAGAACTGTAGTTTTATATATATTGATAATGATGAATTGTAGTTCCCTTTTTCTTAAATTTAGGAATGGTTTTAGATGTTGTTGACCTCAGAAGGTTTTAAAGTCATAAATTATCGATAGGTCTGAATAAAAAAAGGTCTAAGTCAAAAATAAAATAATTACAACTCTGCGGGCGAGTTTTCGCACTTCTCGTTTATTTTATTTTAGGTGGGAGTAAGGTCTCTATAACTTGCTAGACCGCCCGACCGGTCTCGTTACGGACAAATGCAAAACCACCAAGTGACCTAGTCATGTTTCGATAGTCTGTGGATTTACCGGGTTTGAGGAGAATATTGCATCGATTTCTTGTTGATATGGTAGTGTGCTTTTAGGGTGCGGTTACGAAAAGGCAGTTAATTTGACGATAAAGCAGCAAAGCTACTAAAGCAGACTCGTAATGCTAATTCGTGTTTGGCGCCACCCATTTCGTAACCGCATCATTAATCTGACATATTGATCGACCCCATGTATATTTTGTAGATCTGCTTACCACCAGGTGGATGCAGAGTCACATGCCGTACTCCAGTATAAAATAATAATAGTGTGACAGATAAGAAACGCCAAGACGGTTAGTACGTGAACTATCCCATAGTATGGGATACGCAATACATGATATTTTGTGCTTGAAAGGCAAAGAATATTTTAACACTTAGTAGTAAATAAGAAATTTTATTTATTAATTAAGTATTTATATAGGTATATATTTTATATTCAAAGTTATTTTATAGACTGTAACAAACTTTTAGTTACAGTCTATAAAATAACTCAATTGTTAGGAATCAGTAACCAATTGCCTTTGATTGAAAGTAGCATCGTCGGTTTTTTTATTAAAATCATATGCAGTAAAATCTAATAAAATATTTGTATCTGCAATTCTAAATAATTTTCTAAAAGTTGAATTTATAGCTCGTGCAACGATTTCACCTAATGTATTGATTAACCTATATTTAAAAATGTTTGTATCTTTGCACAAAGGTTTTGCATATTTAAATATAATGTAACTTTTGTGAGAATTATGATTGATTTCTTCATCTTCATAAATTAAATATTCTGAACCATCGCAGCGGAATATAAAAGTTAAGGGCATCACCAAATCAACGTAGATATTACCTGGAAATAATATAATATATTATTATTTAGAAAGTTATTAATAATCGGCTAATATTAGGTTCTATTGATGAAATCAAACAACTTTTCCCATGGAAACATGTGCCGCAAATAAAAAAAAATGCCTTCTCTATACATCCTCGTAATTTTAAAATCATTAATTTGTGTGGAAAAGTTTTTTCATTTGTCACACATGGTTCCATGAGAAAAGTTCTATTTTATCAGTATTCACTCTATATTCTTGGCTTTTGGTGTGTGGAGGACGCTGGGGTTTGGAGCAAGGTACAAGACAGTTGGTTGATCAGACTGGTCGATTACTGATCCAAACATCTAGGGTTGCTCGTACACGTTAATTTTTGTCTCAAAATATCAGTCGGGTGATTCAGAGAGGCAATGCCGAATCAGTTTTTGGCACGGTAGGTGTAATGTCGGGATTAGAGGATTTTTTAAATCTTTTTTTAGTTATTTATTTATTATTTTGCACATACCTACCTTTTTATTTATTAGGGTTTAGGTTATTTTTAGTTTTTTTTTTTAAGTTGAATAAATTATAATTTTAAAATATAATATATTTTGTAAAAAAGTAGATTATATCCTCTGACTGACATAAATATTTATCATAGTTCTCAGACTATTGTCGTATAGCTCCACTAAGAACGGATTATTTCCAATCTCTAGGGGGTGAAAAGATGGCGTTCAATTATTTTTCAGCAAAGTTAATATTTTCTTATCGAAAGGAAAGGACAGGCTTGATATTTTAAATCTACGATCAATATTAGTTATTAGTAGAAAAAGAGTAAGACATCCCAATAATAGATTTATTTTTTTTCATTGTAAATAAAATAACATTTAAAAGTAACATAAATAAAATAATAATAAAAAAAAACAAAATAGGACGTTACTAACAAAAATAAATATAATTAAAGTACCTAATCCCTCAAAGGATTATTTTATCTTGCAACTGCTTTTTCGTAGTTCTACATAAAATATTCCTCTAGTCTATCATGGGGCATCGTGACCATGATGCAGGTGGTATTGCCTCGTTGTATGGCTATACTGATATTTTTCTTAAAATAACCGCCAGCTCTTGAATCACCAGTGAGATCAACCAGCATGTGAGCCAACTCTTTTTTAAATAATTTGATATCCTCACTCCACGGACCCATAGTTTCTTCAGCGAAATCAACAAAATTTAAACTTTGTATAATATTATAGTATTTAATAAGATTTTTTGCTTCCGCTGCGATAGCAGCAGATCCAGTCTGGCATGCAGATCCCTGTATATGAGACTGGGTCATGAGGTCAACACACGTAGCGTCTAAAATTAAGGCCCTACCTCCCTTCCAGGGAATTAACGTCATTCCATTAGGTCTTTTGCCTTCGCTTCGAGAAATACTCTGAGGTTCCAAAATTGAAGGAATTGAAAGAGTAGCAAGCGACCAGGAGATAATATTAGTAATAGTGGCATGTCAGGAGATTCGACCAACACTTGATTAATTTAATCAACATTTTAGAGACAGGGGTATGTCGGGAGATTCGACCAATACTTGATTAATTTAATCAACATTTTAGAAACGGGGTATGTCGGGTGATTTGACCGACACTTGATTAATTTAATCAACATTTAAGAAACTAGGGGTATGTCGGTAGATTCGACCAACACTTGATTAATTTAATCAACATTTTACAAACTAGGGGTAAGTCGGGAAATTTGACCAACATTTTATTAATTTAATCAAAATTTTATAAACTAGTGCTTATCGTTAGTTTCTAATTGATAAATTAATAATTACATTGAAAAATATAGCTTACCCAATATCGCGCAAAATGGTTCTCTTCGTGTTACCCAATTACCCTCATTATCCTCTTTGTACATGGAATCGGCCGTCATGTCCAGGTTGATTGCAAACGTATAATTGAAAAAGCCTTTATCGTAATCCCGATTAAACCTAAAACGTCTTTGTTTGAAGAATAAAATTACATTTACAATATTACCTACCATAAATTTGGACTTTTATCTATATTCAATAGAATGTCTAAATAAATAATTACGTGAATACTAATTCCCAATTTCACCAAAATTACTTAAATCGATCCGTAACTAAAAGACTCTTAAGATAAGTTATACTTAAAATGCTTCTTTTCCTAAATCCGTTTTCACCAACTAAACATTCACCTAACTATGGAACTTTTATGTAATGGTGACGACGAAACCGATTTTTTTTGCCGGTAATGAATGAATCATTTCTACATTTTGCAATGTTTATTTTGATAGCTTTCAGTAAATTAAAGCGGGAAAAATCGACTATCTACACCATTATAAGTTTAGATTTTAAATACTTTTTCTATTTTAGTCGTTTAGAATTATTGTATGAACATACATTGAAAAATTATAATATTGAAGATTTCCCGATACATGCGAGGTCCAACAAATAATCTTGGATTTAATATACTTTCGACAACCACAATATCTTCAAGATCGTCTAAAATTTTTATATTATCCATTTTATGTTATAATTAGGGATCCCCCAAAATTTACTTTAATTTTAGGAATTATTGGTGAAATCGGGCATAAATATCATATTTAAAGAATATCTCTAGGCTATTGCACTTTATCGGCTACTGTTGTTATATATTTATATTTATGTATTAACAAAAGCAAGGTTAATCTTTACTAACTAAATAAATAAGAAACCTCAAAAAGTACCTATTAATCTATGAAACGGAAATAAGGCTGATAGATAGTTATATCTAAAGAGAGTAAATATGTTAAGAAGGGGGTGCAAAAGTTTGTAAGCAAAATATATATCTTGGTAATGGAAGGTACATGCATTATACAGACTACATTGGTACATATTTTCTTCTATGAAAATAAATTAATGGAAACTGAAAATATGGCAAGTAGGCAGTTTATATCTAAGAAGAGTTTGTTAAGAAGTCCCCAATTCGGCTACAATACTTTTGTCTTTAAGCATACATACAAATGCTCTTTTATTTTATTGCAGCACGGCATGTATTCAATCCATTGTTGGTTAACAACTTGATCGATCCACTATGCCGACTAAATAATACGGTTACGAAATGCGCGGCGACATAGCGAGAAAATTTGCATTGCGACTCTACTTTAATATCCTCGCTGTTTTATCATCAAATCAACTGCCCGTTTCATAACTGTTTCCTGAAAAGAGACTACCTGAAAACCGGTAAACCCACAGACAAACAACCAAAACATGAATAGGTCATGACGGTTTTGGCACCTGTTACCCTCTTACTTATAATTTAAAAGTGGAGTGTCCGCTTGTCCAGTTATAGTGACGTTATTTATATAATAAAATCCATCATCCACAGGAATTTCCAATTGTTTATAAGTTATGGTATCGATTGGTTTGATAAAATATTCAGGTTTTCCATATTTTGCCCAATTCAAATATTTGGGATACTGAATATCCATAACACATGAGAGGTTGTATGGATCACATGCTTTGTAGTTTTCAACTGAAAATAATAAATAAATAAATATTGTAAATCTTTCAGTCCCAGTTTCTATATACCAACTTGTGAAGTTTAAAGATGAGTTATTGAGTCCATCCAAATATCGCGACGAGCTAGCCACTTATTCGGTGTAAACTTATACAATTGGCTACGTCGAGGTGGAATTAAAAACCCCTCCGCTGGGTACCCTGAGGCCGTCTAGGCGATCTCGGGCGTTGTAAGGCACTCTTGATAATAATAAAATATAATGAATATTGTAAAAGTTGTTTGAATTTATTAATAACAATCTATTGATCGAGCCCATAGACTTTGCAAGTCTGCTTACCTTCAGATAGTTACAAAATTACGTGCCAAAGTAATAATATTAATATGTAGGAGAATTTCCACATTGCCCTGGTGACAAACTAAGCTCTAGGCTTATACTATGTGTAACAGAAACAATCATAATATAATACATTTTGTATAAACACCAAAATCATGATAAACTGTACAGAAAATATATATGAAAACCATTTTCATTCACCACTAGTATTGACAAAAACACCCCAATTTAGAGGTTTTTTCCCTGGGTAACAGTCACTTAAACTGTTTGCTTCTAAAATATACTAATCCTGTTGGGATACAAAATAATAAATGACCTTATCCGATTGGCTAAGAGCTGTTTTATTTGCCACTTACAAAATGAATGATCGACTTCAATATTACGAGCAAACATATACAATTAAGCGAGTTTTTGTTATCTTTTGATGTAGGCTGATTTTTTTTATTATTACATAAAATTAAATATTTGAGATAACAAAACAAAATTGTATCACTATCAGTATCATTGACAAAATTGTAACGCTGAAGAACAACAGAAGACTGTTGAGCGAACGCAGCAATCGAGTAACATATGCGCGAACAAACTGAGCGAGCATAGCGGGCCGTTGAGGTCGCACATAACGCTATTATTGGAACAAATTTAAAGTAAATTCTGTATTAGCAGTTTTAAGGCTAGGTATTTCAGCAGTTTTAAGGGTAGGTATTTCAGCAGTTTTAAGGGTAGGTATTTCAGCTTTTAAGGGTAGGTATTTCAGCAGTTTTAAGAGCTTCACCCACACAACAACTATTATTAGAATAAAATAACAGTTTTAACGCTATTTCACGAGTCTTAAGCAGTTTCAAGGTGCTTTAAAGGCAAACCTAAAACCCACTCACCAAAACCACAGCTATGCAGCCACTTCACACGCTGCACCTTATGTATTTTGTATTTATAAAAAAAAAAAAAAGAGAAAATGAAATGAAAAGAAATCTTGTGGGCGGGAGGGACTCTAACCCACGAATATCGCTCTCGCGGCTAGGTGCTCCACTGAACCAACCAGGTTCCAGTCACCCCTCACGAATTTTATTATTGCTTGTTACCTACTTATACACAGACGCCGTCTATGCTTTTTTTCTACTAACTCTATGAGTGAAGATAAAAGTCCTAGTTTCTAATACTAGATTATCCTGATAAGGAATTTATAAAAACGCATGAATATAAAATACTGAAAAAATATTTATTAAAAGGTACACTTTACAAAACGGAAGCAAATATTAACTAACTTTAAGTTAGGAGCATCAAAGACCCAGCAAAATACTTTATTACCTTCTTCTTATCTTATATTACCTTCACAACTCACCAAAGAAAATGTATGTAAAGGAAATGTAAAAATGTTTGTATATTATAACAGCTGCTTTTTTGCAGCAGAAATCAAATACTTACAATATAATTTCATTAAATTAAATATTCAGGTTCGCTTTTTTTAAATATAAGGTTCAAACCTCTAAAAATACGATCCCATATGACCCCATACACTGATTGCTGCTGCCCAAAAGTAGATTTCCTTATCATTTTACAAAATGGGGTTCAGAAACATGATCTGTAGGTATTTTGTTTTTACCGAAAAGGTTATTTTCGCCCCGAACAAGGGTAAGGGAAATATCAACTTTATTTTTTTATACGTTGTTGTGATGAACTATTAAACCCATTTTGTTTAATTGCTAGTAAGGCCAAATCATAGTTCCATAAAAACGTTCCTCGTCAATAAAAATATCATAGAAGTTTTAAAGGCATTTAATAAGTCATCGTATGGTTAAAAATATAAATAACTTACGGCCACATAATTTAATTCCTGAAACTAATTTCCAAAATATTCCAAGTGTCACAACTATCCCTTTTATTATCATATTAAAACTTACGTAATAAATTTTACGAATAGGTATTTAATTTTCTTATACGAAATACACATTAAATTTTGCATACCTACCTACGTCTTATATATATGCATATATTTTTTTGTTTGATTATAATAAATACAAGGTGGGATAAAATAAAATTAATAATAAATGTATAAAGTTATTACCTTGAAATGACTCAGGTGATTTATTTTGCCCTGAATACAGTTTGCCCTGAGGGAGTTTTTCCTGTAAACTACTGTAGCGTGCCTGAATATTCGATAGCCAAAATTCTGTACCTACCGTGAAGGAACTTTACAGGAGTTACAAAAAACTTAAAATAAAATAAACTAGCACAATTACTTAACTAGATATACAGTATTATTGTTGTAAACCAAATCCGCTTGTATTGTGAGATAATACCGAATGTACCGTTAACTACACAGTTATATGGTCAAATATAAAAAGAAACGGGTGAGTTAAATCAATGTGTACATAACAATTTACGTGTTTAACAATTTAAATTCACTTAAAACCATTTTACACGTGTTATACTATAGTGCAATTTGATTAAATTTAAGTGGCTTACCCACCCAGCTCGTAAACAAACCAACTTAAATTCCCGATGTTGCTTTCCACACATCCAATTGCTTAGACCTTCTTCTGACAATAGATCCAGACCAATACACTGAGTTTGTTAGTGCTCCTTTAGGAACTTTTGACCATTGTCTAGTGAAGTATATGCCCATACGTTCAACGCTTGACTCCAACTCATCTACGCTAGGAGACTGTGGAAGTACAAGTCAGTAGATTGGGAGAGATGCGGTACTTTTTTGCGTCTTATCCATGGCAATTATGCTTCACTTGTGATGATCCATTAAAATGTGCCGATTCCATAACCCACGTTATTCATCAAGCTATGAAATATTTGGTTCCATACATTGATGCGACGATCGGTGGCAAATCCCATACTTGGTTTAATGCTGAATTTGTTAGTAAAATTTTCATAGTTAATACTATTACATAGCAAAGAATATCTGCAGCCTATTCAAGGTTAGGCTATTACTCAACTCTATATAAAGCTCAGGTTTGGTCGTGTAGAGTATTTTAGTAAATTGATACATACATACATATCATCACGGGTGCCTTTCGGCGCCCGAGACCGCCTAGACGGCCCCAGGGTACCCATCGGAGGGGTTTTTCAATCCCACCTCGTCGTAGCCGATGGTATGAGTCTACACCGAACAAGTGGCTAGCTCGTCGTGATGTTTTGAATAGACACAATAACCCTTTCACAGGGGCCTTTTCGGGCCCCTTAGGCCTATTTCATAAATGTAACAATTGTAATTTACCATGACAATTCCATAGTACATTGCTCAGTTTAGTTGGAATTATTTACTTAGAAGTAACTAAACCAAGCAATGTATTATAAACTGTCATAGTAAATTACAATTGTCACGTTTATGAAACAGGCGCCTGGTGGTAAGCAGACCTACATAATCCATGAATGGAGTCGATCAATACACTGTTGTTTAACAACATTGATCGTTCCCACTATGTCGGCGCCCATTAGGAACGCGTATCTTAATGATAATAATGGCGGCGGCAAAGACGAATTTGCATTACGAGTCTACTATAGTAGCTTCGTTACTTTATCGTTAAATTAACCGCCCATTTATTAACCGCACCCTAAAAGGAGACTACCGCCTCGATAAGAGATCTATGCAATAATCTCCTGAAACCCGGTAAACCCACAGACAAATACTGAAACATGACTAGGTCACGTGACGGTTTTTGCATCTTTATGGGTGAGATAGGTCGGGGTTCTAGCAAGTTATAGGGACCTTCCTCCCACCTAAAACCTACCTATATCCCATGTTTTTAGAATTTACAATAATAATTAATCTATTAAATTACAACCAAATCCGTTTTAAATTCGTAATAAAAAAAAATTCGTTTAACCTACTTATCACCTACGAAACTTTACCGGAATACAAATTAGCCGTTTCCAGTTGGTATTATGTATATTCCGTTTTATATTTAATTATATCACCGACATTCCTACCGGAGTTATATCTGTGTAAACAGAATATTTTTTTAACCGTGGCAAAAATTGTATACATTTACTATGTTTTTTAATGGAGTACGGCATGTGACTTTTTATCCACCTGATATAAAGCAGACCTTTTGTAGGTCTTATCCATGAGTGGGGTCAATCAATACATTGCTGTTTAACAATATTGATCACTCCAACTATGCCGGCTAAATGATCCAGTTGTTATCGTTATTATATCGGCCATACAATTTTTGTTTAAGATAATAATAATAAAATGAATGAGTTAAGTTATAAAAATGGTCTGAAAATCACTATAATAATATATAACTTTTATACTAAAATCACATTAGTACATAGGTACTATATTTATTTATTTATTAATTAAATTTTTGGTACACAAGCAGATCGCAGTCAAATAATCGTCATCAATTATAAGCTTAGCAATAAATGTCTAGACTGCGATCCAAATGAGTGCACACAACATGCTTAAACAAAACGTTATCAGAGTACAAAGGCACAGTCAGCCTCCGCTCAAGTCACCTCCGCGAAATTCACATATAACGAAAGTGAGAAGAAAAATACGACAAAATGAGCAACCCGAGCCGCGGCCGCTGCACAGTTGAGGTCCAAAAACGTTCACTACCCTAAGAACCACAACTGCATGTACAAAAATATAACAATAATCGTAATTATAACACACAAGAATGAAAAACTATAAAATATATATATATATATATAATAATATTCTAGAGATTAATTTATTTTTCAAACATTATTTTAAAAATGCATGGTTAGTTAACTTTTCTGAAAGTATTATTGAATCCTTAAAATAATTTCAAATGCCCAGTAGGTATTAACCAAATGTACCTACATTATTTATTTGCGGCGTTTGCGGTGGAAACATTGGGTCCGTGGTCATCGAATACTAAAAAATTGATAAAAAACATAGGTTCTAAATTGGTTCATGTCTCGAATGACCCTAGAGCGGCGGCATTTTTTTCTCAAAAAGTAAGCTTAACTATACAGAGAGGAAATGCCGCCAGTGTCCTGGGCACTATGCCGCACGGCACAAATTTAGATTATATTTTCATTTTATAGGGTTTTATTTATATAGGTGATTTTATTTTGTTATGTTATAGTTTTAGTTTATATTTTCTTTATAAGTTGTAAATGGTTAAGAAATACATTTAATGCACCTACAAGCTATTAAAAAAATGCAGTTTTAACAAAATCGCCCCCGAGAATTATTAGATAATTTTTCGTTTTTGAATTGATCCACGAGAGACTTGAAAAAGTCACCTGTATATAATGAAAATAAATAAATATCATCACGGGTGCCTTACGGCGCCTAGACAGCCTTAGGAGTGGTTTTTAATCCAACCTGACGGTGTGAATCTACCTAAACTGAACAAGTGGCTAGCTTGTCGCAATGTTTGAATAGACTCAATAACCTATTTATACACAGTTTCACAAGTTGGTGTAGTAAAAGTGGGATCGACAGCTTAACGTGCAGCATATTTTTTTATTGAAAATCCATTGGTTTTCCACTGGGGTTTGAACCGAGGACCTAACTTTAGTGTTTTTAAGTGTCTAATGCCCGATTTCACCAACTCTAAGGGACAATTAATGACAGTTGTTTCATAGCAAATATGTCATTTCATAGAAATTTTCTTATTTAGGGGCTCCTTTAGAGTTAGGGATGGTTGGTGAAATCGGGCATAAGAAACCGTCTGCCGCGTATAATGTAAACATCATCCTGTATATAGAAGTAAAATATAGACATTCCGTAATTTCTTCTTTTAACAAAGAATACATATGTCATAAAACGAATAAATTATATAAGAGTTTAAATATCATAACTTATGTATAAATTTAGTTTCTTGTTACGAATCGATCGATTTTTTTATTCGATTTTTTAAATTACGAATCCCGATGGTGTGATAGGAAAGATTAAAACGTGATCTTTTGCCTGGGACTCGAGACCAAGAGACAACTCAGGGCATGACTCTGACACTGACTGACATAGTGATCTATCAACGCACAGCTCAAACCACTGCAGGTGCAGCCCAAACCACATCAGCAAACAACGTGCAGGTTTAAAGAGTTGAGGCTAAGATATAACCATAAATTGGCCCTGAACACCCAAACTATACTCGTATATTTGGGGTAGGTGATCCCAACAATATAAATTTTCAGGTATTCAAAGCACAGTTTTTTTCCTAAGCTCAATGCGGGGAGAAACCATAAACTACTTGGATCCTATAGATAAAAGTGGACGGTTATGAAATATGGCGGAGTAAAAAAATATAACGATTTATTTTTTCCGTTGAGACAATGGGTACGTGGTCCGAGGATGCTAGCGAATTTATTCGTGATCTGGGAAAAAAAAATACTTAAAACTGGTGTTCCTCTGAGCAAGGAGTATCTCGTTCAAAGGATTCAGCATTGCTATTAAACGGGGTATTGCCGCTAGTGTCCTTGGTAGGTACACTACGCCCATTGTCTCCTTTAAAAAATGTTTAATATTAGTAATTAATTATTTTTATAGGTAAGTATATTTTATTTTTGTTTATTTTCTTTTTAAGTTTCTTTTATTTTTTTATAAAAAAAAATATTTTTTGTGGAGTTAATAATCGATTAATATTGTTTAATAAAACATCGCAACAATATTTAATTGCTATATATTTTTATTGTATATACTTAAATATTAACAAATAATGTTTTTATTAATATTTACATTAGGCAATATAAATCCATATTCACAAACTCTTAGCAATACCTCAATTGTCCGCTAGATGGCGGCACCTTGCTACAAGATAATAATATTATGAACATGCGTTAACACAAGTTCTCGGAAGAGGTTGGGGTCGTTGGGGAGGATACGATATTTTTCCACCTTTTGGTTGTTTTTCCACATTGGCTGTGGCTGGATCTGGGAATACAATTCAGTAAATTTGGTGCATTGTGACAACAAGTATCCCAAATATCTGCAATAGAAACACTGTTCTAATTATATTGTAACAAGTATTTAGATCTTGTTTGTTTTATAACACGCATTTAATACAAAAACTTAAGATATCTCAATTCGATTTTTAGAAATGCTAATTTGAAAATAATAAAATATGTACTAGGTGGGTCTGACAGACCCTACCAGGCATACCAACGGTTAATAATAGTTGTAATCCAAAAAAATTGTAATACAAAATTACAGACTATAAAATTATATTATATCGAATACTAATAAATACACATGCACCAGGTACAGCAATATATGAAAAACATTTTGGATCTTCCGCTTTTAAAATGTTCTACGAAATTAGTTGGGATAAAATAAATTAAAAATCTGGCCAGCTCACCTAATTTAGAACACAGCGACAGTTCCTTTGTGATCTGCCGACCTTTCTTATCCACTTTATAGAACGAGTCTGCTTTCACCTTAAGGTTGATGTGATAGGTATTATAGAACCTCTGTAGCGAAATCTGTAAAAAACTATAAAAGACGATGTTATTTGTTTAGAGTGACCAAATAAATTCAACATATTTTAATCTTCATAATTGAATTTATAAAAATACAATAGTGCATAAAAAAGCTATCGGTGCGGGGTACTTATTATTATCAACATATCTAGCGCCGTTTATACTCACCATGTCGTAGCCGATAGTATTCGAGTTTACACAGATTAAGTGGCAAGTTCGTCGCAGTGTTTGTATAGACTTAATAACCCATCTAAACGCATTTCCACAAGTTGATATAATAGAACCGATAGCTTAACTTGCTCTTCTAGGTATGTAGTATCCTGGGAGGTACCTACTGGATTGCCCAGTACTTTTTAAATTAATAATTTATTAAAATATTGTTTTAAAATAAAATACTTAAAATTTTGAGAAACTTTTTAGGGAATGATTCTATAAGGTATTTTTTATTCATTTATGTTACGATATAAATAACATTAAATTACGCTGATGTTTTTATTGAAGCTATTTAATCATATTTTTTAAATGAAGTGATACGCAATACTTTACCATTTACAACCATTTATTATATAATCGATATATCTTAATAAAATTACAAGCAATTTCAAAAATAATTTATTAAAAAACACGTTAAAACAAGGATGCCTTATTGGTTAGACCTTGGACTTAAAAACACTAAGGTCCCTGGATCGAATCCCGGTGTGTACATTGGTTTTAATAAAAATAAAAAATGTACATTTGTTTGACAATACCACTATAGTGCCTCGGAGAGCACGTTAAGCTGTGGGCCCCGGGTTTACTATACCAACTTTTTATAGATGGGTTATTGAGTCTATTCAATACATCGCGACGAGCTAGCCACTTCGGTGTAGACTCATAACATCGGCTACGACGAGGTGGGATTAAAACCCCTCCGCCGGGTACCCTTGGCCGTCTAGGCGGCCTCGCGCGCCGTAAGGCACCCGTAATGATATGTATGTATGTATGTGTAAAACTAGGATTTCCAGTTTTTATTTCAAAATTAAAAACTTCAAAATCGAACCATGCAAGTTACAACATTTACCTTTATGTAGAGCCTTCTGAAACGTAAGCCTTTTTGAAGGAAACCTTCAAACTATTTAATTACAGGACAACACTATGAGCCTTTGGTATAAAATACTTTACAAGTTTGGTTAGGATATGTGATAGCCGAAACTAAAGATTTTCAGGAAAACCCACAATATTGTTTAGTGTGGCTTTAAGTTTATTGTTTTTGAAAGTCCTTTAAAGGTATCTTTCAGATTCGTATCTGATTTCATTTTCACAGGTATCCGCTTTAATACCTGTTATTTTACTTGTAATACCTACTCAAATTCTGAAAATAAAGCTATTTTAGAACCGGTTTAATAATAATATCTATACTAATATTATAAAGCTAAAAAGTTTGTTTGTTTGGTTGAAAGCGCTAATTTCAGCAACTACTGTTTCTAATTGAAAAATTATTTCAGCGTTGGATAGCCGATTTATCGAGGAAGGCTACATAATATCACGCTACGACTACGACCAATGGAGCGGAGTAACAATAAAACATATAAAAATAATATATAAATAAGATATATTTAAGTAGTGTTAGATTGTCAGTATTTTATTTTATAATCATTTTTTTTCAAACTCTGTCATTGTATTGCACCTACCTCACTTATTAACTGTCATGTAACTGTTATATGACTGATTGTCTCAAAGGTTTGACTGGTAGAATGCCTTAAGTTCGCTATAGTATTTTGTATAGAATAAAGATTTAAATAAATAAATAAAAATGTTGCAAAAATGGGGAAAAAATATTCCTTTTGAGAGCGTACGAGCGTAAACGGTTAAAGTTACGCTGACAAAGTCGCAGGGATCAGCTAATATTATTATAAGATTTATAATATAAAGGGTGGAAAAATGCCGTGGTTGGAGAGATAAATATTACTAATGGTAAATTTAACTGAAAAAAAATCCTTTATTATCAATATAAAGTAAAACTATATTCAAAGATTTTTGTAAATTCGCTTGTCACACTCGGGAATCTAACTTAAATTCGAAAAAATTACAGTCTGTACTTTTATAGCACCAATCGATAGGAAGTATACATTATGTTTTTAATTTAAGAAATACTATGAAATAAAATTAAAAAAAAATAATGGTATTGGCCATAAATTATTATCTGATACTTCTTATAACAATTTATAAGAAGTATCAGATAATAATTTAAAATTAAAACCAAAGCTTCGTTCTTCCTTTGTTATTTGTTTGTTGTAATTACATTTAATTTCAAGTGAAATTACTACGATGAAATTATCAGGAGTTCCTGATATTATTACGTTGAAATTATCAGGCGTTCCTGATATTACTACGATGAAATTATCAGGCGTACCTGATATATTATACTCTCTAATTTTATACCTATATACGTGGTGGCCGAGTTGGTTAGACTTTGGACTTAAAAAAACTTAGGTCCTTAGCTCGAATCCCGGTGTGTACCAATGAGTTTTTAATTTAAAAAATATGCACATTTGACAACACCAATATTTTTTATTATTTGCCTCGCAGAACTTGTTTATAGGTGGGTTATTGAGTCTATTTAAAACATCGCGACGAGCTAGCCACTTGTTCGGTGTAGTCTCATACCATCGGCTACGACGAGGTGGGATTAAAAACCCCTCCGCTGGGTACCCTGAGGCCGTCTCTGAAGAGGTCTCGGGCGCCGTAAGGCACCCGTGATGATATGTATACTCTCTGCTGCTACTTTTTGTTTAACTAGCCATTACCCGTAGCTTCGCGCGTTTTAATAGGGGTTATATAAATACCAAAAATACAAAAATATTTATTATTTCTCATTATAAAAGTTACAAGGGTTGGGACACTCCATTTAAGTGTGTGCACCTGTATTAGGAGTGTCCCGCTCTTCCGTACAATTAGATAATATGGAAAATTTGGTTAATAATATATATAAATATAATTTTAGGAATAAAGTTGAATGAGAGAAGATGTTTTTTTTTATATGTAATAATGTGTGTTGATGTGTGTGTATATGTTTATATGAATGTATGTGGCAGTGTGTTTCCTATATTTGTATAAGGTATGCGTCTATTATATTTGATAGGTAGTGGATAAAAGGTTGTTTGTCCCTTATATCAGTTGTCGTTGCTTAATACATTTTCGGTTTGTTCATAATTTAATTTTTTTACCCATGTTGTTAGTGCTTTTCTACACTGTCATTATACTACTGTCATTATAATTCATGGTGTAAATTTATATATTTCTATTTATTTTATTATATATATTTTTTTGATTGTGTAAAGAATTGTTTTATCGCAAATACAGTTCTTACTTTATCATATTTTAAAACTGAATAAGGATTTTGTATTATATTTTTGTCTATAGTAGTCATCATTTAAGGATACTTTGTAGAATGTAAAGTTGTCTGACTGCTTAAACATTACATCACTATATAATTTAGACGTACTGTATATTATTTTCTTACGTAACATTACTTTTAAAATTGTTCTCTATGCACGTTCAATACTGATGAATTTTGTTTTTATGAGATCGTCCCCAAATTGTTATACAATATAATAATATAGATTGCACAAAAGAAGTATAAATATATGTTATTAGTTTTAAGTCTGCAATATTTCTGAGATGTTTAAAATAGCCAGATCAGTTTTCTAGCCCGGTTTGCAACTGTTTCAAGTACTAAGTAAGATTTTTATCAATAATTATGCCTTAATATTTCATAGAATTTACTTTTACAATTTTATTACAGAAGCATTGGTTAATAGGGAAATTTTTACAAGTATGAGCAATTAAGGTCATATTTTTATCAGATTGCAAAGATTTATTGATTGAAAAAGTTAAGGATTCACATTTGTTATAATATGATCTAAACAGCTATTGTATTGTCAAATATGTGTCCAAGCAACAAGCTATAGCACGCTAGCATATCAAGGTAGGTCTCAGAATATTTTTCATAAATTCCTTCTATTATATTAATATTTATATCTCCGATTATAGCAATATTTTTATTTTTTTAGTGGGGTGAACTTAGGTGGGCATCAAGTGAGTTAATAAAATTTTCAGGGATTTTATATGGTGCGAACGTCTAGGAGTTTTGTCATAGTTGAAGCATTATTATATTTTCATATTTATCACGTAGATAAGTTTTTTTGTGTCTTGCTTATTATGATTAAAACGGGACCATAAACTTTTTTTTTTTAATAATCAGTTAATATACTATTATAGTATTGATCTGTCGTACACTATAACGGGGCAAGAAGCTCCCTGGCCGAGCCAACTGTTTTTGTTGATTTTTTCAGAAACCTTTAATATAGTACTATTTTTTAAAGTTATGTACAATAACGTACAAAGTATTATGTATGCACATATTTTTAGTATTAAGCCCGAAATATCTTCTATAGAGGGGCTACAAAAAACACTGTTTAGTAATATAAATATCGCGACGTGCTACTTGTTCGGTGTATGTAGACCCATACCAATATATTAACTATTTTTACCATAATGTAGCAGTCAAATTACATGTTATAAGTGAAACTGCATGTTATTTCATATAATTTAGAATTCAGGTTAGATTTTATTATCATTCTTTGTAGTTTATATTAAACTTTTACATTTTTTTTTTGAGACCTTTCCGCGAAAGCGAGTATCGTGGGTTCGAGTCCCGCCCACCAGGATGTTTTCATGGCATTTTATCTTAAAAAAATTTAATATTACTTTATATTAATAAATCGGACATATTTTTTAAGATTTAATTCACCAAACTACGTTAAAAGAATCGTTTCAACGGCTAATAACAAAACTAAGCATATCGATTCGCCTTAAACTTCAAACTAATTCTCTCTGCATACCAAACTAGAAGTAAACAAGCGAGCAACCACTAAAATTATAATAGATGTACCCTTGCATACAAAGTACAAAAGCGCATTATATACCTAGTCCTTGGGTAGGTATCACTTTTAGACAAGCATGTATTACGCATTTAGGGCGATTTTAGTATTATGCGTATTGACGCACGCGGGATTGCATGCGTAAAACTTCACGCTGCGGGTCATACGCAAGTTAGAGCTTCACTTTTCTATGCGTTGCGTAATGGTACAGTAGAGTTGATGAATAAATAAAATAAAAAAACCATCACGGGTGCCAATTTGGCTCCCGAGAACCGTTTAAACGGCCTCAGGGTCCCAGCGGAGGGATTAACCCATCCTCATTTCGCCGATGGTATTCGGAGGCAACACCTAACAAGTGGGAGCTTTAATTAAATATTACAAGCTTGTTGTACAGTTGATGAACTGTTATATAAAATTGAGCATATTCTACAAAAAAAGCAGTTTATGAAAAGGCGTTCAATCGGTTATATTGATAACCGAACGCGCATCGAGCGAAAGAGAGATTTCTTTAGTTACCCGATTTGACAAGCTGCCATATCGACAGGAAGTCTTGGCTTATCACATGAAATAAATATACCCTAGGATTAGGTATTAATATTAATATAATATTAAAATAAAATAGACATAGGCCTTATTGATATAAGCATTTTTTTATTCTTAAAACCTTTCACGGATCGCAAATACTTGAAAATTATGTAAAAAGCTTGGTTACTCGTGCCAACAAAACAATGCATATAGATTCACCTAAAACTCTGCAACTAATTCTCTTTGCACACTACAGACCTAAATAAGCAAGCCGAGCTAACCCCTAAAATTAAAATAGATGTAGCCAGATGTACAATGTACAAATTTTGCAATGTATACAATTCTTGCATAAGTATCACTTTTAAATATTTAAAAGGTTCTTTATGCATGTTATTATAGTAGATTGGTTGATTGTGTAAATTAATATCTAATAAAAACGATTTATTTTATTATTTCATATAGAGGTATATTAGGTGATCCGCGCAACTTCGTCTGCGTAACTTTAACCGTTTATTGCAGCGTAAGCTCTAAAAAGGAATATTTTTTCCCGTTTTTGCAACATTTTTCGTTGTTACTCCGCTCCTATTGGTCGTAGCATGACGCTTTGTATATAGCCTTCCTCTATAAATGGGCTATCCAACACTAAAATAAATTTTCAATTCCATCTAATAGTTCCTGAGATTAGCGCGTTCAACCAAATATAGTTTAGTATAGATATTTAAAAAAACCTCATATAGGTAGGTCTCTAAAATCCACCGATTTTCCGACATGCAAAGTTCCACAGATGCAAAAACCGTCAAGTGGGTTAGTAATGTTTCGGTTTTAGTCTGTGGGTTCACTGGTTTTCAGGAGCCTAGTGCTTAGATGTATTGTCGAAGTGGTAGTCTTTTTTCAGGGTGCGGTCACGAAACGGGTAGTAGGTTTGAAGTAAAAGCAATAGACTCGTAATTCAAATTCTTTAATGATCAACCTCATTCTTGTACCTCTTTGTAGGTTTGTTTACCACCAGGAAGATACAAAATCAGTGCTTCAACTTCAAATACTAGCTGTATTGTATTTATTAGGTTAACGTAATTTTATTCCATAATATAATAAAATATCTAATTATCTATACGTAATCAAAAAGTATAGGTATACTAATATTATAAAACTAAAGAGTTTACTAAGGAACCACTGGTTCGAATCGAAAAAAAAAATAGCCCATTCATCGAGTAAAGCTTATAGGCTGCATAATACAACGCTATGATCAATAGAAGCGAAGTAACAAAGAAAAATGTTGCAAAAATGGGGAAAACAAATTCCTTTTGAGAGCGTACGCTGAACGTAAACGGTTAAAGTTACGCAAACGAATTTGCGCGAATCAGCTAGTAATAAATAAAGGTGCATGATTTATTTTATCATTCATGGGCTTAAAAATTAAAGTGCGCTTTCCATTAAATTATAAAGGATTAACCCAAACGGCATAATTACCTTCCAGCACTTAGTATAATTAATTAAACTAGGTGAGACGAAGCACAACTGTATTCAGCTTTGTATAATGTCTTCTTCAAACCTAGAAATAGAGTCTTATTTATACCAAATGGACCAGTTTCTTTTTACGTTTAATATTTCTGCATTAATTACTTTAGTTTTTCTACTTCTGGAGCAATCGCCACTTCTGCCTATTCTCGGCTAACGTCTTGATACTTATTTTCTCTTTTACTTGAACTGTGTATCTTCTTCTCAACCTTCCTCTTCCCCTTTTTTTCAATTTTTCCTTCTATTATTGTTTTTAGATAAGCGTCATTCCGTATCAAGTGCCCGAACATCTTCCCCCTCCTGTATTCTATTGTTTTCAATAATGTTCTTCTCTTCATTCATGATTTTCTCCATTCTTCTCCAACACTACATTTCAAACGTTTCCAGCCTTTCTCTATCTTTCTGTGTTAAAGTCCATGTCTCGCAACTTACCTACTCCATATATAAATTTTAATTAATCCTTTAAAATTGAAATTTAGGACTTGAAATTTTGCATTTTTTTTTCTTGTGATGTTTTTTGTTGTTATGTTGCGTGAGATAAATATTTCTTTCTTTCTAATTATGCTTAAATACTTTATTTACTAGGAATAACAGAAACTTTGTATATTTGGCTTAATTTATGAATATGAAAAATTTTTACTATGTGACCAACTCAGAAAAATTATGTTATATTAACAACCTGTAAAATGCTTATTAGGGCGGCGATATTGTATGATATTTTTGTCACAATAAATTTGATTATAACCATTTTATTTTTGTTTTTACCTGATGGTAAGTAGACATACAAAGTTTATGAATGGGTCGATCAATACAAAATTGTTTTACGAATGAAATCACTAGAATCGGTTTTAACTCAATTTTATGCAGTAGAAGTCTATCCATAAGAAACTCCAGTAAAGTATTTTCATCGATTTTGAAAGATTTTTCCAAGATCAGCATCGGAATTTTTATGCAACGCGCTTCCAAGATGGCACTGACATGATCCTATAGTATTTGGCTGTAGAGAGGGTAGAGAACAGATTAAAACTGGCAGCTATTTCATACAAAAATTGAGTATAATAATTCAAAGAGGAAATGCTGCCAGCGTATTGGGTACCATGCCACTAACAGACAGTGATTTGGAAGAATATTTTAATTTATAGGTAAGTATTTTTAATTTTAATTTTGTTTTTAATTATTTTATAGTTAATACTTTAATTGTTCTCTTTTTAGTAAATAAATGATATATTAAATTATTATCAAATTATAACGATTAGTTATTAGAACAGATTGAAGAACGGGGAAAGTTAAATTCGGAAAGGCCTCGCGGTCACAAGTCCGGGAACGCTGCAGTTCACTCCCCTGCCTCCAACCACGCGACGGACCCTCGGCCCTCACGGAGAACTAACACTATTCTGTAGGATAGCTAATATTTTTTGTCTTTTGAATATTGTCTCCCTCTCTAAAAAGAACATTGATAATACATCCACTGCTAAGGTATTAAAAATGATTAAAGTCTGGCCATATAATGCTGACACTAGGAGTATATTTTTTTCTTTCTCTCTTTTAACTTTGTTTATGATAAAGAACGAGATAGGGATTTATTTCCTGGGGCCAACATTCAATAGCCAGACTCTAGGTGCCAACATTTGAGCTTTGTCAGAATAGAATCATAATGACTAAAATAATTATTTGTTTTTATATGTTGGACAATTTACAAAAAATGGTGGTCACAAAGTAAGCTCAAGGCTTGTACTATGTGTACCAGAAACAATGATATAATATATATTATATTTTATAAACACCCAGAGGCTCTACCATGGGTTTACGCATTGTAGCAACGTAACGTATTTGTATACGTATACGTGAGCAACAACCAATAGGATCTCATTATTCAACCCTGTTACCAAAAATAAAGCAGCCCTATTGATTATTGCTCACGTATACGTATACAAATACGTTACGTTTCTACAATGAACAAACCCATGGTAGAGCCTCATACCATGACACATGTACAAAAAAAACGTACTAATATTTATTTGCCATGGGTGGGAATCGATCTCACGACCTGCGGATTTAACGCCAAAGGCAAAACCACCAACATACGAAGGCTGTGTATATTATTAGTAATAAATATAATTTATAATAATAGATAACACAAAATTATTTACCTCACACAATATTAAGTAGATAATAATATGGGTATAGAATTTCAGAAGGTAGCGGACTAAACGAGACTGAACCTGTAGGAGATTTCCAACCGCGTCTTATTCTAAAGGTTTAGAGGAATAAATGTCTCTTTTTGCTGAGCTCAATGCTAAGCTGTCTCTTTACGAGATTACCTACTTAACCCTATTGTGCTAGTCACCATTCATGAAGTAGTCACCATTTATGAAGTAGCTTTTTTTAGGAAGGTCTCCATAATTCGTTAGGCTAACCGACTAGTCTCGTTACTACCTCTCGTTCAGGTACAAAAACCGTCAAGTGACCTAGTCATGTTTCGGTTTTAGTCTGTGGGTTTCCGGGAGATTACTGCATCGATTTTTTGTCGAGGTGGTAGTCGCCCTTCAGGGTGCGGTTACAAAATGGGTAGTTGAATTGACGATAAGCAGCGAGTATATTAAAATATACTCGTAATGCAATTAATTCGTCTTTTTCGCTGCCCATATCGTAATCGCATCATATACCCGGCATAGTGGAGGCGATCAATAATTTTAAGGACAATTATTGATTGACCTCATTCATTGGCTTTGTAGGTATGCTCATTACCAGGTAGATACAAAGTCACATCCCGTGCTCCAATAAAAAACTAAAAAAATAAAAATAAAAATTTAAATACTGTTCGTATATTATATCACCGTGTCGGTTAGATCTTAGACACAAAAACACGTTTTTAGGTCCCAGGTTCAAACCCTGAAGTGTTCCAATAAGTTTATAATTTTAAACTTACTAAATATAAAATATTTTACAATAAAATAATGCCTTGTTGAGTATGTTAAGCTGTCGGTCGCAGTTTCACTATACCTTATAAGACTTATTGTACATAAAGATGTACTTTGGAATCCATAACCTCCATTCTACCAAGACCACACGGTCAAAGATTGTCATTTTATTATTTAAAGACACATACATACATACATATCGTCACGGGTACCTTATGGCGCCCGAGACCGCCTAGACGGCCTCAGAGGGGTTTTAATCCCATCTCGTCGTAGCCGATGGTATGAGCCTACACCGTACAAGTGGTTAGCTCATCGCGATCGATGTTTTGAATAGACTCAATAACCCATATATAAACAGTTACACCAGTTGGTGTAGTGAAACCGGGACCGACAGCTTTACGTGCTCTCCGAGGCACTATAGGTGGTGTTGTCAAACAAATGTACATAATTTTTTAAAATTAAAAACTCATTGGTACACACCGGGATTCGAACCAGGGACCTAAGTGTTTTTAAGTCCAAGGTCTAACCAACTCGGCCACCACGTATATTTAAAGACACAATTGTCTAAAATAATGAAAATAAATAAAGATTTTTATAACAATTATTATCATTTTTTTACCACGAAAATAAAATTGAGAGATGGAAAGAAGATATTAAATTATCGTAAAATATTATGAAGAATATTTAAAATATAATTTCTTCCATCCTGTGCCAACCTAATTTGTAATTAAATTATTAGTTAATGAAAAGCCATTTTAATTTAAAATTAGATTGTATCTCAAAGTCTATAAGGTCTCTGCACTCGCTTCACGCCCATACAAATACATAATAGGTACTTTCAATATTAAACTTGGCTATTAGTCGAAGTTCAATTACTATTTTTATGTTGGTAATTAGTTGGTACGTAAAATCTTTCTACATACATACATCACGGGTGCCTTACGGCGCCCGAGACCGGCTAAACGGCCCCAGGGTACCCAGCGGAGGGGTTTTAATCCCACCTCGTCGTAGCCGATGGTATGAGTCTACACCGAAAAAGTGGTTAGCTCGTCGCGATGTTTGAATAGACTCAATAACCCATCTATAAACAGTTTCACAAGTTGGTATACTGAAACCGGGATCGACAGCTTAACGTGCTCTCCGAGGCACTATAGTGGTGTTGTTAAACAAATGTGCATACATTTTTGAATTAAAAACTCATTGGTACACACGGAGATTCGACCCAGGGACCTAAGTGTTAAGTCCAAAGTCTAACCAACTCGGCCACCACGTATATAAAATCTTTCTGTTGTGGGTAATCAATATTTTTGTATTATAATATTTAAAAAGTTTATTTTTTGATTAAAAAAAAAGTAGGTCAGAAAGATTAATAAATACAATGACTGACAAAAATATTATTTTAATTCTGCGACAAACAATAGTCGAGTATTTCTGAAAGTTCGAAAGCTCATTTTGTAAGAAGAACGCAAACTTGGCGATTGCGGATGCAGAGTCCTTAAACGGCGTTAGTATTTTAAAATATTCTATGGCTTTTCAGGCGTTTAAAACATGCATCACGCATTTTCTTAACTGCTTATTTTGTTAACGTTAAGATAATATGATATGTTAAAAACATAAACAACAAATTAAAAGTAAAACCTAAAAAAAAAACTAACTTAAACACTTCGTTGAACAGCGAAGATGACTGTTTGAATAAAATATTTTTTACTCAAAGAGTCACCCGTCACCAAGCTTTAGGTAGAATGTCAGAGCGAGGTCGGATCACGGACCCATCGTGCAAATGGAATGAAATGATTTCTTAACTGATAATTAAAAAAAGAATAGGGTGGTAAAATCGAAACAACTGAAGCGGTACTCAAAGGGAGGTCACAGAAAAAAATTGTTTACGGATTAGTTTTTTTTACAATTGAGCAACATTTTAACAAACAAAATGACCGTATTTATGCTCAAAGCCCTAAACAAGCTTTCCAATTAGTCGACAGAGTGCAACGAGGGCATTATCCGACTTCAGTGATGGTATGAAGGGGTGTTAGCTATGCAGGTGTGACTGAGCCATATTTTTATGAAAAAGATATCAAAACATCGGCCCATGTGTATCAAGATACCATTCTTGAGAAGATATTTAAGCCCCTTAACAACACCATATTCAATAACCAAGTATGGTCCTTCCAGCAAGTCTCGGCGCCGGGAAATAAATCTGCACCCACTATAGCTATGCCAAAAATGATATACCCTTCCAATCTTCTCCATAGCAATCTTGGTTGGAAGCGAACGTTTCAGACTTCATCAGAGCTGAAGACTGGCCGTCGTCTAGTCCCATTCTTAATCCACTGGATTATGATTTATGGTCAGTTTTAGAGAGTAGGTACGGCTTGCTCTACACCCCATGATAATTTGGAGTCCCTAAAACAATCCATACGATCTGCAGTGAAAATTATTTCCCATGGAAAGAGTGCGTGCTTCTATTGATAACTGGCCTCAACGTTTAAACGACTGTATTCAGCCAATAGAGACCACTTCGAATAAGCTTTTTATATTTTAACTTGTTTTTATATTTATGTATTAAACCAAGACACTGTAAAAGTAATACATTTTATTAGCAATAGAAAAAAAAATGTTTTTCTTTGTCACAAAATTTATGTCAAGACTTGGTATAATATGTTATGAACTTAAAATGCTTTTAAAACACATTCTGTATATCTGCACCCACTATAGCTATGCCAAAAAATGATATACCCTTCAAATCTTCTCCATAGCAAATTTTATCTAAATTGGTTCAGCGGCAGAGTTACTATCGGATTTATAGCATTAGTATGAACTGTTTTAAAAATAATCTTTTGTAACTCAAAATATTATTTGTAAAACATTCCCACTGAAAACCTTTTCATATTTTTATTACCCTATAATTTTTATATGAATAGGATCATAGCTCTGCCTAAAATATCATTAAGTTTTATGGCATATAACAATTTGTGAAATTTTTAAATTATGTCATTAAAGTCATATTTTTATTCTTAATTTATTTTGTGGAATTTTAATTCGAAAGGTACGATGGACGCTAAGGTTCTAGTTTTTGAGATTCTGAAAATATTTTCAAAAAAATAATATTTATAGTATAATAATATTTATAGTATGTCTGTCTGCAACAAGTATTATGGGCGTTTTTTTTTTCTACATTTTTTTATATTTTCCCAACGTTCATTATCGAAACGTTTCTGCAATCTCATTAGGAGATCATATATGCCTTTGCGATAGAACTCGGGAGGGTCTGACCCAAGAAAAAATATGTATGATTTTTTGTCCCCTTTCTAAGAATGGGGCCATTTTATATTCTTTCAACGATACTTGCACTTTTTAACAATACAGTATCTTTTGCAGTGGCAAATTATAAACCCTTGATTTCTTCCAGATGATGATAACACAGATGCTAAGCGAAGTGTAAACGACGAAGTTGTGGGTACATCACAAATTTAAATAAAATTGGTTTCAGAAAATGTACTCATTTTATCCTAATCATGGAAGACCCTTTCATAGACAATGCAAAGACTTTGCTGGAATTCCCCTTGCGCCGACTTCTACTGCATAAAGTTAAGTTTTAAAACCATTTCTAGTAATTTCATTTATGAGATCAAAGTATTTTTTTAACTTGATTACGGTCCTTAGGAATGTTTGTTTCCCACGGAACGGTGAGTTCTATAAGTATTACTTTCTTCAATCACCGAGAGTACACCAGTATGTCTGGTCTATAGGCTGAAACTGCTAGTTCGGATTTCGTAATATATTTTGAATGTATCCATGAATATTTTCCAGTCCAGCATTGTTTACTTTGGTTTACTTTGAGTTTTCTGAGTTGTCCCTCCTTTACAAAAGTAGTTAGTTAGTCTTTCATTTGTTGATAATGTTTTTCTGGCTCTAGCAATACTGAGACTTATAGCTTCAGGAATAATTTCTAGAAATGTATCATATAGCCTTTATTAAGTCTTGAACCCAGCAAGTATATGCCTGGTAGTCCCTACGGCGCAAATATGTTACGCACAAAGTCCGAAGTGTTTTCGGATTTACATTATCTAGAGAACCACTATACCGTTTTCTAAAACCATTATAGATCTTTTTGACCCTCATATCCAAAAGTTATATACGTGGTGGCCTAGTTGGTTAGACCTTGGACTTAAAAACACTTAGGTCCCTGGTTCGAATACCGGTGTGTACCAATGAGTTTTTAATTAAAAAAATTATGTACATTTGTTTAACAACACCACTATAGTGCCTCGGAGAGCACGTTAAGCTGTCGGTCCCGGTTTCACTATACCAACTTGTGAAACTGTTTATAGATGGGTTATTGAGTCTATTCAAAACATCGCGACGAGCTAGCCACTTGTTCGGTGTAGACTCATACCATCGGCTAAGACGAGGTGGGATTAAAACCCCTCCGCTGGGTACCTTGGGGCGGTCTAGGCGGTTTCGGGCGCCGTAAGGCACCCGTGATGATACATATATACATATCCAAAAGTGTATATTATAAAATTATTTTCCTGTGAAAAGATGTCTAAGTAAAAAATAAAATAATAAGTTCCGACAAATAAGTCGCGCGGATACATACAGCCATAACTTTCCCTATTTTGAAAATATTTAATGTTTCGTTATATATTCGGTTTATTACACAAACTGTTAACAAAATACTTCAATAAAATTAAATGTGTAGAGAATAATTTATATCCCGCATTTATAGAATAATATTTAACTGAAGCTAAAAATTTATGAAACTAGAAGCCATTGAAAATGTAAAGAAAGAAAGACTTAAAATTATACCACTGCAAACCCATTCTTTTGTATATCGATATAAAAACATGGTTCTTTGTTCTCTTACTTACTAAACTACCACAGAACTTTAATTCTCAAAGGAACTAAAATAATGCTGTATTTTCTTTCCAACTCATCCGAGTCTTGACTGTTTATATAAAGGTACACTTACATGCCAAATTCACGTCACGCCCGCAAACGTAGGCGTATGAACATAATACTACTACTGCTAATCATAACAGCAATAAAAATAATAACGAGAGCGGTCAACAGGATATACACACCACCTTCAAAAAGATCATACTATTTATAGGAACATTTAGTACACGATTCGCATGTCGAGCTATGTCACATAAATTAAGTTTTATACTAAATTTGGTCAAGAAAACATATATGGTCTTATTCAGTATAAAAGTATTATACAAAAATAATCATTTAGTTATAATGTGTTTTGTCCCTTTTACGCATATTTATTTTCTTTAAGGACTGAATAAGTTTTTATGAATAAATGGTCAATAAAAATATGAATGGCCATATTTTTATTGAAATGCCGTTTAAGCACACAACATTTAAAAGAGTCAACATTTTTTTTTGTGTTAACTATAATAAACAAGTCATGCTTGTCGAATCTGACCTCTATTATTAGTTACATTTCATATTTTCTCAAAGTCAGATGTCTAATTGACAATTTGAACGTGATGCTATGTGAAACATTTTTTTTTCTGTGTATATTGGCGTTGTATCCGAAAGCCGTGGGTTCGATTCCCACCAGGGCAATCAATATATTTGTAATATAATAAATAATAATAATAAGTACCATCACGGGTGCCTATATTTGGCTCCCGAGAACCATTTAATTAGCCTCATAGTACACAGTGAACGGTTTAACCCGTCTTTATTTCGCCGATGGTACTCGGAGGCAACACCTAACAAGTGGCGAGCTTGTTGCGGTGTTTATAATGAAATAGCATCGTTGTATAAAGCGGTCACCTATCCCAGGTCCTGCCTTGTTATCATCTGCTTAACCTTAATATCAGTTGCGCAGTGACTTAACCACTAGGCTGGGGCCGCTTTTTGTAATATTCATCATATATAAAAATTTTTTCGTGACGTAAGTTATGTGTAAGTGAACCTTTATTGGGGAACAAGACAGGAAGTTGTCGTAACGGTTATTGTAAAAGCGACATTATTTTCTTATACAAGTTTGTTTAAACTTTTGTTTATGTAATATGTATGATAAAGTGTTGTTATAGTATTTCTAATAAAAAGTTCTAGGGTTTTGTTAACATTTTCGCATGCCTGAGGTATTGTAGGTAGCTACAGGATATTAAATTTCATGATCTTTATTCCAATAATCACTTATTAACTATGCCATAAATATGTATGTAGGCCTCACTTCTATGGCTATTTTATACTCAGACTTCGATTGAATATGTGTTATACAGGGTGAATTAAAAAGGATGTACTTTTAGGTTCTCCTGATCAAATCGAACAACTTTTCCCATGGAACCATATGTAGCAAATGACAAAAAATTTTGGTATCCAAATTGGCCATTTTAGCATTACTAGTTTGTATGGAGAAGGCATTTTTTTTTCATTTGCGAAACATGTTTCCATGGGAAAAGTTCTTGGATTTGATCAACAGAACCGTCGTCTACAGGATGAATAGTCTGCTACCTACCCCCGCCCAATATATTGACCTTGTCCTCAAGGTTTTTTTTTAAATTTATTTTTATTTTTTATTTGACTTTTTTGTGATTTTTTTACTAAAACTACCTGTAGCTCAAAATCTATCCATGGGACCGGTCTCCTAATGGTCTTGTTTTAATCGTTAGAGTCTTAGGGAGTTCAAAAAGGATGGCAAATGAAACAAAAAATTTGGTAATGACTAATGTCATTAAATTACAAATTTTTTGTTTCATTTGCCATCCTTTTACGATCGAACACATTTAATTTTCATTAGTTGAAATTTTTGCTTAAAGTGCAGTTGCGGAAATTAATTAATAACTTTAAAACTAAAAGCGATAATTACACTTTCAGCATATCGTTAGAAAGGGCATGGACTGAGGATGTTTTAAAAAAATCAGAAGAACTCCAACCCTGTTAGTTTTTTTTTAAACCCCATAGAAAGTTGCCCTTAAAATTATTTCTTTACCTCACTACGGTACTTCAGGCCCCATAACTTTTCTTCTCCACAATTTTATGGTGTAAAATATTTTTTTGCAGGACCCTAAGACTCTGACGATTAAAACAAGACCATTAGCAGACCAGTCCCATGGATAGATTTTGAGCTACAGGTAGTTTTAGTAAAAAAATCACAAAAAAGTCAAATAAAAAATAAAAATAAATTTAAAAAAAACCTTGAGGCCAAGGTCAATATATTGGGCGGGGGTAGGTAGCAGACTATCCCTAGTTTCTACCCTAGGCGTATGTACAGCTCCCTTCCAAACACCCTGTATATTAAAAAAACTATTTGCTTTTGCTACATACATACATACATATCATCACGGGTGCCTTAAGGCGCCCGAGACCGCCTAGACGGCCCCAGGGTACCCAGCGGAGGGGTTTTTAATCACACCTAGTCGTAGCCGATGGTATGAGTCTACACCGAACAAGTAGCTAGCTCGTCGCGATGTTTTGAATAGACTCAATAACCCATCTATAAACAGTTTTACAAGTTGGTATAGTGAAACCTACCCTACTAGTTTTGGCATAATTGACCAACAAACATCTATACAGACTTTCTCAATTATTATAAGATATTTTGTTACTTTAAAAATTAGCCTATATTTTAAGTTAAACCTCTAGCAATACCGGTGAAAACTACATTCAATTTAATGCAGTAGATTTTGCGTGATGCGTGTACAAACATACTGACAGATAGACAAAAAATCTAAAATCTGTTGTTTTAACTTCTGATGCTGTCTATTAGAGGGTATTTACAAATATTATTATAGATTAAACATTTTGTATAAATGGTGGCCGAGTTGGACCTTGGACTTAAAAACACTTAGGTCCCTGGTTTGAATTCCGGTATGTACCAATGAGTTTTTATTAAAAAACATATGTACATTTGTTTGACAACACCACTATAGTGCCTCGGAGAGCACGTTAAGCTATCGGTACCGGTTTTACTTTGCCAACTCGTGAAACTGTTTATTGATGGATTATTCAAAACACCGCGACGAGCTAGCCACTTGTTCTGTGTAGACTCATACCATCGGGTACGACGAGATGGCATTAAACATCCCTCCTCTGGCCGACCCTGAGGCCGACTAGGTGGTTTCGGCGCCGTAAAGGACCCGTGATGATACATACATCTATATTATTATTTTTTCAATATCTATAATGTATATATGTAATGTAGTGGTGGCCTAGTTGGTTAGACCTTGGACTTAAAAACGCTTAGGTCCCTGGTTCGAATCCCGGTGTGTACCAATGAGTTTTTAATTTAAAAATTTATGTACATTTGTTTGACAACACCACTATAGTGCCTCGGAGAGCACGTTAAGCTGTCGGTCCCGGTTTCACTATACCAACTTGTGAAACTGTTTATAGATGGGTTATTGAGTCTATTCAAAACATCGCGACGAGCCAGCCACTTGTTCGGTGTAGACTCATACCATCGGCTACGACGAGGTGGGATTAAAACCGCCGCTGGGTACCCTGGGGCCGTCTAGGCGGTCTCGGGCGCCGTAAGGCACCCGTGATGATACATATAATGTAGATACATCTGCCTGTTGCAATTTTATTAATGAAATGAAATTGTTTATTTTGCCAAAAACACGGTTCAATAGATGCTTATAACAGCATATTGGTGTTCAACATGTTTTGCCATAAATGGCATGCAAATACATAGGTTATATTATAATTTATTATTAATATATACTAGTATGTATAGATTCAGAACGAATTAATAAATAGTTTTCAGGACTTCCTGAAAAAAAGAAGAAAAGTACTCAGCTCATTGTCTGAGAAAGGCAGTGAATACTAAAGTTCCTGAAGTACTCATCCACCCGTGTTCAACCACATACGGTCCTGAAGATATCCCTGAAGTTTCAAGAGAATACTTGTTATGTGAGAAACTTAACCCATTCGTTCATTTTAATGGACTCTTGGCATATTGACCGCCTCCGTGGTATAGTGGTTGCTCCGTTGTATCCGGAGGTCGTGGGTTCGATTCACACTAATGGCAAAACATTATTAGTACATTTTTCTGTATAGTTTGCCATGGTTTGGGTGTTTATAAAATTTCATATTATTAGTTTCGTTCTTCTTAGTATAAATAGGACAAGCTTAGTGACCAGGATAATTAGATGGCATAGTACATATTCTAAAAGTTATACTAAATAAATCAATAAGGTACCCACCCCACTACTTCTGTGTACTATGATATTAATGTCCTTACAGTGCGTCAACTATTCTTGCAAACCGTAGTCCTACGCAAACATATTGAAATAGTATATCCACCATATCTAAATAAACGCAGGAAAAATATTATTTGCTCGGTTACACAACACCACACTGATTTGGCAATGTATATAACAGTGCAAATAGGGTTTTAAACATAAGTATTACCATTGAAGAGATGTAAAAGCATTGTAAAAAAATGGCTGCAGAAATTATGCTATGAAGACACAGTTTTTTTAAAAATAGTTAAGTGAACTAACCCATATTAATTTTGATACAAAACGTAGTATTTTGTTACTGCTTATAAATGTAATATATGCTATACTATAAAAAAATAATACTTATCAAAATTTACTGCATTATTTCAGGAACAATGATGCTGGATTTAGCCACCTCTCATATCCTCAAAATGACTGATTAAAAATATTTGAACATATCATTTTGCGGATACTCGAAGCGGCCCATAAAGGAGCCTGAAGTATCCAATTTACACAATAGGTAGTATAGTAGATAAATGGTGAGAAAAAGGAACACTGAGTGCAGATTTTGTACCCCTGCTTACCATCAGGTAGATGCCAATCACTTACCGCGATCCTATACAAAACACGCGAAAAAATGTCTTTTTAAAACTTGTCTTTTTTCTTCAAAAGTAAGATTTAAAAACTTTTTTTTTTTTTTTTTCTAAACAAAACGTACTGCATTCACATTCCATTTTTAATACATAAAGAAATTCAAATTAGATCTTTAAAAAACTATCTCCACAATAAAAAGAATCTCTCGCGTACCGATTGTAAAATCAAATTTCTTCCGTGAAATCAAATGAAGTCCGTAATAATTACGAGTTTATTATAAACCAAAAAAATATATATATTATACATTTTCGTAATTATAAATCATATTTAAAAATGTTCAGAAAATGAAAAAGCTAAATTTATGTTTATATCGTGATTATAATTATGTTGGTGTCATTTCAATTTCGCGCAAAATTTAATTGATACCTATATTATACGAAAAAACAGTGTCTAAAGGCACTCGGTCATGAAGCTAAAAAAGCGCGCCAGGGGCGCGCGGACGGGCACGGTTTTTACCTTCATGCACTCGGTACATTGCTGAGGTTCTTTGTATGTGCGTGTAGTTTACTATCTTTGTATTTCATATACAGACAAGGTTTTTACACGTTTTCTATTTGTGCAAACTTAGACAGTTTAGTTCAACGTCTTACATACTTTTATGCATGAGGGCGCGTCTGTCGAATTACAAATTAAATCTAATAGTTGCCAATAGATGGCGCTTTTCTTAATATGTATATGTCTATAATATAATCTTTTCTTTTCTATATATATTTTCTTAATATAATCTTATATTTTATGAATAGTTAACATAAATTAAATGTTTTAATAAAATATCTATTATTGTGCATTGTGTCAGGGTTATCAGAGTAGACAGTGTATTTTTGTCTCTATGAGATGCACGCCCCTGAATATATGTATAAAACAATAAATATACAACAAACTCTCATACTAAATACCACAGAGTTATAGAAGCAGAGGTGGTCCTATTGCGATCAAAACGAGGCATATCCGCACACTAATGCAGAAGACAGAGTCGGACTCATTTGCGAGAAATGTCAAAATAACCCACGCACGGTCCGATTCCGTTCGATATCAGTTATTTGTACATTAATTTCGTTCCGTATCAGTTATTTGTAACTGTAGGTAATGGATATTGATGTATAAGGAGATGAAAAATAAAAAATAAATAAAACTTCTGGTTCTCGGGAGCCAAAAAAGGTACTGGTGATGGTAATCACGGGTGCCTTTTTGGCTCCCGAGAACCAGAGGCCTCATTACAAGATTGCAACCGACAAAACGTTGCGCAAACTACAAATATGAAAACACAATATTTATTCTGATGGGGAAATACACGAATTCTTCGCAAGTTTGAACATGTTTGGAGCATTGGAATTTCAACTCTATAATTAAGAGAATAGAACTTATATTTCAACATTCATTCATTTACGAACGTCCTGCCGCTAAAGACGATCGCCAACTCGTGCTTAAGGCCCCACGGAGGATGTTGTCGATGGTATTCGGAGGCAACAACCAACGTGGCGAGTGGCGAGCTGGTTGCGGTATTTATGTCAAAGTCAAAATCATTTATTTCATGTAAATCTTTACAAATATTTATAATATATCTTCACGGGTGCCTTACGGCGACCGAGACCGCCTAGACGGCCCCAGGGTACCCAGCGGAGGGGTTTTAATCCCACTTCGTCGTAGCCGATGGTATGAGTCTACACCGAACAAGTGGCTAGCTCGTCGCGATATTTTAAATAGACTCAATAACCCATCTATAAACAGTTTCACAGTAAATTAGGTCTATCGCCATTTTTACTAAACATATTTAAGTATTTCCTAACGTACAATAAATTCTCATAAATATATTGAGATGGTTGTGTCAGTACATCAATCATAGGAAAGATTTCTCGAAGAGAATCACGAGCTTTCATGTTATATATTGCCCGAATGGTCCTCTACTGTAGAATGTGATTATGTAGGAGATGAGAAAATGAATTGAAAAAAATACAAGATTATGTAATTAAGTCATTTATTTATATTACAATCCGTACAAAGCTTTTTTTATATGGACTTCTAAGCTAATACATACTCATAGGAAGTTTTTTTTATTTCTATGGATACTACCATTTTTTATTTCAAAATTAGGTACGTGATGTAAGTGATATTGGTTTTTATAGAGATGACAAAATTAATTAAAAAAAATACAACACAATATTAATAATTTACTTAAATAGGTATTTTTTTACATGTATTATATACCTGTAAGAATTTAAATTATACAATAATGAAAATGCATTTTCCGCAAGAAAAATCAGTAAATAAAAAACAATAATGATTATTATTGTTTTTAATGATTATAAATAATTTCTCTTTAAATTTGAAAATGTTCTTAATTTCGGAGAATAAATCTTTTTAAAGGATTTTTGTGTCTTTTTAATAAATCTAATCAAAAAATATTTATTACTTCCTGGAATTAAAGATAATATATGTATATACTCGTTTTACTTCTGATATAAATTCAGTAAATTTATTTATTATTTAAATAAATAAATAAATTTACCTATTTTTTACCTTAATTTTTTCTTCTTTTTATTTACCAATTAATACAAGTTTGTTAATGTTATGCTCCTTTTCTGTATGTATGTATTGATTAGTTGGATTTATAAAGTTTAAGCAATATTTTCTATACTTCTTGAAATATGTATTATTATTATTTTATTTTCAAAGGAGTCGCTCTCATTTTATTCTGAAACAATAATAACTATGTATTATTATACATCTTAACTTTTTTTTTATTGGAGAAGAAGTTATAGAGACCTTGCTCCCGCCTAAACGAATGCTACTATGAATGTAGTCGACAGTAATGCCATATAAACGTGTTTCTCATATTACATACATATATACCATCACGGGTGCCTTACGGCGCCCGAGACCGCCTAGACGGCCCCAGGGTACCCAGCGGAGGAGTTTTAATCCCACCTCTACGTAGCCGGCACTATTAATATAGTGGTGTTGTCAAACACCACTATATTAATTAATTCTCATATTAATTATTGATTAAAAAAAATGTTTTGCTCTTTATTAAATTTAAATTAAATAAATAAATAAAAATAGTTATTTGATCTGTTGGTGACTCAAATATTGTGGGAAAATTTTATCGGGAACGAATCTGCTGTGGGAGGCATTGTTTTATTAAATGCTGTTCAGAGTGCTTTCAACACAAAACACTACCAAATTAAGGTTCAAAATACATTTTCATTTGAGCATTCCAAGCTTTACTTAAAGGCCGTTATTAGGAAATCTAAAAGAATATTAATATTAAGTATGTATATTATATACCTACATATAGTCTACAAACTGATGCGGTACTATGTGTATCGGGAACGACGATACTAATACATATTATTATATTTAAACAATTCAAACTGTACAGATGAAACATATAAATATCAGTCACAATAAAAAACGAAAAAAAAAAAATTTTTTTTTGACAAATCCGACCCTGTGTTCATGAATTGTCAAAAGTTGTTATTGTCCAAAAATTTCTACGTTTTTCTCTAAATTGTAGCGAAAATAGTAAGATTTATATTGTAATTTTGTTAGACACAATTAAATATATCTTCTATGTGACAAATATTTCGAAAGGACAATAGTAACTACTGTTTTCATTGAAATAAGTGTTTGAATGCATGTCAATATTTAAAACTTACTTGTGGTTATTCCAGGCACTTTTTGATGGTTTGCATTGTCTTACAAATAAGCACTACACTTTACTTTATTAAACTCTACACCTTACAATATGTAATTGTAATTAAATATTGAGTATTTGCAATAAAAAGGTCGAGGTGAAAAACTATACAGTTAATATGACATGTTATGACTGATGACATTTAGCTTGACTTACAAGCATAGACAAATTGGTACCTATTGTCGTTGTTTTTTGGCTCGGGTACTTATTTCTTACGAGTGTATGTGAACTGAGGAAGTGAAAAACCTATATGATCAGTGCCATGAGAGTGAGTAAGCCCAACATATAAGGTTATTATGATATCTCTGCTTCTTTAACTCTGTGCTGAATACATACACTTGACTTGCCAACTCCTTAAATATACTTGCACACAGAGTACATATTCTCTCTAAACTCACAAGTCACGTTTTCAGTTAAAAGTAATGTACCTATCAGGTAGGAGTAAGAGTGGGTATTATTATTATTATTGTTATTTAAGTTCATTTGTATCGCTTGCAGTAATGCCTACAGCCTTAGCTAAAGCCTTGTTAAATCTGACACAATTCTTCATTTATGTCAGTTTGATGAAAAACTTCAGGTCCGTATTATCCACATCTTCTATAAACATTCTTATCTATGTAGGCGCAGAAGATCACATCGGTTTCTTTGTAGATCTTTGTAGATAGCAGATCGTGATTGTTTGCTACTAAATTATTTGCATAAAATAAAATTAAATCGTTTTCAGATTTTTTACTTACATCTCTGATTCTGTGTTTTTTGTTTAGTTATATTGATTTTTTATTTTAAGTTAAAATGCAACAAAAAAATTTTGGTGGGTGGGACTCGAACCCGCTATCGCGACAAGGTACACAACCACTGAGCCAACCAGGTTACAGTCACCCCTCACGAATTTTGTCATTGCTTGTTTAGTTAAATTACACAGTGGTAATGAATTTAGATTTCTGATTTTAGATTATTTAAATCAACTATTTTAGCATGCCTCAAATTTACATATTCATCAATAAATTTTATATACCTAATTTGTAGTTTTTTGATAATCATCTGGAAGTATAATTAAATTTTTGCAATGCTAAGGAAGAAGAATCGCTAAGCTGCAGATCCTCCATCGACAACTTGAGTGGGACTTGAACCCACGTTCCTTGCTTTCGCGGCAAGGTACACAACCACTGAGCCAACCCCTCACGAATTTTGTCATTGCTTATTTTGTTAAACTGCGCAGTGGTAATGAATTACCCGCTATGTCGCAGTCTTCCTTCAACTTCAAAGCCTGACTTCTGCTATATGGCTTTCTTTGAGACTTTAAAAGCTTCCCTGACAAATAGCTATGCTACTAATTTCAAATTACTCAAGATAAATAAGGAAGTAACTATTTTATTTGACTTGGATAAGACAAATGTTATAGGTAGATAATGGCTAAGGCATTAACCTCGCCCTTGTACCTTTTACCTTTTAGTGCAATTAAGAATTTTAAATAAAAATAAATAAATATATAAGACTATAAAATAATATATAAATCTAAAGGTTTGATCGACGTATTTATATAATTAACTTTACGCCAAGTCGTATAGGTATCTCCTTTTGCCTCATCCACATTCTTATCTCTTTTCATACATGGTTGCCGATTTTGGATACTCACTTTTTTATATAAGTTATCATATATTTTATTACATTACGCCGCGTCAGGGACTTAGTACACCTCATCGTAGCCCATGGTATCAGTCTACACCGAACAAGTGGTTCGTCGCGATATTTTGAATAGATTCAATAACCCACCTATAAACAGTTTCACATGTTGGTATAGTGAAACCGGGACCGACAGCTTAACGAGCGTCTCCGAGGCACTATAGTGGTGTTGTCAAACAAATGTACATTTAAAAAAAAATTAAAACTCATTGGTACCGGGATTCGAACCAGGGACCTAAGTGTTTTTAAGTCCAAAGTCTAACCAACTCGGCCACCACGTGTAATTTCTCTTTTTAATTATTTATATAAGAAATGTATAAATTAGTGAAATACATAATTTAGTTAAATATATATTTTAGACAAATAGGTAAAACAATAACAAATAATTTTAAAATAATAACTAACTAAACTCTACAGCTAAAGGGTCGGAAGTTAATCGATTTCCGCGCCAATATAAAAAGTATAATACTTACTACCAATCGTAGGTACATGTTCATATCTTCGAAGCCTGTAATCTCCACATCTTGAAGAGTATACTCCTCATTATTCGCAAAGAAAGACACCTCATTCAGACGCAAAGGATTCAGTGGTTCCATAGAAATCTCGGGGTTGCCAGCGGTCAGATATTTACGCACCGTTGGTTCTACATTCTCTAAAATACATTCGGCGTTACCTGGATTGCAGGGAGTTAGGTTTTCCACTTGTAAAAGAAAAAAAAACATTTATTACGTTTAATGAATAGGCCAATCTATAGATCTTTGTTATGAAATTAACAGTCTATTTTTAAAGCCTTAATATTTTATGTTGATTTATGAATTTATTATTACATATGAAAATTTAATTTGCTAAAGCACTATCATTTGTATATACGGAGCCTGAGACCGCCTTATTCTGAGTCAATACCGAACAAGTGGTCAGTTCGTCGCGGTGTTTGTTTTAATAACCCACATATTAACAGTTTATAAATTGATAGATATACGTGGTGGCCGAGTTGGTTAGACCTTGGATTTAAAAACACTTAGGTCCCTGGTTCGAATCCCGGTGTGTACCAATGAGTTTTTAATTAAAAAAAATATGTACATTTGTTTGACAACACCACTATAGTGCCTCGGAGAGCACGTTAAGCTGTCGGTCCCGGTTTCACTATACCAACTTGTGAAACTGTTTATAGATAGGTTATTGAGTCTATTCAAAACATCGCGACGAGCTAGCCACTTATTCGGTGTAGACTCATACCATCGGCTACGACGAGGTGGGATTAAAACCCCTCCGCTGGGTACAGGGTACCCAGCGGAGGGGCCGTCTAGGTGGTCTCGGGCGCCGTAAGGCACCCGTGATGATACATATACATATATAAATTGATATAGTGAAATTTGAACCGACGCTCTGCGATGCCTAATAGTGATGTTGTCAAACTACTATACTTTTATTTTATTAAAAACTCATTAGCACACACCGGGTTTTGAACCTGGGACCTAAATACTATAGTGTTTCTAAGTCTTGGGTGTAACCAACTCGGTCATTATATATGTTTTGTGATTAAGTTTTATTTGTGAAAGTGAGTAGGTAAGGGATAGCGATAGATAAATAACAATATAGATTAATTTCGCAATTTTATGAAATATGTTTTGACAGCAATAATAATACGATAATAAAATAATGTTTTTATATAACGTGTCTATTATGTGTATATGGTGTTAAATAATTAGGCACATAATAATATTCGATAAAATGCGTCTGAAAATAAGTAGGTAATTAGTTACAGGTATTTTTTTAGTATTATTAAAAAACTCAAAAAAAAATTTTAGTATTTTCGGCTACCACGTTTTTTTTTACATAAAAAAAATGTCAGACAATACCTCAATGGTGCCTCGGAAAGCACGGTAAGCTATTGGTAACACTATTGGTATAATGTGAAACTGTTTATAGTTGGTTTATAGTTTATCCAAAACACCACGACGAGCTGGCGACTTGTTTGGCGTAGAATACCTCTTTAGGGGTCTTGAGTACTTGAGTGTTTGTGAAATAAAACTCTTGGTTTGATGTTTTCGAATGATTAATACTGAATGAATTTAATTAATAATTACTCCTATATTTATTCAAAATAAAATAATAATATTGCCGCCATATTTTTCCGCCATTTCTACGGTGCATTCGCAGCTCATTGCAGTAGTGGGCTGCGACGGCGCGGCCGGCGTGGTAGTCGGGGATATATAAGACATCCGCGCAATACGCGCGGTCATTTCTTGAGCGAGCGCCGCCGACCCCAGCCATACGAGACAACAGGACACTGCAGCACTGTGCGGAGATTTGCGGAGCGACTGCTTCGGTGACACAGCTTGCATCGGAGGATGGTGTTGACACAGCGGTGCTGTCGCCATTTCTTCGGTTCCAACAACATCCTTGTATGGACATTATAGACAATTCATATGGGCATTATAGACAGAATTTCTCTTCTTTCAAACTATGTATAAAATGGAATAAAAACAGTTCTTTTCAGGACTTTCTCTTGTTTCTTTACTTTTGTTGGCATGTCGCTACACCTCTTACCACGAATGATACCCCACTGCTGAGTGCCTCGAGACCAGGCAGCCGTGTATCATCACAAATAGTTATAAGTATTTTATAACCGAATTTCAGAAACAGCTAGGTATTAAAAAAAAGATAAGGTAATTTCACGTGGCAATGTATTTTTTTTATTTATTTTTTAATATGAAGGACTTATTAGAGAAATTTAAAGTGCATACCTATAACATAACTTTTAATAGTATGTTTTAATTAATGGGGTATTGTCTCCAAAGGCCCTTATGACCTCCTGCAATAGATTTGGAAGAACATCCAAACTGTCTTTAATATCTGATTGTTAAATATTCTGCCACTCCTCAACAACCGCTATTCATAGCTTTCTGATAGGCGTATGTACTGATGTTCGACTTCGGAATCGATTTTTCCCAGACATGCTCTAGCTAGGGCGAACTCCAACGGCATCCAAATATTCGGTAATACTTCTAAAGATATAGTGGCGGGCATTATCGTGAATGATAAATAAATTATCACCATTAAATAACGGAAAAACGATAGTGGTTCTTACTTTTCCACATACTTCTGACCATTCAGATTCCAGAACCACCTCCGTATTTGCATCATAAGAGTTTCCGCCCCACACCATCACGGAACCACTTAGGTATCCAACTGGTTCACTGCTAAATCCTCTCACAGTGTTTTCAAGTGTCTCACGTATTATTCTATTATACATTAGCCGAATTAATTCAATTTTAAAAAGGTAAAAAAATAATGCTCAAAAGCGCAAAATTCAAAATTATTTATTTCATGTAAATCTTTACAGATATTTATGAATAGTCAAAAAAAAAACAATGAGGTCTTAGAGTGCGTTTGGTTAGGCAGCTATTCATTAACAAAAGAACGACAAATATTAATTGAACTTAAACGCGATGGAATGGAAATCTTAATATGAAAATTACTACCGAACCAAACACACACTACATAACCAACTAGTGTAAGACTAGGTGGTTAGCTGATTCCATTGACCTGTCAATCATTATCTGCCATACAAGAGAGCCACCAAGGCGACCAACTTCACCGATCATATCCATGCCATAAATATTTATTGTAAATAAAAGGTAAGTAACCAATCACATATAAGTAAAGGTATAAGGATCGGTATTTTTAAGGGCATAAAGCCCTTAAAATACCACTAACTGTAAAGTCGATCCCCTCAGAGACACCCCGGAGAAAAAGAAACCAGCAAGTAAAAAACTCTAGTGCTTCACACAAACTAAAAGAGGGGCACAGCTATTGATTGACTTATGCTATATAGCATATATATATATAATATAGTAGCATACTCAAAATGCACCCCACTGATCAGCATGCGTAGAACACCCTATGGCTGATTATTTGTTACTGTACCAATGTACATAACTACACAGTATACTATTAGTATAAATTAAGTATAAATAAGTAGGTAATCATCAATGATTAAGGTAATCATCCAAAATTTACATAATGTAATGAAAATAATTTATCTAATATAAAATTATTACAATATCGGACATTATGTACCTACTAAACTAGGGTAGATTCTACATAAGCAATTTGTTTACTAGTTGCAAGACCTCAATTGCATATCAGGACGGTTCCAGACGTCTTTATCGTTAAGATAGTCTTTTACACTATAGTATTGATTAATTAATATGTATAGATTAATATGTGTTTTATACAATTTTTAATCTTTATTTCACTCAGATCTATAATGCCTTTAGGTAATTTATTAAATAACCTTATACTGTTAATGACGAAACATTTAATAGTTTTTTGCAGTCTAAACTTTGGTATATCGATTTTATCTATGTTACTTAAGTTTAAATTATGTCTATCGCCGTTTTTACTAAACATATTTAAGTTTTTCCTAACGTACAATAAATTCTCATAAATATATTGAGATGGTAGTGTCAGTACATCAATCATAGGAAAGATTTCTCGAAGAGAATCACGAGCTTTCTTGTTTTATATATTGCCCGAATGGCCCTTTTCTGTAGAATACAAATGCGTTTGAAATAGAAATGCGTTTTTCTTCGCTTACGCTGCGACTGTTTAAACGTGCAGAAACAGCAAGCAAAGGGTAAGCTTTTTTTAATTATATGAACAAAATAACGTTCTGAATATAAAAAAATACTGTTTCATTAATGGTACACTGCTAAATCCTCTCACAGTGATATTATTTATTAGCCGAGTTAATTTAATTTTAAATAGGAAAAAAAATATGCTTGAAGTAATTTTTCCTCGCTTACGCTGCGGCTGCTTAAACGTGTCGAAACAGTGGGCAAAAAAAGGGTAATATGAAATAAAATAACATTCTGTATATAAAAAAAATACAAAGTGATCTGAGAACAAAATTAAATCAGTTGTACAAATAATGTTGTCATCAATACAATTATAACATATAATATTAAATTACTTAAGTAGGTATGTCTGTCTAAATTCTAAAATTTAACACTTATTGTTCCATTAGCTTGCCCGCCATTTCGTTTTTTGTCATTATATTTTTGGGTATAAAAGAACTTTAATATTGAATAAAATACTTAGTAGTACTTATAGTATTTTTAGTGTTTATTTTATTTTTATAATTACAAAAAGATACGAGGTTGAAGTGAGAAGTTGCGGGCGCCAGTTAGTTTATATAAACTAATATTAAATAAAAAGGAAATGTTGGTTTGTTAGTTGATATTGAATATACTCAAAAAATATTTAACCGATTTAAAAAAAAACTTTCACCAATAGAAAGCTACTTTATCAGCGAGTACGAGTACTAGATTTCTTTAAAATTAAACGGCGGGGGAAACCGCGGCTTAGCAAAAATATAAATGTAGTAGCCCATCTGTGACCTGTGACACAATAGAGAAGAATGCAAGGAAAATGTGAATAAAGCATTGCTAAAGTTAACATAGTAGTCGCCACTTAGGCTAGTAACGTGTTGATGGTGACTATCAAAGACTGCATAATAAACTTATTATCTAAGGCATAATGCAGCTACTTGTAGTGCTCCAATAGCATGCTATATTATATAACACTCCCATCATAACCTACACTAACTAACCTACTATTTATGTCTCTCTTTTGTTATCAACATATTTTGATGTGTTAATAGTATGTATTTTGTTTGGTATCAATACAATATGTACATAACTTCGCGTGCATGCTATTCATTATAAACAGGAAAAATCCAGCCACAAGCGTTACCACACGCATTACTTAAATATCAACCGTTACCACACGCATATGGCTACGAAAATTGTAACTAAAATTAAAAAATAACAATTATTTGGTTCTGTAGGTAAATTTTGATCAAATTAACGCTAAATGTTACTGTACTGTTAACCAATTAATAGAATATTTTTTTCTTTTAAATTTTTGTCAATTTGTGTGCGCGCGTCACGATAAATTGAATTCAAAATCGTATTACTGTTAATATAATCATTCAGTAATACGATTTTGAATTCAATTTATCGTGACGCGCGCGCACACAAATTGACAAAAATTAAAAAGAAAAAATATTCTATTAATTATTCGTTGCATCTTCTATTACTTTTTTTTTGGAAAAATCTTCAAAGAAAGATCTACGATTTTATTATTATGTATAGATTAGATAAATTTTATTTTCTGAATTAGGCTACTTTATTAAATTAAACTATATAACTAAATTATACTATCAATTGTTCATAGTTTATGTTAATAAGCGGGTGGACTATTTCATATGCAAAGAGCATATTTATGGTAGAATTAAGCACGTCCCGCAGCCGAAGCACGAATATTGAATGCTGATCCTATAATTTCACATTAAACCACCCAAATGAAAATTAATTATTGATAGGCGAATTGAATTTTATTGCGACAGCCTTATTTTGTGTTATCTATGAATGGCAGTGTTTCATGATTATTTGGTCACCTATGTTTTGGAGTTTATGTGTTTTGTGTCAGTAACTTGTTTGGAATGTGGGCTTAAAAATGTTAAGTCACAAGTTTGATCCCAGCCCCCGGGGCCTTAGCCCTGTTAAAATGCATACAAACTTTATATGGGTATGATATTTTGGGGATGACATAAAGTCTCTAACAATTCGTTGACAGGACAACAATTTAGATACACCAATATATATTTGAATGATACTACCAATTTTCCTATACTAATGTGTAGGCAGAATGGTATGTATATATTAATTATATCTACTAAGATTAAGCATGAAAGAGGATAATCTTAATAAATCTGCAAAGTTCTAGCTTGTCCTACCCAATAATAACGATGTATATAATATCCCAATGTCCGTTATTTAATTGTATTGTTTATATTTATAATATGGGCCGCCTCATCGAAAAAAAAAAATTTAGGAAGTTTTATATTTAAGTAAACTGTTTTACTTAAATATAAAATTGATAACGGAATAACTGAGTTTAATAATCTTTCACACAAATATGTATTAGAAAATCACTAGTAATTTGTATTGTTATAATATTTAATTTATGATTTATATTTTTAATTGGCAGATGTTAAACTACACACGGCAGAATTAGCGGAACACAAAAAAAGGAAGAATTAATATCTTTTCGTAGCACTGGCCGGTTACATTACTTTTTTATATTTTTTACCTATATTTTTTAAAAACGTCTGATTTAAAAATGTCAACAATCATTTTTTTCTATCGTTTTTTTAAATTTTTCATTCATACATCTCTATCTACTGCTTCGAAGTAGACTTTCCGTTTTCGTAAAGTTCATAAATTTCATTTGAAAAACATTTTATTGCAGTTTTATGAGACTTTTGTGTTTTCTTGCTTATTGATAAGTTACGAACATCTAAGTATGCCTGATTTAACGCTATCAGAAATCGTCAGGGCATATGAAATGAGAAGAAATGGTATATCCTACAGATCGATTGAAACAAGACTTCGTCGATCGTTATCAACGATTCATCGTAGCATCAAACGGTACAGAATGACGAATTCTCTAGTGAGGAGAAGAGGACAAGGCAGGAAAAGGTGTACTTCAAGGAGAGATGACCCTCTTCAAGTTCGTCGAAACACGAGACATACAGCGGTGCAGGCCCGAAATGCATTGGAGGAGGTTCGAGGAGTAAGAGTGAGTAGTAGGCTCATTTATACCCGCCAAAGCACCAAAACTTGAGAGACACCACCGCACAAACCGACTATACTTTGCTCGTGAACATCATCATTGGGACTTTGACGAGTGGGAACAGGTTCTCTTTACTGATGAATGTAGAATTCTGTTAAATCAGATTGATAGAAGGCAGCGAGTATGGAGACGCAAAGGAGAGCGTTATTTACAGTCTAATTTTGAAAATACAGTGGCATAAGGCGGCGGCTCAATTATTATCTGGGGAGGAATATATTTAGGAGCTCGCACGGAGTTAGTGGTAGTCGACGGCGGGAATCTGAATGCTGATCGGTATATCAGGGAGATTTTAGAGGAACATGTTGTGCCATTTGCCCCATTTATTGGTAACGACTTCATTTTAATGCAGGATAATGCTCGGGCTCACAGTGCTGGCTCAGTACAGGCATACCTAAACCATGTTGGTTTTACGGTGATGGAGTGGCCAGCACGGTCCCCGGATATAAATCCGATTGAACACGTTTGGTACTTGCTAAAGAGGAGTGTCAAATCATGAATGCCACCTCCTAACAATCTGGGCGAGCTGAAAAACACATTAGTTAAAGAATGGCAGAGGTTGCCCCAAGAAATCATTGACAAAATCATTCGCAGCATGCCCAGACGGATGGAAACCTTAATCATTGGGCAGGTTGGAACATTCGTTATTAAACATTCATTTAATTAATTTTAAACCGTTATATAATCTAAAATAAAAACTGTTTCTCTGTCACTACGAAATCTAAGAAAAATATTATTAATCTGAGAGAAAAATTCATTTTGTTTAGTTAAGTTTTTTTTTCCATTAAACTTTAAGTATGGTGTTGCAAATTAATGTCAAAACATATTAATTTAATTGTTGTTTCATGTTTAATTATTATTTGTTTAAAAATAAAGCTAACTATTTTATACTCTTTCTTTTTTTTTGTGTTCCACTAATTCTGCCGGTGTGTGTATAAAACATTAATTATGTCTGACTTTTCTCCATAATTTTATTACAAGTTGTTGATTTAAGTACTGTTTATGCAAATTCGTCTTTGTGGCCGCCCACTTGTCAACCTCATCAATTAGCCGGTATAGTGGATACAATCAATGCTTTTTAACAACAATTTATAAAACGTATTAATGAACCCCATTCATGAACTCTGTAGGTCTGTTTGATGGTAATAAAGTACTGTAAGTACTAAAAAACTATTCTGGAAAGTTCGTGGAGTTGATCTCCCACTATGCTGGCTTAACTATACGATTACGAAATGGTCAACAACAAGGGCAAATTTGCATTACGAGTCTAAATAAATAATAATAAATATCATTACGGGTGCCTTACGGCGCCCGAGACCGCCTAGATGCCTAGTACCTAGCGGAGGGGTTTTTAATGCCACCTCGTCGTAGCCGATGGTATGAGTCTACACCGAACAAGTGGCTAGCTCGTCGCGTTGTTTGGATAGACTTAATAATCCTTCTATAAACAGTTTCACAAGTTGGTATAGTGAAACCGGGTCCGACAGCTTAACGTGCTCTCCGAGGCACTATAGTGGTGTTGTTAAACAAATCTACATATTTTTTTAGATTAAAAACTCATTAGTACACACCGGGATTTGAACCAGGGATCTAAGTGTTTTTAAGTCTAAGGTGTAACCAACTCGGACACCACGTACGCTACAAGTCTATTTTTATAGCTCGCTGCTTTATTATAGCAACCACCCGTTTCGTAACCGCTCCCGGAAAGGAGACAATAATACAAGAAAACGATGTAGTAGTCTCATGAAAAACCTAAGAACTACTTTTTTTTAATTGATATCTTAAGCTACGCGTTTACTTCTATATTCAATTTGAACCGGTTGGTATACACTGACAGCTGAATATAGTGCAGTCATATTGGAACCAAATACAATATTATACGCGACGTAAATAATGTACGTGAAATATGTTTAAATAAAAGGGCATTTTGAACCGATATTTCACTTCGACTTCAAACACAATCTTAAAGGTTAGCTGATAGATAATGCCTAAGTACATACGTACACTTTTGTTTACTATGCAATAAAGTATTTAAATAAATAAATATGTAAGCCTATACAGAATATGTATTCAATGTAATCGAAAATTAAGCAATGCCGTATAAAACCTTATAATTAAACATAAATATTGGCAAATAAATATTAGTACGTTTTTCTGTACACTTTGTCATGGTCAGGGAGTTTACATAAATACGTGATTGCATTATATTATTGTTTCTGGTACACATAGTACAAGCCTAGAGCTTAGTTTGTGACCAGAGCAATTTGTGTAAATTGTCCTACATATTATTATTAATGTTATGAGTTAGTACCCACCGAGAAGTTACATTGTCTCTTCAATATAGGCCAAGGCGCGTGTTGTCCTTAAAAAATAATAAGTACAAAGTTTAAAACCAAACGCATCTGTACATGCATACAGTGCATGCATATGGAGAAAGTAGGGAAAAGTAGGGTAATTGGGATCACCTTAGGTATATAGGGGAAAAAGTTATTAAAAACAACATATACTTAAAAAATATTGAATCCAATAAAAACTTTGGTTTCTTAACCTAAAAAATAATGGTTTAAATATTTTTTTTTTCTTTTTACAAAACCCTTAGCGTTCCTATTTACCCGGCACCCTATATGGTAATTTCGAATATACGTATGGGGTAAAAAGGAACAATTTTTATTTTTGACCTAAGTTACATATGCACCCTGCTAGACTCTCTAGTTTATTTCACCTTCGGCTATTTTAATATTCTTTTCTTGTAAATGTACAGTTATTAAAATAACATTAAAATTGGCAAAATATTTTAAACCAAGTTATAACGGTAATGCGCGCATGCAGCCTTCACCGTGGAGTTGTTTGTGAAATATGCGAATGGCGCGTGGAAGAAGGAGGTAGGAGGGGGAACTATGATTTAGTAAGCAGTTCTCAATTTCCCACCGTTTTCAATACCCTACCCTCCTCTATGTAGAGATCGCACGGAGTGGCATACATAACTCTCTGCTTTCCCCTTAACAGGAATACAGGCTTGATAGTCTATATGTCAAAAACCGTCAAGTGACCTAGTCATGTTTCGGTTTTAGTCTGTGGGTTCACCGGTTTTCTGGAGACTACTGCATCGATTTCTTATCGAGGTGGTAGTCTCCTTTCAAGGTGCGGTTACGAAATGGGTGGTTGAATTGACGAAAAGACAGCGAGTATAATGCAATTCGTCATTGTCACCCCCCATTTCGTAATCGCATCATTTAGCCGGCATAGTGGGAGCGATCAATATTGTTTAAGAACAATTATTGATTGACCCCATTCATGGACTTTGTAGGTCTGCTCACCACCAGGTAGATACAAAGTCACATGTCGTGCTCCAATAAAAAAAAAAAAAAAAAAAAAAAATTTGTTTACATTTCTGTTTGTTAGATAATGCAGGCTGTATGTTTCTATTAAATATTTACGTATTTATATAATAAAATTTACATAAATAGCTACGCAATGTCTGCTATTTTTATCTAAAATTTATCATCTTGAACTAATGTCTATATTTAGTATGTAAAAAATCTATTCATTGCCACCTTGAAATAGCTACCTATTAATTTGCATCTACTTTTGAGGAGTATTATATTCTATAATTTGCATAATAATATGCATTTTTTTAATTTTTAGTTACTAAAAATTAGGTATTAGTGGGCGTCTAGAGTTAGGTCTCCTAACTAGACTAACCTTAACTTACTTAAGCGGTAACGAAAGGAGCCAGTGAAAGAATACGAATCGCGTCTAGGTGATCCTACGGGTCTAAAGCGAAATTATAAAGTTTTGGGCTTCGAAGCTTCAGATCCATAGACAAAGCACAAAAAAATATGCCTAAAGTAGGACTAACAAAGGAATGAGTTTGATTCAAACCACACAAAAAATAATAAAAGCGTTTAAAAATGGAGTGACCTTCTAGGTATCGCATAATCTGTGCATTAATAACTGTTTCCAGAACTTTGCACAGCACTGAGGTGATGGCAATGGGCTGGTAATTATTGGGGTCTGACCGGTCACCCTTTTTGGGGATAGGTTGCACATTCGCTTCCCTCCAAGCTGCGGGGACCATACCAGAGGAGTATGATAGGCGGTAAAGTCGCGTGAGAGCAGGAGACAACTCAAGAGCGCAGTTTTTTATAACAATCGCTGGAACACCATCCGGCCCACTGGCCTTCCGAACATCGAGAGAATGGAGTGCCGCGCGCACGTCACGCTGCCGGATATGAATATCTGGCATTGTGAATCCGCAATTGGGTATAGTAGGCGGTTGCGCGCCTCCATCGTCGAGTCTGGAGTTAGAGGCGAAAATATGAGCCAGAAGATCGGCTTTTTTAGTCGCCAAATGAGCCAGCGAACCATCGGGATATCGCAGCGGCGGCAATGATGAGCGACAGAAGTTTATCGACCGATTTTGCAAGCTGCCAAAACTTTCGGCTACCTGCCGGTTGTTCAAGCAGCTCATTCCCGATCCGAGATATATGATTAAACTTTGCTCTTTTTAATACTTTCTTGCACATCTTGGAGGCGACGTTATATGTTATCTTCAGGGTGGCTGAGTCAGCCGTCGAGCGACCCCTTACCCATTCCCGGTACGCAGTATTTTTGACTGCGACGGCCTTCGTACAGTTGCTGTCGTCCCAGGGTCTGCTGTTGCCCTTGCTGGTGACAAACGAGAACGGAATATAATATTCCATTCCAAAAAGAATTTCATCAGCAAGAGCAGAAGCACAAGCATTAGGGTCATCAACCTGAAAGCAGCGTTGCCCCCAAGGTAATGCAAGAAAGTACTCCCTCAGTGCATCCCAATCTGCTGACGAGTAATGCCAGACTTTCCGTGCAGTCGCCTTCCTATGAGGAATAGGAACACGCGGAACTGATGTAACCACCATGCAGTGATCCGAACCCCCCAGGGGGGCCATGACTGACACCTTATATCCGGCGGGATGACTAATCAACAGAAGGTCTAGTTTGGAGGGCGCATGGCTGATTATGTCTGGGATCCTGGTGGTCTGATCAACCAGCTGAGTCAAGCCATGGGTAAGTGCAAAGTGGTAGGTGGATTTCCCGGCATGATCGGTCTTTAGAGAACCCAACCATTGTACATGGTGTCCGTTAAAATCTCCTAAAAACACGATCTCAGCACAGGGAAATAGTTCATGTGCTTTATCTGTCGCTCTGCTCAAATAATTATAAAATTGAGTTGTCTCCAGGTCGCCCCTATGGGATCTATATAGACACACGTAGATTCGAAATTGAGTTCCCAGATCTACGTGTACCCACAAGGTAGAAAGGTTGGAGTCCTCTAAACAGCGTAGACGTCGACAACAAATATCCGACCGAACATATAGGCAGACCCCGGCTTTGGGAAGGAACTTCTCCTCAAGAATAAATCCGGGGTATTGCAAGTAAGAAGTGTCGGCCGGGCAGCGGGTTTGTGTCTCCGTCAGAAACAATAATGCGGGTTTAGCCATCTCGAGGTGGTGATGGACGGCAACTAGATTGTCGTGGATCCCGCGGATATTTGTAAAATTCACGCCAAATTTGGTGTCGGGGATGTGCACCGCTGTCCGAATGTCTCTTTTTGTTTGCGCTGTCATCGGTTTTAATTTTTATAGGGGGAAGGAAATGGGAAGCGTGATATAAAGTGTTGTTGTCACCATAAATGCGTGGAAAGGCACTGCTTAGGTGAAATAAGTGTCCAAAGAAGAAGTAGCACTGACACGTCGGACGGAAGGGCCCCTATACCCCCCCGAAAGTGGTTGCCTGGATCCCCTCCGGTCACCAACCTGCACGACAAGCCACATCGGGATTATGCGCCACTTGATGGGGCACCCTCCTTTGGTGGTTAGACAAAGGTGGGCCCCTGTACTAAGTAGCGGGCGGCCAGCGGAGTAACCGTTTCTACAGGTCTCCCTGGCCGACGTGTCAATGCAGTTCATTCTAAAATTAAATCACCCAAGAGGCCCCATAAGCAAGTTATTGCGATAACAACACTTCAAGTTGTTATTTTGCGTATATGTTTTTTTTTAGAATAGGTAAATGTTTTCTATTTATATTTTTCGTTTTCTAGATACTTTATTTTTTAATATTTCATGATAATATATTTCGTAGTTTTAATAATTTATATTTATTAGTTATTATATTTTCTTGTAAATGTATAAAATTATTGTAAGGCAGAGAAACAAAAAAAACACATTGATATTTATTATGTCCGAAAAAAAATACACTTAAAATAATGTAATTTAATGTTTATTTCAATTCTTATTAAAGATCTTCACTTTGGTAAAGATGGCGAGAATTATAACTTTTCAAGGTAGTCTTAAAGTTAATGAAGGATTTTATTACCGGCCCTTAGTTAAATATTATTTACAGTACCATAATTAACGGTTACACAAAATAATTAAAATCCTAGTTTCCAATAATTTTTAATAGGCACAGAGGTTACTAACTGGCGCCAGCCCTTGGAGATAATTCTGTTAGCATTAAAAGTGATAGTTTTTGCTAACTCTTGCAGTATTTCTTCTTGAAGCTCCGGTTGAGAAGTCACTTGGTCCTTGGTAATGTCACTAACTTTGATGGAAGGGTTCGTGAATGTGAACAAGCTTGTTCCGTCGCAACGTTTGAGTATACTAATTGAAACCGTCGTCGTGGTGTGAGTATTGACTGGGGACAAAAATAATGTCGTTTATTAAAACATTAAAAACAGGTAAGAAAACATATACGTACATATCAGTTTCACCAACTAAACTTAAAGGGGGAAAATAATAGAGGTTAGAATAGTAGGTTCCTATAATAAGCGACAAGACATGGCACTGGCGGAAGCGCTACCGCGCTAGGTCTATAATTTTTTTTTTCATACAATCTTAAGAGGTATTTATAAAAATTAAAAAAAAAAAAACTATGTGGTCTAGAGTGTGTTTGGTTAGGCTGCTATATATATATAACTAGTTGATCCGAACTTTAACCGTAAAACTGCGTAAAGAAGCGCACGCAATGGAAGCTCTCAAAAGGAACAAATTTTCCCGTTTGTCCAATTATTTTTCATTGATCCTCCCCTCATATTAGTCGTAGCATGATGTACATGAATACTTGAACATTTTCAAAATAGTTTCATTAGAACTAGAGATTACCCCCTTCAAACTAAAAAACTTACCTCTTTATAATATTATAGTATAGATCCGTAGGTAAAATAATAAGAACATCGATTATTTTTCATTATCTTGATATAGAAATTAAACTACTAAAGTGGAATGGTAAAATGTATCATTATATGAAAAATACTACCAAACCGAAGGTACGCTACATAACTAGTGTAAGACTAGGTTGTAAGCTGATTTCATTGATCTGTCAATTATTATCTGCCACAAGGTCGCTATGCTGACCTCTGTACAACAAAATGGTGAGTCAGCTTGTCGCTATATTTATCATAGAGAAAGGAAAAAATTAAATAGATGTTTGGCATCAGGACTCCAAGTTTCAAAAGTTTCAATCGCTAAAACTAAAAACTTATAATGTTTTTTAAGATGTTTATATTTATTGTTTTATGACGTTTCAGCCTTTGCTGCCGCAGAACCAGTTTTGCTAGATGCTGTTTGCAAATCACTAGGACAAAGAGTGTCCGCGATGCATCTCAACTTAGCCCTTGCCCTGGAGTCCACTTGCGCCCATACAAAGTTCTTCCAATAATACAATTTGGCTATAATAAATATGTATTAATTGAAATAAAATACTTATATATAAATAAGCGTGTCTTTGGATATGTGGGTACGTGTGCGAGTGTTAGTTTGTGTGGTGGTCATAGTTAGGTAAAATAAGTCATAAATTGAACGTCAAGTCCAGGTCTATAATGTGCTCCTTAAGTCCTAATGTGAGATGATTCGTAAGTGCGTAATTGTTAGTTATAGTATGAAATGATTTAATGAACCTAACAGTAAAACAGTCATTGAATTTTAAATTATGAGTACGAGCATGAGTAGGGATAGGGAGGATACTATTGATTATGGAGTCGGTTGTATGGCGATGATGATTAATTCTAATATAAAGTGGATTGATGTAAAAAGATGTACAGTGTTTGTATTCTAAAATGTATATAATGTTTTTGCTTTTCCAGTTGCTATTTGGTTGTGCTAGAATACATCTAGTGGAGTTATGTGTGGTGATTATGGTAGATGTATTGATGAGGGGGGAAGTTTTATATCGGGGATGTGAGCATAGAATAGTTCCTGGAGATGTTATGTTAATTTTGACGATAAGTTATTTATGGAAAAGTTGTGCATCTTTTAGTACTTAGTATCGATATGTTAACTAAGAATATGAGAATTATCTTTAAATATAAGTTTTTCAGCGCCAAAGAAATAGTCAGTAGTTAGCGTAACAGTTTGTCTTGTCTGTGTCTGTGATGTGGTTGAAGATATTGTGGGCCATGGTATTAATGTTTTTGTATACAAATTTAAGGGTATTATATATTATAATGTAAGGTATAATAATATAAGGGCTTGTACTATTTTGTCATCATACTGTTGTAGTTTCTCAGAGTCATTGCAAATTCTCCACCCCCGAAATGATAATGAATATGAAATGGATCTCTTTACATAATGTGAATGACAACTGTCTGAATGGAGGTATTGAAAATTAATTGTGGATTAATAACAGAAGTAGTTAGTCTAGTGTCTGTTAAGTCAACGTCTAGAAAAGTAATGTCGTTTAATGATATATTATGAGTAAATTTGAGACTGCTATATGAATTTAGATTCTTTAAAAATATTAAAAGTTATGAATGATTATGTGGCTAAATCATACCTCAATTTATTATTTTTCAATAAGTATAAAATAATTGAAGTCTACCCTACTAGAAACTAACCCACTGGAGAGAAATGACTGAGTGAAATATATACAGCTTTACGCGGCTGTCATAGCTCTCCAAAAGTTAGCCGTGTTGCAAAAGCAATCAATTTTCCCCAGTGTACTTTGTATTATATTGTAGATGAAATAAATTTAATTATAATACATACCCAAATGTACAATGAGATTTTTGTTTCCAGTAAGAGTTTGACCGTTATCATCAGTAAATTTCTCGATGCTGATGTCCAACGTGAAATCATAATCATATGTGAACAACTTCTTTTCAAAATCCATTCTGTAATATAAACACCCAAATTCCCTTTAATATTCTGAACAGACATTCCCTCTCTCACCTTTCATAGTAGGCCTGAATTAGTATCCATATATAACTTATTCATTTCACCATTATTTTCTGTGATTAAACCATATTTTATATAGGTAGGAGAACTTCGCTAAGATTGACGGGAGATTTCGTTACTATCAAGTAATAGGTTCACCGGTTTAAAAGGTTACTGCATCATATTTCTTGTAGAGGTCGTAGTCTCCTTTCAGGCTACGGTTACGAAACGGACGGTTAATTTCACCATATAGAAGCGAGCATATTAAAGTATGCTCGTAATGCAAGATTAAATTCTTCTTTGTCGTAGCTCTTTTCGTAACATCATTTATATACTCGTAGCTGGCACGGTGGGAGCGATTAATACTGTTTGTTGCGAAAGAACAATATATTGATCGACCCCATTCATGGATTTTGTAGGAGTGCTTACCGCTTACCATCACATGCCGTGGTCTCCTAAAACAATAAGTAATTCACTTACTTCCAATCAGTTAGTTTCAAATTTTCAAAACCATTAAACTTTACTTTTTCTAATTTATAGACTTTGTTGTTCACTGTTAACGGTAAAGCCTCAATGACATAAGATTCTATAGGGTCGATGAAATATTCTTTTTGTCCTTTTATCAACCATATCCTGGCCTTGGGTTCTACGTCGTTTAACATACATGCAGTGTCTTTAGGGTCACAGTATGGTAGGTCTTGTACTGAAATTATTAATGAAAAACTTATTTACCTAAGTCTTTTATAACTAAGCTGGTTATACCAACGTGACGGTTCTAGCAAATATTGGCAAAAGCTATCTATGAGATTATAAAATTGAAATATTTTATAAAACGATCGGTGAAAAATATAACTTATAACAACGATATATTTTCATCCCAATTGATTTACATACAACTTATGTATATCTCGGCGATAGAGTACTAATGGTAGCTTTGACTCAAGTTTTCATATTTTCAAGCAGACTTTATAACAGTATCATTAAACTTCCGAAAAAAAAAAAAACTTAAGAGAAATACTCATGAAACAAATTAAAATTTATTGAAAAAAAAAACATTTACAAGGTACTTAATAAAAATAAAAATAACCTAATACATTAATAAAAAAAAATAAAAAAAACCCTAAACCTAAACCATAAATAATAATAATTTTAAAAAAATCTAAAAAAGATATAACAGGACGATAAAAAAAAAATCTTAAAGAAAATACTCATGAAACAAATTTAGTTTTTTTACAATATTTTAGATCTTGCTGAACAAAATTTATACAGATCACCGCTGGTTTTTTAATCGAAATAATAAATATTTTTCTTTTTGTATTGTAATTTTGAAATATTACACAATACATTTTATTTTATTTAAACTGTTTATAGATGGGTTGTTGAGTCTATTCAAAACATCGCGACGAGCTAGCCACTTCTACGGTGTAGACTCATACCATCGACTACGACTACGTGGACGTGCGCCGTAAGGCACACGTGATGATATATTTATATAAATTTTATTTCTTTTTTTATAGTTGTCGCAGCACATTTTTTTTTCTGTGCACGCGACTCAATTAAAAAAGGATAAATTTATTAAAAAAAAAACAATAATGGAGCAGGTTCTATATTATATTAGGTAATATGATTTTCGATTTTATTCTCTCTTTCGGGAAACCATTAAAATATTTTTAGAAAAATATCAAAATTAAATTAATAACAAATTAATTTATTAATTATTAATCAGACTTATGATTGGCGGTTATATATATTTACTCAAAAAACATCTAATGTGGTCATTATTTTAACAACCTTGTTCGAGCAAAGTCGACCTTGCCGTTCTGTTTCAAGGAGCGGCCGGCAAAGTTTTGCTGGTCGCTCTAACAGGCCGACAAAACATTGCCGGCCGCTATTTTAGTAATATCAAACTGGGAAAGTCGGTGTTGAATTTTAGTACCTGTACTTTTCATAATTGTCATTTTAATTAAATTTCTAGTTAATTAATATATATTTTATTTAAATTACTTGCTGGATTTATTTAGATTAGGTACTTGCATTTTTGAGTAAAGCACTATACAACCCTTGGCCCACTATGACTGCTTCGCTGGTCACGCTATGATTACCTCGAGCTAGTCTAGCTACGCTCTAGACCTTCCAGCTTGGCCATCATTGTAGCACTTCTGTCCTCGCTGTAAAGGCCTCGACCTACGGTCTCGGCCTTTATCTCAGCTCGTCCATCAAGTGCTGCACGCTGACCGCGCTGTGTTGGCCTGGAGCTGCGCTATCGGCCATCATTAGAACGACCAGCAAACTAGTCATTACATAGACCGCGGCAGTAATGTACTATTAAATATTATTATTTATCCAGAATATTTAGATTACAGTAAGTATAAGTATAATTTATTTAATATAAATAAGTGTAATTGTTCTATATTTGTTTACCAAATCGTTCCTGTCTTTCTGTCTTAAAGGATATTCAAAAATAATTTGCAAGAAAAAACATAGGTACTAATTAAAATTTATAGTATAACTTACAGCCGCAAACTTCAATTGCGTCACATTTCCAAATCGTAACCAAAGTAATTACCAAAATAGCACTTATAAATTTCCACATTTTAGCCACTACTACAATATTTTGCTAAGGAGGTACTACAACCACATATACTAAAACTTACGTTTATATAGAAAATCTTAGCTGAAAAAAAAAAAGTATAATTTACATAGATTATAATTTTATAGACAAAACTAAAAATAAAAATCGGTATAGCAAACTTTATATTTTGTTAGTTGTCTTCTGTAGCTATACATGACTTTAACAGGTTATACTTTAAGCTAATTTGAGGCTCTACTGATCAAAACTTTTCCCATGAAACCAATATTAAATGTCGCAATGAAAAAAAAATTGACTTCTCTATACAAATTGGAAATATTTTTTGAAACAAAAATACCCCTCCTGTGAATGCCATACGGTTGAATAAACATTTAAAAAATATTGAGTCATCGTTCCATGATCTCTAAGATTTTTTTAAATATTTGAGGATATTTATTACTTATAAATATACCTAACTTTTTATTTACCTAGTTTTATCCCAGTGATGTTTACATCACTAATCTTTTTTATAATGATAAAAATTTAAAGCCATGTGAAGGATTCGAATTGGGTGATCCTTTAGGACCTTTATTATTTAATCAAACATCCACTTCACCCCTACGTCTTCCGGTGCTGCCGCCCTTAAAGCGGAAAATAAAAAATAAAAAAAATATATTATGTTAGTCAAAATTTCAATTTTATAGCATTCGCAGTCGAAACACTTGGTCTAAAAAATTTGCTACTAGATTAGGAAAACTATTAATTGAAAAGTCGGGAGATCATCGTGCCAGGTCATTTTTTATCCAAAAAAATCCAACGCGGCAATGCCGCTAGTGTATTAGGGACATGTGCTTCGGCGGCAACGGAGGATTTTAATGATTTTTTAAATTTAATTTAGCTTCTTATATATTATCATATTTTTGCTTATTATTTAGTTTATAATATTATGTTTTGTTTTATTAAGATATCCTTTTTTTTATTAATTTATTATGTGTTATTAATAACTTTGTGTAAGTATAACATCTAGTACCGTGACGATGGGACTTTATTTTTTTTCAGATTTGGACTTTCAACTTATGTTAACAAATCCAAAATATTTAGTAATAGCATCTATTTAATTATAGTGCTATGGTTAAAATGAGAATCGTATTATAACAATGGATTTGCTACTCTAATGACCAAAATGTTTTTGAATATTTTATTCATAAATCTTAAAGTTTATTATTTCTTTTTCTCGTGGGTAATTACTAATTTATTCAATTTCAAGGCCATAATAATATTTTGATTTAAATTTTTATATTTTTGGGCAGAATGAACAACTATGTAATTATAGTTATTTTTAAGACTGACTGCGACTTTCCGTGGTGTGACCTTATCGATAATAAGCTAGAATATCTTCTTTTAACTTTGGTAGCTTTTTTTTATGGGAGCTCGGCATGTGACCTAACATCTACCTGATGAGCAGTATGAGGGTCGAAGAACAAATGCAACCAACAATTACGATCTATGTTACCGTTGATTGCAACTATTATGACGGTAAAAGTCAAAGTCAAAAATATTTATTTCATGTAAACCTTTACAGGTTGCATAGTCAAAAAAAAACTATATTTAGTATAAGGTCTAAGTGTGCGCTTGGTTAGGCTCTTGCATAGGTACATAAAATAATTAGAAACCAAACCGAACACACACCACATAACCAACCAGTGTAAGACTAGGTGGTTAGCTGGTTCCATTGACCTGTCCATCGTTATCTGCTATACAAAGGTGCCACCGAGCCGACCAACCTAACAGACTATATCTACGCCCCAAAAATCCACTAGAAGTAATAATTAATTGGCTTAAGATGCCTATACACGCTTCATTTAAAGGACTCGAGATTATAAGAAGAAGGAAACACGCAAACAGGTAGAGCATTCCACAATTTATTAGTGCGACAGATATATGAATCACCAACTTTTTTTGTACGCCAATCATCATCGTCTTCATCGAGTTTAGAGATAAAACTTGTAACGAAGCTCGGCATCCTCTTCAAGTTTAGGCTTTGCTTCATACTGTTTCAGCGTATTCCGTTTGAGATGGAAATTCCAAATACCAACTGATAGCTCTACTAAAACTGGACTCTATTAAGCGCCAAACTAAGAGCCTAGTAGATAACGAAACATCCTTTGATCAAGAATGGACTTGATAGCCTGCTTCATACACTTCATTTAGAAAAAGTTGCCTGACATGACAAGACATTTTTTTAATTTTTTTTATTGGAGCACGGATTGTGGCTTTGTGTCTACCTGGTTGTGGGCAGACCTACCAGGACCAGATGAGTAAGTCCATGAATGGGGTCAATCAATAATTCTTCTTAAACAACGTTGATTGCTCCCACTATGCCGGCTAAATGATGCGATAACGAAATAGGCGGCGACAAAAACGAATTGCATTTCGAGTATATTTTAATATATCGTAACTCGCTGCCTTATCGTTAAATAAACCATCCATTTCGTAACCGCACCCTGAAAGAAGACTACCACCTGGACAAGAAATCGATGCAACTAATACTCCCTCTTACCTTAAGAGTCGTTTTCTTTTCCTTGGTAATTCGCATGATCGTCCCCTCCGTTCCTCTGTCAATAACCTTCCAAAAATCCCGTCACACGTCTCTTCCAAATATTCAGATTCGTTTACGATGTCAGCTGCTCGCCAGTGGAATTTGCTTCTTCTGACTATAAGATCAGCCCCTTCCATCGGGGTGTTTAAACGCTTGCTCACTGCTCATTATCTGAACGCTTAAACCAGATCCTCGTGACAATTTTTGTTTGGTATGGTATGTATGTTTATGTATTACATTTATTATATTATATACAGTATTTAAGTAGTTTAAGTATTGTTATGCATCATTGTTAAAATTATATGTATATCCTTCTATCGAAAGTTCCGCACCCTAAGCATATTTCACTCTCTCAAAGGTTAGCTGGTAGAAAATGCCTAAGGCATTAAGCTCGCCTATGTACAATTTTGTGCAATAAAGAATTAAAAATAAAATAAATAAATGCAATAATCTCCTGAAAACCAGTGAACCCAAAGACTAAAACCGAAACATGACTAGGTTACTTGACAGTTTTTGCATCTTTATGGGCGGTGATAACGAGACCGGTCTGTCGGCCTAACGAAGTTATAGAGACCTTCCTCCCACCTAAATTTATACGAGTTAGGACTAATTTATTATACGAGTATTTCCATATTCTTGAAAATTTGTTATTATTTATTTAAAATATTAACAAATAAATAATTTAATAATTTTATTGAGGTTTAACAAAAAAATTTTTGAGGGAACAAAACCTTAATTTTTATTTAGGTAGGTAGTAGGCTGAACACGAATGCCGCGTCAACCACTGCACTAGGCAAGCTTATGTGGCAGATGGTGGCGAGAGTGCGCGTGATGATAATATAATTATTATTTATTGTTAAAAATGTAATAGGTCATCTGAGTTAAAAATAAAACATGATAAAATTAAGAAATTGAAGTAACTGTTGCGTAGTTTTTAATTCACTTCAAAAAAGGGTAGGTTCTATGTTTCTCCGTCAATCGAGGGAAATCCTCAAATTTCAAAGGCACGTACAATGTTTTTCAGATATTTTTATCTAAAATAATCAGATATTCCTGTATAATGGTGCACTTCCAAAGTGGTCCCCTTGGAACCAAGTCAGGATTTGATGGTGGAATCCGGGGAAATCGAGAGAAACCCTTAAATTAGGCACTTACAATGTTTTTCACAAATTTTTATTATGTCAAAGTATCGAAAAACTCTTTGACGACTAAGTATAGTATAAGTATAGTATGGTGGCAAAAACTTAGGATTTACCATAATATTTGCTTAAAATCATCGTATCACTCTAAAAATGTGAAATAAAAACTTTTTAACAAAAAAAATAACCGACTTCAATAACACGAAAAAGTAATAAATAATGAATATTATTTCGTGTTATTGAACAAGTGTTATTTAGTTCTACTTTTGAAGTTGGCACCGCTTAATAAAATAATTGCCATTTAAATAAATGTCTGGCCACCACCACTACCACCCTAATGTGTCATATGGATGGCACACAAATGTAGGTATAGCTTCAAAAATCACACCTAATATTGATAACTTAGTGCCGACTTCATAAAGTAGAATCCGTACGGACTAAATAACACTTATAAATATTCATTATTTTATACTTTTTAGTCTTTTTGAAGTCGGTTTTTTTGTTAAAAAGTTTTTATGATATAACTGTTTAGGAAATGTGTGTATTTAATACAGGACCTATAAAATGAAATTGTGATCGTGGAGTACCTAAATATATTTTGTATTATTATATCTAATTTAATACCATGCGTATTGCAGAAACAAGCTGTCAAGAGAAACAGGAATAGGCGGCTTAGATCTGAATCTTATGAATCCAGAGTATGTGGTGTAACCACAATTATGCAGTAAGTTAAGGTTATTTCAGGAGTGTTTAGCATACATAATAATGTGTTTATGTAAATAGCGGACTGACACAACTTATGCTAATCGGCTTCGCAGCGCATCCTGTTCCATATGCAACTAATTTATAGCTTCATCAGCCCTATGTAGGTTACTATAGCTATACGAATAAAACTGCATTGTTTATATTACAATTACGATTTTCAGAAACATTTACATCGATTCCTGGTTGAGGTGGTCTCCAGTTACGAAGTTACTAGTGGGAGTAGGAGTGAGTCGTTAGTTTGATGTTAATAATAAAATAAATAAAAATACGTTATTTCATTTAAAAAAAAACATAATGAAACATCACTGGGTTGGGGTCAGCTTTTAGGTAAGGCACCACTTATGTCAGCTGGTTCCGCACTTCCAAACATAGTAGGTATTCACTATATGAGTGATTCTCATTCATATTTAATATTATAGTAAAATTATCTAATTTATTCTGGGACGCCACCTGTGTGGACACTGGACAAAATACGTCCACGTGACTTCAAGTTCCTCCGTTGCTGCAGCTCTGCTAGACTAAAAATAAAATAAACCAGAGACACAAAAAAATATGTACAAATTATAAGATTATTAATCATACAAACTATTTGCAAAAATAATTAATGGAGTAACGTTTGGTCACTTCTTAAATGAAACCCATATATATATAGGTACCCATAGCACTTGCTGCGTTTCCGGTTGGATAGCTATGGATACTTTTTGTCCTAAAAGAAATCCTGATTTCGGATAACCGGTCTATCCTCTAAGTCTTTTACCCAAAGAAAGATCCTATTTTTTCCAACGAATATCCTTGAAAATAAATATAATATAATGACTCTAAATATTTTGGGTATAAAGGCTTCGGTAGATTTTCAATTTTTTTTTTTCATTTATAATTTAAAATATAATTTTTAATTAGTATAATATTGTAAATACAAAACATTGATAACCTATTTAGAAAAACATTATAAATATATAGGGTGAATTTGAAAGGTTGTACATTGAACTAATACCTACGAGATAATTTTGGCTTCCCCAAACAAATTGGTCATTTTAACATCACAAATTTGTATGGAGAAGGCAATTTGTCATTTTCGACACCGGGTTCCATGGGAAAAATTGTTCGATTTGATCAATAGAACCTCATGTTAACCCAAAGGACACATTTTAAATTCACCCTGTACAATACAGCAAGGATTTCACTATAATCATAATACTTCTTTATTGCTTTATTATTGCTGCCGAGATTCTTAAAAGCGCAACAAGCGCTAGTTTAGTGCAAATACTGTTGTTAAAAAAAAATATTTTAATATAATATTCTTATTAAAATATGCAAGGTACTTTTAGATCTAAAATATGTGACCTCTTTTTGTAATTTGAAGGCTTTACTTGTTATAACAATTAATTTCATTAAGGACGCTGCATTTGCTATCGCGAAGTCTGCGTTCTCCATACAGAATAAACTTTCGCAATTCCATTATTTCTCCTCTTCTGTACCTATGTCGTAGAATTACCTAAAATAATATTTTAGTCGGTCAACTTATTAATTTTTTATTTTTTTCATTTTTGAAATCAGAAAAAAACTTTTTATTATTATTAATAATACAAAAGTAGAGCCCTTAATAAAAAACTTTTCGTTTTTTATTAAGGGCTCTACTGGATATTTGAAATAGTAGAGAAAGTAATATAGAAATAAGAAATGTTATGATAAAAATATAATAAAATAACAAACAACAAAAATATAACTATAACCAGTTTAAATATTCTATTAATCCAAGTGGTCTTAAACCAAAAATATTTTACGCGCATAAATTGACGACAAATAATATGCAGATCATGTTTTATTAATAGACCCAAAATTTTTCCCCCAACTATGACGTTAATAAGCTCGGCGTACTTTGTACTGTTAATATAAAAAAGGCTTTACAAATAAAATTATGCTAGATAGCTAAAATAGTATAAAAACGTTTAGCGTGGCATTATTTATAGTCCAAGAGCTTTTAGACAATTTTGAGTACGTATTCTAAACATCCTAATACCCCTTCTTACCTAAAATCTCGATTTATTTTCCTCTGTGATTCTCACGATCGTCCTCTTCGCTCCTCTGTTAATAACTAATTAAAGATCCCGTCCCACCTCCACGAAATATTCCGATTCTTTTACTGTGTCAGCTGCTCGTCAATGTAATTTGCTTCCTCTGTGTATAAGACAGGCTCCAACCATCGGTGTATTTAAACGTCTACTCACCACTCATTATCTGAATAAGTAACTGCCTATTTTTCTTTTAGCATTTTCTGTTTTGATATGTACTATATGTATTATATTGTATGATTTATATAAGTAGTATATTATGTATATTTAAGTATTTATATGTAATATTTAAGTAGTTTATATACTATTCGCTATATGTCTTTTAAATTGTTATTTATTTATTTTTGCACCCTATGCATAATCTTCCACTCTTTCAAAGGTTAGCTGGTAGAAAATGCCTAAGGCATTAAGTTTGCCTATGTACAATTTTGTTTTGTAATTTTGTGCAATAAAGGATTTTAAATATTTTAAATAAATATTGTAAAACACTTATTTAGCACTTTAGCACACGTATAGTCACGAAATCAAAGACTTGGGGTGTGTTTTTTGAATGTCAGCGATGACTTTGATATCACCAGTGAGAAAAATATCACCGATGACTAAGATTTATCAAAAGTCCTTTCATAATACATTGCTTGGTTTTTTAAGAAAATATAATAAATTTACTACTATTAATTATTATGATAACATTTAAGGAGGTGACGAGGGATCAGAAAATGTGCCCATAGCACTAACTGCATTTCCGCGTTGTATGGCCATTGATATTCGTTGGCCTAAAAGAAAACCTGAACGCGGATCCCCTGTTACCTGTTTAAGCTTTTTACCTAAAGACAATATAAAGGATTTTGCGGACTTAGACCAAGTACCCATTGTCTCGACAATGAATGGGACAAAAAAATAGGAATTTGAAATTTGAGTGTATTTGATATTTTTTTTTATGGCATAGGCTTCAGCGGCAAATCCGGCCGATTTGGAAGACCCTGAGGTATACGAGGGAGCCAGAGTGTCCACACATGCAGCGTCCCATAACAGACACTTTCCGTCTTGCCAAGGAATGAGAGAAATGCCATCGACGCGTTTTCCATCATTCGTGAACAAGCCGGAAGGCTCGAGGCTGCTCGGAATTTCTGCTGATAATAAAGCTGATTTTATAATAGAGTTGAGAGCTGCATGTCTGGATATTCTTCCTGCAGATCTACTGCAACTTAAACCGTGGTGGCCATTAGATTGAACTGCACTGCCACAGTTACAGGAATGAGGGTGACTAATTGAAGGCCGAGACCTAGCCTGAGGCCTATGGTAATTCGAAGAGAGTTATTATCTAAATAAGAACCAAAAGAGGGAGATGGGATTGCGTGAAGCCAAAGGCCTGCTTCTGGCTGAGAAACTGTGCGCAACCTTGCCAGATCAGTGCATAATGATGTGTGCAAAAGATCAGTAAAAACGGTTTTAAAAATAATATTATCCCAGGCATGTTGACACGATGGGTCTTGTGGCGGAGAAGAGTTTAGGCTTTTTAAATCCCAGGCAGATTTAGCCTCATCAAGGTATGAAGTCTCTAACGAAGTATCCATAGATTTAGAGAGAATAAAAGATACTAGATTAGACACTCCATAAGATGACGAAAGGAATCCCGGTAAGCATATGTCTCGAGCCCACCTCAATCCAAGTCCACCAGAGTTGATTGGTAAAGATGATTGACGCCACTGAAAATTGTTTAAAGAAATATTAAAGATTGATTCTATAGAGGATTTAATTATTAAATCATACTCTTCTAAAAGGTTTGGAAATTTAAAAGCTGGAATAGTTCTTAAGGAATAAATAATTTTTGATACCGAAAAACAATGTTTTAAAAGGGTATATGCTACATAAGAATTCAAGTTATTTAAATAATTTACAAATATTTTTAAATTATTTAAACAAGTGGTTAATTTTTCTTCAATGGCGTCGAACATTATTGGAGAACCTAATAGACAAAAGTCGACATTAAAAATAATTTTTAAATTGGGGAGAATATTAGAAAATGATAATAAATTTTGAGAATCAACCGATTTACACCCGAAAAGTTCACATTTTAAGGTATTGAAAGTTAGACCTAATTCCTTAAAACTTTTAACAAGTTGTTTTAAATTAAAAGTTCTATATTTGAAAGTTATATGTCAAGTCACTCGTATTAATATCATAGGTATGATATTTTTAGTTACCCGATGACATTCAAAAATACGATCTTTCAAAAATCGCACTACTGGCTGAATTGTATTGGGGCATTTCAACTATTTATTTCAAAATTTTTTAAGGAATGTTATTTTAAATGTAATATCTGTTTCAATAATAAAGAAGAAAAATAAAGTTAGATAAATAACTAAATATAGTTTAGCCAGTGCTATGGTAGATTTACAATTTTCTAACAATTAGGCGACTTTTATGACTTATTATATATCTGACATCCATATAATTATGCTATATACTTACTAAGAGTAGTCCATTTATATTGGTTGCATAGTAGTTGGTATAAATTTGTAATTTTATTAACATTTAAATAATTATTTTGAAAAACCGCAACCAATACCACATTTGTGTGGCTTAATTGCTTAAACAAATTATACAATTCAGATTGCATGTTAAAGGATTATCGTCATTGGAACCCCCCTTTCTTATTTATCTTAGTTAAATAATTTACAACATGAAAGACAATTTATTAATAGTTGGCTAATTTTTGCACCAGGCTTAACTATACTCTTTACTTTATATTTGATTCCTAATAGAGGTTGCAAAATTTGACGAACACCTTTTCCTTCTTCAATAATTAATACATTTTGAATATCATTCTCTCTCTTATTATTTTCATATTTCAGTTTTTCCATATTCATATTTTCCACATTCATGATATAAGACAATAGGTGAAAGCTATATATATTAAGTAGTTCTTCTCATTGGACTGTGTGTATTATGTTGTCTTGAGTTGGTTTATCCACTGAAAGATTCAATATTGTTTGCATGTTAGATATTTTATTATTTTTCCTTGGAGTTGAGTTAGTACTCCTTTTATAAAACGGGCATCGCTGTATACATATGACCAAATTTTACTTTTTTAAGTTCATTATTTTCTAGCATTAATCGATCTATTTCCAAATGGGCTGTTTCCAATTTTTGTTTTAAAAATAATATTTCTTCCTTCATCTGTGAGTTTTGCTCTAAGGGCGCGCTCGGCAGGCTTCTAGCAGTAGAACCTTTCAACCACCTGAAAGGTTCTACTTTAAGCTCTACTGATCAAATCTGCAGTTATATGTGGTGGCCGAATATATACGTGGTGGCCGAGTTGGTTAGATTACCACTTAGATCCCTGATTCAAACCCCGGTTTATGAGTTTTTTATATTACACCACTATAGTGCCTCGGAGAGCATGTTAAGTGGTCGGTCCAGTTTCAGTATATCAACTTGTGAAACTGTTAATAGATGGGTTATTGAGTCTATCCAAAACATCGCTAGCTACGTGTTCGGTGTAACTCAAACCATCGGCTACGACGAGGTGGGATTAAAAACCCCTCCGCTGGGTACCCTGGGGCCGTCTAGGCGGTCTCGGGCGCCGGAAGGCACCCGTGATTATATATATATATGTATTAATAATAGTTGTTTATGGTACACATAGTACAAGCCTAGAGGTTAGTTTGTGACCCGAGCAATATGTTGGTATATTCCTACATTTTATTATACATATATTCGTATATTTATACTTAAGTAACAAGATTTAGTAATAGTCATAAATTTTGCAAGCTCTGAGCTTATGCAATTTCTGAGATATTTGCGTCAGAACTGTGCATGTATCGGAACTATTTCAAACAGCTCTAAAATATGGCTCGCACTTCAGTTTAACCTAACTTATTAGACAAAACATCCTGCTTGAGAAATTTGTAAGTTAGTTCATAGGCATTATCTTTTGGCACATCATATTTGGCACGTTTTTCTGTATGTTTGTCATGGCCTAGTTGTTTATGAAATATAAACAAAGGTTTGACTGGTAGAGAATGCCTAGCGCCATTGAGTCCGCCTTTGTATTTTATGCAATAAAGATTTAAATAAATAAATATGAAATTAATTATAAATATATTATTTTAAGGAATCCTTGATTGTTTTTGGTCACTCCTTTAATTATTTTTGGCGATAGTTAAATAATAGTGTATTATATTATTATTGTTTGTTTTTTTTTAAAAGCGGCCCCAGCCCAGTGGTTAAGTCACTGCGCGACTGATAACAAGGTTTTTTTTTTTTTTTTTTGTAGAGGTGCGGGAAAATCTTCAAAAGACTTACCTCCGGAGGAGTTATGCATTGGCTACCCAAGTCATAATTCCTCCGGAGAGTGTGGGATTGTACCCACTAAAAAAACCGCACCCCTTTTCGTTGTATCCTCTGACGTGAGGAAAGTCAGAGATATTTTGTACATAATATCTTTCTTATCATTTTATATGTTCATCATTATATAACATTAAAATTACCCTTATCACTATTATTATTTTTATCAATTATTAACCAACTATTATACTACTTACTTTTATATTACTATACATTATTATTATCATTATTACATTTTCCTTTTCTTTTCATCGCACATATTAGCTTTCCTAAATTCACTAGTGGCATATCTCTTATATAAATATAATTTCATATGCTGTAGTGAAAGCTTCTATCCTTTATTTTTCTTTCCTACCTTCAATGCTATAATTTTGCAAAACCCTAATAAAATGTCTCGCGTATTCTTATCCGCCATTAATGCACTCATCGTCTCTCTCCGAATTACCATTCCCATTTACATTTCTACCTCGAATCTTTTCCTTCCATATATTGGGCATTCTATGACGACGTGCAGCGCACTTTCGTCAATGGTAGGATCACAGGGACACGCCGGACTCCCCTTGCACTTGAACCGGTTCAGATACTCGGAGAATCCACCGTGTCCCGTCAATACCTGCACAGTCACTGGATCCAGGTCCAGTTTCTGAATGAGAGGGTAAGCTAAGATAGCGTGTAACTGGTATACAGTAAGAAAGAACAGATTGTACTAGGGCTATATACAAATATTGTACTAGGGCTATATACAAATATTTCAGAACTTAAACATAAGAAGCTTTATTGGGATCCATAGAGTCTTTTTTTTTATATACCTAGTTAGAAAAAAGCGGCCCCAGCCTAGTGGTTAAGTCACTGCGCGACTGATAACAAGGTTAAGCAGATGACAACAAGGCCGGCCTGGGATGGGTGACCGCTTTATACAACGAGGCTATTTCATCATAAACACCGCAACAAGCTCGCCACTTGTTAGGTGTTGCCTCCGAATACCATCGGCGAAATGAGGATGGGTTAATGCCTCCGCTGGGACCCTGAGGCCGTTTAAACGGTTCTCGGGAGCCAAATAGGCACCCGTGATGTTATTTACTTATTTAAAAAATCACTTTGTTAAAAATTGTACCTATATAATAACTATTTCTATGTACTTTTACCTGAATAAACATATTATTATTAATATTATTTAATTTAAAAAAAATAAAAAATAATAATAATAATCTTATAATTTGTATATATTTTTTATTATTTGGTATGTGTAGTCTTGTTTCTGTTCTACATGATTCTATGACATACTACGTACTATGCGAGTATGTATGTAGCTTTGGGCTTAGATTGTGACGAGGGAAATGTGTGAGAAATATAATACTAATAAAATTTTTTTACACATATGTCCCTGGTCAAACTAACCTAAGCCTGTACCATTGAAATATGTGTAAAAATATATTATTATGTACCAGAAACAACGATACTAACACATACTATATTTTATAAACCATGGAAAACTGTACAGAAAAGCGTACTAATATTACTTTGAGTTAATCGAACCCACGACCTCAGGATACAACACCAACGACGCTAGACCACGGAAGCGGTCCTATATCTAATATCTTACATAATATTATTATCAAATGTTTGATAATTTATTTCCATTGTAAATTTAAAATCCTTTAAAATCACTTTTTCTACGTATAATATTTTATAGGTTTTATTATTAGCTTAGACTAGTTATTAAAATATCTAGACGTATAAAAAATCAGGGTTAAACAAGCATCTCGTAAACTGGCTCAATCTTCAGACTCTCTTAATATTAACTGAAACATAAATTGCTTCAATTTAGTTAAAATTTAATTAAAGTTTGATGCTGAATTTATAAAACTTATAACCTAGTTTATTTTGCTAAAATAATCTTACGTAAGTTTATTAAATGTTTATGTACGATAGGCATTACTTTTTTAGACATTCAGTACGTCTTGACGCCCATACAAACGTACTTTCAATACTACAATTGGTCAATGATATTATAATATAAAAAGAGGAAATATCATTGCAATTGGGCTGTTAGTCAAAATTCAATTTGTATTTTGTAAATTTTAAATATTAGATTATGCTGAAATAAATATACCCGTTTCTGTATTATTGTATTTTCATTTTTCTCATTAGTATTTTTTTACTACTTATAATTTACTTTTAACTATTTTTAATTTATTAACGACCCATTTTTGAAATATTTGAGAAATACTGAAAAATTTGTCATTTTAAGAATTCAAGGCAGAATTAGTCCACGGGCCCACATATAAGTGATTTCAGAGATTAATAACAGGCTGAAAGTTTATACTCAGCTTCGTTTTGACGAGACACCCAACTTTTATCATTGGACCAAATTCTGACAGTGGGAGGAAAAAGCGCGATAGGGAGCGAAACACGTCGATTTGATAAGTGTCCTGATTTGGTCGGTTTAAAAAAAACTGTCACAGATTAAAAGTATAAATCGGTATGAACAATATGGATGTGCCCTGAGGACTAAATTAGTTAAAAATTCAATTGTTCAGGTACGAGTATATTATCAATTATACCCAAATAATTTAGTTTATAATACCGGGTTGTTTAAAAATCTTTAAAATTATACTATTCAGTAAAATATTTTTTAAATATATTTTGCACGCCATCTTGTTTTGGAATATAAGGGATATACTAAACAACTCTTACACTAACGTGTACCCATATTCTGGCAAATACATTAATCATTAATAAACAGCCATATATAGGGTGGCTGGCAGAGACTGCATGCGAAGAGCGGAGTGGTGTGTTTTGGGAGAGGCCTATGTCCAGCAGTGGACTGCCATAGGCTGATGATGATGATGATGATAAAACAGCCATATAAACCCTATATATATATATGTCGGGCCATACAAACCCTAAATAAAATGTGATACCAAAAAAATATAAAACTACAACTATACAATACAAAGTTCATGTCCATATTATTCTTTCAGATTTACGTTTGATGTCAACTTGAGTGACAGCATTTTTTTTATTATTTACTATCAAAGGAGGTCCAAACCTCAAGCTGTAACAGCCTTAAATGCGCATACGCTTTTTTAGAAATATCGTACTTTAAAATTGATTTATAATTATAAAACTTTGAATAAATGAAAACACAAAAAACACGGGTATCCATTTGTTTTTATATTTATTGATAATCATAAATAAAAATAAGAGGTAATGTTGTGGATTGCACGTATTAATATTTATGTTGTGGGTAATAAATGATTTTGTATTATGATTTCCAAAAAAATAAGAAAAATCTGTATTAAAAACAAAACCCAACACAGAAATAATATATTAATTATTACAAAACCAATAGATTATTACTTTTAAATCTGTTACAAATTAGTCGAGTATTACCGGAATTGCATTCGCGATACAAATGCAATGTCTTCACCATGATTTACTTAGATGTCTTTTAACTTTAAAATAATACTTTATTACCTACATCTTTCAAATGGAAAAAAATCTACAATATAAAATACTTTATTAAAGCTAATTTTGTAAACTAATGTTTGATTAGGTACTCTGAAAATTATTATTTTAGATAAGATTTGTAGAATAATTTCTCAAATAAATTAATTAAGATTTTTTCTAATCCTGATTTTTTAATTAATGAAGGTACCTAACCGCCAATTAGAAACGAAGTCATGTTTTGGTTTTAGTATGTGGGTTCACCGGTTTTCAGGTGCCTAAAATAAATAATAATATAAATATAGATAAATAGAATAAAGAAGCAAGGATATTAATATAGACTCGTAAATTCGTAATGCAAATTCGTTTTTATCGCCGCCGATTTCGTAATCGCATCATTTAACCGGCATAGTAGGAGCAATAAATATTATTAAACAACATGTATAGATTGTACCGATTCATGGACTTTCTACTAGTCTACTTACCATCAGGTAACTACATATTTCAGCAGTAATTATTAAACGGAGTAGTAGTTTAATATAGGTTTTATTTATAAACACAAAAAGAAAATTTACGTAGTTTTTCTTATGAATTAAATTACAAACGACAACATGACCATACCATTTTTTTATAAATACATTTTATAAAAAAAAACCTTCCTAAACTCATTCTTTCTCAAGCCTTTTACGATAAAAAGAGAAAAAACTAATACCTTTGAAAAAACTTCTATAAACTCACCAATGTAGTGGCAATTTGTATGCGAAAAAAGTACTTAATTCGCATAATTTATGCAAGCATCGACCTCTTGTCGAATTTTCTCCGACGAAAGCCTTATTAAATTCCAGCACTTCATTTACATAGAATCCCCTAATCTAGCGAAAGGCTGCTCCGCTAATTATTCTGAAACCACTTACTAGTTGGTTAAATTCTTTTTTTAGCATGAAAACATAATATTTATTAAATAAAAAAACTTTGTGAGCACAGTAAACTTGGAACTTCACTAGTGTACTGTCGGCCAAAAATATGATCTACCACGCTATGGTGGAAGTTTATTTGCACGTCATAAAATAATAAAGAAGATTTCGGAATATTCTGACAGTTAATGCTATCTTTATCATGTCTTGTACTGACTAGCGATATTTTGATAATGAACTTGAAGTTTTTTCAACCTTTTTAAACCATTTTCATGGCCGACTGTACAGTACCCTTAGTGTGAGTTTTCTAACTATAACTTTGCGTTTGAGTTAACTAAAATTTGTATGGGAAATGGTTTAGCGCTCCAAGCGGAAATTTTACGAACTAGAAATGCTGTCGTGTGATTGGTCAAAATGTTAACGCGGTAGTATAGTTAACGCGAAAGTAAACGTTAAAAAAACTCACACTAGGGTTACTGACCTAGTCAAGTATACTACTGGATCTTTAATTATAATTTATGTATTTTATTATTATAGTGTATTATGTACATTTACTGTACATTATTTATTTATGTTTATAGGTATTTATTTGAGTATGTATTACCTACTGTTTGTGTTAAATATTATTTGAATGTATAGAAAATATTTAAGTTTTTTTTATTGGACCTATCTAACTACTTAATGTTTATTTGTTCCAAAGGTTTGACTGGTAGAGAATGCCTAGCGGCATTAAGTCCGTCTTTGTACTCTTTTTGTGGAGTAAAGTTTTTAAATAAATAATTGTTTTCTTGTCGCGGTGATAGGTCACCTTTCAGGGTGCTATTACGAAACTGGCTGTCCATTTGGCGAAAAAAAATGTTATTAATTAAAGTAGACTAGTATAAGCCTATGTCGTTCCCCATTTCGTTACCGCATAATTTAGCCGTCATAGTTGCAGCGACCAATGCTGTTACAGCAACTATGTATTGATCGGTCCCATTCATGGACTTTTTAGGTCCGTCTTAATAAATTATAATATATATTATTCCAAGGAGATGTCACCTATTGTCAAAGTTCATGAAAGTCTGAAATTATCTGAAATTACATAATATGCTTTTTATGTACGTTTATATTTTATCGAAGCAAGACGACAATGTTTTTATACAAATTTAAATAAAGAACAAACAAGTTTAATTAAATTCCAAAATCGAATACTTAATCAATCAGTAAGCCGATTCAACAGAAGAAGTAGTATTTTGTGTAAGCGCTTGGAAACAGCTGCTTGGCTTGATTAAGCTATAAATAAGCTGGCTGAATATGAAACAGCTAGCTGCAGGAGGCGGTTTAGCATAAACAGCTGTTAGCTTAACATGAGCTATGTACAGTTAGCTGCTATTCCGGAAAATACAATAGTTTCTTTAATATTTTACTTGCAAGATTTATTGATAGTAGTTTGTCCCTTGATTTAAAATAAAAGCTATACCTAAGGCCCGGTTGCTGGTACCTAACCTTACATTAATGTAGCGGTTAAATATTATTCAGGAATAATGTTTTTTTTTGTTATAAAAATATAAAACGCACTTTCAGCAACTCGGGATAGCTCTTGCCTTATGCCCGATTTCACCAATGATCCCTAACTTTAAAGGAGCCCCTAAATAAGAATTTTGACATATTTGCTATGACACAACTTTGTTACGGGCTCCCTTAGAGTTGGTGAAATCGGACATCAGTCTACAAAATTTAAAAGTTCGCGACGAATTTAAAGACTTAAAAATTAAATTACTGTTAAGGTAGGTTTTGATAAGTTTTTAATTAAATATATAAATAACTAGCTGACCCACTTCGTCTGCACACGCAACAGTTAGAAGCTCTTAAAAGGAACAAATTTTCCCCGTTTTCCCAATATTTTACATTGATGCTTTGCTCCTATTGGTCGTAGCGTAATGTCATATAGCCTATCTAATTCTTAGAGAAATGAGCTATCCAATACTAAAAGAATTTCCGAAAACGGTTCCGTAGATCCAGCGATTACCTTCTACAACTTCACAAACTCACAAAGTTTACCTCTTTATTATATAGATATAGATAATGTGTAGGACGTTTCATATAATAATGCCCACAAACTAAGTTACACGCATTTAGTTACACCCAAAAAAACTATGTTTCTTAGTTACACCCAAAAAAACTATGTTCCTTAGTTAATATACAAATATAAACTAAAGGCTATAAATATAAATGTTTTTTTTTATTTTTTATAAGAGCTCAGCATGTGACTTTGCATCTACCTAATGTTAAGCAGTATGCAATGTCCAGGAATGATAGCAACAAGCGGATGCATACAGGTGCACCGCTGGTTGCCATCATTATGCCGGCTTAAGATGCCTGTTCACGCTTCGTTCAAATGACTCTTGGTTATAAGAGGAAGGAAACACGCAAGCTGGTAGGGCATTCCACATTTTAATTGTAATGTTAAAGCAATTCAATCGAATATATTATGTTCTATATCTGAGAAGATATACATAGGCATTATTCTTTTCTGGTCCATAATAATCCTTGCATTTCGCAAGCAATGTTTTGAACAAGCTACATGAGTTTTTGGCTAAGAGGGTAGACCTACTGACAACTTTGTGAGAAGGTTTGAAATCATCCACAATTTTAGTTTAGAACCTAAACAATTTGGCAAAAACAGAATATTCATTAGGGGTAAATTTAATTATTTCTGTACAAGGGAATTACAGAGCTTTGTCTAATTTACATAAGATTTAAAGCTGAAAACACATTCTATTCTATTTGCCCCCTTTCGAAACCGAGTAGATAAAGTGAAGTTTAAAGGACACGAAGTTTCTGCGTATCGTCTAAAAGAGGTCTAAGATAATTTTCAACGCCTTCAAATCGGTTTTTGTCATAGAAATACAATAATATTAATATGTAGATATACACTACTAGTACGACTGGGTTAAAAAAACGTGTCAAATTTTAGAATGAAAAACAAAGAAAATTTTAGTAATCCCCCGCGTTTTGTAATTAATATTATGACTGTAAAATTTTATTTTTCGTCAAAGCACCATTTTTATCTTTGCCCAACTTTTTACAGGTATTAATTTATTCCTATTCTTACATTACCTAATTATATTTTCGTATTATAGGATTGAATTAATTAGCAGTCTGTATGTTATTGGTCAATATAATTAAACTATGTACTTGGATTTACTTACAAATTATTCATTTCTCCTTATATTATTTTATGTAAATATATTATTTATCTTGCTATATGCAACTATATGCATGCACTTGCATATGTATATATATATAGGTGTGTAGGTGTGGTTTCGGGGATATATACACTACTTACTTTATAATGTTGCCTTTGTCATTTAAATTCAACACAAACAGCTTTTGGTATACACACATTTGTTCTAATAGATACACACATCAGAAAAACATACTTTATATACCTACACAATACTACTTCACATATGTATACTTATTTTAGTTCGCATGCGCACTTTTGTTATTAGGTATTAATAAAAATTCAAAAAAAAAAAAAAAGAGCGGGGTCTACTGGCACAGGTGTTCTATATACCTAAAAGTAGATCCCAAAGCAACTTTGTATCTAGTTATAAGCATTTGTTACCTAATAAATAAATATTTCATATTTCATAATCTTCCAAAGGTTAGCTGATAGATAATGCCTAAGGCATTAAGCTCGCCTATGTACATATCATTAAGCTTTTTTTAATAAAGAATTTTTCATTCATGCATTTCATTCATTCCTGTATTTAAAACACATGGTGACTTTCACATGGGGCCTTAGCACAACAGCATCGATAGGCTCGATAAATTGACAAAATCGATTTATATCGATTTTATGAATGAATGTTCATTCATAAACTTCATTTTATCAACTGTCGAATTATATTGATGTAGTTATGCTAAGCCCCATGGTAAAAAATCGCGACCATATATACATTGTGTATTAGACCGTATACTAAAAATTCAGGTCCCAAGTTCAATCTCCATGTCTACCAATAAGTACATTTTGTGTTGTACAAGCTGTCGGTTCCAGTTTCATTATAGCAACTTATGTAACAATTTCATACAAACACCGCGACCAGCTTGCCACTCTTCCGATGTAGACTCAGAAAACCATTGGCTAAGTGAATAAAAATGCCCCGCTGGGTACCCTGAGGCCGTCTAGATGGCGACATTAGGGACCCATGATGGCCTAGTACTATAAAATAGATCATAAAATAAATTATTCAATATTATTATAATATTATTTTAGCTCAAGAGATATAGATTATATTAACATATAGCAAAAGAAAACCATTTATTCTATTGTATATTATACTTCAGATTATGCGTAGGCCACCCATGGATTTTCAGGCTACAGTTCTAAAAATTTTCAAGATAGTTATATGAAAATATATATATACCAGCACGCGTGCCTTTTTGGCTCCCGAGATCCGTTTAAACGGCCTCAGGGTACCCAGCGGAAGGATTAACCCATCTTCATTTCGCCGATGGTATTCGGAGACAACAGTTGCTTGTTGCGGTTCTTATGATGGTATAGCCTTGTTGTATAAAAGTCATATGAAATTAACTAAAACTAAACTAAAATTGTCACGCCTTTTTCCCACAGGAATAGGCAGAGACAAGGGAGTGCCATCTACAACGATCCTGGCATAACTCTCTCGCTACCTTCACATCCACAACTCTCTTCATACAAGCTCTACGGTTATGGGCACTACGGATCCAAGCTACATAAAAATAAAATAACAATACCAAATTATATGAAATGAAGTAGATTTATTAAGATTTATATTACATCTATTATCTTTCTAACAATTTAACATCCACCCTTTCTGTTTCGTTGTATAAACTTGGTTCGGGAAAGGCTGGACTTGAGATTTACGACGCTAAACTTAGAGTATGTCTTAATTTATGGGTCCAACTTTCTTGAGCCGTAAGTAACGCGCTTTATTTTAGCAAATTCTAAGTCACGATAACTAAGTACGGGACGGTTGTGTATTAATTAGTGAGATTGTATTGTTGTGTGGGTAAGGCTGCCATTAGTTCTTATCTTAATCATTATGCGGACAGCCGCTTGTATATAATTAAATTAAACTTCGTGTGCGTATTACTTTAGAAAAAAACCTATTTGCTTTTGGTTTTAATAGGTTAGTTTTTTATCGCTCTAACACAAATAATTCGAATTTGAGAAACTAACGGAAATAAAAAAGTTTATTTTGTTCCAAAAAATAATACAATATGGCTAGGAGATTTGTTTTTCAGTCTAATGAAGCAGTTTTAGTTTAAAACAAAATCGGCCCCGAGACTCCTTTGAGAATTTTTCGCTATCCCTTGTAGTTTAGGATATCGCGTATATTTCTAAACAACTCGGCAAAATAATACAACTTAACACAATATACAATAAACAAGATTAACATAGATAATTAGAAAATAGATAAAAATCAAAATGGGCCCTCAGCTCAGCATAGGCTGTGGCAACCTTAATTGTAGCGCTGATTTCAGATGACACACTGCAGTGTTGCGGTGTGAACTCAAAATCTGTTACAAATACATACTTATATACATATAATTATAATAAACTAAAATCCAAAATACACCTGAAGTATATGGCAGCCTTACGAGAGTGTCTTGTATGTGGGTAGCCACTGTTGGTAATTCCCAGTCAGTACACATTTGTTCACAATTTGCTGATTTTGTTCCTCTTGTTTAGATAATCTAACCACTGTTCTGGCTGCACTAAATTATTGAACACTTTATTGCAAATTCGAAATTTAAAAATCTTTTACATTTACCTATGTAAAAGATTAAGATACGTCTATTCATTTAAAAACTTGCAAGCGCATTAATAAATTTGCAAATGCAAAATATTTGTGTGGAAAACACGTTTTTTTTTAAACCGTGTAGTGTACGAACGAAAGGAAATGCTGCCAGTGTTCTTGCCATCATTTCACAAAAACCATTTACATTACACGGATTTATAATTATTTTATTTATTACTGATTTTTTTTTCTTCACAGTGGTAAAAGTATTTTATGAATTCAGTATTATTTAGTTAGAAATTACAGTCTTCAAATAATAGGAAAGTATATTTTTTCCTTAAAAATGTCTGATAAATAAATTATCACGATAATATGAACACCTAAACAGTTAAAAAGCTAATAATAATAATATATAGGATAATTTACTTACACATTTTGGTCGTGCCACAAACTAAGCTCTAGCTTGTACTATATGTATCAGAAACAACGATATAATAAATTATTATACGAGTATTTTACCCAGACCATGACAAACTGTACAGAAAAATGTATTAAAATATTTTATGCCATGGGTGGGAATCGAACCTACGACCTCCGGATACAACGCCCAAGGCAAATAACTCCAATAAATGCATATCAGTATGCATAGTGTTGTCATATCTTGATAAAAAGTGACTCGATCGTGAGTTTAGTATTAGAGTTAAAGTGATTTGTGGCCTTTTTTAAACTTTAAATCATTATAATATTTTGTTTTTTGCACGGGTGTCACTGGAAGAAAAAAAAAACGACTTTTTTTTATCATAGTTAAAAATTACCTAATACAAACAAAAAAAAACTTTTCTTTTTCTTCCTCATATATTAAGGCTGTTTCTGTTGAACCGTTGTTTTTAATAAATTATTTATTATTAATATCGTATTATAAAAAAAACAACTCTATATTTTTGTAGTTAGTAGGTACCTACTGTATATAAAAAAAAACATCCATTACTCATTTTAAAAATTAACAGCCATGAGACATTCATTAACATGTTTTTAATAGTTACAATTCTTAAAAAAAAATCATATGATTCAATATTTAAATCTGTTAGTATATTCTATATTGAAGTTCCATCAGAAAAACGCTGAAGCATTCAGAACAAAGATCTCGATTCCATATTCAAACAGAAAACATTTTGAAACTAACGAATAATATAATGATCTATAAATAAATATGTATGTTCAGTTCTTCAATTGGTTTGTGTGGAGTGTTCGACAAATAGAAGGTTCGAATCTGGAGTGTCGTTGAATCCATCCCCTATTTATATTGAACACTGCCTGCTAAATTTAACTCTATTTCATGAGTATAGGCAATAGCCATTTATAAACAATTTTATTGTTACTGCATACTGATAGCAGCAGAGGAATAACCAATTGTAACACTCGATCACAGAGCGTTTATTTTGCGTATAATGAAAGGTTTAATTTTACTCACGAGTATAGGTGCTAGCCATTTATTTATAAATAATTGTTATATTATTATTGATAGAAGCCAAAGAATAGCCAATTGTAAGACTTGATCATGGAACGTCTATTTTGCTTATAATGGAAGGTTTAATTTTTCTCACGAGTATAGGTACTAGTTATTTATTTATAAATAATTGTTATTTCATATTGATAGAAGCAGATAAATAGCCAATTGTAAGACTCGATTACAGGGCGACTATTTTGCGTATAATGAAAAGTTTAATTTTACTCAAGAGTATAGGTACTAGTTATTTATTTATTATTGTTATTGCATACTGATAGAAGCAGTCAAAGATCCATTCTCCAGGAGTTTGGAAATCAAGCAACATCTATCCTTGAATGTACAGTCACGCACCCTTTCCTTCTTCTTACACTTATCTCAACGTGGACGTGTATCGCTCGAGCATTATAGGGCAAAGTTGAGGGTACGAGAACGCGCGGTAGATTACCTATTAGATGGATCGACCTAGTCAAAGCAACCATGGATGATCCATTACACGAATGTACCAACATAGCAGCAGTCCGAGACCGCTTTGTCAGGAGTGTAGCGACTACTTTAGGTGGGAGAAAGGTCTCTATAACTTCGTTAGGCCGACCGAACGGTCTCGTTACCGGTTCGTTCGCCCATACAGATGTAAAAACCGTCAAGTGACCTACTTATGTTTCGGTTTCAACCGGTGTTCAGGAGACTACTGCATCAATTTCTTGTCGAGGTGTAGTCTGCTTTTAGAGTGATGTTACGAAATGGCTAGTTTAATTGACGATAAGGCAGCGAGTAAAATATACTTGCAATCATGAAGGTAAAAACCGTGCCCGTCCGCGCGCCGCGCGTTTTTTTAGCTTCATGCTTGTAATGCAATTCGTTATTGTCGCCCCCATTTCGTAATCGCATCATTTAGCCGACATAGTGGAAGCGATCAATATCGTTTAACAACAATTATTGTATGACCCCATTAATGGACTTTGTAAGACTGCTCACCACCAGGTAGATACAAAGTCACGTGTTGTGCTTCAATAAAAAAAAAGTAGAAGAGTCAAGAAATAGTCAATTAAAAAACTCGTTAGTCGTGGGATTAAAACCCCTCCGCTGGGTACCCTGGGGCCGTCTAGGCGGTCTCGGGCGCCGTAAGGCACCCGTGAAGACATATCTTCACGGGTATGTAAAAAACTTGTTTACAGAGAGTTTATTTTGCGTATATTTATTCATAAATTGTTATTGTTTATTGATAGAAGTAGCCACAGAATAGCCAATTGTGTAATTTACTAACAGATCGTATATTTTGAGTATAATGGAAGGCGTAAAGATTTTACTGATGTAAATTTGTAATTAATAGTAGTGAAATTCTTGGATCTAAATAAATAGTGGTTTAAATAATCGTATTCGTGTACAATCACAGATGCCTTACAGCACTAAGGACTTCGCTAAATTGTCGATCCTAGTTTCACTATAACAACTTTTGAAACTGTTTATAAGTATATAAAGAGTGTGTGACGTGTTTACGACTCAAAATACACGACTACACGAGGTGAAAATCCTCTTTGCTGGGGGGCTTTTAGGGTGACTCAGACTAGCTAGGAGGTCTCAGGTATCCATGATGTTATGTACATTTAGTACTCAGAAGTGCTTACTTAAACTTAACCTAGGGCACTGCGGTATGAATTTGAGTCAAAACTTAAAAACAAGCTATTTACAATTAAGTATATTATTCATACAATAAAATAATATAAAGGTCACAATAAAAAATTACATATTAAAGGTAACATAGATATTAAACATAGACATCTTAAGTAAACATATATATACGAGTACATATATTTTCTTTAACTGTTTCTTGTTTAAATTGTATATAAACTATATTTAGGATGACCGGAGCCAACTGACACAGGTATTATATACTTAAAAGTTGGCTCCAACCTTATAAATAAGTTATATTGAAAATTGTAAAGGAAATAAATGATTTTTATTTATTATTTATTTTTTTAAACATAATAGTAAATTCTCATGTCATGCCGCTTATGACAGGGACCTATTATTTTAAGCCGTCTTATTTTACTTCCTACCCTTTTTAGTTATACGATTAGGTTTATTTTAGTTTTAATTTTTCTTACTTTTTATACTTTATATATATTTTTCTGAATAAATGATATTATATTTAAATTCTCATTATAATATTATATGTGTAAGTAAAAAATATATTACAATAAAACCTTACAATATGGTTTTCTTTTGCCCAAACCGGAACGTGCTGCCGCGGAAAGAAACAAATATCCTAGCCTAAGTTAAAGGACGTACGTGTTTCATATGTTGCAGAACTTTGAGACGGTTCTTCTCTGACCGTCTCTGAGAAGACAAATACCTTTTAAGTAGCTTGAATAAAAATTAAAATATATTTAGAGGCCTTAGGAAGCTTCTTTAAAATATCACTATTCCTTAGTAGTAACTTAAGACTAGTAAAAGATGCTAGGTATAAGAGCGTATTTAGATTCAGTCTTGCTCTTTTAGCACTAAATTATAAATGTATAGGTAAAAGTTGTATTTTACTCAAATCAATTTTTAATTTTGTAAAGCGAGATATTTGACACCGGTTGGGGCCGCCCCTACAATTTTATTGGACGCTCTGGGCAATGGCCCAATTTGTCAATATGTAAATATACCTTTCTGTATTCTGTAAATAGCTTTCTTAGGCAGCTTAAGGCAACCGTCACTCGAAAAGTAATAAAAATTCGACTTTATTGCAATCCGACATGTAATGTATTGTTTTGGCAGAACACAAATTACTTACAGGTAAAATTCAACGCCAAAAATACTGAAAACATTTTCACAGGTTTGAAAAATAGAACAACTAAGCCTAACGTTCAATTTGAGGTGCTTAAAATAATTGTTATAATTACTAGCTGTTAGAATTTGTAAAACGTTTCCGGTCAATTAAGGGCGGAATTACAGGCGCGAAAATTAAAGCGAGTCTTAGCTAAAGTAATAAATAAAAACAAAATCCAAGACATGAAATTCTAAACCTTATCTGTTAAGGTATTAAGTTAGAAATTGTACAAACAACTACAACGGTTAGTTAGCTCAAACAAAATTAATAATGAGGAAAAAAGAAAGTGACAAATTAACTTAAGTAATTTGAGTTATTACTCTGAGTACTAAAATGTTAAATAAAAAGTCTTTGTGGTCGCTTGTCGCTTAAAGTTATATTATTTTTTTAAGTTGTTTTTTATGAGTTGTGTTATTTTTATGGTTGCGAAAAAATAATTAAAATATATATATATATATATATATACATCCCGATACATTTTTGGCGTCCTTTCCAACTCCATTATTATGACGTCCACCATTTCTAGTGAATTTATTTTGATTTTGTTAATGAATATTGGCGTATATTTAGAGTACTAATTCAGTGGTATTAATATTATTTCGCAATATTGTGTTTTTTATTATATACATTTTTATCTAACATACATAAAATTTTTAAGCCTGGTAAGTCGAGCTACTGACATACGAGTAATGCCACAGAAGAAATAATAGTTAATGCGAACATCAGTCTATTGTTTAGTCAGCAATTCGACGACAAGTGTGGGAGTTGGTAAAATTTTGATAATAGTTTATATTGCATATAAACTTCCATAAGGTGAGTAATAAAAATAAAGAAAAAATAATCATTTTTAAAATCAATTTAATATAATGCAAAACAGTCACACAATACTAGGACACTTTATAAATTTATTTATTTATTTAATAGAAAAATTGTACATTACAGAATTATCTAACTAATACAATTCTTTAAATTATAATGGCTCCAAGTACCTCAGGAAAACTCTTTTCGTCTCAGTCTCAGATGAAGCAAATATATCAAACTCCTTACAGTTCTGTACGATTTTATTCAGAAAACTGATTGCGCGGGGAATTGGTGCACTTTGTAAGAGATGTGTGCGAGCCCTTACCTCAGCAAACAGTGTATGGCCGCGCGCGCGCAGGTACCTATCTGGTACAAACAGATAATTGTTGTAATATAGTAGGTATGTAACTTTTTCCCCTTAATATGTCTAAAATATATAACACTAAAGCCTTTTTACGACGAACTGCTAACGAATTAAAGTTGAGCATACCCAATAGAAACAAAGTAGGATACATAAATGGATAGTACCCATAAGTCTTATTATACAAACATCTTAAGAACATTTTCTGCGCCTTTTCTACCATAAGGGTGTATTTACCTACCCTCGGATTCCATAAAATGGAGTTGAACTCCAATATGCTCCGGACATTTGAGTTGTACAATACTACCAGGGTTCCAGGATCAGAAAAGTCTCGTGTTTGCCTCATCCTAAGTTCTTTCTAGCTCTTGCACACATTTTGATTATATGAGTGTGGAATGTTAGATCACTGCTGAACAGAACTCCGAGATCCCGGACCGTATCCAAAATGCGCGTAAGCTGGGCTTTCTCAAGCGTATAAGGGTAACCGATACGACTTTGGGATCGAGAAAAAGTCATAATTGAACATTTTTCTATGTTCAGATCAAGTCAGTTCTCGATACTCCATTGGTGTATCTGATGTATACACTGCTGGAACCGCTCACAACCCTGCTGAGTTTGTACGGATGTTGCCAGCTTTACATCATCGGCACCTGCACAATATCATTAATGAAAATAAGGAACTCCAATATCTAAGTAGGTACATTATATAAAAAAATATTCAATAATAAAAAGTAAAATAAAAAACTATCCAGTATAATTTAACAAAAAAATACTTTAAAAAGTATCACAATAAAAAACGCTTAAAAAATAAAGACTTCTTGTTATAAAAAAAGTTACGTATTAAACGTAAATACAATTAAAATAGTTCAATAATAAAAAAAAATGTTCACAATTAAAAATCAAAGACAAAAACGCTTATAAATACTAGGGATTCTTTGACTCAGGAAATATTAAGAACAAAATAGGTAGAAGATACTACCTATCTTTATTCTATCTTTTTATGATTCAGATGAATCAGCATAGGCAAATTGTAATTTGTTAAAACCCCAATCATGGCCAGGTTTATGAATGTGGAGGAAGTGATAGTATCTTGTCAGAGCCGTAGAAAATTGCGTTTTAACTATCTCTGCCTACCTTCCAGCATGATGTATGTAACTTTATTGGTTGTAAGAAGTTGTTGTAGTAATTATTTTATGAGCTAAAAACGGTATGGAAGCTCTTCCGATGAATGAACCTAAAATTATATGTGGCTTGGAAATCAAGAATTTAATATTTAGATAGTTGTTTTAAAAGAATTAAAAATTAAAGAGATGGTAGGAAATTGAACAACATTATTATTAAGTGCTTTGCTGGTGATGCTATTTTATTGGAGAATTCATCAAGAACACTGCAAGAAACTTTGTCGGTAATGAATGAAATATGTAGGAAGAAAGGATTACAAATAAATATACAGAAGGCTAAATTAATGGTATTTGAAATATGCGAGAATGCAAGTTAATGTAAAATTTATGTGGAATGAATGTTGAACAAATGAGTTTTTATATCTAGGAAGTATTGTACAAGACACAGTAAGATAGAGATGTATGGATGGAGATAGTGAATGCGAAAAATAAGGTAAATGGTCCATTTAATGATATTATGCGCAATAGCATTATTTCCCTAACAGCCAGGAAAATTGTGCAAAATAGTTTTCTGCTCCCGAGACTTAAGTATGGATGTGATACATGCAATGAAAGTTGTGTATTGAGAGAAAGAAGTAGAACGGTTGTTGATGTTGTATCAAATATTGAAAGAAGTATGTCATGGTGGTTCGGTCATGTTGAACGTATAGATGCTGAATGAAGAACTAAACAAATATAAAATGTTAAAATACAGAATAATAGTTAATATAAGCGGTAAATAAATTTTGGTCCACAAAAATATTCATAAAACCAACTAACTTGCCTTCTTAATTAGAACTAACATACTGTTTACAATTAATTACCTTTAAGCATCATACATACATACTATCATTTTAATTAATTCTAAAACAGTTTATTAGTTTTAATTAAGAAGGCAAGTTCCTGCGATGATCACTGCAGTAGAACTGAAATTTACTTACTGCTTAAATTATTGGTATAATTTTACTTTATGACATCGGAAGATTTATTAAGTAATTATTTTGACTTTATTATACCTATTGATACATCTTTTAGAATGAAGTCGGAAGATTTATTAAGTAATTATTTTGACTTTATTATACCTATTGATACATCTTTTATAATGAAGTCGGAAGTTTTATTAAGTAATTATTTCGATTTATTATACCTATTGATATATCTTTTAGAATGAAGTCGGAAGATTTATTAAGTAATTATTTTGACTTTATTATACCTATTGATACATCTTTTAGAATGAAGTCGGAAGATTTATTAAGTAATTATTTTGACTTTATTATACCTATTGATACATCTTTTATAATGAAGTTGGAAGTTTTATTAAGTAATTATTTTGATTTATTATACCTATTGATACATCTTTTAGAATGAAGTCGGAAGATTTATTAAGTAATTATTTTGACTTTATTATACCTATTGATACATCTTTTAGAATGAAGTCGGAAGATTTTTTAAGTAATTATTTTGACTCTATTATACCTATTGATACATCTTTTAGAATGAAGTCGGAAGATTTATTAAGTAATTATTTTGACTTTATTATACCTATTGATACATCTTTTATAATAAAGTCGGAAGATTTATTAAGTAATTATTTTGACTTTATTATACCTATTGATACATCTTTTAGAATGAAGTCGGAAGATTTATTAAGTAATTATTTTGACTTTATTATACCTATTGATACATCTTTTATAATGAAGTCGGAAGTTTTATTAAGTAATTATTTTGATTTATTATACCTATTGATACATCTTTTAGAATGAAGTCGGAAGATTTATTAAGCAATTATTTTGACTTTATTATACCTATTGATACATCTTTTAGAATGAAGTCGGAAGATTTTTCAAGTAATTATTTTGACTTTATTATACCTATTGATGCATCTTTTAGAATGAAGTCGAATAATCAATAAATATTCTGATGTCATATTGTAAATATTTACCAAATTAATAAATCATTGTTGTGCTGTGTGAAGCCAATTAATTAGTATTTCAGTTATTTAAATCTGATAGGTAAGTATTTTTTATATTCATACAGCCACACTAAAACATTAAAAAATCAAATATTTTTACTTTTTAATATTAGTTTAGATAGTTCAGACCCGTGGTCGTTAAACTGCGGTCATACAACTCACCCTAAGGGCCGCGTCCAAGTGTCTGTTAACGTAATGTAACGATTAAAATCAAAAATGGCGTCGAATGTACCAGCTGTCATTCGAACTGCACAATAAAATTGGTACATTCGTCGCCATTTTTTAATTTAATCATTACATTAACAGAGAATTCATTTTGATGCGACATAGGCTAAGCCTTTAAATCGTATTACTACTTACGAATGCAAGTAAAGAAATAATAATTCTACCCAGGTACCTATCTATGCAAGCGTTCGATTAAATTATTAATTTGGCTTAAAATCCCACCAAATGTTTGTTTGGCATATTATTTCATAATAAAATTATACAGGCCACGGGCGAAGCCATGATTTAGTATAAAAATAAAGTCATCGTCAATATCACCTATTATATCTAAACAATCAAATCGACACCAATATTTTTTTCGGGGAGGGGTTTCAAACTCCAACACCACCCCTGCCTACTCCCACGACAAATTTATTCTTATTTCATACATTCCACAATAAAAATTATACGCAGTTGTTTTATCCAATTTGCTTGGCCGGCAAACAAAAATAAAATTTATATTAATTATAGAAAAAAAAATTATAATCACCCTAACTATTATTGATAAATTACTAAATTAAAATCGATGGAATTACTTTTTGAGATTAGAATGATCATACACAGAGTTGTTGATAGAGAGAGAAGAAAATAAAATCTAGCGTGATTACGCGAGCGCGAGCGAGATACCCCACATCAACCCGAGCAGTGGCCAAGTTCGTTGACCGCGGGCAGAGACACGGCGAGTAGTGAGACTAGTTATTTGTCCAACGAGTGAGAGTGGGATGTAAGATGTAATGGTGTGATCTTTACTTCGGTCTTTTATGAGCTCGAGCACTGCTCGGGTGCCGAGCTCGTAAAAGACCGAAGACCCGACTCCATGCGACGAGCACTCAGCAGTAAGACTGGTTATTTTTTTATTAAGTAGGTAAGACTGGGATGCAAAATTTATTGTTTGGTGTGATAACTGTGGTGTTTAGGGTTTCCACTGTAATGTGTATTAATATAATGTGTGTCTAATGTTTGCCTAGGTCGCCCTCTTATAAATATCATAATAAGTATCATAATTCATAACTCACCCCTTTCAATCCTATTCACTACATCCACTAGTCACGACAAAATAGTCAATTTTTATAAAATTATAAGATCGTCTTATAAGTAGGTGTAATTTCAACTATTATGGTTGATTTACAAGTACCTATTTGATAAAATATGAAATGTAACATAATGATATTAATTTGCAGGCAAGGTAATACATAAATTATAAAGTTACTTACCTTTCTTCAAAACGAGATTCAGTATTCGTTGGCTTCGAGCACTCGTTGTAAATTCAATACGTTTTGACGTCCGTATACGGACGTCAAATATCGGTGGATGCCAGATTAAATGCAAATTTAAAGCATGTCGGACGCCAAATGTATAGCGAGATGTATATATATATATATATATATATATGCATGACGGGCATGGTTTTTACCTTCATGTATATATGATAGTCTTGTGCACTGTGTAAAGTTTCTACTGGTTAGATTTTTGTGAAATGTGGATGGCAAATAACCACACCAAATCATACAAATACTTTAATGAAATTACTAGAAACGGTTTTTTAAAATAAACTTTATGCAGAGGCATGAAAAATTCCAGCATAGTATTCGTCTTTTGAAGGAACTTGCCTTTCTATGATTGGTCGTCGAAAGTTTTATGGAAAGCGTTTTAAGACTTCACTGATAGGGTTTTATAGTATGTGATTGGGTAGAGACAGTACTGAACACAGTGAAGTGGTGAGTTGATATCGGAAACTCTGCTGCTGCGCTGAAGTCCAGGAACACTGCTGCATTTCACACGATGAATCCGGCAGGCCCAAGCTATCTAGCCAAGAACTAATTCCTCTCTCTTATTTACCCACAATTATACCAAAAGCTAAAAATAAAATGTTACCTACTTATGTTTAGATGAAAAGAGGTCATATAATAAATAAAATAAAAGTTGAGACATACATAAAATTTCCTTTTTTTTCATACATATATATAAAAAATATCATACATAAAAAAACACAAACGGACATAAATATTGTTTTGAATATTTATGTCCGTTTGTGTTTTTTTAACTGAAGAATCACGTCTCCAATTTTTATTGTTGTTTTTTTTTAATTATAGATATGTTCACTGCCAGGTTAACATATTATTAGTTTTAAGAGTTTTGGGAGTCTACCTACTCCGAATAGCTGTACATAATCCAAAATCACCATTTCCTTACTATTCAAAGAAATAATAAGGATTTTTTTTTATTTATTTTTTTTAAATGGACAAATTACACATATTGCTCTGGTCACAAACTAAGCTCTAGGCTTGTACTATGTGTAACAATATAATACATATTATATTTTATAAACACCCAGACCATGACAAACTGTACAGAAAAACGTACTAATATTTTTTGCCATGGGTGGGGATCGAACCCACGACCCCCGGATACAACGCCAAAGGTGCAACCACTAGTCTACGGAGGCTGTCATTTTCCCAAACATGCAAAAACTTATTATACTTATAATATAAATGGTTTCCAAAAGATTTCTGAGAAAATAATAAAGTTCCGAGTTATCATACTTCAATGGAATTAATGGAAACAAAAATAAGTATAAAAAAAAACATTCATAGATAATATCTACTTTAATAAAACTTTGTATGACGTCATTTTATAACATAAATTGACGTCGATGAATTTTATTAATTTAAATAATGGTTCCTGGCACTGATATACTCTAGACAATATAATTATGCAAATATATACTATGAGTAACCATTCTAATTAACATAGGTTTTAGTTTTATTATATGACATAATTAATAATCCCACTAATTACCATCACGAATGGATATATTTTAAATATAATCTTTATAGTTAGAAAAAAAAACCGACAAGAGCGAAAACTCGCCCGTGGAGACTTCAAGACTATATTTTTAATCGCTCCATTATACTGTTCCATTAACGACGATATTTATTTTATTTATATAGAATCGATCCAGAAACTTTTTCGGACTTTATTTAATCGCTCCATATTTTGTTCCGTTAACTACAATCACATTTTATTTATTTATCGATCCAGAAACAGAGATTTTCTGACTTTTGTATTATAACTAGAAAAATAAATTATCTATCTGGTCTAGTTAGTGGTTACGCCGTCAGCGTTGTTCCAGAGATTTGGGGTTCGATTCCCGTTCATGGAATATAATAATAATTTAAAAAAAGCTAATTACTTATCTTTTTTATACCAGAGCTATAAATATTTTTTAATTTATATATTTGGATATGTGGGTGAAGGGACTTTGTATCTACATGATAACGAGCAGACCTACTAAGTCTATGAATGTATATCGATTAATCAATACATACTAATAATATGTAAGACAATTTACACATATTGCTCTAGTCACAAACTAGGCTTGTACTATGTGTACTGGCAGAAGACATATCATCACGGGTGCTTTACGGCGCCCGAGACCGCCTAGACGGCCCCAGGGTACCCAGCGGAGGGGTTTTAACCCCAACCTCGTCGTAGCCGATGGTATGAGTGTACATCAAACAAGTGGCTAGCTCGTCGCGATGTTTTGAATAGACTCAATAACCCATCTATAAACAGTTTCACAAGTTGATATAGTGAAACCGGGACCGACAGCTTAACGTGCTCTCCGAGGCACTATAGTGGTGTTGTCAAACAACTGGCAGAAGATATAATATTATAATACATATATAAGAAGTTTGCAAAGGAACTTTAGTAATTTATTGGTGGTGCTTGCAAGACTAAAATTAGTTTTTGACGCAATAGTCCTTACAGAGTGCTGGATTGATAACTCTTCTGCAATACCTCAGATGATTGGATATACCACATATACATCTACTAAATATATTAACAAATGTGGCGGTGTCGCTGTTTATCTAAAAAACATTTGGTCACCTATAATAAAGGAGCCTGTACTGGATGATGCACACTACCTTTTCTAAGCTCTTTGGATATGGTTATAAGTGATATCAAAGATCCTTGTCTTATACTTACTGGAGATTTAAACATAGATATATGTGGACCTGAAGCAGACAGACCCCCAAATCTTGATTATATCAACTTATTGACATCTCAGGGATTTGTAGTGGGAATTGATAAACCGACTCATGGGAAAAGATGTTACGATCATATTTTCATAAAGAGTAAAACTTAAGCTGAAACTACTATGTCCAGGTGGGCAATTCTCGCGCTTTCGACATTCATCTCGATTCGAGATTTTTAAACGAAAAATTACTAAATATGGCATTTTTCGTTCAATATTTATATATTTATTATTTATTTCGTTTAATGTTCACTATTTTTTAACGAAAAATTGCATATTTAGTCATTTTACGTTTAAAAATCTCGAATCGAGATGAATGTCGAAAGCGCGAGAATTGCCCACCAGTAGATCTTACTGATCATAACATAGTGATGCTGGGAATTCAATCATCAATCCCATCTATTTTTAACAATATAGACAGGACACGAATAAAAATTAACTACAGGGGTGTTTCTGAGGACTTAGCTAAGGTGGACTGGGCTGTAGTGACTGAAGCTCATTCGGTATCGATTGCCGCTGATAGTTTTATGTTTATCCTTAATTTAATAATTGATAAGAACGCCCAAAAAGTTAAGAAAAGTCGTTCTAAATTTTGCATAAAGCCGTGGATGAGCCCTGGACTCATAAGGTGTTCCAAACAAAGAGATAGGCTTCACTTTGACTCGCGCAGACACCCGACCGATCCTGTAAAAAAAGTAGTTTATACTCGGTACCGTAATTTTTATATTTCTTTACTGAGAAAGCTTAAAAATGATTATGATAGAAATATTATCCTTGAAAATAAAAACAAACCTAAAAAAATATGGGACGCAATTAACAACGTAATAAATATAAAAAAAGAAAAGTAGTATTCCGGTTGATCTTTTAAAAACTAAATAAATCTTCTCTGGATTTCTGTAACGAATACTTTTCCACAGTAGGTGAGAAGTTGGCAAACCGAACTTTGGATAGGCTTCGTGAAACTCAAGAGTCCCTAGCCAGTAAGGTCAGGTTATCAACATCATCGGTAAACTCTCTCTTTTTTACCCCCACGGATCCACAGGTGATCGAGACTTTAATAATGCAACTTAAGCTTAATTGTGCCCCTGTGATCGATAATATAACTAATTCCCTAATTAAGTATATTAAAAACCTAATTATCCTTCCACTGACAAGGATTATAAATTTGAGCTTATGTGAAGGTTCTTTCCCGGATGCCTGGAAGACGGCTCTGGTATCCCCAATTTATAAGGAAGGCCCCACTGATGACCCGTGTTGCTACAGACCCATTTCTTTGTTGGGTTTCTTTTCAAAAATACTTGAGAAAATTGTAAATAATCGCCTTGTTTCGTACATGGAATCAAATAAATCCTTTTCAGGAAGATGGAACTTTTGGGAATTAGGGGCACTGCTCTTCATTGGTTTACAAGCTATCTCACGGGAAGAAATCAACGAGTTAGAGTGAGTTCTGATATAAGCAACCCAAGAGTAGTGTCATTTGACGTACCACAGGGAAACATTATTGGTCCCACCCTATTCATCCTGTATATCAACGATTTAACTTCCCTGTCACTGCCTAACTCATACACTGTTTCTTATGCAGATGATACTGCTGTTATTTTTCATGCCGCGAAATGGGAAGAGTGCGTCAAATATGCAGAACGAGGACTTTCGTATATAACTAGCTGGTTGGACAATAATTTATTAACCTTAAACACTGGTAAAACTAAATTTCTCTGCTTCCACAAGACATTAGCATCAGACCCTAAAATTATTAAAAGCATCAAAGTGCATGTTTGTGGATATAAAACTAATGCGGACAAAGCACATAACGTAACGCCAAGTAACTGCAGTGAGGTTAGCCGCGGGGGGTCCTTAAAATACCTTGGTGTCATCGTAGATGATAAGCTGAGCTTTAGACCTCATGTTGATGCAACTTGTACTAGAAACTTGTGCTCGTGACGTGGCTGACATAGATGTACTTAAAAGTGTCTACCACGCCCTCTGTCACTCGCTTATCTCATACTGTATTACGGCATGGGGTGGCACTCACAAGTCTACTCTCATCAAATTGGAAAGAGCCCAGCGAGCTGTCTTAAAAGTTATGCTAAAAAAACCTTATCAGTTTTAAACTGCGGCCCTGTATAGTGAGGCAAAGGTTCTTAGCGTTAGGAAAACATTTTATCTTAAGTTAACCACTCTCACACATGGAACCGTCTTGGCATCATCCGCGTATCACCAAAGGGTTAAAATACGTAACTTTAGTGTACCGCTTCCTTCGATCACAACTTCCTTCGCCCGTAGGTTTACTCCTTACGTGGCTTCTTATGCTTACAATCAGATCGTCAATGTGTGTAATATTAGACATCTTTCTGTTTCTGAAGCTAAACGAGTCGTTGCTAGCACTCTTATGGGTTGGACATACAAGGAAACTGAAAATATCCTTTCGATAATTGTTTAAATTCAAAATTTATTAATTTATATCTTATTACTTATTACTTTTGTCATAATTTTAAAATATATTTTCATGCTTTGTGTGTGTATGTGTATATATATATATATATATATGATTGTTTGAATTATAATGTTTGTTTGTTTGTTTATAAAGTGTTTGTAAAAATGCAGTTATTTCTAGTAGGTAATATAATTATATGACCCCCACGAGACAGGCTTGCCTAGTCTGGGGGTACAGTTTAACTTAAATATTTGTAATTGTTATTTAAGTCGTAACTATATCTATTTAATGTTAAATCACAATTATAAACTATGTATATATTTTTTGGTAAATAAACATCTATCATCTATCTATCTATATAATATATTACAAACACCCAGATCATGACAAACTGTACAAAAAAACGTAATAATATTTTTTTGCCATGGGTGGGAATCGAACCCACGATAGTTGATGCGATTACAAATTGGACGGCGACAAACACGAATATTCATTATGAATCGACTTTAAGGTCCCTGGAGTCGACTTGACGCCCATTCAAACGTACTTCCATTATTACAACTTGGCTGTTGGTCGAAGTTATTTTTTTTTTATGTTCGTAATTGTACGTAAAAATCTTTCTGTTGAGGGTATTTTTTTTTTGTATTATACAGGGTGAATTGAAAAGGATGTACTTTGGCTAATATGAAGTTTTGCTGATCAAATCAAACAACTTTTCCCATGGAACCATGTATCGCAAATGAAAAAAATTTTTGGCTTCCCCATACAAATTGATCATTTTAACATTATTAGTTTGTGTGGAAAAGGCATTTTTTTTTTTCATTTGCGACACATGGTTCCACGGGAAAAGTTGTTTGATTTGTTCAGAACCTCATATTAGCCCAAAGTACATCCTTTCAAAGTCACCCTGTATATATTACCTATTAAAAAGTTTTTTTTTCTGATTTCGTACAAAAAAAAACCCAACACAGAAAGATTAATAAATACAAACATTATTCGAGTATTATTGGAAGTGCGAAAGCTAATTTTGTATGGAGAACGCGGAGTTTAGGTGGGAGGAAGGTCTCTATAACTTCGTTAGGCCGACCGACCGGTCTCGTTACCACCACCCATACAGATGCAAAAACCGTCAAGTGACCTAGTCATGTTTCGGTTTTAGTCTGTGGGTTCACCGGTTTTCTGGAGACTACTGCATCGATTTCTTGTCGAGGAGGTAGTCTCCTTTCAGGGTGCGGTTACGAAATGGGTGGTTGAATTGACGATAAGGCAGCGAGTATATACTCGTAATGCAATTCTTCATTGTCGCCCCCCATTTCGTAATCGCATCATTTAGCCGGCTGCATAGTGGGAGCGATCAATATTGTTTAAGAACAATTATTGATTAGTAGATACAAAGTCACATGTCGTGCTCCAATAAAAAAAAAAAAAACAACAGTTTGCGATTGGGACTTCAGGAACCTTAATATCCTTACTGTTTTATCTTAAAATCAACAGCTATCAATCGTTCCGTTACTGCACCCTGAAAGGAGACTACCACATCGACAAAAAATCGATGCAGTAGACTCCTGAAATTCTTTTTGTTCTAACAGAACCCTAAAAGGATAATGTGTGGTAAAATCTACCGTCACGCACGCTAGGACCCTCATACCTAATTAGACAATGACGGTTTTGAGTGTAACGCTAGCTTTTTTTTTGCTTTATTAAATTAACATACATACATATACAGGTTTTAATCCCACCTCGTCGTAACCGAACAAGTGGCTAGCTGATCGCTATATTTTGAATAGACTCAATAACCCATCTATAAACAATTTTACAAGTTGGTATAGTGAAACCGGGACCGACAGCTTAACGTGCTCTCCGAGGCACTATAGTGGTGTTGTAAAACAAATTTACATACATTTTTAAATTAAAAACTCATTAGTACACACCGAGATTCGAACCAGAGATTCGTTTATTAAATTTTACCTATATTGAGCTTTATACCCATTTTTTTTATTGGCACATCATAAAGGTCATATTTTCTTACTTATTATTTATTTATATCAATTTTATGACGACCTGAAAAAGGTCGCGGGAAGCCGATGGATACAAGCAGCGCAGAACCGGTCATTGTGGCGATCCTTGGGGGAGGCCTATGTCCAGCAGTGGATGCGCGAAGGGCTGGCATGATGATGATGATGATGATCAATTTTATTGTCGTAGGTATAAGTATGCGTGGTAAACCAGAGAGGTTGTAATATAGGCTAATAATATGAGACTCTACTGATGAAATCAAAAATAATTTTTAATCATGTGTGGCTTTTCCGAAAAGACTAGTAGATAATAATAAATAAAAAACCATCACAGGTGCCTTTTTGGCTCCCGAGAACCGTTTAAACGGCCTTAGGGTACCCAGCGGAGGGAGTACCCATCCTCATTTCGCCGATGGTATCTGGAGACAACACCTAACAAGTGGCGAGCTTATTGCGGTGTTTATGATGGTATAACCTCGTTATATAAAGTGGTCACCCATCCCAGGTCCGGCCTTGTATGTCATCTGCTTAACCTTGTTATTATGTAGTTGCGCAGTGACTTAACCACTAAGCTGGGGCCACTTTCACTTGTACACTACTAGATAATATTTAAATAGCAAATTTTTAAGTTTTTATTTTTCATTTCCCGTTTTATGGGAAAAGTTTTTAATTTGATCAGTAGAGCCTCATTTAACCCAAAGTACATTACTTTAAGGTTACCATGTATATAGATATAATAATATAAATACCACGATTAACTTGTTTCCTATCAACAAAACATACAGCCTTCATAGACCAGTGGTTGCGCCTTTGGCGTTGTATCCGGAGGTCGTGGGTTCGATTCCCACCCATGGCAAAAAAAAAATAGTACGTTTTTCTGTACAGTTTGTCATTTAAAATAATAATATGTTATATCGTAGCTTCTGGTACACATAGTACAAGCTTAGAGCTTTATTTGTGACAAAAGCAATACGAGTATGTGTAAATTGCCTACATATTATTATTAATGATATAAGGAGCTGCCCTAAGGCATAAAATGGCTTGCCAAAGTTGGAAACAGAAGATGGCCGGCGCACCTATATAAAATATTATAACTAATCTTTAATTTAACCAAATGGGTTAATTGGGAACACAATATGGTGGCAACGAACATGTCTTACATTTCGTTTTAATAGGCGATTTTAGGCCTTAGGGCAGTTCCATATATTATTCTTAGTGCCATGTCTATCACCTACTTACTAACCTCATCTCCCTGTCACATTCACATGTAACAAAAATTACAAAACACATGTAGAACACGGATTAGGCAAAACAAAATTAAAAAAAATATGTGAAGAGCACGCAAGTCTGTGTTCTCCAAAAAACACAAAATAAGCTTTTGCAATTCCAGAAATACCCGATTACTATCCAGTTTGTAGCTTGGGGTTTGAAATCAGAAAATAAAACTTTTTTAATGTTATAATACAAAAATATTTATTATCTACAACAGAAAGATGTTTGCGTACAATAGGGAATATGCATGTTTTTTTTTTTATTTCATTAATTGATAGAGTAACTACATTAGACCCTAAAAACAAATATAAAATTTTTTTTAAAGGGTAAAACACAAAAATAAAAGGGTTTAAACTTTATCTGCCACGACCGCAGTAAAAACGGTACATCACTCCACCGCCATTTTGTGACATCATTCGTGCTCAAAAATCATATTAGTTTAAAGATATTGCACCTCAAAAGTTAGTCAAAAGGTTTGCTTATCACAAATTATCATAATAAAGGACAATAAATACCCGAGAAAACAAGAAACTGTAGACTACAGAACACACGTTGACATTTGTTTTTGCACGAATGACGTCACATGCAGTGTTTGCTAATGTCGGAGCGTTTAGAAATGCGTTCCGTTTCTACAAAAAAATATATTTAAAAAATCATATTTATAAAAAAAATAGCCAATCAAAATAAAATTGATTACTGTAAATATGTTCAAAGACATAAAAGGAACATTATATATTAATATAATAATAATTGGCGTTACATGCATATTCCCTATTACCATCATAAAAATAATAGTTGAACTTCGACTAAAAGTCAAGTTGTAATATTGGATGGACGTTTGTATGGGCGTCATGTCGACTACAGAGCCCTTAAGAGCGGAGTCTGATCAAACATTTCCCATAGATCCACGACCTTTTGGTCCTAACTGTTACCCCCCACTAAACATTCATAGTTTTTTATGAGTTTTGGAGGCTTTATAAATAAAACCTGTATCTAGGCTCGTACGTTTTCCTTATTTTAAAGTTTGGTATAGAAAATATAATATCAACCTCTGAAATTCGAAAAAAAAACAAAAATAATTCCTATAAAATATCAAGGCAGAAAATTAAAAATAAAGGAAAACGTACAGCCATCGTTTATTTTCTCTCTAATAAAATAAGACCATTTATTTTTAAATTCATTAAAGTTTAGGGGTAGAAAACAGTTATGGTCCGAAAGTCGTTTTGCTGCCTAAATTGTAGGTATAATCTCTTATAATGTGCTCTTTGTCTTATTAAGGGTCGGGAGGGAAGGTTAACATAAATGTATGGAAGGGTTACCGACTCACCGTCATGTGCGGGGAGAGGTAACACTTTGCAGTTAAATCAGCATGAGCATCGAAGAGCCTAATCAGACACTCCTCTTAAGTTTCAACACCGCTCTTCACTTATACAAAGCATTTTAACCTGTGTGATGCAACGTTTAAAGTAGATATTATGTAATTAGTTAATTTTAATAAGAAGTTATTTAAAGTTACAAATAAAGTATAATATTAAACAATTATAAACATAACCTTGTGTAATTTAACATTAACCTTGTTTAATTTATACTAAGTAAATGAGATTTCTGTTGTTTTGTTTCGTGTATTTCTGTTGTTTTGTCATATATGATAGGGAGAAAAATATTAGCTAGTATTGGTTTAACAAAACTTTTCTGAATGAAGAAGAAATATATTATTATTATAATTAAAAACTAGAATAATTATTAGATATAAACATAGTTTATTAAACAACAACATAGATATTAGTTAACAATACATATATTATTAGTAATAATTATAAAATAAAAGATATATAAATAAATACCAAAACGGGTACCTTTTTCGCTCCAGAGGACCGTTTTAAACGGCCTTATATAGGGTACCCAGCGGAGGGATTAACCCGTCCTCATTTCGTCGATGGTATTCGGAGGCAACACCTAACATGTGGCGAGTTTTTGGCGGCGTTTGTGATGGTTTAGCCTAGTTGTATAAAGCATCCATATACCCATCCCAGGTCTGGCCTTGTTGTCATCTGCCTACCTTGTTATCAGTGCGCATTGACTTATCCACTAGGCTGGGGCCGCTTTTTTAATTTAATTATTAAATACAAGTAGGTATAACAGTAAAATTAATATTTTTTTATATATAGGTATACCTATATATTTTTTAAAGGTAAAATGCAATGAAAAAAATCCTGGTGGGCGGGACTCGAACCCACGAACCTCGCTTTCGCGGCAAGGCGCTCAACCCCTGATCCAACCAGGTTCAAGTCAGCCCTCACGAATAATATTTTTTAATAATGTCATTTATTTTATTTTATATTGTTAAAAGTTTATGGAAATAGAACATAAAATAATTATGTTAGTTGATAAAAATATTTGACTTAAAAAAAAAGTATAATAAAAGGTTTTATATCTTAAAAGAGTTTCTTTATAAAATTCAAAGCTTAGGTACATAAGACAAGAAAGTTCCAAATTTCTTTGTTTTTTTTTTCAATATTGTTTGCTTTGTTTAGGGTTTAAAGTATTAAGGACGTGATTGGTTTACTTAAATTTGTATTCAATTATATTGGAAAAATAATAAATAACTTGAACTTTTGTTTCTTTGAGAATTTAGATTCTAAAGTCCTAGCAATAAAATTAATAAGTAATAAATTATTTAATACAGAGAAAATTGGTTTATTTTTGCTATGGAGACCTCTGACCGTAACCTTCTAAGGCTCAACCATGAGTTATTGGTATCGTATTAACGTAGCGTTAATACGTGAAGATACACTACTAATAGGATCCCTTTAACTTTGTTACAGGCTAACGTCTCTAACATATTAACGTTACGTTAATACGACAAAAAAGTGACGTAGAGCCTCTAGTATGATCTGTTGGTGAAGAGGTTCTCTTCCTTCTATATCTAGAATAGTGGGTGCGCATTTGGTGTTGTTCCGGAGGTCTTGGGTTTGATTATGGCAATGAAATATTAGTATGTTTTTCTGTACAGTTTACTATGATTAAAAAAAAAAACTTACAAGTCATTATTATTGTTATTGTTATAAACTAATGTATGTATAATTTTGCTTTTATGTCTATTAACATTATCTATATCTATCCCAATTTATAACCGCCTTTGCGGTCTAGTGGTTGCGCTTTTGGTGTTTTATCTGGAGGTCGCGGGTTCGATTCCCACTCATGATAAATAATATTATTTCATTTCTTTAGAATAGTTAGCTATGGTCTGGGTGTTTAAAAAAATATACGTTGTTTTTGGTACACATAGTACCCACAAGCTTCTAGCTTACTTTGCAACCAAGAAAGTGTCTTTTATAATATGGCTTTATTTCCTCGTTCTATTCAACCCTGAAAACCATAATCATATTATAATAAAATAATACAACAAATACATTATAATAAATTAAATTGTGTTATCTAAAATATTTACACATAATATTATGTATATATTCTGTAACTAACTCAAAAGTATTAAGAAAAATAAAAAATAAATGTAAAATAACACCCTCGAGTTTTTAATAATAATTTTATAACTTTTATTTAGGGTTGGTACAATTTTTGTTGTGGCGATCCTTGGGGAAGGCCTATGTCCAGCAGTGGACGCGCGAAAGGCTGGCATGATGATGACAATTTTATTTTTACGTTTACATTTAAAAATAAACCCTTTTAGGTATCCGCCAGTCTGACTATCAGCATTAATTATGTTCAAAACTACTCGACCGCTTTACTTAAAGCTATACTGTTAAATAATCTGCCATAGGGTGTTTTGTGCATGCTTTTAGTAGGATTAGAGCATTTTAAGTATGCTACCATATGCTATTTGCATATCGGTAACTCAATGGCTGTGTTCCTCTGTTAGTGTGTGTGAAGCACCAGAGTTTTTTACTTGCTGGTACCTTTTTCTCCGGGGTGTCTCCGGAGGGATCGACTTTACAACTAGTGTTTACGCCCTTGAAGATACCGATCCATATAACTATGTTAATGAGATTGATGGTCATTCAAAAATATCTACAGCCAATATAATGACAATAATATAATATAAGAACTAATATTTAAGGCGTGGATACGGTTGGTGAGGTTGGTCGCCTCGGTGGCACTCTTGTATGGCAGATGATAATCGGATCGTCAATGGAATCAGCTAACCACCTAGTCTTACACTAGTTGGTTATGTAGCGTGCGTTCGGTTGGTTGATTTTTTTTTTTTTTTTTTAATATTTTTATTTAATGACACCTTTTATTAATTAATATATATATATAGCAAGGCTGCTAATATATATTAATTATTTTTTGGTTAGGCAACCAAGCGCACTCTAGACCTTATTGTTAAAACTCTTTTTTTTTTTTGACTATTCATAAATATCTGTAAAGATTTACATGAAATAAATAATATTTGATTTGATATAGAATATATATTTAATATAGAGCTTGTTTATTTTCAAAAAGTATAAAATTATAAGTTTTGAAAAATAGTATTCAAATAATTAATTTGGGTAAAAAGTATATAAATAAGACAGGCAGGTCGACAGCTAACCCTTCACTCAACGGGATCACTTTATTAAATCGTCTTTGTCGCTGCCTATTTCGTAACCGGCATAGTGGGAACAAGCAATGCTGTTAAACAACTATATATTGATCAGCACTATTCATGGATTTTGTAGGTCTGCTTACCATCAGGTAGATACAAAGTCACATGCAAGTAAAATAAATAAATATAAAAGATAGGAATCACATAAATCTACCTAGATTTTGCGTAACTCTAAAAAAGCGTTTCTAATTTAAATTGTATTCTTTATATTTTAATATATTTTACATTCTTACTCTTTGAATATACTGTATAAAAAACTTTAAATAAAATAAAGGGTCACGGTCAAAATGGGAGTAAAACCAACAGCTTTAAAATATATATTATGTAAAAGCTAATGACCATTTCTTAATTTTATACTATTACAGCAATCACCCAAACAACCGGTGAACAGAGATATTCAGTAATGTTCAAACGTAACGTTTCCCGATTTATTTGTTATAGAATTCAAAACAATCGCTTATACAACGGAGATAACACGACACGATGTTGTGCAGAGCTATAAAGCCAAAGAAACCAATCCATTGGTCGGTAACCTAACCGAATTACTACATCCCTTTCTAACGTCTCTCTTACTCAGGCGCCGACTAAAAATTATTCATTATCTCACGTTTTGCTATCATCGGTTTATTTATACGACTTCTGACCCCTGCTATCGCTCTCTTGACCTGTTATCGCTTTCGGATTGAACTGTTGTCTTGATGAATTTTTCGCAACTTGTGTTCTGGTGTTTTTGTTAAGTGCAATGGAAGAAAGACAATGTGTTATTTGTCGACGCTCTATTTACCGACAAAGACATCATGTTATGAACAAAGATATTCCTCAGCGCAACCCACAAATGGCAGCATATATACGAGAACGTGCCGTGACATGTAAGTAATACACATTACCTATGATATAATCATGTTTACCCTAAGTAAGTGTATATTTTGGGGGCTGAGCGTCGTACCTCCTAGCGGTGTCCCCGGAAAACGCTAGGTCCACCTTTCGGACCTAGTAGGCCAAACGACGACCAAATCTCGCGGTGGAAGAGCTTTATGCTCGCCTGGTCGCTACCACCATTCACAGGACGAAAAGCCCGTGAAGCGGTTAAAACCGTGTTTCGGGATCAGTCAGTGAAGTACCAGTCCTTGGAGTGTTGTTGTCGCAATAACTTGGTTATGGGGCCTCTTGGGTGATTTAATTTTAGAATGAACTGCATTGACACGTCGGCCAGGGAGACCTGTAGAAACGGTTACTCCGCTGGCCGCCCGCTACTTAGTACAGGGGCCCACCTTTGTCTAACCACCAAAGGGGGCTGCCCCATCAAGTGGCGCATAATCCCGATGTGGCTTGTCGTGCCGATTGGTGACCGGAGGGGATACAGGCAACCACTTTCGGGGGGGTACAGGGGCCCTTCCGTCCGACGTGTCAGTGTTACTTCTTCTTTGGACACCTATTTCACCTAAGCAGTGCCTTTCCACGCATTTATGGTGACAACAACACTTTATATCACGCTTCCCATTTCCTTCCCCCTATAAAACTAAAAACCGATGACAGCTTAAACAAAAAGAAACATTCGGACAGCGGTGCACATCCCCGACACCAAATTTGGCGTGAATTTTACAAATATCCGCGGGATCAACGCCAATTTAGTTGCCGTCCATCACCACCTCAAGATGGCTAAACCCGCATTGTTTTTGACGGAGACACAAATCCGCTGCCCGGCCGACACTTCTTACCTCCAATACCCCGGATTTACTCTTGAGGAGAAGTTCCTTCCCAAAGCCGGGGTCTGCCTATATGTTCGGTCGGATATTTGTTGTCGACGTCTACGCTGTTTAGAGGACTCCAACCTTTCTACCTTATGGGTACACGTAGATCTGGGAACTCAATCTCGAATCTACGTGTGTCTATATAGATCCCATAGGGGTGACCTGGAGACAACTCAATTTTATAATTATTTGAGCAGAGCGACAGATAAAGCACATGTACTATTTCCCTGTGCTGAGATCGTATTTTTGGGAGATTTCAACGGACACCATGTACAATGGTTGGGTTCTCTAAAGACCGATCATGCCGGGAAATCCGCCTACCACTTTGCACTTACCCATGGCTTGACTCAGCTGGTTGATCAGACCACCAGGATCCCAGACATAATCAGCCATGCGCCGTCCAAACTAGACCTTCTGTTGACGAGTCATCCCGCCGGATATAAGGTGTCAGTCATCGCCCCATATCTCTGATCGAGAATGAGCTGCTTGAACAACCGGCAGGTAGCCGAAAGTTTTGGCAGCTTGCAAAATCGGTCGAGGTAAACTTCTGTCGCTCATCATTGCCGCCGCTGTGATATCCCGATGGTTCGCTGGCTCATTTGGCGTCTAAAAAAGCCGATCTTCTGGCTCATATTTTCGCCTCTAACTCCAGACTCGACGATGGAGGCGCGCAACCGCCTACTATACCCAATTGCGGATTCACAATGCCAGATATTCATATCCGGCAGCGTGACGTGCGCGCGGCACTCCATTCTCTCGATGTTCGGAAGGCCAGTGGGCCGGATGGTGTTCCAGCGATTGTTATAAAAAACTGCGCTCTTGAGTTGTCTCCTGCTCTCACGCGACTTTACCGCCTATCAAACTCCTCTGGTATGGTCCCCGCAGCTTGGAGGGAAGCGAATGTGCAACCTATCCCCAAAAAGGGTGACCGGTCAGACCCCAATAATTACCGGCCCATTGCCATCACCTCAGTGCTGTGCAAAGTTCTGGAAACAGTTATTAATGCACAGATTATGCGATACCTAGAAGGTCACTCCATTATCAATGACCGTCAATACGGATTTCGTAGAAAAAGGTCTACGGGTGATCTTCTAGCATATATTACGCATATCTGGGGTGAGGCAATGGATAGGCATGGAGAGGCCTTGGCAGTCGGCCTCGATATCTCTAAGGCCTTTGACCGGGTATGGCTCAAAGCTTTACTCTCTAAGCTGCCAGCATATGGATTTTCGGCGCGACTTTGTGGCTGGATCTCAAGTTTTTTATCAGACCGGGCTATACGAGTCCTCGTTGATCGTTGATGGTACGACCTCGGGTCGCGAAACAATTAACGCAGGCGTACCCCAAGGATCTGTGCTATCCCCTATCTGTCCTTGCTGCATATCAATGATTTGTTATCACTCGGTAACATACATTGCTATGCAGACGATAGCACTGTCCACGGTAAATACTTGATGCGTAAGCCCCCCAGTCGCGTCGAAACAGAGGAGTATAGGAATTCTTTGGTAAATGAATTGGACCAAACCCTGGAAAAAATCTCAAACTGGGGTTCTCTTAATGTGGTCCAGTTTAATGCCCAAAAAACCCAGGCTTGAGCATTGACAACAAAAAAGACCCCCTTTTCACACTTTCCCTCCCTTCAGAGCACACGTTTACCATTGTCTCCAGTTCTCGATATCCTGGGATTAGAAATACGCTCCGACCTAAACCACCGCAACTATATTGAGAGCATTGCGAAGACAGCAAGTAGGAAGCTCGGCGTCCTTAATAAGGTGCGACAGTATTTTACTCCTCAACTCAGGCATCTGATTTATAAAGCTCAGATACGGCCTTGTGTGGATTACTGTTCGCATCTTTGGGGTGGATCTGCCAAATACTTGCTGCATGCTCTCGATAGTCTGCAGAAGCGTGCATTGAGAATTATCGAGAACAAAGAGCTCACGGACACTCTAGAGCCATTGCAGCTTCGCAGAGATGTAGCGTCGTTTTATCGCCTTTATCATGGAGAGTGCTCTGAAGAACTTTTTCATCTCATTCCTCCTTCTCCTTTCCGGTTTATGACTTCACGAGCGGGTAACAAAATGCATGCATATACCAACCCGCACTAAAAAATTTGGTGATTCATATATCTGTCGCACTATTAAAATGTGGAATGCTCTACCTGCTCGCGTGTTTTCTTCTTCCTATAATCTCGAGTCCTTTAAACGAAGCGTGTATAGGCATCTTAAGCCGGCATAATAGGTGCAATCAACGGTTACGTAGATCGTAATTGTTGGTTACATTTGTTCTTGCACCTTCATACTGCTTACCATCAGGTAGATGTGAGGTCACATGCCGAGCTCTCATAAAAAAAAAAAATCCGGTTCACACTAACGAAGAGCATTACTAACCATATCCAAAGGATAAAAAGTCAGTTTAAATTGTCTACGCTTTAAAACGATTTAAACATGTATATTTTAATTTGTTTTATTTTTTCAGATTGAATTCAATAACGTCTATTCAACATGTCATAGATGCTGGCAACGAATAACAAATGATGTTCCAAGAACTGAAGTAAATCCCGGTGAAGCAGTGCAGCCTAATGTAGCTGTACAACCTCAGATCTACTTCTATAGTTCGCTGTTCTTGACAGCGAACTATAGAAGTAGATGATTTTATGAGAGCTCCAAACAGAGCAATCGTTGTATTTTTAATAAATGTCATAGTGAAACACGGTTACGAATTCTTATGTCTATAAAAATACACATGTTATGTGAACATAATTTGTCCCTATATACCTGGAGAAGCTAGAGCGTGTCATCAGCTTTTTTTCTATAGAAATATGGTACTTATATTTCTATAGAAAAAAGTTCCAATTATTTATTTCAACGATTGTCTTATAGCTTGTATAAGTATGAGCATTTACTAAAACCCTTCATGATTGTCAGCACTGATGGCTATATTTTGGATGTCCTAGGTCCGTATGCCGCCACTACATCTGATGCAACAATCATGCAAGGCATTATGAATGATGAAAATAGTCCTTGGCATTGGATTTTTCAACAAAACGACGTTTTGTTGGTTGATCGAGGTTTTAAGGATAGCTTAGGTAGTATTGAAGAGTGTGGTTATGAGGTTCACATACCACCCACAAAAGACAGAAACGAAAGCCAATTAACAACGGACCAAGCCAATAAATCGCAAACGATTACCATTTGCCGCTGGGTATAGGAAGCCATGAATGGCAAAATGAAAGTGTTTTAAACTGCTGCGACAAACATATATCAATAGAGCTATTCCCCATATGTTTGTAGATTTCAAAATTGGTGCTAGCCTTTTAAATGCTTTTCACCCAGTTTTTAAAAACCATCGTCTAGCTTCGTATATAATAAACATTATTGATGAAAAAATAAACACAACGAATCGTTTATTCGATTACGTCGAACTTAAAAATCTGAATCGACAACGTCGAGACTTTGTAAGAATGGAAGCAAATCTACCATTCCTAAATGATTTTCCACTTTTAACAGAGGAATGTCTAGTGCTTCACGCTTTGGGAACTTATCATATAAAACTAGCAAAATCGTATGTCGCAGAACATTTGCGCGATGGTGTTTATTTAACTGAATTATATAGAGTCATTGGATGATTTAAACAGATGTAATATTCTGCAAAATAATGTGTGGTTGCTTCGAATTAAAATACAGTCGCGGCATGTCAGATCTCGCACATATAATACTTACATTTTGATTGATATAAACCAAATCGGTAGAAATGCGATAGATAGTTGAGCATTACTGTACTTGCTTAACAGGCAGAAGAACAGTAGGAAGTTGTGCCCACATAGTTTCAGTTTTGTGGTTTTTAGAGTTAGGACAGCACGAGTCTTTCGTTACACCCGCAGAACATTTATTAGATGTTATAGTTGATAAATAACATTGATATTTGAATAAAAGTATTAATAAATAGTAGTTTTAACTAATATGTGTGTTTTATTTAACTAATCTTTGGGTTTTTTTTTTGCAGTAACATATCGCACCCGGTCTATATTGAGGTTAACAAGTATTTAGAGGGTATTTAGAAGTACAATGAAGTAAATTACAACACATTTTATTTCTGTTGGTTTTACGCCCAGCTCCCATACAAAAATGCCCAACATCCTTTGTGCGACCGCTAATAATTTATATTGTTAATTTTTGTGTGTAGTGTTTTCGTTCGCCATGAGTTTAGGCGCCTACAAATAATTGTCAGATTTATAATTGAAAATGGATGATAAATAAACAATCCAGATACTTTTTAGATCCACTGGATACCATAATAATTGACGAAGTGCCAGTACCAACATAAAATGGAGTATTAAACCTGAAAAAAAGTTGACGGGGTTTGCGCATTGCCAACTTTTCAAGCGTGTAAGTTTTTTTTTATTTCGCTGGAAATATGAGAAAATACATACACTGTAAATTACTATAGTGCCTCGGAGGGTACGATAAGCGGTCCCAGTATCACTATACTTATTTGTGTAAGTGTTATATAAATGATACTGACAAATAGGTTATTGAGTCTATTCAAACACCGACGAGCTGGCCACTTGTTCGAATACCTTCAGCTAAGAGGAGATGGGAATAAAACCCCACGGCATATTTATTCTTTTGCATTTACATACACATTGTTACATTACATACAATTTTACATGATAACACAGATTTGGTGTACATAAACCCTGTTAGGGTGTTGCAAATAATTGAAATTTTAATACTTATGCCCCACGGCTGGGGATCCTGCCCGTCTAGGCGGTCTTGAGTACATAAGGCACGGGCATGGCATGTTAATACGAAGAAATTAAATCTAGGTGTAGATTATATCTTAGGTTAGACCCGAACTATTTCTGGTAGCCAAAAGATTTAAAAATGGTATTGATAAAAGTATCGAGAAAAAAAAATTTACCCTAAGGTAAGATCTCAGGCTGTCCGCATGAATTTGGTTTGGAAATAACTGGGAACTTGGATTTTGGATTAATGAAGAGTTTGTTGCCTCAAATTGTGTTTTCCAATAGTTCCAAAAAATAGTTACAGAGGTAAAAACAGGAAATAAAAAAATATGTTAAAACAAATTAAATAGGTAGGTAGAGTAGTAGACCAGTGTCGTTAATTTTTTAAACAAAAAAAATATAGTAGGATTAAACCCATTGGAAAAGGAAGAGAATATAACAAAAATGAAAGGAAAAACTATAAATCCCATGGAAAAAGTTAAATCGTTAAGTTGTAGGTAATAAAAAGATCTACAACTTTTGTATTTACACTTTTTTCACATAACCTTAAAATTTACGTGAAAAATTCAAATAATTATGTTTTTGGTTTCTAATTTTTATCTTTTACATTTTTTTTATCTTATTAATCGAATTCATATTCAAAAATAGGTGGTAATATTAATTCGATCTATCAACTGATCGATTTATTGACAATATATAATATGGTCAATATATTTTAGAAATATTGGTACGTGGTGGCCGAGTTGGTTAGACCTTGGACTTAAAAACACTTGGGTCCCTGGTTCGAATCCTGGTGTGTACCAATGAGTTTTTAATTAAAAAAAAATATGTACATTTGTTTGACAACACCACTATAGTGCCTCGGAGAGCACGTTAAGCTGTCGGTCCTGGTTTCACTATACCAACTTGTGAAACTGTTTATAGATGCGTTATTGAGTCTATTCAAAACATCGCGACGAGCTAGCCACTTGTTCGGTGTAGACTCATACCATCGGCTACGACGAGGTGGGATTAAAACCCCTCCGCTGGGTACCCTGGGGCCGTCTAGGCGGTCTTGGGCGCCGTAAGGCACCCGTGATGATATATATATATTTTAGAAGATGGACCTCTACTTATAAGTATAGATAAGAAAAATAACGTTAAAAATAAATTGGATAAAGATAAACTTTTTTATTTATACATATTTATGTTTTTTAGATGACCTTCACGTATATACCAGGGTTAAATACGTTACTGTTGAACGTTGTGATAGAAAATATATAAAATGCACTCAGTCCAAAGCCAATATAAGAGTTAATAATAATATTAATCTCTTATTATAAAGTTCAAAGATGAAGTTATTCAATTAGATTCTAGATTTATTAATTAAGTAGTTATTCAATTAGATTCTAGATTTATTAATAGGTTAAGCCACCTCCATTCGCCATCGATAATAATAATAATAATAATATGTAGGACAAATTACACATATTGCTCTGGGCTTGTACTATGTGTACCAGAAGCAATGATATAATACATATTATATTTTATAAACACCCAGACCATGACAAACTGTACAGAAAAAAACGTACTAATATTTTTTGCCATGGGTGGGAATCGAACCCACGACCTCCGGATACAACGCCAAAGGCGCAACCACTAGTCTACGGAGGCTGTCAATCGATATGAACAACTAAACATCTTCAGAAGCTCTTTGCAACGAATTTTGACTAAAGACCTGCACATGATCGTTAACAAGATTCAAAACCATGCCATCATATCTAAAACCATGCGCAGCGCCAAACTGGATCGTTTAGAAGTCAATCATGATTGCAATGAGACGTACTTCCAACTTGAAGGGTAAACGTCAATAAATAAACATAACTGTCGAATTTAGGGGCCCGAATGCTGTGAGAAACACCTTTTATGGTACGGTTACGAAACAGGCGGTTGATTAAACAATAAAGCAGTGAGGATATTAAAATAGACTCATAATGCAAATAAGTCCATGTCGCCGCCCATTTCATAAGCGCATTGTTAAATAACGATGTATTAAAAAAAAACTATGAATTCACCAAATATCAAGAAATAATTAAATAAACGATATCAAAAATGATGTGGGATTGATCCATAAATACACAGGAACTCGAAAAAGGGAAAATGGAAGGAAATCAAAGAAATGCTTTCAAGAGGGCTTCGTAGAGGGAAAAATTAAATTCTTGAAATACATTATACAATTTCAGTAAACAATGTTTGAGACAGATGTAAGTCGATTTTCCCCTTTTTTATTTTTTGAAGTATTCCTATGATACAATTTTATTAATACTAATTATTCAAAATTTTAATCCTTCTGTCTCACATGAATCCTCATTCTGATTTCTTCTTTTGTAATAATGATTTAATTCTAGCTTTTAGAAATATAACATTAATAACATACATTAACATTAACAATACTTCTTATTATTAAAGAATCTATGTAAAAATTATTAATTCAAAATAGGTAAAAAACAATAGTGCTAAGAATATATATAAAATATTAGTAGGCAAAGTATATAGTATGGTAATAATACAATAAAAGAAGGTTTCGGATAAAGATTTTTCATTAAACATAACTGTTAAATGGAGTTTCAACGACCTACCATTTACAATTAACTCCATTACTTTAATGGTATATAATTGCAGACCACAGAAAAATAGTGTTGTACATTCGAAATAATCAGTGAGTTACTTAATACATAAATAATTTAAAAGTTGACCAGATAAATGTTAAAAAGACTTTAATAGTCGGTAAACACATTCGGGGTGTATATTTATTTAACCAGCTGCCCGTCCCGACCTTGCACGGGTCTCAGCTTTGTATTTGCAATAGTAATTGTACTAATAAATAAAATAAGACCTATTTTTTTATGACCACGTAATTTTTACTACATTTTTCACAAAATAACCAAAACAAGAAAGTATTTTTTCTATAGATTTGGCAGATTTTAACTACATTGAAAATCTATTCTATTATTTTTTCCGGACAAATTAATAACATGTTACAACTTACAACTAAAACAACGAAAGAAACTAAACATCTATCTGTCAATTCTGTCAATATTTTTGAAGTCTTCTCATCTGGTCTTCTGTCTCACTAACTCACTAATCCATATGAAGATTTTTTAACTTGTCCATACGATTTTTGATACAAACCTTGTCATGACAATTATTAAGTCATCATAAATGAATTAGCCAAATATGCACCTATACACCCGATGGAAGATGGAAATAAAACGCAGGGCGATATACTCGAATAGGTAGAATTAGTTATATTAGTTATATATGTATAAAAAAAAATTGAATTATTAAAACTAAGTAGGTATTAAATAAATGACTCTAGCCTTTTACATTTGAAAAGATCATTACAAGATATTCTCTAAGTTGTTAATTATTACCATAATACTTATTGACTTTGATTTGTTTTATATATATTTGTTTTAGCTTGATTGTGTTTTATTATTCATTATGTTCGTTTGTTTGCTTTAATGAATTGCATGTAGTTTTAATTTTTTCTTTCTTTATATAAAGTCTGTTATTCTAAAATACTGTATCGTACTAAATATTATATCGTATACTCATAATAGTAAGATGTAGTCCAGATGTTAGCTCAATTTGTGAACCTTAAGCCTTTTACAACAATGTAATGGCTACATCTTGTCGTGAGTATCATATTTAAATAAATATATGAAATTAGTCGACTCTCAGTCTTTCCTAACATAATATAGGTATGATTTCCTTCATGTAAATTATTATTCATATTAAAACAGAAACTAACTAATAATTAATTTATCCTGTTGGGCATTATATTTAAGGCACACACAATTAAAACCTCTTTGTAACATTTTTTTGTCATTTGTCTCTCCGTTTCTTGGACTTAACTCATTGAGTTTCCGATACTTTTCCCAGCACTATTTCGTTCCAAGCAGGCAGTAACACCCTAGCTTAAATGGTTTAACGTAGGTTTAAACTTTGATTATGGCGTTCGTTTTAACGTTTTTATAAGCCAGGGCGGTTACTTAGTCATTTTTCTGTTAGCATGCAATTATACATTTTACTGTTATGGAGTTTTTCGTTATAAAAAATATTCTGTTTTGATGAGTATTTAATTTTAATCGTTTTTATATTTAAACAAGTGTTACATTTCCTACTTATTTATACAAAATGCGGATATAAGTACCTATTAATTAAAGTATCATGATATTATGTAAATTTAGTCGTAAAAAAACTCTTAAATGCATGAAAATTTAATTTATCCAAAAACAATTTATATACAGGCGTTTTTTTTATTGTGTTTTTTTTTTATCTTGCACATTTCACACAATATAAAATATTATCCTGATAGCAAGATGCGCTATAGCCTTATACTATGTGTACCAGAAACTACGATACAAATAGATATAGGAGAGTAGGTGTATATATATATATTCTAATGATTTAATTTCTATTTTTTTTTTTTTTATTGGAGCACGACATGTGACTTTGTATCTACCTGGTGGTGAGCAGACCTACAAAGTCCATGAATGGGGTCAATCAATAATTGTTCTTAAACAAAATTGATCGCTCCCACTATGCCGGCTAAATGATGCGATTACGAAATGGGGGGCGACAATGACGAATTGCATTACGAGTATATACTCGCTGCCTTATTGTCAATTCAACCACCCATTTCGTAACCGCACCCTGAAGGAGACTACCACCTCGACAAGAAATCGATGCAGTAGTCTCCAGAAAACCGGTGAACCCACAGACTAAAACCGAAACATGACTAGGTCACTTGGCGGTTTTTGCATCTGTATGGGTGGTGGTAACGAGACCGGTCGGTCGGCCTAACGAAGTTATAGAGACCTTCCTCCCACCTAATGTTTTAATAGTAAGATGATTCAAAATTTGAAGGTGTTTTTTACACAAATAGTATGATAGACGGGCGAGGTCGAGTCACAAAGGCTGATAAAAAATATAAGTTTAAAAAAAAGGTGATGAAGTCTTCATATTATCTCATTCGGTAACATACAAACGGTATATAAATATATTATGTAATTTATAATATTTAGTCATAATAATATTATAATGTATTTATAATGAAACATCACTTATAAAAACGCGTTGTACTTTTTATATTCGTCAATTTAATAATCACTCCTTTGAATGTTAATAACAATGAACGCATTATGGTAATAATTTTTATTGTTTCTGTCATTCGTATTATTGTAAAAAATTTTTGGTGCGTCCTCGTTTGCAGTTTACTACGTATATAAATAAGTTTTAAATACAAAAACTGTTAGTAGATAAAGTGGCTTTATTAAAAATGGGTTCGTTCAAGATAATTTTAGTGGCTTTAATTGGGTTATTTGTAAATAAAAATGTCAGTTGTTTAGATTTCTGTGGAGGTACGTCTTGCAATAAGTTATAAGTAATATTTAAGCATTTTTTTTTTAAATAAATTATGGTTTACTCAAAATAGATGGTTCCTTTGGAAGTTTGTACTTTGTGCTAATATAAAGACTATAGATCAAATCGAACAACTTTTCCTATGTAAATATGTGTCTTAAATGAAAAAAAGTTGGGTCCTTCATACTAACTAGTAATAAACGTTAGAATAACCAATTTGTATTTTTTTTTTTAATTTGCGATACATGGTTTCATGGGTAAGTTGTTCGATTTGATCTATATTAGCGTACAACCTTCAAAAGTCACCATATATAAAGTAATACTGGGTGATTTACTCACCCATGTCGTAAACACTTTAAGCATTTTTTTTTTTCAAAATTTAATCTATTTTTATGGTGGCCCAGTTGGTTAGACCTTGGACTTAAAAACACTTAGGTCCCTGGTTCGAATCCCGCTGTGTACCAATGAGTTTTTAATTTAAAAATTTATGTACATTTGTTTGAAAACACCACTATAGTGCCTCGGAGAGCACGTTAAGCTGTCGGTCCCGGTTTCACTATACCAACTTGTGAAACTGTTTATAAATGGGTTATTGAGTCTATCCAAAACATCGCGACGAGCTATCCACTCGTTCGGTGTAGACTCATACCATCGGCTTCGACGAGGTGGGATTAAAAACCCCTCCGCTGGGTACCCTGGGGCCGTCTAGGCGGTCTCGGGCGCCGTATGGCACCCGTGATGATACATAATCTATTTTATTTTCCAAAAAAAATGGTCCGAAGGTTTAACTGAACTAAGGCCGTCTTTGTACTTCATGCAATAAACATTTAAATATGTTTAAAATCAATGTAATAAATACATATTATTTTTATCGTAAAGTTAAAAATAAAGTTGAAGTAAATTGGGGTCATATTCTGCTTTAAGTAATTATATTATTATGTTAAAGCTTCTTGTATTATATTAATAATAATATGTAGGCAGGTTACAGATCTTGCTCTGGTCACAAACAAAGCTCTAGGCTTGTATTATGTGTACCAGAAACAACGATATATAATACATATTTATTATTATAAACACCCAGACCATGACACGTAAGACAACTGTACAGAAACAACGTACTAATATTTTTTGCCATGGGTGGGAATCGAACCCACGACCTTCGGATACAACGCCAAAGGCGCAACCACTAGTCTACGGAGGCGGTCATATTTAAACCGAAGAATAAAATTTTCGGTAATAATGCCAAATAAACCCGTGGTATTCGGTGGTAATGTATTAAAATACGAGTATATTACCAAATTTTTAAATGTTAGTACATGCGAAAATAAAAGGAAAAAAACAGATGTTTCAATGAAACGCAATATTTTTCCTCATGGAAACCAAAATCACTCTCTACATAAAAACTTATTTTATGTTATCATTTCAGGTGAAGATATTCCAAAATGTAACTTTGGCGATTCAAATTGTTTAAATAATGAATTGGAACCAGGATTAAGAAAATGGATGATGAATGGTCAACCTGGATACTTTTTAGAGCCACTGGATCCTCTGGTTATCAACGAATTACCTGTTCCAACTGGCAATGGAGTATTTAAGCTTAAAAGTGTTAAGATTACCGGATTTGGGGAAGCCAAATTTGTAGATACAGAGTAAGTTTTTCATTTCAATAATTTTTGAAGAACTATAGTATTATAGTAGTATTGAGGTTTGTGTTTTAGCTGTTATTTAAAGAGATAAGATGTGGACCAACTAGCAGATGTAGACTAGACAACTAGTATATATCTGCTGATTGCGTTAAAACAGGTTTAGTCTAAACCTGGTTTGTTATGTGTTTTGTCACTTTTGTTTCATTTTGATTATGCTAGGATGAAGATATAGATTTAGCTAGACTAGGTTTATTGAAACGTTTATAAATAGAGTGGTATACATTTTACCTTCCTTTTAGTTCTGGTTTACCTGCATACGGATACCAAAAGACAAATTGAATGATAATTAGGAATCTATCTGACGGCTAGGCCGTCCATACGAGACCCTTCCTTTGATCACCCTTAATAAAACCACCTTTGTGCACTGTACAGTTTAATATTTACACTTTATATAATATTCAAATAATTTCTTACACTTTTCAACATGTGTTTTATGTTTTAATTAATTCCTTTTCTATAACAAATAAAATCTCTATTCATACCACTTCTTTTTTACACTGACATCTTTTTCTTATGTTTTTTTTACATAGCAATCTTTCAAAACTCTATCAAACTATTTTCAAATTATACCGACTCTCTTAGCGGCCTGTGTATCGTCGACACTATCTATAAGTAAGGTCAATCCACGATAACTAACTGGATTATGCTTTGTTTTTTTTTATCATATTCTAAATCCTACATTGCTTGCATTCAGCTAATTTTTGTTCATAAGTACATGGAATTAAATAACTTGCCCGAACAAGGTGATCGCTATATTTTTTTTACAGTTTTGGCATTTACTCAAGGCATGTTTTCATCAAGCTGTTGCAAGGCAAAATATTTGTGGAAATGCCAGAATATTTGTGGTATCTTTTTGAAATCCTAATTAATAAAATATTTTATATTTTCAGTATGGACATGGTAAAGAAAATTATCAAGTACAGTTATGAATATAAATTTGATTTGTCGGCCGAACAATTTGTTGACCAAAATGGTCAAAATTTATTGGATCAAGGACCCCTACTCATACATTTAGGTATTTTTTTTTAAACATGATTGGCCACTTTTGCATGCGTATGGACAGAAACGAAACCGGTCAATCGGCCTAAGAAAGATTTAGAAGTTTTTTTCCCATATAAATACTTAATATAGCCATGTTTCGGTTTTGGTCTGTGGGTTCACCGGTTTTCTGGAGACTACTGCATTAATTTCTTATCGAGGGGATAGTCTCCTTTCATAGTACGGTTACAAAACGGGCGATTGATTTGACGATAAAGCATGGAGGATATTAAAATGGACTTATAATGCAAACACGTCCATGTCGCAGCCCATTTCGTAACCGCAACATTTAGCCGGCATAGTGGGCTTAACATCAGGTGAGACAAAGACAAATGTGCTCCATTAAAAAAAATGGTATTAAATACTTCATGGTCGGATTAATAGTCGTTGCTAAGCAATTTCTAATGCTTAGCGAATGCTTTGGACTATCAAACTGCATATGAAAAAACAAAATTTTGACAGGTCCAAGCAATGGCTCAGGCTAAGCAACAACTATTAATCCGACCATTAATCTTGCTATTACATATTTAATAAATAAATAAATACCATCACGGGTGCCTCATTGGCTCTCAGGCTCTTTGGCTTCAGGGAACCCAGCGGAGGGATTAACCCATCCTCATCCCGCTGATGGTATTTCAGAGGCAACACCTAACAAGTGGCAAACTTATTGCGAGTTTATGACGGTATAGCCTCGTTGTATAAAGCCGTCACCCATCCCAGGACCGGTCTTCTTGTCATTGCTTACCTTTGTTATCAGTTGCGCAGTGACTGAACCACTAGGCTGGGGCCGCTTTTACATATTTGGATTATTTTATAATGTTGTGTTCTATGTTTTTAGATAATCTTCGCGTGGATACTAAAGCTGAATTCGTTACTGTTGAACGTTGCGATAACAAACATGTTAAATTTATTAATTCTGAAGCAAATGTAAGAGATGTTAAAAATGAAGATGTGAATATTAAATCAGGTTTAAATAATGCTGATTTAGCACTTAAACAAGCCATAGCCCAAATTGCTGGTAAAGCTGCAACTAGAAGACTAGCTGAAAATTTTCGTACTTTGGCCAAAATTGTTCCTTTATCTGCGTTTTATAATTAAAATTATCTAAATTTTAATTTGTTTTTTCATTCTATAGGACTAAAAAATATAGTAAACATTTTATTACATATGTATTTAGTTTTATTATCTTATTCGTATTATATTTTACACGCCGTTATCTAAAAATAAATGTAGCTTACCTATTGTGTATCTATATGTCCGTTCCTATTATGATGACAGAGATTATTTAATAAATAATCAAAGTTTTTCGAAACAATCCGAGATTAAATTTAAAATCAAAATATAGAATTACGTATTTTATAAAAAAAGTAGGTATTTAATCAAGGTTAAGCAGATGACAACAAGGCCGGCCTGGGATGGGTGACCGCTTTATACAACGAGGCTATTTCATCATAAACACCGCAACAAACTCGCCACTTGTTAGGTGTTGCCTCCGAATACCATCGGCGAAATGAGGATGGGTTAATCCCTCCGCTGGGTACCCTGAGGCCGTTTAAACGGTTCTCGGGAGCCAAATAGGCACCCGTGATGGTATTTATTTTATTTTTTAGGTATTTAATTATGATATCAATGACATAATTGCAAATTTCATTTTAGGTCATTAATTATGAACGTATATTTTTTAATCTCTTAAGTTCTAGCCAAGGACTGATTTGTCCAATGCCAATTATCTTTATAATATGATTGCTTTATATATATTTTAAAACTAGGCCAGCAAAAAACGGCCAAAATGGTTCCGTCATTATCTAACAATATTAGCGACCGTATTATGTTTCTGATATCTTAAATAACTAGGTCACTTGACGGTTTTTGTATCTGTATAGCGAATTTATAGAGACCTTCCTTACACTTAATAATAATATATATTTTATAAACACCAAATAAAGGAAAGCTAGGTATATACTTACAGAAAAACTTAGTAATAACGTTTTGCCTTGAGTGGGAATCGTACCCACGACCTCGGCATACAACAATAGTAAATTATAAAAAAAGTAAGTTGTATGACGTCATTGAAACAAAATTAGTGACCCAAACTTATTGAGAAAGTGCGATTTTTGAATGTCAGCAATGATTTGAATATCACCAGTGAGAAAACTATCACTGATGACTAGGAAATCACGATTTATCCTATTTTTGAGTCATATGGTACTAATTTTAAATTATTCGTTTCGTTATATGAAGTGAATTTGATGTGACGTTCTTGTTTTTTCATAAAAAATATTTTATAAAAATTTAGTCACGTGGTGTGATTCAAAAATACGACTAAATATTTCAGTGAGTTCTTTAGAAATCGGTAAATATTTCAGTGATATTTAATCATCCGCTGAATCCAAATGATTTTTGTATGTCGCTGATGAGTTTGATATCACCAGTGAGAAACATATCACCGATGATTAGGAAATCACGATTTATAAAAAGTCCTATTTTTGATAATCATATGTGTCAAATAATTTCTCATTCATAAGTAATTGAAATAAAAGTGTTACCCCTGACTTCGCTTAAAACCTATTTTACCTACTTACTGCTTAATTTGTCCCAAAGGTTTGAATGGTAGAGAATGCCTAGCGGCATTAAGTCCGCCCACCTTACTACACCACCTTAGAAAGTAACTATGTCTATCTGTTAGCTTTTCACGCTTAAACCGCTGAACCGATTTATATGAAATTCCATTCATATTAGTATGGAGATAGTTTGGGAAGGACATAGAGTATATCACTTTTCGTCATACAGTTACAGGCTACAGGGGGTGCAGGTAGTGCATACAGGTGATTGTGATTAACGAATGATTTTTATTCATCATGGCATGGGAACAAGAACATCAGCCACGAGTTTAAAATAAAATTTATGAATAATATACGGAAGTGTTGTAACGCACCTTGTGAAATATAAATCGCAAATATTAATCTTGTAACATAACTACGCTTTGTTGATAAATTTTCAAACGAAATGTCAATCAATGTAAATTGACGCTATATCCTATTCCCACGCCTTGAGCATTGATTTGTTATAATATTTTCAAATCTCATGTTTGGAAAGAAGATTTTAATTCTTTAATTTCATATTTATTCATACTTTTTAATTGTATAATAAATAAATAAACACTCTGTTGTGGTTTGAAGGGGAATATAGTAAAGTTCAAGAACTGTTTGTTTTTTCTCAGGGTGAAAGTAACGCTTATATATATATATATATATATATATATATATATTTAATTATATAATGATTTGTGCACTATATTTTGTTTAGGCACAATGGTGGCCCATTTCTCTAACTAATTTGGTCCAATATCCTTTAACCTCTTCGTGAGGAATTTGTTTTTTTTTCATTAAAAGTTGACATTTTTTTATTTAAGTTATTAGGTAGGTAAAAAACTAACTTAAAATAATTTTATTTAAATACTTATCTTCTGTGACTTATGTACATATTATTCTTTTTGTTTTCATAAAAAATAGCAGTCAGTGCGATTTCTGTTTACGCACTCAGGGTTATGTATACCAAAAGAAAACAGGGGAAAAGAGGAACATGGAAAACTCTTATTACAGAAATACTTTTTTTTTTTTAACTTAGTAATGCGCGTGAAGCCGCGGACAGAGTTCTAGTATCTAGTTTAAAATATTCTTAACTTTGTTTGAGTTTTAATTTAGCTAGTCTAGACATTGTTTGCAAAATAAAACATCATTAAATTAATTAAGTGTATTCAGGTCAAACCACCTTTATAATGGGCTAAATGAATATTTAAAAACGCGACAAAATAATTCACCCACAAAGGGTTCCGTAACTAGGTAACGATATTCAGATTTAAAAAAACCCATGGATAAGTATAATAATTGTAAAATCCTTACCCATACTAATTTATTAATGTGAAAGAAATAATTGTTGTGCTGTGGGTATCGCTATACCGTGCTGTTGCTGTAATACTTGCAATTTTATACAGAGTGAATTTGAATGGGTATACTTTGGGCTAATATGATGTTCTACTGATCAAACCGAACAACTTTTTCCATGGACCCATGTGTCGCAAATGAAAAAAAAATTGGCTTCCCCATATAAATTGATCATTTTAACATTACTAGTTTGTATGGAGAAGGCAATTTTTTTTTTTCATTTGCGACACATGGTTCCATGGAAAAAGTTGTTCGATTTGATCAGCTGAACCTCATATTAGCTCAAAGTACATCTTTTCAAAGTCACCATGTATAATGTATATTATTAACATAAGTATTGGTATGTATGTATATGTAGTAAGTTTCTAGTGTATGTATAATATTGGTATAATCTATTTTTAAATATATTTTACGGCACCTATTTTACCTACTTACTGCTTAAGTTGTCCCAAGTCCTAGAGAATGCCTAGCGGCATTAAGTCCGCCTTTGTAATAAATTTGTGCAATAAAGATTTTTAAATAAAAATAATTGTCTGTTAGGTTTTCACGTCAAACCGCTGTACCGATTTTGATAAAATGTGTATAGAGATAGTTGAGACCCTGTGGAAGGACATTGTATAATAATTTTCGACATAGCTATACGGGGTGCAGATATACAGTGCGTTTCTGTCTCTTTGGAAATGATTTTACCAGAGAGAAAAAAGTGATGGAGCAAAGTTGGGTATATTAAAATAACTTTTTTTTACTACGGCATGTGACTTTGTATCCACCTGGTGGTCAACATGCATATAAAATTCATGAATGGGGTAGATCAATACATTGTTATTTAACAGCATTGATCGCTCCCACTATGCTAGTTGGTACAGCTATGAAATGGTCAACGATAAAGACGAAATTGCATTACTTTAATAGCCGCGCTGCTTTATCGTCAAATTGATTGGCCGTTTTGTAACCGCACCCGAAAAAGAGACTATCACCCGGTTTTTAGGAGACTATTGCATCAATATCTTATTGATGCAATAGTCTCCTAAAAACCGGTGAACCCACAGACTAAACCAAAACACTTACGACATTATATGGAGAGAAATAAATAATAAAATAATATTTACCCAAAGTTCCAGAAAAACATTAAATCAATATTGTGTTGAAATACATACCTCATTAGTATTTATTTTGGTGACAAAATCTCCAGTAACCATACTATGATTCCCTGTATCGGCTTACTAACTAGTCTCTGTCTAATTTTAAGTACACGGCTTAAAACTTGATAATTCACAATTCAGATAGGTATTACAGTTTCAATATTGAAACAATTTAGAAAAATAAGATATCAAATAAAACAATTTAACCGAAAAGAACACAAAAGCAACATTAAAAAGCATTTGTCTATAGAAAAATACAAAGTAAAGTAAATGTAATAAAAAGTAAGTATAATAAAAAATTGAATAAAAAAGTAAACTAACAAATAATTTGTAAAGAAAACAATCAAATATAGAAAAGATCCGTTATTACCGACTTTCCCAAGACGAAAAAAGCTTTCTCCTCGAGAAGAAATATATCTACTTTTTACACCTTACATACATAGGTACATATCATCACGGGTGCCTTACGACGCCCAAGACCGCCTAGACGGCCCCAGGGTACCCAGCGGAGGGGTAAACTCCACCTCGTTGTAGCCGATGGTATGAGTCTACACTGAACAAGTGGCTAGCTCGTCGCGATGTTTTGAATAGACTCAATAACCCATCTATAAACAGTTTCACAGGTTGGTATAGTGAAACCGGGATCGACAGATTAACGTGCCCTCCGAGGCACTATAGTGGTGTTGTAAAACAAATGTACATATTTTAACTAATTGGTACTTTTTTGTACACACCAGGGTTCGAACCAAGGACCTAAGTGTTTTTAAGTCCAAGGTCTAATCAAATCGGGCACCACGAATTTTTACACCTTCTACGAGTCTAGCTTAGTCTAGCTTCTAAGCTTTTTTTCGGCTTGGGCAAGTCTGTAATAACGGAACTCTAAAAAATAATTATTAAAATACAATTATATTATTGTCTAAGGTACTATATATAAGTACATTTTTAACAAAATTTTATTTAGTAGATTTCTATACTTAAATATATAAATATGAATAAAATTCCTGTGTTTTTTGTTGCAGTTATAGGTTTATTTTTTATATCAAATGTTAATTGTTTAGATTTCTGTGGAGGTAAGATCTTTTTTTTTATTTAATCCGGAGGGTAAGCAGAGTCCAAGAAAAAAAAACAACCCACCAGTTTCCAGAACGATGATTAAATTATTATTAATATAAAATAATATTTGTGATTAAAATTATCTAATAAGGCTGCTTGCTGGATTGCTGGAAATTTAATTTCACGTGTCATAACACCAATCAAGTGCTTTGTCAGTCAATTTGGATTATTGATTAATTTACGCTCTAGAAAAGGTGACTGTTTGCTTGTTTCTTGCCTTGCCAAATCACACTTTTTATATTTAATTATGTTTTTTTTAAGACTCAGATTTTTTTATAAAATAATTTTGAACTTGTTTCCCTAAGATTGTACTTCATATTTAAAAAATCAAAAAAAAACACTTTGGGATAATTTCGTTATTTTTATAAATAATTTAGGACGCCCTCAGGGTATCTAGCGGAAAGGTTTTTATATATATATTATATACGTGGTGAATTTGAAAGGATGTACTTTGGGCTAATATGAGGTGCTGCTGATCAAATGGAACAACTTTTCCCATGGAACCATGTGTCGCAAATGAAAAAAAAAATTGCCATATAATTCTCCATACAAACTAGTAATGTTAAAATGACCAATTTGTATGGGGAAACAAATTTTTTTTTTCATTTGCGACACATGGTTCTATGGGGAAAGTTGTTCCATTTGATCAGCAGAACCTCATATTAGCCCAAAGTACATCCTTTCAAAGTCACCATGTATATATTTTTTTAATTCAAATATATATTCTCAATTCAAATATTTTTAAATAAGAAAGACTTTTGGTAACATAATAAAATAATTACCAAATAAAAGATGCGATTACGAAATGGGTGGAAAAAGACTAAATGTGCATTATATTAGTTTGTAATATATTTAAAGAAAATGTGAATAATTACAGCGGAAGTTGTTCCTAAATGTAAACAAGATGACGAAGACTGCGTGATAAACAAGCTAGAACCAGGTCTGAGACACTGGATTATCAATGCTCAACCAGGGTACTTCATGGAACCACTGGATCCTATGATTTTTAATGAACTACTTGTTGAAACAAACAAAGGGGTTTATAAATTAAAAAATATTAAACTGACAGGTTTTAGTGAAGCCAAGATTATAAATTCCAAGTAAGTATCATAAAACACACAAACACTGGTTTTTATCTTTCAATAGATCCCGATTACCCCTGCTTCCGCGCCCGACAAAGCTGTTCGAGACTGTTCCTTCGGAGACTACGAGCCTATATCGAGATTCGAATAGAGGAGTACGGTTTCCGTGAAGGACACAGTACCCAACGGGCGTAGCCCGGATTTTATATATTGGGATTTCAGCTTCGTATATTTTTTTATTTATTTTTACCACAATTTGTAATGAGCAAAAAATCGCCGTCACAATTTCAATTTCAACTATTATAAACTCTTTTCCACACCTTTCTTTTCCTTGAGCAAAAGAAAACGCAGTCGTCACGATATCACCTATACCAATATATAATCTCTCCTTGTCCACGAGTTTTGATGAGCAAAAAAAAAAACCATCGTCACAATTTTACCTATTCGTCTCTTCTTGTCCAGAATGATTCATGAGCAAAAAAAAAACCGCCATAGTCACAATTTCACATATTATATACAGTCTCTCCTTATTCAAGAATTTTGGATGAGCAAAAGAAAACGCAGTCGTCACGATATCACCTATACCAATATATAATCTCTCCTTGTCCACGAGTTTTGATGAGCAAAAAAAAAAACCATCGTCACAATTTTACCTATTATGCATAATCTCTCCTTATCCAGAATTTTTAATAACCTAGAAATAAGAAAAAAAAACGTCACGCGAGTCCCTTGATATCCTTGATATCGACCGTGTAATAGCTTCAGTGTGGCATTATCTCTTGTCGGCCACGAACAATACAAGGATCCAGCGTCTGCAGAATGTCTTTTTTGTGCATGGGGCATCCGTAATGGCAATTACCTTTTACTTTTTGAAAATATAAATTCGCATTCTTTGGAGACAAACTTAAATAAAAAAAGAGTTTGTGTTTGATTTCTAATAAAGAAAAAAACAATGAAATTCATTCCTGGACCTTTTTAACGCACTGTAAAAAGGTCCAGTGGCCTTATTCCGACCATTATTTTGCAACCGCTAATCACGACAAGACGTTGCGCAAACTATAAATATGGAAATATAAGCTCTATTCCAATGGTTATATACCTAGTATGTATTAGTTTGGCTATTATAATGCCGCCATCTTAAAATACACGAATTCTTCGCAAGTTTGAACATGTATGGAGCATTGGAATTTCAACTTTATAATTAACAGGATAGAACTTACATTTCAATACCAGTACTTTACGCAAAATGCGCGACGGTGAACGTGTCAAAACTCGGAATAAAGCCCCTGGAATGAATTTCATTGTATTGCTATATTTCACCGGCCCCCCTAGCCAAGAGCGCAGTCGTAAATAACGCTAACGAAACTTTTGTATGAAAATGACATTTGATGATGACGTCACTTTCGTTTTTATCGTTGCAGAAATAACCAAAAGGAGACAACAATATAGATACACCAATAGGATAATACATTTGGTAACTCTTTTTTTATTTAAGTTTGTCTCCAAAGAATGCGTATTTATATTTTCAAAAACTAAAAGGATTATTGTGGTGAAAATACCGAAATATTAAATGAAAAATGGTAATTACCGTTTGTATAAGTATAAATAAAAAATAGGATTCTCCTGGGGCAAAGTTTCGCACTTGATTTATTAAATGTTATTATTCCAGGTGGCACATTAATAATAATACGAGTATTACGTATACATATGTTTATAAATTCGAGTTACTGGCAGAAGATGTTATTGACCAGAGTGGTAAATCGTTATTGAACCAAAGGCCTTTGCGTATACAATTGGGTAAAGACTATTTATATTTCCTATTAATTTATATACATACATGGAGAATTAAAAAAAAAATGTACTTTGGTTTAATATGAGGTTCTGCTGATCAAATCGAACAACTTTTCCCATAAAACCATGTGTCGCAAATGAAAAAAAAAATTGGCTTCTCCATACAAATTGATAATTTTAACATTACTAGTTTGTATGGAGGACGTATTTTTTTTATTAGCCCAAAGTACATATATATTACCTATATCTATAATACAATTTTACATTCCAATGAGGAGTTTGCCAGTAGTTATTATTTAACGCAATAGATGGCGTGTGTCCGCTATCTACAAAAACTGTCAAAACAGATAGTGGTAATATATAAAATATACCCAAATTTTAGGAAAAAATTTAAAAAAATACCTCCATACGATTAATTTATAAAAATTACTTAATCTTGTTTAATATACAGGGTGACTTTGAAAGGATGTACTTTGGGCTAATATGAGGTTCTGCTAATCAAATCGAACAACTTTTCCCATGGGACCCTGTGTCGCAAATGAAAAAAAATGTTGGCTTCCCCATACAAATTGGTCATTTCAACATTACTAGTTTGTATGGAGAAGGCAATATTTTTTTTCATTTGCGGCACATAGTTCCATGGGAAAAGTTGTTCGTATTGATCAGTAGAACCTCATATTAGCCCAAAGTACATCCTTTCAAAGTCACCATGTATATATACCTACACTAATATCCTCAGCTCTTTGCCTTACGGCCCCAACTTAAGTAATATTATTTCTTTTAAATATCATCTTAACACTAATTAAATTTGAATTTCTAAGGTATCTTGTTCTTTTTTACGTATTTTTTCTTGACTGGGTATCTACTAAAGATTATAGAGAGCAAGAATATAGAGTAAGTAGATAAATACAAAAGTGACAATATATGGTAAACAATATAACACGCCCTGCAATAATTTACTAAAATTTAGTTTGAAGTTGGAGTCATATTAGTCATATGGAAATATAACTACTCAAAAATATAGAAAAAGCCTTTTTTGACAGTTTTTGTGGATATCCCTCCTGCTGCCATCTAGTAAAATATTTTGGAACCAAAAAGAAAACTCCTCATTATTTATTCTTTCAGGTTTCTATTTTTATTGCACCACGGCATGTGACTTTGTATTTACATAGTGTTGACAGTCCTTGAATGGAGTCGATCAATAGTTGGTGTTAATCAACATTGATCGGTCCCACTATGCTGGCTTAATGATGCGAATACGAAATGGGCGGCGACAGAGACTAATTGCATTACGAGTCTATTTTAATATCCTCGCTGCCTTGTTTTCAATTCAACGACCCGTTTCGTAACCGCACCCTGAAAGGAAACGAAATCGATGCTGAAAACCGGTGAACCCACAGAAGAAACCCGAATCATGAAACTAGTTTATTTATTATTTAAGTAAAATTTTTAAGCATCCCCGCATCATGTTTGCCACTTGTTCGGTGTGCATCCAGAACAATAACGGCAATAATGAGGTGGGAATAAACCCTTCAACTGGTTACCTTGAGGCCGATCAAACGGTCTCGGACTCTGTACATTACTGTACAATGCATAATTATACAGACTGAATTTGAAAGGTTGTACTTTGGGCTAATATGAAGTTCTACGGATCAAATCGAACAACTTTTCTCATGAAATCATGTCCTGTCGCAAATGAAGAAAAAAATGCCTACTCCATACACTCAAATGCATTGGTAATTTTAACATTACGGTTAAAATGATCAATTTGAATGGAGAAGCCAAAATTTTAAATACATGGGAATAGTTGTTCGCTTTTATCACTGGAGCCCCATATTAGCCCAAATTAAAACCATACAAATTCCACCTGTAGGTATATCATACATACATACATATATCATCATGGGTGCCTTCGGCGCCCGAGACCGCCTAGGCGGCCCCAAGGTACCCAGCGGAGGGGTATTTAAATCCCACCTCGTCATAGCCGATGGTATGAGTCTACACCGAACAAGTGGCTAGCTTGTCGCGATGTTTTGAATAACTCAATAACCCATCTATAAACAGTTTGACAAGTTGGTATAGTGAAACCGGGAACGACATCTTAACGTGCTCCCCGAGGCACTATAGTTGTGTTGTTCAAACAAATGTACATATTTTTTTTTAATTAGAAACTCATTGGTACACACCGGGATTCGAACCAGGGACTGTAGGTATATCAATTAATTAAAAAATAAAATAGATGTTTAATACTCGGTCTTGTCATTAATATTTTTTCTTAGTTTTATTTTATTATGTTGTAATTTTAGATAACCTTCAAGTGGAAACTAAAGCTGAACTCGATATTGTCGAACGTTGCGATGAAAAATATGCCAAATTTACTAAATTTGGAGCTAATGTAAGAGATGTTAAAGATGAAGATGTTATTATTAAATCAGGTTTAAATAATTCAGATTTATTACTTAAACAAGCTTTAGCCCAAATTGTGGGTAAGGCTGCAACTAGAAGAATATCTGAAAATTATCGTACTTTGGCTAAAATTGTTCCAATATCTGCGTTTTACAATTAAATTTGTTTCTTTTTTCATTCAATATTGGGTTACAAATTATGGTAAAAATTATGATTTTTATATTTTGTAATAAATGCATTACCTATTTCTATTTTGTTTTATTATCTTATTCATATTACATAAATACTGTGCCGAAACGTAGACTTACGGTTAGACTGCATTCGTAATCGCGCGTTCTGCATACAAAATGAGCTTTCGCACTTCCAGTTACACTCGATTACTATTTGTCTCAGATTTAAAATAATATATTTGTTTTTCATTGAATTTGTTAACTTTTCTGTTTTGTTTTATTTATATTTTTTTCGGAATCAGAAAAAATACTTTTTAAATATATTTGAACAGAAAGATTTTTGCAATTACGAACATAGAAATTGTAATATTGGAAGTACGTTTGTGGGCGTCAAGTCGATTACAGAGCCTCTTTTCATAGCTCGCTGAGCAACTTTAACTCAGCGAGCTATGGAAAGAGCTATGCTTGAAGTTTCTCTTATTGATAAGATTCGAAACGAAGATATCCGTAGTAGAACCAAGTCTTACATAGCTCAAAGAGTCATTAAGAAGAAGTGGCAGTGGGCTGGCCATATTCTGTTTATTTTAAAGGTAACGTTAGATTACCAAAATAACGAAATTTATGTACAATGGTCACGACACGGAATTCTAAGAACTTTGAATTCCGTGTCGTGACCATTGTACATAAATTTCGTTATTTTGATAATCTAACGTTTCCGTTTTATGTGACAGAATATGGCAGCTGGTTATATCTGCCGTAGAGCAGACAACCGCTGGAACAAACAGACCCTAGAGTGTAGACCACGACTGTAGGTACGTAGAGTAGAAGGCCCTGCGGCTAGATAGAGTGACGATCTGCGGAAAGAGGCTGAAAGGTCTTGGATGCAAATTGCACATGACCGGGATCGATGCCGCGCCTTGGGAAATGCCTATTCCAGCAGTAGACTGCATGATGATGATTTACTTTTTGTCGTAACCTTCCCAAGTAACACAGTCTTGGAAGTTTAAAACAAATTTGTCTATTGACAGTCTATTCATGGTTAATCTATAGATAGGGGCTTTCTAAAGATGGTTTCAATAAAGACAATGTGTTCTCATAGAGTCTTTTTTTTCAAGCTGGATTATTATTAGAGCATTCGTACTACAGAACACTTATTTTAAGTACGTTTATAGATATATTAAATGTTTTAAGATAAAATGTCCTACAAATAGTTAATAAAGCCTAAAGGTACTTAACTTGAAGTAATTTTATAGGTAAGATGATATATTTTAAGATATAACTTTGTAGAAACATTCTAATTTAGCTATTGGTACTCTAATTTTTGTTTATAAAGAGACTTAAGTCTAGATAAAATACTTTAATAGATATTTTTCAGTTTGTCTAAAAAAAATGATAATGAAAACGTTTTTTTAGTAATTTTTTTCTTAAAAATGGATTAATATAGTGTAATTGTATTAAATATTTAAATTGGATGATTTTATACAATGGAAACAGTGAAAAAAAAATCATTTTGCTTTTCCCGATGAACCATAAATAAAAATTATAGTAGATACTATTGCCGAAAACCGAACAAGTCAAAACATTACTCATTTTATTACTACTTGGTCAAATTATGGACTATGTACATAAATCTGTGAATGTGCACATTACAAATTTAATACAAATACGCAGCTACGGAGGGATCCACTTTTGTATTTCAGATAGTTGTCCCAACGCCGCCGGCGCGCGAGGTAACGACTATCAGCTATTTTCTCGCTTAAGAAACGTAAAATAGATATACATTCCATGTAAACAGAAGGGATGTATATATTAATAGTTGATCGCTGACTATTCACATTGCCGGCGAGGACTCGCTCCACTAGTATGTCGCTGAGCGACAAGAGCTATCAAAGAAAATACTCGCTCAGCAATACTTGCTGAGCTTGCTCGCTTGGCGGTCAGTAGAGACGACTTACCATTTCTCTATTTGTTAATGAATAGCTGCCTAACCAAACGCACTCTAAGACCTCATTGTTAAACTTTTTTTTTTTGACTATTCATAAATATCTGTAAAGATTTACATGAAATAAATGATTTTGACTTTGACTCTACAGTGCGCGACTCTGCGCGAGTAATCGCCTGTCACACTCGCACACTCTCTTATAGCTCAGCTACAAAACTATTGGAACTACACACACACTCGCTTCTCGCCAACTTGTTTCTAGCTCTACTTGCTTCTAGGTCATCATCGGCGGTGAGACAAGTGCCTTAAGTTAACACTTTGCGTCTTTGGCACCGCCGCGGCGTATATAACTACTATTTTTTACATTGTCTATAAATAAAACAGAATTTTCTTTTGCATACCCTCATGAATTGATTAATTAAATTGCTTCTTACTGCATAAAATGGTCTTCCGTTCACAACACATCAAATTACCTGATGAACGTCTAGAAATACTGTGAGAAGATAAAAAGGAATACAGAGATGACAGTTATTAGGTAATATTAAACCAGTCATAAATCTGTTTAGTCTTTCACTAGATAGTTTAGTATGTAGCATGTTTTAAATTAATATATTTTAAATAAAATGAGTATTATAAACATAATAATGCAATTTAAAAAATTTGCTTATACTAAATAATATTCATATTCGGTAAAAAAAATGTTAAATCTTACATTTACAGCGGGCGCTCTTATTTTAGGGGAGTTTTACATAATATTCGACGATAGAATTTCATTCGCACATAGATTTGCTTATTTACCCATTATTAACTAGCTAAAACACAAGTAATGTAAAAAATAATAAATTTGTTACGCCATGATGCAATAATAAGTTTAAATCACTCTTGTAAGTTCTGCGCCATTACGTGTTGCTGTCTATTATAAATCAAATGTAACTTAAAGTTGTTAGTCTTGAGTTAATTTGGTTTTAAAAATTGACGAGTAAAGACTTCTCTAAAGGTCTCAACTTTATCTATAAACTATCTACTAGTATAACTTGTGGTCTATAAACAGTTTAGTGAGACACTAGAAATATCTCTACAGGCGATTTGAAAATTTGCAACTCTTAACTCTATCTATTCATGTTTACTTAACTCACTCTTATGAGAAGGGATAAGGTTGTGCCCACTTTTACTAAACTGTGTCTATAAGCGTTCTTGAACATTACTTAGGAGATATTTTACTCTTAAGGTAGACAATAAAATTAAATTCTATTAGATATCTAATAGTCCGTTTTTAGACGCGATTGTGTTACTTGGGTTAAAATGCATAATGATCAAAAGCATTAAAGTTATACAAGTTTTCCATAATATTCCAAGGTCAAAAACAATGAATATTTACAAAAATACACTGTTAATAAAAAAAAATTGATAAGAAAGAATTATTACGACATAATATAATATATTTTGACCTTGATGAAAATTTTATTTTAAATTAAGAACGTATATTTTTTAACTCCTTAGTTTTCATCTTGCCAAGGACAAATTTGGTTGATGTCAATCACCTTTATAATAGGACTGTTTTATGAATATTTTAAAACTAAACATAAGTAACTAAACTAAAGACAAGTAAAATTGGGCTCAATGGTTCCGTTGTTATGTAACAATATTAGATTATAGGACACTATTTGTAAATTATATTATTTTTATTATCGATTTATTCGTTTAAAGATGTTGTTCACGACAATTAGGCTAAAATATTATATAATAAGAGCAATCCCAAATTATCCCACATATTTCCTTTCCTTATGTATGTCACGTATATAATTACGTTAAGTAAGGATTTCGGCTACTCCATACTAGATGGCAGCACCGGAGGTGTTTTTAAGAAATATTTAATTTTATTATCTACCTTACAAAAATGACGTTTTTGCCTAAGTTTTGGAATCTCCCCGTCATCGCTGTGTGGTATACGTGATAATACGTCTCACAAAAGACAAAAATGTGAATATAGTTACTCGCGTCTTTGATGATTTTTTAGTGCTGTTATGCGATAAAGTGTTCTTGTGAACAGTGTAATAGTGCATTTTTCGAAGGATTTTATATAGACTAATATTTGTGTTTACGAGTTAGCTCCTGGCCAGGACTCCTACGTGGAAGCAGAAATCAAGGTACGTGACATACTTCCTATAAGTGACCACCCCTGTTTTTCTTCGTTCCTAAGGTTTACCTAACGTTCCGGGATTGCTCTTAAACTGTCTATATAACAGTAGGTTATAATTAGATTATTCCTACAACAATAAAAAATATACAGTCCCCTTACTTCAGTAGGGTACGATTGGGGTTTTTGCGCCTACATTATATTTTGGTCCAATCCGACCCGGATTATTTAGTTTTATTGCCGAGTTAGGTCGCTATAATTAATAACGATATTTAATTTGCATAAATAAGTTATAAAAATGGCGTCTACAAATATGGAAGAAATTGAAAGAAAATCCGTATTATTATTAAATAAGCGAAATGCTTTATATTCTAGGGTTCAACAAATTTATAATTTATCATTAGATGTTAGTACTGAAAATAAATTAAATGATTTTATTGCCTCATGTGAAAATATTGATAATTTAAAGTTAGACTTTTCCTTATTAGTAGATAAAATAGGAGAATATGATTTAATTCTTAATCCTAAATCCGAACCTAACTACCAAGCGTGGTGTTCTTTTGAGGATTTGTATTGCAGAATAGTGCACAAAAAACGTAACCTATTGCCGGTAGTCGTAAAATCGTCACCGAATGACGTCATGACTCAGCAGCCAGTCAAGCTGAATACGCCTCCATAGAACTTTGTAGTTTTTCAGGTGACCCACAGCAATGGTTAGTTTTTTATGAAAATTTTAAAAATAACATCCGTGATAACCTTACTCTGACCGATTCAGAGAAGGTTCAGTACTTAGTAGGTAAATTGTCGGGAAAGGCGTTATCAGTATGTGCTGGTCTTCCACCGATCGCTCAAAACTACTACATAATCTGGAACAATTTAGTCGAGCGTTATAATGATACTCGTAATCTAGCTACGACTTATTTGAACCAGTTACTTAATTTAAAATGTGTATCTTCAGCTAACTCATAGAACTTAGATTATTTTATAGAAAACTTTTCCTGTGCAGTGTCAGCTTTTAAAAAACTTATACCTAATAATCTAGAGGATTTCATTTTGGTTCATATAGCTTTAAACAAGTTAGATTCTGTGACAATTAGAGATTTTGAAATGTCGAATAGAGGCTGTAAACTACCTACTTATGATGCATTAACAACTTTTGTCCGAGAGCAGGCTAAAATACTTGAGCGCTCAAATAATATAACTTCGCGAACCAAAATCGATGATATTAAGAAAATATCACGTGCGCCGACTGCGGCCGGTCCATCCACATCGGTGCGTCCGCGCTTTGCTTATAAGGTTTGTGATTTGTGTAGTAATAAACACAACTTTATGTACGATTGTACAGAGTTTCATAAGTTATCGAAAGAATAATCACGAAAGATATCTTTATATTAAAAAACATAATTTTTGTACTAGTTGTTTGAGTATAAACCATAAGTTTAAAATTCTCGGTCATGTGACCATTGTAATTTTAAACATAATAGTTTGTTGCATTATGGTAACATTCAGAGCGGGCAGAGGGGTGAAGTTTCTAGTTATCCGCCAAATAACAACAGTCGTGATGAATCGGACAGTGCGGGGCGCGCACATGTTTCATTGGTAGCTGCCTCCCCGATCACGGCTCCGCGTTCAACGGTACTTCTCGCGACTGCTATCGTGAATGTTGTTGATAGCTTAGGGCGTGTTCACACTGCGCGCTGTCTTTTGGATAATGCATCGCAAAGTAATTTCGTAACAAATAACTTTTGTAATAAATTAAATATAAAAATATATGTTAATAAAACATCGGTTAAGGGTATTGGTGGTTCTCTTAAATCTGTTAAGGGCGTATCAGAATTAACTGTTCGTTCTCGTTTAAATTCTAATATTGATTATAATATTAAGGCTTTGATAGTGGATCGCATCACTGATAAATTGCCTACCATGGAAGTGGATATTAAAAAATTAAATTATTTCCATGATCTTCAGCTGGCTGATGAGGGTTTTTATAAACATGGCGATATCGATCTACTGATCGGCGCCCCTCTCTTCGCGGAAATTATTTTATCACAAAAGGTCAAAGGTCCCAGTAGTTTTTACCCTGTCGCTTTAGAAACTTGGTTTGGATTTATTGTTATGGGGAATGCACCTGTTTATCCGTATAGTGATATGACGTCATCTTTCTGTACGGTTACAGAACCATCAATCGAATCATTGCTCGAGAAATTTTGGCTATTAGAAGAAATTTCTCCAGAGTCTTGCATCAACGAGGACGATAAACAGTGTGAGCAATTGTTTACCTCTTCACTATCACGTAATCGTGATGGTCGATATGAGGTAGGATTGTTGTTCCAGCGAGACCCAAGTCTACTTTGCAACTCTTACGGTAGCGCGAAACGGCGGTTTCTCGCCCTTGAGCGCCGGTTCGTAGCAACACCGGAGTTGCGTACTACGCAACTCCGATGTTGATATTATTTTAGAGTACCTTCATAAGATGATATTATTTTAGAGTACCTTCATAAGGGATATATTTCGATAGTTGAAAATCCCAACTTGAACGAAGGATATATAATACCACATCATTGCGTAATGAGACAGGACAAAACGACAACTAAGGTACGTATCGTTATGGACGCTTCTGCTAAAACTACGTTATCTATATCATTAAATGACTTACTTTATACTGGGCCTAATTTACAAAATAATCTTTTTTCTATTATATTAAATTTCCGATTATTTAAGTATGCATGTTCTGCCGATTTAAAACAAATGTATTTACAAATAGGTGTTGTAGAAAATCACCGTAAGTACCAACGTATACTTTACCGGTTTAGTCCTAGCGATGCGCTGCAAGTTTACCAATTTAACCGCGTAACATTTGGGTTACGATCCAGTCCGTTCCTAGCCATCCGTACCGTGCGGCAGCTGGCAGCGGATGAGCAGCATCGCTACCCGTTGGCCTCAGCAACAATTATCCGAGACACTTATATGGACGATGTATGTTTTAGTGTGATGGATAAAACAGAAGCCATCCAGCTCTATGACCAGCTAGTTGCTATATTTTTAAGCGCTGGTTTTGATATTTTAAAATGGTCATCTAACTCTGCAGCCTTACTGTCTCATATCCCGGAGTCCTATCGATATTCTCAAGCATTGAGCTTCGATGAGAATCCGGATTTGAAGGTTTTAGGTCTGCAGTGGTCGCCGACCTCTGATTCCTTTTCATTTAAAATTAATTTGATAAAAAATGATTGTAGTAAACGTACTATTTTATCCACAGTTGCCCGATTATGGGACATTATGGGTTTTGTCGCCCCAGTTATAGTTTATGCTAAACTTATTATCCGTGAGTTATGGATTTTGAAGTTGGATTGGGACGACACCCCTCCACCTCACATTGTAGATTTATGGCAGAGGTTTGAATCTGAATTACCAATTTTATCTGAATTACATATTCCGCGTCATTTAGGCGTTATTAGGGATTCTGTTGTGACTGTTTTAGCGTTTTCAGATGCATCCGAAAAGGCTTACGGTGCTGTAGTTTATATGCATGTTGCTTATGACCAGGGTCCGCCTACAGTCACCCTAGTGTGCGCCAAATCTAAAATAGCTCCTGTCAAGACAATCTCAATAGCACGCCTGGAATTATGCGCAGCTTTACTTATGTCTAAATTAGTTCGTGTAGTATTAGATACTTATTCACCGCGCATTAATATTGATAACGTATATGGATTCTCAGACTTCACAGTTGCGCTCTGTTGAATACATTCTATGCCGCAAAGATGGCAAACCTTTGTGAGTAACCGAGTCACCAAATGTCAAGAGAATTTGCCTGCTTCTTGTTTTTATCATGTGTCTGGCAAAAATAATCCTAGTGATTGTCTCTCCAGAGGGCTGACTCCTTCTGAAATAATAAATCATCCCTTATGGATGCCCGGCCCATCGTGGGCATATTTGCCAAAATCAGATTGGCCTGTCGATCCGTTCGTTCCACAATATTCTTCAGGTGGACCTGCAATGAAATTGGTATCGGCAATAGTCGTTAATTATGACATAGATAATAATGTTCTCTATGAACTCGCATTGCGTATCTCTTCGTGGAAAAAACTTCTACACGTCTTGGTTTATGTGTTTCGTTTTATGCGTAAGTTAGATCGTGACGTTCACATCACTGAGGCGGATTTAGAATATGCTGAAATTTATATACTAAAATTAATTCAAAATGTTTATTTTAAAAACGAATTAGATAATGTTCGGTCAAAAAAGACTTGTTCTTCGAATATTAAAAAACTTAACCCTATAATAGTTGATGGTATTTTAAGGGTAGGTGGCCGATTGAAAAATGTTTACATGGACTTCAATCAGAAACACCCTATAATATTACCAAAACGTGATCATGTAACCCAGTTATTGATATCATATTATCACGAAAAGTATTGTCATACTGGTGCTCACATGTTAATGTCGTTGCTTAAACAACGATATTGGATTATATCCGCCAGAAACTTGGTTAGACAAGTCATTCAAAAATGTAACTTTTGTTTTAAAGTGAGACCAAAGTCTACATTCCCTATGATGGCCGATTTGCCTGCATGTAGGGTGCAGAAGGCTCATGCCTTTGAGCATACCGCGACGGATTATGGCGGACCTATCGACATAGTTTTAGCGCACAGGCGCAGCGCTCGCAGGCAGAAAGCATATTTATGTCTGTTTGTTTGTTTAGTGACGCGCGCTGTGCATATTGAAGTCGCTACCGACCTGAGTACTGAAACCTTTTTATCGGCTTTTAAACATTTCTTATCACGTCGTGGTTCTTGTTCGCACGTCTACTCTGACAATGGCACAAACTTTATCGGAGCCAAGGCTCATTTGAATGAGTTGTATAACCTTTTAATATCAAAAGATTTTGCAAATACGTTTGCCAGTGAATTATCGGATAGCCGCATAAAATGGCATTTAAATCCTCCAGCCGCTCCACACTTCGGTGGTCATTATGAGATATACATAAAGGCGTTCAAAACTCACTTGCGTCGGGTTGTAGGAAATCATTTACTTACTTATGAGGAGCTCCTTACAGTTCTCACGCAAATCGAGGCCGTATTAAATTCTCGTCCACTGACGTTGTTAAGTGACGATACCGATGCACCGACAGCACTCACTCCAGTACATTTTTTTATGTCACCGCCATTACCACATTTACCTGCTTATGATATGACCAATCAAAATTTAGTTAATCGCTATAAATTGTTGGATCAAATGGTCCAATCGTTCTGGCGTCGTTGGAGCAGTGAGTATCTTCACCTATTACAGTCGCGTCAAAAATGGAACACACCATCGAATCCGTTAGCAGTAGGTACCATTGTTCTAATAAAATTGGATAATATACATCCTTTACAGTGGCCTCTAGGAGTTGTGATCGAGGTGTATCCAGGTAGTGATGGTGTGGTGCGTTCTGCTGTGGTACGAACTCAAAAGGGCATCTATACGCGACCTGTAGTGCGGTTATGCCCGCTCCCCTCTCAGTAGAGGGTAGCTCGTTATTTTAATTTTATGTTTTTTTGCTTAAATACTTTAATTAGTTATAGTTTTATTAGGTTATACTTTTATTAGTAACACAATTTATTGGAGAGTTGTACACTTCAAGCCCGGGAGAATGTTCACGCCAATTAGGCTAAAATATTATATAATAAGAGCAATCCCAAATTATCCCACATATTTCCTTTCCTTATGTATGTCACGTATATAATTACGTTAAGTAAGGATTTCGGCTACTCCATACTAGATGGCAGCACCGGAGGTGTTTTTAAGAAATATTTAATTTTATTATCTACCTTACAAAAATTACTTTTTTGAAATGGTGTTTTTGCCTAAGTTTTGGAATCTCCCTGTCATCGCTGTGTGGTATACGTGATAATACGTCTCACAAAAGACAAAAATGTGAATATAGTTACTCGCGTCTTTGATGATTTTTTAGTGCTGTTATGCGATAAAGTGTTCTTGTGAACAGTGTAATAGTGCATTTTTCGAAGGATTTTATATAGACTAATATTTGTGTTTACGAGTTAGCTCCTGGCCAGGACTCCTACGTGGAAGCAGAACTCAAGGTACGTACTTCCTATAAGTGACCACCCCTGTTTTTCTTCGTTCCTAAGGTTTACCTAACGTTCCGGGATTGCTCTTAAACTGTCTATATAACAGTAGGTTATAATTAGATTATTCCTACAACAATAAAAAATATACAGTCCACTTACTTCAGTAGGGTACGATTGGGGTTTTTGCGCCTACAGATGTATAAATATCAATATGCTAAATCCGCCCATAAAGATGCAGTCATCTTATAGTGACTGAGTCATGTTTCCGTTTTAATTTGTGGGAGACTACTGCTTCGATTTCTTGTCGAAGTAGGAGACTACCACGTCTCCTTTCACGGTGCAGTTGCGAAACGGTAGATTGATTTGACTATAAAGCACCGAGGATATTAAAATAGAGCCATAATGCAATACGTTTAGTCTAGACGCCGTCAATTCTATGCTAAATGAATTTTGTTAAACAACTTTGAATTGATAGATCCCATTCATGGACTTGTAGATGTGAATCACATTCACATCCGACTTTTTGTGGTTTACGCATACAGTAGCAAGATCTAGTTATGTGGGATTACGATATATTATATCGTCTGCTAGCGTCTTCAATCGCATGCCATTGTTTTTTTTTTTATTAAATAGAATATTCAAGTATTCAACGAAGGTGAAATATATCGTAATCCACTATAATTTTTATTAGAAATGATTTATTTATTTAAACACTTTATTGCACAGTAAAAGTGATGTACAAAGGCGAACTGAATGTTCTAGAGAACCAAGTCTTACATAGCTCAAAGAGTCATTAAGAAGAAGTGGCAGTGGGCTGGCCATATTCTGTTTATTTTAAAGGTAACGTTAGATTATCAAAATAACGAAATTTATGTACAATGGTCACGACACGGAATTCTAAAAACTACCAAATTCCGTGTCGTGACCATTGTACATAAATTTAATTATTTTGTTAATTTAACGTTTCCGTTTTATGTGACAGAATATGGCAGCTGGTCATATCTGCCGCAGAGCAGACAACCGCTGGAACAAAAAGACCCTAGAGTGGAGACCACGACTTGGTACACGTAGAGTAGAAGGCCCTGCGGCTAGATGGAGTGACGATCTGCGGAAAGAAGCTGAAAGGTCTTGGATGCAAATTGCACATGACCGGGATCGATGCCGCGCCTTGGGAAATGCCTATTCCAGCAGTAGACTGCATGATGATGATTTACTTTTTGTCGTAACCTTAAAATGCATAATGATCAAAAGCATTAAAGTTATACAAGTTTTCCATAATATTCCAAGGTCAAAAACAATGAATATTTACAAAAATACACTGTTAATAAAAAAAAATTGATAAGAAAGAATTATTACGACATAATATAATATATTTTGACCTTGATGCAAATTTTATTTTAAATTAAGAACATATATTTTTTAACTCCTTAGTTTTCATCTTGCCAAGGACAAATTTGGTCGATGTCAATCACCTTTATAATAGGACTGCTTTATGAACATTTTAAACCTAAACACAAGTAACTAAATTAAAGACAAGTAAAATTGGGCTCAATGGTTCTGTAGTTATGTAACAATATTAGATTATAGGACACTATTTGTAAATTATATTATTTTTATTATCGATTTATTCGTTTAAAGATGTATAAATATCAATATGCTAAATCTGCCCATAAAGATGCAGTCATCTTATAGTGACTTAGTCATGTTTCGGTTTTAATTTGTGGGAAACTACTGCTTCGATTTCTTGTCTAAGTGGTAGTCTCCTTTCACGGTGCAGTTGCGAAACCGTAGATTGATTTGACTATAAAGCACTGAGGATATTAAAATAGACCCATAATGCAATACGTTTACTCTAGACGCCGTCAATTCAGTGCTAAATGAATTTTGTTAAACAATTTTGTATTGATAGATCCCATTCATGGACTTTATAGGTTTGCTTACCAACAGGTAGCTGTGAGTCACATTCAAATCCGATTTTTTGTGGTTTACGTATACAGTAGCAAGATCTAGTTATGTTGGATATATTATATCGTCTGCTAGCGTCTTCAATCGCATGGCATTGTTTTTTTTTAATTAAATAGAATATTCAAGTATTCAAGGAAGGTGGAATATATCGTAATCCACTATAATTTTTATTAGAAATGATTTCTTTATTTAAACACTTTATTGCACAGTAAAAGTGATGTACAAAGGCGAACTGAATGCCCTAGGAATTATCTACCAGCTTACCTTTAAGTGAATAATAATAATTTAAAAATAATTCCAGAATATAGGTAACATATTATAAGAGTTGTTTGATTGATCTAATATGCGCTACCATACGATTTATATAATATTTACCTGACAAGTTTTGAAAAAATCTAAATAAAACAGTTAGTAATAATAAATAGTAAAATGAAGGACCTGATCCATAGGACTCTTGGCGCTATTCACATACCTTCGCTTTTAGAACCTCAAGGTCTATGCGTGATGACAGCAAGAGACCTGACAGTTTAAGTTTAGTAACTTGGAAGATGGGCGTTGCTTATTGTGGGAAGACTTGTCTTGACACTTTAACAACTTCTCATATTCTAAGGTCAGTAGATGGAGCTGGTAACGCAGTCGCTGACACTGAAGACTTGAGGCGGCGCAAATATTGTAAAGTGTAGAGACGATAAAACATCTTGTTTAAAGTAGACTCGTAATGCAAATTCGTCCGCAAGAGACTATCTAATTAGGATCGAGTAATAATATCAACACCTCTACGTTATTTTTTTCTTTAAAAAAACTTTGCTTTTGTTTTTACTGAAATAAACATTTAGACATTTTTAGACGTTCTTAGTACGCGAATCCTTTTCCTGGCTTAAGGTGGCCTCAAAATTAAAGAAAGTATTGAATAGCCCTTTAAATACCTTATTTTGTTATGATTTTATTAATAATGTTTTAAGACTATAAATATTATTGTTATTTATATTATAATTTATAAATGTTTGTCTGTGACATATTTGTGCCGGCTGATATAAAATCAGCCTTTGCCTCATGAAAGGCAGCCAATAAATAATTTACATTTTTATAACAATTTTTCATACCATTTTCAAATCAATTTAATTGTCATCAACTCATGTCATATTTTTATAATTATGTTCTTTATTTAAAATCAAATTTACTATATAAGCTCATAGTTTATACAAAATAAATCAGTCTTACTTTACCATCCGAAGAGGTTTCATTTCAAGTACCCAGTGCTTACCTACAACAAAAGGTCCGGTCCCAATACGGACAGTTTCCAACCGGATCGGACCAACTCTACTGACAACCAGGAGTTTGTCAAATGGGTGACCCTGACGTGATCCTTGACGTCAATCTGGCCGTGTTTGACTGGCCGCCGCAGCACTTCTTCAGACATGAGGTACCAAAATTCAAAAAGCACGCCGCCACCCGCCGCGGTCCAAGCGCGTTACTACCCGAACGCGCCGCTGCCGGACTGCGTTGCTGCCCAAGCGCGCTGATGCCTTTCTAAGCGCGCCGCTGTCTGACCGCGTTGTTGCCTAACCGCGTTCCTGCCCAAGCGCGTCGTTGCCTGACCGCTTTGCTGCCTACGCGTGCCGCTGCCTGACCGCGTGCTGCCCATCGTGCCACTCAGACATATCACTGCTTAAGCCTGCTGAGACCATTTACCGGGTCTTCAACGCCGAGATTTCAGCATTCGTTAAATTTTGTCGCATAACATTTTTTTGATTGCAAGACTTATTATGATTAGAAATATTAAATTGACTTTGCATACATTGAACATTTATTTATTTATTTTTATTATGTATCCCTAAAATGTTAACTAAGCATCTAAAACTACCTATTTATATTTTATATTAAGTAGAAACCAATAATAAATAACAAAATACGGAATTCGAAGAAAAAAGTCGTTGTTTTTTTCATAACTTGTATTGTAATAGTCGGTAGGTTAGTATATAAATAGGTCCCCAATATTATTCTGGCTAGTAGACCTACAGATAGTAAATATGGCTAAAACTCATGTATTCTTTGTCGTTCTTTTAGGGTTATTTTTCACGGAAAATGTTATTTGTTTAGATTTTTGTGGAGGTACGTTTTTTATTTAATTAATTTATAGTAGGTACGCGTAATATTTTTTTTTTAAATTTAACTTCACTCTAATACCCAGTAATTAAAAGAAAACACATAATAATATAGGTATTATTATGGAGAGTGTGTATGAAAAGGTTAACACTAAGCTTTTCATACACACTCTCCATAATAACTAAGTTCTTTAGATAAAAACAAATAAAATCAAAGGCTTAAATATCTTGTGTGAATTGCTCCATTTGAAAGATCAATGATATTAAAATGTTCAGTATATTACTTTGTTACATTTTCAAAAACGTTGTAATAAATTTATGGGGGGCTCACCTTAGAAATTAGTTAAATAATAAAAGCTACATTGTTTTTAAATTATATTTCAATGCGTATTTTACTCTAATAATAACAATAATACTATGTGTACCAGAAACAACGATATAATACATATTATATTTAAATAAAAAAACTACTTGTAAACATTTTTTTTTATAATTGACAAAAATTACAGCCGAAGATATTCCGAAATGTAATCGGCATGATGAAGACTGCATTAAAACCAAGTTAGAACCAGGTCTAAGGAAATGGATAATCAAAGGTCAACCAGGATACTTTATGGAGCAAGTGGATCCTATGACCTTTAATGAACTACCTGTTCAAACAAAGAAGGGAGTTTATACATTAAAAAATGTGAAATTATCTGGATTTAGTGAAGCTAAACTCTTAGAATCCAAGTAAGTATATAAGACAGATTTAACTTTACTGTAATAAATAATAAAAAACACCAGAGCTTTTAGGTAATATCTACTCATGATGGTGTACCAATGAGTTTTTAATCTAAAAAAATATACTACCTCGGAGAGCTCGTTAAGCTGTCGTCCCAGTTTCACTATAACAGCTTATAAAACTACTTATAAATGGGTTATTGAGTCGATCAAAACATCGCGACGAGCTAGCCACTTGATCGGTGTAGACTCATACCATCGGCTACGACGAGGTGGGATTAAAAACCCCTCCGATGTGTACCAAAAGGCTGTCTAGGCGGTCTCGGGCGCCGTAAGGCACCCGTGATGATGTATGTATGTATATTAAATAACAAAAATAATACTAATAACAATACCTACTTATAAAAAATAATTCTTCAATAAAACCATTTAACAATAGTATGTTGTTTCATATATTATTGCAGTTACAATATTACCTAGTATTATTGATTTTTAAAATCTTAAATTAAGTAAATATTTTAAGAATTATCTGAAACAAATAAAGTGTGTAAGATGTGTTTTTTTTAGGTAAAATATAAATTGAAGTTATAACATTTTATTGCCAAATATTTCATAATGTCAAACGACTGATGAATCCTACGGCGAAATATATCGTTTAAATCTTTTATATAGTATTTTATTTCAATTTATGCCAGGTAAAAGCAAACTATACCGAAAAACTTATATAAGTATATTGTTTTGTCTTGAGTGGAAATCGTACCCACGACCTCCACAACGCCAACCACTAGACTACGAAAGCGATCATTATATTGAATATTTAATCAATCACTTATTTATTTATAAATTAATGCGTTTTAACCGCATGAACTAATTGGAATGAGCTTCCGATAATAATTTTTTTTAATAAATAAAGTTTTTTTTTTAAATAAAATTACTTTAGTATAACATTTTTGCTTGACTAGGAATCGAACCTACATTTACGGATAAAACACCAGCGGCGTAACCACTAGTCCATGGAGTTAGTCTATGTTTATTCAATTAATTTGTGTTTTAATTTCAGACCCGATTTCGTCAATAATACTTTTAAATATTCTTATCTATATAACTTCGAGTTACTGGCAGAAGATTTTATCGACCAAAACGGTAAATCTTTACTCGAGCAACGACCACTGACTATACAACTGGGTAAGAAGAACTTTTTTTTGTAATAGTTGGAAACCTCAAACCAAGTGTTACATATTCTAAAAATACTTCTGATGCGAATAAAAAAAAAAAAGAATCACGCTCGAAAACAATTTGCACATCTTTAGGCCGACCGTTTCAACTTTCGATCAACAATACGATGTTGTATTGTTGATGGAAAGTTACCACCGCCCATAAAGATGCATAAACCGTCAAGAAAGTGGAGGTGGTAGTCTCCTTTCAGGGTGCGGTTACGAAATAGGTGTCATGTAAGTATTAGAATTGACGATAAGGCAGCGAGTATATTAAAATGTACTCGTAATGCAATTCGTCTTTGTCGCATCATTTCGCCGGCATAGTGGGAGCGATCGAATTTAATTTATTTTATATTGTTTAAGAACAATTATTAATAGGCCCCATTCATAGACTTTGTAGGCCTGCTTACCATCACGTAGATACAAAGTCACTTACCGTTCTCCAATAAAAAAAAAACATGAAGTTGCGGGCAATACCTACCTATATCATTTCGGACTAATACAAACCTAATGTAAACTATTTATATATATATATATATAGGTAACTTGATTAATAACTAGTGTGTTTAAAAAACAAAAGATATATAGTTCAATTATATTTTAACAGGTTCCCAAATATGTTACCAAAACCATGCCGCGTTCCCCATCGTATCACTGCCACATAGTTGTCATTTTAAAACACTGATTTATGGGTACCATTGTAAGTACAAAAGTACGAACTTATCAAAAAAATCAACCAAAAAGCTGAAATAAAATATTGACTTTTACCTGACGGCAGATTTACACTTAAAAAAAACACCACACCATTAAATATCTAAAATAATAATTAGTTTTTTAAAGTGTTATACGGATATCCTTTATGTAGGTAGCGTACCTAATTAGAGACTAATATTATTATTAACATACTCGTAGGTACATATCTATTCGTTTTTTTTTTCAGATAACCTCCAATCTGCAACAGAAACAAATTTTGTAATCGTGAAACGTTGCGAAAAAGAACACATTAAATTTTCTGATTCAAAAGTCATCGTTAAATTTATTAATGAAGAAAATGTCAACCTGAAATCCGGTTTTAAGAATGCAGACCTAGACCTAAAGCAAGCTATAGGACAAATTGTAGGATCATCTGCTACCACAAAAATTGCTTTAAACTTTCGTACTTTAGTTACAATTGTACCAATGTCAGCATTTTATCTTTAAATAAATTAATAATAGGATAACATTTAATTTGTTTTTGTTAACTCCCTACGAAAATAGGTAAGCTAAGTTAGTCCCCTTGGTATGTACATATGTCTTCAGTAAAACGGGTGGAACAAAATTAAGTTTTTTTATATCGACTCCCAAAAAGATTTTATCTACATTAAATTTTTCATTGGCATACATTTCTAAGTATTCTGTTTTATTTATATTTGTTCTATTGCATTTTCTTCATGATCTGATAATGGACATCTGACGCTAAAACTCTCCATAGAAAAAATGTAAAATAAAATCGGTTAAAAAGTGTAACGGAATATTTTCAGAGTTTTAGTATCATTTAGTTTTGTATTCTACTTTTAAGGTTAGCAATAACTATGAAAAATTCAAAGTTTTATGGTTGGTCCCTTAGTGAAATTTGTTTCTGTTCGAACTAATAAATCATTGGTAGAAGTTAACCCTCACAAACATTTGAAAGAATACTGATTGTTTTAGAAACCCTGTACATAATGTACAAGGTGTACTCATGAATAGATCAGATTTTTATTATAAGGCCACCCAAAATAGAGTACTCCTCTAAGAAATGCCCGAGACACAAAACATCGAGTTATGATTTTCGTATAAGGCTTCGATTAGATAACTATTCAAACTATGGCTTCATATATGGTAATTTATTCATATTATTTACAATAATATGATTTTAAACTAATTATGTTTCCATAATTATATTATCTATACTAATATTATAAAGCTGAAGAGTTTGTTTGGTTGTTTGGTTGCATATCTGGAACTACTGGTTCGAATTGAAAAAGTCTTGGATAGCCCATGTATCGAGGAAGGCTATAGGCTACATGACATCACGCATATCACCAAGAGGAGCGGAGTAACAATGAAAAATGTTGTCCTCGCTGCCTTGTTTTCAATTCAACGACCTGTTTCGTAACCGCACCCTGAAAGGAAACGAAATCGATGCTGAAAACCGGTGAACCCACAGAAGAAACCCGAATCATGAAATTAGTTTATTTATTATTTAAGTAAAATTTTTAAGCATCTCCACATCATGTTTGCCACTTGTTCGGTGTGCATCCAGAACAATAAGGGCAATAATGAGGTGGGAATAAACCCTTCAACTGGTTACCGTAAGGCCGATCAAACGGTCTCGGACTCTGTACATTACTGTACAATGCATAAATATACAGAGTGAACTTGAAAAGTTGTACTTTGGGCTAATATGAAGTTCTACTGATCAATTTGAACAACTTTTCTAATGAAATCATGTCCTGTCGCAAATGAAGAAAAAAATGCCTACTCCATACACTCAAATGCATTTGTAATTTTAACATTACTGTTAAAATGATCCCATTTGAATGGAGAAGCCAAATTTTAAATACATGGGAATAATTGTTTGATTTGATCAGTGGAGCCTCATATTAGCCCAAAGAAAAACCATTCAAATTCGGGAATAAACCCTTCAACTGGTTACCGTAAGGCCGATCAAACGGTCTCGGACTCTGTACATTACTGTACAATGCATAAATATACAGAGTGAATTTGAAAAGTTGTACTTTGGGCTAATATGAAGTTCTACTGATCAATTTGAACAACTTTTCTAATGAAATCATGTCCTGTCGCAAATGAAGAAAAAAATGCTCCTACTCCATACACTCAAATGCATTGGTAATTTTAACATTACTGTTAAAATGATCCCATTTGAATGGAGAAGCCAAATTTTAAATACATGGGAATAATTGTTTGATTTGATCAGTAGAGCCTCATATTAGCCCAAAGAAAAACCATTCAAATTCCACCTACATTAGCTCCAAATTTACTAAATTTGGAGCTAATGTAAGAGATGTTAAAGATGAAGACGTGAATATTAAATCAGGTTTAAATAATTCAGATTTATTACTTAAACAAGCTTTAGCCCAAGTTGTGGGTAAGGCTGCAACTAGAAGAATATCTGAAAATTATAGTACTCTGGCTAAAATTGTTCCAATATCTGCGTTTTACAGTTAAATTTGTTTTTTTTTTCATTCAATATTGGTTTACAAATTATGGTAAAAAATTATAATTTTTAAATTTTGTAATAAATGTATTATTTCTATTTTGTTTTATTATCTTATTCATATTACATAAATACTGTGCCGAAACGTAGACTTACGGTTAGACTGTATTCGTAATCGCGAAACCCGCGTTCTGCATACAAAATGAGCTTTCGCACTTCCAGTTACACTCGATTACTATTTGTCTCAGATTTAAAATAATATATTTGTTTTTCATTGAATTTGTTAACTTTTTTGTTGTGTTTTATTTATATTTTTTTCGGAATCAGAAAAAATACTTTTTAAATATAAAATATATTTGAACAGAAAGATTTTTGCAATTACGAACATAAACATGGAAAGAGCTATGCTTGAAGTTTCTCTTATTGATAAGATTCGAAACGAAGATATCCGTAGGAGAACCAAGTCTTACATAGCTCAAAGAGTCATTAAGAAGAAGTGGCAGTGAGCTGGCCATATTCTGTTTATTTTAAAGGTAACGTTAGATTACCAAAATAACGAAATTTATGTACAATGGTCACGACACGGAATTCTAAAAACTTCCGAATTCCGTGTCGTGACCATTGTACATAAATTTAATTATTTTGTTAATCTAACGTTTCCGTTTTAGGTGACAGAATATGGCAGCTGGTCACGTCTGCAATAGAGCAGACAACCGCTGGAACAAACAGACCCTAGAGTGGAGACCACGACTTGTAGAACGGTGCACGTAGTGTAGAACGCCCTTGGGCAGATGGAGTGACGATCTGCGGAAAGAGGCTGAAAGCTTTGTCTTGGATGCAAATTGCACATGACCGGGATCGATGCCGCGCCTTGGGAAATGCCTATTCCAGCAGTAGACTGCATGATGATGATTTACTTTTTGTCGTAACCTTAAAATGCATAATGATCAAAAGCATTAAAGTTATACAAGTTTTCCATAATATTCCAAGGTCAAAAACAATGAATATTTACAAAAATACACTGTTAATAAAAAAAAATTGATAAGAAAGAATTATTACGACATAATATAATATATTTTGACCTTGATGCAAATTTTATTTTAAATTAAGAACATATATTTTTTAACTCCTTAGTTTTCATATTGCCAAGGACAAATTTGGTCGATGTCAATCACCTTTATAATAGGACTGCTTTATGAATATTTTAAAACTAAACACAAGTAACTAAACTAAAGACAAGTAAAATTGGGCTCAATGGTTCCGTAGTTATGTAACAATATTAGATTATAGGACACTATTTGTAAATTATATTATTTTTATTATCGATTTATTCGTTTAAAGATGTATAAATATCAATATGCTAAATCCGCCCATAAAGATGCAGTCATCTTATAGTGACTGAGTCATGTTTCCATTTTAATTTGTGGGAGACTACTGCTTCGATTTCTTGTCGAAGTAGGAGAGTACCACGTCTCCTTTCACGGTGCAGTTGCGAAACGGTAGATTGATTTGACTATAAAGCACCGAGGATATTAAAATAGACCCATAATGCAATACGTTTACTCTAGACGCCGTCAATTCTATGCTAAATGAATTTTGTTAAACAACTTTGTATTGATAGATCCCATTCATGGACTTGTAGATGTGAGTCACATTCACATCCGATTTTTTGTGGTTTACGCATGCAGTAGCAAGATCTAGTTATATGGCATTACGATACCATTGTTTTTTTTAAATTAAATAGAATATTTAAGTATTCAAGGAAGGTGGAATATATCGTAATCCACTATAATTTTTATTAGAAATGATTTATTTATTTAAACACTTTATTGCACAGTAAAAGTGATGTACAAAGGCGAACTGAATGCCCTAGGAATTATCTACCAGCTTACCTTTAAGTGAATAATAATAATTTAAAAATAATTCCAGAATATAGGTAACATATTATAAGAGTTGTTTGATTGATCTAATATGCGCTACTATACGATTTATATAATATTTACCGGACAAGTTTTGAAAAAATCTAAATAAAACAGTTAGTAATAATAAATAGTAAAATGAAGGACCTGATCCATAGGACTCTTGGCGCTATTCACATACCTTCGTTTTTAGAACCTCAAGGTCTATTGCGTGATGACAGCAAGAGACCTGACAGTTTAAGTTTAGTAACTTGGAAGATGGGCGTTGCTTAGTGTGGGAAGACTTGTGTCGACACTTTAGCAACTTTTCATCTTTCAAGGAGAGCAGAAGGAGCTGGTAACTCAGCAGCTGACACTGAAGACCTTAAGCGGCGCAAATATTATGAAGTTGCTAATAATTACATATTTCGCCGCTTGGTGTAGAGACGATAAAGCAGCTTGTTTAAAGTAGACTCGTAATGCAAATTCGTCCGCAAGAGACTATCTAATTAGGATCGAGTAATAATATCAACACCTCTACGTAATTTTTTTTCTTTAAAAAACATTTTGTTATTTCTGAAAAAAACATTTAGACATTTTTAGACCTCTAGTACGCGAATCCTTTTCCTGGCTTAAGGTGGCCTCAAAATTAAAGAAAGGATTGAATAGCCCTTTAAATGCCTTATTTTGTTATGATTTTATTAATAATGTTTTAAGACTAATAATATTCTTGTTATTTAAATTATAATTTATAAATGTTTGCCTGTGACATATTTGTGCCGGCTGATATAACATCAGCCTTTGCCTCAAGCAAGCCCTTGCCCCCGCAAGGCGGCCAATAAATAATTTACATTTTTATAACAATTTTTCATACCATTTTCAAATCAATTTAATTGTCATAAGCTCATGTCAGATTTTTATAATTATGTTCTTTATTTAATTAATTGACTATATAAGCTCATAGTTTATACAAAATAAATCAGTCTTACTTTACAATGTGAAGAGGTTTCATTTCAAGTACCCAGTGCTTACCTACAACAAAAGGTCCGGTCCCAATACGGACAGTTTCCAACCGGACCGGGCCAACTCTACTGACAGCCAGGAGGTTGTGAAATGGGTGACGTCACTCTGGCCATGTTTGACTGGCCGCCGCAGCACTTCTTCGGACATAAGGTACCAAAATTCAAAAAGCACGCCGCCACCCGCGCGGTCCAAGCGCGTTACTACCCAATCGCGCCGCTGCCGGACTGCGTTGCTGCCCAAGCGCGCTGATGCCTTTCTAAGCGCGCCGCTGTCTGACCGCGTTGTTGCCTGACCGCGTTCCTGCCCAAGCGCGTCGCTGCCTGACCAAGCGCGTCGCTGCCTGCCCAAGCGCGTCGCTGCCTGACCACGTGCCGCTGCCTGACCGTCGTGCCACTCAGACATACTGCGTGACTGCGTTGCTGCCCAAGCGCGCTGATGCCTTTCTAAGCGCGCCGCTGTCTGACCGCGTTCCTGCCCAAGCGCGTCGCTGCCTGCCCAAGCGCGTCGCTGCCTGCCCAAGCGCGTCGCTGCCTGACCGCGTGCTGCTGCCTGAACGCGTTCTGCCCATCGTGCCACTCAGTCATATCACTGCTTAAGCCTGCTGAGACCATTCACCGGGTCTTCAAAGCCGAGATTTCAGCATTCGTCAAATTTTGCCGCATAACATTTTTTTTTAAGACTTATGGAGATTAGAAATATTAAATTGACTTTGCATACATTAAACATTTTTTTATTTTTTTTATTAAGTATCCCTAAAATTTTAACTAAGCATCTAAAACTACCTATTTATTTTTTATAGTAAGTAGAAACTAATAATAAATAACAAAATACGGAATTCAAAGAAAAAAGTCGTTGTTTTTTTCATAACTTGTATTGTAATAGTCGGTAGGTTAGTATATAAATAGGTCCCCAATATTATTCTGGCTAGTAGACCTATAGATAGTAAATATGGCTAAAACTCATGTATTCTTAGTCGTTCTTTTAGGGTTATTTTTCACGGAAAATGTTATATGTTTAGATTTTTGTGGAGGTACGTTTTTTATTTAATTAATTTATAGCACGAGTAATATATATTTTTAAATTTAACTTCACTCTAATACCCAGTAATAAAAAGAAAGCACATATAGGTATTATTATGGAGAGTGTGTATAAAAAGGTTAACAATCAAATTAGGGGTCCTTTTTTCTTTTCGGTACCCAAAAACTAAGTTCTTTAGGTAAAAACAAATAAAATCAAAGCCTTAAATATCTTGTGTGAATTGCTCCATTTGAAAGATCAGTGATATTAAAATGTTCAGTATATTACTTTGTTACATTTTCAAAAACATTGTAATAATTTATGGGGGGCTCACCTTAGAAATCAGTTAAATAATCAAAGATACATTATTTTTAAATTATATTTCAATGCGTATTTTACTCTAATAATAACAATAATACTATGTGTACCAGAAACAATGATATAATACATATTATATTTAAATAAAAAACTACGTGTAAACGTTTTTTTTTTATAATTGACAAAAAATTACAGCCGAAGATATTCCGAAATGTAATCGATATGATGAAGACTGCATTAAAACCAAGTTAGAACCAGGCCTAAGGAAATGGATAATCAAAGGTCAACCAGGATACTTTATGGAGCAAGTGGATCCTATGATATTTAATGAACTACCTGTTCAAACAAAGAAGGGAGTTTATACATTAAAAAATGTTAAATTATCTGGATTTAGTGAAGCTAAATTCTTAGAATCCAAGTGAGTATACCAAACAGATTTAATTTTATTATAATAAAATAATAAAAAAAACACCACAACTTTTAGGTAACATCTACTCATGATTGTACCAATGAGTTTTTAATATAAAAATTATTTTTATATTTAATTATTAAACAGCTTAACGTGCTCTCCGAGGCACTATATTGGTATTGTCAAACAAATATACATAATTTTTTTATTTTAAAAACTTATTGGTACACACCGGGATTCGAACCAGGGACCTTAGACCAAAGACCTTTAAGAATTAACTGAAACAAATAAAGTGTGTACGATGTGTAATTTATTAGGTAAAATATAAATTGAAGGTATAACATTTTATTGCCAAACGTTTTATAATGTCAAACGACTGATGAATCCTACGGCGAAATACATCGTTTAAATCTTATATATAGTATTTTATTTCAATTAGTACTAGATAAAAGCAAACTATGCCGAAAAACTTATATAAGTATATTGTTTTGTCTTGAGTGGAAATCGTACCCACGACCTCCACAACGCCAACCACTAGACTACGAAATCGATCATATAATGAATATTTAATTAATCACTTATTTATTTATAAATGAATGCGTTTCAACTACTAATTGGAATGATCTTCCGATAAAAGTTTTTAATAAATAGATTTTTTTTTTAAATAAAATTACTTTAGTATAAAATTTTCCCTGACTAGGAATCGAACCTACATTTACGGATAAAACGCCAGCGACGTAACCACTAGTCCAGGGAGGTAGTCTATGTTTATTCAATTAATTTGTGTTTTAATTTCAGACCCGATTTCGTCAATAATACTTTTAAATATTCTTATCTATATAACTTCGAGTTACTGGCAGAAGATTTTATCGACCAAAACGGTAAATCTTTACTTGAGCAACGACCACTGACTATACAACTGGGTAAGAAAAACTTTTTTTTTAATAGTTGGAAACCTCACGCCAAGTGTCACATCTTCTAAGAAATACTTCTGATTCGAAAAAAAAAGAATCACGCGCGAAAACAATTTGCACATCTTTAGGCCGACCGTTTCAACCTTCGATCAACAATACGATGTTGTATTGTTGATGGAAAGTTACCACCGCCCATAAAGACGCATAAACCGTCAAGAAAGTAGAGATGGTAGTCTCCTTTCAGGGTGCGGTTACGAAATAGGTGTCATGTGAGTATTAGAATTGACGATAAGGCAGCGAGTATATTAAAATGTACTCGTAATGCAATTCGTCTTTGTCGCATCATTTGGCCGGCATAGTGGGAGCGATTCACCGGTTTTTGAGAGATTACTACTACGATTTCTTGTCGAGATGTTGATCTCCTTTCAGTGCGTGGTTATGAAAGGGGAGGTTGATTTAACGATAAAGCAGAGAGGATAATAAAATATACTCGTAATACAAATTAATATTTGTCGCCGCCCATTTCGCAACCGCATCATTTACCCGTCATAGTGGGAGCGATCAATATTGTTAGCAACAAATTATTGATCGACCCCATTCATTGACTTTGCAGATCTGCTTACCATCACGTAGATACAAAGTCACTTGCCGTTCTCCAATAAAAAAAAACATGAAGTTGCGGGCAATACCTAGTCCTACCTATATATTTTCGGTCACCAAACCACACTAATACAAACCTATTGTAAACTATTTATATATATATATATAGGTAACTTGATTAATAACTAGTGTGTTTATAAAACAAAAGATATATAATAATTCAATTATATTTTAATAGGTTCCCAAATATGTTACCAAAACCATGCCGCGTTCCCCATCGTATCACTGCCACATAGTTGTCAATTTAAAACACTGATTTATGGGTATCATTGTAAGTACAAAAGTACGAACTTATCAAAAAAATCAACCAAAAAGCTGAAATAAAATATTGACATTTACCTGACGGCAACACCACACCATTAAATATCTAAAATAATAATTAGTTTGTACGGAAGTGTTATACGGATACCCTTTATGTAGGTAGCGTACCTAATTAGACACTTATATTATTATTAACATACTCGTAGGTACATATCTTATTTACATTATGTTAGAAAAACATTCGTTTTTTTTTCAGATAACCTCCAATCTGCAACAGAAACAAATTTTGTAATCGTGAAACGTTGCGAAAAAGAACACATTAAATTTTCTGATTCAAAAGTCATCGTTAAATTTATTAATGAAGAAAATGTCAACCTGATATCCGGTTTTAAGAATGCAGACCTAGACCTAAAGCAAGCTATAGGACAAATTGTAGGATCATCTGCTACCAGAAAAATTGCTTTAAACTATCGTACTTTAGTTACAATTATACCAATGTCAGCATTTTATCTTTAAATAAATTAATAATAGGATAACATTTAATTTGTTTTTGTTAAATCCCTACGAAAATAGGTAAGCTAAGTGGGGGACTACCCTAGGTATGTATAATGTCTTTAGCTGTAAAACAGGTGGAACAAAATTAATCTAATTGCTTATGAGAAGCAGGTTTATCGTCCTTCTTTATCGTTTATGACAGTTATACAATTTAGAGGATGTGCCAGAAGACTGTTGTAGTCAAGGTTTTGAAGAAGGAAATTTGAATACAACACCCGAAAATTTACTTGATGGTGCTGCCCTTGTTCATAGCTATCCTCCACTTAGTTCCAAAACTTCTGGAGAGCATTGCCGCAAGGAGTCAATGTATAATGGGAAATATTGAGAACATAGAAGCGAGAAATGTTGAAATCGTCTGACACCACAATTTTGATAAGTCTCTTAACAGGTTCGTGATTACAGGGGCTAAGGAATTCGCCGTCAAGTACATTTAAAAAATGGCAAGCAATTGGTTCTCAAATAAAGAAGAACTGTTTAAGCTACTTGGATGCTACGTGCTTCTGGGGAACTTAGATATACATATTGTGACCAACATCGGTCCCGCAATCAAATTATCAGTACCAACGGGAACCTTGATAGCTGGGCTTAATGTTACAAGGGGGCATATAGCCGCATTATACTACGTGCAAAGGATATGTTGACCAATGGAGCTTTAACAATTGTAATACATACGGTTGATTCAGATATAATCGCCTTATCCTACTAATAAAATTATCCCTTAAGCAGTTGGGTCTCAAAGAGCTTTGGGTAGCTTTCGGTACAGGCATATATCTACGCATGATTTTACAGAGCATCTTGGTGAAGCAAGAACAGTAGCTATTCGTCCACAGCCTGTGAGAGCGTCTTTGCGTTTACCTCCAAAGTCAAAATAATAACCTGGAAGGCGTGGTAGCAGTTTATTGAAACCATATCAGCTTTTTATATTACTTTCCAATCCACTTAAAGAACACATATTACATATTATACGACATATTCATCAGTTTGGAAAAGTACGTCATCAAGCAGTACCGTGATAAAACCTAAATAGTTTCGGCGAATGAAGCTCTGAAGGTTTTGTTCACAAAAAATAAAATTTCCCTCCTACAAGAGATTCTCTGTGTTATTTTTTTAGATCAGAAATTAGCAATTATAAAGAAATGCTAATTGATGTTTAAGTATCATGAGTTGAGCACTTCTTTATAATTTAAAACTGTCTTTGTTTGACACAATGGAGCTTTAAATTTTAAATAAAACAAATTTTCTTCTGTTTAGTTTTATATTATTAAGTTAATTTTTACAACTGTGGCTTGATGGTTCTGATTATCGAGAGTTGAAAATTTGGAATAAGTAAAGAATGTATTAGAACGAAGGTAAGTAGAATAAATTTGTGAATTTTAAATATTTATACCGTAGATCGCCTAACGCCTTAACAAATTGTCTCATTATACAAAGTTAGATTATAGCCATATTTAAATAGTGAGGAGCCGGCTCGAACATCTTCCCGCCCGTTGAAAGCTCCAGGTTTCAACCATTGAGTTCTTCAGCAGAAGGTAGAGGACACAAGCGAACCAACGCACGTCTAACGCAGCCTCTGTTGGTATTCACATCAGCCACCCTCGCAATACCGTCTGGTCCTGGTATCAAACGTGTGACTCTTCCGAGGCGCCACTGCATAGGAGTAGTGGAATCTTCCTGTAGCAGAACCATGTCACCCAGATTTAGTTTTGATGTGTCGGTTCGCCACTTGGTTCGCTGTTGAAGTTCTGCGATGTATTCTTTCTGCCATCGTTTCCAGAAATGTTGCCGAATTTGTTCCAGTCTGGCATATCGCTGCAATTTCGCAACGTTACAGTGCTCCAGAGAAGGCGACGGAAGTGACGTCAGCGGTCTGCCAATGAGAAAGTGCCCTGGAGAAAGGGAAAGGAGGTCGTTAGGAGATGATGATAGTGGATACAAGGGGCGACTATTTAGAATCGCCTCCACTTGAGAAAATAAGGTTGATATTTCCTCAAACGTAAGGTAAGCGTTTCCTATGACACGCTTGATATGATATTTAGCTGACTTCACGCCAGCTTCGAAAATGCCGCCAAAGTGAGGAGCGTAAGCAGGAGAAAAAATAAATTTTATGCCTTCTTCCTTTGCAAAATCAGATAAAGGTCCTACACTTTGTTTTAAAAAATCTCCTATTTCCTTTGCAGCTGCGACAAAATTACGACCATTGTCGCTAAATATTTCTCGTGGATTGCCTCTGCGGGATATAAAACGTTTAAGCGTCATGATAAAAGCATCCTTTGATAGGTCGCTAACACCTTCCAGATGAATACATTTATAACGCAAGCACACGAACAAGCATAGGTAGCATTTAATGACTTTACAACCCCGACCCTTTCGATTAAGTATATAGAAGGGACCAGCAAAATCTATACCTACAGAGATAAATGGAAAATCGGGAGTTATACGTTGTGACGGAAGATTACCCATCTTTGGGCATAAGGTTTTACCTCGTAGACGTCTGCATCGAACGCAGTTATTTGCTACTCTCCGAGCAAGATGTCTTCCATTCACTGGCCAGATAAATTCTCTGACTGCAGCCAACAATAATTGGGGACCTGCGTGTAACTTACGAATATGCTCCCTTTCAAAATATATTTTAGTTAAGTGATGCGATGCATGCAGAAGGATTGGATGTCGCTTTTCATAGCTATAATTACTAGCATCGATTCGCCCACCCACTCTTACAAGTTTTGCTTCATCCATAAATGGAGATAAAGATAATATTTTACTTTTATTATTAAGTGTTTTATTTTTAAGAAGTAGGTTGTACTCTATATGGTAAGATTCCCTTTGCGCTAAGACACATAGTGATTGAAAGGATTCCTTCAACTCTTCCAATGTTAAATCACCTAATCGTTTTGCTTTAGGATTTTTTACATTGTAAATGAATCTTTTTACATATGCAAATAAGGCTTGTAATTTATTAAGTTTAGAATAATTTGTAAATATAATTAATGGATTAGATTTTACAGCTATATTACACTTTATTTCTGGCAAATCCGCACATACGCCAGACCTTAATACTGGCCAGTTGCTTTCGCTATCGATTAGAAAACTAGGCCCTGACCACCATAAGTCTAAAGACTTTAATGTATTAGCATTAACACCTCTAGAAATAAGATCAGCCGGATTGTCATTTGTTGGTACGTAACGCCAAGATAACGAATCAGTTGTTTCATTAATTTCGTTTATTCTATTAGCCACAACTGTTTTTAGTTTTTTAAGATCATTATTTATCCAACCCAATACTACGCTAGAATCACACCAGTAAATAATACGATTAGGTTTATACCTCAGTGAGTCTGTAACGGCCTTGCAAAGTCTTGCAGCTAACAGGGCGGCGCACAACTCTAAACGAGGAATCGTTACAGGTTTTATAGGTGCTACTTTAGATTTGGCACACAGCAGACTTACAGTGACATCATTTAGAGAGTTTATTGACCTCATATAAATACATGCCCCATATGCCACTTGAGATGCATCACTGAAAGAGTGTAATTCAATTATTTTAGGTGAGAAACAAACAACCAATCTAGGAATTTCTATATTCAATATGTTAAAAAGACCTTTAGAAAATTTATTCCAGTCCTCCTGTACATCAGATGGCACAGGGTCGTCCCAGTTGATCTTATTTAACCATAGTTTTTGCAACATTAATTTTGGTAAAATAGTACAAGGACTTAAAAGACCTAAAGGGTCAAAAATTTTAAATGAATTTGATAAAATTAATCGTTTTGTTACTTTATTATTATTATCTGTAAATAGTTTTACCGGGAAATTTAATTTATCTGTAGACGGACTCCAACCAAGCCCTAGTGTACTTGAGGATTCACTCAGCATTAAGTCCTCCTGTGTATTCATGGATGAATTTTCAAATAAATTAGGCAAATTAGTTTTATATTTTCTTAAATTAAAACAACTAGAATTCAGAGCATTAGAAATAGAATTCTGAATGTAGCGTAATTCTTTTTTATCATTAGAACCCGTGATAAGATCATCAACGTAAAAATCATTTTTAATTATAGTTTTAATTAGTTCATCGTCCTGCTCTTCTCCTATCTGAACTAGACATCGCGTACTCAAGTAGCTCGCGCTTGCGGTACCATAAGTGAGAGTATTGAGTCGCAGAGTCCTAATTGGCTGAGACTCATCTTCTCTCCATAAGATAAGCTGCAGATTACGATCTTCTTCAGATACATGTACTTGGCGGTACATTTTTTCTATATCACCAGTCAAAATGTATCTATATTGCCTTGCTCTTATCAAAATAGAAAAAAGAGAGTCCTGTACATTTGGGCCTACCATTAAAATATTATTTAAGGATACTCCAGAAGAGGATGGAGCTGAACCATCGAACACCACGCGGAGTTTTGTAGATTCGCTATCCTTTAATACAGCGTGGTGACATAAAAAATAAGACGGGTTTGGCTTACATGTAGGTGACTCGGATAAGTGACCTAGTTCGGCATACTCGCGTATGAATTTTATATATTCCGACTTCAAAACCGGATTTCGTTTAAACTTTCTTTCTAAGTTTAAGAATCTTTTTTTAGCTAGACTATAAGAATCTCCCAGACAATCGGGGGAATCATTTAAAGGCAATTTAACGCTAAACCTGCCTGTATTTAAGCGAGTCATGTGAGTAAGAAAATGTTCCTCGCAAGACTTCTCCCTAGCATTCCACACACATTTCTTTGGAAACATCTCCCAGAATTTTGAAACTAATTCTTCCAAATTGTCTTGAACTGGCTGAGAAACCATAGCAGTATTACATTTTAAATTATTATAAGAAATATTATTGTTATTATACATTGGACCGGAAATCAACCAACCAAGTTCTGAGTTCCTCAACTTTGGTTTATAAGGACCGAGGGAGTATTGTTCATTCCCAAGGATATCCCAAAAAATATCTGCACCTATTAACATATCAATTAAAGCAGGTTGATTAAAGTTAGGATCGGCTAAACGAATATTTTTAGATAAATTAAGTTTCCTTATATCTATAGGACTCTTAGGGAGTTCACTTGTTAGTTCATTTAGTACATAAAAGGAAGTAGTAGTAGTAAATTTAGTATTTAAAGAATTTATTTTGGCAGTGCAACTTTCTTTAATAGCGTTTGAGCAGTTATTACCAATACCTATGACATTTAACATACTTATAGGTATTGATTTTAGTGATAATAAATTCATTAAAGATTTAGTTATAAAAGAGTTTTGACTCCCACAATCTAATAGCACACGAACATTTTGTTTAATGTTATTATTGTTAGGGTTGCAAACTTCTATTAAGGCAGTAGACAGGATAACTTGATTGTTGTTTTGCTTACACAAGTTCACTACAGTCTCCTCTTCCTCGGAAACTGCAACGTTTGCAACACCAGAAGCCGTGGGGCTGTGAAGGAGGCTGTTATGCCTCTGTTTACATATTAGACAAGGATTAATACGACATTCGCTAGTGGGATGCCCCTGCCTGAGACAGTTTAAACATAATTTATATTTTTTAACGTCTTCAAACCGTTCTTTAATATTTTTAGAATTAAAAGTAGGGCAATCATAAATTTTATGATTTTCATTACATATAACGCACAAATAAATAAATGGTCTATTTTGACTAGTGCTAGCAAAAGATTTAGTTTGTAAATATTGTTCACGATTGTTATTATTATTGTTGTTATAAAAATTACGATTATTATTTTTTACTGGAAATTGCTTAAACGAAGTGTTATTGTTACTGTTATTATTATTTTTGTTATTGTTATTTCTGTTATTGTTGTTATTATTGTTTATATTACTATTGTCATAATTATTATGCATACTACGATTTAGTGACTCCAAGACATCTGCACGATCTATTAAAAATCTATGAAACTGATCTAAAGTTGGCAAATCATTAAGAGTGTTGCGAAATTCTTCCCATTTTATTAGTGTATTTTTATCTAGTTTAGTAGTTAACATGTAAATCAACAACATGTCCCATTTGTCAGTAGGTTGTCCCAAACTGGAAAGAGCTCGCAAGTTTTTGTTATAATGATCAACCAAGAATCGCAAAGACCGTTCAGATTCGCGAGCGATTGACTGGGTATTAAATAATGATCCCAGATGATGATCAATAAGTAGCCGTTTGTTATCGAATCGCTCACAAAGCAACGACCAGGCCTCAGCGTAGTTGGGGGAAGATACTTCCAAATTAGAAATAATTCTAGACGCATCTCCCTCCAAATATGATATGAGATAGTGGAATTTGTGAATTGGTTTTATTCTTGAATTGTTGTGAATAAGACTTTCGAATGTATCACGAAACTCCAACCAACGAAAATATGAACCATTAAATTTAGATATTTGAATCTGTGGTAGTTTGATTTCAATATTTTCATGGTTACAAGAGATGTCTTGTGCAGCAGCTATTGATGCACGCCTGTCAATGTCACTCTGGTTTAATTCCTCTAATAATGACTTAGCAGTAGCAATATTTAAAATGATTTCTCTTTCTATTTTGTCTCTTTCATCGATTTCAGTATCAATATTATCTAAATTTAGTACCTCAATCTGATTTTGCAAATCATCAAATTTGACAGATAGGCTTTCAAGTCGACTAATTTTAAGAGATAGCTCAGCTAGTTCGATGCTTGATAAATCTGGTTTGGATTGTACTATGATTATGTAATTTTTAAATTTAGTAATTTGACCCTTTATGGAGCTCCTTGATGCATATAAATCTCGAAGGCGAGCCGCTCCAGAAACAGTCTTATCTGATTCAATAGGCATCGTTACACACTGAGCTAATAAATATTAACTGAATAAAAGTAATAAGGCTCACGCTCCTTGCTTTGGCTGCACACATCGACAGGTAAGTGAGGTCAGCTTGGCGTAGCTCACGACAGCTCACGCCAACACACAGCTTGGCACAGCTGACGCCAGCACAGCACCCAACAGCGCCACTGGGCGTAGCCCGCAACGCAGCTGAAATTGTCGGCGCTCTTATTTAAAAACTGATAATAACAAAGCAAGCTAAGTGTGAAGAATATCAATAAATGCCTATTCTATTTTCTGAGAATATTATTTTAAATTTCAGTGTATTAAGTACTTAAAGTTTTAGTAATATAATAAATAACAGAACATAACTTTAAAATAGTTGGTAGGCACGAAATATTAGGTTTTAAATAATAAACAAGTTTTTTTATACCATGTACCTAAAGATCCTTTAACTATGCACTTTATATACCAACTTATTATATATTTTTATCTAGATTAACTGTTTTATATTATTTTTATCATGTAAGTATAAATAGAACCCCAACAAACCCTAATTCAGTTTAGTTAGGTAGTTACTATTAGATAAGAATGTAAGCTTAATTATAATAAGTTCTAGTAGTTAGGTATATAAGATATTATTCTTATATAAAATTAATGTAAGTTTGTTTTAAATTAGGTATTTAATTAGTTAGGAACGTTATATACTTAACCTAATAATAATAATTTTATATATTACTTAGGCTTACTTAGGATAAGTACCTACTAGAACTACTTAGATTTATAAAGTATAATATTAAATAAATTTTATAACATAGGAACTTAAGTTTGTATCCTAGTTATAGGTATGTACTTATTATTAATTATAACTATTAAAAGCCTTTTGCTAATATTATTTTCAAAATATAACCTTTCTACAAGTGGAGGTTTTTCACAATATTTAGAAAGGAAATATGGGGAGGGATAGATTTAAGAAGAAAGTATAAGGAAAGGCACTTATCTCATTAGCACAGCTGATGTGTGACCTTGATCCAGATTCCAGCTTCTTGGTTCGTTTGTCCTGCCCGAAGCGCTGCTATCCTTTTGCGTGGTGCGACGTTCGGCGGTCTTCGTCTTCTCGTGGCGATGGCTGGCACCTTGGTGATGTTTTCATACACTGCCCGGTGCCGCGCGGAGCGACGCTTTAACGTGGCTGTCCGACGCCAACTGATGGTAGTTCTTCAATGGTATGCACCCTGGTGCGGTTTACACGCACTGCCAAGTGCGATGTGGATGCTGAGTTTACGCGGCGTGTACTACCTTTGTAGCTCGGACCGGCACGGTGTAGAACTTTTGATCTACTGCCCGCAATAACCAGCATCCAATCTTCTTCTCTTGAAGGCTTCAGACTTCATAACCTCCCCTCATGGGCCACCAATTTATGTCTTTGTTTGACACAATGGAGCTTTAAATTTTAAATAAAACTCAAATTTTCTTCTGTTTAGTTTTATATTATTAAGTTAATTTTTACAACTGTGGCTTGATGGTTCTGATTATCGAGAGTTGAAAATTTGGAATAAGTAAAGAATGTATTAGAACGAAGGTAAGTAGAATAAATTTGTGAATTTTAAATATTTATACCGTAGATCGCCTAACGCCTTAACAAATTGTCTCATTATACAAAGTTAGATTATAGCCATATTTAAATAGTGAGGAGCCGGCTCGAACAAAAACTTAAATCACAAATTATAACAATATATATTTAATAATAATAATATGAAGGACAATTTACACATATTGCTCTGGACACAAAATAAGATCTAGTCTTGTCACATAGTACAAGCCAGAGACAATGATATAATACATTTTATAATTAAATTTATAAACACCAAGACCATGACAAACTGTTCAAAAAACATATAAAATAAAAAATAATATATTATTATACTTACCTACTCAGTTACCTAATTAAGAAACGAAATTTTGACAGAATAAAGCACAAAGAAGGTCTCATTTTTGAGTAATGGAGAGAAAAGATGATAGATATAAGGGATTACCCGATTTTTGTTTGGCAGTCCAAGTTTCTTCGACTGGTTCATCAATTGAGGCACTTTCTTCATAAATCTCAGAGGGCACAGCTTCCTAGGTAGCACTATAGGCTTCACAATATCCTGTACAATACTCCGATCACTTGTTTTTGGGGTAATTAGCGGTTTTACTAGGTTTTAGATAATTTTTAATGCGCGGGCGCGGATCTGTGTCATGGCCGTAGGTCAGCTCGAGACACACCAACTGTTCTCACTTGTTTAAACTCGAAGAAATCGGGCTTGTTAAGGTGAGGAAAGAATGGATATGAGTTTCAAGAGGTGCGTTAGTTAGATGTATGTGTGTGCGTGTGTTATGTAATTTTAATAATAAGTGTAGGTATATAAATTTATACTATGCGCGCATCCAAGTAATAATAATAATAAAGTAATAATTTTTGTTAAGATCTCGAAAACAGCCGCAGAAAGCTATGCCGTAAGATTTTATTATCTGTAAAAATGTAAATAATATTTAAATTTTTTTTTATTTCAGATCCAACTGTATTAATAATAGTATTACATATGATTATTTATTTTATTTTATTTATTTATTTATTATTCGCCAGTTGTTAATATGAGATTGTGTGGTAGTTGGAATAAAAGGATAGGCTTTAAAATATTAGAGGTTATTTTTTTATTGAAAACATTTTCTTTTTACAATACGCTTTATAAAAATATGTTTCATTTTGTTACCCGAGGTATATGGATATTATATGTTTTATGCACAAATTATTCGAATCTATGAGGTTGATATAATATTTGAATATTTTAAAGTTTGTCCTAGCGCTTTGTTAATCATTATTGTAAAACTATAGGCTAATTTGAATAGAAATTACAGTCTTTTAAACTGGTATGGCAGTTTAGTAGAGATCAGTGGCATTCTGGGGATAAATACTATACCTATATATGTATATGTGTGTCTTTTGTCATTTCCAGTCATTACTTTTCATTATTCATCATCGTTAAGATCTCCTCCTCTTTTTTTACGTTTGGGAATGTATAAAATAAAATCAAATCAAGTTTTTAAATACAATTACACTTTATTATTGATTTAAACACGGGTAACTTCGAACCCATGTGGCCAAGCAGTTGATTGAAATGCCATAAAGAATACATGAAATTTATTGAAAATAAAGTAACTATGAAAATTTTTGATGAAAAAACATATATCTGAAAAAATAGACATAGACTTGAAGCAAGCTATAGGACAAATAGTGGGATTATCTGCTGCCAACAGATAGCGGCTAACTTTCGTGCTTTAATTAAAAATGCACCGATATCTGCATTTTATATTTTTTAGGATAGAATAATAAAATTAAATGATTAGTTTTTTTAGGCACGCCAATTATATTCGAACTCATTAATTATTGGCAATTGGCGCGGCACATTAGTCCGCTGAATTAGTCGCATTTAGATTTATTTTTATTTAAAAGTATACCGAAGCAACACCACTCAACTCCTGCGACTTAAACTGGTACTAAAAATGTGCCTAGTAGTTTTACAGAAGTTCCGACTCTGTTTTCAAATAATGGGGTACCCAAAACAGGGTCATGCATTCGAGTCCCACTGACCAGGAAATGTTGCATTGCAAATTTATCTTTATATGAATTCAATATTAGAATAGTTATCCTGATAAGGAATTTATAAAAATAGTACTTAAAATTAATAATTAACTTAATCTTAGTTTAAATAAAATAGGTAGTAAGTAAATGAAGAACTAACCAACCCATGATATATTCAGAAAGGTACCGTAAACGGTTTCTATTTAAAAATTTAACAAGGAAACGTCGATTTGAGGTAAATTTACCGACCCACCCTCTATAACTGTTAACCCCTAATTACTAATCAATTATATCCCTGTCAGAATTTATAAAGTTACCTAAGGTATGAATTTGCAATGCGGATAGGAATTAGTAATGCTTAAATAGGCTTACTTCTCTGTCTTAATCTGTAATTTAAACCAGTTTTAATGCATATTTTATTACCCTTAGGATTTCAAATAACCCCTTTTTAGTCTAATTTTAGGTAAGAGTTTTTTTGTTTTTAATTAATCAATGATTAGTCAAGTTAATTTCTTAAATCTCGTCTATATGAGTAGATACTTTTAATTTAGTTTAATATTTACTATTGTGAATAATAAAAAAATATAGACTGAGTTACTTAGATCGTAGACTTAAGTCAAGTCAAAGTCAAAGTCAAAAATTGTTTATTTGAGAACAAAAGGTCTTAAAAAGATGTTACATTAATAATGTTCGCTTTTGCTCCACCCCACGGTATACAAACATAAAAGAAAACAGTTCGACACAAAATCTTTTTCCGCAATTTACCTAAGCCTACCCAGCAAATAATATAGATATTTTTTTTTGTAAATTACTGCCTATTGTACAATACTTTTTTTACTGATTCATAGAACATCATTAATCTTAATTTTGACTTAAAAACTACTTACTTAGTTCTAACGTCGGTGTATACCAATAAATTATTTGTTTGACAATATCACTATTAGTGCCTCGGAGATGCGAGTTAAGTTTCAAGTATAACTGGAACCGACAGCACGTGAAGCTTCTGAAACTGTTATAAGATATACAAACACTGTGACGAGCTTACCTTTGTTTGGTATAGATTCAGTTGAGGTAAACTCTCCACAGTGTAACCTGAAGCCGTATTGGGAGTTTCGGACGCCCTAAGGCATATCTGATAAAAACATAGATATATATATACATGGTGAATTTGAATGGGTGTACTTTGGGCTAATATGATGTTCTACTGATCAATACGGACAACTTTTCCCATGGAACCATGTGTCGCAAATGAAAAAAAAAATTGCCTTCTCCATACAAACTAGTAAAGTTAAAATTACCAATTTGTATGGGGAAGCCATTTTTTTTTTTCATTTGCGACACATGGTTCCATGGGAAAAGTTGTCCGTATTGATCAGTAGAACATCATATTAGCCCAAAGTACACCCATTCAAATTCACCCTGTATAGTATAAGGTACAGGTTCGTAATGTAGAAGGTAGTAACTGAGGATTTTTTTTATAAGAGTTCTAAATCAATCCTGGTTTGGTGGGTCACTTTATCAACTATTTATTAGTACTGTTATAAAGTTTGATGTTAGGTTAGGAATTAATAGTAATTCCAACACAAAGTTCTTGAGTAAATTAAAAACAGTCTCTTTTACATAATTTCTAGAGTTAGATAAGATGAACTTTTGATGGAATGTTGTCATGTCGACAGCCTTTAAGCTTATGTCTTATTTAAAACTTATCCGGCTTGTTAACCAAATTTATAAATTGTCGATACACTTTCGAATAAAAAGGTGCTTTATCATCAAAGTAAGTGCCTAGTGTGCCTATATATACGTGGTGGCCGAGTTGGTTAGACCTTGGACTTAAAAACACTTACGTCCCTGGTTCGAATCCCGGTATGTACCAATGAGTTTTTAATTAAAAAAAATATGTACATTTGTTTGACAACACCACTATAGTGCCTCGGAGAGCACGTTAAGCTGTCGGTCCCGGTTTCACTATACCAACTTGTGAAACTGTTTATAGATGGGTTATTGAGTCTATTCAAAACATCGCGACGAGCTAGCCACTTGTTTGGTGTAGGCTCATACCATCGGCTACGACGAGGTGGGATTAAAAACCCCTCCGCTGGGTACCCTGGGACCTCGGGCGCCGTAAGGCATCCGTCATGATACACATAATATTTACTATTGTGAATAATAAAAATATATAGACCGAGATACTTAGATCATACACTTAAGTCAAGTTAAAGTCAAAGTCAAAAATTGTTTATTTGAGAACAAAAAGTCTTAAAAAGATGTTACATTAATAATGTTCGCTTTTGCTCCACCCCACGGTATACAAAAACATAAAAGAAAACAGTTCGACACAAAATCTTTTTCCGCTATTTATCTACCTACCCAGCAAGTAATATTTTTTTTTCGATTTTTTTTTTGTAAATTACTGCCTATTGTACAATACTTTTTTTACTGATTCATAGAACATCATTTATCTTTATTTTGACTTAAAAACCACTTACTTAGTTCTAACCTCGGTGTATACCAATAAATTATTTGTTTGACAATATCACTATTAGTGCCTCGGAGATGCGAGTTAAGTTTCAAGTATAACTGGAACCGACAGCACGTGAAGCTTCTGAAACTGTTGTAAGATATACAAACACTGTGACGAGCTTACCTTTGTTTGGTATAGATTCAGTTGAGGTAAACTCTCCACAGGGTAACCTGAAGCCGTATTGGGAGTTTCGGACGCCCTAAGGCATATCTGATAAAAACATAGATATAAATATATAGTATAAGGTACAGGTTCGTAATGTAGAAGATAGTAACTGGGGATATTTTTTTATAAGAGTTTTAAATAAATCCTGGTTTGGTGGGTCACTTTATCAACTATTTATTAGTACTGTTATAAAGTTCGATGTTAGGTTAGGAATTAATAGTAATTCCAACACAAAGTTCTTGAGTAAAATAAAAACAGCCTCTTTTACATAATTTCTAGAGTTAGATAAGATGAACTTTTGAGTCGTGTATGTTGTCGTGTCAAGCCTACAAGCTATGTCTTTTCGTTATTTAAAATTTGTCCAGCTTGTTAACCAAATTTATAAATTGTCGATACACTATACATTAAAAAGGTACTTTATCATTAAAGTAGTTATTTTGTAGTTGTATCCTGAAAGGCGACTACCAACTATATAAGGAATCGATGCAAAAACCTCTTGAAAACGGTTTCCCCATAATTATGCTCAGTGATAATCGAAACTGGCCAGCCTACCTACATAATGTAAGTATTATAGAAGCATCCCACCTAAAAAACTGGATCCAAATTTTATAAAAAATCACAGCAGCTGGATGCGACGGGATTTCAAATGAAAACCTCGCTTAGATATACATTCTCTGGCACCATGCACATCTGGCACCAATTGAAAGTGACAAAACCCAACTGTATGAGAATGGCTAAAGGTTTTAATAATTGGAACATCTTGAAAGAAGCATGTGGCAGTAGACCTCACAGCTAGCTTGGCGGAGATGTAGCCTTGACCGTTCTCGTATTTTATCGTCTCTATTATGCTCAATGCTCTGAAGAGCTTTATTTATTTTTTTATGGAGTACGGCATGTGACTTTGTATCGACCTCATATTAAGCAGATCTACAAAGTCCATGAACGGTGTTGCTCAATACATTATTGTTTAACAACATTGATCGCTCCCGGCTAAATGATGCGGTTACGAAATGGGCGGTGATATGGACGTAATTCCATTACGATAAATCTTATTTCCTTTTCTTTTTATTTATTTAAATCTTATTTTTGCTTCTTTCTTTTTCACACGTAATAAAATGCATTCTCATACTGTGGCACATGTACTGCCTCGTGCAAAATATTTAGGAGATTCTGTCGCACTTTTAAGTGGACTGCTCTACCAGCCTGTTGTTCCTCAATACTGTGCCTCTAGTGAAAACAGATACAAGTCTTAAAATGCAACTTTACAGGAGAAGCAAAAAACACTTAGCACCAGGAAAAAAACAAACTTATTTTGACATAACTTTTGTTTTATTATAGCTTGAAAGTTCTTAAATATGTAGAATCACAATAAAAATTATGCTTTTTCTAATGGCAATCATAAAATTTTAATAAACAAAACGAATAAAAAAAAAATAGACTTATATCCAGCCGAAAAAAAAACTCAAGTTAATTTATGCTCTTTCTCACCAATCATTTGAATTAAATATATTAGTGAAAAAGGGTACGCATTTGAAATGCATGTTGCATAACTTATGTATTTTATTTATTAGACCATTATTTCTTAAGTAAAGTTTATTTGTTTAATATATATCTTTAAATTGATCATGCAATTCTTGTTAATTTTGATAAAAAAGTTACTTATATCACTTGTCACAATATTTTTTTATGTGTCAAGTGGTATTAGTCTAGATGTATTTATATTATTTTTTACTTATATCTACTTCACGTAGGCATTGGGCAATAATTTAATAAAATAGCAATGTACCAAACTTAAAACTTTATTATAAATATATAAAAATCAAAGAGTAATTATTAAAACAAGTTAGGAAATTTATTCTACATATTATTATAATCAATATCTTCATCGAATCCATCACCATCCTATAAAGGGTGGGTGTCCCGTGCATCGTTTACCAAGAGATTATTATAGAAATCTCTTAACACTTGGGTTAATTAGCGGAAGCAGAGTTAGTAAATCAAGCTTTTTTTCTGCTGGTACAGGGATTGGACCACTGTAGGCGTTCGATTTTGGTGCTCGAGTCTTAGTTGTCTCGATTCTAGTACTCAATAAAGTACTTAAGAATGTCTCTATTCACTTAAAATATGCCAACATATATAGGTCTTATAATATAGGGTATATAGGTACATATCACCTTTCGGCATGTAATTTTTTATAATATTATTTTAACATCTTGATATTTTATTTACCATATCATATTATCCAATATCTATAAAATATTATACAATTGCAATAATATTTTATGTCCATGAGATAACTTTACTTGTAGATTCTTATTAATTATCTACAGCCATTTGATCAACTAGTAAGAAAAATATTCGAGGAGATCTGCCCCCTAATTATAAAAATAACAAAAGCAATGACAAAATTCGTGAGGGCTGACTGGAACCTGGTTGGCTCAGCGATTGAGCGCCTTGCCATGATAGCGAGGTTCGTGGGTTCGAGTCCCGCCACCAGAATTTTTTTCATTGCAATCTTTAAAAATTTAATATCTAATTATAAAACGAAATTTTAACAGATCGCTATCGTAATTGGAGCTGTCATAGACTTTATTGCATTGGAAATAAGAGCGATGACAACTCAATTAATAAACGCATTGACAGACCGCTATCGCTGCCGCTGTTTTATAATTAGGCCCCTGGAGTCCGTAGTCGTACAATTGTTTTAAGAGAGACGAGATAATGTTCTTAGCTATGCATTCTCCGTGCGGGTGCCGGGTCCATCGCGTGATTGGAAGGCATGGAAATGAACTGCAGCGTTCCCGGACTTGAGACCACGAAGTAGGTTTAAAGGCCTTTTGAACTCTTACCTGCACTATGTTCACTACCCCCTATACTCAACCAAATACTACTATTGGTGCCATCTTGGAAACATGTTCCATAAAAGTTCCGACGGCTGATCACAAAAGGATCTTTCATTAAATGATATTCGTAGGTATTCGGTAATCGGATTCTAAACTTGAATCCTAGACTTTTGAACTCGATTCCAGACTCGAATCCTGGACTCGAAACCTGGACTCGAGTCCACATTCGAATCCCAAACAAAACTGGAGTACTGTGCTCGAGTCAGGATCCGAATAATAGACAAACAATTCGAGTTCTGATCACAAAAGGATCTTTCATTAAATGATATTCGAAGGTATTCGGTAATCGGATTCTAAACTTGAATCCTAGACTTCTGAACTCGATTCCAGACTCGAATCCTGGACTCGAAACCTGGACTCGAGTCCACATTCGAATCGCAAACAAAACTCGAGTACTGTGCTCGAGTCAGGATCCGAATAATAAACAAACTATTCGAGTTGATTCGATTCCTCAAAATGACGACTCAGCACATCACTACTCGTGCGACTGAGGATTGCGTATAAGCGCGCAGAGTTTCTTTTCCTTTCTCTTTCTTTGCAATCACATTAACTCTTTTATTTTATTTGCCATAAATTAAGTTGTGTGAATTGAATAATTATGTATAATGATATAATTTAAGTTATTGGCAATAATTAATGTTTTTTTTTGTGTAAAAAGATCTATCTACATTTATTACTTTGCCCACATTCAACCTAAAAATATATAAATACAAGTAACCCTTTTTACACCTAAAAAGGATTGAAAGTCTAATTGTGAGAAATGATATAATTTAAGTTATTGGCTATAAAATACATATTTTTTTGTGTATAGAGTGTTATCTACATTAGTACTTTCGCACACAAACAACTTAAAAAAATATAAATACAGGTAATTTTTTTTTCACGTACTATGGAATGAAATTCTGCAGTTTAATTAAAATTAAATCCTTTGGAACAAAAAAACAGAATTATTATTTCGTTTATAAAAATATTATTACACTTATATCCAAAATGTGTGCTAATTGTACCGTTTTACACAACTCTATTTTTGTCAAATGAATAGCTATCTTAGATTCGTTTACACCAATGTACGCGTCTTTTTTTACTGATCATTTTGGTATAAAAAACTCATTTTGACCATTTTCAGACTTATATCCGTTTTCACTAGAGGCACAGAATATACCTTTAAAGAACAATGAATCATACGGCAGCCACACGTTGGTGGTTGATTCCACTATGCCGACATCAGAGATCCGCTGTGTCTGAATTAAAAATATGTTGAACCCAGTTGAGCTTACCACCAAGGAAAGGTAAGGTAAGTCACATATCATGCAATAATAATAAAAAAAAGACCGCTAGAGGTTGATACTAATTAATTTTTCGACCGCCTCCGTAGACTAGTGGTTGCGCCTTTGGCGTTGAATCCGAATAAAAACGTACTAATATTTTTTCTGTACAGTTTGCCATGGTCTGGGTGTTTATAAAATCTAATAAGTATTATATATTTGTTTCTGCTACACATAGAACAAGCCTAGAGCTTAGTTTGTGAGCAGAGCATGTGTAAGTTGTCCTACATATTAATTACCTTATATACCTTCATTACAGTGCTTCTTGCACTTGTCCCTTTAAGATTTCATATAGAAAATGATAAGATGTATAGGTACAGATAATACAATTCTATACAAATTTTATTTAAAAACTTTATTGCATAGTAAACTAAAGTTATATATAAAGGCGAACTTAATGCCTTAGGCATTATCTACTACTAACCTTTAAGATTGTGTGTTTAACGTTGACAATTATTTTATAAATTATTTATTGGAAATTTTCTAATTAATTATTGTTAAACGTTTCAATTATTATGTGCACTAGATATTTTAATGCTTAGGTATATTAATATTTAATTCAAGAACAGAGACAAACTTAATTCTGGGATCGTTTCAATCTACCAAAATGAATATTGCTACATGTTAATATTCAGTATCCCGATTGCACTTTGCCTATTATATTTTCGTTTCGATTCAATATTTTTATTTGGATTGATTCTTTTTTTCCTTTATTTCACAAAACTGAACTACATACATAGATAGATAATCTTAGAAATGATTTAACTAACCACCTAAGTCTTACACTAGTTGGCTATGTAGTGTGCTTTCAGTTGGGTTGATATTTCTTACCACACAAAGATGCGTGCAGTGTTATTACATTTAATAACACTGCATGTTTTATTTTTATATCAACACACTTCGACCTTGTTGTTTTTTTTTTACTCTCTAGATTAGATCTTGTCATATATAAACTATAAAGCATTAAATGTAATAATGTAAGAGACCAACTTAAATATAATTTTTTAGTCCACCTTTTAACAAGTGATAGGTTATTAAACATAGGTACAGACATAAAAAAACAATAAACGTAATTTATCTTTGCCTTTAATAAAATCTTTTTTATTCCAAAAAAGAAGAGGTGATAAAAGGACGAGAATATGACAAATCCGACCCTGGGAGAATGAATATTTGGAATAAGTAAAATTTTACGGTCATTATTCATCGAGCTTTGACGAATTAAACTGTATCATGGAGGACACTAGCACATCCAAATTTTTTGCCCACATCTGCAGGGTAATCCGCATAATCGGTGTTGGAAATTTTTGGATTACAAAAGACGAATGGCCGCCTTTTTACGAAAAATTATTTGCTATATTCCAAATCATATTAAATATATCGCTTTTTGGATTAATTATTTTAGAATATGGAGGAATTTTCGCTGTGAGTTTGGACGAAAAGCAAAAATTTGATAACATTATATTTATTTGGGCACATTCCATTTTTGTCACGTACTTGGTTGCAGTTAGGTATAATAAAAAAGGAATAAAAAACTTGGTCTTAAAGCAATGTTTAATTTTGCCAAGTCTCTTTGTAAATGAAGATGTAGAAATTAGTATGAAAAAGTATGTAAAAATTTACACCGTTATATTCATTTTGAGTGTCAACTCTACGCTATTATTTTATGGTATTGGAGGAATTAATAAAGTTAGCAAAGGTAAGTAAATTATTTTTTAACGTAATTTATGTATTTTTTTTTTAATAAAAAGTACTATTAAATGTGGTGGTCTTGTTGGTAACCTAAAAATACTACTGTTTTTATGTCATTATTATTATGCATTAAGTTAGCCTTTGCACATAACTTTTGTTTACTGTGCAATAAAGTGTTTAAATAAAATATATAAATAATTCTTCCCACGGGGATATGCAGAAACAAGGGAGCGCCACCTATAACGATCATGGCATAACTTTCTCGCTTCCTTCACATCCACCACTCTCTTCATACAAGCTCTACGGTTATGGGCACTGCGGATCCCCCAAAACCAAAACCTTATTTTTATCCACATTTACTTTCATGCCTTTCCTTTCTAATTCTCCATTCATAATGTTAACCATTTGTTGTAACTCATATGCCAATGATGCATGGATGACTTGATCATCGGCATATATCAGCAATAAGAGACATTTGATTACTATCTCATTCATTCTTACACCGCAATCTCTTTCACACAACTCTTTCAGACAGCCATCCATGAAAAGTTTAAAGAGCCACGGTGACTCTACACACCCTTGTCTGACACCTCTACAGATGTCAAACCGTTCGGATAACGTCCCGTTAATTCGAACACATGCACTGGAATCCTTATAAAGAGATTTCAGTGCATGTGGTGCACGGATCATTTGGCTCCCCAATCCAAACATCGCCAGTTGCTTGCATAGCTCTTCTCTACTCACACGATCATAAGCCTTCTCAAGGTCTAGAAAAGCGCAATACACTTTTTGGTGTTTGGCTAGCATCTTTTCACTGACGCATCTTAAAGAGAAGACTTGATCCATGTATCCCATACCTTTCCTAAGGCCCGCTTGCACATCCCAAATTTTCTTATCAGTTTCATTCAATCACTCTTTCAATCAATGCCTTTGCATACAACATGCCAACAATGCTGAGAAGGCTTATGCCACGGTAATTTTTGGGTTCCTGCTGCGATCATAGAGACTCTTTATTTTATTATTTATTTTTGTTTTTATTTTAGGAGAACCTTTCTTAACATTGATCACTATTTGGCCATCAGTAGAAGACAGAAGTGTTATAGCAGATGTGTTTCGGGTATATTACTATGTGCTTTGGTATTTTTTAATGATGAAAGTATTGGGTTTTTATCTTGTGGTATTCTCCCAAACAATTTGTCTTAGACATCAATTCAAGCATTTGTATTGCTATTTTACGGAATTACAAGCAATATTTGAACAAGACTTAAGTGTTACTTTAAAGGAAATACAATTTGAGCAAAAATTTAAGTTTGGCTTAAAATTACATGCTGAAACTTTATGGTATGTACCTAAGTATATATATACCTATTATATATTATTGGAACAAGAATGTATTTTTGTCCCTGGTGGTAAGTATACAATGTCTATGAAGGGTTCATCTATTAATATATATTGGACATTTCGCACATTGTCCTAGTAACATTGATCGCTCCCACTGTGCTGACAAATGCTTCGGGGGCGATAAAATTAATTTCCTTTAGTGTTGTTTAGTTGCTTTATGATAATTTTGAAAGGAAATTTCTAAGAATGTAATAATAATTTATTTTTATATAATAAGTACCTATGCAGAGTTCCCGAACTCGCATATATATTTGGCGTTTTTCGTTGAGACAATCCGTGGTCCGAGCATGCTAACGAATTTATCCGTCATCTAGGAAAAACGTAAGTGATGATTTGAATAAGGAATACCTCTTAGCATACAGGACACTAGCGGATAACGCCGCTAGTGTCCTTGGTACACTACAATAATTGTCTCATATTCAACATTTTTAATATTGTAATTAAATTATTTTTATAGGTTACCTATATATATGTTTTTATGTTAAGTTTATTTTATTTTTTATTTTTAAATACTAAAATAACTTAATATGATGTATAGGATTAACAAAAATGTAAAACATTTTTTTTTTTTAATTTTATTAGAACACGGCATGTAACTTTATATCTGCGTGGTGGTAAGTAGACCTACCTACAAAGGCATTTCAAATAAAAAAAAATTAAAATTTTGGTGGCCAATTTTAGTTTGGAGTTTTTTCCTCGAAAAGGAAAGATGTACAATTTTTATTTGTTATTGTTTTACATTAAATTAGGGTTTTAATATTGATTTAATAATTTTGGCAGTAAAAAGTGTTTTTGACGTTATATTAATTGAGTTATAATTGAGATTCTTATATATATCGCACGGTAAAAAAGTGGAATGCCTTGCCTTCGTGCGATTTCCCTTCTTCCTTTAATATTGAATCCTTTACCCGAGGCGTGAACAAGCTTCTCAAGCAGAAATAATAAACTTAGTTGATACGTTTTTTTTTCTGTACAATTTGTCTCGGTCTGGGTGTTTATAAAATATAATATGTATTAGTTCTCCGCTGTTTCTGGTACACACAGTACAAGCCTAGAGCTTAATTTGTGACTAGAGCAATTTGTAAATAGTACATACATATATACATATCTTCACGGGTGCCTTATGGCGCCCAAGACCGCCTAGATGGCCCCAGGGTACCCAGCGGAGGGGTTTTAATCCCACCTCGTCGTAGCCGATGGTATGAGTCTACACCGAACAAGTGCCTAGCTCGTCGCGATGTTTTGAATAGACTCAATGACCTATTTATAAACAGTTTCACAAGTTGGTTATAGTGAAACCGGGAACGACAGCTTAACGTGCTCTCCGAGGCACTATAGTGGTGTTGTCAAATTTTTTTAATTAAAAACTCATTGGTACACACCGGGATTCGAACCAGGGACCTAAGTGTTTTTAAGTCCAAGGTCTAACCAACTCGGCCACCACGTATATACTATATGTAAATAGTACTACATATTATTATTATTATTGTAAACTAAACCAATTGTAGCAAATTGCATTCTTGGTGGAGACCATTCTTGGACTTTACATTACCTTTTACCATCAGGTGGATGTAAGGCCACATGTCGTGCTCCGTTAAGAAAACGCATATGTAATGTATTTTAATTAATATGTTAAAATTTGTAGGTGTGTCAGAAATCTTCAAAAATATTTGGGAATTGCTTACAGTGGACAGACAGCATTAAACGTGTGTTGTCTAGTGCTTCTGATGGCTCAGGCATTGGTAAAACATTTATATATTTTATTATAATATTCCGAATAATTTTATTATGAGCATGTTCATTTTAGATGGCATGTGACTTTTATCCAATACCTAAATTTTAGCAGACCTACAAAGTCCATGCCACCTAATCTATACATTGTAAAGCTTAGTTAGTTTGTTTAGTTGAACGCGCTAAACTCAGGAATTACTGGTTCGAATTGAAAAATTATTTTAATATTGGATAGCCCATTTATCGAGCAAGGCTAAAAAGGCTACATAACATCACGATACAACTAATATGAGCGGAGCATCAATGAAAAATGTTGCAGAAACGGGGAAAATGTTCTAATTTTAAGAGCTTTCGTTGCGTTAAAGTTACGCAAACGAAGTTTCTCGGGTTAGAAAGTAATAATATATAATAGTCATCACCGCTGTTTTGTTTGACACTCTTAATCGCTTCCACTATGACCCATTGTCATACGAATTTGCATTTCGAGTCTACTTTTATATCCTCGCTAATTAATGCAACTGTTCGTTTCGTAACCGTTCCCTAAAAGGGGACTAGACCAACTCGACAAGAAATATATGCAGTAGGCTTCTCCCACCTTAAATATTTACCTGTTTTCAGCAACTCGGCCTTACATTAGCGATACACATAGATACATAGGTATAAATAGGTGAAAGTATATTTTTAATGTTTTTTTTCAGATGTCAGAGAGAACTATAGTTAATCTTTTAGTAACTTTTTTGACAGTGACCAGTGTATTGTTAACTACTGGTACTTTTATGTGGAACGCTGGAGATGTTACTGTAGAGGTGATGTTTATTTTATATTTAACTTTTAAGTACCGACGTGGGTCTTACCGCTTACGGATTTCATAAATACACACACCGGCAGAATTATCAGAACACAAAAAAAAGGGAGAGTATAAAATAGATAGCTTTATTTTTAAACAAATAATAATTAAACATGAAACAACAATTAAATTAATATGTTTTGACATTAATTTGCAACACCATACTTAAAGTTTAATGGAAAAAAAACTTAACTAAACAAAATGCATTTTACTTAGATTTCGTAGTAACAGAGCAACAGTTTTTAGATTTTATGACGGTTTAAAATTAATTAAGGGTCGTATTCAAAATTTTTGTACATTTTTACATCTCAAAACGTCCTTGTGAATAGTGTTGAAATGGTTAATATTTTTTAAAAAAGATCTATATATTTTAAATATAGGTTTTCCAAACTAATACCTCTAGTATTCATAAACAAAGAAATTATACCGGTAAGTATAAAAAAATCTGTTTTGCTATATACACATCGTACTTGGTTCATACAAATAATTATGTCTCCAGACACACGTGTGTTACAAAAAAGTAATTAAAAAAAAAAATCTAATTAATTTTAGATAATTCTAAATTTATCTAACTGCATTATGATTTTTACCACGTAATTATTATAAAATCAATAAAATTAACACAGAGATACATTAATTATTTACAATTTAACACGTGTCCACATTCTTTTTCATTTTGGTTATTCCCTTTTGTAACATTAATTTTAGCAGGTTTCAAAATTTTTGGGTTTGCAACATTTTGATATAAGGACGACCAATGGCATCCGTCTTGCGACCGCAAACAGCCATTTTGATGGCGTGAAATGGTTGTGCGACACGTGTGTTTTTTTCCTTGTTCATTTATTTAAACAAATATATATTCCTTTTTCTTGTTTAGCCTGTATGTTTTACGATAAGTAAATGATTAACTATTACTATACTGTGTAAAATGCTGTTTATAATACATTTGAAACTGATTATTATTTTAATCTTAGAAGTTTATTTGTATCTTTATGGCTAAGGGTTATATTTTAAACATGTGATTTGTTTTCCTTTTTGTAGCAAATCGTTACGTTTTTTTGTTACGTTACAAAAATGATGTAACAAAAATGAAATAAAGGCTATTTCACATTAGGTAAATGAACGTAAAAAAATTGTTTTAATTTTTACAAGATTATGTAATAAAAGTAAAGATACATTAAACTGTAATGATATATGGTAACTTTGCATTGTTCTTTTGAATTTTTTCGCTCTTTTAGAAAAGTTTAAAAAGTTTTGCTATTTGTATACTTTCTGAGTAATAAATATTAAATAATGTTAATTTTTTTTTATTTAATTACCATAGTGTGAAGAAGCCCTTACAATTCCTTTTTGTTACTTTTTTGTAACATTATTCATATTTGTAACGTTATTCATTTTTGTTTCTTTTTTGTTACTGTACAATAATTTTGATTTTGACCCTTAAATAAACGTTTCCCCCCGTGCCCTGATTTAGGTTTTTATCCGTCTGGACATGCTGCGAATGATGTTGTCAATGATTTCTTGGGGCAACCTCTGCCAGTCTTCAACTAATGTGTTTTCAGCTCGCCCAGATTGTTAGGAGGTGGCATTCTTGATTTGACACTCCTCTTTAGCAAGTCCCAAACGTGTTCAATCGGATCATATCCGGGGACCGTGCTGGCCACTCCATCACCGTAACACCAACATGGTTTAGGTATTCCTGTACTGAGCGAGCACTGTGAGCCCGAGCATTATCCTGCATTAAAATGAAGTCGTCACCAATAATTGGGACAAATAACACAACATATTCCTCTAAAATCTCCCTGATATACCGATCAGCATTTAGATTCCCGCCGTCGACTACCATTAACACCGTGCGAGCTCCTAAACATATCCCTCCCCAGACCATAATTGAGCCGCCGCCATATGCCACTGTATTTTCAAAATTAGACTAAATAACGCTCTCCTTTGCGTCTCCATACTCGCTGCCTTCCATCAATCTGATTTAACAGAATTCTACATTCATCTGTAAAGAGAACCTGTCCCCACTCGTCAAAGTCCCAATGATGATGTTCACGAGCAAAGTATAGTCGGTTTGTGCGGTGGTGTCTCTCAAGTTTTGGTGCTTTGGCGGGTATAAATGAGCCTATACCAACTTCCTCGAATCCTCTGCGAACTGTCCGCTCACTCACTTACTCCTCGAACCTCCTCCAATGCATTCTAGGCCTGCAACGTCTCGTGTTCCGATGAACTTGAAGTTTTAGAAAACGGTCATCTCTCCTTGAAGTACACCTTTTCCTGCCTTGTCCTCTTCTTCTCACTAGAGAATTCGTCAATCTGTACCGTTTGATGCTACGATGAATCGTTGATAACGATCGACGAAGTCTTGTTTCAATCGATCTGTAGGATTGACCATTTCTTCTCATTTCATCTCCCCTGATGATTTCTGATAACGTTAAATCAGGCATACTTAGATGTTCGTAACTTATCAATAAGCAAGAAAACACAAAAGTCTCATAAAACTGCAATATAATGTTTTTCAAATGGAATTTATGAACTTTACGAAAACGGAAAATCTACTTCAAAGCAGTCGATAGAGATATATGAATGAAAAATAAAAACAAAAGAATGAAAAAAATGACTGTTGACATTTTCAAATTAGACGTTTTTAAAAAATACATGTAAAAAATTATAAAAAAGTAATGATACGAAAAAGATATATTAATTCTTCCTTTTTTTTGTGTTTCGTTAATTCTGCCGGTGTGTGTATAAAAATGTGTTACGCAAATTCTTCTCGTTACACATTTTTACCTTTCTGCAAGACTTTTAAATCAAAACACCTAGTATATCTGAACTACTGAACCAACTTTACTACAGGGGGCAGGTAAAACAATAAATATATATAAATATCATCACGGGTGCCTTACGGCGCCCAAGACCGCTTAGACGGTCTCGGGGAGGGGTTTTTAATCCAACCTCATCGTAGCCGATGTTATGAACCTACACCGAATAAGTGGCTAGCTCGTCGCGTTGGTGTTGTTAAAAAAATACATATTTTATTAGATACATTTTTTTTAGATTAAAAACTCATTGGTACACACCGGGGTTTGAACCAGGGACCTAAGTGTTTTTAAGTCTAAGGTCTAACCAACTCGGCCACCACGTATATAAATCGAAATTGGTTCAGTAGTTTAGAAGCCAACCTCCCACAAACTTACATTTTGTATTTATGATATTATAAAGTCAAAGTCAAAAATATTTATTTCATGTAAACCTTTACAGGCATTTATGAAAAGTCAAAAAAAAAAGTATATATAAGGTCCTGTGTGCACTTGGCCAGGTCGCCATTCCTCCCACAGACAAATGTTGAAAATATAATACAAAATAAACAAATCGTAAACTATTGTCCTTGCGGGAGAAAAAAAAAAAACAATCCAACCGATATATAGTATGGATTATCCGTATTAATGAACATTAATTTCAGGCTGAAAAGCTCCCGGAAGCTATATTTTTCTCAGGCTGGCATCTTTGCAGTGTCGGAATGAAAACTAAACTCTGTCCTCTAGCGGTAGTGGCTTTGCAAAGCGCACAGGTAAGAAAAGAAAATACAAAAATAACTTTTAGTCCCATTTGTAAAACAACAGATAGAGAACACATTGAATAGAAAATTACCCAAATTATATATGAATTATATAGCATGATTATTAAACGATTAGACGCGTGCTGCTATTTTTTTTTATCTTTTAAATTTAAAATGCACACATTTTGATTCAATTCAAATTCTTTAAACAGATAGTAGGTCCTATAGGAAAATAAATGCCATCTAGTGTTCAAAAACTAGGACTTAATTTTAATATAAGAATACCCCATATACAAGGTGAATTTGAAAATATGTACTTTGGGCTAATATGAGGTTCTGCTGATTAAATAGAACAACTTTTCCCGTTAACCATGTGTCGCAAATGAAAAAAATTTTAGCTTCCCCATACAAATTGGTCACTTAGCATTACTAGTTTGTATGAAGGTAATATTTTTTTTAATTTACAAACATGTTGGATCGCCGACTAACTTACTCGGCAGTTTTAAAGCACGCCTACTTAGGATGACACACGGGCGAATAAGGTCGTCGAGCCACAAGTACCTACGCGTACTTGCTCGAACGTCTGTCAGCCCCTTTACGAGTATAAACAGATTTACAAGTTAGTTAACTGATATTGAGACCGACAGCTCAACGTCATCTCCGAGACACTACAACTAGTGTTAAACTTATTTTTTTTAATGAATGAATGTATGATTTATTTATTTCCATAAACTTAATCTGGAATCATTACAAGGAGTTAAATTACAACTACAATTACATCTAGATTAAACAATCTTACGGTTAGCAATCAGCTCCTGAACTGAAATACAAGTTTGAAACTTGTATCTCAGGAACAGGATTCCTTCCCTGGTACATACATTTCATTTCTTATTAGTAGATGATAACAATAATATAATATTGTAGTAAATATGTTGTTAAATGAGTGTGTGTTTGTGTGGATGGGTGTGTGTGTATGTGTGTGTGTGTTTGTATGTATGGGTGTGTGTGCATGTGTGTGAAAACAAACAAAAAGAGAAGAAAAACTACCACTAAAATGAAATTATAATAATTTCATTGATTGTGTACATACCGGGATTTGAACTCGTGGTTTGAAAACGGTAGTGTGTTAGATCTAAGGTCTAAACAACTCGGCCACCAATTAATTATATTATTATTTCTATTTCAGAATCCAGTGGTAATAACTGCATTCAATCAACTGCCTATGTCTTATAGTACTTACCTATCTGTAAGTTAAGTCCCATTTACATATTGTTAAGTAGCGAGTGTAAAGTGCAGCAGGGGCCTTAAAATATATATAGCGATATGCCGCGTCGCCTTAAGTCGAAAGAGAATGGATTTTGACACATGACAACGTAACTTACGCCTATAGTCCAGCAGACCATCGACTGTCAAATTCTATATGTTTTTGGCGACGACGCGACATACTCTCGCCTGCATTTTCTCTAAGGTCCCAGGCATCCACTATATACCTAGTCCTGACCTTGCACCCTCAGATTATCATTTGTTTCGGTTTTTAAAATTTTTTTTAGGTAGTGTAAAGTTGACTTGAAGTGACTTCCAAAGCTACTTGTCCCATTTTTTTTAATCAGAAGTCCCAAAAATTCTACAGCAGCAGGATAATGTTTCTACCAACAAGATGGCAACAAGTTATCGAACATTGGCACATATACAATATTATAAATAATGTATATAAACATAAAAAAATTATGTACATTAAAAAAATGTCTTGAATTTGTATCTATATAAAATACGAAGAAAGTTTTACCCCGACCTATATATGTATATGTATCATCACGGGTGCCTTACGGCGCCCGAGACCGCCTAGACGGCCCCAGGGTACCCAGCGGAGGGGTTTTTAATCCCACCTCGTTGTAGCCGATGGTATGAGTCTACACCGAACAAGTGGCTAGCTCGTCGCGATGTTTTGAATAGACTCAATAACCCATCTATAAACAGTTTCACAAGTTGGTATAGTGAAACCGGGACCGACAGCTTAACGTGCTCCCCGAGGCACTATAGTGGTGTTGTCAAACAAATGTTCATAATTTTTTTAATTAAAAACTCATTGGTACACACCGGGATTCGAACCAGGGACCTAAGTGTTTTTAAGTCCAAGGTCTAACCAACTAGGCCACCACGTATATAACCCCGACCTAATTATAATGTAATATTTTTAATTTTTATAGATAAAATATAATGAAAAAAATCCTGGTGGTACTCGAACCCACGTTAATCGCTTTCGCGGCAAGGTACTCAACCACTGAGCCAACCAGGTTCCAGTCACCCCTCAATGATAATTGTAATATATAAATTTTATCTCTAAATTTAAACTTTAACTCGGAATGTCAAGGTTTATTTTTATTTAATTGATTGTTAAAAATGTTTTTACTAATTGAGCATATCCAACTTCTGATATTAGGTCAAAGCTGAACTGAATGATTAGTAAAGTCTTTGACAGTACCTATTTACACGATGATTCCACATACTTACTTAGAATAAACATATTATATTTTTCTTTACTAAATCTAATTGTTTTATTTTTCAGATTGTAAAATCTTCGTACTCTATATTCACAGTTCTCTACTAAAATTAACCTGCATCAAATTATTGTATTAATGCATTAACTTAAATAATAATAAAAGGATATAAAAAAATAACTTGTGTTTTTGACTGTCCTTAAAACTAGCGCCATCTAGGGGATATTATTTAAACTACTAACTTAACAAAGCTCTGAAATTATTCAGGTGTTGCTTTAATGTCGGTATTTATAGACAGATGACTCTGAAGTGCTTCAACAATTTTGTAACTGTTCATTAGCTTATTACTGAACTATATTATATTTTAAAGGTAATTATTTTTAATATTGCAACCATTTTGAAAATTAAATTATATATTCGAAGTATTATAGAAACCTAACCTAACGCACTCTAGACCTCATAATTTTTTTTTTTACTATTGACAAATATCTGTTAAGATTTATGTGAAATAAATAATTTATTTTCATTAAAAACAAAAGAAGATTATTTTTTGGTGTTAAACTGTTAGCCATCTAGCGGTTAGTTGTAAAACTTCTAATCCAAGAAAATACCGTGAAACTTTTCAGTTACTTACATGTTGTCGTAGTATCAATCCATAATAACAGATGGCGCTTATGGACAATATAGGTTCAACGCTTAGCATTTTCAAAAAAACTTGTACCCCCTGTTTTATTCCTGTCCCACAAGTTTGAACATTTATTACATGTGTTGTATAAATAATTATTACTTTTTAAAATATATATTATATTGAACATACTTTTATTTACCAATTTTAATAATAGTTTTAATTAAAATAGGACACAATATTTAAATATATATTTTTTAAACATTAAATATGACAGATTTTGGCATGTCCCACACCGAGTTGCTTAAATTAACATTGTTATACTGATTTATTTATTATTGAAAGTTGACACAAGTTTTATTATTTTGTTTTAGGATATTATGCCTAATTATAAAATGCGGCCATTTATAAAATAAAACTTTAAACAATTTAGAATAAAGCCGTAGAAAAAAAACACTAAAATTTGAGCCCACCGGACATGTCAGTTTTGTTACGGTTCTATCTACGTATTTTTTTTATCATATATGCGCTATTTTTTTTTAAATATCAACATAGATTAATACACTTAACAGTCATATTCAAAATTTGAGTCGCGCTCAGGTTTGTGTTAACATTTTTCTTTACTTGGTATAATTTTTTAACATTTCACAGTTTTTATTAAAAAATATATAATATACCTTTATATTTTTTTACATACGACACTAACTATATGGTAAGATGTAGTCACAATAAATAATTTAATTGGAAATGGCAAGTGTATGTGACGTCAGTTTTGTGACATGTCGTCTCGTCACATATAGGCTGACCGCCAATGTCACAAAGCTGACTCCATAAACCTGAGTTCACATTGTCGTTGGTACTTGGTTTTACATTTTAATACGCAGTGAAGTTTTTTATTTTTTAAATTTACAAATTGATGGGTAAATATTACTTTAGACTATTGGCGTCGATAAATTGAATTTTGGGTCACCTGTTTTTTAAATATTTTACCTTCTTTTGAAGTTTGATTTAAATACGGTACGTCTGACACATCAAAGCGGTTGTGTTTACTTACGTATGTGTGCATCCCTTTTGTACAGGAAATATTGGAAACCTTAATGATTTTAAAATATTGCATTTTATAATGAATGAGAATTATATTTTTAGATATATGATAAGAAATATTTTAAACGATTATTTAAAATGAATATGTTAAGTATACTTTATTTATATGTTACATGAGTAATGATTTAAGTTTTTATTTCAAATAAATGTTTAAGCTCTACAAACAAATTTATATTTTTTTATTTAACGTTTACTGTGAACTCGACCTAAGATTTTTTGGTCTGTCAGTTTTGTGACTGTCCCACTAACAGTAACAGACACTTAACTATTTTATTCGTCTGAAACATTAACTTGCATGCAGATTTTTTTAAATTAATGATATCCTTCGAACATATAGTAATTAATTTGGATAGTACCTCTACGTTAAATCAAATTATGAAATTAAAGAATGTTAAAGCATCAACTGTGACAAAACTGAAACCAATATAACTTTTTTAGAAATATTCATTGATTCCATGTAGATTTGATATATTTTCCGATTGGTTTTACACTAAACTGTAATAAAACTTAAAAATAAATTCGTAAACTACAATATTTTAACAAAAAAATAACTTTTTAAACTGTCACAAAACTGACCATATTATACTACAATGTCAGTTTTGTTTGGCGTTTATTTAATAAATATAGGAAAATCTATGTTACCACATAGATTTATATGTATATTAGAGTATGTATTTTATAGTGAAATTAAAAATTTAACAAAAAACAACATTAGTTAATATCAAAGCGTTTGGATGGGTGGTACTAGTTTTTTTGAAAATGCCCGAAATAAATAATATAGGTATTAACTAAAATAATGCACATTCCGTCTCGACGGAATGTGCATTATTTTAGTTAATACCTATATTATTTTTTATTGCACAAAATTGAACTGAGATTAATGCCATTCAATTTATAGTCTTATTTTGCAGGCGTTATTAAGAGGCTAGTAATTTTATAATAAGTAGGTATATCTGCAAGGAAATTTACTTATTTTATTTTTATTTTATGAAAACCGGTGAACCCACAGACTTAAACCGAAAAATGACTAGGTCACTTGACAGCTTTCATAATGCTAATTCATCTTTATCCCCTGCCGTTTCATCCGTACAATGTATTTGTCATTCCCATTAATGTACCTACTTTGTAAGTCTGCTTGCCACCAGAGGCTCTACCATGGGTTTGCGCATTGTAGCAACGTAACGTATTTGTAGACGTATACGTAAGCAACAACAAATAGGGCCGCTTTATTTTTGGTAACAGGATTGAATAAAGCAATCCCATTGGTTACGTTACGTTGCTTCAATGCGCCAACCCATGGTAGAGGCTCTGGTAAATAAGAAGTAGCTACGACATCTACTTTTTTGATCTATAGGTATATAAAAAAAAATAGTCACTTTACTTTCAAAACCACATATATAAAAATTAACCAAAAAGTATGCATGCAGTTCCCTATTTATTTTTTACCTCAATTTATAGACTCGTGATACAAATACGACTTTGTCGCGGCCAATTTCGTAACCGCATCATTTAGCCATAGTCATAGTGACATCAATATGAATAAACAACAATGTATTTATCGACCCCGTTCAAGCAGTTTGTAGGTCTGCTTACCATCAGGTAGATACAAGTAACATGCCACGCTCCAATAAATAAAAAAAAACTGATGTCTAGCATATTTTTGGGCATCAGTGTCACTTGCCGTTGGTACCCAAGTTTGTTTATTATCTCTTGCCTGAAAAAAAAAATCCTAGGAACGCGTATGGTTTTTTTTTTATAGAAGCACGGCATGTTGCTTTGCTTCTGATAATAACCAGACCTACAAAGTATATTATATTAATGTTGATCATCGTTGTTAACAACATTGATCGCTCCCACTATGCCGTAATGTTTCGTTTACAAAATTGGCGGCTATAAAGACGAATTTGTATTATCGTCAATTCAACTGCCCGTTTCGTAACCGCGCCTTGCACCACGTTTCTTCCACGACAATATATCGATGCAGTAGTCGCGTGAAAACCGGTGAACCCACAGACTACACCGAAACATGTCATTTTGACGATTTTTCATCTTACGTATGACTACTTGTACTATTATTTCTTCTGTGGTATGACTTAAAGTATGGGGGTAACGAGACCGGTCGGTCGGCCTAAGGTATAGAGACCTTCCTCCTACCAAAAAAAAACTTTAGTAGCTCTACCACAAGGTTTTGCTTTCAACGATACGTTAATAACGTTAGGTTCCACCAATAGAAGAGGTTTATTAAAAAACTTCGTTTCTAACATAACGTTGAAAGCAAAAACTCTTGTTATAAAGGCTTTTTTTTTCTAATAGCGGTCAACGCTATTTTTATGAAAATTCTGCGAATTCTGTTCTTGTAATTGAGCTGGAAAAAAAGGGTAGAATAGGAGGTAGGTAGGTATATGGGCAAGTCTTATTACAGAAATAATTTATAATCTCAGCAACCATTTTAGATATCGAGGTAGTAGTCTCCTTTCATAGTGCGGTTACAAAACGGGCACTTGATTTGAGGATAAAGCAGCAAGGGTATTAAAATAGACTCGTAAAGCAAATTCGTCTTTATCGACGCCCATTTCGTAACAGCATCAAGAATTGTTAAACAACATGTTTTTGTTCTACCCTATTCGTGGACTGTGTAGTGGATCTAAAATGGTCCTTCACCCAAGAAGGGTCCTTAAAAATTCATGAAGGAAAATGTTAAAATAAGGAAAATAATCTACTTAGGTATAAGAATACTTCATTTGCGATCGCGAAGTCTGCGTTTCCTCTAGGTACCTACAGAATGATAGCTTTAGTATATCCAAGCATAAGCAATAGCAAATACAAAGGCAAAAACTGTAAAGTGGCTTAGTTATATTTCGGTTTTAGTCTGTGGGTTCACCGATTTTCCGGAGACTACTGCATCGATTTCTTGTCGATGTGGTAGTCTCCTTTCATGGTACGGTTACTAAACGGGTGATTAATTTAACGATTAAGCAGCGAGGATAGTAAAATAGAGTAAACGCTCATTTCGTAACCGCATCATTTTGCCGGCGTAGTGGGCGTGATCAATGTTGTTAAAGAGCAATGTATTGATCGACCTCATTCATGGTCTTTGTACGTCTGCTTACCATCAGGTAGATTCAATATTATATGTCGTATCACGTATGCCGAGCTCCAATAAAAAAAATAAAAAATCGTGGGGTAAGTTTTATTTTATATACCTATATTAATATCTCTAACATTTTTAGGTAGTAGTAAACATTTTTAGGTAGGTAATAAAAAAGTATTTTATTTTCAATAAGGGCTCTCCAGTCGTGTTGACGCCTATACAAAACATACTTCAAATTTGCTGTTAGTTGTTGTTCAGTTATTATTTTTATATTGGTTTATTTAGTATTTTTGTTTTTACATTCAACAATGTCGTTAAAACATGTCAGTTGTAACAATATTATAAAGTTATTTTCTGGTATTAAAAAATGTTTACAAACGAAATATAAATACAATGACCGACAAAAATATTATTTTAATTCTGCGACAAACAGTAGTGGAGAATGCTGGAAGGGTGAAAGCTCATATTGTATGGAGAACGCAGACTTCGCAATTGTGAACGCAGTATTCTTACACAACTGCTTACCATCAAATAGATGCTAAGTCACAATATGCCGTGCTCTAATAAAAAAGACCAAAAATTAAGGAAATCAATACGTTTTTTTTTAAATTAATTAATGGACAGTAGCTTCCTTTTAATTCCTTTATATTATTAGGACCAAATGAAGGGATTTTTCAAAATTCGAATCCCAAAGTGAAAAGGGGAGAAAAATTCTCTCTTCTCCGTGGTCTAATGGTTGCGTCTTTAGCGTTGTATCCGAAGGTCGTGCATTAGGTTCAATTCCCACTCAATCATTTCATCTCATTCTATACTCTGGGTGTTATTAAATATAATAGAGGGTGAATATTTCAAGTGTGCATTCAAGGACAAATCCTAAGCTACAAAGAATATCGAAAAATGCTTAAAGGAGTCTCGGGGCCCTTTTGATAAAAACGAAAACTGCATCATAAGATTTAAAAAAAAAAAATTCTTCGGGAATCGAACCGGTTCATTTTGAAAAAAAAACTTACCTGCATTATTCCACCAGCTGATAGTGTCGCTTATAATGATTAAATGGTAGAAAGTAACTTCAAACGGCAAACTAAAGGAAAGTGCTAATCTTACTTACTATAGCTTTTCCTCGCAACTACGCACACGTGGAAGCACAATGATATACACAAGGTATAACATTTTTTAGGGTCAGAAAATATCTCCATACCAAATTTTATATATATGTAAAGTGCTTCAGCGATTTAGACGTGGAAACGTAACAGAGTTATTATGGGTGAGGAATTTATAATAATGGTATGGATAAATACATTTTCTAAAAGAAAGTTAATATCTTGGTAATTGGATGTGTTACAGACTTGATTTGGGTCAGAAACTCATCTTTTAATACAAACAAAATTGCTTTAGTCTTTCCCCTCCTTGAAAACCTCCTCTATTAGTATAAATAGGCATTAAACAAAATATGGGACTGGAGATCTCTCCATCTGCATCTGCAAGGCTGGTTTTTAAAACTGTATTAATTATATGCGCAGATGCAAAAAAAAACTTTTCCATAAAATTTTCTTATAAAACTAAAACACACACATTTCAGTATTTTCATTAATTAAATACATTTCGATGCCCCATTAAAATGTATTTATAAAAATACTGAAATTGTATGTATTAGTTTTATAAGAAAATTCTACGAAAAAGTTTTATTTTATTTTGCACCCGTCGAATAGATACAATTTTAAAATTCAGCCTTGCATCCCCTATTTTGCTTAATGTCGATTTATTTTAAAAGAAAAGGTTTACAAGAATGGGTAAGACTAAGGCATTTTTATTTCCTAATTATTATTATTAATGATAGTTAGAGATGTTCCACAATTATTTGAAAGTGGGAACACTTTCAAATAATTGTGGAACAGCTGGGTCTTCATAAGCCAGTTTCATCATAATAGGAAATAGAAATAATAATTATAATTTAACACTGTCTAAAATAAAACACCCAGAATGTTTTTATTATTATTTTTATTAGAGTAGGTAAGGCGTGTGACTTAGCATCTACCTAATAGTAAGCAGACCTACAAAGCCCATGAATGAGGTCGATCAATAGTTTGTTGTTTAAGGACACTACATTCGCGATTGCTATAGTATAGCAAAAGCTACTATAGTAGCTTGGAATAAAAATATATGATACAATACCCGTATCTTGAAAAATACTATTCCTCTTTTTTATGATTTAAATTTTATTCGTTACTAGTTGGTGCCCAAAACCTCGTGTCATTTATTTTAAAAAAAACTGACCTTCGACCGTTATACTTTACGTGGCGCTGTGTGGTTTCTAACTAAATTAATTATGCCTTTTTTTTTTATTAAGCCTTGTGCAATACTTTTCTTTAAAGAACTGTCTTCATCATTGGTTGCCATCACGGGGGACCGAAGAGCGTTTTCTCGCTTAACAAATTTGTATTATTATTCAGCAAGGAAATGTTGTCAGAATTCTCACATTGTCGCTCTCGTAGGTTTTAGTACTCGTAGTCTCGTAGGTTAGACTAAAGTGTTCTATCTACGATTTTATTATATGTAATTCTTTTAGTCTGCTGCTGCTAGTTTTTTTTCAAAAGAATTTGATCCAGCAGTCTTCTGCAAGTAGTCGTTAATCCATCGTAGGTCTAACTCCCCTTGTCCAGCGCTCATAATTTTTCTGATTAACGGCAGGTTTTCCAATTTAGCAGTTTTTTACGCCTTACCTGCCTACTCCGCACGGAAAACCTGCCGTCAAAATGACCTGCAAACTGTTGTATCTGAAATGCTTATAGGTATTGATTGCATTTGACGAATACGAAACAAGTATTTCACAGTATCGTTAATACTGTACCTGCACTATTCAGAAACATTTTGGTAATAAATATTTACCCAAAACCTGGTTATAATAATAATATGAAGGACGTTATAAATTTCTCTGGTCACAACCTAAGCTCCGGGCTTGTACTATGTGTACCAGGAACAACCATACATATTAATATACATATAACCATACATATACATATTAACAACCATATATATTCATATTATATATATTTTATTAACACCCAGACAATGACAAACAGAATAATATATATTATTATTTATGCCATGAGTTGTTTTTGGGAATCAAACTTACTACCTTTAGATACAACGCCAAAGGTCAGTATTAATGTGGCCGGGAGAAAATAGGGGTTTTGGTAGACTTATGTGTATGTGTATCATCACGGGTGCCTTATGGCGCCGAGACCGCCTAGACGGCCCCAGGATACCCAGCGGAGGGGTTTTAATCCCACCTTGTCGTAGCCGATGGTATGAGTCTACACCGAAAAAGTGGCTAGCTCGTCGCGATGTTTTTAATAGACTCAATAACCCATCTATTAAGTTTCACAAGTTGGTATAGTGAAACCGGGACCGACAGCTTAACTGCTCTCCGAGGCACTATAGTGGTGTTGTCAAACAAATGTACATATTTTTTTTAAATTAAAAACTCATTGGTACACACCGAACCAGGGACCTAAGGATGTAAAGGAAGCTATAGAGTTGTGCCAGGATCGTTGTAGGTGGCGCTCTCTTGTCTCTGCCTACCCCCGTGGGAAAAAGGCGTGACAATTGTTAGATAGTCCCACAAGAAGATAACTACAATAAAACCACATAGTAAGGTAAACCTATTAAAGTAAGTATATTTATATTTATTTTAATGACTGAAAATTACGCTTAAAATAAATTAACAACTATCAGGAAAAACGTTAAAAATAATGAGATTATTAATTAATACTTTATACTAGTCTACTGTAAATTGTGAGTATTGGAATTATTAAAGCTGCACAACCAACATTTTTGTTTCCATTCGAATGTTTCACGGCAGAAGTTTCATCAGAGTATCTTTGGGAGTGTCTATGAATATTAGGAGGCAGCGCTTCATCAGACGCCATATCTGCATCATCATCATTTGAGGTAGGTTTAGCAGAAACTGTAGCTAAACGACTCGTAGTATAAGTTTTTTGACTATCTTCGTGTTTTATATTATTGGATACAGGATAAGGTTCTTTAATAGGTTTATCGAATGATGCAGCTTTATTTATTGATTGAGTAGTAGGATTACTTATTTCTATTTCATCTAATGATAAATCTAAGATTCCGTGATTTGTAACTTTATTTTGTAAATATCCTTCTGTTCCATCTGAATGAATTTTATTAGGTTCACTTGTAGCCTCCATAGTTTTAAATTTATTTATAGCCTTTTCTTCGGATTGTTTTCCATGATTGTTTTCTAGTGGAATTTTAGACGGTGCTTCTGTTACTGGATTTAAATAATATTTCTTGGAGCAATTCAGTAAGTCTCTTACATCTATGTAAAATAATTTACCATCTAACTGAGAATCATCATAATATTCATAGTCTGGGTTTTGCCCAGCACCTGCTGAATCTTCTTTAAAAGTAGGATCGATTGTTTTGTCCGTGTCTGCTTGCTTTTTCCATTTTTCAGCTAGTTCGGTATTAGGATTACACTTTAAATTTTCTATAGAAATCCTCATCCTAGTATTTTCTGTTTTATTCCATAATTCCAACAACCAGTCCAGTTTACATTCACATGGAAATTCGTTATCTGCAAAAAATAAATCTCATTGAAAAGTTACCCGTTAAAAAATCATTAAAATGAAACCGCCAAAAGTGACAATGAGACGATGTTAAATAATATTGAGAGATTATACCATACTAATAGAATTATATTAAATTAATTTAAATCTGCCTAGCCCCTATAGAGTTGCCAAATCTAGATAGAACTTATATTAATATTTAATATACCATCACGTTTTAAAGTACGACATTTAAGTAGAGTATGACGTTAAAGGTATATTTTCACAGAAGTCTTACGCCATACGAGACTAATCTAAACAGCGTAAAGGTACGCAGCAGAGAGGTTTTATTCCAAACTCACCGTCACCGATGGTGACAGTGATGGTCAAGTTGAATCTACGTCGACAAGTGGCAGTTTTTTTAAAATATAATATAATACTAACTTACCATCAAAATCAAATACGCTATTTAACCGGTTCAATAAATTTCCTTCTACTGGAGTCAAAATTTCTTTGTTTAATAATTGAATTTTATTGGATTTTATACTCAGGGACATTAAAGAGTTTAGGCCCTCGAATATTTTGATATTATCTAATACGGTTAATTTATTTCTTGACAAAGACAAAGCCTTTAAATTGATTAATCCTTTAAAAGCCTTTTCGTCCAACATTTGGATATTATTGTCATCCAAGTTTAAGGCTTGTAAATTGGTTAGAGGTAAAAATGTATTGTCACCAATAACCTCCAAGCTGTTATGACTGAGTTCCAATCTTTCAACATTTTTCAATCCAGAAAAAGTTTCACCGTTCAAACTAAATATTTTATTTTTATCCAACTCTAAGTGTTTTAAATTAAATAAATGTACAAATGCTCTGTCATGAATAGTCGTTAATACATTACTGGTTAAATATAACCTTTCAAGATGTGGTAATTCAACGAATACTTCTCTGTTTATTTCCGAAATTTTATTCTTATCCAAAGTAATAGTAGATAGGTGTTTGTGATTACTGAACGCATGACGATGTAAAATTTCAATTTGATCATCACTTAAAGTTATATCTCGTATGTGTGAAAGATTAGCAAATGCATTTCCTTTAATTTCCTTTATATCACCATATTTTATATTGATATTTGCTAATTTCTTCAAATGTTTTAGTGCCGAAGTGGGAATATATTTAATTGGTATATTTCCTCGATTCGTTAATATTAATTTTTCAACTGCTTTTATGTCTTTAAACGTATTCCATGCTGGATCATCTATATCTGTACCATTTTTAGTTAAATAGCAATTAGCATTTAGCACTTGATTTTCATGATTGTGACTTCGAGTGCAGAAACATTGAATTACGGTGGTATTTGGATTCATTGAATAGCATATATCTTGTGTTGTACTTCGTTTCTGATGTTGTATTCTTTTACTTTCAATGGCCACGACAGTGGCTAATAGTATTCCAATAATTTTTAAATTTGCCATTCTATTCTAATATGCAGTACCTGAAACAAAATAATATATTATAAGTTACGTAAAAATATATTTTAGTAAAAATAATATTACAGAGATGAAATTACTTAAATAAATACATTAATTTCATTTAGGTGCTCTGAAGCAAGCACCTAAAACTGAAGTTGCATTGCAAAGAAAAAGAAGGCTCTAGTCTAGCACGTTAGTCACCCGATTTACGTATCATATTAGTAATTTTCCCAATAATTGAGAAAATGCTATAGCATCAAGTGGCCAAGGGCCCCAAGGTGCCACCGCAGAAGTAGAATTACTGGTCGGCGAACTGGGGTTATTTAATATTTTGAATTTTTATTCCCGCGATTCCTGTGGAATAAGATTATGAAATATATGCTTAAAGTTGTAAATTTATTAAAAAAGGAATTTCGTTTGGTACACAAGTTAGCAATGAAGCAGTAGACTAGTGGTTGCGCCTTTAGCGTTGTATCCGTAGGTCGTGGGTTCGATTCCCATCCATGGCAAAAAAATATTAGTACGTTTTTTTCTGTACAGTTTGTCTTGATCTCGGTGTTTATAAAATATAATATGTATAATATCGTTGCTTCTATTACACATAGTACAAGCCTACAGCTAAGTTTGTGACCAAAGCAATATGTTTAATTTGTCCTACATATTGTTATTATTATTACCTATGTCGGAGAAAAAATATGAAATTTGTGAATTAATTGGTGCGCCTTTGACGTTGTATCGGTGGATTCGATACACTCATGGCAAAAATATAAGTAGGTACATTTTATTTTTAGTTTTTAATAGTCTGGGTGTTTATAAAATGTCATGTATTAGTATCCTTGTATTCCTTGTTACTGGTTGGTACACATATGACATAGTAGAGCTTAGTTTATGATCAGGGAAATATGTGTGTAATGTTCTTAATATTATTTATTTATTTATTGTTGACATAATTGAATTAATGAATAAGTTTCTATGTACCTATATGAAAGGTTTTATCAGCTGCTATGTTTTATATCTACATAATATATTATCTTTTCCCTGTGGACAACCGAAATTTATAATTCATAAAAGTTATTTTTAAACTATTATAAGTATATTTAAATATTGCAATAACATATTTCTAATTATTATAATGATTCACATCCTTCGTGGTCGCTACACTTCCCATTATAAAGTTCTAACAAGAATTCTGACTTCACCACTGTTTGTTTAGGACAAACTTAAAACGTGTTGAAGCATACTAATAATAAACTTATTTCAAATATGTTTTGCTGTAGTTCCCTTAATGGTTTCTTATATATATGTTTAAAAAATATTTTCGATTACCTACATTAAATGAATCACAACATATTATTCGTTCTACGTAATAAATTTGTATTTATTATTCATCAAAACTTAAATAACATTAGCAAAATTAAACAAACTAAAAAATCAAATTAAATAAAGTAAAATAAGAAGAGAGAAAAACACCCCTATCAATTTATAAGCTATATATTGATAGGGGTGTAAGCCCCTAGCAAAAATAAAAATGCAATACCTAAAAACCAAAAAAAAAACATTACACGTCCGTCCACTAAATCCAGCACGCACTTTCTTCCCGAAAGACTGAGCCTCAGAGCCCCAGACTCCAGTCGTCTCCGCAGAAAATGGGACAAATAAAAAATCATTTTTTAAATTTAGATATTTTAAATGTTTCGCTTTAGCTGCTGACTCTGCTGCCGCTCCTGCCGTGCCCAAACATGCCTGTAGATGAGAAGGCAAATGTATCGACACAGGTCAGGCAATGGCCTTTCTGCCATAGCACCAGTGTCAACCCATTAGGGCGCTTCCCGCGCAAACCGTGGGGCTCGAGAATGCTGGGAACGTTAGCAGAGGCAAGAGCTCGGCGAACAACATGGTGTTGAGAAATTCTCCCTGCACTTCTAATACAACATAATCCAAATTATTCGTTCTTAAAATATTTTATTTGCTAAAATATATTTCATCAAAATTGGCATCGCTGTTATGTTTTTTATATAATTTCCGCGAGCGATTTAGGAATAGTTCAATTTTTATTTTCTTGGTGCATGACATGGGACCTTGTATCATTACTATTTATTGAACCATTATTGTTTTTTTTTTGGCTCTGCAGTCGTCCCGACGCCTATACAAACGTACTTCCAATATTACAACTTGGCTGTTAGTCTAATTTAATTTTTTAGTGCTGGTAGTTATTTACAGACATTGTGGCCTAAATGTCAGTGTCTGTGGATGGTGCTGTCGTACAATGGAGTCATGATATGCTGCAGTGTCCTGAGGCTCTAGATGGGTTTGCGCATTGTAGCAACGTAACGTATTTGTATACGTAAGCAACAAACAATATGATTGCTTTATTCAATTACGTTTCCAAAAATAAAGCGGCATTGGTTGTTGCTCACGTATTCGTATACAAATACGTTACGTTGCTACAATGCGCAAACCCATTGTAGGGCCTCTGGGCACTATACTATATTTCATAGGATTTTTTAGTTTTATTTACATAGGTTTAATATATGATGTTCAGCCTCCGTAGACTAGTGGTTGCGCCTTTGGCGTTGTATCCGGAGGTCGTGGGTTCGATTCCCACCCATGGCAAAAAAATATTAGTACGTTTTTCTGTACAGTTTGTCATGGTCTGGGTGTTTATAAAATATAATATGTATTATATCGTTGTTTATGGTACACATAGTACAAGCTTAGAGCTTAGTTTGTGACCAGATCAATATGTGTAAGTTGTCCTACATATTATTATTATTATATAAAGAGCAAATAGCCTCCCTATTGATTTTGACTTGTTCTGCACCAGTAAGGGAAACATAAGAGGAGCTCTTACCAATCACCACTTTAACTGTAGTAATCATTAATTCACCTGTGTATATGTGCACATACGTATGTATATATATCTATATGTATTTGTTTTTGTCTTTAATACTTGTCATTTGTTTAATTTTTATTGTTTTTTAAGTTTTAATTTTGTTATTATTTTGTTTGATATGAATTATTTAAAATTTCTTGCTCCCTTAATACTTTAATTTATTTTTATTAATATTATGCTAATTTTTTAATTATAAACTAATTCAGTTATTTTTATTTTGTTTTTATGTTTTTTATTTTTATTCTATATATAGTATATAGTTTTGTAATTGTTATTGTATAATATTAAGTTTAAGTTTCTTTTGGCTTGCATAAATAACTTTGTTTTTTTTTAATATTTTATTCTGAAATTATGTTGTGAAGATATATTAATAGTTCATAGTTATTATATTATGTGAAATTTACTTAAGTCAAGTTTACTGTAAATCTTCTGAATATATAAATAAATAAATAAATAAATTATTATTATAATATAGGTATATATATTTTTTTTAACTATTTAAATAAAATACAACACGCAGAAAGATTAATTAATAAAATAACCGACAAAATTATTATTTTAATTCTTCGACAAACAGTTGTTGAGAAATACTGGATGCGCGAAAGCTCTTTTTGTATGGAAGAACGCAGACTTCGCATAAATCGCTTATCTAGTGAAGAAGTAGGTATTGAAATTAGTAGATATTTAAAAATAATCGGTAAACAGGCGGTATGCAAAGATTGTGTTAAACGTGCGAGGTTTGTGTAAATATGAAGTCTATTTCAGTATACACTATCAATTTCCACTTAGTGCGTGCGATACATCTTTCAGTAGGAAAGATTTCGTATCAGATAGACGAGCTTGAAATACTTTTAGCTGGGTTTAATAAAATCTTTCGATATACAAGAACGTGTATCGTACGTAATTATTACACTTATATTTAGGATACATTAATTTAGTTAGTATAGTGGGAGCGATTAATGTTGTTTCAGAACAATTATTGATTGACATTCATAGACTTTGTAGGTCTGCTTACCACCAGGTAAAATAAGATACAAAGTCACATGCCGTGCTCCAATAATAAAAAAAAGCATTATCTATATAAATAAAAATAAATTGTCGGCAAGCGTATCACTTTAGAACGGCTGCACCTATTTGGCTAATTATTTTTTGTTGTGTTTGTGTCATAACAAGGTTAGTATCAAACTAAATGTAAAATCGTATGAAGTAAAAAAAATGGTTAAACAATCTCTATATAAACAGAGTGCGAGAGTCAGTGAGACAGATGACCGTAGGGATTTCTTATTGAGGTAGTAGTCTCCTTTTGCATCAATACTTTTATACAAAAATGTATTGATCGACCCCATTCATGGACTTTGTAAGATCTGCGTACCAAACACAAAGTCATATGGCTCCAGTAATCAAAAATAAAAAACAAACCGACAAACAGACAAAAATTTTAAATATAGTATTTTTACATTCTATTGCGTATTCCAGTACATTAAGAAAAAAACTTTAATGTAGGTATAGATATGGAAATTCTACGATTTTATTATACAGGTGGTCATAATATTTAATTTGTATTTTCTAACTAATAATAATATGTAGGCCAATTTACACATATTGCGCTGGTCACAAACTAAGCTCTAGGCTTGTACCTACTATGTGCACCAGAAACAATGATATAATACATATTATATTTTATAAACACCCAGACCATGACAAACTGTACAGAAAAACATACTTTTTTTTCCATGGGCGGGAATCCAAACCCACGACCTCCGAATACAACGCCATAGGCGAAACCACTAGTCTACGGAGGCGTTCTAAATAGGTGAACTTACCTAAGTTTGGCTTACCCTCTCCCAAACACCCAGTATGTATAGTATGATGGAGTCAGGGTACCCCAAGTGCAGGTAAACGCATTTAACATATGAATGCATTAAAAAAATGGCATGCAAGTCGCCGATGACCTACTAAACATTGTCTGTTTACTATTGTACGACAGGTTATTGGCGACGCGCGCGCAATATACGAGTATAGAGCAATCAGTATATTTAACCACAATGACATAGTACATTTAGTAACAATTTAAATGCGTACAGTTAACTCAGAAAATGCATGACTCATTATTTTAGGGCTTCCATAATTTTCAGTATTTTCTAGGACAAAATTAAAAAAAAAATGTAAGGCATTTTTACACAAATTGCCCTGGTAACAAATTAAACTCTAGGCTTGTACTATATGTACCAGAATAAACATATTTTTGTTTTGTTAGGGATACTAAAATTCTTTTTGGTTAGGGATATTTGGCATTATAAAATTGTAGTTAGATTTTGATTAGTCATCTGAAACACCACACTTCAACGGCTTACGCTTCAAAAATAACTTAAGGGAGTTTTCAATAAATATCTACTTATTAATAATTTAGCGTTAATAAAAGAAAAGATTTGCTCCCAAACCGTATTGTAAACACAAATTTTAATATTATTCATCACTTTGCATCCATTGCGGGGAAGACAGTGCTGGCTAAATTGCTAATAATGCCTTTGTGTAGATAATAAAATAAGGTTGGTACGCCGACTCATCTTTGTACCTATCTATATTATTTAACGTTTTGTTTAATAATAATAAAAACTATTGTTTATATACGTGGTGGCCGAGTTGGTTAGACCTTGGACTTAAAAACACTTATGTCCCTGGTGGGCGATTCTCGCGCTTTCGACATTCATCTCGAATCGAGATTTTGAAACGAAAAATGACTAAATATGTGATTTTTCGTTCAAAAATATCGAATATTAAACGAAATAAATAATTAATATTAGTTAATAAATAATAAATATATAAATATTGAACGAAAAATCACATATTTAGTCATTTTTCGGTTAAAAATCTCGAATCGAGATAAATGTCGAAAGCGCGAGAATCGCCCACCTGGTTCGAATTTCGATGTGTACCAATGAGTTTTTAATTGAAAAATTTATGTACATTTGTTTGACAACACCACTATAGTGTCTCGGGGAGAACGTTAAGCTGTCGGTCCCGGTTTCAGTATACCAACTTGTGAAACTGTTTATAGAAGGGTTATTGAGTCTATTCAAAACATCGCGACGAGCTAGCCACTTGTTCGGTGTAGACTCATACCATCGGCTACGACGAGGTGGGATTAAAACCCCTCCGCTGGGTACCCTGGGGCCGTCTAGGCGGTCTCGGGCGCCGTAAGGCACCCGTGATGATATGTATATGTATGTATTGTATAGTAAAGCGAGCGATGTGGGGTTACCCTACACTTCACGTGGTATGTTAAAGTTATTAAGATGATTGCACCATGCAGTATGCATCATAGTTTTTATTAGGTACGACTATATAGAAAATTTATGTATCCTCTTAAATTATTTTGAGTGGTTAAAAAATAGTTCACACTGAAATGTGAACAATGAAATTAATAATATTTAAAAAAAAAACTCCATTATAAGTTTTTATTGTTTTTAATATATATATTTTTAACTATTAATAAAATTAGTTTAATGATTATTAATATAAATAAATAACGTTTTTATTGGATTACAAATATATATCGCCATTGCGAATTTATTAATGTATATATTTATTTATTTATGATAATTATATAGTAGCGAAATTAATCGCTTTGTACATAAATACATATCATCACGGCCTCAGGGTACCCAGCGGAGGGTTTTTCAATTCCCACCTCGTCGTAGCTGATGATATGAGTCTACACCGAATAAGTGGCTAGCTTGTTGCGGTGTGTTTGGTACACACCGGGGACCTATTTCTAATCCCGGTGAGTACCAATGTTCTTTTATTGTAAAAAAATATGTCCCTACATTTGTTTAACATCACAGCTATATAGTACCACGGAGAGCACTTTTAGCTATCAGACCCAGTTTTACTATACCAACTTGTGAAACTGTTTAAAATGGGTTATTGAGTCTATTCAAAACATCGCCACGAGCTAGCCACTTATTCGGTGTAGACACATACCATCGAGGTGGGATAAAAAAACCTCTCCGCTGGGTACCCTGAGACCGTCTAGGCGGTCTTGGGCGCTGTAAGGCACCCGTGATAATAAATAAATAAATAAATACCATCACGGGTGCCTATTTGGCTCCCGAGAACCGAACGGCCTCAGGGTACCCAGCGGAGGGATTAACCCGTCCTCATTTCGCCGATGGTATTCGGAGGCAACACCTAACAAGTGGCGAGCTTGTTGCGGTGTTTATGACGAAATAGCCTCGTTGTATAAAGCGATCACACATCCCAGGCCAGTCTTATTATCATCTGCTTAACCTTGTTATCAGTTGCGCAGTGACTTAACCACTAGGCTGGGGCCGCTTTTTTGCACCCGTGATAATATATTATTTACACTAAAACGATCTCGTATCTAAGCCTGAATAGAATACCTTTAGGTGGGAGGAAGGTCTCTATAACATCGTTAGGTCGACCGGTCGGTCTCGTTACCACTGCCCATACAGATTCAAAAACCGTCAATTGATCAAAAAGGTCATGTTTCTGTTTGTCTTAAGGTTTCACCGGTTTTCAGAAGACTACTGGATCGATTTCTTGTCGAGGTGGTAGTCTTCTTTCAGGTGTTGCTACGAAATGGGTGGTTGATTTGACGATAAGGCAACGAGGATATTAAAATATACTCGTAATGCAATTCATCTCTCTCGCCTCTTATTTCGTAATTGTAATCCATTTAGCCGGGATAGTGATCAATGTTCTTTAACAACTATTATTGATAGACCCCATTCATGGACTTTGGAGGTCTACTCACCACCAGCTAGATACAAAGTCACATGCTCCGATAAAAACATATAAAAAAACCTACTCCAAACTTCTCTTTGCTATTTATAATGTTTTTATTTATTTTCAGAGCATATGTTTATTGCAAAATAACACACACCTATTAAAAGTAGGTTTTCTAACACCTTATTGGATTTGTTTGTTGTAAGTCACATTCTGCAATGACCTTATGTCTTTGTGTTAGAGTTTATTTAGTAACAACCTTTATTTTAAGTTAACCTTGCTAAATAAAATCGGTCAATATGACCCGATTTAAAAAAAAACCTATGCCCATAATTTTACCAAGTTATTGTAAGGATAGGAGTTTGCGTTACCATTTTGGTAAAACTTTTTATTTATTTATACAAAATATGTAGGTACATTGGTAATATTTTTGTGAGAATGAGAAATAGGTATCTTCTTAATATTTAATGTACATATTTCATATGTATGACATACGGTTACGAAACAAGCGATTTATTTAACAATAAAGCAGCGAGAATATTAAAATATACTCATAATGCAAATACGTCCATACCACCCATTTCGTAACGGCATCATTTAGTCGGCATGTATTGATCGACTCCGTTCATGGACTTTGTAGGCTCGCTTAACATCAGGCAGATACAAATTCACATGCCATGTTCCATAAAAAAAAAATACTGAAATTATCTGAATTACGGATCGGTTTTGTGGTTACTATCCGTCAAATGAAAGGCAAAATTTATCTCAAAAATAATTCAGACAAAAAATAATAGGTATTAAGTATCATCACGGGTGCCTTACGGCGCCCGAAACCGCCTAGACGACCTCAGGGTACTCAATGTAGCCAATGGTATGAATAAGTGTTCACCTACACCGAACAAGTGTTCATCGCGATGTTTGGACAGACTGAATAACATTTGGTACAGCGAAACTGGGACCAGCAGCTTAACGTGCTCTCCGAGGCACTATAATGGTGATGTTAAATAAACTTTTTTTTAATTATAATTTCATTAGAACACATCGGGGTTTGAGCTGGGGAATCTAAAAATATAGTGCTTTGAAGTCTGAGGTCTAACCAACTCGGTTACCACATATATCTTAGATATATGTTATCATTTAGCCGGCATAGTGGGTGCGATCAATGTTATGAACAATTATTATTGATTGCCAGCAGGTAGATACAAGTCACATCCCGTTCTCCAATAAAAAAAAGAACATTAAATGTTGAAATAGTATATAACTCACGCAAAGCCGCGGGCGAGATCTAGTTCCAGAATACAAAACAAGATACAAAAGACATTTCAAAACTTTTCTACAGTCGAATAATCTAAATTATTCCAAATGTAAATATTTGAGCCTATTTTAGAATTCTCTTAAATTAGTTCCGAACTTTATGAAACATCAAAGTTCTTTGTAAATTTAAACCAAAATTGGAAACGGTTTTCCATTTACCTGTTTGAAAACAACACCTTATTCGTTCCACTTCCTAATCCCTTAAAGTTGGTAAAAGCAAATTATTTTGCTGGATTTGTCATCAAACCTACTGAATACGCTTTGGATTTATTGAGCATATTATAATTAAGGCTCGATAACTTACGTTAAATAATTTTCTTTAACACTGAATAAAAAAATAAAAAAAACTTATAATTCAATGGCGGATCCAGGGGGGTAGTCCAGAGTCCAGGGAGACATGCCCCTTCATCGAAACAATCGAAATTTACTTATAAGCTACTATTTTGTAATAAATATTACAAAACAATCCCTCAAACGGCCCTAGAAATCCAAAAAAAAAACAATCCTGGATACGTTCCAATTTTTTTGTTAGTATCTCTAAAACTCCAAAACGGCTTGACCGATTTGAATATATATTTTGCTATATAGATGTTTCTTTTAAACTATTTGATTTAGTGCATTTGCTAGAATAAAAAATATATAGTACGTACCTGCTTTGTAAAAGTAAACTGATAAAGGCGTTTACTTTTCTAAACCTATTGGTCAATACCTATTAGCAATTTCACAAGAAAACTTCTTTAACCCTCGCCTTTAAGTACGGCAAACTGTATTCAATACTGAAAAAGGGCCAGGGTCATCGACCTCATGTCTTCAGGAGAAAGGCAAAAGAAAATAAACACAATCCCCACGAGCTGTCCATCCAATCCACTTTGTCGAAAGTGTTATGACTAGCCAGAAACAAAATTACTTTGATCTGAGTACGATCTTTTTATCGACGTTTTTCTATTGTTAGTTTTTCAAAAAAGAAAACAGTGATTGATTAATTATGTATCTTTCTTTTGATATCTATTGCAGTTTTATAAAATATTAAGATAAAATTACAATGAAACATTTCTTGGACGGTGGGACTCGAACCCACATCGGTCACTTTCGCGGCAATCACATATTAATATGCTACCAGTTTGATATTTCGATATTATTTATATCATCATTATCACGGGTGCCTTACGGCGCCCGAGATCGCCTAGACGGCCTCAGGGTACCCAGCGGTTTTTGATCCCACCTTGTCGTAGCTGATGGTATAAGTCTGCACCTAACAAGTGGCTAGTCGTCGCGATGTTTGGATATACTTAATAACCGATCTATAAACAGTTTCACAGGTTAGTATAGTGAAACTGGGATCGACAGTTTAATGTGCTCTCCGAGGCACTATATTGGTGTTGTTAAACAAATGTACATAGGTACATTTTTAGATTAAACACCGGGGTTTGAACCAGGGACCTAAGTGTTTCTTAATTCTAAGGTCTAACTAACTCGACCACCACGTATATTTCGATAATTATTTAACATTATTTAAAAAGTAAACGTTATTATAGCTTATTTATCCATTAAAAAAATAAACGAAATTACCCCATTTTGAAGACTTTTGAGGATAAAAGTTAATTTTCTTAAGAACCGCAGTAATAATAATATAATATGAAGGACATTCGGTAAAAGGATTAAACTCGATTTATTCTAACAAGGATTCAACTTTATTTATTATAACTTAAGCTAAGCTACTCCGTTTTACGATACGTAATTTTTCCATCTAGCACCTTTATTGTTGACACCACAATTTAAGCAAGAAATTCTGAAAGGGTTTCCTACGAACCTGATTATCTACTCAAGTCTCTATTTCGGTCACTTCCCCATACATTAAATACATAATTAATGTAGAAGCTTATCGTAATGACATGACGACCGATTCCCTGACGTCACGGGGGGATTAGTTGATATCGTAGGGAACGACATGGATTCGTCCTCGCTAGACCGGTACTAAAGTGAGCTCTACTAATCTGTTTATTAACTCTATTTTTGTAAAAAAAAAAAAATCTTGAATTTAATTTATTTATTCATTTATATTAAAGTGAATACAACGGACGACAAGCACGAAAATTACACAAACACACATAAAATATTTTTTAAACCAGCTTGCAGCCTTAGAGCGTACTCACACAGCATGGTTGTGGGATACAATATTAATATGTTAAACTAAATTATTTAAATTATTACAATTACAATTATTACAATTACAATTATTACAATAAAATAAAATTATTACAATTACAATCATTACAATGAAATTAAACATTGGTGAATTAATATTAGAAAAAGATCGGCTAGGCGGCCTAAGGGTACCCAGCGGTGGTTTTATTCCGACCCCGTTGTAGCCGATGGTATTTTGAGTCTACACCGAACGGTAAGCTCTCCGCGCTGTTTGGATTGACTCAATAACCCATCTATCAGTTTCACAAGTTGCTATTGTGAAACTGGGACTGACGCGCTAATAGTGGTGGTGTCGAACAAATGTATTGTTTTATTATTAAAAACTCATTTACATACCGGGGTTTGAACAAACTATAGTGTTTTTAAGTTTAAGGTATAACCAACTCGGTCACCACGTAATATAAAAAGAAACTAATTCTAAAACAGTTTTCTACTAAGTAGGTATCTATATTTTTTCTTTTAATGTGTAGAATAATTTACACATATTGCTCTGGTCACAAACTAAGCTCTAGGCTTGTACTATGTGTACCAAATTTAACTAGCTGTGCCCGCACTAGCCGTTTCACCTGCCATTTAATTGAAAATAATTCGGATCGAGATTTGTCCAATTATCTTATATTAATAATTACCTAAATATAATTGTATTAAGGATGAACAAGAGGTAAGTATAAATTAAATTTGATATAATATAATTTATAAATAAATAACTCCTTTTACCTCACGCCGGGCTACGCTGGTCTAGTAAGGGTAAACCAATGTGTTAGTGTGGAGACGCATTAGCTGGGACAGGGCAATTAATCGCTCTAACTACATAGCACTAAACAGGAGAGGGATAAGGGGTTGATAAATACCTACCCTGTGTTATAGGTAACTCTAGTCTTCAGTTTTGTAGAAGGGTGTCTTAACTAATTAATACTCGATTTAAAGTAGTAGTTTGTGTGAGTATGTTTCTGAGATTTGTATTGTTTTGTCCTTGAAAAGATATAAAAGGGGGGAAAAAGGATTACTTTGTAAGTTATGTACCTACGTGAAGCTAACGCGGGCACGGTTTTTACCTTCATGTATACCTACGTGGTGGCCGAGTTAAAAACATTAAAGCTTTGAGGCCCCAAGGGGTGCGATTTTTAAAAGTCAGCGATGAGTTTATATATCACCAATGAGAAAAATATCACCGGTGACTAGGAAATCATGATTTATCAAAAGTCGTATTTTTGAAAGTCATATGTGCCGTACCAACTTATAAATCATTTTACATTCAAAGAGCTACTTGTGTTTCGTTACATGAAGAAAATATTGTTTGTCGTTCAATTTTCTCATAATAAGTGACATGTCTTTGCTAAAACATAAAAACTCAATGGTGGAACGGAACCTTACATACATTATCTGTCATGATTATTATTTGTCATCGGTGACTTTATTTACGAGTGGTAGGAGGCACTCGTATTGATATTATAGGAGTGATCTTTTAGTCACCCGATGAGATTCAAAAATAAGAACTTAAGAAATCGATGACTATTTTTTTTGACATTTCAGTGATATTTAGTCAACATAGTGATATTTAGTCAACATAGTGATATTTAGTCAACATAGTGATATTTAGTCAACATAGTGATATTTAGTCAACATAGTGATATTTAGTCATCCGGTGAGATTCAAAAATCGCACGCCTGGTTAAATCACGATGTGTACCAATGAGTTTTATATATACCATTATCACGGTTGCGTTTTTGGCTCCCAATAACTGTATAAACAGCTTTAGGGTACCTAGCAGGGACTAGCCCGTCCTCATTTCGCTGATGGTATTCGGAGGCAACATTTAACAAGCGGCGAGCTGGTTGCGGTGTTTATCCCATCCCAGTGGGCCTATCGCGTAACTTCTATGGGAATGAAGTTCATTTGTATCACCATTGCCATTCCCATTACCATTGAAGCAAATAGGAGCGATCGCGTAAACATTTGGATCGTAATGGCTTTCAAAAATGTATATCATTCAATTGCGTTTTGTTTCATCAAGTACATGACAAATATCGAAAAGAAATTAAATATATAAAATATATTATTTCCTTTAAATGTTTATCACAGTATTCAATTCTTCTATAATTTTATACATAAAAGTAATTCCAGTTCTATTCTAGTTTGAATAAGAGCCCATAGAAGCATCGTAATATTCTCGAATAAAACTTAACTTGTGATGAATCTGAACGCACTCGGCTACGAGTTTTCATAAATAGTTATGTCAGATTATTATTATTATTACAAATAAAATACAATAATGTTACAAATAAAATACAATTACACAAAAAAAAAATGTTACAAATAAAATACAAAAAAGTTGATCTTTTAAACAATCTTTTAAATAAATTTTAATTAATTAATAATACATTTTATTATTCTTGTTTTTTTTTATATTAATTTCAATGTACATAATTATATGACATTCACTGCATCATACCTACTTACTAATTTATTATTTTAAATGAAAACTCTTATTTACAGATACATTATATTAAATACAAAGTTTTTGTTTTAAAAAAAATATGATATTGATGCCGACTGGACAAGAGTAACCTGCTTCATTTGACGTTTTAAAATAGTAATGAATATCATTCTCGACTGTCAATAAGGTTACGCGATCGCTCTAATCTGTATGAACTATCATATTTCGTTCGTTCAATGGGATTCATTTACAATGATAATGGGCTTCCATTCCCATTGCGTTCTGCGATACGAATTGATGTTTTGATGTTCATTAATGGACTTCAAATGTCAAAATGAACCCCATTTCCATTACCATTGCAGTTACGCGATAGGCCCACAGGTCCGGCCATGTTGTCACCTGCTTAACCTTGTTATCAGTTTCTCAGTATTTTTTTTTTTACATATAATATTAAGTTTAATTAAAGTTAAAAAGTGGTTTAAAGAGCCTGATTACTTACCATTTGTCCTAGACAATAAGGGTAAGTAACCGATTTTAATGGCCTTATTCATAAAAACGTATTGAGTCCCTCAAGAACACTTTAGTTATAGAAGGTTTTGTCTCTTTTATTTAGCAACAAAAATTAATATGTGTAAAAGAGACAAAACATTCCATAACTAAAATGTTCTTCAAAGCTTCAATAAGTTTTTATGACTAAGGCCATAAATGTAAATTTAACTTTTATTAACTTTGCCATCCCCTGTACTAGCACCATATTCATTGTGCTATTATTTTATTACTTGTGAAACTGTTTAGAGATAGGTTATTGAGTCTATTCAAAACATCGCGGCTAGATAGCCACTTGTTCGGTGTATACTCATACCATCGGCTACGACGAGGTGGGATTAAAAACCCCTCCGCTGGGTAACCTGGGGCCTTCTATGTGGTCACGGGCGCCGTAAGGCACCCGTAATGATATGTATGTATGTAGGAAAAGAAAAAAAAACTATAAATATACCTATTTAATTATTTTATAATAATACCCCGTTACAGCAAAGACAGACTATAAAATAATCCAAATGACTAAACTTTCGACTTTTGACGTCCAATTTAATCCCAAGGTACATAAGTCTTAAACTAAAAATATACTAATTTAAACAACAAGAAACAGCTGTTATCCTAATAACCAAAATCTTTGGAATTAAAATTGTCTTATAGTTAGCCCAAATGTTGTTTTTATTATTTTTAAACTAAAATATATTTACCCGTAATAGCCTGGGGCCTGACCAAAGAACATGATCGCCAATCGAATCGCCTCATCGATCGATAAAACTGTATAGGAATTTTACTCTATGGGTAGAGTCCGATCGCCAAGAAACTTCAAATCCCATACATTTGGCTTTCGATGGGTATTTCGATTCGATTATCGATCAGCTCCTTGGTAAGGCCCCTGATGTTCTTCGATTATCTTATATACGTGGTGGCCGAGTTGGTGCGACCTCACACTTAAAAATAACAGTGTTTAGGTCCCCAGTTCAAACCCTGTAACTGATTTTTTTTTTATATATAAAATTATGTAGTTACATTTGCTTGACAACACAAGTTCCTATAGTGTCTGGGAGAGCACCTATACCTGTCGGTCCTAGTTTAATAATAATAACTTTATTAACTCAAAAAAGTACGTAATTTTTTGGAACCCTGTCTCCCGTGCTAGCCGAAGCTGTGTTACAGGAGCCAGTGTCTTCCCAGGCGTGGATACAACGTTCTTGCTTTATGTAAATCTATTTGACACAAATAAATGGTGTATCTACCTAATCTTAACAAATATATAAAAATAATAAAAGAAAATTAATTGCAAATAAATTGATTATAGTAGAAAATAAAAACAAAAAAATATATATATAATAAAAATTAAAAAAATGGATAAAATACTTTTTTAAGGTATGTTTCATTAAAGGTATGGTAATGTATTTATGTGTGTAATGTATGTATGTTCGTGTGTGTGCGTTTTGTAATGTGTGTATGTGTGGTATGCGTGATATGTGTGTGTGGTGTGTGCGTAAGTATGTGTATGGGTATGAGAGTGCGGGGTTGTGTGTTTATTGGATGTTAAAAAAATGTAAATGGAACTTGTAAAATTGTTTATAGGCTCAATATCTCATGATATTGAACTATGCGAACGTCGCTACCACTTGTACGATGTAGACCCATACCATCGGCTATGACGAGGTGGGAATTAAACCCCTCCGCTGGGTACCCTGAAGCCCTCTAGGCGCGCTGTAAGACACCCGTGATGATATTTGTTAATTTATTATTTTATATACATATGTATTATAAAACCTATTTACCTACTCACTGCTTAATTTTCCAGAAGGTTAATTTTTATTTTTCGTAAAGTTGTAATACAGTTTGTATGTATACGAAATAAAAAATATAATATTTACAACCATATTTTTTTATTTATTTTAGAGAGACATAAATAATTTCTAATTTATAATATACGATAACATTTTTTTTTAATTTTAATTCATACATAAAACGGCATTCAACTTGCCTCAGGAGTTTCCAATCGCCTGATAAAGTTATTCAACAAACAACTTGTATGGAAAATTAATAAATTTGAGAGTTCTTCATACAAGTTAACTGTCGAATAACTATATCTGACATTAAAAAATCAGACCAAAGTCAATATATAATTACCAGCCCAAAAACCCTGTATAAAAAAGCCCAACCCATTTTTACATTAAACCTCGTTCAGAAACATAATACGTGTACACCTACGAAAATTATTATTAAAACGGTTTAGGTATCTAAACCGTTTTACATAAAAAGGAGATCGTAAAATAAATTCCTTTTGGTGTTTAACCGCGACGCCTACAGCCAACAATATGCGATATGTAATGTCATTATGTCTATGCTATAGCATAGTATAGCATGCTATATGATATCTACCCGGCCTACGCTACAAAAGCACAATAATAACAAATAAGGTCATTTACACATAAAGCTATAAGCTATAAGAGTAAACTGCAACTAAACAGACATTTTTTTTTATTCTTAACTGCATTGATATTGATAAATAGATTGTTATACTATAGAAAATGGGTAGTTTATAAAAAAATATAATTGCAGTTAGCAGTAACGAACTGCTATTTTTTAGCAAGTTATATATTATACCAATCCTTAAATAAAATAAATAATGTTATATAAGTATGAAATAATGTTATATGACCGCCTCCGTAGATTAGTGATTGCGTATTTGGCGTTGTATCACATGGCTTATAAATTAATATAATATGTATTATATTGTTATTTCTGGAAACATAGTACAATCCTAGAGCTTAGTTTGTATACAGAGCAATATGTGTAAATTGTTCTATATATATATATATATAGAACAATTATGTTTTTTTATAATAATAATGGTTTATTATTAAAAAATTAAAAAGTGCCTTCCTATTTTTTTTGTTTTGTGGTGTTTTTATTAGGCAAGTGACTACTGCATATACCTCATTATTACTACTACAATGGTTTAATATTATATAACCTATAATAATTTAAGAGCTATTTTCAGTACAGAATAGACGTTTATAGCTTTCAGTGGAACCATACCATTATTCTCAAACAATAAAAGACATATTAATAGAAGACGCGACATCTGGCAAGATATCGAACTCATATATTTTGTAGAATTACACAAAATTAGGCCATAAACTACACCCGCCTATTCTGAACCATTTTTTGTGTAGTCTGTGTTATTAACTATTAGAATTAAGTAATAATGACGTTTTATATGACAATCTTATTGATGTTTTATCATATAAATAAAATAACAACTGCTGTAAAAAAAAAAACCTAATGAACTACTAAAAAGTTTATTTAAAATATGTAGTATAAAGTATTATAATAGTTTTTTTTATATGTGGATTAAAAGTAAATAAGTGCACTAGCCGAATTTCCACGTTGCACTATTAAATCTATTGTTATTTATTGGAGCACGACTTGTGACTTTGTTTTTAACTGGTGATGAGCAGACCTACAAAATCCATGAATGGGGTCAATCAATAATTGTTCTTAAATAATATTGATCGCTTCCACTGTGCCGGCTAAATAATGCGATTGCGAAATGGGGGGGACAATGACGAATTGCATTACGAGTATATTTTAATATACTCAATTCAACTACCCATTTCGTAACCGCACCCTGAAAGGAGACCTATGTATTCGACCTCATCTATGTTTTCCATCATATCAATGAAACATATCTAGATCTTCTTTAAAAAAAAAAAAGTGCATTAGAAATGCATACGAAATATTTAGCACGCCACGGTGCATTTTATTACACTACCTACTTAGACACTATTATAAACACTGTATAAAGTATTCGAAAAATTACATCCAAACAAATATTTAAAATGCAGGAGTGAGTCTGTCTACTGAGCTGATTTAGACACTATTTACCTTTTTACCTGTCTACAGTCATAACTCTTCATATACATGCTGGTTTCGAAAACTTTTAATTGCAGTCTTTTAAAACCTTATCAATTTGATCATGATAAGTGTGTCGTCCAGAATCGCCAAACTTAAGTGGCAGTGGGCAGGCCACATAGCTCGCAGAACGGACGGCCGTTGGGGCATTAAGGTTCTCGAGTGGCGACCGCGTACTGGAGGACGCAACAGAGGCAGGCCCCCCACAAGATGGACCGACGACCTGAAAAAGGTCGCGGGAAGCCTATGGATACAGGTAGCGCAGAACCGGTCGTTGTGGCGATCCTTGGGAGAAGCTTATGTCCAGCAGTGGACGCGCGAAAGGAGAGACGCGCGAGAGAAAGATGAAGTGTGCCGGTTTTCCACGTATTTCATTAAAATTCTCTCATTTAAAGATCTCTACATTATAAATTGAATCGGCATTTAAATATTGTTTCGGTTAAAAAAAAAAAAAAATATTTTATTGTAATACTTAGTTTTCATGGTTTTTAGGAGTAGTCTTCTAAAAACCATGACTCATGCATCGGTTTCTTATTGAGTCTAATTTTAGGGCGCGATTCTAAACGGGCAGTTGACTAAAATCTTGTCTAAAGACTTTGTCATCGCCTATTTCGTAACAGCATAATTTAATCGACGCCATTCTGGTCTGCTTACCATCAGGTATATTTAAGTCACATGACGTGCTCCAAGAATAAAAATAAACTGGTATAATAAATATGATAATGTTGATGTATTATATACTTTATTGCAAATTCTTCCGCTAGTAGTCAGACGACGTCGACATGTTCGCTTCTCCACGATCATTATAATAATTATTATTATTATAGAAAATTGTCACAACAAATAGCAAATATATTAAATAAAAACGAAATAAAAGATGCTTTTAAAACGAATAATAAGCGACATAATTATATTGGACAACTGCACCCTAGCCAAAAGCATGGTCGCTTTTTACGCTCGAACGTCACAGAAGCGTGAAAGAGAGGGAGATAAAAAAAATATCCTATTGGTGTATCTATATTGTTGTCTCGTTTTTGTCATTTCTGCAACGATAAAAACGAAAGTGACGTCATCATTAAATGTCATTTTCATACAAAAGGTTCGTTAGCGTTATTTACGACTTTTATTTACAGCGTTTTGACAGGTAGTGTACGTAGATTTTACATTCGCCTTAAAGAACATAGAGGATCGATAAGAAACAATAACCCAAAAAAGTCACAATTTTCTCAACATAAAATTCAATATGCCACAATTTATCAATACTACATACATGTCAAAAAGGATTACATTAGAAGAGAAACATGTCGATGTCGTTTAACTACTAGCGGAAGAATTTGCAATAAAGTAAATATTACATCAAAAATATTATATTAAGTAATGGAATTTCGTAAAATATCGTTTGATTTAATCAATTATATTGGAATAATAAAGGTTGTGACTAAAATACTGCGTATCAATGATGCGGTGTCGTACCCACATAGAACAATAAACACATTTATAACGTTCGCAGAAATCTGAATGTCGGTCGGTCGCTTTTGTACTGGGTTATACAAAATTTGTTCAACAAGTTAATGTTGTTTGTTTTATTTTTCTGTCTTTTAGTACAATAATAAGATTTTTTTAATGTTTTTATTGGAACATGTGACTCTACACCAACCTGGTGGTGAGTATAATTGACGGCCTCCGTAGACTAGTGGTTGCGCCTTTGGCGTAGTATCCGGAGGTCGTGGGTTCGATTCCCACCCATGACAAAAAAAAAATACCCAGACCATGACAAACTACAGAAAAACGTACTTGTCATGGTCTGGGTGTGTATTAATAGCCTACACCGAACAAGTGGCTAGCTCGTCGCGATGTTTTTGAATAGACTCAATAACCCATCTATAAACAGTTTTACAAGTTGGTATAGTGGAACCGGGACCGACAACTTAACGTGCTCTCCGAGGCACTATAGTGGTGTTGTCAAACAAATGTACATATTTTTTTAAATTACAAAACTTATTGGTACACACCGGGATTCGAACCAGGGACCTAAGTGTTTTTAAGTCCAAGGTCTAACCAACTAGGCCACCACGTATATATGTAAGTTCGGAGAATATACTAATAATAGTGAGTAACATTAGTATATTCTAATATACATGGTGGCCGAGATGGTTAGACCTTGGACTTTAAAAAAAACAACACTTAGGTCCCTGGTTCGAATCCCGAATATAAATACGTTTTTCTGTACAATTTGTCATGGTCTGGGTGCTTATAAATTATAATATGTATATTATGATTGTTTCTGGTACACATAGTACAAGCCTAGAGCTTAGTTTGTGACCAGAGAAAAAAAAAAAGAAAAAAAATAGTGGTTTCACTTGAACTGTGCTAATTTATGTATAATACTAAAAAATACCATCACTAGTGCCTTTTTGGGTCCCGAGAACCGTTTAGACGGCCTCAGGGTACACAACAGAGGAATTAACCAGTCCATTTATCATTTCGCCGATGGTATTCGGAGGCAACACCTAACAAGGGCGAGCTTGTCACCCATCGCAGTTGCAATCTTTAGTTATTAAATAAAGTACCTAAATTTGGATTTGGTATGACATGCATTCACCCGACTCTATGGTTGAAAAAATATAAAAAACCCAAATAAGTAAGCTTATACGAGCGGGTTCCTATACTTTTCGTAAGTGAAGTATTTTAAATAATCATGGATTATTCTTAACTTTATTGTAGGTTTAATTTGTTATTTTAATTTCCTATTAAGTTTATATAATTATTCTATTCGTTTCCACTTTGTTACTTCTTCTTTCTCATTTTGTAGTTGGTAGTATTGTGTTTATGTAGTTTATGTATGTGTATAAATATATAAGATATATTTATGTAGTGTATATTAAATTGTAAGTATTTTATATAATATTCACTGCAATATATACTCAGTTACTGTATTGCACCTACCTCACTTATTAACTGCTTTGATTGTCCCGAAGGTTTGACTGGTAGAGAATGCCAAATCGGAATTAAGTCCGCCTTTGTATTTTGTATGCAATAAAGATTTAAATAAATAAGTATATTCAGTTTTTAAACGTGGTGGCCCAGTTGCTCAGTTAAAAACTCTACAGTGTTTAGGTCCCCGGTTCAAACCCCGGAGTGTACCAATGAGTTTTATTTGACAATACTTAGGTAGTGTCTCGGGGAGCACATTATGCTGTCGGTCCCAGTTTCACGACACCACCTTGTGAAACTGTTTTTATATGGGTTATTGAGTATATCTAAATACCGCGATGAGCTGGCCACTTGTTTGGTGCATACTAAGTATACCATCGATATGACGAGGTGGAAATAAACGAGGTGGGCGCCGGCAGCTCGTGATGGTACTGATACTGGATTCAGTTAATGCTATATTTGTCCAAAAATAGTTAAGGTGGGAGGATGGCAACTCCGTTAAGCCGAGCGACTGGTCTCGCAGCCCATACAGATGCAATAACCGTTAAATAAACTAGTCATAATTCGGTTTTAGTCCGTGGGTTCATTGGTTTCAGGAGACTTCGTCGGTTTTATCGAGGTGGTGTTCTTCTATCAGGGTGCGGTGAAATGGATGATAAAGCGGCGAGGATATTCGGCATTTAGCCGGTATAGTGGGAGCGTTTAATTTAGTTAAATAGCAATGTATAGATCGACCCCACTTATAGACTTTATACAGTTTTTTTTTTTCAGAAGGAGGAATAGGACCAACTTGTAGTATTCTTCTTCTTAGACACAACATTCATAACCAGACCTAACTTAAAAAAAAAACGCTTAGGTGGTTCGAATCCCGGTGTGTACCAATGAGTTTTTAATTAAAAAAAAAAATGTACATTTGTTTTACAGCACCACTATAGTGCCTCGGAGGGCACGTTAAGCTGTCGGTCCCGGTTTCACTATACCAACTTGTGAAACTGTTTATAAATGAGTTATTGAGTTTATTCAAAACATCGCAACGAGCTAGCTACTTGTTCGGTGTAGACCATCCATCGGCTATGACGAGGTGGGACTAAAACTCCTGCGCTGGGTACCCTGGGGCCGTCTAGGCGGTCTCGGGCGCCGTAAGGCACCCGTAATGATATGCATATGTATGTGTACATTCATAACAGAGCGGTCATGGTCATCATGCCATTCCTTTCGAACTGCTGCTTTCCTGGTACATTCGTGTAATGGACCGTCCATATCTGCTTTGATTTAGTCAGTCCATCTCATAGGTGATCTACTGTGCGTTCTCGTGCCCTCAACTGTACCACAAGACATTCGATAGATACACCTTCACGTCGAGCTTCGTGTCCGAAGAAGGTGAGAATGTGGCTGTACAATCGAGGATACATGTTGCTTGATTTCCAACTCTGGACTGGAGTATGGATATATTGCAAAATCCTGTCCACGATATTCCGAGAATTCTTCTCCAACACCAATTTATAAGGCATACATTCTTCATTTCTCGGTTCCTTAACGTCTGATATAAATAAATATTGAAAGTCGTCTCTGTTCACTCTAACGCTATTACAATAGCAAATAATAATATAGAGAGATAAAATATAGAACTCAATTTGGAATACTCAAGTGGCTCGTTTGAGACACCTGCCTTTGGAGCTGAGATTACCTACAGTCCAGTGTTAAGCTTCCAGGACTTAGAAGCTTGGAGGGTATAATGATATAATATTTTAAAATATTCTGAGTTGTTTTTCGTATCTATATATTATTTAAGACGTTGTTTTATTTAATGTAACTTTATGTACTAAAATAAATAAATAAATAATTATCTCTTTATAAAATGTATATAGTAATAAAACTTAAATAAATAAATAAATTATAGGTTTAAAATAACTAACAATTTTGTCAATATTTGTTTTAATATCTTATATATTCTATAAGTTAGAAGTCTTTTAAACTTATTAGACTTCTAACTTCACTCTAATAAAGAGTAATTATAAAAATATTAAAAATAAATGCATATTATATTTTTTGGCGAATAACTATAGATATTTTACAAACTTCAGTACAAATTCAGTAATTACCATGGTAAATATAGCTCACAACAAGATAGATCGATTACTTATCGAGAACGGCTAAAAGTATAAAAATATGTTTACCAAGCCTTTTTATTTAAAAAAAAATATGGAAATATTGTTTTTTTTAATGTCTCTAAAATTTCAGCTCGATCTTTCAGTGAGTTAAATTTGATGTATGATCAGTTGGCTGCCTTACCTGCTCCACTTTTATAATGATTGATAGCTTAAAATTCATATATATATAGCTCGAAATATATTTTATCTTTTGCTGAATGGACCTAAAAATATTATAATAACTTATATTCAATTTTTTAAAGATAAAAGTGCAATGAAAAAAATCCTGGTGGACAGGACTCGAACCCACGATCCTCTATTTCGCGGCAAGGCACTCAACCACTGAGCCAACCAGGTTCCAGTCACTTCTCACGAATTTTGTCATAGCTTGTTATCTACTTATTCACAGATACCCTCTATCAGCTTTCTTCTGATAACTCTATACGAGTGAAGTTAGAAGTCCTAGTTTCTAAAACTAGATGGCAAATGAGTATTTTTTTTTGTTTTTACTTTTTGAAGTCAAAATCAGACAATTATATAACAACAGTAATTTCATTGTTTGTTTCATTGCATTGGCGCAATGGCTGCTGTTTACTAATTTATAAATAACTACCAAAACATGAATCATAAAACAATAAATTTATTCGAGCACGACATGTGACTTTGTATCTACCTGGTGGTGAGCAGACCTACAAAGTCCATGAATGGGTCAATCAATAATTCTTCTTAAACAATATTGATCGCTCCCACCATGCCGGCTAAATGATGCGATTACGAAATAGGGGTCGACAATGACGAATTGCATTACGAGTATATTTTTATATACTCGCTGCCTTATCGTCAATTAAACTGCCCATTTCGTACCGCACCCTGAAAGAAACTACCACCTCGACAAGAAATCGATGCAGTATCTCCTGTAAACCGGTGAACTCACAGACTAAAACCGAAACATTACTAGCTCACTTGTCGGTTTTTGCATCTGTATGGGCGGTGGTAACGAGACCGGTCGGTCGGCCTAACGAAGTTATAGAGACCTTCCTCCCACACATTCTATAAAAGCAACTTTAAAAGTTCACATATTTAAGAGGCACATTAAAGTTAGCCATAATCTACCGTTTGCATTTCCGTATTTGATTTTGGATGCGTCATAGGAAATCTATATAAGGTAAGTCAAGCAAACGCGAACCTAATTGTGTAGACATATTATAGAGGCAAACTGTACAAGAGGAAATCGCGCGTGCCTCATTTTTAATATTATTTGATCAGTAGAACCTCATATTAGGCCAAAGTAGGTACAACCTTGCAAAATCACCATATATATAAAAAAGATAAAGAAAAAAAGTATATGTTATACGGTTGACATACATATACATATCATCACGGGTGCCTTACGGCGCCCGAGACCGCCTGGACGGCCCCAGGGTATCCAGCGGACGGGTTTTAATCCCACCTCGTCGTAGCCGATGGTATGAGGCTAGCTTGTCGTGATGTTTTGAATAGACTCAATAACCCATCTATAAACAGTTTCACAAGTTGGTATAGTGAAACCAGGACCGGCAGCTTAACGTGCTCTCCGAGGCACTATAGTGGTGTTGTCAAACATATTTTTTTTAATTAAAAACTTATTGGTACACACTGGGATTCGAACCAGGGACCTAAGTGTTTTCCCTACACGGTTGAAATAGATAAAAGAAGGAGCTGTCATCTTACGAAATACTTTCTCTACCGTGTCTCACTCAACTATAGGATTGTTGGCAGCTGACACAGAGCAGGAGTCTTATCAAAGATATACACAACGATAATTCAATGTTATTTTTTTATAGAAAATGTATCACGATTGTTCATTCTATCTTTCAAAGATTTTGCAAACATTTTCTGTGACTATACAATTATTTGATTAGTCTGTGGCTAATCTGACGTTTTAGTTAAAATTCAAATCGTGTTTAGCTTTATTGCCAATTGTCGGCGACTACAAAAGTCCCGTTGCCGCGTTGGAACTTACTACATTTTGATGGTTGGAACTCCATCTTACATCATCGTTCTTTATTTATTTTTCAACTAGTCTTTGTCGCCCATCATATGATTTGCACAAAAAAATTACCTAGTTTAAGTATTTGCCCTTCCACAAATATAAAATACAAAAACTGAATATAAAGCCAGTAAGAGATTTTCATAAAATAACAGAAAAATATTATTATTATTATTATTAAGCCATTTATTTCCTTATAAAATTACAATAAGTTAAAAATTAAATATACATTACAATATAAATTATCACACATTATTATTTACAAGGTCCCTTTGAGGGTATAGGCCTCCTCCAATTTATTCCACTTAAGTCTGTCTTTTGCTGTTTCCATCCATTGTTCTCCCACTGTCTCCTTTATGTCATCTAACCAACGCTTTGGTGGTCTCCCCTTTGGTCTTATTTTTTTCTTTGGTCCTATCCATTTCGTTATTTTCTTTGTCCATCTACTGTCCTCTAGTCTCGCTATATGTCCTGCCCATTTCCATTTCATTGAAATTTAAAAATTTACTATTTTTTTAATTTCAATGGAGACAGTAATATTTGTTTAAGGTGAATATAAATCTTTACAAATATTCATTCTTCACGGTAATACCTTTTTTTTTTACTAGAGAAGTCTACCTCAACCCGTAAATTTGCCCTATCCCAATTTCCCTTAGGTATTGCGTTTTTTTAATATAAAAATACTTGTCTGTTACTTTAGGAAGAGCATCCATACAAATATTCATTATGAAATTATATATTATTATGAAAAGAAGTAATAAATATGTTTTTTTTTCGAATATAGATTATCAGTTTTTATTAATTCTGTTCTACAAATATGTCTATTAGAAAATCACTACCTAATGTTAATTTATTTTTTTGTAAATGGAAATGAATCTTTATAGTTATTTTAATGCGCTATTTTGTCACTTTCTTCACATTGTGTTCAATTATCTATAGTATTATTTTATATATTTTTATTAGAGCACGGCATGTGTTATTTTATCTACCTGATGGTAAGGCGTTTATGAATGAGGTCGATTATAACATTAATTAGTAAAAAGCCCTTTCAAATAAAAAAAAAGCATAATTAATGTTAATTGCATCTAATCAACGCAGTTATATTCCCCAGAATAAAGGACAAATTATTCTCTTATAACCTTATTTCTATCCTACAGCTATCCTAAGTTGATGTTTATCTTTCTAAAATTAAGTGACAATTCTTACTTAATTTTAGAAAGATAAACATCAACTGTCGGATTTATATTAAATTTTGTATAAGTACGTAGAATTAATTATTAAGTATATATAAAGACTGTTTGTATACCACAGACATTGTTCTATTATTTTCTGAAATTTATGATAGAAATCTATATTACCTATGTATTATAATATACCATCACGGCGTCAAAGAGTGGTATTTTATTCACACCTCGTCTAAACCGATGGCATTTTGAGTCAACACTGAACAATTGGTCAGCTATTCGCAGGTGTTTGGATAACTCAATAACCCACCTAATAACAGTTTCACAAGTTGGTATAGTGAAACTGGGACCGACAGTTTAACGTGCTTTCCTAGACACTATAGTGGTGTTGTCAAACAAAATATACATATTTCTTTTTATTAAAAACTCATTGGTACACACGGAGTTTGAACCGGGGACCTTAAAACTGTAGTCTTTTTTAAGTCAAAAGCCTAACCAACTTCGCCACCATATGCCATGACTACAAAAAAGGACGTTCTCCAAAATTCATAATGTAGAATTCAGTAAGATTAAATAATACTTGTAAGTTCACCTATACTAAATATATTCAAGCCAATCAATAATCCAACATAACATCATCATCGTTCGTCCTGAAGATGCCTCGTTGAGAGGTGAAACACGTGTCGACAAAAGTGTTTGTTTGTTGGTGATATTTCTTTGTGTAGTTACATGTAACACATAATTAGTACACCAACATCATAAGCGGAATAATTGCATGGTAATATTTTAATTATACTGTGTCATTTAAATAATGAACTTCCGCAAAATAACGCCTGATTCAATTAAATATAATACTTGTAAGTTTTAATTAATTCAAACTCTTTAAATTTTGAAGAAGTCAGTTTTTTTGGACTTTTTTTATTATATTAAACCTTTATTTTAGTTTTACTTTTACCAATTGCTCTATCTATTAATTTGTATGTTAAAGTTTAATTATTTTACTAATTTAGGTTGAACTTAAGCGAGGATTTTCAGAGGCGCCAGATTGTTCTACGAAAATGACAAAACGAGGCCAAAACAGCTTTAAGTGTCTTAACAATGTAATCTAAAAATAAATTGTTGTACTTAGTCATTTCATTTCAGAACTGTTTTTTTATATTTCACAAAAGTTACATTGTAATATTCTCCGCTTTTCACTACAGTACATTGTCATTAACTATTAATTGTTATAGTTTAAATGTAGTAATATAAATTTGACCGTAAAAAGTAATATTAAATGGCAATAAGTAAATTGCAATGTAAATTAATAAATTAATATAAAATGTATAAAATAGTATTATGCAGTTTGTTATTATATATTAAACATTTTTTTTTCATTCGATTTCAATCAAAGTGTGTATAGGTAGGTATGTAGTTGTTTACATTAAGGTATCAGTGGTTTTATTTGTCAATATGTAGAAGTTTCTCATTGTTTTTGTAGTCTAGATTTAGTACTCATCTGGAAAGATGCTTTTTTAGCTGAAAAACCGACGTTTTTGTTATTATAATATATAAATAAATAATTATTATTATCCTAGGTTTTTATTATAACTTCCATTTCCTAAATATTGTACCTACTTAAAATTCTTTTTTTAAGGTCATTACACCCATATTGCCCTGACAATAAACTAAGCTCTAGGCTTGTACTATGTGTACCAGAAACAATATATAGTACATATTATATTTTTATAAACATCCAGTGGACCATGACAAACTGTACAGAAAACTGAAGAAATAACTCTTATCACTCTATATTATTTTATTTTTTTCATTTACAATTATATTATATACTAGTAGACCCGCGCAAATTCGTCTGCGTAATTTTAACCATTTACGCGGCGCACGCAACGGAAGCTCTTAAAAGCAATATTTTTATCCCGTTTTCCCAATATGTTTCATTGATGCTCCGCCCCTATCGGTCGTAGCGTGATGTTATATAGCCTATAGCCTTCCTCGATAAACGGGCTAACTAATACTAAAGATTTTTAAAAATCGGTTCAGTAGATCTAGATATTATCCCCTACAAACTCACAAACTTTACCTCTTTATAAATAGAAGTATAGAGAGTATAGAAGTATAGATATAAACGTGTAATTGTAATTTACCTTAACAATTTATAATACATTGCTTGGTTTAGTTGGAATTATTTATTTAGAACAAATTAAATCAAGCAATGTATTATAAATTGTCATGGTAAAATACAATTGTCACGATAATGAAATAGGCCCCTGCTAGTATATTATAAGTACACAAAAATATGTCAAAGAAGAGTTGGCTCAATGGTTTGTAGTCTTGGCAATTGGTTTAGTGAACAGTTCGTTAGTTTCGTTAATTGTCGCAGTCACTAATGAATGTAAGCGAAACTAAGGCTGGGAGCTATTGAGAGAACTTTTGCTTTACTTTAACATTTAGTTACGAAGGTACTTACTAAGTTATTTATTGTTAAACTAAAATAATATATACATATATAATATAATACTAGCTTTTGCTGACCCGGCTTAGTCATTTTACTTATTTTTACCATTTTTTTAATTACGCTCTATATATCTGGAACGACCGAAGATTTTTTTTTATAAATACCTCTAACTACAATAATACATATTTTTTATATATTATTTACATGGCGTGTGTTTTATTAATATATTATTTAATAAGAAAGGTACCTATGGTATAATAATTAAAATATTATATTTACAAATAATTACCAAACTAAGATATGCTTACGAAAAACAATTAAACTAATACAATAATACGTTTTATTAACACCCAGAACATGGACCAACTTTACAGAAAAAAAAAACTTTTCACGAATGGGATTCGATTCCTCCGAATACAACGCAAAAGGTTACTACAAAGATAAAAGCGACATGGATATTACCTAGGTACTACATTCAGCCATATATTGAATTATATATCCTTTTCGGGATATACACAAGTATCTTAGTCTCAGGAATTCTATATATTATCTACTCGTTATTAGCTGGATGTAATGTCAAATTAATGTCCATTCAAGTCATCCAACTGGGTGTTGCCAATTAATTCTAGATATTAAGTTAGTGTCAGCATGTAACGTTAGATAGACTAGTGTACTAAATTATTTCTATAGGGTTGTCTGTTGACTACTGTTTTTATTTAAATTTAAATTCGGTATGTATTATATGTTATTAATGAGACCTAAAAAGTTCATCTATGGGGTCGATCAATCAGCAGCTCGTTTCGTCACCACAAATCGGTCTACCACCTGGCCAAAAATCAGTGCAGTAGACTGCTGAAAACCGGAGAAGCCATAGGCTAAAACCGAAACATGACTAGTCACTTGACGAGTTTTTTCATTGTTATATGTGGTGCAATGAACTGGTCGATTTGAGTTTAACAAAGTCATAAAAATTCCTTTGAAAACAATACAAATTTCGTTATTTAATAAAACGTTACAAAAATTATGTTTGCGCAGTTCCCACTATAGGTTACCCTGTGCTGTGGGGAATTGGCTCTTAAAGATATATTAAGTATCAGTAAAACAATTTTGGAAATAATACAGAAATTACACTTACAGAAATTATCTTGTACAATGTTTATGAAAGTTTGTATAAGCTTTACTAATTTGTGTGGTATGTACCTATGAGTGTTCAACCAAATAATTAGAGTACTTTGGTAAATACATTTTATGCTGAAAAGTATAGAAAATTTCCTTTTCTTATTTTGATATATATGTATAATTTAATATTATATAAGAACTTGTCATGACTGACTTACTCATAATCGCCCAGCCAAAGCGAGGAAAATGAAATTTTGACATCTTATAAAACTAATAGACACATTTTTTAAATATTCTTTGTAATGTTACCTTTGGGAGAAAGTGGGAGAGGGAAAACATGTGGTATTACAGGAACAATGGAACACAGTAAGTGTTAAAGACACCTGTTTTATAATATTTGAATTTTCTATAGGGGAAGGCGGAGAAGGAGAAATAATTAAACCATGTACTGTTTTTTTACAAATAACGGGCGAAGCCGGGTACAACAAAGGCTAGTCTTAAATAAGAAAAACCTGTACATATTTCTTTCAGCCATTTTTAGTAATTTCAGATGGTCCCCAAAGCATAATAAATTTATTTGCTGTCAACCCTAACTGCATATTACAATGGCTGCACCAAGAATCTAAATTTATAGAATAATAAACTCAGCGTTAGAAACGTTAGGGGATGGATTTGCCTAATAACGTCAGTCTATTGTGTTATACATACATACATATCATCACGGGTGCCTTACGGCTCCCGAGACCGCATAGACGGCACCAGGGAGGGGTTTTCTTAATCCCACCTCGTCGTAGCCGATGGTATGAGTCTACCCCGAACAAGTGGCTAGCTCGTCGCGATGTTTTGGAATAGACTCAATAACCCATCTATAAACAGTTTCACAAGTTGGTATAGAGAAACCGGGACCGACAGCTAAACGTGCTCTCCGAGGCACTATACTGTGTTGCCAAACGTATTGTGTTATACTCGTATTTTGCAATAAATAATCATTACTGCTTACTTTTACCCGCGACTTCGTCCGCCTGAAATTTTGAATTTGATCCATAGTAATTGTAAACGGATAGATTATTTTTATATTCTAGTAATTAAAAGGGAACTTTTTTCCAGGATATAAAGAAGGCTAATTAATATTAATAGCTATCCGACGAGGAAATGCAGCTAGTGCTATGGGTACCTTTGCAAGAAATCCTTGATTTTTTTTCGTCACCCCTGTAATTATTTTGCCAAAAAGCCTATATTTCGCACCAGAATTATCCTAGGATTAAATATTAAAATATTATTTACATTAGATGCGTGCAAAATTACATAAAAAATCTGTTCAGCAGTTTTGAAGAACCACGGAGAAAGCGGGTTGATTTTAATTTGTATTTATAGGCTTTGTAAAAAAGCGGCCCCAGCCTAGTGGTTAAGTCACTGCGCAACTGATAACAAAGTTAAGCAGATGACAACAAAGCGGGCCTGGGATGGGTGGCCGCTTTATACAACGAGGCTATTTCATCATAAACACCGCAACAAGCTCGCCACTTGTTAGGTGTTGCCTTCGAATACCATCGGCGAAATGAGGATGGGTTAATCCCTCCGCTGGGACCCTGAGGCCGTTTAAACGGTTTTTGGGAGCCAAATAGGCACCCGTGATGGTATTTTTTTTAATTATTTTTTTATCTACCTGATGGTAAGCATACCTACAAAGTTTATAAACGAGGTCGTTCTATACATTATTTAATAGCATTGGTCGCTTCCGCTATGCCTGCTATAGCTTGTCCTTAAAAGATATACAGTCGTAACGATAAATAATCGTTGCGGCATTACTTTGGGTGAATTTTAACCACAATTACTGGTTGGTCAACCGATGGTAAAATACGAGCGGTTTAGGTAAATTTTTGGTGTAACTAAAGCTCATGAATTAGTGCAAGCGCGATGACAAGATTTTGTGGTTTGCACAGATTTATAACATAATTGGAATTTATATAACATAATTGGAATTACCTACATATAATATTATGAGATTAAAACTTTTTAATTTACTGTATCATGAGAATTGATTGATTGTTTACAATTATATCAACTTTATTACTAAATTAGAGATCAGAAAAATTTAAGGTGATATTTTCACTTATTAACACATATAATATAATTATATTTTAGGTAAAAGGAAGATCTCTATACTTCGATAGGACGACCGACCCATACAGGTGCAAAAACTGTCACCACCAGGTAGATACAAAGGCGCATCGGTATGCGACTTTGTATCTACCTGGTAGTGAGCAGACCTACAAAGACCATAAAGGGGATCAATCAATAATTGGTATTAAACAAAATTGATCGCTCCCACTATGCCGGCTAAATGATGCAATTACAAAGTGGGCGGCGACAGAGACCAATTGCATTACCAGTATATTTTAATATTCTCGCTGCTATCTTCAATTCAACGAAACCTCGATGAAAATCGATGCAGTTGTCTCCTGAAAACCGGTAAACCCACAGACTAAAACCGAAACATAACTAGGTCACTTGACGGTTTTTGCATCGGTATGGGCGGTTGTAATGAAATCGGATGGTCGGTTAATATCTTAGGAATTTATTACCCCAACTTGTTTTTGCTAAAATTATCAAAAAACCTTGCCTTTAATTATTTTATTGCCATTAAAATGTTAAATAACGATCGATAGTTATTTCTTTCTCAGCATTAAATAAACAAAAAAGTCAAATACCTATTCTTTTGCTCAGTGTTCGCTTATCTTAAACAAACCCTTAGATTAACTATTTACCTTTATGTCATATAATTATAATAAATAAAAAGCAAAACTTACTTTTTTGTTTCAGCAAAACTTCAGTTTAAATAAACTCCTTCAATCAAAGCAGTCCATAATTTTGTACTATATATCTGAAATCACTTGAAAAACGAAAAGCCGGCGCACTGAAATTCACTCACAACGCGCGTCGTGTCCTTACGAAAGTCGTCGAAGCACTGGTCGGTTCTAGCCAGCCAGTCAGTTCATCCGCCCAAAGCTTCTGAATCACAGTGCGATATGCGATATAGGTCTATGGTCGCACACATAGGTCATGGGTCGGCAGAATGTCTGGTAGTTTTTTTTTTATTATTATTATTCATGTCTAGTATACTAATAATATTATAGTAATGTCTGTTTCAAATAAAAGTGGTACAGAGAAGTACAATCCATTAAATTATCTTACCCTATAAAGATAACATGTAAAATATTTAATAAATCATTTTTCATTTCATCTAGTTTATTTTTAGATATTATTTTTTCTTAATTTTAATTATATTTATATTTAGGGTTTAGTATTTTTTGTAAAGTTTTAAAAATATGTACTTCTATCTTTAATAAATATTTAACATATTAATAATCCAATAAATTTAAATTGTATACATGTGGCCGAGTTGGTTAGACCTTAGACTTAAAAACACTTAGGTCCCTGGTTCAAACCCAGGTGTGTACCAATCTAAAAAAAAATGTACATTTGTTTAACAACACCACTATAGTGCCTTGGAGAGCAAGTTATGCTGTCGATCCTAGTTTCACTATACTACTTGTGAAACTCTTTATAGAGGGTTATTGAGTCTATCCAAACATCGCGACGAGCTGCCACTTGTTCGGTGTTGACTCATACCATCGGCAACGACGGGGTAGGATTAAAAACCCCTCCGGTGGGTGCCATAAGGCACCCGTGATGATACATATAAAAAAGTTTTTTAATGTCACAAAAAAAACTATATTAAATCATAATATAGGTTTAAATTAATATAATTTTTATTCATTATAATTTATTAAATACAAATTTTAAATGTCGTTTTTTAAGGTATGCTTCATTACATAAGCAGGCAGCGGCTTTGGTATGAGCTTTACCGCTCAACGTATATTATAACGCCAAGTGTACCGAATGGGCGGTTCTTCATTTAGGAGCAGTTAATTTGGTAGAAATCGTTTTAACATTGTATACATAATATAATATATACCTTTCATAGCTTTTGCCACGGCTTTATTTACCGTGTGACTATTATAAAAATCTACAAATTATACGATAAATATTTCACTATACAAGTATAATTGTATATATTTATATATTAAATCTTATATACATGGTGGCCGAGTTGGTTAGACCTTGGACTTAAAAACACTTAGGTGCCTGGTTCGAATCCCGGTGTGTACCGATGAGTTTTTAATTATAAAAAATATGTACATTTATTTGACAACACCACTATAGTGCCTCGGAGAGCACGTTACGCTGTCGGTCCCGGTTTCACTATACCAACTTGTGAAACTGTTTATAGATGGGTTATTGAGTCTGTTCAAAACATCGCGACGAGCTAGCCACTTGTTCGGTGTGGTTTCATACCAGCTACGACGAGGTGGGATAAAAACCCCTCCGCTGGGTACCCTGGGGCCGTCTACGCGGTCTCGGGCGCCGTATGTATGAATGTAAATCTTACATCTCTGGCACCATCAAGAAATAATGTGGAGCCCCGGGAAATAATTTAACAAGAGTACTAAATTTCATCCGAATCGATTCAGTAGTTTAGGAGTGTACCTCCCACAAACACATAGACAGACATTTTCGCATTTATAATATTAGTATGGATCGGTTTACAAACAGTTTTTTTTTTTATTTACAAATATCAATAGAAAAAAAAAGGCAATATTATTTTAGGTATAAACCTCTCCGACTATGAAAAATCATATCTATATACGGCCAAGCAGTTACCTAAAATGTGACACACTCCTCCAAGAAACTATGTCAGAGCTTTAGAAATTTGAACCTGATAGGTACATAGATCATGAAATTTACATCATTTCAGTCTTTGCTTTCTAGAACCAGCGCTGATTTTAAACACCAATAGCTATCCTGGTTCATACCTTTAGAAAGAGACAGATTGTTAAACCAACCAATCAGATTAAAGTATTACCATCCTCGTTCGTTGGATAACAAGTGTTATATCAATTTAAATTTAAAATAGAAACATGTGAGGCTTCCAATTTAGTTTCAAAATGGAGTGAAAATCTACAGACTATATTATGCCTAAACTGATAGGCGTGAATAGGTAGATTTATAGTCGAATGAAGCTTGGTCAAGCTTCATTCGACTATATCTAAGGACAATTTTCTGAAAGCGTGATAGTGGTTAAATCACTCGTCAAAAGTTAACGAAGTTTATAAGAGAAATTAGTAACTAAAATAGACCGATATTTGACTTTTACCATTTACTATTCATTTATTTTATATCAGATTTAATATTGTTAATTTCTTATATAGTAAAATTGATTAATTAATTTAATGCTTTGATGGTTTCCATCGCGCGAACACGCAAAAAATAAAAATCTATATATTCAAATCGAGCCGTTTTTGAGTTTTAGCGAAGATATTTTATTTATACAGATTAATTGTTTGTAATTTATTGTTTATAGTACCAAAAAAAAAGAGATTAATTGCAAATTACACCCAGTTTACTCAGTTTTTAGTATTTACCACGTTGCAGCCAGTTATATTTCATCGGGTAACTTCTAAACTTTACCCGACGCCACAGTGCTATCAAGAACGTTCCTCCAATAAGTTGTGGAGTTTCAGTAGATAAAGTACCTATTATTAAACTGGAGAGCAGCGGGAAATGTCTGCGGGAAAGACCTAAGAGCGTTGTGGTGTGACCAGGGAATGCTTGTCAACACAGGACAAATAGATTTAAAAAAAAATTGAAACACAGCAAATGAGTTTGTGGTGGAACCTGATGGTTTTTAGACCTACAAAGACCATGCATGGGGTTGATCAATATATTGTTGTATAACAACATTCGCTCCTACTATGCCGGCTTAATGGTGCAGTTACGAAATGGGTGGCGACAGAGAAGAATTTGCATCACTATCCTATTTTAATATTCTCGCTGCTTCATCGTCAATTCAACTGTCCGTTTCGTACTGTGAAGGAGACTTATACCCTCGACAAGAATTTGATGCAGCTGTCTCCTGAAAACCGGTGAACATACAGACTAAAACTGAAACCTACGTTACTTGACGATCTATGAAGAACTTCTTTTATGTTCGATAGCACTCATTTCCGAAACTACAGTACGTTTTTTATTTATATTAAATATATAACAAACCGTCTATTTAAATGGCCCGTGTTTTGAGGTCTGTTATTAAAATTATACCTTATAAGGCTACGTTTCGAAAGCAATAATCATCCTCTTGTCAGATATATCTTTATTAAAAAATGTAAGGTACCAAAAGGTACCAATAATAACAGTTTCACTATCTGTTATCTCCCTCTATTAACCTGTCTCAGTATATTCATTCCGTTTGGAACGCAGTCTTTATTAAGCATTGATAAATAGTTAAAAGTCATTATTTTACGAAAAATATAGTAGAAAATGATTATATTTATTATGACCGCAACACGGAGATATATCCATATATATTCAATGCTATAATAGCATTGAAAAGTTCAGTTAAAAGCTTGGAGTGTTCCAGTCTTAACATTAAAAAAAAAGCAGCACTATCCCGTTTTAACTCATGAATAATGAATTTGTTGAATGGATAAAGCTATAGTGGACGTATGAATAAACCAATGCGGTGTGGGATCACAAAAAACCGGATTTCGAAAGTTCTTGTCGATAACGCAGTTCTCCTTTAAAGTCCTTGTATTTTATACCATAGCTACCTATACAGGATATTTATATACATGATGACTTTGGGGCTAATATGAAGTTCTACTTATCAAATCGAACAACTATTCCCATAGGTGTAACTAAAAATCGCCTTCTCCATACAAACTAGTACTTAATGTTAAAACGGATAATTTGTATGGGGAAGCCAAACATTTTTTTTTTGGTAAGTTTTTCGATTTGTTCATATTACCCCAAAGTAGAATCTTTCAAATTCACCGTGTATATAAAGATCCTGTATAAAATACAAGGGCTTTAAAGGAGGACTGCAAATAATGCCACTGATTTTATAAATAATTTTAGTCAACACAAATTTCTCGATTCTCTATCACCTACACTTTGATAGAGACTTTACATAGAAAATTAACCGCCTTCGCGGTCTAGTCATTGCGTCGTCGGCATAGTAACCGGTTCTCGTAAGTCGTAGTCTCGGTTCCCACCCATAACAATATTGGTATGTTTTTGTGTACAGCTTGCCATTGTCTGGGTATCTATTAAAAATATCTCAGGTTACACATAGTACAAGCCTTTAGCTTAGTCTATGACCATGACCCTATTGTTCTTATTGATGCAAGATACAATGTTTTCAACATTGGCGACCCATAATACGCACAAATATAAAAAAAATCAATTTCTAAATTGTTAATGACATAGTCATTACTACGTGCATTTAGACTTTCTTTTTCCTTTATTCTTCTGTAAGGAACCCTAACTGCGCGAACAGCAAACGTACTTGATGGCTTTTGTCTAAAACTACACTTAATAATGTATGAAAATATGAACGAGACTTCAAAGAAGGGAAATGTGGAAGAAATTCTTATAATGAAGAAATTTGGAAAGAAAATTATTCATACAATGAATAAATAAGAAGCCGGCAGCGGTTCCAACTCAGTAGACGTACCATATTCTTAAAGTTTAAATAAAGAACTCCTATTTTAGCTCCTTAAAAATATACATCAAAAGCAGATTTTTTACAAGTAATTTCCGGAGTTTTATGGCTCTGGTCACAAAACTAAGCTCTAGGCTTGTATTATGTCTACCAGAAACAACTGTATAATACTTAATATGATATTTTATAAATACCCAGACCATGACAAACTGTACATAAAAACGTAGGTACTAATATTTTTTTGCCATGAGTGGGGTTCGAACCCACGACCTTCGGATGCAACGCCAAAGGCACAACCACTATATATAAGCGGTCATATATAGTAGGGGTTAATATAAGGAACAGTTTTGTTTAAATATTTCATCCAAAAAAATCAGGTAAAATTTGTACATAATCTAAATAAATCTTAAAATAAAAGTATCCTAAAATATATTAGTATGGTCACCCAAAAAATACTTTCGAAGGAGTCTTAGCCGCAGAAGTGTAATGGAAAGACTCATAAAAATAACGTGGCCACTTGAAAATACTATCAATTATGGCTGACTGTTACAAACTTATACGAGTATGTACGGTCGCCAAGTCTATGGACACAGCGATAGTGTTTTTTGTCTCGATTAGTTTTGATAAAATAAAGCGAGAGGGAAGACTGAAAATATTATAGCCTATCTTGGCCAGTTGAATTTCGAAAGGGGAGTTTAATTTGGAAAGGCCTCTATACAGTAAAGGCCTTTTCAAATTCAACCCCCCCTTCAATGTGTTCACTACCCTTTCTACCCAACCAAATACTATATGATCATGTCAGCGCCATCTGGAAAACACGTACCATAAAAGTTCCGACGACCGATCTCGGAAGGCCAAGATCCTTTAATAATTAACCATACAAAGTCTTTGAGGAATTCCTCTTGCAACGATTTACACTGCATAAAGTTGAGTATTAAAAGCGTTTCTAGTAAGTAGCGTCATTGGTAAGATCAAAGAAATTGTTTGACTTGACAGTGTGATTGTTAGCAACGTTGGTTTCCCACGGAACGATGGTAGATATCACCGTTCCGTAGGTATTACTTTCTTCAAGAACCGACAGTATACCAGTATGTTTGGTATAAAGGCTAAAACAGCTAATTCGTTCGGAATTTTATAATGTATTTTGAATATATCCATGAGTATTTTCCAGTCTGATGCTTTGTCCAGGATTGAGAGAGGTTTTCTTTGAGTTTTATTGAGTTGTCCCTCCTTTACAAAAGTAGTTAATCTTAATTTTTTTGGATAATCCTATTCTGGCTCTCTCTAGCAATACTAAGACTTCCAGATTCACGAATAATTAATAGAACTTTATCATATCGGTGCGAATGCCTTTATCCAGAGTTTTTCACTAAGTATATATCTGGCAGTCACTACAACAATACCCCACAATGTATAATATTATGTCAATGTACTTATCTGTCGCTTTTCCCTATCTTACCAGATTATCCTGGTCAGTAGGGATATTTAAAGGGCGTTATAGAACTTAATAAATGCCGGAGACCATTCATTCCGTACTACCGCGTGAACCCAGCAGCAATTCTTTTCATCGTTTCTAAGGAAATATTTAATTACATATTTATTACATTTATTTTTCTTCGAACACCTTCTGCTGGGCTGTGCACCACTCATAAAATATTTATAGAATTCAAAATATTTAAAGAAGTCTTGGCTGCATCTCAGAGGCCAAAGAGTCTTTTGGGAGAGATGCAATCAGTTTATTATGAGAGTTGCCCAGGATTAGTTGCTGGGTTACACACATATACAATTCGGATGCCTTTTTAAAATTCATCTCAAAATCCTGCTGTCTCCTGAACAGCAGGAAGGGGTCAACACCCTTGATTTTTTTATAAAAGTCGTAAAGTAAATGATAAAAGAACTTCTTTCAATAGTTTAACGATATACTTATACTCTTTCTGAGAGAAAAATCATTAAGGATTACCTAACTCGTCAATAACTTCCTCGACATTGCCATAATCCTTATGCGGGGGACACATATAAGGAAAACGTAAATACGTCGTACAGCTATGTGGGTAATACAACAGTGTTTTGGTTGTGTGTATGAGTCCAATTTTATTATAATCCATTTCTATAACAATTTACAAACTTTTTTTTTAGCCTGGAAACAATAGATGAAGAATTTTTTTGTTAAGATTTTATTAAAATCAATAACAAAAAAAAACTTAACATTACCTAATAAAATTAAATAACTAAAAAAAAGTTATATTACATAAAATATTTATTTTAATCCCTTCGAAGTCGCAGCAGTAAACGTTCCTAGAACACTAGCAGCATTGCCTTTTTGAATTTCGATTGAAATTTTTTGAACAAAGTAGGTTCTGGCGCGACGATCTCGACTTTTCAATTAATAATTTCTATGGCCTACATCATATTACTATTTACCTACATCTTTTTCGAATTTTCTTGAGTCTGGAGACCATGGGCCAAGAGTTTCTATATATCCATTTCTCCGTTATATAAAATAAGTATACATTTTTATAAAGACATCAGCCACTTTAAAATAAACCATATGAAAATGGTGTTATAAAATTAGCGAAAGGATGATTACTAAAGGATATACTCGTAAATAAATAGTACTTACGAAAAAAGTAGCCTCCGTTGTTTAGTGGTTGCGCCTTTGACGTTCACAGATAAAAACTGTACACAGATACATATCTGTGTACAGTTTTCAATGGTCTGGGTATTTATTATAATATGTTTTAGTAGGTATCGCTGTTTCTGGTCCACATAGTACTTAGCCTACAGTCTGTGAAGCCATCTACGCTTAGTCTGTAAAGCCATCTACGCAGACTGGAGCTTGGTAACTAGTGGTAAAGCATTCGTGATGAAGCATAATAAAGCCGCAGGTGAAAACTAGTAGAAAACAATAAAGATAGTGGTCGAGAAGTGGAAATACTTTCCGTACCTAATGTTAGTTAAAAGTTAGTTAATTGTTGTTAGTGCAACCAGGCAAAGTTCTAGTCTGAATTACCTTAATGGGTATTCCAGGACATAATGAAGTTTAAAGCGGAGGTGGCTAAATTAACTTGTAAGTTAACTATTTGAACACTACCATTAAACTTTTCTCTTGTTTTATTTTTATGTATATGTATAATAGACACAGATGACGGCGGTCCACGCTAGGATCCTTGTAAGCAGTATCCTAGCGTGGACATAATAAATAATGAAATATTATTAATATTTCTTTTGTTTAAACTTGCTCTCACGGCAGCATCAAAAAAAAAGTATAGTATATCGCCTATGTACAATAGTATTAAGCTTTTGTGTAAAAAGTATTTTTTCATTCATTTTTTTTTAAGCGGCCCCAGCCTAGTGGTTAAGTCACTGCGCAACTGAAAACAAGGTTAACCAGATGACAACAAGGCCGGCCTGGGATGGGTGACCGCTTTATACAACGAGGCTATTTCATCGTAAACACCGCAACAAGCTCGCCACTTGTTAGGTGTTGCCTCCGAATACCATCGGCGAAATGAGGATGGGTTAATCCCTCCGCTGGGACCCTGAGGCCGTTTAAACGGTTCTCGGGAGCCAAATAGGCACCTGTGATGGTATTTATTTTTATTTTATTTTATTTTTTTCAGGAGAGCAAGCCATATGACACTATATCTACCTGCAGGGTGATTACGCGTCTTAAGTTCGCTCGCACGCCAATCGTTATGACTTCATTCTGACGTAGATCAAGCTTGGCTTCTTAACAATGGCTCCAAAAAATCTTAGAAAATTACGTCATAACGATTGGCGTGCGAGCGAACTTAAGACGCGTAATAACCCTGCATGTGGTAATACAATTAAACAGCCAGTTGGTCAAGACGACTGCAGAGCTCTTTTAGGGCAACTTTGACCATACTCGTATATTAATTGTTATCTACCAGATTTCTGAACCGTTGATTACAATATATATTTCAGAAATTGTATTGATTAATTTTATGATTAAATTTAGCTAATAAGACACATGATTAGTTACACATCACGTAAATTTTTCCCCAATTATAAGCCTTGTTAGCTAATTTTAATATTTTTTTAACATCTTCGACGTTTTAGAATCTAGGGGTTAATTGGTTCTGAGGTAAGTGAAGTGACTTAAAATCTGTCCAAATTAACATTTTTATAAGTCCTAGTTCAGCTAAATTATAGTTACAAGTACCTAGTATTAATTTAATAAAACGCATGCGGGTTAAAAAATAACGTCTTAAGAACCAAACAATAATCAGTACCCAAGATCTTGATTAAGTCATTAAAATATTAGTGTGGTCGTACCAACCCACATGACAAGGATTCTGGTACAAAAATACATTATCCTAATAATGCTCATAAATCTATATTAATTGCTTCTGTCGTCATAGTGTTTTTAAATAGCAGGGCAACTTTTTATAGTTCTGACGATCTGTCTTGAGATAACGGTGCCTATTTTGTTTATTGGTGTAATAATTATTTTTAGGCTTTTGCAGTCTGTAAATAATGTGATGTTTTGGTTATTTAAAGTAATATAATAATAATATGTAGTACAAATTACACATATTGCTCTGGTCACAAACTAAGCTCTAGGCTCATATTATATTTTATAAACACCCAGACCATGAAAAATTGTACAGAAAAAATCGTACTATTTTTTTTTTGCCATGGGTGGAAATTGAACCCACGACCTCAATTGAATACAACGCCAAAGGCCCACTAGTCTACGGAGGCTATAGATAATGTATCTACTACTTATGGGCTACCGATTGAAATTAGCTTATCTTCATCTTGGGAACAATTGTGGAAGGTTTCATATTTGTGTCAAAAAATATTTTTAGGTGGAACACTTAAATATAAATTAAACTAAGTACAAGTGGTCACAGTCTCTACAAAAAAAATGCAAAAAAACTCATTTATTGAGGCTTTACCTTCTGAGGCTGGCCTATATTTTGGACAAATGCTAAGTATTGCCAAACAACGTGGAGATGCCGCCAGCATTCTGGGTACATTAACCGCCGTCAGCGATATGAGACAAATAATTTATTTATAAGTAGGTACATGTATATATAATATTAAAAAAATGACATTAAATTATAAGTTTTATAAAATAAAAAATAGATAATAATGTTCTACAACCGAGAACTCTACATACTTATTATAAACCTACATAATATATTCCATTTAGTAACTATCGATATAAAAAAAAAATACGCAAAAAAACTAATTTATTGAGGTACCTTCTGACCGGAAGGCTGGCCTATATTTTGGACAAAGGCTAAGATTGCCAAACAACGTGGAAATGCCGCCAGCATTCTGGGAACATTACCCACCGTCAGCGATATGAGACAAATAATTTATTTATAAGTAGGTACATGTATATATAATCCCATCAAAAACAATACTTGTCAAAAAAACCAAGTCTCGCAACTCAGTTGTTCTGCGGTAAAAAGTTGTGAGATCCATGTAATACCAAGTCGGTTATTAATTTATTCAGTCTCTACTTAAGCTACTTTCTGTCTTAATACGTCCAGTCTCTAAGACCACGATCGTGGTCCATAACAATTGAAAATCAATTGTGTCTGGAATCTCCGTACTCGAAGCATTAAGTTGTTACGTAATAATTAACAGCATCTTATAGTGACGCATATCAATATTAAAATTCTTTAATGTTTTATATAAATATATTGAGACTTGGCCATCGCCTGAAAACACGTGTAAATTCAATCGCCTGAAAACACATGTAAATTCAATTATTTAGTGCGATGGCCAAGTCTCAATATATTTATATAAAACATTAAAGAATTTTAATATTGATATGCGTGACTATAAGATGCTGTTAATTATTACGTAACAACTTAATGCTTCGAGTACGGAGATTCCAGACACAATTGATTTTCAATTGTTATGGACCACGATCGTGGTCTTAGAGACTGGACGTATTAAGACAGAAAGTAGCTTAAGTAGAGACTGAATAAATTAATAACCGACTTGGTATTACATGGATCTCACAACTTTTTACCGCAGAACAACTGAGTTGCGAGACTTGGTTTTTTTGACAAGTATTGTTTTTGATGGGATCTCATTTCTTTTTGTATTTTGTAGACAGTTCTACTTTTTTCCTTTTCGGTACCTTCTACTTATTGTATATATGTATATCTACCAGCAACGAATTTTCTTAAAGCCCTCTCTCTGACTTATGAACTTTTCTTATTTTTGTAGGTAGCCTTCCGTTTTCTCTTTTCCGGTACTACTTCTTGAGCTTCAGCTACAGTTTTTCTAAGAGCCCACTCCCTGTCTCTATGCGTTTTTCTGGGAGGCTTTGATGTTACAATTTTTGACAAATCTGGACGGTAAATGCTTCTTAGTCTGTTGTATTCACAAATTGAGGATTCCTGCGCTTTAACACTTCCAAAGTCGACATTAATTAGATGTAAACCGCCCAGACTTGTGAGTAGCCTTTAGTCGTCAAACTAATATAGCAATCGAAATTATCAATGAAAATCGCAAACTTATAGGTAAGAATTCTGGGCACATCCGAACAGCATTGGGTCGCTCGCGCGTATGAGTGCGGCTGCTGCTCGCTCGGCGACATTCACCTTTCCGCGCGCCCCGCCACTGTCCCCGCCCCGCGCCCTCGCGCTAGCACCGCGCAGCGCGTAGTAACGGCCCGCGCTCACTCGCTAGCATCGCAGCGCGTGGTATATAATTATACAACCTTACGCACTCGTAATAAGTACGAATACGCACGTAGGTACGTTTTTTGCATTAATAAATGATTTAAAACACGTGTTTTCATGACGGGAATACCCATTTTTTGCTCGATTTGGCAGGGGCACTACCATGCGCCTATATTTATATGGGACTAGCTTAAACCCGCGGCTTTGCACGCAATAATAATAACTGCCGTAAAACATCGTTACGAATAAAGCCAATATAGAAAAAATTAACTGAAGACTTGGCTGTATGGGCTTAATTTTCTATGCGGTCTTTTCTAGATTTTTTAGTTTTTCCTTGATTCATACACCAAACACTACTTATATTCCAAATTTGAAGCTTCTAGGTCTGCTAGAAGTGCCTTAGAATTTTGATGATCGGTGAGTCAGTGAGTGACAAAATTAAGAAATTTGACCCGTTATAATTCTTAAAAATACTGGTTCAAATTGAATGAAATTTGAAATATACGTGTCTTTACAATGCCTGCGTGGTTACTGAAAATTTCACTCTTCTAGTTTTATCCACAACGAAGTTACAGGGGGTCGAAAATGGTCTGAATTGCTTCGAGAAAAGGATGTTACGGCCGTGACGCTTTTTTGCTCGACTTGGTGGGGGCACGGCCGTGCCCCCAGATATTAAAAAAATGACATTAAATTATAAGTGTTATAAAATAAAAATTAGATAATAATGTTCTACAACCGAGAACTCTACATACTTATTATAAACCTACATAATATATTCCATTTAGTAACTTTCGATATCAAAAAAAAAAACGCAAAAAAACTAATTTATTGAGGTACCTTCTGACCGGAAGGCTGGCCTATATTTTGGACAAAGGCTAAGTATTGCCAAACAACGTGGAAATGCCGCCAGCATTCTGGGAACATTACCCACCGTCAGCGATATGAGACCAATAATTTATTTATAAGTAGGTTTTAGTATATATAATATAAAATATATGTCATTAAATTATAAGTATTATAAAATAAAAATTAGATAATAATGTTCTATAACCGAGAACTCTACATACTTATTATAAACCTACATTATATATTCCATTTAGTTACCTACTTTCGATGTCATAAAAATAGTTATAGCCCGTATGCTAATTATGCTCATTTACTGTACCTCCCCAACAAATTGGTTAATGTCCAAATTAATATTTCCCCTATCCTAAATTAATTTAACCCATCATAAGTTATTTCATTCTGAAGATGCCTCATTGTGAAGTGAAATATGTGTCGACAATTACGTATGTTCGTTTGTTGATGATATTTTTTTGTAAAATATGCCTACTATACGTTTTGTTTCTTCCTTTAAAATCAACCCCCTTATTCTAAGTTGTATCCTCAACTACACTTTTCACTCAAGGAATATCTCAAACATTCCTAAGGACCACACCATCAAGTCGAACAAATATGTTGATCTCACAAATGTAATTACTAGGTTTTAAAACTCAACTTTATGCAGTGGAAGTTGGTGCAAGAGAAATTCCAGAAAAGTCTTTGCATCGTCTATTGAAGGATCTGGCCTTCCGAGATCAGCCGTCGGAACTTTTATGGAACGTATTTCCAAGATGGCGCTAACAGGATCATATAGTATTTGGTTGAGTAGAGAGGGTAGTGAACACAGTGCAGGTGAGAGTTAAAAGGCATTTAAACCTACTTCGCCGTCTCAAGTCCGGGAATACTACAGTTCATTACCTCCCTTCCAATCACGCGATGGACCCGCCGCACGGAGAATACATGGATAGCTAAGAACATTGTCTCATACGCATTTTATCTTTTGTTGATTTAAAATTTAATGGAAAGAGACAGACGTTCCTTGAGTGAAAATGGAGTGGAAAACACAACTTAGAATACGGAGGACATATTTAAGTAAGCAATATCTAAATACTAGTTCTACGAGCAGAAATAGTGGATTTAATCAATTGTGCGATCATTGCTATTCTTAGTTAAGAACTTTCTTGCCAACTTACCCATCAGATGAAAGTAAAGTAGCATGAAGTATTGCTGCTTTAAAAACGTATATTTTTATTTATTCAAGTACTTACATTTCTACTTACATTAAATTTCATAAACTCATAACATCTTGAAAATTAAACAAATAAATGCACAAAGAAAACAATAACAAGTATATTTACATTTATTGAATGCATAAATCAATAGGCATCGAAACGTTAAATCCCCGGTATCTGGAATAGAAAACATAAAAATTCGTGTTGTAAAAATATAAGTCATTTCCGTAACTAGTTTGCCTTATCTAGTGCCGTTTTAAAAATATAGATAGATAGCGCATCGTTCACAAGAAGACTTCCAACTATAAATCATATCATTAGGCGTGAAGAAGGCCTCTATAACTTAGCATAGTGCTATGTACCCACTGCTTTTTAAAGTCAAAAGTCAAAAATATTCATTTCATGGTATATATATTATATATACTTCATAAATACCTGTAAAGGTACCATCTTTAGAGGTATTTATGAAGAGTCAAAATATTATATTTAGTATAAGGTCTAAGTGTGCGCTTGGTTGGACCGTCACTCCTCCCTTTTCGGTTTCATAACCATAGATACATACAGTTGCAAAAACCGTCAACTGTAGCTCCACCACAAGTTTTTGAATACAGTTTCTACTATAGTCGCTAGTAACTATAGATAGGGATCAACCAATAGGATCGCTTGATTTTTCCAAATAAACCTCTCTTATTGGTAGATTTCTATAGATAGTTTTACTAGCGACTATACTTGGCAGCCTTCGTTGATTAGTGGTTGCGCCTTTGGCGTTGTATCCGGAGGTCGTGGGTTCGATTCCCACCCATGGCAAAAAATATTAGTACGTTTTTCTGTACAGTTTGTCATGGTCTGGGTGTTTATAAAATACAATATGCATTATATCGTTGTTTCTGGTGCACATAGTACAAGCCTAGAGCTTAGTTTGTGACCAGAGCAATATGTGTAAATTGTCCATATTAAAAAAAAAAAAAAATAGTAAAAACTGTTAGCAAAACTTGTGGTAGAGCGACCTAGTAATTAATAAATCAGTTTTAGTCTGTCGATTCACGGGTTTTCAGGCACTTCTACTCCATCGATATCTTATGCCCGATTTCACCAACTCTAAGGGAGCCCATAACAAGGTTAAGGGACAATTAATGACAGTTGTTTCATAGCAAATATGTCAAGATTATTATTTAGGGGCTCCTTTAGAGTTAGGGATCGTTGGTGAAATCGGGCATTAGTCTTTTTTCAGGGTAGGGTTACGAATCTGGGTAATGTTTTGACGATAATGTAGTCACCATCATTGAACAGTATTGGTCATTCAACTACTGCCTGAATACGAACATGCATCTGACACAACCAATCATCAAAAATTCGAGTACCTTCGAAAAACAGACAAACTTAGTAGAGGACGCGAATTTTAGATAATAAAGGCCTTATTCATAAAAACTTATTAAATTCTTAAAGAACACTTAAGTTAAAATAGGTTTTGTCTCTTTTACTCGTATTCATTTTGGTTGCTAAAATTGAGACAAAAACTATTATAACCAAAGTGTTCTTCATGGGCTCAATTAGCTTTTATGAATATCGCTGTAAGAGTTGGTCACATATTTATTTACGAGTATATGCATAAGTTTTAAAATATAATGTATCAAATATTTATATTTAAAAAAATAAAGCATTTTAAACGAACAGATGGTAAATAACTGGTCGTTTCACTATACCAACTTGTGAAACTGTTTATAGATGGGTTATTATCATCGCGACTTGTTCGGGGTAGACTCATACGAACAGATGGTAAATAACTTGTCGTTTCACTATACCAACTTGTGAAACTGTTTATAGATGGGTTATTATCATCGCGACTTGTTCGGGGTAGACTCATACGAACAGATGGTAAATAACTTGTCGTTTCACTATACCAACTTGTGAAACTGTTTATAGATGGGTTATTATCATCGCGACTTGTTCGGGGTAGACTCATACCATCGGCTACGACGAGGTGGGATTAAAACCCCTCCGCTGTGTACCATGGGGCCGTCTAGGCGGTCTCGGGCGTCGTAAGGCACCCGTGAAGAGAGATATATATATATATATATAGATCGTAAATAAAAACATAAAAAATAAATAAAAAATTTTGTTATCCTGTAAAATTTAGTTTACATTCTGTTAGACTCTGTAAGATTGTTAAATTCCACAATATTTATACCCTAAATTTAGACATATCTAACAAAAATATCAAAGTTTTACAAAGCAGGTGTAGTGGTTAGAACGAGGTCGTCGCAAATCGTTGTTTATGGAACCAGCGGAACATACTTTATGGATTTTATTCCAGGAACTAGCTTTCAGGTATTAGCAGCGAGAATTTGGTTTATGGTTTTCATTTTATATACTTTCTTGATTATTTTCTGTTGGATGCAAGTTATACTAGCTATTTTGTTGAGTAATTTTGGGTGTATGGTACTCGATTTTGTATAACAAATTACACATATTGCTCTGGTCACAAACTAAGTTTTAGGCTTGTACTATGTGTACCAGAAACAATGATATAATACATATTATATTTCATAAACACTCAGGCCATGACAAACTGTACATAAAAACGTATACTAATATTTTTTTGCTAGGTGAGAATCAAATCCATGACCTCCGGGTACAACGCCAAAGGCGCAAAAAGGCTAAGGCGCAAATGTATTATGTAGTAAATTAAAATAAATAACAACCGTGCTCTGAATTAAAAACAACACTTATGTGTATAGAGATTTTTTTTTCTGTGGGACAAATTACACATATTGGTCACAAACTAAGCTCTAGGCTTGATTTATGTGTACCAGATGCAACGCATAATATATAATATATATTATATTTTATAAATACCCAGACCATGACTAACTGTACAGAACATACTAATATTTATTTGCCATGGGTGAGAATCGAACTCCGGATACAACGCCAAAGCAACCACTATTCTACGAAGGCTGTTGTTGAGGCTAATCGTTATCAATTCAATCATTATTATTAATTAAGTAGTCTTTATAATTTTGCCTCTATAACCATCAAGTGACTTATGTTTATCTACATCAATTTATTGTCAAGGTTATAGTCTTCTTTCAGGCTTTCAGTATACGTTTAGGAAATCGGGAGTTGACGATAAATCAGCGAGGACAGTAAAGTAGGTTCGAGATCTTTATTGTCGCCGCCCATTTCGTAACCACATCATTTACCGGCGTAGTGAAAAATCTGACTTTGTAGGTCTGCTTACCATTATATAGATTTAAAGTCCTTAACACTCCGGGACCTAATAAAAAAATAAACTATATGTGACACTACATATACCTAATTGTAACTGAGCGTTAATGTAAAGTCCAGGACTTTATAGGTCTCCTCACCACCAGATAGATACATAAAAAAGTGCTCCAATCAAATAAAATAAATGTGTGCTTGAAATATTTACTCACCTCGCAAAATGAAATATATTATGGTAGCTGATGTTCATATATTTGTTAATTTACAAACCCATAAGTATAAATCATACACACTCTTCTCATACACAAAATATACATTCACATACACATGTATTTTTGCTTTTGGTTATTATTATTGTATGTTTCTTGTGTGTTGTTGATTAGGTTGCTAATTGTAAAGATTTGTTATTGGTCATTTGAATTTTATTATGTATGTTGTGCTTTAATGTATTTTTGTATCGCTGTAATAGGCATATCTATTTGACTACATTAAAAATATACTATAAATTGTAGTCATTCTATCAGACAATGGCGTAAAAAACATATTTTACTTTATTTTAAACTAAATTATATTTTTTTTTTGTAGATTACACGAAATAAAATTTATTATTTTTCCGACCCAAATATCGACCAATAGAATTGCACCATTCGACGTCACGTGGTACAACCTACATGGTATTATACTGATAATTTTTTTTGAATATTTTCTCTGGTAGTTGCTATATATAAAAAACAAAACATAATCCAGGTGCAATTCTATTGGCCGACATTTGGGACGGAAAAATAATCCCCCGAATACCACACGTGCTTCAAAATTATCTGGCATTTCCCTCAAGGTTCCCTGCAAACAAATAAAGTCGTCAAGTTTTTCAGGAAAAATCACTCGCGCTTCGCGCTCGTCGCGCTTCGCGCTCGTGATTTTTTAACCTGAAAAACTTGACTCCTTCATTTGTTTGCAACGAACCTATCGGAAAATACCCGATAATTTTGAAGCTCTTGTGGTATTATAAGTGATTATTTTTCCGACCCAAATATCGACCAATAGAATTGCACCATTCGACGTCACGTGGTACAACCTACATGGTATTATACTGATAATTTTTTTTGAATATTTTCTCTGGTAGTTGCTATATATAAAAAACAAAACATAATCCAGGTGCAATTCTATTGGCCGACATTTGGGACGGAAAAATAATCCCCCGAATACCACACGAGCTTCAAAATTATCTGGCATTTCCCTCAAGGTTCCCTGCAAACAAATAAAGTCGTCAAGTTTTTCAGGAAAAATCACTCGCGCTTCGCGCTCGTCGCGCTTCGCGCTCGTGATTTTTTAACCTGAAAAACTTGACTCCTTCATTTGTTTGCAACGAACCTATCGGAAAATACCCGATAATTTTGAAGCTCTTGTGGTATTATAAGTGAATATTTTTTACAATTTTATTTATAACAAAAACTTCATTGATTGATGACTGGTGACGTCACACGCAAGTAAAACAAAACAATACACAGATTATAAATCATGTGGATAAAATAGAATAGAGTATAATATAGGAGATTATTTAATCTGTGCTTATTTGTTTACTTGCGTGTGACGTCACACTTGACATAGACTGCGAAACAGCATTTTTAGCGCCACTGTGGAAATTCAAACTTTAACATTGATTTTTATTAATAATAGAGTAGACATCCCGGAAATATCAATGTAGTGTGCTTATTATGTAATAAAGAATGATATAAAAGAGTTTCAAAAAGGAGTCAAATACCCTATTGTATTAAATAATAATAAAGGAAAGGAAGGATTGAAGGGAATTTTACTGGTATGCGGTCTCTATAGAATCTAAGTTAGGTTTTGCCACAGGCGAGGTTTCGTTTGAAACTTCCCTATCTTTAGCAAGTTACGTGCGCCTGTCATATACGCCCATTACTTACTCAGGGAAAGCTTGAAATTTTATGACGAAAAATATGCTGCTTTTTCGGTTTTTACGAAAATAACCTATTTACGTGATAATTAGGTACTTAGTTATTATTACCTATTTAATTTATTTATTCGCCGCCTGGAGATTCAGAGGGGTATTGCAGCGAGCATATTTGGTAGGTACTTTGGAAACATTATTAGATTAAATATGGTGTTTCTAAAAAATATAAATACATATATACCTACTAATAATAATATAATATACGTGGTGGCCAAGTGGGTTAGACCTTGGACTTAAAAACACTTAGATCCCTGGTTCGAATCCCGGTGTGTACCAATAAGTTTTTAATTAAAAAAAATATGTAAATTTGTTTGACAACACCACTACAGTGCCTCGGAGAGCACGTTAAGCTGTCGGTCCCGGTTTCAATATACCAACTTGTGAAACTGTTTATAGATGGGTTATTGTGTCTATTCAAAACATAGCGACGAGCTAACCACTGTTCGGTGTAGACTCATACCATCGGCTACGAAGAGGTGGGATTAAAACCCCTCCGCTGGGTACCGTGAGACCGCCTAGGCGGACTCGGGCGCCGTAAGGCACCCGTGATGATATGTATGTATGTGTACATATATACTCATAATAATCGTGCAAACTGTATAGACAAATCTAATAATATGGTTTTTATAGACAATTTTTATATACCTACCTACTAATTGAGTCCACGGCCTTAAGATATAACGCTAAAGACGCAACCACTAAGAACATGGAGGCTGTCGTATTAATTATATCATTATATTACAACTCATATCTAATCTTATGAAATGAATGAACATGTATATATGCCTACCGTAAATTATAATAATCGGACATCTTAAACAAATTAAAGCATGAATCATTGGCCTATCAAATATGAAATCTATGAGGTAATGTTTAGTATAATAGTAATAAACGTATAAGATAATATTTATCAATTTGTCATGACTTCACCTAATTGGATCTTAATGCTACCTCGCAATCCGGTCCGGTCATACCTACGTAGGTGGGCGACGAGGTCTAGTCGTACAATAGAAGTACCTAGAGTGATTCAAAAGGAATCGATGTCTAAAGGCGAAATGATATAATATATAATATCTTCACTGCTTTACCGTCAAGTAAATTGCCCGTTTCGTAACCGTACCATGAAAGGAGACTACCACCTCGACAAAATCGATGCAGTACTCTCCGGAAAGCCACAGACTAAAACCGAACTGGCCGGTGGTAACGAGACCGGTCGGTCCGCCTAGCGAAGTAGAGACCTTTCTCCATTCTCCATTCAAAAGGAATCCATGTCTAAAGGCGAAATGACCAAAATCTTACACGAATCCGATTGTTGGTGGTTTCATTCATGGACTATACATGGTACCGCTTATCATTAGATGAGTGTGTCAGATGTCGCACTCCAATAAGATAAATACTTAAGGCACAACATCATCTTGATATTTTTTAGTGACTCATAAGGATAAGGAGACCATTAATGGGGTCCATCAATACATTGTTATTTAACAATATTGATCGCTCCCATTATGCTGGCTGAATGATAGGGTTACGAAATGGGCTGTGACAAAGGCGTATTTGCATTACGAGTTTATTTTAATATCTTCACTGCTTTATGGTCAAATCAATTGCCCGTTTCGTAACCGTACCGTGAAAGGAGGCTACCACCTCGACAAGAAATCGATGCAGTACTCTCCGGAAAGCCACAGACTAAAACCGAACAGTAGGCCTATTACGCCGCATAACGCTAACCTAAACTTTAACCAAAATAACGCAGTTGTCTGTCAAATTTCAATGTCACAAGGTTTGCATTACGTCAGATATAAATCATATCGATTAAAGTTTAGCTTAGCGTTGTGCGCGTAATCACGCCGCTGGGCGGTTGTATCGAGACCGGTCGGTCCGCCTAGCGAAGTTATAGAGACCTTTCTCCATTTTCCATTCAAAAGGAATCCATGTCTAAAGGTGAAATGAACCAAAATCTTACACGAATCCGATTGTTGGTGGTTTCATTCATGGACTATACATGGTACCGCTTATCATTAGATGAGTGTGTCAGATGTCGCACTCCAATAAGATAAATACTTAAGGCACAACATCATCTTGATATTTTTTAGTGACTCATAAGGATAAGGAGACCATTAATGGGGTCCATCAATACATTGTTATTTAACAATATTGATCGCTCCCATTATGCTGGCTGAATGATAGGGTTACGAAATGGGCTGTGACAAAGGCGTATTTGCATTACGAGTTTATTTTAATATCTTCACTGCTTTATGGTCAAATCAATTGCCCGTTTCGTAACCGTACCGTGAAAGGAGACTACCACCTCGACAAGAAATCGATGCAGTACTCTCCGGAAAGCCACAGACTAAAACCGAACAGTAGGCCTATTACGCCGCATAACGCTAACCTAAACTTTAACCAAAATAACGCAGTTGTCTGTCAAATTTCAATGTCACAAGGTTTGCATTACGTCAGATATAAATCATATCGATTAAAGTTTAGCTTAGCGTTGTGCGCGTAATCACGCCGCTGGGCGGTGGTATCGAGACCGGTCGGTCCGCCTAGCGAAGTTATAGAGACCTTTCTCCATTCTCCATTCAAAAGGAATCCATGTCTAAAGGTGAAATGAACCAAAATCTTACACGAATCCGATTGTTGGTGGTTTCATTCATGGACTATACATGGTACCGCTTATCATTAGATGAGTGTGTCAGATGTCGCACTCCAATAAGATAAATACTTAAGGCACAACATCATCTTGATATTTTTTAGTGACTCATAAGGATAAGGAGACCATTAATGGGGTCCATCAATACATTGTTATTTAACAATATTGATCGCTCCCATTATGCTGGCTGAATGATAGGGTTACGAAATGGGCTGTGACAAAGGCGTATTTGCATTACGAGTTTATTTTAATATCTTCACTGCTTTATGGTCAAATCAATTGCCCGTTTCGTAACCGTACCGTGAAAGGAGGCTACCACCTCGACAAGAAATCGATGCAGTACTCTCCGGAAAGCCACAGACTAAAACCGAACAGTAGGCCTATTACGCCGCATAACGCTAACCTAAACTTTAACCAAAATAACGCAGTTGTCTGTCAAATTTCAATGTCACAAGGTTTGCATTACGTCAGATATAAATCATATCGATTAAAGTTTAGCTTAGCGTTGTGCGCGTAATCACGTCGCTGGGCGGTGGTATCGAGACCGGTCGGTCCGCCTAGCGAAGTTATAGAGACCTTTCTCCATTCTCCATTCAAAAGGAATCCATGTCTAAAGGTGAAATGAACCAAAATCTTACACGAATCCGATTGTTGGTGGTTTCATTCATGGACTATACATGGTACCGCTTATCATTAGATGAGTGTGTCAGATGTCGCACTCCAATAAGATAAATACTTAAGGCACAACATCATCTTGATATTTTTTAGTGACTCATAAGGATAAGGAGACCATTAATGGGGTCCATCAATACATTGTTATTTAACAATATTGATCGCTCCCATTATGCTGGCTGAATGATAGGGTTACGAAATGGGCTGTGACAAAGGCGTATTTGCATTACGAGTTTATTTTAATATCTTCACTGCTTTATGGTCAAATCAATTGCCCGTTTCGTAACCGTACCGTGAAAGGAGACTACCACCTCGACAAGAAATCGATGCAGTACTCTCCGGAAAGCCACAGACTAAAACCGAACAGTAGGCCTATTACGCCGCATAACGCTAACCTAAACTTTAACCAAAATAACGCAGTTGTCTGTCAAATTTCAATGTCACAAGGTTTGCATTACGTCAGATATAAATCATATCGATTAAAGTTTAGCTTAGCGTTGTGCGCGTAATCACGCCGCTGGGCGGTGGTATCGAGACCGGTCGGTCCGCCTACCGAAGTTATAGAGACCTTTCTCCATTCTCCATTCAAAAGGAATCCATGTCTAAAGGTGAAATGAACCAAAATCTTACACGAATCCGATTGTTGGTGGTTTCATTCATGGACTATACATGATACCGCTTATCATTAGATGAGTGTGTCAGATGTCGCACTCCAATAAGATAAATACTTAAGGCACAACATCATCTTGATATTTTTTAGTGACTCATAAGGATAACGAGACCATTAATGGGGTCCATCAATACATTGTTATTTAACAATATTAATCGCTCCCATTATGCTGGCTGAATGGTACGGTTACGAAATGGGCGGACACAAAGGCGTATTTGCATTACGAGTTTATTTTAATATCTTCGCTGCTTTAGCGTCCAATAAATTGCCCGTTTCGTAACCGTAGCATGAAAGGAGACTACCACCTCGACAATAAATCGATGCAGTACTCTCCGGAAAGCCACAGACTAAAACCGAACTGCGCGGTGGTAACGAGACCGGTCGGTCCGCCTAGCCAAGTTATAGAGACCTTTCTCCATTCTCCATGCAAAATGAATCCATGTCTAAAGGCGAAATGAACCAATATCTTACACGAATCCGATTGTTGGTGGTTTCATTCTTGGACTATACATGGTACCACTTATCATTAGATGGGTGTGTCAGATGTCGCACTACAATAAGATGAAAACACAAGGCACAACATCATCTTGATATTTTTTAGTGACTCATAAGGATAAGGAGACCATTAATGGGGTCCATCAATACATTGTTATTTAACAATATTGATCGCTCCCATTATGCTGGCTGAATGATAGGGTTACGAAATGGGCTGTGACAAAGGCGTATTTGCATTACGAGTTTATTTTAATATCTTCACTGCTTTATGGTCAAATCAATTGCCCGTTTCGTAACCGTACCGTGAAAGGAGGCTACCACCTCGACAAGAAATCGATGCAGTACTCTCCGGAAAGCCACAGACTAAAACCGAACAGTAGGCCTATTACGCCGCATAACGCTAACCTAAACTTTAACCAAAATAACGCAGTTGTCTGTCAAATTTCAATGTCACAAGGTTTGCATTACGTCAGATATAAATCATATCGATTAAAGTTTAGCTTAGCGTTGTGCGCGTAATCACGCCGCTGGGCGGTGGTATCGAGACCGGTCGGTCCGCCTAGCGAAGTTATAGAGACCTTTCTCCATTCTCCATTCAAAAGGAATCCATGTCTAAAGGTGAAATGAACCAAAATCTTACACGAATCCGATTGTTGGTGGTTTCATTCATGGACTATACATGGTACCGCTTATCATTAGATGAGTGTGTCAGATGTCGCACTCCAATAAGATAAATACTTAAGGCACAACATCATCTTGATATTTTTTAGTGACTCATAAGGATAAGGAGACCATTAATGGGGTCCATCAATACATTGTTATTTAACAATATTGATCGCTCCCATTATGCTGGCTGAATGATAGGGTTACGAAATGGGCTGTGACAAAGGCGTATTTGCATTACGAGTTTATTTTAATATCTTCACTGCTTTATGGTCAAATCAATTGCCCGTTTCGTAACCGTACCGTGAAAGGAGACTACCACCTCGACAAGAAATCGATGCAGTACTCTCCGGAAAGCCACAGACTAAAACCGAACAGTAGGCCTATTACGCCGCATAACGCTAACCTAAACTTTAACCAAAATAACGCAGTTGTCTGTCAAATTTCAATGTCACAAGGTTTGCATTACGTCAGATATAAATCATATCGATTAAAGTTTAGCTTAGCGTTGTGCGCGTAATCACGCCGCTGGGCGGTGGTATCGAGACCGGTCGGTCCGCCTACCGAAGTTATAGAGACCTTTCTCCATTCTCCATTCAAAAGGAATCCATGTCTAAAGGTGAAATGAACCAAAATCTTACACGAATCCGATTGTTGGTGGTTTCATTCATGGACTATACATGATACCGCTTATCATTAGATGAGTGTGTCAGATGTCGCACTCCAATAAGATAAATACTTAAGGCACAACATCATCTTGATATTTTTTAGTGACTCATAAGGATAACGAGACCATTAATGGGGTCCATCAATACATTGTTATTTAACAATATTAATCGCTCCCATTATGCTGGCTGAATGGTACGGTTACGAAATGGGCGGACACAAAGGCGTATTTGCATTACGAGTTTATTTTAATATCTTCGCTGCTTTAGCGTCCAATAAATTGCCCGTTTCGTAACCGTAGCATGAAAGGAGACTACCACCTCGACAATAAATCGATGCAGTACTCTCCGGAAAGCCACAGACTAAAACCGAACTGCGCGGTGGTAACGAGACCGGTCGGTCCGCCTAGCCAAGTTATAGAGACCTTTCTCCATTCTCCATGCAAAATGAATCCATGTCTAAAGGCGAAATGAACCAATATCTTACACGAATCCGATTGTTGGTGGTTTCATTCTTGGACTATACATGGTACCACTTATCATTAGATGGGTGTGTCAGATGTCGCACTACAATAAGATGAAAACACAAGGCACAACATCATCTTGATATTTTTTAGTGACTCATAAGGATAAGGAGACCATTAATGGGGTCCATCAATACATTGTTATTTAACAATATTGATCGCTCCCATTATGCTGGCTGAATGATAGGGTTACGAAATGGGCTGTGACAAAGGCGTATTTGCATTACGAGTTTATTTTAATATCTTCACTGCTTTATGGTCAAATCAATTGCCCGTTTCGTAACCGTACCGTGAAAGGAGGCTACCACCTCGACAAGAAATCGATGCAGTACTCTCCGGAAAGCCACAGACTAAAACCGAACAGTAGGCCTATTACGCCGCATAACGCTAACCTAAACTTTAACCAAAATAACGCAGTTGTCTGTCAAATTTCAATGTCACAAGGTTTGCATTACGTCAGATATAAATCATATCGATTAAAGTTTAGCTTAGCGTTGTGCGCGTAATCACGCCGCTGGGCGGTGGTATCGAGACCGGTCGGTCCGCCTAGCGAAGTTATAGAGACCTTTCTCCATTCTCCATTCAAAAGGAATCCATGTCTAAAGGTGAAATGAACCAAAATCTTACACGAATCCGATTGTTGGTGGTTTCATTCATGGACTATACATGGTACCGCTTATCATTAGATGAGTGTGTCAGATGTCGCACTCCAATAAGATAAATACTTAAGGCACAACATCATCTTGATATTTTTTAGTGACTCATAAGGATAAGGAGACCATTAATGGGGTCCATCAATACATTGTTATTTAACAATATTGATCGCTCCCATTATGCTGGCTGAATGATAGGGTTACGAAATGGGCTGTGACAAAGGCGTATTTGCATTACGAGTTTATTTTAATATCTTCACTGCTTTATGGTCAAATCAATTGCCCGTTTCGTAACCGTACCGTGAAAGGAGACTACCACCTCGACAAGAAATCGATGCAGTACTCTCCGGAAAGCCACAGACTAAAACCGAACAGTAGGCCTATTACGCCGCATAACGCTAACCTAAACTTTAACCAAAATAACGCAGTTGTCTGTCAAATTTCAATGTCACAAGGTTTGCATTACGTCAGATATAAATCATATCGATTAAAGTTTAGCTTAGCGTTGTGCGCGTAATCACGCCGCTGGGCGGTGGTATCGAGACCGGTCGGTCCGCCTACCGAAGTTATAGAGACCTTTCTCCATTCTCCATTCAAAAGGAATCCATGTCTAAAGGTGAAATGAACCAAAATCTTACACGAATCCGATTGTTGGTGGTTTCATTCATGGACTATACATGATACCGCTTATCATTAGATGAGTGTGTCAGATGTCGCACTCCAATAAGATAAATACTTAAGGCACAACATCATCTTGATATTTTTTAGTGACTCATAAGGATAACGAGACCATTAATGGGGTCCATCAATACATTGTTATTTAACAATATTAATCGCTCCCATTATGCTGGCTGAATGGTACGGTTACGAAATGGGCGGACACAAAGGCGTATTTGCATTACGAGTTTATTTTAATATCTTCGCTGCTTTATCGTCCAATAAATTGCCCGTTTCGTAACCGTAGCATGAAAGGAGACTACCACCTCGACAATAAATCGATGCAGTACTCTCCGGAAAGCCACAGACTAAAACCGAACTGCGCGGTGGTAACGAGACCGGTCGGTCCGCCTAGCCAAGTTAAAGAGACCTTTCTCCATTCTCCATTCAAAAGGAATCCATGTCTAAAGGCGAAATGAACCAATATCTTACACGAATCCGATTGTTGGTGGTTTCATTCTTGGACTATACATGGTACCACTTATCATTAGATGGGTGTGTCAGATGTCGCACTACAATAAGATAAAAACACAAGGCACAACATCATCTATAACCTTGATCATTTTTAGTGGCTGATAAGGATAAGGAGACATATAGTCCATTAATGGGATCCATCAATACATTTTTATTTAACAATATTGATCGCTACCATTATGCCGGCTAAATGATACGGTTACGAAATGGGCGGTGACAAAGGTGTATTTGCATTACGAGTTTATTTTAATATCTTCACTGCTTTATCGTCAAATCAATTTCGTAACCGCACGATGAAAGGAAACTACCACCTCGACAGGAAATCGATGGTAGTCTCCGAAAAACCGGTGAACCCATAGACTAAAACCGAAACACGACAAGGTCAATTGACGTTTTTTGCATCTGTATGATCGGTCGGTCCGCCTAGCGAAGTTATAGAGACTTTCTCCCACCTAATCGACGAAATAGATCTATTTTAAACCTAATTTTATCGACATTGTCATGATAATCCTATAATGTACAAGTATAATAATATATTCCCTGGTAAGGGGTACCGATCCCGTAATATGTTATTTATTTAAAACTATCTGACCCCGTGAACTTCTATTCGCCTACAAAGCTGATGGCTTTATGGTTGGTCGAAAGATCCTTGCCATTTCACACTGTCGGAAGAATCGAAAAAAAAAAATACAGACACAATATGGCAGGTCAAATTAAACAATAAAAACATCTAAAAAAAAAATACTTATTTTTTATCTTTCCTTTAGGATTTCCCCTATTATTTATCTTTTTAAACCATCCCTCTATTAACGCGAACAAAAAAAACGGGCAAACGTTTTGGAGTTTTAACGTTACTAACGAACGGTGATTAATTTGTATTTAAGTATATAGATTTGTGTATAGCCCTAACAGAGGCATTACACTAACTTACCTATGTAAGCACGATAAGGACACAGGTATCTACGGTGCGGCATGCTCGTGAAGCGCTAGAAGCAAACCAATTGGGAGGTATTTGAGTCTTCACGACGCGCGCGCATATAACTGATCGCCTTCAGACACCCACATAGTAAGTATCGTAATTACGCTACGGTAAGCGAGCATATTTTATACGTATTCTACAAAATGTTTATTTTCCATTTTCCGTTTTATTTTAACATTGAAATATAAATGGCCTAAAAAATAAACTCATAGGATATATCATATCAATGAAGCAATAAAATACGATAAGAGAAACTTATGAATAGTTTAGAATTAGAATGAACAATAACTATTCATTCATCTTGTTTTAATAATAGGGCATTGGCTTCATTACTCAACTTGAACTTGCTTATCGATATGTCGCAGTAAAATTATGAAATCGGTGATTTCGTTAAATTTCTCGAGGTTGATATATTTTTGGATTTATCATTTTACTAAATAGTTATACTATAATAATATTATAAAGAGGTAAAGTTTATGAGATTTGTCCTCTACATCTACTGAACCAAATTTGAAAATGATTTTAGTGTTGGGTAGCCATATATCGAGGAAGGCTATCACATTACGCTACGACAAACATGAACGGAGCATCAATGAAAAATGTTAGGAAAACGGGGAAAATCTGTTCCTTTTGAGAGCTTCCTATGCGTGAACTGAGTAAACGGTTAAAGTTACGGGTCAGCTAGTATCAAATAATAATAAAATATATGACGATATCTCTAAACTTAAAATAATAAATAATATACAATCAGTACTTGCAGCTTTTGCGGTCTCATCCCATTTTTTTTTTATAAACGTTATAGCCAACTTTCTAGGAAATTCTTTACTGTCCTTACACAGTTGACCGAGCATTGAATTTTTAAGTAAAGCAAAGATCAACGAAGACTGCGAAAAGCCACTGTAACTTGTTTAAACGCCCTGCTAGATTGAACTAAGAAAAGTATTGAAATTATTTAAATACTTTACTGAGATCAATCTAGTCAAGTCTAGTAAAATTATATATAACTAAGGACGTATTTTGTTCTATTAAGATTTGTTTAGTAATAAGATGTAATCGATAAGAAATTTCGCTATTAATATTGATAATAATATAGATTTTAGTAATAAAGAAATTCGATAAGATTATTCGATCTCTTCCGGGATTTCGTAAAACTCTAGGAACTTAACGATATCACTGGTTTTGTTACATCTCTGCGACAGATACAACTGTTTGTAAACTATTCAAATACGTCAAGTGTTTTTGTTTGAAGTAGCGTCTGTTCTGTGAACTGTGGCTTTGACCCTCGTTTTATTGGGGGTTTTATAAATAACATGCTGCATTGTTAAGTAAGTTTTTAGATGGGTATGCGCTGCGTTCCTGATTTCAATGGCGCCACTGGAATCAGTGTTAACAGTCACCAACGCTCCAATTAAGCCTATTTACTTATCTTTAACATAGAATGTTACAACGAATAATTTAAAAATGGAACGCTTTAACTTAACTTTAATATTGTAAATTTTACAATATTAAAGTTAACTTAGAGGTACTAACAAATAAAATGAACTCTAGCCTTTGGGATGATGGTTTAAAGATTGAGAAGGAAAAAAATACGAAAGCAATATTTCTCAGCCTACCTGCCCTAAGCAGCCCTGTGGGTTTCAGTGTAAAAACTTGTTTCCTAAAAACCCTTTATAAAGTGACACCTACACTACCTTGAAATCCGTCGTAAGACTACTAAAAAATGCCCACCAGGCATGAGGCGTAGGTATATTGCTTTACAAGACGAAATGCGAATATAGCCGTACCAGTAACACAATCAACGATGTCATTAAAACGATCTGAGAACGTAATATTTAGTCGTATATTCATGATAAAATCTGCGCGAATTGTTGGTAATGGTTCGCCGATTTCAATTTACAATAATTTGGCTTAGGATTCATAAATAATAAAAAGTTCACCCAAGACGTTGTTTTCTGTCTAATAAAATTAATAGTGGGAACAGGGATTTTGCCTTAAAAGCAAATGTTAAACTAAACCACAGAAGAAATAATAGTACAAGTACAGAAGCTCCACTCCGAAAGATCAATTAAATAAATGGCGACTCTTGCATCGACACAATAAAGTTTAGTTCAGATCGCACAGTGTTAATGGCCTACGTTTATATTCACCTAAAAGTTGTATCTGTTTCTATCGCGTTATTTCTCTCTTTCTTACGACGTTAGGGTTGTCTTCTTTTAAAGAAACCTAGGTTAGGTACTTAGTAGAGAGTAAGTAGATCATAAAACAATTTTGTTTAGGTTGTCTGCTGCATAGCGGTACTTTAACCTAAGAAGATACGTAAGCCATACGGCACATTACATTGTCTATGAAACTAAATATTGCTTCTTGTTTTTTATGTAATATTATGAATAATCCTACTGAGCTTTGTAGAATATCTTTAAAGGAAAACGATTGTACCTACTACGTTCAAAGAAAAGCCTACAAAAACATTGCCTTGCCTCAGTACATTTGCTTATTATTGCAACCTACGTACCTAATTGGGCAAATAAATAAATAAATACTTATCAAAACTGCATAATATTTCTAGTAATAGTTAGTGCATGGTAGTGTACAAAACTATACTTATCAAAACTAAACTTGACCTTGTAAACAGAACTTATAAATACCAGCTATACTATAGGTAATTAAATATCTAACAAAGTACGTAAATACGAGAGAATAGCTATTAGGTCAACTTTTGATAGATAGGAAAGTTGACTGACTGACTTTTTGACTTTGATTTTATGAAAATTTGCATTCTTATAAACAGACACTCGTTTTGATTTTTTAGTGCCTAATAAACCTATAGGTAGGATTTATCTTTTAAGGTGTAAGTATGAAAACGTGAGGTCCTGGTCCTTTTTATTATTATTTAAGCAGCCGAATACGATTCAATAAATTTTAGACCTCATTTTAGTTAATATTAATATCGTGACACGGCGCGTGAGTGAGTATCGAACATACGTGCGGCTAGGCCGGTGCGCGTCAGCCCTGCGTTATGCCTAAAGCGCGGAGTGGAACATCCCTTTTTTTTTTTTGTTTACGCTGGGGAAATGCATTTACGCATACCGCCACGAGTAGATCGGGGCGGTTATGCCGGACTCCCGGGGCAGAAGACCCCGTCCTACCGGCTAAAACCCTAGCGAATTTCCGTCCATTCCGCTTTATAGGAGAGCAACAGGGTCGCAATTCTGCATTCTACTATTGCCCCCTCGGATGTTAAGCAGGACATTAGGGTAGCGCCCTAGCGCGTTGTAGAGCGTTCTCATTCCTTGCATCGGCAGTGGGACCGATGCTTTAGGGCGGGGCCAGTAGGGCAGTGCGGACTTGGCCAGCCAGATAGTCCGCGCCAGTGCCCTCAGCCGCCATTTCGCGGTGCTGCCACCGGGCCAGTATCGCAGCTTCCTTGGCCAGCTCCCTATCCAGCTGGGTCAGGTCCCAACGCGGGAAGTGGCTGGGCCCTCTCGGTGGCGACATTGGTCCTGAGGTGGAGACCTCAAATCGGATGTACAGGTGGTCCGACAAGGTTTCCACCTGTTCCTCTACCCTCCAGTTCTGCACACTTCGCACGACAGATGAGGTGGCAAACGAGATGTCTACCACGGAGCCCCCCTGCTGGCGCACGCAGGTGTGCACTGTTCCCCTATTCAGGAGAGAAAGGCCAGTCTGAACAGCCCAGTCCTGGAGCGTACTCCCGCGGGCGTCACATCTGGGGTTACCCCATGCACGCGACTTGGCGTTTAAAGTCTTCGAAGTCCGCCAGTGTCCAGTTGGGGGAGAAGTACACCGCGACTATGGCGTACTCCCCCCATCCCGTCGCTATAAACCCCGGTCCCCTATCTAAAATAGAGAGGGAGGGGCCCCTGCCTCCGTAGACTACTACCGCCACTGAGCCATTACTGTCCCCGGCCCAATTCGTGTGATCAGGGACAAAGTAAGGCTCGCAGACTACCGCTACTTACCACTGCGCCATGGACTGTAGAAGGAGATCTATCCCCGGCGCAGTGGTTTAGGTTCGTCTGGAGGAAGCTTTTGACTAGCCTATTCATACTGTCATAGCTTTCTCCGATCGCGAGGCGCGGTCACCCTCCTTGTTGGTGGTCCTGGCGGGCACCTTTCCCCTCATTGATATGGGCAGACACTTCCTGCCACCCATGTGGTGGTCGGAGGGCCGCCCCGCATCGGCGCACACAACGCAGTGATGGGCTCCATCGCTTTGTGCCCCTCTTTGCCACACCGGAAACAAAGGTTGTCCCGGCTCGTGCTGGAAGGGCACGTGGGCCAGGTGTGTCCTGTGCCCATACACTTATAACAACGCAGGGAGCGTTGCTCGAGCACCCGCACTTTAGCCGAGGTCCACCCTACCAAAATTTTCCCTGACTTAGCACAGGTCGCGGCGGCGGTGATCGGGCACTCTACCACCACCGAGCCTGTGCCTCTTGGCCCCCATTGAATATTGAGGACCTTGACGTGGTCCTCAGAGCAGCCTCCAGTCTTGGCCACTTCGGCGGCCACCTTTTGCTGTGTGGCCGAGTCGTCCAGCTCCGTGATGCGCAGATCTGCGCATTTCACGGGTCGGCTGACTTTGGTCAGACCTACCAGTGCCGCGGAGAGACTGGCCACCAGTTTGTCGGCCGTTTCCTATTTGCCTTTACCGTGGACCTCGATAAGGCGGGCCCCGGTCGCTGATGCACGAATCCTCAGCGCCCCCGGGGTGATACCCACCTCACCGAGGTTAACTTTTTCCTCTGCCGTCGTTAAGATCGAGGCCTAGGTGACGCCCCTCTTTTCAGCCTCCGAGTCGAGGCTGATCACCACCGCCGCCGATCTTGGGAGAGACTGTTTCAAGTTGGCCGCTGATGCTGCCTTCCCTAGCACCGGCTGGGGTTCTGCAGTCTTGGCAGATGCAGGGGATTTCTTCTTGCCCCCCTTCGCAACCTGGACCCACTCTCCCTCCATGACTGGACTTGTTACCGGAGCCGATAATGGTCCCGGTAGCTGCTCGGCCGCCCTCGCGACAGTTAGAGATGGGCCAGTCCCCTTGCCAGACTGGGACCCCGGTTTCGCCACCGGAATCCCGGACCGGGCCTTCGATTTGGCCGCAGACTTTGCCGGGGATTTTTTTGCCTGGGTACCTCCACCCTTCTGAGCCACGGCCGCGTAGGACGCTGTGGCTTTTGGGGTTTTGTTTGCCTTCGGTGCGGCAGGCGCTGCAAGTGGGGCGGCAGCAGCCTTCTTCCCATCGGCCGCCAGCGGAGGGCGGCAGACCGGGGCAGGCAATAGGCGGTCGTTTATTGCCGCCAGGCGGGCGTCCAGCATTGTGCCCATAGTGATGGTTAGGACACGCTGGAGCTCCTCCAGATCTAGGACAGGAGATTGCTGCGTCGGTGGACGGGCCGCTGCAATTTCCGTCCTCATCGTCGTGAATTCACGGCGATGGGCCTTCAGTTCCGCCCGCAAAGAGTCAACCTCCTTGCGAAGCCGTCCGTTGTCGAGGCGGAGGCGCCTCGTTTCTTATTCCTCCGTGCGCGTAGAGAGGATATCTACCACCGTCATTAATACGTTGGTGGAATCCTTCAGCCGTTTTATAAACGGCCCCTGCAGCCCAATATGGTGGCTGCCTTATGTCCGGCGAGCGCCCGCAGCTCCTCTGGCGACAGAGATTCCGGGTCCGGCTGGGTACCCGACTTGTCGCCGTCGTCCTCCAATTCTGGGAACGCAGGCACCTCCTTGCGGAAGGCGCGAGACCGCAGAACGCGGTCAAACTCGACCTCCTTCTCCTCGTCCGTCATTTTTTTTAATACGGCCTTCGCCCTCTTCAGTCCAGAGGCCGGAGTTGCCCGGGAGCACTTTCCGCGGCGAGTCGTCGATACCTTTGAGGTGCTTAGAGAGTTCTCGGCCTCTGGATCCGAGCCAGAGCCGCTCGGGAACCTCCTTTTCATAGCGCCCTGACACCCGTCTATGTCGGACTCCGCCATAGAGGGATGTCAACTAGCTCAATAACACAAATATTATTTTACAAACACACATATATATATACAGAAAAAACAAAAGATAAACCACAAAAAGCAAATCCAGAAAACCTAGCCTAGTCCTAGCCTAATCCTAGTCTAGTCCTAGCCTAATCCTAGCCTAACCCTAACCTAGCCTAACACAAACTTAATCTAACCTTTACGTGTCCTAGTCCACACAAATATCAGCCGCGGCACCGTCGAGCACTGCTTCGCCGCGATTGTTCCCGGAACTTGTTCCTGCTCTCCAGGTGTTCCCGTGTACCCGGGAACAATCATCGGCGTCTGCGGTGACTGCCTTGCCCCGACGTGTTCCGCGGTGTTCCCGTGTTCCCAGGACGTGTTCCTGTTCCCGTGTTCCCGGGAACAATTGTCGTGCTGTGGTGACTGCCTCGCCGCGTCGTGAAATAAAACAAACATTAAATAACACCTAAAATTGTTTCAGTCATATTAAAGTTTTTTTTTTTTAAAGAGAACGTGGAGGTGCTAGTTTCACTTAATTGATCCTAATTACGTAATATTTATAAAAATCCGTAAACTTTTCAAATCACAACTAAGGTAAATCTTTTAAAATAAAAACTCGTACTTCAGTGGTCTTTTCAAATGTTAATACATTTTTTTACAAAAAGACTAAGTAATTAGGAGCGAGTAGGTAAGTAATATTTGCACCTGCTTGTTTTTTTTTTATCTTTAATATTACCGAAAGCAATGTTCAAAGACTATTAGAGACGGTCGTGTTCGCGATTCCATTTTCTGGCTATTAAGCGTTTTCCTATTGCTGTGAAAAGTTATTTCAGTGCTTATAGACTAATATACCTACTATTCTTGTCAACTTATTTTTATTTTATTTTATTGGAACACGACATGTGACTTTGTATCTACCAGGTGGTGACAGACCTACAAAGTCCATGAATGGGGTCAATTAATAATTTTTCGTAAATAACATTGATCGCTCCCACTATGCCGGCTAAATGATGGGATTACGAAATGGGGAGCGACAAAGATAAATTGCATTACGAGTATGTTTTAATAAACTCGCTGATTTATCGTCAATTCAACTACCCATTTCGTAACCGACACACCCTGAAAGGAGACTACCACCTCGACATGAAATCGATTCAGTAGTCTCTTCTATGTTGTTTTTCGACTTTCTTGATGGCAATGGCCTCTGACTGCATGCTGCTAACCAGCCTGGCACGAGACTTAAGGGATGCCTGGTTGCCTGGCACGAGACTTAAGGGATGCCTGGTTGCCTGGCACGAGACTTAAGGGACGCCTGGTTGCCTGGCACGAGACTTAAGGGATGCCTGGTTGTCTGGCACGAGGCTTAAGGGATGCCTGGTTGCCTGGCACGAGACTTAAGGGATGCCTGGTTGCGTGGCACGAGACTTAAGGGATGCCTGGTTGCCTGGCACGAGACGATAGCAAAACTTATGGTAGAGCCATAAGTTTTGCTATCTTATTAATATAATGTTAATATGTGACAGTCTATCAATAAAAAGTTTACTCGCCTTTTTAGTTAGTAAGTTTTTTTTTATATAGGACAATTTACACATATTGCTCTGGTCACAAACTAAGGCTTGTGTGTATACCAGGAACAATGATATAAAACTTATATTTTATAAACACCCAGTCATGGCAAACTGTACAGAAAAACTAACTATTTTTTTTCCATGTGTGGGAATCGAACCCACGATCTCCGGAAGTATTACATTAAAACCACCAGTCTCACTTTAAAGCATTCTTTACATCAAGCATATGTTTTACAAAATCTCTTTGAAGAGTATCGACTAGAAATAATAACGCAACGAAATAAACAAACTTCTAAAATAACCGAGAATTACTAAGAACTCTCGATTTCTACTTCATTCATAAATTTAACAGCTGATTTCTAAATTCGCGTACATGAGATCATCTGCACTAAGTATTAAAAGCTCTACTATGAAGACGTTAATGAAACTACAACTCAATTGCCAAGGTATTAAGGTTAAATTCCACTTTTTAAAGTTGACTGACAAAAGCTCAAAAGTGTTTATATGTCTGTCATCAATAAATTACTTACGATCCACTTTTCGTGACCAACTCTTTAAAATAAGAGTGTTTTAGTAAAAAGGAGAATATTGATGTGATCTGCTGGCAGAAATAATTACATAATAATATTATCTTGCCTATGATCGGATCTATCGCCAATCGCCTTCAAGGTCTGCCTCTAATCCTATTGATAGATAGAGATGAGTAATCCCGTAGGTATATAGATTATATTATGGCAAAGACATCTTGAAAAAAAGCACTAATCTATAAAATATAAGATAACCTATAGATTTAGTGCTTAGTGTTAGAATTATATATTTTTTTTACCATTTTAACTATTAAATATTTTAATAAACTATCGAACAAGTAGCCTTTGTCGTTGAATCCGGACGTCGTTGGTTATATTTATGTTAAAGCAATATTAATATAAAAGCTCCGTTTTTCTGTACAGTTTCTCTAGTCTGGGTAATTATAAAATATAATATATATTCAGTATTCATTTATGTATTTGCATCTTGTTAATATATGCATATTATAACATTTAAATATTACACAAGACCCTGCAAAAGCACTACAAAAAACATCTAAAACTATATATTTACAATGTGATCTACTGAATATATAATACTTATCTATAATAAAATATAATAAATCAAATAAAACTCTGTCACTTATATTAATTGGCTTAAACATACACAACTTACCAACCAAAAGGATATTAGTACATACCTACTTAAATACATACATGCGTGTGTGTGTGTATGTGTCATTGTTTCTTGTAAACATAGTACAAGCTAGATCTTGAGACTGGGGCCTTATTTTACTAAATTAATAAGCTAACACCTGAAATAACAAAGGCAAAATTTGATACATTTTGCACGGAAATGTGTAAAATTTTTAATTTTATATAAAATTGATTTAGTAGATAAAGCCCTACGACAAATGTGTTAAATGTCCTATATATTATTAGTAGATTCTTTAGTTTCGTCTTTCTAAAGCAGTGGGGTGTACTGCTGCACAAAAAATATAAATCTTTAGACTTGGTGAAGACTCTGAATATTGGCACGTCTTAGAACAGATCTAGGCCCAATAGTTGTTAGTTAATAGTTTACAAGCTGAAATAAATGTCGTTATATTAATAGAGATGAGTAAATATTTCACGCACAATGAACCGCAGAATTACATCACTGTCATAGGGCTATAAAAACATACGAACATAATACTATGTGCTAAATTAGTTATTCCAGTAAATTAATGCACTTTGACATCATGTAGTAACAATTACAAGGCTACATTAATTTAATATTTTGTGTTACCTTGTTATTATTTTATTTTACGTTATACCTAACGTTATTACGTTTACGTTAGCCCTAACGTCATTTTACAACTTTGGTTGTATCATCACGGGTGCCTTACGGCGCCCGAGACCGCCTAGACGGCCCCAGGGAACCCAGCGAAGGAGTATTAATCCCACCTCGTCGTAGCCGATGGTATGAGTCTACACCGAACAAGTGGCTAGCTCGTCGCGATGTTTTGAATAGACTCAATAACCCATCTATAAACAGTTTCACAAGTTGGTATAGTGAAACCGGGACCGACAGCTTAACGTGCTCTCCGAGGCACTATAGTGGTGTTGTCTAACAAATGTACATAAAAACTCATTGGTACACACCGGGATTCGAACCAGGGACCTAAGTGTTTTTAAGTCCAAGGTCTAACCAACTCGGCCACCACGTATATTTCGGCCACCACGTATATTAACAACTCTGGTTCTACATCTTTTTTTTAATTTTATTAGGTAGTTATTATTAATTATATCATTGTCTTCTTGTAGTTTACCTAATAAGTATAGTCAGCTACAGCTTTTGTTTTTCATTTCACATTTGACTTCTTTATCAGTTGCCACTTTTACGAAAACACGTTACCAGCTCAATTTAAAGTATGATTTTTTTTTTATTCTCGATAATATCTATTCTTTCCTATCTATTATACGTGGTGGCCAAGTTGGTTAGACCTTGGACTTAAAAACGCTTGGGTCCCTGGTTCAAATCCCGGTGTGTACCAATGAGTTTTTAATTTAAAAAAATATGTACATTTGTTTAACAACACCACTATAGTGCCTCGGAGAGCACGTTAAGCTGTCGGTCCCGGTTTTACTATACCAACTTGTGAAACTGTTTATAGATGGGTTATTGAATCTATTCAAAAGATCGCAACGTGCTAGCCACTTGTTCGGTGTAGACTCATACCATCGGCTACGACGAGGTGGGATTAAAACCCCTCCGCTGGGTACCCTGGGGCCGTCTAGGCGGTCTCGGACACCGTAAGGCACCCGTGATGATATAAACTGTAAATAAAAACTAGAGTATAATATTATTATATAGAAAAAAGTATTACCTAATAATGTTTTGGCTTTAGTATGAATCAAACCAAACGGATACAACCCAAAGGCACAACCAGCTCTACAGGGCCTGACCAAAGAACACGATCGCCAATCGAATCGCCGCATCGATCAATAAAAATGTATAGGAATTTTATTCTATGGGTAGAGCATGATCGACGAAAAACGTTAAATCCCATACATTTGGCTTTCGATGGGTATTTCGATTCGATTATCTATTGGCTCTTTTGTAAGGCCCCTGACCGTTGACCCCTTCCATGATGTTAGCACTTTGGCAGGCAGAGGGGCTATCTTACGGTGAACGGTCTGTACCAAGATAGCGCTAAAAAATAGATACCGTAATTAGCAGGTTAATAAAAATATCCAATTTGGAAATATCCTTGACCAATATAGTATTTCTCACGCATAGTAGGCGGCCTAACTGAAATTAATACGTCTCTGTAATACTAATGTTTATGTATTTAGTGCCTATTGTTAGTTGTTAGGTCTAGCTGAGATCACCAACTAAAATAATTTGTGGTCAAGTTAATAGTTAACCAAAGCGTGTAGCGTTTTCTGCCTATATTCGATAAGAATACCTATTGGCTCAATAATAACGCCGTTGGCTTTGTATCCGGAGGTCGTGGGTTCCACTCAAGTTATATTAAGCTCCAGTTGCACCAAAGTGTCCGTTTAAAATAATTGTAAAGTTAAAGTTAAAAATGTCGTCGAATTACTTTAACAGGCACTTTGGTGGAACTCTGTTTTATTATCGTTTTTCTATACAGTTTGGCTGAGTGTTTATCAAAATATATTATTATAATAATTATTATGTATGTAGCTGTTTCTAGTACACATAGTACAAGACTGGAGCTTAGTTTGTAACCAGGATAATATGTATAAAATGTCCTACATATGATTATAAATGTAAATATATATATAAGCGTGTATAGGGATCTTAAGCCGGCATAATGGATGAAACCAGCTCTTACAACACAGTTCTAACGGTCACATGCCAAGCAGCTATAAAAAAACTATTATTATTTTGCTTAATAAAGTCCGTATTTTTAATCCTACATTTTACTTATGGTATAAAGAACTATTACATTATATTATTTCTTTATACAAGTTATTTTTAATAACTTAATATAACGATTGAAAAATCGGCCCTAAGATTATTATATGATTAGTAGATATAATATATTTATAATAATCTTTTAAAAGTTAATTTTAGTGAAGTTAAACAGAAAAATGAACTAACAATCTTCGTACCCTAAAAATAATAATAATATGTAGGACAATTTACACATATTGCTTTGGTCACAAACTAAGCTATAGGCTTGTACTATGTGTACCAACAACAACGATATAATACATACAATATTTTTATAAACACCCAGACCATGACAAACTGTACAGAAAAAACGTACCAACTAAAAAATAAAATACAACATAAAATTAAAATATTTCATTATATTCCCAGATGAGGCCATGTTATATAAATTAGATAAAACAAAATAAAAATGAATGTTCGTTCTTTGAATCCCAGAAGAATAATTATAAAGGCTGCACTAGACAGTGAACAATTGCCTACATTAAGTTGCACTTTATAAATTGAATATTTTTATTGCTTCCTATCACGAATGCATATTTAAAATTAAGATTTAGGTATACATCACATTAAGCACAGTGGTTTAATAAATTGTGTTATTCCCAGAACGCTCGTCGCTCAGCTATGTAGAGAACCAATGTGCACGCACGCGACAATGTAGTTTTATTGACTTTTCTGCCCACGCTTTATTGCTTAACTAACACGAATTTTGACTAACATTTTAATGGTGTTACGACAAAGAAAAAAAGATTTTCTTATTAAGGGATAGTAAGTTGTGTGACGTCATATTAATGCACTAAACAATACTTTACGACTTTAAAAAACAAGAAATATGTATCTTATTTTAGTGTATAATTTTGAAATAAGTATAATTTGTTTTTGTTGGAGCACAGCATGACTTTGTATCTACATGATGTTAACGGCAGGTTTTCCGAGCGAAGTAGGCAAATATAGCTACCTCATCCCCCCACTGATTTATGGCGCTACAAGTTGAGTTTTGATGCAAGCGCTCCTACAAAATCCATGAATGGGGTCGATCAACACTGCTGTTTAACAGCAATGATCGTTCCCACTATGCCTAGCTGTTAGGTCTAGCTGAGATCACCAATTAAAATAATTTGTGGTCAAGTTAACCGCAGCGTGCAGCGTTTTCTGCGGTTAACTTTATTGAGATAAGTATGACTAATAAGACCGGCTATTGGCTCAATAATAACGCCGTTGGCTTTGTATCCGGGGGTCGTGGGTTCCGCTCAAGTGTTATATTTATCTCCAGTTGCACCAAAGTGTCCGTTTAAAGTAATTAACGGTAAAGTTAAAAATGTCGTCCAATTATTTTTAACAGACACTTTGGTGGAACTCTGCTTCACTATCGTTTTTCTATACAGAGTGTTTATAAAAGTATATATTATTATAATATTTATAGCTACTTTTGGTACTTATGTAATCCACTTAGAATTACAACTATAAGTACCTATAAATATGTGTTCATGCCCGTGGACTAGTGGTTGCGCTATTGGCGTTGTATCCGGAGTTCGATTCCCACTCAGGAAAAACAATAATATAAAGTTATTCTGTACAGTTTACAGTGTACAGTCTGGGTGTTTATAATATGTTTTAATATATATAATATCGTTGTTTCTGATACACATAGTACAAGTTAGAGCTTAGTTTGTGTCCAGGGCAATATGTGTGAAAAATCCAAGGTATAATGGTTGACTCGAGACAGCAAATTGGTGGTATCAGATCGTCTTCTATACAGTTCTCCAATGTACAAAATTCAAGTCTTTACAAATTATTAAGTACTTGCATAGCTGCGCCGGCTAACGTGATATTGATTTATAATAATAATATGGTAATTTCGTTATTATCGTCCGGTTTGTAACCTCATTTTTACGTCAACGAAATTTGTTAAAATAGATTTAAGAAATAAACGGAATAAAATGAAACTTATTATAAAAATTACACTACAAAAAGCTTACACACAAAAACAAAATATAAGTATAAATAAAAAGAACGTTCTTATAGAGTTTATTAATAAAGGATTAATCCCACCATTTTACGCGAATTATTATAATTCGATAATTAACTAGGCTTTTAATGTTTATATTAGTATGAATCTCATGTTTATTTATTAATACAAGTGTTAATTTTCGTAATTGTTATTTTTATAGAACAGATTTTTTTGAGTAAATTTAAGTTTCGGAGTAAATAATAAACTTTTTGTTAATATTTTTTTTAATGTTTTAACTATTTAGTATGACTAAATATTATATACGTAGCAATAAGTGACAGTTAGTAGGAAATTATCATTATTTCTTTTTTCTGATTTTGTTGCTGAAAGTCTGATTGAAGGTATTTATCAATAAAGCTAAGCATTCATAGTTTTTTACTGCCTATAATATATTTCAATGTCTTTTTATTCTTTGACATAAAGAAATTAAAATATTTTTGTGTTTTATTATTAAAAATAATAACATTGTTTTTGGCAACAGTAAATCATTGTGGTTTTAGGTAAAAATATATATATATAATTTCTTATCCTTAAAATGCATTAAAATCCTATTAGGTTGCATCGAATTTATTTTTATAACTAAACAGGCTTAGTAGGTTTTACCACTAATAATATAATAATAAACCTACTTTTTAATTATAAAGGATTTTTTTTAAATTGATGATTTGTTAATTATGTACAAATAAATTTTATGATTTAGAGATGTGCCGTAAATACTAATTTGAAACCATTCATCTTCTTAAAACATCTAACCATTATTAACTAGACGTAAATAAACTTCAACTCGTAAAAGTGCAATAGGTACTTTAAACGCTCATAAGTACATAAAAATAACATTTAGGATAATTTTTTTTATTAAACGTGCGAATTGGATGTTACATAGGTAGATCTAGGTATTTTGTGCAGTTTTATTATATTTAAACACGTTGGTAATTTTAGACACTCTAATATTTTTTTATAGCTACAGAAAAAACACAGTTTTGACGTTGTTTTTAATTGCAGCATGGCATGACTTTGTATTTACCTGATAGTAGCAGTCTATAAAATCCTTAAATGGGGTAGATCAATAAATTGTTGTTTAACAATATTCGCTCCAACTATGCCGGCTAAATGATGCGGTTATGAACTGGGCTGCGATAAAGACAATTTCCATTACGAGTCTATTTTAATATCCTCGCTGCTTTATCGTCAAATCAACTACCCATTTCGTTACTGAAAGGACTAGGCCACCTCGACAGGAAATAAATGCCACAGACTAAAACCGAAACATGACTACGTCATTTGACGGTTGATACAATAAAATAATACTCGTATGTACGAGTATGTACGTCATTGTACGTTTTTGTAAGTATTCTAATATCATCATAATAACCTGCTTTAATTAATATATCTTATAATAGCGATTCAGTAAATATCTTTTTTTTTTAATCTTGTGATAAATTATAATTTATATCCACATTTCCGAATTAAGAAGCCAGTAAAAGGTTCGCGATCTCGAACGTCTAAAAAACGTGTAAATGTTGTTTTCAGTGATATCAAAGTTTATTTCTACAGAAAAAGAACTTATTTATTTATTTTATTTATTTATCTTCACGCCAGGTCCCTTACGGGGTAGGCAGAGACAACCGAGCGCCACTTGTCTCTATCTCTACATTCTTCTTTTGCCTCGTCCACAGTCATAACTCTTCGCATACATGCACGCCGATTTCGGAGACTTTTAACTGCACCATATTTTAGAACCTTTTCAATCTGATCATGGTAAGTGTGTCTTGGTCTCCCACGGCCACGTTTACCCTTCACCTTACTTTTATATATCTGGTTCGTCATTCTTTCATCACTCATTCTTTCTACATGCTCAAACCAGCGGAACATGCCCTTCCTCATTTTTATGCCTATACTTTCATTCAGTCTCACTCGTTCCCGAATTACCTCATTGCAGATCCGGTCTGTTATTTTAACACCGCACATTCGTCGCAATGAGCGCATTTCTACAGCATTAATTCTACTTTCATCCTTCTCCTGACATACCCAAGTCTGACTCCCATACAATAGTGTTGGGACAAGCACTGCATTATGAATGGCTAGTCTTGCTTTTGTATTAATATTTGAACTACCCACCAAATAACGCAGTGCGCCATTGACACTATTGCCTGCATTCGCTCTCCTTTCAATGTCTTTTTCATATCTACCATCCCTAGTGAATACACTACCCAGATATATAAATTCAGACACTTGTTCTAGATTCACATTAACAACCATGATCGTCGCATTCGTTTTCTCGTTTCTTTCAAATATTAACACCTTAGATTTTCCCGCATTTATTCGGAGACCTCTTTCAGCACATCCATCTTTCATATCTGTGACAAGTGATTGAAGCTCTTGCTGAGATGATGCAATGAGTACAGCATCATCTGCATACAATAGTGTATTAATCAACTTATCACCCATTTTGATCCCACATCTATTTTCTTTCAGTCTCTGCAGGCATTTGTCTAGGTATATGATGAACAGTCTGGTGGACATCACACATCCCTGTTTGACGCCAATATTGACATTGAAGCAGGGAGATAGCATGCCATCCACTCGTACGCTTGCTGTACAATTCTTGTATAAGGATTGTACAGCCAGCATGAGACTGTCATCAATACCATAATCAGGCAAAATGTCCCACAGCTCCTTTCTTACAACTCTGTCAAACGCCTTCTCCAAATCCATAAAAGCACAGAAAACTTTCTGGTTTACGGCCAGGAACTTCTCTGTGATGTTACGGAGGGAGAAGATTTGATCCGTGCATCCCCTACCAGATCTAAAGCCTCCTTGAGCCTCCCAAAGTAATCCTTCAGTCATCATTTCCATTCTTCTCGAGAGAATCTTTCCATACACTTTGCTTCCCAAACTGATCAAACTTATGGCTCTGTAGTTGGCGCAGTCTAATCTGGACCCCTTGCCTTTGTACAAGGGAACGATCACTGCGCCCCTCCAGTCCTCTGGAACTCTTCCCATATGCCAGCATAAGTTGCACAACAAATGGAAAGCGCTCCAGAGTTTGTGTCCTCCATATTTGATCATTTCGGGTAGTACCTTATCAATTCCCGCTGCCTTACCACATTTCAAGCTTCTAATCGCTCTTACAATCTCTGACACATTAATTACATCCCATGCTTCAGACGTCAGTTCAGGTATCTCTAGAGGTGAAGTCCCAGTAGTGACGTCGGGGATGCTACTTTCATACATCTCACCAAAATATTCACTCCAACGCTTTAACACTTCATCAGTGTTTGTAAGAGTGTCACCATGCTTTGATCTTATTTTATCCATTCTAGAGGTAGTCGAACAACTTCGAGAATTTCTCACTTCCCTCCAGAAAAGCTTCGAGTTTTCCTTAAAGTTGTTTGATAACCTCTCTTTACCAATCGCTCTGCATCTTTCTTGCTTCTCTTTTACCAAAGCTTTGGTATCACTCTTATAGCGTAGGTATGTCTTTCTTTTCTCTCGTCTAATACTTTCAGTCAGACTCAGCGAAGCTACATAACTCAGCCATGCTTTCTTCTTTTTCTCTACAGAAATTTTAACTTCTGCATCCCACCATGCATCTCCTTTCTTAGCTCGCTTTTTCGTAACCCCACACACCTTTTTTGCAGATTCTACCATACTGTCTCTAAGAAGTTTCCAACATTTATCCAGATCACCACTCACATCTTCTAGGTTGGCAATCTTCGATGCAACTTTCATACTCTGCTTTCACATTTTCTTCGCGCAATTTTTCACATTTTATTCTTTCGAATTGCTCCAAAGTCCCATTGGAACGTTTGCACCGCCAACCTCTAAAAAGACCACTAAATCTGGAGACGACCAAATAGTGGTCAGTTTCTAGTTCTGGCCCGCGGTACGCACGCGTGTCTATAATATGGGACCGGAGGCGATCGTCTACAATCATAAAATCTATCATACTTCTCTCATCATTCATCACTCTCGTATACATGTGAATGTCCTTGTGAGCAAACATAGTGTTAGTCACAAGGAGGTTCTTTTCTAGGCATACATCGAGTATAAGCCTGCCAGCTTCATTCACTCTGCTATCACCATATTTGCCAAGAACCGCCTCGTAACCAATTCTGCGTATCCCGACCCATCCATTCAGATCACCACACATTACAATACTTTCGTTTCCTACTGCCAAGTCTAGAACATCTCTGACGCTATTCCAAAATTGCTTTAGATCTTGCTGGGGCGTGGAACTCACCGGAGCATACACAGCAACCAGGAGAATTTTCCTCAACCCCAGTTTCAGTCGGATCCACAACAATCTTGGACTCACCATACTATAATCTTTCATACAATAAACCAAGCGTTCGGATAGCAAGATTCCGACTCCCTGGCGGCCATAGTCGTTGTCAGTCACTCCCGACCAGAGCACTGCGCCGCCTCCGGGCAAGTCAACCATTTCGCTACCCTTGCGCTTGGTTTCAGTAACACACATCACATCCAAACTCATTTTGTCCATCACCTCCAGCAATTCATTCATCTTATCGTTTATTCGTCCCCTCACATTCCAAGTGCTCATGCGGCACTCGTCTGTCCTCTTCCCGCCTCTCTGGGCCATGCGTGATGGGTGGCGGTACCCTTCGCCACTTCGCCGATAGATTTAAAGTATTATTAAATATTCATGTAATATAAAAAAGATATAGTTATAGTAATAAAAATATAAATATATTATATAATAATAGTTAATAAAGGATTAATCAAAAATAAATTTGTTTTTCAATAAAACTAATAAACTAGATTTAAGAATTAAATTAAATTAAGCTACTAGAAAAGATGTATAATGAGAATGTATAAATATTAGTTACTCGATCCTAATTAGATAGTATTTTTATAAAAAATATATTAACTTTTGAAAAGACACTCAAAGTTTGATTTATGATTCTAAAAATATTACTTTAGTTCTCATTTTAAAACTAAACAGATTTTTATAAAGAAATTATGTAATTAGGATCGAGTAAATAAAATCTACACCTCCATGTTCTTTTTTTCCAAAAAAAAAACTTTATTATAACTGAAAACAACATTTAGATGTTTTTTGACGCTCTAGTTCGCGAATCCTTTTTCGACCCACTTAATTCATCAATTTAGTTTGACTGGCCTGAAAATGTTGTATGACTATTTCTAAACTAATACTGGAAAAGTTTGTTTAAAATGCAAAATAATACCAAATACTCTTCGTTTTGTATTATAATGTGCCACTAAAAAAGATGTTCAAAATTATAGATATATTCGTAATTATAGATATATTCGTAATTACAGATGTGCAAACTATGAGGGTTTACTAAATTAATTCGGGGCTGAGAAACATATTGTTGAAAGATGTTGTTTAAGCAACATTTATCGATCGACCCCGTTCATGGATTTTTTAGGTCTGCTTGCCATCAGATACAAAATAAGATGTTGTACAAAAAAAAAATAGATAGAGATGAATTGTAGGGTAATCATGTTAAATAACGGTACTCTAATGTGCCACTAAATAAATATAATTAAAGGTAATAGATACATGAATTCGGGGTTGAAGAAAAAATAAGATCAGGTAGATTCAAATCGAAATGACATGTTGTACAAAATAAACCACTATGACTAGTGGTTGCGCCTTTGGCGTTGTATCTGGAGGTCGTGCAAAAAAATATTAGTACGTGTTTTCTGTACAGTTTGTCATGGTCTGGGTGTTTATAGAATATAATGTGTAACTATATCGTTGCTTCTGGTACACATAGTACAAGCCTAGAGCTTAGTTTGTGACCAAAGCAATATTTTATTTTATTTTGTGACCAGAGCCATATGTGGAAATTGTCCTACATATTATTATTATATAAATTGTAGGGTAGTAATGTTAAATAACGGTAATTTAATGTATCATTGAATGAAAATAACCAAAGGTAATAGATACAGGAGTTTGGGATAGAGTTAAATGAATTCGGGATTAAGGAAAATATAAGATTGTCACATCTCTATTAAAATGAGAGAGAGGGAGATAAAGTGTTAAACAATAATGAAGATAACGGTACCATAATAAGCCACTAAATAAATATGTTTAAGAATTCAGGGCTGAGGAATATAAGGTTATTATATGGATATAATAACCTTATCCGCGTGCCGGAGGACGCATGAGAGGCAGGCCCCCCACAAGATGGACCGACGACCTGAAAAAGGTCGCGGGAAGCCGATGGATACAGGCAGCGCAGAACCGGTCATTGTGGCGATCTATGGGGGAGGCCTATGTCCAGCAGTGGACGCGCGAAAGGCTGGCATGATGATGATGATGATGATATGGATATGAATAAGAGAGAGAGATGAGGTGTTAGACAATAATGAAAATAACATTACTATAATGTGCCACTGAATAAATATGTAGGTACTTTGAAATATATGAAAGAATTCAGGGCTGAGAATGAAAAGAAAGAAATATATTTAATCATTTTAGATTAAAAAATACACTTTCGGCTTAAAGCATTTTAAGCAGAAATTATTTTTTTTACTTTAGTGACTGATTTGTCTGTCTATGCACATTATTGTTTTAGGAGGGAAGAAGGTAAGTATATACCGGTCGGTCGGCCTAACGAAGCGTTACCACCGACAATATAGATGCAAAAAGTGCTTGTTATATTTCGGTTCAAATTTGTGGGTTCACCGGTTTTCAGGAGACTATTGCATCGATTAATGGTCTAGATGGTAGTATCCTTTCAGGGTGCTATTACGAAATGGGCTGTTGATTTGACGATAAAAGCAGCGAGGATATACGAATAGGTATATGCAGGTAAGTCTTTGTCGCTACCCATTTTGCAACCGCATCATTTAGCCGGCATAGTGGAAGCGATCAATGCTGTTTTACAACAGTGTATTGATCGACCCCATTTATGGATTTTGGACTGCTTAACATAATGTAGATACAAAATCACATGCCGTGAATCAACAGAGTTAACATCCTATACTTTCACAGCATATTGGTGGATAGCCAAAGTAATAAAATATAATAGGTATTCTGGTACATCAGGTAAATCCACGGGCTGATTGATAGGTCCAAAAAATACTAGGTTTTTAGTCGTATTTTCTATTAGATACAATTGTATTTCAACCTTGCTAAATATAGTCAATAAATGGAAATAGTACTGGATATTCATCTATCCAGTACTATTTTCATTTATTTACTACTATGTCCTATCTAGTAAATGATACAATCTGTGCCATAACATGGCTTACCTGCTTCTTTTCCCCTGAGAAAATGTTTTCGAATTTTATTTAAAAGTTTTCTTTACAATTTCAATCTAAGTTCTGTGAATGTCTTTTTATTGTAAACGAGAAAATGTATTTATGTAAATCTTTATTCCTCGCGTGTATCTCTTTTGGATACATTACCAAATAATATACAGGGTGAAACAGAAAGGCCGTGATTGGAAGGAAAAAAACGGAAGTAAGTATTCATGATGGCCATTTCAATACTGAAAGGAACATTCCTTAATTTTCAAAAATAAGTTAAACTGCATTCATAGATTTAAAAAATCTTAAGTAGGTATATATATATTTTTTGGGTAGATACAATATTTTTTTATTAAAATTTTTTTTAAATTTTTTTTTAGTCTTCTTTTAATTTGAAATAAATTGAAACTTATCAATTGTTGCAATATTTTTTTTTTTTTTTTGGATTTTAGTAGGTTTAATTTCTGGTAGGGGCAGGAGTATTAAAAGGAATGTAGTTATTTTTAAAAATAATTTCCTTTCAGTAAAATTTACCATCACCATATTTAGGATACCTTCCCTTTCTATTTCACCCTGTATAATACATTACATTCCGTCATATAATATAGGAATGTTTTTTTTTATATCTTGTATTTGCTTTGTATCTCGGCTCGGATGGGATGGGGTTTTGTTCCTACCTTGTATCTGATGGTATTCTGAGTCTACAACGAACAAATGGCCAGATTGTTGCGTTTGTATGTTAAGTATATATTTTGTTATAACTATAATATAGCAATAGTTATTAGATTTTATAATATTTTTTTTATATAATTTTTTATTGGAACACGGCATGTGACTTTTTATCCACCTGATGGTTAGCAGATATACTAAGTCCATGAATGGGATCGATCAATAATTGTTCTTAAACAACATTGATCGCTCCCACTATGTCGGCTGAATGATGCGATTACTAAAAAGGCGGGATAAAGACAAATTGCATTACGAGTATATTTTAATATACTCATACTCACTGACTTACCGCCAATTCAACCACCCATTACGTAAACGCACCCTGAAAAGAGACTACCATCTTAGAATAAAATATTTTTGATTTTGACTTTGACCTAGTTTGCATTATTTATATGCATTTTAGTACACCTGCCTGATGTGCTACTGAGGCAATAGCTGGGTTAACAATAATGGCAAAATAACACAAGTATGGGACATACTAGTTTACGTATTTATTTAAAGTAGTTTGCATTTTTTATGTGCGTTCCGTATCTCGCCTTTTAATATGTGTACCCGACTTGCCTTTGGGACAATACCTGGGCGAACAGTAATAGCCAAATAACAAAAGTATGTCACCTAGGCCTAGTTTTCGTGCACCTAGTTTGCATTATTTATGTGCATACCATATCATGCCTTTTAATACGCGTACCCTGTGAGACGACTTGACTTTGGGGCAATACCTGGGTGAACAGTAATAGCCAAATAACAAAAGTATGTCACCTGGACCTAGTCAGCGTGCACCTAGTTTTCATTATTTATGAGCGTACCGTATATCGCTTTTTAGTACGCGTATCCGACTTGCCTTTGGGGCAATAGCTGAGCGAACAGTAATAGCCAAATAACAAAAGTATGTTACCTGGACCTAGTTTGCGTGCACCTAGATTTCATTATTTATGCCTTTTAGTACGCGTACCCGACTTGCCTTTGGGACAATACCTGGGCGAACAGTAATAGCAAAATAATAGAATTGTGTCACATAGACCTTTGTATTATTTATGTATGTAATATAAATTATCTTCTTTCTAACCGCCGATTTTTTTTTTACCATATAATAATATGTATTACACACATAAACTAAACCTATATGTATGTATAAGTAAATAAATTAAAGTATCTTTAAGTTTGTGTAATACTTTCTCAATTGGGATTAATTCCAACCAATATGGTTTTTCGATCAAACCAAAATAGTTTACGCCTGACATGGAATGCAATTTGGTGTCCCATGTTCCAGCTGAGACGACTACAGGATTAAACACATAAAAGAGGGGAAGTAAACAAAACAAGAAAAATACTCATTGTCTTATTCCTAGTGGAAAAAAGTACATATACTTTCATATCAATTCAAAATGTTTGTAATATGTATTTTTTTTTTAAGGAAATATATCGTCTCAACTGTTATATTTTGAAGTCCATAGCTCTAAAATTCTAAAGCGAACTACTATAACTAATGTATTAAATACTTTAACAGATTAATATAAACTTTGCTTACAACAAACTGATGATTTCATTTGATTTGGGCAATGACAAAATGTATATTTAAGTTAAAGACAGATTGCAATTTCTCTACATATTCTTGAGATCACTGAAAAATGTCATCGATTTGTAACAGAAAAAAAAAAAAAAAACAAGATTTTCCGACATTTTATTTTCACAACGATATTTTTTTTAATTCTTCCTTCCTTCCTTTCTTTTTATTTGGACGACCCTAATTGATCGTGCGGGAATCGGATAGGATTGATGTCGACTGAAAGAGAAAATTTCTACGGTTTAATCTTTATTGGAGCAGCTTTTAACTGGTAAAAGCTGCTTTAACCAATCTGTTTGTTTGGCTCATATGCTATGTTTTTTTTTTGTAGCACAGCATGTGACTTTGATTTCCATTTGTATTGCACTGCGGTTAGTTTGTCCATGAAACTTACATCTAGACCATGAAGATAAAGATGAGGGGGGTACCCATTGGTCTTAAATCGCCTTTCCTGTTGTGAAAACAGAAGATGGCCGCCGCCATACAAATAAAAAAAAAGTGAGAACAAAGGCAATCACTGAGCGTTGATTGGTAGAAGTGAGAACGGAATATAGCGGCTACGAACTCGTTTGACATTTTCTTTTATAGGCCATTTAAGGCGTTTCCATATCGTACTCTCTGATATTCGCTTATAGTTTTTGACATAAAGTTTCAGGTATTTAAAATCGCCTCCGTAGACTAGTCGTTGCCCCATTGGTGTTAAGTCCGGAGCACTCATGGAAAATAAATATTAGTACCTTTTTCTGTATAGTTTGCCATGGCATGGGTAATTATAAAATATAATATGTATTATATCGTTGTTTCTGATACACACATAGTACAAGCTTAGAGCTTAGTTTGTGAGCAGAGCAATATGTGTAAATTGTCCTATATATTTTTATTATTATTTAGTAACCTCCTTTCACGAAACTTTTAAGTGCAGTGAATACTCCAAATAATTTATGACCCACCATAGAACTTCGACACAGTTAAGAGTTTGTTTTTACCGCACTTTAAAAGTTAGTTGCATCCCAGTTACCGTTATCATTAATCCGCTGTAAACCTATCAGCGTGTCTATATGACGAGGTGCACGGGGATTATTAAAAAATAACCGCGGTAACTATAGGGTATCCTTTTTTGCTTCCTTTTCTAAGGGGCAAACATCAAAATGAGTTATTTTTATTGCGTCATTTTTTTATATTTTATAACAGTAATGTATAGTAGTAGAAGGCAAAATATGATTAATCGAGGAATGTAAATACCACCACATTATATTTTCTGACAAATCGAGGAATGTAAATACCACCATATTATATTTTCTGACAAAAGTTTATAAAGACAGGGTGAATTTTTCAAGTGTGCCTTCAAGGCCAAATCCTAAACTACAAGGAATAGCGAAAATCCTTAATAACAAGGATTAGCGAAAACTTGGCTTTAAAGGCACACTAGAAAAATTCACCCTGAATATCGGTAGCTCTAGATGCCTACCATGAGTTTTAGGGCAATGCGTAAAGCTAGATTTTATTTATTTATTTATTAAAGGATCACCAACAAAAGATACATTACATTGTAGGAGCTAAGTTTTTGGTCAGCAATTATATAAGAAAATCCAAATGTTATTTTTTTATAGGTAATCATCAATCACAAAGAATAAAAGCAACAAACCAAAAAGTCACCCGTGATGGTATTTATTTATTTATTTTATATTGATCCATCCCTGCTTGCTAAAATATGTGGTTACGAAATTGGCGGCAACAAGAACAAATTTGCATTACGAGTCTATTTTAATAGTATCCTAGCTGCTTTATGTCAAATCAACCGCCCGTTTTGGAACCACACCCTGAAGGATACTACCACAAGAAAACGATAGTCTACCACAAGTAGTCTTCTGAATACCGGTGAACCCAGAAGGAGACTAAAACCGAAACATGACTAAGTCACTTGAAGGTTTTTACATCTTTATGTAACGAGACCGGTATACCTAAAAATGGTAGTTCTAGATACCATGAGTTTTTGGCAATGATAGAAGCTAAGTTTTATTTCCATAGTTTGGAAAAATAAATCAATTTTATTAGCGGATTAAGTTTAGCATTAAATTTTTGGTAACAAATCATAGAAAAGTGTGGAGTCCTACGAAACTATTAAATAACTTATGTCTTTTACGATAGCTTTACCACAAATTTATGCAAACAATTTCTACTAAAGTTGCTAGTAACTATAGATACGAATCCACCAAAAGATAAACACCTCTTATTTATTTGAAATATAAGTACTAGGACAATAGTCGAACTGTTTTAAAATACTTGTGGTAGAGCAACAGAAAATAGGATAGTCAGCAATGTTAGTCAACAAAGGGTCACGCACATAAACATTTTGCGTTCCATTGAAAATTTATAAAGACTTTTTCAAATTTCAACTTCCTACCTCAAACGGTTTCTGAAGGGGGTTCGTGAAACTAAGAATAATATATGGAACCGCCCTAATGCCTAAAATCCTACAATGGCCTATAAATTTAACTGAATGAACGTTTTTGTTGCCGCCATATTGTGTTTTCACTTCAACAAATCAACGCTCAGTTATTGCTTATAATAATTTTTATTCTCACTTTTTGTTTTGAGTTTGTATGGCGGTGGCTTCTGCAGGGTGATTACGCGTCTTAAGTTCGCTCGCACGCCAATCGTTATGACGTAATTTTCTAACATTTTTTGGAGCTATTTTAAGATGCCAAGCTTGATCTACGTCAGAATGACGTCATAACGATTGGCGTGCGAGCGAACTTAAGACGCGTAATAACCCTGCTGTCCTCGCGTTTGGAAAGGCAATTTAAGGCAATAAATTAAGTGGCTCCTTAAATATATCTCCATGATAGAGGAGGGGGAAGTGCCGATGGGTATTAAATCGCCTTTCCAGTTTTGAGAACAGAAGATGGCCGCCGCTATACAATAAAATAAAATAAAGTGAGAACAAAAGCAATCGCTGAGCGTTGATTAACAAATACAGCGACGATCACGTTTGATATTACATTTTATTGACCATTTAACACTATGGCGGTTCCATATGGTCTGGGTAGACAGAGGGACTTACCCCCGTATTCTAAGACGTTTCCTTAACTCCACTCTTCACTCAAGGAGTGTCTGTCTCAACTTGCTTTTTATAGTTGACATTTGGTGGAAAGAGACAGACGTTCCTTGAGTGTAAAGTGGAGTTAAGGATACGTCTTAGAATACGGGGGTTAGTGATCGCATAAGATTCCGTTTTTCTTTAAAACAAACAAAACCCTTGTCTATAAGTTAAAACTACTAGTTCTTTAAACAAATAAAATTTATTTTCATAGTTGCTACTGGATTTAGAAAGCTTGAAAATATACATCGAATCAGAAACTCGATATTTCGTAGAAGCAAAATAAAGATTGTAAAATTAGCTTTGCATTGAAACTACGAGGTTAATAGACTTATGGTTAAACAAACTTTTTCTCACTTTTATGACTCATTATGTCTAGAACTATGTAGAACAACTATCTTCTTTCACGCATTTGTTTTCTTAATGCTTTTTCGGCATTTTTAATAGTTGATCGTTTTATTTTAATAGTATTTTCCTACTTATTGGTTTTGGTATAACAAAACAATCTTCTTAGGCCATTATTAAAACAAAAATCACATGGGCGGCGACAATGGACACTTGCTCGTCAAATCAACCGCCCGAACCCTGAAAGGAGCTTATAAAGAAATCGAAGCAGTAGTCTTCTATACTAATATAATAAAGAGGAAAGATTTGTATTTTTGTATTTTTGTATGTTTGTAATGAATAAACTCAAAAACTACTGGACCGATTGCAATATTTTTTTCACCATTAGAAAGCTGCATTATTCAGAAGTAACATAGGCTATATAATATCACGCTAGGTCCTATAGGTGTGGAGCAGTAACCAAAAATGTTTTAAAAACGGGGGAAAAGTATCGTTTCTGAGGCCTTCCGTGGCGTGCGCTGAGCATATAGTTAAAGTTATACCTACAAACCTGTGCGAAGCCGGGACGGGCCGCTAGTCTTAAATATACTTAGCAACCCTACATCAGCTTTGTTGACTATACTCTTTTATAGTCAACAAAGCTGATTATTGGCTAATAATTACACTATTTATTTACACATCAGAGAAACTAACGAGTAAAAACAACCAAGGGTCATTACACAACCTAGTGTTTTAACTGTAAAATTTACCAATTTTTTAAATGAATCACTCTCTATCAACGAAAACATCTTGTTCCCAAGTTTATTATGGAAGGAAATATTTTTCTGTTGTCCACAAATGTCGTTAAACATCGTCCATTTTCTCAAACACGGAAACTGGCGCCGACAGAATTTTCAACAAATTACCATCTGTCTTTGTCCAAATCAGAATAGTCACATTTATATGAAAATTCATGCAATGTTGACACAGATTTTTCTGAAAAGGGCGAGGTATTTTTCTCGTTAAATTTTAATGAAAAGACGAAAAGTTGGTTTTATAATATTATAAAATTAGATTAGGTTCTTTGAGTTGATTTTAGCTTTTTTTTTTAGGTGGGAGGAAGGTCTCTAAACTTCGTTAAGCCGACCGACCGGTTTTGTTACCACCGCCCATACAGATGCAAAAATCGTCAAGTAACCTAGTCATGTTTCGGTTTTAGTATGTGGGTTCACTAGTTTTCAGACTATTAAGGTGGTTACACAATTGATGGTTGAATTTTCGATAAGGTAGCATGTATATATTATAATCATAATGCAATTCGTCATTGTCGCCGCCCTTTTTGTAATCGCATCAATTAGCCGGCATAGTGGGAGCGATCTATGTTGTTTAAGAACAATTATTGATTGGCCACATTCATGGACTTTGTAGTATCTGGTCACCACCAGGTAGATACACCAGGAGATAGATACAAAGTCACATGCCGTGCTCCAATAAATATAAAAATAATCCTTTCAAAACTCTATATATATAATATATATATAGTTTCCGTTCAGATTTTTAATACTTTTAGCTTTAATAATAACATAGACATACTCGTAGATGTATATCGGAAATGCCGACAAAGTTTTAATTCCGACAGATGAGTGACAGACTTCCTATAAGGAAGTTGTATTCCAAAAGTTCATTGCTCCGTTTATTGATATTACATAACTAAATGGATGCACACGCATCGGCCAATAAACTTTTTATTTAAGGTGCTAATGCCCGTTAATGACATTAGCAATCTAAATTAGAAATCCAGACTAAACAAAAATACGAACAATGTTTAACTGTTATAATAATCGCACCCTAAGCATATTTCACTCTCTTAAAGGTTAGCTGGTAGAAAATGCCTAAGGCATTAAGCTCGCCTATGTACAATTTTGTGCAATAAAGAATTTTAAATAAATAAATCGTCTGTAGATAACTAATCTGTAATAATATAGTTATCTGCGCATATGTATATATAGTACAATGGATGTTTATCATAAAAACCATCTTTGGGCTCTGTAGAACTATACAAATATGCCAGTATCACCTAAAAAGTGATGTGTGTCCGCGTCGGCGGACATGTAGACATGTACATGTACGTTGGTCCAGCAAAATTTACTTGCTTCCTGCACTACTTTTTAAGAACGAGCTCGTATAGGTGCTTCGACCCGAAACCTGAAAAAAATAAAAATAAATAAATGATTTAGTCACTATGCATGAAGCCAGACATCAGTTTTTAATTAATAATATTATTATAATCGTCTTTTTTCTTGCACTACTTTGCAAGAACAAGCTCGTATTACAGCTGCTTCGACCCAGAAGTTATGTTTATGGCTACAAGGGTATTACTATATGTAATCATCGGTACGCTCTTAGATCGATAATCATTAACTTTAGCAATTAATTATTTTTATGTAAACCTTCCCCCAGGGGGAGGTTTCAATTACAGAAAGAGCAAGTATGAGATTATACCTACAATTTAGGCAACAAAACGACTTTCGGACCAAAACTGTTTTTTACCCCCTAAACTTTAAAGAATTTGAAAAAAATGGTCTCATTTTATTAAACAGAAAATAAACGATGACTATACGTTTTCCTTTTTTTAATTTTCTGTCTTGATATTTTATAGGAATTATTTTAATGTAAAGGATTTTTTTCGAAGTTCAGAGTTTGATTTTTTTTTCCTATACCAAACTTTAAAAATAGGAAAACGTACGAGCCTACTATATTAGATATAGATCAAATTTATAACGCCTCCAAAAATCATAAAAATCTATGAATGCTTAAGGGTGGGTAACAGTTAGGACCAAAAGGCCATGAATATATTATTATGGGAAATGTTTGAACAGACGCTGCCTTTTTTTTTATTATCCTTCTACAAAACAGCAAGGTCAAGTGTTGTTATCCCCTTAATCATCTTAGCTCTATATTTGTCAATGCCAATGATTGTTTATGGAATAGCTGTCAATAACCTGTTGACTTGTTACTGTTTAGAATGTATAAATAAATTAGGGTTCAGTAGAATTTCCTGTCCAAATATTGATCCTGAAAATAAACATGAGATGTTTTTTTTCTGCAAATTTAGCTCATAACATTTCTTCGGTATATTCATGTATATAGTGGATATAAAGCTTTAACATAGATTTGTTATCGCGAAGTCTGCGTTCTCCATACGAAAAAAACTTTCGCACTTCCAGTATTACTCGACTAATTGTTTGTCGCAGAATAAAAAAATAATTATTGTCGGTCATTCTATTAATTAATACGCCTGTGGGTTTTTTTTTAATAAAAAAAAACTGATTTGTTATTATAATAAATATTGATACAACAGAAAATTCCGTTTTCGCCTGAAAATATTCGTCCGAATTTGAATATTCCGCTTTCATCCCATAAATATTCCATTTCGCCTGTACATTATATAAATGTACTATTAAGTACATTCAGCAATAACATATTTAGGTTTAGGAAGGCCTCTATAACTCTGCTAGGCCGACCAAGCGACTGGACTCGCCCATACAGATGGTTTTAGTTTGTAGGTTCTTCGGTTTTCCGGAGACATACGGCATCGATTTATTGTCGAGGTAATGGTCTCCTTTCATGGTGCTGTTATAAAACGGGCAATTTATTTGACAATAAAGCAGCGATGATATTAAAATAGACTAATGCAAATACGTCTTTGTCGCTGCCCATTTCGTAACCGCGTCATTTAGCCGGCATAGTGGGAGCGATCAATATTGTTAAAACAACAATGTTATGGTCGACCCCATTCATGGTCTTTATAGGTATGCTTACCATCGGGTATATACAAAGTCACATGTCGTGCTTTTAAAAAACTATTAAGTAGCAAAATATATTAACTGCCTTTCATGATAAATTGTTAAAAAGTAAAAGTTTAAACAGGTAAATTATTATTTTCTTTGTATTCTGGAAAAGACTATCCACGGAAGAGAAAACTAGAAGGTGCGGGTAAAAGCTAGTGAATAATGACACCTATACAAACATATTTCCAATATTACAACTTGGTGTTTGGTCGAAATTCAATTATTATTTTTATGTTGGTAATTGTACGCAAAAATCTTTCTGTTGTGAAAATGTTTTTTTTTTGTATTATAATATTACAAAAGTATTTTTTTGTGATTTCGGAAAAATAAAAACCAAACTCCGAAAGATTAATAAATACGATGACCGACCAAAGTATTATTTTAATTCTGCGACAAACAGTAAACGGGTATTACTGGCAGAACAAAACCTCATTTTGTATGGAGAACGTTCACTTCGAGATTATGAATGCAGTATCCTTAAGAGTTCCATACCAACTGTGTATATATATCATCACGGGTGCCTTACAGCGCCCGAGACCGCCTAGACGGCCCCAGGGTACCCAGCGGAGGGGTTTTAATCCCACCTCGTTGTAGCCGATGATATGAGTCTACACCGAACAAGTGGCTAGCTCGTCGCGATGTTTTGGATAGACTCAATAACCCATCTATAAACAGTTTCACAAGTTGGTATAGTGAAACCGGGACCGACAGCTTAACGTGCTCTCCGAGGCACTATAGTGGTGTTGTCAAACAAATGTACATAATTTAATTTTTTATTAAAAACTCTTTGGTACACACCGGGATTCGAACCAGGGACCTAAGCGTTTTTAAGTCCAAGGTCTAACCAACTAGGCCACCACGTATATACACACTTTGTTGAACCTGACTGCACCTAATCATACAAAATTTGCAGGGAAAACGGAATGACGATAGGTACTAAGAGTCGCACGGGCGAAAACGGAATAAATTAGATTTTTGCGTAAGATTACCAACATAAAAATAATAATTTAACTTCGACTAACAGCCAAGTTGTAATATTGGAAGTACGTTTGGTATGGGCGCCAACACAATCGCAGAGCCCTTAAAAATAAAAACCGAAAATTCGCCCATGGAGGATTCCGATTGGTAATCTTATTATTATTTTTATTAATTCCATTTTTTTTTTTATGTAAACACTACGATAATGACGAAGAAGACACCCGCTATTTATTACTGTTTACAAAGATCTTGACTATTTAACAATCGTTTTTATTGACTATTTTTATTTTTGATATATTTATATTGCAGTCTTAGCGACAACCCTTACTTATCACGGAACCTTTTAAACGAATACTAATGGTACTTGCATTTTCGAGTTTATATAATTAGTCCTTTTTCTATAATGATAAGTCCTTGCACGTATATTTTTATAATAAGGTAACTTTTTTCTGACAACCCTTTTTCCTACAGGATATTTCATTTGCTTCCAAATTAGGATCAAATTTGAATAAAGGAGTTTATGAAGTAGACTTTTTTGGGGCTGCCGTAAATTTTTTTATTTATCTTGACGCCAGTTTTGTTTCAGGGTAAATAAACAAAGACCATAGAGAGCCTTTGTCGAGACAATTATTGGTAAAGTTTTTTTTTGTATAATATATCTTCATCACGGGTGCCTTGTGCCGAGACCGCCTAGACGGCCTCAGGGTACCCAGCGAAGGGGTGTTTAATCCCACCTCGTCGTAGCCGATGGTATGAGCCTACACCGAACAAGTGGCTAGCTCGTCGCGATGTTTCACTGGACAAGTTGGTATAGTGAAACTGGGACCGACAGCTTAACGTGCTCTCCGAGGCACTATAGTAGTGTTGTCAAACTGTACATACATTTTTTAATTAAAAACTCATTGGTACATACCGGGATTCGAACCAGGGTATTTTTTGTATAATGTGTCTCCAAATTTCCTAAAACGAATCAATTTTCGTTTGACGCACAGCAGGTCATCTTTAGCCTTATAAAATCTTAGATAGAAGGTAAATTTTGATGTTTTTTCGTGTCCCCTTACCCATTGGATCCGCCACTGACTTGATCTAAAGTCTTTTGTCTTGTTACACTTAACTCTTCTAATACGATTTTTAAATCGGATGTTTATCGGAGATACGGAATGTCAAAATATATAACATCACAGGTGCTGTTTTAACCCCACCTCGTTGTAGCTGATTATGAATCTACCTACACCGAACAACTGGCTAGCTGGTCGTTATTTTTGGACAGACTCAATGGCCCATATTTAAACAGTTTCACAAGGTGGTATTGTGACCGACAGGTATACCTAGTGGTGTTATTCGCTGTACAAAATAAAACTTTACTATATATTTATAATATTAAATTTAAAAGAGTTTAGGAATATGTTCAATATTCATTTTCGGTTTATGTGAGTCAGTTAAATATTATTAGCTTATTAAATGAACAGTCGATGCATTGTCAAGTGTTGTAAACGAACTCGTTATGACTTGTCGAGCATTATCGTTTTTTTATCGCTAAACAATCATTATTTTATTACAACAGTAACTGTAAGACAAATTGCTGCACCCGTAACATGGCGCCCAAAATAGTCATAGAATTGATTATTTAATTTTCGTAGTCAAAAGTATTTATTTTAAGATAACTACAATGGATAAAATAATTAACCATGCTTAAATAAATGTTCTTAGGGACTTAATGAAAAAAATTGTATTCAGGATAGAAATGTTAAGTATGTCCATGCGAGTATCTGTGAATATAATAGATATTAGCATTTTATATCAGCATTTTTTTATTTTTTATAATATGGACAAATTACACATATTGCTCTGGTCAACAACTAAGCTCTAGGCTTGTACTATGTGTACCAGAAGCAACGATATAATACATATTATATTTTATAAACACCCAGACCATGACAAACTGTACAGAAAAACGTACTAATATTTTTTTGCCACGGGTGGGAATCGACCACGACCCCCGGATACAACGCCAAAGGCGCAACCACTAGTCTACGGAGGCTGTCAATTGACTGGCATTGCCATACAAAGAGGCAATGCTGCTAGCGTATTAGGTACCCTACCAAGTGGTGCCTCATACAGTGATTTTTTTTTATTAGTTTAAAAAGTTATTGTTTTCGGTTAATTTATTATATATTTTGTAAAGTTTTGTAAATAAATGATTTTCTTCACAGAGATATTATAATATAAGAATATTAAATGATTTTCTATTATTTAAAAGGCACGTAAGCTTAGTTTTTACTAGAGCACGGCATGTGATTCTACACCCGCCTGTTGGTAAGCGGCATAAAAAGTTCAAGGATGAAAACAACAAACAGTCGAAATGATAACACGGTTGGTTGTCTCCACTATGCCGGATTGCCGTTTCACCGCGCTTGTTTTGATGGACTTCATATTGTACGAAGAAGAAAAAACATAGGCAGTCCATTTTTTGATTGTGCGAACGACAGATGTATGAATTTCTAAAGCGTTTAATACGACAAGGTGCATCTGTCACAGAATGCGGATGCATTTTTCCTACTCCCACCTTACCTATATAATATAAAAGTTTTATCATTTGTTAAAATGAAGGATTAATGAAGTTGATGACTCTATCTATATTATTTTTTTATTTATAATTATTTATTTAAAGTCGCCCTAACTACAAAAGTCATTAGCGACTACATTAAATTATATTTTTATCGATGGGTTTTCTATAGTGGTAATGTAGAAAAATATTTCGTTTATTTTTTTTTTGTATATGTCTATATATTATACTTCATGAACTGTAAAACTTTACTGTATTTATCAGAATTTAGACATTCCTGAATGTTTGATAGTAAATTATATTGCTCTCTTTCGTTGCTATAGCCTAAGCATTCTACTAATAAATGTTCAATAGTCATATCGGATCTATCTTTTTTGTATGTTATAACATATTGGTGTCAAAGTTACAATACTAGAAGTATTGAGTTATACTAGAAGTCTTGAACGTAGTTTGCGAGAGCTTCCTGCAAGAAGAATATTTTTAAGAGACATAAACCCGACTGTAGAAACCTGACTCTGTATAAAATATAAAGACTACAAATACGCAAAAAGTAAAGGGTATTAAAAAAATATTATACAAATTTAATTAAAAAATAATGGAACAAAAATCTTTTTCATCCCAAATTTGGGTACAAATAAAAACGTCTAGGGCGGGCGGAAGTTTAATTAAGTTTTATATAACTTATACAAAATTCATTACGCTAGAACTTCCACAGCTTGCAAAGTTCGCGAACTTATTCTGGAGCTTATCACCACACAAAATGTATCTGCCACTAAAGCCACCTTAAAATTTATAATAGAATATAAAAAGCGTTTTTTATTTATTTATTGGAGCACGGCGTGTGACTTTGTATTTTCCAGATAGTAAGCAGACCTACAAAGTGCATGAATGGTGTGAATAAATACACTGCTGTTTAAAAATATTGATGAATCTCACTATGCCGGCTAAATTATGTGGTTACGAAATGGGCGGCGACAAAGACGTATTTGCATTACGGGTAGATATTTTAATATCCTCACTGCTTTATCGACAAATCTATCACCATGAAAGGAGATTACTACCTCGACAAGAAATGGATGCAATAGTCTCCGGAAAACGGTGAATCCAGACTAAAACCGAAACATGACTAGGTCACTTGACACTCTTTGCATCTGTGTGGGCGGTGGCGCAGAAGAAATAATAGTTCAAGTACAGAAGCTCCACTCCGAAAGATCAATTAAATAAATGGCGACTCTTGCACCGACACAATAAAGCTCAGTTCAGATCGCACAGCGCTAATGGCCTACATTTATATTCACCTAAAGTTGCCTCTCTATCTATCACGTCATTCTTTACTTTTCTGACGACGTTAGGGTTGTCTTCTTTTAAACAAAATATAGGTTAGGTACTTAGTAGTAAGTACGTAGATCATAAAACAATTTTATTTTAGGTTTTTGTTTGCTGCATAGGTATTTTAACCTAAGGAGTTACGGAAGCCATAAGGCACACTACATTGTCTATGAAACTAAATATTGCTTTTCGGTGTATAGGCACAAAATAAATAATAGTAGGTACAAATAGTATAGGTAGATTATGTGGAATGATATAAGTGCGAATAATACCTGTAAAGGGAACAGATTGTACCTACTTACTAAGTTGAAAGAAAAACTTACAAAAACATTGCCTCAGTATATTTGCTTGGTCTATGTTATTTATTATTAAGCAACCTACGTAGGTACCTAATTGGGCAAATAAATAAGTATATATGTACTTGCTCGTACATACTTATATAGTGTTAATATGTTGTCTACTTATCAAAACTGCATAATATTTCTAGTAATAGTTAGTTCATAGTAGTGCACTAACTATTACTACCTATACTTATCAAACAAAACTATATACTAGAGTAATTAAATATCTAACAAAGTACGTAAATATGCGAGACTTAGATAACTATAACAAAGGACAACATTTGGTACATAGGAAAGGTGGCGAGTAATGAAAATTCGCATTCTTATAAACACACGTTTTGATATTTTTTTAGTGTAGGCGTGGATTTATTTACCTTTTGACGTCCTTTGGAAGTATGAAAAACGTAAGGTCCGGATCCTTGTTGCTATTATTTAAGCAACCGAATGTGGCACAATAAGCTTTAGACCTCATTTTAGTTAATATTAAATATCGCGACGAGGCGCGTGAGTATCATACAAACGTGCGACTCGGTCGGTGCGGGGCAGCCCTCAAAAATAAAACCCATCCGTGGGTACGGCCGGGTACTTGTAGGTTCATACCTAAAGCGCGGAGTGGAACACCCCTGGCGGTGGTAACGAGTCCGGTCGGTCGGCCTAGCAGAGCTATAGACGCATTTCTCCCACCTAATTTTTATGTCGTAAATAGTGACTAATATTCTTAAGAAAGTAAGATATCTGAAGGAATGATTTTAAGCTCCCTTAAAGACCGGTCATTTCCGGCATAAGGCAGTGCCCTACTAGGAATAAAAATAGAAATTGTACCCTTAGATAGAACACTAAGCACGTAAGAATTAAGGTTGAATATTCTTAACAATAATATAATGTATTTCTGAAATCATGGATTAAAATGCATTTTTTTTGTATACTTTATACACGTTTTTTTTTATTATAAATACGTGTTTAATAATAATTGTAGTACAATAATAATACTAATTAATTATTATAAAATAAAAATGTGGTACCGCACAAAATATTGAAAACTTCGATATGAAAAATATTTTCAATGGAAATATATAATTATACCAATATTTTATTATTTCAATAAAATATTCTTTTGTAAATTTTATTTAAGATTCTAGTGTTATTCCAAAGGGTGCAATTTGACTTCAAAAGATTTTACGTTTAGGCGATTTGAGGTATGACACCGACTTAAGTTTTAAATCAAAATTAAGATACTTTTATAGACTTTTTTTATTATTTTTTATCTGTTTCCGACGGTGGCGTGTTTAGCATTTTTTTTAATAACTTTTTATATAGACAGAGAGATTTCTGTTTTATAGTAGGTACAACCCAATCTATTACTTCACGCATATTAATTTGAAATGGTTGACAATGACATATTAGTACAATTACATCACATCAACTAGCCAATTATTTTTTTATTATGGGACTCTGTGAATTGTCATAATTAATTTATGTGAACCTTCGTTAAATATAGTTGACCCTAAACCTTACGAAATTGGTCTAAAAACTTACAAGTAAACTGTTATTGTTTGAAACTTAAATAACATTGTATTTTTTTTTTATTTATATCCTATCACATTGTTTTTTATTGAAGCACGACATGTGACTTTGTATCTACATGGTGGTGAGCAGACCTACAAAGTCATTGAATGGGGTCAATTAATAATAATGCTTAAACAATATTGATCGCTCCCACAATGCCGGCTATTTTTTTTTTTTCAAATCATAAAAAAAAAAAAATAACCACAACAGAAAAAAAAATGATAATGACGAATTGCATTAATAATAATAATATGTCGGACAATTTACACAAACTAAGCTGTTTAGGCTTGTACTATGTGTATCAGAAGCAATGATATGATTATATTTTAATATACTCGTTGCCTTATATTTATTTTAATTATATTTCATCATATTTTTTTTAATATTTAGTGTTTTTAATTGATAGTACAACAATGTATTGATAGATCTCAGTCATAGATTTTGTAGGTCTGCTCACCACCATGTAGATACAAAGTCACATGTGGTGCCCTTTTAGTCTCAAGTCTTTCAGTAAAAAAATATGATTTCACATCAGGTCGTTTCTAACGCTGGTATTTCAGCGTTAGTAACGATCACCAAGGACTACTAAGCTTAATAACACAAGAAAAGTTGTTAATAACACAGAATTTCATCAAGATTACAAAAGTAGACTAATACAAATAGACTGCCCATACAGATGCAAAAATCGTCTAGTACCCTTTTGATTTTAGTCACCGATTTTTTGGACACTAATGTCTAGTGTATATAGATTTCTTGTCGAAATGATAGTCTCCTTCCATAGTGCGGTTACGAAACTGGCGATTAATTTGACGATAAAGCAGCAAGGATATTAAAATAGACTCGTAATCCAAATACGTCTTTGTCGCTAACCATTTCGTAACCGCATCATTTAGCCGGTAAAGTGGATCCGGTAAAGCGATCAATGTTGTTAAACAACAATGTAATGACGACTTATCATCAGGTAAATATAAAGTCACATGCCGTGCTCCAATAAAAAAAACAGCTTTTGCACTTCCAGTATTACTTACTCAATTACTGTTTGTTGCAGAATTAAAATAATGTTTTCGTCGGTAATTGTATTAATTAATCTTTCTGTGAAGGGTATTTTTTTTTAATCAGAAAAAAAAACATAAATATAATAAATGAAGTACGTTTATATGGGCGTCAAGACGACAATAGAGCCTTAATAAAATTGACAAATTGTATACCAGCTTTCGTAGCTCGGCTCTCAAGATGGTCAAGTTATAAAAAATAGTATTAAAACATATTCCGATCAGACAAAACAAGTATAAACAAATACTAAAAGGATTTTTAGTACCTTGGATAAATAGAAAACTGACACGTATATCTATATATTTTTTAGTACCAAACAAAAATGGTTAAATCAGTGGGCTGACCCAGATGTTTATTGACAATTTAAATAAGGACAACACTTATGTCATAGAAAAATAAAAGAAACACATCACACATTATTTTCAAAAGCAATAAACGTCAATCATGTGAAGTGATTCATTTTTATTTCTAACTTGGTCATACACAGGCTGTTTCTAAATAAGTCTTTCCCTCGATTTGAGACTTGACTTTTAAACAGCATTAATTTCAAAATAGGACATTTTAGCATAACAATCATAAACGAATTTTTGACACACACCAAAAATATTTTACTATCACTTGCTATAAAATAAACTGGTACAGTTTTTAATAGGTACCTATGTTTAACACTTCCCTTTTTATATTTATTAATAAACCTCAGTTGATAGAAATATACACTATCAATATCTACATATTTTACAGTGCAACGATGATGATGATGATGATGATGACTGTGTGTATGCTAGATCTGGCTTATCTCAGAAAATAATGAACAAATTTTTATTTTTTTTTTACTGGAGCCCAGCATTCAAGTCGTCCTTGTGCGGTGTTTGGATAGTCTCAATCATAGGTGGTATCTCCTTGTAGGGTGCGTTTGTGAAACGCGCTATTAAATTGACATTAAAGCAGCAGACTAGAAAAATCATAGGTGGTATCTCCTTGTAGGGTGCGTTTGTGAAGCGCGCTATTAAAATGACATTAAAGCAGCAGACTAGAAAATTAATCATTCCATTTTGAAATTGCATCATTTAGTCAGAACAGTGGATGCAATCAATGCTGTTAAATAACAATGTATTGATCATGGATTTTGTAGGTCTACTTACTTCAATTGGGTACAAAAGGTACGTACCTACTCTTATAACACAAATATATTGATCAACCTGTATATGACTAAACACACATTGTGGTATTGTTTGCTCAGTCTCGTCTCCCACACAACTCCGCAGGAAACAATATTTAGCTTTATGGAAAGTCTACTAATGTGGTTATTAATTAATTGTGCAATGATTAAATTTACGCGGCGCGTTCAAATAAAAGTTAGAGGGAAGTTAATACTATTCGAAAATACCGTCTGATAAAGTTAAACTATGCTTTTTGTTATTTGTTGCAATACAATAAATAACTTAATTGTGTTTTATTTTTTAAGTAGTGTCAGGACCACTACTCAAGTCTGCGACTAAAACTGGATCTTAAAAATGCCTTGTAGTTTGACAGAAGCGTGCTACAGAAGCGCCACTGCTATCGGACTTGAGTGGTGGTTCCGAACTTCCGACTCTAAGGCTGAATTCCTATTTGTGACGTTATCACATTCTTCTAAATTTTACTAAAAAGCATTTGCGATTATTTCTTCAATCTATACTAATATAATAAAGAGCTAAACTTTGTGAAACCGAAGCGAATTTATCTAGGAAGGCTATATAAAATCACGCTACAACCAATAGGAGCGGAGCATCAATAAAAAATGTTGGTAAAACGGGGAAAATTTGTCCCTATTGAGAGCTTCCGTTGCGCAGATCAGCTAGTTTATTATAACTAATTATAAGGACATTGAGCCTAAAAGCACAGAAAATACAAAAGCCACTCTAAAAGCGCCCAATATGTATATATGTACCATCACGTATAGTATCACATGTTTACTAGACCTCACTCCTAGTGATTTCATCCAAGATTTATTCTAGAATAAAGAAATATAAAAAAAAAACACAAAATAAGGTTTTCGTTAATAAAAACATTACGTAAGTCTAAATAATCAATTCCTAAAAAGGGTAAGAAGAAAATGGAATGAAACTTATTTATAAATAGCGACAAGTAACTGGTGTAGTGGGGTATGTGTATTTATTTATTTAAATATTTATTGCATAAAACACAAAGGCGGAGGTTTGACTCAACCAGCCAAATCTTTGGGACAATTAAAGCAGTTAATAAATATCAATATATGACATATATAGGTACATACAAATGGCGAAACGGGACATCGATTTTTATTAAATTTTCAGATTTGCCCAGCGGGTGATTCTATAGAGTTTGGTAGCAATCAAATTTGGTAGCATTTTTTTTTGCTTCCCAGTTTCTTATTATTTTTATTGAGCAAGCAAGGTATATAGGTATCTGCTGAAACTTCGTCACTTGACTGAATCTATCCATCAGGAGTCATGTGGCAATATATGCTGCCCGTGCGAAGCTTATATTATATATTTGGAGTTACCAATAATAATAATAATAATATGTAGGGCAATTTACACATATTGCTCACCATTTACACATCTGGTCACAAACTAAGCTCTAGGCTTTTACTATGCGTATTAGAAACTTCGATATAATACATATTATATTTTATAAACATCCAGACCATGACAAACTGTACAGAAAACGCACCAATCTTTTTTTTTGTCAAGGGTGGGCGAAAAAAAGTATGGTACGAACCCACGACCTTAAAAATAACAGAATACAAGTTACCTCTATTAAAATCAATCACACAGTTTCAATACCTATCATTAAAACACTTAGCCGAGTTACAGCCAATTTTACCCACTGGGTCATTTTCACTAAAGCGGGTGAATAGTTTGTAAATTTACCCAAAATACATTAAGGAAGCCAGTTTTATGACCCTATCCCGGTGACCCAAATAGCCGGCAAACATTGGATCATAAAAACCTTTGGACGGTATTTATGACAGTATTACGTCAATCTTAAAATAGTAACATGTCACGTTTGGTTTAGTACAGTTGAGGGTAATTGAAATATACCTAGCTGCCGAAAGATGTACTATTAAATTATAATGCAATTCATAAAGTTAATTATAAGAAAAAACTTTACTAAAAAAATATAGTTTACTAATATTCTCATAGAAAGTTATATAAAAAGACTACAAAATTATGTTGTATTTTTTTTCGGACATTCCGAAGTTGTAGTAGTAGTATGGGTAAATAAAACCTGAAAAACATCTAAATTGTGGCAGTCGTGAAACAGCAGAAATTTCGCACTATTCCCCACACTACTCTGTCACTCATTCACAAATATGAAGCCAACAGAGATAAATAGTGTCGAATAATTGTCAAAAATTCCTTCTCTTTTGATTAAAAAACAATACTCGTGAATAAAAAATAACGATGTTAAATTAAAATTTAGATTTTAGATGCGACTTAAAAACATTGAAACAGCTGGAGTGTTTCGAATAAAATTTTACATACAGATAGGGTAATTTCTGGTTTAACAATAACATTCCAACAAAAATAAAAAAACACATATTCTGACGGTATTGCAATAGACGATCTTTAATTGAAATAGACGCCGGTTCTAATTTAATTTATAACTAAAACAGTTAATTAAAGAATAAATATTTAACAAAATCAATATTATAACCGTTGATTAAAATCTATTGGAAAAGTTTAGTTGACTTAACAAATTTTGTAACGGTCCGTTTAAAGTTCTCAATCTGAAGAGATTCCAGCAAAACCGATCGACTGAAACTTGACAAAACTTTACAAATCAAATTCCTTAAAGTAATTAACTAATAGGGTCTTAGTTTGGGTTGCACCACTCTAACAAGTAATTATACTAAAACCCGTTACAGTAAGAATATTTGATATTGTTCCACGAGTTTTAAGTCCATTTAGAATAAACGAAAAAGGGTGTCCCGTTCGTTACCCTAAAACTCAAACAAGTCCAATTGGTAATATTTTAATTCATCGCCAAAAATGCGATACCTTATGTAACAATCTAGCCTATAGCCTGGTCAGAAAACATATCTATAATTTAAAAATAAAATCACGTAAATCTTGGCTGTATTTTTGGTAAAAAAATATTTTACGGTTGGCGCCATTTTCCAGAAATTTTCTTTGCGAGTTTAGTTGTGTTTTTATTATTTTATTAAATTGCTTCATTTTTTTGCAACTGTATTAAAAATAGTTGTTCAGTACACGTGCGGAACCGTCATTGCAACTTGTTCCGACTGTCAACCCTCTGCCTTCGGCTGCGCCTCGGCTCGGGTAGACATTTGTCGGTGCTCTTTGCAATGACAGGCTTTCCGCACGTAATGAAATATACTATTTTCTGTCTGTGTCATCTTATATAATACCAAAACTGGTGTACAGATTTCACTGTAGTTTTTTTTATTTGATAGTTTTCCAGTGACGGTTCTTTGATATATTTATACTTATATGAAAGAGCTGAAGAGTTTGTTTGTTTAGTTGAACGCGCTAATCTCAGGAACTTCAAGATAGACTAAAAAATATATTTTAGTGTTGGATAGTTCATTTATCGAGGAAGGTTATAGGCTATATAACATCACGCTACGACGAAAACAGGGGAAAATTTATAGCCTTCCTATATAAATGGGCTATTCAACACAAAAATAATTTTCAAAATCGGTTCAGTATATCCAGAGATTACCCCCTACAACCTCACAAACTTTACCTTTTTACTATATAAGTATAGATTGATGGTAACTATAAAGAAACTACTAACACCTTACTTACCTATTATCTACTAAAAATTAAAACATATATATTTTTTTCTTTTTAAAGTCATTTAGTCTTAGTTCCCATATATATTTTTTTATTTTTTTAAAAATTTCTCGAAAAATAAGTATCCGCAAGATAATATTTTACAGGAACAACGACGATATTAATGTCTATGTAAATTATTTTTTTCATCCAAATCGGGACTGGTAGGTACGGATATAAAAGACGAGCCATAAAATGAAATAATTATGTAAAAATGAGTTAAATATTGTGTTATTATTAAATATATCTTATTATTACCTTCTAAAAAGGACAGCTAATTGTAATGATAAAGACATTGAAATATGAATCCAAAAATAAATCGATATGTAAACAAAAACTTAACATTATGAAAATTTAACCTCTTAACCGTTATTATGCAACAAAAAGCTAAATCTAGTTTAAACAGTTTCACGTGTACCGTCCGCAGCGGGTGTTAATATTTATTATTGTAAGATGCGCTTGTATAAATGGTATGTATAGAGTAAACAGATGTTTCCTACAAAATATCTTGGATACCAAGACACAGTTCCGTCAGAATTTCTACGCTAAGAATACCTGTGAGATACTTGTATGATTGAACGGTGCTTTTGCCTATATACCTATATTGTTTTTTACTCGTATACTTAACTAAATTTTATTTTTCTACTGATTACGCCTTTGGCATTGTATCCAGATTTACACTTAAAACCAATTAGTATGATTTTCTGTACAGTTTGGGTGTTTATGAAGTATTATAATATCTATTGGTATCGTTGTAAGCCTGAAGCCGCCCTAATAAGGCGAAATATAGCAAGTTATTATTATTTTGTGTTTTACTTATGTGATTACTATTGGATTTTTTTTATCCCTGGTTCGAATCCCGGTGTGTACTAATGAGTTTTAAATTAAAAAAAATATGTACATTTGTTTGACAACACCACTATAGTGCCTCGGAGAGCACGTTAACCCTTTTACAACGACCGATCGTTATAAAGATCAAAAAAATGCATTAAAAGTACCCTCAATTTATAAATATTAACGAGCGGAAAACTTTTGCTTAAAGTATACCAATCGTTGCAATGATCATTTGACAGTGTCTTGGCGCATACACAATTATTTTATAATCAAAATTTTAAAGTGCTTTTAAATTTTAATTTGTATTAGCGGAATTTAATTTCACTATGTCTTCAAAACGGTAAGTTTTTACAAATTTGCATGTGTAAAATATATTTTATGCATGTTTTTTTTATAAATTTACAACTTCCCTAATAAAACTATCAAATAAAGTTTGAATTTCGTCCTAGTTTTTCTAAAAAAAAAAAACGATACATTTAATGATCTTTATAACAATCGGTAGTAATTTGGGGATGTATTTACAACTTTCAGTTCTAGATATACTAAACCATTGTTTCTCAATAAAATCATTGACTAATTGGAAAAAATTGATGATGATGCCCCATTTTCAATAAATATACCTAAGCATTACCACCAGATGCTGACATCACCGATGAAAATTCTGGTGATGAGGAGTTTGTAACTTATGGGCCAAGATACCTTCAAACGCCCTTGTATTACTTTGACTGTATATTTGGTGACAATTTTATCGAATTTTTGGTCAAATATACGAATATTTATGCGATTCAAAAGAACAAACTGGGTAATGTGACCAAGAGTGAAATTAAGTGTTTTCTTGCCATACTTCTTTACAGTGTATATATCGTAGTTCCCCGAAGGTTTCTTCTTTATTGAGAAAAATCATCAGACACTAACTTTAGTTTAGTATTATATATAACGCCATGTCGAGGGATAGATTTAAATTTATCATGCCTCACCTCCACTGTTGTGATAATACTCAGATAACTACCGAAAGCGAAAATTTTTTAAAAGTTGAGACTACTATTCGACATGCTGAATGAAATATTCCTGAATTAGGCTCCATTAGAAGAAATGAACAGCATTGGTAAGGTACCATACCATACTATGGAGGAAATAGCTGCAAACAATTTATAAGAGGAAAACCAATAAGATGGGGATATAAGTTCTGGGTTGGCGCGACTAGATTAGGATATGTACCTACTATGGTCTGATCCGTACCAAGGCTATGCAGCAATTATTCCACCGGCTTATAGGCAGTTAGGTCTGGGAGCTGGTGTTAATTTGCGTTTTGATGATCATTTACAATTTCGTCACCCAGGTGCGACTTGTCAACTGTTCTTTGACAATTTATTTTCTTCGATTCCTCTCTTCCAGGAATTGAGTAACAGAAGACTCAAAGCTACCGGGACAATCCTGGAGGACCGTATAAAAAAGTGTCTTTTGCCCGAGAAGTATCACCAGAGGTATCTTGGAAACTCATTAAAAAGAGAAACGCGGTCCTTGTCCTACTCCAAGAAATTATGCTAGAATAGCTATGACAGAATTGATGTAGGGTACAATGACTCTTAACTTTAATGTTCACTTTGTAAAAAAAAATACAATCTTCGCTTGTAAAAAGTGTAAAATCCATTTGCACCCTAAAATATGTTTTGCAACCCAACCATACTTCTATTTAAATATAACAGTTACTTAATTAATAGTAACAACCGTGTTTCTTTAATTTAAAATAGGTTACAATCAATAAACGTGTACTTATATGAACGGCAACCTACCCGCCTGTTACTACTGATCGTTAAAACGACCAACATTTTCCGAGCTTTCCAGAAAACCCAGTTTTTTTTTGCTATTTTTCTGTCTTTACTATATCCATCAAGGTAACATTACCAAAAAAATACAGTAATACGAGACAAAAAATAGTTTCAGTAATAACTGGGTTGCTGTCGGTCCCGGTTTCACTATACCAACTTGTGAAACTGTTTATAGATTGAGTCTATTCAAAACATCGCGACGAGTTAGCCACTTGTTCGGTGTAGACTCATACCATCGGCTCGACGAGGTGGGATTAAAAATCCCTACGCTCTACCGCCTAGACGGCCCCAGGGTTCCCAGCGCGCTGGGAACCCTGGGGCCGTCTAGGCGGGCTCGGACGCCGTAAGGCACCCGTGATGATATGTATATGTAGACTAGTTTTTGGCATAAAAAATAAATATGAATAAAGCGATCTTATAAGTGGTGCCCTAAACTGTAGACGCGAATATTTAATTTAGTTTTGTGTACAATTAAGGTCCAAAAATTAAAGGGTTTAATTTTTTTTTTAAAGTAAATTGACCTTAATAGAAAGGCAATTTACCTTGCCGCTACCTGTACATAATTCTGACCCTTTTTTGATAAAAAAAACATAGTGCTAAATGTATATAAATCTATACCGCGTGGAATGGTGGCAAGAACACTAGCTGCAATAAATAAGTAGGTACCTACTACATATTCTTGAAACTTAATTTTGGATATAAAACAGACCCAGCTGAAAATGTTGCCAACGAAATGTGGTTACCATTGTGGCTTGAAGCTTCTGTTGCCTGCAGCTGTATTTAAGCTGGAAAAATACATAATATTTTATTAATGTTTTTTTCTTAATTAGTACCTAAGTGTGAAATTTAACTGTAGGCTTATAAAATAGGTGTATCATCACGGGTGCCTTACGGCGCCCGAGACCGCCTAGACGGCCCCAGGGTACCCAGCGGAGGGGGTTTAATCCCACCTCGTTGTAGCCGATGGTATGAGTCTACACCGAACAAGTGGCTAGCTCGTTGTGATGTTTTGAATAGACTAATAACCCATCAATAAACAGTTTCACAAGTTGGTATAGTGAAACCGGGACCGACAGCTTTACGTGCTCTCCGAGGCACTATAGTGGTGTTGTCAAACAAATGTACATAATTTTTTTAATTAAAAACATTGGTACACACCGGGATTCGAACCAGGGACCTAAGTGTTTTTAAGTCCAAGGTCTAACCAACTAGGCCACCTCGTAGGTATAAAATAGGTAATTATAATAATATTAAGAACATATTATTACGTAAATGTATGTATGTATTGTATTGACTTTGAATTAAACAAGGCTGAAGGTATGAATAATCCAGAATAAACTACTATTATTTTTTCTGTGAGGATAGGTAACTCCAATAATTAGCAAAAAAATGTTACAGTCGATTATTGGGGTTTAGATAGTTTTTAGGAGATTAGTGTATCGATTCCGTGTCCTTTCAGGGTGCGGTTACGAAATGGGTAGTTGAATAGATAATAAGGCAGAAGTATATTAAAATATACTAATCATATATAATAATATAGTAATCGCATCATTTAGCCGGCATAGTGGGAGCAATTAATGTTGTGAACAATTATTGATTGACCCCATTTATGGTCTTCTCACCACCAGGTAGATACAAAGTCATGTTTTAAGTTCAAGTTCATCGAGAATTATAGTCATGTTTGAAATCTAACCCAAACCAACTAAATTTATGTAAAATCTACAATACGGGTATATATAGGTATCATTATATATAGGTATTATACCTTTGTATAACCTATATAGGTTTTTTGTCATTTAATTTAAAACAAATGGATTAATTTATGTCTAGGCCTGACAAAATTTACTCCTTTATATACCTTAACTACAATATTAAAAAATAAAACATAGAAACACAAGTTTTAAATTACCTTAAAAATTCAATTGTATTTATCATGTAATTATACGAGTTAATTATTACTACCAACTACCACACTGCGTTCCGATTTAAGTAACAAACGATAATTGATTTTACCGGCATCGCAATCGTCTAAATGTAAAGCTCTAATTTCGACAAAAGCGGCGCACGCGCACTTTAATTGGGTCGAATGCTTGAATCTGTGATAATAATAAATAGGTGGTCTTATGTTTAGTATATATGCTAGTAAATACTCGTATACGGGATAGCCGAGGTCCAGAGGGCACAAATAGATAGAGTGGTAAAGTTTTTGTATGTAGGTACCTGTATCATTATTTACTTCAAAAATCAGATATAAACATGTCAAATGTAAAAATCTAAGTTCGACTTTAGACGGCCCGATATAGTGGCCCAGATAGTGGTACAAGCTTGGTCGCCATACGGGTGTGGATACTGGATAGGTAGGTATATTATGTTTGAAGATGACGCCGCGCCGTGATAATTTATACATCATGTGGATTTACAATACAATAAAAAAATATATACTATGGGTATTTTTATTTATTTATAAAATGTGCATAACGACCTACAAACAATACAAGGTTATATATAATCAGTAAAACATTCAGTTACAATCTGGTTTGTAGCCCTAAAGCATACACACTCATCATGTTAACATAAATAGTGAATATAAAGTACAATAAAATAATTAAATTAACAATTATATTTAACCTACAGTAGATTAAAATTAAACATCATACACTAAAAAATAATTAATAAACACCATAAATATATATTTAATTAATATCAATCACATTAAACTATATTAAATTATTTACCCACCTATTACCTATTCATAATGAAATGAAAAGAGCGACATTTATTTATAGCTATAGCAATTTAAAAGACACTTTCTACTGACATAAGCCTATATTTATATAAATTAAATACATATACATACACACATACATATATCAATAAATGGACCTACACACCTATGACCAATGCATGACTCTCCTAAACCTACTGACATCCTTGTCAAAATGTCAACCGAATTATCACCAGCGGACAAATCATTGTAAAGACGGCACATTCTGACAACTGGGTTGTAATATGAGGTATTATTTTTGAAAGTTTGCAAATTAAACACCCTTCTGGAGTTGTCCCTGGCTCTATAACGCGTGTTAAGAGTAAAATCGGACAATAAAGAAGGCGAGTCAATTCTGGAATGGAGAATCCCATGAAGACAAACGAGATGACTATGCCTACGCCTAGATTCAAGAGAGTTTATTTTGAATCTAACTAATCTATCCTCATAAGAACCAATACTCCGACCAAGACCCCCCCTAAAACATAACACCTTCAAGCATTTACGCTGAATCCTTTCAATATTATAGCTATGAATATTATAGATAGGAGCCCACACCACCGCATTATACTCCAAAACACTACGCACCTGTGAGAAATACAAATATTTTAAACTGTTAGGGTCCTTAAATGTTTTGGTTGTTCTGAAAATGAAGCACAATATTTGATTTGCTCTATTAATTATGTAGTCGTAGTGTGAACGAAAATTTAGTTTTTCATCAAATAAAACCCCCAAGTCTCTTGCTTCCCGTTTGCGCTCTAGTACTCGGGAATTTAGTCTGTAATTATGAGTATTCCTGTCAGTTTTCCAAGTAAACGTAACCACAAAACAATTGTTTACGTTAAGTAACATGTGGTTTTTTTCACACCACAGTGCAATGGTATCTAGATCCTTTTGAAGAAGGGCCGCACCACTATCATCCTTAACAGTTTGGAACACTTTTAAGTCATCAGCATACAGTAAACAGGGACATTCAAGACATTCTGCCAAGTCATTAATAAAGAGCACAAACATCAAAGGGCCCAAATGTGATCCCTGGGGAACTCCTGATGTGGTAACCACAGGTGCAGAGAGATGACCTCTTATCGCAACAAGTTGACTTCTATTTGGTAGGTATGATTTCAACCATCTAAGTAAGCTGCCATGGACCCCATAGGCTGATAATTTTTGACAAAGAATTGCGCGATCAACTTTGTCAAACGCTTTGGAAAAATCTGTATACATGGAGTCCACTTGCTCCCTCCTAGCAAATGCACGACATAGGAAATTCTTATACTCAAGAAGATTACAAGTCGTAGACCTGCCCGCTACAAACCCATGTTGCCTAATTGATATTACAGGCCTAAGATGATGATATAGAAACTCATAAACAATTGATTCAAAAATCTTAGTACAATATGACAGAATACTTATTGGCATATAATTTTTGCAAGAAGACTTATCTCCGGCCTTGAAAATAGGAACAACATGTGCTGTTTTCCACAGTGTAAGGAATACACCAGATTGTAAAGATTTGTTGAATAGGATGGATAAGGGTGCGCTAAGTTGCTGACTGCAGTTCACGATAAATGATGGTGGAATTCCATCTGGGCCTGCGCCTTTATTTTTATCAAGCTTTCTCATCACACTTTGACTGCGATCAACTGATATGTTAGACAGTGTGCGTAGACTATTTATGCATAGTATGTTGGAAGGGTGATTATCAGGAGAGGCACAATCAAATACAGAAGCGAAATACTCTGAAAATAGATCACAAACTTCAGCATGGTGAGAAGAGACTTTACCACCATATGTGACTGAATAGTGGAATAGAATGTGTTCCTTTTTTACTTTTTAAAAATCTCCAAATGTGTTTAACATTGCTACATAAAGAATCCTCAACAGAGGATAAAAAAAACTTTATAATTTTCATGTAGCAGTCGTTTGCACCTAGCTCTGAGAAGACTAAAAGTATCATAGTCACGGGGGTTGTTATATTTTTTAAACAATTTGTGAAATTTATTCTTCTCAGATAAGCACTTTCTAAGCGATGGAGAAAACCATACTGGGTACTTATGAGATACATCCCTAGTTCTTGAAGTGTTTGCAGAGATTATATCATATAGCTTACTATAGAAACATTCAACTGCGACATCAACATCACAGGAGGATAGGATCTCACCCCAAGCAATTTTATCCAATACAGATTTAATATTTTCTATTTTACATTTGTTAAAATTTAAGCGTAGTGAAATATTAGGTTTAATATACCTATACATGTCCTCCTGAGCCTGAACCATCTCAACTAACAATGCAGGATGATGCCTATCCATCACAACTAGTGCTTCCTCCTTAGAAACCATTACGTGACTCCGTGATGAGAAAACAAGGTCCAGGAAACGAGAGTTGTAGTTGGGAGTACAATTATACTGGTCTAAACTACAAAGAAACATTGTTTCAAGAAGCAATCGCAATTTAATATCACTTGCCTCACCCGGTGTCATAGCTATCATAGCTAGGGAACATTGAATCTTAGTCCAACTCAGACTGGGGATGTTAAAGTCTCCCAAACATAAAAACCAGTTGTTGTGACTGCTGACCCACAAAAGATTCCTCTGCATATTTTCATAAAAAGCACTTGTCAGTCCTTTGGGGAGATCAGGGGGAAGGTAGCATAGGCATATATTAATAGTTATAGAATTTTTATTAGTATCAGGAAGAATGCTTATCCACAAATCCTCAGCACCACTTTCCCACTCAACCCGCTGTAAAACATTATATTTTTTTAAAATGGCTATTGCAACCCCACCACCTTCAGCCTTGTCAACCGAAGAGCTAGATCGATCCCTCCTAAATATATTATATCTACATCACACCACTCATTATCAAAAATGCCACTATTAAAATTTGTCTCAGTCAAACATATTAGGTCATAGGTGCAGTTTGGGGCATTGATATAAAAATCCTCAAGTTTTGAGCGTATACGGTTGACATTTTGATAGTAAAGTAACATAATAAAAATAATCAGATGCAATGAGTAAAAATAAAATAACAGAATAAGATTTTTTTTTTCTACTAAAATATATATGCACATATAGAATAAGTATAGTAGGCAATTATTAACAATATAATAATATAGGTATTTAATACAAATTGGAAATATCAATAGAATTCTTTAATAACTTTTATTTATGTTATTAAATAAACAAATAAAGTATAGTGATTATTAACAACATGTAGTTAAGTTTATAGGCATGTATATTTATAAAATTAATATCAATAATATATATATTAAATACAAATTGGAGATTTTAACAGACTCCTATAATATATCTTTAGGTAAACATCAAATACAGTTCAATGGTAGAGAAATATATATATATATATAAGATTTCAATAAGACTAAATATTAAATTAAATAATAGTAAGTATCTAACATGTAAAATTGTAATTAAGTTAAATTAATTTGACTAGCGAATCAATATTTTTTATAAGTATGCAATAAGCTCCATCATCCTTGCGCACATACACTTTGCCATACCTGACCCATACAAACTTATAATTCTTCTCTTTGGCAACCTTTCTAGTGGCAGCGTGGAGGGCTTTACAGTCCTGCGACAGATGTTCTGACACATAGATTCTAGTCTGACCATCTATACCAATGTGATTCACATTTAATAAATCCTTGGGGTGTTTTTTATTAAAGCGGTGAGCTGCAGACAGTATTGAGTCCCGTAGGCGTGGCGACGAGAGTGTTACAAGAATGTTTCTTGGACGGTTAGATGCAGTATTCATCTTGGCTATTCTTCGAGAACTAACTATTTGCACAGTTTTTTAATAAATGATACCGTATTCTCATTAATGTTTTCAGGGACAGCCTGTAATTCGAGATTGTGGTTTCGAGATATTTTATCTATGGTTTTAATACGGTTGTTGCAATTAATAATTTTATTTTGTAAATTGTCATTGTGTTTCTCCAAATTCTTTATAATATTATCCTGTTGCTTTATATGCTCTCTTAAGTTCTCATGTTCAGATTTCATCATGTCAGTTGTAGTTATAAATTCATCCTTAACCTCTTCTATAACAGAATTAATCTCGCTGCGAACTAGCTTTCTTATATCTTCTTGTATAGCAGCACGGAAGTCTTTCATGAAAGCTGACAGTTAAGAGTTTAGTCCGCGTTCCGAATTTTTATTTTTACAGGGTTTATGTGATATAAGGTCATAATCGCAAGAATACACGAACCTAAAAGTATAGAACTTAGGACGGTATTCGGGAATATATGTGCAATGTTTTTACAATACATTCGCCTATATAGTATATGTTTGCTACCTTTCATAGATATGTCGGTTCTTTAGTTCTCTTACGAATATCCTGATTTCTGATTTTATCCATAAGAGGAACTCCTAGCATAGCTTTTTCCATAGCTCGCTGAGCGACCATGAGTTTGTGGACCAGCCTAACTGTAAGTGTCCACGTTTCGGCGCCGTATGCCATCACTGGTAAGACGCACTGATTAAAGACGTTTTCCAACACTGCGGTATGGCTGACGTAAGGACGTGGCGTAGCTTCCCGAACGCTGCCCACCCCTACTGCACCCTTCTGTAGGCTTTACTCTCGAAGATGTTCCCATCGACGTTTAGGAATCGGCCCAGGTAGATGTATTCCTGAACTACTTCGAGAGTTATATCGTCCAATACGCTCTCGCAATGACCTAGTCGTTGAATATGAACTTGGTCTTTTCCAGACTCATTCCGAGACCCACCCATCGAGAGGCCCAGTTTAGACTGTACAGAGGACAATATCGTTGGAAAACCGAAGATGTGAGATGCTTCTCCGTTTATATTTATGCCCAGTATTTTCTAATCTAACGCCTTGAAGACGTCTTCAACTGCATTAGTGAACAGCTTCGGTGATATAACATCGCCTTGTCTCACTGCACGGTGCAGTTGAATAAGCCTTGTTTCATCGTTTTGTACTCGGACAGTCATAGTAGCAGATCTATAAAGGTATCTCAACACCTTGATATACCGCGCAAAAGGAACTCCATTACAGTCCAGGTTTCGATAGAGTCAAAGGCCTTCTCATAGGCGAAAACGAAGGCGACACACAGTTGCTGATTTTACTCTTCGGTTTTCTCTATAATCTGCCTCATCGTGGGTCTATGGTGCTGTATCCTCCTTGAAATCCAAGTCTTCGGGTGAGTCGGTTAGTGTTGACCTTCGAAAACAGCTTATAGACGTGGCTCAGAAGCGTGATGGGTCTGTAATTCTTCAATGCATAGTGTTGCCTTTTTAAAAAAACAGGACTACCACACCTCTGTACCAAGCCTTTGGTGTGGTCCCACTCTGTATGATGGAGTTAAACAGGCGCTGCAGTCTTTGCAAGATCGCCACACCTCCTGCTTTCAGGAGCTCAGATGTAACTCCGTCTTCACCGGGAGCTTTTAGATTTTTAAGCTGTTTGAGGGTCAATTTGATCTCCTCTAAACTGACGTCGGGAAGCTCGGATTGGCCGTCAAGGTAGGAATAAACCCACAGCCCTGCAGGTCTCGTGAGACTAGAATTATAGGTTCTCAAGGTGGGCGTGTTTAAGACTTTCAGGGGGGCAGTAGAAGACCCAGAGAAAATTAGGGGGATTTAGATGGACAATGAGGGTGTAGATAGATTAAAAAATATATACTTCAGAAACAGATAAAAAAACACACGCTAAACACGTACCCAGGTAATAATAAAATAAAGTAATGTTAATACTTCTCAATATACCTAATTAAATAGGATAATAGGCATATCCTATCTTACGACTATATAATATTACAGTGCACGTTTAACTATAGTGGCAATAGCTGTTTCTGATGATAATGTAAAAAAAATGGCGGGGCTTAGGAAAGTGGGCGGTGGGCAAAATAAGGTTGAGACTTGAGGACCTATGGTCTTGGGCGCCATAAGGCAATGAATGAATCAACAACACCTTTCTCAAGAATTAAAGTATATATTTTTTTATGTAGGACAATTGACACATATTGCTCTGTCACAGACTAAGCTCTAGGCTTGTACTATGTATACCAGACAACGATAACATATTATATTTGATAAACACCCAGGCCATGACAAAGTATACAGAAAAACGTACCAATATTTGCCATGGGTGGGAATTGAACCCACGACCTCCGGATAAAACGTCAAAGGCGCAACCACTAGTCTACGGAGGCGGTCATAAATATATTATATCTTACAACTTAACTATACACAAATAACAAAGCTAACGTCATAAACACACATTGCAAAGCCAACACAACGGGTCGGAAATTAAGCCTTCCATATACTTGTGTTGTTCGTAGGTCTACAGCCTAAATAACTGGCTGTGTACGGCCCATTACGATTACATCTACAGACGTAGATACCATCACGCCTATATCTAAGGGGTAGGTAGATAATAATTTAGGCACAGGTTAGTTGTGTTATACCTATACATACATGGTGTCATAGAATACCCTATCATGGTGTTTTTTGTCACAGTGACAAAATTTAGATATACAGCAGGATGATTTCGAACTTTGGGCTAATATGAGGTTCTGCTGATCCAATCAAACAACTATTCCCATGGAACCATGTGTCGCAAATGAAAAAAAATTTGGCTTTCCCTTTACACTCTTTCAAAGTCAACCTGTATATAATATTTTAGGTTTATTTTCTTACAATAATCGCATTACCCCTGGAATTTTAAACGCCGAATGAACCCGCGGACAACTTGATTTTATACATTATACTGACAAATAAATATAAAGGGTGAATTTTTCAAGTGTGCCTTCAAGGCCAAATCATAAACTATAAGGAAAAATAAGCTCACTTTACTTTAGTTTGGTATTTAAAATTACTTTCCACCAATTGACCCTTAAGCGACATTATCAGCCGGTGCAATACAAGTGAATTTATTATTTAAAATCAACAGATTCGATTCCCCGTTAGGTTATAAAAAAAATAAAAATCCTATGATGCAGTTTAAGTTTTTATCAAAATCGGCAAGGAGACTCATTTTTTTGAGCATTTTTCGTTATTCCTTGTAAATTAGGATTTGGCCTTGAAGGCACACTTGAAAAAATCACCCTGTATATTATAATATATGAATATGTATAATATAGTAGTAATAAAATAGGTACCTTTAGCAAGTACTATAAATTTAAATGTATACCTATCGCATAACCTCACGTTCGTTTGATGCTGGAATATTACAGGAGACCGACCTGCATAACAACGATGCCTGCATACATACGATACGCTTGTTCTGGGTTCAACATACCAGTTCACATTTAATATAACGTCCAGGTAAGATAGATGCCAAGAATTAAAATGCATTCTTTATTTTCATCTATTAGTTTCGTGCAGAATCATTTGTTTATTTATTTTATGTTTAAATTTACATAAATACCTTAAGAAGCATCTCCATAATATGATCCGAAAAAAAATAATTACATTCGGTCCCAACGAATATACGATCCCGCTGTTTTTTTTATAGTACGTAACTCTGTAAAGTGCTACTATAGATACTCCAACCGGTTTTATTACCACATGCAAAAAAAAAATAGCTAGTGATGTTTTGTTTTTAGTCTGTGGGTTCACCGCTTTTTTCAGGATCTTTTTGCTGCATCGTTTTCTTGTCAGGTAGTTGATGTAGTAGTTCCTCCCAGGATGCGGTTACAAAATGTTAATAGGCAGGCAGTGACAATACAGCGGGGAGGATATAATAGACTCTTAATGCAGATCCGTCTTTGATGATATACAAGGTTTTATTTTAGAGTTCGACCTGTGACCATATATCTACCTGGTTTTAAACCCGAACATGCATGTTTTAAGCCGGCATATATAATACTGGCTAGCTATTATACCTGGACAATAGTGGACAATGCTGTCTCGTTTAAAGGACCAATGTTATAGGAAAAATTCATGCTGGTAAAAAAATCAAATCAAATCATTTATTTCATGTAAATCTTTACAGATATTTATGAATAGTCAAAAAAAAAACAATGTTTAAGACCTCATTAGAGTGCCTTTGGTTAGGCAGCTATTCATTATTAAATGAACGACAAATATTTATTATACCTCGATATCAGATTTAGAACTTAAATTTAGAAATCTTAATATAAAAATTACTACCAAACCGAACACACACTACAAAACCAACTAGTGTAAGACTAGATGGTTAGCTGATTCCATTGACCTGTCAATGGAATCAGCTTTACAGATATTTATGAATAGTCAAAAAAAAAAATGTTTAACAATGAGGTCTTAGAGTGCGTTTGGTTAGGCAGCTATTCATTATTAAAAGAACGACAAATATTTATTATACCTCGATATCAGATTTAGAACTTAAATTTAGAAATCTTAATATGAAAATTACTACCAAACCGAACACACACTACATAACCAACTAGTGTAAGACTAGGTGGTTAGCTGATTCCATTGACCTGTCAATGACGAAAATTTACGTGACGTGACATTATACCAATCATGCGTTTTGTTAGCAATGTTGATCCTTTTTTGAGACAAATTTTATTAACGTTCTAGAAACTGGGCAATAGATCCATAATATTCTTAGGCTGAGTTGCAGCAAAAAGGACCTTCTGTAATTGTAATGATTAAAGTTAAAAATGACGTCGAATATACCAGTTTTATTTTGCAGTTTGATTGAGAGCTGGTACTATTGATGCTACTATTGAAATTACCAATAATCAGGGCTGGGCAGTATGAGACAATGTTCTTAGCAAATCATGGCTTTACCGTGCGGGTGCCGGGTCCATCGCGTGGTTGAAAGGCAGGGGAATGAACTGCAGCGTTCCCGGACTTGAGACCGCGAAGTAGGTTTAAAGGCCTTTTGAACTCTCACCTGCACTGTGTTCACTACCCTCTCTACTCAATCAAATACTATATGATCCTGTTAGCGCCATCCTGAAAACACGCTCCATAAAAGTTCCGACGGCTGTTCTCGGAAGGCCAAGATCCTTCAATAGACGGTGCAAAGCCTTTGCTGGAATTCCTCTTGCACCAACCAACTTCCACTGCATAAAGTTGAGTTTTAAATCCGTTTCTAGCAATTTCGTTTGTGAGATCAAAATATTTGTTCGACTTGATGATGTTATCCTTAGGTATGTTTGTTTCCCACGGAACGGCGAGTTCTATAAGTATTACTTTCTTCAAGTACCGAGAGTACACCAGTATGTCTGGTCTATAGGCTGAAACTGCTAGTTCGTCTGGAATCTTGTAATGTATTTAGAATGTTTCCATGAATATTTTCCAGTCTTGTGCTTTGTCCGAGATTGAGAAAGGTGTACTTTGACTTTTCTTGAGTTGTCCCTCCTTTACAAAAGTAGTTAGTCTTTCATTTGTTGATAATCCTTTTCTGGCTCTAGCAATACTGAGACTTACAGCTTCACGAATAATTTCTAGAACTTTATCATGTCGGTGCGAATAATGAAAGATATTTTGCATTTTAATTACTTGGGATACTATTTCTTTTGGTATTTCAATTAAAGCAAAGCATGTATTTTGCCCAGCCGAGCCGAATAATTATTACTTATATTACACTTGTCAAGGTATTCTTCCGGTTATACTCGGCTAATTTCGAAACGCATTCGAATTACAACTAATATTACAAAATTCTAACAATGTATCATATAAGATATACAACGCTCCATTATTCTGACTGACTTCTAGTAGGATCATAGACGTGAATGTTATGCACAAACCCTCAAGGGATTTTTGATTTATGAGTCAATAAAACAAATCCGACGGAGGTCTTCCTATGTAGGTATAAAACTGCCCATTACTTAAAGACAGGCAGACCTTGCGGGGTCACCTTTTGGACCAGTCTCAAGGTCAACTCGGGGTCTGGGCTTCTCATTATCTTGTTTTTATTATAATCGTCTTCACCAAGTTTTATTTGTTTTCGAAATAGATTCCTGATTTTAGAACCAGGTGGGCGATTCTCGCGCTTTCGACATTCATCTCGATTCGAGGTTTTTAAACGAAAAATGACTTAATACCTATGCCATTTTTGGTTTAAAAATATCGAACATTAAACGAAATAAATATTAAATAATAAATATACAAATATTGAACGAAAAATTACATATTTAGTCATTTTTCGTTTAAAAATCTCGAATCGAGATGAATGTCGAAAGCGCGAGAATCGCCCACCTGTATAAAGTTCTAAAATCAGAAATCTATTGCGAAAAAAAATATAGTCATGCTTTTTGTTTTAGGCATCTATAATAATAAAACTCGACATGGAGGGCTCTGATAAAACCTTTTTGTTTCATTAGGTAATTAAATTACTTACATTTCCTATTTGTTTTGCAAAATTGCTCGCAAACTTTGAGGACAATTTCTGGATTACTTTTTTTTCTAATATTAAGTAAATCGGACCAATAGTTCTCGAGATAGCACTTCATAAACTTGAGCTTCATAAAAGGATTCCTTTTAAAAATTAAAAATAACGGATCATTTATTTATTCGTAACGTTTCTATGGCATTCAGGGTGAGCAATTAATTAATTTCGGTAATAGTGGATGGAAAAGGTGCAATTCTGCAAAGATCAATTGGTTTACTTAACCTCGTGTCCACTGTACCACAAAACTATACGTATTATAATAATAATAAGATAGGTAGTTATTCCGCAGTGGTGAACAGAGGATCTACCATGGGTATGCGCATTGTAGCAACGTAACGTATACGTATACGTATACGTATACGTGAGCAACAACCAATAGGATCGCTTTATTCAATTCTGTTACCAAAAATAAATTGGTTGTTGCCCACGTATACGTATACAAATACGTTACGTTGCTATAATACGCAAACCCATGGTAGAGCTTCAGAGGGCTGGATCATACCTCTACCATAGAATCAAAGAGAAAATGTATACAGTGTTCTATGGGCAGTTGGGCACCATGCCACGCGACACCTGAGAGGATTTAGGCGTTCCTAATATTTTTTAGATTGTAATTTATTATTATGTAAATTTTTGCATTTTTTTTTTATTTTTTTTTTTTCGGTTTGATAACTTTAATATATAACATATAATAAATGAACTAATATATATAATAAAACTAATATTATCTAAAAATAAACAAGTACCTAATTTAGCAAAAAAGAAAAACTACCTAAACAAAAAAAAAAAAAATATATAAAACAAAAAACTTACCTACCTATATTTACAAAACGAATACATCGTCTAGGTCACACCCATGCGGCATGGTGCCCAAAACACTGGCAGCGTTGCCTCTTTGTATTGCAATACTATGTTTTTGGGCAACGTAATTGCCAGCCCTTGGGTCACCTGAGACGAGAAACAGTCTTTTCCTGAGGTCTTTAATAAATAATTTTGTGTCGGACGACCACGGACCCAGTGTTTCGAACGCAAGCGCCGCAAACTCATAATCTGCAGTTATTTGTGAGTATTTGCGGCGCTTGGGTGTCTGAGCGTGGCCGGCCGCAGCTCCAGCCTCACGGCAGGTGCCCTGAATGTGGCACGCCGCTAGTGTATCCACACAAGTGGCGTCCCACACTAGGGCACGTCCCATGAACCATGGTATGAGTGTTTTACCTTTTGCCATCGTCTCTGAACATTCCGGGTGGTTCTAATATTGCCGGGACAGAGGCGGTAGCAAGACTACGACGGATTAACTCATTTATGGTGCTGTGACGGAATATGCGGCCAGCGCTTCTCGAACACGACAGTCCGTGACATCCAAACTGATCCACGATCTTGCCGCACGGGCAGACGTGAGGCTCGCAAATCTTAATACCTAGTCGTAAACCTATTGAAATTTGTAAACTGCTAGAGTCTATAATATTTCCTAAATTTTTGGATGGCAATGCATGTAACCAAAAACCAGATTCTTTTTCAGAGACAGCTATGAGTCGCGCTCGATCAAAGTCATCTGGGCATCGAGTGAGGAGCCTTGATTGTGTCACTTTTAGTCCAGGTTCATCCCATGAACTCTGCTTTCTAGGTTCGATTGGAAACTCTTGGTCTGGGAAGAGAGCACCCCAGGCAGACCTAGCTTCCGGTATATCAACTACCTCACAGTCAGTGTGATTATGATTTAAAATTTTACTAATTAGAGGTAGTGTTCTAAAACCGTATGAAAGAAAAGCTGGTAGTGTTAGACTTGAAATTGATCGTATGCCCAGACCTCCATATTTAATGGGAAGTGTTGCTTGAGCCCATGCCCTGTCGTAAAAATATAAATTTAAAATTTTTGATAATTTTTTTTTTAAAGAATTGTCGACTGAAGATATTACGGGGAATTTCCAAAATGGGCAGCAACGGATTAAATACATTAATTTTGGGGCAAAAAAGCAGAAACGAAGTAAATTTAAAGCCATGTGTGGTTGCAAATCTAGGAAATAGGCGCATTGAGTGCCCTTTTTTATATATTTCTTAGCCAAAAAATACGCATTTAGGGTGTAAATGCATTTTAAAAAACGTTGTGAAAGCGAGCCCTTATTTAGTTACACCCAAGTTATATCTTCTTATATTTCAGCTCTCTGATGACGTCTGACTCCAATAGCCAAGATAAAATTTACCTACTTACAACTTTTATCAAAATCGGTTCTATGGTTTAGTAAACACCCATATTTAGCGCCTTATTTGCCCTTATTATTAAACATATTTTACCAATTAATTCCAATTAGTCCAATAATTAAGCCATGAACCTTAATATAGGGAAACGGGTCACTTAGATCAGAACACGAGACATAGCCATCAGGGTAGGACAAAGAAAAATTAGGCTATCAGATACTAGGCCAGGGAAGGTGTGTCCACGATTGGTCATTAATAAAATTGTATTGATGTCAAATTAGGTATAGATATTATACCGTCGTGAAATACTGTTGTAGACAAACAGACAGATATATACTCGTATTCCCAATTTTTTTTCTGATAAATAGACTACTCTGCCATCTAGTACTATAAACTAGGACTTCTAACTTCACTTATAGAGTTATTAGAAGAAAAGCTAATAGAGGGCGTCTGTGTATTAGTAGATAACAAGCAATGACAAAATTCGTGAGGAGTGACTGGAACCTGGTTGGCTCAGTGGTTGAGTGTCTTGACGCGAAAGCAAGGTTCGTGGGATCGAGTTCCGCCCACCAGCATTTTGTTCATTGCATTTTATCTTTAAAAAATATATATTTAATTCCTATACCTATATCTTTCTAGGTTCATAATTATGAAGAAAATAACAAAGAAATATTAGGTTTTATCAGAGAAGGTTTGTCGGCGATAATATAATAACGTAGGTATTATTGTATTCATGCCATATTAGGTACCGCCGTGAAAAAGACAGACAGGCGGGCACAGATAGGCCAAATTTGGGGACTAAGCATAATTCATTCCGGCAGTAAGGTAAAAAAATAAGCACAACATCCAAACAAGTTTATCTCCAGGGAAGTTTTGGCCCTTAACGGCTTTAATAATAATTGTTTTCCAATTATGTCTGTACAAACAGACAGTATTAGTAATAATGTGCCGTTTAAATAATAGCGAAAATAAATGCAAACACTGGCTACCCATGGTTGCATAGTCAGTCGTGAAAGTTCATAAATTAACATTATAAACAGAATCCACAGATAAATTAAAACAGGTCAGGTTTAAAAGGAGTTCGTAAATAAAGGTCTGTTATTTTTGTGAGTAAAAAATGTTGGTTTTCCGCAGTATTTTCAGGAAGGCGACTTAATTTATTGCACAAAATACCAAAAATTTTCCTCTAAATAAGTTTATGAAATACCATTTCGAATTGCTACTAAATAAAGATTTATATATTTGTGGATTCTGTTTTTTTTACTGCACACACTTAGCACAGCATGTGAATTCCATGTGATCGATATTATTTAAATGGTACGAAATGGGCTACAGCCCGTTTCGTAAACGCACCCTGAAACGAGACTACCACCTCCACAACAAATTGATGCAACCGGTGAACCCACCAAATGAAACCATGAAACCGAAACATAATTAGTTTACTAGACAGTTTTTGCATAATATGTATAGGCTAGCAAAGTTATAAATACTATTCAAGCCACTAATATACCATATGATATGTACAATAAATATAATTGATAATAATTTATAACCTACTTTGAATAAAAATATTTAATACAAAATTTATTTGTACATTCGTTTAACAACACCACTACCTAGTCTTGCCATAAATATTGTAACAAAAAAAATCCTATTGCAAATAACATTTATTACTTTTACAGTGTGTTAGTTTAATACATAATTATAAAACAATTAAAAATATAAAAAGCTTTATCGAAGGATCTCCATTGGCTGCAATACAGTCCTTTAAACGTTGAGGCTAGTTATCAATAGAAGCACGCACTCTTTCTATGGGAAAATTAATCACTGCCAATCGTATGGATTGTTTTAGGGACTCCAAATTATCATGGCGTTTAGAGCAAGCCGTACTATCTAAAACTGATCATAAATCATAATCCAGCGGATTAAGATGGGACTAGACGATAGGCAGTTTTCAGCTCTGATGAAGTCCGAAACATTCGCTTCCAACCAAGACTGCGTGGACCGAGCTTTATGACTTGGCGCCGAGTCTAGCTGGAAGGACCATACTTGGTTATTGAACATAGTGTTGTTAAGGGGCTTAACTACCTTCTCAAGAATGGTATCTTGATACACTTGTGCCGATGTTTTGATTTTTTCACAAAAACATGGCTCGGTCACTCCTTCATAGCTAACACCCCACTAAACCATCACTGAAGTCGGATAATGCCCACATTGCACTCGACTAATTAGGGAGCTTCCTTAGAGCTTTGAGCATAAATACGGTAATTTTGTTTCTCAATAATCTCATCCGTAAACCATTTTTTTCTGTGGCCTCCCTTTGTGTACCTTTTCAGTAGTTGTTTCGATTTTACCATCCTAATCTTTTTTAAATTATCAGTTAAGAAATGACCAGTGCGTCTCTTTTAAAATACGAGTCAAGTCCTAAGTCATATTTTAAAATATGCGACATGGTTCTAGGTGCTATATGTATTGCTGCCAAAATGAGAAAACACAATGAACAATAGTATAAAAATGACAGATTCCAAATTCAAATGTTATATTTTTATTATTTTTAATTGTATTTATGGCCAGACTATGTATAGTGCCTCGGAGAGGTTAAGCTGTCGGTCCCAGTTTCACTATACCAACTTCTGTTTTTAGATGGGTTATTTAGTCTATCCAAACATCGCGACGAGCTAGCCACTTGTTCGGTGTAGACTCATACCATCGGCTAAGACGAGGTGGGATTAAAAACCCCTCAGCTGGGTACCCTGAGGCGGTCTCGGGCGCCGTGATTATATATATATATATATATATTATTTATTTAGATTAGTAAGTAGATATACTTTTATATTCTATGTTGACTGCCTACCAGTTTTTTTAAATATATTTAGCTAAAAAAGTATAATACCCTAATATCAATTTATCAAAGGAAATTGCTCATAATATACGATGAATATTAATAATCAAGGCACCCTATAATATTACGAAAATTTATCACCTCAATTATTAAAAGGGTCTTTAGGTACAGATCAACCTTGAGCATTTGATTATAAACGTATAAAAATGTTTAAAAATCATTGATTCCTTTAGTTCTAAACATAAATTTACTTTAGGTATATTTATGAAAAAAAACTTTTTCATATACCTATAACTAATATGTCCTAATAAAATTTATGGACAATTTGAAGAGGTACCAAACACCCGGCCCTAAGGCCCAAGGCTCGTATTTCGATGGTTAATATAATTTATGGGCATTGTAATAATTATAATATAAATGTAACTTTGTTCTAAAATAAATTAATGTATAGTAAAATTTAATTATTAGTTCATTTTAGCTTAGCTGATTTTTACTTTTACGAGTGGTTTAACCGCTACCACGTAAGTTAATAAGATAATTATAAATGACTCAATTTTTTTTTTATATTAAAAAAAAATTGAGTCTCTGTTTCAAATTGTCCATTCAGAGCTGATATCTAGGTTTTGCTTCAGTTACCAAGCCGTTAATCACATTGTATCATCAAATTTTTTCAAAATCAAATCATACTCTTAGTCATTGCGCTATCTAACTGCAGTGTGATATATTTTTACATATCTTCACGGGTGCCTTACGGAGCCCGAGACCGCCTAGGCGGCCCCAGGGTACCCAGCGGAGGGGTTTTAGTCCCACCTCGTCGTAGCCGATGGTATGAGTCTACACCGAACAAGTGGCTAGCTCGTCGCGATGTTTTGAATAGACTCAATAAACAGTTCCACAAGTTGGTATAGTGAAACCGGGACCGACAGCTTAACGTGCTCTCCGAGGCACTATAGTGGTGTTGTCAAACAAATGTACATATTTTTTTTTATTAAAAACTCATTGGTACACACTGGGATTCGAACCAGGGACCTGTACCCCTAGTGTGAGTTTTCTAACTAATACTTTGCGTTTGAGTTAACTAAAATTTGTATGGGAAATGTTTCAGCGCTCCAAGCGGAAATTTTGAGAACTAGAATTGCGGTCGTGTGGTTGGTTAAAATGTTAACGCAGTAGTATAGTTAACACAAAAGTAAACGTTAAAAAAACTCACACTAGGGCTACTGAGTGTTTTTAAGTCCAAGGTCTAACCAACTCGGCCACCACGTATATGATATATTTTTCTATAAATATATTTTATCTACACCAAAAATAACAAAAGAACAACCAATAAACTAAGATTAATTAGTTACACGTCTCGCTCAGATCTGACGAACCGTCATTGTGCCAAATATTCCGATATTTCAGGAATTTGTTTGAGAAATCTAACAACAGGAAATTTCTTCTGTGCTCAAACAAGCATCGTAAAAAATATATTCAAAGAACAAATGTTATTCGAAAATATTTTTATTACAAAAAAACTCTTTTCAATTCCATACGTTTTTGTGACAAAAAATATTATAATAATTCTATATCAATATTTACTTTCTATAATCTTGGGTATATTTAACAAATTCCCATTGCGATTTTGCCTTAGATTAACTAGGTAATAACCATGATAATTAGTCTTTCGACAATCTACAGTGTCCCTATAATTCCTATACCTATTATCTTTCTAGGTTTTTAATTTCTTAATTATGAAGAAAATAACAAAATATGTCTTTGTTATTTTCTTAAAAGTAAAAGCGGCTATGCAATTTTTCTTATTTTATTGGAGCAAGACATGTGATTTTGTATCTACCTGGTGGTGAGCAGACCTACAAAGTCCATGAAAGGGGTCAATCAATAATAGTTCTTAAACAATATTGATCGCTCCCACTATGCTGGCTAAATGATATGATTACAAAATGGGGGCGACAATGACGAATTGCATTACGAGTATATTTTAATATACTCGCTGCCTCATCGTCAATTCAACTAGCCATTTCGTAATCGCACCCTGAAAGGAGACTATACCCCCTCGACAAGAAATCGATGCAGTAGTCTCCAGAAAACCGGTGAACCCACAAACCAAAACTGAAACATGACTAGGTCACTTGACTTGGTTTTAACTGGATAACAAGGTTAAGCAGATGACAAAAAAGCTGGACCTGGGATGGGTGACCGCTTCTCTTCCGCTTCTTCGAATCTTTGACCATTTTTTTACCACGTAGGTACCACAGATGATTTCTTATGTGAATTAGTTTAGAGGTCATACTTTTAAAGTCATCTTTTAGTAATAGTCATTAATAAAATAAGGTTTTATTGTATTGATGCCGGACAGACGGACACAGATAGGTACCGAGATTAGGGGACTCAGCATTATATTTACCTATTATAAATTCGGTCACTAAAGTAATAAATAAAACAGGAACAACACCCAAACAAGTTTACCTCCAGTATTATAGCAATATTATGCGAAAATATTTTTATTACAAAAAAAAAACTCTTTTCAATTCCATACGGTTTTGTGAGAAAAAATATTATAATAATTCTATATCAACATTTACTTTCTATAATATCTTGGGTAGAAGAGGCCTTACCTAAGTGATCGAATGGAACCTTCCATTTCGATGATTGATACATCAATTCGTAGCAAAATGAATTTGCTAGAAATTTCATTTTTTTGGGGATGAATTCACCATTTGAGTCCAGGTGCGAGCCCTTTGCCTTATAAATGGGACATTCTTCTATTTCCAGAATTTCTTATAAAAATATTTATGGATACCTACCACTAGGTACCTACTATGTAATAATTTGGTTTTAAATTATGTTTTTTCGAATAAGGTTTTCTTTATTAATATTAGATATTAAATATTATTATTAGAACGTATTTCACGCACAATCAAGTGATTTAAGTAAAAATATATTAATAGTCATTTGTAAAAAATAGACTACGAAAATCCAACCAAACGAACGAAATGGATAGTCTTTAATCTCTTATTTTTAACGTTTTGGTTAAAATGGTGTTTTTTTATGTTTTATTGGAGCATGAATGTGACCTTGTATTTTATTTGTAACCTGATGGTAAGCAGACCTACAAAGTCCACGAATGGAGGCGATCAACTCATTGTTATCTATTTACTGTCAAATATGATTTTCATTGCTAAGAAAGAGACGAAACAATATTAAAAAAAAAACCCATCGATCAACAACACAACAAAAACCCCAATAAAGTTTTTATGAACACTTAAGGGGGTGAAACTACAGGCTTCTTAGATATTTAAAATATGTTTGTGTTTTAAGAGTTTTAAAATACACCAGATAGAAAAAAGTAAAAAAAAAATGTATTTTTAAAATACTTTTAAAAATCAGTAAATACAGTTTCTAATTCAGTTTTTGTAAATACTGTAACCTTCTCTATTGTAGAGTAAGGCTACTACTGGCCATAAATATTGTTAGTTTTCTCATTTGAGTATTTATGACATTTGTGAGGGAAATAGAACAAATCGAAGGAACAAAAGATTCGAAAGAGAGATCAATGAAAGTTCGTATGTATTTGATAATCGCTCGTATCGTAATCCTTTCTTAGCAGATGCCTACATCATAACATCTACCTGCATGCCAAATTTCAGCCCGATCCGTCCAGTGGTTTGGGCTGTGCGTTAATAGATCACTATGTCAGTCAGTCAGTCATTCACCTTTGAGTTATATATATTTAGAAGAAATATACATACAGACGCAACCTTGTCATGTTTCGGTTTTAGTTTTTGGGTTCACGGGTTTTCAGGAGACTACTGCATTGTTTTTTTGTGGTAGTCTCCTTTCAGGGTGCGTTTATGAAACGGGCGATTGATTTGACGATAAAGCAGCGACGATATTATAAAAATAGACTCGTAATGTAATGCAAATTCGTCTTTGTTACCACTTATTTCGTAACCGCATCGTTTATCCAGCATAGTGAACTATCAGTATGCCCCCGTAACAAATCAGTGTAACCCCATTTATGGGCTTTGTAGGTCTGCGTAACATCAGCTGTAAGTAGTAGTCTGCTATATAAAAAAATATTCTATTAATATCCGTTATTTTTTTTAACCTATAGGTATAAAAAACATGACGAGTCCAAATTCTAAAGTACAGAATTCGGGTAAAGTTATATTTTTAATGAAAATGTTCTGGATATAAAGTAAAATCATTTTATTATGGTACTTACAGATAATTTGAATGGCATAACAGTAAATCACTCATTCATTGTTCAAACAGACACAAATGCGTACAATACACGCGAAGAAAATTTATGAAAATTTATGTAAATGGGTTTATTGCTTCCATAGGTAAATTTTTGGTACGGTCGGCAAAAAATGTCATCAAAGATTGTTTGTGTAAACAAATTGGTGTCCATTTTAGACTTATTAATAGAGTAACGAAATTCAATACCGCAATACCTACGTTTTAAAAACCAAAAAAAAAAAAAGTTCACTGGTGTGATCACTATCTCAAACAGTACCTATAAAAATACTATCTAGGTATTTTTATGCGTTTGCGCATTTTTTTTAGGCAGACTGATTGATTTTAATGCTGTATGTTTTAATGCTGTAACCTACCCTGAAGTTTTCATAATCGCGTCTTTTTTAACAATGAGCTTAAAATTATAGACTCCTCAATTAGCTTAATAAATTATTAGAAGTAGAAAGTACTAACCCAGTTATTGTCCAAAACACCTATATAGGTTATTTACTTAGTGCAAAAATATTTTTACGCTTTTTTTGTATCATATTATATGCTATGAATTATGATCACCCTAATCTCATTCAAAAGATCCTTTTTAAACATTTTTCACCGTTATTCTGTATCTAAATAACAATCTGTATTTATAAGGTTTTGTTAAAAATTTTATATAAAAAGGTTTAAAAAAAAATAGATGTTAATCGGAAAATAAATCTTACATTAATTGATAAAGTGCAAAAGTTAAAAATTTTGTCAAAGAAGTTAAGTATGATTGTATGGCAGCATTGCCGTCTAGAGGAACCCTAGGTAGGTACTCGTAAGTACATTTTTTTATGATATAGGCACACCTAGGTATTGTGGGCATGAATATGGTATTTTAGTTATATTTAGTTTTAGCAGTACCTAACTAGGTATACACAATCTCATTGCGCTGTCTATTATTTTAATAACGCTTGTGAAGTACAGTCGGCAAACTTTTAACGTCACTTCCTGGAGCTTGTTTGTTTTTAATTTCCGACACCGGAAGAGTCATAAAGCAAACAAGCTGCTATATATATATGCTACATACGAGGCAACATCTTTCTGGGAATTATTTCCGAAACAGCTGTTCCTAATTCGTACAGCAATAAAACACAGAGAACAGTGAAATGGCTCACTTAATTTTAAAGGAGCTAAAGAAGTACGGTAATTGTAGTAGGGTAATTACATACTCCCTGATTATGATTATATTGCCTTATCCATAAAAATCTATTAGAGTCCTTTAAGAACTATTCAGTTAAAATAGGTTTACCTAGGTATCTCCTTGAACCTCCTAAAGAAACATTGAATCTTTGCATAGTTACATGCACTTTGTTCGATTATTCCCATACGCCACCACTGGTGGCAGTCGACACGAATTTTATTCCAATCGCCACCAATGGTGGCATTTACTTCTTCTATGTGAATTTTAGTATATTTACAAATAAATGTAGGTTCTTATATAATAATATGTTTGTTTTATTTTCCTCTACTAGTTATTAACAAATAATTAAGATAAAGCTTTTTCGATTAAATAAATTTAAACCATTTATTTATTTAAGAGATATAGGTTAAATAGATAAATTAAATAGAAGTTGTTGATATATTTTTCTGTTTTTTCTTGTTAAATTTAATAATTATATGTAATTTTGAAAATTCTGTGATTAATGTGATATAAAAGGTTATAATCATTGATATATATAACTAGAACTAAGTAACGACTCCCTAGTTATCAAATTAATTACAGGAAATAATTAGATTATCTGTAATAAAAGTTGATAATAAGTATTTAGAGACGTGTTTGGTTTATGAAAAGTAGAGCAGAGTAATATTAAAGTTATTTTTTGATAAAGACTTCCTATTAGTCGATTTAGCAGCCAATGGTCAGCTTAATGAATAATTAACTTTACAAAAACTGGGCATAACACTGTTGATTTTCTTAATCATATTTTTATACCTAGGTTTATACTGAGTTGATTTTATATTTGTTCCTTTTATAATGTGAAAAATAACTGATTTATTGTGTAGAACATGCTACGTTACTTTAATAATGTACCATATATACCATAATATTAAAATCCCATCTCGTCTTAACCGATGAGGTGGGTTCCCTCGGACACCCGTTATATTTATTTGTAAATATACCAAAATACACATAGAGGAAGTAGTACAGTGGTGGCGTTTAAATATGGCGATGACAGCGTAAATCTCAGATTTATTGAAATAAACTGTAAAACCTTTCTTTGATGGCTATCATCAAATTACACATATACATATCAACACAGCTGCCTTACGGCTTCAGGGTACCCAGCGAAAAGATTTTCAAAATGGATTTGATAGGTGACAGCGTACCTTACGCCTACTGTCACTGTAAAAATGCATACATAGTTAGCTAAGGGGACGCGACATGTCGCCTCGCCTGCTTTTTTTCTCAGGCTCCAGACTGCGCCGTAATTTCTTTAATTTAGAATAAATTTCATTTGTTTTCTATAAACGTATATTTATAAATACTTTCGATTTTAAACATACATACATACATATCATCACGAGTGCTTTACGGCGCCCGAAACCGCCTAGGCGGCCCCAGGGTACCCAGCGGAGAGGGTTTAGTCCCACCTCGTCGTAGCCGATGTTATGAGTCTACACCGAACAAGTGGCTAGCTTGTCGCGATGTTTTGAATAGACCCATCTATAAACAGTTTCACAAGTTGGTATAGTGAAACCGGGACCGACAGCTTAACGTGCTCTCCGAGGCACTATAGTAGTGTTGTCAAACAAATGTACATATTTTTTTTAATTAAAAACTCATTGGTACACACCGTGATTCGAACCAGGGACCTAAGTGTTTTTAAGTCCAATGTCTAACCAACTCGGCCACCACGTATATAAACGATTTTATATCGAATATTATTTAATTATTTATTCGGAGCGGGAAACACCAATATTTTTAACATTGACAAAACTGGAAAGGAGATGTCTCGGCCGCGGTGAGAATCACGCCAAAATCGCTTTCATCGCAGTTAGAATGCGTTTCGTCTCTTTAAACTACAAGAAAATGAATCAAATCATAACATATTTTCATTAATTATGGATCTCGGCATCCGTCAAATATATTGCTTTCTGCATATTTTTGAGAAACGCGTCCCTCCCATATAAATTAATAAAAAATAAAAATTGATTTATTTCCTTAAAATTAAAAACATTTCTTAGGGTGGGCTCTTCATAAATATAAATAATAAGAAATAATATAAATACAGTTAGGTACGATCTAAATAAATCTAAAAAGTTTACAAAAATTGTTAACCTGAGTTAACAAAGTTATAATACCTGGCTATAAGTATTTTATATTTTAAAGTGAGTAAGTGTCATGGTATTTTATGAACTATGCCATTATTTATTCATTTTAAACATTATTCATTTAATAGCTTACAAATATCAAAAGGTAGCAAAGTATGCAAAAGTAAACAAAACTTAAAACTTTCAACCGTTTAGTTCACTTTTAAATAAATAGAAAATATATAGTCTAGAGATAAGTAGTTGAGTAACCTCTAGAACTTCTCATTACCCTTCAAAATAGCTGAAGTTTTGTTCTCTTAACCAATATCTCGGTATCATTCTTGATTTTCATTGGCGTCACTCTTACAGCGTAGGTATACCTAGTAAGTATACCTTTCTTTTCTAATATAATTTCGCTTAGTGAGTCTAATGTTCGGATTAATAGTCGTTGCTAATCCAGTGCTTAGCACGAGCCATTGCTTAGAACTGTCAAAGTGACAGTTGTTTCTATAATAGTCGGTGCTCCGAGCGGTGGCTCAGGCTAAAGCTTGAGCCGTTGCTCGGCTAAGCATTAGTCACGATATTCCTTTACTTAAGTCATGCTCAGCGTTAGATTCTTTATGTTAGTCTGTTATTTCTTTAGTTTCTGTTGATTACATAATTATTGAATTTCTTGTCGTTTTAAAAATATTATTCCCTAGTTTTCTTTTATTTCTTGTGTATTTTATAATTTAATCATACAAAATCTATGATTTCTTCTGTGCCAGTGCAAATTATAGATTTAATATTATAAAACTTCAACAGTAGAGGGTTACCTAACTCCATGGAAATGCAACTTCTCAATACTTTGAGGTTTTTTACACCAGGATTCCAAGTAATATACATATTTCAGCATTGGCTCGAGGCGTTGCTTGGCTTAGCTGCGTCTATTTACTCGACTATTATAGTGCGAAGTGTTTGCTCGGCTAAGCATCGCTTAAGTATTACTTTCGTGAGCACGACTTGAGTCAGTGCTTAGCCAAGACTATTAATCCGGCAATAAGAAGCTGTATAACTCAACCATGTTTTCTTCCTTTCGAAGCTCGAATTTTGCAACTTTACTATATCTTGGTATACTCTCTGGTATACTCTCTAAGTAGTTTCCAACAATCCTCTACATTTCTACTCACTTCTTCCAGGTTGGATTGGTATAAATCATTTCCACTTTTTTACAGACTTAATTATTAAGGATGTAAAAAAGTGGAAGCTGTTAATCTAGGCAATCTGAGGCTCAACTATGGGTTTGCGCATTGTAAAAACGTATTCATTCACATATACGTGAGCAACAACCAATCTATTTTATCTGTGACCAATAGGGTCGCTTTATTCAATCCTGTTACCAAAAATAAGGCGATCCTATTGGTTGTTGTTCACGTATACGTAAATGAATACGTTACGTTTCTACATTGCGCAAACCCATGGTAGAGCCTCTGTAAATTAGTTAATCTAGTTTTTTTGGGAGTCAGGGCATCACTAATACATACCTACTAGGTAAGTAGGTAATAATATTATGGTTATTTTTGGCCAATTAAATTATTTATATATTTTTTTTAAGTGGTCAATATTTTTCCGATTGTATGCAGAAAAAAATATACCTCCTCACGTTCCCTTGGATCATTAATACTATAGGTAACTAAGAAAATTATGTTGTTATTGTTTATTATTATTAGTTTTAGCTTTTTGCCGCGGGAATTCTTTCGTGAAACGGACAATACCACAGAAGAAATACAATAGTACTTACAAGTAAACCTACAAAGAATAACCAAGAAACTTCATAAGCGCCATCTACTGAAATTATTATGAAATGCACAAAATATTTTTTCAATGCAGATGTATTAGTTACAAAGAGTTACACTAGATGGCTTATTTCGAAGGAATTTACATTTTGTTATGCAAGGACTAAGGTTTTTATGGTTTAGTGTAGAGTTATTAGATTATAGTTATGATCTATTTAAATACAGTATCATGTTGGAATTTGGTATGATGTAGTGTTTATTAGCATCGGTCATTATCTTTATTTGTTACAAAATAGTTTGGGTGATACGCTTTGCCTTTAATATGTAAAAAAAAAGTTTGACGTTTAATGAAATGACAGAAAGAAATAAAAGAAAATTTCCTTTCGGTTTTTTTTTCCGTGTTTTGTCTATTTTATTTTAGAGATAAAATTTATAAGAATTTGAGGTATTATTAACAATTTACTGCTTCACAAATTTTATTTATCTGTGTATACATTTTGCATTATGTTGCGACCAATTGGTATTTTAGGACGTCAAGTATCTGAGAAAACTTTTAAAAAATTTGTTCGAAATAAAGTTATAGAACCACCTTCTTTACTGAACCAAGCTGATCGTTTAAAACTTTATCACAAGGAGACCAAATCTCTTCTTGGCCCTTTGCTGGAAACTAGTAAACAGAAACAACAACGACTTCAAAAGGCCGGTAAGCGCATTAATATCTTGTAGTGATTCATTGTGTAATAATTGCTAACCTTCATACATAAATTCCTACTTTCGAATTTGCTGCATCTAGAACTTATTAAATTTAATTTTGACCTCTACTGTATTTCACGAATTTGTTGTAAGTATACTCTTGTTTACATTGATACGTCAACTTTCATTTCGTCATTATGCGTAGTGGAGGCTCGTGTATGTATGGTATCGTTGCCAATTGTAATCATATGATAAAGCGCCGCGGCGCCAGTCATACGTCCGCGTCTGCATACCGTTTTATATAACTATCTCTGTCTTTTGTAGTTAAAAATAGCTGTCTTGTGCATCAAAACAAGAAAACAACGTCTAATGAGGGTTCAAGTGAGAGTGTGAAGAAAAATGACATTAAGTTGCAAGTGTGTAATAAAGTTTTGAATAATATTAACACTGTTCAATTATTGAAAGACAAAATGTGGCAAAATACAAGGACTTATTTTAATTTAGTGTATTTATCAAATAATACGGTGAGAGGGTTTAAGACTGTGGCTGTTTGTAATGCGGCCAAGAGTGTCCGTGCCCAGCCGGGGTATCAGAGTGAGGATAAGATATTGCAGATCAAACAGCACCAGAATGACTACGCTCAACAGTACCCTTCTGTGACACTAATATTGAATAAAACCATGACGGATGACTCTAGAGCTGCATTGGAAAAATGGAAGCAAGAAAGAATTACCGAGATGGGAGAAGAGGAATTTAACAAGTTTTATGAAGGTAAGACAGTATTTTAAAAATATATTTCTTTTTCCATTCTTTATTCTAAGTATTAGTTTTGATTTTACAAAATTATGAGGTCATTAAGGATAAATCTGCCAAATTACTTTTGACACAGGGTTAGGTGCATGAAGTCATACTTCATGTACATCTAACCCTGAGTAGTAACAACCTTGCTCAAGAACTTCATAAAAAAATTAAGTAGATGTAGGTACTATAACAGTTCAATGATCTGATTGATTGCATTATAGATAAGAAAAAATAGATAAAAAGTATCTTGTAGATTATCATTGTCATAACAACCAACTATTGCCCAATATTGAATAAAAATTAAATAAATTTGAAAATATATTTAATTATCTTTTCCCTATCACTAAATAGATAGTATGAAGCAAGTGACATGTCCTTCTTACAATGTCTGTCTACCTGCCATTTCTTGCTGATCTCATAAAGTATTAAACAGATTTAAATATAATTTTTACTATAGTATGGGCTGATTATCAGGGAAGGTTTATAATGTATAATTATAATAGGTATTTTAGCAGTTATTTATTTTTACATAAACTCAGCACTTGATGGTAAATAAAATAATAAATACCATCATGGGTGCCTATTTGGCTCACGAGAACCGTTTCAAACGGCCTCAGGGTACCCAGCAGCGGAATTAACCCATTCTCTATACTCTATACAATTATGATTTCTAATTGATTATTATTATTACTAATATCTAGTTGTACCTCTTCTTAAACAACTAGTTGCTAGCTAGCTTTTTATTGCAACAATGTTGTTCCACATCACTCTTTTTGGATCTGTGCCACCCTAGACCAAAGACTTTTCTAACATTGTTTATAAATAACTTAATACTTCCTGCTAATATAGTATTAAAGCAACTTAATGGCGTATTGACTATTTTGTTAGTAAAACTAGGTATTCAAATAATTGTGGATTCACAGAACGAACAATACAATTACAAATACCTCAATTCAGTTAATTATAGTTTTTATATAGCAAATGATTTATTGCACTGTCACACTGTATAACATTAACCCCCAGTTTCTAGAAAGTTAATTTAAGTAATATCTATAAAAATAATTTTATTTATCCAGATAAATACAAATATAAAAAGGAAAAGATACACATTTATAAATTAAAAGAAAACAAATAATAATAACTAATTATAAATATAACTAATAATAATAACAAATGAAAAAATAAATCTTATCTATAATATCAGAATATTCCTCCAAATCACTGTTAGTGGCATGGTAACTAATATGCTGGCAGCATTTCTTCTTTGATTTAATATACTAAGTTTTTGTATGAAATAGCTACCAGCTTAAATGTTTCCTGAAATGTCAACAAAACTAAGAGCAATTTCCTTTTAAAAGGCCCAGACCCATTTTTTAAAGTAGCTTTCAAGATATATGATTGGTGAAAGATTTACATCACATGACGTTACACCAATCCTGTGCCTTTTTAATCATAGAATCATTTTATCAGCTTTATAGAAACTAGGTAACTATTTGTTACCAATGCATAACTAGTTCGAGTACCTAACTAATTACAAAAAAATATATATAATATTATGAAGTTTGTCAATATGATTTGTATGAAATGACGTAATTTTTGATCTCAACTCGAACAAGAACTCACAGTATCGGAGTCGGTAGTTACCCCACTGTACTTTGTCCAGGGTTGAGAAAGGTTTACTTTGAGTTTTCTTGAGTTGTCCCTCTTTTACATATACCCTGTAATGGACATGACAATAACTATCATACACATTAAATAAAATGATCATATACTTACTAGTTAAGGCAAACATTTTCAAAATATACAACTTTTACTTATATGAAACAATTTAATGGTAGTATTTCTCGGATAAAAATTAAGTTTAGGTATAATTGCACTCAAATTTTTGATCATTAATTATTACATATAAATAACCCTTTCCTGATAATATCACTCTATTCTCTATTCAATAGTCAGGGTGACCACTTTCTGGAAAACATGGAAAACCGGGAAAAGTCAGGGAATTTTCGGAGACTGGAAAACTCAGGGAGATGTTAGGGAAAATATTTAAAGGACACACACAACTTGCTACTGTAAACCACTGGCAACCTTCGCGGGGCCATTCCATCTAAGTTCAAAATATGCTTATTTTTTGTTGCTCCATATTTTCCGAAAATATTAATAATTGTTCTATTTTCTCAAATACTTTTTTTCCAAAAATCAATTATTAAAACCAAATAATATATTTTTGGGAATTTTTCTTTTCTTTTTGAAGCTCATTAAGGTCAGGGAAAATCTAAAAAAAGTGACTGGAAAACCTGGAAAAGTCAGGGAAATTCGTATGCGAAAAAAAGTGGCCACCCTGAATAGTGAAAACTAAATTGAAATCCATACATTGCTTTCTGAGATTGTCTTGAAATGACTATGCAACTTTTCATTTTATGTAGAAAAAGTATTTTCCATATCACTTTCCTTGTTACTATTTATAATATTTTATCTAAATTTATAGTTATTGGGTGAAGGAAAATATATTTAAATCATGCTTAGCCTTATTAGGTAGGTACATAGTGACATCACAAATAAGTATCTACTACCTAAATTGTGTTTACACTTAAAATTTTCATGATAATATCCTTTAGTCATTCAGGTTTCAGATATTTTCCTATAATAATATTATATAATAATCTGTCTGACATTGTGCAGAAAGGAATTGATCAAGTTATTAACTTTTTAAATGTTAAGTCTATATGTAATATAGACTGCTGTCTTAAGTTATATATATATATATTATTTATGTGTACCGCATCAGTTATGTAGTGGTTCAATTCCCCCTAATGGCAAATCAATATTAGTATGTTTTTCTGTTCAGTTTGTCTGGGTGTTTATTCTAGTAAACATAGTACAAGCCTAGATAGAGCTTATTTTGTGACCAGATAGTAAAATGTTCTACATGTATATTTATTTACCTTATTACCAACATTTTTTTTTTATTTTAACTTAAATCATTAATTGCTCCTGCACTGCAGCACACTAAAGTTTTTGTCACCTAGTATATTTATATTTCATAATCCTACTATCACTGTGTCACAGTGTAAACATTCTATTAGCACTTGTTGCATAACATTGTTTTTGTTCATACTCTTGTTTTTTTTATACTTGAGACTAATATACTAAATTATTGGCTCAAGGTGACTGATGTTATTTCAGAATATTCTGAATAAGATTTATTTTTATACATTCTTAGTGATATATAGGTTTTCAATAATTATTTTATTTTAAGCCATTATTCCTCCAACCTTCTCAATTCCTTCCTGTAGATGCAAACATAAAAATGTGCTAATATATTTTTACCATGGGTGGGAATCAAACCCACAACCTCTGTATACAACACCAAAGACCCAACTACTAGTCTACGGAGTCAATAAATATACTTATTGTGTGATTATCCTGGCTGTGATTTCGTTTTGTATATGTGTTGTATGTTTATATAAATATATCCCATGTTATTATAAGTATTATTTAAGTACATATTATATTCTTTATTATGCAAAATCTTATTAATTTTAGCAGCGTGAATGGCGTAGATTCAAATTACTCTGATCATACTTTAACTTCATTATTAAAATAAATACTAATAATTATATAAATAAGAAACTAAACATAATTTGGTATATAATTTAGCACTTAAACATTCCAGCTCAAATGGCAGTTGGTACCAAGTTCCACAACACCCTAAAGAACTACTTCACTCAGCCTCGTACTCAGCTAAGGATCGAGAAAGATGTTGAAGGTGTATGGAACTCAGTCTCTCATCTCTTGCAACGGATATCCACTCCAAAAGCCATAGAATCCAATGTGGTGCATCCAGTACTCAAGTATAGAGGAGTGTTCGATGCCATAGCAGATTATGAGTAAGTTTTTAATTTATTTAGTAAGTAAAAAGTTTTTTTTTCAGATAAAAGTGGTCACAAGTGTTAATTGTTGTCTTGCTGTCATACTAGGAAAACTTGTGCTATGGTAGCCAGCCCACAGTAGCACCAGTAATATTAAAACGAAATACAGATTAATTTAATAAACATGCAATTCTATTATATATTAAATATCTATTGTAACTACGTATCAAATCTTTCTAGACAAAACTAAAACATACCTACAAACACCTATATTCATACAAACTTATTTACTCCTTGAAGAAGACTAGTTATAAAGAATAAAAATTTTTTTAGCAACAAAAATTAATATGCGTAAAAGAGACAAAACCTAATAACTGTGTTCTTCAAGGACTCAAAGTTTTTAAGAGAAATAAGAGAATTAAACTAAGATATAGTTAATAAAATAAAGTTTTTTTTTTTCATACATAAATTACAGTATCTAGTGTATGTGTCATAAAAATAATTTGTATGTGGTCAAGTTAATTGGACAGTCAAGTCAGACTTTTTTTAATTGTGTCTTAGAATGTTTTTTTTATATAAATGAATCCAATCCAATTTGTGAGTGAATATTATGGATTACCAAACAGTTAACTACTAAGAAATAAGGAACTTCATTGAATGCTATTTACTCGTATAGTTCTCAACACAGTTCAAAGTGCCTTTAAACCTACTTCGCGGTCTGAAGTCCGGGAACGCTGCAGTTCATTCCCCTGCATTCCAACCACGCTATGGACCCGACACCCGCACCTTGAAGCCATGGATAGTTAAGACATTGTCTGTCTTCCTAAGTTTAATATATAAATTATTATTTTTTGCTTATTTTAGTTATGGTATCTTTAAGTTAAAAACAAAAGAGTGTCAGGGGTTCTCACAGTATAGTCTTCCCTATTCATGGATGTGACAGATGTGTTACCTACAGAGTCACATGCTGTGTCATAAAAAAATATACAATGATGAAAATTTGTATGTATATTGTTATCATAAAATACACACTAAAATATTAAAATGTCTAAAATAACTTAAATGCTTAGTCACATGAACATAAGCCAATTGTTCATATAATAAGTTTTAGTGAATGTTTTTTTATCAGTGAAAGGATAAATATAGTTATTATCTAATAACATATCTTTGTTTATGACGTCTTATCGAATTGTCAAAACTGTAGAGTCATTTACCATTATTATCGTAAAATGAACTTTAGTATATCGTTATTAAGCACTATCATGGTTTTTTTTTTATGAGAGCTCGGCATGTGACCTCACATCTACCTGATGGAAAGCAGTATGAAGGTCCAAGAACAAATGCAACCAACAATTACGATCTACGTAACCGTTGATTGCACCTATTATGCCGGCTTAAGATGCCTATACACGCTTCGTTTAAAGGACTCGAGATTATAGGAAGAAGGAAACACGCGAGCAGGTAGAGCATTCCACATTTTAATAGTGCGACAGATATACGAATCACCAAATTTTTTAGTGCGGGTTGGTATATCTGCCACTGGGTTAATCAGTTGTCAATGGATCGTTGATTTGAGTTTATACTTCTTGTAAGTTTATTAAACTACCTTGACCATTATGTTTAAACATTACATTGTAACCCTTTTTTATTTATTAAATATTAATATAACTATCTTTTGTTGAGTCGGCTTCCTCGAATTTTGGAAAACTCTTGTCCAGGGGCCGGAAAACCCGTACCCCGGCTTAAGTGTTTAAATGGTGTACCTCTTACGGCGAATTACCCCGTGAACTTGCTTACTCAATTCAACTGCTATTCTATACATTTAGGTAACCCTTTTGAAAAGAAAACCCCCATGTTTAACAGGTTAGCCTGTAAGACTTACTCTTAAACAGCCAGCAAAACTATCGTACAATTCTTTTTGAACTTTGGAAGAGGGAGAAAGAAAAAAAATAAGTTGATGGTTATTGCAGTTGATTAACATTGAACATTTCGCTGACAAAAAAAAAAGATTTAAGCTAAAATGACTCTTATTATATTACACAGTAATGTCAAAATCGTTTAAACACCTTAAAAACATTACGCGGTTTCCCATTCATGGGTTACACTTTCAAAGGCATTTGATTACCTTATTTTTTAAAGTTTGATAGGGGTAATACTTATTTTGATTTCTATAGGTTAGCGCTTTATAATTGACTTTTGAGGTGCAACGGGTTTGGTAAGCAAACCCTTATTAAAAACCCATTCAAAAACCCCTAATTGTAGGTCCGGTCCCTGCTCTTGTCATATTTTAGTTACATCACTTATTGGTTCTTTGATTACATACCCAATGTCACCTGTGGTCACTTTTAGCTTATATTTTTTCTACAAGCCTTAACCAGTGATAATAACTTAATTATTATGCCTATAAGAATGCTTTCGCCATATATATTTTCTATCATTTTACACACAATGAATTCGGCAATAATACTTAATACTTTCTACATCTTACTTAATACTTAATACATCATATTATATTGTTTTACAAGCCTTAACAAATGGAGCGTATTATCGCAACTTTTTTACACAATTCATTTGGCAAATAACTTACACAAAAAACTATATTAAATACCACTTATTTTTTTATATTAATTGATTTAAAAGAACAATATATTTATTAAAAAAGGTGAATAAAAAAAATCATTTAAATGTCTATTATATCCCAACCCAAACTCGTACCTCTTTGAAAGGCAAGTAATAAGCAACCTTTGTTTAAATAAATTATTAATAATATATAATTATTTTAAATATTATTATAATCAAATGGTGTAGTTTTAGTGTTCCTATGAATATATTTTAAAAAAGGAAACACTATTGTAAGCCTTTTAAACAAAGGAAAGTCCATGAATGTATTCATTAACAACAATGTTAATAATAAATACATTCATGGACTTTGTGGGTCTGCTTACCATTAGGTATACAAAGTCACATGTCATGTTCCAATAATATAATTAGTTACTAATTTATAATTGCGCATATAATTTCTGAACCCAGTACAATTATTATTTATAACCACAGATAATAATTATCATTATGTTTACAATTAAATGTGATAAACGCAGTAACTTTCGTTTCCAAGTGTGCATTAATTATTCTTGCCAGTATATACCAGAAAACTGTACCAAATAATTAAACCTTTGTACCATTCATTCACAATGGGTTGCACCTAAACACAAAACTTATGCCAGACGGCGCTGCTGTAGCATGTTTCTTTTGTATATCATTATTTTCTATGAGAATTGTTTTATTTTAATTATTATTGATAGAGTATTATTTAATAGTTTAAAAGCAGAGTTAAATACTAGGAAAGCATTTGGGTTAGTTTTATTTGTATAGATAAAAAAAGCTTTCAGCAAATTGTTATTTTAAGTAATAAAAAAATGGGATAAAATTGGGGTTTGAACCCTATTATTCATAGTGCGTTCCCCATACATAACTTGTACCTCTACCTAGCACTTAAGTAATTTTCCATTTCTGTTTGTCATAGAAGTATCATAATATTTTTCTGTTTATATTAAAACAATATAAGTTGTCAACCGAAAGATTTTCACGTACCTAGGTACTATTAATATGTTGAATATACAATTGGGAGTTAAAAAAAAAAAATGTAGTGTTAATAAACCCTGTAAAGCCTTGGACTACACTTAAATAAGTATAGGTGCCTTACGGCGCCATAGCGGTCAGGGTACCCAGCCGTGGGGTTTGATTCCAACTCCGTCGTTAGTTCCTACACAGTTTCATAAGTTGCTATAGTGGAAATAGGACAATCGCTTAACATGGACCGTGCTATCCGAGGCAGGATAGTGGTATTGTCAAACAAACTCATTGGTTGGTACACACCAGTGTTTGAACCAAGGGACCTAAACACTATATTGTTTTTTGTCTAATTAACAAGTCACCACGTATATAATATGTATTTACTACTGTTTTAACTTAAAACCAACTCAGATGGCACTTAAAAATTATATCGTAGTTTTATGTAAACCCAAAGTCTGTACCCCTAGTGTGAGTTTTCTAACTATTACTTTGCGTTTGAGTTAACTAAAATTTGTATAGGAAATGGTTCAGCGCTCCAAGCGGAAATTTTGAGAACTAGAAATGGGGTCGTGTGATTGGTCAAAATGTTAACGCAGTAGTATAGTTAACGCGAAAGTAAACGTTAAAAAAACTCGCACTTGGGCTACTGAACCTGAATTCAACGCTGGTAAAGTGTTCCTTTTACCTAAACAATTTTCGTTAAAATACTAATAGAAACCTCATTTAATTTCAGAGATAAACCGACCCTAATCGAATGGAAGAAATCAGACAAACCTCGCAAAAGTATAGCGCTTACCTACGACAATCCTGTGCAGCTAGCGGCCTATTTCGGCGCAGTGTCTAATGATCTTAACTACAAGCATCTTAACGTGAAAGAGGCTCTTTTAGTCATAGCTTACACTGACGGGTCCAAAGCTGACTTCTATCACCTGTCCACTGATAACTTACGCGAACACTGGGCGCAGTGGCTGATCAGACTAGAGGCGTACATCAAGAAACATGGCAAAGACCCTGAGAAGATCCTTAAAGGTGGTAAGAGACTTTTTGAAGAAGATATTGGTAACATACAGTAGGTTGATTTAGAGGCTATTTTGGTTTAAATTTTATAAAGACACTTTGGGTCTCTTCACTTTATTATTCATAATAAAAAAGACATTTTTAGAACTTATAAATTGGTTTAAATTCTAGTTTTGACTGATGGAACAAGTTTATGACATATTTAACCAATTACTTATATGAGATTGTTTTTAAGTTTGAGATAATACAATATTTTGTTTTCTGTTAGATCTTTGTAAAGTTGTCATGCTTACAGAAAACATGACAGTTCTGTCATGTTTAAAAAGTACGGAAATATTAATCTAATACTAAAACAATAAAATGTCTTTGTATTATGGAAATTGGCCAGAAAATATTGTTTTAAAAATAAATAACATTGAATGAGCAAAATTAAATGTTGGGAAACTTACAGCATTAGAATGGTATAACAATACAAGATGCATTTTAAGTTTGTACAGATTAAGTATGACAACTTAGCTTAATTAATTAAAAACAATTAAGTATATAGATCGAAGTGTGTACCTCCACATTTTTTAAGTATGTAAAAAATAACACTATATTATTGTAAAAAAATATTTTAGCAATTTTTAAACACTTGCAATTTATATGTGTTATTTAAACTGTTATTTTATTTGCCAAGAAAAATATATAAACATCTAATTGCAGTTAAATAAAATAACAGTTGTCTTTCCTAATCAAATTGCTTTAGTTCTATTTAAAAAAATATATATATAATTACCTATACGTAAATGATCTGACCAATAAATTATTTTTTGTATTCAGTCACGATAAATTCAGTAGCCTTACCATAAGATTTTGTTACTCATCTATCATTTACTGCATAGGTAAAAAGTGTAGAGGTCCACCAATAGGTTCGCTTAATTTTTTTTCCACAGTACAAATAAACTATTCCTATTGGTTGATCCTAAAGACTTATGGCCTTATTCATAAAAACTTATTGAGGCCTTGGAGAACATTTTAGTTATAGAAGGTTTTCTCTCTTTTACGCATAATCATTTTTGTTGCTAATAAAAGAGACAAAACATTCCACAACTAAAGTGTTTTTCGAGGACACAATAAGTTTTTATGAATACCGGTGTTAAATTGTACAGTAAGTTTGAAAGATTGTTTAATAAAAACTCATGTAGAGCTACTGTTAATTACTCTACATACAATAATTTAATTTTATAAAAAAAAAACGAAACACTTCATTTTGTATATTGTAAAAAAAAAATGTGACTTCATGCTTCAAGTATGTTAGTAAATAATTGTGTAGATTATATATAGTGCCATTTGTTTGTGTCAAAATAATTTCTTGTCACTTATCAAAACTCGTATCTCTAGGTAAGTATTATTATGCAAACCAAACTCTTATTGTAACTAACCAAATAATGTTAATTTTAATTAATTCAATAATTCTTAAAAATAGATTATGCCTAATTCTACTATATCAATGTTATTTTGATCGTGTCTTAATTTTTAGTTTTGCGCTTTTTGTTTAGGAAAACTGTCAAACTTTACTGACACACAATTAAGTTGTTATTGAGACGCTGCTATTATTATTACCCGATTTGATTTTGTAGAATTGGGCGACCACCTAATTGGCCATCGACCGCGCGAAATAACCATAATGCTCGCATCGCATTGTCCATATTAACTCGCAATCAAACTTCGCACGAACCAACCATAATCGCTTTGCATTCATCATAAGAACTCGCGATCACACCTCGCACGAAGTAACGATGGTCGCAACGCATTGTTCGTGCGAACTCGCGATCATCGGGATCATGCCTCGAACCAACTAATGATGATCGTATGGTATTGTCAAATATTAAATATACTTATCTTTATTTTGAGTGTGCAGGGGCCCTACCGGGAAGCCACATGAAATACCGATCGCCGATCGATCGAAAGCGAAAATAAATTGTATGTGATTAGATGTTTCTCGACGATCGAGTTCTATCCATAGACAATATTTCCTAAACAAATTGTTCGTACGATAAAATGTTTATCGCGCGACGTTCTCGCGTAGTTTGTTTAGGCGTGCGATGGCCAATAAGACACCGCCAGTATTTATAAATGGTACTCAAAATTTATATTCAATATATTTTGTCTCTTTAACAAACAAAAATCCACAAAGAATAAAAGAGACGACGCTTATTACGCCAATATTATATCGGACCATAAATTTGGAAGCTTACTGTAATCTTTTGTTGAAAGTAAATGCGTTAATTACTCGTAAAATAAAAATTACTTTTTTTTAATACTTATTAATTATTTCATGTTTTTTTTTTGTTCACAGAATAACACCTAACAACATTGCTTACAACCTATTTATATCGGCCTGAATTTTGATATTTTTTCATGTTCCTAATACTTGTTATATTTAATTTTAATTAAGACCTTTTTTTGTAAAGTTCAGGCCTGGTATAAGATCCCAACACATCACATCATCATAGCATATTCCCGAAGATAAATTAACTAACCCTACTTATAGACGCAATTTTTTTTAACCAAATTCTAATTTTATTGGGGTTTGAAATATTTGTATTTATATTTTTTCCGAAGTATATTTTATGTAGGTTAATGTAATACAAAATATACTTAGTTGTTAATTATATTCAAATATATCTGCAAAATTCACCAAAAAATGTGGCGTTTATAATGGCTCTTAATATACTTTTATAATATAATTTAATTAATATACTTTATTTAAGATTATTAATTAAGTTGTTTAGATCATATAATTAATGAACAGTGGACACCAAAGTATGTTTTATTTTGCTAATTAATTCATAATTAAAAGCAAAACCAAACAGTACGTACTTCACCTATTTTTAATTTTAGATATTTAAATTGTTTTAAATAAACGAGATACAGTGAGAACACTACTTGTTTAAACAAACTGTAGAATTCCGCCAACTTGTGAACTAAAAGGTGTAAACCGTCGTTTTTAATGATTTCACCTTCAGAGTATCACTTTATTAACTTTGGGAAAATTTATCACAATCTAATGACATTTTCAACATGGCGGCCTTCATATTTAGTTCCTATTTTCGCCACTTGGTCTGTTATTAAAAATGTTACTTACACTTTACTCGAATTTGTTTTATCTCTTTTCGCCAAATGTTATTAGGGAGCTATATATAGTAACATTTTTGAAGCCAAATTTTTTTGCAAAATAAAAATTATTTTTATTTTATTTTATTTAATATATCTTTGCTTCATAGCTAATAAACTGTTTAAGTGAACAAATAATATTGAACAATTTAATTACCTAAATGTTTGTAATACTATTTAGTTTAAATGTTTGTTGATGGCGTAAAATATATCTTTAATTTTACTTTTTTTGCTTATATTTTGTAGAAAAGATAGCCTCCAATTAATGTTTCATAAACCTTCTGAAAATTTTAATGGAATAATTGTACTATTAAACAATATTAAAAAAAAAATCTATCTGTTAACTTTAAATCTTTCAACTATTCGACATTATTTTATTATCCTGTATCATTATTTAGTACCTACAAACCATCGTGTTTTCATCGTAGTTTGCCTTATTATATAAATTCTTATTATATTTTAATAAATGTTTAATTTAATTTTGATATTTTTGATTTTTATTAATTATCACTTGTTTCAGAGTATGGAACTTAATTTTACCCCCTGCCGCACCACTTTCAAAGTAAAAGTGTTAGTTTCTTTGATAATTATATTTTATAAATAAGGCTTAAACTGCTCTGTTCGGAAACGTTTCGCTAAAACAGGTATAGTATAAACCTGGTTATAAATGTGTTTTTATCACTTTTGTTCCTTTAGAGTATGACATGGATAAAACAGGTTTAGCTAGCCTTGGTTTATAGAAATGTTTCAAGTTTTTATTTTTTTTTTTTAAGCACGGCATGTGACTTTATATCTACCTGGTGATGAGCAGACCTACAAATTCCATGAATGGGGTCAATCAACAATTTAACAACATCGCTCCCACTGTGCCGGCTAAATGATGCGATTACGAAATGGACGGCGACAAAGACGAATTGCATTACGAGTATAAACAAACTCGCTGCCTTTAACATTTTCACATTATTTATTTTTATATTATTTTAACATTTTCGCTGCATTATGGTCGATTCAACCACCCATTTCGTAACCGCACCCTGAAAGGATACTACCACCCCGGCATGAAACCGATGCACTAATCTACTGAAAACCGGTGAACCCACAGACTAAAATCGAAACATGACTTGACGGTTTTTGCATATGTATGGGCGGTAACGAGACTGGTCTGTCGGCCTAACGAAGTTATAGAGACCTTCCTCCCACCTAAGATATATGTATAATGAAATTATAGTAATAGGTAAACAAAGACAGAGATCTACTAAAAAACTGCGACCCTCCGATGATTTAAAATTATTAATAATATGGTAGTGCCCTAAAATCGTCCACCCAATAATGAGAATAGAAGACAAAAAATATTATAATCTATCAATGCTCAAGAAGTGAAGACAAATGGAGGCATGGAAATGATACGACATTTCGTTCGAAGATAATGATAGTTATTATTAGGTATAATAACTGCGAACGTACCTACTGTAGTACTTTATTTAAGATTATTAATTAAGTTGTTTAGATCATATAATTAATGAACAGTGGACACCAAAGTATGTTTTATTTTGCTAATTAATTTATAATTAAAAGCAAAACCAAACAGTACGTTTAATATTAACACCTATTTTTAATTTGTTTAGATATTTAAATTGTTTTAAATAAACGAGATACAGTGTACACTACTTGTTTAAACAAACTGTAGAATTCCACCAACTTGTGAACTAAAAGGTGTAAACCGTCGTTTTTAATGATTTCACCTTCAGAGTATCGCTTTATTAACTTTGGGAAAATTTATCACAATCTAATGACATTTTCAACATGGCGGCCTTCATATTTAGTTCCTATTTTCGCCACTTGGTCTGTTATTAAAAATGTTACTTACACTTCACTCGAATTTGTTTTATCTCTTTTCGCCAAATGTTATTAGGGAGCTATATATAGTAACCTTTTTGAAGCCAAATTTTTTTGCAAAATAATAATTATTTTTCTTTTATTTAATATATCTTTGCTTCATAGCTAATAAACTGTTTTAGTGAACAGATAATATTGAACAATTTAATTACCTAAATGTTTGTAATACTATTTAGTTTAAATGTTTGTTGATGGCGTAAAATATATCTGTAATTTTACTTTTTTTGCTTATATTTTGTAGAAAAGAGAGCCTCCAATTAATGTTTCATAAACCTTCTGAAAATTTTAATGGAATAATTGTACTATTAAACAATATTAAAAAAAATATATATCTGTTAACTTTAAATCTTTCAACTATTCGTACATTATTTTATTATCCTGTATCATTATTTAGTACCTACAAACCATCATGTTTTCATCGTAGTTTGCCTTATTATCTTAATTCTTATTAAATTTTTATAAATGTTTAATTTAATGTTGATATTTTTGATTTTTATTAATTATCACTTGTTTAAGAGTATGGAACTTAATTTTACCCCCTGCCGCACCACTTTCAAAGTAAAAGTGTTAGTTTCTTTGATAATTATATTTTATAAATAAGGCTTAAACTGCTCTGTTCGGCAACGTTTCGCTAAAACAGGTTTAGTATAAACCTAATAAATGTGTTCTATCACTTTTGTTCCTTTAGTTAGAGTGTTACATGGATAAAACAGGTTTAGCTAGCCTTGGTTTATAGAAATGTTTCTGAATAGTCATTTTTTTTTTGAGCACGGCAGTGACTTTGTTTCTACCTGGTGGTGAGCAGACCTACATAGTCTATGAATGGGGTCAATCAACAATTTAACAACATTGGTCGCTCCCACTGTGCTGGCTAAATGATGCGATTAAGAAATGGACGGCGACAAAGACGAATTGCATTACGATTATATTTTAACATACTCGCCTTATCGTCGATTCAACCATCCACGTCGTAACCGCACGCTGAAATAAGATTACTACCCGACATCGAAGCAGTAATCTACTGAGAACCGGTGAACCCACAGACTAAAACCGAAACATGACGACGGTTTTTGCATCTCCGGTCCTAGCGAAGTTATAGAGGCCCACTTCCCACCTAAGATATATGTATAATGAAATAGGTATAGTAATAGGCAAATAAAAATAGAGATTTACTAAAAACTGCGACCCTCCGATGATTTAAATTATGAGTAATATAGAAGTGCCCTAAACTCGTCTGCCCAATAATGAGAATAGAAGACAAAAAATATATATATCTATCAATGCTCAAGAAGTGAGGACAAAGTATGGTGGCATGGAAATGACATTTCGTTCGAAGAAATTATGATAATAAAATAATTGCGAACGTACCTACTGTAGTATTCAGCGTAGTAGATCCACCAGTCACCTCCAAATTTTACTAAAATTTTACAGCCTTCGTAGACTAGTGGTTGCGCCTTTGGCATATGCGGAGGTCGTGGGTTCGATTCCCACCCATGGCATAAAAATATTTTTACATTTTTACTGTACAGTTTGACATGGTCTGGGGTGTTTATAAAATATAATATGTATTATATCGATGCTTCTGGTACACATAGTAAAAGCCTATAGCTTTGTTTGTGACCACAGCAATATGTGTAAATTGTCCTACATATTATTATTATACTATACTAACATGATATATATTTAAAAAAATAAAAATGTCCTATTGGTGGATCCAACTGTAGTCTTTAGCGACATTAGTCAACTAGGTATAGTTAAGAGAAACTAATTTTAGATCTAAACTAACCTAAAGACGCAATTTCCTATAAATTTTGGTTAAACACGTTACATTTGGTGGTGGGGCGTCCAGTTTTAGATTAGACGATTACTACTTTTTAACTTAAATTGTTACAATTAATTTATGTAACTGAGCCTAAAAGCTTTATACTAATATTATAAAGAGGTAAAGTTTTTGAGGTTGTAGGGGGTAATCTCTGGATCTACTGAACCGATTTTGAAAATTTAGTTTTGGATAGCCCATTTATCGAGGAAGGCTATAGGCTATAACATTACGCTAAGACCAATTGAAGCGGAGCATCAATGAAAAATGTTGGGAAAATTGTTTTTTTTTTGTCTTTGAGAGCATCCGCTACGTGCGCTGCGTAAGCGGTAAAAGTTGCAAAAATGAAGTGCACGTTAGTTTAAAATTAATCCACCGAGAATAACGCTGCTAATCCTCATTCAGGCTTATGCTAAGGTGTAGGGCTAAAATAGAAATAAATAATACCTACAGCTGATTTAGGGTTAATGTAGTTAAATGTAAACAGATGTAAATGAAAACGCTTCCAATTATTACCTACTCCAATATAACATTTAAAACATTTCTGCTTACATCGGAACGTGTTTATGGTCTATGGCGGCCATTTTGATTATCAGTGTCAAATGTTAGAAAATAGTACCTATTAAAATGTGTGATGTTATTAGAGTAATAATTGGGAGCGTTTTTATTTACCTACCTACTTTGACTATACATAGTTTCACGAAAAACCCGCATCGAAGCTTTTTTGAACGATTAGAGGCTCTACCAATAAAGGCATCGCATATGTGGTGCCTCACATGTTGAGGCACCACATATGGGACGTCTTTATTTCAAAAATAAAGCGATCCTATTGGTAGCTCGAAGTATTAACTTATATACCTAGTATACCCAGGCAACATGGTCACGTGAATAATGTCGTCAAACTGTCGTTATTTTTAAAATTTTGACGTCCTTCGCCGTAAATGACTTAATAAAATGTCGTCAATCCCTGCTAAATATCGTCTTACGCCATAAATGACTTGATTGAATGACGTGATTACGCGCCATGTGTCGTCATTCGACTTTAATGACGTGATTAAATGACGTGAATTTACGCTATTTTTCGTCTTACGCCCTAAACGACGTGATCAAATAACGTGACTCTGCGACATTTGTCGTCTTTCGACTTAAATAACGTGATTAAATGACGTGAATTTACGCTATTTTTCGTCTTACGCCCTAAACGACGTGATCAAATAACGTGACTCTGCGATATTTGTCGTCTTTCGACTTAAATAACGTGATTAAATGACGTGAATTTACGCTATTTTTCGTCTTACGCCCTAAACAACGTGATTAAATAACGTGACTCTACGCTTTTTGTCGTCTTTCGACTTAAATGACGTGAATCTACGCTATATTTCGTCTTACGCCCTAAACGACGTTATCAAATAACGTGACTCTGCGCTATTTGTCGTCTTTTGACTTAAATGACGTGATTAAATGACGTGAATCTACGCTATATTTCGTCTTACGCCCTAAACGACGTGATCAAATAACGTGACTTTGCGCCATGTGTCGTCTTTCGACTTAAATGACGTAATTAAATGTCGTGAATCTACGCTATAATTCGTCTTACGCCATAAACGACGTGATCATATAACGTGACTCTGTGCCATGTGTCGCCTTTCAACTTAAATGACGTTTTATTGTTTACTTACATTGTTTTAACTTTTTTAATAGGTATCAATCATAAAATAATTTATTTATTTATTTTAACATAGCTCTGGATACACAAGTCCATCGACAATCATAGAATAAAATAACAATTACTAATAGTTATAAAATTGAAAAGAAAACAAAACATAATACTCTTTCTACGATAAGTACAAAAGAAAACAGTGGATCCATCTTGTATTCTCTCTTCTTGAGTATTCATTGGTTAAAATTATTTTTGCTCTCACTTTTTCTGTGGCGACCATTGATTTATAACATAGTGCGCGTTCGTTTTGGGACATAAATATGTTCAAAACGACCACGATGTATATTTATGCGTTATGAGATTTCAGTGGCAAAAGTGGCGTTGTGATCTGCCACATTGGCCGTTTTTTTGGACCAGAATGCTACCGCGAAACTGTTCACAACGACCCAAGTTGTGATCTTATTTTGACATTTGTGGTTGTTGACAGTTGTTGTTGTTTTAAAGTCGCAGCCAAAAAACGCAAGTTCGCATAATGTCATTATGATCATTGTGAAAATATTTCATTCCCAAAACGATCGGGCCCATATTAGACCTGTGTCGATCATAATAGATCTCTTTCGGAAAATTTTCGCGCTGTTTTTACACACAGTTTTCGGGATTTTTATTTGATTATGACGGTTTGTGTAATGGGTGTCACAATGCATCGGAAAAACAAAATAAATATTTCAATATAACATTCCACCTGTTAGTACTAAGATTATTTTATTATGAAGACGTTAAACGTGAACTATATTAAAACAAAATAAAAATAACGAATCTTCAATAAACGCCATTATATATTAGTGTTGCCGAATTATTAAAAAAATAAATATTGAATTTAAATACATTCTAAATTGGTTAAGCATTTGAAAATTTTCAAATTAGAAAATTATTAGGGTTTCCTGTACTAAATAAATATACATGTGTTCTAGTTCTAATTCCTATTATTGAAAATTCAATGTTACATTACAAATCAAACTGGACAAAATTAATAAAAATAAAAATGCTAAAGTGCTTAAATTCATAATCGTAACACGTCGCGTCGTGTCGTCCAAATTTGAACGCAATAAAAATATTTAGGTATTTTTAATTCGAGTAGATACGTACGGCATGTAACTGTATCATATTGTTATGTGAAATACGTATATTTATATATATATATATATTTATATTAATCGATATACGTGGTGCCCGAGTTGGTTATCCCTTAGACTTAAAAACACATAGGTCCCTGGTTCAAACCCGGTGTGTACCAATGAGTTTTTAAACTAAAAATGTATGTACATTTATTTAACAACACCAGTATAGTGCCTCGGAGAGCACGTTAAGCTGTCGGTCCCAGTTTCACTATACCAACTTGTAAAACTAATAACCCATGTTATTGAGCCTATCCAAACATCTTACTATATAATCTGTGATTTGATTTGATGACAACAGCGACAGCGAGCTTTTTTCCACACAATTAATATTTATTTTTTTGATTGCTTCAAAAATAAAAAATAACATTTTCTTTTTCTCACTCCATAGCAATACTTGGACTTGAAATTCGCGGACCAAATCGTACGACCCTATTATAAATAATCGGGTGTGTTGTCCATAATAAGGAAGTTTCCATGTTTACAAAAATAAAAAATACTTATAAAAATTGTAAGCCAAAAAATATAATATATATGGTTAAAGAATTATTTCAATATCTTGAAAAATTACAAAATGAATAAATTTTAACTGAATTCCGTATTTCATAATTCGTAAAAAAAATCACTTACATACAAATTGGTAATTTTTACATTACTTCTTTGTATAAAAAAGGTTTTTTTTTCATTTGCAACACATTGTTTCATGGGAAAAGTTGTTCGATTTGATCAGCAGAACCTCATATTAGCCTAAAGTACATCCATTCAAAGTCACCCTGCATATAGTATTTAAGTAGTTTGATAACATATCTATTTCTTTTTTTCGAAAAAGTTCTGCACACTAAACATATTTCACTCTCTCAAATGTTAGCTGGTAGAAAATGCCTAAGGCATTAAGCTCGCCTATGTACAAATTTGTGCAATAAATAAATAAATAAAAATGGGAAGCAATCGAACCTTACTTCTAGTCTGGCTGTTTCAACATCAGTTAATTGTCTGATTTTTCTGACTGCATATGCAGCAGAGCTTAATTTATTGGATAAAGTATATATGTGAAATTTCCTTCCATTGTAGTTTGGAATCAACTGTGATCCCTAAAAACACAGTGGAGTCAACAAATTCCAGATCAGTTATTCATTAAATATAATGGATGATAATGAATAGGAGAGAAATGAATATCTGACTTTTATTACGAGATAAATACAGTTACGTATGTATTGGTAATCTATAAAATATAATATAGAACAATACCATGATATTGATCAAAATAATATAGCTATAAAACTTAATAATACAAACTTACCCTGAAACACACCAGAAAGTAATGATAGTTGATGAATGACAAAATACTTTTTAAGAAACGCTATTGTTATGAATTATGTCTGCAGTGATACACGAGCATTCGCATTAAGATAATATGACAATAGACATGAGTGGGTGTACAACGGCCGCGATGTCACGGGCGCAGTAGATCTCGATACGTTTAAAGTTTTTATTATAGTAAATGAAGTTTGTGTATATTTACGGATAGTAAATGAAGTTTTTCGTAGACTGAGTCGGTCGATCACTTTTTGTAACCCGGGTCGGTCTCGACGACCCAGTGAAGTAAACAAACCTCAGTACATCATAAGCCGCATCGATCGCTGCGACCCACCGATCAACTTTTTATGATAATAATTATGTTTATTAATCTACCTATATCATTCGGTATGTATGTTGGTAGCCGCGTTCGTTTTAAATTATGTGCACCTTATGGAAATATTTTTTATAAATATTTATTATTAGACACAAAAATGTTATAATTATCTATTTAATGTTATAATTATCTATTAGATTCTTTGAGGGTAGCCCGAAGACTGTAGACGCGTGTATATGTTACAGTTATCAAAATTAATTTTATTGAATATTATTGTGCAAAAGTGTACTAATTTTGTAGAATAAGCATTCGTATTTACGGCTCTGGATACATGTCCTTTTGAGCCAAATGAATCCCTTTATCTTCAGTAAAATGGCGTTACCCATTTTACTGTTGATTATTTCCTCCTTTACTTGACACTGGCATCACTATACCGTATGTTTGCATACGGACATGTGGCCATTCCTTTTTCTACCCTAGTCCTTTCCATCCTATTATCCTACTTTTACCGTACAATATTAACAAAAAAAATTCTACACTAAACTTGTCATTGGCAAAATTATGATTAATAGCGTAGAAGACCATTTAGGTAAAAAAAAAAATGTCACCAATTTATTTTATTAATTGGAAAATTAGTAATTATTTGTATGTATTGATTTATCCAATGAAGTGTATTAGTGTATAGTTTTATGTAAATAGTAAGAAGTTTTTAATTCACTAATACATGCTGGAAGTGCAAAAGCTCATTTTTATTTTGTACGGGAGACCAATTTTTAACGACGCGCTTTTGGTAACGGATTTTAATCAAAAAATTTTACTTCAAACTTGGCGAGTGCTTACTGCTTCTTGTAATGGATTGATTGATTATAAAAAAAAAACGGTAGGTACTTTATTGGGTAAGTTTGCTATAAATTATTTATTAACTCAAATTAAATTTACTTTTTCGTAAGTAGCGTTTAAGAAGGGGTAAACCTAACATGACCATTTTTATTTCGAGCAAACATTGCCAAAATTATGGTGTTAAAATCACAATAAATATCTACTATTTACAATGATAAAATACTTTATATTATAAAAGAGTTTTATTGAAAAATAAAGCTATTCCGCTTGGATTTATAGTTACTTACTAGTAAAACTAAAAACATCCCAAAGCTATTCTCGGGGACACCAGGATAGGGAAGCAAAAAAAAGGACAGTCCAGTTCAAAACGGGACGTTTGGTCACGTTAGGCAAACCTCAAGAGCTAAGCTTTTTAAAGACTCACCAAATATTTAATCAAACCAAATCCTTTAATAATTTAATATCTACCTAATACATTACTGCATTATAATAAATGACTACTAAAATATGAAGAACCTGCCGAAGACTGGCCTGTTATACAGCTAAGACTTATTGTTTTTGAAACTGGTAAGATTCTATGTAAAGGTATGTAATTAAATTTTAAAACCCCCAATAACATCTGTCTGACACAATGACTTTTTTGTTTATAATGGTTTGGTTGGTAGTCACTCTGTATTCTATTTTTAAAAGTTTTTATACATCCTCTCCATTTTGAATTGAAGTAGTTTTTTCCTTCCTTCAATATTTTACGTAGTCCCAACTGATGAACATAAGATTATTTGTTATATACATATAGATACCTAATATTAATAGTATTATTACCTACATATATTTCTTATTTCAGATGATATTCTACTTGCATGTTAGAAAGCAATGGAAGCAGAAATATCAAGTTATGCAACTGATGGAGGGGAAGTTAACCGGAAATGTAAAAAGACAACAAAGCAGATTGTGTCCAGTGACGATGATGATGATATATTTAACATTCATAAATAAAATAATCACAAATCTATTAAAATATTTAAAAATTTAGGTATGTGCCAAAAATAAAAGTAGTTAATAATTAATTAATAGTTTGAAAGTTTATTACTAGAGCATTTTTTATAGACTATATGAGATATATAGTCTATAAAAGGTCCCAGTTTTACTATACCAACTTGTGAAACTGTTCATAGATGGGTTATTGAGTTAAAAAACCTTATGACTTTGGAATTAAAACTTATTATATAGTACAAATGTGTATTTCTCTTGATAAAAGTTTAATTTGTTTATTTGCAGCCTACAAACATAAATCACTTCAATTGCTGTCTACTTGTGTTGAGCAGTTGTGGAACAAAATAACCTAATTTTAAATTGGTGGACAACAAAATGAGGGTCTTAACATAAATTTGACAAACATTGACTTACCAGTCCTTCACTACATCAAGAAAATTAACTAAAATCATTGGCAACATACTTTGAATGTCACAATAATTTAATTGAACTGGTATGTATGATCAACTGTAAATAATCAAACATATTTTTTAAGTATTGTCTGTCTGTTTATTGTTTGGGTAATGATTATAGATTTATATATTAAAAGAAAAACAAAAATTATGTAAATTTTGTTATTAAATCATGGAATCTATAAAAACAAATGATAATTTTGAATTTAAAAACCTAATGTGAAGTTTGTTACAATAAATAAAAAAAATGAAATTTTATGTTCAAATACCAAAAACTTATGGATTTACCATATTTGATTAAAATCATGTTATCCTATCACATAAAAAAAAATGAAATAAAAACTTTTTGACAAAAAAAAAATTTTTTTAAAGTGACTACAAGAACACAAAAAAATATATAATAATGTATATTTACAAGTGATATTTAGTCCTTATGGATTCTACTTTAGAAGTTGGCACTGCTTAATAAAATAATTAATTGTCATAAAAATAAATATCTGTCATTAGGATGGTATACAAATGTAGGTATATTATAGCTTCAAAAATCACACCTATTATTGATAACTTTATAAAGTAGACTCCAGTAGGACTAAAGATCAATAGTCAATAATATATCAATAATTTTCAAATTTAAACGCAGAAAAATTACTGATACCTTTTCAATAGAATTTGTAGCGTTAGATGGGCAATGAAAGAGTGCAATTATATTGTCACATGTGACACTTGAGTATTTTATGTCTTCCTAATCACTGCATTGCCATAAAAGAGTAGTAGTATATTTAATTTGTTATGTTAATTATATTTTAGTTATAAAATTTGTTATGTTCTATAATTATTCTACCTATATTTTAAGTACTTTCTCAATATAGATGTATTAAAATAATCTATATAGTTTTATTTTTCAGTTTTTATATTGTGCTTTAAAAGCCATATAGACTACTTTTTTTAGTGTTTGGTTTATGAAATGACACTTTCCTCTGGTATCAACTCTGACAGTGCGAAATAAAAACAGCTGCTAGTCTACTAGTTAGGTATGTCAGCTAATTTATGTTCTCCAAAATTAAAGTTTTATTCACAAGCAAAATACTGCAAAAAGTAGTTCGTCAGGACGTCAATATTAACGACATTTTAAACGTATAATGGACGTTAATGTTAACGACATTTATGACGTGACCTAGACGTCAATATTGACGTCATTGACGTAGTTATTGTGACGTAAAATTAGACGTGATTTTGAACGTCAATACTGACGACATTTTAACGTGCCAAGAAACGTTAATTTTATCGTCATTTATGACGTCTATATAAACCCTATTTTAGACGTTATATAGGACGTTCTATTTGACGTCCTTTATGGCGTCAAATAGGACGACACTTAACGGCATAATAGACGCATTTAAGGGACGTCATAATTAAAGACATTTCAGACGTTACAATCACGTCAAGATATAACGTCATTATTGACGCACTAATTTGTGACATCCTCACGTCAAAATAGACGTCGACATTGACGTGATGCGACGTCTTTTGATGTCGAGAAATTCACGTCATTAATCACGTAAGCATGTTGCTTGGGTATACTCGTATATAATTAAAGTATTAAGGTAACGTAAAATAACCGGATATACACACACCGGCAGAGTTAGCGGAACACAAAAAAAAGGAAGAATTAATATATCTTTTTAGTAGCACTGGCTTTTTTTATAATTTTTTACATATAATTTTAAAAAATGTCTTATTTGAAAATGTAAACAGTATTTTTTTTCATTCGTTTGTTTTAATTTTTCATACATTCATCTCTATCGACTGCTTCGAAGTAGATTTTCCGTTTTCTTAAAGTTCATAAATTCCATTTGAAAAACATTGTATTGCAGTTTTATGAGACTTTTGTGTTTTCTTGCTTATTGATAAGTTACGAACATCTAAGTATGCCTGATTTAACGCTATCAGAAATCATCAGGGCAGATGAAATGAGAAGAAATGGTCAATCCTACAGATCGATTGAAACAAGACTTCGTCGATCGTTATCAACGATTCATCGTAGCATCAAACGGTACAGATTGACGAATTCTCTAGTGAGGAGAAGAGGACAAGGCAGGAAAAGGTGTACTTCAAGGAGAGATGACCATTTTCTACAACTTCAAGTTCGTCGGGACACGAGACTTACGGCGGTGCAGGCCCGAAATGCATTGGAGGAGGTTCGAGGAGTAAGAGTGAGTGAGCGGACAGTTCGAAGAAGATTCGAGGAAGTTGGTATAAGCTCATTTATACCCGCCAAAGCACCAAAACTTGGTGTCTCACCACCGCACAAACCGACTATACTTTGCTGAACATCATCATTGGGACTTTGACGAGTGGGGACAGGTTCTCTTTACTGATGAATGTAGAATTCTGTTAAATCAGATTGATGGAAGGCAGCGAGTATGGAGACGCAAAGGAGAGCGTTATTTACAGTCTAATGTTGAAAATACAGTGGCATATGGCGGCGGCTCAATTATGGTCTGGGGAGGGATATGTTTAGGAGCTCGCACGGAGTTAGTGGTAATCGACGGCGGGAATCTGAATGCTGATTGGTATATCAGGGAGATTTTAGAGGATCATGTTGTGCCATTTGCCCCATTTATTGCTAACGACTTCAATTTAATGCAGGATAATGCTCGGGCTCACAGTGCTCGCTCAGTACAGGCATACCTACACCATGTAGGTGTTACGGTGATGGAGTGGCCAGCACGGTCCCCGGATATGAATCCGATTGAACACGTTTGGAACTTGCTAAAGAGGAGTGTCAAATCAAGAATCCTAACAATCTGGGCGAGCTGAAAAACACATTAGTTGAAGAATGGCAGAGGTGGCCCCAAGAATTCATTGACAACATCATTCGCAGCATGCCCAGACGGATGGAAACCTTAATCAGGGCACGGGGGGGAAACACTCGTTATTAAACATTCATTTAATTAATTTTAAACCGTCATAAAATCTAAAATTTACAACTGTTTCTCTGAAAAATGCATTTTGTTTAGTTAAGTTTTTTTTTTCACTAAACTTTAAGTATGGTGTTGCAAATTAATGTCAAAACATAATAATTTAATTGTTGTTTCATGTTTATTTATTATTTGTTTAAAAATAAAGCTTACTATTTTATACTCTCCCTTTTTTTTGTGTTCCGCTAATTCTGCCGGTGTGTGTATTGGAGGTTCCTCACGTATATACGTTACTACGAAGCAAAAACTCATGGTAGAGACACAGTTTTAGGAGTAAAACTTCTTAGGCGGCGATTAGATATTCGATAGTAAACGAGAATTGAGAGTATTTTTCTGAACGATTCTGAAAAAGTAATAAAAATTGAAAAAAAATCAATGCCCTTCACTTTTTTTTTGTATGGAGTCAATAAAAAGAAAGAAAAATGTATTAGGTAATAAAAAAAGCTATCTACGTTTTATCGAAAAAATCAAAACATTTTTTTTCGAAATAATATATTTTTAAAATTATTGCACTAAAATATTGAGAGAATGACCATTATCTACCAGCTAACCTTTAGGAGAGTGAAAATTGTAATATGAAATAATGTAAAATGAAAGCAAAATACATACAAATATAAGATTAACTACATACTCAAATATACAACCACATAACATACACGAATAATATTATTATAGAAATAAATACAATAAAATACAAAATTGATGCCAAAATCAATATAGTAAAATACCTACCTAAAGTATGTTTCAAAAAAATCCGCAACGTATTTCCGATTTCATATCATTCCATTCGAAAAGAAAATAAAACGGAACCGGCTTTGGAATATTCAAGTGAGCCTGTTAATTAAACTCGTGTCAATCGGCTGACATCACTCCAGGGTGCCCTGAGGGCGTAGCGTAATAGCTCTGCGACTGACTGTCGATCTGATCTGTATCGTTTGCCTATTTTTTTTATTTAGTAAGTGCAAATACAAATACATTTATTTAGATAAAAATACACAATTTGTTTTACAACGGGCCCCGCACTAGGAAAACCTGTATCGCGGGCTCCCAACGATGAGTTAACATTTTTTTCCTTGTTTGAGCTACCAAGACATATTATTATGAATTTAATAATGCAATTTAATAACACATAACAAGTAGATTATTACACATATATAAAAGTAAAGACAAAAACAAAAAACACAAACATTCACTGAAATTCCCATACTGTTATTATAACCATTATTATTAATGCACTATTATCATTATTATTTTCAATCAAATGTTATTTTCAATAAGTAAGTATTTGTTTTAGCAAAATGCTTTTTTAAAGCATTTTATTTTGGACAGAGTAGCTGATAGCCTGGGAGCGGAGCTGATCTCTTGTCTACTGAACATCAGCATAAAAGAAATAGGTGGATAAAATTTACCAATATTCGATTTTTAGATTTTCTTAAAATACTTCTTATTATACTTACAATGTGGTCCTAATGTGAGTTTTCTATTACTTTGCGTTGCTTGGTAATAGTCCAGCGCCCTAAGCAGAAGTTTTGAGAACTAAAAAAGCGAGCTGTGGAACGTAACGTTAACATTACGTTTTTTTTACGTAAACAAACACACTAGGGCTTTTACCTATATATGATTCCTTATTTTTATTTTTTATATTACTTTTTAAATTTGCGTGAGCATGTCTGTATGATTTTATTGTTTTAAAACTTTAATCTATATAAAGTTTATGATAAAATGTATAATTTGTGAATAAGGGTGGGATCCTGGAGACCTGAGACACAGGCTTTGTGCCTAATTCAAGCTCCAGTCTCACAAATTTTGTGTCAGTGATGAATGTTGTGAATTTTAATAAGCTTTTTGTGAAAAATAAATGAATTATTATATTATTATTATTATTCACACTGGGCTAAAAATTAAACCATTAATAGATATAAAAAAAAAAAATGATTATAAATCTTGTTGACACCATAATTCCAAAAGGGGTTAAAATAAATATGCCGTAAGGCATGTATTCCACAAGAGCTATTACCTAATTATTTTGTTATATTAAAATTATTTTTATTTTTGTGAGTTATAAGTAAGTAGGTATAACCAAAAATATCAGAAAAATTACCATATCAGGACAAAAAAACTAAAATATTCTTCTAGGAGGAATTTCATATTATCTATCTACTTTTGGTATGATGTGTTTTTAACTAATAAGAGCCCTCGAAAAGATTTAGATTTGGAAACAAGCATTTTTGGTCTAGGTTGAAAAAGGGTTCATCATGAAGCTAAAAAAACGCGTAGCGGCGCGCGGACGGGCACGGTTTTTACCTTCATGGGGTTCATAAAGAAATATGCTTCCAGAATCAAAACGAAGTCTTTTTATGTCCTGACTAAATTAAAACCCAACCCTCCGCTGCGAATAATAATTAACTCATTTGCCGATTTTTTTTTTTTTTTTCTAAATGTTACATATAATTTCAAACTGAATATTTTTACATACATACATACATATAGGCGGTCACGGGTGCCTTACGGCGCCCGAGACCGCCTAGACGGCCCCAGGGTACCCAGCGGAAGGGTTTTAATCCGACCTCTGAATATTTTTGAATGTAGGTAATTATTTCTAAAGTTTTTTTAAATAGTAAAGTGATCCAGTGAATTAAAGTGATTTATATCAACTTACACCGGTATTTATAATAACGTATTGAGTTCTTGAAGAACACTTTAGTTAATGCAGGGTTTGTCTCTTCTTTTAGCAACAAAAATAAATATGCCTATGAAAAGGAGACGAACGCTATTTTAAATAAAGTATTCTTCAGGGACTTAATGAGTTTTTTTTTTGAATACTAGGTGTTAGTTTTATAACACGCCGTGTTTGTTTTACGCCTTTGAAGTTGTACCAAGGCGAAGTTGTGGGCCCGATTCCCATTCAAGGGAAAACAACATTAGCACGTTTTCTGCACTGTTGTTTTTTTTTACTGGAGCTCGGCACGAGACTTATAGCAACCAGATAGTAAGCAGAATTACAAAATCTACGAATAAAGTCGTTCAATACAAATTAACTGCCCATTTCGTAACCGCACCCTAAAATGAGACTAGTTTCCTGAAAACTGGTGAACCCACAGACTATTTATCTAATGTACGAGTATTTAAAATGTTTAGTACTAATTTATTGCAAATCTCAGTTTGATAAGGAATTTATGTTTTTATTTAATGTTTTTAAATTAATTTTGATTTGTCTAATGTGTTTAAAGTGTTTACTAATATATTTAGTTTGATGTTGAGTATAGCTCTTATGAGGACTCCAAGTTTACCTTGTATCCTTTAAAAAATGTGCCATTAATATGTACTTAACTTGTTGTTCGTTTGCTGTACCTTTTTTGAAAAATAAAAATAAATAAATAAAACCCAAACAAAACTAGTTCACATGACGGTTTTTGCATTATGGGCGGTATTAATATAACGAGACCGGTCGGTCGGTCTAGCAAGTTATAGAGACCTTCCTCCCACCAAAATGCCTTGGTGATTACAGAATATAATTTGTAATGACAGGTAGCTTTTGTCGTATCAGGCGCACTGAGCGCACACAATAGATACAAGCAAACTGAAATCTGTGACCCTGGGGCCTTATTCCGAGTTTGCAACCGATAAACACGACAAGACATTGCGTTAACTATTAATATTAAAATATAAGTTCTATAGTGTTAATTATAGAGTTGAAATTTCAATGTCCCAAACATGCTCAAACTCGCGAAGAATCCGTGTATTTCAAGATGGTGGCATTATTATAGTCAACTTAATACATACTATGGTTATATACCATTGGTTATATATTTCAATATTTATAGTTAACGCAATGTCTTGTCGTGTTTATCGGTTGCAAACTCGGAATAAGGCCCCAGGGTCACAGATTTCAGTTTGCTTGTACCTACTGTGTGCGCTCAGTGCGCCTGATACGACGAAAGCTACCTGTCATTACAAATTATATTCTATAATCACCAAGGCATTTTGGTGGGAGGAAGGTCTCTATAACTTGCTAGACCGACCGACCGGTCTCGTCCGGTCTCAAACTCGGAATAAGAACCCCAGGGTCTCTACCATGTGTGTTTGCTATCGTTACCATTACGTTCAAAACGTAAGATTCTTCAGAAGAAGTTTAATATCCCGTTTTGGAAAATAAAACGATCCTAACGGTGGTTCTCCACGTTCGATATTAAAATCTAACGGTAAAGCTACAGATCAATGTTCCACATAACATTTTACACGTGGTGGTCGAGTTGGTTCGACTCAAAAACACTAAAGTTTTTAGGTCCCCGGTTCAAACCCCGGTGTGTTTGAACCAATGAATTTTTATAAAAAAAAAATATAAATTTGTTTGACACTGCCACTATAGTGCCTCGACGAGCACGTTAGGCTGTCGGTCCCAGTTTTACTATAACTTATGAAATTATATAGATGGGTTATTGAGTCTATCCAAACTTTTGAAACATCGCGATTAGCTAGTCACTTGTTTGGTGTAGGTAGACTTAGATTTATAATCGGCTACGAGGTGGGATTTAAAACTCCTCTACTAGGTACCTCATGGCCGTCTAGGCGGTCTCCGGCGTTGTAAGGCACGTACAGTCCCTGGCCATATTATTAGACGCACTGTGCATTTTTTATATTATTTCTAATAATTATGCTTTGAATATTATTATTGCGATTAATAATAAAATTTATAACGTTTATTTAGTACACAAATTATATTATTGAATTTTATATATATTTTTGCTAAGTGATATAAAGTTATTATCTTAGTCTACTGGAAGGTATCAATCAGAGGCCCTGAGTTTTTTTTTATGTTACTAAATCCTTAATCGATAAATCTCCACCTTATTTTGTTGGACTATCAAAATATGTGTATATTAGTTTATCTGATTGGTGGAAAAATTAACGCAGTAGTATAGTTAACTGGATAGTAAACGTTAAAATTCACACTAGGGCCTCTGATATTTTCGAATACACTACGTGTTAAGTCTATCGAATTTTTCTATGTGATATTAAATTGTTACTTATACAATTTAATATTACATAGAAAAATTCGTTTTGGAATTCAATAATACAAAAAAAACATCCTAAATAAATGTTATAAATTTTACCAATAATCGCAATAATAATATTCAAAGCATAATTATTAGAAATAATATAAAAAATGCACAGTGCGTCTAATAATATGGCCAGGGACTGTATATATTATATATACATACCATTTATCTATATTTATTGTTTACAATGCTATTTAAAGTAGTTGTTGACTATGCTACTTTGTAAAACTTAATTAAAAGCAGTAAACGCAAATAGTTAGATAGTTTTCAGGGTACACTTATGTGCCAAGTTTAAACCAAAATGTAGGGTCCTATGTAAATTCGTGAGTGAAAAGGTCTAATTGGACCCTTATCTATTTATATGACCGCCTCCGAGGATTATGTTAGTGGTTGCGTCTTTGGCGTTTATCCGCGGAGGTCGTGGGTTCGATTCCCACTAATGGAAAAAATAAATATTATTATGTTTTTCTGGTCTGGTAATGGACAGTTTGTAATGGTCTGGGTAAAAATCTATAATATATTGGTATCGTGGTTTCTAGTGCACATAGTATGTACAAGTCTAGAGCTTAATTTATGACCAGAGCAATAAGTACTTATGTCTGTACCTACCTAATTTTTTTATATATTTAAAAACTTTATTGCACAAATTTAGACAAAGGCGGACTTAATGTCGCTAGGCATTCTCTACCACTCAAACCTTTGGGACAAATTAAGCAGTAAGTAGATGAAATAGGTGCAGTAAAATATATTTAAGAAATATACTATACAAGTATTATACATGCATACTAATACTCACTACATATACATACCTACATGCCATTATTTATATTAACAATATACGAGTACATACATAATAATAATATAGCAAATATTACAGCAACAGCACAATATAGCAATACTCGCAGCACAATAGTTATTTAAAGCAGAAACATAGGACGAGAGAGAGAAAGAGAGTGAGCCCGAAAAAAAAGGAGAACACACATTCAGAAAATGTTAATTCAGTCTCTTAAAGATACCCCTGTTCGGAGCTCGTCTAATATCCACCGGTAAATATTTTAAGACAAAGGTAGAATGATGAAAAGGAATGGAAAGAGTTGAGTTAAGAAGCTAGGAAATGGACTTATGAACTACGTTTAAAAAAGTCTAAACATTGCTTTCAGTAATATTAAAGATTTTTTTTAAAATTTTCGTGAAGGTGTAAATATTACTTAGGTACTCGATCCTAATTATGTACAATAGTCTATTTATAAAAAATGTTTTAACTTTTGAAAAAACAATTAAATAACAATTGTTTATTTTAAAAATCTTGTTAGTTTAGACTTTTGAGTTCGCGAATCCATTTCCTGGCTTCTTAAGGCCAGGACCAACGTGAAACCGTCATTTTTCTTCGTCATATTTGATATATTAGCATTAAATTAAAAGAGGAAAAATAGAGTAGACATATTAGTAATATATAGTAATATGTAATATTAGTAGTAAGTATAATAAATAGCGTAGATATATATATTATGAATAAAAATAGTAATCGAATAAATATTTAAAAAAAGTTGGGTTTCTAAAAAAAAATCAAAACCAATAAACTTTGATTTTGTAATACTCAATATCTTCAGCGACAACTGCTTTTTTTATTGTTTTGTATTAGTTTTATAACGTATTAAAACATTAATCGTGTACTTTTTTTATTTAGCTAATATTTGTTTTAATATTAATAAAAACCTACGAATTTTGACTATAATATACGGATTTTTGTCAAACCACACAATGAATTTGTAAGCGTGCAAATCAATTTATATGATTCAACATGGTTTCTGTCGTGATAGGTCTGTCGAGCCGAGGGACGTAAAACTACCCTTGAGGTGTATCAACGTAAATACAACATTTGGTGTAAGGATGTGCGGTATAAATAAATCCTTTTGTTAAAAACTTTTATTTTATTTTCATATGTAAGGACTCTCAAGAAATAAAGATTTTTCAATTTAAAAGTTCGCTTGACAAAAATATAAATACTGCCGCCCATAAAGCTACCTTTATAAAGGCCCCAGCAGGACATGCGGCTAAACTTTATCTTTTAGTCCTGAAGGGATTCGCAAACTTTGTTCTATTTCTTTCAGAAATCCTTTTTATTACTCTATCGGATATTTTCGTATTTGGTATACCTACATTATTTAGTAGAGGTAGTCCTTACAAATGGACACGATAGCCGAGTTGGTTAGAATTAAAAACTGATATTGTAAATACAGTTTTTGATCTCCTGTTCAAACCCCGGTGTGTACCAATGACTTATTGGTACACCGGGACATACATCTTACTACTTATATCTTAACAACATCACTTAAGTGCCTCGTAGAGCAAGGACTCAGTTACACTATATCAACTTGTGAAACTATTTATAGATGATTTATTGAGTCTATCCAAACACCGCGTTGAGCTGGCCATCTGTACAGTGTATATTCAGAATAAATCATCATCAGAAACCCCATAGCTGGATACCTTGCTTACTGGCCGCACTGAATAGAAGAGTGTCAAACTATGAGGCTTATTGAGTTTTTTTTTTAATATAGCACGGCATGTAACTTTGTATCCACTTGATGGCAAACAGACTTACAAATTCCATTCGGTCAATAAATATACATTGTTGTTTAACATTATTTATCTATCGCTTCTACTATACCAGTTAAATAATGCGGTTACGAAATGGGCGGCGACATGGAAGTACATTACGAGTATAATTTAATATCCTCGCTGTTTTATCGTCAAATCAATCCCCTGTTTCGTAGTCGCACTATGAAAGGTGACTACCCCTCTTGAGAAGAAATCGATGGAGTAGTCTCCGGAAAACTGGTTTAGTTTTATCCCAATAACTAGGTAGATAAAGTAGGCACATATTGCGAGTTCGTTGTTTAATTTGCTATTGCCTTGCTCCGCTGAAAATAACTCGAAACTTTTCTGAAGTTTGTGGGTAGAGGTAAACTTTCTTGTAAATAAATTGCATCTACTCAGTACTCAGGTAGAAGATATTCTAAAACTGCGCCCCTCCACTAAATGTGATAATGACGTTTGTACCGATGGCGGGATCAACTTACTAGTGCTTCCACGTTTGTATCAATTATGATGACCAAATTGAATAATTGTTTCTACTTTACCAGTACCGGTGACTGAGTGGAATACATCATCATGGGGCCATCATTAATCATAATTATTCCCAACATATTTAAAACCGACCAGGTATATGCTTAACATCAGGTATAACCAATTAGCCGTCATAAACGTTATCAACTTTTTCAAATTGATTTTCATTGTCTTGATTTTTGACTAGGTATTCATAAATATCTGTATAGATTTTCATGAAATAAATGATTTTGAATTTTAATCCCTCCCATTTTGCTAGCTAATTGGAGCGGGTCTTTCTTACTGATATAAAATTAATAGTATTTTATTTTATTATTAATCGGTTGTCTCTTATTATATGTATGTATCATCACGGGTGCCTTACGGCGCCCAAGACCGCTTAGACGGCCCTAGGGTACCCAGCGGAGGGGTTTTAATCCCACCTCTTCGTAGCCGATGGTATGAGTCTACACCGAACAAGTGGCTAGCTCGTTGCGATGTTTTGAATAGACTCAATAACCCATCTATAAACAGTTTCACAAGTTGGTATAGTGAAACCGGGACCGACAGCTTAACGTGCTCTCCGAGGCACTATAGTGGTGGTGTCAAACAAATGTACATACATTTTTTAATTAAAAACTCATTGCTACTCACCGGGATTCGAACCAGGGACCTAAGTGTTTTTAAGTCCAAGGTCTAACCAACTCTCTTATTATTATTTTTTATTTTACAAAATCGGCACACATAACAAATTACAACCAAATCATTATAAAAAATAAAATGATACTGAACGGACATATACTATAACTAACCCTCTAGCGTGAATGCCATTCATAACAAGTAATAAAAAAATAAAACAGATAAGAACAACTCAAAAAACCAAACTTATATAACAGTCACAGATCCTATATTAACAATAATAGCATACAATTTGGAACAATACTAACCTACTTAGTCTACTTTAGTACATACCTTGCAATAATAATATTTCCAATAATAGAACAATGCAATTATAATTTATTACAATATAATACATTTAAAAGTAAACATATTGATATAAATTAATAAATAAAATATGGTACACTATAATATTAGTAAGTAATTAAAAAATATATAGATTATGCAGGGAAAACTTTATAAACGATATCTCTCACACATTTTTGATATTGTGGAAACCGGGGATTAAAGATGTCTAGACATTCATGGGTGGCAGATAAATCATTATATAAGCGACACATTCTGACAATTGGGTTGTAGAATGATGTGTTGTTTACATACGTATTCAGAGTAAACACTCTGTGAACACGGTCGCGAGCCCTAAACCGAGTATTAAACGTGATGCTGGACATAAGCGTCGCCTACGCTTATGTCAATAGACGTGTAGATTATTTTATGTAAACTAACGAGGTGACTATAAGTTTGGCGAGTTTCGAGGGAAATTAAAAAGAATCTTCTTAGTTTATCTACATAAGACCCAGCAGCTCGGCCCAACCCACTTCTAAAACACATCATGTTGACACACCGTTTTTGAGTACGTTCAATGTGTAGGCTGTGATAGATGGGCGACCATATCACAAACTTATATTCCAATAAATATCTGACCAGCGAACAGTACCTACAGATATTTAAGACTAACAGGTTTTTTAAGTTTCTTTGTAACCCTATACATAAATCCCAGCATTTTATTAGCCTTATCAGTTATGTGCACATAAATGTAAGTTTTTTTGTTCTAACGACTGCAGTTACATGCTGCAGTAATTAGTTTTAAGAATTAAGAACAGAAAAATATACAGACACGTAAGTACGTAATAAAATTTAAATTGATCAATTTCCCTAATTATGATTGTTACTAAGAAAATATTCGCAATAATAGTATAAAAATTGACGGCTATCACAGTTTATAGGCTATTGTCATGTATTGTCTATTGTTTAAAAACCTATAAAAATGATACTTTATGTAGTTATTGTAATACCCTTGTAATGCTAATTTGTTACAAGGTTCTGTCACTTTTACATTATAATGATCTTTCTTACTCTTGATTGCCTTCTAAGGTTTTTTTTTATGGTCTTTATATATATTAACCGACTAACAAAAATGAGATAATTACCTACATACGCCTGTCTCCCTGTTGGGTAGAAAGCAATGTGCGCCACTTCAAACTATCTCTACATACATCTCTAGCTTTCTCCACATCCATACATCTATTACAAAGATTACCTATTATTCCTTTTTTTAGTAGATCATTGATCTGCATAGACGCGCTCTGGTCGTCCATGTAATCCACTCACATTCTGAATTCTTACATCATATATTTATTTAGTCATTCGTTCATCACACATGCGTTCAACACGGCCGAACCACCTTAACATTCCTCTTTCAATCTTTTATACAACATCGTCTTTCGTTCCACACTTCTCTCCCTTAACACACTTTTTTTTATTACTGGAGCACGGCATGTGACTTTGTATCTACCTGGTGGTGAGCAGACCTACAAAGTCTATAAATAGGATCCATCAATAATTGTTCTTAGACAACATTGATCGCTCCCACTATGCCGGCTAAATGATGCGATTACGAAATGGGCGGCGATAAAGACGAATTGCATTATGATTATATTTTAGTTTACTAACTGCCTTATCGTCAATTCAACCACCCATTTCGTAACCGCACCCTGAAAGGAGACTACCACCTCGACAAGGAATCGATGCAATAATTCACCTGAAAGCCGGTGAACCACAGACTAAAACCGACACATGACTAGGTTACTTGTTTGTTTTTGCATCTGTATGGGCGGTGGTAATGATCTCTGAGGGTCACTCCACACATTTTCCTAACAGACCGCATTTCAATTGCATTAATCTTTCTCGCATGCTTCTTTTGCCAAACCCATGCTTCACTTCCATGCATAGTGTTGATAGTAAAACACTATTATCCATAATTATTCTAGCAGTTAGAGAAATGTTCTTACTGTGCATAATAAATGAGATAATTGTTGGTAGATATATAACTGAACGAGGCGATTCAATGTTTTTCACGAATAATCGAAGCACTGTAATAATCTAATATGAATTAATACGTGGAAAATTTGAATAATTATCGGTTTTAATTTCAGCCACTTATTTTGCGCTGATTTTGACTTTGACAAGCGATTACTAACTACTACATGCTTTGAATAACTCGGTCTAGTTATAAAATAAATTTCTAGTGGGATAATTTATTTAAAATACATAGGTATTTAATTAAAATTGTAAGGAAAATAAAATATGAAAAAAAAAACAAACAGAAAATATTTCATGCAAACCACTTGCAGACTGAAGTAGTCGAAATTGTTATTGTTTAAAGCATTTTTTTTTGTTGTATGCATATTGTTTTTGCCTTATATTTTTGCTCCGTGTTCCTGGTTCCTTTCCTTTTGCGCGGTTTGTTCGACACTTCAACATAGCCCATGGGTTCACAGGTGAGGTCAGATACCCCTCCTGTATCTGTTGTAGTATTTTAATAGGTATATCATATATAATTATATATAATAATTAAAAGTGATTCAAAAATAATTTGTTATACTTTTCTTGTTATTTATATTCATTCATTATAAAATAATAATAATTATTGTATTTAACAATTCATATTTATTTCTTAATCTTGACAATGCCTGCCTAATTGTTTTAACGAATATTTACTATTTTATTTATTAAGGATACGAAATACATACCTACATATCATCACGAGTGCCTTACGGCGCCCGAGACCGCCTAGACGGCCCCAGGGTACCCGGCGGAGGGGTTTTAATCCCATCTCGTCGTAGCCGATGGTATGAGTCTACACCGAAGTGGCTAGCTCGTCGATATGTTTTGAATAGATTTAATAACCCATCTATAAACAGTTTCACAAGGTGGTATAGTGAAACCGGAACCGACAGCTTAACGTGCTTTCCGAGGCACTATAGTGGTGTTGTCAAACAAATGTACATATTTTTTTTAATTAAAAACTCATTGGTACACATCGGGATTTGAACCAGGGACCTAAGTGTTTTTAAGTTCAAGGTCTAACCAACTCGGCCACCGTATACACGAAATACCGGTAGATGTATTAATATATAATACCTACATTATTATTTTTAGCAATGAGGTAAAAATACACCAATATTTTCTTTGATTCCATTAGTTGCCTCTGCCTAAAAGGCGTCCCCAATAAAATTAATCCAATTGAACTTAGAGTGAACCAAAGAGGGCTCAAAATTCAATTAAACACACTTTCTGCTCCTGACCCATCTACAATATTTATTTAGGTTGTGGCCGTGACATGCCGGAAAAATGCCAAGTGTCAAACCTGTAAAGGTAATATTGACCTTTGCATCCACTTTATCCCTTTGTATTAAGGTACACTTTACGTTGACATAAGGGTGCCAAACTTGTTGGCCACTGTACCAAAGTGGGCCTCGGAAATAAATAACTCAATTTATTCTACTTCTGTGAAAAGAAAATATGTCGGCGTCTTTCCTGTTCTTAGATTGTTTTTTTTTTGTTATTTGTTTTGATTTGGTGGGAAATTGGTTTATTTTTAGTTAGTGAGGGATATATATCACAACGAGCTCAACACTGGCTGCTTTCAAATAGGATAAAAGTTCTTGAGGAACTTTTATGTAAGGATCGACTTATATGAGGATAAACATATGTGCTATGAACGAAGCTTTTTGTTATACGAGTAGAATTTAAGGATGATAAATATGCAACAAAACAATATATCTATAGGTTAGTAGACATCTAAAAGGTATTATAACCACCAAGGGCGAGGTTTTTAATTATATTTATCTATCTATATACATAACATATACAAAACTGTTTTTTTTATAGGAGCACAGCATGTGTGACCACGTATCTACCTGGTGTTAAGCAGATCTACAAAGTCCAGGTATGGGATCAGTCAATAAATTGTTGTTTAAGAATATTAATCGCTCCCACAATGCTGGCTAATCGATGCGGTTACGAAATAGGCGGCAACAAAAACGAATTTGCATTACAAGTGTATTATAATAAAATATCTCCTTTTTCGTTAAATCAACCGCTGCTTGTATCGTAACCGCACCCTGAAAGGAGTAGATACTACCACAAGAAAACCATGCAGTAGTCTCCAGAAAACCGGTGAACCCACAAACTAAAATCGAAACATGACTAGGTCACTTGACGGTAACCTACGAGAGTATTGTGTTGTAGGGACATATTAAATAAGATAACTATTATAAAATTCCAATCCTAAGGGAGTTAAATTTATAGGAAGGTAAAATCTCGCTAACTTAAGACTTTAAATTTGGTACACAACTACCACTCTTCTTTGCATATAAACTTACAACAATTTCAAAATTTTTGTTATTTACATATGGAGTGATGTAAAAAGTTGTTAATATGGAAGTCAAAGTCAAAGTCAAAATCATTTATTTCATGTAAATCTTTACAGATATTTATGAATAGTCAAAAAAAAAGTTTAACAATGAGGTCTTAGAGTGCGTTTGGTTAGGCAGCTATTCATTAACAAAAGAACGACAAATATTAATTGAACTTAAACACGATGGAATGGAAATCTTAATATGAAAATTACTACCGAACCGAACACACACTACTTAACCAACTAGTGTAAGACTAGGTGGTTAGCTGATTCCATTGACCTATCAATCATTATCTGCCATACAAGAGAGCCACCAAGGCGACCAACTTCACCGATCATATCCATGCCTTAAATATTTCAATGATGGAGAGGTGGTTTTTAATAAAACTAATAGACACGTATTTCATTTCTTTTTAAAATGTCATACAAATAATATGACAAACAAAGCTAGCTCAATAAAAGCTAGTAAGTTCATATAATATAGAAGCCTATTAAGCCTTTGAGAGCTGAATTAAATTTGGCGTCCCAAAATAAAACGCTTGAATATTAAAATATGTTGAAGCTGAATATCACATTGAATTAATGTAATTTATTTAGATTCGAATGGATAGCTACATCCGTCAGTATTTCAGCCATGATTTTCAGAAATATCTGCACAAATTTTATATCACTATTTGACGTTAATTGATTTATAAATAATAGCGTGATTTTATCATTTGTGAATTAATTTGCCATTGTGTTTAATTTGCCTCCTTACCAAATTTCTTATGAAAATCAAATGTTAAAATGTCCCAAACAGATATTTTAACATTTGATTTAGAACAGAGAGATAGTTACTTTTGCATTTATAATATTTGTATGGGTGGAGAATCCAATACCATTACTATAAAATAAAATATCATTACGGGTACCCAGCGGAGTAGTTTTAAATCCCACCTTCTCGCGATGTTTGGATAGATTTAATAACCCATCTATAAACAGTTTCAATGAAACTGAATTAAAAAACTAAATTGTTATAATGAAACTGTGACCGACAGCTTAACGTGCTCTCTGAGGCATTATAGTGGTTTTGTTAAACAAATGTACCTACAATATTTTTTAGATTAAAAACTCATTGCTACAGATCAGGGTTTGAACCAGAGAACGAATACCTAATACCATTACTGAATAGTATCTAATCACGTAAAGTTTTTTAAATTTAGGAATGTCATCTCAAAACCAAGTTTTTTAATCTTAATATACTTATCAGACAAAATGAAAGCTGTCTCAAAACAATGGTACGCCTTGTGTTATGCCCCGAAGTTTAAATTAAGTTATCATTAAGTTTGCCCCCAGTTGTACGAACGAGCAGCTTTTCTTTGTTTGTCTGTCTGTAATTGGCTGAGTAATTAGTTGGGAACAGACTTCGCCCACCTAAGTTACGATTACCATTTACATTATCTTAAGTTTTTCTTTACAATGTGGAATGAAATCTATTTAATTCTTGGTTTCGTGAATGCGTGTGACAAAAAGGAGATACCCGATTAGAATGTGGAATACTTTAGCTTGCGTGTTTCCTTACTTAAATCGTTTAAACGAAGCGTGAATAAGCACCTTCTAGTCGGTGAAGCAATTTCTACTCTTGCCTATTCTCGGCCTACGTCTTGACCTCCATACACTTACACATTTTTTATTAACTTGATCTCTATATCTATATTTGTTTTAATATAACCTTCCTCTTAAATTTTTGCCTTAAACCTTACCCTCTTTCATTGTTTTTAAGTATACGTCATTGCGTGTTAAGTTTTTCCCGCGCCTTGAAAAAGGTCGCGGGAAGCCGATGGATACAGGCAGCGCAGAACCGGTCTTTGTCGCGATCCTTGGGGGAGGCCTATGTCCAGCAGTGGACGCGCGAAAGGAAAACTCCTGTTTATCTAATATTTGTAATAAGGTTATTTTTTTTGTTTATAAGTGATTTTCTAATAGACTTCTTTAATCGTCTTATTTTATGACAAACTGACTCTCTCCATTCTTCTCCGGTAACACGTGTCGATTCCTTACAATTCACTCCACTCTTGCTTCACTTTTTTTAAGGCACCTATACTCGGCAAAATCATTGCACCAGCAGATTTATAACATTACTGGACATCGCATACGCAATGTCTCATGAGATTATATAAAATAAAGATAGAAAAAATACAATCAATGGTCTCTGCCTACCCTTCAAGGACGTGTCAAGAGATAAATACATATATATAAATATTTATAACTCATTCAAAAAATATTTTTAAACACCTATATAAACTTTTATTAAGCAAAGTAGTATTTAAAGCGTAAATATTTCAGTTCTCGCTGAATATCAAACCCTAACAAAAGGTAATACAAAAACTAATTACGGATTTCGGTTTTGCGTTAAATTGGAAACTAGAACTGACAAAGTGCTACGGTGTGATGTTAATAATATAGTGACCAATATTTTATACAAATTTTGGATAAATAAAAACACAATTAGGTGTTAACATAGTATTGTATAAAAAAGTATTGTCTCAACTCAACCTACAACGTCTTTAGTAAGTGGAAGTAAAGATCACAATATTAAGCCAAGATTTCATAAAAAAAGAAGTAGTTATTATATGAGTTGGTAGATCGAACACTTTTATTTCAATCCCTTAAGATATACACCTTTTAAAAAATATTACAAATTAAAACTTTTTTTTTCTTCATAACAATTACAATATTACGATTAGTAGTCCGATAAACTAAATAATCTTGTTTTAAAATTATCTGTTGATTATGACGAATCAGTTATGACGCATTTCTATAATAGCGAATGTAAATTTCCTTCTGCGTTTACAAGACTCGTTAGCTCAGTAGGTTAGAGCACCGATATCTACCATTATTGACCATCGGAGGACGAAGGTTCAAATCCTTCATGAGTCAATTATTTTTTGAACAACTTTTTATTAACATTAATTATATACCAATACTAAACGTGGACTCACATCTCACACTAAACCCTGATCAAAACTCCACGGCACCATAGTGGTACCATCGGGATGTACGTTTATTTGCTTAATTAAATAATAATACTTATTATATTACCTATAGAATGGAACTGTTTTCTTTATAATTATAACGCTAAATGCCGGTTTCTGGAAGGCTTTAAGTATTACTTGACGTTTATGGGTATACTTTGACAGATCCTGGGAAAATACGTTTATGTATTCGTTCATAGTTTTATATATCTACTCGTATATAACCTATGTCTCGTAAACGCAAATTATTTATTGGATTCCTATAATAAATGATCCGTGAGACCTGCTTCTTGTCGGTGAAGCAATTGCTACTTTACAATTACATTCTCGGCCAACGTTTTGTAAGAAACTGCATTTTTTTTTTCTTTCACTTAATCTATAAATCTTATATATCTTAATCTTCCTCTCTATTATTGTTTTTAAGTGTCATTCAAAAAACTATAAACTTTTATTTGGTAAAGTGGTATTATGCCCGATTTGACCAACTCTAAGGGAGCGCGTAACAAAGTCGAGGGACAATTAATGACAGCTAGTTGTTTCGTAGCAAATTTGTCAAAATGTTTATTTAAGGTGTCCCTTTTAGGGATCGTTGGTGAAATTATACACGTAACTATTTCAGATTCCCTGAATACCAACCCCTAACTTCAGATGCGACATGTCAAGTCGGGCTCCTATATATTAAAAAAAAACAGTTATTTTAGTAGTAGTAGATAAAAAAAATATCTACATTCTAAATAAATGTACCTATCTATCTACACAAATATAATAAAAGAGGAGTTAGTAAATTTGTGAGCTTGTGAGGGGTAATCTCTGGATCTATTGAACCGATTTTGAAAATTATTTTAGTGTTAGATAGCTCATTTATTTCGTAATGTTATATAGCCTATAGCCTTCATAAGAAGGTATAGGCTTTATAACATCACACTACGACCAATAAGAGCGGAGCTCTTCAATGAAAAATGTTCGGAAAGCAGGAAAAATTGTTCTTTTTGAGAGCTTCCGTTGCGCGCGCAGACTAAGTTGCGCGGGTCAGGTAGTAGACAATAAACCAAGATACTTATTTGAACACATAATTATTGATAACATAGGTAAAATATTGCGATTAAATCATACAATCTAGTTTTCAATGTTTCTGTTGTATGACGAATCAGTGATACTGACGACACATTTCCAAAATAACGGCTGCAATTTTCCTTCTGCGTTCACAAGACTCGTTAGCTCAGTAGGTTAGAGCGCCGATATCTATGATTATTGACCATCGGAGGACGAAGGTTCAAATCCTTCACGAGTCAATTATTTTTAGAACAACTTTTTTATTAATAAAGGTGTATTTATCATTATACTTATTATAATTATTAAAGAGGCTGAAAGACATCGTTCCTAAATAAGTTATCTTTTAATAGATAATTCAATTAAGTTATTTTAAAGGTATTTACTAAAATAATTATACCAACTTGTGAAACTGTTATAGATGGGTTGTTGTGTCTATCCCAACATTGCGATGATCACTTATTCGGTGTAGACTCATATTATCGGCTACGACGAGGTGGGATTAAACCTCTCCGCTGAGTGGGTACCCTGAGGCCGTCTAGGCGGTTTCGGGCGCCGTAAGGCACCCGTGATTATATTTATTCCATGTCTTGACTTACTTTATAACAAATTTTAAATTTCTACATTACTTACTGAATAACTAATTTTACCTACCTATTATCTATCTACCTATTATCTATGTGTCATTTAAATTTATTCATAACTTTCAAAAAAATTGATTCACATGCTGACTGAATCAGTTGGAACGCAGAGTACAGAGTATTCTAGTTTGGGAGCCAGGAATAACAAATAGGCATACACCGATGAATACAACTTAAATACGAACCCACATACATAGCTACATACAACACACGAACTCACATACACACAACCATACATTTACACGCTCAATCGCATACTCACACTTATACCCTACATCTTTCTACGCATAAATGAAATGCATGTCACATGGCAGATATATTACTCCCAAATGTGCGAGCTATCCAACCGTGGAAATAATATTTATTTTAATTGTTCTTTCTTTGATATCGTATATAAGTTTGTAATACTAAACATATAAGCTTTTGTGTATAACTCTTATCAGTTTTTTTTTTATTTTACTAAAATAATTAATCTACATTAATTAAATTGTAAGATCCCAACTATGTTGAATTATTAAATACATACCTATATATATATATTTTAATAGAACAAGTGATAGTTAAAGAACACCTACCTACACATTCTATTCATAAAATATTATTATCTTTTAAATACAGTTTATCCTAATTCAGTAGTAAAATATGGTGTCAGTAGCGTAACCCGCAAGTTAGAAAACTTTACTCATTATAAGTTTAGAATAACGATATCAGATTTAATTTTGAGTTGTTGGGATAATAGATTGTAGTTTTTTGTTGATTACTAAAACTTTTGTTTAGTTGGGTTTAGTTTTTTAATTAAATATAAATATTATAGGTATACTTATTATAACTTATCTATGTAATTTATTAATTTGAGAGGAAGTACTTTGGGCTAATATGCTGATCAAATCGAACAACTTTTCCCATGGAACCATGTGTCGCAAATAAAAAAAAGTTTCCCCATACAAATTGGCCATTTTGACAGTGATAATAATATGTAGGACAATTAAAACAAATTGCTCTGGTCACAAACTAAACTCTTGGCTTGTACTATGTGTACCAGAAATAACGATATAATAGGTACATATGATATTTTATAAACACCCAGACAATGAAAAACTGTACATTACTAGTTTGTATGGAGAAAGGATATTTTTTTTCATTTACGACACATTTTTTTTTTTTAATAAGAAATAAGGTTGCATAAGAAAAGTTGTTCGATTTGATCAGCAGATCCTCAATTTAGTCCAAAGTACAAAGTACATAATTTCATAAGTCACCGTGTATAGTGTGTTTCGAACACATATGACCAAAACCAACTTTTTTTGATTGGCCCCATATTTTTTTGTAGAACTGCTTACCACCTGGTAAATACAAAGCCACATGGCGTGCTCCAATAAATAAAAATAAATAATAAAGTAACATCGTTTAGATAGAGATGAAATAATATTATTTACAGTTTGCAATTGTACTTATCGCACACAACCATAAATTTTGATCCGGTTGAAACAAAACAAGTGTGGACAAGGTTTTAAAAACCGGAGATGAGACGGGTATGCATTTATCTCCGGAAGTGAGAGGAAAATCATGGAGTCAACATGTGATACTGATTGGTGTGACACAATAAATAACGGTGTATCAAAGAGATCAATAAAAAAACAAATTGTACACGTACCACTATTTATTAATGTTTTTTTTTGGATCGATTTTTCAATCGTCATAATATGACGATGAAAAAATATTTATTCACCATACAAGTTAAATGTTGAATATATTATATTCAACATTTAACTTGTATGGTGAATAAATATTTTTTTCTTTTCTATACAAGATAACTTTATCTTACCATTGGAAAATCTACACTTAGATTAATATTTTGCTTTATAAAAAAAAAAAAAAGTTTGACTCGTGAAGGATTTGAACCTACGCCCTCCGATGGTCAAGATTGCTTAATATCGGCGCTCTAACCTACTGAGCTAACGAGTCTTATTAAAACTACAGGAAAATATCGAATACTATACAAAAAATGAGTCACAAAACATTCGTCATGTTATGTTTTTGCCACAATAATAAGCCATAATATAAGCTACTACCTTGGCATAAAGTTGAATTTCGGTTGATTGTTGATTATGACAACGTAGTTGCGTTGCTACGTATTTAGAAACTACGTAGCTATAATATATATTTCCGTAGCGATTAGTCAGAGTTCGTATCTAATGGTATAGTGGGCAACAAGATGTATTTCAAATTATAACATATATTATGTTTTATTTTTTGGAGCACGGCATGTGACTATGAACAGACCTACGAAATATATTTATATATAAGTTTTAAAAAAACATGACAAAATTTTTGTGTTGAAATACATAGTTATATAAAAAAAGTTTAATAAAAAGTGAACCAACAAATTATTAATAAGGAAACAACAAAGTATATAAAAAAATAAAAACAACAGATATATGTTTATATACCATAGCAATATGATTCATTAGGTATATAACATAAAAATAAAAAATCTATGAGAAGAACAATTACCTACATCTTTTAAACTAATCATTAATACTGCCGTGATACTGCCGGTGAGGGAAGTTAGGTGAATATAGATAACTCTTATTATATTGTGTCATATGCTCTGTGTAACATCCATGCAACAGTATCAATACATTATTGTTTAACAGCTTTGATCGCTCTTACTATGCCTGTCATTAAAGTTACGAAATATGTGGCGACAAAGACGAATTTGCGAGTAGCCTCGCAGCTTTGTCGTAAAGTCAAATGCCCGTTTTGTAACTGCACTCTATGACATACTACCACCTCGACTAGAAACTGAATAGTCTCTTGGAAATTAGTAAACCTACAAACTAAATGCATATCATGACAACCTAATTAATTAATTCAAGAGATGTGTATATACTATATTCCATTCATTTATTAATAATAATTCACACATTCGATATTATAAAATTGAGGCTTGAACAACTGTCAGTATGTATTACCTACTATAGAACATATTGAAGAAATAATTTAATAAAGGTCGAAAATAAATCTTTAAATGAAATAACTTTAATAAAAATTATCTGAAACAAATAAAGTGTGTTAGATGTATTTCTTACTTGGTAAAATATATAAATTGAAGCTATAAAATTTTATTGACAAATATTTCGCCTCTCTATGGAGCGGCGTCATCAGTGACAGTGACTGAAGGTCTTTGTCATAAATTTTGAAGAAGTAATTTTATGACTTTTAGCAATGGTAAAGGTAATGCACTATACAGTTTTGTATTTATTTTTTAGAAAAATATCATCACCACCTAGCCCATCATGGAAAACATCATCAGCATGTTATGTCCATTGTTGGTTCGATATTAATAAATTTACAAAACAAGTTAGACAAAACCTAATGCATTACATTCAGACCAGGGCTATAGTATGCACCAAGCTGCCATATAAAAGAGCTTTTCCATGTTTTTAAATCAATAGACCGAATAGTTTTAGGAAAACTCTTTAATACTCTTACTGTGAAACAATTGTTAAAGGTAGTGTTATGTATACGCGCATGGGTGGGCACAGTTAAAATATTATTAATTTGAGAATCTACTGTATGTCTGTGTCCATTCATGCGAGTACGAAGGGGTGTCGTAGTCTCTCCCACATAAAAACTGTTACAAAATCTGCACTCCAGCATATATATGCAATGAGAAGTAGTACATTGTGCGAAATTTTGAATTTTGATGACAACAGGGTTATGATGAGTTTGTATATTGATATCGGAATTTATTATGGGACATGTTTTGCAACGAGATTGGTTGCACTTGTGTGTACCTAACAATGTGTTATTGCTCCGTGTATTTTTATTTTTTGCCAAAATAGCTTTTAAATTTTGATTTTGTTTATACGTTACACTAGGGCACGTTTCCAAAAGATTTCGTGTAATATTATTATTTTTAAGGATAGAGAAGCTATCCTTTAATAAATTTTGAATTTTGTGTGCCCCGTGGAAGTATGGTATTATAAGCCGAAGGGAATTTTGTTGTTGTGTGAGTATAACGTTTGGAGTGTTAGAAGGCCTGTTCATGTGTTTGTGTAAAAAGTTTGGGGGATAATCGCGCCTACATAACCCATTGAAGATTTTTCCTTGATATTTAGCCAAAGATGTTGAATTATTACAAATTCTTTTACCGCGGATAGAAAGTGAATGTGGTATAGACCGTTTTGTGTGCGACAGGTGGCAACTACTGTAATGCAGATACTGTAACTTGTTGGTTTCTTTAAAATGAACAGAAGTTGAAATATTATGATTATTATAAGTAATATCTACATCTAAAAATGTTATGTTAGTTTTTGAAATTTCATGAGTGAATCTTAGACTGCTAAATGAATTTAGTTGACTAAGGAATGTATTAAGAGTTTGTAAACTATGTGGCCAAATCATGAAAATATCATCTATGAATCTTAACCATGTTAAAGGTTTGAGAATTTGACTATTTAAAAATTTTGTTTCGAGAGAACCCATATATAAATTTGCATAAGATGGTGCCATGCGCGTACCCATGGCAGTGCCTTTCTCTTGGTGATAGAATTTATTATCAAAAGTAAAATAGTTATTGGTTAAAACCATTTCTGCTAAATCTAGTAAAAATTTTGAAGAAGGCAGACGCGGGTTTGGGCGGCTATCGAAATACTCTTTTAGGGCATACAATCCTTCGTCATGTGGTATATTAGTATATAAGGACACAACATCTATAGTTACTAAGAAAATATCATTACAATTTGGAATATGAATATTTTTTATAATATTTAAAAAGTGGTAAGTATCTTTAATATGCGAATCTTAATTTTTTACTAAAGGTTGCGCATAAAAGTCTACAAATGATGATATTCTTTCGGTAGGACAATCATAAGAAGCTACAATTGGTCTACCTGGATTACCAGGTTTGTGTACTTTCGGCAACATGTAAAAATGTGGTGTCCTCGGATTAGAAGGAATTAAGGCCGAAATATCATTGTCAGAAAGTCCTTCATCGGACGCATTTATGTAAATATAATTTTGAATTTCAATAACTAACTGTTCACAGGGGTCAGCTGTAACAGTTGTATAAAATGACGCGTCATTTAGTTGTCTTAGACCCTCATTAATGTAGTCAGTTTTGTTAAGTATTACTGTGTAAGATCCCTTATCTGCTGGTAAAACCATTATTTATTTATCATTTTTTAATTTTGATAAAGCTATTTTTTCGCTAATGGATAAATTGTGATTACTACTTTGAAGGAAATTTATAAAGTTAGGATCCAAAATTTTATGTAAAATATGATTAATAAATGTATCGATGGGATGACCAGCCGGTAACGGAGGTGGTTTATTTGCCGAAGGTAATTTAAATTTTTGCAATGCCTCATGCAAACCATTACTATTATTGCCAGATGGTACGCGATTATGCCAAAAATATTTCCATTTTAAATTACGACCAAATGTTAATATATCTTTAGTAATTTCGAAAACATTAATTTTGTTAGTCGGGCAGAATGTCAGTCCCTTAGATAGCACTGACTTTTCTGCGGAGTTAAGAATTTTAGATGATAAATTTATTAAATTACTTTCGTTATTTGTGTTTGTCCGTACTAATCGTTGTTGTTGATTACACGTACGGATAGCTTGAGGCATACAAAATAAACTAGACAAGTTTGTTGGTTTAAGATTTAAAAAGGAAGGAGTTGAAATCTGATTATAAAATGGAATGGGAATATTTTCGTTTTGATACGATGTGATTAATTTGGAAAATTTTAAAAGTAATCTTTGTCTATCTTTGACTTGTATACCTCTAGCTCTATTTAAGATATCACTTATAATTTTATTTAGATGTGGAAAAGCTGGCAACGAAGCCTGTATAGTGTCATCTAAGTTGTTTTTGTGATGTATGGACAGATAGTAGTATTGTGTGTGTAATAATTATGTGGTTTGTAAAGCATGTATGTATTGTAAGTCAGTCAATGGTTGTCTTACATCAGGAGGTATGGCATCCAGTGGCACACTGTGTATAAGAGTTTTAGGAGCTATGCCATATTTAAGACATTCTCCCAAAAACTCATAATGACCAAAGAATTGCGCCAATTTGTGAGCATGAAAGTCGATTTTTTTAATAATCTCCCTCATGCACAATTCGGATCAATTCCCGGTGTAATGTAAAATAAATCATGTATAAATAAGCTAATCTTTGTAAAAAGGAAGGCGCACGGTGTAGGGAACAGCGTAGCCTCCCCGCCCTCGTTAAAATTAAAACTTTTGTCCATATAAATTTAACGGGGATAAAATACAGCTTTAAATAGCTTTGATGAGAAGAAAAATGTAATCTGAAGATGAAAACAGTGCAAACAACCAAATTATTTAGTGTCCTAGTTTCGTAGTAATCTAACCAAATATATTCTGTTGCACCAAATATATTTAATAAAAATTATAAATTAAATAATTACTCTTATTGAAAACTTTACAAATTTGTGTGAAAGAATTGTTATACCATTTCGTGGTTAAAAAAAAAATATATTTATGCAAAATACACATTTATTTATTTACAGCACAATAGGGCACCTAATATAATAAATATAATCAAAACAATTAAATAACTAATAGGTATTAAAATATAATTTTTATATTGGAAAAGTACCTAGTTAAATTTAAATTCAGTATTTTTTGAACAATACGAATTTAGCTATTTCCATCTGAAGGTATATAAAGACTAATTATTTTGCTCGATTTAGAAACGTTTCGCTTAGTCAGGTTTGTCTTAATTAAAGTTAAAACTTTTGTCCATATAAATTTAACGGGGATAAAATACAGCTTTAAATAGCTTTGATGAGAAGAAAAATGTAATCTGAAGATGAAAACAGTGCAAACAACCAAATTATTTAGTGTCCTAGTTTCGTAGTAATCTAACCAAATATATTTAGTCACTAATAAAACCATCACGGCATTTCGCCTAGCGACTCACGCAGCTAGGCCACCGTCTCGGAAACAGATAATGCCCCCCAGGCTCTCTGAATTAGGCAAAAAAAAAATTATCACGGGTGCCTTACAGCTCCCGATGCCGAGTAGGGCTCAGGGTACCCAGCGGTGGGGTTTTATGCCCACTTCTTCGTAGTCGATAGTATTCCGAGTCTACACACTTGATTTTTCACAAGTTGATTTTGAAGTTTGATTGTTATCATATAATAAGCGGAGATTCCGAAAAATCTTCTGCTGATAGGCCGGAGCTGGCATCGAAGAAATGTTGTGTTCTGTAATTCTGTACTTCTTTCAATATTGTAAGATATAAGGCAGATGCCTTGGGGTATTCTACGCGTGCTCTTCAGTAGGATGAGAGTATATACCACATGCTATAAGCATAGGTGTAAGTCAATAACCATGCTCCTCTGATAATACAGTACATGTGGAACACCAGAGTTTTTTACTTGCTGGTACCGTTTTCTCCAGGGTGTCTCTGAGGCTATTGACTTGCGATCAGTGTTTGCGCCCTAAAATATACCTTCCATCTATCTACTTGTAGGTATTTTGATTACTTTAATATTATTTGGGGCGTAGCTATGGTATGTTAGGTTGGTCGCCTTGGTGGCACTTTTGCAGGGCAGTCAATGATTGACAGGTCAATGGAACCAGCTAACCACCTAGTCTTAAACTGGTTGGTTATGTAGTGTGTTTGGTTGTTTTTTTTTCTCCCGCAAGGACAATAGTTTACGATTTGTTTATTTTGTATTATATTCTTAACATTTGTCTGTGGGAGGAATGGCGACCTGGCCAAGTGCACACATGGACCTTATAATTTTTTTTTTTTTTTTTTGACTTTTCATAGATGCCTGTAAAGGTTTACATGAAATTTTTTTTTTTGACTTCTGATTTAGTGAAACTGATACCGACCGCTTATAGCTCTCCGAGGTGTTGTCAAGCAAATATTTGTTTTTAAACGAATTCAAAACAAAGAGGAGGTTTTCAATACGTATGTTTTTTGGGGATACCATCCATCAATGGTGCCTTTTTGGCTCCCGAGGACCGTTTTGAAACCTAGTGGAGGAATTAACCCGTTCTCATTTCGCCGATGGTATTCGGAGACAACACCTAACAAGTGGCGAGCGTGTTGCGGTGTTTATGATAGTATAGCCTTGTTGTATAAAGCGGTCACCTATTCCAGGTCCGGCCGCTTTTTTGGGGGTGTTACTTCATCTCTTCCTCAAATGTAAACTGATTTACAATTTTTGTTTTATTAAAGCTAGGACCTAAAAACTGTAATGTTTTTAAGTTTATTAAGGTCTAACTAACTCAGTCACCACATACCTATACAAAACTAGTCAAGAGTAATCTTGGGATTTTAAACGTTTACAAAATAGTACGATTGCTTATATTTCCACGGTGGTGGACAGTAGATCATACAGACTAAATTTTTCAAGTGACACGTTTGTTTCACAAGGAAAAGCGAAAAATGCAAAAAGGAGTCTCGGGACCGATTTTCATAAAAAGTAAAACTGCATCATTCGATTTTTTTTAAAATATTCTCCTAGCTGGGAATCGAGCCGGTTGATAAAAAAAGACTCATACTGTATTATTTATTGCACAAGCTGATAGCGTCGCTTTTAATGATCACTTGAAAAATTCAATGTTATTTATTAAAGAGTTTTTTCCTTAAATAAAAAAAAAACAAAAAGCAAAATTTTGATTCGTGAAGGATTTGAACCTTCGTCCTCCGATGGTCAATAATCATAGATATCGGCGCTCTAACCTACTGAGCTAACGAGTCTTGTTTGCGTTCGCAAAAAATAGCATTACTACTAAAAAACATGATTCATTACGCTTCGTCACTATCATACCACAGACCTAGATTGTTTTTGCCGAAGCGATACTAGGTCTGTGTCATAATAACCACCGAAAATGCCAAGTCATAAATATATAATGATGTTTATTATCGTTTTTTAGGGTTCTGAAAATAGAGATTTAATTCAAAAAAGAAAAAAAAGTGGAATGGGAAATTAAAATTAATCTTATTATATATGCTTATGTCAGAATATTTTTTTCTTTGTATAATTCAGTTTGTTCGTTACTATAGGGCAGCCTCCGTAGACTAGTGGTTGCGCCTTTGGCGTTGTATCCGGAGGTCGTGGGTTCGATTCCCACCCATGGCAAAAAATATTAGTACGTTTTTTCTGAATAGTTTGTCAAGGTCTGGGTGTTTATAAAATATAATATGTATTATAGCGTTGCTTCTGGTACACAAGCCTAGAGCTTAGTTGGTGACTAGAGCAATATGTGTAATTTGTCCTACATATTATTATTATTATAATCAAACAGTTTGGAAAATTACCATTTATTTTCCTTATCTTCTTTTAAAAAAAAATACGCTTTACAGGGTTACCAACTAATGAACAAAAATGAGAGTTTAAAAAAAGAAAGAACTTTCCGCGGTCTAGTTTTTACACTTTTTTTAAAATATATAATATAAAGAAAAGTATTAAGAAAATATAAAAACTTTGTTAATCTTTTTTTAGTATAAATTTAAGTTTCCATTTTTTTATTTTTTTTATTGGAGCACGACATGTGACTTTGTATCTACCTGGTGGTGAGCAGACCTACAAAGTCCATGAATAAGGTCAATCAATACTTATTCTTAAACAATATTAATCGCTCCCACTATGCCTGCTAAATTATGAGATTACCTAAATGTGTGGAATTGTGTCCCCAATGAAGAATTGCATTACGAGTATATTTTAAAATACCCGCTGCCTTATGCCTTATCGTCAATTCAACTACCCATTTCGCAACCGCACTACGGAGACCGCGTAAGGAGACTACCACCTCGACAAGAAATCGATGCAGTAGTCTCCTGAAAACCGGTGAACCCACAGACTAAAACCATTCCATGGCATTATCTTGAAAGATTATTTTTAACACGGGCGAAGCTGTGAAAGCAGTTAGGTACATACCTTCGTCGATAATGCCAATCACCTCTTACAAAGCGTTTCGCTACATTCTGTAAATCGACATTAGAAATCGGTTTAGAGTGAGCAAATAACCTCAAATTATTTCTCTAAGACAATATGTAATATAAATTACAATGACAATATAAATAAAATAAAAATAAATAAATATTGAGGTCAAAAACATACTCTGTCTTCATCTGAATTAATATTTAAAATCTTTTAAAAATCTTACTCGTGAAGGATTTGAACCTACGCCCTCCGATGGTCAAGATTGCTTAATATCGGCGCTCTAACCTACGAGTCCTACGACCCTTGTTGAAGCTATGACGAAAATTTCATTTTGTTAAAGCGTTAAAAAAGGTCTGGCATGTCAAAATCATCGTAGATACACACCTCAGTCCAAATTTATGAAAAATAAAGTTATTTTTTTGTTATATAGATGTGTAAACTTTATGTAGAACTATGGTTGTGTTCGGAATAAAGTGTCTTTATTAAAATAATTACCTATAGTCGGACATAAGCTTACCTTTTGTTTATTTAGACACTCGAGAGTTAAGATGCATTTTATAATAATGTCAGGATTAATAGTCGTTGCTTAGCAAGCGTTAAAAAGCCATTGCTTCGACTGAAAATTAAAAAACTACATTTTGACGATTTTTGAGTTGGAAGCAAAGATTTCCGCTAAGCAATAACTGTTAATCCTGCGACACTCAAGCGTAAGCTGTGTTTGTACACATACATACACAATTGTATATAGTCTAAGGCTAACACGTACATTGTGAGCTGTTAAAAATGTCTCGCATCATAGGTATAAATATGATAAATAACGAATAAATAAATAAAGACAGAAAAGATAAATATTCTATGGATTCATTCACCAAGTACAGGGAAGGTAGAGAACATGCAAGCTATAGCATAAAGTATACTTTACCCTAATTTACCTCAATTTACTGGCGTCTATTTTCCCGATATTAAGTAAACCATTTAAATTCAAAATAAAATTTTACCCCAAAAAGCGTTATTCATTAGACAAAACCTTCAGCTTTTTATTGGGTAGACAGAGAAAATAATTGGCTAACCTTGGGCGTTTCTTATTGCCATCTCGAATGATTCTTTATTGCACAAGGTTATTCGCTGAAATAAAAAGAAGTGGAGATGGTATCTAAAAATAAGATATTCTATAGAACGCAAAAGGTTTAATAAAGGAATCAGGCATCCTAATTGGCAACCACTTGATATTAGAGAACATAATTAAAAGTTTTGCTGTATAACAGCTGACGGCGTATTGACGATAAATGCTGTGGAAGAGGGATCCTACCTTTTTTTTTCAAAAACCTTTCAATTTTCAGTTTTTTTTTACAAATACAAATACCTTTATTTAGATAAACTATACATAATTAGTTTTACAACGGTTCCCACACTAGGAAAACCTGAATCGCGGGCTCCCAACGATGAGTTTTTTTTTCTTTGTTTGAGCAACCAAGACACATTATTATGAATTTAATAATACACATAAAATAAGTAGATTAATACACATATATAAAAGTAAAGACAAGAACAGATACACAGAAATTCCAATATTATTATTACATTATTATTATATATTCAAACACACAGTGCATAGGGTGCATGTGTGCGAGCAAGTTCGTGGGTACATATTAATAAAATCTATACAATACTAAAATCACCATTCAAACACCTAACCATTCAAAACAATCATTAAATTACTATTAAAATTACAAATGAAAAACATATAATACAGATTAAAAATAATTAAATGTTGCAATTTTGTAGGTATCCATATTATTACTAAAATGTAAGAAATATAAATGAGAATGCTTCCGTTTAAGTGTGAGTGTGTCAAAAAATAAGTGTACCTAAGTGTAAACTGCAAGGTCTAGCACACCTCTATTTCATAGCCGCAGCGCCAGGGTGTATTCTATACGCTACCGACAATATGTGTAAAATGTGTGTGAGATCGAAAAATGAACAAGGAGATTCCCTAGGAGACAACGACCAATAACTTTTCAGTTTGTTCGTAAGTTAAAGTTCTTCAATTGATTTTTTGGCTTTCGGAAGATTACTTTTTTTAATTCAAAAAGGTTGTTATAAATCAGATTATTTAAAAAGATTTCAAAGCGTTTTGCAAAAGCATAAGGGTTATATAACTGAAATACTCGTTTCTTTAACATTATAGGATACTCATCTGAGGTATTATATATTATAGTTTACTTTTAGGGCTTTATTAGGTTTAATTTTATTTTAATTTATAAATATTTTAAATAAACCATTAAAAGTATATCTTTAAATTAGGTAGTTTATATAATAATTTAATTTTTATATTTTTTTAAACTATCTTCTACTAGATAATCTAAAATAAATTAACTGGCGAAAGATATTTGGAAAATGACTTATTTAATACGGAATTATTTTAAAAGTTGTCAATTGAGTCTATAACTAATAAAGTTAAAAATTATTATTTTTAATTAAATGAAAAATGTGACTTTGTATTTTCCTTCCACAAAAGCCACCATATATATGGTAAGCAAAGTATTTTAGATATATAATATGTATTAACAAGAAATATAATACTAGGTGGCCGAGTTGGTTAGAGCTTAGACTTAAAAACACTTAGGTCCCTGGTTCGAATCCCGGTATGTACCAATCAGTTTTTAATTTAAAAAAAAAATACATTTGTTTAACAACACCACTATAGTGCCTCGGAGAGCAAGTTAAGCTGTCGATACCGCGTTCACTATACCAACTTGTGAAACTGTATATAGATGGGTTATTAAGTCCATTCAAAACATCGCGACAAGCTAGCCACTTGTTTGGTCTAGACTCATACCCGGCTATGACGAGGTGGGATTAAACATCCCTTCGCTGGGTATTCTGAGGCCGTCGAGGCGGTTTCGGCGCCGTAAGGCACCCGTGATGATACATACATATAATATGCCTTATGTCAAATGAATTAATAGTTCTGAAGATGTTTAATCCAGGAGGTTTTTTACGACCTTAAAAAATAAACTAATTTCTCTTTGTTCTGTTTTAAAACTACCGTCTCCGCTACTATTTATTTCGCTGGACCACGCCTCATTCCGAAACGCCATCTCTTTTGCATGATATTATACTAAGTAGATTGTCATGTTGCGGCTTAAAGAATTATTGGTCGGGATGAATCTTCTCAAAGTAAAATGTTTAGACGCATTTTGTTTTCTGGAAGTTATATTTAATTTCCCTTTTCAGTTAAATAAAGTTATATTTTATGTTATATAAAAAATATTTTAGGAGTTTGGGTATTAACAAAACAAATTGTAACAAAGTTCTTAAACATTTTGTTATCATAAAGTAAAAATTTCCGACCGTTCAAAAATGTTTTTAACTTTCCGAATGTTTAGAATGTGATTTGCCTATAGGGTTTGTAGAAAAAATAAAAGTTTGGACTCCATGATTTGGTTAGAACATTTTTGAATAGCCAGTAGTCCAAGTTTTAGGACATTTCACACATGGACATTGCCCTGAGGCCTGATGCTAATAAATTAGGCGTCTGGGTACCCCGTGAAGTACCCTTGGTCGTTTAATACTCTTATGAATCCATCTACAACGAGGCTCCACAGACAAAGCGGGGGCAGGACTAAACTTTGTATAAAAAAAAATAACGTTATATAATAATAGTGGAAAGTAGAATTAAAATTTTACGTTAGGCCTTTTTATTATAAACAGAGTCTGTGTTTGACCTCAATTTTGCCTTATGTATGGAAAGCAACCTCAATTTTGCTTAATGTATGGAAAGCAACCTCAATTTTGCCTTATGTATGGATGCGGTCGAAAAGATAACGCGCTTATTCTGGAAGTGCATATTTACTCTTGTCTTAAAGATTCTAAGTGTCAGGAAACACAAAAGCTGGCGGAGCTGGGCGGACGTCATTCCACTTTTATAGACATCCGTCATCTCCCGGGCCTATTTAAATTTACCTATATTTTTAATTTCATCACGCTACCTATATTTCTAATATCATAACGCTAAATATATTTTCTTTTATTAGCCTACTATATACCTAGACAATAAAATTGGCCATAAACTCTAGATTTATTTTTAATTTATTACATACAACCTTGAATATACAAAAGGTCCTAGAATAAAACTAACTGGCAAGGGCAAAATAATAAAAGAGCAAATAAAAAAAGAGATTGAGTGAGTCACCAAAATAATACCCAAATTAGGCCCTAGGATCCTAATATGAGATAAAGCAGGACGTGACCGACGAGTGTACCGAAATAGGCTGTTTCAATTACTATCCCTGATCCCGATCCGACCTTCATCCTCCTGGAGGGTTCTGCCAGATTATGAATTATTTTTACGCACCAAGCTTGCCGTAAGTAGATATAACAGGTGATATAGAATGGCCAAATAAGTTTTAAAAGGCTGTGTAATAATTCCTATTTATTAATAAGATTGCCTTGAGTAGATCTAACAGTTGATATAGAACGGGCAAATGCTGTAATAATTTATGCATAATTAGTTAAACTTTGAGATTTTCTAAGAAATTTATTTTATTTTTGTTCGCAAATATCAAAACTTTACCTTTTCCATGCGTTTATTATTATTATTATTATTATTAAGCCATTTATTTCCTTATAAAATTACAATTAAGTTACTTTAAATTAAATATACATTACAATATAAATTATCACACAACATAGTTACTTTTTTTTATATATATATATATTTATTATTATTTACAAGGTCCCTTTGAGGGTATAGGCCTCCTCCAATTTATTCCACTTAAATCTGTCTTTTGCTGTTTCCATCCATTGTTCTCCCACAGTCTCCTTTATGTCATCTAACCTACGCTTTGGTGGTCTCCCCTTTGGTCTTATTTTTTTCTTTGGTCCTGTCCATTCCGTTATTTTCTTTGTCCATCTACTGTCCTCTAGTCTCGCTATATGTCCTGCCCATTTCCATTTCATTTTCTGGGCATGTTTGAGTGCATCTATTATTTTTTGTTGTTTTTCTTAAATGTATGTTTGGTGTTTTGTCTTTTAATTGTATTGACAGTAAACTTCTCTCCATCGATTGTTGGCAAGTTTTTATTTTTTCCTTTACCTTTTTTGTAAATGTCAGGTTTGAGATCCATATGTCAAGGTTGGTAAAATACAAGTGTCCATAATTGTTTTCTTTAGATTCATTGGTAAATTACTTTTAAATATGTCCTTAAATGTCCAAAACTTGTTCCATGCTATTGTCCTTCGTCTGTCTAATTCTTTATTATTATTATTCTCGAATGTCAATAGTTTTCCAAGGTATATATATATTGGTCCACATATTCAATTATTATGTCATTTATTTTAATTGTGCATTGAATTGAATTAGTCATTATCTTAGTTTTGTCAAAATTCATTTCTAGTCCAACTTTAAGGCTTTCATTATTTAGGTCTTCAATCATGTTTCGTAATTTATTAGGGTATTCTGATAGTATAACTATGTCGTCTGCAAATCTTAGGTGAGTTAAGTAGTCATTATCTATTTTAAGTCCTTTTTTATCCCAGTTTATGTTTTTAAATATAAGTTCTAGTACTGCATTAAATAGTTTTGGAGACAAGGGATCACCTTGTCTTACTCCTCTGTGTAAATAAATGTCTGGCCCCAACCGTTCTAATTGTATGTTACTTTTACAGTCCTTATATATAGATTTGATAATATTTATATACTTAATATCTATTTCGTGATCGCTCAGCGCAGCCCATATTGCTCTGTGTGTGATCGAATCAAATGCCTTTTTAAAGTCTATGAATGATCTGTTGGAAATATGGTCTGTTGTACTAAAGCCTGCTCTAAATCCTGCTTGTTCGATAGATTGGTATGCTTCCAGTTGTTCCTTAATTTTATCTAATAAGCAGTTGGTATTAGGCTGATAGGTCTATAATTATTTATGTTTTTCGTATCGCCTTTTTTGTATAATAAAATAATTTTTGATGACAGCCACTGAATACATACTTTTTGTTCTTCATAAATTAGGTTAAATAGTGTTAATAATGGCTCTGATAGGATAGTTTTTGCCATTTTTATTGCTTCGTTTGGAATATTATTTGGTCCAGTATTTCTTTCGTTTTTAAGTTTACCAATAGCTTTATTAATATCGTTTATATTAAAGACTGAAGTTTTGTTTGTTTGTACTTCGTTTATATTTGTTTGTACTTCGTTTATATTTGTTTTTACTTTTTCTTTATAGGTTTTATCAGTCCTTGTATGTTTGGGCTCATTAAAAAGATTTTGGTAGAAATTTGTTGCAATATGTAGTATACTTTCTCTATTTGTAGTTGTTATACCCTTTCCTATTAGTTCAGGTATCCATGGTTTATTATTATTTATTTGTCTATATGCACTTTTTATGCTTCGTTTATTTAATATGTCATTTTCGATTAGATTTAATTTGTGATGGTCATAGTCCTTTCTTATGAGTTTGTGTACTTTTTTATAAATTTCTTTTAACTCTTTCCTGTCCTTTTTTGATTTTGGTTTCTTTATTGATAATTCATGTCTTATTTTTATCATTTCTTTGGTTTTGGTTGTAAGGATTGTTGTCTTTGGTTTAATTGAGCATTCTTCAATTGTTAATTTTATGTTTTTTTCAATTTCATTATATAGGTTTTGTGCGGAAGTAGTTGGAATACTTTGGATGCGTTTCTCAATATTATTTTGGTATTTGTTAGACATTTCCACATCGTTAAACACGGTTTTGGTATTGTTGTATTTTTTTCTATCTTTTCTATTTTCTAATTTAATATTTGTGATTGTGCTTCTTATTAGACGATGGTCTGTAAGTAATGTTATTTAAAATTTCCAAGTCGGATATGTGTTTCTTTTTATTACATAATATAAAATCTATCTCGTTTCTTGTTTTGTCGTCTGGAGATTTCCAAGTCCATTTTCGTTTTTGTTTTTTCTTAAAATATGTGTTCATAATTGATAAGTTATTTTCTGTTATAAAGCTGATAAGTCTTTCACCTCTGGCATTTCTTTCTCCATAACCATATTTGCCCAAAAATCCCTTTTCTTCTTTACTTGGTTTTCCTATCTTAGCGTTAAATTCGCCCATTACTATTTTTATGTTTACTACTGCTGTGTTGTAAACATTGTTGAGGTCTTTGTAAAAATGTTCAAGTTCTTCTTCGCTGGATGATTCTGTCGGAGCATACGCTTGTATAATTGATATTGTTGTATCTTCAAATGTCATATTAATGTATGCAATTCTGTCTGATATGCCTTTAAATTCAATTATTTTGTCTATGTGTTTCAGTTTTACTAGAAAACCTACTCCATATGTCTTTATTTGATTATTTCCTTTATATAAAAATATTGCCCAGTCCAGTTCCTGTATTTCGATATGTACTTCCGGCAATTATCAAGTAAACACTGTTAACCGAGAGTGCGTAAAACAAATAAGAAAAAAAAGGAAAACAATTAGTTATTCAAAGGCTTACCATAACCATCTCAAAGCCCACGAAGAAACACCTATAAATAACACTGAAGATTGGCACGTAAGCGAAATAAACACAACTTATACTCGATTTAATAAATTTTAGTGTTATATATAAACACAATATACATCAATTAATTTTTTAAGTTTCCGTTTTTCGAAAGAGACACCGGCATTTTAAACTGACAACCACAGACTATTTATTGTACACAGAATATAAACTATTTTATTTTTATCAAAGAGGCTCTGACTTCAAATAAATTTCACGAATAAAAAAATGGACCCATCAACGATCGACCAAATTATTTGTAAAATTAAATTGGAAATTAACGAACAGACGTCTATACTAATAGAAAAATATCAGAGAGTTTTTATATCAAAATTAGAGAATTAGAAGTAAAAAATGATGAATATAGTGCAAAAATAAAAGATTTAGAACAGAAATCATTAGAAATGGAAAAAAGGCTCAGAAACCAAAATATAGTCATTTTCGGATTAAACGATATTAAAGAGGAACATATGGAAGAAAAAATTATAAAACTTATAAAAGAGGATATAAAAGTAGAAATAACTATAGACGAAATTGATTATATAAAAAAACTCGGATCCAGTTCGAAGTGCCCAATTCTAATAAGATTAACAAGTTGGAGAAAGAGAAACCTTATACGGAAAATAAAAAAAATATATCAAAAACCAAAAAAATATATATTACTGAAGACTTTCCTAAAGAGATTCTAAAACAAAGAAGAGCATTGAAGGATAAACTAATATCAGAACGGGAAAAAGGCAACATTGCATATATTAAATACAATAAACTAATAATAAAAACACCTGATAACAACATGACCAACACAAATTCAAAGAAACGACACCTAGAGATCTCACCTAACCATAACGACAGTGACAAAACCAAACGCTTTAACCAAAAGGCAAAAATCAACAAAATAAATGCCTTCTCGCTCTTAAAACAAGGACCAACTTCAAGCTACACTAACAAATAGCAACTAACACCGCACAACATTAAAACATCAAAAAAAGGAAGTAAATTTGAAAACAAAGAAAATAACAAATATAAAACATTAAATTTTCTCCAACCTCCCCCAAGCCGGTTGGTCACCGTGGTGGTAGAAGACCATAACCCTCCAAAAAAACAAGACAACCTACACATAGGTACTTATAATGTGAGAACACTGTCAACAACGGAAAGACTAATTGATCTGAAACATTGCTTATCCAAAATATCATGGGACATAATAGGACTATCAGAGGTAAGAAGAAAGGGAAGTGCGTTTATAACGAGTTCTAATTCTTGAAATATGGCCTAATATATCACAGATTCGATTTATAGCAATCGACTTAATTTTATTTTTTTAGTTATTTCTTCTGTGGTTTAACTTTAATATTATATAAAGATTAAAAAATCTATATATATTTTGCACGACATTGTGTGGTAGAATATGTAGGATCAAGCAAACAACTTTTCAACAACATGTACCCATATTCTGGCAAATAAATGATTTATTATTATTATTACATATGGCGTCGATATTTTCAAGTTTATGAAATTAACGTCATTATTACGGCTCCGGGATAAGCAAAGTATTACATTTATTTTGTGTATATTTACTACCACCAAATATAAAACTTGATAGGCGAGCAAATTTTTTGATTTATTTAATTTTTAAACCATTTGGTAAATTTTATTCTCACTTGAAAAAAAAAAAAGTCTGTTAGATTCAAATTGTTGAAAACAATTATTTTGATCTACTAACGGTCTCATCACTATATATCACAGCCGTTATATTCACGTAATATGATATAGCATCAAATGATATAATTATTTATGGTATTATCGGATTAAATATGTATTTATTTAATGAGAATAGCATTCACATTAACTTAAAAATTATACGTGATGACGGAGTTGGTTAGACCTAAGACTTACAAACACCACAGTTTTTAGGCCTCCGGTTCAAACCTTACTTATACCAATAGATGGACTATTGGGTCTATCCAAACACAGCGGCCGTCGACCACTTGTTCTGTACCGATTCAGAATACCATCGCCTATTGGAAGGTGGGAATAAAACCGTGTCGTTTTAGGTGGGAAGAAGGTCTCTATAACTTCGTTAGGCCGACCGACCGGTCTCGTTACCACCGCCCATACAGATGCAAAAATCGTCAAGTGAACTAGTCATGTTTCGGTTTAATCTGTGGGTTCACCGGTTTTGAGGAGATTACTGCATTCGATTTCTTGTCGAGGTGGTAGTCTCCTTTTAGGGTTCGGTTACGAAATGGACAATAAGGCAGCGGGTATGTTAAAATATACACGTAACGCAATTTGTCGCCACCCATTTCGTAATCGCATCATTTTGCCAGGCACAGTGGGAGCGATCAATGTTATTTAAGAACCATTATTGATCGACCCCATTCATGGACTCTGTAGGTCTGCTCACCACTAGGTAGATACAAAGTCACATGCCGTGCTCCAATAAAAAAAAACCCTTTAGGCGGTCTCGGTGATGAACTAAAATAATAACACGGTATTCATAAAAACAACGGTATTTATTCATAAAAACTTATTGAGTCCTTCAAGAACACTTATAGAATTATTAGTTATAGAAGTTTTTGTCACTTTTTTAGCAAAAAAAAATATATATAAAATTTATGCATAAAGGAGACAAAGCCTTCTATAACTAAAGTGTTCTTGAAGGTCTCAATAAGTTTTTTTTATAAATAAAACCATAAAAAAATAACTATTTTAATTTTATGTAGGTATCATAAAAACTAAATAATTAAACTATCGAAAACTAATTACCTGTAGGAGTAATCAGCCCTATTCATGGCCTTTGAAGAAACATCAGGTAAGTTACAAAGTAAAATACCGTACTCCAATAAAAATAATAAATTTGTATTTCTGGTACATTTAATCTATCGAGTGCGGGATCTATTTTTATTGTTTTATTCATTCGGTGTTTTATGTAACTTTATGTGTAGCGTGAAACACGGGACACGTTTAGAAGGAAATTTAATAATATCTACCGCTGTAGGTATTTTTTCTATAAAAATGTTTTTTTAACGTCCGTGAATTGTTATTATGTGACACGCATGCTTGATTATGAGGTTGTATTTTATGGAATTGTCTTTTCTTTATTAAATTTAGGACGATATTATCTTCATGGCTTTTTCGTAATTAGCCAGGAAGTTAGACCATTTTCCATGACTGGCTACTCTAGCCAGCCTAGCTCCTTCCAGAAGGCAGCAAGAAGTCCTCCCCTCCGTTCTTCTGTCAATAACCTTCTAAAAATCCCGTCACACGACTCTTCCAAATATTCAGATTCGTTTACTGTGTCAGCTGCTAGCCAGTGGAATTTGCTTCCTCTGACTATAAGATCAGCCCCTTCCATCGGAGTGTTTAAGCGCTTGCTCACAGCATTATCTGAATGCTTAAACCAGATCCTCGAGGCAATTTTTGTTTGGTATGGTATGTATGTTTATGTATTACATTTATTTTATTATATGCAGAATTTAAGTAGTTTAAAAATTGTTATGCATCATTGTTAAGTTTACCTATATCTATTTCTTTTTTGAAAAGTTCTGCACCCTAAGCATATTTCACTCTCTCAAAACTTAGCTGGTAGAAAATGCCTAAGGCATTAAGCTCGCCTATGTTCAATTTTGTACAATAAAGAATTTTAAATAAATAAAGTCCTGGACTCCTCAGGCCTCGAGGAGCAACTTCGATGTTTCGGCGATTTTTGCTCGTTGCGGAGCTACCACGGTGCAGTCAAGTGAAACAGTAGTGGGTGGGTGTTTCTTCTGTTTCCATGCATCCTCTACATTTAGAACGATAATAAGTTAAAGTATTTATCTTCATGCCAGGTCCGTCCGGGATAGGCAGAGACGACCGCCACTGGTCTCTATTTCTTTTGTCTCTTGTTTCCTTAATGTCGTAGTATTTCGTCCTTAATATGTATGGTTACAAAATTTTGTATCTTATAGGTATTTATGTACCATCGCCAACATGCATGCCGTACGGTACTCGAAGCCACCTAAACGGCCTCAGGATACCCACCGGTGGGGTTTTATACCCACCTAGTTATAGCTTATAATATTGTAGATGAGATGAGAAAAAAGATCTTACTGAATAAGTAGCCCATTTGTCGCAGTGTTTGTAACACTCAATATCCTGTCCAGCTTTGCAACATGATAAAACTGGGCAGATTAAAAGGGTCTCCGTAGCACCAATATCAAACAAATTCATATATTTTTTTAAAGTAAAAAACAGGCAGATTAATAAATAAATAGTAGAGGTTCGCAACTGGCGAACGGTTGTTAAATAAAATCAAAAAGCTTCTAAATTTAATAAAGCTTTGCTGAACAAATTAAAAGTTCGTGCGTAAAAGCCTCGCGATATTTTGTCGTGTTGCAAATGGTATATTTTTCGGAAAATATTTTAATTGAAAAAATTCTCATATCTCCAAAATTTTTCTCCATATATTTTTCATTTTACATTATATAAAAAAAAAACTATTTGTTATTATTTAAACATTTTTTACTTTATATATTACGTCAAAATCTTATAAGAACCTTTGTGTAAGGGAAATTAATCAAATTTTGGTTTCACAGAGTAATTTCGCTAAGAATTTTGATGTAACATTCCATGTGAAGGATTCATTTTCTTAGTAAATTGTTAATTAATATCTAAAATTGAATTAAGCTCTCATACAATAAGTATACTGTTACTGACGAGAAAATTTAAATGACAGCTTAATTTGAGTATAGTTAAATTTAAAGGGAGTATTTATTTAACGTATATACGTGGTTAGTTAGACCTTGGACTTAAAAACACTTAGGTCCCTGGTGCGAATCCCGGTGTGTAGTTTTTAATAAAAAAAAAAAGTACAATTGTTTGACAACACCACTATAGTGCCTCGGAGAACACGTTAAGCTGTCGGTCGCGGTTTCACTATACCAACTTGTGAAACTGTTTATAGATGGGTTATTGAGTCTATTCGAAATATCGCGACGAGCTAGCCACTTGTTCGATGTAGACTCATAAGGCACCCGTGATGATATGTATGTAAGTATACTTGTCGACGAATTGGTTAGAAACAGTTTTTAGGATAAAAGTTCAATAGTTTCTTTGTTGTTGACAATACCACTAATAGTGCACATTAAGATGTCGGTCCCAGTTGCCAGATACCACCACCCATATACAGATGCAAACGCGTGAAAGTGACCTAGTTGTATTTCGGTTTAATCTGTGGGTTTTAACCGGTTTTCAGTATACTATTGATTCGTCGTGAAAATGCGGCCCCAGCCTAGTGGTTAAGTCACTGCCCAACCGACAACAAGGTTAAGCAGATTATAACAAGGCCGGACCTTGGATGGGTGACCGTTTTATACAACGAGGCTATATTGGGTACCATCATAAACACAGCAACAAGCTCGCCAATGTTAGTGTTGCATCGAATACCATCGCCGAAAGGAGGACGGCTCGGGAGGAATGACCCAGCGGAGGTTTCCCGCTGGGTACCCTGAGGCCGTTTAATTGGTTCTTCGGAGCTAAAATGCACCCGACATGGTATTTTTTTTTATATTTGTTGATTCGTTAAGTTGCCGAAGTGTTGGTCTCCTTTTAGGGTGTATAATACCATCAGTTATATACCATCACCGAATAAAACCACACCATTGGGTCAGTGCCGTAAATAGTCTTTTCTGCGCCCTGTCCGAGCTTCTATAACTACTTTATTTCATTCAGGGTGATAAAATAAAGCACAAGGAACTAGGTGTTGGTGGACCAATTATCTAATATTTTAGTCGCCGACCGACCGTGTAGCCGGCCGCCGCCTAATTTAATAACTTTTTGATGATACTGGCATGATGTAGGTACGTATGTGTTGGAATCTCCGGGCTGGCCGATGACCGCGTTGCTCTATGGTTGGAATCGAGCACTAGGGGCGCAGCGGGAACTTATCAGGAGGAAACACAAATACGCTCGTGCGCTGCCAAAAAAAATGAGCGCGATGTGTCTAATTTAATAGACTTTTGATGATACTGGCATGATGTAGGTACGTATGTATTGGAATCTCCGAGATGTACGGTGACCGCGTTGCTTTATGGTTGGAATCGAGCACTAGGGGCGCAGCGGGAACTTATCAGGTGGAAACACAAATACGCTCGCGCGCTGCCAAAAAAATGAGCGCGATGTGTCTAATTTAATAGACTTTTGATGATACTGGCATGATGTAGGTACGTATGTGTTGGAATCTCCGGGATGTACGGTGACCGCGTTGCTCTATGGTTGGAATCGAGCACTAGGGGCGCAGCGGGAACTTATCAGGAGGAAACACAAATACGCTCGTGCGCTGCCAAAAAAAATGAGCGCGATGTGTCTAATTTAATAGACTTTTGATGATACTGGCATGATGTAGGTACGTATGTGTTGGAATCTCCGAGATGTACGGTGACCGCGTTGCTTTATGGTTGGAATCGAGCACTAGGGGCGCAGCGGGAACTTATCAGGAGGAAACACAAATACGATCGCGCGCTGCCAAAAAAAATGAGCGCGATGTGTCTAATTTAATAGACTTTTGATGATACTGGCATGATGTAGGTACGTATGTGTTGGAATCTCCGGGATGTACGGTGACCGCGTTGCTCTATGGTTGGAATCGAGCACTAGGGGCACAGCGGGAACTTATCAGGAGGAAACAGAAATACAATCGCGCGCTACAAAAAAAAAATGAGCGCGATGTGTCTAATTTAATAGACTTTTTGATGATACTGGCATGTAGGTACGTATGTGTTGGAATCGAGCACTAGGGGCGCAGCAGGAACTTATCAGGAGCAAACCGAAAAAATAATAGTTCTGCCAGGTCTGGCCATTCTGGCCCCCCAGAGTCTACGCCCTGTGCCTGGGCACCAGTGGTATCGCCCTATTTACGGCACTGCATTGGGTATCCTGTAGATATCTACGCGGTTTCGGGTAAAACACCCGTGGTGGATTTTTCTCTGTATTTTTGGTTTTATAGACCACCCCGATTCATATAAAAAAAAAGTTTTGACTCGTGAAGGATTTGAACCTACGCCCTCCGATGGTCAAGATGGCTTAATATCGGCGCTCTAACCTACTGAGCTAACGAGTCTTGTGAAAAAAATTGTGAAAATTTTACTCATGTAGGAATAATATATATATGATTATGTACAATCAGTTATATTGACCGATAAGTTAACACAATAGATTAGATAGTTGATTTTATTTTGTTAAAGCACATGTAGTCACATTTTATCTACGAGTATCTCATAGTAAGCAGACAGATTAAGGGTTCTGCAGTTGTCTTAACGCCCTACAAACGTACTACCAATATTACAACTTGGCTGTTAGTCGAAGTTCAACTTGTTGAAAAAACTGTCTACATACAAAGTCACATTCGTGCTACAATATATTAGGCAACATCAGGCCGAACAGACCTACAAAAACCATGAATGGCGTCGCTCAATACATTGTCTTTTAACAATATTGATCGCTCCCACTATGCCGGATGAAGGGTGCGATCACGAAATATGCGGTGATAATTTGCTTTATGAGTTTAAGTTTTTTTTTATATCTTCGCTGCTTTATCATCAAATTATCAATCTCTTGCTGCGTAACCGCACCCTGAAAGGAAACTATCACCCTAACAAGAAATCTATATGCTATATGCAGATAACGTCCAGCCAGGCATATTTCAAAATCCTGCAAATTAGAGTAGAAATAGAAAACAAATATTGCAAATTAGAGTTGAAATAGAAAACAGTGTTTTTCGGTCGGTCCCTATGTCGGGTCTGCTAAATGTAAGTAAGATTTGTCTGATTAGTGACGCCGACAGCTCTGGTGACACCAGCCCACTGGTTTACCCCTGAACTAACGAGTTAACCAAGATTGATGACCCCATAAATTTGCCAAACCCCTCGGAAACTTGCTTTAACTTAGTTTCGTGTACGAGATTATTCCAAAAACCCTTTCCTATTGACGCTGTTTCGCTTGTATTTGTTTATAATTTATTTAGGTAAAACATAGACGTAATACATTTTCCTACTAAATTTTACTGTTACAGTTTGTCAGCTTTTTGTAGATATCGGATAAAGCATTTATAAAATTTTTATGACCCTTAACAGGGGTTTAAATATAAATTATGATGTATGATGTGATGTTATCTTGTATGTGTAATTATCTTTTATTATAATTTAATTATCTTTTATTGGCATAAATGCTATAGAATATATTTTGTAGATGGTTTAATTTAAAAAAAAAGTGGACCTAGCCTAGTTGTTAAGTTATGTTGTAAGAACATGGTTAAGCTGAGGCCGTCTCGGGAGGCAAAAAAAGCACCCGTCATATTTTGGTTTTAGTCTGTGGCTTACCAGTTTTCAGGACGCTGTTGCATTAAATTCATATAGAGTTCGTGTCTTTTCGGGGTCCGGTTACGAAACGGGAAGTTAATTTGATATTAAAACAGCGAGGATATTAAATTCAACTCGTAATGGAAATTCGTCACTGTCGCCGCCCATTTTGTAACTGTATCATTTAGCCAGCATAGTGGAAGCAATCAGTGCTGTTAAACAACATGTAGGCGAACTTATTCATGTCCTATGTAGGTATCATCAGGCCTCACGCCGCGCTCCAGTAATTAAAAAAATAAGCTTCAGAAAAAAGTCTCCACTTTAAGGCTATATGGTCGATAGATCTTTGCCTTCCACACTGTGGAAAAAAAAGTCCCCACTTATTTAATAAACAAGCTTTTATAGTAGCTATTATATTAGTTAATTTAGTTTCATGATTGCCCTCTACAGTGCTGAAATTACCTATTTTATTTCATTGTGGTGTAATCATAATAATATAGTTTATTAGGGTAATAATAACACCATAACTACTGAAATTAGCAATGTTATTTTGACGACATTGTCTAGAAGTACTCGTAGCATCTTTGGGAATATAGTAATCTATACCTATATATTAAAGATACAGTTTAAAACAAACAATACCTTAATATATTTGAAATAAAAAATTCGTGAGGCTCGGGGTGACTGGAACCTGGTTGGCTCAGCGGTTGAGCGCCTTGCCGCGAGAGCGAGGTTCGTGGGTTCGAGTCCCACCCTCCAGGATTTTTTTCATTGCATTTTTATTTTTTAAAATATAATATAAGATTATCCTAAAAAGGAATTTATAAAATTGCATTAATATATTTGTAAACCAGAATAAGCATTTATTTACAGTAAAAAAATATAGGTATATATTTGCAGTAAAAAAATATAGGTATATAAGAGAATATAGGTTTTTTTTTTATGCAAAAGTGTATTGGTATATTATTTTTATGGCTCACTTACAAAATAAAGCGATTCTATCGTTGGATCCTTATATATTTAAAGAGATTAGAGATTAAACTGTACAGTAAAAGAAAGTTTGTTTAATAAAAATTCATGGCAGAGCTTAAGCTACAACTTACCAATAGTTAGATACACAACTACATGTCGTGTTCCTATAAAAAAGTCAGTAGGTTCATATTAATAAACGTGAAGAATTTACAGCATTGCTCACAATAGGGAACCCAGCTGCATTTTATGACTACTTTATGGAAATAAAGTCGTGAAGATACAAGTTGTACAAGGCATGGTCATCAAAATTCTATTTTTACAGCGCAGCAGCAGGTTATAAAATTTTTAACCACTCGTACATGCATATATATATATATATCTTCACGGGTGCCTTACGGCGCCCGAGACCGCCTAGACGGCCCCAGGGTACTCAGCGGAGAGGTTTTAATCCCACCTCGTCGTAGCCGATGGTATGAGTCTACACCGAACAAGTGGCTAGCGCGATGTTTTGAATAGATTCAATAACCCATATATAAACAGTTTCACAGGTTGGTATAGTGAAACCGGGACCGGCAGCTTAACGTGCTCTCCGAGGCACTGTAGTGGTGTTCTCAAACAAATGTACATAATTTTTTATATTAAAAACTGTTGTGTATATGCATCTGTTATAAATATTAATAATATGTAGGATATTTTTCAATAAAGTTGCTCGAAAAGGTGTACTTTTGATGGCAGTACATATGCCTCGAAAGTTGATTATTACGCACGCCGTGCGATTTTGTTTACACTTCTTTCCATATGCCTCGAAAGTTGATTCTACTGCACACCGTGCGATTTGTTTACAGTTTTTTTTTTATTTTCTATTAACTTTCAACAATTATTCAAATGTAAGTTTTATTTTCAACAATTAGTTAGTCAATATTAATATATGTATATAGTTATTACATTTCTTATTGTCAAAAAAATTACATATAGTTTCACTTATTTTTTTTTTATTTAAGTATCTATTTTCGAAAAACGTCGTATGGTACACGGTTGGTAAGGTTTTTACAAACTCGTACCGATTATACTACTACTATGTGTAGGTACTAGAAACAACTATACAAAATTATTGTAATTTGCAAACGTCCAGACCAAGGCAAACTGTACAGAAAACGTACTAATATTGTTTTTTTCCAGAGTAGGAATCAAACCCATGTCCTCTAGAAACTTACAACGCCAATGGCGTAGTATAATACACCACAGAGGCGGTCAAATAAAAATTAAATAAAAAAAAACGTTTACCTTACTGCATTCGACACCGTCATAGGGTATCTATGGATATCATGTTAGGATATTATAATAAAATACTCTATGATTTAGAAAAACAAATATTTTAGTCTGTGGTAGTAAGATGGATATTAAAGATGTTTCTGTGACACAATGTTTTTTTATTAATTAAAGCTGTTATTCGGTAAAATTGAAAGCCCCAAGAGTAAATATTCAACAGAGCGAAGGCGTTTTACTCCCATCTAGTCTTAACTAATGGTAAAACCAAACAAGTGGAAAACTCTGCGCGTTTTTTTGTATAGACTTATAAATAAATATTACAAGTGTGTATAGTATAGTGAAACTGGGACCGGCAGCTTAATGTGCTGTTTTAATAATAAAACCCTTCCATTATATTTATTTAATAGTACATTAAGCTATCCGTTTCAGTTTCGCTATACCAACTATAAACTATACAGTACTTAATGGTTACTATGAAAAAAAGAATTTATTTACGAGTTATTCATAGCGGCAATTTATTTATTCAAATATTTTTATAATATCGGGCTCGTGAACAAAGGAAAATGATGAAAAAGCGTTTTACCTTTACATGTTGAAAATAAACTTGTTTATTTAGGTTGAGAGTTATTTCAGAGAAATGTTCAGTCGAACGGTATTATAAGGTAATATTTAATATATTCTGTTATTATTTTCTCTTTCCAACTTCGAATATTCAACAATTCAACTTGAAAAACTAAAAAAAATACTGTCTTTTTCCGTTTACGCAGCGCACGCAACGCAAACTCTCAAAAGGAACAAATTTTCCCAGTTGTCCCAACATATTTAATTGATGCCGTAGCGTGATATAGCCTATAACCTTCCTCGATAAATGGTCTATAAATTAATAATAAACAACCAAAATAAATATCAGCACGGGTCCTTACGGCGCCCGAGACCGCCTAGACGGCCTCAGGGGTACCCAGCGGAGGGGTTTTTAATTCCACCTCGTCGTAGCCGATGGTATGATTCTACACCAAACAAGTAGCTAGCTCGTTAAATTGTCTATCTACTGCTATAATGGACATCCAAAACTAAAAGAATTTGAAAAATTTTAAAATATTTCCCTATTCTTTTCTCTTTTAAAATTAGTTACATAAACTGCAATATAATATTTTAAACCCACAAAATATTATAAATTATTAAATATTTTTGGATCAAGAAACGTAGATATTTATTTTAATCAAAATTCGTTAATTAATACAGAAAATTATTGTGAAAAATGTACTTGACGTGACATTGCATATAATGTGCGTTATGTTTTGATCATAAGTAGGTAGGTATTCTAAATATTTTTTTCGTAGATTAGATTTGTGGATTGGAGGTAAGGTCTTCATTAGGCCGACCGACCGCACCCGTTACCGCTCATCCAGAGGCTCTAGCATGGGTTTTTCGTTTGTACCAACGTAACGTTAAAACGTGAAAAACCACCAATAGGATCGCTTTATTCAATCGCGTTACCTAAAATAAAGCGGCTCCAATAGTCGTTGCTCGCGTATTAACGTTACGTTGCACGCGTTGAAACTGGGACCGGCAGCTTAATGTGCTGTTTTAATAATAAAACCCTTCCATTATATTTATTTAATAGTACATTAAGCTATCCGTTTCAGTTTCGCTATACCAACTATAAACTATACAGTACTTAATGGTTACGATGAAAAAAAGAATTTATTTACGAGTTATTCATAGCGGCAATTTATTTATTCAAATATTTTTATAATATCGGGCTCGTGAACAAAGGAAAATGATGAAAAAGCGTTTTACCTTTACATGTTGAAAATAAACTTGTTTATTTAGGTTGAGAGTTATTTCAGAGAAATGTTCAGTCGAACGGTATTATAAGGTAATATTTAATATATTCTGTTATTATTTTCTCTTTCCAACTTCGAATATTCAACAATTCAACTTGAAAAACTAAAAAAAATACTGTCTTTTTCCGTTTACGCAGCGCACGCAACGCAAACTCTCAAAAGGAACAAATTTTCCCAGTTGTCCCAACATATTTAATTGATGCCGTAGCGTGATATAGCCTATAACCTTCCTCGATAAATGGTCTATAAATTAATAATAAACAACCAAAATAAATATCAGCACGGGTCCTTACGGCGCCCGAGACCGCCTAGACGGCCTCAGGGGTACCCAGCGGAGGGGTTTTTAATTCCACCTCGTCGTAGCCGATGGTATGATTCTACACCAAACAAGTAGCTAGCTCGTTAAATTGTCTATCTACTGCTATAATGGACATCCAAAACTAAAAGAATTTGAAAAATTTTAAAATATTTCCCTATTCTTTTCTCTTTTAAAATTAGTTACATAAACTGCAATATAATATTTTAAACCCACAAAATATTATAAATTATTAAATATTTTTGGATCAAGAAACGTAGATATTTATTTTAATCAAAATTCGTTAATTAATACAGAAAATTATTGTGAAAAATGTACTTGACGTGACATTGCATATAATGTGCGTTATGTTTTGATCATAAGTAGGTAGGTATTCTAAATATTTTTTTCGTAGATTAGATTTGTGGATTGGAGGTAAGGTCTTCATTAGGCCGACCGACCGCACCCGTTACCGCCCATCCAGAGGCTCTAGCATGGGTTTTTCGTTTGTACCAACGTAACGTTAAAACGTGAAAAACCACCAATAGGATCGCTTTATTCAATCGCGTTACCTAAAATAAAGCGGCTCCAATAGTTGTTGCTCGCGTATTAACGTTACGTTGCACGCGTTGCTACAAAGTTAAAACCCACGGTAGAGCCTCTGGTGCAAGAACCGTTAAGTAACCTAGTCATATTTCGGTTTATATTGTGGGTTCAACGGTTTTTTCAGACTTCTGCATCAATTTATTGTCCAGGTGGTAGTCTACATATATGATGAGGTTGCGAAACTGGCAATTGAACGATAAAGCAGTGAGGTGTTTAAGATAGAAATAGCATTGCTAATACGTCTTTGTCACCGCTCATTTCGTAACCGCATCATTTAGCCGGCATAGTGGGAGCGAACAAATATTGTTAAACTACAATGTATTGATCGATTTCATATTCGATTATTCCATTCTTGGACTTTTTAGGTCCGATTGCTGATCAGGTAGATAAAAGTCACATGACGTGCTCCAATAAATAATAACTATAAAAGAATTTAAAAACATAAGCACACATGTTTGGGTTAAAAAGCCTTATCCAGAATATTTTTATTGTTCATGAAAAACCTTTATTGGCAAAAAAATATTTTGTGTATGTAAGTAAATTGTACACTATTTTCATCTTTAAAAAAAAAATCTCATCCTTGGGTATACCTACAATACTTAAGTTAGACATAAAACTCTCCTCAAATCTCCAAAGTTACTGTTAAAGCGTAGATAAAATCCAGACCTAATGTGTAGTTACATTCTAAGCTCGTCTCTGCCGTTTAATCCCATATGAAGGCTTTGAGAGATCGTAAAAGCAGACCGGGTCTACCCACTTAGGTATTTTATACTTCTGCATTGTCGCAAGTTACCGCCATAATACTGTAGGTAGGCAATCAATATAAATGAATAATTCAGTTGAAATCCGTTGGCTTGAATGGTTCTATTTTTGGATGCAAGTGAATTATAAATCTGCTTTACGAAATCAAAATTACATGGCATAGAAATGTGATAGATTATTTATTTTAATCGTGATATATATAAAAAAGTGTATGGGAAATTATATTGTTGTTTCATTATTTTGATCATAAAACACATTATTTTGCAACTGTGAAAATAAAAAAAAAGTAAGTATTTAACAGTATATTAAATTTATTTCGTAAACCTATTATACTGAATTGTGGACACCCAAATTTATTTCTGTCAGTAACTTTAAATTAATTAACGAATAAATAAATAAAATTATTTAAAAATGCTTGAAATTGCTGTACTTAAGCGATCTTATTGCGTTATCTACTAATTAAACTTTGGTAGATACAAGATTCAAAAATAAATATGCGGCATTTACACAACATATACCTTACCCATACATATACTCAAAACTCCATAATCCGCGACTCACCTTTGAGATTTAAAGAATACTACTCAATAGGTAGAGTTTGAAGCTAAAGAAGGATAGATAATAACCGTCAAAGAATATATACTGAAAACCGTAAAGAGGAACGTTAATATTGTAAACGTCTGTTAAAACTCTACTTCGTGGTCACAAGTCCTGGAACACAGCAGTTTACTCCCCTGCCTACCAATAATGAGATGGACCCAGTATCCACACAAAGAATCCGTATCCACTAGAGTAGCAAAGGCCATTCTAAGGTCTCTCTGTCTTCCTATTTCGTCCACGATTACGGCAAAAAACATTTCATTTCATTCAATACGGAGATATAAGGATGGAACCCTTTTTTTGGCAATATAGTGGATAACAGAGCTGATGACGGTCGGGAATCCGTTTTAGTCCAAAGAAACAAATTAATCTTATCGAAGAGTCCCCAACGAAATGAGGTCGCCGAAAGGGTTGCTGAATAAATTATTACAAATTAGAACTTTAGTTGACTTCATAAGTCTTAAATCTTGTTATTTATTATTAAAGCAATTTACAATTACTTAACTTAGTTTAGCTTAGTTTTGAACACCTACAATTTTTACTTTGCTTTTATAATTTTAATTATTATTTATAATATTCACACCGTTTTAGGTTATATACAAAAAATACTTAAAGAAAAGCTTTGATTTTTTTCGTTAATTCAATTTCACCATAGGAAGCTCAGCATCCTAAATAACAGACAAGTCGTAGGTTTATGAACTTTTTGTATTTTTTAATTAATTGACTTAATATTGATGGAACCTTCGTGGGACATAATCCAAATCCCAGTTTTCTTTACAATTTCTTGAACTGTACAAATTGTAAATAGATTTGCTCTCATTTATCATAAATTATTATTCTACATCGCCAGTCGAATTGTCGACAATCTAATTTCTCTTATCGATTTCTTCTTTTTGGAACTTTTTTCCATAATCTGGACTTGTCGTCCTGAGCATACGGTTTTAGTTTTAACCCAACTCATTTCTGTGAAAAAAAAAAACTATGGTTTAAAAAAAAGGACTTTATTTACTTTAAAGAAGACTTCTAAAATAATAATAAATGCGTGACCACAACCAGCCGCGTGACCGACTACAAATAACTCAATAAATGAAAGCCTTATGATATTATATGTATAGTGTTGAAAAGGGCAAACTTCGACCTATATTTGGGACCTTTCTGTCCCACTTTATCATGATCACATTTGGTACCAAATAAGCTTAGCTTCGACACTGAGGGTAAGAAGGATTGGGAGCAATTAAAATTGAAATGAGTTACCTATTTTAGCGAATAATAATTCAGGCTTACCTCTGAAAATTGGTACAGGATACCTCTTTCTGTTATATAAATTGAAATTAGGTAGGTAAAAGTTTTTTTTTTATTGAGCACGGCATGTGATTTGTACTACCATACTGTATGAATGGGGTCGATCAATACATTGTTGTTATTTTACAACATTGATCATTCCCACTATGCCGGCTAAATAGTGCATATACGAAACGGGCGGCGATGATTTGCATTATCCAACCACCCGTTTCGTGAGAATCACCCTAAAAGGAGAAGGTGGCTCTTACCACCTCTATAAGAAATCGATGCAGAAATCTCCATAAAGCCGGTGAACCCATAGACTAAAACCGAAACGTAACTAAGTCACATGACGGTTTTCGCAACTGTATGGGGTGGTAATGAGTCCGGTCGGTCGGCCTGACGAAATTGTAGACCTTCCTCCTACCTTATAATATTAAAAAAACGTATGTACCATAATCACTAGATGGGTACCCAGCGGAGGGGATTTTATTCCCACCCTGTCGTAGCCGATGCTATTCTGAATATACACCCAACGAGTAGCTGGCTTATCAAAGTGTTTTATATAGACTTATTTAATTTAGTTTGTTTGCTTGAATTAATTGCATGTAGTTTTGATTATTTCTTTCTTTATATAAAGTTTTTTGTTCTGAAATACTCAAATATTATATCATATACTCACAATAGTATGATGTAGTCCAGATGTTAGCTTAATTTGTGAACCTTAAGCCTATTACAACAATGCAATGGCTACATCTTGTCGTGAGTATCATCCTTAAATAAATAAATAAATCACTTTATCATATTAGTATAGTGAATCTGGGAACAGTTTAAATTTCTATAAGTGTATATTATAGGTAATATACACTTATAGAAATTCTTACATATTGTATTGGACACAACACATAAATTATTTATATATATATATATATCTTCACGGGTGCCTTATGGCGCCTGAGACCGCCTAGACGGCCCCAGGGTACCCAGCGGAGGGGTTTTTAATCCCACCTCGTCGTAGCCGATGGTATGAGTCTACACCGAACAAGTGGCTAGCTCGTCGCGATGTTTTGAATAGACTCAATAACCCATCTATAAACAGTTTCACAAGTTGGTATAGTGAAACCGGGACCGACAGCTTAACGTGCTCTCCGAGGCACTATAGTGGTGTTGTCAAACAAATGTACATAAATTTTTAAATTAAAAAAATTAATTGGTACACACCGGGATTCGAACCAGGGACCTAAGTGTTTTTAAGTCCAAGGTCTAACCAACTCGGCCACTACGTATACTATTTATATTATTAAGTAATATTTATTGGGTCCTAGATTGCCTTCAATACAAATATAACAGCAAAATGCTTCAGAAGAAGAAGAGAGAAGTGAGAATCCAAATTACATATCGGGTGAACGGTTGAGTTACATAATTATACCTACTTATTCTCATTAAGTACAGGGACCGGAATGGTGTGGACATTCCGAGATTCTATCTTTAAGTTAAACTACAGTAAGGACAACCCATATTGATAATAAAAGAATAATAATAATAATATATGTAGGACAAATTACACAAATTGCTCTGGTCACAAACTAAGCTCTAGGCTTGTACTATGTGTACCAGAAACAATGATATAATACATATTATATTTTATAAACACCCAGACCATGGACAAACTGTACAGAAAAACGCACTAATATTTATTTGCCATGGGTGGGAATCGAACCCACGACCTCCGGATTTAACGCCAAGGGCGCTACCACTAGTCTACGGAGGCTGTCAATGACGTCATTAAGACCCTTTCTGATTTTAGTTCTTGTGTTTTAAAAAAAGAAACAGTCAATATAGTCATACTAATTTGTATTGTTTTAGCACTGTTCTTTCCTAGGATTTAAAAAAAACAGGTGAGGGCATGACGCAAGACATAAGAAAAGTTTAAAAAAAAAAAAAACAAATTTCATATTAATAATGCGTCAACTACATAGCCAAAACTGATGATAATTGTGATGAAATTGGATCACTAGTATGAGTGATGACAGTAATAAATATGATGATGATTAAATATGTTAATTTAATGATTCTGATATATTACATTCTAACCATAAATACATTACTCTACAACTCTTTTTGTCCCGTTAATTACCAATAAGGAAATGTCGATGTTTCCCCATCTCTATTTGAAATCTAATTGTGATTTTGGGACTAGTTTGTGACCAGGGTCCCTAAACAGTATGGATTTTGACAGTTGACAGCGTGCCTTACGCCTATAGCGCCGACTGAACTATATACTTTTTTTACTTATTTATTTATTTATTAAAAAAGATACATCAACGGCGCACATATTGTAACATACCTAAAGCTTTGCTATCTGTTGATCACCATCAATATTTTTATCGGGCCCATCTATATGTACCATCACACATGCCTAACAGGGGCCTCAGGATACCCACCAGTGGGGTTGAGAGATCTTCGTTCAAGTTAAAATCACAAATGACGTAAAATTTTACTTTAAATATACCTATGATGTAAAATTTTTTTATTTTTTTATTAATCAAATACTCGAAATAGTATACTATGGTCAATTAAAACAACGCTGTTCACTTTCGTGGTACAAAACCAAAGACACAACCACGAGATCAAACCAAACCAAAACCACGAGATCCATGAAGGTAAAAACCGTGCCCGCGCGCCGCCACTGGAGTAAGCGTCATTCATTTTCAGGATGCTGAACGAGTGACAAATTTGTCACTCACGCACACTTTCACATTTTTTACATCCTCAGTCTGATTTGTGCGTTCGGTGGAGAAAGTGGAAAAGAGCTCTGCTTTTATTGTCGGAAAAATGGTTAATTGTGCATTAAAGCTGTGTAGAAACTACTCTTAAAAAAAAATACATTTGTCACGTTTTTCAAGTATCTATTTAACATGTTTTTCTTATATTAAACCTTAATAAAAGATAATAATAAAACCCATAATTAAAATATCAAAATCTGACGGTAACTGTCAAACTATGTGCATCAGTTAGAAGTTGAAGAACTAGTGATGTGTTTTTATTTTTAATGAGAATTTCGATACTTTAAAATAATTTAAATTTAATTTAATCAACAGGTATGGCGACAACAGAACCGTCCAACGAGGTTTGTCAGTTACAACTTAGTGATGTGATTTTATAGTTGATAAACTCGATTTTTGTAAATAATAATAATAATATGTAGGACACATTACACATATTGCTCTGGTCACAAACTTAGCTCTAGGTTTGTACTATGTGTACCAGAAGCAACGATATAATACATATTATATTTTATAAACACCCAGACCATGACAAACTGTACAGAAAAAACGTACTAATATTTTTTGCCATGGGTGGGGACTCGAACCCACGACCTCCGGATACAACGCCAAAGGCGCAACCACTGGTCTACGGAGGCTGTCATGGTATTGAGATATTATACAATTATTGTTTTTTTTTATATAGTACTAATTATATTTTCTATACATACAGTTTCCCAAAAGATCCGGCATAAAAATATAAATGGGTAGAGGCAATTAAAAGAGAAGAAAATTGGTTACCAACAATCATACCCGTGTATGTTCAGTACATTTTGAGGAATCAAGCTACGATTTAATTGTTTTTCGCCTTTTGTAGTTTGCATCGACTTTTATAACTTCCTCTTGGAGGTCGGTCAAAAATGTTGAGATTGCGTTTAGTAGGTAACATGTAGTTGTGCATGTCTTTTAATTTAATAAAGTAGGTATTTTAATTTATTGTTATATATACCTACATATCTTAAATCCACTAGTATTATAAATGCGAAAGTGTCTTAACAGGGTGAATTTGAAAGGATATACTTTGGGCTAATATGAGGTTCTGCTGATAAAATCTAACAACTTTTTGGTTCCATAAACCATGTCGCAAATGAAAAAAAAATTGACTTCCCCATACAAATTGGTCATTTTAACGTTACTTACTTGGTAAAATATATAAATTGAAGCTATAAAATTTTATTGACAAATATTTCGCCTCTCTTTGGAGCGGCGTCATCAGTGACGTTTATATAATCATTTTAACGTAACTAGTTTGTATGAAAAAGGCCATTTTTTTTCTTTTGCGATACATGGTTCCATGGGAAAGTTGTTTGATTTGATCATATTAGCTCAAAGTATCCTTTCAAAATTGTTGACTCAACACATCGCGACGAGCTAGCCACTTGTTCGGTGTAGACTCATACCATCGGCTACGACGAGGTGGGATTAAAACCCCTTCGCTGGTTACCTTAGGGCCCGTGATGATGTGTGTGTGTATTACAATTGTATATCGATAATTAATTATTAATCTTTGATGATCTCTATAAATCCCAAAATATTTGGTTTATATAGATAAGTTATAATATTTGTTGTCGGTGGCAACACTATCGAAACTATTAAGTATGCAATTTAATATTTAGATTTTTATAATATAAAAACAATACACTTCATAGACACGCGCACACATTCATGTTTGACAATAGCTAACTTGTATCTCTTTTTTTCTCAAGCAGTTTTTTAAGTGTCAGACGCGTTGAGGTGCCATTTGAAGCCACACCTTTTTCCTCGTTCTTCATTTGTTCGCCTCAGAAATTGGCGATACCGGTATCGCACTATTATGAAACAATTTATGTATCATGCTTACTCCATTGGCGCGGGGCGCGTTTTTTTAGCTTCATGACGAGATCTCATGGTTTCAAAGTCTACGAAGTCGAATTTTCACACATATATACACCCCCAGGTCAATATGTGTGAAAATTCTACGTATTATTATTAAATTTAGTTATAGTAAAATAGTGACCTAATTAAGAATCTATTTATAAATTTAATTAGTAGGTTAGGAGCTTACTTACCTAAATTTTGAAATTCCTACGTATAATTTTATTTGCTTGGATGAGTTTGCTTCAAAGTAATTTCTTAATAACAACTCAAGTTGATCAGCAAAGTAGGTAATACCCGTGAGACGGATTAACTCGGGAGGATACATTTTTAAAGAAAATTTTCTAATTAAAATACTTAAGGTGTTTATTTTACCCAGGGGTGAAATTTACGAGTTGGATTCGTTAGTTTTAAAATAAATTCTCTACTTGTACGTATTTTTAATCCTATATAAAATTCTATATAACTAAAATATCAACACAAGTTACCTACTTATTAATAGATAAATTGCTATTTTTTAGTTAGTATTAATATATCTCTACATTAATGCCACTGTTTTACTTAGATACATTTTGTTAATATGTTTCAACTACTAGCGATATAATGCCATTGAGGTGTGCAAATTTTATAAATTAAAAAGTGCACTGAATTAGGCAAGAAATTATTTTATGAAGATGCGAGAATAATAACAGACAAAACAGCTGTTTGTGATTCTTTTTCAAAAGAAAACAGCTCTTGTTTATAGTAAACTAGCTTTGTTGTCCTGGCTTCATCCGTCATATAATTTGTAATAACATCCCACCTTTTTTTTATTGGAACACGGCATGCGACTTTGTATATGCCTGGTGGTGAGCAGACCTACAAAGTCTATGAATGGGGTCAATCAACAATGTTCTTAGACAACATTGATCGCTCCTACTATGCCGGCTAAAGATGCGATTACGAATTGGGCGGCGACAAAAACAAATTGCATTACGAGTTTATTTTAATATACTCGCTGCCTTATTATCAATTCAACCACCTATTTCGTAACCTCACTCAAAAGAGACTACCACCTCGATAAGAAGTCGATGTAATAATCTCCTGAAAACCGGTAGACCCATAGACTAAAACCAAAACATGGCTAGGTCACTTGACGGTTTTGCATGTGTATTGGCGGTGGTAACGATACCGGTCGGTCGGCCTAGCAAAGTTATCCCACCTCCATTTATTTTAAGCCACCGCAATGAAGCAGAACACAGTGCTTCATCAGTTCCTATGCATTCTCTTCATAAACGCTATTGATGACATTTAAGGTGCCTACTAAATGGAAAGTGTCTAGTAAATATACCCATCACCATCCACAGGATACCTCTGTTGAAATTGAGCACTTTCTAAGGTAGACTTGGTCAGCTTTGGTGACCGCCTTTCTGGCTTGCCTGCTCCAATACAATACATATATACAATAGTGATGGTTGTACTACAGCCAGCTTTTTAACTGATTAAATAAATCGGAATATACGGTTCGGGTGCTTCCGGTGTTGAAGCCGAACCTCTTTTCACCAGTTCGTCAGCTCCATCGTTACCGAGGGAGCGGTTAATGAACTAATATTATCAGCACAAATAAACGACTGTACACATAGTAAGCACATACTAATAGATTCAGTAACGGAGGTCCTAAAAAAGCTATTACAGTACTAGGTAATATTTTTCAAAATGTTTAAAATTTAAGTAGAGTCCGCAAACATAGTCAAAATATACATTGTATGTAACATTTTAGGTGTAGTATATTTTAATGTTTTAAAGAGAAAAGATTTGATTGTTTGTTCCGAATAAACTCACCGATTTTTGTAATTCTTTCAATATGTCGAAATCATCTAGGTCTTAAAATAGTTATTTTATTTAACATTAGAATTAAAAAAATATATATATTAAGATATTCATCCTATAGGCGATAGTACCTCCTCTAGACTGGCAAAGAGTGATAGTGTTCCGAAAACAACGTGGCATTGCCCCTTTGAATTTCCAGGCTTACCTTTTGAAGAAAGAAAGCTCCGCCGCGCCGTTCTCCGCTCTTTTTCTTCAAAATAGATAGACATTATCTAAAATATTTGGCACCGGGGGACCACACGCCAAAACTTTCCACTGCAACACCTATAAATTCAAAAGAGCTCAAAACACTAGCATACTTGGCCTGCTTTAGGTCTTCAGCTTGTACAGCAGCTGTCCCTGCTGATGAATAGGAGTCCTGCACGTGTGATGGCGCTACTGTATCTATACACGTGGCGTCCCAAATCAGGGCACGTTCTCGTCTCCACAGCACAAGTGTCATGCCATCGGACGCCGGCCTTCGTCACATATAACACCAAGGGGTTCTAAAACGTTGGAAAAGCCTGCTGTTGCTAAAGATTTACTGATTATGAAATTAATTTTATTGTGGCGTAAAATACGACCGGCGCACAAGCGACAAGAAAGCCCGTGAACACCGCACTCAAACACACTTGTGTGGACGACATATGGGTGCCCCGAGTACGCTACGGCAATTTGAGTAGATTCCGGATCAAGTAAAGTATCTACATGAGGTGAAGGTATTGTTTTAAGCCCAGCTCCAGAACCGTATTCGTATGTGGCTAAGAGGCGCGCGTTATTTCTAGTATATGATTTTAATAAAAGATCATTTTGAATATTTTTTATTATTGGTATATACCAAATCTTTTGTGATTTTGGATTGAGTGGTTAAGCTATCATTTGGATAAGTTTCTCCCCAAGCTTCGATATTTTCTCCTCATATCTCGTCTAGCTCATCTCAAAGTCAGCAAGTGACTTAGAAATAATTTTACCTACAAGATTAAGACTGTGATGTACGGAAGCCAAGAATGCTGGTAGAGCAACGGTCGATAGTGAGCAACGGCGAATGCCTAAGCCCCCATTATTAATTAGTAAAGATGCATAATATAAATAAAAATAAAAAACCATCACGGGTGCCTATTTGGCTCCCGAGAACCGTTTAAACGGCCTCAGGTTCCCAGCGGAGGGATTAACCCATCCTCATTTCGCCGATGGTATTCGGAGGCAACACCTAACAAGTTGCGAGCTTGTTGCGGTATCTATGATGAAATAGCCTCGTTGTATAAAGCGGTCACCCATCCCAGGCCGGCTTTATTGTCATCTGCTTAACCTTGTTATCAGTTGCGCAGTGACTTAACCACTAGGTTGAGGCCGCTTTTTTTAAAGATGCATGTAACCAAGATTCTGTAATAAAATTTATATTTAAAATGTTTTATACCCATATTTTAAATTTATTATCTGTACGATTGGCATATATCTAAAAAAAAAGGGAAGCGAGACATAAATAAACAATGTTGTAATAAAAACAGGGCTATGTGACTATTTATTATTAATCTGTGTAAAGTATCCTACAAAATTAGGTACAGTTAGAAACGTACCCCTACAGGTGCTTTCTGGGTGCCGGCTAGACGGTCTCAGAGTACCCAAAGGAGGGGTTTTATTTCCCCTCGTCGTAGCCGATGTCTTTTATTTTTATAACAACATGAGAACAAAAATCTCAGAATACTTATTAGATTATACAATGTTTTTTTTTAAATAGGAGGTAAGATAACATTATGTCATACACTGTGGTTATACATACTTTTTTATGCGCTTTCTGTTTTTTTTATACTGGTGATAATAACCAAATAAGGGGAGTGTTTGTTAGCAAATGTTTACGAAAGGTAGTATAATCGCAGACGGTCATTTTGGTAGCTATTTGAGGACCGGGGCGGGCGGGAGGCTCGGGAGGGGAAGTCTACTGAATATTTTATTTTTTTCGCTTAACGCCTCCGCTGGTAACACTCTACTATTTGTTGAGATAATTAAATACTTTTTTTTAGGTGCATGTGTTATTTTTTTTTGTATTTGAAGCAGATAGGTGTATACTATTTTAGTCACCGAATTTATTATTTATGCTGAACAACTTTGTCCTTTAAATCTTTTAGTTGGGTTAAAATATAAGAGATTATTAATAAGCATATTAATCAAATATTTATGTTTGAAATAGGTACGCAACTTTTATAGATTATGTTGTTTTAGTTTATTGTTATACAATGGCGTTGCAATAGTTCTTACCCAGAATATTTTTGTAAAAGAATTTACCTTTATCCTACATTTGTTTACTATACATTTTATTTTTTACATTATGTAACATATCTGGTCTTGATTTGGTTATCAAGAAGTATTATAACTAAAACAATTTTACTTAATTTTATTTTATTTTAGTAATCAACATTATGTCATTCATGATAATTTATATAAGTGTATTAAAATTTAAATTAAGCACCCGATTACGCACTCGATTTCACATACACTGTAGGCAAGATCCCAAGTCTGTAGTTTGCCATCTCTTCATACACATAAAATTTTCCTTATAATATAAAAATTGAGAGAAAAATTTTGTTGACCTGGATTCGCTTGTCTTTTTATAAGTACAAAAAACCGTAACAGTTTGCTCTCTCCCATCTACCCCTGTTAAAATGTATAGTAATGCTATATTATACTAAACTAGCTGGTCACAAAAAAGCGACCTGCTGGTTCATTCGATAGCCCAGCAGTGGATTATAGGCGGTGAGGAACCTGATTACACCTCAGCAGTATAAAGACAAGCCTACCAGTGATTAATGAAATTCACTTACTTGGTCTTATATTGATTATCCTCCACGTAGTTTTGTAGCACTCTAGACTTCCTCAGTGTCTTCAGGTTCGGCGATGATGCGGTGGTAAGCGGTGATGTGGCGGAGCGGTTTTTGCATAAGCAAAGGCGGAGCGAGTCACAAATGACTGTCTTGACAGACAGACAAAAGCACGGATTAAAGCGGAGCGGACATTAAATTAACAGCGTAGCGAATCTTGACTTTCTTAGTCCATTGCTTGTGTGTCAATTATTTAGCGGTGGCGTACTGCGCCATCGGTCGCGGAGTCTGTGTTAGCTCGTAAGAGATAAATCAATATTAAGCTAACAAAGTAAATCTCATTAAATTCACTAGATGGCGTTGTCTTTACAGTACTGCGGCGCAAACACTAGCCTTAATAGACAGAAATGCCCTCGCGCACTTTTATGTAGACCTATTGTTTAAAAAGAAAATTAATAACAAAATTTAGAATTGGCAACACTACTACGTCACACTGCTTCCACTGGCCACTGTCGCTTCTACGCTTTTTTTTTACTGTTTAAAATAATTTATTAAAATAATATAATACAAGCGATCGCGGCCAGCGGCAGTGTGACCAGACGAAGTAGTGTTGCCAATTTAGAATTGTGTTATTAATTTTAATTCTAAACACCTATAACAAAGAAACAATCGCACTATGCATTGTTTTGTAATATCTCAAAAGGATTAGGCAGCGTTTTCAATAAAAACTCCCAGACGGCTTGTTGATCTTCATATCAACAATCATCTTCATATTTTAACCAATTTACACAAAACCTTAACGATTTATACACCCATAACTTCTTCGGGAAGTATTATTTGCTGATAGATAAAGAAAAAAAAGATAGATGTATGTAGTATATTGTATGGTAGGTATATTAAGTAGTGTAAAAAAATATATATGTATGTATTTCATATATTTTATTAACTAAATAATCTGACTATGAGTAGTCATGCACCCTCACAATTGTTATCACTTGTCCCGAAGGTTGACTGGTAGAGAATGCCGAGCGGCATTAAGTCCGCCTTTGTACAATTTAGTGCAATAAAGTTTTTAAAATAAACAAATAAAATCCGCATAAAAATGACAGACAGACAGATACCGCAAGAGAGTTTGTTTAAAAGAAGTAACTAGTGATGATGATGCATTAAAAAACTTAAGTAATAATTACGTTTACGATTTTTTTAATGATCAAACACAATATCTATCCACGACATTAATGACACTTTGCCGTAAACTTATAGCCTGGATACCCCATTAATGAAACTGCCGAGTGGATATGAAGAATAATGGGTCGACCTGAATGCTCTTTGCATCATAAAAGCGAGCGCGAAAAATTACTACCTCACGTCGTCCTCACTGAAACCCTAAACTCCGTGTCACATGACAGGGTTTTAAACCTTTTTATCGGATTTTATTCTGGTCCATACCTATTTAATTTAATGGTTTTAACATACTGGGCCGTGTTCGGAAACTTAACACTTTAACACTGGGTAGTGTCACAGAGTGCGATAAAAATATTGAAAAATGCTTAGAGAACAAGAGATGCATATAGTGTAGTGACATTGCCCAGTGTTAAAGTGTTAGTTTCCGAACACGCCCCTGGAATGTAAACGAATAAAATCCGTACCTAAAAATTATTAACAAAATATATATATAAGTATTGGATTACAACACTCTGTCTCGTGATTCGGCTGAAGGACTTGTATCCAGGCTAGAAAATTGAATAAAAAAAAATATCGCCGTTTGAGTTTTGCTAAAACTCAAAAATAGCTAAACCGATTTTTTTTTTTTTTGTTTGCTTTAATACAGGGGTGGTTTAAAAATAAAAGTAATAGGGAAAATCCTTAAGAAAACCTAAAAGTAATTTTATATGTAAAATACTGGCACACTTCGCAATTGTTTTTTTTTAATTATTTACTGAAGAACGGCATATGTCTTTGTATCTATCAGGTGTAAGCAGACATAGAAAATCCATGAATAGTGAAAAAAAAAACGCATATATATAAAGTCGAAAAACCACTAAGATCACCAAAAATTTTACTATTTGCGATTAAATTTTGGTAGACCTATATTTTATATGTTTACATTCGTAAAGTAAAGGTGAATAAGGCGAGTTGCTGAAAGCTTGGTTGCGGTTAAATCGCTCGTCAAAGCAAAAACCGGCAAAGTTTATAAGATAAATAAGAAAACAAGACCTTTAAATATCAATTTATTGTATATTATTACATCTCCCAAAACTTCAATTATTTATGCAAAACTTTTAACCGACGCGACATGTCAATTTAACTGAGGTTTTTTTACTTGGTTATTTTATATATTTTTTTTATTGGAGCACAAATGTGACTTTGTACCTATCTGATGGTAAGCAGATCTAAAGTCCATCAATGTATGTCCATCAAATAATAAAAAAAAACACATTATTGTTTGATATTTTAATTCGATCTGAATTATGTAACGACTAACGCAACAGAAATAGCTGCTAAAACTCTAAATTCATTTACAGGAACAATAATACAAGAAGTTTTTAATAACAATAATTTATTTTCCCAATAAAATATCGTAAAAAAAAAGATTGCAGAACTTTCATTACGGTAAATTTAATTATTATAATAAGTTTAATTATTTTTATTATTATAAGTATAAAAAAACAAAATATATATAAAATATCTAATAATAATCATTTAAGAAACATTTTCTCATAAGTATAAAAATCTAAATAGGTACTTCTATCAGCGCCGGATTTAGACTTCGGCGGCCCATAGGCAGAGCATGTGGTGGAGGCCCTCAAAGCGTTAACAGTTAACTGTTGAAAGTTTCTATTACGGTCAAGGTAAAGAAGAGAGCAACTGAATAAGTTGGCTAACATAAAAATTATTCAAAATTAAACTTAGTTACCTACAAGCTAAATTATTTTTCATCTGACTTATTTCGTGCATATGATCTCGCAGATTTTTGAATGTTAACTTTTCCCGCTCATAGAAAAAAATAGGTTTTTCGTCTAACTATTTGTAACAAAACTCAGTATTTTTTTTATTTCTACTGAGCCTATCGGTTTAATTTAAAAAAAAAATGTGGTGTAGTGGCGGCCCCCTTGTGGTGGCGGCCCATAGGCACTGCCTATGTTGCCTATGCTTAAATCCGGCACTGACTTCTATAATAATAATAATTTTCTAAGCATCATTTTCATATTATTTAACAATAATTATTTTTAATATTTGATTATTAATGTATAGGTAATAAACAAAAATTGTTCTATAATAATGAAATAAGCAATATTATGATATTTTCATAAACATGCTTTTAGTAATCCAATTATACAAATATCATATTACCTATACCTAATAACCTATAGGTAATAGGCATCTACTTACCATTTAAGAAAATAGATTATTCATACACAAAAGCAATGTTTAAAATAAAAAAAAGTTGACTTGAAAATTTCCTAAAGAAAAAATAGACACTTATGAAGATGAGGATAACCGTCTTAATTTTGATTAAAAATGAAGTATTTTTATTTAAGTCGGAATTGAATTACCGGCCAAAAGTTCTCTGATAATTAAACCTAATAAGTAAATACTTTAAAATATCTATTTCTAATAATTTCATCTTTATAATTGCTAATATTCTAAGCACCATTTTGATATCCTCTGACTAAGTTTTCTAATATAAATTTAATAGTGATTTTATAAATATTTTCGATATTTGGCGTGTATCGGTCCCCAAGAGTCGTTCGGGCAGCTTCCAAAAAAGGTTTTTCGATTTTCTGAAACAAAGTTTAGGCATTTTAATTTCCATCGTGTGGGAGGAAAACGCGTCACTATCAGATGTCTATTCCCATAACTCATACTCACTGATAAAAAAAGTTGATAAATGTGTAAACTCGCCTGCGAGGGTTCCGATAATAATATAAAATAATTACTTTATTTTCCTTTCTATATTTGGTTTTCACTACCTACTAATTAAAAAAAAAACCGTAAAATTGGAACCTTTTTTTTAAATATTTTTAACTTAGTCTACCCTTTTACCATCTGAGCTTATAGAGATGTGACTTATTTGGATTTTTGAAGCATAATAAGATCTGTAAGCATTTTAAATTTAAAGTAAAATCGGCAAATATGTTGATATAATATAAGTATATTTGATGCGGACAGACAGACAGACGGAATGACAGACAACAGATTCTCGCCATGATGATTTTTTTCTTGAATATTTTTTTTCGAAACCCTTAAAATGATGGCATTATTATTTTTTCAATTATAAAAAAGATACGGTACATGCCCATTATCTACTATCAAAAACTAAATATTAAATTTAAATATTAATAAAACTCCTTTGTAGGTAGGTTTTAGTCATTCGATAGTTTATGGTTAATCTGTAAAAAAAATGTAGGACATTTTTTACACATTGCTCAATCACAAACTAAGCTAAGCAAGTATTAAGTGTACCAGAAACAAAACGCCTAATACATATATTTTATAAACACCTAGACCATGACAACCTTTACAGAAGCTCGTATTAATATTGTTTTACCATGAATGGAAATCGAGCCCAAAACCTCCGGATACAACGCTAAAGGCCTTAACCACTTGACCACGAAGGCTGCCTACAGATCGATTTGGCAAATGATCGCTTGTTATTCTGTAGTTTTGCCGGTATCTTTATTATTTATTTACGAGTGAGTTCGTGTTTTAGTAGTTGTCTTCTGTAGAACACTGGTCTATAAAATTAAATCAGGAGATGAAAAGTTTTTGTTTAGTTTCAATCAAAATTAATTTCCAATAAATTGAGCTTTTATTAATTAATTTTGGCTACCGTTTAATCTCATGTCGTGTCAAAATACATTTTTTACTTATTTTATAATTATTATGTCTATATATTACTACTTTTCTGTTTACATCCAACAAGTCGCTAACTCATCGTAACAACAGTTTCACAAGTTGGTTTAGTGATACTGGGACCGACAGCTATTGGTGTCCAATAAGACACTTAGTAGTATTTTTTTTATTAAAAAATCATTGGTACAAACCGTGGATTCAACCGGGGACCTCTGAAAACTGTATGGTTTTTAATCTAAGGTCGAACTAACTCGGCAACCACGTATAATATAAAAAATACGTACTTATAAAAAGTCTAAGTACTTAAAATAATCTGACGTAAATCTTAAGTACGAGTATACACTGTGAGTGAGATTTGAAAATGGTATGATAAATTGTTATAAAAAATCTAAATAATTTGTTGGCCGCATTTCAAAAGGCAAAGGCTGATATTCTATCAGCCGGCATTCAACCTAATAAAATGAAATAAAAAGTTTTTTGTAAAACTTTAAGAAAAAGAAAATGGTTAACATTGAGAACTTCAAAGTTTACCATTAGGCGTACAAATATTGTGTTAAGGTTGAGTAAACTCACATCTAAGTCTATTACGTGAAGAATCTACTCCAAGAGAATTCCAAATTCAAGAACTTGAACTCACTCGTTCTTCGCTTCACTCATTCAATCCCCACTTATCTAGACGTCAGAGTTCCTTTATCAAATTACCGACGAAGTGAAACAACGACCGTACACGGAACGATTTCAAAGGGAAATCTTACGTTAGTTCTTTCGTGTAGAGCTTTAAATATGTTTAAATAGAGGTTCTAGCGAGCTAGACAATAATTTGCCTATAAGCTTTATTGGTTGCTATCTCTATATAGACATTAAGTTATTTAACATAGCATCGTTTTTAACCTATTGTATTTTTTTATCTTACTGGTATTGGAAATAAAGGCTTATTATTATTATTATCTCTATATATAAAAATGAATCGACGTTCGTTAGTCACGCTAAAAAAATAACTCAAAAACCGTTTGGCCAATTTGAATATTTATTTTGTTAACATTTTAAAAAAGAAACATAGTAGGGTAAATCCCAAAGAAAAGTTAAAAAATTATATTAAGCAATTTTGTATGTAAAATGACGGTCTATTTCGTTATTGTTTATTTTAATTATTATTTCGTAAGTTGTCATTTTTTTTTCTATTTATCCACGTAGACTAGTGGTTGTGCAATTAGCGTTGGGTAGGCGAAGACAACCAAGCGCATCTTGCCTCTACATACTCCTTTTGCCTCGTCTACAGTCATAACTCTTCTTATACATATTAGCTGATTTCAGAGACTTAATTGCACCGTCTTTTAAGACCTTTTCAATTTGATCATGATACGTGCACTAGGAATCACTCGGCACGTTTACATTCCTGCTCGCTTTTATATATCTGGTGCATCATTCTTTTATCACTCTAATTCGTGTTTTTTTTATATTTTTTTATTGGAGCACGGCATGTGACTTTGTGACCTGGTGAGCAGACCTACAAAGTCCTTGAATGGGGTCGATGAATAATTGTTAAACAACATTGATCGCTCCCACTATACCGGCTAAACGATTCGATTACGAGATTGGCGGCGACCAAGACGAATTTCATTACGAGTATGTATGCCTTACCCTGCAATATAGTCAATTCAATCACCCATTTCGTAACCGCACCCTGAAAGGATAATACCACCTCGACTAGAAATCGATGCAGTAATCTCCTGAAAACCGGTGAACCCACAGACTAAAACTGAAACATGACTATATCACTTGACGGTTTTTGCGTCTGATTGGCGGTAGTAACGATTATTTTATTAGTCTTTATTTTATTTACCGTACATTAATCGTAAATATAATTCTACTGCATTAATTTTGCTTTCATTATTCTCCTGGCATACCCATGTCAGAAAAAGAGGTCTAAGTATTATATTTTTATGGTATCAAATAAAGGCGCTACAACAACAAATATAAAACCAAAGTAAATTAATATAATACATGTAAAAAAATAGAATAATTACTTAACTAAATCATATACTTAATTAAATAAATTATATACTTATATACAGAATGAAGAAAATAAAAAAAGTAAAAACTTAGAACCGAAACAAATAAAATTAATTTCATTTAATAAAAAAAAAATATAATTAAACCACAAAAATACACCAATATGTAATAATAAATAGAATGTAAAATAATATAGCATTCTAGTATTTAAAAAAAATGCGTCGATCTCGGGCGCCGTAAGGCACCCGTGATGATATGTATGTATGGAATTTGATTTTTTTTTGTTAATACATATAATATGAAGGACTTATAATATTGTTCTGGTCACAAACTAAGCTCTTGGCTTGTACTATGTATACCAAAAACAACGATATAATACAATATATTTTATAAATACCCAGACCATGTAAAACTACAGAAATACTTTTTTTTTTCTATGGATGAGAATCGAACCCACGACCTCCGGCGCAACTACTAGTCTATGGAGACGGTCAAATAAAATAACCTACATATTAATAGTATTAATTATGATTATGATATTTATATCAGTAATCTTATGTATTTGTCCTACATATTAATATTATTATGTAGATTACTGATATAAATATCATAAGGTATAACAAAAGGATGCGAAATTTATATTTTCTAAGCAAGTAATGCATGATATTTTTTATCAACAGATTTATTTCTTAACCACGATCTTTCTATCGGTTGCTTTCCCTATGGTTATTTTGGCAACGTTTTGGGATTACGTTACCAGAGGGCGTATGTGGGGTCGTTAATTAACGGTGTTACGGATTGAGGTTTTTCTCTTTTTGTGTGCAATTTTGTTCTAACCAGATTTTTGACCAACTTTGTTTCATTGTTTTTTTTTAGCCAATCAGCGTCCTTTTTTATTGTATTTTAAATAATATTTGTATTTTTTAATAATTATTTAAATTAATGTTGAATTAATAATTATTTAAATTAAGGTGTGTAGATATATCGTTTTCAATACCCCTGTTCTAATCATGACCGTGAATTGCGTTTTAATATAATTTAATATATCATCACGTGATGGGTGCCTTAGGGTGCCCGAGACCGCCTAAAAGGTATCCGGGTGCCCAGCGGAGGGGTTTTAATCCCACAATAAGTGGCTAGCTCGCGCGATGTTTGGATAGAGTCAATATCTTATCTATAAACAGCTTAGGCAAACAGCAATAGTAGATGGTATATTAAGGGAGCAAAATAATATTTTCACGGCGAGGGCGCATTTTTGAATCCAGAGTGAAGTGAGGGTTCTTTAGTAGAATACTGGACGTAGCGAGGGGTTCAAAGTACGTCGTCCGAGCCAAAAATATATTTTGCGCCCGAGTGATACACTCTAATTTTCATGACTCTCTATGAGAAAATAAAAGGCGCCTCATATTTTATTAATAATAATATATATTATTACGGGTGCCTTTTCAGCTCCCGAGAACCGTTTAAACGGCCTCAGGGTACCCAGCGGAGTGATTAACCCATCCTCATTTCGCCGATGGTATTCGGAGGCAAACCTAACAAGTGGCGATCTTGTTGCGGTGTTTAAGATAGTATAGCCTCGTTGTATAAAGCAGTCATCCCAGGACCGGCCTTGTTGTCATCTGCTTAACCTTGTTATCAGTTGCGCAGTGACTTAACCACTAGGCTGGGGCCGCTTTTTTATATTTTATTGTAACATTATTATTAAAAAAACCACAGAGTAACAACTAAATTGTTTTCAAAACAAAACCATGAATTTCTAACAATCCGTGTAAAAAGTGACGAAAATGCGGTCTGAAGTTCGCGCGTTTTTAATTTGATTTCTTTTTCTTTTATTCAGCCGGCAACCATTGGCCGTCGTACCAGCCATTCTTTATTTAAACAATATTTGCGTTCAATATCTGTCCAAATTCAAAAAGTTAATTGCTTATAAAGAGGATTAAAAACTCATTACTGCCCGCTAAAAGTTTCTTATAGAAAACACCACCTTTGAGTGCACTTAAAGGCTAACCAAGGCGTACTTTTCGAATAGATGGAATGAAAAAATACCTATTTCTGTTGTAGGTATTTTTTTTTTTTTTTCCGTTTTCGAAAATAATAACCCAACACAGAAAGATTAATAAATACAAACCGACAAAAATATTATTTTAATTCTGTGACAAACAGTAATCGAGTATTATACGAAGTGCGAAAGGTAATTTTGTATGGAGAACGCAGACTTCACGATTACGAATGCAGTGCCCTTAACGTGCTCTCCACCGAGTCACTATAGTGGAGTTGTCAAACAAATGTACAACATTTCTTTTAATTAAAAATTGATTGGGTTTCCTAACCTGAGACCTAAAAACTGTAGTGTTTTTAAGTCTGAGATCTAACCACTCGACCACCACATATTGGGTTTTAACTACAATTTTCTAGAGATCCCTATGCATTCTTAAACCTAGATACTCTCATTCTTTTACTGTCACCGCAGTGTCTCTGTAGACCAAACTTCCTCTTTCTATTTAAACTTTATTGTCTGTAGCCTACTTTAGAATTCATCTTCACTCCCATTTTATTTATTAAAAATAGTTTTTCCTTATCTCCTGTTGTTTATAGTGTATGGATAATATACATGGTGAATTTGAAAGGTTGAACTTTGGGCTAATATGAGGTTCTACAGGTCAAATTGAACAACTTTTCCTATGAACCATGTGTTGCAAATGAAAAAAAAAGTTAGCTTCCTCATACAAATTAATCATTTTAATATAACTAGTTTGTATGGAGAAAGAAAAGTTTTTTTTTAATTTGCGACACAAGGTACCAATGGAAAAGTTGTTCGATTTGATCAGTGTAACCTCATATTAGATGCTTAGCTGATAGAATGTCTCCATATACTAGTGGTGGAGCCTTTAGCTTTGTATCCAGAGGTCGTGTGTTCGATTCCCACCCAAGACGAAAAAAAGTACTTTTTTCTGTAAAGTTTATGATGGTCTGGGTGTTTATAAAATATAATATGTATTGGTATCGTTGTTTCTGGTACACATAGTACAAGCCTAGAGCTTAGTACGTGACCAGGGGCTCAATTCCGCTAAATCAACGTTGTATGGATTGGATATCAACAGCTAAGCTTATATGTCATTTCACATTTTTGGTAGTCTACTAACAAAATTAGCTGTCAATTGTACATCGATTGGATATCAACTGAACGTTATATCGACTTTTGACAAATTAGGTATTCTACTATTCCAATCGTGTATGGAAGGTTTTTTTAATGGTATTCTATTATTTTTTGACGTTTAGTTTAACTTGATATCAACGTTCTCTCAAAAGTTTTACTTCAGTTATAATGTCATTTTACAAAAGTTGCTTATTTGTGAATTATGCAAAAACATTTTATAAAAATGGTTGGATTTCCGTTAATTTCGCAGTGGCTCCAAAGTTTGGAGACATTAGAAATGGCCCAGAGATAGAACATCCGCGTTTCTAATGCTGGCCGGGTTTAGAAACGTGGAAAATATATTAAAAGTACTACAGTTTTAGGTCCACGGTTCAAACTACCAAATGAGTCTACCGGCGTCTACCAAATGAGTTTTTAATTAAAAAATAGCTGCATGCGTTTGACAACACCACTATAATAGTGGTCCGGTGAGCACGTTAACCCTTTCACGGGCATCTCAAAATACACCACATATGAGAAAAATTGGCATTAAAAATAAACAATAGTAGCCTGACAAAAAAATTTACAGAAAAAAATAATATAATAATAACCTGAAAATAAGGTTTTCAGACGTGGCAACATATTTGCCTATAAACGGTAATAATATTTATGTGGCCATTATGTTGCCAGTATCTGAAGAAAAATTAAAAAAAAAAAAATTATTTTAACTCTTTATTTATAAATAATCAGCCATAACATTAGAATTTTTTTATTATTTAATAAATAAAGTAGGTCTTTTATATAATACTTAAGTTTAGTTTTATTTTAGGAACTAAAAAACCTACTAAATAAGTTAACAAAAGGTTTAAATCTAATAACAAAACAATACTACTTTCTTATAATCAGGAGATCAATAATCAGACTTGAATAATAAGGCACTCATCCTTTGGACGTAGTCATATTAAATATCTACAAAAACAAAATATAAAATGTCAAAAAATGTCAAAAAATAGATAATATTAGGTCTCATCACTACGTGCGCCATATTTTCGGTGGAATTTTTCAAAGCATGGGGTGCTGCATAGCGGAACCAAACATCTTGAGCATTTTATGCGTGACCTTTTGTTTCGAGTCCTGGAACTGCATAACTTGCAGCGTCTAAAAGATGGCAATTCTTCTGGCATATGTACTCCTACTTGCGAGTATCTTATCTCGTCAGGAATAGCATCAGCTTTGAAAGCTACATTACCACCAATTCTTTTTCTAGATGTATAAGAATCGATTAGTCCCAAAGCTAGCCTTTCTCGGAACTTAACCTGCGTCACTTTTTTTTCACGGTGTACTGCTTTGTACAATATAAATGAGTTTACTAATGCTGATTCCATCAGAAAGAAAAATAACCGCATCCACCATTTCCTTGAACGACGACCAAGCTTATAATGAGATCGTTGCTGGTCGAAGCGATCTACACCGCCCATTCTTTTGGTGTATTCAGATATTACAAGTGGACATTTCACGAGCAACTTGGTCCCGTCTTTTTGGGTCCTTGTCACTTTAACTTTCTTTTTAGGATCAAATGCAGTAGACAGAACGTTGACATGTTTGGTGTCTTTCCACTGAACACAGGAAGTATTTTCAAAGACACGCCACTTCGAGGCATGTTTAGGCATAGCGTTTCTTCTTTTTGTCATATTTGACACACCTCTTCGGTTTGTTCGTACTGTCCCTGTACTATAAATGCCACGTGAATGTAGTTCTTTCATAAGGGGCACAGAAGTAAAAAAATTGTCAAAGGTCACATGACCTTCTAGACCAATTAGGTCTTCTGTCAAACGCAGGACCACATTTGGACCTAAGCCTTCCTCAACAATACCATCGGTTTTGCCACAATATATTTCAATTTGGTAGAGATAGCCTGTAATTGAGTCGGATCTAGCCCATGCTTTGTATCCCCTCTTTATGGGCTTCATTGGCATATACTGCTTCAACGATGATCTTCCTTTGAATTTAATCATACACTCATCGATTGATTGCGATTTCGATGTAGTGCATTCCACTTTGAACCTTCTATTTAGTTTGTCTATCAACGGGCGTAATTTATATAATTTGTCAAATCCAGGACTGTTTCTAGGTATAGCTTGCTCGTTGTCATTTAGATGGAAGCATTCCATAAGTTTCTTATATCTTTTTAAAGGCATCACATCAGCAATGCTAGGAACACGATATAAGGGATTGGTGCTCCAGTAAAAAGTTTCATCCGATAAGGGATGTAGCCCCATCAGGATATGTATTCCAAGCAAAGCTTTCATTTCTTGTATACAAGTATCGGTCCAGTTCTTAGCCTGTTGTTGGTTGGCGTACCGATTGCTTTCCTCAACTATTACTTGAAATACTTCTGTGTCAAAAAATCTTTCAAAATATTCTAATGGAGAGGATACTATGGAGAAAAAATAAACCGGATGGATGATTGTGTCGAAATATCCATTTTCGTAAATTTCAGTTACTTTATCAATCTGTGGTAGTGGTGTTTTTTTCCAGTCTGTCTCATCACTGTCCGATTCCGAGTCTTGAGACGATAATTCTTCATCGCGACAAATATTAGCGTCGTCAACTACTTCTAACTCTTGCTCAGTTAGTTGTGGCTCTTCTTGGTCAAATGTGGCCGGCAATGGCATATTCGGGAAGTATGGGGATTTCATTTCAATTCTTGGCTCTAAGGTTGCCTGGATTGCAAGATCTTTATCAAGGGTTGTATGTTGCGAGCATTGAGGTGTAAGTTGAGTAAACAAAACTGCAGGTTCTGGGTCAAGAGCAATGTATTGAAGCGCAGGTTGAGTAACTTCCAACGCAGACTCAATTGCTAAAACTGATGAAGAATGAGGTGAGAATTCGTTAGGTTCGATGATTGATTTTAGGTGTTTAATTTTGGATGAACATTTCATTGACTTTGATCGTTTTTTTAAGAAAATACTCAATGGAACGTCGTCATCAGAAGATTCGTAATTTTCTTGTAGTTTTTGTTGATCATCGCGCAAAAACAAACAATCTATATTGATGACTGGGTCATTGTTGGATGGCTTGAACAATATATCATTAAAATCATTATTTTTAATGTCATCAAGACTATCTTCTGACATAAAGTCATCTGGGATTTCTAATATATCTTCTATTTGTTTAATAGTTAAGGGGTTTGTAAATTTCTTCGGTTTTGGCATCTGAAACAAGTAAAATATTCTAAGTAAACACCTGCAAAATATCTTCTGTTTCTGGGTATTGGCAATTATTTGGCCACCTATGTTGAGTTCACGGGCATTGGCAACCTCGACTATTTTCTTTAAAAATATAAGAAAAACCGATTGAATCAGTGAAATTTTTACACAATATGGTAGAAAATATAAGTAGGTATAAAAAAAAACATTTGTACTCACTTTTCCCTCGGACAATCCTTGGATTTAAATGGATTTTCACAGAGCGCCACAAAAAAGAACCACACCTACGCCATATTTTTCCAAATGACAGTTTTACAAGATGGCAGAACCAATCAGAGGTCTTGTTTTGATTTTATTGCATTAACGATAGATGTACCTAAGAATAATGAGCCTTATTCGTGGTTATTAAGGATTAACTTAGAAATAGTACTTGAATATATCAACTGGCAACTATTTTGCCTATACCAATGAAAGGGTTAAGCTGTTCTGAGTTCATAATACAACTTGAGTAACTGTTTATAGATGGGTTAATGAGTATGGTTCACCGGTTTTCAGGAGACTACTGCATCGATTTCTTGTGGAGGACGAATTGCATTGGAGACTACCAGTCTCCAATGCAATTCGTCATTGTCGCCCCCCATTTCGTAATCGCATCATTTAGCCGGCGTAGTAGGAGCGTTAAATATTGTTTAAGAACAATATTGGTTGACCCATTCATAGACTTAGTAAGTCTGCTCACCACCAGGTCAAGTCACATGTCGTGCTCCTAAAAAATATCCAAATACCGCGACGAGCTGCCCACTTTTTCGGTATAGACTCAATACCCTAGACGGTCTTGGGCGCTGTCATTTTTATAGATGTTATTTAAAAAGTCATGTCTGATTATAATTTGTAATTTATTTTCGAATAAATTATTTTAATTTTGTTGCATTTATGAAATTTTGATTTTAAAAGACCATTTTCCAATTATTAATGCAATAGGTAATCGTTGAACTTGTCAATATTTCAGTCTTAAATTATATAAAAAAATCCGACTTAAAATAAATTATTATGAAGAAAAGTAGGTAAATTAGTATTTATTCGGCCCATAAGACGTATTTGGGGCAAACGTCGGATTTAACAACAATAATTTTGGAAAAATACCTATTCGGAACGAACAGACAAATCATATTTAGGTCAAACCTTTTCAGGCAAAGCAACCTAAAGCGATTAGTAGTTTTATTTAGGGTGAGCAAGGTGGACTTTTATGTCTTACCACAGGTCACTATTACGTTAGAATTAAGTCTTTAATTTTCTATTGGTATTAATTTAAAGCATTATAAAATATTGTATTGTCCTTTCTAAACTGATTACTCGTCTATGATATTTTTTGTCATATCTAATAATTGTTTACTCTATGGTATGCGCAGGACAAAATGTTGTTGGTAAATTTTATAATAATAAAACAGTCTAGTATAATATAAAGTGTATAATAATAAGAATACACTTTTGTAAATGATATTTTATTTAATAATAATAGCTATGCCATGTAAAAAGAGCAAAACTAAAAAAAAAATACAAACTAATATGACAGGCAGATAAAATAGAGTACTACGACGACAGGTTAGCCGAGCAAGCGACGTGCATACGACGTCCATGCGACGTGCAATTGCACGTCGCACCATAGACAAAGCCGTTTTAAATTTAGTAGAATACCGAGTTTCAACTCAACGTCCTTTGCTTTGTAAATGGATTGTGTCGGTAAGTCAAAGTTTTAAAATTAGCGGAATCGGGGCCCTGGTCAATTGGTTTGTAATGCCTTACGTATTATTTATTAGAGCTATTAAGCTCGCCTAGTGCAATAGGTTTAAACATTTTGTACTATATGTTTTTATTAATTCATATTTAAATTGTAAATGATCCAATGTTTTTTTTTAACTGATAGTTCCTTTATTTTTTATTTATAATATTTTTTATCTTACCATGATAAAATAAGCAAGAAATAAAAAAATGCATGGCACTGAAATCGAAATAGTTATGATATTGCTAAATATGGATTTGGTAAAATAAGTATGGTCAGATAGAAATAAGGGGCGTCATCTTACTCTTACCCCATCTGCAATATAAAAAAATACAATTATATTAAAAAAAAAATAGGTGAGAGGAAGGTCTCTCTAACATCGTTAGGCCGACCGACCGGTCTTGTTACCACTGTCCATACAGGTGCAAAAAACGTTAAGTCTAGTCATGTTTCAGTTTTAATCTGTAGGTTCACCGGTTTTCAGGAGACTACTGTATCGATTTCTTGTTAAGGTGGTAGTCTCCTTTCAGGATGCGGTTGCTAAACGGCTGGTGGAATTTATAAGGCAGCGAGGATATGAAAATAGACTCGTAATGCAAATGTCGTATAGTATCATTCAGCTGGTATAGTGGGAGCGATAAATGTTGTTAAACATTAATGTATTGATCGACCCCATTCATGGTATTTGTAGGTCTGCTTACCACCAGGTAGATACAAAGTCACATGCAGTATTCAAATAAAACATAGGAAAAACTCAGATACACAAGGATTTTAATCGTGGTCTGTAAGTAATCTGTAATATTTCAAGTCTACTAATTACAATAGTATAAAATAAGTATAATTTTATGTTACCCAAAAATATTCAGCTTGGAACCCAGGAATTCTTCTGTGACTAGCTCCCACTTGGTGAATATATTGGAAGAAGGCATCGACGTCTCCGAGGCCCTTGATGCCTTCGTCCAGGGTGTGCATGACATTGGTCGCATGTTCAGCCAACTCCATGGAACTGGCTTGAGCTTCTCGTGTTTTCAGTTTCTCGAATTTCTCGAATAGGTGTAAAATATCGTCGTTTTCCTCGAACAGTCTGGGGATTAGAGAAAACTTTAATGTGTTTGTTTGAGAAGAGAGTAGCGTTTAGCTTTTTTTATATATTTTATATATATCACAGGTGCCTTTTTGGCTACCAAGAATCGTTTAAAAGGCCTCAGGGTACCCAGCGGAGGGATTCAATTACCCTTTTTTCGCCGATGGTATTCGGAGGCAAAACCTAACAGATGGCGAGCTTGTTGGGTTTATGATGGTATAGCCTCGTTTTATAAAGCGGTCACCCATCCCAGGTCTGGCCTTTACATATCATAGTTTAGTACAGGATTTTGAGGCCTAAGCAAACAGATTATTGAACGCAACTAATAGTGTTAATAATATTTTTAGACAACAAAGGACAACAGACTGTACCCATATATATAAAGTATAATAAATTCGTAGAATTTCCGTGTATATTAAATATTTTTACATAAAAATAAGTACCAGAGAATTAAGTAATAGTTTACAACAAAAATAAATAAAAAAAAGACCAAAGGTCTTAAAAAAAATGCTTATGACTACTAAACTAAAATCAGTCGTAAAATAAACGCTCCACTAGCGTTAAACTAAAGAATTATTACAAAAGCGAGAGAACATGTATAGCCTGCGCTCGTTCGGATCTAAGATTAAACCAAGTGCTAGGTAAAAGTTAAAGCCTTTGCGAGATTAAAAAGAGCGGTTGCGGGGAACTTAACACAAGCCATTGTGCTACATTTACCTTAATAAGGCCGAGTTCCTAAAAGAGTCGTAGCGGTTAAATCGCTCGTCAAAGTTAAAATCAGCGAAGTTTGTAAGGGAACAAGTTTATTTTATTTTATTGGAGCACAGCATGTGACTTTATATCTACCTTATGGTTAGCAGATCTGTAAAGTGGTGTCAATTACATTTACGGGTTTATCAATAAAAAGATGCGGTTATAAAATGGGAGGCGGCAAAGACGAATTTTCATTATGAATCTAATTTAATATCCACGCTCCTTTATCGTCAAATCAACTATGAGTGGCTATAATGAACCAATATACTACTTTTACCATATATTTTACCACAAATTCTTATAACGCTTAAAATTTTATGTCTTTATGAAAAACATTTAACCACTACTACACGTTAGTTTAACGTTTGTTGTAACGTGGTTTACGTTACCGAGCAACCGGGCTTTTTGTGGTTTCTGAAACACAACAACTGTAGGTTGTTTTAAGTAGAGAATGTTACTGTGAAACCAGGCTTAGGCCTAAAAATAGAAGCTTACAGTTTATAAGAAGTTTTTATAATAGGTTCTTCGTGAGTAAATAAATGAAAGCTGAAGAGATTATAGTAATATTACTTTTATAGTTTTAGGGTTGCCGATACTAATTTTATGAGAAATTGAATTTTGTTTTTATTATACATATATAGGTAACATTTTCATGTACAAGCTATAAAGCTATCTATAGACGGAAAAACCTGCCAGTTTTAGGGTTGCCGATACTTAATTTTTGAGAAACTAAATTAGTTTTTATTATATATAGTTAACATTTTACATGTACAAGCTAAAAATCTAATTGTTCGATTTATTTTTTAATGGATGTAACTCTTGTAAAGTAACTAAACTAAAAGAAAGTAGACCAATACAGTACACATAATACATTTTTAGATACATAGAAAAATTATATTAACCTTAATTTCATTCGAAATTAATTAAAAGAATATTTATTTAAACACTTTATTGCACAGTAAACAAAAGTTATATACAAAGGCGAACTTAATGCCTTAGGCATTATCTACCAGCACCTTTAATATTGATGTAGGTTATTAAACCAAATAGGCTGGCGTATTTCTAGGTCCTTTATTGTATAATCTTTTTTTATTTATTTTTTATACTGTTAGATTTTTTATTGATAATAATATAAGTTAATGTCATCTTTATTTACATATATATACGTGCAAGTATATTTGATAGAGTTGATTAAATAGTATATTGAAAAGTTTTAGGCCCCGAATCAAACCCCTGAGTTTAAAAAATTAAAGAACACTGAACCCCTGAGTGCACCATGAACTGTTGGTCCCAAGTGTACTATTACTAATTAAAAAACTCTTTAGAGATGAGATATTAAATCACTGCAACAAGTGTGCCGCTTGTTCAGGGTAGATTTAGAATAGCATTAATTTTGAGGTAAAACAAAGGGTTTCAGTGCTTCGCGAAGATTCATACTAACAAATTCAAATTATACCTATTTAAACAAAAATAATATTAGGTACTTAACGAAATACCTTGATTTATGCCATTAAAAGGGATAACTTAGCAAAAAAAACATTTCTTTCAACTAAATTGAAAATACAGCGTAAAACGATTTTATTGCCGAAATACGAGAATTTCTTCAAGAAATATTTTCTATTTTATTTGACCTTAGGCGGCTTACGTGTTCGTGTGATTTAATAAAATCCCTCTCGTCATACTTTTTTTTACTTTATACCAAGAGCGTTAGGTGTTATCAAATATTTTCTTTAAGTACCCACGCTATTTGTTTTTTGTGTTATTTTAGAATTTCTAGAAAAGTAATTCAATTTTCTAGACTTGAGTATTTATTCCCTGAAGAAGGTTCTGGAAACTAAGCGTGTAGAATGGATGGTGATAAAGCGGTTCTTGGAATACCTATAAGGATTGGTTATTTTCTTATATATTAATAACTTTTTTTTAGTTGAGTTTATACTTACTCTGGTCACAAACTAAGCTCTGGGCTTATACTATATACATTTTATAAACACCTAGACAATGACAAACTATACAAAAAAAATGCGAACCACTTATACGAATTTCGTGTTTTTTTTTATTTTTATTATAGGCTATCCCTGGCCGGATAGGCTATATATTTTATTTAGTCGTGAAAGCAAAGTAAATCAGCGATCGCCTGGAATATTATGAATGGCACTCTCAAGTCTTAATTATAAAGATACTTTAACTATCTTTGTATGATCATAGCATAATCATTTTGATGTAGGCAGAATTAACCCGATTTAATTTCCCCGCTGGCCCGAAAAAGGTTATTAATTATTTTCGTTACTCTTCAGAATAAATAAGTTTTGCTAAACATTTACCCTATATATATATTGTTTATATATACAATATACAAAATATACAGGGTGAATTTTAAAGGTTGTACGTTGGGCTAATATGAGGCTCTATTGATTAAATCGAATAATATTTATTTTTAAATTTTAACATTATTAGTTTGTATGGAAAAGGCAAACTTTTAAAGCTTAATAAAGCCTTACTAGTGCCTAAAAATAAATTAATTTATTTTGAAATCGTTTTAAAGTTTTCAACGATTTGACATTCCTTTTCTTTTCTAAACCAATCTCGAAATCGGTTTTGTGTTTGCGTATCTCACTTGAGTGATTCTCGCACTGAAGCGTGTCTAATTATTTTGAAGAATATCCAAATATCTGGAAAAGCCGCTACAAATTACGTCTGAAAATTCATGAAGACGTTATGTTAGTTACAATATTTGACGCGATATTGTGGCGCAAATGACAACATTATACATATTTAATGAAGAAGCTTTAACTTGTGTGCCTTCGATGAATCGAATTTTCTCGGTTGAACTCAATGCTTAATGGGAAAAACTTGTATTGTGTACGAGTACGGTTACGGGATACGACACAAATACATTAGGTGTCGTTATAGACACGCAAATCAATTTAAAAGAAAATAAAAAAAAATGTTATCAATATTATATTTTGAGTTTTTTTGCAGTTAGTTATCCATTGGTTTTAATAACTTGGTGTTAGTATTTTGTATTTTAATTACGTAAACTAAACTATCATTTTTAAACTAAATTACAAATTAAAAAAATCGTCCATTTTTTTGAAGATTAATTTCATGATAATAGAACTATGAATAATTATACTTTTATTTTCTTAATTTATTAAAATAAAAAAATAAAACTATAGAAGAATCCAATTGTAGAAAGCTCATAAGTAGAGAAGAAGAAGAAGTACGAGTAAGGCATTTTTTTATTATTTTGGTTTACTTTTAAATAAATATAAATAACTTTTATACCTGCAATTTTAATTTAATTCTTTTGGTAACTAAAAAGGGGTAATTATGAATTGCCTTTTACCTTTTTAGCTATTTACGAATGTATTAAATGGCCTATACCATTGCAGATTTGATACAACTATATACAAGAGATTATATACAAAAGGAAAATCGATCCGACCCCAATAACTACCGCCCCATTGCCATCACCTCAGTCCGGTATAAGGTATTAGAAACCATTATTAATACACAGGGCATGCGATTCCTTGAAGGTCACTCTATCCTGAATGATCATCAATATGTTTTTCGCCAAGCAAGATCAACGGATGACCTTCTTTACGCATTTTTGGGGTGAGGCAGTGGACAAATGGGAAGCCTTGGCAGTTGGTTTAGATATCTCTAAGGCCTTTGACCGCTTTTGGCACAAGACTTTGCTCTCCAAGCTGCCTTCTTATGGCTTTTCGACGCGGCTATGCAACTGGATATCCAGTTTCCTCTCTGATAGTGGCTTTGAGGTCCTAGTAGATGGCGTTGCCTCCGACTGGGAGTCTATTGATGCTGATGTACCTCAAGGATCAGTGTTGTTTCCTTGTATTTTTCTTCTGCATATCAATGACCTATTGTCATGTGGCAACATTCATTGTTATGCAGATGATAGCATTGTCCACGGTCGGTTTTTGCTCAACGTCCACCTAGCCGCGTCCAAACAGAGGAATTCAGAAAGGTTTTGATAAGTGAGTTGGATCAAACTCTACTAAAGGTTTCGTTGTGTAATGACGGCGAAAAAATCCTTTTTACTTATTTTCCTTCTCTTCAGAGCACCCAGCTATCGCTTTTACTATCCCTCAATGTCCTTGGTTTAGATATACGTTCCGATCTTAACCACCGCAATTATATCGAGAGCATTGCAAAAACAGCTTCAAAAAAACTTGGCATCATAAATAAGGTGCGTCGGTTTTTCACACCCAGGTTAAGAAGTAATGCTATATAAGGCTCAAATTCGATCGTGTGTGGAATACTGTTCGCATCTTTGGGACGGATCTGCCAAGTATCTGTTATCTGCTCTCGATACCCTGCATAAGCGAGCAACTAGAATTATTGGAGGCGACAAGCTCAATAAAACCTTGGAGCCGTTGCAGCTTCGCAGGGATGTGGCATCGTTGAGCGTATTTTATCGCCTATACCATGGACAGTGCTCTGAAGAGCTTTTCAACATTATTCCCCCTTCCCCTTTTCGTTACAGGAGAACACACACTGGTTGCTGATGGCGGATGTACCAACTCGTACTAAACGTTTTGGCGATTCATACATCTGCCGTACTATTAAAATGTGGAATGCTCTACCAGCTTGCGTGTTTCCTTCCTCTTATAACCTAGAGTCCTTTAAACGAAGCGTGAATAGGCATCTTAAGCCGGCATAATGATGGCAACCAGCGGTGTACCTGTATGCATCCGCTTGTTGCTATCATTCCTGGACATTGCATACTGCTTAACATCAGGTGGATGCAAGGTCACATGTTGAGCTCTTGTAAAAAAATAATAATAAAAAAATGGGTAAACTTCCGCTTTAATTAAGTAGTTGCAACATCCATGCAATCAAATTTGCAATAAAATTAATGAAATAATGCTTATTAAAAATATTTGTTTAAAGTTAGAAGACAATTCAAAGTTGCCCGATTTGACTAAGTTTTTTGCTATTTTATAAAATTTATTTAATTTATGTTATCTTAATTTGTTTTTAGGTAGTTAGATTTTTTTTTATTCGATCACTTTGTATCGATTTGGTGGTGAGCAGACCCACAAAGTCTATGAACGGGGTCATTCAATAATTGTCCTTCAATATTGAACGTTCCCACTATGCCGGCTAAATGATGCGATTACAAAATGGGTGGCGACAAAGACGAATTACATTACAAGTTAATTTAACCACCTGTGCGAGAAGCCGGAAAACAAAACTATTCAGTCCAAGCTTCTCACACGGGTGCGTTACGCACCGCAATTAAGTCTGAAAGGGACTTACCTTTGGCTTGTTGTGGTGCTTCAGCGAAGAGATCCCTGGGTACCCAAGGGATGCAATAACTTCGATGTCTTCAACCACTAACATGCCACGCAAATACGACGTTGGAACAATATAATAAATATCAACAACGCGACTAATCTGATAATCATTTGTAGGCGCCTAACACATGGCGAACAAAACTACACAATTCAGTGTATTATCTAATAATCTAGAAGGCCGCACAAAATTACTTTACGGAACAAACCTCTATTTACAAATCATATTAGAATCAAAGGTAAATTGATTCAGGACTTCACCATTTTACTCTTTTTACGACTAGTCATGACCACAGATTAGCGTCCATAGAGTATTATCGTAGTAAATATACGTGGTGGCCTAGTTGGTTAGACCTTGGACTTAAAAACACTTAGGTCCCTGGTTCGAATCCCGGTGTGTACCATTGAGTTTTTAATTAAAAAATTTATGTACATTTTGTTTGACAACACCACTATAGTGCCTCGGAGAGCACGTTAAGCTGTTGGTCCCGGTTTCACTATACCAACTTGTGAAACTGTGTATAGATGGGTTATTGAGTCTATCCAAAACATCGCGACGAGCTAGGCACTTGTTCGGTGTAGACTCATACCATCGGCTTCGACGAGGTGGGATTAAAAACCCCTCCGCTGGGTACCCTGGGGCCGTCTAGGCGGTCTCGGGCGCCGTATGGAACCCATGATGATACATACATAGAGTATTATCAAAATCGAACACCACCCATTTAGTAACCGCTGAAAGGAGACCACCTCGACAACAAATCGATGCAGTAATCTTCTGAAAATTGGTAAACCCACAGACTAAAACCGAAACATGACTAGGTCACTTGACTGTTTTTGTATATGTATAGGTGGTGGCAACGAGACCAGTTGGTCTGCCTAACGAGGTTGTAGAGACCTCCCATCTAAAATAAATAAATAGTAAAAAATACCACTTTATAAATGCTCACTTAAACACATTGAATAAGTATAAATTAATAAAGCCCTTTTTTATAATAATTTTGTTTCAAACACATGACTACGATTTTAAATTATTCACTGAGAGATGAAATATTTAATTATTTCTATGCGAATGAATTCAGTGAGTCCATTTTACCGTGTATTGCATTTTGTACACGCTTTTGCATGTCCTTTCTGGAATTGGTTTAAATTAATTAATAATTACGGAAATTATTGTTTATAGAGAGAAATTAAATTAACTACAAATCAATCCATTAACTAACTAAGTAATACTTTAATGTGCCTATAATTTTAAATACCTAATACATAATATAATAAATTTAAAGGTGGGAAAGATCTCTATAACTTCGCTAGGCCGACCAACTGGTCTCGTTACCACCGTCCCTATATATATGCAAAAACCGTAAAATGAACTAGTCATGTTTCTTTTTAGTCTGCGGGTTCATCAGTTTTCAGGACACTATTGCATCGATTTCTTGTCGGGGTGGTAGTCTCATTTCAGGGTGCGGTTATGAAACGGGCGATTGGATAATGCAAATTGTCGCCGTTTCGTAACTGCATCATTTAGCCGGCATAGTGGGAGCGATTAATGTTGAACAACAAAGTATTGATCGACCGCATTCATGGACTATGTAGGACTGCTTATCATCATGTAGAAACAAAATCACATGTGCTCCAATAAAAAAAGTGCTATACCACATCCGTGGCCCAGATTTTATTTCTCTGGATATCACTAAGTGGTATCCAGAGGTCGTGGATTCGATTTTTACTTTGACAAAACAATATTATCATATTATGTGTTACGATTTTCTGTATATAATAGTTTGGGTGTTTATAAAATATAAGGTATTTTTGAAGTTGTTTCTGGTACGTAGGTAGAGCTTTGAGCTTTGTTTGTGATCACAACAAAACCCTTACATTTTTATCTATACTAATATCTTGACAGCCTCCGTAGACTAGTGGTTGCGCCTTTGGCGTTGTATAACTAATATTATAAAGCTGAAGAGTAGGAACTACTTCGTTGAATTAAAAAAAATATTGTAATAATAATATTAATAATAATATTAATAATAATAATAATAAATTATTTATTTGCCAGAATATGGTTTATAAAAGTTGTTACATTGGAATAATTAGTTCTACATATTCTACCAACATGTGGTGTTCAAAATATAATTTCAATCCCTGACATTATAATTGTATATCATCTATTATACATTCAAATCATAAAAACCCGTAACATTTCAACGCAACAAATAAATAACTACATTAGAACAAGAGTTACAATTGATAAAAAAAATGATAGTGGTCGGTCGCCTTATTTCACTCTAATATTTCATATTTATATGCAATAATTTCATATTTTAGAAGCCTTAAAACTAATATTTTTGGTGGCAAAAATATTGATTTGATTAAGATATTCTGTTTTCCAAACACCTAAACCAAGGAAAACTGATAAACTGACAAAGTACTAATATTCTTTTTCAATGACTGAGAATCGGACCTACGACCTCCAGATTAACGCCGTAGCGCCCTACCTTAACCTAGAGAAGAGTATCTTTTTTCTACATATGTATATATCTACATGTGTTTTATATATATATATATGTGTATGTGTATATATTCGATGTATTAACTAATAATATTTTAGAAGAGCAATATTTTTTAATACACTCAAATTAGATTTCAGCTCGAATGTCTGTAGCTTAATAGTTTAATTTTTCTTCTATGAGATTATTTTTCATATTAAATATCAAAAATGTTCAGCACGTATTAAAATATTATTTCCCTTCTCAAAATGGAATGATTCAAATAGAATTATGAAAATCCGAGAAGGCTAAGTCCAATAAAGTTTTTATTGTGTCAGCAATTTGCCGCTTATGAAATATGAATTCACGATTTTATTATTTTCTTCAGATTGTACCTGTGAATTGGGTAGATTTTATTCATTAAATCTTATTCAATAATCATATTTTGAAAGCGACATGATAAAAAAAGGTTTTTTAAGGAACATCAATGAGAGAATATAAATGTTAACAATACTAACCTTGGTAATTTTAACAATATATACGTGGTGGCCGGGTTGGTTAGACCGTACAGAGTCAAAGATACTTGGTCACTGGTTCGATTCAACCCCTAGTGCAGGTGTTATTTTTTTTTTTAAATATATGCCTACATATTTCTTTAATAACACTACTATAGTGCCTTGAGCTCGTTAGGCTCAGTAGCACTATAACAACGTGTAAAACAGTTAATTTTTTAAGTTTTTATATGTTCGGTATACATATATATATATATATATATATACATATATCATCACGGGTGCTTTACGGCGCCCGAGACCGCCTAGACGGCCCCAGGGTACCCAGCGGAGGGGTTTTAATCCCACCTCGTCGTAGCCGATGGTATGAGTCTACACCGAACAAGTGGCTAGCTCGTCGCTATGTTTTGAACAGACTCAATAACCCATCTATAAACAGATTCACAAGTTGGTATAGTGAAACCGGGACCGACAGCTTAACGTGCTCTCCGAGGCACTATAGTGGTGTTGTCAAACAAATGTACATTTTTTTTAAATTAAAAACTCATTGTTACACACCGGTATTCGAACCAGGGACCTAAGTGTTTTTAAGTCAAGGTCTAACCAACTCGGCCACCACGTAAAGTATGTTCGGTGTAGAATAATAAAAAATATGTTTACGCAATTTTATTTCATTTTAATAAACTATATTATTTTTAATCTGATTTATTTTAAAACGTTTCTTAAGAGACTCTTAAAACACAGTATATATGAAGCTACTATAGTGAAATATAGCAAACCCTATAGTACCAGAACTATAAGCTATTTAACACAAAAAACTTTTAGAAGCCTTAAAATGATAGGCCTAGTAGTTTTTTTTAAGTTAAAATTTAAGTTATTGTATATTTTACCTCTTTATTATATGTTAAATAAGTTGTGCTTAATATTAATACCCTACTTTTGTGGATGCATAAATTGAAATTTACAAAATGCAACTGAATCTAATAAATAGTCGAGGAAAAATATAACCTACAGTGCAAAAGTTAAGGTTCAAATAAAATTGGCACCGAGAGGGTGTTAATGTTTTTTTGCAAACTATTAAGTAGACGGTGTTGTTGTGAATATATCCCAAGAGATGGCTTTTTATTTGGGTTTATATTAAACGCTAAAGGGACATTTTGTAAAACACACTTATATATTATAATGTAAAGATATTTAAATTCAACTATAATAATAATAATAATATCTAGGACAATTTACACATATTGCTTTGGTTACAAACTAGGCTCTAGGCTTGTACTATGTGTACCAACGATATAAAACATATTATATTTTATAAACACCCAGACCATGACAAACTATACAGAAAAAAAACGTACTAATATTTATGGCCATTGGTGGGAATCGAACCCACGGCCTCCGAATACAACGCCAAATGCGAAACCACTAGTCTTCGGAGGCTGTCGATGTATACCTCCTTGGTCGTTTAAGAGTATTATAATCATTTATTTAAACGCTACTACTCCCAATAAAGCTTTTATTCTTTTGGTAAAATTGTTCATTGATTTTATCTATATGTTTTTATAGTAATTTGTTTGTCACAAACAGTGATAGACGTCACCTTAGCTTCACCAGAGGTGAGCGACTTAATAACAAATTGGCATGTTTCGAGGGAAGCCTCGCTTGCAGATCACAGGCGAATATGCTTCACACTCAACATGGCACTTCCGGAACCAATATCCAAAAGAAATCCAAGGAAGACCAACAAAATACTATACCGGAACTCTTTGGAAAAAACTATAACTAGTACAAATCTGGAGGATATGACAAACATAACTGTTAATATAGAACATAACGTGGAAACACTTATGGATAAAATAACAAAAAGCTACCATAGGTCTTGCCCCTTGACGCTACCACCACCGCCAAATAAGAAAGGAAATCTTTGGTGGGGCCCGGAGCTAGACCGCCTTAAACACAAAGCAAGAAAGCTTTTCAACCGCGCGATGAACACAAGAGAAGAAGAGGATTGGACAAAATATAAAAATGCCCAAGCCCACTTCAAAAAGCGTGTCAAATATTGGGAAACGGAATCATGGCGACGTTTCTGCGAGAATAAAGAAACAAGCCATGAAGCTAACAGAGTCAGGAAAATTATGACAACCAACCAAAATTGGATAGGATCGCTAAAAAAATCCGACAACACTTTAACAAACACAGACAAAGAAACAAGTGAGGTACTCTTGCAAACTCACTTCCCAGACTGTCAACTGACTGACAATAGAGACTGGGAAGTAAGTACCGCTCTGCCACCAACGGATGACGACTGGAAAATCGCGAAATCAGTCATCACGACAACAAAGGTTGAATGGGCTATAGAAAGTTTTTCGCCCTTCAAGTCAGCAGGTATAGATGGCATCTTCCCAGCCCTCCTTCAGTGGGGCCTCGCCAACCTACTGCCCTTACTAACAGAAATATTCACCGCGTGCCTAGCTCAGTACGTTCCAAAACAATGGAGAGAAGTGAAAGTAGTCTTTCTACCAAAACCGGGAAAAAGTGACTACACGCAAGCTAAATCCTTTAGACCAATCAGCCTTACCTCCTTTCTGCTTAAAACAATAGATATTAGGCTATATGACAAACACCTAAGAGACACGATCTAGATTAGTTAAAGAACCATTGCATCGTTATCAGCATGCATACACAACAGGAAAATCAACAGAGTCAGCACTACACCATGTAATAAGTAAGATTGAATCGACTGTAACTAATAAAGAATCGATGTTAGGAACCTTCATTGATATCGAAGGGGCCTTTGATAAAACGTCTTTTGACGGCATATCCTAATCAAATATAAAGTGGACCCGACCATTATAGGATGGATAGAGAATATGCTGAAACAACGCGCTGTGCAGCTCACCGTGGACAGTACGACCAGAGGCATAGCAGCAAAGGGTTGTCCGCAGGGAGGGGTCCTGTCCCCCCTTCTGTGGAACCTAGTTGTAGATGGACTCATAAGAGTATTGAACGACCAAGGGTACTTCACGGTGGGCTACGCGGATGACCTAGTGATTCTCATAAGCGGAACATTCGAGAACATACTATGTGACTCGATGCAGATCACATTAAGAATCATTAAAAACTGGTGCACAACAAATGGCCTTAATGTTAATCCTAACAAAACGGAACTGGTCTTCTTCACCAAGAGAAAATTGAGGAACATGAAACTACCAACATTATTTAATACAGAACTTACTCTAGCTACAGATGTCATGTATCTAGGCATAATGCTAGACAGTAAATTGAACTGGAGTAAGCATCTTGAGAACAAACTGAAGACAGCCTGCGTTACAATGTGGCAATACAGAAGACTTCTAGGAAAAACATGGGAACTAAAACCCAAGATTACCATGTGGCTATATACTACAGTTATCAGACCCACTATCACCTATGGAGCTTTGGTGTGGTGGCCTAGAACCACTTAGACCACGGTTACAGCTAACCTACAGAGTCTTCAAAGACTGGCTTGTTTAGCCACAACAGGATGTATGAAGACTACACCGACAGCAGCTATCGAAACCTTATTAAACCTGACACCTTTACATCTATACATACAATACGAAGCTGCTGTCGCTACCATAAGACTCAGAGCCTCTGGACAATGGAATATAAACAACCGAGCGAGGCACACTCAGTCATTAAACGAACACCTTGAGATACAACCACTCATTAATGCAGTGAATGACAGATGTCCTCGCGTGCACATATTTGTGAGAAATTACTCAATAAACATGCAAGAAAAACCGACTGATCAATCTGGCTTACACGAAGTCAGAATTTACACGGACGGTTCAAAAACAGAACACGGAACAGGTCCAGGAGTGTACTCACTCGACCTAAACATTAGAATTTCAACAGCTCTTGGCACACATGCTTCCATCTTCCAAGCAGAGTGTATAGCCATAATAGAAGCAACAGCGGCAATACGCGCAAGAAAGATGGAAGAAAATGGTATACGCATACTATCAGACTGCGCAGCCGTACTACTAGCATTGAAGAACAAACAGATGAACTCAAGTCTGGTAAAACAATGCCACTGGGCACTGGAGGCTATATCAGTTGGTAACAGGGTCACTCTCCAGTGGATAAAGGGTCACAGCAACTCCCTCGGTAACGACGCGGCTGACGAACTGGCGAAAAGAGGTTCGGCTACAACACCGGTAGGACCCAAACCGTATATACCGTTATCTTTTAATCAGTTGAAAAGTTGGCTACGTGACAATATCTTCAACCATCACTGTAAGTATTGGGCTGACTTACAAAACTTCAGGCAGGTCAGAGAGGCGGTCACCAAACCTAGCCCACGCCTATCTCGGAACCTGCTCAATCTCAACAGAGGTAACCTTCGTATGGTGGTGGGTATACTTACCGGACACTTTCCATTAAACAGGCACCTTACAATTTTAGGTATCACGAACAGCCCTCTATGTAGAGATTGCATGGAAACGGAAGAAACACCCACCTATGTGCTGCTTCATTGCACCAGGGTGGCTTTACAACGGGCGAAAATCCTCGGAACACCGAGGTCGCTTCTTAAGGCCTGTGGAAGACCCGGACTTCTTGTCGCCTTCTGGAAGGAGCTGGGCTGGCTATAATAGTCAGCCGACTCACGCAAAAAGGCCTAATCTCTTGGCTAATTGCGGAAAACGAGCCCGCCATGAACATGAACATAGTAATTTGTTTTAGTACTATTATTGTACTAATATTTCGTTTTTATTTACTTAATGAAAATATTAATAAATATTTTTCTATTCTATTCCAATAGGTATATTGAACCAGATACATAGTTATAATTAACGTGTGCTCACACTGTTATAGTGTAAGTAAATAAAGAGCTTAACACCGTGTGTTCGTATTATATCCGCGCAATTAAATGCTCTAAAGGGGATTCGACTGGACGCACGTGAATCCTTTATAATTCATTATAGATTAGTAATTAATCGAAATTCAACTGTATTTGTTCAGTCGCAAGGTTTTATTTAAATAAAATATACTAGTTCCATAGAGTTTCTCAATTATTTATGATAGAGAGCGCTAAATTATACACATTTTTAATAGCATGATATATTTATAAAACTTATTTTTATTGCACACCTACCTAAACTAAATATTCTAATGTCCGGAAGGTTTGAACGTCAGATAATATCCAACGGCATTAAGTCCGCCTTTGTAATACGCAATAAAGTTTTATAAAAAAAAATAGTTATAGAAAGTGTGGATGTCGGACTTTACCTTATTGTCAATTATTTATTTTAACATACTGTGTAGTAACGTAAGTAAAGTACTCGGAATGTAAGATTAAAAATCCAGCGAATACACATTAAATAAATTAGGTAGCATGTGATTGTGTTAATTGATATATTCGTATAGTCAGTAAGTGCGGACACATTAACAGATTTGTAAATAAAAAATTAAAAAAAAAATACCATCACGGGTGCCTATTTGGCTCCCGAGAACCGTTTATACGGCCTCAGGGTCCCAGCGGAGGGATTAACCCATCCTCATTTCGTATTCGGAGGCAACATCTAACAAGTGGCGAGCTTGTTGCGGTGTTTATGATGAAATAGCCTCGTTGTATAAAGCGGTCACCCATCCCAGGCCGGCCTTGTTGTCATCTGCTTAACCTTGTTATCAGTTGCGCAGTGATTTGTAAATTAGGTAATAAAAACACTAAATACATATTTTAGTGACATAATAATATGTTTAAAACTTAACCTTAGTTTCTATAACATTGATTACATACTGGTGTAATGTCATGACACGTAAACAAGTAAAAATATATTAATTTGAACATCGTTTTAGAAACTGGGCGTACATTTTTTTGTCATTAATTAATTACATTGTGTTAAGCTCTTACCATAAACATTTGTAAGTGTATGGTCAGTCGACTATCTAGCGTGAACGGACACTTCGTAACAATGGGTCTGCTACAGTCGTCAGCTATTCAAATTTGGAATACGAAGGCATTTCGAGGGCTATCACAGAATGTGATCTTTGTGCCCTAATTTGGGGGTATTCTTTGAACTGAATGTATAAATCTTGTGTGTGTACGTACATGTGTATATATGTACATATTTATATCTATCTTTTGTTATTTATTTTTGCACTTATCTAATAAATAACTGCTCTAATTAGATTGTTTAGGCGGAACCTTTTGGAGATCAAAACGTAAAGCCCTCTTGGAGGCTGATAGAGAAGTGCCCTAAGGTTTAATATCGCCTTTTCAAACATTATATATATATATATATATATCTTTACGGGTGCCTTACGGCGCCCGAGACCGCCTAGACGGCCCCAGGGTACCCAGCGGAGGGGTTTTAATCCCACCTCGTCGTAGCCGATGGTATGAGTCTACACCGAACAAGTGGCTAGCTCGTCGCGATGTTTTGAATAGACTCAATAACCCATCTATAAACAGTTTAACAAGTTGGTATAGTGACCCGGGACCGACAGCTTAACGTGCTCTCCGAGGCACTATAGTGGTGTTGTCAAACAAATGTACATATTTTTTTAATTAAAAACTCATTGGTACACACCGAGATTCGAACCAGGGACCTAAGTGTTTTAAGTCCATGGTCTAACCAACTTGGCCACCACGTAAATTTAATAATAATCCCTGAAGACGCACGGTAAAAGTTTTTTATCCATGGAAAATAATTCTTTACTCTATTGTTTTCTTGTAACAAACTACTTTGTCAGTTAACAACCCTATTGAGACAAAAGTTTACTTAAAGGCATCTTCTAGTGGCATTAAGCGTTTGGACTTTGTAAAGTTTTTAATTAATAAAACCCGACTTACCTAGTGGCTGACTCTGGTGATGCCAGTAGTGCTATTAATTTCTTTAATATTAGGTTACCTTCAAAATAGAGATAGTATATATACTGGTGTAGGTGTAAAATGGCCCGCTAAAAAAGTGTTCCACGGGCGAGTAAACTACTTCCAAAATCTATTAGGCGTCTACAGTGGTGCAATTTTTGAATGTCAGCGATGAGTATAATATCATCAGTGACAGGAATATCACCGATGATTAGGAAATCACGATTTATCAAAAGTCAGTCAGTTATTTTTGAAAGTCATGCGATACCAACTTACAAATAGTTTTTCGTTAACAAGAGCTACTTGCGTTTTGTTAGGCGAAGAAAGTATTATTTTTCGTTCAATGATTCATTATAATAATTGACATTTCTAAGCTAAAACATAAAAATTCAGTGGTGGAACCTCAGATTAATAATAATTATTAATATGAGGGTGGAACTTAACATACATTACTTATCTGAGCTGCGTTCTTCTTTTGTTATACCGCGTATAGTTCTGACGTCTTCAGTGTAAGTTACTCTACACTGACATTTAATTTGAACGTTGTTGTCGCGTAACCTCAAAACTTTCATTACATTCATACATACATACATACATACATACATACATATCTTTACGGGTGCCCAAGACCGCCTAGACGGCCCCAGGGTACCCAGCGGAGAGGTTTTAATCCCACCTCGTCGTAGCCGATGGTATGAGTCTACACCGAACAAGTGGCTAGCTCGTCGTGATGTTTTGAATAGACTCAATAACCCATCTATAAACAGTTTCACAAATTGGTATATTGAAACCGGGACCGACAACTTAACGTGCTCTCCAAAGCACTATAGTGGTACAAATGTGCATTTTTTTTAAATTAAAAACTCATTGGTACACACCGGGATTCGAACCAGGGACCTTAGTGTTTTTAAGTCCAAGGTCTAACCAACCCGGCCACCACGTATATAAATATAAAACTTTTATTCCTCTTAAATATTGAAGTGTTTTTAAAAATAATCTAAGGATTATTTATTTGGAACTTATAATGGACAGTGAATAAAGACGCCCACCTTGTCAAGTGCTATTATTTCTATAACCATAAAAACAATTTAGGTTATTAAAATACTAAATGGCGTCATTGACTCGAAAATAACTAATAATTAAATTATATTCATTAAATTATAAATATTTAAACTTACAAATACATCAATATTATATTAAGTCACTTTAATTTGTTTTATTCAAATGTATATTATTAGCCGGTGTATACCAATGAGTTTTTAAATAAAAAATGTATGTACATTTGTTTGACAACACCACTATAGTGCCTCGGAGAGCACGTTAAACTGTCGGACTCGGTTTCACTATACCAACTTGTGAAACTGTTTATAGATGGGTTATGGAGTCTATCCAAAACATCGCGACGAGCTAGCCACTTGTTCGGTGTTGACTAAAACCATCGGCTGCGACAAGATGGGATTAAAAATCTCTCCGCTGGATACCCTGACGCCGTCTATGATATGTATCTATATTATTGACATTGACATTGACACGAATCCTGCTTGGAGTTGATGTTAGTTGAGTTAACACCGTGTCGTGACCCAAAGTAATTCTGAACGGCTTGGGGTTACGATACCTAGTTTTTACGAATGACCGGTGTCGCGACTCGGTTTTTAAAACCCTACGCAGTGTTAGTTACCAAACGCGACTCTGCAATAATTATTATCTGTCATCGGTTATTTAAGAATGTTAGGAGGTACTCGTATTGATATCATAGATATTTTAGTCACCGATGAGATTCAAAAATACGAACATTAGAAATCGATGACTTTTTTTGTCATTCAGTGATATTTTGTCATCCGCTGATAGATAGATATTCAAAAATCGCACCCCTTGTCCGAAATATTAATGTCAATTGCGCCAGATGACTATTTGGAAAACTAAATGGGTTCAAGTCATATTTCTTATTGACCAATAAGTTTAGGTATATTTTAACCAATATTTTAATTAATAAGTGAAAGTGCCCGTATGAGATTATACCTACGATTTAGGCAGAAAAACGACTTTCGAGCCAAATCTTTTTGTTACCCCTAAACTTTAATGAATTTAAAAAAAAAACTCATTTTGTTAAACAGAAAATAAACGTTCACTGTACATTTTCCTTTTTTTAATTTTCTGTCTCCATATTTTATAGAAATTATTTTAATGTGAGGAATTTTTTTGCAATTTTTATCGAACATCAGGAGTTGATTTTTTTTCCTATACCAAATTTAAAAAAAGGAAAACGTACAAGCCTAGATATAGGTCTTATTTATAAGGCCTCTAAAACTCAGAAAAATCTATGAATGTTTAGGGGAGAGTAACGCTTAAGACCAAAAGGTCGTGAATGTATGGGAAAAGTTTGAACAGACGCTGCTCTTACAAACTCACACTAGGACTTCCCTTGTAGCATGGCCAAGCTAAGACAAGATATGGGGTCGCGAACCAATGTCAAAAGTATCTATTTTTTAATATCAACCAATCAGAGTGCTGCAAAGTTGCACATGATTGGCTGATATAAAAATAAATTTGTTTTGTTTGACATCCGCTCGCGACTTTACTCGTATATCTCTTGTCTTGACTTGGCCGTGCTACGGGTGCTGAGCACTGTTCGTGATAAAACACTCAACGTAGCCACCACTCTGCGAAGCTGCCGTGGCTCTAAGGTTAACCAGCTGTTTGTTGTCAAGTATTCGACATGCACGCTTCTGCAAAGCATCGAGAGCATTCAGCAAATATTTAGCTGATCCATCCCAAAGGTGCGAGCAGTATTATACACATGGCCGAATCGGCCTTTGTTAATTAAAACTTGCAGCTTTTGTATGAAATGATGGCGTAAAATTAGCCAAATTCCTACACTTCTAAGTACCAGAGGGTAATAAGGGCCAGAGTATAATAAGGGTCATTTGAAATATTTCGATTTATGTTGATGTTATATTATTGAATATTAGAAGATACAAAATACATGGAAGCGTAAAGCTAAGACCAATCCAGTATAATCCATATCCTTAGTATTTCTTATTACAAAAATATATTAAAAAAAGTTTGGATAATAAGCGGCCTTTAATAGACTATCTAGTGCCACTATTTTGTTTCTGATATTATTAATATATTTATTACGGTGTATGAAACATAATATATATGTTTTAATGTACTTAAAGTCTCAAAGAGCAACACTTGCCGGCTTTATAAAATAATTATTTTTAATAAAAAAGGATTTAAAGCGATTTAAAATAAGGTTACCCTTATTTCCCTCTGGTACCTTATATTTAAAATAAAAATATTAGCGGCGCGCAGCGCGGCACGGTTTTTACCTTCATGAAAAATATTATGATAAAGTGGTTGTGTCTTCAGTTTAAGCCGGAGGTCGTGAGTTCGATTCAATATTAGTAATATCCGTACCGTTATCCGTACTTATTATTATAATTGTACTGAGTTCTTTAAACGAGGCGTGAATAAGTTCCTCAAGCAGACATAGTGGAATCAACCAATTGAAACAACCATCATTTCTTCTTTTGGTTGAGAATATTCTTGGACGTTACATTGCCACTTACCAACAGATGGATGTAGGGTCACATGTCCTGCTCCATTCATAAAAAATAACTTACTGTATTTAAAAAACGTCAAACAACGTTTTGAAAAAACGTTACTCCAGCCTAAAACGTGTTTATAAATGTTGAAATGATTTATATAAAGTTAATATGGTCAACATAAAATAATAATAAAAATATCGCCATGGGTGCCTTATGGAGCCTGAGACCGCCGTGACGGCCTCAGGGTAACCAGCGGATGGTTTTTTAATCCCACCTCGTCGTAGCCGACGTGAGACTACACCGAACAACTGGCTAGCTCGTCGCGATGTTTGGATAGACTCAATAACCCATCTATGAATAGTTTCACAAGTTAGTATAGTTAAAACTGGGGCCGACAGCTTAAAGTGCTCTCCGAGGCACTATACTGGTGTTGTTAAACAAATGTATATACATTTTTAGATTAAAAACTCATTGGTACACTGGAGTTTGAACCAGAGACCTAAGTGTGTCTAAGGTCTAACAAACTTAGCCACCACATATATCTGCGAGTACGAAAACTTATTTTCCATGGAGAACGTAGACTTTGTGATTACGAATGCAGTGTCTTTAAGCTCGATTTTTTACCACCTACTGGCATAAGAATTATTAGAAAATTCATATTATAAAAAAAAAGGGATTTAACTAGATATATTATTTATTTAAATTCTTTATTGCACATAAAATAAAAATTGTACATAGACCAGCTTAATCCCTTAGGCATTATCTCCTAACCTTTGGGAGAGTGACAAATGTATTCAAGGGTGCAGAATGATAAATGAAAATGTTCATGAATAAGGTATATATTTTTATCACATTATTATTATTCGTCAGCATATATACAGCATATGTTTATTTACTGTAGGTAAAGACTCCAGAACCGTAATAAATTTTGCATATTAACGAATGAGTGAATACATTTTGCACAATTAAATTCAAAATTTCTGTACATTGTATTAAACACTTCTGTAATTTTCGTTAATAAAATTTGCATTCTCATGGCTCATATTAAGTTACTTTAACATTTTATAATAAGTCACATATGTAAATAAGGGAAATTAAAGCTTTTAACAATTACTTTTAATATTTATATTTAATTATTAATATTTATACTAATATTATAAAGCTGAAGAGTTTGTTTGTTTGGTTAATCTCAGGAACAATTTATTTTCGTGTTGGATAGCCCATTTATCGAGGGAGGCTATAGGCTACATAGCATCACGCTATTACTAATAGGAGCGGAGTAGCAATGAAAACTGTTGAGAAACGGGAAAAAAATCTTCCTTTTTAGTATCTTTGAGAGCGTACGCGCAAACGGTTAAAGTTACGCAGACGAAGTTGCGCGGAACAGCTAGCTATATTATAAAATAGGAAAGATTATAATTATGTAGCAGCATTTTTTTATTATGTAAATTATATCACGATTCAAATATAAGGTAGCCTCAGGGTATATACCCAGCGGAGGGGTTTTTAATCCTACCTCGTCGTAGCCGATAGTATGAGCCTACACCGAACAAGTGGCTAGCTTCACAAGTTGGTATAGTGAAACTGGGACCGACAGCTTAACGTGCTCTCCGAGGCACTATTGCGGTGTTGAAGAACAAATGTACATACATTTTAAGATTAAAAACTCATTGGTACACACTGAGGTTTGAACCAGGGACCTAAGTGTTTTTTTAAGTCTAAGGTCTAACTAACTCAGGCACCGCGTATATATGTATAGGTGATAAAGTCTAGAGATAAAAATACACTTTGAGGAAAATCGAGGATTCTATGAATTTATAACATAAAAAAACCTGAGAAGTGTGAAAACTCTCGGAGGGTTCGGGTCTTGTTTATTTTATTTCTTAAAAACCTTTTACTTTTGTCTATTAATATTCATTTTAATCATTTTCCGTATCAATTTTTTTTAAACAGCAAACTTCAATATAACTAAACTTTTATTTTTAATATTTACCCAATGCGACATATTTGTTGCTAGTTTTTTTTTAACCCATTTTCAACTGAGCCTGTTAATAATTAAGTCATCATATTTAGTCAACCAAGATGCAGTTACGAAACGGGCAGTTTATTTGACGCTAAAGCAGCGACTATATTTTAAAATATACTCTTAATGCAAATTCGTTGTTGTCTTGTCACCGCCCAGTTACGTAACCCTATCATTAAGCCGGCATAATAGAAGCATTCAATGTTCCTAAATAACAATGTATGATCTACTCCATTTACAGATTTTGTAGGTCTACTTACCATCAGGTAGATATAAAGTCACACGCCGTGCTCCAATAAAACTAAAAAAAAATCCAAATTTTTACCATTTCAAGTATCTAAATCACAAGATAGTCAGAAAGAGTCCTACTTTAAAAAAAACGGACGTAAGTTTTTTAAAAGTTTTTTTTAATACTTCCATGCAGGAGGGTAAAAAGCGATTATGAAAGGTCTACCATAATAACCCTCTCGGCATATGAAACGTAACATGACATGAGCTATCATTATAAATCATATATGTAAGTGGTTTTATGACAAGGGATGGAGGAAACCCTTCAGATGTGCCTCGTTACGGGAGTGCTTCCGGTATCGGTTTCAGAGTTATTTGCCAATGTTATTTTTATGGCTACACATACATATACATATCATCACTGGTGCCTTACGGCGCCCGAGACCGCCTAGACGGCCCCAGGGTACCCAGCGGAGGGGTTTTAATCCCACCTCGTCGTAGCCGATGGTATGAGTCTACACCGAACAAGTGGCTAGCTCGTCGCGATGTTTTTAAATAGACTCAATAACCCATCTATAAACAGTTTCACAAGTTGGTATAGCGAAACTGGGACCGACAGCTTAACGTGCTCTCCGAGGCACTATAGTGGTGTTGTCAAACAAATGTACATAAATTTTTATTAATTAAAAACTCATTGGTACACACCGGGATTCGAACCAGGGACCTAAGTGTTTTTTAAGTCCAAGGTCTAACCAACTAGGCCACCACGTATATAAGAACGTATATTTTTATGGTTAACAGGGAATATTTTGAGATAAAACGAATGCAGAATGAATAGGTAAAACTTAATCAATTCACGTGTACCTTGAATCCTGAAATGTAGAGTTATATAAAAATAAATAAAAATATGCCTGGTGAGCGGCACTTAAAACCTCTCGGTCCAATCCTTCGTTAAGGTACTCAAAAAGGTAGTGGGTTTGAGTCCTGCCCACGCCCTCCAGGATTTTTTTTATTGCATTTATATCTTCATAGTGAATATCCTTATAAGGAATTTATATATACGCGGTTACAGGATCGGTGGTCTACTTGACGATAAAGCAGCGTGGACTATGTGAATGCAAATTCGTCTTTGTCGCCTACTGTTTTGTAACCGCATCATTTAGCGGAAGGGTAGGGGCGATCAATGCTGTTAAACAACAATGTATTGATCGACACTACTCATGGATTTTGTAGGTCTGTTTAGCATCACGTTGATACAAAGTAACATGTCATGTGAACAAAAGTCCCGAAAAAAAGAATTTGAAATGTTACACATTTTCAAAAGGATATTTTGTCAGAATTGATCGGAGTAATAACCTTAATTGTAACATTTAGAATTCGCTTGATTGGCTTTTGAATTTATTTTAGCGTTAGGGTCCCACTTAGCAAAATTGTCATATAAATATAGCTTACCTACCTATATCTCTAAAAGCTGTGTAAACGATTTATTAAAGCTTAGCGATGAAATTCAATTATATTGTTTTGCTCTAAGTATAGGCTTACAGGTATAACTGAAAATTTATTTTCATGTAGTTTTGAAGTGTATGGAAATACCTATGCTAATCCCTACTACACTGCAAAACTAGCCTAGCTGTATGCTGGCAGTTACATTTTTTTTTTACATTTAGAAGTACCTAACTATCATTGTTTGTTAATTGATAGATTGTATCTAGGTTAAGTTTAATAGAAATAAACTATTCATTATATCTTAGTATAAAAAAATTAGTAACTAATGATTGATTGAAGCATATGTAAAACCGTTTTATAAGATATCTGTAATGCTTTTTTTTATATATGTAGGACAATTTACACGTATTGCTCTAGTCACAAACTAAGCTCTAGGCTTGTACTATGTGTACCGGAAACAGTGATATAATACATATTATATTTTATAAACACCCAGACCATGACAAACTGTACAGAAAAGGGTACAAATACTTTTTGGCCATGGGTGGGAATCGAGCCCAGGATCTTCTTAATTATAATATATTATTATAAATAATAATAATATAATAATATGTAGGACAATTACACATATTGCTCTGGTCACAAACTAAGCCTAAGCTTGTACTATGTGTACCAGAAACAACGATATAATACATATTATATTTTATAAACACCCAGACCATGACAAACTGTACAGAAAAAACGTACAAATTTTTTTTTTGCCATGGGTGGGAATCGAAGCCACGACCTCCGGATACAACGTCAAAGACGCAACCACTATTCTACGGAGGCTGTCTATAATAATCTAGAACCTTTCTAAAAACTTATTTAATCATGGAAATATATATAAAGCTTATAAAGACTTACTTAAAGTAATCTACTTACTTACTTAAATTAAAGGTTTCCTAATTTGAGCAGTACTTACTGTATTTAAAATTAATGTTGATTAAAAAAAGTAATATTAAATATAAACATAACAAAATTCCATTTAATTTCGTGGAAATAAAAGCTAACTCGAAGCCATTTTCCTTTCACCTTACTAGCTGTATTTTTGTTTTGAATATTTAAACGTGGTCGATGACTTGACAAGCGTATAACATGTGATAGAGAACGCATTTTAGGTATTGTTTTTATCATTGAAATAATAAATACCATCACGGGTGCCTTTTTGGCTCCCGAAAACCGTTTAAACGGCCTCAGGATACCCAGCGGAGGGTTTAACCCATCCTCATTTCGCCGATGGTATTCGGAGGCAATACCTAACAAGTTGCGGGCTTGTTGCGGTGTTTATAATGGTATAGCCTCGTTGTATGAAGCGATCACCCATCTCAGGTTCGGCCTTGTTGCCATCTGCTTAATCTAGTTGTCAGTTGTGCAGTGACTTAACCACTAGGCTGGGGCCACTTTATCATTGATCTGTAGTAAATTCTGCTCTTGCTATGCTTCTCTAGTTATATACCGGTTTTCAGGACTCTACGGCATCGATATCTGGTCAAGGTAATAAAAGGTCTTCTTTCAGAGTGCGCATATGAAATAGGCAGTTGGTTGGATTGGACGATAAAGCAGAGACTCGTAATGAAGATTCGTCTTTGTCGACACCCGTTTCGTTAAGAACGACATCATTTTGGCCGGCTATATAATATATATGGCATACAAAAAGTTCCATCAATCATCGTAGTTTTCCTAACCACAATACCTTATTTATTTCACATTTTAATAGCAATTATAGGAAAAATAGTTTCCTCATTAGAGCAAGTAAATCGGTTAATCAGCTTTGCGACAGCGAAGTCACGATTGATATATTTCATACTAGTGTTAAATATATCTCTAAAACTGCTAGAAAAATTGCGCATAATAGTATTCTCCTACCGACACTTATGCATGGAAGTGAAGCATAGGTATGACAGAAGAAGCATGGGAGTGAGATTAATGCAATTGAAATGAGGTCTGTAAGAAAATGTGTGGTGTGACCCTCAGAGACCGGATTAGAAATGGAATATTGAGAGTGAGAAGTGGAACGAAGACGATGTTGTATCGAAGAACGAATAACTATAACAATTTATAAAACAAAAATTCAGAATGATAGTGCGATGTTAGAAAGGTGCGTTTATCTCGATCAAATGGGTGATATTCTGAGAAAAGGACAAATACGCAGTAGTAGAAATAGACGCGCCTGTATGAGAAGATGTATGAATGTTGAGGAAGCTAGTGAAGTATGTAGGGATCGTACGAAGTGGTGTACATTGCTTTCTGCTTACCCCATAACTGGGATACAGGCGTGATAGTATGTATGTTGAGGCGCTTTGCAGTAATGCTGGTAAATTAAGTCGTATCCATTTATATACTGATATTTATAATATGTAATTTGCCCGTGTTATACCTTACCCCAGCTATCCTTTTCTTTCTTGATCACTGACCCATATACCTTACCCTTTCCTACACCTATCATTGGTCATTTTTCGCTCGGTACCGATGAGTGGATGGGAGAAAGGAACGAGTCGTTTATGAGTTCGTGACGCTAGCAGTAGTGTATGCCAAAATAATCTCGTTTCGATATAAAATCGCCGCTTTCGTTCTGCACTACTGCTCCGAACTCCCACTATACCCGCACGCGAGATAAATCGGAGAATTCGCCAAACCGCGTCCCCAAGAGCCATCGCTCGTGCCTGGACCATGCTGATACCGCTATAACAAGGATTTGAACCCTGGACGTGCCTGGAGTGTTGAATACCGAGGTAGGTCCTTTCTTTCATCTCCTTAACCTTATTATATATTGTTTGTATCAGTGCATCTTTAGGTACGACCTATATAACTACCACAGCACCCGCATCTCGATTATACAGTCCACTTACGCGCAACCATCCGTTGGTCACTTCGAGCCAGGATTCTGGTTATCACGAACCAGGATTAGGTTATTTATTCATTAGTGTGTAGTATATAGATATATTTTCGTAAAATGGCAACCATAGAATTAGCCCTAAAAAAGGTCAACGCAAAAATGGCGTCCCATTTTCGCCAGATACAATCTTGCTTCGATTGTATCACCAAAGATATTCATAGTAATGAATCGCAATCGGAAAACTTTATGGCTAAAGCATCAGGATTGGATGTTATTCGGAGCGAGTTCATCGCGATGTTAGATGAGAAGGTTGACTTGGAACTCGCCGTCCACCCTGGCTTTGAGCCTAATTACAATACCCTGAACTCTTTTCAGGATTTGTATTCACGTATTAAATTCACACAATCATGCATTTTGGCATCAAAAAACAAGTTGCAAACACCTAAACACTCGGTTGTAAATATTAGTCGCGCACATAACCTGAAACTTCCTCGTTTGGAGTTATGTTCTTTCAGCGGGGATATTGAATCCTGGCCAATGTTTTATGAAAACTTTAGGACAGTCATTCACGAAAATACTGACGAATAACTATAACAATTTATAAAACAAAAATTCAGAATGATAGTGCGATGTTAGAAAGGTGCGTTTATCTCGATCAAATGGGTGATATTCTGAGAAAAGGACAAATACGCAGTAGTAGAAATAGACGCGCCTGTATGAGAAGATGTATGAATGTTGAGGAAGCTAGTGAAGTATGTAGGGATCGTACGAAGTGGTGTACATTGCTTTCTGCTTACCCCATAACTGGGATACAGGCGTGATAGTATGTATGTTGAGGCGCTTTGCAGTAATGCTGGTAAATTAAGTCGTATCCATTTATATACTGATATTTATAATATGTAATTTGCCCGTGTTATACCTTACCCCAGCTATCCTTTTCTTTCTTGATCACTGACCCATATACCTTACCCTTTCCTACACCTATCATTGGTCATTTTTCGCTCGGTACCGATGAGTGGATGGGAGAAAGGAACGAGTCGTTTATGAGTTCGTGACGCTAGCAGTAGTGTATGCCAAAATAATCTCGTTTCGATATAAAATCGCCGCTTTCGTTCTGCACTACTGCTCCGAACTCCCACTATACCCGCACGCGAGATAAATCGGAGAATTCGCCAAACCGCGTCCCCAAGAGCCATCGCTCGTGCCTGGACCATGCTGATACCGCTATAACAAGGATTTGAACCCTGGACGTGCCTGGAGTGTTGAATACCGAGGTAGGTCCTTTCTTTCATCTCCTTAACCTTATTATATATTGTTTGTATCAGTGCATCTTTAGGTACGACCTATATAACTACCACAGCACCCGCATCTCGATTATACAGTCCACTTACGCGCAACCATCCGTTGGTCACTTCGAGCCAGGATTCTGGTTATCACGAACCAGGATTAGGTTATTTATTCATTAGTGTGTAGTATATAGATATATTTTCGTAAAATGGCAACCATAGAATTAGCCCTAAAAAAGGTCAACGCAAAAATGGCGTCCCATTTTCGCCAGATACAATCTTGCTTCGATTGTATCACCAAAGATATTCATAGTAATGAATCGCAATCGGAAAACTTTATGGCTAAAGCATCAGGATTGGATGTTATTCGGAGCGAGTTCATCGCGATGTTAGATGAGAAGGTTGACTTGGAACTCGCCGTCCACCCTGGCTTTGAGCCTAATTACAATACCCTGAACTCTTTTCAGGATTTGTATTCACGTATTAAATTCACACAATCATGCATTTTGGCATCAAAAAACAAGTTGCAAACACCTAAACACTCGGTTGTAAATATTAGTCGCGCACATAACCTGAAACTTCCTCGTTTGGAGTTATGTTCTTTCAGCGGGGATATTGAATCCTGGCCAATGTTTTATGAAAACTTTAGGACGGTCATTCACGAAAATACTGATCTTTCCGATGGCGAAAAGGTTCAGTATTTAGTGGGTAAACTGACCGGAAAAGCGCAAAACATTTGCCACGGTTTTCTACCTACCGCTGAAAACTACACCGTTTTATGGAATGCACTGGTTAATAAATATAATGATACACGTTTGTTGGCCTCGTCGTATTTGGATAAACTTTTAAACATGCCAGTTATAAATCACGCGAACGCACTCGATCTGGAAAATTATATTGATAAGTTTTCGTCCTTAATTTCGGCTATTAAGCAACTAAAATTTGATAACCTATTAGACTTTGTTTTTATTTATATTGGTTCTAAAAAACTTGATATTGAAACTGTAAAGCAGTTTGAATTGTCTATTCGTGAGAATACCAAACTACCCACCGTAGACAATTTTACGGAGTTTCTTCGTGAGCAATCGCGTATATTGCAACGCGCTGGTAATATTGTAAAACCAGTTTCAAAATTGCACGCGCCCCCTAGCGGCTAAAATATTTGTAAATGTAGATAAAATAGATAGTAATATTTCGTGTATTTTATGCCATAGTAATGACCACTCGACCTTATATAGTTGTGATAAATTTAATAGGATGACACCTCGAAGTCGTTATGATTTTGTTAAAACAAAAAATCTTTGTCTAAACTGTTTTAGCTCAATACATAAATTGAATAACTGCAAGTCAAAGTTCTCTTGTCGTAAGTGTTCGAGAAACCACCATACATTGTTGCACTTTGGTAACAGTGGCGCCACCGTCTCGTGCGCCGCTCCACATAATATACCTAACTCGTTTGCGCCCGCGTCGGTAAACGTGACTCATACCGCACCCGCATCCACTGCCGCTGTGACTAGCACAGACTCGAGCGCAGTTTCGTTGTGTGCCGTCGATGGACACGCCACCTCGAGCCCCGTCACCCCTTCAGGAAATAGAACCGTGCTATTGGGCACTGCGCTTTGTAACGTAGTAGATTCGCGCGGGAATATTCAAACATTGCGTGTTTTAGTCGATAGTGCCTCACAACGGGACATTATTACCGCAGCCTGTTGTGATGCATTACAATTAAATATATCCCCGCCTACTATTACACACGTCGCCGGACTAGGTGACATCGCTAACCCCATAGAGGGCACCACCTGTCTAACCCTTCGCTCTCGTTTAAACGAGGCAATTCGCTTCACTATTCGACCGTTCGTAGTAAATCGTATTACGAACGAGCTACCTAGCAGTCGTGTCGATACCTCCCGCCTCGATTACTTGGAAAACATACCACTTGCTGATGCAGAATACCATCAGCCCTCTGACGTCGACATGATCCTAGGTGCTGAGTTATACGCTCGCATACTTCGTGGTAGCATCGTTTCTCGCTCACCCGGCGAGCCCATCGCGATTGAAACCCTGCTGGGGTATTTGGTCGTCGGTGAAGCTCCAGTGGTAAAACCCACCACTAAAAATATCGTTCGTGGTTTTTGTACCACCGCAACCAACGATACCGCACCGCAATTATCATCGTTATTTCGTCGTAAATTTAATTTATTGTAATATTTCGATATAGGTACATGGGTATATATATATAGTACTTAGCTAAGATTAGGTATTTACATGTTCTCTTCCTAGCAAACAAATAGATAAAAATATGACTATATAGGTAGGTATTTGTTTCACCGCGTATAATTTTATTTTCGTAATAACTACGAGTATGGTAGGTAGGCATTAGGTATTGATATCTATCGCGTTTATGGATGAAAGTGTCTGCTTACACTTCGTTTATTTAATAATCCATAACGCCTGAATTTAATTTTGTAATAGGTTTGCTAATTAATATTTTTATAACAATGTTGTGTTGTTATTTATAATGTTTTGGTAAAATCTTCTTGGCTTTTTTACTGCTTCTACTCATCGGACTAGCTTCGACGGCCGAGCCATCGTTAGCGTTCTGATGCGTCAGAAAGCACTTGTAAGGAATTTCCTACTTTAATAACTCTTTAATTTTGCTTTTTATAAATAATAAAATATTTTTTGTCGCCGTTGTCGATATTGTTTTGTAGATTCAGACAAAACCGAGCTCTTAAATCGTAACTACGCCGTAGTTTTTCGATGTAGATTTCGATTGATTCGCGTCAGTTTTCTTTTCCACATAGTCGCGATTTTTTGTGCTTTATCAGCACACTGTTAGTTGTTTATATCGTTTCTATTAAATTATTATCATTTCGTTACATTATTATCGTCATAACCGATTTTATTCGTTGTAACCGCTATTATTCGTCGTAATCGTAACCGTTTTTATTCGTTGTAACCGCTATTATTCGTCGTAATCGTAACCGCTATTATCCGTCGTAACCGCTATTATTTGTCTTAACCGCTATTATTCGTTGTTACCGCTAATATTTGTTGGAACCGCTATTATTCGTTCTAACCGCTATTATTCGTCATAACCGCTTTTATTCGTTGTAAACGCTATTATTCGTCATAACCGCTACTATTCATCGTAACCGCTAATATTTGTTGTAACCGCTATAATATCACTATTGTTGTCTATAAATTTTCCAGTTCGGGTGATATTTCGCTATCACTTTTGTATAATTTGCTATTTCGTGTATAATTTCGCCTTAACTTTCGTGTATATTTGCCATTTCGTATATAATTTTGCAATTATTTTTGTATAAGTTATATATTTCGTTATTAATTTTGTTATTGTTTTCATATAAATTTAATATTGTGTATTAATTCGCTTATTATCGTATAAATTTGTCATTTCGTGTATAATTTCACTATTATTATCGTTTAAATTTGGTATTTCGTATATAAAGCCTATTATTTTCGTATAATTTTAACATTTCGTATACAATTTTGATATTATTTTCTTATACATTTTATATTTGTGTATTATTTCGCCACTATCTTTTGTTAATATTTCGCTTTTGAACTGGGTCAGTTCAAGCGGGGGGGCATGTTGAGGCGCTTTGCGGTAATGCTGGTAAATTAAGTCGTATCCATTTATATACTGATATTTATAATATGTAATTTGCCCGTGTTATATCTTACCCCAGCTATCCTTTTCTTTCTTGATCACTGACCCATATACCTTACCCTTTCCTACACCTATCATTGGTCATTTTTCGCTCGGTACCGATGAGTGGATGGGAGAAAGGAACGAGTCGTTTATGAGTTCGTGACGCTAGCAGTAGTGTATGCCAAAATAATCTCGTTTTGATATAAAATCGCCGCTTTCGTTCTGCACTACTGCTCCGAACTCCCACTATACCCGCACGCGAGATAAATCGGAGAATTCGCCAAACCGCGTCCCCAAGAGCCATCGCTCGTGCCTGGACCATGCTGATACCGCTATAACAAGGATTTGAACCCTGGACGTGCCTGGAGTGTTGAATACCGAGGTAGGTCCTTTCTTTCATCTCCTTAACCTTATTATATATTGTTTGTATCAGTGCATCTTTAGGTACGACCTATATAACTACCACAGCACCCGCATCTCGATTATACAGTCCACTTACGCGCAACCAATGTATGTATCTATACTAGTGTTAATTGTGTAAAGAAAACACTAACTTGAATTTATTGTTGAACTCTAAATAGAACATAATTTAACACTTAATCATGTAGTATTTACGAGTTTTTTTTTTTGTAATTTTTGTAATAAAGACAAACTGAAAACTATTTATGATAACTTATTGATGGTTTTTGGTTGTTTTTATAAATAGGTAATTGTTATAATTGTTAGCCGTAAGTTGTCTCAACACTGTAAATAAATATAATTGATTGTTTAATCTTATTCATGGACTTTATAGGTATGCGGCTTTGCAGACATAAGTCTTTAAAAGTTTAAATTAAGTACCTATACCCGATATCGCCTAAAAGGCCCCAGAGTACCCAGCGGAGGGGTAATTAATCCCACCTCATTGTTGCCTATGGTATGAATCTACACCGAACAAGTGGCTAGCTCGTCGTGATGTTTGGATATTTGGATAGACTCAATGATCCATAAATGAACAGTTTCACAAGTTGGTATAGTGAAACTAGGTACATATTTTTTTAGATTAAAAACTCATTGGTACACACGGGTTTGAATCAGGGACCTAAGTGTTTTTAAGTCGAAAGTCTAATCAACTCGGCCACCACGTATACTGATATATAAATTGTATATATTTAATATTAGTGTAAATAATATAATATATATACAATATTAATATTTTATTTATTTTAATTTTATTTTAAAAACTTTATTGCACTAAAATTGTACAAAGGCGGATTAAAAGCCGCTAGGCATTCTCTACCAGTGAACCTTCGGGACAAGTGATAACAGTTGTAAGGGTGCATGACTACTTACAGTCAATTTATTTAATTAATAAAATACATATAATGATATATATAATATATATATATATATATATAATATTGATACCAAATTATCATTTCGTAGCATTTGGGGTCGAAACTTCTAGAACCTTAGGAACCGAGGTTCGCGGATTTATCCGAGACCTCGGAAAACGAGTCTTCTTAGAATGTGGAGATCCCAAATGCTACGCATATTTACAACAAAAAATCAGCATTGCCATACAAAGAGGCAATGCTGCTAGCGTATTAGGTACCCTACCAAGTGGCGCCTCATACAGTGTTTTTTTTTTATTAGTTTAAATTTAAATTATTGTTTTAGTATAAATTGTATATACACCTAATACTTATAATAACAATAACAATTTAAAAGTTTTCCAAATAATATTATAATAATATCAGTATAGGTTCTTGAGCGTTCTACAAAAAAACATAATAAACACTATGGTATTCGATCGACATGTCACTACTAGAACGTAGGGCTAAGGAAATTCTACAAAACAATGTAGTAGGTACTACTATAATACAATCAAATGTTTGTTTACTACTAGGGACGGCGGGCAATTAGATTGGGGTTGGATGCGACTATAAAGGGTTTCTACCCAAGGTAGTGTTCCTATGGTTAATAATAAACTATTGTCAGGTTCTAATTTCGAATGTAATCTATTTTACTTTGACATCACCGTAGTTAATATCAAAAACTAAGCTATAGGCTTGTACTTATGTATACCAGAAACAAATCGTTGTTTCTGGTATACATATTATATTTTTAAAAATCCGGGCATATTAAGTATAAAGATACTTGAGTTAGGCAACCCCTCTCTTTCGTAACTAGAAAAAATATTCATAATTGGTATGTATATGGATAAGAAAAAAGTTATTTACTATATGACTTATATATTAATTTAGCAACCGATTCGTTTACTACCTATAATTATGCTTAGTACGGATCTTTATTAAATACATTGAGCCATTTCAGGGCGGAAAAGCTCCAGTTTCTAGGTCTCTTCGTTAGGCCGACCGATAGGTCTCGTTACCACCATATACAGATGCAAAACCGTAGTGACCTAGTTATGTTTCGGTTTTAGTCTGTGGGATCACAGGTTTTTAGAAGACTTTTGCTTCGATTTCTCTTCGAGGTGGAAGTCTCTTTTTCAGGGCGATTACGAAACGAGCGGTTGATTTGACGATAAAGCAGCGAGGCTATATAAATATAGATGCAAGTTCGTCTTTTTCGCCGCCCATTTCGTAACCACATAATTTAGTTTGCTGTATTACAACAGTGTATTGATCGACCCATTCATGAATTTTCTAGATCTGCTTTTTTTTCGTATGAGCGTTATTATAAACTCTATACTTTTTTTTTTTCAAAAAAGCCACTTACGTTTATAAATAGGCGTTATCGAATTTAACGCTCATAAAAGCGCGTTTGTCATTGACACGCCGTATATGCGTACATTCTATATACCACTCAAATCTTGTTTTCTTTTAATGTAATCCATATTCATTTAGTATTTGTATAGTAGGTGTATCTAAAATAGGTACCTAACTAATAATACAAGTACAAGGGCGGTATGCTTGCGTGACTTGGTGTTTAAATGCCTAGTAAAATATACTTATCAGTGACGAATTATATAACTTGAACAATATGTACCTAGACGAAAAGCAACGACGCAAATGTCTTAAAAAAAAAATATTTATAAAAATATTTTTACGTTATTTGGATGTTGGGACCCCTGTACTTAATGTGCAACAGAGATCGCTGAAGACTTCTATTTAAATTTTTTTTTAAGATAATTAATATGAAAAAAAAAACGTAAAACAAAATATTTTATTGATATTTATTACTTATAGTAAATAAATAATTTGGTTATCAACAAACCCGATAATAAATTAATTAATCATTAAAGCTAAATTAATTTACAATTAACGTGTTGAGATAATAAAATATATTACATATTATATTATTATTAGGATTGTTATATGTTGACATAGTTTCGTTGGATTTTCCGCTACAGATCCCATCACCATTAATTAATAATTAAGAATAAAGGAAATATTATTTCTAAATATAAGTCAGGTAAAAGATATTACGGAAAAAGAAAATATATTATTAGATATATGTTTCTGTATATCATAAATAAATTTATTATGTTTCCATCACGGATGCCTTATGGCGCCCGAGTTCATGTTAGCCAGCGATGGGTTTTGTTTTTCACCTCGTCGTAGCCGAGTCTAGACCAAACAAATGGCCAGCTAGTCGCGCGATTTGGTTAAACTCAATAAGTGATCTATAAACAGTTTCCCGACAGCTTAATATGCTCTCCGAGATACTATAGTGGTGATGTCAAAAATATTTTTTTTTAAAATAAAAATCAATGGGTCCTACACTATATTTTTTTAATTTATACACCGGTATTGATATAAGATTATTGAGGCGTTTGTTAAAGTATTTTTTGTCTCTTTTTTTTAGTAACTATAATTAATTTGTGTAAAAGAATTAAAACATATTTTAACTAAAGGACTCAATAAGTTTTTATGTATATATTTTTTCCTTTTGAAGGACATCTCCAATTTGATCTGTAAAGACAGTGTATACCTACTTTGGTCGGCCACGTACTACACTAAATAATCCCGTGTTTTTACTTTATATTTGTTTCGTCTTACGTTCATCGTCCATATGCTCAAAGTGACCGAATCACCTTAATATACTTGTACCTACCTTTCTCAATCTTCTGTACAACACTCATAGGGTTACAATAAATAATGTTAAATTATTGGCTCGTTACGTGGTAGAAAGGTCTCTATAATTTCCTTAGACCGACCGACCAGTTTCCTTACCACCGCCCATACAGATGCAAAAACCGTCAAGTGACCCATTCATATTTCGGTTTTAGTCTATAGATAGATATACCGATTTTTAGGAGATTACTTCATTAATGTCTTGTCGCCGTGGTAGTTTTTTCAGGGTAGTTGATTTGTCAATAAAGCAGCGAGGATATTAAAATAGACTCGTAATGCCTATTTCGTAACCGCCTTATTTAGACGGCATAGTGGGAGCGATCATTGTTGTTAATAACAACAATATTAATCGACCTCATTAATGGAGTTTGTAGGTCTGCTTACCATCAGGTCTCATGCCGTGCTCCATAAAGTAAAATTGACACCAACTTTTATTTTAGTGCATAGGATTAAAAGTCGAATTTTGATTCTAAACCTAAAATTTACATATATTAAAGCAGTTTATGTGGTTTTACTTAGCTAGGCTATGCATTATATAGCGCTAAACCATTAAACGGTCTAGCTAGCCCGTCTAGCTTAATTAAGCAATAATTTATAGGCTTTGTTATTTGATCTATAGTACAGTGTTTGTAATTTGGTGGCATGTTGAGAGGACCGAAAGGTATTATTTGCATACTCTATGCTTTTGTAATAAGGTTGAAATTTACATAACAACATTATGATTTCCATTTGCTTGATTTTCGAGTAAGCGCTTTTACGCTTCCATAGTATTATTATAGTCTGTTAACGGTAAATTGACTGAACTGATTTCGATAAGATTTGGTAGAACAGTTCATGTCCCCCATAGAGATATATATATTTATAGGAAGCCGCCATAATGACTTAAATCGCCTTTGCAAACGTGAGAACAAATATGGCCGCTGCCACGCAAACTAATGTGAGAGCAAAAATTAATAAGCCAATCTTTTTTTTTTTTTTTTTTTTTTAAGATATAGCTCATTTTGGTTAAATTATCATCAAAAGTTTAATAGAGGATTTGAAACGGCACGTCAAACGATTTAGACACATTACAATTTACGACATGATCGGTAATATTCTGGAAAAAAAAACTTTCCCGAAACCCAGTTAGGGTTACCAGATGAAAAACTTAAAAGTCCGAAGAAAAGACCTGATTTTTTACTGTTTGAGAATTTTCTCTCACACGTACTTAACAATTTTAAAAAGTCGTAATATTATAGTTTTTATACACTGCACATCGTAATCAAAGCTTGCGGCACCCCCTTCCCACGCACCGATGCTTACGAAATTCTAAAAATCCTGAGAATTTATGAGTTTAAACTTTTATTATACTGATACTGTCATTGATACTGTTATGGCGCGAAAATCGACCAGCACTCTTTTGGCAGCTTAAACCATGTCTTCCTAGAATGTCGACCAGTTGGCCACACTTACATAGTTGTGCCTAGTTGTAGGAATAGCTTGAAGCCATGCTCCGGTGTTTTTATTGCAGGCTGCCAAAAAAACAAGTTTTGTCATTAACGTCTGTAATTTTGCTTATTAAATTTTGACGTTTTATTTCGAAAATTGGAGTGTCTATAAATTAATTTATATACAATAAAAGTTTGAATAAAAATAGTACTTACTTGACAAATAGCAGCACACCTGTCCGTTCAATAGCCCTAAATATTCCTTTCCACGAAGCCAGCATACAATACTTCTGCTTAGCTGTCAAAGGAAGTCGAGGGTCCGAAGGTGGCGGCGGTCTCGTCAAAGGATCCATTTCGGAAGACGCAAGTTTACCAAGTTCACATCCCATTTTGGACACACAATTTTTTTTTATGCAAGACACGTCTGTTTGTTTGTTACTATAAAACTTAAATGACGACTTAATTGTATTAATGACTTTTTAATTAAACAACACCTAGTTTTTGTCTGATAGGATGGTTAGGTACAAAATGTTAAATTATACTGAGGATGTATGTGTATACGCTAGAAAGAAATTATAACTGATAGAAGTGGCAATAGTTACCGACAGGTTTTGCAGATGAAATTACCGCTAACGACCTGGGCAAGCCACTGTTTTGAACCTTAATACAAAACAATGGCTTGTCAGGAGCATGGCCGCCCAAAGCCGACTTTACCTAAAATTAACTAATATGATATAATAACCTTTTATAAAGCTGTAAATGAGTTGGAACTACTGTGAGACAAACGTAAAAAAAATATTTTTATGTCAACTTTTTGGCAACTGCAGTAATTTGTAGGTAAATACAACTTGCTCATACTCAAAATTTAATCGGTTTTTAATATCATTATGGATTGTAGGCAATTCAAATACCTATCATGGCAGTGATACGATGGGCAGCAAGGCATGGTAACCGTGCATGGTCAAACTATTAATATATAGTATTGTAAGAAATAAGGTGTCGGAGCGTTTCGTGCGTCGTAATTTTTGGTAAACAAGCAAGATAGGCGCGTTCTTGTAAATAAAAAAATAGGGATCTTCACCTGTGGTAGCGATTCATGCGGCCAAAATTATTATATAAAAACTAAGTCAGTTAGTAATACACTTCTATCTTCGTTAAACTCTGTGGTTAGTGCAATCGATAAGGTACCAATCAATACCAATTGTATGTTAATTTATGTCCTTTTGAGTCTAAGTGCGTCGACGGTGTTACGGAAAGGGAAATGGTACTCTATTATATAATTGATTTGATAGACACGGAATAATCAATTGATTTTTGGGTGTAAATATGCACCATGATTGATTTAAAGGGGATTTTACTTGCTGAAATCGGGAGCTGACACAGTGGCGTAGCCTGCCTTAGATGGGCCCTGCAAACCTATTCGCAAAAGAAAAACACTTATAACGGCACTACTGCGTACACGCACACTGAGAAATAACACTCACCTCGACAATAAATCAATGCAGTAGCCTAAAATATTTGCTGCATGCCCTCGGTGTCTGCACCTCGTATTATTGATGACTAAGAGCTCACTAACACCTTAGAGCCACTGCAGCTTCGCAGAGCGTATTCTACCGCCTTTACCATGGACAGTGCTCTGAAGAAATATTTAATCTTATTCCCCCTTCCCCGTTCCGTTACAGAACCTCACGAGCAAGTAACAGAATGCATGCGCATTCTGTGGCCGATGTACCAACCGCACTAAAGATTTGGTGATTCGTACATCTGTCGCACTATTAAAATGTGGAATGAATTTAAAAACCTGCTTGCGTGTTTCCTCCATCCTATAACCTTGAGTCCTTTAAACGAAGTGTGAATAGGCACATAATGGATGAAACAAGCTCTAACAACACAGTTCTTAGAGCTGGTTGTATTTATTCTTGGACCTGCATACTGCTTTTGAGGTAGAAGTAGGGTTATAAAAAAAACGGTTTTAATAATATTTTCATGATTCTATATATATTTAATCGTATCTATAATAAATTGAAATTAATATTTTTCTGCATTCGTAATCGCGAAGTCTGCGTACTCAATTCAAAATGAGCTTTAGCAATTTCAGTAGTATTCGATTACTGTTTGTGGCAGAATTAAAATAATATTTTTTCGGTGATTGAGTATATTCCTGTGTTGGGTATTTTTGTTAAATCAGAAAAAAAATATGACTATACTTAATAATACAAAAATATTTAGTAGAACAGAAAGCTTACGTACAATTACCAACATAAAAATAATAATTGAACTACGAACAGCCAAGTAGTAATAATATATAATATTGGAAGTACGTTCGTATGGGCGTTAAGACGACAGCAGACACCTTAATTATTATCGTGTATATTTCAAATCAAATATTCTACAGTCCTATCTACTAAAAGTGTTATTACCATGTATGAGTTTTTACTCGATTAGATAAAGAAATATTGATCAACCTTGAAAAATGAAACAACAGAAATGTCAATATACTTTTATTTAAAATCAAAATAACACTTTACACATACCTTAACATTTACAACAATATTTTTGACAACACATCCAGCTTCGACAACATACAACTAAATTGAATGCATTATATGCACTTTATATTTGCAGCAAAATCCACAAAACGCGTACGAAATTCTTAATTTAATTACAGAAGAATAAATAATAGTACAAGTAAATCAGAGGCTCTATTATGGGTTTACGCATTGTAGCAACGTAACGCATTTGTATACGTATACATGAGCAACAACCAATAGTATCGCTTTATTTAATCCTATTCCCAAAAATAAAGCGGCACTATTGGTTGTTGCTCACATATACGTATACGAATACGTTACGTTGCTACAATGCGCAAATCCATGGTAGAGCCTTAGCTTGCACTAAGCTAAATTTGGTTCGGTAAAAGTTTTTTGTCATTGTTAAAATATTACTTAGATAGTAGATATTGCACTCACCACCCACCCGTCTTTTAACATAAATAATACGCAAAATAATTAAAAAAAAAACAACAACAAAAAAATCAGTATCTATTTCCATTTTATTTGTGTACCTAGTGTAGGTAAACTATATGTATGTTTGTATGCGTTGAATATATATTATAATTCATTTTAGTTATTTAAATTAAGCACCCGACTCATCTCTGTACACAATCTTAAAGGTTAGCTTGTAGATAATGCCTAAGGCATTAAGTTCGCATTTATACATAACTTTTGTTTACTGTGCAATAAAGTGTTTAATAAATAAATAAAAAAAATATCATAAGATTTATATTTTATTATGTTATTTTGAAAAAAAACTATATTATTTAGATTAAAAGAAAATACAAGTCTTTTGGTATCTCTGTTTCGTTTGGTTAATATGTTTTTTTCGGAATAATATATCTTAGGTTTACCACTTTTCATAAGTTAAATGACAATACTAACCAGGGATTAGGTATTTAAAAAAATCGTACGCGTTTTAAATAAATAATAAATAAATAAATATTAATAGGTAGGTACGTAAGCATAATAATAATTAATTATTATACAATATTCTATATTACTAAAGTTACAATGCAGGAAATTATACACTTTTGTATATTTAAAAAAAATCTACACATTTATCAAATTCTTTAAAAACTAGTATTAAAACCAAATTAAAAAATAATATATGTTGTGCATTTTTTTATATATAAATTAATAAGTTATAAAATTTAGGGAAGACCCATTAACAATACAATTTAAATGGTAAATTTAATTTAATATTTAAAAAAACAAATGGTAAGTAATTTTAATAATTTTGTATATAAATAAATTAAACCTAGATAATAAAGAAATCGACAAGATTATTTTTAAATAAATGTATTATTTTATTAATCGCTTTTATATAATTATTAATGGTGTCAGTGTCTGATGAGGCCGTATAATACATAAATAATTATAATAAATTGCTTTCTTAATTAAAAATAGTTAGATAATTATAATTATCTGAAACAAATAAAGTGTGTTAGATTTCTTACTTGGTAAAATATATAAATTAAAGCTATAAAATTTTATCATCAGTGACAGTGACTGAAGGTCTTTGTCATAAATTTTAAAAATAGTATTTTTATGTCTTTAAGCAATGGTAAAGGCAATGCACTATACAGTTTTGTATTTATTTTTTAGAAAAATATCATCACCACCTAGCCTAGCCTAAATTTATATATTTTACCAAGTTAGATAATTATAAGCTATTCTAGAGTTGGGCACATAAATTAAATTAAATAAACACTCCAAACAATAATACTAATGATGACCTTTTTATCTACCATGTTCCTGCAAATAAATTATTATTATTATTTTATTATTACAGTATGTATTATCTGTGTACATAAAACAAGGTAGTTACATTAATTTACTATTTCTAAAGTATAATCCAAGACAACTGATAGTGACGTCATCGCATCTAAACGTAACGTTTAGATCCGTTATACACAAGAATGTAAATATTGTTTTAATGATATCTAATTGTGCAGTAAGCAATGTAATAATGATATTTAAATGAACAAAGTGACATTTCATGATACCACCCGGGGCTCTAGAGAAAAATCAGGCGAGGCGACGTGTCGTGTCGCCTTCAATCAAAACTGTATAGACTTTGGCAGGTGACAGCGTACCTCACGCCTACTGTCACTGTCAAAATACATACGTTTTTGACTGAGGCTACGCGACATGTCGCCTCGCCTGCTTTTTCTCTGGAGCCCCCGGTCGGCGTTTAGTCATGCGTCACAGAAGAAATAATAGTACAAGTAGTAGTACTTCAAATCTACTGACGTCACTATTAGTTCTGGTGGAATAGAGTATAGTAATAACACCTTTGTATAAAAACAGTTTTTTTAGTAATTTTTTTTTTACATAAAAAAAATAAAATATTACCAGTATTAATAGATACCAGTGTTAATAGATACTGTTACAGATTTATCTAAAATATACAATTTAAAAACCTACTTATTATATTTTTTGCTGCGTTAAAAATATTATTACAATTTCTACTATTTACACAAGGTAAAATATTTGTAATTGTTATTTGTAATTAATATTTAGAAATAGTCTAATTTAAAACTGCACTTAATGTAAATATGTTATGTGATATAATGTGATGTGTGATTAAGTAACCAATACTGACCAATGACGGGTAACCAACCAATTATACACATATTTTTATATTAACGCAGTTTTATATTAGTTACCTCTATCTTAGTACCTATATTAAAACTTTAAAAAAATATTAGGTATATTATTTCAAAATGCAAATGGGCTATTTTTTTTTTTTTACTAAATAGTGCGTTTTTGTTTTTAAAATGATTATAATTAATGGATTTTATTGTTTTATAAAAGTTTAAGTTGCCGTCGAATCACTAAAATTTGGATAAAATTGCCTAAAGTTTTTTTAGAAATCAGAAGACGCCTGAAAACTTTCATATTCTTGACTCACAAGTGAAACAATTTCGTACCACTTCTTTGCGTGACTAAACATTTGAATCGCTCGCACGAATTGTGCGCAAACAAGAGAGATGCGTAATGCGCGGGTAACTTACGAAATAGGTACCTTGTCGTTTGCGTACTATTAGCCGTGTTTTGTACCTAAATTTTACTAGTACGACGCGCAACGCCCTCTAAATACCAATTTCTAAATTATTATAAAAGGTACTTTTGCTCGTTTAAAACTTTTGCCGTGGCGCTTCTGTCTAACTACAAGACCAATTTTAGTTCCAGTTTTAGCCGCATGAATTGAGTGGTGGTCCTGACTCTAGCTAGATATCTAGTATATTTTCTTTAGTTATATATCTTTTCGCTTGTGCTAAATATAACGATATTTATTTTCAAATAATATTTTTTGCGTCTATAGTGTGCGCGTAGGTTTGACATTTTAAAAAAACTTTTTTAAAATTTAATTAGTGAAATTTAATGATTAATCCCTGTTTTAAGAAAATTGACGTCTTTGGCCAGTGCTTTATGGATAGAAATAAAATTAAGTAGGTTATTATGACCAGTAGAGAATCACATTTAATATTTTAAATACATTATATATTTTAATTATGATATTATTATAAATTTTATACAAAAGAGTGTAGGTCCATAAGCGTTGCTAATTTATTATTTGCAAATGGTCAAGAAACATTTACGCTTCATAAACCTATAATTTTCTAATTGTTAAAAAAAAAAAAAAAAAAATTACCAACTTATATATTATTATAAATTACCTTTTAATGTTTTAGATTTTTTTATAACACAGACAAATAAAGTAGATATTATCTCAAGACAAACAGCTGCTTTAATTATTACATTTATTCCTTAATTAATTAAAATGAAGGAAATAATTTATTTTTATATAATTTAATTTCTGGTCGACCTAATTTACAATTACAATATACATGTTTTAAGTATTTCTAATTTTGGTATTCAAAACAGTTTTGTTACTTCTTAAATTTTACACTATTGATGATTATTTTGTTAAAAATAATTGCAGTTATAAAATTTGCAATTAAAGCTACGTTCACACCCAAATAATCTCAGTATGGAGATGTCGCCTCAGACACAATTTCGACGCACTCGAGCGTAATTTTTAGCTTGAGCAGCAAACAGGCGTGAACGAAGTGGATTTCTTTCCTTGATTTGTATTACAACTTTGCCAACGATTCGAAATTGTTTTTGAATTTCTTTGTTCAAATCTCTTTGCCTAATCATTGTTCATTGATTTTTAAATTTGAGGTCCCTGAAAATTTTCACGTGGTTGAATTTGCTTTACCTTTCTCGAATCCATCGACCAGGGTTTGGAGAATAAATTTAATGGTGGTTTTGTAAATATTTTCAACGTTAGGGGTATATCTGTCTCCTAGGGTGGTTTCCACGGCAGCCAAGAATGGATCTTCAATTTTCTGTAACAAAATAATGATATTAGTGGAATTGTTTTTGAAATATGTTTTTTATAATATATATATATATATACGTGGTGGCCTAGTTGGTTAGACCTTGGACTTTAAAAAAAAACACTTAGGTCCCTGGTTCGAATCCCGGTGTGTACCAATGAGTTTTTAATTAAAAATAATATGTACATTTGTTTGACAACACCACTATAGTGCCTCGGATAGCACGTTAAGCTGTCGTTACCGGTTTCACTATACCAACTTGTGAAACTGTTTTTAGATGGGAATATACTCAATAACTATTCAAAACATCGCGACGAGCTAGCCACTTGTTCGGTGTAGACTCTTACCATCGGCTACGACGAGGTGGGATTAGAACTCCTCCGCTGAGTACCCTGGGGCCGTTTAGGCGGTCTCGGGCGCCGTAAGGAGTGAAGTTATAGCCTAAAGTAAACCACCATTGACCTAGCATAATATACTCAAGATCGCTAGCCCAGACGTCCGTTTTTTGAAACATTATATCTAGCCGACCCATTGCGTTACCACCGTCAATACAGATGCAAAAACCGTAAAGGGGCAGTTTTTGGGTTTACCAGTCTTCAGGAGAATATTGCATCGATTTCTTAAGTCTCCTTTTAAGATTCGAATATGAAACAGGTAGTTTTGATGATAGAGCATCGCTGCTTGGGATATAAAAGTAGACTAGTAATGCAAATTTGTCTTTGTAGACGTCCATTTCGTAACCGCATCGATTAATGCTGTTAAACAACAATGTATTAATCGACCCATCGGATTTTATAGTTATGCTTACCATCAGGTAGATAAAAGGTCACGTGCCGTAAATTTTAGTTGTGTGGAATAGTGGAACAGCTGTTTTTTCCCCTTACCTCATCTCAGTAAGTAGGTAAGCACTTTTCGGCAATCAAATTAGCTTATTCTTGTTATAACTATTTAGGCTTAGAAAATTAAGCGTTCCTATTAGTGGAGAATACTTATTTAGCAGCCTGTAAATAATAGTAATATCGTTGTATACAAATAAATAGTATTAGTTTTCAGCTGTATTACAGTCCACTGTTAGTTGGTCTTAACATATTGTTGATACAACAAAAAATTACTGATATATTTATATTACGTATGAGCTAAGGCATAGTATTTGTGGTGAGTAGTAGTGTCTATAATAATGTTGAAAATAAAAGATATAAAAGTTTTTCGCTCATCAATCTAAACTTACAGCCTTAACGTTTATGATCGTAAAAAGTTTAGTGCGCACAAAAATATTGGGAAATTCATATCGATCATTTATAGAATGCGACATTTAAGGTTGAGGATCTTATAATAATATTAGCTGTGCTTCGGACTTCGTAAGCGTGAAAAAGTTATTTCAGATTAGTAGAGTGCAATTAACTTCCTCTATCCTTACTATCACAACCTCTCTACTCTACCGCCAATTTGTCAGTATGAGCAGATTAGTACAGTACAATTTACTTATACTATCCTTACTATCACAAACTCTCTACTCTACCGCCAATTGTCCAACTCAACTTGATCTATGCTTACACTAACACAACCTCTCTACTCTACCGCCAATTGTCCAGTGTTAGCAGGTTATAGAGTAACTTTACTTCCACTATCCTTACTATCACAACCTGTCTACTCTACCGCCACTTGTCCAGTGTTAGGAAGTTAGTAGAGTCCGCTTAACTTCCGCTATCCTTACTATCACAACCTGTCTACTCTACCGCCACTTGTCCAGTGTTAGGAAGTTAGTAGAGTCCGCTTAACTTCCGCTATCCTTACTAACACAACCTCTCTACTCTACTGCCATTTGACCATTGTTAGTATGTAAGTAGAGTACACTTTACTTCTACTACCCTTACTATCATAACCTCTCTACTCTACGGCCACTTAACCAATGGTACGATTAAAATGAATAAGCGACCAATGCTGTTAAGGCGAGGTATGCTCGACAGTGAAATTAAGTATAGAAGCAAATACTTCTCTATGTTTTATCAGAAACCGTACTTATAACGATTTCTATTGAAACATAGAGTATCTCTTCAATAAAAGACAAATATTATAATATAATAATAATAATGTAGGACATTTTTAACACATATTACCCTGGTCACAAACTAGGCTAAGCTTGTACTATGTGTACCAGAAACAACGATACCAATACCTATATTTTATAAACACCCAGACTTATAACAAAAAAAAAGTACCAATATTTTTTTTCCATGGGTGGGAATCTAAACCACGACCACCGGATTCAACGCCAAAGGAACTAATCTACGGAGACGGTCAAATATGTATACTAAAAAGGCCTCAAAATATAATTATATTTATTCCACTCCTAACTTTGCGTAATAGTCGTGAAACGTACTATGCGAAAATTGTTTAGGTGTCTATTACTTCAGTTAACTAAGTAATTAATTCAATTAGTATATTAACTACTCATAGTACATTCACGTATAATATTCCACTCATGTATTTATTTAATAATAACGCTTATCAATATTATTCCATTAAAGCTTAAAGCTCGAATTTGCTCAAGCATTGTAAGCACGATAACATACAATATTAAATTTACTTAAGTATTATAATTAAACCTGGTTTAGGCATAAAAGAATGACACACCAGATACTGGATGTTTTTTGTTCACACAAAAATAAACGTCTACTCTTACAACAAATCCCTTCAACTTTTAAACTAAAATTTTTTTTGAAGAAAAAATTGCCTACCTTTTTTATTTTAAAATTGGGTTTCACTCAAGTTGTACTCTAACAAAAATATATTGCCGCTATAAAAGCTAGGTGAAGGGTAAACCATGGCTACGGGAGACCTTTTAATATACGTCTTGATCAAATTGAAATGTCGGTGGAATGAAAAGTATCGAAATCGGCGTGTATATTATAAGAAGACTTATAGTCTTATACTTATTGTATAGAAGACTGTTTACAATGCAATATTATCCTGTAAGTACTGAAAACTGAAATGATTTTATAAAGTAAAAGAGGTTAATTGCTTATTTAAACTTTATTTACATTATTATTTTATTCATTACAATAAATTGCTTTAATAACAAGTTTAAATCTGTTGAATTAATAAAAGAAAATAATCTCAACATATTCCAAATGTACCATCCTATACTACTTTTCATAAAGAAATCCCCTGGCAAAAAGTGGAACAATAACATTGGGAGTAAATAAAATATGCTAAATATTAGTAGGTACTAACGATTACAAACAAACGTAGTTAAATCAATTTATTTACTAATATAAATCAAATTTATTGTAAATTTATTTTTGAGTCTTAAAACTGAGGTTACCATAGTAAAACTTTTTAAAGTCACCTATGTAGTCACCTTTGTTTCTAAATCGTTTGCAGTTGTCGCTGCAAGACTTTGGAATGATTTACCAGTCATCGTTAAAAAAACAAAAGTTTATACAATCACCAAAGAGAGTCATCGTTAAAAAAAGAGTCATAAGAGTCTAAATAATTCATAGTTAGTTTTTATTCATCTTTCATTATTCTATTTCTTTCCACTTTGTACTTCTTCTTTCTTATTTTGTAGTTGGTAGTAATATGTATATGTAGTTTATACATATACATATTACGTCAGTAATATGTATATGTATAAACTACATACACACGGTGACTTTGAAATGATGTACTTTGGGCTAATATGAGGTTCTACTGATCAATACGAACAACTTTTCTCATGGAACCATGTGCCGCAAATGAAAAAAAAAATTGTCTTCTCCATACAAATTAGTAATGTTAAAGTGACCAATTCGTATGGCGAAGCCAAATTTTTTTTTTCATTTGCGATACATGGTTTCATGGGAGAAGTTGTTCGATTTGATCAGCAGAATCTCATATTAGCCCAAAGTACATCCTTTCAAATTCACCCTGTATATTATGTATATAACATATATTTAAGTAGTATATAATATATTAGATTGTAAGTATTTTATATAATAATCATTTCGGTATAATAAATACTCAGTTACTGTATAGCACCTACCTCACTTATTTACTGATTTGATTGCCCCGAAGGTTTGACTGGTAAAGAATGCCTAGCGGCATTAACTCTGCCTTTGTATTTTGTATGCAATTAAGATTTAAATAAAATACATAATAAATGTATATACAAATAAAGATTTAAAGGAAAAAAAAAATTAAAATTGATCAATATTTATGTAGGCATTAAATTAAGTATATCCATAAATTACTATAATATATAATTAAATAGTAGTAATAAAATTTTTAATTATTATCTATAGAAAAAATAAAATCGTAAATTCAAAAAGTACTTTATTTTTAACAATGTCGGAATACATACAACATTGTACATTAAATTGAAAATTCAAAACGTTTTCATATGCATACAGCAAACTTCTAGCTGCTAAATCCAGGCAAAGCGTATTCGTGGCTGAATATAAACCCTAGGGGCAAGCCGACAGTCAAAAGGTTGGGTCGGCATTGTAACTGACATGCATCGTATTTCCGAACTAGGCTGCAAACTATTTGGTCGAAATCCTTGTGGTTTATAGCCGCTTATCTGTTGCTGTACACTCACTCGGAACTGCCTGAATTCTCGATAACTTGTTTGACTTATTGATTCGAAATTGCTAAATTAAGTTCATAATTCGAAGCAATAACCTATATTTAAAAAATCTAAGGCAAAAGGAAATCGTTTTTTTGTATGACGGATGGGCTCACAAAAACTTTAACGTATATTGTTGAATCATATTTTATTTTAAACTTCAAACTATGTATTTTGAGCAGTGAAAATAAATATATTTGTTTTGTCTAACCGGAATATTGAAATATGGCATCACGTTTAATTATTTTCGGCTAACGCCTGAAAAATAAAATGGATATAGTGCTCTATCGCTTGTGTAAAAGGAATTATAGAGCAGTTTCAGAAGTTGGTATAGTGAAACCGGGACCGCTCTCCGAGGCACTATAGTGGTGTTGTCAAACAAATGTACATATTTTTTTATTATTGAAGAATAAAAGTTTCCGCCTATGTATGAAACAATAAAATATTATGTTCTTAAATGATTTTTATATGAGAATTTCTTTTCATCCTGAGCGAAATTATATACGGTTATTTGAAATTAGTAGGTAAGACAAATAATAAAAAAAAACTTACCCAAAAATATTCAGCCTTAAATCCAGGTATTCTTCTATGACTGGCGCCAACCTGATGGATGTATTCGAAGAAGTTATCCAGGTCATCCAGACCCTTGATGCCTTCATCCAGGGTGTTCATAACGTTGTTGGCGTGCTCTGCTAGTTCCATGGAGTTAATCTGTTCTTCTTTCGTTTTACATTGACGAAATTTTTCGAACATATCTAGAAGGTCTTGGTTCTCTTCAAATAATCTAAAAAGAAAAGAAAAGGTTTGATGAAAATCGCGTAAAATATAGTGGTTTATCAACATTTGATTGTTGGTAATTTTGAATACCATACCATTCAAATTTATAAATATCAGTTGTATGCGGAGGTAGAAATATTTATACCCTTACGGGCAGGGCAAAGAGAACTATTAAGGGGACTGTCACCTATAATAACCTAAACTTATGTTTATAAATAAATGCTTTGATTGATTGATTGTAGTTCCTATAGGCTCCCACGGGTAAGTAAACGATGCGGATACGAAATGGGCGGTGAAAAATACGAATTTGTATAAAGAGACACATTACTTTATCGTCAAAAAAACTGCCCGTTTCGTAATCGCATACTAAAATTACAAGATCAATAGTCTTCTGGAACCTGGTAAACCCACAGGCTGAAACCGAAACATAACTAAATCATTTGACAGTTTTTGCATCTGTATGAGCGGTAGAATCAAAACTACGATACTATCTAATTGTTTTTATTTTAAATTGGGGCACGGCATGTGACTTTGTATCTACGTGAAGGTAAGCTGAACCACTAAGTCCATGAATGGGGTCGATCAACTTATTGTTATTTCACAACATTGATAGCTTCCACTATGCCGGCTAAATACCAAACGAAATTGGTATCGTCGTAAAAGATGAATGAAATATGCAGACAAAAAAGTAATACCTATTGTATTTTCATCAATTCCAAATTTTGGCTTCCCCATACAAATTGGTCATTTTAACATTACGGGTTTGTATGGAGAAGGCAATTTTTTTGTCATTTGCGACACATGGTCCATGAGAAAAGTTGTTGGATTTGATCAGCAAAACCTCACACTAGTTCAAAGTACATCCTTTCAAAGTCACCCTGTTTATAAAAAGCGATCGAACTAATTACCATTTATATATATTATATATATGTACAGACACAAATAAATAATATATAGTTAACTCATTGTGCTAACACTGACATATAACATTAATGGAGTCGACTTGGCTGTTATTTTAAGTATATTATAATTGTTTTTTTTTAATATTATTTTAAGTTATTTTTAAGTTATATGTTGTTATCCACACTAATTTCATGTTGTGGCTCCTAAAGGTAGAACATTTAGCTAAAAATTGTACTTATGTTTTAAGGAAGTATTGATGTATCCAACTGGTTATCCTTAAATAGATAAATTATTTTAATCATGTTTGTAATTGTAAGCAAACATCTTTCTACATACATATCATCACGGGTGCCTTACGCGCCCGAGACCGCCTAGACGGCCCCAGGGTACCCAGCGGAGGGGTTTTAATCCCACCTCGTCGTAGCCGATGGTATGAGTCTACACCGAACAAGTGGTTAGCTCGTCGCGATGTTTTGAATAGACTCAATACCCCACCTATAAACAGTTTTACAAGTTGGTATAGTGAAACCGGGACCGACAGCTTAACGTGCTCTCCGAAGCACTATAGTGGTGTTGTCAAACAAATGTACATATTTTTTTTAATTCAAAACTCATTGGTACACACCGGGATTCGAACCAGGGACCCGAGCGTTTTTAAGTCCAAGGTCTAACCAACTCGGCCACGACGTATATTTCTAACATCTTAAACATCTTTCTGTTCTGGGTAATATATATTTTTGTATTATAATATTAAAAAGTTGTTTTTATGATTTGGAAAAAATAAAAATCATAACCCAACATAGAAAGATTAATAAATGCCGCCAAAAATATTATTTTAATTCTACGACGAACAGTAATTGTAGTATTACGAATGGGAAAGCTCATTTTGTATGGAGAACGCAAAGTTCGCGATTGCAAATGCAGTGTACTTAATAAGGCTATTGGTTGGAGTCTTTTCAGGAAACCACACATCAAATACACATTTCCACACCATAGGAGTAAAAGAAGACGCGATACCAGAAGCAGCATTTGTTATAGTAAGTCCGAATCCTTGCAGCACCTGCTGTGCTATTGCGACGCAAGGGCCATGCAGAAAATGATATACCTACCTACCTGGGACAGGCTTACCCGGAACCGGAAAGCTTCTCAAACTAGATGTATCCTCAAATATGTCAGCAAGATTTTTGAGGACAGGACTGATGATGAAGTAAAAAGGAATGGGGAACACACAAAAGTTCCCATAATAATACAATACACAAACATACTCACACACATACACACACATGTTAAGGTGTGTGTGCTTGTATAAGCACACACACCCTAACGCACGCATTCATTACTTCGTAGCTCTTTTAGTGTCAAAATAGAAATATAAATTATCTATAATGTAATAAAATTTCTACATGGCTTTGTTTTGTTAAAATCTTTTGTGAACATGATGTAATCAATTCTGTGAATATTCTTGTTTAATGAATAAAGTAAAATAAAATAAATAAGGTCATAGTATTTTGACTAATGTCAGCTCCAAAAACCATTAAGGTAACGTTGACATTACGCTCGTTTCACTCGTAGTCTGCCCACTACCAGGTAGATACAAAGTCACATGTCGTGCTACGTTAAATCTCTCTCGCATCCGGCGCGATTTTTTATTTGAGCACGACATGTGACTTTGTATCTACCTGGTGGTGGGCAGACTACAAAGTCCATGAATGGGGTCAATCAATAATTGTTCTTAAACAAAATTGATCACTCCCTCTATGCCGGCTAAATGATGCGATTACGAAATGGAGGGCGACAATGACGAATTGCACGACGACGTTTATTTTAATATACTCGCTGCCTTATCGTCAATCCAACTATTTATTTCGTAACCGCATTCTGAAATGAGACTACCACCTCGACAAGAAATTGATGCAGTAGTCTCCTAAAAACCGGTGAACCCATAGACTAAAACCGAAACATGACTAGATCACTTGACAGTTTTTGCATCAGTGTGGGCGGTGGTAACGAGACCGGTCGGTCGGCCTAACGAAGTTATAGAGACCTTCCTCCCACCTATAATAATATGAGATTTAAAATGGGGCGAGGAGTGTCCATTGTATACCTATAGGTATTTTTATTATTAGAGTACGTCATGTGACTTTGTGTCTACCTGATGGTAAGCATACGTACAAAGTATCTGTACTTAGTTTTCCAAATTGGCCTTACTTAAACACATCATAAAAAAATTAACAAGTGTATTGATCGATCCTATTTATGTATTTTGTAAATATGCTTACCATAGGGTAGATATAAAGTCACAAGCCGTGCTTCAATAAAATAAAATAAATACGTACTCGTAGGTAATCTAAATTAAATTATATTAATATGTAGTTTATTTATTAGTTATATCAATAGTAGAAATCAACTAACTATTCACCGTAAATATCATGTTTAGTGTATTATTTTGTTTACACTGACACACTTACACTAATTCCCAAGTGGTATAAACAAAGATCAAATGTTTGAAATGGGTTTGACGTTCAAAGTTTGTAACTCGAGTGTGCTCAAAGTTCGGTCTATTAACCACTATAATAGAACTTAACAATAATGTATTATTATAATAGTCTCAATAATTCCATATACATACTGTTTGACAGCCTCTGTAGACTAGTGGTTAAGCCTTTTGTGTTGTATCTGGAGGTCGTGGATTCGATTTCCATCCATGGCAAAAAAATAAAAATAGTACGTTTTTCTGTGCAGTTTTTCATGGTCTGGGTGTTTATAAAATATAATATGTATTATATCGTTGCTTCTGGTACAAATAGTACAAGCCTAGAGCTTATTTTGCGACCAGAGCAATATGTGTAATTTGTCCTGCATATTATTATTATTACATACAAATAACAATGATAATACATACTTTATAAGTGTAAATGTTAGGTTTGGTTTAGACTACATAATAAAACTTGAGAAACGAGCTTGCCACTTGTTTGATGTAGATTCAGTGTTGGAAATAGTAATCAAAAGAAGAAATAGTGCTCCTATAAAATATATTAAATTTGCTTAAACAATGACAATATAATTTGCTTATTATGATGTTTTTGTATTTGTACGTTAATTATTATTAGGTATTGGTATGCTTTTTTAACGCTTTTTTTTGTACGCGTACGAAGATGATAAAAGCTTTCCCTACAATATCTCTGAAGATACAGTAATATACTTTTTTCCTTGTTTAAGCAACATTTTTGAGACCATTTTAGAAGCGGTAGAGAGAGAGAGAGACAACGTTCTTAGCAAACCATGGCTTCACCGTGCGGGTGCCGGGTCCATCGCGTGGTTGAAAGGCAGGGGAATGAACTGCAGCGTTCCCGGACTTGAGACCGCGAAGTAGGTTTAAAGGCCTTTTGAACTCTCACCTGCACTGTGTTCACTGCCCTCTCTACACAACCAAATTCTATATGATCCTGTTAGCGCCATCCTGGAAACACGCTCCATAAAAGTTCCGACGGCTGTTCTCGGAAGGCAAAGATCCAAAAGGCAATAGACGGTGCAAAGACTTTGCTGGAATTCCTCTTGCACCAACTTCCACTGCATAAAGTTGAGTGTTAAATCCGTTTCTAGTAATTTCGTTTGTGAGATCTAAATATTTGTTCGACTTGATGTTATTGCTATTATCGAGATATGATCGTAAAGTTGATGCTCTTTCCTTACCAGGGGTACCCCTATAAATGGGATATATTTGAAGCACTTTTTTTGAAATTTAATAAATTAGAAGCACTATTTCAGCACTATTTATTGGAATTACAATCATGTAGGTAACTTAAAACGGTTGTAGAGATCTAATAATTAGCCTTACAAGATAAGCTCATCCTGTAAACCTCATCTCCAGCTATATTTATAGTTAATAATTATATCTCCCATACAACAGGTTTTTTTTTTAAAAACTATTTAAGATTACAAGATTATTTTATGCACTATTATATGACGTACTTGGTATTACGACGTTCCATGATAATTTTAAGTAAGGCTTATAGGATGAGGGACACAAAAAAATACATTTTGTTCGTGTTTGCTGACCCCAAACTGAGGCCGTCTAATAATAGGCCATAAATGTTACAATTTATATAAAAAAGGTATACAAAGGTATACCTATTTTAAAACCTTACTCAGAAATATGATATACAAGAACCGCAGTAAAACTGATTAAAGCGTTAATTGTTGACCTGTCATAAAACCTTGTCGTACTAAATGAAACCTGTCAAGAGTAGATAGGTACTAATTGTGTCATAGCAGACGGTTTGCAATTAGTACGGCATGGTTTTGAACAATAATATTATTCATGAAAGTCTGTAGTTTATTATATATAATACACCTATCTATAGTAACTACTAGCTAAAACGCGCAACTTCGTCTGCGCAACTTTAACCGTTTACGCAGTGCTCGCAACAGTAGCTCTCAAAAGTAATAAATTTTCCCCGTTTTTGCAACATTTTTTATTGATACTTTGCTTCTATTGATCGTAGCGTGATGTTATGTATAGTCTATAAGCATTTCTCGATAAATGGGCTATTCAACACTAAAATATTTTCAATTCGAACCAGCTATTGAGATTAGCTCGTTTAACCAAACAAACAATTAAACTCTTCAGCTTTATAATATTATTTATATTTGTAAAACTTTATTTCTTAAAAAAAGCGGCCCCAGCCTAGTGGTTAAGTCATCATAAACACTGCAATAAGCTCGCCACTTGTTAGGTGTTGTCTCCGAATACCATCGGCGAAATGAGGACGGGTTAATCCCTACGCTGCGTACCCTGAGGCCGTTTAAACGGTTCTCGGGAGCCAAATAGGCACCCGTGATAGTATTTATTTTATTTATTTATTTCTTAATACAAAGGCGGACTAAATTCCGTCAGGCATTATCTGATAGTAAAGCCTTCGGGCCATTAAGTTTAGGTAGGTGGGCAATAAAAAAATATAGTTAGTATTGTGTATTAGTTAATAACCCAGGAGGCTAAGTATAAAATTATTTTTTTATGGAAATCCCATAAATTAATAATAATATGAAAGTTGTTTTTTCTCCATATGTTGTCACTATTATCTGCAGCTTATTTAAAAAAAAGGGGTATTGATAATTTTGTACAAGTCTTCCTTTATTTCTAAACGCCCCGCCCCGCTAAAATGTAATGAGTTTTACATTAATTAGATAGTGTAGTATAAAAAAACGTCAATAAAAATAAATGTAAGAATTTCCCCAAAAGTAAAGTAAAGTAAGTCTAAACGCACCTTTATAAACCTTACATTACACAAAGATAGGGAAGCTATGTAAATATGGAGCGTGTAAATGGAGCATGCATAACTAACGATGTTTTGTCTCTAAAATATTTACATAATAGTATTAAAATACTGAAATCAATTACGTACCATTAAGGGTGCTTTATGAGGCCTCAGTATACCTATCAATGGGGTTTATATTCCTATAACGTCGTATGGTATTGTGAGTCTAAACCGAGCAAGTAGCAATCTCGTCAGGTTTTTGTATAGACTTAAAAACCTTCAATTAAAATGCTCCGAGTGATGTTTTCAAGCAAATGTGCATAATTTTAACTCATTGGTACACAGATCGGAGTTTGAACCCGTTATCTAAATGTTAGTATATGGTCTTAACAATTGGGTTACGCACATATAAAATAAATTTAGTAGGAAAGTACCTACATATATAACACAACTAGGTGCCCATCTGTATAAGTGAATTCTGTCACGAAAGAGGAAGAATTTGTGCGATTACATTACACTACTATTTTCTGTCAAATACACACTTTTGCTGATTTGCTCGCTTATAAGTAATTGGCAGAGAGTAGGCAGTATTTATGCGTGAACAACAGAGGACAAAAATAAATAGTGTGGGGCCAACGTACGGAATTCCTTGTCTTCCGTATCCATACTTTAGTACTTAGAAAATTAAGTAAATTATAAATAATAAAAAAATACATTAAAAAATATGTTCAACAATAGTTATATAACGGTTATCCTAGTATCAACCCGTACCTGATTGTACTGTTTAGTGACATAATAACAATATGAATATAAACTATAATACATTGGAAGAAAGGTTGTGTATATGAGTGTGTGGATGTGTGTGTGTGTGTGTCTGTATGTATTTGGGTGTGTTTGGGTGGATGTATGCATATTTATATGAATGTTAATATGAAGGCTGTGTTAAAACAAATGGTTAGCCACTACGATTTTTTTGTTCAGAATTTCAGATAGAATTGTTTTCATCCTGAAAGTTGTTACTAACCCTGTAAAATGGTGCTTATAGTAGATTTTTAACATACCCTTTTAAACACTGTTAAAAAGTTCGCCTTCCCAACCTTAGGCCAAGTTGTTGTTTTTTAAAATCCCCTGCAGTGAATACGTACTGATTAGAGTCTGGGTTTATCGATTCTCAGGAGACCTTTCGCAGTGGTAACAAAATGCGTTCGCATACTGTGGCAGATGTACCGTCTCATACCTAAATGTTTCGGTGATTTTTATATCTGCCGCGCTATTAATAAGTGGAATGGTCTAATTTTGCTCTAGTCTTTCCAGAATCTTATAATGTAGAGTCCTTCAAGAGAAGTGTGAATCTTGGACTCTACATACAGTTTACCATCAGGTGGTCATATGTGGTTTAAAAAAATAAAAATCCTCACTATTCCTTCTTGGAACCATTTTCACGGGCACCTAGAAAACACTAGGATTTTATACTATTCCAAATTTTAAGTTGCTACCTTATACGATTTTCTCAGATTCTAGACAGACTGACCCCTCGGTTGGTCTGTTACAGGGTGATCAAATAAAGATTATGTTTTTCTTTATTTTATGGACCCCTAAAAAATCCCAGAATCATAAGTATTTTTTCCACAATTCATTACCTCGAGGCCGTTCCCTAATGGTCTCAAAACGGAAACAATATACCTACCTATATCATAAATTTTCACGAATAAAAGCGGCTTTAACAAGACGGCCTGGCGTCATAAAGCGCTTTATTGTCACCATTACTTCGGAATTAGGTTTAGGTTAGGGATAAGTCGTAAAAGTTGGTCTGAAACAGCTTGATTTGCTTCTGTCTTATCTCTCGCTTTTGTTACATTTATTTATTATTTATCAATATTTAAAATGATTTGACTTCCGTGATTTAGTGGGTTCAATTCCTACTCAAGACAAAACAATATTAAACGTTGTAATGTGTGAGTTTTTTTTAACCTTTTTCTATATCCTTAATCGTTAACTCTAATAATAATATAAATAATATGTATGACAATTTACACGTAATGCTCTGGTCAAAAACTAAGCTTTAGGCTTGCACTATGTGTACCAGAAGCAACGATATAATACATATTTATATTTATAAACACCCAGACCATGGCAAACTGTACAAAAAAAAACGTACTAATATTTTTTTGCCATGGGTGCGAATCAAACCCACGACCTCCACCAATAGATTCGCTTTATTTTCAAGACTGACCAAATAAGCTTATCTAATTGGTTGAAAAGTTAACGCAGTAGTATAGTTATCAAGATAGTAACAAACTAGGGCATCTAAGCCATTTGCCATAGTCTGGGTGTTTATAAAATATGTATCGGTCGCAGTTTCACTATACCAACTTGTAAAACTGTTTATAGATGGGTTATTGAGTCTATCCAAACATCGCGACTTGTTCGACGTATACCATCGGCTACGACGAGTTGGGATTAAAAACCCTTTCGCTCACGTCTCACGCGCCGTAAGGTACCCGTGATGATTACCTACATGTAAATATATTATTACATTATCAGTATCATTACGGCACCCGAGGCCGCTTATGGTACCCACGCGATATTTATTCGCACCTCGCGTAACCGATGATATTTGGAATCTGCCCTAAACAAATGGCCAGTTCGTCGCGGGGTTTGAATCGACTCAATAATCACTATAATATTTAGAATATAAATTTAAACCTACTTTATATGCCAGAAAAATGTTCCCTTGGAATTCCAAGGAATACCTAAACATATTATAATGACTACGGATCAAATTTAAAATTTCGTAATTTAATATATTGTTTTAATACAATATATATATAAATTATATTTTTTATATATATATAAAAAAGAAAATATAAGATAGTACCTATACAATATGAGCATGGGTATATGTAAGCTTATATAAATTAAATTATTTCTTTGAAGTACAAATTAACTTATTTAATTTCCGATGAGACCACTAACACACATTCACACACTCACGCACACATGCACACAAACACAAACGCACACGCACACACCACAGACATAAACACCTTTACCTTTGCGCAAATCAGTACCTGTAAAGATAAAAGAAATCCTAAACGGGCCAAAGTTTTGTTTTGCTTTCGTTTTCAGTTTTATATTTTTTTTTATTTAATAATATTTATATTGTAAAATGAAGAGTATTTTTTTTTTGTATTGTTATTTTGTAATGTGCTGTGGATTTTTGTTTGATTAAATAAATAAATATATACTTTATATAAAGCTTTTAATTATTTAAGAAATCTACTTATATATTTAAAAAATCTCTTCGAATTATGGTAGCTAGGCTTTAGGTTTATCTTTTATATCTATCTATATCAAAAACCACGCGACTAATTTATATTTAGATGTATAAACACGCAAACCTAGAAAAATGTTTAAATACCTATCTTGGTAAAAATAACTTTTTTTTTGGACCTTTGATAATATTAAAATTTGTCTGAATCATTCGAAACGATGAAAAAACTAAAATAAAAAAGGTTAAATATACATTAACAAACGTGTTAATTAAAACCCATTCCAAATATTTAGAAGAGTATAAAAACGTATTTTGTACAGGTCCATGAATGTGGTCGAGTTTTAAAGAACTTCATTTCTAAAAGAATTACAAAATTCACCTAAGATGGTAATAATTATAAATATATAGTAAATAAATGGGCAAACAAACAATACATAATTATAACGAAACAAACACTAGAAGTTTGGTATTAAACTAATATAAAATTCAAAAAACTAATAACAAAAATATAAAACCAATCCTCATAAAATAAAGTAGAAAAAAACTAAATTTCTTGGTAAACCTACATAAATTATGCCGAAGAATATACTTATGTATTACCAACATTTACATAAATAGAATAAAAACAACCCAATGGAGCATGAAATTCAAAGATGGCAAAAATTGTTTTAAGGCCAGTCGTGTTGACGTTCATACAAATGTACAAACTTTTAGTATTACAACTTGGCTGTTAGTCGTAGTTCAATTATACTTTTGTATTATTAAAAAGTATTAAAAAAGTTATTTACATATTTTTTTATTATACTTTACCTTTATTATATACGAGTATAGATATATATATGGGGATTTTGAAAGACTTGCGACCAAATGGATCCATGGAAAAAGTTGTTGACAGCCTCCGTAAACTAGTGGTTACGTCTTTGGAGGTCGTGGGTTCGATTTCCACCCATGGCAAAAAATATTAGTACGTTTTTTTCTGCACAATTTGTCATGGTCAGGGTGTTTATAAAATATAATATGTATTATATCGTTGCTTCTGGTACACATAGTACAAGCCTAGAGCTTGGTTTGTGACCAGAGCAATATGTGTAATTTGTCCTACATATTATTATTATCATTATTTAAAAAGTCATATTAGCCAAAATACAAGCTTCTTGTGCTGCAAATGAAAAAAAAAATGGCTTCTCCACACTAATTGGTGGTTTTAACATTACTAGTTTGTATGAATAAGGCATTTTTACTATTAAAAAGCGGTCCCAGCCTAGTAAAAGTGGCCCCAGCCTAGTGGTCATTGCGCAACTGATAACAAGGTTTAGCAGATGACAACAAGGCCGGACCTGGGATGGGTGACCGATTTATACAACGACGCTATACCATCATAAATACCGCAAGAAGCTCGCCACTTGTTAGTTGTTGCCTTCGAATACCATCGGCGAAATGAGGATGGCTTAATCCCTCCGCTGGGTACCCTGAGGCCGTTTAAACGGTTCTAGGGCGCCAAAAATGCACCTGTGATGGTATTTATTTTATTTATTATTATTATTAGCCGAAAGTACAACCTTCTTAAGTCACCATGTATATTAATTTTCAAATTTATTATTAACAAACAACTTTTTTTTTATTTGACAATGACCTAATAAATATTAGTTATTTTAACTTTAGGACAAACTTTAAGTAAATTTATGGACCACGACCACTGCCAAATTCTCAGTCTCTTTTGTTAGTGTCTTTTGTTTTTCTTGATAAAGTATAGAAGTTAAGTTAAGTTAAGCTCTTATCCTTAATGTTTATTTAAATATTTGATTAATAACCGCCTTCGTGGTCATGCAATTACGGCGTTTGAGTTGTATCTGGAGGTCGCGAGGTCGATTCCCACACATAGTAAAATATTGTGTGTGCTTTCATACGATTTCCATTTTTTGGGAAATTTATCATAAGTTTGTTATGTCGCTTTATATCAAAACTTAACTATCTTATTATCAAAACCAGATATATTATTATTAGTATTTCAACATCATTAAAATTATTTTAAAATAGCTATTAGTTTTGCTTTTACATGGCTTAGTAAAGGGGTTTTCAACAAGAACTTTGTTTTTCAATTGTAGCAACACCAACAACATAATAGTTTCATTTCGCTTGAAAATCGCATTAAAATAATTAAAATTCACTATGAAAATGGTGGAAGATGAGGCTGGAAATGCGGTAACGAGATGTTAACAACTCAATTTTGGCCTATTATTAATGACGTGCATAATAATATGTAAAATGTCCCACATAAAAAAAAATCGCTAATTAATATCTGTGCTAACCTCTACTACTACGCGTGACTGTGTTCATGTTGTTTGCTGACAACCGAGCCCAAGTACTTGTACCTACTATTATTCCTTCTGTGGGCCAAGTTAAGTAAGAATAAAAAACTTAATTGCATAAAAAGGAAAAAATGACATATTAAGTCACAAAGGACTTAAAAATATATCTACGACCAATAGAAGCGGAGCATCAATGAAAAATGTTACAAAAACGGGGAAAATGTATTCCTTTTGAGAGCTTCCGTTTCGTGCTCTGCGTAAACATTTAAATGTACACTGACAAAGTTGCGCAGGTCGGCGGGTACCTACTGATATTTGATCACAGCACCTGCCTTACGGCGCTCGAGACCAGGGGATTTTAAACCTACCTTGTCGTAGCCGTTGATAGTCTTCACCGAACAAGTGGCTAGCTCATCGCGATGTTGGTATATACTCAATATCCCATCTATAAACAGTTCCTCAAGTTGGTATAGTGACAGCTTAACGTGCTCTCCGAGGCTAAAATCGTCTTTGTCGCCGCCTATTTCGTAACCGTAACCGTCGTTTAGTTAGGTATTCGGTTGACTTTATTAGGCATATACGAAGTTATATGCCGAGCGTAAATATATAAAAAAATAACGAGTTAGTTACCTACTGATACAATGCCATTATTTAGTTAGTCGATCGATCGATTCAATGTCCGGTATGTAGGTGGACGGTAAACGACAAAGTTTACCCGTTGTCAATATAAAATGCATAGGCGGGCGGGTGTTTACGTAAGCGTAGTGATTGCCTTTACTCTAAAAATACTATTTTGTAACAATAAAATGATGTTTATAACTATCTAGGTGAATATGGTTCATCCCGAAAATCAGGGCGAGGTTAGTCACCACGCTCAAACTGAGGGTGACACCATTTTAATAAATGTAGATTTTATTATTATTGTAATTAATTTTGTTCTATTAATTTGTAATTAGTATAAGTATAGTTTTCTGTCTATTTTTTATTTAACAAATACCTATTCTTTATTAGTTGTGGTAATAGAATCAAGCTTTGTACTTATCTATTTACTAAAAGCTTTAATAATCCATTAACCTTTTTAAGTGGAAGTGAGGATGGTCTCTATAACTTCTAGCTACGAGTAGCTAAGCATATACCGACCTCGGTTCAGTTTTAGTCTCTATTTACGCTTATATAGATGTAAAATCCATCTAGTGATCTAGTAATGTTTCGGTTTTAGTCTCTATTCACCGGATTTCAGCAGCCTACTGCATTGATTTCTTGTCGAGGCGGTAGTCTTATTTCAGGAACAATAGAGCAACGAGGATAGCCCGTTTTGTATAGGTAATAACATAATTTAACCGGCATAGTGAAGCGACCAATACATACTGTTAATTAACAATCCAATAAATTTTAGGACTATTATATTATTATGAAGGTCTATTCACCATCAATAATATACAAAGTCACATGCCGTGCTCCAATAAAAAAAAATCATTGGAGTAGAGTATAATAATAATATGTAGGACAATTTACACATATTGCTCTGGTCACAAACTAAGCTCTAGGCATGTACTATGTGTACCAGAAACAATCATATAATACATATAATATGTATTTTATAAACACCCAGACCATGACAAACTGTACAGAAAAACATACTAATATATTTTTGGCATGAGTGGGAATCGAATCCACGACCTCCGGATACAACGCTACAGGCATAACCCCTGGTCTACGGAGGCGGTCTTATAATCTTATTATATCTATATAAAGTTTGCTAATTAATGCTAATGCCACTTTATCTAAAAGCTCTAGTAATTCTTTAACTGCTTTTTAAATGTTAATAAAATTTATACTAGCTGGAAACTTTTTAATATAAAATCTTGGCAGAACCCTCACAAAGTATCTCCGCATCGTAAATTCTTTCAGACCCATATCACGCCTCAGCTGAACAGCTTTTATAGATTTTCCATCGATTCCATTCTTTCGTAGAAGATAAAGGGATTTTCTATTTTACTTTATTCGCTTTCGGATTCATAAATCTTAATTAGACACAATCAGTTGAAGTTTGAATATTTAATATTATTAGGACTTACTAATTATTTAGATTTCAATTATATTATTTTATTAGATATTTATTACTTAGCCTACTAATAATAATAATATTAGATATTGCTCCGGTAACAAATTAAGCTCTAGGCTTGTATTAGCTATAAATATACCTACTACAACCTACCTGCCAGAAAAACGTTATAATACATTTTATATTTTATGAATACCCAGACCATATCAAATTTAACAGAAAAAAAGTAAAAATAATATGGTTTTGCCATATTATTATATTCCCATTATTAAAATGAAATGGCTAAAGTGACTCTGGTTAGTCTAGCTGTCGATTTATTTTTAAATGGAGCACGGCATGTGACATGTTGACTTTGTAGGTCAACAAAGTCAATAGTAGCAGACAAAGTCCATGAGTGGGGTCGATCAAAACAAAGTCCATGAGTAGGGTCGATCAATACAAAATCCATGAGTGGGGTCGATCAATATAAAGCCCATGAGTGGGGTCGATCAAAACAAAGTCCATGAGTGGGGTCGATCAAAACAAAGTCCACGAGTGGGGTCGATCAAAACAAAATCCATGAGTGAGGTCGATCAAAACAAAGTCCATGGTTGGGGTCGATCAATACAAAGTCCATGAGTGGGGTCGATCAAAACAAAGTCCATGAGTGGGGTCGATCAAAACAAAGTCCATGAGTGGGGTCGATCAAAACAAAGTCCATGAGTGGGCCGATCAATACAAAGTCCATGAGTGGGGTCGATCAATACGTTGCTGTTTAACAATATTGATAGCTCGCACTATATCCGCTAAATGATGCGGTTACGGAATGTGCTATTTGTGACAACTGCACAGCTAAACAGTTAAATACTTTAAATTTTATAAAGAATCTTAAAGTTTGATTGTATAATAAGGCATGTATAACAGTGACAAATAAAATAGGTGAAATAAAAAATGCCAGTTTCAATGCGTGTCCATTATATGGCTGGCATTTTTACTGACATTTCCTAAAGTAGAATGTACTTAAATACATATTATACCTGCTTATTAAATGTATCCGGAGGTCGTGGATTCGATTCCCATCCAAGGTAAAAATATTAGAACGTTTTTCTGTAAAGTTTATCATGGTCTGGGTGTTATAAGGTGTGATATGTATGTATATATCATTGTTTCTGGTACACATAGTGCAACAGGGCAATATGTGTTATATGTCCTATATATTATTTTGAATGCTTCTTAAATATTGGTAGATAATTTAATTTGAATAATAATGTTAATAAAATGCATTCCATTACTGCATTATGCCAACCGCATAAAGCAATGAAGAAAAAAACTCAAGAATTTTTGTTATTTTTATAAGTAGGAAATTCCACACTTTTGCCCTGGGCCCTATTTCATAAAGGCGACAAGTTACAGGTGATAGGTGACAAGTGACATTTTGACAATTATGTAAATTTTGTTTCATATAACTTTTTAATTGACAAGTATATTACTATGAAAATCTGACAAGTTGTCATAATTGCGTTTCATAAAAATTTTTGACACGACCAATTGCATTAGAATTGTTGACAATTGTTACAATTTCACGACAGGTATATTTTTATTATTGTCAGTATACAATTGGATAAATTTGTTTTATGAAACATAAAATTTATTTACAAGTCGACATATTTGTAAAATTGTCGGGTATAATTGACATGAGTTAAGATCTGTGTCACTAAATGACAAGTTAATAACGTCCCGTGTTCCTATTTGATATAATAATTAATAATTATAGAAGGAAAGATATTTTTTTTAATAAGTACCATAAAGTAAGTAGGTATTCCTTAAATTCATAAATAATTGAAAATAGGGTAATATTTTTGAGGGCTGTTTATGAAATCCGCCATTTTCAACTATGTATAATTATAAGTATCATAAGTACTTATTATTATTAGAAACCGGACGTTAGGCATACGTTAGTATATTATGCTACCTTCATGCATAAATATGTAGGTATTTCTATGGAGGCATAAAAGGAAGGTGTCCTAAGAACTAAAATAGGCTTTCCAAACATGAATACAGAAGATGGTCGCCCGTCATACAAACCACAACAAAAAGTCAGAACAAAAATACTATATAGGTATATTATGTACGTAAACGAACAAGTTTAACATTTCATTCGCAGAGCAATTTTAGGCCTTCTGTATATTTCCTTTTTTTTTCGAATGAATAAATAATTTTCCATAAAAAAATCATTTAAATGTTTATTTAAAATTTTTGTTATTTGGTTCATTCAACGTAAGAAGAATGAGTAAATGAATTAGAGCCCAAACCACCTACTCTGAGATATTTTATTTTTATTAAATTCATTGTTTTTATTTACTTTAATGTCTTCAAAGAAACTATTGATTATAAACAGTTAAATACTGTATAATTAATATAGTATGTTTCATTTAATAACATCTTATTCGATAAACTTACATAACTATATTATTTTTTTATTATGATAAATCTATATAATAATCACTTAAATCTGAAAACATATTTTAGTACAAAAAAATCAAAAATCTTGATTTATTTTCTTTTTTTAATTGCTGTATGGTCTAAAGAATTTTGCCTTTCCACACTGGTGGAAGAATAGAAAACAAAAAGGTGTATAGGCTTAGGTCCCTTTGCCTTCCCAATATTTGGAACAAGAGTTTTTTTGCTAACTGTAGCTTTTTTATTACTGCAATTTCAACCGTAATATTTTTTAAATTCAATGGTATAACTTCCAATAGCATTTATTCGTAGTTGTAATGCTAAGTATGCTGCCTTAGGCAAACCATCATATGATTTAGTCGAAAATTCTTGTCATTTTTTGACAATTGTCGCACCAGTCATAGTCAGAATTCATGAAACAAGAATCACCACGATAAGTCGACTATTCTTGACACTTGTGGACAATTGTTGCAATTGTCGTCTTTATGAAATAGGGCCCAGTCATTTGGAAGGAACTGAATTTTTCTAAGTCTCTCGATGGAATAAAATCTCAAAATTACCATAAAAATATCGATTTTTATTACAATCTATTCATTGATGGAGCAATATATTCAATGGAACAATAATTCAACATACTTTATACGTTGTGCTACAACGTATAAAGTATGTTGAATTTGTAGTTTTTGTCGGTATTTATTTTTTCAATAATTCCGAGAAAGATATTATTTTAGTCATCAACATTTGGAAGGAACTGGCTGTTTTGAAAAGTTTCTCGATGGAATAAAATTTAAAATTACCATAAGAAAATAGGTATCGATATTTCCTATTACCATTGATGGAATACCATGCCCAGGGTTTTTTAATAAATCAATATACTTTTACGTTGTAGAGATAAAACGTTTATTTTTAGCTATTTATATTGCAAGAATTCCGAGTAGCTTTTTTTTTACATATATACATACTATATGTATATATTTAAAAAAAACACCTCCTGATACATTTAATAAGCAGGTATAACATGTATTTAAGGTGAGGTGAGTTCAGAGATTGCGTCGATAGTTTCGATTTTTTTAAGAAAGAGACTGTTTTTAGAATAACAGAAAAAAATATTTTCTTAATCTGGAGGATAATAGTGATATTACTGTTAAGTCAGAAACGTAAAATAAAATAATTTGTTCGATAGAAATAAATCGTGAAAATAGCTCTGAAATTTTCTTTGTGGTTTGGATTTTATGATATTACTATAAATAATTAACATGTTTTTTTCGTTTATAAAAGTGTATATGATAAATAAATAAAAGATTGTTAAATCATGTTTTATTTTTTTGTGTAGTTTTTTTTTCATTAATATTTAAACGCATTGTGACTTACGACATTTTGTTTCCGTGCGACTTTTGGTAGTCCACGATGCTTACTCTCATCAGAAACCGTACTTATGCTAAGAAAGCTAAGTAAAATAATTTTAGTGTTATTAGTGTTGTCTATATAGGAGGGTGTTAAATATTATAAAAGTATAAAGGCTTGGACCCGATTTAGGTAAAGGCCTCCTCTGACTGATTTGACTATTTTTCACCTCATTAATTAATATAAGCTATTTTCTGATAGGTATTTAAATAACTGACTAATTGATTTATTTTCTCAGTAGAGGGTGGTGGTCTACATCTATCGCGGGGACCAACCGAATTGCAAGACGGGGAGGGTTCAGTCAATTTATAAATTGATACATGTTTCTTTATTTTTCCAGTATATATCTTCTTGTTTAGATTTCCATGAAACATTTGTTATTTTTATTTTATTTTTGTACATTACATACATATCATCACGGGTGCCTTCCGGCGCCCAAGACCGCCTAGACGGCCTCAGGGTACCCAACGGAAGCGTTTTTTAAATCCCATCTCGTCGTAGCCGATGGTATGAATCTACACCGAACAAATGGCTAGCTCGTCGCGATTTTTAGATAGACTCTGATAACCTATCTATAAACAATTTGACAAGTTGGTATAGCGAAACCGGGACCGACAGCTTAACGTGCTCTCCGAGGCACTATAGTAGAGGCATTTGTAGTCAAACAAATGTACATACATTTTTATTAATTAAAAACTCATTGGTACACACCGGGATTCAAAAGTTTTTAAGTCCAAGGCCTAACCAACTCGGCCACCACGTATATTTATTTTTGTACTAATGTTATTATATTCAATTTCTATCATGCTTTGATAGTTTTTTTTTGAGATAAAACATAGGATAAACAAATACGTAATTTCACTGATGAGCATACCTTGCCTTAAGTACATTCTGTTTTAGAAATGTATGCTAATGTTATATAAATATTATTCGAAGTTTAAACTCGGGATGACTTTGATGAGAAAATTCATTAGATCATTTTTACAAAAACAATTAAGAGTCAAGAGTTTTCATTCTTGACTTGAAAGCTTTTGTAATAAAACCTTTTAAAATAAAGCCTTTTAAAGGGAAAGGCAATATGGCGGCTATTTATACAAGTGTTTCACAGCGCTTTTGCGTACTACTACGAGTAGTATAATGAAATTCCTTTTAAGAAATACTTGCAGTAGCACTTAGTGAATTTATAAGCAAGTATTGTTAGCAAAAGGACATTATTTAAAGATTATCTTTTACTATATATAATAATCAATAAAAAATATCTATACATAAAATTATACGTGGTGGCCGAGTTGGTTAGACCTTAGACTTAAAAAACACTTAGGTCCTTGGTTCGAACCCCGGTGTGTACCAATGAGTTTTTAATCTAAAAATGTATGTACATTTGTTTAACTACACCACTATAGTGCCTCGGAGAGCACGTTAAGCTATCCCAGTTTCACTATATCAACTTGTGAAACTGTTTATAGATTAGTTATTGAGTCTATACAAACATCGCGACGAGCTAGCCATTTCTTCGGTGTAGATTCATACCATCGGCTACGACGAGATGGGATTGAAAAAACCCTTCCGTTGGGTACCCTGAGGCCGTCTAGGCGGTCTCGGGCACTGGAAGGCACCCGTAATAATATTTATATTTTATTTATACACAAAATTAATCTATAAATTTCTTATATTAAATTACATTAATCTATACCTACTAATTAATAAATGCAATATACTTTTGCTTGAATATTTGAAAAAGTGACGACTAAAACAGTCGACCAAGGGCCGATGCGACCAAATTAAAGAAGGCTTAACTTATACTGGCTATAGTAATGTCAAATTCCATACAAATATTTATTCGTAGATTAAATTATTAATACTCAGAATAATTATGTTTACGTGATTTGACATTACTAATCTCTGTATAAGTTATACGCGCTTTTGGTCATTGGACCAAAAGTGCGTATAACTTATACCGGCCCTAATAGTTTGTATTGAGTTATAATATTCTTAAACATACCTATTAAAAAGCAATAGAAACATCCTTTTTTTTCCATAGACAATAACATATATAACAAGTTGCCAGTAAAAGCTAGTAAGTATGTTATAAATTAGCTAGAATATACTTACAAGGTATTTTTTAGGTGAGAGGAAGGCCTCTATAACTTGGTTAGACCGACCGACCGCACTCGTTATTTTTATTCGTTTCGGTTTTAGTATATGGGTTCATCGGTTTTCTGGAGATTACTGCATCGATTTATTGTCGACGGGGCAGTCATCTTTCATGGTGCGATTACGAAACGGGCGAATGATTTGACGATAAAGCAGCGAGAATATTGGAATAGATTAGTAATACAAATATGTTCATATCGCCACCCATTTCGTAACGCCATCATTTGGCCGGCATAGTGGGAGCGATCAATATTGTTAATCGACAATGTATTCGACCGGTCTCGTTATGACTGCCCATACAGATGCAAAAACCATCAAGTGTATATAGTCATGTTTCGGTTTTAGTAGGTTCACTGGTTTTCAGGAGACTACTACATCGATTTCTTGTCGAGGTGTTGTCACCATTGAGGGTGCGGTTACGAAACGGGAGATCGATTTGGCGATAAAGCAGCGAGTATATAAAAATAGACGTCATACAAATACGTCCCTATCGCCCCCCATTTCGTAACGCCATCATTTAGCGGGAGCGTTTTGAAAGCGATCAATATCGTTTTCAAAACGCTCCCGCTGTAGGTGTGCTCACCATCAGGTAGATACAAAGTCACATGCCGTGCTCCATTAAAAAAAAACTATAAGCTCATGTTGTTACTATTCACTATTATCTTTTGTATCTCTTTACCTACTTACGGAGTTGCTTTAAATTAGGTCAGGAACACTTGAGACCTAGAAGGCTCGCCTCGCTTAAGTTAGCTCAGTTAAAGCTCAGTTTAAAACTTGCTTAGTACCAGTTATAACGTGGACTATTGCAAGTTTTAATCGTTTACTTATAGCAAATGATATTTTTCTTTTAAAAAGAAAATGTTTGAGTTGAAATAAAATGTATTTCTAACAGAATTTAAAAGCGAAGGATAGACGGAATAGTCTATAAAGGAAATATTTCTGTAGATTTTAAGTCTCCAGAAATGAAACTTTTGAAATTTAATTAGTTCGTTAGTCGTATAACTTCATGAAAATTGTCTACTAAAAAAAGAAAAAGTGTTGTGGTGGGGTTTATTGTTTATAATAAATAACACGCACAAGAAGTTGCGGGCACCAGCTTCTCTGTCTGGCTGTCGGTTTGTGTGATGTTTATTTTTTAATGGAACCCGGTATGTGACTTTCATGTTCATGGCGGGCTCGTTTTCCGCAATTAGCCATGAGATTAGGCCTTTTTGCGTGAGTCGGCTGACTATTCTAGCCAGCCCAGCTCCTTCCAGAAGGCGACAAGAAGCCGGGTCTTCCACAGGCCTTAAGGAGCGACCTCGGTGTTCCGAGGATTTTAGCCCGATGTCATGTGATACACAGAAGTATATACATTATTATCTACCTTATAATGTATATACTTCTGTGTATTCATAATTGGAGAACTATTTATTCTACGAGTATGTTATAATTTGTGGATTCTATTTTGGTTTTTGTTATTCTAAGATGATTGTTAATTTGATTGTTTACTGTATGTATCCCTAATAACAATTTAAATAAATAAATAAACGTTCTCTGGTTATATGCTTTAATATAGTATATTGTTAAGTTAGTTAAGTATATTGTTACTCAGTCCCCAACAGAATTTTAAATTTTATAAGAAAATAAATACATACATATCTTCACGGGTGCCTTACGGCGCCCGAGACCGCCTAGACGGCCCCAGGGTACCCAGCGGAGGGGTTTTAATCCGACCTCGTCGTAGCCGATGGTATGAGTCTACACCGAACCAGTGGCTAGCTCGTCGCGATGTTTTGAATAGACTCAATAACCCATCTATAAACAGTTCACAAGTTGGTATAGTGAAACCGGGATCGATAGCTTAACGTGCTCTCCGAGGCACTATAGTGGTGTTGTGAAACAAATGTACATATTTTTTTTAATTAAAAACTCATTGGTACACAAGTCCAAGGTCTAACCAACTCGGCCACCACGTATATAAATAAAATGTTTTCCTATTAATTATAAAAAGTATTTACCTAAGAAATTTTTTAAATTAATATGAAGGTATCTGCATAACTGTGTCAGCAACAAACTCCATAATACCTATGGGTAACGTCTTAGAATAATAATAATAATATAGGACAAATTACACATATAGCTCTGGTCACAAACTATGCAATAGGCTTGAACTATGTGTACCAGGAGCAACGATATGATACATATTATATTTTATAAACACCCAGACCATTACAAACTGTACATAAAAAACGTATTAATATTTTTTTCCATGGGTGGGAATCGAACCCACGATTTCCGGATACAATGCCAGCCACTAGTCTACGGAGGCTGTCTAAGAATGGACACTCCTCGCTCTGATTCAAAACCATATATCTCGTCAGACACTTCGACATACAATTTTAAAGCGATCAATTTGGGCTATGTGTGTACAAACACAGCTTACGCTTGTGTACCTACATTTCCAAACTCAACTCGAATCATGTTCGATAGGTAATTAGTTTACGCGTACTTTAAATATTTTCAGCCATTTATCAGGGACTTTATATATGTATATTTACTACATTTCAACACAGCTGTATTTACCAAAATACATACATATCATCACGGGTGCCTTACGGCGCCCGAGACCGCCTAGACGGCCCCAGGGTACCCAGCAGAGGGGTTTCAATCCCACCTCGTCGTAGCCGATGGTATGAGTCTACACGGAATAAGTGGCTAGCTCGTCGCAATGTTTTGAATAGACTCAATAAACCATCTATAAACAGTTTCACAAGTTGGTATAGTGAAACCGGGACCGACAGCTTAACGTGGTCTCCGAGGTACTATAGTGGTGTTGTCAAACAAATGTACATAATTTTTTTAATTAAAAACTCATTGGTACACACCGGGATTCGAACCAGGGACCTAAGCGTTTTTAAGTCCAAGGTCTAACCAACTCGGCCACCACGTATATATAATAACACATAAAAAATATAAATAATATATAAATATATTTACCAAAATAACACATAAAATATAAACAGTTTTGAAAGCTTTTCAGTGATGAAACGCACAGCATAAACTTTCAAGAGTAAAGTCCTATTATACGTTGACGGACACATACAACTTCCATACAAACATATCTCTCATACATTTCCTAACCGACAAGTAGCGTCATAACAATGTGCAATCAGAATCGCTCGCTAACTCATTGTTTCGCAATTTTCAGTAGTGGGTAAATGTGGAAATCTTGATAAAAGAAAATGTGAAATTCATTAGAGCGGAGCGGAAGCGAGCTTTTACGGCTAATGTTTTTAGGATGTAGAAACTTTTTCGGTAATTATTTTTAGGTTTTCGGGTTATATTAAAACTTTTCCTAAGAGTCTTCTTAAAAAAACCTGTCTCCTTTATATGTGTATAAAATAAATATAATATGAGTACCCTCAGATTTAATAGTTCTATAATGACAACATAGCACTTTAAAATCGGTGCAGTAGTCATTAAGTGATACATGTATTGTAACGAAATAGCGCCATCTAGCGCTGAATGTGACAGTTATCGGAGTGTTGCAAATTAAAAATCTTAATTTGGCAACACCGAGGATGACTGTCAACGTCAAAAAGGTAACCTCTGTTGAAGGGAAATGTGTTCGATCGCTACCTGAAAATATTATAATTAAATTTAATCTACCTCATTTTGAGTTTAGAAACCGAGTCTATAAATTACCAGGCTCGGGGTGATCGCTCACATTTCCTTTCCAAACCAAAGAGGCTAACACGACATTGTATTGTTTGAAATATAAATAAAATAAAAGTGTCAGCGTCCCGGCATCTAAATTGTGAGTATAGCTTTTGTGGAACAGCAGAATAGTATTGAAATTGTTTCCTAGATAGAAGCCTAAATATTGTTGTCTAACAGGTCAGTAGTTGTATCTGGAGCGGACGCTGCTTACTCCCAGCACTGGTGGTGCGTTACGGTGGCTGTGCAGGACAGGCTTGGTCTGACGGGGTTCCCTTGAGGAGCTGTCACAGTCCCCGGGGAGTAATTTTTTTTATTTTTATATTTGTTAGTTAAGGCTCCTTAGTATAAGTATAATTTTAAGTTTGATTTGTGGTTCTCTGTTCTTCTATTGTAAATATATTGTGTTAACCTTTCTCTCTTTTCTTTGTTGTTCCTTGTCAGTACCCTGCCCTGAGTTGTTTCATGGTCTGTGAGCCCCGGGCAAAAGACTACGTAACAACTGGCGCCCAACAAGAATAATCAGGGCTAGTACTGACAGGCTATTTGTATATTTTTCAGGTGACTGTGTCGGCTTCTTGTGGCATACCCCGAATGATGATTGGACGCGCTGACTTCTGAGCGACATCGTCCAGTCTGTCCTGTCACTGTCACCGCAAGGACGAGAGCACACTATCCATAGAATAAACCAGAGGTACACATTATCATTAGGGAGCCTTAAGCAGTGATCCGTGTTAGTGTTTTTTTTCTTTCAATTGTAACTGTAATTTTAAGACCTGTTCATTTAGATATATCTTATTGGGACATAGTTATTTTACATAATGCCTAGAAAACCTAAACTTAATGAATCTTTGGAAACCTCAGATGTTGAAGAAACTGCATCTGAGCAAATTATATATGTGAGGGAAAGTAAATTTACACCACATTCACTTAATTTAAAGTTTGATGGTAAGGGTTGTGTACGATCCTTTGTAAATAGGTTAGAAGAACTTAGAGTATCAAGGGGATTAACTAAAGTACAAATTTTTAATAGTTTTGTTGAAATCCTAGAAGGCCCTGCTCTTGATTGGTTTAGGTACAGTAAAAATAGTTTTGAAAATTATGATGAAATTTTGGTAAATTTAAAATTAGATTTTGACCTACCAGATTTTGACTACAGCTTATTACAGGAAATAAGAAACACTAAACAATGTAGTCAAGACACATTCATAGTATATATTTCTAAAATAATGGGCATGTGTTCTAAACTTAGTAAGGACATTAGTGAAAGTGAAAAATTAGACATATTAATGCACAATATACGGCCTCAGTACATGCCTCATTTAGCTTTACAAGATATAGACTCCCTAACTAAACTTAAGTCTTTATGTAAAAAATTAGAAGTGGCATGGAAAAGGGAATGTGACCTTCCACCAACAGTAGAACAAAATAATACAAATATTGTTCAAAATAAAATTAATTCTAGGAAAAATCAACATAAAAAATATAAAGAAATTAAGTGTTTTAAATGTGGTGAAATAGGCTATAAAAAATCTAATTGTCCAAAGTGTAAGGAGTCAAAAAACTAGCTCCTGCAGCTTCACCATTAAATACTCTTACTTCTAGTGATAATGGAGTGAAGCTGCATAGTGACTATCAAGATTTGCGTCCTCATATAAATATTAGCATTAATAATACATGTCAAACTGCATTGTTGGACTCGGGTGCACACTGTTCAGTGTTAGGAAATAATATCCATAATTTATTTATTAAAAATAATAATAATATTCAAATGACATCACAATCAATTACAATTGCAGATGGTTCATTTCTAAGATGTTTAGGAACAATAACTTTACCGGTCACCTTTAATAATGTTACCCAAGATATAACTTTTTTAATTGTTCCCAATATAATAACTAATATAATTTTAGGTATTAATTTCTGGCATAGGTTTAATATTTGCATTAATTTTCAGAAAAGTGATAATATAATAAATAAATATAATTCAATAATTAATGATCCAATTAAAAAATCAATTAATAATAATTCAGAATCTAATAATAATAATGTATCATCTATTCAGGGATTGTGTGATTATTCTAACTTGTCAGTGTCACAAAAATGTGAACTGAATAAAACTAAAAATATCTTTGAAAACATAAACACTGAGAAGGTAGGGTAGGGGAAAACAAATTTAATCTCACATCCAATAAATACTGGAGATCATTCCCCAATCAAACAAAGATACTACCCTTTATCAGTGCATAAACAAAAAATACTACACCAAGAAATAGATAAAATGTTAGAACAGGGTGTAATTAAAAAATCAAACTCACCCTGGAGCTCACCCATTATTATGGTGGATAAACAAAATGGATCAGTTAGAGTTTGTTTAGATTGTAGGAAAATTAATGCAATATCAAAGGCCGATGCTTACCCTATGCCATATATAAGCCAAATACTTAATCAGTTAAACAATGCGAGGTTTCTTTCATCTATAGACCTGAGTAGTAGCTACTGGCAGGTACCATATGACTCCCAGGAGTCTGCTGAGAAAACTGCATTTACTGTACCTGGAAAAGGCTTATTTCAATTTACAGTTATGTGTTTCGGTTTGGTAGGAGCATCAGCGACAATGCAACGACTGATGGATAGCTTGTTTGGTCCAGAATTTGATAATAAGGTTTATTGTTACCAAGACGATATAATCATAATTTCAGAAAGCTTTAATGAACATATAGACTTATTAAATAAAGTTTATAAAAAATTAAAATATGCAAACTTAACAATTAATATGGAAAAATCACAATTTTGTCGAAGTGAATTAAAATACTTAGGTTATCAAGTAGATAAGGACGGTTTAAGGACATATCCACAGAAAATTGAAACTATAAAAAAATATCCAACACCTAAAACTAGAAAAGAAATCAAAAGGTTTTTAGGGATGTCAGGGTGGTATAGAAGGTTTATTCAAAATTATTCAAAAATCATAAAACCTTTATGTAAATTAACATCAAAAAATATTAGATTTAAATGGACAGACGAAGCCGAACAGTCTTTCCAATTATTAAAACAATCCTTAATATCAGCACCAATATTAAAATGCCCTGATTATTCTAAGTTGTTCTCAATACATACCGATGCGTCATCTTATGCGATAGGCGGTGTCATAACACAAAATCATGACAACATAGAACACCCAATAGCATATTGTAGTCGAACTTTGAATAAAAATGAAGTTAATTATTCTACAACAGAAAGAGAACTCTTGGCAATCATATATTCCTTAGAACAATTTAAAATGTTATGTAGGTACAAAAAAAAATTTTTTAATAAAAGATAACCAATTGTTTAGATATTGCAAAAATAAATATAATTTAACTTCTGAATATTCTTGGAAAATAGTTGTACCAAAAAATGAACAAATGAATATTTTAAAACAATACCATGATGACCCAACTGCTGGTCATATGGGCATTTTTAAAACTCATAAACGGATTGGTTTGCATTATTATTGGAATAATATGTACAAAGATATCACCAATTATGTGAATAATTGTGAAATTTGTAAACAATATAAACCAGTCAACAAAAAACCATTAGGGCTAATGGGAAATCAAAAACAAATAACAAAACCTTTTGAAGGAGTCTGTTTTGACTTATTAGGTCCATTTCCTAAGTCTACAAATCAAAATACTAACTTATTTGTTTGTTCTGATTATTTTAGTAAATATGTTTTGTTGTTTCCTATACGGAACACAACAGCAAATACAATTATAAAATTAGTTGAAAAACATGTGTTTTTAATACACGGAATACCTAAGTTTGAGTATGTAGACAATGGACCACAATTTATTTCTAAGATGTTTAGGGACTTAATAAAAAAATATAATGTACCTAACATTTATTATAACCCTAGCTATCACCCTCAGGTCAACCAGGCAGAAAGAGCCATAAAAAATGTAGTTTATAGTATTGCATCATATGTTAAAGATAATCATAGAAAATGGGATGAAAATATTTCACAAATTCAGTGTGCCTTAAATACAGCAGTAAATGAGACAATAAGTTTCACACCTTATATCTTAGTCCATGGTAGGGAAATGTTCACAGACGGGTCTTTACATAATATAGACCATGTAAACAGATCAGAAATAGCAATTAATAATCAAAATAATTTTCCACAACACCTTTTAGAGTTACAAGAGATTTTTAAAGACATAGAAAAACGCATTGTTAGCTCTCATAATAAAAATAGTAAATACTATAATCTTAGAAAGAGACAAGATGAATATAAGGAAGGGCAAATTGTATATAAAAGAACCTTTTTTCAGTCTGATGCAAATAAACACTTTTCTGCCAAGTTAGCACCTAAGTTTCAAAAATGTGTTGTAGATAAAAAGTTATCTCCCTTGGTATATAAATTAAAATCCATGGAAGGTAAAAATTTAGGAACTTTTCATATAAAAGATATTTTAAAATCACATGAAAATAGAGACTAATAATAATAATTATATAATTATTTTAAAATAGTTTTTTTTATATCATGAGTGGAAACCTAAAAGGTTAATCTACACATTATTCAATATTATTATTTTATGTAGTTTATGTTATATATTCACTGTGTGTTGGTAATCTTAGATTGGTCATGCACAGGTGAGTGTAGTGCTGGATCATGAATGTCCTTAGTGGGGACCTATACGGTCATCTCACAGGGCATTTAAAATTAGTATCTGCAATCACCAAAGCATGGAAATCTGAGTTTGCCACACACATATGAAAACAAAGTATCTAATTATGTATTATGTATATATATATATATAGATAGTCTCAGGGTACACAATCAGATGTATTGAACTCTGATACTGGCCATAAATTCAATATTAGGACCTAAATAGGACTACTGTAGGATTTAATTAAAACTACAAGGGGTCATTACATACACATATAGTTTATTGAAGGGTGTAAATTTACTTCTCCTATCTCCTTTAATAGCAATATTTGCTTGTTTGTAAATAGACACTCGAGGACGAGTGGACAAAACCGTTGTTCAAGTTTTATATAGTTATTATTGTGTAAAGTAAATTATAAGAAATAATATTAAATATTCTTAATTTTTACATTGTTTGTGTAACTTATATATGGAATATATATAATAACTTGTTATATTTAAAATATATCCACACGGTTTTGAATAAGGAGAGGGATTTTGTAACGAAATAGCGCCATCTAGCGCTGAATGTGACAGTTATCGGAGTGTTGCAAATTAAAAATCTTAATTTGGCAACACCGAGGATGACTGTCAACGTCAAAAAGGTAACCTCTGTTATAAAATATTATAATTAAATTTAATCTACCTCATTTTGAGTTTAGGAACCGAGTCTATAAATTACCAGGCTCGGGGTGATCGCTCACATTTCCTTTCCAAACCAAAGAGGCTAACACGACATTGTATTGTTTGAAATATAAATAAAATAAAAGTGTCAGCGTCCCGGCATCTAAATTGTGAGTATAGCTTTTGTGGAACAGCAGAATAGTATTGAAATTGTTTCCTAGATAGAAGCCTAAATATTGTTGTCTAACAGGTCAGTAATTGTATCTGGAGCGGACGCTGCTTACTCCCAGCACTGGTGGTGCGTTACGGTGGCTGTGCAGGACAGGCTTGGTCTGACGGGGTTCCCTTGAGGAGTTGTCACAGTCCCCGGGGAGTAATTTTTTTTATTAATTTTAAGTTTGATTTGTGGTTCTCTGTTCTTCTATTGTAAATATATTGTGTTAACCTTTCTCTCTTTTCTTTGTTGTTCCTTGTCAGTACCCTGCCCTGAGTTGTTTCATGGTCTGTGAGCCCCGGGCAAAAGACTACGTAACAGTATAAGTGAAGACAGATATTATTGCATTAAAATAGTTTTTTAAAAAAGTACGAAAATGGCTGTCTTACGACGCTTGAAACCGCCGAAAAGGCCTCAGAGTACACAACAGTGTTTTATTCGGTGCCATCTCTGATTTAATAGTGAACAAGTGGTCAGCTCGTCGCGGTGTTTGGATAGACTCAATAACGTAAAACAACTTTATAGTTGGTAGTGAAACTGGGATCGAATGGTGGTGTCAAACAAATGAATACCTTTTTTTTTATGTGCTAGAGGCTACTTTGTACACACAACGAATTGGGCTAGAAATTCAAAGAGGCAACCTTGTTGGAGTTATCGGCCTCAGAGGAACTTTACTAATTTTTAAATTAAATTTAGATTTATTTATAATTTTTATTTTATTTGACCTTAACAAAAAAGAAGATTTAATAGGAAAATAAATGTGTAATTTTTTTACATTAATATATTTCATTCATAAGACTGGAGACATTGGGACCTAAAAACAATTGTTTTTAAATCTTAAGTCTAATTAACTCGACCACCACGTACTATTAAAATGGTACTTTTAAAATAAATTAATTACATTATTTGAAATTAAGCTATCCCTTTTCTTAGCAGTAATCAACATTAAACAGGGACCGACCGCCGCCTAAGTGCGGTTAGATGTGAGGATTACACTATCCTTTGTAATCTGCAGTACAAGGTTACAAGTGTAAGTGTAAGGACGGATAGGATTATATTTGACATTCTGACTTGTTCGCGGATACTTAGGCTCAACTGTTTGTATTAAATTGACGTATCGTTTAAATTATGTGTTTACCAAGAATATAATAATAATAATAATATATAGGACAATAATAATAATATATAGGACAATAATAATAATATTTAGGACAATAATAATAATCTATAGGACAATAACAATTATATGTAGGACAATTATACACAAATTGCTATGGTAACAAACTAAGCTCTAGGTTTGTACTATGTGTACCCGAAAAAATGATATAATACATATATATATATATATATATATATATAAGCACCCAGACCATGACAAAATGTACAAAAAAACGTACTAATATTTATTTGCCATGGGTGGGAATCAAACCCACGACTTCCGGATTCAACGCCAAAGGCACTATTACTATTCCACTAGTCTATGGAGGCTGTAAAAAATTATGAGTGTCCAGTGTTGACCAATCTTTTGGTTCTAATGATTCCTTGAAGTAATGTACATAGCTAGCTCATCGTATTTCTAGGTTTTAGTGCCAAATAATATATTTTTGTTATCATAGTAAAAAATATATTGAAAATTCAATTTAATTGTGGTTTCTTGCTCTTCTGTCACTTTTGGGCGACAATATTGCCACACACAAATAATAGGCCACATTCATGGCCACACACAACACAGTGGAGTAATGTGTAACAATATTCCACAAAATTAAACTTACGGAGACGTAAGTTCATAGACAAGACCATACCCAAAACTTAACATTGTGTTCACAAGTTAAAATAAAATAAAAACACATTTGTTGACACGAGAAAATAATGAACCCTGAAGGAAAAGTGACAATTGATTTTTAATATCTCTATTTGGTTTCCAACGTCCAAAGTCAAAATCATTAATTTTATGTAAATCTTTACAGATAGTTATGAATAGTCAAAAAAAACAATGAGGCCTTAGAGTGCGTTTGGTTAGGCAGCTATTCATTAACAAAAGAACATATTTATTATATTCCAGTAATTTAAATTAATATGTACAATTTGTTAATGAAAAATTAAATTTGGGCTGCGTTTCACAATTTCAAAGTGTTTTCCGACAAATGATATAACGACGGCTGAAGCTGTGTCAATAAAATCTATAAAACGTCCTTTATACTCTTTTCTCAGATAAATTTATCTCATTTTTATACTTATTTTATTTCTTTCCAAAAAACTTTATTGCACGAAGTTCAGAGGCAGATTTAATGTCCCTGGGCATTGTATACCAGTTAAGCCTACGGGATAATTTCATTATAGTGTCAGGAGTTAGGTGGGTTTATACAAATAATAAAGCTGAAGAGTTTGTTTATTTGGTTGAACGCGCTAATCTCAGGAACTATTGGTTAGATTTGAAAAAGTATCTTAGTGGTGAATAGTTCTTTTGTCGAGCAAGGCTATATACTATATTATACGCTACGACCAATTGGAATGGAGCATTAATGAAAAATGTTGCAAAAACTGGGAAAATTGGCGCGAAGGACGAAGTTGCGCAGGTCAAATAGTTATAAATGTAAGAAATAATAATAATATATAAATGTTATATTGTAAATGTAAGAAAAAAAAATATATAAAACATAGTTTTTTACTTTGACAGTAGGTTTTGCCATCATACTCCCAGTATCCTGCGGGGTGAGAAGGAACTTCATTTATTGCACGAAGTACAGAGGCAGATTTAATGTATGAATGAATGAATGATGAAAGAAAGAATGAATGAATGAATGAATCTTTATTTGCATAATTCAGAGTTTACAAGTTGTTAAAAAATATATGTATACAGTTTCATCAGAATTTACCCATGAGGCGTGCAAAATCATTATTAAATATCGATGTCAGGAGAAAAACATTAAATTATAAATATAAACTACAATCCCAATTACAAAAATAAAAATGTCAAATAACACATAGACAATATGACAGCAAGACAGTATGAAAACACAATAGGTATATTGAAATTATTATCATTATAATACCTATATCTATTACAAATCATATAAAAACCTTTTAAAATGTTAACAAATTTAGATCATTGCATGCATTTCAGCATTCAGTTTATGTCATTTATATAATCATTTATGGAGTAATATGCCTTATCAAATAGATATAATTTAAGCCTTTTCTTAAATATATTTAAATTATCAATATCTCTTAGTTCCTTTGGCAGGTTATTAAAAATTCGGTGGGTCATACCAAATACACTGTTGCTAAACAGAGTAGTCTTAAATGTTGCTGGGTTAATTTTAATACCATTTCTTTCGTTACGGTAACAGGTAAATAAATCTAAATTGTTTTTAACAAACACAGCAGTTTCAAACACATAAATGCTAGGCAAAGTTAAGATATTTAGTTTTTTAAAATACAATCTGCAACTTTCCGTTTGTTTTATATGGCAAATAGCTCTGACACATTTCTTTTGTGCTACAAAAGCATTTTTTTTATCTATAGCATTTCCCCAAAACATGACGCCATATCTCAAAATTGAGCCCACGTAACCAGGGTACGCAGTTAAAACTGCAGTCTGATTTACGACTTTAGATAGTCTATAGAGCGCATATGAAAATTGATTAACTCGTCTGCATAAGATGTCAATATGTACTTTCCAAGTTAAATTACAGTCAATGTTTAATCCTAAGAACTTCGTTATATCGGTTTTATTTATATTTTCTCCTAAATGTCTAATGTTCAGTATCATGTTGTCATTTTTCCTATTACTAAAATTCATAATTTTTGTTTTGTCAATATTAATTTTTAGATTATTGTGCCGCAGCCATTCAGTCAATTTGATTACCGTATTGTTAATTTGTGTTTCATATTCCTTAGGATTACCGTTATAACTATTAAATATTACCGTACTATCATCGGCAAATAGTACCATCGGATACTCAATACAATTAGGAAAGTCATTATTAGTGATGTAGGATTTATATAGTTTATGAAATAAAATATTATGATCAACGTGGTCAAAGGCTTTGCTCATATCCATATATAGTGCCGATAGTATCCCTGTATCGGTTGTCATGATTAAACATGATTTTATTAAGGAAATCATAGATAGCCATATTTATTGTCTTATTTTTCCTGAATACCTTCTGTTCATTTTTTTAAATATTATATTTTTCACAGTAAGAATAAACGGCATTATAAAGGACCTTCTCGAAAATTTTTGAAAACACCGGGAGCAGAGCAACTGGTCTGTAATTATTAACATCGTTTTTATTGTTTTTCTTGTGTATTAGTTTAATTATAGTCAACTTTAAGGCGTCAGGAAAATATCCGAATTCTATGCACAAATTAATTAAATAGCTAAGTACTGGTGATATTATTTCTGATACATATTTTACAACTTTTGTGTTAATTTCGTCTGGTCCAGTACTGTTTGTAATTTTTAGGTTTTTTTAATTATTAAAATGTCATTACATGTGGTGGGTTTTACAAATATAGAATTATAATTATTATATTTTAATATGTCACGATTATATGTAATATCTTTTGGTAGAATTGTATTTGCTTGGTCGATAAAAAAAATATTAAATTGTTGAGCAATTCCTTTTGGATTATTTATTATGGTGTCTTTAATTTTTATTTGTGTTATATTTTCTTTAGGGTGTTGTATTTTATTGTTATTAATTATATTCCAAGTGGCCCTTGATTTATTATAAGCAGTATACATGATGTAGTTATTCTGCGATTTTTTGGTTAAATTTTTTATTCGTTTTAGACGGTTTGAGTATGTTTTAAAATTGTTTTTGTTTTCTGGGTTCGGTATAAGTCTATTCTTCCATAATAGTTGCCTTTTCCTTTTAGTACATTTCCTAATTCCATTTGATATCCACTTTGATTTCATTTGAGCCAGAACTTTAATTTTTTTAACTGTAAAGCACAAGTCATATAGCATTTTAAATTTTTCATAAAAAGTATCAAAACCCTCGATGGGATTCGTACATGCATATACATCACTGAACCCCAAATTGGCTAAGTGCATCTTAAACAAACGCATATCTTCGATTCCATACACTCTTTTTTTTATATACCAGTAAGGAAACACACAGCTTTTCTTTACTGGGCACCTTAAAAATTGAGCTTTATGGTCAGATAAAGCAAATTCAAGGACATTAGCTTTACACCCTCTGATATTAAAGATAATATTGTCGATACATTTACCACTCTTATGTCTAGTTGATTCATTTATACCAAATTTCAAACTATAGCCCAGTAATATATGTTCGAAATGCTGTGAGGTTTTGTTACTTTGTAACGTGTCAATGTTGAAATCGCCAGCCAATATAATTCCCTTATAGTTATTTTTTATACCGTTTAAAATGTTAATAAGGGCATTGAAGAACAGCTCTAATTTATCAACAGTGTACTTAGGCGCCCTATACATACAAATAATAATTATACCATGTTCTGTCAACTCAATAGCACATACTTCCACTATATTTATAATACTAAGTTTAGCAATATCATTAAGTACCGAATATTTATGAATATTTCTTACTATTATACAAGAACCTCCACTTCGTTTATTTCTTGTCGAGTTTGTCGCTAAACCATAATTGGGAATGTTTACATACATTTCATCATCTACTGTTAAATTATGCTCTGTTAGACATATCACATCTACGCATTTGTTATTTTGCGCCATTTCATCAAGATGTACTATTAAAAAATCAAGTTTATTAACTAGTCGATTGATATTTTGGTGCAGTATATATAAACTGTTATATACGAAAAACCTGATTAGGTTCGTTTTGGTTATTTTCCTGTGAGATAGTATTGAGTGATATATTATTGTTATCGTTGTACATATTAAGTTCATTTATTATTTCCGTTTGAGTACTTTTACTTGTCTTATTTTTATCATTCTGTAAGTTCTTGCAAATAATTTTAGCATTATATACATTTATTTTATTTTTATAATCAATATGTAAAATTTCTTTCAGTAATGCTCTAGATAAGTTAATAGGAAATATAAATTTACCTGGTAAGAATCTACTGTAGTCCATATTAATAAATGAGGCATTTTCAAATTGACTACACAAATATTTCAATTCGTAATTTAATTTAATTTCGTTTAATTGTCTATTGAAAAAAAATTCTGAGAAAAAAAAAATTGTTGTACTATTAGCGTTACCAGCCAACCAATTACAAATATTCTTTACAAATTGAAAAGGATTTACTTCGTTGATACCTCCTATTACTACCACGAAATCTTCTTTCGTCATTTTATTTATATCTCCATCAGCTGACATTAATACATCTTCGATCCTTGCTCCAGGCTTCCAGATGCAAGTGACCCTATACTCTTCTCCTAACAGCTCTTGTAGATGCTTTTGTAATTTCTTCCCTTGTTGATCAGCTACCACTAATATATTTTTCTTTATTACCTTCTTACTCGTCTTATTGTCCTTATATAGTATATCCTGTTGAATGTTATGTTGTGACTCTGGTTGTATTTTTCTGTAAACTGGGTTAAATGTTATTGGGCTTGTCTTGTGATTCTGCTTAGTGGGTGTGTTCGTTTGTTGGTCAATTGGGTAATTGTTTCTATTAGAGTGTAGTTTTTTTACTTTTTTAATGGATGCAGGTGTATTGTAAACCTTTTTTGTACATTTGTATAGTATTATTACATTTCTCGAGCGAAACTTTTAACAAAAAAAAAAAAAAAAAAATTGGGCATTGTATACCAGTTAACACTTTCGCTTTCGTCAGTGGCATCGTTTTCGTCTTGTTTATGGTCAGAACCTGTATGAATAATATACGGAAGTACTGTAATGCATCTTCAAAATTATTAAGTTGATGATTTCTCGATTGAATTCTTCAAAGAAACGGATAATTGATATTTATCTCTTTTCTATAAGTTGAATCTAAAGAATTATGGTACAGTTTTAATAATTTACATGATCTGTTACAGCACTTCCGTATATTATTCATACAGGTTCTGACCATAGACAAGACGAAAACGATTCCACTGACGAAAGCGGAAGTGTTAAATAAAGTTCCTTCTCACCCCGCTGACCTTAATATAAAATAAGTAATTATGATCGGCAGATCCGTCTTGTAATATGCAGGGCAAGGGTTACCAGTAAATAATAGTATTATAACAAAAAAGAACAAAATATAAACAAATTAATTAAACAGGGTCGGACCGCCACTTAACTGTAGTTGGATTTGAGGGTTACAATGCAATGTCCCTTCTGACAATCGGTCAGCAAAAGATATGACGTATTGTTCGTTTGTTCAATTGAGGATATAAGTACCGCATGTTTAAAAGAGTTGAAGATCTTTCAGAGTCTGGCTTAAATTGATCATTGACGATCAACTCACTGACTGAAATACAATTTTTAAATTATTAGTGATTTTTTATTATTGTTGAAAATTGTTTGTTAATGTTTTTTTTGGTAAATTGTGGGCTCTGTGTTAGTGTTTCTTGATTATATGTGTTTTATTATTATTGTATTAAACTTAAATATTCTTAAGAAGAACCAATACGACGTGTAAAAATCAGACGTGCCTGTATGAATCGATGCATAGAGTAAGCTAGGGAAGAATGTACCTAGAGATCGTGCGAAGTAGCGTAAATTGCTCTCTGCTACCCCTTATAGACTATTATTATAAAAGTGTCTATATTTATTTATTTATTTAAACACTTTATTACACATTCGACAAAAGTTATGTGCAAAGGCGAACTTAATGCCTTAGGCATTATCTACCAGCTAACCTTTAAGATTTTTTTTAATTTTTTTATATGTAGGACAATTTACACATATTGCTCTGGTCACAAACTAATCTCTAAGCTTGTACTATGTGTACCAGAAGCAACGATATAATACATATTATATTTTATAAACACCCAGACCATGACAAACAGAAAAAGCGTACTAATATTTTGTTTCCATGGGTGGGAATCGAACCCACGACCTCCGGATACAACGCCAAAGACGCAACCAATAGTCTACGGAGGCTGTCAATTGTGTGCGAAGATGAGTTATATTGTATAAAAATAATCTTGTGTCTATACATACATACGGCAACAACAGATTTATATACACAAAACATTTGTTTATTAATTATATCGTTTATTGCTCCTTCAGTAAATAAATAAGAATTTGTCCTTATGAAGAAGAAACAAATGGTAAAGACGCCATCTATTAGCAATAAATAAAAGTACAATATACGCGGAACAGTATTCAATCAAGCCCCGAAACTAATCTAAGTAGACGACATTTGGAGGCATCCAACTGGCAATATATTCTGTTGGCTTCTATCTAACTCCAAATCACGGATAGACAGTGCCATGCTTCTTTTTTAATATTTTCCTATGATTATACAAAATAACATCAGACTGGGCCGCAATTATCCTAAATTAATTTACTTTAATCGAGTCGTAATCGCATTATTATAGAATGTCAAACGCTATTTTTGACAGTTTTCTATGACCAATTTAGAATACGAAACGTGAAAATGGTGATCACGATGCGATTGGACTAAAGTTAATTGAAGAGAGTTGAGACCAAGAGGTGAGTGACAACGCCATACAAATCTGCCTACAAAATACGTCTCCAGTAAAATTCTTAAACGTTGTTAATTTGAAATTGAAATCCTAATTGTTTACAAATTGTAAACTGTGGCTAAATTTATAATGAACGGTTTCTTATTAAATTTTTGACCGTCAACACGTGTGAAAGCGTGCGGACGCTAGCTGCTCGCTCAAGGCAAGAGGCGCACTGACATACTATGGGTATGTCAGTGGACTTACCTAGGGCGTGGACGGATTTTGGTTTAGCATTTCGTCTCTTTACGTAAGTAATAAAAAGTCAATGATTAAGACCCAGGATATACTCATATGAGTAACTGCAACTGTGCAATTCGAGGGCGAGGTAGCGAGTTGATTTTCTTATTGGAGTACGTCATTATGACTTTATATCTACCTCGTGGTAAGCAGACCTACAAAGTCACCTATTCGCTTCTAGTACGTTGGAAAAATTATGCGGTTACGAAATGGGAGGTGACAAAGACGAATTTGAATTACGATTCTACTTGAATATCCTGGATTTATCGTAAAATCTACTTCCCGCTTTGTAAGCACCTTAAAGAGACTGCCGCCTCGACAAGACATCGTTACAGTGGGTTCCTTCAAAGCGGTAAATCCACGAACTAAAATATCTCTATGGGTTATGGTAATAAAACCGTTCTGTCGACCTAGCTCTAGTCTCTATACTTTCCTAAAAAAACGTGCATTAAAACCACTAAAATCTTGAGTGATAAAATATTAATTCCAATTATCAACGTACAATAAATAAATATACAATAATAAATTAGTAATTGTTGCGCTATCTACACAATAGAAGATGTTAACAGTAAACCCGGTTGGTTTCCAACTGAACGACCCTGCACGTCTACTTTCCTCAGATATCGATGCCACGAGCCCATTAGGGTTGATCGAGGCCAAATAGGCCCCTACCAGTATTGGCTATACTTTAACTATATTACATTTTACATTGTAAGTAATTATTTCATATTTTTAAAATATAAAATGAGGCAAAATAAAAACATAAAGACAACACAACACCACAACAACTTGGTATAGTGAAACTGTTGATAGATAGGTTATTGAGTCTATTCAAAACACCGCGACGAGCTAGCCACTTGTTCGGTGTAGACTCATACCATCAGCTACGACGAGGTGGGATTAAAAACCCCTCCGCTGGATACCCTGGTCTAGGCGGCCTCGGGCGTGATGATATGTATGTAAAAACATAAAGACAGGTTTTACAATGAATGAATGAAAAAATATTTATTGCATAAAAGCTTAATACTATTTTACATAGGCGAGCTTAATGCCTTAGGCATTATCTACCAGCTTACCTTTGGGAGATTGACCAATAACAAGCAGAGTGCTAATTAATGCAACATAATATAAAACACAAGGATATATAAATAAATTATTGAGTAATATAACAATACATACTGGTATTATAACATTTAATAGTAAAGATAAACTTACAAAAATAATAATACATAAACAAGTAGATATATATATATATATATATATATATATATATATATATACATACAAAAAAAGAAATGTTAACAATTTTGATTATTGAGGAGAAAAGAGTGAAGATGGGTTTTAAAAGAAGCTGTAGTAACTTTTGTTCGTAGTGACAGTACAATCTATGGATTTACCTTATAAGTTAATGGGCCCGTCATGTGGAAAAGAGAGTCAGGGAGGTGAACGCAGTGAGCAGAAATTTCGGACTTGAGACCGCAAAATAGAGTTAACAACCCCTTATAAATTTAACATGTATCTTTTCTACCTTATCTAACCCTAAAATATCCCGCCCAATACAACCTATATATATATAAACTAAAAATAGTTTACTTAATCGTTTTGCAGTAAAATACTAAACCGATTTTAATAAAATTTAGTTAGCAAATTCAAGATTTGATTAAACTCAGTATATTTATTGTGTCTTAAGAATAAGAAATGCGAGACTCATGAAGTAACCCTTTCTTCGCATCATTTCGGTTTTATTGTATTATATTTATTATTGGCTTTGAAATAAATATAAATATCATCACAGGTGCCTAACGGCGCCCGAGACCGCCTAGACGGCCTCAGGGTACCCAGTGGAGAGATTTTTAATCCCACCTCACCGTAGTCGATAGTATGAGTAAACACCAAACAAGTGGCTAGCTCGTCGCGATGTTTGGATAGACTTAATAATCCCATAACCCAAACTGGAACCGACAGCTTAACGTGCTCTCCGAGGCACTATAGTGGTGTTGTTAAACAAAATTTTAATGAACATATTTTTTTAGATTAAAAACTAATCCGGGGTTTGAACCAGGGACCTAAGTGTTCTCAGGTCTAAGGTCTAACCAACTCGACCACCACGTATATTGGAAACTGCGAATAATTGTACTTATATTGTTTAGCGAGGAGAGAAAGTGACTGATTACCAACAAGGGGGTAATGTTTGTGTTTGCATAAATACATACGAGTTGGCACTCACTTTCAACCGAGTGTGATACATGGTATTTCGTAATACTTCACACTTTTTTTTTTTTTTTTTTTGACTATTCATAAATATCTGTAAAGATTTACATGAAATAAATGATTTGATTTGATTTGATTTGATTTGATTTGATACTACTACGTGGAGAGTGAAACTTTTTTGTTATTTATATAAATAAATAAAAAGTATGTTTTTTCCTCTCGTATATTTGTATGATAGTAATGTACAATGTACATGTTCCTCGTTGTCAAAATAAGTAAGAAGGTGGTATTCAAAAAGTGACTGTAACATGAGTTTTTGTATCGTTTACGTTGCGTTAGGAAGTGAATACCCACCAAATAAATCTCTGCCATAAAAAAATAATAATCATTTATATAAAAAAGAATAAATACACAAATATTTTCATAGGCAATCGCCTGTTATTAGGTCTTCAGGATCCCACATTTACACAATTTATTAGGAAAAAGTTGTTTTTTTTTTTAATTTGGTATGACAAATTTTAAGAATAATAATAGTTTTAAAAATTAAATAAAAATCCACCCTAAATTATGGAGAATTAAAATTTTTCAACAATAATTAATTATTCCTTACCAATATTTATTTATTTATGTATGTAAATATACATAATGTACAGTTACACAAAGGGAAAATAAAAACGTATTACTTAAAATAATTGGTAAAAAGTTTCCAACGTAACGTTAACAAATGCAAAAACTCATGGTAGTATAAAAGCTGTCGTTAAATTAAATAGAGAACCCGTCAAGTTACAGGTTTCAGCGCTGTTTGTATTTAATGTCTGTAACTGACAAGCTTTCGAAACTATAATACTATTCGCTTCGCCTGAGATTTGTTAAGTAGTTGAAGTTTTGACACTACTTAGGTAAGTTTGAAACGACATTTTAAAACATTTATTAACTACTGTTGAAAAGAAGTTTTTTTTATTGGAGCAAGTGATGTGACTTTGACCTGGTGGTGAGCAGACCTAAAAAGTCCATGAATGGGGTCAATCAATAATTGTTCTTAAACAACATTGATCGCTCCCAGTAAGCCGGCTAAATGATACGATTACGAAATGGACGGTGACAAAGACGAATTGCATTACGAGTATATTTTAATATACTCGCTGCTTTATCGTCCATTCAACCACCCATTTCGTAACCGCACCCTGAAAGGAGACTACCACCTCGACAAGAAATCGATGCGGTAATCTCTCTAAAACCGGTGAACCCACAGACTAAAACCGAAACATGACTAGGTCACTTGACGATTTTTTCATCTGTATGTGCGAGACCGGTCGGTCGGCCTAACAAAGTTATAAAGACCTTCCTCCCACCTAGAGTTGTTACTCGTGTTGTCGTTGTATCCTCCAAAGGTAGTGGATTCGATTCCACCTCAAAGCAAACATTTTTATTTTGGTCTGAGTTTTCATGGTATAGTAGGTTCAAGTATAGAGCATAGTTTGTACCAGAGCAATATGTGTAAAATATGCAGGTCATACATATTATTATTATAAAATTAATTTTGTTTCCGTACTACACGTACTGGCATCAAAATGCATTCCCATACGGTAGATACAAGCACCAGAAAGATTGGCGATTCTTATAATTAAGAACCGAGAATCACTAATTATAATATGTTTCACGTTAAAAAAGTGGAATGCCTTGCCTGCGTGCGTTTTCCCTTGTTCCTATATATCTTGAGTCCTTTAAGCGATACGTGAACAAGTTTCTCAATTAGATATACCTAGTAGACTCAACCAATGTATCAAAAGTACTATTCTTGGACTTTACATTGCTACTTACCATCTGGTGGATCTATACTAGGTATGCATTATATCAGAATTGCATCATATCGATTAAAGTTTAGCTTAGCTTTGTGTGCGTAATCATCCAGCAGAATTAAGTTTCGACTTTGAAGTTTAAACTTCTAAGTTGGTATAAATAGCAGAAAACCACACTTGAACTGTCAGGTATAGTGGGGCGTAAATTCATACTTTTGAACAAAATATTTTTTATACTTCGGATTTTATTTATTGATGCACGGCATACAAGTTTATCTACCTGATGGTAAGCAGACCAACAAAGCTAATATAATAGGTCTATTAATATATTGTTATTAAACAACGATGAATATTGATAAAATGTAATATGTATTATATCGTAGATTCTGGTACACATAGTACAAGCTTAGAGCTTAGTTTGTGACCAGAGCAATATGTATAAATTATCCTACATAATTTTATTATTATTGACCGTTTCCACTACGAGTCTTCTTTAATATCCTCGCTGTTTTATCGTCAAATCGACTGCCCGTTTCGCAACCGCACCTTTAACGGAGACATCATTGCAGTAACCACTGACATCCGGTGGTCCCACAGACTAAACCCGAAACTTAACTAGGTCACTTGACAGTTTTTACATCTGAGGCCGGTTTTAACGAAACCGATCGGTCGGCCTAGTATAATTATTTATTTATTTATTAAACTTCATTGCATAAATCACAGGCGGACTTAAGGCCGTTAAGCATTATCTGACAATCAAACCTTCTTTCAGTCAGTCTTCTTTTTTCTTATAATTAACAACCAATAAAATAATTACTCACTTTATAAACATACAAATGCCAGTCTTCTCCATGGCCCTGGATATTCCCTTCCAGGAGGCGACCATGGAGTACTTCTGCTTTGCCGTCAAAGGCAGTCGAGGATCGGTGGCTGGTGGAGGAGCATCCGTCACCATCGGCCCACTCGAGTTCTGGCAACCTCGCCTCTCAGACGCCGCTAATTTACCTAATTGACACCCCATAGCAATAGGAATCAAACACTTTTCACTAACTGTAACACATCACTTTTTTAATTAAACCCACCACATTTTTACACTACACTTTTTTTAGTACCATTTTAACAAAATGTTTTTTATAAGAAATAAAAATCTCACTCAAAAGATTACTATTTACTAATTCGAACACATTTTTAATTTAATTTATTGTATTCTAAATTCGATATTTAAAATTTGATTAGGTTTTAGATTTAAAACTGGAGATCAGCAGCATGTTGATTGATGTTTTCAGACACTATTTTATGCCTTATCTTATCTATGTCATCTGAAACAAAAAAGATAACACATTATCAACATAATATCAAGACTATTACATTACAAAACGTAGGTAAATAACACTGGTAGCTATATAATCTATACTAATATTATAAAGCTGAAGAGTTTGTTTGTTTGTTTGTTTGTTTGTTTGTTTGTTTGAACGCGCTAATCTCCGAAACTACTGGTTCGAATTGAATAATTCTTTTTGTGTTGGATAGTCCAGTTATCTAGGAAGGCTATAGGCTATATAACATCACGCTACGACCAATAGGAGCAAAGATATAGTGGTAAATGTGTAAAAAACGGGAGAAATTATTTCATCTTTGAAGCCTTCCGTTGCGTGCGCCGTGAAAACGGTTCAAGATACACAAAAAATATGTATTAAAGAATAATCTAAATATATATAACTCAAAGGTGACTGACTGACATAGTGATCTATCAACGCACAGCCCAAACCACTAGACGGATCGGGCTGAAATTTGGCATGCAGGTAGATGTTATGACGTAGGCATCCGCTAAGAAAGGATTTTGATAAATTCTACCCCCAAGGGGATAAAATAGGGGATGAAAGTTTATATGATAAAAAAATAACTATTCCACGCGGACGAAGTCGCGAGCACAGCTAGTATCTTATATAATTTAAGATAGATAAAAAAATGTGTATAGATTACTTAAGTCTTGGGAGACTTATGTGCCGAGACAGCCTTGAAGACCTTACCCAGGCAAGGACCTTTGTTGCAACTTCATTGTCCGATGATATGTAGTGTCTTTACTTCACCGAACAAGATTTATCAGAAGTTATTGGTAATGTAACATCACGGGTGTCTTGCAGATCTCATGACGGCCTAAACTACCTAAAGGCAATCATATCAGAGTACCCAGCGAGCGGTTTTGTTCTGCAGAGTCAGCCTAGAGTAGTTGACGGCCTCTTATCCTCTTATTAGGATACCCAGCGTCTTAGCCTTTGGTATTTAGTATCTATGCCGCACTATTGGCAAGCTCATCGCGGTGTTTTATATAGGTACTCAATAACCTATGTTTAAACAGCTCCAAAATTTGTTTTTTTTTAAACTGAGATGGACAACTGAACATGCTCTCCGAATCTCCTTCTATAAGTCAATTCTTTTAGTTGATTTGGTAAAGAATTGTATTGGTAACAACAATTATTGTATTGGTAACAACAATTATTGTATTGGTAGCAAAAATTGTTGTATTGGTAACAACAATTATTGTAATGGTAACAACAATTATTTATTTACTTCCCAGCTATAACAATATAAAATACAACACAACGCTATTATCGATATCATCGGATTTATGAAAGAATAGTACATTATGATACGAGGTTGGTAAGTAGGTTTTTACAAACGAGTTGACGTCTTGTAAGCCCAAGCCGGAGGCGAGGGTTTATAATCGGCAAGTTTGTAAAAACCTTACCAACTGTGTACCATACGACGTTTTTCAATACATTTGCGAGAAAATAGATACTTAAATAAAAAAAAAAAGTGAAACCATTTTTTTTTTTTTGACAATAAGAAATGTAATAACTAATATACATATATTAATATTGACTAACTAATTGTTGAAAATAAAATTTACATTTGAACAATAATTGTTGAAAGTTAATAGAAATTTAAAAAAAAACCTGTAAACAAATCGCACGGCGGCGTGCGGTAAAATCAACTTTCGAGGCATATGGAAAGAACTGTAAACAAAATCGCATGGCGTGCGGTAAAATCAACTTTCGAGGCATATGTACTGCCATCAAAAGTACACCTTTTCGAGCGTATTGAAAAGTATATTTAAAAACTTATTAATAACTGACACGCCAGTTAATATATACGTGGTGGCCAAGTTGGTTAAACCTTAGACTCAAAACACTTAGGTCCCTAGTTCAAACCGGTGTGTACATAAGTGATAAGTTTTTAATCTAAAAAAAAATACATTTGTTTAACAACACCACTATAGTGCCTCGGAGTGCTGTCTGTGCCAGTTTCACTATACCAACTTGTGAAACTGTTTATAGATGGGTTATTGAGTCTATCCACGAGTTAGCCACTTGTTCGGTGTAGACTCATACCATCGGCCGTAAGGCACCCGTGATGATATTAATATATACACCAGTTAATGCTGTGAATTGTGGATAAAACCTATAAACATAAAAGGTAAAGGCAAAAAAATGCTTAAGTATAATATTTCAGAAAAAAAAAAAAATCTTGGTTACATGATAATAACGAAAAGTCACGATTTCAGCTAAAGACATCATTTGCTATTCTAGTCTCGGAACGAACCTTGGCATCTTTTGTTATTTATTTTGAACAGTTACGCTAAGTAATATGCTTACAATTCCAACAAAATTTTACTTGGTAATTTCAAAATAATAATACTTGTACTCCTTTTTGAATATTTGATTGTTTTTCAATTTGTATAAATAACAAAAGTTTATTGTTATTAATGTGGTGTTTAATTTCAGTCTATTTTCAAAATAATTGAAATTAATTGTAATATTATTCAACGTAGTGTTGGATTAGTGGCCAGTCAGCAGAATTGGCCAATTCATGTTTTAATCGTGTTCTACTTATCTATATAGGCTATAGACGATTAAAGGCTTTATTTTGCAACGTTTCTATAAACCGAGGCTAAAATATCTGTTTTCGTTCTATCACATTCACAAAAGTGTGAAACCACGATTAGGCCAAACTTAATTTAGCGAAACGTTTCTAAATAAGCCAGTAACTAAACCAATGTTTTATTTTTATAATATTAGAGCACGGCATGTGACTTAGTATCTACCTGATGATAAGCAGTCCTACAAAATCCATGAATGTGGTCGATCAGTTTATTGTTGTCCAACAACATTTATCGCCCCCACTATGCCGACTAAACAATTTGCATTATACAAGTGCCCGTTTAGTAACCGCACCCTGAATGGTCTCCATTCAGGGTGCGGTTAAGAAACGGGCGCTACTTACTTATTACTTTTAGTCAGTAAAACCGAAACATGACTTCTGCCGGTTATTTAATGAAGGAGTTACGAAATGGGCGTCTAGAAAATCTAATTGATATTACAAAGTTTACTTTAATATAGTCACGCTGTTTTATCGTTAAATTAACTGCATGTTTTGTAACCTCACTCTGAGGACTACCTCTAAGATATTCGGCTAAACTTTTATTATATTTCTTGCTGAAGCGCTATTTATTTTTTACCGTACATTGTAGTCGTGACTAGACGAGTAACTATCAAGACGCGACTGTGTAATGTAATGCGACGTGGATGGTATTCGTAGTCTACATCAAACAAGTGGCTCGATTTTTAGTATAGACTGAATGTATTTATTTATTTATTTAAAATTCTTTATTGCACAAAATTGTACATAGGCGAGCTTAATGCCTTAGGCATTTTCTATCAGCTAACCTTTGAGAAAGTGAAACATGTTTAGGGTGCAGAACTTTTCAAAAAGGAAATAGATATAATCTTAACAATGATGCATAACAATACTTAAACTACTTAAATACTGTATATAATGTAATACATAAAAATACATACCATACCAAACAAAAATTGCCACGAGAATCTGCTTTAAGCGTTCAGATAATGAGTAGTGAGCAAGCGTTTAAACACCCCGATGGAAGGGGCTGATCTTATAGTCAGAGGAAGCAAATTCCACTGGCGAGCAGCTGACACCGTAAACGAATCTGAATATTTGGAAGAGACGTGTGACGGGATTTTTAGAAGGTTATTGTCAGAAGAACGGAGGGGACGGTCATGCGAATCACCAAGGAAAAGAAAACGAGTCTTAAGGTAACGGGAGTATTAGGGTTATATAGTATATTATATAGGAAGGACAGCAGATGTACTGATCTACGAGGCCGGATATTAAGCCACCTTAACTGTTTGCAGTATTCGGTAACATGATTAAATTTACCCAGGCCGAAGACAAAACGTATGCACATGTTATGTATGTGTTTTTTTTTTCATTTAAACTACGAGCCTCTACACCCTTGGTGGTAAGCGGCATGTAAAGTCCAAGAATAAAAGCCACAAACAGTCCGAATGAAATAATAAGACTGTTTGTGAACATCGCGACGAGCTAGCCACTTATTCGGTGTAGACTCATACCATCGGCTACGACGAGGTGGCATTAAAACCCCTCCGCCCGGGTACCCTGGAGCCGTCTAGGCGGTCTCGGGCGCCGTAAGGCACTCGTGATAATATGTATATATGTATGGTGGTCTCCACTATACCGGCTTGAGATGCCGATTCATGCGTAGAGCATTCCAATTTGAATTGTGAGCACTGTTCATGATATACACTGCTGTTTATAGTAATAAAACACGCTCAACGAAGCCGTCCCTGCGAAGCTGTAATGGCTCTAAGGTGTTGGCAGGGGCGTATTTAGGTTCAGTGTCACCCTGGGCCATTTATATCTGCCCCCCCCAATGTACTTATTTTTTACATTCAATAATAATATTTAAAATGTTAAATTTGTTTTTTTATTCGATCACTCGAAAATTTAAATAAAATTTGGCACAAAGATAGACGAAGACCGGATATAGTCAAATAGTTAGGTATTAAATGCGCGTTCTTTTTTTATTTATCTAGCGGGCAATGGGCCATACCAAATATGCCACTGGGTGTTTGTGAACTGTTGGTCGCCAATTATTCGACATGCACGTTTTTTTTATTTTTATGAATGGGGTCCATCATTACATTGTTTTTTAATAATATTGATTGCTCCCACTATGCCGACTAAATGATGCGGTTACGAAATGTGCAACGACAAAGACTTATTGCATTACGATTCTATTTTAATATCCTTGCTGCTTTATCGTCAAATCAATCGCCAGTTTCGTAACTGCCTCGACAAGATACGACGCCGTAGTCTCTGGAAAACCGGTGAATCCACAGACTAAAACTGAAACATGACTAGGTCACTTGACTGTGTTTGCATCTGTAGGCGGTGGTAACGAGACCGGTCGGTTGGCCTAGCGAAGTTAAATGTCCATTTCGGAGAATCAACAATAAATCGATGCAGTAGTCTCCGGAAAACCGGTGAACCCACAGACTAAAACCGACACATGACTAGGTCACTTTACGGTTTTAAAGTATATAATAAAATATGTAAACAATGCAAATTTATAGATAAAAAGTATTTTCCAAGCTAGTTGTTTCCTGGAGCAGTTGCCTTTCCGCAAACAAAACGAGAATGTAGCTAGCATCTGTCATAACATTATCGTCCGCTTTGCAATATTTTTCTCTGTCGAATGGAAACTCCTTGGCTACATCAAATAAAAGTTTCTTCATTCCGAGATTTTTTTGTTTGTTTGGAAAACTGACTGACTGGTTGACTTCTGAAATAGAAATATCAGAAGATATTTTTATGAAATGAAAAAGTCGTTCTGAGCTGTTATGTTAAATATGTATTTTAGCAACTTTTCAGGAACGGAATGAACTAGATTATGTTTTCTTTAAATTTAATTAGTTGTATCTGGAGGTCGTAGGTTCGATTCCCACCCATGGCAAAAAAAAATTAGTACATTTTTTCTATACAGTTTGTCATAGGCTGGGTGTTATAAAAAATATAATATAATATATGGTGTGTATAAAATATAATACGTATTATATCGTTGTTTCTGGTACACATACTAAAAGCTTAGGCTTAGTTTGTGACCAGAGCAATGTGTGTAAATTGTCCTACATATTATTATTATTAATTAGGACTTAAATTAAAAAAAAAAGTTATTGAAAATAGTCTGAACTACCAAAAATACAAGTTTAAAAAAAAGCAGTCAAGTATGCATATTGAAAGCTTACTTAGAATTCCGTAACAGAAGTTAATATTAAAGATTACGGGACAAAGTTGATTTCAGCTCCCCGACCTAGACCTGGGAAAATTCTAAAACTATATCCAGGCAACACTTAAATCAAAAGCTACTACGGCTTCTTTTAAAACCCTTCTTCACTCTTTTCTCCTCAACAATCAAAACTGTTAACATTTCTATTTTTTTTATTGTATGCGAATTTATTTAATTATGTATGTATATATTATATTTACTTATTTATGTATACTATTAAATGTTATAATACCAGTATGTATTGTTATATTACCTAATAATTTACTTATATATCCTTGTACTATATATTATTATTCTATATTGCATTAGTTAGCACTCTGCCTGTTATTGATCAATCTCCCAAAGGTTAGCTGGTAGATAATGCCTAAGGCATTAAGCTCGCCTATGTACAATAGTATTAAGCTTTTGTGCAATAAAGAATTTTTCATTCATTCATTCATTCAATGATATTTAATACCCAGCAGATGGTTTCTTTACCAGTCAGTAAATCATATAGGCAGTTCTCTAACTACTATATCTACTATAATTCCAAATTTCTACCTCAACTGGTTTTTAGACAGACTGAGATCCTACTGGACCTGGACTATACATACAATTTACCTATATGAAAATAATTTATTATATGTTTTATTTTAATATAAAAGAAAAAGTATTGATATAAATCATTTAAAGCTTTAAGTTCAATAATATTATATTCTTCCAAAATATCAGAGTTAATTTTTCACAGCCTGAATTTTTCTCTTAATCCAAAAAGCAAACGTCTTAAAAAGTAATATTTAAGGGTGTCCCAAGGGGTTGTATTAAGAGCTTCAGCCGTTCGTGAGGGTCATTTGCAATGTTTATCTTAGATATCCATTTATATCCCCCGGCGGTGGCGGCGAGACTTTTATTTAATTTCCAGTTTCGAGGATAAAAAGCTTTGTTACAAAATATTGTAGGATTATAGCAAGATAATAATATAAAAATTGTAGTGAGATTTAAGGTCAAGCGGGGTAATATTTTCCATACCTTTTCAGGATTACCAATAGTTACTTTAATATTCTAATACAGGGAAATATGTGTGAAATCTCCTTCACATTATTGTTATTAAGACAGCCTCCGTAGACTAGTGGTTGCGCCTTTGGCGTTGTATCCGGAGGTCGTGGGTTCGATTCCCACCCATGGCAAAAAATATTAGTACGTTTTTTTCTGTAGAGTTTGTCATGGTCTGGGTGTTTATAAAATATAATATGTATTATATCGTTGCTTCTGGTACACATAGTACAAGCCTAGAGCTTAGTTTGTGACCAGAGCAATATTTGTAATTTGTGCTACATATAAAAAAAAAAAAAAAAAAATTACTTTAGACTAATATCAAAGGCTCCCACAATGGCGAATAAATGATGCGGTTACGAAACTTAAAAGTAATCGAAACAAAAAAAAACAAACAGCCTAATTATTGCTGATAGTAGAACTTTCCATTGGTGATTTTTTTTTTAAATCGCATAAGTAGTTTGTAGTGTATCCGGAAAAACATTTATTTATTAAAGGATCACCATCAAGAGATACATTACATTGTAGGAGCAAGTTTTTCAGTTAGTAAGTATATACGAGTAAGTAAATCCAAATGTTTGTCTTTTACATACACATTTATTCTCTTTATTAGTATAGATAATAGGGAATATGGATGTTTTTTTTTTTTAATGTTATTACTAAATTGAGTAACTACATTAGACCCTAAAAACAAATAAAAACAAAACTTAAAGGGTATTAACACAAGTACAAACACAAAAATAAAAGGGTTTAAACTTTATCTGCCACTACCGCAGTAAAAAACGGTACATCACTAGCTGCCATTCTGTGACGTCATTCGTGCTCAAAAAGCATATTAGTTTGATGTTATTGCACCTCAAAACTTAGTCAAAAGGTTTGTTTATCACAAATTATCGTAATAAAGGACAACAAATACCCGAGAAAACAAGAAACTGTAGACTATAAAACACACATTGACATTTGTTTGTGCACGAATGACGTCACATATAGTGTTTGCTAATGTCGGGGCGTTAAGAAATGCGTTCCGTTTCTTTAAAAAAAAGATTTTTTTAATCGTATTTACAAAAAAATTTGCTAATCACAATAAAATAGATTACTGTAAATATGTTCAAAGACATAAAAGGAGCATTATATATCAAAATAATAATAATTGGTGTTACATGCATATTCCCTATTGCGTCTTCTCCTTCTATTTTACCATACGTTAATTTATTATTAATTGACTAGAAAAAAAGGCCATAAAAAAGGTCCACTGCGCTTCAATATTTTGTTTCCATGGGCTTCAAGGCCAGGTTGCAAAAGGTTAATTGTTTAACTTTGTTCTATCACAACAATTAACTGCTGATACACTGTAATAAAACCCTGCCTTAATTAAATACCTGTTAAGAATACTAATTGTTTTAGAAACTAAGCATTGTTCAGAGGGAGGGGTGAGCTGGACCCTTGGCTCAGTTGGTGCCGATTTCAAAAGTACACAATACACAATAGGAATAAAATAATAGTATTTTTTTTTCATGGCACATTTAGTAGTCTCCTGAAAGCCGGTTAACCCACTGTATGAAACCGAAACCTGACTATAGGTTACTTGACGGTTTTTGGTTTTGTATGGGCGGTGGTTAATTAAAACCTTGAAGTTATACAACGTGTAAAATACCCCGTGAAGCCGAAAGGAGGTAAATGGGACCTTATAACGAGTCCATTCACAATATTTAAGAACCGTAGTAACGCTGTATAACATACAAAAAAAAAAAAAAAAAATTTTTACTGATGTGCAAACCCTATTTCAGTAAAATTAAACAGACTTAAAATCCATGAATTAAGCTCCTGAAAATCGGTGAATCCACAGACTAAAACCGACACATGACTAGGTCACTTGACGCTTTTTGCATCTCTATGGGCAGTGGCGGTACATAAAAGAACTTGTGTAATTTTCAATAAAATAATTTAGTCTAATAGCATGAATAAATCTTACCGCGAATCGGTCTTCAGTTTATTGACTGCGCGCCGTTTCCGAAACGTTTCTCGGATGTCATTATTCGTGGCTGAGAAATTATAGTCATTTTTCACGGAGGCTCCAAACACGCCCGAAGATGGAAAATTCCGAAGAAAATCGAGGCGTTATGTGAAAGAATGTTATATTTTCTTTTAGTATTTACCTACTCGCAATACTTATTTGAAATACCTATTATTTTATAATTAATAGTATTTGAGAAAACTAGATTTTTATGATATAGTAAATGTTCCTTATTTCGTAGAACGATTGATAAACTTGTTGTTCACCAAAACAAAACTTCCTGATGAAACTTTCTATTATATATATGTATGTATCATCACGGGTGCCTTAAGGCGCCCGAGACCGCCTAGACGGCCCCAGGGTACCCAGCGGAGGGGTTTTTATCCCACCTCGTCGTAGCCGATGGTATGAGTCTACACCGAACAAGTGGCTAGCTCGTTGCGATGGTTTGAATAGACTCAATAATCCATCTATAAATAGTTTCACAAGTTGGTATAACTTTATAAGTTATATTATGTAAGTTTATAAATTGAAACTTTCTAATTTAAAAAAAACATAGCATCTCTATATTTATTTTTAACATTATTTTAACGATAAAATTTGCTTTATAACCAGTAACTTCACTATCAAAATACGTAAGCGTAACGTAAAACAGCTAATATTTTACTAACCAAATTCAATAAAATGAACCCAAATACATGCTAATCTACTAACAAAGCGGGGTTCGATAGTAAACATTTAACTAAAGGCTGTAACCGCTGCTTTAGGGTTCTCTAAGTCAATTTAATAAAGGCTTGAGTCAGTACGAGGTACCACAGAGATTGCGTCAGAAGGAGAAGTTATTACAGCCATGTAGGTACTACGATTAATCAATCTTAATCCGCTATGGAACGCAGTACTTAAGTTAGACCACGGTTTTTTTGCAAATAAATTGCGATGCGGAATGAAAAATTGCATGATAGTTGGAAAAACATAAAAACATTTGATTCCATTAACAAATACATTTTCATCATTATGTAATACACGATTACATACATATAAATTCATACTATCTCATTCTCCAACACAGGAGTCACAGGGGGCCTAAATATAAAACTCTCAACTGTTAGTTCAGAGTTTCACATTTACTTTTTATTGATTAATAAAGGTCCCTGGTTCGAATCCCGGTGTGTACCAATAAGTTTTTAATTAAAAAAATTATGTACATTTATTTGACAACACCACTATAGTGCCTCGGAGAGCACGTTAAGTTGTCGATCCCGGTCTCACTATACCAACTTGTGAAACTGTTTATAGATGGGTTATTGAGTCTATTCAAAACATCGCGACGAGCTAGCCACTTGTTGGGTGTAGACTCATACCATCGGCTACGACGAGGTGGGATTAAAACCCCTCGGCTGGGTACCCTGGAGCCGTCTAGGCAGTCTCGGGCGCTGTAAGGTACCCGTGATGATATGTATGTATGATTAATAAAGTATAGGTAATAATAATAATTATTTCTACAATGCCTAGCTTCTTAGCATAATAGAGAATTCGCGTTGTAACCACATAATATGCTCAGCTCTATTTTACCCTGTTCATAGAGATCTCTGACTATTATCAATAAACTTATGTATGTATATATGTATCATCACGGGTGCCTTACGGCGCCCGAGACCGCCTAGACGGCCCCAGGGTACCCAGCGGAGGGGTTTTAATCCCACCTCGTCGTAGCCGATGGTATGAGTCTACACCGAACAAGTGGCTAGCTCGTTGCGATGTTTTGAATAGACTCAATAACCCATCTATAAACAGTTTCACAAGTTGGTATAGTGAAACCGGGACCGACAGCTTAACGTGCTCTCCGAGGCACTATAGTGGTGTTGTCAAACAAATGTACATACATTTTTAATTTAAAAACTCATTGGTACACACCGGGATTCGAACCAGGGACCTAAGTGTTTTTAAGTCCAAGGTCTAACCAACTAGGCCACCACGTATACAATAATCAATAAACTTGTACCTAAAAATGTCACGCGCGATAACTAAGTCGCTGCATTCAAACTATCTACTTATTTAAATCTCTGGTGATTACCATTTCAATTATTTCGCCTTAACCGTTGTAGCACCACATAGATAGTTTATGTGCCAAGTTTCTGGCAATCGTAGCATTGCTCCAAATTAATGGTGAAACTGTAGCTTTAACTTAGAATATAATATGTCAAACATATATGATATATATTTCCCTCTGGCTAAACTAGGTACTAGGTTTATTGTACTGATACTAAATTAGAAATATTTATACTAAAACATATTATGGGCTAACTAAGGCCGTTTAAGCTGTCGCGCTGCAAGGCACCCGTCATGATGGTACGTATGTATATTATATGTGTACAGCCAATAACACCAGGGGGTTTATTCAACTAAATTAATCGAATATCAATCGAATAATAAAGAAAGATTTTGTATGAAAATAAATTTTCACTTTGATGTTAAATTAATTTAAAAGAATAGGGCCCAAGCAAGCAGACATGGTGGAATCAACCAATTGAAGCAAGCATCATTACTACTATTAGTTGAGAACGTTCTTGGACGTTACATTGCCACTTACCATCAGGTGGATGAAGGGTAACCATGATGCCCTGCTCTTTAAAAAAAACATAGGCTGTACGGATTTTGTTTACGATTTAGTGATCATTGACTCATTTCATTGAAGTATTGTTTTTGGATGATGCTATTCTATATGAAGATGAAAAAAAATCAATACCTACGAGTATTTTGGAAGATAACATTTGGATAAAATAAGAAAAAAAAGAACTGTGTGCTCAAGCAATAAAAATCCTAAATATCATTGATACATTAAAATAAATATTTTTAACAATATTTTGCTGAAACTTTTCACTGGCATTAAACTTAATTTATGCCCAGAAAGTTCACGTAAATTGTTTTAAGTTAAACGATTAAACACTCGGTTCAGTTGGGACAGATAAATTTCAGAGCACTGAAAAAGTTTTGTTATAATTAACTAAAAGTTTTATGACGTAGGGTGTATTGAAATATACAAATTTAGGGTGCATAGCCTCTGAACTTTTAATTATTATCAGTGGTATCTATTCGGTTTACGGAAACCGTGTAAAGTCAATTGTGGTCTTTAATCTAAGGTTATTTATTTTCAAAATATTTTTATTCAAAAAAATAAACTATTATATATAAACAAAAACTTATTAATAATTTTAAAACTAAATAAGATAAAATATTTCATTTAAGTCTTCCGATGCTGCGCACGTGCCCAAAATACTCATACTATTCCCCCTCTGAATTTCCAACGATATTCGTTGGATAAAATAGGACTTAGCACGTTGATCTCCAGATGCATCAATTAAAAGTTTTCCTAGATTTTTTCTAAATGTTTTTGCATCTGGCCCATGGCCCTAAAGTCTCCACCGCAAACGCTAGAAATTCATAAGAGGAACAGTGTGTAGCGTATTTCTGTTTTTTTTTTATTTTGAGCTAGTAATGCTGCAGCACCGGAAGACGTAGAGGTGACGTGGACGTAACTGGGGGCAAGGGTATCTACACAAGTGGCGTCCCATATTAATGCTCGGCCTCTCTGCCATGGGACTATGGTCATGCCATCCGGTCTTTTTCCATCATCACAATCTAACCCCGCAGGCTCGAGAGTGCTGGATTATTTATTTAAATATTTAATAGAAAAAATGTACATTACAGAATTATGTAACTAATACAATTATTTAAATTATAATGGCTCCAAGTACCTCACTCAGGACAACTCGTTTGGTCTCTCAGATGGAGCAAATATATCAAACTCCTTACAGTTCTGCACGATTTCATTTCGAAAACAGATTGCGCGGGGAATTGGTGCACTTTGTAAGAGATGAGTGCGATCACTCACCTCTGCAAACAGTGTATGGCCGCGCGCGCGCAGGTACTTTGTACAACCAGGGTTTTTTTTTGTAATATAATAGTCTGTTATGGATTGACAAACTTATATATTTTGTGACAACCCTGTTTATTTAAATATTTTACTGATTTTTTTTCTACTAAGCATATACTTTAGTTGAACTTCAGAAAGGTTTAGTGCAATACCTTGCTGAAGGTATTCCACTAAACGATCTATTTCAATCACCAGAAATAAATAAATCGATAGTTTACAGGGGGTTGTTGAACGGTGATAATCTTCAGGGAGGGTGCAGTCTAATCAATATTTCATGGCCGGAGAGGGTGAAGACGTTGCAGGTGTGGAATAACCCACGCTATTATTTATTGACGCTATTTGCTTCCAATGCGCAAGAATTCTTCATGTTACGTATTTTTTACAGCTAAATGTCAATATATTTTGGTGGGAGGACTAGTTTCATTACCTGAACCACCCATAAAGATTACAAGTAATTCGGTTATGATTTAAGTCCATGGGTTCACCAGTTTTCTGCATCAATTTTTTGTCGAGTAGTCTTCTGTTAGGGTGCGATGCGGCCGCGACGATGTAAATTCGTCTTTGTCGGCGCCAGTTTCATAATCAAATCATTAAGCCAGCATTAATCATTAAGCAAAACTACTACTGGTAAAAAATGCCTATGAACCTACAATGTTTTTTGCAATAAAGAATTTTAAATTAAATAAATAAATAGTGGGACCTATCAATGGGATTAAACAACGAATTGATCGCTTTTATTCATAGACTTTGTAGGTCTGCTTACAACCAGGTAGATGCAAAGCTACATGCCGTTCTCCAAGAAAAAAAATGGTTTAAATTAAATGTTATTAAGTATTTTATGAAATATACATACCTACACTGATTATAAATAAATATGTATATATATAATAATTTAGGTCTATTAATCTTTGACAGTAAAGTAGGTTTACAGGGCTTTCACAATATCAACGTTTCCCTTCACTAGGTTCAGTTACCTCTATACCCCCTCACAGGACGTCTGCGTAGGCGTCCTATGCAAGTTCCGACGGCCGATCGCTGGAATTCCTCTTACACCGACTTCCGTTGTATAAAGTTTCATATTTCACTGTTTAAACTACAATGTATCGGACTCAATAGGTACCTACTATTTATATTTAAGACCTTAAAAAAACTTATCGAGTCCTTTAAGAACACTTTAGATACAATAGGTTATGTCTCTTTTAAGTATATTCATTTTTGTTGTTAAAAAAGAGATAACACAACACCTAAAGTGTTCCGTAAGGCCTCAATATTTTTTTAAGAATACCGGTGTTAGACTGTACTATGTCTTCCAGAAATAACTATATTATAAGTACGTTTTTAATATTAAAACCCAGACAGATTTTCAGAAAAGTTAATATCTCGGTAACGTAAGGAGCCACCAGACTTGAAATTTGGTACACATCACATCTTTTAAAATTTTATTAAAAAGTGGAGAGAGGTTGGAATATATATGTAGAGGTGGTTTTCCATATTAATCTACTGTAAGGACGAGTATTATAAAATGAAAATTCAAAATAAACGTTTAAATATTGTTATTCACATTTTTTATTTAGATTTTAAAAGGAAAATGAGGGCCGAGGGTATACATTTTTTATTTATTTTACTGTATCATCACGGCTGCCTTATAATTCCCGTAACCGCCTGAGGGTAACCAGCGGATGGGCTTTGTTCCCATCTTATCGATACCGATGGTATTCTAAATTTAAACCGAACAAGTGGCGAGCTTGTCACGATGTTTGTATACACTAAGTAAAATACAATAAATATATAAATAAAGAATGTCATAAATATACTTTAGTTAAAGTTATAAGTAATAAAATAATGATACGTGCTAGTGCTTTTTTTTTTTTTATATTATCACCGAAAATAACAACAAAATTATCTTGATATAGTTGTGTTATGGACGTATTCATCCTATAAGCAATAGTACTCCTCTAGACTGGCAGAGTGTTCTGAAAACGCCCGCGGCATTGCCCCTTTGACTTTCTAGGCTTACTTTTTGAAGAAAGAAAGCTCCGGCGCGCGGTTCTCCTATATTTTCCTTTAAGATTTTAGAAATATATTGTCAAAAATGTTTACCGGGCACCACATGCCAAAACTTTCCACTGCAATCCTAGAAATTCAAAGGAGCTCAAAACACTTGGCCCGCTTTAGGTTTTCAATCTGGGGGCCTGCACGTGTGATATATGTTTTACAATTTGAAAGTATTTTTATATAAATAATTAGTTACCTGTCCCGGCTTTTCACGGGTTTAAAATGTTGTCTCACTCTGCACTCATTCAATTTTTTATATGTGGATATTTTAATCTATTTTTTTAACTTTTCCATACGCGGACGTTTTGGGTTTCATGAAAATTTTATCATAGGTTTTCAAACGCATAGAGTATAAACGTTTATTTATTTTATTTAAAATACTTTATTGCACAAAATTACAAAATAAAATTGTACATAGGCGAACTTAATGCCTTAGGCATTGAACTTGATTTTTATTTATAGAAAAGATGGAATATAGGAGGAAAAACTGATCGATTAATATAATTGAACAGATGTCGACCACTGAGAGTTGAATATTACAGTACTAATAAAAAAAGCTATTAAAAAAAGGGGGTTCGTAGTAGAGAATAGGGTGAAAATTAAGGGTTTTTTGAATGCCAAATCTAAAAAAAAAATATCAAAAAAAAACTTGCGTTCACCCTTATAAGTGTAAACCTACCGCATTACGCATAAAAAACATATAAATCGCTCAGGTCATTTCGGAGGAGTTTGGTTACAAACACCGTGACACGATAATTAAACTAAACTTAATGTTCTGATGTCCCGAAGGTTTGACTGTCAGATAATGCCCAACGGCATTAAGTCCGCCTTTGTATTATGCAATAAAATTTGATAAATAAATAAAATAATAGGTATGAGGGCCAAAGACGGGTCTACAAAAGCAAAAGTATAATTTTCTCAAATAACCACCAAATAAGAGTAAATACTTAAGGCTTCCTTAGTATTTGGTAACAATCCACATAGCAAATAACATGTGTTGTCATGGCAACAAACGAGTTGGGGTTTAACATTACATTCGCAATTTCCTGTTACACGGGGGTTAAGAGGCGGATGTACACATCTGTATCCGTATTCAGGATCAATGAGAGTCTGAAGAATGAAGGATTTAGTATTGAATATGGATTCGAAGCTGAAGGGGTGATTTAAGTATAGCTTTTGTTTGTACTACAGAAATATCTTATTTTTTTGTCAAAAATATGTTTTTACTTCTTATTACCCTTTTTTAACTTTAGATAAAATATATAAATTAAAATATCTAATTGTATTCTTACTAGTTGCTAAATGAAGTTTTTTTTTTAATTTTATTTATGGCAAAGACTAATACACTAAATTATTACTAAGATTTAAATCACTGTTACTGATATGTCGCTTCAAATATTTGGAATTATATTTTATAGCTTAAATTTATATATTTACCCTTGTATACTTGGTGACAAGATTATTTGTTGAGTTTAATATAAAAAATTAAGTACGTTTGTATGTCAACACCACTATTAATTATGCCTCGAATAGCACGTTAAACTGTCTGTTCCAGTCACAATTTCACTATACCAACTTTATTGAAACAAACAATTTTATTACGTTGTGTCATTTTCTACAAAAATAACAACCTTTTTTTGTAATGGCGCACGGCGTGTAAATTTGTATCTATCTGATGTTAAGCAGACCTGCAAAGTGCATAAATGGGGACGATCAATACATTGTTTTTTAATATTATTAATTGCTCCCACTATGCCGGCTAAATGAAGCGGTTACGAAATGGGCGGTGACATGGACGTATTTGCATTACAAGTTTATTTTAATATATCCTCGCTGCTTTATCGTCAAATAAATTGCCCGTTTCGTAACTCACCATGGAAGGCGACTACTCTCTTCAAAATAAATCGTTGCATTAATCTCCGGAAAACCGGTGAGCCCACAGACTAAAACCGAAATATGACTAGGTCATTTAACGGTTTTACATCTGTATGGGCGGTGTTAGTTATAGATAGATATATAGCGGTTTTAAGTTAGGTATAGAGGCCTTCATGCCACCTATAAGAACCTATTGAAACGCAACCTAAAACGATATTTAAAAAAAAGTACTGTTCAAAAAGTAGTAGGTATAAAATAAATTGTAAGAAAATTAGAAATCGATATATTCCAAATTGAAACGATAATAAATTTACGAAAACTCTCGAACCTCAATTGAGCAAGACATCAAAATATCGTTCCATAAATATTATTGCGAATCGAGAAGCGATGTGCGTCAACGTCACAAAAAAAAACTCGCAAACGTTACCCAGACGCAGTGTCGATTGATCCCGTAACGCTCCGGTATCTGATGGAAATAGACGTTAATTAAGAGGTTTTTAGAGTTAGGTACTACTTAGTTATAAAAGTACTTCTTTTAATCTCGGTAACTTGTTAAAACATTTTTGGGGATTTTATTTTATTTAAAATTCTTTATTGCACAAAATTGTTCATAGGCGAGCTAGCCTTAGGCATTTTCTACCAGCTATCCTTTATGGTTTGTTATTTGTGGTTTCATACGTGGTGGTGGTTTTATACGTGGTGGCCGAGTTGGTTAGGCCTTGGACTTAAAAACAACGAGTTTTTAATAAAAAAAAATATGTACATTTGTTTGACAACACCACTATAGTGCCTCGGAGAGCAGGTTAAGCTGTCGGACCCGGTTTCACTATACCAACGTGTGAAACTGTTTATAGATGGGTAGACTCAATACTATTCAAAAACATTGCGACGAGCTAGCCACTTGTTGGGTGTACACTCATATCATCGGCTACGACGAGGTGGGAATAAAACCCCTCCGCTGGGTACCCGGGCGCCGTAAGGCACCCGTGATGATATGTATGTATGTATATGTAACCTTTAAAAGAGTGAAATATGCTTAGGTTGCAGAACTGTTTTGAAAAAATAAATAGATATAATATTTTAATGATGCATAACAATACTTAAACTGCTTAAATACGGTATATAATATAATACACGCAATATATAAAGATACATGCCCATACCAAACAAAATTACCACGAGGATATAGTTTAAGTATTTTTATAATGAGTTGTGAGCAAGCGCTGATCTTATAGTCAGAGGAAGCAAATTCCACTGGCGAGCAGCTGACACCGTAAACGAATCTGAATATTTGATAAAGATATGTGACGGGATTTTCAGAAGGTTATTGACAGAAGAACGGAGGGGACGGTCATGCGAATCACCAAGAAAAAGAACACGAGTCTTAAGGTAGAAGGAGTATTAGGGTTATATAGTATATTATGTAAAAAAGGACAGCAGATGATCTACGAGACTGGATATTTAGGCACCTTATCTGATTCCATTGAATATAACGAAAGGTTATTTATAGTAAGCAGACATACAAAGTCCATGAACATGGTCGACAACACCTTATTGTTTAAATATCTTGATCAAAATACGGGATGAAATATTAAGATAGGACATGAAATATTAAGATATGGCCAAACCGTTATTGCTACAAGAAAACTTATATATCGACTTATATTCACTGATTTTGGAAAATAAAAATATTTTAATACAGTCGTCAAGAAAAATGGCATTTATTAATATAGGAATTTCATCAAATTTGATTACGGTCTTGAGATCATCTACGGCCGCGAGTTTACCGTTTTCCGGAGACTCCTGCATCGATTTATTGTCCAACGGGTAGTCTCTTTCATGGTGCGGTTACACGATTTGACAACAAAGTCACATGCCGTGCTCCAACAAAATGAAAAAATAAAAGGTATTTTTTTATAACGTTATTAACATTTCTTTGAAATTCTAATATCGATTGGAATATAATTACAGCGTTACGACGAACAAAGTACTAAACAACATAAAAGAACTGAATCCCCTTTCAATGAAACATCCAAATTGTTTTCCGATAAAGGCACGAGCTAATCCCCTAAGCTTCCGATTTAGGTGTTTTTTTTTTAATTTCCTCGTTCATAAGCCTTGTTTTGTATTCTGAGCGACGACACTTTACGTGGCCATAATTTTGATAAAAATGATTTATTATCGATCAATATGTATAGGCGTCATCAGTCTTTATGAAAATTTTACTATGGTTACGAGCTACAGTATAAAAAAAAAACTTATTTTATCCTTATGCAGAAAAAAAATGCATATTACCTACTGGTGATATAAAAGTCACGTAAAAATCGCACCCCTTTTACAATAATATAAAACTATAAATAAAAAAATAGTTAAACCTCGTTTGTTGTCGATTTTGCGCACTATATCCTAAGTACCTACTAAGGCTATATTCAATTAATATATAATTTGATATGTGCCTTAAACGCCATAGTACATTGCTTGTTTCATTACAATATCAAAACAATGCGATAATAGAAAACATTTTATGTACGATATTCGATGGCATTTTGAGCGAAAATAACAACCAAATCGAACCACACAGTAAAAATACCAACAAAATTTTGCTAATTAAATTCGTACCAAGTAATAAATTTCGCTTCAAAATAATTACACATCGGGAAAAGTGTAAACATTCATTATTTGCGCCAACAGGGAAACGATTCAAAATTGATATTCTGTTTTGTCGTAATGCAAACATTGTATTCCTGAAATTTCCATTCAGATCCTGAACAAATAAGTCACTTTCATGTATTTGAAATTATAGACATTCACGATCTACTAAAATACTGGATGTTTTTTCTTACAGTGGAAAAAAAAGGGATGAGTAAATAAAAAAAAGATGCCCGAAAAATAAATAACAAATACTATTATTATTTTCTTCTTATCAAGCAAATAAAATACCTTTAGACACGTGACGATAAAAGTTGAAGTTATTTGTACAAAAGTAATTTTATGTTAAGTACTTCCCTATGTTTTATCTCAGTGTTATAAGTACAATTTCTGATGTGAGTAAGCAGCGTGACTATCAAACGGAAACTATATGTAATTCACAATGCATTGAACTATTATTGATTTAGCTCGTCTTAAAGCCTCTATAACACCTGAGTCTGGGTTATGGCTGGATGCACTCCCTTCTCCTTCACTGGGTACATTTCTAGATGACCAGTCGTTAAGAATAGCTATGGCATTACGGTTAGGCGCGAACATCTGCCAACCTCACCAATGTGAATGCGGAGTGCAAGTCTTAACGAACGGCCATCATGGATTAAGTTGCAGTAGAAGTGCTGGGAGATTGCCTCGACACCATAACCTTAATGACATTGTTCGCCGTGCTCTGACTTCGGCAAACGTCCCCTGTATTATTGAGCCCCGTGGGTTAAGTAGAATAGATGGAAAACGCCCAGATGGGTTAACGCTTGTGCCGTGGCAGAGAGGGCGAAGCCTTATCTGGGACGTCACTTGTGTTGATACATTTGCGGCATCACATCTTCAAGCCTGTGTAGGCTCAGCAGGGGCGGCTGCTGAGGCCGCAGCCAAGGCGAAACATACAAAATATCAAAATTTAAAATCTGATTATTTATTTGTTCCATTTGCTGTGGAGACAACTGGGGTTTGGGGCTCTGAAGCCAAGGAATTCAGCAAAAAACTATGTGCTCTTCTAAATGAGATCACTGGAGATTCCCGGTCCGGATATTTCTTTAAACAAAGGATATCACTGGCAGTACAAAGAGGTAATGCTGCCAGTGTTATGGGAACCTTCGGGCCGGGACAGAGTCGGGACATAGTGGATATTAATTTTTTTTTTATTTTAAGTTACATTTAATCTTTTTTTATTTTTTTATTAAATGATAAATTGAAATTTTTACATGTGTTTTTATTTTAATCAATTTTTATCTTTAACTATTAATATAAGAAATACTACATAAAATTGTTATGATTCAACATTTTTTTTTCTTATCAAATTGGTATACTTTTACAAATAAAAAATAATGTAAACATTTATAGTAATGTCATAAAACCTAAAAAAAGAAAATTTGAGAGCTATTGTCAGTATTTATTTCTATCGAACAAACTATATTATTTTGCGTTTTTGACACAACAGTTATATCACTAATATCCTTAATATTAAGATTTTTTTTTCTGTTCGTCTAAAAGGTCATTTTCATAAAAAATACTGAATTATCGACACAATTTCTAAACTCACCTCGCCTTAATGATTTGGATGGGCGACACTAAAAGGAAAAAATGAGTGGTTCATTATTTTCATCATACAATATAAAACAAATTCTGCTGTGAAAAAAAACACCCAGTATATATTGAACGTAGTTGCGTAGTTTGTTCAAGTTTAAATATGGATTAGTGTACATCAAGGGTGCCTTATGGTGCCAGAGACCGTCTATACGGCCTCAGGGTACCTAGCGGTGGAATTCCGATGGTATCCGAAGTTAACACCGAATAAGTAGCAAGTTCGTTACGGTGTTTGCATAGACTCAATGACCCATCTATAAACGGATTCACAAGTTGGTATTTAAAAACGACAGCTTAACAAGGGTATTTGATAAGGAAATAACTATCTGATGATATTTACGCATGATGGTATGTTATAATTCAATAATAATACATTTCTGTATTATTATTGAATGTAGGCTTCGGCCCGCCACGAAGCCTACATTTGGAGTCATAACTAAAGGAAATGTAATTTATTTCATTTTTCTTTATGTTTTGGACGAAACGTGACTGGACTGTAAGTTATATGAATTCTTTTTTTCTGAATAACTGGACTAATGATATTATTATTATGTTTGTGAAAAGTTTTTGCGTCGAGCAGAGCTTTTCATTTTCTATGCATACATTTTCTTTTGGATGTGAAACTTTCTATTTTTCTTTTTTTAAGTTTTTTTTTTCTTGCATAAGATTTCTTTTTACCAGTTACATTTCGCAGTTCGTGTATATCTAGATTATAAGTGATCTATTATATGAACTATATTTTATTTGAATATAAAGAGATGTCTATAACACACAATGTAAAAATTAATAACTAATTATAAATAATAACTATAAAATAATTAAAAACAAAATTAAAATTAAAAATACTTACCTATAAATTAAAATATTCTTCCAAATCACTGTCTGTTAGTGGCATGGTACTCAATATGCTGGCAGCATTTCCTCTTTGAATTATTATACTAAATTTTTGTATGAAATAGCTGCCAGCTTTATTGTTTCCCGAAACATCGACGAGCCTAGGGGCAATTTCCTTATAAAAGGCTTTTGCCTCAGACCCCCACGGACCCATCGTCTCTACAGCATCCGCCGAAAATATATAATCTTTAATAATTGATTGATATTTTCGACGCTTGCTTAGTTGCGCCTGTTCCGTCGCAGCCCCTGCTTTCACTGAGGTACCTTGGAGATGGGAGGGAGCCAATGTATCACAACAAGTAAAATCCCATACAAGAGACTGTCCCAAACTCCAAGGTACCAAAGTCATCCCGTCTGGTCGCTTGCCATCGTCTCGACTTAAGCCGTTGGGTTCTAAAATAGACGGAATCGAGACCATGGCAAGCGTCCTACGGATAAGATCATTACAGGCACTGTGACGGAAAAATCGGCCAGCACTTCTAGAACACGAGAGTCCGTGGTGACCCAACTCGCCGACATCTTTACCACACAGACAGCGAAGAGGTTCGCACACCTTTAATCCCAAGCGTAGGCAAACGGATCTTCTTATTTTATTGGCCAATAAATATTTTGACTGACTCTGTGGTCTGGTGGTTGCGCCTTTGGCGTTGTATCCGGAGGTCGTGGGTTCGATTCCTACCCATGGCGGAGGTGTTCCACTCCGCGCTTTAGGTATGAAGCTACAAGTAGCCGGCCGTACCCACGGATGGGTTTTATTTTTGAGGGCTGCCCCGCACCGGCCGAGTCGCACGTTTATATGATACTCACGCGCCTCGTCGCGATATTTAATATTAACTAAAATGAGGTCTCAAGATTATTGTGCCACGTCGTCACAAAAGTGAAGAACTACGCTATAGAAAGAGAGGCAACTTTAGGTGAATATAAATGTAGGCCATTAGCGCTGTGCGATCTGAACTGAGCTTTATTGTGTCGGTGCAAGAGTCGCTATTTATTTAATTGATCTTTCGGAGTGGAGTTTCTGTACTTGTACTATTATTTCTTGTGTGCCCATGGCAAAAAAATATTAGTACATTTTTCTTTACAGTTTGCCATGGTCTGGGTGTTTATAAAATACAAGCTTAACTTAGTTTATGATTAGGGCTTTATGCATGATATATGTGTAAAATATATCATACATTATTATTAATATTATTTTTTATTTAAGTAGATAATAACATTTGTAACTATTATTATACTATTATTTTTTATTTTATAACTTGTTTATGCAAATTTATTTAAAAAATGTGCAATTGTGCGTCGTTTTTTTAATTTCCAAAAATTTGATAAAATGTAACGGTATTAAGCACGTTGGTATATCATCATAGGGCCACCAGTTTTCAGGAGACTACTGTACTGTATTTATTTTTGTTCAAAATACAGTTAAAAACTCATTGGTACACACCGGGATCCGAACCAGGGACCTAAGTATTTTTATGCCCAAGGTCTAACCACGTATGAGTTTTTAATTAAAAAAAGTATGTACATTTGTTTGACAACACCACTATAGTGCCTCGGAGAGCACGTTAAGCTGTCGGTCCCGGTTTCACTATACCAACTTGTTAAACTGTTTATAGATGGGTTATTGAGTCTATTCAAAAAACATCGCGACGAGCTAGCCACTTGTTGGGTGTAGACTCATACCATCGGCTACGACGAGGTGGGATTAAAAACCCCTCCGCTGGGTACCCTAGGGCCGTAAGGCACCCGTAATGATATGTATGTAGGTATGTATGTGTAAAGTACAGTTTATATATGTCGCCACGCATTTCGTAAGCAAAATACGATCAATGCTATAACAACACACTATTAATCGACTCCATACATGGACTTAGTAGGTCTGCTTACCATCATATCCATTTAGATTCAAAGTCACATGCTTTAGTAATTTATTACTACAGCAGGTGTTTAGTTAATCGTAAAATGAAACCAAAATAAAGTAGCTATGTGTTTTTTTTAATTATTTTGATTGTAATATATTATAATATAATTTTGTTATGTAATTTCCATTATACGAGTATGTATGAGTATGCAAAACGTAGATATCAAGATGCATCTATAAAATGCCGAGCTGCCATTGTTCTGTGGCAACAGAGAAAATATTTTCCTCCGTCGCTTTTATGTCACAGAGATAACAGGTACACTGGACATCTGTAACGTTTTACATTGACTAAAGCTTATTTTCTAAAGAAATTTAATTAAGTTATCTATTTATGTCGTTTGAGTTTATTTAGTTGAGAAATCTCGTAAAACTCTAAACAAGCTGTGAGATTTTAATTCTTCATACGGGATGCAAATTAGTTTAATGCAACGAAAAACGCCCAGTCATAGGGTTTTGGAAGTTGATCGCCTCCGTGGTTATATCCGGAGGTGGTAAGTTCGATTTCCAATCATGGCAAAAAAATTGTACGTTTTCCTACTCAGTTTGCAATGGTCTGGGTGTTTATTAAAATTAATAATAATATGTAAGACAAATTACACATATTGCTCTGGTCACAAGCATATATTCTGTCTTCAGAAATAATATTATTATTTATGAAGAAACATACTACCACCAAAATGTTCGATTTTGATAAATATTCAATTTTGATATATCTGTGGGCATGAATTTTTTGACAGGTGATAACTTGCAAGTCAGTTAAGAGTTTGATTGAAAAATGGTAAATTAATTCTTAGAGTTGGTATAATTATTTCTTATTATGAAAAGCGTTAATGTTCCGCAAGTGAGTTTTGTGCGGCCTATTCGAAATACCATCAAAATTGTGTAGAGTTTCGTTCGCTTTGTAAAATGGCGCCTACAAATAGTGATTCAGATTTGTCGCGTTGATGGTGACATTGTGTCTGAATAGAAATTGTTATACAGTGGCATTTGTAGTGGTTGAAGACATCGGAGTTATTGCATCCCTTGAGTACCCAGGGACCCCGTCCAGAAGCTAACCACAAGCCATTCGGTAAGTTTTGATTTTAAGTTTAGCGGTGCGAAACTCACCCGTGTGAGAATCTTGGACGAGATTAGTTCCCGGCTTCTCGCACACGTATTAACGTTACGTTAATCAAAACTGGGATGGGTGACTTCTATATATACAATGAGGCTATACCTTTATATACACCGCAACAAGATCGGCACTTGTTAAGTGTTACCTTCGAATACCATATCGGCGAAATAAGGACGGGTACCCCTCCGCTGGGTACCCTGAGGCAGTTTAAACAGTTCTCGGGAGTTAAAAAGGCACCCGTGATAGTATTTGTTTTTTTAAGTGAGTGGAAGGTGTCAACAACTTCGAACTGAATTTTTTACCACTCCTAATATAGATACAAAAACCTTCGAGTGACTTAATCAGGTTTTGGTTTCAGTTTGCGGTTCGTCGGTTTTCAGGTGCCTACTGAGGTTAGATAGAGTGTAAAGTAAAATTGGGACCGATAGCTTAATGTGTCTACTTTTAAGTAATAGATGTGTAATAGTAATAGATAATTCTGTATATTTTTTACTATCAATCCTAAGGCATTAAGCTCGCCTATATACATTTTATGAGAAAAAAGAATTTAAATAGATGAATCAACGCTTTTAAATAAATAAAAATACTTTAGGCTACGATTAATAAGAAAAGAAAATTAAATTCTTGGAAAAATAAAGTTTCTATTTCATAAAAAATATGAATAGGCCGTTACACTATAGGCATTGTATTTCGTGACTTGAAAATATGATCGATACCTAAGCTTTATTTTCACGTTCAGAAAAAGTAGGTTAACGATTCTACCGACCCTCAAAACTCACGAAAACTAACATCTAAGTTTATTTCTTAGGGCTAATGTTAGAAATAGCATGTTTGTCTTACTTAAACCTTTTTATTAAAAGATTTGATTTAACTGATTGATTTTTTTTTTTAAATCTTTTATGAAGCACGACCTGATAGTAAATAGTCATACAAAGTCCTTGGATAAGGACGGCCAATACAATGTTGTTTAAGACCATTGTTTGTTTCTGCTACGCCGGCTAATTGACGCTGTTACGAAATGGGCATTAAATAAGAACAATTCGTAATGCAATTCGTCTTTGTCGCCGCCCATTTCGTAAACGCATCATTTAGCCGGCATAGAGGGAGCGATCAATGCTGTTTAAGAACAATTATTGATCCATCCTATTTATGGACTTTGTAGGTCTGCTCACCACCAGGTAGATACAAAGTTACATTCCGTGCTTCAATAAAAAAAATAAAAAAAAACTCGTAATAAGCATAATACATTTTCTCACTGTTACTGTAACCGCCTGTTTCGTAACCGCACCTTACTACCACCTCGACAAAGAATCGATGCAGTATTTTTTAGTGATTTGGGGCCTATAAATCGCAAACTTATAAAGTCCATGAATTTATATGACCACACAAGTAGATCTAATAATAATATAATAGTTCGCCCTAACATAAAAAATAATGCAATTTTAAGTATTGTTATGCATCATTAATGATATTACATCTATTTTGACTCTCTTAAAAGTTAACCGGTAGCACATTGGGTATGCACATTAAGCCCGATTATGTAATAAAATGTATGTAAATTTGTTTAACAACACCACTATAGTGCCTCGGACGACGCACGAGCACGTTCGGTCCTAGTAACTTGTGAATATTGACGGGTTATTCAGTCTATCCAAATATCGCGACGAGCTAGCCACTTGTTCGATGTAGACTTGTATAAGTCTACATCGAACAAGTGGCTAGCTCGTCGCGATATTTGTAATAAATTCGATATTCATAGCCAATTGTATAATCGGCTACGACGAGGTGGGATTAAAAACCTTTCTGCCGGGTACCCTGATACCGTTTGGTGGTCTCGGGCGCTGTAAGGCAACAGTGATGATATACAGGTATACATATATGCGTGTATATATATGTAATAAACAATATTAAATATAAATAAATAAAATGCAATTACAAAACAGCAATCTTGGTACTTAACTAAAACTTTAAAAGTATAAATTATTGTAGTTTTAACTGAAATATACCAAACGATAATATAATTTCTTTACTTTGTACTGCACTTCAAAATAATTTATTTCCCATAGAAACAAATATAAGGCACGCGTCAAACATAAACCATTTTATTAATAAACAGAAAATTTATAACCAACGCTTTAAACGCGTTTATTTATAAAAAGTAATCTTGTAATTTTGTAGCAAAATATTAATGTTTTACGAATTGTAAACACACTGAACGAGATTTATATGTTACTTCTACTTAACCACTTTAGTGCATTTATAAATACGCGGTTTGAAGATAAAAATATTTTTTACTAAATATACCAGTATATTTTTCTTTTCAGGGGCATTTCTTACTTTATTTTATTTCACGATACATACAACGAAATTACAAACATTTAAATTACTACTAGCTAGGTGATCCGTCTGCGGAACTTTAACCGTTTACGCAGCGTACGCTCTCAAAAGGAATATTTTTTTCTCGTTTTGCAACATTATTCATTGTTATTCTGCTCCTATTAGTCGTACCATAATGTTATGTATCCAATAGCATTCCTCGATATATGGGCTATCCAACATTAACAGTATTTTCCAATTGGAACCAGTAGTTCCTGAGATTAGTGCGTTCGACCAAACAAACAAACTCTTCAGCTTTATAATATTAGTATAGATTTTATTTTACAAAGTAATAAAGTGTAGTTTAACAGGATTGGTCACCCCCAATAGGCTGGCTAAATTATGCGGTAACGAAATGGGCGGAGACAAAGAAAAATTTGCATTAGGATTCTACTTTAATATCCTGGCTGCTTTATCGTCAAATCAAGTGCCCATTTTGTTACCGCATCCTGGAAGAATCGATTTCTCGATAGCACCTTGACAAGAAATCGATACAGTGGGCACATGAAAACCAATAAACCGACAGACTCAAACCTAAGCATGACTAGGACACTTCACAGTTATTTCATCTTGAACGGGTAAAACAACCCGGTCGGTCGGCCTAGATAAATTACGGAGAACCTTCCTTCCGCCTAAAAATACAAATACTTTGCTTATTCTCACCTAATAGATGAAATACCGCCCATACAGATGCCATGAACTATCGCGTTGATATCTTTACATACCTACTTATGTTTTTTTTTTATTTGAGCACGGCATGTGACTTTGTATCTACCTGATGAATAGACTTACAAAGTCTATGAATGGGTACAATTGATAATTGTTCTTAAACAACATTGGTCGCTCCCAGGCGACGGCATAAATGAATTGCATTACGAGTATATTTTAATATACGCGCTGCCTTATCGTCAATCCAAACACTCATTTCGTAACCTGAAAGGAGACTACCACCTCGACAAGATATTGATGTAGTTTACTCCTGAAAACCGGTGAACCCAGAGACTAAAAGAGAAACATGACTAGGTCACTTTACGGTTTTGGCATCTGTATGGGCGGTGGTAACGAGATCGGTCGGTCGGCCTACGATGTTATAGAGACATTCCTCCCACCTAAACTTTAGCTAATATTTAACAACTTTATCTCTTAATATTTACTACTTTAGCTAATATTTAACTCTTTTTAGAATAAAAATTTAGTTTACACTAATTACTCTCTATTACTATGCATTTTGTATAGTCCGTATTCTAAGTGGCCTATTATTCTACTACCAAGTGGCGGTCCTCGAATTCTGATTAGATAATAATACGCTAGCGTATATACTATAGAAAAATATAACACAAGGAAAGATCGGTCCAATTTAGAAATTCAAATAATTCCATTTGTTTGAACGTACCAAAGTTAACGCGTTGCAACGGAATACACCGTAAATCTGAGTTTCAAATTTGGAAATACCCGTGTCTATCAAACATTTTGTCACGGGTGCCTTACGGCGCGGGCGCCCGAGACCTCCTAGACGTTTTCAGGCTACCCAGCGGAGGGGTTTTTAATCCCGCCTCCTCGAAGCCGATGGTATGAGTCTACACCAAACAAGTGGCTAGTTCATCGCAATGTTTGGATAGACTTAATAACCCATTTATAAACAGTTTCACAAGTTGGTATAGTGAAACTGTTATAATAACACCATATAGCCTACAATTACTGTCATTATACAAGTAAAGCTTTATTTTGTGACTTTTTTTACGTCAAAAAAAGTCACTAAATAAGCATCAAATATCGTAAATGGACACTAACCTAAACAATTTCGTTTAATTTATTATATTTCATCAATTATTTAAAACTATTGACATATATTTTAAAGGAAGATTTAATATTTAGTTTCAAAAAATATGAATCAGGGAAACTTTTACTTTGTTAAGGTTTTTTTCGTAAAATATTATTTATAAAATAATACTGTTGTAATTTGTTTAAAGATAAATTTTTTGTGCTGCTATTTTATAGGTCGACGCCTTCAAAAATCTAATTAACTAAATGGCCATTTTCAACTCTTTTGAGAATCAAATTAATAAACAAGATTTTGTGAAATAACATTTTTTCATCTTCTAAAAGCATTTTTCACTGAATTTTTTCCTGAAAGATGAAGATAAACAAGAGATTATATTTAAATTGAAAAACAAAACCCTTTGTCTTCTTAAAAAAATGTTTATATTATAATCATACGTATTTTAGAAGTGTAATAAATTTTGGTATCTTGTATTAGTGTACATATAAATGTGTACAGAGAGAGAGAATGTTCTTGCCTATCCGTAGGCCTAGCCTTCACTATTTCGGTTTATTTTCCGTAAGCAAATACTAGATGTATGTATTGGCGGATGTAATATCTAAATACACCTATGTAGATGATATATACATAGGTGTATTTAGATCTAGGCGGTTAGGTGTGGATGTGTCCTTTCAACAACGCTTAACGCAATAGTCCACCACAATTCTCTGAAATACATTAATATAATATACCTAGTTTTGGCAGTAAAACAGGTAGAGAACCCTACTGTTTCTCCTACGGCGAATAATTATTTATTATCATAGATTTAATAGCATAGTAAACTATTTTATGAATGTATATATATTTATAACTTAGTTATTGCATCTACGTTCTGTCCCGAAGTTTTGAGTGGTAGAGAGTGCCTAGCGGCATTAAGTCCATCTTTGTTCTATATTTGTGCATAAATAAAAAAAAATGTATACCTAGGTGCAGTTTGCCATAGTCAGTGTGTTTATAAAATATAATATGTTACTCTCGTTAATTATATTACACATAGTAATAGCCTAAGCTTAGTTTGTGACCAGGATAATAGTTATTGAATTATAAATATATTTATGTTCATATTATTTATTAAATCTTAATTGAATTGACTTTTGATTGCAAATGGGTATTTATAAAAAAGCTACAAAAACCTTTTATTCGCCTGATATAACTACTAATAAATATTGCAGTACGTGCTCATTTATAATCAGGCGGATACAAAGCCAGACACATAGAGCAAACATTCTAATTAAATATACAGTGATTGAAGTTTGCTTGTGACGAGATTCGATTCACAGAGCAAGAGCGTGTTTATACATTGTTTGCAATGTTATCTACGTGACAATTTGACAGGTACTTGAAAGCAATGACAGCAAACTAACCGTTGCAAATTAAATGACAGAACAGGCGCCTGCTTTGGCATTTAATTTGCAATGGTGTTTCTAGGTAGCTTTCTAATTTCGATAAAACACGCAAAGATATTTTGTCAAAGTTTTATGGAATGATTTTTAGGTGGAAGAAAGGTCTCTATCTTTGCTAGACGGACCGACCGGTCTCGATACTACCGCCTATACAGATGCAAAAACCGTCAAGTGATATGTTTTGGTTTTAGTCTGTGAGTTAACCTGTTTTCAGGAGGCTACTGCATCGATTTCTTATCGAGGTGGTAACTTTTCGTTATAAAACAATAATTGTAATTATGGTAACGAAACCTAAAGCATTTTACATCATTCATTTTACAACTCATAAGTTTTAATAGATAGACAAAAAAAAAACTAAAAGTGTATTATTCGAAATTTAAAAACGTTCAAATCCTATTTTCATAAAAGCAAAAGTTTCATTTGTCATAGGATTAAAAGTTGGTAGGCGTGAATGTTCGACGGACTTTGGGTCAAAACTTTTTAATATACTATACGAACACAAAGCTTATATAAAGGTATATAATAATATATATACATATATATAACCGGAGCACAAACTATAGAGAAATAAAATGCCTATTATATTTTTATAGTACTGACCTACAAAATATACTTTAATACATGTTATTTAACAACAAGATTAGTATATTCCGCGTCATTGCGGTTACAAAACAGGCGGAAAAATATTTAATTTATGTTTTATAGCCATCCGTTTTGTAATCAAATCCCAAAATAATTATAAATTACTTTTATAAATAAATTAAGTTTCCCTAAAAGTCAATAAACCCACAGACTGATAAGGAAACACTATTAAGTTATTTAAGAGTTTTTAAAACTGTAATTGTCAAATAGAAATTACGTCTTTGCGGTTACAAAACAGACGAAAAAAAATATGAATTTATATTTTGTAACCGAATCCCAAATTAATTTGTCTAAAAATATTTTAAATTGTCTCTAAATTTTGATTTTAAAACTGTAATTAAAATCAGATAGAACTGCTGTAAGTAGGTATATTTTATAATGAGAATTTTATTTAATTTCAATCAGACCTACTTACTAATCTATTTAACTAGAAAAAGATTTAAAAAATTAGAAGATTCAGTAAAAATAAAATTATAAATAATAAATTTCTTCCAACCCTGCTGTGTTACTAATAGTACCGAGTATGCTCGCTGCGTTACCCCTTTGTATCTCTAAGCTAATCTTCTGTAGAAAAAATGACTTAGCTCGACGGTCACCAGATTTTTGATAAAGTAGTTTACTTACTAATACAATTTTAATAAATGAAAAAAAAAACAAGGAAAAATAAGCAAATAAATAGTTACAGAATAAAACATCCATAAAATCTAATCGAAAAGAAACAATAAAAAATGATATCTATCCTTTCCAGGAATAATAACATAATAATATTTTTCCCTTCCAGCATGAGGTTTTGGATCAGAAACCACGTAGTTCGGACTCTGTATCAATTTACATGAATAATTTATCAGCACAAGGTCACGAAACACCGATTTGCGGAGAATAAATTTAGAATATTTATTATGTTGTACTGAGGCCACCATAGAGTTTAGAATGGTAGAGAGCGGAATACAAATAGTGCAGGTATCAAATTATTTGTTTGTAGAAATTTGTTATAAGTATTTTTTTCAAAATTCATAAAGTATAACCTCGCTTATTACATTATTTTGGTATTAGGTATTTTATTATTGTATCTGACTTAAAACTAAAGAATTAAATTTTAAAATTTAATTAAAGAATTACATAATTTGACCCGTATATATTTTTTTATTTATAACCACACATAACTTGGCAAATATCTAACCGATTATGAATTGTTTTATTTTTTTATTTGAAAGTGCACATCTCAAATTTATTATCTTTGTTTAAGATCTAGAATGGAATGACAAGCTGCAGCTGAGAAACTCTTGATTATAAAGAAGCACGCGTTAGGAATTATGTTTATAACTCTATCAAATCTTATCTGATTTTAATGTTTTTGTATTTATTTTAATGAGTGCATTACCAAGTTGCTCCTCTATACGCAGTAGTCTTCAAAAACTGGTGAACCCACAGACTAAAACCGAAACATGACTAGGTGAAGGGGTTTCACATCTTTTTTTTTTGATTGGGCTATGGTAATGAACCCGGTCGGTCAGCATAGCAAATTTATAGAGACCTTCCTCCCACCTAAAGCAAACAAAGTTGTGTGAAGATTAATAGAAAACTCTCCTATATCGCTTAAAGAAAGTGACATTTGTTATCATTACTTTATATCCCGCCTTCATAGAATTGCGGTATCTAATTATATTTTTAATTTAGCAGAAGCCACTCTTCAGGGAATCGGGGATTATATTTCGCTTAGTCTAAAAGGATTACTACAGATTTAGGTAGGTGGGTAGGCTTAGGAGATTGTATAATTTGAATAAAGAAAAGTCATTAAATTGGTTAATGGTTAAGTATTTGATTTGTTAAAGTAACAACCGAAATTAAATTATGAATATTTGTTTAATAATTTTAGAAACGTCGATGTGAAATTGATATATTCAAAATCTTAATCTATTTAACATTACTAGTTTCCAATATACTTATTTTTATATTTATTGGAGTTGAGCAAATGTGACTTTGTATCTGGTAGTAAGGAGATCTGCAAAGTCCATGAATAGGGCCGACAATATATTGTTGTTCATTATACAACGCATTTAAAAAGCTAACCATTTATGGTCTTATTAATGTGGGGTTGATTTCAGTCAAAGAACATTCCTTATTCACACCTCAGTCCTGACCTCAACTAATGTTTTGGCATATTTGAGAATATCATATATTAGGTTAAGGAGCCTGTAGCTTTCCGGGTCCACTTAAGACTGTCTTAGGTATTTGATTCTTTGTATGGCCGTTGTGTGACTGAATCTACATGTGAAATCGTCTCTTATTTCTATAGTATGGATATGTTTTGTAATGTTCTAAGAAGAACCCCAATAGCTATTACTTATTAAGACAATTATAATAAAAATTAAGAATGAATAAAATTTCTTTAAACTACCTAATTCGATGATTTTTACTTTAATTTGTTAATTTATTTGGTTTAAAAATAAATACCAACTTAATATATAAGGAAATACTATACAAAACATACGAGTACATATAATTTAATTATGCGACATTTATGCTACAATCTCTTATTTCAATAAATTGTAGAGAAGAAAGTGGGAGATAGAAAACTCCTCTGTTGACTATGAGAACGTTTTGTAACTATCATGAAAGCAATATATTGATTTGTTTTAATTTACATACATATCATCACGGGTGCCTTACTGTGCCCGAGACCGCCTAGACGGCCCCAGGGTACCCAGCGGAGGGGTTTTAGCTCGTCGCGATGTTTTAAATAGACTCAATAACCCATCTATAAACAGTTTCACAAGTTGGTATAGTGAAATTATTGTTTCCACATATAAATTTATCAGACGTTCCAACAATTTACTAAATGATGGTACTAAATGATAAATTAATCTCGCCAAACCCAATAGCAGTAACTAACAAGTTCCTTTTGTATGAAATTAATCTGTGTCGCAGTTTTTAAAAGACTCTATTTGCCTGAAAGGAAAGCTGTACTTATTAAAGCGCTCGCACATTCACGAAGAGGACGACATTATGTCGATTTTATTCGTATGTCACCATACGAATAAAATCGACATAATGTCGTCCTTGTGACTATTAACTCGCTGGATTGGAATTAGCATATAATATAATGGGGATGGTTTGATTGTTGGGAGTGGCGTATTAATGAATATTATCTGGCGTATATTCAAAGTTTTAAAAACAGAATAGGTATACAATATAATAAAAATAAATTACAAAAAATACAAAATTCGTACCTTACTTACACCTGGTAAGTAAGGTACGAATTTTATATTTTTTGTAATTTATTTGTATTATATTGTATATCTATTATATATTTAAAACTTTGAATTTATGTAACATAATTTAAAACTATAGACACTGTCTGAAATAAACGTATTATTATTATTATTATTGTGGCGCGACCGATAGACATAAGTAGTGTTGAATCCTTGTTCAATCGACAAATATCGAACAAAATAAATGGATATTTATTTTGATTGTCGATTTAACGCGAAAAACAAGGAATATCGTACGAAGGTTCCAACCAATAGCCACTAAAGGTATCAATAGCCATTTAAGGCACTATCGACATATATTCTTTTGACAGATAAGCCTAGAACACAAGCTTAGTTTGTGACTACAGACATTTGTGTAAATTGTTTTACATAGTATTATTTATATTGAGTAATCCTTAAGGTTAATGTACACAAGCACTCGAATTTTTTATATTTTTTTATATGTAGGACAATTTAAGCTCTAGGCACCAGAAACAACGATATAATACATATTATATTTTTAAATACCCAGATCATGACAAATTGTACAGAAAAAACTTACTAATATTTTTTTACCATGGGTGGAAATCGAACCCACGACCTCCATTATTCGTTGAATAGATAAAAAATGTGTTGGGTTACGTAGATCGTAATTGTTGGTTGCATTTGTTAGACCTGTTCTTAGACCTTTATACTGTTTTCCATCAGGTAGATGTGAGGTCACATGCCGAACTCTCATAAAAAAAAGGAAAAAGACAATCAGACCTAAAAAGTGTCTGCTGTCTGTGAGCGGCCTAAAACGAAAGCTGTACTCATTAAGCTGGGTACTTCCGCCCGCCCATGTGTTTCCCGCCCGCCTTGTGTGCTGCATTAAAGCTTTTCTAAAAGCAAAGGCTTTATCTTCTCTATGCAACATCTTAATAGAGCTATCCGGTACGGTCGCCAACAAAAAACAACGGTAACGGTTAATTCCCACCTCAAAGTAAATAAAATACAAGTGCGAAAACTAGCATTTTATTTGCACTATAGAACTCTTTTCACCTGAACCTATTAGAAAATTCTACAAAAAAATCTACCCGTTCGTGCAATAAGATCTTTAACTATTCTTTATTTTAAGTAAATCGGACTAGCATTTTCGAGAGATTCATAGCACCTAAGTCTGGTTCCTGTTTTTCTTTTCTTTTTTTAGGTGTTATTTTTTATGCAACTTGTTTAAATTGATGATGACCAATAATTTATTTTATATTGTCAGCTTTTATCGACATTAAAATTTATGCTATTTTTCATAGATATGTTATATTATTCTTTTAGGCACACTTCGGGCACTCCACTCAAAATGTATAAAATGGGCGAACGGGTCTTTACTCGACATGAGCAATATTGATGATGACCAATAATTTTATATTGTCAGCTTTTATCGACATTAAAATTTATGCTATTTTTCATAGTTATGTAATTATTATTGTACTTCGCTGCATAGTCTCTTCAATGATAAATAAGACATGTAGTAATCGAGTTTACGAGCCAACGATGCACGAGTTCAGAGCCTTAAACAAGCGCTTTAAAAAAAAAAAAAACCCTCCTTATGTCAATCCCCGCCTGTCAACTTCATATCGTTTTTCGTGCAGCCACCGTTCACATCGATTTTTTATTACAAGATATTAAATATCTTATTTAATTGAAATAGTGAAGAAAAAATGTAATTTAGTGATTTGTAAGAAGATTTATGTAAAACATGTGATAAAAACAGATGTTTTCCGACGGGCGACGCCATTACTGGCGTATTAGCCCGAACAACAAATTCTAAAGTTTTCTTTGGCCTGAGGAGTTCTTTTATGGAAATCCAAGGGAAAACAATCGTACGACAAGAAATTAAACATAAAGGTATGTTTTTTGTTGTTTTACATGAATCCTTTTAGTTACAAAAAAAAATATATATTTTTACGTCACCTACAGGTGGGTCTGTTATTTAACGTCTCAGATTTAGATAATTACCTACTTACTAAATCCTATTTTATGGGTTAACCTATAATATAATAAAACCACACCTAATCAGGTATTTATTTTATTATAAAAAATATTGTTTTTTTATGCCACCTACAAAGTGACTGACAAAATTAATAAATTACAATAATTTTTCTTTTATAATTCCCTTTATATATTCTTTTGAGGTTAATACAGGTACAATGTAGGTGTTACTTATCCTTTTAAGTAATAATAACACCTATTCAGGTACCTACTTACTTTAAATAGGAAAATCTCGATTTTTATGTCACCTACTAAGGTGGCAGACAATTTTACTAATTAATTATATTTTTTATGAATCCTCTATATTGTAATTCACCTATTTAGGTAATATAGGTTATTAGATTATTGTTTTAAAGTTAATACAGTAATAGGTATTTAACTATCCAATTTATGGGTTATTTAGCCTATAATATACCTAATAATACCTACTCCTATTCAGGTGTTAATAATTGAATTATTTTTATTACTAAAGGTTATTTAACCTTATAGAATGGTATTTACTTATCCATATTTATGCGTTTTTTACTCTATCATATAATAATAATACTCCTATTCAGGTGTTATTATTTAAACTATTTTTATTACTAAAGGTTATTTAACCTTTCAGAATGGTATTTACCTATCCAAATTATGGGTTATTTAGCCTATAATATAATAATACCTATTCAGGTGTTATAATTTGAACATTTTTTTATTACAAAAGCTTATTTAACCCTACAGAATTAGATATTTACTAATTCAATTTATGTGTTACTTGCCTATAATATAATAATACTGTTATTTATGTATTATTATTTGAATGTTTTTTATTACTAAAGCTTATTAAATCTCACAGAATTATATAAAAAATCTCAATTATTTATACAAAGAAATATTTACACTACTCAAGACTTAGGTAATACTTACTAAAATGATTTCATTATGAAACTTAGAAATGAAATGAAAAGACGGTTATTGCCTTCAAAATCACAATAACAACATAAATAAAATTATATATTTACAATAAAAAGTAATATCATAGAAATAAAAGTATATATTTGCAATATTTATGATTCAGGTATTTATTTATCTTTTAATATTATTCCATTATGAAACGTTTATAAAATGGAAAAAGATAGAAATGGAAATGAAATGAAAAATCGGTTATTACCTTCAAAATCACAATAACAACATCAATAAAAGTATATATTTACAATAAAAAAGTAATATCATAGAAATAAAAGTATATATTTGCAATATTTATGATTCAGGTATTTATTTACCTTTTAATAATATTCCATTATGAAACTCTATAAAACGGGGAAGATGGTTTACCTCCGGATAATACCTAATGTAAAATGATTGATGCAATATACTCAAACCTGAGATCCAAGCGGTAGTCATAGATATGGTGGTTAATCTAGACAAACCACTGATTAAATATTACTAAAAATAAGTGTAAACGTTTTATTAAAAACTGCATTAGACATGCCGGTAGCCATTATAACCAGGAATCTGTATTGTAAGGAAATGTAAGCTTGGTGATGGTTTTAAATCAATAAAAGAATCTCATGATCTTTGAAGAAAAGCCTTAGCGGCGGTTGAGAAGTCTGATGAATGACTGGTAATTGCAAACATTCAAAGCCTAATAATAGCATAAATAAAGTTGTAAATTTTACTGCAATGGCCTGGAAGTGAACCAGATTAGTATCTTTTCATTCCAGACTACAGCAACCTTCAGTGTATATGCTCCAAATGCCGAGGAAAAGCCATCCTCATTGTTGGGGCAAATCCGCCCTCTTGCGTATCTTGAACCGTAACTAACACAGGTTAATAGGTATGCTAACATATTTACATCTTACGCTTAAAATTACTTAAGCAGCAGTGGTTACAGATCACATGTAATCCAAGAATTTTGATTAAATTATATATTATGTTAATGCATGTATTTTTTCAAATTAAATATAATTTTTATATGTGGTGAACCTAATAAATGGCAATTTTTTTTCTCTCAAATATACTTACTGTATTTCTTACGAGTAATTCGTCAAGGAAAGTAGATTTATTTATTTTATTTATCTAAAATAAATTATTGTACAAAATGTGCATACTAAATTAAAACTATAGTCATTTTCTACTAGCTAGCTTTTGTTAGAGTAAAAATTACTAGATTCATTCTAAATATATAACAAGTTAATTAATTTATATTTTTGGAACAATTCAATTTAGAAGATGTTATTTTTTATAACTGATCATAAAAATAATGTCTCAGTATTGTTATAGAAGTTCATTGAGTTAAATAATATATGCTTCTTACCCATCCATGAAAGTTAAACCTTTACATTTAATTTGGGAATAAAGAAATTATAAAAGCTTCCACCTTTTAGAATAATGGTAGTCCCATAATTCTTTTACAATAATTATAAAAAATATAAATGAAATGTCTCTTGAGACACTATACTATATACATTTATTTTGAGATTATTAAACTTACAATTATTCTGATCTAGTCTATATTTTAGATCCAAAATAGTAAGATCTAGAATGTATTCGAGATTTACATAGTAACTCTCATACATTGAAACATTAACTTGTAAGATAGAAACAAAACACTTAAAATAATTAATGGTATGTGGGATCTAATTTCTATATTTGAATTCTATCACTGGGCAGGTGTAACAATGCTGTAAGAGGCGTAAAAAACATTTGTTTAATAAACTTACTTAGTTTATTTTTATTTATTATTTTTTTTTGCTTTCCTATTTTATTTTAATAACAAAAGTTTAAAATTAGATTTATCTCTAAACAGTCGGTAGGTATAAATGTGTTAACAAACTGAGACATATAAATCTTAGTACTCAGTTAATCAAAACTTATCCCGTCTTTGCTATTATTATATTTTTTTTCCCAAATGATACATATTATTGTATTCCCGCTATAACCACTTCTTGGAGTGTGTTTACCTGTTTGTTACAGTTTAAGAGTGTGTTACTCCTGTAACGAACTGTTACAATGTAACGTGCCATCCAGACCAAATATAAAATCATGATGGCCAATATTGACAAAACAACACTTATTTAAAGTAGTAGTATAGTTTCACCAAATTAAATTTAGATTATTACGAACTATTCATAAAATATTTGGGACTGATATATTTTGTATGAAATATATGAAGAAGGAGCAACTTACTCCACAGATTTCTTTTTATTACATATTTTACAGAGTCTAAAGGGTCGGGTTGGACTAATTAGTAATTATACTTTAGTCATTGAGTGAGGTTGCATTTTTTAACTATAGGATCTTTCAAAGAAATTACATGTCACAATGTACCAAGACTCATTATTTTATTCCGTAATAAAATATTTAAATTAGGTTCCAAGAAAATATTCGTATTAGAATCCCAAATCTCATTAAAATATCTAGAATAGGTGTACACAACCGAAGTGTAGTTTTGTAAGAAAAGCCTAAATATACTTTACAATATAAACTTTAATGTCCTATTAAATAGTACAACTGAAATAAAATTAGTTAAAACTTAGGTGTATTTATATTAAAGTGCCATAATAATAAAATGTAAGACATTAATTACACACATAATGCCTAAAAATTGCTAGCATCGTGAATATTTAGCTGTTGGATTAAGTCTATTTAGTAGCTAGATAGATGTGACTAGACTTACAGCAGTTAGCACATGGTTATACGTTTTTTCAGCTGAACGTCTGGGTGTTCAGTAATAGTGTAAGATATAGTTTGATGGAATAAATCATATAAGGTGTTTCCTCAATTTTATAAAGATAAGTCCTCATTAATATATATATTTATTTATATGAGTATATATTATAATACATTTTCAAGTATCCAATTTGATACTTATAAACATTTGATTCAATTTATATTATATTAGGTACTATTCATCTGTCTGTTATTTCACGACTCTCTAAACATCTACATGTCTTATTTATCATTGAAGAGACTATGCAGCGAAGTACAATTAGGAATTAAACGAACTTACCTTGTGAAGTTCCAATTCTAATTGTACGAGCTGCATAGTCTCGAAATGATAACATATAACCCGTCCCCCCCAAATGTTTACAACACTCTCCCAGTATGTTAATGTCGTGAAATAAAGTTTGCGTGTTCTCAGCTAGACTAGACTCCTCAGGCACTTAACCTTATGTTGCAGCTCTACACTATATGAAGTTGACAGGCGGGGATTGACATAAGGAGGGTTTTTTTTTTTTTAAAGCGCTTGTTTAAGGCTCTGAACTCGTGCATCGTTGGCTCGTAAACTCGATTACTACATGTCTTATTTATCATTTCGAGACTATGCAGCTCGTACAATTAGAATTGGAACTTCACAAGGTAAGTTCGTTTAATTCCTAATTATTCTTTTAGGCACACTTCGGACATTCCACTCAAAATGTATAAAATGGGCGAACGGGCCTTTACTCGACATGAGCTGCTTTTGGACACGTAGAACCATAAGGGTAAACAGCTAGGCTTCTGCACGTACAACACGCAAAGTGTCTGACGGAGATAAGGTTTAGGGCAGAGCGAGGGGTGTCCATAATATGGTGACAAAAACTAGTGTTTAAAGTTGTTATAGTGAAACTGGGACCAACAGCTTAATGTAACGTGCCCTTAGAGGCACATATAGTAGTGTTGTACATACAATGTACACATTTCAATTAAAAAAATATTCATTAGTTTGAACCGGGGGACAAAGATAAGAAAATTATAGATAGTTATGTATTATATTTGTATAGATAAAAGAACTTATATAGGTTTTATTCTATAGTGTCGATCTCGTCTGAAATATCAAAGACAACATTTTATATATTATTATTTAAGAAAATATCACATTTTATTTATTTAGATCCCTATTTTATATGGCCTTGCCCATTACAATATAGATTTAAAAAATCTTTATATTTATATTGCCGACTGTACTTTGAGGATTGTAGTTTATATGCTGAAATAACACGGCGGTTTTCATGTTACGAAATACAATGTTTTTTTAGTTCTCTTTTCCTTTCCGTTTTTATAACATTTGATTCTGAGCTGTTTTATAAACCTGAAATTAATTAATGTAATTTTAAAATAAATTATTCTGAAATTTAAATATGGACAAACTATATTTGTGTAACCTTTTCTTTTCTTTACCTATACCTCTAGTTTTGACAAAAAAAAAGAAATAAGTTTTGATATTGGTATTATTAAATTTTATTATGTCCATAAATAATATTTATATACTATAACACCAGCTATATAACATGGTTTCTATCGGGCGCCGCCAGATGGCGCTAGTGTCAAAAAACAACGCTTTGGTTTTGTTTCATTAATTTTGTTTAAATATTTTGATACCATTCAATTATGTATTCCCTTTAGGATAGGATTTTAGAGCGGCATACTACTGTCCCCACACCTAGTGATGTGACATCTAAAGAAGAAAATCGATTAAATAATAATCGATATTTTCAGACAAGAAAATAATCGATTTACCAATATCAATTTTTTTAGGAGAAAATAATCGATTTTTCGAAAAATCGATTTTTTTTTCAAAAAAAATAAAATGCTTTTCTGTAGGCATTCAAACCATACTAGTCAACCATATTAAAATTTAAATCCGAAACAATTCTTTATTCGCTTTTACCTCCTTTATTTCTATGTACAGAACCCTAGTAAGCATCAGCTTATGTTCTCGAAGGTTTTTGTATAGATACCTAAAAAATACCCAACATTTAATTGAATAAAAAAATCCTATATACTTATACGTATTTTTTTAATGTTATTGGAGCACGCGCGGCACGTGACTACCTGATGGTAAGCAGACCTACAAAGTCCATGAAAGTGGTCGTTTATATTGATGTTTAACAATATTTCGATTCCACTAGGCCGGTTAAAGATACAGATTCGTAACCGCACCCAAAAGGAGACTATCACCTCGACAAGAAATAGATGCAATAGTATCCAGAAATCCAGTGAATCCACAGACTAAAACCGAAACATGACTAGATCACTTTTTTTTTGTATCTGTATGGTGTGAGACCAGTTGGTCGGACTAGCGAAGTTATGGAGACCCGAGACTTCCCATGTCGACCTATAAAATTAGGTCGGCTAAATGTTGCGGTTGTGAAATGGGCGGCGGCAAAAAAAACTTTGAATTACTTTGATATACTCGATGCTTCATGTTTGAATAAACTACCCGTTTCGTAACCGTACTCCGATAGGAGACTGCCATTTCTACAAGAAATCAATTCTGTAAGCTCCTGCATAGCACTGAACCCACAGACTAAAAATGAAACATGACTGGGTCACTTGACGGTTTTTCCATGTATGTGGTGGTAATTAAACATGGCAGTCAGCCTAGCGAAGTTCTCCTTCGACCTTAATTTATATTTTATATCAAACATATTTATATATGGAAAGTATAAAAAAATTAACGGTCGCCTTTGATCTTCTGTTACTTAACATTGGAATGTTCAACATGAAAGTTATTTTCCTATTTTGAGAGAAATTTAATATTGAGATAGACCTATTATAGTCATATTGGGGGTTGAAATTGACGTCTCATATGAAAATCTCATTATTTTTTTATAAGATCACACATGTGAATGATGCCAAACAGCGAATGCAAAAATTACACCGCTGGTTGCCATTATCTTAAGATGCCTCACGCTTCATGTAAAGGACTAGTAGAGTAAATGAGGAAGGAAATACGCAAGAAAAAATGTTTGCTATGAGATTTTCTTCCCAATTATCTTGTAACAGAACGGAGATAAATAAAAATACCTTCAGAGCATATAATACGTGGTGGCCGAGTTGGTTAGACCTTGGACCTAAAAACACTTAGGTCCCTGGTTCGAATCCCGGTGTGAACCAATGAGTTTTTAATTAAAAAAAATATGTACATTTGTTTGACAACACCACTATAGGAGCCCCGGAGAGCACGTTAAGCTATCGATCCCGGTTTCACTATACCAACTTGTGAAACTGTTTATAGATGGGTTATTGAGTCTATTCAAAACATCGGAACGAGCTACCCAATTGTTCAGTGTACCACTCATACCATCGGCTATGATGAGGTGGGATTAAAACCCCTCCGCTGGGTACCCTGGGGTCGTCTAGGTGGTATGATATGTTTGTTGTAGTATCTTGGAATGAACAGTGCTTATTGAGCTTGCTGTCGCTAATTATTCTTGTGGCGCGCTTCTTCAGGATCTCGAGAGCATTTGGCTGATTTATTCCAAGGATGCGAACAGTGTTCCATACAAAGCCAAATTTAAGCCTTATATATATATATAGCATTAGTTTATTCTAAGCTTGGGTGTCAAAAACCGCCGTACCTTACTTGAGATTCCGAGTATTTTTGACGCTGTTTCAGTTATGATCTCAATATACATAGTTACGGTGTTTAACGTTCTATACAAATCCAAGAATATGAAGGGATGTTGGTATAATGTATAGATGGGTGATGTCAAGAGAGGTGTTACATACATCGATTGAATCGATTAATGTTTTACATCACTACCTTATGTGGTGTACGTCACTATTGTAAGACAGATATAAAAGGAATTGTTGTGTCATGTCGTAGGTCTCTGTAACCTCTCTCTAATAAATAAAATCAGTGTATATTTTCATAATCGTGGTGTATTATTTAAACAAAGCGGCCCCAGCCTAGTGGTTAAGTCACTGCGCAACTGATAACAAGGTTAAGCAGATGCCAACAAAGCCGGCCTGGGATGGGTGACCGCTTTATACAACGAGGCTATTTCATCATAAACACCGCAACAAGCTCGCCACTTGTTAGGTGTTGCTTCCGAATACCATCGGCGAAATGAGGATGAGTTAATCCTTCCGCTGGGACCCTGAGGCCGTTTAAACGGTTCTCGGGAGCCAAATAGGCACCAGTGATGGTATTTATTTATTATTTATATTATTTAAACATTCCAACTAAAGAATAAAACAAGAGGGACGATTAAGAAATGGATTTTTTTTTCGCTGTCATCGTATATTTACGAAACACAATACCTATAGTCAAATGTTAAATACTTTTGACCTCATTATTTCTGATATCTTATGTAGTAATCATTTAAGCCTTTGGACAAATATTTAGAGGCCTTGTTCCGGTGTCTTCGTAGTTTATTTTCCTAGTCGTAATTTCCACTACAAAATCGATTAAACCAAAAATGCATTATTAGTTAGTCGGGTCTTCTCTTTTTTTTTTATTGGAACACGACATATGACTTTGTATCTACCTGGTGGTGAACAGACTACAAAGTCCATAAATGGGGTCAATCAATAATTGTTCGTAAACAATATTGATCCCTCACACTATGCCGGCTAAATGATGCGATTACGAAATGCGACAATGACGAATTATATTACGAGTATATTTTAATATACTCGCTGCTTTATCGTCAATTCAACTACCCATTTCGTAACCGCACCCTGAAAGGAGACTAGCACCTCGACAAGAAATCGATAGCCCACAGACTAAAATCGAAACATGACTAGGTCACTTCACGGTTTTTGCATCTGTATAGGCGGTGGTAACAAAACCGATCGGTCGGCCTAACGAAGTTACAGAGACCTTTCTCCCACCTAAACGCCGTATTGAAATTATTTTAAAACATCGAAACTCGCATTCAAATATTACTCCTAGTTTCGATACTTCAAACACGAATTCAAACTTTAACATAATCGAAAATCTGTTTCCTTTTAAAAGTCAACTATTAACTGTCATGCTGTTTTTTGAATTTAGAATGTCATACTTATATTCTCAGACTATAATTTAAATGTAAAGTGTCTACTACGTTTTAACGGAAGTTTCTTACGTTTTAAACCCTACTTTTACATAAGCGCTTTTTTACTTTTCATTATTTTGAAATGATCAACTTTTCACCTCGGGTATTATAATATAAGTTTAAAGGTGCACATTTATAATAATTAATTTTACCTACAATAACTTAAACAGGAAACTAGAATACCATATTTTAATTATAAATACACAATATTTAAAAACTTAAATAAATATAAACCCATCCAGAAGGCAAACAAATAAAACCACAAATTACATATTTAAACATCCAATTGTTTACTTTAAACAGTTGGCATTGAAAAACTTAATACAAATAAAAACTACACTGAAAAAAAAACTTACAAAATTCATCCAGAAAACACAAGTGTGTATGATCCAGGTACACACAGTTTATACACAACACAGAACATACACATTCACAAGAAGGTTAACTGAGGTTGCCCCGGGTTCCTGAAAAGTGGTCAGAAACGAACGATCGACCGTCGGCGTAGAAACAGCCGTTGGACCGACCGGTTTGAGTCGACTGAATATCGCGGGGCTTGATAAGGGCATAGAGTAGAAATCCCATGGAAAATTGTAGATGCGATAAATTTTCCTTGGCTTGCATATTTTTATTAAACAAAAATGGTTCGTTAACAATTTTATTGACCAACAATCATAAGTGGTCTATTTGATGTTTAAAATTATAATTTTTAATATTTGTCATTCCCGTGATGGTAGTCTTTATTCTTCATTGTATTTAGCTAGTGTTATTTTTGAATCTATATGTAAAATTTTGTCGTCCCCTGTAAAATTGTTTAAAATTGTATACATTTGTAATTATAAGTAAACATTGAGTTATTCTGTATAACTCTAACGCAGGAGTCAGCTGAAAATCTATGCTTCATCCTAGAACGATGTAGCTTATACTGAGCTGATTACCTTTTAGTCGCCACGCAACACACTCCTGGTAAAAAATAATTTCATATGTTAATGTTTGTAATTATATTTGAATATATTCTAGTAATTATCTATGTAATTGTGTTATAAATTGCGAAAATAAAGTTTTTCTTTCTTTCTTTAGTACAGTTCTATTTTTAATTATAAGGTAAAGGTAAAGGACAATGGCCATTTGTAGGCCATCATTGTGCCTAAATAAAATTTTATGTGTAAATATAAGCGTTACTCTTACTCAGAGAAAGAAATTAATAAAATTAAAAAGTTTTTTGAACTATATCGGCCTTCAAACCACAACAGTTGTTTTTTATTTATGAATGCATGGAAACAAGAACTTTAGCCACGAGTTTAAAATAAAATGTATGAACAATATACGGAAGTGTTGTAAAGTAGAGTAGTAGTTGTCTTGTGAAGTAGAAATAACAAATATTAACCTGTACTTTATATTTAAGAAATTAAGTTATTTTATCTTATTTATATTCATTAATAGACTTATGGGAAATAATACTGAAAAATCTATAAAATATAATGTTTAATTTAGTAATTAATAATAATTATAGGACAGTTACAGCCTGGATCCCAACTAAGTTCTAGGCTTGTACTATGTACCAGAAATAACGATACCAATAGATTATGTTTTATAAACCCCCAGACCATGATTTGCTATGAATGGGAATCGAACCCAATACCTCCGGATACAGCGCCACCGCATACAACAAACTGACCATGGATTAGGTGTATTGCTTCTGTAGACTAGTGATTGTGCATTTGGCGTTGCATACGGAGGTCGTGGGTTCCATTCCCACCCGTGGCAAAAAATATTTCTACGTTTACTACGTTTTTATGTACACCCATGGTCTGGGTGTTTATAAAATATAATATTTATTATATCGTTATTTTTGGTGCACAAAGTACAAGCCTAGAGCTTAGTTTGTGACTAGGGGCTTTATTCCGAGTTTGCAACCGCTAAAGACAAGACGTTGCGTAAACTATAAATATTGAAATATATGTTCTATTGTATTAAATATAGAGTTGAAATTCCAATGCTCATAAGATATTCAAGCTTGCGAAGAATTTTTGTATTTCAAGATGGCGGCATTATTATAGCCAACCTAATACATTGAAATAGAATTTATATTTCAATATTTATAGTTTACGCAACGTCTTGTCGTCTTTAGCGGTTGCAAACTCGGAATAAGGCCCCAGAGCATTAGGGGTAAATATGCTACATAATATTATTTTTATAATTCCAGCTTTTTAAAATCAATTCCTCACAGAGGCAACAAAAGGAAATATAAATACTGTTCATATCTACATTTTCACGATTTTCCGAACACTATCTGATCTATGCCAAGGCTTCACTCTCTTTCTCTGTCCATCGTTGTACTAGACATCTGCTTGTCTCGCTCACTCATAAGCAAACAAAGCAGGACAGAAGCATGTGACGTAAACACGGCGGGAAATGTGATGGTACTTACTCAAGGCTGCACTCTTTAATATAAACCTACAATTTTACGAAGAAATGCCTTAAGGTTCACTTTGGTTTTGTTTTACTAAGTTTGGATTACATTCCATACAGTTGCAAAATCCGTCAAGTGACCTAGACATGTTTCGGTTTCAGTCTGTGGGTTCACCGGTTTTTAGGAGATTAATGCATCGATTTCTAGTCGTGGTGGTAGTCTACTTTCAGGGTGCGGTTATGAAATGGGTGGTTGGATTGATGATAAGGCAGCGAGTAAAATATATTCGTAATGCAGTTCGTCTTTTTCATCGCCCATTTCGGCAATCGCATCATTTAGGCGGCATAGTGGGAGCGATCTATGTTGTTTAAGAACAATTTCATTATTCATTGACCCCATTCACTTTGTAGGTCTGCTCACGACCAGGTAGATACAAAGTCACATGCTGTGCTCCAATAAATAAATAAAAATAAGATGCATGCATTTATTATTATATAACCCATGCTTCTTATTTTTTATTATATATTTATAAAGAATCTAATTTAATTTCGTAAATAATACCTAATATAGATCACAAAAAACGTGTATTTACGTATATTTAGAGTTTAGTTTGTGGTAACGTTAATTAGGATTAATTACAAAATATTTAGTTTTTGAACCTACCTATTTGCTAAAATAATATTATTGTAAGCAATAAACAAATCAATGCAAAGTTAATCTACAGAATATAATAATTAATTATTAAATATTTTGATCTATACTTTATAATATATCTCATATTGAACTCTTTTCTTATAACTCTTCTTGTGTTTTACTTTATAATATATCTCATATTGAACTCTTTTCTTATAACTCTTCTTGTGTTTTCTTCTAATAACTCTTTATATTAGAGTGAAGTTAGAAGTCATACAATTCGTGGGGGGTGACTGGAACCTGGTTGGCGCAGTAGTTAAGTAACTTGCTGCAAAAGCGAGAATCGTGGGTTCGAGTCCTGCCCACCAGGATTTCATTGCATTTTATCTTTTAAAATTCAATATAACCTTATTCTAATAAGGAATTTATAAAAATATAAAACACTTTTTTTATCTCAAAATATATTAAACTATTAAGTCTAATTTCGACTTCAAAATATTTTGAGATTTATAAAATAACAATTAATTATTTTAGGTTTGTATTATGTACTAGAAATACTAATAGATTATGTGTGTATCATCACGGGTGCCTTTCGGCGCCCGAGACCGCCTAGACGGCCCCAGGGTACCCAGCGAAGGGGTTTCAATCCCACCTCGTCGTAGCCGACGGTGTGAGTCTACACCGAACAAGTGGCTAGCTCGTCGCGATGTTTTGAATATAATCAATAACCCATCTATAAACAGTTTCACAAGTTGGTATAGTGAAACCGGGACCGACAGCTTAACGTGCTCTCTGAGGCACTATAGTGGTGTTGTCAAACAAATGTACATATTTTTTTTATATTAAAAACTCATTGGTACACATCGGGATTCGAACCAGGGACCTAAGCGTTTTTAAGTCCAGGGTCTAACCAACTCGGCCACCACGTATATAATAGATTAATTATTCTAAACACCCAGACCATATTTTGCCATAAATGGAATCGAACCCAAGATCTCCAGATACAACGCCGCATATAGGTTTTCCTCTCTCAAACAAACCTAACTTTTAACAGCTATGATTTCAAGATTTTCATATACATACATATACGTTACAGCTTATTCTATACGAGTATATCGTTGTCGAGGTCATTATCTGGTTGTATGATAAACGAAAATGAACCTTAAGAATAAGGCTTTAGGTATTTATATCCAACATGAGACTATCATGAAAATTTCTGCTGTATTTAAGAGATAGATAACCGAGATGTTTTTTCATGAAACATGTATGAATAGACTATTTTCTTGAATGAACCTGGAATTCATTTATCTTTATTATCCAAGTAAATTTTAGTTTACTTGAATAATACAGTTTATTTATTTATTATACAACTATATATTAAATGGCTTAAGAAATAACTTCAATAAAGAAATAAATAAACATTCTTATTAAAGTAAATTCATGTAAAATGACTTTGACATAAAGAAAATGACTTTATCATTTTCTTTATGTTAAAAAAATAATTATTTTAATGCAATTAACAATTTTATAATGTAACATTTGAAATATTTTCTTTTAGTAATTAAGTAAGTATATGAACGCCTTTACCCAGGAGAGTGGTTTAAAGAAAATCAAGGGTAAATAAGTGGCAAGCTTATCACGGTGTTTGTATATATTTGTAACAGTTTCACAAGTGCAGCAAAAGTGTGACCGACAGCTTAAAGTGCTCTCCAAAAAATAAAGTTGTGTTTTTAAAAAAAAGTACTTATTTTTATACTTTAAAAACTCATTGGTACAAGCCAAGGTTAAAACGCGTGACCTAAAATTTAAAATCATCACGTATATATGCTCAGCCACCACGTATATATACTGGGCCACCACGTATATATACTGAGCCACCACGTAATATAAACTAAGCCATCACGTATATATACTAGACCACCACGTATATATAGTCAGCCACCACGTATATATACTCAGCCACCACGTATATATTATACCACCATTTTGATTACCTTACATATATATAGGTATTCGTCAACTTTCTCCGATGGAGCTTGTACAAATAAAAGTTTATGAGTGAATTTTATTTTATTACGGTACTAGAAAGACAATAAAATGTTACAAAGTAATTTAATTAAACTGCGTGGTACAGACAATCACATTCATGCGTGATATTATTGTAAATCTGAAAATACAATACCTATTATTATCGTACACCTGAATATGTACAACTAAAATGAACCAACTTCCTACAATATGGTCAATAGTCCTTTAAAATAAGCGTGAATCGGCATATCAAGCCGGCATAGTGGAGACAACCAACAGTCTTATTATTTCATTTCGACTGTTTGTTGTGTTCATTTTGGACTTTACGTTCCAATTACAAATAATAATGGGTGTAGAGTATGTGACTCTACCGTGCTCTAGAAAACAGAAAGTTTTAAAAACACCTTCTCCTAACAAAGTGTATTATTCTTCTAAACAACTAGTTGTACGATTTTTTACACATGTGAGCTAGTATTAGAATATTTTCGTATAAGTTTCTATCTAACTGCTATTTATAATTTGATCTATTCTAGCTAATACAATTTTAAAGGAACACAATGCGCACAATAAAGTGTTTAAATAACTAAATACACATGCTTTGAATTTCCTTATATATAATAACGCCTTTGGGGTTTATTTGATTGTATATGTATAAAGGCGAACTTAATGCCTTGGGCCTTATCTACCAATTAACCTTTAAGATTGTGTACGAAGTCGAAGTGCTTAATTTAAATAAACTTCTATATCCGAATATAATTGCCGTTAAATCCGAAGATCAACTAAATTATGTATTTTTATCTATGAATTATTAAAATTTTTAAATCCGTCAAGAGGGTTAGTAATGGTTCTGTTTTAGTCTTATTGGATTTCAGGAGAATTCCAAATCGATTTATTTAGGTAGTTAGTAGTATCCTTTTAGAATGCGGTTACGAAACGTACAGTTGCTTTGACGATAAAGCAGCAAGGATATTAAAGTACTCTCGTAATGTTAATTGGTCTTATTCGCCGCCCAGTTGTAAACCATTAATTATCCGGCATCGCGGGAGCTATATATGCTTTTAAACAACAATTGTATTGATAGACTACATTCATGGATCTTGTAGGTAATCTTATTATAAGACAGATACACATATCACAGGCGGTGCTCCAATAAATAGCTCATATAATTAACATACATATCATCACGGGTGCCTTACGGCGCCCGAGACCGCCTAGATTGCCCCAGGGTACCCAGCGGAGGGGTTTTTAATCCCACCTCGTCGTAGCCGATGGTATGATCCTACACCGAACAAGTGGCTAGCTCGTCGCGATGTTTTGAATAGACTCAATAACCCATCTATAAATAGTTTCACAAGTTGGTATAGTAACTATTGTGGTGTTGTCAAGCAAATGTTTTTTTTTTTTAAATCTCCTTGGTACACACCGGGATTCGAACCAGGGACCTAAGTGTTTTTAAGTCCAAGGTCTAACCAACTCGGCCACCACGTATATAATCAACAAAATAATACATAATGAAAATTAAAACTTTACTCGTGTATCATATCTTTAAACATATTTTTTGTAAAGCTATGTCAGAATATAAAAGCGTACGAAAATCTGTTCGTTTCAGATGTAAGTACGTCCGTAAAAACATGCAATGTACCCGGTTCAGTTAGCCTCAATGGAATGCACAAAGGTCTTCTTCTGGAAGCTAGTTGGGCTAGACGTAAAGCAACAGACTTTTGACGATATATTTTGTAAAAAATATCAAAATATTTTATGCAACAACGATGTCATTGCAGTTTGAAGTCTTTATTAGGTACTATCTGGTGGATGTAACTTCCTGTGCTCCTTTTTAAACGACCACAATTTTAATATAAAAGATTGAATCAGACGTTATTTTTACAAATGGTTAGATCACTTTTAATTCTCTAGATAAATGATAATAGATAACTTGCTCCCCCTGAACGTCAGACAGTCTCCGTCTCTCTCCATTTTCAAGAAATTACTCATTTCTCACTATCGTAATTTAGGTTAAGTTTAAACATATATTTATGTATTTATTTTTGCTATATTATTTATGTATTTTATGTAGTTGTATCTATGCAGTTTATGTATTTCGATTTCTCTTTACACTAATCTGTGCACCCTAAATTACAATTTTCACTCTCCTAAAGGTTAGCTGGTAGATAATGCCTAAGGCATTAAGCTCGCCTTTGTACAAACCTTCTTAGTGCAATAAAGAATTTTAAATAAATAAATAAATTTTCATAATATCTTAAATAGTACTCCTAATAAAGCTTTTTTTTTTAATGCAACGAGTTTTTTTAACGTGAAGCGCGCAAAAAAAAAAAACAATCCGATAAACAGACAAACAGTTAAATTAAGTAAATATTTTTTTGATTAAAATAAATGTTCTTAACCCAACCCAAATAAAATTTTACTTAATTCGAGATATATCTTTTTAATTAATTCAAGCATTTATGCTATATATGAAACTTTTTGTCAAAGAATTCACTATCAAAACAACTATCTACATAATAATACGAGTAGATATACAAACAAATAATAAAAACTATATTCAACAAAGATCTAATGAACTTGACAATAGCAGACAAGACTATGGTATCATTAAGGCAGTGAGAACAATTAGTGGTATCTCAGGGCCATTGTCATTGCGAGATTAATCTCTAACCGTTCTCATTAAGACTGTAATTAGAGTAGCCTCAGTTTAGATATTACCTTCGATCTTGTAGATACAGCAAGAAGAAATAATAGTACAAGCAATATTAGTACAATTTACACATATTTTTCTAGTCACAGACTGAGCTCTAGGCTTGTACTATGTGTACCAGAAGCTACGATATAGGGTAAGTAGTACTAATGTTGGCCCCCCTACAATGATTGGCCGCATGAATTTAAATCTTAATTATTAAGAGTTTTTTTTGACAAACTACTAAAAAATAAATATATATATTTTCTTTATTAACAACACTTTGAAATAAATAGGTAGATTTTATGTTTTATAACTGGTAATACTGATTAAAAAAATAAATTGTGAATGCAACATCCTAAAGTGGTGTAGTGTTAATTTTATTAGGAAAATCTTAAGAAGTTAGTACTTTTAAACTGTTATATACCTATTGTATTTTTATCAAATTAGGTATTATGCGACATTATCATGTAAATATACATTTCTTTTAGGTTTATAAATATAAATTGAAGGAAAAAATCTTAAATTAACTTAAAATTTGCTATGCCGAAATTAGTGCCGTCGATATATATGGACAACTAATTGATTGGCAGGGGTGCCATTCATAGTACGTTGTGCTTTAAAATAATGATACAATTTTATTCTCTTGATCCGAACTATAGATAATATTTTTTTGTAGTATATACTTTAAAGTGGATTATGATAGTTGTAACCAAATCTTGGCAGTGCTGATCATTATACTTTTTACGTGCTTGGCATGCCAATCTTTGTACTCATATGTATGCCAATCTTTATACAAAAGAATCAAAAAATGTATAGTGATGCCCTATTGTGTCGATATAATTTAAAATAACATAGTATAATCATTTATTAAGATTTTGATAATTTAACTAAAATATATATCAATAAAATGTATTTATTTTATTTTACGAACTTGTCACTTGTCCAATGTTTGTTTAGAATATTATCTATCGGCTACGACGACTAGGTGCAAAGGGGCCTTAGAGAAAAATCAGCGTGGCGACATGTCGCGTCGCCTTCAATGTAACAAAAACCTTATATATAGCACCCTACAAGTTGTTATACAAATGAACAACATTCTTTATGGGAACAACTCTGCCCAAAAAAAATAAAATAAAAATTCTATACATTTTAATCGGGTAGATACAGAGCAAATGTATGATAAAGTGATTTTTTTTCACCCTGTCAGAGTTGCTCCATTAAGCAGTAAAAGTTGTTAATATTGATTAGCACAATTTCCTGTAAATTTTTAAGTTATACATCTATTATATTTAAAGTTATACCTATTTGATTATGGCTTTTTTATAGTTACTAAAAAATATTTTCCAATAATATTTTTGCTTTGTTAATATTACTTACCCATAAATCGATAAAAGTAAAGTTGTAATAGTATACAACACTATCGTGTATTTTCAACCAAAATTTTAGTGATTGGCAATTACTCGGTATAATAATTGGCAATGCTAATAAACACAAAATACAACTATTGTCATGCTAATCGTTATACTAATATTATGCCAATCACTATATTTTGGGGCCAATGATTGTAGTTTTAGGAGATGTTTTAAGTTCTTAGCAATAAAGTAGCAAAAGTGGAGAAATATTATCATGGGCAAGATGTTATTGTCATACTGATATTCCTACTAAACGACTGGCCACAAAACGTATTACGATTTCAAACTTTATTTCGAATTATAAAGGTTCAAAGTTGATGGACGTCTTAAGGTGCCAATCATTATACCGGCTACCCTAAAACATATTATATATTATAAACACCCAGACCATGACAAACTGTACAGAAAAAACGTACTATTTTTTATTTTGCCATGAGTGGGAATCGGAGCTATACCTGCAGATACAATGCCAAAGGCGCAACCACTACGGAGGCAGTCAAATTAGTTACTAAGTTCAAACTTTAACCCTAGAAAGATAATCTTATTTTATAGTAGGTACTGAAAATATAAACATTAGAGGACATTTACAATTTCAAAACCCGGCTTATTTAACAAAAAACTTTATTTTTATAACTTCGACAAAGTGATACATGATTAAAAAGTAAATAAAACACAAATATATGTGTTATTGTTTTTTATTGGTTTAGCAAAAAATATCAAAAGTTATGCAAGTAATTTGTTGACTGCCTGATAATGCCCCACAGCATTAAGTCTGCCTTTGTATTATGCAATAAAGTTTTTTTAAATATTAAAAAAGAAGATTTTCAGTAAAGACGCGACCCTGAATGGTCCAAGATGGTGCAACGCCTTTGTTGGAATTTTTCCCGGGCATATCGTATTTCTATAGCATTCTAGTATTTTCCTTTTGTGATATCATAATATTATATTTGTAGGAACTATATTGTTAGCTCCAGGGTGATCTATTGAGTAAAAATACCATCATACAACGCAGCTTTATAATTTTTATACTTATTTCTACAAAACTTTTAACAAAAAAGCAGCGAGAATATTACAGTTAAATCTACTGCCTTTGTCTCTGACACAATTTATTGATCAAGCCCTTAATGAACTTCTTAGGTTTGCTCATCATCAGGTAGATACAAAGTCAGATGCCGTTACTCAAATAAAAAAACTCTACCTTTCTAGGTACTAGCTTTCGTTGAATGGTAAAAAATTAATACACTGGATGCCGATACCGTTAGTAAAATAATGAAACCAAATGATTGCCATGGTCACAAAGTAACCTTTAGAGGTCTACTGTGTGTACCTACCAGAAACAACGTTATTAAATACATAGTATATTTTATAAACATCCAGACCATGTCACACTGTACATAAAACATATTTATATTGCATAAATATACTTACTATAGGTTAGTAATAGTGTTGCCAGACGTCCCATATTTCGGGCGTAATTTTAAATGTCTCACGGGACTGACTTTGTCCCGTATTTCAACTGTACTCAAACGCAACGTTTGTTTGAAATAAATGTACCCCTTACTTTTAATATTAACCTTTAACTACTGACGTGGTTTTTATTTTACATAGGCACTGACGTGGGGGCTTGAGAGGCCCGTACTATAATGTATGTTTTTTATTAATTTACAGAGTTTATTAGTATGTATTATTAATATTATACATTAAATATGCATATGTGAATAAAACAAAATGAATTTTATATATTTTTATATTTCAGTTAAACTTATATCTAGCAACAAATCTAAGTTAACGATTTTTTGGCAAAAATTACTTGAGATCAGAAATCACCTTATAAATCTTTTTTTTTTAACAAAATAATAAAATGCACTTTTTTTATAATAGTTCAATAATGTCTCTAATTAAAAGTATAACAAATAATCTTAATACTAAAAGTTGAATCAAAAACTACAATGTACCAATTCTCACATTTTACGCACAATCTGGATAAACTTCGTTAGCTCATTTAAGACAAACATGCTTTTTACATACGTAATATCTATATGTCAATTTTCTTTGAAGCTTTAGCGGGCATGTGTGGCATCTTTTCCTTTGTTTTAAGGATTCTTCACGAATTTCTGGACAATCAGGGATATCTGATCCCAGTACTTGCATCAAACTGAAATGTAGTTGAGGTGGCAGTCTTTCGTTGAGTACTCTTCTTTTCATATGTTGCAAAACCAAATACGACCCAAATATTTAACGAGAATTCCTCTGTGCGTAGTCTTTCCATGATATATGTTGCTGTATAATGTTGTGTTGAGGAGTCCTAACCACTCTTGTTATATAACAGTTTTTACCGTAGTAAAATTGTAGTGATGACAATAGGAGATTGTCTTCGGATAATACTTCTTCGTCATTATGTTCTTCAGACTCTAAGACAGAGACAATATAGTCATCATGTTCATGTTCCTCTGGCATAAAGGTATTTTCGATATCTTCTGCTTCGCTAGAGTCCTCACAGTTTATCCAGGATGAAACAACTGACTCCAAGTCCTTAACAGGCACAACTACTACTTCTGCTTTTAGAAGAGTGTGGGCTACTACCAGTTTCTGTTGACCGTTTTCTTACGAATTATGTGCTTAGTTCATTTTAAGCTGTTATATCTCGAAACTAAAAAAAAAACTACAAAACATGAACATATACATTTTTTCAAAAAGTTACGTAAGTACTAAGGTGGGGCCTAAGAGGCCCGAAAAAAAATTAGAATCAATTTTGTTCACCGAAATTACACTCGGCGACACGTATTCCACCTTTGACAGCCTCCGACCAAGTAAACTTTAAGCTACTAGAAGTAGCGGATTCGTCGCGTGCGGGGGAGGGAAGTAATTCGATATTATTACATTCAGGCCCCTGAGGCCCCCATGTCAGCAGTTAAAGGTTAAAGAAAAAAAATATTAAAATTTAATAATAATTAATCAATGTTAAAGGTTAGCTGGTAGATAATGCCTAAGGCAGTAAGTTCGCCTTTGTACATAACTTCTGTTTACTGTGCAATAAAGTGTTTAAATAAATAAATAATTTAAATCTTTTTTTTTTATTAAATAATATAAATATTAAATCCAATAAAAATATGTTTTTGTTCCCCGTTCCTTTCAACAGAAATCTCATTAATATTTTTTTTGTGTATGTCCCGTATAAAAAAACCTAAAATCCCCTATTTTAGCCCATTTAAACATTTGTCCCTTATAGTCTGAAATAAAATCTGGCAACACTAGTTAGTAACTAGCTTTAAAACCCCAGGGGAAATTATCTGGATCGAAGACTGAAATTGAAAGAACCAAAAAATAATATGAAACTGTTTTGTTTAATCATGGGTTTTTGTGCGTTTTTTTTATTTATTTAGTGAAGGACAGCATTTGACTTTGTATCTATCTGATGGTAAGCAGACCTACAAATTCCATAATTAGGGTCGATCAATAAATTGTAGTTTCGGTTTTAGCCTATGGGTTTACCAGTTTTCAGGAGACTTCTTCTTCTTAAATTTAACAGCTAGGCGCTTGTCGGTGGAGCAAACGCCACTCCTGCCTATTCTCGGCCAACGTCTTCACCTCCCTATACGAAGTGACACTTAATTTATATTTTACTTGATCTATGTATCTTCTTCTCAACCTTCCTCTTTCCCTTTATCCTTTCAATCTTTCCTTCTATTATTGTTTTCATATAAGCGTCATTTCGTATTAAGTGCCCAAGTATCTTGCCCCTTCTTATTCTATTACTTCCAATAATGATCTTTTCTCGTTTACCATTGTCAACACTTCTTTATTCGTCTTCTTCTCTGTCCAGCTAATTCTCTCCATTCTTCTCCATCACCACATTTCAAACGCTTCCAGCCTCTCTCCTATCTTTCTGTGTTAAAGTCCACGCCTCGCAACCATATAGCGCTATACACCATACATTTTAATTAGTCGTTTCCTTACTTTGTTTACAATTTTGGAGACTACTGAATCGATTTATTGCCGAGGTGGCAGTTTCAATTCAGAGTTCGGTTACGAAACGGGCGGTTGATTTGACGATAAAGCAGCAAAGATATTAAAATATACTCTTAATGTAAATTCGATTTAGGTCCGGTTGGACCAAAAGAAGGCATAACTTATACTAGGGTAATGTAAAATTCCATACAAATATTTATTCATAGATTAAATTATTAATACTCAAATTTTTTTTTTGTATATAATTTGACGTCACTCATCTTAGTATATAATCATAGTTAAGCCTTCTTTTGGCCCTTTACGTAACGGCATCATTTAGCCGGCATAGTGAAAGCGATCAATGTTGTTTAACAATAATGTATTGAAACGATTTAAATCAAATATTTATTTTATAATTAAGTGTATTATAAAAGTTTTATTTCATTTATTTTATTTTGAAATGAAAATTAATCATGTATTGATCACACCATTCATGGACTTAGTGGGTCTGCTTAGTATCAAGTAGATACAAAGTCACATGCCGTGCTCTAATAAAATAAAATAAATATATAATTGCCAAACGAATTTCATCCTTACACTATGTTCATGGTGCCTAATTTATAGTTACGCGTAATGAAAATTATTTCCTGATTGCTATTGTTAAACGTTTGTTCATAATATAATCGATTATCTCATACAATTAATCGTAACTTAATGGACTATTAAGAATTATTTTCTCTATATATGTATAGAGAAATAAATAAAATGTTATATATTAGTGTAGGTATACTCGTATATAGTATTTTGTCGTCTAGTACTTTGTGAGCAGGTAGGCCTGCTTACCATTAGGAAGATACAGAATCATTATCAACTTACATATCATGATCCAATAATAATAATAATATAAAATAAATAAGACATTATAAACCCTATACTGGGTGAATTTTTCATTTATCAGCTGGTGCATACAGATTGAGTATTCTTTCCGGTTCAATTCCGGGCTAGGCGAACACACTTTTCAAAAATCCAATGATGCAGTTTTAGTTTTTTATCAAAACCGGTCCCGAGACTCATTTGAGCATTTTTCACTATTTCTTGTAGTTTAGAATTTGCCCTTAAAAATCAAACTAATAAATAAATATATATACCTATATAATTATTATTCTAAAGTGCGAAAAAATCACTTCAGCCAAGTGGCGGGCGCCTAAGACAAAAAAATGTTTAGTTGTTTAAATGGAGCACGAATTGTGACTTTGTATCTACCTATTGGTAAGTAGACCTACTAAGTCCATGAACGGGGTCGATCAACCATTGTTGCTTACCGCATCTATCGCCTTTGTATAGTATACAAAAGACACCCCATGTTTGTCCTATCCCAGCCACCCCCTATTAAAATTTGAAAGGTATGATGGCTACATACGAAGCTTGAATGTTGTGGCACCTCTCAATTCAGAGATGTAGAACAACACCCAATCCTTTTTGTCCCCTCCACCTTTACCGTAAATTTATAAACAGATGCAAAAACAGTCAAGTGTCTTGTTTCGGTTTTAGTTTATGGGTTCACCGGTTTTCAGGAGACTACTGCATCGATTTCTTGTCGAGGTGGTAGTTGAATTGACGATAAGGCAGCGAGTATATTAAAATATACTCGTAATGCAATTCGTCACTGTCGCCCTCCATTTCGTAATCGCATCATTTAGCCGGCATAGTGGGACCGATCAATATTGTTTAAGAACTATTATTGATTGACCCTATTTATGGACTTTGTACGTCTGCTTACCACCAGGTAGATACAAAGTCACATGTCGTGCACCAATAAAAATAAAAATAAATGGTAAAAGACTATTAAATGCCGAAGAGTCTTGGTACCTACCAATGTTCAAGGCTGTACCTTATGAAATTGTATGGGTCAAGAAGTTAGTATCATTACAAATTCAAGTACAGCTTTTTTTTTTTCTCAACATGTGACCTTGCATCCACCTGATGTTAAGCAGTATGCATTGTCCAGGAATGATAACAACAAGCGGATGCATACAGGTGCATCGCTGGTTGCCATCATTATGCCGGGTATTCATGCCTATTCACGCTTCGTTTAAAGAACTCCAGGTTATAATACGAAGGAAACACGCAAGCTAGTAGGGCATTCCACATTTTAATAGTACGGCAGATGTATGTACGGCAGATGATCGCCAAAACGTTTAGTACGAGTTGGTACATCTGCCACGGTATAGATATGCATTTTGCAACCAGTGCGTGTTGTCCTGTAACGGAGTGTGGAAGGGGGAATAATGTTGAAAAGCTCTTCAGAGCACTGTCCATGGTATAGGCGGTAAAATACGCTCAACGATGCCACATCCCTGCGAAGCTGCAACGGCTCCAAGGCTTTAAAAGTAGTTGTAGAGATATTTAATGCAGACAGACGGATGCCTAAATCTCACCATAAAGGTTCGTAAATTTTCTGAAACTATAATGTCAGTCTGGTCTATATTACTAAAACCCCTTATAAAAGAAAATGGAACAAGCTTCGCATTTTAAACGGTCTCTTTATGCTAATAAAAAACGATATGTATACCAGAATAGCTTAATTGCCAGTAACTTTTTTTTTTCTTTTTAAGCAAAACCATTCGCTTTTCCATGTTAGAGCTTTTCTGCTTATTTCACAATTATTATTTTTGCTCAAACAATTGTGGATTGTATGCTTTAAGGGTATAGAGTTTGAGTTCTATCGTGGTAGAGGGTATGATTTTCCACACACTGGAGTGGATACATAATCAGGTTATACAGGACGACGCCCTTTGGATGCGGGTGCTAACAAATATGAACTGTATTTAGCGCAAAATTTTCTCTTTTTCAAATTATTATTTTCATCTGAAATTAAGTATATTTAAACTTCCGCTTGGCTGATAAGATTCTTTATACGATAATCCTTTCAGCGTGCAGTTACAATACGGCCAGCTATTTTAATTGATATCAGCGAGGATAATAATAAAGTACTCTCATCGCCTATTTTGTAACTTCATAATTTAGACGACATAGTAGAGTAACCAAATATGTTAAGAGGAGTATCTGATCAAATATTTCCCATACATTCACGAGTTTTTGGTCTTAATTTCTATAAGTTGCACCAGACATTACCCTCTGTGTGCTAAATTTCATACAAATGTTATAGTAAGTATAGGGAATATGCATGTTTTTTTATTTCATTAATTGATAGAGCAACTACATTAGACCCTAAAAACAAATATTAAACATTTTTTAAAGGGTAATAACACAAAAATAAAAGGGTTTAAACTTTATCTGCCACTACCGCAGTAAAAAACGGTACATCATTAGCCGCCATTTTGTGACATAATTCGTGCTCAAAAAGCATATTAGTTTAATGTTATTGCACCTCAAAAGGTAGTCAAAAGGTTTGCTGATCACAAATTATCGTAATAAAGGACAATAAATAACCGAGAAAACAAGATACTGTAGACTACAGAACTCACGTTGACATTTGTTTTTGCAGGAATGACGTCACATGCAGTATTTGATAATGTCGGATCGTTTAGAAATGCGTTCCGTATCTACGAAATAATGGATTTTTTAAATCGTATTATAAAAAAAATTGCTAATCAAAATAAAATAGATTACTATAAATATGTTCAAAGACATAAAAGGAACATTATATATTAAAATAATAATAATTGGCGTTACATGCATATTCCCTATTACCTTCTGGAGTCTTTAGTCAATTTTTTTATTGATTTTATAATTTGGTGTGGCAAAGAGGGTTCCCGCCAGAATAGATATCCCTAACTCACTTCATCTTCTATGTGATGACGTGAGTTAGGGATACAAAATCTTTGAAATGGACTGTCAAGTACTTCGGGCTATACAGGAAGTGGCAAATAAAAATTGTATGCTATTACGAAAATCTATGTATCAAATGACATTAGTATCGTAAAATATCGTAGGTAAAACACTTTTTTAATACAGTTGCTCAAAAAGTGGCGTATTGCAGGGACGTATAGCGTTCGGGATGTGAGCTATTACATACTCGAGCTTTTTTTTTACCTTTTCCGAACTCGTGCGTTCTCTATTTCAACTGTCAAAATAATGTCTATTAAAAAGACAAAAACCAACCACGAAGTTTTTACTAAAAAAAATCATAGAAGTTTTTATGATTCATGCAAATATTTCTAAAAAAAATTGTTTTCAATATCAGATTTAATGATTTGATTCAATGAGTTAGGTTAGGTTTTATTTCATTTCATCTCATTAAATTTCATTTCATATCAATAAAAAAAATCTAGTGAAGACTTGGCTGTATGGGCATAGTTCCCTTTGCCTACCCAGAATGGGTAAAGAAAACAATAAAAAAACTCTGCTTATATTCTTTTACGGTTGGCGCCATTTTCCAGAAATTTTCTTTGCGAGTTTAGATATGTTTTTATTATTTTATTAAATTGTTTCATTTTTTCGCAACTGTATTAAAAATAGTTGTTCAGTACACGTGCGGAACCGTCATTGCAACTTGTTCCGACTGTCAACCCTCACCTTCGGCTGCGCCTCGGCTCAGGTAGACATTTGTCGGAACTCTTTTCAATGACAGGCTTTCCGCACTCGTAATGAAATATACTATTAAGTGCTTTCGCGGCAGCCAATTGTATTTTTTCCATTTTGCGATGCTTAGCACCTCTTTTATATAAAGTTTTAATATGGGCAAGGCACATGTTTATTAAACATGTGCCGATGGGTACCCTGAGGCTATCTAGGTGGTCTTGGGCGTCGTAAGGCACCCGTGATGATATGTATGTATGTAATTTTTTACACAGGCTTGTTCAGTAAAACTAGTATTTACATCTTAACATACTCTCAAATGCACTATAATGGTATTGTCAACAAAACGTAGGTACATATTTTTTAATTAAAATCTCATTGGTACACTCCGAGATTTGAATTAGGGACCGAAGAACTTTAGTGCTTTTAATTCTAACCAACACGGTCACCACGACCATTTAGATACGAGTATATTAAAAAAGAATGTCTATTATAAGATATTAATAATAATTTTATTAACCGCCAGCCGTAGACTATTGGTTGCGCACTCGGTGTTGTATCCGCAGCTCGTGGGTTCGATTCCCACCCATGGCAACAAAAAGTATGTTCTTCTTATACTTTACCATGTTCTGGGTGTGTATAAAATATATTTAAGTACAAGCTTAGAGCTTAGTTTGTGACCAGAGCCCGTATGTGTGTAATGTCCATTAAAAAAAAATACACATTAATTTATTTTACATTTTCTCCTTTGTTTGAATTTTATTAGCATCTAATCGCCATTACAGCACGATATTTGTCCCCAAATTCGTGGGCGTATATAATTTCAAATCCATTAGGTCCCTGTAGTTAGGGTGGTATTTTTACAAACTATCAAATATAATAGGTGGGCCGCCTAACATACGCTAGGGCGGATACATAGGGCAACTATCTACATAACTTTTTTTTTACTTTTTAATAGTGTAAGCTCGAATACTAATCATTTAGTGATGTCCTAATGCGTTACAGATTATTTTTTTATAACAACAGATTTTATTTTACATTTATACATTCAATATTTACAATTTTATGATTTAAACGTTATTGTTTCGTCTCCTGCTACTGCAAAGTATTACATTTTTTTATGTAAATGTAGTATAAATAAATTATGACTCTTGATAGGCGTGCACATTTTTCGATTTATCAACACCATTTGGATAGTTTTATTTTGTCTTAAAACGTCTAGAGAAAAAAATCTAAAATAATAATAATATAATTTAACTTTGTTTTTAAATTCAATTGTTAAAAACAATTATTTTGTTGATTATAATTTATTCTTTAAGAATACTAACACTATTCCAGTAGTCGATGATTCTAATCCAATTTAATATGTTATTTTACTAGCTTTTGATGACCCGGTTTCGCCCATCATATTATTTGTTAAAAATTGTAAATCACCTATTTTTTAACAAGAAATCATGCCGTACATTAAAAATCAAATGTTCCTTAATTATAACTCATATTAAAAATGCTTACATATATACCTATTATATAACTAAAATATTTTGACTACAGATGTGAGTTAACAAACAAATTACATAATATAAATGATTCCCGAGTTAATATAAACATCCGTACTCTGCCGTGTATTTTTAAATAACTACCTACTAACAAAATAATTTAGACACCATCAAATATTATTTAGGTATAGCTAAATAAATAAATAATCTTTATAATACCGCCTCGGTTGACTTTTTTTTAATTTATTTATTATAGGAGCTCGGTATGTGGCCCCACATCTACCTGATCGAAAGCAGTATGCAGGTCTAAGAATGAATACGAGCTGATTTCATCCATTATGCCGGCTTAAGATACCTATTCACGCTTCGTTTAAAAGACTCAAGGTTATAGGATGAAGGAAACACGCAAGCAGGCAGAGCATTCCACATTTTAATAGTGCGACAGATGTACGAATCACCAAATCTTTTAGTGCGGGTTGGTACATCTGCCACAGAATGCGCATGCATTCTGCTACCTGCTCGTGAGGTTCTGAAACATAAAGGTGAAGGGGGAATGAGATTAAAAAGTTCTTCAGAGCACTGTCCATGGTAAAGGCGGTAAAATATTCTCAACGACGCTACATCTCTGCGAAGCTGCAGTGGTCCTAAGGTGTTAGTGAGCTCTTCGTCATTAATAATACGAGATGCACGCTTCTGCAAACCATCGAGGGCATGCAGCAAATATTTGGCCCCAAAGGTGCGAACAATATTCCATACAATGCCGGATCTGGGCTTTATAGATTAGATAGCTAAGCCCTGGAGTGAAATATCGTCGCACCTTGTTAAGAACGCCGAGCTTTTTACTTGCGATCTTGGCAATGCTCTCGGTGTAATTGCAGTGGTTTAAGTCGGAGCGTATTTCCAATCCCAAAATATTTAGTATTGGTGATAATGGTAACTGAGTGCTCTGAAGAGAGGGAAAATGGGAAAACGGTGTCTTTTTTGCAGTCATCGCGCAGGCCTTGGTTTTTTGTGCATGGAATTGGACCAAATTAGAAACTTTCTTTAGGGTTGGGTCCAGTTCATTCACCAAAGAACTCCTATACTCCTCTGTTTCGACGCGGTCAGGAGGGACGAGCCAAGTATTGCCCGTGAACGGTACGAACGGTCGTCCGCATAACAATGAATGTTGCCCAATGACAACATATCATTGATATGCAGCAAGAATAGCGTCGGCGACAGCACTGATCCCTGGGGTACTCCCGCGTTAATGGTTTCTCGGCCCGAGACCATACCATCAACAATGACTCTTATAGCTCGGTCTGAAAGGAAAGAAGAGATCCAGCCGCAAAGTCGTGTCGAAAATCCGTAAGGTGGCAACTTAGAGAGTAAAGCTTTATGCCATACCCGGTCAAAAGCCTTGGAGATATCCAGACCAACTGCCAAGGCTTCCCCATGCTGGTCCATTGCCTCACCCCAGATATGCGTAATATATGCTTGAAGATCACCCGTTGACCTCTTCCTACGAAAGCCGTACTGGTGATCATTTATAATAGAGTGATCTTCTAGGTTACGCATTATTTGTGCGTTGATAATAGTTTCTAGAACCTTGCACTGCGGGGACAATGCCAGAGGAGTATGAAAGGCGGTATAGGCGCGTGGGAACAGGAGACAACTCAAGAGCGCATTATTTATTAGTACGTTCATCTGTACAGTTCGTCATGGTTAGGGTGTTTACAAAATAAAATGTGTAGTATATCGTTGTTTCTGGTATACATAGTGCAAGCCTAGAGCCGTTGCTAGTTCTTACGGTCCGACAACTCTTTATTTTGAATTGCATTTTAAAGACACATTCTCGCCTAAAATATGAACCTAATGTTCATGCCAGAAGAGATGTAAGCATATTGTCTGTCCTAACCTAACCCTAATTTCAATTGATGCCTTAGCATTAAAACAAAAGCGCAAAAAAATACAGTAGACACGTTATATTATGAATAAAAATAGTAGTCGAATAAACAAAAAAAAGAGAATTGTGTTTTTGAAAAAAAAAATCTAAAACAAAAAACTTTGATTGCGTAATACTCAATATCTTTAGCGACAACTATGTCTTTTTTTATTGTTTTGTATTGGTATTATAATGTACTAAAACATTAATTGTGTACTTTTTTATTTAGCTATTATTTTTTTATATTATTACCTACGAATTTTGAGTATAATTTACGGATTTTTGTCGCACCATTATTTTGTATGCGTGAAAATCAGTTTTGTGATTCAAGTTGGTCCTCGCCTTAATAAGTTTCTTATAAGTATCTGTATATATTTTGAAATAACCAAATGTCAACTATATTCGAATCCGACTCAACAGATAATTTTTCATTGCAATTTTTAATTAACACGTTTAATATAAGAATATCCTGATAATTAATTTATATAATATAGGTACATAGTTATTTACAATAAAAAAATGCAAGATTTTTTTTTTGTATCCAAAATTTTTATCGTATATTTATAAAATATACCTTAAAAAATGTCCCGATTTATTCATAGAAACTCAAAGAATAAAGAGTAAAGTCTAACCGGAATTTAAATTTATTTGTGTTTAACATGCAATTTGACTTCTACATAGGAAATATTTTAATTTTAGGCGCCATAATTTCATATAAGTCGGCAGCATGTGTGGGCTTTCGTTGCCGGACTGGTCGTCTGGCATTATAGTATCGAAATAAGACTCGATATCCAATTAATCGTCTATATTAGAATTATTTAATTAAGAATTAACACGAAATAATAACACAGGAATCGGATGTATACGGATTACTATTGGAACGCGGCGAGGTCGGAACGAGGTTGCGCCACGTGCGTTCAGCTCGATGTCTAATCACAAAGTGCGCGTGAAAATGGCGAAATCTTCAATGACAGCTCGCACAGTGTTGCCAACCCCCGTTTCCGAATACACCCAAGTCGATTCTGTTCGGCTTGACGTTCCGTTTCGAAATCCACGGCACGGCCATCATGACACGTCACACGTCTCTGTGTGATGTACCTGAAAATAATAAAATTCAACGACAGTATGAGATAGCCTCGTCTCGGCCTATCCTGCATATAGTTAATTGGCGGGGCTTTACTTCAAATAAACAACATTCATGTTAAAGAATAACTCTATTCTTAATTAATATTTACTCAAATTGTTAGACAAATTTGAACCGTTGACACATTAAAACATTGAATCATTGAAACATTGGACTATTGAAACATTGAACTATTGACCCATTGAACCATTGACCAGTATTCAATCACTACATTTGGCAGCTTGATCTGAAAAATCTTTACATAATCCTTCTTAGTGACCATACATTCAAAAATCAACTCCGCTTGCTACGAATAGTTTCTCTCTTTTTTTTTCGTCATCTACGCTTCTTTCAGCGTCAACTGTCGCCATTACCACCTAAATGGAGTGATAACAGCTCATGCCACCTCCATCGAGTGACAAACATCAACTTTCCATTACCACCTAAATCAAGTGACAACAGCTCATGCCACCTCCATCGAGTGACAAACATCAACTTTCCATTACCACCTAAATCGAGTGATAACAGCTCATGCCACCTCCATCGAGTGACAAACATCAACTTTCGCCATTACTACCTAAATTGAGTGATAACAGCTCATGCCACCTCCATCGAGTGACAAACATCAACTTTCGCCATTACCACCTAAATCGAGTGGTAACAGCTCACTATTCTAAGCAAGTAAGACAAATCAATTAAATCTAAATCAACTTATGACTACCAAATACTAGTCAATGTACTATGGACTTTTCACATCACTAAACTCTATAGGAATATCATTATAGGGCATTAGTCTCAAACGGTCGTGGGCATACTTATGCGTATATTGTTTAATAAAATTAACATAGTCAGCGCCTCCAATTTGTAGAACTGATAGGACTCTGCATTGGATGTTCGACGACTATAATACTAGACATAGTGTAACTCAGCACATACCTTTTGTAGCATCGCTCCTTAACGTTCATAACTGGCATCAGTATAGATTTCAGTCGGTCGCTCAGTATCAAAAACACGGTACTTATACAGCCCGCCTACGTGTTTCCAATTTTTAGGATTTTACAAATTTTACCTATTCTGGAATTCCGGATCTAAACCCCCTTTTTTTTTGTTAATCATTAGCCATCAGTACGAAAAAGCTTAAGATCCTAAAGGAGGTTCCCATCTCAATTAATTGTAATTTTTTTATTACCTATAGTAGAAACTTTATTTTTAAACAATTTTATCAAAATGTATGATTAACATTTGTACACTTAATATCCACTAATCGTTCAAATTTTACTACAGTTCTCATTTCATAATTATTTGGTCTTATTTTACCAGCTCCTAATAATCTCTCATTCCTTCGTATTGAAGTATTAAGAAATTAATATTTAGACAAAACCGAAGAATTTTCTGTTGGATAAGCTATGAGAAGTGTTTTATTTACTGCAGCAGCAGTCCTAGATTATTTCATTATGAAAGCACACAACCGAAAACGATTTAGTACTTATGATCATTCGGTACACCATTAAGAAAGCAAAAGTACGTACCGTCTAGGGTCACGAACTATCTAAATATCTAATTAATGATAGCCACTTCTCATATCCAAGAAGATTTATTAAGTGTTCATTTACTCTTGAATTTGATTATAAATAGGAGAAAGTGTAAAATGCCAGAGACGGTATTACAATTAAATTTACACTATAACGCATGGTCTATCGGTATTTTGATAAATAAGTTTAATCTCAGTCTAACTGAGGTTGTAATTCCGAAAACTACATGAATTCGCATTTCAGTAGCTAAACTAACGAGTTTGTTTTAAAGTAACAAAGTCAGCACAAAAATTCTCAAAGCATGTTTATTAAACTTCATGGTAAATTTTCACTGAAAACACCAATTAAATTAAACGATTCCAATCTGGGTATTAAATGATAGGAAACTAATAAGGATCGGCATGAAATGAACATTCGAGGGAAAACCCCTAAACTTCAATCAAAGCTTGTAAATACGAGTTTAAGTTATTTTTACTTAAACCTAAAATCATAGGTTACGTTTACTAGGTTTTTTTTTTTTTTTTTATCAATAACATTCAGCACCCTAATCAAAATAAAATGAAAACTTCTCACCCGAGTAGTGAAGGTTCACCTTAGCTGATTATCAGGTTGTCTCTCTCGATGCACTATTATGGCTTCAGCTATCTGTGGTTCCTGGGCACAGGGTATCACTGTAGTTTATCTTTGACTATTTTGAGTAACTGAAATAAATGCTGGCAGGGATCGATTAGCATTGCCGCTATTGTAGCGGAGCCGCAATGATATTCTACAACACGATGATACACCATTCTACACTTTTAATATTAATTTTCATGCAACCGGGGCTCGAAACTTTTAGTGAAATCGTCATTCACTGAGTATTTGTTAAATTTACTATCATTGCCAATGGTTCATCTAAATTTGTCATCACTTTATTGGCATACCTACTAAAATTAACATTTTCCTATTTGATTGTATCATTCATTATTTTTAATTAAATTTCACCCGGTATTTGTATTGTAAAATCGAGATAGGAAAAGTTTTCTTAATTGTGGCCAAGTAACACCAACAAAACTAGTTTTAACTAACAATGACTGGGCTTTTTTAATGTAAGGCTAATAGATAACAACAATTGAATTACCTAAACAGTATAATTAATTTTATTGCAAACATAAATCGACCATATGCTACTATTATTAGCACCGCTATCCGCGATGGTAAACATCCCATTAAAACGAATTGTGATCATCATTTTGATTTGATTTTCAACCAGGTTTAACTTTTTTTTGGTATTAAAATAATGGTAACTCACTTTTCGATATTTTCACACTGACCTTTGGTTCTTACTCACGTTGTCGACTTGCTCCATATTTTATTTCGGGTCCCACTTCTGATGTCGGCAGGATGTGTGGGCTTTCGTTGCCGGACTGGTCGTCTGGCATTATAGTATCGAAATAAGATTCGATATCCAATTATTCGTCTATATTAGAATTATTTAATTAAGAATTAACACGAAATAATAACACAGGAATCGGATGTATACGGATTACTATTGGAACGCGGCGAGGTCGGAACGAGGTTGCGCCACATGCGTTCAGCTCGATGTCTAATCACAAAGTGCGCGTGAAAATGGCGAAATCTTCAATGACAGCTCGCACAGTGTTGCCAACCCCCGTTTCCGAATACACCCAAGTCGATTCAGTTCGGCTTGACGTTCCGTTTCGAAATCCACGACATATAAATAACTTAAAAAAGGAGATCTTTTTTATTCAGGCGTATAAAACAAGATGCCATATTTCTCAATATTCCGGTTAGATAAATCAAAGATAACCCTACTCAAATATGGAGTTTAAAAAAAGCACACAATTCAACTATATACGTTAAAGTTTATTGTGGGGGCGTCATACAAAAAAAAACATCTAATTCATACAAATGAAAAATACGTATCAATCATAGAACAAAAAATGTAAGTACCTATAGCTGTAAAATATAACACAGAGTGATACCTACGCTACTACGCGAAACAGCTGTACCGCTGAAACTAGTGCCATAAACATCAGGCAGATGTCTTCTCATAAAACTGTCGTAAATGAAATACAAATGAATGAATACTTCGCGTATGAGGTGTTATGACATCATGCGTTAGTTGCCAGAGTATTTTATACTAAAGAGTGGACACTTTAAAAGAAGAATATAACTTGACTCCTCCTCAGGCGAATAAGCCAGAACAGGAAGTATATTAATATTAAGGACACTGCATTCGTAATCGCGAAGTCCGCGTTATCCATACAAAATGAGCACTTCCAGTAATATTCGACTAGTGTTTGTCGCAGAATTACATTTATATTTTTGTCTGTCATTGTATTTATTAATCTTTTTGTGTTGGTTTTTTATTTTATATAATTTTGTAATCAATATATATTTTTTAAATATTATTATACATAAGTATTTGTGAGGAAAGGAGGACGGGTTAATCCTTCCGCTGGGTGCCCTGAGGCCGTTTAAACTTTTCTTGGGAGCCGAAAAGACACCATGATGTTATATATTTTTTTATTTAGTTTTTTTAAATTTTACTTTTTACCTAATGTAAATAAATATAAATTTCCACAAAATGTGTTTTTTTTTCTAACATTCAACAACTCGGTTTCTTAAAAAAACGCTTGTTTTTGGAAAATAATATATTAAACCTAATGAATGCAACGCAAATAATATAGGTACTTAAAATAATTTACATATTTTACTTGGTCATGGAAATTGGAATTAGCATTTACCCCTACTATACGGAAGCTCTCTAAGCTCCCAAAGCTCTAAAAAAAATACATTCAGCTAAATAAAAAAAATCCCACATAAAAATAAATGTAATGAGGTCAGTTAGAGACACAGAAAAAAAAGTATATTTATGTGGAGAGGTGCTCCAAGGCTTCGGTAGTCGGATGTCCCACCTCCGGAAAGGAAGCGATAAAATAAGATTAATTTCCAACGAATCTTATCACGCTATTATTAAATACTTTTTACTATATTTTTATTACTATAAGGTTAGCTGGTAGATAAAGCTCAAGGCATTAAGCTAACCTACGAGTATGTACAATAGTATTAGGCTTTTGTGCAATAAATAATTTTTCATTCATTCATTACTATCACCATTTAAAAAAATATATGGAGCATTGTTACTTGTACTATTTCTTCTGTGGCACGGTATGTGATTTTGTATCTACCTGGCTGTGAGCGGACCTACAAAGTCCATGAATATTCATAAACAACATTGATCGCTCTCAATTTAATTCCTTTTTTTTTATTGATGCACAACATGTGTTGCATCTACCTGATGATAAGCAGAATCAATGAAAAATGAAATACCCAGCGGTGGGGTTTTAATCCCACCTCGTCGTAGCCAACGGTGTGAATCTACACCGAACAAGTTGCTTTTGAATCGCGATGTTTTTGAATAGACTCAATATCCATCTATAAACAGTTTCACAACTTGGTATAGTGAAACCGGTACAAACAGCTTAACGTACTCTCGAGGCACTAGTGGTGTTGTCAAACAAATATACATACATTTTTTATTTAAAAAACTCATTGGTACACACCGGGATTCGAACCTGGGACCTAAGTGTCTTTAAGTTCAAGGTCTAACCAACTAGGCCACCACGTATATATGAAAATAATAAATTGTTGTTTTACAAAATTGATTACTTCTACTATGCCGGCTAAGTGATGCGGAAACATACGAGTCTATTTTAATATCCGCACTGGATATTTGGGGTTATAGTCTGGGTTGGTCGGCTCGGTGACACTTTTGCAAGATAACGATTGACAGGTCAATAAAACCAGCTAACCACATATACCACATACCTCATAGGAGTTTCCACTATAATTTAGAGAATTTCGTTAGAATGGTATTAAAATCGAGTACACAGCCGGGGCGGTTAGCTAGTATAAGAATATAATATCGTATAACTCAATATTATTGGGTACAATATCTCGCTTAAGCTTATACGTATTTAGGGTTTACAAGATTAATGTTACATGATGATTGATGATGAAGGCGATATGTTTCATGTATTGCTTCTGTCGCAACTAAACATAATTCCTTACACCTAAAAATAAGCTCTCTTTATGTTACCTATATTATTATTCCACAAACAAACAAACAAAATTATTTATTTGCAGAAATGGGTTACAAAAAGTTTAAGTTATTATTATATGTTTGATACAATTATTATTATAGGTTTAAGCAATTAAGTATAGGTAGGTACATTAAAAATTAATAGAGAGAGACAATGTTCTTAGCTATGTATGGCTTCACCGTGCGGGTGCCGGGTCCATCGCGTGGTTGGAAGACAGGGGAACAGCAGCGTTCCCGGACTTGAGACCGCGAAGTAGGTTTAAAGGCCTTTTGAACACTCACCTGCACTGTGTACACTACCTTCTCTACTCAACCAAATGCTATATCATTCTGTTAGCGCCATCTTGGAAACACGCTCCATAAAAGTTCCGACGACTGATCTCGGAAGGCCAAGATCCTTCAATAGACGATGACGACTTTCCTGGAATTCCTCTTGCACCAACTTTCATCTTAATTGTTGGCAGTCAGCAGGGCGATCCCCTTGGCCCAGCTATATTAAGTCTTCGGTATTCATCAAATCATTGAAAGCCTTACATCAACATTCAACGTTTGGTATTTAGACGATGGAACCCTATGAGGCGAAGTTGACACAGTTTTATATGATTTAAAAAAAAAATACAGTATTTTGAAAATATTGGACTGAAATTAAACTTAATTTTTCAGAATATAATTCTCAAACCCAATATATTGTTAATGAATTTAATAACTTAGCGCCTGGGATTAAAATTATACCTAATGATTCTCTTCGCCCCTCAGGGTCACCAGTATTCAAGGAAGCTATTCCTAATTTTATTCGGATTTTTTTTTAAATATTTTTAAGTAGCGATAAGTCAGTTGATAATTAGTATTACTTCTCCATTCATTGGCATTATTTAACAATATGTAGGATTTAGACATATTGCTCTGGTCTTAAACTAAGCTCTAGGCTTGTACTATGTGTACCAGAAATAATGATATTATACATATTATATATACTAACACCCAGATATGGGGGTGAACAGGGGTTCAGAACCAACATTTGTCACAAGCAGAAGTCAAACAGTGATAGACGTCACCTTAGCTTCACCAGAGGTAAGCGACTTAATAACAAATTGGCATGTTTCGAGAGAAGCCTTGCTTGCAGATCACAGGTAATATGCTTCACACTCAACATTGCACTTCCGGAACAAATATCCAAACGAAATCCAAGGAAGACCAACAAAATACTATACCGGAACTCTTTGGAAAACACTATACAAATCTACTAACTAGTACAAATCTGGAGGATATGACAAACATAACTGTTAATATAGAACATAACGTGGAATTACGTTAAACTTATGGACAATATAACAAAAAGCTACCATAGGCATACCCCTTGACGCTACCACCACCGCCAAACAAGAGAGGAAATCTTTGGTGGGGCCCGGAGCTAGACCGCCTTAAACACAAAGCTAGAAAGCTTTTCAACTGCGCGATGAACACAAGAGAAGAAGAGGATTGGTCACAATATAAAAATGCCCAAGCCTACTTCAAAAAGCGTGTCAAACATTGGAAAACGGAATCATGGCGTCGTTTCTGCGAGAATATAGAAACAAGCCATGAAGCTAACAGAGTCAGGAAAATTATGACAACCAACCAAATTTGTATCAGATCGCTAAAAAAATTCGACAACACTTTTACAAGCACAGACAAAGAAACAAGTGACATACTCTTGCAAACTCACTTCCCAGACTGACAACTAACTGACAATAGAGACTGGGAAGAAAGTACCGCTCTGCCACCAACGGATGACGACTGGAAAATCGCGAAATCAGTCATCACGACAACAAAGGTTGAATGGGCTATAGAAAGTTTTTCGCCCTTCAAGTCAGCAGGTATAGATGGCATCTTCCCAGCCCTCCTTCAGTGGGGCCTCGCCAACCTACTGTCCTTACTAACAGAAATATTCTATTAAAGTGACTACACACAAGCTAAATCCTTCAGACCAATCAGCCTTACCTCCTTTCTGCTTAAAGCAATGGAAAGGCTATGTGACAAACACCTAAGAGACACGATCATACTATCTGACAGCGCAGCCGTACTACTAGCATTTAAGAACAAACAGATGAACTCAAGTCTGGTAAAACAATGCCACTACGCACTGGAGACTATATCAGTTGGTAACAGGGTCACTCTCCAGTGGATAAAGGGACACAGCAACTCCCTCGGTAACGACGCGGCTGACGAACTGGCGAAAAGAGGTTCGGCTACAACACCGGTAGGACCCAAACCGTATGTACCTTTATCTTTTAATCAGTTGAAAAGTTGGCTACGCGACAACACCTTTAACCATCACTGTAAGTATTGGGCTAACTTACAAAACTGCAGGCAGGCCAGAGAGGCGGTCACCAAACCTAGCCCACGCCTAGCTCGGAACCTGCTCAATCTCAACAGAGGTAACCTTCGTATGTATATATAGATAAATTCATATTATTATTGTAAAATAGGTTTTATCAATAAAAATATCCTTAGTTTCTTTTTTAAATTATTTAGGAGTTGTTGTATTTGTTTTGGAATTTTGTTACGTATCTGTGTACCCAGAACACTATTTTATATGAAGGGGCTGTTTTGCAAGTTTCAGCCTAAGCCAAGTATATTTTAATGCCTTCTACTGTGAAAGTAGAAGAGAAGGCATAAATTTATGCAGTAAATATAATATAAAGATATAATATAAACATGTTTAGTTATCTGATAGTACTATACAGGGTGAATTTGAATTTGTACTTTGGGCTAATATAAAACTACTTTGTATGGAGAAGTCAATTTTTATTTACATTTGCGACACATAGTTTCATGGGAAATGACGTTCTATTTGATGAGTAGAGCCTTATATTAGCCCAAAGTACAACCTTTCAAAGTCGCCATGTATAAAAAAATTATACCATCAAGGGTGCCGTTTAAACGGCCTCAGGAAACCCAGTGAAGGGAATAACTCTTCCTCATTTCGCTGATGGTATTTACTTAAATATAAATAGTTTAATTAATGGTAAAATACTATTTAAAATCTTCTTTTACCATGTCAATCCTTCCTCCTCATATAAACTTACTAGTTAGCTGACAGGCGCAAGTTCATCAGCGTAACATTAACCGTTTACGCAGTGCACGCAACGAAAGCTCTCAATAGGACCAAATTTTCCTCGTTTTCCCAACATTTGTCATTGATTCTCGTGATTGGTCGTGGGTTCGATTCCCACCCATGGCAAATGAATATTAGTACGTTTTTCTGTACAGTTTGTCATGGTCTGGGTGTTTATAAAATATAATATGTATCATATCATTGTTTCTGGTACACATAGTACAAGCCTGGAGCTTAGTTTGTGACCATAACAATTTGTGTAAATTGTCCTACATATTATTATTATTATTATTATTCTCCGCTCCTATCGGTTGTAGCGTGATATAGCCTCGATAAATAGGCAAGCCAACACTAAAATCATTTTTTAAATCGGTCCACTAGATCCAGAGATTACCCCCTACAACCTCACAAATATTAAATCATATAAAATACAAATCGGTATATATTTCATTATTATTATATATTATATTTCAATAATTATATGTACTTACATAGTATACGTATATGTGTAATGGGAAATGGTAAAACAATGACGAGTCGAAATGTAACATTGAGTACCATGATTATATTAAGTATAAAATATTTAAAAAAAACACTAACTATTAAACTTTACCTCTTTATAATATTATTATATAGTATAGATATACGTAGATGCTCTATTTTGTAAAGATATACTGCTGTTTGTACATGATTTAGTAATTGAATAATGTCGCAAACGCCACGGGTCACTACTAGCAAACCTCGTTAGCTTTGTCATCTACGAGTATGATATATATATATATTAGTCTACTGAGGCTCTACCATGGGTTTGCGCATTGTAGAAACGTAACGTATTCATTTACGTACACGTGAGCAACAACCAATAGGATCGCTTTATTCAATCCTGTTACCAAAAATAAAGCGGCTCTATTGGTTGTTGCTCACGTATACGTAAATGAATACGTTACGTTTCTACAATGCGCAAACCCATGGTAGAGCCTCAGAACAGGACATTCGTATACGTTAAAGTTCATATTGATTGAAATATGTATGGATTATTTGCGTATTTTTTATGAATAAAAAAATGAACAATTTCTTAAAAAAAAATTCTGCGTACACCTCAATCTTGCATAATACAAGGAAAAAATGAGGTCAAAGAGATAGTACGCTTACTCTGTAAAAAGGAGACTCTTTGGACCATACTATTGCCATATTGCCTATCACGAAGATAAACGTCCTTACAATTGAAAGCAGTCAAGAGACATGAACAAAGGTCGACAGCGACGCTCGCAAAACATAGAATAGACCAGCTCTTTGACAGCCTCCGTAGACTAGTGGTTACGCCTTTGGCGTTGAATCCGGAGGTCGTGGGTTCGATTCCCACCCATGGCAAATAAATATTAGTATGTTTCTCTGTACAGTTTGTCATGGTCTGGGTGTTTATAAAAATAAAAATATAATATGTATTATATCATTGTTTCTGGTACACATAATACAAGCTTAGAGCTTAGTTTGTGACCATAACAATTTGTGTAAATTGTCCTACATATTATTATTATTATTAGCTATTTATCCCGCGATTCATAGATGTCGCAAGCTACGTTGGGGACATCACGTGCGACGTTGCAGGCCACGTATACTGCTTGTCAGACAACAAAGTCGCGGAACAAATGTCTTCAGTGAAAACAAGGCTTTATCTTTAACTTATTATTTTCTCTTTGTGTTTAATTTTATTAGGTGGGAGAAAGGCCTCTATTAATTCACTAGTTACAGATGAATAAACCCTCAAGTGACCTAGTCATGTTTGGTTTTAGTCTGTGGGTTTGGATATCGGTGGACTACTGCATCGATTTCTTGTCGAGGTAATAGTCTCCTTTCATGGTGCGCTTGATTCGACGATAAAGCAACAAGGTGATTAAAATAGGCTCATTATACAAATTCATCTTTATCGCCGCCTAATTTGTAACCGCATCATTTAGCCGGTGCATTGGGAGCGATCAAAGTTGTGCCATAAACTTTGTGAGTTTGCTTATAATCAGGTCAAAAAATTACATGCCTTGCTCCAATAAAAAAAAAAGTCCAGGTATGTATTCAAATAGCGAGAAAAAAATTCGGCGGGAAACTAGGAGGGCGGGATATTTTAATTATTTTCAATTTAATTAGTTAAACTGAGCAAAGTTCTTGTATTTTATTGTATATAGTTTAATTTTTATATCTGCTCTCTGATAAAATGAGTGAATGTAGTAGTGGCTCAAAATTAAAACGCAATATAAAATGTGTAGAACAAACCAACGATATTACCAATGAGTCGGTTGGCTGCCGACTCATCGACATCAAATAAAATGGCTGTTAAGTTTTTAAACACAAAGCGAGGACTTTTCAAAGATTTGCACCCTATTTACGAAGCAGAAAACAGTTCAAATTATCCAGTACTTATATCATCCATACAAAACGAGAAGCTCGACATATTTCAAGTCAATAATATTATTAAGGATTTCAATGATGTATTATATGTCAAGCCAGCAGGAAATTACTATCTTAAGGTTTTCTTTAAAAATAAAACATCTGCTAACTCTTTTATTTTAAATTCATCTTTATTAAACCAAAACAACTGGAGTGCCAAGATTCCATTCGACCAGATTGAGTCGCAAGGTATTATCCGAGTATCAACCAAAATCTCAGACGAGGATCTACTAACAAAGTTAACAACAACTGCAGAAATAATTGGTGTCAAGAGATTCCAAAAGCGACTTCAAGATGGTACATACAGTCCCCTTCCAACAGTCCTGGTAACTTTTCTCACTACTTCACTTCCAGACCATGTCATCTATGAACATATTTGGTTCCGAGTACAAGAGTACATACGTCTATTACTTCAGTGCTTTAAATGTTATAAATTCCACCACGGTAGCAGTGCTTGCAAAAACCAACAAGTATGTTCAATTTGCGCTGGCAATCATAACTTTAAATCTTGTGATAACAAAGACAATGTAAAATGTGTTAATTGCAAGGGGGGACATATTGCAGTGTCATATTCTTGTCCGATTAAGTCCGCAAAGATATCTGAAATAAAAAAAAAGATTATGGGCAAAACTACATTTGCCTCCGTAACTAGAGGAGTAATTCCACCAACTTCTATTGAAAAACCTGTAAATACTGCTTTTATAAATAAAAACCCTAAGGAAATACCTCTTATGCAAAAGAGAAATCTAATGTCTGAAATATTAAATTCTGATATTATTGTACATACTCTTACCAAAACCCTGATAGATATTATTTCTCAAAAAGAATCTAAAGGTGTCAATATTTCGTCTAAATTAATAAAAGAAATGTTAATTAATAATATGAACAACCATGGGTAAAGGCTCATTAAACTATATTAATATAATTCACTGGAACTGCAGAAGCATCTTACCCAAACTAGACCTATTTCAGCGATATATACATGATCAATCAATAGATATAATACTACTTAATGAAACATGGCTAAATTATAAATCAACACTTAAAATTAGAGGTTATAATATTATACGTAAAGACTCTTGCACACCACACGGCGGTGTTGCCATAGCTATAAATAAAAATATTTCTTATAAAATCATAGACACCGATTTTGATTATAAATTCCAAAATATATTATTATCTATACAGATTCAAAAAGATATTATTGATATTCTTTGTGTTTATTGCCCTCCCTCGCCAAATGGAAAATTTAATATTAAGTATTTAACAAATTGTTTATCAAAAATAACCACATCTAAGTTTCTAATTATTGGTGATTTCAACGCTCATCATATTTCTTGGGGATGCAACAATAATGACAAAAGAGGGAATGATTTATATAATTTTTCATCTAATACACACCTAGTTTGTTTAAATGACCAAAATCTTACTACTCTTGCACCATATGGTAGAAACGGCAACGCTCTTGATCTTGTATTCTCCTCACAATCTATTAGCTTCAATTGCACCTTTTCAGTATCCGACGACCCTATTAGTAGTGATCATTATCCCATTTATATTAGTATATTATATGAATCAAATTCTGTTCTTTCTGAAACAATTAGTACTCATGCTTCTACTTCACATCTATTTAGCAATAACTTTTCAGAAGTCAATTTTAATAAAGTAGACTGGGACGAATTCGGTAGTGAATGTGAACGTTCATTTGCTACTTATACATTTACAAAATGTCCTTTAGCTAACTATAATTCTTTCTTTAATATTCTTAATGATGTAATTTCTGTATTTCGTAAAAAGAAAACACACCATAAAACTGTAATAAAATAATAAATAATAAAGCTAATAAAATAAATTACTGGTGGAATGAGACCTGTGATCAAGCAGTTTGTAAATCTAAATTAGCTCTCCACTCATATAAAAAATATCCATCTCTGGAGAATTATTTAATATATAAAAAAATTGATGCCGAAAAAAAATTAATTTTAAAAGAACAAAAAAGAAATAGCTGGATAAATCTGTGTAATAGCTTTAATCGTTGCACTCCTTCAAAAATAATTTGGAACTACATTCATCGGTTTAAATTTTCAAAATTAAAATCAAACAATAATATTACTGGCAATTTTTTTAAAGATGATATAAATGCTATCCGCTTTTTAGATAAAATAGTAGATTCTAATGATGATACTTTTAATCAGAACTTTAATAATATTTTCCAAACAAAAGGTAATACTACTACTAGGTGGCTTTTAAACCCATATACTATAGAAGAGTTAAACGCATCACTTGACAATAAAAGAAATACAACACCTGGTCCTGACAATATTCCGAATAGAGTCCTTAAAAAACTACCTACAAATGTAAAATCTATATTACTAAATATCTACAATGACTTATGGTTACAAAATATAATACCGGATATATGGAAATATCAACTCGTAGTACCTATACCCAAACCCAACAAAGACGTAAATAGTGTAGATTCATTTAGACCAATTGCTTTAACATCATGCGTTTCTAAATTATTTGAATCAATGTTTAAAAGCAGATTAGAATGGCATTTAGAAAGTAATAATTTATTAACTAGATATCAATTCGGATTTCGTAAGGGGAAAAGTACTATGGGTAATCTCAGCTGCTTGATAGGCGACATTAATAACGGTTTTGCTAATAAAAAAATTACTTTAGCTGTATTTTTAGATTTTAAAGGCGCATTCGATAATATCAATCACACTTTTATAATTAATAGTCTTTTTAAATTAGGTCTTCCGGGCCATTTAATACAATGGGTTTTCAATTTCTTGCATAATAGGACTACCTTTTTAAAAATTCGAAATAAAATTATTGGTCCCAGAACAACTTATAAAGGTACCCCTCAAGGATCTGTAATTTCACCTTTATTATTTATTATAAGTTTATGTTTTATTAATGAGGAAATTACAGATAAATCTATTAAATTTCTTCTATATGCGGATGATTTAGTACTTTATACTCAATCCTATACTACTACTGAAGCCCAAACGAGGATAAATATTAGTTTAAAGATGTTACATAATTTTATTAGTAAAAAAATGAAGCTTGAAATTAATGTTAATAAAAGTTCTGTTGTTTTGTTTTCAAAAGTTAAAATGCCATGCCCTAATGTATTATACAACAATAAATCTCTTCCTATTAAATACTTTTATAAGTACTTGGGTATTATTTTAGATTCAAAGCTTTCATGGAAACCTCATATAGATCACATAAGTAAAAAATCAGAGCTAGGAATAAATATTATGAGATCATTAGCCGGTTTAAATTGGGGATCCGACCCAACAATTCTTAAAACTCTATATATTTCCACAGTTCGCTCACACTTTGATTACGGATGTATGTTCTATACAGGAGCTGCTAACCATTTACTTAAAAAACTAGATTTAATTCAAAACCGAGCCTTACGAACTATTACAGGAGCAATGATATCTTCTCCAATCAATTCATTAGAAGTAGAAGCAGGTGTTGTTCCATTAAAAATTAGAAGGAGTTACATAATTGATAAATTTTGTCTTAAACTAATAAGCCAAGATAATATGTTATCTTGGCTTATTAGTTTAAGACAAAATTTATCAATTTGTGTTTCTCGCTATCTAGATCATTATGAATATCACAATTCTGACACCTACACTATAAACACAGTCACATCTTTAAGTGAATCCATTGCGTACTTAAACTTAAAATTTCAAAATACAATTTTCTGGTCTTATTCTCCTCCATGCTTCAGTAACCCTTACTTTAGTAAAATCATGTATATATCGATTATTTTGGACAAATTTGAAAACAAATTGGAATATAATGAATTCATCGAAACTAAAAAAAACTTTGTAAAAATTTTTACTGACGGTTCTAAAACCAAAGACCGCACAGGTTTTGCCTTTTATGATTACAACTTAGATATTGGATCTGCATATACATGTAGCAATTATTTTACTTTATTTTCTGCCGAATTGTTGGGTATTTTGTACGCCGTGAGATATATTAATTCTAAAAGTTTATATTCTAATAAGTTTATAATTCTTTCTGATTCCATGAGTGCTCTTCAAGCTATAAAAAATAATTCATTTAATACAAAATCTAACTATATTATATCTGAAATACGTACTATAATTTTTATATTAAATAGTAAAAATATATTTGTTGAATTGTGCTGGATACCTGGTCATGCTGGTATTCATGGTAACGAATTGGTTGATAATTTAGCTAAGTCATTAAATCATAATAATATTTGTAACGACCCAGTACCATTTTCAGATTTGGAGTTTTTTATTAAAAGTAATATGCTAAAAAGATGGACAATAGATTTGCAATATTCTCGACAAATAAAAGGTAAATGGTTAGAAGAAATTCAACCTATCCCTAATACTAAAGTTTGGTTTCAACTTCCAAAATAGTATGTAGGCAGAGACTGTATTACCACAATATGTAGACTCCGAATTGGACATTGTCGATTTCCAATGCATCTAAATAGGTTAAATTTAAATGAGAATAGCATTTGTAAATATTGTGACTGTAAATACTGCGACTTAGACCACCTTTTTTTTGTTTGTCCCAAATTTTCGATTCAGAGACTACTTTTTATTGCAAAAATTAATGACATAATACTAGATAGTAATTTAAAAATACCTAAAGTTCCCAGTAATCTTCAAACATTACTAAAGCAGCCAATGTTTTATAATTTAATATATAATTTTGTTAATAATACATTTGGTAAACTGTAAATAAAGTCTCTACGAGTATAATTACTTGTTTTATGTTAATTTGAATATAGATAGGTATTACTGTATATTTGTATTATATATATTTTGGCATGTACATATTTTGTGACCGAGTTAGTTAATATTATGTTTTTTTACTTTTTATTTCTTAGATTCAGTGCTTTTGTATTGCAATTTTGTTAACAGCAATGATTATATGTTAGCTTTATTGATTAAAATGTAGTTAAATGTACGATGTTCTTGTTTTTGTGATCTCATTGGTGAATTATTTTGCTTTTCGTTATATAGTTAATAAATAAACAAATAAAGGAAATAAATTTGTACAATATTCAATTAATAATTCCGTAAGTATCTACATATATATATTTCATAATATTAAGTTATTATTTTAATTATTTAAAATATAATGTTGTGTAAACCAAACGCCAAAAAAAAGAAAAGAGAAAAGGTTTTATTTTTGGCGGTTGGTAGTGCGTTTTTTTAGAGGTAGTGGTGCAGTGGTTGACAGTCTGTAAAACGTGGAGTTTGCTAAGTTTAATATAGTTAATATATTTAAGCATTTATGTAGTTTTCTTTACATTTCAGAAGTCAGGATATGAATACACGTGCCGGAATACACTGCGCCGTGGTGTGATAATTCATCGTGTGATTAAAGTAAAATCTGAAAAAGCCCAGCAAAAACGGCGCCGGCGCGGCGCACCACTTGGCGCCGCTCCGTCCGAATACGCGCCACTTTCGGGTAGTGAATTTAAATGGTGTCGGGGTAAGACGTAACGTAACGTAAAAAAAAAATAGAAACAAAGAAAAAGGTGAGTTTAAATGACTTCTTTAATACATTCTTTCTGCTGATAAAATAAATAATTTTAGTATCTGGTTTCGTGAGCGTGTTGAGTTTTAATTATTGTTTAGTATTCAGTGTAAGGGGTCAAACTTTAGCTAATAGTTAGGTTAGGGATTAGGCAAACAACAACTTGATGGTTTAAGTATATTATTTAAAGTTAATTCCAGTTTATAAATAATAAATTTGACAAGTTTTGTTGTAGAACGAAACTTAATCGCGACGTTCGAACTTGCGGACGTAATATATGTATTGGTATTGTGGATCCTTACACATACATATGTATAAGTTTGTTTCTTTTTTTTTTATAATTTATAGTTATCTATTATTTGAAAAGTTTATCTTATTTTTATATTGTTATTTTAATATTCGTGGTAATTGAGTTGGTTAGAAGACTTAAAAACACTTTGATTAATAACCCCTCCGCTGAGTACTATGTATTTTAAACATCATAAGTACCCACATATAAATAATATATAAATATTGATGTAACTAAATTATAGTAAAACATTTTATTCTAATTTCACCTGGGTATTGATATCGGTGATCCAGATAACTGTTAAATTTTAATAAAATTAGTATGAACCCCGAAAATCAATAACAGTCTGTTGTGGGAGTCTTCTAATGTACCTATAGTTTTATTACAAATTATTAATGTTTACGGATGTTGACTTCAGATGCCTAATGAGGATACAATTATTGATGAGAGACGGCGCTCGCAGACCAAAGCGGCGCAGACTGACGTACCTCCGGGCCGAGAGTACCACTTCAGGGGACGCGACAGAAATGAGCAGTCTTCGCGCCGGCTTCTGCGCAGCCCAGAAGGTAGTCGTAGCTTGTCGCGATGTCATCGGAGATCGTCGCGGCGTTGTCGTGGTTCATCGCGGCATCGCCGCAGTTCTTTGCGGAGTCGTCACCGCAGTTCGTCGCGGCATCGTTGCCGCAGTTTATCGCGGCGTAGTCGCCACAGTTCGTCACGGCATCGTCGCCGTAGTTCGTCTCGGCGTCATCGCAGATCGTCACGCCGTCGTCGCAGTTCGTCGGGTCGCCGCCGCAGTTCTTCGCGGCGTCATCGCAGCTCATCGCGAAGACAGCCGAGTGGTCGGCGAGCCAGAGCCGACGAATGTGACAGTGGGGACCATGGTAGTAGAGGTAAAACAAATGTAACTAATTTGCTTCCTTTAAATAATTCTACAAATAATAATGTTATGTCATCCAATATAAAATCGGTCGAAAAATTTTCTATGGTACACAATGAAATTTCTGAATATGATCCCGCAAAGCGTACGCAATCAATGAAAATTTGGTTGACAAAAATCAATGAAGTCGCAACGATATATGGGTGGTCTGATAGGGAAAAAATGCATTATGCATTACCAAAGTTGAGTGGTATGGCACGTAAGTGGTATGAAGGTCTTTCTACTATTTTATATTCATGGGAGGAATGGCAAAACAAACTGTTAGAAGCTTTTCCGTCAGACGAAAATTACGGTGTTATTCTAACCGAAATGTTAGACAAGAGGGCCAAATTTGGAGAATCTTTAGAAGAATATTATTTTGAAAAAATTGCTTTATTAAATAGATGTGATATAGTAGGAAAACGAGCGGTTGATTGCATTTTGTTAGGCGTTGAAGACCGCACTATTCGAATGAGTGCGGAGGCTGCACAGTATGATGACCCTATTAAACTTTTAAGTTACTTGCGTAGTGTCAAATTACCTCCTAGGCGAAACGTAACTGAAAAATTATCTATTACAATGAGAAAACCAATATTACCAAATTCTGGTATTATAAAGTGCTATGGTTGTGGAGAGGTAGGTCATGTTAGAAGTAAATGCACTAAGGTTACTATTAAATGTTTCAATTGTGGAGTACTTGGCCATAGGTCATCTAAATGCACTCAACCGTCTAAAAGGTGCGCCTTGTGTAATAGGTTTGGTCACACGGCAGAAGGTTGTAATCGGTTACGAGATGAGTCGACTTCTGCCATTGAGAATAAAGTTATGCGTGTAGAACCAAGTAATATAATTGTCAGTTGTAGGTCTAAGTTTGATAAGAAAATTCAAATAGATAATTTTATTTTTGATGCTTTTGTCGATTTAGGCAGTGACGTTACGATCATTCGCGAATCGGCGGCCGCGCGAGCTGAATTTCGGAATATTATTGAAACCAATTTGCCAATTTTAAATGGCTTCGGTTCATTAAATGGTATACGCCCGCTTGGAAAATGTAGGGTGACCATGAAGTTAGATGATGTTGAGAGACAGGTAGATGTATATATCGTCCCGGATAACATGATTTCCCAAGATGTTTTAGTAGGGCAGAGTTTTACAGAACAACACAATGTCATTATACATAAAACTTATGATAAGTTAATAATTTATGACGAGGAAGCAAATTCCTTTCCGGCTAAGGTAAATTTACGGTGTGCTATGGATATTGAAGTTAAGGGGACGTGTAATATTCCGTTTTTAACGGAACCGGTTTTTACAGGAAATTTAGTTGTTTATACAACTGGTAGGCAGAGCGCTTATAGTGAATATACTGTTTTAAATGGCTTATATACTGCTGAAAATGGCCGAAGAGAAATATTAGTATGTAATGATCTGAATAAAACACTGATTCTAAAAGAAAATGAATTAATTACTAGAGCACAGACATGTTGGGAGGAGGCTACGACTAAAGTTAATTGTAATAGAATCGAACAAACCTCGGTGATTAACATTTCAGACGTACATATTGGCGCCACTGTGGATGATGAGTCCAAGTCTAAATTAATTCACATACTAAACGAATATCGAGATTGTTTTGCATTTAACTTAAGCGAACTTGGGAGATGTCGGGAGGGAGCAATGAAGATCAATTTAAAAGATAGTCAGCCAGTCACTTATCGACCGTATAGGTTATCATTTAAAGAAAGAGAAGAGGTAAGAGATATGGTTCAGGAGATGGTAGACTGTGGTATTGCGCGCGAATCCGTGTCCGAATACGCCAGTCCAATAATTTTAGTAAAAAAGAAAACTGGCGAAAAGAGATTGTGTGTAGATTATCGTGCTCTGAATAATAAAACTGTAAAGGAACGATATCCACTCCCACTAATAGATGATCAATTAGATCGTCTCAAGGGATATAACTTGTTTACAACCCTCGATCTCGCTTCAGGTTACTATCAAATTGCTCTTTCAGAGGAATCGAAACGTTATACCGCATTTGTAACCCCAGACGGTCAATTTGAATACAACAGAATGCCGTTTGGTCTAGCTAACGCTCCGGCCACGTTCCAAAGGATTCTAAATCAAGTATTAGGAAAACTACGATACGATATCGCTGTAGCTTATATGGACGATATTCTGATACCATCAGCAAGTATGAATGAGGGTTTCGAAAGATTAAAACTAATTCTAGATAAATTTAGAAGCGCGTCATTAACATTAAAATTGTCTAAATGTTTTTTTTTTATGGATCATGTAGATTTTTTAGGATTTGATGTTTCAGAATTAGGAATCCGTCCAGGATTGCGAAAGACTGAAGCAGTTTCTAAATTTCCAGCTCCGAAGTCCCAACATAATGTTCGCCAGTTTATTGGGTTGGCAAGTTTTTTCCGACGCTTTGTTAAAAGTTTTTCAATAATAGCGAAACCGCTCACAGATTTATTAAAGAAGGATGCACAGTGGATTTGGAGCGATAAGGAACAGGAAGCTTTCGATAAATTAAAGTCCGAATTAGTGCAACGACCTATCCTTACCCTATATGACCCAGTAGCTGTCACGGAACTTCATACAGATGCGTCTTCTTGTGGAATAGGAGGCATGTTGATGCAACGAGATAAGGACCAACGTTTACGTGCCGTAGCCTATTTCAGCAGGCGTACTTCACCAGAAGAACGACATATGTCATCTTATGAATTAGAGACGCTGGCCGTGGTTGCGTCTCTTCAGAGATTTAAGGTGTATCTTATTGGATTGGAGTTCAAGATTTTTACCGACTGCAATTCACTCCGTTCTACTTTTAATAAAAAAGATATGATACCCCGCGTAGCTAGATGGTGGTGTATGATGCAAGAATTTAATTACACAATAGAATATAGACCGGGTAAGAGCATGGCTCATGTAGATGCCCTTAGTAGGAATCCAATTAATGACGATACTGCTCTAGATTATGAGGGATTTTCTGTTATGTCTATAACAAGCAACGATTGGATTTTGACGGTACAGAGTGCGGACGAGGAAGTTAAGCGGGTTGTGAATATTTTAGAAGATATTAAAAACAATGACATTAGCTATATAAAGGACAACTATATAATAAAAAATAAGCTATTATTTCGTAAGACCGATGCTGGTGACCGATTAGTAGTACCTAAAGGTGTTCGCTGGCACATACTTAAACAAAGTCACGATGATATTGGACATTTTGGGCTTGATAAAACCTTAGACAAAATTCGACAGACCTATTGGTTTAGTAAAATGCGTAGATTTGTAAAGAAATATGTTGATTCCTGTTTAGAATGCGCTTATAACAAGGCACCTGGCGGTAAAAAGTCTGGATTATTACATTCGATCGAAAAAGTACCTCGTCCGTTTCATACTATACACATTGACCATTTAGGACCGTTCGTACGTAGTGTAAAGAGAAATTCATATTTATTAGTTATAATAGATGGATTTACGAAATTTATAGTAATAAAACCAGTAAAGAATACTCGCTCTGACACTTCTATAAATATATTAAAAGAATATTTTAATACATTTGGTACCCCAGAAAGACTAATATCTGACCGAGGGTCTGGATTCACAAGCAGTACATTTTCGGAATTTATACATTTACACAATATAAAACACGTAAAAAACGCCGTGGCGACACCTAGAGCCAATGGCCAGGTAGAAAGATATAACAGATCTATATTGAATGCATTATCCACTTTAAACTACGGTAAACCAGAAAATAGATGGGATGAATATGTTGGAGGAGTACAGTGGGGGTTGAACAATACTTTGAATAAAGGTATCGGCAAAACACCAGCCGAAGCTTTATTTGGCTTTCGTCCTGTAGGTAGCTCTGAATCCATGATTAAAAATACGTTAGGCGATTTAAACGACTTTGTTGACGAACGTGACAAGTGTCGATCAGAGATAATTAACCACATACAAAGAGATCAAACTCGGCAACAAGATATATTTAACCGAAAACGAAAAAAACCTTTAAATTATAAAGTAGGGGATCTTGTTAGGGTAGAGCGGGCTGGACCGTCTAATGCAAATAGAACGGATAAAAGTAGAAAACTTCTACCGAAATATGGGGGCCCGTATAGAATAACGGCCGTTCTAGGTAACGATAGATATGAAATAGAAGATACACCTATCACCAAAAAGGGTCGTAAATATACAAATGTGGTAGCTATTGATAAAATTATGCCTTGGTTAAATTTCAAAAAATGTGAAATCAGTGATACAGATAATTCTAACGATGAAGGTAAGGAGACCGGTGAAGAATAGGTAGTTAAGAAGCGTAGGTAACGGTCACCTTTTGAAGTAAATTCACTCATAGTATTATTATTGTTTTCATTTTAGTATTTCATAAATAATTATGTAATATGTTATGTGTTCTGCGATTGACCTATGATTAAGATTACGTTTCACAATAGACAATTAATTGTACTCACCTTTACAGTTGTAATATTGGTATTAAGTTTTGTGCTAAAATAGATATAAAAAAAATAGTTTTGGTTTGCTGGGATTAACTAAAATAAAATTGAAATTTTATTTCAGTTAATATATATTTTTTCTTTTGTGTTGTTTTATTTATAGAATTATGTTGAATTGGATAGTTAATAAGCATTTAAATATAAATTATGGGATTAAAAAATATATATGAGTATATAAGAAAGAAATATTAGTAATGTTTTATTATTTGAATCATCATGTGGGCCTGGAGTTTGAAACTGTTAGTGGGCGCTAAAAAGCTAGTCAATAGGGCTTCAGGACCACTATGTCATGTTATTGCAGGGCCTGCAGTTTTAAACTGTTGATGAGCATTGAAAAGCTAGTCAATAGGGCTACAGGACCACTATGCCATGGTGGGCCTGGGGTTTGAAACTGTTGATAAGCATTGGAAAGCTAGTCAATAGGACTACAGGACCACTATGCCGTGGTGGGCCTGGGGTTTGAAACTGTTGATAAGCATTGGAAAGCTAGTCAATAGGGCTACAGGACCACTATGCCGTGGTGGGACTGGGGTTTGAAACTGTTGATGAGCATTGGAAAGCTAGTCAATAGGGCTACAGGACCACTATGCCGTGGTGGGACTGGGGTTTGAAACTGTTAATGAGCACTGGAAAGCTAGTCAATAGGGCTACAGGACCACTAGTTAGGGTACGTTAGTTTATCATGTACGTTATTATTATTTTTTTTAATTAAATTATTATTTGAATGTGTATCATTATTAGTATTATATTTTAGCTTCGTATACGCGAGGTCGCGTAATATTGTCAGGATGGACGAACTGTTAGCTTTATTGATTAAAATGTAGTTAAATGTACGATGTTCTTGTTTTTGTGATCTCATTGGTGAATTATTTTGCTTTTCTTTATATACTTAATAAATAAACAAATAAAGGAAATAAATTTGTACAATATTCAATTAATAATTCCGTAAGTATCTACATATATATATTTCATAATATTAAGTTATTATTTTAATTATTTAAAATATAATGTTGTGTAAACCAAACGCCAAAAAAAAGAAAAGAGAAAAGGTTTTATTTTTGGCGGTTGGTAGTGCGTTTTTTTAGAGGTAGTGGTGCAGTGGTTGACAGTCTGTAAAACGTGGAGTTTGCTAAGTTTAATATAGTTAATATATTTAAGCATTTATGTAGTTTTCTTTACATATATCACTTCTTAGGTTAATCTTACTCTTTTCTTCTTTATTTTTAACATTAATATTATTTAATTTTTAAACAATTTTTGTATTTAATGATCTGTATTTTAGTTTGTTTTTGTGTATTACTATAAGGAAAAATGTTTTTGTAATTTGGTTGGGGCTGATGTCTCATGAACATGCCCTTTAATAAATTTAAAAAAAAATATATTCAAATAGCGCACTAAAGCTTGTTTTAAACAGGTAGTAAGTACGGCACCCTTGACATGGCTTCAGACAGAAGGTAACTGAAGAAAATTGTATTTAGCTCGTCGAGCAACACATTTGACAACGTTAGTGTCGTCGTAACTTGATTTTCCCTGGAATTCTAATTTATACATTTTATAAAGCGATGTTCACCTTAATCTGATTTAACGCCAAAAATGCTGCTACAATATTTAAAAACATGTTTAGGAAAATATGTTGTTAATGTCAAAATTATTTATTTAAACGCTTTATTACACAATAAAGTGCCTTTGTATCTACAAAGGCGAACTTAATAGCTTGGGCATTGTACGATCTAACTTTCAAGATTTGGTGCATAATTTCAATAAACCTACTTATCTAAATTGATATTAATATAAAAGGCATTACAAATATATTGGTTTAGTCAGAAATTAAGCTCTAGGCTTGTACCTACTATGTGTACCAGAAACAACACCCGTCCTCATTATAATATAGCAAATAAGAGGCATTAAAAACTAAAAAGAGATCAGAGTCTAGATACCCAATTGTCTGTAGCACAAATCGAAATATAGAACTAATAACTTGCCTAAAAACACTTATCTCTTACATATACTTATAATATATATATATACATGGTGAATTTGAATGGGTGTACTTTGGGCTAATATGATGTTCTACTGATCAATACGAACAACTTTTCCCATGGAACCATGTGTCGCAAATGAAAAAAAAATGTCTTCTCCGTACAAACTAGTAAAGTTAAAATTACCAATTACACACGGTTCCATGGGAAAAGTTGTTCGTATTGACCAGTAAAATATTATATTAGCCCAAAGTACACCCATTCAAATTCACCCTGTATATACAACCGCCTCCGTTGACTCTTTTTGCGATGTATCCAGGGGTCGTGTGTTCGTTTCCCCACCAAAATCCCTACATTTTCCCAACATTACCTATGTTTTTCTGTACAGTTTGTCATAGTCTGGGTGTTTTTAAAATATAATATGTATTATATCATTGTTCTGGTACACATAGCACAAGCCAAGAGTTTAGTTTGTTACCAGGGCAATATATGTGTAAATTGTCCTACATATATATTATGTCATGTCATATAATATATATGATACTTACCTTCACACAATATAAATTCACAAATTACTATTATATATATTTGCGCCTACAAGGAACTTAGTCTTATAATACAATATAAGCAGAAACATTTCCGAAGAATCAGCTTTCAGTTCAGGAATAAAAGTCATTATTTCTCCTTTCAAGTATCATTATGTTGAAGCTGTTAACAAACAATAGAAATAAAAGAAATCGATTTATACATGGTGGCTTTCAAAGGTTATACTTTAGACTAATATGAGGTTCTACTGATCAAATCGAATAACTTTTCCCATGAAACCATGTGTCGCAAATGAAAAATGGATTCACCATACAAATTGGTCATTTTAATGTCAGATCATATTCCACATTTATTTATATTTATATTGACTTTAAAAAGGTTGTACTTTGACTTTTTTAAGTCACCATTTATATCTACATAAATAAAAATAAATTCAGGAATATGTATGTAAGCGCAAAACTACGGAACGGCAGCACTTATTTGGCAAATATTTTTTTGTTGTGTTTGTAAAAATATTAGTTTTAATTCACCCTGTATATTAGCTTAATCTGATTTAACGCCAAAAATGCTGCTACAATATTTAAAAACATGTTTAGGAAAATATGTTGTTAATGTCAAAATTATTTATTTAAACGCTTTATTACACAATAAAGTGCCTTTGTATCTACAAAGGCGAACTTAATAGCTTGGGCATTGTACGATCTAACTTTCAAGATTTGGTGCATAATTTCAATAAACCTACTTATCTAAATTGATATTAATATAAAAGGCATTACAAATATATTGGTTTAGTCAGAAATTAAGCTCTAGGCTTGTACCTACTATGTGTACCAGAAACAACACCCGTCCTCATTATAATATAGCAAATAAGAGGCATTAAAAACTAAAAAGAGATCAGAGTCTAGATACCCAATTGTCTGTAGCACAAATCGAAATATAGAACTAATAACTTGCCTAAAAACACTTATCTCTTACATATACTTATAATATATATATATACATGGTGAATTTGAATGGGTGTACTTTGGGCTAATATGATGTTCTACTGATCAATACGAACAACTTTTCCCATGGAACCATGTGTCGCAAATGAAAAAAAAATGTCTTCTCCATACAAACTAGTAAAGTTAAAATTACCAATTACACACGGTTCCATGGGAAAAGTTGTTCGTATTGACCAGTAAAATATTATATTAGCCCAAAGTACACCCATTCAAATTCACCCTGTATATACAACCGCCTCCGTTGACTCTTTTTGCGATGTATCCAGGGGTCGTGTGTTCGTTTCCCCACCAAAATCCCTACATTTTCCCAACATTACCTATGTTTTTCTGTACAGTTTGTCATAGTCTGGGTGTTTTTAAAATATAATATGTATTATATCATTGTTCTGGTACACATAGCACAAGCCAAGAGTTTAGTTTGTTACCAGGGCAATATATGTGTAAATTGTCCTACATATATATTATGTCATGTCATATAATATATATGATACTTACCTTCACACAATATAAATTCACAAATTACTATTATATATATTTGCGCCTACAAGGAACTTAGTCTTATAATACAATATAAGCAGAAACATTTCCGAAGAATCAGCTTTCAGTTCAGGAATAAAAGTCATTATTTCTCCTTTCAAGTATCATTATGTTGAAGCTGTTAACAAACAATAGAAATAAAAGAAATCGATTTATACATGGTGGCTTTCAAAGGTTATACTTTAGACTAATATGAGGTTCTACTGATCAAATCGAATAACTTTTCCCATGAAACCATGTGTCGCAAATGAAAAATGGATTCACCATACAAATTGGTCATTTTAATGTCAGATCATATTCCACATTTATTTATATTTATATTGACTTTAAAAAGGTTGTACTTTGACTTTTTTAAGTCACCATTTATATCTACATAAATAAAAATAAATTCAGGAATATGTATGTAAGCGCAAAACTACGGAACGGCAGCACTTATTTGGCAAATATTTTTTTGTTGTGTTTGTAAAAATATTAGTTTTAATTCACCCTGTATATTAGCTATATACTAGCTTACCCCGTGGTTTCACCCGCCGCGCCGAATGTGACCCTACATCCACCTGATCGAAAGCAGTTTGCAGGTCCAAGAATGAATACAACCAGCTTTTAGAACTGTGTTGTGTGCGACAGATGTACGAATCACTAAATCTTTTAGTGCGGGTTGGTACATCGGCCACAGAATACGCACGCATTCTGTTACCTGCTCGTAAGGTTCTGTAACGGAAAGGCTGTTATATTAAAGGCTGTTATGTTAAAAGCTGATAAAGTATCTATCTATGGGTGCGAAAGTTTTTTTAAAACCAGTACAGTAGTTTTTTATTTTATCCGCAACAAACAAACAATCAAATAATTTCTCTTTATAATATTAGTATGGATCACAGTTCGTGATCATTAAATCTATACAAATACTTTATAAAGCTGAAGAGTTTGATTAAGAGGAGTGTCTAATGAGGCTCTTCTATGCTCATGCTGATTCAACTGCAAAGTATTACCTCTCCCGGCGCATGACGGTGAGTCGGTAACGCTACCATACATTTATGTAAACCTTCCCCCCGACCCTCAATAAAGGAAAGAGCACGTATGAGATTATACCTACAATTTAGGCAGCAAAACGAGTTTCGGGCCATAACTGTTTTCTACCCCTAAACTTTAATGGATAAAAAAAAATGTTCTCATTTTATTAGAGAAAATAAACGATGACTATACGTTTTCCTTTTTTTAATTTTCTGCCTTGATATTTTATAGGAATTATTTTAATGTGAGGGATTTTTTTGCGATTTTCTTCGAATTTCAGGGGTTGATATTATTTTTTCTATACCAAACTTTTAAAAAAGGAAAACGTACGAGCCTAGATATAGGTCTTATTATAACGCCTCCAAAACTCATAAAAATATATGAATGTTTGGTGGGGTGTAACAGTTAGGACCAAAAAGGTCGTTAATGTATGGGAAATGTTTGATCAGACTCCGCTCTTAAACGCGCTAATCTCAGGAACTACACTGGTTCGAATTGAAAATTTTATATTTATATTTAATTAATACATTTATATAATTTAATATAATTTTATTTTTAATTAGTACATTTATTGAGGGAGGCTATAGGCTATATCATCATACATCACGTTACGACTAATAGGAGCGTAGCATCAATAAAAAAATATGCAAAAACTGGGAAAATCTATTCCTTTTGAGAGCTTTGCGCGGGTTTTTAGTTTACATAATATACTCGTAGAAAATATGGCTTCTCCATACAAACTAATAATTTAAAATACATACATACATACATATCATCACGAGTGCCTTACGGCGCCCGACACCGCCTAGACGGCCCCAGGGTACCCAGCGGAGGGGTTTTAATCCCACCTAGTCGTAGCCGATGGTATGAGTCTACACCGAACAAGTGGCTAGCTCGTCGCGATGTTTTGAATAGACTCAATAACCCATCTATTAACAGTTTCACAAGTTGGTATAGTGAAATCGAGACCGACAGCTTAACGTGCTCTCCGAGGCACGAAGACCCAAAGCTCCCACCCAAACATTGGCGCCCGAACAGGGACACAATGTTTGGGTGGGAGCTTTGGGTCTTCATTAATAAAAGATATTATTAAATTTGGACACTTGTTCACCATTTATTATTTGTTTCTGACTCCGTCAAATTGACTTTTACATTTTTATAATTAGTTTTAATTTAGTTTTAAATATTATTTGTTGCCGTTACCAACACAATCTTTCATAAATAACTGAAGAGAAAAACAAGAAAATAAATCAAAGGTAAGTAAAGTGTCTTAAAGGCTTGATATATTACTACTCGTACTACAAAACCTCCCCAGCAACCCTCATTTGGTTTCGAAGGTTTAGCCATTCGACCTAAGGGTAAGATGTCAAAGAGACTCGCTCGGCTTTCTGTCTCTCAGTCCCTACAAAACCCTAACTATTTTCTGTAATATTTCATTCCGGCATTTTTATTTTATTTACCGACGCGTTTTCGTTAAGATTTATTTCTTATGTATTCCATTTGTAACTTGAAACACGCTGAAATCCCTATTTATTTGAGGAAAACATTTTTGATTTAGATAAATTATAGGTAGGCACAAATCCAGAAGATCAAAGGAGCTCAGCGTATGACTAAATTATATACAAAAAAAATATTTTGATATAAAACCCTAATATATTCTATATAAGTATATAATATAGATATATTATATTGTATAAAATTATAATGTTACTTTGCAATTCAATTATTTCGTTTATAATGTTGGGTAGGTACTTATTATAGCAATATCTACAAAAGGAAATATCACCAACAAATATAGGTAATAAGTAAGATGGGCCGACTAGTCGGGAAAGCCGACTATTCGGCATCGTTTGTAGTCGGCGATTATTCGGCAAAATATGCCGATTATAATCGGCGCATAACAAATTAAATAAAACCAATATTTTTTATAATTTCTACTTAGAGAAGGTATCTATAGTTACAGTCTTTACACATTCCTATAATGTGTAAAGACTGTAACTATAGATACCTTCTCTAAGTAGAAATTATAAAAAATTAAAAAAATAATTATAAAAGCTATTAATCAGTCATTACCTAATTGTAATTAAGCTTAACATCATTAATCAACGTTGGTATAAGGAAAGTCTTGATTTGTTGAAAACTGCGGTTCTGAAAAAATTATGATTATCCTTCCTCTAAATGACTGGTTATCAAATGGCGTCCTTGCGGTTCACAAACAGGAATTGAAATTCTTCGTAGCTAACCCAGTTATCAAAAAAGAATGAAAAATTATCCTTAAATAACCGGGTTATCAAACAAGAATTATTTTCCTGTTTCAATACTGGTTATCAAACCCTGGTTATATACGCGGCATAAGAGTTTAATAACGTGGTGGGGACAAAGACTTATTTACGAGTCTAGTTTAATATCCTCGCTGCTTTATCGTCAAATCAATCGCCCCTTTCGACAAGAAATTGCCGTATTCTCCTAAATACCGGTGAACCCACAGACTAAATCCGAAACATGACTAGGCGACTTGACGGGCAGTGGTAACGAGTCCGGTCGGTCGGCCTAACAGAGTTATAGAGGCATCTCTCCCAAACTAAAATATAGTATAGATAGATAAATGAGTATACTATCACACCAAAACCAAGACTAAAATGTAAAATGTTATAAAAAATAAAAAAAGTTAATATCATCACGCGCGTCTAGCGCCTAGGCGGGCTCAGAGAGGTTTTTAATCCCACCTCGTCGTAGCCGATAGTACGAGTCTACACCGAACAAGTGGCTAGCTCTTTGCGATGTTTGGATAGTCCCATCTATAAACAATTTTACAAGTTGGTATAGTGAAACTGGGAGCGACTGCTTAACGTGTTCTCCGAGGAACTACAGTGGTGTTGTTAAACAAATTTACATATTTTTTAGGCTAAAAAACTCATTGGCACACACCGGGGCTTTGAACCAGGGACATAAGTGTTTTTAAGTCTAAGGTCTAAACAACTCGGCCACCACGTATATAAAAGTTATACCTATTACAATTTAATGTTCAGTTACATACCTATATTTTCATAAAGAAAAATTGTTCGATTTCCCGCTGCTTATTCAGCCTATTCATGAATACTAAAGAGTCTATTTAGATAAAGGAAAATGTATGAAGAAGTACCTCATTTATCAAAGTCCTTTTTTCTCCTCTCCTGTACAATAGATTGAAATACATTTTGGAGACAGTGTTGGGTTTATTTAATGTTACGGTAAAGAGATTTTCTTTGTAAGATTTTCTATTGTAAATTATCAACACTTGGCTGCGCATTAATAAATTCACATTTTAAAAAATAATAGCGAATTTTTGGATTGCGTTCTCTGAACTCTTATACTGGGAATATGTGGTCCGTTTGTCTGTCCGGACCGAAATATATACATACTGGGTGTTTTTTTAACAATGATACATTTTTTTTCATGCCTCCTGCCTGTATCACTTTTAGAACCGATTTTTATAATAAAAAATGTAGGTAAGAATTTTTTTCTTCAAAAAAAAAAGTCCGAATTAATTATTATATGAACAAACGTCTATATTCTTAAAATTACTCCTACAAATACATAATAAGTCTTCGTACCTATCTAACAAGTAAAACACAATTAGACAAGTGATAGGCTTAAATTCGTGAGTTTAGTATGAAAGTTAACGTGATTTGTAGATCTTTTTTGTACTTTGTTATTTATCTTTATGTTTTTGTATGGGCGACACTAAAAGGAAAAAATACGTGTTTCATTATTTTCATCATAGAACACAATATAAAATTTTTATCACCGTGACAAAAACATCCAATATAAGATATTTTCAGTGATTAGGGCAACACAGCAGCAATCAAACAAGATTGAGTTTCTCTATAGGAAAATATTTATTGTTTTAAATAAACACGTAAGTTTTTACATAAAAAAAGTGTTTGGTAACAAAATCTTAAATAACTGTAAGAAATGAAACGACATTTAATATGTTATTGTAAAATACGATGTTCGATGACATATGTTGCGCGGGACAATATAAATTTAAGAAAATTATATTAATAAATAATATAGCTATCTTCTTGAGATATAAAGTTGAAACTACAGTTTATTTATTTAAACTAAGATACTGGAAAATCCCTCAGGTTTGCAACAATGGCTTTAAAAAACTATTTTATTGTATATTCTGAAATTATAGACTTCTTTATTTTGATTGAAAAATCTTAGCTTGTCACATAAGATGACGTACATTAATAATATAATAAAATAATAGTTTGTCTATTTCTACAATTTATATAATAGACTTCATTAGTATACCTATGACCGCCTCAGTAGAGTTGGGTTCGATTCCCACCCGTGCAAAAATATTAATATGCTTTTTTGTACAGGATTTCTAGGTCTGGGTCTGGTACACATAGTACAAGCCTAGAGCTCAGTATGTGACCATAGCAAGAAGTGTATAATATCATACATACATACATATCATCACGGAGACCGCCTAGACGGCCCCAGGGTACCCAGCGGAGGGGTTATAATTCCACCTCGCCGTAGCCGATGGTATGAGTCTACACCGAACAAGTGGCTAGCTCGTCGCGATGTTTTGAATAGACTCAATAACCCATCTAAAATCAGTTTCGCAAATTGGTATAGTTAAACCGGGACCGACAGCTTAACGTGCTCTCCGAGGCACTATAGTGGTATTGTCAAACAAATGTACATATTTTTTTTAATTAAAAACTCATTGGTACGCACCGGGATTTGAACCAGGGACCTAAGTATTTTTAAGTCCAAGGTCTAACCAACTCGGTCACCACGTATAATATCCTTCATGTTATTATTATTATATAGATACATATTGAAGATAGTAGGTAATAAATTTATATTTTCAGTATGAAAAATCTGTTTTTTTTTTCTTTTTGTCGTAAGCCAATTAACATTGGTATATTAATTTACCCAATTTATAAGAATTAAAGGTCAAATCTAACACAGATTAAGCCAGACAATAATGAAGAACACTTAACTTGGTGCTGTCCATGCAAATTCCACGCTTATTGTCTGAAAACACGCGATTATACTGTTATATATTTATACATATACATGTAGATACCCATTTTTATAGGCCTGTAAAGTTTGTAGTTCGTGTTAAAAAAGGTATTGTCAAACAAATGTTTTTTTTGTTTTTAAAATTTAAACCCATTGCTACCTACAAACTAAAGTGTTTTAAATAAAATAAATAAATACCATCACGGGTGCTAATTTGGCTCCCGAGAACCGTTTAAACGGCCTCAGGGTCCCAGCAAAGGGATTAACCCATCCTCATTTCGCCGATGGTATTCGGAGGCAACACCTAACAAGTGGCGAGCTTGTTGCGGTGTTTATGATGAAATAGCCTCGTTGTATAAAGCGGTCACCCATCCCAGGCCTGTCTTGTTGTCATCTGCTTAACCTTGTTATCAGTTGCGCAGTGACTTAACCACTAGGCTAGGGCCGCTTTGAAAGTGTTTTTAAAATCTGAGAATTAAAAAAAAAATCGTTAGACACCAACGCGGCCACCTCGCATATATGTACATATTTTTCCTTTAATGTAAATAAATCTACTTAGTTTAAACAAGATATAATAATTTACTAAATGTCTTGAATAACATAATACCAATTTAAATTGAATTTCCGTTGTATTAAAATTTGAAATGGGGTTAAAAACCTTAGAAATACCTTAGAATGTTAAAGAGGATCAAGCTTGTCCCAGGGCTAGAACAATGCTCTATCAAACTATTGTGTTTAACCCCATAGTGCAGGCGCCACCAAGTCTTCTCAAGTGCACTAGAAATCCCTTAGGGTTAAAAATGCAGTTTTCCAGTTTTTTTTTCAATAAAATGAAGCTTTCTTACAAAATTATACTACATCACCACTCGGAGAGCACATTAGACTGACGGTCTTTTAGATAGGAGGAAGGTCTCTATAACTTCGTTAGGCCGACCGACCGGTCTCGTTATGTATACATACATACAGATGTCAAGTGACCTAGTTAGGTTTCGGTTTTAGTCTGTGGTGTCACCGGTTTTCAAGAGACTACTGCATTGATTTCTTGTGGAGGTGGTAGTTTCCTTTCAGGGTGCGGGTACGAAATGGGTAGTTGAATTGACGATAAGGCATACGAGTATATTAAAACATACTCGTATGTAATCATCATTTAGCCAGCATAGTGGGAGTGATCAATGTTATTTAAGAACAATTATTGATTGACCCCATTTTTTAACTGTGCAGGTCTTATCACCACCAGGCAGATACAAAGTCATATGTCTAATAATGCTCCAATAAAAAATAAAAATAAAATATATCCAAACGTTCCAACGAGTTAGCCACTTGTTAGTGTAGATCGACTCATACCATCGACTACGGCGAGGTGGAATTAAAACCCCACCACCTGGGTACTCCTTAGGCCGTCTAGGCGACCTCGAGCGCCGTATACAAAATAATATGGACATTTCATACATATTGCTCTGGTCACAAACTAAGCTTTAGGTTTGTACTATAAACAACGATAGTAATACTTATTATATTTTAAAAACACCCAGACGGCAAAATTTAACAAGTGGCGAGCTTGTTGCGGTGTTTATGATGGTATAGCCTCGTTGTATAAAGCGGGCACCCATCCTAGGTCCAGCCTTGTTGTCAGCTGCTTAACCTTGTTATCAGTTGCGCAGTTTATTCATTCAAGTACAATTTTGACTCAACTACTAAGACTAACTAAGACAAACATGGCAAAATATTATTTTTTGTACAAAAATATTATTTTGCCAAAAATAATATATTCCCAAACATGGCAAAATAATGTTTTTTGTACAAAAATATTATTTTGCCATGTTTGGGAATAAAAATAAAAAAGAAAAAAAAAGCGGCCCTAGTCTTAGTGGTTGAGTCACTGCGCAACTGATACTATCATAAACACCGCAACAAGCTCGCCACTTGTTAGATGTTGCCTCTGAATGCCATCAGCGATATGAGGACGGGTTAATCCCTCCGCTGGGTACCGTTTAAACGGTTTTCGGGAGTCAAAAAAGGCACCCGTGATGCTATTTTTTATGTGGGAATCAAATCCACGACCAAATAGCTGTTATCATATTAGGTACCTAATAAAAACTAGGTAATTATATTTTTTATTGCACACCTACCTAAACTTAATGCTCTAATGTCCCGAAGGTTTGACTGTCAGTTTTTTTAGCTGCGGTAATAATTAAAAGAGTCTGCCTAGAAACTAATCGAACCTCTACATTCGTTTGAGAATGAGTAATTTAACTAATTTTTATATAACAACTTTAAATAAGTATTAAAATTTATTAATATTCTCGTATAATGTTTCAATATGCCATTTTTGATATACGTGGTGGCCGAGTTGGTTAGACCTCATACTTAAAAACACTACAGTTTTCAAACTTCGATGTGTTCTAATTTAATTTAATTAAAAATTCTTTATTGCATAAAAAGATTTGTACAAAGGCGAGCTTAATGCCTTAGGCATTATCTACCAGCTAACTTTTTTAATGTATTTTAAAATTCTTTATTGCACTAAAAGGTTTGTAGCGAGCATTATATTAGGCATTATCCACCTTTACGAGAGTGAAAATTGTAATATAGGATGAAAATATTTTTTAAATAAAACAAATACATATGCACATATGTATGTATGTATGTATGACAACATCATTATAGTGCCTAGGAGAGCATGTTAACATATCGGTCCTAGTTTCACTATCCCAACTTGTCAAACTTCTGACTTATACTATTGCCTACGACGAGGTAAGACTAAAACCCCTCCGCTGAATAGGTACTCTGAGGGCGTCTAGGCGGTCTCGGAAGCGTGATGATATTTATTATTTTAACATGTAATTTTCATTAAAAAAATGTTTAATATTTTTTTGTAGACTAGAAAGGGCCCTAAAATAAATTATTCTCTCCAGAAATTTTATAAATTATTCAGAAACAATGAGGCATGGAGTGACAAGTGTTTTTGGGAACATTTATCTGGTTCCTTGTCACTCTCTTTTTTATTTATTTACCCTTTTTTCTGGTCCAGAGGGAAATGTAAATTTTCTCCTGTATAGTTTTTCTTAGCGTGCAGTCTACTATTTGTACTTTTATAGACGATACAATTATTAATACTTTAACACTCACCGCCTCTGTAGACTAGCGGTTGCACCTTTGGTCGCGGGTTCGATTCCCATCCATGGCAAATATGTAATTTTAATATATTATTAATTTTTTATATCTGGTTTATTACACTTTACTTATACTTTTCCTAAGGGACTCTTAAAACACAACTTGTTTATATACATCCGAAATAACCGTTTTGATTTTAAGTTAAAATTATTCGTTCACTGTTTAAAATGTAAGTATCTTAAATCTTGGAACTATCGCTCAATACTTTAATAATCACTTTAATTAATAATAGTCTATAGCATTACATAAAAGTTTTAATCTTATCAATAAAAATATTTACCCAAAAAATAAAATCAGTACGACCTCAAAAAAATAAACGCACTTTTATTTTTGTTGCTGCGAATAAACTAGCGAAACCTGCCCCCCTAGCCAAGAGCATGAGCGCTAAAAGCGCGCACGAAAGTTTTGTATGAAGATGACATTTGATGATGACGTCACTTTCGTTTTTATCGTTGCAGAAATAACCAAAACGATACAACAATATAGATACACCAATAGGATAATACATTTGTTTTCTCCCCCTCTTTTACGCTTCTGCAACGTTCGAGAGTAAAAAGCGACCATGCTCTTGGCTAGGGGGGCTGCTACTTTCCGCACCCTTCACCCCGCGTCTTGAGTCTCTACGCAATGGAGTTGTCAAGTTATAGGTATGAGCGGCACTACCTCGTAAGCGCAATCTGCTTCTGCTTCAATACTGCTTCCCCTACCTGGTATTGAGCAGATTTACAAAGTCTATGAATGGGGTCTATAATTAGTATTTAACAACATTAATAGCGCCCTCTATGCCGGCTAAATGATGCGATTACGAAATGGGGGGCGACAATGACGGATTGCATTATGAAACGCACCACTCAAAAATAAATCGATGCAGTAGTCTCCTGAAAACCGGTGAATCCACAGACTAAAACCTTACTACCTCGAAAGCGCAATTACCCCTACCTGGTAGTGAGCAGATTTACAAAGTCTATGAATGGGGTTGATCAATAATTATTATTTAACAGCTTCTATGCCGGCTATATGATGCGATTACGAAATGTGCGGATCAAAGACAAATTGCATTATGAACATATGGAAATATAATATGGGAAACGAACCCATGACCTCCAGATACAACGCCAATATTATAAATATCTTTATTTCTAAATCTCTCTATTTTATCCCTAAGAGAAACTTCAAGACTCTTTTCTTAACCCGCTGAGATACCGCTACCTAGAGCTTTTGAACCGAGTCTTACAGAGATTTCACGGTTCGTTTAATTTTATTACTTATTGGAAAATCTCAGCAGATTTAGGTCTTTACAATAAAATATATTTTTTACCCATATACAATTTATTTTATTTTAGTCAATCCAAGTCTATCGGATTCCAGGCCATACAATTTGTTCAATCCAATCCACAAAAGCTGCTACCCTGGTGTAGACTCCTGGATTATTAGCGAGACCACATTTATTTCCGAAAGATGTTACACTACTGTGTATAATGTCCTATTTGCACGTAGAGCTGGTATTTGTAAAGGTCCTCCTGAGTCACCCTATAATAAAAAAAATCTACACTCCATAAAGCTCAAAATTTTACAAGTGCAGTAGTTGCTTAAAAAGCTTACTGAAAAATTAGAGAAGATGTATAAACTGGCGTCTACACTGATAAAAGAATAGAGAAAGAAGATAGATGTGCTAGATATTTACCTGACAACTGTCCACTGATCCTGATAAAGCACCTGCACAAAGCTGGTGGTGCACAAAGCCGTCCCAGATTTTGTTTACAACAGAACTCAGAAGATGCAAGCATCTGTCAGAATTAGAATGTAGTAATCGAGCTTTCTGCAGTTCAGGCGAATTTACTTGGGAAACTAAAACTAATTTTATTCAATATTTTATAAGTAATTATTCACAATGCATTAAATACATGCATTTAAATTAATTTCAAACCCTTATTGCACCCCATCCTGTAATACAACTTTTAGTGCTAGGATTATAGTTCATAATATTAGATAAACAGGTTGGATGAACTTGGTCGGTAAATGGAGCTCTTTGTAGCTCAAATAAAGCTATATCGAAATATTTCTTGAGTGGACTGTATTGAGAATGTGCTATTCTACGTTTTATTGCTATTTCTACAGGAGTTACGCCATCTTTCAATTGTTAATTAAAAAATATATATGAATATAAACAATAGGAGAGACAAGTTCTTGGCTATGCATGTATTCTCCTTATGAGTGAATGGTCAGACAAGTCTTAAAACATGGTAAAGGCATATTACGACCTAATATGCCTTATTTCATAATTGTATTAATATTTTTATTTATAATTACTTTCGATGAGACCTCTTTACAGCTGCGTCCTTTTTAAAAGTCCTAAAAGGGCAGTTTAATTTTATACTCTAAAACTGTTCTTTGCTTGGATTCTTAGCTTACATTCCACTTCATGCCATGAAAAATATAAATAGTAGATACCTACTCACTTTGCAAATCCTTAAACTCATGTACCTTCCTATATTTATTTTAGTTTTATATAACACATACACCTTTGTTACTTGTTCATTTAACCGAGCTCCGGTTGGTGTAATGGAGGCAATAAAATAAAAACAATAAACTAGACTTACTTCTTTCGCTTATCTTTAAATTAGTTTTAGGAAAAGTTGGATCAGCCGGCTATGACGTAAATACACAATAGTTGTCCAATTCGTTTGTTTGTTCTTTGGAGCCCAAAATGTTAATATTAAGTTAATATTAATTATATATATAGCGATATAGGTAATCACGATTTATTAAAAGACGTATTTTTAAAAGTGCGGTACCAACTTACAAATAATTTATCATATTATATACCTATTATATATAAGAGCTACTTGCGTTTCGTTATACGAAAAATATAAAAGTCTAAAAGATAAAAACTCAATGGAGGAACGGAACTTAACATACATTATCTGTGATGATTATTATCTGTAATCGGTGACTTTATTGAGTCAGTGAGTGGTAGAGGGCAGTCGTATTGATATCATAGATATAATATTTTAGTCACCCGATAAGATTCAGAAATATGAACTTTAGAAATCGATGACTATTTTGACATTTCAGTAAGAGGGTACCCGGCGAAGGGGTTTTTAATCCCACCTCGTCGTAGCCAATGGTATGAGTCTACACCGAACAAGTGGCTAGCTCGTCGCGATATTTGGATAGACTCTATAACCCATCTATAAACAAATTCACAAATTGTTATAATGAAACTAGGATCGACAGCTTAACGTGCTCTCCCAGGCACTATAGTGGTGTTGTTAAACAAATGTACCTACATATTATACATAGTCTACACCGAACAAGTGGCTAGCTCGTCGCGATATTTGGATAGACTCTATAACCCATCTATAAACAAATTCACAAGTTGTTATAATGAAACTAGGATCGACAGCTTAACGTGCTCTCCGAGGCACTATAGTGGTGTTGTTAAACAAATGTACCTACATATTTTTTTAGATTATAAACTCATTGGTATACAAAGAATAAAAATATGCGAATTCCATCATAGAATTGAGCAATCGAACTACTGCGAATAATCCAATCATCGTTAAATATTAAAATAGTATCAAAAGGCAACGCAACTGGTGTAGTAATAATAATATATAATAAATAAATAATAAATATCATCACGGGTGCCTTTTTGGCTTGCAAGAACCGTTTAAACACAGCCTCAGTGTACCCAGGGGAGGGATTAACCTTTCCTCATTTCGCTGAAGGTAAACTATACATATATATATATATATAATAGGTAGATATATAAAATAATATAATACCTACCTGAAAAGTATTTGAATTATTTTTTTTACAAAAATCTACAGCTTCTTTTCGAGGTGGTAGTCTCTTGAGGGTGCGGTTAAGAAACGTGCGCAATTGATCTGATAATAATGCATCGAGGATATTATAGTTGGTTTGTAACCTAACCTGTTGGTTTGTCGCCGCCCATTTCGTAAACCCAATCCGATATATTCAACAATTTAACCTCATTCTTGGACTGTGTAGGTCTGCTATCAGGTGGATACAAGATCACAACTAACGGGCAGACCGGCAGAAAGACCCCCAATCTCACTATAAGAAAAAAAAGTGGTACCACCTTAAAATCCAAAAACTACTAACTCTTATCACTTTTGATATTTTTACTACAAGATCAGAATAGTTAATATCTATAAAAATAGAAATATTATGATCTTTTGTAAGAAAGTGATATTATGATCTTTTGTAAGAAGGCAGAAGAGGAAGAAGTTTGTGCTATACAGCCAACCTCTTCTTCTCACTTGCTTAACAAAGGAGCAGAAAGCAAATCAGAATCTACATTCCTATTACGGAAATTTAACAAAACCTAACAATATATTTTAAGGATGTATGAAAAGATATTAATAAGTTACTAATTATTATAAAGCCATTTGTACAATAAAATTAAAATTTGCATAATATTATAATTTATATAATTCGAACCTCCAAGATAATAATATTTTGTTGGATCAAGCCTAAATTTACATGTCTAGTAAAATTAGACCTATATAAAATAAATTAATTAATAAACATAAAAACAAAAACTATGTTACAAAAACTTAATATAGGTATTAAGAAAAAGAAATACTTACCACTTAACATAAAATAGTCAAAGCAATAACTAATCTTGCAACTCTTCATTTCCACACTAAAGTTTTTGATTTCATTTACATTAAAATTTTTATAATAGCTAGGCATTTAAGAAATATTTATTACCAATATATTTATTTTACTCTTTTTTTTCTTGAATAAATAAATCATTTACCAATATTATTATGATTATTTTTATTCAAACATAAGACAGTTGTCTTCCATGCTATTGAATTTAACTAATTTTTTGAGCACATGGTAAAATTAATAACACAAAATTCTTCAAACCTGTTTTAATTTAATTATATACAGATAAGGAAAAATGCGTAAATATGATTCTGGACTTACCTAATGAATTCCATTACCTAATAATTCATTTCAACAGCAGACGTTTATGTACAGAGTTTCTTATGAGAGGTTTTATGCCTAATTTAATACCATGAGAAAAGCATGATGGTAATAAACTATTAGAATGCTAAAAAGAGTTTATTATTTTTATATTTGAATATACTTATATATATATATATATATATATAAACCATTGATCACGCCGAAAACCGAACAAATATAAACAAGTCGGCTTTTCACACATAATTATGTTATCTTAAACTTCACTTTTTCCCGAGAAAAAAATGCCTATCTGAATATTTTTTCTCGGGAGAAAATAAAGACTCGAATTTCCTATCACTAGTTATTTTATATTTATCATATTTAATGTATTAATCAACTATTATTTTTGTATTAGGATAAAAAAAACATTAATATCCGACAGTTACAATATGTAAAGTTGATGATTATGAGTATGATTCTTGATCTAAAAAAACTTCATTAACTTTACATTAAGTTTTAATACAATGATACAATATTGATATTATGTATCTATACCAATGCGACTTCTCCTTAATTTTATAGAGCTATTACAGAAATACTATACTACTATAGGAATATTACAGAAAGTTATGTGATCGTATACACTATAGCATATTGCATATATGCGTAGTGTTACGTGGGTGATTTCAACACGATCGTGCCACGATTTAATTGTCGTTATTATAACCTCAAAACATATGGCAAAAAATCGTGTCAACTAATTAGTCCCAGACTACTAAATTTTTCTACCAGGTTACTTTAAACGGCTGAAACTGTTATTTATTTTCGTTTGAATTATATTTATTTATTTTTTATGATATCTAGTTGCACTGCCATCGCTTGGATATCACTTATGCAGGGTGAAGACACTGGGTTAGAACGGTTTTACAAAAAAAAAGTACAGAAACTTATTAAATTATGGTATAAATAAGTTATTTATTAGATACTGTATTACAATTTATTTTATCTCTATCATCAGTAAATAGTCTATTGGTTTTCAGGCCATACAATTTGTTCAATCCAATCCACGAAAGCTGCTACCCTGGTGTAGACTCCTGGACTATTGACAAGACCACATTTGTATCCGAAAGATGTTACACCAATTACTGTGTATAACCTATCTACCCGAGTAGATATTTGTAACGGACCTCCTGAGTCACCCTGTAATAGAAAAAAACTTTTAATAGGTATAATGTTATTATAGCCATGTGTTCAAAATCCAGGCATGTTAAAAAATGACCTAGTTTCTTCGGGTTTAGTCTTTGGCTTCACCGATTTTCAGGAATCTACTATCAGCATAGTGGGCTATGCATGGCCTTTGTAGCCTTGCTTACCATAGGGCAATATAAGATAAGCGTCGTGCTCTAATAAATATACAAATATATTTGACAACTCTCACGTTAGCTTGCTAATGCTTCTGACCTCCTTTCGTAGACTGCAAAAAACTTACAACAGAAGGCTAAAGAGGCAAAATGGTGGGTAATAATAGCATGTTCACCTGACAACTATCAATTCCTCCTGCCAAAACTCCTGCGCATAGTTGGTGATCTGCAAATCCTCCCCAGTGTCTGTTCACAACTGAACGTAGATGAGGCGAACAGGTGTCAGTGTGTAGTAAATCGATTTGAGCTTTCTGCAGTTCTGGAGAATTTACTAGGGAACCTATAAAAAGACGTTTATATTACAGTTAATATGCACTATTATTATCTAAAATAAATTGAGTGTTTGCGCCGGTTTGCGCTTTCTGTTGGACGCCTAATTAATTTGAATTCCCACTATTAACTTATTGATCAATACGATGGCCATAACTCTCGAGCCAGTGACCGTCGAGGTCCCTGATTGGCAATTCAATTTCAAGAACCTTGCTAGAGAAGCTATATTTAAGCTTGATATTTTGCCGAATTAAGTTAAGTTTACAAATGTCCTTCTCTGTAGTCACATCTAAGAGTTAAAATTTGTTTCACCACAACGTAGTAGTACTACTACTAAATGATGATGCTTAATATAGTCTTCTTTCAGAGTGTAGTTTGGAAACGGTTGGATTTAGCCGGAATAGTGCAAACGACCAATGACCTATTAAACAACAATACATTGATATCGTCAAGTTTTAAATATCGTCAAATCATAAACACACATTTTTAGTTTTAAAAACACAAAAAAAAAACGCCTAAACGTTACGAGTTCGCCACCTACCTACACGCACCAACAACCTGAACAATGGAGGACCTAGCACTACACCTTGAGGGACACCCCACACAACTGACAGCCCGGAAATAGCAGCCGAATAGCTTTATTGAGAAATAAATATTTACCTGTTTTTACAACGCCCCATCCAGTAATAGTACTTTTGGTACCAGGACTATAGTTCATAATATTAGACAAGCAGGCTGGGTGAACTTGGTTGGTAAAGGGAGCGTCGTTTTGCAACTCAAATAGTGCAATATCAAAATACTTTTTGGGAGGACTGTATTGAGGATGGGCTGTTCTACGTACTATTGCTATTTCTATAGGTGTTACTTCATCTTTTACCTGAAAAAGATCAACATAAAATTTTACTTAACGATTTTATGTTTAAGAGAAAGTTAAATGTTGGTAATATCAATCGTCATATGATAGAATATAATATTTAAATGTGTAATAATATTAAAATATTAATTTGAGTACGTTGCTTACAATAATGTTTTGTTGTTATTTCAATGTCCAAAAATAAAACTTAAATAACAAAAAGGAAAACCAATTTAAAAATAAATAATACTATCCTCTAATATCTGTGTGTATGCCAATTCTGCAGACGTTCTCAGAGTTTCGGACATACATAATACGACATATATAACCCAAGGAATAAAAATAAGTTGTATTGTACTACAAGACTACATAAAACTTTCAAACAAGGTTTCAAACTCTAAAAATTTAACTTTTAAACTCCATGTGTATAAAATTATAACCTTTTTTTTAACATTATTTTTACGACAAAGCAGAATATTTTGACCTAAATATATCATAGAATTGACGAGCCAATTATAACATTTAGTCATATGGGTAAATTAGAATTAATAAATAAATAAAATGAACCCCAAATAATAAATAACTATAAATAATTTAAATAGAGATTATACAAGTGGGTTAAATATAAGACCCCATAAAGAACTGTATAATTTAAGTAAGAAGACTCACAAAATCTAAGATATTTTTGTCACCCAGCCTAACAATTTTAGGCACCACATCCGACACGCTGGTGTCTCTTGGTGACACAGACATGCAGTGTCCAGCAGTAAGGACAAATCTGGGGCTTATCAGTGTTCCTCCACATTTGAATATCCAAGTTCCTGATGAAGCACTCCACCCAATAGCTGCCTGTAAGCATAAGAAGTTTTTAAAAGTGCCTATATTATTGTTTCCTGTCAGAAATGTGATATTTGAATGTCAGCTAGTGACTAAATTTAGGATTTTTTTTTTTTATCTGGGTGTGAATAATATTATGTATGCAATTATCTAATACTATACTGCTGCCATATTCTGTTTTTTAAAACGAAAATTTTAGGTTGTCAAAATAACAAAATTTTATAAATATGACATTAAGACCCTACAGCAACAATTAACACTAAAAAAGTTTCTTCAACAATTAACACTAAAATTCCTTTATGTTATAGGCACATGGCTTGAAGGTTTTTTTTAAGAAGCATTACGTGTCATGGCCATTGTACATTAAGAATTTTGTTGTTCACAATCTAACGTTACCTTTAAAAGAAACAGAATATGGCATCTGGATTGCACTAAAATGCAACAATTGTCATTCGATCTTCAAGATGTCTATAACATTCGACGCTATTTTTTAAGTAATCGGATGCCATTTTAGTGTGCAACGCAGCCTTACTTTTTTTTTTTCTATAATTCATGAAAACTATTAAACACGTCAATTTAACGTTGATTAGGTTACCGGGCCTAAAGCCTTTAATTATTTTAGTATTTAATTTATTTTTATTTACTACAATAGTGTAATTTATGGAAACAGTCTTGCTAACCCTCCTTCTTACTTGCTACCACGAGCTAACAGTCAGCTTTTCTTTATTATTCTCTTCTAATTCAATCTTAAGAAACTGATTCCTAAATAATCTAATATTACTAACCATATGAGGAAATTCACCAGGCTTTGTATTATTACCACCAAGTACGAAATGGAGACCTCTTCTTGCATACTGTATTGAACCTGTAAATATATATTTTCAATAAATTACCTAAAAACAAACTCATGTATTATGACTTTTATATTAAAGGTAACAGGCCAACATTTATTAATGCTAAAAGGGCTGAGGTGTTAGATATTACAATAACTTCTAGGAATACATTCTCTAACATACAGAACTGGCATGTGTTTAATGAAACATCTCTTTCTGATCACAGATATATATGCTTTAGGTACATGATGGAACATAACATTGTACAGAGAAGGAATCCTAGGAACACCGACTGGAAAAACTACTACAGTGATCTAAAGGTAGAACGAGGAAACAAAAAAGGTAAGCTCAATTCCATTATAGACATAGAATTCGAAGCTGACAGGATTGGGACTGCAATCAATACGGCATGGACTAACAATTGTCCGGAAAAAAATACTCTAGCGAAAAAGGTACCATGGTGGAATTAGGATTTAGCTAAACTACGTAAGGTAACTCGAAAGGCTTTCAATGTCGCGAAAGCAAGAAACGATTTTAGTGAGTATGCTCGCTTATTAACAGAATATAATAAAGCAGTACGGAAAGCTAAGAGACAGGCATGGAAAAACCATTGCGAATCGATAGAATCAATATCCGGCATCATGAGACTGACAAAGGCAATGGCTACTACGAAAGCCAATCCACTTATGATGGTAAAAGACGAAAACGGTAAGATAATGGAGACTGGGAAAGGTAAGTTAGAAATTATGTTTAAAATACACTTTCCAGGATCGATTATCACAAACAACAATGTAGACAACTTTAAACACTGTCAACGACCAGGCAGTATATACCACTAAACAAGACTGGGAAACTGCGAAAAAAGTAGTAGATGAACATAAAATCAAATGGGCCCTGAGCAATTTCCAACCTTATAAATCTCCGGGTCCTGATGAAATATATCCTATTCTACTACAAAGGGGGCTGCCAATACTAAACTCCTACATTAGCAGACTCTTCAAAGCATCTATTGCATTTGGTTATACACCAAAGCAGTGGAGGATAGTTAAGGTAGTATTCATACCGAAGCCAGGTAAAGTAACTTACGAAGAACCCAAGTCGTTTAGACCTATTAGTCTATCATCTTTCTTATTAAAGATACTAGAAAAATTACTGGATAGACACATTAGGGAGGGCCCACTAACAAGGACACCTCTTCACAGACTTTAGTGTGCCTATCAACAAGGAAAGTCAACTGAAACTGCGCTTCATCATGTCGTTCAAAAAGCTGAGATGGCTTTAGAAAACAAAGAGGTATGCGTGGGCATATTCATAAACATAGAAGGAGCATTTGATCGCACAACTTTTGAAGGCATTGACAGTGCCTCAAAACACCATGGCATAGAACCAACCATTTGTAGATGGATACAAAATATGCTCAGGAGTCGTTATATCGCAACTACTCGGAGAGGAAATGATGTTAACTACAACCAAAGGATGTCCACAGGGTGGAGTACTTTCTTCGTTTGTTGTGGATCCTTGTTGTAGACTCAATTATAACAAAACTAAACGTTGGCCCATATTTCACAGTAGGATATGCTGATGACCTAGTTATAATGGTAAACGGCAAATTTGTAGGCACAACAATAAGTGTAGCACAAAAGGCTCTGGGAACTGTTAAAGAATGGTGTTACTCTCAACATCTATCAATAAACCCGAGCAAAACTTCAGCATTGCTGTTTACAAGGAAAAGAGACCTAACGGGACTGATCTTATTTGATTAAATAAATAAATAAAATAAAAATCTCTTTAAAGTTATACGGGTCTGAACTACAATGGTCCACTGACGTAAAATATCTCGGTCTTACTCTAGATAAAAGCCTCACATGGAAACTATATGTTGACATGTTAATAAAAAGGTCAATAAGGGTATTTGCTATGTGTCGATCGGCATATGGCAAAACATGGGGACTAAAACCAACAGTAATGAAGTGGATATACAATACCATGGTAACGCCAATACTAACATATGGAAGTATTGTGTGGTGGCCACGGACTAAGCTTGATACCTGTAAAAAGGACAAAGCGAAGTTACAACGATTGGCATGTATGTCTATATCAAGTACCTTTAAAACAACACCTACGCAGCTATGGAGGTACTATTAAATCTAAAACCTTTACACGTGATAATAGAAATGGAGGCAAGGAAATCACTTTACCGACTACGGAATAATAAAGAGTGGTATCCAAATATGCCCCAAACTATTCACACTAGGATGGAAACTGACAACAATCTTGATAGGATTCTTGAAATGTGCGCTGACAACATTTCGACTATTCGAATCTTTAAAAAGAACTATAAAACATATTTCCCGTCACGGGACGAATGGGAAAATGGTTCTAAACCCGACAGTAAATGTCAAAACTGGTATACTGATGGATCAAAGATGCAGTCAGGAACGGGTGCAGGAATACATAATAATGGTCATGATATTCATGTAAGCATGGGACATTACCCTACAGTTTTCCAAGCAGAACTGTATGCGATAATAGTATCTGCAAAGAAGATCCTAGACGTGGGATCACATAGAGAAAACATAAATATTCTTAGCGACAGCCAAGCAGCACTTAAAGCTCTTAGCTCGTATGAGACCAGATCTGGGCCTGTTTTAGAATGTGTTAAACTGTTGAATAAAATCGGCAGGAACAACAGGGTAAGACTGGCCTGGGTTACGGGACATATGGGCATCGAAGGCAATGAAAGGGCAGCACCAACTGGCTAAAATGGGTTCAGAAACTTCCTTAATTGGACCTGAACCATTTATAGGCATACCCAACATAACAATAACTAACGCGTTAAAGAAGTTTGCTGAGGACAAACACACAGATGGTGGTTAACGCAGCAAGGCCTAATACATTCCAAGGAATTCATTGGTATGAAGGCAATAGGCCTGGATTAAATAAGGAAATTCAACAGAAGTCAAATAAGGCTACTGGTGGGAGTGTTCTCAGGACACTATACAACCAACAAACACCTCTATACTATAGGAGTAAGAGATGATCCCACATGCAGATTCTGTGGTAAGGAGCCCGAATCCATGCGGCACCTACAGTGCGACTGTGACGCTAGGGCCATCCAAAGAATCAAATACCTAGGACAGGCTTATCCGGATCCAGGAAGCTACAGGCTAACCGACCTTAGTGATGTCCTTAAATACGTCAACAACATATTTGGGGACGATACTGAGGTTTGTGGTTAATAGGAATGGGGAACATACAAAAGATCCCAAAGGGTCGAAGTGTTTTTGACTGATGTCAACCCCAAAACCAATAAGATAAGATAAGATTATGAAAATTTTAATAGTTATAAAAATGCAAAAAATAACAATGTAGTTGTTTTATACCTTAATCCTTATCAAATGAAAGTAAAAAAAATACGTTATTACTTTTTCAAGCTATGTAAATTTAAATAAAAGCAATCAGCGATACAATGCCTAATGTACTTAAAAGAACTAAAAGTTGCACTTTGGTAAGGAGTGTTGGAGAGTACTCTGCTCTAAATTGAGTAGTCGAAACCTGGATCTCAAGAGCTTGAAATTTGAAGACAAATAGTGGAGTGAGTGCTTTAGAGAATGTATGAATTAAAAAGTGTACCACCTACTTCCAAAAAATATATATAAAATTTTCATCCTCTAATTTATTAATGCGTAATGATAGCTAATAAAATACTTACTTTATTATTTATACACGAAACAAAGAAAATGTTGAAGTTACAATGAATTATAAATAATACTCACAATTCCTTTGTCGGTATTCATATTCTTCCAGCAGATTGATTTTCCATTCATACTGCATACATTCTGTAATTATGAAAGTGGAAGTAAATATATATAGTAGAAAGCCGCCGAATTGAATCTGTTCAAGTCAAAATAGCAATTTTAAAAGGAACGAATGGTTTTTAAGTTAGCAGTTTGCGGGGTGTGTACGCACAACGCTAAACTTTAATCGATATAAAGCCATTGTGACGCAATGCAAACCTGGTAAAAAAATAAAATTTATAGACAACTACATCGTTTTGGTTAAAGTTTAGGTGAACGTTGTACGGCGTAATAGGCCTATAGGACAGACATATAAAAGGACTAGGTGATCCGATATGATTTACATTTTTCTTTAAAAAGCGATAATGAACCTTAAAATCAGCATAAGCAATGTTTTACTAAGCCCCTCAAAGATATTAAGTAACGAAAAAGCTATAGTGTAAGTGTGATTTAACAAAATCGTTAATTAATAATACGATTATAATGTACTATATATAATAGCTTATGGTTCGGGTAGCTAGACTTTTTACTTTTAGACTAGATTATTTTTTCTCACGTTTTCCTCTATAATAGTTAGAGATATATATACTTACTTCTTTCGCTTATCCTTAAATTAGTTTCAGCAAATGAGGGAGCAGCCGGCCATGCTTTACCCGCACAATAGTCTTCTTCATCTTTGTACGCCTGATTATTTATATCATTAGCATAAACTAATTTAGGGCCCTAAAATAATATTATAGTTTAGTTATTTTATAAATTTCAAATTCAGAACTGTTTTTAGATTTTTAAAGAAGATTCACTTTATTAATTTTAAAATCTGATCAACAAAATTTCCTTTTTTAATAATAAACAACATCTTTTATTGCTATAGGTATAATTATTCTATATTATAATTTATTATCTAGCAATAATGAATATAAATTTATATTATTATTCTTAAATTTATAATATATACTTTGAATAAATATTTCCTCAACTTATAACAACATATTTAATATACATTTATTATATCATATCAACCTATATTGCTCTATTAAATTATATTTGTGTCCCAATAAAAATTTGGTTACTATCAAAAATGGCGTCGAGTGTGTTAGCAGTCCTTCGACTTTCAAAATAAATCTGGTACTTTCGACGCTACTCCTAACGTTATTTGTTATAATTACAGATGCAAAAACTGTTAAGTGAACTAGTCATGTTTCGGTATTAGTCTGTGGGTTCACCGATTTTTAGAAGATTGTATCGATTTATTGTCGAGGTAGTAGACTCCTTTCTGAGTGCGGTTAAGAAATGGGTAGTTGAATTAACGATAAGGCAGCGAGTATATTAAAATATACTCGAAAGGCAATTCCTGATTGTCGCCCCCATTTCGTAATCGCGTCATTTAGCCGGCGTAGTGGGAGCGATCACTATTGTTTAAGAACAATTATTGATTGACCCCATTTATGGAATTTGTAGTTCTGTTCACCATCAGGTAGATACAAAGTCATATGTCGTGCTCCTATAAAATAAAACAATTTGGTGCCTCCCAATAGGGAATATGCATGTAACGCCAATTTTTTTTTAAATATATAATGTTCCTTTTATGTCTTTGAACATATTTACAGTAATCTATTTTATTTTGATTAGCATTTTTTTTTATAAATATTATTTTTAAAATCCATTTTTTTGTAGAAACGGAACGCATTTCTAAACGCTCCGACATTAGCAAACACTGCAAGTGACGTCATTCGTGCTAAAACAAATGTCAACGTATGTTTTGTAGTCTACAGTTTCTTTTTTTCTCGGGTATTTATTGTCCTTTATTACGATTATTTGTGATAAACAAATTTTGACTAACTTTTGAGGTGCAATAACATTAAACTAATATGCTTTTTGAGCACGAATGATGTCACAAAATGACGGCTAGTGAAGTACCGTTTTTTACTGCGGTAGTGGTAGATAAAGTTTAAACCCTTTTATTTTTGTGTTTTACCTTTAAAAAATGATTAATATTTGTTTTTAGGGTCTAATGTCTATCAATTAATGAAATAAAAAAAACATGCATATTCCGGTAGTTTATCCGCACCACAACCACACAATGAGGCAACATAATACTTAACAGTATAGGTTCACTATTGCAGTAAGTTTTTTTGTTCGTTAATTATTTGTATGGTGGCTTGGCATTGGTGAATCATGATTTAAAACTGCTTACATTACCTCAAAAGCACTTGATAATTCATTCTTTACGCCTTCGAAAGCTTTAGAGACTTCTGCTATGGGAGCTTCAGCTTTTTCTTTTATAAATTGTCCAGCATCCTGGAAGCCTTTCTTTACATCGTTCCAATTTGGCCATTCAAATGGCGACTAAAATATTATTAAGATTAAAGATTGAAATGTAATTACAAGTAGAATATAAATTATTTTATCGAAGTCTTGAAAGTACTTACTCTTATCACTCTTCTTGACCTTTTTACTACAGGATCAGCATGACTTATATCTATAAAAAGAAACCCACATTTAATATAAAATAAATAAACATTATTAATTATTGATACAAAATTATTAATGTTAACGATATTCTTAAAACAATACTTTTTCTATTTATGTAAACAGTTTTCTATTGTTTTTCTATTTAATGAAAACAAAAATATTTCTTCAAAATAACTCTCAAAAGAACCCTCTTAAGATGGAGATACCTCGCTGTATGGCCAAACTTATGGGTTATATAATTACTTTAAAAAAAAACATAAGCTCCTGGTTGCAACAGCCCCATGATCTTCACCCCAATCAGCTCAAATATTCCCTAGAAAAGTAAGCCTCAAAACGCTACGTAAGTATTTATCGTAAATATTTACGTAGCGATTTGAGGCTTTTTTCAGAGTAAGCGGGAACTTCACAAAAGTATGGCGCTGCTATACTTTTGTGAAGTTCCCGAAAGATGTAACGGTGTAAAAGTATCCGCACAATTAGTGCCCCATATTAAATACCGTTCTCTGTTCTAAGGTACTAAAGTGATTTCATCAGGGCTGGATTATTTTATTTAGTTTGACGTGTAGGTATTTATTTTATGTGGAACATTTTACATAATTATAATGCCTTGGTCTATGTGCCTTGGTTACAAATTAAGCTTATAATATGGTTTATTATTATTTTTGGAGCACGGCATGATCTGACTAACGTTGATTAACAAAATCCATGAATGGAGTAGCACCCGAAACATGACTAGGCCAGTTGACGGTACGCAGAAACAACGATACTAAAGTAAATAAAATATTTTATAAACACTTTTCCTTTATTCGCATTAATATCTCCAAAAATACTGGTACAAATTACTTTAAATTTTGAATTTATGTAATTTTATAAATTCCTTATTAGGATAATCTTATATTAAATATTTAAAGATAAAAATGCAATGAAAAAAATCCTGGTGGGTGAGACGAGACTCAAACCCATGAACCTCGCTATCGCGGCAAGGCGCTCAACCGCTGAGCCAATCAGGAATTTATTAAAATGCATAAATATAAAATACTGAAAAAAGGAAAAATAAAAAACAGACTCCTCTGCCATCTAGTATTAGAAACTAGCACTTCACTAGTATAGAGTTAATAGAAGAAAGCTAATAGAGGGCGTCTGTGTATAAGTAGATAACAAGCAATGACAAAATTCATGACGGGTGACTGGAACCTGGTTGGCTCATAGGTTGAGAGCCTTGCCGCGATAGCGGGTTCGAGTCTCACCCACCAGGATTTTTTTCATTGCATTTTTATCTTTAAATATTTACTTTATATTTTGAATAATTCTAGACTTTAATTAGGGTCATAAACGCGATTTACATGCTTTTTTACCTTGATTTATTTTTATAATTGTTAGCGTCTCGTTATAAGATAATATAAATATAAACTTGTACTTACCGCTTAATATAAAAATAAACAAAACCACAATAACTCCTATATTTTTCTTCATTGTCATGCTTTATATTTTCTTAAACTTCAATATTAAAAAAAACAACAAATTAATTAATTTTCTATAACATTTTTACTAAATGATTAGTTTTAATCAAGCAAGACGCGGGTTGCCTGATTAACCTTACTGCAGACTTAAGAATGAATCTTGGAGCACATGGCGAAATATAATAACATACCTAAATCATATTGCAAGCGTATTTTCCTGTTTGAATTAAGTTAAACCCTATACATAACCCAAATAAGGAAAACTCGCTAAATTATTATGGGCCCGTTCGTCTTGGGAATGAGACATGATCACAATGATCATGATGACATTGTGCAAACTTGCGTTTTTTTTGGTTAATTTCAATCACAATGCCACAATTACCACTATCCAAATCGAACGCAATTGTTATCACGAATCTGTCAACTGTCACTTGTCAAGTAAAATATAGATTAAATCGTACAATCCACTAATTTTATATGCGAATTCTTTCTAAAATCATTTCGATTTAAAATACAATCAATTTGATCTTAAAAATATAAGACAGCTGCGACGTTTAAAATAACAACACAACCTGTCACAACCACAAATGTCAAAATATGTTCACAACGCCTCACCTATCGACTGGGGTCATTGTGATCTGTTCACGGTAGCATTCTGGGCCAAAAAAAACGCCCAATGTGGCAGATCACAATGACACTTTTGCCGCCGAAATCTCAAAAAAAACGCATAAATATACATCTTGATCGTTGTGAACATGTTTCTGTCCCAAAACGAACGCAAGCTATGTTGGGGTTCAATGTAGTCTCTAAGACTTCCCATTATGTAATTATAAATTTATTGTAACCTAATTATTTCCAAAATCTAATTTAAAATTCGTAAAAATATACGGTTACCGAATTGGTCGGACCTCAAATAAAAAAAAACACCACATTTGTTTGGTAAAATAAATAAATGTATATCATCACGGGTGCCTTACGGCGCCCGAGACCGACTAGACGGCCTTAGGGTACCCAGCGGAGGGGTTTAATCCCATCTTGTCGTAGCCGATAAACAATTTGAGACTTTTGTTAACAAACGATTAGATATTTATTTGAATGATTCAAAAAAAATATTATAGGATTAACCTAAGTTTAATAGAATTAACCCGTTAATTTATTATATAAAGTGGTATATAATCATTTTAATTTTATTATATTAAAGCCACTTTTATCACTCTTGACCTTTTCGCTGCAGGATCAGCATAACTTGTATCTATAAAAAGAAAAAATGCAGTCACCATAAAGCTCCAAGAGAGGCGAAATATTTAGAAATAAATTTAATAGTTTTCATTTATATATTTTAACTAATTAGAAACACATCTATAAAAATAATAGTATGAATGAGTTGGTTTTGAATTTAAAAATTCCTGTAATAATATGGAGTCCAAAAGAAGCACAAATTGTCATGTAAATTCAAAACCGTACAACACTATTAAAAAGTAATATTACTGCTACTGATGAGTGATTCAAGCCATATAATTTAGTGAGTAAAGCCATATAATTTAATTTAATTCGGTTCAGTAGTTTATCCCCGAAATTATTGATAAAATATAAATATACAAACAGATATTTGAGTTGCAAAAAAGTTTTTATAACAATACTACTCTTTGGTGGCAATGGAAATTTAAAAACATCTTTCCTTACAATTTTACAGTAACATAATATATTGAAAAAGAAGCTTTAATCAGTAGGTATTCATTTAACATCAAGGAGAGTGACAATGTTCTTAGCTAGCCATGGATTCCCAATGCCTGGATCGATCGCATGTTTGGTATTGGTAGGCAGGGAATTGAAATGCAGTATTTTCAGACTTGTGACCGCGAAGTAGATATAAAGACCTTTCTGATATTTTAAAAAATCTGCACTGTTTTCAGTACCCTTTTTGAGTACCAACCAACCATTATAAGATCCTTGCAACGCCGTCTTGGAAATTTAGCGTTCCATAAAAGTTTCAAAAGCCAATATCCTTTGAAAGTTTGAAAGACAATGCAAAGACTTTGCTAGAATTCCTCTTGCACCGACTTCCACTGCATAAGGTTGAGTGAGTCACAAAACAGTTTCTTTATCTTCGGTAATGAAGTTTAAAATGGAAAGAAGACGTACAAAGTCCATGAATAGGGACGATCAATACAATTACCTTTACCTCAAAATATTTTTCTGTTACTGCTACAAGACTCTGGAATGATCTACCGATGGACATTAGACAAGCTCCTAACAGTTAAGAGACTAGTGTATAAACACTTTCTGAATGTGTGAATGTGTCTTCTTTTTATAATTCGTATGGGCTCGCTCTCTCTCTCATCTCATCCTGTGTTTCTGCTTTAAATAATTATTGTGCTGTGGATAGTGCTATATTGTGCTGTTGCTGTAATATTTGCTATTTTATTATTATGTATGTATATTATTAATATAGTTTATGATATGTATGTATATGTAGTCAGCATTAGTGTGTATGTACAATATTTGAATACTCTATTTCTTTAATGTATTTTACTGCACCTATTTTACCTACTTACTGCTTAATTTGTCCCAAAGGTTTGACTGGTAGAGAATGCCTAGCGGCATTAAGTCCGCCTTTGTACTAAATTTGTGCAATAAAGTTTTTAAATAAATCAATAATATGTATCATCACGGGTGCCTTACGGCGCCCGAGACCGCCTAGATGGCCCCAGGGTACCCAGCGGAGGAGTTTTAATCCCACCTCGTCGTAGCCGATGGTATGAGTCTACACCGAACAAGTGGCTAGCTCGTTGCGATGTTTTGAATAGACTCAATAACCCATCTATAAACAGTTTCACAAGTTGGTATAGTGAAACCGGGACCGACAGCTTAACGTGCTCTCCGGGGCACTATAGTGGTGTTGTCAAACAAATATACATAATTTTTTTAATTAAAAACTCATTGCTACACACCGGGATTCGAACCAGGGACCTAAGTGTTTTTAAGTCCAAGGTCTAACCAACTAGGCCACCACGTATAAATAAATAAAATTAATTAATTAATTGTATACATTCTTATTTGACAACATATTATATAAACTCTCAAACCTAATGTTCTGTTTGCTAAACCTGCTAATAGCAACAAATCTAAAGTTCAGGTAGGACAGGTCCGCTAGTATGAAGATATAATTTGAGTATTATTTAAACGTTTTTACAAACTTACAAAGTTGTGCGAAGTAGCGATCAAACGCTAATAATACATACTTACCAATAACTAAAAAAATAGTAAATAGAACAAAAACTTCTATACAAATTTACAAATAATACATTAAATTATTTACTTTTATTCAAAAGATAAAGTTCTGTACTACCCTATTGTTTTAAGCCGTTTTATTTGTAGCACATTGCTAAATTATGGCTTGTTCTTTTTAGCCCCGGGGCAAACAATTTTTATTTTTAGGTATACCTACAAAATGTTCTGTTTTACCCTAAATCCAAACTTGTAGGTATGTCCTTTTGCCCTTAATTAAAAAAAACTTAAGCGTGTACAGATAGCAATATCGCACACATAAACAAGACCGGACCACGTATTTCCCCGTTTAAATTTTGTTAAACCCGTCGCTAAATGTTTTGTTTTTAATTATGTTAAAGATATTTCCCATTTATAATTCTGGATTTACCCAATATTACCAAAATTTTTAATTAAAAATAAATAAATATGTAAAGGATTTATCGAGTTTATTGATTTATTTTACAAGTATATATTTTTAATCTAAACAAATGGGCTGGTATTTTTACATAGATAAATCATGTGAAAGGGTGGGAAGTAAAAGAAAATTTGGTCCCTCTCATAAGCGGCGAGAATGTGCCCATAACAGAGTGGTGATCTCACCTTTGTAGCTGTTTCTATGCAAATAAAATGCACAAAGGCATTAAATATTGAGCTTGATGCTATATTTACTATTTCGAAAAGATTTGTTGCGAAATTTTAGCATCCGACCAGAAGTTAACATTTTTAACAGCACACCATGTAATGTCTATCTTGATCGTATGCTATAGCCCTGATTTAGCCTTGTAGAGTTCTAGCAAAGTTGAATCTGCCGTATAAAATGATAAAATATGTAAAGTTCTTGAAGTATATTTAACGTCATTCCATGTCTCCTATATAGAATCATGTTTTTTTTTGAGTAATTAAAAAAAAATACAAATCCCAATAAATAAAATTTGAAATTCCAGCTAATTGATCATTTAAGAAATATACAACTGAATTCAATACAATTCAACACCCATATATGTATATATTATTTTTTTATCTTTATGTATATTATGTGCAGACGAAATAGAATGATATTGCTATTTCATCGTAAGTTTCAATATAAACGCTCAAGTTGTTTTTTTCTTGTATTTAATGATTTAAACATTGTTCATAATATTGCTCCCAAAGGACATTTAAGGTCGTTGGGTTATAGTATCCCCTTAATTTGTTTACAAAATGTCATGATAAAGGTTTTTTATCATAGGTATTGCAATCATTGTTATGGCTTTGTTTATAATTATACTAATATAGAGTATACTTATTATCACTTTCTTTTAATAAGCATAACAAAATAATCATTTGGGTAAACCCTAATTGCGTTAATATCGTTTATACTACACCTGCTCGGAAAGTAGGTTCTTACTTGCGTAAGAATAGGTCAGAAAGTACGTCTTTGTAGTCGTACAAATATGCGGGAGGAAAAAGTGTATGAAAATTCATTGTTAACGTGCTTAAGCGGGAGGAAAAAGTATATGAAAATTCATTGTTAACGTGCTAGTTTTTTTTATATTTTTTTTCTTCAATTCTTCCAAATTAGGAAAGGCAAGGGTTCAAAGCCATACAGCCTAGTGTTTTTTTACAAGTTCGAAATTTTAATCAAAATAAAATAAAATAAAAGTATTGGTTTATTGGCTGTTTACTTTCTTTGCAGTTTTGATTTATTAAGTTTAGAAAAGTAGCATAGATTCTTTTCTAAATTTAATTATTTTGGCGAGGCTGCATAAAGCATGATTCCCTTGCCTCTCTATCTACGTTAAACGAACAAAAAAAAAGCGCGCGCAGACTGCTTTCTTGTTCCTTGTGAACTTTCAATTTGTGTTTTGTTATTTTTAATTACTATATTCTACTCGAAATGTCGTCTAGTAGCGATAGTGAAGATTTGAGAACGCCGCCAGAATTAAAAGTAACTGCCCAAGAAGTTATTGAAAACCTATTACCCGAGAAATCTAAGAATAAATATAACAAGGCGTATGAAGACTTTTTACAATGGAAAAGCGAGAAAAATGCGCATTCTTTTTCTGAAAATGTATTATTATCTTATTTTAATGAAAAAGCGCAAAAGTATAAGTCAAGTACTTTGTGGTCTTTGTATTCTATGTTAAAAAGTACTATTTAACAACTGTAATAATTTTAATACAAACTTTAATTAATAGAGATTTTATTTTTTATTTTCCTCGTAGATGTAGTATAAAGCACTATGTATCACTCGGCGAGAAAGTGCGATTCCTAACTCGAGCGAATTAAGGCCCTCCGCTTCGCGTCGGGCCTCAAACTTCGCCCTCGTTAGTAATTGGTGACTTTCTCCCCTCGGTGAACAATGTACTATTTCGTGTGGAGATAACCGTTGGTTAGTTTATCATTTTGTTCTCTCTTTATTTTCAAGCGGTAAGATACTAACACCGTTATTCATAAAAACTTATTGAGTTCTTGAAGAACACTTTAGTTATAGAAGGTTCTCTCTTCTTTTTTTGGCAACCCAAATGAATATGGGATCTTCAAGGATTCAATAAGTTATATATATATATATATATGTGGGATTAAAACCCCTCCGCTGGGTATCCTAAAGCCGTCTAGGCGATTTTTTGGGAGCCGTAAGGTACCCGTGATGATATATACATGGTGACTTTGAATGGATGTACTTTAGGTTAATATGAGATTCTATTGAGCAAATCGAACAACTTTTCCCATGGAACCATGTGTCGCAAATAAAAAAAAATTGCCTTCTCCATACACACTAGTAATGTTAAAATTACCAATTTGTATGGGAAGTCAAATTCTAGTCGGCCTCAGGATACCCAACGGAGGGGTTTTAATCCCACCTCGTCGTAGCCGATGCCGTCATGGTATGAGTCTACGCCGATGGTATCAAGTAACAATAGAAATACCCACTGTATTTCTCTCGACGCGATAACCTTAATTATTATAAACATTTTTCACAGAGCTCTGACTTTAGCAAACCTTCCTAGTATTCTTGATACCCATTTATGATATTAAAGCAGAACTACTGGAAAAATGCCCAGGTTTGGTTTAATTTTTTAATGCGGACGCTGGTGCCGTTGCAAGAAGTACCTAGTCTTGTCTGGGACGACCACAGACCTAGTATCCGACAAGCGATACTAGGTCTTTGGGGATGACACAAGCATTATACGAGTATTTGCGAGTAAAAGATATAATGCTTATACTTTTGTGCCGGAACGGGATATATGGATGGACACATGGAATAATTTAATTTGGTAACTTTTTTTTTAGATGTTAATTAGTTATCTTTTTAATGTTCTTTTATTTTTAGTTGTTAATTAAAATAATAAAATTTGAGTAATAAAATAATATATCAGCTTTGTCATCCAGCCGAATAATATTGCAGCTACTGTCATTGGTATAGTGCGCCCATCGTCTAGTATTTAAAATTCTTGTTATTTATTTATTTATTTGTAGGTATTACTCTTATAAATACATGGTGACTTTGAAAGGATGTACTTTGGGCTAATATGAGGTTCTGCTGATCAATACGAAAAACTTTTCCCATGGAACCATGTGCCGCAAATGAAAAAATATATTGCCTTCTCCATACTAACTAGTAATGTTAAAATGAACAATTTGTATAGGGAAGCCAATTTTTTTTTTCATTTGCGACACATGGTTCCATGGGAGAAGTTGTTCAATTTGATCAGCAGAACCTCATATTAGCCCAAAGTACATCCTTTCAAATTCACCCTGTATATCTAATATATAATAATAATAAATTATGTGATCTTTTTTCTTAAAAATAAACATATTTGTACTCATTAGATTTGAAAATTTTCTATACGCTATTATAGGTAAATTAGTGAACTATAAATAGGTAAATAAAGTTTCTTCTCAGCAAAGTCAAAGTTTGATCTGGGATAAAGTTACGACTATTGACCTCAACCTTAGGGTCGTTTGAACTGTGATTAAGTTTGAGATTGATTTAGGTGTTGAATTTTGAGAAGTGAAACCTCTCCTACGTATGTGTCCAATCGTGTAATATATTTCATTTATAATCAAATGATATATTTTATATCAGTAATTATATTATTTGTTGTTCCATATTTGAGTAAATGTATAATTATTTTTTTTACCCTACATCCACCTGATGGCAAAGTAGCCAAGAATGTTCTCAACCAATAGTAGTAACGACGCTGCAGTTGGTTGATTCCACTTGTCTGCTTGAGAAAGTTATTCACGCCTCTCTTAAAGAACACAAGAGTAAAGAAAGAAGGGAAAACATACGCAGGCAAGGCTATCCAATTTTTTTATCGTGGGACATGTATAAGAAACTAGTGTGGTTCTGGTGGGTTTTATATGCATTTTAGTGCCACAGTGAAATGAGGAAGATGTGATGAGTTTAAACAGTTCTTCAGAGCACTGTCGTGATATATGCGGTAGAATACGCTTAACGACGCAACCTCTCTACGCAGGTGCAAATGTCCAGTGTTTTAGAGAGCTGATAGTCGTTGATTATACGAATTGCACGCTTCGTTGATTATACGTTGTTTACTATAACTTGAATTTAAATTAATTATTTACTTAAAACCATATTCCGTAGACTAGTGATTGCGCCTATGACGTATCCGGAGGTCGTGGGTGGGAATCGAACCCACGACCTCCGGACTCATGGTAAAACAAAATATTAGCAGTAACGTTTTTTGTACAGTTTGTCAGGGTGTTTATATAATATAATAATTGTGTATCGTTGGTTCTGGTACACATAGTACAAGCCAAAGACCTTAGTTTGTGACTCGAGCAATATGTATTGTGTAATGCCCTTCCATCCTTTATATGGACGGGTACCATAAGGCCATACATAACAAACAAATATCAAATATTAAAAAAGATCGGTTTTGGAATTGATTTTTTTTTTATGTAAAGAAGTCCTCAATACTGTTATTTATGTTGCGTTTTTGTAATGCGCCTGAAAAAAAAAGTAATATTGGGTATGTCGCCAAATGGAGTCAGCTGCTGCAAATATTATATAATAAGATTGTACTTTTATTATACTTAAGTAGCTATATATTTTTATATTATTATTATTTTTCATCATCAAGGGTGACAAAACCCTTTTGAAGAACTACAGACCCATCTCGCTTCTGAGGCTTCTAAAAAACATAAACATGGATAAGACATAAGTCATGTCGAACGCCCATGTTATACCCACTCCTGTAAAAATAGGAAGCTCCGCACTCGAAGTTGTTGACAATTATATATACCTAGGACAGTCAATCCAAACAGGTAAATTTAACTTCGAGAAAGAGATCTCTCGTCGAATCCAACTCGGCTGGGCAGCATTCGGGAGGCTACGTAATATCTTCTCGTCCCAATTACCGCAGTGTTTAAAAATCAAGGTTAAAAACCAACACATACTGCTCGAACAGCAGTGTGTGTTGCCAGTGATGACTTACGGATCAGAGACGTGGTCGCTTACTGTGGGCCTCATGAAAAAGCTCACAGTCACACAAAGGACGATGGAGCGCGTTTCCTTGCGGGATCATATTCGAAACGATAAGATCCGCAAAAGGACCAAAGTAACCGACATAGGCTCCAGAATCGCCAAACTTAAGTGGCAGTGGGCAGGCCACATAGCTCGCAGAACGGACGGCCGTTGGGCCATTAAGGTTCTCGAGTGGCGACCGCGTGCTGGAGGACGCAGCAGAGGCAGGCCCCCCACAAGATGGACCGACGACCTGAAAAAGGTCGCGGGAAGCCGATGGATACAGGCAGCGCAAAACCGGTCGTTGTGGCGATCCTTGGGGGAGGCCTATGTCCAGCAGTGGACGCGCGAAAGGCTAGTATGATGATGATTATTTTTCATATCAAAAGTCTTTACAGTTATTTTCCAAAGCGATTCAAACTCGATAAACACAGAACAGGCGCAGATTTAAAAATAAGATGACTTTCCAATGCATCCAAGGATCAGCACCAGTATTTAATTTTTTATCATGAATTATAAATAAGTTTTTTTGAGAAATTAACTATTAATTTATTTTTATTGAACTGTTGATGTACCTACCTATAACTTATACGTGGTAGCCGAGTTAGTAAGACCTTAGACAAATAAAATATATACATTTGTTTGACGGCCATACTGGGAACTGCAAGGCACCCGTGAGCCGTTATGGTATACTTATAACCATTCAACTCAAAATAATGTTAATAATATACATTTTATTGTCAAAGCTCGAATATTAGCATCACTATGTAAAGAGTCCGGGGCTTGGCTAGACGCAATACCTTCTCCTTCACTTGGCACCCTTCTCGATAGACACACCATCCGCATCGCCATATCGCTCCGTGTAGGTGCCTCATTATGCAGACCGCACCTCTGTGTTTGCGGCACAGATGTCGATGATTCCGGCCATCATGGTTTGTCTTGTAGGAAGAGTGCGGGTAGAATATCTCGTCATGCGAATATCAATAAAATTATAAAATGTGCTTTGGCATCGGCAGATATTCCCAGCCTATTAGAACCTTCCGGAATTAACCGTGATGACGGCAAAAGGCCGGATGGAATGACTATAGTGCCGTGGCACAGAGGTCGCGCTCTGGTTTGGGATGCCACCTGTACGGACACATTAGCCGCATCAAACATCCACTTCACCTCTACGTCCTCCGGTGCTGCCGCCCTTAAAGCGGAAAATTTTAAAAAAAGCAAATATATGTCGATCAGTCAAAATTTCAATTTTATAGCATTTGCAGTCGAAACACTTGGCCCATGGTCTCCCGACGCTAAAAAATTTGCCAATAGATTAGGCAAACTATTAATTGAAAAGTCGGGAGATCATCGTGCCAGGTCATTTTTTATCCAAAAAATTTCACTAGAAATCCAACGCGGCAATGCCGCTAGTGTTTTAGGGACATGTGCTTCGGCGACAACGGAGGATTTTAATGAAATTTTTTATTTAATTTAGCTTATTATATATTATTTTATTATCATATTTTTGCTTATTATTTAGTTTATAATATTATGTTTTGTTATATACATTATAATATAAACAATATTTTAAAAAATCTACTACTTATCATCTTTACAAATTATGGAATGTAAGATGAATGCGCGCGCGCAGACCGGAAGCGGACCGGTTACACAGGAAGTCTCGTCCGGGGTAGCGCCGGATTGTTTGAGCTTCTTTATTTAAATCATTCGAAATCAAATTGCCTTCGGCAGAAAAAAGTTTGTCTCTCTTTATTTGCAAGAACATTGCTTATTGGAGACTCCTATAGATAAATGGAAAAGCCGTCAAGTGAACTAGTTGTTCGATTTTGATAATAGTCTGTGGACGCTAATCTGTGGTAATAACCTATGTCATTCAGTTAAGAGAAAGGTTGAAAAATGATATATTATTTATATATGTATTGTTTTGTTCGCCATGTATTAGGCGCCTACAAATTGTGATTCAGATTTGTTGCGTTGTGTGTTGTTCTTATTATTATAATGTTCCAACGTCGTATTTGAGTGGCATTTGTAGTAGTTGAAGACATCGGAGTTATTGCATCCCTTGGGTACCCAGGGATCCCGTCCAGAACCTAACCACTAGTTATATTCATTATCAGATTTACCGATTTTCAGATGGCAGATGCATTGTTTTCTTTTCTTTTTAGAGTTTCCAAATTCGTTGGTTGATTCAAGGATTCAGCAACATGATTATTTTTAAGGACTCAAAATAGGAGTGTTATACTAGTCGCCTAATATAACAATATAATTACAGAGCCAGTGCGTGTTCTAATAAATAAAATAATAAGCACTAGCGTCTGCTAGTGCTTATAAAGCGATGAAGTGTCTACTTCATCGCTTTATAATCATTAAAATAGTAATGCAACTAATTATTAGTTCAGTTCGAGAAACAACACTTGAGTATGTACAACACTTTAGTGAGTATGCCTACTCACTAAAGTGTTGTCATAGAGTAATCAGAAAACATAATTAGGTACTATAACCTTATTTAGGAAGGACAAATTTTGTTAAATAGCTTTAAACATTTAATTTAAAATGGTTAAAAAAATATATGAAATGTTATTGATATAAATAATAAATATTATAACCGTCCTCATTTAGCCGATGGTATTCGGAGGCAACATCTAACAAGTGCCGAGCTTGTTGTGGTGTTTATGATGGTATTAAGCGTTCATCCATTCCAGGTCCGGCCTTGTTGTCTTCTGCTTAACTTTGTTATCAGTGACCACTAGGCTGAGCCGGTTTTTTCTTCATATTTTATTGAATTAAAGCAAATATACACCAATGAAAGCAATGGGTTCCCTGAAAATGTTAGGTAAAATGATTGGATACAATGAAGTATAGATCTGCAATCACACTACCTAAAGTTTACATACGAGTATGTTTTTACATCCACGGATTTGCAGTTATATATCAGTTAACGTCATTTCTCGTGTGAACATTATTGAACCGCCTAGTTGGTCTTAGAGTACCCAGACGTGGGGTTTCATTCCCACCTCGTCGTAGCCGAGTATCCAGACATCGAACAAGTAACCAGCACGTCACGGCGTTTGGATAAACTCAATAAATCTATAAACAGTCTCACAAGTTGGTATAGTGAAACTGGGACCGACAACTTTAAGTGTTCTTCGGGGTGCCTACAATATTGTACCAATAAAATAAATTCTTGGATCAAACCATTCAAGTATATATTTTTTCATATATGGCGGAAACAATATAGTCTTTTCTTTAACTAATGTTTTTGAAAGTCTAAAAGCTCTAACAAAGTCTAAAAGCTCTATCTCACATTGATCACAACTTTACATAAAATAAAATCTTGATATCGATCGATTCTTATAATAAATCATATTAAAAAAAACATCATATTTCCTGTTCACGTGAAGGCAATATTGCCGTACAATATATGCGCAGATTCGCACGGTTTATCGCCCCGTTGCACCTGTGCGAGCATAAATTATCTACACTGTCTTGTACTAGATGCACCTTTTCTATGGAAATATATTAAAGTCTTTTTTCCTAAAAATAAAGTTTTATTATGCAGTATTTAAACAAGAAAATAGAAATCTCGTAAAATATATAAATATTAATAAGAAAATAAGTCCACCGTGTCCAGATTCTGACCCGCCCCAAATGTTCCCATTACACTGGCAGCATTACCACGTTGAACTGCCAGTGAAATGCGCTGTTTAAAATAATATCCGGAGCGGGGATCGCCTGAAGTTTCATTTAAAAGAGCACACAATCTCTTCCCAAAGTTTTTGGCTTCGGAACCCCACACTCCCGTAGTCTCCACAGCGAATGGAACAAACAAAAACTCATTTTTTAAATTATTATACTTTAAATGTTTTGCTTTAGCAGCTACCTCGGCAGCTGCCCCTGATAAGCCCACACACGCATGTAGATGGGAAGCCGCAAACGTATCAACACAGGTGGCATCCCAGATCAGGCAACGCCCTTTCTGCCATTTGAACTATATAAAACTATATTTTGATTTCTTTAAATAATAATAAGATATGTTTATTTTATAATTCCCGAAAATGTAGAAGAATGGGCATATGAAAAAAGGCGAACGAAGGCTAACTTATTAATAAAAATAATGTTACAGTAATAAAATATATAATTAGTTGTTGTATATAATATTCTAATAACTATATAAATAACTATTGGCAAAAATAATTAAAGGAGTGACACAGGAGAATCAAGGATTTCTTGAAAAGGGTACCCATAGCACCCATACCCATAGCACTTTTCGTAGGTTGATTAGTAATAATATATACCTATTATATCATCAGGGGTGCCTTACGGCGCCCGAGACCGCCTAGACGGCCTCAGGGTACCCAGCTGAGTGTTTTTTAATCCCACCTCGTCGTAGCCGACAATATGAGTCTTCACCGAATAAGTGGCTAGCTTGTTGCGATGTTTGTTTAGACTCATCTATATACAGTATCAGAAGGTGGCATAGTCAAACTGGGACATCTTAACGTGCTCTCTGAGGCACTATAGTGGTGTTGTTGAACAAATGTACATATTTTTTTAGATTAAAAACTCATACAACACATACAAACACCGGCGTTTGATCAACACTAGGGGTTGATTAGTAATAAACATGAAGGTAAAAACCGTGCCTCGCGCACTGCGGGGCGCGTCTTTTAGCTTCATGGTAATAAATGATAGAGATTTTAGTAATATTATAATTTTGACAGGGGTTTTATAAAAAAAAAATATATAAAAAAATATGTACGCCAGGAAATGGCTAAATGTAGAGAGCTATAAACTGATTAAAGAACTTTTGTAAGCTAATTAAAATTTTTTTATTAAAAAAAAAAAAAAAAAAAAATAGTATCCATTAAAAACTTTAGCTCAAGCTTAGTGTAAATTGTAAATTTAATCCCGTCCATTAAAATTAATCAGAACACTTAATAATGTTTAATGAGTAGATTTAATCTCAAGTTATCTTTATAGTAAATCAGATTAGATACCACTGGTTCCTGTCACACGTTGTTAAAGGCGATAATTAATAAAAACTGGTTATATTTGACAAAATAATAAATAATTGGTAATTGATTACCTGCTATTTTTTTTTGTAGGTAATCATTAAATTTTGCCTTTTTTGTAGGTTTGTTTATTTTTTGTACTAATATAAGATACCAGCTTTTTGGTCTCTAGTTTAAATTAACTTGTGTAACTCTTTATAGATGGGTTATTGAGTCTATCCCAACATCGCCATTTGCCATTTGTTCGGTATTAAGTTGTATTGTTGATCGAAAATGTGATTATTATTTTGTGATGCCAATAAAATAATTATTCATTTCATGTAGGTATGTGAGTCAAAAAAATTTTTTTTTTACAAGTACAGCTGCTATCTAAAGAACATCGATTATTTTGATATATAGAATTTAATGACTCTGCACTGAAGTCTGCTGACGTCTTGATGCCCATACAAACGTACTTCTAAAATTACTTTCCTTTCTGGCGTAGTTTAATTATTATTTTTATGTTGGTAATTAATATATTTTTTTGATTTTTGCGACAAACAGTAGTGGAGAAACACTGGAAGTGCAAAAGCTTTGTATGGAGAACGCAGACTTCGCAATCGCGAATCCACTACTGCTAGTGGAATTTCAATTTGTGTGATCAACACAGCCTAAGTAGACTAGTGGTTGCGCCTTTGGCGTTGTATCCAGGGGTCATGGTTTTGATGACATGAGTGGGCCATCACCAAAAATATTAGTACGTTTTTTTGCACCATTTGTCATGCTCTGAGTGTTTATAAAATATAATATAGATTTTTCTGGTACACATAGTACATGGTATTGTACAATAAATATGTAATATCCTTAATATTATTATTATTATATGAAAAAAAACTACCGGTTAAACAATAATGTATTATTCTACCCCATTCATGGACTTTGTAGTTCTGCTTCGGGTAGATACAAAGTCACATGCCGTACTCCTATAAAACAATAAAAGAATAAGTACAAAGCGAAATTGTACTACCTATATTATATTTAAGTTAGAAAAATAATAATTATTTATCAAATAGATCCAAAGAAAATCTAAGTTTTCTAAACTCAAACAGCTCGAAGTATCGTCTAAGTTCTATCTTTTAAATAAATCTATACTTTTTGTTGACACGGCTCCAGTTGCTAACTTTGAGGATAAGTTAGCTATACCTCATTCTAGTCTGAAGTATAAAAAAGGTAAACAAGTTCCAATATGAGCGATTGTTTGTTTGTTTGTTAGTCAACAAAAAGTTCTCCATTTTCTTTGATAAACTTTATTTATTCCTTTTTCTTGTTTGTAGTATTATTTAATTAAATCCTTCGGAATAAGTTTTAATAAATCAGTATTATATTGCTGAATTATTCTAAATTAATCCTTTAATAATAAACTTTTTAAAACCGAACGGTAAATAGTTTATATACCTATATATATTATTTTAGGTAGGAAGAAGGTCTCTATAACTTCGTTAAGACGACCGACCGGTCTCGTTACATGATACAGATGAAAAAACCGTCAAGTGACCTAGACATGTTTTGGTTTTATTCTGTGGGTTCACCGGTTTTCAGGAGACTACTGCATCGATTTCTTGGTAGTTGGCTTGACGACAAGACAGCGAGTATATTAAAATATACTCGTAATGCAATTCGTCATTGTCGCCCCATTGTTTAGTAATGGCATCATTTAGATGGCATAGTTGGAGCGATCAATATTGTTTAAAAACAAATATTGATTGACCCTGTTCATGGACTTTGTAGGACTGCTCACCACCAGGTAGATGCAAAGTCACATGTCGTGCTCCAATAAAAAAATAAAAAATACTTGATCAAAGGATAAATCTAGTCATTTAAAAACATCAATATAATACGATACAGTACAGCAGACTGATTCTGTAAGACCTCATTCTAAACATCTTAGGCTCTGCCATGAGTTTGCGCATTGTAGCAATGTAACGTATCCCTATACGTATAAGTAAACAACAACCAATAGGGCCGCTTTATGTTTTGTAACAGGATTGATTAAAGCGATCCTATAGGTTGTTTCTCACGTATACGAATACATTACGTTACTAGAATGCGCAAACCCATGGTAGAACCTCTGAATCCGCTGTGAGTTTCTTGATTGGCATTCTAAAAACTCTGTTTATTGTTCGAATTTACACTAGCCCTTAACCCCTTAACCCTTGCGAATGTGCCAGGAGTACCTATCTATTTTTTCTAGTGATTTTTTTTTTGCCCACCAAAAATAATTACTAAAAAAAAAAGATAGGTACTGCTGATAATAATTAATACAAATTAGAATTACCTATAATTCTAATTTGTATTAATTATTATTTTTAGGTATCTAGTCAATTTATTATAGGGTTTACTTTATTGTTTACTTAATTCTAATTTCGTAGGTACTTCAGTTTATTGTTGTTTATTATTTTTTGCAGTAAATAAATTTTGTCATGGATATATTTACATTATTTACCACGATAATTACACTAAAGTATAATTTACATAAAGTTTAATTGCTTCACGATTTCTCGTAGGTATTCTTTAACATTGGGGCTTTTGCTGAAACTTTTTCGGAAGTATTTTAAGCTTCCTAATTTAAAAGTCTTCTGAAAGGAAATAAAGTAGAAAGTTGCGGTTGGTTGTACATAATGTACAATACAAGTTTGAATGAGGTACCAGCCTACCAGCAAACGTGGTCATCGGATACTAAAAAACTTATCGGATATTTATATATTTGTGGCTTTTGCCGTGGAGACTTTGGGCCCGTGGTCATCGGATACCAAAAAACTTATCGGATATTTATATATTTATGGCTTTTGCTGTGGAGACTTTGGGCCCGTGGTCATCGGATACTAAAAAACTTATATTTATATATTTGTGGCTTTTGCAGTGGAGACTTTGGGCCCGTGGTCATCAGATACTAAAAAACTAGTAACAGATATTGGAAAGGGTCTGGTTCACGTTTTGGGTGACCCTAAAGCGGCGGCTTTTTAAAATAAATGAAGTAGGTAGTTTTTTTGGTTATTAGATGTGTTGTGAGAAGCCGCAGATATATAAGCTAGTTAAAATAAAAACCCATATTCATAATCAATTTGACGTTTTGGCATCTAATCATTGGTCTCCAAGAGAAAATCCTTCGAGCAAAATAACAAAGGATTTACTCAAAAAATATTTCCCTATTTCCCACGGAGGCTGAAAGTGAGTGATAAGAAATGTTATAAACCATAATATTTATATTAGGGAAGGAGATTGAGAAAATTGAGAAAAATCAATCTGAGAGGTTGTTGACAGAGAGACGTGGCCTATGTCAGTGTTTCTTGAGTTTCTGTAGGAATATATAAATAGGTAGAGGTAATCTATATAATATATATATATATATATAAAGACAATTGTTATGGCAATATAGACTCCATCCAAATATGGATAATAAAAATATATTTAAAAATTACTCTAAACGTCTAAAGAAAATAATAAATCTAACTAAAAAATCACAAAATAATCATTACATAACACTGCCCACAAACTTTATCTCTTTTAGTATAGATATATATATTGTTTTTTTTTTTGTATCATCACGGGTGCCTTACGGCGTCCGAGACCGCCTAGACGGCCCCAGGGTACCCAGCGGAGGGGTTTTTAATCCCACCTCGTCGTAGCCGATGGTATGAGCCTACACCGAACAAGTGGCTAGCTCGTCGCGATGTTTTGAATAGACTCAATAACCCAAATATATATATATATATATATTTAAATATATTTTTATTATCCATATTTGGATGGAGTCTATATTGCCATAACAGTTGTCTTTTTTTCCTACTACAAAATTGTATGCCATTTGATATCTATTTTGGTTTTATATGTGTTCGAAATTTTACCGTGATCATAGGAAAGCATAAGTCATATAATAATTTTAATTGTTCATGGAAAAGTTTGAAACTATTATTAAGATTAGTAGAATTATATAGATCAATAATATCTTTTACTGTTGGATAGCCCATTTATCGAGATAGGCTATATAACATCATGCTACGACCAAGTGGATCAATGAAAAATGTTGGGAAAAAGAAAAAAAAATCGTTTTGAGAGCTTCCTTTGCGTGCGCTGCGTAAACGGTTAAAGTTACGCAGACGAAGTTGCGCGTATCAGCTCGCCTATATAAAACTCAAACATTAGACAAATAAAATTAAGCAATAAAATAATTTGAACAAATAATAAGTCAGGTTATAGACGCGACGTGCTAGGGCTACTTTGTGCAACGAATATGGCTAGAAATTCAAAGAGGCAACGCTGCGAGTTTTCGTTACTTCTATCGTTACTCAGAGGAACTAGACATTATTTTTTAATATATATATAATTTTGTTTTCGTATACCTATTATTTTCATTTTTAACGTTATTTTTATACTTGCGAAGCATTAGAGAAGATAATGAAGCTGTATAAGTTGTTTTAAGGTGACATAAAATGTCTAACTGTTTGACAACTGCGGTGTTTAGTAAGTAGACTTACCTACTAAAGCCTAAAATTAAACCTGTAAATGTTTTAAATTCAATTCGGAGCGCAGCCAAATTTCTATTAAGTATATTATAATACAGCAAGGTTATCATGCCATGTTACTAACTTTACCTTAGCAATAATAGACATTAAAAATCATAGTTTTTTGTTTTTAAATAATACGCACACGAAATTGTAATATTCGCAGTAGTCCTATTACTAATATTATAGTATAGAAATGAAACTATACTATATAAAGTGCAAAAAAATTCAATAGTTCCATTACATATTCTACAGAAATGGAACAAGTGCAAAAGTCGCAGTAGTTCCATGATGGAACTAGGCAATGGAACTACTGCAAACAATCCGTAATTGCGAGCAATAGCTATGTACATCCTTATACTTACATATAAACTATATACAATAAGTATGTAAGTATATAAGATAGAATGGGAAGAAGATATCTTGTTTTATGCGTTGTCTATACGCGAGCGATACTAATGTTGATTGCCTCGTAAAATGTTTATTACTTCTTTATTTCTCTGAAACACAATTACCAATACATACGGAATGTAACAGAAACCCTGTACGAGTATACGACACCCGACAACATTAAAGTTTGTCCAAATATTTCCTTTCTTTGTTTAAGTATATAATAATATTTAGGGCATTCTGTATTCAAACACCGGTGTACCAACGAGTTCTTAATGTAAGAATTTCAGTACATTATTTTGTTTGACAACACCACTATTGTACCTAGAAGGACGTTAAGCTATGTGTCCCAGGTTCACTATAAACTGACACTCTTATGAATTTCTAGCGTTTTCAAGACTATGGTGACCAAATGCAGAAAAAATATGGCATTTTTTAATTGATGCATCATTAAAAAATATCTGTGGACCTGCATTTTTATTTATTTATTTAAAATACTTTATTGCACAAAATTACAAAATAAAATTGTTCACTATGAACACTAACCTATCCACCAGACAATAATAACCAATGTAGAAAGAACGTATTTTTCCAACGTAGCTCGCTAGAAATTCAGAGGGACAACGCTGTGTGTATTTTGGGCACATAGAGCGCAGCTTCAGAGGACTTGTAAGAAATCATGACGACTATGGATAGGAATAAAGCCCCTACGCTACTTAACCTGAAGCCGTCCGGACGGTCTTAACCGCCGTAGGCACCCGTGATCTTCATCTTCATGGTGGGTCTACTTTTCTGGCCAATAGGTCTTTTTGCGTGATATAAACGACCGGCTACTCTAACCAGCCCAGCTCCTTTCAAAAGACAGCAAGAAGTCCAAAAGACACCTACAGACCTCAAGGAGCGATCCGTGATGGTACGTGCATACTGTAATTTTTTTTACGAATTAATAAACGTTGTACCCTGCTGACTCGTCTCTGTATCCAACGGGTGATAGCATGCTATGCATATGCTATTCAAACCAATATGCATTTGGAGTCTAAGACTGGGTTGCACCAAAATGTCCGTTAAAGATGGCGTCGAATGTACTAGCTGTTAATCGACTTTCAAAATAAAATTGGTACATTTGACGCCATTTTTAACTTAAATCGTTACAATTAGGTACTTTAAGAGACACTTTGGTGCAACTGGAGCTAAATTATTATCCTATCACCTCGACATTAAATTTGACTTTGCCTAATTAACTTGATTTATTAGTGCAATTAATTTGTTAAATAATAATTTTCAAAGTTTACCATAAAACTTTGTGCAATGAAAATATCTTTTCATTTCACTTATTAGATTTGGAGATATTTCTTGGAATTACTTTTAATCAGAAACTCAAGATGAGGGTAAAATGGCGGCAGAAAGTTATTTTGTTAAAAGTTTTGGACTTCAAAAAGAAATAAAGATTACTGACAGAAGTTTTCTTTAATTTAAAATTTAAATCAAAACCAGACTGTGTGTGATCTAGTTTTAATTAGATAAAGAAGATTAAAAATCAGCCAGTATTTTATTACTCGTAGAAATTGATAAAAAAAAAAGTTTAATAAAAAAAGTATAACTTGCTATAGTTTAGATTATAGATTTTATTATAGATTAGGGCGTCTTTAGGCAACAATATTCAAGACGCCCTAATAAGGCGAAATATAACTGCGACTTTGTATCTACCTGTTGGTAGTAAGCAAAAGATAGTATATTTGGGGGGGTAAGTAGGTGTTGGCTAACTTAGCCGTTAGCGTAAGTACGTCCAAGTGCACGAAGTTGGACTAATAGACGCATACCTAAAGTCCGAATATGGCCGCGGCGAACAGTAGGGCGGTCGAGACTGCTTGGTGGTGAACCTACCTTATGCAGGTCATCCCCCCTGGGCAATGTTGTCGGCCAGTGAGCTTCGTGTAGCTGTCATCCACCTCATGATACCGACAATAGCAGAGTATATCGGGCGCACTGCATTGCCTGGCCGTAGGAATATGCTTTATATATCTTATATATATATATATATATATATATATATATATATATATATATCTTCACGGATGCCTTACGGCGCCCGAGACCGTCTAGACGGCCCCAGGGTACCCAGCGGAGGGGTTTTAATCCCACCTCGTCGTAGCCGATGGTATGAGTCTACACCGAACAAGTGGCTAGCTCGTCGCGATGTTTTGAATAGACTCAATAACCCATCTATAAACAGTTTCACAAGTTGGTATAGTGAAACCGGGACCGACAGTATTATCTTATCTATGCAATTATTAATATAACTTCTCCTTTCCTGCGAAGCATTCCTCTATGCATCCAGGCGGGGGCTTCTCTCACTCGGGGAGGAGTTCCTAGACAATGGAGATGGCTTTATAAATATATATGCAGAATATAATGTATCTATTAATATTTATATTGTATATACTTACTATTATATTACACTCATTCACATTTTAATAAATAGTTGTATAATATAATAAACCTTCCCACAACTCCTCACAGTCATTCCTTATATATAATAAACACTACACTTCGCTGTGGATGAGTAGTGGGTGCTTATCTATAAATATATATATACACACACAATGCCCACCCGCGTGTTTGTGCCGTGCGCGGGGACCCGTAAGAGAGGATGAAGGAGTCCTGGTGGTTGAGTGGAAAGGAGGCATGTGGAGGTTGTTTCCTGACTGCAACACACCACTTTGGTCCGGATTTCTTTCGATACGGGCGGTCGCAGATTAGCCAACCGTGATCAATTGGCTGCGGTGTCCGTCAGACGGCCGCCAGGCGAGCCCTCTGGGGCCAAATGGCTTCTAACCCTGAAGTGCACAAAATTGGAGAATCAGGTTACTCTTAAGATCATAGAGGCGAAGGATTTACCAAAACCGGTCAAGATGGCCTGGAGATCGGTGTACAAGGGCAGGGTTGAGCTGGAGAGTATACTTAGGTTAACTCAAAAACTCAACCCCACCTTGAACACCGATCTTTGGAGAGTGGTTGACACTATCGTGGAGGGCCTCAACGTGAGGCGAATAGTCCTTATGGACCACGACTCCGCTGAGTTAATCCGCGAGAAGGGTTACTACAAGGGCTAAGAGAAGCAACCTGCTGGAAAAGTAGAAGAACCAACTTCACCTACCATCTCGGTGAAGACAGAAGAGTTGCTAGACTGACTAGTCGACCTGGAGCTGAGTGAACAGAGCGAGCAGTTGGAAACGTCAGGAGCAGAGGAGGGCCCCATAAAGGTACCAACCAATCCCTAACACACAAGAAACAGACACAAACACACGTTTAAAAATTACACACACACACGCTTACAGCCAAGGAATATTGGAAGTACTTTTGTATGAGCGTCAAGTCGACTACATAGCCCTTAAACAGCTTTTGTATTACGCTCCTCCCACGAAGCCTTAAGTTAAAAAGTACATTATAAAAATGAAAACATAAAGTTCTTCAAAGAGGCAAGATTTTCAGAGTAAAGGGTTGGATGCAAAGTAGCTGAAAACGTCTCTGGCTTCAACAATGTAGGCAATTTCCCTTTAATGTGGACCGTCAAAGTAGCTTTCACAGCTTATTTCTCAGCAGTTGGGTAAAATATTTTGTTATTGTAAATTTTACTGAAGAAATTATAAAGCTTATAACTCGTAGTACCTTTTAACAAAATAATCTTTAAAAGTATAAAAAACTAATGGATGCCCGTTATTGGTCACCGTAACTGTATCCGCATCATTTAACCGGCATAGTGGGAGCGATCAATATTGTTAAACAGCTATTTATTGATCGACCCTATTCATGGACTCTTAATGAAAATGTCTTTTGCATTTTTTTTATAATTTGCGTTTAGTTATAATCAAAAAATATTTTGGGTTTTTCTTTGCTTAGTATATTAAAGATTTTTTGGGAAAACAAATTATACCTAGGGAGGGTTATTCCAAATTAGCTGTACGAATTACCCGGATGATCTTTTGGAAAAAAAAATGGTTGAAAAGACCTAGAAAACTAAACTTTATTCACATACATAAACGTTAAAGACAACGGGTATAAGAAAGTGTACATTTTATATTACATTTATTTTTACCTTTTAATAATTAAATACCCATGTTAAATATTTCCTAATAATGAGCTTATCAAAAATTGAAAGACAGAAAAGAAAAACTTTATTTATCGCTTACAACAATTACAACACATCGCGGTCTTAGAACAAAAGTGACCCAATTCAAAATTTTGGGAAAATTGGTTTTATATGAGAAGTGACCTTTAAAAGTATGATCCACATTCTGGACATTTGAAAAGAGACTTTTTTTGGTTAGAAAAAGATGTAGGTATATTTGGGTCTCTTTTATTTCATACGAATGCGCCCCCCCGCCCGTTCGCACAGTGACGGATTCAGTATTACGCGAGAAGCACTTGAAGGAACACGTTATCTAAGAAGATCTATAGTGACCTATAACGAAAACAGTCCGTTTTCTCTTAATTTATAATGTAAGTACTTTTAATCATTTATATTTCCTAAGTGACATAATTTTGAATTGAGTCAGTTTTGGGGCAATTAAGTTAAAAATATAATTGACCTAAAATGTAATAGGTCTGTTTATGATTTTGTAACTATTTTAGTTGGAGCCCGTTTAGGTAGTTGGTCCTTTATGAGATTTCATGGACGTGAAAATGTTAGACTTATGTTTTATTGATGATTCTTGCTTAAACGTTAGTTTGGATTAATTTTCAGAAATAAAACCTGTTAGGATCCTAAAATGCAATAAAGGGCAGATTATATCATGAAATTGTTAGAAGATCAACCAAAAATTAATGTAAGTACCTACATAACTATTATTTTATTATTTTAGCTTACTGTATGAATTTGCAAGTAAATTTGTCACTGTATCCTCAAATAAAAAAAAATACAAATGTTTATTCACGTGTTTATAGAGTCACGAAAGTCAATTGCTGACATACCTATCAACTATCTAAAATATTAAACGCATCTACTTAAATAAGAATATTTGCCTTTCATTGCAGGATAGCGGCGAAATAGAATTTGCTGATATTAATTCAAGTCCATCTATCATTGAAAACACACCATCACCATTGAAATCTTCACCAAGAATAGGCTTGTCAAATTCTCACTTTCTTCTTACCCAACCCACCAGATCACTTATCACGCCACTACCAATACAGTATCCAACAAGCAATCTAGAAGTAAGTGCGAATTTTTTTTTTTTAAAAGACCGATTGAAAGAAAAAATGTTTGTCCTACTAATAATATAACGATACGTGTATATACTGATAATGATAATGTAACATATACATGTAACATTATCATTATCAGGATCTTCTGTGTGGTCAACATTTTATCACTATGAAATCTATATAGTTTAACCTTTTTGATCCTAAGTCCTCTCTTTCAGCTATCACTTGCGCAATAATTTATCTATGATTATTCAGTTAAAAAAATATTGACAAAATTTTCTTCCTACAACAACATACTTATTTTATAGAGTAAAGAAGAGATTATCCAACAAGGAGATATAACAGAACCTTCACTCATAAGTCCTATACGTTCGAGAGCAAACAGCACATCTAGCAGTTGTTCATCAAGTACTTCATCGTCCTCGGCTTCAATAACTAGAAATGTAACGCGAAATACTAAGATTAAGCCGAGCTATATTATTTCACCGATTAATAGCGATGAAAGCGATGTTGATCTCAGTGATACGGATCCGACATATTGTAGACCAGCTGAAAATCTGAATCGTAGGAATATTCGTGTATCGAGAACTAGCTCATCTTCTTCATCGCCTGATACTTCTCATTTTTCTTCTTCCAATGTCTTGCTGGAATGTAACATTAATGTGCAACCAACTGATGAAAATATTATTTGTAAAAAACGAAAGCGCCAGCAACATCTTTGGCAAAAAAATAGAAACAAGATTGCAAGAAATAGTGGTAAGGCTTATATTTCTTCGTCTAAAACTAAGAAAGCTATATCTGCTAGAATCAAAGGGCCTTGCAATTGTAGACTTAAATGTACTGAGAATATACAACACGATCAAAGAAGTGAAATATTTGAACATTATTGGGCGCTTCAAGATATAAATTTACAACGAGCCTTTGTTAGAAGTTGCATGATGGAAGTTAAACCAAAATATAAGTATTCAAACGCAGAAAAACCCCGAAACGCAAATAATGCTTTCTATTTCACTGTAGATAACAATAAAATACGAGTGTGCAAAAAAATGTTCATTAATACTTTAGACATATCAGATAGACAAATTAGAACAGTTAAACTAAAAACCAATTCATTGGGATTTATAGAGAAAGATATGCGTGGGAGTTTATAGAGTCACGAAAGTCAATTGCTGACATACCTATCAACTATCTAAAATATTAAACGCATCTACTTAAATAAGAATATTTGCCTTTCATTGCAGGATAGCGGCGAAATAGAATTTGCTGATATTAATTCAAGTCCGTCTATTTTTATAACGAAAAAAAAATTTTTTTCTTCTATAATAATACATAATTTATTTGCCAGAATATGTTATTGCAAGTGTTGTATTTTTTTTATTTTTTATAATCATTAATTTATTTAATGAAATAGATTAAATAAATACTACAAAATATACGAGAACTATACGAACTAATTAATAAAATATTAGGTACCCTACCAAGTGGCGCCTCATACAGTGATTTTTTTATTAATAAGGAGGACACCTTTACATTCTATTATAAAACCTCATACGAACAAACTTCTTATGCATCAATTAATATGAGAAATAAAAGAAAAAAAATGCCTTGTGTTGAAGAAGTAAATATAAATATACCATTATATCCCGAAAAATTAAGACTGAAGGAGAAGAAAAAAAAGGATCTCAAAGATCTTGTAAAAAAAGGACTTATACCTAATTATTATGCACCATATTTTGAAGATTTGTAAATGTTATTTAGATTTGCATTTTTATATTTTATTTTGTAATTTTATATTACGATACCATCGTAACATTTTTTTTTTTTTTTATGAGAGCTCGGCATGTGACCTCACATTTACCTGATGGAAAGCAGTATGAAGGTCCAAGAACAAATGCAACCAACAATTACGATCTACGTAACCGTTGATTAACCTATTATGCCGGCTTAAGATGCCTATTCACGCTTCATAACATAATAAGTATTAAATCTTTTTTTTTCATTACAAATTAGTTATTGTGTTTTGATCTTAGATATTTTTTTTGTTACTGAAAATATACCCGTTATTTATAATCATTTATATATTGAACGATTAACCATTGGAAATTTTGTCACTTTCAAAGTCTTTTGGCAAAGTTTTTATATAATATAACAAGATAATAACAAAACTCTCAATACAATAAAATTATCAATAAAAAATATTATAACACTGACGATATTTATATCTATGATTATGGATAAGGGAATTAATTAAAGACTTAAGAATAAGAAAGTTATTAGCAACTTTTCGTTTGTGTTTTTTTAAATAAAATTTTATTAAATAGTTACTGTGTCATTTTTGACTATAATTCCTTTAAGCGTATCTGGATACATAATAGGCCAATACTACCGTAAATTGAGAACTGTCTAAGCATTTGCCTTTTTTTTTTAAACCAAAGAGACGAAATTCAAAATAGGTCTGGAATATTATTTATATATTTAGTTAGTAAAGTGACCAAACATATACACCTTAATTATTATTATTTTTTTTTAATAAAATACTAAACATTTTTTAATTTACTTTTCTATGTTTAAAAGACGATAATTTGTACTATAGAATAGTATTAAAAAAAAAAAAACTATACAGAACCGTTTTGTTATAGGTAGTCAAACACAAAAGTTAAGCAAACGAAATCAGTTTTTTTAATTTTCCCAAATATCGTGTTTTTTGAGTTGAGTCAGTTCCGTTCTAACACCGCGACATATTGGATAAACATTAATAACTTGCATTGCGTGGCGACAAATAGGTGACCAGCTCAGCATAAGCTGCAACATTACCATGCTGCAGCGCTGATTTTCAGCTGGTGCCCACAAAATCAGATTACATGTTACGAGTACATTTACAAATTCACTAAATACAAATCTACTCATGACATGACATTTATACCTACCTAGTACAAAAACAGAATGTACAAGAAAATCCTAAACCTAAACTATCTCCAAACCTATAATATTAAAATTAGATAAAAATTATATAAAACTAGAGATGTAAAACGTAACACTAGTGACGCATAGGAAGAAGTAGCTGGACAAATGCAATACGTGTATATGACGACGGCGATGGCTGTTTGGTAGAGGGTTAACCAAAGTTAAGGGCCGTGTAGGTACACCTATTTAGAACATATCAGTATTATGACCATAGGGCCTAAATTATTTTGTACTTTAAAGTTTTCTTCATTGAACTTTGACAGCTCATTACTAAATGTTTTAGTAATTATTTTAGTCTAAAATTGCATTCATTAGATTGAATATTTATTAGGGAATAAATAAACAATAAATGTATCAATTAGAAACATGTAAAAAAAATAATGTAGAGGTTTAAAGGCTAAAATATTTAAAACGGGAAATATTTAAAAAAATGTCATAACACGGCTCTTAGGTTTGCATAAACATCTACCAAACACTCAATATAGTAGTCTAATAAAACGAACGATAATTCGATAATTGTGAGTTGCGATTGCCTCTCTGTCCTCCCCTGAGTTGTACGCCTTCTTATAATACTCGTAATTGTCATATAAACTATATAAGTAGTAGTTTTAAGATGAAGTAGTTAAGTCGGCAATTTATTTAGCTCACAGTAAATAAACGGACAGTTGATTTTAGTATGATAACCGCTCGTTCGTTATGTTCAGTTACGAGCAGTACACCGCTTTATACTACGGTTTATGATAATATTTTGAGAAAAGAAAACATTTGATTCTGGTATTTGACAATTCCATTTATTTGCTTATTTTTGATAGATTTCCAATTTTGATTTACTTTTTATAAATAATATACTTGGCCAGTGCCAACAGATTTGTCAATAAAGCTGCAAGAGTGTTTTAAAGTAAACTCGTCTTTGTCGCCGCTCATTTCGTAACTGCATTAACAGCCGACGAATGGAAGCGATCAATGCTGTTAAAAACAACAATGTGTTGACGACCCCATCCATGAAGTTTTGTAGGTCTGCTTACCATCTGGTAGACTCGACGTCACGCCTTTATCCTTGTGTCAATGGCTAACGTTAACTTATCTGTTTTTTTTTGTACTGAACCTATTGGTATTTAACGAAATAATTATTTTAAGAAAAATAGAATTATTATCTACCAGTTTTAAAAAAACTTATAGTCTCCAACGTATATAAACCATATTAGTCGTTCCTACTAAACGAATACGCATCTTAAAAGGAAACTACTGCCTCGATTAGTGATCGAGCCTCCTAAGTTAGGAGGCCTACTTGGAACTTACCTGTTCCAAGGAGGCTTAGGAATTTAGGAAGGTAGGTATGCAGTTTTTGCATATAGTAAAATCCCTGATTTATGTGTCATAGTTGAAAACGTGTTGTATACATTTCGCGGCTTCTAGCCTGGCTTTTAAAGCTTAGGATCTTGTAATTGTTGTTTTTATAGACTCTCTATTTACGCGCTTTTTCTTTTTAAACGAATTTAATTGTTGTTTAGATTAAATTAGCTCTCAGGTAGAAGCAATTACTTGTATAGTTTAAACAAAATATATTTAGACCCGCTAGTGTGACGTTGTCCTACCTACAGGTATAAATTGGCTGTGAGGTAAGGAAACAACGTACATACAATAAAAAAATAAAAATTATATTAAAAGAAACCTAACTATTTACAATTTATAAAGAGCGAAAGAGAGAGAGTGAGAGAACTATAAGAGAATGGGTTCTATCAACATCCAGATTATGTCATGGGAAGAATGTTACTGCCCTGGGCCCCAATTCCCGTAATTAACAAAAAATTGACGATGCAAGTACAAGACGATGCGTTTGTATTGCGGTGCTGCCTAAATAACATATGTTCGTCCATTTAAAATCCTTCGTAGCTCAAGCGCAATCGCGTCGTCAACGCATAGTCCCCTTTTTTTCGGGTTAATAACGGTTCGAAAACGTAACTTTCCCTAAAAACTTTTAAACGTTATATCATGGTTTATTTCTAAATAAATGATGTTTTAATAAAATAATTATATATAAGGACATTGTTTGTACTTTCCCGAATACAATTTAGGCTTAATAATTAGTTTTTATGTATAAATATTGTTTAGAAACTTTTCTCCAAAGCCATTAAAAAAAAAAATCGACAACTGTTTAAAACTAACTAAAGCCAAAATAAGGGATATTTTTTATTTCTAAATGAAATTGATTGGTATTATCATTATTATTTCCGTTTTAGAGAATTATCATGTTTCTAGAGTTATTAGTTCGTATTTAAGTGACCTATAGCTTCAAAAATATATAATATATAACCATAAAATTTGTGGATATTTTTAGCACAAAAAGATAAACTTTTAAGGTTCATGTGGGTGTCTTGGTCTTTATTTAATAGTGACAAGCTATTTTATAATATTTATAGTTATATAATATGTCTATTTGCTTTACAGAAACCCTATAAATTTAACATGGATTCTGAATAAGTGAACCTAACTAAGCTAACATGGTCAGCAAAGCATGTTTAGCTAGTTTATACACGACGCAGGTCACACAGGCTATAAAATTATTCCCACTTATAGATTAGACATCTTGGTACACTAATCTCGGTACTTAAAGAAAAAAGGACATATTGAACTAAATTAAAAGGACTTGTTGATCTAAAGATGCAGATTAAAAACATTCTAAAGGAACACAACATGATGCCAAAAATAATACTATATCAAAAGCAATATTTGATAAATAAAATAGTGAGATCATGATTGCTCAGTGATAATAACTTTGCTCTAGTTGCAAAAATGTTTTAATAAACCAGACTAAAAACTCAACACATCAAACAGTGTAGAGTCAAGACTATTCTATCCACTGTTTCATTTACCCACCTCTTTAAAAACTACCAATGTTAAATGGATATAATAAGTACATCAATACAACAATAAAAATAGTCCACTTTGTTAGCATGAAATAGATATAGACTTTAGACATCTTAAATTTCATAAAAGAATACTGGACATTATTTTTTTTTTATAATAAAATTAAAAACTTAATATTGTGTATATACCTCTACCATTAAATAATATTGTTAATTAAATTATATATTAAATTATTCATATTTTATTTATGTAATGTACCAAGTAGGTACATTATAAACTATCCTATCTATTTATGAAGCACCTAAATAACTATATTTAGCATATTGATATTTTTAGAATTACATATTATGCTGAGTACCCTGAGGTAATTAAAAAAAAAACTTCTCGGGAGCCTGTTTTTATTTATTATTTACATATCACAATATGTAACAAAAACATATGCTACTTTCATGTGCTATTTTTACTTGTGCTCTAGCTATGTAAGCTAAGTAGCTCAGCAAAAATAATCTGGCAGTTCCATACATTTCAGTCCAATAGGTACTGACCCCCGTATTCTAAGACGTATCCTTAACTCCACTTTACACTCAAGGAACGTCTGTCTCTTTCCACCAAATGTCAACTATAAACAGCAAGTTGAGACAGACGCTCCTTGAGTGAAGAGTGGAGTTAAGGAAACGTCTTAGAATACGGGGGTGAATAAATTATTTCAAGTTTTTTTCTTGCTTCAACAAAGGTGGTTTCTGAAAGCTGTTCATATTTCTAAATAAAAATACTCTACCTATAGGGATTTTGGTTTCCAATTTTATTAAGGACTCAAAGATACTGCAATGTCACCTTATATAAATATTTTTATTTATAACTTCATCTAGAATTGTGATTTAAAAAAAAGATTTTGAATAAATAACAAATCATATTATAAACCAATAATGTTATCCATTAATTAAACTTTGTATGTAAAAGGTGAAATTTCAGTGTCTGAGAGCACTTCTGGTATAGTAGATATTTTTTATCCTGTCTTGTAGTATTATTTTAATAGATTTAATAAAAGTACGCCCCGTACACTAGGTCAGAGGCTATGCAAGAAAAGATTTGGTTCCAGTGTGCCAGAGAGCTCCTGTATTCATGTTGTTTTCCCCGGGCTATGATATTATGTTAAGTGATTAAAAAAGTATGCACCATACACTGGCTCAGAGGTTATTCAAGGATGTACCTAGGTTTTATTTTATTTTATCCTGTCTTACAATTTTTTTAAAATATTTTAACAAAATTATGCCCCATACACTAGGTCAGAGGCTACGCAAGAATGCAGATTTGGTTTCAGTGTGCCAGAGAGCTCCTGTATTAATCGTTTTTCCCCGGGCTTGTAAAAATATGTTAATAGGTAATTAAAAAAGTATGCATCATACACTAGTTCAGAGGTTATTAAAGGATGTAGGTTTTTTTCCTCATCTATTGTCCAGTGAAAAATGTCTACAATAATAGTAGGTACCAAATAAGTTATCAATGTGTGGTTAGTCAAATATATAGGAAGTGTATGGTTAGCTTCATGCAGTGCACTCATAATGACTACACCACATATAGGAATGGGTGAAATATTTATTCACAATACACTGTGTGATTTTTATTTTGGTACAAGTAACTTTTGATCTAGGAGGAGCTAAGGGAGTGTGATGATAGAAAATGAAAGATATATCATTATGTTTATTGTTGATACAACAAATATTCTTTTATAATTAAATATGTTTGCAACTTTAAAAATATGTTTGCAACTTTAAAATATGTACAAAATGTTTTGGTTTGAAAGTCACTCTTAACTTATAATTACTTATCATCACTGTTTGTTAGTAAAAATCCACTTGTCCAGTAAATTGTTAACAGTAAAAGAGTTCACTATGTCCTTTTAACTGGCCCAATCTATACTTATACACATAATTATCACAATATGTTGACCACTATTAAGTGAGAGAGTAGGCTAATGCTTGAAAGGAGCTCTTTGTCTGAGTGTCTGTCGCCTCTGTCCACAACTTGCCAGCAAAGCTATCACCCTGTCGCGTCCCTTTTCTGTACGAACGACGTCGGCAATTTTTGAGGAGCCTGCCTTCATGGTTAACACACACATATCATGGGTGCCTTACGGCGCCCGAGACCGCCTAGACGGCCCCAGGGTACCCAGCGGAGCGGTTTTTATAACACAACGTCGTAGCCGATGATATGAGTCTACACCAAACAAACGCCGATGTCGTCGATCTTCAAAGGTCATATCAGTTCGCAGCATTTGCAAAATACGTTTGCCTATTTTTCGCCATCCTTAGCGATTTAACACAAAGAGAGGAGTTCTTTTTCACTGCAAATATCCAACTTCTATCACGCAGATTCACGCACAACTACTTATTGGTTCATATTGACGCATTGAATGAGTTTGAGGCTTGTAAAATATGCCTAAAATGTCAACAATGTTACTTATTTAAATAAACACTCATTATTAAATATATTTTTATTCTATTTTCCTTTTAATTCACTGGTAACGAGGCTGCAACTGTTGATAAAAAGGTACCGTTGCTCAATCGCCAAAATTGCGGTGCGTTTAATATCCTGAGGCGAGTGAACTAAACGTCAAAATGTAAAAGCATTCCAAAAGTTAAGCTAGATCGCCGCGTTTCCGCAATGAATGTGACATAAACATATCGAATAGCTGCCCCGCCGACCAACCGCGTACCAATAGCAGGCGGGTGAAGCGCGAGTGGTTACAGGAATTAAAAAGGTGTAAAAATAAGCGTTTACGAGGCAATGACGATGCAAGTGATCGACTATTGATCTACGGGAATTGGGCCCCTGGTATACAGCGATCGGGGAGGGCACCATCCAACGTCCTTCAGTGGCAGGCCAGGTTTCGGGCAGCGGTCGGTTATGGCCGGCTATGGCAGGCCAAGACGTCTGCTGAGAAGACGGTGTCCAGGCTCCAGAAGAAGAATCCAGGCTGAGTTCAGCTATTACCAGCTGGGATGTCTGTAGACGGTGGCAGACCAGGCTTCAGAAAAAGGTTCCAGGCCAGGTTCTGCCGTAGTGGTTTTTCTACCTCGGACTTGATTCTCCACCTCGGACTTGATTTCTGGAATCATTCGAAGGGAAGCCTAAGCATACTGCTTCCAGCTCTCGTTGTCTTCAGTTTTTGGCAGGGCAGCAACAATAATTGTGCATTGCGTAAAACTGCAGGACGGAGGCTGGGGTGGAGTGCTAGACAGACGCACCGACACAGTACGATATTTATATAAATTCTAGTGAACCCTAAAAACGTCCCTATGAAAGCACTGTATAAATAACTCACCAAATTAATGTTGGAACTCCAAACTTTGTGCGTCATTATTACATATTTTTGTAACTAACATATTATTACAAACACACACTCGCGATGTTCGCAATTTATCAAATGGCCTGCGGTACTCTGACCGCGGCCTATATATCTAAAATTGCACGTAATACGTAACTTCGAATTCTACAATATATTTATTTAATCTGCCTCTTTTGCATTTTGCACTTTTGCAAAGGGTAATTTTAAATCCTAAACTATCCGTTCCATTTCGTGGAACGCTAAACTTTATATACATTAAAAGTAACATTCCGTTACACTAGCACGATTGTTAAATAAGTTTACACCGTAAATACGTTTACTAGCTGTCACATGTTTTTGCTGATATATGATATAATAATAATATATTTAGGTACATAAATGTATTCATTTATTATACGTGATGGCCGAGTTAGTTAGACCGTAGAAAAAACTTAGGTCCGAAATAAATCGCGGTGTGTACCCATGACTCAAGGCACAGAGGAGTATCTGATGAGGCTCTTCGATGCTTATACTGATTCAACTGTATTACAAAGTATAACCTCTCCCCGCGCATGACGGTGAGTCGGTAAGGCTACCATATATTTATGTAAACCTTTCTCCCGACCCTGAATAAGATAAAGAGCACGTATGAGATTATAACTACAATTTAGGCAGCAAACTTTTCTACCCCTAAACTTTAATGGATTTGAAAAAAAATGGTCTCATTTTGTTAAAGAGAAAACAAACGATGACTACTGTACGTTTTCCTTGTTTTTAATTATCTGTCTTGATATTTTATAGGAGGTATTTTAATGTGAGGGATTTTTTGCGATTTTTTTTTTTTTTCAGTTTTTGATTTTTTTTTTTTTCTATACCAAACTTTTAAAAATGGAAAACGTACGAGCCTAGATATAGGTCATATTTATAACGCGTCCAAAAATCATAAAAAAATCTATGAATGTTGGGGGGGGGGGGGGGGGATCAGTTAAGAAGGTCCTGAATGTATGGGAAATGTTTGATCAGACGCTCCTCTTAAGTACATTTTGTTGTCAACGCCTATAGTGCCTCGGAGAGCACGTTAAGGACACTCCATTCGCGATTGCGAAGTCCCTGTTCCTCATACAAAATGAGCTAACGCACTTCCAATGTTTTACTTACTGTTTGTCGTAGAATTCAAATAATATTTTTTTCGATCATTGTATTATCGAATAAATATTTTTTTATACAATATTGAGACAACTTATAGCTAACAAATAGTTTATATATTTTTTTTAATTAACATCTAAAAACCATCAATAAATTATTGCAAATTTTATAGCATAGGTAGGTATTATCATTTTTTTTAAATGAAAAATAATGCGAATTATTTGTTTAAACTGTAAGAACTTTAATAGATCTCTATTACCTATTTTTACTTTAATAGATCTCTATTACCTTATATACGTGGTGGCCGAGTTGGTTAGACCTTGGACTTAAAAACACTTAGGTCCCTGGTTCGAATCCCGGTGTGTACCAATGAGTTTTTAATCTAAAAATTTATGTACATTTGTTTGACAACACCACTATAGTGCCTCGGAGAGCACGTTAAGCTGTCGGTCCCGGTTTCACTATACCAACTTGTGAAACTGTTTATAGATGGGTTATTGAGTCTACTCAAAACATCGCGACGAGCTAGCCACTTGTTCGGTGTAGACTCATACCATCGGCTACGACGAGGTGGGATTAAAAACCCCTCCGCTGGGTACCCTGGGGCCGTCTAGGCGGTCTCGGGCGCCGTAAGGCACCCGTGATGATATATATATATATATTACCTATTTTTAATCTATCAATTTTATATAAGTAGGTAAAAATATATTTTTTTATTAAATAAGTAATATCAAATTTTATTTATTTTATTTACAAATAAAACAAAACAATATCCTAGCTATTCACATTATTTACCTCAATTTGAACAAAATACTCTCGAAAAGGTTGCAAAAAACAATTGTAATAGAATTCATGAGAATGCCCAAAAACCTCCAATCGGTTGTAAAATTCTATCACCCATACCCGCAAATGTTATTGTAATTAGGCTGAGCACATACAGGACGTTATCTAACTACATAACATTTGATTTTTTATCATTGACTTAACACTTAAAATAGCAATAAATTGGCATCTACGCATTTAATTTAAAGATTCTACAACTTTCTCAAAATATTGTAGTAATGTATAGTAATTTATATACCTAAAAAATATATAGGCATATATATCATTCACTCTTTGTAATGCCTATCTAGGTATTATCTTTACTTTACTAATACTATAATATGACATAAACTACACTTGAAAATCAGTGAATTGAAATATTACTCTCGTTAATTTTGTGTCAATGTTTTCATTCATTATTAACGTAAGCGAAAAATTCACTGGTATATGTATTGAATATTGTTGTTATATGTTTAATATTAATGCTAACTGTTATTTTCCTTGTTAAATAAATACCTGGGTGAATACCTACGGAAAATTTTATAATTGTTTATTGAGTCTTTCACTATGAGTTAGCAATTGTTCGTTGTAAAATGAGAATACAATCTGGTCTCGACAACTTAGGAATAAAATCGTGCCCAGCACCCTGAGGATGTCTAGGCGCCGTAAGGAATGTACCTATCTACAAACAAGAAATAAAATAAATTTATAAAACTGCTGGTTAAAACCCTCAGTTTACAAGTCATTTACCTATTCAATATATTCATGAGTTCAATCTTCAGCACGGAGCAGCTGAAAATTGTAGCAGCTGAATAAATCTAAAATGTGCTGCCATATTAGCTTCGTACGTGATGTGTTTAATACATTTCTGTAAAAGCTTCGACCATTAGTTTGTAATAGTAACTAAGTATAAGTACTATTAATATATATACTGAAATCAATTACTGATATTTTGGTGCATTGCGTAAATTTTGAACACTATTGGACTAAGAAATTATTAAGTTCTTTACATAATACCTTACTATTATTTCTTCTGTGATAATACAGAAAAAAAAAAAACAAAGTAAGTAAATAAATAACTCGTTTGTAGATAGCGAAAACTGTAAAACAAGTTGAGTGTAGTTCAAAGGCTCTACCATGGGTTTGGGCATTGTTGCAAAGTAACGTATATACGTATATGCGTATACGTTACGTTGCTACAATGCGCAAACCCATAGTAGAGCTGCAGGTGCGGTTGTAGATAGTGGGTTGCTTATACTATGGCATATAGTAAAAGTACTTAGCTAAAATTAGAATATATTTCTTTCACGCTCGTAGATCAGTGAAGTAGATATTGCGCTGGCCCCCAATTACCTTTTAACATAAATGTAAAAGTACAAAGGTTTTTATAATAATTTAAATTAGAAGAAATAAGAGTCCTAGTCTTAAAATCAGGTTGACTTAATTTTTTTTTATATTCCTATTTTTTTTTGTTTTCCTCTTTTTATAAGTTTAAAATATAGTTATTGAGATATGTAATTTTATTTTACGTTATATTTTTTTCGGTAATCTTATTAACTAACAGTGTGTCCTTAGTGTAAAGTGAGGGCTTAAGTTATGTGCCCGCCCACACAGTAGATACTTCCAGCTTATTTTGTGTTCTGTATAATTTTGTTTTCATTTCGATTTATCCGGAACACGTATGCACTCTCTGGGGCTTAGCATAACCACATCGATATAGTTTGACAGTCGTTAAAATTAAGTTTATGGATGAACATTCACTCATAAAATAGATATTTATCGATTTTATCGATTTATCAAGCAATCGATACTGTTGTGCTAAGGCCCTATTTCCCTTGTACTAGTAATAGCAACCAGTTATTCGAAAGTTGCTGTCGAATCTTTTGTTAAAATAAAAATAATAATAATATAATTTAGCAAATTTATATATTTTTATTCTTTTCATCTTTGAGATCTATGGGTCTATGGATCTATGGGTTTGGTCTGTCTTATTTTTAATTTAAGTAATAAGCTCCGAATTAAGTCTATAAATCGCGATACTTTTTGAGGTGGACCCTAGGATATCCACCTTGGCAATTTTATCATCTTATGTTCTCTAGGTTCTCGATATATACTGGGTGTTTTTTTTAACTGTGATAATTTTTTTTGATGCCTCCAGTATCACTTATAGAACCCATTTTTAAAATAAAAAAGGCAGGTAACTATTTTTTTCTTAATTAAAACCTTGTACTTGCTTAAACAAGTAATAGGTACCTAAGGACCACAACATCAAGTCGAACAAATATTTAGATCTCACAAACTAAATTACTAGAAACGGATTTAAAACTCAACTTTATGCAGTGGAAGTTGGTGCAAGAGGAATTCCAGCAAGGTCTTTGCACCGTCTATTGAAGGATCTTGGCCTTCCGAGAACAGCCGTCGGAACTTTTATGGAGCGTGTTTCCAGGATGGCGCTAACAGGATCATATAGTATTTGGTTGAGTGGAGAGGGTAGTGAACACAGTGCAGGTGAGATTTCAAAAGGCCTTAAACCTACTTCACGGTCTCAAGTCCGGGAACGCTGCAGTTCATTCCCCTGCCTTTCAACCACGCGATGGACCCGGCACCCGCACGGTGAAGCCATGGTTTGCTAAGAACATTGTCTCTAATTCGTAAGTTACTATGAAAGTTAACGTGATTTGTAGATCTTTTTTGTACTTTAAGTTATTTATCTTTATGTTTTCGTATAGGCGACACTAAAAGGAAAAAATACGTATTTCATTATTTTCATCATAGAACACAATATAATTTTTTTATCACCATAACAAAAAACATCCAGTATATATCGTAATGGACAGAGAGATAGATGTAAGTGTCACTACAAAATAGTCCTTTTTTGAATTAAAATAACGTAACCCTAAAAAGTAAAATTCCAATGAAACTGTATTAATAACAAAACGTAATGCGGGTTCGCATTGCTTATACCATCAGCACCATACTTCTAAGCAAGCAATATATTCTAACTTACGTTACTTATATTAATATAACTTGGACTTACTTTAAGGCACTAATAACGATCAATAATAACCTTTGGTACCCAAAAATATGTTTTATTCTTCTACAAAACGCAGCGAAGTAAGGTGTAATTTTCCCGTTGACTGCGCGTACGCCATGAACGCTTATCCTAAACCAATAACCGTAGCCAAAATAGTGTGTCCATTTGTTTTCTATTCCAATCACATGAGCTGAACTACATGTTTGATCGCCTGTGATTTAACGTTAAATTGTTGGTGGAATAGTAATGATACGGCTCGAGTAGACACGTGTGCTCGTTTTTATGTATGACTCTACAGCGAATAGATTCTTTGGCGTCGGTAGTCAATTGAACCTTAATGCAAAGCCATAGAGTGCATACAGAAATGTGTACATTACCTCGGAAAATTGGGAGTTCTTGCTTCGTAACGAGGAACGTTTTGACGTGTTTATCGTTTGTTGTAGAAACTTATTTGGTACCGAGTACCTACGGAATAACATATATTACTGTTTTACATATATTGCTTGTAGGATATCGGCTATTTATGTAAAGGATGCAAGTTATGATTTTTTGTTTAAACATATAATAGAATGCCCGAAAAAATAACAGGGATTCTATAAATTTTAGCCAACAAAATTCTCTTCGGTTTCAGTTCGCTCTAACCCCCGGGTACATTTTTGACTAAATTCGATTAGTTTAAGAAGAATATCACCAGCTTTGGGTCTTAGATTTATTGATATCAATGGAATCGTTAAAAAATCTAAGGCCCAAGGCTGGCGATGTTATTATTGAAGTAATCTAATTTAGTCAAAAATATACCCGGAGGATAGAGCGAACTGAAAGCTAAGAATATTTTGTTGGCTAAAATTTATTGAATTCCTGTTATTTTATTTAGTAAAATAATAATCGATATTTGAAGATTGATATCAATGGAATTGTTAAAAAAACTAAGACCCAAAGCTGGCAATATTATTATTAAACTAATAGATTTTTTAAAAAATGTTAGCAATATTGATTGTGATTTTATATTGACTAATTCTACCCCCATGTATGCAATTTTGATTAAATAAAAAAAAAAAAATAGACATCTCCAAAATAAAAATACCATTGGAGATTTACCTCTTATTATGAGAACCATCTGAGTCCCAATCCCAATAATTAATTTTAACATAAGGCGACCTTAAATTTAAAGAATCGACAATTAGACTAAGTTATTTATTGAAATATCTGCTGGCATTAAAACATTAATTATATTTTTGATGCAGAAAAGAAAAAGCACAATCCAAGGTATAAATTAATATTTTTCTTCTCTCTATAATATTCCCTTTCTTGTCTTCAATATACATAATAAGTTTACCTCCCTCAGTCACAGAGCTCTCGGTAAGTAAGTAAGATAAAGCCTTCTTATTATGGATTACAGACACTCGCAATCATTAGAAGGATAATGTTGTCGGCCTTCAAGACGTAATACCTCCACAAATTAGGCGGTCATTGACCTTTTTTGGCAACATTAAACGCCGAGGGAAAAAGATTTTCCTAAATTATTTGGGAAAAGAAATGAGATGAACATGTCGGTTATTTTTTGGTATCCATTTACTTATTTCGTCAGACAGAGTTTGGGGTAATTCGGGTTCATTGACTTAAATTTAGAGGTTTGATAAACCCTAGTCAATCATACCTACGTCGCACAAAAAATATGTCTTATATGTAGCACGAGTTCACACTATAAATTAACCCTTAATGACCGCTTTGAAGTAGATTTTCCGTTTTCGTAAAGTTCATAAATTCCATTTGAAAAACATTATATTGCAGTTTTATGAGACTTTTGTGTTTTGATAAGTTACGAACATCTAAGTAAGCCTGATTTAACGCTATCAGAAATCGTCAGGGCATATGAAATGAGAAGAAATGGTCAATCCTACAGATCGATTGAAACAAGACTTCGTCGATCGTTATCAACGATTCATCGTAGCATCAAACGGTACAGATTGACGAATTCTCTAGTGAGGAAAAGAGGACAAGGCAGGAAAAGGTGTACTTCAAGGAGAGCTGACCGTTTTATACAAGTTCAAGTTCGTCGGAACACGAGACTTACGGCGGTGCGGGCCCGAAATGCATTGGAGGAGGTTCGAGGAGTAAGAGTGAGTGAGCGGACAGTTCGCAGAAGATTCAAGGAATTTGGTATAGGCTCATTTATACCCGCTAAAACACCAACACTTGTGAGACACTTGAGAGACCGCACAAACCGACTATACTTTGCTCGTGAACATCATCATTGGGACTTTGACGAGTGGGGACAGGTTCTCTTTACTGATGAATGTAGAATTCTGTTAAATCAGATTGATGGAAGGCAGCGAGTATGGAGACGCAAAGGAGACCGTTATTTACAGTCTAATTTTGAAAATACAGTGGCATATGGCGGCGGCTCAATTATGGTCTGGAAAGGGATATATTTAGGAGCTCGCACGGAGTTAGTGGTAGTCGATGGCGGGAATCTGAATGCTGATCGGTATATCAGGGAGATGTTAGAGGAACATGTTGTGCCAATTGCCCCATTTATTGGTAATGACCTCATTTTAATGCAGGATAATGCTCGGGCTCACAGTGCTCGTTATTAAACATTCATTTAATTAATTTTCAACCGACATAAAATCTAAAATTTTCAACTGTTTCTCTGTCACTACGAAATCTAAGAAAAATGCATTTTGTTTAGTTAAGTTTTTTTTTCATTAAACTTTAAGTATGGTGTTGCAAATGAATGTCAAAACTTATTAATTTCATTGTTGTTTCATGTTTAATTATTATTTGTTTAAAAATAAAGCTAACTATTTTATACTCTCCCTTTTTAGAGCTCAAAGAACTTTATACGACAAAGAACTACTTGTGGGCCTCTGATGGAACAGGCATAGAAGCATTTTATTATGTCGTTTTCTTAGTAAGTAATTTACAATTTGACGACATGCTTACTTGAAATATACCATGAATTTATAAGTTTGAAAAAAAAACCCTGTGGATAAAGTCTAGGGCAATGAGCTCTTGGCTCGAAAAAAATCTTGGAAAAAGAAACTAAAATAACTACTTGTGGGTCTCTAATGGAATAGGCATAGAAGCATTTCATATTATCATGTCGTTTTCTTAGTAAGTAATTTACAATTTGACGACATGTTTACTAGAAATGTAACATGGAAGTTTGAAAAAAAAGTCTATAGATAATATCTTAAGCTCTGAGGAACTTAGGATTAAGTCTCAAAGAGAATTATTTGAAGAATATAAAACAGAAACGAAAAACGCCATTAAAATATTCGTTATCTTAGAAAAATTCTCGAAGAAACGAAATCAGAGTGCCCAATTCGTGCTCACAGATTCAGATTTGTATTTGTCCTAGAACAATGGACAGAAATCTTTTATTTATGCATTTGTATGTTTTTTTTTAATATATTCTATTGTATATTATAATGTAAGGGATAGTACAATGTTAGTAATGATGTAATTTATATATTTGGCTATTAAGTTAAGATATTACATTATTTTTGTAGGTAAAAAGGTGACATTTTGATTTTGAGATTTTGTAATAAATGTTTGAAATAAAATTGTTTATTATTTTTAATTTTCATCCTGTTGAACGTTAGAACATAAATATATAATAAATTTAATTTAAATAAATCTGTATTACCTAATATTTTAATGTATTGTTGGGGTGTACTAGACCCCACGTTGTACAACTTGTAACTTTATTCCACGTTGTATGCAGGAGGTTAAGAGAGCCGCAGTCATGGGCAAAGAAAACAAAACAAAAGGAGTATAAGGTAGCCTATTGTTATTGTAATAATAAATACACATAAAAACTCCGGTTCTAATAAATATACATAACAACTCTCATTCTAAGGAATAGACAAGAAAACTCTTAAGTAAAATTTTGCAAAATTAGAGTATTATAACTAATATACAAATCTCTGGTTCTAATATTTATTAGAACCAGAGATTTGTATATTTTATTACAGATAGACGCTCGGACTCTAATGAATACACAAGAAAACTCTGAGTATAATTTTGCAAAATTAGAGTATTATAACAAATATACAAATCTGTGATTCTAAAATTTATAAGAACCAGAGATTACAGATAACAACTCGGACTCTAATGAATACATAAGAAAACTCTGAGTCTAATTTTACATTGAAACTAATTTATTCTTAATTTGAACACCTTTTTCAGTTTGTTTGAAACAAATATTCACACAGGATCTCGAACCTCTCAGTTTATATTTTTTGAGTCAAATAATTTGACTTCAATGTCATTTCGACTAAATATGCAAAAAAAAACTACATTTGTTGTATTTTAAAAGTAATTTTTATCTTATCATGATATGTATAAAATAAGAATTATTTTCGTCTGAAAGAAAAATAAGTTTTTTTTTCAGCAGATTGTTTCCAGAACATTACACAGATATTGGTAGAGAGGTCGTTCCCAGTCAAGATGGTTGACCTTTGCTCACTTATGGAATGTAATTAAATAAGCAATCTCCTAATAACATTTGTATTAATAAATAAATAACATTTACTTATTTAGATCAAAGAAATGACTTGTAGCACATATTACTGTACTAATATACAATGTATTTGTTTATTAGTACAGTAATATATATTTTATGTTAAATGATACAATATACATGGTGATTTTGAAAGGATGTACTTTGGGCTAATATGAGGTTCTACTGATCAATACGAACAATTTTTCCCTTGGAACCATGTGCCGCAAATGAAAAAAAAAATGCCTTCTCCATACAAACTAGTACTGTTTAAATAACCAATTTGTATGGGGAAGCCAATTTTTTTTTTCATTTGCGACACATGGTTCCATGGAAGAAGTTGTCCGATTTTATCAGCAGAACCTCATATTAGCCCAAAGTACATCCTTTCAAATTCACCCTATATATATATCTTCACGGGTGCTTTATTGCGCGAAGGGGTTTTTAATCCCACCTCGTCGTAGCCGATGGTATGAATCTTCACCGAACAAGTGGCGAGCTCGCGATGTTTATATAGACTTAATAACCCATCTATAAACTGTTTTACAAGTAGGTATAGTGAAACTAGGACCGACAGAGCTTTATTATATTAGTATAGATTGGAAATATATTGGCTTAACCACAAACTGCCATTTCAGTGAATCGAACTAAAAGTCCAACTTTAATATCTATAAAAACATTATTTATAAACTTATATACAGACGACCTCTATTAGCTTTCTTGTAATAACTCTATACGTTGAATTTATTTTCATTGCATTTTTATCTTTAAAAATTTAATATAAGATTATCCTAATAAGGAATATATAAAAATGCATAAATATAAAATACTGAAAAAAGTAAAAACAAAAAACAGACCCATCTGCCAACTAGTATTAGAAACTAGGGCTTCTAACTTCACTCGTATATAGTTATTAGAAGAAAGCTAATAGAGGGCGTATAAGTAGATAACCAGCAATGACAAAATTCGCGAGGGGTGACTGGAACCTGGTTGGCTCAGTGGTTGAGTGCCTTGCCGCGAATTCATAAATATTATTTATAAACAAAATATTATATTTTTAATCATGTTCAAATAAATTCTATCAAGTTTTCTATTATAGTTTCTTCACGCTTAAAATGTACAAAATATATTTTTGAACAATACAATCTTTGTATGTATTCAATAGTAGGTACATATTTTTAGTTTAAAGTTTCAGATAAAACTTAATTTATAATTCTTAACCATAGAATACAATTTTTACGCTTTCAAATGTTAACTGGGAGATTGTTAGCCTGATGCCCGATTTCACCAACTCTAAGGGAGCCCCTATCTAAGTTCAGGGACAATTAATGACAGTTGTTTCTTAGCAAATATGTCAAAATTCTTATTTAGGGGCTCCTTTAGAGTTAGGGATCGTTGGTGAAATCGGGCATAAGGAATTTTGATGCACATATTTTCATAGAGAATAAAATTATCAGTTTCCGTCTGTATGTTTCTCCGCTTGTTTCTTTTAAACCACGCAACGGATTTTGATATGGTTTCCACTATCTTTTAAGGAATTTATTCCGGAAGGTTTAAATGTATAACACATGCATAAAAGGTGAGAGGAAGGTCTCTATAACTAACTTCGCTAGGTCGACTGACCGAGCTCTGCTCTGACTGACCTAGTCATGTTTCGGTTTGAGTGCGGTTCACCGGTTTTCCGGAGACTACTGCATCAATTTCTTATCGAGGGTAGTCTATTCATGGTGCTGTTACAAAACGTGCAATTGATTTGACAATAAAGCAGCGAGAATTAAAATAGACTCGTAACGAAATATATCTTTGTCGCCGCCCATTTTGTTCCTAACGGCATTGTTTAGCCAGCACAGTGGGGTTGATCAATATTATTAAACAACAATATATTGATCGACCCTATTCACGGACTTATTAGGTCTGCTTACCATTAGGTATATCTTATGCCGTGCTCCAATAATAAATAAAAAAACTAAAGGTAGATAGGAAATAAAAGCTGTAATTAAAACTTTTATTAGAAAAAAAAATACTTTTTTTGCATTTTCTGTTTCGGTGGTATAATATTGATATGTATTTTATTGTATAATTTATATAAGTAGTAAATGTGTATACTTAAGTAGTAAATGTGTATACTTAAGTATTTATATGTAACATTTAAGTAGCTTATATACTATTCGCTATATATCTTTTAAATTATTATTTTATTTGCTTTTGCACCCTATGTATAATCTTCCACTATCTCAAAGGTCAGCTGGTAGGAAATGCCTGTGGGAAGTTCGCTTATGTACAATTTTATTTTGAATTTTTGTGCAATAAAGTATTTTAAAATAAAATATAAAAAATAAAATAACACGACTTCAGACTAGAAAGACCGAAAAAACAACTCAAAACAAAAGTTCCGTTGTACTCCGCAATTTTTTGTGCGTCCTCTAAAACAGTACACCGCCCAGATGTTCCGGAGAACATAAAAACGGAACAAAAAACTGTACTAGTGACGGATGCGACAACCGAGCGTAATTCCCAGTTCCTTGCGTAAAGTGATTCTTTATGAGACAAGGTGACATAATAAGGAGTTTTATTTAATTAAAATATATTTACTCAAAAATGCATAGTAATGTGGTCATTATTTTGACAACCTTGTTCGAGCAAAGTCGACTTTGCCGTTCAGTTTCAAGGAGCGGCCGGCAAAGTTTTGCTGGTCGCTCTAACAGGCCGGCAAAACATTGCCGTTACGTTTTAATATATATTTTATTTAAATTACTTGCTGGTTTTATTTAGATTAGGTACTTGCATTTTTGAGTAAAGCACTATGGCCCACCATGACTGCTTCGCTAGTCACGCTATGATTGCCTCGAGCTAGCCTAGCTACGCTCAAGGCCTTCCAGCTTGGCCATCATTGCAGCCCTTGCTGTCCTCGCTGTAAAGACCTACGGTCTCGGCCTTTATCTCAGCTCGTCCACCAAGTGCTGCACGCTGACCGCGCTGTGTCGGCCTGGAGCTGCGCTCCGCCGCGCTGTCGGCTATCATCAGCGCGACCAGCAAAGTAGTCATTATAGACCGCGGCAGTAATGTACTATTATTGAGCTTATAAAATGTAAAAATATAAAGTCCATAAATGGGGTCGATTAAAACATTGTAGTTTAATAATATTGATCAACCCCATACCACGGAAGAAATAATAGTACAGGTATATTTTTGTATCGCACCACGAAAGGAGACAACCACCTCGACAAGAAACGCATGTAGGCATAATCTACTCGGGTCCCAAAATTTATACACAACGGTGGAGCGGTTTGACTTCATTAACGAACACTCCAAACATACAAACATATATAGTTTAGTATTTATAATAGTGTAGTGATAAAATACATAATCGCATATAGATTTTCTTAAAATCATTAAGTTGTCTTTAATCGCACTTTCTTTCGCATACTATAAATTGTAGAAGACAACAATTCCCAACTCAAACAAAAAGCACATTATAATAATAAAGAAAAAGTGCTAATAATAGCAATTACAGTTAGCGAGTTCATAAATGAATAGCATTTCTAATTAGCACTATAAGGCGTGACTTCTTTTGCAAGAAGCTATTTTCCCGTTACTAATAAATAAACATCATAGCACAATGAAATACTAAATAAACTATAATATATGTAATTTAATGTTCACAAGTTAGTATAAGAAAATTATTTACCTAAATCTCAGAGGATGTACTTAGATACGTGCCAGCCTGCATCAGGGTACCCAACGGGGTATTTATATACTTATATTACTAGTATTTATAATAATATATAATAGTACGTTATATGTGGTGGTCGAGTTGGTTAGACCTTAGACTTAAAAACACTTAGGTCTCTGGTTCAAATCCCGGTGTGTACCAATGAGTTTATGTAATCTAAACATTTATGTAGGTACATTTGTTTAACAACACCCAGTTTCACTATAACAACTCGTGAAACTGTTTATAGGTATATGGGTTATTGAGTCTATCCAAACATCGCGACGAGCTAGCCACTTGTTCGGTGTAGACTCATACCATCAGCTACGACGAGGTGGGATTAAAAACCCCTCCGCTGGGTACCCTGAGGCCGTCTAGGCGGTCTCGGGCGCCTTCCGTGATGATATATATATATATAATAGTACCTATTTATAATAATATATATTATTATTATTATAAATTGAAACATGCTGTAAAAAAAAATGCATGGTAAGTAGATTATCAGTCCATTTTAGTTGATTCACAAACCGTCAATTGACCTAGTCATGTTTCAGGTTTGGGAAGACTAGACTGGAATGCATGGATTTCTTATCAAATTGGTAGTCCCCTTTCAGGGCGGTTACAAGACGGGCAATTCATAAAATTCATTTGATGATAAAGCGGCGAGGTATAGATTTGTAATGCAACAAATTCGTCTTTGTCTCCGCTCATTTCGTAACCTCATCATTTAGCCGTCGTTTAGAATAGTAGGAGCGTCAATGCTATTTAATAACTATGTATTAATTGATCCCATCCATGAGTATTGTGCAAATAAAATATTATATTAATTAGATAATATTTTTGGGAGTTAATATTTTTATTTGTTAATTATCTCAAACACGTTCAATAAAGTAGGTATAATAATGAGGTATATTTCTTCCCCTATCTGTTGGTAATGCAGGGAGCGTTATCTGAACAAAACTAAACTTTTCCCACAGAAAAAGTATCGAAAAAACTCCGCGAACTCACAAAAACACATCTATTTTTGTCCTCACTAGAGATCACTTTAGCCCAATGAGGTTGTATAATATTATTATAGAGGCGGAATGATATTTTTTTCTTAATCAAAAAATTTTTCAAGTAGAATTTGGCGAATTATTGCCACTTTTTTTTCTACGTGGGCTCTACATGTTTTACTATGAAATTGACAATTTTTGTCGATCTTAAAAGATATTTCAGTAAATAAATCCGCAATAAAGATCATAAAGCAATGGAACTGACATTTGAAAATATCAATGTATATGCTGGAATTACGTTTTATAGTCCATATTTACCTGTATTATGTACATAATAGTAGATCTACGAGCTGAGCATGTGCATAGTACGCGACGAACGGATCTGGTGGGCAATTCTCGCGCTTTCGACATTCATCTCGATTCGAGATTTTTAAACGAAAAATGACATATTTAGTCATTTTTCGTTTAAAAATCTCGAATCGAGATGAATGTCGAAAGCGCGAGAATTGCCCACCTGGACTTACAGTAAGCAGATGGCGAACGTTGTGATCTTGGGTCGTGTTTGTGTAGTATGCTAGCGACTCGCACATTTGATTCATTGATTAAAATAATAGCTTGCATAATATTTATTGTTTTCCTTGATATACTTCAAAAAATTCCAAACTGACCACTCACACACCAGCCATGGTGCTGGTCGCCTGAGTTCGCGTCTACATTTTACGCGGTACGTTCACGGGCACACTTTGAACGCGCGGCGAACACAAAGGTGTGTCTGGGCCAAAACCATAACACAGAAACGTATGAGAATTGCGCGAGCACTCAAAATGTGCTCGATTCCCCTAAAGCCGTCCACGCTATGTAGAATTTAGTACATTTCGTGCTGCGAAAAGGAACATTTCGAACGTTCGCATCATGCTCGATTTTTCCTGCATAATGTATGTAACCACAATACCTATATTACAGATAAGGGATACCTATCTAGATAATACTACACGTTACATATAGCGTCCTCATATTTATATATACAGGGTGACTTTGAAAGGATGTACTTTGGGCTAATATGAGGTCCTGCTGACCAAATCGAACAATTTTGTGTCGCAAATGAAAAAAAAATTGCCTTCTCCATACAAACTAGTAACGTTAAAATGACGAATTTGTATGGGGAAGCAAATTTGTTTTTTCATTTGCTCTTCTTCTCTTCATCTCATATAATGTACCGACTTATACATTTACGTCCATTTTAGTGACCTCATTTTGTCGGATCTGTAAAGTCACGCCCCTCTATATTAAAACATCTCAATTCAAGTTTACTCGAGGGCTGAACACAAACCTATGTCACTATGTCACGTCCATAAACTTCTTTTACTTGTAGCCTCGTCCAAGTTTTGATGAATCGATGATACCATAGCACCATTTTGTCATCGTTGATCTAAAATAAAGTTCTTGCAATTTTTCTTTTATTATGTTTATTATACATACATATACTTTATCATCACGAGTGCCTTACGGCGCCCGAGACCGCCTAGACGGCCCCAGGGTACCCAGCGGAGGAGTTTTTAATCCAACCTCGTCATAGCCGATGGTATGAATCTACACCGAATAAGTGGCTAGCTCGTCGCGATGTTTTGAATAGACTCAATAACCCATCTATAAACAGTTTCACAAGTTGGTATAGTGAAACCGGGACCGACAGCTTAACGTGCTCTCCGAGGCACTATAGTGGTGTTGTCAAACAAATGTACATTTTTTTTTATATTAAAAACTCCTTGGTACACACCGGGATTCGTACCAGGGACCTAAGTGTTTTTAAGTCCAACGTCTAACCAACGCGGCCACCACGTATATACACGTATTATATTTATATTATATGAAATAGCTTCAGTTAGATAATAGTCTATCTATGAAGTAGGTATATATTTTATGAAGTGTAAATTACGTTCGACATGTATTTTATTTAAATAGCTAGGTAGTTATTTTAATACATTTTTTTTTTCTGTATTGGAGTACGACATGTGACTTCGTATCTACCTGATGGTAAGCAGACCTACAAACTACATGAATGAGGTCCATCAATACGTTGTTGTTTAACAGCTATCACTTCCACTATCCTGTCTAAGTTACTAAATAGGCGGCGACAAAGACGATTTAGCTTTTATATTCCCACGTAAAAGACTAATTTTATTATTGTAAAATTTAAAAAGTTATCAAGATCAAATTTATAAACCTACAATTGGCCCAATGGTCAACACGAAAATTTTGATAAATAATAAAGTCTATCAAAATAAAATAAATTTTATACGAGTCATAAACATAAAAACTTAACATGCAAGTAGTAAAAAAGCATGCGTAGTTTTCTATTTAATTATATTTAAATATATATTTTTAATTATATCACAAAAAATTGCAATTAAGAAATTCATTAAAACTGAAGTAAAAGGACCTAAATGGAAAACTAGTTCTAGTAGCACAGTTTCTGCATTTAAAATTCTCGATGCATACCTTTTGAACTCTCAAAGTTTTTACTAAAACATTTCTTCTTATTTTATCTTAAAAGTACTTAATTAAACAATAAATTCCATCAACCAAAAGCCCGTGGAATCTTCACTATCGTCAATATAAGCTAAAAACACTTCACACAGTGTGTAAGGAACTCGATCGGTGCGCACGCGTTCCCCGAAGTGCGCGCGCTCGCCCGTGATTCGAAACTTAATGCCGTGTCGATGTGTGTGTGTGATCTATGTGAATTGTATTCTATGCGCATATGTGTCAGGAATTGCTTTTATGACCATTTGGTGAGTCCATGTTATAAATTAAAATAACTGTTAAGACGAAAACTATATTGTTAATTCGAAACAATTTTATTTTAAATCTAGGTATCATCTATACAGTCATAGTATAGTATAAAATGAGTTCACCTCCTGCGTTTGTACATTTAAATCTTCTAAATTACACAACGGATTTTGATGCGGATTTCACCATTATTTAGGTAATCTCTTCAGAAAGGTTTTTATGTATAATACATAGTACTGTAATTCATATAAGTAGTAATCGGTACGAAGCCGGGGCGGCTCGCTAGTTACATAGTTATACAAAATTACTTTCCGCGTCTGTGTGTTTGTCTGTACACTTAGATTTTCTAGTCTAGGCAACTGATTTTGATGCGATTTTCAATATCATTTAGATAATATCTTTAATATGGTATATATATACATGCATAATACATATTTCGTAAATACATATTATTTGGTTTTATTGCTCACCCACACATACACATATCATCACGGGTGCCTTACGCCCGAGAACGCCTTGACGGCCCCAGGGTACCCAGCGGAGGGGTTTTTTAATCCCACTTCGTCGTAGCCGATGGTATGAGTCTAATGCTGACTAAACTTTAGATATATAAAACTGTGTATCTTATAAAGATTACATTGCACCTGAGCAAAGCCGCTAGTATTTAATAAAAATAAATTTCCGTGGTCTTTGCGTAAAATCAAGTTTTGTTATTATTTGGTAGTAGATAATTTGACATTCTTGACGACATTGTAATAGTTTACAACATGTTTCTCGATTAACGCATAACCTTAGGTATATACTACAGTTTTTCGGAGAGAACGTTAAGCTTTCGGTCTTGGTTTCACTACACCAATTGTGAAACTGTTTTTAGATGGGTTATTGAGTCTATTCAAAACATCGCGATGAGCTAGCCACTTGTTTGATATAGACTCATACCATCCGCTACGACGAGTTGGGATTAAAAACCCCTCTGATCGGTACCCTGGGGCCGTCTAGGCGGTCTCGGGCGCCGTAAGGCACCTGTTATGATATGTGCGTAATAGGTATATTTACCGATTAATTTTATCAATTTTATATAGGTTATAAAATACTTTAAAAATCAGGCTTTTATTTCATTTACTACAAATACCTAATTTAGTATGCTAATAATTACAAGTCTCATTGAGTCCTTCTAAATAATTTTATTTGCAGTCGGAATCCGTCAACTAAATACCAAACCTTAGGTAGGTACCTACATGAATCAATCAACAAATATTATAAAGAGTGTTCAAAATACGTGGTGGCCTAGTTGGTTAGACCTTGGACTTAAAAACGCTTAGGTCCCTGGTTCGAATCCCGGTGTGTACCAATGAGTTTTTAATTTTAAAAATTTATGTACATTTGTTTGACAACACCACTATAGTGCCTCGGAGAGCACGTTAAGCTGTCGGTCCCGGTTTCACTATACCAACTTGTGAAACTGTTTATAGATGGGTTATTGAGTCTATCCAAAACATCGCGACGAGCTAGCCACTTGTTCGGTGTAGACTTATACCATCGGCTACAACGAGGTGGTATTTAAACCCGCTGGGTACCCTGGGGCCGTCTAGGCGGTCTCGGGCGCCGTAAGGCACCCGTGATGATATATATATATAGTGTTCAAAATTAGGACTTCTAACTTCGCTCTATTATACAGGGTGACTTTGGGCCAATATGAGGTTCTGCTGATCAAATCGAACAACTTTTACCATGGAATTATGTGTCGCAAATGAAAAAAAACATGCCTTGTTCATACAAACTAGTAATGTTAAAATGACCAATTTGTATGGGGGAACCAACATTTTTTTAACTCGAAAGTAAACTTTAAAAAAACTCACACTAGGGCTATAGACATAGCAACCCATCTATATACAGTTTCACAAGTTGGTATAGGCAAACTGGGACCAGCACTATAGTGGTGTTGTTAAACAAATGTACATATTTTTTTTGATTAAAAACTCATTGGTACACACCGGGGTTTCAACCAGGGACCTAAGTATTTAACTAACTCGGCCACCACGTAGGTATATAATACAAATATTTTGAAGGAATAATATAAAAATGTAAATTCAAAAATACAGCCAATTATTTTAATTATCGAAATTGATTCTATAAAAAAACTAAATATTAGGTTTTCATTTTGTATGTGAATGAATTCTGTTTTCGGACCGTCTATTTAACTTTATCCAGTTTATCGAGGTCATATCTAAACTAGAGTTCTAATAACGCAGGTAATACCTGACAGCAGCATTCTATGTAGAGCAGGATTTTATGGTCACGATAAAATCCTAACAAAACAAATATATTCATGTTGTCCCTGTATAAAAACCTCCCAAATTTCTCCGATTTAGGTTCAGTAATTAAGCCATGAAATCCCTTTTATTCCATTCAAAGGCAACAAAAACCTCAAACGAGTCTCTCGTGACTAACTTTCCATAACAAAAAAAATATCTATACTATTTTGTTATTTTATTTTATTTAGTTAATTTACATAAAAATCTAATTATAAAATAAATATTTGATCCAAATCGCTGTCTATCGGCATGGTGCCCAATACGCTGGCAGCATTTCCTCTCTGAATGAGAATACTCATTTTCTGAGCAAAAAAGCTGCCAGCTCTATTGTCACCAGAGATGTCTAGCTTTGGCGTAATTTCTTTATAAAAAGTTTTCAATTTCTGATCCCCACGGACCCAATGTTTCGATAGCAACCGCCAAAAATATGTAATCATTACAAATGTTAACTTGTTTTCGGCGCTTGCTTATTTGTGCCTGTTCCGCCGCAGCACCAGCTCTGACAGAGGTACCATGAAGATGGGAGGGAGGTTTTATTTAGAGTCTGACAGAAGTTTTGTTGTGACTGAGTGTTGTGGGTTCGATTTCTACTTAAAACAAGTAAGAAGTCAAAAAAGAAGGCGAGCGTGAGCAAAATACTAATTCTTGCTTTTTATTATTAAATATGTAATAATTTCTTGATATTATTTAACAGATAGTATAGCTTGTTCTTATTTAGCTTACAAGAATTATAAATTTCTTGTAGATCCTCCGAAGCTGCGCATGTGCCCAAAATACTTAGAGCATTTCCCCTTTGAATTTCCAGCGATAATCGTTGGAAAAATAGGATCTTGCTCGATGGTCCCAAGATGCAGCAATTAATATGAATACCAAATTTAATTGCATCTGGTTACCATGGTCCCAGAGTTTCTACCGAAAACGCTATAAATTCGTAAGAGGAGCTATGTTTCTTGTTTTTATATATATTTTTTATTTTGGGCAAGCAAAGCTGCAGCACCGGAGGATCTTAAAGTGACGTGGGAATAACTTGGTGCAAGGGTGTCAAATATTAACTTACATCAACTCTTAAAAACAATACTAAAACCTACATAATTTATGTTCAAGTTTAAAACGTTAGCAATACTCATCTAAAAGTTTTTTTTTTAATAAATGATTATTACTATTTTCTATTATTTAAAAAGCTAAAGTTTCCGCCGCACGTTCATCAAATTCCCCACGATTTATTTGTTTTTTTCTGTAACTACGATTACGGGACGTTTTACCAAAAAATATTTCCTGCATAAAATTACATTTAAAAATAGCACCCCAATCATCTATTTTAAGATTTTTTTTTATATTCGTTTAAAATAATAGAGCTGCTTTAAAAACTTAGTTCCCACAGAATGCAACCTTACGTGTTTCTCACCAATTATGCTTCCGAATTACGTACACACAATATTTAGCAGATACCAAACTGAAATTTTGGCTGATTGCGTGTACGTTTATTTATTTAATTAACTGCTTTCGTGTATTTTCGGATCTTTCATTTTAAAATGAAAAAGTAACCCGTAAAGGATCCAAATGAAATATAAATAAATAAACATCATCACGGGTGCTTTACGGCGCCCGAGACCGCCTAGACGGCTTCAGGGTACCAGCGGAAGGGCTTTTAATAATCCCACCTCGTCGTAACGTAACCGATGGTATGAGTCTACACCGAACAAGTGGCTAGCTCGTCGCGATATTTGGATAGACTCAATAACCCATCTATAAACAGTATCACAAATTGGTATAGTAAAACTGGGAACGACAGCTTAGCGTGCTCTCCGAGGTACTATAGTGGTGTTGTTAAACAAATGTACATAGAAAATTAATATATATGGGGGAAACAAGATTCTTGAATTTAAAAAAAATGAATTAAGGAATATAAATAAAGTATGAAGTAAATTTACTAAGAATTTTGATTTTGATTGAAGAAATAATCTTGAGTATATTATATGGTTTCCACAATATTTTCTTGAATTGTTTAGTTCAAGAATTTATTTTTAAACTTGTAGATGTAACAAGAAAAAAAAACTACTGACAAATTAAAATAGACTCGTAGTCAGAATAACTACCAAAGCTTACTCACCGTTGATCTACAGTTAATCATTTGTCACTCATAAATAATTCAACAGTCGAAGACGTCGCAGTCGCAGGACATGCTCTACAACCTGATACCAACAAATTATAAGACAATGCGATTCCCACACTAAAGTGACCTGACTGCATTTTTATAAATCGACAATTATTAATACTGCATTATGGTGTTGAAACAAAAATAAGTACCATATATGATAATCATTATGCGGCTACTGAATACTGGGTTAAATGCTATTATGAATCTAATTTGAAAGATGAATAAGGTAGAATTTTCCTTGTAGAAAGTGGGGTGAAATAGTATCTTCTTGTCTGGGTACTAATGTGATAGACAAGTAATGAATAGGGAGATCTTTCTCACGTAATTCTTAATGATAGAGGAGCAACTTTGAATCGATTCATTCATGTTTTAAAATAAGAATTCTTAGTAGAGAAATTTTATGCATAAGTTGCTGCTTTTTTAGTAAAAGTATCTATTTAAACTTGTGCTATTTTAGACGTCATAATAAGTATAATGTGGTCTATTATTATTAGTTTGGTATATTTTATCTTCCAATTTTGTAAATGGTGGTACACAATTTGGCGTTGTAATTTTTTTTTTAAAGTACAGCACGTAACTTTGTATTAATAAGCAAACCTTTAAGTCCAAGAATGTCAACATATTATTGTTTAATTTTATTGATCGCTCCGTACTCCATGAATAAATAATCATTCACTATACCATAAAGCGGTTATAAAATGGGTAATGGTAAAGACGAATTTGCATTTCGCTTCTTTATAATCAAATCGCCTCGATAAGAAATCGATGCAATAGTCTCCTGAAAACTAGTAAACTCCCAAATTAAAACCGAAGCATATACTTATAGTTATATACATTAGACTTATAGTTAGTTACTTGACGGGTTTTGTATCTCTATGGGTGGTGGCTCTAACGAAACCGATTGGTTGGGGGTCGTGGGTTTGATTTCCAGTCATGGCAATAATAATAGTAGTAGATTTTCTGGACAGTTTGACTTGGTTGGTCTAGGTGTTTATAAAATTGTAAGGTTGCTTCTGGTACATATAGAACATGCTTAGCTTAGTTTATGACCAGAGCAGTTTGTTTAAAATATCCTGCATTTTTGTTTTTATTATTATTAATAAATTATTTATATAACATTTTAATATAGCACTTTCTTTCGGGTTTATAAAAGTACAAAAATAATTAAAAGCATTTTATTGATGTGAACCTTTACTTGGTGGTTCATTACCTCGTCAACAACAAGTACCTAATGGGATTTACTCTGGTCCATTATTTACTAAAACTGGTTCAGTAATTATAAGTTATTTATCGTAATTGCTAAGAAGAGCATCGAATCATAAAGTTGTAACCAGGGCTTGTTATACGTAATACACCATGGACTACTAAAGAAACCGATAATATAAAAATATAAACCGATAAGTGAATATTTCTTGATTATTTTCCATCAACGCACTTTTACTTTTCGATTTCGAAAAAAAAATATCGAAATAAATTTGTTAATATATTATCTTTCGAAAAAAATAGGTCTGCTAAAGTTTTGAAGCTATGTGAAAATGGGAATAATCAATTATCTTTTTATTTTTCGTTTCATATTTGGGTAATTATAGCAAATCTATAAATATATTTTTTACTATTTTAGATATGGTATACTAATTTGAAATTAGTAGTTCCCGAGATATTTGATTCGGACAAATAAAAAAATCTGCTTAATGACTATTTTAAAACTGTTTAAATAAAATATATGTAAAACATTTGTAGCCTGAAACGGGTCAACTATCTCCTGTAACTACTACATCGTTACCTTGTCGAGGTGGGTAACCGTGGGTATCTCCTTTTATAGTGCAGTTATGAAACGGGCGATTGATTTGAGGATAAAACAGCTAGGATGTTAATATAGGCTGGTAATGCTCATACGTCTTTGTCGCCGCATTTCGTAACCGCATAAATGAGCCGGCATAGTGGGAGTGATCAATATTGTTAAACAACAATGTATTGATCGACCCTATTCATGGACTTTGTTGGTCTGATTACCATTACGTAGATACAACGTCACACACACGCTCAATAAACTATTTCATTTATTCCCTGACTTTGGTATTTAAATTGAAGAAAAGCCAATCCAGATTTTTCGGACGTTTTAATTAAACATTGCAAAGACAATTTGTAGATTGAATTTGTCTTTTTACTATTATGATGAAAGTTGCTAATATACAGGATGAATTTGAATTTATTTGCCAGAATATGTTATTGCAAGTGTTGTATTTTTGTAATCTACATGTTATTGTAAGTGTTGTGTTTTTTTTTAATAATCATTAATATATTTAATGAAATAGATTAAATTAATACTATACAAATATACGAGAACTATACGAACTAATTAATAAAATAAATAAAATATTAGGTACCCTACCAAGTGACGCCTCATACATTTTTTTTATTAGTTTAAATTTAAGCTATTGTTTTAGGTTAATTTATTATATACTATTATTATATTATATATATACTTATATATAATTTTATTATATATATATACCTACAAACTAAAATAATAATAATAATAATAATATGTAGGACAACTTACACATATTACTCTGGTCACAAACTAAGCTCTAAGCTTGTACTATGTGTACCAGAAACAACGATATAATACGATAAAATATCATCTATATTAGCCCGTGCGGCATAGTGCACAAGACACTGGCGGCATTTCACCTCTGAATAGTTAAATTAAACTTTCTGAGAGAAATTTATGAAATACTTATTTATTTAATTTAATAAAAATATTTGTGATCACATAACAAACAGATACACTGAAAAAAAAGACTTAAACTCGATTAAATAAACTACTTAGGTACCATTATTTTATTTTCCTAAATCAAATTATTCACTTATACAAAAGAAAGCAAAAAATTGCAGGAGATTAAAGAAGAAAAATCTAAATCCTTAGTGCCCTTTTCGCACTGAAAGTTATATTTATTAACTTTGCTAAAATTAAATTGAATCTTATGTTCTGCATCCTATGATACATTATCCTTTGGCAGTTAGTTTTGTAACAATGTCGAATGGTTCTTCATACACTTAGGTTCAGTAACGATCCATTATCTAGATTGAATTTGGACAGACTAGTCTACATTGTAGGTAGATACTTTAGTTCATTGAACTCTTAGTTTTTTTTTATCAGAATAGGTGCGGTGCTTCCGTTCTGGTGAATGACAGAGATAGGGCCACCCCCAGCTGAGAAGCTTAAACCCATACACTTTTTCTTAACTTAACTTAATTTCTGTGAAACCACCTCCGTTGTCTAGTGGTTGTGTCTTTGGTGTTGTATCTGGAGGTCGTGCTTCGATTCCCTCTTATGCCAAAACATTGTTATTTTATTTATTTTAAAAGCTTTATTGTAGACATTTAGTACAAATGCGGACTGAATACCGCTAGGCATTGTCTACCAGTCACACCTTTGGGACAAGTTAAGCATTAAAATAGGTGCAGTATATTTAATAAATAGATTATACAAAAATTATACATACATACTAATACTCACTACATATACATATATACCAATACTTACCCTAATAATATACATACATAATAATAAATTAGAAAATATTACAGCAACAGCACATTTTATTTATATTTATTTACCTACTTACGTTATTCTGTACGTTTGCCATGGTCTGGGTGTTAATAAATTAAAAACATTATTTTAGCTGATTTTTTAAATATTTTTTAAAGTAAGACTTTTACTATTTGTATTTCTTAATGATATAGTTCCTCAGTTATATTTATGTGAAGAACTGTAAAAATTTATTTTTATCATTCTATAATTACAAATTATAATTTTTTTCTTATGATTGATATATCGCCTTCTCATATTTTAATACAAATAAAAATATGAAAAGAAATACTATCTAAATTTAATTTTGTTTTTATAAAATAATAAATAATAATAAATTGTTTACATTATAAAAATATATACTTATTATACTGGGTATTTTTTTAACAATGATAATATTTTTTTGATACCTTTTAGAGCCCATTTTATATTATATGAACAAACGTCTATACTTAAAATTACTCCTACAAATACATAATAAGTCTTCGTATCTAACAAGTAAAACACAATTAGACAAGTTATAGGCTTTAATTCGTGAGTTTAGTATGAAAGTAAACGTGATTTGTAGATCTTTTTTGTACTTAAAGCTATTTATCTTTATGTGTTTGTATAGGTTTCGACAAAAAAAAAAAAATACGTGTTTTATTATTTTCATCTTAGAACACAATATAAAAATTATCACCGTGACAAAAAATATCCAGTATAAGAACTATAAATATTTAAAAAATCTAAGAAGTGCGAAATCTTGCCTGCGAAGGGTTCCGATTTTTTTTTATATAAGACAATTTAAACATATTGCTCTGGTCACAAACTAAGCTCAAGGCTTGTACTATGTGTACCTGAAACAACGATATAATACATAATATATTTCATCTTTTATAAGTTCTGTATTAGTCACTAACAGCTCTCACAGAAGAAACTTTTCGATTAATTTCTCCAACAAATCATCGGATCAAAGTGAAATCGTAGGTTTGTTTTACTAGTGATACTAATTTCATGCTTAATCAAAGTGAGGAGCAATGACCTAAACCCTTTAGCCCTTTCCTGAATATTAACCTGATTTAAGTAGGTACTTTAAATTGATCCGTACTGTATACTTTGTGTACTAAATTAATGCGCTTTATAATAGTGAAGCGAAGATGAATGGCGCCTTATTTATAAAAACTAAGGGACTTCTTGAATAACACTTTAGTTTTAATATGTTATGTCTCTTTTTTTGTTCTCGCGTAAAAGAGACTAAACAAATTTTAACTAAAGTGTATTTTAAGGAGTTAAGTTTTTTGAATAAGGCCATGAGTCCGCAGGAGACCATGACATACTTATTCGAATGGTGCAATTTAAATTTTCCAAAATCAGCTAGCATCTATGAGAAGTATTATTACTCGATGACATAAAAGAAGTATATAGAGAACAGATAGAGACAAATGGTACTTGGTAGTTTTTACTTACATTGTTAAGAACCTTACAAGAAGCTTTTTTGTTTTCTTTCTTCTGTGTATGATGTTTTTTTTTTACATACATACATACATACATATCTTCACGGGTGCCTTACGGCGCCCGAGACCGCCTAGACGGCCCCAGGGTACCCAGCGGAGGGGTTTTGTACCCAGCGGAGGGGTTTTATTCCCACCTCGTCGTAGCCGATGGTATGAGTCTACACCGAACAAGTGGCTAGCTCGTCGCGATGTTTTGAATAGACTCAATAACCCATCTATAAACAGTTTCACAAGTTGGTATAGTGAAACCGGGACCGACAGCTTAACGTGCTCTTCAAGGCACTATAGTGGTGTTGTCAAACAAATGTACATATTTTTTTTTAATTAAAAACTCATTGGTACACACCGGGATTCAAACCAGGGACCTTAGTGTTTTTAAGTCCAAAGTCTAACCAACTCGGCCAGCACGTATATACATTTTTTTTTTTTAGGTAAAACAATATTGTTTTTATGTAAAATATTTACAAAAAATACCGTTTAAAGTCAAATATATAAAATAGTAGGTAGTAAACATGAAATAAGCAAAAATATCTGGAATTTTAAATTCAGTTTATTCTATTTTAGATTCATTCAAAAATGGAACTGCATTTTAAATGAAAAATAAAAACTTGCAGGTAGCGCCACTGATTGATTGATGTTATGTGAAAACTGAAAACGTGAAATATTTTTATTTGGTTTTCTATTCGTGCGTTTTTACAATGCAGCCTACGAATTCGGGTAGCCTTTGTAGATATTTCAAATAAAATTTTTAGATGCAAATTTATACGAATATTTTCTCTTTATTTTTCGAAAACTGTTCTAATTAATGTGATACGACAAAAATTTCTTGTATCTTTCAAAATGTTAGTAGAGATACCTCCTACCTATAGAGCAAAATTGCACAAAATCGAATAGAAAATTCGCGTATATTACATAAGTAATTATATTCATCTCAAAATAAAAATAAATATCATGACGGGCGCCTACTTGGCTCCCGAGAACCGTCTAAACGGCCTCAACCCAGCGGAGGGATTAACTCGTCCTCATTTCGCCGATGGTATTCGGAGGCAACACCTAACAAGTAGCGAGCTTGTTGCGGTGTTTATGATGAAATAGCCTTGTTGTATAAAGCGGTCACCCATCCCAGACCGGCCTTGTTGTCATCTGCTTAACCTTGTTATCAGTTGCGCAGTAACATAATCACTAGGCTGGGGCCGCTTTTTTTTTATTCATCTCAAATGTATTTATTACTTCGGTAAAGGTACGAAACCTTTACCGAAGTAAAACAACGACTACCTATAGTTTTCTTTCTTTACAAATTATAGTAGATTGACTGAAAATAGTAAGAAATGGAACTAAACACGCTCGTTTAAACTTTAGCTTAAGAATAGGCCGTCTAGAGGGCCTCATGGTACCCACCTACATATTACAATAAAAAAAATGTACCAAAAAGTAGAACATTTATTTAGCGTAGAACCTGTACATCTTCAGTATAGGTAAGGTTATAATTGGAGGTGCCCGTGTGGCCCTAACGTAATAGCCTCAGGGCCAATTACGACCCATTTCATTCACAAAACGCTACAGATTAGCTTAACTGCTTTGGTTTATCTTGCAACCCCGAAACCGGTCGATTATACCGGTTATTTTTTTGTTAAAAAGTAACCTTTTCTTGGTTAAAATAGTTAATTGTGAGTCTAATAGATTGTTTCGGAGAAAGGATTTTTTAACTGTTTGCTACAGTTTATTTATTCTGTAAACAATAATACTCGACTAATCTTCATTGAGATTTTAATATAGAGTAGTAACTTAGGGGAAATACCTACCTCCTTAATAAACTATTATATTAAATCATATTAATTTATTGTATAAAATAAATTTAGATGCTATAATATAAAATGAAATATAATAATTACTTACACGATAAATAAAATAAATTATAGCAAAATTTTACATAATTTAAGTTATATATTTTTTTTATTTTTTTTAATGCGGACTTAAGGGCACTGCTTTCAATATAAAATGAAATATAATAATTACTTACACGATAAATAAAATAAATTATAGCAAAATTTTACATAATTTAAGTTATATATTTTTTATTTTTTTTTAATGCGGACTTAAGGGCACTGCTTTCAATATAAAATGAAATATAATAATTACTTACACGATAAATAAAATAAATTATAGCAAAATTTTACTTAATTTAAGTTATATATTTTTATTTTTTTTAAAATGCGGACTTAAGGGCACTGCTTTCGGTCTGGGTTCTCCAAAATGGGCTTTCGTACTAGTAATACCACAGAAGAAATAATAGTACCTACAAGTTCAACTCGGTTACTGTTTGTCGCAAACTTAAAATAACATTTTTGTCGGTCATTATATTTATTTATCTTTCTGTGTTCGGTTTTTTTATTGTTTTATTTCGGAATAATAAATTAAAAGTTTTTTTTTATATAATATTATAATACAAAATATTTATTACCCACAATAGAAAGATTTTTGCGTACAATTGCCAACATAAAAATAATAATTAAACTTCAACTAACAGCCAAGTTATAATATTGGAAGTACGTTTGTATGGACACAGAGCCCTTAATATCTTTCTCTACCAGTCAAAATATTATTATAAAATATTAAATATTAGCCTGAAAGAAGTGGCTTTTTAAGCACTAAACTGTACTTTTAAAGAACTTTCGCGCTTCGAAAGCTGTTATTTATACCTACGTGATTATCAAAAGTTTCCAGTGCAATTTACTCACTTCCTGGGCAGGTGAATTCTTTATCTATCCTTTCATCAGACATCTATGTCCGATTTAACTGGTTTCTTTACAGTTCGCTTGGTTTAATACTTGAGCGTTCATTTATTAGTTTATTTTGAAAGGTGAAAGTTGAAGGGTATTAAGTGTTAGGTAGTTGTTACTAGGTAACCTAATTTTAAAAGGTACTTAAAATATAATAATATGTATTAGGTAGTGCCGTTGTTTTCGGTGACCAGGGCAATATGTGTAAAAAAATCCTAATCTGCTTGCGACTTTATCTAGCCTATATATAATGTTAGTTTACTGAAGTACGACATGTCTATGTATTTACCTGATGGTAAGTAGATCTACATAGTTTGAGAATGGGGTCGATAAATTCATTGTTATTTAACAGCATTGGTAGAAAAATAAATAAATAAAAAACATTTGACCAAAACAAAATATAGTGTTTATTCTAGTAGTAAAAAAAGATGAGAATTAGAATTAGAATTGAGGTGCCATATTTTGATGATACAAATTTTCTAATAATTCTTATGCCAGTAGTTAGTAAAAATTGAGTTGTAAAAAAACCTCAAGTTTGTGAAAGTTAAAATAAAAAAGTGACATTGGATTTTTTTTATTTTTCAAATAGGAACCCATGGTAGAGCCTCTGTTATACAATTTGACATTAAAAAAATTATAATACGTCACATTAGCAAACCCACGATAGGTCGATAAAGCAAATAACACTTTTTTTTTTTTATTGGAGCACGACATGTGACTTTGTATCTACCTTATGGTAAGCAAACTTACAAAGTCCAAATGCTGTGCTCCAATAAAATAAAATAAAAAGCGCAACAGCCTCCGTAGACTAGTCTTTTTGGTTGCGTCTTTGACGTTGTATCCGGAGGTCGTGGGTTCGATTCCCACCCATGGCAACAAAATATTAGTACGCTTTTTCTGTACAGTTTGTCATGGTCTGGGTGTTTATAAAATATAATATGTATTATATCGTTGCTTCTGGTACGCATAGTACAAGCCTAGAGCTTAGTTTATGACCAGAGCAATATGTGTATATTGTACAACATATTATTAATATTAACTTCCAACTTCGGTTCTACAATAAAATATAGGACTTCACTGGTTATTACTCTATTTGTTACATTATTTATAAAAAGTTGTTTTTTTACCTTTCGTCCAACGATGAGTCAAGGCCACAGCCAGGATGTGGTAACCATTGATCACAGGAACACTTAAAGCCTCACAAATTGATATCCTTTATTGCACAACCAACTAAACTTGCCATCGACCACTCTATACCATTTTATTAAGGTTTATTTTACTTTAAAAAATAATACAAAACCTTACTGTCCAACGTTAAACTCTTTTCTTGATCAGCTATTATAATAAAGTAGATCTTAAAGCTTTAAGTCAAGGCTTATAATGCTATAAAGTAGGGTTATTGATCAATTTTTCACAGACACTTTTGTTACAGTAATTTGAATTGAACTCACTATTGGCTTTATTATGTGCAGTAACAGAACAAATGGTTTTATTCTGTGAGAATATTAATAAAAAACTGTAACATTATTAGGCTCTAGATAAAATACCTTAACGAATGTCTAACTAGGGGTAGTTAAAGTAAATTGTAAGATCAGCAACCTTTCTGCTGTACAAATGGAATTCTAAAGCATTATTAATTTCTGTGTTTCTGCTTTAAAATAATTATTGTGCTGTGGGTAATGCTATTGTGCTGTTGCTGTAATATGTGCTATTTTATTATTATATATGTATATTAATATAATTTATGATATGTATGTATATGTAGTGAGCATTAGTTACAAATATTATTCATACACATATGTATAATATTTGTATACTCTATTTCTTAAATGTATTTTACTGCATCTATTTTACCTAGTTACTGCTTAATTTGTCCCAAAGGTTTGACTGGTAGAGAATGCCTAGCGGCATAAAGTCATATTAATTTCTAATAAAGTTTTTAAATAAATAAATAATTATTATTATAGGGCTACATTAAAACAAGAAGGGAAGATACCGTACGTAATATCAGATAGAGAGCTGCACATATGATTGGCTGACTGATGAATAGTATGTTGGGCATAAAATATCAGCCTTAGTGTTTTGTCTTAATGACACTGCATTAGTAATCGCGAACTCCGCGTTCTCCATACATGAGCTTTCGCGCTTTCAGTAATACTCGATTAATTTTTGTTGCAGAATTAAAATAATATTTTTATCGGTCATTTTATTTATTGAACTTACTGTGTTAGGTTATTATTAATTTTTTTTTAATAAAAAAAAAAGTTTTAATACCTACCTTTTTACCTTTTTAATTATACAAAAATATTCTCTAATATCTCATTGCACTCATGTGATACTTACAATGAACGAAAATCACGGTTTTTTGGGCATAACTCTGAATCTTGACCGCCTTCGCGGGTTAAATTTGGCAGAAAGTATATTATAGGTCTAGGACTGGGGTCGGTAACCTTTTGAGTCGGAAGAACAGTACAATTTAATTTTCAAAGTTTTTAAAGGCCATTTTTTTTTCTTGCCAACAATAAATAGTACTCGCATAAATAAAGTTTTTTGATCAAAAAAACTAATTTAATTATTCATAAGAAAAAATCGTATATAAGTAAATATATGAATAAATAGATTTCACAACAAATTTAATAATATATACATGGCATTATTAGATAATTACTTATTTGTATATTATTTTTATATATTTGCTTATGGAGCTAAAGAGCCGCAGCTTCACATCCAAAGAGCCGCAGGTTGAGACCCCCTAGGATAATATTAATATCTACCGAAATATTTAACCATGAGACGGTTTGCGGATCAGACACAAGCTGACTGGTACGACCGGACCGACCGGGCAACACTAATAATGATATTTCATGCCTAGCAAACAGCTTGGTTACCAGCCAGTAAATCATATGGGCAGCTCTCTAACTATATGGAGAATGGACCCAGCCAACTATGTCTAACTGACGCACTTTTGTTAATTCGCAACCATTTATCTACAAGCTATTAGGTACCGAGTGCGCACGCCCTGCGCGCAGTTTTTGTTTTATTGTTTTGGTATTATATCTTTCTATTTTTATCGTTACAGTATTTCTAAACAACAAAATCGGTTATGTAGGTGTGAATGGCGTATAATTTAATAATCAAACGAACTTACCTGTAAGTGAAGTTCGATTGAAATTATACCTCGTAGTCTCTCCGAAGACGATGGAAGTTCACAATGTAGTATCGATTCGATGCTAGCGGCGTTACATAAGTTTTAAGTAAATTAAAAAGCAATAAAGGTTTTGGAACGCATCCTCCACTGTCGCTCTGCACTCCCGCGCATTGAAGTGTCATTCGTTTCGGATGCTGCTCCAGATTCTACAACGCTTATGGGGTAAAGAAAATGATTAAGGGAGGGTGGGTTCCATCGTCTTCGGAGAGACTACGAGGTATAATTTCAATCGAACTTCACTTACAGATAAGTTCGTACGAAAATAAGAATTGGGCAGTTACTAAACCACCAAGAACATGTTGAACTGGCCAGTCCAACCAGCCGTTCTTATTATTTTATGATTTAATTGATCAACTCCTCAAAACTGCTGACGTGGCAGCATGTCTGGTGCAATGGTCTGTAAATTTAGTAATGTTGATGCCATTATCTTCTACGATTTTTTTTCTTTTTTTTTTCTTTAGCTGATTGTACTGAGAGTTACAACATGTGAGGTTGTTCAATTTAATTAGTTTGTCTTACTTTCTTAAACTTTTTTGCTACATTTTTAATAATTGATTACACCTGAGCAGTACCTACATACAAGGCAGACGCCTATTTAGGCCCAGATGAGTTAAGTAATTTTTTAAATATTAATACTCCGATAAATTTTAATGTCATTAATTAATATTTATTAACCCCAAAATTAAGCCCTTTTATCCGGTAAGGCTAAAAAAAAAATTATAAAAAGATAAAAATAAAAGTTTTCTTAGAACATTTTTTAAGATTATTCAGGTCTGTATAACTATTTCTTTTTTTTTTTTTTTTAATTATCAACAAATATTGACAAATCCCACGCGAGGATATATTCATATTTTACCCCTAAATCATAGTTGGAAGAAACCCTTAATTATTTGATTTTATTGTAAACACCCACTTTGGGTCCTACATACAATGAAAAAACAGATCTGGTATTGATAATCTAGAATAGAGATATACCTTGGTTGGTATTTTTCTGGTAAATAAGTAATTATATTAATTATATTGCTTATTTCAGCATTATATTTCTTATTTATATACACCGCAATATATGGAAAATATTACTTTAAAATATTATCTGACAAAGACCTTTACCTAATATTAACTGCCTTGGCATTCAAACCCCTATTTATATATATTTATTCCTGGCTACCAACCAAGCTGACTAACAGGGATAGGTGCGGTTATCTGGAAATGCACAAGGTAAGAAATTTTGTATCCGGGAGAATTATTGACGGTGATAAAAACTCTATCACCAGGTTTCGTAAATAATGGATCCCAAGGTTGAGTCTACCAATATAGTACAAGAACTATTCTATTTGTACTGACTGTATCATTTCAAGGGTTAGGTAAAATCATATAATGGTTTTTTTTTTTTTTTTTTTTTTACCATTGGTAGTAATTCTTGAAATAACAGGTATATCTCTGGTTGTCTAAAATTTGTAATAATTTCTTGATATTATTATTATTCTTCTTCTTCTTTTTTTTTTTATTAGGTCATTAATAGGTAATGTTTTCTTTGGTATTAATGAATAATGCAAATAATGTAAATGTTATGGCTTTCACACCTTTGCCAAATATCCTTTGCTATTCTGTGTAGGAAGGGATTGAACCCCTAATCAATTGTGAAATGGCTGATGTATTGTTAATATGTAAAAGTGCCTTACACTTATTTTTAGCAAAGCAGTGCAAACCAAAACAGGTTGTATTAATGTTCTAGTGTTTTTATAAATAAGTAATCCGTGTTTATTGGTCCATGAGCCGGACGGCCCTATTTGTACCACAAGTTGCGCCCCAACCTAGCCTTGAAGCACATGTGTGTGTATCTCCATAAGGAATTTATATTTCCTTTTTGGGCATTATATATAAACGAGTATAAGTATGAGATACCTATTAAATAACAGCTATATTTATATATTTTATGCATTATATAGAGCCGTAATAAGAATCACTTATATAAGGCAGTCATCTAGACATTGAACAGCATTGAAAGCTTAGTCATTATTAGATTCAATAGTTTTGAAAAAATATATTATGCACACAAAGGAAAACCTTATAATTTATAAGAATAAAACAGAAAAAACTGTTAGTTTGTGAAATCTAAAAAGGATTCAAATTCTACCATGATATTTTTATGACATAAATTGGCATATTAGGATTAGTAGCCAAAAAACCCCATTACTGTTTATTAACTTACATACAGTAAGGTATCATCTAATTTAAAATGACTAGTATTCATATTATTATTGAAATCGGGGAGCAACAATAATTTGAATTTATTGGACAGGTTTTATGGCTCCTACATTATATAATGTTTAAATATATTGCAGGTTTAAATTTTTTAGAGTAGTCACGGTTCTGTCTGCCCTATGTATTCCTGTTAAAGCAAGGAGGGGCCCACCAGTTTAAAGTTGGTTGATTGAGGGGTCTCAGGGAGATTTAGTTTGGTTATTTGTCCACTTTTGGTTGGTAGTACACAGCTCCTGGCTGGATCTTTGAACAGTCCTAGCTGTTTTTATTATTTCTAAATTCTGTTCTATTTGATTTCCGTGAAGACATTCAAGTTTTTATTAGAGCAGATATCAAAAAACCTCTTAGAATATTGCACAGCAGTTTGACTGCCTCATGAAGACATTTAATAACTACATTGTAATTTATTAAATGAATATATATTATTTATTTTCTTTTGCAAGTGAAAATGTAGGACCTTAACTAGTTCTACTTTGCTGGTCTTATATTACTACTTTGTACAGGGGAATGTACAAAGGATGTCTGCTGGTCCGTTTTAGTTGGCCCCAGTACAGCAAATATTCTACATCTTTTTGGGTTAAAGTATGTGTATTCTCATGTATATGAGTTTCTAGTAAAGACTGTTAAGTTTTCACAGAACCTGCTTTGTAAAATTCTGATTGTATTGTAAAATATTTTTTGGTTCATTTAAAATTGAAAATGAATAAAAATTTAGTAGGTATTCTGAATTACACTACTAGGTTTATTATGAATCATTATCATTCAATACTCTTAACAGTATAGCAATGAGATTGTATTTTTCACAAATTCTGCTATATAAAATTCTGTATTGTAAAATATTATTTTACTTAATTGATCCTGAAGATGCAGGTATAAATTGTTTTTATCAATTACATACAATATTTTTTATGAATTTGTAGGTATTCTGAATTACACTACTAGGTTTATTATAAATCATTGTCATTCAATACTCTTCAAAGAGAATGTATTTTTCACAAATTCTGCTATATAAAATTATTTGTTGTAAAATATTCTTGGACTTAATTGATCCTGGAGATGCCTACATAGCATTACGGGTGCCTTACGGCGCCCGAGACCGCCTAGACGGCCCCAGGGTACCAAGCGGAGGGTTTTTTATTCCCAAATTCGTCATAGCCGATAGTATGAGTCTTACAGTACTAGACTCGTTACAGAAGTCATTCAATACTCTGATTCAGTATCGCAATGATATATAAAAATGAACTTTTAATGTAAAAATTATTCTTAACTCTTAACAGTGAAGCAATGGCGAAATATCTAACCTTATACATTCCCAAAGAATGTCCCAGGTTACAAAAGTCACTCAATACTCTCATTCAGTATCGCAATGATATATAAAAATAAACTTTTAATGTAAAAACCACTCTTAACTCTTAACAGTAAAGCAATGGCGAAATATCTAACCATATACATTCCCAAAGAATGTCCCAGGTTACAAAAATCATTCAATACTCTGATTTAGTATCGCAATGAAATAAAGTTGTTCTTTCTTTCTTTTCTTTCAATGATATATAACATTCTATGGCAATGGCGAGATATCAAACCATATACATTCCCAATGAGTGTCCCAGGTAACAATATGTATTTCTCAACAGCACAAAGTTGTTTACATTATTAGTTGAGCGTTATGTATTTTCGATAGGATTTTAATAAGACGAATAGAAACTCACCTTTGGTTTCATGATCGCTTTGAGCGAACCATTTCTTCACCTTTTTAAAGAGTTTCCTTAATTTTTTATTTTCTTTGAAATTTATTTGAAACTATTCTCATATTTTCTTTTTCCCATTTTTAATGCTGAAACACAACTTAAAATAACTAAATCAACTAGAAAAAAATAAAATATTTTTTGTAAGATGCGACGCCAACTTGACATAAGAAACGAATGACACTTCAATGCGCGGGAGTGCAGAGCGACAGTGGAGGATGCGTTCCAAAACCTTTATTGCTTTTTAATTTACTTAAAACTTATGTGACGCCGCTAGCATCGAATCGATACTACATTGTGAACTTCCATCGTCGAGGAGAGACTATGAGGTTATAATTGTATGGTCCCAATTTGATAATAATTATAAAGAGCATCTAATAAAGCTTCCTTTCAAGCAATATGTAAATTTTTAACTTTAATTTCAATTACTGGGATAATTATTTATTTCTGAAAACAAAGTTTACCTCCTTCTTCTCTATTTTCGTCTATTGTGCGGAATCCAAAGTACTTTTTTTTACGTATGAAAATACAATAGGAGCAGAAAAATGTGCTCCTATTGATTGTTCTGTGAAATCTATGTGTGATTTAATTTTATATATTATTATTTTGCAAATAAATTTATAGCCTTAGCTGTGCAAAAAGCAGGGGAACAATACCTTAACTAAATCCTCCTCCGCCTCTGTTGTATCCGGAGGTTCGATTCCCACCCATGGCAAAAAAAAAATATTGGTACGTTTTTCTGTACAGTTTGTCATGGCCTGGGTGCTTATAAAATATAACAGATATTATATCGTTGTTTCTGGTACACACAGTACAAGCCTAGGGCTTAGTTTGTGACCAGGGCAATATGGGTGTAATGTGCTTCATATTATTATTAAATTTGAAGTCCCCACTTTTCACATGGATGCGACACGCACCTCAGTAGCTCTACCACAAGTTTTTGCAAACAGTTTCTACTATAGTCGCTAGTAACTATAGATAGGGATCAACCAATAGGATCGCTTTATATTTCAAATAAAGCTCTCTTATTGATTGATTCCTATCTATAGTTACTAGAGATTATAGTAAAAACTGATTCCAAAAACTTAAATATAACAGTTACGGGAGTAGCAGTGGTTCCTCCTCGGCGACGAAATTCCCTCGGGTACCCAAGGGATCCAAGATTCTTTGGGCTCTTCTGCCACAAATAAATACTCCACAAGAAATCAATACACTTTTGATCAAAAACCTGGCTACTATACGCTTTAGTTATTCTCTGAAGGAGTACGGTACAAAAGGCTTGCTATCACATTAAACTTTCAGTAGGTGCCTACTGAAAGTTTACTCTGAGTGATTCTTCTACGAAATTCATGATTGAGACTACAGTTATTTTTTTATCGACATGACACGACAACAAAATGCATTTATTGATGTTGTTTTAACCATATAAAAAAATATATAATTTTCTACTGAGAAAAAAAAAATACCATACTAACACAATCTGACATTATAACAAGCACATACATAGTTAGCAGCTTCAACCGCAACTTTATCTCACTAGTATCTCAACTTCAAGAAGTGCCGAGCGACGGTTTCTCCGTGAGAAAGTAAGCGGTACCGTGGGAAACTATCCAGGCTCCACGCGAAACACCTTGTTAGCTAACTTACTTAGTACTACTTAGGTACTCCGCTAACTAATCTTGCTGTAACCACAAAATCTTATGTTACCAATTTGTTTATTACTTCCACCCGTTTCGTAATTTCTTTTAATTAATTTATCATGGCTTATGGCATTTCAATTGGATTTTTCTTTTTTTTTATATTAAATAAATTACAGAGATAACAAATGCAGCCAGAATTTTAATTTTTCGTAACCTGTTGGATGTATCAATTCTTGGACCTCTCCTCCATTCTGCTTACCATCAGTAAGCTTCGAGGTCATGAACAAAAAATATCTGGAATCAGTGTAAAGGTATGTTTTAAAAATCTAAACATAATATAAAATCGTAGAATTCCGTGTCTGTTTATTTTATTTATTTATTTAAACATTTTATTGCACAGTATACAAAAGTTATATACAAAGATGAACTTAATGCTTTAGGCATTATCTACCAGTTAATCTTCAAGATTTTGTTCGGTGCTTAATTTTAATAAACTTATATAAATTAGGGCATACATATTACTAAAAATTATAATAAATATTAATTGGTAAAGACCAATAAATTTTAATCAATAAAGATTTTATGCAAAAAAACTTGTTCACGTGAGAAAAAAATGAGACTAACTACCGGTTTGTTTGTTTGTTTCTGTGATTATCACTTAAAACCACTCATTGAATTCAAAATGAATTGCTATTGAAAGATAAAAAGCTTTATTGGGAGTAACATAGCGTTTATTTGATCAAAATCAACCTAAAGAATATAAAGTTTTTTTTTTAATTATTTTGTTAGAAAACTCATAGTATAGTGCCACGTGCCATATTGAGTATCGCGTGCCCAGTGATGGTTGTTGTGGGATTTTTTTTTTGTTTATAATAAACAACACCCATACAAAGTTGCGGGCACCAGCAGTAGTTTAAAACAAATTAATAAATTCATGTAATCAACAATAACTCACTGTATAACTTGGTCCTCCGAGCCGGATAAAGTTTTTATAAAACTGGACAAACGAGAGTTTAATCTCAACTCTCTCATAATATTACTTTAAAAATATAAAGTATTATTCAGACATTTAGTTCGCTTCTTCCAAATGAATGTCGGTTGTATTTGGAAGGTCTTTTAATGAGTTTTAATAAAATTTTAATAAGATATAAAAACATATCGTTATTACTCTAAAACATATATGGTTTTTGGTAAAGCAGAGAATTATAATGGGATCGCCTGTATTTTTTTACGCCTCGAGGGTTCTGTGAGTTCATATAAATCAGGCACTTTAGAAAATGTAGGTATATATGAGATTATTTATATATCAGACCGCCTAGACTGGCTCAGGGTACCCAGCGGAGGGGTTTTTAATCCCACCTCGTTGTAGCCGATGGGATGAGTCTACACCGAACAAGTGGCTAGCTCGTCGCGATGTTTTGAATAGACCCAATAACTCATATACGTAGTAACCGAGTTGGTTAGACCTTGGACTTATAAAAAACACTAAGGACCCTGGTCCGAATCCCGGTGTGTACCAATGAGTTTTTAATTAAAAAAATATGTACATTTGTTCGACAACATCACTATAGTGCCTCGGAGAGTACGTTAAGCTGTCGTCCCGGTTACACTATACCAACTTGTGAAACTGTTATAGATGGGTTATAGAGTTTATTCAAAACATCGCGACGAGCTAGCCACTTGATCGGTGTAGACTCATACCATCGGCGACGACGAGGTGGGATTAAAACCCCTCCGCTGGGTACCCTGGGGCCGTCTAGGCGGTCTCGGGCGCCGTAAGGCACCCGTGATATAGAGTGAATCTTAATATTGCGCTCTCTACTTTTATTATTATGCCATAATAATTGTAGCAATGTAATGGGTTTCTGATGACAAGCCACCGGACGACATTATCTGTGTCCACTCCTGGCCCAGCTCATCTGACTGCGTCCTCTTATTAGTATGTATACAAATAACACTTCGTGTATAAGTATGAGGGTATTAGGTACCTATTGAATTGGATACCTTTTCAATAAAGTTTATTTCTCTATACATATATGTATATATAAGAACTAGGCTATGCTTAAAATAAATTGATCCCTATAAATGACTCTATCGATTGGTGTCACAAAAGTTCTGCGGCCTATTTCAGAAAAGTGACAATTGTAATTTACTATGACATTTGTCATATTTATGAAATAGGCCCTTGGTGTTGTTTTTCCAGATTTCAGTCGGTTATATTTCAGAAGTGGCAAGTGTATTTTTGAATACAGTTTTACTTATTTTTGAAAATAAAGGAATGTTTCCTCAATATTCTTGTATTTTTCCTCCAAACACAGCCTTTTTTTCACACTGTACAGATTTTATATTCTATTAGTGCAATGCAATGCACTTTATATTAGATAGGTAAACATTTTACCGCAATTGAAACAAACAAAAACAACAGTAAACTAACTCACAAAATCCGTTCGAACAGAAACAAATATTTACAGCCAACCAAAAAGTAAATCTGCGTGTCCCTCAGCCTATCAATCATTCCAAGGCCTGAAAAAATAACCCCAAAAGTGTTTTTTGACTAAAATATGCGTTTTGTTTTGGTTTAGAGATTAACGATGACTGTCTAGAGATTTTGTGCCTTAGGGAGAGTAATATAGGTATAGAAGACAAAAAGGTAAAAACAATACAATTTTCACCCTCAAAGCCTTTTTAGGTAAAAAGTGTAAATTTCGTTGACCATACTGTTTTACGAACAGTAAATGGCAATTAACTATACCTCATTTTCTTATGCATACTTGTCAACTCAATAAGATCTATACCATTTCAAATGTCAAGTAAATAGGGCTAGTAGTTCTCGAAATACTGATAATATCTATTAATAAAAATACATCTAAGGACAGTGCCGTATTTAGGGTATGTGGGCCCCTAGGCTACATCTGTGGTTGGGGCCCCCATTTTACATATATAAAAAAATCTTATATTTTAAAATTTAACCGTACAAACGTTTATATTTCGTACAAAAAAAAAGTGGACTGCATTGCAAGCGTATCTTTCCTCTTACCTAAATTCCCGGGTTCTTCAAACGATGCGTGAATTTGCAACTTAAAAAGCCGACATAGCAGACTCCACCAGCAACGCATCTGTCGATTCTCATGTTGGTGGCGCCTATTCATGGACTGCATAATCTTCTTACCATCTCAGAGTTATGCAGTCACATGCCGTGATATAATAAAAAATATAAACGTGCTATTTTAATTTGATTTTCTATTTAAGTATTTAGGGTTAGGTACCCTAAATACTTATAAATTCAGTTTCCACCTTTTCATATACCAATTTTTTAAACACTGCCTTTTTGTAGTGTTTGTGGTGAAAAGTTATATAGCCTATGCTGAAATGCGGTGTTGTCTAAGGGCAAACTTTTATTGAAATTTATTGTATTTAATAATTTGGAATTTATATGTTTCTTAAAGGTAAAATATATTTTGCTTGTCTTGTTTCAGGTAATCTTTAGGGTATAAGATGCAAACCAAGAACATTAACATCAATCAGGAACAACAAAATCGGGACAACAACTATGATCTTCAGGTATGTTATTATTTTTATAAATTTTATTAAAAAAAAATATTAATGGCCTTATTCATAAAAACTTATTAACATTGCCTTGAAGAATATTTTAGTTATAGAAGGTTTTCTCTCTTTTACGCATAATCATTTTTGTTGCTAATAAAAAGAGACAAAACATTCCATAACTAAAGTGTTCTTCATGGACTCAATAAGTTTTTATGAATGCCGGTGTGAGTTTCTAATAAAGTAATTACGCAATTCTGTTTAACTACAAAACTTTATTAAAAATACTTTATGTTTATTTTTAGTATTTTTTGACACAAGATTTTATTTTCAGTTTTAATTTTGATTTCCATGAGATGACTGCTTATCATAGTTACCTTTGACAATCAAGATAATTATATATTATGTTATTATTTATATCACTGGGCTATTTTTGGACACCATGTATACAAAGCTCTTTTAAAGTTTACTATAACATTATATGTTATAACTTTTTATACAATACCCTCCTGTTGGTAATTAGTTATTTTTAAAGTTTTATTTTAATTTTGTCAATATTTGTGAAATATTTTATTATTTTATTGTAAATTATACCTATAAGTGGATATTTAAGGTAAGTCGGTACGAGGAAGTGAACCCAGCTCCTGAGATCAAGTAATAAGCTTAGTTTGGGAGCTGGCTGAATATTGTAAATTGTATTGTAATAGATTGTATTGTATTGTATTGAAAAAAAAAAGTTAAAAATTGTGAAGTTTTTAGTTGGTTTATTTGATGATCAAAACTAATATACCTACATATAAATAATTTATAATATATTATAAAAATATTATTTAAATGCCTGCTCCCTCTATGGAAAATAAAATAAAATTATAATACCAATTTCAGCTAGATAAAAGTACAACGGAAACGCCATCAAGCGTAAAGCTTTATAACTATTACCTTATCTGCAAACAAAAAAGTTTATTTGATGATCAAAACTAATATACCTACATATAAATAATTTATAATATATTATAAAAATATAATTTAAATGCCTGCTCCCTCTATGGAAAATAAAATAAAATTATAATACCAATTTCAGCTAGATAAAAGTACAACGGAAACGCCATCTAGCGTAAAGCTTTATAACTATTACCTTATCTGCAACTTGTAAGCCAAACATCATATTAGTTCTTTAGACGATACAGAGATGTCGCTTTCATTATTTAGACGTTTGGTTAGATATTGGCAGAATTTCAGAAGTACAACTAATAACAAACTTTGGTTTTAACAAACATTAAAATAAAAGTGTTTATTGTAAAGCTAGCTTTACATAAACACTTTTAATGTTATTAAAATAAATTCGCCGTTATATTAATTAATTTTTATACTTTGTTTCAGCTCTAACTGTCTCTGCTTAAATTAAAAACGGCTCTTTCAGATTTAATTGAGTTGTAATTTGTAATCAAAGTTAAAAAAAACTACATAATGATTCTATGATATTATGTAGGACGATATGATATGGAAGATATTTCTCACCGGTCACAAACAGTTACAATTACGAATGTGCAATTGGGCAATTGCCCAGGGCGCCCTTTGTTTTTATAACACACAAGTTTTTATAGGTACTACATTAAACGAAAAAGCCGCCTTTGTCCTATTTCAGGCCTTCAATCATCTTTGCGCCAATTTTATCCAAATTCGTAATGCCGTTTTCGCTTGATTAAGTAAAATCAAACTTTTACATTTATAATATTAGTGCGATGAAAAAAATAGTACTATGGCCGACTATGGCGGTCCTCGGTGGTCGGTGGGGGTGGATCAGTTATAAGTAGCCCGGGGCGAGACTGAACCTAAATACACCTCTGGCTACAAAACTAAGCTTGTTCTATGTGTAGGTACCAGAAACAACGACACTAACACATATTATATTTTATAAACACCCAGTCTCTAGTTATAAACACACAGTCTCTATTTATAAACACCCAGTCACTAGTTATAAACACCCAGTCTAGTTAACTGTACTTACAGTAAAATATAGGTACTAATATTGTTTTTCCATGTCAAAAGTCAAAATCATTTATTTCATGTAAATCTTTACAGATATTTATGAATAGTCAAAAAAAATAAAAAAGTTTAACAATAAGGTCTTAGAGTGCGTTTGGTTAGGCAGGTATTCATTAACAAAAGAACGACTAATATTAATTGAACTTAAACACGATGGAATGGAAATCTTAATATGAAAATTACTACCGAACCGAACACACACTACATAACCAACTAGTGTAAGACTAGGTGGTTAGCTGATTCCATTGAACTGTTAATCATTATCTGCCATACAAGAGAGCCACCAAGGCGACCAACTTCACCGATCATATCCATGCCTTAAATATTTATTGTAAGTAACCAATCACATGAGTGGGAATCGAACCAACTAGACCACAGAGGCCGTATTTTTTGTTTTATTGGCTATTCAACAATAAATGAGATTCTCTGAGAAAGGTCCCACGATTTTGTAGTGGTAATTGCTGACTACCCCTCTATTAGAATCACAGTCATGAAGATAAATATAGTTAGATAAATTATAAGCATTTATATTAATTATTCCGAGATGCTGAAAGCGTGGTAGCGGTTAAATCGCTCGTCAATATCAACATCACCGAAGTTTATAGGATAAATGAGTGACTAAGGGTCGCTTTCTTGATGAATAGTTTACGTTACTATAGTTAAAAATGGCTGGTGTTCTATGAGATTTTTGTCAAAACATATTTCAAATTCATATAGAAGACGCCATAACTGTCATTATTTAACAATTAGTTGAGATGACTATCCATCAAGAAACCGGACCTAAGGGCCGTTTTCTTGATGGATAGTTTACGTTTTATAGTTAAAAATGGCGGGTGTTCTATGAGATTTTTGTCAAAACATATTTCAAATTCATATAAAAGACGCCATAACTGTCATTATTTAACAATTAGTCGAGATGACTATCCATCAAGAAACCGGGCCTAATATGAACGAATATTTAACTTTTTCCATGTATTTTTTTTTTCACCAGATTTTATTTATTTCACATTGTTACGAAACGCTCAAAATTTCGATTACTTTTGAAAATCATCATGAGCTTTCGCACTTCGAATAATACTCGATTACTTATTAATATTTTTGTCGGTCATTGTATTTAATAATCTTTCTGTGATGGGTTTTATTTCGTACTTTTATCGAAATCAGAAAAAAACTTTTTTAATATAGTACAAAACTATGTATTACCCACAACAGAAATATTTTTGTATTATAATATATAACCCACAATATAAATATTTTAAAGTACAATTACCAACTGCATTCGTAATCGCGAAGTCTGCTAAAGATTTAAATTATATTCACAATTTGATTGATAAATTGGTAGACTACTGGGTACCCTGAGGCCAGGGTTCCCAAAATTAAATTTTCCCTCTAAATTTAAATGGGGTAATTAAGTGGATTGTGATTTATTTGGGGCCTTTTTTTTATCTTTTAAATTTATTTATACTAAATTTTACCCTAGCACAATTGGGTGGAAGTTGGTAATGGAATTAAATAGCGATCTATCGATTTAAAAAAAAGACTTCACGCAGAATGGTAAACACCCTACTTTTATAAGTGTATTAAAATTAAATTATATTTGAAATAGGCATTAAATAATTCATAAATAAAATATAAAATTAAAAATGTTCTTGCTGCGATTTTAGGGGTTTTTGACTTAGCTAAAAAATTTAAATTAATTAATTAAAATAAAATAAAAATAGGGGTTACACACCCTGAGGCAGCCTAGGCAGCCTCGGGCACCGTAAGGCACCCGTGATGGCACAAACATTTTCATTATTGTTTCAGAAAATGGAGCATATGGATCCGCAGGATATTTCGTCAGAAGAACTACTGCCTCATCGTCAAATCATTTTGACCCAAGTCACGGCCGATGCCATCAGTTCCGCGTATATAAGTCAGTATCAAGTTATTCAAATCTCTTGCATGTTTAATATTATTTTCCCATGCATTATTTTACAAGGAACCACTGAAGGTGACTGGAATCCATGTGCATGTATGTGGTGAGTTATGACTGTATGACTGTAGATGAGACAAGAGATGTATTTTTTTATTGGAGCACAGCATGTGACTTTGTATCTAAATAGTGTTAAGCAGAGCTACAAAGTCCATTAATTCTTAAACAGCATTGATCGCTCCCACTATGCCGGCTAAATGATGCGATTACGAAATGGGCGGCGACAAAGACGAATAACATTACGAGTCTATTTTAATATACTCGCTGCCTTATCGTCAATTCAACTACACATTTCGTAACCGCACCTTGAAAGGAGACTACCACCTTAACAAGAAATTGATGCAGTAATCTCCTGAAAACCCACAGACTAAAACCGGAAGATAACTAAGTCACTTGGCGGTTTTTGCATCTGTATGTGGTAACGAGACCGGTCGGCCGGCCTAACAAAGTTATAGAGGTCTTCCTCCCACCTAATAAATATTAATACGAATGTAGCGATAAAGCCTAATTTATATAAATGTTTGCAATATTATAATGCAATTATTACGCTTATGATGTTGATGTATATACTTACCCTGTGGCCCTATTCACTCCATAATCACTTTAAGCGTTGTCATATAATAAATTAATGTATGAAAAATTATTTATTGCATAAAAGCTTAATACCCGATTTCACCAACGATCACTAACTCTAAAGGAGCCCCTAAATAATAATTTTGACATATTTGCTATGAAACAACTGTCATTAATTGTCCCTTAACTTTGTTACGTGCTTCCTTAGAGTTGGTGAAATCGGGCATAATACTATTGTCAATACGCGAACTTAATGCCTCAGGCATTATCTACCAGCAAACCTATGGGAAATTGACCACCAGGCAGAGTAATAATGCAAACATTATAATACGAGGATATATAAATTAATAATTTTGATGGTTGTCTCGTTCGTTTTTCAACGTTTACTTGTCAAATGAGACTGGAACACTGTCTAAATTTAACTACATAAAGAAATATCACCAATACTCTTCTCGACATGTGTTTCATTATTCAATGAGGCTTCTTCAGTACCAAATATCCTATGATGGGTTGATTTTATATTACGAAACATTTAGGATTAAAGCGATTTTAATGAAACTAATGTCATGCAACCAGACACTAGTTTCATTAACATCGAATCTAATGTCGTGCACATACACTACTGTTTAACTGCATTGGCCGCTCACACACGACTAATTGATGTGGTTATGGAATGGGCGGCCTCCATATTTTCAAACTAGACCATACGTAGTTATAAGAAAACCTGCGCGATAACGTAACAGCAGGTCTACCATGAGTTTTTGTTAAACAATTATTCACTTATTGTACAGTTTAGACTGTAGGGTTCCATCACTTGGATTTATTGTTAAACAGAAAAAAAGTTAAAGGTTGTTTAACAATAATCATATTGGTGGATCCCTACAGTTTAAACTGCACAGTAAAAGCCCTAGTGTGAGTTTTCTAACTATAACTTTGCGTTTGAGTTAACTAAAATTTGTATGGGAAATAGTTCAGCGCTCCAAGCGGAAATTTTGAGAACTATAAATGCGGTCGTGTGATTGGTCAAAATGTTAACGCGGTAGTATAGTTAACGCGAAAGTAAACGTTAAAAAAACTCACAATAGGGCCACTGAACTCATAGTAAAACTACTGTTTCGATTCGATTGCGCAGATTTTCTTATAAATATTATCTTCATTTTATCTTGTTCCAAAATAGAAATATTGCTTTAATTAATATTCTAAATTTTTTTTCTACTAACAAGCGTGACTACTAAGAAAAAATTAAGCCACTTAAGTGAAAGAGATAGAATACTATTGTACGCCATTGTTGAAGGGAGTGAGTAAGGCATCAATATGTCTAGACAGGCGTCATACAATGTCGTACACCTGCCTGCGCGTGAGTCGAAATTCAAACAGACCAATTTTAATTTTACCTATCTAAACATGAACTTAACATATTATGATTTTAAATAAAGAACCTGATTAAATATTGTTCTATGGTTTAATGCTTTTTTAGTTTAAATTATGTGAATATTGTTCTAGCTAGATAAAATAGATTACAAAACGTATATTTTAGTATTTCCTAAGTAAATTTTGAATTATTATTAATATTCTGAAATTATTATTTTTTTAAATTGTAATTTGACAAATTAAATATATATTTATTAGCTTTTTCCCGCAACATTAATGAGTTAAAAAAAGTATAGTTTGTACCTTAAGTACACAAGTATCTATACATCGGTTCTCTCATGCCATAATATCAAAAATATATATCCTAATGTTACATTTATCTTCCTATTTTATTAAAACCAACAAATAGCCAAACAGACTTACTTACCCTCGCATTTATAATATTAATTGCTGAATATTATTTAATCTCTTTGTCGAAATCCGTTGAAGTGTTTTAACAAATATACCTATGCAATTCGTCTATTTCATCTTTGTCACCGGCCATTTTGTAACCGCATCGGATTTTACCGGCATAGTAAGCTAATGGTGTTAAGAAAACTATGTATTAATCGATCCTATTCATGGACCTTGTTTTAGTCTTGGACGCCATTAGACACCCGTGATACAAAACATTTATTTATAAATTGCCAACAATAAATAATTATTTTACCAAACTCGTTAGGTTTATTCTGTGGTCTTGGAGGTGCCAGGTTAGAGATACCTCAGTGGCAGGTACAATACACATTTGATTGGTCAAGCAACTGGTCTGACCTTAGAAGCCTCCGACGCACACGCAAGCTTTTGTTCGCAAACTGTATGGTACAAAATAAGAGTGTAGCGATTTCTTAAGTCTTATGATTTTTAAATTAATGTAGGAGTAAATATATATATATTTAATGATCAAACTTTAAAAAGCAATTTAGAAAGTATGTACCATGCGTGCATATTTTTTTCTATATATTTTTAACCGTATCAAACTTTTGTTAATAATTAAACAAGCCTTGTTCGTTGTTTGTACTTACAAAAAACCCGACAAGTGCAAAAATCCCCCGCGAAATGATCCGTTTTTTTTTCAAAAACCTCACACTTTTCGATTCCCATCATAATACTTACGAGTATTATTCATTCCATATTTGTGTTCCTTTTTCATCTGAGCCTATTCATATTTTTTTACTTACACCCTTTTGTATTTATGGGGGTCATCAAGATCTATAACCGTATGAAAAACGGACCAGTAGTTTTCTAAATATTTAATACGGACAGACAGACGGACAGACTTCAGAGTCCCATTATATTATATATTCTTTTATAATTTTGATGCAACTTTAAAAACACTTATCTTATTCAAAATGTCAAACAAATGAAATTAATCTCATAAGTAAATTCTAAATAATCAAAATAAATAAATACGAATTTGATTTATTGTAGCTCCTCTGAGATTTAGAAAGTGTCAAATAGCCATTTTTTCTGGAAACAAAATAGAGATACCTACTAACAATATTTAAAAAAAAACTGAAAACTATGGAAGCAATTTTGTTGGACTAAAAAATAAAGTAATAAAACGCTAATGCTTATGTTAACTCTAATAAAATTTATACCATACTGACCGAGGTAATATTGAAGGAATTTTAAAATAACCCACTTTGCGTGTGTCTTAAATCCTACAATTTTATTATTAAAATAGGCTTGCCGTATTCCACTTGAAACTCGTATTATCCTATACGCACGAGTAATATAATAAAGCAGAATATTTTATTAGTTATTTATTTATATATATATATATATATATATATATGAGCCAACAACTATATCAGGATCTATATATATATATATATATATATGCGTCCAGGACAGGAAAACGACTTATAGCGTCCATCACTTCTACTGGTTAAATCGCCAATGTTACAGCGAATACTTACTTCTATATATCACGTCTAAATCAAAATCAACAAAGATTTTTAATATGATCATAACTGTGAATATTCAAACTTCTTCAAATTTCATACATCCTAGTGTCCTTATTGCGCCACGTACATTTTCACGTCCGGAGTATATTTTTTGTATATTTTTGACTACATTAGTAGACTTCTTGCGCAATTATAAACTTAGGTTATTGTTGTGTCCTTAATATATACCTTATCTCAAAACTACATTCTGATATTAATTTGACATCCTAGGAGAGAAATATTCCAGTCGAAAAAAAACAACAATTAATGCCTACCATAGTTTACGTAGTTAATTAATATTATTAACCCTCGGATCTGCGCCTATCCCCAGTTTCTAGAACGTTGATCAAATCATTCGATAATTAAAATTACGTTACACAAGGCATGATTGGTGAAAAAAAAAAATACTGTGTCACTGAGGATTCAAGAAACCCTTACGAAAAATATCATTGCTTTTTACCTATATTTATATACATAAACTTTTTATCATCAATTTTCAATTATAAAAACCAGGTGACTTTTAATGGTCTTACTTTGGGCTAATATGATGTTCGCCTGATCAAAAGGAACAACTTTCCCCAAGAAACCATATGTCGGAAATGAGAAAATTTTTTGGCTTCCCCATACGAATTGGCTATTTTAATACTATATAAAATTTTTAAAGATAAAAATGCAATGAAAAAATTCCTGGTGGCGGGACTCGAACCCACGAACCTCGCTATCGCGACAAGGCGCTCAACCGCTGAGCCAACCAGGTTCCAGTCAGCCCTCACGAATTTTGTCATTGCTTGTTATCTACTTATACACAGACGCCCTCTATTAGCTTTCTTCTAATAACTCTTATACGAGTGAAGTCAGAAGTCCTAGTTTCTAATACTAGATGGCAGAGGAGTCTGTTCTTTGTTTTTACTTTTTTCAGTATTTTATATTTATACATTTTTATTAATTCCTTTATAGGATAATCTTATATAAAATTTTTAAAGATAAAAATGCAATGAAAAAATTCCTGGTGGCGGGACTCGAACCCACGAACCTCGCTATCGCGGCAAGGCGCTCAACCGCTGAGCCAACCAGGTTCCAGTCAGCCCTCACGAATTTTGTCATTGCTTGTTATCTACTTATACACAGACGCCCTCTATTAGCTTTCTTCTAATAACTCTTATACGAGTGAAGTCAGAAGTCCTAGTTTCTAATACTAGATGGCAGAGGAGTCTGTTTTTTGTTTTTACTTTTTTCAGTATTTTATATTTATACATTTTTATTAATTCCTTTATAGGATAATCTTATATAAAATTTTTGAAGATAAAAATGCAATGAAAAAATTCCTGGTGGCGGGACTCGAACCCACGAACCTCGCTATCGCGGCAAGGCGCTCAACCGCTGAGTCAACCAGGTTCCAGTCAGCCCTCACGAATTTTGTCATTGCTTGTTATCTACTTATACACAGACGCCCTCTATTAGCTTTCTTCTAGCAGAGGAGTCTGTTTTTAAAAACAGACTCCTCTGCCATCTAGTATTAGAAACTAGGACTTCTGACTTCACTCGTATAAGAGTTATTAGAAGAAAGCTAATAGAGGGCGTCTGTGTATAAGTAGATAACAAGCAATGACAAAATTCGTGAGGGCTGACTGGAACCTGGTTGACTCAGCGGTTGAGCGCCTTGCCGCGATAGCGAGGTTCGTGGGTTCGAGTCCCGCCACCAGGAATTTTTTCATTGCATTTTTATCTTCAAAAATTTTATATAAGATTATCCTATAAAGGAATTAATAAAAATGTATAACTATTTTAATACTACCAATTTGTATGGAGAAGCAAATATTTTTTGTCATTTTAGAGATATGGTTTCTTGTGGAAAGTTGTTCCTCTTCATCAGGCGAACATCATATTAGCCCAAAGTAAGACCATTCTTAGTCATCTTGTATATCCCAAATGCGGAATAAATAAATAAAAAATATTTAAATTTATTAAACATACTTTTTATTTTTATTTACCTACACAACTCTTTATTTACCTATTACAAAAGGGCGGACTTAATTAACAGATTAATTTTTACCTACTGTAGCCTTACTGTATTTTTACTGTCACTACGATCAATTACGAACTATTAGATATCATCACCAATAGAGCGCTTTATTTTTGTAAATAGTAAAAATAAATCTGTCCCATTGGTGGAATTCTAACTGTACACCATCCCCATTTTTATAAACATTACAAAAAAACCTGACCTATTGGTGGGATCCTAACTGTAGAAAATCTCACCAGCGATCCTTAACATTTAGGATCCTACCAATAGGACAGATTTATTTCTACTGTGGTTAAGAAGACTGGTTTATTTGAGTTCGGAATCTACTACGGAATGCGCATTGAAGGCAAGGTAAGTAACGAACAGTAGATCTCTTTTCTGTATCAGAGACAATGTTCTTAGCTATTAATGGATTCTCCGTGCGGGTACCGGGTTCATCGCGTGGTTGGTAGGCAGGGGAATGAACTCCAATGTTCCCGGACTTGAGACCGCGAAGTAGGGTTGAAGGCCTTTTTAACTCTCGCCTGCACTGTGTTTACTACCCTCTCCTCTCAACCAAATACTTCACGATTCTGTTAGCGACATCTTGGAAACACGTTCCATAAAAGCTTCGACGGCCGTCCTTGGAAACCGTTTCTAGTAATTTCATTTGGGAGATCAAAAATTGGTTAGACTTGATGGTGTGGTCCTTAGGAATGTTTGTTTTCCACGGAACGGTTCTACAAGTATTACTTTCTTTAAGCAGCGAGAGTATACCAGTATGTCTGAACTATAGGCTAAAACTGCTAGTCCGTCTGGAATTTTGTAATGTATTATGAAAGTAGGTATCCATGAATATTTTCCAGTCTGATGCTCTGTCCTTGAGCTGTCCCTCCTTTACAAAAGTAGTTAGTCTTTCATACTGAGACTTACAGCTTGGCGAATAATTTTTTGAACTTTATCAATACAAAAAAAAACAACGTAAATATATATATTTTTTAATATTTATTACAAAAAATAATGACACAATTCAATAATTCAAAACCTAAGTTTGTGGGAAATGCAATTACAATTTGCTCTAAATATTACATAACTAAGAATATTATTTTCCAATTTATTTTTCAAAAAGTGACTTTGGAAGACTTACAGCTTAGCGAATAATTTTATTAATACAAAAAGAAACCACGTAAATATATTTAAAAATAAAATATTACAAAAATTAATGTCACAATTCAATGACTTAAAACCTAAGTTTGCGGGAAATGCAATTGCAATTTTTACCCTTCCTTTTAGGATGCGGTTAGTTTCGTAACCGCATCCTAAAAGGAGACTATCACCTCCTCGACAAGAAATCGATGCTATAGTCTCCTGCCGGTAGACCCACAAACTGATACCGAAACATGACTGGATCACTAGACGGTTTTTGCATCTGTTTGGGCGGTGGTAACAAAATCAGTCGGTAGGCCTAACAAAGCATAAATACCTAAATACTAAATATATAAAATTATATCGAAATCGTTAATCATAAAAACTTTATTGTGCGTTTAAGTTAAAATATTGTTTTGTTTCTTTCTTCCCAATAAAAAAAAATATTTGACAGAAAACAGATAAAACACCATTTTAAGTAAAACGCTTAATAAAGATAAAAAATTGAGGTAACTTTCCGATTTTTTTCTAACAAGGAAACTTTATGCTATTACGTTTCTTAAAAGCCAGTCACTTCTAAATATTTTGTATTATTAAATATATTTCTAAGCTTTGAGGTAATCTCATAATGAGAGATCTAGATACCTATACGTGGTGGCCGAGTTTGTTAGACCTTATACGTAAAAACACTACAGTTTTTAGGTTCCCGGTGTGTACCAATGACTTTTTAATTTAAAAGTTATGTATATTGGTTTAACAACACCACTATATTGCCTCGGAGAACACGTTAAGCTGTCGGTCCCAGTTTCACTATACCAACTTATGAAATTATTTATAGACGACGAGCTGACCACTTGACCATCGGTTACAAGGCGGGAACAAAACCTCACCGCAAGGTACCCTGACGCCGTCTAGGCGGTCTCGGGCGCCGTAGGCACCCGTGATGATACATAGATTGGTGGTTTGCCCCCTCTTGAAATAAGTATCGTTATTATTAATTAATAAAGTACCGTTCGTTAGGTAGTAATACTTTCTTATATACTATAGATACCTACCTACGCGCACTCTATGGATTTAATTATTTATTTAGTTAATTTGTTTCCATTAAAGTGGCAACTAACCTTCCCTTTCACCGTTTTATCACACTCGTAGCATAACACGTGTGTACTTTGCATACAAGCTTGTAAATTAAATATAAAGTGTAGCAGTTTTCTAATATGTACAAGTTGATTAATATTAATAAAATAGGTACCAGAAAAGAAATAGGTAAGTACTTACTTTTATTTAATGCCAAATTAAGTATCCGTCGACTTCTTATATTTCTTTCCATCATGAAGGTAAGTCTTAATTCTTGATAAACTTCAAAACCGTATAAAGCGCACTTATGCGTCCGTGCGGTCGCGATTTCAACGAGAAGTAATTATAAGAAAACAATATTTTAAAATTATTAAGCAACACTAAGCGGCAACGTCGCATGCTCAGTGTACTCTTCGCAAAATGAAGAACGGCAACCCCGCACAAAATCGTCGTGGATGTAAGATTATCGGTGAAATGGGAAACAATATACATTGAAATAATATACAAAACTGCAGCGCCACGCGTGACGAATCGACGCATTAAATTATACTAATCCAGACGATCTAGAGGTAAAATTACTTCCACGCTATTTTTTTACTATAGGCACGAAGTACCTATAGGCATCGATTGGTACTGATTTCAAGTGGAAATAATCTTGCGTCCGATATGCGGACGCAAGATGTCAGTGGACGCAATATTACTATAGAGATTTTTGGCGCAGGACGTAAGAACTCTACCAGTTTATAAATATATATATATATATATATATATATATATATATACATCCCGATACATTTTTGGCGTCCTTTCCAACTCCATTATTATGACGTCCACCATTTCTAGTGGATTTATTTTGATTTTGTTAATGAATATTGGCGTATATTTAGAGTACTAATTCAGTGGTATTAATATTATTTCGAAATATTGTGTTTTTTATTATATACATTTTTATCCAACATACATACAATTTTAAAGCCTTTTAAACCCCATTTCATTTCATGGTCATTTTGGCTTCCTCGTATATTACATGTATATTTGAATATATTTTTACATTTTAGTGGCGTCTATCATAAAATCAGTTTAAGCGAGGTCCCATGTATATTGTTTATTCGCCAAATATTTTAAACACATTCACATTAGAGCTCCATTTAGTTTGAATACAATTTGAATTCACTGAATATTATAGCAGGTATATTTTGTGTTTGGGCGTCTAGCTAGACGCATAAAATATAAAAATATCAGTTCTATTCCGATAGACCTATAGTTTTATTTGGTTGGCTTTAATAATGCCGCATCATCTTGAATAAACAAATTCTTCATATTTGATTATATATGGGTATTGGAATTTAAACTCTATATTCAAGGGAATAAAACTGATATTTCCATATGGGGGTAAATTACAAGCTATGATCGTCTTTCGCGACAAGAAATTCAATTTTACTAAAATCTTGTTGCCGAAGACGATCATAGTTCGTAATTTACCCCCTGGTAAGTCGAGCTACTGACATACGCGAGTAATGCCACAGAAGAAATAATATTTAATGCGAACATCAGTCTATTGTTAATTCAGCAATTCGACAAGTGTGGGAGTTGGTAAAATTTTGATAATAGTTTATATTGCATATAAACTTCCATAAGGTGAGTAATAAAAATAAAGAAAAAATAATCATTTATTAAAATCAATTTAATATAATGCAAAACAGTCACACAATACTAGGACACTTAATAAATTTATTTATTTATTTAATAGAAAAATTGTACATTACAGAATTATCTAACTAATACAATTCTTTAAATTATAATGGCTCCAAGTACCTCAGGACAACTCTTTTCGTCTCAGTCTCAGATGAAGCAAATATATCAAACTCCTTACAGTTCTGTACGATTTTATTCATAAAACTGATTGCGCGGGGAATTGGTGCACTTTGTAAGAGATGTGTGCGAGCCCTTACCTCAGCAAACAGTGTAATGCCACGCGCGCGCAGGTACCTATCTGGTACAAACAGATAATTGTTGTAATATAGTAGGTATGTAACTTTTTCCCCTTAATATATCTAAAATATATAACACTAAAGCCTTATTACGACGAACTGCTAACGAATTAAAGTTGAGCATACCCAATCGAAACAAAGTAGGATACATAAATGGATAGTACCCATAAGTCTTATTATACAAACATCTTAAGAACATTTTCTGCGCCTTTTCTACCATGAGGGTGTATGTGTACCTACCCTCGGATTCCATAAAATAGAGTTGAACTCCAATATGCTCCGGACATTTGAGTTGTACAACACTACCAGGGTTCCAGGATCAGAAAAGTCTCGTGTTTGCCTCATTACCCATCCTAAGTTCTTTCTAGCTCTTGCACACATTTTGATTATATGAGTGTGGGATAATAGATCACTGCTGAACGAGATCCCGGACCGTATCCAAAATGCGCGTAAGCTGGGCTTTCTCAAGCGTATAAGGGTATCTGATACGACTTTGGGATCGAGAAAAAGTCATAATTGAACATTTTTCTATGTTCAGATCAAGACAGTTCTCGATACTCCATTGGTATATGATATACCAATGGAGTATCGAGAACTGTCTGTCGATATACCGTATATCTGATGTATACACTGCTGGAACCGCTCACAATCCTGCTGAGTTTGTACGGATGTTGCCAGCTTTACATCATCGGCAAAAAGAACGACGAGACATTCCTTGGGTATCACCTGCACAATATCATTAATGAAAATAAGGAACTCCAATATCTAAGTAGGTACATTATGTAAAAAAATATTCAATAATAAAAAGTAAAATAAAAAACTATCCAGTATAATTAAACAAAAAAATACTTTAAAAAGTATCACAATAAAAAACAACAAGAAACTTTGTCGGTAATGAATGAAATATGTAGGAAGAAAGGATTACAAATAAATATACAGAAGGCTAAATTAATGGTATCTATACTTACTAATATTATAAAGCTGAAGAGTTTGTTTGTTTGTTTGAACGCGCTAATCTCAGGAACTACTGATTCGAATTGAAAAAATATTTTCGTGTTGGATAATCCATTTATCGAGAAAGGCTATAGGCTATATAACATCACGCTACGACTAATAGGAGCGGAGTAACAAAGAAAAATGTTGCAAAAACGGGGAAAAATTATTCCTTTTAAGAGCGTACGCTGCGTAAACGGTTAAATTTAAACGCGCAGACAAAGTTGCGCGGGTCAGCTAGTTTGAAATATGCGAGAATGCAAGTGAATGTAAAATTTATGTGGAATGAATGTTGAACAAATGAGTTTTTATATCTGGGAAGTATTGTACAAGACACAGTAAGATAGAGATGTATGGATGGAGATAGTGAATGCGAGAAATAAGGTAAATGGTCCATTTAATGATCATATGCGCAATAGCATTATTTCCCTAACAGCCAGGAAAATTGTGCAAAATAGTTTTCTGCTCCCGAGACTTAAGTATGGATGTGAAACATGCAATGAAAGTTGTGTATTGAGAGAAAGAAGTAGAACGGTTGTTGATGTTGTATCAAATATTGAAAATAAATTAAATGTCATGGTGGTTCGGTCATGTTGAACGTATAGACGCTGAATGAAGAACTAAACAAATATAAAATGTTAAAATACAGAATAATAGTTAATATAAGCGGTAAATAAATTTTAGTCCACAAAAATATTCATAAAACCAACTAACTTGCCTTCTTAATTAGAACTAACATACTGTTTACAATTAATTACCTTTAAGCATCATACATACATACTATCATTTTAATTAATTCAAAAACAGTTTATAAGTTTTAATTAAGAAGGCAAGTTCCTGCGATGATCACTGCAGTAGAACTGACTGCTTAAATTATTGGTATAATTTTACTTTATGACATTGGAAGATTTATTAAGTAATTATTTTGACTTTATTATACCTATTGATACATCTTTTAGAATGAAGTCGGAAGATTTATTAAGTAATTATTTTGACTTTATTATACCTATTGATACATCTTTTAGAATGAAATCGGAAGATTTATTAAGTAATTATTTTGACTTTATTATACCTATTGATACATCTTTTAGAATGAAGTCGAATAATCAATAAATATTCTAATGTCATATTGTAAATATTTACCAAATTAATAAATCATTGTTGTGCTGTGTGAAGCCAATTAGTATTTCAGTTATTTAAATTGGATAGGTAAGTATTTTTTATATTCATACAGCCACACTAAAACATTAAAAAAACAAATATTTTACATTTTAATATTAGTTTAGATAGTTCACCCTAAGGGCCGGCCGGTTGCATCCAAATGTATGTTAACGTAATGTAACGATTAAAATAAAAAATGGCGTCGAATGTACCAGCTGTCATTCGAACTGCACAATAAAATTGGTACATTCGTCGCCATTTTTTAATTTAATCATTACATTAACAAAGATTTCGTTTTGATGCGACATAGGCTAAGCCTTTAAATCGTATTACTACTTACGAATGCAAGTAAAGAAATTATAATTCTACCCAGGTACCTACCTATCTATGCAAGCGTTCGATTAAGTTATTACTTTGGCTTAAAATCCCACCAAATGTTTGTTTGGCACATTATTTCATAATAAAATTAAACAGGCCACGGGCGAAGCCATGATTTAGTATAAAAATAAAGTCATCGTCAATATCACCTATTATATCTAAACAATCATATCGACACCAATATTTTTTTTCGGGGAGGGGTTTCAAACTCCAACACCACCCCTGCCTACTCCCACGACAAATTTATTCTCATTTGATACATTCCACAATAAAAATTATACGCAGTTGTTTTATCCAATTTGCTTAGCCGGCAAACAAAAATAAAATTTAATTATACAAAAAAAAAAATCACCCTAACTATTATTGATAAATTACTAAATTAAAATCGATGGAATTACTTTTTGAGATTAGAATGATCATACACAAAGTTGTTGGTAGAGAAAGAAAAAAATAAAATCTAGCCATAATCACGCGAGATACCCCACGACAACCCGAGCAGTGGCCAAGTTCGTTGACCGCGGGCAGAGATACGGCGAGTAGTGAGACTAGTTATTTGTCCAACGAGTGAGAGTGGGATGTAAGATGTAATGGTGTGATCTTTACTTCGGTCTTTTATGAGCTCGAGCACTGCTCGGGTGCCCGAGCTCGTAAAAGACCGAAGACCCGACTCGATGCGACGAGCACTCAGCAGTAAGACTGGTTATTTTTTTATTAAAGTAGGTAAGATTGGGATGCAAAATTTATTGTTTGGTGTGATAACTGTGGTGTTTAGGGTTTCCACTATAATGTGTATTAATATAATGTGTGTCTAATGTTCGCCTAGGTCGCCCTCTTATAAATATCATAATAAGTATCATTATTCATAACTCACCCCTTTCAATCCTATTCACTACATCCATTAGTCACGACAATATAAAAAAAAAATATAAAATTATAAGATCGTCTTTTAAGTAGGTGTAATTTCAACTATTATGGTTGATTTACAAGTACCTATTTGATAAAATATGAAATGTAACACAATGATATTAATTTGCAGGCAAGGAAATACATAAATTATAAAGTTACTTACCTTTCTTCAAAACGAGATTCAGTATTCGTTGGCTTCGAGCACTCGTTGTAAATTCAATACGTTATGGACGTCCGAACGCCACGAATACGTCTGCACGAAATGACGGACAATACAAGGCCATCGGCCGGAAGCCATTAGATGCCAGGATTAAATTGCAATATACTTTGCGGATGATATACACAGAGCAGCGCCTCTGGCGGTACTTCGCCGAACTTTTGATACCCAAAATCAGTTAAAACCGAGTAAATTTTGCTTCCACCTTATTTTTGACAGGGGGCAGGACTGAGGTGTGGGGGCACGTTCCCGGTCTTAGGCTATTTGACGTCCGTATACGGACGTCAAATATCGGTGGATGCCAGATTAAATGCAAATTTAAAGCATGTCGGACGCCAAATGTATAGCGAGATGTATATATATATATATATATATATATATATATATATATATATATATATATATATATATATCTTCACGGTTGCTTTACGGCGCCCGAGACCGCCTAGACGGCCCCAGGGTACCCAGCGGAGGGGTTTTAATCCCACCTCATCGTAGCCGATGGTATGAGTCTACACCGAACAAGTGGCTAGCTCGTCGCGATGTTTTGAATAGACTCAATAACCCATCTCTAAACAGTTTCACAAGTTGGTATAGTGAAACCGGGACCGACAGCTTAACGTGCTATCCGAGGCACTATAGTGGTGTTGTCAAACAAATGTACATAAATTTTTTAATTAAAAACTCATTGGTACACACCGGGATTCGAACCAGGGACCTTAGTGTTTTTAAGTCCAATGTCTAACCAACTCAGCCACCACGTATATATATTTATTTATTATTATTTATCTTCACCCCATGTCCCTTACGAGGTAGGCGGAGAAAACCGAGCCTCATTTGTCTTTATATACATACATACTTTTCTCCACAGTCATAACATAACTCTTGTCATACATGCGTGCCGATTTCGGACTCTGTTACAGGGCGGTCCAAATTGCGTTTCACGTTGAATACGTATTCTGTATATGCTTTAAACACCGGTTCAAAATGCTTTTATATTCGAATATATTTTTATCATGATACGTATGCCTTGGTGTTAATTTTATAAGCTAGATGAGTCATTTTGGTAAAGAAATAAGAACGGACCCTATGCGTTGAATTTATTTTTAAATTCTTAAACACTTTAAACGTTGGCTGTTAGGTACAAGCTCGATTTATATCCGAATTACATTTCCCCATTTTTCTCACCTAGAGAAAGAGCTTTTTAGTATTTTTTATTAAAAAAAAATATAGCACACACAGAGTACAAGTAAAGCCGCTAGACATTCTCTACCAGTAAAAAAATATGACAATTTTTTTTTTTTTTTTTTTACAAATTACACATATTGCTCTGGTCACAAACTAAGCTCTAGGCTTGTACTATGTGTACCAGAAGCAACGATATAATACATATTATATTTTATAAATACCCAGACCATGACAAACTGTACAGAAAAAAAAACGTACTAATATTTTTTGCCATGGGTGTGAATCGAACCCACGACCTCCGGATACAACGCCAAAGGCGCAACCACTAGTCTACGGAGGCTGTCAAATTATAATCAATAAGTAAGTAAATAGGTGATAGTTACTTACTATCACCTATTTACTATATAGGTAGTAAGTAGTACTATAAAATATAAAGGCAAACGAAGCTTCCGGAATACTGCTTACTCTGTCTGCATCCTCACCCGATGTCAGCCTCGCTTTTGTTATATCCTAGCCTGATAGAGGTTCTCTCCCAGGAAAAATATTAATTTCTTAACTCACCTGGCTTGTCGTAGAAATATATTATAAATACTTTGACCTCCGCACTTATTTTTATTGAGGGAAGATCTCTATAACTTCGCTAGGCCGACCGATCGTTAACGTTACCACCGCCCATATAGATATACATAAACCGTCAAGTGACCTAGTTATGTTACGGTTTTAGTCTGTGTATTCACTGGTTTTCAGGAGCCAGGTCGAAGTCCTTTCAGGGTGTGGTTACAAAAAAGGCATTTGATGTTATCAATAATTCAAATTTGTCTTTGCCCAGTTCGTAACCACATCATTTTGCCGGCCCCATTTATGGCCTTTATAGGTCTGCTTACCATCAGGCAGAAACCTTTGCTACCATTTACATTTACATAGTATGGCTCGATATTATTCAGTATTTCTTATAGGACTAAGGTAAACGTCTAGATGTGAATTAGACTGCAAGTCATCAGTTTTATAACGCAGTGGGCGACAAAGTATCTGCTTCAACTTTATTGTTTACTGCCATACATAGAGCATGCATTTATATTGATTGCGATATTATTCAAACATAATATAGGTGGTGCAGTAAGTTAGACCATAGACTTTAAAATATTTAGGTCACTGGTTCAATTCAAACCTACGAAATGAGCAGTTGATATGATAACATTAAAATACTACTAGGTGGTAGTCTCCTTTCAGGGTACAGTTACAAAATGGGTCGTGGATTTGACTATACCATCTGTGACCTATTAAATCAGACTATTTTTTTTTTAATTTAACATAATAACAAGAACAATAAATATACGTGTTTCTGGATGTTTTATTATTTACAAAGAAAATTACTAAAATAGGGAGTGTTGCCTTGAGGCAACACGGGTCGAAATTTATAATACGGCAGCACATGTTGCAAAAGGGCCAGGCAAGGACCTGACAGCTACCTTCATCGCTGTCAGAGATATCACTTCGTTCCTTTGGATACGATACCAGACGTAAGTGACATCAATAATATTGGTTATATGGTCGGTGTATTGAATGGGACCATTGATTATCTCGATTTCCTCTCTCAATTTTTGCTCAGAGTGCCCAGCAAGAGTCTAAGACTTAAGTTATTGTTAGCTACCCTTTGTAATAATACCAATTACAGACAAAATTCCTTTGTGTGGAGGAGTGTCTTACAATAATCCAATGAGCTCCCAATAGATTTAACGAAAATAAATTGTGGTGTTTTTTTTTTTTATTGGAGCACGACATGTGACTTTGTATCTACCTGGTGGTGAGCAGACCTACAAAGTACATGAATGGGGTCAATCAATAATTGTTCTTAAACAATATTGATCGCTCCCACTATGCCGGCTAAATGATGCGATTACGAAATGGGGGGCGACAATGACGAATTGCATTACGAGTATATACTCGCTGCCTTATCGTCAATTCAACCACCCATTTCGTAACCGCACCCTGAAAGGAGACTACCACCTCGACAAGAAATCGATGCAGTAGTCTCCAGAAAACCGGTGAACCCACAGACTAAAACCGAAACATGACTAGGTCACTTGACGGTTTTGTTAGTTTCATTGTTTTTATTTTATCATATTGTGTATCTAGTTTCTGTATTGTTTTTATGTTGTACCAAAACAATAAGTCATTATTTTGTGAAGATTTGTAGATAGCCCAAAAATCTGTGTAAGTAATATCCTTGAATTTTAGGTAAGACGTAACGAGTAAAATAGATTGCACAAATGCCTATTTACTAGACTGCATTTGTGCAAATTAAACTTGAATAAAACAGACATTTAAATTTATTAGTATGAAAGAAAAAAAAACCTATGTTACTGTAAATCTTCTAGATAAATTAAATAAGATAAAAATTGCTAAAGCAATTCTTGGTTTTCGTGTAGAATAAGGCAATCCGAACATATAGGCAGACCCCGGCTTTGGGAAGGAACTTCTCCTCAAGAGTAAATCCGGGGTATTGCAGGTAAGAAGTGTTGGCCGGGCAGCGGATTTGTGTCTCCGTCAGAAACAATAATGCGGGTTTAGCCATCTCGAGGTGGTGATGGACGGCAACTAGATTGGCGTGGATCCCGCGGATATTTGTAAAATTCACGCCAAATTTGGTGTCGGGGATGTGCACCGCTGTCCGAATGTTTCTTTTTGTTAGAGCTGTCATCGGTTTTTAGTTTTATAGGGGGAAGGAAATGGGAAGCGTGATAAGTGTTGTTGTCACCATAAATGCGTGAAAAGGCACTGCTTAGGTGAAATAGGTGTCCAAAGAAGAACTGACACGTCGGACGGAAGGGCCCCTGTACCCCCCCGAATGTGGTTGCCTAGATCCCCTCCGGTCACCAACCGGCACGACAAGCCATATCGGGATTATGCGCCACTTGATGGGGCAGCCCCCTTTGGTGGTTAGACAAAGGTGGGCCCCTGTACTAAGTAGCGGGCGGCCAGCGGAGTAACCGTTTCTACAGGTCTCCCTGGCCGACGTGTCAATGCAGTTCATTCTAAAATTAAATCACCCAAGAGGCCCCATAAACAAGTTATTGCGACAACAACACTTCAAGGACTGGTACTTTACTGACTGATTCCGAAACACGGTTTTAACCGCTTCACGGGCTTTTCGTCCTGTGGATGGTGGTAGCGACCAGGCGAGCATAAAGCTCTTCCACCGCGAGATCTGGCCGTCGTTTGGCCTACTAGGTCCGAAAGGTGGACCTAGCGTTTCCCGGGGACACCGCTAGGAGGTACGACGCTCAACCCCCATAATCCTTGTAATTAATTCATTGACCTTATTCTACAGGTCTACTTACCATCAGATAAATACAAAATCACATGCCATGCTCCACTTAAAAAAAAAAATTGGATTTTAATTATTGTTAATAGGTCTTTTAAGTAAAGGTGTATATAGACAGAGTTAAATGGGTAATTTACACACAATGTACATGACACAGAAACGCACATTACATTATGCCTCCAATATAACCTTATCCAAAAAAAATTGCCTAATAAACAATGTCTATTAAAAACTTAAACAAAATTAAAATTACCCTATAATTTAATATCAAAATGTCAAATGATACACGTTTGAAATAATAACAGTTTGTAAGTGTACTTATCGCATTTATGCTATTAAGTAATTACGAGAGTACGGTACTTAAGCCGGCATTAAGTTCACAAGCTGTTCGTGTAATAATATCTAGGCCAATTCAAGTTTACCTATTTATAATCTAGACACCTTTCTCTAGGCTATACATGAAACCTACTCAAACATAAAAAAGTTGACATGTTTGATTTGTATTCGCATAACTATAAAGTTCCGTAGCACGCCTCTAATGTAATCTATTAACTTTTGAAAAGACAAGTATGATTTTTGATTTAAAAAATTTTACCTTAGTTGTCATTTAGAAAGCTTACAGATTTATATAAACAAACTATGTATTTGGGAAGAAATATTTTTTATTGTAAAGTTAAAGTGATCCAATAAAAATAATGAAAAATAGTTTTTGATGTAAGATTAAATATATATATAATGTATTATTTATTCGATTTTGACCTTAATCATACTATTAAAATATGTACAGGTCGAATTTCTTGGTCGATTTCATTTACATGATATGATTAGATTGTCATAAACGTCCGCCCACAGTTGGACAATGCTCAGTGTAACACTAAGTTCATACTCGTATTAATTATTTATTACAAGTATCAAATATTGATTGTGTCATTTTATAGCCTGATATTTTACCGAGTTACAACACATAGCCTTATTATAAGAGCCTTAACTTGGCAGAATAAAGGCAAATAAAACAGGTCAAATAAAAGGTACATATTTAAAATAATTATATATTTTATTTCTATATCCATAAAGAAAAGACAAAATGTACAAAAAATCTGCGCCATGTACCTACATTTTAAATTTATAAAAAAAATGTTTTTTTTGCTCCAGTAATAGAAAATGTCTATAAAAAATTTAGGCAAAAAAATACTAATATTTACACGTTTTTAATATATTTTTTAGTTTCTATTTATGTTTCTGATGTACTTACAATAAAATTTTTGATATAAAATTTAGTTTGACACGTTCGCTGACAGAGCGCATTCAGTTTAACCTATACAGCAGTATATTTTCTCATAGTAAAGTGTTACCGTCTATTGACGTAGTTTCAGTTACAGTATAATTACTTTCCATATATACGCCACTACGTCGCAGAACGTTACCGTCTCATGACGTAGTGTCATATTGTTATGTTTTAAACCATACATACTATGGCACTACGTCACTGAACGTTGCCGTTCCACGACGTAGTGCCCTATTGTTATGTTTTAAACCATACATACTATGGCACTACGTCACTGAACGTACATGTCCATGTAACAAACAAAGCCCTAAAAACTTTTTCATCTTCTCCACACTGGTCTCTCGGAATGTCTGAAGTCGAGAATGTCGGATGTAAGTGAACTGCATAAAGCTTTACCATAATTGTCTGTACACTGCACTAAATATTCTAGCAGTTTTTTAGAAAAAAACATGTTCAAACATTTTCCCTACGTCAGCACTTGGATTAATTTCAAACTGTACACCCTGAAAATTGGTATCAAATTCAAAATCACGAATATCTTCCGTAGTGTTAGTCCACAGCTGCTCTACTGGCACAGGAGACCTTGGTCTGCTGGTTGTGGGCAATGCACGGACGACTCTAATACATTATCTGCCTCCTGCTGGTTTATTACGATAGATGGTGATGAGTGCATTGGGTCCAAAATGTATGGGATTAGACGTTTCTCGAAGATCAGGCTCTACCCATAGAGTAAAATTCCTATACATTTTTATCCATCGATAGCAGCGATTCGATTGACGATCGTGTTCTTTGGTCAGGCCCCTGGTGGTTTCTTAAAATGTTCTAACGGCATTTCGTTCGATTTAGTTATGCATGGAGCGGCAGAGCTTCTATAGTTGTGCCGACAAGGTCTGAAGGTAAACATATCATCATCAGATGGCTGATTGTGGCTCATAGTTTAACATCAGAGCCGTATTCATTATCTGCGTCGCTATATGGGACGGGTTGTATTTCTAATGACGAATTTGACGAGCTGCTGTCAAACAACCTTCTTTTTGGTTTTTCGTTTCGTTTGACAATCTAAAATATTAAACTAGCACATAAGTATACACTCATAATACCCCACACTTCTCTCTGATATTATCATATAATTATGCACTTACAAAAACAATATAATAACCACAATAATACAATAAAAATAAAAAAATACCGTTGGAGTATGCGACAGCAACAGGTAGTGCTTCGTAGGATGGCACTGCCGCGCTGACTGTTCGAGAAGCCGAACATCACAACGCCTATCGACGTAGTACTCATACATGAACATTGCATATGTGTTCTTTAAGGACACACGCAGGCGGTCACAAAACTCTCTTAATACGGCAGTAGGTAAAACAGCTAGGCTTGCAATACGGCAGTCAATACTCTACTTCATAGAAATGCTACTCAAAAACGTCGTCGGCTGACGTAGTGCCATTGGTTTGAATTCAAAATATACCGTCTCTCGACGTAGTGTCGTATCTTAATTAGACATAACCCCGCCCTAAGACGTACTGTCAGCGAACGTGTTAATATTTATATATTATATATTTATATATAATTAACAATATAACACCGCGAACTTTTACTGGATACTATAGTATAGAAAATATGTTTGCAGTTAATAGCCCAATTTTGTTATTATTTATAGGTTTTCATATCAAGCTAAAACAAAAAAGTCAGAAAGAACACTAAAGAGAAAAAAATATTTGTTTTATTGCAGCTCGGCATGTGACTTTGTATCTATCTGGTCAAAGTCAAAAGTCAAAGTCAAAATCATTTATTTCATGTAAATCTTTACAGATATTTATGAAGAGTCAAAAAAAAAGAAAAGTTTAACAATGAGGTCTTAGAGTGCGTTTGGTTAGGCAGCTATTCATTAACAAAGAACGACAAATATTAATTGAACTTAAACACGATGGAATGGAAATCTTAATATGAAAAATTACTACCGCACCGAACACACACAACCAACTAGTGTAAGACTAGGTGGTTAGCTGATTCCATTGACCTGTCAATCATTATCTGCCATACAAGAGAGCCACCAAGGCGACCAACTTCACCGATCATATTCATGCCTTAAATTTTTATTGTAAATAAAAGGTAAGTAACCAATCACATATAAGTAAAGGTATAAGGATCGGTATTTTTAAGGGCGTAAACATTAACTGTAAAGTCGATCCCCTCAGTGACACCCCGGAGAAAAAGAAACCAGCAAGTAAAAAACTCTAGTGCTTTACACAAACTAAAAGAGGAGCACAATTATTGATTGACTTATGCTATATAGCATATATATAATATATATATATAGTGATCAGCATGCGTAGAACACCCTATGGCAGATTATTTGTTACTGTACCAATGTACATAACTACACAGTATACTATTAGTATAAATTAAGTATAAATAAGTAGGTAATCATCAATGATTACCTTATCCAAAGACAAAATTTACATAATGTAATGAAAATAAATTATGTAATATAAAATTATTACAATATCGGACATTATATACCTACTAAACTAGGGTAGATTCTACATAAGCAATTTGTTTACTAGTTGCGAGACCTCAATTGCATATCAGTACCCCTAGTGTGAGTTTTTTAACTATTACTTTGCGTTTAAGTTAACTAAAATTTGTATGGGAAATGGTTTAGCGCTCCAAACAGAAATTTTGAGAACTAGAAATGCGTTCGTGTGATTGGTCAAAATGTTAACGCGTTAGTATAGTTAACGCGAAAGTAAACGTTAAAAAAACTCACACTAGGCATACTGGACGGTTCCAGACGTCTTTATCGTTAACATAGTCTTTTATATATATAGTAAGCCTTATTCGTTAATATGTGTTTTATACAAATTTTTAACTTTATTTCACTCAGATCTACTTTATTATATTTTTGCAGTCTAAACTTTGGTATATCGATTTATCTATGTTTCTTAAGTTTAAATTATGTCTATCGCCATTTTTACTAAACATATTTAAGTTTTTCCTAACGTACAATAAATTCTCATAAATATATTGAGATGGTAGTGTCAGTACCTCAATCATAGGAAAGATTTCTCGAAGAGAAACACGAGCTTTCATGTTATAAATTGCCGAATGGCCCTCTTCTGTAGAATAAATATAGTATCAATATCTGCCGCAGATCCCCACATTATAAGACCATATGTCATTATACTGTGAAAATAGGCGAAGTATACTAGTCTGGCTGTTGCAACATCAGTTAATTGGTGATCAGCAGACCTACAATGTCCATGAATGGGGTCGATCAATAATTGTTCTTAAACAACATTGATCGCACCCACTATGCCGGCTAAATGATGCGATAACGAAATGGGTGGCGACAAATTGCATTACGAGTATATTTTAATATACTCGCTGCCTTATCGTCAATTCAACCCATTTCGTAACCGCACCCTGAAAGGAGACTACCACCTCGACAAGAAAGCGATGCAGTAATCTCCTTAAAAACCGGTGAACCAAGAGACTAAATCCTAAACATGACTAGGTCACTTGACGGTTTTTGCAGCGGAATGGGCGGTATACATTAAATTAAACGATGACTAAAGCCTCAGGGCAAAGTTATTATAATGATAAAACGGTCAGGAAGAATTCACGAAGTACCTTATTCTCTAGTAGGTGTTTACTAGAGAATTACTACTAAGTAGGCCTGAGTTGCTACAAATTACTAAAGTTATCCTTTTAATACCTATTCTATACCGATTTATTTTTGGAGCACTTAATAGAATCTAAATAAAAATCCAAACATAAACCCAATGTCAAAGTCCGATAAACACTAGAAATATCAATTTTTAAAACGAACTTCGGACCTTCTTTACATACCCAGTAGGTAATAACAAAGATAAGATGTTATCCCAGAATAATTTTCTAAATAACAATTAACTTATAACAACTTAGCAGTCTAGTGCTTGTAATAGGCACTTAGGTCAACAACTGGCTAAATGCATGGAGATAGTACGAAGCAGCTGTCAGGGGTGTGATGGGGTCGCAAATACCAAGGTCTGGGTAGGGGCGGATATGATGCACCTGTAGTGTTACACCCCTGCAATAGTGGCATGTGGATTGAGGTTGACGGAGCGATAAGCGTTTTTGCTTATGTAAGTTAGTAATCATGTTTAAAAACTTTTTTATTTATTCGTAAAAATGTTTTAAGTACGTTACTTTATTAGACACTATCTAAAGAGGTTCCATGGAGCAAGTGGTCGCGAGCGTGATTTATCTATTTCGTGTTTTATTGCAGTTGAATTATAATCACCATCTACCAATCATTGGAAGACCAATAACAAGCCGCGCGTCGTTCTAGTATACAGTGCTACGTTAAATGTTATATGTAGCAGAGGCTCTACCATGGGTTTGCGCATTGTAGCGTATTCAAATACATATACGTGAGCAACAACCAATAGGATCTCTTTATTCAATCCTGTTACCAAAAATAATGCGGCCCTATTGGTTGTTGCTCACGACGAGCAAACCCATGGTAGAGCCTCAAATAACAAGATTGTGTTTGCCTAATTGATAACTTTGCCGCGAAATTGTATCGATTATTTCGAGACGCCGATTTAATAATCTTTCGGTTGTCTATGAAATAGTTTTTTATTATTGCAAATACATGTTTGTGTAGCATCAACCCGACTAGCTTAACTTTAATAAAAAAAGAAAATAAAATAAGAAATATTTAAAAATCACATGTCCGAGTACCAGTAGTGTACAGTGCCAGGACATACAACTCGCTCGAACACACTCGCTCGAACACGCTCGCTTGCTACTCGCTCATCTCATGGCTTACCACGACCCAAATTATTACGACCGTTACGCATCAGCGATTATTATCCTCACCTAAAGTTCGCGCACGTAGAATGTACTTGGCTTTTACAAGTTTTATAAATACTCATTATCTAAGTGAGTTTTCATGATGTATTCTTAATGTTCTTTTATTTATTTTATTTATTTATCAAACTTTATTGCATAATACAAAGGCGGACTTAATGCCGTTGGGCATTATCTGACAGTCAAACTTTCGGGACATTAGAACTTTACGTTTAGGTAGTGTGCAATACAAATTAATTTATATTTATAAATAAATACATATATAGCCATATGCTTTACAAATACAAGTATTATACACATATACACATTTAATATACTACATATCATTTAATATACTACATATCATACAATACATATTAATATATAAACAGGGATTTATTTACAAAGTGCTCATAAACCATTTTCTTAAAAATAAATCTATTTGGAGCATTTCTTATAACAAGAGGCAGTTTGTTCCACAAGTTAGCGGCTACTACACTGAAGAAATTTGAAATAAAACTCGAGCGATGGGAGGGAATAGAAAGAACAGAGTTATGAGAGGAGCGGAGAGATTTGTCATGAAAGGAAAAAAGGTACGTAAATTTGTCTTTGAGATACTGCGGTGTCGCAGGTTCTTTTAACACAGAAAACAACAGACATAGAATTCTGAGGTTCCTACGATAGCGTATTGGTAACCACCCCAATTTAGCGTGATACTCCGAAATGTGGTCGTTCTTACGCAAACAGAAGATGAACCGAATACACGAGTTAAGTAAACGATCCATCTTGTTGAGTAGCGCTTCATTGAGGTCTACACTACATACATCGCCATAGTCGAGGATAGGAAAAAGAAGGCTCTTGGCGACGGTTATTTTAGCTTTTAGTGGCAAGATTTTTTTATGTTTATTGAGAGAGTGCAATGAAGCATATATCTTACGACTGACATTACTGACCTGGGTGACCCAATCCAGATTTGTATCAAGATAAACACCTAGGTTCTTAACATTGCTACAATACGTTATAGGGATGCTGTCATACCGAACAAGATCTGCAGTGTTTAAATCGATTTTACCAAGAAGTCAGGAACTCCCGATAATGATAGATTGACACTTATTCGGACTGACAACGATCACAAAACGAGAAGACCAGGAGCGTATGTTGTCGAGATCAGAATTCAGCCAAGCTATTACACTGTTAAGTGTGCTGATATCCGTCCGCACATAGAGTTGCAAGTCATCTGCGTATAAATGATAATCACAATGTAAGGAAAAAGTAATGTTATTAATAAATAGGGAAAATAATAGAGGAGATAGGATCCCACCTTGTGGGACGCCAGCAACCAAATTACAACATTCAGATGACACCTGTCCAACACGAACCTGCTGCTTTTCAACATTTACCTACAATATCTCCAATAAAACACATTGCCTAAAATTAAAGTTACAATAAAATAAAATAAAAATTTAATTAAAAGAGCGGCGGCATTTTTTTCTCAAATAGTAAGCTTAACTATACAGAGAGGAAATGCCGCCAGTGTCCTGGGCACTATGCCGCACGGCACAAATTTACATTCTATTTTCATTTTATAGGGTTTTATTTATATAGGTTTAATAGGCGATTTTATTTTTTTATGTTATAGTTTTAGTTTATATTTTCTTTGTAAGTTGTTAATATTTTTTTAGTATTAAAACCTATAATATTTTGATAAATCCAAATTATCATTTATAGCTAAGTTATGTAAGTTTTTAACCAACTTTATAATAATAATAAAATATAGTGTCAAAAACAAAATATTGCCCTGAGACTCTATCATAAGTTTTGCGTCGTATTAACGTAATAATGTTAAGACGTGAGTAATAATGTTAATACGTGAGCAATAATGTTAATACGTGAGTAACAACCAATAGGATCCATTTTTTTTTTAAATAAAGCGATCCGATTTGTGTAACTTATCGTAAAGCCTCTGTTCAGTATTCACGCGCGCCTTTTGTTTATTTTTATATAACTTTTTTGATCTCTCATAATATTTCCAAAACAGAAGATCGTAGGTGTTGGAGATATATAATTATATCTGATCAATTTTAAGATAATAATTATAGAGACCCTACCGTATTATCCTTTTTCGTGTTAATCTAAGGTTATTACCACCTTGTTCCTAGAGATACGCCTCTAATATATTTAAAATCAACGTCTCTCTGCCTGTCTGTCCAATTATTTATTTTATAACTCAAGAAGTACTTATCCTATTTTAGTAATATTTTTTTTTAAGTTCTCTGGCTAGGTTATAGGCATATATTGCATAAAAGTATGAATAAATACAAAAACGCCCTAAAATTTACGCGCCTTACCAAAATGAGAACAGAAGTTGCCTGCCACATATACCCAAAACAAAAAGTGAGAACAAGAACTACTTTACAAGGTGTGTGTATTTTTTTTTCATCACAGTACATATCTACACCGACTTTCCAACGCTACAGGTAGACTAGCAGAAGGGTGTAACCCTTACTACCTACTACCTGTACCTACAAATTCTATTCTAAAATAATATATACTTACCTACTCTTGCTCTATAGAATTTTTAATAAGAAACAGGTTTTGGTCAGAGATTTATTTTAGAAAACCGGTAACCATAATTTATTAATCAACAAAAAACAATAGTACCGCCATAGGATAAGCCTTCGATAAAAAAATCGATCACAATATCGACCTCGCTACAGTTTCCTGTATGGGCGTTAAACTATCAGAAAAATGAGTTAAAATTATTTTTATTAATCTGGTTTTAAACTGTGACCTTACCAAAAGGTTTAACGATTTAGAACCCACACTATTTCTAATAAATTGTTTTTTAACTACCTATCTCTTTAAAACTTATAATTGCAATAGAGGTAGTTACGGTAACTGGAGGTCGAATAGATTTATTATTCTTAATTTAAAATTACACACTACTACTTTCAAATGTTGGTTCTTTATTTAAACTAATAGGGCACCTATCAGAAAAAAAATGTGCCCTGTAAGGAACACATACATTGGATTGTATGCAACTTTGTCTATGTATGTATATTTCTATGTGTAGTAGGTATTTGTGTTATGACTGGGTAAATCGAAGAAAAATAATTACACAAATTATCTTTGTCACTAGTCCTTGTCGATGACATTCATTTCATCCTTTTATTGAAAAAACAAAATGGCGGACGTTGTAGGACATAAAGTGTAGGAATTATTAGTAACCATAAAAAAACTATTCGTACTTCAGAACAAATTTTAGTTTACCACGATAGTCAAAAGATATTTCTTTTGATTACCAGTAATCTTAACCTATCGAAAAAACGTTTTTTTAGCTAGTTTAAAGTATTTTTCCGATCTTACTCGTAATTAAGTTCTAAGCCCTACCACAGATGAAATAATAGTACAAGCCCAACGCAAAGGTGAACTAACTTTGGTTACATAATATTAGTTTAGTTTAAATAATGTTTACAAAAGCTCCATCTTTGAAGACGTGGTTACGAGACTGGAGCTCATCACCATTACCTCATACATACCTAAGTAGTCGAGTAGGTACAGTGGTCGGTTACCGCTGCATAGTCGCTCGCGCATGACGTTCTGCTTGCTTGCTACTATGGTCTACAGTAATATCAGTTTTTTTTTTCATTTGAGATGGTCAATTCACCTGTAATCTATGGGTTAACCAATTTTCAGGAAATAACTTTTATCCATTTCTTATCAAAGTTGGTTTCAGGGAATGGGAATTTCGATTATATGTATAAGACAATTTCGTTACCGCATCTTTAGCCGGCAGTGGAAGCTACCAATATTATTGTTATATAAAATTGTATTGCTTGACCTCATTTAAGGTTTTTTATATGATACATAACTCAGACCTAAGACTCTAAGATCTCTTGATATACAAAAAATGTTTTTTTTACTTTCTGTGTATGTTGATAGACTTCCTTGAATGTATAGGCATTATATTCCTCCTTTGTCTGGTCCAAATAGCTTCTTCTTAGTCTTCTTCTTCTCTTTACCTTTTATTTTTTGTTCTATAATAGTTCTTATTAGATTAGGATATCATGCCGTATAAGATTTCCGAACATTGCTAACTTTTTAATAATTTATATTAAAAATTCATTTTTTTCTGTTCAATCCAATATCTAATAATTTGCCTCTTATCTACCTGAAAAAGAATCATCAACAACTGTTTTATTGTACGGAGTGTTAAATTTAAATAGATTCAATACTGAATAAATTATTTAAAAAATATGAAAAATCTAATCCTAAAGTTTATATTCACAACCCAAGAGGTTGTTTCAGTTTTAATTTTCTTTATTCATCTTTTTATCATATTTTAAGATATAACTTTGTACAAATTTAGAAAGCCTCTATCTATAGATTAACCATGAATAGAATGTCAATAGACAGATTTGTTTTAAACCTCCAAGACTGTGTTACTTGGGTTGTGTTTATGTTATTTTATTTGTATTTATGTATCCGTGAATGTTTGTTGTTGGTGATTTCGTAGGATATTCTCTCCAGAGAAACAAGTGTAAACAACTTATTATACCTAAACATTAAAACCAGATTACTATACGTGGTGGCCGAGTTGGTTAGACCTTGGACTTAAAAACACTAAGGTCCCTGGTTCGAATCCCGGTGTGTACCAATGAGTTTTTAATTTAAAAATTTATGTACATTTGTTTGACAACACCACTATAGTGCCTCGGAGAGCACGTTAAGCTGTCGGTCCCGGTTTCACTATGCCAACCTGTGAAACTGTTTATAGATGGGTAATTGAGTCTATTCAAAACATCGCGACGAGCTAGCCACTTGTTCGGTGTAGACTCATACCATCGGCTACGACGAGGTGGGATTAAAACCCCTCCGCTGGGTACCCTGGGGCCGTCTAGGCGGCCTCGGGCGCTGTAAGGCACCCGTGAAGATATATATATATATATATCTTTTTATCAAACAAATTATTCCTATTTGAAACAAAAATATTAATCCCGTTTGCTGTTTGTTGCCACTTCTTTTTCTGAGAAACAAATTTAAATAAATAGAGTTTTAACGAGAAACAGCCTGATTACTGTCGTTTATATAATTTAAACCAGTATAATAAAATAATGTTATAAAGTTATATACTTGTAATATTAAAACTAATCTATGAACCGCTACATAAAGCTACCAACTCTACGGCTTTAAATAACTGAATTCCTATGTTTCAAAACATATTTTTTTAATTAACTACTTCTTCTACTCCAATAAAACATACATACATACATAACATCACGGGTGCCTTACGGCGCCCGAGACCGCCTAGACGGCCCCAGGGTACCCAGCGGAGGGGTTTTAATCCCACCTAGTCGTAGCCGATAGTATGAGTCTACACCGAACAAGTGGCTAGCTCGTCGCGATGTTTTTAATATACTCAATAACCAATCTATAAACAGTTTCACAGGTTGATATAGTGACACCGAGACCGCGGCTTAACGTGCTCTCCGAGGCACTATAGTGGTGTTGTCAAACAAATGTACATATTTTTTTTAATTAAACACTCATTGGTACACACCGGGATTCGAACCAGGGACCTAAGTGTTTTTAAGTCCAAGGTCTAACCAACTCGACCACCACGTATATGACAAAATACACCAATAAAAAATATATATATCACTTGTCGTTATTAAATTGTATTGTTTCTATTTATGATTTTATATGCCCCCTTTCTGTAAATAAATAAAGAAAAAAACTAGTGTGTTTTACTTGTTTTTTTTTTAGGTAAGTATTTTATATTGTTTTTTCATTGTAAATATTTATTTACGTTACTTTAATTTTAATAGAATTTTGTTAACATTTTAATAAACACTGTTAATCTTTTGAATTATTATAATATCAGATTTAAGAATAAGAAATTATATGTCACAGATTTGACAAAAAAATCTCTCTTTTTTGAGTTTATTTTAATAGTTTTTCATTTTTATTTTTTTTATTTTTAATACCGTTTTCTCGGGTTGGCAACACTGTTTAGTAATTCAAGTTATAGAAGCACGCAATCAATGTATCGTCGGCCATGCAACGGACACGATGAGTGCCTATATCATTAATACAAATCATAGCGTAATCCACATTGTAAAACTAGTGATCCAGGGCACCTAATACGAAAATAATAAATTTACTAATGAAATATTTTAATATATATTTTTTTAATATTGCTACTAGACTAACGAAGACTGCTTTAAAAATATTTTAGCCTAAAAAGTTTCATGTTTATTACAAATTTTACGTGAAATATTGTAATTTTTAAATTTTCGCGTGTCTTCATTATAAATGATATATAAATATAGTGGGTAAATTATAGTACTTAGTAGACTCAATAACTCAACTATATCAGTATCGCAAGGTGGAAAAGTGAAACTAGGACCGACAGCTTAATGTGCTCTCCGAGGCACTAATTAGTGTTATACATTTGTTTAACAACACTACTATAGTGCCTCCGAGAGTACATTTAGATGTAATAAAGTTCATATAATGTATAGTCATTATTACTTTGGACACACTTTCCGTTTACAATCATTATACTGAGTTTCATATTACCACAACATACTTTTCGTGTAATTGCATCCAAATTTATGTTCAACTAACTACTTGCTTGATGGGAGGACATTTTGTAGATTTCCTGGACGAATCACTTAAAAATATATAATTACGGTTTCTTAATATTGGGGCAAAAATTTTAAGTTTCCTTTTGATATTGAAAATTTTAACTTGTTTTTCTAAGAAAAACTTTTTTATTTAGTCAAAGTATTAACCCATTTTTTTTTATTTGTGACACAAATTAGGTTAACAACAATAAAACTGTAATAGAGATACACAAATTAGTTTAAAAATAATAATAATAGATTTTTTAAAAAATCCACCTAATAACAAATGTTTGTATCCCTGTTTCCTTTTTCCTGGCTAGGAACAACTAATAACCAAATAACAATAACTAAACAATTTTACCATTTCAAGAAGAGATCATTTTAAGCCCTTATGATTGAACGCTAAAGACCTAGACTCCATAAAGTCCATGAAGGCATTTGTTATAGTTATCGTGTGAATAAACGATTTCTCACATAAAAACACACACACAGATAAAAAAATATGTAATCAGTGAAATATGTTTTGGTTCTACATATGTTATTGAACTATCATGTGCATCTGGATTGAGAGATCTTATCAAACCCAAACAAAATGACTATGTTGGCATTTCGTAGCATAATGTAGAAACTTATATATGAAATATTTTAATTTGTAAAGGCGAGGAAAAAAAGTTAGCGCCCTAAAATAGGAGCTCTCAATCCTGACGTTTTTGAAAAAATATAAAAAAATATTTTTAGAAGTATTTACTCTATGTTATATTTTTTTGTACTAACATTTAGTACACACATCGTAAGAAATAATCAGAAGAATTCAAAATATTTGGAGGTAAAATGAAGAAGATATAAGGCAAAACATGGATCTCTCAATCCAGACGTTTTAGATTGAGTGATCCTTTGAAACACCATGTTAGGATGAGTAGAAGCAAAAGTTGACTATGCGAGCATTTAATAGTACTTCTCGACATATTCGCAAAAAATAAATAAATATCTAAATGATAACCGTTAAAAAGTTATAACAACTTCGTTATTTTTAAAACATCAGGACTGAGTGATCTATATTTTTACATATATCTACTTTTACTTTCATCGCACAGAAAATCTAAAATTCTACGAATAATTAAAAAATCATCTTCTAAATCCTGGCATTTAAACTATTTGTGTAAAGATTGCACTTTATTATATTTTTAGATTTCAATTTTACCCATACAGCAAGTCGTGTAGGGTGACCATGTTTTTTTTTTGTTGGCACTCGGTATGAACACATGCCAAACCATACAAATTCAGATAGATTCCGAAACAAATTTTAATGTTTACTAATATGATACCGTTATAAATTATAACGAAAATTTGAGATTAGTCGTAATTATAACTTATAATTACGACTAATCTCAAATTTTCGAGCTACAAAGCGGTACCTAAACTCAGACTAATCCCGTAACATAACCGTCGAATCTCCTGAAAACCCTTAAACACTAATAATGTTTAAAAAAATCTTTTTTTAAACCACATACATTTAAAACCTAGTCATTTTAAATTTCTTTAAAACGGTAATGTTTAAAAAAATAAGATATTATAAATACCAGGAAGTACCCTAAGCCCCAAAATAGCCTGTCTAAAAATGAGAACACAATATAGCCACCCGCGACACAAAGTCAATACAAAAAAAATTACAAGTGCGAAAACTCGCCCACAGAGTGTTCCGAAGGTAGCGGAGGGGTTTTATTTCCACCTCGTAGCAAATTGTGAGTCTACACTACACTGAACAAGTGGTAAACTCATAGCGGTATTTGTTTAGACTTAATCACCCATCGGTAAACAGTTTCACAAGTTTATATAGTGAAACTAGGACCGACAGCCTACCTATATCCGACCAGCGGTTCTCGAGATATTAATGCCGACAAACAAACAGACACCTAAGAGTTATTTAAAAAAAAAAAAAAAAAATCGGAACCCTAATGAGAACACAAGTTATTATAACCATTCAATGCTCAAAAAGTGATAATCCAAAATGGATTACTGGACACAGAGAAACGTTTAACAAGTAATTTGTACTTTGTGAAAATTATTACAGCATTTCCTTGATATTTATACTTCCATAGTACCTTCACACAATATAGTATTCCAGTATTCCGTGCTTAAATAAACGTCAAAACGAAATATATTGATATCTAAGTTACTTTGCCTCTCAGGGGAGCGGCGTCATCAGTGACAATAATTTGTAGTGATGAAATCCATACACTTAAATCAATAGGCAAATCAAATGGTTCATCAATCAAATTATGTATTTTTTTAGCATTGATTTAGTCACAACTTGTAATTTTACTGCATTAAAATGAAAGTTAAACTATACATATTTACAGAATAATATGCCATGCTTCATAAAAATTAAAAACAAAACATGGTCACCCTACACGACTGCTGTAGTCAACTTTTGCTTCTACTCAGCCTAACATGGTGTTTCAAAGGATCACTCAATCTAAAACGTCTGGATTGAGAGATCCATGTTTTGCCTTATATCTTCTTCATTTTACCTCCAAATATTTTGAATTCTTCTGATTATTTCTTACGATGTGTGTACTAAATGTTAGTACAAAAAAATATAACATAGAGTAAATACTTCTAAAAATATTTTTTTATATTTTTTCAAAAACGTCAGGATTGAGAGCTCCTATTTTTGGGCGCTAACTTTTTTTCCTCGCCTTTACAAATTAAAATATTTCATATATAAGTTTCTACATTATGCTACGAAATGCCAACATAGTCATTTTGTTTGGTTTTGATAAGATCTCTCAATCCAGATGCACATTGAACTATCTAAACTTAAATGATTTTAATAACTGATTTTTTCCTGAAAATTGAATTTAATTTAATAAGTGGCCAGTATATAAAACCGACAATTTACATACATATCGCCTGGACGGTCTCAGGGTACCAAGCGGAGGGGTTTTTTAATCCCACCTCATCGTAGCCGATGAGTATTCACCGAACAAGTGGCTAGCTTGTCGCGGTGTTTGGATAGACTCAATAACCCATCTATAAACAGTTTCACAACTTAATATAGCGAAACTGGGACCGACAGCTTAACGTGCTCTCCGAGGCACTATAGCATTTTGTTAAACAAATTTACTTTTTTTTTAATTAAAAACTCATTGGTACACACCGGGGTTTGATCCGGGGACCTAATATTTTTTTTAAGTCTAAGGTCTAACCAACTAGGTCACCACGGATTTAATATACACTATCTACTACTATTAAGATTGCTATAGATTATAATAAGAAATAATACAATGAGTTTTTTTTTTAACTGTACATACCTATTTTAAACAAATTAAAATCCATGTTTATGCAATGTTTGTACACAATGTTATTAATCATATAATATCATGTTGTAACACACTGCAAGCACTCAGTATTATCATGTACTAAATTTGCGTGTGATTATACCAAATTCAGCGAGCTGTGAACACGAGCAAGCACGAACTAGGTATCATGATTTTTATTAGTTATTTTAATTTTATTATATCTGTTAGTATTTCATTTAATAAAGTTGTCACTTAACCCTAAAAGTATGTTATTGTCGTATAAAAATTTGTTTCTCAAAAGCGACTACCTAATTAGTTGTCGATTTTTATTTTATTCAGGGCCTTAAAATGGCAGTTTCAGTCTGTCGATATCAAAACTTAATAATAAACCTAAAACACTATGATGGGTTCCTTGAAGAACACTTTAGTTCAGCAGTACAAAAATACAAAATCCATTTTAAGTAAAATTCTCTTTTCTCCAATAAAGGAGAAAAGTTACAAATAAGATATATACATGGTGACTTTGAAAGGATGTACTTTGGGCTAATATGAGGTTCTACTGATCAATTCGAACAACTTTTCCCATGGAACCATGTGCCGTAAAGAAAAATAAAAATAGTCTTCTCCATACAAACTAGTAATGTTAAAATGACCAATTCGTATGGGGAAGCCAACATTTTTTTTCATTTGCGACACATGTTTTCATGGTAGAAGTTGTTCGATTTGATCAGCAGAACATCATATTAGCCCAAAGTACATCCTTTCAAAATCACCCTGCATAAATTGATAATAAATTAAAAGATTGTAATAATTGTCAAAACGCATAAGTTACTAGACTAGCTCTAAACCAATACCTATTCTAAGATTCTTTTAACTATCTATCTATTAACCATTAACTGCATCATCATGAATAGCCGGCTGCAGTCCACTGCTGGATATAGCCCATCGATCTTGTTCCTCCTTCCTTTGTTCCTTGTTTGGAGGCCATGGGTTCGATTCCCACTCATGGCAAAAACAAAAGTAAGCTTTTTCTGTACAGTTTGTCATGATCTGGGTGTTCATATAATATAATAATTATGTATTATATCGCTGCTTCTAGTATACCTTGTCCAAACCTAGAGCTAAGTTTGTGACCAGAGTAATATGTGTAAATTGTCCTACATATTATTATGATTATTATTTCTCCATACATATTTTACAGGTCGTTTCTCAAGCTGCAGCGTACCATAACTACGCAAAAAACATGCTTCTATTTAGAATCCATAACCTGCCTACACCTCTGGAAACTTACCTAATCACATAAAAACAGACATTCTTTTAACTACAGCCTTACGCTCTTGCTTAACATAATTCATAGCCGCTTAATTCTCCTTCCGCGTACCTTCCTCCACTAGTTTCTTGTCTTTCCCTCAATCTGGAAGGCGGGCCCTGGGTACTGGACCCAGACCGACCATATTACACTGACCAGCCACGTGTGACTTCAGTACCGCACCATCATTATTGTAGACCTACGAAGGTTGTAGAAAAGGCAGAGGCGCTCCTAAATGCTGTAATAAATTATCACAAATCTTCAATTATTATTTTGTTTGACTTAGTTACTTAATTTGTTTTAATTATTTAGTACATTTTTTTTATTATTATTTTGTTTGTGAAACTTATGCCCGATTTCACCAACTCTTAGGGAACCTCTAACTAAGTTAAGGGGAAAATAATGACAGTTGTTTCATAGCAAATATTTCAAAATTATTATTTAGATAAATGCCCGATTTCACCAATGGAGCCCATTGGTGAAATCGGGCATTTATCTAATTTAATTTTAACTTTGTTTACTTTATACTTAAATATGTAAGCCATGTAGTATGTGTACACCAAAAGGCGGCTTACAAACTATTTTTAACGTTTTGTGTATATTTTTTTTGTATGTATCGCTTGTTGTCTGTTTTACACACCAGAATGATAAAATAAATAAAAATAAATCGTATTTTCATTAAAGTTAGTAAAGACTACTGCTAGATATTTTAGGGATAGGAATACAGAATATTTAAATTATATTTTGAAATGTGAATTAATGTTAATTATAAATATTATCATACTTTCTCATACAGTATAGCATAATTCTTTTAGGGGTAAGTAATTGTTAATATTACAATATACAAAATAAAATAGATATGGGTATATAATATACAAGGTAAAAAACCACAATCATAAACAAAAGTAGAAAAAAGTACATATAATGGTTTATAAATATAACTTCTACCATTGTTTTTAAAATGTAACTTAAATTCAAATCTTGAAGAAATAGATAATTAGATTATACGAGTAACAGAAGTTTTACATAAAATGATGTCGAAAGAGTGTAACACAAAAATACTTTTTAGGTCACTTAACATAATAAAAGCGTCCCACACAAAACATCCCAAAAATTATTTCATAAAACAAATAAACTTTCAAATGACCATCATTACGAAAACATTAAAAACGTACAATTATCACACATCTGTGAAGAATTAGCTTTGATATTTGCCGAAAGAATTAGCACAGTTGTGTCTACATTTTTGTAGTCTGCATTTACACACCGACCTAAGCGTCACGGTGAGCTGCTGCTTCCAAGGCATCGAAAGCGAATTTTAAAGCCTCAATGTACACATAGTATTGCCTCAAGACGTTCAGTTTGTTCTTAGCTGCGCGTACGCACCTCTTGTGCTCTACCGTCTATGATAATTACCTTGTTATTCTGAAATTAGCATTCCTGCAATTTTTCAAATTAGAACTGTGTTGTGAGTGAAGTGAATCTATTTAATCTGTAATTGAAAATAATAATTGATTTTGTGTCATGTGAATTAATTTACATTAATTTGGAAGTCATTAAAAAAGTGCTGAGTTTTTTTAATGTACCGTTTGACAGGTTTTTGAAGTGTGTATATCTAGTTCTAAAACTATGTTATTTTAGTTATTTGCTTAGTATATGGCAGTTTGTGTTTATAACAATCTATTGTTTACCTTTCGTATTATTTACATTTTGTACATCGTTAAAAACCATTTCATATTTTTAAAGTTCTTATACTCTCTTTGATAATTTTATAATATGTTGTCATACAATATTATAAAGTAACAAATCACATTTTTAAATTAACATAAGGGTTGTAAACTATATTCATTTAAAATACGAAACTGACTCTGAAAGTAGGAAAAACGGTAACTAATTTATTCAAATGTAGGAAGCATGGACAATTGCTTCCGAAAAACAATGGAGAAACGATGTTGGGATAATTAATCAAAGAAACAATGAATGTGTTGAAGACACTTAATTTATAGTTAAAGTAGACGGTAAATGTAATAGTAACAAAAAACAATTGTGTTTAGTAAAACTAATTGTGAATATTTCTTTTCTTTCGCAACAAGATCCTATAGTCGAAATGAATCCTATAGCCTTAATGTTAGCCAAAATAATAATAATAATATAATAAATAAGTGGTGTTAGGCGAGTTTAAATAGATAACAATATAAATTATATTTACAGTATTTTATGCCGTGGTACTTAAAAAAACGTAGTAGCGTTTATTATGATACATTTGTGGTAAAATTATGTGTTTGACTTTTACCAAATATTAATTAATTTTAAACCATTTTTCATTTAACTATTATTTGTCTCAATGCTTATTATTATAACACCTTATTCTTGAAAATCATTTATCTGACACATTAAATTAACGTCAGTTTTTTTTTTAAATATGTAAATTACACATATTGCTCTGGTCACAAACTAAGCTCTAGGCTTGTACTATGTGTACCAGAAGCAACGGTACAATACATATTATATTTTATAAACACCCAGACCGTGACAAACTGTATAGAAAAAACGTACTATTTTTTTTGCCATGGGTGGGAATCAACCCACGACCTCCGGATGCAACGCCAAAGGCGAACCCCTAGTCTACGAAGGCTGTCAAGTTAGATAACTACTAGCAATTGGCACTTAAATAACAATAATAATAATATTTTTAAACCTCTGTGGTTATATCTAATTTAAACATCATACTTAGGAGTAGTATATAACTTAGAATTTAAATTCAAACATCATACTTATGAGTAGTATATAACTTAGGATTTAAATTCAAACATCATACTTAGGAGTAGTATATAACTTAGGATTTAAATTCAAACATCATACTTAGGAGTAGTATATAACTTAGGATTTAAATTCAAACATCATACTTAGGAGTAGTATATAACTTAGGATTTAAATTCAAACATCATACTTAGGAGTAGTATATAACTTAGGATTTAAATAAAATAAAAACTACTAATTAAAAATATACTTGTACCCACTCAATTATCATTATTAATACGAGTAATAATTTGAGCGGATACAATATCATGGAAATCCGATGCAGCCATCAAACATTTCACACACAAACAATAAAAAGCAAAACAGCAATGTAAATTTAGATCCAATAAAATAATGGTACAAACATAAAACCTCAAGAAGTAGATTTATGTAAGCCACAAAATTGAACTTAAATCGTAATATCCCGTATCGCTTCAAGGGTACATAACTTACAACATCGCCCTGTTTGGTAGCGACGTAAATTCTCCAACAAATTGTTATATTTGGCAACAACAAGCACTAACTGTTGTCCAAGATATAATAAATCTTTCCTTAAGTAGTTATAGGGCTTGCTTTATGTCAACTAAATAGTTATTTCATCTAATATTTTTAGAGGCATTTCCAAAATGTATGTTTATGTCATTATAAAAGAAGCTAATGTTTATCTGCCAGAAATAAAACTTACTAAACTACCAAATATTATCAAAGTAAACAAACGCGTTTGTATCTCGTTTTCTGTCTTTAAGTACTTAAAATCAATAAAAACCTTACTACAAATTGATGATTGATACAAATTGATGGTATGAGTCTACACCGAACAAGTGGCTAGCTCGTCGCGATGTTTTGGATAGACTCAATGACCCATCTATAAACAGTTTCACAAGTTGGGATGTTGGGATAGTTAAACCGGGACCGACAGCTTAACGTGCTCTCCAAGGCACTATAGTGGTGTTGTCAAACAAATGTACATAAATTTTTTAATTAAAAACTCATTGGTACACACCGGGATTCTAACCAGGGACCTTGGTGTTTTTAAGTCCAAGGTCTCTAAATTAATAATTAATTAATTAAATAATAATATGTTATTTTATTTTATGGCTGTATTTAATAAATTTTAATTGTATTTTTAAGGGTATATTAAATAAAGTGTTTAAATAAATAATATAATATATTACTACAAAATATAAAATATAATCGTCTTTAAGATGTGGTTTTGACACACCATCACGCTATTTACTTACCTAAAAATATACATAATTTTAATATAATTATAAAAAAAGTGGCTTTATAATTTGCTTCAATATATTAAAACGCTAAACTTTGCATTAGGTATTATTGTTCTATATCTCTAAAGAGGAAACCTTCTTGTAATACTTTTTTGAAAAAGCCGATCCCTTCCATATTTTTTGTATTATTTGAAAAAAGCCCCAGTCTAGTGGTTAAGTCACAGCGTTACTGATAACAAGGTTAAGCAGATGACAACAGGGCCGGACCTGGGATGGGTGACCGTTTTATACAACGAGGCTATACCGTCATAAACGCCGCAACAAGCTCGCCACTTCTTAGGTGTTACCTCCGAATACCATCCTGGGTACCCGAGGTCGTTTAATACGGTTCCCGGAAGCCAAAAAAGTACCTGTGATGGTATTTATTTATTATCTAGGTATTAATGTAACATTTTACATGAATATATATATATAATATTATAAACTAAAACTAAAAAAAAGAAACATTAAGAAATATACCTATCTAAAAAAAAAAAAAAAAAAAAATTGGAAATATTTTTATACTTTTTTAGTAATTTACATAATAATCTGTGTAGATAATTTTGTGCTCGTTTTTAATCGACTGCCTCCGTAAACTAGTGGTTACGTCTTCGGCGTTGTATCCGGAGGTCGTGGGTTCGGTTCCCACTTATGGCAAAAAAATGGATGTACGTTTTCTGTACAGTTTCTCATGGTCTAGGTGTTTATAAAATATAATATGTATCGTAGTTTCTGGTACACATAGTACAAGCCTAGATCTTATTTTGTGAGCAGGGGCTCTACCATGTGTTTGCGCATTGTAGAAACGTAATGTATTCATTTACGTATACGTGAGCAACGACCAACTTACGAGCCACTTTATTTTTGGTAACAGGATTGAATAAAGCGATCCTATTGGTTGTTGCTCGCGTATACGTAAATGAATTTTGTTTCTACAATGCGCAAACCCATGCTAGAGCCTCAGAGCAATATCTGTAAATTATCCTACATATTAATGTTATTATTATTATTATATATAATAATAATAATAATAATAATAATAATAATAATAATAATAATAATAATAATAATCTTGTAATACAAGATGTGAATAAGAAAGGTTGTACAGGTGTAGACTTTAATACTCGTCTCAGTTAGAATATGTAGGACAGTAAACTCACGTCCAAGCGAAGTAGATCGCTGTGCTTACTGCAATATCATGGTGACAAGATTGTATACCATATTTCCTACTTACTTATTTGTAAAACTAGTACCCAATGCAGTAATAGAAAGGGGAAATGTAATCATATGTACAATTTTATTACTTATATTAAGCATATTTAAATTATCTTTTCCATGTTGCTTTATTCATAAATACTTATTGAGTCCTTTAAAAACAAAAATTAATAAATAATATGCGTCAAAAAGACAAAACCGTTTTTAAACAATAATGTATTGATCGACACCATTCATAGACTGTGTAGGTTTGCTTAACATCAGGTAGATACGAAGTCACGGCATTGCTTAATTTAAAAAAAATGCTTTAATTTTACACGTTTCATATTCTCATAGAATAATGTCAAAAAAGCGAGCATGATTCTATTACGATGCAAGTACTATTCTATTAAAGTTAATATAGTAAATTTTAAAGCACTAGTAATAAGCAGACCTAAACTCTCAATAATATGAACGACCATCATGGGTGGAAATTGAACCCGCGACCTCCGGATACAACGCCAAAAGGCGCAACCACTAGTTTACAGAGACGGTCGCGGTCTATATGTATAAATAGTCCATATGATATGTTTACAAAATGTAATACCGCCCAATGTCTATATAGTTGCCGATATACGCACTGTAGTTCTTACGAATACAAGATACTGACATCAATTTCTTAGTGCTATATTTTCAAAATAATGATCATGTCATGAATAAGAAACATAAGGAACAGAATCAATGCATAAAGCTTTAACAATGTCAACAAAACCATATAGGCTGTGACAAGATAGAATTTATGTTCATTTTAAGGATAAGTCCTTTACCCCTTAACGAGGTCATAAACAAACTACATTTACATATAAATGCTCTTTCAAAAGGAAACAAAATAATATTACGTTATAAAAGTATATAAATAGTTATAAATTCCAATAAATCTTTAAAATAATTACCTGCATTTAATATTCTTCAAGCAAGTCCTAATTATTTTTAATTGCAAATGCTCGTATCTAACTATGTGGATAAATAAAATCAAATAAATAGATGATGTTAAAAAACCTATAAAACTTTGGCCTCAATAATAAATTAAGCATGAACAAAATTTTGACAGGCTTTGATTTGCAACAAATAAGCATTTCGTTGCAATATTTCTTAATTTCATAATAGCTCGTAGGATGCAGCTAGCTGAAAAGAATTAGGCAATAAAAAAAGTTATTAAATGGTTCTGTAATAAATTATTTATTATAATCTTTATCTTATTATGCGGGGTATGCAGAAACAACCAAGATTTTCCATATACTAGTTTTTTTCGTCCACAAGTCATTACTTTAACCATAAATGCAATCCGAATTGGATTTTAAAAATAAACATGATATGTAGTAAATATTTTCTTCTTTACCAGATACATTTATTATAATTCATAAATATATATAAAACAAACCTTTTTAGGTAGATAATCTAAGCTTTGTTTCTGAGCAAATGATCTCTAAAATAGACTTAACAAAAAAAAATATGCAAATCTTTACAAGCTGTCATTTAAAGTCGCTTAATACATTCAAGTTACGCCCACAGAATAATGCCGGCACCTTAGCATGGGAGATAATATATACTATAAATTAGATCGTGTAGAGACTAGTGACATGACAACAATAAAAAAAATAAGCGTAGGTCGGTCGGTACAAAACTAGTAACACGAAGAGATAAGATTGTAAAATTTATTTCACCTATATTTGCAATACCATTTCATTTGCCTACGTTTATACATTTAACCTTTTTAATTGTTTTTGGCTTGAATTACATTATACACATACATTAACTTAAATAACTTACCGTCTTGACAGAGATTTAAAAAATTACCTTCGTTTTATTAATTTTAATAACATCAATAAATACCTATTTAATTTATATATCCAATACTTAAAAAAAAAAATTTGTTTATAATTTACATGTTACATATTAATTAACGAAATAACACTGTAATCTCGTTTGATCTGCAAAACATCTAACAGTGAGAAATAAAGAATATTTCACATTGGATTAATGTTGGTGTAACAAAGGCTTATGAAATCGCAAAACTGTGGGGAAAGTGTGTCAAGTGTTATTATAGTTGTCCAGAATCTTAAGACTTGATTCTGCGAAACCGTATTTGGTAAATCCTCGCCCTACGCATTTACTAAGCTTAAGTATCAATGTTAAAGTTCAAAACTGTGATTTGTAAAAGCTATCATAACTTATAAACACAAACTGCTATATTTTTAAGTAAAAATTAATATATTAAAGATAGGATCATAGCAATAATGTAATGGCAAAAACGGTAAGAAAGGTGAAACGAAATAAAATAAAAGACCAGTACAAGGTGAACATATCTTCCAATGATGATAAACCTCCTGCGATAATAGTCACGCCACCAGATATCATTACTCAACTATCAGACTTCAATAACAAAGTTGAAGCAAAGGTGAAAGCAAGACCACCAAACGTTAATAAAATTGTTTCAACCACGATGAAGATTAATGAAAGTAATGGATTCTTAGAAGATTCCAATACCAGCAATAATGAAACTATTATGCCCGAAGCTATCGCGTCAACCTCTCAATCCAACCTATCATTACTAAGTCATAATCAAACATTGGCCAACATTAATGTTAGTAAATTAATAGCAGAATTGTCAGAAAATTCCAAAGCGTCAAAACAAGAAATGGAACATATACAAAGAAAATTACTACAACAGGCCAATGATATCCTAAAAGTAAATGCTTTTGCTAATTCTGACGCACCACAATCTAATATTTTGGATAATAGTCAAAAGTACATTACATATGGAAAGATACCGGTAATTATTCCACGTAATATCAACAATGGTTTGTCCAAAATTCTTGCACCTAAATTAATAGACTCGAATGATTTAAGCCGTCAAAGTCAAATTGGTTTGAATACTACCAGTGGAAATCATCAATATAACAGAGAACATGTTAGTTACGATCAATCTAAACCTTGTTTTGTCACAAATCAAGCTAACATTGGCCAGCAATCAAGGTTATCTGTTGACAATCAAGCCTCCGACACACAACTGGTTCCTGAGAAGCTACAGCGAACCGCAGAAATTCCTAGGCCATTCCCGGTGGATAATTCTGGTACAATGATAAATAGCGGCCAGGGAAATATGCAAAGAGTCGCCATGACGGCGACGGCCGCGGGAAGAGGAGTTTTTTTCTCTGAAACGGGTTCTGCCCCAGCCCGCGCGGTGAGCAGTTCGCGCGCCGCTCTACTCGGAGGTGAATGTCTTGTATTTTGTACTCTTTGTAACATTTAAACTTTTTGTCCTTAGGAACGTGCTAAGAAACTTATTTGACATATCGATTGTGTTTGTGATTCTGTAAGAGATTGTTTGAGTGTTTTTTGGGCGAATTTTATTTTGTATGGTGAGTAAAGAAATGTTGATTGCTTCACAAACTGCTTTTTGTACCGGTACCTGTCGCAGAGATATCGTTTTAATGTCTCAATACTATGTTATGTGAATGAGCGAAAGCTTTCATAGACTTTTGACTGTTGTTTTTTTGTACTTACCACTGTTGTATTTTCCCGTTAAGGTCAGTGTTTTAGTATATTATAATAAAAAACAGTACTTGTATTACGTACAGTTAGTACGTAATACAAGTACAGTATACATAACCTGTATTGCCTAAATTCTTGAAATGTAATCAACCATAACTGCCTTAACAATATTAACAATGGCGGGTCATGGACATACATCCGTTTTACTTAAATTGAAGTATTAATCATGTTCAGCTTCATTGATTACAAACACAATTACTTCCACTACTTCTATTATTTGAACCTCAAAATACATTTTATAAGGATTTGTAACTACTTTCTCAACAGGTAAATAATATTATTTTGCGTGTATTTAAGATACATTAATACTTTGCTTCTTTTAACGTATATCTGCCATTAGTTGATGCACCTGCTGCCTATCGATGCGTCAGTTCCCTCGACCTTATTATTCCTTCGTCATTGAATAACAAACCCTGTCACTTTCGGGTAGAACTTAAATTTACAAAATTTGACTGCTGCTTCAATTATTACTTTAAAACTAAAATCTTTTCTTTGTTACAATATTATGATTGCTAAAATAAGATTATTAACTTGTATCTGGGCTTCATTTAATTTTATAAAATATGTGAATGTTATGTGTAGGAATGGAAACTACCTATCTAATTAGTATTCTTTCAGTGTATACGCAAATGTATGTAGGTACTATATCTCTAAATTTGTCAAGCAATTTGTTATCAATTTTATGATCAAATCTGGCAATATATTTGTGAACATCTTTTTATTATTCAATTGAATAACAATTCCTATATTATCCTCTTTCATTATAATTCTTAAAATATTATATTATTATCATAACTACAGTAACAGTTTTCTTCTATTAACAGTTTATCCTACATGTTTCTTTCTCTACACACACGTTAAATCGTTAAAAACTGAATCTGATAAAAATATGTAATTACGTATTGTAGATTTGTATACCAATGAGGTTTATTTCTCACGTGTCGCAAACAACTCTAAAATATAGTTAGTACCTACCCATGTGTTTTTCCTCTGCAGTTACTAATTACAATACATTTTTAGTGCCTATAACTAATTTTTTAGTAAATTAACAATTTGTTTATTGACGTTATATTATTATATTATTCAATTATATTGTACTTTTTATATTTAGTAATTATATGATAAAACTTAAAGCTTTTATCAAAATCAAGAAATATTCTGAAATTATTATCAATAATTAATATCTTTCTTAAATTGATAACAATTTTAAATTACAATGCTGATGAAAATAATTAATAGACATTAATTAAAATTTAATAGACTATTTTCATCAGCATTGTAATCTTATTGTCTCTTAAAATTTAGGTTACTTGTATAATAAACATAGTGATGTAATATGGCACCAGTTTATTATTAGCATTAATATTAATGAGATTCCGTTATTGAATCGGATTATCATTATACTTTAATACTCTATCTGTGCCAGGTTTTCTATGTCAATTCGTATATAAGAATATTGACATAGTACTCATTGACCCTAATTATTATTGATACATTTCCGTAGTCCGTAGTTTACGCAATTTTTAAAAGTATTTGAACAAAATCGGAAATGACAAACCCATAAGTCATTGTGCAAATAATTTTATATTTTATCCATTTTAAAACCATCTTGAAATTATTAATTAAAAGACTTATTATAATACAATACAAAAATACGAATTTCTTCCTACTCAGCAGTGTTACCAATAGTATGCTCGCTGCGTTACCCCTTTGTATCTCCAAACTAATCTTCTGTAGAAAAAAAAAACTTGACTCGACGATCACCGGATTTGTGATAAAGTAGTTTACCAATTGACTTGTCAAACTTCTTGGTCTCCGGAGATCATGATCCTAAGGTTTTAACAGCAAAAGAAAGAAATATAAAGGAGTCACGCAGCGAGTAATATTTTTGAATTTCGTTAATTTCTGCCCTAGAAACGACGGCACCAGCAGAGTTGGAAGAAATTTTATATTTGACTCGGAGCCAAAGCGTCTGCGCATGTGGCATCCCAAATCATAGCACGTCCACGGGCCCAAGGCACAAGGGTAGTAACTAGTGTTGCCAGATTTCTTTTCCGACTATAAGGGAAAAATGTTTGTAAGGTTTTTATCCGGGCCATTTCAAAAATATTATATTAAGTTAATCAATTAATATAATACAAATAGTTGTTTATTAGGTTTCTGAAAATTATATTCTCAAAAAAAAGAATCCTTTGTACAATTTAAGTGCAATAAAGTTTTTAAAATAAAATAAATAAATACTTACGGTGAGATTCAGGTGTCCGTACGTATGGCGTGGATATGGTCGGTGAAGTTGGTCGCCTTGGTGGCTCTCTAGTATGGCAGATAATGATTGACAGGACAATGGAATCAGCTAACCACCTAATCTTACACTAGTTGGTTAAATGTAGTGTGAGTTCGGATCGGTAGTATTTTTATATTAAGATTTCCATTCCATCACGTTTAAGTTCTAAATCTGATATCGAGGTATAATAAATATTTGTCGTTCTTTTGTTAATGAATAGCTGCCTAACCAAATGCACTCTAAGACCTCATTGTTAAACTTTTTTTTTTACTATTCATAAATATCTGTAAAAAGATTCACATGAAATAAATGATTTCGACTTTGACTTTGACTGTCTGTCTATCCATATCAAATATCTCGAGAATTACTGGTCCTTTTTACTTGAAATGGTTATACATCTTGATGACCCACATACATATATCCAAAATTAAGGAAAATGTAAAAAAATATCAAAAGTTAAAAAAAGTTGTGACGAATTTATAATTACAGGTTGACAGGCTAGTTTTGGACTTTTTTTGTTTAGGCTTTTTTTCTACAATATAATAGTTTGTTAACTTAAATATGACAGTAGATCTACAATTTTACCCAATAATCAATATACAATACAATCGTAATTCTCCAGCAGATTTTTTATTTACTTCCTTTTACTGTTTTAGGATTCCGAACGCTTTTAAATAAAAATGGATTTAATAGGATCAGTAAGACCATCTATTTGTCCAGACTGATACCTAGAAAACCGTTTGAGGTAAAAATTTTGAATATATAGTGTCTTCTCGGTACCCGAACTATCATATATCTAAAATAAACAATATTATTTGTCGCGCTCCACGTTGTAACCGGCATAGTGGAAGCGGCCAATGGTCTTTAACAATAATGTATTGATCGATTTTGAAGGACTGCTTACCATGTGGTTGAAACAAAGTCACATCCTTGCACCAATAAAAAATAATTCAAAATATTCCTAAGGAACTCCACTGTTAATTTTTTTTTAAAGAATTTACAGGGTTTTAATGAAATAGGTATCTATTTTATTAAAATAGGTATCTATTTTATTAAAATAGGTATCTTTTTTATTAAAATAGATACCTATTCATAAAAATTACAAAACTTAAAATTCCGATAAATGTAGAAATCAAACATAGTACAGGGAGATAGTTCAACTTTCTATCTCGACAGGTAGATCATAATAATTTTCTTGGTGAAATCAAACTTTCCGCTCTATTCCTCTCTTTTTTTCTTTATTTTATACGGACCCATAGTACGCTATCAGCATTCACACTTGACCATTTTTTTAAATAAACCAATTAAATTATTTAATAACGTATAATTATTGTTTTATACACATGTCCCTTATTAATTATCATGGTATTAATTATACATAAATACTGTTAAGTATAAAATTATCGAATTATGTAATTGTGCTTTCTTTATATAATTTTAAAAGGTGTTGTTATTAAACAACTTTCATCGACTATCGAAATAAGTAGGTACACCTTGCTTTCCACAAACAGAAGGCATTACACAAAAAACACATTACGAATTACACACCAAACCGTATTCTTTACCGCTTTGATACGACACCGATATACAAGTTTTTTTCGTTTGATATAACAACAATTTAAATTTATAATACATTGCTGGGTTAACTATATAACCAAAACATAAATGTTAACGAACAGACTCCATGGACTAAAAAAAGGTCTGATGTAGATAAAAACTCAAATTTCGAACGTATGCAGCTGACTTGCTATAAAAACGTTGCATTCGAATTTCGAACAATTTTGTTTAATGAATTGCTTTTATCGCTTAGTAGTATAACCGACCAATGAAAGCTCACGCTCGTTTTAACTTTAATAATAATTATTCAGTGAAATCTATAGAGAGGCTTATCTCCAACAGTGGACGTCCTACGGCTGATTGTGATGATGATGATTTATTAATGTTTAACATGGTTATACACCCTCACATTAGCCTAAAGTACATTCCAAAATCCATTATTCCAAAGTACATTCCAAAATTTTAGTATTACCTTCCAGCATGTATTAGGTATGTTTAAAGGATTTGAATGATTTGTACTCGTAACTTTATAATCTACATTTATTCCTTTTTTAATCTTAAAACAAAAATAACTTATTTTTTATTTTTAGGTTAGGTACGATATTATTGAAATAAAATATTTTATAAAAAAATATAAACGATATATTTCGCCACAGGCTTCTTCAGTCGTTTGACATATTATTTTATAATAAATAAATATACATATATTTGACATATTATTTTATAAAATAATATGTCAAACGACTGAGCATGCGTGCCAAGCATGTGGCGAAATATATAATATATATTTTTTTATAAAGTATTTTATTTCAATAATACCTATTTTTGCGAAAAACGCTAATAAAAATATACTTATTTAAGAAATATTTTTAGGTTAGCAACCCTAATAAAAAATCTAAAGCTTAATAAAACATGCACAGTAAATCTTATTATTAGCTACATAAACATTCTTTATGGAATCCCTAGTTCTTTGCACTTTAAAAGCATTAATTAAACACAAATTTTAATGCAACATTAATATGTTATGAAAAAGTTGCATTACCCAATAGGAAGGCACAGAACACAATCGTTAAGCCAGATCTAGAAAACGACAAGATTTCCCACGACACAAATAATCTAAATGATATCTGCACTAATTACATATTCGATTCGAATCCATTGTTATATCTGTTGCCAAATTAAGATTTATTAACCTAAATTTACTAATTGGTAGTAAGAAATATCTTGTTACTAATGTTTATGAAATTCTACTTCTGTGTTTTTTTTTGTTAAAAAGTTTCCGTAGATAATATATCTTTAATAGGTATAAAATCATGGTACTCAAACTTGAAATTGTGATGTTGCTATTTTAACATTAACTGTTTAATTTCTTTTTATCTTCCAAACGTGCGGGAGCTGCAGCTGAACAAGCAGTACACTAACAAGTAGTACAGTAACTCGCACATATTTTTATACTAGCATTTTCCGTTGAAAGATAGGTCCGTGGTCCGAGGATGCTAGCGAACATATCCGTGATCTGGGTAAAAAAAAATAGCAACTGGTGATCCTCTGAGCAAGAAGTACCTCGTTCAGAGGATCGTCATTGCTATCCAACGGGGTAACGCTGCTAGTTTCCTTGGTTCCCCACGCCCATTGTCTTTTTCATTTAGAAAACTTTTAATATTGTAATTAATTATTTTTATAGGTAGGTATATTTTATTTTATTTTTCATTTATATTTCTTGTAGAGTAAATAAACGATTTTATATGTAAATGAACTTGAAAAATCGAAAATAAAAAGAAAAAATTATTAAATAACCTAGAGTCCTTTAAACGAAGCGTGAATAGGCAAATGATGGCAACCAGCGGTGCACCTGTGTGCAGCCGCTTGTTGCTATCATTCCTAGACATTGCATACTGCTTAACATCAGGTGGATGCAAGGTCACATGTTGAGCTCTTATAAAAAAAAACTGTTAAAATAAAAACTACGCTATAATTAAATATGTGAATGTACTAGATTATGTATAAGTCATTTTACTATATGGTAGTTACATAATGCCTTACGTGTATTAGCATAGGTACCTTTTGCGGAATCCACGGTTTTTTTTATTTTAGCCATTGAAATTTTCCTTAATATTTAGTTATTTTAAGTTTATACTGATAAAAATTAAGATATTGTCAATTGGTGTGGAAAATAAATATGTATGAAAGGTTACACTTACAGTAGATTATTGACAACTAGAGAACTATAATTAATTTAACACATGTTTGTCTTTTCCTAAACGTTTTTATACACATTTCAGTGACGTTCGACAACGGGACGTCAGTGCAGCTTAGTGCGCCGCCCGCCTACAGAATGCCGCCCGCCCCCGAAGCCGCACTGCCCGGGGCGCCGGCACCGACCCCTACGGCTCTACATACACACTCCGCTAAGTTTCCGGTAAGATAAAAATAATAATCATTTGGCCGCCTCCGTAGACTAGTGGTTGCGCCTTTGGCGTTGTATCCCGAGGTCGTGGGTTCGATTATAAATATATGCAAAAAATATTAGTATGTTTTTCTGTACAGTTTGTCATGGGCTGGGTGTTTATAAAATATAATATGTATTATATTGTTGTTTCTGGTACACATAGTACAAGCCTATAACTTAGTTTGTTACAAAGCAATATTTGTAAAAACAAAAAAAATACTAATCATTTATTTTCTCATAAAAACTTATAACTAAACAAAGAAAAATATAAGTAACAAAATTTAATATGAGACTGGGGCCTGAAATAGGCAAAAATAGCCTGTAACTACAAATAATGAACTTATTTAGAAGCCAGGAAATTGAATCCCGAATTCGAACATCTAAAAATGTATAAATGTAGTTTTCAGTATTATTTAAAAAAAAAAAAACGTGTTGGATGTATATATTACTTAGGTACTCGATTCTAATTAGATAATGCGCCTTAGCACAACAGCATCGATAGACTTGATAAATCGGCAAAATCGATAGGTACATATCGATTTTATGAAGGTCATTCATAAACTTAATTTTATCGACTGTCAAACTATATCGATGTGCTTATTCTAAGTCCCAAACTCTTTATAGAAAAAAACTATTAAATTTTAAAAAGACAACCAATGTCTGATTTATGATCCTAAAAATATTACTTTAGTTGTCATTTCAAAACTTAATTCTTATAAATAAATTATGTAATTAGGATCGAGTAAGTAAAATCTACGGCTCTATGTTCTTTTTTAAAAAAATATTTAAACTTTATTATCACTGAAAATAGCGTTTACATGTTTTTTGACGTTTGAGTTCGCAAATACACTTCCTGTGCACTTAAGTTTTAAAGCCACTGCAAAATTGTTGAGAGAAAGTCGTCGAGAGATCATGTCGTTGTCGTTAAGATACATCCTAATATTTGCGTATTATAAATCATAAATCTGTTTGGTTCTTTCTGCACCGAAGCATAGCGTCCAAGATAACGTAAATTGCTTGGCATGTCGATTTTTCAGATAATAAATAAAGGGATCATCTATAACAGATATTCTTATACTTAGTAGATGGTTTCTATTATTATAATTGTTTAAGCACTAATAATAAAGAATATTTTCATTTTCATGTCAAAAAAGCTGCCCCAGCCTAGTGGTTAAGTCACTGCGCAACTGACAACAAGGTTAAGCAGATGACAACAAGGCCGGCCTTGGATGGGTGACCGCTTTATACAACGAGGCTATTTCATCATAAACACCGCAACAAGCTCGCCACTTGTTAGGTGTTGCCTCCAAATACCATCGGCGAAATGAGGACGGGTTAATCCCTCCGCTGGGTACCCTGAGGCCGTTTAAACGGTTCTCGGGAGCCAAATTGGCACCCGTGATGGTATTGATTATATTTATCATTTTCATGTCAAAATTTTAAATTTCGTTTAGAAAACAATTGAACGTTCGTTGATAAAAGTATTTTATCATAGTGAGCTTGACGCCGTGCTAGGTTTATAGAGATCGTGTCTGATTAAAAAAAAAACATTCTAGCGCTAAAATAACTCAAAATATATTCCATAAATTTACAAAAAAAATATTAAAAAAAGGATTCTCGTTACATTCAGTAAAAAAAACCGTCAAGTAACCTAAACACGTTTCGATTTTAATCTAGTCGAGGTGTCTCCTTTTAGAGTTCGGTTACGAAACAACGGTAGTTGATTTGATTTTAAAACAGCGAACATATTAAAGTAGATTCGTAATTGAAATCCTTTTTTGTTGTAAAAATGGGCGCATTTTGTAACCGCGCCATTTTATGCACAAAAGATCCTATAGGGTCGAAGTGTTTTGACTGATGTCAAGCCCAAAACCAATAAGATAACCCGATTCATTTAGCCGATATAGTAGAAGTGATCAGTGCTGATAAATAACTATACATGGTGACTTTGAATGGATGTACTTTAGGCTAAACCAGGATCTGCTGTTTAAATCGAACAACTTGTCCCATGGAATTGTGTCGCGAATGAAAAAAAAAACAATTTGTATGGGGAAGCCAAATTTTTCACCATTATATTATACTACTATGTACCTTATACTTTAACACATGCAGTCCGCCTATCTAAAAAAATGTGTCAAATAAAAAATCTACTCAACTATATTTATTTTATTTTTTTATATGGTTTGTATTTGTTATTATTTCTTTAAATCAAAAAGGATGCAAAAGATTAATAATAAATATGTCTAAGACTGGATGGCTAATGAGTCTTTTCCTCGGCGTAGATTCTCAGCAGTCATTAAGTTTCCAGACTATGTGACGAACCACCTTAGCTTATATACTGGATAAACTCGTCAGGATACTTTGGTACAGTCGGTACCATATTCATTATTTTATTTTAAAGCATTGTTTTAATATTATAAGTTTTCGACTACATCTTATACACTGCAAACTTATAGAAAACATGGCTTTATAATCTGCTCTTTATTAAAGTAATAGAAAATATCGATAAAAAATAGAGGTAACTTTGCGATTATTTTCTATCGAGGTAAGTTTATGCTATTACATTTTTCAAAAGGCCAGTTATCTACTTCTAAATATTAATCAGTATTATTACGGTGTTTTTATATATTTGTTTCCTTTAAGGTATTTTGATAATCGCAGATGATTTGCTTTATCTCTTAAATTGAAGAAGAAGAAATAAGTAGGCGCGCTTGCACAACGTTTTTTAAAACAACTAATACCCTAGGTAAATTTTAGGCTGAGTTGCACCTAAGAGTCCGTTAAAGTAATTGTAATGACAGCTGGACCTTAATTAATGACTGTCAAAGTCTTAGATATGTTGAGAAGGTATTAGGTATGATATTTAGGTAAAATGAAATTTACACGATTATGATTTATTGAGATTGGGTTTTAATGCAGAAAATATTTAAAAAAATCATAATATAATAACTAATGTTAAATTTGTCAAAAATGTATTGGTAAAATAACAAACAACAGCGCGCCCCCAAAACGTGGCCTTTAATTATGTAAATATACATGGTATCCAAGTTATTTATGTAAAACAATTATGTACATTGTTTGACAACGCCACTATGCCTTGCCAATTCCACTTTTACTATACCAAATTGTAAGTATAGAATTTATATAATAAATGCTATTGGCTGACGCCTATGATAAATATCCATTTCACTATGATAATCATAATAGTACATGATAGCAAAAAATATGCTGATGACTGTACACTGAAACTTGATTGAGTATCTAGTCGATTTGCATAGGCGATCAATTTATACTAAAGTGAATATTAAAAATAGAAAAATAGTGTAATACATTATGAATAATTTTATTACTCTCAAACAATGTCCTATGATTCCAGTTTAAAAATAAGAACGCAGTCTGGCATTCGATTTATTTTAACCGAGTTTTTAGAGGAGTTTATACTCATACAAGTTAACTATAAGGGGAGTAAAATATATTCGTTAACTTAAATATAAGCGATGGCACGACATATTGTATATGTCGGAGAGGCAACCGGGATGTCTAATGGTAATTTGAATCTTAGAGTGGTACAGAGAACCCTCGTATTATATAATTATTTTCTTTGCCACCCGAAACTATACTCGCTACCTTTTCGTCAATTTAACCACCCATATAGTAACCGCAACCGAAAAAGAGAATACCAAGTCGACAAGAAATCGATGCAGTAATCTCCTGAAAACCGGTGAACCCACAGTCTAAAACCGAAACATAATTAGGACTTGACGGTTTTTGCATCTGTATGGGCTGTGGTAACGAGACCGGTCGGTTGGCCTAACGAAGTTATAGAGACCCTCTCACCTAACATACTATAATTTGCAACAATATGTCATTTCCGACATATCCAATCACTTTCCTTGCCATTAGCCCAACAAAAAACATCGCACAATAATTTATCTTGCACAACGCACTGCTATTAATAGCAAAAAAATGACTAAGTAACTTCTTATTTCCTAGATCTGATAGCGAATTAATGTCATTCCCCGACACAATGATGAGAACTTTCCCAAAGCTCGGAAAGTAGCGGAAAATGGCTACAATGAACGTAGTAAGTAGTGTAGGATTGGCTTGATGAAAACATAATTGTTGTTATGTGATTGGTTACTAACCTTTTATTTAGAATAATTTTTTAAGGCGTGGATATATATGGTCGGTGAAGTTGGTCGCCTTGGTGGCTCCCTTGTATGGCAGATAATGATTGACAGGTCAATTGAATCAGCTAACCACCTAGTCTTACGCTAGTTGGTTATGTAGTCTGTGTTCGGTTTCATATTATGATTTCCATTCCATCGCGTTTAAGTTCTAAATCTGAAATCGAGGTTTAATAAATATTTGTCGTTCTTTTGTTAATGAATAGCTGCCTAACCAAACGCACTCTAAGGTCTCATTGTTAAACTGCAACTATTTTTTTTACTATTCATAAATGTCTGTAAAGATTTACAGGAAATAAATGATTTGACTTTGACTAAAGAAATTTGTGTTATTTGATCAATCAACATAATCTTTGAAACTACGTTGGTTGAGTCTTCAAAGTAGAGGTCATAAGTTTTATTTTAACACAGAGCAATAATATTTATACATTTTAAGTTTTTGTAAACAAATTTCTACTAAAGTCGCTAGTAACTATATCTATTCTAAACAATCAATAGGATTGTTTTATTTTTCAAATAAACCTCTCTTATTGGTTGATTTCTATCTATAGTTACTAGCGACTATAGTAAAAATTGTTTACAAAACCTTGTGGTAGAGTAACTTATGTAGACCAACCTGATGCGTTACCACCGCCCATACAGATGTAAAACTCTTCAATTGACCCAGTTTGTTATGGAGACTACTGCGTCGACTTCTTGTCAATACTCGATGTGGTAGTTTCCTTTCAAGATGCTGTTACGAAACGCAGTAAATTTGATGACAAAGCAACGAACCTACTGTCAAACAACATGTATTGATCGACTTGATTAATTAACTTTGTAGGTCTGCTTACCATCAGGTAGATACGAAGTTATATGCTGTGCTCCAATAAAATGTAAAATAAAAAGTTGCATTGGGTTATTAAGGGTGTGAAACGTTTCAGTTATAATGTCTAAAAAGTGGGCGATGGTGTCTGAAAACTGAAATACAGTTCTCTGTTCTGTCTGAAATTCAGTTACTAGTTCAGGCATCAGCGATACTTAATATGTTAAAACTGTGATTATGGAATAAAGTATTTATATTAATAAATAATTTAAAGAAATAATTATAATTTAATTAAAAAGCGGCCCCAGCCTAGTGGTTAAGTCACTGCGCAACTGATAACAAGGTTAAGCAGATGACAACAAAGCCGGCCTGGGATGGGTGACCGCTTTATACAACGAGGCTATTTCATCATAAACACCGCAACAAGCTCGCCACTTGTTAGGTGTTGCCTCCGAATACCATCGGCGAAATGAGGATGGGTTAATCCCTCCGCTGGGACCTTGAGGCCGTTTAAACGGTTCTCGGGAGCCAAATAGGCACCCGTGATGGTATTTATTTATTTTATATTATAATTTAATTATTAGGAAAATTCTCATTAATATTGCTTTGACCATATACTAAGCTCAAAGCTTGTAGTATGTGTATCAAAATTATGTATTAGAGTTGTTGTTCTGGAAAGGCTTTAGTGCCTAATTGGTGACAAGCACTATAGCGTAGGTATTGTTATATGTGAAAATATATAAAAGTATTATATTCATATTTTTTTATTGGTTCGTATTTTTAATAAAAATATAGAATATTAATACAATAAAGACAATAATTAAGATATAAACGACCAAGGCTCCGCCGCCGAAAAGGAATAAACTAAAACATAATAAATATTTAAGTCAAACAATAAATAATGTAACAAATCATTATATATTTCTTCCTTCCGCATTAGAAACATAAGGTCCTTGGTGTTTCGAATCAAAACTTTTCATTGAGAAACTAGGAAGAAAATTAATAGAAGTTTCTGGAGATAGTCGGTCTTAAAATTATTTATGCGACAGTCAGTCTTAAAATCATTCAGTGCAACGTGGGAATGCCGCCATTTGTTCTCGATACTTTTAATCAAGAAAATTTTGGTGGTAGAGTTTTTAAAGATTGTTTTTATCTGTTATAATAATTTTGTACTATAATATTTATTAATAAATGATCTTAAAGACCAAGACTTATATTCAAACACACACACACACACACAAACACAAACACATACCTAAACCGCATTATTAATAGTATGTGTATGTGTATCATCACGGGTGCCTTACGGCGCCCGAGACCGCCTAGACGGCCCCAGGGTACCCAGCGGAGGGGTTTTAATCCCACATCGTCGTAGCCAATGGTGTGAGTCTATTAATAGTATAATAAACAAAAAAGAAATCTGACTTCTTGGTCTTTGATGTAAATTTTACTACTATATATTGTAATGTGCTGTAGATTTTTATAATGATAAATAAATAAAGTAAAACTACAAAATTCCATATACATGGTGACTTCAAAAAGTTGTACACTAAGCTAATATGAGGTTCTACTGATCAAATCGAACTTTAGCCATGGAACCATGTGTCGCAAATAAAAAAAAATGCTTTCTCCATACAAACTAAAAATGTTAAGATGACCAATTTGTACGGGGAAGCCAATATTTTTTTTCATTTGCCACATATGGTTCCATAAGAAAAGTTGTTCGATTTGATAAGTAGAACCTCATATTAGCCCAGAGTATAACCTTTTAAATTTACCCTGTATAATACAAATAACACAGGTTAGACTTCGAAAAAATCTGAGTCATTCTCAAAAGTCTTTATTTTCCTTGTGCTTATTAATTCTATTCAAACGTTTAATACATACTAAACTAAATGCTGTAAGTAGCATTTAGTTATAAAACCTTATCTCAACTGGCTTATTGCCAATTTAAATACAATACAACTTAACCAAGCTCTAAAATTCATTCAAATATATACTTTATTCTTAATAACAATAAAGTTAATATTAGGAAACTGAAAAATGTTAACAGTGATGTTAAAAAGGTTTGAATGGTGAAAGTGATTGTCGTAATCTGTTGATACATCTGACAGTGAACATATATAGACAGTTTTACGATCCATTTGAATGGTAAATCATGTAAATTTACCTTTACTGAAGGGTAAATAAAGTGGAAAGTCCCAGACGATCATACACGTGGTTTTGAGGAGACTATTGCATCGATTTTTTATCGAAGTGGTAGTATCTTTTCAGGGTGCGGTTATGATTACAGGTGGTTAAATTGGCGATAAGGTAGCGCGGATAAAAAATAAAAATACTTCTAATGTAATTCTTCTCTGTCGCCGCCCATTTCGTAACCGCATCGATTATCCGGCATAGTGCGAGCGATCAATATTGTTAAGAATAATTTATTAATCTACCCCATTCATTGACTTTGTAGGGCTGCTTACCACCAGGTAGATATAAAGTCGTGCTCTAAAAATAAAAAAAAAACATGTCTTTAAAACTTTATAAATATAAATCATTACTAATACCTATTATAAGAGAAAAGATTTTATTGTACAGGTGCAAGACCTCAAGTGACCTAGTCATGTTTCGGTTTTAGTCTGTGTGTTGTTCAGGAGACTATTACATAGATTTTTTGTCGAAGTCTCCTTTTAGGGCGCGGTTACAAAATGGGCAGTTAATTTGACGATAAAGCATCGAAGTAGTAAGTACTAAAGTAGAGTCGTAATGCAAATCCGTCTTTGAGGCAGCCCATTTCGCAACCGTATGCCGGTTGCGAAATAAGCGATCAAAGCTGTTAAAGAGCAATGTATTGTCACATTGCTCTCTAACAGCTTTGGTCATGTCACCCCAGTCATGGATTTTGTAGGTCTGCTTACCACCAGGTAGATACAAAGTCACATGCTTTGCTGCAGTAAAAAAAAAACAATGTTTGAAGTTATATCATAAACTAGGAATTACCTGATGTTTTATTTAGAAGAGCACATAGTCTTTAGTAAAAAAAAACAGTGATTGAATTCTATCCTTCCGAAGAAGTGTAATTAATTCTATTGATGTAAAATTCTGTGTGTTGTTCAGGAGACTATTACATAGATTTTTTGTCAAAGTCTCCTTTTAGGGCGCGGTTACAAAATGGGCAGTTAATTTGACGATAAAGCATCGAAGTAGTAAGTACTAAAGTAGAGTCGTAATGCAAATCCGTCTTTGACGCAGCCCATTTCGCAACCGGCATAATAAGCGATCAAAGCTGTTAAAGAGCAATGTATTGTCACATTGCTCTCTAACAGCTTTGGTCATGTCACCCCAGTCATGGATTTTGTAGGTCTGCTTACCACCAGGTAGATACAAAGTCACATGCTTTGCTGCAGTAAAAAAAAAACAATGTTTGAAGTTATATCATAAACTAGGAATTACCAGGAGCCTATTTCATAAACGTGACAATTGTAATTTACCATGACAATTCATATTACATTGCTCAGTTTAGTTGGAATTATTTACTTAGAACTATCTAAACCAAGCAATGTATTATAAATTGTCATGGTAAATTACAATTGTCGCGTTTATGAAATAGGGCCCTGATGTTTTATTTAGAAGAGCACATAGTCTTTAGTAAAAAAAAACAGTGATTGAATTCTATCCTTCCGAAGAAGTGTAATTAATTCTATTGATGTAAAATTGTATGAAATTAATATTAGTTTCGCTTCAAAGAAATAGATTTGAAATAAATCAATTTCACTGTAACATTTTTATAACAACTTGTAATATTTTTTTTAAATTTTCATACCAGAAAAATCTTTCAAAGTCATTAAGTCCGTTTGACTTACAACCTGTAAGTTATTGTATTTGATTTTATTTGGCTGAGATTATTGACCTTCTTGCGTGTGATTGTTTCGTATACAAATATGTGTAAATACAATAACAACAGAAGCTATTGTATTCTAACAAATGTAAATAAAACAAAGCGAGGACAAAACGGTTTTAAATTAATTAGAAAAATCTTCATATTGTTACCGTGAGATTTTTTTATTCAATAAAAGTTTGATGTCAAATGTTCCAATGCCATTTTTTTACCGACGAGTTATAACAAGATGTATTGTAACATGCATAACATTACATTTTTTGATTTTGATAATTATTGAGAAGATTCAGCTATAGAACTTTAATAATTTCATTGTTTAAATTTGGTTACACTACTTACCTACAGCAAACAATGATTTGGAGTACACAATATAATATAACTCGGGATTTTTGATAAAGTACTAATATAATATCAATAAACGTAAGTACATTTCGTATTTTTTTCTTGAAAGGATTGCATTAAAATGGATGAAACTACTTTGGATGCCGTCACATATCGCGTCGCTAAACTTTTGTTAAGAAATGGGTAAAACACTATAGGGGCTGAGATCTGAATAGAAAAGCTGAAATTCTGGCTCTCTGGGCCATATTTTTCATGTTTTTTTGATAAAAGTATTGTATTATAAACGATATAACCTTGTTTAAATGCCGTCACACACATACGATTTGTTATATACCTAGATATGTGAGAAATCTCTAAAAAAATGGTTAAAATAACCAGATCTTTACCAGAATTTCTTTACCACACATTCTGGTAAAATCTGGTTTGAAAACGCATTTCTTCTTTATTAACCCCATAAACATATTATAATAATAGTTTTTTTTGTCAACAGATAGAGCGTGAAGTGATTCTTTCATCAGGCGAGAAGAATTCCAAGGTCCCCATTCTTCAAGAGGCCAGGAGACGAGGCCGACTTGGTGCCGTGGCTCCCGATACACCTCCGAAGACCCTTGCTGCCTGGACCCATGGGGAGGTAAGAATATATTATTATAAAAGCCATGGGCGTAGCGAGGTACGGGCAGGGAGGGCCAGCTGCCCTTCTTAGAAGAGCGGTCGTTCACTGGTAATCTGTAATTCTGTCGAGCCTGATAGCTTGCGACGCTTCTTATTAAGACCTAAGAAACTAAGTCTGTCCCGGCCCCCCTATATACAATCCTAGCTACGCCCTTAATAAAAGCTCGCAAGTGCGAATGCTGTTCGCGATTTTAGAGTTCTGAGGCTCTTTATTTAATATTCGTTACGTTGCTACAAAGCAGATGTTACGTTGCTACAAAAACCCATGGTAGAGCCCCAGAAGAGGCAATAAGGACTATATGTTACCGAGATAATAAATTATTTGTAAAGCTAAACTTCTACTAACTATTTTTATTAGTCTGTCCCGGTAGACTAGTGGTTGCACCTTTGGCGTTGTATCCGGAAGTCGTGGGTTTGATTTGCCACCCATGGCAAAAAAAAAAATGTACGTTATTCTGTAAAGTTTTTCATGGTCTGGGTGTTTGTTAACTATAGATATTATTATCGTCATGAAGGTAAAAACCGTGCCCGTGGCGCGGAGCGCGTTTTTAGCTTCATGATTATCGTTGTTTCTGGTGCACATAGAATAAGCCTAGAGCTTACTTGTGACAGGTGACATGTGTGCAATGTCCTACATATAAACCAAATTTCATTTATTTTCATTGAAGTCGTAAAATTATCTATACGTTATCCGATATTAATACATGAATTATTGTTAATATTATTTATTAACTAATTTTGTACATTATTCATAGGACTCGTTAGCTCAGTAGGTTAGAGCACCGATATTAAGCAATCTTGACCATCGGAGGGCGTAGGTTCAAATCCTTCACGAGTCAGGCATTCATTTTGGTTTTTAGGGTAACGATTTGTATTTTTTTTAAAGTAAGTAGCGAGACTTTGACCGTCTAACTATCCACATAAATATTTAGAGTAGGTACTACTGGTCTAATTAAAAAAAATGGAATAGTTTTATAGATCTTGTTGAACGACTGTTTATTGTTGATATAATAATAATAATATATCTTCACGGGGGCCTTACGGCGCCCTGGGGCCGTCTAGGCGGTCTCCGCCTAGACGGCCCCAGGGTACCCAGCGGAGGGGTTTTAATCCCACCTCGTCGTAGCCGATGGTATGAGTCTATACCGAACAAGTGGCTAGCTCGTCGCGATGTTTTGAATAGACTCAATAACCCATCTATATCAGTTTCACAAGTTGGTATAGTGAAACCGGGACAGACAGTTTAACGTGCTCTCCGAGGCACTATAGTGGTGTTGTCAAACAAATGTAGATATTTTTTTTAATTAAAAATACATTAGTATACACCGGGATTAGAACCAGGGACCTTAGATATATTAATATATTGTTGATATAGTATGGAAGTATTGATATTACGTCGTAGGGATCGACGTATTTTAGGCCTCCATAAATTAAAAAGTTATATATACCATAGTTAAATACGTTTCAAAATCGCCATACCATGACCGTTCCTAACCATCAATTCTAAGGAGTTAGTTACTCAAATTCTTTAGAGTTAATGTTCTAAGAAGTCAACACTTTCACTCAATAGTCTGCTTGCTAAACATATAATTACAAAAAAAAACTAACTCGTGAAGGATTTGAACCTTCGGCCTCCGATGGAATGAATGCTGTAAAGCAATCGGGAAATCGGTGCTCTAACCCACTGAGCTAACGAGTCTCATAGGAACTGTACGAAAATCCACATTTCATATAAATTATGACGTCAAACAATTAATTATTAAATATCAACTCAATATCCATGTAATGTTGGTTGTTTTTGCAATACAGTTGCAGTAAAGTAATTAGCAGTTATTAGATCATAGATTATGTATTTATCATCAGAAAGAAAATATTATATGTCGATTGCAACACGTATCAATATGATTTTAATTCCCTTTACTCTACTTTATCATTATTTCAATCTTACAGTCAACTTGCTATTTTTCACATCCAATCCCGATCCTCACAAAACAACCACTCCTCTTCTATACTAACATTTTCATGAACCTTTATTTTAATTGAATAATATTAAGGTTCACGAAAAAATAATTAAGAAAGATCAGCCCTCTCCAGCCGGTATCAGGATGTATCTATCAAAATAGGCTTTACTGTACTCTGAAAATTTGTTTAAGTTGGGTTTAGTCACAAATTTAGCTCATTTCTATTTACAATATTACAGTTACAACTATGTCATTTATTTATACTATACTGTATAGTATTTACTGTAATCTAATCTTCGACTATATCAATATGTATGGTCATGCAGGTGACGCATTGATTTACCTTCTAGAAGATGATTCACAATTTTCAATGGGTATGTTTTTTTTTGTTTTGGCTTCATAAGACTCGTTAGCTCAGTAGGTTAGAGCGCCGATATCTATGATTATTGACCATCGGAGGACGAAGGTTCAAATCCTTCACGAGTCAAATTTTTTTTTAATGGAAATGCAGTGTTACACTTATTAACAGCCTCCGTAGACTAGTGGTTGCGCCTTTAGCGTTGTATCCGGGGGTCGTGGGTTCGATGGCAAAAAAAAAATTAGTACGTTTTTTCTGTACAGTTTGTCATGGTCTGGGTGTTTATAAAATATAATATGTATTATAGCGTTGCTTCTGGTACACATAGTACAAGCCTAGAGCTTATTTTGTGACCAGAGCAATATGTGTAATTTGTCCTACATATTATTATTATTATTAACAAATGTAACTATTGAACCAGGTGTTACTGAAATATATTACTTATACTGGGTATATTTTAACAATGATAATATTTTTTTGATGCCTCCAGTATCACTTTTAGAACCCATTTTTTAAATAAAAACTAGGTAAGCATTTTTTTCTTCAAAAGGTCCGAAAAATAAATGATTATATGAACAAACGTCTATATGCTTAAAATTACCCCCACAAATACATAATAAGTCTTCGTATCTATCAAGTAAAACAAAATTAGACAAGTGATAGGCTTTAATTCGTGAGTTTAGTATGAAAGTAAACGTGATTTGTAGATCTTTTTTGTTATTTATCTTTGTTTTTGAATAGGTGACAATAAATGGAAAAAAAAAATGTTTGTTTAGATGATCGCGCTAATCTCAGGAACTACTGGTTCCAATTTAAAAGTTATTTTCATTTTTAATAGCCCATTTATCGGGAAGGCTATGCTACATAAAATCACGCCACGACCAATAGGAGCGGATTAACAATGAAACATGTTACAAAAACGGGTGAAAACTATTCCTTTTGAAAGGGTATGCTGCGTAAACAGTTAAAGTTACGCAGACGAAGTTGCGCGGATCAACTAGTATTTTATATTAATAAGCAAGTATTTAACAAAAGTTTTGGGAGAGACTTCTCCTCCACAACTTTTATTCGGCTAGCAGACCGAGCGATTACGTTTCCATACATGCAAAAACAGTTAAGTGACCTGACCATGTTTCGGTTTTAGTCTGTGGATTCACAGATTTTCAGGAAACTAATGCATCGATTTATTGTAGAGGTAGAGGTCTCTTTTCAGGGTGTGATTACGAAACGGGAGGTTTATTTAACGTTGGATAAGCGAGGATATTAAAATATACTCCTAATGTATATTTTATATGTAAAATAAATGTATTTATTTATTTATTTTAAATTCTTTATTGAACAAAATTGTACATAGGCGAGCTTAATGCCTTAGGCATTTTCTACCAGCTAACCTTTGAGAGAGTGAAATATGCTTAGGGTGCGAAACTTTCGATAGAAGCATATACATATAATTTTAACAATGATGCATAACAATACTTAAACTACTTAAATACGGTATATAATATAATAAATGTAATACATAAACATACATACCATACCAAACAAAAATTGTAATTGTATATTTGTGAAGTCCTTCAAAGGTTTCTAGTTTCTTGTGTTGCTTTCCTAATTAGTTATCTTGTTTTCTTTCTTATAAGTTAATAAATTAATGCTAATTCGTCCTTAGCGCACCTTTGTAACCGCATAATTTAGCAGGCATAGTGGTACCGATCGATGTTGATAAACAACAATGTATTGATAAACCCGATTCATGGATTTTATAAGCATGCTTTATATCCAGTATATACAGAGTCACATGTCGTGCTCCAATAATAGTTTTTCTCCATAAAAAAATAAAATGTATTAATTAAAACTAAAAGGATAAATGTATTAATTAAGAACTTAAGAACAGATGCAATATTTGTCTACATACCAAACGCGCGGCTTTAGTTTTGATTTTAAAAGTTTACAGAGTTTATAAAAATAAAAAACGATAAAATTACGATACGACAAGTAGTAACATCTGTTTTTTTTTTAATAAAAAGCCTTACAAATACTAAAATAAACTTTTTAGGTTCGCACAGTCTTTTCAAATTATAAAAGTTTAGACGTTATGTTTAGTATTTTGGAAGCTTTTTATTTTATAAAAATAACGTAAATGTGTAAACTTCTCTCCTTCTCCGATCCCAATTTTATGGATATAAAGCGAATTGAATGGAGACAAATATTGCCGGTCTTTAAAAAAAATATCCGACTAAAATATATTGTAGTTAGATAGGTCTGACTTTCCTATAGTGCCCACGAATGTAATTTTGTCGTTGCTGTTCACTGTACCTTTAGAATATATAATGCTTATTCGATGTAAGGTCATGCTTCACGATTAACGACCGAAACGAAGAGACACAGGTTCTTTGCCCCGAGACGTTCCGTTCAGGTGCAACAACTGTGAAATAATATACTCGCCTAAGTGGTATGGTTTTATTGGATAGCGTTCGCCTTTATAGCTGTTTTTTTTTTGTTATTGTAGTAAAATTTAGGTATGCATATACTCGTATAAATATCTACTTATATTTTTACAAAACAGATATTTAATTATTCATATTTTTAGTCTTTTATATTAAAATTTTTGTTTTCCGGGCTTCGGCCGTTGTTTTTTAATAGGTACCTACTTCATACTTACATATTGTTAAATCCCTGTCAATTTTCACATATAAATATTTAACTTAATAATTTGACTTTGAAAGGATGAAAAAAAGACTTCTCCATTTTAAAAAGGCTTGTCCATTTTGACATTCGCACATAATAAAATTTGCTAAGGCTGTATGGTTATTAAAGGTTTTTGCATTCACTGTGAAAAAAGTTTTGTGTTGATATTACTGTTTTTTTTTTTCTTTTTTTAATCTGTGGATTTTAATATTTATTCTATTTAAGAGATTTAAGTCTAAGATATTAATATTTACCTAGTTTGTGTAGAGGTAAATTTTTGCCGTGCTATGGAAGCAAAAGTGTTATTTTAGTTTGTGTCAATTAATCTAGGGTTTGTGTATAATATAGATACGTTTTTAATTGTAACTATAAATAATTTGCACACCAATATATGGTAGGACATGTTGAACCAAAATAATGTAACAACTTATGTACCATGTTCTTGGAAATAAAGTATTATTTATCTATTTACAAACTGGTTATTTATGTTAAAATAACCAATTTGTATGGAGAATCCAATTTTTTCTTTTTCATTTGCAAAACATGATTTCATGGATAAAGTTGTTTAATATGATCAATAGAGCCTAATAATAACAATAATAATCATAATATAATTCAGGCAGTATTTTTTCAAAAGAACTTGTTAAATTTTTTAAAATTGAAAATCACATCAGAGCGATCAATTTTGTTTAAAAACAATTATTGATCGACCCAATTCATGGACTACAAGCCGTGCTCCAATAAAAAAAATACAAAAAAGTCTAAACGTGTAACCCAATAAAGATTAAAGTTTAATTATACCACACTTAACTATCATAAAACTTAAGAGTTTCTTGTCTTAGTAAACCCGGCCTACTTTAACCACACTATTATGACAAAAAGCTGTCATTATTTTAACCGGACGGTCTGTTAAGGTCAAGTAATTGCGGCTGTAGGCGCCTTAAGTTTTTTTTTTGTCATATAGAGCATTAAAAGTAAACTAAGGCTGTAGTTAGGCATCATTTAGTGATTGACTGTAAGATTGTTTTTTTTTCAGAAAACATTTTTAATGACATATTTTATTTAAAATCTCACCTCGTTTTAGAGTTCATTAGATGCATATTTCACTCCCACTATGCTATAAAGGCGAATTTTCATTACGAGTTTTGTCTTTATAAACGAGTTTTTGTTAAATCTTTCACTTAGTGTATAGTTTAAACTGTAGGGAACCAATAGGATTCCTTTACATTTTTCGACAGTACAAATAATAACTTTAGCAACAATGTATTAATCGACCTAATTTAAGGATTTTGTCGGTCTGCTTACCACTAGGTAGATATTAAATCACACACCTCCACTAAAAACTCAAAAACTAAAATTTTGGATTATTAGTTGATCTTAGTGTCTTCTCGGTGCCCAAACTATCTGCCTCATCATGTTGTTACCGGAAGTCGTGGGTTCGATTCTAACTCATCTCTAAAACATAATTCGTGCGTTTCCATGTTCTGGTGCTTATATATTATGTTTTAGCATCGTTGTTTCTGGTATACATAGTATATATAAGCTTTATAGCTTATTTTGTGACTCTACCATGGGTTTGCGCATTGTAGAAACGTAACGTATTCATTTACGTGTACGTGAGCAACACCCAATAGGATCGCTTTATTCAATCCTGTTACCAAAAATAAAGCGATCCTATTGGTTTTCATTACGAGTTTTGTCTTTATAAACGAGTTTTTGTTAAATCTTTCACTTAGTGTATAGTTTAAACTGTAGGGAACCAATAGGATTCCTTTACATTTTTCGACAGTACAAATAATAACTTTAGCAACAATGTATTAATCGACCTAATTTAAGGATTTTGTCGGTCTGCTTACCACTAGGTAGATATTAAATCACACACCTCCACTAAAAACTCAAAAACTAAAATTTTGGATTATTAGTTGATCTTAGTGTCTTCTCGGTGCCCAAACTATCTGCCTCATCATGTTGTTACCGGAAGTCGTGGGTTCGATTCTAACTCATCTCTAAAACATAATTCGTGCGTTTCCATGTTCTGGTGCTTATATATTATGTTTTAGCATCGTTGTTTCTGGTATACATAGTATATATAAGCTTTATAGCTTATTTTGTGACTCTACCATGGGTTTGCGCATTGTAGAAACGTAACGTATTCATTTACGTGTACGTGAGCAACACCCAATAGGATCGCTTTATTCAATCCTGTTACCAAAAATAAAGCGATCCTATTGGTTGTTGCTCACGTATACGTAAATGAATACGTTACGTTTCTACAATGCGCAAACCCATGGCTCTACCATGGGTTTGCGCATTGTAGAGTGTCAGTGCAATTTGTGTGAAATATATATTATTATTATTAAACTCTCCCAACATCTTCCATTATTCTCACTTACACCTTAGAGCCGCTGCAGCTTTGCAGAGATGTAGCGTCGTTGAGCGTATTATACCGCCTTTACCATGGACAGTGCTCTGAAGAACTATTTAATCTTATTCCTCCTTCCCCTTTCCGTTACAGAACCTAACGAGCAGGTTACAGAATGCGTGCGCATTCTGTGGCCGATGTACCAACCCTCACTACAAGATTTGGTGATTCGTATATCTGTCGCACTATTAAAATGTGGAATGCTCTATCTGCTTGCGTGTTTCCTCCGTCCTAACCATGAGTCCTTTAAACGAAGCGTGAAAACCAGCTCTCACAACAGAGTTCTAAGAGCTGGTTGTATATATTCTTGGACCTGCATACTGCTTTCGATCAGGTGGATGTAGGGTCACATGCCGAGCTCCTATAAAAAATAAATGTGGATTTTATTTTTCGTTTCTGAGTTAATAATCACGTTTCTTAACGACTATTAGGGATACTTATCGTCTATAATAATAATTATGTAAGTCCATTAACAGTAATTATTGTTATATAATTAGCCGCTGAAAAAGCATCCGTTCCACAACACAATAGCAATCATCAATCTGATAAAACTAATAATCGAACATGAAAATTGCATAATATTATTACTATCAAAGCAAAAACACTCGTAATATTAAGGTTTTAGGAATTATAATTCAGTGGAAGGTAGTGTGTTTTCCGCTGACGTCACTTTTAACGTAGTGATGGCTTGTTTCGTCGTGCTTTACCAAGACTCGTTAGCTCAGTAGGTTAGAGCGCCGATATTAAGCAATCTTGACCATCGGAGGGCGTAGGTTCAAATCCTTCACGAAACTTTTTTTTTACTTTTAAACATTCATGAAGTGAAGATGTAGGACTTTTTATATAGAACTTAATATATACTAATAAAACAAATAGAAAATATTTGCTCCGGGTAAACTTAAAAACTACTGAACCGATTTTTTAAATCCTCTCACCTATGAAAAGCTACTCAGCGAGTAACTGAGCCCTTATAGTCTGAAATAACAATAACACGCCCGTTGCGATCGCACTTATAGTATTTCTCCGTTACTGTTTGTCCTAAATAACGACTGAAAATAATATTTTTGAAGGTCATTGTATTTATTAATCTTTCGGTTGAGGGCATTTTTTAATATTACATCAAAAACATAAATATACAAAATAATACAAAGGTATTAAGTGCAACTGAAATATTTTTACGTACAATTACCAACATTCAAATAATAATTAAACGACGAACAGCCAAGTTGCATTACTAAAAGTTTATATAGGCGTCAAGCCAACTGGCAAAACCTTAGGTCTATCAAACCTAAAATATAATAGTTTTATATATTTTGATACATAAGGTTTTATTTTTGACACTTGAACTACGTTTTTAATATGTACATACATACATACATATCATCACGGGTGCGCTACGGCTCCCGAGACCGCCTAGAGGAGTTATTAATCCCACCTCGTCGTAGCCGATGGTATGAGTCTACACCGAACAAGTGGCTAGCTCGTCGCGATGTTTTTGAATAGACCCATCTATAAACAGTTTCACAATTTGGTATAGTGAAACCGGGACCGACAGCTTAACGTGCTCTCCGAGGCACTATAGTGGTGTTGTCAAACAAATTATGTACCTACATATTTTTTTTAATTAAAAACTCATTGGTACACACCGGGATTCGAACCAGGGATCTTAGTGTTTTTAATTCCAAGGTCTAACCAACTCGGCCACCACGTATATAATATGTTATTAATATGTAATTAAATAAATGTTGTAACTTGTATCTATGTTTGTTTTCATATGTAATTATTTTTATTTGTATTACCAAAAAAAATACTGGTGAAGGATTTGAACCTACGAACCATAGGAATCCGTGATGGTAGTTCATATACCTCAAAGTTTTGTATCTGATTCAAGATTTTTGGTAAACCAAATAACTATTTATTAAATAAATCTAAATTATAAAACACTAGCTGTGCCCCGCCGTTATAATGCGAAGAAATCGGACGGACCGAAAATTAAATAGCCCAGTTACTCGCTGATAAGTAGCTTTTCATATGTGAAAGGATTTTAAAAATTGGAGTAGTTTTTGATTTTGGAACAAACAAAAATAAAACCTTTCCTATTAGTTATATTAGTATAGATTAAGTTCTATATAAAGTCTTACATCTTCACTCCATGGAGTGCTAAAGTATAAAAAAAAAGTTTGACTCGTGAAGGATTTGAACCTACGCCCTCCGATGGTCAAGATTGCTTAATATCGGCGCTCTAACCTACTGAGCTAACGAGTCTTATGAGCAATATACAAAAATAGGTGATAAATATTTTTTTTTTTTAAATTCACTTAAATGATTCATTAGTATCGGATAACAGATAATTTTACGATAGCAATTGTATATATATTCATATTAGTTTATAGATCTACCGGTATTCTTAAAAAAAACATATTGCAGCCGTGAAAAACCATTAAAAAAAATACCATCACGGGTGCCTTTTTGCTCCCCAGAATCACGGTACCCAGAGGAGGGATTTACCCGTCCTCATTTCGTCGATGGAGGATGGATATTCGGAGGCAACACCTAACAAGTGGCGAGCTTGTTGCGGTGTTTATGATGGTATAGCCTCTTGTATAAAGCGGTCACCCATCACAGGTCCGGCCTTGTTGTCATCTCCTTAACCTTGTTATCTGTTGCGCATTGACTTAACCACTAGGCTAGGGCAGCTTTTAAAAAATAAAAATGTGTAAAAGAGACAAAACCTATTACTTACTTAAGTGTACTTCAAGGAATCAATATTTTGTTATGAATACGGCTAATATAGAGTCATACAGATGCAAAAACTGTCAAGTGACCTTTCATGTTTCGGTTTTAGTCTGTGAGTTCACCGGTTTTTAAGAAACTATTGCATTGATTTCTTTGTCGAGGTGGTAGTCTCCTTTCAGGGTGCGATTGCGAAACGGGGTTTAACGATAAAGTAGCGAGAATATTAAAATTGGATCGTAATGCAAATTCGTCTTACATCATCCGCCCAGTTAGTAACCGCATCATTTAGACGGCATAGTGGGAGTGATCAATATTGTAAAACAATAATTTGTCGGCTGCTTACCACCAGGTAGATACAAAGTCACATGTCGTGCTCCAATTTTTTTTTTTTTATATCTAACGCGATATTAACTGTCGAAGGGCATTCATGCTTCATGATAAATCATCGTTTTCTGTTTTCGTTTGTTAAGGAATGTTTATGGTTTTGGAACAGGGGCGGATCCAGTAGCTCTCCAAAAGTATTGTATCTATTGTATTTATTGCTATCGTATTAATATACAACAATAAATAAATAAATTGTTTATTTGCACAAAAGATATATAGACTAGAATTTTCAGCACATTTTAATCGGTATATAGGGTATTATATACTTTGAACGGTTGTACTTTGGGCTAATATGAGGTTCTACTGATCAAATCGAACAACTTTTATTATGAAGCCCAAACTACAACCTTTCAAATTCACCCTGTATTATAATAATATCCTACACATGGTAAATATACAGGGTGAATTTGAAAGGATGTACTTTGGGCTAATATGAGGTTCTGCTGATCAAATCGAATAACTTTTCCTAAGGAACCATGTGTCCCAATTGAATAAAATTTTTGGCATCCTTATACAAATTGGTCATTTTAACATTACTAGTTTGTATGAAGAAGGCAATTTTTTTTTTCATTTGCGGCACATGGTTCCATGGTAAAAGTTGTTCGCATTGATCAGTAGAACCTCATATTAGCCCAAAGTACATCCTTTCAAAGTCACCCTGTATAATGATCCTACACATGGTAAATATATAGGGTGAATTTAAAAGGATATACTTTGGGCTAATATGAGGTTCTGCTGATTAAATCGAATAACTTTTCCCATGGAACCATGTGTCGCAATTGAAAAAAATGTTTGGCTTCCTTATACAAATTGGTCATTTTAACATTACTAGTTTGTATGAAGAAGGCAATTTTTTTTTTTCATTTGCGGCACATGGTTCCATGGGAAAAGTTGTTCGCATTGATCAGTAGAACCTCATATTAGCCCAAAGTACATCCTTTCAAAGTCACCCTGTATAATGATCCTACACATGGTTAATATACAGGGTGAATTTGAAAGGATGTACTTTGGGCTAATATGAGGTTCTGCTGATCAAATCGAATAACTTATCCATGGAACCATGTGTCGCAATTGAAAAAAATTTTTGGCTTCCTTATACAAATTGGTCATTTTAACATTACTAGACAATTTTCAAACAAAACTCTTCAGCGTTATAATATTAGTATAGATAGTGCCTATAGATAATATATATATATATATATATCATCACGGGTGCCTTACGGCGCCCGAGACCGCCTAGACGGCCCCAGGGTACCCAGCGGAGGGGTTTTAATCCCACCTCGTCGTAGCCGATGGTATGAATCTACACCGAACAAGTGGCTAGCTCGTCGCGATGTTTTGAATAGACTCAATAACCCATCTATAAACAGTTTCACAAGTTGGTATAGTGAAACCGGGACCGACAGCTTAACGTGCTCTCCGAGGCACTATAGTGGTGTTGATAATAATGTGTAGGACATTCACAAACAACTAAGATCTAGGCTTGTGCTTTATGTGTATTAGAAATAAAGATACTTAGCGATAATTTTCAATCGTCAGATAAAGTTATTCACATATAACTTGTATAAAGTTATTCACATATAACTTGTATAAAGTTATTCACATATAACTTGTATAAAGTTATTCACATATAACTTGTATAAAAAAAACTAATAAATTCTTTATACAAGTTTATCTGGCGATAACAGTCCTAATACATATTATATTTCATAAACACCCAGTCTATGGCAAACTGTACAGAAAAACGTAGGTACTAATATATTTTTTGCCATAAGTGGGATTCGAACCGACGACCTCCGAATAGAACGGCGTAATAACTAAACTACGGAGGCGGTCACTGCCACAAAGGTGTAAATAACAACTATTATTTTAGATAATACACATGCAATCGTTATTCTAGATTAGATACATAACAAGAAGTCATTTGAAAACCAGCTTTGTGCCCCAAATAATACAAACTATAATAGCTTGACGAAATATTCAAGCCATTTTTTTTGCTGACGTCATTTTCCTGCTAGTCATTGAGAATTTTGCATGTTTGTTTATAGGACTCGTTAGCTCAGTAGGTTAGAGCGCCGATATTAAGCAATCTTGACCATCGGAGGGCGTAGGTTCAAATCCTTCACGAGTCATTTTTTTTTATAAATAAAAAAAACAATTGGTAAAAATAGGACATTTCACACATATTGCACTTGACACTAACTAAGCTCTAAGCGTGTATGTTTACCAGATACAATAATACCGATACCTACATATTATAGTTTATAACCACCTATAATAGATACCTAGACAGTATACGTGGTGGCCGAGTTGGTTAGACCTTAGACTTAAAAACTCTTAGGTCCCTGGTTTAAACCCTGGTGTGTACCAATGAGTTTTATTTCTAAAATTTTATGTACATTTGTTTGACAACACCAATATAGTGCGGAGAGTAATATCGAAGAGCACGTTAAGCTGTCAGTCCCAGTTTCACTATACCAACTTGTGAAACTGTTTATAGATGGGTTATTGAGTCTATCCAAACATCGCGACGAGCTAGCCACTTGTTTGATGTAGAATCCATATACCATCGGCTACGACGAGGCAGGAATAAAAACCCCTCCGCTCGCGCTGGGTACCCTGGGGCCGTATAGGCGGTCCAGTACCAGTGCATACTTTATAAAAAAAAATACAAACTATTATTATTTGGCATTAGTGGGTATCAAACCCACGACCTCGGGATACTACGCCAACAGTGTAAACACTAGACCATGGAGGAGTTCAAATGCATTATTGTTTTACTTTAAAAAGCAAAACTCTTTAATTATATCGGATTGGATCAAATCGTGCATAGAAAAGGATGAGGACATCATCCTTTCATCCAAGGTATTTGGAACTATTTCACAAAAAAATCACGTAAGCGCTGAATTACAAAGAAATTCATAAGTGCGCTGTAGGTATTTCCCATGAAACGTACCTAAGCGCGTCTACACACTGCAAATTAACCGCCACCTATTTATCCAGTAATCCTATTTAAGTTTTCCCATAAATATATTTATAAACCACCGTTAATACCAATAATAAATTCCTAGACATTTTATTATAATTTCAATAGCACTATGATCAAGCTTATGCCATATAAATTCATGACGTGACGCCATGATTCTGTTAGTAACTACAACCTTATAATCACATATGTTTATCATTTCCGACTCTATGGCCTTGTTATTAGTATTCAATGTTGTTTCTTAAGCATTGGTCGAGGGAGGCACTTGTATGAAGGAAAGCAACGGTTCACCGCGCCTGTACACGAAGCAAAAGTACCTGCTTGCTACGCTAATTTTAACGTAATTTATTTTGTAAAGATTTTTTTGTTATGCTGAAAATTAATTTGTGTAAATCTAAGTTTAAATAAACTTAATACAAATATAAAAATATAGACTATATAGACTGTTTAATTAAATTTAGATTTAAGTAATAAATTAAACTAATAATTAAATAAACTTATAAATAAAATGCATGTACACAATTTATAAAAGAAAAGTATTATCTAAATTGTTACAGAACTGACTTTATTTATAATACCCGTATCATAGCTATACATGGTGACTTTGAAAGGATGTACTTTGTGCTAATATGAGGTTCTGCTGATCAATACGAACAACTTTTTCCATGGAACCATGTGCCGGAAATGAAAAATAAGTTGTTCGATTTGATCAACGGAACCTCTCATTAGCCCAAAGTACATAATTTCAAATTCACCCTGTATAATCCGTTTTATTTTCTTTTACTTCTCACTTTGGCACAACTATATATAAATATCGACATCTAAGTTGCATACTATACCTTCAGTGTTATTGTTTTTATTAATGTTGTAATAAGAGCGTTCTAAAAATAAAACTTTTTTTCCACAAACCATTTAAGTACATGCAATCCCAATTAAAATACTGCGTTTATCAGTGAAAGTCAATTAAAATGGAGAAAACGTATTTATAACATGGCTTTTATAGCTTTGATAATAATATTGAGCTTTTAATTCGGCGTAGCAAGCCCGCACGCGCTGCGCAGGCGCAAGACAATAGATGAGTATTCGTCTTCCACCGGTGCGCGCGCATCCGGTCGCCGCAGTCAGAATCTAGTGAATCATTTAAAAATATGATGTGTGTGATTAATTAAATAAATAAATGTTGATAATGCGACATAAAATAAAAGTTTATTAAAAGGCTCTGGTGAAAAGTGTTAAATTTTTAAGCAAAAAATGGTTGAATTTGCATTGGAAAATGTGAGTTTGTTAGTTTTAGTATAAAATATATATCTACGTTTTTTTTATTGCCTACCTACTCGTAAAATTTGATTTAAAAAAATACTCCATTTATTTTATAAAACCACTTCATTTATTTTATAAATTTAATTTATATTTTCACTGTTCTATAAAGCTATAGGTAGATCCCACATATAATATACTTTCTTTCTATGTACTTAGTTCTCTTCTATTACCAATAAGTGATATACCTATTTAACTCGACTGAGTGGTCTGTGGGATTCTAAAGTCAAAAAATATACAACAAGTAGGTACTCCCTAGTATACATAATCCCTCTAACCATTAGAATAAAAATTCACATTCCTCATATTAGTCTCTAATATTTCATTGCAAATACATTTTCCTTTCGTATATGATCCAACAATCAGACCATTTATTATGTACCCAGACAATACAAAAGATTGTTTTTAAAATAATGTTTCATTTTATCCACAGAGCCAGCAACCAGGGCCATCAAGTGATACTAACTCCAGACAATATCCCAGTCAAAATTATTCTTACACCATGCAGAACCAAGGAGCTGTACCCAGAAACCACTATGAATCATCTCCTAAACCACCAGTACCCGCAAAAAATTCAATCTATTCGCAAAAAATTGATACCCCAAATAATTCTCAATCAATAACTGTAACAGTAGAAACCGGTAAAGACAGCACTCGAGATGCACCAAAAAGCTCAAAATCAGTCAGTAAAACATATCACACATTAAAAGACATGATTTCAAGTAAATTTAAAAGTAAAGATAGTTCTGAACCAGAAAAATCGGTTGAGATTGATCAGAGTTTAAACAATAACGAAGAAAGGAAACCTAAACCTGAAAAGGAAACTATAACCCCACGAGAAAATGGTGTAAGAAAAATGCAAGAACAAGCCATCTACGGAAGGCCTGTACCTCAAAACCGACCAGACATGCAGTATAGTCATGGTTTACCCAATAACATGGCCTACCCTAGTCCATCAACACATAGGTAATTTATTATACTGATGACATAATAATTAGTATGTTAAAAATAAATTAATAATTAATATTTTAAAATTACAGACAACAACTAATACAACAGCAAATAGTTCAACAGCAGTTAATGATGAATCAGCAAGCTAGATCTCAGGAGATGTTGGCAAGTTCAACACCACAATCAGGGCGTCCTACAGCGCTAGTAGCAGATTCCCTTTACCAACAGTATGGACCTCCTGGAAGAAGAAGCGCGATGTATCAGAGGGATATTGATGTACGATCATTAGCTAACTTTACTTCTTTAAAACAAACTGCACCACAATCACAGGTAAAATCGTACATATAAAAAACTTATTTTAATATTATAACTAAAATCGCTTTGATCCCAAGAAATGAAATTTATTTGGAAAACTACTCATAATTATGTTACTATGATTTCTGATACAATGTAACTATCTTCTTGTAAATGTAAATATTGACTTTCTAATGAGGTCTTTGAAACGAAGAGTTATTTCCTATCCAATTATCAAAAAATTATAACGCGTTAGTCTTGCCATCACTGTACGATATTTCTTGCGCAGGTCTCCGAAGTTCTCACAATCACTGAAAAGAACAATAGCTCTCCACAATCAAGTCTATTTTCCCACGTAGTTATTCTGCAATTAAAATAACATGTAGTTTTCGCTTTGTAGAACCGCTTGTAAGACTGGGTGTTTCACAGAGAATTCTCTCGATTACTGTTTCTACTTCACAAAAACGTGCCACAAATGGAAACGTAACTGTCATATGTTTTTATTATTATTTATATTAAATTAAATAATAATTTATTACAGTTGGATAATCATCATTCAAGAGCAGATTTAAGAAGCCCACAACAATTAGAAAGGGAAATAGTTCGTCAAAGAGGTTTAGTTGAAGGTAGAAGATCTTCATCACATCCTCATCTTTTAGATGAACCCCAATATAAACCTGAAGTAGTTATTCCACAATTACATGAAAGATCCCGAAGAAATTCACATGGAAACTTACTAGATGCTGGTGGTGATAATTCTCCTCGGAGACGAGAATATGAGGAGAGAGAGTCTGATGACGGAGGTTTTAGAACGAGACTAAAAGCACAAGGTAGATCGAGCTTTGAAGACAAACCTCGAAATAATGGAAAATCATCAGAATATCATAGAAGTTCTGAACAAAGATTAACCGAAAACGTTTATAGGAAAACGCCTGATATAACAGGACAGAAACCAGAAGTTTATCCAAAACCTGAATCGTCAAGAAGAACGCCAGATTCAATAAATCATAGAATAATGAATGAGCCTTCCACATCAGGTCAAATGATGGAAAGAACAGATGAAAGTGCTAGTCAAAAATCAGCTGATAGTATGTATCATTCTAGTGGGAAAATAGATTCCTCATTTAATCCACAACCATCTTCATCTAGACATACACCTAATAGGATTGAAGATTTAAAATCCCATGGTAGAAAAGGGGCTAACGGATCTGGTGCTAGTTCAGGTATGGTGACTATGTTATACATGTACTTATATTGTATTTAAACCATATCATTTATTATTCGAACTTAGGTATTTGATTTTTACAGATTACGATAAAAATGGTGGTCAATCTTCTAATGTGGATTCAGGCAGAGGTAGTGTAGCTTATTCAAGTGGTCGTCGTCCTGAAGCTGGTTTACATGATACATCAGCTGATTCGGATGCATTAGCTCACTCTAGAGTACAGCCACAACCAGGACCTAGCCAACAAACTTCTAATCAAGGTATTTTAAAAAAAATACAGTAAAATTTCTTTATAATTTTTATGACCTATAAAAATAAGTATAGGATGTGTACCTATTTCAGGAGCTGAAAGCGAATGGGTGGACTTAGTAGAATGTGAATTGCGTCAAATCTTAGAACCAAAATTAGCAGGGATGCGCCTTGATAGTTCGGGCAGCTCCGTCAGTTCTGTAACCCCTCCTCTACCTCCTATGTCACCTTCGTCAGATGTCCACAAACGTAACAGGTAATAAAAAAATAACAACAATATGATCTTTGGTATTTAAACATTGTTTAAATAAACTAACAGTATTTTTCTTATCAATTGGTATTCAAGTTTTTTTTAAATAAAATTGTTATTATTATTTTAGTTTACCAGCTCGTTCATCAGAATATGTAGAAGATCGTCGTCGCGGAAGAGAATCACCGAGGTGGCATTCACATAAGAAACATTCTTCTAAACGAGATCATCATTATAAGAAACATTGTAAGTTTTATATGGGTTTATCTATCAGATTACGGAAGGAAATAAATAAAAATATTCTTTAATTAACGAAAGATTTTATTTACAATTTTAATTTCTATATTTTACCTCATTTGGAGGAAATTTTAATATGAATATTGCTTACTCTTTTGAACTTCTTTGAATGACAATATGACTGTGTTAAAAATAATAAATATCTAAGAAATAATTAATTTTTTAACTGAAATGAGCTTCATCAGTATTTTCCCGTAAGAAAATAAAAAAAAAGTTTTCACGTCTTTTCTGGTAAACCTTACGTAGTTTCAGTAGATAATTTAATATTGTTAACATTTCAGTATTCGGTCTAGACACCACGGATATAACATCGACAACTACTCGAAGCCTGGACCTCTCGTCTCTTCTGGATGGCAGAACGGATAGCGACGCATCTACTGGGGATGCCAGGGCCATCCGGAGACAGCTACGAGGGTTAGAGAATATGTATGCTGAAGTGCTGCAGCTGCTGGGTGTTAGAAAACCAACTAGCTTGGGTAAACACCAGCCTTGGGATTCCAGGTGAGATTTTATACTCCTGATACTTGTTAACTTATTAGTTAATGTGCTTCGACTACATTGAATCTGAAGACTATTATCAGACCTGATATATTTAACTTATCTCACCGAAAACCTTACATCTTTAAGTGAAGAAATCGACAGGAAAATCAGGGACTCAGAAATAGCAATGAGATTTATCTAGCTGACATTTAATAGCAGAAGGCTATTTATATTTTATTAACCATACCAAGGATTTAATAGTCGTTGTTTAGCATGCAGGAAGCTATCAAAAACTTGCAAGTGCATAGCATCATTTCAGACTATCAAACTATAAATAACAATTTGACAGTTTGAAGTCAAGAGTTAAGCTAAGCAACGACTGTGCTAGGCCCATCATCGACCGATATTTTAGAATATTCAGATTACTTACAGCTAACAATCATAAAAATGTTATAAAAAAGTTAACAACTGAAACCTATCAATAAGTCATCGCACAGAAATTGTATTGAGATTTGAACGCAATACCGATTACCTATGGGTTATATACGGCATACTATAAATGCCGGTTTTGTTGACAAATACCTGCCTTTTTGGCTCCCGTTTAAACGGCCTCAGGGTACCGGAGGGTAACGGAGAGATTAACCCATCCTCATTTCCACGATGATATTCGGAGGCAAAACCTAACAAGTGGCGAGCTTGTTGCGGTGTTTATGGTGGTATAGCCTCGTTGTATAAAGCGGTCACCCATACCAGGTCCGGTCTTGTTATCATCTGCTTAACTTTGTTATCACTCTAGGCTGGGCCGCTTTTTTCTGCTTTTGTTGATGACTTGGTTTATAGTAGAGAGCTTAGGAACCTTATCGAATCTTACACGATACTCTGTTGCTATAGATATCCAAATAGACCAACAAGGGTATGGTAGTATGCTGACTTCATTGAAAACAATAACTTAATTATAAAGTGCTACCAAATGTATCATCTGTGATTCTTGGAAATCGTTACTCCTCACTTTAATGCTATAATAAGCATATTATAACTTTTACCATAGGAAATAGCCCGAAAAGAAGAATGAAAATATGTTAAAACGCCGTTACGTTCTATATCTAAATTAATTAATTTTGTCATCAGGATATCCTCAAAACGTCGGTACGGTAGCATGTCTTCTCTGCCCTCAAGTTCTGTCAGCAGCCGACCTGTGAGAGACAAAAGACGATCTGCCGAACATAGAAAGAAACACGATTTTAAGGTACTAGAAGTTTTTTTTTCAGATTATTTTTGATACTCATGGACTATTAGATTATTTTATATTGTTATTGAAGCATGTGACTTTGTATATAACAAGTTTACTCAATTATTTGTACCAATTGATTAATAATTTTACGTCAAACTTAAAACATTTCTTTTTAGCCTTCAAACAAATACAATATATAATAAACACAACCCAAAAATACTTTTTTCAGTTTCGTCATGTACAACATATTTATTATCGCGCGAAATCTCAGTATAAAGTTTGTTAATGTTTTTTTTTATAATTCAATTTTATTTATGTTTCAAGAGCTACTAATGAAAACAAAAACCAACTCTCTTTTAAATCTGTGATAATTTAATAAGTTATTTAAAGCAAGTAACTCATAAAACTTTTTTTTTCATGTTTCAGGGTATAAACAAACGGTTTCAGCGACTGGAATCCCATGTTGTGACGTTAGCGAGATCAGTCGCGCATCTCTCCAGTGAGATGCGAACGCAACACCTCGTTATGCAAGAAATGGATGCCATTCGAGCTGAAATATCTGCTTTGAGGCATATGTATAAGTTAGTATTTTTTTATTATTATTATTTAATTAAAAGTGTAATGAGTACGTTAAGTACGAGTATCACGTTTCAAAGTGTATTTCTCTCGGATCACGTTAAACCTGGACCAGTGGTTTATCTGATAGTTTTGTTTTAGTTTTTAGATTTTTAAAAGGTACTGTTGGTTACTAAGGTTTCACTCTGTCTGTTCACATGATTATCTCAAGAACCACTGGGCAGACTTACTAAATTTTTTTAACTTTGTATCTTATTAACCCACACAAACCTAAAAGGATAAAAAAAAATCACGCTCATTGAAAAAAGTGTAACGTTCTTTATTTCAAAAGTACTTTTTTTTTCTCTTCTTATAATTGACTTTCTATCTACCTGGTGGTGTACAGACCTAACAATGAATGTGGTTAATTAATTATTATTCTTAAACAATATTGATCGCTCCCACTAAGCCGGCAAAATATTGCGATTACGAAATGGGAAAAAGGTTGAAAAAAATACCATACCGAGAATTCTTCTTCAGCGTCACTCTTTCTAACTACATCACGTCCTACTACCTACACCTCGTCAGCCAAGATGCCCTAAAGTTTAGAGTCGGAACTCTATTATTAATAAAAAACAAATAATTTCAGATCTCAAGCGTATATCCGTCACGGCCACCACTCTCACAGCGACCCGTATGCCTTCAGCAACCCAGACAGAGTGAAGAGACTGACTAAATTCTTCGGGGACGAACCTCCTCTCATGAGACTGTTCTTGAAGAGATTAGGATATGAGGTTAGTAAAATATTAAATAGGTAAACCTAATTTATCAAAATCTTGTCTGCTTATACTATGTGTACCAGAAACAACGATACTATTACATATGATATTTTATAAACAACCAAACTGTACAGAAAAACATACTATACTGTTTTGCCATGAGTTGTAATCGAACCCCAAGACTTCCAGATACAACACCAACGGCGCAACCACTAGACGGAGGTGGTCATAATTATAAACAAATCTTAATAATGTATAAAAAATATTCCAGAAATACGCTGCTCTACTAGAAAAAGAAAAGGTAGGGGCAGCCGAGCTACCGTACGTAGGGGAAGACAGACTCCGAGCCCTCGGGGTTCCTCTGGGACCAAGGATGAGGATCTTAAAGGAGGCTGGAATCCATCACGACTTGTCTAGAGATGATCCACATAATACTACAACTACTTTAGCTATCGTATAGAAATATTGAGGGACCAAGGATAATGATCTTAAAGGAGTCTGGAATCCATCAAGAGTTGTCTAGACAGAATCCTCATAATACTCCAACTACTTTAAGAAAAGCTATCAAGATTTGTCTAGGGAGTATCCTCATAATAATATAGCTATATACTTTAGCTATCGTCTAAAAATACTGAGGAACTAAGAATGGGGATCTTAAATGAGGCTGGAAGCTATCAGACCTGGCTAGGGAGTATCCTCATAATAATACAGCAATATAGGTAGTTTAGCTATCGAATATAAATACTGAGGGACTAAGAATTGAGATCTTAAATGAGGCTGGTATTCATCAAGACTTGTCTAGAGATAATCCACATATTACTTCAACTACTTTAGCTATAGTTTTGAAATACTGAAGGAATAAAGAATAGCGATCTTAAATGTTAAATGAGGCTGGAATCCATCAAGACTAGTGATAATCCACATAATACTACAACTACTTTAGCTATCGTATAGAAATACTGAGGAATCAAGATTGGGGATCTAAAGTGAGGCTGGAATTCATCAAGACTTCTCTAGAGATAATCCACATAATACTATAACTACTCAGCTATCGTATGGAAATACTGAGGTATCCAGAACAAGGATCTTAAAGGAGAAACATCCACCATGACTTGTCTAGGGACAATCCTCATAATACTACGACTACTTTAGATGTCGTGTAAAATATTGAGAAACCAAGAATGGGGATCTTAAAAAAGACTGAAATCCATCAACAATCTAGGGATAATCATTATTATCCCGTAAAGAGATGCAATAGAGACGAAAAAATAAGGCTAGGTAATGGACGCAGGGGTGCACCACGGCGTATGTTGAGATTATGATATTTAATCCTTTTACTGTTCCTATAGAGCAGGATTTCTCAAAATTATGCTTCCTCATACCCCTTTTAAATTTGTATTGAATAAAGAATGGATCCGTCATTTATATTTTTTTTAATAAATTTTTTTTTAGTATAAAATATAGTTTTGTTTGTGTAAGAAAAACATGTTATATACTCTCATGGAAATTATATTTTTTAGCATTGCTATTTTTTTATAGCCTGATAGACTTAGAGATATACTCGTACATGAGTCATGACTTTGAAAAAACTTGGAAAAATTTTTTTTTTTTCATATGCGACACATGGTTGAAAAAGTTGTTCGATTTGATCAATAGAGCCTCATATTAACTAACCTTTCAATTTCACCATGTATAAGTCCGTATTTAAGTCATTTTAAGTTATGATGAAGTACTTAGGTATTTTTTACTTTACGAATTAGTGACATAAAAATAAAATTTTAAATTATATATTTTTTTATGAGATATAAATAATTTAAACTATTTTTAAGCTATCATAATTCTCATATTATAAAAAAAATATCGGTGATATATATATATAATAATATATATTATATACTTATATAGAGCTTAGGTTATTAGGTGCAAGTGCGCCTTTGTTCACTGTGTCCCAGAATAAATTGTACTATTAGAAAAACATACTTTGGGATGATTTTCACCAAAGTGTCCGTTAAAGTAATGTACCAATTATAGTTAAAAATGGCGTCGAATGTACCAGTTGTCATTTGACCTTCAAAATAAAATTGGTACATTCGACGCCATTTTTAACTTTAATCGTTACATTTACAGAGATTTCATTTTGGTGCAACTCAGCCTTGGTTTGTCTTTCCCAAAAAAAAAAAATTTTTTTTTATAAATGTCCTTAATTATATAAGGAAAAAAATAGCACGTGCATTTTCTTTATTTGTTTTTTTTTATAGTAACTTACATTGTACTCTTTCTGCAATGATTATAGGCCAAAGAGATTATAACAATGCTTTTATTTTTCTTAACAAATCTCTTAGTTAATAATTTTGTAAATAATAATTTTATTGTAAATATTGTACTATATATTATTTTATATAAAATACTCAAAATGCAAATTTTTACTCAGATTTTTTTAGTGTTAAGTAATTTTAGTTTTATTTTTTTTGTAAATAAATTATTTTTCTAAGTAACAAATGCAATTTTTTATTTCTATTTTTATTTGTTTAGTTATAAATGTTAAATAAATAGGTAGGTACTTAGGTCATTAAATTAGTACAATAATCATGTTAATATTTACGTCATTATCGTCAAAACTGATATTAAGAGATTCATTAGTAATGGCGTATTGTTTACCCATAAAGTTACCGCCTAAGTCTAGAGTAGCGATTTACACAACCGAATCCACAAGCTTTTTAGTAGATCACAATTATTTTCTTTAAAACAGTTTTGTATAATCACAAATCCTGCGGCCTGACCAAAGAACACGATCGCCAATCGTATCGCCGCATCCGATAAAAATGTATAGGAATTTTATTATAAATCCCATACATTTGGCTTTCGATGGGTATTTCGGTTCGATTATCGATTGGCTCTTTAGTAAGGCCCCTAGGGCCGTATTCTACTAAATCATTGTATCAACGTCGTATAAAAGTTAAAATTTGATATATTTTGTATGATAAATATTTCAATTTTAACTTTGACGTGCAGTCCAATTCATTTAGTAGAATAGCAGGGGGCCCACTCTTGTAAAAAAATAATCCAACGCATACCGAAAAAATACTTATAGCATTGCATAATTTGGTAGGTATTATTTTTAGATAATAATATGATCCGTAAGGCATTCATTATGTTAAGTCGACATAAATAATATTAATATTACGAACAGGCATAAAGCAAACCAGCAATCAAGATCAACAATTATATAAATTTATATCAAAACTAAAAAAAAAAAAATAACATACACACATACATATCATCACGGGTGCCTTACGCCGCCCGAGACCGCCTAGACGGCCCCAGGGTACCAAGCGGAGGGGTTTTAATCCCACCTCGTCGTAGCCGATGGTATGAGTCTACACCGAACAAGTGGCTAGCTCGTCGCGATGTTTTGAATAGACTCAATAACCCATCTATAAACAGTTCCACAAGTTGGTATAGTGAACCCGGGACCGACAGCTTAACGTGCTCTCCGAGGCACTATAGTGGTGTTGTCAAACAAATGTACATACATTTTTTAATTAAAAACTCATTGGTACACACCGGAATTCGAACCAGGGACCTGAGCGTTTTTAAGTCCAAGGTCTAACCAACTCGGCCACCACGTATATAAAAATAAGTAATAAGATATTTGGAATCCTCCGCTTTCAATAACAAAATAGCATAAAGTTTCCTTTACAGAAAAAAAAATCGCAAAGATAACTTAATTTTTAATTGATATTCTTACTTTAATATGGGGTAAATTATAGAGCCATTTATATGAGTATATGTTATGTATTTTTATAAGATTTAAAACGTGCTATTCATTATAACAATAAAACTTTATTTTTATTTCAAAAATAGTGAGATACACTCAAAAAAATACCTTCTGTCGAATATTTTTTGTCATTCTGACGTAGCTTTTAAACGATGCGTTTAGGTAAATTTTAACTCAGAAGAGTAGTTTATATTGTCGAAAATTTTATAGTCTTTGCGTCTAGGTTACGTGTACGTATCGTCAATTTTTATTTTGTTTTAGTCACTGCGACATAAGAGGTTTACTATGCGTTAATGCCTAAATATGAATTTTAACGAAATCACAAAGGTACATTAACGAATTAACAAACCCGTACCCGTAAACTTATACTCCGCGACTACGTTCTTTTTATCAAAAGTAATTTTGTATAGGTTATGTAAACGAAGCGTTAAAGTTTTTTGGCAACATTGTACTGCCTGCAACGGCCCTTTGCGTTTTCGTCAAAGTTCATCATTATTTCCAATTCCTTCTTTAAAACTTGTTTAGTCATCAGACGCAACTCAACCATTCAACACGCAAGTTTTGTGATCTATTTATGACATTAAGACTGTGCATTTATTTATTTTCTAGTTTTATTTCGCAGATCTGTGATCCTTGAACTTAGATTTTTTTGCTTCTTAGGTGACATCGTGCAGCTATTAAAAAACGCTAAAGCTTTTATCAGAAAGCGCTCCGCTTATATATACTAGTTACCTTATCTTATAAATACATAATGGGTCACAGAAGTCAATTAAGATGATATAGTAGGTTACTGAGTACTCCCTGGATCATTTGTTGGGCGACTCTAGAAGATCCGTGACTTAAGATTCTGCTCATAGTCCAGTGCACAATGTTTAACAAAATACTTTATTTTTACTTCTGCGCAGTTTTCGGAATTATCTCCTCGGTGGTCATTGACCATAAACCATGTCCTGATGGTAAGTTTTTTTATATACTTTATTTTTATGTTTTATTTATTTGTATTATATTTTTATTTACTTATTTTTGAAAGAATTAAAATATGTTTGTTAGTTTTTGAATGAAACCGGTATAAACAAACAATAAAATCTTCTCTCTTTATAATATTAGTAAAGAAAAGAGAAATAAAATAGGCAATGTCCTACTATGCATGAATTTATGTAAGGGTAATAGGGTAGTGAAAGCAATGTTACGGACTTGTGACGGAAACACTGATAAAGTAGGTTTTACCAATTAAACGCTCACCTTCGGGCCTTTTACAATATTAGCTTTCACCTATAGACTTTTTACGATATCAACGCTTACCTTCAGGCCTTTAGGCTCATCTTCAGGCCTTTTACGATTTAAAGACTCACCTTTAGGCCTTTTACAATATCAATGCTCAATTTTGGGCCTTTTACGATATCAACGACCACCTTCAAGCAATTTACAACATCAACTCTCACTTTTATCCCTTTTATAATTTCAATGCTTACATTCAGGCCTTTTACAATATCAACGCTCACCTTTTATATTCGCCATTTACGATGTCAACGCTCGCCTCCAGGGCATTTACCATGGCAACGCTCACCCTTAGGCAATTTACGATATCAACGATCACCTTCAGGCAATTTACAACATCAACGCTCACCTTTAGGCCTATTACGATATCAATATTTACCTTCATGCCTTTTATAATATCAACGCTCCGCTTCAGGCCATTTACGATGTCAACGCTTACCTTCATATACGTCGTCCATAATCACGGACATAGTTGTATAATGTTGCCTGAAACATCAGGAGGTTATTTCATAAACATGGTAATTGTACAAAATTTACAAAAATAATTTCATAATACATTACTTAGTTTAGGATTATTAGCATTATTTACATTGAACCAACTAAACCAAGCCATTCTTAGATTGTAAATTACAATTGTCTCATTTATGTATAGGCTCCAGAGGCTCTACCAAGTAAGTTGACGGGCCCAAATTGTGGTGAAGTAAAGCAATAAATTTAAATGTTGAAAACCTATTTTTGTACCTCCCAAAAAATTATTCCTTATTTATACACCTGTATGTACTTATACAATTAAAGCTATCAAAATATGTAATATGACACTTAAAAACAAACGTTTAATATAATAGAACGGTTTAAGTACAAGTGTACTCAAACTACCTAATTGAAGTTCATATAAAAATCTATTGACCTTTTGTGCTGATTACTTTCTTATCATTATAAGAAATAATGGTTTCGAAATATGAACTCTTTTTGTTCTTGTCATCGTTTAGTGAGTAGGTGTTTTAGTAAGTACTTTAACAGATTATAAAATTACCTAATACTACTTCTGGCTTTGATAACCCGGTTCAGCCGTGATATTATTTGCACAAATAAAGTTCCTAGATATTTTTTGTCCATAGTTACACTTATATATATATATTATACGGTCAACAAATGCTACTCGTAGTTTCATAGGGAAATTTATTTTTATAAATTGTATATTTGAAAGGATGTACTTTGCGCTCTAATATAAGGTTCTACTGATTTATACGAATAACTTTTCCCATGAAACCATGTGTCGCAAATGAAAAATAAATTGCCTTTTTCATACAAACAAGTAATGTTAAAATGACCAATTTGTATGGGGAAGCCAAATTTTTTTTTCATTTGCGACCCATGGTTCCATGGGAAAAGTTGTTCGATTTGATCAGCAGAGCCTCATATTAGCCCAAAGTACGTCCTTTCAAATTCACCCTGTATACTTAGTGACCAAGGATCTTGCCATTCGTAAAGTTATAAGTGATAATATTAAAAAATTAGCAACACTTCTAATAAAAAATTGTGTATATAAATGGGTTGTTGATGCAATATAAACTACACGAGAACATACCACATGGTGAAGACCAAAATACCATCGAATAAAACTCCTCCCCTGGGTAACTTAAGCCATCTTGGCGATCTTGAACATCCCATAAGGCACCGCAGCACCCGTGATGACAATTTAATTTGCTTTTCAAAATTTTCAGCGGGAGATTCATGTGTGATATCCGAAGTCCGCATCGACCCTTGTAAAGAGAATCCAAGACCTTGCAGATTTAAGAAGGGAACCAATGCTTCTATCTCTTTTGACTTCCAACCAAGTAAGTAATTACATATTTGTATTCCAAAAATTTTAATTTGAATTTTGCCTAGCATAGTATTATAGTCAGGAATCAGAACAATTGCAGATTGTAGTTAAGAATAATCTGGACTGCGCTTGTGTATTACAAGCAGTGATGGACTTTCCTTAAAGCTGATTAGGCGTGGGCCTAGGGCGCCGAAATATCAGGGAAGAAAAATCTGGTCACAAACGTTATTTCCTGGTGAAAATATGTCAGGTGAAAAATGTCGCGATATCTTTTGCACCAACCTGCCAGATGATATAGAGTCTACTAGAAGTGATTCGGAATTCTAATATTCAACACTAAAATTATAGATTTCAGCGCCACTAAGCTAAAGTCTATGGTTTACTGGGCCAATGGAGGAGCCGAGCCCCAGTTCGTAGACTTCGACGAAGACGCATGCAAGGTTACCAGTTGTCCAACCCAGCAAGGAACTTCTCAGGACCTCAACTATCAGCTTGGCATTGGAAAGAAATTACCTAGTGTAAGAATTTTACTAATTATATAAGATAAAAGATCTATCACACTATCAAAAAATTTTGTAAATATTGTATCAGCCTGAATATTAACTACGTCATATAATATGGGTCACTTAATGGAGATAATGGCTTACCACCAGGTAGGTGAAGATTTATGTCGACCCTTAATAAAAAATACTGATGAATATGTAGTGGTGGCTAACTCAAGTCCTATTTTAGTTTTTAAACTTAAGCTGAAGAATATGCAAACACTTTACCAAAGAATCATTTACCATATAATTATGTATGAAGCAAGAGTAAATTAATTTACTTGTACTTTGCCAAGCTACATTTGTTGGACCTTAGATGTGTGATGTGTGTCAGTTAGATGGCTGATAGCCGGAGATAATCATTCATTATATCTCTACCAAAAACTTCCAAAAAACAAATCACTCAAAGTTTCAAGTGGGGTTTAAGAGATGTGTCTTTCGGAGTATTATATTTTTCCCTGTTATATGATATTCTAAAAAATCCTAATTTTTCTTTTTATCTTAAATCCCGCTTTTAATTTCTATGATACTCACGATCGCAACCTCCTTTCTACTGATAATAACCTATTAAAGATTCCATCACATGCCTCTACCAAATATTCCGATTCATTTATGGTGTCAGCTGCTCGGCATTGAAACTTGCTCCCCCTAAACATCAGATTGTATTATTATTCGTAATTTTTCGTTTTGGTATCTGGATGATGGTACTTTAGGTGGAGATATAGATAGTATAATTTCAGATTTATCCAAAATTAGTTCTTCTTTTGCAGAAGTAAATTTAGATAAGTCTGAGATATTTAATTGTGATCAGCATAACAGTTCAGATCTTGAATCTTTTTTTCCCGGCATCAAAATTATTAACAGTCAAAATTTCCAGTTGTTAGGTGCACCAATAACCTTAGATTCAGTTGATACCATTATTAGAAAGAAAATTACCAAATTAAAAATACTTCTTGATCATTTACCTCATCTACATTCGCACGTCGCTTATACCTTAATAAAATCAATTTTCTATTCCTAAATTCACTTATATCATTAGAACGACACCATTATGGAAGTTCCCAAATTTGTATTCTGCTATAGATGATTGTATTAAGTCATCTTTCGAACTAGTCCTGAATATTCGGCTGTCTGATTTACAGTGGGATCAAGCTTCTCTTCCCATTAATTTTGGTGGTACTGGAATCAGAAGGGTATCGGATGTAGGTTTATCTGCCTTTATTGCTTCCTGTTATGGAGTCTCAGTATTAATCACTAATATTTTGCCAAATGTAGGTGTCAGTTCTGAGATTCCATATTTGTCTGAATCTATAGAGGCATTTAGATCTGCATCCGATTCACTTCCACCACTAAAGTTGTCCTCACAGCGTCAATGGGATCAAATAAATACTTTAAAAATATACAATAATCTCCTTGAAATTTCCATTGGTACAGATTTGGCACGTTTAAAAGCAGTCTCTTCACATGAGTCAGGATTATGGTTAGAGACGTTTCCCTCTCCTTCTTTAGGTACTGTCTTAGGTGACCAGTCGCTAAGAATTGCAGTTGCGTTAAGGTTAGGCGCTAACATCTGCCAACCTCATCAATGCAAATGTGGTGTGCAAGAATTAGCGAATGGTCATTATGGATTAAGTTGTAGCAGAAGTGCAGGGAGACTATCTCGATACCATAATCTTAATGATGCTCTTCGCAGAGCTCTGTCCTCGGCAAATGTCCCTAGTGTTCTTGAGCCTCAGGATTAAAGCAGGGTAGATGGGAAACGCCCAGATGGATTAACACTGGTGCCATGGCAGAAAGGGCGTTGTCTGATCTGGGATGCCACCTGTGTTGATACGTTTGCGGCTTCCCATCTACATGCGTGTGTGGGCTTATCAGGGGAAGCTGCCGAGGTAGCTGCTAAAGCAAAACATTTAAAGCATAATAATTAAAAAAATGAGTTTTGGTTTGTTCCATTCGCTGTGGAGACTACGGGAGTGTGGGGTTCCGAAGCCAAAAACTTTGGGAAGAGATTGTGTGCTCTTTTAAATGAAACTTCAGGCGCTCCGGATATTAGTATATAATTCACTGGCAGTTCAACGTGGTAATGCTGCCAGTGTAATGGGAACATTTGGGGCGGGTCAGAATCTGGACACGGTGGACTTATTTTCTTATTGATATTTATATATTTTTAGGAGATTTCTTTTTTTTATTATTATTAGGTTTATATTCTTTTTAGGTTTCTAGTTTATAGTAAGGTTTTCTTTATAGTTTATTTATTTAATTTTTATATTGTTAAATATATTAATTATCTTTTAATTTATAATAGAGTAAAATTATTATGTATTTATTTTATTATATTATGTAGTTTATATATTTTTCTTTTTTTTACATTATTCTGTTAACTCTATGCACTCTATATTATAATCTCCTAACGGTTAGCTGGTAGATAATGCCTAAGTCATTAAGCTTGTACTTGTACAAATATTTTAATGCAATAATACATAAAAAAATATACTATATATAATATAGTAAGGCCTAGTTGCTGGTAGGGTAGCTAACCGCTAACCTCCAATTAATATTAATTAATACGTTTCTATAGTATAGGTACCTTTTAGAACCTAAATAACTCTACACCACACTTTTTTTTTTAAATGTTCCACATTGGACTTTTATCTCTTGTTTTTAATATTTGTTTTTTTTTTCAGGGCACTTACCCGATTAAATGGAAAGTCTGGAACGAAGAGGACGATAGTCAAGTGTGCTGCTTCCTCGCTACAATCTCTTTACGAAAATGATCCACAGTCATTACTTATTAAGTTTGATCATAATTCATTGCTATCATTGCATATTGTATTAATAAATAAAAAATAAGAATTATTTACTTACATACTTACTCCTCAACACTGCCTTGATAGGGATCAGGTCCATGTAGGGTCTAGTTAGCTTTTTAAATACAGATTTTAAGGTCTATTGAATTATAATAAATATTAATAGATTTGTATTGTATTGTACAGAGTCTGGCCATAATACTGTAACAATAAAACATAATAAAAAATATTACATTTGAATTTGGAATCTGTCATTTTTATACGATTGTTCATTGTGTTTTCTCATTTTGGCGCCAATACATTGTACAATATTTTGCGATATTAAAATGGAGTGGGGTGATAAAGAGAACCAAATCGTTGTGATTGCATTACACAAATTAGGAATGATCGGTGAAGTTGGTCGCCTTGGTGGTCTCTTGTATGGCAGATAATGATTGACAGGTCAATGGAATCAGCTAACCACCTAGTCTTACACTAGTTGATTATGTAGTGTGTGTTCGGTTCGGTAGTAATTTTCATATTAAGATTTCCATTCCATCGTGTTTAAGTTAAATTAATATTTGTCGCTCTTTTGTTAATGAATAGCTGCCTAACCAAGCGCACTCTAAGACCTCATTATTAAACTTTTTTTTTTTGACTATTCATAAATATCTGTAAAGATATACATGAAATAAATGATTTTGACTTTGGAATGGAGAATAATGCAATTTTTAAAACTCTCCACTTCTTACACTTGGTCTTAGTCAAATGTTTGTGTACCGGACTATTAATATGTACAATGAGACCTCCTAAGATTTTATCGTTAATCAATTGCTAAGCAAGTGTCGTGCTTATCCGCCAAAAAGACAGATTGCTTACGGCAGCTCGTGGCTACACGCGCCAATTCAACCACGTCGTGAATTCATCTACAAAGCTGCAGATCTCAATAAGATTACATTTATATTAGGTAATATCTGATAGATAACCGCTTTTAATTAAGTGCGGCGGTTTTTCTCACTCAAACTCCGATCCTGCTATATAAAGAACAGGCCCACAGCCATGTGTGGGATACTGTTCACACTTTTGGGACGGACCCGTACCAAATACCTGTTCTATACCCTCGATGTTCGACCAGCTCTCCTCTAAAATGGAGCCATTGCACCTTCGTAAAGAGGTGGTATCCTTGAGCATATTCTACAGCCTCAATCAAAGACTGTGCATGTCTTAATGAACTTTTAATTTTTTTTCCGTCCTACATGCACTGTTATTAAAAAAAAAAACATACATTCCTTGCCCTAGACGCGTGAATAAGTTCCTCAAGCAGACATAAAGGATTCAACCAATAGGGTATTTGAATCCTTTTTGAAACTCGTTTTATATGATTCTTCATTACACTACATTGATATTTCCGGAAAGTCTACTGTATTATTAATAAAAATCAATGTTAAAGTTTGAATTTCCACAATGGCGCTAAAAACGCTGTTTCGCAGTCCATGTCAAGTGTGACGTCACACACAAGTAATCAAACAAGCACAGATTAAATAATCTCCTATATATTATACTCTATTCTATTTTATCCACATCATTTATAATCTGTGTATTGTTTTGTTTACTTGCGTGTGACGTCACCAGTCATCGAAGATGTTTTTGTTATAAATGAAATTGTAAAAAATATTCAATTTTATTTCGTGTAATCTACAAAAGATATACACACTTTTGTTTAAAATAAAGTGAAATGTGTTTTATGACGCCATTGTCTGATAGGATGACCACAATTTATAGTATATTTTTAATGTAGTCAAATAGCCTATTGTTGCATCATTGCTATTATTGTGAGAACATTCTTGGTCTGTACATTGTGACAAGAATGTTCTCACAACGCTCATACTCCATTAAAAAAAACCTCCAACACAGACAGTTAGAAAACAATCAGAAGAAAAAAACGTAACGCCTGAAAATACTTAAGTATATAAACTTGCCTTACATCCGCAAACACACACAGCAAAATAATATGCAAGTCTATTATGTCGTATTATATAAATTTAAGGAGTTATTTTAGAAGTCATTCAACATATTTAGCAGAACGAGGCAAATATCATAACGTTTACCTTAACCTGTGGCCATAATGCTACTTGTTAACGTTACTACCTCGTCAATCCTTAACTTTCCACCTATGCTTATCTTCATACCGAGCTCATTTTCCGAAATTAACCAAGAGTTTAGGCCTTTTTGCGTGATTTGGCTGACTATTCTAGCCAGCCCAGCTCCAAAAGGCGACAAGAAGTCCGGATCTTCCACAGGCGTCAAGGAGCAACAAGTATTCCGAGGGTATTCGTCCATTGTGAAGCCACCCCGGTGCAATGAAACATCACATGGATGGGTGTGTCATCAGTTTCCATACAACCTCTACATAGAGGGCTGTTGGTGATTCGCGATGCACGCGAGGACATCTGTCGTCAATGAGTGGTTGTATCTCAAGGTGTTCGTTTAATGAATGAGTGTGACTCGCTTGGTTGTCTGTTTTTTTATTGTCTAGAGGCTCTGAGTTATTTATAGAGACAGCAGCTTGTATTGGTACGTATAGGCGTAAAGGGGTCAGGTTTAGTAAGGTTTCGATAGCTGCTGTCGGTGTAATCTTCATAAATCCTATTGTGGCTAAGCAAGCCAGTCTTTGAAGACTCTGTAGGTTAGGTGTAACCATGGTTTGAGAGGTTCTAGAAAGCTCCATAGGTAATAGCGGGTCTGATAACTGTAGTATATAGCCACATGGTAATTTTGGGTTTAAGTCCCCATATTTTTCCTTGCCATATTGTGACGCAGGCTGTCTTCAGTTAGTTCTCAAGGTGTTTATTTCAACTCTCCACCTATAGTATTCCTTTATTTTCCCAGATGGTTAAAATAACTTTTCTGTAGCTCTACCACGAGGTTACGCAAACAGTTTTTACTATAGTTACTAGCGACTATAGTAAATTTAGTAAACATATGGTAGAGCTACAGAGCCTCTACCATGAGTTGAGCTATCGTATGCACATCGCTTTAATACATGAGGATCTACCAAATAGGAAAGGTTTACGTAGTAGTTCCGTGAGTATTAGCGTTCATACGATAACAAACCTCATGGTAGAGCCTCTGGTTGGAGATAATACGTATAATAAACTGGATAGTAAACGATTAAACAAATCTGCCCTATGATCCTATTTATACATATTTATATTTATAGTTTTACCTACTTATAGAAACATTTAATGCCTAGTCCACAATTCTATAAAATAAACGCTATCAAGACTTTCTTGAAACAATAGTAACAGATTGTTGTCCTCCTTAGTAGGTAGTGACCACATGTTGGAAGTAGTTGGAACAAATAAATAAATTTGCGATAACCTTTTTGCGGGTTCAGCTCCTCCAGATCCATCTCTTAACATTAATTATAATAAACTATTTAATTAAAACAATTATAAATAGTTCAGTCACTTGATAGATATCTTCTGAGCAGTCGCCATCTTGCTTCGATATGTTCACTAAAGTTCTTATTTTATTTGTTATTTCTACCACGTTTGTGCAGTCCGAGTATGTTTATAAGAAATTTTGTAAGGATGGTAAGTTATAAATGATGTAACTAACTTAGACCTCGGGACATTTAAGAATGTTTAGGATCAACGTGGTCAATTCCAAGAAAAATCGATAAAGAATGACATACATTTGATTTAATTATGTTTTTGAACATTTCATTTTCTATATAGTAGGTACCATCACTAAGCAGCTTTAGGGTACCCAGCGGTGGGGTTTATTCCCACCTTTTAGTAGCTGCCGGTATTTTACTCGTATGTCTAGACCTAACAGTAAGTGGCCAGCTCGTCGCGGTGTTCGGATCGGCTCAATAACCCACCTCAGTTTCATAAGCTGATATATTGAAACTGAGACCCGACAGCTTAACGTGCACTCAGAGGCACTATAGATGATTTGTAAAACGAAACGCATATTTCTTTTATTCAAAAATTCATTGGTACATACCTACACATACAGAGGTTTAAACCGGAGACCTAAAAACTGTTTGTCTAACCAACTAGGCCACCACGTATATTCATTTTCTACCTACATAAAAAAACTAACAACACGTGCTATGAAATGTTTAAAAAGACTTGTATTATTATTGTAATTCATATTTGTATACTGTGAGGTGAAACAAAATGGACTAATTACATTATAACATCCACATTTTGTACCTTTGTTTTGACAAATACCATGTCTAGTATTTTTATAGGTATTAACTTTTTGTATTGGGATTCTTTGAGGGTAGCCCGAACACTGTAGACGCGTGTTTATATTATATTTTTCAAATTTAATTTTATTGAATATTATTGTGCAAAAGTGTACTAATTTTGTAGAATAAGCATTCGTATAGTAATATTAAGTGTGAGAAGTGTAGCATTTACGCAGTGATCTCGGTGTTTGTGTTATCTCAAATAATGCCACAATCTTCAGTAAAATGGCGGTACTGTAGATCCTTTTCCTCCTTCACTAGACATTGGCAAGACTATACCGTATGCTTTCATACGGTCATGTCGCCATTCCCTTTTCTACCCTAGTCCTTTCCCAATTCCTTTCCATCCTATTATCCCACTTTCACTATTAATAAGAAAGTTTTTTTAATTTACCCTACTCGACACTGGCAAAATTACGCGCACGCGTAGAGGCCATTTATATAAGCTAATAATAATAATAATAACTTTTTGTATTTACTTTATATACTTACTGCCAATAAAACATTTCAGTGAGCACAAGCGACTGTACCATAAACCAAGTCGACATCGATAAATGTGAAACCACCAAATATTGTCGCATGAAGAGGAACCGGAAGTACCCCATCAGCGTAGTCCTTACACCTCGTAAGTTATTTTTTATTGTAATCATAGTAAGGCAAAGGACAGAAAGGTAACGAAAGGTAAAGGTAATAATAAATTATATGATGGACATTACACCCATATTGCCCCGATCACAATTTATATGAAGGACATTACACCCATATTGCCCTGGTCACAAATTATATGAAGGACATTACACCCATATTGCCCTGGTCACAAATTAAGCTCTAAGCTTGTACTTACTATGTGTAGCAGAAACAATGATACTAATACCCCCCCCCTAGAGATTCTAAAAAAGTTGTCAAATGTAAAGCAACCAAAGTCCTAAGCCTAAGTCTCTAAATGTAATAACTTATTTACAAGTTTTATTTATTGTACAGCCAAGAGCTCGTGTAGCTTTACACGTTGGACTCTGCACCGTTGTTATTACAATCGCCGTAGATGTACTACGAGTGAAAAGTGCACTTCAAATCCACACTAGTTATAAACTTGGAAAATAAAACTAGTTCTCATCAGAATACTTGACCGTTTTACTAAAAATTTTGAAAAAGAAAAATCACTTTTTTTACACGTAAATTTTACAAACTTGAGATTTTTTTTACAAACTTAAGCTCTATTTTACTAACTACTGGCATAAGAATTATAAAAATTTGTATTATCAAATTGTGGCTGCACCATCAATCGGTACTGTATCTACACCTTGCTCTCAATTGTAAAAACAAACTTATCTTAAAAAATTAATGACCTTTAAATAATAGAAAACAAGTTAACTTCTAAGCATTATCTTACTTTACTTAATATTTAATTAAAAATAACAAAACACTTTATTTTTATTTTTATTATCAATTACACGTACTATTAATAGTTCTGATACATTCTTCGCACTATTAAAAAGTGCAATGATCCTAGTCTGTATTGCTTCGACTTCTAACATACGGTCCTTAAAAAAAACACGAATGGTAATCTAAATCCAGTGGAATCAGATGTTTTTTTATTCGGGGATATACCACTTACAATAAAGTGGGTAAAGAGTCGCATACATATATGTCACACTGTATATATATCAGCCTATACTATCCCACTGTTGGGCAAAGGCCTCCCTTGTCTCTTTCCATGTCTCTCTATTTTGGACCAGTAGTCCCTCGAAAACAAATCCAACCCATCCTTCCATCTCTTCCTGGGCCTTCCACGGTGCCTCCTCCGGTCTAATGGTGCCCAATCTATTATAATTTTCGGCCATAGCTCGCCGGGCATACGTCACACGTTCTCGTTCTTCTTTGTCACTTTTTTAACACAGATTTTAAACTAATATTCTGTTTATTTTTAGATTTTTCAGCAGAGAGTATACAAGTTTCAACATTCTCTGACGAAGCTGGTACAAATGATTTTAGTCGTGAATTGGTGACAAGTAATTTAGGTGATAAAATTGCCATGACGAAAGACTCACAGCTAAATATTACATATTCTTTTTCACCCCCTAAGGATTTCCCTCAGGTAATAACGTATTTATTTTAACATGGGCGGATACAATTTTGGGCGGGTCGAGTCATTTATTTCTAATGATATCCTAAATTGTACCGAATCGAATTTGTTCGAACAAATTCGATTCTTCTATATCATACAAAGTTTTTCTTTTTAAATAATATTAAGGGCAATTTACACATATTGCTCTAGAGATGGTCACCTCAACTCTAGGCTTGTACTATGTGTACCATAAACAACGATATACATATTATATTTTATAAACACCCAAACCATGACTAACTTTACAGAAAAACGTAAGTAACCCACGACCCCCGGATACAACGCCAAAGGCGTAACCACTAGTCTATGAAGGCGGTTTAATTTTAGTAGTTTTATAAGCAAATTGCCATGGTTTTCAGGGGCTGGTGTTCTAAGGCCATGTGCCATGAGTTATTTCTTCGTATTAACGTGACGTTAATACGTAAGGAATCACCAATAATCATTATTTCTTTATTTTTTTCTGTTTTCAAAATATGCCAATTCTATTGGTGGCCAAATAGAATTTGAAATAATGGTACATAGAGCCTCTTTACTATACTCCGGGATTCTCAATTAATATCAATAATATAAAACAAAGTTTCATGCAAAAATAAATAAATAATGATTTCGTATTAGAAAATTTTATTATATGTTTTATTAATATCGAATAGGTTTTTTAATTGATTTTTTTCTGATTTCAGGGTAAATATCCAATAAAAATAAAATTTTACAACAAAGAAGATGAAACCCAAGTATGCTGCTTCGTATTCAATATCAGAATAAAATAATTTAAATTATTACCATAACAATGTATATAAAATAATATACTTTAATTAGATTTTTAAGCAATTTTTAGTTAAATAGTTATGTTAAAATATCAATAATACAACTAGGTAAGTAATACAAAAATAATTACACTGTATAAAATTGAAATTAAATAATTTTTCCCACACAAAAACTGCTATATTATTCCGTTCTCTTTATTTTAAACTTTACCTCAAAGCAGTAAGACGCAATTTATTATAATGCTATTTGTCAACAAAAAAACCGTCGCATCATGGTATTGATAGCGGTTAAAACGCGTGATTGATTCGATCATGAATTCGTCGAAAGAGAAAAGGTTCGGTCAACAGTGAAATTTCCACAAAAACTTGATCTACTTCAGGGGCATAGACCATCGCTCCCAAGTGGGACAAAACATATCACGATTTAGTATACGACGCCTCCAGAAAAAGTTGGCCCCAGTCTAGTGGATAAGTCACTGCGCAACTGATAACAAGGTTGAGCTGATGACAACAAGGACCGGACCTGGGATCGGTGACCGCTTTATACAACGGGGCTATACAATATAAACATCGCAATAATCTCTCCACTTATTAGGTGTTTCCTCCAAATACCATCGGCAAAATGAAGATGGGTTAATCCTTCCGCTGCCTGGGTACCCCAAGCGTTTAAACGGTTCTCAGGAGTCAAAAAGGCACCTGTGATGGTAAGTATATTATTTATTATTATTTACGCCTCCAGATCATCTCCAGAAGGCCCCTTCATTTCGTTTTTTTTAAAAGGGCTGAAATATATGCTAAGGCCTAGTTGTTAAAAACGTGAAAGCGGTTAAGGCTCGCTAAAGTCAGAATCAATTAATTAATAGGAAAATGAGTTAGTATAACCTATATCCGACTTTTACTATCTCTTAATTAATTTTAAATCGGATTAAATTTAATGTATATTGTTACAACGATGAAAACTTCTATTAGGTATTCATGAAACATATTAACCGCTACTTTACTTTAACGTCAGTTAACTACCAGTGAAGACAATACTCACAAATTATTGTGACGGTTGTGGTATTTTTTATGGTACTCACAATAAAGTGCAATGTATTACCAAGTCTTGTCTTTTATAAATTTTAGAATTTTAGAGTATTGTAGCTCACAATACTCTAAAAATGAACTGAAAATAATTGAGAGAAAAGACTACATCAAAATATTTTATAGGAAATAATCACACTCATGCTTCTTCTGGCTAGTGATAGTTTTCATCCTTGGTCTCCCCTAATTGGTAGAACAAAAACAATGTTTTGTTTTTCGTTTTTTTCTTAGCTTCACTCTGTGGATATATTATTATGGTTATTTTACTTTAACATTTTACGAATGATACTTTGATGTTTCACTGTTCTAGGTTTTTTTTTCATCATCATCTCGTCTGTACTAGACCACTCCTCAGTCAGTTCTTAAATAACTGTTATACCTGTTATTAAAATGTTATCGGCCAAGCTGCCTGGCCAGCGTGAGCTTATATCTGCCTACAAGCAAGTACAAGCTACCGCTGGTCAGACAGTTTGACAGATACAATTTAAGAAGTGAAGGTAAACGAAGAGTGAAATTAAACGTCACTGCGCAAGTATAAAAATATAAGTCTGCATAAGAAAAGATGGATAAGATCTTCAGGGTGTTATTCTGGAACATTCATACTCTTTATATGGAGCTGTGTAGCCAGAGTGATAAGAGATTATATGCAAAATTTTGAAACAACAAGTAATTGCCACGATAAGCGTTCCTTTTTTTTTCAGGCCCTGAATAGAAAATTACTCCATTACCGTGCTAAAATTTCATGCCAATTTAAAACAAAAAATATAAAACAAATTCATATTTCACTTATTTAGAATAATGTAAAATCATCTTATAGGATATTAATAAAATAAATAAATATCATCACGGATGCCTCACGGCGCCCGAGACCGCCCAGACGGCCCCAGGGTAAGCAGCGGAGGGGTTTCTAATCCCACCCGTCGTAGCCGAGTCGTCCAACTCGTCGGAGTCAAGTCGAACAAGTGGCTATCTCGTCGCGATGTTTGGATATACTCAATAACCCATCTATAAACAATTTCACAAGTTGGTATTTATAAGTGATTTGGGACTGAAACATTAGTGGACTTTTACAAAGGTGAAGATATTAAAAAAGGGTGAACCAGCAAAGTATTTATAGTATATAGAGGTATTATACCTATATTATTAGCGCACGAAAAAAATAGCATTGTTTCGCAAAAAACAAAACCGTTCCATTACAATGAAATCCGGGCTAACTGTTATAAAGAGGAGGAACCCATTGTTCTGCAACACTTACTGACCTAACCTCAGTGTTCTGTGACCTTAAGTCTTGTTCACATTGAAACTTATAATACCTTCAGAATTCTGACTTATTATACTAAAAGTTTTTTATTAATACATACATATCATCACAGGTGCCTTACGGCGCCAGAGACCGCCCAGACGGCCCCAGTGTACGGGCGGAGGGGTTTTAATCCCACCTCGTCGTAGCCGATGATTTGAGTCTACAACCAACAAGTGGCTAGCTCGTCGCGATGTTTGGATATACCTACCCAAAAATCCATCTATAAACAGTTTCAAAAGTTGGTATAGCGAAACTGGGTCCGACAGCTTAACGTGCTCTACGAGGCACTATAGTGGTGTTGTCAAACAAATGTACATAATCTTTTTAATTAAAAACTCATTGGTACACACCGGGATTCCAACCAGAACCTAAGTGTTTTTAAGTCCAAGGTGTAACCAACTCGGACAACACGTATATTTTATTAGTATATATTTCAAATGTAATAGAAGTTTTAAATGAATATTATTAATTTAATTTATTTATTTTTTTATTTTAGTTTATATATAATTTAGTTTATTTTGCAGTAAGATTTTATTTTTAATTTAGTTTTTTTAAATAAAAAAAACACTTTAAATATAAAAAAAAATATTACATTCGAACCCCACATCGTGCTCTATAAATTTAATTTTTTATTTTATTAATAATAATAATTTTAATAGAATAAGTAATAATAAAAAAAAACCCTAACTAATGAAAAATAAAATTATAACAAATAAATTTCTTATAAACACTGTCAGATGGAAGGGACCCAAAAGACTGGCTGCGTTACCTCGCTGTACAGCTAATCTTATTCGAAGAACGAGCCAGCCCTTTGGTCACCTGATGTTTCGATAAATTAAACAATAATAATATCGTTTAATAAAAAATATAAATTAAATGTTGTAAACAATACAAATTACTAGTGATTTCCTAATATTAATTGTCCAATTGTTTTAATGTAGAGACGTCACACTTAAAAGGTGGGTAACTAGCAAATATACAAAAGAATATAATATTTTAACTTAATTATCCAAAGTACAGAGTTGGACACTTCTTCACCAGTTAAACCTCATAAGCATATCGGACAACATTTTTGCTTTACCTTTACCTACACTTTAAAGCCTTTAGTACAATCCTGCAGAAGAATCTTTAAAATGCATTGCATTGCTGAGAGATAAATTTTAATTTTGTTTTTCTAATTTCGAATTTAATTTATATTACATTTTGAAATAGGTTTTTAGATATATAATAACTACTTATAAATAGGTATTTTTTATTTTTTTATTAATCAAGACAAGTAAAACTTATTTCTAAGCTAAAAAGCTCTATAAGTCTAGAGCTTTTTAGCGGTTACTATAATGCACAAAATCATCCACAAAGACGTATTTGCATTACGAGCGTATTTTAATATTTTCGCTGCTTTATCGTCCTAGCGAAGCTATAGAAGTAGGGACACGAAAAGAGTATCGATAGTTTGTGGTATCGAGTACTTTTCCCTTCGATACCGATACTTTAGTACTCGATACTTTTACTTAATGAGTACTTTTTGGCAAGTATCGTATCGAAAAAACATTTTTTATGCGATACTGCGTATACACATGGTTTCATAACCAGATACAAGATCTATCGGCGTGGGAATGAAAAAAGAGAGTTTTTATATACTTATTAAGCGATTTAATGACGGCAGCATTTTTTTTTTGTTTTTTTTTTTGACACAAAATTATTGAAATTCAAACCCCTACCTTCTATTTATGCCGGGACGGATAAGCGAAAAACGGGGCAGTCTATACGAATGCTCAAGTTAATTGTGACATTGTTGTGTGCGTGAAGAAAATACTGGAAACTTTAAGGTATCGATACTTTCATGAGTACGATGCTTTTTATTCGATACTACTCATGAGTACAGTATCGATACTTTCAGTTCGATACCGTGTCCCTATATAATATATATTATTGATTAATATATAAGCCTTCCTCCCACATAAAAATAAGTTAGGTTTTCTCCCTATAATGTTTTACGGGGATTATTTGCCCATTTTTTTTCACGGAAGTTAATAATTAGTCTCTGGAAGTACGTTATTGTGTCTGTTTTAAAGCTTAGCATCAGTTTTATAAATTTGAATTATGGTTAAATGACGTAGTGGATCCTATAATTTCCTTTTATTAAAAAGAGAGTATATTCGAAAATCTAATTACAATGCAACCGAATAAATGAAGTGAGTCATTTTTTATCATTTTATAAATCGATTGGTACCCAAAAAAAGGTCATTGATAACGACTCTTCATCGAGCTATTATATTGTTAGATACAGAATTATCTGATGTTTCGATAACGGTTCTTCTGACGCTATTGTAATCGGAGATCAGTAATTATGTCTTTTTAGAGATACCACTAATCTTAGCTGTGAAATAATAACTATTTTTAGCTGTGAGAATATGTGAAATTAAAATAATTATAGTATAAGTCTATTACCGGTATCAAAAAAATATATTATAAAAGGTTTGGGCTCTTTTTTTAGCAACAATTTTTATTAGAGTACGGCATGTGACTCTACATCCGCCTGGTAGAAAGCGGCATGTAAAGTCTTATGAAAGAAAAAACCTTTATTAACTGAAGTGTCAGCCTCCGCAGACTAGTGGTTGCGCCTTTGGTATTGTATCCGGAGGTCGTGGGTTCGAATCCCACACATGGCAAAAAAACATTAGTACGTTTTTCTGTACAGTTTGTCATAGCCAGGTTTATAAAATATAATATGTAATATGGATGTATAGTATAGACTACTTTACACCCAACCCCCCCGAGGCTCTATACTATAGAGCCTCAGTAACGTAGTAAAATTAAATTTTCTAATCTATTTACCTAGTTATATATAAGCTATAGTTTAAGCTCGGTACAAGTAATTATAGTACCATTAATTTTTAGCATTCCGCACATAAAAAAATACACTCATTCATAGATATTTTGTTTTGCACATCTGCCGCCAGCAATAAGTACGTACGCAAATTACACAAATTCGCTTTATTTCAAATTGTCTTTATTTGATAGAAACTGCAAAGTCTTTATTCATTTTCGAAACGAAGCGAAGAAGTTGTCGCAATTTTAAAGTATAACATTTTTTTTTTTTATTGAGCATGGCATGTGACTTTGATGTTAACTGATGTTAAGCAGTCCTGAAAAGTCCATGAATGGAGTCGATCAATACATTGTTGTTTAACAATATTAATAGCTCCCACTATGACAGCTAAATGATTAAGTTACGAAATGAATGAAAAAATATGTACTGCGCAAAACCTAACCTTTGGGAGATTTAATAACATTTATTCATTCCATTTTTTTTTTTAATATAGCCTAATTTTTTTTTTTTTTAATATGTAAATCCTCCTTTGCTGAGCATGTACCCAAAATATTTAAAGTATTGCCACTCTGAATTTCTAGCCATATTCGTTGGATACAGAAAGATCTTGCACGTTGGTCTCCAGAAGCATCTACTCGTATTAATAATTTTCCAATAGTTCGTCCAATTTTTTTTGAATCTGGAGACCAAGGCCCAAATGATATACGAATATAATAGGTAGTTATTATTCAGAGGATCTACCATGGGTTTGCGCATTGTAGCAACGTAACGTATACATTATGTACTACAATGCAAACCCATGGTAGAGCCTCAGTTTATTATTAGGAATAGGAATGTATATATCTTTGTACCTTTGCATGTATAATACTTTCTAACATAATAAACAGGTGGTGCTGGTTGGCTATGGCAATTGGAGGCCTAGTATTAAAATAGTATTTATAAATATATGATAAATAATGATCATTTTTATTAGTATGTTCATTTTTTTTTACGGAACCTTATTCTGAGAATACCAATCGCACTTGGCAGCCTATCACCAACAGTTCTCACATCTTCGTTTAACTTAATCTTGCAGCGGAAATTATGATTTTGCGCATAAATGGTAGTTGGAAGCTCAGCGGAAACGTTTGACCGCAGATCTGATCCACCGCAACTCAGGCAACCTGTAATATTGCAGGAAATTTATAATCTTTACAAGTATTTTATCCGTGGTTTGACATTGATTAAAACAGTAACATTAAAACTATCATATATCTATATTCCTTACATTTTAACGCGTCCATAGACTAGTGGCGTTGTAACCGGAGGTCGTGAGTTCGATTCCCACGCATGGCAAAAAAATATTATAATATGTTATATCGTTGTTTCTGGTACACATAGTACAAGCATAGAGTTTACTTATTAAAATATAAATAATAAAATTGTTAATAAAAAAATAGTATATTTCTACGCAAATATTTTAGGATTTTTTTTGGCGAAGTATAAATATTTAAAAGGGAATTAATAATTAAAGATTATTATTTAAACTAAAGAGAAATAGATTGTTTAAAATCAAAATAATTCTTTAATTATTGATCTTTTTTTTTTGTTTTTTTTTGCCGTGGTTATTAAATATATTTTGGTGGTGGCTAGGTCTGTGTTGTGAATGTGTATAACCACAGACCTAGGATATTGGCCCTAACCCCCATACTTACTCTAAAATATATCGTCGAAAAAAAAACAATTTAAGCTGTCAATCTCAGTTCTGCTATGGTAAGGCATTTGGGGTCGAAACATACCGAATCTGAGGCCCGCGGATTTATTTGTGACCTCGGACAACCGGTATTTCTTTAATTTGAAGTCCCCAAATGTTAGTTTTTTTTATTCTTAATTAATTAATGGACTTTGGTAGCTTAGCGATAATGCCAGTCCTATATAATCTTTTAACACAATATAACAAACATTAATAAAATGCCTAAACACCCACATATCTAAAACACAAAAATATTACATCTGTTAATATTAAAAAAAAACAAAACAGCATTTCCATACGACGTGGACAAATAGCAATGCTACCAGCGTATTGGATTATCTACCAAGTGGCGCGCGCCTTGATGACTTTTTCCCTTAGTTATTTTTTTTATAATTAAATAAGTAAAAGTTTCTCAAGAAATCGTTCACACAAAAGAACTGTCAGCATATATTGTAAGTACGTACATATATACATGTAAAGTATCTATAATTTACATAAGCGATTTCTTGTACAATCTCTAAGTAATTTGTTCTCATGGCATTTCTCTATAAGTACTTAAGTTGTTAAACACTTTTACTTTAACTGCGTTTAAATAACTTCTAAGATTAATGTATTAGTTAATTAACTACATAAGGACTTACTTATATTTATTTTCGAAATATTAAAGACTACTGTTGCCTTCAGCTTTAGGGGTTTGTTAATAAAAATGTGAATAGATGTGTGATCATGCATGAAACATTTTCCCTTGGGTCCATTTTCTTCAAAATTTTAACTTTCGTTGATAGGTATATCAACGAAACGATAGGTATATTTTAAGATATTTGTTTGGAAAAACAGACAGACTGAGTGATTAATTACAAAGATTAATTATATTTATTTATTTATATTGAAAACCTTTTAGGTGAGTCTTTAATTATGAAAAGTTTAATTTTGAATTAAACCTTTCTAAGTTATATGGATATGCCGTACCTATACATCATGCACAATGTTTTAGAAAAACAATATATTTAATTAAAACAATAATAATTTCAATAAATAACTGACTTGGATCTACCTAATAGCAAGCAACCCTACACAGTCCATGAATGGGGTCGATCAATACATTCTTGTTAAACTGCATTGATCGCTTCCACTATGCTATATGCTCCGAGGATACAGTTATAGCTATTATCCATTGCTTGCATATATTACAATAAAATGCTAGTTAGTTCCCACTAAACATTTACACACTAACTCCGTATCACTTTCTCGTGATGGTCTCTAATTCGTTGTAACTCTCACCGATTTAAATTAAAATACTTACCGACAAAGATTTCTTTGTGCTCGTCCCCTGGGCCGACAATTGCTTTTGGCAACAGATCTTATAAATATAGATAGCACGTTACCTGAAATCCAAATCTAGCAAACGAATGATAATATCTTATCATATAATTGGGAGAAGTTTTTTTAATTATCATTTAATTATCTCTATTTCGTATAAACGAAAATAGTAAACAAACTTGTTTTAAAAAAAACTTCATAACTAAATATTTATTTTTCAAAATGATACATAATAATATTTTGTTCTATATGTATTTTGATTTATGAGTGCACCAAATAAAATTAAGTTTTTTAGTTTATTCAAAAACTTAAAACAATAATAAGAAAAATAATTTTGTGATATTAACCCTTTTAAGGCCCACAATACGAGTTACGCCGACGTCTGCGCTGATTGTCGGTGGCGTAGCGTTAATTTTATTTTATTTATTTAATCGTAACAAATATCTACAGCACAATATTACAAAATATAAATACATATTACAAAGTAAATAAGTAAATTTTAAGTACAAAGTAAATAAGTAAATTTTAGGTACAAAATATACGTGGTGGCCGGGTTGGTTAGACCTTGGACTTAAAAACACTAAGGTCCCTGGTTCGAATCCCGGTGTGTACCAATAAGTTTTTAATTTAAAAAAATTATGTACATTTGTTTGACAACACCACTATAGTGCCTCGGAGAGCACGTTAAGCTGTCGGTCCCGGTTTCACTATACCAACTTGTGAAACTGTTTATAGATGGGTTATTGAGTCTATTCAAAACATCGCGACGAGCTAGCCACTTGTTCGGTGTAGACTCATACCATCGGCTACGACGAGGTGGAATTAAAACCCCTCCGCTGGGTACCCTGGGGCCGTCTAGGCGGTCTCGGGCACCGTAAGGCACCCGTGAAGATATATATATATATATATAATTATTTCTATATATTATATATATTCTATATTGTCACATAAAAATGATAACTCCGTTACCATCAATGTTCTGTCTACAAAAATATTTTTGTACGCAGGTTGTTGAGCTTTCGACAAAGACGTAACCAAACCAAATTAAAAGTGAAATTGCCTGTTATTGATTGAAAACACTTCTTTTTATTAATGTTTCTGTTTGATTTAATTTTATAGACGATTTATTTTTTTAGCTTTGTGATATATTTTATTTTAATACTGATTAAACTTCGATTAACAATATATTATTGATCGAAGTGATTAAATTATAGGTACTATACTTAGGTACTGTAGGTACTTGGGCGACCGAGCCTCGCTCGACTTGATAATACAAACCTTATGCAAATACAAAATTTAATCCAACAATGATAATATAGTCTTTCCGATATATAAAAAAGAAAAATTTATACAAAAAAATTTAAAGAATTTTCATTTTCTATAAAAACATAATTAAATTTTCCAGGTACATTTAAATTGTTATAATTTGAATTTTCGTATTCCGAATTAACATCTTTGTTCTTTTTTCTATTTTAAAATACATTCTTATAAATATGTATCTCTTAATAAGGTCCCAAATACACATTTGATGTAATTCTTTTTCATGTCTCTTCTTAGTAGCTATTTTTTATTTATATTTTTCAATACCAATTTATTTTCCTTTGATTCCCATTTTCTCATAAATGCACCAGTAGGCCGTAAAAATGTTTATTGTTCAAATAAAATACAAATGCAAACGCTCCCTCATGCATAAAAGTATGTAAGACGTTGAACTAAACTGTCTAAGTTTGCACTACCTACTTTCAATGCGTATACTATACTACCTATTGTGTAAATTGGATACTTCAGGCTCCTTTATGGGCCGCTTCAAGTATCCGCAAAATGATATGTTCAAATATTTTTAATCAGTCATTTTGAGGATATGAGAGGTGGCTAAATCCAGCATCATTTTTCCTGAAATAATGCAGTAAATTTTGGTAAGTGTTTTTTTTATAGTATGTTTTTGTCTACTCTGCCTAAAACACCTATGCACGCGATATATATTTTTTAATTAAGGTACCTAGAAATGTTTTTAACCTAAGACAAATAATATAATAATAATAAGGTAATATGTAAGACAATTTACACATGTTGCTCTGGTCACAAACTAAGCTCTAGGTTTATACTATGTGTACCAGAAACAACTGTATATATTACATATAATATTTTATAAACATCCAGACCATGTCAAACTGTACAGAAAAACTTATTGATATTTTTTTGCCATGAGTGGGAATCGAACCCACGACCTCCGGGATTTTACTCCAAATAAGCAACCACTAGTCTTCGGAGGCGTTTTATTCAATTCAAGATTTTTTTTATTCAAAAATAAATTGTTTCCTTAATTTTAACATTAAACAATAATAATTTAAAAGAATAACATTTTTTTTTACAATAGATACTAATAAAAAAAAAAACAAGTGCTCTAAGTGTAAACCCAGCCTTTACAGCTCCAGTGGCAGACACTGTTTTGCAATGTAAAATTATTTGCCCACAGTCAGATTTGTTAGTTAATGAATTACTTAGGAGCAACGACACCACTGTACTCTTACATGCTTAATATTATACAACTTTATTTAAATTAGATAAGATTACAGACGTGCTATGTTTAGCTTAGAAAGGAGAAATGTAGTAATCATTGTTTTTTTTTTAATGGAGCACGGCATGTGACTTTGTTCCTACCTGATGTTAAGCAGACTTGCAAAGTCTATGAATGGGGTCAATCAAATGATCGGTCACGAAATGCGACTACGAGTGCTTCATCGTCAAATCAATAGCCTCTTTCGTAACCGTACCATAAAAAGGACAATCTCCTCGAAATCCAAGGAAGAAATCGCTGGAGAGTTCTCCGGAAAACCGTGCACTAGGTCACTTGACGGTCTTTGCATCTGTATAGGCTGTGGTAACGAGACCGGTCGGTAATTTTATTTATAAAATAAATTGTATAAAAAGTTTGTATTATGATTGTTGACAATACAAGCAAATTACTTTGAGTAGTAATACAACAGAATAAATAATAGTACAGGTAGTAATACTAATAATTATTATAATTCCCTTTGAATAAATTTATATATAATATAAAGTGACTTAGTCATGTTTCGGTTTTAGTCTGTGGGTTCACCGGATTTCAAGAGACTACTGCATAGATTTTTTGTCGAGGTGGTAGTCTCCTTTAAGGGTGCGGTTACGCAATGGGTAGTTGAATTGACGATAAGGCAGCGAGTATATTAAAATATACTCGTAATGCAATTCGTCATTGTCGCCCCCCATTTCGTAATCGCATCATTTAGCCGGCAAAATGGGAGCGATCAATATTGTTTAAGAACAATTATTGATTGACCCCATTCATGGACTTCGGACTGCTGACCACCATGTAGATACAAAGTCACATGTCGTGCTCCAATTTTTTTTTTAACAGAAATCTAATTGTAAATTTTATTGTTGGTCAATTCACTGGCATCAACTGTCCGCAACCGCAGCCATTGCCTATGCAGGGAGGTTTTGCTAGTAGATCGTATTTTACCACATATATGACGGACAATGCTCTGGAGAGCTTTTTGATCTCATCCCTACCTTTCAGCTTTTGATTTCTTATTGCACGCACTCATCAAAATAAAATTACAAAATAAATCACGTTGATGGATAACAAGCCGAGCTTCTGGCTAGTGTGACAATATTCGAGTGAAAAATGACAGATGTCGAACTGGACATGCAAGTCGAAAACGCAAAAATTAACCTCCTAACTATTTCAACTATAGTTCTAGCGACTATAGTAGTTAAACACAGTAAAAACTCATGATAGAGTTACGGAGTCCAAAGATTTGACGAATCTTATCTCTCATACAAGAACAAAGTTGATTACTCTACCAGCATGCATCGCCACTTCTACATTAAATCCAGAATCCTTTAAACCAGAGGCTCTACCATAGGTTTGCGCATTATAACAACGTAACGCATTTGTATACCTATACGTGAGCAACAACCAAAAGGGTCGCTTTATTTTTGGTAACAGGATTGAATAGAGCGGCCCCATTGGTTGTTGCTCACGTATACGTATACAAATACGTTACGTTGCTACAATGCGCAAACCCATGGTAGAGCCTCTGAGCTCAGAGGGCAGAATATTTGTTTCAAGACATAGTAAACTCAACTATCTGAACATCTATGGACTTTACATTACTAGTTACCATCAAGTGAAAGTAGGTAGGTCAAGTAGCTTGCTCCATTAAAGAAATGGGTACTTTTAAGAAAATAATAACTTAATAAAATAATAATTGCCGACGCATTTAAAATTACCCATTTAAGACAATTTAAAACATAATAAAACCTTTTATGTTTATTTACTTCATACCTATGTGTACTTACCTACTATGTCGTATGTATATTGTTTAATGTCACATATGTAGGTTTGCTTAACTGGTTTTTGACTATAAAAGTGCAGCAAGTTACAATGTCAACTGGGATCCTTATGTATGAGTCAGTATGCGGTGACCAGATGTGACCTACTTCCGACTGCTAGGGTTATCAAATACTCATGATGGCATATGTTTTTTTTATTTTTTTTATCATCTGACTGATGATAAGACCTGACTGATGATCATAGGTAAATTTTATATTACTATTAGTTTTTATTGGAGCACGGCATGTGACTTTGTATGTACCTGATGGTAAGCAGACCTACAAAGTCCAATAATAGGTCGATCAATACATTGTTGTTTGACAATATTGATCGCCTCCCATTGCCGGCTAAGTGCTGCTGTTACGAAATGCGGATGCGGCGACAAAAACGTATACGCTTATTTTAATATCCTCGCTTCTTTATCGTTAAATTAGCCGCCTATTTAATTTAATTTCATTATTCTTTTATTTATTTTGTTTCAGTTATCTATTATCACACCGTGAATACTCAAATTCACTCGATTCAAAAGCTTCATACAAAGCAAGCGCTCTTCTTCGTTCTTGCTATATTTCTACCACAAGTTTTAACAAACAGTTTCCCTATAGTCGCTAGTAACTATAGATAGGGATCAACCAATAGGATTGCTTTATTTTTTTAATAAACCTCTCTTATTGTCTGATTCCTATCTATAGCGACTATAGTAGAAATTGTTTGCTAAAACTTGTGGTAGAGCTACAAACTGATTACCTCTACCCCCCATGAGAACTTCATTTACAAGCGTCTTGTTCAAGGCAATGGCACGTTAAATGTATGTCGGAGAGGCAACCGGATCGGCTGAATTGACCCCAAGGTGGAGGTTGAAGGTTGCTTCGTTAAAAAAAAAGTTCCCACCCCATTATCAGGGCTCTTGTCGACTTGGGGTCACTTCGGCCGATACGAGGGGGCTCTGTACCACTCCAAGGCCCAGATTACCACTCGCCATCCGGTTGCCTCTCCGACATACATTTAACGTGCCATAGCTTTAACTATCTGTGTTTTGTCTTCACCAGTATTCAGAATAATTGCATCGATTTCTTGTCGAGTCTGTTTTCAGGCTGCGATTACGAAACGGGCAGTTGATTTGACGAAAATTATGATATATTATCTTATAAACAACGATAATGGAAACGGTTCGTTATTCCCATACAAAAATGTTAACGTCCGTATCTTGTACTGTGAGAAAAAAACAAATAAAAAAACCGTGTTCCATGAAATAAACAAAAAAAGACTTTATTACAATTGTTTTATATACAGGGTCCGGCAGAAAAACCTCCCCTATAAGGGAAGCTAATAAAAACAAAACCAAATAAGGTAGGACATTTTTATTTATACTAAGAAAAAGTATACATTCTGCCATTTTATAAAATTTACTTTTTAAATAAAACACTCGTTGAGTCTTTCCCTAAAGTTATTCATTACTCTTTGAGTCATTTTAGGTGGAATAGCTTCAACCTCTTGAGTAATTGCTTCTTTCAGGGCTCGTAAAGATTGTGGACGTTGTTCATAAAGTATTGATTTTAAATAGCCCCAAAGGAAAAAAATCACAGGGCGTTAAGACACTTCGATCAGAAATCCGTAATGCTGCCGCATGCTTTTTAGCGGATCGTCGAGGAGATTGTTGAACTGAAGCTCTAACTGCATCAACGTTTCCGGGGCCTGTTGCAGTCCGTGGTTGTCCAGGTGGTTTCCGTTTCAATGAGGAACCTTTCTCACGAAAGTTAGAAACCCAAAAATAAATTGTTTTCTTATCGGGAACAGGGTCCCGTCGTCCGAGCGCAAAGCGAACACGAAAAGCACGCTGAGTACTAATAGGCGATCCGCCATTTTGAATAAAATCTTCCACTACGAACGCATGATGTTCACCAGACCACGCCATGGCGTACACTGAAAACGGCACGTAGGCAGCTACTCAAGGACGCGCCCCCCACAACTCTGCTCCTTCTACTGTCCACATCACGTTACTTTGTAATCGGGGAGTTTTTTCTGCCGGACCCTGTAGATAAAAATATTGACTATAAAACCAAAAAATAACGGATATACATATGAATGCAAAATAGAATATCAACCCTAGCAGCTGCAGGTAAATATGAATACACTGAACTGCATCTGCACTGCATTGTCACAGGTAGAACATAAATTGCATTGCGTAGGTTAAACGTAGGCGCTGAGGCGCTTACCGTTACTAAACATATATATTTAAGTACATCCATGTTTTTATCAATGGGTCTACCTTGAACGACCAAGAACAGTTGAAGAAACTTTACCTGGCCGGTCCGAATATCGTTCTCAGAATACGTCTCATCTCATATCTATAGGATACAATAATGGAATGGGATATAACACACCCTGGCAGCGCTAAAAGCTATTGTTTAAATCGGACCAAGAGGGATTACACATTTACTTACACCTTTGCTTTTATCAATGGGTCAAACCTTGAATGATCAGAAACTGTTGAAAAAACTTTACCCCACGGTCCGAATGTCGTTGTCAGAATGCGTTTCATCTCATATAGGTCTTCAAGAATGGAACGGCATACAACCCACCCTGATAGTGCTAAAAGCTATTATTGTTTAAATTGGGTTGGATCCTATCAAAAAACATTGAATACTACCCAAAGAACTACTATGTTATTTCCATTTACCTCACAGGTACCCCACAGGCGCTTGAGACTACCTAGACGGCCTCAGCGGCGTTGGTTAGACCTTAGACTTAAAAACACTTAGGTCCCTGGTTCAAACCCGTGTGTAACGAGTTTTTAATCTAAAAATGAATGTACATTTTTTAACAAGACCACTATTAATAGTTTCTCGGAGAGCATGTTTAGCTGTCGGTCCCAGTTTCACTATACCAACTTATGAAACTGTTTATAGATGGGTCATTGAGTCTATCCAAATATCGCGGCATCGCCACTAGCTAGCCACTTATTCGGTGTACGGCTACGAGGTGGGATTAAAAACCCCTCCACTGGTTACCCTGAGGCTGTCTAGGCGGTCTCGGGCGCCGTAGGGCACCCGTGGATTTTCTTTTATATGAGTAGACCTTAGACTTAAATACTGTTCCAACTCGGTCATCGATCAGGTCTTATATGAATTAAAAGATCTGAGGAATAAATAATTTGTTACTAAGTATGGTGGAATCCAGCCTAAGTTAACCAATAAGTTTTTATTGCTACGAATGGTACGATATGAAAGAATATAATAGCCAGCAGTGACCGGTGTATGGCCGCGAAGCACCTTGCTTACACGTATATGGTTGCGACCAAAACTAAATGCTAACTGACTACACAAGCGACATCTGAGTTGACTCACTACACCAAGGTACAAACAACCGTCTGGGTAGTTTTAATTGGTCTTTAGTTTTATATTAAACTACCTGGTGCCCGCAACTTCGTGCTACTGTTATTTTTATTTATTTTATTTATTCAGTAGAAGAAAAAACAGCGGTACAATAAATATAGTAAGAACAAATAGGTATAATAACTTCAAAGGACCAATAATTGATCTTCACATATAACATGCAAAATTGTATAGCCACGTATAAAACAATTAAAAAAAAATTACAACATTATGGCATAAATAACAATAACTTAATGCAGCGATTTTGTATTATTCGCAAGTGTATGTTTGTATGATGTTTATGTGATTAGGTTATCTATACTAAATAGATATAAACTGTGTTGGTTTGTTTATATGTTTGTTTGTTACGTTTTTACACCTAAACCGGTAAACCAATTTAGATGAAGTTTGAGGCCCTGGAAAGGTCATAGGGTATATCATTTTTCGACACAGCCGTGCAGATATACAGGTGTTTGTGTCTTAAACGTTTATTAGGAAATGTATTTTTAATACACCAGATAAATGATAAAAGGAAATGTGTTCTAAGAAGAAAAGTTGGCTATATTAAAATGGCATGAAACTGCATTTAAATATTTTTTGAATATATACATTTACTTATTTTTAAAGTTTCATATGTTTCTGTAATATCCAGGGGCGTAGCTATCGCCGTATCTGCCGTATCAATTATACGGGGCCCACCAACGTGCGTAAGCAAAAATTAATAAAAACTTCCCAATTTTTTTGATTATTTCAGGAATGACAAAATCAAAAAAAGCAACTTTTCTTTTAATTTTATGCAAACATTTTTTTTTCTTTTGTGAGAAATCTTTACCATTCTTAGCCCCAAACAAATTTTTATACGGGGCCCCGCCAAGGCACGCTACGCCACTGGTAATATCCGTCTTCCCCCTCTTCACCTAGAAAAGCAAGCTACTATCGTGAACATGACATCATATTCCTAGCTACAGTAGTTTCAGCTGGGCGAGGATGAAAAATTCAGGTAATCGGTCAGACAGTCTATCAGTCAGGATAAGCTCTTATATCTATTCTATACCAATATTATAAAGAGAGAAGATTTGTATTTTTGTTTGTAACAAATAGACTCAAAAACTACTGGACCAATTAAAAGATATCTTTCACTAATAGAATGCTATATTATCACTAAGTAACATAGGCTATATTTTATTTTCAAAAATATTAGGGAACCGTACGAATACTTCGAAAATGTAACTCAAGATGTAAAAAAATACCTATAATTTTCTTTTATCGCGTTTGCTGTAAAATCATTTGGTGATAGAACAAAATAATGTACATACTACAGTTTTAGAGAATACATAAATAAGTATGTTAAAAAAAAAATCGCGGTACCACAATGTCCAACTATTTTAGTTATGTCACTATAACAACTTCTTTATGTATGAAAAGAAATGCCAGTACAAACTAAACCACGTTATTAGTACCTTGGTATTTATTAATCCTTATCCAAATAAATCTAACTTCATTCTAATAAGTAATTAGAAGCAAACAACATAGAGGGCGTCTGTGTATAAGTAGACAACAAGCAATGACAAATTGCGTGTGTGGTGACTGAAACATGGTTGGTTCAGTGGTTGAGTGCCTTGCCGCGAAAGCGAGGATCATGGGTTCGAGACCCACCCTCCAGGAATTTTTATCATTGCATTTTATATAAAAATAAAAAAAAATATGGTAATCTGTCACTCACAATACCCATCTCATTGGCCTCGCGACATTTTTTTTTATGAATACTACTTAAACATTTTAAAAGGGATAAGTTTTAAATAATCCCTTATTTAGGTTGCATAAAGTTAGAATATGTATGAGAAGAGTTATGACTAAGGACCAGGTAAAAGGAAGAAAGGTGGCATAAGGTGGCCACTAAGGTAACTTAAGGTGTAAAAGTGTCACTCGGAGCGCATTACAAAATTTGGGTAATAATTACTTATGATAAAGAAAGAGATGGTATAACGTATTTTAAGATGGCACTTGTAAGTCCATTAGCCAAAATACAACTTTTAATATTTTTAGCATATTGGGTTGAGCAAACTGATCAGTATTTTTTTTTAACATATCTGTACACATATATTAAGGTATCAGCATAAAAAAAAAAATTTCAAAATCCCAACCTTGGTGAAAAAAAAAATTTTGATGAGATTTATTCTTTATTATAATTAAAATGTCGAAAAAGACAATTTGATCTCAAGCAAGAATATTTGATCTCAAGAAAGCTATATTTGTCATAGTCATGAGCATATGGTAGACCTATGCCTACAAAAACATACACGTACAAAAACATATACTTAACTATACCAAAATATTAATTCTAAGCCACCAATTTTAAAACAAACAAACAAAATAAATTTATACCTTTCGGTACTTAAACAAACACTTTTATAAAAAAATATAGGCGGCGCCTTTCGCTTTTCAAAGTGCTCCATCATCGGACATAAGTTAACAAGCGAGTGGCACTGTATCCACAGGAATATAAAAGCTTTACTCAAACTAAGTGAACTTTACAGCCGCATTCTCTGCCGCAGGGCATATCCACTTGACCGTTTATTTCAAATCATTATCACTATTAGTAGGGCGGCCATGAGTTTTGATTTATTCGAGACATTTAGTTTTATTTTTTAATAAACTATATTGTTTATTTATTGAGTTCGTTTGTTATTTCTACTGCGTTGTATGGAAAACTTTTTGATTTTCATCCGATTTAAATCAATTTAATTATTTTATTTTTAATATGTCGGACATATTTTTTATTAGTTTCGAGCTCATGTGCACCTCACACAGTTGACAACAAATTGTTTCTGATTTACCTACATATATCACATAAAAAATAAGATGGAGTCCTTGCAATCTTGTAAAAAACGTTTGTGCTTTGTTAAATTTAATATATTATCAACACTCAGCGTGTTAGTGATTAAATCGCTGGTCAAAATCAATATCAGCGGAGTTTAAGTAAAATATGTGCCTTTAATTAACCAATATTCGTCTTTTACCATGTATTAATTTAATCTAGATCAGATTTAATTTGTTTTATATTGTTACGCTCAATATTCTGATTATTCGCTATTAACGCCTATGTCAATTTACCTACAACCTGCCAGCAACCGCCTTATTAATATATTGTCTGGGTTTAACTCTGGTTAAACTCTACTTCATATTTTTTGCACTAATCAAGTATTCATCTATACCCTATAAGTCCCTATAAAAAAAATGCGTTTTTCTTTTCGCACTCTGCAGTCGTTGTCTAGCCCCCAAATCATGGCCACCCTATCCCAAGTCCATATAAGTACGGCCCGTAGAAAGCAACGTCGGGGGAAATAATAGAAAGGCTTCAAACACTTAGGCGGAAGTAGTTAGTGGTATCAGCTAAGTAGATCTACTCTGGTAACACTGCTTGTATCTGTACGATTACCTACTATTTTGTTGTACAGATATCTGAGATGTAATATAGAATCTTGAACAACAATAATGAGATGATTTAAATCTTGTTAAAAAAACTAAATAATTTTGGGGATCAAAAATTAAATCCGATTACAGAAACCGTTTTTTTCTTATACTGAACCAAATATTAAGTACACCCGACAGGTGCAAAAACCCGACCGCAGCCCTCCACGGTCGGTTCGTTGTTTTTAATTTTTATCATATTTTATATTATTTAACGTAGATTTTTATACCTACCTGTTATCTGTATTTTTATACGTGGTGGCCTGGTTGGTTAGACCTTGGACTTAAAAACACTTAGGTCCCTGGTTCGAATCCCGGTGTGTACCAATGAGTTTTTAATTTAAAAATTTATGTACATTTGTTTGACAACACCACTATAGTGCCTCGGAGAGCACGTTAAGCTGTCGGTCCCGGTTTCACTATACCAACTTGTGAAACTGTTTATAGGTGGGTTATTGAGTCTATTCAAAACATCGCAACGAGCTAGCCACTTGTTCGGTGTAGACTCATACCATCGGCTACGACGAGGTGGGATTAAAACCCCTCCGCTGGGTACCCTGGGGCCGTCTAGGTGGTCTCGGGCGCCGTAAGGCACCCGTGATGATACATTATCTGTATTTTGTTTGTTCTTAGGGTTCTAAATTTGGGGTTTTTATTTTATTTTAAAGGTTAGTGTACATTTACTTAAAACATTAGTTTTAGTTTCGTTCTTAGATAATTATTTAACTAATTAGGTAAGTACTGCATTTTTTTTTATTTTTTTTTCAAAATATAATAAAAACTAGGTTTTAAAAAAAACTACTAATGACGTTTCATAGATTCCCCTAAACAACCTATTTCAACTTTTTTTATATATTTGACTTGGACTCTTTTTCATCTGAGAGCCTATAAATATTTTGGATATTCAAGTGTTTGATGCGAACAGTCAGAAACCTGTGCCAAAAATGTTTGTTTTTGTAAAATACTAAATAATCAAATCCCAAATAATATTTAATTTGACGCTTAAAATTAATATGATATTTTTCATTTAAACAACAATTGGATTGGACAATTTTTTCTTAATTTGGAATGTACCAGAAATAACGATATAATACATATTATATTTTATAAACACCCAGTCCATGACATACTGTACAGAAAAACGTACTAATATTTTTTTACCAAGTGTGGAAATGGAACCCACGACCTCCGGATACAACGTCAAAGGCGTAACCACTGTAGTCTACGGAGTCGGTTGATATTTAGTCTATCTAAACATCGCGATGACCTAACCACTTGTTTGGTGTAGACTCATACATAAGCTACGACGAAGTGGGATTTAAACCCTCTACTGGGGCTTTAATCTCACTTCTGGTTACCCCGAGGCCGCCCATATATGCGGTCGCGGGCGCCGTAAGACATCAGTAACGATATTTATTTTATTTAATACAGTTAATAATTATAACAATAACTGATTAAGTACGTTGTTATTCTAAAAAGATAGTTAATCTATTTTATAACTTCACTACACGTGTATTTATAAACAGGGAACGTGTTTTGAAAGATAATAAGTATAACTATTGCGAATTATTTTGTTTCTTATGTTGTAGTTATAATGCCCCGAAAACGCCTAGACGACTTTTAATCTTCTTCTATCTCTACATATTATGTAATTATTAGTTATCTGACTCTACACCAGGGATGTGGCAAATTTAACTTCGCGGGCCAATATTTACAATCAAATCTATGAAGGGCCAGTTTTTTTTATTATTTTGGTTATAAACCGGTTAAAATCCCCTCCCGCTTTCCTCTTTCCGTTGGGACTTAAAGGCAGGAAACATAATGCATTAGGTACTGTGACCGATTACAACCCGCACTAAAATATTTAATGATTCGTACATATGTCGCACTATTAAAATGTGGAATGCTGCCATCTACCTGCTTGCGTGTTTCGTTCATCCTATAACCTCGAGTTCTTTAAACGAAGCGTGAATTTAAGCCGGCTTAATGGATGAAAAAAGATGAATTCAGCATTATAAATGCTGAACATAGTTTATAAATGCTGAATGTATTCATTCATGGTCCTTCCTGATAATCAAAATGGTGGTTTTAAACCCCTCGTTGTAGCAGGTATATAGTTATCTGAGTCTCCACCAGGAATGTGCCAAATTTACCTTCGCGGGCCAATTTTTACAGTCAAATCTATGAGGTGCAGTTTTGTTATTATTTAGGTTATAAACCGGGGTATAAAACCCCCTCCCACTTCCCTGTTGCGGAATGTCTTCCTCTACCATTCAAAGAAATGAAGGAAACACGCGTTGAATCTTGATGAGTTTTAATTTCGTGATTTATGCTATTTTATTATCTACTCTTGGGCTGAGGGCTGAAGAGCGGGATGTGCCGCGGGCTATAGTTTTCCCATCCCTGACTCGTCAAGATAGCAATTCTAAGTGCCCAGTTATAAAACTCACTGTATTTTTAATAAATTATGCCTTTTCAATAAAAACACCTAACTTCGTAGGTAGTAAATTAACATCCAATCTAACATGGTGGTCATAAATATTACGAGTATTTAACAAAAAACAAGTCTGTAAAAATGCTAGTCGACAGCTGACAGCAGCAAGGCATATGGACGATGATCAGAATACAAGGTGTTTATGGACTTTTTTTAAACTTCAATAAGAATTTATTTGTTAAACACATTATTTTTATTGATCTAACTAAGTAATTTAAAAGTATTTACTTATTGCACAAGCAGTTTGTAGTTTTGTACACATATTATGCGAACGCCTTAGATATAAATTTTCTAACAAGCTGTGTTTTTAATGAATAATTGTTGTTTTGAGCGTTGTAACATAAATTAAATCGGATCTAAAAATATATTGCAAAATAATAAATGGTAAAAGTTGAATAGGTATCTGTTAATTTTTGTCGTTCAATTCTTTTATAAATTTCGCTAATAGGTATTGACTTCGACGGGCGTTTTAACCGCTACCACGCTTTCAGCAACTCGGTCTTAGTAACCTTTAATAGAGAACAAGTAAATATATAATGTCCCCATATAAGGCCATACCTAAATATTACAGGAACATTTAAGATACTTCTCAACATTTCAGAAACTTTGTCGGTAGTCTCTTCCTATAAAACTGACAGACACGTGTTTTACATTTTTTTTATATTTTCATAGTGGTACCTGGGGGAAGGAAAATAATTAAACTGTACTGTTTTACTTACAAATAAAATGACGGGCAAACAATGCTAGTGTTACATAAGCCTCATCCTAGGGCATTATGTAGGGCACCACTTCATCTAGCTAGAAGAGAAACTTAAAATAATATCTTGTTTTTTATGTTAGAGATATTATAGCCTTTTTTATAAAGTTTAAAAAATTCCCAAGTACACAAATAGTCAAAACAAAATGTACTAAAAAAGCTATTAACAAAATACCTGTATTTTTCAGTTTTATTAGAACCTTATTATATTTCAAAAACCCATTTACCTAGACCTTATATAGAATGGGTAGGTAGTCAGATTCAATAAATCTAGCCAAAAATAGGTTTTGCCTTGCAATTTCCACCAACGCAGCAATTCTGCGCTTCCTTCTTATTTTTTGGAGATGGCCTTCAGATAGTAGCATCATTTTAGTTTTTTGTTTCTTCATAACTATGATAAATTAGAGTTGAAATAAATTGTGAATAAAAATCTGGTCTTTATCCCTAAGAGATCAGATTTATTACGGAAGTTTGTTTAAAATGAATTTTGAAGATAAAATTGCAATGAAAAATTTCTATTGTGGGTGGCACTCGAACCCACGGTCCCCGCTATCGCGGCAAGGTTCTCCAACCAACCACTTTTGTTTAGAAAGGTTACGCAAAATATTTGAGTTCCGAAGACAGAATATCTTCAAAAATGTCAATGTAATATTATGCCAATAATCTGAGTAGATGCTGCTAGAAGACAGCTCTCTGAGGCTACACCGAACAGGTGAACTCGTCGTGTTTGTATGTGGTCACCAGGACCGCAGGTAAAGATGAATCAGAATAATGGCAAGGGTCAATTGTTAGAAGTAGACAAATCGGTTTAGGGCCTTGTGTTATTATTTGCTGGCATATGGTGACCAGGGTCTGAAGATGGACCATAAAGTTGGGCAAAGGTTTTTTTTTAGACATAACGGAATCCCGCTTACTTCAGCATGGGCTTGCCCAGTGAAGTGCGCGCTTTTAACATACTGTGATCATACTTTAACTTGTATCATTGAAACCTAAATAAAATAAAATTAATAAAAATGGTTAGTAGACAAATTGGTTTGGAGTCGTGGGTTTCCTTGATAAGTAGATATTTGAGAAGTAGATAGGTTCATACATGTACAGTCACTACTGGGGTCTGAAGATGGTAGAAGAGACTAGAAAGGTGGGCAACTTAAATCTTCAATGGCTACGGGGTTTTACTAGATGTGTTCTTTGATGGCATGTGGCATGGTAATCAGGCTCTGATCAACCTAGACCAGAACCAGAAAGAAGAGCAACGCAATTGCTCCATGACAAGGCGTAAGCAAATCGGTTGACGCTTGAGTTTTACTTGACAGCTGGCAATTTCGGAGACTAAGGCATTAATGATAAGAAAGATTAAATCAAGACTGGCTTCAAAGGACTGTGTCCAGAGCTATAAACCATTATGGAGGCTGAAGGACTTGATTCCAAGCAATACAAAAAGGACTCAATTCTTACTCTATTAATGACCTGAATGTTTGTCTGTTTTTTTTTAATTAAATCATTCTTACTTTTTCACCTAGAGGGATAAATAAAATTATAGGTGTAAAAAATAAAATGATAGGTCCACATCATCTGTATCCAGAGCTATAAACCATTATGGAGGCTGAAGGACTTGATTCCAAGCAATACAAAAAGGACTCAATTCTTACTCTATTAATGAACCTGAATGTTTGTCTGTTTTTTTATTTATTTAATTAAATCATTCTTACTTTTTTACCTAGAGGAATAAATAAAATGATAGGTGTAAAAAATAAAATGATAGGTCCACACCATAGAGTTTATGATCAACACCGTGAAACTTATCAATAAAACTTTTTTTTAATTTGGCCGTTTTATTACTTTTATTTGAAATAGTTTCTAAATCCACCGCAAAAAGAGGGGATCACTCGAGCGGCGCTAGTGTCGTTAGTATCATCGCCGTGAGTGGTTGTGTATTTGTTCGTCGCGCTATCTCCAACGAAATACGTAAACACGAGATTTATCAAAACCGATCAACAGAAACGTGCTAATCAGAGGCCGTCGATAGTGAAAAATTGTGAATACGTGCAAAAAATATAGTGTGAAATAAATAGTTTTTAGTTGAGTGTTATTTCTGTGATTTTGTTATAACTAAATCGCAAGAAACTTGACCTAACGGAACCTTGCTTGTCTCGGATTTGTTTTATAAGTTAGGCGAGGTCCAGCCTACTTCGTTATATTCGTAAGTGTTGTTTTATATTAAATAACTTTCCTGCCTACAACTTGGCAGCAAAGTATTATCCAGCAATATTGTTGAGCATACTGTCTGCATACTTAGCATAACAATATAAACGGTAAAGTAAATGTTGCTATATACCTAATAGTTAGGTACACAACTAAGTAGGTAGGTACCTATGTAAATAAACTAGAAAATTTAATTAAAACTGTTGACTTCCACTAAATAGCAATGCCACTTGAACACATGAATTTGGGGCACTATACTGGAATAGAATAGGGCCATTATGTATTATTATGAGGCTATATAAATAAGGTAGCTATATTTATATAGTAGAATCGACAGCGACGTGCTCGCACCGTACGGTGGTGCCACCATAGCAAACAAGTTTGCCCGAGGTCGGCGCACGGGCCATGACATGGGAAATTTCTTACTAGCTATTGAGATAAATTTTATATAATAGTGGCAACTAAGGGCAATAAAACGCCCTTACATGTATATAAAGTATGTTATAGGTAAGTATACACCCAGACTGTGGCAGGTTGTACTAATATTATTTGACTTGAGTGGTAATCGAACCTACGACCTCCGGATACAACGCCAATGGCGTAACCACTAGACCACGGTGGCGGTCAAGGATTAATTGATATTATAAAATGCCGGTTCCACCAATGCTTTTTGAGTTATTTTTATTCTCTGAAATACTTACCTATGACGTGTTTTTAGAATGACAATAATGTAAAATCATATAGGTAGGTACTTAATTCTCATTTAAAAAATCAAGACTATTTTATTTTACTAAAAGCGATAAAAACATAGAACTAAACGGTTTTTAATGTGGTGGGAAAAATCTTTCCTACGGGGTGGGTAAGCAATGAAGTGATGTGCGTGAGACTAGAGATACTAACCAATGTATTGTGGGGATCGATGTACGAATTATTCCTTCTCAGCGACCGCACATAAAACACGAGTAGTTAGGTACCTACCTATAATGACGTCTCCAGACATACAACCTCATTGGCCTACACAAATACTTCCTTCTATAGCTATATGATAGGCAGGTAGGTACCTACTTGGTAGCTTAGAAGTGTTTACAATCTGCTTACATTCCTGGATTCCATTCCTTCTATAGTCCTTCTATGTTAAGCAGATGTAGTGGCACGCACGGTAGATTGGTGACACTAGATTCCTTATAAGTAGGTACCTACCTAGGTACCAACTGTAAGTCGATCGCCGTGACAATTTATAAAAATAAAAATAAAAGTAAACAGTATAAATAAGCGGTAATTTTGTGTGAAATAAATATGTATTCATTTACTTATTAGGACTTATACCTACCTACTTATTATAATTTTGGCTTGTAAGTTTTTTTTTTAAACATTCTCACCTCATTTTAAAGTTCGTTTGAATGAAGATTTATCTATATAGTTACTATCCGATTCACCGGGTTAAGGACACTGCATACGCAACCGCGAAGTCTGCGTTCTCCATACAAAATGAACTTTCGCACTTAACACTTTCGCAGAATTAAAATAATATTGTTGCCTGTCATTGTTTGTAATACAAAAATATTTATTACCCACGACATCGTTAGATTGTCAAAATAACGAATTCCGTTATTAGCGCGCTCTCCTCCAATCAGCACGCTAATAACGGAAATCGTTATTTTGACAATCTAACGATCACGTTATAGGAAACAGAATGTGCCCGCAGGAAGATTTTTACGTACAATTCCCAACATAAAAATAATAACTAAACTACGACTTGCCAAGTTATAATATTGTAAGTACGTTTGCAGTATGGCCGTTAAGTCGACTACAGACAGAGCCCTTAAAAAGTCATTTGTTCAACCGAGAATATTGGAACTTCCCTTTCGTTTTATACTAAAGTCTAAAATACACGTAATAATTGTCACAATCACAAAACATAAACATACCTACACTAATAATATCAAAACAAAAACATGGAAACAAACTGACCGTCAAACAAAACATGCACTACCATAATAAGTGCCCACTATATAAACCATAGTAAAGCCTGGCGCCACTATGCACTGCCTATTGTTTTTTTTTTAATTCCCGACAGCACCGACGCACGTCCCACGCATCCTGAGGTTGTATTTTACCACGCATTACAATAGAATGACTATTTGCTACCTGCGGGTATTGTTAGAAACGAGTTCAATGATATAAAATATGGATACACTTGTATTAAAAATATTAGACAAAAAAGCTTACAAACGGTCCTTCCCTAAGATGAGAAAAATTTGATTTATGAATTTAAAATGATCTAAAATCAGTGTTTTGATAAGAGGTAGGAAATTCGTGTAGTTAAATATTGCAGTTATCAACTCAATAAATAAAAAATCAATGTTTAGTAAATTAAAAAAAATGGCAAAATAATTAATATTTTTATTTCATTCTAGTTTTATTTATTTAAGTATTTAAAATGAATATTTGTCTTGACCAAAAAGATATGGTTTAAATACACGATTTTTTTTTATCCGTGTAGGTGGAAGTACTTAACTTGTATTTTTGTTAAATCTTGAAATAATATTTTAATAAGTTCTTCTCGTAGCATTTCTTAAATTAAGTTCACCGGTCACATTTCCTATTTCGAAAGTCACACTCATTCAAATCATACAAACAAATACAACTATGGTTACTAATGAAAACCTCACGTACCTCCTGTATGGCCGTGTGGCTATCTCCGATCATAAGTCACGCATGGCCGATTATGACAACCCGTCACTCTTAAGTTCCTCTTTACATTGTTATTCTAGACATCACTCAAGTAACACCTATTGCGTTAGCTGTTGCGAATTAGTGAAGCTAATTGAAACTTGATTCTTGAAGATTCAAGGTCAAAGTTCGTTTAACAGGTTAGGTATAAAGGAAAGACTTGATTTTTTTGTATAATATAAAACCTTTCACAATACATTTGAAACGATTGATTAATTAGTTCATATGACAATCATTATTGCAAAAGTTAGACAAGTTCTGCAGATACACCAATAAAACCAGGTACTGGATTAAGCAGACATAAGCAATCTTTAAGTTGTTGACATGAGAAACCGTTACAGAAAACTATGCATTGCCCAAAAATGCCGCTTTGACCAACCGGCCAGTTTTCAAACTTATTCCAGTTAGCGCAATTAGGTATAAAACTGGACAACTTGCAATATCCATCAGAAAAATATTATGATTCCGATACGTTAAAACTGAATTCCAGGCCTTCTAAATCATTTGTATATCAACGTTGAATGAAAGTTAAAATTTGATACATTTCGTATGGAAATGTCATATTTTAACTTTGAAGCATGCAGTTCTTTGATATCCAATTCATGTAGTAGAATAGGCCCCCTGGTTACTCCAACAACAATTAACAATTAGTTTTTCCAAGGCCCTTTTTTGAGTCGACAACTAAAAGTAGTTATTGCTGCATATCTCCAAAATTCTATAGAAGTGTGGTATCTAAAACAAATTCTAAATATTTTTTACCCAATTGAATCCAAAAAGAAAGGATATCGTCTTGGCCTACCATACACACAAGTGTATGATATAATCGTACAAGTAATGTCAGTGGGTTAGTCTTATGATAATTGATGACTTGGCGACAAATTGCATCAATCGATTGAATACACACTAGTTATAACATTTACAAAAGTTATGTCATGCATGTTGTGGCTTTGTAAACCGGTAGTTATTGAAATAATCTACTGACGACTTAATTTGGTAACTAGACCTATGTAGTAAGAGACAAGTTTTAGGAATAAAAGATTCAGGTGCAGAATGGTTTTACCTAGTTTTTACTAACGTTTAGATGTTACTTGAACGTCAAAAAACATTCTAAACGTGTGTTTAGTGATATTAAAGAAATTTTTGGCAAAAAAAAAGAACGTGAGGTGTAGATCACCTAGTCATATTCCGGTTTTAGTCTGTGGGTTCACCGGTTTTCAGGAGACTAATGAATCGATTTATGGTCGAGGTGGTAGTCTCCTTTCAGGATGTGGTTACGAAATGGGCAGTTGAATTGGCGACAAGGCAGCTAGGAGTCTGTCTCCGCCCATTTCGTAGGTCTGCTCACCACCACGTAGATACAAAGTCACAGTCCCTGTTCCAATTAAAAAAAAGCATTTGTTATTGTTTCAGGGTGCGTGCCGAGATGCTTAATAACCGGTGAAGCCAGACGTTATGATGAAGCTCGATAAGGAGCCTCGGCACCAGTACCACAATCTCCTTGATGATGACCATGCCAGTAAGTACATCCATATGTCTTCTAAGAATTATTTTCAGCCAGGCCTTTGTCAATATTATTGAAAAATTTAATTTACTTTCGATTAAGTATTTATATTGGTATTTTTTTGAAGCGAATGAAAATGTAGCATTCATTCATACTGAAATAATAATATATACTGATAATTAATATCTGAAACAAATAAAGTGTGTTAGATGTGTTTATTATTAGGTAAAATATATAAATTGAAGATATACAATTTTAAAGCTCCAAAGCGAGGCGAAATATTTTGCCAAATATTTCGCCTCTCTTTGGAGCGGCGTCGCCATCAATATAGCATTAATAAATGCAATATACAAAGTGAATTTTAAGGTTGTACTTATGTTGGTCTAATAATATTAGGCTCTACTGATAAAATCGAACAACTTTTCCCATAGAACCATGTGTAGCAATTGAAAAGCATTTTTGGCTTCCCCATACGAATTGGGCATTTTAACATTAAGAAAAAAAAATTTTTTTTTTTCATTTTCTTTCATTTTTTTTTTCGTTTAAAATTTCATTTGCGACACATGGTTCCATAGGAAAAGTTGTTCTATTTGATCAGTAGAACCTCATTTTAGCCCAAGGTTCAACCTTTGAAAGTATAATGCCAGCATTTATAAATGCTACTTAAACTCAATAGTCACTCATTTATTTCTTGACTGTTTCTGCCTAAAGAAATATCATGAAAGAATAAAAGAGAGACGATACTTACAAGTAACATTATCGTATGTGAGATTAATATAAATGCAAACCTTATTGACCTATGTTCTATCAATAATGGGCTGGCGTTATGCAAAAAATACGCCCCATTCCATTCTCAGTAAATGTGATAAGTAGTTTAAAAAACTCATAGAATTTGATTAGAAAAAATAATAAAGATAAAGATGCAATGAAAAAAATCTTGGTGGGCGGCACTCGAACCCACAACCGTCGCTAAAAACTACTAAAAAACAAAAAAGGCACACCTTTGCCGTCTAATATTCTAAACTAAGACTTCTAACCTCACTCTAAATATGGAGTAGTTAGAAGAATGCACATGGAGGGCGTCTTGATATAAATAAGTAAAAAGCAATGACAAATTTCGTGAAGAGTGACTGGAACCTGGTTGACTCAGTGGTTGAGTAACTTGCCGCGAAAGCGAGAGTTGTGTGTTCGAATGCCGCCGCCAGGATTTTTTTCATTGCATTATTATCTTCATATATTAATTATACTCTATGATTATCTTTAAAACAATGAATAAAAAAAAATCAATAGAGGTTTTCTTTTTCTTTTACCTAAATGGCCTTCCACGCTTTACGCATAATTTTGCCAATGTCAAGTGGGTAGATTAATGTTGTACACTAAAAGTGGGATAATGGGATGGAAAGGAATAGGGAAAGGACTAGATTAGAATTAGAAATCGTCGTTGAGATAGCACAAACACTGAGATCACTGCGTAAATGCTACACTTAAGATCACCACGGAATGCTTCTTCTACTAAATTGGTACATTTTTGCACAATAATATCCTATAAACTTAACTATGAAAAATATATCAGAAACACACGACTACAGTCTTCGGGCTACCCTGAAGGAATTCCCTCAATAGAGGTCAATCACAAAAAAATATCTGACATCATAAGTGTCCCAAAATTACTTGAGATTTTGTTATAAAATAAGCTAGGTACTTGACAACGTCACCTAGTTCACGTGTCACTTACCTTGTTTAGTTTACGTGGGTCACATTTATGTCACAATATGTCTCAAGGTATGTATGCTCATGAGCAAGAAAATTATTCTCTCAGAAATTCTCAGCAATTGGTATTCACACACCGAGACGAAAAGGGTAAAATTCATCAAATGACAAATTGCAGATTTGGGTAAATTGTCGTAAGTAAGACATTAACTTAGGCCGTGTTTTTAAACTGGCCCAACTATAACAAAAACTTTCCTAAACGGTTACTTAACTACCATTAACTTTCGTGACTGTTTTCGAATTAAATTGTTTACGAAATAATAATAAGATTCTGCACGTGTAATCTTTTTTGGGGCAGGGTTTTGTAACAATACTCTGTTATTACGTATTCTTTATCATTGGGTAAAAGTCATCAAGTAGGTGCACCATTTTTAATATAAATCTCTCTCTTTTTATTTTATTTAGGACGATTTGCAAAAATGGCATATTATGTCATTTTTCGTTCAAAAATATCGATAATTAAACGAAATAAATATTAATTAATAAATATATAAATACTAGCGGCCCGTCCCGGCTTCGCACAGGTTTGTATAACTTTAACTATATGCTCAGCGCACGCCACGGAAGGCCTCAGAAACGATACTTTTCCCCCGTTTTTAAAACATTTTTGGTTACTGCTCAACACCTATAGGACCTAGCGTGATATTATATAGCCTATGTTACTTCTGAATAACGCAGCTTTCTAATGGTGAAAAAATTATTGCAATCGGTCCAGTAGTTTTTGAGTTTATTCATTACAAACATACAAAAACACAAAAATACAAAAATACAAATCTTTCCTCTTTATTATATTAGTATAGATGAACGAAAAATGACATATTTAGTCATTTTTCGTTTTAAAATCTCGAATCGCGATGAATGTCAAAAGCGCGAGAATTGCCCACCAGGTCACAAACTAAACTCTAGGCTTGTACTAATTCTAAATCTCAATTTATTTGGGTTAAGACCCCAATCCTCTTAATTTACTCGTACTTCAATCGAATTGTAAAAAAAACACATTCACTATTCTTGACAGTTTTCGTATTCGCTATTTTTACCAGTTTAATATATATAAGGGTGAATATACGCTATTTGAATTTTAGCGGCCCATAGATTTTTTTTATGTTAAAGTAATTATATTATTGTTGCTATATGCTTAAATAATAAAGAATGTCATCTTTTATTTAGCCCACATAGTCAATTCACGGTAACTGTTTTATTTTAAGCATTAATAGTTTAAAATAGTTGTTAAAGTATACTACCCTGGCCTCCCCAGTTACTAGTTTTTATACTGTTTACATTTTTAAAGTTTATTTTTTAATTAACCTGTATTTTTTTTTTCATACTATCATTTACCTAAATATACAACAAAACATATTTTATCAAAATATATAACAAAATAATTTATTAACATTTAAAAAAATAATGTTTTCACGACACATAATTATAATGTCAACCTAACCTGGCGAAATTTTAAGTCAAAAATTTTACATAAAAAATGTTAAACAATGTTCATGATATTTGAATAACGCGTGTAATACAAAGTGAACTTAGAAGCAAGCTAACGCCGTAGAGCATAAATCAAACAATATGGCGTCAGTTCTTGTTGATCTGCCACAAATAGGGATGGGTCAATGAAAAATTTCATTTCAATGAAATTAAAAATATGTGAAAAATATGAAAAATTTCAAAACTCCTTGAAAAATTTCAAATCGAGTGAAAAATATTTTTGTTCTAATAAACTCCGAATTTTAATGATTTGTATTAAAACTTTCATTATTTTGTACTAAGTAAATATATTTTATATTATGAAAATGCATTATTTAAATTATAATTGGATTTTATTGCGTAAAATTATACAGACAAAAAGTTACCGAGTCTGGCTTTTTGAAGATACCTTGCTTCCGCTAAAAATTAAATAGATATAATATTATCAATGATGCATAATAATACTTAAACTACTTCGGAAATATGATCATACTTGCGCAGGCCAAAGACAAAACGTCTACATATCACAAACGTATTAAGTAAATCTTGAATAAACATCAGCCTTAGCACGGCCTATTGTCAAAACGATGTGGCGTGACTTTTTGCTAGCTGACGGATGGTGACGATGGGGAAAAATTCCCACTTAATGAAAAAGAGAGGAAAAATTTCAACCCTATAAATAAAGTAGGGAAAAATTAGCAACTTTTGAAAAAGTGGGAATAATTCCTACTTAATGAAATAGTGGGGAAAATTTTAACTTTTTGAAACTATGGGAGAAAATTCTCACTTTTTATAAAGTGGGAAAGTCCCAGTAGTCAAATTGAATATTTCAACTGTTTTAAGTGGGAAAAATTCCTTTTTTTTTAAAGTAGGAAAAAGTCTTATTTGACGATTAATTGATTTTTAGTGGGAAATAATATCCCATTTTATAAAAAATTGTGGAAACATATTTTTTCCCACTTTTTAAAATGTGGGAATTTTCAATTTCTGTCATGTAGAAATACTTTTTCAAAATTCCCACGTTATAGCATACTTTCTCTTATAGTATTTTCCAACCTTTACATTGACTACTTTTTACAATTCCCTCGTTCCCAAAATTCCCTCTTTATCATATATGCATATTTTCACGTAATTCCCTTTTTTTCTACTAGAAACTTTTTTTTAAAGATTTAAAAAAGTTAAGCAATGTCGCGGGCACCGAGATATACATATTTATTACACCCAATACCTCAAGCAAGACAAAACTCATGACAAGACATGAGTTTTGAAGTGGCCGTGCTGCAACTTTAGGATAAGACTGATGTGAAAAATTGTCAAAGGACACACTCTCATGTCCTGTCTTGGATGTGGCCGACACTGGGAGCGCTTCAGCGAATGCATACTGGAGAAAAAGAAAATGCGTTTACTGATATCAGCGACGTGGTAGTTCCTGGAAAGATCGGAGGACATGTGTAAAGCAAGCTTCTTAGCATGTTGGCAAAAGGGAAGTGGTAAATTATTAAATAATACTGGAGATATGGCTCCCAAATCCAATCTGCTCAGCATGTGTTTAGAACCAATGATCATGACCTGAGTCTTGCAGGGGTTGACTAGAATACCGAGACTGCGAACGTACCCGAATAGCCTCCAAATCGCTATTCACGTTTGTAATCGCGGAATTTACGTCGCTCATTTCAAAGTAACAGTTGCTAATCATCGGCATACAGACAACAGCGTATTCTATGATAGGGAGAAGTACAGAATTGACTAACATCTTAACCTTAAAAGGAGTAAGATACTGGGAGCGTTTCAGTGAATGCATACTGTAAATATTTTTTGTTTAGAAAATCAGTGAATTGCCTTTGGACAACGTGTTCAACTTTAGATTATGTCTAATCTGAACCATTCGGACTTAAGAATAGGAGGAAGAGAGAGCTACTGTGTACGACTGGAGTATAGGTACCGTGCCGTGAGGCGTGCGTGCAGTGACTTTATCCAGCAATGTAGTCTGCATTCGAATTGACGATTCTGATTCAGATTAGGCTATATTTACATACTTCTTGTATCTAATTCAGAGTCCTAACTAAATAACACATTCCAACTCAAATCAGTACCTACCTATTAAGTAATTTTAAGTGTAGTAATCAAACGATGACTCGAGTTTAGTATATGAAAGACAAGACAATAATTAAGTATATTGTATATACCTACACACTTTTTTAAAAACATTTTCACCAGAATAAGTCCTTTTTATGTTCCTCGTTGATATTTTTTTTTAGTATAATTTTAGAAATATCCAAAATTATATAATTTTGTTAATTCGATACATTGTAAAACAATTTAACTTTTAATAAATCAGACTATTGTATTATTAAGAATAGTGTACACATACATATATACACATTTTTATAAGAAAAATATTTTTCATATCAAACGTGAAATTTTCAACACCAAATGAAATTTTTCCGAAAAATTTCAATGCTTGAAAAATTTCACGAAATTTACCCATCCCTAGCCACAAAGCGTGCCCGTGCCAGTCGTTGCAGTATTTTCTCTGGTAAGTTATATGTCTTTATTTTATATCGTTACGTAACTGTACATTTGTACAATGCAATGTATATTATGTGTAGACGTCAAGGATCACGTTTATTTTTATATAAGAAGGACGCGTGATATTGTTTTTGTAGATTATATGTGGTTTTATCACTTCTCTGGCGTCACCCATCTGGCGTTTCATATGGCAGGGGAAATACATGCATCCCATGGGGGTGACAATATTATATATTGTTATTATTTACTATTATAACTATATGTTTTATTTGTTTTAGTTACTCGTTCGTACTTGTGTATCATGGCAAACATATAAAAAAAGCAAACAAGAAAAGAGAGACTGGAAAAAAAACGTCAAGCTGAAAGATTGCGGTACCAAAGAAAAAAAAATGATCCGGTTAAAAATGCTGAAAGAGAAATAGAAGCAATAATATCACAAAAAAAGAAGGGAGAATTTAAGAGTATCAAAGATATGACTGAAAGGGAACAAAGGGCTATTAGGAAAATACTATAAAGCATAGAGAGCGCCTGAATCTACAATCTAGTATGAATTCCGCTTATGCCGCGTAGATAACCATAGTTTCATAACCAGTATTAAAACAGGAAATTAATTCTTGTTTAATAACCTGATTATCTAAGAAGAATTTATCATTCTTTTTTGATAACTGGGTTATCTACAAAGAATTTAAATTCCTGTTTGTGAACCGCAAGAACGTCATTTGATAACTAGTCATCTAGGAAGAATAATCATTCTTTTTTTAAAACAGCAGTTTCTTGATACTTATATAATCATTCTATGACATTGTCATATGAATGCCATCGAATGGTTATGTAACAAAAAACTTTTTTCATTGATGGCTGGTTAGCAAAAGATGTCCTAGTGTTCAAAGATATGTTTTTTTTACTTAAGTCTGAAACTATAACTGAAACATATCCAAATATTTGATTTTACTTGGAATTATTCAGAAGCTGGGCATGGTAATGGAACTCCAGATGGTATCGGAGCGACATTTAAACGACCTGCAGACAAAATTGTCGCATCAGGAACTGACATTGCTACTATAGACGACCTTGCCAAGGAATTAGGAAAACATTGCCCTGGCATTCATATTTTGTGATACCCAAAGAGGAAATTGATTTACAAAGGATGACAATTGAATATAAACGATCTCACATCACATTAAACCTTTTGCTAGTACATTAAAAGTACACCAAGTACGAGGAAAAGCCTTTGTGCCCAATAAGTGGTACATGAAGAGCCTTAGCTGCTTTTGTAGAAACTTTTGTTATCACTTCCATTTAGGCGACATTACATATACCCAAAATGACACACCGATTCTGAGGATGATTTGTAAAATAATATGATTCCACATACATCCACTAATCTGAACAATAATAATGGTAATGAAACTACAGCTATAACTGTCAAGAAAGATGATTTTGTACTTGTGGGATACCAGATTAAAGATAAAAGATAATATGCTGGTGTATGTTCATCTGATTTTGATGAAGAAGAAACGAGAGATCGGCGTTACATTTCTAAAAGTATCCAATGAAAACGGATCTTTTTAAAATAGACGATAATGACGTGTCTGATGTTAAATGGGAATAAATCTTGAAGATACTACCAAATATAATTATAAAGGATAACAGAGTATTTTACAAGTTTCAAGATCCAGTTGATGTATTTAAAAGTAAATTGTTAATTGTGTATAATTTCAGAAAAAACAAAAGTTTTGTCCCAATGGCTAGTGCAAAGTTTGAAGTAAATTTTATTATTAAAGTTTTCATAAAATGTGCTATGATATTTTTTAAGTTTATTTGTAGCCTCGAGACTGATAGGTGTACCATTAGTTAGTAATTTTATTTTATAAAGAAAGTTTAAAATATATATTTGTTTCATTTAAAGTTCTATTTAGAGATTTAATTTTATTAATATAGGCTAATCTACATCATATTTACATATTAACTTATTTATATATATTTTTTTAATTGTTTATATAAATATGGTATTTGTAGAGATACCTTTAACATAGCTATTTAATTATTGAAATCTGTCAAATAGTAAATACAGTATTTTTTATGATAGATTTTTTTATTAGATGAGATTAATAAATAGTAAGTTTTAAAAAGTATTTTTTAAAGCATAATTTAATTCGGTTATTATTTGATATGGTTAATTAAAACATATGCCCTAACAAATAAATAATATTAAAAATATGTTTCCATTTTTAAACCGTTTACAAGTCTGACTGTATTATATTCATTAAAAATAAACAAAGAACTATAATTTATATATTATATTCAATATTAATTTATCTTTCATAACTAATCATTAATGTCATGTCACTTCCCTGCCGCAATTGTCTACCACCCTGCCAATGTTGTCACTCCCCTGATAGCATATTTTCCTCTGGTGCCTATAAAACTCAAAAAAATGGAAAAATCTTCTGGCCTTTATCATTACAAATACAAACATAATATCAACTAGTGAAATTATGAATATTAAATTAAACTGATAATATTTTTGTTGGGGACACAAAAAAATCAAATAGCGTATATTCACCCATAAGCTTTTGGTTAGCATAATACGAAATGTGACAAATAAAGCAATTGCGATTCTATTACGATGCCATTGAACTATCAAGATGAAACTGAGAAGAGATGAGGACTAGCACCATAAACGTGATTTAAAGGAAATTAACTTGGAGCATAAATAAAAAAAACGTGTTATTGCATAGAGCAGCATATATGTAAGTACGTGTACATACCTACTATTGCTGATTGAACCGAGTTTCCTATATGGAGAGGTATGTGAGAATGAATAATTTTACTATTTCGAACAAAAATAATCCCTAGCAGGTCCAAGAGGTAATGTTTCGTTGCGTACGAGTATCTATCATCATTATTCATCGTTACACTTACATATTAGGCGTTTTTGTTTCAATTGCTACAAACTTTTATTTTATGTTAAATACTCGTATAATGTCAACCGACACGTCAAATACGAGTAATTTGGCCTTTAGTCAATTACGAATCCAAAACAAATTACTGGACAATAAACAATAATACAGTAACATGTCGTAATAAGAAGGTCACGAAATAAACTCAAAATTCGAACACAATACCGTAAAACCTCGTTCTTATTTAAATCACCTGACTAAACATGTCACGGTCTCCCCTAACCATGCGCCTGCTCAGCCACACCTGACTTCCGGCGGTACATCCGGTGTTTTGACGGCATACAACCGGACCGGAAATTAGTGCTAACACCAACTATTAAATGATGGAACCTAACCATGGTTTAGTAAACACTATAGAAATGTGAGAGAGATAGAAGGAGCATTAAATTGAAACCATAGATAGAGAAAGGCCTACTTCAAAATTTAATCAAAGATATTGAATGTTAGCATTCATATTTAAAACCTTTCTTTATTTAGGGGTTTAAATAATTTCTCCAAGTGTCGGTCCATTCTACAATTAGGAAGTTTCAAAGCCATGACATGTTCTTTTTTGACTTTTTTCCACCTTGTGTAAAGGACATACCCTATTGACCGGTCAGTTTATGTATTTAATTCAATCAAAAATGAACTTCAAGTAGCTGCACCTAGAGCCGACTATCAAAGCGCATAATAGCTGACTGATTCCGACCACTGCGCTGTCGCACAAAAAATCAGCACAATTATATTAAACACGATGAAAAACTAACAAAAAAAATATTAAAACAACGGAATGAATCGTTTTTTAATTCTCTTTCTATCGGTGTAAGTTTTGTATTGGTGAATATTTTAGTATAAAAGAAGATGCAGCATCCTAATATTTTTGTTATTTTTTTTACTTTAATAATAATAAGATTATAAAAATTTTGAGCTACTAACTTGTAACTTTTCCCCCATGGTTGAAATAGGATTAGATAGAGTTTAAAAAACTCTTAAAACACTGAAAAGCGGTAAAATTGTGAGGAACGGCCTTAAGACTTTTTTCCACAATATAAACCCTGTAGTGCTGCAATGTTGATTTAGCAGTAACACATGCTACTCTGTTATTTTGCATGAAAAACATCTACATGTGGACTATCTTTTATACCATTCAGCATTTGAATTATTTCAATGACTTTTGAAAACATTGGCCTCATTGCAAATGCTAAAAGAATTTCTGTTAATAGAGTTAATTTATAATTTGATAAAATGTTTCGATTATAAAACAGAACATAACTAGTTCTATATTGTTGTTTTATTTAACACTAAGTCATCATTACTTTGTTCACTCGAATGGAAGGCTATGAAATAAAGCTCAGAGGAAAATGTTAGAGAGGAAAAGCTAAATGTTGTGATAAGCCAGCTGTTAAACATTGATATGTAAGTAAGACATAAGCTGCTCTAAGGTCTGTTAAAAAGTTACAGTCCTTGACCTTTTAACTATGTAAAAAGTTAATCCAAGGACTTAAACTTAGATTTCGTTAGACTGAAATATACGCTTAATAATATATTACGTGAGTTCAGAGATGGCGTCGATTTTTTTTATGAAAGTGACTGTTTTTAGACGACCAGAAAAAAATATATTTTATTAGTGATATAATTTTTAAGTCAGTAACTTAAAATAAAATTTTTCGATAAAAATAAATCGTAAAAATAGCTCTTAAATTTTCTTTTTTCGGTTTTTTCGGAATTTATGATATTACTATAAATGTTTAACATGATTTTTTTGTTTATAAAAGTTTATATGATAAATAAAAAGAAGATTGTTAATTCATATTTTACATTTTTTATGTAGTTTTTCTTAAATTAATATTTAAACGCATTGTGACTTACGACATCTTGCGACTTTTGGTAGTCCACGCTGCTTACTCTCATCAGAAACCGTACTTATAACGCTGAGATAATACATAAGAAAATAGATACAAATACCTACGTAATTTCACTGACGAGCATACCTTGCCTTAATAGATCTTTGTCGGGAGCGTATTGTAAGGTATACTCTGACATAAAACAGCAGTGATTTACTGACCAGACGTCATTACACACAGTGGCACTACATTCATAAATACATACATACATACATATCATCACGGGCGCCGTAAGGCCCCCTAGACGGCCCCAGGGTACCCAGCGGAGGGGTTTTAATCCCACCTCGTCGTAGCCGATGGTATGAGTCTACACCGAACAAGTGGTTAGCTCGTCGCGATGTTTTGAATAGACTCAATAACCCATCTATAAACAGTTTCACAAGTTGGTATAGTGAAACCGGGACCGACAGCTTAACGTGCTCTCCGAGGCACTATAGTGGTGTTGTCAAACAAATGTACATATTTTTTTTAATTAAAAACTCATTGGTACACACCGGGATTCCCTCGGGAACCAGGGACCAAAGTGTTTTTAAGTCCAAGGTCTAACCAACTCGGCCACCACGTACTAATCAGTGATAAAAATGTAAACAAGACAATTGGGGCTATACAGGTTGATTATGCTTCTAGCTTCAGCTGTCAACATTTAGATAAGCAATTATTTCGTAATGAAGATGATTATGATAACAAAGATAATTTTATAACGGGTTTAATTCCCACACTACACCTTAGACATTATGATTATCACATCACTATGCAAACAAGTGTACAACACTATACACATTGATACGAACGTCTCGTGCACTTAAACTGCGTACAACGTTCTTTAGCTTCATTTGTATGGGCGATATTATACTAAAACAAAATTTTTCGTTCATGACATTTACATGCTCTAACTAAAGGTTTCATTCGGGTTCGGGTTATGATGACAGTCGCAACCCGACAACGGCCGACCGTGGTCGCGTCGCACCACCCTTAACGCTCATTACCGGCACATTATCAAAAATATTACTGCAAATAGTTTAATTATTTATAGTTACAAAAATGATTGTATGTTAGTAGGACGAGGATGTCCATTAAAAAAAACTTGCACTTTTTTTAGCTTAGTTTATGTGTGTATCATCACGGGTGCCTTACGGCGCCCGAGACCGCCTAGACGGCCCCAGGGTACCCAGCGGAGGGGTTTTAATCCCACCTCGTCGTAGCCGATGGTATGAGTCTACACCGAACAAGTGGCTAGCTCGTCGCGATGTTTTGAATAGACTCAATAACCCATCTATAAACAGTTTCACAAGTTGGTATAGTGAAACCGGGACCGACAGCTTAACGTGCTCTCCGAGGCACTATAGTGGTGTTGTCAAACAAATGTACCTACATAAATTTTTAAATTAAAACCTCATTGGTACACACCGGGATTATATATATTATATATAGCTTAGTTTAATAAATTACTATTAGGTACGGACGGGTTCGGTGGACGGACCCGTCCGTACCTAACCCCGGCGTGGTGTTGTGTACCTAAGTATACCGAGATTTTGAAGCGCCTTGTTTTAGCCGTTTTGTTGAAGACGTAATACTGTCACTTTTCTATACTGTTGTAATAGTCCCAGAGCTGGCGGCAAAAATCAATAAGAGTTCTGTCATAGCCCAGAATTCAATATGATTTAATATTAAGGGTACATGAGTCAGCACCCACCGACAAGGTCAGGTAGTGGAACAACTGGCGGCGGCGCGCCATGAAGTATGTAATAGAAAATGCTCTGCAAGTGTTTAATCATAATAGAAAATTGGCAGTGAAGTAGCTTATAGTACCAAAAAACGTAAGAAAGTGGTCAGAACTCAGACTGCATTGTTGTGGAACGCGACGAGTCAGTACGCTATATAAGTTGTCGCCGTGACGATGTCGGTGCAAGAGCTTAGTCATGGCTAAAAATTTATTTACTGCTTCATTATTATATATAATTTAAGTAAAAAAGAGTCAGACCGCAAATTAATGGAACATGGTGAAATTAATATCAAGCGCGCGCGGTTTAAATCTTTTATGTTACTTTTTATTATAATATATATTTATACTTACCTATTTAATTTTACTTTTTATTTTTTTATATTTTAATAAATTATTAAAATGGTTAGTTTATAATAATATATTATTTCTTTATAGATGACAGTCTGAGTCTTACACCCTTAATACATCATATTTAATTCTCGGCCATGACAAACCTCTTGTCGATTTTTGCCGCCAGCTCTCCGGCTATAACCATGTCGCGCGGCCAATGGGCGTGTTGCCTGCGCGCGACTGTGGCAGCGCCGCCCGGGCCGCTCCGGTAGTACGGTCGCACGACTTAGTTAATCCGCACGCGATATGGCGTCGTTTAGTGATCTAGATGACGAGTATTTAATAAAATTAATTTGTAAAAATCCTACTCTATACGATTCTCGACTCAAATCCTATAAGGACAACGTTGTTCGCGATAATATTTGGGAGCATATTGCTACCAAACTTAATAAAACAAGTAAGTATGTTCTTCCCGGTATTGCTTATTGGAAAAATAATACTTTTTTTTTCCTAAACTTCTAAGAATTTGCTGGATTATTCTGCTTTTAGGTACATATAACTAGCTTATATATACGATAAAATAAATTTAATGATGCGTATGTTTGCTCAGTTGCCAGGATTATGAAATGTTATATTTGTTTTAGGTGATGATTGTAGAAAACGATGGAAAAACATCCGAGATTCTTATCAGAGAATCAAGCGCAAAAATAAATTGCCAAGCAAATCAGTGGCCGGCAGAAAATCGAAAAAATGGCCTTTGCTTGAAAAACTTTGTTTTTTGGAAAATATTCCCATAGAACGAAAGACTAAATGTTATATTGAGACTAGTGATGATAATGATAGTGAAGATGATGTATCAAATGATGATAAAAACTCAATTAAAAGTACAACTAGTGAAGAGTACAGTACTACTAAAGAAATATCAGGTAGTCCATGTAGGACTAGTGAAGAGAGTATTGTGAAAGCTAATGAAAACAACCGAAGCGAAACAAATAGCGAAGGAACGAGTGGGACAGAGATGGTCAATGCGGGAACGAGTGAAATAAAAGTAATAATCGGTGAAGTAATGGCTGATTATGATGAGACACAAAACAAAAATGCAAAACGATCTACCAGGGGCGTATTGAAAAAGAAGAAACAAAGTGAGAACATTGCCAAACAGTTGGCATTATTCAAATACTGGAAGGAGAGAGACACTGAAAGGCGAACCCAAGAGCAAGAATCAGATGTGGATGGACTTAAATCGTTTTGCTCGCACGTTGGGACAATGTTGGGTAAACTTACTCCTGCATTAAGAGTAGAAGCTAAAACTAAAGTTTTTAATATTTTAGCAGAATATGAATTAATGAGCCTGCGCCAGAGCTCCTGTAATTCTTCTAATAACCCCCCTGTATGATAATTATTCGAGGAACCCTACAAAATACTAGTTGGATAACCTCACCCGTGTCACAACTGATGGGTTTTAGAACTTAGACAAAATATATCATTATATGTTTCATACAACGTCTGAAGTCGAAAATCTACGACCAGTACATTGATCCCATATTTACCAACGGTACTAAAAACTAGCTTTGGGTAAACTTATTCAGAAATAATATAAGGACACCCGGCGCGCTATATTCAAACCGCTCCTATTTCTAATAGGAATTGCTGATGATAAATTTCTATAACCATAATAATATAATATCATCGTCATTTAAAATTCAAACCTAACCGATTCACCATAAATGAATAATGATAAAACTGCATTAGTTAGTAGGTGGCTGTGAATCTTCATTGACTATTTGCAAAGTGATTTAGTTAAGCCCTGGTTAACCTTGGCCTTTGATTGTTGTTGTATTTTTATGTTAAAATAAAGTATTATTAATTAATGTGTTACGTCAGTCACGTTTAGTATTATTTGCCTTGTAGTATTGATTTTTAAAGTATTTTTCATAACTTTAATTTTAGTTGCTCTCTGTGTCTCTTTTCATACCTAAGTACTTAATTATAATTTATGCATTCTATTTTTTAGTTTGGATTATAGCTTTTAATGTTTTATGTATAAGTACCTAAACTATGTAGCCAAAATAATAAAATAAATTTACTATAAAATAAATAAAATCACTGTTCACTACAGATATTTTTATTGTAAGTATGTTGCTTACTTATTACCTAGTACTTTAGTTACTTTAAGGTTACAAAATGTAATCCCGCCAGTGCATAAATTCTATAATAACTAACACTAAGTTTATGTGTTGGCTGGCATAGTTTGCGTGCGTTTCGGTTCATTGGGTGCGTTCATGGTAGGTTAATGACACACCCCATTGCATGTGATATGCACCTGGATATTACAAACAAGGTTTTTCTTGATCATAATAATGCTTTATCAGGCATCTCACAAGGACAGTTGCTTGCTCCTATTTTATTTTATAAATATTAAAATTTTCCAGTAGATAAATACCTAATGATATTTATTTTGAAACTGTTGTCTTTTAAGTCTGCAAATGTTTTTTCTATTTAAAACTTTTAATTGCTATTTAATTAAGCCCTCAATTAAAGTTTATCAGAATGCAATTTGCTATCAAGTCAATCTAATTCTATAATGATGGCTGTGTCATTGTGATCAAAGATAATTAGATATTGTATCTAAAGTAAACATTTAATATCTGACTGCAATTGAAGAAGGTTTACTATAGGTATATAATAAGTCGCTAATTCTGTCTCATCTGTATTGCTTACGACCGATTTCTTTATAAATGTTTTTTTTTTTTTAAGACTTTGTAAATTCCGCTGCTTTTACTTAACTAAAATTTTCAAGAAACCTATGCTGATTGCTACTTTAAATTGCCTAGTAGATTTTGATCCGATTTTTAGCTTCTTTTAGTAATTTATTGTTTATAGTACCTACGTATATTTATAAAATATCTGGGTGTTTATAAATTATAATATGTATTGATATCGTTGTTTCTGGTACACACATATCAATGACCAGTGCAATGTGTAATGTCCTTCATATAAAAAAATTAAAAAACTTAAAACGATATGAGTAATTAAAAGAATACACGAATATGTAAAAAAAAAATTGTTTCCATAAATAAAAATACCTTGACAAAAACCCATCTACCTACCTAATAGTTTCTGGTACACATAGTAGAAGCCTAAAGAATACTTTGTGACCAGGGCAATATGGCGTGTAATGTAACAGTTTTATTTTATTTAATCTTCTGCTAAAATCTATGCAATATTATGTTAAATTTAAGATATAATCGAAGTTGTAATTATCGTACTGATAAATAATATAACGATATTAAATGATAATCACTTCATGATAAAGTTACATAAATACAAATATTAAAACTACATTAGGTATTTAGTTGCTTCTAATTGACTACAACAAACAAAATTAACTTAAAACTGTCGACTTTATTCAGAAACGTTTCGATAAACCAAGGATAGCTAAACCTCTATATGTTATTGATATTCAATGAAACAAAGGTCACAAAACTCATTTATAACCAACCAGGCAGGGTGCGAAAAAATCCGATTTTTATAATAAAAATCAAAAAATCGAATTTTTGATTAAGTATATCAGATATATATCTAAATAATTATTTTTTATTGTTTGAAAGCCTTTTATCACTATAATAGTTTTAATTTTAATTAGGTAATTAGTTATTTATTTTGTTAAAGAAGAATAATATAAAGAAAAATATAATATAAACACGCGTCTACAGTGTTCGGGCTACCGTCAAAGAATCCCTATATTAAGTATGTTATAATTAAACAAATCAACTGACAGATTTTTTTTTTTTATTTAGGTTTAAGGCGAAGGAATCTAGCCCATACAGCCTTGACTTATGAAAATATATTAGTTTTCTAAAACTTAAAAAAATGGATATTATCAATGATTTTTACGAAAAAAACCATTGATATATATATCCATTAATATATATCCTCGCACCCTGTAACCAGGGTTATGCCATTTCGCTAAACCTGGTTTAGATTGTCTCAATAGAACAGGAATCTTCCTCTCTTTTATATTCCAATGACAAAATTTTAATAACTAAATAGGTAAGTAGGTATGAATTATAATTAAATAGATAAGATTATTAAACTGGGACTAGATAAAATATTTTCGCGTGACATAGTATGCAAAGTATATATTATTAGGATAAGCAATAGAATTAATCTTGACATGTTTTAGGCCCAGTTTACTTTAAAGATAACCCTGACGAATATTTAATGGAATGCATGAATTCATAATTTTACAGATATCTATGACAAAATGTGAGATAAACTCTAGATCTGGTACCTAGAACAGTTTTCGCGATTCTTGCAATACTTAAAAGACGCGTAATTAAAACAGTAAAGCATCGATTTTTGGACGAAAGTTTATAAAATCGTTCAGTATTTATGATTACGTTGCCCCAAGTACCATACATATCTCAGGGATATGCAGTCATATGTGGAGGTCTAATAAAAAATCTACTTCCAATCGACTGCTTTTGTTGACATTGTATGATGAACTCGGTAAGAAATGCAATATTAAACTGTGTTTTTCTAAAGTAGGTCTGAAAAATAAACAGCATAAAATCTAGCCAATTTTTACGGGCTGTAATCCCAATACCCCTTTCACAATGAGCGTGAACATGATACAAAAGTTTAAAATCAACTCCGCCTTGATCAAATTCGTACATGTCTCATTGAATTGTCATTGAAGCATTGGTCGTGAATTCGTGATCATACATTCCCTTTTAAACTAAGATTCCTAAAGCAGAATCGTGACGCAATGTGCGTTTAGTTGTTGCTGTACTATCTGATGTGGTGTCTGTCACCGCTTCATGCATGGCTGCTTAAATCCTCTACCGCGTATGGTTGCGTTAGCTGCTAAATTACTGCATATAGGTTAGTGTGCGTCAACTATGACTTTGCTTATTAATTTTGCAATAGGGTTTGGTTTCATCAGAGCAGGTTATTATTTCTGCTGTCGCTGGCTCTTAGATAGAGCAACCTTAATGCTCTATATAGGAGCCAGCGACAGCAGAAATAATAACAGAATTTCAGACTAAATCGAATACAATCTAATCGTCTTATTCCTTAAAACTTATTGAGTCCTTAAAGAACGCTTTAAAAGTTAAAATACGTTTTGTGTCCTTTACCCATATTCATTTTTGTTGCTAAAAAAAGAGACCAAACCTTCTATAAATTAAGTGTTGTTCAAGTACTTAATAAGTTTTATGAATGCCGTTGTAAGAGTTTAGTAGATGTTTAATCCAGATCAAAGTTCAGAAATGCTCGTGAAAATGTCTTGAAGGTAACCTTCAATTTCAAACAGACACGGAGGCCGCGTTCACACGCCCTGATCTTAGTTGCTTCAGCAGACGATTTAAATCGGTTTACGGTTAATTATCAACTACTAAACTGTTTACCGAAACCGCTGGCTGACATTGAATTTTTTTTTTATGATTTGCTAATTTTGTCAACATTATTTTGATGTTCTACTCACCACTATAAACATTCAGACAATGTTTATGATATGAGAACAAAATGGAGGAAAGGAGCAGACTTGGGCAGTTAACTGTTTTTGGATATCACAAATTAAAATTCTTCCTCGTATATTTATTAAATAACCAGAACACGTCACCCGACTTGTTAGGAGGAGGTTATAATGTTATAGCCCGAAATGAAAGCAACATTAGAATACAATGATTCACGCAGCAACATTCCACTTCACCCAGTAGGTAGTAAGGACATGTAAAAAAGAAGGGTAATAACCGTAACGAAAGAGAATCTGATCCATAATTCATTGGTCCGGATTATGAGAGCATGAACGGCATGTGGGCGGACGCATGAGATTATGTCGAGTTACCATACGCGATGGTGACAATGAGGAGGTTGTATAGCATTTAAAATCTAACTTTCTTTTATGGGTATTCCTTAAGATTAATAATATTAAAAAAACACAACACAACTTGTACTAGATTAGCTATATCCTTCAGACTTTGATCAGCATCATTAAAATTATAATTTAAAAGAAATGCCTCTGTTGACGAGCAGGAAAGTAATAATAACATTCTAACTGTGGTATGAAACAAAATTATTACAAATACTACATAATTTAAAGAGTTTCCTGTTACTCGTACTTCTTCCTAGACAATAATCTCATCTGATTCGAGACGCCATTAGAATAAATATTTGTGAAATCGCTGCATTAAAAAAAATACTTCTGCTCAACATTAATTGCATGTTAATTCTAGATAAGATTATGAGTGGCCTGTGAAAGCCAAAAACTGTGATTGTTTTAAATCATTTATTTCACCATAAATTTGAATTAATTATCTAGGATTGAATTTTGATAATATTGTACCTCTTACTCATACTTATTTTAAAACTTTGTTTGCGATATAAGTATTGCCTAAGACAATGTTGCAGCTGACATCTACGTGACTTGTTTTAGACGACCTTGTTACAATCATGCCTATTGTTCTTAAAATATCATATTTGGATGAGATTTTAAAATAAAAAAAATGTAATATATATTATATAGAATAAGTAATACATATACAATGCAATGTAAAAATGCAGATGCTATTACATAAACCGGTGTACCTACTCTATCAGGTATCACCAGAAAGGTGAGGTTTTCGTTTTAATAACTTTTATTTAATAGACTTTACATATATATTCGCCGAAAAAGAGTAATTATTTTTAAAATAATTTCATCTCAGAAAAACAGATGAATATATAAAAATTAAATTGCTTCCATGGTCTAAAGAATAGGATATTAGCCTGTATCTGTAGGTTTTAACTTATCCTCCAGTTTTTGAACCTAAGTCAAACCCTGATGCCCAAGATCATGTTAATAGTGTTTTCTAAATATATATGTTACATATATGGTGCTTGTTTCTACATTAATGTATGGAAGTGAATGCACACTGAAAGGAAGAATGTAATGTGTAAAGAGATTGGCGAAAGAGATTTATAAATCAGAGGTGAATAAAAGGATAATGTGGGGACGACCCAGAAGAATGTTCCATGACCAATCGGGAAAATTCTCAAAAAAGTTGGAATCCAAAGTGCCCATAACCGTAAAGCTTGTATAAAGAGAATTGTGAATGTGAAGGAAGCGAAAGAGTTATTCCAGGATGGTAGTAGATCGCTTCCTTGTCTCTGTCCATCCCCGTGGGCAAAAGGTGTGACATTTTAGTTTAGTTATATAACTATACTAAAAAAGACAATTCGATGAGCGTTGTGTGCCGAGGACACTCGCTGCTTTGAACAGCGAGGCTGACCCTTTATATAAAATACTCTCTACTCAAAGGGTCACCAGTCATTAAACGGAGCTTATCATTTTACATTTTAATTTATATTACAATTCTTATTTTTTAGAGCTTCTCCTCTAAATCATTATAATACATGGGTCAATATTAGAAAATCGGCCGAAACAGGTCCCCATAATTATTTTGTTATTTTAATACAATATTTGAACTTTCTAGTATCTTCATACTGTAGTATTAAACTTTGTATATACATCCACACACTTTGGTGAGTTTTTGTTTGATTTTCATATACCAAAAATAATAATAAAGTTGTAGATGTCATATTTCCTGCTGGGTGAATTTTCCTTTTTAATGAGATTTTTTAATAATAACTTGGGGATTTAGTAATAAATTACACAAGCATGACTATTTTTACCTTATATACTAATAAGTCTAAAACTATTTAGTATTTTCTTAAACATAGTACTATATTAAACTCATAAATTTTCATCAAAAACAAAAGCGAATGGTCAAGACGTCATTAGTCTGCCTAAATTTCAAATTGAATTTGCCGCGCTTTAATTTGTCGCGGAAAACGAATGAGTGAATTCTTGATATTCGCCGCGCACGCGTTTGTGGTTGGTGGGGAGAAAGACGCCATGTCGGCAGTTGCTCCGGTGTTCTAGACGGGTTGTGACATGTTCGTGCGTATTGTCGATACACTTTCTCATTATCCTGTGAAGCTATTATTTAGTGAAATGTAAGTAAATAATTTAAGTTTTCGGAATAAATGTTAGTGAATTAAGGTATTATTCGAATCTCCTGATGATTTTTTAATTACATTAATTATTAGAATAAATAAATTAAAAAATGTGCATAAATGTCATTTTTCCTGTGGTCATTTTCCTGTTATTTTCATGACAGACAAATGACTATGTGGCAGGAAAATGACAACACAAGGTAAGTCGTATTTTTTATTTATTTGAACTTTGTTTCAGTGTGCAATAATTATGGCTCCAAAGAAAAAAAACCGAGAAGAAGTGTTAAAGAGAAAGAGGGAATTGGAGAAACTAAGATATCAACGGATAAAAAATGATAATGAAAAAAGAAACAGGCTGGAAAAAAAGAAAAAAGAGTACTATTTAAAAATGAAAGCGGATGGTAAATTTAAAAGTATTGCAGAATTAACTCCTCGGTGTAAAAGATTGAAAAGAAAAGAGTGGCGAGAAAATACAGCAAAATATAGAGAAAAGAAAAAAAATCTTTCGATGAACACTGCTCCCGTTTTAGAAAATGCAATCCCACCACAACCTGATAATGAAGTCTCTGTGAATGTACTTAAAGATTTACCAATTACAGATGGACGGACAATAGAAGGCTATAGGAGGTTAGAAAGAAATAGACGTCAAAAAAATCTACAGCTTAAGGAAAAAGACAAGACTATAAATAATTTAAAAGAAGAACTAAAGAAATACCAAAAATTTTTTTCTAAAATGAAGATGCAGCTACAACGTAAGAAAGACAGTCCAAGAACAAAAACCGATGAAATTATTAAAAAAGGGGATGTAACCGAAATAAAGAAGAAACTATTATTCAGTGAAGTTATGTCAAAACAGTTATCTCAAAATTATACCAAACTTAATAGTCATGCTGAAAAACAAGTATTTACAAAAGCTATTTCTGGAGAAGTAGTTAAGAAGTATAAAGTCCTGTCCACACAATATGTTTTACCTGAAAAAAGAGAGCGTATATTGCAAAGTGAATCAAAATTGTTAAATATACAAAGAAAAAACAGATTAAATAAAATTTCAGAAGATGTAAAAAACAATATCATTAACTTTTTGGAGCAAGATAGCAATAGTCGTATGTGTGCTGGGAAAAAGGAAACTGTAACAAAATATAAAGAAAAAAAACAGAAAAGATACTTGTTAATGACTATGAAGAAGCTACATAAAATATACGTAAAGGAAAATGAAAATATATCTTACAGCTCATTTTGCCAATGCCGTCCGTTCTGGATTGTCAAACCAAATGTACAAGAACGTAATACTTGTTTATGTGTAATACATGAAAATTTTAACCTATTAATTCAAGCTTTATATAAGTTTAACATAATCACTATACCTAGTACCGATAAATATTTAGAAACAATTTGCTGTGATAAATACAGTGAAGAGTGTACAAGTCGTAAATGTAGGAAATGCAAAAGTCTAAATATTATTTACGGGGAATTTGACAATAATATAAAAATTAATGTCATGAAGTGGGAAAATGTGTGTGAAAAAGTATTATTAAAACGAACTGGGAAATACAAAATGATAAAAAAAATATCAAAAGTAAATCACACTCTTAATCCTTATGATGTTGTTAAACAATTCGAAAATGTTGTCCCTCTCTTCTTAAACCATCACACGAATATTATTCATCAGTATTCTGCTATTAAGAAATTTAAAGATAACATGTCTGAAAATGATGTTCTAATTCATGTTGATTTTAGTGAGAACTATGCTACAAAATATAGTTCAGAAGTACAAGCTTTTCACTTTGGAGGTTCAAGACGTCAAATAACTCTACATACAGGTGTTGTGTACTGGAAAGCAGGCGATCAATTAAAATGCCAAAGTTTCTGCACTATTTCAGAGATATTAGATCATGATGCTTTTGCTATATGGACTCACCTAAGCCCTATATTTGATTGGATTTCCACAAATTTAAAGTGTGTAACGAATTTGCATTTTCTTAGTGATGGACCCGTTACGCAATATAGGAATAGGTACATGTTCTTTATTCTTGCAAAAAAACTTAAATATTTTTATGAAAATTACACTTTCTTCTCTTGGAACTATAGTGAAGCTGGGCATGGAAAAGGTGCCCCCGATGGTGTTGGAGCCGTTATAAAACGTACTGCCGATCGAATGGTTGCTTTGGGTGAAGACCTAATCGACATAAAAACATTACAAACAGTTCTAGAGGAAAACTGTCTGAACATAAAGATTATTACAGTCACGCAATTAGATTATGAAAGTACTCAATTTAAATTGGGTGGAAGCGCATCAAAGCCATATTTGGGAACTTTAAAAGTGCACCAGGTAATCGGTAGTAAAGATACCTTCAAATTAAATATGAAATCCTTAAGTTGCTTTTGTGAAAATATGTTTAGCTGCGAACATTATTTGATGGGCACTTTAAATTATGTAGATAATGTAAATACGAAACTCGAAGACGAAACTCAAAAAGAAAACTTCAATCCAAATACTTCAAATACAAATATTGATGCTGTTGCAGATCATATTGCGACAACTAGTTCATCTTATATTCCCAGAGAAGAAAATGTAACTTATCACAATGGTGACTATATTCTTGTTAAGTGTAGCTCTAAAAACACAGAATATAGATATGCTGCTATGTGTATGGGAGAAGTAGATGAAGAAGAAGGTGAAATTAGAGTGACATTTTTAAAAATTTCTAGTAATGATGGTAAACTGTTTAAAATTGATGATACTTGCTATGATCTACCAGTTGAGGATATTATTTTAAAGTTACCTCAACCGTCTTTATTACTCAAAGGAGAACGTATTTTTTACAAATTCCCAAATTCTGTAGATGTTTTCGAGAAATAACTTTTTTTTCTTGCATTGCACTTTATTTTTTGTTTATTTTTTATCTATTTTTAATTTAATATTACTTTTTTAAACATGAAAAATTATTTCTGATCTTATCAGTATTGTTAAGTTGAAAACATTTAAACTAAGCACTCTACTTATGTTAATATTTTTTTATTTTATTTTATTTACTTAATTTTATTTTGAATTACGTTTTAGGAATTAGGGATAAGATAGATGAGACATGTACATATTCCATTACTTTAAGAAGAAATAATCTATTTTTTGTGATAATACAAGTTATATTTTAAAAATATTACTTATATGTTTATTAATGTCGTAAGTTGAAAGTTCTAATGAGCCTGGTCAAATATGTTACGAGAGCTTAGTTTGTGGCCAGAGCAACATGTTTGTTGTCCTATATTATTATTATTATTACTAACTGAATATAGGTGAAATTAATATAATTTTATGTTATTTAAAATATTAATAATGTTTGTTAATTAACACAGTAAGTTTAAATTCCTAATGAGTCTGGTCAAATATGTTTTAACCAAATATAGATTAAATGAATATAATTTTATGTTATTTAAAATATTACTTAAAAGAAATTTAACATTGTTTTTAACACATTAATAATTCTTAATTTTATAATAAATATAATAATTCATAATATTGAAATTTTTTTTTGTGTTTTAATCGTTTTTCTGCCCATCTGTCATTAGTTTGACGATTAATTTCATTATCCTGTCACTAGTGTCATTTTCCTGTTCTATGTCTTTACAAAAAATGCTATAAAATCCCTTAAATCCAATAAAGTGTATGGATTCGGCAGTTTTAGGAAGACTTTAACTTGTCTCTATTATATTTTATCATTTGTATATGAATTACGACAAAAAATAAAATAAAAATTTTGTGGCCGCTTTCGGCCGATTATCAAATATTGACCCACATATTATTATACCTTATCCTAGATGTCTGATAAATATCCAGTTCTGCATTATAAATAAATACTGGTGTTAGTTGAATAAATAACTTGCTCTACCAAACAACCCGGTAATGTATTAAACAAACATTTAGCGTTGGACGATGATGTAATGTTTGTCATGGATGACCTGGGTGACCTTGCTTCTAGGTGCTTTATGTCCTTACTTACCTTACATAATTTAATCCTACTTTATTTTCCTCAATATTTATGTCTTAGATTTAAAGAACGTCATTTTCTTTATGTGAGTATTTGTTTGCTGTGGCAAGACGTTAGGGGTTAATTTTTCGGGCCCTGGATGAAGTTGTTACGGGGATCTGGGGATTGAAGAGTCATCCCCTAAATTAATAATTGTTAGTAATAAGCTAGCCTAATACATACTTGGCGATATATATATTTGCAATACCTGACAAAGGTTACTATGGGGCTTAGCATAACCACATCGATATAGAGTTTGACAGTCGATAAAATGAAGTTTATGAATGAACATTCATTCATAAAATCGATATGTATCGATTTCGTCGATTGATCCAGCCTATGCTGTTGTGCTAAGGCCCTATGTGTAACTTTAGAATAAGTACTATAATGTATGTAGAATACCATAGTAAGCAAATAAACGATTTGAATTTTAAAAGGATATCTCCAAACGTCTTTTGCCTGCCTTGATATTTCATTTGATTGTTTTAAAATTATTTTTTTCCTTTCCATCAACTTAGTTTTAAGTAGGTTTAGATACAATTTCAAGCCCGTCTGACAATAGATATACTCTTGGTAATCTAACCTGACCATTAGGTGTGCAACTAGTATCCTCACAGGTTTATTAAATATATTTTAGTTTTGTTGGTCTTTCATAGATTTTCGATTGGGTGACACAATCACTTGCACTGAATGGAGATTTGAGAGAATTGTTAGGAAGCGGCGAGTGTATGATTGTTTTATCGATAGATAGAGTCAATGGATAAGCAATATTATCTGTTCCTGATCTAGTTCGATGCAGATAACGAAGGTTTGAGATTGGAACCGATTTCTCTTTACTTTCATATTTTCAATAAATAAATGAAATAATACAAATATTAAACTGCACATTATAGGTAATTTCGGTATTATAACCAAGTTACAGTATTTGTCCATGTACAATAAAAATACCTTTAATGAATTTTACTTCGTTATTTTTAACTTTGGCATCAGGGTTATCAAATGCGAAAAGTTCAGTAAAATTGTTAGATTTATATTATTGAATGCATTATGGTATGGGAGTTTATTATTAGGATTATTGTTAGTAATTCCATAAAGTTTACTTTACCAGCTTCACATATAGTATACGTAATCTCTAAAGACTTCCTTTACACCAGGGATGTGTTTAAACCCTTATAGGTCATCTACCAGAGCTTGGATGAGCAAAAGATTCAAAATCCATTTTTGTTACAAAGGATTCATTTCTACTTTGCCACAGCCTATTGTGTCTAAATTTTTTTTGGTCACTACTGTAACTAGTAACCTTCTTGTAAATTACAAAAACAGCTACTGGAGGAGGGTGTCCCATGGCCCTCATGTATATTACCTGGTCAGAGAATAAAAAGCGTTGTATCCGGAAGTCGTGAGTCCGATTCCCACCTATGGCAAAAAATAAAGTACATTTTTCTCTATAGTTTGGCATGGTCTGGGTATTTATAATATATAATATGTATAAGTATCATTGTTTCTGGTACAAATAGTACAAGCCTAAACCACTAGGTTTTCGAGTTTTTAAATATCTAATCACACAAACAGACAGGCATTCCATATGTATTAAAGAAGTAAAGATGGGAAGTGAGCAAAATATATTCTGGCGCTGAGAAAATATGTTTGTGTAACACTTCACTTCTCGACATATGGCATTTTATATTTTCCTCAGCCGCTGAACACATTTACTAGGTGGAAGGCCTCTATTGACTCTGCTAGGCCTGATGGGCTCACTTTAGCCATGGCGTAATGGTCTAAGTCTCATTTAGGATTCATCTTGCGTTGATACTTATGCAGCTTCCCATATTTAAGGTTCTTCTGCAATTGCTGGATCAGCTTCAGAATCTGCCAGTAAGGCCAAAAACCAAAAATATACATATTAAACAAAATTTATGTTTTCTTACCCTTTGCTGGAGAAACTTCAGGTGTTTGGTCTACAGAAGCTAAAAAGTTTAGTTGTGACTTAGGTACCCTCCTGAAAGAAACATCTGGTGATGTCCGAGCTCGGTATCATTTTATTCAACGTATTGCATTTATCATCCAGAGAGGAAATGTTGCCAGTATTTTAGGGACCTTAGGCCAACGGAGTAGCGCGGAGTAACTTAAAATATTAAATTAAGTTTTAGTTTGTAGTCAAAAATTTGGGACGTCACTTGCGTTGACACATTTGCGGCATCACATCTACAAGCCTGTGTGGGCTCCGCAGGGGCAGCTGCTGAAGCAGCAGCTAAGGCAAACACAGCAAATATTTTAATTTTAAAACAGATTATTTATTTATCCCATTCGCTGTGGAAACAACTGGAGCTTGGGGTACCGAAGCAAAAAAAATTGGAAAAATGTTATGTGCACTTCTAAATGGGACTTGTAATATAAGATTCTGGGTCAGGGTGCTTTTTCAAACAAAAAAAAAACCCTAGCAGTCCAAATAGGAAATGCGGCGAGTGTGATGGGTTTTTTTTTATTAAGTATTATTTTACCTCTTGAATTTATTTTTATTAAACTTTTAGTTTCTATAACGTTTAAATAAATCTATATTTAAAAGTAGCTAACATAGCATATGATTGGTGAAAAATTTACATGATGTGACATTACACCAATCGTGGGCCTTGCTTAGCTTATTTTGATCAGAGAATAATTTAATCAACGTTACAGAAAATGGGTTTAGAGAATTTATTTAACACTATAACTATTTACTCAAGTGTTTAAGGGAGCTCTAAGATTATATTTACAAATACTCCAAACCTGCATTCTAAAATACGCAGGCGCAATACTTCATCAAAGAAATTTATAGTCTACCCTACAGAATTTAGAGTAGAATTCACTTTAAACCTATTTTGAAATATCATTGTTTTCCCTTTTACGCATGCGTAGAAACCTGCCTCATTTTCCTAAGCGGACATAGTCTCATGTCTTTAGTTTTCTTTTGGGACTTTCATCTGTTTTCCTTTACCGATAAAGTATATATTTATTGTCGCGTCTGAATAAACATGGAACTGTGTCATACCAATATTAGATCAGCTGTGGATGTTCCCAATTGATAATTTAGTTAGTGTAGACCACCTAGGCTGCCGGTTAAATATTAAAGCCTATTTTTATAAATCAAAAATGATAATTGCCATTTTTTGTACAAAATTAAGATTACGTTTTAATTTTAAGTGTGTGTCAGTGTAATTAACTATTAATTTATTGTGTTGTGTTGTGGTGAAAAAGAGGTTATGTCGGAAAAAATCGTGTAAAAATAACTGTTATTATTGTAGTATGTTTTTTGCGCGATATGTTTTTTGCGTATCTAGTAATTTGTTGTAGTGTAGTTAGTTTTTCAGATGTTTTAAGAACAATGGATTTTTTGTTATGGCTTTATTTATTTGATAATTCTTTATATCTCCGTTTAACCAGTATTGTGAAACCGTTTCATACAACAGACAGTAATAGGTTATATAGCAATACGTTAACCTGTTAGGTACTTAACTGCGTAATAATAAAATGATATAGAAATTATAGAGCTTAAAATGTGTTACATATTTTAATTCTACATAGTATTTTAATAAATTAAGTAACTTAGGTAGGTACTTAATTAAAAAAATTAAGAATGTACCTACTAAAATATCATACTTATTTTTGTTATTGGTAAATTCTAAAAAAAACTTTATTATTTATTATTTTTATCGGCGTTTTTTTTTTGTTGGGGATTTATTATTAATTTTATTAGCTAAAAAATAATTCCCAATTTAGCCAAAATTCACTAAAAACAACGAAAAGACAAGTTCACAAAGGCTTAATTACTGTGACTGTTTGTCTTAAAAAAAATGTAAAACTAGGTAAGTAAATGGATCCCAAATGATCAAATAATAATGTGGCTCAATCGTGTTTCTAAAAGTATTACGAAATATATTACTTGTTCGAGTTATAATTTACCTTCAAATAAAATTGCCCAATAATAATAAAATAATGCTTGCCAAAAATGTATGCTATTAATCTAATGATCTAATCTCCATTAGTGCAATAAAATATTTACTTAGGCATTTATATTCCGTATTAAATTGTATATTTATTTATTTATTGATTATATAGTTGTTTCTGGTACAAAAGCCTAGAGCTTAGTTTGTGACCATAGAGAGAGAGAGAGACAATGTTCTTAGCAAACCATGGATTCACCGTGCGGGTGCCGGGTCCATCGCGTGGTTGAAAGGCAGGGGAATGAACTTCAGCGTTCCCGGACTTGAGACCGCGAAGTAGGTTTAAAGGCCTTTTGAACTCTCACCTGCACTGTGTTCACTACCCTCTCTACTCAACCAAATATTATATGATCCTGTTAGCGCCATCCTGGAAACACGCTCCATAAAAGTTCCGACGGCTGTTCTCGGAAGGCCAAGATCCTTCAATAGACGGTGCAAAGACCTTGCTGGAATTCCTCTTGCACCAACTTCCACTGCATAAAGTTGAGTTTTAAATCCGTTTCTAGTAATTTCGTTTGTGAGATCAAAATATTTGTTCGACTTGATGTTGTGGTCCTTAGGTATGTTGGTTTCCCACGGAACGGTGAGTTCTGTAAGTATTACTTTCTTCAAGCACCGAGAGTACACCAGTATGTCTGGTCTATAAGCTGAAACTGCTAGTTCGTCTGGAATCTTGTAATGTATTTTAAATGTATCCATGAATATTTTCCAGTCTTGTGCTTTGTCCAGGATTGAGAAAGGTTTACTTTGAGTTTTCTTGAGTTGTCCCTCCTTTACAAAAGTAGTCAGTCTTTCATTTGTTGTTAATCCTTTTCTGGCTCTTGCAATACTGAGACTATATATGATATGAGTAAATTGTCCTACATTTTATTATTATTATTATTTATTTATTTTTTTAATACGAAAGTATTAGGTAGATATAATAGACAAAGTTGTTTTATAGAAACAGGCGTTAATAGTATTTTTTTTGTTTAAAAATAAGGTTTAATAAATACCAAGTTACAGGCACCAGTTAGTAAGTAAATAAATTTACAATCACAAGACCGGTGTCAACAGATTCACAATTTGGTTTAGTAGAACTGTACATCTATAAAGTAAGAGTTACCTACTAGTTTCTTAAAACTAAAATTTAAAAAATGCAAGGTCTTATGTCGCTAAATATGGATTTATAGCACTGCTAATAATTCACACTTGGCATTTTAACAATATGGCTAGATATCGGGGACGCCTACATATTATCATCTACGCAAGATGGGGCCGAACACAAGGTCGCACGTACTGTAAATATTATGAAAAATATACAAATTCAAACACTTTTATCTTATCTGCGCCTAGTCAATATAACTAATGATTTTGTTGGGTATGTAAAGAATTTTAATCCTCTGAATAATAGCTGTTTTTTTTCAGTTCTGAAATCTGCTTTGCTTTAATTTATTTATAAAATAATGCCTTGATTAATTGTATGATACAATAACAAACAAAGGTACCTTTCAGAACTGATTTTTCAATCGTCAGATAAAGTTATACGACAGTTAACTTGTATGAAGAACTCTTAAATTTCGTTACAATTTTGTATTTTTTTCGGATTTTATCCTTTAAACCCATGAAGCTAAAAAAACGCGCCCAGCGCGCGGACGGGCACGGTTTTTACCCCTACATTATTTTTTACATATTTCTAGTTAATACATTTATTGTCTAATAAATGTTCAGTCTAATGTATGCAATTTTAGACTAAAATTTTTAGTAATGAATGAGTGTCAAAGTTTATTAAAGTATTAAAGAAAGATAAAGTTCAACTTTAAACTTCATAAAAATTTGGCCCTTAATGATCATAATAGTGAATTTACTCGGCTCTTAGGTTTGGCTAACCCTCTACCAAACACCCTCTATTTAGTTATATACCTAATTCCAATTATTATATTAGCAATGACCTTAACGGTAGATAAGGTCTAACTTTATTCTCCTAACTATCATGCCTTATACCTTACTTACATTCGAGGGCCCTTAAGTTTTATCAGCAGTTGTTAATAAATAAATAAATGGACCTTATCTATCCACTTAGTTTATTTATGAATTCAAATAACTTCAAAAGTGATAATTTTAACGATGTCTCAATATTTATAAATAGTTTGGTAAATTCCATATTGAATGCCTTCAAAAATTAACGGCATATACCTAATTAAAATAGCTATAAAAATGTTTAAGTAATTTTGCAAGCGGAATTGTATTTTAAATAACCTGTATTTGAAATGACCAGTAACCACATTAAAGAAACTCTTATTTCTGATCTTCGCAAAGTCTTGGATTGATTGTTTATTTATTTTTCCGTAATATTTTGTGCGAATAACAGTTTCCTTTAATTTAATTTGTTGTGGATTGCACTTCAACTAATAGCCAAGTTGTAATATTGAAAGTACTTTTATATAGGCGTCAACAAGACTGCAAAGTCAAAGTCAAAATATTTATTTCATGTAAACCTTTACGCGTATTTAGTCAAAATAAAATATATTTTTTACGATAAACATATAGCAACTCTCAGTCAATATTCTTTTATAAGCTCATTCACTTATCGGTTAAACCCTGTCTGGTTGACTGACTAAGGACCGATTCGACCAACAGAGGGCATAACTTGACATACTGGGGATAGTAATGTCAAATTCCATACAAATATTTATTCGTAGATTAAATTATTAATACTCAGAATAATTGTTTGTATATGATTTGACATTACTAATCTCGGTATATATAAGTTATACCCACTTTTGTTCAAATAGGCCCTAAGCTGTAAAAAACATCACATCAATTACCTATGTTTAAAATATCTTATCAATTATCATGATGTATAAATCATCTCATCAGCTACTATGTATAAAAAATCTTGCCAGCTATTTATTTATTTACAATTCTTTTTTGCACAAAGTTGTACATAAGCGAGCTAAATGCCTATAATAGGTAAGCTATGTATATATAATCTTACCAAGTAACTATGTATAAAACGTCTCATCTACCTATATATAAAACATCTTATCAACTATCAGCTATGTAAGTATAAATAATCTTATAAACTACTTATATATAAAATGTCTCATCATCTGCCTATTTATCAAACATCTCCTCAGTAGTCAGCTATGTATAAAAAGTCTCAGCTACCTATGTGTAAAACATCCCATGATCTGTCAGCTATGTATAAAACATCTTATCAACTACCTATGTATAAAACATCTCATCAGCTGCCAACTATGTATAAACAATATTCTCAACTACCTATGTATAAGACATCAGCTATGTATAAACAATCCCATTAGCTACCTATGTATAAAACCTCTCATCAGTATCAAAAATACATTTCGTTATGACTTTCCTTGCATTCGTAGTTATATCAGTTCGCCTTCTGTGTCACCAATAAAATATGTACAAAACAAATATTATACAAAAACAGTATATAGTTACTTAGTTGCGCAGCCTTTGCTATGACATCATGGTTTTTAAATAACCTCGCGATTTATAAAGTAAAATAATATAGGTTATATTTTTTAAGGAGAGCTTTTAAAAGCACTCCTAAAATATATATGCTATACCTGTTAAGCTCGCTTTTGTACAAATATTTTATTGCAATACAAAGAATTTCATCAAATGCAATACAAAAAATCCATAGAACGATATGTCGCAAATGAAAAAAAAAATCTTCATACAATTTTAAGATTACTAGTTTACAAATTGATAATTTAAAAATTACCAATTTGTAGGAGAAAGCCATTTTTTTTTTATTTTCGTCATATGGTTCCTTGGCAAAAGTTGTTCAATTTGGTCAGTAGAGCCTTATATTAAAGGTACAACCCAAAGTACAACCTTTCAAAGTCACCATGTATATAAACCATAAAGTCATATTAGAGACCCTTTTCATTTATTGATCCTGGAACAAACGAAGTTGTCGACTTTAAGATAATCAGCTTCTCAACCCCAAACATCTCAGTCTGGACCACACAACAGTGTCTAGAAATTGTCTTTCTCCCACAAGCTTGGCAAATCCATACAAGATACAAATTCCCACGATACTTACTTTCCCATTCGTGAGAAATTTCCGACTTATTATGAACTTAGGCCATTATCTTACTGATACATGTACGCCATTAATCTGTCAAGAACAAACTAAATAGTTATAGTTTAAACATTGGTGTCTTTCCTTACTAGACCTACGAATAGTTTAAAGGTTCTAATAAAATTTATTATAAAAAGAATCCTTTCATGCAAATTCGTCTTTATCACGTTATTTCGTAACCAACATAGTGAAACAAGAATTTGATCGATATATTGATCGATCTCAAATACGCTTACCATCAGGTAAATTGAAAGTAATATTACGTGCTCTAATAAAAAACATCAAGGTTCGCCCGAAAAATCCTATTTATTATTTCTTCACGCCAGGTCCTTTACGAGGTAGGCAGAGATAAATAATTATGGCCTTATTCATAAAAACTTATTGAGTCCTTCAAGAACACTTTAGTTATAGAAGGTTTTATCTCTTTTATTTAGCAACAAAAATGAATATGTCTAAAAGAGACAAAACATTCCATAACTAAAGTGTTCTTAAAGGCTTCAATAAGTTTTTATGAATAAGGCCATTAGTATATAGGTAGTCTAGTAAGGATACCCAATTCCGTCTATGCTACTTAATTTAACCGTCCTTTATTACAAGGTAGTTTTTGAATTAATTAAATGTATTTATTGTACAATTACTATTGTTAATGCTTACCTTTAGGAGACAAATCGCAGACAATTCAAAAATAAATATATATATACTTACAACATTATTTTTTTTACATACCTACATTAAATAAACATACATGTTTTATACAATACAATGGTGGTGAGCAGACCTACAAAGTCCATGAATGGGGTCAATCAATAATTGTTCTTAAACAATATCGATCGCTCCCACTCTGCCGCCTAAATTGATGCGATTACGAATTGGGGGGCGACAGTTACGAATTGCATTACTTTAATATACTCGCTTACTTTAATATAATTGAGTATATTTTAATATACTCGCTGCCTTATCGTCAATTCAACTACCAATTTCATAACCGCACTCTGAAAGGAGACTACAACCTCGACAAGAAATCGATGCAGTAGTCTCCCGAAAACCGGTGAACCCACAGACTGAAACCGAAACATGACTAGGTCACTTGACGGTTTTTGCATCTATATGGGCGGTGATAACGAGACCGGTCGCTATTTAGAAAAACTATTTAGAAAGGAATGAAAGTGGGAACAAAGATTATAATTATTGTCAATCTAGTGAAGGAGTCATCCAATTTCTTTAGTTACATAGTTCAAATAATAAAAAAAACTACATTACAATGTAACCAATGGCACAGAAGATTCTGTAATGCTTTCTCCAAATCATAGTATTTTACTAGTATGTAATCTGTGCAGACGGAATTGCTTCTCTGACATTTAACTCAATTATTTGCTCGTTTATAAAATTATTTAATACTATTTCCGTTTACTCTCTCAGTTTTTATAGATGGGGTTTAAAAAATAAGGAACCCTAATGAAAGTCTTGTCTGCTTTTTGGTAAAATATGAATTAAGCTAACGTATTTTTATGTTGGAATATTATTAGGAAAAAATATAGCTAGCGTGCACTAAAAATAACAATATAATGTTAAAGCTTTAATTAATAAAAATAATTCAAGCTAGACCAAAAGTTTTTTTGAAAGTTATTGGTTTTTTAACATTTAATAATCATGTAGTGCCTCAGAGAGCACGTTAAGCTGTCGGTCCCGGTTTCACTATATCAATTTGTGAAACTGTTTATAGATGGGTTATTGAGTCTATTCAAAACATCGCGACGAGCTAGCCACTTGGGATTAAAACACCTCCGCTGGGTACCCTGGGGCCGTCTAGGAGGTCTCGGGCGCCGTAAAGCACCCGTGATGATAATAATATGTATGTATGTAATAATCATGTAGGGTACATTCACTTGAATATGTCGTTTATAACGATAATGAAGTATGTTGTAATGTCTGTTTCAAAACTTCCCAATTCGGACTACAGGCGGTCCCTACATTCAGGTTACGGAGTCCATTCGAAACGACTTTGTAACAACTACTTTTCTTTATTTAAATCCCGTTTAAAGTGCATCAATACTTTCGATTTTTACGGGTGGAAATAGCTACTTGAAAATAAAAGTAAATTCTGAAGGCATTTTACTTTATAATAATATGTAGGACAATTTACTCATATTATACTACTCTGGTCACAAAATAAGTTCTAGGTTTGTACTATGTGTACCAGAAACAACGATATAATACATATTTTATAAACACCCACACCATGACAAACTGTACAAAAACGTACTAATATTTTTTTGCCATGGGTGGGAATCGAGCCCACGGCCTCCGGATACAACGCCAAAGGCAGAACCACTAGACTACGAAGGCTGTCTCTTTTATAATCTCATGTTAGGAGAACCTTTTTATTTTTTCGAATGATCTTTCTCATTATTACGTTTTAATTAAAACTGAATTAGTATTAGGAGCATGAAGCTAAAAAAACGCGCCCCGCGCCAATGGAGTAAGCATGATACATAAATTGTTTCATAATAGTACGATACCGGTGTCGCCAATTTCCGAGTCGAACAAATGAAGAACGGGGAAAAAGGTGTGGCTTCAAATGGCAGCTCAACGCTTCTGACACTTAAAAAACTGCTTGAGAAAAAAAGAGATACAAGCAAACACGAATGTGTGCGCGTGTCTATGAAGTGTATTGTTTTTTTATTATAAAAAGCTAAATATTTAATTGCATACTTAATAGTTTCGATAGTGTTGCCACTGACAACAAATATTATTACTTATCGATATAAACCAAATATTTTGGGATTTATAGAGATCATCAAAGATTAATAATTATTTATCGATATACAATTGTAATACACACACATATCATCAAGGTAACCAGCGGAGGGGTTTTAATCCCACCTCGTCGTAGCCGATGGTATGAGTCTACACCGAACAAGTGGCTAGCTCGTCGCGATGTTTTGAATAGACTCAATAACTTTGAAAAATATACTTTGGGCTAATATGATCAAATCAAACAACTTTCTCATGGAACCATGTATCGCAAAAGAAAAAAAAATGGCCTTCTCCATACAAACTAGTAACGTTAAAATGACTAATTTGTATGGGGAAGTACATTTTTTTTTTCATTTGCGAAATATGGTTCCATAGAAAAAATTGTTAGATTTTATCAGCAGAACCTCATATTAGCCCAAAGTATATCCTTTCAAATCCACCCTGATAGACACTTTCGCATTTATAATACTAGTGGATTTAAAAAATGTAGGTATATAATAATATAACAATAAGTTAAAATACTTTATTAAATTAAATTATTTATTAAATTAAAACACATGCACAACTAACTACATGTACCTACTAAACGCAATCTCAACATTTTTGACCGACCTCCAAGAGGAAGTTATACTCAAACTACAAAAGGCGAAAAACAATTAAATCGTAGCTTGATTCGTCAAAATGTACTGAACATACGTGTATTCTTGTTGGTTATCAATTTTCTTCTCTTTTATTTGCCTCCCCATTTACGTTTTAATGCCGGATTTTTCGGGAAACTGTATCATGTATAGAATAATTAGTATTATATAAAAAAAACAATAATTGTATAATATCTCATAACCATGAAAGTATTTACAAAAATCGAGTATATCAACTATAAAATCACATCACTAAATAGTAACTGACAAACCTCGTTGGACGCTTCTGTTGTCGCCATACCTTTTGATTAAATTAAATTGAAAATATTATAAATTATTTTAAAGTATCGAAATTCTCATTAAAAATAAAAACACATCACTAGTTCTTCAACTTCTAACTGATGCACATAGTTTGACAGTTACCATAGTTACGACGTTAGATTTTGATATTTTAATTATGGGTTTTATTATAATATTTTATTAAGGTTTAATATAAGAAAAACATGTTAAATACATACTTGAAAAACGTGACACTAGGTACTTTTTTTTAATAGTAGTTTCTACACAGCTTTAATGCACAATTAACCATTTTTCCGACAATAAAAGCGGAGCTCTTTTCGACTTTCTCCGCCGAACGCACAAATCAGACTGAGGATGTAAAAAATGTAAAGGTGTGTGTGAGTGACAAATTTGTCACTCGCGCGGCACCCTGCAAATTGAATGATGCTTACTCCAGTAGGGGCGCGCGGACGGGCACGGTTTTTACCTTCATGATTAGGAGTCTGTTTTTTGTTTTTCTTCTTTTAGTATTTTATATTTATGCATTTTTATAAATTCCTTATTAGGATAATCATATATTATTATTTTTTAAACATAAAAATGCAATGAAAAAAATCCTGATGGGCGTGATTCGAATTTTGTCATTGTTTGTTATCTACTTATACACAGACTCCGTCATATTGCATTGGAGGGGCGCGCAGTTTTAGTTTAGACTATCTCTACATGATATACAATCCTGTAGCGTGGTGACTTCTATTACTTCTCCTTAGTCTTACTCTATGGCTTCTTTAGAGTTCAATTCAGGACCTATTTTATAAAAACCTATCATTTACCGTTTGTTCTTTTAATCTTTCTAGATTTGACATTTAGTGGAAGAGAGAAGAGTTTCAGACTATTTACAGATCTTGTTTTATAGCTACGAGTGTGGAGCTAGGTTGTTTGGCTATTGCTAAGAATATTTATTGTTTCTCCACGTAAGTTCCGGTTTGGAATACTGTTGTAGGGCAGTGACTCAATTCTATAATATTCAATCACCTTATTGTGTATACCTGTCATCTTATGGCGGATTCCTGTCATCTTATGGCGGATTCCTATAATCTACAGTAACGGTAACTGTTCGTTATTACTATATAAACTGGCAGATATATTATAGTTAAAGGCCGTAACTCGATTTGTATTTATATAGTAATAACAAACGGTTAACCCTAGGCATAGATTATAGAAATCTTATTGCCTTGTAAATGGCATTCAGTCTATATATTGTCTACAAAATGTATAAAATAGTAAAGACTTTTCTAAAATAACTTCATTATCAAAGAATAGCTTCAATTACCATTTTGCTCGCGAGTTATTAAAGCGAACGTTGTCCATAACGTTGAACATAAGTTTCTGTGGGGCAGATCTTGTTTTATTTAGAATTATACATAACAGTGACAGATGGTTTCGAAGACATCCATTTTCTTGATATTTTGTTTTCGGCTGCAAACCAACCTCATTTTTTTTATTGGAGCACGACATGTGACTTTGTATCTACCTGGTGGTGAGCAGACCTACAAAGTCCATGAATGGGGTCAATCAATATAATATTGATCGCTCCCATTATGCCGGCTAAATGATGCGATTACGAAATGGGGGCGACAATGACGAATGGCATTACGAGTATATTTTAATATCCTCGCTGCCTTATCGTCAATTTAACTACCCATTTCGCAACCGCACCCTGAAAGGAGACTACCGCCTCGATGCAGTCACCTGAAAACCCACTGATTAAAACCGAAACATGACTAGGTCACTTGACGGTTTTTGCATCTGTATGGGCGGTGGTAACGAGACTGGTCGGTCGGCCTAACGAAGTTATAGAGACCTTCCTTCCACCTAAGACACCGTTTCTTTAAATTTGTCTAAAACCATTTTCCATTTCTCCGTTAGGAAGAAGAATAAAGGCCTAACCATTGACAAGGTAAATAAATGATTATGTTTGTGGAGATAACAATGAGCAGTATATCAGTCAACGTTGTGGAACGTCATCATAACTTTAATATTTATCTTTCTTTCCATAAAGTGTATTGCAATTTCACGTCGCCTTTACGCGTATAAATAATCCTTTCTCGCTCCGACTCGGCGGAAAACGAGTTGGGTGAGTACTACCTTCGTATTAGATGTTAAATAGAGGAAACTGATTAAATGTTCCGATCTTTAACATGATACTGTTTATCATATGCGTCTTAGACTAAAAATATGACATAAACGGAGAGTAGTGTTTTACACTTGGGTAAATTTCTCACGGAGTTATGAACTAAATTACAGCGGAACAAATTAACTAACGATATGTCCATCCCTGTTTAAATTGAACTGAATTTGTTTTTTCTTCTGTTCTTAAATTTAAAGGCTAGGCTCATATTGATGGAGCACTCGCCATTCATGCCTCATACGTCTTAAGTTTCATTTATTTGTCTCCGTGTCTTATCTTTTCTTTCTTAGTAGTAAATCAAATATCTTAGCCCTCCTCTTCATCTTTATCTTTCATTCTTTCTTCTATTATTGTCCTTTTCGTATAAAGTACCCCAACATCGTTTCATGTTATAATTAGTCTTAAGTTTCTATTCTCATAGTCAATCACCAAATCTTCATTATTTTTATCATGACAGAACGATATCCAAGTTACATTACCATATAATATACCTTGCGCATTCTACAAAAAGTATTATAGCACCAATGGGTACGACAAAACAGCCTCGTTTGCTATTCCAAACTTGTAACGGTACCGCAGCTTGGTATTTCTTGAACCAAGAATGCCAGATTTGCATTTTGTCTATCAAGTTTTGGTGCATTCTGCAAGTTTATTGAGGCCTTGAGGTGTATCTTCTTTTAGTTTCGGTAGCCACGCAAACTTAAAGATTTCTTAACTCGACTTCACATGTCACATACTTTATGGCTATGGTTCGAAGATATATGAATGAATGAAAAATTCTTTATTGCACAAAAGCTTAACACTATTGTACATAGGCGAGCTTAATGCCTTGGGCATTATCTACCAGCTAACCTTTGGGAGATTGACCAAAAAAAAACAGGCAGAGTGCTATTTAAAGCAATATATAATATAAAATACAAGGTATATAGATAAATTATTAGGTAATATAACAATACATACTGGTATTATAACATATATAGGTTTGGGTTGAGGATGCTTCTTGTATCTTTTTATTTTAATCTTACAATTTTATCCGTTTCATGTAAAAATTTTTAGAGTTTTTTATTTTAATTGGGACTCATACTTCCCTGGTTACAAACTGGTCATTAGTCCTGGGGCCTAATTCTACTAAATGATTGTGTTGGATATCAGCTGGATATCAATGGCATAATTTAACATATTTTGTATGTGTCAAAAATATACTTTTATATCCAATTCATTTAGTAGAATCAGCACCATGTAAACACGATCTTTACATCCACCCATATCCAAGCTTGGATATATCTTATCATATGATCGACTATTGATGTCATTTCGAAGCAATTTATTATATAAGTAAAAAAAATATTAATTTAATGCACAATGCCATAATTTTCGTTCTACTTTCGATCGATATTACCGCGTAAACAGATTTTTTCACGACATGACCTTCTTTCTTTATTCACTTAACAATTTTAAATAAAATTTACTTGATTAGTAAAGTAAACATCTAACCATGGATTCCCAAGACCGAGACTCTAGAAGTTCTAAAGCGAGCGATTCACCTGGAGACACCATGAATGATGTGTATGCTGCTTGGCGTAAGTAATTTGAAAATACCTTTATTATAAATCTATGTCTATGACCTTCTCTGTAAATTGTTATAAATATAAAATTACATAAAAAACGAGTTCAATCATCATTAAACTAACTGGACTATAAAAAGACAATGATAATAAAAAACCTAGTTTAGATTTCTAACTTAGATAATAGCTTAATGGTGTTGGCTAATTAACTGTACAACATCTAGCTGTTATTGTTTATTTTATTTAGGGGTTAACTATTGGCAACCAATAAGGCAATAGACTTGTTAATTCTCAAATAACTACCAAAACTGATAAACACTGTTGAAATGAATAAATTATAGAACGGAGACCAAGTAAAACATTCAAAATTAATCTGCGCTGCCTAATCTTAAAGGTTAGTTGGTAGAAAATGCGTAAGGCATTAAGCTCGCCTATGTACAATTTTCTGTAATAAATAATAGTAGACTTACTGTGCGTGGGATTTCCTGACTTGCAGAAATTAGAAAGATGGATGAGAAATATTTATTTATTTATTTAATAGAAAAATTGTACATAAATCAATTATCTAACTAATACAATAGGGAATATGCATGTTTTTTTTTATTTCATTACTTGATAGAGTTAGACCCTAAAAACAAATATTAAACATTTTTTAAAGGGTAATAACACCAAAATAAAAGAGTTTAAACTTTATCTGCCACTACTGCAGTAAAAAACGGTACATCACTAGCCGCCTTTCTGTGACGTCATTCGTGCTCAAAAAGCATATTAGTTTTAAGTTATTGCACCTCAAAAGTTAGTCACAAAGTTTGTTTCTAACAAATTATCGTAATGAAGGACAATAAATACCCGAGAAAACATGAAACTGTACACTACAGAACACACATTGACATTTGTTTATGCGCGAATGACGTCACATGTAGTGTTTGCTAATGTCGAGGCGTTTAGAAATGCGTTCCGTTTTTACAAAAAAATGTATTTTTTAAATCGTATTTATTAAAAAAATAGCTAATCATAATAAAATAGATTACTGTAAATATGTTTAAAGACATAAAAGGAACATTATATATATTAAAATACTAATATTTGGCGTTACATGCATATTCACTATTCTTTAAATTATGGCTCCAATTACCTCAGGACAACTCGTTTGGTCTTGGCACGATTTTATTCAGAAAACTGATTGTGCTTTTTGATTGTGATTGATTGAAGATATAACGTTAACTGTAGCACTGTGGAGAGGTATTTATCCATCTGGTATCAAGGCAGTGGACGCGTTGTATTCTGATGCTGATAGTAACATAAATACATATTAATGTCGTTATGGACGCTCCTCGATTCCTCTGATCTTAAACCTCATATGGGCAATTTTTCGATTAAATTTATGAACCGCGTATGATTTCAGTATGAGCCCTAAATTATTCTCGTGTACAAAACGCAGTACGGCTCTAGTTCGAGTATAGGTAATTCGTTTAGACTCGCTCAATTCATTTTGAGTCGAGTGTGTAGGGTGTGGTAGTACGTAAAGTAACCCAAACCTTTTATCTATTGTAATTCTAAGTTATGAAAATAAAACTTCTAATCCAAGTTACCATAAGGTGCTTATTTAATAATTGCAAAAAAACTAGGTTTATGGAGGTTTTGTAATAAAATGCTTGACTGACTTTTCCTGTTTCTATTGTTTGAAATTTATGATGATTAGCTAACATTAGAATTGCAATCATTATGATTTATCGATATGCAGTCAATGAATAATTTAAAACTCCATATTCATATATTTTTTATCTTTTGTTTTAACAATTTAACCTTGAAAACCTGGTGTGAAAACACATACGATTATGCTTACTATATAATAGTGGGCATATCTCTATTTTTAACATGGTATTTATTTTGCCTTTGAAATGCCTGTTTAAATACATTGTGGTACAAAGCAAATATCCTTGTTTCGTGTAATAAAATAAAATTATATTATGAAATATGAAAATCCCGGTCGGATAGAGATAACAAGCAAGGCGATTTAGTTATTAAATTTGGTTTTAGTATTTAAATCAGTACATAAACGATGAGCTCACCACGTCTTCAGTGTAACTAGAGTCAAAATATGACTTCCACAACTACGAGGTAGGAATAAGCCCCCTCTCCTGGATGCCCTGATGAAGTCTAATGCCCAATTTCACCAACGATCCCTGGCTCTAAAGGAGCCCCTAAACAAGAATTTTGGCATATTTGCTATGAAACAACTGTCATTAATTGTCCCTTAACTTTGTTCAAGGCTCACTTAGAGTTGGTAAAATCGGGCATAAGTCTCTTATGAAACCCGTGATTTTTAAACCCCCTTCGAAAACCAAGAGGTGTTAGAAGATCTATTTCTCGTTCACTTTGTGGCATCGTAGCTCCGAAACAGTTAGTCCGATTTTAATGAGTTATTTTTATTCGCCCATGATTGAGGGTTGATAATTTATTTACTCTTTATGCTGAAGCCTGTGATATTTGCGAGTATATGCAGTATTTTGAGGGTGCATATCACTTTTATTTATCATAAATTCTATTGTTTTATTTCACATATTAACAATGCTGTCAATCAGTATTATGTTTGAGGTATATTCTGATTATTTCTTCAGCTATGTGCAAATCTGGTGATTTTTAGATGCAGTCTTATGTCCCTTTGTATTTGTTAATATTTCTTCAGGGATTAATAATACTGTTAACTATAGTATTGTTTTTGTATTCTTATAGCTATTTATGCTTATTTCTTCAGCTTGAAGTCTCTTAAAATTTGGTTTTTGCACATATTTAGTGTCCCGTTTTTATTTGTTATTGATTGTACAGTTTATGTCACAGATTTATAATACTATCAACCGGTATTGTGTTTGTAAATCCTTCGCGTAGATATAGTGTTTCACCACGCAGTAGGTTGTGCAGTGTCAAGTGACTATTGCCTCATAGTGTTTGCCTACATGTGTGAATGCTGCTGATTCGATACGCCTATTGTTTGACGAACACAAACTGTTTGCGGCATCGTGACGTACCGGATTGTGTGTACCTATCTGTTTTGTATATCTAATGTTATTTTTAGTTTGTTTTTTTTTCTTCTTTAAGTATTGCTTGCTGATTTATATTGTTCTTTCAAGGGGTTTAGGGTTTTATACGTTTTTAGGGAAAAACGGACATCTTATGCAATCAGTACAATTTTGTAGGTTTCAAAAGTGTGTGGGTTTGTACACAATTGAAAATCGAATTTTTTATTACTTTAAAGTTGAAATTTGACGTCAAAAATCGTCGGTCTGGACCTATATTTTAAAAACAAGTAGAAGACGAAAAAAAGTTAAAATTTGGTATAATAGTGATTCTCTCAATGTCCTCCGTAGTATATTTTTTTATTAAAAAATGCTCTCAAGAGATACGAGTAGTTTTATTGAATTATACCTTTTTTTTTGTATAACTACTAATAATTAACTAAAAAAAATCACAAAAGAAATAAATATCCATACGAACATCGTACCATCATGGATATTTTTTTTTATATTCATATATATGCGGCGACAAAATATATAGATTTTTTACACAATCGCCCGTTTTGTAACCGCACCATGAAAGGATACTACCACCCGACAAGAAATCGATCCCATCGTCTCCGGAAAACCGGTCACTTGACGGTTTTTGCACTCGTATGGACACAGAAGAAATAATAGTACAAGTACTACAACCTAAAAATGATGTTTCGAATAGGCTCTATTAATTCGGTTTTCTGTTAAAATAGGTGTAGTTTTTTTACTAACCCACCCCACATTTTAAAGTGAGGTTTTAAACAAAAGAATCCACTCAGTCGAACCATTTTCGAGTGTTTGCGAAACTAACGCACGTCAATTGTTTTTTATTATAAATGGAATTTCAATTTCTTTAGAGGTTGTACTCACCCACGTATGTACCCACCTTTTCCGTTTATTCTAATTGGTGCTAAAACGACTATTGAATTCTAATTACCACTGTTAAAAAGTAGAAACTTCACTTTCACCCACAAACTTCCAAAGTGACACGTAAATAGTTCGATGATGACCCAAGATATGACAGTTTTAATACAGTTGCCAACCGTCCTTTTTCCCAGGACATGTCCTGGTTTTAGTAGTGTCCTGGGAAGTTCTGGATACTTTTTAAGTTGGTTTTTAAAGCGCATTTAAACTATCACTACCAATATACAAAGAAAATATAATATAAAGAATTTAGAAAATAAGCTTAGCTATCGATCCATGGATTCACAGTATACCTACGTTATACACCTATAATTCTGGTCCATGACCTACTGATGCAAAAATATTGAAAAAGTGACAATGTTCTTAGTTTATATTTACCCTGGATAGGTTTCATTGTGTGGAAGACTGGCAGGGAAGTGAACGCAGTGATCAGAACTGATCACCGGCTTAAATCCATTTATGATATCAATACTTACCTCCACTGCGTTCAGCACCCTGTCTACCCAACTAAATACTATTATTATATTATTCTAGCTATAATATTAAAGATCGACTCCATTTGTGAACTTTGTAGGTCCGCTTACCATCGGGTACATAGTCACATGATCCAATAAGATAAAAAATAACAATTCCCTCAGTGTAGAGTTCATTTTGTGGAAAACAGGGGAGTGATCCGATTTTGTCACCAGCTTCAGGGCCTTTATGAATTCAACGCTCATACTGAGTTTAGTACCTTGTCTACTCAACTAAATACATCTATTAATACTACATATATTTTATTATTTTTAAACTTGTAATTTTCTAAGAATTTAATTGCTAATGGACACCAAAAGGTAATTAGTACCGCAGGTGTCCAATTGCCTATTTATTGATCGGCGTTTTGTCACATTATAAAGTACTTGCCTCCTTTATTATATTAATTTGTTTAATGGTTAAATGAAAGTTTTGATTAAGAAAGTTGTGGATTGCAGTTTGTACCTTTGTAAATTATTAACCTGTAACTTATAATTTCGATATGGTAGAATGGTCCTTTACGGAATTCGATGTAAGGATGTCCTTTACGAAATATGATAACGAATAAGAGTAGATGCTGCATCAATATGTCTGAGGCGAAATTCTCCATTAGTCTGAGATTGCAAAACAGATGATGTTTGTTTTGATAATAGAACAGCAAGGCTTAAATGAATCCATATGAAGTAAATAAGTTTTTCTTTAAATACTCTCTAGGACTTTGTATTAAGGGTTAATTTACCTTGGCAGATGGTACTGAACCAACCTTAATTACTCAATTAAATAAAAATGATCTAATAATCACTAAAACTTTGAAATCCTTCTTTACAGATGAAATGCTAGAAGGTGAAGGGGCTGGCCTGGCAGCACGAGTAGCAGAACTAGAAATTAGATGTGCGAGACAAGCTGAAGAATTGTTATGTCTTCGGTCTACCTTAGCTGATGCCCTCCGAAGGTTAAATGCTTTGGAAGGAAGAGCTCCTTCATCAGCCTCGCCATCTAGAAATGGAGCTTATACAGGTAAACGTTTTATATTATCTGTAGTATATCTTTGCTCTACAAAGGCTAGTTTCTCTCGAGATCTACAGGTTATATTTACATAGTAGTTTATTTAAATGTATATAAATACACCGTCAGGTGATTATTGGTATTACATTCATACATATAATCACGGGTGCCATACGGCTCCCGAGACCACCTACACGGCCAGAGGGTACCCCAGCGGAGGGGTTTTAATCCCACCTCGTCGTAGCCGTTGGTATGAGTCTACATCGAACAAGTGGCTAGCTCGTCGCGATGTTTTGAATATAGACTCAACAACCCATCAATACAATACAACAGTTTCAAAAGTTGTTATAGTGAAACCGGGACCGACAGCTTAACGTGCTCTCCGAGGCACTATAGTGGTGTAATCAAACAAATGTACATTTTTTTAATTAAAAACTCATTGGTACACACCGGGATTCGAACCAGGAACCTAAGTGTTTTTAAGTCCAAGGTCTAACCAACTAGGCCACCACGTATACAAATTGGTATTGGTATTAAGAAGTTATATTTGTATTAGCAGGAGAGTGTCCGTGGCTCCTTGGGTAAATCTGTTTAGAATAAATAGATAAGGATCCCTAACTCCGTTTTAAACGATCTCCTCTTAAGATCGCCAGCTGATAAATATTATACTTACCAAGTCTATTTCTTTGATACAAGACTTTTCTTTGATATATCAAGTCAGAAACATAATAAAATTCAAAAAAAGAAACACAAACTTGGGTAAGTGGTTTATGAGTTATAAGCACTTAAACGGACAGGCGCAGAGAGAACCGATCATGTTATGTCTATTAGAAAAAATATACAAATGCCAGCAGCCTTTTCATATTGGCTAATTGTATCTTTGTGGTTTCACGTGGCCACTCCCTTATTAGTTTTGGCTGTGAAATCTCGTAATTCTCGTATTAGTTAGTGGTATCAATTTCCGAAAATCTCATGATGTCCTTCGAGGGAGCTCTTTAAACATATACTGTTGGATTGTCCATACTCTGGTAGAATGTTATATAGATAATTTATTTAGGTGAGAGGAAGGTCGTCTCTATAACTTCGTTAGGCCGACCGACCTCGTTGCCTAGTCATGTTTCGGTTTTAGTCTGTAGGTTCACCGGTTTTCAGGAGACTGCTGCATCGATTTTTTGTCGAGATGGTAGTCTCCTTGTCAGGGTGCGATTACGTAATAGGTGGTTGAACTGACGATTTGGCAGCGAGTATATTAAAATATACTCTTAATGCAATTCATCTTAGTCGCCCCCATTTCGTAATCGCATCATTTAGCCGGCAGAGTGGGAGTGATTAATATTGTTTAAGAACAATTATTGATTGACCCCATTCATGGACCTTGTAAGTCTGTTCACCGCCAGGTAGATACAAAGTCACCTCGTGCTCCAATGAAAATTAAAAATAAATAAATTTGGAACTGTGTCTTATTCCCTATTTATTAGCAACGCTTCACTGATTATCCTTTCGATTCAAAGCGGCTTACCCCCGTATTCTAAGACGTTTCCTTAACTCCACTCTTCACTCAAGGAGCGTCTGTCTCAACTTGCTTTTTATAGTTGACATTTGGTGGAAAGAGACAGACGTTCCTTGAGTGTAAAGTGGAGTTAAGGATACGTCTTAGAATACTGGTGTTAATTTGCTTTTCCAAGCTCGTAATAGTTTTATCCGTTTTTTCATATACCATATTTTGTATTTCAGCCTCAACTGGTACACCTACCAGGGAACTGAGGATACGACAACCTTCCTACAGAGAAACTGCAAAACGATCTTCTAGTTATGGTTCTACAGCATCTTCATTACCACAACGGTAAGCATTAACGTTGTTACTTATGGCCTACGATTATGATTTGATATTATAAGATTGGCAGAAGACTAATAGTCGTAATTATTTTTAATTTATAAAACGAGAACAGTTAAAGAGTAAAATCGTCTTTTTGGTCAAAGTTTAATATACTCGTAAGTAACAACTTCAAAAGAAATTATTTTATAGTTATGCAACCTTAATGTATATAAGCATATTTCACTCTCTCAAAGGTTAGCTGGTAGAAAATGCCTATTGCATTAAGCTCGCCTATGTACAATTTTGTGAAATAGGTGCCTCTTTGTCTCCCGAGAACCGTTTAAACGGCCTCAGGGTACCCAACGGAGGGATTAACCCATCCTCATTTCGCCGATGGTATTCGGAAGCAACACCTAACAAGTAGCGAGCTTGTTGCGGTGTTTATGATAGTATAGCCTCGTAACTTTGTATAATATTATTATAAAAGTTGTGATAGTAAATAGAAAGTCGCATTAGCTAGGAATATAGATGGATCGAGAAAATGTTTATGAGCTTCCAGATTTAATGCCAGATATATGCTAATTGTTATGAATATTGTTTCCAGACGAGGTGCCCATCACCAGTCCACAGGGTCTTTGCAATCTGATTCTCCTGCATCATCATCATCACTGTCCCCAGCGCCTTCACCTTCCCCGCGGGCTACTCCTGCGCCTTTACATGTACAGCATACCACACAAACTTTTAGGTAAGTCAAATGCTTCTGTACCAAGTTTTACTTATAAACTTGTCTCACTCTTAATCGCCTAGCGAAGTATTAGAAAACAACAAATTAAGGACACTGCATTCGCAATCGCTAAGTCAGTGTTATCCATACAAAATGTGCTTTTGCACTTCCAGTAATACTGCGGCTCTACCATGGGTTTGCGCAATGTAGAAACGTAACGTATTTGTATACGTATACGTGAGCAACAACCAATAGGGCTGCTTTATTTTTGGTAACAGGATTGAATAGAGCGATCCTATTGGTTGTTGCTCACGTATACGTATACCAATACGTTACGTTGCTACAATGCTCAAACCTATGGTAGAGCCTCTGAACTACTGTTTGTCGCAGAATTAAAATAATATGTTTGTCGGTCATTATAGAAAAACATTTTAAATTGGTATACAATAGAAATATATTTTTTTTTAAGATAAAAATGCAATGAAAAAATTCCTGGTGGCGGGACTCGAACCCACGAACCTCGCTATCGCGGCAAGGCTTCAAGCAATGACAAAATTCGTGAGGGCTGACTGGAACCTGGTTGGCTGAGAGCCTGGTTGAGAGGAATTTGCTATCGTGGAAAGGCGATAGCAAATTCCTGATGGCGGGACTCGAACCCACGAAGGTTCGAGTCCCGCCACCAGGAATTTTTTCATTGCATTTTTATCTTTAAAAATTTAATATATAATACAAAAATATTTATAACCCACAACAGAAAGATTTTTACATACAATTGCCTGCAGGCGTCTTGACATTCTGCGATGAACAGTAGTCCATTTTAACGCGAAGTGCGAAAGTTGATTTTGCATGGATAACGCAGACAAACGCTTTGGGAATGCAGTGTCCTTGCAATATCTCCCTTATAGTATGTTTTTTATGTAATAAGTACTCTACACTTAATCTAGCCAGTCAAGTTTTATAAATTACCTAGTCAAGTAAAAGTTTCAGGAATAACAGACTATATTTTAGTGTTGTGCAGTATATTGTTCTTTAATCAACAACAATCAACTCCTATTATAAAAGTTGATCTTCCGGTGGCATTTCATACATGCCGGATCGTTGAAATAAGTTAACCTGATAATCATCCACTAACAGGTTATACTTTAACACTGGTATTTATAAAAACTTACTGGGTCCTTGAAGAACACTTATGTTATAAAAGGTTTTGTCTGTTTCTTTTAGCAATTAATATGAATATACGTAAAAGAGACAAACCCTATTTAATAATAATAATGTATATTAATATGTAGGACAATTTACACATAATGCTCTGGTCACAAACTAAGTCCTAGGCTTGTACTATGTGTATCAGAAGCAACGATATAATACATACTTATTATATTTTATAAACACCCAGAGCATGACAAACTGTACAGAAAAACATACTAATATTTTTTTGCAATGGGTGGGAATTGAACCCTCGACCTCCGGATACAACGTCAAAGGCGCACCCACTAGTCTGCGGAGGCTATCATATTAACTAAAGTTGTCTTTAGGGACGCATTGAGTTTTTATGAATAAGGCCTTTTGGGTAAATTAAAGTTAATATGATGCATAAATGCCTGTTAAAATTGATACCAACGTATAAATATGTGTATTAATGATTTCCTTAGTATACTTAGTAGTAATTTGATTTCCTTTCTTCAATTGCGTTAAATTGATAATAAATATGAAATGCTCCGCAAATATCCGCGGACTAATATATCGCGTATATTTAAGTGGCGGACCATTACACAAACCTTTTGCCTCCATTTATTAGTCCGCGCATCAACCGGACTACTATTAGATTTAAATATTAGCTTCTTAAAGTTTTTTCTATACCAAAAATCATCACCAGAAATTCTTTAACGTTACTGTAAAACGACATGACATACAGACAGAAAGACTCACTTTTTTTATAAATAACGTATGGGTATACCTATTAGAGTAAGTATGCCCTCGAATAGACTCGAATGATAAGCAAATTTTGATATAATATGCCTAACAAATACCCGAGATTAGATGAATACACTAATTAAGTGTGTAATCGCGTTTCATGCTCTATTTGTCTTTATTATAATTTGTAGGTTATCTTTTGGGCTACATTCTAAATGTGGAAATAAATTAAGTAGGTTGCACTGTTTTATTTAATATTTAGGTATTATAAATAAAACAAACCCATTGAAATTCCTCTACTGGTTTCAAAGCTTCGATGGCATAATTCCTAAAATAAACTTACTAATATATCTATGTAATGTAACAGTTTGTTATTTCCATACAAAAATGTTAACGTTCGTACCTTAAGTGGGCAGGAAAAGGATTCGCGAACGCGAGCGTCAAAAAACATCTAAATGTTGTTTACAGTTATAATAATATTTTTTTTTAGAAAAAAAGAACATGGAGGTGTAGATTTTATTTACTCGATCCTAATTACATAATTTCTTTATAAAAAATCTGTTTAGTTTTAAAATGAGAACTAAAGTAATATTTTTAGAATCATAAATCAAACTTTGGGTGTCTTTTCAAAAGTTAATATATTTTTTATAAAAATTCTATCTAATTAGGATCGAGTAAGTAATATTTACACCTCTACATTCTTTTTCTGTAGAAATAAACTTTGATATCACTGAAAACAATATTTACACGTTTTTAGACGTTCGAGATCGCGAAACCTTTTACTAGCTTCTTAAACTGTCATTTTTATATGGAAATAACCGTTACCGAAGATTATAGGAATCGGCGTAGTGTTTTAACTTGACATTCGTCAGCGAAATATTGTAATAAACTTAATTATCTAACAACATTTGTCTATTCTAAGAATAAAGGATAGTTAAGTTAAGTTGTACCAGCCTTAACATAATTAGTAAATAGCTATAAAATGACCAAACGGCGTTTTAAATAGCCAAAACGAGTTAATAAAAATATAATTGATTATTATTAGATACTTTTATGTTTTGCTTAATTTATGGGGCTTAAGCTTATTTATATATGGCTAGTTTTTTCATCTAAAACTTATATAACTTTTAGTAAATGTTCAAAACATTCTATTTTTATTATTATTATTGTATGCTTATGTTTTTCTTAAAATTTATTATAATTTCTATACAAATAATGTTTAAAATTGATGTTTCTACTTTTTTGTTAAATTTTAATGAGTTCTTATTTCTTTCTTTAATTCTATTTGCTATTCTTTAGCTGTAAGGAGCTAAAAGTATTATTTATGTTTAGCATACCAGATATTAAAATTATTTAGGGTGGCTTGCATGCATTTTACATCAGTCAACAATTTGTATGGTTTTCAACTTTGAATTTTAGTGAATGCATTTAAGTTGTAAATTCATTATCATAAAAGCTTGTGAAGCGAGCCTTAAATAATTAAAATCTTAATAGCTATTCTGATAAGTCTTTTACACATCTTTAGAAATCTTATGCTTTTTCAAAAACGTGAACGAACAATTAAAATTAATAAATTTTTGTTACTGGTTATTATTTTAATTAAAGGCGTATCATTCATGGCTCTTATTTACACATTTTCCAACAATTTTTAAACAACTTTTCTTGGCCAAACTAGCTCCCTAGTTTTTCGTTCACTGCTGCTATACAGTTGTACTACTATTATACAGCTGTTGTACTGGTATAATACAGTTATACTGCTATTATACAGTTATACTGCTGTTAAACAGTTATACTGCTATTATACAGTTATACTGCAATTATACAGTTAAACGGCTATTATACAGTTATACTGCATTTATACAGTTATACTGCTATTATACAGTTATACTGCTTTTATACAGTTATACTGCTATTATACAGTTATACTGCTGTTAAACAGTTATACTGCTATTATACAGTTATACTGCAATTATACAGTTATACTGCAATTATACAGTTAAACGGCTATTATACAGTTATACTGCATTTATACAGTTATACTGCTATTATACAGTTATACTGCTTTTATACAGTTATACTGCTATTATACAGTTATACTGCTATTGTAAAGTATTACAACTATTATACAGTTATACTGCTATTTAACAGTTATACTGCTATTATACAGTTATACTGCTATTATACAGTTGTACTGCTAATATACTTGTTGTTGACGTCATAAAGCTAGTAGTTTGTAGTTGTATTGCTATATGTCAGGTCTCGGAATAACTCTTCTTCGAGTAACTACAGCGCCTCTCCTGGAGGAAATAATCTCACCAAACGATGGAACTCCACTGGAGACTTCGGAGCCCAGGGTCTGATTAGCAGCACCAGGTTTGTGTTTGTTTTTATTAACTCTTAAACAGAAAATAATACCTTGTAAAAATAACTGGCTTTTAAAATATTAATGCACGTTGTTATTATAATTACAGAAATCATTTAGTTAATTTAATACCAATAAAATACGACAAAGTTAATTAATGAATCCTGGCGACAGAGTATAAAAATTCGGCAGCCTGTACCACAGAGAAGTGCAGGAGATATTTAACTATTTCAAGCGACAAGAAAATGCATTTTGCTTTTGCATCAAGAAATATAAGAATTTTGTAATAATAATAATATTTTTATAAGGGGTTAATATAAAGTCCTAACCATTCAGGAGTCATAAAGGAATCCCTGTTCCAGTTATTTTGACAAGGTTATTGCCTCTTGATTATTTTTTATAGCAAGACTAAATAATTAAACGTACGTTTACTAAATATCATTTTTATCGTTTACAAAATCTATATGTCTAGTCTGGAAGTCGGACCCCGTTACTTAATTACGCTTTTTTGATCAAAAATGTATTATTTATTTACTCATTTTCGAACGTAGCAACCTCGCTAGGACCTGTAGCTTTACCACAAGTTTTTGCAAACACTTTGTACTATAGTTGCTAGTAATTATAGATCAACCAATAAGAGAGGTTTTCTTGAAAAAAAAAAAAGCTATCCTATTGGTTGATCCCTATCTATAGTTACTAGCGACTATAGTAGAAACTGTGCAAAAACTTGTGGTAAAGCTACTGGTACGTTTAAGAAATAGCGGCACAAAAGTTGATAGTTCAAACTAAAAATTGCTATAGTAAAAAGTAAACTATAAAAGTCATTATACCTAATTTATAAAGTAATTAAATAAACTCATAAAAATACGTTCGCAACATTGAAAATATGCCTGCAGCGCCCTCTACCTGCTATAAAGTTTTGTGCCGGTATTTCGCTTAGTTTATTATCTTTTCTTAGCATGGATGTTTCTTTGCTTACATATTTTATATTTTAGGATTTTGTGCTTTATTAGATTTTTCTAATTAGTTGTGTTTCTGTCTGTAGATTTACAACTGCAAAATCGTTGCTAAATTTATATCAAAAACCTTCTCAGAATGGGCCAATTTTAAAACATGGGTAAGTTACGAGTGATTTTTTTGGTGGAGGATTTATAGTTGGTTTTGGGGTGTTACTAAAAAAAAAATTAACAGGTGAACTTCGTTACTAACATTGTTTTTTTATTTATTTTATTTAACCCAGTTTTTAGTTATAAATTATTTTATATAGGTTTTTATTTTAAAGGAGCACCGCATGCGACTTTAACAAAGTGCCTACCTGATGATACAAAGTTCATGAATGGGGTCGATCAATACATTGTTGAACAATATTGATCGCTCCCACTATGCCGACTAAATAATACAGTTATGAAATCGTTGGCGACATAGACATTGGACATAATATTTGCATTATGATAATAATATTATTAGGTAATAATATTATTACTAATAATTTACGTATTTCTATGTAGGTAAGTATTTGTACAGCTGTACCGATTATTTTTTTCGGAGAAAAACGATAAACTGAACTGTGTTGATTCTCACAAATATGTTATCCCTTATCATCTATAGTCTGCGCTGACCAAACACATATTTTTTCAAATTCCTCTTAATTTTTTATATATTTATTTTCAGTTACAAAATTTTTATTTGTTAATTTTTCATTATTATGGAGACGTATTTTTAATTCGTAAATTTTAGAAACTTAAAATTTGGCAAACCTAAACATTTTGTATTCATATAAATATGACGATTCACTTTTCAATTTAAACCTTGCCTACATCGTAGGAGAATTTTCTGGAATCCATGGGTGTATTGCATGGCATCGGCTGAAATTTATACGGCATAATAATAAAAATATGAAGATATTTTACACATATTGCCTTTGTCATAAACTAAGCACTAGGCTGTACTGTATGTGTAACAGAAACCACGATATAATACACATTATATTTTATAAACACTCAGACCATGACAAAGTGTACAGTAAAATGTACTAATATTTTTTTCCATGGGTGGGATTCGAACCCACGACCTCCAGATACAACGCCAAAAGCGCAACCAACCCTAGTCTAGGGAGGCGGTCATAATGGGAGCTATCAATGCTATGTCGACCCTATTCATGAGTTTTGTAGGTATGCTTACCATTAGTTAGATACAAAGTGATATGCCTTGCTCCAATAAAAATGCAATATCTTGACCGCCTCCGTAGACTAGTGGTTGCGCCTTTGGCGTTGTATCCGGAGGTCGTGGGTTCGATTCCCACCCATGGCAAAAATATATTAGTACGTTTTTCTATACAGTTCGTCACGGTCTGGGTATTTATAAAATATATTATGTATTATATCGTTGTTTCTGGTACACATAGTACAAGCCTAGAGCTTAGTTTGTAACCAGAGCAATATGTGTAAATTTTCCTACATATTCTTATTATCTTCCTCTAGCTCAAACAAAAGTTGATATTCCGCAAGAGTCCTAACAGATAAATGATCTCTCGCTTTGGCCTTGCCAGTCCATTGTCGGCTATTAGCTAATTCTGAAAATCGCCTTTGTCCAGTAACCACGCAATCCTACGCTTCTACAGTAATCACTGACATCATACAGACATGGCTTTACAAAACCAACTATAATAAATTTACATAGGTTTTATTTTTTTCCGTGTTTATGTAAATTGAACATTTATATTGAGGCAGTTACTGTTGATTGGACGATAAAGAAGCGAGGATAATATAAACTCTTAATGCAAATTCGTCGTTGTCGCCGCCCATTTCAAAACTACATCATTTAGCCGGCATAGTGGGAACGATCCATGCTGTTAAACAACAATACATTAATCGACCCCATTCATGGACTTGGTTTGCTTAACTTTTTTTTCTGCAGCACGGCATTTGACTTTGTATATATCTGATGTTAAGTAGACCCAGAAAGGAGACTACCACCTCGACAAGAAATCGATGCAATAGTTTCCTGAAAATCTGTGAACCCACAGACTTGAAACATGACTAGGTCACTCGACGGCTTTTGCTTCTGCATTGGCGGAGGTGAGACCGGTCAGTAGACCAAGTGAAGTTATAGACACCTACCTTCAACCTCCAGATACAAAATCACGTGCTCCTATAAAAAAAAACATTTCTGTTCATATTGTTAAATGAATACCTAATATTCTTCTTCTTCTTCGTAAATTTAAGAGCTAGGCTCTTGTCGGTGGAGCAATCGCCACTCCTGCCTATTCTCGGCCAACTTCTTCACCTCCCTATACGAAGTGACACTTAATTTATCTTTTACTTGATCTATGTATCTTCTTCTCAATCTTCCTCTTCCCCTTTTTCCTACAATCTTTCCTTCTTTTTAGATAAGCGTCATTTCGTATTAAGTGCCCAAACGTCTTGCCCCTCCTGTTTTCTATTACTTCCAATATTGATCGTTTCTCGTTTACTATTGTCAACACTTCTTTATTCGTCTTCATCTCTGTCCAGCTGATTCTCTCCATTCTTCTCCATTATATATTAATATTCAAATGTTATTATTATTTGGTCAGCGACAATCATTCATTTCGTCCGAATTCTCTAAAATTAGGTACTGTTTTAAAGATCTAACAGTGGATAATCCAACAGTGGAGTATTTACTTACCAGTGCACGATAATTTCCTTGTAGTTAGATTTTTTAGTATCCCTGCGCTATTCCAAGAGTAGCATGGGAAATCTAGTTTTCTCAGTTATATTTTTTTAATGGAGCATATCATGCGACTTTACATCCATCTTATAATAAGTGGCAATGTAAAGACCAAGAATGTTCTCTACCAAAAAATGGCACCAAAATACATCAGCTTGAGGAACTTATTCACTGTTAGCTTATACATGGCGACTTTGAAAGGTTGACTTTGGACTAATATTAGGTTCTACTGATCAAATCGAACAACTTTACTCATAAAACCATGAGTCGCAAATGAAAAAAACAATTTGGCTTCTCCGTACAAACTAGTAATATTAAAATGACCATTTTGTATGGGGAAGCCAAATTTTTTCTTTCTTTCGATACATGGCTCCATGGGAAAAGTTGTTGGATTTTGTCAGTAGATCCTCATATTAGCTCAAATTACAACCTTTCAAATTCCTGCATATAAACGACCCTGTATCAAGTTTAAAGGAAAAATGTAAAAAATAATTTTTTTCCCGTATCAACATTCTGAAAATTCTTTACACCAGCAGTTGGACTTGCAGTCTTTAACCAAACAAATCTAATTTTAATAACTCACTCAGTGTTTTGTTTATGTTCTACGTTTTAGCAATTACCTAATTATTATCAACGGAACAAAAAAGTTGGATGCGTTCATCTTCACAAATGACATAATGTTTGAGACAAGACATCTTCAGCACGTAACGACCTTGGCCTTGAGGCTGGTATCATTATAGTGTGCGCATCGAAGTAGAAATGTATATAAACCTAATAAAGCTTATAAATTGTAGCATGGACTCGGAAGATAAATTATTTATTATTATCTGACCATGCAGCATCTCTGTCATTTGTGCACAAATATACTCCAGCCTTGTTCCTATGCCATTTTGTTTACGTGAGTAACAGAGACAACTAATTATGTTTCGACGCACCAAATTCTTCTCGTCTGTAGAAGGTACTGTGATAAAAAAACTTAAGGTAGGTATCATTAATTACTGGTTAGTGTCATCTGTTGTGTTAATTAATAAACTAGAATCTTAAGTTATCAATTGTGAGGATTTACATAAATGGTTTGTCCTGAATGATGTACTTTTATGTCAGTAATAGGGTATTTGACTCCTTTTTGAAACACGTTTTATATGATTCTTCGTTACTTAAAAATTACACTAAATTGATATTTCCGGGATGTCTACTCTATTATTAATAAAAATCAAAGTTAAAGTTTGAATTTCCACAATGGCGCTAAAAACGCTGTTTTGCAGTCTTTGTCAAGTGTGAAGTCACACGCAATTGAACAAACAAGCGCAGATTAAATTCTCCTATATATTATACTCTATTATATTTCATCCACATGATTTATAATCTGTGTATTGTTTTGTTTACTTGCGTGTGACGTCACCAGTCATCAACCAATCAAAGATGTTTTTGTTAAATCTACAAAAGATATACATAATTTAGTTTAAAATAAAGTGAAATATGTTTTGTTACGCCATTGTCTGATAGGATGACCACAATTTATAATATATTTTTAATGTAGTCAAATAGCCTATTGCGGCTAAAGTATTCTAGATATAGAACAATATGTAATGCAATATGCATATTTTGTTCTTGATATCATTTGCTTAGGTGTTGAGATGGCCATGCGTTTACGCCATTGTCTGATAGGATGACCACAATTTATAGTATATTTTTAATGTAGTCAAATAGCCTATTGCGGCTAAAGTATTCTAGATATAGAACAACATGTAATGCAATATGCATCTTTTGTTCTTGATATCATTTGCTTAGGTATTGGGATTACAATTTCCGGATACATCTTTTCGGAATACAAAGTTAGTTATTTATTTTTTATTTCAACAAAAACAAAATGGCGGACAATCTTTATTAAGTATGTACCTACTATTGATTGTACGTATTTGTTTGCCAAACTAAGTATCAGTTGCCATACCACGGTACATAATAATATATTGTAAATATCACTATCGTTCCAGTTCCTCAATTAAAAATTTAAGATTTACTACAACACTTACATTATTTTGTTATGCTTGAATGGATTTATTTTATATTAAATTAAAATTTTTAAAAAACCCATCAAACATGCCAGTTTCAATAACAGTGATTAAATTATTCTTTAAATTAAAATTATGTGCCAAAATTAAATATTTTTTCGTAAAAATCAGTTAGTTTAGGAATACCTTTGGTGGGGTAAAAAAATATCAGTGATATGTATAAATTTGAGGCTTATTAACTGTTATTTATCATTTTATAACCGCTTAGAGACTAGGGGTTACTAAATAATAAATTAGCCATTTAGTATCGATAGCCGAGGTTAAATAAAATCAATAATAAAACTTTTAATTTATTTGAGCTGACCTTTAAATGATAATATAAGATAATTTTCTAAACAGAAAGCACGTCACTGCATAATCTAGTACCTAAATAAATAATAAACAGACCAATGTATGCCGTGTTTTATAAAAATATCGCGTTTGCCTTAGTCACACCGTCGCGTCACCGCTTAATGCTTAAATTACCTTGCCGGCATCAGTCTCGGTACGAATCCGTAACGCAGCGGCTGTAAACCGGCCACCGCAGGCCATTCGCGACATTCCGTGACCGTGAACTTAATTCTCAAGCCATTTTTGGATTAAAAAGAAAAAATAACTAGTTCTGTTATTGCAGAATCGCTGCCTAATATGGATGAGAGGTAGAGTTTATTATAAATGGTTTTAAGTCTGTTGAGTAGTTTTTTTTTTTGCTTAAATAATTTCATTTGTTACAAAGATCCGGAAATGTTGTCCTATTTCAATCACAAATTGACAACATACTACCTAGTTATTTACTTTTAGAAATTATTAAACTGATTTGGAAGAATTTTTAAGAAATTTTCATCTATCATAATTATCTCTGGGCTAGGCTTTATTATTTTTCTTCTTGCTACATTATCAATGAATTATTTTATTTCTAGATTAATACAAAACTAAAACTACCTACTATTTAACTGCGACTCAGACTAAGTTTATTCACTACAGTTTAGAGGCCAGTTTTACCAATCATCGGTTTAACTAGAAGATTAACCATGTCTTTTACCCCAATGTAAGTGCTTGGTTGTGGTATTCATGTTCTGTTTTGGTATACTCTATTATTACTATGGTGTGATTTTATCTAATCTGCTTTTGTTATCTACCTACCATTGCATTTTCAGCTTTAATTATAATATTTGTGTGCAAAATGATAATTTATACTATTGGAATTTTCATTAACTGTTATGCTACTAACAAACCCTAACATTATGTCGCTCATTGTAAAAATATGACGTTATAAAAGACTGAGTAAGATTTTTTATATCATTGTTTTCTGAGAATTTTGTACTTACAATGTCATGCTTGTTTATATCAACCTACTTATAAGTACCTATATTATGATTTCACGAATGTACTAACTAACATGTACAATACATAACTGGAAATAGCTGCTAAGTAAGTATAGCATGTATTTTTGTTTTTAAACTTTTACATGTTATTTTATATTATATTTATTCTACAAACACATGTAATTATATAAGCTAATTTATAATCATCTAATAGAAAGTGACAATTAACAAGAAGGTCGCGTCGAATAGTGAAAGAATTTGTGGCTCTATACCATGAGTTAGTTTTGTGTATATTATAGTCGCTAGTAACTATAGGGATCAACTAATAAAACAATTTATTTAAAAAATAAAGAGATCCTATTGGTTAATCTCTATCTATAGTAACCACTAGTGGCTATAGTAAATACAGTTAGCAAAAACTCTTAGTAGAGCTACTGATGTTCTATAGATCTTGCCGTACAGTTTAAACTGCAGGGATCCACCAATATTTTTTTGACAGTACAAATAACCCCTTCCTATTGGTGGATTCCTACAGTTTAATTAAACTGTACCGTAAGTGAATGATTCTTTAACAAAACTTTATGATAGAGCTAATAAATCTTTTTTCGCATTTTTTTTCAAGTGTACGGTCTTAACTATTTTCAAATAATTCGTGCCAGTTTTAATAGGGTTCTTAAAATTATAACAAAAATAATTGGATACCCTTATAATTTTCAGTACCCACACTTACCAATATAATGAAGAGGATGGATCAATGCGGATGTACCTTCGGGGAAGACCCATTGTCCTGTATGCCCCTACTGACCTCATGGACACCCTGGACCCCTCCAAGGTTGCTCCTCCACCACAAAACAAATTAAAACTGGAATGGGTTTATGGATATAGGTGAGTTTTGTTTCAAATCAAATTAAAATATTTATGAGTAGTCAAAAAAAAGTTTAACAATGAGGTCTCAAAGTGCGTTGGGTTAGGCAGCTTAATTAACAAATGAACGACAAATATTTATTATCACCTCGATATCAGATTTAGAACTTAAACGCAATGGTATGGAAATCTTAATATGAAAAATACTACCGCACGAACGAACGCACACTACAAAACCAACTAGTGTAAGACTAGGTGGTTTTTAAACTATAAATTTTAATTACAGTGATGGGGATCCTTGCAACAAAACTATAGGTCTTTCTTTAGAAGATACATCTGTATCTTTTAAGGTACGACCTATAGTTTTGTTGTCCCTGACCCTGATCCTATGGACACCCTGAAAGTTAATCCTCCACCACAAACCCACTTACTGAAGTAGGTTTACCTAGGTTTTATTTGAGATTTCTCTGACAATATATTAAAATGATAAATCTATTGACATAGTTACTCCCGCGCAAGATCTATAGTTTAGTTATAGTCTTCTGTGCACCCACTTACTAAGCAAAAAGCTTACCCAAAGTTTTTCTTAGAGTAACTTTTACTTTGGTCTTTTTACCAAATCAACGAAGTGAAAGATATATTAACTTCTACTAAGCTCAGGGATGCCATGTCCTCCGCCAAATTTTACAGCTTTTTCTTCTCCAGAAAACTTTTAATTTTATTTCATATAATTCTTCTCATTGTACGTGATGACCAAGACTTTAAAACATTACAGTGTTTAGGTCCCCTGTTTAAACCCCGGTGTGATCTACATTTATTTCACAACACCACTATTATAGTGGCCTCAAAGAGTACGTTAAGCTATCGGTCCTAGTTTCACTATGCCAAGTTAAAACTGTTTATAGATGGGTTTTTGAGTCTATTCCATACATCGCGAAGAGTTAGCTACTTGTTCGGTGTAAACCCCGTCCGCTTGGTACCCACCCTGGGGCCGTCTAGGCGGTTTCGGACGCCGTAAGGCTACCGTTATGATATATATTTATACTTATTTTACCTTTCATTGACCGCCAAATACTTATATGATATTATCAACGCCTTGGAAACGTGTTCCATAAAAATTCCGACGTCTGATCTTGGAAGGCAACAGTAAGTATGGCTAGTAAAAACGGCTGGTATAAACACAGGTACAAAAGCGGAAAAATAAAACAGACTTATTTTTTTGTTTTTGATATGTTACCCGCAATAAAATTTAACAACAATAAAATATATTTTATTTAGTAACGTTTTAATATGAGTATTAATTAGCTAACCCTCTTCGTGTTTGACCTTGCTAGGTCATTTAATAATCTACCCTAGATACATATCATATTAATTATGCACTAGGGAAATCCTTCATGTATTAATTATTATGGTATTATTTCAAGTAATTTTAACTAAGTACTTACCTACTTAAGTAAATTACTTATATCATTATTAGTTAAGTTAATTATACCAATTACTTTTAAAAAAATGTGTTTTTTGTCCTAATTTGTTTCCAAATTTATGGATACCACTCACGATTTATGAATAATGCCAAATAGATATTAAAAGGTAGAGTAATGACAAAACAAAAGATTTAATTAGCATCATCAAAAACTCATCATCAAATGTCAATTCCATAAACCTATTAGCATTAACGTTTTATTTTATCATTATCATTAAAATCACTACCTTTATATTATTCATTTTTATTAAGCCCTCAATTTAATGCTCGCCATTAAAATTATCGTATGAATTAATCTACAATAGCCTTGGAGAGAAGGTTTACTATAAAGGGTAGAAAGGAGATCGTTTTTACTAAAGGGCCTACAAAAAAACATTAAACGTATATGGTTGAACTATATGTAATTTTAAACTTTAAACTATATATCTTAAGCAGTGTAAATATATTTGTTTTGTCTAACCGTTGAGAAAGATGGCATCTCGTGGAATTATAGCGACTAAAAAACAAAATCGACAGAGCTCTCTATCGCTTTTGTAAATGGTATTCTTTTCCCATAATTTACAAGGCAAATTGTATGTTATTTCAAATAATTTAGAATTTCGTGTTTCAAATATAGGGGTGGCCGAGTTGGTTAGACATTGGACTTAAAAACACTAAGGTCCCTAGTTCAAGCCTCATGTGTACCAATGAGTTTTTAATTTAAAAAAATATGTACATTTGTTTAACAACGCCACTATAGTACCTCGGAGAGCACGTTATACTGTCGGTCCAAGTTTCACTATATAAACTTGTGAAACTCGTTGTTGGTTCCACTTTCAGTATACCAAACTGTTTATAGATGTGTTATTAAGTCTGTCCAAACATCACGACGAGCTAGCCTCTTGTTCGGTGTAGACTCATACTACGACGAGTTGGGATTAAAAACCTCGTACCCTGAGACCCAATATCATTTATTTTTTAATATTTAGAATTTCGGTTACTATGGTTGATTACTATCAACTATGATTCCTTATAGTAATCGGGACATATTATTTAAGGCATATTCCATCAACATAGGTTAAAAAAATGTTTCCTATAAATGAGGAAAATTACGTACTAATTAGTATTACGGGTACACAATATTTGTATTTCACAATATACTGTGTGATTTTTTTCATTGTTTTTTTTTTCCTTTTAGTGTTACCCATACATGCATAATTTAAGAATAAAGAAACTTAGTCCTATTAGTTTTGTTAGCTCGGGATTTTTGTTTAAATCGGGTTAACTAAATACATTGAATTTTCAAAAATTTCAAAAAAAAAAAGGTATAACCTATTTCATGCATATAACATCCCAGCTATGGGCACATTAATATCGATACTATTTTATTGGAGCACGGCATGTGACGTTGTATGTACCTGGTGGTGAGCATATCTGCAAAGTCCATAAATGGGGTCGATCTATACCTAATTGTTGTTTTACAACATTGATCGTTCCACTATTCCGGCTAAATGATGCGATTACGAAATGGGCGGCGACAGAGACGAATAGCGTCGATATTTTAATATCTTCGTTGCCTTATCGTCAATTCAACTACCGGTTTCGTAGTCGCACGCTGAAAGAAGACTACCACCTAGACAAGAAATCGTTGCAGTTATCTCCTGAAAACCACTGTACCCACAGACTATAAACAAAAATATTACTATGTCAAAAAAGAAGCGGCCACAGCCTGTGTAAATTTTCAATTACAAAAAAAAAACATGAGCGACATTAGGTACTTACTTTATTATTTAGCGTCATTTTAAGAAGAAACCATAGTAATACTAGTTCTTAATAGTAGGTGCCTACCCTACTCGATTATACTCAATTCAGATAAAAATTGTCTTTAATTGTCCGTACTACATAGTGGATCTTATACACAATCGTACGGCACCTACAAACCTACATGCAAGCAATTATATAAATTGCTATTTACAAGGATACGATAAAGCCATTTAAAAAATCTCAATGTTGTACTTTACATTTTTTTTTTTTTTTTTGAAAAATGCACATTAAGGAAGGAATGAGATTCAGGTGTCTGCCGGTCAGTGGGTGTGCATGTTTTAAACATTTTGTTAAGTTTAAAGGTAGCAAATGAGAGTCTTTCCTAACTGATTTATTAAAGCTTCTATTTTTTTTTTATATAATAAGTTAAGAAATATAAGATTTGAAAAGAAAAAAGAAAGATTTTAAAGTCCATTTTTTGTATCTTAGTCGTTAAATTGCGCTAATTATATTATTCTTCTATGAAAATAAAAATGTAAAAATTCTGCAAATTGAATCGAATTTTTATTATTTAGCGAAAATTTTAAGGTTTAAAAAAATGTACGGTAAACTCCGCGGGCAAAATAACCCAAATTTTTCGTATACCTACTAATCGAGCTTAACCCGAAGGAACAAGCTGATATCAATGTTTTAAACTCTAGTGTTCGGATTAATAGTCGTAACTTAGCCTGAGCCATTGCTTGGAACTGTCAAAATTTAGTTTTTTCATATGCAATTTGACATTCCAAAGCATCGGCTAAGCATTAGCAATTGCTTAGCAACGACTATTAATCCGACCACTAATTTCAACAAATAGTAAACTGAATCCAAAAGATCTATCTATATATTAATGGTAATACATAATTACTTGTCAGACAATTTTAAAGATTTTCTAATACCTATACCAAAATAAATTTCAACATCGACTTTTGTTATTGTAATAAACAATGAGGTACAAAAACATGTCGGAATCAAACCCGCAATTATCAAGGTCACTGCAACTCTGCCCGCTTCACACTTGACCAACCAACTGCGACTCTTGATCACATCCGACGAATCATTGCCGGTTTGTACCGCACAACTTTATGAATGGTTTTGTACCAAATAATGGGTATTATCAAATTTTAGAAAAAAAACAATTAACCTTATTTCTTTCTTAAGAAAGAACTTGTCACCAAAAAATTCAAACATAGATATTTATTTAAATTAAAAATTATATTGCCGTCTGACAAAAACTCGAAAATAACTCAAACGAATTGATTGTCTTTTTTGTTTTGTTTCGCCTATTCTGGGGTGGTTTAGAAAAAAATCCGCGGTATTCCAAATGACAAGAGGCTTTCTAACTTATAACAGAAGAACATATGAATTGGTTATATTTGAGTAAATTTACTTCTAATTTTCTCATCTAATATCATTATTTTTTAATTATAAATAATAATATTGTATACAAATATCTCGGGATAACTCGTTTAAGACTTCACGCTTTTTTTCTTCTTCAGAATATTCTCTGGTATAGGCACCTAATAGATCTAGTTATAATGTATAATTTATAAGACTGCTTCGTAGCTAGATTAATTATTAAACGTTTGCCATAAGACACAAAATTAAAAATATCTTCTTACAAAATTCTATGAATGTATAAATATATACATAACTTAAATACTGAACACTAAAACTCAAAGGCAACATGGTATTTTCTAATTAGTTCCAAATTTCTTATTTTCAGAGGAAAAGACTGCCGAAGCAATCTATACCTTCTCCCAACGGGAGAGATCGTATATTTCGTCGCCGGTGTAGTGGTCCTCTTCAACGTGGAAGAGCAATGTCAGCGCCACTATACCGGGCACACGGATGACGTCAAGTGTCTGACGGTCCATCCCAACAAACTGATCATAGCCTCCGGACAATGCGCTGGACATGACCGTATTGATGCCAGGGTAAGTTTTGTCCACACGCTATTATGACTGGCACATAGTTCAGCTTCGCGATTACACGCGTGGATCATGATCGCTTATTATATAGTAAATACGCATTGGTCTACAGACTATAATAGTCTGACGATATTAAAGAAAAAGAAAAAAAAATACACCAAACAACGTTAATATAAGTACTCTTGTTAGATTAGTACCATACTAGTTCAGTCCCAAAAGTACCCAGAAATTCTAATTTTAAAATCCCGTGCTAGAGATATTAAAAAAAAATCTTTTTGCGTGAGGTTGGTACAACTGTCATTGATTGGCGGTAAAAAAATAACCTAACCTCTGTCGAGTATTTTGTGACTAATTATCTTTTGTAACAAACAACTTTTGTGGTTGCGTCGTTTTTTACTATGGCTGATTTTATTGAGCAACGATCTTGTATTAAATTCTGTGTTGCAAATGAAATTCCTTGTGCCAAAACGCTTAAAATTTTACAAAAGGCGTTCACAATAGTACATTGTTCACCGAGGGGAGAAAGTCACCGATTACTAACGAGGGCGAAGTTTGAGAAGAATTGAAGAAAAAAAATTTAAAAAAAACTAGCACGTTAACAATGAATTTTCATATACTTTTTCCTCCCGCTTAAGCACGTTAACAATGGATTTTCATACACTTTTTCCTCCCGCATATTTGTACGACTACAAAGACGTACTTTCTGACCTATTCTTACGCAAGTAAGAACCTACTTTCCGAGCAGGTGTAGTATAAATAAATGTATGTCCACAACTTAGGCATACTAGTGTTATAAATCATTCAAAGAGGGACGTACAATGGTAGAAGATTTACCACGGGCTGGAAGGCCATCCACTGGCGATGATCATGTCAATAAAGTGAAGCAAATTGTAATGCTAAATCGTCATGTGAGTGTGAGAGAGATAGCCAGAGACATCGGCGTACCAAAAACTACATAACACCGCATATTGACTTTTTGCAAATGGTTCGTGTCTCTGCTCGACTCGTGCCAAAAGATCTGAATTTCATGCAAAAACAGTGCAGAATGGACGTTGCTAATGAGATGCTTTCTGAAGTACGAAACGTTTCCACGTTTATGAAACGCATCATAACCGGTGATGGGACATGGAAACAGAGCAACAAGCATCCGAATGGGTCGTTTCAGGTAAGCCGAAATCAAAAAGACCGCGTCGAAAGAAAATTCGACGAAGGCGCTGAAAGCCATCCCAATTTCGGCGTATGAAAAATGTTTCGAAGACTGGTGTAAACGTATTGCCTCTAATGGAAGTTACTTTTAAGGGACAAAATAAATTTGTATGATTAAACTTACCCCATGTGTTTTATTTACAATTTCCGGGTACTTTTGGGACACAGTAGTATCTCAAAGGTTAGCTAGTAGAAAATGCCTAAGGCATTAAGCTCGCCTATGTACAATTTTGTGCAATAAAAACAATTAAATAAATACTACCTCACTTAAGAACCTATTATTAAATATATCTTATAACTATATGAACAAATTGAAAAACTCGCAACACGCGCGTGATGACAAAAAGGTAATCGGCTTAGTACATGCTGCAACAGGTTGTGCTGTAGCGCTGATCTTCAGCCGATGGCTATTATGTAAGAGTACGGTAGAAGGCATACATCTAGAACAAAATAAATGGTTTCCACATAACCCTGGGCATCTGCGGATTTATCAGTGATGCCAAGGAATTGCAGCCTTGCTGTCAGATTGATTGGTCTACTGTGAAAACTTATATCTTATATAGCATGAAATGCCCAAACGCACCACTAATGTGGATCCGGCACAAACAGGTTTAGGGAAATCCCCCTTTTGCTTTTTTCCCCAAGAGCAAGATGTGGAGTAGATGTTGTGAATCTAGTAGGTTTGATTGTGTTATTAAAATTCCAGCCACACGTCCGTGTATGGAACTCGGTATCACTGGCCACTCTAGCAGTAATAGGAGTGGGTCAGTTCGAACGAGGAGTAGCCGCAGTATCCTTCTCCAGAGCTGATGGTGGAAATCTTCTGGCCTGTCTGGACGATGGTGGAGACCATACCATCTCGGTTTGGGAGTGGCAGAAAGGAGATAAAGGACATTGTATTGCTGAAACTAAGGTATTTTACATTAGATTTTTTATTATTATTAAAAGTACAACCATAAACATTGTCGTGAAAGATTTTTTTCGAGTCACAATTATTATCATATTATACCCAAACCATGTGATAATAATTGTAACCGAAAAACTACCCGCGTTGTGGATCAGCTGTTTTTTTTATAATGGCACGACATGTGACTGCATAACTCTGATGGTTAGAATTTTACAGTATATGAAAATGGACAGCATTAAATTCATCAGTCGCCACCAACACTAGAATCAATAGATACGTGGCTGGTGGAGTCTACTATGTTGTTTTTTTAATGCTTATAATTAAAGAAAGCCTAATTTCTGACATATTTAATATACACTTATTTATAATGTTATAACTACTGTTGAGTTATCGATTAAGAACCTTTGAATTCCCCACTCAAGGTTTACTATCTTCTACTATACAGGGTGACTTTGAAAGGTTGTACTTTGGGCTAATATGAGGCTCCACTGATCAAAAAGAACAACTTTTCCCATAAAACCATGTGCAAATGAAAAGCTTCTCTACATAAAATTGTTATTTTAACATTGCTAGTTTGTATAGGGAGGCCAATTTTTTTTTCATTTGCGACACATGGTCTAATGGGAAAAGTAATTAAATTTCATCGGTAGAGCTTTAGGCCAAAGTACAACCTTCCAAAATAACCATGTATACATATGCTGACAAATTAGTAACGCCTTGAAATTTTGAGCTAAAATTTTGTTTATAGTTATGATATTATATGTAGGTGATGCTTTTATTATTTCAAATAATAATAAGTACATTTATTTTACAGTGTTCAGTAGATACAGTGGTAGCAGCAGAATTCCACCCGCTAGAACGTAACCAAATAGTGACGTGTGGCAAGAACCACATCGCGTTTTGGACTCTGGACCACACTAACATGCTCTACAAGAAGATGGGCATATTCGACTCTAGGGACAAACCCAAATATGTCACGTGTCTAGCCTATAACCATAACGGTATGTCTACTTTTTTTGTTTTGTTTTATTTGTGTAAAATGAACCCATGATCTCGGGGCACAACGCCAATAACGCAACCACTAAACCACGAAGACGGTCATTATCTAAACAATTATTTAAAGTAAATACAACTACGAAATCCGTTGTCTATTGTCATTATAAGAAGTAGTTGTCTCTGGTATTCTCACAAACGTCATCGCGGGATAATAAATACACTTATATTAAATAATATTCAAATAACAAGATCTACATTAATATAATAATAATACAATACGTGAACTTTTAGGAGATGTAATATCTGGTGACTCAAGCGGCAACCTAACGATCTGGGGTCGCGGCACTAACACCATAATCCGACAGTTCCGCGGCGCACACTCCGGGCCTGTGTTCTCTGTTTGCGCGCTCAAAGATGGCGGCTGCGTCAGCGCGGGCGGCAAAGATGGCCGACTTGTTATGTATGATGAAGATCTTAATGCAACTGGCTTGGAATCTGTGGTAAGTGTTAAACATGTCATTATCAGATTTTTTGTTGGATGAGCTCTATACTCGCGATGGGACCCTTCAAATTTATCTTTGTAAGGTAAATTTTTATGTAAAACTATTTTTTAATGATGTTGTGTATTGTATGGATTAAATGGCTTATAAATAAATAAAAACTCATGGTAGACCTTCAGGTAGATAAAGTCATACATATGTCGTACTCCGATAATACCTATAGGTGACTTTGAAAATTGTACTTTGTAACCATGTTATAATTATTTGCGACACATGATTCCGTGGGAAAAGTTGTCCTTTCAAAGTCACCATGTATATATAAAGGTAACACAACTGGACCAGTAGTTTATAATATTGCCATGAAATTCTAGTGTTGTTTTCTGAAATAGTTGTATAACACAGATCGAAGGTCACTACGGGGGCGTACGAGTGGTGGCGGAAGGTCGCGGCAGTCAGCTCTACATAGGCACCACCAAGAACTGCATCCTGCACGGAGATCTGCAGCTGGGGTTCTCTCCCGCCGTGCTGGGTGAGTCGACATTTTTTCATTTTCCATCGTTTTTCTGTAATAAAGTAGTTTCGCAGTTCTTCAAATCAAGTGTCTCAAAGTGTTAATTATTTTAAATTCTGTCTTATTTCTTGTGTTTAAATTTATTATTTAATTTTCTGTATAAGTTTTTATTTATTTTTTACTTATCATTAATTTTATGTGTAACTTAATTATTAAAAAAAATATTTGATATATGGACCCGCGAGACAGAGGGATACCCTTGATTGGGTCTTCCCCTATATGTTGTATATTAAATGAATTACTTTTGATATGTTGTATATTATATATATATATATATCATCACGGGTGCCTTACGGCGCCCGAGACCGCCTAGACGGCCCCAGGGTACCCAGCGGAGGGGTTTTAATCCCACCTCGTTGTAGCCGATGGTATGAGTCTACACCGAACAAGTGGCTAGCTCGTTGCGATGTTTTGGATAGACTCAATAACCCATCTATAAACAGTTTCACAAGTTGGTATAGTGAAACCGGGACCGACAGCTTAACGTGCTCTCCGAGGCACTATAGTGGTGTTGTCAAACAAATGTACATAAATTTTTTAATTAAAAACTCATTGGTACACACCGGGATTCGAACCAGGGACCTAAGCGTTTTTAAGTCCAAGGTCTAACCAACTAGGCCACCACGTATATTATATATATACGTGGCCACGTATGTTGTATATTAAATTAATTGATTTGAATTTAAGCACTTTAAGCTGCCGGTTCCACTACACCAACTTGTAGAACTGTTTATCGATTGTTATTTATCCAACCAGCATGACGCGCTGACCACTTGTTGGTGTAGATTTATAATATCATCGGTTACGACGAGATGGGAATAAACCCCCCACAGCTAGGTATCCTAAGACCGTCTAGGCATTAACGCGGGCGCTTTAAGGCATCCGTGATCGTACTTTATATATTTTGAGAACAATAAAATAGGGAAAAATACATTAATATTTAAGGAAAATTAACTGAAGCATTGTTTAATGTCAAATTTTATTCGAAACCCTATTTTTCTAAGACTGTATTTCAAAATAAGATTTTGATTTGTCAGGTCACGTTGATGAGGTTTGGGGGTTGGCCACCCATCCCACTCTATCCCAGTTCGTGACAGCAGGCTGGGACAAGCTGCTACAGCTGTGGGACGGACTCAGCCACTCCACAGTCTGGAGTAAGGATATTGATGTAAGTAAACATGATGATGCAAAGTAACATAAGTTTGTAACATAAACATATAAGTTAAAACTAAAGTTTATTAATCATCCAAAAAAAATCTGGGGAAAAACTGTATATTATATAAGATTAGTATATTATATAAAAAATGTTATTATATTTTCTAATACAAGGCCATCTATTTACAGCATAATATTATACATCAAATTAAGCGTTTTATTTTATTATACTATTTTATAAATGGATTATAATTTATAAATGCTTAGTTTTATTGTTGTAAAAATTGATTTACCTTGTCTTAATTTTTAGTTATTCATTATTATGCCCGCTATACATGTACTAGTATTAAAGTAATGCGTTCTAAATGTTAGGAACGAAAGGAATCACTATTTTATAAAACGGGGACAAATTAGCATTTTCTTTTGATATAACTGTACGTGTATAGTGGACTTAACATCTAGTAACGCTGTATTCTCGCATGTTTCCACGTAATTTAATGCTTATTTAATTATGTGGTAATGTGTGAAAATTTATGTCATGCGAATGCAAGAATTAGACTCTTAAAGTGATTTTTTAGGATGCTAAAATGTTTAAGTTCTCTCATTCGCATTTTCACTCGCATTTTCATGCAAATTTAAGAATAGAGAATTTAGTCAGAATATTGAGTTTTTTTTTACAGGAGAGAGCCCAAAGTTGTGCGTGGTCCCAGGACGGCAACATGATAGTGGTGGGATGTCTGACCGGGAAGTGGATGGTTTACGACCCCCAGTCCAGGGAACTTCTGGCGCAGCACCAAGACGGGTAACATGCCTTCTAACCACCTAGTCTTATACTACTTGTTTATGTGGAGTGTGTCCAAATAATTCACTTCGCGTTTAATTTTGATACCAACAAGAGATTTACTTTGTTTGTGTATGTGTGGAAGGGAGGATGATTTAACCAAGCGTACACTTCATAAAAACTTACTGAGGCCTTGAAAAACACTTTAGTTATAAAACCATTTTTAACTAAAGTGTTCTTACAGGACTCAATAAGTTTTTTTTATAAATAAGGCCGTAACACTTTTTTATGTTTTCCATAACTGCCTGTAAAGGTTTATATGGAAGTATGTATGTAGTATATACATATTAATGTCCGCTATTAGCGACTACTTAACTTTGATTGGAGGTGAGAGAGCTAATAACGAAATTCATTATTTTGACAATCTAACGCACACGTTATAAGAAACAGAATGTGGCCGCTGGTCGAGAAAAGATTGTCAAAATTAGTATTTGAGTTATTGGTATCGATAAATATAATATGTATTAATATTGTTATTGCTGGTACACATAGGAATGTAACCCCTTGTTTCGAACGCAACATCCTATGGTACTGGCTGGAAAAATATATCTCTTCACGGGTGCCTTACGGCGCCCGAGACCGCCTAGACGGCCCCAGGGTACCCAGCGGAGAGGTATTAATCCCACCTCGTCGTAGCCGATGGTATGAGTCTACACCGAACAAGTGGCTAGCTCGTCGCGATGTTTTGGATAGACTCAATAACCCATCTGTAAACAGTTTCACAAGTTGGTATAGTGAAACCGGGACCGACAGCTTAACGTGCTCTCCGAGGCACTACAGTGGTGTTGTCAAACAAATGTACATATTTTTTTTAATTAAAAACTCATTGGTACACACCGGGATTCGAACCAGGGACCTTAGTGTTTTTAAGTCCAAGGTCTAACCAACTCGGCCACCACGTATATTGGCTGGAGAAAGCTGACCATAATCTTCATAAATACTTTTCCTTATTTAAATTATTTGAAGGTTCACGGACATATAAACAGAGTCAGAAAGAGAAAAGAGTTTGGCATCGCTCGAGATAGTTACATATTAATTTGTTTTAAATAATATATTATAATTTATTTGGGATGATAAACCCAATAAAATAATGTCTTTTAGTTATTTCCCAAAAGTTAAACAGCTAAGAGAGCTGTTACAGTACCTACAAACCTAGAGCTTAGTTTGTAAAGGCAATATGTGTAAAACCTACAATATGCTTAATTGTTTGCTACATATGATTACTATACGTTCCTCAGTTCGGAGCCCATCCAAACGATCCAGTTCTCCCCGGACAACAAGCTGCTGGCTCTGGGCTCCCGGGACAACTATATCTACGTGTACCAGGTCGATGAAGCCTCCAACAGATTCTCTAGGATAGGGAAGTGCTCTGTAAGTATTCTGTTTTAGACCGGGTTACTGAAAGCCTGAAAAAACAGTAAAATAATTTAAAAAAACTACTTAAGTGCACAGACAAAAGGATTCGAGGGCTCGAACATCAAAAATCATCTGAATGTTGTTTTCAGTGATAATAAAGTATTTTTTGGGAAAAAAAGAACATGGGGGTGTAGATTTTATTTACTCGATCCTAATTACATAATTTCTTTATAAAAAATCTGTAAAGTTTTGAAATGACAACTAAAGTTATATTGGTAGAATCATAAATCAACTTTTTTTTTATACAAAGACTATCTAATTAGGGTTGAGTAAGTAATATTTACACCTCTACGTTCTTTTTTCATTAAAAAAATTGATATCACTGAAAACAACATTTACACATTTTTTGATGTCGAGATCGCGAATACTTTTTCTGGCTTCTTAATAGTTTTTTTAATAACAAACTTTCTGGGCATTATTTTTTATAGCTTTCATATATAATACTGACAATAGGGTATTTGAATTCTTTTTGAAACCCGTTTTGATTGATGATGATTGATGATTCTCCGTTACATAATAATCACATTGATATTTCCGGGATGACTACTCTATAATTAATAAAAATCTGATTTTGTTATAAATAAAATTGTAAAAAATATTCAATTTTATTTCGTGTAATCTACAAAAGATATACATAATTTAGTTTAAAATAAAGTGAAATATGTTTTTTACGCCATTGTCTGATAGGATGACAACAATTTATAGTATATTTTTAATGTAGCCAAATAGCCTATTGCATTTATTTATTTCAAAATGGCAGCTTTTCTATTTAGTTAGTTCCTATTTTCGCCACTTGACATATAACTTGTGTCTCTTTAATTTATAACTTTTTTAAAGAAGGGCGGCATGTGACTTTTTATATACCTGATCGTAAACAGACCTACATACAAAGTCCATGAATGGGATAGATTCATACATTATTCAATAGCTCGCTTCCACTATACCGGCTAAATGATGGGTTACGACGACAAAGACGAGTTTATATCTTCGCTAGTTTGTCAAACCAACTGCCCCTTTCGTAACCGCGCCCTAAAAGTAGACTAATGCCTTGGCAAGAAAACGATGCAGTAATCTTCTGAAACGTGATAACCCCCCAGACTAAAATCAAAATATGAGTAGATCACTTGACGGTTTCGCATATGTATGGTCGGTGGTATCGAAACCGGTCGGTAGCCTAGCGAAGTTATAGAGATCTTCCTCCCACCTAAGTAGTTATATAAGTACACATTTAAATCTTACCAATTTATTTCCAACATTTTAATTTTTAATTTTTCTTGTATTTTTATATTATATATTTTTATTTACTTATTCTAATATTTATTGAATCATAATTCCATGCATCATTTAGATTACGGAACGCAAACGTAGGAGGGTAATAACATTACGTCGTAAATAGCGCTTCTAGGGTAATGCTGCTACATTTGAACGTAGGCGCTATTTTGCTGCTAGCTTTAGCTTTCACGAAGCTTAATATTTATACAGTATTTTTTCATAAATAACCAGTTTCCATGGGATTAGTGTTTAGCTGAGTGGATAAGCGGAAGTATAGTTAGCTGAAAGGTGTTAGATACTTTAAAAAAAAATGTTTTCCCTTAAGGTTATGCGGTTTACACTATTTTTGTAACATGTACAAATCTATATATTGTTGTAACATTATTATACTGTAACGAACCGTTACAACCGTTGCACTACCCTTAGCGACAGCGGATATGATATATCGGGGTATGAGATATTTGATAACCAGATTATTTCCTAATAAAATGAAGTCGGTTAAAAAACACCTACAAATACCGATCAAATTATAAAAAAATTGCCAATTTAAATAATCTTTGTCAATACAAAGAGTTAGAAATTAAGTATTAGTAAGTTTGGTGATATTCCGGCCTTTGTGCGAATTACGCCGTAATCACTTTCAGGGTTGTCAGAATTTGTCCAGTACTTTTTCTAGTAAAGTTCGTTTCACGAAAGAATTCTCTTGGAACTGCAGTCGCGCGACGGAATATTGGTAACCTCAGTTTCAGACTCTCCAAAAAAAATTTTAGTGTGAATTCGATTTTTATTTTAGTAAATAAAAATTATATAACTTAGAAAATTATATTTCCGTCGTAGTCTCACTTTATTAATTCCACCTTTTGCCGCGGGAATTCTTTCGTGAAACGGACTATACTTGCATGAGACGAAGCGCTTTAGTCAGCTATAAAAACGATAATTATGATTTGGACTGCGGCCTAATCACTTCACTGATATTTCAAAAATTGTACGCTATTAAGGCTGAATTCCAAAACGGAATAATAAATAACCTGTGCGATCTCTCAGGAAAAAGAAGGAGACGGAGATATGTAAATTGTATATTCCATCTCTTTCTTTTCCCCGAGTGATCGCACATCGATGATGATGATGTGATGTATACGGGTAATATATGTATTTGAAGCAAACCCTAATTGTATAAATGCTATGCTTGTAGTCAAAGCTGTAGGTATAGTTTTGTATCCCAGGTATGATATTGCTAAACAAAATATCTAATTAGTTGTGAATGTCCAGGGTCACTCCAGTTACATAACCCACTTGGACTGGTCAGAAGACGGGCAGTACATCAGGAGCAACTCTGGAGACTATGAACTGCTGTTCTGTAAGTAAACGATCAGTTTAAAGGTTTTCATTAGGCAACTTGGAATAAAAGCTCCATCAGAATGAAATATCGAAATCACAAATACATATAATAACTGTCTCATCGCACTTATTTATAACTACATAAGGAAAAGAGATAAATTATAAAAATAATGTTTTATCAAATTATTTTAATTAAACGGCGATTGAGAACAGCTAGTATTTCCTGTATTAATTATAAAAATAAATATCATCACCGGACCACCAGTCTGCTTCAGTACCCAGCGGAGGTGATTTAATCACACCTCGTCTTAGCCTGAAGAAATAAGTCTACTCCGCACAAGTGGCTAGCTCGTTGCGATATTCGGATAGACTCAATAACCCACCTTTAAATAGTTTCACAAGGTTATATAGTGAAACTGGGACCGACATCGACAGCTTAACGTGCTCTCCGAGGCACTATTGTGGTGTTGTTAATCAAATAATAATAATATGTAGGACAAATTACACATATTGCTCTGATCACAAACTAAGCTCTAGGCTTGTACTATGTGTACCAGAAGCAACGATATAATACATATTATCTATATTTTATAAATACCCAGACCATGACAAACTGTACAGAAAAAAAACGTACTAATATTTTTTGCAATGGGTGGGAATCGAATCCAAAACCTCCGGATATAACGCCAAAGGCGCAACCACAACATCAACTATAACTGAAGTGTTCTCCACGGACCGGAGTTAACCTTCTGGTGTGTGTGCAGGGAACGCGAGCACTTGTCGTCAGATAGCCTCCCCCAGCCAGCTGCGGGACCAGGCGTGGCGCAGTCACCAGTGCCCCATCACGTTCACGTCGTGCGGCGTGTGGCCGGAGGGCGCGGACGGCACGGACGTCAACACGCTGGCCGTGCGCGCGCGCCTGGCGGCCACGGGCGACGACTCCGGCAAGGTCAAGCTCTACGCCCATCCCGTCACGCAGCCTAAGGTATACACATTTATTTATTATTATTGTTTATTGTAATATGTAATTCATTAAGTATCACAATTTGTGTGTCGACTCTAGGATTCCCTGTGTTGTGGGAGCTAGTTTCTACTTCCAGTTACAGTTATTTACACTATATAGGTTACTTTCATAAATAGTTATGTTTGCTAGGTACTTAAGTTAGAATGCATGTAACAGTTGTAACATAAAAAAAAATAAGAACAAGAAAAAAATTAAAAATATATATATCTTACAACATGCTGTGTGTAGTGTAGAATGTGTATTTGTACAAAGTTGTTGGTGAGTATGTGTACTGTGTATTTGTGAATGCGTATTTCTTTCAAAATTCAAATATATTAACCTCAATCTTGTCTGTCGATGGAAAGAAACGATGAGGTCGAAAAGAGATTATAAACAGAGTCGGCAGTCACTACAATGTCTATCAGTGCACAAACGAGAAAGATAAATAGTAAGGACAACATACGATTTTTTAAATAATTTCTTTCTCTACACGACTTTCCATAAACCTAATCCTAAACTGACCTTTTAGGAAGATAATATAGTTGGAGGGCTGCCCATATGATTTACTATCTGGTAAACAAGTTGTCTGCTGGGCGTGCAATGTTATTCTTAGTGTTGCCCCAAGTAGCCTGGATATAGTTTTAGAATTTCCCTAGGTCAAGGACCGGAAGCCCGTAAAAACTTTCGTCAGCTGGAATTGGTCTTGATGATTCTTACGCCAATTTATGTGTTTTAGGCTGATTTTTACCAAAATTAACTCTCTGTAGATTCTTTGAGGGTAGCCCGAAGACTGTAGACGCGAGTTTCTACTACAGTTATTTATATTAAATGTTATTGAATATTATTGTTCAAAAGTGTACTAATTTTGTAGAATAAGTATTCGTATAGTATTATTAAGTGTGAGAAGTGTAGCATTTACGCAGTGATCTCGGTGTTTGTGCTATCTCAAATAACCCCACAATCTTCAGTAAAATGGCGGTACCCATTTCACTATAGATTATTTTTCCTCCTTCACTTGATATTGGCAAGACTATACCGTATTCTTACATACGGTCATGTCGCCATTCTTTTTTCTACCCTTGTCCTTTCCCGATTCCTTTCCATCCTGTTATCCCTTTTTTTACTAATAATACATTCATTTTATTCTTCACACACATGACACTGGCAAAATTTCACGCCATGCGAAGAGGCCATTCAATCAAAAAATAGTAATAGAACACTCTATAATTGTAACGATTAATGTTAAAAATGTCGTCGAATGTACCAATTTTATTTTGCTGTTCGAATGACACCTGGATCTATCGATCTTTAACTTTAATCGTTACAATTATAGTTAAAGTGGGTAAATGGAAACACTTCTAATTATTACTCCAATATAACATTTAAAGTTTTCTGCACGCTTTGGAACGCATTTATAGTTTATGGTATGTGACGGCCATTTTGAATTATCAATGTCAATTGTTATTAAAATTGGTTATTGCAGTAATAATTAAAAGCGTTTTCATTTACCTCTGTTTACATTTACCCACTTTGACCCTATAGAAAGTTCATATTGGTGCATCTCAGCCTTAATCTTACGAGTGTCACTAAAGACACGTAGGTAATTAAAAATCAATATGGCGACAACTAGACGCCATATTGTGAAAAAGAAAAAAAAGTCTATGTTTAGTGGTAAAACATCTTTAGGTATCTCTTGTTTATTGTATACCTGCTAAAATGTACAATATCTTAATATGATTTCAGTCGCTGTGCCATCAGTACGGAGGCCATTCGTCTCACGTGACGTGCGTACGGTTCCTGCAGGACGACTCCAGACTCGTATCGTGTGGCGGACTGGACACCAGCATCATGCAATGGCTCATCGACTGAACCATACCAATCACCTGTATAACCATACACGATCGTGTATTACATCCCAAAGTCATTCGACATTTCATATCCTTTGCATTTTGAAATTAACACGTCATTTGCAATCGCGAAGTCTGCGTCTCCATACAAAATGTGTTATCGCACCAGTATTAATAATACAATTTTTGTCAGTCATTGTATTTATTAATCTCTCAATTGAGAAAAAAAAATTTTTTTAATTACAAAAGAACTTTATTAATAATACAGAATTATTAAGTACAATAGAAAGATTTTTACGTACAATTACCAACATAAAAATAATATTTTTAATACAACTAACAGCCAAAAGGCGTCAACACGACTGGCGAAACCTTAAACAGCAGCAATTTCTCTTATTAGCAGAGGGTCAAACATGATTTTTGAAATCGTATTAACATAGCAATTCAAATTCCAGATATATATCCTATTTTCAAAAATAAAGCATTGAATTGATGGTACGATAGCAAAAACTCATTACAAAGCCTTAGGCGTAGTAAATGAACCAATACTGTTATGCGATAACACGGTATTGCTAGACTTAATTCATGTTAATCATCAGGGAGATACAGAGTCAAGAACGGTGCCCCAAATTTATAATAAAATATTCAGAAAAATTTACGGTTGTATGCACTAAAATTATAAACGTGTGTTTTTTTAATTGTAAAAAATAAAGCCTAATTTACATTACGAAGACTTATCTTGAAGTTACATAATGCTTAATGAATTTTGAAGGCTTCATATATACGTGGTGACCGAGTTGGTTACATCCCAGACTTAATAGCACGTGTTTTAATTTCTCTGACAACACTACTGTAGTGCATGAGAGCATGTTAAGCTGTCGGACCCAGTTTCACTATACCAACTTGTGAAACTATGTATAGAGGGGTTATTGAGAGTTTCCAAATACCGCAACAAGCTGACCACTTGTTCGGCGTAAACACAGAATACTACCGCTGGAGTACCCTGAAGCCGTCTAGGCGGTCATGGGCGTCGTAAGGCATCCGTGATGGTAGATGTATGGAAAATAATATCATTTGTTTCATTGTTTTTTTGTCCAAATAGTTTCGCGAAACTTCGTATTAACGGTGATGACCTGCCCCCCTAGCCAAGAGCGCAGTCGTAAATAACGCTAACGAAACTTTTGTATGAAAATGACATTTGATGATGACGTCACTTTCGTTTTAATCGTTGCATAAATAACCAAAACGAGACAACAATATAGATACACCAATGGATAATAAATTTGTTATCTCCCTTACTTTCACGCTTTTGCGACGTTCGAGCGTAAAAAGCGACCATGCTCTTGGCTAGGGGGGCTACACCCTGTTTAAACGAATTTATATGAATTTTAACGAATATGACGTCATTGATGTAAAAAAAATACGTCAACTTAGGATTTCTGTCGTTTTTAATGCTTGATAATTTCACGACACTAATTTCAAAATCATGTGATTAAAATCTTGATTCCATAAAATTAATTTTAACAAGCAAGAAACTAGTAACGTAAATTAGGCACAATTGAATTAGTTATTGTTAAAAACACTGATACGCTTGTAACTTGCAAAGCTCGAGCTTTTTACACATAGCCTAATATTATATTTCACTTACGTCCTTAATATTAATTATTATTTTTAATATTAAAATCACCGTCCTACAAAAATAGTCTTAAAATATCGCAGAATTCGGCTATATATCGGCTACGAATAGGGTAACATTTTTTCAAATGTATTTATACTTTGAGAGTTTATTGGTATGGATATTACGCCTCATTTAATAACATTGAGAATGCGTACACACATACAGTATGTTCACAGTTATTTTATCTTTGACAACTGCCACTTATTGCGTACTGCCACTTTTGCAGTACTAAATATGTCATGAAATGCATTATCTTAGTTTAATCGACATAACAGCAAAAGGTAAAATAACTGAACACACTATATTGATCATAATTGAATAAAGTACTATGATTTTTTTTTTTTTTTATATTATAGTTAGACGAAATATTTACTACATTATTGCAACCTCTGGAACAAAGTTTATAAACTCATAATTTAGGTGTAGGTAAAAAGAGTGCAATTATTATAATGTTCTTGATTTATAAGTACAAATGTGTTGTTTTTTGATTGTTTGTAAATCTATAAGTTCACAAGACATTCCAAAATATTTCACAGTATTGTATGTTTTGCAAATATTTAGACGTAAGAAGCACTTTTATAATTATAGTATTAGTTTCTAGGGGCGCCATGATGCTTCTTTGGTTCATGAAATATATAGAATTTTATTTTGGTGACGTGACTTAACAGTAGAAACCGTCATTTTAACTAATAACTCTGGAATATTAATTAATGTTTTTGAAGAAATGAAATACAAAGATGTTACAGTAGTAATGTAGCTTGACGCCCCTTCGTAGACTGCGTTCTCCATACAAAATGAGCTTTCGCACTTCCAGTAATACTCGACTATTGTTTGTCATAGAATTAAAACAATATTTTTGTCGTTTATTGTATAAATTAATCTTTCGGTGTTGTTTTTTTTTTTCGAAATCAGAACAAAACTTAAATATTATTATACAAAAATATTTATTACAACAGTACTCGTAGTGTGCGTTTTCTAACTATTACTTTGTGTTTGAGTTAACTAAAATTTTAATGGGAAATAGTTCAGCGCTCCAAGCGGAAATTTTGAGAACTAAAAATGCGAGCGTGTGATTGGTCAAAATGTTAACGCAGTAGTATAGTTAACGCGAAAGTAAATGTTAAAAAACTCACACTAGGGCTACAGAAAGATTTTTACGTACAATTACCAACATAAAAATAATAATTGAACTACGACCAACGGTCAAGTAATATTGGAAGTACGTTTGTATGGGCGAAAAGACGAGTGCAGAGTCCTTAAAAAAATAAATGTTTCTTTTTAGATTGAAAAAAAAACAATATAGGTCTACCATGGGTTTTTATAAAACAATCTTTCCCTTATTGTACAGTTTACAATACTAATAAAATTGCTTTTTTGTCAGTACAAATAAGCCATTTTTATTGGTAAAACCCTACAGTTTAAACTGTACAGCAAGTAAAAGATTGTTAAAAACTGATGGGAGAGCTACTAGGTACGACTCGTTCTTATATGTTTTGTGAACGCTATCGTTAAATATAAGGCCTTCGAGAAATTTTGATGATTGCATCGATGGAATCATCATCAGCCATTTTAATATGGATTTGACAGTTTTCAGTTGGCCCTTTAGGTGTGACGTTCGCTGTCAACTCAAAATTCATATTAATTTGACTGATGTTGAGGTAGTTTTTTTCTAAGGCCATAGAGAAGTAACCACGTATTTCAATACTGCTAGATCTCGTTCGAATTAAGGTAAACATGACGTAATTTCATACAAAAAAAAAACAATATATTTTATAAATACTTTTTCGTAGTACCAAAAACGCCGTTCTCGATTCCAATTCGAACGAAATCTCACGGTATCGAATCCGTTGCTTTCAATTATAAGGACGTATCGTATCTTCTGCGTTTGTTTCAGTCTACGGTTTTATGCCTCTTTTATTTAATAATTAGTTGTAGCCTAAGTACATATTATATTTTAGGATGTATTAAAAAATTGTGACGTTTTAACAATTCGAATTTCAGTTATTTTAATTTTTTATTGTAATATTTTCATCAGTACAATTTAATTAAGTAATGTGTTGTCGGATTAACATAATTTAGCGTCATAACCTAGTCACAGGTATATAATTTCATTATAACAAGATTATTGTAGTTTTGTGCTAATTTAAGTATAGATTGTAAATAGTTTTGATGGCAAGTCCGTCTTCTAAATGTGCCTCTAATAAAATTATTGAATTTACTTTCATTTTGTTTTATTTTGAATAGATATCTCTTTTGTAGTATTTGTTGTAAGCTCGGAAATGAAATTCGGGTTAAACACTTAAGTCTACACAACTTTTTAAGTTACCACTTTAAAAAGTAAAGTCCTGAAATATTGTGTACATGGTTATGTACAATTTAGTATATTTTAAATAACTAAAAATCAACTAAACAAATATCATTATTAGCATAATAATTTATGCTCTCTAAAAACTTTATTTTGTACTAGCTGACACGCGCAACTTTGTCTGCGCGTTTAAATTTAACCGTTTACGCAGCGTACGCTCTTAAAAGGAATAATTTTTCCCCGTTTTTGCAACATTTTTCTTTGTTACTCCGCTCCTATTAGTCGTAGCGTGATGTTATATAGCCTATAGCCTTTCTCGATAAATGGATTATCCAACACGAAAATATTTTTAATTCGAATCAGTAGTTCCTGAGATTAGCGCGTTCAAACAAACAAACAAACAATCTCTTCAGCTTTATAATATTAGTATAGATTGGGTGGTAAACAGGCCTATAAAATCAATGAATGGGGTCGATCAATACATTGGTCAGTATTCATTGCTCCCACGAAATGGGCGGCAAAGATGAATTTGCATTACTTACGAGTCTTACTAGCTTCGCTGCTTTATCGTAAAATTAACTGCCCATTTCGTAACCGCATCCTAAAAGGAGACTGCCACCTCAACAAGAAATCAATGCAATAGTCTCCTAAAAACCGGTGAACCCACTGAGTAAAACCGGAACATGACTAGGACAGTTTTTACAAAACCGGACGGTCTAGAAAGTTCCCCTCTTATAACTCTGTGCCTTCCTCCCACCTTGTTTCTTATAACGGAAACGTTAGGATGTAAAAATAACGAAACATATGAATATGACATTAATATCTCGTATGCCGCGCGTCGCTCGCCTCAAATGTCGTTGAATTTTGTTGTCTGCCGGGAATTTTGGAAAGAAATGATTCTTGTAAATAAACAAAACACGATGCTATTGTGAAATTTGCATTACAATGAAGTTTTATTATATATTAATTATAAAAAGTAACAAAATAATATGGGTACGGTTTTTTTTACAAAAATCTGTACGATACTTTTTTGGTGTCATCCGCCTAATAACCATATATAATAGCAATATTACTTTGCGTTTGAGTTAAGGTGATTCCTCAGCTCGGGTATGGAAACTAATTGCAAGAGATGGCGCTTGTGTCGCAAAATCATGTTTTTTAATTAATTACGGAAATATTACAGTCGCTAGCTTTAAAATTTTGCATTTTGCGATAATCGGAAAACATTTGGAACTTATTTATGTATAAATTTTGCTGTATCAATAGCTAACTTTAGAGATTACAGCCCGAGAAGAAAATTATATTTTTTTAGTATAAAAATTCTGCATAAAAAAATAGTACCGCTATTTAACACAGTTGGCGCTGCTAACGTCTGGAAATCATTGGCAAAATTACACGATGGAAGTCATTAGGGGAGAACATAGATGTAAAGCACTTCCTTAAATCATATAAATAAATAATTGTGTGGATATCTTTGCTTCTTGGTGTAATACAAATAAAGTTTTTTATTTGTTTATTTAACTGAACCTTATATCGTCTGTGATAGAGCCCTTTTATGATTACTGGTATTATTATTTCTTCCGTGGTTATATACTAACGGTCTTATTCATAAAAAAACCTTAAAACACTCTTAAAGAGCTCAATAGTTAAAACGTTCAATAAGGCTATTGGCTCGATAACTTTTTTGTTATTCATAAACCTCCAATAACTATTTGACGTTTATTAGCTAAATTAGTGATGTGTTGATAGAAAAAAATAATTGATTGTCAAGAAAGTTGGCAGAATCGCGGAAAACCAAGACCATAAAAGTAAAAAAAAAACGTTTTTGACACCTCTAATGAAATAATTATAATAAGGTCGGGCGCACACTGATAGAAAATTCAGTCACACTAGCTGTGCCCCGCGGTTTCAGCCGTCATTTAAATTAAAATAATTTGTATCAAAAATAGAATATAGCTTTGTTTATCGCGTATGTTGCATCTCTCTATATCTGTACCTATGTGTTTTTTTATGATTGCATCTCTGTATGATAATATGTAACTTGCAAGTCGCAATACTTGTTTCACATACAACAAAAACTGTCAAGTGATTGTCAAGTAGTCATGTTTCTGTTTTAGTCTGTGGGTTCACCGGTTGGTTGGTACCGGGACTACTGCATAAATTTATTGTTGAGGTGGTAGTATCCTTTCATGGTGCGGTTACGAAATAAGCGACTGAATTTATGATAAAGCAGCGAGGATATAAAAATAGACTCGTAATGTAAACTTCTTTGATTTTTTTTCTTTCTTTTTGATTTTTTGACATTTTGTAACCGCATCATTTAGCCAGCATAGTGGGAGCGATCAATATTGTAAAACGACAATGTATTTATCGATGCATTTATGGACTTTGTAGGTCTGCTTACCATCCGGTAGATACAAAATCACATGTCGTGTAATAAATAACTAAAAAACAGATGTGACGGCAGTCGGCACCGCCATTAAATTTTTGTAGTTTGAAGCGGCACAACTTTGTCTTTTTTGACAAATTACCGCGGTGAAACAAGCCCTGCGTTCCGTGAGCTAGCGCGGGCAGTTTCTCGTGCTGACTTCAAAAACCAGCCGTTTCAACACAGCCATGTCATTTTTTTTAGCGATGCTAAAATGCAGCTCGGAAACGATCGGTGTTGATTTTTGATGCCACTTTTTGACAAGAAGCACTATTTTGAATTAAATAATTTAAATTAAAAATATTACTACCTTATCATTATATAATAAATCAATATTTTTTAATTAACTATTATTTAAATACAATAATTTTATAATATCACAATATTCATTTAATTAACAACCTCAAACTAAACATACCAAAGCTGAATTTAGTTACACGATATTTATTTTTTAGGTTTATTCGAACTTTTAAAACTAAAACAGATATGAATATATAAAATAATTAATTAAATTCCAATTTGTAGATAGATATTCACATGTAAACAAACATCTGTCAAAAAGTAGCCGTGCTAACTTTTCGTGTTAAAATTTCTGGTCGCGGAACGATTAATGGTAACTTGAATTGCTAACATTTCCGCGCGGTGAAACGACCTTGGCTAAAAAAACCAGCGATCCGTGGCAGCGATGCTAAGCACGGAACGCGATGAAGATTAAATGTTAATATTTTTTTGTTACAAATTTCTATCAGTGTGCGCCCAACCTAATTTGGTTCAAGTACATTTGAGTAGTAAAATTTTGAGAATTTGTTGATCGGAAGCCGACTGGGCATTATTATTTTTATTTGTAATATAATTTTATGAAGTAATAGAAGTCATTTAATAAAATTTTAAACCAAAAAATAAAATATGTATAAAAAGTGAGGTTAAAATAGGTTTATAGTGAGCTCCTGCCTTCAATAAAGTTATGGAGCTGTTATTTGACGTTTATCACTATTAGAGGTTTATTGAGCGTTTATGAATAACATTTTGAGGTGTTTTGCTATTGAGCTGTTATAAAGCATCAATAAAGGCTTCGTAAGTTTTTATGAATAAGACCGTAAGATACCAAGGAGGTATAAAATTTAATATTTAGATGCCGTGAAATAATGGATCCTTATGTTGAAGAAACTCAGACATGTTAGAAAAAGGTAATCTTCAATATCTTTCGAAGAAAAAAGTAAATTATCATATTGTGTCAAATCGATCAAAACAACTTGATGAAATACATTTTTATTAGAGAATAAAACACGTTATAATTGTACCATTTCGTTTATTATTGCCATAATCCACTGCGGCTGCACCTAAAACAATTACGCACACATAATTTAACGACTTATGTACCTACCAAATAAGTAAAAACTTACATCAAAGTTATCTGCACACAAATAAATTGCAGAATTTAGACTTAGTCGGATCTCGCCGTGCAAGATTAGCCATTTATTTCACTAGGATTTTTTATTGATAGGTAGGTGTCCTAAATAAAGTATTTAGGACACAAAAGAACTATAAATTAACCATCATAAGGCTCCGAAATGTTTACTGAGGCGAGATGCCATGCATAACACCGGTGAGCGAGCGACCGAGCGTTTTGTTTTGGCGAAAAGAAAAAAAACAATTTAATTTTTTTACTACCAAAACTTGATTTTTGGAAATAGTGGACACTTCCGAACCACGTAGAATACTTAAAAAAAAATAGTCATCATGCCTAATATCTTTGCCTATTGTCTTTGTAAAAATTCTTTTTACTTGCATTTTTGAGATGCCATCTAGTGTTTGATAGTTGTACTATTTCTTTATATCGACAAATTTAAAAATAAACATTCTATTCACATATAGATGGCGCTATTTAAATATTATTGTATTTTATTTATTTAAATATATAATATGTATATTTTAGTGAACATACAAGTATTTTGCGAAAATTATACTTAATAAGGAATCTAATAAAAAATATGTCATTAACATTTTCATTGTATATTACAGCCCACGAAGTTTTGTATGGAAAAACTACTGCTGAGGAATCACCTTAAGGCTGTATTCTGAAAATCTAGAACTACAAAACTAAAAATGTTTGTTAAAGAAATTTACTCGATACTCACAGACAACTATTATTATGCAAATAGTAACTCTTTAACTTGAAATGTATGAAGAGATTAATATAGTCTCCCATATATTATTTCAATAAAAAATGTATTTATATTTTCCAAAACATGAAAATTTTGTACTTTTTAACATCTCTGCAAGCGACAAAACTACAACAATTTATAGTCGTAAAAAAATAGTTATCAATAGTTTATTATGTATTCTAAAAATGAATGGAGAGATTTTTGCAAGTTTAATAAAAAAATATTAATTAAATAATTACAAAAACTTGCCAGACATAAATCTTCATACAAAATCCATGACAGGCCGTCATTGTGCGGGCGATCCCGTCTGTGAAAGGTGGCTTCGCGTCCTTTTTTCTATTTCACTATCGGAACACTAAATATTTACTGTTGGGAATTTTATAAGACAAGTACATATTTATTTTAATTATATTATATGTTTTTACACCTTTTAACACGATAACTACAGATTCAGCTAAAATAAATATGCAATTTTCACCAACTGTCACTGTCAGTATAACCTTACAAAAAAAAAGACAGACTGTCCGATGTAACTAAAACTACGCAACAGCTATTTATTTTGGTCGCTTTTATATTTTTAATAAAATGTATAGTCGGGCGCATATTATTTTACAATTTTAAAACATAATTTACCTATTTATTTTAATTGTTTTTTTTTAATAAAGTTTTTTTTTATATATGTCCAAAGCAAAGCTTAATAGGGTTCCATCCATTATCCAAAACTTTATTTTTATAAATAGCAGAGTAGTTCAACAATTTTATTATCTACCTAACATTTAAATACTAACATAATAATGTATTGTCTTATTTTATAATCATTAATATTATTACAAAATCAAAGTTTTTTTTTTATTTTAGCATGTGTGACTGTTTGTATCTAACTCATGACAAACATACAATATTTATGAATAGGGACCAATACGATGTAATTTCTATAGAATTAGACCAATTTACTATGGCCGGCTTAAATGATGCTGTTACCAAATGGGCGGCGATAAAAAAGAACAATACGAAATAATAATAAATAATTTCTAGCATAGAATAATTCGAACTATGTTTTAAAAACTGGCGGTGGGCAATTTCTAGAACATTGTTTGAATTATTTCACGCTAAGTATAAAACTAAAATTCATATTGAAAATATCACGCTAAAAAATAATTATTATCATTCCACATGATTGGTGGAATGCCAGGTCTCTGAGTTTTCAACAAATTAACTGCTACTGCGTTTTATAACTACCTACACCATGAAAGGAGACTACCGCCTCGATAATCGAAAAAATCCACGCCTAATCCAAATCATAACTAGCCACCGTTCTCTATAATCAATCTATATTTTTTGACAGATAATAAACCATGGTAACTACACGGATAGTTTATATGATATTTGTCGGTAAATGTAAATAATCATTTATCAGGTATTTATTGGTGAGACCACCTACTAAGTATGACAATACATCTGTTAGACCGAGAGCTCGTGTCCAATACAACTATAATAGTAACCAATATTTATTTTTTAAATAGTGACAGCTGCTTTTATAAAATAATATTGCATTTTTACAATATTTAAATAAAAATCATTTTCCAACGCTGAAAAGATTTTATTATTAATTTTTTACAATTTTATACATATACCTACCAGCGGCCACATTCTGTTTCTTATAACGCGAACGTCAGATTGTCAAAATAACAAATTCCGCTATTAGCGCGTTCTCCTCCAATCAGAGTAGTTGTTAACCTTTTCTGATTGGAGGAGAGCGCGCTAATAACAGAAATCGTTATTTTGACAATCTAACGCTATAAGAAACAGAATAAGTAATTAAAGTTTATAAGAATTATTAATAAAAGTGAATGTGTATGGGTGTAATATGTGTAGTGCACGTCTGTGTATGTTGTGTGTATGATGCGTGTGTGTAATGTATGAAGAGTATATTTTTGTAGGCTATGGTGTAACAGTAAGGTCAATTTTATGATAATATATTATGTTATGTCAAAAAAACGATAGACTAATTATTGAGAATGACATAGGTATAATATCTAGGTGATCAAAACCGGTAAACCGAAGATATTTTGTAAAATGAAAGAACGTGATACTTAACTTGCATAATTTAGTGCGTGCAGATTTTAAATATCAATTTTTGTTTCATATTTTCTTAAGTATCTTTTTATATTTAAGCCTTATGAGTGTTAATTAGAGACAAATTCAAAACAAACAGACAGGTAATTGATATATATATATATATATATATAATGTAGAGAATATGATTGCTTTGAATACCCTGAGTCTGGGTACCCTGAGGCCCTGTAGAAGTTATGTATATAAATTTAAATGTATGTGTATCTAAGTTATTTTACTTTATTACGGAGCAGAGTCTAGTAATAGTCATTCTTACCAATGCCTTATAATAAATTTAAACTGTTAAAATTAATTTATATTAATAAAATGTACCGGTAATATCACACTTTGTATGAAATTATAAAAATACATCAATTTTATTGAAACATTAAATCCTCGCATATAAAATTACATTTCTTGACTATTTCTACAATACATTACTTAAAATAAAATAGTAAGATATCTAAAAGTAGATATCTAAAATAATAAACTGTTACACTCCATACAATGAAATTTCAACGGAGTGACTTTTGGGCTCAACTGTCCACAGTTAGAATAAATTGAAGAAATAATCTCAAACATTTTTGAGTGAAATCTGACAGGTGATGACGTCACATATACGAATTCCCCCTTAACTAAAATTTGTATGGAAAATAGTTCAGCGCTTCAAGCGGAAATTTTGAGAACTGAAAATGCGATCGTTATATTGGTCAAAATGTTAACGCGGTAGTATAGTTAACGCGAAAGTAAATGTTAAAAAACTCACACTAGGGCTACTGGTAATGAAAGTTTTTAGTATTCCGTGTCGTGATCATTATACATAAAGGATTTCGTTATTTTGACAATCTAACGTTATCTTTAAAAGAAACAGAATGTGGCCGCAAATATGAAATACGTTTTTAAACGTATTTGACTGTATTCGATTTCAGCGCAATTTGAACCGGTGCATGCGAAGCTCTATTTCGTTTATAAGTACGATTCTATCAGTTCCCACTTTACCATTAAATTAACCTTCCGTTACATAACCGCACCCTAAAAAGACACGAATTTTACAAGATAAATATGGAGTTGTCTCCAGAAAACCAGTGAACCCACATACTTAAACCAAAACATGACTTAGATCACTTAACGGTTTTTGCATCTGAAGCAGGAATTTTATAAGGACAAAAAAAAAAGAATATTCAGGAATCAAATATTATATTAATTATATAAAAGAAATCTAATAAAATTGTCGTGAGGCAATTTTAAATCTATTTTAGTAATAGTACAAGAAATCTGCTTTCATAGAAGTATAAAGTACACCACAAGTCTGTCTGGACACCGCACCAGACCGATCACCCTATGCGATCCATTCTCTGCTAATGGCTGACAAAAACCTTACAAAACAAGCATTTTACAATTTCGAGTATTTCCCTATTATTGCCATTCATCCCACATCAAGGCACACTTCGGTGTCCAGCCCCCAATTATATAAATTCAAATAAAATATATATATTATATAAATACAATACTATTCAAAATTACTCTTTATAGTAACTGACGAAATTGTTGACTACATTTTATAATCGGTTGGCTACACCGACATTACAATATTACAAATAATAAAGTAAAAACGATTTTTTTTAATATAGGCACATAAAACGAAAAGTAAATATACAAATAGTTTTAAGTAAGAATTTCAAGAATGACACATTTATAGGTACCCCAAATACCTCGAGACCTAAATAATGGGCCTCTCGCGAACATCCACACAGCATACTTAATAAATGCAAAGTTGATTATTTGAAATCTACTGATAATAGACATGAAACTAGTTTTGTAAAATCCGATCATTACACAATATTTATATTAAATCTAACCGAAACTCGTAGTGTAATGGCTAATACAATAATCGTGTAAAGGTAATTAATATTTTACAAAGTTCTATGATTTATAATAAAAAGTTTTCGCCACCATCCAATTCTAATAATCATATTAGGAATAGTTTAAAATTTTTAAAATTGAAATACATTTTAGTCATAAATTACAATGACCTGAATATTATTAAATAGTTTTATTTACTAATCAAAAACTTGTAGCCATAATGTATAAATGCTATAGATAGGTTGAAGAATTACACAATAATCTTGGTTGATAAGGAATTAATTTGCCAAGAAACATATATCGCTATTGGTTCCTTTCAATGGGGATAATAAGCAAGTCAAGTCATGGTATTTTGTTAATCAATGGCAATTCTTAATCAAACTTACGTTGTTCAATAGTATCCAATGAAACTAATGTACATCAATTTGATTTCATATTATTGGTATTTTGGAAGAGATAATTATATCCTACATAAAGAAATATTAATTATATTTTCTCTTTTGATATTTTTTTTTTATATATAAAAAGTTTGTATGATAGACATGAAACTAGTTTCGTAAAATCCGATCATTACACAATATTTATATTAAATCTAAACAAAACTCGTAGGATAAAACTGAACATAGATTGAATATTAAGAGTTGCCAAATAGTCCTTATCAATGTAGATTATTGTATCAATTAATATTGGCAGTTAACCATCGGTAAGTACGAGGGTTAATTAAAAAGATTAATATAAATCTGCGGCTGAGTGAATATAGCTGAGAGTGGATGCTATTTAATAAACCAATAGTAATGCGTTACCTGTTGTTTCCTAACTCTTTTTTTATTTTACTGCGCAAGTCTTTCGCGCGAACTTATCCCGCAGAGTTATTATAATCTATTTATGAATGCAATGTGTGTGTGCAAGTTATATGGCGTCGATGTCGACATCATTGCCGTCGTCGTCGTCGCGTCTGGCGACAGGCGCGGGCGCAGGGACGGCGCGGATCGGAGTCACTTTGGCGCGGTCGTCGTATTCAATCTGCGGGTAAGAATTTGTTTAAGAACAACAATACCAAATTGAAAAATACAGAAATCTATTTAAAGTAAATAAAACGAAAATAATGTAAAAAAAAAAGATAATTGAGTTGATAATGAAAAATCTTTATTTTCTTTAAACTTTCACGATTTTTTCAAGTGTGCCTTCAAGGCCAATTCCTAACATACAAGAAGTCCCAGGGCCGATTATTATAAAAACTAAAACCGCAACATTAGATTTAAAAAAAAAATCTTTAGCAGTACTTGTAAAGGAGATAGGTGGTGTAGCGTGGTTACCTCGATATCCTCCTGCGCGTCGTCCCCGCTGGAGTCCTCCTCGGCCTGCGTGAGCCACTGTATGAAGGGCGCGGCGTGCTTCCTCACGTCGGCGCCCACCTCGCGCGAGCAGTACTTGCGGGACGGCTTCGCGGACCACTCTAGGATAGACTTCTCCTCCACGATGTCCGCGTCGTACAGCAACTGAAAGCAATCATACCAAATACAGTTAATACATGTGTTTGCTTCATGCTACGCGTCTATTTGTTATGTTTGGGTTGTGTCTGAGAGAAGTAGGTGTCGCTGTTTGTGTGAAGTGGGTGTCGTGTTTGTGTGAAGTGGGTGTCGTATTTGTGTGAAGTGGGAGTGGTGTTTGTGAGAAGTGGGTGTCGTGTTTGTGTGAAGTGGGTGTCGTGTTTGTATGAAGTGGGTGTCGTGTTTGTGTGAAGTGGGTGTCGTGTTTTGGTGAGGTGTTTTTATAGTGTGGTTTGTGTGAAGTGGGTGTGGTGTATGTGTGAAGTTAATGTCGTGTTTGTGTGAGGGGTTTTTATAGTGTGGTGTGTGTTTGTGTGAGATGTATGTTGTGTTTGAGGAGTAATTTGTATTTGTGTGGGGTGTGTTGTATTTGTGTGAGGTAGGTGTTGTGTTTGTGTAAAATATGTTGTGGTTTGTGTGAAATATGTTGTGGTTTGTGTGGGGTATTGTGTTTATATGAGTTGTGTGTTAGGTTTGTGTTAAGTGTGTTGTGTTTTAAGTTTATGTGAGTTGTGTGTTAAGTTTATGTGAGTTATGTTGACACAAACAGTGAAGTGTGTTGTGTTTTTAAGATGTGTTGTGTGTCGAGTTTGTGTGAGGATTGAGAGTTGTTAGTTTACCTTGAGGATGGCGGGCACCTTGGAGCGCGTGGCCTCGCTGTCCGCGCACCACACGTCCAGCGCGTAGAGAGCGGCGCGTTGGGCCTTGGGGTCTTCGTGCGTGAAGCGCAGCAGTAACGCGCGATGTTTCTTCACGTCTGAAGCGATTGCGCTCGGCCGGATCAAGACTTCAAATAGGACCAGAGGAGCTTTAGACTTCACTTCCAGACTGGAACAAACATAAACCTTATTATATAAATAACAAACAATAAGAAATTCATACATTGAAATAAAAAAGCTAACTAGATCGAAAAGGTATAAAACAGCTATTCAGCACTTTTTTTGCTTTTTTAGTATTAGCGCATTGAAAGTCAATTTTTCACTAGCAAAACATCCTTAAAAGTCAGGACCACCACTAAAGTCTTGCGACCAAAACGGGAATATAAAAAATGTTCATGTAGTTTGGCAGAAGTGTCAACAGAAGTGTGTATTTATACCAGTGTCAAGTGAACAGGAAAAGATAATTCGACGGTAAAATGAGTACTGCCATTTTACTGAAGATTTTTGGGATTTGTGAGATAACATAAACACATACTACTAACTACATTAATGATGCTTCTCACACTTTTGAGGCCAGTCGACCTTCATACTTTTATAATTATTGATCATTGAGTTATAAATATGACCTATATCTAGGGCTCATACGTTTTTATTTTTTTAGAGTTTGGTACAGGAAAAATAAACCCTGCAAATAGCAAACCCTGAAATCCGAAAAACATCGCTAAAAAATCCCTTGTGTTAAAATAATTCCTATGAAATATCAAGACAGATTTTTTTTTAATTTTTAGTCATTGTTTGATAAAATGAGACCATTGTTTTTTAAATCCATTAAAGTTCCATTAAAAGGATAGAAAACACTTTAGGTCCGTGTTGTTTGGCTGCCTAAATTGTTGGTATAATCTCATACATACTCTTTCTCTTATTGAGGTTCGGGGGGAACCAAGTTATGAACATTAAATAAAATTGAACTTCGACCAACAGCCAAGTTTTGGCAGTACGTTTGTATGGGCGTCAAGTCCTTTAAAACTGTAAGTTATCTAAGGGACTTCGTGACATACCGTTCCGCCTCGTGCAGTATGTCTGCGTGCGCGCGAGCCCCGCTCACCCCGGCCGAGGCGGCACGCTGCTTGAGGAACGCGTAGAACAGGTCCATGCGCTGCTTCTCGTTCTTCTCGCTGTCGTCGCTTAGCGTCATGCACTTAGCGCCTTCAGTTAGATCTGAATTACAATCAAATGGTTATTAGTTATTTATTAATAAATTTCAATTTTACACTTTTATTCAACAAATCAGTATGAAAGTCTTAATTACAGAATATTTTTGATATGAAAAGAAAATTGTATATTTTATTTATTCACTGCTACTAAAATTTGTTTTGCCACCGTTCTCATACTTTTTGAGAGTAAATCATTTTTGTTCCCACTTTTTTTTGGTTTGTATGGCGGGTGGCCATTTCCTCTCATATGTAAAAGGGCATTTTAGGCTAAAAGGCTTAATGCTCCCATGATTTCACACAATTTTCAGATACGATTTTTCAGGGATATTTCCTGGTTATACACTTTTTTAGATTTTTCCTTGACCTTAATGAGTTCCGTATAGAAAGTATTCTTTTTTGAAAGATTTAAACTTTATTTTTGGAGAAAAGTTTTAGAGGTAAATATTATTAGAAAATCTAAATTTTTATGTCTGACTTTTCCAGCCTCCAATAATGTCCGACTTTTCCTGGTTTTCCATAAAGTGGGCACCCAAAAAAGTCAAAAACTGATGAACATACCGATACCCAGATGATAGTAATATTTATTTATTTAAATCTTTATTGCATACAAAATACAAAGGTGGACTTAATGCCGCTAAGCATTCTCTTAAAGTCAACCTTCAGGACAAACAAAGCAGTTAATTAGTAGGTGAGGTAGGTGCATAACACTAATAGAGTACCTATATAATGAAGTGAATATTATATAAAATATGACTAAAATAGTGAATGAGAGTTATAGTAAATGTATGCATGGTGGTTACCCTGCATCCGGGCGCGCACCGCCTCCTCGCTCACGTCCACGGTCCAGTTACCGTCATCGTCCTCCTCGTCCGGCAGCGCGCGGGAACGGCGCGCGGACCCCGACTCCGACTCCTGGGGGTCACACATTTTTTTATTTTTTATTTATTAAGGCTTTGGAATCAAAGTCCATATGCCTAAAAGACATTACAATCATATTTTTTCACACATTATTTACACATTGCAAGTTTTTTTTTTATTGCATGTTGAAGATAATGTTTTATTTATCCTTGTGGGGAAAGGCAAGGGAATGAGCCATACAGCCTAGTCCTTAAATTATATTTTGAACACGACAATGGGATGGTGGCCATTATTGCAACATAAAAAAAAAAAATGTCAACAACAAAAGTCTGGTTTTTATGTTTATATTAAGTTTTTCACACTTATGTTTCTCTAAAGATACACCTACACCAGTATCCAGTATCCGATGTTAACAGAAACAACACATATTCTAAGTTGTATACTCGACTCCACTTTTCACTCTAGGAACGCCTTTCTCTTAAAAATTAGTTGAGGATACAACTTACACCTCATATTCTAAGTTTTATCCTCAACTGCATTTTTCACTCAAGGAACGTCTGACCATACGATGGATTTATTGTTATAGAATAAGGTTGAACAAAGACTTACGTTCTTGGAGTCTCCCTCAGCCTCGTGACCATTGGCGCCGGGTCCGGAGCGCTTGGACCGCTTGCCGCGGTTACCCTCCGTCAGCGAAGAGCCCTGCCAACGTTTATTGCTATTATTTATACTCAACTGAAAAACTACTTGTACAAGGTCAGGATGATATGATTCCTAGTTCATCATAGACAACTTCTTTTAGTATTTTTATTTTGAGCATGTTTTTTTTTACTCTTAGGAAATTCCGTTGTGGCTTTTTTGTTTAAGATTTTTCATTTGTGAGATAAAGTTATTCAACTGATAACTTGTATGGAAAATGAATCAATTTTACAGTTCTTTATACATTACGGCAACAAGTAACTGTTGAATAAGTTCAATAATTTCATTTTAATAATAAAGATTGGTTTGGACTAGAAAATGTTTATCTAGCAAGTTTTCATTTAGAGTAGGATTTTTCTCACCATTATCTCCGATAGAAATTAATAAATTACTCTGAGGTGCCTACTGAAAGTTACTGTGCTCCTTCAGTGAGTAACTAAAGCGTATAGTAGCCGGGTTTTTAATCAAAAGTGTTTTGTGTTCTCTTGTGGAGTGTTTAGTGGTGGCAAAAAATCACAAAGAATCTTGGATCCCTTAGTATTCAAGGGAATTCGTCGCCGAGGAAGAACCACTGTCACTCCCGTAAGTTTGAGTATTTAAATCATACAAAAGGTGCGGTATCGCATCCATGTGAAAAGTAGAGATCTCATATTTAGAGTTTTGTTTTTCTACTTCTCCGCACAAATAAATTTGTTTATTATTTTCACTTAATTATTACGTGTGTTGCATCAGTCTGCGGGTTTGTTACCTGAGTGGCGGGATCGATCTCCGGCGGGTTCTTGAGGATGAAGGTGTTGAGTTTGTGGATGAACTCCAACACGCCGTGGTAGCCACACGCCTTGCAGCCCTGCGAGATGGTGTTCTTGCGGGTCGACACTATCAGCTCAGTCTCCGGGTTGTCGCACTCCGGACACAACACGAATTTGCGAATGAACCTGTAGTAGGAAATTTAATACGTGAAAAGCCATTCTATCTTCCATTCACAACCATGAAGTCAAGTACTTTGATCTTACAGTTTGTTTTGAAACTCAAATTGCAGTAGAAGAGAGATTTCAGCAGAAAGATTCTGTATTGTCTATTAAAGGATCTTAGCTTTCTAAGATCGCCCGTCCTTTTAATTCGGAAAGGCCTTTAACCCTGCTTTGCGGACTTGTGTAAAGCAAAAAAGGAAACTTGTGTGTCTAGGAGCACTGTAGTTCACTTGCCTGCATCTCAGAGAATCCACGGATAGCTAAACCATGTCTCCCCAAATAAAGGATTGCATTATTGATACTGCCTCGACGTTTAAAAAAGGTAAGCTGGTAGATAATGCCTAAGGCATTAAGCTCGCCTATGTACAATAGTATTAAGCTTTTGTGCAATAAAGAATTTTTCATTCATTCATTTAAATATATTGACATTATGAACATAATTATGTTTTTCAAAGGTTCCTAAAGCCCTATAGATCATTTTACTACTTTTCACGGTACTCACCCGTCCAGCAGGTCCTGGAGCTTAGAGGAGTCGTGGCTGCCGTTGACAATGAACCGCTCGTTCTTAAAGTCGAACTGCGTCTGCGCGCCCAGCTCACACCCAAAGTACTTGGTGGGATCTGAAAGGAAGGAATCTCCACTGTTTAAAAAATCCACAAATATGAGATTCATTCAGGAGTTTTTTAATAAGCCTTTTCTTGAATGTTACTGATGACTCTTGATGCTACTGCCATTGTCTTCTCCATTGGCCCCTATATGACTCTGGAACTTTCTATCCCGAGATCTGTTGTTAATAAAGAATTCCAGGTGGCAGGTCTCCCAAGAGCCTTTGCGACTTCTGGCATGTTGACGATGACAGTCTTGATTGACAGCCTTTACCCTCGACCTTGGCACAGATCCATGGACTTATGGTAGTTACAGTCAGGATCTAACTAGAGATCTGTTAATAAAGACTTACAGGTGGCAGGTCTCCCAAGAGCCTTGGCGCCTTCTGGCATGTTGACGATGACAGTCTTGATTGACAGCCTTTACCCTCGACCTTGGCACAGATCCATGGACTTATGGTAGTTACAGTCAGGATCTAACTAGAGATCTGTTAATAAGGACTTACAAGTGGCAGGTCTCCCAAGAGCCTTGGCGACTTCTGGCATGTTGACGATGAGTCTTGTTACCGTCGCCTTTACCCTCAACCTTGGCACAGATCCTGGACTTATGGTAGCTACAGACAGGATCTAACTAGAGATCTGTTAATAAAGACTTACAGGTGGCAGGTCTCCCAAGAGCCTTGGCGACTTCTGGCATGTTGACGATGACAGTCTTGATGCCGTTGCCTTTACCCTCGACCTTGGCACAGATCCTGGACTTATGGTAGATACAAACAGGACCAAACTAGAGATCTGTTAATAAAGACTTACAGGTGGCAGGTCTCCCGAGAGCCTTGGCGACTTCTGGCATGTTGACGATGACAGTCTTGATACCGTTGCCTTTACCCTCGACCTTGGCACAGATGCGGGGCATCTTGTACCGGTAGAAGGCATCGGCCACATTGCGGTTAACGTTCAGGGTACCCATGGTGATGGCGGTGAAGAAACTACTATTTTTTTATCTACTACTCGATCTGTGGAAATCAAATTCTGATATTAATATTTTGAAACAAATTGTGAATTAAAAAACGAAAGAGCTATAGTGGGAATAAAAGCATTATTTATAGTTAGATTAAATAATAATAATAATCCAAGGGTAGGTTACGAAATTGGCGGTGATATGGTCGTATTTGCATTACGACCGTGTTTTAATATCATCGCTGCTTTATCGTACAATTAACCGCCTGTTTTGCAACTGTACCCTGAAAGTAGACCAACATCTCTACAAGAAATCGATGCAGTAGTAATTTTATTAAAGTTTTATAAAGTAAGGCTTTCACATTTAGAGTTCGTGCCATCAAAGAAGCTCACGGGCGCGGCGCTGCAGTCGCGCGAACCAATGTCAATTTTTTTGTTCCTAGGTTTTACGGCGGAATTTCTTTGGTAGCGTTCGATTACTATAGATGAAAATATTGCTTCCAAATGACAAGTGTGTTATGTATAATACCTGTCTTGGTGTGTGCGTTGGGGGGTAGGCAGTGCGGAATGTTCTCGCGGCGGCATGTAGCGCCCCGCTTCCACGACCAGTCACGTCTTTCTGAAGGGGAGCAGCTTCCGGTGCCTATTACTGGAAAATTTTGATGTTCTGCTGTAAATTCAAACATTCTATGTTAATGCCTTTTGTTTTGGTATAGAAAACCTTCCGTTAACTTTCTGCTGCTTATGTAACTCCTTATGTCGGGGCCACGACATAAGGAGTTACATAAACAGACGCTCCAAGGGAATTCGCTATGCTCTGCAAGCGTCAGAATTGAGCGTCCGTACGGGCTTAGTGCTGCACATAGCGTCGGTTTCGTGGCCCCGATGTTAGGGTAACAGCAAAGTGGTTTATTCATACCACGTCCCCGCCAAAAAAGTAGCGAAAGTAGCTAGTCTTAAATAATTATAAGTTATAATATATTACTTATAATAAAAGTATATTATATATAATAAACCGAGGCGGCCGACTATATCCACACCTTAAATATCCATTAAGGTATATACAGTCGGCCGACTCATCACCTAACCACCTAGTCTTACACTAACTGGTTATGTAGCATGCGTTCGGTTGGGTAGCATTTTTTTATACAATGACACAAGTGCGCGTTTTTCATGCAGAGGATATTTTCCTGCAATTTTCATTTTCAAATCATCATGAAAAACAAATGATGTAATATAGTGATGAATAGCAGCCCAACCAAACGCACTCTAAGACGTTGTTGTTAGAAACTTTTTTGTAAAGACCTGTGAAGATTTACGTGAATAAAAGAATCCAATCGGTGGTTACCTGCGTGCGCCGGTATACTGCGTCATGCACGCGCGGGGGCAGCGCGCCGCTCTCCGGAACCGCGACACACGTAGACACTTCTCTCCGCACTGTACAGATGTCTCTGCAACAACATGTACACATTATCATTTTGTTTTTTCTTTTTATTGGAGCACGGCATGTAACTTGTTATCCACCTGATGGTAAGCAAACCTATAAAGTTCTTGCGGGATTTACATGAAACAAACCGAAACTTGAAGCTTTTCATCAGTCTCTGCCATAAGTTTTTGCGTTGTATTAATACGTGAGGCACCTTTTATATTTAATATTTATAATAATTTAATATATTTTTATATAAGGTATGAAAATACCTACCTATCCTAATACTCTAAATGTGAAAGATGAAATATTTGTTAATAACTCCAAAACGTCTGAATTAGTTCAGCCGTTTTTTGAGTTACTTGTATAAAACATTGGGCACAGGTAAGGTTATGTGTAAATGTCTAGTGCCACATGTAAGTTACTGTATATCCCAGTAAAAATATCCCTTAGAATTAGTTCAGCCGTTTTGGAGTTACTTGTATAAATTATTGGACACAGGTAAGGTTATGTGTAAATGTCTAGTGCGACATGTAAGTTACTGTATATCCCAGTAAAAATATCCCTTAGAATTAGTTCAGCCGTATTGGAGTTACTTGTATAAATTATTGGACACAGGTAAGGTTATGTGTAAATGTCTAGTGCAACATATAAGTTACTGTATATCCCAGTAAATATCCCTTAGATATAGTTCAGCCGTTTTGGAGTTACTTGTATAAAATATTGGACACAGGTAAGGTTAAGTGTAAATGTCTAGTGCAACATATAAGTTACTGTATATCCCAGTAAATATCCCTTAGAATTATCAGAACATAAATATAGTCGGTGTACAATTACTAATAGATCATATTCAACATTCCATGCAGAAGCTAGTAACTAATAACTACTTATTATTTACTATATTTTACTGTACCTAACGCAAATATTTTCAAACATTAACCAGAAACACCTGGTTTAATTTTATAAAGAAAAGTAAATAAGAAATGGCACAACATATTCATCGAACACTCAGTAAAATTGCACAAAATAATATAAAAATGAATAAATCTTTTGCACATTAAACCTTGAAGTCTTGTATATGATTGGTTAAATCACTTATGTAAACACCATTAATATTTCAAAGATTTTTTTATTCTGCGATTACTTCTACATTATAGTGTCTATATAAAATATATAGAAAGCTATATACTTAGAATATTCATAGAATAAAATGCACTGTAAATTTTCAGTCATTATAATTGGATAATAAATAAGCTGTAGTATATCTCCACTTTAGAAACAATTTTGTGAAATTAACATTCTAAATATATGATTTTTTTTTATTAACAGAAAAAAAGGTGGTGGTTGATAGTAAATGGATCTGCGACGGATATAAATTCTGTATTTCCATCAAAAAAAGATACATTTAACTAATTATTTAACGTATAGGGTTAATCTATTATTATAGATACTTAAATGAAAAGTTGACTAGACAACCATGAGTCACGTGCTTGAATACTAGAACTCTTTGATCATAAATCAAGAAACCTAAAATTAAATCTTCTTGCTCTCTCTGATAACTTTCTAAGGCTGGTCAGTGATCGTGTATTTTTAATGGCTTCAGTAGTTACGTACGTTGCAGATAAGCCGGCCTCGCTTGTGGCATAGCTATCGCCAAAGTAGCAGCACGAACGTACTACATACTGATGGAGTGTAGCCTTTAACTTTACCACCAAAAGAAAAATACTAATTTAAAATGGATAAGCCTCTGATCCCTCATTAGAAATTTCTGTCACGTGGAAATGAGGTTAGGTTTAAAATATGATGATAATGAAGAGCCTACAGTACCTTTACAAGGATCTTATTAAACCCGCTTAAGGGAGTTTAAACTAGGCCCGCCCAAAATCTGTTATATATAATACACAAATGATGAAAACAAAATTGTAAATACAAAATGTATTGTTAAAAATTACATGGTATGAAATAAACTTTTATTATTGCACCAACTTAAAAATAAATGAAATGCAATGCAAAAGAAGTAACATTTTTTTAACATAAAGAAATACTAACCTCTAAACTTACTATTTTTTTCTCAACTGCTTTCATAAGCAGCTGATTTCCTCCTATTTAATCTATTTTTATCTGGGATACTGTCATAATTTACGTTAACAATTTTAATCGTAAAAATATAATAATTCTCATATTAAGTAATGATGGACAAAGGAAGCTACTAGCAGCGCCCTCTAGCTTTGCGTTTACAATTCAGTGCACTTTTTTTCAATCGTGTTGTGTAGACACTTGATACCTTGTGTGTACACCGTAAGTGCGGGTCAAGGCCGTGGTATGTTCAGCTCTAATCGCAATGCGGAAGCATATTATCCGAGCGTTTAAAATCTCCAATTCGGTCTCATTTCAAAAATATCCGGAGTACAAATGGTGCTTTTAAAAAACGGTGTTTTTTACTTGAGCAATAACGTTTGTATTTTTATTACTATTTAAATAGCGAAAATGATTCTGGAATCGTAACATACTACTTGCATTAACGTTTCATTTATAATTATAATAGGTAAAATGCTGCGTATTGACCATTTATATATGGCTGTATGACCTTATTCATAAAAAACTTATTAAGTCCTTAAAGAACTCAAAAAGTCTCTCCTCTGTCCGTTTGTGCAATTATGGTTCTAGAACCAAGTTTTGCGATTCTTTTTTAAAATAATAGACATGTTCTAAGGCCAGGTGATACACTATACAGGTGGAAAAGAAAGGCCATCGTTGGAGAGAAATTAGTAATTACCCTAAATATTGACGATGACAAATTTTACTGAAAGAAAATTTTTATTTTAAGTATAATTAAGTAAAACTGCAAACATATTTTTTTTTAATACGGGACGATATTCCAAAAAAAACACCTGTACTTTTGTGTCAATCGATAGTGTCATTAATATAAGGTTTAATTTATCTCAAATTAAAGGAAGGTCAAGGAAAATAAAAATAAAATAGGCGGTGATTGCTTAAAACTTCATCAAACGGACTTTCAGGAATTTTAGGGAACTCCACCAACTTTACCGTTACAAGGGGCCAGGAGACACCCTACTGCTAGTTCTTAATTAATATTTCTTTGTTGTTTTTTTAATAAGAGACTTTTTAAATATTATATTTATATCATCAAAGTGCCTTATAGGCGCCGAGACCGCCTAGATGGGCTCAGGGTACCAGCGGAGGGGTTTTTAATCCCTACCGTCGTGGCCTATGGTATGAGTCTACACCAAATAAGTGGCTAGCTCGTCGCGATGTTTGGATAGACTCAATAACCCATCTATATACAATTTTATAAGGTAGTAGTGAAACTGGGACCGACAGCTTAACGTGCTCTCCGAGGCACTATAGTGGTGTTGTTAAACAAATGTACATACATTTTTAGATTAAAAACTCATTGGTACACACCGGGGTTTGAACCAGGGACCTAAGTATTTTAAGTGTAAAGTCTAACTCGGCCACCACGTAATAGAAAAATATGTATTACCCACAACAGAAAGATTTTTGCGTACAAATACCAACATAAAATAATAAATAAACTTTGACTAACAGCCAAATTGTAAAATTAGAAGTACGTTTGTATGGACAGAGACCTTTATAAAGGTGATCCAAAAGGATTATTAAAAAGCTGGATGGCTCCTCAGCAACATAGCCTCAAAGTTCTTCAAGATAACAAAGTAATGCTGGGTAGTTTGAAGCTTCAGCGAGCAAAAAGCAAGAATGCTTGAGTTTACACGTCGCAGATAACAGCAGACCCTTCGCTGAGGAGGCTACAATTAACCCGAGTGAGAGGCCCGGCCGCAATGCGACACTATTCAAACTCTGTGTGTGTAAATTTAAAACTATACTTATTTTGCGATTCCGAAATAAAATAACATTATCTTTACCACTAGTTTTTGCAAAGAGTTTCTACAGGTGGCCACTTTTTTCGGATACGAATTTCCCTGACATTTCCAGATTTTCCAGTCACCTTTTTTAGATTTTCTCTGACCTTAATGAGCTTCAAAAAGAAAGAAAAAATCCCAAAATAGGTAGGTGTATTATTTGTTTTTTTTTTATTGATTTAAAAAAAAAAGTATTTCAGATAAAAATTATTAGAAAATAAAAACAATAATTTTTAGAAATATTTTCGAAAAATATTGTAACAAAATATATTTCACATTCTTAAAAAAAAAAAGCATATTTTGATCTTAGATGGAATTGCCCCGCTTAGGTTGCCAGTCGTTTATAGTAGCAAGTTGTGTGGGTTCTTTAAATATTTTCCCTGACTTATCTAGTCTCGGAAAATTCCCTGACTTTTCCCGGTTTTCCATGTTTTCCAAAAAGTGGCCACCTTGTATATATACGTATATAGACGGTAGTAACTATAGATAGGAATCAACAAATAGGATCCCTTTGTTTTTCAGATAAAAGAGAGGTTTATTGGTTGATTCCTATCTATAGTTACTAGCGACTATAGTAAAAAAACTTGTGATAGAGCTACTGAATCCTATAGCAAGATTCATGTGTATGAATATTTCAGAATATTTATTACATACATCTACAAATCTTGGACTCTTATCCCTAGTTGGTCGTCGCGATGACATTCCAAATCTACACTGAATAAGTGGCAAATACGTAGCGGTGTTTATATAGACTGAATAAAATAAAATATATCCACTATACCCCTAATTAAACGGGAAAGTTTGTGAGGATATGAATGTTTTTACTCTTTTATGCAAAAACTACTAAACGTATTTTGATAAATTTACACTAATATATAGCTTATGTAGTAATTAGTATTTATTTATTTGCATCTTGTTAAAATTATAAAATATAAATTAGACAAGACTCTGCAAGGGCACTACCTCAGAACTAAGCTCGGACTAACTAACGCGGCCAGTGGAAATTCTTGGCGTTGTGCGTTGTTTTAATATTTACAAAAATATTTATGAAAGTAATAATATAAAATTTTAGTTACACACCTGCATTCAGAATTATATAATAATCAAAACTGTTAAACTCGTTCCGCATTTACGTAAACAAAAATCTTATAAAATATAATTAGATGTCAGAATCAATAATTATTAGTCGGCTTTACCAGGATTTTAAAATAAACTCCTAAGAAATAATTTAAATAATAACAATCATGACAATTTAAAACAACCATCGAAATTATGACAGAAATTGGTCATAGACAAAATATTTTTTTTTATTGCCCAAATCGAAGCTATTTCTAATATATACAATCATTGAATGTTCACAATGTTTTTAAAAATGTTGTTATTTTTATTTTTGGTTTTAATAAAAACAATAAAATGCGAAACAAGAAAGAGATGCATCCTGCTTACTCTATTCGGGTCAGGGTGTGGCAATTATCCGACCATTTTTATTTTCCCATTGGTTGTATACTTAACTCAGCTTACATACCAAATTTCAGCTATCTTGGACTTCGGAAAGTGACTTATATTATAAATGATAATTATCAATCAGTGAGTGAATGACAAAATCAGTGAGTGAATGACAAAATCAATGAGTATTGCATATCTAAATAATCAAAAGTCAAATCATTTATTTTATGTAAATCTTTACAGATATTTATGAATAATAATAAAAAAAGTTTAACAATGAGGCCTTAGAGTGCGTTTGGTTAGGCAGCTATTCATTAACAAAAGAACGACAAATATTTATTAAACCTCTATATTAGATTTAGAACTTAAACGCGATGGAATGGAAATCATAATATGAAAAATACTACCAAACCGAACACACACTACATAACCAACTAGTGTAAGACTAGGTGGTTAGCTGATTCCATTGACCTGTCAATCATTATCTGCCATACAAGGGAGCCACCAAGGCGACCAACTTCACCGACCATATAATATACTAAACTCTGTGCTCTACTAAATGAGGCTACTGGCGATCCTCGGTCTGCCCCCTAATTATAAAACGAAATATTGACATCGCTATCGTGATCGATTGCAATTGGAGTTGTCATAGTCTTTATTGCATTGGAAATAAGGGCTGTCATCGCCCTTATTTCAAATTCAATTTATCAACGCATTAACAGATCGCTATCGCTTTCGCTGTTTTATAATTAGGCACCTGGATACTATTTCAGACAACGGCGTATCACTGGCAGTCCAAAGAGGCAGCCAGTGTTATGGGAACATTTGGGCCGGGCAAGATCTGGACATGGTGGATATGCAGTATTTAAACTTTATTATTGTATTTATTTATATATACATTTCTAGGTAAGTTTATTTCATATATTGTTATTTAATTTAGGTAGTTATTATTTATTTGTTCATCTTTTTTAAGTTATTCCCAAAAATAAAATTATATTATGTATTATATCAACTTAAATTTAACGCTTTAATTAAAAACGAAATAGCAGCATAGATACCTATTAATGGAGTTTAGTACATAAGTCATGTTACCAAATCTTTTGTTGAAACTGAGATCTGTAGAGTTATCTCTAAATTCAAAATGATTAAGCCAAAACAGTTTTGAGTGGTAATGTTTGACTTACTAAGATATAAGTTTATTCACCCAAACATCACTATCGTTACTTATAAACTATTACAAATGGTGTTCATATAGGTAGTAAAAATAAAAACGTAATTAATATTAGGTTATTTAAAACACACGTTGCGTTGGATACTAGATTAGGTTTCCCTGTGTTATAGTATCCAACATCTTCCCACGGACACTCGTGGTGCTTATATAATACTTGACTTCCTCCTAAACCCCCTCAAAATGTTGGACTGTATCAATGGGATGCTACTTTATATCCTGTTCATATCAGTCTCGAAGGACCAAATGACCTAATAGGGTTTGATGAAAATCTGATTTTAGAAATTATTATCCAGGAGTCCAGGGGCCCCTACAAAGTTTTTTAAATCAGCCAAATAAGTGAATACTGCTGTAATCATGCATTTACATGCACATCACGGATTCGCATTAATAAACTACATTATCTGGTCTTCATTAAGTCTAAGGTCAATACGTTACGTTGCAGTGTCACATTGGCAGGCCGCATACATTACGATAACGAAGTTCGTTAATGAAAGCGAAACGTTAGTCAAGTAGGAATACAACACTTTGATGTGGACGATAGAACTGATCCAACTGAATCAGATTTAGCGATGATAGATATTACTTAGCACAACAGCATCGATAGGCTCGATAAAAAAGATACATATCGATTTTATTAATGAATGTTCATTCATAAACCTCATTTTATCGACTGTCATTTAATATCACTGACATTGTCTTGCTTAGTCTCAATGTATAAAGTACAAATAGAGCTCGTATCAAGGAAGATAATATACAGACGACCTAAAAGAGCCCTTCTCGCTATTTTAATAACAACTAAAATATGTAAATAAATAACAATGCTTTTAATGAACTGACAATAGGTTTAATAAAACTAAAGTAATTCAAACCCTAAAGACTATATGCGATAGACTATATAAGAGTTTACATTTTAAACGTTAACTTTCATATTACCAACAATGAGTGAGTTATACCCGAGATAAGTAATCAGACCAAAACAGATAACACGGTGACGACTTTCCTGCAGACAATTGTTTAAACGGCACATTATTCTTTTGTAAACTACACACATTTTGGTTACGCTCAACTAAACATTTCGAGGTTGTGCACAGATTCACGAATGAAACACAATAGGAATGTCGTATTTAAATTCGAAACTACCAAACATTAAATAAGAGAAATATTAATGTACATAAACATTGTATAGTGAATTTCTTTCAGATGTTAAACAATCATCTATTGTTACATTACAATTCCCTATCAGCGATAAAATTCCAATTATGTATGACTCTACACTCTACAGTGTGTAATATCAAGTGTAACAATAAAACAATGTCACAACATGAAATAAATGTGTAAATTGATTCAGCTTTCTTGTATATGCACTCTTGAAGCTTGGAGTTCTCGTACATTACACAGGCAATGACGACACAAGCCTTTGTCAATCAAACATATTAAACCTAGATAGCATAGAAGTGACATGTGTCATTTTATAACAATGCCTTGTCCCGTCTGTCATTTCTTTGGGAAGGCTCACTAACTTTAATATTGAAAGTTATATGCTACGTGAATTTGGTAAATACTTACAAAAATAATACTGCATAGCAAACTTAAAATAATAATAGCAAAGCAAACTAAAAATATTTTAATTTTAAATAGCTGTAATACAAAAATGAAAATGAAAAATGGCAACAAGGCAAGCTTCACAGTTGTGATCTCTTATGACGAATGTCACGACAACCCAATACTGATACATTCCGCTGGGATGATGGGATCCTGTTACAATTGGTATAAAACAAACATCCGGCGGGAGTTAATATTAAACAAAACAATGCAGTAATAATGTATCAAGTAGGACGGATGTCTGGCAGTATTAAGTGGTGTCAGATAATGAGGCTTGGTATTCTTAACATTAATGGCATGTCCTCGATAATGCTACATTGCTTTGACTAATTAAGTTGATTAGGAAGTTAAAGTGGAAGTCAAGTCTAGAGTTGATTAGATGACTGCTGAAACAGACAAGTCTCGAAGGGGAGTCTAAGCCTAAGCCCACCTAAGACCAATGAACTGAACAAAGCCGAAAAAGCTGAGCTGAAAACTGTAACAGGCAAAAGGATATTGTCCGTTACATAAAATATGGTATATTTAAACTGGATTTAAATGTTATCCAGAGGATCTAGTCACCTCAATTTTGATTGTCTTACCGAGCATTCTCAGAAGACTTGGCTTTAAGGATAACTCTATATAAAACAAAAGTATCAGAAGACTTGGCTTTAAGGATAACTCTATATAAAACAAAAGTATCAGAAGACTTGGCTTTAAAGATAACTCTATATAAAACAAATATAGACAGCTGATTTTACCCCTATCCTTGGGAAATTCTTACTCTCCTTAATTGTAAATAGTCGGCTTTATTTTTCCTCAGTAAATACGAGCATACAATATTTACTGAAGGAAAATAAAGATTTAGAATACATGCAAGTTCTTACCGATTTGACGCATTTATCCCTGAGGAATACGCAAGACTACGCCAGTTGAAAAAGGGTTTCGTATTAAGCGCTTCAGTGTATGTAAATGTTTGAACGAAATTATTGAGATTTGAATGTATTATAAAAGTCTTATATCCGTGATAATTTTCTGAGTTTGGGAGAACAAAAATTACATTACATTTTATTAGAGATATGTTTTTTTGTGCACATTGATTTTTCTTGTGATTTCATACCAGGTGATTGGAAATTATGCGCTAAAGTAAATAAAACTTATGCAGGCATTAAATATGCCTTAGGTAGTTTCTTATTAAGTAATATATATATATATATATATATATATATATAATATTTATTTATTTCTTCTCTTTGAAGCGGTTTATTTCTCGGAAACCTTATATATTTGTTTAAATAAAATTATTTAAGTTTACTTCATAATAAATAAATCTAGCTCATAAAAAAATGAGGATATCAATAATACTAACAAATATTTCAACTTTCTAAATTAAAATGTTTACAGATATTTCTTTCTAAAATCAAACTTTCACGCTATAGATCAAAATAATTATTCGAAATAGCAGCCTAGCACTTTCTAGTGTTTGTGATTTTCTATAATTTGTCCAGAAGGTTCGACTAGTAGATGGCTAGCGGCATTAAGTCTGCCTTTGTACATTGGGAAAAAAAGTTTTTTATAACATTAAAAATGTCAATATTCAGAATTTTATAATTCATTATTTACAACTTTAAAAAAGGAGGAGGTTAGCAGTTAGACACGAATTTTAATGGTGAAGATTTGTACAGTTGGTGTTGTATGAAAGACAATGACGCTACTTTATTATAAGAGCTTATACAATCAGCTTCGTATTAAAATGTTGTATTATATTTCAGGACAGAATTTCTCAATTTATTTAAAGTATCTCTAAAAGCTAGACATTCACCTAAGATGGCTACCAAGATCTTATCTAGGATTTCTTATAATATAAATAAATACGATCACGGGTGCCTATTTGGCTCCCGAGAACCGTTTAAACGGCCTCAGCGTACCCAGCGGAGGGATTAACACGGCCTCAGCGTACCCAGCGGAGGGATTAACCCGTCCTCATTTCGCCGATGGTATTCGGAGGCAACACCTAACAAGTGGCGAGCTTGTTGCGGTATTTATGATGAAATAGCCTAGTTGTATAAATCTCGGGTGCCTATTTGGCTCCCGAGAACCGTTTAAACGGCCTCAGCGTACCCAGCGGAGGGATTAACCCGTCCTCATTTCGCCGATGGTATTCGGAGGCAACACCTAACAAGTGGCGAGCTTGTTGCGGTATTTATGATGAAATAGCCTAGTTGTATAAAGCGAAGAGGTATTTATTTAAAAAAAAAAAACCAATACATTTGAGACTACGTGACCATATAGCATACTAGCTGACCCGCGCAGCTACGACTGCGCACGCAACGGAAGCTCTTAAAAGGAACAGATTTTCCCAGTTTTCCCATTTTTTTTCATTGATGCTCCGCTCCTATTTATTGTTCGTATAAATAGGAGCGGAGCATTATAACGAGAACGTTGGCGTGTTATATGCGTTCCTAGATAAATGGGCTATCCAACACTAAAATAATTTTCAAAATCGGTTCAGTAGATCCACAGATTACCCCCTACAAACTCACAAACTTAACCTATTTATTATATTAGTATATTGACTGGCCAAAATTGGCAAATTTAGGCATTTTTATAGCCATAATATAGCTAAGTTATAAACTATCAATATACCTACCACTTTACCTAATCGATCTTTTCCATTACATTACATTACACGGAAGTATCCTAAAGAACCCCAATATATAGGTGAACTGTCACATTTGTTCTTGCCAAGTCACGCTTGTAGGCGACAGGAACGGCGGATATAATAAATCACCTTACCGGTAAATGAATCGGGTTTATTTACCTGGACCTCAATTTTCCTAAATCAATACTGTTTTAATACACCGTTTACTATTCTCCGCCCTTGTGGTATAGTGGTTACATTATTGTCGTATATAGAGGGCGTGGGTTCGATTTTCACTCGGAACATAGCTACAATTTGCCACGGTCTGGTTATTTATACGCGTTTAATTAAATATATTATTCTTGCATATTTAATTATAGTAGTAGACAAAGAAAGTTTTTTTTCTCACTTCCTGAATGTACGTACGTTATATGTCGGTGTATTACACGACCATTTATAAATAACATTTACTTAAATAGACATATAAACTGACACACAGAGTTTTCCTTTTAATAATACCACGAAAATAAGATAAAATATAACTCTAGAAAATAATGTAAAAACAAATCCAAAAATACACCAACGAAACCTGTTTAACAAAAGACATTTGGGACAACAACCACATCGTAAACTATCAAGGTTTAATATTTAATTAATTAATTATCGCTTTCAAAAGCGTGACGTAAATAACCGTGGTCACGTGCCGACAATGTGTAACCGCGCTTATCGGCTTAACATTACGTGTATGCAGTAATCTTAGCTCAGAATGCTGCGGCAAGCGAACTCTATTGGGTTTCATAATTTCACTAACGAAAGTTATTTTACACATTGTTTAAAAATAAAAACGTTATTTAACATAAAATGTTTTCACACGTGTACAATAATAAAAAAAATACGCGTGCCAAGTGAAAACAGTATTTTTTTTTTTAGTTTGTACCAGATTTTTTTTATTGCCGGTAATTCTTAATTAATTCTATGCTTCTGATCCCGACTACAAATTACTGTTTTTTTTTTGTAAATTAAACTTTACATATTAAATAATAAGTATGTAGGTATATAAAATTATATCATACCATGAGCAAACTAAAAATGGTGGCATGTAATGAATTTGGTAGTCTAAAAAGCGATGCAGTGAGTCCAACGTGGGCTCACTCATCTGTCGTGTCAGGGGTTTAGGTAGTTCAACGTGGAGCCCGTTCGCCCTCCTCGGCACCGAAAGGGACGCATGTGCGCGCTGCCGGTCCCCGAGATACTGACGTCTGATTGCGACGAGGGGCGCGCACCCTCATCCCCTCCCCATGTCCTGGCACGCATGTACGACTAGGCACTGGATGCAACCCTGCAATCGATGGAGCTCTAGACGACCTATTGAGAGGGGGAAATCAATCGAGTACACGAATATTTTACAGTGTTTTCAGTAACACGTTTTGAAATTTTGTAAAGTTTTAAATTTAAAATGTCTATAGTTTTGACTGTATGGTGATTTATTATATGCATTATGTGTGGTAACTTTATAAACCAAAATCAATGGCTAGATTCGTTGCAATGTTTAAGAAGAAATATAAATCAAAGCCTCGGGTTGAATGAACTAAAAAATATACCTAGAACTCGATTTTTATAAATGTGCACTTCGAGTTGTCAAAATATAAAAAATCTAAATAACAGTGGCAAACATAGAAAAAATAATTTATCGAGTAAAAAAAACCTATTAAAAAAAATTACATCACCAAAACCACCCATTATAAAACATTTATTTTAGAATTTGTAATATATATTTCTTTGTCTTGTGTCTGTGAGAAATACAAATCGAGTCCTTCAATTCGATCTATAAAAAGCTAGTAAATAAAAGTAGTTCACTACATAATTACAATGAGAAGTTATTATCTACAAAGTATGACATGATTCAGCGACTAATTACCTTGCTAATAATTGGTATATTTTCTTGGAATCAAGAGATGCAGTTGACAGTAGAAGCGTTCAAGCAAGATAAGATTATATCGGCTGGAGGTCATTATCAATTAATAAGGTTAAATTCTGTTTCCAAAAAAATGGTGAAACAAAAACTATTTTGTATACGTAATTCTCTTTGTCTTGTTGCAATTTAATCCAAAGCGGCGTATTTAGGAAACTAACACTTTAACTAAACTTTCACATATGTAACCGAATTGAAAAAAAAAAATCTTGAAACAAATTTCACCAAAACCGATTTCTCTGAAAAGTTTGATGTACGAAGACTTTGGTAAAAAAACACAGCAAGTTAGGCTGAGTTGCACCAAAATGTTTGATTTTTCTTTTTCCTCGCTTGAAGATTACACATTCAAATAACAGTTTAGTTAGAAAAAAGCGAAATAAATCCTTTAACAGGGCCGAAATCTCCTCGCCCTAATGGAAGGTTGCCCTTGTCAATCAGAAACCATTTATTACGCACAAATAGTCACTTACCTACGAAAAAGAAATTCCCAGGTCAGAGGTGAATCATGGTTAAGCTAACCAATTAGTTTGCGGTAAAATGAGTGCGACTGACTAATACATGAGGGTCCTTTATATAAATATAGGTAAAATGAGTGCGACTGACTAATACATGAGGGTCCTTTATATAAATATAGGTAAAATGAGTGCGACTGACTAATACATGAGGGTCCTTTATATAAATATAGGTAAAATGAGTGCGACTGACTAATACATGAGGGTCCTTTATATAAATATAGGTAAAATGAGTGCGACTGACTAATACATGAGGGTCCTTTATATAAATATAGGTAAAATGAGTGCGGCTGACTAATACATGAGGGTCCTTTATATAAATATAGGTAAAATGAGTGCGACTGACTAATACATGAGGGTCCTTTATATAAATATAGGTAAAATTTTAGAATAGGTAAGTCTTTGTTTTCTTTATACTGGGTGTTTTTTTAACAATGATAATATTTTTTTGATGCCTCCAGTATCACTTTTAGAACCCATTTTTAAAATAAAAACGTTACCTACCTTTTTATTAGTATTTTTAACTTCAAAAAAAAAGTCTGATAAATAAATTATTATATGAACAAACGTCTATATGCTTAAAATTACTCCTACAAATACATAATAAGTCTTCGTATCTAACAAGTAGGTAAAACACAATTAGATAAGTGATAGGCTTTTAATTCGTGAGTTTAGTATGAAAGTTAACGTGATTTGTGGATCTTTTTTGTTATATCTTTGTTTTTTGTATAGGCGACACTAAAAAGGAAAAAAATAAGTGTTTCATTATTTTCATCATAGAACACAATATAAAAATGTTATCACCGTGACAAAAAACAACAGTATAGACAAACTAGCTGATCCGCCCAACTTTGTCTGCGTAACATAACCGTTTACGCAGCGCAAGCAAATGAAGCTTTTAAAAGGAACAAATTTAACATTTTTCATTGATGCTCCGCTCCTATTGGTCGTAGCGTGATGTTATATAGCCTTTCTCGATAAATGGGCTATCCAACACTTAAGTATTTTCAAAATCGGTTTAGTACATCCGGAGATTACCTCCTACAACATCACAACTTACAAACTTTACCTTCTTATAATATTATATATTATAATATATATAGTTTAGATGTCAAATAGACAATTTCTTATATCTTAAAAGTGAGTATAGCACTTCAACACTATACGTTATCATTTTAAAATATTATCGCGACGAGCTAGCCACTTGTTCGGTGTAGACTCATACCATTGGCTACGACGAGGTGGGATTAAAACCCCTCCGCTGGGTACCCTGGGGCCGTCTAGGCGGTCTCGGGCGCCGTAAGGCACCCGTGAAGATATATATATATATATATATATATATATATATATATATATATATATATATATATAAAAATACCTACTTTCTTTGCAAGTCACTATATGTAGCAATTTTAGTAAATGTCTACGAAATTCATAGAAGATATTATACTTGCATGGATGATACTTGAATACCCTATAATCTATAGTATAGATAATATATAAATACATGGGAATACGTAAATTAATTTTCTATTAATAGATGCATGGTAGTATATTCAAAGTGACCTACAAAAATATTTTTAAAGAGTTACATTACATTTCTTTATATTTTATGTTAAGATGAGTAGAATCAGTATCTAGAGCCTTAGCGTAAGACCATTGACCGCAGATATCAAGTCGATTTTATGAATGAAAATAACATTCACAATTTTTCATTTTATCGACTATAATATTTCATCGACAATATCATGCCAAGATTCTTAAAGTCTTAAGAGTTTAAGTTATTTTTACATTACTTTTAATGTTACATATGCAATAATGTGCATTAACAAAAAATACTTTTCATTATTTACTTCTGTAGCTAGATTTTTAAACATTTGAAGCCTTAAATTTGCTCAAATCATTTAAATAAAACGTAACAACTTTCTACATAATTGTGTTATAGGCTTTGTGGAGTAAAGCCCATGTTACAGGCATTTCAGGACGTCTGCATCGTTGCCTGTCGCGCAGGCGCACGAGCGGCCTATCGATTGAACACTTCGGGTCTCCCACGAAGCCTGTAAACGCACAATTTTAAATATACACTGTACAGAAATAGACACGCGTTCATCCGTGGCAAAGAGACAGGTTTGAATGAATACTTAATCGTATGTTATAAAATATACTACCTTGTTACAGTAATTCGATTTGTTGGGCATGTGTATCTGGGTTTTTTTATCAAAATCAAATTATATATAAAGATTTAAAAAATATCAAAAAAAAAGACAACATATATTAGAAGATTGTATAATATGTATTACTTTTGTTTCTGGTATACATAGTACAAGCCTAGAGCTTAGTTTGTGACTAAGGTAATATGTTTTGACATGTCCCACATATTAATAAAATATGTGGGTATTAATCAAATCCATATTCATCAATAAAAAAACGAGTTTACCAAGAACTGTTTAAATCTCAATAGTAAATAACATGGATCATCATCAGATATGAATATCAAATGTTAAAGTACATGCGGCTAATATAACAATTAGAGCAAATAAATAATAATATATAGGACAATTTACACATATTGCTCTAGTCACAAACTAGGCTTGTACTATGTTTACCAGAAACAACAATATAATACATACAATATTTTATAAACATCCAGGCCATAATAAACTGTACAGAAAAACGTACTAATATTTTTTGCTATGGGCGGAAATAGAACCCACGACTGCCGCAACAAGCTTGCCACTTGTTAGGTGTTGCCTCCGAATACTATCAGCGAAATGATGACGGGTTAATCCCTCCACTGGGTCCCATTAAACGCCCTTTAAACGGTTCTCGATAGCCAAAAAGGCAGCCATGATGATGATGATGCATTATACAACATATTGCATATGCTATATTTATAATTTGCCTCCATGGTTTATTGGTCGCGCCTTTATATTGGCGTTGTATCCAGTAGCCTTGGATTCGTTTCCCACTCGTGCAAAACAAATTAGTACTTACGTTTTTCTGTCTAGTATTATTACAGTCATATTATGGATTAGTATCGTTGTTTAAGGTACTCATAGTACAAGGCTAGACCTTAGTTTGTTACTAGGCCAATGTGTGTAAAATATCCTACACATTTAAATTTTCAATGAAAATATACGGCTATATATAAAATAATTAATAAAATTTCTGGAGTCAACATCCCGTGAGAAACTTCAATGAATGAATAAATAAATATAGATGAAATAATAAAATGTGAAAGTAAAGGGTCCGAGATCGCGAGAGCTCGTAGACTCTGTTGGGATCTTTGCGAAACTTTAATAACATTCTCAACAAAAAATTGTTTAAAAAAAAGTATGTGTACCATCACGACGCCCGAGAACACTTGGACGGCTCAGGGTACCCAGGTGGGGTTTTATTCCCACCTTGTCGTAATCAATGGTATATCTTTCTACACCGAGCTGGCCATTTCATAGCGTTTTATAACCGATTAGTCTCGAAAAAATCTCTAGAACCCCAGCTTCCAATGGCAAAACCTTATATATATATCTTACCAAATTATTTTGGGGATATAATATATCATTGGGATATTTCTAGCAAAGTGGGATTTCGAAATTTTAATGAAAATAAAATTTCAGCAGATGACAAATCTCTTATTTTGATAAAACTGGCGACAGTTGTTATTGTGGAAAAAACAGTTTATATACTTTTCTAAGCCATGAGATTCTCATACATATACCATATTTACTCTACTTTGTCTAATTCTAATTAATTCTAATTCCTATTTACATGAAACATTATGAATAATGAAGTGTTAAAGTGTTGGAGTGAGTATTTTGGTGAGATGTATAAAAGCAGCATCCCCGACATCACTTTTGGGACCTCACCTCCTGAAATACCTGAACTGAAATACTGAACCATGGGATGAAATTAGTGTGTCTAAGATTGTAAGAGCTATAAGAAGTTTGAAATGTGGTATGGCAGCGGGAATTGATAAGGTACTTCCTGAAATGAATTTTGAAAATTTTGATCATTTCTGAAGCGGTTTCCATTTGTTATGCAACTTCATATCCCAAAGTACTTTGGGAGGCTAAAGGAGGCTTTAGATCTGATAGATGATGCACGGATCAGATCTTCTTCCTGGCCTTAAACTAGAAGGTTTTCTGTGCTTTTATGGATTCGGAGAAGGAGTTTGACAGGGTTGTAATTAAGGAGCTGTGGGACATTCTGCCTGATTACGGTATCGATGGCAGTCTCGTGCTGGCTATTCAATCACTATATAGGAGTTGTACAGCAAGCGTACGGGTGGACGGCACGTTATCTCCATGTTTTAATATCAACATTGGCTTCAAAAAGGGATGTGTGATGTCCACCAGGCTGTTATTTTATACCTAGACAAATACCTGCAGAGACTGAAAGAAAACAGACGTGGGGTGCAAATGGGTGACATGTTGATTAATACACTGTTGTATGCAGATGATGCTGTTCCTTATTTCATCATCTGAGCAAGAGCTGCAATCACTTGTCACAGACATAAAAGGATGTATTGAATGTTGAAAGAGGTCTCCGAATAAATGCGGGAAAATCAAAGGTGTTAATATTTGAGAGAAATGAGATAACGAATGCTACAATTATGGTTGATAATGAGAAACTAGAACAAGTGTCTGAATTTATATATCTGGGTAGTGTTTTCACTAGGGATAGTAGATATAAAAAAGATATTGAAAGGAGAGTGAATGCAGGTAATAGTATCAACGGAGCACTCGTTCTATGATAGGTAGGTCAAATATTACTCAAAAAGCAAGACTTGCCATTCATAACGCAGTGCTTGTCCCGACACTATTGTATGGAAGTCAGAAATAGGTATGTCAGGATAAATATGAAAGCAAAATAAATGCAGTAAAGATGCACACGTTGTGACGAATGTGCGGTATTAAAAAACAGACCGAATCCGCAATGACGTAATTCGAGAACAGTGGGACTGAAAGAAACTATAGTTATGAAAATGAGAAAGGTATACTCCGCTGGTTTGGCATTTAGGAAGAATGAGTGATGAAAGACTGGCGAACCAGATGTATAATATGCGAGGTGATGGATAAACGTGGACGAGGGAGACCAGACCAAATTGGAAAGGTTTTAAAAGACGGTGCAATTAAAAGTCTCGGCGTGCATGTATGAGAAAAGTGATGACTGTGGAAGAGGCAAAATGAGTATGTAGGGACAGGGACAGGGACAAGTGGAGCTCGGTTGTCTCTGCCTACCCCGTAAAGGGCCTGATGTGACGATAAATAAATGAAACATTATGTAAAAAACACATCTAATGTGGTTTTTACGCACTCGACACTTTAAAATTAAAAAAAAAAAACAAACTAATCAATACCTACACCTACTTAAATTAAATAAAAACTTTTACATGAAATATTTTAAACCAAGGCGAAACCTATTCTAATACATTAGGTACATATATGGTGTAACTTTTTACAGACAGTTATTTTGCAATATAGATATGCAAAGAAGTCATGTAATGTGCATGAATGCAGACTTAGATCAAAGGAAAGGTAGTCAACCAAAGGTCAATGCCCGTCTAGCTGTGACGTAACGTCAAATTTCGGTAACACGCTTGCAAAATGTACAGAATGTAATCGTTACGTTAACCAATATTTTAAATATCTATGCTCTATACATACATATAAAAAGTATAATAAAATTAAAAAACACTATATTGGTTTGTTTGTTACTTAATTAATCAGACCGACTATAAATAGGATAGAGGATAATTATCTAATGTTTTTTTTTTAATTTGCGTCGTCTTGGGCATATCTCATTACCGATTTTTTTTAAATATTAGCGTTGGTGATAAAATGGGATAAATATATAATAATTTTAGTATATCTATAAGGAACTCCGATACCTATACAGAGTTTTGTATTAAAAAAATTAAGGCTGATTTAAATCGGCAGATAAGGGTATTCGACAGTTGACTTGTATGAAGAACTGTCAAATTTATTCATGCTTCATACTAATTATCTGTCGAATATATTTATCTGACGATTGGAAAATCGGCCAGCAGTTAAAGTTGATAAATACTGCAGATAAAAAAGTTAGTTATTAACTTAAACGTACTTGGTTATTTTTTACATAAAGATACTAGAACTACCAGTTTCAATTTATTTGAAATTTAAAATTATTTCTGATAATGTTGGCCACATCTCTAGCCTTGGAACTTTAGCTGAGTACCTACTTGGCTAAAAGTAAACATTCACTCTGGGACTAAAAAAAGTATATAGATCCGCAAATATCGGCGACGTTATTGTTTCCAAATTAAGAAAGTAAATAGCTGAATTATATGAAAAAAGTTGCAAAGTTACAGCTTTCTTTCAAACTGATTATCGTAACTTTATTAAAGAAAAGACTCTTTCAGCTGAGCCTTTTTAACATAGGCAAGTACCTACATTCTGAATGTGGGTCAACAAGATCAATTACCATTTTAAATTTTAAGTAAAACAAACTACAGAAGAACTTCTGAGTCTCACCATAAACCAGTTCCTTTTTAACCCCTGATGAAAAAGAGGGGTATGTAACCTTTGACATTTAAAATACCCCTAGGTTGCCTATGACATCGAAGCTCTAAAATGGGTAGACCGATTTCAATGTAGTTTTTTTATATGATAGCTAGCTTTCCGTAGATGATTCTTATAAATATTTGTGTAAATTAGTTTAATAGTTTCAAAGTTATAAGCTATGTAACAAATGCGTAACGCATTCTTATTTTTATTGCTAAAAAAAAGACAAACCCTTCTATAACTAAAATGTTCTTCAGGGACTCAATAAGTTTCTATGAATAAGGCCCGTTTCAAGTAAATAATAATGAATAACAATATGTAGGACAATTTACGGCTTGTTACGTTTAGCCCTCCAAAGTTTGCCCCTAAACACATATTGCTCTGGTCACAAATTAGACTCTAGACTTGTACTATGTGTACCAGAAACAACGATATACCATAACAAATTGTACAGAAAATACGTAGTAGTATTTTTTTGCCATGGGTGGGAATCGAACCCACGACCTCCGGATACAACGCCAAAGGCTAAAATAAAAATATATTCTAAAGGTTAAAATATTTTATTAGGAATATGTATAAATAATAATGGGGCGCCAACGTCATACCTATTTATATAATAGAAGCTCTAAAATGAATTTTGTAACACGATATATTTGCAAGCGGTTGCAAATGACTATCGATCGGAAGTCAATAGAGAATGAGGGAATGAGAAAGGAGGCAGCCTCCCTTCCAGATGGGGATGAGGTAGTGGCAGATAGGTAGACAAAGCTAGATAGATGGAGGTGCGGTGTAAATTTGCCAATGAACGCTCTACATCGAGGTTTAATATTTATTGTTAACGTAAACTGAATCTTAAAACAACGCTATAGAGTACACACTTATCTTAGGTATGCTGACAAATGAAATATCAGGAAGAGGAATCCTCTTATGAATTTTCTGACGGTACACATAATGGGTTAGTTATATAGCTGTAAGTTTTAAAAAATTCTATGAGAATAATACGAAAGTAGATCCGAGAATTGCCCCCCAGGTTGGTAGAATCTAACGGGCGTTAAATTTACGCATTGATTTATTTATATATTTTAACACTTTATTGCACAGTAAACAAAAGTTATGTACAAAGGCGAACTTAATGACTTAGGCATTATCTACCAGCTAACCTTTAAGATTGTGTTCGAAGTCGGGTGCTTAATTTGATTCTGGTTTAATTTGTTATAGATGAATGAAACCTGATGCAAACTATATAAATGCATTATAAAAAGAGCAACAGTCAATTTTTTCGTCTGATTTAATTTGAAGGGAGATTTAACCGATACCACGCTTTTAGCAACTCGGGCTTAATACCTATATAAAATTAATGACTTAAACTTTTTTGTAGTTTTGTAATACAGGTTCAGAAGAAGATGATGATTGTTGATGATGAGACAATGTTCTTAGTTATCAATGGATTCGTGGTTGGAAGGCAGAGGAGTGAACTACAGTATTCCTGGTCTTGTCACCGAGAAGCAGTGTTCCCGGTCTTGTCAACGAGAAGCAGTGTTCCCGTTCTTGTCACCGAGAAGCAGTGTTCAATGCTCTGCAGTCGTGTTGACGCCGCAGGCAGAGCCCTTTACATAGTCGTTCATTATTTTTTTTGTTTAGGAATTATACATAAAAATATTTATATTATAATTAATATTTTTGTATTATTAATAATATTAAAAATGTTTTTTTCTGATTCGAAAGACTTTGGTGGAATTCCTCTTGCAACAATTTCTGCATAAAGTTGAGTTTTAAAACCGTTTCTAGTAATATAATTTGTAAGATACAAAGTTTTATTAATAAACTTATTTCTTTTGCCTTTGATTGTTACATGTAATAAAAACAAACATGTATGATGACAATAGTAACCCTTGTTTGTTTTTGACAACTGAAATACATCACAATCAATTCAGGAAGCTACAGAGGAAATGAATGCGGCATTTATAGAACTGGAAGCACAACTGACATGTAGTTTGTTGTGTTGTCAGCAAGAAATGTACCTACACTGGAAGTTCTACTCTATCAGGGTGGCCACTTTTTTTCGGATACAAATTTCCCTGACTTTTCCAGATTTTCAGTCACTTTTATTTTTATTTTCCCTGAACCTGATGAGCTTCAAAAAGACAAGAAAATATCCCAAAAAAATAGTATTTGATATAAAAATTATTAGAATAATTATTTTTAACAATATTTTTGGAAAATATAGAGCAACAAAATATTCACAACATATTTCACATTCTTAAAAAAAATAAGCATATTTTGAACTTAGATGGAATCGCCCTGTTTAGATTACCAGTTGTTTACAGTAGCAAATTGTGTGTGTACTTTAAATATTTTCCCTGCCATTTCCAGTCCTCAAAATTTTACTGACTTTTCCCAGTTTTCCAGGGTTCCAAGTGGCCACCCTGTCTATGATACCTAAATAAAGTAGTAGAATGAAATTGGATATATAATAACTATATATACAAATAAAGTTCATTAATAATAAAAGGGTTATAATATAAATAAATATTATAATAAGCTGTATGTAGCTTTATGTTTTGTGATACTCTTATTTATTATAAAAACAACAGATTTTAGGACAAGGCTTCAAGATGTAGAATGTGTTTTTAACTTATAAAAATATTACATTTGTCTGACAACATTACTAAAGTGCCTCTGAAAGCATGGCACTGAATGAGAGGGACTGGCAGCTAATCATGATACTGGCAGCGTTTCATTATAATAACTTATGAAACTCTTAATAGATAGGTTATTTAGTGAGGTTAAAATGCTATTGACTATAATTGGGTAATATAACCCACCGCTGGGTAACCTGAGGCGGCCGTATAGCACCCATACTCAAAATCTAGTTTTTGTTCCCACAAGAATTTAAAAAAATATTTAGATCATGCATGTATTATTCATATTATTGTAAAGCATCATTGAAATTGATTTAGTAATTCTGGGGGAAAGAGTTACAAACAACCATACCAGTGACCAATTCTGTTAAACAACAATATGTTAAACATCCTTATTGACTTTGTAGGTCTGCTTACCATCAGTATAAAGTAATAAATACATCCATTCTCACAAACTATCCTTTCCTGTCAAAGATTATTTACGTTGGTAAAAGACAAAATATATTTTAATTAAAATAATAATAATATGTAGGCTTGTAGTATGTGTACCAGAAGCAAAAATATATTACATATTATATTTTATAAACACCCAGACCATGACTAACTGTACAGAAAATAATACTAATAAATTTTTGCAACCACTTGTCTACGGAGGCTGTGTTCAATAAATCTTTCATGAATAAGGGGGTTAGTTGGTCAATAGAAAATGGGATTAGTAGGATAGACTGCCTAACCTAATAAACATCCACATTTATTTATTCTCTCAATATATAGAACAAATAATTATCACACTTCATAAATAATATAATTATTTGAGAATGGGGTCTAAACTAAGCGGGAAGATTGCATCTCAGGTCCCTAGAATCTCTTCCATATTAAATCAAGTAAAATAATTAGTGATAAATTAAGCCTTAGGCACAGTATAATAAAAATATTTTTTAAATAATGTATTTATATAAATTCTAAATAGTTATTTAAATTTAAATTGATAAAAATATAAGAAGCATGTTACTTTATAGTTCTCGTTACAAATGTAATGAAAGCTAAAAGCATTTAGAATATTAAAAATACCTTATGTAAGACTCAGGTATATGTCTATCAGATTTAATATGTCAAGTACTAATTTACTTTAAAATTGGAATGGTTAACTATATCCAATATGATATATTTATGTGGATCATCAAGATCCACATTTACTCAAAATGTAAGTTTAAATATACTTTTTCTTAAACCAATTTTGCTAAAACACATGTTTTGTTACTTTCATTCCTTATCAATGTATTTTTAAAGAGATTTAGCTAGCCTTGTTTTGTAATTGGCAAGGCATGTGACTATGTATCAACCTGATGGTAAGCAGACTTAAAGATAATTCAATAACCAATAAAACTCACCTGTATATCTTGCTAAAGTCATATAAAATGGTAACGCCCCTCTGGACGAAAGAAATCTGTACTAATGAATTGAAGATCCTGGCAGCAAAACACAGGGTGCAGTAAAACTACTTGCACTCGATCGCCCGGCACACGGACCTAAAAGCAATATTAACCTCTTTTAATCGCCCATGCTATTTTTACTCTATCACACCACACAAAAGCATCAAGTTTCATAACAAAATTTAAATCTGTGTCAAAATAAACATTTGAAACTGCGAAAACGTGGTAAACTCCAAACCTAGATTAGCCATTGCGACAAAAATATGTAGGCATACCTAGATCCTATAAACAACGTAAATAACCAATAAGATAAAGTTATTGCTTACCTTCTGCAGCCTGTGACAATGCAGCCAAACAAAATAACTCCACGATAGGAAAAAATAATTTAAAACATAGAAACAAATACAGCCAATAAAAATAAAAACTGAGATTCTTATGAACAACACACGTTTCAATTCAATAAAAAATGTGATGACATAAAACTTTTTTCCCCATCTCATCGAAACTATCTTCACACCGGAAATTAATATAATTTAATAGTATTATAAGTAATTAAAAATAAATTATCTTTCCAAAAGTACTCGTTAATTACTTTTATAATTTATTATTTAGTAATTCCCTTTCAACTTTTTAAAAGATACCGCCTTTATTAAAAAAAAATATTTATATATAATTATCAATCACTAGTATGATTATTTTTTTGGTAAATCGTAAACTTCACACCGGATCTGTCTAAAAATTTCATTACTAAAAGTATATATATATGGATGTGCCCTAAAACCCTAAGTCGCCACTATGTTCCATTTAATAACGTGGTATACACGTGCTATCATCATAAAACAGCGCCTCAAACATCATTTAAACCATTCTAGTTTTTTCAGTTTTTTAGTTTCGTCAGATAAAGCTCAGGGGCTTTATTCCGAGTTTTGACACGTTCACCGTCGCGCATTTTGCGTAAAGTACGGGTATTGAAGTATAAGTTCTATCATGTTAATTATAAAGTTGAAATTCCAATGCTTACCACATGTTAAAACTTGCGAAGAATTCGTGTATTTCAAGATGGCGGCATTATTATAGCCAACCTAATACATACTATATAACCATTGGAATAGAGCTTATATTTCCATATTTATAGTTTGCGCAAAGTCTTGTCGTGATTAGCGGTTGCAAACTCGGAATAAGGCCCCAGTTCAGATCGCACCGCGCTAATGGCCTACATTTATATTCACCTAAAGTTGCCTCTCTTTCTATTATGTATTTTTTTACTTTTCTGACGACGTTAGGGTTGTCTTCTTTTAAACAAAACCTAGGTTAGGTACTTAGTAGTAAGTACGTAATAAATTTTAGGATTTCTGCTGTGTAAGTATTTTAACCTAAGAAGATACGGAAGCCATAAGGCACACTACATTATCTATGAAACTAAATATTGCTTTTCGGTGTATAGAAACAAAAGAAATAATAGTAGGTACAAGTAGTATAGGTAGATTATGTGGAATGGTATAAGTGCGAATAATACCTTTAAAGGAAACAGATTGTACCTACTTACTAAGTTGAAAGAAAACTTCAAACACATTGCCTCAGTATATTTGTTTATGGGCTTAGCATAACCACATCGTATATATCGACAGTCGATAAAATGAAGTTTATGAATGAACATTCATTCATAAAATCCATATATATCGATTTTTCGATTTATCAAGCCTATCGATGCTGGTGCTTTATTCCGAGTTTTGACACGTTTACCGTCGCACATTTTGCGTAAAGTACGGGTATTGAAATGTAAGTTCTATCCTGTTAATTATAAAGTTGAAATTCCAATGCTCCATACATGTTCAAATTTGCGAAGAATTCGTGTATTTCAAGATGGCTGCATTATAATAGCCAACCTAATACATACTATATAACCATTGGAATAGAGCTTATATTTCCATATTTATAGTTTGCGCAACGTCTTGTCGTGATTAGCGGTTGCAAACTCGGAATAAGGCCCCTGTTGTGCTAAGGCCCTTAGTCTATGTTATTTATTATTAAGCAACCTAATTGGGAAAATAAATAAGTATCAATGTACGAGCAAGTATGTAGGTATGTTGTTTACTCATCAAAACTGTATAATAGTTTTAGTAATTGTTAGTTCATGGTGGTGCACTAACTACTACCTATACTTATCAAACAAAACTAAACGTGACCTTATAAACGTAACATATAATTACCTAGCTATACAATAGTAATTAATATCTAACAAAGTATGTAAATACGAGAGACTTATATAACTATAACAAAGGACAACATTTAGTACATAAGAAAGGTGGCGAATAATGAAAATTCGCATTCTTATGAACAGACTACTAGACACACGTTTTGATATTTTTTTATGGTCGGATTAATAGTCGTTGCTAAGCAATTGCTAATGCTTAGCCAATGCTTAGGGCTGTATGAAAAAGGTAAGGTTCGGATCCTTGTTATTATTATTTAAGCAACCGAAATGTGGCACAATAAGCTTTAGACCTCATTTTAGTTAATATTAAATACCGCGACGAGGCGCGTTAGTGAGTATTATACAAAGGTGCGAAACGGCCGGTGCGCGGCAGCCCTCAAAAATAAAACCCATCCGCGGTTATGGCCGGGTACTTGTAGCTTCACACCTAAAGCGAGGAGTGGACCACCCTTGCACACGGCCAAGCCAAGACAAGAGATAAAGTCGCGAGCGGATGTCAATCAAAACATTTTTTTTATATCAGCCAATCAGGTGCAACTTTGCAGCGCTCTGATTGATTGATATTAAAAATAGTTACTTTTGACAATTGTTCGCAACTTTATATCTTGTCTTGGCTTGGCCGTGCTACGGGTGCTGGTATGGGCTTCTGAAACGACGGAAGGCTACTTTTTCTCGTTAAATTTTGACAAGAATTTTTTTTTGTAATAAATAGGTAATTGAAATGATGCTTTTACTCCGTATATACGGCCTTAAATTAGATATTGTTTAAATACAATAATTTAATGATATTAGAATTATAAATTTATATAAATATAGTTAATTTACTGAATTTAAAAAACTGTTAAAAAGTCACATTACTTTGACCGTATTGTAATTGTTTTACTTTTTGTTCCTCCCTTAATATTTACTATTTTTTATGTTAACTGAGTTTGTTTGTTTATATACTATTGTTCAGTTCGCAACAAAACTAAACAAAATTTTTGTTATTATTATAAATTTACAAAAAATCCTCTCTGTAAGTGAGCAATAATGTTCTTTTGAGAAATAAATGTCTTTAAACTGAATTACATTCATACAATAAAACATGTTGTTAGTCATTCTGGCGATGTACCTATCTGTTTCACTTGCCTAGTATAATTATTATTCTATGATTTTACTCCGTTTCATCATCTTTTCCTCTTTACGTTAAAACCTATTATATTTTTACTCCTATAATTCATTACTATAAAGTCACTATAAACCACAGAGCACGGAATCCACGCGCGCCGCTACTAGAGACGGCATGTTCAACATATTTCATACAAACCAAGCGTGGGGGTGGGCGTTGCCGTTAACTCACACCTATACGCACACTACTACACAGATGATGTCTTGGAGTGCTGTGGCGGGGTCGATATATTTTTTATCGACATTATTTTTTATGAGCAGAAAGATATAATAAGTCTGCCAATTAATTATTAAAACACTCGGATTTTTAAGTAGACGAAGTTAAGTGACACTAATAATTTTTCAATTTGGCAAAATTAGTGATTGAACTGGTTTATAGTAAATCTTGTACATAATCCTAAATACAATTTGAATTAACAGTGACCTAATTAGTTAGACCCAGACTTTGTAATATTTTGATCAAATAATAATATTTTTTTATTTGATAGACTTGTATTTATATATTTAAATTGCGTTTTTTGGTAATCTAATTAGGGCATGCAATACCCAATGATTTACAATCCCGGAACTGATTTTCAATACTGAAGATGTAATTCCGAAACTGGTTCCGAAATCGGCGATTTCTAATAAAAATAACCACTTTAAAATAAAACAATCTATGTTATATAAAAACTCTTTTTATTGTCACATAGCCTAAGAAATGAAAACTTAAATGTAAATACAATATACATATTATTTACAATGTCCAACGCAATTCATCATTGCCCCAAAAATAATACATTTTTAAGAGTACGTTATGTGTACCAAATTATATATAACATATTACCCAATTTTTTTAGGGAATTACCAAATGCTAATTTAAAAAAGCTTGAAAAGGCTTATTGTTAGTCAAAGCGTATTATGATATTAATAAATATTTATATGATCTAGTACATCATAAATGAAATAGATTTATCTACATGCTATTTTAATGCTAAAGCATTCATTTGATTGTACTTTTATCTTATGGTGAGTGTAATAAACTATGTATTTAGTAATGGGCGAATTCTGTAGACACATTTTTTATATTGTACCATCTTGTAAACTCGGAATTACTGCGAATAAATATTTCATTTCATTTCATTATTAAAATGGCTTCGTATTGATATAATATTTAAGTTGCGTTTTTTGTAAGGTATAGTGGAACCCAATATCTAAATTTTTTCCATTATTGCTTTTATTAATTGAATTGAATGATTATTTTATTCATGGGTTCTTGGTCGAATTGGTGTATCGATAAATTTTCAAATAAATTAATTTCCAGACATAAATGCAAAGCATGTTGTTTTGTATGTTTCGTTACTATTTCTACTTTCTTACAAACCGTAATAACATCTTTAGAAGGATATGTTAATCCAGATCATAGATATAGATAATAGTTATAGCAGATCGCTCTCGTAGATACTTTATAATACTTTCCATTTTTTATTATCTTCAAAAGCTTTATTAGCTTCTTTTACAGGTGAATCTTTTCCATTTATCTGAAAATATTAGACTATGAAGAGATGTGTTAAAGATATCTAAATTCAGTAGATTTTAAGATATTCCTGCGGACAGACAAACAGGTATCTGAGTGTCACCTTATGTGAAGCGGCCAGTCATTAAATGTTTTTTGTGAAGCCACATGTAATAATACACAAGATACTACAGAAATAACAACTTTACAATGGCAATTAAAATATATTGGTACTCTATGGGTACGCTAACTTGCATTATCGACATGATGCCAATCAACGCGTGCGTCCCCTCACACCGCTAAGTAGCGGCGTACTAAGCGCCAGTAAACTAAAAAAATCCTACAACGAATCCTTAGCTTCTTATAACCGTAAATTATAAACTTGAAATCCTGTAAATTTTGAGATATGTGATATGATATTTTCTTTAGGCTTCCTGTCTGAGTGATTTATAAGAAATAACTTTTTCAATTTTGTTTTATCATTTTTTTCGCTTCGACATGTACTTCTAACAATTTTATTATTTAGAGAAATAAATGCTGCGTTTTGTTAGGATTAAATCAACTTTTTTTTTGGATCACTCGGCCCACATGTTTATACCCAAACTAGTTATTTAAATATTTTATTTGTAAATTAGAAATAATAAACTCTTCTGTCTTGCTCGAACTCATACAAATCTATATATGGAAGAAATATAACTTACCTTGGGCCCATCTACCATCACGGGCTGCCATCGTCTACTACAACAAGAAGTTAGGTAAAAAATATTTATTGTAAAACCAGCCATCGTCTACTACAAAACGATATATAAACATTAAATATCGAAAAATCAGGGGCCTGACCAAAGAACACGATCGCCAATCGAATCGCCTCATCGATCGATAAAATTGTATAGGAATTTTACTCTATGGGTAGAGTCCGATCGCCAAGAAACGTCAAATCCCATACATTTGGCTTTCGATGGGTATTTCGATTCGATTATCGATCGGCTCTTTGGTAAGGCCCCGGTTCTATTCCAATTTACATATAATATGTATTAGGTTGGTTATAAAAGTGCAGCTAACTTGAAAGCACGCATTCTTGGCCAGTTTGAATTGTTGCAGCATTGGAATTTCAACTCTATAACAATACAACATAATAGAACTTATATTTATTGTTTATTCACGTCTTTTCGTCGTCGAAATTCGCGACCCGTGATTAGTCCCTTTGCCCTTAGTTATAGCACTTCCATAAATATTATTAAAAATTTCTATTGTTATGCTGTGCTTGATAGAGGTGGGTCGTTACGTGATTTCATTGTAACGTAACGGCTACGTTTCTTTTTGTTAATCACCCGTTATGTAACTATTTATAGTTATTGTTAAAAAATCTAATTATAAGCAAAAAAAAAAAAATAAAAATAAATAGTGCCTCGAAAATAATTTTAATTTTATGTACCTACTTTACTCTCTAATAAATCTCTAAACAATCATTGCTTTAAATTATTTTCTTACTTACCCCGTGTACCAATAATTTTTAAATATAAAAACTTATTCACTATAACAGCAGTCAGAAAACTTATCTACATTGTACAATTATTTCTTTAACAAATTTTCTTTATTTCAAATTTTCTATCTATTTTAATTTTTTAATGGCGACATGATTCTATTCTATCTAAATAACTTAACAACCACAGAACGCCAGTTCCATCCCTGCTTCTGCACTTCATTTTTTAAATTTTATATTTTTATTATCATTTTTACATGTGTTTTTATTTTAATCAATTTTTATCTTTAACATCCAATAGACAGCTAAAGTTTTATTGACCACAAAATACTTATATTCTGCATTATTTAATTTATTAGCGCCATCTCTCTGTAGTAGTTGTTATAAATTGGTTTACTTAGTTCAATATATTACCGCTTTGCGCTATGTCGCTGCTCGCCGACATTCCACAACTTGTGATTTAAACGGACGGAACAAATGTACCTATCTATATGGATATCACTTTGAAACGCTTGTAACGGTTGTAACTTGTAACGATGGAAACTCTTGTAACGTGGTGGTTATTGTTACTTCACGTGATTGTGATATTTAGTGATTTTTGTTATAGTAGTTTTTTCGTGATTGGTTGCACATTCGTTCTAAGGTTTTTTGACGTTGTGTTTTTTTTTGAGTTATTGTTGCTATCCTCGTTATAGTTTCTTTTTCTTGTATCGGTTTTTAAAATATCGTCGTTGCACTCCGATATACGTGGTGGCCTAGTTGGTTAGACCTTGGACTTAAAAACACTTAGGTCCCTGGTTCGAATCCCGGTGTGTACCAATGAGTTTTTAAATTAAAAATTTATGTACATTTGTTTGACAACACCACTATAGTGCCTCGGAGAGCACGTTAAGCTGTCGGTCCCGGTTTCACTATACCAACTTGTGAAACTGTTTATAGATGGGTTATTGAGTCTATTCAAAACACGGCAACGAGCTAGCCACTTGTTCGGTGTAGACTCATACCATCGGCTACGGCGAGGTGGGATTAAAACCCCTCCGCTGGGTACCCTGGGGCCGTCTAGGCGGTCTCGGGCGCCGTAAGGCACCCGTGATGATACATACATACATACTCCGACGAGGTGGTTAATGATGTTCACGCTATTGCTGTGATTGGTTGCGGTACGTTCCGTGACGCATTCTTTCTAGGTTTTTTGTAGTTGTATTTAAAAATTATCTTGTTTTAGTTTTTATTTTGTTTTTTTTTAATAAAAGTATTAAATTTTTGTTTTGATAATAAGTCTTATATCCACATGGCTTATATTTTGATTTTGGACTCATAGTTATGGTATTGGTGTAATCTGACGATATGTCATGTCAAAACGTTTTTTTATTATAACTTATTAACCCCTGGCCCTAGACCCAAAGTGTTTGTACTTAAACGATAGGTATCGATGATATCTAGCCAATGAAAGTAATTTCAGCTTTGTTAAAGGATTTTCGACCTTATTGACAATTGCATTTTATTGGTAGAATTCGATGGTATGCCATCTAATAAGTCGAATGAAATTTAAAAAAAAGGTACTCGATCAAGGTCGAAAATGTTTTTTCAATTTATCTCGTCAACCGTCGGTCGTAAGCCTATCGTGTTTGTACTCTAATAAAAGGAAATAATGAGATCTAACCCTTTTAATACTCAAAAATCAATATTATGTTTTTTTTTCTTAATTACGTTTTTTTAATTAAATAGTTATTACAAATATAATAACCGTTATTAGTTATTTAAGAAATATCGACTTTACTGTAACTATCTACGTTACGTAACGCTCACCTCTAGTGCTTGAATACATCGAAGAAAATAAAATTAACCATGGCGGAAAAAATATATTTTGTACTCAATGAAATTTAAATAATAATACTTGGTATAAAAAATAAATAAAACGGTGCTTTTAAGTTACGGAAATAAATTTATATGTGATTAATAAAAATATTTATTGTCATGGTAAATACACCCACAGTGTTTATAGGTTATGTTCATGTAATAGTTGAGTAAAGTTATTATTTATTGTATGTTTCAGCATTCATGTAGACAAGTATTATATTCCTCTGCTCGATGGAAAAGTGCATTACCTATTAAAGCTAAATTACCTATTACTACAAACCTTTCAAATCAAGTAAGTTTATTTTAGTAAATACGAGGGCTATCCAGAAAGTAGATTACGTTTTGGAATAAAAAATAAACAAAGTATAGGAAACAAATTTTATTATATACAGATGAAAGCCACACTCAAATACTACTTTTCGACATAGTCACCATTCAAATTAAGGCATTTATCGTAGCGATGTACGAGCTTGGAAATTCCTTCGTCGAAAAATTCGGCCGCCTGCGCCTTCAACCACTTCGTTACCTCTTTTTTTGATTCATGATATCGTACATCAAACTTCGCGAAATTTGTGGAAAACTCATAGAAAGTTCCGTTATTGTGAACCTTCGATTTTCACGGACTTTAGCATCGACTTTTTCGACAAGTTCGGCAGTCACTATGCTGGGTCTCCCACTTCGATCTTCGTCGTGAACATTGGTTCGGCCATTTTTAAATCTGATGACCCACTGACGCACTCCACCTTTAGTGGTAATGTTGTCCCCATACACTTCACAAAGCTGCCGATAGATTTCTATTGGTTTACAGTTTTTTGCACTCAGAAACCTTATTACTGCACGCACCTCGCAGCTCGCGGGATTTTCAATTAACGCAGACATTTCAAACCGTCACAGTATCTGAACGGAGCACAGCACGAACCTCTCACTAGCACGGCTAGATGCCGACTAAGCTGCGCAACGCTCCGACCCCAAGATGGCCGCGCTAGCCCAGCCCCTAGCGGAAACAGACGAAAACGTAATCTACTTTCTGGATAGCCCTCGTACCTTGCCATTATTAGAATTGTTTTCCTAGCTTGTCATATCACATTATTTTAATCTGAGCTGATTCAATGGCATACACTATGTGGGTGCTGGGTGCTGGATCCACTGTATGGAAGGGAGACAAAAGAGTGAATACAGTAGTCTATATTTATAGGGTCCTTTTGTAAAATTAACACCCCTTTAACCAAATTTCAAGTACATTTTCAAAAATACCAAGTACCCTTTATTATTCCAAAGCACATACTACAAGATCCTATTTGTGCTGCGTTCAAAATGTATTCCATTAAAGTACACAACTGTAAAATAACTTCTTCTTTTATTCGTGGCCTCTACGCCATATAGGTGTAATTTTGCCAATATCAAGTGCGGGGTGATTGCGGGTAGATTTATAAAGCGGGTATAAAGTAAATGTGGGATAATAGGATAGAAAGGAACCGGGAAAGGACTAGGGTAGAAAAAGGAATGGCGACATGACTGTATGAAAGCATACGGTATAGTCTTGCCAATATCAAGTGAAGGAGGAAAAAGAAATCAATAGTAAAATGGTTACCGCCACTTTACTGAAGATTGTGGGATTATTTGAAATAACACAAACACCGAGATCACTGCGTAAATGCTACACTTCTCACACTTAATATTACTTTAAGAATGCTTATTCTACAAAATTAGTACACTTTTGCACAATAAGATTCAATAAAATAAAATTTGAAAAATATAATATAATCACGCGTCTATAGTGTTCGGGCTACCCTCAAAGAATCCTGTAAAATAACTAGATGATCAGAAATAAAATTTATTTGGAGAATCAACTGTAAATGGTTGTATATATGATATGAATATATATTTATGTACATATTATTAATTATATGTATTATATTCACTTTTATTATGACACTTACATTTTATTATTATATTTACTGTAATTTATAATAATCTACCTTAAATAGTTATCAAATTGTCCCAAAGGTTTGCCTGGTTAGCAGCATTAAGTCCACCTTTGTACTTTGGGCAATGAATTATTTAAATAAATATAATATTTATTTTAGTTACAAACATCAGAATGTCGTTACTATTCTGCTCGGAAAGGTCTTTTATCATCAATTATAGACAATATCAGGGAAGATATAGAAAAAAACAAGGAAATGAAAGAAAATATCAAAAAGTTTCGTGAAGAAGCTCAAAAACTTGAACATTCAGAAGCTCTTCAAGCTGCAAGAAAAAAGTTTCATGCTGTAGAATCTGAAGCATCAAAAGGATCAGAAATTTTTAAAGAAACCTTTGATGGATTTAAAGGAAAAATGGGACAAGTGATAGAGGAAGCTAGTAAAAGTGATATAGCAAAAAAAGCTGGTAAATTTGGAGAGGAAATATCGAAAACTGCAAAGGGAGCAGCATATAGCCTGTCGGACACTGGTCAGAAACTTGGTCAAACTTCAGCATTTAGAACCATATCCCAGGTAATAAATTAATATTTGAATCATATTGTATTTTCCCTACTTTCTGTAAAATGTTACTGTGAACTGTGTGAACTTAATATGAAAATATAAAAAATCATACCTATTCAGAAATACATATTTTTATTGGAAAAAAAATAAGTTTAGGTATAATTGCACCCAAGTACTAGTAATAAGCTACCCTATAAAAATAATTCATTCGAAATAAGAGTGCAAATCCTGCACTGTAAAATAGGAATTATACCAGACTTGTTACCAAATACAGGTGTAAAAACCGTTATGTGATGTCATGTTTCTGTTTAAGTCTGTGTTCCCCAGTTTTCTGGACTACTGCATCAATTACTTGTCGTGGTGGTAGGCTACTTTCATAGTGTGGTTATGAAATGGGACCGCATCATTTAGCCAGCATTTTTAGGTCTGCTTACCATCAGGTAGATACAAAGTCACATGCCCTGCTTTATAAAAAAGGTAATACCATTACTGAAAGAAGGAAGAGTTTTCAAACCATTTTTTTTTAATTGTATAATAAAATAAAAGCTATAAAATATACTATATATATAATAATTTGTTTGTTTAAAAATTTTATATGATGTATTAAACAATTTTCAGGCCACAGAAGTCGTAAAAAATGAAATTCAACCAAGAGGACTTGAGGGTCGAGTGTATACTTCTCCTATTGCATTAAGAAAAAGAGTTGAGGTAAAAAATAGTAAAATAAATATCATATAAATATGAGAGAATGTTGCCTTCCATGCGGGTGGTACCCGCATGTGAACTGCAATGTTCCCAGATTTGGGACAGCTAAGCAGGGTAAAAGGTCTTTCCGAATTTAACCCTTCCCTTCACTGTGTTCACTACTCTCTCTACAAAACCAAATACTATACATACATATCAGTGCTGCCTTGGAAACGCGTTCCATAAAAGTGCAGACATATTTTCAAAAGTCTCACTTTTAATGCATTATAATTTTTGCTTAATATATTTAATTAAGTCAAAAATAGTACCAGTTTGATAGTCAGTTAATCCTTTAGGGTATTGATTTTTGTTGTGCTTGTCACACTTAAAATTTATATTTTGTGTTTAGGTGGATACAGAGGAGAGAACATTTTCTCCGGATACAGAAACTACAGGTATGGAGCTGCATCGAGACTCCAAATTCTATGAGCAATGGGAGAACTTTAAAAATAATAACCAATATGTAAATAAGGTAAGCTAATGTAATAGACCTTTATTAGCAACAGAGTGGTGAATATGTGGAACAGACTGCCAACGGACACGGTCAACTCCTATACCACACTTTTAAGAATAAACTGAACAGATGGATATTAACTAACAAATTCGACAATAAATAAAATTAAGAACTATACACCTATGCTTGATATAGGCTTTACAGCATTACACTGCTTGCCTATTTTTCAATAATAATAGTAAAACTCACAAAGGATAGCTGGTAGATAATGCCTAAGGCATTAAGCTACAACAGTATTAAGCTTTTGAACAATAAATACATTTTTCATAAGCCTGCTTAACATGAAGAGATACAAATTCACAGCCGTGACCCCATTAAAACTAAACTTTTTATAAGAAAATTTGTATTACATTTTTTAATGTTTTATATAGGTACTTTACTCTTTGAATAATTAACTAATCATTGTACACAATAATATTAATGACCTTTACAATTAAAAGGTCTCCATATCTGTAACTTACAATATTAAACTTTATATTATATTTCAGGTCCTAGATTGGAAAATAAAATATGACGAATCTGATAACCCTGTGTTCAGAGCCTCAAGATTTCTGACTGATAAAATGAGCAATCTTTTTGGAAACATGTTTGAGAAGACAGAGCTCTCAAAGACCCTTACAGAAATCTGCAAAATCGACCCCAACTTCACATCGCAAAAGTTCCTCGAAGACTGTTCTACAGATATCATCCCAAATATCCTGGAAGCGATGGTGAGAGGTGACATGGATATTCTCAAAGATTGGTGTTACGAAGGTGTGTTTAACATTTTAGCAACACCAATGAAGCAATGTAAGCAGTTGGGTTACCGATTAGACTCAAAGATTTTAGATATTGAGAATATAGAGTTGGTAATGGGGAAGATGATGGACCAGGGCCCAGTGTTGGTGGTAACATTCCAATCGCAGCAGATAATGTGTGTCAGGGATGCTAAGAACCATGTGGTGGAAGGGTCTCCGGATAAGGTTATGCGGGTTAACTATGTGTGGGTGTTATGCCGGGATCCCCAGGAGCTGAACCCCAAGGCTGCCTGGAGACTGTTGGAGCTGTCAGCTAATAGTGTAGAACAATTGATATGAGTTCAGTTAATAATGTTGCTTGTATTTGTATATATTAATTTATACAGAGGTGTATTAAAGCTGTTGATCTTATTTTAGTGGTTTTTGTTGATTATCTGGTGCATAGAAGCTACTAACAACTATAATTAGAAATGTTTCATAAACTAGGTGGTTTCTAGGTGAGAGGAAGGTCTCTATAACTTCGTTATGCCGACTGACCGGTCTCATTATCACCGCCCATACAGATGCAAAAACTGTCAGGAGACCTAGTCATGTTTCGGTTTTAGTTTGTGGGTTCACAGGGTTTTCAGGAGATTACTGCATCGATTTCTGTTTCAAGGTGATAGTCTCCTTTCAGGAGGTAGTGACGAAATGGATGCTTGAATTGGCGATAAGGAAGCGAGGATATTAAAATAAGACTCTTAATGCAATTCATCTCTCTCGCCTCGTAATCGCATCATTGAGGGCAGTGGGAGCGTTCAATGGTGTCTATCATCAATCAAGAAAATGAAAAAAAGCTAATTTTATTTTCGAAAATATTGCCTAAAATAAGAAACTAATTTCATTTTTATCACTTAAAAAAAACTGGATTATTAGATATTCATGTTTGAAATTTATTAAATATTATTTTTGTGATACGTCATTATCACGGTGGCACAGAAGACACCTGTATATATTAATTATAATAGAAGACACGGCGAAGTTGACATGCATTACTTTTAAATGTACCAGTCATAGTTTCAAGCAAGCATTTCTATTGGTTACTGCGAAGTGAAAATTTGGGTCCGATAATACTCTACAGTTTATGAGAGGTAAACGTGTTTCTTGAAACTCGTCTTCTCTACAATAAATCTTGTGAAGCTTTATTCTTACCTATAAAAATAGCAATAAAATTTCAAAATACTTTTTTCTTATTACTATACCTATTGCAAGATACATAAAAAATATATTATTATACTAGACATTTATTTTATATACTCGTACGTAGATACATCTCCCATCACTTTTATCCAATAGTACTGTTTTTAATGTCTATTATAAGTTTCTTGTGACGTCACGCAGATTTCAAATATTAATATCTCAAAAACCAGTTTTTTATTTAATAAAGAAACGAAATTAGTTTCATATTTTAGGCTATATTTTTTAAATAAAAAATAAAATGAATACTTTTTTTATTTTCTTCGGAAGCCCATTATTGATCGACTTCATTCGTGGACAGACCCTTCAATCTGCTCAACACCAGGTAGATTCAACAACACATGGAGTGCTCCAATAAGAAAAGGTGTACTCAATTTGATTTGGGATGGGTTCAATAAATAAAACAACTATATGCAGGTGTTTTTTTTATAATAAAAAATTTCGTAGAATTTTGAGCTGGCTTATAAATATTATATTTTATGTGAAATATAAAAAACATTCTTATTAAAGATAATATCATATTATATAACAGACGAAGCTTTGACGAGTGTAGATATTAAGGAAAAGCTATTTACATTAGTTAATATACTTAAAAATAAAACTTACATTATAGAGTGCGAGTTTTTTTTACGTTTAGTATCCAGTTAACTATCTATAATTACTACTGCGTTAACTTTTCACTAATCAGTAGCTCTACCACAAGTTTTTGCAAACAGTTTCTACTATAGTCGCTATATATAGCCAACCAATAGGATCGCTTTATTTTTTTAATAGGTATACCTCTAATTGGTTGATTTTTATCTATAGTTACTAGCAACTGTAGTAATAGTAAAAACTGTTTGACAGCTTATTTTGACAGTACAAAATTAAAACGATCATATTGATAGAGAGTTAATTGACAAGGTAGTCAACTTAAAAAAGAACTCACAGAACTACAATATTATAGGTAAAGAACCCGTTTAATGTTATTTACAATAATATTTATACAATATTGAACACTTGCACAAAAGCCTAAGACTATTTTAAGAGCTATTCATACCAGGTGCCTTTCGGCTGGCGAAACCCGTAGGTAAATGTCTCAGAGTCTCAATTAAGAGTACCCCAACATCCATTATTTTAACATTACTTAGATAAGAAATTTAATTAAATCTTTGGCGTTGCATCATCCACTTATTTATATTAATGAAAAGTTATCATACCTAATAAGTACTAGGGCTTGAGCTAGGGAATTCGGTTTTAACAAAATTCCGGAATTCCGACAAATATCAATATCGTTTGTAATACCGGAATTGATAAATAAAAACCGGAATTGCTATATCAAAAAAAAAAAAAAATTTCGTACCGATTTTAAGCGAAGCGTGTCATTTCAATAGCTTGAAAAAATGAATTGGCTTGCTTGAATTTTCTAATTCCTAAGTCTTCATGGACCAGGGGCCCTATCGGGAAGCCCATCGACGCGATCGAACGATAGAAATCGATGCTCAAATGTATGGGATTTGACATTTCTCTTCGATCAAGTACTTATAAATACATTTTTGTCAATCGACGCGTCGGTCGGTATGTCGATGTAGCTTCCCCTGTATAACAATTTTAAAGGAAGCCTTGAACTCCGGAATTCGGAAGTGAATAGCTTAATATCGAAACCCAATACCGGAATTGAAAAATGGTCCGATATTCAAGCCCTATATTAAAAAAATTGGTTTCTACAGCACTAGAAAAAAAAATGGAGGGTATTATTAGAACTGGTAACTTTGCTGTCGAAACTGTAGCCCTAATGTGAGTTTTTTTAACGTTTACTTTAAAGTTAACTATGCTATTGCGTTAACATTTTTACCAATCACGCTTGCAATTTTAGTTCCCAAAATTTCCGGTTGTGGCACTTTGCTATTTTCTGTACTAATTTTAATACAGTAAATGATAGTAAATGTTAAAAAAAAAAACACAAGGTACTGCCACAGGTCACTGATTTGTCATACAGCTGTCTTGCCGTGTTAAAATAATTTATAAAAATATCCTAACAATATAGGTAGGTAGGTACCTATAGGATATTTTTTGTTAAAGTTTTTTTGAGTACTTACTTGACTAATTGAACTTGCCTAAAGTATAAAAGAGCTTTGCAGCTTGTCCACGACTGCTCAAAATACCCATTCTAACAGGTATTAGCTTTTCTTTACCTATTAATTAAAAAAAAAAAGTATATGAATGCTGAATGTCCTATAAAAAATGACACAATATTTACATTTTTATTTTTGATGGATTTTAGATGAAAATATATGTTATATAGAACGTAACGCATGAGATTTCTGCAATATATTTAATCATTAGGTACCTAATTTAATGTGTTTATAAATGCAATTGAAAATTAGTTATTAATCTTACACAATTAATCATAATTAAATATCAATGTTTAATATCCGAATCAGATCTTTATTAATAGCACCTTTTTAAAACAAATGAAACTTATCCAAATTAAAAACTAAAAAATACATTTTTCAACCTAAATTAAATATCAGAGACACGAATTGTTTGTGACTTATTTTTCATCTTAACGTAAATAATAAAAATTACATTTGTAATTAATAATTATATAAGTAGGGTAAAGTAATGACTTACATACATTCCTACAAAAGTCGTAATAAAATGGTGATTTTAAGTTATTTTAATTTATTTTAATAAAACTAAACTTATTTCTAAAGTCTGTAGCCCTAGTAGAGTTTTTTATACGTTTACGTTTGAGCTATATACTACTGCGTTAACATTTTCACCAATCACAGGCTCCCATTTTTAGTTCTCAACATTTCCGCTTGGGGCACTGAACTATTTCTCATACAAATTTAACTCAAACGCATAGTTATAGTTAAAAACTCACACTTGTATGAATAAATTGCTAAAGAGAAAGATATTAAAATCTTAGAGTCCTGACGACTTTAGTGACCATGGAAACGACTGAAATTAAAATGGTTTCTATGGTTACAATTCGTGAGAAAAAAGTTTTAATGAAATTTGAGAACGAATTATGATCTGGGTGAATTATATAAAATGCTAACTATGCCCGGTGGTTTTGCGACACATGGTTCCATGGGAAATGTTGTTAATTTGATCAGTAGAACCTCATATTAGCCCAAAGTGCAACCTTTAAAAGTCACCATGTAAAAAAATAAAAACATCTTTATCCTTAAACTATTGGTCAAATAAAATAACATTATTATCCTCCACCAGCAACCGGGGCTACTGGTGACATAGCAGTCCGGGTAGGAGAAGCCACGCTAAAAGAAGTAATGAACACATTCACTATGGTGACGAGGAATATGCCCAGCACTGTGGCGTTGTTGATCTTATCCGCCTTGCAGATGTCCTTCTCGTCCTTCACGTTATACCGGCTGTTCATGATGAGACCGATGCCTACTAAGATCTGAAAAAAAAAGTATATTTGGATGTTAGAGTTCTATATTGGCCGATGGACTTGTATCCAGTGCTATGTTAAAATAAATTAAAAAAAAAGAGTTCTATAAACAAATTTTAAAAGGAACACAAGACAAAGTTTTGTTAATAACTTGTTTCACGTCTAAACTAACAGGAAGGTAAATTTAATCCCAGGGTATATCGTTGTAACTTATGTAGGTTCAAAAATATATAGGATGTTTGCATTTTAAGGATCACTTAGGACAACTTTAAATACATCAGATACTCTATGAAGCAATTGGGACCGAGAGAATATTTATTTATTTATCTCGTAAAAAAAAACATACACACAAAGTTGCAGCAGCGGGCGTTAGTGTTTTTTTAGCTTTGAGTCATAATCTTTAAATACGGGCGACACTTATGGTCGGATTAATAGTCGTTGCTAAGCAATTGCTAATGCTTAGCCGATGCTCCGGACTGTCAAACTGCATATGAAAAAACTAAAATTTGACAGTTCCAAGCAATGGCTCAAGCTAAGCAACGACTATTAATCCGAGTCTATAAGATAAAATACCTTTTCATGGTATGTTTTAGTAGGTGATACTTTAAAATAGTTTTTTTATTATTTCCATGGTAAAATACAATTATTTTCACCCGGTATAATGCGTATCTACTAAGCTAACAGGAAAATAAAGTGTGACGTTCACACCTAGTTGGACTACCCATTGCGTTTGCAATAACAAACCAATGGCAAAATTAATCCGACCTTAAATTTATCTCTGCAGATCTAAACAATATGTAGGTGTAAGCAACGCATATACACATACAGTGCACTGAAGTAATGAAAATTAATGATACATAAGCCGTTGCGACTTCTCGCTATAAAGGTACCGGTCAATTTGTAACTATAAGAAAACCGATTTAATTAATTTTAATTAAACCTATTTAAACCTCCACACCAACATTAAGTAAGTGTGATCTTTATTTCACACAACGATTTCATACAAGTGCTTCTTATGTCATTGCAGGGATTGTTTTTTTATATTGCAGCACGGCATATGTACATTGTATCTACCTGATGGTAAATAACCGGATCTACCAATATTTTATTGTTTAACAGCATTACTACCACTGCCGACTAAATGATTTGATTGAAATCATGAAATGGGCGGCGACAAAAACTAATTTTCTTTAATATCCTAGGTGCTTTAAGTCAACTAACGGTTTTGTAACTGCATCCTGAAAGGAGACTACTACCTCGACAAGAAATCGATACAGTAGTCTCCTAAAAACTGGTAAAACCAAAGACCATAACCGAAACATGACTAGGTCACTTGTGAAAATAGAGATATCCTAAACTTATTATTATTCTTTTTTTTACTGGGTGACTTTATATCTACTTTGTGGTAAGCAGACGACCTACACAATCCATGAATGGGGTCGATTAATACATTTTTGTTTAAGGTTTGATCGCTCCCACTACGCCGTAAATGATACAGTTATGAAATGAACGGATATAAAGACGAATTTTCATTACTTTATAGCCTCGCGCTGCCTTATCGTCAAATTAACTGCTCGTTTCGAACAGCACCCTGAAGTGAGACTACCACCTCGACAGGAAATCAATGCTATACTCTCCTGAAAACTGGTAAACCCATTTAATTCTAGTGTAGTTCTGTTTATTAACTACTTATTTAATAATATCTCACCTGAAAGATTATGCTTAAGGAAATGAAAACCAAACTGAAGTAGTAATAAGGGTGACCTTCCGATGACTCCAGTACGTAACGAAGCTGGTTGGCGTTCGCCGACAGAAGGGCCAGATCCATCATACCCTGGGCCAGGTTCTTCTTTTGCTGGTATGTGTTGACATCGGGTATACTCTGAAGATAAAGATATTTTATGGTTAAGTTTTTTTAAGAAGTTTCTTTAGATTTACCTTCACGACTGTGATTCCATTAAAGCGGTGAATACTGCTGGTCCTAAACCCTCAAGTTTTCAGGTTAAGGGTTTAAAATTCAGTGAGTACCAATGAGATTTTAATGTCAAAAATATTTTGTTTGACAACAAATCAGTGATCGGAGAGCACGTTATGTTGTCGGTTATAGTTTCATTACATCAATTTGGGAAACTCTTTAAATGTGGGTTATCTATTTAGTCTTTTCAACACAGCGATGAACTAGCCACTTGATAGATAGACTCCGAATGAATGACAAAGACAAAAAATGAATCCTTAAATCTTTGACCTAAATACGCAAATACTTCTTATCTTTACGTAACTACCTATTTACCTATATTCATTACCATGTGTAAACAAATCCTGGTTTGACGTATTCAATGTCAGAAACAAAGGACAACTGAAAAAGCTACAAAACAATAACTTCCTCATCCAGTCAACGGGAAACTTCTGCAATTTTCCTCAAACGTAAAAGATACTGTAAATTTCTGAAGTCTCTTTAGTTAGAGGAAACCATTTGCATTCATCTGATAAGAGTAAAACCGTAGGTCTACGAAGTAAGCACCCAACCAGCAATTTCTTTAGGGGCACCAAAGCCACCATAAAAAAGAAATAGGTTTTAAAATTCACTTCCATCCTCTTCCAAAAAAAACAAAAGATAAGTATACAGGATGGGTTTGCATTGGAGAGCTTAATTACTCCTAAACTAACTTGGAGTATTTTATATTCTGGGAATTAAAATACCTTGACCATAGATGATCTTATAGACTTATTCCATAGCGGTAAGAGGGTCGATGTGAATAAAAAACGAAAACAAAAAATATGGGCCATTTTTTTCTATACTGAGTTAATGTTAATTTTCTGTGAGTTCTAATTTTAAACTTAATTAACTCCATAGTTACTAAATCAGTGATAGTAATGCTGGATCATGTCTAACCCCATGTAAACACATTTCGGTCCAGTATTTAGTGAAATGTAGGTTTACCTAGAAAATAGTTCCTTATCAGTAAGGAACAATAGGATGATTGTTATTTTTGGGGAAAATTGGGTTTTTCTTGACGTGTACAAACGGCCATAAGTGCCCACAATAAGGTTTTGGAAGCACCGCTATATTTTTATAAGAAATGATTGTTATGCAGTGACAAGTTTTCAGTATTATGTAAGTATTTACTACAGTATTTCTATTCTACCGGTGACACCATTTATGTAAAATTAATCACACCAAATCAATTGATATTACGCATTATACTTTGTTTATTTTAAAACAATAGTTAAACGTTGTGACCACTTGAAAACTTTAAAGTAAATAAATAGATAACATAATACAAAATCAAAAACCGTTTATAAGTCAAAAACAAATAAGGTGTGCTACATTTTAGGTAAATACAAATACTTAATACAAGGTTGAAGCAAAATAAACAAAGTGTAAGCGAGTTAAACTAAGTTATAAGTTTAAACCAAAGCCTAGACTTTATAAATGAAAATTAACTCTTATTTTTATGAAGGCAAACGCACATTTTTCATTTAGTTGATAAACTTACCCCAGGTGCAGAAGGAAATGGTGAAACTGGTCGGTCTTCTCCAAATCTGCTCTCGATTCCACCTGAAAAATTATAATACGAAAATGTTAATGTTTATTATTCTACAGTAGTCTACATCTACGGTATAATATCGCGGTCATGATAAAAAAATCACTTTTACGATTTCACCTATTTCACTGCTCTAAAATATGAATTTATACCAAGTCTCAATCATTTGTGGAGCTCCATCCAATCACATTAACACCTTGTATAACGCCATTGCTAGCATGTACGACATGAGGAATAACATTATATTGTTATCTACCTTCGTCTTCCACGATTATGCTGATTTCTTCCGACTGGGGTCCTAACAGAGCTCCGTTTACTTTGGCACATTTTTCCTTACTTCTTCGCACACGAGACACTGGTTTGGCAACTTTATTGACTCTATGGACTACTCTATGAGCCTTCCTTTGTACCATTGTACAGATATCTACTACCATACGAAGATAATCCTTCGTCAATTCCATTGAAACTCATGCTTTTGTGATAACTATAGTGTGACTGATAAACATGGCCGGACTGAGGCAAATGATTAATGTTGTTTTATATAATTCGCGTATTGATATCGGTAGCAGCTTAAATTTTACATTCTTACGGATATCGTAGATTAGGAACGTGGTTCTATCCATCAATGTCAGCTAGATGATCTACCTGCTGCTCGTATTAGTATTTACATAGTTAAAATAAATTTATAGTTTTTAATATTAGACAATATCCAGACAACACTGCTTTTTAAGTGTGGGTGTTTTTATTCACAGCACATGTAGGATTTAGCTACTAAGTAGTTAGGTATGCTATTTTTTAAACCATGAAAGTGTTTATAATCTCAATAGTATATTCTGTTGAGATATAAGTATCTATATCATTTATGCATAAATTTCAAGCGTGGTCTGGCAGCTTGCCAATGATCTGTATTATACTCGTAGTTGTATTGCATTTTTGGGCTCAGCATAATCTTATTAAGAAAAACATATAATTATATATATATGTGATTGGTTACTAACCTTTTATTTAGAATAAATATGGTCGGTGAAGTTGGTCGCTTTGGTGGCTCCCTTGTATAGCAGATAATGATTGATAGGTCAATGGAATCAGCTAACCACCTAGTCTTACACTAGTTGGTTATGTAGTGTGTGTTCGGTTTAAGTTCTAAATCTGATATCGAGGTATAATAAATATTTGTCGTTCTTTTAATAATGAATAGCTGCCTAACCAAACGCACTCTAAGACCCCATTGTTAAATATATTTTTATTTATTTGACTTCATAAATATCTGTAAAGATTTATATGAAATAAATGATTTGATTTGATAAGGAAAATAATGTCTACTAAACTTATGACTACTGAAATGCATATACTTAGTAGGAAAAAATAAGATATAACTATCTCTTTACTATTAGGACTCCGTCTACTTAATTTCAATCAGTAATCGTGAAATCAACTGACCGTTTCAAAAACGTTTGTTTAAAGAAAACTACCACCTTGACAATAAATCGATGCACTAAACTCGTGAAAACTGGTGAACCCACAGACTAAAATCGAAACTTGACTTGTATGTCTATTTAATTTCTATTATAAACACTTTCATGCTTGAAAAAATAGCATACCTAACTACTTAATAGCTAATAAATACTTATAAGAAAGAAAACGAAAATTTAATTTAATTTGTATATCTAGTCATAAGGCTTTGTATAATTACATTCAGGTAAGTCCTTACTTATTTATTGTAATTCTATACATTTAATATTATATTTATTGTAGACGCGGAAAACGCACATTTTATGTAAATTAATGCAGTGAGTAATTATTTAATTATGCAGTCGGTAATAGCGCTAAGAATATCTTAGGTATGATATGATGCCTGCCACTGTAGTCTTTGTGAGATTATTGCATAGATATCTCAGATATGCATCCTGCCTGACAGGTTCCCAGAATAAGGATGACGGCATTCCATGCGAATAAAGGGATCGAAAACCTCGTAAAATTTAAATTTACATAATTTGTTATCTATATTTAATACAATAAGCAAAGACTTTTTTTTTGCATTACGAGGTTACTTCTGCTTTTTCAAAAACTGGTGAATCCACAGACTAAAATCGAAACTTGACTTGTATGTCACTTGACAATTTTTTCATTTGTTTCAGCAGTTGTAAATATAATATAGGTATGGAAATATCTAGTGGTAACGAAACCTACCTAAGTATTGAGTATTTAACATTATATTTATCTTGATTACCTTATTAAGACTTAATAATAAGTTATATTAAATCATGCATTTGCAGTATAATTTATGAACAACAAGTAATGGAATCATGCATGGGTGAATCGCTTGGGTACTTACACAAGGCTGTTTATAGTCATGCAACACTTATATTTAATGGTTTACATGCATACGTGCACGGAGGGGACATTCAATTATAATACAACCTAGGTACATGGGTCATACACAGAATCTTAGTGGTTTAGGAATATTATAACATAATATTCATTAATTCTTAATAAGTAGGTACCAAGGTATAAAAGGACAGCATTTAAAAAAATCTATTCAGGTCCAATTTTAGTCATCACATAAATTATTAATTTAAATCAAGTAAATTAAATCAAGAATACCATCGGCTACGACGAAATGGGAATAAAACCCCACCGCTAGGTACCTTGAGACCGTCCAGGCGGCTGGGGCCTTAGACAAAATGCAGCGAGGCGACATGTCGCGCCGCGTCGCACAGTAAAAACCTATGGATTTTGACAATCCGGACTATGGACTATATTCTCCATCTCTATAGACGGTACACATCCTGCCGAAGAAAGAGAATATTCAGTCAAAAGCTTCAGTCTCTTTCGAGTGAAGGCGACGCAACTTGCCGCCTCGCTGGTATTTTCTCTAAGATTCCAGGGCGCAGTAAGGCACCCGTGATGGTAGGTACATAAATTAATAAAGTTGCCAATAGTTTGGTACGAAAAATCTATATTTGTGTAAAATAATTTTGAAAAAAATGCCAAATTCGTATAGGAGTAGGTAGTTACTAGTTGTTGTCTAAATATGACTTTTTATGTTCCAATACGAATATAAAGACTCCCTTTCGATGTACTTATATTTAATTAAATAAGTACTTTTTTTATTTTATTCTCAGTACTTACTAAATTTAGAAAACAATGAATGTTGCAATTACGTCTCTATCTCATTATGATTGCTTCGTCCATTGTCATACCAGTTAAGAGATTTCGCACGTAATTTTTGTTCTTGACAACCTGACAGGGATTGCTTAATAAGGTGTAATATCAATTAATAACAATTATAAATTAATTGTTCTTATAATAAGAAACTACAATAAAAAATGAATAAAGAATGTTATTTACATCTGTTAAACTCTAAGAGTTAGGTATTACAAAATAGGTCCAATTACAATGCATTTTTATGTGAGAAGTTTGTTTACGTAAAAAACAATCATATTATATTGTCTGCCTTTTCATCAGCATTATTGAAGGTTTCTAGGACCTATATTTTTTCTAATCTACGTCAGTTTATAAAGATTTCTTTTGAGAATAAAATAATTCTTTGGTATTCATATAGCGCCTTACATATATGATCAAGTATTTTGAGAAGTTGTCAAGATGAAGGTAAACAGGAAGCAAAAATCATTTCCCTATTTATAAGATGATTGAAATATAATTTAATTCAGTCTTTATATTCATATTGATTAAAAATAAAATAATGTAAATATGTTGGATTATTCCGTTTATTTCCCTAACCTTTTATTTTTTTTATCCACCATCAATGAATGCCAAGACCCAGCCATTTCCTTAGCCAGCCACATTATGCAGTATCCTAGACTCTCTACAATTTAACCTAGTAAGATATTATAAAAAAAATGTCCGACAAAAACTGGTGTTACTATATATATTTATTTTATTACAGTGTCGCCTCTACAACTGTAGTAAGTCTTATATTTATAGGGCTTCTATTTTTAGTATTATTAATATTTATTTAAGTTTTCTTGTACAGATACATATAGCAATAGAATAAATCCATAAATAAAGTAATAAAGTATTTAAACATAAAGTTTTAAATATTTTAGAATATACTCGTATTGATCGAGATTAGTTAATATTTCTAAGTAAATATACATTTCCGGGTGTATTTGTTAGAGTAAATAAACGGTATAATCCAATGTGTTTAAATGTGACCAACCACCATAATAGAAGTCTGTTTCGTCAAATCCATTCTTTCCGTCTATAACCCATTTACCGTCTTCAGATTTACCGTCGTCAAGATGATGATCATCTCCTTCATGGTCGACTCCGTTAAATTTGTGGCCTTCTGAAACAAAACACAAAAATTTACTAACGGTTCATAAATCGTTATTTTTATTTTCTATATTAGGCAAACTTTTTGTTGTGGGTATATCCTTTATAATCCGCTATAAAGATCCGCTGAAAGAAAGTAAGCAAAAAAAACTTACAAACTTCAAATTCGATTCGAATATCTTCAGGTCATTATTATATTATGTTTGCGCTGAGAAAATTCTGCTGAAATTGTTAGTTGCAATTTGTAGAATTTTAATTTATTTATTTTTAAGCAAATCTGGTCCTTTTGTCCACAAAAAAAGTTTCTACTATATATTTAGTCTGTTTCATTTTAGTTTTTACAATTCTTTAAATCTTCTTATAATTTTATAAAATTGATAAGGAAATAATCTGACGATGTATTCATATTTTTGATGGCTTTTAAAATTGCATTTATATATTAGTAAAGGTGACTGATAATAATCAAAATGACCGCAGAAATATAATAACTTAATTATGTATTTACTTGGTTATCAATGTGTAGGGACGGTGAGGTCAGTTTTATCATTTGACCTCAATAATTATTAATGTGGTAAGTTATCTAGACCTCAGCTGTATCCTGTACCTATACCACAAATAGTAGATAAAAATTGTGAAATAAATGCATTACATGAAAAATTATCATCATCATCAACTATTGCTGGAACAACTGGAACCCAAGTTTCAATCTAGTCATGTTTGATTTAGAAAGCTGACTTTATAGGTAATGAAAATCAGTTTGCGTTATTTTTCATGGGAGGTTCTAACGCGAAAAATTTAAATATATAATATTTATTATTATATTTGGATATTAAAATTCTCTTGCACACAATTATACAAAGCAAAGAATATGATCTCTGAAACGAAATCACTATAACAACGGTTTTAATTTAATATAAGGTTTTATGCGGTGGAGTTGGTGTGAGAGGAATTTCAACGAAATCTTCGTAGATCTTTTGAGGTATCTTGACCTTCCAAATTAACTGAGGGGACCGCCATAACAGATATTTCGTAGGGGCACACAGACCCCAAATGCGGAGCTGGATGACGTGCTGAGGCTCTACCATGGCTTTTTTGTTTGTACCAACGTAACGTTAAAACGTAAGGAACCACCAATAGGATCGCTTTATTCAATCGCGTTACCTAAAATAAAGCGGCTCTATTGGTTGTTGCTCACGTATTAACGTTACGTTGCTACAAAGTAAAAACCCATGGTAGAGCCTCAGCACGTCATCCAGCTCCGCATTTGGGGTCTGTGTGCCCCTACGAAATATCTGTTATGGCGGTCCCCTCAGTTAATTTGGAAGGTCAAGATACCTCAAAAGATCTACGAAGATTTCGTTGAAATTCCTCTCACACCAACTCCACCGCATAAAACCTTATATTAAATTAAAACCGTTGTTATAGTGATTTCGTTTCAGAGATCATATTCTTTGCTTTGTATAATTGTGTGCAAGAGAATTTTAATATCCAAATATAATAATAAATATTATATATATAGGTGATGTATACCTATAGTTATATTTGGTAATTCTTAAAGATATTAGGGAATAAAAATATATATTTAAAGTGATAAACAAAAATGTGTGCAAAAAATGCAGCCTGCCATTACATAATATAAAAAGCATATGCCTTACCTCCGTCGCCTACAAGATCAGGTGTGGAATGTGCGATACCAGGTTCTAATTCGTCAGGGAACGGATGGTGGTCATTTGGTTTCTGATCGTCGAGGTCGTCAATCTCTGGACCTGAATAAATAAGCAACAAAAATAAATAAGCTAAAAAAGTAAAAAGAAAAAAATCCTAAAAATCTACTTCAAATATATAAAACATCATTCATATACAGGTATTCGTTTTATTGTTTATTTTTATTTTATTTAAAATACTTTATTGCACAAAATTACAAAAAAAAAATTATATAGGCGAACTTAATGCCTTAGGTTTACCAGCTATCAGCTAACCTTTGAGATAGTGGAAGACATAGGGTGCAAAAGCAAATAAAATAACAATTTAAAAGACATATAGCGAATAGTATATAATCTACTTAAATATTACATGTAAATACTAATAGTTACTTTATTAATTGTTAATTTATACTTTTAATCATTTATTATTTTAATTGATGAAATTTTATAAATTTATAGGTATTTGAATAAAAAAAACATTCTTAGTCAAATTATCTCTATGTTTAATAATAAAGCTGTTATATGTAAGTATAGAGCGCTATATATTTCAGAAAATGAGCTATTTTTTAACACGACTTATAAATATTAGGTAAAATATTTAATTTTACATTTAGGGTATGTATTATGTACATTCTTTTTGCGTATTTATTAAATTTTACAATAGCTAACCTTTTAACATAACGCTGAATTACAATCGCTTATTTATTTATTTTCACCTTCGCTTAGTAATAATGAGAAATAAAATAATTAAGATTTACCTGCTAGGGGTGGCAGCGGTCGTGGTAAGTTTCGTTCCAACAAGGGTTGAGCATCGGAGTCATTTCTCTGACGATTCTGAAAAGTATTTACAGTGTTATAGTTAAAATATAACGGGGAAACGCCGCCAGTATTTGGGCATTATGCCGCACCACACATATTTACATAATATGTATATATATTTTTACACATATTGCCCTTATAACAAACTAAGCTCTTGTACTATATGTAGCAGAAACAACGATACTAATTGTTGTATATGTAACCTATTAAAGTTAAATTATGCATGGTATCGGCCGTAATCGGTTAGGGGTCAATTCGGTATTTTGACCCCGGGGTTTTATTATGCCTTTTCTTATGCTATGCTACATAAAACATCCATGTAAGCAATTAAATTAAATTTTAGATATACGTACATCAAAATGCTAGAACTATGGCATTTGGACATGGATGGATGCTAGAAATATAGCTTCCTTTTGTCTTGCAGAGCTACCCACTAACAAAGTTTTTTAAATATTTGAATCTCAAAGAAGGAATAAATTAATTTTCAGGAAAGTTAAGTAGATAGGTAATATATTGGTAATGGAAGCTACTACAGACTTGAATTGATATTTCACCATTATTTGAAAATGAGGAGCAGGATTAGGGGGATAAGATTTAGTGAAGAAGTGGTTTTCCATACTGTTTCATATCTCTGAAACGATGGGTGCTACAAACTTGAAACTTTCTTATTAGATTCCTACACAATAAAATTAAATAGGGGATAGCAGGGAAAGCGTTGCGAAGCGTCAAACATGGCGTTTTTTTAAATATTATCACGAGAAATTAATAGTTGGGTGTTTTATAATTTTAAAGTCTGATGTGATTTTTTATATAAATAATATAAGGAGCAGAGCGAATTTAACAAAAGCTAGTATAATATTAGAACCTATAACTTCTGTTAACCTAGCAATAATGATATAGTAGAAAATTGCCAGCTTAGCTGCTAATCTTTGCAGTGTGTTCTTAGGTATAAGGAAAGGAAACCAGTAAGTAAAACCTCTAAAGGTACCTACTCCATTACTAATTAATAAAGCAAATTACTAACGCAAGAAGTGAAACAGGATAAAACGCAATTATAACGTAATTGCAATTCACACGAAGGTAACAGATATGGCGCTCGTTCTAAAAGATGAGTCATCCCTGATGATTTTACTTGGCAAGGAGCAAATGGACGGGGGCAAACCCAAACAAAAATCTAATATGACGAAAAGCTTTTTTTAAGGCTAATTTCGGGTGTTCGTCGTCAAATATTTCGAGAGGTTCGATTTACTTAATTTAAATAGTTATAGATCTTACAGACTTACGTATTATACTGTATATACAGTGCGCCCACTGCTATTGCACACGGAGGGGAATTACTTTAAATATTACAGACAGAATTTTTTAAATATTTTATTTTTAATTTTTTTAATAACCACAATTCACAGATTTTTATACATCAACCACTGACGTACGTATATGGTACGTCACCCAAACGGTTTTCCGTTCAAAATTTCAGTTTACGCGAATTTTTCTACTACTTTTTGGTAGTTTCCTAGTCGCCAGTGACGCGTGTGTTAACGTAATAGTGTTTTGAGGCTCTACCATGGGTTTTTACTTTGTGGCAACGTAACGTAAATACGCGAGCAACAACCAATAGGGCCGCTTTATTTTAGGTAACGCGATTGAATAAAGCGATCCTATTGGTGGTTCCTCACGTTTTAACGTTAAGTTAGTACAAACCAAAAACCCATGGTAGAGCCTGTGCGGCGGTGGGAAGCGGATGCCTGCTACGTTCTTAAGCAAAGGCTCTACCATGGGTTTGCGCATTGTAGAATCGTAACGTATTCATTTACGTATACGTGAGCAACAACCAATAGGATCGCTTTATTTTTGGTAACAGGATTGAATAAAGTGATCCTATTGGTTGTTGCTCACGTTTACGTAAATGAATACGTTACGTTTTTACATTGCGCAAACCCATGGTAGAGCCTCAGGTGAGTTTGACAACCCGACGTATGTGCGTACGTAGCGTCAGATGTAGTGTGACTTAAAAAAAAAATGTTTGTCGCCAAATAAAATGAACCGTAAGCGGCTAAATTCGTCTTCTATGCTTTTAATTTTGGCTTACTTATTTACTTAGATTAAGTTAGTATACTTATTTACTTAGATTAAGTAAGTATACAGACAATGAGGAACTACAAAGATGGAATGAATCTGACGAATCATCGGCGGATGAAAATGACTACATACATTCGGATCGCGTTGTGTCTTTCGAGGACGAATATAGGATACTGAAATTGGTCAACCAAGCAGCGAATTTCTCAGGTTTACCACAATGAAGAATTAATATATATGTTACAAACTGAAACGTCGCAACCGATACGGCTGTCAAGCTTGTCGTAAACCGGTCTGCTTACAGTGCTCAAAGACGACCTGTAATAACTGCTTGTTAAAAGGGGCTTTATATAATGATTTATGGCAATTGTGATTTTTTCCTAATTAAAACCGTCTTTAGTAATTAATAAACCAATAAAAGAAGTTCCTATTGTTAGAGAATATTTTTATGTTAATTTTTTAAACATGTCTTTGTAATTTTGATTACCTGTATGGTTATTGATTAATAAATATTTTTCTATGATTATTGTTACTGTTTTTTTTTATTATTCCTATTGTGTCTAAATAAATAAATTGCATTAATCATCAAAGTTACACTTTATTGGTGCATCAGAGGCTCTACCGTGGGTTTGCGCATTAAAGAAACGTAACGTATTCATTTACGTATACGTGAGCAACAACCAATAGGGTCGCTTTATTCAATCCTGTTACCAAAAATAAAGCGATCCTCAGAAGGTCTTAAAAGTAACGTACGTATACTATACGTACGTCAGTGGTAGTGCAACAAAATGAAACGTCAGTGGTTGAGGGTTAAGAGTATTTTTTTTTATTTAAAAATTTAAAAAAATATATACATAATTATATACGTGGTGGCCTAGTTGGTTAGACCTTGGACTTAAAAACACTTAGGTCCCTGGTTCGAATCCCGGTGTGTACCAATGAGTTTTTAATTAAAAAAAATATGTAAATTTGTTAGACAACATCACTATAGTGCCTCGGAGAGCACGTTAAGCTGTCGGTCCCGGTGTCACTATATCAACTTGTGAAACTGTTTATAGATGGGTTATTGAGTCTATTCAAAACATCGCGACGAGCTAGCCACTTGTTCGGTGTAGACTCATACCAGCGGCTACGACGAGGTGGGATTAAAACCCCTCCGCTGGGTACCCTGGGGCCGTCAAGACGGTCTCGTGCGCCGTAAGGCACCCGTGATGAGATATACATATACATATTTTTTTTTTTCGGAATTAGTGGGTTTATATTCGCATACAACGTCTGTATAACTATTATTCAAAAGGGTGTAAGTTAAAATTATTTAATGAAAAGTATCTAAATACGACGTTTTATTTAGTACATTTAAAAAATATCACGAAACTATTTTTTATTTTAATTAAATATATAAAGAAATATTACAACATTTACAACTTGTCTGTTGGTCGAAGTTCAATTATTTTTATCATGTTCGTAATTATAATCAAAAATCTTTCTGTTGTGGGTAATAAATATTTTTGTATTATAATATTTAAAAAGTTTTTTTTTGTCGAAAAATTTATAAATAATAACTCAACGCAGAAAGATGAATAAATAGGTACAATAACCGACAAAAATATTATTTTAATTCTGCGACGAACAGTAATAGAGTATTATTGGAAATGCGAAAGCTCATTTTGTATGGAGAAACGACTCGCCTGCGCCGTATCTTGGACACTATGCCACACTGTAATTTAGAACCTTTTTTTTACAGGTATTATATATTTTTTTATATGTAAGGTATATTTTTAGTGTCTTGTTATTTAAGATTTGAGATAAAATATTAAATTACAATGTCGTATGTAAATGTAGTAATATTTTATCAGTTTTTCATAATTTTTCACAATCTATCGTAAATGGTAACATCAAGTCTCGATAGAATATAATTAGGTAAATAAAGATAAAAAAGGAAATATAAAAGGTCAAAAGCCTAATTATTCACACTTATATCTCCATGGCAATAACATTTAGATAAAGATGTTGTCTGGAGAATTGTTCGGGTTTTACCCTAATAAACACAATTACTTAAAATATATATAATTAGTGGTGATAATTATTATGACACATCCAAGCAGATAAATCCCCGAATTATGTTTCATTATTAAATTTATTTTGGCGAAATATTTTTAAATAAAGTTAACAATAATGCTGCATAATCCCTCCGCTGGGTACCCTGAGGCCGTTTAACCGGTTCTCGGGAGCCAAAAAGGTACCCGTGATGGTATTTATTATTATTATTTATCATCCTGTGCAATTCACTTATTATAATATGATAGACATACAAATACGCCATTCTTGAGCTTCGCCTGTCTACTATACCACAGAAGAAATAATACAAGTTACTATACTACTTGTATGTACACACCCCATTTTTATTTTATGAAGCATCTATGAGACATTGTTCAGAATTACACAAGAATGCAGTTTATAAAGTCAAGTTATAAAATTAAGAATATATAATAATACTTAGGTCAAATTACACATATAAAATTAAATAACTACTCAAGTTCGAAAAATTTTAGGAAAAAAAAACGAAATTTGCACATGGACACAGGAAAAACGAAATATATATACGTGGTGGCCGAGTTGGTTAGACCTTGGACTTAAAAACACTTAGGTCCCTGGTTCGAATCCCTGTGTGTACCAATGACTTTTTAATTAAAAAAATTATGTACATTTGTTTGACAACACCACTATAGTGCCTCGGAGAGCACGTTAAGCTGTCGGTCATGATATGTAACACAAAAATGGTCCACGTTTCAATTAACACGATGTACCTACTTCTTTTCTCAGAATTTGAGGACGTTGACAAACCTATTTTTTTTTTATCTACTCATTCATAGGTTATTATATATATATATATATCTTCACGGGTGCCTTACGGCGCCCGAGACCGCCTAGACGGCCCCAGGGTACCCAGCGGAGGGGTTTTAATCCCACCTCGTCGTAGCCGATGGTATGAATCTACACCGAACAAGTGGCTAGCTCGTCGCGATGTTTTGAATAGTCTCAATAACCCATCTATATAAACAGTTTTACAAGTTGGTATAGTGAAACCGGGTCCGACAGCTTAACGTGCTCTCCGAAGCACTATAGTGGTGTTGTCAAACAAATGTACATAATTTTTTTTTAATTAAAAACTCATTGGTAGGTACATACCGGGATTCGAACCAGAGACCTAAGTGTTTTTAAGTCCAAGGTCTAACCAACTCGGCCACCACGTATATGAATAGGTTATTGTGGTAAAGTTTACATTTTATAGGTTAGTAATAATTACTTTTATTTGAGTTACTTTTATATATTTTGGATATTACAACATTGTATTATTGTATGACCGCAGAGTTCCCACGGTAGATTGAATGACCGATTGTACTTAATTGATAATGTGGCTAATAATTAAATCGCTATGTGTCATTAGTTAGATGGTAGACAGCTGCGGTACACACGACCTCGACCTGTTTGTACACCTTATCAATTAGGGTTACCAGAACGATTCATTAGTTCTACCTACCTTAGTTTTGTGCATTTCCGCAATGCTATAACTCATTTATATTATTATTTAGATTCAACGCGTCAGTATCCTAAAAACAAAAGACTTTTTTAACATTCCATACAAGGAACGTTCGTTTCAATATACCCTACTTTGCTCCATATATTCTATTTGGTGTATTTTAAAACATTTTCTAAAAGACTCTTTTAGAAAATGTTCTTAACTATATCGAAATAATGTATCTACCATAAACTTTGACCAGACCTTTTTTGAGTCCAATTGGTGCATTAAAATCCATAGACTCTTACATGTTAGGTTACCTACCCAGGTAGCTTTTTGACGTCCCTATGACGTCAACTTAGTGTCATTCTGGACGTAATTGACATCATAGGGACGTCAAAATGCTACCTGGGTACTAGGTCTGGTGTTAAAATAGAATCAAAATATTTTACTGCCATATATATACCTAGGCTTGTTTATAAATGAATGAATTACATATATATATGCCTTAAGCCACAGTCTAAGGTGGAAATACAAAGTGCGTGAATCACAGTATGTTTGGTCACATTCAACCCACACGTCAGAAAATCGACGACGTATTTTCCTTTATTATAGAACTTTATAACCGGTATCACAAGCGACACGACATATTAGCGGTAAAACATATATGAATGTACCATATGATCATGAGCTATTTTGTTAGTATAGTAATACTGTGAGAATTATAATTTGTGCCAGTACGAATTAATGGTAGGTCCTGCAACTATTCAGTTCTAACAAAAAAATGCAGGTCTTAATTAATATATTTAACTCTTGGTATGTCTCGGTAGGGTGTCTCAGACCTACCTAGATATATGTTTGTATTTTTTTTCAAATGCCCTGCTACCTCAGCCCGTCTATTGACCACAATTTGTCGAATTGACATATTTTTAGTTTATTGGAAGTAGCATTGTACAAGTAATAGGTAGCAACTTACATAGCATTAAAATTAAATTAAAGAAAAAAGTCACTGAGGTGCGTTGGTAGAATACCTAATACGCTGGCATTATTGCATTTTATCAAATTAGCACCTTATTTATCAAAATTGTATGTGAAGTTAAAAGTCCGGGTCAGACAGACCCACCAGGCACGCCGTGTAACTTTTTGCCACCATGCATGTCGAGGGTGAAATTTAACTACAAATTTAATAGCACCTTCATAATTCCTATTGCTCAATAGGAATTATTTTTCACAGGAATCAATAAATTATTTATTTAATAATATACCTGATAATTTACTAAAAAATCTATTAAGTACTCGTTTTTGTTGTTTCTAATAGGCCTAGAGTTTAGAGAAGACAAATAAATTCTGTACACATTATTCTTTGTTTTCTCTTTTCCCCTTTTTTTCCTTTTAAATGTACCACAGATTATTATTATTCTTAAGTATAATACCCAAGTACAAGTACCTTGAACCGATTAATAATTGTAGAGATGTAGAGTCATAAATAAAACAAAAAAACTATACGTAGGAGTAGAGAAACATAATATTACGAAATCGAACTCGAAAAAAAAATGTACTTATTATTCCAAGTTTAAAAGTATATTGAAACGAGTCGTCATTGAAATCCTACGTAGTTCGTTGTCAGAGAGGCCGACATCAGTGCCGTGCCAAAACTCTGCCACTTTGAGCCAAAATCAGTATATTATAGAAGCAGGAAAACGATGCTAATGTCAGCGCTGGTCTTCCCCGAAAGAAATGCTATTTTAAAACTGACTCATCACGCTCATCTGATGATAGAATATATAGAGCATAAAGCAAATTAGAAAGCTTATATTTCCAATTTAATATATGTAGGACAATTTACACATATTGCTCTGCGGCCTCATTCTGTTTTTTATAACGTGAGCGTTAGATTGTCAAAATAACGATTTCCGTTATTAGCGCTCCCTCCTCCAATCAGCGAAGGTTAAAAAATTACTCTGATTGGAGGAGTGCGCGGAAATCGTTATTTTTACAATCTAACGATCACGTTATAAGAAACAGAATATGGCCGCTGGTCACAAACTAAGCACTTAGGCTTGTACACTGTGTATCAGAAACAAGGATATAAGACATATTATATTTTATAAACACCCAGACTATGACAAACTATACAGAAAACATAGTAAATAGATAATATAACCATTTATCTAATTCGTTCATTTTCATCCCATTTATCGTTGAAACTTTGGTTCCTTGGTCTAAGGCAGCTAAAAATCTTTGATTTTTTTTAGGTAATAAGATTAAAATAAAATCTCGAGACTCTTAAGTCTCGTTTCCTCTTGGGGTAAAAGGTTTCCGTGGCTATTCAACGTGGTGACGTTGCTAGCGTCATTTTGTTCCTAATTTTAGATTATATTTATATTACTTCAATTATATTATAATTTAAACTAGTAAATTAGTAGAAAACGTACAATTTTTTTCCATTGGTAGGAATCAAACCCACGATTTCTGGATACAACGCCAAAGGCGCAAATCACTAGACTACGGAGGCGGTTTTTTCTTTTACTTCAATATGGCAAAGTTATGTACCTATACTTATATAATATTTAGTAACAACAACGATGTATTGTTCGACCCCATTCATGGATTTTGTAGGTCTGCTTACCACCACGCATATATAAAGTCACATGTCGTAGTCCAGAAAAAAAGATCTAGTAAATGACCAATGACTTTTTGTATATAATTCATTACTTTGTAAATTATACCAATTGTTGTTCGCACGCGATTTATTATTATTTTCCTTTATAGATATTACGCATAAAAAATAATTGTGTAAGTAAATAGTTTTAGGAATCACAGTTTTTATTATTTTTCACAAACCGCATTTGTTATATGCAATTTTAGCGTGTAGGTAGGCGTGATGGCACTTTTGTTATAATAAAATTAGTCACGAAAAAAAAAACCTAACCATACGTTAGAAACTGACTATAAGGCGGGTCCCACACATTCGAAAGAATATAATAAATACGCGACCCCATAAGTGTAGAACGGTATTCGCGAATATAATATGTGCGATGTATTTATAATACATTTGCTTATGTTCCGACCCGTCTGGAAAAGGTTAACGTGCAATTTTACTAGATAGGAAATGAAATAGGTATCTAAAAACATCTATTGAAGAATTATTATTAATGAAGGTAAAGCCTATATATATATATTAGTTTTATTTAAAGTCCTGTACGTTTTTAAAAGTACAAACACATGTCTGCGAAAGATTCTGATAGTACTCGTATTTTCAAAAAAATATTATAATGTAATATAGAAGTCAATTTTAATGCATATTTTATGTTATTTTAATATACTTACCCAACTTTTCTTTATAGACCCTTTTTATCTGTTATATTTTGAAACTTGACTCACACTGTATATCTGAAATAAACCCCCTGATATTGAAATATAATATACATAGGGTATATTATATTTCAATATCAGGGGGTTTATTACTTTGACCAAAATTGACAGATGTAATGGCATGCATGCAAATCGGTCCAGTAGTCATAAAAGAAAAGGTAACAAACAGATATAGGTATACCAGCTCTAAAAACGTTATTTTATTATTCCGTAGCCTAATTGGAATCGTTAGTCAAATCAAACAATGTGCAGTTTATACATTTGTTTGACTACCCCACTATAGTACCTCAGTGAGCACGTTAAGCTGTCAGCCCCAGTTTCACTATACACTATACCACCTTATCACTTCGGTGTTAGGGTAGGAATTACCTCTGTTAGGTACCCTGACTCCGTCTAGGCGGTCTCGGTCCCGTAAAGCCACCGTGAAGGTACGCATAAAAGATATAGGTATATATTTTTAGAAACCTATCCATGCGATTACGAAACGCTAAATGTTATGATTAGTAAAGAGTTCAAGGCTGATTAATTAAGGCCGAGTTACACTGGAAGCAAGATAATAGTAAAAACGTCCGTCAAGGAAAAAAATAAGTGGAAAGAAACGGTTTGATTAAATCCATACTAATTTATAAATGCGAAAGTAAGTCAAACATCAAACTACTAAAACAATTTTGATGTGATTTAGATAGGAGAAAGTATCATTACTAAAACTTGAAATTTGGAGTCTAAAATCAAAACAAAACAAACGTTTTTTTATACACATATTAAAGTGTGCGAAGCCGCAGGAAAATATATACTATTATATACATTTACGAGTATACTGGGATTTACATCAAAAGTCGATAGACACATATTATACTGTCTCCACATCGATGGTACGAGTACACCACATCCGTAGCTCTACCACAAGTTGATGCAAGCAATTTTTACTATAGTCGCTAGTAACTATAGAGTAGAATCAACCAACAAGAGAGGTTTAATAGAAAAATAAAGCGATCCTATTGGTTGACCCCTATCTATAGTTACTAGCGACTATAGTAGAAACTGTTTGCAAAAACTTGTGGTTAAGCTATCGAAGTATGCCAAATCATAAATCTCAATATCGAACGATTACTTCATCGAAGGAGCGGATTGTACTGCCAGTGATATTCGCTGTTTAAAGTAATATCCGGATCGAGAATCGCCAGAGGTCTCGTTCAGAAGAGCACGCAATCTCTTCCCAAAGTCCATGGCTTCGGAATCCCAGACACCACTTTATTGCGAGTTTTGACACGTTCACCGTCACGCATTTTGCGTAAAGTACAGGTATTGAAATATAAGTTCTATCATGTTAATTATAGAGTTGAAATTCCAATGCTCCACACATGTTCAAACTTGCAAAGAATTCGTGTATTTCAAGATGGCGGCATTATTATAGTCAACCTAATACATACTATATAACCATTGGAATAAATCTTATATTTCCATATTTATAGTTTACGCAACGTCTTGTAGTGATTAGCGGTTGCAAACTCGGAATAAGGCCACAGTTGTCTCCACAGCGAAAGGGACAAATAAATATTCGTTCTTCCGTTGCAATTTTTAGTTTAAAAAACATTACGTCCTTTTCATTGAGAAACTAGGGGAAAAAATGATAGAAGTTTCTGGAGATAGTCGGTCTAAAAATTATTTAAAACAAAAAAATCTATAGCAGTACAACGTGTGAATGCAGCCAGTGTTCTCGTTACATTTAATCAAGAACATTTCGGCAGTAAAAATTTTAAAGGTTTTTTAAACTGTTATAACAATTTATTAGGTAGGTACCTACTATATTTATTAATAAATTACTTTATATAAATTTGTTATTTACTCCCTTCTGTATTATAAAGGGAGTGAAAATAATTTATATCTTTCGGTTAGTCACAAGTAACTGAGCCTTATTTTTAAAAACGTTAGGTAATTCACTAACATATATGTAAACAAGCCAGTATTGTTAGTCGTCACCGGTGATTTTAGCAGTTTAGTCAGATGTACACCAGATGAATCAGATGGCCGTGATTGAGGTTATCGAACTGCCGAAATAATTGTTCAAATATTATAATGTACCTACTCTACCCACTTACAGGCTTGTTGTAACAAAATATTTATTGTTCAAAGTTATTGCTTGTTTTTTAATTCAAAAGGAAAACCATATTTTACGTTATACTATTTACCTGTCACATAGGTATTAAAATCTATTTAAAAAACACAAGTAGGTACGCTAAAATTTATAATCTAATTATTAGATATTTTGATATTAAAATAAAACCAAGTCCTTCTGACTGTCTATCTAGAACATCTGAAGTAGAGTTAAAATGTCTCGGTGTCATATTTAAAAAAAAAACTGATTGATTTCTACTTTATTTGCATTAACATTGCATTTTCATCACTTCCTATTACTCATACTTTCATGGTTAGGTTCCTGCCGTTTGATTTTAGAAGAAAATTTATTATAAGTTTTTTTTAAAGAACTGTGCCAAATTTCAAGGTTGTAGCACCTCCTGTTTCACCAAAACATTAACTTTCCTGAAAATAATATTTATCTCCCATTTTTACCACTATGAGATTAGAATTTGCAATAATCAATTTTTAAATAAAGTATTGATGTCTCCTAGCAAATTTTAGCTTCATGGGTTTAGTTTTATAGATTACCTCCATATTCTAAGTGGTGTTTTCAACTGCACTTTACACTCAAGGAAAAGTCTATCGCATTCTACGTTTCTTGATTTGATATTTGGTGGACACACGTTCCTTGAGTGAAAGTGGAGTGGAAAACTCGACGTAGCTATGTTAGTTTTCGAGATTTCGTGTTTAGTCTGTGAGCGAACCTTACTTCAGCTTTTACATATACCTATTATCCTTTTTCCGCATTTCTTCATCTGTTGCACTGAACCTAAATGCGAGAAAAGTATTCGTACTGACCGCTTTTTTGGTATTAAGAATTGGTATATTAGATTGTAAGTATTTTATATCATATTCACTGGATTATATACTCAGTTACTGTATTGCACCTACCTCACTTATTAACTGCTTTTATTGTCCCGAAGGTTTGACTGGTAAGAATGTCTAGCGGCATTAAGTCCGCCTTTGTATTTTGTATGCAATAAAGATAAAAAAATTAAAAAAATACTTATGGGCAATTAGTAGTGTATAAATCTTGAATTTTTATTATACTGAAAAGGTAAAGAATAATATTAAAATATGGAACAATTGTATTTTTCATACAAATTACGTGATACAATTTCAAATTTCGTGAAGGGTGACTGATTGACTCAGTGCTTGCCGCGAAAGCGAGGGTCGTGGCGTAGGTTCGAGTCCCACTCACGAAGAAATTTTCAAACATTTTATCTTTAAAAAAAAAAAAAAATTTCAAAGCATTTTTGAAATAAGTAAATGCAGGTTAATTTTAATGAAGCAGGCACTTATTTAAAACGCTAAGTTTAAAAAGCAATTAAGGAATGCCGGCCTCGTATAATAATTACAACGACCTACATTTTAAAACATATTTCTAGTCTAGACAATACATTTTTCTAAGTTGTATCGTGCTCGTGCTAAACCTGAGTAAAAGTTTTTCCTGTTTTTTTTATAGGTAGGAATACGCGGGCAGACACAGACCAATCTAAAACCAAATACTAAACGAGAGAAAGAGGATTTCTCAAGGTGGCCTTGGTTTATCTAAGCGTTTTTGAATTCGTTTGTTTAGTTAGATCACGGAACAATAATTGTTCTAATTTATATAGTGTGTCTGTATGTTAACTTTTTTTTAAATATATTTTTATTGGAGCACGGTATGTGCCTTTGCATCTACCTGATGGTAAGCAGTTATACAAAATCTATGAATGGGGTCGATCACTAAATTGTATTTTAACAATATTTATCTCTCCCACTAAGCCGACTAAATTATGCGGCTACGAAATAGGCGGAAATATGGGTCGAACAATAGGTAGGAAGGTAAAATAGGTAATTTATCTTTAAATATTAGTATTGTATGTATTAGGATGTAAAGTACTTAATTACAAGGCCAAAAATGTTTGCTCGGTGATTTAAAGTCAAACATTATTTAAACATAACATAAATAAACATTTACATAATATAAGTAACTGCCCGTCTCGGCTTTGTACGGGTGTACTAATGAATAAATTAGGATCAGTACTTCCCTTTATGACATTTTTTTTCACAAAACCACAAAGTATTTAAACCCAGCAGATTTTCAATAAGTTCAAAATCTATGAGATTTCCGGACAAAATAACATCTAAATCAATCTAAAAAACTGAACAATCACCAATATGTCAATGGCGACAATATTTTTGAGATCACCCTAATGTCTTCTGTCTCGCTCACTCACTCACTTTTTTATAATAATATGGAGTCTTATTTTTAACCCAAATTTTTAACTTTTACATACGATTTTTGAAACATTTTCTAACACAACAATAATTAGCGAAATAGCAGTTCTGAAGTGATTCGCTTTTATACATATTCGACAATTGATTTTTGTTTATATACTTACATACATTAGGAAAACCACAGTGTTTCCTACTTAACGCTTGGACTGATATTACTATCCACTTTTACCGCGGTCGCGTCTTGGTGGTTACGGCGTTGGCGATGTATGCGGAGATCGTGGGTTTGATTCCCACTCAAGGCAAAATAATATTCATACGTTTTCCTGACAGTTTTCCTGGGTGTTTATAATGTTTTAGTATTGTCGTTTCTTCTATCGTTTATGCATAGTGAATTTGGTCACAAACATACAATTTAATATATATCCGAAGCAATATGTGTAAAATTTCTTACACAAACCTACTTATATAATTATTTAACAGAATAATGAATTGTTTGTTTCGGATAAAATCATAAACTAGTGCGGATTAAAAAGACTTTCACCATAGGAAAGCTCTAGTCTATCAGCGAGTCTGTATTTTATTTTCCATTACGTTTCTTTTCGATTAAACCGCAGGAAAAACTGCGGGACATAGCCATATTTATTTTAATAAATATACTGGGTGTTTTTTTAACTATGATAAAAAAAAATTGTGTTCTATGATGAAAATAATGAAACACGATTTTTTGCTTTTAGTGTCGCCTATACAAAAACAAATAAAAATAACAAAAAAGATCTACAAATATCGAATATCGTTTGTCATTTGAACACGCCTATCATTTGTCTAATTGTGTTATACTTGTTAGATCCTCATTATGTATTTGTAGGAGTAATTATAAGCATATAGACGTTTGTTCATATAATAATTTATTTTTCGGACTTTTTTTTTGAAGAAAAAAATACTTCAAACCTTTTTTATTTTATAAATGGGTTCTAAAAGTGATACCTACTGGAGGCATCAAAAAAATATTATCATGGTTAAAAAACACCCAGTACCTATATTGAGACGTTATGCTTGTATCAAACGCTTAGTCATGGGTCTCAGTTGAGTTGTTTCACTTATTTCACGTATGAATAAGCAAAAAGTCCCGTTGGTAGCTATTTCCGGCAAAAGCCGAATAATTACTCGGCTTTGTAATTAATATCCGTTTTGAAACCACAACTAAAGTAGGTAATATTGTTAAGAACTCATGTTCTTAAAAATATTTCCTAATTTGATAGACCCTTTATAAAAAATCAATTTACTTTTGAAAATACAACCAAAGTTGGATTTATGATTCTAAAAATATTACTTTATTTGGCAGTTCACAACAAACAGATTTTATAAAGAAATTATGTAATTAAGATGTTCTTTTTTTACAACTTTATTGTAACTGAAAACAACATTAGATGTTTTTTGACGTTCAAGTTCGCGAATCCGTTTCCTGTGCACTTAAAAAACCAGTTTTTGAGAATGGAATTCTTTTAGTGTTATTTTCACATCAAGTGAAGTTGAAGATGAAGTGTGTTTTTATTTATATGACCGTTTTTTTTAAAATACGCTTTCTTCATTCGAATGAATATTGCAGACATTACAATGTATCATTGTGATTTAAAATTAATTATTTATGAAGTTTTTATTGCATTTATAAAGTTAGGCACCGCATATACGTATATAAGTCATCTTTCACTAAATAGCATGTATAGACCTTTTTTGTTTGGTTAGTATGTATTTTAATAAATACAATTTAATATTACAATATGATATTTGTTTTTAAGAGTTTATTAGGAAGATGTTTTTTTTTAATTATTATATAAATAAATGTTACCAAATATGAACACCCTTTTGTTAATTCGAGTTGAGTTTGTATTTCCGACAATAAAATATAGGCAGTAACATTACGTAGTACCTAACTATTTAGTAATGTGTCTGTGATATACCTAGGTTTGCATTGTAAAGATTTTTACAGTGGGTTTTTTCGGCGTACTTGTCTTGTTTATATAAGGTTAAATGATGTTTTACTATTGCATTTCATCCGTTATTATGTTTGTGCTTATATAAACTTTTTATTAATACTTCAACCTTCGTATTTATTAATTACTAGCGGTTTCACCCGCCGCACCGAAAAGAAATCGGTTCAAAAATAAAATACATGTCATATTACTCGCTGATAATAATGTAGCTTTCTATTGGTGAAAGAATTATTTAAATTGGTTCAGTAGTTTTTGAGTTTATCCGGCATGAAATAACAATAAAATCTTCCCTTCCTGAAATTTTACGAATTAAAAATAAGCTCACATTTTTGTCGGTGTGGTCCTTCTCATTATCAATGAGATGAGAATCCTTTTGTCCAACACTTGAGGAGTTGGGAGACCCAAACACCATCTCTACCGTATTCATGTCCAAGTTATGTTCATGTTTGGTTCCTTTCGTGGATACAGTTCCCATTGGTATAATCACGTCCTCACTTGACATTATAACCACAAAAAAAAAAATGTTTCACTTTTCACTCAATGAAAATTTTAAACAATAATACCACGAAAATTTTCACGTAGTGTATTTTAAAATACACCCACCATACGCGACGAAGTTCGCTCAGCGACTGTTGCTCAAAGCAGTTTGAAACTAGTTTTTATAAACTCTATAAATAAATGTATTCTGTATAACCCGATTGTAAATGAACTGTCTGTTAACTTTATAAGCGAGGCAATTTGCAACATTGCCGGCTGGGATTTTTCTGCGTAAATGAGGAAAAACCGAGAAAAAGTTGTCTAAGCTACAGGTAGTGAAACTAAAAGATTTGTGTTTAGAAATTTGTTTGATAGGTATGTTACAGTTATGATTTTGTGAAGACTTGTTTATCGCAACATCTGAAGGTTTTAGTAAATAATTGGATTTGTATATCTTATCGTTATCTCAGTGTTTTGACAAAGACATTAATGTTGTTCCGATTTTTTAGATAATAATTTGACTACTATTTTTAGATACATTTTTCGGTGGAAGGAAGGTCTCTATAACTTCGTTAGGACGACAGACCGGCCTCGTTACCACCGCCCCACAGATGTAAAAACCGTCAAGTGACTTAGTCATGTTTCGGTTTTAGTCTTTGGGTTTACCGGTTTTTAGGAGATTACTGCATAGATTTCTTGTCGAGGTGGTAGTCTTCTTTCAGAGTGCGGTTGCGAAATGGGTGGTTGAATTGACGATAAGGCAGCGAGTATATTAAAATATACTCGTGATGCAATTCGTCTTTGTCACCGCCCATTTCGTAATCGCGTCATTTAGCCGGCATAGTGGGAGCAATCAATGTTGTTTAAGAACAATTATTGATTGACCCCATTCATGGACTTTGTAGGTCTGCTCACCACCAGGTAGATTCAAAGTCAGATGCCGTGCTCCAATAAGAAATAAAAATAAAATAGACGTTAATTCCTTCATCTAGTGTACGGCACACAGTACCTATGTACTGTGTTTAAATAAATTATTTTCTTTACCATAAGAATACATTTATTAATGGTCATAAATAAATGTATTCCGTTGCGATAATACAAAAAAAAAAAAAAAACAAAAAAGCCCGCGACACGTGGTGTTCCTAGGCGGTCACCCATCCAAGTACTGACCACGCCCGACATTACTTAACTTCGGTGATAGGACGAGAACCGGTGTTTTCAACGTGGTATGGACGTTGGCGAAAAGCGTAGGTAAATTAATGATTGGGTTATTAAAAAAATCGGATCAAATTATGTGAAAAGGTAAACAAAGTATATTATACTTGTATAAGAAAATAAAAAATAAGCTATAAAGTACTCGTAACTGACAACGCCTGAAAATTATTTAGTATATTATTTTATTACCTACATAAGAAAGCTTTTTGACCAACTGCAATGAATCGTGGGTACTTACGAAAATTCAAAATGTGCTCGATGGAGTTGAGGTCTGACGATTGTGCAAGTTGGCCTGCAAGTAGTGCCACTCACTGGTCTGTAAAGCTGTATGCAAACGATACCAAAAAATCGATATTTTAAAATCAACCTCCTATTACTACACTGATACGATAGGCATCAAGGCATGGCAAGGCAAGGCATGGTGTTCAACATATTATTTTTTATTGGAGTACGGCCTGTGATTTTATATCTAACTGATGGTAAGCAGACCTACAAAATCCATGAATGGGGTCGATGTGCCCGCAACTTCGTGTGCGTGTTATTAAAAAAAAACTTTTTAGGTAGGTATTATGGTAATGTAATATTTGCCAACACCACTATAGTGCCTCGGAGAGCACGTTAAGCTGTCGGTCCCGGTTTCACTATACCAACTTATGAAACTGTTTATAGATGAGTTATTGAATCTATCCAAAACATTGCGACGAGCTAGCCACTTGTTCGGTGTAGGCTCATACCATCGGCTACGACGAGGTGGGATTAAAACCCCTCCGCTGGGTACCCTGGGGCCGTCTAGGCGGTCTCGGGCGCCGTAAGGCACCCGTGATGATATATATATATATATATATATATATATTATGGTAATAGTAAAGTGTCCTTTCAGGTTGCGGTTACGAAGCAAGCAGTTAATTTGACGATAAAGCAGCGAGCCTAGTACAGTAGACTCGTAATGGAATTCGCCCGTTACCGCCTGTTTCGTAACCGCATTAATTAGCCGACAGAGTGGGAGCAGTGTATTGATCGACCTTTTATGGGTTTTGTAGGCCATCAGGTAAATTATATTGATACAAGTTCCATGCCGTGCTCGTACATAAGTGGGTATAATTCAGTGTATATTTTTTAAACAATCTAGACTTAGGTATTTTTTATCACCGGTATTCATAAAAACTTATTGAGTTCTTAAAGAACACTTGTTAGAAGGTTTTGTCTCTTTTTATTAGCGTCAAAAGTTATAGAAGATTTTGTCGCTTTTACGCATATATGTAAAATATGTGTAACTAAAGTGTTCTTCAAGGCCTCCTCAATAAGTTTTTATGACCATTAGTTAGTAACTAGTGTACATTTTAAGATATTGAAGTGCACTTTAATAAAAACGTTAGCACGGTGGGACCAACTATAATTTCAAGTTGACTTTTTTATTTTAAATTTACAAACTTAAACTCAATTTTTGCTAACTGACGAATGAAGCCTGAAAATAAATGTAAGGTATTTAGGTAATATGATTACCCACTGTTTACCTTATCCAATTATATATAAATATATCATCATTCCGATATTAATCCCATTTTAATATTAAATCGTCCATTTAGCTATCCATAGTAAAATAAATGTACTTTTATCTTCGTTAATTTTATGGTATCTGATGATGGAACACACATCAATAAGTCTAAGCTACATGTACCGATATTTATAGAATCAATGAGTCTGCTTATGTTATGTTGCGGCAATCGCTCCCTATGAAATTTTAGCAATCAATAAGCTGTTCGGTTGTTTTCACTTCGTTCCCTAAAACACGTCTCTGGAGCATATCCCATGCGTGCTCGATAGGGTTGAGGTCTAACGATTATGCAGGTTGGCCTGCAAGGGCATTACTCACTGGTCCGTAAAGCTGTATGCAAACGCGCATTGTCATGCATTAACGTGAAATCGGAGCCAAGTGTTTCTGCAAATGGACAGACATAAGGCCTAAGAACATCTTTAACGTCATATTCAGAGTTCATGTTTCTATTTACAAATACGAGCTCAGTTCTTCTGTTCTTCATAATACCCGCCCTCACCATACCAACACCATGTTGACACTGTTGAGCAGCTGCTGTATGGATGAACTTCCTGAACGCACCTCAGCCTTTCAGTATTTCCAGGACGACGGTACACTCTTACCCTTCTTGTATCAGACCTAAACCGAGAATCGAGACTCATATTAAAACAAAATTGCTCTGGGGTCTAAGTTATGTGTTCCCTACGAGTATAGGTGGGCATCTGATTGGGCGACGTGCTCGTAGGCCGTACTCATAGGGGCTAACAACAAGAACACTTGAGTTTGAAGCCTTAAACATATCTCTCGGGCGCGCGGTTAACATTGGCTGACGTCTTGCAGTCAGTTTTATGTATCGGTCTCAGCGGGATATCTTGTGTTAGTGTAACGCTGCCAAAGACGGCAAATAACGATTCTGTACACACCACAATGCCGAGATTATACCTGAGATTAATTCCTACCCGCTTGCAACATCCCTACAGCTCTTGTGTTCAAATGACGTCGCTTTAAGAAGTAAACACTATCTTACAAATACAATTTAATTTTGCCGAAAACTCTATTTAAAATATTAATATTAAATACCAAATTTCAATGGGTACATATATATTAAATAAAAACATAATTGTACATTGTTTTAAAATAAATAAAAACAAATAAATATTAAAACTAAATTATAAACTAAACTATAAATAAAAATATTTACCCACACTCTGTCCATGTGGCAGTGTGCCAAAAAGAAGCGCAGCGGGGGAAACCGCTGCACAGCAATGCTAATCTGCTGCGCGAGAAAACTACCAGCCCTCTTTATACATACAGCGCCGACCAGCCGCTTTGACAAATCCTACAATAATGTTTTCGCACTAAGAGCCCACGGACCCGACCCAACTAGGCCACTACGTATATTATATACGTGGTGCACTAGTTGGTTAGACCTTGGACTTAAAAACACTTAGGTCCCTGGTTCGAATCCCGGTGTGTACCAATGAGTTTTTAATTAAAAAAAATATGTATATTTGTTTGACAACACCACAATAGTGCCTCGGAGATCACGTTAAACTGTTGGTCCCGGTTTCACTATACTAACTTGTGAAACTGTTTATAGATGGGTTATTGAGTCTACTCAAAATATCGCAACGAGCTAGCTACTTGTTCGGTGTAGACTCATACCATCGGCTACGACGAGGTCAAATCAAATCATTTATTTCATGTAAATCTTTACAGACATTTATGAATAGTCAAAAAAAAAAAAAAAAATTTTAACAATGAGGTCTTAGAGTGCGTTTGGTTAGGCAGCTATTCATTATTAAAAGAACGACAAATATTTATTATACCTCGATATCAGATTTAGAACTTAAATTTAGAAATCTTAATATGAAAATTACTACCAAACCGAACACACACTACATAACCAACTAGTGTAAGACTAGGTGGTTAGCTGATTCCATTGACCTGTCAATCATTATCTGCCATACAAGGGAGCCACCAAGGCGACCAACTTCACCGACCATATCCACGCCTTAAATATTTATTCTAAATAAAAGGTTAGTAACCAATCACATATAAGTAAACGTATAAGGATCGGTATTTTTAAGGGCGGGTATACTAACTGTAAAGTCGATCCCCTCAGTGACACCCCGGAGAAAAAGAAACCAGCAAGTAAAAAACTCTAGTGCTCCACACAAACTAAAAGAGGTGTACAGCCATTGATTTGCTTATGCTATATAGCATTTATATATATATATATATATATATATATATATATATATACATACTCAAAATGCACCCCACCGATCAGCATGCGCAAAACACTCTATGGCAGATTATTTGTTACTGTACCAATGTACAGAACTACACAGTACTGTAGTATAAATTAAGTATAAATAAGCAGTGATTACCTTATCCAAAGACAAAATTTACATAATGTAATAAAAATAAATTATGTAATATTAAATTATTACAATATCGGACACTACTAAGCTAATGTTTATTCTACAAATATAATTCTAATAAATGAGGTGGGATTAAAAACACCTCCGCTGGGTACCCTGGGGCCGTCTAGGCGGTCTCGGGCGCCCTAAGGCACCCGTGATGATACATAAACAGCCCACGGACCTAAAGTCTCTAGACCAGTGGTCGTCACACTTTTCTTGCCAAGGGCCACATAGGACAATGTGGGTATTACTGTCGGGGCGCACACTAACGGTCTTATTTATAAAAAAACCTTAAAACACTCTTAAAGAGCTCAATAGTTAAAACGTTCAATAAGGCTATTGGCTCGATAACTTTTTTGTTATTCATAAACCTCCAATAAAGCTCCTATAACTATTTGACGTTTATTAGCTTAATTAGTGATGTGTTGATAGAAAAAAATAATTGATTGTCAAGAAAGTTGGCAGAATCGCGGAAAACCAAGACCATAAAAGTAAAAAAAAAACGTTTTTGACACCTCTAATAAAATAATTATAATAAGGTTTGGCGCACACTGATAGAAAATTTAGTCACACTAGCTGTGCCCCACGGTTTTAGCCGTCATTTAAATTAAAATAATTTGTATCAAAAAAAGAATACAGCTTTGTTTATCGCGTATGTTGCATCTCTTTATATCTGTACCTATGTGATTTTTTATGATTGCATCTCTGTATGATAATATGTAACTTGCAAGTCGCAATACTTGTTTCACATACAACAAAAACTGTCAAGTGACCTAGTCATGTTTCTGTTTTAGTCTGTGGGTTCACCGGTTGGTTGGTACCGGGACTACTGCATAGTTTTATTGTTGAGGTGGTAGTATCCTTTCATGGTGCGGTTACGAAATAAGCGACTGAATTTATGATAAAGCAGCGAGGATATTAAAATAGACTCGTAATGAAAACTTCCTTGATTTTTTTTTTCTTTCTTTTTGATTCTTTGACATTTTGTAACCGCATCATTTAGCCAGCATAGTGGGAGCGATCAATATTGTAAAACGACAATGTATTTATCGATCCATTTATGAAATTTGTAGGTCTGCTTACCATCCGGTAGATACAAAATCACATGTTGTGTAATAAATAAATAAAAAACCGATGTGACGGCAGTCGGCACCGCCATTAAATTTTTGTAGTTTGAAGCGGCACAACTTTGTCTTTTTGGACAAATTACTGCGGTGAAACAAGATTAAATGTTAATATTTTTTTGTTACAAATTTCTGTCAGTGTGCGCCCAACCTAATTTGGTTCAAGTCCATTCTGCCGTGTCATGCCAAACTCATGTATCTTGAAAACATAGATTTTGAGAAAAACGCGTTTAAAGTTTTTAACACAGTTTTCTATTTTATTTTAACAATGTAGTTCATAACAATTAGAGACCAACATAAATTTCTTTAAATGTTAAAGCTTTCTTAGTTTTATATTTTTTATTTTTTTTTATTATTATTATAATCGTTTTATTCAGTTAAAGGAGTTAGGCGTTACCAGGTTCTTCATACAAATGTGGTAATCAAATCTAATGTAACTTGCATAAAATAAGTTGTAAGTTGTAAGTTGCATAAAATTGGCTTTACCAGCAATGTATAGAAAATAGCAAAAATTTAAATGAAAATATTTTAAGTAAAAAAACTATTCCAATAAATATTAAATTACCACATATTATATGCATACCTACTGTAATTAAAAAAAAAACAACATTATACTTGCACAGGGATGATAAAAAAATGTATTTTGTTAATTGTATGTAAGGGTCTTTATTGAAATATACATAAATAAAAAAATTTGGATATTTTAAAATTAAAAACAAAAATTAGTCTTTAGACTGTTAACAAAATAAAATAAACAATGCTTAATCATAATTGAAATCTGCTTCTTCATTGAATCACAAATAATCAATAATTATGAAAATATACAAACAATACATCAAAACAGTTTTAGAAAGTGTTAAGGAAAATTTTGACACATAGGTGCGTTTCTAAAATGAAGATCTTTAAAAAAACTTAATAAAAATTCTAAACAAAATTAAAAATTAACAATACATCAAAGTGAACTGCAGAATTATCATTACAAATAAACTATAATTATAAATAAACACATTATTAAGATTTAGGTACTTTCAGGGACAATGTCGAGATCACAAACGTCTCCGACATGAAGGTCTTTAAAAAAATTTCTTCTTTGTATTGGCATCGATTCACACAATGACAGAAGCTCTTTTTTTACCACACTTATTCCTCTTGGTGCTGTTTCTCTGGGCAGCTTTTCAATGTGATTTTCAGAATCACAATCAAAATTAATGAATACTTTCATTTGCTTGAAGTTCCCCAAGTAATCGTTTTTTGCAAAAATACTTTGCGATCCTCTTCAAAATTCTACAACTTTTAAAGCTTGTACATTAAAGTTTTTAGGAAATGTCTTTTTTAGCTTATCTGTAAATATTATCATATCCTTATGAGTTACCGTTTGAACATTCATTTGCTTTCGAGATTTGTTCATTTTATCAGTAAAGTCTTTAAGATCATACATATTTTTTTCTCTCGTAAATTTATTGGTGATGCAAGCATGCACTGTATCAGCTGCCATATATGTATGACCCGGCTCAAAATAAACAAAGCGAATTTTTTGTGCAGATATTAAACTAATAGAATTTATCAATTGTATCATAGCTGTGAAAAGGATTCTATTTTTGTTTTGGGCAGTGCAATTGTCACAATAGAAAACAATTTCATCAATATATCTAGCCTTGTTGACAACAAAATATACATAGGCCGATGCAATGTTATATGCCTTTCGGCCACTTTCTCCTTCATGCCAAATAATGCAGTGTGCTGGTTTATTCTTACCAGGGGATACAAATGTCTCATTAAACAGTACGAGTTTTCTAGAGAAATACTAATCCTTTACTGTCATTTTTGGCATACATATTGCTTTTTGCATATCGACAGTAAATATTTTATAAATAGGACTTTCTTTTCGTAAGTCTTCATCGTGGCATTGTGGATATGTTTCGGTTTTAAATATGAGTTGGATATTTCTTACATAACTGACAAATACAAATCAAATCAAATATTATTTATTATTTTATTTCATGTAAATCTTTACAGATATTTATGAATAGTCAAAAAAAAAAAAAATACATTCAGTACAGTTATGCTCTTCTTCTGGACCATGCTTTTCTTTGTGTTGTTGACACAAAGTACAGAGATCTTGTATGGGGTTAGATGTAGACAAATTCATTTCTTTTAAAATATTAAAGAAATAGGGCCAACTACACAATTTAATTCTATTTTCTTCACAATAGGATTTAAACAAACTATACAAATCACGGAATGACACCCCTGAAGGCAGATAACGTCGATACGGTGCATGCTTTATATTGTAATGTGATACAGTTGGTTTTGTTGACTCAATAAATGCTTTAATATCATTTTTATAATTTTCTGGTAAACAGTTCCAAGTTTTTTTTAGACCGCGTTGTTCTGGAGCTGCATTTTGTATATCTAAGTACATTTTTTATTCCATATTTATGATTGGCTTTTAAAACAGTAACAACGGTTTGGTCGTTAGTAAAACCCAGTGTGCTTAAAAAAAAAACGTTTACATACTATAATATTTCGCAACGTCCATGTCACAGTGTTGTGCCGCTGCGATTTTTCTACTGTAGTATGTTTCTTTTTGTTTTTTTTGACGTTTCTGCTTATAAAATTTCTTTGGTTTTGTTTATTTAAGTCTCTAAAATTTTCCCAAATTTCATGTCTATCTTCTTCTGTAAATTTATGGCAACATTTTTTTCTGCAGCCTCCGCCACATGCAGGTCTCATAATATTTTAGTTTCTCGGCTTTCAAAATATCACATGGATTTCTTAATCTCTTTTTCTTTGGTATTATAGATTCATTCGACGAGTTTGCTACGCGTTTTCTTGACTCATTTAACTCAGCACTAGATCTAATACTCACATCTTTTTCTATTAGTTTGTTATTTAATGTTTTCTTTTTGTTAGATATACTGGAATCATCATGGTTTGTACTTTTTTCACTACTAAGTTGTTGAATTAACTCATCACAAGTCTCTTCAAAGGATTTTTCCGGACTTATTATATTTGGTGCATTACAGGTGGAACATGGCTTTAGTTTCGGGGTTGATGTTTGGGCTATATCTTTTTCGGTAAGAAATAAAATATCTTCAGAAATAGAATTTGTATCAAAATCATACAAGAGAGTGCAAGATGAATGCCCTATACCGTCATTCAAGCCTATTAAATCGTCCTTTTGAAGTACTGGAATTGATGAAGCACTTAAATCGACGGGCTGAAGGTCATAATATTCTTTGGGTGATAAGCTGATAAAATCTGGGTCTTGGTTATTCATTAATAAGGGAAAATGTACCTCATCATTTTGGTCGCGCGTGTGGTGAATTTCAGCTTCCACGACAGTTTTTAATATAGAAGAGTAGTTCACTGCTGTAGTACAACCAAATTTTTCTGGGACTATATTTTCTTTACACATCTGTAATAGTGCTTTACTTCTAATGGAACTCATTATGATAATTTTATGTTTAATGATATGATAATTATTATAAATATTATGTCAGTCAATCACTAACTTTAATTACGTATTACTTAAATAACGCACACAATAATAATGTCACAAAAACAAACAAAGCATGGGATGAAGTTTCGCGGGGGTCTAACTGCCAATAGAAATTCCCTCGCGGTCTCGTAACTGGCAGTAGCGCGCATCTCAGTTAACTTGAGCTACCGGACATGTCCTGTTGGAACTATTGAGCAACGGAGATTTGTTTAACTCGTGTAACATTAGTTGGCGTAGTTAGGCATAGACACATACTAAAAAAATCAATTTACATGGGTTTTATATAATTAATATCAAGCTTAATAACGAAGTATAAAAAAAAAGTGACTTCATAAGAGGGTGTATATGACCAAAAGAATGCGAATTACACTGGTAGCGCGTAACTCATGTAACTTAAGATAACTGAGATTGGCATGACAAGGCAGCATTCGAGTTGTAAAATTTTGAGAATTTGTTGATCGGAAGCCGACTGGGCATTATTATTTTTATTTCTAATATAATTTTATGAAGTAATAGAAGTCATTTAATCAAATTTTAAACCAAAAAATAAAATATGTATAAAAAGTGAGGTTAAAATAGGTTTATAGTGGGCTCCTGCCTTCAATAAAGTTATGGAGCTGTTATTTGACGTTTATCACTATTAGAGGTTTATTGTGCGTTTATGAATAACGTTTTGAGGTGTTTTGCTATTGAGCTGTTATAAAGCATCAATAAAGGCTTCGTAAGTTTTTAAGAATAAGACTGTAAGGGTATTGTCCACTTATACTACCTAAATGTACCCAAGTATTTACACCAAATTACTGCCGGGCGGCACACTTAGGGTGTTGTCCACTTATACTACCTATTCAGTTCGTTTTTTTTTGTAGCACGGCGCATCTAACTTTGTATCTACCTGATGGTAAACAGATCTATAAAATCCATGAATGGGGTCGATCATTACATTGTTGTTTAACAGCATTGATTATCATTACCTATTATATATTAACGGTCTTATTCATAAAAACTTACGAAGCTATTACTTCATAAAATTATATAACAAATAAAAATAATAATACCCAGTCGGCTTCCGATCAACAAATTCTCAAAATTTTGCAACTCGAATGGACTTGAACCAAATTAGGTTGGGCGCACACTGACATAAATTTGTAACAAAAAAATATTGACATTTAATCTTGTTTCACCGCGGTAATTTGTCCAAAAAGACAAAGTTGTGCCGCTTCAAACTACAAAAATTGAATGGCGGTGCCGCCACATCTGTTTTTTATTTATTTATTACACGACATGTGATTTTGTATCTACCGGATGGTAAGCAGACCTACAAAGTCCATAAATGGATCGATAAATACATTGTCGTTTTACAATATTGATCGCTCCCACTATGCCGGCTAAATGATGCGGTTACAAAATGTCAAAGAATCAAAAAGAAAGAAAAAAAATCGAAGAAGTTTACATTACGAGTCTATTTTAATATCCTCGCTGCTTTATCGTATATTCAGTCGCTTATTTCGTAACCGCACCATGAGAGGATACTACCACCTCAACAATAAATCTATCCAGTAATCTCCGGTACCAACCAACCGGTGAACCCACAGACTAAAACAGAAACATGACTAGGTCACTTGAGAGTTTTTGTTGTATGTGAAACAAGTATTGCGACTTGCCAGTTACATATTATCATACAGAGATGCAATCATAAAAAATCAAATAGGTACAGATATAGAGAGATGCAACATACGCGATTAACAAAGCTGTATTCTATTTTTGATACAAATTATTTTAATTTAAATGGCGGCTGAAACCGCGGGGCACAGCTAGTGTGACTGAATTTTCTACCAGTGTGCGCCCAACCTTATTATAATTATTTCATTAGAAGTGTTAAAAACTTTTTTTTTATTACTTTTATGGTCTTGGTTTTCCGCGATTCTGCCAAATTTCTTGACAATCAATTATTTTATTCTATCAACACATCACTAATTCAGCTAATAAACGTCAAATAGTTATAGGAGCTTTATTGAGGTTTATGAATAACAAAAAAGTTATCGAGCCAATAGCCTTATTGAACGTTTTAACTATTGAGCTCTTTAGAGTGTTTTAAGGTTTTTTTATGAATAAGACCGTAAGTCTATATCACTATCTTTGGCTTTTAGTGTAGGTGCATAAACCTGTATTAAGCTAATTTCCTGACGTTCTATTAATATGTCGACTCTTGCTACCCTATCTGAAATGGGTGTAAAATTTATGATGTTTTTCTGAAGATATTTTTTAATAATAAATCCAATTCCATTCTTTCCACCCTTGTCACCAGTCTACATAAGTATATATTTGTCCTTTTCTATAATATGTGTGCCTTCTTTTTTAACTTCCGATAATTCTATTATGTCCCAATTAACATGTTCTAAACTATGTTCGAGCTGGTTTTGTCTATCAGCTGCGACTAGTGATCTAATGTTGTAAGTTCCTATGTGTAAATAATTACTGTTCTTGCTGTAATTGGTATTTGCGATGGAGGGTGATGGTCTAATGCTCCCACGGCGACCACCCGGTATTGGGAGATTACAATTTTAATATGTTGTTGATTTATCTTTTTGATAGGTGTAGGTACTTTTTGCATATTTTTATGTAATGTGTTTTTGAACGCGCCCTGGATCTTCTGTGGTTGTTATATTTTTATTTCTTTATCATTATTTTGCGTTGGACTTTTGGTAGGTGTTGTTTGTTGTGTTGATGTTTTAACTGTTGGCTGCTGTGTTAGCGTTATTTTAATTAGTGAATGCTGTGTCGGTGTGATTTTGTTAGTCGCATGCTTTATCGGCATAGTTTTGTTTGAAATTTGCTGTGTTGGAGATGTTTTAGTTGTTTGTTTAGTATTAGTAAAGGTAGTTTGTTTTGTGTTTATATTTGTATTAGGTTTTCTTATTTTTGGTTTTTGCTGTTCAATAGGTTTAATAGGAAAATATTGGTCGTCATTATTTTCCAAATTTTGTAATGCCTTTTCCGGACTAATAGAAAGAGGGCTTTTATTTGATTTATTAAGGACTATCAATTTATCGTATTTTAAAAACGCTTTAGTACCGTTTCTAAGGTGTTCCATGAGTTCGGGCTGTAATGATTTTCTAATTTCGAGAACCTGTTTAGGAAAATCTTCTTTTATGTAGCATCCACTATTTTGTAATTTAACCTTATTTTGAAAAAAATATATTTTCTTTCCCATTGTTGTGATTGTTAATAAGATTGGCCTTACCTTATTGTTTTCTTTTTTTCCTAAACGTTTGACAAATTCTAGATCTTGTTTATTAAACTCAATTTCAAGAGTAACTACCATCATATCCACCACTATGCCTTCTAAATCCCCATACGACTTTTCTTCCTCCGCCTCCTTGGGGTACCAAATAAAATTTAATTCCTCTTTTTCAACTGTCTTTCTAAAAAGTCTATCTTTTTATCCTTTTCTTCATCTTTTGATTTTTAGGTTATTTATTTCTTGTTGCATACTCTCAAATTTTTCATTTATATTGCTATTAATTTTTGTTGTTATATTTAACTCGAACGACTAAAATTGATCGTTATTTTTTTCAAATTTTAAATTAAAATCCTTGCCGATGTTACCTATTGCGGCTAGTATCGGATTCTCTGCCATTATAGATAGGTATATAAAGTAAGTATATGCAATTATTAATTAATATATATTTATAAGAACTACCAAAATTGTTGCAAAAACTACTAAAACTCAAAAACATAAGTATATTTGCCGGCTAATTAATTCGGTAACGAATCAGTCATCGTTAGACGAATTTCTATTACGAGTCTATTTAAAATAGCCTCGATGCTTTATAAAAAATATTTACCATCAGGTAGATACAAAAAAACTTTTTAAAGTAAATTCTTTCCTATTAAATAATAAATTATCAAAATACTTATTATTAAACGCATTTTTTGTACTTGCCGTGTAAATTCTATTTTATTTTTATCTATCGGCTGAAATCACGACCTAGAAGTGTATTATATTATTAAAATAAGATTTGTTGAGTTTTTATTATATAATTTTTTTGAGATTTGTTTCTTTAACAATAGTGAGATGGCGCGTTATCGTCGTGGAAGATCCGTTACTTTTCTTTCGAAAAATCTGGTGCCTTACCAAAGACCAATCGATAAACGAATCGAAATACCCATCGAAAGCCAAATGTATCGGATTTGACATTTCTCGTCGGTCTACCCATAGAGTAAAATTCCTATACATTTTTATCATGAAGCTAAAAAAACGCGCCCCGGCGCGCGGACGGCTACGGTTTTTACCTTCATGATTTTTATCGATCGATGCGGCGATCGTGTTCTATCGTCAGGTGGGCAATTCTCGCGCTTTCAACATTCATCTCGATTCGATATTTTTGAACGTAAAATAATTTTGACATATAATGTAATTTTTCGTTATCATATCGAATCGAGATGAATGGCGAAAGCGCGAGTATTGCCCACCTAGCATCAGGTGTTTTGCGACAAATTTTCTCTCTCAAACGCCTCATAACGGTGTGACCGTCATCTTCACTTTTAATCGACTTTGACAATGCATTTTTCGGTCTCGGTACAGTTGGACGGCCCAGCCTAGTTGATTGGTTCACGTGTATAACTCGTGAACCCATGTATTTTCACCTAACCTTTTATAAATGTGGGGTTGGAATTTAATTTCTTTTATCAAGTCTTTAGCTATTTTTCGCAGAAGTTTTTGCAGAAAATTTATGTCTTTCGTCACTCATTTCATGCTACAAATAGTTTAAAATCGCACAAATTAATTCGCGAGACAACGAACTTTCAGCGGCTCTCAGACTTAAAGCATTTCCAGCCACCATTTCCGTTACCTTAGTTCAGAGGCTCTACCATGGGTTTGCGCATTGTAGAAACGTAACGTATTCATTTACGTATACGTGAGCAACAACCAATAGGGCCGCTTTATTTTTGGTCAACAGGATTGAATAAAGCGATCCTATTGGTTGTTGCTCACGTATACATGAATGAATACGTTACGTTTCTACAATGCGCAAACCCATGGTAGCGCCTCAGTTAAAAACTTTGATGGACGACCATATTGAAGCAAACAACCACATCGCGACCGGTTTTTAGGGCCCGGTCTGTATCACTCATATGCATGTGTTTTTGATAAATTCGATTAACCGTAAGAATTATGTCAAAATTTCAGTGCATTTGCACAAAAAAATCCAATGCACAATTTAAGACAAATCATTCGAAATTTTTATTTATTGTAATAAGGCTGAAAATGCACCTAACGACAAAAATAATTTCGACGTGCAAGTATTTTTAATGAATAAATCTCAGTACTTTCTTGACAGAATGTATAGTTTTTATTGGGCGTTTTGAAATATAAATTATGTACTGATAAACCATCAATGATTAGTGGCAAAATATTAGCCAAACCGACCATGGTCTTTGTTTATTCCCTTATTAACGCTCGGTGGCTATTTGGCGCTACTGCATCAATTTCTTGTTGAGGTGGTAGTCTCCGTTTTATAGAGTAAGCATGTATCTCTTCAAAACAATTTGTTTGCAAAATCTGTTATAATATGTGGTTGACTATTTAAATTATTTGCTTTGTTGCGGGCCGCACAAATATCGACGGCGGGCCTCATGCGGCCCGCGGGCCGCAGTTTGACGACCACGGCTCTAGCCCAAACGGTACAAACACGTAGTCATTACTAATAGACTCGTATTAGCGTCGCTTGGCCTTTTCAGCCGAATCCGCTGCCACCCCAGCCATTACAGATGTACCCTGAAGATGGGAACGAGCTAGGGCGACACAAGTTGCATCCCACACCATTGTTCGACCCATCGCCCAGGGAACCAAAGTTATTCCGTCAGGTCTTTTACCATCACTGCGTGAAATCCCTGACAGTTCAAGAACCGCAGTTACCTGAGGATCAGTTGTTGACAGAACTGTGGCGGAAACGGCGACCGGCGCTTTTTTGGCAAGACAGACCGTGGTGGCCAAACTGGTCAACGCTGAAGTATATATGTTGAATGCATAACCTGGGGGAGGTTATGCTTGACGGAGGGACATGACGATACAATTTGTGTTATTGACCAAAATGCATTCAATTTTATGAAAAAAACAACGTTTTTTTACAACCAGACAGTTTGTTATCTGGAACAAAAAATATTATATATCTACTTATCTATTGATATATAGAATATTTGATTAATATAATTTGTATCATAAATATTATGATGCATGTTGCTTAGACTTTTTTGATGTGTAGCAGGAAACATAAATGATATTATTTCAGATTAAAAATAAAAGATTTAAAAGCCTAGGCTTTATTTATTTATAAAACTTTATTGGACTTTAGTACAAAGGCGGACTTGCAATGCCGCTAGGCATTCTCTACCAGTCAAACCTTTGGGACAACTTCACCAGTAAGTAGGTAAAATAGGTGCAGTAGAATATATATAAAAAAAAGAGTATACTAATATTATACATACATACTAATACTCACTACATATATTTACATACCAATACTTATGTTAATAATATATATAGGTACATAATAATAAAATAGCAATACTATCTACCAGCTAACCTTGCCTATGTACAATAATACTCAGCTAAGTTCGCCTAAGTAAATAGGTTTTGTGCAATAAATAATTTTTCATTCATTTATTTAAATAAATTAATACCTGAAAAAAAAAATCCCAATTACTTGAATGTACTCATATAAATATATTTCATTTTATTTAACAACTGTTTTACCTTAGGGCAACGGAGTAGCTGGGACATAGAAGATTAAATTAAATTTACTTTAAAAAAAACTGTTTTGTAAATAAAAAAATAAATAATTCAAATTAAAAAGAACAACAGTAATCCAATAATAAATTATACTAAGTTATTATAATTATATTTATATTATTATTTTAATTTTAATTCTATTTCTTTTTAAATTGGTATTTGTAAGTTAAATTTTATTAAATCTGTAATGTTTTATTAACTAAGAACTAAGTAATCGTCACTATCGTTGTAAATTACAATTATGAAATGAGCAATGATCGTGATACCAGCGGTCGCATCCTCCTTGTTGGATGGTTTCTATAATATAATCCTGGAATACCAGGTTGATTCAATGTTATGGAAGGAAGTAGGTAAACACGCAAGCAAGGGCCTGGGGCCTTATTCCGAGTTTGCAACCGCTAAAGACGACAAGACGTTGCGTAAACTATAAATATGGAAATATAAGTTCTATTTCAATGGATATATTAGGTTGGCTATAATAATGCCGCCATCTTGAAATACGCGAATTCTTCGCAAGTTTGAACATCTGATGAGCATTGAAATTTCAACTCTATATTTAATAAAACTTTATTCCGAGAATAAAGCCCCTGATTCTACAAAATTACTTGGATATCAAATAAATTATGACTTTTTCCCCATAAAAAAAAATCTTCATCTTCATGGCGGCATTCCACTTTGCCACGATTGACTAAGAAGTAAGGCCATTTTTGTGATAAAAAGACCGGCTAATCTAGCCAGCCCAGCCTCTTCTAGAAGGCAGCAAGAAGTCCTGGACTCCTACAGGCCTCGAGGATCGACCTCGGTGTTCCAAAGATTTCCGCCCGTTGTGAAGCCGCATGTAGGTGGGTGTTTCTTTGGTTTCCATGCATCATTTACATAGAAGACTGTTGGTGATACCTATAAGGGTAAGGTATCTGTTTAATGGAAAGTGTCCGGTAAAAATACCTCCACCATCCTTCGTTATATTAATCCAGTTCAACTCAGATAAGATAGGTACCCAAAGTGGTAGATAAGGCAAGTTAATAGCTCTCCTTTAACACAGTTTGAGATATAGTGTGAACAGGACCGGTCTATTCTATTGTTTTGTTTGATACATTTTTGATAAAATCAAATCAAAATGGGGTGTGGTGAATTTTGCGTGAAGTACATACTTTTCTTTGCCAACTTATTTTTTGCGGTGAGTACTACTACCGACAACTAAAATTATATTAAAATTTTAGTTGTCTAATAAGTTGCTATGTAAGTAGGCTAAAATAACACTACTTTAGGTATGTATTTGAAACACAGTGACGAATTTAGGAATACAAAAATTACTGAGGGTTGGTCAAATTCTATTATTATTTATTGGTTTAACACTGGCTGAAAAAGACTTACCCCCATTATTCGAAGTCGTATCCTCTGAACTTCACTTTTCACTCAAGGAACGCCTCACTCTTTCGATCTTTTTCGATTTAACATTTTGTGGAAAGAGACAGAATTGAGGAAACGAGTTAGAATACGGGTCTAAAATACAGTTTAGAATCCAATTTTTCTCACCTGTCGAAAAATTAACAAAATAGTATTTGCTAAAGCTGACTATGAAATAATGGTCAAAGTGATATTTAAGCCATTGTATCATATCCATTTATCACTTATTCTGGTTTGGTCTTAAACATTTATTTCAGCTTCAGGCATGTGACAAAAAGCGATACCGAACTACTTATAATCAAACAACGATGATTCAACAGAAAGCAAAACATCGATTGTACGAATAAAAGACTCTGAGACATCTTGAAACCATAACATTTATTTACTGACATTTTTATTAGCTCTTCATGTGGATTCACCGCGTGTTAGTGAAGCCTGGTTCATTATCTGGGAGTCTGAACTATACAGTGTTCCCGAACTTATGACCTATATGCAGAGCTATATGCCTTGTACTTCACTTCTGACTGCACGTCATTTATTACCCTCTCTACCCAAAACTTCCAAATGTGATCTACAACACGTCTTTACCTAGCACATAGTAATTTTAGCGAAAAATTATGACGGTTCTATAAGCGGAAATAGGTGTGCCACAATGTATGAGTAGATAGATAATACATCTACTACATATACCTATAGATACCTAAGTAAACAGCGAAATTACAAAAAGTACAATGACCGATCTAAATTCTAGGTAACCTCATAGGAAAGGATTATCTTTTAGTTTTGGGTACTGTTAATTAGTTAGGTATGAGTCACATATTCATGAATAATATGTAAGTAGGTATTCCTAGTAAGATTATTTCTGCTTATCTCTACATTAATTTATCTCCCTTACATTTATTATTATATGTAGGAAAATATATTATAATATCATCATACCTATACATATATATTATTATATATGATTTTGATAATAGAAAAAAATAATGCATCAATATTTCAGATAAATAGGTATGTTGATTTAAATTTTAAAAAAAGCTAGGTAGACTCTAAATAGCATATAAAATAATAATCTAACATTCCCACGTCACTTCAAGATCCTCCGGTGCTGCAGCTTTGCTTGCCCAAAATAAAAAAATTGATAAATACAAGAAACATAGCTCCTCTTACGAATTTCTAGCGTTTTCGGTGGAAACCTTGGGACCGTGGTCACCAGATGCAATAAAATTTGGAAGTAATCTTGGAAAACTTTTAATTGATGCATTTGGGGACCATCGAGCAAGATCCTATTTTTTCCAACGAATATCGCTGGAAATTCAGAGGGGCAATGCTCTATGTATTTTGGGCACATGCGCAGCTACGGAGGATCTACAAGAAATTTATAATTTATAATTGTTAACATTGTAAATATACAAATTTTAGTTTTAATAAATAAATTATTATAACTATCTAACATTATATTCTAAAAATCGTGTCTGTCTTATAGTTTGCTATCGCATTACTTAAAAACTACTGTATCAGTTTAAGATTTTTTTAACAATTTGGGCTATATTATACTTCGATAAGTATACCTACAGGTGGTCCAGATCGTTTATATCTGTTTATTTTCTAAGAGTCCTATAGAAAAAGATATAAAATGAACCAGATAGTAAAGTATTATATGAAGCAAATATGGGTATATCTATACTGCAATGACCTAAAACTGCCTTAAAATATTAGCTTGTATACATATAAGCTTTAATATTATTTTGAAGTAATAAGTTTTTGTTGCATACGAAGATGCGTACAATATCCAGTTAATGTATTTCATTAAATTCCTTGTATCTATTATTTTGTTGCATACGAAGATGCGTACAATATCCAGTTAATGTATTTCATTAAATTCCTTGTATCTATTATTTTTGTATAAAATATTTTTGTTTTTCAGTTGGCAGGTCTAGCTCTCTTAGGTTTGGGTATAGCAGTCCAGCTGAGGATAACGGTGGTCACTGATCTGCTCGAAGAGTCATATTCCTTGGCACCCATACTGTCCATCGTTGTTGGTGCCGTCATCTTCTTCATCGCCTTTTTAGGATGCTGCGGGGCTATAAGGGAGAGCAACTGCTTGCTTGTGACGGTAAGTGCAATGAATAACCAAGTACAATACTACAGAGGCCTATGCTCTAAAAAATATTTTAAATATAGCCAAATTTCGAACTATTTTTTCATTTCATAGTCGAAACTATGGGTCCATGGTTCAAAGCCACCAAAAATTTGGTCTATAATTGGAAATAAGGTCTGAAAGACAACAATAGAACCAACGAACAGTTCTGCACCCTAAACATATGCCACTATCTTAAAGGTTAGTTGGTAGAAAACGCTTAAGGCATTAAGCTCGCCTATGTACAATTTTGTGCAATAAAGAATTTTTAATAAATAAACGAATCCAAATGAATTTTAGAGCTAAAGGTATCCATAACTATTTAACGCGGTCAGTGCTGTGGTGGTAATTTTCCCTTCGCTTCATTGGCATGTTGTTTATTATTTTGTTACTTTTTACCTATTTAACATTTAAAATATTTAAATTACATTAAAAATACTATATATAATAACTAAGTATATAAATAGATCTCTAATTGTTTTCTAACCGCATCACTGAGGAAGACTAATACCGTTGTTAACACCTGCACCTGCAGATCTATTCAGAAGTGTATCGCTAAACCAGTTGTTTTAAACTTGACCAGTAAAGCCGAGATTAGCTGAACTAGGTCTGGTTTAGTGAAATATTTCTGAATCGAGAGGATGGTATTATCCGTCCCCTTTTATGGTCAGAATCCGGTGCCGTAGAATAGGTTTAGGGCTGTCATTTTAGAAGTTTAGGACCAATTAGCTATACCTGAAAACTTTTTTTATTACAATGCACAAGGGCTGATCCAAAATTCAAATATGATTGCCTGTGCGATCTCTCGAGGAAAAGAAAGAGATGGAATATACACAAATTACATATATCCATCTCTTTGTTTTTCCATAGAGATCGCACAGGTTAATTTTTACCCCGTTTTGGAACACAGGCTTAATGACCTGATATCAAACTAAGGGCTTGTACTATGTGCATCAAAAACAACGATACTAATACATATTATATTTAAAACACCCAGTCCATCACAAACTGTACAGAAAAACCTACTTATATATGGTTTTCCATAAGTGGGAATCAAACCCACGATCTCCGAATATAATGCAAAAGGAGAAATCAACGTATCACCGTTACAGCTAACGCGCACTAGTCTTTTATCTGTTACCAATCTACCTATATTATTCATGTTGTATTTATATATTTTTTTACGATAATATATACTTCACTTGTACGACTTTTCTTAGAAATATAAAGGAAACTTAATTTAATCTGTGAGTTTATCTAATAGATATTGATGATGATGATGATGAGATTAAGCAAGTTTGTTATTAAAAAAATAATTGACTTTACAAACCTCTTACCATCATCATCATGTAAAAAAAAATTATAATATTTATTTTGTATCAAGATGTCCCATATTAGGCGGCAGTTAGTGGGGTGGCGGAGATCGTTCCATTTTCTGGGGCGACTCTGAGCCGCTGCGGGGATCCACCCGACCCTCACGGGTAGGGCGGGTTCTCGCTCAGAGGAACCCCTCCCAGTACTTCTCTATTATAGAGTCGACAGGTGAGGGGATCCCATCCATAGCTTTAACATTTTTTTTTTACGATACATACAGAGGTACTTATAATCCTTATAAGTAATTTATTTTAGCTTGTTTTTATTCCAGTATGCGGTGTTTATGATAATTTTGATGATACTAAAGCTGACGTTCGCCATAATATTATTCGTGAACCTTGATTCTGCAAAGGAACACATCAGAGTTTCTCTGGAACGAGAATTCACCCAACGACCAGCCATTTTTGATAATATGCAATCTCAAGTGAGTAATTATTTACAAATATGTCAACCAGTGTTTTAAGTTTTTTATTTCCTGGGCAGGGGCCTGACCGAAGAACACGACCGCCAATCGAATCGCGGCATCGATCGATAAAAAAGTATAGGAATTTTACTCTATGGGTAGAGCCTGATCGACGAGAAACGTCAAATCCCATACATTGGATGGGTATTTCGTTTCAATTATCGATTGGCTCTTTGGTAAGGCCCCAGTTTATCATACCAACTAAAATCGTCTACAAACTACTTACTTTTGTGAATATGAACAACTTTTATTGCCTATAAGACAAACTTTATCATCCGAATTCTGCTGTTAATACATTAATTTTATTTAGTTTATTTTCCGCTGATCGATTTCGTCTCACAGCAATGTTCATTCATGAGTTGAACACCCTAAAAAGTCGTTTATAGGGTTTTAATCATTCGCTCGCTGTATGATTCTATCACTACGAATAAATGACGTGATTTCAGTTCCAATGTTGTGGTGCAAATGGACCAGCAGACTACGGCTTGCTGGTTGTTAGTCTACCCGATTCGTGTTGCCCTGAAACCGTTCTTGGCGTGTGCACGAAGCTGGAAGCCTTCAGGGTCGGGTGTACAGAGGTTGTGACACAGTTCTTAGATGTCTTCGGGACTGCCATCGGTGCTGTTGCTATTGTCATTGTGTCTATTGAGGTAAGTCACCGTAGTTGTGCTGTCCAGGTCATGTAGCCTTGGTACCGTACTCAATAAGTACACAGAGGTACTAGCGAAGTTCTTCCATGTATTCGACATTATCACCAGATGTTGTGTTCAGTATTACCATTACATTGTTTGTCATCATGTGAAGGTCTTTTTGACTGGGTAGGTACTGTAGTTAGAATCTGCATCAAGATACCTCCTTTAGGGTCTGATGCACACACGTGACTCAGTTCTTAATTGTGTCTATTGAGGTTAGTCACTGTAGTTGATATGGTCTGTATACCATGCACAGCATATGCACTAAGCTAAAGTACTTTATAGTCGAGTGGACAGAAGTTTATTATTTAGAGCACATTAGCATTATCAGACTTCCATATACGTTTTGTAAACGTGATCCTTATGGGTATACTCAGTCCATCTGTCTCTCCAGACCGATATATCTGCTTCAAGTTAAAGTTTGAATAATAGTAGATATGAGGGTCGGATTAATAGTCGTTGCTTAGCCCAAGTCGTTGCTTCCAACTTTAGTTTTTTATTTGCAGTTTGACATTCCGAAGCAACGGCTAAGTCTTAGCGCTGCTAAACAACGACTGTTAATCTCAGCCTTAGTGTCTACTAGCTGCTCAAATAATATGTAAATAAAAAAATGCACGTGGGATAGTTTTTGCACAAATAAATTATTAACCTATTAACCTAGGGAATGATATTTTACATTGTATAAATTTTATACGTACGTATATTGGTATTCCACGTACTACATTAAAAATATATATATATTAGGAGCTAATAATAAATTTATATCTGAAATCACACTTCCTCTTCTTTTTTTTTCTCCCATTGTACGTAACACTATACACATTTGACCTCTTTTTATTTTTATTTCAGCTGGTAGCTGTTGTATTCAGCTTATGCCTGGCAAACCATGCGCGCAACAGGTCTCGAAGATCAAACTACTGAAGCTACTAGAGGATAGGACAGTAGCGGATTTACCAGCAGGCTGAGTAGGCTAGAGCTTAGGGCGACAAATTTTAAGAACGGCAAATTTGAGGCCAACATCTTTTAAAGTATTCATTCATTATATACATCTAAAGTGGGAGCGGCAATATTTTAATAATCTATAAAGGCAGTAAATCTGTAAATCCGCCACTGGGATAATTTTTTTATCTAATTAAGTATAATTAAATATTATCTACAATCGAGCCGGTTGTTATTTAATGTTACTGTCATGTCATATTGTAAATATCGGTCTTATAATATAGTATTTTGAAACGTAGGTAAAAATACGTTTTTAGTGAAAATAAAATAATAATAATAATTTGTTAGTTATTATACCTGTTGACTTTAAAAAGTTGTACTTTGGACTAATGTGAAGCTTTACTGGCAAAATAAACTTTGCCCGTGGAACCATGTGTCGCAAATGAAAAAAAAAACATGCGACACATATTTACAATAAAAAGTTTTTTTTTATTTGATTAGAAGGTTGATGACAACTTTTCAAGGTGATGTATATTAATAATTAGGTAAGTACGTATTAGAATTGTATACTTATTAAGTATATTTTTTATATTCTAAGTAATAAAATTTTTCTTAAATAACAAATTTTAATGTTTTTTTTAAATATGTAAATACATAGCGTAATTTATTTAGTATCAGTACTGAACTGAACAATATTATCTTATCGAATTATATGCGGTGACAAACAGGTGATATGAAAACCGAAGCAGATAAAGTGATGCCTTGACCACTTTAGATAAGCCAAAATAACTGCAATATGTATTAAGTCTGAAGATGGCGGTCGTTTCCACTATTCTGGCAAAATGATACAGTTACGAAATGGCCAGCATTTACATTACGAGTCTATTGCTTTATCGCCTGTGTAACTGCTGTCTGAAGCAAGACTATCACCTCGACAAAAAACAATGCAATAGGCTACTGAATACTAGTGAACCCAATGACTAAAACCGAAACTTGACTAAGTAGGTCACTTTACATCTTTTTGAAGTTTTCAACTGTCGCTATAGTTTGCTAGGTCGTCCTAGCAAATTTATAGAGACCTTTCTACTTCAAGTATTGTTTTAAAACAATTAATAGGTTAGTAGTTTTTTTTATTTTTTTTAAAGATTAATTGCAATAAAACAATAGTGGTGGGTAGGACTCGAACCCACGATCCTCGGAAAAGTAATTGTCACTGACTCCATACAACCACTGAGCAACCCAGTTTCTAGTCATTCCTCACATATTTGAGAAGGTACCTTGCCGCGAAAGCAAGGATCGTGGGTTCAAGTGCCAGGATTTTTTCATTACATTTTATCTTTTAAACAATTCAATATATAATAATAATATGCGGAACAATTTACACATATTTTTCTAGTCACAAACTAAGCTCTAGGCTTGTGCTATGTGTACCAGAAACAACGACATAATAAATATAATGTCACGATAAGGAATTTATAAAAAAATAAAAATAGGTTAGTAAAAAAAAGACAGATGAAAAAATTAAACACACAGTGAATTTTATTGTCTCCATAAAATATTTAAGATGTGAAAATATAAAGTGATACTAAGAACTTACATGATAAAATAAATATAAGTAATAATTAAATCTTTATTGACAATCATATAATTTATTAAGATCTAATTAATCTAATCTAATTAATCAGAAGAGACTGTCTAAAGAGATTGATAATAAGAATAAAAATGATTATTAAAATATCACATTTAATTAAACTTAATCCGTAATTATATTTAAATGAGATACATATTTAAAGCATTTGTAATGCACTATTTAAATTAGATACCTAATGCAATAGATATTTATTGAAGGAATATAGTGTGTGGAGATTCATATTATTATGTAAAGTTAATTTATAATTTGGTAGGTTTCCCAAATTTCGTAGGTTTGTATTCTATTTAATTAAAAATATTTTTAAAGATATTCGTAATAACTTTGGAATGATAAAGTTATACTACCTACATAATAAATAAAAAATCTAATTACAAAAGTACTCATAAAAAAAGTTTGACAACTCGTGTAAATCTATACTAATATCATAGATGTGAAAGTTTACATGTTTGTTACCTAATAATTTTAATAAAGAATTTGCAATAAAGTAAATATTACATCTATATTATTATATAAAATAATGGAATTCCGCAAAATAACGCCTGATTCAATCAATTATAATAATTTTAAAACGACTATACCAATTTGTATGAAATTTTCTACACAGATAGTGCGACATATACCTAGGCTTTATATCTCATTAAAAATTTCCTTTGAAATTACCGGGGCATAAATATAATCAGTGCGTGTACCTACATGTATTAAATTCAAAATTCCAGGAGAAAGCAGTGGCCTACAGAGGTGCAATTTTTGAATCTCACCGATCACTAGGATATTACGATTTATCAAAAGTCGTATTTTTGAAAGGTATTAACTTGCGTTTTATTTGTCATAGAAAAGAGATATTGTTTGTCGTTCTGGTTTCTCATAATAAATACCCACATTTCATAATAAACAAACAGCTGTCATCGGTGAGTTTATTTACGAGTGGTAGAGGGCACCCGTATTGATATCATATATAGGTATGATATTTTAGTCACCCGATGAGATTTAAAAATACGAACTTTACATTTAGAGTTTTAGAAATCGATGACTAGTTTGACATTTCTATGATATTTAGTCATCTGTCGATATTTGGAAATCGTACACAGATAGCTAGTAAAATAATAAATTTAACCCCTAACAAGCAATATACCTAGTCAAAATCCGCAGAAAAGATTTCCTACATCGATTTCTTTACTTTTTTTTTGCAGAATTAAATTCTACACAATAAATATCAAAATTATTATTATTTCTTTAAATACGGTCGCTGAGGTGAAATATTTTGTTAGATGACACCACAATACATAATTAACCGAAGGTGTGACGCCAATTTACGTAAATTATTCCTACTGCACGTCCGTACTTTTGTAATGTTTTATACTATAGACTGATCAATTTATCACCTTAACTTAATATTATAAACTTTTCTAATAGTATGTATTAGTTTTATACAAAATAGATACACCTTACATATTCAATTTTTCAATTTAGCTGATTAATTATATACATAGTAAATGATGTGTGATTAAAAATTGAATTTGTTTAGAAGATTCTAATAGAGACAAAATTCGTAACGATATGTTATTGTATAAGTTTAATATGTTTATTTAATTTCTGAAGCTTTCTGTTTTTGCTATGCGATTTTACTTTAAACCTTGGCCATGACTTCATTTAGGGTTTCACCAACAGGATCGCTTTATTTTTGTAAGCAATAGAAATTTACCTATCCAAATTCTGGATCCCTGGACTGTAAACTATAGAGTCTAAAGTAAAATAATATAGCAAAGAACTCATCGTTAGGCTTTTGAAAATAGTAATATACTATATCTCACTATACCTTTAGCTATGGGATTACTTTTTTACACCCCAGCCTTAGTACAAGATGATATATTTCATTATTAAATCGTTTGCCACAGTTAAAAAAAAAATTTGCTACTCATTAGCAAATCCTACAATTTTATTTCTTACTCAACTACCTACCAACTATAAATATCAATCGAACACATTTATTAGGAACCGCGTTTCAAACAATTAGGCAGACATTTTTTTCAAGTCTTTTCGCAATATTTTCCCGGCAGCGTTCTTTGGAATAGACTGAACAAATTGTATTTTATGTATATTCTTATATGATACAAGTTTAGAGTTTACGTGGTTCTTTATTTCGTCTTCAGACAGTTTCTGGCCAGGTTTTGGTACTACGAAGGCCTTGGGAAGCTCTCCGCAAACAGGGTCTGAGATTCCTATTACAGCTGAGTCTAACACCTTTGGGTGGGTGCTAAGTACCGCTTCTAATTCTGCTGGAGCTACTTGGAAGCCTTTTACCTGAAAATTATAATTTACTAAATAAACACAAAACAAATAAGTCCTAAAATAAACACAAAACAAATAAGTCCTAAAATAAACACAAAACAAATAAGTCCTTAAATATGTGGACTAACTATAACCAACTAAACTACTCAGACTTTGATTTGGTAAACTGAAAAATTAAACAAACTAAAAATAATCTTTCTATAAGACGCAACTCTCGCAACGTCAAAAAGTCTGCTGGGTCGGAGGAAGACTCAACTACGGGTGGTAGTTGGTGGCATCACTGGCTATGATTAGGTATTTACGAAGGGTATTAACACGAGCTGTGTTAATACTCTTCAAGGAGAACATGAGTGTATGTTAAAGAAACGGCTACTCTTGTTTTAGTGAAGTGTGACAGAGAATTTCAATAATACATTGATATCACATAGCTCGCAGAACGGACGGCCGTTTAAGGTTCTCGAGTGGCGACCGCGTGCTGGAGGATGCAGCAGAGGCAGGCCCCCCACAAGATGGACCGACGACCTGAAAAAGGTCGCGGGAAGCCGATGGATACAGGTAGCGCAGAACCGGTCGAGGCCTATGTCCAGCAGTGGACGCGCGAAAGGCTGGCATGATGATGATGATGAAGACATTGATATCCTGAGACCATCCTCAGTCTGTAAGTAATATCTGGAGAATGGTAAACTTCTTGGATGAGCTAGGCTGGCCATAATTAGTTATCATTATGCTGGAAATCGACCGCTTTACCATTGTATAAGTATTATTTTTTATTATATATTATATAGTCGACTATAAGACCAATAAGTTTTCGTCTTCATAATAACTTTTAAAATTATTATAATCTCAAAATTATATGCGCATAGGATTGCAAACATATCATATATATATTATAAACATATCATATTATTGTGAAAATACGAGTGTTTCGTATCATAGACAAGACATTTATTCAAGAGATAAGTAGTGAAATTAGAATATTAGTATACTAGTATATTAGCTTACTTCCTGTCCATATATGACTTGATGCTAGTATTGTCAATCACCTAATTATACCACTACCCCACTTATCATGAAATCCGCGATTTTTACTAGAAATATTAACTCTCAGTTTACCTTAATAAGTTCCTTAAGTCTGTCAGTAACGTAGATGTATCCTTGGCTATCGTATTTGCCGATGTCTCCAGTCTTGAACCATCCCTCAGAGAATACCTGTCGATTGGCAGCCTCGTTCTTGAAGTACCCTTTCATAACCACAGGCCCACGGAACCAGATCTCACCTTCCTGTTTATTGAACAAATACAAGTATTTAAGATAAGATTTATGGAGTGATGAAAGCTGTAACGCCAGGTGAGTTAGAATGATTTAAAAAATATCTCGTCAGGTATTTAATAAGCTTTGCTGATTTCAATCCCATAAGTCACCGCTGATGGCAGAACATAAATCACAGAGCACCGGTCTCAAGTATTGTTTGTGGTCAAAGAATTTATAATCGGGACAAAGATGAATCAAGCCTAGAAATAACAATTTGCTGTTAGTATCGATGAAACACTGATGAGCAACTATAAATTATCTTTATTTATTCCTATACATACATAAGATGATGAATGATAACTCATACCTGATCAACTCCCAAAGATTCCCCAGTGCTGGGGTCGACGACCTTAACTTCAGAATTGGGCAGGACATGACCTACGGAGGAGTGATTCCTGTCGGTGTTCTTTCCGATACATAACGCCCCGCTGGTTTCCGTAAGGCCGTAGCCCTGACGTAACACCATCTTGCTCTAGAATTAGGGACAAAGTAGTAATGTGAAAGTAAATCTGTACCGACAATTCTAACTATGATATTGTCTATAGATTTTCACGTAACTGTAAATAATAATAATTAATGTTTAGGTAATATGTTGACAGAAAAACAAAATAAATACATTCTATAAGTACTCGTAAGTACAGAAAAACGTAAATACAATGTTGCATAATAGTCCGTTTAGAAAAGATCTTTGTTGTTTAATTAATTACAGCATTTTTCGTAGATCAAATAATTATTGGATATTAGAGCTTTTAGCGCAGTATGGTTTGGCTCATATGTGTTATTCTTAGTCATAGAATCGCTGTATTTATTATCAACAGAATATTGGTTGCATTTCTTTAAAGCAGTACTATTCAAAAACCTGTCATCTTGATTTGATTAATATTAATGAAAGTCGCTCGAAATATTATAATAACTAAGATAAATTATTCATTTTTGAAGATGATTGATTCTAAGGGGAGGTTGAACCTCTTGCAATTTTAATAATTTTGTTGTTGATTTATTTAATGAACAAAAAAAAAAGCGCTGTTGTCATTAAATCACTTAATATGCAGCTATGATGAAAAACGGACATTTTTTCATTAGCACGCCGATAGATCTTCTAAAAAAAAAGTCACAATATCACCTCATAATAGTATCTCTTACATTAAAGTACCGTTCATTACTCTTCTTTGGGGGGTTCAACCTACAAGAACACAATCAGCGCCTACCCGTGACTGCTCCCCCATACAAAATTATCTATTTCCTAACATTTCTTGGGTTGAACTCCCAAAACCCCCTCCCTGGCTACGCCCACGGTTGCAACTGTCATTGTAGACATCATGTACCTAATCGACCCTCTGTTTCCCCTGAATGTTAAACAATAATAAATGATAGGTACAAGCAAAACTTTGTTCAAACTATGGACTTCATGAATAGAAACAACAAGGTAATACCAACATTTTTCTGAACGAGTGCATCAGCGTCCGAGGTAGAGAGAGGAGCCGCTCCACACACAACGCTTCTGAGGGAGGCTATATGCTTAGACGATACTGCTGGGTGTTTGCCGAGGAATACAGCTGTAAATGTTATATCAATATTACTATAACATCGTAATGTACTTAGTTATCGAAATTTCAATTGTCTAGCGGGAAAATATATAAACTAAATATCTACACTACTCCTTTTTATCATTTTCTGTGGAAACTTAAGGGCCTTTTCTCCGCAGATCGAAAAATTATTGGTGCTTGGTTTGACATCGGCAAAGTAAGAATTGTGCATATATCTTATGTATTCTAACGCATATCGCTAAGATATATAATAATGTGAGTATTTTTGAAACATGTTCTTGTAATTCTGTAATGGCTTTAACTAAAGTCCTTATAGTTTCTTCACAATGATAATGAAGCACATTTTAGTCCAAATAATATAGTTTCCAGTACATCGGTATAAATCTTTTTGCTAATAGCACATACAAGTGCCAAAATTTGTGGGGCTCTCACAAATTTTGGTACGAGACGAGCTATGAGATTATGGCATTTTTGTGACAAGTCCGACAAATTTGTCGTGAGAAAATTTTCGGCGCTTTTCATCATGACTAAAACTTCTCTTAGTGGTAGTTTCACACTCACCCATAGGGGGAACAACGAAAAGCGTCGTAGCTTTATGTTCGACCAGCACCTTCAAGAAGAGGTCGGGCTTGAAGGTAGGTAGCGTCACCATCTTGCAGCCCAGGTATATTTGGCTCATCATCAGCACATTCATCCCAAATATGTGAAAGAAGGGGAGCACCGCTGGTAGTACTGATTGATGCGTGTCTGTAAGTTTGGTGTCGTGTGTTTTAATTAATTACAATATAATTATAAATAATATGTTATAATATAATTTACTTGTTTAAAAAAAACGCTTAAATAAAAATAAGCCAAACCTCTAAAACTCGATATATCAACGATAACATGAAAATAATCAGGGCGTTACGTAAAAAGGTTTAAAAATAGTTTTTATTGAAATCTCATAAATAAACGATACCCTTTTTTTTATTAGGTACCTACGGTTAATTCATCACAGCTTTAGCCTGCGGGATCACCGGTTTTCAGGAGACTACTGATTCTGTATGAAGGTGGTAGTCTCCTTTCAGGGTGCGGTTACGAAATAGGTGGTTGATTTAACAATAATATTAATAAAATATACTTGTAGTGCAATTCGACTTTGTCGCCGCCCATTTCGTAATCGTATCATTTAGCCAACATAGTGGGAGCGATCAATGTTGTTTAAAAACAATTATTGATCGACCCTATTCATGGACGTTGTAGGTTTTCTCACCACCATATAGATACAAAGTCAGATGCCGTGCTCCAATAAACATTCCTCGATTTTTTTTAAAAACTAATATGAAGTATTTATACTATACATTTCGTGAGAAAAAATAATAATTATTACTATTCATTACTTTCGATTTTACCATACGGCGCTCATTTTACTTTCGTCTTACGGCACCCAAGATGCCTAGATTGCCTTAGGTTACCTAGTGGTGGGGTTTTATTCCCACTTCGTCGTAGCCGATCGTATTCTAGGTCTACAGCGAACAAGTGGCCAGCTCGTCGCGGAGTTGGGATAGATTCATTAAACAGTCTATAAACAGAACCACAAATTGACTGACATTCAAACACTACTTATAGTTTTTAGGTTCCCACTACCGAGGCACCTGTTTTAACCCCTAAGGTTTAATTCATCCACCACGTATTAAATTAAATGATATTATATTTTTCTTTCATAAAAAAAATTACAAAACAGTATTTTAATTCTGAAGCAAAAATTGTATTCATAAAACAATAGCAAAACCAACTTATGTGACTTCCACTTATAGTAACGATTTTCCCTTGACTATGCATAAATTAACAATCTGAGTTGATTCTATTGCATGCTATTTTCTATTTTATGCTTAGGGCCATAAAACCATAATTCACATAATGTATATAATAGCAGAATAGGTAAATATCACATGCTTTTTACTTACCTGTAGTTTCCTCCACAGCTATTATTTCAGGGTCTGATATCATTTGATTAATAGCCACCACGTTTGCATGTGTCAGCACAACTCCTTTAGGCAACCCAGTAGTTCCACTGGAGAATGGAATCACCGCAACATCATCAGGTGTTCTTCTGACAGACTTCAGACAAGTTGTATCTACTGAGGGCCCGATGAGGTCTGCGAACTTGATGCAGCCTTCGGGTAGACCTTCGTCATCCACAAGGATAACAGGAATTTTCCGCTGAAGGATTTGTAGGGCTTCCGCGATGGAAGGGTACGAGATTCTTGTTGCAACTATCGCTTTGCAGTTCAGCGTTTCGAATTGGATTTTAATTTCATCTGGAATTTAAGTCGGTGGTTAGTACTTTTTTATATTGATTATACAGCATATGACCTGATGATGAACAGACCTACAAAGTCCATGAATGTATTCGATCAATACATTGTTGTTAAACAATATTGATTGCTCTTACTTATGGTGATGCCGGCTAAATAATGTGGTTACGAAATAGAAGATAACACAGACGAATTTGTATTACGAATATATGTAAATATCCTGCTTTATTGTCAAATCAATCACGCGTAACGAATCAGCACCCTAAAGGGAGAAAGGAAAACCACCGGGTTTTAGAAGACTACTGCATCGATTTCTTGTACTGCACAGACTAAAACCAAACTCTATGGTTTTTGCTTTTGTTTGGGTGGTGGTGACGAGACTGGTCGATCGGCCTAACAAAGTTATAAAGACCTAAATCATTTTCGATGATAAATAAGTGTTGACGCAGTGGGAGAGGTACGATACGGTAGAGTTCTGACCTTCCGGTGTAGTTACATTTAGTCATCCATTAGTTAGTTTCAAAAGTAGGTATATTACATGACTTTGTCCAATGATAAAGTTTTTTTTATAGATCTTTGTAGTCGGCTTATAGGAAGGTACTGTGGAAGGTATTAGCCGCGCAAGTGCTAAAATAGGTACAAAGCGTTTCATTTGCAATTAGTTGTTGAAGGTACTGATGTGAATTAATCAAAAACTGAACAAATATTTGTTAATAAATAAATAAATACCATCACGGGTGCCTATTTGGCTCCCGAGAACCGAGGGATTAACCCATCCTCATTTTGCCGATGGTATTCTGAGGCAACACCTAACAAGTGGCGAGCTTGTTGCGGTGTTTACGATAAAATAGCCTCGTTGTATAAAGCGGTCACCCATCCCAGGCCGGCTTTGTTGTCATCTGCTTAACCTTGTTATCAGTTGCGCAGTGACCACTAGGCTGGGGCCGCTTTTACAAATATTTGTTATATAGTTATAAACTAAGATATACTATCAATCTATTTTAACCTCCATGGTTAAAATTTATCTTAATTAAAAAAAATATAGGCACTAATCCAAAAATGGGTTTTTGATCGAGTCCCCCAAAATAACTTTAAGTATATGTTTTTTTTTTCTTGGTGAACTTGATTAAAAAATTGTTTTAGTTAAGTGCTTATAAAAGGAAGACTACCTACTATCTAAATTTCGTGGTTCTAGCTTTATCGAAGCCAAAGCATTGATAGTGTGTTTTCTTCAAATCCACTTTGACCGTCTACGAAACGCAACATTTGGTCAATAAGTATAACAAGTTCCTATCACCTTCCGATTTTCAGTGTTTTCTGCAATATTAATAGGGCTGCGATTTTTTTAAAATAAAAAGGGTCCTTATGGTAAGTTTAAGTGTCTGTCTGTCAGCAACAAATAATTTGAAAACTACTTCTCTAATTTACTTGAAATCGGGAATAGTTCTTTTAAAGATACTTTTGAACCTCATATATCCTCATATAACCTATTATTATTTATATTTAAATTACTAATATAAAATTTCTTTATTTTATATACCTAGTCATTTATCAAAAGTTGTTAGTCATAAATATTTATAGGTTCAAGTAAAACATCGTCAATGGTTAAAAAAAAAAAAAAATCTAAATGTGAAAATTAAAAACCAGATTTTGTGAACTTTCTGAATAGAGCAAAAAACATTTAGTAAAATTATAATACTTACTCTACCCGTGTAGCTATATCGGGCTACAAGTAAATAACAAAGAGAACCTATCAAATTGTCATACCATATCAAAACGCAATTTCTACTATAAATAACAACCAATGCAAATTAATTGAGATAAATAGGCTTGCAGAAATTTAATCGAAATTTATTTTCAATCGCGCGCAGTCCAACCATAAACGATTTGTTTGAAGTATTAATAATTATTGTGTTTCAATCGAAAGGTTATAGGTACTTATAGGTTTTGACTGACTTGATTGGCACCCAAATTTAATATAAATAAATTAATATGCGAAAACCGAGGGTCAGATTTCGCATTTGGGTTCCTCTAGGGTAGTCTTTTCTTTCTTTGCTAAAATTTTAGAAAGAAAGAAAGAAATTATTTATTTTTCGCCTTACTACAAAAAAAAAAATACATACATACCTACATAATTTTAGGCGTATAATAATAGATTGATTAATAACAAATTGAAATCAGATTTTTAGATTCCTTCGTTTTATGTTAACTAATTATTTAGTACCTATGTCATTATGTAACTAACAGTGAAGTTTTACAAGTGCAGAGTGCCTACTAGACCTAGATGCATAATAGTAACTCTGTATGTACCTGATGAAAGAGTTAGATGGTAAACTAAAGTATGTACAATAGAGAATTTTCAATAAATAAAAAAATAATAAGCAAAGTTCCCATGTATACAAGTAAGGATATGAATAAAGCACCGAATTCTTGCAACTCTTGTTGTAACCGTCAAGTGACCTAGTCATGTTTCGGTTTTAGTCTGTGGGTTCACCGGTTTTCAGTAGATTATTGCATAGATTTCTTGTCAAACTGGTCTCCTTTCAGGGTGCGGTTACGAAATGACTAGTTAAATTGACGATAAGGCAGCGAGTAGATTAAAATATACCCGTAATTAAATTCGTCTTTGTGAACGCCTATTTCGTAATCGAATCATTTGGCCGGCATAGTGAAAGCGATCAATGTTGTTTAAGAACAATTATTAATTGACCCCATTCATGGATTTTGTAGGGCTGCTCACCACCAGGTTGATACAAAGTCACATGCCGTGCTCCTATAAATATATTTAAAAAACTACCACGAGGCGTTATCGGGTATTGTTTGTGGATTTAAGAGCACTGCACTCCGCGTTCTCCATACAAAATTAGTTTTTGAACTTTCAATAATACTCGATTACTGTTTGTCGCACAATTAAAATAATATTTTTATCAGTCATTGTATTTATTAATATTTTTATATTGGGTTATTATTTTCGAAATCAGAAATAAAACTTTTTAATATTATAATACATAAAAAAACATAATATTAGAAAACTTTTGCGTACAATAACGAACATTAAAAAATAATTGAACCTCGACCAACAGCCAAGTTATAATATTGGAAGTACGTTTGAATGGGCGTCAAGTCGACTCCAGAATCTCTACCATGGGTTTGCGCATTGTAGAAAGGTAACGTATTCGAATACGTATACGTGAGCAACAACCAATAGGGCCCCTTCATTTTTGGTAACAGGTTTGAATAAAGCGATCCTATTGGTTGTTGCTCACGTATACGTATTCGAATACGTTACGTTGCTACAAAGCATAAACCCATGGTAGAGCCTCAGGGCCCTTAACTTTAAGTGTACAACTTTCTTCTTGAATAGGTAGCTCGTGGGAGGTATATCGTATATCAGCTGATATCGAGTGGCTTAGGCCAGGTTTAAGCGGAGACAACAACATAACTTATATCTACCTGCATAGAATAAATTATATATTATAGGCTGTACTGCAGACTGCGACTATACTGTCTATAGATAAGTGATCGTAATCCTACTGTAAACTGTTCTAGATTGCTTCTTTCTATGACACACAATAGCTATGCGTTGTTATCATAAAACAAAATGTACGTAAACTTACAATAAAATTTAAAGGTTTATTTATCGTTTCATGTAAATAACAATTTGTTTTAAGTCGTAAAGCCTAGAGTGATTTTTTTACCTGGTGGTTTTTATCTACAAAGTTCATGAATAATTGTCCTTAAACAACATTGATCACTCCCATTATTAATAAGCTAAGTAATGCTATTACGAAATGGGACAAAGACTAATTGCATAAGACTATTTTGCAGGCTAGGATTTCTTTTAATCTATATAGAGTTGTTTTTTTAAGAATAAGGTAATAAAAACATATCACGGGTGTGAAGTTGGCAGCCAAAATCTAGCAGCCTTTATAACCCGACCACTTTAAATAGGTTTTAAATAAATATTTGTTTATATATATATGCGATAATATATTTAAATGTTTAACAGGTACATTATAATAATGAAGAATCATAAGAAAAAACTGTTGAAAATAAATCTTATATATTAACAAAAAACAATTTTATTTTACATTAATTAACTAACCGCTATATTTTGTTATATCGTCAATACTAAAACACGATTTAAATCAATTAGAATGATATCTAGAATATGAAAAAGTCACCTGCGTCAAATTTTTCCTGAAATCTCAAATAACTTATGAAAATTCTTTACATATTTAAAAAGGTTGCTAGGCTTATAACTTCTATATTAAACATAGAATATTAACTAAAATTGGTAAATAGCTAGAATACAAAACATAGAATAGTATAGACATAGCCACCTGCACTCCATTTTCCCTGAAATCCTGAAAAAAATAATTCATGTACTTTTGTTTTTTTTTCTCAATTCTAAAAAGTCTGCTAGGTTTACTACTTCCATACTAGACATAGGATCTAGATAAAAGTTGGTAATTAGCTAGAATATAAACTCTAAAATACTATAGCCATACCCACATGCGCTCCATTTTCACTGAAATTCCGAAAGAAAAAATGAAAAACTACTTTATAAATTTTAAAATTTTCTAAACAGATTGGAGTTCTTTACTTCTATACTAGACATAGGATGTTAACGAAAAATGGTAAATACCTAGAACATAAAACATAGAGTAGCATAGGCATAGCCACCTGGGCTCCATTTTATTCTAAATTACAAAAATAAATCTTTAAGTTGGCTTACGAAAATTCTTTACATATCAAAAAATGCTGCTAGGTTTATAACTTCTATACTAGACATAGAATATTAACTAAAATTGGTAGATAGCTAGAATACAAAACATATAATAGTATAGGCATAGCCACCTGCGCTCCATTTTATTCTAAATTACAAAAAAAAATCTTTAAGTATACTTACGAAAATTCTTTACATATCTAAAAAGGCTGCTAGGTTTATAACTTCTATACTATACATAGAATATTAACTAAAATTGGTAGATAGCTAGAATACAAAACATAGAATAGTATAGACATAGCCACCTGCACTCCATTTTCCCTGAAATCCTGAAAAAATCATTCATGTACTTTTGTGTTTTTTTTTCAATTCTAAAAAGTCTGCTAGGTTTACTACTTCCATACTAGACATAGGATCTATATAAAAGTTAGTAATTAGCCAGAATATAAACTCTAAAATAATATAGCCATACCCACATGCGCTCCATTTTCACTGAAATTCTGAAAGAAAAAATCAAAAACTACTTTATAAATTTTAAAATTTTCTAAACAGATTGGAGTTCTTTAGTTCTATACTAGACATAGGATGTCAATGAAAAATGGTAAATACCTAGAATATAAAACATAGAGTAGCATAGGCATAGCTACCTGCGCTCCATTTTATTCTAAATTACAAAAAAAAAATCTTTAAGTTTACTTACAAAAATTCTTTACATATCTAAAATGGCTGCTATGTTTATAACTTCTATACTAGACATAGAATATTAACTAAAATTGGTGGATAGCTAGAATAAAAAACATAGAATAGTATAGACATAGCCATCTGCACTCCATTTTCCCTGAAATGCTGAAAAAAAACATTCATGTACTTTTGTTTTTTTTTCTCAATTCTAAAAAGTATGCTAGGTATACTACTTCCATGCTAGACATAGGATCTAGATAAAAGTTGGTAATTAGCTAGAATATAAACTCTAAAATATTATAGCCATACCCACATGCGCTCCATTTTCACTGAAATTCTGAAAGAAAAAATCAAAAACTACTTTATAAATTTTAAAATTTTCTAAACAGATTGGAGTTCTTTAGTTCTATATTAGACATAGGATGTCAATGAAAAATGGTAAATACCTAGAATATAAAACATAGAGTAGCATAGGCATAGCCACCTGCGCTCCATTTTATTCTAAATTCCAAAAAAAAATCTTTAAGTTTACTTACAAAAATTCTTTACATATCTAAAAAGGCTGCTATGTTTATAACTTCTATACTAGACATAGAATATTAACTAAAATTGGTAGATAGCTAGAATACAAAACATAGAATAGTATAGACTGAGCCACCTGCGCTCCATTTTCCCTGAAATCCTGAAAAAAATAATTCATGTACTTTTGTTTTTTTTTTTTCAATTCTAAAAAGTCTGCTAGGTTTACTACTTCCATACTAGACATAGGAGCTAGATAAAAGTTGGTAATTAGAAAGAATATAAACTCTAAAATATTATAGCCATACCCACATGCGCTCCATTTTCACTGAAATTCTGAAAGAAAAAATCTAAAACTACTTTATAAATTTTCTAAACAGATTAGTTCTATATTAGACATAGGATGTCAATGAAAAATGGTAAATACCTAGAATATAAAACATAGAGTAGCATAGGCATAGCCACCTGCGCTCCATTTTATTCTAAATTACAAAAAAAAATCTTTAAGTTTACTTACAAAAATACTTTACATATCTAAAAAGGCTGCTATGTTTATAACTTCTATACTAGACATAGAATATTAACTAAAATTGGTAGATAGCTAGAATACAAAACATAGAATAGTTTAGGCATAGCCAACTGCGCTCCATTTTATTCTAAATTACAAAAAAAAATCTTTAAGTTTACTTACGAAAATTCTTTACATATCTAAAAAGGCTGCTAGGTTTATAACTTCTATACTAGACATAGAATATTAACTAAAATTAGTAGATAGCTAGAATACAAAACATAAAATAGCATAGGCATAGCCACCTGCGCTCCATTTTATTCTAAATTACAAAAAAAAAAACATTAAATTTACTTACAAAAATTCTTTACATATCTAAAAAGGCTGTTATGTTTATAACTTCTATACTAGACATAGAATATTAACTAAAATTGGTAAATAGCTAGAATACAAAACATAGAATAGTATAGACATAGCCACCTGCACTCCATTTTCCCTGAAATCCTGAAAAAAAAAATTCATGTACTTTTGTTTTTTTTTCTCAATTCTAAAAAGTCTGCTAGGTTTACTACTTCCATACTAGACATAGGATCTAGATAAAAGTTGGTAATTAGAAAGAATATAAACTCTAAAATATTATAGCCATACCCACATGCGCTCCATTTTCATTGAAATTCTGAAAGAAAAAATCAAAAACTACTTTATAAATTTTAAAATTTTCTAAACAGATTGGAGTTCATTACTTCTATACTAGACATAGAATGTCAATGAAAAATGGTAAGTACCTAGAATATAAAACATAGAGTAGCATAGGCATAGCCACCTGTGCTCCATTTTATTCTAAATTACAAAAAAAAAATCTTTAAGTTTACTTACAAAAATTCTTTACATATCTAAAAAGGCTGCTATGTTTATAACTTCTATACTAGACATAGAATATTAACTAAAATTGGTAGATAGCTAGAATACAAAACATAGAATAGTATAGACATAGCCACCTGCACTCCATTTTCCCTGAAATTCTGAAAAATATAATTCATGTACTTTTGTTTTATTTTCTCAATTCTAAAAAGTCTGCTTGGTTTACTACTTCCATACTAGACATAGGATCTAGATAAAAGTTGGTAATTAGAAAGAATATAAACTCTAAAATATTATAGACATACCCACATGCGCTCCATTTTCACTGAAATTCTGAAAGAAAGAATCAAAAGCTACTTTATAAATTTTAAAATTTTCTAAACAGATTGGAGTTCTTTAGTTCTATTAACTAGACATAGGATGTCAATGAAAAATGGTAAATACCTAGAATATAAAACATAGAATAGTATAGGCATAGCCACCTCGCTCCATTTTATTCTAAATTACAAAAAAAAATCTTTAAGTTTACTTACGAAAATTCTTTACATATCTAAAAAGACTGCTAGGTTTATAACTTCTATACTAGACATAGAATATTAACTTAATATTGTATTCTAGCTATATACCAATTTTAGTTAATATTCTACGTCTAGTATAGAAGTTATAAACATAGCAGCCTTTTTAGATATGTAAAGAATTTTTGTAAGTAAACTTAAAGATTTTTTTTTTGTAATTTAAAATAAAATGGAGCGCAGGTGGCTATGCCTATGCTACTCTATGTTTTATATTCTAGGTATTTACCATTTTTCATTGACATCCTATGTCTAGTTAATAGAACTAAAGAACTCCAATCTGTTTAGAAAATTTTAAAATTTATAAAGTAGTTTTTGATTTTTTCTTTCAGAATTTCAGTGAAAATGGAGCGCATGTGGGTATGTCTATAATATTTTAGAGTTTATATTCTTTCTAATTACCAACTTTTATCTAGATCCTATGTCTAGTATGGAAGTAGTAAACCTAGCAGACTTTTTAGAATTGAAAAAAAAAAACAATAGTACATGAATTATTTTTTTCAGGATTTCAGGGAAAATAGAGTGCAGGTGGCTATGTCTATACTATTCTATGTTTTGTATTCTACCTATCTACCAATTTTAGTTAATATTCTATGTCTAGTATAGAAGTTATAAACCTAGCAGCCTTTTTAGATATGTAAAGAATTTTCGTAATTAAACTTAAAGATTTTTTTTTGTAATTTAGAATAAAATGGAGCCCAGGTGGCTATGCCTATGCTACTCTATGTTTTATGTTCTAGGTATTTACCATTTTTCGTTGACATCCTATGTCTAGTATAGAAGTAAAGAACTCCAATCTGTTTAGAAAATTTTAAAATTTATATAGTAGTTTTTGATTTTTTCTTTCAGAATTTCAGTGAAAATGGAGCGCATGTGGGTATGGCTATAGTATTTTAGAGATTATATTCTAGCTAATTACCAACTTTTATCTAGATCCTATGTCTAGTATGGAAGTAGTAAACCTAGCAGACTTTTTAGAATTGAGAAAAAAAAACAAAAGTACATGAATGATTTTTTTCAGGATTTCAGGGAAAATGGAGTGCAGGTGGCTATGTCTATACTATTCTATGTTTTGTATTCTAGCTATCTACCAATTTTAGTTAATATTCTATGTCTAGTATAGAAGTTATAAACCTAGCAGCCTTTTTAGATATGTAAAGAATTTTCGTAATTAAACTTAAAGATTTTTTTTTGTAATTTAGAATAAAATGGAGCCCAGGTGGCTATGCCTATGCTACTCTATGTTTTATGTTCTAGGTATTTACCATTTTTCGTTGACATCCTATGTCTAGTATAGAAGTAAAGAACTCCAATATGTTTAGAAAATTTTAAAATTTATATAGTAGTTTTTGATTTTTTCTTTCAGAATTTCAGTGAAAATGGAGCGCATGTGGGTATGGCTATAGTATTTTAGAGTTTATATTCTAGCTAATTACCAACTTTTATCTAGATCCTATGTCTAGTATGGAAGTAGTAAACCTAGCAGACTTTTTAGAATTGAGAAAAAAAAACAAAAGTACATGAATGATTTTTTTCAGGATTTCAGGGAAAATGGAGTGCAGGTGGCTATGTCTATACTATTCTATATTTTGTATTCTAGCTATTTACCAATTTTAGTTAATATTCTATGTCTAATATAGAAGTTATAAGCCTAGCAACCTTTTTAAATATGTAAAGAATTTTCATAAGTTATTTGAGATTTCAGGAAAAATTTGACGCAGGTGACTTTTTCATATTCTAGATATCATTCTAATTGATTTAAATCGTGGTTTAGTATTGACGATATAACAAAATATAGTGGTTAGTTAATTAATGTAAAATAAAATTGTTAATATATAACATTTATTTTCAACAGTTTTTTCTTATGATTCTTCATTATTATAATGTACCTGTTAAATATTTAAATATATTATCGCATATATATAAAAACAACTATTTATTTAAAACCTATTTAAAGTGGTCGGGTTATAAAGGCTGCTAGATTTTGGCTGCCAACTTCACACCCGTAAACATATCTTTGGTATTTAAAGAGGATGACAATTTATAGATTTTATTCCGACATCTTTTCATTGATTTTGCGCTTGCGTGCAAAGCCGTAATTTCTACGTCTCTTATTTTCACGCGTAAAAGAAATAAACTCTAAAGCGACTTCCTTTTACAATACGTATTTTTTCGTATAGCGCCTTAATACCTTACATAACACTCTGACATACATAATGCTACAATACCTCAACCGCATGTTTTACAAATCCCAGGCCAAATATCCGGTCAATGAAACAGTAAATGTATAGTAACTCTACCTTTCCTGACAACTGTAATACAATTCAATTCCAACATAGTAACCTATTAATGTGGAAGCATATAGTGTTCGTTTGAAGCAAGGAAAATAACGAGAACCGACGTACAACAATGACGTGATATAATACAATACAAACAGACCACGGCCATGTTTTATAATCTTGACACAAACATGCAACCCACTCTCATTAAGTGAACAAGCTGTAATTAAAAGTGGTCAGTGCGAACATAGTCCGCTCAGAGGGTTCCAGTTTTATTGAATAAGTAATATAAATTTACGAAAAATATCCATAATAGGTATAATAATCGGATGAGTTGTTTATAAGATTTCTTCCTACAAACAACTACCTATTCCATAGATTAACTAAATTTGAAGATTTTCCACTTTCTACCTCAACTGATTTTCAAGATGATAGATACACAGACAGAAAGAATGAGTAACCTAAAATAATAAAACAGGAACTGTTTCGTAAATCCCTTACCAAGAAGTTGAAAATTTTACGTATTTAAAACTTGGTTTGATTAGCGTAAAATTTGGTTACCTTCCTATATGCATGGGTCATACATAACGCGATGATTAATAGCTTGTAATAACCTTTTCCAATAAACTTGTCTAGCTGGACTTAAAATTACAATCTATGTGGGTCCTACTGTGCAGATGCCGCAAAGGCAAAGCAGGGAATGGACTTCATGGGACAGGCTTACTCCGAACCAGAGGAGTATAGCCTCCTGGGCCTAAACAAAAGATCCCACAGCAGTTTGACCTGTCCTGGTATAAAATCAGCCCTAACCCCTAAGATAAGAATTCCTGAATAACATCATATATCTATTACTAATATTATAAAGCTGAAGAGTTTGTTTGTTTGTTTGTTTGAACGCGCTAATCTCCGAAACTACTGGTTCGAATTGAATAATTCTTTTTGTGTTGGATAGTCCAGTTATCGAGGAAGGCTATATAACATCACGCTAGGACCAATAGGAGCAAAGATATAGTGGTAAATGTGTAAAAAACGGGAGAAATTATTTCATCTTTGAAGCCTTCCGTTGCGTGCGCCGTGAAAACGGTTCAAGATACACAAAAAATATGTATTAAAGAATAATAGCTCTTTTAATGATCTAAAAAACAGTCCGCGAAACGAAGTCGCGAGCACAGCTAGTAATAATATAAAATACTGAAGTAAAAACAAAACAACAGACTTCTGTGACATTTAGTATTAGAAACTAGGACTTCTAACTTTACTCTAATATAGAGTAATTGGACGAAAGCAAATAGAGGGCAAATAGAGGTATAAGAAACAAGCAATGGGAAATTTCGCGAGGGGTGATTGGAACCAGTGGGGTGATTACGCTCATAACGCTAAGCTAAACTTTAATCGATATGATGCCATTCTGACGTAATGCATAACTGGTGACATTGAAAATTGACTGACAACTACGTCATTTTGGTTAAAGTTTAGCTCAACGTTGTGCAGCGTAATAGACATACTGTTAGCTTATTGGCTGAGTACCTTGCCGCGAAAGCGAAAATCGTGTGTTCGAGTCTCCAGGATTTTTTCAAATCAAAGGAGAGTGACGCGGTGTGTTTAATATATATAATAAACCTGCTATTTTGGATATCATTAGCACTGGTGCTAATAATATCCAAAATAGCAGGTTTATTTAAAAAATAAAGTGATCCTATTGGTTGATCCCTAACAGCAGTTAGGTACTAGCGACTATAGTAAACACAGTTAACAAACACTCAAGGTAGAGCTACACGAAGGTTGTGGGTAAAGGAATTTTTCAAGGCTTATAAATATCGATTTTCGGATTTTCGCTAAAGGGTATGATTACTGTAAAATGTATTTTGATACTATTTCGATAGATAAAAATATAGTAAAATAGGAAGAATGCAAATCGAAAATAGTATTGTATGTTTAAATAAATTTTAATAATCTTATTATTATTTCTACTAACAATAAGATAGCGGCCCCAGCCTAGTGGTTAAGTCACTGCGCAACTGATAACAAGGTTAAGCAGATGACAACAAGGCCGGCCTGGGATGGGTGACCGCTTTATACAACGAGGCTATTTCATCATAAACACCGCAACAAGCTCGCCACTTGTTAGGTGTTACCTCCGAATACCATCGGCGAAATGAGGATGGGTTGATCCCTCCGCTGGGAACCCTGAGGCCGTTTAAACGGTTCTCGGGAGCCAAATAGACACCCGTGATGGTATAGTAATAAGATATTCTCTCCTAATCGCAGTTTAAAAAAGATATAAAAAAAAATTTTGACGTTTAGTAAAATAGGTAATAAACTTACGTGGTGTATAAATAGGGTTGACAGTAGTAACAATGCAACCAGCCGTAAATATCCCCAACATGACACATGGGTACTCCGGAATGTTTGGCAGGACTATAGCGACCGTGTCATCGGACTGAAGACGTAGCTTGTTCCGCAGAGAGGCCGCAAAAGACGTGGACATTCGGTAGGTTTGGGCGTAAGTATACTCTCTCCCTGTCACTCCACATACCTGAAATAATAACAATATGAAGGACATAAACACTTTAAATTTTTGTAAATTACTATGACAATTTATAATACATTGCTTGGTTTAGTTTGTTAAAAGTAAATAACTGAAAGAAAACCAAGCAATGTATTATGAATTGTCATGGTAAATTACAATTGTCACGTTTATGAAATAGGGCCCTGCGGCCATATTCTGTTTCTTATAACGTGATCGTTAGATTGTCAAAATAACGATTTACTCTAGCGCGCTCTCCACTAATCAGAGTAGTTTTTTAACCTTCGCTGATTGGAGGAGAGCGCGCTAATAACGGAATTCGTTATTTTGACAATCTAACGATCACGTTATAAGAAACAGAATGTGGCCGCTGGTCACAAACTAAGCTCTATATGCATAATTATATTTTATAAACACTCATGGCCGGATTAATTCGGACTGTTAAACTGCAGGCTAAGCAATGACTGTTAATCCAGACATTAGACTATAACAAACGATGTACAGATAAACGTACTAATGCTTTTTTTCCATGGGCGGGACGAACGAACCACGACCTCCGGATACAATGGCGCAAACACTTTTCCATGCAGTTAAATGTATTATTCATTGATTTAACCAAAGGTCTTTTACATCCAATACTAAAAACTATTCCAGAGAAGCAGCCTGGGACCTTGCGAAAGTAGCAAATGTCTCAAGCCATGCTACTCGAAGTGGTAGAGTCGACCATGAATTCCCTAGGTACTACTCCTTTATACTACATAGGTATATTCATTCTTAGACTTGCATACTGATTTCCAGTATACAGGTGGATGTAAGGTTACATGCGCGCTCTTATAAGAAAAATAAAACATGTGCGTGATGTACAGGCCTCTTAGGATAGCAATACTACTCTATCACGCTATCTTGGAAACGTATTCTATAAAAATTACGACTGCCAATTTTAGAAGGCCAAGATCCAAGCAGCCAAGAGTAACATTACAAATTATTAGCAGAAATTTCTCTTGCACTGACTTCCGCTGCATAAAGTTGTGTTTTGAATAGTTTCTAGTAATTTTATTCATAGTAGATTTATTTGTTCTATTAGCAGATCATGCTAAAAGGTTTGGGTCCCAGGGAACTATACGAGTAAGTTCTACAACTATTATTTTCTTCAAGCAGCGAGAGTATACAATGTTTGATCTATCCAAGTTCGTTTGGAATTTGTAATGTTTTTGGAATGTATCCAGTTCTTAATCCTAATCATTCACCAGGCCTAGGGCAGGATTGAGAAAGCCTACTTTGAGTTTCTCTATGTTGTGAGGTTTAAAAAAGAGTTTCTTTATTATAATTTAGTAGGTTAGGTAGCATCATAATATGTGCCTTATAGGTACAGACTTGTACTATTATTTCTTCTGTGGTACAGGGATAAAAACATCTTGGAAAAAACCCATTCAAGTATATATGGCGAAAATTTACTTTAGTATACTTTTAAATAATAATTCTAAAAATATTTATATTTTTCGGTGAAGAATTCCTTTTTATTCTTGTAGCCTCTGAGGACTCAGGGTATCCAGTTTGTTCCCACCTCAACGTAGTCGAGTCTACACCAAATAAGTGACAATCACGTCGCGTATTTGTATCATATACCCATACTATAGGTACAACAAAGTCGGGGGGTTTAATATTTATAACATGTGCGTCTGTCTGTATGTACCTATGTTCGCGATGATCTCAACAATTTATGAACGAATTTTCTTGTGCTTTCATCAGTCAACAGAGTGATTCCTGAGGAAGGGTATACAAATAAGTATTTACTATTTATAATTCTTGAAGCTGTCAAAAAAAAAACAAGCCGTTCTGGGAGCTTTCATCGAAAACCCTGCCTAATCTGTTAGAGATATAACAAAACAGTGTATGGTGGGGTATGTTTCTCTTTTATAGGTCTACATGGACGAAGTTTTATATTTTTATTTTAAGGATAGCTTATTATATATTAGCTATACTAATACTATATACTGTGTATAGGGGTAGATGAGGGAGGACAAATTAGGTACGGTTTTTTGTACTAATAAAATTATGGGCGAATCCGGAGCAACAAAGCTAGTCGATAAATATAGTAGAACAGGGAGACATAGCGAGGCACTATTAGTGGTATAGTCAAACTAATTAGGTTTTTTAAATTAAAAACTCATTAGTACACAATAGGGTTTAAAGTGTTTTTATAATTTGTAGAATAATAATTTACGAATGTTTATTGATAAAATATCTTACAGATATAAAATATTTTGTGCGGTAGGTACTACAGGATAATGTTGTGAAGTTTCCAGGGTTGTCCACTGACCCCTGGGCTAGTACCTACAACCTGTGTGACAGGGGTCAGTCAGGGGTACCGACCGGACGGCCATGATAATATAATATCGTTGCAATTTTATTGTTTATACCGGATGTTTGGTATCTTTGAAAATATACATTGCGTACTATTATCAACATAACATCAATGTGTCACGTTTTTAAAGATAAAGACTAGTTCTAATAAGGTCTTCTAATTACTTTACTTTTAACTTTTATAATAAAATTGAAACGTTTTAAATTTTATTCAATAAAATATACAAAAAATATAATATACAAGTAACAAATAACTAACTAAATAAAATATTTCTTGAAGATCTTCCGATGCTGCGCACGTGTTCAAAATACTCAACGCATTGCCCTGAATTTCCAGCGATTTTCGTTGTAATAAATAAGACCTAGCGCAATGGTCTCCAGATAATTTACGAAATTGTTGACCAAACTTTAATGCATCTGGAGACCATGGTCCTAAAGTTTCCACCGAAAACGCCAGAAATTCAAAAGAGGAGCAATGCGTTTTATATTTTTGAATCTTTTTGTTTTGGGCCAAAAGCGCCGCAGCACCGGAAGATACAGAGGTAAAAAAAAAACATATCATCACGGTGCCCGAGAGAGGTTACGGTGCTCGAGAATGCCCAGACAAGCCTCATCTAAATATATATAACTCAAAGGTGACTAACTGACTGACATAGTGATCTATCAACGCACAGCCCAAACCAATGGACGGATCGGGCTGAAATTTGGCATGCAGGTAGATGGTATGACGTAGGCATCCGCTAAGAAAGGATTTTGATAAATTCTACCCCCAAGGGGATAAAATAGGGGATGAAAGTTTGTATGATAAAAAAATAACTATTCCACGCGGACGAAGTCGACAGCACAGCTAGTATCATATATAGAACAACACCATGTGTCGTAAATGAAAAAAAAAATGGCTTCCCCATACAAATTGGTCATTTTAACATTACTAGATTGTATGAAGAAGTTATTTTTTATACTTAAATTATATTTAGACCATAGGAAAATTTGTTCGATTTGATCAGTAGAACCTTGTACTATTATTTCTTCTGTGGTACAACCTCATAATAGCCCAAAGTACAACCTTTCAAAGTCACCATTTCAAAAACGAAAATCAAATTGATATAGGTACTGAAAATGTACTCGAAAAAAATTATTAAATATATCAAGATTTTTCGTGGGCGAGTTTTGGTAACTTGTCTTATTTTATGTTCTTTTAACAGATTAAAAATAATAATAAAATATAACTATATATAATGGTATTGTAAGAGTTTCATATCTACAAGGTATTTTTAAGTAGTGTTACTTAATTTTATTATTGTATGGAATATCAATTTATTTGAAGGTAAATAATAAAATGTACACTTAATTAAAAGCACTTAGTTTTAACGCTAGGTTTGATCAAAGTTTATTTCATGAGTGTTTGTATTTAGTATTAATACTGAGTCGTAAAAATGCTATTACGATATAAATAACTCTCGTCATATAATTTAGCATGTTATGGGTAGGGCATGCTATTCGGATATTTGCTGCATTTGTTATTCGGATAATTACGGATATAAATACTATATTTATTATATTAAAAGCTAGAATCGTAGCTGCTGATACGGAACACTTCAAACGGCAAAAATAGTTAATAATTATTTATTTGTGCCGTTTGGGTTAGAGACAATGGGACCATTAATAAAATGAAAAAACTTTTCTTTTTCACATAACAAAAATAATAAATAATATAAAATAAATAAAACTTTAATAATAATAAAAAAAAAACTACCTACTCAAAAAAATCCTCACAAAGTACGCGCGACATAGTGCCTAGAACGCTGGCGACATTTCCTCTTTAGAAAACTTACTAATCTTTGAGAGAGGAAAGCGCCAGCCCTCTCACCTGTAACGTCGAACAATTTTGGAGAAATCTATTTTAAAAGCTTTCTTGCTTCGGGGCCCATTGTCTCTACCCCAAAAGGCACAAAGATATAATTATTAACTATAGAGTATTTTTGCCGTTTGAGGTGTTCCGCATCAGCAGTTGCGTTTTCAGCTTTTAATAGAATAAGTATAGTTTATTATATAATAACAACAATTTATAAATAAGGGCGTTGAGCGATGATAAATAGGTGACCACAAGCTCAAGCTGCAGCGCAGCGTTTTTAGCTGGTGCCTAATAAAAGCCCAAACAGATGCAAAAACCGTTCACCGGTTTTCAGGAGACTACTGCATCGATTTATTGTCGAGGTAGTCTCCTTTCAGGATGCAGTTACGAAATGGGTATGTTGAATTGACGATACGGCAGCGAGTATATTAAAATATACTCGTAATGCAATTCGTCATTGTCGCCCCCCCCCCCACCCCCCCAGTTCGTAATCGCATCATTTAGCCGGCATAGTGGGAGCGATCAATAATGTTTAAGAACAATTATTGATTGACCCCATTCATAAAAATTTAAAAACATGTACAATTTAGGTATATACAGGATGAATTTCTCAAGTCAATATAATATAATATATAAAACTTGTAGCCGATATAACAATTGATTTATACAATGACCTTGGATTGTTAGGTTTTACTTAGGGTTAATATGAGGCTCTACTGATAAATGGCTTCTCCATATAATCTAGTAATGTTTAAATAACCAATTTGTATGGAAAAGCCAACATTTTATTTCATTTGCAACACATGGTTCTTAAAAGTAACGTATACAATCTTCCAAAGACACCTTATGTGTTTCAGAATTTTGCAAATAAATGTCTAATTTTTTTTTTCGGTCCTCGCTGTATACCCGAAATGTATAAGGTGAGAGTGCTCAAGAAAGAATGATGTATTGGGGCCATTCGGGCCTTAATTGAACCAGGCGTTAATTACCGCAAGAGTCTGACGAAATTAGGTTACATTTATGTGTTTGTTGAACCAATCTATTAAAGCTTTTTTTTTAGGAATAAAAATGGCCCAGCCTAGTGGTTAAGTCACTGTGCAACCGATAACAAGATTAATCAAATGACAAAAAGGCCGGACCTAGGATGGGTGACCGCTTTCTACAACGAGGCTATACAATCATAACCACCGCAATAAGCTCGTCACTTGTTAGGTGTTGCCTCCGAATACCATCGGCGAAATGAGATCGGGTAATACCCTCTGTTGGGTACCCTGAGGCTGTTTAAACGGTTCTCGGAAGCCAAAAAGGCACCCGTGATGGTATATTATTATTATTTTAGGAATAAAAATGAAATTAGTGGCTAAATAAGTTTTGAGAAGTGTGGCTCTCTTTTTTCTATACTTAATATAATCATATACTTATATTATGTTGATCGTTTCCTAGGTATCTATAAGAATAATTTGTAATAATTATTATTTGTAATAGTTTTTTAACATAACATAAGTGGGTATATAATATAGGTACATACTTACATAATAATGCGATACACGCACTATATAATAATAATAATAAAACTCCCTCAAGTTTTCGAGATAAAGGGAATGTTATTTTTCAATTATGTATAAAATAATTAAAAACAGTGTAATATGACCACAGTCACAAATTACCCTCATGACTTATTTCTCTCAATTTTTAACTATTTTATAGTTTCCATTTTATTTTTAGGTTTCACCCGCCGATTAATTTAAAATAGATTAATACTTCGTTTCCGTTTCTTAAAGATCATAGCGTGTCATTAAATAAACATACCTCAAAATTAGGGTCACTGCTAGTTCTAGTAATTATAACTAATTAACTTTTCAGCTTAATTATAATATGTACCTACATAAGTATAAATTTTGACTTATATATATAATATTAAACGCTTAAAAACTATGTATAACCATTCCAAATTTCAACAAAACCAACAATAGTTCTCAAGATATTCATGCGGACAAACTTTTACATTGACCATATAAGGGTAGTTTTTTTATGAACCCTTAAAAATATACGAAGAAATTTTTACCCTCGCAATATCAGAATACTGTAGAAAACTATAATTTGATCGGTAGCTAGGTATAGGAATCGGCACTCAACCTAGTGATCTAAATCTTAGTAACCTAGATATTTTTACCCACTGCATGACGAAAGGTCAGAAGGCAATTAATCCAGTTGCATTTAATAGGCTATATTAAGATGAACATACAGTAGGTATTAGATAGGTATACATATTAGATAGGTATATATAAGCATAGGTATGCTAATATATTATGAAGATAATTAATTATAATTTGGCTGTTTGTTTGATCCGGATAAATACAAAAACTAACGATTCGATTTCAAAAAATGAACCAGTAGAAAGAATCTCTATATCAGCGAGTAACATAGGCTATACATTATTTTCGATAAATTTATTTTAAATTAAACTGTTAGTTTGAAACTGCTAGTTATATTGAGAAGATAATGTGATTGATTTCCTAATGATCATTTAATGTTGTTTTTTTATATATTTAATTATAATAGTATATGTAAACGAAGAACTGGTAGAGCAATTAATTTTCCTAACGACTGAATTAATAAAATACGTAAATGGTAAGGAAATTAATAAACCCGATCCTATCTTTATTAATTTAAATAAAATTTAATATACCTAGTTAATATAATATCTAAAATTTAGAATTTTATAGAGGGAGAATAGTATATCCAAACACCGTGACCAGCTAGCCACTTGTTCGGTGTAGACTCATACCGTCGGATACGATGAGTTGGGATTAAAAACCCCTTCGCCGACGGTTTTCCTGGAGCCGTCTAGGCGGTCTCGGGCGCCGTAAAGCAGCCGTGATGATTTTTTTTTTGAATCGTTAATCTCTACCTATTTGCCTATCTTCTCAGCAAAAATGCGGCGTGGTAGATGCTAAATAGAAAATAATAATAAAAAGGCAAATAAATTCACTTTGCGAATTAAACATTAAAATTAGGCACATAAAATCGTCGATTTTGTGTTTAGACGTTTTTGCAGAAAAATGTAAAAGGTCAACAACCTGTTATGATGTTAGGTTTATGATTTTTTTTTAATAAATTAAACGAATTGAATAACCTATCTATCCAAACAACTTCACGACTGTTATCGGATTGGGAAATGTTCAGCTATTATACTGCAGAACTGCAATGGTTCCCATATGTAGTCAGTGTATGTTTTCATGCACGCGCACAACGCTAAGCTAAACTTTAATCGATATGATGCAATTCTGACGTAATGCAAACCTGGTGACATCGAAAATTAACAGACAACTACGTCGTTTTGGCTAAAGATTAGCTTAACGCTGTGCGGCGGAATAAGCTCTACTCCTCTTAAAACTTACTTTACTCGCATCATAATATTGACAGTTTTCTATAATTACTATAGTTATTACCACTATATAGTAAACACAACAAAACTCATGGCAGAGCCAAATAATATTTATTTTGTTATTTTTTATTTAATTAAGAGGGCGTATAAAGGCAAATAAAATAGGTGAAATAAAAGATGCCTCTTACAAAGCGTGCGAGTGAGAAACAAAAAATTATCTCGCGCGGAATCTTTCAAAAAAATACATTTTTTTTGCTATAACTTTCAAAATATTTTGAATTTTACAAAAACGCTAGGCCATGCACTAGATCGTATACCTACATATATAAAAAACATCTGTATATTCTCTATAATCTGCTCTATTATATATTGAAGTAGTAGGAAATATCGATAAAAAAATGGAGGTAACTTTGCGATTTTCTTCTATTGAGACAACTTTATGCTATTGCGTTTTACCAATAACTTCTAAATATCTTGTTTTTTGTTAAATAGATTTGTTGGATTTGAGGTATTTTCATAAACGTGATCTAGATATTTGATTTGCCTTATGCGCCCTCTTTCGGCTTCTTTTAAAAATATTACCCACCGCAAGTGTTTTGTTTGGCCACCTTTCCAGATTAGTCCACAAAAATTCGTGTATGGGGCAGCTAACTGGCTCTATGTTTTTGAACACAGAGCTCAGGATATTGGCGTCGGTGGTAGAGAGTAGCCTGAGGCTGCTTGCAGGCTGTTTTGCTGACAAAAGTCTTGCAAGTGCTCTCCGAATCGGTGCTGACATTTCGAGATTCTGTAGACAGAAAATTATGGGTTTATGAATATTATTAGTAATAGTAAATTTAAATAATTGAAAAGATCCAAGATAAAATTGCAATTAATATTTTCCATCTATGTTCACTTTAAATTCGTACTTTAAACGAAATTAAATTTTCATTGCTTTTTTATATTTTGCTGGTATAGTACTAATATTATACAGAGAAAGATTTGATTGTTTGTTTGTTTCGGATATACTGAAAAACTACTGAACGGATTTTAAAAAAAAATCACATATATAAAGCTACATTATAAGCTAGTAACATGGATTACATTGAAAATTTTCATATACATTTTCGAACCGATTTCTTTTTAATTAAACGGCAGTTGAACACGCTGGACATAGCTAGTTTACAAATAAATAAGGAAAAATCCAATGACAAATTAATTTCGTCACCTTAAATATTGTGATTACCTGTAGGACGCAGGTATAAGGGATAGCAGAGTGTGTAATTCATTTTTACTTATTCAGGGTGTTTTTTTTATTATGTCGTACCTAAAAAATTAATCAGTGGTAGTAGTATAGATATTAATTAAATCTCTATAGGTTAACTTTTAATCTAGATTTAACAAAAGTGAGTTGTACAAATTCTGGAAAATTAAACGTGCAAATTAGACGAGCAGCAAACTGTGTGAAGGTCTTCTATAGATACTTTACCTTGCCATTTATTTAGACTCCAAGTTTTTAGGTTACCCAGGTATCCTATGTACCCACCTATACTAGAATTGCAAGCTTACATATTTAGAGCAAAAAAAGAACTTTTGCACATCACTAATGGATATTTTTCTCACTAAATGCCACATATACAAAGATAAAACTTTAAAAAGGTATGAAACTATTATGTAGAGATCAAAACTGCTTATTTTTAAGTATTTCTGTCTACCCCACAAGGAATTTAGCGTGATGATAAATACATTTGGTTTCATAAATAATAAATGTACACATTTAAATAATTATTTTATGGAAGATTAATAGGCATATATACTTATATTAAAAATGTAGAGTCACCTTTTTTTGCTAGTTGCACTTTAGATTACGTTTTCACAATACAGTAGCACGTTTCATGAACTTTGTACGCGACTTCTCCCTTGCACCTCATCAATGTTACTAAAAAGTCAATGGACGGTGCAAAAGAGAGATAGAAACATCAACACTGCACACTGAACGTCTAATTTACAAATTCGTAACACAATTTTCTTTGGCCGTTGGCTCTATGAAACTTTCACTTGAAAGAAAGAGAGGTAAAATGAATGTAGAGTACTTTTAAATCAGTAGGGTTTTTGAATGAAATCAATGAACACATGCTGGGAGTGAATTCTGTTTATGGTGGCTTGTGGGGGTTTATTTCAGCGGCTACAAAGGGTGGCTAGCGTTGCATGAAACAAATTACATTTACCTGTCTTTATGGGAATTATCAATAATATTCACTCAATAAATTTAAGATCTATATAATCTAAAGAATAATAAGTTAAAGGTAGAGTTTAGTTTAAATTATGAATAATAAATAGAAGTATAATTGATTTTTTTTTTTTTCTTTAATAAAAATAATCTATATACATGGTGATTTTGAAAGGTTATACTTAGGGCTAATATAAGGTTCTTCTGATCAAAACGAACATCTTTTTCCGTGGAACAAAGTGTCCAAAATTTAAAAAAAAATGCCTCCTCCATACAGACTAGTAATGTTAAAATGACAAATAAGTATAGGGAAGCCAAAAATTTGTTTCATTTGAGACTCTTGAGACGTATAGAGACTACATCCAAAAATCTTGTAAAGATTACTTTATAGGTATAGGTTGAATTTTTGAAGTGTGCCTTCAAGGCCAAATCATAAACTATAGGGATAGCGAAAAATGCTCAAAGGAGTCTCGGGACCGATTTTGATAAAAACTAAAACTGCATCATTAGATTTTTGAAAAAAAAAATCTCTTATTCTAGCCGTAATAAAAGTAAGAAAAAACGAAATCAGATTTGTATTGAAAATCATTTCGAACAATTTATTAGTTAGGGCTTCCTTTACTTTCCACCATTTGATCATTATAAGCGACAGCGACACTATCACCTGGTGCAATAATGCAGTTGAGTTTTTTTTTAAACAATTGGTTCGATTTCCGGCTATGAGAATATTTATTTCAAAAATGTAATGATTCAGTTTTAGTCTCTATCAATATTTGCCCAAACTCGTTTGAGCATTCTTTGCTATTCCTTGTAGTTTCGGATTTGGCCTTGAAGGCCCACTTAAATAAATCAACCTGTATATACAAAACAAAGTCTTACGGGTTTTACTTAAGGGTTATTTACCCTATTTATAACTCAAGAACGGTTGGACCGATTTTAATGATCTTTTATTTGTTAGATTTGTTTCCGTCCCCCGAATAGTACAATAACTATTAAAACATCGGACAAGTTCAAGAAAAAAAAATTAAAAAAAAAAAATATCCTCAAATATTTTTATTGTATTAACCGAATTGATAACGTTTCCCACATGAACGAAAAAAAAATGGCTTCATCATACAACCTATTTTAATGTAATAAAACAAAATTTGTATGAATCCAATTTTTTTTTTTCATTTGCTACACATGGTTTATGGAAAAGTTTTTTTTATATGATCAGTAGAACCTCATATTAGCCCAGAGTTACATACAATCATACAACCTTTCAAAGTCACAATGTATAAACAGTTTCACAAGTTGGTATAATGAAACTGAGACCGAAATCTTTATGCTAATGTGAGCTTAATTTCAGCTTTTAATGACAAAAAGTGTTTTAATTAATTTAGAGAGTGCAGTGAACAAAATATATTATTAATAGATTGCTACAAAAAAATATATTAATAGATACACAACAAATGAGTTAAAATTTGTTGTTTGTCACAACAAATGAGTTAAAATTTGTTTGTTATTGCTTCAAATAAAAAAAAAATACAAAATGCGTGGTCACCCTATTCTACTCTTTATATGAAGTTTTTTTTTTTAATATTTCAGTTAATATGAAACGGATTCAAAATGATGTTTGCGTGGTTCGAGAGTATCATGAAGGTAAAAACCGTGCCCGTCCGCGCGCCGCTCGCGTTTTTTTAGCTTCATGTAGAGTATATATTTTAACAAACTATAGACGTATTTTCTAAGTTTGCAACTAGGTAGTATAGATTTGGAGATAATGAAGTTTACTTTAATGAAAACGTCAGCACGTAGGGCCAACTAAAACTCCATATAACTTTTTTATTTTAAGTTTTACAAACTTGAGACTTTTTTTACAAACTTTAGATCGATTTTTACTAACTGCTGGCATAAAAATTATTAGCATATTCGTGTTATAAAAATGTGGCCCCTCAATCCTGACGGATACTCCCAGACACTATGGTGGTATAGTGGTGTTACACAAATATAGATAACTTCCGATGAATAGTGTTTCTCGTTGATACTAACCGGGATTTGAACCCGTGACCTATGAGCTAATTTAGGGTACTACCTGTACCATTATTTCTTCTGTGCCTGTACTTTATTTTTGTTATTAAGTTCGTTGTACCATTGTGTAGGTACTTTATTTTTATTACTTTTTTTCTTTGTTTTTTCTTGCGTAATAAATTTTAGTGGCTTTTATTGAACCGGTAGGGTATTTTGTTATATACTGCACCCTAATGTGCATTATATGATAATGTTTGAAGTAAGTAGAGTTCCTTGTAAATAGAAAAGAAACCCAGGGAATCTGAAGAGTAATTATTTATTAATTTGTAATCTTAGGCTGAGTTGCACCAAAATAAACTCTCGGTAAATGTATCGATTAAAGTTAAAAATTGCGTCGGATGTACCAGTTTTATTTTGAAAGTCGATGAAAGCTGTACATCTGACGCCAAAAACTTTAGTGCAACTCACCTTAGTGTGGTGAATAGAGAAATTATTTACCTTTGTAGTTATATAATATTAAAAGGATAACTTACCTCCTTATTCAAAAATACTTTATTAGGCGATTTAGTTTAATTCAATTCTTTATTTAGTAATTAGACTTTAACAACAAGCACTTTTACACGTCAGAAACACACAATAAAATACATATAGCAACACACAAAACATTTGTATAACAATATATATGGTGTTTAGTTAAAATGGTGTTTAGTCTTTTTCACCAACGAAAATCATCTTTGACAGAAAATATATAAAACACCATACTAAAATGCTCAATGTTTTCTCCAGATGCGTTAATTAAAAGTTTACCTAGATTTTTTTTGTTTTTTCATCTGGAGACCATGGTCGCAGGGTCTTTACCGAAAATGCAAAAAAATCTTTAAAGGGGCTATGCCTGTTGTATTTATCATGTTTTTTTTTATTTTGGGCAAGCTGGGCTGCAGCACCGGAGAATCTTGAAGAGACGAGGACTTAACATGAAGCTAGGGTATCCACGCAACCATGGGACTACGGTCACACCGCTGCACCGTCAGGTTTCTTTCCATCTTCAAGGTCCAGACCCACAGGCTCAAGAGTGCTGGGTATACCAGCAGAAACCAGAGATCGTTTTATAACATTATTAATGTTATTGTGTCTGGGTCGGCCACCACTCAGCAGACAGGATAAACCATGATTTTTGTGAATTCGGTTGCCTTCTCCATATGTCAGAATATAGATACCCACTTGAACGATGCAAAACTCTGCACGAAAAAGGCTATAATTTGCGCAGAAAATTATAGAAATTATTTTTATATTGTGAAGTTATTAAAGGAGTAAAGGATTTTTTTTTTAGAAAAATTACTTTTGTAAATGGGGGTAAAACAACGAAAGAAAACTAGCGGTTTCAGATAATATATCAACTAGAATATATCAGACATATTGGTATATATTCTAGGTGCCTGAATAAAGTAGTGCTTCCAAAATAACCACTTTTATCTTACAAATAAAATGATTAAAAACTCAATTGTATGCAGTGGATTCTTGCTCTTTCATAATCGCCGAGGAACTTTTATGGAACGCATTTTCAAGATGGCGCAGGGCAGGGTGGGTAGAGAGCGGATACCGAACGCAGGAAGAGGGGTGTTATTAACGCAATCCTACTTCGCAATCCCATGTCTGTTAAATGCATGAAGGTAAAAACCGTGCCCGTCCGAGTTGGCGCGGGGCGCGATTTTTTAGCTTCATGGTTAAATTAAACAAATATTTCATTTCTCAATTTTTTCTCTCTATTTAATTTACTAAACAAATTCATTTTTTTTGGAAATTAAATATTGTTACGGCAGCTCTCTAATTTCACTTTAATTACTTATATGAATATATTTAAAAGTTGCTATTATACAAGCGGAAGAATGGCTATGGTCTAGTGGACATATGGAATGTAATGAATTAATATGTCGGGAGTTTGAACTTGTAAAAAACTAGTGTGTATTTACAAATACAAACCTCCAATACACCAGTAGTATTGGAGTGTACACTGGGGTTTGAACCCGTGACCTCATAACTGTTTCTAAGTAGCTAATTTTATTTTATTTTTTCAAGAAGTTTGTACAATTATTTAACAACACCACTGTAGTGCTTCAATTTCACTATACCAACTTGTGAAATTGTTAGTAGATGGTTTAAAGGTACACGTTTATGGCGCCCAAGACCGCGTATACGACCTCGGGGTACCCAGACTCAATGAATCATATATAATCATAATCACAGTATTGTGAAACTGAGACCGACAGCTTAACTTGCTCTCCGAGGCACTATTAGTGGTATTGTTAAACAAATCTACATATTTTTTAGGTTAAAAACTCATTGGTACACACGGGGGTTTGAACCACCTCAGTGTTTTTAAGTCTAAGGTCTAACCACCTCCGCTATCACGTCTGCGAATGTTACCTAATGTATTTTTTATTATACTAGGTGACCACCTCGTAGCCCCGATCTAACGCCTCTCCATTTTTTTTGGGATACCTAATACGAAGTCTTCAAAAAGAATTACAACAGTGTTTAGGAGCTGAAAGACGCGTTAACAAGGATTTTAAATTATATCCCTTCAAGAAAGTTATCGGCTACTACTTGCTCAGTACAAAAACGAGTGAATTTAGGTGTGAATGTACCTATTCGTGAAAACGGGTCAATTAGGTACGTACGTAGGTATTAGGTACGTCTGTGTTTAAAAATACATGTTACAAATAATAATAATAATAATAATAATAATAATAATATGTAGGACAAATTACACATATTGCTCTGGTCACAAACTAAGCTCTAGGCTTGTACTATGTGTACCAGAAGCAACGATATAATACATATTATATTTTATAAACACCCAGACCATGACAAACTGTACAGAAAAAAACGTACTAATATTTTTTGCCATGGGTGGGAATCGAACCCACGACCTCCGGATACAACGCCAAAGGCGCAACCACTAGTCTACGGAGGCTGTCTCTTATAATATATTAAATATTTTACTTATTTTTATTTATTTCAGTTTTAATGTTGTAGAACAATTATTATTTTCTACTTTGCTTCTAGATAGTTTATTATTATTAGCTTAATTTAATGGCCTCTACGCGTGCGCGTAATTTTGCCAGTGTCGAGTGAGGGTAGAATTAAATTGTTTTTTTATTATAAAGTGAAAGGACTAGGTTAGAATAAGGAATGGCCACATGACCGTATGCAAACATACGGTATAGTTATGCCCGTGTCATGTGAAGAAGGAAAGAATCTACAGTAAAATGGGTACCGCCATTTTACTGAAAAAATGGATTCGTTGAGATATCACAAACACTGAGATCACTGCGTAAATACTACACTTCTCACACTTAAGATTACTTATGAATGCTTATTCTACAAAATTGGTACACTTTTGCACAATAATATCCTATAAACTTAACTGCGAAAAATATATTAGAAACACACGACTACAGTCTTCGGGCTACCCTCAAAGAATCCTTCTAGATAGTTACAGACCTTAAAAGGTCTTGATGATAGTAAGAAATAGGATCGTTTAGCAACAAAGAATATTTCGAGTTGATTAATCGTTTTTCCGTATAGAATATATGGATTTTTTTGGCGATTGTTATTTCTAGTAAGTACCTAGGTACTTAAACCTCAGCCGGTCCAGTAGAGATTTTTGATCTTTATAAGAAACAGAATCGATTGTCATCAAAAAAAGTTGTGTAAAATTATAATTTTCTTGCTGACTGTACATTTTTTTCAAAATCTGTTGCCAATGCAGTTCAGCCTATCTAAAAAATTGATGGATGGTCTCCTAGGAACGTTTTCTCGTAACTATAACGGTTAAGGTACCTGCCCTTATTGTCCCGTCTCAAAAATCCACCCTGTGTACCTAGGGTCGCAAAATAAAAAATCTTTAATAGGGATTTGACTCCTTTTTGAAACTTGTTTTATATGATTCTTCATTACATAATAAGCACACTACATTGATATTTCCGGTATGTCTACTCTATTATTAATAAAAATCAATGTTAAAGTTGGAATTTCCACAATGGCGCTAAAAACGCTGTTTCGCAGTCTATGTCAAGTGTGACGTCACACACAAGTGAACGAACAAACAATCACAGATTAAATAATCTCCTATATATTATACTCTATTCTATTTCATCCACATGATTTATAATCTGTGAATTGTTTTGTTTACTTGCGTGTGAAGTCATATTAATCTATGGAAGTCACCAGTCTTCAACCAATCAAAATGTTTTTATTATAAATAAAATTCTAAAAAAAAATATTTTATTGCGTGTTATCTACAAAAAATATACATGATTTAGTTTAAAATAAAGTGAAATATGTTTTTTTACGCCATTGTCTAATATGATGACCACATATTATAGTATATTTTTAATGTAGTCAAATAGCCAATTGTAATCACCACTACTTATTTGCAGTGGACGTATATATTTATGCGCTACAAATGTGTGATGATTAGGGATTGCAATTGCTGGATACATCATCCAGCAATCCAGCTGGATACAGCGGTTTATTTTACATGCTGGATCCTGCAGCGCGAATCCGCAAAACGTATCAAATTACAAATAAGTTACTCTTCATTAGCCGCTTTTTTTTAATTCGCGAGTTGGCGTCGGCGCGATGAGGCGACTAGGCGTGACGTTGCCATTCTATCGCACTAGCATACAGCACCGTTGCGTAGCACGTGTCACAAGCGCAATGGGCTTGAAAATATGTTGAAAACAAACTATTAGATAAATGTGGTGCGATATGCACCTTTATTAAATGAATGCGTAATAATATAATATATTGTTTATGTATGCATGCATGCATATAATATTATAGCATGGTAATAATAAAAAAGTATTTTTATCAATTTTTATTGTTATTCTTATAGACAATAATTATCAATAATAAAGCTTCACAAGATTTCTTGTTTAGAAGTTTCTAGAAACATGTAATAAACTGTAGAGATTATTGGACCCAAAATTTTCTATTCTCTTCGCGGTAACCAATAGGTTGCTTGTGACATTGACATGAACTTCCAATCATATATTCTTTTTTAAAAAAGCAATCTGTTTTCTTTGCTAAAGTGATAATGACGTATTACAAAAATAATAGATTGAAATGTTCAAACATGAATATCTTAAACACCTTTTTTTTTTAATTGATAAAAACGAAATTAATCTTATTTTAGCCTATATTTTCCAAATTTTTTTTTTTTCTCGGAAGTCCATTGCAAATAATTTATGTTTCTGTCGGTTAGAATTATGATACAGACTGATTCGAGTTATATGACGATTATATTGTTGATTATACATTGATCTCAGATACCAAATGATTATTTTATTAGCTTGTAATAAAAAAGTTTAATAATAAATAAACAATAAAGACATTAAAATCATGTATTTATTTTAATTTCCTATTTTGCTGGATCCGCGCTGGATTCATGCCAACCTTGCAAAAATCCAGCTGGATTGAAAATGCTGCTGGATTGCAATCCCTAGTGATGATGAAGTGTTGTGATTAGTTGTGAAATATACAACACATCGATTTCTTATGAATTAGAATATTAATTCTAATTCATAAGTAATGAACATTAGTTCATTCTTAACTTTTTTATTTTATTAAAAAAATGAATTTATATCGACGTGGTTTGCTAAGGCCCCAGCGGGCCTTTTTTTTCTTTGAGAGATTATTTAATGCGAACAGCAACAGCGTAGTTCAAAGCCCGTCATTAGACAATTAAAAAGGTATAAACAAAATTTTCAGCTGTCAGTTAATCAGAATACTGTTGTATTTTTATTTGTATAAAATGAAGAAAATTGCTAGTGATACTTCACAGTCAAGTTATTGTTCGTCTTCGTCCAAGGATTCACACAAGTCTTACAAACTCCCTTCAGAGATAAAATATGGACTACAAAAAGCCATCCCTGCAGCCATAGTGGTGTGGCCGTTTCACCACCTACCCTCTGCTAAAACCAAAACTGGCTTGCGATCCAAATACATTATAAATTACCTTAAGAAGTACTATAAAGTATCCAACGACCCCTCACGAACAGGGAAGGCGCTGGGGACTATGCTGAGGGGAGCTGTGAAGTTCGGCCTGCTCAACAAACGAGGGTCCAGATACTTCTTGCCCCAAAAGAAAAGGGTACCAAATAAAAACAGAAAATTTCGATAATATATTTATATTTCACTTCACAAATTCTGTTAACTTATTTACATTGCTTAAAATAAAGTAATGAACAATTATGTAATTAACAATATATTGATGTACTTGCATAATTATTTATTTTCTAAAAGTTAAAAGCTTCAGAACTTACAATCTAATAGTTTCACTATTGGTTTTTGTATTAGTATGGAATGCATACAATATATTATTTTAGCCGATTTTCTAATATGGTAATAACTAACAACAACAAAATATTTACATTGTAATACTGAGCTTTTGTTCGTACAAGCCACATTTTGTCTGTAAATATTTTTAACAAGTAACTCTTGAATATATATTATTAATATTTTAATTAGTAGCATATAGTTTAAAAAATATATATTAAACTGCAAAATATTGCGAATACGAACAAGGCAAATGGATTGTAACAACATTATAAGAGACCTAGGACGGTCTGAACAGCTAAATACTGGCACAATCTAATCAACAGGTCTAGAACAGCAGGTCTTCGTCGCCTTCGTCAAGTAGGTTAGCGGCGGCCTCACGCACATCCTTACCAGCGGCCAGGGCTGCCTCTATTCTCTCTTGTTTAGCCTGAAATTTGTAAAGGAATCAGTATAGCTATGCTAGCCAAAACATTGATACTTATGGTTATATTTGTCCACAAACTTAGGAAGCTATTTAAGATACTATGCTCAGTTGGTCTTAAACTAGGTCCATCATAGGGTTGGCAAATAAAGAAAGTGGAACCAGCAACCCTAATTTATGACTGGAAATTAGGTTTGAGAACATGCAAATTTAGTATTCCTCATACAAAATGAGCAATCTCACTTCAAGTTGTAGAATAAAAAGCAGCCTATAGTGGGGTTAACTTATTGGCTAAGCAAACACTAGAGTGGATACCAAAGGCAGAGACTTTGGGGTGTCATTCCCAGTTGCCTTTCATTATATTGCCATTTGACTTTAATGAAATACTAAAAGAATTGTAATCTTAATTGAACTTGTGATCTTAATTTTAAATCTTATAATAACCCCAGAATCATTGACATGCTTTGCAAGAGACTATGTCCAGTGATGGACTGCAATAATCTGATGTTTATATTACATTAGGGCTGCAAACTTTTCCCCTACAGCTCATTGACTTTTTTAGTATCATCTAAGTTGTAAATTAGTACTATGTGAAAGGATGCCCAGCTAATAATAATAGGCAGAGGGACGGAAAAGTCCTAAGTAATATTATAAATGCAAAAGTTATTTCCTATTTGAGGAACATTAACTTTTAAATTGTTATACTGATTCAATGAACTTTAATAGGAGATAATTGAAATCCTAGTGGTTAAAGATGATATCTTTACGTTATGTCAGACTGCTAAGTAATAGATATACAAGAATATAATTTGGATACTTTTTTTTTATTTTCAGTAATGTGATAGTACTATTTATAGCTTAGTTTTTTAGGAATATACAAACCTGAAATATTTAGGAGTTGTATAAATATTTTGTGTGTGACTTACCTTCTCAGCTTTAGCTTTGAGAACTTTCTTCTTATCTTGAATCTTTTTAAGACGGTAGAATTCTTCTCTTTCCATCTCATCCAGCTCAGAAATAATGTATGCAAGAGTGCGCTCCAATCTTGGAATGATCACTGAAACATAATTAATAAACATTAGCTTAGATTTATTATTAACATATTAATTCATTATATAGAAAAGAAACCGAAGAATCAGTCTGCCCCTTATTTTATGTTATATGCTCAACTCCACTTTTCACACAAGAACGTCTGTCTTATTCTGTCTGTTTCATTATTTGATATTTGGTGAAAAGGGACAGCAACCCTCTATAAACAATTTCACAAGTTGGTATAGTGAAACTGGGACATACAGCTTAACATGCTCTCCGATGCACTATAGTGGTGTTGTTAAATATTTGTTTCACAACACCACTATACATTTTTAGATTAAAAACTCATTAGAACACACTGGGGTTTGGACCAGGAAATTATTTTAAGCCTAAGGTCTAATCAACTCGGCCACCACGTATATAGATAAAATTTTGTGTCAGTAATATATTTACCATGTTCAATAGCATTTACACGCCTGTTAGTGACTTTAATTACTTCATCCAGGGTAAGGAAAGAAGTTTGCAATGACGCTAACTCTACCAACAACTTGACAGCACTTTGGAAGTTCTTCTTCAGCTTGGCTAGCTGTTGACCACCTCGGGCTAACCCAGCCAACTCATATGTGTCCGAACCATCTTGGTATGACTCAAAAATAGGTAAGGTGACACCTGGAAAAATAGATCAAAAGTTATAACCTCATCAGTAATCATTAAGTCTGCAACTATTCGGCAAATAGGACCGACTATCCGGCTTCTTACATTGTATATATTTCTCAGTATATGTATGTAGGGGAAATTACATTATATAAAAACCTTGATTATTTATTAATATTTTTATTTTATAATCAGTCGGTCACATTTTGAAATGAAAAGCAAAGCAACCTTTCCTTTGGTAAAAGTTCTTAAAATTTCTTGCTTGTAAAAAAAATATAACTGACATATTTATTTAAACAAAATTAGTATCTTAATTAACAAACAAAACAATCAAACAACATAAAATATTCTTATCGACAGTAAACGTTTATAATTATTTCTTATTTAAATAAAATAGGGATACAGGATTTTTTTAATTAACAAACTAAATAAATGTAAAAAGACTAAAGCTTATGCCTTTTTCGTGGTATCTGTAGAGTATTATCGGACCGTAAATTTTCACTTCGCTTGATTTAAAAGGACTTGTAACCGGACCCTTAAACCATTTTAACAAAAAAAACCTATATAGATGTCAACTTTACATAAAAAAAAAAGCATCCGGTTTACGAATCAATTGTGGAAATAACTACACACAAAAATATTAGATTTTATCTTCCAAATATATCAATATATTTAAAACAATTTTTTTTTATTAATAAAAATGAAATTAGTCAAATATTATTTAATCAAATATTATTTATTTCATGTAAATCTTTACAGATATTTATGAATAGTCAAAAAAAAAAGTTTTAACAATAAGGTCTAGAGTGCGTTTGGTTAGGCTGATATTATAGATGAATTAATAAAAGGTGTCATAAATAAAAGTATTAAAAAAACCAACCAACCGAACGCACGCTACATAACCAACTAGTGTAAGACTAGGTGGTTAGCTGATTCCATTGACCTTCCGATTATCATCTGCCATACAAGGGTGCCACCGAGGCGACCGACCTCACCAACCGTATCCACGCCTTAAATATTAGTTCTTATATTATCATTATATTGGTTGTATTTAAATGACCATCAATCGCATTAACATAGTTATATGGATCGGTGTTTTTAAGGGCGTAAACACTAGTTGTAAGGTCGATCCCTCCGGAGACACCCCGGAGAAAAAGGTACCAGCAAGTAAAATCTCTGGTGCTTCACACAAACTAATATAGGAATATAGCCATTGAGTTACCGATATGCATATCGCAGCATACATAAAATGCTCTAACCCTACTAAAAGCATGCGCAAAACACCCTATGGCAGATTATTTAACAGTTTAGCAATTGGTTGCTGTACCAATGTACAGAACTGCAAATACTAAAGAGTACAGGCACTTTACTAAATAATAGTATTTAATAACAGGCACTTTACTAAATAATAGTACATAATATAAATAAGTAATCATAAGATATACCTTATCCAAAGATAAAATTTAAATATAATAAAAAATTAATTAAGTAATAATAAGTTATTACAATATCAGATTTAACATACCTACTAGGGTACTCATTTGAAAAGGCAAAACTAGTTGTGAGACCTCAATTGCAGATCAGAACGGGTCCAGACATCTTTATCATTAATATAGTCATTAACTCTATAGTAAGCCCTATGGATTAATGTTTGTTTTATACAATTTTTAAACTTTATTTCACTTAAATCTATAATACTTTTAGGTAAGTAATTTATTAAATAACCTTATACTGATAATGACAAAACATTTATTAGTTTTTTGCAGTCTAAACTTTGGGATATCAATTTTATCTATATTTCTTAAGTTTAAATTATGCCTGTCGCCATTTTTACTAAACATACTTAAGTTTTTCTTGACGTACAAAAAATTCTCATAAATATATTGAGATGGTAGTGTCAATACATCAATCATAGGAAATGTTTCCCGGCGAGAATCACGAGCTTTCATGCCATATATTGCCCGAATAGCCCTCTTTTGTAAAATAAATATAGTATCAAAATCTGCCGCGGATCCCCACATTATAAGACCATACGTCATTATACTGTGAAAATAGGCGAAGTACACTAGTCTGGCTGTTGCAACATCAGTTAATTGTCTGATTTTTCTGACTGCATATGCAGCAGAGCTCAATCTATTGGATAGAGTATTTATGTGAGCTTTCCACTGTAGTTTGGAATCGACTGTGATCCCTAAAAACACAGTGGAGTCAACAAATTCCAGATCAGTACCACCTAACTTCACTGTGGAATTAATACCAGTTACGTTGGGGAGCGTAAATTTTAGACACTTAGTTTTCTTAGCATTTAAAACTAAATTATTCGCGGTGAACCACTTCGAAACCATTTCCAGAGTGTCATTTGCTGATGATAATATATTATCTTTTCTACTAACTTTAAACAGTAGAGATGTATCATCAGCAAATAGCACTATCTGCGCCATCTCCTGAACCATATGTGACCTTCCACATATGGTTCAGGAGATGGCGCAGACTAGGAAGAGGAATGGTCCTAAAATTGAGCCTGACACATGATTGAGCGGAACACCCATTTTACAAGGGCCCCTTTGGATAGACAGCCATCAATATTAACACCTTGAGTTCTATTGGAAAGGTAAGATTTTAATAAATTTAAAGCTAAGTCGCGAATACCATAAAATACTAACTTATCTAACAAAGTTTGATGATCAACACAATCAAACGCCTTAGATAGATCACAGAAAACACCAACGAGGTCCTGAGAATTTTCCCAAGCATCGATTATTTCAGCAATCAAACTTGTACCGGCATTTGTTGTGTTTTTTCCTTTTGTAAACCCGTATTGTTGATCATGTAACAATTTATTTGTATTAAAATGACTTGACCGGGATTTTTTTTTTTTTTACTTAAGGCTGGCAGGGCAGAAACAGGACGATAATTATTTGGATCTGTCTTACAGCCGGACTTGAATATGGGAACTATTTTACTATTCTTCATAAGATCGGGAAAAATTCCTTCATTAACACAAATATTATTAATATAAACAAATAAAAATATTATTTGTTTATATTAATAATATTAGTTGTTTATATATTACCTAGTAGCTTTTGTTGCAAATTAAAAAAATAGTTATACACGTGTCTGTTAGTTTTATAAGTAGATACTAGTTATAAAGTTTCATTGTTCCCATAATAGCTTTTCTTTTTCCCTTCCCCACCCAATTATTCTCGTTATACATATTATACATGTATATGTAAAAATAACTTATTATATTTTGTCCCCCACCTTCCCTTAACGAAATTACAAAAATAGTAAAAGAAGTGACATTTTGTTTTATACAATGAAAATACATTTTATTTTATTGGAGTATAGCATGTGACTTTGTATCTACCTGATGGTAAGCAGACCTGCAAAGTTAATGAATAGGGTTGATCAATACATTGTTTAACAATATTGATCGCTCCTACTATGCCGGCTAAGTCAAAGTCAAAGTCAAAAGTCAAAAATATTTATTTCATGTAAACCTTTACAGGTATTTATGCATAGTCAAAAAAAAAAAAAAACTATATTTAATATAAGGTCTAAGTGTGCGCTTGGTTAGGCTTTTGCATACATAAAATAATTAGAAACCAAACCAAACACACACCACATAACCAACCAGTGTAAGACTAGGTGGTTAGCTGGTTCCATTGACCTGTCCATCGTTATCTGCCATGCAAAGGTGCCACGGAGCCGACCAACCTAACAGATTATATCTACGCCCCAAATATCCACTATAAGTAATAATTAATATAAAAGTACAAAAATGTATCAATCAGAGCGCAAACACTAACCGCATGTTGGTCCCCCAGAGACACCCCGGAGAAAAAGGCACCAGCAAGTGAAAAACTCTGGCGTTCCACATATGTACCTGACCATCAGGAGATATGCTTATTTACTAGCTTATAATATGTGATATTTTATATATGATACCTATTTACCCTCATCCTGCTGAAGAGCACGAGTAGAACACCCCATAGCAGATTAACCATTTTACAATATAGAAGTAGTACAGAATCACAAAACACCAAAGCCCCCCGATGCCCGCGCTAGTCTATCCGACAATTTTGCGAGACCTCCTCCTCCTCCTCGCTAAATAATGCGGTTAGGAAATGGGCGGCGACAAAGACGTATTTGCATTACGAGTCTATTTTAATCTCATATTTTGGAAATAAAAAATAAAATTTAGTTTTTTTTAATTTTCTGGGAAGCCATTATTCAGGTAGGTATTTCTATCAATTTTAGATCATTGGTCTATGGTTGCAATACCAAAAAATAAGATTTATTGCAATAATACTTATATTCACTCATTTTTTATGTAGAGATTTACTTGGGTATCTTAGTATATTTAACACAATCATATTACAGGTAATATTTTATTATTATTGTAAAACTTTATATAAAGACCCTGCTTCCTACCAATGCCGCCATTTAGCGCAGTCTGACATTCTTTCTTCACTGCCCATGAATTGCAGGTATTTTTTTGTTATTAAGTTTTAGATAGAATCATTATTCTTTTAAATTCATTTTGTATTACTAAAATCTTGTTCATAAAAAAAAATGAAGTGAATCGCTTAATAGAAGTCCTAAACAAAATGATTTCATATCTCGAAAACATATACAATTGTATATAAGCATTTTTTCTTTGGTAAAAATAATAGCACAATTAATACAAAATAATTTTACACTTTATGAAAGACGAAGCTACAATATATACAGGGTGAATTTTTCAAGTGTGGCACCTGTGGCACCTTCATGGCCAAATCCTAAACTGCAAGGAATATCGAAAAATGCTCAAAGGAGTCACGGGGTTGATTGTGATAAAAACTAAAACTGCATCATTAGATTTTAAAAAAAATATTCTCCTAGCCGGGAATCGAACCGGTTGATTTTGGAAAAAAATCTCACCTGTATTATTGCACCAGCTGATAATGTCGCTTAGAAGGATTAAATTCTGGTTAGTAATATTAAACGGTAAACTAAATAAATTTTTCTAAAATCTAATGATACAGTTTTAGTTTTTATCAAAATCGGTTCCGAGACTCCTTCGAGCATTTTCCGATATTCCTTGTAGTTTAGAATTTGGGCTAGAAGGCACACTTGAAAAATTCATATTGTATATATATATATTTCTTTTAGGTAATAGGTTAACATGATTGCTGAAACAATTTTATTGAAAGTGCAACATTTTCCCTGTATCATGCTCTTAATAAATTATGACATAAAGTAAACACAAATACAAAAGATACATGAACACACTCAATTTTATTTCACTTGTTTAAACATTATTGTTATTTAAATCTTTATTGCATACAAAATACAAAGGCAGACTTTATTTTAAGCAACATGATTGGTCTGGAATGTGTTTTGTTCAGTTTTGTATACTACACCTTTCTAAGAGCAATCAGCTTTATATACTTTTTTTCTGTTTCAAACAGCATATAAAAATTCATTTAAGATTAAAATTAATCAGCCCCCCTGCAGCCAGGTCCTTTACTTTTTTAATCATGATGTTTATAAAATATAATATACATTAGTATACAATAGGTGTAAAAATATCTTAAATATTATTATTGTCATGCTGAAAAATGAACCATGGCTAATTAAGAATAAAAATATTGATCAATATTTTATACTTAACAAAAACAGTACCCTCCTATGTTTAGTATTATATATATTTATAAACACCCAGAACATGGCAAACTGTACAGCAATAAAGTTTAGGCATAGACATTCATTCAAAAAATCTTGATGTTTATATTGTATTTTGTAGATTTATTGTCGTTAAGGGTTATAATAATTAATATATGAGGCTTTACAATCATTAAATTATTAAAATACATACCAGCAACATTGTCTTTTTTGGACCGAATTTTAATTTGTGCCTTGGTGACGTTTTGCAGTACAACTTGATTGAAATCCCCCGTAGTAAACTTAGCCTCAGCTAAAGAAAATGCAGCTTCTTTCATCACCTCACCCATAAGGGTTTTAGTCTAAAACAACATGAATGTGAATATTTTATTCATTATCTAACCCTCTTATGAGTGAATACATGGCAATATAACAGGGACCCACCTCAATAATTTTTCCAAGAATTTGACGAAATCTGACTTGCAAGGCGTCAGCCTTCTTCTTGAGCAAACCATGACCTTTTACAGCGCCAGCCAGGCGATTTTTTATTAACATTTGTGCACTGAAACGAAATAAAATCGATCATATCCTATTTACTTAAATAACGAACACTTAAGTTAACACAGATGGAGGTTTTGTGGAACTTACCCCCGAGAAGGGAAAATAGCTAAAATGTCCTTTCCCGACATCTTGTTTAATTTTTATTAGCCTTTTTCACCCTTTTTCAGGAATTTAGCACAAAATCACCTGATGACAGAAAACAAGTAGCTAGACCACAAATGTCTATGGTTGGTCTTGTGATCTCTTCGGGTGTATTTTTTGACATTTCTATTAAAATTATGTAATCGTAATAAGAATTTCTGATTAACTGAACTATATATAATAATGTTTAATATGATTTCACATGGTTATTTTGTTAAAATTAAAAAAATATCATTTTTTTTTTTAATATTTTACTTTAAAAAAAAAAAATTGTCTATTATTTAAAATGTTTGACATTAGGTATGTGTTTGTGGGGTAAAATTTTGAACTTAAAATTCACAACTTCAGATAATAACTTTTTCATTAAAAATCAATTATTAAATAATATTATAGTTACAATTCATAGTAAAATGGTAATAAGAGTTTTTTGTTTCAGGATAAACCAAGGTAAAGTAACTTAATACTGAATATAGATTTATATTAATAATAACATTGAACTCTTAAAAAAAATAGTAATGTCGTCACCATTATCTATTCTACGTTCCAATTTTTCTATTAGTATTAAAATTTACAACCCAATAAAATATCATTTTACTTTAAACCTATATCAACCTACGAACAATAAATGTATTTTTCCGCAACATCGTTTATTTTAATGTTATAAATAAATAATAGTTTGGCTATTTATTTTGGTTTGACATGTATTACTATTAAATTTCTAATATTTATATTTACATTATTTATTTTTATAGTTCCTTGATAAAGGTATACTGACAAAGAGATGGTTTTTAATTATTTATTTTATTATGATGAGTAATATTTACTTTTCATTATGTAGGTTTTGTTTACAAGACGAAGGTGTATTAAATATTTTTGATGATGGAGAGAATAAAAGTGTTTCAGCCAAAATTTCGCTATGTATTCACGAAAAGGTACTACTTAGATTCTTATAAGATGTAATAAATATTGTTTTATTTATATTTAGTAAAAGAAGCCTGAAGGAATAATGAACATCAATAAATATATAAAAAAATAATTATGTTAAAAAAACTTGTAATATTCTTTTGAATTAAAACAGCTGCATAAAATATACCTAGAGGAAGATGGAGGTAATGTTTCTAATCATTATGTTTGAAAGACCTTCAATTATGTGGAAAAAATATTTAAAAAATTCAGATTGTCTTTATAATTGAAAGAATTCCATGTTTAACATGCTATATGTTATATTTCAGGTTGAAGATATTGAAGGTTATCCAAGAAAAATATGTAATGACTGTAATATTGTACTAGATTCAATAAGTAACTTTGTAACCAGATATAAGGAAAGTACAAAATTTTTAGAAAACCATTTGTTATCTTTAGTAAAATATGAACCACAAGAAGTTAATGACAGTGACTGTGGACTGTTTTCTGAGCCTGAAGTAGAATTAAATGATTTGAAAATAGAGTATGAGGACTGTGATGACCAGACTTTGGATTTTTTAGTAAAAGTAAAGGAAAAACTAATAGTGCCTACAAAAAGGAAGAAATCTAAAATAAAGAGGAAACATATACCAAAAAATGTTAATGTTAAAACTAATATTGTTGCTTCATCAATTTTAGAAGGAGTATATAACTGGACTGGAGAAAAATGGTGGTAATATTAAAATTGTTCTTAAATTATTATATGAATTTAAAATATAAGAAAGACCTATTTCATGAAAACCCAAATTCTTTTGTGTATGTATATAAAATATAAGTGGTCAGCTATATGGGTACCACTATTTCACTGAAGAATTGGGATGGCACAAACACTGAGATCACTGCGTAAATGCTACACTTCCCACACTTAAGATTACTTATGAATGCTTATTCTACAAAATATATTAGAAACACACAACTACATATATATATATATTATTTGGTTGAGTAGAGAGGGTAGTGAACACAGTGCAGGTGAGTGATCAAAAGGCCTTTAAACCTACTTCGCTGTCTCAAGTCCGGGGACGCTGCAGTTCATTCCCCTGCCTTTCAACCACACAATGGACCCGGCACCCGCACCGTGGGTATTTCAAGGGATAATTAAATAATATAATATACCTAATAAAGATTCTGGATTTTAAAGTAGGTATAGACAAAATGTGGTTTATATCTATTTAAAAAAATGTGAATTGTATTTTTATGTGAATATTTTTTTCTAATTAATTTCTTGATTTTGGAAAATTATATATTCAAAATTTGTTATATAATATTATATATATTCCTTTTTTTCAGTAAATCAACAAAATTAAAAGTAGAGCCTAGCCCAGATAAACTTAAGGGTAGACAACCAAAATTAAATATTAATAAAATTAAAAAGGAAAACAAAAAAAAAGAATCTAAACCTCTACCTTCTAAGCTTTGTGATCTTTGTGGGGAAGTGTTCAAGAATGCAGATAAATTAAGGCTGCACCACAATAAAGCGCACACAGCTAAACAAAGCTTACCTTGTACACACAAAGGATGTAAAAGATCTTTTACAAATATTTACAATTTAAGAAGGCATTCAAAGAGAGCACATGCCAAAGTAAAAAACTTTCAGTGCAATGATTGTGGTCGCTTCTTTGCATTCAAAACTGAGATGAAACATCATATGAAGATACATGATAGAGTTAAATATCCTAAGAAAATGTTCAAGTGTAGGTTCTGTGATAAAACTTATAAATGTCAGAAGTCTGTTGATATCCATGAGAGATCTGCCCACACAGGTAATTTTGTTTAATTAATTATTTTGGTATATATTATTATATAATAGTCCTTGTAGTTTAGGATTTGGTCATGAAGGTACACTTGAAAAATTCAACCTGTATATAGTTTAGTTTGGTTATTTTATTGGCATTCACTTCAGTGAGTATTTAGCCAATGACATGTTAGATTATTCATATTTTTTACTGTTGTATAATTAATATATTAAAATATTCCTTTATACTTAACAATTTTTTTAATTAAGAATTAGTAGTATTGCACATTTGTATAAGAACAAAAGTTCACTCTTGTGAATGGTATGCTCTAAAATTGTTCTTACAAAACTATATGATTTTCTAGGCTTACGACCAGCAGTGTGTAGCGTGTGTAATGCAGCATTTTTTCACCACGAGTATCTGAAACAGCACATGTATCTGCACACTGGAGAAACACCATTTTTGTGCCCTATCTGCGGCAGAGGGTATGCACAAAGAGGCAATATGAAGAGCCATCTAAGAATACATAGAATGTCTGACATTACCGATGAGATATTAAAAAAAATGAAACCTTCATATTTAAAACTTTTAAAATGTTAAAAGGGTAGATACAAAAAAACAACATTTTGATGTTATGATGTATTAGATAATTATATAAATAAATTAAGGTGAAATCTCACCCTTAGAGTCTGAAAAATTGTTTTTAAGGTTATATTGATTTTATAAAGGTGAATGTCGGGTCAGCATGAGTGATTGAGTTATTTGAAGTTTGTTTGATTGAGATTGAGTTAATGAAATATGTTTGTTAGAGATTATATATATTTTTTTTTATTTTCTCACTTGTTATTTGGATGCACCCGGTTTGCTTGTTGCCGGGAAGCGCACTGAATCACGCTTGGTTGTCGAGTGCAAGCCGCTGACGTTGCGATGATGATGCAACCAGGAAAAATGGTCGGTTCTAACCGAACATATTGCCAGGCGGCAAGAAGGGCCCAAGAGACAAGGTGCACCCTTAAAATGTAATTTAGGAAACCTTGATGTTTCACCTTGTTAGTCTTACAGCTGCTATTTGTCCTTGTTGGTTTGCGTTTCCGCCAGGTTCGACGACATTGACGACAAATCCATACGACGACGAACAAACCCATTGCTGTGAGTGACTAGGCAATAGATTAACGTGTAATCGTGAATTCTATTTTCGTAGTCCGATTCGTCATCCTTTCATGGGCTTCAATTTTGTCCCAATTTCTGTGGACAAGCGCCTGCGCTCCAACATAGTCTCGTTGAATACGTCTTCTAAAATACCTTTCTATATGTACGGCCGGGTACTTGTACCGTTATGTCTAAAGTGCGGAGTGGAACACCCCTGGTATTGTCATGAAGAATAGTACCGCCATAACAATTGAAGCGAATTTATTTTGATGACGTTTCTTGCTTTTAGTTATTTGTTTAGTTTGTTTTTCAGTGTCTTGTTCCTTTTGCGTTGTTTGATTTATCGGTAATAGACAAAGTTTTATTATTGGTCGTGTCAGGAATACCTTATTCTGTTTTTAATGTTAGCACACGAACATATCCGTCTCGACCGGGATGAAGTTCGCCAACTCTAGCCGTTGGCCATTTTCCCGCGGGCAGATTGTCATCCCGAATAATAACTACGGGCCTTACTTAGCATAACAGCACTATATCGATGTGATTATGCTAAGCCCCTAAGTCTCCTTTTTGCATGTTTCTTTGCGGACACAACTATTTGTTTCTCTGTGTTGCATTAGACATTCCGTTTTCCACCTTTTCCATATTTGTTGAAATAATTGATTTGTTAAATGCCATCTTATTCTGGCGTCTTCGCTAGTATTAATAATTGCGCCACCGGCTCTTCCTATTAGAAAATGTGCCGGTGTTAAAAAATTCAAATTTTCGATATTTTCTAATAACGCATACTGCGGCCTTGAGTTAAGACACGTTTCTATTTGTGCTAGGATTGTTGAAAATTCTTCAAAGATTAATCGTTATGAACCTATTACCCGTCATAGGTGATACTTGAGGCTTCGGACGGCTTTTTCCCATAATCCAGCAGTGCTAGGACAAAACGGGGCGTTGAAACAAAACGTTGTCGATTGTTTGACGCAACTATTCCCGTTCTTCTTGCAGAGCTCGTTTTGACCGATGAAATTAGTTCCGCAGTCACTATACAGATGACGGGGAGTTCCACGTCGAGCTACCATCCTTCGTAGGGCTGCCAGAAATGCTGAGCTTGTTAGATCTGATACTAGCTCTAGGTGTATAGCTTTAGTAACCATACAAATATTGAGAGCAACATAATCCTTAAGTGATCTTGCGATTTTGCTGTTGTTTGCCTTTATATCCATGAACCCAGTGTAGTCAACACCCGTATGAAAAAACGGATTGTTTAATGATGTTTATTTCCGACTTGATTTTTTGCCACCCTTGTAGAATTTTATCTGAGACTTGGTCGTCCCATTTGTTGAAATAATATTTTCAGTTTTGTTCACAGAGGCGCCAGCCAGCCTAAGGGATCAAATAGTTTGAAAATATCTGATAAAAGGCTTCGTTTTGTTAATCTTGATACTTGTTTATCTTGTATATTGTATTGGAACATAAACTTGTCGTCAGCGGGCTTCCAGCAGAGTCCCAGAGTCTTTGATGTATTTTCGGTTTTAAAATTGTTTACGGTGTATTCTAACTTATTTTCTTGGTTTTAAGACCATTTTATCAAATTGAATCCGACTAAATCTGCTCTTGCAGATTTAAATCAGAAATTAATTTATTCCCTGCCTCCACATTATCTGCTCCGTGTAATAAGTCATCCATATAGAAGGATGACTTGACAATTTTGATGGCTTCGGGAAATCTAGCACTTTCATCGCTAGCAAGTCGTTTTAGGGTCATCATTGCGAGGAATGAGGCTCTTGGTTGCTGTTTTTAAACAAAATATTTGTATGGGCTCTTTAGGTGTTACACGTCAAACAATTTTTTGGTACTTTTTATCAGCTTCGTTTATCATAATCATTCTAAACATTTTCTCTATATCTGCAGTGAAAACGAATTGATATTGTGTCCATCTTAATAAAAACGTTTGTAGATATTCCTGCAGATTTGGGCCTGCATACATTAGGTCATTGAGTGTATATCCCGTAGATGTTTTGCTGGAAGCGTTAAATACAACTCTGTATTTAGCTGTAAGAGACTCTGCACGTTCCACACCATGGTGCGGTAAATAACACTCTAGTATTTTGTTAGCTTCTATGGGCGTCATGTGATTTAAGGCTCGATACTCGTTCATAAATGTCTTGTAATCGATTTCTAATCTAGATTGTTTTTGAAATTTCTCTACCAAATTAAGGTACTGAGCTATGGCGATCTGTTTGGATAATCCATGTTTGTTTTTGATGTCATTCTTGAGTGGCAATCTTACTTCATACCTTTCATTATCTTTTCTTTTTGTTGTTTCGTTGTAGAAATCCATGCATTCTTGCTCTTCTATTAATACATTTGATTGTTCGCTGAGATCTTCTATTTCTCAGAATATCTAGATGTCTTCTAAATCATGCAATAATACGTTACCTTGATAAGACTTGGCGTTTCCGCATAATAGACAACCAAGATGGGTCTGTTGTGCTATGAGTTGAGATGCGTCGTTCCCTCGTATTATTCCGTCAAGTAAAATGTTTGAGTATATGTCGGCCCTCAGTAGTATGTCTATTTGGCGGCTGATATAAAATTCTGGGTCTGCCAAAGAAATATTTTCAATAAAAGGCCACCTCCGAAATGTAAACGTTTTGTTTGGTAAATTTTCAATTTAGTTGTCCATTATAAAGACATCGGTTTGTAAGTTATTGTAAATTGATTGACATTCGATGTTTATAATGCCCTTGCCTTTGTTTTCTCTTTCTCCCACGCCAAAAATATACGAGACGTTTCTAGAGCCGTAAATTTTCTTTCCAAAAAGTCCTTCAGGTGGTAATTCCCGTTGATCTTTTAACGAGTTTATATATTCGGAGTGGGTTTCGGCGTCCAGTTTTTTAGACAAAATTATGGGATCCCACGTCGCGATATCCGCTCCCATAATGGTGATGGCATTGAGGGACTCTTGTGTGACGCCATGCATTCTTCTTTTAATTAGTTACTTGCTTCATGTTGACATGCGAAGTGAAAATTAGTTTCTTGTTGTTATAGCGATTGTTCAATATTTCCCAGCAAGCCATGTAGTTTTCGGTACTGATTTTAAGATGTTGTATATGATTTTTTGCTTTCCCACGAACCTCTTCAGAAACTGCATTTTTTGAGCTTTTGATAACGATGGATTGTTGTGGATCGTTTTTGAGAATAAGTCCTTGAATGACACCCACTGATTGTAGTTGCCATTGAATTGCGGAACTTCGTCGAGGTGTGGATTTTTCTCGGTATGCTTCCGAAAACATTTTTGTATTGATTTTCCTTTTGATGTCATTTTATTGTTCCGGCTTTATCATCAGATGATGAATGGCGATGAAACCGGAACACCGTCAGTTTTTTACATTTTTCAAAAGAATGCAAGTGCAATTCGTTTTTCGCGTTTTTATTTATTTGACTTATTTAGTAGATCCTGGCCAGTGGTGCTTGTCAGAAAGTAAAAGAAAATTTTAACTTTGTATTAAATACAAGTGCTAAGTAGTTTTTCAGTTGATATGAATCAATACATATTATTGGAAAAACAAACGTAAAACTACGTAATATTTACTTACTCTTTCATAATTACCTATATTTATTTAAGAATGTTACGAGTCTGATTTATATTCTGTTACATAGACAACAAAATGTATAAATTAATTTAATCAATCAAAATCCACAGCACAGAAATAAATAACATGTTATTACAACAATTAAATATATAAAAATTAAGTTAAGAAAATAAGGAAAGCAAACCAATACTTTAGTTAGCCTTTTGATTAAAGTTAAACTATCACGATGACTCCTAATTATTGATATTTTTTATATTGTTAAATAATTTGAATTTTATGTATTTTAAATCTACTCCTAAGGCTCTACCACAAGTGTGCTTCGTATTAACGTAATATTAATACATGAGTAACAAACAACCAATAGGTTTGCTTTATTTTTTAAATAAAGAGATCCTATTGGTTGTGCCTCACACAAGTACAAAGCAATAACTTATAGTAGAGGATCACTATAAATATTTTATCTGTTTTTAGTTTAGTTATTAACTTTATTAATGTTGATGTTGTTTAAGTTTTAATAGAATTTAAGCTTGAAAATAGAGATCCACCAGTAAGATAATGTTGTATTAATATGTTCACTTTGTTCCATATTATTTGGGAACAGACTGAATGCACCAAGTCAACAAGTATGTACTTTAATAAGCAATAAACTTTCATAAAAAATAGGAAAAGTTAAAATGATTAAATTCGAGTCTACACAAACAATCGCTGTTATTTTTGCATTAGAGACCTCATCACGGGCTGCCATTAGGGCTTGCATTCGAATTATTTTATGGAACGAATATTAAATTTTGTATATTCGACCAATTTCCTTAACGAATCGCCACTGTTTTAAGTCGAATTTCACTGTTCGTTTAAGAAATTTTCAATTATGCCTGTCTGATAAAGTAATATGAAACGGATTAAAACATCATATCGTGAGACTTAGCTATCCATGGATTCTCCGTGCACCGGCACCCGGGTCTTAGCTTGATTAGGAGCAGGGAAGTGAACTGCAGTACAGTACAAAGAGCGAATCGATAATCGAATCGAAAGCCAAATTTATGGGGTTTGACGTTTCTCATCGATCAGGGGCAATTCTCGCGCTTTCGACATTCATCTCGATTCGAGATTTTTAAACGAAAAATGACTAGTTAAATATGCCATTTTTCGTTAAAAAATATCGAACATTAAACGAAATAAATAATAAATATTAATTAATAAATATATAAATATTGTACGAAAAATGACATATTTAGTCATTTTTCGTTTAAAAATCTCAAATCGAGATGAATGTCGAAAGCGCGAGAATTGCCCACGAGGTGGGGCCTTATTCCGAGTTTGCAACCGCTAATCACGACAAGACGTTGCGCAAACAATAAATATGGAAATATAAGCTCTATTCCAATGGTTATATAGTATGTATTAGGCTGGCTATAATAATGCCGCCATCTTGAAATACACGAATTCTTAGCAAGTTTGAACATGTACGGAGCATTGGAATTTCAACTTTATAATTAACAGGATAGAACTTACATTTCAATACCCGTACTTTACGCAAAATGCGCGACGGTGACCGTGTCAAAACTCGGAATAAAGCCCCTGTGCTTGTACTAATCTTGTAAATACTGCTAATTTAAGTTAATGAGCAAAAACAAACAAAATCGTCATCGTCTAACTTTTCTACCAACTATATAACAACTCCTATCATTTACATCTATGTCAAAAACGTAAAACCTGCGTTATACCAAATTTAGATAGACATATCCGAAACTTGCTTTAATTTTCATATATTTGTTACTGACTCACAGTATTCATTGCCTTTTACATAACCTTTGTTTACTGTGCAATAAAGTGTTAAAATAAATAAATGAATTTAACCCTAGAAGCCTTATCTACGCATGCGAGGCGTACACGCAATTGAAAATTCTTTATCCCTTTCTAACGGGTGAGGTTAGCGCCTGGTGGGTGATTCTCGCGCTATCGAGATTCATCTCGATTCGAGATTTTTAAACGAAAAATGACTAAATATGCCATTTTTCGTTCAATATTTATATATTTATTATTTATTAATTAATATTTATTATTTATTTCGTTTAATGTTCGATATTTTTGAACGAAAAATTGCATATTTAGTCATTTTTCATTTAAAAATCTCGAATCGAGATGAATCTCGAAAGCGCGAGAATCGCCCACCTGGTGCTGTTTAGACATCCCAGTGGCCAATGGGAGCTTGTCAATAGTGTTTGTGTCGTTAAGCTAAGTCCCACTATTTTTGACTTATTGAGGTACCGTACGCCTGCGAGACGTATGTTTAGGCTTTGTGTAACTTTTGAAAAATTGTCAAAGATTATTCATGGAACATTACGCGCAATAACTGGTTCATATCTGTGCAACTGGCTAAAAATCTACTTCAGCAGCCTACTAGGTACTCTAGATTTTAGTAGGCACTATTTAGATCACCACCTGTAGTTGTCAGTTGTATGTTTTGATTTGAATTCATTGACGATCTGCAACTTGTATCTTACAAGCCAAAATCCTCTTGTGATGTCAATGCAGTAAATAATAATTTAAGTGGCAAACCAGACATGATTAATTTCTACAACCAAGCAAAAGGAGTAGAATCATTCGATAAAATATGTTATTCAATATAGTGTAGCCGCAATGCTAATAGATGGTCAATGGTTGTATTCTACGGTATCCTGCCATGGGTTTCATCACTTATGCTGCAATTTACGGCCGCAACATGTTCAGGAATAATAAAAAACCCTTGAATAGAAGGGGATTAATGAAGAAGCTCAGCACAGATTTGGTCAAGCCTTGGATGAAGAAATGACTTGAAGCTCCTACTTTGAATAGATTTTTATAAGAAAATATAAGCCATATTATCGAAAAACCTATCGATGCAGGTAATGAATTTCAGGCAGGAGAATCAGAGCCTAAAAAATGTAAATACTGCGCCTTTTGCTCCTACAAAAAATAAGACGTCGAAATTAGGGTCCAAAAATTATATATATTGTGAACACATACTTGCTATCTGTGCAGATTGCTCTAAAATAGCAGCTAGTCATTAAAAGATTGCTGATTACTTTTAATATGTATCCTAATAATAAGTATTTGATGTTAAAAATGATCAAAATTATAAAAAATATTCACGGTCGACTTCACGGTCGACTTACGGACCTCTCCCTCCCATCTTTTTTAGCTTCGTCTTTCGGTGTCTCTGATCTTGTTGATAATATTCTCAATAATTCAGTCATTATGGATTCGAGCCCAACAGACGAAGCTTTACAATTATGGCAGGAAAAGCTCCCAGGTATTACGGAACCTACTGAAAAACATAGGCAGTCTTTATGGGATATCCCTTTATTAGAGTCCAAAAAACATAAACTTTTAAATAATGTTCAAAATATACAAAGTAAAGCACGTCTTTTAGGCGCTTTTGATAAAAATTCTGGTGCGTGGCTTAATGCAATTCCAATTGCTTCCCTCGGTACTTTATTAGATAAGGAAACTTTGCGAATTTCGGTCGCCCTTCGGTGCGGAATTGAAGTATGCATGCCACATAGCTGCTCTTGCGGAGCCACTGTAGATAAATTCGGCTATCATGGTCTCAGTTGCAATAGAAGCGCTGGTCGCATTTCTCGTCATAATGCCCTCAATGACATAATTCGGCGTACTCTACAAACTGCTAAAATTCCCTGTATTCTTGAGCCTCCTGGAGTCAGCAGATCCGACGGCAGGCGCCCTGACGGTCTTACACTGGTGCCTTGGGCTAATGGAAAATCCCTAATCTGGGATGCCACTTGCGTGGATACCTATGCACAGTCCAATGTCTCGGCCTCCTCGTCGGTCCCTGGTTCGGCCGCTGGCGCTGCGGAAGCGCGTAAGCGGTTGAAGTATAGGGACTTGACAAATGACTTGAAAATTATAAGTTTGTGGCTTTTGGTGTCGAAACTTCGGGAGCACTCGGCCCCGAGGCTAAAGAATTTCTCCATGACCTCGGGAAACGTGTATTTTTCGAATGTGGAGACCCCAAATGCCACAACTACTTCAAACAAAAAGTCAGCATTGCCATTCAACGTGGCAATGCTGCCAGTGTTATAGGTACTCTGCCAAGTGGTATCCCATTTAAGGAGATTTTTTATTTAATTTAGATAGTTTTATTTTTTTTTTTCTTTTTTTATTATTTATCTATGTTTTGTAAAAATATACATATTTCAGTTGATTTCTGAGAAGTTCATTTTTTAGTTTGATCATTAGGTATTTTTATTTATTTTCTTGTAATAAATAACTGTGATTGTAGTGCCTATTAATAAAAGTATGATTTATTATAAATTATATCCTAACCTTAAATTTCCTTTAAAAAAAAATAATAATTAGGTATATTTTAGCTTACAGGCGATCTTTAATATATATTCACCTCAGAGACGTATGTTAAGGCTTTATATACCTCCAAAATAGATTAAGCTTCTAGGGTTAAAAAAAACTACTGTTTTATTATTTTACCTTAAAAACTTTTTTATGGAAAAAAAAATGTGCGTAGTCGATATTATTAGTAAGGCAGAAAATGACGTACTGAGTGGACTTTTTATTACTTAAGAACCCTAGGACAAATTATTGTAGGTAGATCGGTGCACTAAAAGACATCTGACGGCCGGGTACTGTGGAAAGCGCCGCCCAGACGTTAACATATTTCTACAGTTCACGCAGATTTTATCTTCAATATACGAGTACTCCCGTCACATGAGTAAATAAACGGAGTCTAAGCTCTCTAACAACGTGCAAAACTTATATCTATTGTCATAGGGTTGGCACCTGTTGCAGGTTAAAAATAGCAGGAAGAAAAAAAAAATAAGGCAGGTGCATGTATAATAAAATGTGTATTTAAAAAGGCATTAATGTTTAGTGTACTTGACACATATGTACTAAAGTAACATTAATAATAAATGACCAACCCTATAAATACTTGTATTTTTTTTTTTAAAATAATTTATTTATAATAATTTTAAGGTTTGGTACAGTCTGAATCTAATAATAGAGTTTCCTTAAATAATTGTTTGGAAAACATTCGCACAAACATGCACGTGACGTAGCGCTAGCGTATAATAGACTGTCGTTCATACCGCAACTGAGCCGGTTTTTACCCCGGCGGCGTGTCTGTGAACCCGTCGGTGAAAGATCACGCATACGTCGCCGCGCTTTGTGTAGGTGTACCTACAACGGGCCCATTATAGGCAGCTTGGACTCTGTTCCGTTTATTTACTCATGTGCTCCCGTTAAGGCTTCTCGTCCTACATAAATTGGTCCGTCGTTCCGGCTTGAAGGATCAATTTATGTAGGACGGGAAGCCCTAACGGGAGCACATGAGTAAAAAAACGGAACAGAGTCCAAGGAGTCAAAGACTTTAATATTTAGATTAAATAAAAACTACCATTTCACTATAATGTTCAGCAGCAAGAGAGTTTATTTCCTTTTTTTTTGACTGACTAATACAGGGAGCCTGAGGAGCATTATCTGTTTCCGACGGTGGCGTGGCTGCGTGATTCGCTAGCCGAAACATTTGACACAGCTAGAAAAGAGAAATAGTATTACCTATATATATTAATAGTATTATTAATAGTATTATTATTATTAGTATTTATTATAAATAATAATAAGTGTTCAGTTTAAAAAAAATAGCCTAGTGGCAAGATTTTTAGTAGTATAGATGAGGAATAAATAGAAAAATCAAATATTAAATTAAACCACAGCATTAAACTTACTCGTATAGACGATACTGTATGGAAGTTACCTTTGCCTATTCTATGTGTAATAAACTGAAAAAAGTTGACATTGCTTTGTTTTTTGCCTGTGTTGTTTACTTTCATTCTAATAATTTTTATTTTCGTTATCCCAAGGTTTTAGCTTAGCTGGGCTAGCGCAAATAAAAATTTACGTACGTACGTTTATATTAATACTTTCAAGATGTTACGTACAAAAGTGCATATTGTTATTAGTTTCATCGGTGCACTTTTAGGATTTTCTGCATTTATATGTTTTTGTCTTGTTTACGCGAATGTCGAAGCTGGGGTGTGGGCTTTATTGTCAGGTAAGCATTTATTTTTATATATAAAAAAATAAATAAAGCTTTTATAGGCAAAATGATTCAAGGGAATGTTAAACTCTAATCTAATATGTGGCGTTATAGACCCCAGTGGGACTCCCAATTGGTGAGTTTTCTAGTTACAAATAAAGATTACTTGAACAGCTTTATAGAGGAGTAACAAGCAATCTCTGTGGAAAAAGAAAGTTGGAATATACACAAATTACATATATCCATCTTTCTTTTTTTAAAGAGTCAGCATAGGTTAGTTATTAATAGCCTTTTTCAAAAATGGCTCCACAAATATGTGTGTAATATTAAGGAAAATTAAGATATATATATATACATCTCTTCTTTTTATATGTCATCAATGTTTACTTGAATTCATTCAATATCTTGATTTATCTACATAGCATTGATTCATCAACTATTCACAATCACTAACAATTTTAATAAATCAGAACTAGATAAACAACTGTTTTTACCATGTTGATATCTACATACATTGATATGAAACAAAAGTGATTTATAACATGGTTCTGGCTAAAGTTGGTTTAGCAAATAGTTTCTCAACTTTAAATTTAATTATGTTCTAAACATTAACAATGAGATTGGTTCTTTCTATTTATCTCTCTTTACTCTTTTGAAGATGTTTTAATTTTTTATTAGAACATGGCATATGACTTTGTATCTATCTACCTGGTGGTAAGCAGACCTACAAAGTCCATGATGGGGGCAATCAATAATTGTTTTTAAGCAACATTGATCGCTCCCACTATGTCGGCTAAAGGATGTGATTACAAAATGGGCAGTGACAGTCAAATTGCACTACAAGTATATTTTAACATACACGCTGCCTTATTGTTAATTCAACCACCCATTTCGTATCTGTACCTTGAAAGAAGACTACCTCCTCAACAAGAAATCAATGCAATAAACACCTGAAAACCGGTGAACCCACAGACTAAAAACAAAACATGACTAGGTCACTTGACGGTTTTTACATCTGTATGGGCGGTGGTAACGATGTAAACAAATTAAAATCCTGCCTAAAGTTAATTGTTTTTATCGGCATTGTATATATATAACAATAGACAGCCTAGACGGCCCCAGGGTACCCAGCGGAGGGGTTTTTAATCCCACCTTGTCGTAGCCGATGGTATGAGTCTACACCGAACAAGTGGCTAGCACGTCGGGATGTTTTGAATAGACCCAATAACCCATCTATATACAGTTTCACAAGTCGGTATAGCGAAACCGGGACCAACAGCTTAACGAGCTCTCCAAGGTACTATAGTGTTGTTGTCAAACAAATGTACATACATTTTTTAATTAAAAATTCATTGGTACACACCGGGATTCTAACCAGGGATCCAAGCGTTTTTAAGTCCAAGGTTAAACCAACTCGGCCACCACTTATATAATATCTACTTAATTGTATTTAGCCATTAAACACTCTTTATTTAATATTTTAGGTATCAAAGCAGGATTGGCCCTTATGCTACATTGTCATTATTTAAAAGAATCACTGCACGCAAATTTTTCAAGGAAAACATTGCAGTATTTGGGTGATTTTGGGATATTTGGCTTTGTTTCCGGATTGGCTTTAACAATTTTCTACATATTTCTAGAAATTTATTATCAAGCTGGTAAGATGTTTTTTTGGAAATTTAATTATTTTTGCATGATTCTAATGTCAATACTATTTTTGCCATTTTTTATTATATTTCAAATGATTTTGTGACTTTTTAAGATGCCTAGCAAAATATATTTATGAGACAAAAATTACATGACTGACATTAAATTATGCCATTACATCATTTAAAAAAAAAATACCATCACAGGTGCCATTTTTAGCTCCCAAGAAACATTTTAAAAAATCCCCAGTAGAAAGATTAACCCGTCCTTATTACACTAATGGTATTTATATCATTTTTAGTATAAATTAATTTGAAAAAAAAACTATTAGCAAAGGGGTATTTAAATGTTACTTTTTTATACAATTACAGCTATTTAGATACTAAGCTAAATTACCTATTAATTAAAAATTAAGAATGATTCAGAACTATTTATTTTCTGAGTACATAATTATAATGATTTATTTGTGTTGATAAAGGAAGGTCATGTATGACAAAGCATTAGTCATACAATAAAGTTTGATAAGCTGTTATTTATTATAAACCAAATAATTGTATAGATTTAATAAAAAAAAAATGGATGCAAAAAACTGGGCCTAACATCTCAACTTATATAGATATTTTTATAAAATCATGACTTGTGACTCTTTATCTACCTGCTGGTGGTAAGCACGAAACGAACTAGGGCCAACTAATAAATGTTGTACAATAACATTATTATAGTTTTCCCTATGCCTGCTAAATGATCAGTTATGAAAAGGGTGTAAAAATAAGCAGTAAATTATTGATTTTTGCAAATTTTATATTTGCTTAAATCAATATTTTACCGCTTCAACCACATAGAACCAGAGTTTGATAACCAGTGTTAAAACAGAAAAAAAATCTTTGACCTTTGAACCCAGGTTGTCTAAGAAGGTTTCTTCTTCTTTATTGATTCTGATTTATTATTTTTTTTGGTTATGGAATGACATTCTTGATGTTTACAAACAGGAATATAAATTCTTCGTAATATACTTTTTATCTTATATACTTTATTTAACCCTACTTCACTTATATACTTTATTTACCCTACTTCGTCCGGAAACACTGCAGTTCACTTCTCTGCCTTCCACCATGCAATGGACCTGGCATTCCGTCACGGAGAATCCAGGGATCAAAGTCAAAGTCAAAAATATTTATTTCATGTAAACCTTTACAGGTATTTATGCATAGACAAAAAAAAAAAAAAAAACTATATTTAGTATAAGGTCTAAGTGTGCGCTTGGTTAGGTAGGCTCTTGCATACATAAAATAATTAGAAACAAAACCGAACACACACCACATAACCAAGCAGTGTAAGACTAGGTGGTTAGCTGGTTCCATTGACCTGTCCATCGTTATCCGCCATGCAAAGGTGCCACCGGGCCGACCAACCTAACAGACTATATCTACGCCCCAAATATCCACTATAAGTAATAATTAATATAAAAGTACAAAAATGTATCAATCGGAGCGCAAACACTGACCGCATGTTGGTCCCCCAGAGACACCCCGGAGAAAAAGGCACCAGCAAGTAAAAAACTCTAGCGTTCCACATATGTACCTGACCATCAGGAGATATGCTTATTTACTAGCTTATAATCATAGCATATGATAATTTACCCTCATCCTGCTGAAGAGCACGAGTAGAACACCCCATAGCAGATAAACCATTTTACAATATAGAAGTAGTACAGAATCACAAAACACTATAGCCCCCCGATGCCTGAGCTAGCCTATCCGACAATTTTGCGAGACCTCCGCTTTTAACATAATAATTAAACTATGCGTGTCCAGCGGAGATCCAAGGCCCCCACAGCAGCACCCGATCACGGACGTAATGCATGTGTCAACCATCCTCCTGCTCAACCAGGCCCTTAGGGTGCAGACCAGAACCCGGCACACGCGCCACCACTGGAATGACCTTCAAAGGAGAGGAAATCCGCTGGACATATCATATTACTAGGACACATTACTAGGCCATATGCATTATAGAATTTGAGACACGCGCAAACATAAAAAATGGATATGCATTATGTAGCCCTGTTAACAAAATGATAATTTAAATATATGAAAGACAATATAGTAGGTATATTACCTAGCCAAAATACTTAATATTAAAAATAAATAAAAACAAAAAAGTAATAGTAATAACAAGTTATTACCTTCTCCAAATATAACAAATTACCTAATGTAGAATAAAAATAATATAATAAGTACTTAGTAATAAATTATTACTGTATCACATTTATTAGTTGAGAGATTCCAGTCGCAGGGAGGTATGATTCCAGACGTCTCTGTTATTAATATAATCATTAACTTTGTAATATGCTTTTTCTATTAAAGTTTGCTTTATACAATTTTTAAATTTTATATCATTAAGTTCTATAATTGAATTTGGCAATTTATTTAATAACCTGATACTGTTTATTAGGAAACATTTATTAGTTTTTTGTAATCTATATTTTGGTATATCAATTTTGTTTATATTTCTTAAGTTACGAGTATGCCTATCTGCGTTTTTATTAAATGTATTATAGTTTTTCTTAACGTATAATAAATTTTCAAATATGTATTGGGAGGGCAGTGTCATTACTTCAATTTTAGGAAAAAAATCCCGAAGGGATTCGCGGGTCTTCATGCCATAAATAGCTCTAATAGCTCTTTTTTGAAGGATAAACATTGTTTCTATGTCTGCAGCTGAGCCCCAGATAATAAGACCATAAGTCATAATACTGTGGAAATAAGCAAAGTACACAAGCCTGGCTGTTGCTACATCAGTTAAAAGTCTGATCTTTCTGACTGCATATGCAGCTGAGCTCAATCTTTTGGATAAAGTGTTTATGTGAGCTCTCCACTGAAGTTTGGAGTCGATCGTGATTCCTAAAAACATAGTGGAGTCAAGAAATTCCAGCTCAGTGCCGCCTAATTTAAGTGAACAGTTGATTACTGGAACGTTTGGCAAAGAGAATTTCAGGCACTTGGTCTTTTTAGGGTTTAGAACCAAATTGTTTGCCGTAAACCATTCAGAAACCATAGTCAGAGTATTGTTTGCTACTGACAATATATTGTCTTTCCTATCAACTTTAAATAATAGTGACGTGTCATCAGCAAACAGCACTATCTGCGCTATTTCCTGTACCATGTGTGGAAGGTCATTTATATATACAAGAAAGAGAAAAGGCCCTAAAATCGATCCCTGGGGAACTCCCATTTTCACAAGAGATACTTTAGAAACACTACCATCAATGTTGACACATTTTGTTCTGTTTGTTAGGTAGGACCGTATCAGATTTAACGCTACTCCGCCAACACCATAAAATTCCAGCTTACCTAACAAAGTTTCGTGATCTACACAATCAAATGCTTTCGATAACCAAGATAAATTCTTAAATTAACCCCTCTCTCAAATTAACTGCAGAACTACTCTTTTAGTAATTAACTAATACCTAAAAGAATATTTCCGCCTCCACAGAAATTGGCACAGTTGATTTCTGCATCCCAACTAACTGATACAGAAACAATGTTGCAAGATTAATTTTTAATTTTCTGTTTTTATATTTCAGAAGTTTTACCAATTCAGACAAGTATAGTGATTCGGCTGGTCTGGTCTTTTATGATGATGAAGTGGGGTCTGTTGCTATACATGACCACCAAGAGGTACCTCAGGACTTATAATGATCACCAGTTGTTCTCAGAAAACCCTCATGTTGAGGAGACATAAGTAACTGTTTTTGTTATATCTTAGGAATCCATAAAATCATTCTGTAATTTGGTACAAGAAAAATGGGGTTGTTTATTGCCAAAATAAGATTTGGTACAAGAAAACCAAACAATATGGAACTAAATTTTCATAGATATTGTTTGACAGCTCTTGACTTGTCGGTTTTTAATATATGTTTATTTAGTGATATATATATATGTTTTGTAATGGGTCACTGCAGAAATTTCTTGCAAGAGTTTACATATTAAATAATCTTTTTTGGTAGAGACCAAAAACTTTCACCTAAACAATCCCATTGTTCTAAGAAAAAATTTAGAAATAATCTGTGGTGAAAATCTTTACTTATTTTAATATAAAATTTTAGTAACTTTTATTTTTAAATTTTATTCAACAATTGTAATATTTTTGTTTTTTCTAAAATCAAGGGGATCATAACTATAGGTAACTTACGCTGTCTTCAACCCCAGTTGCTGGAAGCGAAGTCATAGTAAAATCTATCATTATGAGTAGTTTTAACAGACCACAATTCACCAGTTAACAATCTTCACAGTTCATTAAATCTCACTTTATCAGTCTGTTTACTTGTCTTTAAGCTACCTAATGCCATCTGTTTTAATACTTACAAAATACATAGTGTATTTGAAAGGTTGTACTTTGGGCTAATATAATGCTCTACTGATCAAATTGAATGTGTTAAATAAAAAAAATATGGTTTCCCCACTGGTCATTTTAACATTACTAGTTTGTATGGAAAGGCAATTTTATTTTTCATTAGGCACACATGGTTCCATGGGAAACCTTTTTAGATTCAATCAGTAGTCTCATATTAGCCCAAAGTTCAATGATTCAAAGTCGCAATGTATATTTACAGTCAGCTAGCACAACATTTAATGGTATAGATAAATAATTTCATATGGTCTAGTTAACATTTTCACAAGAAAAAAATATTAACATGTTATTTGGTAAGATTTTTACCACAGTTGTTTCTTTATTGCTTATTCTGTATTAATATTGCTTATTTTCTAACAAAATAAACCCACTAGTTCTGGGTATTTTATTTTATTCATAACTAAATTGTTGATTCTGATACACATAATTACACCTTGTGCTTATTTTTTGGTTAGGGCAATATGTGCAAAATCTCCTACATATATGATTGTTAATATTATATGTTAATTGACAAAACTATTTGGCCAAAGCAAAATAATCTCTTAAAAAAATTGAGTCTCTTGTTACTACAACTTGTTAATATAATATATAAGCATTTATAGTATAGTTGTGCTTTATGAATATTTTTTTTATATAGGTACTTAGATTAGGTTATCTAATATGAATTGAACAAGTAGTCATAAATTAAAATTGGTAGAAAATTAAAAATTATGAACAAAATGAAATCTATGTCGTATACATACCTCTTAAAGTACTTAATCTTTTATTGTACTAATTTTATAAATTATTTAATTATATACATTTTGTTAAGTTTTGAAATTTAGCTGATTTGATTGAATTTAGGTACTACACAAAACTGTGTAAAAATGTTATAAAAAAATAGCATGTTGTCAGGTTGATCCAAAACGATTTTAAATATACTAACTTAGAAACAAAATTTAATTAATAAATTACCTACACTTGTAAAAGTATCTATATTTTTCATTCTCATAAGTTATACATATTAACGCATAGATATACTATTTACGTCAATGGTTTAACGTAATTAATAGAGTCGTACGCTGTTTAGTTATAGCAATTAGTCTTGTGTATAACACAGTTTTTCAATTCTGTTTGCTTTAGTACATTGTTGAATTATTATTGAAGATAAGCAAACCTACATTGTACATCCATCTTTAGTAATTAAATCGTTACCTATATATTTTTGTATTATAATATATTTTCAGAACTTTAAATAATTTATATACATATGCTCAAAAGATACCTCAAAGATTAAATACCGAATTTGCAAATAATAATGGTTTGTAAATCCCTACTATGAGGTTATCATGAGTTATTGCTATCGTATTAACATAGGTTAATACGTTAGGAACAACCAATAAGATCTCATTATTTTTGGAAACAGTATAAAGCTTTCCTATTGGTAGAACCCAACACATTAACCGACGTTGTAAGATAGCATAAACTCATATTAGAGTTTCTTGTCAACCCTTTAGTATAGAATACTAAAGTACTCTGGCTACTGCGCGAGAACTTCTGTTATAAAAATAATGCTCCTTTGAGTAGTAACTTGCTGTCATTTATATTTAAGGCGCTCTTGTATTGTTATTTTTTCGCTTTGTATAAATATCGGGTGATCCATCTCTCATAATTTATATGGATGCTCCAAAAAATATATAAATAGAGACCAATTATATTTGGTACTAAAATCATTCTTCATAATTGTTAAATATGTACAGGAAATTATAATTATATAATAAAATAAATGTACAGGATCATTAGAATTGTAATATATATGTATAAAATAATAATAAAATATATTTTGAGTATATCGTTGTTATAATTTGACACAAATAACTCAGTACAAATATTTTTTTTATGATAATAAACATCATTAAATTTTAAGAAAGCATACGAACGTATTCAATTGGTGAATGAATACGTTCGCATTCATTCACCAATTCTTGTATTCACGTAAATATTAAAATATATCCTATGATTTATAATATTTTTAAAAGCCATGTTATGATCAACCCTTGGTACACTGATCGGCAGAATAAATTCCCGATCCAGTAAGTCTTTAATTTTGTTTTTAAAATTTCTAGTTCAATGAGTTGACATTATTTTAGGTTTAATTAAATAATAACAGAGGCTCTACCATGGGTTTTTGGTTTGTACCAACGTAACCATAAAACGTGAGACACCACCAATAGGATCGCTTTATTCAATCACGTTATCTAAAATAAAGCGGCTCTATTGGTTGTTGCTCACGTTTTAACGTTACGTTGCTACAAAGTAAAAACCCATGGTAGAGCATCTGGGTTCTACGGCGAGGCAGCAATTCTGACGTTGGGCCCTAGCACAACAGCATTGATAGGCTCGATAAATCGACAAAATCGATAAGTACATATCGATTTTAAGAATGGATGTTCATTCATAAAATCTTCATTTAACGACTGTCAAATTATATCGATGTAGTTATGCTAAGTCCCGTTGTCTCTATATTGATGATAAAATTTACAATCTTAGCGTAACACATACCTCATCACATCTTTAGTTACATTAAGAGGTAATGAATGACATTTAAAGTTCTTTAGGGTACAGCATTCGTGTAATCGCGAACTCCGCGTTCTCCCATACAAAATTACCTTTCGCACTTTCAATAATACTTGATTACTGTTTGTCGCAGAATTAAAATAATATTTTTGTATTTCTTCCTGTGTTGGGTCATTAGTTTAATTTTTTTCTGATTTCTAAAAAAATATAAATAATGACCCAATTCAAAAAAAAAACTGTTGTGGGAAATTTGTCTTTTTTGTATTATTATAATACAAAAAAAAAATCCCACAGTGCCCACAACAAAGTTTTGTTTGGCGTACAATTACGAACATTGAAAAAATAATTGAACTTCGACCAACAGCCAAGTTGTAATATTGAAAGTACATATGGGTGTCAAGTCACTTGTTAAACATATATACGAATGCAGCCCTTACGATAAATTTATGTATCTAAATACTTACGTGGTAAAATAAAATAATAACATAAAATACATTTCAATGCGTCGAATTAAAAGAGTACTTTTGACTTCAAATACATAATATAATATCGAATTTTACATTTACATCAAAGCATATAATTCCATTATAATATTGTTTGTAATGTGAAGGCTGCATGTGCGGCGATGCCAAGCAGGTGGAATTACTACTATTAAAAAGCTCAAAGCGAGGAACCGAGGGGCGAGAAAGCAAAACGTACTAAACAACTGCTCTGCTAGTTCGTGTTCGTAGTCGGTGTCCGCAACACGTCCCGTGTATAAATACTTTTCTTTTAAAGCGCGCGTGTATTTTTGATTACCTTTTTATATTTGTTCCTAAACTCTTTAAATTTTATTTTAGTGAAGTTTTATGTGTAATAATAAATATTGATGCATTTTATAATTCTTCAGTAATAAGTAAAGGTAAGTTATTACTTGTGTACTAAAGTGTTTTTTATTGATGAGTACTAGATCTATAGGTGTTAGAGATTATCAAAAGGAATGTGAAGTGCTAAGGTCTATTTTTAGTACTAATAGGTTTAGTGTCGTCTGTAGATAAGTACCTACTAGAATCCGAACTCAGGCTGTAAGAATTATTTTACTTTAGTATAGCAATTTGTTAGGGATGTAGAGACTGAAATTATAAACCTACAGGTAATAATAATAATAAGTTTTTGTTAATAGTAATAATAACTTTAACGACTGTCCGAAGTACCCGTGCTATCAGTTAAAATTTAAATTGGTTATAATATTTGCGACTCTGTTGGTTAGTGTGAATAAACTTATTCAGATTCGTTAAAAAAACGAAATAGTAACTATAGAAAGATTCCACTATTCGAAATAGTTTAATTCTCCCTTAGAGGAAATGGGAAATTCTTATTGAGAATTTTCTAGGAGTCAGTTTCCAAGTTTTTATTCAGGGAAAATTACTTATGTGTAAAATTTTGTTTATTTTGGCCTTTGTTAGGCTTGTCACCCACATTTATAATTTGGAGTAGAAGTAACCCTTTATGACTACAAAGGTATTATATAGGTATTTATACGAATATTCAGGGTACCTATTGTACTAACGCTTTATCTAGCTATTGTGTTCGCATAATACATACTGACAACAGAGTAAACAAAATATAAACGTTTTTAATGTAGGTAATTATAAAACATATTTCTATTGTGGCTTATATACAAATCCGCGGCTGTGAGTCTTCCGCCTTCCGGCTCTTTCTTCGCGTTACAAAATAAAATTTGCCATTTTCTTCCTCACAGAACATTGTTGCGTCCCGGCAATGATTTGCTTGAATTGTATGGTCTGGGTGTTTATAAAATATAATATATATTCGATGTTTATATATATATATATATAGTTTGTGACCAGAGGCTCTACCATGGGTTTGCGCATTGTATTAACGTAACTTATTTGTATACATATACGTGAGCAACAACTAATAGGGTCGCTTTATTCAATCCGGTAACCAAAAATAAACCTATTGGTTGTTGCTCACGTATACAATTACATTACGTTAATAACACAATTTACACAAATTGCTTTGAGGCTCTACCATGGGTTTGCGCATTGTAGCAACGTAACGTATTTATTTACGTATACGTGAGCAACAACCAATAGGATAGCGCTATTTTTGGTAACAGGATTGCATAAAGCGATCCTATCAGGATTGAGGAGCCACAGTTTGATAATACGAATTTGCTAATAATTCTTACTAGCATAAGAGGATGATAGATGGTAAAAATCGAGCTTAATTTAGTAAAAAAAAACCTCAAGTTTGTAAAAGTTATAAATATATTGTTAATACTAAACAGATTACAGTGAGGTTTGCCTGGTTCGAGAGTATTTTTTTACAAACGACCTATTTTCTAAGCTTGTAACTAGTGTAGAGTTAAAGATATGGAAGTACACTTTAATAAAAAAGTCAGAACGAAGGGGTAGACTATAATCCCATGTTAACTTTTTTATTTCATCGGTGAGATGGGAATAAAAGCCTCGATTGGGAGCCAGAAGCCGTCTAGGGGGTTCACCTGCTATAGGCACCCAGAGTGCGGTATTTAATTGTCAGCAAGTAACCTATAGTTTTATCCTACGTTAGATTTGTTAGTATTTTCTGTGAACTTAAATTATTATTAAGACCGGAAATTCAAAAGAATTCAAATAATCCTTGTAGGAGTCATCTCAGGACACTATACAACTAACAAACACCTTAATACTATAGAAGTAAGAGATGATCCCACATGCAGATTCTGTGGTAAGGAGCTCGAATCCATGCCCGAATCCTACTGAGCGACTGTGACGCTAGGGTCACCCAAAGAATCAAATACCTAAGACAGGCTTATCCGGATCCAGAAAGCTACAGGCCAACCGACCTTAGTGATGTCCTTAAATACGTCAACAACATATTGGGGGACGGTACTGAGGTCTGTGGTCAATAGGAATGGGGAACACACAAAATATCCCAAAGGGTCGAGGTGTTTTTGACTGATGCCAATCCCAAAACCAATAAGATAAGAAGAAGACCGGAAACCAATATTTCTTGTAAAAAGATCTATAGAGTCAAAGTTGCACCCTTGAGTACGTACACTTAGCAAGCTCTGTAATAATAAATTTATACATTAACCATATTTATTTATTTTTTAGCCCTATTTGTCTGAACATTATTACAACTTTATTGAGGTAAAGATTTTAGGGCTTTGAGGTTACGGGCGTAGTAGGGGTATTATATTATGATAATATAATTTGTATATTATAAGAAAATATACGTGGTGGCCGAGTTGGTTAGACCTTTGATTTAAAAACACTTAGGTCCCTGGTGCGAATCCCGGTGTGTACCAATGAGTTTTTAATTTAAAAATATATGTGCATTTGTTTGACAACACCACTATAGTGCCTCGGAGAGCACGTTAAGCTGTCGGTTCCGGTTTCACTATACCAACTTGTGAAACTGTTTATAGATGGGTTATTGAGTCTATTCAAAACGTCGCGACGAGCTAGCCACTTGTTCGGTGTAGACTCATACCATCGGCTACGACGAAGTGGGATTAAAACCCCCCGCTGGGTACCCTGGGCCGTCTAGTAAGGCACCCGTGATGTATGTATGTTAAGTGCAATGTTCAAAAGTTTGCCGGGCATTGTATCTACTTTTAGAGTATACTTATAATTATTACCCATAGTACATGTACCTACTAAAGTTCAATTCAAGTTAACAATGGCCGACGTAGCCTTCTTTAGGCAAACTGTCGCACAATACCTACAATTTGTATTGTATCATTCCAATATAATACCTGTTATGCAGAAAGATACGTGAATTAAATTCAAGCGAAAGTTCATAAACTTTTTTATTTTTTCAGCCAGCCATAAACTTTTTTTTATCTATTATACTTAGATGTATTTTACGCTACATTGCGCTTTTCAATATACATTTCTTTATCAGTGTTCAGATTCCAAACTTATAATATAACCAAGAAAAAAAAACAGAATCGTGTTCATAACATTCGTAGTTGATTTTTATCTACTTATATATATATCTTCACGGGTGCCTTACGGCGCCCGAGACCGCCTAAACGGCCCCAGGGTACCCAGCGGAGGGGTTTTAATCCCACCTCGTCGTAGCCGATGGTATGAGTCTACACCGAACAAGTGGCTAGCTCGTCGCGATGTTTTGAATAGACTCAATAACCCATCTATAAACAGTTTCACAAGTTGGTATAGTGAAACCGGGACCGACAGCTTAACGTGCTCTCCGAGGCACTATAGTGGTGTTGTCAAACAAATGTACATAAATTTTTTAATTAAAAACTCATTGGTACACACCGGGATTCGAACCAGGGACCTAAGTGATTTTAAGTCCAAGGTCTAACCAACTCGGCCACCACGTATATTATATTTTATCTACTTACCTAGGTACTTTTACTTTTCGGTTGCATATCTTTTTGTATCCGACCTAAGCAGACTCAATTTACTATGTCCAGTCTATAGCTTAAAACCATGAGTTTCCTAGCGTCTACAGTTGGAACCCAGCAATAGCTTTAATTTTATAAAAGACGAAAGCTCTCCTTGGCGAATTGATAATACTAATAATAATAGATTTATTGACACACTAAAAAAAAACACATTCATGCTTTATTCATAAAACATCGAAGTCGAATTGAGATACTTATTTATGCCATGGTATGTTTAAAGAAGTCAGATTATAGGATGAGGAAAACACGCAAGAAGAAGTAGTGCAGTTGTATGAATTACCAAATATTTTATAGGGGATTGGTACATCAGCCACAGTAGGTAGATATGCGCATGCTTCTGCTACCATGATCTTTTATATCTTGGGTGCCTCTAAGCATCAGTGCATAAGACTTCTTACAAGATTATGATTTGATTTAGATAGTATTTTTTAATTGTCCAAGTAGGGCTTCCGTGGCGTCTCTCATTATTCGTTCCGCTAGTTATAATATGTTCTAAGATTACACAGTAATTATCAAAGGTTACTTAAAACAACTGAGAAACCATTAACGGACTCCGTGTACATCTAAATTGCATGTTATAGCATTACAACAAAACCTATTTACATTTTAAATCAAGTCTAGTAACAACACTTGTTTTTATTGCTTGTTTTTATTTTGCTTCGATTTCTAAATGGTTTTTTGTTGTAAAAGGGTTTGATGTATGTATACCGGGGAGAAATATATACATAAACAAGTATTATAATTGTAAGCCAATTTATATAACTAAAAAGAGTAGAAGTAGTATTTAATAATAATATATAATATGGGTAATATTATTATAAAGTTTTCACCTATATATCTTGCCTACGGTAACTAAGTGCATTCTGTGGCCGATCTACCAACCCGTACTAAAAGATATGATGATTCGTACATCTGTCACACTATTAAAATGTGGAATGCTCTGCCAGCTTGCGTGTTTCCTTCATCCTATAACCTTGAGTCCTTTAAACGAAGCGTGAATAGGCATCTTAAGCCGGCATAATGGATGAAACCAGCTCTTACAACACAGATCTAAGAGCTGGTTGTATTCATTCTTGGACCTCCATACTGCTTTCGATCAGGTAGATGTCGTCACATGCCGAGCTCCTATAAAAAACAAAAAAAAAGTAGTTACCATAATTTATAACCACATTTTTTTTTCTTAAAAATATCTTAAATCACGACCGAAGCCACAACTAGATGTAGGCCATCTTCGTCATACAACAAAGATAAAAAATATAGTATTATTTATATATCTACAGGTAGACTAAACTTTTGGAATAGTAACGTTCCAAAATTATACAGGGTGAATTGAAAGGTTTACTAATGTGAGACTATATCCATGTGTCGCAAATTAAAAAAAAATCATAGCTTTCCGATACAAACTGATCATTTTAATTACTAAGTAGTTTGTATGAAGGCAATTTATTTTTCATTTGTGACACGTACCAAGGGAAAAGTTTATCGATTTCATCAGTAGAACGTTATATTAGTCCAAAGTACAACCTCTCAAAGTTACTATGTATACTTGTTACGATTTTTATAAATATACAAATGTATTTTTTTTATTTTCACATATCAACAAATATATATATAAATAATTTATTTATTTTATTTATAAAGCACACAAAACAAATAACAATCAAATACTTAGGTACAGTTTGATTACTTACATAGTAAAAATAGCTTAGCCTAAATTGTCATCCAAAACATGTGTCCATAGCATGATCGACGTGTATACATCATTAATTATTTTAACAAATATTTCCCTAGCTTTTCTTTTTTTTTTTTCCTGTTTTTTCTTTTTTTTTTATTATCTTTACCAACACATAAAACACATTAGTACAGTGGACGATAAGGTCGAACTCTTCGTTCCTAAATTATTTATTTCCTTCTTCAAGAGATTTATCTGACTGAAATGACACAAGCAGTATATTTATACTAGTTAGATTTAATGAGACATTACTATAACCATATATTACTATGACAAATTTAACAAAAAGAATGCTAATTCTGTCAAAATATTGAAATAACAAATAACAAAATTGTCTTTCATACTTCATTATACATTTGAATACTTCGTGCACCATTACTATGACTTAACCGACGTTAACATAAACGTCTCTTGACCTAAACAAAGTGCTTATTGTTAGTTAAGAGTAAACCTAGTTTAACCTATTGTTTAGATGTTCAAAGCTGTGTTCATGCATCGCCGAAGTCATGCGTAAAAGTAATTTCGCAAACTTTGAACAATGCCGGGTTGAAGAAGAATCGTGACGTCTTGATGTTGAGATGATCTTGATGTATATGGTTGTCGATGTGAGTTTATTGGAGCTAATTAATAAATAAAAAGAAGCGAGGTTAACTTGTACTGACAATCAGTTTCGCACAGCTTTCCTCGTAAGTGGTATTGAAGCTATTGAGGGGATAGGAAATGTATGATATATCGCACACCTACTCTAAGTTAAAAAAACTTTGTATAATTTTCCTATCCATAAGCATATTATAGTATGTTGTCCTAAAAACACCTGATTCTTTGGTATTTTCTCAAATATCGGGAAGATTTTAATAGGGAAAACAGGCGACCCTGCGTCGTGCTAGAGCCTACTTTTTCCAACGCTGGAAATTGGCAATGCGGCTGCAGTTCTCGGCACCTGCGCGGCTCCAGAGGAACTCAATTATATTCATTAATTTAATTTATGTTTTTTATTATTATTTAGTTTTTATAGTACAAATTATTTAATATTTACCGTGGGACCAGAAGCATGTAAGTTGTTGAAAGAGATTTCTAAAAAATTGGTTGACGCCACAGGAGACCAGAGGGCTGGCACTTTCCTCTCACAAAGATTAAGTTTAATTAATTATACAGAGAGGAAATGTAGCCAGTGTGCTGGGTACAATGCCGCGCGTTCTCTGTGGTAATATTTTCGAGTAATTAGGTATTTTTTATTTATTTTAGCAAGTTAATTAATTTTAATTAGAAAAAACGCTTAGGTCCCTGGTTCGAATACCGGTGTGTACCAATGAGTTTTTAATTAAAAAAAATATGTACATTTGTTTGACAACACCACTATAGTGCCTCGGAGAGCACGTTAAGCTGTCAGTCCCGGTTTCACTATACCAACTTGTGAAACTGTTTATAGATGGGTTATTGAGTCTATTCAAAACATCGCGACGAGCTAGCCACTTGTTCGGTGTAGACTCATACCATCGGCTACGACGATGTTGGGGTTAAAACTCCGCTCCGCTGTACCTCCGCTGGGTACCCTGGGGCCGTCTAGGCGGGCTCGGGCGCCGTAAAGCACTCGTGATGAAATGTGTAATATGTACCTATGTATAATTTAAATTAGATGAAACCATTATTTAAATTTGTCCTAAATGTAATTTTAATTTTATATTAGAGCAAGGCCATCATATATGTAGCCATCTGGTGGAAATCATACCCATAAAATTAAGGTTTAACACAACAAAGTATTTTATCGACTCCAGGCGATTGGGATCGACGGCATTGATATGCGGTTAAATATAGCGTAATGCAAATACGTCTTTGTCGCTGTCCATGTCGTAACCGCATCAAAGTCGGAGCGACCGTTGCAGATAAACAACAAATTATTGAACTACCATAATTATTTGTTCATTGTAAAATCAGAGCCCCATTCGTAACCGCACCAAGAATGGAGCCTATAGCAGACCACATCGACAAGAAATCAGCGCAGCCTGAAAATCATCATAATCACTAGGTAGATGTGAGTTCACATGCCGAGCTCTCAAAAAAAACCCGCTTACAAAATCTACCTATACCTTGGGATTTTGAAAACGTAACGCCTTAAAACAAAAATTTACGCGTCGACTTCTATAATGTCCTCCTAAAGATGGTTTAAAACTGAAGTATAGAGTCTAGAACTCTAGATCCTTTAAAAAAAAGCTCTATCATTCATCACCGTGTTTTCTTTTGAGACCATAACAATTAATATTAACCACAGAATATTATTTGCTATTATAATACGTCTCTCTATCTCCCCTAAAAAGTTTTTAATCATAAAAAAAGCGTTTGCACGGGCTAAGATTATACGACCTCTTGTCGTATAAGACGAGCAGTGTTTGTTACTTTTTCACGCCTAAACCACTGAACCAATTGAGAAGAATTTTGGTATAGAGATAGCTATAGGGGGTGCAGAGAGCGGAGTCTTTTAGGAAAATAATATACACCAGAAAGAGAAAAGTGTTATATGAAGCAAAGTTGTATATATTAAAATGACATAAGCCTGATAAAGCCTTGACACAAGACCTTGGACTTAAAAATACTTAGGTCCCTGGTTCGAATCAATGAGTTTTTGATAAAAAAAAATACATTGTATCATGTTTTTTGGCTAATTAAATGATTTGGAAGGTGCTTACTAAATATACTAAAACTAAAATTACTTATGTACCTTTATTTTCAAACTTATTATTAACTAATGCGTGCGAAGCAGCGGGTAAAAGCTAGTTGTTCATAGTCCTCCATAATAGAAGCCGCAACGCAACCCTAGCCTAAAGTCAAGAGCATAGTACTTATGATCAGCGATGCCCGAGCGATGGTTCAGCGGTAATGGTGCAATATTATAGCCCAACCACAATGGTCCTTCGAGACGTTTTGTAACACGCACGTATCCACTCACCTGACTGCCCCGATTTCTTCATTAACATTTTTGTATTAGATTAGATTTGGTTCAAATGGTAATGAACCAATATTTTACTCACCCATACTTATTAAAGTGCAAAAGTGAAAAGTTTTTCCGGGATAAAATAACATCCAAATTATGTCGCACTGATTTCGATAAAATTCGGTGGATGGTTAATTTAATTCCAGTGCCAACATACTATTTACTAAGTAGTATTTACGTCAATGATTTTAAAGGACAAATCAACTAGAAAGTTTATTTGATTTAAAAATCTGTTAAAATATTGTCCGAAATCTGTGAATATTTTCTTGTCTATATTTTAAGAGAAGGGGATTTATAAAAAACATATGAAGTGTGTGATGTGTGTGTTTCTTATTAAATAAATTATATAAATTGAACCTATAAAATATTATTGTCAAATATATAAAACAAATTTCTTCCAAACAAAGGCGAAATATTTTGCAATCATATTTTATAGCTTCACCTTATATATTTTACCTAATAAAAAAACTATTCTAAATTTAAATGTTAAAGTTTTCCTCCAATAAACTGTTCCCTATACTTATGAACTAAATGAGATTCCCCTTCATTGAAGTGAGACACTCGATGCATAATGTTAATAAATGCAATTGTTTTAAATATTCAGCTTTCTCGATTATGTAAGATATAATGTTCACCAGACCAGTCGACATACTCGATGAATTTTAAGAACTTTTTTTATCTCCCTATCAGGAAATGTATTCAATTATGTGTTTAATAGACGTGAACGGTATGTATTATTTGGGTTGTTAAATGATTCAAAGATTTGAAAAAAAAAGAGTTATTTAGACCAAACAATTTAAAAAAAAAATTATAGTTGATTGAAGCCTATGCATGTTACTAGAAGATGGTAGTAGTAGCTCCTCCCTCGTATGCTCAAAGTAGTCTCGAGGCCGATGTTGATATAAACTGAAACTGCATCATTGGTCTGGCGCGAATAGCAAGTAGTAGATAAGGGTACTTTCTTATCCCGGAAAAAAATCCTTTATAATTACAGAGACTATAAAAATAATAAGTTTGTGTCTTATATTGTAAATTTATTTAACGTTTATCTTTACAGTATGATACGCGCTGCTTTTTAGGGCGCAGCTCCTAAAAATGTACAAAGTATTGAAAATACAAAAAAAAAGTAGTAAGTGAATATAAAATGTAATTATATAACCACAAACGCCCAGGAAAGTCCAGGAAACAACGCTAAGTCCAGAACATTATGATAGCGGTGTTTTTGCGACCTTCTTAGATCCGCAGATCCGCGGAGATGCAGTCAAGCAGTGCCATAACAGGATTGCGCAACACACGCGAAAGCAAGCATCCGACCGCGACAGAGATGAGTAGCTACTCTATAAATACTACGAGTAAATAATGTTAAGGCACTGATAGCTAATCATTTACAGTTCTCGGCGATAAGAAATCGGGCACACATCGGGCTTTGGAAAGAGAAGTATTAAGTGAGAGAGATGACGACGCTATATAAAGCAGAGACTAGCGTTTATCTCTTTTCAAAGCCCGAAACACGTGACAGAGCCAAAAACGTTCAATATACCTAGCATAGATATAAATATTTACGTCAATGATACCTAGTTATGTTTTAATTTTACTCTGTGGGTTCACTAGTTTTTAAGCCTAAAGCATCGATTCCTTGTCGAGGTTGTGATGTCCTTTTAGGTAACATGCTAAAATATTTTAGTTAAAAATATCGTACTATTTAAAATGGAAAGCTGCCTGCGATTTTCCTTCTTCCTACAATATGGTCAATGGAGGATTTTACATGCAATATAGACTAATTATTTTATTTCGACTGTTTCTTTTCTTATTTTCATTCGTGGACTTTACATACCGCTTACTACTAGCTTACTAGGGCTTGAGCACTGGAATTCCGGTTTTAAAAATTCCGGAATTCTGACATATTTCAGTATCGTTTGTAATACCGGAATTGGTGAATCAAAACCGGAATTTCAATATCGAAAAATAATATTTTTTTACCGGTTTGAAGCGTAGCGTCATTTCATAGCTTGAACGCATTGACTTTCTTGAAATTTCACTACTAACCAAATTCCTAGGACTTCGTAGACCAAGGGCCCTACCGGGAAGCCGATCGACACACCCATCGACGCGTCGATCGATAGAAATCGAAAATCAAATGTATGAATTTGATATTTCTTTTCGATCGAGTACTTATAAAAACATTTTCCTATACATTTTTATCAATCGAAGCGCCGATCGGTATGTCGATGTAGCTTCCCCTGTATAATAATCTTAAAGGAAGCCTTGAAACCGGAACTGCTTAATATCGAAACCCAATACCAAAATTGAAAAAATGGTCCGATATTCAAGCCCTACCGCTTACCTTCAGGTATTTATTTGTAAAGCTACATGCTAGAGCAAAAAACTAAAATTAAGAGGTACTCGAAACGTATAACAAACGTGTTGTTTATAATTTTATTTAAAAGTCTCTAATAGGTAAGAAATCTTAAATTAAATTGTGCATTAATTTTAGTTTTTTTATTTGTACCTACTTACTTAGCTAAGATTTTTTTTTACTTACGTTGATTATTACATATGTCATTCATTGCACGTTGACTATTTATATTATACACAAAACCAAATATTATATTAGTTTTAAAAACAACTTAGCTTGGTTAGTACTTAGGTACCTACTTAACATAAACATTAAAACTTATTTTCTTACTTGTCAGCCCCTTAAGTGTACTATCGAATTAATCACGCCTACTTACACGTAACAATGCAAGATAACAAACTCTACATTGTAATCGTTTGGAAGTAGAGACGGAATTACTTCCGAATTGTAATTGCTTGACGTTATTCCATGTGCCGTTAGCCTCACGAATTCACATTGTTGACCGATTCTTTAGTAAACAAGTAACTTTTTAATTAACAATGCATGTTAGTAATAATAACGTTGTTTATTAATTAACGAAATTTTACCTTTGTTATTTTTATGTAAGAGACACGACAGACACGGCATGTTATTCTTTAGCAGATCTACGAGTCCATGAATGAGGACAAGAAATATATTGAGGAAATAAGTACGAGTCGGATTATTTTCACAAGGAGAGTCACATGTCGAACAAGAAAAATTCAAAGCAAAGAATCACACATCTTTTATAACACAAAAAGTCGGCATGCAGTAAACATATTCTATTTCAAGTACCAGTAAAATCATTGGGGTTCTAAAAATACTTTTTGATAAATAAATAAAAATTCTATATAACTTGAATAAATTTAAATGTATCTTACTCGTAATTCACAAACATAACGGAGAGTCCTCATTATATGCTTCATGGTCTTAGAGACTATTATACTGTTTTAGTAAGTCATAAACCGAAAGAAATGTTACAACATATTTCACTATAAATAGCAGTTATAACTTCTTATGGGACAGTATTTTTTTAACTTTATATTCTAAAAAGTTATTTCAAACAGTCTTCTCTACTAAACGTGAAAGTCTTAATATATCTAAGGCCCGATTCAACCAAAAGTGGGTATAACTTATACCGAGATTAGTAATGTCAAATCATATACAATTAATTATTCTGAGTATTAATAATTTAATCTACAAATAAATATTTGTATGGAATTTGACATTACTATCCCCAGTATAAGTTATGCCCTCTTTTGGTTGAATCGGCCCTAAGTAAAATAAAGTTAGTTAATTTTACTCATGACATCGGGTTTACGGTGATTGGTTGGCTTAAAGAACTATACTTTAGTTATCATTTCCATGTGGTTAAAATCAATCCATCGTGTTTTTAATTTAAAGTTTTTTCGTGGTTGAAACAAAATTTTTAAAGAAGGAAAAAAAAAACGTAAAATACCCTCGACAGAGAAAGCTACATTATTAGGAGTAAGGTGCATGGGCTGTTTTTTATTTCTTTTAAATTTAACGACGAATGAAGCCACTGGGTACAGTAAGTATATACTATTTATGTTTTGTGGCCTTTTCAGCCTTAGTTCTAAGGCTATCTAGGATTTTTAAATGTTTTAAAATCTTTCTCTTTAAGAGCATCAGCAAAAAGAAATAAATATGTATAACTTACAAACTCGCAAGTAGGTACTTATATAGTTATTATTTCTGCACGCTTTGTGCCTATTACAATGCAAGATGCAAGTTCAGGCTGATTGCACTTCCCGGGTAAGTAGGCATTGTGTATAGTTTGTTCTTATTGCACTTCATTACTTACTTGTAGACCATTTCGTTTCGCCGTTCAATGCTCGTTCAGCCCGAAGCTTTCTTTGCCAACGCCCATACAATGCAATTCGTATTTATTATGTATTTACAACCATAGAAGTGAAGAAAGGAAATATTTCTTTTTATGCGTTAAATAAAATTCAATCTTTAAGTTGATTCCTATCGTGATGCAACATGTATTATATATATATCTACTCTAAATACAGACGTTTTACGATAGAGGCTTAGGCTTCTTCTTGTATTTAAAACTAAATAACAGGTATTAACAATTATATCTCATTTAGGTATTTAAAATTTAAATGATTATAGATTTTATTAAAATTAGGAATATTTATACTAAATCAATTAAATAACAAAAACAAAACATAGTTATATTAAATAAAATATTTCTTTTAATCCCTCCGAAGTGTAAGCAGCAGTAAATGTTCCTAGAACGCAGAACATTGCCTTTTTGAATTTCGATAGTTTTTTTTTAACAAAGTAGGCTCTGACGCGACGACCTCCAGACTTTTCAATTAATAATTTCTCTACATCGTAGGCGAATTTTCTAGAGTCGGGAGACCATGGGCCAAGAGTTTTTATGGCAAATGCCAAAAAATCATAATTTAGAAAACCGGATGAGTATTTAGTTTTTCTTAAATTTCAAATGATAGTTTAAATCCTCCCTTGCTGAGCCCGTAATAAAATATTCTCTAGCGATATTCATAGGAAGAAGTATAATCTTCTGGTCTCCAGAAGGTTTAAGGTACTATTATTTATAATTTATTTTGACCATCGTCACTTGGATCCTATAGCATCTTTTGTGCCATAAGTATTTCATTATTCTCTCATCATATCAACTGCTAGTGATTGCTTGGCATAGCTTTGTAGCTTAGCTATAGTTCTAGTTTTCAGGGTTCGAGTAAGCCTATCCTAGGTACCTATATAATTCTCTAGGTGGCCCTTGCACCTACTTGCGTCACAATCGCACAGTAGGTGCTGCATGAACTCGGGGTCATTACCACATTATGTAGTACCTACTGAGTAGCAACTCTTACAGCTATAGTATGGAGATGTTGGTTTTGTTATGTCCTGTGAAGTCCCATCAGTTTTATTTGCGTTTGTGGAATTCTCCAGACTTGACCAGGGGGCCTATTCTACTAAAAGAATTGAATATCAACTGCATGTCAAAGTTAAAATTTGATATATTTCCCATCTGAATGTCTCAAATCTTAACTTTTATACGACGTTGATTGATATACAATTGATTTAGTAGCCAGGCCTATTGCTTCGTACCTATCAATGTCTTGAGGCTTGATAAATTATCCACCATCTTGTGTGTTTGTCTTCTTCTTTCAAAACGAGTATTTCTAGAATGTGAAGAACCCAAATGCTATGCATATTTTAAACAAAAAAATAGCATTTCCATTCAACGTGGCAATGCTGCCAGCCATGAAGGTAAAAACCGTGCCCGTCCGCGTGCGCGGGGCGCGTTTTTTTAACTTCATGCCGGTATCGTACTATTATGAAACAATTTATGTATCATGCTTACTCCATTGGCGCGGGGCGCGTTTTTTTAGCTTCATGTGCCAGCGTATTAGGTACGCTACCAAGTGGCCCCTCTCAGTGATTTTTTCTCTTCAATTTAATTATAAATAATATATTAACATTTAGGTACCTTTTTAATTTTGTAAAATGATTCGTCGAATAAATTTATTATTATCTTTTTGTCTTCTTAAAATTCCTTTCCGCCAATATCTTAGCTTTTTCCTTCCCGATTAAAGTTACATCCCGCCTTAGCAAACCTAGCGCCTTGTATACCTAGAACCGTTCCTTTAACATAATCAAAGGCAATAAAAGAAGGTAGTTTAGGTGTATAAGGCATAATTCCAGGTTAGTGTAGTGGTAAACATCGGAAAGGCTACGAGGGGCTCGGGTACGCCGAGTGCCGAGTAACTGTATAAAGTCCTAGATCTAGCCCAGCCCATCGCAGAGCCGGTGCTAGGTCACTTACGTATTATTTTTCAATATAGTGGGTCTAAACGCGATTTACCTTGAAAACATTGAATTTTATACTCTTACAGCTATAGTATGGAGATGTTGGTTTTGTTATGTCCTGAGAAGACTCCCATCAGTCTCATTTGCGTTTGTGGAATTCTCTAGACCTTGTCCAGGTGGCCTATTCTACTAAATGAATTGAATATCAACTGCATGTCAAAGTTAAAATTTGATATATTTCCCATCTGAATGTCTCAAATTTAGAAAACATTGAATTTTATGACGTTTCGACTAATTAATTGTGGTCACGGGATGACTGGAACTGCAAGGTAAGCCTTCATTCATACAGCGAACAGCTACAAAACTATGGGGTATGTGGAAGTTTAAAACCATCTTTCAGATTGAAATTTTTGTTTTATTATTTTCTTAATGGCTTCACGCACCACATGGGTAATAGTAATAATTTATGTGTCATGGCCGACGCATTTTAACTTTAGGTCCGATTAAAAACTACCATAATTATTACATTTAGTAATTGAATACACTAAAGTAAAGGAATAATAATCTTAAGTAATGTCAAATAGTAACAGTTTCCTTAGGTTAGTAAGACAGTCTGTGACTTATACCTACTAGGTTTGTACTGTTATTTATTCTGTGCTTATTACGTTAGAATATAATAAAATTATTTAATTAATAAATATAAATTATTATGAATTTTTCTCTATAACTACGAGTAGATAAGCAATATTTATTCTTTGTTTAGGATAATTTAGGGTCTATTTTTCTCTATTTATAATCTCTTCTGAATTTTATTTAAATAATACCTAAGTTTGTCCTTATTTGGGATCATTGTTAAAAGTTTATTATTGAATATTGTCACAAATTATGCTCTTTAATTTTTATTTAAAATACTTTATTGCACAAAATTACAAAATAAAATTGTACATAGGCGAACTTAATGGCTTAGGCATTTTCTACCAGCTAACCTTTGAGAATGTCTGTGTGTTTTTTAATACTATTAAAAAACACCCAGACCATACACTTGATATTCCATAAGTGGGAGTTGAACTCACAATTTCAGGTGGTCAAAGTTAAATATTCTTTATTTTTGATATGATATTAATTTTTCATCTAAATATATTTTCTCATTTTCCACGAGACTAAAAATTCTACTTTAAAAGCCTAGTACCAGCACTGAATTAGTTTACGGCTACGTACTAGTATACCGTGGTGTACCTATGTAAGCATTTGTATTTGATACCACGATCCAAGTAACAAGGAAACCATTAAATTGTACCATTTAACTTAGAGACAGTTTTATGTGGAACCATTGACTACCGCAAGATTAAACCTGCTATTATGTTGTATGGGAAACCTGGTGCTATGTGTAAACTACCTGCTATAATCATGCATGTTTACCTACTCTTTGTTTTGTTACTTGCGTTTCAGGAGACAGAAGCTCATTCAATAGGTAACATTTTTTACTAAGGCCCGGTTTCTTGATGGATAGTTTACGTTACTATAGTTAAAAATGGCGGGTGTTCTATGAGATTTTTGTCAAAACATATATCAAATTCATATAAAAGATGCCATTACTGTCATTATTTAACAATTAGTCGAGATGACTATCCATCAAGAAACCGGGCCTAAGACATCTACCACAAATTTTTGCAAACAATTTTTACTATAGTCGCTAGTAACTATAGATAGGAATCAACCAATAAGAGAGGTTTATTAGAAAAATAAAGCGATCCTATTGGTTGATCTCTATCTATAGTTACTAGCGACTGTAGTAGAAACTGTTTGCAACAAATACTTGTCGTGGAGTTACAGTATCTCAGAGGTCAAAAAGTCACTAACATTATTTTTAGGTGAGAGTCTATATAACTTCGATAAGCTTCGTTGCTACCGCACAACAGTAGGTACTAGACTTTACTAGAGTTTACAGTCTACAGGCATAGAGTACTAGTACTATACGACGAAAACCGTCAAGTGACCTAGTCATATTTCAGTTGGGTTTACTAGTTTTAGGAAGCGACTTTATTTAATTGATTGATTTCTCGTCGATGGAGTCTTCGTCTCATTTTGAGGTTTACGAAACAGGCAGTTGATTTTACGATGAATAAATAAGGTAGTTCAAGAAATTGATGTTTAAAACAGCATTCATTAATGATATACGACAAAGACGAATTTGCATCATGAGTCTACTTTTTTTTTATCGGAGCACGGCATGTGACTTTCTATCTACCTGATAATAAGCAGACGATTAATACATTGTTGCTTAACAATATTGATCGCTCCAACTATGGTGGCTAAATGATGCGGTTGCAAAAAGGGCGGCCTCCGTACCTAGTCATTGCGCCGCCGCCTGTTTCGTTATCCGGAGATCGTGGGTTCGATTCACAGTCATAGAAAATTAAATTTAGTACGTTTTTCTGTAGAGTTTGCCATGGTCTGAGTGTTTATAAAATATATTATTTATAAGTATCGTTGTCTCTGGTACACATAGTACAAGCGTAGAGCATATATTTTGTGACCAGAGCATATATTGAGCATATATTGTATGAAATGTCCTAAATTTACTTTGATATTAGACTTGGTACTCGTATCTACTAAATAGTGAATAAACCTATTATTTACTATTAAGTAGATACGAGTACCAAGTCTCATGCAGTGCAATAAAAAAAATATAAATTAATATACTATTAAATTGGCTTAGAATAATACATTTGACGTTTATAAAGTTTATCCGACTTTCGATGAGATGCACCTGAGTGTACCTAATAATAAAAATAAATTTTGGGCGAAAACGAAAAAAAATTTGTTTGCAGGTGAAAAAGGAATTGACGATAGGTATTATACGTTCGCCCGGGCGAAAACAGAATAACATTTATTATACTAGCTACGTTTAAATAAACCAAAACAATCTATCCCCTCAGGCAGCCTCTGGAATGTAGAGTTTGCTTAGGCCATAACTTTACCCAAGACTCGCGGTCAACTAACGGGCTGGCCTAGTTTAGGGCCAACTCCTCCGTTATCCAGCTCCTCTGTTACGTCACATGTGACTGACAACGACCACAACATAACCAACTGACGGTCATCGACGGTCATGGTCGTCTAACGGTTGCATTGCCCTACAAAAAGAAGAGACTAGAAATACTCGTAGTTATGGTTTTATTTTAGTTTCGATGTGATTCGTGTTGGACTTTTTGGGTTTCGGTTCATTAGAGGTTTGTTGAACTTTAGACTTTTTATTCTTGTTTTTAACTATGTTTTAGTCGGGTATGCACCAATGGGTTTTTAATTTTAAAAATTATTTGTTCGACAACACCACTATTTAATTGTGACTCGGAGAGCACCAACTTGTAAAATTGAGCCTTTTTAAACACCGCGACGAGCTTAGCCATCTGTTTAGTATAGACTCAGAATACCATCGGCTACGACGAGGTAGGATTTAAATTCCGTCGCTGTTACCCTGAGGAAGTTTAAACGGTCTCGGGCGCCGTAACTCCGTAAGGCACTGATGATGTACTTTTTTCTAGACGGATACTCATACTTAAATTATTTTAAAGCTATGTATATATCAATTAATTTAATCCAGTGGAAAAAAGCATATCGTATTCAAAAAATCTTTAAAATAAACATATGTAGAGATATAATTTCTAAAATAGCTAAATCCAAAATAATTGTTCTGCTAAAATTGCCCAAGAACAGTTAGTAGTTTTAACACAATGTATCTAGGCAACAACCGAAAAATACAATCAGATTCTTGTAATCTGACACTTGTATCGGCATTCGGCATCAATCACCGGACATCCTCAATAACCTTATCAGGTCCATCATCAAGTGAGCCTCATTCGGGGCACCAAACAAAGAAACCCATAGTCTTGGGTTAGGTCAGACGCCTACTTCATACAAATCGATCAAATATGTCACGATGTATCTTTGTGCCTTCGTGACTTTGATACGTGAGGAAATTTTAGAAACTTTATCGTTGTAAGGTTTGAAAATAGGGAATCGAAAGTTGGACAATGGTCTAATGATAGAGAATTGCATGTGATTAAACAAGAAATTATAGATACAAATACCTTCGTATCTACATTAACGCTATGGAATACTTTGTGCAACGTAAAAAAATGTACTAGACAAGCTCAAAATTAGATTTTTTCTGAACATTTCATTATTTTAAGTTTCCTTTTTTAATTCCGATTTATTCTAATATAAAGTCAAGCAAATGCCTCATATTCTAACTGTTTGGGTTTGCTTCCCCTAAAATTAAACTCAAACACTTTTCGAATTATATTTATTTTAGGAACAGTTTTGGTTTAGATTGCATTTTGTTTATATTTGACTCTAGATTAACAGTATAAATATAGTTTTACGCAACGTATATTCTTTTTATTATATATTATATATGATGTAAGCCATCCTGAACACAAATCGTTGTTTTTATTCTAGTGTCGTAACTACGTGTACATAATATATATTCAAATCTTAGTTTGATTATAGTTTTATTCTAGTTAATATTAATATAGAGTTTCCGCGAGCAGTCTTATTAAATATTTGTTTGACTCTAGTTTATTTAAAGCGAAACTGTCTCAGTAGTTAAAATCTTTATTTTATAATTCTAGCTTTGTTTTAGTTAAATTAAAGTTCCCTTAACTATCTCATACCTATTTAAATATCTGTTCAACTTTAGTAAATTTTAATATAGAGTTCCCGCAACTGTATCATATTTAAAACATTAATTCTATGTAGTAACAGTGTTTTTATAAAAGACAATTCGTTACGTCGTAGACCAATTCAACGAATTAACTTAAGTAACTTCTTTAACATACACATTATGACGGAACAAATCTAATTTGTAGCGTAACGAGCAAAAACTAGATCCATTAAGCGACCTTGCCGCGTAGGCTTGGATGTATGCGAGTTCATTTGGTCTCAGATTGACGTAACATCCATGCTTACCCATGACATATCACAAGAGTGAGTGCTCGCTTTCACCTCTCATGATCATTATCTAACTGTAGGCGAAGAGACTCGTGTATGGTTGATACGAACAACGGTAGAGACTCGTGTATGGTTGATACGAACAACGGTTAACTAATACCGGTGCTGGTAAGTGGTGACAGCAACTATACAAGTTATAAACAGAGCGCAACTCTTTGATGTAGGTTTGATTGGTTACCGGCTGAAGAATGTCAAAGCCGTTGCTCATCACACGATACAAACATTTAGGTTAGTAGTTTAGACAAAGGCATTCGTGTCGGCTAATCGCCAATACCTATAATCATTGGTAACGGTTCGTTATTCCTATACAGAAATGTTAACGTTCATAGGTATCTATTTATATCTGTAATTTTTATATGGGAATGATCAGTTAACCTTACCTAAAATAATGGAAATTGGCCTAATCATTTTTTTTTTACCAGATGTTAAGTAGTATGCTATGTCCAGAAATGATAGCAACAGTGGGTTCACCAACCGTTTGCTGCTAGCAATTATTATGCATATTCAAGCATTTAAAGTACTCAATGCTATAGGATGAAGAAATACGCAATCTGGTAAAAAATCTATATTCTGAAGTAAGACAGATAAATTAATTACCAAAACCTACATCCCGAGCATCAGAAATAAAACCGTTTCTTTTCATATCCATTATATATAGTATTTGGTTGGGTAGAGAGGGTAGTGAACACAATGAAGAGGAGACTTGAGTTTGGAAAAAATGGCAGGTTACAACCTCGTAGTCGAGTCATTACTCGACTATACCAACCAATCGCAGTTTACAACTGAGCATATAAGGCTCTCTTTTCATTATTTTAGTTTTCAGTTTTTACGTTAAAAATCATTTTGGAAAATGCAATTCCATTGCACCTTCAGACTATAAAATTCACCAGCAAATTAAAAACCTAACAATTAGTCTCAATGGTCAGATGGATTTATTGGTCACAATTTGTCAGATGGATTATTTTCAAAACGCTGGTCAAAGCGGATTTACCGGAAATTGTAATAAAAATATTCAATCAATCAATTTGACTTTAATGATTAAGTACAGTCATTGAGGTCTACAACGGTTTTACCTGTTTATCTATTAGGTTCAATATTGTTAAATGTCGTATATTCGTGTTCGGTTTGTAGATTGAAAGGTTTGGATCGGAATTTCATTAATTTTAAAGTTATCTTGTAACGGTTAACAGATTTTGAAACTTAGTTAACTAATATTAAATGTGTGTTTTATTTCAATTTGGTCATAGCACGTGTTATATAATGATGGTTCTACACCATCTATGAGAAGTCTGGATTTCTAATAGCCATTATAATCTGGTTCGTTATTCTTTCTACGTTCTTATGCTCAAATAAATATAAATCACTAAACCACTATAATCTATGGCAAAAAAATTATCTGATAAACCCAAAGCCTTTCCTTGTTATGCTTTCTTTCAGTGCTACTGATCCACACATTACGTCACATATTTATATGAGTACCTCTTAATTATGTTAAGTAGCCATCCAATTAAGTCCAGGCAAGAACGCCAGGTGTTAAGTGTTCACAAGAAGTGCATCGCCGACATGGCTCACATTTCAGCCGCATTCCCACAGGCACAACTGTTGCGCTACTTACCTTCTATGTAACGGACCCTGCTACAGTTACTCTACTTTACTTCCTGGTACAATGAGATTAATATAGAGAAGTTCTTTGAAATTTCTCCGTAACCACTATAAAGGAGTTTACATTCAAATTAAATATATATATTTTCATGTAAATCTTTACAGATGTATCAGATTACTTAATAAATGTTTCATAAACGCCTTAATTTTTGTAACGGTAGCCTTTACGGGTTTTTATTAATTGGATTTTTTATATAATTATTAAATCCCGGTGTCCAATGAGTTATTAATGTAAAATATTATGTACATTTGTTTGACAACACAGTAGTGCCTCGGGGGACACGTTGAGCTGTCGGACCCAGTAGCAGTAAACCAACTTTTGAAATTGTTTATAGATCATGAAAGTATGTATATTATATGGCATAGCACCGTTAGAATAAATATTTTAAGGTTGGTAATCTGGCAAACAGTTGTGTTAAGAAATGAGGACTTATATATATTCTTTGTACTGATCAAACTCTATCAAATAAAAAACTGTATCTATGATTTATATAAAATAATCAATATTTATATCCCACAAATAATAAAATTCATTTTTGTACTTATACTCGTACGTCCCCGGTTGGATTATAAGAATATGCTCTATACAGAATAATACAGATACTAGTAGTATATAAGATAGTAGGAGGTACTAGGCTTATTTTTTATATTTTTAGTTGGAGTACACATATTATAGTCACAGACTAGGCTCTAGGCTTGTAATATGTGTACCAGAAACTACGATACGAATACATATTATGTTTTTTATACAGAGGCTCTACCATGGGCTTTATAACGTTTAAACACGAGTTACAACCAATAGGGTCGCTTTATTTTTGGTAACAGGATTAAATAAAGCGATCCTATTGGTTGTTACTAACGTTTTAACGATATAAAGCCCATGGTAGAGCCTCTGTTTATAATACATAATATGTATTCGTATCGTGGTTTCTGGTACACATATTATAAACCTAGTCTGTGACTATAATATGTGTACTACAACTAAATAAAAATATGAGCCTAGTACCTACTACTATCTTATATACTACTAGTATCTGTATTATTCTGTATAGAACGGGGGGTTGGATTATAAGATACTAGTAGTATATAAGATAGTAGTAGGTACTAGACGTACTGGTATAAGTAAAATGTATTTTATTATTAGTGGGATATAAATATAAGCTTTTAAAAGCCCACGGTAAAGCCTCAGACCGCATGGCAATCTGTACAGAAAAATGTATCTACTAATATTTTTTGCCATTGGTGGGAGTTGAACCCACGACCTTCGGATACTACCAAAAGCGCAACCACTTGTCTACGGAGACGGTAAATTGTATTTACTGAGTAATTGCCTCTTAAACTTTTATAGTCAAAGCCTCTTTCACACATAAATATGAAACTTATCAATGCAGAAGAAAATTGTCTTTGACAATGGCTGTGTGAAAATTATCTCTTTAGTTAGAGGTAGGCATGTCTGTTTATTAATTTTCTTTTAGTCACATAACATGAAGTATAGCAATAGGTATGTACTAACTATAAGCAATTGCTTATAATAACAAAATTATGACCTACCTTATAAAACTGTTAAACGCTATTTATAGGAAAAGGTAAGTTAAACAAAAATGATAAACCCAAATGATAAAGATCTAAGTAATTGTAGGTTTACCCGAATATGGAAAGAAGAATACCGATATGTTTTTATTATTGGAGCACGGCATGTGACTTTGTATCTACCTAATGGTAAGCAGATCTTCAAAGTCCATGAATGGGGTCGATCGATGTTGTGTGAAAATATGGATCGCTCTCACTATGCCGGTTAAATAATGCGGATTATGTTCATGTATCTTCACGGGTGCCATACAGCGCCCGAGACCGCCTAGACGGCCCCAGGGTACCCAGCGGAGGGGTTTTAATCCTACCTCGTCGTAGCCGATGGTATGAGTCTACACCGAACAAGTGGCTAGCTCGTTGCGATATTTTGAATAGACTCAATAACGCACCCCTTTCAGTGTTAAATTATTAAGTTAATAATAAAAAATATATAATAAAAATATGGCTTTATGTTGTATAATGCGGATTACAGTGAGTTTAAAAGTTTTCAGAAAAAAAAATCAACATCAGGTTGTTTTGTATTTATTGGATTTTGTTTATATTCATGAAGTACCTGACATTCTCTTGATAGGTATCTATTGTTTGTTCTAACGTCCTAAAGACCAAACAAACAAATATAAAGAGAGTGCCATTATTCAGACTAGTCTTCTTAAGAAAAAAATATAATATAATAAAAATAATAATATAAAATTTCACACATATTCCCCTGATCATAAACCATATTAAGCTTGTACTATATACATAGTACTTGAAATAACGATATACATAGGTACCTATTATATTTTATAAACTTTGCAAGCTGTACAGAAAAATATAGTACTAATATTATTTGCATGATGTCAATCGAACCCACGTCCTCGGGATACAATGTCGGCGGCGCAAGATTGCAAAGACGGTCAAATCTAAATAAAAATGTTAAAACCCTAGTTTTTTCTAATTCTATTAGATATACCTACCTACTTCAGGAATGCTCTGAGAACCAGAACTTGTTGTGTCCTCAAAACCGGTTCTGACGAATGGTTTCCCACTAGAGGCAGGTACTATTTACCGGGAGAGCGCATCGACTGTGACCGGAGACCTCCTCCATTCAATCGGAACAATTCTTATAGGAAAGAGTTCAGTTGCCTTTCAATCTGTTTATTTCCTTCTTTATATACCTAGTTATGTATTTATAAGCAATAAGGTTTTTTATCTCACACTTTATACAACATAGTTTTTTTCTTGATGGATTTGGACTTTATTTATTTAATTAAACAAGAAAATTCACAGCATTTGATGCATAAACCAACGCGGCCACTGTAGCTTAGAGGATTTAATGCATCATTTTACAAAATAATTACAAAAATTTTCAAAACCTAAAGCGATGTAGAATTTTTATTATATATTTTTTATTATTAACTTAATAATAATTTAACACTGAAAGGGGTGCGTAGTAATGTATGCGTGCGTTTTAGTGTGTGTATGTATGTATGTGTGTTTGTTGTGGTTTAAAACAAATGATCGACGTGTTTAGTAATTAGCTGAATATTTTTAAAACTTAGATAGGGAGAGCATCTACAGTTGTCAGGTACTTCATGGACAAAATCCGATAAATAAAAATCTGATGTTGTATTATTTTTTCTGAAAGCTTTTAAACTTTCGGTAATACACGTTATTTGGCCGGCATAGTGAGAGCCATCCATAGTCACATGACAAAGTCACATGCCGTGCTCCAATAATGAAAAAAATCGGAATTCATCTTTCCTTATTTGGGTAAACCTATAATTACTTAAATTCTTTTTCATTTGGGTTTATTATTTTTGTTTAGATCATTCCCTGATAAATGCCTAGCGAATAAATGACTTTTATTTATCATTTTTTCGCTAGGCATTTATTAGGGAATGAGCTAAACAAAAATGATCGAAGCATAGATGGCAGAAGGAACATGCAAGAAAGATTAATGTAGTTGAAATGAGATCTCAGAGACCGGATTAGATATTGTGTGCTGAGAAGTGGAACAGATGATGATGTTGTATCGAAGATTGAATCGGCCACTTTGAGTGTTGGATGATGAACGGAATACGAAACAAATATACAGGTTGAATTTAAAAGGTTGTACTTTGGGCCAATATGAGGCTCTACTGATCCAATTGAACCACTTTTGGAACAATGTTTCGCAAATGAAGTAGAACCTCATTTTAGCCCAAAGTACAAACTTTCAAAGTCACCATGTATAAATTAATAAATACAGAATGCTAATGGATTACGTGACCGACCAAGTGAAGTCTCTACAGATTAAATTCCAGATGTCCTTAAAAAAGACAAACACTAGGTAAGTCTAAATAGCAGACGCACCTGTATGAATCGATGCATTGATGTGGAGGAAGCGAGGGATTACTAGGGAAGTATGTAGAGTTCAGGCGAAGTTGTGTAGATTCCTCTCTGATACAGGCAGGAGTGATGGTGTATATTAATGCATGAGTAGAATCTTACGCTAAATTAAAAATTAGAAAATACAACCATTTTTCGAATTCGTTCATTTTCATCCCATTTATCGTTGAAACTTCGGGTCCTTGGTCCAAGGCAGCTAGAAATATTCACAGGAGACATAAGTACAGTTTCCTCTTGGGGAAAAGGTTTCCGTGGCTATTTAACGTGGTAACGTTGCAAGCGTTATGGGTACCTTTTGTTCCTAAATTATAGATTTATTAGATACAATAATTTATTAAGATAATATTTACATAAAATAATAAGAAATACAAATTTAGAAAATCGTCCAAATCACTGTCCATTGATGGCATGGTACCCAATACGCTGGCAGCATTTCCTCTCTGTATTATATTAATACAATTTATTATATATTATATTAATACTTTTTCGCTCAATTTTTGAGCGAAAAAGCTGCCAGCTCTATTGTCCCCAGAGATGTCGATGAGCTTTGGTGCTATTTCATTGTATAAGGATTTTGCTTCTGATCCCCACGGCCCATCGTTTTCACAGCAAACACCGAAAATATGTGATCATTAGAAATGGTTACATACTTTCGGCGCTTGTTTAGTTGTGCTTGTTCCGCCGCAGCGCCCGCTCTAACAGAAGTAGATTTATTTGTATTAATATTTTGTTTATATAATATTTTACTAATTAATGATTGTTTAATTTCTTATTAGTAAGTAATTTATAAAAAATATAAAAACAAAAAGGTCTAATTAGGAAAGACGGAAAACGTCCAGATGGTATAACGTTAATACCTTGGTATAATGGCATGCCATTGGTCTGGGATGCGACTTGTGACGATACTTTAACTGCAACACATATTGACTCTACAAGTATTTGCCCAGGCTCTACCTAAACATCATAAATATTCAAGTCCAACAAATCATTATATATTCATTCCTTTCGCAATACAAACATTAGGTCCTTGATGTTTAGAATCAAAACTTTTCATTGAGAAACTAGGAAAAACATTTATAGAGTTTTCTGGAGATAGTCGGGCTAAAAAATATTTAAAACAAAAAAAAAACTATAGCAGTGCAACGTGGAAAATGCAGCCAGTGTTGTCGGTACTATTAATCAAGAAAATTTCGGTGGCAGATTTTTTTTTTATCTCTTATAATAATTTTGTATATATTTAGAATAATAAGTAATTACATATATACAAGAAACACAAATAGATTGAAAAAATAAAAATAAATTGTTATAAACGAGTTACACTGTTGGAGATTCCTCATTGTATACTTACTTAATCTAATATTAAGTAAATAAGTAGTCTCGGAGTAATTTGGCGGTGTACCAGACCGAAGCCATTATCTTTATTATTAAAACTGTTAAATAAACGTTCACAATATTAACGGGTAGATAGATATGATACGCTGCTTTCAAGAAACGGTAAATGTACTATAATTACTTAAATTTAGCCTAAATTTCACCAAGTTGTTGTTGTATTTTGATATTTAATGAGATACCTTACGATATAAGGCAACTACTGGGTAGTTCCTTTGAAATAGGAATATCCAAATGGCTCTCGAAACATAGTTTTTATAGTGTTAATGAATTCATGGAATTAAAGAAATAATCCTATTCGTTACTTAGTGCATTTAAATTGTAACGTTAGTGTTTGTTTGTTTGTTGTTTAAACTCTTTTTTGCACTAGGATTGTACATGGCCTAGCTTATTGCATAATAAATTAATGTCATAATATAATTATATTTTAAATTGTGTATTATAATAATAATTGAATAATAATTTAATAAACTGATAAAGGATAATGTGTTATAACTAATGATTAACATTTTAATTAATATTTGCACGCCTGACAAGGCTGAATACAAAACTATATATATTTTTCTATAACATCTTGTAATTGTGGGTATTCTAGCAAATAAATTATTTCATTTCATTTCATTTCGTTACCAAAATATTTGCCATCATTTTTTTTTGCTATGTAACATTAGTTTGAAAGACAACAGGTCTAATATATGATAGCTAATAATAACGGGTATCTATAATACGATTTATCTTTTATTGATCAATAGTAACCATGGGTGTATCTAGGACTATTTTCCAGGGGGGGCCTGAACCCCCCCGAAATGAGCATCAATTATTTGTCCTACGTATAATTTAGAATCGGTTACCCAACATCCTGGGGTGGGCACCAGATCATTCTGGGGTGGACCCGGCCCACCCGGCTCCCCCCTATACGCCCATGATAGTAACCATGCTGGCGTTACAGAGGTCATGGGTCCGATTTCCACTAATGGTACAACACTTAAACTTTAGTAAAAACGTACTTATTCAAAAAAAAAGACTATTCCACAAATAACTCTAGAGACCCGTTTATCCGTACATAGTTATTTTTACTGCAATAATGCCACTTTAATGTAAATAGTAGTAACTAACAGTAATACCTAGATAGTAGTAAGTAAGAGTAGTAGGTAACAGTAGATTTCAAATATTGCTACTTACTACTAAGTATATTTATTATTATGATATGATTCTTCACAGTTATTTTGAGATTAGGTAGTTATTACAAAAACATCTACCGTTGTTATACGAAAACAACAAAGGTTCCCAGGGCATATAATTATGTAGATTCTTGTGTATAAACTAGAAGAAATTATGTGCGTAAGTCGTAATAACTGTTGAATAATAATTAAAAAAAGTAACTGTATAGGTAGGTAGGTACTTATTAATATTTTTCAGGGTTCCACAATTTTTTTAAAATATTTTTTATGTTCCAGGCTGATTTTTCGAAAACCGGTTGAGGTCGAAAGTTAAAATTTGGATTTAATAAAATAGATTTAAAAAATAAAATAATTTATTGCACATTTTTTAGTAGATATTATTTATTATTTAAGTATTCTAATAATATAACATAATACATATAATAAAATTATAAATAAAATATTTGCCCTAAATCGCTGCCGGTGGGAAGCGTGCCCAGAATGCTGGCGGCATTACCACGTTGAATGGCAATGCTTAGCCTCTGGCCGAAATACAAGCCAGCCTTCTGGTCACGTGATGCCTCATTAAGTCTCCTTGATATTTGTCCGAAGACTCTGTGGGCACTCGGGCCCCACGGCCCCAACGTCTCGACTGCAAACGGTTCAAAAATGTAACCGTTACTGACAGTTTCATATTTTCGCCGTTTGAAATCTTCTGCTCCTGTAGCAGCTGCGCCAGCTCTGACCGATGTCGTTGGAAGATGAGACGGCGCAAGGGTGTCGACGCATGTTGCATCCCACACTAATGGCCGTCCCACCCGCCAAGGCACAAGAGTCATGCCATCTGGTCTTTTTCCATCAACACGAGCCAATCCAGCAGGCTCCAACACAGCCGGTACACCTGCTGAAACGAGAGCGCGCCGGATTAAATCATTTAGGCTGGCGTGTCGCGGTATCCTACCAGCACTTCTGCTACAGGAGAGGCCGTGATGACCGAGACCCCCGACGGCGTCTCCGCATCGGCAGCGATGTGGGACATTGCAGGGCACTCCTAAGCGGATGGATAGAGCCAAACGAAAAGTGGTACGGTCCAGCATTGTACCTATAGTTGAAGATGGCAAAGCTCGTAACCAAAGACCTGACTCCCACTGAGAGACTGCCAGGAGACGAGCACGATCCACAGAATCAAGAGATGTGTTAATGAGGTTATTTAACTCTAATCTGCAAATCGGCTCGTCCCACTGCCATTGAGAAAATGGTATGGTTGGCAAATCTGTGTTCGGACAAGTCAGCATCCATGCGTTCCTGGCCTCGGTCGACAATGAAATTTCGAAGTCGGTGTTAGACGGAGCAATGATTTTCTTTACGAGTAGGTTTGTACTGTGGACCGAGGACAAGAAGGCCGGGAGTGAAACATCACTAATTTTTCGGATTCCTAATCCTCCGTGCCGGATTGGTAGTGAGGCCTGCGTCCACATATGGTCGTCGAAATCCATATTAAAAATGGTTGTAATGGTGTTTTTAATGGCATTATCTATTATGTTAAGTAGGTTTGGATATTGCCAGAGATTGCAGCAGCGCAGAACGTATACGAATTTAGGTAAAATTTATTATATGTATTATGTTATATTATTAGAATACTTAAATAATAAATAATATCTACTAAAAAATATACAATATTTAACACTATAAACAGGTAATATAAAACATAATTTATTGCACTAAACTAATTTATTCATTTTTTTCCCGTATTAGAATCTTTTCTTACCAGGATTATCTGTAAGGTTAAATATGCTAAACGCGAAATTAAAAATAATACAACTTCCTCAAAAAGCGAAATTATCTACTAATTTTTGCATAAACTTCAAAATACCTAAGCTTTTCTAAGTCTTCTCTGGCGATCTCACGAATGGTCTGTGTTTTTAAATAAAAATCCGAAAGGAAAAAAAAAATCAGAAATTATTATCTCAAGAAATAAAAAGTTGAAATGTACATGGGCATATGTACATTTCAACTTTTTATTTCTTGAGATAATAATTTCTGATTTTTTTTTCCTAACTAACATTATAAATGTGAAAGTTTAGATGAAGACGGCTGATCCGATTTGTATGAAATTTAGCTCACGTCCGATGCGACATAAAGGTAGCTTTTTATTCCGATAAAAAATCCCCTGAATAATTACAAGGAATGTTGATAACCTCAGTTTAAAGACTCCCTAAAAATCATTTGAGAGTGAATTCAATTTATTTTAGTAAATAAAATATATGTAACTAAGCACATTATTTACTCTTAATTTTATTAGATCCACTTTTTGACGCGGGAATTCTTTCGTAAAACCGATATATTCAGTTTACGCACGGGCGAACTTTTAAACCCCTCAACCTTTTTCGACTGCAATTATTTTTTTAATTTCGCCTAAACTTTATTCTTATCATTAGGTACAGTCAGGTTCAATTCATCGAAAACGAAACTCGCATAAACTTTATAAACATCAAATATTATAAAGCCAATTCAATAGGACTATACTTGGATCACCATTTTTTTTTGGAACTACAGTTAAATGAGTTACCTAGGTGTTGTCGTAAGTCTTTATTTACTTTTGTCCTTCTTTCAACATTCTAGAAGAATATATATTTGTCTAGGTTTCAAAAAGACAAGAGGTTCTCAAGATATTTATTGCGGACAGCCACACCTTATAGTCTCACCACAGAGGTTCCTTTTTGGATAATGAATTTTCCGAACCCTAAAAGTTATGTCACCAAAATTACTTAGTAACAATCATGTTAAAATTATATAAGTATATATAAGTGACACTTAGGTTGGGTTACACCAAAATAACACGAACATATACACATATCATCACGGGTGCCTTACGGCGCCCGAGACCGCCTAGACGGCCCCAGGGTACCCAGCGGAGGGGTTTTAATCCCACCTCGTCGTAGCCGATGGTATGAGTCTACACCGAACAAGTGGCTAGCTCGTCGCGATGTTTTTGAATAGACTCAATAACCCATCTACAAACAGTTTCACAAGTTGGTATAGCGAAACCGGGACCGACAGTTTAACGTGCTCTCCGAGGCACTATATTGGTGTTGTCAAACAAATGTACATATTTTTTTATTAATTAAAAACTCATTGGTACACACCGGGATTCGAACCAGGGACCTAAGTGTTTTTAAGTCCAAGGTCTAACCAACTCGGCCACCACGTATATACACCAAAATAAATTCTCCGTAAATGTAAAAATGGCGTCGAATGTACCAGTTTTATTTTGAAAGTTGAATGACGGTTGGTACATTCGATGTCCTTTTTAACTTTAATTGTTACAATTACTTTAACGGACAATTGGTGCAACTCAGCCTTAGACTACTTAGGTTCCGAAAAAAAGTGAATGTAGGTATAATAAGCATCTTTAACGAACGTAGTTTGTTCATTTTAAACCATTACTTGTGCTTTACATAATGTAATAATAAAATATATCATACAGTAGTTGTATTTTAGTAAAAAAATAAAATTAGATAACGAGAGAGAATAAAAAAGAAATACCTACTTAGCTAGATTATTACATGAGTGAAAGTACTAATGAATCACACACAACGGTATCAAAACAAGTGTATGTGAATAACAATAAAAGTCATTCAATAAAATTGATGGCTCTCGATTAGGGATGGGTAAATTACATGAAATTTTTCAACAATTGAAATTTTTCGGGAAAATTTTACGTACAATGTGTAATATATTTCACATATTTTTCATTTCATTGAAATGATTTTTTTTATTGCCCATCCCTACTCTCGATATAAATGGGTAGCGTCGTGTCGTCGTAAAAAAAACTGTCAAAAACTGTAGCTTTACTATAGTCGCTAGTAACTATAGTAAAAATTGTTTGCCAAAACTTGTGGTTGAGCTACAGAAAGAAATGATTTTCTTAGGTAACGTACGAAATACAAAGTTAGATCTCCACATTTTCATTTATGTTTCAAAATATTTTTATTCAAAAAAATAAACTATTATATATAAACAAAAACTTATAAATAATTTAAAAACTAAATTAGATAAAATATTTCATTTAAGTCTTCCGATGTTGCGCACGTGCCCAAAATACTCACACTATTCCCCCTCTGAATTTCCAGCGATATGCGTTGAAAAAAATAGGACCTAGCACGTTGGTCTCCAGATGCATCAATTAAAAGTTTTCCTAGAATTTTTCCAAATGTTTTTGAATCTGGAGACCATGGTCCTAAAGTCTCCACCGCAAACGCTAGAAATTCATAGGAGGAACAGTGTGTAGCGTATTTCTGTTTTTTTTTTATTTTGAGCTAGTAATGCTGCAGCACCGGAAGACGTAGAGGTGACGTGGACGTAACTGGGGGCAAGGGTATCTACACAAGTGGCGTCCCATATTAATGCTCGGCCTCTCTGCCATGGGACTATGGTCATGCCATCCGGTCGTTTTCCATCATCACAATCTAACCCCGCAGGCTCAAGATTTTTTCATTTATTAGTTTCGAAATTTTAGGTTTAGTAGTTTTTAAAGTTATATACTAAAATCAAATATAGAGATCTTTTTGTTTACGTACAAAATGTATTAATTTTCAAGTTCTAGGCTTGTTTATAATGGTTACTAAGATATAATACCTATAGGTATTCTTGGATAATACCTACTTTATTTAAAAACTTTTCCCTCTATTCCCCATATATTCATAGTTCTAGCTCCGAGAAGAGACTAAATTCTAGTGTTTGTAGTTTTTTTAACGTTTACTTTCAAGTTAAAATTTTCACCTAATACACACTCGCATTTTAAGTTCTCAAAATTCTCGATTGGGGCGCTGACCTATTCCCTATACAAACTCAAACGCAAAGTAATTGTAGATTAATTATTATATATTAATTAGGCTACTGTTACTATTAAATTTCATCTTTGTTCCTCAACCTGATATCCAAATGTTTTTTTAAAACTTTTTCCAATCCTATAAACTCTATTAATTAAATCGACTCTATTTCTAATTCACCCTTTCAACCAGAAGCGTAGCTACCCAGGTGCTAGACGAGGCAGTGCCCCGGGGCCCTAAAGCTCAGGGGGCCCCCTCGAATCCTTACCAGAAAATCTCGATCGAACTGAACTTTTGAAAATTTCTTTCATTTAAAAAATAAATATGACAGGTTGCAACCCGACTTTAATCATGGCAACTTAGTTGAGAGAAATTCGAAAGTTATACAAAGGGAATACCCCTAAATTCTTTCTGTGGGTTGGCAGTGTTATCAATTTGATAATACCTAACCAGTTTAGATAGCCTTGGGGCCCCATTTTTTTATTAGCCCCAGGGCCCTTGGTTACCTAGCTACGCCTCTGTTTTCTTAATTTTTTTATTAGTATGTTGGTAACTGGCTAACGGGAAGGAAAGCTATTTACATCGAAATGGCTGTATGAAATCTCCACAGAATGTCCAAACTGTATACGTTATAATTGTCTCAAACCGTTTCTAATCGAAGTGGAGTATCTTGTCTGCCACTCACGACTGTTTCTCAGAAATATTGAATTGATAACGGTGTTTTATATAGGTAAAGTATGCAATATGCTAGAAATTATAGATATATCTACAGCTTCTAGCATATTTCATGTTGTAATATATTTCATAGTCGCAGAAACAAAGAAAACTGTATTATTAAGTAGGTATTCCTATTCATTTTCATTCCTCTCCATTTTCACTTCTATCTATGCTCGAAGTGCAGCATGATGATAAAGCACATCTTCATCTATATTAATATCCTGTTTGATGAACGAATGCAGGCAGCCCCTATTCTACTGTGGCGTCAAATGGCTGTAGATATAGTCGCTAGCCAAAAGATCGAGGCTTTTCCTGGGCCGTTTTCGAAAACGTAACACTTTAACACTTGGTAAAATCACTACACTATATGCATCTCTTGTTCTCTAAGCATTTTTCAATATTTTTATCGCACTCTGTGATATTACCCAGTGTTAAAGTGTTACGTTTCCGAACACGGCCCTGTGTGATCCTCACAATATAGGGCCATTTTATTGATAATATTATGTCAATAAATAGATGCCAAAGTGTAATCATACCAGGAACAAGAATATTATGGCATGATCTATAAAACCCACCATTAAAAATCTTCAATTTTACAGCAGTAGTTTTAATAAAATCATTTGATGATTCAAGTTCATGATTTGATAGCTGTCCATTTCCTTTTAGGTCTTATTACGGAAAGTAATGATCGTATTGCGGCCGCGTCCGGCGGGATGACCGCAAAACTGGTGATTACCCGTAGATCTTGTCTCTGTGAGATATATTATTATTATGCTTCTCGAGATTTTTCTCTCGGCCTGCTTTTTTATGGCCGCAATATTATATTTTTTATCTTTTTAAAACTTAACTCGGATAACGACTAAACATTCCTCGCGGTTTTGCGTTGTTTTCGAAATTGTTTCTGTTTCGACCTTTACTTGTAGAAATAAACTTATTGTTGATATGGATTATTTCATACCCAGCCCATGATTAATACGTGGTGGCCTAGTTGGTTAGACCTTGGACTTAAAAACACTTAGGACCCTAGTTCGAATCCCGGTGTGTACCAATGAGTTATTAATTTAAAAAAAATGTACATTTGTTTAACAACACCACTATAGTGCCTCGGAGAGCACGTTAAGCTGTCGGCCCCGGTTTAACTATACCAACTAGTGAAACTGTTTATAGATGGATTATTAAATCTAATCAAAACACCGTGACGAGCTAGCCACTTGTTCGGTGTAGACTCATACCATCGGCTGCGACGAGGTGGGATTAAAACCTCTCCGCTGGGTACCCTAGGGCCGTCTAGGCGGTCTCGCGCGGGCGCCGTAAGGCACCCGTGATGATACGATGAACCTAAACCATAGATGGTCTGATGACAGGCTCAGTGACAAAAATATTATGTTATCCCGGTGATTTTAGTCACAAAAATAACTTGGTGCAAAGATACGTCACCAATCCGACTAGTTGTCTGTCGTGAGTGTAGGCTAAGCGATGGCATGCTCCTTTTTTATTACTGGAGTACGACGTGTGACTGTGTATCAACCTAATGGTAAGCAGATCTAATATATATAAGTATTGATCGCTTCCACTATGCCGGCTAAATGACGCAGTTACGAAATGGAGAGCAACAAAAATGATTTTGCATTACGAGTCTACTTTAAAAGCTGCTTTACTCGTATCGTCAACCCTTTTTCGTAACCACACTGCGAAATAAGACCACCACTCGTCCTCGTCAAGAAGTCGATGTAATAGTGTTCTGTAAATCGGTGAGCCCACACAATAAAACCGAAAAATTACTAGGTCACTTGACGGTTTTACTTTTTTCAGTATCTTATATTTATGCATTTTTATAAATTCCTTTATAGTAAAAATTAAAAAAAAAAAAAAAAAAAAAACAGACTCCTCTGCCATCTAGTATTAGAAACTAGATCTTCTAACTTCACTCGTATAAGAGTTATTAGAAGAAAGCTAATAGAGGGCGTCTGTGTATATGTAGATAACAAGCAATGACAAAATTCGTGAGGGCTGACTGGAACCTGGTTGGGAACGCGGCAAGGCTCTCAACCGCTGAGTTAAGAGCCTTGCCGCGATAGCGAGGTTCGTGGGTTCGAGTCCCGCCACCAGGAATTTTTTCATTGCATTTTTATCTTTAAAAATTTAATATAAGATTATCCTATAAAGAAATTTATAAAAATGCATAATTATATTAATGTTAAAGATAAAGAAGAATCTTACATATATATATATATTTTTTTTTTTTTTTTTTTTTAATAATATGTAGGACAATTTACACAAATTGCTCTGATCACAAACTAAGCTTTTAGGCTTGTACTATGTGCACCAGAAACAATGATATAGTACATATTATATTTTATAAACACCCAGACCATGACAAACTATACAGAAAAATGTACTAATATTTATTTGCCATGGGTGGGAATCGACCTCGACCTCGACACACGATATGCGACAAAGAAGATTCTTACATTTATATGTGAGTATAAGTAGGTTATATTTTTTACTACCAATAGACTAAACAGTTCACCCATTGAATTCCAGGTGGAAATCCACCATGCTTCAGCAGGCGTTACTGCTGGCATGGCTGGTTACTTCATCGCTGGGTACCCAGGAGTCTACCACCATTCGGCAGCAATCAAACCGCGTTTTGGACGTCAAGAGCTCCTGCGATAAGGAAACCTTTCGCGTGGAGCTACTGATGGAGAAGCCTTTCAAAGGACTTGTCTTTAGCAAGGATTTCTCAAGGGAATGCAGAAGTCAAGGTTAGTACCTGTTATAAGAAGTAAGTTTTTAAGTTTTGAAAGAAAAAAAATTAAATTAAATATATACCACCTAATCATTCATCAATACAAGAATATTGTCAAAGAAACTTAGATAAATATCTGAGACATAAAAACACTACAGTTTTTAGGTTCCCTGTTCAAAGTGTATCAATGAATTTAATTTTTTTTTAAAGATGTACATTTGTTTGACAACACCACTATAATGCCTCGGAAAGCACATTAAGCTGTCGGTCCCAGTTTCACTACACCAACCTCTGAAACTGTTTATAGAAGGGTTATTGAGTCTATACAAACATTGCGACGACCTACCCACTTGGTCGGTGTAGGTAAAATTATACCATCGGCTACGTGGTACGACGTACGACGTACGCCGACGTGGGTAAAACCCTTACGCTGGGTACCCTCAGGGCCGTCTTGGCGGTCTTGGGAGCCGTAAGACACTCGTGATGATATATTTGTAAATTCAAGAATCAAAACATATTATGGTTAGTAAATAATTGATAATTGCTTCCGTTTCAGGAAACCTGGATAACAAGATAGTACTCCAACTGACTTCCAATGCCTGTGGAGTTCGCACCTCATACATGAATCAAACGGAAGGAGACCAAGCATCAGACTTGTACTACAATGTAGAGCTGGTTGTACAAATGGACAGACAGCTGCAGCAGTCCTCTGACCAAGAACTTTTAGTTGGGTTAGTAGAAATTTTAATGTCTCTTGCATTAGAAAAGGCAACCGAAAAGAGACCAGGCATGGGCGTAGCCAGGGGGGAGGGTTTGGGGTTCCTGGCTACGCCCATGAGACCAGGCATTAGACTTATGTATACTACAGTTGAACAGACAACTGCTGTCTATTGATTAAGAATATTTGTCTCCTTATTCATAAATACTTATTGAGTACATGAAGAATACTTTAGTTAAATTAGGTTTGTCTCTTTTATGCAAATTCATTTTTGTTGCTAAAAAAGAGCTAAAACCTACTATAACTAATAAGTTGTTTTTAATGAATACTGGTGTTAGAATTTAAAAAAAGTTAAGATGTTTTAATTTATTTTCATATGTGTGGAATAATATACCTATTTGTAATGTAATATTCGAGCCTATCCATATCGGAGGAGACCGCGCATCAAATCTTTTAGTTGTAGGTTCAAGTTTTGATATGATATGTATCAAAATATCAATAGTAGATCTGAACTAAACCAATCGGACCTATACTACACTGCAATTCTAATTTAGAAATAAAGGAACAATTGCAATATTCCACAAAATATTTCTACGATATGAATGAGTGTCATGCATGCATGTATGAGTGTGAATAGCAAAATAAGAACTAAACAAATTATAAAACGATTTAAAATTCTATGTAGATTATATTATATATTATGATAATCTCATAACTTTTATTTTCAACTTCATTTAATTAAAACTTTAAATAATATATAATCATTAATTTCTTTCAGATGTCGTCTGAAACCTCGTGCAACGCGCATTAACAGTTCAGCGTTACAAAATGTTATAACTGGCAAAATTAAAGAAATGAAAAAACTAAATATTAAGAAGACTAGGTAGGTTTTAGTATTTTATAAATATAGTGGTCTTATTTCCTTTGTCCGTAATAATATTATATTACGGACAAAGGAAATAAGTAACCTCGTAATATACATTATGTACCTTTGCAATAAATATCTTTAATTTCGCCTTAGCAGTACTGCTAAGGCAAAATTAAAGATATTTATTGCAAATCTTTTTTTCTTTTCTTCCTTGCATTTTATTCTATTCATAAAGATAAAATCTTTGTACCTATATCATCAAATTTAATCATCCAAGTGATTTATATAAACTCTTTCAGAACTGGTCGTACTCGTCAAGATTGGGCAAACCCATCAGATGCCTACGAGCGAGAATACTTGTTAGAAGCGACTCGAGCCTGGATGGAACTAGCACCTGCTACCTCCACAAACGAACCTGCCACTGTAGAAGTTGGACAACCTACAAGGCTCCTTGTTCAATGTAGCTTACCAGGTCAATATCAAAAACAGTTCATAGAGCCATTCAAATTACATTTTAGTTTACTTATGACTTTTTTTGTTTTAGTTGGTGTCGGTTTACGAATTACCAACTGTCTTGCACACGATGGCATCGGGGAAGCATCACAAAAGCTGCTAGATGAAGCAGGCTGTCCTATAGATGAAACAATATTTACTGCTCCGACCATCAACAAATACAAACCCCGAGGCTCCGAAATAGACTTCTCTGAACTGGAACCAGTAGATCCCGAAAAGAATTTGGAAGATATTAATGATCCTGATAATATTTACAGAAGCATGATGATATATCAACATGCTGTCACTACTTTCGCTGCATTTAAGTTTCCCGACCGAGCTAAACTGCATTTTACTTGTGGCTTAGAATTATGTAAAGGCGAATGTCCAGTTGTTGATTGTAAGACATTAAGACGACCACAACAAACGCGTGAAGGATTACTTCGAAAAGCTCGTCTAGATAAAGATGCTAAAGGAGTAATCATTGATAGATTAGAAGTCTACAACAGTATTGAAGTATTAGCACCGAATATAGAATTAGAAGATGAAGCTTCAATAAGAGGTAAATTTCCTTTAGACATTTAATTTGATTAATTGTAGAAGCTAGATGTATTAAACAGATGGCGATAGAATGAGCTAGTGGTATTCACCTTAATATAATTACTGTTTTATGGTCGAACAAAGCGTTACCCTCCCATTAGCATTGTTTATCATTATTTGTTTCAAATCTAAGCAACCGCTTCGGGATTAATAAAAACTTTTTTATTTCTATCCAGGATCACGAAGAATAGAAGGTGAAGAAGATGGTTTCGTCAGAGGCTTTTCACCAGGAGACAAAACCATTTGCATGTCACCAGGAAAAATGGCTCTTGCGTTTTCTGTTTTAGGAGTCATATTTCTTTGCGCATTAGCTGTAGCTTTTGTTTCCCTAATCAGGGCCAGGCGTAGGTTAGGTAGAGACCCGTTGCACACTTCAGTTTCATTCTACACTGGAAGTAAAAGCATGTTCTCTTCAAGCGGAAGTTCCAGTTCAGGATTGAGTGGCAGCAAACTACTTTTAACTGATAGTCCATATTTGGATCAGCATTCTTCTTCAAGCAATAATTGGCCATACTCCAGAGGATTTTAGGATCTTTTAAAAGATTTAATATTGGCAGTTTTCATAGCATTAGCACCTAAGTTGTTAGTGATATTTCACTTTACCAGATTATAACTAAAAACGTACCGAGGAAAATACCGAAAAGTATATCATCAGCAATATGTAGTACCTATTTGTTTAAGTTCACATTTTTTTATAATGATTTTTTTTTATATAGATTTTTTCGGATCATTTAGATAATTCGGTTTTATACCCAAAAGTCAAATCAAGGAGAGATGTCAATTGAAATGTACATGAAAAGCGAATTATATATACTTATATAATTAATACAGTAGTGGTCAACTGAAATTAAACGACAATCATTTAAAATTGAACAATTTGGGTAACAAAATATTTTGAACCAATAATCGGTATGAAATCCGTTCGGTCCATTCACAGATAAAAAAAAACACATTCTCGGGTCTTGTTAACCAGTAAAATAATTCTTTGTTTTTTAACAATAATAAAATTGGTCTTGCTCCTCACAATACAGGTAAGAGTTATTATTATCATCTTTATACTAAGCATAATGATACTCGTAGATTTTAATGTTTACATTATTTTATATTGTAGTAAGTAAATTATTTAAGCTAAGGGAAATTTTGAGGAGGCGTTGATACAGTGCCATAAACATTTCATTTTTGTTAAAATATATTTTAAAAAAAACTTTTATTGGTACAGATGTAATCAATACTTCCTCGAATATTATAATTAATTTACTATAAGACGGATAAAAAAAGGTTTAGTAGTAAGATAGAAGTATGATGTGATACATTTATACAATATTTTAAATTATAATGAAAGGATAATAAACTACATTTTTATATATAAAATGTTAAGATAAAATAGCAATAAAAAAATCCTGCTGGGTAGGACTCGAGCCCACGTCCTTTTGCGACAAGGTAAATACTCAACCACTGAACCATCCAAGTACGAGTTATCCCTCGTGATTTTTTTTATTGCTTTTTACCTATTTTTATTTACACACACGCCCTCTTTATGTGTATCTTCTAATTCCCCTAACTCCCTATTACAGAAAAGTTATAAGTCCTAATTTTGAACATTACATGGCAAAGGAAATTATATTTTTTCACTCGTCAACTACTACGCATTTGACATCTGAATAAATCCATTGGTTTGCGCATTGTAGCAACGGAACATATACGTATACGTGAGCAACCAATAGGGCTGCTTTATTTTTGTTAACAGGGTTGAATAAAGCGATCCTATTGGTTGTTGCTCACGTATACGTTACGTTGCTACAATGCGCAAACCCATGGTAGAGCCTCTGTTTTTGTTATGAGGGCGCTTATTTATAGCAAATCATAAATCTAAATGTCCGACCCAACAAATATACATGGTGACTTTGAAAGGATGTACTTGGCTATATGGGCTAATATAGGTTCGGCTAATCAATACGAACAACTTTTCCCATGAAACCATGTGCAGCAAATGAAAAATAAAATGCCTTCTCCATACAAACTAGTAATGTTAAAATGACTATGGGGAAGCCAAATTTTTTTTTCATTTGCGACACATGGTTCCCTGGGAAAAATTGTTCGATTTGATCAGCAGAACCTCATATTACATAAAAAAACATAGTAATAATACAAGATATACCTATACCTAGAAGTACCTAACTGGCACTTTGAAAAACGTAATAGCATCGCTTCGATAGAAAAAAATCGCAGTTACCTCCATTATTATCGATATTTCCTATTACTTCAATATAAAGCAGATAATAATAATATTTTTTTTAATTATCATGATTACATTTAAGGAGGTGACGAGGGATTAGAAAATGTGCCCATAGCACTAACTGCATTTCCGCGTTGTATGGTTATTGATATTCGTTGGCCTAAAAGAAAACCTGAACGCGGATCCTCTGTTACCTGTTTAAGCTTTTTACCTAAAGACAATATAAAGGATTTTGCGGACTTAGACCAACTACCCATTGTCTCGACAATGAATGGGACAAAAAAATAGGAATTTGAAATTTGAGTGTAGGTATTTGTTATTTTTTTTATAGCATAGGCTTCAGCGGCAAATCCGGCCGATTTGTAAGACCCTGAGGTATACGAGGGAGCCAGAGTGTCCACACATGCAGCGTCCCATAATAGACACTTTCCGTCTTGCCAAGGAATGAGAGAAATGCCATCGACGCGTTTTCCATCATTCCTGAACAAGCCGGAAGGCTCGAGGCTGCTCGGAATTTCTGCTGATAATAAAGCTGATTTTATAATAGAGTTGAGAGCTGCATGTCTGGATATTCTTCCTGCAGATCTACTGCAACTTAAACCGTGGTGGCCATTAGATTGCACTGCACTGTCACAGTTACAGGAATGAGGGTCACTAATTGAAGCACCTAGCCTGAGGCCTATGGCAATTCGAAGAGAGTAATTATCTAAATAAGAACCAAAAGAGGGAGATGGGATTGCGTGAAGCCAAAGGCCTGCTTCTGGCTGACAAACTGCGCACAACCTTGCCAGATCAGTGCCTAATGATGTGTGCAAAAGATCAGTAAAAACGGTTTTAACAATAATATTATCCCAGGCATGTTGACACGATGGGTCTTGTGGCGGAGAAGAGTTTAGGCTTTTTGAATCCCAGGCAGATTTAGCCTCATCAAGGTATGAAGTCTTTAACGAAGTATCCATAGATTTAGAGAGAATAAAAGATACTAGATTAGACACTCCATAAGATGACGAAAGGAATCCCGGTAAGCATATGTCTCGAGCCCACCTCAATCCAAGTCCACCAGAGTTGATTGGTAAATATGAATGACGCCACTGAAAATTGTTTAAAGAAATATTAAAGATTGATTATATAGAGGATTTAATTATTAAATCATACTCTTCTAAAAGGTTTGGAAATTTAAAAGCTGGAATAGTTCTTAAGGAATAAATAAATTTTGATACCGAAAAACAATGTTTTAAAAGGGTATATGCTACATGAGAATTCAAGTTATTTAAATAATTTATAAATATTTTTAAATTATTTAAACAAGTGGTTAATTTTTCTTCAATGGCGTCGAACATTATTGAAGAGCCTAACAGACAAAAGTCGACATTAGAAATAATTTTTAAATTGGGAAGAATATTAGAAAATGATAATAAATTTTGAGAATCTACCGATTTACACCCGAAAAGTTCACATTTTGAGGTATTGAAAGTTAGACCTAATTCCTTAAAACTTTTAACAAGTTGTTCTAAATCTGCGGTTAAATCTTCAACACTTCCTGCTATTATGCCATCATCTAAAAACCAAATATTTAATTCCGATTTTAATTTAGTTGAATTGGATGAATAATTTTGCCAAATAAATGGGTAAATTTCTGGTACGATTTCCAAAGCTGATTTTAGAATAATATCTCTTTCTACAGAGTTGAAAGCATTTTTCAGGTCCATTTTGATTAAAAAATTATCTTTATTTATGTTCTTGTAAGTATATGTCCGGACTGCATGGATAGCTGCTTCACATCCAAATTTAGTTCCAAATCCAAATTGAATAGGCCTAAGGTAATTTCCTGTTTTATCCCTTACCAGGCCACATGCAATTTTAGCTGAAAGTCGGCGAATGGTACACCCAATTGCGATGGGTCTGATGCCTCCATCTCCATCGAGAAGGCTAGAAGAGAAGCTCCATAAATAAAAGGGCAAGCCTCTTCGACGACTGAACCTGATAGCATGAAATTGCATAGGTGTTAATGATGTTAATAAACGTTGGCCTGCTTCGTTGGCATTGTGGGAAATCATTTCTTTAAGATGTTGAGGACTTAATGCGTCTATGCCTCCGCTTGAACCAGGGTGAAAGCTATGAACAGCCTCCTGAATTTGAAAAGGGTTATCAACTAGTAAAAAAGATTTTGATAAAAGGGCTGGAGATAAAGATAGGTCGCGACCTGGACTAGGATGCTTATCAGAAAGACTAGAAATTGTATTTTGATTTGCAGGTAGAATTAAATTATTATTTAATAACAATTTCGCAGCTCCGCTTAAATTTCCTTCGACTACTTTTAGTTTCACTCTCCTGAAATGATTTGTATTTTGTCTTATACAGGTTAAGTCTACTGAATGAAAGTTTATATTACTATTATCTTCATTAGATATAATTTGTTTAACTTTTGATGTTAAAGATCCGTTTTGATTGTGACCAGGAACCTTTAAAAATTTATATGAAAACGTTAAAAGTTGTTTCCATTCCTTAAATGTGTTTTTATTTATACAGCTGTTAATAATAGTGGAAAGCTTATCTGCTGCAGGGTATCTTGCGCCCTTCGGTATGTATTTAAGGATCTTTGTAGTTTTCTTTAATTTTATTAAAAGGTCGGAAAATAAAACGTTCGAGTCTTGTTGTCTATATTGGAAATTATTAGTTGGTAAATTATCTCGGGAAATGAAAGGACCTACCAATTCTTTGTGAATTTTACTAATATGGATCCTAAGCCCTCGAATTGAAGAAATAGTCCGGGAAGATAGGCAGTAGTTACATACAAAATTAGAGACACTCGTATCTGTAAAATTTGTTGGTGAAGGCATCACTTCATGGTATTTTTTTTGCACAGCACTGTCTAAAACTATTCAAAAATAAATACTAATCTTAAAATAAAGCTAATTTTAGAAATTAAAATAAATATACTATTGTTGTTGTCTGGTTGACGTTGACAAAATATTAAAATTATACGCTCTCTTAAATAGTTTTCGTACTCAACCTGCGATACATCATATAACATCAAATAATAATAAGATAATAAGCCAAATTGTGAACCGTGTTTTATTAAAATAAATAAACCTAAGAATTTAAATTATGTTTTTCAGTAGGCAGTTTTTAAGTTGAACGGTTTTTCGGAGACTATTGCATCGATTTCTTATCGAGGTTGTAGTCTTCTTCCTTGGTGCGGTTAAGAAACGGGCTATTGATTTGATGATAAAGCAGTAGGAATTTTAAAATATAGGTTTTTGTGGCCTGTTATGCTTTTGAAATGCTTCGTCACATTGACAATTGAGTTTTAATTTATTTTAACATAGCACTGGATACAAGTCCATCGGCCGACAATTGAGTTCTGTCCTTCACTTTTTTTATCTTTTTTTTATTTCATTTTTGAACAAAAAACTCCCGTGGCAAATTTAATCTTATTTCATACATTTCGGGGGGGTTTGAACCACTAACCACCCCCCCCCCCCTGTCTACGACCGTGCTTGTTTTTACTATATACCTATATACTAATAACGAGTCTACACACATAGGTATTGCCTGGCCACAAACTAAGCTCTAGGCTTGAACTTTGTTTACCAGAAACAATAATAGTAATACCTACATATTATATTTTATAAATACCCAAACCATGGCAAACTGTACAGAAATAAACGCCTGAATATATTTTAACTACATTTTATTATGAAAAAAAGAATGCCTACGGTCCATATAAGAATAATTATTAATATGTTGGTTGTTGTAATAGTAATAATGGCGTTTAGTTTAATAGTTTATGCGGGATATTGAAAAATATTAAAAACCTACCTAATTTACTAAATTAATGGTTATTTCATCTATTTATTCTCGAGAATAGCCGGTGGCGCCTAAAAAATATTAATCGGGCGAAATATCAAGAAGGTTGTATTTGAAGATCTGATGAAAGATTTCCCATACAAAAGAACGGTAAACGTTTAATTTTTGTATAAGAAAGAAAATATCCGCTGAAAATATATAGCGGAAAAAGGTCCCTTAAACTTTATAATCTATGCACTGTATAGTTTTATTTTAAGTTTGTAACCCCAAATTATTGCATTTTTATTTTTATAAAGCATGACATCACATTGGCAAAGAATATAAATTAATCAGATATGTAAATAGTATGCTATTTCCCTTAATTTTTATATGAGATTTTTACATAGCCGAAACTAAATCGTGTTGTGACTTCGTTTTTACTTCAGATGGTAAGCACACCTACAAACAGCATTTGTCGCACCAACTACCAGGGCCGGATGCAGTGAACACCAATATTTGCATAACGAAATGGGCTAAATAAGTAGCCCGACAAAGTCATATAATATTTAGTTGATATTTTGATAAATAATATTTATGTAGGTTAGATTTTAGCACCCAAGCAACCCTAATTAGGACCGGTAAATAAACACTCTTGGTGTGACGCTCGGTTGTTTTCGGACGAACTCTAACTCGGCATCTTCCGCTTGGCTCCGTACCAGTGGCGGATCCAGGAGGGGGGCTGCTGCATTCAGGTGGCCATGCCGGCATCGGATGCCAGTAAGAGAAGCCGCGCATCGATGCGGTTTGACTTCTAGTTTCGGTGCCGAGAAACGGATGCCGCATCGCATCGTTCCCGGCATCGGCATCGGCGCACATCTCGCGATTCGTTTTCGAGCGACCGCACTGCATCGACCGCGGCATCGGCGCAACTTCTCGCGTTTCGTTTCCGAGCGTACTACAGCGCATCGACCTCGGCACCGGCACCGGCGCAACATCACGCGTTTCATTTCCGAACGTACGGCACCGCAACTACCATTGGCATCGGCGCAAGATCTCGCGTTGCTTTTACTCACAAAATGTTAATTAGAATTTTTTTAACTCCTGTTTGGTACCCATTTATTAAAAAATCATGTTTTTGATGTCACGTATTTATATTTTAATTTCACTATATAATGTGGCATGTTCGTCGTACATTAAAAATAATTTTATTAAGACAAATTGTAGATACCTATATAAATATTATCTTTCTATGTATTTTAAACTAAAGCACAAGCGTAGCCAGATTTCAGTATGAGGGGGAAATGAATGAAAAACAAAAATTCAGTATTAATTTATACCATTATTTCATACATTAAAAAAAAGGCGTGGATCCCCCCCCCCTTCCTTTTAAAATGTAAATGTAAAAAAATATGTATTAATTTATAGCATTATTTCATACATTTAAAAAAATGGGGGGGAGGGGGCTGAATAAAATTGATCCATTCATTCTGTAGCAAAAGAACGAAAAAACGGTGTGTGCTGTCATCGGATGCCATTTTGATGACAACGATGCGCAATATGCGAATAGATTGCAAAAAATACGAAAACGCCTATGTCTAGACTAAACCCCCAAAACTCCCTGGCTACGCCCGTGCGTGGCCCTACATTGGGTTATTGTTCCGCCACGTAAGTAAATTTAATAATAATTTAAGGTAATGGCAGTTCTTTTTGAAATTAGAGTTTCTTGATCTATGGCATGTCCCTGAAGAGTTTCGTCGATCCGCCGCTATTCGCGCTTTGTGGCGTTTTGGGACTGACAGTTCGGCAAGCGAGTGAGTCCGTTTTCTTTTTTCGACGCTGTGTTCGTACTCGTACTTGCAAATGACTGAATATTATTTGTGTAAAAGAATAACTTATTTTATTATTTGATAGGAGTGTTATAATAAGTTGTTTTGTGAAACTGTATTAATATTTTAAGTGCTTGTGCAGTGAATTTCTAGGTACGCTTGTGCCGAGAAGAAGTGTGAAATTTTGTGAGTGCCGAGAATTTGTGTGTTGGACTTCTTTGCCGAAATTGCGGCTAATAAAGGTAACATTATCCAAATGTAAAATTAATTAAGATTTTGTTTTAAAATAAAAAAAATATGGTTTCTTATTGGATTTCATAATTTCTGATTGACCTACTCAGCATTTTGTTAGTTTTTTTCTAAATTATGGATACCCACTGACCAAAAAATCTTGTTGAAAGTTAAGAAGAATGAAAAGTAAATTGTTATTATGTCAAATTTACTTGACTATTATGATTAAGTACCTACCTAAAAATATTAGAATATTGTGAACATATTTTCCCCAACATTACACAAAAGCTCTTCACTTATCAATTATTACAATCAATTGAGTTTTTACCTAATAGGTGTGCTAGTAGGTGAGTAATTATATTATCAAATTGTTATCACCAGTGTTTCATATCTGAGAAAGATTGAAGTGCCAACTTGGGTGTGACATGTTACCAACTGCAATTTTCAAGTGTTTTTTAATCAAATCAATAAAATACATAACTATATTTCTTTTAATAAAATTTAGGTGGATGATAGGACAAATATAGTTTCTTATAAAATTAAAAAATACACTTTGGTTAACTTATTTAATTTACACCACAAAAGTCTGTTGTTGATTATCAGGGAATCAATTTTGCAAAACCAAAAATTCATTTGAAACCAGCCAGTGAGTGGCAATTATTAGTCTTAATCTCTGGAAGATCCATATCATACATAAGTAATACTAACATAAAAGCATATTTCCAGAAGCAAATTACAAAAGCAGCAAACCAGTGAAATTTAATAAAAACATATTTCTGAATAAATAGCCTTACTTACTATACAATTTGTTTCGCAGAACATATGATCTAATCCCCAGCATATTAATGCTAATATGCGGAGCTTGGAGAGTATGTTCTATGAAACAGTTGGCCACCCAATTTGGATTTTGACTTGTTTAATATCCTTACAGCTTTATAGATCAATCAATTGCCCAAGATGGGGGAAATTATAGTGAAATTCATAAGGCAATCCTACGAGGCACAAAACCACTAAGTGGGTTTTTCTGAACAAGTGAAATTCATGCCAACCCAGCCAGGGTATTACTAATAATAGGGTTGAATTCTTTAAAATTACTATTTTGGAATTTTTCAAATTATATGTTGATATGATGTTGAAATGCTGAGATAATAATATTACACAGAAAAAGCTAGTAATAATAGGGACTTTGCCAAAAATCACTTTTAGAGCAATGTGAGCTTCAGAACAATGAGTCAACTCATGAAATTTATAAGTTATAGAAAACTCATTGGATCAAAATAACTTTAATATACTTGGCTACTAATATTATATAGGACAGTTCTTAGCTTTAGGCTTGTAGTTACTATTTAGTATATGTCGCCCAAATTTTTCAAAAAATCATTGTAATCACAATTTTATTATTTTTAGTTCTTAAAATAATATTTTTATTATTTTTAGTTCTTGAAATAACAGTTTTATTATTATTACTCAATAAGAATATTGTTTAATTATAACAATATTTTGTTAAGATTGTATTGTGAAGAAAATTATATATTTTAATAGTTGTCTCCGATCTAATGGGAGACCTGTTAGAAAGTCCAATGGAGCCAATAAATTCAAACAACATAAAGTCTGGTTATCGTTAAGTTGTATTTATAAAAGAAACAAGTCCATGCTAACTTGTTTTACCTATATTTATTATCAAAATTACAAAAACATTTGCAGTTAATTTTGGTTCATTACCCATAAGTATTTACTCATATGTATGTTACATAACAAAAATAATTCAAGATCACTTCTGCTATCAATATTTTGATAAAATAAATAGGTATAAGAATTTAAAGAATAATATAAGAATTTTAAGATGAGGCTCTTCGATGCTCATGCTGATTCAACTGCAAAGTGTTAACTCTCCCCCGCATGACGGTGAGTCGGTAATGCTACCCTACATTTATACAGGGTTACAGGAAAAGTCGTGCTAGATCCGTTCAGGGCGTGGAGTACCCATCAGTTCTGACTTATTTCTCTATGAAACACCCTGCCCTAAATTTAACCCTTTTCGAGATTTTCGACTTTTAATTTTTTTATTGAAAAATGCCGATTTTTGGGCTACTAAAATTAATTTTGTTTATTTTGTGTGTCTTATTATTATTATTATTGCATTTTTACATGTGTAATAAGATGCTTTAGGACGTCAATCATTAAAATAGTGCATGAGTTAATTGAATAGGCCGTAGTAGACAAGTGAAAGTTAAGAAATTACAAAAATAATTAGCTCGAAAGCGTTGCACTATCTCATTGTCCTGTTCTTCGTCATCATCAATTCGTGGTCTTCCCATGTCTGTACTTCGTCTCAAAATAGAGCCAGTTTCTCGAAGTCTTCGATAAACTCTGTCAAAAACAGCCACATCCTGCACTCGACTACCGGGGTAGCGAGTTATGTATTCGTTGCGAGCTTGCGCAGACACACAATCGCAGTATCCATAACAAATAAGCATATCAGCATATTCCTCAGGTGTGTAGGACGTCATCTTCACACTTCCGTATCACAAGTACGAATCAGAGTCCGGTTAACAAGCACAGTAGTCACAAATCAGAAGAAATAGTCCAGAATCACAGCCAAGTCGAGAAAAAGAGCAAAACGATATCACATCTACTATGTACGAAGCACAAAAGCAGAATACCAACCAAAAAAAATTTTCTGTGTTGTATTCCCAGCCCTAATCAGTTTCTACACATTTTTTCTTCCACTTACACCTGCATAAATCATCACTTGTCTCGCTCGCGTCTTAACTTGAAAAACAATAGGTGCGGATCCTTTAGAACTACTATCTGAAGCGTCCCAACTACTTTTTTTCCACAAAATGTAATACAAATTCTAGATTGTTATACCTCGTTAGATAGCTTATGATACGTAGATATTTTAAAATACATCTGCCGAACAATTGCCATAATATTTTTTTTAGATCCCTTAGAGAAAAAAAAACTTGCTAATTATTTTTGTAATTTCTTAACTTTCACTTGTCTACTACGGCCTATTCAATTAACTTATGCACTATTTTAATGATTTACGTCCTAAAGCATCTTATTACACATATAAAAATGCAATAATAATAATAATAAGGCACACAAAATAAACAAAATTAATTTTAGTAGCCCAAATATCGTCAATTTTCAATAAAAAAAATAAAAGTCGATAATCTCGAAAAGGGTTAAATTTAGGGTAGGGTGTTTCATAGAGAAATAAGTCAGAACTGATGGGTACTCCACGCCCTGAACGGATCTAGCACGACTTTTCCTGTAACCCTGTATAAACCTTCCCCCCGACCCTCAATAAGAGAAAGAACATGTATGAGATTATACCTACAATTTAAGCAGCAAAGCAACTTTTGGGTCAAATTGTTTTCTACCCCTTTAAACTTTAAACAATTTGAAAAAAAAATAGTTTCATTTTATTAAAGAGTTATTAAACAATGACTGTATGTTTTCCTTTTTATTATATTCTGTCTTGTTCTTTTATAGGAATTATTTTAATGTGAGGGATTTTTTAGAATTTCAGGGGTTGATATATTTTTTCTTATACCAAACTTTAAAAAAAGGAAGCCTAGATATATGTCATATTTATAACGCCTCCAAAAATCATAAAAATATATGAATGTTTAGGTGGAGGTAACAGTTGGGACCAAATAGTTGTGAATGTATGGGAAATGTTTGATCAGATGCTGCTCTTAATTAAGTAAAATATAGGTATTAAAATATACCCAAATATTAATTCCTTTATCAATATCTCAGCCCTCTAACGTCATATCAAGAAATAATAAATTTATCCTAAGTTGACCCCTAGTATTCTAAACTCCTGCAAATTTATTAGAATTCGGTTTAGTAGTATAGACTAGACAAACTCACTTTTGCATGTATAATATTGATATGAATAATAATTTAGGAAATTTCATTTGCATATAGGTACAATATATTACCTTTGTCATAAACAAGTAACTAGTCCCATACTATGTACATGAGCAGCAACAATGTAATCTCTTAGTGACATCATTTTAATATACATATACACACTTACACTCTCCACATTTTTTTTTATTGTTTGCTTAAATATAACAATTTACTGCTATATTTGTTTTGTTATTTTATAAAATACTTTTACTGGCTTTATATTCAGTTATTGTATGTGTGGATTTTATAATTGTATCTATACTAATATTATAAAGCTGAAGAGTTTGTTTGTTTGTTTGTTTGTTTGAACGCGCTAATCTCAGGAACTACTGATTCGAATTGAAAAAATATTTTCGTGTTGGATAATCCATTTATCGAGAAAGGCTATATAACATCACGCTACGACTAATAGGAGCGGAGTAACAAAGAAAAATGTTGCAAAAACGGGGAAAAATTATTCCTTTTAAGAGCGTACGCTGCGTAAACGGTTAAATTTAAACGCGCAGACAAAGTTTCGCGGGTCAGCTAGTACTTAATAAAAATAAATGGTATATAAATAAACTCTTTTGAAGTCTACATCTACATCTTCATCATTTATTATTTTCATTGTTATAATTTCAAAGTTTTGGTCTTTTAATTATTATTTTATACATCATATTGGATTTACTAAGATACTTAGTAAAAACTTTCTGAAACTATACCATTCCCTTCTGTAAATGATATTTGAGGCGTTAATACCTAGTTTTCCAAATCTTAAAATATAACTTTCTACCTTAACCAGTTTTCAAAATATTGGCCTGGTCAGTCAAATGACAGACTGTGAACATAAGGGTTCCAAGTTTTTTTAAAACAAATAGAACCGAAAAAAAAACAATTTTAAAACTCATCTAATAAAGAAAATACCAAGGAATAATGAATAATTGTGGGCAACAAGAGGCTTATCTAACAGGTGGTTCAATTGCCTGTCTGATCTATTAAAATTAGGTACAAACTTTCATTTGACAATCACCATTATTAGAGGAACATACTCCAGCAGTGGAGTCTAGTAGAAGTGGACAAACATCAGGTAGTGGGGGGTGGCCAGTGCACTATTTTTCATTAAATAGTGTAATGAGTATAATGTTGTTTCGTTAAATAGAGTATGGCGATCTAGGAATGTTACTTATTGATTAAAAAAACGTCAATAAATTATTTTACTTAAGTATGTAACATTAGTTAACAGTGTGATTAATATCATGTTAATGTTATTATTAGCCATGTTCTTCAATGTGGTAGTTATAAATAGATGGGTAAAGCCCTACCTTCATAGTGGTAAAGTAAATATTTACCTGTGCAGTATAAACAACTTACCTTCCAAGATAAAATTTTGGTTGCTATAGAATTTTAAAGGCATACAATACTATAATATTATTATTAGAGAAAGTACCTTCAAGTCCATAGGGAAAAACAAGATATACATAAAATTTGGGCATAGTGGAGTGAGTTGCGGGTGGGGTGGTCTTATTCATATAGGGAGAGGGGTGTAGTAATGTTGCCATTATTAAATATTTACCTTCTCCAGTTTTGTAGTGTATTGGCACATAATCAATATGTAATGGTAATCATGTTGGACTAGTGGATTAACTAATTACATTTAGGAACATACCTATTTAAAATTCATATTATGAATTTTATAAGGCAGTAAAGTGAACCAATTTATTTGTAGATTAAATTTATTTGTATAGTAGAGAAAAAAAAACTTTTTATACTAGTTATTTAATACTATATACCTATTTGACCGCCTCCGTGTATCGAATAGCGGTTGAGCCTTTGGCGCTGTATGCGGAGGTCTTGGGTTCGATTACCACCCTCGGCAAAAATATTAGTACGTTTTTCTGAAAGTTTGTCTTGGTCTGTGTGTTTATAAAATATAAATATGCATCAATATCGTTGTTTTTGGTCCGCATAATACAAGCTTAGGGCTTAGTTGATGACCAGGGCAATATGTGTTTGAGGTCGTGGGTACGATTCCCAACCCATGACAAAAAAATATTAGTATGTTTTTCTGTACAGTTTGTCATGATCTGGGTGTTTATAAAATATAATTTGAATTAATATCTTTGTTTCTGATACACATAATACAATACAAATATCCTTATTTCTTATTATTATTATTTCCATAATGTTTATATATCTGAGGTTAAAAACCCAGAACTAAAACCCATGACTTCAAATAAAAACTATAATTATAGTTGGACTAGGTACAGGAATTAAATCCTAGCATGCAGGGTAGTAACCCCCAAGTTGTGACAATAGTTAAGGGGAGTGTTGAGCTTGCGTGCACAGGCCCAAACGGCTCGGCGGCGCGGCGCCTCCCTAGCGATCGATATCGCGCACTCCGACTCTGCCGCGCCGCGTAGCGCCCGCCCGACCTAAAGCGGTGCCTAAATCCACTCGTAACTACACAAAAGTGACAAAAATACCTCTACAAAACATTATGAAAACCTGGTAGGTCATATATTGGTCATATCAGTGATTTTATATGACTTGTGTTAAGGTGAACGAATTGCAGAATACGCAACCTTGAGGTTCAATGGGTCAGGAGATTTTGACAGTGTTTTAGCTACTTGGTTACCTATTTTGTTTCCTGTTGCTTAGGCTTTGGATTTTTATATTAATTTTAAAGTTAAAGATGAATGACAGGTTGCTTAAATTAAATTTGGTATTGGTAGGTATGTAGGTGATCAAGGTAATAAAAAAAATACTTAGAAAAGTGTTCTATCGTCTCTGCATTAGATTTGTGTCTTACTGGACCTACTTTCTCGTACCACCATATGAGAGACATGTCAATCAATAAAAAGGAGTACTAAATCCATTTGTCAAAATATTGAAGATATTCTTGACATATTTATGGTGTCATTAAAAAGAGTTCTTTGGTTGTGCAGGAATTTATTGTACAGACCGACATAGGTATCCCATATTTTTATTATTCTAAAGTCGCTTGCGTGACGTGATCACGACGTGGATATACACTGGAACATGCACGTCTACGCGTACGCATCCGTCTTACATAGTTTATTGGGTCACTTCTCACTGGCGCTAAATAATATTAAACCATCACGGGTGCCTGTTTGGCTCCTGAGAACCGTTTAAACGGCTTGGGGGTACCAAGCGGAGGGATTAACCCGTCCTTATTTCGCCGATGGTATTCGGAGCAACACTAACAAGTGCCGAGCTTCTTGCGGTGTTTATGATGATATAGCTTCGTTATATTAATCGGTCACCCATCCCAGGACCAGCCTTGTTGTCATCTGCTTATCTTTGTTAGCAGTTGCACAGTGACTTAACCACTAGGCTGGAGCCGCATTTTTTGACTGGCTTTCAACATTCTAATAATAATAATATCTCTAATAAACTATAAATTTTAGTGTCAAAATTCGTGTGGTGAGAGCCATTGATTTAAATAGGAAGATACGCCCTTGCAACTGTAATGGTAAAAACTTAGTGAGAAATACCAGACGCGTCTTCCGTTTACCCTAGTCTCTTTGCTACATAATACGGTATAAGATCTTTGTAGTAAACCAAAATTGTGTTATTTACTCTATAATTACCTATATATAACTACTTATCTATTTAATCATATATGTGGTGGCCGAGTTGGTTAGACCTTGGACTTAAAAACACTTAGGCCCATAGTTCGAATCCCGGTGTGTACCAATGAGTTTTTAATTTTTAAATTTTAGTACATTTGTTTGACAACACCACTATAGTACCTCGGAGAGCACGTTAAGCTGTCGGTCCCGGTTTCACTATACCAACTTGTGAAACTGTTAATAGATGGGTTTTTAAGTCTATTCAAAATATCGCGACGAGCTAGCCACTTGTTCCGTGTAGACTCATACCATCGGCTACGACAAGGTGGGATTAAAACCCCTCCGCTGGGTACCCTGGGGCCGTCTAGGCGGTCTCAGGCGCCGTAAGGCACCTGTGATAATGATATTACAAAACAGTACATTTCTCTTCCTATGTATGTGATGTGTCTAGGTATGTATTGTCCGACACTTCGGAGCTATATTTATCCATTGTAAAGTCCTTTGACATTTAGTTGGAACCTTTCTCCACTCTCCAGTCTAACTCGATCTTCCCTATTTATTTATACTTATACGATCCTTTAGGTACCGTCACTAGCATTGAATACCATAGGACCGTTCAGTTCCGCATCTTTGTTAAATTAAACTTGTCAGGTGGATGTTTAAGATGTTTACAATGTTAACCAGTTTGTTTAATTGTAATATAGCTATTGCAAATAATAATAATAATTGTACATTTCTGACATACTTATTCCTAGTTGTGACCAGTGAAGCCTAATTTCATCTGGAGCTCTATCATGAGTGTATGTTAAAGATTATTTCACTTACAGTATCGTGTGGATCTACCATTAGGAATGGTTTATTTGTACTGTCGACAAACAAATAAAGTGATCCTATTGGCGGAACTCTACAGTTTAAATTGTACAGTAAGTGAAAGACTGTTTAACAAAATCTCATGGTAGAGCTACTCTAGTCTCCTCATTTACCTTATGTCCATGTGAGCTCCATGTTCCTTAATGCTCTAGGAGTCATAGGTCACGCATGGAATCAAGATCTGTATTTTTATTGTTTTATTATAAAATAAACGAAGTCGTGGATTTAGTATATGGCTATCATTCTATCACTCGTGCATGGTACAAATACTGAAAAAAAGAAGGAAAAAAGTCGACATATGACAAACATTTTAATATCGTTAGTATTTATTATTTATCTTCACACCAGGTTCCCTTACGGGGTAGGCAGAGACAACCGAGCGCCACTTGTCTCTATCCCTACATAGGTACTCCTTTAGCCTCCTCCAGTCATAAAAAAAATATGTTACATCAGTCTGATTTTCTCTATCACAGATGTGTAACTATAACTACACCAATGTCCCGAACAAATTCTTTACAATTAAACGTGATTGCCGAAACCACTTTGATTGATTTTAAACGATTGTTTGTCTCCAGAACATGCCGATAGGTTTTTGTTTTCGATTTTCATCAAATCTATGTCGTAATGTTGGTACGTAATTATGAAACGGTTTCGGAACGAATAGGTACGCTGTAGTTAATCTTATAGTAATGAATGGCCTTCAACGTTACTGAAACGGTACTTATTTTATATTTTTACAATTTATTTCTAAGTAGGCAGTAGGTATATTTTTACCTAATTTTAGTTAGAATTATTCCCTCTCACGGCAATTCTGCTTCTAGTCTTCAGTCTTTCTCATGCATTTGACAACATCTGCATGTCATCGTTCAACCGATGCAAACAACGTCAAGTGACCTAGTCATGTTTCGGTTTTAGTCTGTGGGTTCACCGGTTTACCGGGGACTACTGAATCGATTTATTGTCGAAGTGGTAGTCTCCTTTCTTGGTGCGGTTACGAAACGGGCGACTGGTAGTGATTTGACGATAAAGCAGCAAGTATATAAAATAGACTCGTAAGGCAAATAAGTCGTTGTCGCCGCTCATTTTGTAACCGTATCATTTAGCCGGCATAGTGGAAGCGATCAATATTGTGTATTTATCGACCCCATTCATGGACGTTGTAGGTCTGCTTACCATCAGGTAGATACAAAGTCACATGCCGTGCTCCAATATTGTATAGTCGTATCCATTTGAGTATTTACCTGTTTCCATCTTAGATTTTACCTTATAAATAATTATGAAATGTAGTAATTGGAAGGACCCACTACCATCGAACGTGCATATTTGAATAAACGGTCCTTTGTGAAATGCGAGTGTTGCATGAGGAAATAATGCAAAAAGGCCTGCCATACCTACCATCTGCACGTTGTATGAGTTAACGCATCATGCTACGTGCATGTCCTACATAAAATTTTACAAATCTACTTACCTACCCACACGTATGATGTCATTTTTTAACTATCATTATAAATTTTGATAGCGTTTTTTACTTAAACACATGTGATATGACCGACCGCGTTTGCGTGACGTGAACTGGTAGACTAAACTACATTAAATTTATGAAAGATGGGCGGGAAGTGTCAGTCAGAGCTCAGAGGCTCTACCATGGGTTTGCGCATTGTAGAAACGTAACGTATTCATTTACGTATACGTGAGCAACAACCAATAGGATCGCTTTATTCAATCATGTTACCAAAAATATAGCGATCCTATTGGTTGTTGCTCACGTATACGTAAATGAATACGTTACGTTTCTACAATGCGCAAACCCATGGTAGAGCCTCTGGCTTACATCACGTTATTTCCTTACAGTGTGTAGAGGGGGTGTCGGTCGTGGTACTACATCAAGGTTTTGATTGAAAACTTAATGTTGGTTGGATATAATATTATGCTCTCACAATGATAAAATAGTCTATGGTCTCGTTACATTGCTAGAAGATTTAAAGCAGGCGATTTTATAATGTTTAGAAAAACACAGTATGATGATCCCTATTGCAAAGGACTGACGAACTGTGGAAGACTCGGATCAAACAGGTTAAGAAAGGCCAAGAATCGAAGGCAATAAAGACGCCTTGGAAGATCATCCATCAGCGGGCTGTTATAGGCCAAAATTATAATGAGGCGATTTCATCATGTTAAGGAAACCACAGTATATGATGATCCCTATTGCAAAGGACTGACGATCTGTGGAAGACGGTAGGATCAAACTGGTTAAGTAAGGCCAAGAATCGAAGGCATTAAGAACGCCTTGAAAGACATACTTATCCATCAGTGGGCGGCTATAGGCCCTAATGATGATAAGGCGATTTCATCATGTTTAGGAAACTACAGTATATGATGATCCCTATTGCAAAGAACTGATGATCTGTGGAAGACTGCGATCAAACTGGTTAAGAAAGGCAACGAATTGAAGGCATTAAGGACGCTTTTGAAGATATACTCATCCATCAGTGGGCGGCTATAGGCCAAAATGATGATGAGACGATTTCATCATGTTAAGGAAATCACAGTATATGATGATCCCTATTGCAAAGGACTAACGATCTGTGGAAGACGGTAGGATCAAACTGGTTAAGAAAGGCCAAAAATCGAAGGCATTAAGAACGCCTTGGAAGATATACTCATCCACCAGTGGGTGGCATAGGTCAAAATGATGATGAAAGAGATTTAGCGAATGTTTTTGTTTTGCCGGAATAACGATTATTCTTAGTGAACAATCCTAAAGATTTAGAGTTGGTAGGTAATGACTAAAGGTATTAAGTTCGCCTTTGTACATAACTTTTGCTCACTATACAATAAATATTAAATAAATGAACCCATTGCAATATTCATGATCATTCACCGTTCTTATCTTTATAGGTAATGAACGTGGACCCGAGTTTTGTCCTACTTTTAGATCTCTATTGATTGACGGACTGAGGGTTGATTAAACCGTTGATGTCTTTGTATAATTAGGTAATTGCTTACCACAAAATAAACGTAATACTCAGTTTTTGAAATTTAGCTGTTCAACCTATTGATGATCCTATAATATTTGCTCAACATTTTTCTGGCTAGACTGACAGACAATCTAATTATTAATTTGTGGTCATTGCCAATAATATATTTACGCACACCTAGTGAGTCACACACATACAACTGAGAGCCTATCATAGACTCAAATGAGCGCTTCGTTCGTGCTAATGATAAAAAATACCCGATGAGGTCATCGCATCGGCCACCGCCCATACCTTGTCTTGGTATTCAAAGCCATAGTGACACAGTCTGATAAGATACAATACAATGTACTATCTGTACTGCTGAACCATTTGTTCATTGTACCTACTAAAGTTTTACTATCCTATGGAATTTTAAACCTCAAGCCAAAAGTCTGTTACTTTAACAAAGAAATGGAAACACTATTTACTTTCGGTTTAGGTTGAATTTGATTTAAAGGTTTTAGTCCTTATATTTTTTTTTTCACAACCAGTATAGGTATATCTTTATGGTCAAGCTGTTTTACTTGTACCTTTTAAGGCCTACACATGACACGATTGCGTAATGAAATAAGACTGTCTCAGCGCAAGTAACAGGTTTTATGCAGTTTGCACATACTCGTATGTTGCGAAACTACCAAGATTAATTTGGCAATTATTTTTATTACTGTTTAAGTACAGATATGTACTTATTTTGGAAGGTAAATATAGGTTCACTTCTTGCCCAATTTGAATTGCAGACTCATGGTCGTTCTAAATAATATATCTATCTTTTTTTAACGGAGAGTAGGTGGTAAATGGTAAACAATGGTAAATGATTAATTTGATATTGAAGTTGCTGTGGTTCAATATTTTTTTTTTGTATACACAGCAATAAATTAATCTTTATTATTATTTTGACCTTTTTGTTTCGTTTAATGTCCGCAACGGTTTGTGTATAGCAGCCATCTTATGTTCTCACTTTATTGATGATTTTAGGCCTTCCATATTACCTACCTATACATGGTATTCTTCCACATATGTTTTTCTGTTTATTTTGTAACAAAATCGACGTGCATATACAAAGTTATGTATTTTATAAAAGTAAACTATAAGAGTCATTATCTCCCGCATTTGGTAGCGTGACCCTTCCACTTGACCTCGAGACATACCGTTGTGACATAATCAACTCTTTGTATAGAATATCCGATTAATTTAACTCCCAGCTTCTTTAACTTCATCTAAAGGGGTTGGGTTGCATCTTATACCAGCTGGCTAGTCTTTTTTTTTTTCGAAAAATAATGATTGTAGGGTTACCCCCAAAAATAATTAAATGAATATTAATGATGAGTTAAAAGGTTTCGAGAAAGAAAAAAAACCTCGGCAATTTTTTGCATTTGTCGGGAGATTTTTCTGTAATTAAGAAGGTTTTAACTGTATGAAAGAAAAGTGTGTAAAGACAGCGATAAAATGAATGATGTCTTCAAATAATAATACCTATCTCTACGTTGTTAGTTATTAATCTGGATACATAATCTGTTGAATTTTTAACCTTTAAAATATGTTTTGTTTCAGGTGAGTTTTAAACGTCATCAGTTAATACAGAAGTGACATCATCGGTTACTGCAAGTAACTAAACTAAGCATTATTTATACATACCAATAATTTTACTGTTGAATAAGCATGAAACATAAACAGTTCACAACATACTCCGCATACCTCACACAATTAGGTACGATCTTGTGCTTTTTATAGAACAGCTTAAATAAGAATGCGCGTGCGTTCCGAATATCGAGATTTTTTTAAATCAAATATGTCAATTGTTTAACAAATATGTCAGATTACAATTTAAAGTAACCATTATGTTTTTATAAAATATTAAAAAAAACATTGAACCTCTAATTACTAACTTGCTATATATAATCTTGTTTACGTATAGTTGTAGAATCAGTTTTTGCAGTAGAACAAAATAAAAAGAGGTTTATATTTCTAACCTAATCGTATTGTAGTATAATTCTGGATGACATCAGTTAAACACTTGAGACCCACCCTATGGAATCTTTTGTGTACACCCAACTCTTATTTAATGTTATAATTATAACATTATATATTTTATAAATATCTTATTAGGATATTCTTTCTTCATTCTAATAGGGAGTAATTATATTTGCGAGCTATTTCATCGACCTCATCGTTGCTTTCTATCAAACGCAGATTTTGTTTATAATAAAATCTATATCTATAGGTATTTATATTATACTAATATCATAATGCTTAAGAGTTTTTTTTGGTTGAACGCGCTAATCTCAGAAACTACTGGTTCGAATTGAATAATTATTTAGTGTTGGATAGCCCATTTATCGAGGAAGGCTATAGGCTAAATAAAATTACGCTACGACCAATAGGAACGGAATAACAATGAAAATTGTTGCAAAAACGGGGAAATATTATTCCTTTTGAGAGCGTACGCTGCGTAAACTGTTAAATTTACGCAGACAAAGTTGCGCTGATCAGCTAGTAGGTATAATAATATATAAGATGACTGACATAACGCGAAAGCGAGGGTTGCGAGTTTAAGGTTTACACACCATTAAATTTTTCATAGCAATTTTATCTTTAATGTAATTATAACCTTTTCTCACAAAATAAATAAATGAATTCTTTATTGTTAGTATAATTAAGTAATTCACATATAGAGGACTGACTGACTCCTAAAAAAACACTACTCACTACTATAAACAATTATTTTCATAGCAGGAGAATTATTTATGAAACGTTCCCTAATTTTAGAAGGTTTCGGTCAGCAACAGACCGAAGCTCGTCCAAAATACACATTCGAGTGCGAGGCCCTTTCATGGTTGGACTCACATGCTAATGAGTATTGTTGAGTAGAAGAAAAATGCCCACCAATCAGAAGGTAGCTTGCTGACTTTCTAACTATTTAAAATGCCTTATTGATGAGTATTCTATTTTATTTTGTTCTACTTGTATTGTAACTGGTAATGTTTTAACTGTGTCATATCTTTACTACTAAGATCATTTTAATTGGTAATGTAATTATCCTTAGCTTCTTTTCGGTATCATTAGTTTTTTATCCATAATACAATTAGAATATCACAGCCCTGGCTCATGACTAGGTTAGGACACAGGTCCTTTGAATCTGTAATACTATCTATCTTTCGGCCTGCCACTTTGTTCCCAAGGAATTTCCAATATATATATAGCCTATATGATTTTCAAATGTATAAGCTATATTATTTTCTTTAAAGTTTCATCAACATCCGTTTTGTAGTTTTTGCGAAAAGAGTAACAAACGTCCATTCTCATAAACTTTCGCGTTATAATATTAGTAGGAAACACGTTAAGTACTTGTTTATGCTATAACTACAAAATTACTCAATTTACAGTTAAATTAAGAATTGGCAAAATTGGAGGAAGTATGTGTAAGGGACTATTATTTTTAACTCTGAATCTTGACATGCTGACGTAGAACAATTGAACGCTTTGAAACGAAGAATCCAACAAATTTTCCAAAATACTTCTTAAACCTTACAAACTAAACAAAATAAATATATATTTTATGTACACTTTAACTATGTTAATTTCCATTTATACACATACGTACTTAATATAACCTAGAAGTTTTCTTCTCAAGTTATGTAAGTATTCCTTACCAGCTTGTAGGTAGTTGGCAGAAATTCTTTATAACAAACTCCAAATCTAATTTGGTCATTATCCAGTTTAATTCCTACAGTCAAACATCAAAGAATGGATCTAGAAACGTTGCTCAGTATTCCGTGCGGGAACGTCCTGCGGTCCGCCGGGTGAACGACCGCCGAGCCAGTCTGATGCAGGCGCTCACGTAATACCACGCACTTTGAGGGTTTACACTCGACGATACGATTACGACCACAGAAAACGGATCAGAAGCCCTACTCCTTTGAGCACTCTTTCAATTTCTAATATTTCCCTTTGGCTGATTTGGACAAAAATTACCGAAGTTTAGATTTCGTGTGTTCAAAGTAGCTGTGGATAGAATGATGTAACCTCTTCTTTGCAATGCTGTTTCAAAACATGCAAGACTATACCATTAGCTTATCAACTTATACGTCTATCAAGTGGTTACGACTGCACAAAATGTATCCTACTTATCACAGAAATTGATTAAGGCTTTTATCTTCTTGAATCCAACTCACTAGGCCTGCAATGATTGCAATGATAATTCTATATAAAGTTTTAAATTTGTGTTATAGATTTTGATCTTTGGCTGGCCTGTAATTTATATTTTTATAAAGCACCTTATGTGGAACAATTTATAGAATATTTAGGTTAGAATTGTTGAGATATAAAGCCATTACTAAAAATTAAGTTAAAATATTTTCTGTCCCCTGGTATCGTATAGTGTAAACTGCTCTAACCCCGTTGCAATACAACCCACAAAGCTATAGTGAACGAGTTGCTGTGCCATTGATTCTTGAAAGCAACAGATGAACGACTTTTTATCGATTGTCTTGACTTTCCTTCTTCTAGAAAGCAGTTGAGAACTCGTGTTACTGAGAGTTTTGTATGTAGTACTTATTTACACAATATCTGATGCCTATTTCCCTCGCGTTATCATTTACAAATATACTAAAACGATTTTGGTTCTTCTCTTTTTTTTTATTGTGGATAAAAAGTCTTTGAGTTCGAATAAGGGTTCTCTTGCTTTTATATAGGGGTATTTATCATATTCTAATAATGATTACAATTGGACTTCCGCACTATTACTAATTAATAATTCATAAGAACTAAGGATTGTTTTTTATCTCAATTTTACACAACTCTAAATGCCTCCATTCATAAACGACATCCATTTACCGGTGGCGGTTTTGCATAGTAACAATTTTAACTAATCAACTGGAGTGCTCTATTTCCTGCTTGGTTGACACTTCTCCTGGTTCTTTTATTTCTTAAGCTTTAAAAGTTTGCAGTTCAAGGTCCTCAGAACGTACACACATTTAATAATAGTTAATATTTATCTTTATTACGGCAACGGACCAAACATTTGTCGGGCTTCTTATGATCTTAGGAAACTACAATAGAGTTGGAAAGACCCAAAACAATTTCGGTTCTTTGTTTGCCATAAGCCAACACTACAATACAAACTTAACATTTTATTGTTAGAGATAACGTTGATGCTAAAGTAAACAGTTCATTCGTAGATCCAATAAAAAAATCGAGGTCACAGACTGGCAATGCAAACCATGAGAGTGCATTATGAATTCTGCTGGCTGGTATGCTTTTTTTATTAATAATCAACTTATATCCAGCTATTTTGTGGAGTTAAAATTTCTATTTTACTTTTTACATTGAGCATTTGAGGTTTTAGATTTATTTACGAGTTATTAGTAGGACTTTTTTTAGGATACATGAATGAATAACTTATTTTGTATGTTCAGTCCATGAATAAGACATCGTCTGCTGAATTTGGTCTGGAAATTCTGGAACATTTGTTGTATGTCGCATTGCAGAGCTCCTTTCACGTGACTATTTAATTTACTGCTACACGACTGTTTTAAATTCACCTCGGGAGTTATTGCACATTTTATGCGAACCGCTTTTATGACATCTTGACTCCACTTCCAACATGCCAACTAATATACGAGTATAATAATATCTATGTTATATAGAAGGCACCTATCATTTTTGAAAATAATTGAATAACCAGAATGTAATGTTTATCTTTTATCAAAATGTCACACAGCTGTTATCTTACCTTGGACAAATATGATTAGATTTTTATTATGTATTAAAATCGCATTATTTAGGTTATAAAATAACTGTATACAGACGTTTACTATATGCTTAAACTCCAAAGATTTCATTAATATGAGTTGTAAGAACAAAACAATGAATAATTCAACGGCGATAAAGCATCTGTGACCTATTTTCCTTACGCAGAACTGATTTACAATTTTATTACACTCATTCTGCGAATTAGTAAAATGATTTCATTTAGATGAGGATTACTAGATTTGAACTAAAAAGTAGCTATCACTTTTCATTGAATAATATTTATTAAACATTTCATTATTTTTTAATAGCGAAGTCATCAGATAAATGTATTATACTCGTAGTTATTAAAGTTTGTTTGACTTTCAATTAGTCGTTCCGCTGTCCCCGTTGCACTGGATGGAACGTAATTGGATATCAGCTGCCCTAGATGGAAAGCTACGTAGTCCATTTACTAGATTAATATTGACTGGTTCCCTGTAGCGAAGTGTCAGATTTCACCGTCACAATCGCAGGTAAGCTTTAAAGTAGTTTTTTTTAAAGTTCAAATATTATTCTGCTAGTGGATGTTCAGTTCAATAACAATTGCCTAGACAACGTTGACCTTTTTGGCAGATACCCAATAAAGATTCTGTTGGAAGAGGAAGAAATATTTTATCATTTTAAATAATTATATTGCAGAAATACGATTTAAAAAGTATATTCTAGATTTAAATAATTTGATATGACCACATTTTAACATCGTTTATCTTACTTTTCTTAAAACTTATTTTGATTAAAATTTTAAGGCGCTTTACTGTATTTTACTCAGTAAACTAGAAAATGTTTTTGTACCCCGCATGACATAATGCCTCATTGAACAATGAGCGGGTCGACAGGTCCCTGTTGATAATTTTTATGGGCGTAGTGAGTTATATTGACCCAAATAAGTTGATCACGTCATCAGCGCGACGAAGCGGCGATGAGGCGACCGTCTTCTGTGTGGGTGTTAGTGTTACCGACAAGTGTTTGCATCCCACTGAAAGATTCACTACAACTATGCGTCTCATTTGCTTATCATTTATTTGATGTTTTCATAATCAGTATTCCCGTGCTTGTTTTAAATGAAAACTGGTTGCTTATTTATGACACTAATCCCACAGTCATAGTTATATCAGTTGTTAAGGCTTTTATCAGATTATAGTTATCGAATTCCTAAATTTGGTCATCGTCAGTTACTTGATTACAAAGTTTTTCATATTTAATCTAGGGATTTTAGTTACTGCTTTATTACTTCTCAAATATATTTCTACAAATAAATCGATCCTAACATTAAGTCTATTTTTATTTTTAGCAATTGGGTAATCTGTTTATTAGTAAGTTCTGCGATGCATGTGTCGCGAACCACGATCGACAGACCGGTCATTTTGCATACTGAGTTACTGACTGCGGCATCGGCCTTCGCCATTATGACGTCAGCTCCTGCTTATGTCATACCATCATTGTCTGCTTGCTCATGATAATCAAGTTGATTGAATGTAATGCTTTTGATGTTATCATTTTGAGCTGGAACATCTGTACCATTTACATTTTTATTTCATGCTTCTTTCTTAGTATAATGATTTTCGACAACAGTATCACATACATCTGTTGTTTTAGTTAAAATTAATATTAATGAAATGACATTGATGCAGTCTGGTTTATAATTTTGTAACCTTCACACCGGGCGGCACCCACACACGGCACGGCGAGATTCGTTGTCAAGTACAATTAATCCATTAGGTCGGTGTGGACATGTTGTCATCAATTTATGAGCTTAAATTAGAGCTTTGTGATTGTAGCTTAAAATTAAATCGAATAGTGGCGATAGTATTGATTTATTTATGTTGTCCCAAAATATCTTGTTGTTCAGCCCATTAGATCGATTGCTACAGATATGAATGAGGCACATCCGCCCTTTTATAATACATCATACGCTCCTACGCTAATAATATCTTAAATCAAATAATTCTTAGACCAAAATGACTCATTTTCTATTTAAGCAGTTGACGTTGTAGAAAAAGAAATTGATGAAATCAAACATAAATGTTACCTAGTACCCAAACCCAAAATACTTAAAATCGCGTTCACATAACAATTTTTTTGTAGTTCTTTATGCTGCTTAAAAGGATTTCTCAATTTCTTCCCAATTTATAACACCATCTTAGCTTGTGTTATTTTAACGATATCCGTGGTGAATAATTCTCAGGGAATTTATTTATAAATCCTAAATGGTAAACTGAGTCACGCACGGCTGTTATTTTACTTTTCAAATAAGTCAACTTTCCAAAAACAGGAATCGAAAAATATAAATGTATTTTTTATCGCGATGTGAAAGTTATCTCTGACCGGATATCCTTTTTTTACCGTTTTTAATTTGCGGTGTTCATGGTGGTTTATTTGTGGGTGCTCTATGGCACAATGGACGTCGACTTCACGTGTGACGGGGCCATTTGATTGCACCTAATTAATACAAGAGGTGTGATGACCGACCGATTTTATGACTGCCTTCACAACTTGTGGTTGTGGATTAATTCTCCAAATGGCGCCTGTGACGTAGGTTTGGGTTTTAGTGGGTTTCACCTTTGCTATTTTTGCTTACGATATGTTTTACGGCGTTGAGTGCGTGCGCGCTTCGGGCGTGGTTCTATATTTGGGTTAATGGATTCGTCCGCGGCACCGCGCTGCCATGGGAAGTGCCAGTTAGTTCGTCCGTCCGACTTCGCGCCTCGTCCTATGTGCGGAACTCTAATTTATGTCTCCATTTACCTTTAATTTAAATAAAATTTATTATTACTGGTCATGCCAGTCAGTCCACTTGTTAGGTGTTGCCTCCGAATAACATCGGCGAAATGAGGACGGGTTAATCCCTCCGTTGGGTACCCTGAGGTCGTTTAAACGGTTCTCAGGAGTCAAATAGGCACCCGTGATGGTTTGCCAGTCATACACTAGATAGGACTGAGTTCAGAAAAAAACTCACCCTTCGTGACCAGTTTATATACTGATAACAATGATCGGCTTAATATACCTAATGATACTTCGTGCAGTTTGTGGTAATTACTTAAAAAACATAAAAAATAGTTTGTAAGGCCCATTCAAACATTTCATCAATTAAGTATTGTTAAACGTTCTGGTTCTTCTTACAAAATGTTAGATCTTTCGAGGTCAACTAGTTAATTAATATGGCCTCTTTGTAATATTTGTTAGTCTAGCTAACATTAATTGTTGTTTTAGCTAGACTCTAGTATTTGCCGAGCCAATCTATATTTTTAGATCTCTCGGCATGACATCAGTGACCTGTGGACTGGAAATGATGACACTATTTCTCATTGAATTGAGTGGTTTAGAATTAACATTACTCTTTTTGTTTAGTGTTGATTTCGGTTTTGCATTCTTGGGTTTAGTCTCACTTTAATTATTAAACCCAATCGCGTAAGGTGTAACATTTCGTAATTATTTCGAATAAATACAATGTAAACGAATTTTCTTATGTTTATAACATGCGTTGGTTTGTGCTTCGGATTAGCTGCAGTTACCTAGCTTAACCCAGTTACCAGTTGTACTGCTATGTTTTTACTTTCACGCTTGGTTAATTTAAAGTCGATGTTAGATGTATGTTTACTTCCAGGTTTTTGTGTATATTTATCAGGCGTTATTATATAATAATAATAATATGTAGTACAATTTACAAAAATTACTTTGGTCACAAACTAAGCTCTAGGCTTGTACTATGTGTACCAGAAACAATGATATAGTATATATTATATTTTATAAACACCCAAATAATAACAACATGTACAGAAAAGCCAGCCTAGTGGTTAAGTCACTGCGCAACTGATAACAAGGTTAAGCAGATGATAACAAGACCGGCCTGGGATGGGTGACCGCTTTATACAACGAGGCTATTTCATCATAAACACCGCAACAAGCTCGCCACTTGTTAGGTGTTGCCTCCGAATACCATCGGCGAAATGAGGATGGGTTAATCCCTCCGCTGGGACCCTGAGGCCGTTTAAACGGATCTCGGTAGCCAAATTGGCACCCGTGATGGTATTTTTTTTTTTTTTTTCTTATGTACAGAAAAACATACTTACTAATATTTTTTTGCCATGGGTGGGAATTAGGCTACCATCAGACTACCCTCTTTTTTACTATATTTTAAGAGTTTTGGTTACAGAGTATTGTAGACTTGACTATTTTAAACTATTTTTTTTTATAGAATTGTCACGCTGTGCTGGTTCCAACTGCACAATAATGATCCAACTGGAAACTCACAAGGTTATATCTTATTTGTCGTTCAACAAGTGCACTAATGCGATAACTTCAGGAAAGAGAGGTTTTTAAATATGTAGCATTCATGATACAAAACATCATATTAAGCTACTTTAATTCTGGTCAACAATAGAGCATTTAATTTAATTCTTATTTGGATTGCTATCCTATATGAACTAACGACAAGGGTAAGGTGCACGCTGAACTACCAAATGCAAAAAGTACAATTCGAGACGAATGACGCCTCTACGTCTAGCACTGTACTGACCTGACACATGCTTTCATAGTAGAGTGAATTATAATACTATTAAATAGGTACCACCTTGCGGCTAACAAAAACTAGCGAGTGCTCATCTCTATATTATACCCGCATTAAACTAAAATCGCGTATTAATAGAGCAGTTAACATTTCCGAAGTGGACAAAGTGCAGAAGCTATATAGTGCTATATTTTTCTCGGTTAAATATCTACCTACATGTAAGAATAGTGTAATGGAGTTATCCGGGAAAAATATAGAGGTGAGCACTCGATGGTTTTTGCACGTGTCGTCCACTTCGAAGATGTTTAACTGTTCAATACTTACATTTAAATTTTAGTCGAGGTTAGGTTATGTACTAGAAGAAGCACGAAGTACTTGAGTTCATTTAGCTTCTTCTAAATCTATATTCGCTAGATCTATAGGTTTTTAGGAGACTAATGCATCGATTTCTTGTCGGAGAGGTAGCTAGGATATTAAAACAAATTCATAATGCAAATTCGGCTTTGTAACCGCATCATTTAGCCAGCATCGTAGGAGTGATCAATGTTGTTAAACAAAAATGTATTGATCGAACCCATTCATCTTTGTCTGCTAACCATTAGGTAGATCCAAGTTACATGCCGTGTTCCAATATAAAGTAATATAAAAATCGAGTTCTCATTCTATTCATCATTATCATCATTCATTCATTCTTTTACATGTGGACATACCAACATCTTCCTTTCTTATATGTGCTTCTTTTATATTTTAGTGCTGAAGCCAGAAGTAGCCAATTATTATTTTAAACTAATTTTTTTTAATGATAATTTCGATTTGAATGTTTAATAAATTGTGGAATGTCTATAGCGTTTTGACGGCATTGTCGGTGCAGAAATGCATACTAATAAGTACACAGGCCCGATGTAGGTCAGAGGAAATGCAGATTTCTATTTCCATCAGAGGTGCTCATGTAGCTGACTCACTCGCAATATTCTCACTTCACTTAATAATTGGGAATGTGTGTCGAGCCTTAAAATAGACTCTAGTTAAAAAAAAATGTTAACTAGGGACACATTAAAACGCTCTGTCGTTTACTTTTGGGAATTGCCTGATGATGGACTTTTAATCACAATATTTTTTTATAAATGCGTGTTGTTTGTGGTGCTATAAAGTATCTAACTAAATAAAAAAAAATAAAAAAATGTAGGTCGAATCTTGCAATTTGACGTAATGCGCGCATAAACAAAAAAATACCTTCTAATGCCTTCTATTATATATATATCAAATTCGCAAAAATCTTGAATGAACAGACACGGAAAGTCTACGATTTTATTGAAGTAAAGACAAGATAATTAAAATAGACATTCATCATCGTCTCAATCTACAATTCCATTGATTGCGATGCGTAAGAGATATTGAGAATGAACGTATTGTTCAATGTGCTTCTAATTTAGATAAAAACTGTGTTGTTAATTACATCACAGATAAAGGCGAAGATGCTGTAGTTTGATCTGTTCAAAGTTACATAATAGTAGATACATCCCTCGGTAATATAACAAGTATGGTATGCAAAGCTACCTAACGAGTTTTGCAATGGCTTAGGTTAGATATTATAGCTCGTTCTACTAGACGACTGTCTGGAACTCAGACAGGCTTTTGCCCTCGGCCTCGACCGATGATGCTCAAAGAAATAATCTATTGCTTGGGTAATATTTAACTATCCATATCGTAATAAATATTTGCTGGCATTGGTAACTTATATGTTTTGTTTGCTTTTTATTAGGCCCGCAGATTGATTACGATAATGCTGTTTTATGCCTAATCTATCTCATAATCAAATTATAATAACAATATATTTAACTGCTTTGACAACACTGGTTCAGAGATCATGTTTAGATGCCTTTCCCAGTCTAGCTATTGAACTTGTATTATTTCTTCTGTGGTTATACCTTTGAAACTGGTAATAGGTGGCTTATTGGGTTTATTAAACATGCAACAATGAAAGCCGGAATTAAAGTATATAAAATTGTTTAATTTATGCATGGGCTGAAAATATATATATTGTATATATAATCCAATGATGGAGTAGCTAGGTACTGTGACAAAGTTTATCCCTTGAGCTTTTTTATATTCAGATCTAAAAAAAGATTAGTAGGTACTTCAACAATTAAAAAGTCAAATGTCGCCATGGGCGTGGTCGCAAATAAAACCTATTCGCAACAAACTAAACCGTTTTTTACAGTGCCTATAAATAAACATATCAAACCGGTCTTTGCATCTTGTACCTATAATCATTTACATATAATATTATGTAATCTCCTCGCACACAAGTTCTAAATTTAAGGACATATCCGTTAAACATCCGTTAAATGGACGAGACAGTAATTTTAATGTTTAATACTTGACTAAATACACCTGCTGCGTGCTTACACGTGAGGGGACGACATAATAACGTGACGTGACGTCAGAGTGACAAGGGATCCCTCAGGAAGCTTAAGTATAGGACCATTAATGTCTGATGAACTATTTTCTTCTCCAGTCTATTCGATAGTTTACAAACCACTAGTTTCCGGGATTTCTTTTTGTTTGTTTTTGTAGTGGTTTCTAGTCTAGAAACCAACTAATTAATATTTAAATATATTCTTATTGAGACTGCTAGAAGTAGTAACTGGCATATTGCTGTTACTGAACGTCGAATATTGTTCCCAATATGTAGCTCTACCACCAGTTTCTGTTAAAACAATCTTTTATTACTGCGTACAGTTTAGTAAAACATTATTTTTGTTGTATTACATTTAGAAGAGTCTTTACTGTATAATTTGTTACATCCAAACAAGTTTATAAAATATATTTATTAGACTTCTTAGATTTATTCTGCCTCTGAAGCCAGAGCCAAGTAGCCTTATTTTATATATATATTTTGGCATAACATACCTTTATGGCACGAAATTTAGTCAACATTATGGTAAAGATAAATAAACCTTTAGATTGTCATCGCCAAACAAACACTTAACCTACTAAAGACTCTTTATACAATGCAACCTTTGTACATTTTGAAGTGCCCGAGTGTTACAGTGTAACCTAATGAATTAAAATATATAAATATAGATCGTACATTACGTATAGATAGACAGACACATATTCACCACAAAACAAATTTTTATTTGTAAATACAGGATTCTGTCTGACTCTTGGTTTTTATCAGCGCATCAGCAATATTTGTATTAATAAATATTACTGCTAACTAGGATCACATATTAGTAAATATTAGTCACGTTGAAGTATAAGTTGATTTAACCGCACTGGCGTTACAAACATTTAGCCGACCTTCAGCGAAACAAATAGCAACAGAGCACAAAATACAATGTTGTACTGTACAATTTAGCTAATTCTGTATATTATGTCCACAACTCTAAAACTTGAAGGTTCATATTTAGGTCATAGTTTAAAAATTACATGGTATAAGTTTTATTAGTTACAACGTACATAGATACAATGTTTTAGCAGTAATAATACGACATTACAAATATCTGAAATGTTTTCTTAGTCAGAATAATATAACTTCTTTATATTGAATTGAAAATTTAATATTAAAGCAGACTGGCCGGCGGGATAGATAATCTGCATTGGCATTTGCAATAAAGAAACAAAGACAAACCAGTTATGGCATTGTCTCCAAAATGGTTTTTAAATTTTAAGCTACTGAGAAATCCTTGTATTCATTTGTTGCTTGCTTGGTACTTTTTCCGATGCTTCGAATTCATCACATGTGAATTCTGGTAGATTTTTATAAATTCTGTGAGTTCTAAGTTATCTGAGCCTATTTACATTCATCAAGTATTATCTTACCTAGATATCATTATATAATTTTGAAAAAGCTTGGAATTTCCTTTTTTTGATTTACTTTTGCGGTCGCTATTACCTTTTTATTGAAAGTAACTGACACTGATGCCTCAATAAGTGTGTTTATGATCTTCACCACAATGATTGTCAGCGGGTGTAGGTTTCCAAGGTGGTGGGGCAGTGGGGTCGCCATGTCTGCCTCGTGGTGACGCAGGTTATCGACCCCGACCACTTGGTGGGGCTTTGAGGCCTACTCGGTAATGTATAGGTAGGTACTGCGTAGGTCTTTGTTTATTTTTTGTTGTTTGTTTGTACCTTGGTTTGCCAGAGTAATTTTGGCTTGTTGTCATTGAATTTAATTCCCTTGGGGACAATCTCTGCCTATTATTTGTATTTATATAATTGACGTTATATTACAACAAGTAAAGTAAAACATTTAAGTTACACCAAATAAAAAATAAAAAACTTCCTTAAAAGGGGGATTGGCAGAGCGCCTACAACAATGGCAGCATTGCTACGAAGGCAATTATGATTTATTGTTGGAAGTAGTTTAGGACTTCCACAATCAGAGAATACTCGGTTCGCGAGAAACCGAGCGTTTCCGATGTAGTCTTTGATAATTTTGGGTCTAATCCCTGTATTTTAACCACTTAACAAGCTTCGGCAGTGCCAACGACCGAAACAGCGACACGAGGAAGCCGAAATATTATTATTTGGCAGTGCTTTGACGCAAGTATCATCCTAAGTTATTGATTTTCTATTGCCCTACGGCACCAGTATAAGACCGCCAGAATCTGCTGAATCCAGGAGGCTGGTAACTCAAATATACAAAATTTTGTCAGTTAGGATACGCAGAATCTATCCTATGGCGAGGAATACGCTGGCGCTTTTGCTGCAATTAAGACCATGATTGCCGAATGTCTATAATGCCACCGCAAGAGAATCTATGTGGAAAGCTGAACTTCAGTTTTAAGATATTATTTATAAGTATTGTTTTGTTAGACCCTAATAAAGTATCCTACGTTTTTCAGTGGGGTTTTTAATGCTCGGAGGACCTTCCAATCGTCCCTTGGTCTCGAATCCATAATGACTAAATTATTTAGAATATTATCAACAAGAGACTAATATAACGAGAGATGTAAAGAAATATAAAGAATTTAATATTGGTTACAATAAAATAGGTATTTTATTAATATAATTACTACGCTAAACAAAACATGGTGATTTTCAACTGTAACACATAACAGTAAGTTGATTGCTAAGCCTACTTGGAACGTAGTTATTGCTGTGTCAGACAAACGTGTTGTAAGTATTCTGTATTTGGTACATGGGAATTGACCTTATTCACAATACTACACGTAACAGAATGACACAGATTTTGAATTACCGAAGTGTTTTGCTTTACATTTATATCGCTTTTGAAACATTGCACATTAGTTCTCCTAGAACAAAATAAAGGTTAAAACGGTTAAAACTAATAATTCCTTTGTACCTAGTACAGATTTATAAGAAACTGAAAGACTTAATTTGTTTAGATTGTTTTTTTTAATTAGATTTTTTCTCCGAAGATCTTCTTTTCATAACTTCTACTAATTCATCAAGCCATCTTTTTCGATGATCGATATTCCATCTAGCTGCTGCGTCCTTTCTACACACCTCTATTCACTCTAAAATACTTTCAAAACATATAAATCTTTTAATAACTCAATTTGGAGATGGCATAATATTAGCCAGTAGTTGCTTTACAGGCGCTTCAACCAGCCTCAGGCAGTATTGAGTAAGCCTGCCTGAAGCTTTTATTACAGAATCAGCAGCCGGTCTATTATCTATGAAGGTCAAGGCTGTTGGCGTATCTGTTCTGTTACATTACAATGCATAAATATGTAGACTCTGTTATCTCGTATAGTATAACAGACGTGCTTGCAGAGGATAAAATGTCAGTAAAATAGTATAAACAAGGTATATTAGATAACAGGGAAATTTAGATATTTTAGGATCAAGAAATTTTTTAACATTTCTAATGCTTGGTCCAGATCGATATCATGAAAACTAGAAGAGCAGAGGATAAAATGTCAGTAAAATAGTATAAACAAGGTAATTAGATAACAGGGAAATTTTGATATTTTAGGATCACGAAATTTTTTAACATTCCTAATGCTTGGTCCAGACCGATATCATGAAAACCAGAAGGTGCAATGTTGAAAAAAATTAAGGTTCCAAAGGGGAAATAGGAGAAAAGCAAAAATTTAGTGAGTACTAAGGTAATAAACCTTAGAAATAATTTGAGATGAAAGGTTTTTAAACATTTTTTTGGATATTACATTTATTAGTTTTTGTTTATTTATTAAAAACCCTAGAAACTTTGTCACCTAAATATTTTTTGTAGTTTTTTTTCCACTAGTTTCGAAGTTATTTAGTAAAAGTAACCCGGGTATTCTTCTCTGGAGGGAATAGCATCCATACTTTCAGCTTTTTGGCTATAGGTATATTTTTTATTTTTGAAAGATCATAGTTTTGTTTCATTTCATCTAATTTCCAGTTATCTATAATTTAACACATTTGTTTTATATTTTATTATTTAAAAAAAATAATAAGGCTATATTTTATAATAATGCAATGTTTTATAATAGATGGATTTCTAATTAAAAAAAAAGCAATAAACACTTACGGAAATTTATTTTTGGAATAAAAGAAGAATGACAATATATTGTCTGTGTAGTAGGAGTCATGCATGGCCTCACATTGATGAGTTGCCTGGCTGCTTATAATTCAGTATTTAGTAGTTGACCTTGGAAATATGAGTCAACCACGTTAGCTGTCGATTACAACATATACATATTTAAATAACATATAAGAAAAATATTTATTATAGCTTTTGTTTTGAATTCGCTAACGTTAATGCGCTACAGTTATTTCTTATGTTAAATTCACATTAAATATTTTATTTTACATAATAATAACAAGTTCAATTTAATGATAATAATATAAATTAAGAATTAATATTTAAGGTATGGATATGGTTGGTGAGGTTGGTCGCCTCGTTGGCACCCTCGTATGGCAGATGATAAAGGGATGGTCAATGGAATCAGCTAACCACCTAGTCTTACACTAGTTGGTTATACAATGTAGCGTGCGTTCGGTTAGGAATTTCTTTTTTTGTTTTCAGTGACACCTTTTATTAATAACATATAGGTAATTATTATATATAGCAGCCTAACCAAACGCACTCTAGACCTCATTGTTAAAACTTTTTTTTGACTATTCATACATATCTGTAAAGATTTACATGAAATTAATGATTTTGATTTGATTTTGAAGTTTTCGGATTGTTTTTAACTATCTATATTAGGTTTTGTTATTATGAATTCTGTTTATTTAATAAACATTAGTAGGTACTTACTACAAAATGGAATTATACAATAGTGCTACTGGGTTCTAAACTTCTTATACTTAATAATAATAATACAAAGTAATTTATTATTACTTATCTGATTAATTTGAGTAGGTAGGTACGAGTATATTAAAAATCATTTATATTTTACATAAAAAAATATTTATTTGCTGAATAAAATTATTATAAAATATTTCATAGTTCATCCAATAAGATACATAAATAATACACAATAATAAAGCAGCTACTGCAGCTGCAGGTCAATATTGTTAAGCAATGATGTATTGATCGACTTTATATCATCAGGTAGATACAAAGTCCCATGCCGTGCTCCAATAAAAAAAAATGTATCCCATTGCAATCCGTACTATCCTTCGCCGTCATATAAATACTTAGCACATTTAATTAGATCTATGCTAGCCGACTTGGCTTATATAGTAACGCTAAATACACGTAGTCATTTAACAGGCGCATACTAACATCTCGGATCCACTAATTACTTTACCGCTCTGTCTATCATGTTTTGACCTCAATTTTCTCTTTAGGAATATGTTGCTATAAAGACTTTATAACTCTAAAATATTACAAGTAATTTAATACAATTATAATAAACTAATAAGAATAAAAAAATTAAAGGTAGTTCAACTAGTTGAAACCAGTAGCTCTACCACAAGTTTTTGCAAACAGTTTCTACTATGGTCGCTAGTAACTATAGATAGGAATCAACCAATAAGGGTAAGAGGTTTATTTGAAAAATAAAGCGATCTTCTTGGTTGATCCCTATTTATATTACTAGCGACTATTGTAGAAACTGTTTGCGGAAACTTGTGGTTCAGCTACAGATAATATCCTTGCCGTACCGAGAACTGAGGCTCTACCATGGGTTTGCGCAATGTAGCAATCGTAACGTATACGTAGAGCCTCTTAAACGTCATTGCCGTACATTTTTATGCAAATAATTTCCTCAAGAATAGCGCTATGAATGTAAAATATTGTAAAAATTCAACCAATTGGATATCCCTGGATTATACTTTCAAAGAGTTTCCTTTTTTTTTAAACCAATGGTCACATTTTATCATTAATTTCGCAATTTGAGAATAAATTGGCAGTTTGATTTCTCTAATTGTAATTCATTGTGTAGTTTATTGCAATTATTAGAAACGATGATTAAATTAGGTAGTTAATTTAAATTTATTAGTACCTATTAATAGTTTTGTTGCGATTATATGGCAAATAAAATAGCGGTTTAATTTCGCTAATTGTAATACAAACAGTGTTGATAACAATGACGTAATGTCATGTGAACTCTTGCGTGGAGATTAGATTGTACTTGTACTAAATAATTATGTACTTTTCTAGAATATATTTGTTTAAAGCGAAAGCAATTCTGACAATTATTATCAATGTAGCAATCTTATAATAAAGCTCATAATCTGTTAATGATAACTTTTGCTTCATCGAATAACTTTCATTTTTCACACATCTAAGCCCTAGCCTTTTGCTATGTGAACCAGCCACATTGATAGTACATATTATATTTTAGAACCACCCAGGCCATGCAAATTGTACAGAAGATAGTACTAATATTGTTTTGCTGATTATAGGTAATCAAACCTTTATCCTATGGATAAAACTTCGAAGTGGCGACCACTAGACCACGGAGGCGGAGGGCAATTTTTAAGAAGTTATTATAAATATTATTTCTAATTATTATTATAGGATGCTTCTTCTTAGGTTTCCATGTCAGATCTAATAAGAAAGGTAGCCAGTGTATATTTTGTGATCGGAAATCTATGTTGTGTCTGTACTGTGATGCAACAGAATTTTATTTAGAAGTGTTAAGTTGAGGGAGCGAAAAGTAATAGAGACGAACACAATAATATATAGGGGACAAAGTGAAATGATGCTGTCCCTCAAAAGCCATTGTCTTGGGGGTCAAGCATTACATCTAAGGATGCCATGCCTTCTATTTGCTCACTATTAATGGGTTATTATGGCCTTATGGCATCCAATATATACCTACGCGGTGGCTGAGTCTGTTAGACCTCAGCTTTAAAAACAATACAGTTTTTAGGCCCCAATGACTTTTTATTAAAAAAAAGATATACATTTAATAACACTACTGTAGTGCCTTGCTGTCATGTCGGTCCCAGTTTCACTATATTAAACTGTTAAACTGTATATAGATTATCTTTCCAAATACTGCATCGAGCTAGCCAACAGTTCGGTGTAGGCTCTTACTATCGGCTACGATGGTGGTAATAAAACCCTGAGGCCATCTAGGCCGACTAGGGCGCCTGTAAGAGGCACCCATGATGCTACTTTTATGGCTACTACATCTGGTCCATCTTCTGAATGGTGCGGTTACGAAACGAATGATTTGATGATAAAGCAGCGAGGATATTAAAATAGACTCGTAATGCAAATAAGCATAGTAGGAGCGATCAATATTGTTAAGCAACAATGCATTAATCGACCCTTTTCATGGACTTTGTAGGCTGCTTATCATCAGGTATAACTCACATGCCTTCGATAAAAAAAAGTATCTAATTGCAAACTGTAATCCTGTATATAGATTATCTTTCCAAATACTGAGACGAGCTATTGCCACCAGTTCGATGTAGGCAGTCTCTGGCGCCCGTAAGGCACCAATGATGCTATAACATCTGGTCCATCTTCTGAAACTGATTGTAGTCAAGGATCTAACCTATGTTTTCCTCCTTTCCAGATATTGTGGGTGTAAGGTTGTTTGCGGGTAGGTGCCGGCCGTCGCGATGACGACCGACATCTCGGTGCCCCGCTGGGACCCCTCCATAGGCCACGGGCAGGAGCTCATCGACGAATACGAGTACGACGGCGGAAACTCGTCCTCGAGACTTTTCGAACGATCACGCATTAAGGCTTTAGCAGGTACGTCATACATTTGGTTCTGGAATTACACTTTTTTAAGGGTTCAGATTTCTTTTTTCCAAAAAGAAAGAGTTAAGATGTCTAATCTTTAATTTTTTTTATTGGAGTTAGGCATGTGACTTTGTATCTACCTGGTGGTGAGCAGACCTACAAAGTCCATGATGGGGTCAATCAATAATTGTTGTTAAACACTATTGATCACTCCCACTATTCCGGCTAAATGATGCTATTACGAAATGGGCGGCGACAAAGATGAATTGCATTACCAGTATATTTTAATATACTCGCTGCTTTATCGTCAGTTCAACCACCCATTTCGTAATCACTCCCTGAAAAGGAGACTAACACCTCCACAAAAAATCGATGCAGTAGTCTCCTGAAAACCGTTGAAACCACAGACTAACACCGAAACATGACTAGTATGTGATACTTTTTGTTCTGGAATTACACATTTTTAAGGGTTCAGATTTCTTTTTTCCAAAAGGAAATGTTAAAGAAATGTTCGCCAAACTGTCCGCTCTTTAATAAAATAATAAGTAAAGAAAAATGTGGGAGGATAAAAATCTTATTTTTTTTTAGGTGTAGATATAGGTTTTTGTTATAACAAATATAATTGGGCATTCTAATAAAATTATGGATGTCGAAAGAAATACTATTCTGCCATTATTTCGAGAGATTCTATATTACCAAAATATAAAACTAAAAATAATTATGATAACAGAAAATTTTAAATATTTTGAAATAAGTGTTTTTTAGACAAGGTCAGAACCTACAGTAGGCGGTTTTATTTTGATTTTGATAGGACCATGGCATGAGAAAGTAAACAGATTGCTGGCTAAAGGCGTTAATGACCTCAAAACCATAGTATCGTATTATCCATAAGCCCAAAATTATGCCATTAATAAGCCGCGCTCCACTAAAATAATCAATGCCTTATACACAACATGTAAGGTATTTTTTCATTTTTTTTTATTGGAGCACGGCATGTAATTTTTTATCTACCTGGTGGTGAGCAGACCTGCAAAATCCATGAAACAACAAAATTGATCGCTCCCACTATGCCGACTAAATTATTATTTATTGTATTTAACCCTACATTTCGTTGTTACTGTAAGCATTGAGTCGATGAACCTTGAACTTTTAAGTGGTTGTTTAAGGACTTTTACATCATAGTTGCTGATATTCTTTAAATATTAATTATGAGGCAAAAAAATAGTATGTTAAGTATCTTACCCTAGAACAAAAACGTCTTCTCATACTAAATAAATTTTATTGGCTCCATAAAACTATTTCCTGTAACACAGCATCAGCTAGCACGGGAGACAGGGTTCCAAAACATTTTGTACTTTTTTTGAGACAATAAAGTTATTTTTATTATTATTTAATAAATAAAAAACTCTGCAGTTGATACTCCAGTTACAATAAAATAAAATAATTGAATACATTGTTCATTAATTAGTTACACGTCCACAAGCAAATTGATTGTGTAATTAAATGAAATTTATTTATATGTGTAGCTTATCAAAATTATTTGCTCTGAGGTCACAGGCGACATCCTTTTTCCTTTAATCGCCAGTTATTATAAACCAGTGGCTGAAAGGAATGAAACTATTTAAGCAATTAAATATGTATGTATTGAAATACTCGTGGTGAATCCTGATTTCAACTGATACATGGAATGAAAATCAAATTTAACTCGATATTGGACTCTGTAAAAATGTGAATTTTTGTAACAAATATTAATTATTTACCACAAACTAGACTGTATAAATAATTAACAGTATTGTATTAAAATTTATACAGAAATAACGATGCTACAAATTGGTTATTTATATAAAAATACCCAGGGAGGCAATTCTCGCGCTTTCGACATGCATCGGCTTGATATATTCGAATGTAACTGACAGTTTTGTAAGGAAATTTGGCACTATTAAACTCGTCAAGTCGTCACATAAGTCGAAAGCTCCAGAATTATGGCTCAGCTCCTCAAATTATTTAGAAAATAGTACATATTTTTACCAAATATGAGAACCAACATATGAAAGCAGTTACCTCATTGCGTTGTATATGAATAAAATTTAAACATATTTAATTTATTCAATACACACTTTTCTATTCTATAAAGTTAACTATTTCAAGATCATTTTTTTATTCAATAAAATAAATGTGCACAACTGAGGATTTCTTTTAAGATACAACCTTTATCAGTTCTTATCACCACTCATCTTACAACCTTATCGTTGGCCAAGAACGGGGAACGTGTTAGTAGTTGTTTAGGCTCAGGAATGTTTGCGAGCCCTGCCTTCGTGTATCGAATATCGATGGACATGGGTGGTCAGTTGGGCAATATTTGTCGCTCTGATTGCTGCCAGTGAGAGGTGCTGGCGAGATGGCGGACACCACCGTCAGTCTCGCTGAGGACATGACAGCAACTGAATGCTATAACCTCATCAAGGCGGGAGTCAATACCGAAGTGCCAGGATTGGAGATATATTATGACAAAGTGGTTAAGGAATTAAGAGGTGATACTAAATAAGGATCCCAGTGAAGGTGTTGTCAAGTGTTTTGTGTTTGATTAGTGATAGCAGTTTGTTTGCCGCGTTAGGTTTGATATTTGTATTTGTTTTGAAGATTCTGGATTTGTTAATGCGCCGATTTATTTTCCAAAGACGGGCCGTGACATGAGAGTTTTTGGTGATGACGAAGCCAATCTGTACAGTACCGTAGGGACGAGTCATCTCTGAGCGTATTTCGCCTGTACTTTATAAGTGATTAGAAGAATTCTGTAATTCTGTATTAATCCATTATGGACAAAAATAATCGTACAATCAAGAAATTAAGAAAAAATTGTCTGCGTTTGTCTTTTCTTCAACCAATAATCACTGGTTCTTTAAGCTAAGCGTTCATTTGTCGCTAAAAGCCAACATATACGAGTATACTCCACCAGTGTCGGTTATTGATTCTAGCATTGGTTGCGACTATTCATAGTCCATGAACTTTTTGTCATCTCAGTTATGCAGTCTGTATCTGAAAGATAAAGTCAATTCTGCTATACGATTTATGATTATAAATCATTCGTGGTATTGTTTCTATAATGTAAAATTATGTACGATTCAATAATTATTCTAGTTTGTGTAATAATTATATTTGTAATTGTCAATATTTCAATATTTACCTCATTTAATAAGGAATGTTCATGCAAAAATATTTTTTATTAATATATAACAAGTAATTCCGGATTTGACGAATGGGTCTTCCTGGTATTTGTCTTCCCGTATACGGAAAATGATAAACTTTTTGACATAGATTGTCTTTTTTTGTCAGGCACAACTAAAAATGAGAAGATCAACAAAACAGTTTACCTGGGGGGACTCGCTCAAGGTTGAGGTCTGCAAAATATGCCAATAAATTGGAATGTTATGTATAAGGTTCAAAATGGAAGTATATGCCGTAATCTTAGCAATAAGCATTAACACGGTCACTTCTGTAATAACTAAGTGCCGTTCCGGTAGAGCACACTGGTAATCCAATACCCGACTCGGTTTACACATATTGGTTTCTGAAATTAATCCTTCTCTGGAGTCGTCAGTATGGCGCTGCTGCCGGCAGACGGGTGCAAGGTGCGCGTGGGTTCGCGACTGCACCTCACCGTGGTCACCGCGCAGCCTCGGCAGCTCCTGCCTGCGCACGCGCCGCCTCTTTGGTCGCCGAGGCGTGGACGCCCTCATTGGCAGTTAATGTGTTAACATTCTCAATGATTTATAAGTAGTTTTTAAGACAATATGAATGTCTTTATTCATCATTTTTTATTCGAGAACACAGGTCTGTTTCTTTAAGACTTGGTTTGTTGAAGTGGTTTTCTGGGTTGCAACCAAATTGATTTATTGTGGCGAATGTGGTATTTGTTAGGTTTGATGTTTTTTGAACAATATTGTATATATTATTATTTCAATTCAATCCAGGAATAACATTTTAACTATAATTTTATGATTATATATTTTTATATAAAGAGTTGAATATATTGTGGTGATATAAACATCTTTGATTTATTAATTCTTATTATGACAAACGAATATTAATATTTTTATTTGCTATAAAATGGTAACAATGTGTGTAATATAGTTATTTTACAATAGTGTAACACATTGTTAATTATGGTGAAAATAATAAATAAATCCATTGTTATCAGACGAACGAGACACCGTTCAAAAGAAGACGTTTCAAAAATGGGTGAATTCGCATTTGGTTCGAGTGAGCAGCCCAATCAGGGATCTGACCCTGGATATGCGCGATGGCAAGATGCTCATCAAGCTACTGGAGGTGCTCTCTGGAGAGAGATTGGTGAGTAAATATTTAGAAACAAATTATTCAAGAGATAAAAGCGGTCCCAGCCTAGTGGTTAAGCCACTGCCCAACTGATAGCAAGGTTAAGCAGATGACAACAAGGCCGGCCTGGGATGGGTGACCGCTTTATACAACGAGGCTATTTCATCATAAACACCGCAACAAGCTCGCCACTTGTTAGGTGTTGCCTCCGAATACCATCGGCGAAATGAGGACGGGTTAATCCCTCCGCTGGGTACCCTGAGGCCGTTTAAACTGTATTACTATTATTATTATTCAACAGACTATAACGATATCAAGAATTAAGAAAATGACTATGCGCATGATAGGTCTATCAGCCATCAGCTAATAGGTTTAAATACCTTAGCTAAAAGGGAATAGCTTTTTTAATGTACACATTTAGTGAACTTAAATTGGTTAGTGGATGATAATTATTTGCACAGTTTTTATATCGGAAACATCATTTAGAAAGGAATTTCAGATAAGACTAATTAATTCACCCGCGGAGACAACGTCCACGCATCATTACACATGGTTGATTACAAGTTGTCCGAACATTTCTGTAAATCACGAGGAACTAGAAAGTAGGTACATAAATCTATACTAAGAATATTTTATAAATATTCATGAGCTGTTTAATCTGAGTACGGAATAAATGTTTGGCTTATTTTGTTGTCTCCAAAGATAATTATTAGCTTTCCTGACATTAGCTTTGTAATTAGAGGAATAAACTAAGGAATTAATAATAATTTCATTTTACTGTTTACTATAGATAGGGCCCTCTACATAAGGTGTGCCATCGATTTCAGTCCCCTGTCTTTGCAAGCTTGCATGGATAGAACATGCTTTTGGCTACATTACGCAGTCACTTACATCACCCGTTCTGGCTAAAGGACATCTTATTATACCTATACTATATGTGCTGAGATTAGGTCTACATTTCAGGATCTCTTTCCTCCACAAATTGATCCCAGCCCCAAAATGTAGGCTTCGATATAAAACCACCGACTTAATTATATGTTTTTCAAGTTATACTTTTCTTTCAACAGCCTCGCCCAACCAAGGGCAAGATGCGTATTCACTGCCTGGAGAACGTTGATAAAGCTCTCCAATTTCTGCGTGAACAACGAGTCCAGCTGGAAAATATGGGATCCCATGACATTGTCGATGGTAACACTCGACTTACTCTGGGTCTCATATGGACTATTATCTTGAGATTCCAGGTATGTGTGTTTAAACATTGTTTTAAAATCATTTTAACTTTTTGGATTATAGTAGTTAATCCAATATAAATCCAAGTTAATAAATAATAATGTCTAATGATATAAAAGCGTAAAGTCCACTGCATCTCCTTCCACTCCTTCCGTTACCTACTTCGAAGGCTGCAATAGAATATTTTGGTTCCCAATTGACTATAACACTTCAATCCATTTATTCCAGATCCAAGACATAACCATCGAAGAGACAGATAACAAAGAGACCAAATCTGCCAGAGACGCCTTACTCCTCTGGTGTCAAATGAAGACCGCTGGCTACAACAATGTGAACGTTCGTAACTTCACGACTTCCTGGCGGGATGGGTTGGCCTTCAACGCCATCATCCACAAGCACCGACCAGACCTCATACAGTTTGATCGTCTCCACCGGGCCAATCCCATCCATAACCTCAACAATGCTTTCAATGTTGCTGATGACAAACTTGGACTAACCAAACTTTTGGATGCTGAAGGTAAGTTGTTATATTCATATTAGTCAGTTCACACTGCATTCGTAATCGCCAACTACGCGTTCTTCATACAAATTAGGCATTCGCACTTTTAGTAATAGGTACTCGATTATTGAATTAAAATTGTATTTTTGTCGGTCACTGTATTTACTATCTTTCCTTGCTGGGTTATATTATTTATGTTTTTCCAAATCAGAAAATGTTTTTAAATATTACAATTCAAAAATATTTATTACCCCACAAGAGAACAATTTTTGCGTAGAATTATGAACATGAAAAAAAAAATTGAATTTTGACTCCCAAGTTGTATCGTCAAGTCGACTACAGACTCCTTAATATACAAGAGTTCCATGTACAGTCCATGTATAGATGCACTGGTATGATTTGTAGTGGCAGAACCGTGTCTGCCCTAGAATGAACAATCTTGAAGCAGTAAATTCTAGAGTTACTTTGGTACTTGTAGACTAATTGCAATAATAAACTTGTTTCCAAATGCTTTCTCATACAAGAGTATATTTAACCTGCGAAGGCAAAGTTTAAATAAACCCACACAAGACTTAATTCCTTAAATATTTTTATAAATAATGGAGTTAATATCTAAAACCTCTTTAATATCCCAACAGATATTGCAGTAGACAGCCCTGATGAACGTTCTATCATCACCTATGTGGTGACCTACTACCACTACTTCAGCAAGATGAAGCAGGAGACTGTGCAAGGCAAGAGAATCGGGAAGGTGGTCGGCATTGCTATGGAGAATGATAACATGATGACAGAATATGAGTCGCTTACAAGGTATATATAGTGGTATATATAAGTTAATACCAGCAAAACTATAGTACATTACTGCCGCGGTCTATAATGACTACTTTGCTGGTCGCGCCGATGATGGCCACAGCGCGGTCAGCGTGCAGCACTTGATGGACGAGCACAGCGAGGACAGCAAGGGCTGCAATGATGGCCAAGCTGAAAGGCCTAGAGCGTAGCTAGGCTAGCTCGAGGTAATCATAGCGTGACTAGCGAAGCAGTCATAATGTTGCTAGCATATGAAGACAAAATATTCACAAGGTTATAATTTCGAAGTTTCCTTTTTAGCACTTGTATTTGCTGCAAAATAAAACAACTGCCGTGAAATGGTCGCCATTATCTTAATGCCTTTTTTATTATCTATTTTCTTTGATTTTAAATAGTTTCATGTGTGTTATTGCATATTGTATTTACCCAAATTTGTTTAATGTTCCAGTGACCTCCTGCAATGGATCGAGAAGACCATTGAAGCCCTCGGAGACAGAACGTTCGCCAACTCCCTAGATGGAGTCATCCAACAACTGAACCAGTTCTCCAACTACCGACGAAATGAGAAACCTCCTAAGTAAGTGGTTATACCTAGAAAGATATAAAGAAGAATTATCCAATTCATACTTACATACATTACGCCTATATCCCTGTTAGGGGGTAATCAGAGAGTAATGAACGCCACTTCGCACGGTCTTTACACTCTTCCCTAGCTTCCTCCACTATTTAAATGTAGACTTTATGTCATTGCCTTAAAATATGGTTCCTTTGGAATGTATATAGTTCACGTAAACAATACAACAGTACAAGTATTATTTGTTCCAAGCGCTAAGCTAACCCTCTTATTCATCAAAACTTTATTGAGTAAAATAATGATTTGTCTCTTTCTAACCAATGAGAATCATCTTTAACAGAAAAGAGATTAAACGTATTTTTAACTAAAATGTTCATATTTTTTTTTATGAATAAGAGGGTATTACCAAGTTAATACTGCATAAATTGATACTGCATGTACTTTTGCAATACTGTAAAGTTTTTAAAGCATCCAGTTTTAGCCTGTAAAAGTTTGAAAATATACAAATCATAAACCTGGGATTGCCATTTAGAGTATTTTAGCAAATTTATACTCCAACTAAAGAGTCTCTAAAAGCCTTGGTGGCACTATTGCAGGGCAGTCAACGATAGACAACCAGCTAACAGCTTAACTAGGTTTACATGTAATAAATACTTTTGACTTTGAGTACTAATTGTAATAAATATATTTATATCATCACGGGCACCCATCTATATACAGTTTCACAAGTCATGTCTAGTAAAACTGGGACCGACAGCTTAACGTGCTCTTCTAGCCACTATAGTGGTGTTGGTTACACAAATGTGCATTTTTTTGTTTAATTTTCAATAAACTAATGTAATAATATTACAACTTACAGATTCGTGGAAAAGGGCAACTTGGAAGTCCTTCTATTCACCCTGCAGTCCCGTATGCGCGCGGCCAACCAGAGGCCGTACACGCCCAAGGAAGGGAAGATGATCCACGACATCAACCGGGCGTGGGAGAGACTGGAGAAGGCGGAACACGAGAGGGAACTGGCTCTGAGGGAGGAGCTCATCAGGCAGGAGAAACTGGAGCAGTTGGCTGCCAGGTTCGTTAAACAATGTTATGAAAATATGTGACTTCGAAAATATGTACTTTGTGTTAATATGAGGTTCTGCTGATTAATTCGAACCACTATTCCCATGGAACCATGTGTCGCAAATGAAAAACAAAAATTGGCTTACAAAAAATTGGCCATACAAATTAGCAATGTTAAAATGACCAATTTGTATGGGGAGCCAAACATTTTTTTCATTTTTTTTTCATTCTAGCCAAAATTCTAATAACAGTGCATATTATATGTTTTGATATACAAGTAAGACACATATGTCTTATCTCAGCTCCTCTAGCTTTGCATGCAATGTAACTTAATATTTTTAAAAGTATGAGGTAACAAATTTTCCACCTATTTAAAACATTTTACAATTTCATACAATGTTATTTGATTGATATTACTTGATTTTTATATTGTTTCAAGATGTTAAAATAATTTGATTGGCAGCACTAAATTTATACACCCGTTTACCTCTCAAAGTTATAAAAACTAGTTAATGTTAACTGCTGTTATTTAAAAGTAGTTTTAGGTATCTCCTCTCATATAGATGCAAAAACCATCAAGTGACATAATCATGTTTCGGCTTTAGTCTGTGGGTTCGCCGGTTTTCAGGACACTATTGCATCCATTTCTTGTTGAGTCTCTTTTTAGGGTGTGGTTACAAAACGGGCAGTTAAATTGACGATAAAGCAGCGAGGATATTAAATTAGACTCATACGGCAAATTTGTGTATGTCCCATTTAGCCGGCATAGTTCAATGTTGTTAAACTGTCTGCTTACCACCAGGTAAATACAAAATCACATTCCGCGCACAAAGTTAGATAAATATGAATGGGTATCTATGTAAAAAACAACTGTAATTACTCTTCCTCGTACAGATTCAACCGAAAGGCTCAAATGCGAGAGACGTGGCTATCTGAGAACCAGCGTCTTGTGAGCCAGGACAACTTCGGCTTCGACCTGGCTGCCGTGGAGGCTGCGGCCAAGAAGCACGAGGCTATAGAGACGGACATCTTTGCCTATGAAGAACGCGTTCAGGCCGTCGTCGCCGTTTGCTCAGAACTGCAAGCTGAAAGGTATGTGTTATACATTTTAACAAAAAAAAATGCGACAAATTATAGTATTTTTATTGGTTTATTTTAATTTTGACATCTTAAGCATTATTCTATTAGTGATGTCTTATTTGTAATTCATTACCATCCGATTTCCTATAACAGTCAACTTTATTTTACATATTGGCGTTTATATTTTAACTTTTATGTATTAAATGTCACAACTTCAGCTCCTGCAAAAGTAATGAACAGTAATAAAGTATGGCATTTGTTTTGTGTAAATTTATCGAAATATAAAACCTGTTTTTTTTCTTCTATGGACGTATTAAAAAAAATAAACTATAGGTTTTCTGAACTGTTTCGCACTCTGTTTTCGAGTTCAATAGTTAAGACCAATTTTTAGTTTGACTCATCACTCACGTAACATAATATAGAGTCAAATAATATACCTTTTTAAGATATTATTTGATTAAATCATTATTTAATTAAGCATTAAATTCTCTTATATTTAGTAAAATTAATTTAATGCATAACTTGATTAACCTGTAACATTCTAATAGAGAGTAAACATAAGTATAAGAATATATGTCACGTTTTACTAGCCATAATAATTTTATTTTAAAAATGTCCTTTTATATTGTTTATTCATGGCATACATATTCTATTCTAAAAATTTTGTGAGTAAGTAATCTATTTATTTCCCAGATACCACGATATGGAGCGAGTATGTCTGCGCAGAGACAACGTATTGCGTCTGTGGGCGTACCTGCTAGAACTATTGCGCGCCAGGAGGTCTCGTTTGGAACTCTCCCTACATTTGCAACAGAACTTCCAGGTCAGGACATAGATTTATTAAAAAAAACATATTATTTGTAAATATCTTGTTTCATATTACTCAGTTTCGTAATATAACATTTTTAGTAAGCCCCCTTGGAATATATGACCAAATGTTACATCACTCCTTCTGGTATCAACATAATTGTTTATTTTTTAAATAATTCATAAACCACTTCACTTAAAATTTAAAAAAATGCCTATGATGCTACAGGTAGATATTGGATTGGATTTTAACAAACAGAAAGTAATACAAATTTAACAAAGTATTTTATTCACAAACACTTTAATGTAATATAATTAAAATTTTGTCTTGAATTAAAATGTTCAATAAAGTAATAAATAAATATATACAATCACAGGTGCCTATTTGGCTCCAGAAAACCTTAGGGTACCCAGTGGACGTTCAATAAAGTTTTTATGGATAAGGTGTGTTTTAAATTAACCTGTTCTGAAATGTGAATTTACAAATTAAAGTAACATATTAAATGTAGTAAAGTAAATTTTATTTAATGTAGTAAAGTATAAAATTTTTAAATAATGGATATTTAAAAATAATTATAGGAACATGTATTATTCTATTAAATTGTGAATCAGTTCAAATTATGAATTAAATTATAAAACAAATAATTTTGCATGTCTAATTCTGTAGACACAACTTATATATTCTCCACTTGTTTACTCGGAATTACTGCAAATAAATAATTTCATTTCAAATTTATTAGGAAATGCTGTATATTCTGGATTCCATGGAAGAGATCAAACTGCGTCTGCTGACAGAGGACTACGGCAAGCATTTGATGGGAGTAGAAGACTTGCTGCAGAAGCATGCTCTGGTGGAGGCAGACATCAACGTGCTTGGCGAGCGTGTCAAGGTAAGCATGCTTGTTATGTTGTTGGTTAGCTTAACAGTCCTTAGTATATTGAATTGTTAAATTACCTCAAGAATATAATTAATTCATATTAAATATTATTTATATTTTCTTTTCAATATTTTAGGCATATAATAAATTGCGTCTTTGATTCAGTGGCGCAATTTTAATTTAATTGGTAAAATTATTATATTATGTTTAACATTTATTAGTATTTTAATAACTTGATCCATTTGTCAAAATGAATAAAAATGGATCTTTCTATTTGGCCAACACAGTTTATATTATAAATTTCAGTAATTCAACATATATATGCCTGATTCATATATAGTACTTTTTTAACTGAACTTTACACAGTGGAAGTCGGTGCAAGAGGAATTCCAGCAAAGCCTTTGCATTGTTTTATGAAAGATCTTGGCTTTTCAAGATCAGCCGTCGAAACTTATGGAACAAGTTTGGATGATAGGATCGTATATTATTTGGTAGGGTAGAGAGGGTAGTAAATACAGTAAATTAAGTGTTGGGTTCGAAAAGGCCTCTTCAGCCCTGGTCTGCGGTCACAAATCCAGGAACACTGCAGTTTATTCTCTGCTTCTTAACCAAACGCTGGATTCGGTACCCGCACAAGAATATATGGGTAGCTAGGACCATTGTCTCATTACAAAAAATGCATTAAATACTATTTTAACCCCAGGTGGTAGTTGGTCAGTCACAAAGGTTCCTGGAACAAGAAGACGGTTACCGTCCGTGCGACCCTGCCATCACTGTGGACAGAATACAGCAGTTGGAAAACGCTTTCGCCGAGCTGGTGCACTTGGCAGTAGAACGCAGGTAATTCATATTTATTTATTTCATCAATGCAAAAAAACATTAGATATAATGAGAAATGTGAATAATCAAGTATTATGTGCTGCATTGGGGAATCTTGTGTTACTGGCGGCCATCTTGGATTACGGGTGGATAATATACAATTGCAAAAACCGTCACATGACCTAGTCATGTTTCTGGTTTAGTTTGTAGGTTTATTGGTTTTTGTGGGAGTACTGCATGGATTTCGTGTCGAGGTGGTAGTCTTTTACAGAGTAAGCGTGTTATCTCTTTCATCGTTGTTTTTCATCAGTCAAGAAAATTAAGAAGTGTTGTCTTTTATTACGAGCAGCCATACTGAACTAGAAACTGCATATTTTGATTTGGATTTATTGATTATTTGAATACGTAGCCATTTTATTTTTTTTGAACCCACGACCTCTGGATACAACGCCAAAGGCGCAACCAGTCGTCTATGGAGGCTGCCAATAATATTGGGGTTGACATCTAGGAATACATGCATTGATCAGAGAGTGAGTTGCTATTAATCTATGTAATTTGGTCTGACCAATACCATTATAACTGTAGCTAAATATTTGTAACTACATACATATCATCATGGGTGCCTTACGGCGCCCGAGGCGGCCTCAGGGTACCCAGAGGAGGAGTTTTCAACCCCACCATGTCGTAGCTGATGGTATGAGTCTACACCGAACAAGTGGCTAGCTTGTCGCAATGTTTGGATAAACTCAATAACCCATCTATATATAGTTTCACAAGATGGCACTATAGTAGTGTTGTTAAACAAATGTACATACATTTTTAGATTAAAAACTCATTGGTACATACTAGGGTTTGAACCAGGGACCTAAGTATTTTTAAGTAAGTATATAGGTAACTAAATTTGTTATAATTGCAGAAAGCGTCTAGAAGACAGTCGCAAGTTGTGGCAGTTCTACTGGGACATGGCGGACGAAGAGAACTGGATCAAGGAGAAGGAGCAGATCGTTTCTGTGGACGACATCGGTCATGATCTTACCACAGGTGGGTGATTGTTATTTTATTTCTATTAAAGGAGAGCTTTACAAATTCACTTTAAAAAAACTATATTTATTTATAGGATATAGGATTTGAATAGAAAATTATTAGTACTTTTTTGTATTTTTTTTTATTGGAGCACGGCATGGGACTTTGTATCAATCAATAATTATTCTTAAACAACATTACGCGTATATTTTAATATACTCGCTGCCTTATCGTCAATTCATCCACCCATTTCGTAACCGCACCCTAAAAGGAGACTACCACCTCGACAAAAAATCGATGCAGTAGTCTCCCGAAAACCGGTGAACCCACAGACCAAATCCGACACATGACGAGGTCCTACTAGTTAAACGCTAATTTTAAATGTCACCTATGAATAAAAGATTTCTTTGTCTAATCTGGTGAATTTATAGTGGGTGGTCTGGTCTATAGAACTTTGTTAGGCCGGCGGACCGGTTTGTTACCACCGCACATACAGATGCAAAAACCGACCAGAGACCTAGTCATGTTTTCGTTTCAGCTTGTGATCATCATGTATCACCAGTTATTAGGAGATAACTGCATTAATTTCTTGAGAAAAAATCACCTCTGACGCCACCCGTTTCATAACCGCATAATTTAGCCGACATAGTAGAGCAATCAAAGATAACAATGGACTTTGTGGGGCTGCTTACCATGAGGTAGATCTCATGCTGTCACATTCCCTGCATCTTGTAATGACCCTAAAATTGTCACGCCTTTTTCCTACGAGGATAGGCAGAGACGAGGGAGCGCCACCTACAACGATCCTGGCACTCTCCTGCTTCTTTAACATCTACCACTCTCTTCATACAAGCTCTACGGTTATGGGCACTGCGGATCTCAGCTTTTTTAAGAATGTCCCCGATTTGGTATACCTATATAATTTTATGATTTTGTCTTCCACAGTATACTTGCTGATCTCTAAGCATAAAGCGCTTGAGGCTGATGTGACCGCGCACGAGTCCCAGCTGATGGCTGTAGCGGCTGTAGGAGATGAACTGATCTCACAGGGACACTTCGGGGCTGATAGAATACAGGTTTGTCACTGCTAAATGTCTATATGTATATCATTGTTTATAGATAAGCGAACACGAAATGGCCGCCGGTATTTAATAAGCTGCAGGCACAAGCTGCAAAAACTATTGAAAAGTGCTGTCAAAAGCTGAAAAGTTTTACATCATAAAATAAATATATAATATTCGACGCATGCTATCTGCAGTGTTTTTTGGCATCCACCCTAACGGTTTATTAGATGCTAAAAGTTTTAAAGAAAAATATTAATGTTTGAATATCAGTTCTATTCCGATGACCATAAAGTTTGTATTACTGTGGCTATTACAATGTCTACCTTAAATATGTGAATCTTCATCTGGTTTGTTTGTTCATACCCTTATATACATGGTGGCCGGGTTGGTTAGACCTTGGACTTAAAAACACTTAGGTCCCTGGTTCGAATCCCGCTGTGTACCAATGAATTTTTTATTAAAAAAATTATGTACATTTGTTTGACAACACCACTATAGTGCCTCGGAGAGCACGTTAAGCTGTCGGTCCCGGTTTCACTATACCAACTTGTGAAACTGTTTAGAGATGGGTTATTGAGTCTTTTCAAAACATCGCGACGAGCTAGCCACTTGTTCGGTGTAGACTCATACCATCGGCTACGACGAGGTGGGATTAAAACCCCTCCGCTGGGTACCCTGGGGCCGTCTAGGCGGTCTCGGGCACCGTAAGGCACCCGTGAAGATATGTATGTATATACACTTATAACTGCAACTAAGGTTATTTTTGCCGTTTCAAAACACATTTCTATGAGAGAAACTTTTATTATTTCCAAAATTATTAAACCTGACAGATTCCAAACGGAACAGATTCTAGGTAGGTATGGAAATTTCAACTATATGGTAATAGACTGTCAGTTTAATTTCTAAAGTTTATTATTGATTCGACTTATAAAGTTTCTGTCATTAACATCTTATAATCGCACACTTTTTAAGAATCGCTGCCCTAACGAATATGTATGTATGCGGATCTAGGAAGCTCCACTACTTGATATAAATAATATAGCAACATGAAAAATTGTAGGAACGTCTCCGCGACATCCTGTCGCAGTGGAATCACTTGCTGGACCTTGTGTCGTTGCGCAAGAACCGTTTGGACGCCGCGGTCCGCTACCACCAACTGTTCGCCGATGCAGATGATATCGACGCCTGGATGTTGGACACTTTACGGTAAGTCTGATAGAGTCTAACACTTAAAAATGTAGATCTATAAAAAATACTTTAGAGAATTTCCGATTTTAAAAGTCTCCATTACAAGAAAGTTTATAAGTAGTCACTGTATATTTATTTATCGTTCTTAATAACCCAAAACTTTCATTAAAATATGTTAAACCTAAAATTTTGAAAAAAAAGTGGCTGTCGTTTTATGGCCAAAATATAAGACAAAAACGAAAATCATTTTTTGGTTGTCTAGCTTTAATAGTAGTATCACCTGGGATTAAATCATCCCATACAATTTATTACCGCTTGTTTAATATTTTTCTTATTATATTAATATAAAATTATAAGTAAGAAATTCCATAATAAATACCAGAAAATAGCTGACCTTTTCTCCATGTTTAAATTGTGCATATTTTATTGAAATAATAATTATTAGACAAATAAGGCTGAAATTTTCCCTATTTACCTATTTTTCATATCCTTCAATTCATACTTAAAATTGTATTCATTAAATATATCCAATATGGCTGACGTTTGCCGCCATTTTCTTTGCTATATAACATAACAGTTTGTATTATTTGCCAGCTTGGTGTCTTCCGAGGACGTGGGTCGTGACGAGGCTCAGGTCCAGAGCCTGCTGAAGAAGCACAAAGACGTTAGCGACGAACTCAAGAACTACGCTAACGTTATACAACAACTCAAGCAACAGGTCAGTTTGTATATTCAATTGTAATAATTATAGCCAATACGGTTTCAGGTAGAGCTTGAGCCCCGGAATTCCGGTTTTAACAACATTCCGGGATTCCTATATATTTCAGTATCGTTTGTAATACCGGAATTGATGAATCAAAACCGGAATTTCGATATCGAAAAAAAATTATAATTTTCTCAAGGTTTGAGGCGTAGCGCATCATTTCAATTCATTGACGTTCTTAAAATTCCACTACCAACCAAATTTCTAGGACTTCATGGATCAGGGATCCTACTTGGAAGCCCATCGACACAACCATCAACGTGTCGATCGATAGAAATCGAAACTCAAATGTATGGGATTTGACATTTTTCTTCGATTGAGTACCTACCTATACATTTTTATTAATCGACGTGTCGATCGGTATGTCGATGTAGCTTCCTCAACATTAAATTATTATTATTATTCCATAACATTTTTAAAGGAAGCCTTGAACTCCGGAATTCCGGAACTAAATAGCTTAATATTGAAACCCAATACCGGAACTGAAAAATAGTCCGATATTCAAGCCCTAGTCTCAGAGTACCCAGCGGTGTGTTTTATTTCCACCTCGTGATTTCCAGTCTACTAAACTCGGTGTTTATATAGGCTTAATAAACCCATCCCTAAATAGTTTAACAAGTTGGTATAGTGAACTGGCACCGACAGCTTAACATGCTCTCGGAAGCACTATACTGGAGTTATCAGCGTTAGATGCCCTATTTTATTTTAATATACAGGGTAAAATTGGAAAGTGGTACTTTGGGCTTATATGAGGCTCTACTGATCAAACTGAACAATTTCTCCAAAAAAGAAAAATGGGTTCCCCATATAAATTGGTTATTTTAAGATTAACAGTTTACATGGAAAGGGCAATTAATTATTTTAGATTGGCGACACATGGTTGCATGGCAAAAGTTCTTTAATTTGATCAGTAGAACCTCATATTAGCCTAAAGTCGCCATGTATAATAATGATAATAAATAGCATCACGGGCTGTTTGGCTCCAGGGGACCGTTTTAAATGGCCTGAGGGTGGTACCCAACGGAGGGGTTAACTTTGTCCTCATTTAATATACAACAATCAAATATACTAAAATTTTCACGCCTTTTTCCCACGGGGATTGGCAGAGACAAGGGAGCGCCACCTACAACGATCCTGGCACAACTCCCTTACATTCTTTACATCATCAACTTTGTCTTTCAAATCACACATATCACCCACAACTGTATTCTTTACTCTATCCGCAATTGTTACTCCATAATATTTGATATGGAATATATTTATAAACCAGGCGGGAGCGCTGAGCCCCGAAGACGCCTCTAGCGCAGAAGTCCGCGCTCGGCTCCAAGCCGTGGACGCGCGCCTGGGCGAGCTGGCGGAGCTGGCGCGTCTGCGCAAACAACGCCTGCTCGACGCGCTGTCGCTGTGCAAGCTGCTGGCAGAGGCCGACGCCGCCGAGCAGTGGGTGGCCGAGAGGGAGAGGATGCTCGCCACCATGGTGCCTGCTAAGGACATCGACGATGTCGAGATTATGAGGCACAGGTACTTATTTGATATACCTATTATATATGTTGGAGATGTAAAAAGTTTTTAGATATTTGGAATATACAAACATTTGATTAACTTATTCTAGACGAAATATAATTTATCTCATTAACAAACAAGGCTAAAATAAAGATATTCATTTCATTCACATGTAATATCTAATTTACTGATATGTTTTTTTATTACAAAAGATCGAATATCAAGTAAGAATCTTGTTTGTACAACGTTTAGCTTCGAGGATTTAACAATCGACATAATGGCGTCTCCGTACCTAGTATAGCTTGACATGTAACAGAGAGCCCTGAGACGCACGAAGGACAGTCTGTAGGCGGATGCAGCGACACATGCTTTTACACATCAATGTCTAATGTCACTGTACCGGTCCACACACCTCCCTGAACTTAACAAGGGGTTTATCCTACTAAATCAATTGTGTAATAACGGCATATCAAAGTTACAATTTGAAATATTTGCAAAAAAATCATATTAAAAAATATTTCAAATTTTGCCTTTGATATCTGATTCATTTAGAAGAATAATGCCTTTGGTGTATTTACTACTGTAGTGAACATGTCGGACTATAAAAACTAAATTATTTTTCAATACACAATACAATAAAATAACATTGTGTTGTTTTTGTTTCAGATACGAAGGCTTCGACAAGGAGATGAATGCCAACGCGTCCCGAGTGGCCGTCGTGAACCAGCTGGCGAGGCAGCTGTTGCATGTGGAGCACCCGCAGGCGCCGCTCATACAGAAACGGCAAACCGATCTCAACACTGCTTGGAGCGCGCTCCGGGAGAAGGTAAACACGCGTGACATCGCGTGATCTAGCCACTCACTATACAAGTCTCATATTACATACCTGAAATGAAATAATTACAATATTGTGTTGATTTTGACCATAATTTGCCATTTTTATCGACCACACCTTTTAGCTGTAATAGTGGGAGTGATCAATGTTCTTAAACAACAATGTATTGATTTTTTGTAGGTCTGCTTATTATCAGGTAGATCGAAACTCACATGCCTTTTTCCAGTAATAAAAAATACACTTTACCACAGACTGTTTGCGCCTATTGTTTGTTGTACAACGTGCATTCACACAACAATTTTTTACCTGTACGAAATAGTAACCACACATTACCAAAATAATATATATAAAAATGCTATATACTTTTATACAGAGTTATATTTATTAACTCTGTATAAAAGTAACTACACATACAGAAATCTCCCATATAAATCATGGGGATATAGATAGGGAGGCCGCCCTTGGGCCTGAAATTGTGTTTCCAGTCGTGAGAACAGAAGATGGCCGCCGCCGTACAAATATAAAAAATGAGAATAAAAAAAAATTACAAGCAATCATTGAGCGTTGATTGGTTGATGTGAGAACACAATATGGCGGCAACGAACATTTTTGACAGTTTGTTTTATAGGCGAATTTAGGACTTAGGTTCCATATTATTTCTAGTTTTATGGTATAAATAGATTTTAAACTCGGTTTTCCTATATAACATGATTTATGTTTCCAGGCTGAAGCCAAGCGAGATGAGCTGAAGTCTGCCCAAGGTCTGCAGACGTTCCACATCGAGTGCCGAGAGACTGTCAGCTGGATCGAGGACAAGAAGCGAATCCTGCAACAAACTGACGATCTTGAGATGGACCTAAATGGTGAGGTTATGCTAATTATTAAGGAAATTAGGTTCTCTGGTAATAAAAGGCGAAAAATTAAATTTATAATTTAACTGATGTTGATAAAAAAATACACAAAGGAATAGTAAGATTATCCTAGTTTTAACAATTTTATTTATGCACAAAGACACTTGTTGTGGGAGGAAGGTTGTAACTTCTCTAAGTCGAGTGACCGTATTCATTACGACCGCCCATACAGATACAAAAACCGTCAAATGTAGTGATGTTACTGTTATATACTTATTCATAAAAACCTAAATGAGCGTTTTTATAATATTGTTTTATTTCTTTTCTGCCAAAGATGATTTTCATTGGTGAGAAAGAGACAAAACACTATTTAACTAAAACGCTCTATAAAGTTTTTATGAATTAGAGGATTCTATCGGTTCTTAGGAGATTACTGCAGTGATTTCTTGTTGAGGTGATTGTCTCCTTTCAGGATTCGGTTACGAAACTGGTAGTTGATTAGACCTAAATTTTGATTTGCTTTGTTGCCGTCAATTTCGTAACCTTATCAATTAGCCGACATAGAGAGAACAATACATGCGGTTAAACAAGAATAATATTTATCGATGTGCTCTAATAAAATAAAATATTTGCCAATGTAGCTTAATGACACTGCATTCTTAATCGCGAAGTCTGCGCGTTCTGCATATACATTAGGTTTCGCACTTCCAGGATTACTCAATTACTGTATGTCGCAGAATTAAAATAATACTTTTTATATTATAATATAATAGAAAAATATTTATTACCCACAACAGAAAGATCTTTGCCTACAATTATAAGTTGTAATATTGGAAGTACGTTTGTTTGGGTGTCAAGTCGACGACAGTGCCTTTAAGGTGTTGTAGTGCAAGTTTTTCTTATTGTCGTCCATTTTGTAACCGCATTAATTAATTAGCCGGCATAGTAAGAGCGATTGTATTGATCAAACTCTGTCAAGGATTGTGTAGTTAATACCTTTGAAAGGATGTACGGTTTTGTTAGGTTCTGCTGGTCATATCGAATATTTTTTCCCATGGAACCATGTGTAGCAAATGAAAAAAAAAATGGCCTTCTCCATTCAAACAAGTAATGTTAAAATCTTAAAATGACCACTTTGTATGGGGAAGCCAAATTTTTTTTCATTTACGACACATTTACGATTTGATCAGCAGAACCTTATATTAGCCAAAGTACTGCTTTTCAAATTCACCCTGTATAAAACAAAAAGAACATTGTTAGTAAAGTTGATTGTAATTGTTCTGCAGGCGTGATGACCCTCCAGCGCCGTGTGTCGGGCATGGAGCGGGACCTGGCCGCCATCGCCGCGCGCGTGTCCTCGCTGGAGGCCGAGGCGGAGGCCATCGAGGCCGAGCACCCGCACGAGGCAGAGCTGTTGCGCGAGCGCGTGGCGCTCATCACCGACAACTGGGACACTCTTACGCAGATGGTGAGACCGTTGTTCGCTCATTTTCTTCTGGCGACCGAGATCTAGACAGCCTCAGGGTAGCCAGAGGAGGAGTTTTTAATCCCACCACGTCGTAGCCTATGGTATGAGTCTACACCGAACAGGTGGCTAGCTCGTTGCGATGCTTGGATTGGATTGGACTCAATAACTCATCTATAAACAGTTTCACAAGTTGGTATAGTGAAAATGGGACTGACAGGTTAACGTGCTCTCCGAGGCACTATAATGTTGTTGTTAAACAAATGTACATATTTTTTTAGATTAAAAACTAATTGGTACACACCGAGGTTTGAACCAGGTACCTAAGTGTTTTTAAGTCTAAGGTCTAACCAACTCGGCCACCACGTATTTTTGTTTCGTTATAGTAAAACCAAAGTTAGCAACTCGAATAGTAGGAAACTATTTGTCATATAAAGTAACAGGTGACTATTACGTCACACGTGATTATAATGTAATGAAGAATCATATAAAACGGGTTTCAAAAACGAGTTAAATACCCTATTATGAGTATAAAAATAAATTTTGCTGATATTTATTATGTTCTATTATTATACATACATACATACATACATATCATCACGGGTGCCTTACGGCGCCCGAGACCGCTTAGACGGCCGCAGGGTACCCAGCGGAGGGGTTTTAATCCCACCTCGTCGTAGCCGATGGTATGAGTCTACACCGAACAAGTGGCTAGCTCGTCGCGATGTTTTGAATAGACTCAACCTATCTATAAACAGTTTCACAAGTTGGTATAGTGAAACCGGGACCGACAGCTTAACGTGCTCTCCGAGGCACTATAGTGGTGTTGTCAAACAAATATACTAAAATTTTAAAATTAAAAACTCATTGGTACACACCGGATTCGAACCAGGGACCTAAGCGTTTTTAAGTCCAAGGTCTAACCAACTCGGCCACCACGTCTATTATTATTTGTCTAATATTTATTATATGTTATTACCAGCTCAAAGAGCGTGATGCCAAGTTAGAGGAGGCGGGAGACTTGCACCGGTTCCTCCGTGCTGTGGACAGCTTCCAGGCCTGGCTCACCAAGACACAAACCGATGTCGCTTCGGAAGGTATCTATATTCACTCTGTTTATATATAAATGATGCTTGAACATTTAAACGTTTTGAAAGACTGATTAATGTATCGAGCACTGGAATTTGTTGGTCTTTTAAGGCTGCTAAAATGTTACAGTTCATTCTGATACAATGCGATCCATCCTTATAAAGGTCGTGAAATATATTCCACTACATAGTAAGTTGTGCTATAATAAAGAGTGGTATCCAAATATGCCCCAAACTATTCACACTAGGATGGAAACTGACAACAATCTCGATAGGATTCTTGAAATGTGCGCTGACAACATTTCGACTATTCGAATCTTTAAAAGGAACTACAAAACATATTTCCCGTCACGGGACGAATGGGAAAATGGTTCTAAACCCGACAGTAAATGTCAAAACTGGTATACTGATGGATCAAAGATGCAGTCAGGAACGGGTGCAGGAATACATACTAATGGTCATGATATTCATGTAAGCATGGGACATTACCCTACAGTTTTCCAAGCAGAACTGTATGCGATAATAGTATCTGCAAAGAAGATCCTAGACATGAGATCACATGGAGAAAACATAAATATTCTCAGCGACAGCCAAGCAGCACTTAAAGCTCTGAGCTCGTATGAGACCAGATCTGGGCTGGTTTTGGAATGTGTTAAACTGTTGAACAAAATCGGCAGGAACAACAGGGTAAGACTGGCCTGGGTGCCGGGACATATGGGTATCGAAGGCAATGAAAAGGCAGACCAACTTGCTAAAATGGGTTCGGAAACTCCCTTAATTGGACCTGAACCATTTATAGGCATACCCAACATAACAATCATTAATGCTTTAAAAAAGTTTGCTGAGGACAAACACACAAGATGGTGGTTAACGCAGCAAGGCCTTATACATTCCAAGAAATTCATTGGTATGAGGGCAATAGGCCTGGATAAGATATGGAAATTCAATAGAAGTCAAATAAGGCTACTGGTGGGAGTGTTCTCAGGACACTATACAACCAACAAACACCTCTATACTATAGGAGTAAGAGATGATCCCACATGCAGATTCTGTGGTAAGGAGCCCGAATCCATGCGGCACCTACTGTGCGACTGTGACGCTAGGGCCATCCAAAGAATAAAATACCTAGGACAGGCTTATCCGGATCCAGAAAGCTACAGGCTAATCGACCTTGGTGATGTCCTTAAATATGTCAACAACATATTTGGGGACGATACTGAGGTGTGTGGATAATAGGAATGGGGAACACACAAAAGATCCCAAAGGGTCGAAGTGTTTTTTGACTGATGTCAACCCCAAAACCAATAAGATAAGATAAGATAAGTTGTGCTATTAAAAATTACATGACAAAATGTGAAATGAAATAAAATTTTGAGAAAAATTAGACGTTTCACATTTAATATTAAGAGCTTCAAAGTTAGCCTTTAGGCGTATAAATATAGTGTTAAGTTTACATGACTTAATTTTAATTTAGTTTTTCGGCTCTTTAAAGTCACCGATACAAGGTATAATTACTGGTTATACAGGAATTTGGGTTTGATGATTATTCTAAGGAGTTTGATACAAATCTTCACATTACATTGTGTGTCAAATCAATGTTAATTTTGATATAAAATAGTTACTTTTATAATTTTTATAGAGAATACAAAATGGGGTCGATTCTTTCATATACAGGTGCTTTATTTCAAATACTTAAAATGATAAGTTTCCAAAAAAAACTAAGTGATTGTTTTGATTGTTTCTAATAACACAAACTTGTGTTAACCGAAGCTTATACGAAATTGTGTCATTTATAAATAATTATAGCTTTAATTTGTAAATATTGTTCTATTCCTTTTGTTGAAAGATATTTTAAGTGGTATTCATTTAAAGTGTAGGATTTTAACAAAAAAAAAAAACCAGAATAAATAATACAAAATTAAACATAAAATAAAGGAAATGGACTGTGTTGGCTAGGGATTCTCTAGCACATGAACTGTATAACTATCTGTTTGGCCTTCCTAGATACCCCATCGAGCTTGGTAGAAGCTGAGAAACTGCTGTCTCAGCACCAGACCGTCAAAGAGGAGATTGACAACTACAGAGACGAGTATGAGAAGATGATGGAATATGGAGAGAAGATTACAGCTGTAAGTCACTTTTCCCTTTTTCCTATGTATCCTGTAAACGTCGTAAAACATTATACCATTTAGATTTTCAACAAAATCATTAAAATATCTGTTGTTGATTGTTAGTTTTTTATAGTATTTATGCGGTCTTAATAAAGAAAAATATATAAGATAGGAATATATATAAGTGGTTGGTTTTATTTTATAGATTTATTGAACTTGTTTGTAATAATTTTTCATGTCACATTATATAAAATACTTCTTTATCGTTTCTCTTTAGTTAAAACTTTTTTTTTATAAATACAAAATACTTCATTATCATTTCTCCTTAGTTAAAACATATAATGTTAACATATAACAACAATAAGTGTTAAATCAGTAAAATCTTTAACAGTTATATTGAGGTGAGAAATAGTATACAGAGTTCGTCGTATTTTATTTTAAATTTTTGCTTTCTTCTTATAAAACCAGGAGCCGTCCACCCAAGATGATTCGCAATACATGTTCCTCCGCGAACGTCTGAAGGCGCTCCGCTCCGGATGGACAGAGCTTCAACAAATGTGGGAGAGTCGGCAACAACTGCTCGCGGCCTCGTTGTCGCTACAGCTGCTGCAGCGAGACGCTCGAACCGCCGAAGTGTTGTTAGGGCAGCAGGAGCATAGGTATTGTCCATGGAGATATTTATAGGGGTCTGCCCTAAGGCCTAAAGTTGCCTAACCTGTCGTTAGAACATAAAATGGCCGCGCCCATACAAATTAAAAAATATATATAACCAATCATTGAGCGTTGATTGGTTGAAGTGAGAATACAACATGGCGGCAAGAACATGTATGACATTTCGTTTTATAGGCTATTTTAGGACTAAGGGCGGATTCATATATTATTTTTAGTTTCATGGTTTTGTCACTAAAATATTTTTGTTTGTATGTTTGGCGGCCATCTTATGTTCATATTTTTTAAACAAGAGATTTAAGACATTTTTTAGATCTTAAGGCAGGGCCATGGATGTAACTACATACTGTAATATAGCGATTCACATGGTACTCTTATATTAATATGTACTATTCATATCAGTGCTCAAGGAGTGAGAACAGAAGATGGCGAACGAAAAACTATTTTGCATATGTAGATGTAAATGAATAAAAAATATTGAGACTGATATATATTTGTGATATCCACTTTACTAAGGTTCTTAGGGCTATTTCATACTTCCATGGTTACACTGTCGTTACCCTGTAATACACTGTCGATAATTTTAAAGTGTACCTTATCACAAAATATTTCAGTATCTACATTTTTACGTCATGAAGATCTTAAAGTGTATTCAAAAGACCAAAGTCACTACATTAAGTGAGTACTCTCCACCAATAGAATTGCTTAATTTTGTAAGCCTTGTCAAAATAAGCTAGTATGATTGGCGGAGAGTGCCCACTTATGATAGAAAAGGTATAAAGAAACTTGCACTAGGGCCACTGTGTGTGAAAGTTTGGTAAACTTTTTACTTCAAGAAATTATCGTTCAAACAATAGTTTTATGCAGGCTGTGCTTTTACCGTTTTTTAAAACAATTATTATCTTCAAAACAGGTTAGCCAAAACCGAACCCCCGACCAACCTTGAGCAAGCCGAAAACCTGATCAAGGAACATGAATCCTTCCTCACCACAATGGAAGCAAACGATGACAAAATCAACTCCGTGGTCCAGTTCGCAAACCGCCTCTGCGAGGAAAGGCACTTTGATGCAGACAAGATCCAGAAGAAAGCGGAAAACATCGAGGCCAGAAGGAACGCTAACCGGGAGAAGGCATTACTGCAGATGGAGAAGCTGCAAGATCAGTTACAATTACACCAGTTCCTGCAAGATTGTGATGAGCTTGCTGAATGGGTGAGTTTTTTTTTTGCGAGTTGTACATTGGGGGTAGTTTTGAACTACTAAAAAAACTGGAACTAGTATACTGGTTTTTATAACTGATGAAACATACTTATTTGTTAGAATTAACTACTCTTTTGACTATGTTGTATTACAACTTTGGAATCAAATAAAAATAAAATCACGTAAATCTTTACAGATTTTTATGAATAGTAAAAAAAAAAGAAGTTTCACAATGAGGTCTTAGAGTGCGTTTGGTTAAGCTGCTATTCAATAACCAAAGAACGATTACCTCGATATCAGATTTAGAACTTAAACGCGATGGTATGGAAATCTTAATATGAAAACTACTAACGAAACGAACGCACGCTACATAACCAGCTAGTGTAGGACTAGGTGGTTAACTGATTCCATATATCTGGACTAAAGAAATGCTATTAACCTTTTTCCGATAAAGCAATATCAAATTAAAAAAGAGTATTTTGTGATAGGTCTTAAATTGTTTCATAGTAAATCAATTAATATATTAAACTATGCTGTTAAGTTGGCTAAGTTATAAACTATAGCTGCTATATATAAGTATTGTGTTGCAGGTAAACGAAAAGAATGTTACAGCACAAGACGATACTTATCGCTCTGCTAAAACAATTCACTCCAAATGGACGCGCCATCAAGCATTCGAAGCAGAAATTGCCGCGAACAAGGAACGCCTGTTCGCAGTACAGAACGCGGCTGAAGAACTCATCAAGCAAAAGCCAGAATTCGCACAAGTCATATCCCCTAAGATGAATGACCTGCAAGACCAGTTCGAAGATCTACAGGAAACCACTAAAGACAAAGGCGAGAGACTGTTCGATGCCAACCGTGAAGTTCTGTTACACCAGACCTGCGATGACATCGATTCTTGGATGAATGAGCTCGAGAAACAAATCGAGAACACAGACACCGGAACTGACTTGGCTTCCGTCAATATCCTGATGCAAAAACAAATGATGATAGAGACCCAGATGGCTGTCAAAGCCAAGCAGGTCATCGAACTCGAGACCCAAGCCGAGTACCTCCAGAAGACTGTACCTGAAAAGATGGGCGAAATCAAGGAAAAGAAGATTGCTGTAGAAGAAAGATTCGAACAGCTTAAAGCGCCTCTGATTGAAAGACAAAAACATCTGTCTAAAAAGAAGGAAGCGTTCCAATTCCGCCGGGATGTTGAAGATGAGAAGCTGTGGGTCCACGAGAAGATGCCTTTGGCTACCAGCACGGACTTCGGGAACGGTTTATTCAACGTGCAGATGTTGCAAAAGAAGAACCAATCCCTGAAGACCGAGACCGATAACCACGAGCCTAGGATTCTGACGGTCATCTCCAACGGGCAGAAGCTTATCGACGAAGGGCACGAGGACGCTCCGGAGTTCAAACGGCTCATTGAAGAACTAACGGCGCGGTGGCGAGAACTTAAAGGTTAGTAAAGTACAAAAACTGCAGATCAATTAAATAATAAGAAAATAAAGTATTTGGGTTTGCACAACAGGATCAGCAACATCGATTACATAATATCGATTTGTACTGATGTATGATACAGGGTGACTTTGAAAGGTTGTACTATGGGCTAATATAGGGTCCTACCGATCAAATCGAACAACTTTTTCCATGGAAATATGTCAAAAATGAAAAAAAAAATTGCCTGCTCCATACAAACTAGTAATGTTAAAATGACTAATTTGTGTTTTCAAATTTTTTTCATTCGTGTCACATGGTTCAATGGGAAAAATTGTTCGATTTGATCAGTAAAGCCTAATATTTGCCAAAAGTACAGCCTCAAATTCACCCTGTATAATATTGATATCGTCACGCTAATATACTCGTACGATTCTGCTTTGTTTTACTATTGTTTACGTAACCAAGATTTTTTTAAATCTTTCATTTTATACTCTTTAATATGTAGAAAAAAAATTGTTTACTTGTGACCATGATCAATGCAATTTGGTCGAATCATTGAAAAAAACGATAATTTTTAACTAAATCGCGTTTAGAACTATATATCGCTCAAGGTACTTTGATAGAATTGCATAAAATATAAAATTTAGTATTTTTTTTGTTGACAAAATTTTATCACAGTTATCTTGCTACCTTCGTAGGGGGGCAGTTTTATTATAATAATTTATTGAAACAACACGCCAAACTTAATAAAAGGCTATCTCCAACAGATGCCATCGACCAACGTAAAAACAATCTTGCCCAATGGGAAAAGGCTCAACAATACCTATTCGACGCGAGCGAGGCCGAGGCGTGGATGAGCGAACAGGAGCTGTACATGATGGTGGAGGACCGCGGCAAGGACGAGATCTCTGCGCAGAACCTCATCAAGAAACACGAGATCCTGGAGCAGGCCGTGGAAGACTACGCGCAAACCATACGCCAGCTCGGCGAGACTGTTCGCCAGTTGACGGCGGAAGAACATCCTTTGAGGTTTGTTATTTCAGTTTTATTTTATTATAAACCGTTTGCCTGATCATTCTATAAGTGCTTATTCACTCTTGTCTTAAAAAATATCCAGATTTTAGGTGCCAGGAAACAAAAGCAAGAATTCTACTTCTTAGCCGTTCGCACAATAAACGCTTTGTGCGAGTTTGTAGGATTTTAACGACGAAGGGATGAAACCCCTCCCTGTTTGATGTACGATTTTGGAATGGACAGAAGGGTTAACTCCATCGCACAGTCTCCGAAATGTAACCTGTAAAAGACCGATAAATATGGACTTTTAGATACGTAAGCACCAGTGTTAGGTATCCCGCTCTTCGTAAATGATATCTTATTAATAACTTAAAAGTAAATATACTTATAAGTAAATATATGTGTATACTCTATTTCTTAAATGTATTTTACTGCACCTATTTTACCTTCTTACTGCTTAATTTGTCCCAAAGGTTTGACTGGTAGAGAATGCCTAGAGGCATTAAATTCGCCTTTGTTTTGATTTATAGTACCGTAACTTTAAATAAAGACTTATAATATTAATCTATACATAAATTGTAGTTTATATAATTATATAATACATTATTGTACCCATTTTACAATATTTATATATTTCTTCCTATTCATCCAGTGAACAGATATCAGTAAAACAATCGCAAGTGGATAAGCTGTACGCCGGCTTGAAGGATCTGGCCGGGGAGCGCCGGGCCAAGCTGGACGAGGCTCTGCGCCTGTTCCAGCTTAACCGGGAAGTGGACGACCTGGAGCAATGGATCACCGAACGGGAGCTGGTGGCCAGCAGCCAGGAACTGGGGCAGGACTATGACCATGTCACCGTAAGTCGACGCTATTATGTCCTCCTATATAATCCAAATTGATCGAATTACAGGTCTTGATTCATCCAATATGAGAGTGGGATCTTTTATTTTTATTAATTTAACTGAAGAAATGTTCAGACTGTCGTATATAAATTGAATGATAATAGCAGAATGGGCTTCCGAGTAAAATAAAAAAAAAAGTAAAATTAATTTTTGATTTCGAAAATATAAGCTAAAATAAGAAATTAATTTTGTTTTTATAATAAAAAAAACTGATTTTTAAGGTATTCATATTTGAAAACTTCAATATTTTTTTAAAATATATCTTACAGCATGGTAATAAGAAAAAACGTGACTGGGTCACGGTTTTTCATCTTATTTGTATTTGTTTTTTATTAATAATTAATATTTTGTCCCCCAGCTTCTATGGGAGAGGTTCAAGGAGTTTGCCCGCGAGACCCAGTCCGTGGGGTCGGAGCGCGTGGCCACCGCCGAGCGCATCGCCGACCAGATGATAGCCATGGGGCACACCGACAACGCCACCATCGCGCAGTGGAAGGAGGGACTCAAGGAGACCTGGCAAGACCTGCTAGAACTTATAGATACTAGAACACAGGTCAGTGTTTGGTTGGTTATATTGTAAAAAAACACCCCAGCATACTTAGGGGCTTAAAAAATTTACAATTATATATAGTTAGGCTAAAGAAAATTGACAATTAGTACGTCTATAGTTCATACTTACAAAATTCGCATGTTTTGTTTGCCGCGACATGACGTCACGCCTGTATTTTCTCTAGATGTCTGCCTTTGAAACATTATTTTTGCTTTTTATCTTCTAGTTGTTGCAGAGAACTTTCTACTACCTTATACTATTATAAACTAAAAAAAAATCTAGAGATTAATTTTCCACATGGAAACGCTCTAATTTTTCCCACGGAACATTTGAAAAGTTTTTCAATTTGATCATTAGCGTCTCATATTAACCCAAAGTACAACCACAATCACAATATTGAGATAAAATTATAAATGTGAACTCAAATGGGAGATAACAGTTTATTTTTACAGAACCCTAAGTCCACAGCATTCGTTCTTTTAAGCAATATATAATAATTATTAACTGTGTAGATGCTGTCGGCGTCTCGCGAGCTGCACAAATACTTCCACGACTGCAAGGACACGCTGCAGAGAGTGCATGAGAAGGCGCGCGGCGTGTCCGACGAGCTCGGCCGCGACGCGCTCAGCGTGGGCGCGCTGCAACGCAAGCACCACAACTTTATGCAGGACCTCAGCACGCTGCACCAACAGGTATCACTCCCGACACATTGTTAGTGCACTAAGGACTTGCACGATGCACGACACGCTGCAGAGAGTGTACGAGAAGGCGTGTCTGATGAATTTAAAAATAATAATGATCCAAACGTGGAAATTATAGTATATTCTGACATTGGGCTCGTATTTTTTTTTACCAGTATGGCAGACATCAAGTTTAAACTTAATTATATAAATAATTCTTTTCATATATTAACAACTGTAAAACATATAATGAGGAATGATACAGATGATACCTAAGTCAATTTTATGTCGTAAATTCTATATTGATATTGTATTCGGTGAAAAGGGAATAGACAAGCTTGTCATTAGGCATTGTGATTGATGATAACTTAAGTTCTCCTTGAGACAAAAACTAACACTTATGGAAATTAGCATAAAATAAATAATCTTGTAATAAAGTATAAACGAAATAACACAAAATCTATACAATCTCCAGGTGGAAACAATAACAAGCGAATGTTCTCGCTTGGGAGCGTCGTACGCCGGAGACAAGGCAGCCGAGATCACCCGACGAGAGGCGGAAGTAGCCGAAGCGTGGGCCAATCTACAGGCGGCTTGCGGCGCGCGCAAAGACAAGCTAGAGGACGCCGACCATCTGTACCGGTTCCTGAGCCAAGCCAGGACCCTCACTCAATGGTCTGACGATGTGGTGCGACAGATGAACACTGGCGAGCGACCTAGGTATGTTTTGAAAGTAGATTAATTAATTCTCCTTTTGGAATCGAAAATGTTAGTTGCAACAAAACCAGTGTACCTGTCAATTCCTTAGATAATAAATGTTAATCGTTTTTAATTATTATTCGCCTTTGATTATTATTTTATTTAACAGTTTATTTTCCGTTATTTTATTTTTAATAATTTCTATATTAATCCACATTTGACCCATTCGGGCCACATGTGATGTTTCACCTAAAAACTCAAATATGCTTTACTTTAACTGTTTATTTATTAAAATAAAATCAAATGTATTTATTTGTGAGAATATGGGTTACATAAGTTCTTAATAATATAGTTTTAAGTTCTCCGTATTTACCAATATTATGGTATACAAACATAGTCCAATACACATCTAGACAATACACCAAATCATAGATAGCTCAGACAAGACTACACAAGAATAAACAACAATATAGCCGTACATAAATTAAAAACTAATAACTTACGTTATAATCAGTCAAAAATGTAAGAAAAAGAACTCTATAATAAACTTGTAGATTTTCTCAGGGATTTTAATAATGATTATCTACCTAAAATAGGCGATAAAGTCATTAATGAAGCAAACAAAAATGCAGAAATGAATTAAATTGTAAAACATTGCTCTTGTCATTTAATTTTTATTATTGACAATATTGCATAAACAATTTTAGTTACGATTACCATAATTCACAGGGACGTCAGCGGCGTAGAGCTCTTGATGAATAACCACCAGTCTCTAAAAGCAGAGATAGAGACCCGAGAAGACAGCTTTGCTGCCTGTGTGGCGCTAGGACGGGAGTTGTTAGCCAGACAACATTATGCCTCGGTAGACATCAAGGAGAGACTACTGGCGCTTACCACACAGAGAAACGCACTTCTCAGACGGTGGGAGGAGAGATGGGAGAACCTACAGCTCAGTAAGTTATATATAAACCTCTTATATGTCTTCTTATGCCACCCTCTTAGATGTCACGTGATATAACCCGCTTAAATATCATCTAGTGTGTTAGATGTCACCTGATATAACCCCCTTAGATGTCATCTAATGTAACCTTCTTAGATGTCACCTGATGTAACCCTCATAGGTGCTACCTCAAGTAACCCTTTCATTCGTGACCTACCTGATGTAACCCTCTTAGATGTTATCTGATGTTACCCTCTTAGGTGTTATCTGATGTATCCTGCTTAAATGTCACCTGATGAAACCCTTTTCGATGTCATCTGATGTTACCTTTTTAGATGTCCTGATGTAACCCTCATAGGTGCTACCTCAAATAACCCTTTTATTCGTGACCTACCTGATGTAACCCTCTTAGATGTTATCTGATGTTACCCTCTTAGGTGTCATCTGATGTTACCCTCTTAGGTGTCATCTGATGTATCCTTCTTAGATGTCCTCTGATCCTTTTCGGTGTCATCTGGTCATCTAATGTAACCCATTTAGGTGTCACCTGATGTAACCCTCTAAGGTGTCGCCTGATGTAACCTTCTTAGATGTTATCTGATGTTACCCTCTTAGGTGTTATCTGATGTATCCTTCTTAAATGTCACCTGATGTAACCCTTTTCGGTGTCATCTGATGTTACCCTCTTAGGTGTCTCTAATTCTTGGGTAAACATTCATTTTATTCGTGACCTACCTAATGTAACACTATGTAACACTTCAAAATTGGTTTACTCGCCTTACGAGTTGGTGAAATTATTAAATTGTGTAAATCGCATTATAATGATGACTAGATAAATTGCGAATCAAGTTCTAGAAACAAAGGCATTTTTCTATTTTTCCCCTGGCTAAAGAGACCTATTAGGTTTTTTTATACTTTGGCACTGCATATATATTCAGTTGGTCCCCTTTAAACAATCGCTACTATACACTATGAACATTAAATTTAATATTTCCCGCACAGTTCTGGAAGTATACCAGTTTGCCCGCGACGCTGCCGTGGCCGAGGCGTGGCTCATAGCGCAAGAGCCGTACCTCATGTCTCAGGAGCTCGGACACACCATAGACGAGGTAGAGGGACTCATCAAGAAGCACGAGGCCTTCGAGAAGAGTGCCGCGGCGCAGGAGGATAGATTTAGTGCCTTGCAGCGGTTGACTACTGTAAGTATTTTCTCTTTCTAAAAGTTTTTTTAAGTACTAAAACAATTTGGAAGAACAAGGTAATATTTTATACTAACAGGTTGCTATTGTATTTTAAATACTTACCTCAAGTACGGTCACGGAGCAGAAAATCAATTGTCCAATGACAACTAGCTCTACCATGAGTTTTTGCTATGTTTACCTACCTTTATGTAACTCTATAAACTATACATAGGGATCAAACAATGAAACAGGTTTATTTGAAAAATAAAGGGATCCTATTGGATGAATCCCTACATATAGTTACTAGTAACTATAGTAAATTTAAATATTAGCAAATAGTCATGGTAGGCAAATACTTAATTTACTGCCAACGCAACAAGTAGTGTCATTGTACTAAATCAATACTGTTTGCGAGCGTATTTACTTTACTAATAAGTAAAGTAAATAAATATGCTACACTTTTTTGAGCATTGCTAATTAACAAAGTTACTAAGTGCACTAGTAAACACCGAAATATATAAAGAAAGAATAATAAATAAGCCGAGAACGACGCTGAAACTCATTTTAGCGTATTGCATTTTCCCGTTCTGTCTTTATGTAAATAAAGTTTCCTATTTTTTATTTTACTAATTCTTCATAACTAGTATTACTTTTAGGTATAATGTTGTATGCACATAACATTGGCAGTTTATTATTTTCCATAACATAAATTTTAATTTCCAAAATCCCTCAAAATGTATGGCATTATACCTATGCTTATACCTATAATTCTGAAATAACAGTTCATGGTTATACCTACATAAAATTATTTTATGTTATGCACCTATAACATATTAAACTACTAATAATTTAAATGCATAAATTTCACCACCTAATATTAAGAAATTTATATTTCACTTTGATGTTTAAGCTGTTATTTTACTGCATAGCATTATAATAACTATATTTTCTTGCACGCAGTTTTTTTTAATGTATATTAGTTGCTTTTGGTGATGGTTTTGTTTAATAGTTTGTTTTGTTTAATTTTCTTCCTAGCTTGAGCGTCGTTCTACTTCTCTATGGCAAAGCACCGAACCTTGGACCGAATCCAATATCGAAACGTTCTCCTATACCCACGCATCGACAGAGCCCATATACACTCCAATATACCGAAAATCATTCAATTATAATAAACGGCCAATAGCAGATGTCGTAAAGTATATCTTACTAGATGGCAACGACTATGAATATATTAAAAATTTCAAATTCAAAACTAATACCTCTACAGGAAAATCAATATATTTACCATTCGGGGTTTTAAATGACGACTGGGAAAAAAAGAAAAACAAATCTTTCCTTTGGTCTAAAAATTCCGTAAGCCGAAACTCGTTTATACCAAAATCTGAATGTTCAACCAATCGGACAATTTCATCTGAAATTTATTCTTCAATCTTCTTTGAATACAATACTAAAGAAAATACAGAAATTAAATTATCTTGTATTGACTTAATATTATGGGAAAGATTGTCATACCAATTCATATTTCCTAGTATATGCATAGAGGAACGTAAGAGGGATTCATATATGTATTCGTCTAGTGCAAATATGTCAGATACATCTGAGGTATATCTTATGAACAGTTTGGGGTATAGCACCAACAGTATTTACGAGTTAATGCCAGGTGATAAGATCCCTTTGGCTAAGTCCTTACTCCTGGTGTCAGATACCCGTATTCTTCTAGGCCCTGAAGCTGCATGGTACTATACATATTTGGATGGTGTAAGTGGCTATTTGGGAATGAATGCATGTTGCATGGTTAAGCTTTTTTTTTTATTAACAGTTTTTTATTTTTTTAAATGTATTGTTATTACTATATCTATACTAGATACAGTGTGTTATAGTTAATTGCATAAAATTATTTTTATACAAAATGCTAAATGTATTTTGTATTGAATATCTGTAAACACTAAATGTCAAGATGACATGAATGTTTTTTTTGCAATGACATTTATAATAAGTATACAAAAATAGGAGAAGAATAATAAGAATTATAAATCGTATAATAAGAATTATAAATCGTATAATAAGAATTATAAATAGTATAATAAGAATTATTAATCGTATAATAAGAATTATAAATCGTATAATAAGAATTTAAAATAGGCTTTTAATGTTTTTTCTGCAATGGATTATAATAAGTATAGAAAAATAGGAGAAGAATAATAAGAATTATAAATCGAACAATAAGATCCAATATTAAGAGTAGTCGAATATTAAATTAAGAAAAATTTAATAAAAAAATAAATCTGTTTTCAATGTGCTATCATACTTGCCTCCAGTATTGTAATCAAAGTAAGTCAAGGTTAGCTGGTAATGCCTAAGGCATTAAGCTCGCCTTTGTACAAATCTTTTAGTGCAATCAAATAAAAATAAAGTAACTGCGGCTTATTACTAACAATATACTTATAATAGCTGTTATCCGAGGACTTTGTATGCAATAATGTGTTTTTGTCTAAAAAAATTATAAGAAAATATTATCATTTGATTTTTTGCAATAGAATATATTCCAATAGATAATTCTTAAATACATTAAAGGCATTATAAAAAAGGTTTTAACTTATCATAAAATATTTAATTGACCAGTAAAATTTAATTGAAAAAGAGTTTTTTTTGTATTTTTTTATTTCATGATTAGCTTAATATTTATTTTGGGTTTTTATACCAGTTTTTATAAGTTGCCCTTTAATATTACCTGGTCTAATGACAGTATTATACATGCTAGTTAAACTAGTATTTCTTGTCTATTTCTACCGAATATCAAATTGATAAAGAATAAAAGAGGCAGACGGTACTTGAGTGGATTGTATATGATATAGATTTATAAATACCGATACCAAAACTTCATCGCTTCGCTTTTAGCTTTGTAAAAGCCAAGCTTTATAAATTAGATATTAATTTATGTCTTTATTTTTCTAAACCCGATAACATACAATTTCAGTTCGAAGTGAAAGAAATGCGTAGACGTCAAGAGGCCGCCGAAGCAGCTGAAAGAGAGCGACAAGAGAAAGAAGCGGCTGAAGCGGCGGCTAAAGCTGCTGCAGAACAAGACCAAGTAGACAGGGCCGCTGACGTACAGCAACAGGCAGCAGGTGAGATCTATCAAATGTTTTTTGTAATGACATTATTGTTCTTTCAGCCAGGCATAGTGGAGTCGATAAATAAAGTTAGCTACTTGATTATGAGTTTCTTTATGGATGCAAGAAGAAAATATGAATTATTTTTGTATTCTAAAGTATGGAATGACTTTTGAGCCAGAAATGTCACAACTGAGCAATACGAAAAAATCCATACACTACCTTGCCTTTGCAACAAAAAACTGAACTCAAAAATTGTAGATAGGTTTCATTTGTTATGAAAAGGTTTCATTGTAGGTTAGTAAATATTGCTCCGGTCTCCTTCCATTTAAATGTATGGTTGGTTTTATTTATCGACTCTTCTTATGCCTTTAAAATAATTATAAGGAAGAAAGTATTAGTAGTATTAAGATTCGTTGATAAAAAATAAAAAGCATTTAGATTAATGGCCTTATTCATAAAAACTTATCGAGGTCTTGTAGAACACTAATTATAGAAGGGTTTGTCTCTTTTACGCATATAAATTTTTGTTGCTAAAAAAATAGTCCAACCTTCTATAACTAAAGTGTTCTGGACTCTATAAGTATTTATGAATACCTATGTAAATATATTGACCTATAAAGGCAATATAACAATGCAACAATGTTTTATTTGTTTAATGAGAGCCATTTCATAGTGCAGTATAGACAAAAGCCAAACTTTTTTTTTTTTTTGATTAAAAACGATACTTTTATTTGTGCTTTCTTTCTTGTTAATAAATTATATTTTTTATTGGGTAATAATTTGTTAAATTATTAACTTATCCTACTTTATACTTTAGTTAGTTAAAAAATATTTTAATTATAAGTTAGGCGTTAAGAAAATCTAAATTTTAAATTAGACAACGAACATTAGTTCTCTCAGTAGGATATTCAAAATCAAAAACACAGAAGTAAGCACTTTAAAATTAACACAGATCGACACGAATCGTATGAAAAGCACGCATGTGATCTGTCTTCTAGCACTCTTGATACTGAAATATCAAAAAAATAACCAAAATATTAATTACAATAACAACAATTAAAAACTACCACTAATTTTCACCACTAAAAAGGTGAATGTAAATGCTTGCAACTTTAACTAGTATCTTCCAATTTCTTGGGTTAGGTTAGGACAAATTGAGCCTTGTGACGTTAAAATAAAGCACGGTTTACACTGCCTTGCAGCCAACTAGGCTTCCGGCATTGCATCGCCGCTTTACGTGTGATTTTGCCCTGTTTACTTCACTATAATGTCGTATGGGATAATAATTATGCATAGACGTTATAGTATTAATTAACATTAAACATTTTGGGTTGTTTAGGCGACTTTTTGGTAGAGGGCGCTGTATATTTGTATATTATTGGAGCACTGTATGTAATTTTTGTCTACCTGACGGTAAGCAAACCTACAAAGTACATGATTAGGGTCGATCAATACATTGTTGTTTAACAATATTGATCGCTCCCACTATGCCGGCTAAATGTTGCAGTTACGAAATAAGCGGCGACATATTTACTTTACGAGTCTATTTTAATATACTCGCTGATTCATAGTCTAATCAATCTTCGTTTCGTAACCGCACCATGAAAGAAGACCGCCTCGACCTGAAATCGATGCACTAGTCTCCGCAAAACCGGTAAACTCACAGACTGAAACTGAAACATGACTAGTTCACTTGACGGTTTTTGCATCTTTACGGGCTGGTAACGAGTCCGGTCGGTCGCCCAAAACGGTAATTTAAGGAAATATAATTAAATAAAGAATCATAGGTATATTCGAGGCGCACAGATTTCAATATTCTGTTCTCTTTGTTTTTACAACAGACAACAGACTATTTTGACAGTTAACAACCCTATAGTTAAAGATTTACTAAAGTGTGGAGCAAGTAGAATTTCGTACGATAATCCCATACGGTTTTTTTTTCTATCAGTCGCGCACATACCATACTGCCACATGCCAAGTCCGTCCGAGCGTTGGCAGTATAGTAGTGTCTGTAGCGTCCCAAACGACATTATAGTGAAGTAGGGCTATATTGACCAATGTGTTGTCCACACATGCACTCGCGTAGTCGTTCGGAGGACTTCCACTAAGTCGTCCGAGAAGTCTCAAGAACGACCGCATTCTCAGCCAGGTAACCTCAGAATTAGATATCTGCGCTTTTTTTTGTTTTTTATTTATAAATTGTTATGTCACACTTCAGGGGTTGCTTTTTACGTGCCGGTGTAATTGTCCTAATAAATAGAAGTGGTATAAATAATAACATTTTAAACCATTTTATCATGGTACGATAAAATTGTGACATTCTCTGTTTAGCCCGATGGCGTGTGAATATAATGTTACATTAATGGAATATTAATATTATTAATTAAATATTAAAGACAAATTATCTTTTTATTATGAATATACAAATTTTATGTAATTTTTTTTATTGGCGCACGACATGTGACTTTGTATCTGGTGGTAAGTAGACCTACAAAGTCCACGATTGGGGTCAATCAATAATTGTTCTTAAACAATATTGATCGCTCCCACTATATCGGCTAAATGATGCGATTACGAAATGGGGGCGACAATGACGAATTGCAAAACGGGTATATTTTAATATACTCGCTGCCTTATCGTCAATTCAACTACCGATTTCGTAACCGTACCCTGAAAGGAGATTACCACCTCCTGAAAACCGGTAAACATTGTGAATGTGTTTATATATATACATTCAATTTTAAAACATTCAGTATATACAAGTACTTATTTGATATTGTACGACTGTAAAACATATTTATGGGGTTTTGACACTCCAAAGGTCAATGTACCATGCCACTTCTATTCTATTATTTGTGTTGTTTTACTAACCAATATAAGTATAATTAGTTTTACTATACACAATGTTACACTACATTTATTTAGTATAGTAATAAAATAGGGACCCCTGATTGGTGACTATAGCAGTAGTAGTGCAAAGTTGTCAATAAAAATCACAGTGGGTGCACTTTTGGGCTCTTATGTATTTTGTAGATGCTAAAATTTGTTTTCAAGTTTATTTTTGTCGCTGTGTAGTCCTTTATATTACTATAGGTCTCTTCGTTAGGTTAAGGTATTCTTTCTATTCTTTACACTTCACGCACTTTATAGGTGTTGGGCAAAGTTTACTGTTTTCTGTCCTAAATTGGGCTAGTTTTTTTTTTCTTAATCGCTAATAAAATCATCATATGGTACAATCATAAACGTTGAATAAAATACAAAAATTACACTGACCTGTGTTATCGCGAAATTTAAATGCTGATTTGCTATATTACCCTGTTATCGTAATTACAGCCTGTTAATTAGTAATTAATGAACAGACTGATACAATAAGATTCTATGGTGGGTCAGTAAATATTTTATGTTATGGTATTCCTCAACATCTATGGATTTACTCTATTTATTAAAAAATGGTTCAATTCATGAGTCTAAAAAACAACACAAACACAACATGAGTCTAATTAACTAATGATTAATTAAAATGTAATTTGTACTGCCTTGAACCAAGTTTGCCGCTGAGACTTTAGTAAAAAAAGAAGCACACACAAACGTCCATAGAAGAATCCCTAAACCCAAAAAGAAAATTATTTTGTTATTTTAAATGCCAAAAAGTTTTGTTGTACGTGTGCGCGTACGACGTCACACTATTTCCAAAATTTGTATATTAAAAACCAGTTTTTTTACAGAACATCTAAAGCAATTAAATTATATATATTAAATTAAGCAATTAAATTAGTTTAATATTTTGAGTTAAATTTTAGAAAAAAAAAAATTAAGCCGTGTTCGTAAAGGCTACACTCACCGGCAAACTTGATTCGGACAGGTAGTACATAGTCTCATGAATTAAGACCCAAAAACCAAAAAAAAAACATTAATCACATAACGCTTTAATTAGTAATATCTCACGCCTTAGCAGTATTTAAGCAGCAATGTATCACGTAAACAAATATTTCATTAGCTTAGTTCACAACTACTGTACTCATTTAATTAAGGTGATGGTTTGATACGCTCTTGTCTCGTCTATTTATGTCTTCTGTCTTTCTTTTACACTGTTTTCGTTATAAATTCATCTCTTTTGCTTACTGTGAAAGTGCCTCAATTCTACAACAAGCGATTTCTCTGCAAAAAGGTAGGTTGTGTTTGTGCCTATATCTTTTTTTAAACTATTTAATGCTTAAAAATTATGTATAATTTGCTTTTATTATATTTAGCACGGCTTATTTATTGCTTGACACTATATTTTATTATACATACTAGCATTTACCTACACACTCACAATTTAAAAAAAAATCTAATTCCTAAACCAATTTATTTTTACCCTCGTAGATTAGTTTTAGTTAGTTTTATACAAGCATGTTTTAGCATGTTTTGTTTTTTATTAGTATAAACGAAACCGCCAATGTATACATTATTTAAAACTGTTACCGCTTGATGTAAAAAATATATCAATAAATTTAATAAAGTATACATTTGCGATCTATAGTGGATTTTATAGGCAAAAAAGAACTGATGTATGTGTCTTACATGTTGTGGCGATGATGATGTACTAGTTTCATACTTATGACGTCACTAAGTAGTTGCATATTTAACAACAAAATGCTGGCGGGATTTATTAATACTTCAGTTCTTTTTCGCACGCCACTGGCATGTTAAATATCGCATGCGACCGCACGTAGTGGGCACGTAATTAGCACGTAGTTGTGACGCATGCAGTGACGTCACCCGCCGCCCAGACGTCATCACCCGAGCCGGTGACGTCATCCCCGTCACCCGCGACGTCATCCAAGACGTCATCGTGGCCCGTCCAGACCCCGGCCTCTATAACTGTGGTCACACACCCGGGACCTGGTAAGGCCCCAGCCAAACCAGCGCGTAATAGTAAGTTGGATATTGATATGTAAATGTTTTTTTATTGTATTTGTGGTGAAAATTAATCATGTGAAAAATATTATATTACGAATATTTATAGAAGCAAAATGTTTGAATCATTAATAATCCCCAATTTAATACAAAACCGTTTTTTTAATAACAAGGGTATATTTCGAATTATTTTAGTTAAATGAAACAAATAAAGTGTGTTAGATGTGTTTCTTATTAGGTAAAATATATAAATTAAAGCTAAAGTCGTATTTTTAATTAGACGAAGTCACCTGACGTTTACTGGGTTGTCAGGTTTTGATGAAACAAAAATAGTGTTGTGACAAAGTGAATGATTGAAACAATCATATTATAATTATTATCAACATGCTACTTTATAGCGTCGGTAGCCTGGTGAGTGGTTTGTACGCCGGAATATAGGGTAATCCTAGTCGGTATAGGTTTCAATCCTAGTCGTGCTACGTAGGTACCAATGAGTTTTCGTACTTTTCGACGACTACGTATAGTAACTACGTTTACCGAGTGCTCTAACGGTAAAGGAAAACATCGTGAGGAAACCTGCAAATCTGAGATAATTAATTCTTCGAAGACTTCATCATCCAATAGGACAGTGGTGAGGCTATGCCATCTCCTTACGTGCAGTGTAATGATAATGAAAATAAAAAATTACGCTTATTACAATTGTTTTTATTCATCGTCATCAGACATAAAATCATCACTGTCGCTGTCGGTGACTTTAATTATTAACCTGTCTGAAACACTGTCGATCATGTGGTTGAAATTATACATTTTGTCTTCTTCTTTTATTATATGAGCCACGCAGCTACTCCATTTTTCAGCGGTTACATGTTTAAGTCCTTCTTCGAAAAGATTTTTTACTTCTGTCATTTTAAACATTTTGTTATTTCTTGCAACATATCCTTTAGCCTGCGCCCAAACCAGCTCAATGGGATTAAGCTCACCGTGGTATGGGGGCAGACGTAAAACAATAATACCATGCTCCGCTGCCATCTCGTCCACAGCATACTTGTCGCAGTGTTCTTGTTTGTGCTGCTGTACAATGTCTAAAAGAGTAGCTTTAACCATTTTTGCCTCGAATGGGATATTTTTGCTCGTTAGCCACTCTTGTATTCTTGGTTTAGTCCAAGACATTGTAGGCAGCGATTCATACCAGTAGATATCGACCTACTTTTATACAGTAAAATAAAAATAATAATAGTTCCTTTTTTTGTATAGTAAGATAAGATTAACGATGTACTCATTCATATAATCATTAATTCCTGTGATTGAATGAAAACAGAACGCATCACTATTACATTTAACATGGCAACATTATTTCACAAAATGACATTAGCCGCTGTTTGTTTACTTCGTCTAATTAAAAATACGACTTTATATAACACGTCATCAGTGACAGCGAACTATTTTGATTATATTTCATAAACCAAACTATAAAAATATATTTATAAGTAGGGAAAGTTATAGATTTTCCACCATATACGACTACGCAACTTCTTTCTTTTTTTGACTTTTTATCAGAGCCTATATACATAATTTTTGACTCATTGGATTTATGGTAGTCATCAAGATTAAAATCTTAAGATATTTTTGATCCAAAAAAATCGACGCCATCTTTTTTTTTATAATATAGCAGAATTTACACAATAATGATAGTAACTCTTATTTTTATGTTTTTTTCGTGTCTCTAAAACATAAACTAAGCATGTTTACAAAAGAATACGTGCTCAGAATTTATTTAGGGATCATGGTATTTTCACCACCAATATAATATTAGAGTTTCTTCTTTTAAATGAAAAGTGACATAGTTATGTGTATTTTGGAATGCTTTTAGTAATGTTTGTCTAACATCAATTGAAGTTGAATCTTGTTCTTGTATCCTAAAGGTTCAAGTTTGATCGATATAGTTTTGGGATGTTTAGTATTTCGCGAGTGTACTTTGCATGATTTTTTACGTAGTTATTAATATTATAATCTGTGTTTTTGTGTTTAGTTTTAAGTTCCCCATTACATTTTCATTGATCTAGAAAGTAAATAATGTAAATGTTAAACAACATAGCATGGTTTTTTAAGCTTTTGTTTGTTGCTGCAATTTTTGTTGCTTTTGTTATTTTATTGTTTTGTTTTTATTTTTTCTTTCCCTTCTCCTCCTTTAATTGTTTCCCTTGGACCTTGAACCCCTTGACCCTCGGACCTAGCAGCAGGAGGTGATATGATGTCACCGTCGAGCAGTTCCGGTAAGCTGAAGACCAGGTCCCGCAGTAAATCCCCCTTCCGAAGCTTCAGATGGAAAACTGCAAAGAAGTCGCTAGTGGGGTCGCCCCATAGTGATAATGAAGGTATATTTGTATGAACATGATTTGAATTTCTTCTTTAATTAATTAAAGATAAGCAGCGGAAGAGTTTAAAGTTTTTGAACTACTATAAATGAGTAGTTTCCCTTTTTTATGATTGTTAAAGAAGAACATTACAAAAGTGTGAAACAAAAATAAGATATGACAAAAATTTCCTGGAATTTGAGTTTTTAATTTAAAAATTGTGCTCAGAATAAACAATTTTGTTTTTCCCTCCCGCCCTAAGTGACGTCAACAAAAGCGCAGCACGACTCTTTCTCCTTGCGATGCAAGGTGCCGTGACGTCATAGTACACTTTCATTTATTTTCTGTTTTATTGTATATATTTGTTTATACAATATGTACATACATATTGTATAGATCTTTATAGGGAAGTAATTGAACTTTTTGGTAAGATTTTTTGTAATGATTAAAAACATAGTTTTGTAGCGACTCTAAAAATTGGTAAAATTTCAAGTCTAAAGCTAGAAAGTATTATTAAAATTTTACAGAAGCCAATAAAAAATATTCAATTATTATATTACATTATGTATTCAAATCATGTTATTTGGTTATAAAAAAATATGTGATGTTATTTATTTTGATTTTTGTTATAAATGGCAATAAATAAGCTTATTTGTGTGCTAAAGTGTTGTGTTGATAGCGCATGAGTTTTTTTATTTCAATGAGTATTGTGCATATTGAACGTTATTTTGTATGTATGCAGAAAACAGAAGTTACTGCTTTGAAGGATACACGTATCAAACCAATCACTATAATATAATTATGTTTTATTGTAGTTTTTAAATAAATAGATGCTTTATATATTTGGTCCAGTAGGTTCATTATGGTGTGGCATCATTCATTTGTAATATAACTACAGTGTATTTCTAATTTATTACTTTTTCAGATATGACTGTTACATAATTTCATTTTATTATATTAAAATACCACTTGTGGTTAATAAATCAAAAGATATGAATTAATTATTTAAAAAAAAATTGTGTTGCGAATTATAATTATTGAACATTATCCAGATACCTATAAATATCTGTTGTTTAAAAATAAAATAATATCTAGGCATATGTATTACTCGTTCGAAATATCTAGGCATATCGAAGGAATGCAAATTGGCACGGTATGGTCAAGATAAACGAAATAACACAAAAAACCAATTTTGTATGAAATTCGAATTCAAGTAGGTGAAATTAGAATTTTGATTTATGTTATTTCTTAAATGGTTTTACCGTCCATCCATGTCGCCGCCATATTTAGCCGTGCTTAAATATTTCGGACGGGTAATAATTTTATGTGTCAAAGTCAGTCCTAAAATGAAATTAAGTGACAAAAGTGTTTTTGAATGTAAAACTTATACAAGTGTAATGAACAGAGGGAGCGAGCCCCGGCGGCGACGACGACGTGGTAGAGGGGACTCTGGTCCGCAAGCACGAGTGGGAGTCCGCGGCCAAGCGCGCTTCTAACAGGTACAAATTGTTATATTGATATAATTAAGCTTAGGAAACAAGAAACCAACCATTCAGTATTAGGTATTAGTTAGTACCCGCAACTTAGTGTGCGTTTTACTTATTATAAACAAAAAAACGCCACAGCGTCACGTGGCGTTTTTTGTTTATAATAAGTAAAACGCTTAAACTCAAAATAATATTTTGAGTAGGTTTTATATATTTAAATTAAATTAACTTAACGCCATCTGTTGGTGATATTTATAACTTACCCAGAAAGATTTATATTGTTTTACAGAAACCCATTCGCGTAGAAATGTCATTTTGGAGGAATAACCAATATGGTGGATGTTTTAATGTTAGTAGTCTTTGTGTTTTAATGTTAGTATTGTATTAAAAAAGCGAGCAAACTAACTGACCCACGCAACTTCGTCTGCGTAAATATAAACTCTTATATTTACGCAGACGAAGTTGCGTGGGTCAGTTAGTTTGCTAATAACTGTTATGCTTAAAATAATTCGGTTTTGCTAACTACGGAAAAATCGAGTTTAAACTTAAGCTCGATGTTTACTAACTACTGGCATAAGAGTTATTAGCAAATTCGTTTTATCAAAATGTGGTCCCTCAATCCCGATGCTCTTCAAAGAACACTGTCTCTCTCTCTCCCTCAAAAGCAATAGAAGTGGTTAACCGTCTGGTTGTTGTACAGATCATGGGACAAGTTGTACGCGGTAGTGCGCGGCACCCGCCTGTGGTTCTACCGCGACCAGAAGACGTACCGCGCCGGCGCAGACAACACGCACCGCGCCGAGCCCGCGCTCGACCTCACCGCCGCCGTCGTCGAGCCCGCCACCAACTACACCAAGAAGAAGCACGTTTTCCGGCTGCGGTGAGTAGATACCATGGAGTGATTTTGAAAGGTTGTACTTTGGAATAATTTGAGGCTCTACTGATCGCTTATGAAAAAAAAATGGCTTCCCCATACAAATTGGTCATTTTAATATTACTAGTTTGTATAGAAAAGCCATTTTGTTTCAATTGCGACACATGGTTCCATGGGAAAATTTCGATTTATTCAGTAACACTAAATATTAGCCCAAAACCCCTATGGGAGATACCCTAATGCATAAAACCGCCTTTCCGAGATGGCCGCCGCCATACAAATATATATATATATTGTAAGCAATCACTGAGCGTTTATTGGTTGAAGTGAGAACACAATATGGCGGCAACGAAAACGTTTGACATTTCTTTTTATTTGCGATTTAAGGCATTAGGGCGGGTCCATATATTATTCTTAGTTTCATGGTGTCTGTACCTCTCCAGAGGCACTATGAGTTTTGCCATTGTTTTACTATAACTGTAAAGCAAGGAACAACCAATAGAGTTATTTTATTTAGAAAACTTGATAAATAAATCTTACCTAATATGAATAACGTATTTACTTTGTGGTAGGAGTATAAATCTAAATTGTATATCAAATATAACATGTAACGGTTTACACGGGAAAACAACAATAAAGCCTTGGTTTGACCCAGTACGTTTGACCACATTTTTACTGCTTTAACCATAGCGTAAGCATGAGTTTAAAAACTCAACAAATTGATGATGTTTTTCAAAGAAGATAAAACCGGTGCTCTACTAACGAATGATCGCTCAGTTTCTCGATAAAGTAGTTAAATATGGCGGATAAATAGCTCTTAATCCTATAGAAATCAGCCATTTTGTATTGTTGATCAGTTTAAGTAATACTCAAAAACTGTTCACCAAGAACATTTTAAATATTAAATTGATTGAATATTGTTCATACTGTAAATTAAATTGTTATATTGTCCCCCCCAGCATGACATCGGGCGCGGAGTGGTTGCTGCAGGCGCACGACGAGGCGGAGATGTCGTCGTGGCTGCAGTCCCTGCGCGCGCGCGCCGCCGGCCCCGCCCCGCGCTCACACACTCTGCCCGCGCCCTCACAGCCCGACGAGCCCAAGAAGCGGTCCTTCTTCACGCTGCGGAAGTCGTGAGTACCGCCCATGAAGGTATATACTAGGTAGCCGTCCTAAAGTCTAAAATGCCTTTCCAAACGTAAGAACAGAAGATAGCCGCTCGCCATACAAACTAATAAATTATTATAACTAATCATAGAGCGTTAATTGTTTGAAGTAAGAACAGAATATGGCGTCAACGTCATGTTTGACATTTCGTTTTATAGACTATGTTAGGCGTTGGGCGGTTAGAATAATATATGGATATTATTCTAACCGCCCAAGTTTCTTAGTTTCATGGTACCGCCCCACTATACCGCCTAATTTGACCAACCTTTCTTTAAAAAAGTGAGCATGGATGACGTTTGTTTTAAAAAAGTGAGCATGTATTCTTCTTCAATCGGTCTTTTGAAACACATGGACGCCTGGCAGATGTATTAGTGTTAATTGTCGAAATTTATTTAAAGCGTTTGCATATGGATGTTCAGTATAAAAACAGAATATTAATTATTGCTAAGTTTGAAATTACCGACAAAACTCAAATATGGCCGACGCAACATGCCAGTCGCGCTACCATCCAACATAATAAAAATGTTGAAAGTTGTAGAAATAATTACATAATAATAATACAAAGTATTTTTTCCAGTTAAGCGTCGGCAGCCGTTCTCCCGTCGCTTGCGTGACGTAAGCTTCGCTGATGACGTCACCGCATATTATGATAACATATTTATATATTTTGTTGCGTACAAACGTTATTTAAGACTGCTCTGTATGGAGTGTGTATCCGCCACTGTGCCCCAGTGCTAATACTTTCAGATATTTTATCAATTATATTAAATATCCCACCCTCGTCTAATTATATACTTTGTTATCTAATCTTGGAAGATATAAAAAAGTTATTTAAATTTTAAAATAAAACTATCGCTATTTATAATAAATTATAATTATATTATAAAACGATTTAGAGGTTAAATTCATATTTAAAAATTATATAAAAAATATTATTAATATTATATATTTTAATTATATAAATAGTTAGATTGGATAGTTTTGATTGGTTATGTGTATGGGTGAGGGAGACCCGTAGAGTATCGTACAACGTACAGCATTTACATGACCGCGCGTACATCTAATCGCTTCGCTGTCCCAGCAATGTATTAGCATTAGTATGGTAGTTTATTTATTAAGTACTCCAGTCTTCTCTGCGACCTCGATCGCTGTTGCCGGTCTTCATACAATTTTGTACCCTTTTCCCTTCTAAATAGATGTTATTTTTTGCTGTAATTTAATTAAATTTGTAAGCTTAAAGGCAGCAGTGTGAACGGAACGTGTACGCTTTGCTTGTCCGCGCGACTGAACGAATGAGTGAATGGATTATTTATACGAACGAGCCCGCTCGCGAGTAATACCAACTTATCTGTGATTCTGCTGACATTTGATTGAGTGTTGCCAATGGATTATAAAATATAAAAAATATTTTTTGTTTAAAAAAAATATTTTATTATTATTTTAAAAAGATGCTAATTGTATAATTGAGCGTAACTAAGTTATTCCCAGATGGGTTGGTGAGTGTTAGTGCGGGATGTATGGATGTCGCCGGAGTCGCCTCTACTGCCACTCGTTTCACACTTGCATGAGTACCTATGTTTAAATATTTTATTTTAAAATTTTACTTTTTGACGAAAATATAATAAATAATGTTTTCAAATAGTTTTGGTGTTTTTTTTTACTATGTCTTTTTATCCATCAATGAAAAAAATTATGAAAATTTTTATTAGTTTAAAAAGTAGTTTTATTTTGACGTTATTCAAGAAAATTTCCTAAAGGTGTTTTCGAGACGAGAGAATTTATACTGTGAAATGAAATTCGAGATCAAAAATATCAATACGTAAACTAAATAGGGCTAGTCAAATCAAAAACGTTTGCCATGGAACCATGTATCGCGATACAAAGTTTTTGAATTCATCAGTAGACTTTCATATTAAAGTACAATCTTCCAAAGTTATATAAAATAAAATGGGGTGTATCAGACAAAACCTTATGTAGATGGCGTTTTGGCGATGGTACCTTTTTTCAAGTTTGTTGCTTTCTTTTTTTTGTAAATTTAATATAAAAAATGTATTTTAAAAGCAAAATGCATCTAAAAATATCATTTCTTAAATCAATAGATAAGTTTGGGATTTTTTTTTTATATTTAGGACAATTTACACATTGCTCTGGTCACAAACTAAGCTCTAGGCTTGTACTATTTGTACCAGAAACAACGATATTATATACACCCAGACTATGACAAACTGTACAGAAAAACGTACTAATATTTTTTTGTCATGAGTGGGAATCGAATCCACGACCTCCGGATACAACGTCAAAGGCGCAACCTACGGAGAACGGTCTACGGAGGCTGTCAATTCGATTAATTAATATTGTCTCGGAATTTCAATATTATTTTCATTTTATCATATTTTAAATGGTTTGTATTAAATTATTTTTTTATTTATTTAAGCACTTAATAGCTTAACATTGCAGCATTATATCGTTATTTATAGTTAAAAGCTCAGATTAATTTATTATTATTAATCTGAGGTTAAATAATAATAAATTAAGAATAGCCGAAGTTTTGTGGAGAAAATGACAGTTTATTCGGTACCAACTTTTAAAGCGCCATGCAGCGAAAAAGGTAGTGATGAACCCATTGAGATATAGTTAGGGAGGCGCCCTTGGGCCTTAAATCGCATTTCCTGTCGTGAGAACAGAAGATGGCCGCCGCCGTACAAATAAAAAAAAGTGAGAACAAAATAAAAAAGCAATCACTGAGCGTTGATTTTTTGAAGTGAGAACAGAATATTGCGGCAACGAACACGATTGACATTTCGTTTTATGGGTCATTTATAGTATTATTCATATGAAAAACTTCAATTAACATATAACATAAGTTTCATTGATACACACCATACACAACTTTTCTTTTGCCTGATAATTCAGCTCTTAACCAACTTATATCGATCTGGGTATAATTAAATAATAACTGTAAAATCTTAGGCTTAAATTCAGACGCTCTACCATGGGTTTGCGCATTGCAGCAACGTAACGTATTTGTATACGTATACGTGAGCAACAACCAATAGGGCCGCTTTATTTTTGGTAACAGGATGGATTAAAGCGATCCTATTGGTTGTTGCTCACGTATACGTTAAGTTGCTACAATGCGCAAACCCATGGTAGAGCCTCTGACCTCTAACATCTCATTAACAAGAATACCTACTTAACAGTTTTTGTTTTTGGATATCAAATTTATCTCATAGCTGCTCATTATATATATATTACAATGAGCAGCTATGTTAATTTTATTAAACATTAGTTGAAGAATAAAAGTATTCATTATTTATTTATTTTTTATTCTCGAATTTATTTCAAAGTTTAATTGAATTTATACAAAGTTTAATTGATTTTATACTGATAACACAACCAACCTTGCACGTTTAATTTTCGAAATAAATTTATTAAACATGACGGTCGAAATAATAAAAGTTTATGAATGAACTTGTGTTTTGCTGAAATCGTTATTTATTATTTCGATCGTGTTTAAAATGTATCAAAATTATTGTTATTTCGAATTTGTTCGTAGAAACGATAAGATAGTATCCATAACATATTGGTCGGCTTATTTCCCAGGAAACTAGTTCACTGTATACAACTATGTATATCCCAAATGATTCACCAAATCTTATCAGAGAAATTTCGTAAGTGCTCTCTTACCTGTCGGTCTAGATAACTAATAAATTCAGCATACCTATCTAACCATTGATAGACGAACTACAAAATAATAAATAGTATATTAAAATTAAAATGTTAGTACTCTTCTCAATTTTGGTGTTTTTAACGCCTGTCTTAAGTGGTAGTGATTGGAACGTGTTTTGTGCTAATAAGGCCAGTTGTCGGTCCGGGGTATCCAGCAGGATTACTGAAGGAAGAATCTCTGAAAGGAATTCGAGACCATTTCAGGTAAGATTATTATTTTAGTATTTTCCATATAGTATATTCTTCTTGAAAAAATGAAACGAGTCCTTAGAATAAATGTAGTTTGTTTCTTCTATGCATGTAAATAAGAGACTCTTTTACTAGGCAGGATTGATGTAAGCCAAATACCTACTTAAATATATAAAAAAATTAAGACGCCGAAATAAAAAAAATATATACCTACCTATAAATATGTTTGTAGGTAAATGCCCTTTATCATTAATATAATTTCATACTTTACCAACTTAACAAATTGTTTGAAATAATGTTCTTCAAAACCTATTCTCATTGAAAACAACACAGTTTTTAATAAAAGAAAAAGCGAATTCAGCTATATACCTATTGAAAATAATGACTATCATTTCAAATAATTTATTAGTTAGGGTACTTGTACTACTTATTATTTCTTCTGTGGTTAGGGCTTAAAAACAATAAACATATTTTCTTAAAAAACAGCACTTTCCTTTAGTTTACCGTTTGAAGTTACTTTCCACCATTTGATCCTTATAAGCGACATTATTAGTTGGTGAAATAATACACGTGAGGTATTACCGGATGATTAAAAAAAAAACATCCGGTTGGATTCCCGACTAATAATTAAAAAAAAAACTAATGATGCAGTTTTAGTCCTTTGAGCATTTTTGGCTACTCTTTGTAGTGTAGGATTTGGCCTTGAAGGCACAGTTAAAAAATTCAAAAATTCACCTATTTACAAAATTATATATTAATAATGATAATATAGAAATAAGTTTCATTATCTATCTCAGTAAGAGATAGAAAGTTTAAAATTTGAATACTTATATTATATACGTATTACTATACGTAGATATGGGTCTCCTTTTTTTTATACAAAAGTTATGTACCTACCTACTAACGCTAATGTATTAGGCATAATATATCAGATAGATTTAGGTTTGTATACCAAGATGAGCCTTGTGTATTTTATTTATTTATTAAGATTTTATCCTGAAAAAATACGTAATGAAATAAGTATAATAAAATATTTTTTAATTATACTAATTTCATTACAAATTACCTACATTAAAATAATGTAAATATAATGCCAATATCAGTATGTCCATCAGCTTTTTCCATTTCATTTTGAAATGTGCTAATCTTGTCCATGTATTGCCCCGACCATTTCCCTTAGATTTCATTTCTCTTCGTCTTTTACATTGTCGTTCTATTTTTCTTATTCCATCCCTTGAGGGGGGGGGGGCACCATCTGTTGTCTATTTTAATCACTTTTTCCTCAGCATATGTGTTGTCTCAATGTCTGTCAAAATAATTAGATAGGTAAGTAGATACACTAATATGTATCAATAGTTATTAGGTTCGCTATAACATAAAATACACTCCTAGCCTTAGTATGTTTTCTACTATTACTTTGAGTTAGAGTTAAATATTTCGGCATCCAAGAGGAAATTTTTGGAACTAAATATGCGATTGGGTGATTGGTAAAAATATTAACGCAGTGTAGCATAGAGAACTCGAAAGTAAAAGTTAAAAATTCACACTAGGGCTAAAGAGGAAGGTAGATACTAATTACAATACTCAGGACTCAGGGCGGACTAGTAGTTTCGGCCGCCCTAGCCCGTTTAAGCGGCCGCCCCATTCTAATATCTTTGCAGCGTAGATGAAAATGTGAAATTGGTGAAATTGTTCTGTGCGAAAAACAACATTGAGTTCGGTTCTTTCTTAATTTTTTTTCACCGTTTATATTCTCACCAGGATGTAACTTAGGTTTAGGAGCAGATTTTCCACCGTTGATATTTGGCCGCCCTAGGTCAGCCCGAGCCGCCACTGACAATACTAATTTATGTATCATCACGGGTGCCTTACAGCGCCCGAGACCGCCTAGACGCCCAGCGGAGGGGTTTTAATCCCACCTCGTCGTAGCCGATGATATGAGTCTACACCGAACAAGTGGCTAGCTCGTTAAGATGTTTTGAATAGACTCAATAATCCATCTATAAACAGTTTCACAAGTTGGTATAGTGAAACCGGGACCGACAGCTTAACGTGCTCTCCGAGGCACTATAGTGGTGTTGTCAAACAAATGTACATAATTTTTTTAATTAAAAACTCATTGGTACACACCGGGATTCGAACAAGGGACCTAAGTGTTTTTAAGTCCAAGGTCTAACCAACTAGGCCACCACGTATATACTAATACTAATTTAATATATATAAAAGTCACTAGGTACCTATTGATAACTTTTAGGTCCGAATTGTTTTCGTATTGGTACTCTGATAGCCTTTATATATCACTTAGAATAACCTACTAAGATCTATCTTCTCTTGACAAAAATACAATTGCAACTAATCTGATGTTAAAATAAAACTTTCATAGGTGGCGCTGTACAGTCGCGTGGGGGAGGATGGAGAGCTAGGATTTTGTGGAGGAGTGCTCATAGACCCCGAATGGGTTCTCACAGCTGCCCACTGCTGCTTCCACCATGGGAGCAAAGTGGATCATGTACAGGTAGGTAACATGAGAAACTTTTTTTAATGAAACACGGTATATGACTTTGCATCTACCTGGTGCAGATCTACAAAGTCCATGAATGGGGTTGATGCAATATATTGTTGTTTGGCAACATTTGATCGCTCTCACTATGCCCGGGTAAATACTCACTATCTTCGCTGTTTAATCAATAAAAATCAATGTACTCTAACCGGTGTGAAGTTAGCGGCCAATTTTTTAGCAGCCATTTTTTTTTCGCTTATGTGAACAAACCTTTATGCTGCCAGATATCTAGCAGCCTTAATTTTATGAAAAACGTTCTTCTTAGAGTAGTAAACGTATAGTAGTGAACGCAATCTATTTCATACAGATGGATACCTTTGACGCATAGTATGTTAGAAGCTGGATAATCAATTCTGACATGTTTCTACCCTTCAATGGTGTTTTTTTAAAGAAATCACTATACTAGTCTATGACAGAAATGAGAAACCAAATTATAAGATGCTAGATATCAAATGCAGTTTTTTTAGCAACTATTTAAAACATATTTTAACAACTCCGGACAGATATTTGTACCATTGCATGACGTTTTTTGTAATTGATCACTTTACATGAATAAGTATTATTTAACTGCCACTCGAACTATCACAGAAATGAGGAACTAAATTCTAACATACTGGATATCAAAGGCAGTTCCATAAGCAACTATTTAAAACATATTTTAACAACCCGGAAAGGATATTTCCACCTTTGCATGACTTTTTTGTAAGTGATGAATAAGTATTTTTCATCTGTCTCTCGGTCTATGACAGAAATGAGGAACCAAATTCTAACATACTGCATATCAAAGGCAGTTCCAAAAGCAACTATTTAAAACATATTTCAACAACTCGGAAAGGATATTTCCACCTTTGCATGACGTTTATACAAAAAAAAACACAATTTATGAATAAATATTTTTCATCTGCCTCTTGGTATATGACAGAAATGAGAAACCAAATTCTAACATACAGCATATAAAAGGCAGTTCCATAAGCAACTATTTAAAACATATTTCAACAACTCGGAAAGGATATTTCCACCTTTGCATGACTTTTTTGTAAGTGATGAATATCCATTTTTCATCTGCCTCTCGGTCTATGACAGAAATGAGGAACCAAATTCTAACATACTGCATATCAAAGGCAGTTCCATAAGCAACTATTTAAAACATATTTCAACAACTCGGAAAGGATATTTCCACCTCTGCATGACGTTTATACAAAAAAAAACCACAATTTATGAATAAATATTTTTCATTTGCCTCTCGATTTATGACAGAAATGAGGAACCAAATTCTATAATACTGCATATAAAAGGCAGTTCCATAAGCAACTATTTAAAACATATTTCAACAACTCGGAAAGGACATTTCCACCTTTGCATGACGTTTATACAAAAAAAAAACACAATTTATTAATAAATATTTTTCATTTGCCTCTCGATTTATGACAGAAATGAGGAACCAAATTCTAACATACTGCATATCAAAGGCAGTTCCATAAGCAACTATTTAAAACATATTTCAACAACTCGGAAAGGATATTTCCACCTTTGCATGACTTTTTTGTAAGTGATGAATAAGTATTTTTCATCTGTCTCTCGGTCTATGACAGAAATGAGGAACCAAATTCTAACATACTGCATATCAAAGGCAGTTCCATAAGCAACTATTTAAAACATATTTCAACAACTCGGAAAGGATATTTCCACCTTTGCATGACTTTTTTGTAAGTGATGATGATGACCATTTTTCATCTGCCTCTCGGTCTATGACAGAAATGAGGAACCAAATTCTAACATACTGCATATCAAAGGCAGTTCCATAAGCAACTATTTAAAACATATTTCAACAACTCGGAAATGATATTTCCACCTTTGCATGACTTTTTTGTAAGTGATGAATAAGTATTTTTTATCTGCCTCTCGGTCTATGACAGAAATGAGGAACCAAATTCTAACATACTGCATATCAAAGGCAGTTCCATAAGCAACTATTTAAAACATATTTCAACAACTCGGAAAGGATATTTCCACCTTTGCATGACTTTTTTGTAAGTGATGAATAAGTATTTTTCATTTGTCTCTCGGTCTATGACAGAAATGAGGAACCAAATTCTAACATACTGCATATCAAAGGCAGTTCCATAAGCAACGATTTAAAACATATTTCAACAACTCGGAAAGGATATTTCCACCTTTGCATGACTTTTTTGTAAGTGATGATGATGACCATTTTTCATCTGCCTCTCGGTCTATGACAGAAATGAGGAACCAAATTCTAACATACTGCATATCAAAGGCAGTTCCATAAGCAACTATTTAAAACATATTTCAACAACTCGGAAATGATATTTCCACCTTTGCATGACTTTTTTGTAAGTGATGAATAAGTATTTTTCATCTGTCTCTCAGTCTATGACAGAAATGAGGAACCAAATTCTAACATACTGCATATCAAAGGCAGTTCCATAAGCAACTATTTAAAACATATTTCAACAACTCGAAATGGATATTTCCACCTTTGCATGACTTTTTTGTAAGTGATGAATATGTATTTTTCATCTGTCTCTCGGTCTATGACAGAAATGAGGAACCAAATTCTAACATACTGCATATCAAAGGCAGTTCCATAAGCAACTATTTAAAACATATTTCAACAACTCGGAAAGGATATTTCCACCTTTGCATGACTTTTTTGTAAGTGATGATGATGACCATTTTTCATCTGCCTCTCGGTCTATGACAGAAATGAGGAACCAAATTCTAACATACTGCATATCAAAGGCAGTTCCATAAGCAACTATTTAAAACATATTTCAACAACTCGGAAAGGATATTTCCACCTTTGCATGACTTTTTTGTAAGTGATGATGATGACCATTTTTCATCTGCCTCTCGGTCTATGACAGAAATGAGGAACCAAATTCTAACATACTGCATATCAAAGGCAGTTCCATAAGCAACTATTTAAAACATATTTCAACAACTCGGAAATGATATTTCCACCTTTGCATGACTTTTTTGTAAGTGATGAATAAGTATTTTTCATCTGTCTCTCAGTCTATGACAGAAATGAGGAACCAAATTCTAACATACTGCATATCAAAGGCAGTTCAATAAGCAACTATTTAAAACATATTTCAACAACTCGGAAAGGATATTTCCACCTTTGCATGACTTTTTTGTAAGTGATGATGATGACCATTTTTCATCTGCCTCTCGGTCTATGACAGAAATGAGGAACCAAATTCTAACATACTGCATATCAAAGGCAGTTCCATAAGCAACTATTTAAAACATATTTCAACAACTCGGAAAGGATATTTCCACCTTTGCATGACTTTTTTGTAAGTGATGATGATGACCATTTTTCATCTGCCTCTCGGTCTATGACAGAAATGAGGAACCAAATTCTAACATACTGCATATCAAAGGCAGTTCCATAAGCAACTATTTAAAACATATTTCAACAACTCGGAAAGGATATTTCCACCTTTGCATGACTTTTTTGTAAGTGATGATGATGACCATTTTTCATCTGCCTCTCGGTCTATGACAGAAATGAGGAACCAAATTCTAACATACTGCATATCAAAGGCAGTTCCATAAGCAACTATTTAAAACATATTTCAACAATTCGGAAAGGATATTTCCACCTTTGCATGACGTTTATACAAAAAAAAACACAATTTATGAATAAATATTTTTCATCTGCCTCTTGGTCTATGATAGAAATGAGGAACCAAATTCTAACATACAGTATATCAAAGGCAGTTCCATAAGCAACTATTTAAAACATATTTCAACAACTCGGAAAGGATATTTCCACCTTTGCATGACTTTTTTGTAAGTGATGAATATCCATTTTTCATCTGCCTCTCGTTCTATGACAGAAATGAGGAACCAAATTCTAACATACTGCATATCAAAGGCAGTTCTATAAGCAACTATTTAAAACATATTTCAACAACTCGGAAAGGATATTTCCACCTTTGCATGACTTTTTTGTAAGTGATGAATAAGTATTTTTAATCTGTCGCTCGGTCTATGACAGAAATGAGGAACCAAATTCTAACATACTGCATATCAAAAGCAGTTCGATAAGCAACTATTTAAAACATATTTCAACAACTCGGAAAGGATATTTTCACCTTTGCATGACTTTTTTGTAAGTGATGAATAAGTATTTTTCATCTGTCTCTCGGTCTATGACAGAAATGAGGAACCAAATTCTAACATACTGCATATCAAAGGCAACCAACCATAAGCAACTATTTAAAACATGTTTCAACAACTCGGAAAGGATATTTCCCCTTTGCATGACGTTTATACAAAAAAAAAACACAATTTATGAATAAATATTTTTCATCTGCCTCTCGGTCTATGACAGAAATGAGGAACCAAATTCTAACATACTGCATATCAAAGGCAGTTCCATAAGCAACTATTTAAAACATATTTTAACAACTCGGAAAGGATATTTCCACCTTTGCATGACTTTTTTGTAAGTGATAAATATCCATTTTTCATCTGCCTCTCGGTCTATGACAGAAATGAGGAACCAAATTCTAACATGCTGGATATCAAAGGCAGTTCCATAAACAACTATTTAAAACTTATTTTAACAACTCCGGACGGATATGTCTACCTTTGCATGACGTTTTTTGCACTTGATATACAGTATGTTAGAATTTGGTTCCCCATTTCTGTCATAGACCGAGAGGCAGATGAAAAATATTTATTCATAAATTCTGTTTTTTTTTGTATAAACGTCATGCAAAGGTGGAATTATCCTTTTCGAGTTGTTAAAATCTGTTTTAAATAGTTGCTTATGGAACTGCCTTTGATATGCAGTATGTAAGAATTTGGTTCCTCATTTCTGTCATAGACCGAGAGGCAGATATATTTGTTCATAAATTGTGTTTTTTTTGTATAAACGTCATGCAAAGGTGGAAATATCCTTTCCGAGTTGTTGAAATATGTTTTAAATAGTTGCTTATGGAACTGCCTTTGATATGCTGTATGTTAGAATTTGGTTCCTCATTTCTGTCATAGACCGAGAGGCAGATGAAAAATGGATATTCATCACTTACAAAAAAATCATGCAAAGCTGGAAATATCCTTTTCAAGTTGTTGAAATATGTTTTAAATAGTTGCTTATGGAACTGCCTTTAATATGCTGTATGTTAGAATTTGGTTCCTCATTTCTGTCATAGACCGAGAGGTAGATGAAAAATGGATATTCATCACTTACAAAAAAGTCATGCAAAGGTGGAAATATCCTTTCCGAGCTGTTGAATTATGTTTTAAATAGTTGCTTATGGAACTGCCTTTGATATGCAGTATGTTAGAAATTGGTTCCTCATTTCTGTCATAGACCGAGAGGCAGATAAAAAATGGATATTCATCACTTACAAAAAAATCATGCAAAGCTGGAAATATCCTTTTCAAGTTGTTGAAATATGTTTTAAATAGTTGCTTATGGAACTGCCTTTGATATGCTGTATGTTAGAATTTGGTTCCTCATTTCTGTCATAGACCGAGAGGCAGATGAAAAATGGATATTCATCACTTACAAAAAAGTCATGCAAAGGTGGAAATATCCTTTCCGAGCTGTTGAAATATGTTTTAAATAGTTGCTTATGGAACTGCCTTTGATATGCAGTATGTTAGAATTTGGTTCCTCATTTCTGTCATAGACCGAGAGGCAGATGAAAAATGGATATTCATCACTTACAAAAAAGTCATGCAAAGGTGGAAATATCCTTTTCGAGTTGTTGAAATATGTTTTAAATAGTTGCTTATGGAACTGCCTTTGATATGCTGTATGTTAGAATTTGGTTCCTCATTTCTGTCATAGACCGAGAGGCAGATGAAAAATGGATATTCATCACTTACAAAAAAGTCATGCAAAGGTGGAAATATCCTTTCCGAGTTGTTGAAATATGTTTTAAATAGTTGCTTATGGAACTGCCTTTGATATTCAGTATGTTAGAATTTGGTTCCTCATTTCTGTCATAGACCGAGAGGTAGATGAAAAATGGATATTCATCACTTACAAAAAAGTTATGCAAAGGTGGAAATATCCTTTCCGAGTTGTTGAAATATGTTTTAAATAGTTGCTTATGGAACTGCCTTTAAAATGCAGTATGTTAGAATTTGGTTCCTCGTTTCTGTCATAGACCGAGAGGCAGATGAAAAATGGATATTCATCACTTACAAAAAAATCATGCAAAGGTGGAAATATCCTTTCCGAATTGTTGAAATATGTTTTAAATAGTTGCTTATGGAACTGCCTTTGATATGCAGTATGTTAGAATTTGATTTCTCATTTCTGTCATAGACCAAGAGGCAGATGAAAAATATTTATTAATAAATTGTGTTTTTTTTTGTATAAACGTCATGCAAAGGTGGAAATATCCTTTCCGAGTTGTTGAAATATGTTTTAAATAGTTGCTTATGGAACTGCCTTTGATATGCAGTATGTTAGAATTTGGTTCCTCATTTCTGTCATAGACCGAGAGGCAGATGAAAAATACTTATTCATCACTTACAAAAAAGTCATGCAAAGGTGGAAATATCCTTTCCGAGTTGTTGAAATATGTTTTAAATAGTTGCTTATGGAACTGCCTTTGATATGCAGTATGTTAGAATTTTGTTCCTCATTTCTGTCATAGACCGAGAGGCAGATGAAAAATATTTATTCATAAATTGTGTTTTTTTTTTATAAACGTCATGCAAAGGTGGAAATATCCTTTCCGAGTTGTTGAAATATGTTTTAAATAGTTGCTTATGGAACTGCCTTTGAAATGCAGTATGTTAGAATTTGGTTCCTCGTTTCTGTCATAGACCGAGAGGCAGATGAAAAATGGATATTCATCACTTACAAAAAAGTCATGCAAAGGTGGAAATATCCTTTCCGAATTGTTGAAATATGTTTTAAATAGTTGCTTATGGAACTGCCTTTGATATGTAGTATGTTAGAATTTGGTTCCTCATTTCTGTTATAGACCGAGAGACAGATAAAAAAATGGACATTCATCACTTACAAAAAAGTCATGCAAAGGTGGAAATATCCTTTTCGAGTTGTTGAAATATGTTTTAAATAGTTGCTTATGGAACTGCCTTTGATATGCTGTATGTTAGAATTTGGTTCCTCATTTCTGTCATAGACCGAGAGACAGATGAAAAATACTTATTCATCACTTATAAAAAAGTCATGCAAAGGTGGAAATATCCTTTCCGAGCTGTTGAAATATGTTTTAAATAGTTGCTTATAGAACTGCCTTTGATATGCAGTATGTTAGAATTTGGTTCCTCATTTCTGTCATAGACCAAGAGGCAGATGAAAAATATTGATTCATAAATTGTGTTTTTTTTTGTATAAACGTCATGCAAAGGTGGAAATATCCTTTCCGAGTTGTTGAAATATGTTTTAAATAGTTGCTTATGGAACTGCCTTTGATATGCAGTATGTTAGAATTTGGTTCCTCATTTCTGTCATAGACCGAGAGGTAGATGAAAATGGATATTCATCACTTACAAAAAAGTCATGCAAAGGTGGAAATATACCTTCCGAGCTGTTGAAATATGTTTAAAATAGTTGCTTATGAAATTGCCTTTGATATGCAGTATGTTAGAATTTGGTTCCTCGTTTCTGTCATAGACCGAGAGGCAGATGAAAAATGGATATTCATCACTTACAAAAAAGTCATGCAAAGGTGGAAATATCCTTTCCGAGTTGTTGAAATATGTTTTAAATAGTTGCTTATGGAACTGCCTTTGATATGCAGTATGTTAGAATTTGGTTCCTCATTTCTGTCATAGACCGAGATGCAGATGAAAAATGGATTTTCATCACATACAAAAAAGTCATGCAAAGGTGGAAATATCCTTTCCGAGTTGTTGAAATATGTTTTAAATAGTTGCTTATGGAACTGCCTTTGATATGCAGTATGTTAGAATTTGATTCCTCATTTCTGTCATAGACCGAGAGACAGATGAAAAGTACTTATTCATCACTTATAAAAAAGTCATGCAAAGGTGGAATTATCCTTTCCGAGCTATTGAAATATGTTTTAAATAGTTGCTTATGGAACTGCCTTTGATATGCAGTATGTTAGAATTTGGTTCCTCATTTCTGTCATAGACCGAGAGCAGATGAAAAATGGATATTCATTATTCATCACTTACAAAAAAGTCATGCAAAGGTGGAAATATCCTTTCCGATTTGTTGAAATATGTTTTAAATAGTTGCTTATGGAACTGCCTTTGATATGCAGTATGTTAGAATTTGGTTCCTCATTTCTGTCATAGACCGAGAGGCAGATGAAAAATATTTATTCATAAATTGTGTTTTTTTTTTGTATAAACGTCATGCAAAGGTGGAAATATCCTTTCCGAGTTGTTGAAATATGTTTTAAATAGTTGCTTATGGAACTGCCTTTGATATGCAGTATGTTAGAATTTGGGTCTCCATTTCTGTCATAGACCGAGAGGCAGATGAAAAATGGATATTCATCACTTACAAAAAAGTCATGCAAAGGTGGAAATATCCTTTCCGAGTTGTTGAAATATGTTTTAAATAGTTGCTTATGGAACTGTCTTTGATATGCAGTATGTTAGAATTTGGTTTCCCATTTCTGTCATAGACCAAGAGGCAGATGAAAAATATTTATTCATAAATTGTGTTTTTTTTTGTATAAACGTCATGCAAAGGTGGAAATATCCTTTCCGAGTTGTTGAAATATGTTTTAAATAGTTGCTTATGGAACTGCCTTTGATATGCAGTATGTTAGAATTTGGTTCCTCATTTCTGTCATAGACCGAGAGACAGATGAAAAATACTTATTCATCACTTACAAAAAAGTCATGAAAAGGTGGAAATATCCTTTCCGAGTTGTTGAAATATGTTTTAAATAGTTGCTTATGGAACTGCCTTTGATATGCAGTATGTTAGAATTTGGTTCCTCATTTCTGTCATAGACCGAGAGGCAGATGAAAAATATTTATTCATAAATTGTGTTTTTTTTGTGTAAACGTCATGCAAAGGTGGAAATATCCTTTCCGAGTTGTTGAAATATGTTTTAAATAGTTGCTTATGGAACTGCCTTTGATATGCAGTATGTTAGAATTTGGTTCCTCATTTCTGTCATAGACCGAGAGGCAGATGAAAAATGGATATTCATCACTTACAAAAAAGTCATGCAAAGGTGGAAATATCCTTTCCGAGTTGTTGAAATATGTTTTAAATAGTTGCTTATGGAACTGCCTTTGATATGCAGTATGTTAGAATTTGGTTTCTCATTTCTGTCATAGACCAAGATGCAGATAAAAAATATTTATTCATAAATTGTGTTTTTTTTTGTATAAACGTCATGCAAAGGTGGAAATATCCTTTCCGAGTTGTTGAAATATGTTTTAAATAGTTGCTTATGGAACTGCCTTTGATATGCAGTATGTTAGAATTTGGTTCCTCATTTCTGTCAAAGACCGAGAGGCAGATGAAAAATATTTATTCATAAATTGTGTTTTTTTTTGTATAAACGTCATGCAAAGGTGGAAATATACTTTCCGAGTTGTTGAAATATGTTTTAAATAGTTGCTTATGGAACTGCCTTTGAAATGCAGTATGTTAGAATTTGGTTCCTCGTTTCTGTCATAGACCGAGAGGCAGATGAAAAATGGATATTCATCACTTACAAAAAAGTCATGCAAAGGTGGAAATATCCTTTCCGAATTGTTGAAATATGTTTTAAATAGTTGCTTATGGAACTGCCTTTGATATGCTGTATGTTAGAATTTGGTTCCTCATTTCTGTCATAGACCGAGAGGCAGATGAAAAATGGATATTCATCACTTACAAAAAAGTCATGCAAAGGTGGAAATATCCTTTCCGAGTTGTTGAAATATGTTTTAAATAGTTGCTTATGGAACTGCCTTTGATATTCAGTATGTTAGAATTTGGTTCCTCATTTCTGTCATAGACCGAGAGGTAGATGAAAAATGGATATTCATCACTTACAAAAAAGTTATGCAAAGGTGGAAATATCCTTTCCGAGTTGTTGAAATATGTTTTAAATAGTTGCTTATGGAACTGCCTTTAAAATGCAGTATGTTAGAATTTGGTTCCTCGTTTCTGTCATAGACCGAGAGGCAGATGAAAAATGGATATTCATCACTTACAAAAAAATCATGCAAAGGTGGAAATATCCTTTCCGAATTGTTGAAATATGTTTTAAATAGTTGCTTATGGAACTGCCTTTGATATGCAGTATGTTAGAATTTGATTTCTCATTTCTGTCATAGACCAAGAGGCAGATGAAAAATATTTATTAATAAATTGTGTTTTTTTTTGTATAAACGTCATGCAAAGGTGGAAATATCCTTTCCGAGTTGTTGAAATATGTTTTAAATAGTTGCTTATGGAACTGCCTTTGATATGCAGTATGTTAGAATTTGGTTCCTCATTTCTGTCATAGACCGAGAGGCAGATGAAAAATACTTATTCATCACTTACAAAAAAGTCATGCAAAGGTGGAAATATCCTTTCCGAGTTGTTGAAATATGTTTTAAATAGTTGCTTATGGAACTGCCTTTGATATGCAGTATGTTAGAATTTGGTTCCTCATTTCTGTCATAGACCGAGAGGCAGATGAAAAATATTTATTCATAAATTGTGTTTTTTTTTGTATAAACGTCATGCAAAGGTGGAAATATCCTTTCCGAGTTGTTGAAATATGTTTTAAATAGTTGCTTATGGAACTGCCTTTGAAATGCAGTATGTTAGAATTTGGTTCCTCGTTTCTGTCATAGACCGAGAGGCAGATGAAAAATGGATATTCATCACTTACAAAAAAGTCATGCAAAGGTGGAAATATCCTTTCCGAATTGTTGAAATATGTTTTAAATAGTTGCTTATGGAACTGCCTTTGATATGTAGTATGTTAGAATTTGGTTCCTCATTTCTGTTATAGACCGAGAGACAGATAAAAAAATGGACATTCATCACTTACAAAAAAGTCATGCAAAGGTGGAAATATCCTTTTCGAGTTGTTGAAATATGTTTTAAATAGTTGCTTATGGAACTGCCTTTGATATGCTGTATGTTAGAATTTGGTTCCTCATTTCTGTCATAGACCGAGAGACAGATGAAAAATACTTATTCATCACTTATAAAAAAGTCATGCAAAGGTGGAAATATCCTTTCCGAGCTGTTGAAATATGTTTTAAATAGTTGCTTATAGAACTGCCTTTGATATGCAGTATGTTAGAATTTGGTTCCTCATTTCTGTCATAGACCGAGAGGCAGATGAAAAATATTTATTCATAAATTGTGTTTTTTTTTGTATAAACGTCATGCAAAGGTGGAAATATCCTTTCCGAGTTGTTGAAATATGTTTTAAATAGTTGCTTATGGAACTGCCTTTGATATGCAGTATGTTAGAATTTGGTTCCTCATTTCTGTCATAGACCGAGAGGTAGATGAAAATGGATATTCATCACTTACAAAAAAGTCATGCAAAGGTGGAAATATACCTTCCGAGCTGTTGAAATATGTTTAAAATAGTTGCTTATGAAATTGCCTTTGATATGCAGTATGTTAGAATTTGGTTCCTCGTTTCTGTCATAGACCGAGAGGCAGATGAAAAATGGATATTCATCACTTACAAAAAAGTCATGCAAAGGTGGAAATATCCTTTCCGAGTTGTTGAAATATGTTTTAAATAGTTGCTTATGGAACTGCCTTTGATATGCAGTATGTTAGAATTTGGTTCCTCATTTCTGTCATAGACCGAGATGCAGATGAAAAATGGATTTTCATCACATACAAAAAAGTCATGCAAAGGTGGAAATATCCTTTCCGAGTTGTTGAAATATGTTTTAAATAGTTGCTTATGGAACTGCCTTTGATATGCAGTATGTTAGAATTTGATTCCTCATTTCTGTCATAGACCGAGAGACAGATGAAAAGTACTTATTCATCACTTATAAAAAAGTCATGCAAAGGTGGAATTATCCTTTCCGAGCTGTTGAAATATGTTTTAAATAGTTGCTTATGGAACTGCCTTTGATATGCAGTATGTTAGAATTTGGTTCCTCATTTCTGTCATAGACCGAGAGCAGATGAAAAATGGATATTCATTATTCATCACTTACAAAAAAGTCATGCAAAGGTGGAAATATCCTTTCCGATTTGTTGAAATATGTTTTAAATAGTTGCTTATGGAACTGCCTTTGATATGCAGTATGTTAGAATTTGGTTCCTCATTTCTGTCATAGACCGAGAGGCAGATGAAAAATATTTATTCATAAATTGTGTTTTTTTTTTGTATAAACGTCATGCAAAGGTGGAAATATCCTTTCCGAGTTGTTGAAATATGTTTTAAATAGTTGCTTATGGAACTGCCTTTGATATGCAGTATGTTAGAATTTGGTTCCTCATTTCTGTCATAGACCGAGAGGCAGATGAAAAATGGATATTCATCACTTACAAAAAAGTCATGCAAAGGTGGAAATATCCTTTCCGAGTTGTTGAAATATGTTTTAAATAGTTGCTTATGGAACTGTCTTTGATATGCAGTATGTTAGAATTTGGTTTCCCATTTCTGTCATAGACCAAGAGGCAGATGAAAAATATTTATTCATAAATTGTGTTTTTTTTTGTATAAACGTCATGCAAAGGTGGAAATATCCTTTCCGAGTTGTTGAAATATGTTTTAAATAGTTGCTTATGGAACTGCCTTTGATATGCAGTATGTTAGAATTTGGTTCCTCATTTCTGTCATAGACCGAGAGACAGATGAAAAATACTTATTCATCACTTACAAAAAAGTCATGAAAAGGTGGAAATATCCTTTCCGAGTTGTTGAAATAAAAAGTCAAAAGTCAAAAGTCAAAATCATTTATTTCATGTAAATCTTTACAGATATTTATGAATAGTCAAAAAAAAAAAAAAAAAGTTTAACAATGAGGTCTTAGAGTGCGTTTGGTTAGGCAGCTATTCATTAACAAAATAACGACAAATATTAATTGAACTTAGACACGATGGAATGGAAATCTTAATATTAAAATTACTACCGAACCGAACACACACTACATAACCAACTAGTGTAAGACTAGGTGGTTAGCTGATTCCATTGACCTGTCAATCATTAACTGCCATACAAGAGAGCCACCAAGGCGACCAACTTCACCGACCATATCCATGCCTTAAATATTTGTTGTAAATAAAAGCTAAGTAACCAATCACATATAAGTAAAGGTATAAGGATCGGTATTTTTAAGGGCATAAACACTAACTGTAAAGTCGATCCCCTCAGAGACACCCCGGAGAAAAAGAAACCAGCAAGTAAAAAACTCTAGTGCTTCACACAAACTAAAAGAGGGGTACAGCTATTGATTGACTTATGCTATAAAGCATACATATATATAATATATATATATAGTAACATACTCAAAATGCACCCCACTGATCAGCATGCGTAGAACACCCTATGGCAGATTATTTGTTACGGTACCAATGTACATAACTACACAGTATACTATTAGTATAAATTAAGTATAAATAAGTAGGTAATCATCAATGATTACCTTATCCAAAGACAAAATTTACATAATGTAATGAAAATAAATTATGTAATATAAAATTATTACAATATCGGACATTATATACCTACTAAACTAGGGTAGATTCTACATAAGCAATTTGTTTACTAGTTGCGAGACCTCAGTTGCATATCAGGACGGATCCAGACGTCTTTATCGTTAAGATAGTCTTTTACACTATAGTAAGCCTTATTGATTAATATGTGTTTTATACAATTTTTAAACTTTATTTCACTCAGATCTATAATGCTTTTAGGTAATTTATTAAATAACCTTATACTGTTAATGACGAAACATTTATTAGTTTTTTGCAGTCTAAACTTTGGTATATCGATTTTATCTATGTTTCTTAAGTTTAAATTATGTCTATCGCCATTTTTGCTAAACATATTTAAGTTTTTCCTAACGTACAATAAATTTTCATAAATATATTGAGATGGTAGTGTCAGTACATCAATCATAGGAAAGATTTCTCGAAGAGAATCACGAGCTTTCATGTTATATATTGCCCGAATGGCCCTTTTCTGTAGAATAAATATAGTATCAATATCTGCCGCAGATCCCCACATTATAAGACCATATGTCATTATACTGTGAAAATAGGCGAAGTATACTAGTCTGGCTGTTGCAACATCAGTTAACTTTCTGATTTTTCTGACTGCATATGCAGCAGAGCTCAGTCTATTGGATAAAGAAGTAAGGTGAGCTTTCCACTGTAGTTTGGAATCGACTGTAATCCCTAAAAACACAGTGGAGTCAACAAATTCCAGGTCAGTACCACCTATCTTCACTGTGGCATTGATATTAGATACATTAGGCAAAGTAAATTTCAGGCACTTAGTCTTCTTTGCATTTAAAACTAAATTATTTGCCGTGAACCATTTTGAAACCATTTCCAGAGTGTCATTTGCTGCCGATAATATATTATCCTTCCTACTAACTTTAAAAAGTAGGGATGTATCATCAGCAAATAGTACTATCTGTGCCATCTCCTGTACCATATGTGGAAGATCATTGATGTATACTAGGAACAGGAATGGGCCTAAAATTGATCCCTGGGGGACACCCATCTTTACAAGGGTTCCGTCTGATACACAACCATCAATATTAACACCTTGAGTTCTATTAGAAAGGTAGGACTTTATTAGATTTAAAGCTAAATCGCGAATGCCATAAAATTCCAGCTTATCTAACAAAGTTTGATGGTCAACACAATCAAATGCTTTAGACAGATCACAGAAAACGCCAACGAGATCCTGAGAATTTTCCCAAGCGTCAATTATTTCAGTAATCAATCTTGTACCGGCATTTGTTGTGTTTCTACCTTTTGTGAACCCGTATTGTTGATCATGTAACAATTTATGAGTATTAAAATGACTTAACAGCTGACCAAGAAGTATTTTTTCGAATATTTTACTTAAGGCTGGCAGGACAGAAACAGGGCGATAATTATTTGGATCTGTCTTACAGCCGGACTTGAATATGGGAACTATTTTACTATTTTTCATAAGGTCGGGAAAAATTCCTTCATTAACACAACCATTAAAAATATCAGCGAGTACCGGTCCTATAGTAGGAATAATTGATTCGATAGCTTTTACAGATAGCCCCCATAAATCTTCAGTTTTTTTTTTATTTAACATTTTAAAGTGTTTTAGTATATCCTCATTTGTGACATGTTTAAAATTAAAATTAGATGTAATTGGTATTTTTATATATCGTTTTAAAAAATCTTTAGCAGTACTAGCTGATGATTTAATACAGTTCGTGATTTGTAATGGAATATTAGTAAAGAATTCCTCGAATAACTCCGCAACTTGCTTTTTATCTGATAACATAACTCCGTTTTGTCTAATTGAAATGATATTTTGTCTGATAATATTTTTACCGGTTTCAGTATTAATGATTTTCCATACACACTTGGATTTATTATCTGACTGTTTGATTTTGGATCCAATGTGAATAGATTTAGCTATGATACAAACTTTCTTGAATAATTTTGAATAATTCCTAACATAATTATGGAAATTTTGGTCAGATGTATATGATCTTTTGTCATATAGATCATATAGTGTATCCCTACTTATTCTAATACCTTTAGTGGCCCAAGTAGCAAAATTTAATCTGTCAATAATTTTCTTTGTTTTAATTTTACATACTTTATTGAATTCTTGATTTATAATTTTATGTAGATTGGAGTATGTAACATTTGGTTGATTAATATTATATATGAATCTGGACATTTCACTCATTAAATTTTCATTAAAATTATTAAGTTTATTATCTGTTAAGGGTCTATACCTAATAATTTTATTTATAGGTTTAATTTGAGACTGAAAGCTAACTAACAAACCTTTATGGTCGGAGGGCACCCCGGTAATAATAGAGTTACTTAAGAGAGAACAGTTAGTAAATATATTATCAATACAAGTCCGGCTAGTTGAAGTAATCCTAGTCGGCTCCATGAATACATTATTTAAATTAAAAGAATTAAACAATGAAATAAGTTTTTGTTTGTCGCTGTTATTTATTAAGATATCTATATTAAAATCCCCACATATAAAAATTTGTTTATTTGAGTCATATATTTTTGACAAAACATCCTCCATTATATTAATAAAAGTATGTAAAGCAGAGGCGGGGGGTCTGTATATGCATAGAATAATGTAGGTATCCATCTCTGCGCATGAGATCTCACAAACACGTTCAAGTGATAGTTTTACAATATCCTTCCGCTCTTTGCATTTTAGTGTATCTTTAATTAGGATAATAGATCCACCTCCCTCACAGGAGTTTCTATTGAAAAAACTAGCAACTACAAAGTTATTTATATTGAAACACATTTTCTCTGCTTTTAGCCAGGATTCTGTAAAACACATCAAATCTAAATTATATTTTTCAATTAATAATTCAATATTGAGAACTTTGCTAGAGAGGCTTTGAATATTTTGATGTATTAAGGTAAGCTTACAATTGTCCTTCTCTATTGTCACATCTAAAAGTTTAAACATGGTTGTACCACAACATTATTAGTACTACTACTAAATGATGATGTGGAGTCAATACTTAATAATATATTATTAGCTACCAATGTAGCAATAGTTTTTTGTACCTTCATAGGTAGTTTAAAGCTATCCTGGGTCATATAAATATTTTTAACAAATTTGTTAATATCAAATAAAGTAAACAAATCATTATAACATGTCATATTATAGATACAGTTATTTAAATAATGAATATGTTTATTTTGTGAGGTGGAATATTTGTTTGAATAAAGGAATGTACATAATGTAACATTCCTTACTCCAAGTTGTGACAAAATATCCACACTGTCCAACAAGTCACCTTTGCTTGTGTTCAATCCATTTCCTACCATAATAACCACATTACTATATGAATTGTAGAATTTGGAGGAAATAGACTTTACTATATTCTTAAAACTATTATTTGGCATACAATAGTTAGTCACAGAATGATTTAAATGATAATTAAAAATTTGGCCCATTCCAATACCAATACTGTCTGTGAGGAGTAGGGTATTGTTAGTGATGGCCTTTGGATGAACCACACTGGAATATGATATTGAAGATCCTGTATCTGATAAATTAACTTGGTTTTCGCAGGAGCAACAATTTTTATTCACAAATGAGTCAAATCTCTCTGCATTATATTTGCTTAATTGAAGAATCTCATCCATATTCTTAATCTGTTCTGTAAGATCATTCTGTGACAATTGGTATTTTTCTGTCAAGTCAGAGAGACATAAATGCAAGTTATTTATTTCAGTTTTTGACTTAATTGAATCACTATCATATTGATGCTGTAAATTATTTATATATTCACTATTTTGTCTAGCTTCCAACATGAGCCTACGACAGTCTGCTTTTAATTATATATTCCTAGACCTAATATAACTGTTATTTAACTTATTTTTATATTTTTTAATAAATTTTAAAAGCTTAATGTATTTCCTATTGCTAAAATAACCACCATTGATTGAAACTACATTATTCACTTTTAAGTCTTTGTCAACCAACTCATCATATAAACATAATGTTTGTTCACACTGGCACCTCTCCTTCTCCTCTTCAAACTTTTCAATAGTCCTTAGAGCTTCATTGAGCTGCAACTCTAAATGCCGGATCCGATCTAATGCCTGCACATAGTAGTCACTGTACAGGCCAACAGCGGAGAGCTGCTCCTGTACCTGGTCCCGTTCACTACATACATCACTATACTGGGTGTGGAGTTCACTCAGCTCTTTTTTCAACTCCTTAACTTTGCCATTGATGTCCAATAACTCAGCCTCACCATCATCTCGCTCTTTCAAAAGTTGGTCACACAGTAACTTTGATTTTTTTAGTTCAACCAGAGCAGTTTTTAGTTTTTGTTCTAATTCTACCACAGTAGCTCTTCTTGTGGTAGGAGGCATGACTGATTCTGAAAACACAATTCACACCCAGTAACTGATCCTCACAAAACACATACCTAAGTACCTATTACTATAAGTGGAACATTTTGAACAACTACTTAATAATTTATTAAAATTCTTGTGATGACAATACACCACATAAAAGAAAACCTGTTTATAAAAAGATTATTATAATTTATTAGGGTGATGTGTAATGCAGTATTAGTAGTAGGGCATCTAGGCATATGGCATATTAATATACTTTTAGTATAGTTCACCATCCATCACAATAAAATACTCTTCCTTGCGGAATGCCTTTACTGTAGAGGAGGCTGTCAATGAATAACATACATATAAATACTTAAATATTATTATTAATCCTAAAGAAGAAATGTTATTAAAATTATATGGCTAAAAATATAAAAAGTTCTTGTTCAACAAACCTACCCTACCTACTTATTATAAATTTGACCTCACACTCACTCACAGTTATTAGTAATTTTCCTACATAACATGAAGAGAACAAGAAAATAGTATAGTCAATATTCACTAATACTAATATCTAACTTGAATTTTATAACGATTTCATACGAAACAGTCAATTGGAACGCCAAACATAAATACCTTGTAATGTCTCTTCTGCTAGTTTTTATAGCAAAAGTGCTATAAACTATAATTGTTTTAGTTTTATTATAACGTATATAGTGTTTTTAATATATAATTTACATTATAAACTAGGTATTTAAATTAATTATTTAAAACTCCGAACAACAAAACAGCTGTATGTTTTAAATAGTTGCTTATGGAACTGCCTTTGATATGCAGTATGTTAGAATTTGGTTCCTCATTTCTGTCATAGACCGAGAGGCAGATGAAAAATATTTATTCATAAATTGTGTTTTTTTTTTGTATAAACGTCATGCAAAGGTGGAAATATCCTTTCCGAGTTGTTGAAATATGTTTTAAATAGTTGCTTATGGAACTGCCTTTGATATGCAGTATGTTAGAATTTGGTTCCTCATTTCTGTCATAGACCGAGAGGCAGATGAAAAATGGATATTCATCACTTACAAAAAAGTCATGCAAAGGTGGAAATATCCTTTCCGAGTTGTTGAAATATGTTTTAAATAGTTGCTTATGGAACTGCCTTTGATATGCAGTATGTTAGAATTTGGTTTCTCATTTCTGTCATAGACCAAGATGCAGATAAAAAATATTTATTCATAAATTGTGTTTTTTTTTGTATAAACGTCATGCAAAGGTGGAAATATCTTTTCCGAGTTGTTGAAATATGTTTTAAATAGTTGCTTATGGAACTGCCTTTGATATGCAGCATGTTAGAATTTGGTTCCTCATTTCTGTCATAGACCGAGAGACAGATGAAAAATACTTATTCATCACTTACAAAAAAGTCATGCAAAGGTGGAAATATCCTTTCCGAGTTGTTGAAATATGTTTTAAATAGTTGCTTATGGAACTGCCTTTGATATGCAGTATGTTAGAATTTGGTTCCTCATTTCTGTCAAAGACCGAGAGGCAGATGAAAAATATTTATTCATAAATTGTGTTTTTTTTTGTATAAACGTCATGCAAAGGTGGAAATATACTTTCCGAGTTGTTGAAATATGTTTTAAATAGTTGCTTATGGAACTGCCTTTGAAATGCAGTATGTTAGAATTTGGTTCCTCGTTTCTGTCATAGACCGAGAGGCAGATGAAAAATGGATATTCATCACTTACAAAAAAGTCATGCAAAGGTGGAAATATCCTTTCCGAATTGTTGAAATATGTTTTAAATAGTTGCTTATGGAACTGCCTTTGATATGCAGTATGTTAGAATTTGGTTCCTCATTTCTGTTATAGACCGAGAGACAGATAAAAAAATGGACATTCATCACTTACAAAAAAGTCATGCAAAGGTGGAAATATCCTTTTCGAGTTGTTGAAATATGTTTTAAATAGTTGCTTATGGAACTGCCTTTGATATGCTGTATGTTAGAATTTGGTTCCTCATTTCTGTCATAGACCGAGAGACAGATGAAAAATACTTATTCATCACTTATAAAAAAGTCATGCAAAGGTGGAAATATCCTTTCCGAGCTGTTGAAATATGTTTTAAATAGTTGCTTATGGAACTGCCTTTGATATGCAGTATGTTAAAATTTGGTTCCTCATTTCTGTCATAGACCAAGAGGCAGATGAAAAATATTGATTCATAAATTGTGTTTTTTTTTTGTATAAACGTCATGCAAAGGTGGAAATATCCTTTCCGAGTTGTTGAAATAAGTTTTAAATAGTTGCTTATGGAACTGCCTTTGATATGCAGTATGTTAGAATTTGGTTCCTCATTTCTGTCATAGACCGAGAGGTAGATGAAAATGGATATTCATCACTTACAAAAAAGTCATGCAAAGGTGGAAATATACCTTCCGAGCTGTTGAAATATGTTTAAAATAGTTGCTTATGAAATTGCCTTTGATATGCAGTATGTTAGAATTTGGTTCCTCGTTTCTGTCATAGACCGAGAGGCAGATGAAAAATGGATATTCATCACTTACAAAAAAGTCATGCAAAGGTGGAAATATCCTTTCCGAATTGTTGAAATATGTTTTAAATAGTTGCTTATGGAACTGCCTTTGATATGCAGTATGTTAGAATTTGGTTCCTCATTTCTGTTATAAACCGAGAGACAGATAAAAAAATGGACATTCATCACTTACAAAAAAGTCATGCAAAGGTGGAAATATCCTTTTCGAGTTGTTGAAATATGTTTTAAATAGTTGCTTATGGAACTGCCTTTGATATGCTGTATGTTAGAATTTGGTTCCTCATTTCTGTCATAGACCGAGAGACAGATGAAAAATACTTATTCATCACTTATAAAAAAGTCATGCAAAGGTGGAAATATCCTTTCCGAGCTGTTGAAATATGTTTTAAATAGTTGCTTATGGAACTGCCTTTGATATGCAGTATGTTAGAATTTAGTTCCTCATTTCTGTCATAGACCAAGAGGCAGATGAAAAATATTGATTCATAAATTGTGTTTTTTTTTTGTATAAACGTCATGCAAAGGTGGAAATATCCTTTCCGAGTTGTTGAAATATGTTTTAAATAGTTGCTTATGGAACTGCCTTTGATATGCAGTATGTTAGAATTTGGTTCCTCATTTCTGTCATAGACCGAGAGGTAGATGAAAATGGATATTCATCACTTACAAAAAAGTCATGCAAAGGTGGAAATATACCTTCCGAGCTGTTGAAATATGTTTAAAATAGTTGCTTATGAAATTGCCTTTGATATGCAGTATGTTAGAATTTGGTTCCTCGTTTCTGTCATAGACCGAGAGGCAGATGAAAAATGGATATTCATCACTTACAAAAAAGTCATGCAAAGGTGGAAATATCCTTTCCGAGTTGTTGAAATATGTTCTAAATAGTTGCTTATGGAACTGCCTTTGATATGCAGTATGTTAGAATTTGGTTCCTCATTTCTGTCATAGACCGAGATGCAGATGAAAAATGGATTTTCATCACATACAAAAAAGTCATGCAAAGGTGGAAATATCCTTTCCGAGTTGTTGAAATATGTTTTAAATAGTTGCTTATGGAACTGCCTTTGATATGCAGTATGTTAGAATTTGATTCCTCATTTCTGTCATAGACCGAGAGACAGATGAAAAGTACTTATTCATCACTTATAAAAAAGTCATGCAAAGGTGGAATTATCCTTTCCGAGCTGTTGAAATATGTTTTAAATAGTTGCTTATGGAACTGCCTTTGATATGCAGTATGTTAGAATTTGTTCCTCATTTCTGTCATAGACCGAGAGCAGATGAAAAATGGATATTCATTATTCATCACTTACAAAAAAGTCATGCAAAGGTGGAAATATCCTTTCCGATTTGTTGAAATATGTTTTAAATAGTTGCTTATGGAACTGCCTTTGATATGCAGTATGTTAGAATTTGGTTCCTCATTTCTGTCATAGACCGAGAGGCAGATGAAAAATATTTATTCATAAATTGTGTTTTTTTTTTGTATAAACGTCATGCAAAGGTGGAAATATCCTTTCCGAGTTGTTGAAATATGTTTTAAATAGTTGCTTATGGAACTGCCTTTGATATGCAGTATGTTAGAATTTGGTTCCTCATTTCTGTCATAGACCGAGAGGCAGATGAAAAATGGATATTCATCACTTACAAAAAAGTCATGCAAAGGTGGAAATATCCTTTCCGAGTTGTTGAAATATGTTTTAAATAGTTGCTTATGGAACTGTCTTTGATATGCAGTATGTTAGAATTTGGTTTCCCATTTCTGTCATAGACCAAGAGGCAGATGAAAAATATTTATTCATAAATTGTGTTTTTTTTTGTATAAACGTCATGCAAAGGTGGAAATATCCTTTCCGAGTTGTTGAAATATGTTTTAAATAGTTGCTTATGGAACTGCCTTTGATATGCAGTATGTTAGAATTTGGTTCCTCATTTCTGTCATAGACCGAGAGACAGATGAAAAATACTTATTCATCACTTACAAAAAAGTCATGCAAAGGTGGAAATATCCTTTCCGAGTTGTTGAAATATGTTTTAAATAGTTGCTTATGGAACTGCCTTTGATATGCAGTATGTTAGAATTTGGTTCCTCATTTCTGTCATAGACCGAGAGGCAGATGAAAAATATTTATTCATAAATTGTGTTTTTTTTTTGTATAAACGTCATGCAAAGGTGGAAATATCCTTTCCGAGTTGTTGAAATATGTTTTAAATAGTTGCTTATGGAACTGCCTTTGATATGCAGTATGTTAGAATTTGGTTCCTCATTTCTGTCATAGACCGAGAGGCAGATGAAAAATGGATATTCATCACTTACAAAAAAGTCATGCAAATGTGGAAATATCCTTTCCGAGTTGTTGAAATATGTTTTAAATAGTTGCTTATGGAACTGCCTTTGATATGCAGTATGTTAGAATTTGGTTTCTCATTTCTGTCATAGACCAAGATGCAGATAAAAAATATTTATTCATAAATTGTGTTTTTTTTTGTATAAACGTCATGCAAAGGTGGAAATATCCTTTCCGAGTTGTTGAAATATGTTTTAAATAGTTGCTTATGGAACTGCCTTTGATATGCAGTATGTTAGAATTTGGTTCCTCATTTCTGTCATAGACCGAGAGACAGATGAAAAATACTTATTCATCACTTACAAAAAAGTCATGCAAAGGTGGAAATATCCTTTCCGAGTTGTTGAAATATGTTTTAAATAGTTGCTTATGGAACTGCCTTTGATATGCAGTATGTTAGAATTTGGTTCCTCATTTCTGTCAAAGACCGAGAGGCAGATGAAAAATATTTATTCATAAATTGTGTTTTTTTTTGTATAAACGTCATGCAAAGGTGGAAATATACTTTCCGAGTTGTTGAAATATGTTTTAAATAGTTGCTTATGGAACTGCCTTTGAAATGCAGTATGTTAGAATTTGGTTCCTCGTTTCTGTCATAGACCGAGAGGCAGATGAAAAATGGATATTCATCACTTACAAAAAAGTCATGCAAAGGTGGAAATATCCTTTCCGAATTGTTGAAATATGTTTTAAATAGTTGCTTATGGAACTGCCTTTGATATGCAGTATGTTAGAATTTGGTTCCTCATTTCTGTTATAGACCGAGAGACAGATAAAAAAATGGACATTCATCACTTACAAAAAAGTCATGCAAAGGTGGAAATATCCTTTTCGAGTTGTTGAAATATGTTTTAAATAGTTGCTTATGGAACTGCCTTTGATATGCTGTATGTTAGAATTTGGTTCCTCATTTCTGTCATAGACCGAGAGGCAGATGAAAAATGGATATTCATCACTTACAAAAAAGTCATGCAAAGGTGCAAATATCCTTTCCGAGTTGTTGAAATATGTTTTAAATAGTTGCTTATGGAACTGCCTTTGATATGCAGTATGTTAGAATTTGGTTCCTCATTTCTGTCATAGACCGAGAGGTAGATGAAAATGGATATTCATCACTTACAAAAAAGTCATGCAAAGGTGGAAATATACCTTCCGAGCTGTTGAAATATGTTTAAAATAGTTGCTTATGAAATTGCCTTTGATATGCAGTATGTTAGAATTTGGTTCCTCGTTTCTGTCATAGACCGAGAGGCAGATGAAAAATGGATATTCATCACTTACAAAAAAGTCATGCAAAGGTGGAAATATCCTTTCCGAGTTGTTGAAATATGTTTTAAATAGTTGCTTATGGAACTGCCTTTGATATGCAGTATGTTAGAATTTGGTTCCTCATTTCTGTCATAGACCGAGAGGCAGATGAAAAATGGATATTCATCACTTACAAAAAAGTCATGCAAAGGTGGAAATATCCTTTCCGAGTTGTTGAAATATGTTTTAAATAGTTGCTTATGGAACTGCCTTTGATATGCAGTATGTTAGAATTTGGTTCCTCATTTCTGTCATAGACCGAGAGACAGATGAAAAGTACTTATTCATCACTTATAAAAAAGTCATGCAAAGGTGGAAATATCCTTTCCGAGTTGTTGAAATATGTTTTAAATAGTTGCTTATGGAACTGCCTTTGATATGCAGTATGTTAGAATTTGGTTCCTCATTTCTGTCATAGACCGAGAGACAGATGAAAAATACTTATTCATCACTTACAAAAAAGTCATGCAAAGGTGGAAATATCCTTTCCGAGTTGTTGAAATATGTTTTAAATAGTTGCTTATGGAACTGCCTTTGATATGCAGTATGTTACAATTTGGTTCCTCATTTCTGTCATAGACCGAGAGGCAGATGAATAATGGATATTCATCACTTACAAAAAAGTCATGCAAAGGTGGAAATATCCTTTCTGAGTTGTTGAAATATGTTTTAAATAGTTGCTTACGGAACTGCCTTTGATATGCTGTATGTTAGAATTTGGTTCCTCATTTCTGTCATAGACCAAGAGGCAGATGAAAAATATTTATTCATAAATTGTGTTTTTTTTGTATAAACGTCATGCAAAAGTGGAAATATCCTTTCCGAGTTGTTGAAATATGTTTTAAATAGTTGCTTATGGAACTGCCTTCGATATGCAGTATGTTAGAATGTGGTTCCTCATTTCTGTCATAGACCGAGAGACCGATGAAAAATACTTATTCATCACTTACAAAAAAGTCATGCAAAGGTGGAAATATCCTTTCCGAGTTGTTAAAATATGTTTTAAATAGTTGCTAAAGGAACTGCATTTGATATCTAGCATCTTATAATTTGGTTTCTCATTTCTGTCATAGACTAGTATAGTGATTTCTTTAAAAAAACACCATTGAAGGGTAGAAACATGTCAGAATTGATTATCCAGCTTCTAACATACTATGCGTCAAAGGTATCCATCTGTATGAAATAGATTGCGTTCACTATTATACGTTTACTACTCTAACAGAACGTTTTTTCATAAAATTAAGGCTTCTAGATATCTGGCAGCATAAAGGTTTGTTCACATAAGCGAAAAAAAAATGGCTGCTAAAAAATTGGCCGCTAACTTCACATCGGTTAGAGTATGCGTTCTGAAACCAATGATCCAAAAGGTCTAAAAATAAAAGAAAAAATTTGTTAAATAATCTCCATATAAAAAATTGAATGAATGCAGAGTGAGACAGGATATTTTATTTATTCATTAGTACAAACGTGCAAAAATCGGGACGGGCAGAGTAAGTAATAAAAATCCTTAGCTAGCAAATAATTATCCATGAATGAAGTCATGTTGTTTAACAGCATTGATCGCTCCCATTATGCCGGCTAAATGATACATTTTATTTATTTATTTAAATCTTTATTGCATACAAAATACAAAGCCAGACTTAATGCCGCTAGGCATTCTCTACCAGTCAAACCTACGAAACTACATTACAAAATAAGCAACGACAAAAACGAATTTGAATTAGGTAGGTAAAAGGAGACTATCACCTAGACAAGAAATCGATCCAATAGCCTCCTGAAAACCGGTATACACACAGACTAAAACCGAAACATGACTAGGTCACTTGACGGTTTTTGCATATATTGGACGGTAACGAAACCGGTTGATCGGTCTAGCGAAATTTTATTAGAGAGACGACCTAATTAAAATATATACTTACCTAAATATCTAGGTAGGTACTAGCGGAAATACATTTTCCCCGAAAATATGAAAATTAGAACAGTTTCTTCATTATGTTATTTAACCGAACCAATATGGTTTTTTACTTGCCTCATTAACGTGTAGTTTCTTCCCAGGCGCCAGTGAGCTTGCTATAACAGTTTTGAAAATATTTGATTTACATAGGTATGTTATTATGTACCTATTTCTTTTTATCTTATCATTTTATCTAAACATAATTTGTTATTATTATATATAGGTACCTACATATTTATTTATTTAAAGTTTTTAATTTTGTTTACATAGTAGGTATCTACTCACTTTGTGAAAGAAGATTTTTTTATTTTATTAATTTACAAACAAACGAAACAACATCAATAATTTACACACAAACGAAACAACAACAATAATTTACACACAGACGAAACAACAACAATAATTTACACACAAACGATACAACAACAATAATTTACACACAAACAAAACAACAACAATAATTTACACACAGACGAAACAACAACAATAATTTACACACAAACAAAACAACAACAATAATTTACACACAAACGAAACAACAACAATAATTTACACACAAACAAAACAACAACAATAATTTACACACAAACGAAACAACAACAAATTATTTTGATCGGGATGTTGCCCCAAACAACGTGTGCACCAACATGATCATGTGTGAGTTTTTTTTTTATTACTTGAGGTTACTAACCTAACCTAACTCGTAAAAAAATCAAAATAAGAGACTACAAACTAAACTATATAAGTAAAAAAAGAAAAGAAAACAATTATATCTATTAATAAAAACATAATGGATTCATTCCAAAAAAATATAATATTTTTAAAAACGTGAAAAGATGCTGTGTAGTCATAGACGTCAATGTATGTAGTACCTACTTAATCTCAAATTCTTATTAACTATTTAAATCACAGTATAATTATAATATTACTGTCATTTAAATAATGAACTTCCGCAAAATAACGCCTGATTCAATTAAATATAAAAAAAGCGGCCCCAGCCTAGTGGTTAAGTCACTGCGCAACTGATAACTAAGTTAGGCAGATGACAACAAGGCCGGCCTGGGATGGGTGACCGCTTTATACAACGAGGCTGTTTCATCATAAACACCGCAACAAGCTAGCCACTTGTTAGGCGTTGCCTCCGAATACCATCGGCGAAATGAGGAAATCCCTCCACTGGGACCCTGAGGCCGTTTAAACGGTTCTCGGGAGCCAAATAGGCACCGTGATGGTATTTCATTTCATTTTTCCCTAATAAAATAAAACAATTGTAAGGCCTTGGCCCTCATCAGACCAAATATAAACATTACCTATGCGTAATCTTATCTCCTTATAATCGCACTAATTACCTATTACAAACACCTTTATCTACCTTCATGTCATTAGCCTAAAGTCAAATTAATAATCATTAATAGAAATTATAGTATTTAAAACAAAATATTAAAATTTAGCCACAAATGAGTTTTTTATGTCTTTTTATTACAGCGCTGAACGTTTCAAAATTATAGGTGAATCATTGTTTTTGTGGAAGTATTAAAGGAGATGTACCTACGTAGAAAGTTTGGAATTAGACTGCAATAGTAGGCCAATGCAGCCTCCGTAGACTAGTGGTTGCGCCTTTGGCGTTGTATCCGGAGGTCGTGGGTTCGATTCCCACCCAAGGCAAAAAATATTAGTACGTTTTTTCTGTACAGTTTGTCATGGTCTGGGTGTTTATAAAATATAATATGTATTATATCGTTGCTTCTGGTACACATAGTACAAGCCTAGAGCTTGGTTTGTGACCAGAGCAATATGTGTAATTTGTCCTAAAACAAAAACAACAAAAAAAAATTACATATATACGAACTTGCGACGAAAACATTTTTTCTCCAGAAATATAGTTAAAAATATGAATCTGATTGCGTTTTGAAAAAGTGAAGTGTGACGTCATATGCACAAATAAATATGGAGGTGTAATTAGTGTTGCCAGACGTCCCGTATTTCATGGGACGTCCTGTAATTTGGGCGTAATTTAAATGCCCCGCCAGGACTAACTTTGTCCCGTATATCAACCGTGCTTGTTTGTGATTTGCCAAGTCAATCGTGCAGCAACATTCGTACGAAATAATTGTACACCCGTACATTAAATTATAATTGTATTGATTTTTTTTAATATGTTAAATCCTACAAAAATATGTTTTTGTTACCCGTTTATCAGTAATGTTTTTTTTAATGAGATTTTTCATTTTATTAAAAGACCCGGACAAAAAATTTTAAATTCTGTATTTTTTGCCCATTTAAACATCTGTTCCTTATAGTCTGAAAAAAAAACTGGCAACATTAGTTGTAATACACAGTTAGTGTACCTACCTAAATATATACAAAATCAACAATGTTATTATTATTCTATTCCAAAATTATAACATAAAATATATTAACATAAAATACATATTTTTTTAGATTTTTTATTTAATTTACTTACAAAGCTTTGTTCCTTGTCTGTGATGATCTCAGGAACCTCCTTACTTTAACATAAACCAAAATTAGTTTCTCATTAAAAGCTATATTTTCAGGGACAATTTTTTTTTAATGCTTTGGACTTATGCTCGTTCATTAAAGCCGTAATTTCAGGCAATTCTTGGTGCTCACAGCTTGTACGACCGCTACGAAAACGGTCGTCGCATTATCCTGGTGGACGACATAGTGGTCCATCCTACCTGGGATCCAGCCTCCATCACCAATGATGTTGCTTTGATGCATCTCTCTCATGCTGTACAATTGACTGGTTAGATTTAAGATCTTTGCTATTTTCATTTATCTATACTAATCTATCTATACTAATCTATACTAATATTATAAAGAGGAAAGATTTGTATTTTTGTATTTTTGTATGTTTGTAATGAATAAACTCAAAAACTACTGGACCGATTGCAATAATTTTTTCACCATTAGAAAGCTGCATTATTCAGAAGTAACATAGGCTATATAATATCACGCTAGGTCCTATAGTTGTGGAGCAGTAACCAAAAATGTTTTAAAAACGGGGGAAAAGTATCGTTTCTGAGGCCTTCCGTGGCGTGCGCTGATCTTAAGTCCCCCCGTGCGAAGCCGGGACGGGCCGCTAGTAATTTATGTAAAAGATCCCAAAATTATTGGATTGTAAGATCGCTCGCGCTGGTTGTGTGATTTTGTTACTACCTGATGTTAAGCAGACTTACAAAATCCATGAATCCATCAACAACAATGTTTAACAAAATTAATCACTCTCACTATGCCGGCTAAATGATGCGGTTACAAAATGGGCGGCGACAAAAACGTAGCTGCATTACGATCCTTATTTTAATATCCTCGCTGATGCCTAGCATCAAATAAATCGCTCGTTTCGTAACCCCATCATCAAAGAACACTACCACCTCGACCAGAAATTGAAGCAGTAGGTAGGTAGTCTCCCGAAAACCGGTGAACCCACAGACTAAAACCGAAACATGACTGACTTGATTTTTTAAAATCTTACTCTACTTTTTTTTAAGGTACTTACAGTAACTTTTTTTTAACGAGTCCGGTTGGTCGGCTTTGCTAAGTTATTATAGAGTTGATATTATATCGTTGCTTCTGATACACAATACAAGCCTATAGCTTAGTTTGTGACCAGAGTAATATGTGTAAATTGTTCTACATATTATTATTATTATATTAAGTGGCGACGAGCTACGTCACGATGTTTGAATAGACTTAATAACCCATCTATTAACGGTTTCACAAGTTGGTATAGTGAAACCGGACCCGACAGCTTAACGTCCTCTCCTAGGCACTTACTTGTGTTGTACCCACAAATATATATTTTTTTTTTATTAAAAGAAACATGGTACACACCGGGGTTTTAACCGGGGACCTAGAAACTGGTGTTTTAAGTCACCATGTATTTAACTTAAAGTATTTAACAACTATGATAAGACATACCTATACTGAACTAAAGAAGTCAAAGAAAAATATTTCTTATATTAATTATGTTTCAGATACAATTACTACAGTTCGATTGCCGTATCTGAACATGTCTTTGACAACTTTTGCTGGTCAGGGCACTACTGTCTCTGGATGGGGCATAGCTACAGAAGGTATAAGATAGCAGCATTGTCGGATTATGTGCCTACTTAACTAAAAAGAAACCCAATCCAAACAAAATCTTTATATACTTTATTCATTGTGTCCAACTGTAAAGTCAGCAGAACTGCACGAGCCTACTAATCGAGTCGATCATTCTTCAGTTACTGCATTGATCGCGCTCCACTGTGCCAGCTATTTGATGCAGTTATAAAATGGACGGTCACAAAGACATACATTACGAGTATATTATCCTCACCGCTTTATCGTCAAATCAGATGTCCAAATTTTATTATAAGGACACTGCAATCGCAAACTAGGTTCTCCATACAGAATGAGCTCTCGTACTTACCCGTCTATACTGTCTGTCGCATAATTGAAATTCTACTATTTTTGTCGGTCATTGTATTATTATTAATCTTTACGTGTTGGTTATTTTTTTTTAATCAGAAAAATAACTTTTTAAATAGTACCAATATAATACATTTGTTTTTTAATTTTTTTATAAGAACTCAACATGTGCATGTCCAGGAATGATAGCAACAAGCGGATGCATACAGGTGCACCGCTGGTTGCCATCATTATGCCGAGTTAAGATGCCTATTCACGCTTCGTTTTAAGGTCTCTAGGTTATAAGAGGAAGGAAACACGCAAGCTGGTAGAGCATTCCACATTTTAATAGTACGGTACGGCAGATGTATGAATCGCGAAAATTAGAAAGTTGGTAGGTACGTATACATATGCATTTTGCAACCAGTGCGTGTTGTCCTGTAACGGAACACATCCCTGCGAAGCTGCAACGGTTCCAAGGTCTTATTGAACTTTTCGTCTCCAATAATTCTAGTCGTTCGCTTCTGCAGGGAATCGAGAGCAGATAACAGATACTTGGCAGATCCGTCCCAAAAATGCGAACAGTATTCCATACACGGTCGAATTAGAGCCTTATATAGCATTATTCTTAACCTGGGTGTGAAAAACCGACGCACCTTGTTTATGATGCCAAGTTTTTTTGAAGCTGTTTTTGCAATGCTCTCGATATAATTGCGGTGGTTAAGATCGGAACGTATATCTAAACCAAGGACATTGAGGGATGGTAAAAGCGATAGCTGGGTGCTCTGATGAGAAGGAAAATGAGTAAAAGGGGATTTTTTCGCCGTCATTACACAACATTGTGTTTTGCTCGGATTAAATTGGACCAAGTTTCTCGAACCTCAAGGCGAAACCTTTAGCAGGGTTTGATCCAACTCACTTATTAAAACCTTTCTGAATTCCTCTGTTTGGACGCGGTTAGGTGGACGTTGAGCAAAGTACCGACCGTGGACATCATCTGCATTACAATGAATGTTGCCACATGACAATAGGTCATTGATATGCAGAAGAAAAAGGCAAGGAGACAACATTGATCCTTGGGGTACACCAGTATATATATATGTGATTGGTTACTAACCTTATATTTAGAACAAATATTTAAGGCGTGGATATGGTCGGTGAAGTTGGTCGCCTTGGTGGCTCCCTTGTATAGCAGATAATGATTGACAGGTCAATGGAATCAGCTAACCACCTAGTCTTACACTAGTTGGTTATGTAGTGTGTGTTCGGTTTGGTAGTAATTTTCATATTAAGATTTCTAAATTTTAGTTCTAAATCTGATATCGAGGTATAATAAATATTTGTCGTTCTTTTAATAATGAATAGCTGCCTAGCCAAACGCACTCTAAGACCTCATTGTTAAACATTTTTTTTTTTTGACTATTCTTAAATATCTGTAAAGATTTACATGAAATAAATGATTTGATTTGAATGTAAAGAAGAAGTTAAACTTGGACAAGCTAGATTTCTGATGAATCCGTAGCCTTTTTAGCCAGTAAACAAACCATTATAATATCCAGGGGTGTCTTTCATCTCGCCAACTCTTCGCGAGAAGTCCATGACGGTGCTGAACAATGACATCTGCAACGCACAGTACTTGTCCCATTTACCGTCTTCTGCTATCTGTGCCTTCCACAACTCTGCGGCTGGAACTTGCAAGGTAAATTTTTTATTCATTAAATTCATAAGTATCGTGATTTGCCTTTATAAACCGCTATATTTTTAAACTTATGCCTTATCTATTAATAGATTTTAGGTAAAGTTTCATAACCAGAAGGCAAGGCATTTAAATAAACAGTAAAAGTTCCGTTTCACTGTTTAGAAAAGTTAAAGTTATGTCTTCATACAAAACAGCCAAAACAACGCTCATCGAAATCTCAGTATACTTCGGTACACAACAGTACGGGTGCGCCGCAGTGCCCGCAGCTATGTACGGTCGCGGATGGTGTGTAACTACTAGTTACCTTTATTAAACCCTAAATAAATTGGTGACAGACAAAATACACATATTGCTCAGTACCCCTAGTGTGAGTTTTCTAACTATTACTTTGCGTTTTAGTTAACTAAAATTTGTATGGGAAATAGTTCAGCGCTCCAAGCGGAAATTTTGGGAACTAGAAATGCGGTCGTGTGATTGGTCAAAATGTTAACGCGGTAGTATAGTTAACGCGAAAGTAAACGTTAAAAAAACTCACACTAGGGCCACTGGTCATAAACTAAGCTCTAGGCTTGAACTATGTGTACCAGAAATAACGATATAATACATATTATATTTTATAAACACACAGACCATGACAAACTGTACAGAAAAATCGTACTAATATTTTTTTGCCATGGGTGGGAATCGAACCCACGACCTCCCGATACGCAAAGGCGCAACCACTGTTCTACGGTGGCTGTCAATAGAACTTAAATTTTTTTTTTTTATTTACATTACTTTCGAGCATCACATCTTTATCTAATATTTGACAGTTTTTTCCGCGTAGATAAAAGGTTTTCATGAAAAATAATTAAGCTCCGCCGCGGCGGCGTAGTAATAATTAATAATTTGCGGTAAGATATTTTGATGAAAAGACCTATTTAATATTACATTATCAAATTTAAAACATTGTTAAAGAGAGTTAACTTTTTTATCTGCCAAGCGGTTGTATTTCGCCAATAATTTCAAGATTACTGCCGAGGCAACATAAGTTTGTTTTATAATGTTTCAGGGCGACAACGGAGGTCCAATGACAACATATCATAGAGCTACCGAACAAACTTTACTGGTAATTTTAATTAACATACATACATATATATCATCACGGGTGCCTCAGCGGAGAGGTTTTTAATCCCACCTCGTCATAGCCAATGGTATGAGTCTACACCGAACAAGTGGCTAGCTCGTCGCGATGTTTTGAATAGATTCAATAACCCATCTATAAACAGTTTCACAAGTTGGTATAGTAAAACCGGGACCGACAGCTTAACGTGCTCTCCGAGGCACTATAGTGGTCTTGTCAAACAAATGTACATAATGTTTTAATTAAAAACTCATTGGTACACACCAGGATTCGAACCAGGGACCTAAGTGTTTTTAAGTCCAAGGTCTAACCAACTCGGCCACCACGTAATTTTAATTTAATCACATTTAAAAACAAAGAATATTTAAAAAAAGTTCGGTAAGTAATTGATGTCTTTTAAAAGGCTGATGAACTTTGTTACCAAATATAAAATGTCTTTTAATTAGTTTTAATATACTCACCACTCATACTCGGGTCCCTCACATTCGCGTGAATACGCGAACCCACATGTGTAGGACAGTAGGTATTCGCATGAATATATGTGCGATGTTTTTACATTATATTCGCCTATATTCCCGTTTGGTAAAGGTTTGCATGAATGTCTTTGCGCATGTGAGTGATCTCGGCTAAGATACCACAAACAAAAAGGTTCACGAAAAAATTCCCGCGGCAAAAAGAATATATAAAATATACCTACCTAAATGTAAATATAATTTTCTTAGTTACTAAAATAAATCGAATTCATCCTAAAACTATTGTGGAGCTTTAAATCTGAGGTACCTACACCAATACACCGCACGACTGCGCGCCCCGTCTAAAGGGATTCTTTCGTGAAACGAACTTTACATGTTATAAGTAACAAAATAATTGATGTAATATTTCAGGTGGGTGTAGTGTCTTCCGTGGGGTCTGCAGGATGCTGCATTAACCTAGCGTCAGTGTTCTCCCGCGTTACACTGTATCTGGACTGGATAAGTGAAGTCACAGGAATGGTGCTTGAATAGGAAAATCATGTTTATAATTGTTTTTTTTTTAATAAATAATAATATGTTATAAGTAATATAATATAATAAGGTTTCGATGATTTTACTTATTTTGTCGCTTATGGTCAAATTGTAGTTTTTTAGGGTTCCTACAAATTGTAGTTTTTTTTTAGGGTTCCTAAAAAAAGGAAACATAATGGTGAAATCCAGGGCCCTATTTCATAAAGGCGACAATTGCAACAATTGTCAACAAGTGTCATGAATAGTCGACTTATCGTGGTGATTCTTGTTTCATGAATTCTGGCTATGACTGGTGCGACAATTGTCAATAAATGACAAGAATTGTCGACTAAATCATAAGATGGATTGCCTAAGGCAGCATACTTAGCATTACAACTACAAATGAATGCTATTGGAAGTTATACCCTTAAATTTTAAAAAAATTACGGTTGAAATTGCAGTTATAAAAAAGCTACAGTTAGCGAAAAAAAACTTTTTTTATTTTTTATTTTTCCAATTATTGAAAGGCAAAGGGATCTACACAGCCTTTATAGCTTTTTGTTTTCTATTATTCCACCAGTGTGGATAGGCAAAGATCTTTAGACCATACAGCCATTATTAAAAGGAAATAAATCTAGATTTTAGATTTTTTTGTACTAAAATGTGTTTTTAGATTCAAGTGTTTATTATAAAGATTTATCATAATATAAAATAAATATAGTAATGTAAGTTCATTGAATATGATGTAATTAAATGAAACATACTATATTAATTATACAGTATTTAACTGTTTATGATGGACAGTTTCTTTGAAGATGTTAAAGTAAATAAAAACAATGAAATTAATTAAACAAAAATAAGTCACGGTGGTATGGGCTTTAATTCCTTTGCATTTCTTCGTACACTGAATGAACCAAATAAAAATTAAGAAAGCTGGAGATATAATATAGGGAGGTGGCCATGGCCCTTAAATCGCCTCCCCAATTTTGAGAACAGAAGATGGCCGCCGCCATACAAATTTGGAAAAAAAAAGAGAACAAGCAATCCGTGAGCATTGATTAGTTGAAGTGAGAACAGAATATAGCGGTAATGAACTCGTTTGACATTTCGTTTTATAGGCGTTTTAAGGCAAATGGCGATTCCACATTTTATTATTAGTTTCATGAAAGAAAGGTTGTCCTATTTTATTATGGAAAATTATTTATTCATTAAAAAAAACGGAAATATACAGAAGGCCTAAAATTGCTCTTCGAATGAAATGTTAAACATGTTCGTTTACGTACATGTAGGTACCTATATAATATTTTGTTGTGGTTTGTTGACGGGCGACCATCTTCTGTTTTCACGTTTGGAAAGCCTATTTTAGTCCTCGGACACCTTTTTTTTATACCTTCATCCTATTTACCACCGAGATGGAAATTCCTATAAGTAAATAAATTTAGGCATACGTTAGTATATTATGCTACCTATTTAGGCATGAAGGTAGCATAATATACTAACGTATGCCTAATGTCCGGTTTCTAATAATAATAAGTTCCTACTTTTAAATACATAGTTGATAATGGTGGATTTCATAAACAGCTCTCAAAAATATTATTAACGTAATATGTGCTATTAAAATAGCCTGGGCCTTTATGAAATAGGGCCCAGGGCCCTATTTCATAAAGGCCCAGGGCCCTATTTCATAAAGGCGACAAGTTACAGGTGATAGGTGACAAGTGACAATTTGACAATTATGTAATTTTTGTTTCATATAACTTTTTAATTGACAAGTATATTACTATGAAGATCTGACAAGTTGTCATAATTGCGTTTCATAAAAAAAAATGACAGGGCCAATTGCATTAGAATTGTTGACAATTGTTATCATTTCACGACAGGTATATTTTTATTATTGTCAGTATACAATCGGTTAAATTTGTTTTATGAAACATACATTTTATTTACAAGTCGACATATTTGTAAAATTGTCGGGTATAATTGACATGAGTTTAAATCTGTGTCACTAAATGACAAGTTAATAACGGCCCGTGTTCCTATTTGATATAATAATTACATAATTAAATTATAAAATGGATGTTAATAAAAGTAATAGTGACAATAATGTTTTTGAAGAATTATTAATAGAGTTTTTAGGGATAGATTACATTTTTAAATAATTACAAAATTAATAGATATTCCTTAAATTCATAAATAATTGAAAATAGGCTATTTTAATAGCACACGTTACGTTAATAATATTTTTGAGAGCTGTTTATGAAATGATAACAAGGTTAAGCAGATGACAACAAAGCCGGCCTGGGATGGGTGACCGCTTTATACAACGAGGCTATTTCATCATAAACACCGCAACAAGCTCGCCACTTGTTAGGTGTTGCCTCCGAATACCATCGGCGAAATGAGGATGGGTTAATCCCTCCGCTGGGACCCTGAGGCCGTTTAAACGGTTCTCGGGAGCCAAATAGGCACCCGTGATGGTATTTATTTATTTATTTATTTTATGAAATCCACCATTATCAACTATGTATTTAAAAGTAGGAACTTATTATTATTAGAAACCGGACATTAGGCATACGTTAGTATATTATGCTACCTTCATGCCTAAATAGGTAGCATAATATACTAACGTATGCCTAAATTTATTTACTTATAGGAATTTCCATCTCGGTGGTAAATGAGTTTAAATCTGTGTCACTAAATGACAAGTTAATAACGCCCCGTGTTCCTATTTGATATAATAATTATATAATTAAATTATAAAATGGATGTTAATAAAAGTAATAGTGACAATAATGTTTTTGAAGAATTATTAATAGAGTTTTTAGGGATAGATTACATTTTTAAATAATTACAAAATTAATAGATATTCCTTAAATTCATAAATAATTGAAAATAGGCTATTTTAATAGCACACGTTACGTTAATAATATTTTTGAGAGCTGTTTATGAAATCCACCATTATCAACTATGTATTTAAAAGTAGGAACTTATTATTATTAGAAACCGGACATTAGGCATACGTTAGTATATTATGCTACCTTCATGCCTAAATAGGTAGCATAATATACTAACGTATGCCTAAATTTATTTACTTATAGGAATTTCCATCTCGGTGGTAAATAGGATGAAGGTATAAAAAAAAGGTGTCCGAGGACTAAAATAGGCTTTCCAAACGTGAAAACAGAAGATGGTCGCCCGTCAACAAACCACAACAAAATATTATATAGGTACCTACATGTACGTAAACGAACATGTTTAACATTTCATTCGAAGAGCAATTTTAGGCCTTCTGTATATTTCCGTTTTTTTTAATGAATAAATAATTTTCCATAATAAAATAGGACAACCTTTCTTTCATGAAACTAATAATAAAATGTGGAATCGCCATTTGCCTTAAAACGCCTATAAAACGAAATGTCAAACGAGTTCATTACCGCTATATTCTGTTCTCACTTCAACTAATCAATGCTCACGGATTGCTTGTTCTCTTTTTTTTTCCAAATTTGTATGGCGGCGGCCATCTTCTGTTCTCAAAATTGGGGAGGCGATTTAAGGGCCATGGCCACCTCCCTATATTATATCTCCAGCTTTCTTAATTTTTATTTGGTTCATTCAGTGTACGAAGAAGTGCAAAGGAATTAAAGCCCATACCACCGTGACTTATTTTTGTTTAATTAATTTCATTGTTTTTATTTACTTTAACATCTTCAAAGAAACTGTCCATCATAAACAGTTAAATACTGTATAATTAATATAGTATGTTTCATTTAATTACATCATATTCAATGAACTTACATTACTATATTTATTTTATATTATGATAAATCTTTATAATAAACACTTGAATCTAAAAACACATTTTAGTACAAAAAAATCTAAAATCTAGATTTATTTCCTTTTAATAATGGCTGTATGGTCTAAAGATCTTTGCCTATCCACACTGGTGGAAGAATAGAAAACAAAAAGTTATAAAGGCTGTGTAGATCCCTTTGCCTTTCAATAATTGGAAAAATAAAAAATAAAAAAAGTTTTTTTTCGCTAACTGTAGCTTTTTTATAACTGCAATTTCAACCGTAACTTTTTTAAAATTTAAGGGTATAACTTCCAATAGCATTCATTTGTAGTTGTAATGCTAAGTATGCTGCCTTAAGCAATCCATCTTATGATTTAGTCGACAATTCTTGTCATTTATTGACAATTGTCGCACCAGTCATAGCCAGAATTCATGAAACAAGAATCACCACGATAAGTCGACTATTCATGACACTTGTTGACAATTGTTGCAATTGTCGCCTTTATGAAATAGGGCCCTGGTCTGTCTGTTCGCACTAAATCTCGAGAACTATATGTATTTAATTTCAAAAGTATACAATAATAAAGGGTTTTTCAACTTTAGAACTTTGTTTTCTAAAACAAAATAAAACAAAAAAAATTGATGAAGATGATTAAAATTTTTATTGAATTACAAAGAGAAAAGTTCGGCAATTATGAACGAACATTCACATCGCCGTAGATTCGCTCAATTCATTCAGAAACAGCCCGCTGGTTTTTCTGAAAAAAACATTTTTTCAGACGAAGCTGTCAGGGTATATCAACAAGCAAAATTGCCGCATTTGGGCTTTGCATGCTCAACGTGTCACTGTATGGTGCGCTATGTGGTCTGGAGGCGTGATTGGGCCGTTTTTTTTTTCGAAGATGAGGCTGGAAATGCGGTAACTGTCAATGGATAAAGCTATCGCAAGATGTTAACAACTCAATTTTGGCCTATTATTGATGACGTAGATATCACTAACATGTGGTTTTAACAGGACGGTGCCACATATGACACAGCCAATGAAACGATCAATTTACTGCAAACCAAATTTCCCGATCGCTTAATTTCACGAAACTCAGCTGTTAAGTGGCCAGCCAGATCGTGTGATTTAACACCACTGGATTTTTTTTTGGACAGATTCTATACGGAGCCAATTGAATCGATTGCAGCCTTAAAACTCAAAATCCGTGATGTGATTAACGAAATTGTTTAGCAATAGTAAACCATTTTGTCAAAAAGTGATTAAAAGCTTTGATGAAAGAATGGACATCTGTCAGCGTGCTTATGGTAGACATTTGCCAGATATAATTTTTCATTCATAATTGCCGAACTTTTCTATTTGTAATTCAATAAAAAATTGAATCATCTTCATCTAAATTGTTTGTTTTATTTTGTTTTAGAAAACAAAGTTCTTGTTGAAAAACTCTTTATAAGTAAAAAATAGGCTTAGATGGAAAAAGCTTAAGTACCTCTAGGTAGTATTACCTATATATATATCTTACATGCTTCATCTTCCAACCAGGGTATATAGCCATAATAAAAGCAACAGCGGTAAAACGCGTAACATATATAGAAAAAAATACGGTATACGCATACTATTGGAGAACTCTGTATTACTAGCATTAAAGAAGAGAAAAGCTGGCTCTGGGGATCCCTGTAAGTATTGGACCAAATTACAGAACTGTAGGCAGGCCAGTAAGTTGCCCTAGATAGAAAGTTATATCTCATATCAATAACTTGTAGGTACTATTTTTTTTTAATATCTATATTGTAACTTGGTTTAATTTTTAATTACAACTGTGGGAAAATTTAACATTCACCCCTTATTTCCGAAGTTCTCAGATAGATTTAAAGAAAAGAGGATTGTAGGTAATTAATTACCCAATAATTGAACAAAATATAATATGATTACCGAAAAGTGAATTTTGCACCTATATGAATTTTTGGTTTTTGTAAACACATAGATTTGATTAAATATACACATTGATAAAAGAGATTTGATATTAATACCTTAATATCAAATCATTGTTTCAATTGTTTTTATTTATGACTTTATTATTATTTATTACCGGGATTATGCACGGATGGGTTTTTCTATATACATTTAAGGGAAAACCAATATTGAATTAGGTATTAGGTATATCATTTAGAAAAAAAAAACCGAGTTTAATAGTTTTTTCCAAATGGTACCAACCAGAAATCTTTCATTTAGGTAGATATTTGTTTTAAAATCTTATTACACAAATAGAGTTATTTTAAAAATATATAGAAAGCCACATCAGCGAGATGTATTTTTTTTCGATCCGATTTCTTTAGATTAAACGGCGGGCGAAACCACGGTGCATAGCTAGTAATAAATAATCTACAGATAAATCAATTCGATAAATATATATTAATAGGTTAATTTATCAATATAAAGAATATTGACATTAATTATTGTTAAAATAATAATTATCTGGTATTAAATAAATGATAGGAAGATAACATTACTATAAAGAGCAGGTTGCAATCGATATTCGTGTTTTATTGAAAATGCGGTATTTTTTGTTGATTGGACTTTTGTTTGTGAGTGCGTGGGCTGACGTACAAGTCCCGGTCGTGCCTGGAACCTTCGGATACCATCAGAGAGTTGGTATTCCTGAAGCGGAGAGGATATTGAAGACTGAGTTAGAGATTCAGGAACGACTGGAGAGAAATAGACAGGCTGTAGACAGTGACTTGATTGACCCTCTCATTGTGGGTGGAATTGTTTCTTCTATTAATGCTCATCCTCATTTGGTAAGTATTTTAATTTGGCTGACCAAATAATTATATTAATAACTATTTTGCCAGCAAAATAACCTTCATAAACAATAAACCGCGCCATATTACGGGTAATATTGGAACTAAATAATTATTTAGTTTAGTTATTTAGGTAGTAGCATATAGTAGCATTTGGTGTGACTTTTTTTTATAAACTCTGGCTATACCTATTATTTTATGAACAAACTCTAGACTCTAGAGCAGCAGATAAAGAGTGAAAAAACAACCATTTTGCCGTAAGTAACGTAACTCGCGTGGCGCTAGTCTCGCGTTTCAAAAAAGATAAGCTTTTTTGGTCAATTTATAATCACGTTAACGGTTCGTTATTCCCATACATAAATGTTAGCTTCATCATGTTCAGTCATTTTATGAGAGAATAACGAACCGTAACGTAGATTATAGGAATCGGCCTTTAGACAAGGTGCACTGTAGCAAGCTGATTACGATTTTATAAATTATGTACACATTTTAGAAGATTCAATTGATTTTACCTATAGTATCGATCAATTTTATATCCATCCCTGCGATTTATTATAAATATTTATTTTTGCCGACTTTCAGGATTAATACATCTAGAATATAATATAATAAAGATAAAACCGGAAATGACGACTCATTGATTTGGCCACAAATAATCAGCTCTATCTGGTATCTTAATCTAGATATTAAATTGCGATAATAAACTAACGAATCACACAATATTATGACAATAAAATACAGATTGATTTTATATTCTCTAAGTTATTATTAAATCTCTTTTCAGGCTGGCCTAGTCATCAATCTAGCAAACATTCAAGGTCTATCAGTATGCGGATCTTCTCTTCTGACTGCTGACCGTCTAGTCACCGCTGCACATTGCTGGCACGATGGAGTTAACCAGGCCTGGCAGTTTACTGTGGTTCTTGGCTCCCAGTATCTTTTCATGGGAGGAACCAGAATACCTACGACAGATATTAGAGTGCACCCTCAATGGACTCCAACCCTTATTGCTAATGATGTTGCTATGGTTTTCTTGCCTCAGCCTGTGACTTTCTCAGGTGCGTTAAATCATCTTAGTAGGAGTTTACTTTAATTAGAACCTTAAAACAGTTTCGTTATTTTGACTTCTTTATATTAGAAACTACCTACAACTTCGAGACACTAAATTGATGTCAATGAAATTGTGTATTGTGCAAAACTTTTAAGCGATGACTGAATCGCAGATAAATAAGTCATTTAAAAAATGACATAAAACTTAGCGTGTGTGTGTTACAGAATATAATATTTGTTTAAATTTTCAGCTGGAATTCAACCTATATTTTTACCACAAGGAAACGAAATATTTGAGAATTTCATGGGAGAATGGACTACCGCTATTGGTTATGGAGTTACTAGCGATAGTAAGTATTTTAACAGTTTCATCAAATTTAACGAAAATTTCAAAAATAAAACTACAATAAACTACTACTATAACAACAATTTATAAATCATTTGTAGTTAAAGCTATTAACTAGATATTATTAACTGGTGAACAAGGTGGTACACAAGGTGCGGTCTTTGGACCGTTTCTTTTAAGTTATTAAAGTAATGAACCATCCCTTTCGATAATTTAGTAAATGTTTAATTATACTTGTGAGTTGAATCAGGAACGCTGTTTCACTTACCTATATAACTTCTATGTACTTTTAAGGTAAGTACATAGAAGTTTTTTAATATTTCATACGATTTTTTAACATAATATATGTTTCCTCAGGCTATAAGGTCAGCCCCTTCCACCGGAGTATTTAAACGCTTGCTCACGTATTATCTAACTGAAACTCACGTATTATTTGAACTAGATCCTCGTGGCAATTTTGTTTGGCATGCATGTTTAAAAAATTTTTTTTTTTTTTTCCTAATAAAATTACTTTTGAACAAGTTTAAAGTATTGCTATGCTTCATTAATGATATCTATGTCTTCTTTTTTAAAAAGAGTTCTGCACCCCATATATTTTTCACTCTCTCAAAGGTTAGCTGGTAGAAAATGCCTAGGCATTAAGCTCGCCTATATAGGTACAATTTTGTGCAATAAAGAATTTTATTATAATAATAGTAGTTCTTCGTATGCCACAATGGTTGGCTTTGTGTACACATTCTAAAAGACATATCTTTTTTTGTTTTAGATCAGCAAAGTGTCTCCCTCGATACAGTAGTGAGTGAAGTGAATATGCAAGTGATATCGGTGCCCATCTGCCAGCAGACCTTTGGGCACTTCATCAGGGATTCCAATATCTGCACCAGCGGCTTTGGAGGTGTTGGGATTTGCGGGGGTGATTCGGGTGGACCGTTGTTTATTACTAGGGGAGGAAGGAGAATTCTGGTGAGTAGTTTCTACAATATTTATAGCGCCTAGTGTGTAAATATAAATGAAAAAAATATATATGCAGATTTATGCCACTTTAATGTTTGCTTTGCTTCATAGATCAACACTTTTCTTTGGTGTATTAAAAAAAATAGTAATGACTCTTAAAACACAAACATCCTGTATATCTGCACCCCCTATAGCTATGTCGAAAAGTGATATAGTCTTTGTCCTTCCCAGGGTCTCAAACTATCTCCTTCCAAATTTCATCTTAACAGTTTCAGCGGTTTAGGCGTGAAAACGTAATAAACAAACAAACAAAATTACTTTCGCATTTATAATATTAGTATGGATTATAACCATATTTTATTGCAAATTTCAGGTTGGCATCAGTTCTTTCGTAGCAGGTATTGGCTGCGAGCTCGGACACCCCTCAGCCTTCGCCAGGGTCACCAGCTTCCTCGACTTCATAACCAGGAATCTTCAATAAATATCCTAAATAATTTAATTGTGCCTCTTTTCTTTATTAATAAAATATATGTAGCAGGGTACAATTGTTTAATTTCACCGTTTCATTAAAGATGTCGTGCAATTGAATTTCTTAAATACTATGCAGTTAAAATTATTTTGACTTTCAAACATTATTGTCTTTGGACTTATCCTATTATTAATAAAATGGCGTTTTAGAAAATGGCGTTATATACGAGTATCTTGACAAGAAATATTTTCAAAGGTAAGAAAGAGACGAAAACCATTTTACTAAAACGCTCAATAATGTTTTAATAAACTAGGCGTTAGACTTTTAAAAAAAATCCTATATACATTTAGGTACCAAGAAAACTGAACATTGTCGAGTAATTTATATACCTAATTAGAAACAGCTTCAATACGGTTATTATTTTGAATTATTGCGTGTTTCCAGGATGGCGCTAACAGGATCATATAGTAAAGAGGGTAGTGAACACATTGCAGGTGAGTGTTCTAAAGGCCTTTAAACCTACTTCGCGGTCTCAAGTCCGGGAACGCTGTAGTTCATTCCCCTGCCTTTAACCACGCGATGGACCTGGCACCCGCACGGTGAAGCCATGGTTTGCTAAGAACATTGTCTCTTGAGTAGAGAGGGTAGTGAACACAGTGAAGGGAAGAGTTAAAAGGCCTTTAAACTTTGCGTTCACTGCAGTTCAGGAAATAAACTCCCAACCACGTGATGGACCCGGCACGCGCACGGAGAATCCATGGATAGCTAATAACTCTTTCTCTTTTATGGCATGTGGATACAGATTAGTTTCACTGCCACCATATTCTGTTTCTTGAAAGAAAACGTTAGCTTGTCAAAATAACGGAATCCTTTAAAAATTACATTGGGCAATCAGAAACAACAAAAATGTTAAATTAGCATGCATTTTAACATTTTAATGTCTGTTAACACAAGGGCATAAAGTGTTTGCTTTTGCTTTGACAGTTTTTTAGCATTCTGCATAATGACAATTATGCATAAAGAATTTCGTTATTTTGACAATCTAACGTTACCTTTAAAAGAAACACAGTATGGACGCTGTAGAAATCTTCAGGTACTATGAAATTTTGGTGTCTAAAGGCTAGCGTATAAAGCTACCGTGCCCCTAGTGTGAGTTTTTCAAACGTTATCTTTCGAGTTAACAATACTACTGCGTTAATATTTTCGCCAATCACACGCTTCCGTTTTTAGTTTTAATTTCCTCTTGGGGCGCTGAACTATTACCCATACTAACTAACAATAGTTAGAAAACTCACACCAAGGCTACTGCTTTTTTATAGGAGCTCGGCATGTGACCCCACATCCACCTGATCGAAAGCAGTATGCAGGTCCAAGAATGAATACAACCAGCTCTTAGAACTGTGTTGTAAGAGCTGGTTTCATCCATTATGCCGGCTTAAGATGCCTATTCACGCTTCGTTTAAAGGACTCAAGGTTATAGAAAGGTACTGTAAATCTGGGTTTTGCGATAATAAGAATAAAAAATATACGATTTTTCATAAGCTCCTTTATTTGAAACATGTACCGAGCCGTAATTTTTTATAAATAACCACATTAGGTATATGGCGCTGTCATCAATCCAGCTGTAGACATTTCATCATTTCATAACGTTTTTATCGTCTAGATCACACGTTAATAATAAAAACGTTAGATTATTACGAAATAAACTTTTGTTTTTTACAATGTTTTTCGTAATAATCTACAAAAGTTTTGACTTAATATGCCAAAATATAGTTACGAGTATTATATTCTCTGAAATAATATTGATTATGAATGCTACTAATTAATAAATTGTTGTTTTATTTTGTTCTCAATTAAATGAGTTAATGTTGTTTTTGTTTATTAATTTTAATACTAATTTTGGTATATTTCGTCAAAGCTTATCCAAGGTACCTTACAATCGTCCTTAGGTAATATTACCATAAGTTCTGCACATGACAAGTGAAGGATCTACTAAAATGTGCACTTTCAAGCTTCCTCATAATTTAACCTACTTTGATCGCGAAACGAATACGTAAATTAATTATAATAATTTATTAATCTTTATTAAAAATTCACAACAATTACATTTACATAACATGCATTATTCATTAATTGATATTATAATACAATACAATTTACTAGATTTTAAATAGGTAGGTGTTTTTAGACAATTTAATTTTTCCAATAATTCTATTGTAATCATAGTTCCAGATTCCGATATTTTACGTTTGCGATTGTTGATTATAGCACGGCATGTGAGTTTGTATACACCTGATGATAAGCAGACCTATAAAGTCCATGAATCCGGACGACAAACAAAATGTTGTTCATAGCATTTGTTTTCCCACTACGTCAACCAAATGACGCATTAAAAGAATCCTCATTAATATCCTCTTGCTTTATGGTTAAATCTAGTTCCGTAACTGCACCAGGAAAAGAGACATCACTAACTAACTCTGAAAAAAAACATAAAACCACAACTAAAACCAAAACAGGACTTGGTCACTTGACGGTTCTTGCTTACTGCACCCATAGCACGGCCAAGCTAAGACAAGATATAAAGTCGCAAGCGATGTCGAAAGTAACGATTTTTTAATATCAACCAATCAGAGCGTTGCATAGTTGCACTTGATTGGCTTATATAAAAAAAAATGTTTTGTTTGACATCGGCTCGCAACTTTATCTCTTGTATTGGCTTAGCCGTGCTACAGGTGCTGCATGGGCATAATTGTGATGGAAATCGGTCAAAGTTATAAAGATTGATGATTTTTTTTACAAATATATTACTAACCCACTATAGTACCATGATCAATTAAACCTAAAATTAAAGACCTATTTTTAGGCAGGGTTTAAATAGTGTCTGTGTTCTGGGTTCCATCAATTTGATTGGGTAACAATGATTATTATAAATTGTCTAAAAACAGTAAAGAAATAAACACAATAAAATAAAGATACCTAAGTTAGGTAATTGAAAAAAGAACCTTTACACATTTAGTTATATTTTTATATTTATTTTGCTAATATTCAAACAAAATGATTTGACTATAATATACTTTTAAAAGACTAGATTATTATCTTATATTTAGACATCTATTGCGTTAATATTTTTATAGAAAGCAATACAATTACAGAGTTTTCTAAAACTACCAGAGAAATCAATTAAAAATATTAAATTCAAATAAAGCAGTAAGAAAAATAGTCCTAAATTATTTAATGACAATATTTTCGATGTAATTTTTTTTTTAAATATTTGTCAATTAGTTTTATTTAAAAATAATTTAAGTAAGTTATTTTTTTTAATTTACAAGTATATTAATTCACATCTATATAATATTCTTTATAATATTTATAAGAAGTTATTTTTAACCAATTCCATTCATTCTTATAAGCAAATAGCTATTTTAAAAAATGCTGTATAAATTTAATTAATTAGTAAGAAGTTTTCTATGATCAAAACCATTTATTTAAAATAAAACAATAAATTATTATCATCTAAATGTTGCGAACGGTTTATAGGTCAAAAGTAGATGCGTTAATATTATTATAAAATAATTAAGTTTATTATTTGAAATAATTAAAATAAAACAAATAATAACAACTAAACTCTAAAAGGAAGCATTAATAATCAACTAATGTGTCAATATCACAGTTCATTTATGCAAAATAATTTAAAATTATAATAACAGAGAGAATTCAACTTATATTTAAATATTTCATTAACACGTTTTTGCAATAATTATGTACAATATGTGTAAAAACTTAAATTAAGTATATGGCGTTCACATTTTTGCTGATAAATGGGTGTGACTGATACTTTTAAGCTAATCAATTATTATAAAATATTAGTAACTGATTATATTTACCCAAATATGTTAAAGCTAAACACACTTTTGAGTATTTTTACTTTTGAAACTTTTTTTGCTAAACTTCAGTAGGTATAAACAACATATATAACAAGCTCTCCCACTTGTTAAAAATAGTTCCTAACTTTTTTCGCAATATGGCAGTTTTAAGGTTTATGATATAATACAATAATGAGTTGTTCTTTAATTACTTAGGTTAGCTCAAAACAATTTTAATTAAAAGTTTGAACATGTCGATATCTAAGTTACTATGAAAACAGCTTAATACAATCCAGTAAAATGCATTAAAAATCCACACAAATTGAGAAATAGTCACACCCATTAAAAATTGTACTTAAATAAATAACTTAAATTATATTTAATGCAAGATGCCTCATTAGTTAAATAATAAAAATTATGAACAAATTAAAAATTGCAATAATTTCAGTTGCATAGCCTTCGTGAGATCAGAAAACAAATCTAATAAGTTCTAATAGCTTTAAATTCCAAAAATAATCAGACCATTTTAACCAAAGATATTTAAGTTTCACTTAGGTAGAACACTGACAGCCAAATAATTATTGAGCCTATTGACAAAAAAATTATTCAAATCTTTGTAACTCTTTTAATGCCGCTCTTTTAGGGCAGATTCGACCAACAGAAGACATAACTTATACCAAGATTAGTAACGTCAAATCACATACAAATAATTATTCTGAGTATTAATAATTTAATCCAAGAATAAATATTTGTATGAGATTTGACTTTACTATCCCCAGAATAAGTTGAATCGGCCCTTAGTTGATGATACTAGTAATTAATTAATTGTTTAGGCTGGAAGTCAACAAAAGATTAAGTAGGTATTTTAATGATTTCGCGACTACTAATTTTAACCTAGACTAATCAAATATTAGTTTTAAGCAGCGGCAGAAAAACGATAAAACTTAAATAAATTTGATTTCTAAATAGAGCTATCAAATCCTTAGAGTATTTGGTTGAGTAACGTACTCGTATGTAGCATTTATAAGAGATTTTAGCGAATAAAAGAATTATAATTTAAAGTATTAGCTAGTGTTTATAAGTAGTTATCCTGTCGGACATACGACCTTTAGGATGTAGTCGGTGAGAAGTGTCGGGACCGTGGGACTGTCTTCATTTATCGCCTTCAGTACTGAAAAACATAAAAAAATATAGATTCGTCGTATATTTTAACATTTTCTGGTTTCGTCGTCTGGTTGGGTCATTTTAAGTCTGGACTGTACCTACCTAACTTCAAGTATGAGATGTGGAGGTTTTACTTAATTTTTAGTAATTAAAATAAAATTATTTTAATTACATTTTTTTTTTTAAATATTAATATAATTATATAAATTATCAGCACCGAAGCCTTACAGCCCCGAGACCACCTAAGGCAGGGAACCGGCGGCCTCAGGGTACCCAACAGCGGAAGGGTTTCAATCCCACCTCGTCGTAGCCGATGGTATGAGTCTACACCGAACAAGTGGCTAGTTCGTAGAGATGTTTAAATAGACTCGATAACCTATTTATACACAACAGTTTCAGAAGTTGGTATAGTGACCGACAGCTTAACGTGCATTCCGACGCACTATACTGGTAGTCTTTTTAAGTCTACGGTCACCACGTATTTTTTTAATACATAATTATGTATAACTTACTTTTAATTAGAACTTGTAGCGACTGATTGTCCGGTGGTCCACTCTCTGGGTGAAATGGTATAGCGGTCGTCAGATACTGAAATCATAGTAACATAACTTCTTTAAGTTTTAAATAAACCTACACTTACACCCTTATTCATAAAAAACTTTATTGAACGCCTTCGTTAAAATGAAGTATCGTCTCTTTCTTACCAATAAAAATTTGAGAGGAGGATAAAATACAATTTTAATTAAAAGGCCCAATAAGTTTTTAATGAATATGAGAATTTAAATATAAAATTATTTACTTATATATTCCATGACTAAGAATTCTTTAGATTCCTACCTCGAAACCTTTATACATTATTTTTAATATTAAGCAATGCTTAATCTAATTATTGTTTTGTCACTAATTTTTATTTATTTTCATATTTAAATTATTTATTGCACTAAAATATTTATACAAAGGCAAGCTTTATTTATTAAATATTAAGAGATATATAAGAATCTAAAAAACGTTTAGATGTTTCTTTAAAAGATTTATTTAAAAGAGATAAAACATATATAATTTTTAAAGTAGGTTGGAGGTTCAGAAGGGCAATGCAGCGAGCGTTCTCGGAACTCTAGAGGCGGTTCTCAGATTATCTTTAATTTAATTTTTACTTTATTTATTTATGTTTTAATTATTTAGATTTAAAGTACCTTAATTTTTTTATTAAATTTTTTAAAGTACCTTAAATATTTTATAAGTAAGGCAGTTAGTCGTTCGGCAGTGACTTACGTATATGAGATAATGGAAGCGATCCCATTCATGCACTTCGTAGAAGAAAAGATCTTGATTTAATTAAATACATGGAACTGGATCAATCCATGCAAACTAAACAAATTTTTGATTAAAAAAATCACATACTCCAATAAAATAAAACTCACTTTAGGTTCTGAAGGGTCATTGATAATCGGAGATCGTGTTGGTCCAGGCCGCTTCTTCTTTTCCAGGTTGTACTGCCTCTTCTTATTCTGCACGGCCAGCAGAACAGAAATGAACGTGTTCTTCAGCTCCTTCTCGTAATCCAGCTCGTCTCTCAGGGCCAGTTCAGCGATCAACGTCTCCGAAAATTCTCGGATGAACAACTCCAAGTCCATTAGAATTTCGTTCAGTTGCGGCAGTGACAGTTGTCGTAGTTCTACAATAAATAAAACAACATTTGTTAATAATAGTAATAATAATAATAATAATAGGAATAGAAACCATGATTTTCGGATATAATACATCTCAGTAAGCATAGGTACAGTTATATTATGTTAGTGAATTACCAATTTGGTTTAACACGTTTTGGTTTTGCTAGATAATAGTAAAATTCACTTAAATATTTAGGATTATATGCCTACTAGTTTTTGAAAGTGACCAACACGTCTGTGGACCACATTTTTGCAGACCAGTTGACACATAAGCCATATTTAGACGATGATGGTTGAACTATACAAAAACGTTGTCTTCAACAAACTATGGGAAAAAATTACTAATTTTATTGTGTTCTTGAAGAAATAAAATTATGTGAAAAAAACTCGACTCAAAAAGCAATTTGAAGTACCTACCTATTATTACGAAAATTGATATAACTGGACAACATAATTTTAAAGGTTGAGTTTTCTAAATAAATTACTTAATTATCCCAAGTATACTTTTATACCTATTCACTCCTTAAACATATTTATTTAATTTATAACGCAAAACAGAGCTAAAATATATGTATTTACTTGTTTTTTGAAAGTGTATAAACAATAATGTAGAGACGTTGATTCAGAACTAAATCCTTATTTCATGTAAACTTGAAGACTAAAGAAAAGAGGGAGCTAGTAATACTCCTCGGTAGATAATAAGAATCATGATCATGCCGGTACTTACTATCTTCGTAGAGAGGAGAGCTGAGTACCTCCTTGCCTTTCTCTAGAGCCTCGTTGTACTCCAGGACGTCACCTTCAGAAGACGGAGTCTCTTGCATCATGTCATCAATTTCTTGTATTACCTAAGAAAAAGGGTAAATTAAGATCTAGTTTCACGTATAAAACCTTTATCTAGCTAAGTACCATACTATAAAAGCAAAGAACCCACCCCCAGAACATTTATCATAAATTCTTATACCGATGCAAAATTTTAATTAGTATAATTACCTCGTCAGCGGTCTTCACTGGACACTCGTGGTCATGATGTAGACCCCCCAGGATCAGGGCATGCATATCCAAGTCTGATGCCACAGCCTCGTCTTCGGAGCTATGGATTTCGTCATCCGTTGTCATTGAAGTCTGATGAATTATAAAAAGCTTTAAAAGTTCTTTAATAATTTTGCACTATCAAAATTACAAGAAAATTGTTTATCTTCTGTTTATGTTGACCCAAGATAAGTGTGTGAGATGTTTACATGTTTAAGATGTTTGTTAACTTAACCTTGTTATATCTCACTTTTAATAATATATTGTTAATACCATAAATTAATTACAACCACGTATTATAGATTATCTATGGTTTTACTTGAAAATATAATTTGCCAGTAATTTGGCATATAAGCCACATAATTTAATAATAATTCAATATTTACATTTTATATTCCAAAATATAACTTTATTCAAGAAAAAAGAAATTAAATTTAATAATATTAAAATAAAATTAACCTAAATAATAGTATAAACCTAACAATAAAAATTAAACTAAACTAAATAAAAAAAATCTCAAAGGAGCGCCACTTGGAAAGGTACCTAACATTAAAAATAAAGATTAGTTAAAATAATAATATAAGCAAGATTAATCTACATTTACCTTAGATTCAGTAAGATTTAATGTTGGGATGTGCATCTTCCTAGAAAACGACTTGGTCCAATCAATAGGCAGAATATTTCCAAAGTTTCCGGTCAGGGTCCACCACATTCTAAAACAAAAGAAAAAGAAAACTTAACAACAGAAACAAATAAATCAGAAAGACAAACCTGTAGATAACATCTAAGTTTAAAACACGACAGTCATAAAATTAGATTCGATAATAATTTATAGATACACCGGTGAAAGGGTCATCGATCGAACATTTGTTAGAGATTATACAAAGCTACTACTCGATTACAGTTATGGATAAGTTTTTAAATAAGATTATACATTTTTGAAGTTACTTAAAATGATCTTTAAATACCATAAATTATTGTTCCTAAAAGTCGAGTTCTGGTCCCAATACCGTTAAAATAGTTTCAACATTGTAGAAGTTGTCAGTAAAGAATATTTAGGCCGTTAATTCAATCATTTGTTTCCATGGATCAATGAACAAAGCCTCTAAAGCCGTTTTGGCTTTATTCATAAAATGGTCCCTGACAGATGTCAGAATTTTAATTGTTGGCCCTAGCCAGCTTTGTTTCCAGAATCAGTCGACAGTTTTTTTTCTTTCAAATATGAACTTTTTTTTTCTTCACGTTAGTCGTTGTTAATTCCAATTTCGAGAGAAACTATATTTAATGAATGAATATGTGTGAAGGAAATATGTCTAAGTACAAAACCATGTCTGAATTATGTATGAGTCACTAAGGAAGAAGCAATTGTAGTTTGTTTTCGTAATTTATCGGGCAAGGTCGGGCGCGCTCGCTCCATGCCTGTTCACACCAGTGTCCTCTGATAAGGACTTTAGGTGTAAGAACTCTTTGTCCCATACCTTGTACGTTTTAGCGTCTTAACTAAGTTTATATCAAGTTTAGGTCATATTAGTTATAAGTTCATGGTATTAAAAAATACAAATTATATACGTCGTGAATCTTGAAGTTAGATAAAGTCTAAACTACATAAATTATTTATCAAATACATTTATAAGTTTTAAATATAGCTAGGCAAAACCATCATATCGCATGAGTTTTCCAGCAGTAAAAAACCTTTATGCAAATTCTTATAAATGCAAAAGTCTGTTCAACTCTGTAAGCTATAAACATTATAAAATGTCTGAAAAATGTATAATGGTAGCAGTTTGTTTACAATAAAAATAACAATGCTAAAAGAACAATAATTTGAACCTGAAACAACGTAATAATCAACAGAAATAAAACCACAGAGTGAGTCAACAGTGGGATCATAAATTGGCGCTAATTTGAGATCTGGACGCACGGTCTGCTCAATTGAAGAATGTGTCACTTCCAACCGTATCGAATTCAACACGATGCGGTCCATACACGGAGAAGCAAGTTTTGTATGTAACCTACTTTGTCAACCATTGCACAACTGTTGTTTGTGAAAAAAAGTTGTTAAGGACTTGGTGTATTGAATAACTTTTCATGTTTCATTTTGTAGATTATATTCTCCAAACAGGCGCATCTTTATCTTTAGTCGATTGACCTAATGCAACCTGTATCAATTGACATCTGCAAGTAATATTATAATTATATTTATAATTATGTTTATTATCATGAAGTTTCTGCAATTAAACTTTTAAAGATTACAATGTGGGCGGTATAAGGCCTGTTTGGATCATCAACGACGTGATTCATATAAGGCCATGTGGATTCTTATCATCTAACCAAATATTGCCAACTATATATAAGTATAAAGCATAAAACATACCTAAACAGATGAAGTTTTCAAACTCAAACTCAAAATCTTTATTGTGGTCTTAATAATAATTAAACCTAAGTTTTACAATTAATAACTTAAGACCAAAGAAGGGCCCTGGAGTCGACTGACGCTTATACAAACGTACTTATACAAATTTACAAATTGGCTGTTGGTGAAAGTTTTTTTTTATGTTCGTAATTGTAAGCAATAATCTTTCTGTTGTAGGTAATATATTTTTTGGTATTATGACCCATCACAAAAAGTTTAATAAATACAATGACCGACAAAAATATTATTTTAATTCTGCGACAAACAGCAATTGAGTATTATTGGAAGTGCGAAAGCTAAATCGCGTTTACGAATGCAGTGCCCTTAAGGTTGAATTTGAGGTTTACCTGTCCAGTCCAATTTGTTTAGCTGGTCTAAAACCCACGATCTCACCAAGATCTGCCTATATGGTGACATGCACCGTTACATTCTATTTGATTGATTGTTTGTCTTGGCAATTCCAACTTTTAACGCTTTCTTCAGAAACAAGACTTTCTTTGTCATTTTATCTTCTAGCTGACCCGCAACTTCGTCTGCGTAACTTAAAAAAAAGCAACAAAAAAAACGTTTTTGCAAAAACGTTGCAGAAACGGGATTTTTTTTGCAAGCTCAGTAGCGTAGCGTAATGTTATATATATAATAATATGCCTCGATAAATTAGCTATCCAACACCTAAAATATTTTTTCAATTCCAACTAGTAGTTCTTGAGCGCGTTCAACCACATGTTATATATATAATAATATGCCTCGATAAATAAGCTATCCAACACCTAAAATATTTTTTCAATTCCAACTAGTAGTTCTTGAGCGCGTTCAACCACACAAACAAACTCTAGAGGTTTATTATATTATACTATATATATTAGTATATATTATTATCTACCTATATTTTATTATTATTATATTCCTATTCTCTATTATTTAACAAATTGCGATGGCATTTTAATAAGATTTAAGATTGTTATTTAGATCAGCAAAACATGTGTCAGACAGAAGGATAATCAATTATATTTTAAGCATAATGACAAAAGATAAATATTATTTATAAATAGATAAAATTATCACTAAGGGATTTAATTCTGACCAAACAAATTAATTGAATATTGTACTTACATTATAGTATCGACATGACAATAAAATTGAGGAAGATTCATGAATTAGAAATTCTTAAATCATGGGAAGAAACGTTATAAGGAAACCTTATGAGGAAACATCCATTAAATTTAATAAATACTATTTAGTATATTTAATAAATAGTATTTAGTAAAAATATATTTGAACAATAATGACTTTGAGGAAAAATACTAAATTGAAAGGTGAACGAATATGAAAACCTATATGAACATTGTTTAAAAGCTTAAAACTGCATATGTGTACTAAATGCATTAGGGATTACTATCAGTAAACCTTTGGGAGATCGACAAATGACAGGCATAATGTTGATGCAAAAGTAAAGATAAAATCTTACGACATAGATACAGGATAGATACATAGATACTCTAAAAGTATTAGGTAGGATGGCGCTAACAGGATCATATAGTAATTGGTTGAGTAGAGAGGGTAGTGAACACAGTGCAGGTGAGAGTTCAAAAGGCCTTTAAACCTACTTCGCGGTCTCAAGTCCGGGAACGCTGCAGTTCATTCCCCTGCCTTTGGACAACTTTTGCAACCACGCGATGGACCCGGCATCCGCACGGTGAAGCCATGGTTTGCTAAGAACATTGTCTCATACATACTCAATACACCACCACCATAAACAAGAGATTAGGATAGGATGCAAAAACTGTCATGTGACTTAGTCATGTTACGTAATTTGTATGTGAGTTTACCGGTTTTCAAAAGATTGCTATATCGATTTTTGGTTGAGGTGATAGTCTCCTATTATGGTACTGTAACAATGTATTGATCATCAGGTATATATAAAGTCACATGACATAATCCTTTAAACAAAAACTATTTTGGAGAGAAAAAAAAAATGGAAAAGAGATGAATAATAAGTAGGTAATAATATATTAATATAACATACCTGATAGTATACAGGGTGAATTTGAATGGATGTACTTTGGGCTAATATGAGGTTCTGCTAGTCAAATCGAACAACTTCTCCCATGGAACCATGTGTCGCAAATGAAAAAAAATTTTGGCTTCCCCATACAAATTGGTCATTTTGAAATTACTAATTTGTATGGAGAAGGCAATTTTTTTTTTCATTTGCGGCACATGGTTCCATGGGAAAAGTTGTTCGTATTGATCAGTAGAACCTCATATTAGCCCAAAGTACATCCTTTCAAAGTCACCATGTATATTAGGTGTACCTAGGTATATGAAATATCTAAAAGTATTTTTGGTAACCGTACAAAAGTTCGCAAAACATGTGATCTCACGGACGCGAAATATCCCAAAATATCTACAAGGCGATCTGTTAACTGTTAATTCTGATTGGAATTACAAGTTTACAACCACTGACTTATTTATCTGCTGTGAATATTTTGTAAACACCATCAGATTTACGTGATTGACGTACACGTGCTTAAAATAAAACTCTAAAGTTTATTGATTGAACATGGAGAAATGGCGTTGAAGGTATAATAAAATATATATAGGTACTTATTAGATGATTTACGTGTAGTTGATTCCATTTTTCTTCTTGATTGATAGTCTGTTATAATAATATGCTTTTGTTTGATAAATGTCTATATTTAGTTCAGACTTATAGATATAAAGGCATCTTAGGCCCCACTATAAAATATTTAGGAATTAAATTTATTATTATCACTCTCGTAGACGTCCATTATGCTGGCGTCCTACACAGACAATAAGTTTGCATACCCGAAAACTTTTGTCTTGGGCTAACATTTTCAAGCCTTAATTCCCCTATAAAAGCAAAATTAAATGTCATTAATAGCTTATTTATTATCCATAAAGTTGACATTAATTTGACATTTCCGAACGAGGGTCTATAGAAAGTCGGTCACCTGCAGAAACGATGGGTGCCCTTTGACATTCATAAACATGGTCGGTATTAAACTTTAGCATTCTTATATTATAAAGAACTTTCTTCTCCAACTAATAAATATATTGAAGGGATATACACTTATGATGTAAAACTTAAAGATGGGAAAATTTTTTGGTTGTAATTTTATCCTGATGTCAAGTAGAATCTATTCACAATAATATAATCTATAAGAAGAAGCTTACTTAATGTAATTACTGAATTCTATAAAGTAAATTTTAAGTAAAAATAGGTATACACATTACAATATAAAAATAGTGATGTTAAATTTTATTGGTTATAAATTTAACTCGATGGCAAGTATAATTCCACTAGTTATTTAAAGCAGCTTCGAATCTGATCTTTTACTATGTAAGTAAATACAACTAGTTTTGTAAGTAACCAGTACAATTTACCAGGTTATTAAGAGTTTATGGTCAAAATTGTTCAATTGAGAACATTATAATGGTATTAAAATATAGGGAAAATGGAATAGCAGTTGAATATTTATGTACGTTTTTTATAAAAATGAGCTGTGAAAAATATTAAAGATTTAACAAGTTTTTAAAGTTCTAAAACAAGAGAACTAAGTACCTACATTTATATAGATAATAAGGACAAGGATAAATAATTAAATAAAGATCTAAGAATATTAAGACAATTTATGGTAGACTACCAATTAAAATAAGTGAAGAAAAATAACAATTTAATAAAACGCAAAAGCATTAATTTCAAACAGAAATTGCTTTATCTTTTAAAAGAAATTTCATCAATAAAATAAATTTTTAATTTTACCCTCAATCAATCGATTTTTCGTCGTAGTCTCTTTTCAGGGTGCTGTTACAAAACGGACGGCTTATTTAGCAATAAAGCGATATTTAAGTAGACTATTGAGGCAAATTAATCTTTGTAGCCGCCCACTTCATTTTGTAACTACTTTATTTTGCCGGCATAGTGGAAACGGTCAATTCCGATAAACAACAATGTATTTAACTACCTTTTTCATGATTTCATGAACAAAGTCACATCCTAGCTTCTAAACAAACCTAAAAATAATTTTGTTAGAGCAGTAAAATTATACTGACCATTTTAAATTATTTGTAATTCTATTAAGTATTAAGTTAAGAATACGGTCTGTTAACCACAACTGGCCACAGCGCATAAGTGAAGGCATCCACAGTCTCTAATTAAGCAATTATCCGTCGGCATTTAAAGCGTTAATCTCTTTTGGCTGGAGGGTGTCTATATATTATTATAGTCTCTCTCTTAATGATTATAGTGTTGGGTAATATACCAAATGAAGGCAACAATATAGTTATGAAGATAGTTTTTTTTACTGGAGCACAGCATGTGACTTTGTATCTACCTGGTAAGCAGAACTACAAAGCGCAACGTTTATAGCAATGGGGTCGATGAATAATAATATATTGTTATTTTAGCATTGGTTGCTTCTACTATGACGGCTTAATGATGCAGTTACAAAATTGGCGGCGACAAAAACGAATTTGCAAATCGAGTCCACTTTAATATCCTCGCCGCTTTATTACCATATTATAAGACTTTCACCTAAATAAGAAATCGGTGCAGTAGGCCGCTGAAAACCGATGAACTTGTAGACTAAAACCGAAATATGATTAGGTCAGTTGGCAATCTAGATTATTACTATGCAATACTTAAAAAGGAAAATCTTGGAAGAATAAAATTGTTTAAAATACTGTACAAAAAAGGTTGCGAAAAGTATGTCTATAATTAAATCCTTAAATCCTATATGAAAGTCCACAACATTGCCTATTGAGTCGGGTAAAAAGAAAACAGTCCACGATGCGAATCGGGGTTGCGGTTGTGATGGATATTGCATCGGGTTACACAGCGCAAGCCTCTTCGGTTACTACCCCACTGACCCCGACCCGATCGATATTGTTCATGGAATGGGTAAAGGTCAATGGACTCGAGGGTTTACCTGACGTGAGTATCTACCTAGTTTATACTGAAGGGGTGGATGTAGGTAAAGTAAAGCGCATGACATATATGTCTTAATATATACGTTTAATGATGGTATTCAGCTCAGTAAACTAATAGTTCCTGTGATCCAAGCAAAAAGGGTCTTTAATTTTCTAGCCCTATTCTTTGCACAGAATTTTTCAAGAAGTAATTTTCCCAGTAATTCAACTGCGAAGGCCAGAAATTATAATAGTGCTTACAAATTTTACTTTGATTGGGTAGGATATAGGGACTCTCCTTGCCTCTGCTTTTACAGACAGTTATACTCTGGGTCTTTTTATAGTAGCGGTACATATATAGGCACAGAGTAAGTACCTATGCTTAAATTCGACCTCATCAATGCTTTCCATCAGGCATGTTTGAGGACAAAAATACAGTAGGTATTCCAGAACAGCCAGATGACAAGTTTTTTGCGCGAGCCTACCTACGAGTTGAACTAGTAGTTTTAGGGTTTCATATATATTTACATAAAAACGGATCACACAGTCCGCCAGTTTGTCTGTCCAGACAGATATCTCGAAAACCGGTTAAGGTCGAAAGTTAGATTTTAGAATGTCTTCTCTAAGTTGGATTTAAAAATGAATGGGGAATAATATGGTATTAGCTCAATAACTGAGAGAAGGTTGTTTTTATATTATTCTAATAAATGTATTTTATTCCCGACAGCCTGAGCGGATTATATTATTATATTAGAAATATTGAAGACTTTTAAAAGTGACAGTTTATTCATTATTATAAACTGCAAAACTAGAAGCCCAGCAGTAAATAATATATTTTCAGACATAGAATTCATTGAATATTATTTTATTTTTCTCTAAATGTATATCTAGGTTTAAAGCTGTCATAACTAATATTCAACTATGAGCTCGTGCGGGAGAGTTTCAAAATTAGAATTTTATAACAGTCGCAATATGTACAGTCCACTTATTTTTTTCCCACTGGCGATGTCACTAACCGGGAGTGTGAATGGGGCCGACCAAAATAGCGATATTCTGCGTTGTGGATGGATGTAGTAATTCACTTTTATCGTCGAGGAGTTACGCTAATTAATACTGAGTCTGTGAATTTAGGAGTTGGGCAAGATGTTCCTAATGATATATTATGTCGTTTGATTTCCTTATTGATGGTATTGTCGTATTTATGGCTTTTATATAATTTATTAACTACAACAAACTTATAGTATAGGGAATCAAAATTATACCTCGCCTTCCCAACGAAGTCACTTAGATTAAATTTATCAGCGACAGTAAGTGATAATTGACTGTATGAAGTTTAATGATTATTAAACCGACTAAAGTCATTAATATTTTTTTGTAGAAGGCCATTACATAAAGAAACTAGTTACCTTTCAATGTAAAACTTGAAAGATGTTTCATACCTCCATAAACAAAATTTTAAAGTACTTCAAAAATATTTTATGAGTTAAAAGCAAATAAAAAAAGCAAAACTAAACACATTTCAGGTCATAAAATCGAGGAAGCGGTATGATGACCGCTGGCTGCATCGATCTTCTAATAGAATTTTGTATATTTTTTGTCTATAGCAGGTGTGAGAACGTGGGCAGTCTGTAAAGCAGCAGGTAGCAGGGTAACCCTGTTGCCCACTTCCTTAATAAAAACCCCATTTGAAAAAGGAAACTGACCAGGAATTATTTTTATCCTTCCATTTACAAACAAAGTCAAAGCAACTGTCTCTCTATAAACGACAGTCATTGCGGGTTCTGTCTGAATATCCCATTAGTTAAAAGATAATAATGGTCAATGGATGCTAGGTTTATATTTTATCTAATTTTAAATACTTAATGTAGAGGTGTAAGAAAATATTTTGTGATGGGAGTTAATGGTGTTTACATAAACTAAACGGTTATTTTTTCTCGGAAATGAGATACAGTGTAAACTTAACGAAGAGACTTTCGATGTGCCTAAATCGTAATAACATCGATGGTTGTACAGAATGTATTTAGTAGGTAGATACTTTACATTCTTATTGGAGTTGGGATCAGCACGTTTTAAAAAAACAAATTCTCAGTCATTCTGATTGTCCAGAGATTGACACGAAAATTGGTTGAGGTAGAAAGTGAAAATGTTAATACTCGTAGAAGTAACTTTTAATGTCTTCTTTCTGTATTTGTAAAAAAAAATCCGCTCAAGATGAAAATAGGAATAAAAGTTATATGGATTATATGGAACATTATTTTTCGGACTTTAATTGCCGGATTAAGTCATGGCTAAGCACTTACTCAAGTCGTGCTCACGAAAGTAATACTCAAGCGATGCTTAGCCGAGCAACCACTTCGCACTATAATAGTCGAGTAAATTGACGCAGCTAAGCCAAGCAACGCCTCGAGCCAATGCTCGCTGAAATATGTGTATTACTTGGAATCCTGGTGTAAAAAACCTCAAAGTATTGAGAAGTTGCATATCCATGGAGTTAGGTAATCCTCTACTGTTGAAGTTTTATAATATTAAATCTATAATTTGCACTGGCACAGAAGAAATCATAGATTTTGTATGATTAAATTATAATATACACAAGAAATAAAAGAAAACTAGGGAATAATATTTTTAAAACGACAAGAAATTTCATAATTATGTAATCAACACAAACTAAAGAAATAACAGACTAACATGAAGAATCTAACGCTGAGCATGACTTAAGTAAAGAAATATCGTGACTAATGCTTAGCCGAGCAACGGCTCAAGCTTTAGGCTGAGCCACCGCTCGGAGCACCGACTATTATAGAAACAACTGTCACTTTGACAGTTCTAAGCAGTGGCTCGTGCTAAGCACTGGCTTAGCAACGATTATTAATCCGGACATCAGTGTTTTTAGTTTTTAAGCTGGCACAGTTAATTAATTGATTTTTTAATATAGCACACATTTCGCTTTAAATTTTGATGTAAGTATTCGATATAAAATAAACCTTGCTTTATATTATTATTTATTTTCAATTATATAAGTACCTACCTACAAATGGACAGACAAATATTTATTTAACATTTTTTTATTTCAAACAAGGACTTTATACATCGTTATATACATATAGTTAGGTGGGTATTCATTATTATTAAGAAGATTAATGGGATTTTGTCAAAAAGAATCTCCTATTTAGGAAGGCAGATACAGGAGAATTGAAACAGGTTATTGGGTTGATGAATAGACCTTTCGTAGATAAATTTCGAGGAAGATATAAAAAGGCTTATAGTCACACTGAGTTAGCATATTTATCAGTTTAGAAATTGGGATAAATTAATTAGAACCTACAGTTTTTGTAAGGTTTTTATTGTGTGGGAGGAAAAATAATTCATCTTCCTTGTGTTAAGGAGTTTTTTCAACCTTATTATTTATTTTTAAACTAAAGTAGGAGACCAAGACACATTTTACTTGTTTCAAGGTTTTATTTTATTTTCTAGAATATATTGTTTCTGATACAATGTTTATACTTGAAACAATATATTCTTAAATGGTGTTATCCGAGAATTTATTTTTATCCGGTTCAATTAACTTTGGTTATTAATAATTTCTCCACAAATATAAATAGGTAGGTATATAAATAACAATAATTAATATAATTTAACCAAAAAAAAACCTCCAAAAGAAATATACAGGGTGAATTTGAAAGGATGTACTTTGGGCTAATATGAGGTTCTGCTGATCAAATTGAACAACTTCTCCCATGGAACCATGTGTCGCAAATGAAAAAAAAAAGGCTTCCCCATACAAATTGGTCATTTTAACATTACTAGTTTGTATGAAGAAGCCAATTTTTCTTTCATTTGCGGCACATGCTTCTATTGGAAAAGTTGTTCGTATTGATCAGCAGAACCCCATATTAGCCCAAAGTATATCCTTTCAAAGCCACCATGTATATATATCCTCAAAATGTTTGTCCAGTAACATGGTTCAAATAATGGCAGCATTTATCACTATGCCGGCTAAATGATGCGATTACGAAATGGATTAGTTTGTATGGAGAAGGCATTTTTTTTTTTCATTTGTGACACATGGTTCCATGTTCCATGATTTGATCAGTAGAACCTCATATTAGCCCAAATTACAACCTTTAAATGTCACCATGTATATAAATACAAAAACATTTAAAGCAATAAATAATAGCAATAACAAATTCTAAAAATGCATTTAATTAGTGTGGATACGATATGCCCAGTTTTAAAGCGTGGGTAGCAATATTTAGTGTACAAAGTAAATGTCATTAGCATACGGCCTTTGACTATCAAGAATTCAAGACGGTTAAGGACAACACCTACTGCCTTACCCACTTCAGATATAAAACACAAATAGAAAAAACGCAATCCATTAAGGAATGTTATTTTGGATTTGGTAGTGGATAATGTTTCTAAAATAATGTTTAGTTGTTCTTGGTATCTGAATGAAGGTACAACAGATATCTGTGAGTTTTTGCTGATCGCAGTTAATCCACCAATAATAGGACAGGGCCTAACTGTAGTTTAGCATCTACAGTTAGCAAAACTTATGGTCTTTAAACTGTTACTAAAATCCATTGACTACTCAAATAAGTATCATAGAACAAATTTTCAGGGCACTAATAATTTTAATTCTTAAAATGTGGTTCATCGCGCATCAGTTTTCTGAATAAAATCGTGCAAAAATGTAAGGAGTTTGTTATTTTTCTTGAGAGACCTGAGAGAGTTCTGAGGTACTTAGAGCCATTATAATTTATAAAATTGTATTAATTAGATAAGTATGTTAGATACATTTTTTTATCCCCAATGTAAAAAGAGAGTTATTATGATTTTACCGCTTTGTCTGTCTGTGGCATAGTAGCTCCAAAACGGCTGGAGCGATTTCTTTATATTTTCCGCTTTGTTGAACTCTTTATTTATTAACGATCGTTTTCTATAATCGATCTTTCCTCTAATAACCTATTAGTACCATGGTAACTACTTTTTTTTTGAAGTTCAGATAGTTTATCACAAAAAGTTTAAATCAACCAGTTTCGGTATTTTAGTGATATGAATCAATACATTATATGTAACTGTATAGTAAAGTAATATAGTTTAACACGTGTGTATAAGGTCAGACGTGTAGTGTATTTGGTCGTTTGTATACATCTACTACTACACAAGTATGGATGTGTTTATTTAACTAAAGGTCAATTGATTAGCACCAAAGTCATCACTTACAAAACAAAATTACAAAACAGTTTTATACAAAATATTTATATACATGAAGACTTTAAAAGGTTGTACTTTGGGCTAAAAATTGCCTTCTTCAAACAAACTAGTAACGTTAAAATTACCAATTTGAATGAGGAAGCCAAATATGTTTTTCTTTTGCGACACATGGTTCTAAAGGAAATTCAGAAGAGCCTCATATTAGCTCAAAGTACAACCTTTCAAATTCACCAAGTATAAAGTGCATTAAATGTCCTAAATGCCCGTCTGACTAACGTACACCCAGTAAATCTCCATTTTTTTAGTAGCGGCGGATTTTCGAGCAGATCTTATTAAATTATTATTAACGGTTCCTATGAAAGTCCGCCATTTAAAATTTTATTTTGAGAAACCGGTTGAATCTCATCATTTGACAAGCCTACGTGTGTGACAAAACTACGAAGATGCTAGGAATATAACATTTGGTCTGTAACTTCCTTTTGTGGACCACTAAGAAGAGGCTAGTCAAAATTCAAATCTCATGAGGTTCTATAAAGGAAAGGAACGTTAATATTTCTGTAATAGAATAGGTAAGCACGTGAGCAAGTGATGTCTCCAGACGTGAAGGTAAGGTTTAAAATATAATAATAATTTACATATATTTTTAGGCTGTTGTAATGGAGTGCAAAAAAAATTAAGGGTGGTTTTTCATACCTTTCTATATCTCAGGAACGACGACTGTTACAAAGTTTAAATATTTTTTATAGATATATAGAATTTTCTTATAAAACTAATTGACAATAATTTAAAAAAGTTACATAACGACTTTTTAAATCATTTTATATAGGGGAAGGCGGAGGAAGATCAAACAAGGTGTCTTTTTTAAAATATTATCACGGGAAATAAATTAACAGACAGGTGTATTTATACAATATACTTATTAATATCCCGGTGTGTACTAATGAGTTTTTAATTAAAAAAAATATGTAAATTTTTTTGACAACACCACTATAGTGCCTCGGAGAGCACGTTAAGCTGTCGGTCCCGGTTTTACTATACCAACTTGTGAAACTGTTTATAGATGGGTTATTGAGTCTATTCAAAACATCGCGACGAGCTAGCCACTTGTTCGGTGTAGACTCATACCATCGGCTACGACGAGGTAGGATTAAAACCCCTCTGCTGGGTACCCTGGGGCCGTTTAGACGGTCTCGGGTGCTAAGGCACCTGTGATGATATGTATGTACGTATGTAGATTTAATAATTATTTTTCGATAGACAAATTATTTTTATTGCTTCGAAAGGACTTTAAAAAATAAGGAACCATTCTCGTAGTTATGAACCAGTGTTATTTAGGACAAGAGCAATATCGCAATCTTATATGGTTCGCATCTGGGTCAGGTCCTACGTACTTACCATCTCCATTCTGTTATCTCATAAGCTCTGGAGACATCACTTTATATTAATTTCTGCTAACGATATTAAAGACTTTATGATCTCATTTGTCTGCTATATTATTTTAATTATATTTCCACTTCTCATCCTTAAGGTTTACTTAGATATTAATATGAAGTGGAGAGTAAAAAAAAAGCGGAACCAAGTCTCTTTGCATGAAACATTCCACATAATAAAATTATGTTTGAAATTCACTTATAGATGAGTTCTAATAATCATATACATGGTAACTTTGAACCGTTGTACTTTAGGCTAATATGAGGTTTTATTAATCAAATCAAACAAGTTTTCCCATGAAACCACTGTGCACCAATGAGACTATAATAAAAAAATGTACCTCTGTAGTGCCTCAGAGGGACCTAGTTTCACTATATAGACCTGTGTAACTGTTTAGAACACTGCGTCGAGCAAGTAGGTATGTTCCGCGTGAACTTAGCAAGAACAAATCACCGCTATGACAAGAGTGAATAAAACCTCACCACTGGGTAATGGTAAGTTTCATTATTTAATATAATTATATACCATCATGCCAGGTTCCTTACTGGGTAAACAGAGAGTGTCGCTAGTCTCTACATAGAGTTTTACCTCGAATATATTTATTATAAGGATCAGGATTAGAAGAGAGATACCAGAAAAGATAATAACAATAAATGAATATATTTTAAGTAATTATTGGTTTAGATTCTTAATATTTTTAATAAATAATGAAATTATCTTAATTTCATTAATAAAGATAATACAGAAACAGATCGAAATGAGAAACAAATAAAATCACAGTTTTGATAGGTATCCACTATCGAATACACCCAGTACCTTAAGTCCCTACCTAGAAATATTATGGGTGGATCAGTGAATTGCAATTCGGATCTAAATTGCTGGCTGGCATTGCGTATAGACATTAAAGATTACCTTAGTAATTCATAAAAACAACTCATATACCTACTACCGTAGTTACAATAATAATAATATATACGATATTTTATACTGCCCTAATCAACACAAGCTTTAGGCTTGTGCCTAACAGTAGCAACGATACTAATATCTATACCTATTACATTTCATAAACGTCTAGACCATGGCAACAGTTTGTAGAAAAACGTACCTAGTACCCAGTTAATATTGTTTTGTCATAAGTGGCAATCAAACCCACGACCTCCAGATATAAAACCAACGGCGACGTCACCACTAGATCACGAAGGCATTTCAACTTTTACATAACAATATTTAATTTTATTTATATAAGCTCACCTTCTACCCATGCCTACGTAATAACCAAGTTACGTAACCCAAAATAATGACATGAAGAGACCTAAAGTAGGTGTTCTGCTAGCTACTTCCAGATAAGGACATTTACATATCAACAAAAGGAAACTTGAAATGGTATTTTATCGTACGAATGCTGATAATAAATGACGGGTCGACGAACCTATTCGCTTCGAAAACTGTTTGAGTGCTTGGCGACTGTTGCATGCTGCGACATAATTAACCTTGCCTAGGGGAAGGTAGATCAATAAAACATAAATACTTAACTTTATTACGAAATTCGTAATGCATAAATTTAACGGTATTATTTGACATGAGAAATCCATTTGAATTTACAATAATTTATGTTAAATGATAAGTATTTTTCCAATAGTAATCTTGGCTGATATTAATGATCACTGCCAATTAATATTAAATATAAAAAAGTAGATGTGCGAAAATAAAATAAAAAAAGTATACCATAAAATATGAATAAAATAATAAAACACAACTGATAAAGACTTTCATATTGTCATTGTTAAAAAACAATAATAAATACAACGATATCACTAACGGATATTTAAAGAAGGCAATATAATATTGCCATTCGATTATATTTTATACCATTCGAAGTTATAACATAATTTATAGGAACTTTCTCCCTAATTATTTGTTTACAATGCAAAACTCGTTAATCTTAATCACATAAGTCCACAAACGAATATATATCAAATATAACAAACCGAGAAAATGAATGAAATCGCTGTCATAATTCGTTTATCAATTTAAAAAATTTAAGTCAGTAATCAAAAGAATTTAAAATTACCAGTAATGAAAAGTCTAAAATAAGATGACAAGCCAGTAATTACGAATTGGTGAAACAGAGTATTTCCAGAAATAATAAAAACGAATAGGTTTTGTTAATGATACAGAATAAAACTACGTAAGCAAAAGCTTTGATCTCAAACAATCGTTAAAACTTAAGCGCCATTACCTAAACCAATTAAAATAAATGAATTTAAAACTCGTTGATTTATTTAACAATATATTACTAAACTAATAAATAAAAGGGTTGATATAAAGAATCAAATTATAGTCATTTTGTGGTCGACATAAAATGACAAAATACTATGTGGCGTCATTAGCTGCTGATCCTGTTAGTGGTATTACCGTAATACATATACATGTGGCCTATTTAAATGTTAAGTAGGTAAACAGAGGGTGTAATCAGTTATGGCGTCATACAAGTGCATTTGTAAGGCTTCTGACACGTAAAGAGATGTAAAATAAAAATATATAACTAGGTAGTGTCTAAGGTATAACAGATTTCAAATAATGGAAGATAACTTTTGTCTAGGATTGCACGTGAAGGATTAAAAATATATTAAACGGTCAGTCAGAGCATCGCCCTTTTTCTAACTTAGCGAATACACCGCTCAGTGTGAAGATATTAATTTAAAAAAAATCATCGATAACTTAATAAATTTAAAGATTTTACGTTTTTAGTTTTATGATAAAATGTTCGTAAGGTAAATTAGTAATATGTATTCTATACTATTTGTCAATATCTACTTTAACTACTTCTATAGAATCTAATTTTACAAGTGATAACCGATTTTCTTTGATATGTAAATGTAAGTGAAGCAAGTTGCGCCGCAATCCCTTTACACTTAAGAACTTAAACATTATGACATTACTGCAGCACGTTTCTACTGCAGTGTGCCTATATGCATTTTATGTAATACTTCTATTAACATGTGTTAGGAAACCTTTTAAACTCTGGTCTAAATTAATATGCAAAATTTATTCTTTATTTTATAGCGTTTCTTTAAGATAGTTACAGTGCCCTTTAAATACAGTGTAGTAAATATTTAAAAAAAAAGTCGTTCGAGACATAAATCCTGTCGTATATCGTTTGACCTGCTCCGTAGAGGGCAGGATTCGCTGTGGTCAAACCGGTACCGGTCCGGAGAATGTTTCAGATCCAGTTCTGGAGGGCTCTACTCAACGCTATACTACTTTCTTTGCTCCTTTCGAACACATAAATATTTAAAAATAATCAATATCTGTTTCGACCTCAGTGGCCAAGTGGTTACGCCGTTGACTTTTTATCCTGAGGTTGTGGGTTCCATTCCCACTTAAAATATTATTAGTACGATTTTCTGGCAGTTTGCCTTGGTTATCTTTGTTTGTGATCAGAACAACTAGCGTGGAATGTCAATATTATTATTATACACATCATCATATTTAAGACAATACGAATTAGTACGGTTATGTTACTAATGTGATTGCGTAATAAAATGAAAAATATTGTTAGATCACGATTCCCTTTGTGCAATAACACAATAGATGAAACCTGTCTATCCATATTAAAAGAGAGATGATAGACAACTTTCTGTTAGTGCGATAGTCACGATCGATAGATAAATACATGAAGCAATACTACTCAAATGAGAACAATAAAAAGGGATAGAGATGAGAGATTTATAAAATAGAGTTAATTATGAAATAGACACAAACTAATCCTCTACTATCTCGTTAAGAATTTATCGCTATTTCAGTAAATCTGTTAAAGCCAAGATTAGCGATGCTACTAATAGAATGTCGATGATCTCTGTTAGAATGGTCGGGCATAAGTTTAGTGCTAGCCATATAAGCTTAGAATTCTAGACGACATTGATTTCTACAAATACGACTGCGCTGTAAGGGACGGGATGAGCGAAATAGACTTCAAAGTAATGTTAGAGAACACTAAAGAAAGATAAGGACAGAGAATTAAATTCGTACGTGACCGTATGCTTGTTTAGAGGATGAGGACAAAATGATGTAAAGAAACCCTGAGGCAACCTGACTGTTTTATACAGTAAGTATTCTACGACTTAAATCTGATATGTAAGTAAATGAATTAAGATATTCTAAAATATCGTTTATAAATATAAAAAATAGCAAAAACTTTCTGACTTTTTTATTTAACGAAGCAAACAAGACAACAGTTTGCGTGAAAAAAAACCATCAAGGACTAAACTTGAAAAGGAAGCTCTACCTTTAAAAAAATCACAAGCTACTTACGGCTGATGAATAGCGACGGAGCAGAGGTACGGGAGGCAAGAGGAAGGGGGAGGGAGAGACCCTTTTGATAAGGTCCGGAGGGAGGTAAGTCCGGGCCCGTCCTTGAACGAGGAGACTTTGGCAAGGTTACTCTGTGGCGCGACGGAGATATTTTTTGTGTGGCTCGTATTACCTATGCACTTCATCCGGTCTGTTCCTACGCATTTTGTTTGCATTTTATTATTTTTTAGGGTTCATAAGAAATGTAGTTTTACTTTGAATATATTTTCGAGACCAATATTTTTTGTAAACATATTTATTAATTTGTTTTAATAGTACTTGGACACGATGGGAATAAGGAGTTATCGTAGATTATAGGGATCCTAATTTGCTTATCATCGTTTAGCATCTAGCTAGATGCTTCCTTTTGTGTTGTAGGGAAAAGCTAAGAGGTTTTTAAATTCAAATTTGCTGCATGCAACTACTCGTAGGTATTAAAAAAAAAAAAAAAATTATATACCTTTCATTTTCATTCCGTTTTTTGTCTCGAGATCGATGTGTGTTTAAAAAGTTTATATGTAGACACTTGTTATATAATATTAATTAACACGTCTTTAATTTTCTTATAAAAAAAGGAATGGCAGTGTAAGCTCAAACATGGCATGTTTTTATTAATATATGTATTTATTGTTTAACAAAACTTACGATTATAATTAATACGTATGATATAGGTACACCATCGGAAACCTTCAAACGTATAAATGTTGGTGCGTGGATCGCAAAAAAAAAATGCTGTAGTTTTTATTAAAATGTGTTATTGTTTCCTCTAGTTATCCATACCTTTTAAACTTTGGTCTATATTTATATTTTAGACCATTGTTATATTTATCCTGAAATTCGCTGAGCAATTTATTTAAATACTTTGGGGTTACATAATTTATCAATCTAGTTTTGTGTTTGCTTTAGGCAACAAATATATATTCTTTTTCACTATATACTTATGCCTTAGTTTTTGGAAATGTAAGGAGTCCAATGAATATGGAAGAAAATAAAATGGCTTCTTGCTGACTTATATAGTTTTAAGTTTCATTCATGGTATCTATTTGCTTAATTAATACTCGTATTTAGCGTAATAAGAAACTATTTAAATATGAGTAACAGTATAAGGCGATTAATCACTGAACGTACCTTTGGGTAGAGCTACGTTAGTCACTTGTTTCTTACGTAAAAATGACGTTACACAGGAAATAATAATTATTTCAAGAAAACACTATAATTTATTACTGTACCTTAATCAATGAAAATTTTGAAAATTCAATTTATAGGGTTTTTATAATTTGCAACTGTTGATAGCTTTAAGATTTCAAATAGAATAGATAATGTTTTCGGTATAGATTTAGGTTCAAACGGTAATTGTCTAATCTATTTTAAACTAGAAGAAGGTCAGATATAGCGGTGAACTAACCTATTTAACAAACTAGCTGGCTTCATTTCAACATATTTAGGTATCCGTGAACTTGGTTAATTGATTTAACGTATCAATAATATTCTATTAGACCTTGTTATCAGCATAACATTTTAGTCATAAAAAGGGAGGCTAGGTAATTTGCTTCAACAAGGATATAACCATACCAAATTTCACTTACACCCTTACATAAACGACTTATGAACACCTGATATTCAGCATAAATAAATATAAAAATGGAACAAAATAAGGACAGTAAATAATAATTAAAAAAATGAAAAAGATATACAATCGTGTAGCAATAAAATAAATTAAAAATATAAAAACAATTTTAAACAGGCGTCTGTACGTAGGTATATCTTCGACCGCGTACCACATGGAGCGTTGGCGAATTCAAGGAAACGCGACATATGGGTGCCGATGCAACATTCATGCGTCATTTGATACTTGGTCGATGATTAGGGTTAAGCAAATGAATCCCTAATACCCACTTCGTAGAATTAAACAATTCAGTTTGATACAATTGAAGAAATAATACCTGTGTTTAACTATCCAATAGGATTATTTTTTATTGTAGATCTAAATAATAACGTATTTGGTCTGGTGGTTTATTTTTAAAGGGTTTACCTCATAAATAGTGAAAAATTATATGCAGGTCTTATCTAGGTACATCTGATTAATGAAGCAAACGACAAAACTGTTTTAGAAGATAACGATGAAGAAGATTCTATACAAGTTAGAGAACATACATATGACGATGGAAAGCAAAACAACGTAACCCAACAACTTAATCAATCACCTATTCATTATTCAGTTGGTGACAACTACAAGACACGCTTGAATGAGCTCTTTGAGCATTATTACTACTTTTCATTAGCGGCAAGTGTACAGAGGATTGTATTCAAATGGGAAACTCTAATAACAGCAATAAATAAATAGTTTAATGACACGTCTGCACCTGACTCATTCAACCGTATCATTGTTCAATTTAAAACCCACTCCTTTAAAATAAATTATCCCTAATCTAATTTGGGATGAATGAACAGTGTTACAAATTGTTTTTTTTTGTACCTACTAATTTAATAATAGGTACTTATTTCTTAAGTTATACGGAATAATTTGTCAAAAGATTTAAATGCTTAGGTATATTATGATTAATTTCGAGTAAATGATGTTAATTTATCTGAGGGTCACTAGATAAATAAAATGCAACATATATATATATATATATATATATATATATATATATATCTTCACGGGTGCCTTACGGCGCCCGAGACCGCCTAGACGGCCCCAGGGTACCCAGCGGAGGGGTTTTTTTAATCCCACCTCGTCGTAGCCGATGGTATGAGTCTTCACCGAACAAGTGGCTAGCTCGTCGCGATGTTTTGGATAGACTCAATAACCCATCTACTTGTGAAACTGTTTGTTTCACAAGTTGGTATAGTGAAACCGGGACCGACAGCTTAACGTGCTCTCCGAGGCACTATAGTGGTGTTGTCAAACAAATGTACATAAATTTTTAAATATAATAAAATGCAATATTTCTGATAAAACAGTTGCATATACGAGTACGTTTAAAGCTATACCAAATTTCTTTTAATATTATAAGAAAGATTTACTTTTCATTCTTTGATCAAAATTATTAGTCACTCTTGTATGTTTGTATTTACTGTAGGTTTTTCTAAGTAAAATGTAAAACTTTTATCATAATAATATTCTTGATATAAACTAAATTAGTTATTAGACCACCATCTATATAAAAATAACAGTAAAATGATTAGCAAAGCAAGTTAAGTATTTTAAAAAGAAAGTTGGCATCATAATAAGAGATAAATTTTAATTCTTTATTGGAACAAGATACCATATAGCATTGTCATACCATTAAGAGAACAAATAAAGAAATCATTAACTTCCAAGATTAATGGTTTAGAAACAAACGGTGCAGTCGATTGTGGTCGTTTCGCCCACACTTGCCAATCCCTCTATGGTCATTGAAACTTCAAAAAAGAGAATTTTAATCATTTATCCCTTTCATTGTCTGCAATTACCTTAAATATCTGTTACTAGGGTAACAGATATAGTTAGTTATAGAACAGGATTTTTCTTACAATAATCATGTTAGCGTTACAATTTTATTAAAAAAAAATACACATTGTCTGGGGTTGAGTCATTGGACCATTTTCGGCAATAACACGACATGACAACTACGAGCATGTTATAATTATTTTGGTTACTACAACATCAGTCATTGAACGTTGAAATTCAATTGAATTTATTAACGTTTGTTGACATTTTATATATGTACCAATTGTTAAATTTGATTAATGATTCATAGTAAGTAAGACGGTCATCTTTATTAACAATGTATTTAAATTGAATTGACAATCATTGTTGTTGCTAGAGATTATCTAAATAAAAATAAACACTACTCATGACTATTATAATTAAATATTTTCATTCTATCACAATGACCTGAGAAAGCGTCAACAAGATCCCCTGTTGAGTTAAGAAGTTTTTACCGCCTACTTACGTATTTATTTTCTCTCACAACCTCCGTTTTAATATCAACGTATATTTTAGTCATGTTAGCGTAAATGTGGAGCCATAGTAAGACATGTTATAAGTTAGGTACTACTATATATTAATGAGTTGTGGCTGTAAGTAACGGGTTACGAAACCAATTGCAAAGTTATCAAAATATGGTAATTGGAAAGTTTATTCACTTTATTGTTGTATAATAACTAAACTGTTTCGGAATTATAACAGTGAAGAGTTTGCGAACAATACAACAATTAAATTAAAGTGACAAACGTGGGCTGGTGGTAGCGAAACTCCGGTCGTTTGCCCTCATGCAAAGTTACGCGATGGGCGTCAGCCGTCTACAGAGGAAATTATGATGATCACAGGTTATTACCGCATTAGAATCACAAACTTAAGACCAAATTATTAGATTTCCAGATGATTCAGGTATTTTAAATATCAGTTTAGTTTACTGCTTTCGTTGTCATTTTTATAGCAAAAAATAACAAACTCGTTAAAACGAACCGTTTCGAATATTACTTTCCACATATGGTGAATGTGATGGAAGGTTGTCGCGAGATACAGTTAATCTTACGGTATATCTCATCGCATTGCAATCACTGCAGAATGCCTAGAAAACGTTTCATTTTCTTTGACAGAGAGAGATGTGCCATAAATGGATTTCTATAACGTTGAAAGAAAGTAGCGGAAACTTGGTCAGTTACCTACTCATATGTCCTCTACGTGCAAATTACTAAGAGCACCCACCGTATGCTAATTTGTTACATGACGAGATCTAGGCCGTGCTTCCGTAGAGGAAGGTCTGATAAGCTTGCAAATTGCGACAATGCGATAGACATGCACTAATTAACTACCAAAGGGAGCATTTACTTATTGATATATAATTATAAGGTTGAAGGTAAATAATTAGTAAACACATCAAAGTGTTGAAAACTAAATTTAGAAAGTTAAACTTTGAGGAAGGCCAAATCAATCAAGCACCCAAGCAAACAATTAAGAAACTGTAAACACGCAAGCGTGTATGGACATAAATCTACGCAGGTCGAGCAATAACAATAAATATTTATTTCTTACCACCTTTTTTGGTACCTGCCCTAGGTTAGAAAAAAAACAAAGAGCATATTTTTTTTATACATACTATATGCAGGTTTAGGATAGTACTCTCAAAAAAAAAACAAAAAATAATAAATATATTTTATAAATCATCATTACTTTTGTGTCACTAGCTAGATCAATCCGGCTTTTTTTTAATTAATTGTTAGATTTCATTCATTGAGTATGTAAAATGCATCCGTTGACGTACGTGCGTCGTGTGCCTGTATAATTTTAATAGAAACTGTTTGAATTTAATTGTAGACGACATATAAAAATAATGCATGTCAAATATTATTGGCACTAGAATTTACTAGTGATTCTATAGGAATATGCTTATCAATAATTCATAACAAGAAGGTAAAAATCGTACTTATTTTTGGTTATTGTAGTATCATTTTAAATTAATAACTCATTCATTTTTTGTAATATCTCATTCATCAATATAATAAAGTTTTTCTAAGTTACCAATAAGAATAATATTATTATTAACCCCACCATAATCATTAAATTAATTACAAACGGATACATATGAGACGTATAATTTATTGGGACAATTTTTGTCTGTTTTTGTCTCCTCAACAAATTGACATTGTTTAAATCTTATGAATTTAATTTCATTTTTCATTTACCTAATACCAGTCCTTTAAATTATAAAATGAGAAAAAATCTTAAGCTTTTAAAAGGTAAGCCTAAAAAAGATTTAGAAGTTACTAATTACAAACTCAAACAATTTTAGGAACAAACAACCTTTCTCTACTTTCTTGAAGCAACAGGTGCGGTCAACTGATGATATTGGGTTACAGCTTAACAAAAGCTGGCAGTGCTTACTCGTTTATTATGTGGGTCATTTGGTATTCTACAAAGTTTAAAACGTTGTAAGAAAAATAAACGGCAATGTGGGTAAACATCTGCCCCGGCTGGCAGACAATCTCGGTTAATTTCTTATTCCAATAATCAAACCATCGATGCACCTGTTCTGTTATGGATTTCAGCGGCTGCAAGAAATTTAAAGATGGGCTATATAATGAAAACTTTAAAATTTGACTTAAATGCATTAGACATTAATTTAATAGAAGCTGTTGTATCATGTAATCACATTTTTTAAAACTATAAAAAAAGCTTTTAAACTTGTTTAAAATCAATTTTACATCTCCAGTTCGCGAAATGTTTTTCGGGCAGTAAATTTTATATTGCTCTTTGTCGTATATTTAGGTCACCTGGACGTAATCCAAATATTTTGTTACAGGCGTGATGTTTTTATGAGACTTTACTCAAATATTGATAATTTACTCATTGTAACTATATACAATTACTCATATACTTGTTTAGTTAGTATATGTTATTGATTGTTTTATTTAAGTCTTCGTGTAATATAAAGTTTGGAATTGGACCCAAAGAAACAATAAGAAATTAACAGCAAAAATAACTCAACCATAAATGATTAATATAATGGTCAATAAGTGCTAAATTATATAAAAAAATGCAGCTACGTGAATAATAAATTGAGTTTGAGATCCCGATTGATAGAACTTTTTGCAGGGATAAAACTAGTAGATTATCTATGGTTTAACAGTAGTTTTGTGGGTATTTGTTGTAATTTGATTTGAAACATTATTTTTAAACATAAATTTTTAATCCTAGGTCAATATAAGCCATCAACAACTGATACTTTCTGAAATGGAAACAAACCCAGAAAAAGCAAATGGGGATTGTTACAAAGAAAAAAATGTGTAAAATTCTCAGTATTGTATATAATCAAGAACAATGATTGGAAGATGACGGGATTCATATAGCTACAATGTTTTTTCCAGCAAAAACCATGAGAATAGTTTAACATTATGGACGAGACATATTATCTTGGCAAAATGCAATTTCTTTCAAGAATGCTTTATGAGCAGTTTATTATATATGCTTAGTTCCATTATACCATTGTCTTCAAGTACAGTATTATCGTCTGGAATATATTAATTTAATACAAAAGGAGGTTAACCATCCAGTTTATATTTAATTTAATTTGCGTAACATTTATCTCTAGTAACTAAAACTAATATAACTATGATATGTAAATCTAGTACGTAACAGTGACATCGCCAAATGGGGTAGCTATTTGTCTATGTTTCAGTTGGAAACAAAGCAGGGTTGTTGGGGGAGGGTGGCGATGCGTCATCGTAGCCACCCTGTGGAACGCACCCCTCCAACCACCCTCCCTGAGGCGTCGATCGATTGTAGCCGCTTTGACCGCCATGCGCAAACCCGCCCTTTTTTGTTTATATTTTTGTCAGAAAATATGTTGAATGTAATTTACAAATTATCTGATTGTAGGTTCTTATTGCTCAGCTAGTAGGCATTGCACTTTCTGATCATTGTTTTTATTTCAAGCAAAGACACTATAATTAATTCCATTTGATTAAATTATAGCAGTACCAACATATACTAGATCAATAATAGATACAAATTATTTCTATAATACAGATTAATGTATTAGTAGGAAAATTGACACTTACTGGCATTCGTTCATAATTTCTTCTTGAGTGCGAACCTGCACAGGCGCCAATTTCTCCACACTCTCCTCATAGTTTCCAAAGCATTTTGTAATTTTCTCGTCAAAGGTGTTTACAAGATCTTCCAAGGATCCAGAGAACGTTTCATTAAAATTATCACCTTCTCCAGGTTGCTTGCACTTGACGACTTTGGGTTCTTCGTTATCGTTTACTTTATTTGAATCTTTCATTTTGATCATTTCAGTTTTCAGGATATTGATGTTATTGTTTAGCCTGATATCATTTCCATTTATGTTTTTTTGTGGGTAATCACTTGTGGAGATGCAATCGTCTGCCTCTTCGGTTTGCGCCAGCGGCGCTTCGAACTCTAGTTCGGCCATCCTTGTATTTGCTCCTCGCATACCGCACAGCCGCACAGTGCGCCGTGCGTAAACTGACTGACGTACAATGTTATGTAGTGGCGGGCGCGGGGCGGTAATCGGTATTGTATATTGAGCGACTTTGTAGCAGTGCAATTGCAATTTACTACACATAGGGACTAAAGATTGCCATTGCAATTTTATTTGTTATTCAAATTCTTATAGGTTCTGGAAAAAATAAAAGCGTGCTATAGATTTTAGGGGTCGACTTTTTTTTACTTTCGTAGGTATTTTATATTTATAGATTTTGTTAACCCAGTTTTATCTAAAAGAGTAGTAGATAAGTAAATCAAAGCCTATTGTAGGCTGTGACTTATTATACATAGAAAGCTTTTTAAATTTAATCCAGTTACTCTTGAAACTATTTATGGTCTCCGAAGTTTATATTTTTTTAGTATGTGCTCAGTTACTGTTCCTTTGACCTAGGAAAATGTTGAAAAAAATCCAGCTCCCCTGAATTCTGAAAAGTGATGGGCGTTTAAACGCCCAGTAAATGGAATGCACTACTTAGATAAAGTATGAAAGATACCTATGTGTCCATGCATTTAAAAGTCCAACATTTTATTAAAAAATAAATATCTAAGCTGGAATGTGATACGCGCCTTGGGTGCTTGTAAATAGTAGGTACATTATTACAATAATAATTGGTTTTATTCTTATGTAGGTATTATGTATAGAGAGCACCTTAGCTGATTTTTCTTGTAGTCAATCAAATGGACCCTAACTACCTAATTGCGATATTTTGTTTTTGTGTAGGACGAGGCCCAGGCTGTTCAGTACTGTTGCACGTTTCATGCTCTTCTTTACAGATTTATGGCTGGAGACAGTTGAGGTACCGGATATTGGCCCAGGTTCAGTGGTCTCAGTTTTTCTCTGGCATCTCGCCGGCCGTAAACCATTTCTTGATTAATGCTATCTGAATGCAATTCATCTTCACTGTCCAAAGTCATGTTCATGTTCATGGCGGGTTTATTGTCCGCAATTAGACAAAAGCCCTGTCCAAAGTTGTTGCGCCTGAAGTTACAACTTCTATGTCGCTAGAGTCCTCGTCTGTAATTTTTGCGTTAGCATTTTATGGATGCAAAATAAATAAACTTCATTTCATCCTCGTCACCAATGCACTCCAGATCTTCAATAATTTCGTGAAATTCAATGGTCCGCTCTGCCGAGGCTTGAAAGGATAACAAACGCCGATTTAACGGTCATCAACTTTAGAGTCCAATATTGATCGGAAAAACTAAAGATTTGACTGTTATTTTCTATAAATTTACTAGGTTGTAGTTATGGCTCACTAAAAATAATAAGTAGCATTATGGTAAAAGGCCAAAGTGCGCCACAGTCGTGCCATGGAACCTCAGCGGGAGCTTGGTGTGGGATGCGACCTATGTAGACATATTGGCTGCGTCCCACATCCGTAGTACTTCACTGAGGGCCGGAGCGCCTTCTGAAACTGCTGAATACCTCAAACGCCGCAAATATAGTACATTGATAGACAATTATATATTTGTGGTGTTTTCAGTAAAGACTTTGGGCCCGTGGTCATCGGATACAAAATTATTGAGTGAAAGATATTGGTAAAAGACTGGTCCCCGCCTCGGGTGACGCTAGAGCGGCGGCGTTTTTCTCACAACAAATAAGTATATACAGTATTTTTCAAATAATAAGTTTATACAGTATTTTTCAACAAATAAGTTTATACAGTAATTTAGACAGTATTTTTCTTTTATAAATTGTGTACATACTTTTTATTTATAGGTTTATTAAATATTAGTTTTATTTAAAGTAGCATTATATTTGACTATATGAAACAATAATATAAATTTAATTTTTCAAACCCATGGTACCCGAAAATTATCTTACTTAACTTTAAACCTGAAGAAACAACAAATTCCAATACTCACTACAATAAATATATGTAAAATCAGTGATAAACAATTAATAATAAAGTTGATCACAACGTTTTATTTGGGCGTTTAAACGGCCAGTAGGAGGATTTGGGTAAAAAAAAAATCCCGACCATTTTTTTTAAACGAGGCGGTGCCGTGGTGACAAATTTACTTATAAGTCTGTTTGTTTATCTGACTGTGTGTGGCTATCGTAGCTCCAAAACTGATACACTGATTTTAATGCGGTACTTAGATGTTTTATGAAAATCGGTTTAGTCGTTTCAAAAGTTATTAACTTTTATCTCAATCAATGGTTTTGTCAGAATTTGGCAAATGCAAAATGATCACTTTACTCATTTATGATCGAACCGATCCACTAAAAAATACTCAAAACCCACGAGCTGATCTGGGGTTTTGTTTTACTTAATTAATTGCATAGCAACTGCACGTCGCATGTTAAATTTTGACATAGGTATTTCCCCTATAACATTGTGTCAAACTTCTTTAATACGGCTGTTGATAATTAGTAATAATTAAATATAATTAAACTTCGGAGGATCTACAATAATTTTTGTATGACATTTGGTCCCAAACTAAGCTCTATACTAGGCTTACTTATACTATGTGTGTACAGTGGCGTAGCTAGGTAACCAAGGGCCCTAGGGCAAATAAAAAAATGGGGCCCCACGGCTATCCAAACTGTTTAGGTTTTATCAAATTGATAACACTGCCAACCCACAGAAAGAATTTAGGGGAATTCCCCAGGTATAACTTTTGAATTTCTCTCAACTGAGTTGCCATGATTAAAGTTGGGTTGCAATGCAACCCAATAATACAATGTAAATATTTATTTTGAAAATGGAAGAAATTTTCAAAAGTTCAGTTCGTTCGAGATTTTCTGGTAAGGATTCGAGGGGGCCCCCTGAGCTTGAGGGCCCGGGGCTCTGCCCCGCCTATACCCTAGGTAGTATGCCTCTCTGTGTGTACCAGAAACAACGATACAATTACTTATAAACTTATTATATTTTAGAAACCCCCTGTGACAAACTGCACAGAAAAACAGAAAAAAACGTACTAATAATGTATAATATTTTATCATAATCGAACCCACGACCTATGGATACTATAATATTCATAGGTCGTGGGTTGCGTCTTAGGCGTAGTAGGTAGATACGCCTAGTCCGAAGATCGTGGTAAAATTGATTTAGTACAATAAAGAAAAGCGTAACATGTTTTAGGGTCAGGCGGGCAATTCTAAAAATATCGAACATTAAACGAAATAAATAATAAATATTAATTAATAAATATACAAATATTGAACGAAAATTGACATATTTAGTCATTTTTCGTTTAAAAATCTCGAATCGAGATGAATGTCGAAAGCGCGAGAATTGCCCACCAGCAGTCTTTTTACCTGCGTGTGCAGATATAATAAGGTAAGTGCCAAATAAAGTACTCTGGGCCTATCTACCATTACGATTTACTTACCTACATAGAATTTTCGGTACCTGCATTTACTTGTAGGTACTCTTGATAACAATGCAATATTATGGTTTTAAAGATCTGGTGGCATGCTGGACCTGGAATTTGGAAGATGAACTTCTCAATAGCTGATAGGTTTTATATAGTTTCTAATTTATATTGATATGTGGTAAAGGCCCGGGGTCTGGTGGGCGATTCTCGCGCTTTCGACATTCATCTCGATTCGAGATTTTTAAACGAAAAATGACTAAATATGTAATTTTTCTTTCAATATTTGTATATTTATTATTAATTAATTAATATTTATTATTTATTTCGTTTAATGTTCGATATTTTTAAACGAAAAATGGCATATTTAGTCATTTTTCGTTTAAAAATCTCGCATCGAGATGAATGTCGAAAGCGCGAGAATCGCCCACCTGAAGAAGGATGGTTTTGAAGAAAGCCTAGCATAGCATGGATGCCAAACTACAAAATTAGTTTTGATCATATCTTAATGGCGATCGCTGGTCCTCGACATCTGTGCTATAAGAAGAATAAATAGTTTTTTTTTTATATTATAGATATGTAGGTATAATTTTTTATATATATTTTTTTTACATAACAACGTTACGGCACGTTACAAGGCCGGGGAGGGAGGGTCAAAAATCTTCAAGAATTGCGTTACGTAATACTTGAACGCTCCCAACAGAAAAACATTTTTGTAACTCCAAATATGATTTACATTTTAACTCACTCGTAATAATTTACTTTAGAGAGTAGGATATCGTGATGAACAAAATTAAAGGCTTTGGACAAATCACAAAAGATTCTCAAAGAATTTGTTTTTATCCAAACTCTGTAGTATAGATTTTACCATACTATAGCCTGTGTTGATGACTTATTTTTTCAGAAACCGAATTGTCTATTATCACCATGAAGGTAAAAACCGTGCCCGTCCGCGCGCCCCTGGCGCGTTTTTTTAGCTTCATGATTATCACGAACATTGACATGACTCTCCAAATGTTTTATTATTCCGTTAAACATGCATCTTACTAAAATTAAATATGAGTAATAACAATGTTGGCCGATAAATTTAACGGCAACATCACGGCAATTCCCTTTTTTATGGAGCGGGATGATCTTGCACATTTCAGGATGTCTGGAAAATCTTCTTCAAGAAAAGCATCATCTGTTAGTTAAAAGCTTTACATAATTAATAGCATCCTCTATATCAACAGTTGCGGCAGCAGCTACATTATTAAAAAACCTATTGAAATGTTTGCTATAATAGATTTATCGCTATAAATAATGTTATTAACTTCAATTTCTATCTAGCAAAACTACTTTATTATTTTTACTGCTAATTTCCTTTATAATGGACAGGCAAGTCTTAATTTTATTATGAGATTTCATTATTCTGTTTTTTAACTGATGTGGTTTTGCTTCCATCTATGTGGGTATACACAGTTGTGTTCGCGTATTCTTGCGAATGTGAGGGATTCGCACTATGAAAAGATTTTAAATACACACCCGATAGAAATAAATGTACTATGATGTAAAGTTGGATATATTTTAATGACAAAAACTGCATGAAAATATTTTTGATTATATATTATATTTACTTTTTGAGATTTATTTTTTCGTTTAGTTTTAGATTTAGTTTTTGGCAATTATAGAATTGCGTAGGTAAGTAAGTGTACCTACTATAATAATTTAGTTAATAAATGAGTTATTACTGCGTCGATATTGAAATAGATTCGTAAAGCAAATTCGTTGTTGTTACCACGTATATCACAACCGCATCAGTTAAATTTTATTACAGATAAACGATGCAGTTATGAAATGGACGGCGACAAAGACGAATTCGAGTGATTTATATATTGTTTAAAAAATAATGTATGATTCCCCAAAAAAAAAAAGTATATAATAATTAAAAAAACCTTTCTATACTAATCTAATATAATAAAGCTGAAAAGTTTGATTGTTTATATGTTATAGGTTACATAACATCAGGCTATGATCAATAGGAGAGGAACATAAATAAAAAATGTTGCAAAGTTATGAAGACGAAGTTGCGGGGGTCATTAAAACGAATCATAAAACTTCAGAAAAGAGAAAAAAAACTGAAGTCGTGGTTAAATAGTTTATATTCTTTTGCCTTTTCAATAATCTACCGCCATATTATTGCGCCATATTGTATTCTCACTTCAACCAATAAAAGCTCAATGATTTGATATCCCAGTCATTTTATGTTCTTACATTTGGAAAAGCGTTTTTAGCTGCGGCGCCTCCCTATAACCTATAGATATTATTGTTTCCATAGTATCATAGCCTCAAATGAAATAATTGGTAATAATAAGCCATAGTCCACCAATTTCATAACTATTCTAAGGTAGGATTTTTTTATTTGTGCATTCTTTTCAGAGATAATAATTAAAAATAAATTTCCTACTTCTAAACAAGAATTATTAAAATACCCAGAATTAGGTATATAATAATATGCATTTTCTTTAGACCTATACCAAATTATTTCAAAGACATTTTAAGTTATGAGAATTAATTTTGCTTTATTTATGATTTAATTCGATTTGTACCATTATATTTATGTTAGCAACACCACTACAGCATCCTAGTAATTTATACGCAATCTACATAAAAATCAGAGTAAAGAAAATTTAAATGTTAGTTTGGTAAAGATTGTTAAATATAATAAGGCAGCGCTGTATGGTCTTATATACCTAAGCCCATTTTTCATGTGATTAACGAATAAAAAAAAACAGTTTGGTCCGATTCATTGCAAAATTACTCTTATGAGTTTGGCAAAATAACACCCACGCGTAGAGGCCATTAATTTAAGCTTATAATAATAATAATAACACTCTTATAAGTTTTTCGGCTAGCGAATCTCGCAGCCACGCCACCGTTGGAAACAGATAATGCCCCTCAGGCTCCCTGTATTAGTCAGTTAAAAAAAAAGCTCTTATGAGTTGTCATATAATAATGGCAAAATTATTAGTAAAGCGTAGAAGGAAATTTAATTATAATAAGAAGCTGTCATAATATGTTTTTGCTTTAGAAAAGAACTAAATTATTCGAATTATTTGGACTTGACCTTAGAAAAATAATAATACATTATTCAAACAGCGATCAAAGGTTGCGTTTCGACCTCAGCATCGCTGCCACGGATTGCTGGTTTTTTTAGCCCAAGTCGTTCCAGCGCCTGGCAATATTAGCAATTCAAGTTACCACCAATCGTTCCGCCAACAGAAATTTTAACACGAAAAGTTAGCCAGTGGGCACATTCTGTTTCTTTTAACGTGACCGTAAGATTGTCAAAATAACGAATTCCGTTATTTGCGAGCTCTTCTCCAATCAGCGAAGGTTAGAAAACTACTCTGATTGGAGGAGAGCGCGCTAATAGCGGAAATCGTTATTTTGACATTCTAACGATCACGTTATAAGAAACAGAATGTGGCCGCAGGCTACTTTTTGACAGATGTTTGTTTATCTATCTACAAATTGGAATTTCATTAATTATTTTATATATTCATATCTGCTTTAGTTCGATTAAACCTGAAAAATAAGTATGGTGTAACTAAATTCAGCTTTGGTATGTTTAGTTTGAGGTTGTTAATTAAATTAATATTGTGATATTATAAAATTATTCTATTTAAATAATAGTTAATTAAAAAATATTGATTTTATATATTATGTATGTATTATGATATGGTAGTAATATTTGTAATTTCAAATATTTAATTCAAAATAGTGCTTCTTGTCAAAAAGTGGCATCAAAAATCAACACCGATCGTTTCAGATCTGCATTTTAGCATCTTAAAAAAAATTACATGGCTTGTTGAAACGGGCGGTCGCGCTGGGTTTTGATGGCACCACGAAAAATGCCCGCGCTAGCGGTTGAAACGCAGAAGTGATTTGGCGTGATTCGGACCGCGGCCTTTAAGTGTCAAACTAACAACTTCAAATCTTTCCAAAATCGTACAAAAAACTTCTGACAATTTTTTTATCAAAATGTAAAAGTTATCAATATCAAATATTATATTCAATAATTTAAATTGACATGTATTCTCTATCACGAAATCTAAATTATCAAACAATATGGTGCTTAACGAGGCTGTGGTAAGTATATTAATGCCAAAACTTCATTCCACCAAAATTCAATATTATCAAATTATTTAATTGTAATAATATTTGCAGCTCGACGAGAAAAACCTATTATGAAGTTCTTGATTTGCCGAGACATTGCTCTGATAGAGAAATTAAACAAGCTTTCATTCGCCTAAGTAAAGAGGTAAGTTTGACTTTTGAATAGAAAGTAAATTTTGCAATCTGGTGCTAAGGTATAAATAGAAAATTACGCGTTGTTTTTCTATTGCCAATATTAACAGTCTAGTTCATTAATAGATGAGGAGGAGTTGGACATAGTAAAAGGAGCTACAGCTTTACTGAAAATATTTATCCTGCAGTCACTCCTTTGCTACTCAATAAACAACTTATTTTTTGGTAAATCCATGGATAGTTAAGAAGATATCTCTTTATACTTTTTTCAAAGAGAGGCAATGTTCTTAACTATCCATGGATTTTCTATGCAGGTGCCGGGTCCATGGAGGCAGAGCAGTGAACTGCTTTGTTCCTGTACTTAAGACTGAAGAATGGTAGTAGGCCTTTCTAAATTTAACTTTCCCCTTCCTGTGTTAACTACCCTCTATCCATATATAAGTAATTATATAGAAAGGTTTTACCGTTTTCAGTTCCACCCTGATAAAAATAAAAATGTCAAGGCACAGGAGCATTTTATTCGCATATTAGAGGCATACAATGTTCTTGGCAAGCCTTTAAGCAGGCAAAGATATGACAATACTCGAGCAGTTGAATACACCAGCTCTGATGCTAATACTACATATGAGTGAGTATTTTTAATAAAATTAAGAACCATACTAAATCTAAGTATACAATTAATATATACCTATTTCTAAAATAAAGTGGAAAGTGGTCCTTAAGAACACTGCATTTGTAATTGCGAAGTCTCCATACAAATGGAGCTCTCGCACTTCCAGTATTACTCTACCACTATTTATCACAGAATTAAAATATATTGGAATTTTTGCTGGTCATTGTATTTATCTTTCTGTGTTGGGTATTATTTTTACCAACAAAAAAATTATAATTGAACTTTGACTAACAGATAAGTTGTAATTTGTATTATGTTCATATACAAGACGACTACAGAGCCCTTAACTGGAGTTTCCTGATTCAAACCCAGTTGTGTACTAATGAGTTTTTAATCTAAAAATTTATGTAGGTACATTTATATACAATATCCTAAGTGATCCTAATTTCTAGTTACGTTCAAGCCTATGCCAACTTGATATTTGGAATAGATCTTGTTAATGAATAGCAAATATTATTGTTGAAATTTCCTAGTATGTTTAAGTGAAAAAATTCAAAAATTATAATAAAAAGTTGTGTGGGGTCCAAAAGAAAGCTATAATTATAACAATTTATAAGTAATTCGGTTTTTCATCTAAAATTTTTAAACATTACCTCTCCATTATTACTGAAAAATAAATGTTGGAACCCTCCTTTGGCATTTATTCTGACTAGTCAGCTTTTTTTCTTAACATATATAAAATATATTTATGTTTTAATTTCAGCTATGCAAGAAATTATAATGATTACAGTAACTACTACAGCAATCAATATAATAAGTCACAAAGCACACAGAATGATGAAACAGTCTTCACTGGCATGAACAAGTTGACGAAACAACCAAAATTTGTAGTGGTCCTGGTGTGCTTAGGGATTGCAGTTATTGGATTTGTTGTACAAATGGCACTTGTAAAGTAAATATTTGTTTGTTTATTTATTTAATTATCTTAATGTCAGGTCCAGCAGAGCAACAGAAGAGACTACCAATTGCTACTTGTGTCTATGTTTACACACTCATTTTAGCTTGTGGATAATCTTAGATTGACCGACCCAGATGAAGCCCAGGGTGCTATGCCCCCCAAAATTTACGTAAATTCTACTAATATCTTAAGTTTTTATAAAGCGATAGATGAGTTGGAATTCGTGCTGATGCACGAATTTGGAAAGATCTTCTTACACATTTTTCACACTTATGCCAATTTTATTATGTAATAACAGTCACTATAGTTTGTGCAGAAATAGAACCATTTTGTTGCCTACAAGGTATTAAAAATATGCTTTCGGAATGATAAGAATTGATATAATTGATTAATATTTGTGTGTAAAACAAACACCCTTGAGATATTTTATCACAAACTGTAAGATTTTTAATGTCTGATAAACTTCTCTGGGCCACCTACTAAGTTAGTAGAGCATTAAAGGGGTACCACTCCTTGGAGAGCCGTGTGACTCACTAAGAGTGAGTGGGGCATGGGCGTATATAGGGGGGTAGCCGTGTGGTCCGTTACCACCCCAGGATGTGGGGTAACTGATTGTAAAAAAAGATATTGCATGGGTAATAATATTTGAATTTGGGAACAGCCCCTAAATTATGCTCATTTTATAAATAACCGTCAATCACCACGATTATGCATTGTGCGTTAATTTTTGGGGCGGGGGTGGGGTTTCAGGGCCTACCCTGGACAATAGTCCTAGATACGCCCATGGTGTGGGGCAAAAGCAGTTACGTCTAGTTGTCATTGATGTGATGTCTAGTTGACCATCGATCGATTTTATGCAGTGGAAATCGGAATTTAAGCAAGGTTTTAGTAGTGTCTATTGAAGGATCATGGCCTTCCAAGATCGGCTGTCGAAACTTTTATGGAACATGTTTCCAAGTTGGCGCTGATAGATTAATATAGAATTTGCTTGGGTAGAGAGAGGGTAGTGAACACAGTGAAGGGGAGAATTGAGAATTGTCCGGCAACACTGCAATTCACTCCCCTGACTCCTAACCATGTGTTGGACCCTGCAAGGAGAATCTATGGATAGCTAAGAACATTGTCTCTATGAATAGGCGAGAGGGCGCAGTTTTGCTAGGCCGCAGTTGTAAAAACATTCGTCTTTTGGTTGGTTGGTTAAGTAGCATAGTGGGAGTCATCAAAGTTGATATACAATGAGTCGAGCGACATTATACATGGACTTTGCAGGTCTGCTTACTATCTCGTAGAAACAAAGTCATAAGCTGTGCTACAATAAAAAAAAACGAAGAGTTAGTTATTATCTTATTATACAAATGAGTGAATAATAACCGATAATTAAATAGTTGTCAGCCGCTTATAATACCCTCCTTTATAAATTGAAAGAAACTGTGAATTATTTAATAGCATTAAGTAATTTGTACACCTAAAGTAGTTTTACTTATTATACCCCTTATTTCTAACATTACAGGAAATCTGTCTTCTTGCGTCGGCAATATACAGATGAGAAATCTAGGTTTCTCCAATCAGAACTAGATAAAGTGAGAACTGCTGCCAAAGAAAATGGAAATGAAGTGAGTCTAAAGAAAAACCTTAAAAATGTATGCTCATAATGTTTATAATAATGCAAAGTAGTTTTTTTAATAGATATACACACAGGCAAAATTAACGGAACAAAAAAAAAGGAGACTGACATAATAAAATACAACTCATTAAAATGTCTTATTACCCACCGCCCATAAAGATATTAAACCAAGTAACCTAGTCATATTTCGGTTTTAGCCTGTGGGTTCACCAATTTTCAGGAGACAACTGCTACAATTTATTGTCGAGGTAGTAGTCTCCTTACAGGGTGCGGTTACGAAACGGGCAGTTAATTTGATTATAAACAGCTTCAAACTTTTGCACTCATAATGGTAAATACGTCTGTATGTATACGTTTCGTAATCGCATAATTTAGCCGGCATAGTGAGGCGATCAATTAAACAACAATGTAATGACCGACCCCATTCATGTACTTTGTAAATGTACTTACCACATTAGGTAGAATAAATCTTCGTTTATTTACTTTTATATTAGTCAAAGTTTTTACAATGCATCTTTTTTGTTTCACTAATTGTGTAAAAAATATTCTTATCTAACTAAAATCTGCCCTGTACCTACGGTTGCCAGCTCCCGTTTTGTGTTGTATGGGATTTGCCATGAGAAAATAAAGGACTAATGATATAAAAGGGGCATACTGTGGTTTTAAATAAAAAAAGTGTCAGTAGAGATATTTATTAATGAAAATAACTTTTTTAATACACAATAAACCATGCATGCGGTAAATTTAGATTTAGATTAGGCTAATCAAATAAACAAAAAGATGAAATAAACGAAAATGCTGTTGTAACTGAGTGGTTTTATCACAATAGGTTTACAGCAATTACTATATTAATTAGTACCATAAATAGCTACTTATATAAAAGATTAACATTCAAATATAAAAATATCATCTTGGGTGCCTTACGGCGCCCGAGACCGCCTAGACTGCCTACCCAGTGGAGAGATTTTAATTCCACCTCGTAGCCGATGGTATGAGTCTACACCGAACAAGTGGCTACCTCGTCGCGTATCACAAGTTGGTATAGGGCGAGTTTTGCACAAGCAAAAATACTTGTACCAACTTTTAAAGGCAACATTATTGGCTGAATAATATATTTAGTTGTTAAATACATTTAACAACTAATAATCATGACTTTGTTACCCTGGTAAACTTTCAATTTCATCTAGCATTTGCCAGATTTTAAACCATAAAAAAACTAAGTTATTTTGTTATTTATTTACAGATGCAGACAAGACTTCTTATAGAGAAAATTACCAACGCATCTAACCCTACGATCGCCACCGCTACTCTGGGTCAAGCATTAGCTAACCCAAGAAAATCATAGAGATGTAAATTCAACAGTGAGTCCAACTAACTGTAAACTTTAGAACTAGTCAGATATTTAATTTATTTTAGAAGTTCATAGAACTAGAGTTCATAGAAATATGTTACATGAAAAATTATATTGAATATGATTTTTAAATCCCTTGCACTATACAGGGTTACTGGTAACTACTGATATGTGGGGCAAAGTTAACTGCAATTCCTTGTATTTAAAAATAAATTTCTGGATGATTAACGAAAAAACTTAATATTTAATTATTTAATCACCAAGAAAATATTTTTTAAGTACCCACAAATAATAAAAAAAACTATTAATTCTTGTATGAGTTCATATATATATATATTTAGTAATAAAATAATACGTTGGTTACCGGTAACTTAGGTGTATTAGGTGAGTAAAACTTATCCAGAACAAAAAAATATATAGTTTTAAACTATTATCTTTTATTTGGAATTATAAATTAATCCGCAAAACCATTATGAATTTGTTATAAATGCAACTGAGCTGTGACTATTTGTTAGAACAATTTTACCTAGTGTAAGTATTATTACAAAGTTGAATTTTATAAATACATACAATTTATTTTAATATATTGGTCTGTTTTATTATTAAACATTTATCCTCATTTAAAAAAAAAAAAAAGTTTTTTTTATTTAAAGTCTATTCGATCACGAGAACTGATAGTGATGTCATAGCATCCAAACATACTGCGTTTATACACAAGTATGTAAATATCGTTTGATGTCGTTAATTGTTTATATTAAACAATGTAAAAATTACATTTAAATGAACAAAGCGACATTTCGTGGTACCGGATACCATATTGTATTGCCATGAGTGGGAATCGAACCCACGACCTCCGAATACTGCGCAATGACGTAACCACTAATCCACGAAGCGGTCAAGTATAGAAACGGGAAAAGTCAGGGAATTTTCGAAATCTAGGTAAGTCGGGAATGTCAGGTAAAACGCTAGAAGGTCAGGGAAAATATCAGGGTCATATCAAATTGGCAGATCTAGTGATTTTGCTTGACTTTTTCTATAATTGATGATTAGAATATTTATAAAATATGGGCTTTCGACAAAAAGAAAAAAGTCCAAAAATATAGTTAATAACAATTCAGATTTTATAGTATTTTTTTTATCAAAAACTTGTATTTTTGTTCCAAAAAAACAAAAAATTGGATTAAAAAATACTTTCTCTGCTAAGTGTCTGGAAAAGTCAGGGAAAATCATATCCGATAAAAAGTGACCACCCTGTTAAAATTATACCTACTTAATTTATAATAATATGCATTTGACAGCAAAGAAATTGCTATAAATATATATTTCAGTAAATTCCTAGTTGAAAAAAACTTGAATGATCAGAGAATGATCGTCTAACCCATAGACTGACGGACCAATAAAAAAAATATATCTTGGATTCATCATAACCGTTCAAGTCATTCGTTATTCTGGCATCAGTCTAAGTTTGATGAAATACCGAGCGTGTTACCTCCCTCTATTACACGCTTAGTATTTCATCAGTTCAGTCCTTCAGTTTGGTCAGAATGACCAGAGAATGAACGTGTAACCCGCGGACTGACGGAGTAATGAACATTTTATCATTATTTTGTATTGGCAAGTCTCATAATTTTGGGATCAGTCAAAGTACGATCAGACTGACGGACTGAACTGTAAGCCTAGTATGAGTTTTTTTTAACATTTACTTTTGCGTTAACTATACTACTGCGTTAACATTTTGACCAATCACACGACCGCATTTCTAGTTCTCAAAATTTCCGCTTGGAGCGCTGAACCATTACTCATACCAATTTTAGTCAACTCAAACGCAATGTAATAGTTAGAAAACTCACACCCCTAGTGTGAAATTCTGAGCGCGTAACCTCTAACTATCCTAAAACTGTCCTTTATGAATATTCTCGTTTGTAATATAAAGGTATATATCTTGATTAATCGATTGATGATGATTTTGAAAGAACAAGGGACTATTTCTTTCAAAATCATCATCAATCGATTAATCAAGATATATACCTTTATTTAGCATATGATAAAAAAAATATTAATATTGAAAATCAAAGTTGTTTAATATAAACTCTATCGTAAATATGTGGGGCTTCAGGAACTATTATGGGGTGTCCATCCAGCTTGATGTCTGAGTAAGCGGCTTCATAGACGCAAGTGAAGCCCATATGATGCGCTGACCGAGAGGAGTACTCGCTGGATGTATCAACTCTTAATAAGTTTATTCCAAGGTTTTTGGCAGATTTCCTGTAAAATAAAACGTTAATTTAAATAACTGTTTCAGTTAAGTAAAGGATAAGTCAGCTGTGATAGATAATATTCTTAGGTGTCAATAGATTCTCCGTGCGGGTGAGCTTGCTGCAAAACGTAAGTATTAACGTGAAATTTATAATTAGTTCAACGATTTCCCGTCTTCAATCTAAGACTCGAAATAGTGTTACGTTTACCTACCAGGGGCGGATCCAGCATTTCATTTCAGGGGTTCGTCAAGACTTTTTGGTTGTTGTGTTATATATATTGTGATGATTCTGGGTTGCTGCCAGAATTCAATGGAGACGAGTGTTCCCAGACAGAATAGCCAGAATATTTTTATGACCAAAAAAAAACAACGTCATATAAACTATTACAATATTGTAGATTTTAAGTAAATTTCGATGGTTTCGGGTGGGGCCATAGACCAAGCTGACCATGGCATGCTGTACAGAAAACATGCACTAATATTGTTTTGTCATGAATATGGGAATCGAACCCACGGCCTCCCGATAATCGACGGCCAACGTCGTTACCGCTACTATAGACCACTAGAAGCTGTCGAGTATGATGCAAGAAGGAGAAGAAAAGCATATTTAATTTAATTACTCGGTTTCCACGATCAGCTGATTCATGATTCCTCGCCGTCTCCAACCTGGGTCAGTCGCAACCACCTTGATCTCCATCAGCCTCTCTTCATCAGGGTATTTTTCCCAGAGGTTCGCAGCAGACCTATTGGCTATGACGTATAGAATCTTCTGAAACTTTTTGTCAGGGCAGGACTTGGCGAGAGTTAGCATATCGGTTCCGTCATCTGGCTGGAAAAGAAGACTGGGTTAAAGTATAATATAAATACTATAATATAGTATGTTTTGTTGGACTACGGTATGTGAGTATCTACCTGATGGTTAGCAGACCCTGCATGTTTATTAAAATTATCTCTTCTCAAATAAGGTACCAGAGGGTAATAAGGGCCAGAGTCTAATAAGGTCCATTTGAAATATTTCGATTTTAGTTGGTGTTATATTATTGAATATTAGAACAAACAGAATACATGGAAGCCTATAGCTGAGACCAATCCAGTATAATCCATATCCTTAGTATTTCTTATTACAAAAATATATTTAAAAAAGCGCAGATAATAAGGCCCACATGCAGCGCATAATAAGGCCCGGTTTTTGTTAAAAGGTAATTTGGCTTATAATTACTATTCCTACAAATATTATAAACTTAATATAAGTATAAATTGATAAGTTTATACATTTAAATACATTCAATAAAATATTTAATATCGTTTCATGATTTTTCGAAAAGATTTACAAGAGCTTGGCCCTTAATAAACAACCCGGGCTTTAATAGACTATCTAGTCCCACTATTTTGTTTCTGATATTATATTAATTACGGTGTATGAAACTAATATGTATTTCTAAATGCATCTTGAAAGTCTCAAAGAGCAACACTTGCCGGCTTTATATAAATTATTTTTTTAATAAAAAAGGATTTAAAGCGATTTAAAATAAGGTGGCCCTTATTCCCCTCTGGTACCTTAGGAGTGCCATGGCCTACAATATTAGGTGGGAGGAAGCCCTCTATAATTTCGATAACCCGACCGACCGTTTTCGTATCCTCATACAGATGCAAAAACCGTAAAATGACCTTGTCTTGTTTCACCGATTTTCAGGATCGTTTTCTTGTGGTAGTCGCCTTTCAGGGCGCGGCTATATACGAAACAGGCGGTTGATTTGACGATAAAGCAGCAAGGATATTATTAAAATAGACTCGTAATGCGAATTCATCCTTGTTACCGCCCATTTCGTAACCGCATCATTTAGCCAGCATAGTAAGAGCTATCAATATTGTTAAACAATAACTTATTGATCGAACCTGTTCATGCACTTTGTAGGTCTGCTTAACATCAGGATGCATCGTCACATACTGTGCTTCTATAAAAAAAAACTTTGTCATCTACACTCCTTATCTTCGTTTTTTAAAACGTTTGCAGGTTATGGCTGCTGTAATTCCAAAGTTATATACACCTTATTCTCACCTCTTTTAAAGGTTCTATTGCGTTAACCATTAGAGCGATGATATGCCCGTTAATGTCGACAGCCTTGAGCGAATGTCTTTGCTGCAGAGCCTTCCTGCAGTAGCTGTCCAGGTAGGGATGGGATTCTTCGTCCTCTTGGCAAAGCCCTACTGTATGGTTTAGAGGTTCGTCTAAATAAAATGTTCTGAAAATGTATGTTTAATTTAGATAACAACTTTACTTCTAGGATTTTGCTGCTTATTTATCTTCCGAACAATATACCTACTAATTATTATTTTTATAGACTAGCTTAGTAGCTTCTTTTCCGTGGAGATTTGGAAAAATCTGTTGAATAAGCTATTACTATAAATGTTTATCAATATCCGTTTATTAGTTTGTGTGAACGAGTAATAAACATCCATACCTACAGCTATGTAAGACGTCGCTCTTCATGGAGCGACGTCATTTGAACGAAAGTTAAACAATGTCTTACAATTCAATTTTGTCGAAACCCTCAGAGTAATTATTGTTCTGTGTCGAAAACTCTATTCGAAATATTGATAAAACTAATATTAAATACAAAATTCGAATTAGCACAGAAAACACATTTAAATTCGAACAAAATGCAATCGCTTTCAATTTTATGAAAATACAAAACATAGGTAGGTAATCGAAAAGTTTTTTTTACAACCAGCCAGTAAGTTATCTGGGACAAAAAATGTTGCTGCTTCTTCCTTTTCAACCTTTTATAATGACTTTGTGTGTAGGTACTTTTGACAATGATTTTTTTTTATTTTTATTAGTGCTCCTATAAAAAATACAACAAGACTTACACGGTTTCAATATTTTCTATATGTTTTACAAAAAAATGAGAAATACCTTTTTAGAAAATCCATTGCTTCTTTCTCATCATTGTCTTCAAGTGGCTTCACTGTGTATTTCGGCTTTTCAGTCATGTTAACTTTTCTATTTTAATTAATTTCTCTAATAAAACTCTTTAAAGCACCTTATTCTCGTGAAAAACCCTAAAAACATTCCAAAAGTAAATATTATGTTACCTAACAAACGTCATAATTGTAATAATTAAATACCTACTACTAGTCATGTTTCAGTTTTAGTTTGTGGGTTCAACGATTTTTTGTAGATCAGCTTACCATTACGTAGATACAAAGTTACATTACGAGCTCCAATAAATTACTAATAAAATTTCTTTAATGAGATGGCTAGTTTGTTAATTTTACATAAACAAATGATTTCGATAGCTGGTTGCACCAACCAATCAATCAAATTCTTTATTTCGTGTAGTTACATCTTTATTAATTAATTAACAATGAGTGCGTTTGGTTAGGCTGCTATATATAATCAACAAAGGAAAATCGTATATTTCATTAGCTTTATTGCACACTATTTAAGTAGAATACCCATAACCGTTTATTTAAGTTACTTTTCTCTCCTCATTTATATCCTCAAACGAAAGTTTTCCCATTTTTAATCATTCAGTCATGATTGATGACAAGCAGATTCAATAATTTACCTTTACACAAAAAAATCATAATATATTTACTTAACATGTTTTACTTCTAATAATTTTGTCTACAGGCACTTAAACGGTTTTTCTTGGCAATATAAAATTTACGTTCTACTATATTTTATTTTAACTTATGATTTTTAAGTTTAAAGATGCCTTTTAAAGCTAATTTAATAAATATTAAATTACAAATTATTTACGTATATATTACCTAAGCTACAAATCTTCTATCCAAGTCAATACAGATATTTAAATATTCCTATGATCTCATGTTGTTCACGGTTGTCATTTGATTTTATTTAACAAATTCACAACACCTACTCTAGTTTTGAATACGGATGACGTAATCGACAATCGACATCCATATTCTTCATATACAGGATGAATTTGAAAGGTTGTACTTTAGGCTAATATGAGGCTCTACTGATCAAATCAAATAAAAAACAAAAATTGACTTTCCCATACAAATTGGTCATTTTAATATTACTTGTTTGTATGGAGAAGGCTTATTTTATTTTTCATTTGCGATACATGAATTTTTGGGAATAGTTGTTCGATTTGATTTGTATAATTACCATCACGGGTGCTTTGTGGCGCCAGCCAGAGAAAGCCTGGATGACGTCAGGGTAATCAGCGGTAAGGCTTTATTTCCACATCAATTTAATTATAAAGATATTTTCTTAAATTATTAACTATTTAGGCTGATTCTTTGAGGGTCGCCCGAAGACTGTAGACGCGTGTTTCTGTTACAGTTATCATATTTAATTTTATTGAATATTATTGTGCAAAAGTGTACCTACCTACTAATTTTGTAGAATAAGCATTCCTACAGCATTATTAAGTGTGAGAAGTGTGGCATTTTTAATCCAAATCGTCGTAGCCGATGGTATGAGTCTACATCGAATTGTGGCTAGTAATTGTGATTTTTAGATAGACTCAATAACACATCTATAAGCAGTTTCACAAGTTGGTATAGTGAAACTGGGACCGACAGCTTAACGTGCTCTCCGAGGCACTATAGTGCTGTTGTTAAACAAATCTAAATTTTTAGATAAAAAACTCATTGGTACACACCGGGGTTTGAACCAGGAACCTAAGTGTTTTTAAGTCTAAGATCTAACCAACTCGGCCACTACGTATATTTGCAATAAAGTGTAAATATCAAATCTTATCAGATTTTATCATTTAAGATTTAAAATCGAGATTTCATATCTTTTGTGTACCTACTACCTATTTGTTTTTCACAACTTTATCTTCTAGCTGAAGATATGATAGGCATGTTTTAGTGGGTTTAATTGATTTTAGTATAGATTAGATACAACATGCATTGTAGATACGGTCCGGGATCTCGGAGTTCTGTTCAGCAGTGATCTACCATTCCACTCTCATGTAATAGAAATCTGTGCAAAACCTAGAAAGAACTTGGGATGGGTAATGAGGCAAACAAGAGACTTATCTGACCCTGAAACCCTGGTTTTTGGGTTCAACTCAATTTTTTGGAATCCGAGGGAATGCCCCTTATGGGAGAGAAGGTGTCTGCACCTTTTCTAAAGATGTTTGTATAAGTTAAGACTTATGGGTACTATCCATTTCTGTATCCTACTTTATTTCTATTGAATATGCACAACTTTAATTCGTTAGAAGTTCGTTGTAATATGGCTTTAGTATTGTATTGTATATTTTAGATATATTAAGGGGAAATAGTAGCATACCTACTATATTACAACAGATATTCCTGTTTGTACCAGATAGGTAGCTGCGCGCGCGCGGTCTACAATGTTTAAAGGCGTTTTGGGTAAAATTAACAACTTAATCAAACGCAGCCTTAATTATTGATAGGTACTTACCGATTCTGTTAAAAAATTAAAAAAATCCCATATACTACGATGTTTTGGCGTACAAAAACATATACTACGCGCATTTACATTTCACTGTTAAAATACTTTTACTTATGCACTGCACTTTCTCTCATATAGTCTCAAACCTCACTAACTTAGTTGTATAAAAACCGGTTCTGATTTATCCATTATTATAGCTAAACATAATTCTTATCGGTAACTATGAGATTGTATAATTTTATCAATAAATAGCGAACTGAACTGCGCGTGAGTTGCCGCGCATTTAAATCGGATATTGATAAAAATACATATTACACATAGTCGCGTACAATATGCGAACTATCATATTGTTGTTTTATAATTGTACAGTCAACTGCGTGCTATCGTATATTTGGCTTTTACCTCGTTCTTTCTATTTATTTATTAGAACACGGCATTTGAATTTGTATCTACATGATGGTAAGCAAACCTACAAAGCACATGAATGGGGTCGATCAATACATGTTGTTTAACAGAATTGGTCGCTCCCACAACGCTCGCAAGCTGGCTAAATAAAGCGGTTACGAAATGGGCGACAACAGAGACGAACTTACATTTCAATTATATGTAATATCCTCGCTGTTTTATCGTTAAACCATTCCGTTTTATTCGTAAGGAGACTACCACCTCGACAAGAAATCGATGCAGTAGTCTCCTCAAAACCGGTGAACCCATGTAGGTACTAAAGCCGAAAAATTACTAGGTGGACTTGTGGACACGACTAGTGAGGTGACTTGACGGTTTTTGCATCTGCCCAAATAGGCAAATAACTGTAATATGTTATTCAATCTTTGTAATGCTTATCTAGGCATTATCTTTACTATACTTATACTATAATATGTCATAAACTACACTTAAAAATCAGTGCATTCTATTGAAATATCTCATGTTAATTTTGCGTCAATGTTTTCATGAATTATTAACGTAAGCGAAAACTTTACTGGTACATGTATTGAATATTGTTGTTATATATTTAGTGTTAATGCTAACTGTTGTTTTCCTTGTTAAATAAATAAATCTGTATATGCGGTGATAAAGAAAACAGCCTAGCGAATTCAAATCTTCCTCCCACCTAAATATATCCTGTTTCATTGGTAGTTTAATAAAAGCATATTCGAGAATATATCTTCGGAATTATTATCGTGTGACCGACGATACTTATATTTTGTTTGCGGTTACAATTATTCATAAAATTAGATAAAAAAAATTAGGCCTCTTCATTGATTTATAAACTAACTAGCTTTTGTTAAATAATTTTATTTGTGTAAAACACTTCAAATAATAGACAGGCGTTTTACAATTTAGAAGTGTTTGTGTTGTTGAAGTTATAAATATATTAAAATATTGTACATTTATTGACACGGCCTCAGCTTGTGCGTATACTTTGTGATCTCATCATCATCATTAGCCTATCGCAGTCCACTGCTGGACATAGGCCTCTCCCAAGACACGCCACTGATCCCTATCCTCCGCTCTTCGCATCCAGTCTCTGCCAGCCACCCTCCGCAGGTCATCAGTCCATCTAGCTACGGGGCGTCCTACGTTACGTGCGCCGAGACGTGGTCTACACTCTAATATCCGCCTGCTCCAAAGGTTATCCGTCCTGCGGCAAATGTGACCGGCCCACTGCCACTTCAGTTTGCTAACTTTCAGAGCTATGTCGGTGACTTTAGTTCTCTTAAGAATATCCTCATTCCTGATTTTATCCATCAGAGACACTTCTAGCGTAGCTCTTTCCATAACTCGCTGAGCTACCTTGAGTTTGTGGACCAGCCTTATTGTAAGTGTCCATGTTTTGGCGCCGTATGTGATCTCATATCCATGAGTATTTTCCAGGTATTGCCAGGAATGAGAAAGGCCTACTTTAAGTTTTATTGAGTTGCCCCTCCTTTACAAAAGTAGTTAATTATTCATTTGACGATAAATCACTATTCTGGCTTTAGCTTGTATTAAATAAAAACGAAAAAGAGAAATATAAAGGAATTCTTGTTTACAAAGAGCATCACAATTATTTTACTTCTATCTTTTATGTTGGCTAACCTGAGATAATGAAAATTTTGATACTTTTGAGTATTGCCAACCTAGCGATCAATGACAGCTGTCAGTAAAATACTGTTAACACTTTAACGGTTTTATTCAGTCGTCCAATATATATTTTTTTTGTACGTCACTAAGTTTTAGCATGTGGCACCTCCAATAAATCACATCATGATTATGTTGGAATTGGATTATTTGAGGGTAGCCTGAAGACTAGACGCGTGTTGATGTTACATTTTTGAAATTTAATTTTATTGAATATTATTGTGCAAAAGTGTACTAATTTTGTAGAATAAGCATTCGTATAGTAATATTAAGTGTGAGAAGTGTAGCATTTACGCAGTGATCTCGGTGTTTGTGTTATCTCAAACAATCCCTTAGCCTTCGATAAAATGGCGGTACCCATGTTATCGTAGGCTACAAATTTTCCTCCTTCACTTGATATTGGCAAGACTATACCGTATGCGGTCATGTCGCCATTCCTTTTTCTACCCTAGTCCTTTCCTGATTCCTTTCCTTCCTATTATCCCACTTTTACTAATAATCTTATACAATTTTATTCTACCCATTAGACACTGGCAAAATTTCGCGTAATGCGAAGATGCCATTTAATTAAAATATAATAATAATATGTTGGAATCTTGATGCTGACTTAAAAAATAATGAGTATGAAGTATCTAGTTAATGACCGAATAAAACCGTTCTAGAGTTTATTGATATTTATCCTTTTATAACGATTATGCGATTATTTTTATTACGATTGTAGGACATACGATTAATCCGGGGATAATCTAATAATGAGCATCAGGATTGGGGAATTTTTTTATAATAAGAAGTTACTAATAGTTCTTATACCCGTAGTTAATAAACTTCAAGTGTAAGTTTGTAAAAAGCCCTCAAATTTGCAAAACATAAAATAAAAAAGTTACATAGTATTATATATGGATGATTTATCCGTGTTGATGTTTTTTAAATAAGTGCACTTTAATATCTATATACTCGTAGTTACAAAATTAGAAAATAGATGTAGTTTGTAAAAAAAGACTCTCGAACCATGCAAACCTTATAAAAATTCCATGTGATTTTATTTTATTTAAACTTTTACAAACTTGAGTTATTTTTACAAACATATGCTATGATTTTGCTAACTACTGGCGTAATGATTATTAGCAGATTTGTATTATCAAAATGTGGTTCCTAAATCCTGATGCTCATGATAATCTATAGGGAAAGTAAAATAAAACTTCATATATTTTTACATAGGTATCTAGTTATATACTATTTTTTATTTAAGAAAACATTAGTCACTAATTGACTAAATTATTAGGTACTAAAATTATTATATAAAATACCTACATCTAAATCACATATAATTTTTACAACTAATACCTACTAGGTTTTTAAATCTTTTTAATAAACGTTTTAATACTTATATTTATTTTATTTTATACACTTTGACAAAAATAACGTTATCTATACACAATGGAATAAATATTTAGGAGCCAATTAGTAGGTATACTGTATGAAAACTAGTTTGAGAAGAATAACATTCCCAGAATTTTGAAAATATTATTTTTTTATTACATATATGGATAATGATCAAAACTCATTATTCCATGCTACGTTAGTTTTTTTTCTATCTCATGTATATTTAAGAATATAGAGAAGTAAACTTACAAAAAACGCTCCTGAAAATATTACAAATGACTTAGGTATATATAAATAGATTTTGTTTGTTTAAAATTGAATGAAAATAAATTTATGCTTTTAAAAAATGTAGGTACCTATACTAGATTGAGTTACACCAAAGTGTCTGTTAACGTAATTGTAACGATTTAAGTTAAAACATCTCTTATAAAAATGTCATTCGACTTTCAAAATAAAACTGGTACATTCAACGCCATTTTTAACTTTAATCGTACAACTACGTTAACAGACACTGGTGCAATTGGAGCTTAGTTAATTGTTAAATTATACTAGTATATACTTTATCTACAGGAACTAAGTAGTAATATTACTTATAATAATAAAATTTACACTTAAAATATACTTAGGTACCTAGTTAAAATTTATTTTTTTATATTTTTTTTTTACAAAAAGCCTGAAAATAATACTAAACGCCTTAAAAATTATAAGGCATAAACAAGCAAACTATAATTTACTCATTACTCGTCTTAACATATTTAGTATTACAATAAAATAAAAGTTTTTGAAAGTAAATAATTTAATAGTGTCTAGTAATTTTGGCGATTTCCATTTCACGAGGATTTTGATTTCTTTGAATTTAATTTCAGGGATCTGAAAGAATAAAATATGATAATTGCATTAAAATAATTATATAACGCTGGGAAATGAATTTGGTATGGTCACAGAAGAAATAATAGTACAAGTAGGTTTATACTTTATAGGATCCGTTTTTTTTAATGTCGGCCGAAAAATCGTCTTGGCCGACAATGGTACAGTAAACCATAAATGTCAATATTATATGGTAAACAAATAGGTACACGTATTATTTTTTTATTGTAGAACAGCATGTGATTTTGTATATACGTAGTCGGCACTGAAAATATCGGGAATGGAATATTTCCACTGTTCCTGTCATATTAAAATCTTTTTAATTGAAAACTCATTGGTTTAAAAAATCGAATACCATTTATTTATTTAAAAAAAGATTCTTGGTCTTGTCACAAGGACTTGTTAAACTTGTTTAGTCGTTGAGAAAATGGAATTGACTCGAGAAAATTCAAGAGCGATGATTTATTATGACTTTCGAAGTGGTTTAACACAAAACAGTGTGTTGATCGGATGCTTTCTGCATTTGGTGATGAAGCCCCATCCAAAACCACAATCTATCGCTGGTTTGCTGAATTTCAACGTGGACGTGTCAAGCTCAGTGATGATCCCCGTTAAGGTCGTCCAAAAACTGCAGTCAACCAAGAAAAAACCACCCAAGTTGATGCTGTGCGTAAGCTGATTGTGAAAGATCGACATGTGACATACCGCGAAATTCAGGCAACTTTAGACATTGGCATGAGTTAAATACAAATAATCTTGCATGATATATGATTAGGTGTAAAAAAGACGCTACCCACTGACCAAGTTGTTTTCCCGATGGATACCGCATTCGCTCTGTGAAGAGCAAAAAGCGGCTTGCGTTACTTGGTGCGTCAGAACTCTCGAAAGATTCCACGCAGGATCCTCAAATGCTGTATACAACATCGTATCAGGTGACGAATCCTGGATATACGCGTATGAACTCAAAACAAAAAATCAGTCACGAGTTTGGGTGTTCGAAAATGAGTTAAAGCCAACAAAAATTATGCGTTCACGGAGTGTTGCAAAAAAAATGGTGGCCACGTTTGTCTCCAAAACCTGCCATGTTGCGACTATTCCTCTTGAGGGACAAAGAACGGTTAATGCAGAATGGTATGCTAGCATTTGTTTGCCACAGGTCGTTTCTGAACTCCGTAAAGAGAACTGCAATCGCCGCATCATCCTCCATCACGACAATGCGAGTTCTCACACCGCGCACAGAACAAAAGAGTTTTTGGAGCAAGAAAACATAGAATTATTAGACCATCCGCCGTACAGCCCCGACCTAAGCCCTAATGATTTCTATACTTTCCCTAAAATAAAGAATAAATTGCGTGGTCAGAGATTTTCATCACCTGAAGAAGCTGTGGACGCCTACAAAACGGCCATTTTGGAGACCCAACTTCCGAATGGAATGGTTGCTTCAATGATTGGTTCCATCGTATGGAAAAATGTGTCAAATTTCGCGGAGAATACTTCGAAAAGCAATAAATACATTTTTAAATAGTAATGTTGTGTCACTTCCTTGATTCCCGAAATTTTCAGTGCCGTCCACGTACCTGGTTGTAAGCAGGCCTTGGGGTCGATCAATAATTGTTATTATACATTGATCCTTCCCACTATGCTGGCTAAATGATGCTATTACGAAATTTGTTATTTTTAATTATGCCTAACGGATATAATATTAGCCGTAAATTGTGCAATCAATTCACTTCAAGTATAACATGTACCTCGATTTATTTTGGCTCAATTAAGCCCAAGAGTTAATTTAACTTTTAAAAGTACCTAATCGAGTACAAATGTGGTACATAAAATGTTTCTAAATTTTGTTTTATTCTAGTGACAAACATCATTCACACGTCTTTTTTTAATTTCTCTGCGACATCGCGACATATTATTGATAGACAAATATAGATATTTTGCCATAAGCTCACCTCTATATTTCTTTCAAATAGACTCGCGCCTCAAAATGTGGCGCTTCTGGCTGTGGTGCATCAGGAAGGTCAGCGTATAAAGTGCTGTAAACGCTCTTGTAGTTTAATCGTTCAGCGGCTGCAGCGGAATAGGCTGAGCTCGTGTCCATACGTAAAGCGCCAGCCCCAAGCTTTTTAGCAATTCGTCTGAAAAATATAAACAGAAAACTAAGATAGAGGTTTCCCCGAAAGGCTCACAGAGAATATCTACTTATCATGGAAGTATGAAGCATTTGTCCACCCGCCTTTGCTCGTTAATTAATTTTTAAAAAACGTACCCTACCTTACCCTATATACGTGGTGGCCGAATTGGTTAGACCTTGGACTTAAAAACTCTTAGGTCCCTGGTTTGGATCTCGATGTGTACCAATGAGTTTTTAATTAAAAAAAATATGAACATTTGTTTGACAACACCACTATAGTGCCTCGGACAGCACGTTAAGCTGTCGCTCCCGGTTGTGAAACTGTTTATAAATGGGTATTGAGCTAGCCACTTGTTCGGTGCAGACTCATACCATCGGCTACGACGAGGTGGGATTAAACCCCCTCCGCTGGGTACCCTGGGGCCCTCTAGGCGGTCTCGGGCGCCGTAAGGCGCCCTTGATGATATATGTATGTACCCTACCTTTCCCCCTATTAAAAATTCGAAAAATAGTGAAATACGTGAATAATAGTTTTATAAGTATATAGGGTCAGCATACAAATATTCACTACAGTAACACTTGCCGTTTCTAAGATTATATACAAAAGGAAAATCATCCATGTATGTTTCCCCCTTCATGGTTTTTGTTTTATTCACCCCAGCAATTCCTATTCACTCCAGATTACTGCACTTTTAATAGTCGGATTAAAATAGTAGTCGGATAGTCGGATTATGCAAATTACGATTTTAATAAAGAGATTTAAGAAAGCCTTGGCTAAGCTAAAGGTTTTTAAATTAATTAAAAAAAAATCACACACTATTACCTAACTTTTAACACCTAGTTATTATTTGCTGAAATTTCAAAAAATATGCTATATTGAAATTTAGAAAAATATTGAAACATATTGTCCAATAGTTTTATAAATAGGGTCAACATAGAAATATTTACTATGGTTTTTGTTTTATTCACCCCAGCAGTTGCTATCAACCCCAGATTAGGCACTTATGATAGTCGGATTAAATATGCAAATAACGATTTTATTAAAGAAACAAATAATGCCTTGAAATAATGTCGAAGTTGTATCTATTTGTACATTAGCAGATAACAACTATGGTTTTGTCTTGGGTCTGTTAAAATTTAAGTTTTATGTCTCAAACTACATTAAATTTAGTTCAATCGAATCGTAATCGCATTGTAATAGAATGACAATAGCTTAAATTCTTGAATTTTATTACTGTGAAACTTTATTGATGGGTTATTGGGTCTATCCAAACGCCACAACAAGCTGACACTTATTCGGAGGATACCATCGGTTACGACGAGGTGGAAATAAAACCCACCGCTGGGACTCTCGGGCCCTTTAAGTGACGATATTAAAAAAAAAAAAAAAAAATCAGAACAAATAGAACACAATAATAACAAACGCCCGGTGACTCCCATTAAGAAACTTGTGTCGGGAGTCACATATTATATTCATAGTTCATAAGAAAATTGAGTCTCTGTAGCGCTTTCGTACATATTATGTGGACAGTGGCCCGAGACCGCCTAGACGGCCTCAGGGTACTCAGCGGAGGAGTTTTTAATTCCACCTCATCGTAGCCAATGTTATGAGTCTACCAATAAGTAGCTAGCTCGTCGCGATGTTTGGATAGACTCAATAACCCTTCTTTATACAGTTTCACAAGTTGGTATAGTGAAACTGGGATTTAACATGCTCTCTGAGGCACTATTATAGTGGTGTTTTTAAACAATATACCTACATACATTTTTAGTTTAAAAACTTATTGGTACACACATTACATTTGACCAGGGAAAATGAACAAAATATTTAATATAAATAAAGAAAAACCATGTTTCTAAAACATGTAATAAAAATTAAATCGCAATACAATAGATTAATTTAATAATTTAATTTAACACGTTTAATTAAATTATTAAATTAATCTATTTGCATTTCATAGTAGGTAAAGACTATTTTCGTCAATGATATTTGCTTAGGACATCTTTTCCGTATATACCTATACTTAGTTTAAAACCGTGATTATTTCGAGTTATATATCTAATTAGATAATCATATTATTATAATCACGGTAATATAATAATGACCATAATACATACATAGTAATTACTGCATATTTATATCTTCCGTGTTAAGACAAGTATCTCATCTAAATAAGTTAGCAAGCGATTTTGTCAAATATTCAAGGACTATTTTTTTTAAAGTATTTAGAAGGTTCTATAGAACCAAAAAAATATAGGTGGCAAGTCTTAATGAACAGGAAGTATCGAATTCGTGTTATATTTATTTTTAATTATTATTTTTATGGTAACGTAGGTATAAAAAATCTGAGTCCTTGTTGGAATATTAAGTCATATTTGTATAAGACAAAGACTTTATATAACGATGCGTCTACTTCAATATCCTCGCTGCAATTTTACCTTATACTATGCAATAAGTCCAGTTTGTATTGAGAGTTTACTCTAAGATTTATATAAGTATTGTGCAGTGTTATTGTGTCCGTGATGGTGAGCGATACCCATCCGTAGTATAGCTTATAACTAGTTCGGAGGGTAGTGCGATCTAATGAGGAGTTTTCCAGTAGTTATTATTTAACGCAACAGATGGCGTTTAGTCGCTATCTACAAAATCTGTCAAAATAAATAGTGGCAATATAAAAAAATACACCCAAAATTTAGGGTAAATAGAAAAATAAATAACTTTTTACGAAAAATTTATAAAATTTACTTAACTTTGTTTATTATATACACTAATATCCTGATCAATTTGACTTACTGCACATATCAGTAATCTATATTTGAGTAGTCCATATGGAAATATAGACTACTCAAGTATAGAAACAGCCTTTTTTTGACAGTTTTTGTGGATATCTCTCCTGCTGCCATCTAGTGGAATATTTTGGAACCGTCAAAAAGAAAACTCCTCATTGTGTCACGAATGCCATTAACTTGTAAACTTAGGTAATTAATAACTTTAATTTCTAATGTTACGAAGTTACTATGTATTGTTTATTATATGTATGGCTTTTGTTAAAAGATAAATAAACTTTATTATCATTATTATTATTGTTAAACCTCGCAAGGATACTACAATACCTCAAAGAAATCGACCGTCCAATAAATAAAGGTACTTATTACCAAAATTTGTGTTCCTGGTATGTTCCAGTGTTGACTTCAATAGCACATTGTAATGTAGTATTTCACAATAACATCTTATATGAGTTACATAATATAGCTCGTTATAATTAAGGGCATTTAACTGATGTGCTGTCAACAATAGCCTTACGCAGTTCTTTACTGAAAACAAATGGTACAGTCGCTTTCATTACAAACATCTAAATTACTAATTTTATTAATGGCAGGGAAATTCCCAATTAAGTTTTTGTGGGTATTTGTGTAAGTAAGTATCATCATGGGTGCCTCACTGCGCCTGAGACCGCTATGACGGCGGCCTAAGCGTACCCAGTGGAGATGTTTTAATCCCACCTCGTCGTAGCCGATCGATGGTATGGGTCTACCTACACCGAACAAATTTTTTTTTTAATATGAAGGACAATTTACACATATTTTCCGGGTCACAAACTAGGCTGGTCTTGTTGTCTGGTACTATGTGTACCAGAAATAATGATATATAATAATATAATACATATTATATTTTATAAACACCCAGAGCATGACAAACTGTACAGACAAACTTTTATTTATTTATTTTTTGCTATGGGTAGGAATCGAACTCACTTCCTCCAGATACAACGCCAAAAATAAACATAACAGCGTTAACAGTCCTTTTTATTTAATTGTAGACGTTCTCGGATATATTTAAAAATTATGTAAATACCGCTCGCTTCTTTTTTAAGCATTATCTTTTCATTATTATTTAAACTTTTCCATTAAATAAAATGTGCAAGAAAACCGATTATGTTTACGACTATACCTCGTGACAGATGTACGTTTCTATCGTATTTCTCAGTGTGACACTAATGAAGATTTTCTATGGAGCTGACAGCTGCTTCTAGGACACAATGGGTACTCATTGTCTACACAAAATTACGACAAGGCAATGGAATTAGTTTTGCGACTGTACCGACATAATTTTGTTGTTTATGGAATATTTATGCAAATCTCGGAAAATTATCTCATTTTTGTTTAGGTTATTTTGGTTCGTTAATCTAGGAGGAGTACTTACATTATATTATATTTTGTATATACTATATACTCGTACAGGGGACTGAGATATCCTGTATGATTGCGTTTTAATAGTCTCTTATAGAAAATGTTAAAATACATCTACCATGAGTTTTTGATAAAGTATTAACGTAGAGTTAATACGTTTTAATTGTTTTTAAAAACAAAGCGATCCAATAGTTTCTCTAGCGGGTAGCGGGTAGGGTTTTATTAGGATAGCAAAACTCATGGTACATTAAAAAATTTTTTTTTTTTTTAAAGTTGACATTTTATGTTTACCTACTATTTTTTTAATGTATTACGTAAATATGAAATACTTAACAAAAAAAAAATAACAACATACTCAAAAACGGTGTTTTTAATTAATTATATAGCAATTAAATGAAATAATACAAATTCGTCCTTGTTACCGCCCATTTCGTAACCGCATCGTTTAGCCAGCATAGTGGGAGCGATCAATATTGTTAAACCACAATTTATTGATCGACCCCATTCATGGACTTTGTGGGCCTGCTCAACATCAGGTGGATACAAGGTCACATGCTGTCTTCCAAAATAAAAATAATAGGTACTATATATGGCAATGAAAAGGAACGATATGAAATACTAAGGTGCCTACTATTAAAAGCAGTATCATTGTATTTTTTTTATTAAAAGTAATACGCGTAAGAAATTGCGGGCAATAGTAAGGTAATAATAATAACACTATACAATTCAGAACCCTGGTGTATACCAATTAACTTTAAATGAAAAAAATATGTACATTTGTTTGACCATACTATTTGGGGAGCACGTTATATACTGTCGGCCACGACAGAGTGAGATTAGAACCCCTCCCCTAGCTACCATGGGCAGTGTTCGGAAACTAACACTGGGTAATGTCAGTACATTATATGCATCTCTTGTTCTCTAAGCATTTTTCAATATTTTTATCGCACTCTGTGACATTACCCAGTGTTAAAGTGTTACGTTTCCGAACACGGCCCTGAGGCCGTCTAGGCGGTCTTGGGTAATTCACACGTGATGATATATAAACTATACAAATCCTTGGATTTTACCGCAAATTGATGAGTACCTATTCCTCAATTCCACTACAACGGTGTTGAGGTTCTAATACTTTAATCCTATCAGATTCTGATAGCATCAGCTGGCAGTAATCCATTTAACAATAATTTTATAAGCCTATTGACCGCAATAGTTAGCGACACCTTCAAACCCTTACATGTTGCTATATAGGTACGTGATAATGTTGATTGTTATTCCTGTTAAGATGGCGTAACCAAAAACCCTCGCTCTTTACAGAGAGTTCTGGACATATAAACTTATTATTACTCAATCAATCAATCAAATCATTTATTTCATGTAAATCTTTACAGATATTTATGAAGAGTCAAAAAAAAAAAATCTATGTTAAAAAAAAAACATAAATTAAGTATGTGAACAATAATGTTTATACTTATAAGAGCAGATTATTTTACGTTCGGACAGAGGGTTTAATTTATAAGTGGTACATCTGTAAAGTGATGAAGGACACACATTAAAGATAATTGAAAACCAGAAGATCCGAAAAAAGGAACCTTTACATTGGAATTCTGTCTAGGTATCTGTCCTCATCAAATATTTTGAGAAATGACGGCCCTTTTTCCTTGAATTTTAAATCTTCATCCGCATATATTCAAAAGAAAATAAAAGGACCATAAATTTATTTTTGTAACGTAAAGTGCACCGAGTTGAAAATTAGTACAAATTTTAATTGAAAATATTTTGATAGGTGTTATTTTTTTTAATTTATAATATTGGGGTGAGGGGCCAAAAACCATAGAAATTAACTTGAAATATACTAATTTCATAGTTTTTATAAGGCTTTAGCTTCGTTGGACCTGCGACACGTTGAACGTATTGAAGCATTACAATTATTTAGTACATTATCAGTAAAACTTCTGACTAAAATTTTCTAAAAAAGCTTGATAAAATAAATAATGTAAAAAGTTTTTAAGGTAATTTTTCATACGTATTGAACGACGATATAGAAGAATAATAAAGTCAGACTTTATTACTTACTGATATTATACTATTCAAGGCAATGACGGATGGATGGCGAGTGGTAATCTGGGCCTTGGAGTGGTATAGAGCCCCCTCGTATCGCGGCGAATTGACCCCAAGTGGACAAAAGCGGTGATATGGCCAATGGATAATGCCTTGATAAATTAAAAAAATATACAAAATGCAAGTGGAATATTACGACTTAGAATCAGGACCAGCACTCAAGTCCAAAATGTGACATGTTTGCTACAGAAGCGCCACGGATTGGACTTGAGTGGTGGGTCCGACTCTGCAAACAATGTGACGGACAAAGCCTGGTCCACAACTACAAATTATATTGTCGTTGTAAATTATAATTTGTCAAATCTTTATCAAAGAAGCAAATAGTGGTTTTAAACCATTTTCTATTTATTACCAATTCCATTTAAATAACAAAAGAACCGAACTCAATTTTGTTTTTCGCACAAAACAATTTGACATTCCTACGCTGCAAAGATATCAGAATGGAGCGGCCGCTTAAACGGCCTAGGGCGGTCGAAACTACTAGTCCGCCTTTGACTGTGCCATCTACACAGCTATACAAAGTAGCTTCCTGCGTTTGTCTGTCCCTCTGTATGCTAAGATATATCTTCTAAACTACACAACGCATTTTGATGTAGTTTTTACCATTAATTAGGTATTTTTTTCCGGAAGGTTTATATGTATAAAACATTATGTTATGATACATATAATTAAAAGAAATCCGCTCTAAGCCGGGGTGGTCGTGATAAAATATATACAAACTCACTCAGTCTCATCACAAAGTATCCTCATGAGTCCTCTGCCTCTCCACGCACTATGGGTAGAAGCGATTCGGATCTCCACGATAGTCGTGCAGTCTTCTGGAACCTTTTCCCAGATCCTGGCTTCCTTATCCAGATGTTCCAGGACTCTGAGGATTCTCCTAAACTTGGGGTCGGGACAGTCATCAGATTTATCACTTTCTTTGGTTGCCTGTAAGGTTAAAGTTATTAAATTAATCTAAGAACTTACCCGCAATTGAAAAGTATACATTTACAGAAAGACAATTAAATTTAGGTGGGATAGGAGCCTAGGTCTCTAGCTTCGCTTGGTCGACTGAACAGTTAAGCATAAATCAGTTTTAATCTGTGGTTTCATCGGTAGGTACGACTATTTAGGAGCCTTGTGCATTTCATGTGGGGTTGCGATGTGGGCAGTGGGTTTGATAGTAAAGCGGCGAGGATATTAAGTATATATACTCGTAAACTGTCGTCAGCCGCCCATTTCATAACCGCATCATTTAGTCGGGCGGCGTACCAATTTGTACCTTATTCATGAGCTTTATAATACTTAGTACTGCTTCTTATACGCTTTTGCTACCCGATCGCTTAGCAAAGCCTATACTTATTCAAAATTTTAAGTAAATCAGATCAGTAGTTCTCTAGATAAGTATTTTCAGACGGAAATATAGACATCTGAATCTCAAATGCTTCACGTAAATTCTGATTTCATGTGAAGCGGACAGCGAAAAACAAGTAAGGTTCTGAATTCTGTGTAGGTAATTCTAGTAGCTATATGAATGTAAAACACATTTTTTTTTCTGTGATGTTTATTTGCCAGGTTATGGGCTTGTAAAGAATTGTCGTAGTTACTTGGTATTTCTCTGAAATAGTTTTTTTTTCGAATTAAACAAACTTATTTTATATAATTTATTTAGAAATAGATTGCAATAAGATGATGACGAATTAAAATAATGTGATAAATAGATGAACAATCTTTAAACAGTGACTCACATAACCTAAGTTAAAAGGTATTCGAGAAAAAACCCTATAGGAAATATCCAATCTGTGCAAAACGTCTAATTGATGTACGTCACCAGCTAGCATTGTTTGTACTTCCTCGCTCACAGGTGTCATACTTCTTTGTATGATAATATGATGGGTGTATGTATGGAATATGTAAGGCGTACTTTATTATTACTGAACGGTTATCTAATAGAAGATGCCTATGTAATTATAGTCATTAAACTAGTCTATGCAACTTTTTTTGTATTGTATATTTGGTTAATATTTCCCTTCGGTCCTATATCAACCTCGTTATTATCTATGTCCATTATTTATATATTATTTATAACGGTAAACGGTAAATTTGTAGGCACAACAATAAGTGTAGCACAAAAGGCTCTGGGAACTGTTGAAGAATGGTGTAACTCTCAACATCTGTCAATAAACCCGAGTAAAACTTCAGCATTGCTGTTCACGAGGAAAAGAGACCTAACGGGACTGATCTCTTTAAAGTTATACGGGTCTGAACTACAATGGTCCACAGACGTAAAATATCTCGGTCTTACTCTAGATAAAAGCCTTACATGGAAACTACATGTTGACATGTTAATAAAAAGGGCAATAAGGGTATTTGCTATGTGTCGATCGGCATATGGCAAAACATGGGGACTAAAACCAACAGTAATGAAGTGGATATACAATACCATGGTAACGCCAATACTAACATATGGAAGTATTGTGTGGTGGCCACGGACTAAGCTTGAGATCTGTAAAAAAGACCTAGCTAAGTTACAACGATTGGCATGTATGTCTATTTCAGGTGCCTTTAAAACAATACCGACGGCAGCTATGGAGGTACTATTAAATCTTAAACCTTTACACGTGATAATAGAAATGGAGGCAAGGAAATCACTTTACCGACTACGGAATAATAAAGAGTGGTATCCAAATATGCCCCAAACTATTCACACTAGGATGGAAACTGACAACAATCTCGATAGGATTCTTGTAATGTGCGCTGACAACATTTCGACTATTCGAATCTTTAAAAGGAACTACAAAACATATTTCCCGTCACGGGACGAATGGGAAAATGGTTCTAAACCCGACAGTAAATGTCAAAACTGGTATACTGATGGATCAAAGATGCAGTCAGGAACGGGTGCAGGAATACATACTAATGGTCATGATATTCATGTAAGCATGGGACATTACCCTACAGTTTTCCAAGCAGAACTGTATGCGATAATAGTATCTGCAAAGAAGATCCTAGACATGAGATCACATGGAGAAAATATAAATATTCTCAGCGACAGCCAAGCAGCACTTAAAGCTCTGAGCTCGTATGAGACCAGATCTGGGCTGGTTTTGGAATGTGTTAAACTGTTGAATAAAATCGGCAGGAACAACAGGGTAAGACTGGCCTGGGTGCCGGGACATATGGGCATCGAAGGCAATGAAAGGGCAGACCAACTTGCTAAAATGGGTTCGGAAACTCCCTTAATTGGACCTGAACCATTTATAGGCATACCCAACATAACAATAATTAATGCATTAAAAAAGTTTGCTGAGGACAAACACACAAGATGGTGGTTAACGCAGCAAGGCCTAATACATTCCAAGAAATTCATTGGTATGAGGGCAATAGGCCTGGATAAGATATGGAAATTCAACAGAAGTCAAATAAGGCTACTGGTGGGAGTGTTCTCAGGACACTATACAACCAACAAACACCTCTATACTATAGGAGTAAGAGATGATCCCACATGCAGATTCTGTGGTAAGGAGCCCGAATCCATGCGGCACCTACTGTGCGACTGTGACGCTAGGGCCATCCAAAGAATAAAATACCTAGGACAGGCTTATCCGGATCCAGAAAGCTACAGGCTAATCGACCTTGGTGATGTCCTTAAATATGTCAACAACATATTTGGGGACGATACTGAGGTGTGTGGATAATAGGAATGGGGAACACACAAAAGATCCCAAAGGGTCGAAGTGTTTTTGACTGATGTCAACCCCAAAACCAATAAGATAAGATAAGATATATATTATTTTATTAAAATGTCTCGCGAGTTTCCATTTTATTTTAGTAGCTGGTTTTATAGCGTAATATTTCTTTTTTTTTAATTTTGGAATTTAATCTCGGGCTTTTTTTTAGATGTTAATTTTGTGTGTAGCCTTTTTTGTAGGTCTAATAACCGAATTGAGACAGAGCGACAATGTTCTTCGCTATCCATGGATTCTTCTTGCGGTGACTGGGTGCATCGCGTGCTAGGGAGGCAGGGGAATGAACTGCAGTGTTTTCGGACTTGAAACCACGAACCAGTTAAATGTTTTTCATGAATAATATCTACTAGATGTTGCAACAATATTAAATCATTTAAAACATAGTAAAAGTTGAATATTGGTTAATTTTAGCCACTTATGTCTTTTTAAACCAAGCTGATGATGACTTTGACGAGCGATTTAACCTAACAAGCTTTCATCATCTTGGCCATAAAAAATATTATATGCTTTTCTGTGCAGTTTGTCATGGTTTGAGTGTTTATAAAATATAATGTGTATAAATATCGTTCTTCTGGTACACATTGTACAAGCCTAGACTACCTACTTAGTTTGTGATCAGGGTATGATGTGTGTTATGTACTTCATATTGTTATTATTATTGTCGCGTTTTTCAGAGATGTTCGACAATGCTCAGAGATTTCTTCTTACTCCAGTATGTATAATGTTTTTTTTATGTAAACTAAGTTCAATTAGATAGTTAATCAATTATGAAAAATCCGAGTCTAAATTTTCCGTCAACAAATAGCGAACTAGAGCCCAAGGGTCAAGGTGAAAACGGAACGTATCACGGTCCACAGAGTAATTCGCTTCGACGCTTCCGAGAAAACTGATCGGAGCTATAGATCTACCATAAGGTTTTTCCAATTATTTTTTACTATAGTCGTTAATAATACCTATAGATTTGTGCAACCAATAAAATCGCCTTATTTTTCAAATAATCCTGGGTATTGGTTGATTCAAATCTATAGTACCCAGTGGATGGTTTAACACGTCCTCGTTTGGTATTCGGCGAAATGAGGACGGGTTAAATCGTCCACTGGATACTCTGACGCCGTTTAAACGGTTTTCGGGAGCCAAATAGGCACCCATGATGGTATTTATTAATTTCCTATCTATTGTTACTAGCGACTATAGTTAAGTAGTAACTAATATCTTATAGTGCTATGGTTAACTCAGTTAAAACTCATAGTAGAGCTAATCCTCTGTGCCAATTTATATTAATTAAAAAATATAACTTAGATTTAATCTGTTTTACAGAATAATACTGGCTTAAAATCCGACGAAATTTCTAAAGAAGGTGACTCTATAATTTTAACAGACAAAAAAAAGTAATTTTTTTAATACTCTAAACTCTAAATGGAAAAGACAATGTAAAACTATTTGTTGGACGTGTCTGTGATATTTCATGTATCAATATTTTTATATAAAATACTTAATATTTATTTATTAAAGGACAACCAGTGGTCGGATACATTAATACTTTCTTAGACTTATCTAATAGGTATAAATTTGAGGCAAATGTTCCACCTTTAGGAGCTACAAGTTACAAAATTAGTGTGGATAACAAAAAATATTGCGAAAGAAGCAGCGGTTAAAGACTAGTTAATATTAAAAATCAATTAGGTATAAGTAAATTTCATTTTAAATCTAAAAAGTAAATTAAAAACTAAGTTCTTTTTCTTTCAGCATAAGCCGGATTGAATTCCCGGGAACTGACCCGGGGAATCCATTTAGGTTTATGTAGTTTTATTTCGCTGGAGAACGAAGCCAATATCTATCTATATCCAAACTTAGCCCTGATTTATTGTAGCATAACCATTTTTAGGGTTGCTACATTAAATAGTACTTTTTTATAATTAAAACCATTTGGCACAGGATGGCTTTATTTTGGCTTTACCAATAAAACAAATAACACTTTAGTTAAAATAGGTTTTGCCCTTTCTGCCGATATTAATTTTTGTTTCTCAAAAAAGAGACATCTAAAGAACACTTTAAATCATCTAAAGAACACTTTCAAGGACTCGATAAGTTTTTTTATGAGAACTGGTGCGGATATAAGTTTTTTTATGATAAACATGACGATTTCATAGTTATTATTATTTTCAGAAAATTTTGGCTCACTAAGTTTTCGATTAAGTAGTAATATAACTTAATGCCTTCTAGATTTAAATAGTATCTTTAAAAAACTAATACAGAAATATCAAATCTGTAGCAGTTGTAGTTATCAAGACAAATAGTTCATTTATTTAACGCCATTTTTTCAGAGTTATGGCTAATAAGAACATCAAATTTGACTGTACCTCTTTCCTCGCTATTCCATTCAGAATAAGACCAACGATCTCATCATTGTCGTCGACAGCTGCCACAGAGATTCCGTCTGTCAGACACTCGCACGCGTAGTCTTCTAGCTCCAAACACCGGGACTCAGGGGTTTCCAGCAACTTCACTGCTAGGTTCATGGGCTCATCCCGGAAGAAAAACCTAAAGGCACAGTTCACATTTAAACCTTATTCGTCTAGAAATTGTTATACTAGCTAGCGAAAAGAACTAGTAGAACAAAAGTCTCGAGTCTAGTTCCTAGGAGGAAATAATTGTAAGGAATTAGTGTAATAACCTAAATCCAACCCAAAGTTTTTTTTTTATGAAAGGAACTTCAGTATGTAATATTTAACTGCCTTTTGTTAAAAACCAAGTTGTGTAAAATGCAAATGCAGTATAGAGTATCTGCCCTGGGTTGGCTAGAGTTTCAAAAGCTGGCCCAATTCATCAGCTAGGTAATATATGACAAAGCAGTCGCACGTTAAAAAAAAATCTCCATAAAGTATCTCATTAAGGATAAAGTAGGCGAAGTTGGTGTTGTTGAATTCTCAATGTTATATGAAAAGCGCTGTACTAGATGTAAGTTAAAATCACGTTATGGCAAGGTTTTAAAAGGAGTTTCCTCGCTCTATCATTCCGCTGATTGAAAAGATGTATTTTTATATCTCGTACTTCTCGCGTAAGACTGTACCCCAACTTATTGCGCATCTCTATAATGAACTGTTATTGCCATATATATAAAACAGAAAAGATCAACGTTTGTAGCTTGACCTATTCTGATCTGATAATTCCAATTGAGTATTTTATTGATTCATTTTCTGGACAATAATCATGCGTCATTAATATCGACCGTGGTAGGTAGTAATAGGAATTAATTGAGTAAATTAAGCAGAATTGGGGCCTTGCTGGGGATAATAATAATATATGGGTTTGTTATTATAATGTACCTTCTAAGGAAGTCCAGCACCTTTTCCCGGTCATCTTGGTTGACGGTGCGGATGCTGTGGGAGAACTGGGAGGCTTTTACCCGGGGTCGTAGTCCTAGCTCTGACAACTTTGCTGGAAGCTCGTCTGCAAGCTGAAACATTTCAATATTGTTAAATAATTTAATAACTTTTACTTTACTAGTGTATAATGCGATTGTAATAAGTCTTCGGGTATGATTCTTACGCGGAAGACCGGCAGGGTGAAGGCTGAGTTGCAAAGTGTCCGTTAAAGTAATTGTAACGATTAAAGTTAAAAAAATAGTTAGTTAATTTTAATGGTTACATTTACAGATAGATATATTTTGGTGCAACCCAGCCTAAGTTCGCTCGCATGTGAATCTTTTTGACGTCATTATGACGTGGCTCAAAATTAAAAAAATCTTAGAAAACTGCGTCATAGCCATCGGTTAGCTAGATTGTTTCAAGTTATCACACTGCTGGGGCCTTATTCTACTAAATTAATTGGATATTAACTGCAAATCAAAGTTAAAAAATAATACATAATATTGTTATGTAGGTATATTTTTTATTTATTTTTTATACAAAATTCTACAAATTTTAACTTTGATATAACGCGTTGATATCCAATTGATTCTTTACGGGTGCGGTTGCGAAACGGGTGGTTCATTTGACGAGGCAGCGAGGTTATCAAAGTAAACTCGTAATGCATATTCGTCTTTGTCGGCGCTCATTTCTTAAGCGCCAGTATAGTGGGAGAGATATATGCCGTTAAACAACAATGAATTGATCAACCAAGTGACCCATGGACTTTCTAGTACCGACCGTGATCCAATAAAAAAAAAATGCGCACATGAATTTTCCATCAATAATTCTATTAAATTTAAATATAGATAAAACATATGTAAGTAAGTAGATAATATCAATAAATGAGTGATGGGTTGAAAAACTTCCATTGCTTATTTTCCATTAGTGATATAGATAGATTAAATTTTGTAATTATAATTTTCGTTGGGACGGAAAACCGACTAAGGTTAGCCTTGATGCCAGGGCAGGGACTTGTTGTAAACCCCTTGGAAAGTGCAATAGTTGGCAGTTTTTGGGGTCCAGGAAAGTAGAGTTTATGGGGAAGGGTGTGGAGATGGAGTTAGGTATTGCTAGCCGCCGAGATGCCCTGTCGGTCAATGCCTAGGCCTGCCATGGGGCGGCTGCGCAACCAACGGAGTAATGCCGTGAAGTTGCTTATGCGGCCCGTTGTCAGCCCGGGTGTTAAATTCGACAAGCGAAGCGTTCAATGAACTCAACAAGAGGTTCGACCTTTACGTTATCATTAATAGTTTCGAGTACACGAACTACGGTGCGACAGTTGCTATACGCAGAGAGATGTTCTGTTGGCGCACAGATCACAAACTTTGTGCCCGACATGAGTTGGTGCTGCGTACGTGAGCTGGAGACGGTAGGAGGTAGCTAGTGAGTCCATAATATTATCTGTATGTTTGCCATGGTTGGAATGTTTATAAAATAATATCTATATATAGTATATTAGTATCGTTGTTTATGGTTCACATAGTACAAACCTAGAGTTTAAGTGTTTTACCAGGTGTACCAATGTCATACATAAGTAGTATCTTAATAGATATAACTTATTATACATTGCGCCTTTACCACTGTTTCTGTCCCGTCTGTATAGAACCTAGCGGACCATCTAGATATGATAAACGATGAGAGGCATGATGGAGTGACGCTGGTGCGTTTTTATATAAAGTGTTTATATATAGCTATATAAAGAGGTAACGCAGCTAGCTTATTGGGAACCTTAACAATTAACAGCGATATAGACGATTATTTTTATTTGTTATAATTTTATCTTTTGATATTCTGAGAAAGGGACAAATTCGCAGTCTCCGAAATAGACGCGCCTGTATGAATGAGTGAGATGTATGAATGTTGAGGAAGCTTGTGAAGTATGTAGGGATCGTACGAAGTGGCGTACATTGCTCTCTGCTTACCCTAAAACTGGGATACAGGCGTGATGGTATGTATGTTATCTTTATTATTTAGGTAGATATATAGATTTTATTATAGTATGTTTATTTAATTCCCCTTTTAAATTGTTTTTATTAAAAAAAAACTTATGGATATTATAATTAAACTTTAATATAAAGTTAGATATTATATAAGTAAACGCTAGATGCAATAAATATGTCTTATATAACAATTATAACAAAGTTGCATTTAGATTAGATAGCGTTGAATGCAGTTAGACATTTGATATCAAAACTGCATTATAATTATTTTAACTGTAGGTAATTAAATTTGTATACTCGTAATATTATTAATGCAATTTAATAATATTTTTATTTACACTTTTTACTCAAGAAACGTCTGTTACATTTTTTCTTTTCTTGTTTTTTTCATTTTCATACGTTCCTTGAGTAAAAATGTCCAATACCTACTGAATTCCACCAGTAGGTATTGGACTACGTACTTAGAATTCAGGAATTATGATTATTTTAATTAGGTATAAGAACTAACATTTCCTTCCTTTGCTTTTTTATTTAGTTTATATTTACGCATGAAAATGGATTCTGAAACTCTTAGAATTTGTATATGTTGTGTTATAACTACTAGCTATAAAATATACCACATTTTTTTTAAAAGACAGGTAGTTTAGGAATAATTTTCTCGGATATATACATTCTATTTCCTTATAATGCCGGTGTATGTATAATAAGGTTGGTGTCACTTATTACTCTTTGTAATAAGGTACAACTCACAATGAATATGGGTCAACTAACCATTCCATCTACAGTACATTATTATAGCAACGAATATGGCCTTTTATCAATCTAAACGAGGTGAAGGTTAAAATTAGTAGCGGGAGATCAATACTCATATTATGATTAAGATTAAAAAGTCCTTGAAATCAGCGTATATGTAAAAGCAGTAAAAGTAGGTAGAAGTAGCATTAGTGGTTTTGCCTACCTCGCATAGAACCAGCAGGGTTATTACGCGTCCTAAGTTCGCTAGCACGCCAATCGTTATGACGTAATTTTCTAAGATTTTTTGGAGCCATTGTTAAGAAGCCAAGCTTGATCTACATCAGAATGACGTCATAACGATTGGCGTGCGAGCGAAGTTAAGACGCGTAATCACCCTGCAGGTGGGCGATTCTCGCGCTTTCGAGATTCATCTCGATTCGAGATTTTTAAACGAAAAATGACTAAATATGTCATTTTTCGTTCAATATTTACATATTTATTATTTATTAATTAATATTTATTTCGTTTAATGTTCGATATTTTTGAACGAAAAATGGCATATTTAGTCATTTTTCGTTTAAAAATCTCGAATCGAGATGAATCTCGAAAGCGCGAGAATCGCCCACCAGGTGGGCAATTCTCGCGCTTTCGACATTCATCTCGATTCGTTTAATATTCGATATAAAATATCGAATATTAAACGAAATAAATAATAACTATTAATTAATAAATATATAAATATTGAACGAAAAAATTACATATTTAGTCATTTTTTATTTAAAAATCTCGAATCGAGATGAATGTCGAAAGCGCGAGAATTGCCCACCTGGCGTAAAGATATATAAAAGACTTACATTTTATAAATCCAAATACAAAGGTTACTATTTATTAAAGATATAATAATTGGAATACAAGATTTAAATAATAATAGAGGTATTCGTCCTATAGGCGATAGTTCTCCTCTAGACCGACAAAGAGTGGTGTATTTCCATGCTTATTTTTGAAGAAAAAAGGTCCGGAACGCGGTTGTCCGGTCTTTTCCTTCAATATTTTAGTAATATATTGACTAAAATCTTTGGGACCTGGGGACTCCACGCTAAAACTTTATATTGAAAATCTTAGAAATTCAAAGGTGCTCAAAAAAAGGACCTGCTGATGGATTCATTCGTATTACATTATCACTTTTTGCCTTACTACAAACTTCTTCTTCCGCGCAACCCATGGGTATAGAGAGAGAGTGTAGTGAACACAATGAAGTGTTCACTACACTCTCTCTCTATACCCAACAAAAATACCAATATAATAACGCTAAAGAGTTTATTTAAACGATTTGAACGCGCTAATCTCTAAAACTTCCATTATTTAAATTTTATAGCCCAATTCTTGAGGAAGGTTATTTAACATTACTCTATGGCGTTCCCGAGAAAGAAATTAAACAGCTGGTAAAACCACGGGGCACAGATAGTTTTAAATAAAACAAATAAGTTTATATCTAATTTAAGTTTCACATTCAATACTAGGTTTATAAGATATACTTCGTAGAGATAAAATATTAATTGTTAACTACTAAGTAACCTTGATAGATTCACTTGTGATTGTTTGATTATAGGAACGTGTAGGTAAAGTGTTTATTAAATTATACCTTCTTAACAGAATACTAGATAATAAGAACTATTAATAGATTAATTATTACGTGTATATTAGATGAATAGTAAAAACATACCTAAGGACCACAACATCAAGTCGAACAAATATTTTGATCTCACAAACGAAATTACTAGAAACGGATTTAAAACTCAACTTTATGCAGTGGAAGTTGGTGCAAGAGGAATTCCAGCAAAGTCTTTGCACCGTCTATTGAAGGATCTTGGCCTTCCGAGAACAGCCGTCGGAACTTTTATGGAGCGTGTTTCCAGGATGGCGCTAACAGGATGATATAGTATTTGGTTGAGTAGAGAGGGTAAACACAGTGCAGGTGAGAGTTCAAAAGGCCTTTAAACCTACTTCCCGGTCAGCCCTTCATTCCCCTGCCTTTCAACTACGCGATGGACCCGGCACCCGCACGGTGAAGCCATGGTTTGCTAAGAACATTGTCTCTCTCTCTCTAAAATCGACAAAACTGGAAAACCTCCCGATAAGAAGTTTTACTTCTATATTTTAAGGTGCAGCATGCGCATTTTATAGTCTATACTCGTAAGCTTTTGAGAATAGGGGCAAATCCCTAAAACTGAGCTCAGATTAATAATGTTAAGTTTAAGCGATTGCCAGGTCGCTCGAATCGTTCGTGAAATAATACATGTCAAAGTTATTCCGATTTAATTTAGTCAGGATCTGCACGTAGTGGTCTATGAATCTAAAATGAAATGATTTAAAAAGCACTGTCTTTGGATATAACTTAATTTAAGTTAGTATATATAACCGTAAATATCTTTTCAATAGTGAATAAAATATAGGTCATAGAGGACCGTTTTATTGGTATTTGTGTGGGACTCAAAACGTAGTTAATATTTACTTTGCTCGATCGCAAAAAATCCAAAGACAGTGCTTTTTAAATCATTTCATTTTAGATTCATAGACCACTACGTCAAAATACTAATATGCCAAATAAAAATACATATCTTTTACTAAAAATATTATATTGTATTATAATTTCTCCAAATATTCTTTCATTTATCGTCCAGTTATGAATTATCGAATCTCCTAAGAAGCCTAAGAAGTTACACTTCTAAAAGCTTGCCAAAGAATGTATTCATTCTTATTCTGGCGCGTGCTGCAGGGGCTGGTACGTATGAGGTATATCCGCTTGTCTGGCCTTCAGCTACAGGAAAGGCCCTAAGATAGACGTAGATAATGGTTAACAATTATTTATTATAACTCCTACTTAAATATTAGTACTTTATATAGAGAACATGTTTCCATTGAAAATCAAGGATTATGGCATCTCTAAAATTTATAATTGTATTATCTATTTTATATATATTTATAAATGAATGCTTGATTTATTGAATAGCCCTAGCTTGTTTCACATACAAATGTGTTTAAGATATTAAATTCAATATCATTGCATTGATGGCTTATACTATACTGACCTATTGACGCTAGCAACGTTGCTACGTTGTATCACCATGGTTACTCTATCCCGAGTATAGTTTCGATCTAGAGAGAGTCTAGAAAGAGATTTGATAAAGTCTCCTGCCGCTATATTCTGTCTCTTTTAAAGGCAAAGTTAGATTGTCAATATAAAGGAATCCTTTAGGTACAATTGTCACCTCACGGAATACTAAAAACTGTCAAAGCAATAGTTCCTGTAACACAAGGGAATAAAATGCATGCCTTTTTTAGTTATTGTTGGTGCTGATTGTACAATGTCATTTTTAAAGGATTACGTTAGGTTGTCAAAATACAATAACTAAAAAAGGCATGCATTTTATACCCTTGTGTGGTGCTATTTTTTTGACAGTTTTTATAATTCTGCGTGTTTACAATTGTACATAAAAGGTTCCGTTATTTTGACAATCTTACACATACATATAATCACGGTGCCTTACGGCGCCCGAGACCGCCTAAACGGCCTCAGGGTACCTAGCGGAGGGGTTTTAATTCCACCTCGTCGTAGCCGATGGTATGAATCTACACCGAACAAGTGGCTAGCTCGTCATGATGTTTTGAATAGACTCAATCTATAAACAGTTTCACAAGTTGGTATAGTGAAACCGGGGACAGCTTAACGTGTTCTCCGAGGCACTATATAGTGGTATTGTCAAACAAATGCACATATTTTTTTTAATTAAAAACTCATTGGTACACACCGGGATTCGAACCATGGACCTAAGTGTTTTTAAGTCCAAGGTCTAACCAATTCGGCCACCACGTATATAACAATCTAACGTTACCTTTAAAAGAAACAGAATAATGCGCAGACTTCATTAGGGGTTCTAAATTAAAGATTAAACTTATTCCAACCTTACTTACTTTACTACTATATAAATAATAATAATAATATAATTTATATTGAATAAATACTACAATACTTACTTATATATATTTAAAACCAAAGAGAATTTATGTTGGTTGATTCATTCATCTAAACAATTAAATTTGAATAATGCAACGATATCTTTCCGCATGAATAAAATATATTTTATGTATATTATTAACTGTAAGTATTTTATTCTAATACATACAATGTATGGCACCGAACATTCATGGCATTCAAGTTATATAAGACAATGCTAATAAGGTTCAATTTTCTATATAGGCTATCTAGTTTAATAGTTGCATTCGGAAGTTATTTCTAGAACACAGATAATCGGAATTGGAGCAACGCGGCTGTTAGGCTTCAGACATTGTCAGAACAAAAGGACATAAATTATAAGTTCTAGCCAGGTAATAAAGAACTCAGTGTAACCTACAAACAAGGGTATTGTAGGTTCTGCAGGAAGGGATTTGGATTTAATTTTAAAGCAGTGGTTTATATACATGGTTGTCTGAATTTAGACTAAAAATCTCAAAGTTAGTTTCAAACAAACTTTGTTTCCGATTAATCAGATGTTTTTTATAAAAAAAATATGTTTATTGATTTGTTATAAAAAAATATACTTTTTCAATGAAAAAAAAAAACATTTGGATTTAAATACAACTTTGATAAAAAAAATATTATACAGGGTGATTTTGAAGGATGTACTTGACTAATATGATGTTCTGCTGATCAAATCGATTATTTTTCCCATGGATACAAGTGTCGCAAATGAAAATAAAATTACCTTTCAATACAAATTGGTCATTTTGAAATTACGATTAACTACATTCTTTCAAATTCACTCTGTATATGGATAAAAAGCTGAATTTGAAATAATCGTTACTTGTCGAAAAGCAACACCAGTCGTTTTAAAAGTTACTAATTTTGAATTTCTATCTTTTGCGGTAAAATTTTGGGCACTTGGTCACCAGATGCGAAAAAGTTCGCAGAAACACTTAAAACTTTTAAAAATCTAGTGACACAAGAGCAAAATTTTAATTTTATTATAAGAAGAGAAATGCAGCGACTATACTTTGGAAACATACTGACTATTTCATTTTTCCTAGGGTTCAAAATTTTAGTGTACATTTTTATTAATAGTTAATAAATTATATATTATATTTAGAAGTTGCCATAAATGTAGTTTTTTTAACATTTAGTTGCTATGAGTTTTTGCTTTGTCTTATCTTGAACGTATCCATAGAAAATTTTATAACATAGCCTCTTTTCGTTCGGGTAATAATTAAATATACTGTCAGTTATAATAAAATGCATACACGCTTGCTTGAATAATTGTCAGGAATTTAAAGAAATCATTGTCATGTATGAATGTTCATGCACACTCATTAAATCATAATACATATTTTATTTGAGGAAGTCTAAAAACAGGTTATGAATTAAATGTCAAAGCATTTGCTTGACAGACCGGGCTTTATTCCGAGTTTTGACACGGTACCGTCGCGCATTTTGCGTAAAGTACGAAATATAAGTTTTATCCTGTTAATTATAAAGTTGAAATTCCAATGCTCAATACATGTTCAAACTTGCGAAGAATTCGTGTATTTCAAGATGGCTGCATTATAATAGCCAACCTAATACATACTATATAACCATTGGAATAGAGCTTACATTTCCATACTTATAGTTTGCGCAACGTCTTGTCGTGATTAGCGGTTGCAAACTCGGAATAAGGCACTAGGTTTGCTGTGCGGTATATCTGCCTTTTTTTTTACTTATTACCGGTTATGCAGTACCCAACGGGTTAATTAGGATTCCGGTATTTATAAAAAAAAAAAAAAAAAATACGAGTCTCAGGTGCCTAGTATTCTGTCTGTCGACATGGTATTAGGGTGAACTACTGATCTGATATACTAAAAAATGGAATGGCTCAATAGGTTGCACGAAGTATCAAAATAAAGGTCTAACTTGGCTTATTTATTTATTTATTAAAAAATCAAAAACATCATTTCGTGAGCATTCATTGTAAGGATTTTATATTTGATAACCAATTTCTATAATCTTCGGTAAAGGTAACCGTTCGTTATTCCCATACAAAAATGTTAACGTCCGTAGCTTGATCTGAATTTTTATATGGGTTTATACATGAAGTTAAAAATGTGCCCGTCGGCGCGCCGCGGGGCGCGTTTTTTTTAGCTTCATGGGTTTATAGAACTGTTACTACTTTACTAAAGAGAATAGGAATCGGCCTTAAGTAATAATCACCAGTGGAAGCCTAAAATAATCAAAACTCGATAAAACGTCAATCGCAGTATTTAGATTTAAAAAAAATACTTGTGGTAATTTTTCTTACTTCGTAGAAAAGGTTAGTACCTTTTCTACGAAGTAAGCCCGGGAAAAATTACCGTTCGAACGTTAGTACTTTCGAACGGTAATTATTCCCGGGGTTTAAACAAAATCGGAATACTATACATACCTTATAGTAGATAGTCTATTTATTATCGGGATTCCATAATAATTTTACCTCTCTACTTACAGACCTAGTACGCCGCCTGAACAGCTCTCTACCAAATATTGTAATCAATCAGACAGATACTGATCATTGAGATAGGTCGCGGTACCTACTGTTGCTGGCGCCCTAGCTTGGTCCAAGACAGTCGTGTTACCGTTATAATAATTAATTATTGCTGTGAGCAAGATTTTATGGTACCTACAACAATAGGAACGCATCAAATATCGAGAATTATTTGTCGTTTTACTTGTAATTTGGTGTGATTTTTATAATATTATATACAGGGTGAATTTGAAATGATGTACTTTGGGCTAATATGAGGTTCTGCTGATCAAATCGAACAACTTTTCCCATGGAACCATGTGTCGCAAATGAAAAAAAAAAATTGGCTTCCCCATACAAATTGGTCATTTTAACATTACTAGTTTGTATAGAAGGCAATTATTTTTTTCATTTGCGGCATATGGTTCCATGGGAAAAGTTGTTCGTATTGACCAGTAGAACCTCATATTAACCCAAAGTACATCCTTTCAAAGTCACCATGTATTTATAGGCTCATAAAGGGTCTAAGTATTTATTTAATAAGAAAAGTTGCGTAATAACTTGCACTTTGCTTAATTTTTAACCAATATATTTAAGTCTATTTCGTTTATTTATGGTATACCTTTTTTCTAGGCTCATACTCGTATGAGCCTAGATTATTTTTCAAGTATAAATCCCAAAAGAAGTCGTTGTACTAATTATAGTCTATTATAGTCCATAGATATTTGTAGCTGACAGTGAAACAGGCGAGCTGTCTTACTGGTATTTTTTTATCCACTTTTAGGCGCATGCGTTCTCAGACACAGGTGTGAGTTTTAAATAAGCACTTATCTTATACAATCCAATTATGTTTTTATTAAAATTATCCTCCTGTTTTTTTTTCTTCGTTTTTGTACGTATTTAACAACCGAAAGTTTTTTTTTTCTCAGAACCCTATAAAAGGCCAAGGACCAACGGCGATACCTTATAGTCGACATCCAATCAATCAATGAATGACCGAAGAAATTCTAGGTAATATTGTTCTCTTGAACCAGTCCAAAGTGGATAAACCCGAATAGGCTCACCACAACATCAACAAACAAAAAAAAGGCCAAGGAGCGAAAGGCAAATGCCGTCGAACTCCATGAAGCCTTGATAATGAACATGGGCGAGGCCTCTCACTAGACCCTCATCATTTACATAGGCTTGCAATCTCACGTCATCATTCAAGGCCGTTGGGCGTTTTTTATAAACAATTAGTTCGTTAATTGTATTATGTTTATTAGTTGTTTTATAAGCAGTAGCGTTTTTTTTTATAACTGTTAGGTGTTGTTTATGTTGTAATAAATTAAGAAGATAACGTTATTTCTTGTTTTTTGTTAACTGTGGCCCTAGTGCGAGTTTGTTTTAACGTTCTCACTGCGTTAAGTGAGTACTCTCCACCAATAGGACCGCTTAACTTTCTAAGCCTGTCAAAATAAGCTAATCTGATTGGCGGAGAGTGCTCACTTACTATGATGAGAAAGTTAAAAAAAATATCGCACTAGGACCACTGTAGATAATTTAAAAATTATGATTATTCTATTTTATATACTTTTAAGCTTTTTCCCGCGGTTTCAAAATAATAAACAAATACCATCACGGGTGCCTATTTGGCGCCCGAGAACCGTTTTTAAGCGGCTTAAGGGTACCCAGCGGAGGGATTAACCCGTCCTCAATATCCTTTTCGCTAATGGTATTCGGACAAGGCAACAACTAACAAGTGGCGAGCTTATTGCAGAGTTTATGATGGTATAGCATCGATGTAAAAAGCGCTCACCCATCCCATGTTTGTTGTCATCTGCTTAACCTTGTTATCAGTTTCGCAATGGCTAGGATAAGGCCGCAAAATTTTGGATGAAAAGGTTTTTTAAACATAAAAATAATAACATAATGAGAGAAAAACAAAATACTTATGGTGATGAATATGATCATCAGATATCATCATAAACAGTTCGAAACGCATCTAATGAAAGTGAGACTGTTATGACGACAACTGATGATCACAATGATAAGGATATGTGTCAACATAATACATTTCAATTATGATTGTCTTTCATCATATCAACGATACATTATATCTTATTAAGGTTAAATGTGGTAAAGTATAAATAAACTGAAAGTGGTTGATTTAAATGGTTGTGGGCCAGACAGTATAAAAATTATCTGAAAGGTTTAGGTTTAGGCAAATGCACCGTCCGAAATAGTATAGGAAAATAACTAAATAGATAGGTACTACCTGCCTTTGGGTAAGCTTCTAATAATGGAAAAAAAACTTGGATAAGTTTTTTTTCTCTGTCTGTTAGATAAAACCTAAGCTACAAAATATAGGTATAAAATTTATAAAATAATTGGATATAGGGAAAATAAATAAAAAAGTAAGTGAATGTTGTAATGTACCGAAATAATGTTTTAATAGTGACGAAAAAAAAGGGACCGAAAATAAAGACTATAATATGCAGGGGTGAATTTGAAAGGATGTACTTTGGGCTAATATGAGGTTCTGCTGATCAAATCGAACAACTTTTATGTAACCATGTTTCGCAAATGAAAAAAAAAATCTGCCGTCTCCATATAAACTAGTAATGTTAAAATGACCAATTTGTATTGGGAAGTCATTTTTTTCCCTGTATACACTTCTAATGCAAAGTAGTCTATATTTCCCCCCTTTTCGTAACTGTATCATTTAGCCGGTCTGGTGGGGGAACGGCTAATACTGATGTTAAATAACATTATATTGGTCGTCCCCATTCATAAACTTTGTAGGTCTTCTGTGCACTAAAAAAAAATCGAACCGTAAACATTGTTAGGTGGGAGATCTCCAACTTCGTTAGGTCGACTGTTTTTTATTTCCACCGCGATCGCCCTACGGATGAAAAACCAAGAAGACAGTGTCTTAGGCTGAGATTAATGGCTTAGTTCTAGTCGTTGCTTCCAACTGTCAAAATTTAATTTTTCTATTTGAAGTTTGACAGTCTGAAGCAACGCCAAAGTCTTAGCGCGTGCTAAGCAACGACTATTAATCTCGGCCTTAGTCACCTAGTACCTAGCAATAACTTTTTTCATAGCTCTAATGTAAGGATCAGACTCTTAGTAAAGCATAAAAGACCTACAAACTATATGAATTTTCAGGTTCTAGTAGGCGTAAACATTTTCACTGCAGTTATATACTTAGGTATACCTACTATGCTTTCTTCGTTTATTTATTAAATTCATCTAGACAAAAGTGTTCAGTAAAGTCTGTTGTTTAAGTATACCTTAATTTTTTTAGGCTTTTGGTTTTTAGCATTTATTATTTTTATAAAAGAACCCTTGAACCATTCATAACAGTAATAAGATTGATATTCAGCTAATAGTTCAGCACGTGATATTGTTCTATAGATTTAGAGTGACGCAAAATGCAACGTAAATAATTTATTATGTGCGCACAAATATACGTATATATGTAAGAGCTGATATAAAATCTATATACTCATCATCTGCACGCAGCCAACATTGCTGGAAACAGAAATATAAAATAATAAAAAAATACACGGAGAAAATCACATTCCAAAATAACTACTTACTGGTCTATCCCAAAAAAAAAATCTTAAACATTACTTGTTAATAATATATATAGTTTGTATTTATATTTATTATTATTTTTACAGAATGACAAAATTCTGTAAAAATATAACCTAAATATAAAATTCCCCCGGATATAAAATATCAGTTTTTATTACTAGTAGTTTGTATTGTTTATAATTTTTAAGTCGACTGTTATTCATTAATTTAATTTTTTTATTTTTTATTTAAATAGAGTGTAAACTTTGTAAAAAAAAAAAATATATTAAATTACTTTATAAAAAAAAAATATAATGGCAAATGTTTTCAGTTAATTAATTTAAAGTGTTATTTTTCGTCCTTTTATTCAAATGAAAACGTCCTTTTTTTAAATGAAAACGCACTTTTTTTGAAATTCAATGATTTCTTTAGTATGACACATTGTATTTTATTATAATAATATATTTCATACGGTATAGTGCACGGGCACCACGGATGTTAAGAGTTAAACTACTTAGCGAAACTAGAACTTGGGTTAGCGATGGATTCAAGATCGCCCAACAAGAAGAAAGCTCCCTGAGTTGCATGTTCTAGTTCATACTTTTTTAAATAAGTTTTTTTATTCTGTTTTTTTTTTTAAATACTAACAAGAACAACGGCAAAATTTTGTTTCTTTAATTCGTAATCAAAACAGCATATGATTTAATCAATGTTTATATTAGAATATTTGGTAGGTATTTATATAAAATACAAAATAATGCGAATTATTATAAACTTGTTTTCGCTGCCAAATGCTCAATTAAACTATGTTGATGTTCAATTTATTTATAGATTGAAGTGCGTATATGATTGACGATTAGATAGGTAATATTATGTATGTGATTGATTATTTAAAATAATTAGGTATTTACTTATTTTTATGAAAAGAAAAGATTTTCATCTATAATTTTACCCTCATATTGTTATTTTTTTTAACAGATATTTAAATTCAGCTTACAATATTTTCACCTATAATAAATTAATTATTTATATGTTGGCCATTATTTATATATGTGGTGGCCAAGTTGGTTACACTTTGAAACACTATATTATATATGTGATTAAACACAATATTTACCTTACGTGCATTTTGTTTGACAATACCACTATAATGCCACGGAGAGCACGTTAAGTTGTCGGTCCCATTTACACTATACAAAATTACAAAATAGTGTAACTGTTTGTTGGGTTATTTAATCTATAGAAACACCGCGACGTATTCAGTAGTATGCACCCATAATGGTACAAAAAAAATACTAAATGAAATTATTTCAACGTGGGTAAAAGATACAATGACTTAAACATTATATAGGGTTTAAAATTATAAATGAAACATTTCTTGCAGATCCTCCAAAGCTGCCCAAAATGCTCATACATAGAGCGTTGCCTCTGTGAATTTCTAGCGATATTCATATGATTATTATTATATTGATATATATTCATTGAATGGGATTTATAATATATGAAATAGGATCTTGCTAGATGGTCCCCAGATGCAATTTTTTTATTTTTATTGGAGCACGAGATGTGACTTTGTATCTACCTGGTGGTGAGCAGTCCTACAAAGTCCATGAATGGGGTCAATCAATAATTGTTCTTAAACAATATTGATCGCTCCCAATATGCCCGGCTAAATGATGCGATTACGAAATGGGGGCGACAATGGCGAATTGCATTACGAGTATATATTAATATACTCGCTGCCGTATCGTCAATTCAACTACCCATTTCGTAACCGCACTCTGAAAGGAGACTCGACAAGAACTCGATGCGGTAATCTCCTGAAAACCGGTGAACCCACAGACTAAAACCGAAACATGACTAGATCACATAACGGCTTTTTTTTTGTTTTTTTAATTAAAAGTTTTCCAAGATTAATGCCATGTTTTTTTTGCATCTGGTAACTATGATTCCAGGGTTTCCACCGAATACGCTATTTATTCATATAAGGAGCTAGGTCTCTTGTATGTTTATTTTTTCAGCAAAGCTGCAGTACAGGAGGGTCTTGAAGTGACATGGGTAAAACTTGGAGTAATGCGGGTAAAACATTATTTTCCTAATTTCCAGTCAATTCATACTTTTCAAGATATGAAAAATGTTATAGATTATAATTATTTTTGAGAGGTCTACATTTCCAATGTAACAAATTTATAGAATATTTTCATGCATAGCTTAATTGTAATAACAAAAAATATATAGATACTAGGAACTTACGTTTGTGAATAAGTTTTAATAATAAAAAATATAGTACTACATAAAATAATAATTAATTGTATTTTTCCTATATTTTTAATATTTAAATTAATATTTTTATTTGCAGTAGCTGCTTTATTATTATTCATATGTCATCCAATAAGATACATAAATAAAACACAATATAATAATAATAAAAACTTATATTTAACTATATTTCGCCTACCTATATAACTCTATATAGCTAGTTAATATTATTATTATATATCGACGCTTGAAAGGAGAAATAGGATAAGCGACAATATTTGTGAAATTAAGTTATATATACCGTTGAAATTGCCTGATTTTTCTGCGTCGATTGAGACCAGTTTCAAGTCAATCTGAGCAAATTTATGTCGCTTATCCCGTAGGTGATTTGGCCGCTTAGTAGAGTTTTTTTTGTACCAACCGACGTCATTTGTATCTAAATTTGTAATAATGGCACTTGGATAAAATGATGACACAAAAATATTGACTAAGGACTTTTTACTCTTCTAATTTATATATTACTGCTTCATATATCCAGTTTTACTTCGCCGTAAAATTAGATATAATGTCAGTTACATCTTTTTACATATAAGCGAAGCGACAAAACACGGCTGTTAATTGCATTTTACCTTCACGTCTAAAATCAAAATATGTCGCTTACATCGTTTTTCTTTATTAATATTATGAAAAAGATTGTCGCTTATCCACTTTTACCTAAATATGAGTAAACGTAATTGTGGCAGTAAGGACATTTTTACATGCGAGGAATTTATTAATAAATTATATATCAACCATTTTACTTGTTTCTATTTTGCAAAATTTTGCCAACTTAGAATAATTGGAACTGTAATATCACGTCGGTTATTCTCTACAAACATTATACAATATGGCGAATATCCTATTAACGCACGCGCATCACTCCTGCCGCAATATTCACATGGACAATTAGTACGTTGCGAGTCGGCACTCATGCGACACGTTGTTGGCATGCGGCACGTACTTGGTTTATAACTGAATTATTTATTTTGAGTTAATTTTTAAATAAAATAAAACCTTATATTTTTAGGTTTGTTAATTTCGTTGTAGCATTTGTAATACCTACGTATTTTATTTTTAGATTATTATGAATAGAAATGCTCGTAATTTTACCATCTTAGACCTAGCCCTTAAAGAGTCAGGGATAAAGAATTTAAGAGCTCGTAGAAGATTAAGCTTTATGGATACAATGGTAAGTAGTTAATAAATTCTATTTACCTAGCTAAATATATTTATTAGCCAAAAATTGTATGTCTTTGACAGTCGGTAAACGTATTTAAGGTGTAAATATATTTAAATAACGATGTGCATACGGGCATAAATTATTTATTGTTTTAATTAAATCATAAAATATAGGACACCTCCATTTAAAAACAAAACCTTTAAGAACACTGAATACAATGATTTTTTTTACTGGAGCACAGGTTCACAGTGCCGTGACTTTGTATCGGCACTATGTCTGCGATTTTGTATCTACTTGATGGTGGTCTGCTTACCATCAAGTAGATACAAAGTCCATTCAAAATCTATGAATGGGGTCGATCAATACATTGTTGTTTAACAACATTAATCCTTCCACTATGCTAAATGACGCAGTTATGAAATGTGCGGCGACAAAGACGAATTTGTATTATGAGTCTACTTTAAAAATTAATAATTTAATTATCAAATTAAAGTATTAACAACTTTAAGAAGCTATATTTTACAATGGAATAATTATTATTTTATGTAGGTTTATAAAATATTTATAATAATAACTAAAGTAGGTTTAAATCAATATTCTATTGCCTCGCTTATTATCAGCGCCCCTAGATCAATTTAAATTATTTTTTACAGGATATTGATCACAGTTCTGCAAATTTTACGGCAGAACCAGCTGCCCTGCCGATTCAAGATATTTTACAAGAAGATATTGAATCACAGAATTTAGTGTATACTGAATTACAGTCTTACTGCACTACTTCATCTACAATAGATGAACATCCAAGGTATCGTGAGTTTACCGCAGCCAATTCAGAATCGAAATTAAATGAGCTAGTACCAAGCAATCCACCGACTTTACTCTGCCCAATTGAAACACACAAGGAAAAAGCCCAGACAAATTATGTCCCGTCAAATATCGATTTGGACAAATCAAACAAGGATTTAGCTGAGCCATCCACCTCAGGCCTTATAGATACAAAACAGAAACATCTTTCATCGGATTGTCGTAAGCGAAAAGCAAAATTAAACAAGCATTATTTAGATTACATGTCCGAAGAAGAAATTTTATTCGCAAGTGCCTTTGGTGACTGTGAATCTGATACAGATGTATGGCATGAAGTTTCGGAATCCGATATTGAAGAAGATGATGACAGTTTGTCGACAAGGAAAGCAAAAAAACGGCAAAATACATTAAGGACAAGTGATAGACAAGACGAGTATATAGTTGGTGAAGCTGGTGTTAAAGTAAAGAAAATAAATATAAGAAATAAAAGAAAAGCGTTAAAAAATGCTGGTCTCGAATACATAAAAAGTAATGGCGACAAGGTAGCAACTAAATGTGTTCAACCCAATCCATGCCTGGGTAAAAAATGTGGCAATAATTGCGGTGTCATTGATGAAGACAGAAGAAGGCAAATTTTTGAACATTTTTGGAAACTTTCAGCAGACCGACGTAAAGACTGGATAATCAGTTTGTGTCAAAAAGTAGATATAAAACGAAAACGATCTAATTCTAACTCTTCAAATCGCAATGTAACTTATAAATATTTTATTAATGACGGCGAAGGGAAAAGGTTAATTTGTCTACAATTTTTAGCATCAACGTTAAATGTTTCACATAAGTTTATCTATTATACCGTAAGTAATGCTGTATACGGATTTGCAAAAGAAGATTTACGTGGCAAATGCGAGCCGCCTAATAAAACAAAAGTTCATACAAAGAATATGGTATGCAATTTTATTAAAAATTTGCCTGCTGTGCCATCACATTATTGCCGTAAAGACTCTAGCCGTGTTTACCTTCCACAAGAATTTAAAAACTTATCAAATTTATATAAAATTTACAAAGCGCAATATATTGAACAAGGTATCGATATAGTTAGCGATAGAGTTTTTCGTATTATTTTTAAAGACTTCAATATAGGTTTTCATATTCCTAAAAAGGATAAATGTATAAAGTGTTTGAAATTTGAGCATTTAGATCAAAATAATGCAAACATTAAAGCGGAAATATTAGCGCATGAAGCTGAAAAAGAGAGCTCCTATGCCCGATTTAAAGCCCACCAAACCGTTCATAAAACTGACCCGAGCACTTTATGCGTTAGTTTTGATTTAGAAAAGGTGTTAAACACACCTCATGGTAACAGCATGCTACTCTATTACTCCCGTAAACTAGCAGTTTATAACTTATGTTTTTATGAGAGTATTACCAGACAAGTTTTTTGTTATTATTGGGATGAAGTTAATGGTAAAAGAGGTGCAAATGAAATTTCTACAATATTAAATAAATATATTAATAGGATTGATGAACAGGGCAAAACTAAAAATTTACTATTATACTGTGACTGCTGCCCAGGCCAAAATCGTAATCGTGTTGTTTTAGCGATGATTCATTCAACTCTACAAACATGTAAAACCATAGAAGCGATTCAAATCAATTTTTTGTTAACTGGTCACACCTATATGCCCGTAGACTCCGTCCATGCAGTAATTGAAAAGAACATAAAGAATTGTATCATTTATGCACCTTCACAGTGGTATACTGTATTTACAACAGCAAGACAAGATCCTGTTCCATATAATGTTGAGATCATGACATACAAAGATTTTTTGAAGTGGGATATCGTCAGTGAAAAATATTTTAAAGGAAATCTTACAGGTAAAATCAGTAAAATACGTGTGGCAACATTTAAGAAGAAGGATGAGTCTAAAATTACTGTAAAATTCTCTATGGATGAAGCTGAGGAAAATACCTCTATAGAAGTTCAATCCAAAATCAAGATTGCTCCTACTGCTTGTTACAAAAGTCTTTTGCCTGTATCAAAGGCTAAGTTTGACAACCTGTCTAAACTGTGTAAAGATAAAGTTATTCCCTCACCTTTCCATCGTGAGTATTTGGATATACCATATAATAACACAATAAAAGATGTTTTGCCAGATACTGACATAGAAGATATTGATGCTGAATAGATGCTGTTACCGTGTAGTGTGTTTAACACATATTTTTATTATTATATAACATGTTCTGTTATGTATACAGATAGATGCACAGTTTTATTTTATTTTTGTATTTCTTTAAGGTCTTTAAGGCTTTTTATTTTATGTTTATAAACTTTTGTTCCTAAATAAATATTTCACTTTAGATTATAGCAATAATAATTAGATTTTATATTTGTATTTGGGTATTGTTTAAGATAATTTGATCTCAAATAGAAAATGTACCAAAAACGTTTTAAAGTCATGAAAGATGTCAGGTGATGGCAATTGATTTAATATTTGTTTTTTGGTCAATGCTTAAGTTAATTTGATCTCAAATATAAAATATAGTTTTATCTTTATCTCAAAGGAGTGCAGCTGATGCCAATTAAAAAAATATTTTGTTATTAAGGCTAATAAATATTATAATTTTATATAAACAATAGTTTTATTTGCTATTAAAAAAAAATAACCTGGAAACTTCCTTTTTGACTCAGTTTTTATATTAGCTGAGAAAGTTAAACCATTTATGCACATAAATGAGCAATAAACAATGGCGCGTATGTCTTTATACCTGATTCCATATTAAGGTATTCATTTTAGGTATTGCATTCTTCCTGATACAACATTTTTGTCAAAGCTTAGTTGTCCCTTTTTACTTCAACAGTTAAATAAGACAATCTTAACTTATGCCTTTTTTCATGGTTATGTGTTTGTGCCAAAATACTGTTCACCTATTTAACCTGGAAGAAACTAGTATATAATTTTTACTTGGACCCTTTTTCCTCATAAAATTTTCGTGACTTAAATGCGTTAGCGACACTATTTCCTATACTAAGTAATATTCATAGAATGTATCAATGTCATAATTTAGAGGATAATTTTAGCACCATTTTGGTCTATTAAATTTGAAAATATAACTAATTGGAATTACGTTATAATTTTTTTTCTAAAAAAATAATGGTTTTTTGGCTCTCTTGTAAAATTTACTATATGTCGTTTATGCCCTTTCTCCTTTCAAGCGTCGATATATTATTGTGTCTTATAGTTTTAACCGACTTCAAAAAGGTGGAGACTGATATATTTTTTACGTATCATTAAAAGCTCAATTCCTTATATTTAAGTGCAATAAGGAATTTAAATAAATGTTGTGATTTATTCTAATATTATTGAAATACCTATTACTTAATAATACCTAAGTATGCCAATGATTTGCTGTTATGAAATAATTATTTGATTAATTTTACTGTTTTATTGTTATTTTAAAATTTAATTTATTATAAATTGTAGTACCTTAAAATATATATTTATTAAATATTTCTAAAATATTAGAAAAAACCTACCGTATATTTGTTGATAATAGCATCCTCTTGTTCAAAACAACTTTTCTCGTTCAAATTAACATTATACAAAGCACTTTTAACAGCCATTTTGCACTTTTAAAAAAGGAACTTGCAAAAAGATCTGTCACTTGCCTGCGCTATTTAGATCGCGTAACAACCGCGCGCACTACGCCGGGATCAAATCGGAATGGTTGCGAAATGATCGCGTCTTTTATATAAAACTAGATATGTAGAGATCTATAGTAGGTATGTACATAAAACGAGCGTTCTTTTTTTTTTTTTTTTTTTTACGGGAGCACGGCATGGGACTAGGTACCTACATCCATTTCTACTTTATGGTAAGGTGACCTTTAAGATCCATGAATAGGGACAACCAATACAGTCTTTTAACCTATATCTAGCCACTTGTTAGGTGTAGAGTCATACCATTGGCTACGACGTTGTGAAGAGTAAATATCGGTACCGCTGAGTACCCTGAAGAAGTCTATGGGGATTAAAATCACAAATCAATTAAGCATAGTTTAGGGGAGACGCCGCCCGCCAGCATCCTGGGCACATATCCGCGCAACACTGGCTTGGAATCCGTATTTTTTTTATACGTGAGTATTTTTATTTTAGTTTATATTATAATTTAGTTTAATTTTAAGTATATTTAGTTCTTGTATCTTTAATAAACGCAAAAATCTTTCTGAAAAAAAAAAAGCGTAGAATAATTATAATAATATATAGGTACGTGGGTGGCCAAGTTGGTTCGACCTTGGACTTTTAAACACTTAGGTCCCTGGTTCGAATTCCGGTGTGTACCAATGAGTTTTTAATTAAAAAAAAAATACATTTGTTTAACAATACTACTATAGTGCCTCGGAGAGCACATTAAGCTGTCGGTCCTGGTTTCACTATACCAACTTGTGAAACTGTTTATTGATGGGTTATTGAGTCTATTCAAAACATTGCGAAGAGCTAGGCACTTGTTCGGTGTAGACTCATACCATCGGCTACGACGAGGTGGGATTAAAAAACCCCTCCGCTGGGTACCCTGGGGCCGTCTAGGCGGTCTCGGGCGCCGTAAGGCACTCGTGATGATATGTATGTGTGTAATAATATGTAGGACAATTTACACATATTGCTTCGGTCACAAACTAAGCTCTAGGCTTGTACTATGTGTACCAGAAATAACGATATAATACATATTATATTTTATAAACACACTATGACAAACTGTACAGAAAAATGTACTAATATTTTTAGGCAAAGGCGCAACCACTATCATAGTCTACGGACGCGGTCAAATTCAATAAGTACCTATACCAATTTTAACCGCCTTCGTAGACTAGTGGTTGCGCCTTTGGCGTTGTATCCGGAAGTCGTGGGTTCGGTTCCCACCCATGGCAAAAATTTACTAGTACGTTTTTTGTGTACAATTTGTCATGGTCTGGGTGTTTATAATATATAATATGTATTATATCGTTGTTTCTGGTACACACACATAGTACAAGCCTGAGCTTAGTTTGTGACCGGAGCAATTTGTGTAAATTGTCCTACATATTATTAAAAAAATAAAAATAATAAAAAATTGCTACCTAATACATAATATAGGAGCAGTTAATATTTTTGCATAATAACCACATATTTATTGTTCAATTGTTTATTTTATCTTCTTCATTGTTAACAATACATACATACATTAAACAATAATAAGTTAAATATAATATTTGTGAAACAAGTCTATTAAGGAAACTATTTAAAATATATATTGTATTATATGTTGTAACATAATGACTAGCTACTTCTATCTTTGTTTTGGAAATGTAATATTTTCTAACAAGCATTTTTTTGCGTTCCATTTTTAAATTATACCTAGCTACAGTACAGTCGGCCCAACAAATTGTTCATCAAAACATTTTTATTTTTTCTACTCTTAAATACGTTCTAGCTTAGATTAGTCATTCTATATTTTTGGATTGTTTACCGATACTGTAAATCAAAATATGCAAAAAATCGGAAATGATGTGGCAATAAAAAAAAAACGTTAAAATAGCTGTTTTTTGAAACCATATTAGTAAAAAAAAAATCAAGCGATACTTGGTGAAAGTGTAGCCCTTGGCAAGCCAAACAAAAGCGTTTTTGAAAATTATGAAAAATAATAAAAAAATCAGGTGCCCGTTCGGCTGCCTTTGTCAACATTTTAATTAAATACTTATTTACGGGTAAAAATATTATTAACCTAATAAATAATTAATTCGAAAATAATATTTATTTTTTATTTTATTTAAAAAATATATATTTTTCATTTTATTTAAAAAATATATACTTACAATAAACTTAAAATAATAATAATGAATTTATTTACAGTCTACACACTAAACCTTCCCAAGTAACACAGGCTTGGAGGTTTAAAACCAATATGTCTATTGACAGTCTATTCATGGTTAATCTATAGATAGAGGCTTTCTAAAGATGGGTTCAATAAAGAAAATGTATTCTCATAGAGTCCTTTTTCTCAAGTTGGATTATTTTTAGAGCATTTGTTCTACAGCACACTTATTTAAAGTAGGTTTATAGGTATATTGAATGTTTTAAGATAAAATGCTCTACAAATAGTTAATAAAGCCTAAAGGTACCTAACTTGAAGTAATTTTATAGGTAAGATGGTATATTTTAAGATATAACTTTGTACAAACATTATATTTTAGCTATTGGTACTCTAATCTTTGTTTATAAAGAGTCTTAAGTCTAGATAAAATACTTTAATAGATATTTTTCAGTTTGTCTAAAAAAATTATAGTCAAAACGTTTTTTTAGTATTTTTTTTCTTAAAAATGGATTAATTAAGTGTAATTGTATTAAATATTTGAATTGGATGATTTTATGCAATGGAAACAGTGAAAAAAAATCCTTTTGCTTTTCCCGGTGTACCATAAATAAAAATCATAGCAGATACTCTTGCCGAAAACCGAACAAGTCAAAACATGCGTTACTCATCTATTACTTGGTCAAATTATGGGCTATGTACCCAAATATATGAATATGCACATTACAAACTTAATAGGTACGAATACGCAGCAACGGAGGGATCCGTTCACTTTTGTATATCAGACAGTTGTCCCAACGCCGGCGAGGAAACGACCAACTATCAGCTATTTTCTCGCTCAAGAAACGTAAAATAGATATACATTTATATTATTTTAAACAAAACTAGCTGTGCTCGCAACTTCGTCCGCGTGGAATAGTTATTTTTTTATCATACAAACGTTCATTCCCTATTTTATCCCCTTGGGGGTAGAATTTATCAAAATCCTTTCTTAGCGGATGCCTACGTCATAACATCTACCTGCATGCCAAATTTCAGCCCGATCCGTCCAGTGGTTTGGGCTGTGCGTTGATAGACCACTAAGTCAGTCAGTCACCTTTGAGTTATATATATTTAGATAGTTGATCGCTGACTGTTCACACTGATGCCGGCGAGGACTTGCTCCACTAGTTTGTCGCTGAGCGACAAGAGCTATTAAAGAAAATATCAGCTCAGTTATGCTCGCTTGGCGGTCAGTAGAGACGAGAAACTATTTCTCTACAGAGTAATCACCTGTCGCACTCGCACACTCTCTTATAGCTCAGCGACAAAACTATTGGAACTATACACACACTCGCTTCTCGCTGCTCGCCAACTCCTTTCTAGTTTCTAGCTCTACTCGCTTCTAGTTCATCGTCGGCGGAGAGACAAGTTGCCACTTTAGCTCCGCCGCCGAAGTATCTAACTACTATTTTTCACATTGTCTATAAATAAAACAGAAATATATTTTGCTCATCCTCATGAATTGATTAATTAAATTGCTTCTTACTGCATAAAAGTATTCCGTTAAATTACACATCAAATTACTTGATGAACATCTAGAAATACTGTGAGAAGATAAAAAGGAATACAGAGATGACAGTTATTAGGTAATATTAAACCAGTCATAAATCTGTTTATTCTTTCACTAGATAGTTTAGTATGTAGCAAGTGAAATTATTCTTGCCATTGTCTAGAGCCATACTACAGAAAAGAGTCTAGAGTTTTATTTCTATAGAAATCGTTTTTATAGTACTTTTTATCTTGTCGCCATTTTTATTGCCTATTTTTGCTTCGAATAATTTTCGTTACATATTTTAATACTTATTTTTATGTTTTCATCATTAAATTATGTCTAACTAAACATTTAATATGTTTTAAATTAATATATTTTAAATAAAATGAGTATTATAAACATTACAATACAAGTTAAAAAATTTGCTTATACCAAATAATATTCATATTCGGTAAAAAAAATATTAAATCCTACATTTACAGGGGGCGCTCTTATTTTAGAGGATTTTTACATAATATTCGACGATAGAATTTCATTCGCACATAGATTTGCCTGTTTACCCATTATTAACTAGCTAAAACAAAAGTACCTAATATAAAAAAATAATAAGTTACGCCATGATGCAATAATAAGTTTAAATCACTCTTGTAAGTTCTGCGCCATTACGTTTTGTTGTCTATTACAAATCAAATTTAACTTAATGTTGTTAGTCTTGAGTTAATTTGGTTTTAAAACTTGACGAGTAAAGACTTCTCTAAAGGTCTCAACTTTATCTATAAACTATCTACTAGTATAACTTGTGGTCTATAAACAGTTTAGTGAGACACTAGAAATATCTCTACAGGCGATTTGAAAATTTACAACTCTTAACTCTATCTATTCATGTTTACTTAACTCATTCTTATGAGAAGGGATAAGGTTGTGCCCACTTTTACTAAACTGTGTCTATAAGCGTTCTTGAACATTACTTAGGAGATATTTTACTCTTAAGGTAGACAATAAAATTAAATTCTATTAGATATCTAATAGTCCGTTTTTAGACGCGATTGTGTTACTTGGGCTTGTTGGGATTCTGGCATAGGTATTTATCGACATAGTTAATAATTAAAAAATTACACTCGAATCAATTACAATTACAAATCTCAATAGCGATCAATTTACCCAAGCATCACTTCCAGTTAAATTATCCGGCTTAGGTATCAGAATAATATCCTGTAATCTTGAACAATTCCATCGAGAGCTCTTTCCTTATGGAGAATTCTCTTTTCTGAAGACCTACCTTCTTCATAAGGATTGAAATCATGTTATTATAAATAAATATATTTAAGCATATTTATAAATTCCTTATTAGGATAATCTTATATTAATTTTTTAAAGATTAAAATGCAATGACAACATTCGTGACTGGACTTGCCGCGAAAGCGAGGTTCGTGGGTTCGAGTCCCGTCCACCAAGATTTTTTTTATTGCATTTTTATCTTTAAATATTTAATATATAAATATTTCCCTAGAGTTTCTATAATTGAAGAGGCTCGTCTACGAGCATTTTGTGCAAGGGTGCCTGGTTGGGTGCCATACCTTTCCCTTATACGGTTACGCTGCTAAATGCCAACACACTCCGCATAGCAGAAGCTTTAAGACTGGGCTGCGAAGTCACCAGTCAAGATTTCTCCATGTACGGCGATATTGCAGACGAAAGGAAAAAGGAAAGTACGCGGAAATCGTTACATACATCATGTTATCCCATTCTCAATAGAAGCGATGGGCCCGTGGTCCGAGGACGCTCTGGCATTCTCCCGAAAGCTTTGTGATAAGTTTCTTTAATGACGGGTGACGGTAGAGAGTATTTTATTCAAAGGGCCTCAGCCTAGCTGTCAACGGGGTAACGCAGCAAATGTCCTCGGCACACTATACGCTCATCGAATTGTCTTTTTTTTTCTTTCTTTTTTTAATTTATTATACAAAATAACAAAAAATTATAACTAAATAAATCAATATAATTTAACAATAAGCTCAAATGAAAATAGGTATTTTATTCGTTTCAATTAAAAATCTCTATATAAAATCTGTCTAAGTGACTTTCCAATAAGTGATATAAAACATTTTGGTAAAGGTAATTCGGATGTTTAATAGATACATTTTTTTTACGTCTCTTATTTAACTGTATCATTTAGCTGGTATGTTAGAAGCTACCAATGAATGTATTGATCGACCCCTTGCCCGTGCACCAATAAAATAAATACGGGAAAAAACGTAAGCGTACCTACGTCACTACCTACTTTAGAAATGTGACAGAGCAAAATTATGTTATGGAAAAAATATTCACAATAAAAAATACAGGTCCATATTTAAACGTAAATTCATAGAATCGACTTGTGTTGTGCTGCTTCTAACCGCAAATTTATTATAAAATTTCCAGAGCACCAACTTATTTAACTTAATATTCTAAGTAATAACTTTATGTAACTTATTATCTTTTTTTTAAATAAATTATTACACTATTTACTATGTTTTTCAAAAATAATATCTATACTAATATAAAACTGAGGAGTTTGTTTGTTACTTTAGTTAAACGCGCTAATCTCAGGAATTACTGGTTCGTATTGATAAAATATTTTAGTTTCGGATAGCCTATTTGTCGAGGAAGGCTAAGGCTGATATTAATAGTCATTGCTTAGCCCTAGTCGTTGCTTCCAACTGTCAAAATTTGGTTTTTCTATTTGCAGTTTGACAGTCCTAAGCAACGGCTAAGACTTAGCGCGTGCTAAGCAACAATTAATCTCAGCCTAAGGCTATATATGTTATAATGTTAGCCGTTACGCTACGACTAATAGGAAAAGAGCATTAATAAAAAATGTTGCAATAATGCTTAGATTAAAACAAAATAGGGAAGATACGGCACGTTCTCTATAATTGTTATCAAATGATTTAAAAGGCTGTAATAACTGCCCATGTGTATTAAGAGGAACGTCTAATGACGCTCTTCTATGCTCATGCTGATTCAACTGCAAAATATTAACTCTCCCCGCCCATGACGGTGAACCGGTAACGCTACGACACATATAAGTATGTAAACCTTCCACCCGACCCTAAATAAGAGAAACGTATGAGATTATACCTACAATTTAGGAAGCAAAACGTCTTCAACTACAAGAATCATTATATATAACCTCTTTTTTTTTTTTCGGCATAAAAAAAATAATAACATAATTTAGTAGGTAGTTTTCTCAGCGACTGTACTTACAATGCAACAACACTAAAGGCGTAGTTTTTCTGAAAGCATTCTCTTTTATGAAAGCACTAGATGAAAGCCCGGAGTATTTTCCTCTTTTGACCCGTGTTTATGGACGTTGAGCTAAACATTAAAATGGATGTTCTTTATTTCTAAAATAAATGTATTATGCAATAAATATTTTATAAATAAATTCATTTAAAAATACGGTAGAAAAGGGTGTTAGAATGAGCAAGCTGCTCTATGGTGGTCTTTCATTCGATTTTGAATCCATTGAGTGGCTTTTAGTTTATGCGCTTACAAACAAACCGGCAAAAGAATCACAAATTTTTTTTTTACCTTCTATGATTTTATTATTTATTATGGGCCTTAGCACAACAGCATCGATAGAATCGATAAAACGACAAAATCGATACATTATATGAATGAATGTTTTTTTTTTTTAAATACTTTATTGCACAAAATTACAAAATAAAATTGTACATAGGCGAACTCAATGCCTTAGGCATTTTCTACCAGCTAACCTTTGGGAGAGTGGAAGATTATGCATAGGGTGCAAATGTTCATTCATAAACTTAATTTTATCAACTGCCAAACTATATCGATGTGGTGTGGACTAAGCCCCTATCTGTACAAAAACCGTTTATAAATAATAGGTAGAGCTATGATTTGCGATGTAACATTCATGACACTATCTGTAAATCTCACCTAGGTCAAAGTTCTGCAGCAGCAAAGGCTGCAACATCAAAAAATATATTTTTTATATACAGGGTGAATTTGAAAAGTTGTACTTTGGGCTAAAATGAGGCCCTACTGATCAAATTGAACAACTTTTCCCATGGAACCATATTGCACAAATGAAAAAATTACATTGACTTCCCCATACAAATTTGTAATTTTAACATACTAGTTTGTGTAGAGAAGGCAATTTCTTTTTTCGTTTGCAAGAAACGGCTCTATGGGAAAAGTTGTTCGATTTGATCAGTACAATATTAGCACAAAGTATATACAACCTTTAACCAAAATCACCCTATATAGAAATATACAGACATTAAAAATGGTCAGCCTTTGCGTTTAATTTTTTTGGAGCTTGAGGCCCTGATGCTAAAAATTAACTAAACATCTCGCAGTAAAAATATCTTCTTTTGTTAATACAAAAGAAGATCTTTAAGTTTATACGCTTTTAACAATACCGTAGTTTAGTTAATTAATTTGTCTGTTCTTTTATCAGTATAAATGATTCCATGTAAATTTTAGATTTTTTCCGTTTTCGCCCGGGCGAACTTTTAATACCTATCGTCAATTCCTTTTTCGCCGGCAAAAATAATTTTATTCCGTTTTCGTTCCAAATTTCATTCTTATTATTTGGTATAGTCAGCAATTAGAAACTCTGATAAACGTTAAAACAACTTATAATTGGGTGTAGTATGTAATTAATTTCTTAGATTAATGTTTTTGCTACAGTTGTTCACTAGATACCTACGTACCTCCCCACTTTGTATAGGTACTCCACTATTGTAGAGACGAACTACGCTGTAGAAAGTGTTTATTATTATTTTAGTTCGCATTTAGACCACTACTGTAGATTAGTGGTGGCGTCTTTGGCGTTGTATCCGGAGGTCGTGGGTTAGATTCCCACTCATGGCAAAAAAATATTGGTAGGTTTTATTTTGTACAATTTGTCATGGTCTGGATGGGTGTTTATAAAATATAATAATATGTATAATATCGTTGATTCTGGTACACATAGAACAAGCCTAGAGCTTAGTTTGTGACCAGAACAATACCTATGTGTAAATTGTTCTACATATAATTATTGTCATTATAATTATTATTTGTACATTTATGTTAAGAACACTCCATTCGCGATCGCGAAGTCTGCGTTCACCATACAAAATGAGCTTTCGCACTTCCAATATTTGTTTGTTGCAGAATAAAATTATGTTTTTGTCGTTTATTGTATTTATACTTATTAATCTTTGGGATGTGGACAGTTTTTTAGTAGTTTGTTAGACCTTGCACTTAAAAACACTAAGGTCCCTGGTTCGAATCCCGGTGTGTACCAATGAGTTTTTAATTAAAAAAATTATGCACGTTAAGCTGTCGGTCCCGGTTTCACTATACCAACCTGTGAAACTGTTTATAGATGGGTTATTGAGTATATTCAAAAACATCGCGACGAGCTAGCCACTTGTTCGGTGTAGACTCATACCATCGGCTACGACGAGGTGGGATTAAAACCCCTCCGCTGGGTACCCTGGGGCCGTCTAGGCGGTCTCGGGCGCCGTAAGGCACCCGTGAAGATATATATATATACAATACCAATATATGGTGACTAGAAAGTTGCACTTTATGCTAATAATGAGGCTTTACTGATCAGATGAAAAAAACATTTCCCATGGAACCATGTGTCGAAAATGAATAAAAATTTGCCATCTTCTGTAGGTATATTGGTTATTTTAACATTACTAGTTTATATGGAAAAATCATTTTTTTCATTTGCGACATTTGATTCTATAGGAATAGTTTTAGAGCCCCATATTACCCCAAAGTGCAACCTCCAACGTCACAATTTTGTGTGACGGTGACAATGATACATATCGTCGCCCTCACACAAAATATTATAAGTAATAAAGGTGTTGAGTTCGATGCAAACTTTATAATTGTTAAATAATTAAGCCCTAGAAAACCTGCAAAGTACAAACCCTGCCTACGACAGGATATAATCGATATATTTGCATAATAGGCAAGATATTTATTATACAATCAATGCTCCACCCACCTTATAGTTTCATTATAAGTAATGTAATAAATATAATTAATATGAGTAGATACTAACTAATTTATAGCTTATGATTGCATATCAAACAATACCTTGTAAGTGCAACAATAACCAAGACTGTTTAACGGTTCGATACCATATATTTACATGTTATATATAAGACAGCCTCCGTAGACTTTGGCGTTGTATCCGGAGGTCGCGGGTTCGATTCCCACCCATAGTAAAAAATAGTAGTACGTTTTTTCTGTACAGTTTGTCATGGTCTGGGTGTTTATAAAATATAATATGTATTATATCGTTGCTTCTGGTACACATAGTACAAGCCTAGAGCTTAGTTTGTGACCAGAGCAATATGTGTAATTTGTCCTAAAAAAAAAAAATATATAACATGTAATATACGCGGTGGACGAGTTGGTTAGGCCTTGGACTTAAAAACACTTAGGTCGCTGGTTCGAATCCCGGTGTGTACCAATGAGTTTTTAATAAAAAAAAAATTCATTTTTTGACAAAACCACTATAGTGCCTCGGAGAGCACGTTAAGCTGTCGGTCCCGGTTTCACTATACCAACTTGTGAAACTATTTATAGATGGGTTATTGAGTCTATTCAAAACATCGCGACGAGCTAGCCACTTGTTCGGTGTAGACTCATACCATCGGCTACGACGAGGTGGGATTAAAACTCCTCCGCTGGGTACCCTGGGGCCGTCTAGGCGGCATCGGGCTCGCCGTAAGGCACCCGTGATGATATGTATATACCTATTTTATATATATATATATATATATATATATATATATATATATATATATATATATATATATATATATATATATATATATAAAATAGGTATATACATATCATAATACTTCTGGACATTTTCTCATATCTCTACACAGCCCAAAAGGATTTGAGCGGTTTCCAGATCAGTCACGTCGATCATATAAAACTTATAATGAATTAAAATCACGGATTTTTGAGGATAACTCTTATTATTAACCTCATTCGGTATATATATATATATATATATATTTCGGTAAATATGATCCTGAACATACTATCTGCTAAGTGTGACCCGAATGAGGTTAATAATAAGAGTTATCCTCAAAAATCCGTGATTTTAATCCATTATAAGTTTTATATGATCGACGTGACTGATCTGGAAACCGCTCAAATCCTTTTGGGCTGTGTAGAGATATGAGAAAATGTCCAGAAGTATTCCGGATCTTGACGAAAACTATATCCAGGCTACTTGGAGCAACACTAAGAACGATATTTCGTACCCAGCAGAGAGTTTCTTGACCAGCCAGTAAATCATATATAGACAGCTCTCTAACTAATTGTATTTTTTTATTTCATTAAGGCATTGTATATAATATCATCAGCCTATGGACCTCAATAGACCGCAAAAGTGTAACGACACAAGTCTATTAGGTTTGTGCTGTAGGGCATGCCCATCGTGCCCACAACGGTGGATCCGCACTTGATGTATCGCTGCTCATTTGTAAATATTTTTACATCATCACGGCTGCCTTACGGCGCCCGAGACCACCTAGACGGCCCCAGGGTACCCAGCGGAGGGGTTTTAATTCCACCTCATCGTAGCCGATGGTATGAGTCTACACCGAACAAGTGGCTAGCTCTTCGCGATGTTTTGGATACTTTAACAAATATAATTTTACAAACCTAATTTTATATTGTAGCCGAGATTCCATATTGAATATAGAGTCCCACCAGGGTCAAATCCAGAATTAATTAATTTTGATGAGGCGATTGTGATAGGCATATTGTGAAGATTTCTTATGAATTATAAATGCCTAAACTTCTATTGATAATGTTCAGCACTTTGATGTTGTTTGACGCGCAGACGCATTTAAACCAACTCTATTACAGCCTTATGAAAACTTAGATATTATTAGATTTTAGTCTTTCGATGCTTTAATGATGAGGTAGGGTACTGAGTCCCACAGATTAAGTGACTCACCACAGATTACCTAGTGGTGAGAAACGAAATTCATGGACTTTGTTGAAACCAACAAAGTCCATGAATGGGGTCGATCAATAAGTATTGTTTAAGAACATTGATGAAATTCATTAAAAAAAAAACACTATGATGCTAAATGATGCGATTACGAAATGGGCGGCAACAAAGACGAATTTTCATTACGAGTCTTTTTTAATAGGTATCCTCTTTGCTTTATTGTCAACTTAAATGCCCGTTTTGTACCCTGAAGGGAAACTACCACCTCGACAAGAAATCAATTCAGTAGTCTGCTGAAAACCGGTGAACCCACAGACTGACACCATGACTAGGTCATTTTTTCATCTATCGCGGGGTAATTACGCGCGCATAACGCTAAGCTGATAAAAGGCTGAAAATTAACAGCCAACTACGTCATTTTGGTTAGAGTTTAACTTAACGTTGTGCGGCGTAATAGGCTTACAGATATGCGATAATGCTGATGCTATATACAGAGCTTATTGAACTACGGATGGAGGTGGCGTTGTCACTTTCTGACTCTTCTACATTATAAACAGCCTGAGATACGAAGATACGAACAACCTGAGGAGAGGAAGATTTCCAAACTATGTACAGAGATGCTGGATACTATGGATTCATGATGATATCCACATTCCATACAATAGTCCATACACGGTATAATAACTAATCAGTCAAGGTGTTCAAGTAAGGCGACTACAACCTTCACCACGGTTAATCGGTCAATAGACTTTTATGATCTGCCACTACCTAGTCGCTTTGCTTGCCGGTGTATGGCAAAATTTACTTTAAAATGAAGTTTTTTTAAAGAATTTTATGCAGGTTTTAATAATAAAATGGTCAAAGTCAATAATTTGTTGGTGATTTAAAATATTACCCTTTATTTGCAAAGTTTGCAGATTATTTTTTTACTATATAAACAAATAGGTAAACTATGGAACGAAAAATCACATGATTTTCGAAAAGTGAAAGGTTATTTGTTAACTATATAATAAAAATACAAAACCAGCGGTCACATCTGTGTTTATAATGTGAACGTTAGATTGTCAAAATAACGATTTTCGCAATTAGCGTGCAAATCGCTATTTTACAATCTAACGCCCACGTTATGAACAACAGAATTTGTTCGCAGAAACCCACTAAAAGTTTTGCATTTACCTATTGTTTTTTTTAGTAGAGAGGAGTACCTAGATAGAGTGCAAACATTTATTGTTTTTTTTTTATACAAGCAAATCATAAGAATTAAATATTTTTCTACTATTTAAATATGTTTATATCCTTGTGGAACTGCTACTGTAAAATAAGCGCAATTTCATTGCAAATTCTGTTTTAGTTTATGAATATAGATATTCTATATATTTTTTGTTTCTAGTATTATTACAGCGTTTTTCTATTTGTATGTCATACTATCACAGTCACTATAAATTTGTTTATTGCCTTAAAATGTATTTCAAAGAGTTTTAATTTCCTTTGTAAGGATTAAAATAGCCTTTTTAAAACAATTTTATTGTTGATCAATGTTTTAAGTCGCTTATCTGTTCCTAATATACGTGGTGGCCGAGTTGGTTAGACCTTGGACTTAAAAACACTTTAGGTCCCTGGTTCCAATCCCGGGACCAATGAGTTTTTAATAAAAAAAAAATATGTACATTTGTTTGACAACACCACTATAGTGCCTCGGAGAGCACGTTAAGCTGTCGGTCCTGGTTCACTAACTTGTGTCTGTAACTGTTTATAGATGGTTTATTGACTCTATTCAAAACATCGCGACGAGCTAGCCACTCGTTCGGTGTAGACGCATACCATCGGCTACGACGAGGTGGGATTAAAAACCCCTCCGCTGGGTACCCAGGGGCCGTCTAGGCGGTCTCGGGCGCCGTAAGGCACCCGTGATGATATGTGTGTATGTATGTAATCTGTTCCTGGAAAAAGGAAAAGGGAAAGAGGAAGGTTGAGAAAAAGATACATAGATCAAGTAAAAGATAAATTAAGTGTCACTTCGTATAGGGAGGTGAAGAAGTTGGCCGAGAATAGGCAGGAGTGGCGATTTCTCCACCGTCAAGAGCCTAGCTCTTAAATTTAAGAAGATTATGTATATTTTTCCACGCATTTAAAATCACCAACATTTGTTCATACATTAATGATTTACTTATGATAGATAGTACATTCTGCCAATGGACATAACATAAGTGCATGTCGAGTACCCGGAACATTATTCTGCAACAATTATTATAAACGATCGCAATCAATTTGTTTTATTTATTTATAAGAATAAAGACAATAAAACATACCAACCCTTTAACGGCGGGTTTACCTGTTTAACCAATAATAAAAATATATTTTATAATAAATAATAAAACATTTATTCAGATATTACATAGTATTTTATACAAAGTTGCTTTCCGCGTATGTCTGCCTGTATGTCTGTGCGCTTATATATTCTAACTACTCGTGGATATGTATCCATAAGTAACTAACTGATTAGAAAATTTCTTCAGGCTCTTCCTTAGGTTTTTGCTTCGTATTAACGTAATGTTAAAACGTGAGGCACTACCAATAGGATCGCTTATTTCAAAAACAATGGTTCTTACTCACGTATTAACATTACGTTAATACGACGCAAAAACTGATTGTAAAGTCTCTGTAGTATGCAGGCAGAAAAATATAGAAAATTATATATATAGAAAAATATATATTGATGATTTTAATGCTCACTACTAAACTTAAAATTTAACTTTTCGAGAAACTTATATCAATTTGTACTTAGGTACTACGCAATTGTATCTTATAAAGTTATACAACAAACTCGCGGGTCGGCGAACAATTATTATTAATATTCAAGTTATTTAATTATTAAAAGCGTTATTATTTCAATGATTTCTATAATAATAGACATTGTTATTTAATACATATTTGTGTGAAAAAAAATTTACGAGAGAATTATTAGTGCCTTACGGCGCCCGAGACCGCCTAGACGGCCCCAGGGTACCCAGCGGAGGGGCTTTAATCCCATCTCGCCGTAGCCGATGGTATGAGTCTACACCGAACAAGTGGCTAGCTCGTCGCGATGTTTTGAATAGACTCAATAACCCATCTATAAACAGTTTCACAAGTTGGTATAGTGAAACCGGGACCGACAGCTTAACGTGCTCTCCGAGGCACTATAGTGGTGTTGTCAAACTAATGTACATATTTTTTTTAATTAAAAACTCATTGGTACACACCGTGATTCGAACCAGGGACCTAAGTCTTTTTAAGTCCAAGGTCTAAACAACTCAGCCACCACGTATATTTGTCCAACCTATTGTTGTGCCTTAATATTCAGTCGAACATGTGACGAGGTTTGTGCATCGTTTTGCATACATTAGACTCTAATGTATGATTAGACACATTGGTACATCTATTAGTAGACAGAGGCAAGCCCACACTAATATCGTGCGCGCGTCAAACGTGACCTCCAAGCAGCAGCTAAAAGTTGGTATAAATACCAAAGACTATCACGGATACAAGTCCTAATAAATTAAATAAGTTAGCTTTTATTTCAAAGCTCCTATAATTGAATGACGCACACAATGAAAGAGTTCCGTTATCTCACTCCATGCCGGTAGAGATCAAATGGTGACAATGTAACGCATTTATAAGCTTCGTAGATCACGTTTCATTTGCAAAAAAATAATTTAATTAAAAAAAAACTTTATTGCATGAAATTGTAAAAGTCAGTTATTATTATTTATTTATTATTATTCATTTTTTTACATTTATTTATTTTATATTTTGTAATGTATATTATATAATTTTATAAATTAATGATTTTAATAAAAAAAAAAGTTCGTAAATAATAAAAAATGAGGGCCCATGTCTTTTTTATTTTTTCGATATAATTGTAGGAGTACCTAATTCTAGGTATTTCGAACAGTTTTTTTACTAGAGTGACTTCAACGGAGCATAAAAGCTCTTATTTTAAGGACGATATATTATCTTTTATCTTATTTCCATTAGTTAATAAAGCTACTCAGTTGCAGCTTTAATAAAAGCCGCAGTGTTTTTACAGCTATCTATTCATAAAGTGTTTATAAATCTAACCTTTTAATAAACGACGAATTTAAAGAAATAAACGTGCATAAATGAGAAGGGTAATGAGTATACATGAGGCACAAGGAGTATAAAGATATCATATCAAAATAGATAAGGGTATTTTTTTTTGAAACTTAGAAAAAAAAATAGAGTGATAAATATATTTAAAATAAAAGTAAAAATTGTCGAATATTAATAATTAGCTATTACTGCTCAAGAGCTTATTCTACTAAATCAATTTTATATCAACGGCATATAGCAAAGTTAAAATTTGTCATATTTTCTGTACAAATGTGTCAAATTTTGCTTTATATCCACGTTGATATCCAATTAATTTGATAGAATAAGGCACTAGCTGGTGTGAATAAAAAATACCACTTTAATAGCAAATGAAAGGATAGCTATACCTACATTATATAGCTATTTCAATTACAGCTTATCAAAATAATTCGAGAGACAAAAAGTATAATGACCAGGAAGTGTTGGAATAATTTGAAATGTAATTATGTCAAGAGATCGGATCAACTATTTGTAGTGTCCAGACAGATTGATTTGTAGGGTTCACAAGTTTTTTTTTAATTAAACCTTATCAGGGGCTTAGGTGCCTGGTCTGTTTGCCCGGACTATCTCGAGGAATCGTTCGGCAACCTTATGCTAATTGGGATGCCACAAAATTTTGTCAGGGAATCACGTCACTTGATCATTGCATTTGATCTCTCTATATACTAAAATATTTAATCATGGTGACCACTTTTTTCAGATACGATATTCTCTGACTTTTCCAGGTTATCCAGTCACTTTTTAAGTTTTTCCTTTCCCTGATCTCCGAAACGGTTCACGAGCTGAAATGTATGCACAAATGTTTCTAGGTTACAAATAATAAAAAAAATGGATTTTAAAGGCATACTTTTTTAAAAGCATTAGACACGAGTATAATAAAAATGTCCGAAAAGTCATTGTTTATGACCGAATCTTACAGAACGAAATTATTAACGATTATTGACTGAAATATAAAACGAAAAATTTTATGACTGCTGAAAATTTAAAGGTTGTTAAAAAATAAAACAAATCAGAAATGCGTTCCACGGGCGACTTTTCGTGCTTGTCGAGTTTTTTGTTAAATATGTCAGTTTTAAAGTTATTTGATTTATTTATTTAAAGGTTGTACTTTGGACTAATACGAGATTCTACTGATAAAATCGAAAAAGTTTTCCCATGAAACCATGTGTCGCAAATGAAAAACAAATTTGGCTTCCCCACAGTACTCCCATTAACATTAATTTGTATGCAGGAGGCAATTTTATTTTCATTTGCGACCCATTGTGCCATGGGAAAAGTTGTGCAATTTGATCAGTAGAACCTCATATTAGCCCAAAGTATAACCTTTTAAATTCACCATGTATGTAATAATAAAAAAAAACGTCAACAACATCTTTTTTTTAACATAAAAAATAGACGATTTTTTAATCGTCTATTTTTTCTATTCCTATATAAGTAACACTTGCAAAAAAGTTAATCGTACTACTTATTTACATTATTTATGTCACTTACCATCAGCGTGTCACATGTCAAGTCTGTACAGAAGTTTAGAGTTACCGTCACGTTACATTGATCTTGACTTTTTGAACGCAATACTTCCTATATAGGTTGAGTATTTTTGAACTTTGTGACCTGAACACACATGCGTTTAGTTATTGACTTTTTGTTGTTATATTGTTATATGTGATTTTGTATCTACCTGAGGCTCTACCATGGGTTTGCGAATTGTAGAAACGCAACATATTCATTTACGTATACGTGAGCAACAACCAATAGGATCGCTTTATTTTTGGTAACAGGATTGAATAAAGCGATCCTATTGGTTGTTGTTGCTCACGTATACGTAAATGAATACGTTACGTTTCTACAATGCGCAAACCCATGGTAGAGCCTCAGGATTGAATAAAGCGATCCTATTGGTTGTTGCTCACGTATACGTAAATGAATACGTTACGTTTCTACAATGCGCAAACCCATGGTAGATGGCCTCAGGATTGAATAAAGCGATCCTATTGGTTGTTGCTCACGTATACGTAAATTAATACGTTACGTTTCTACAATGCGCAAACCCATGGTAGAGCCCTGACCTCCATAATGACTGCCTCCGTATACTAGTGGTTACACCTTTGGCGTTGAATCCAGAGGTCGTGATTTCGATTCCCACCCACAGCATAAAAATATATGTGTTTTTTTGTAGATTGTCATGGTCTGGGTGCTTATAAAATATAATATGTATTAGGTATATTGTTGTTTCTAGTACACAGAGTACACTATGCGTACCGTAAATAAATATAATGCCTAGACCAGAGCAATATGTATAAATTGTCCTACATAAATAAATAAAATAAAAAATAGTACTTAAAAAGGGTTAATCAATATATGTTTAACAGCATTTGTCGCTGATATTCGGAGATTTATTTATTTTCGTGAATAACTCAGAAACGAAAATAAAATAACCGTTTCTTGCTGAAATCAAAATTGCTTCCCTTTAGAGTATTAAAAATATATAAATATATATACGTGGTGGCCGAGTTGGTTAGACCTTGGACTTAAAAACACTTAGGTCCCTGGTTCGAATCCCGGTGTGTACCAATGAGTTTTTAATCTAAAAATTTATGTACATTTGTTTGACAACACCACTATAGTGCCTCGGAGAGCACGTTAAGCTGTCGGTCCCGGTTTCACTATACTAACTTGTGAAACTGTTTATAGATGGGTTATTGAGTCTATTCAAAACATCGCGACGAGCTAGCCACTTGTTCGGTGTAGACTCATACCATCGGCTACGACGAGGTGGGATTAAAAACCCCTCCGCTGGGTACCCTGGGGCCGTCTAGGCGGTCTCGAGCGCCGTAAGGCACCCGTGATGATATATATAAATATATATATACGAGTACGTAAAGATACTAAAGCTACAAACGATCCTTATTTCAACTTTATACATTTTTATCAGTTTTCAAGATATTAAGAAAACGTACAGAACAAAAAAAAACAAGTTATATTGCATATTAAGTAAAGTGTTATGTTAAAACTGCATAAAAAAAAAAGAACGGAAAACCGCAAACACATATTTATTCAGATCTCAAAAAAACCCTCTTTTATTACCAGCCTAGTGTTTACGTCACTGCGCAACTGATAACAAGGTTAAGCAGATGACAACAAAGACCTGGGATGGGTGACTACTTTATACAACGAGGCTATACCATTATACATACCGCAACAAGCTTGCCACTACCCACTTGTTAGGTGTTGCCTCCGAATACCATCGGCGAAATGAGAACGGGTTAATTCCTCCACTGGGTACCGTTTAAAAAATCTGTTCTCGGGAGCCAAAAAAGGTGATGGTATGTATTAATTTATTAATAACTTGTTTCTAACTCTTAAAAGTTACACGAGCAAGTTGGTGTGTTATAGGTATACCTACCTACTTGTATTCCTGTAAAAACTTATCTTGGTATACCAGGCTATAATCAGCCCGTGTACACGACCATCGTATATAGATCAGATTTAAAACTATATGATGTTGCGGGCAGAAGCTAGTACCTATATGTACATTTTTAGGGTGAGGTTATGAAACGGGTACTTATATTAGGATTATCCGGCGTAAAAGGAACGATAAATTCTGTTAAACAACAATGTATTTATCGACCCCATTCATGGACTTTATAGGCTTGTTTAGCACCAGGTGGGCGATTCTCGCGCTTTCGAGATTCATCTCGATTCGGGATTTTTAAACGAAAAATGACTAAATAAGCCATTTTTCGTTCAAAAATATCGAACATTAAACGAAATAAATAATAAATATTAATTAATATAAAATAAATATATAAATATTGAACGAAAAATGACATATTTAGTCATTTTTCGTTTAAAAATCTCGAATCGAGATGAATCTCGAAAGCGCGAGAATCGCCCACCAGGTCGATACAAAGTCATATGTCAGGCGCCATTAGAAATAATAATAAAAAAACTATAATAGTGTAGGGATTCTGCTAAAGTGACTGAAATCGCACCATATTTGCACGGTCTTAGATGACTAAGATTTCAAATCTTTAAATTCATAATTTATATTTTAAAAAGTCCTGCAGAACGAAGCAGATGGAAATCCATGGTCCATTGTTAGGTATAATGCTATTAACGATGTGTTGGTTTTGCACATCAATGCTGACTTAGACGTGGTGAAACTTTGTAATTGACGAGGTTGTTTTTGTTTTGTTTTTGGGATTCATAAGGGGACGATATCATTAACGAAGGGTTTTTTTTTTGCTCATTAATGAAATTTGAAGACTACACGCGAGGGGACGGCGTTTTTTTTCTTCTCCGTGTATAATTAATCGAATTTTCTTTACGAAAAACATCAATCCTGGATTCGTCCGTGTGTTTAAGGGTTTTAAAATAAAGCGGTTCTTTGAAGACATTGTTTTTCGCCATTTGTTTCGTAATTGAAAAACGTAGGTCGAGTTGCTGAAAACGTGGCAGCGAATAAATCTCTCGTCAAAGTAAAAAATAACCAAGTTTATAATATAAATAACATAACACATTTATTTAATTGCCCTGGGGCCTGACTAAAGATGTATAGTAATTACAATAATAACGTATTTTACTTAATTAATACTATTATGAATTACACTTTAAAAAATAAATAAATAAGTACTATTAATAAATAATATTTGTGATTATTGATTTAATAAAAAAAAAACATAAGTTAAATAAGCTTAAAAAGGTAGACCTAACCACCACAAAAATACAAATGTCGTTCCTTAAGGGCATTTTGAGTTAAGTAATAGTTGAGGTAACGTCTTAGAATACGGGTGGGTAGAGCCTGATCGTCGAGAAACGTCAATTCCCATACATTTGACTTTCCATGGGTATTTCGATTCGATTATCGAACATAAACTAAGCTCTAGGCTTTTACTATATTATGTGTATCAGAAATAATGATACTAATACATAATATATATTACAAACAACCAGGCCATTACAAACTGTACAGAAAAACTACTATATAAGTAAAGTAAGTACCTACTAATATTTTTTTGCCATGGGAATCGAATACGGGATGATTTTTTCAAGTGTGCCTTCAAGGCCAAATCCTAAACTACAAGGAATAGCGAAAAATTCTTACAGGAGTCTTAAGGCCGATTTTGATAAAAACTAAAACAGCTATCTATCTATCTATTGAAAATAATGGCTATCATTTCGAACAATTTATAAGTTGGGCTTCAAAACATTAAACATATTTTCTTAAAAATTAGCACTTTCCTTTAGTTTACCGTGTGAAGTTACTTTCCACCATTTAATCCTTATAAGCGACATTATCATCTAGTGCAATAATACATGTGAGTTTTTTTTAAATCACCCGGTTCGATTCCCGGCTACGAGAATAAATTTAAAAAAAATCTAATGATGCAGTTTTAGTTATTAACAAAATCGCCCCCGAGGCTCCTTTGAGCATTTTCTGCTATTCCTTGTAGTTTAGAATTTGGCCTTAAAGCACACTTGAAAAATTCACAATACTCAATAAATATATAGAGGTAATTTGGTTCTACTATTTATTATTTTTGGTATTAGCAACTACTATTAGATATTGTACCTAGATCGAGACGCATACAAAGTTCACGATTAGTAAAAAGAACGTCAAGTCACGATTCCTGGTAGGCGGTACAGTTCCTCTCAATAGTGTATATATCCCTTCGATATAAAATAAAATAAATACCATTAATGGTGCTTATTGGGCCCCGAGAACCTTTTACGGTTTGAACGGCCTCAGGGTACCCAGCGGAGGGATTAACCCGTGCTCATTTCGCCGATGGTATTCGGAGGCAACACCTAACAAGTGGCGAGCTTATTGCGGTGTTTATGATGAAATAGCTGTTGTATAAAGCGGTCACCCATCCCAGGCCGGTCTTGTTGTCATCTGCTTAACCTTGTTATCAGTTGCGCAGTGACTAAACCAATAGGCTGGGGCCGTTTTTTTTGCCTTCGATATCAATAGTTGTATTTTGATCGAAGTTAATTCCCTTTTATATATAACGGTCGGATTAATAGTCGTTGCTTAGCCTGAGCCATTGCTTGAAACTGTCAAAAAAAAAATGCCGTTTGACAGCCCGAAGGACTGGCTAAGCATTAGCAATTGCTTAGCAACGACTATTAATCCGACCCTAAGACTTCGTATCTAACTGCGGCCTTATTCTACTATACCAATTGTTTATCAACGTCGTATAAAATTTGACACATTTTGTATAGGAAATATGTCAAATTTAACTTTGACGTACAGTTGAGTAGAATAGGCCCCTGATGGTAAGCGTCAGATGTCAGGGCTTAAGTGTCAGATGAAAAAAATCGTAGCATTTAATGTTCTCAAGCACCAATTAGGTATTATAAAATAATAGGTAATAAATACTGGTTAATGTCGTTTTTTTAAGTCGGAACAAGTTTTTTGAAAGTTGCACTATAACACTATTTAAGAAGCCCGGAAAAGGATTCGCGTTCTCGAACATCTAAAAACGTGTAAATGTTGTTTTCAGCTATATCAAAGTTTTTTTTAATGAAAAAAGAACGTAGAGGTGTAAATATTACCTACTTACTCGATCCTAATTAGACAGTCCTTTAATAAAAAACTATTAACTTTTAAAAATACATCAACAGTTCGATTCATACATATCTTCACGGGTGCCTAACGGCGCCCGGGACCGCCTAGACGGCCCCAGGGTACCCAGCGGAGGGGTTTTAATCCCACCTCGTCGTAGCCGATGGTATATGTCATGGTATAAGTTCGATTCATGATTCTAAAAATATTACATTAGTTGTGATTTCAAAACTTAACAGATTTTTTATAAAGAAATTATGTAATTAGGATCGAGTAAATAAAATGTAAACCTCCATGTTCTATTTTTCCCAAAAAAAAACTTTATTATCACTGAACACAACATTTTGATGTTTTTTGACAAAACGCTTGAGTTAGCGAATCCTGTGCACTTGTCGACTTGACGCCGATACAAACGTAGGTACTTTCAATATTACAACATGGCACTCGAAGTTCAATTATTTTTTCATGTTCGTAATTGGCAAAAATCTTTCTGTTGTGGGTAATACATATTTAAAAGTTTTTTTCCCAATTGCGAAAAAAAACCCAATACAGAAAGATGTATCTACCTGGTGGTAAGTAGATTTACAAAAAGCCCTATATCGATCTTATTTTCAATTATTACAATGTTGTTAAACAGCATTGATACTCCTACTATAAACGGCTAAATGCGGCTATGAAATAAGCGGCGATGGCATAGAAGATTGTGCATATCTTCGCTGCCTTATCGTAAAACAACTGCCCGTTTCGTAACCGCACTCTGAAAGGAGAAAATCGATGCAATATCTCGGTGAATCTACAGATTAATACCGAAACATGACTATTATATATAGGTCACTTGACGGTTTTTGCATAGCGAAAAGATATACTTATAGCTTCTCTCCCATCTAACTGACTCAGAATCGAAATATTTGTACAAATGGAGAAGATCGTAATGGAGTATTTGTGGTCGACTGTACTGGCTGTGATTTCCTTTGAGAATAAAACGACACGGTGACATGCCGGATGCACGCTCTATTGATATATGGGAGGACAAATCTAGTTCGTATTTATTCAATTTACTATATTATTCTAAGTACCTACTCTACTGCTCAATTCAGAAACGTGTCGCTAAACCAGGTTTAAAATGTTTTGTTCTCTTTTTAGGTACTAACCTGTCATTGTAGTACTCTTTTTTATCTGTGCCTGTCATATTAGTTTGTATTTTTTTTGAAGTTTTGCTCTTTTTACATGGCATAGCTGTTATAATTAAATATCATTTAAAAGTGTATTCTTATTATTATACACTTTATATTATACTAGACTGTTTTATTATTATAAAATTCACCAACTAAATTTTGTCCTGCGCATACCATAGAGTAAACAATTATTAGATATGACAAAATATATCATAGAGTAGTAATCATATTTAGAAAGGACAATACAATATTTTATAATGCTTTAAATTAATACCAATCGAAAATTAAAGACTCAATTCTAACGTAATAGTGTAAGACCTGTGGTAAGACATAAAAGTCCACCTTGCTCACTCTAAATAAAACTACTAATCGCTTTAGGTTGCTTTGCCTGAAAAGGTTACACCTAAATATGATTTGTCAGTTCATTCCGATTAGGTATTTTTCCAAAATTATTAATTGTTAAATCATAATTATTTGTTGTTAAATCCGACGTTTGCCCCAAATACGTCTTATGGCCTGAAAAAAATACTAACTTACCTACTTTTCTTCATAATAATTTATTTTAAGTCGGATTTTTTTATATAATTTAAGACTGAAATATGGACAAGTTCAACGATTACCATCAATAATTGGAAAATGGTCTTTTAAAATCAACATTTCATAAATGCAACAAAATTAAAATAATTTATTCGAAAATAAATTACAAATTATAATCAGACATAACTTTTTAAATAACATCTATAAAAATTACAGCGCCCAAGACCGTCTAGGGTATTATACGGAAAAAGTGGGCAGCTAGTCGCGATATTTGGATATTTTTTATTATTGGAGCACGACATGTGATTTTGTATCTACCTGGTGGTGAGCAGACCTACTAAGTCTATGAATGGGTCAACCAATATTGTTCTTAAACAATATTTAACGCTCCTACTACGCCGGCTAAATGATGCGATTGCAAAATGGGGGCGATAATGACGAATTGCATTGGAGACTACCACCTCCACAAGAAATCGATGCAGTAGTCTCCTGAAAACCGGTGAACCATACTCATTAACCCATCGATAAACAGTTACTCAAGTTGTATTATGAACTCAGAACAGCTTAACGTGCTCACCGGACCACTATTATAGTGGTGTTGTCAAACGCATGCAGCTATTTTTTAATTAAAAACTCATTTGGTAGACACCGGTGGTAGTTTGAACCGTGGACCTAAAACCGTAGTACTTTAAATATATTTTCCACGTTTCTAAACCCGGCCAGCATCAAAAACGCGGATGTTCTATCTCTGGGCCATTTCTAATGTCTTCAAACTTTGGAGCCACTGCGAAATTAACGGAAATCCAACCATTTTTATAAAATGTTTTTACACAATTCACAAATAAGCAACTGTTGTAAAATGACATTATAACTGAAGTAAATCTTTTGAGAGAACGTTGATATCAAGTTAAACTAAACGTCAAAAAATAATAGAATACCATTAAAAAAACCTTCCATACACGATTGGAATAGTAGAATACCTAATTTGTCAAAAGTCGATACAACGATCAGTTGATATCCAATCGATGTACAATTGACAGCTAATTTTGTTAGTAGACTACCAAAAGTGTGAAATGACGTATAAGCTTAGCCGTTGATATCCAATCCATACAACGTTGATTTAGCGGAATTGAGCCCCTGGTGTTACCAGACCTAAAAAATGCATGAATGAATTCGATCAATATATTGTTATTTAACATCATTGATCGCTCCCACTATGCCGGTTTAATAATGTGGTTACCAAATGGGCCGTGCGTGACAAAGACGAATTTGCATTATGAGTAGGAATTAATTGCCCATTTAGTAACCGTATCCTAAAAGGAAATTACCACCTCGACAAACAATCGATGCAATAGTCTCCCAAAAACCAGTGAAACAAACAATAGTATGTTGGAAAACTAACCTTGATTTATGGAAACGATTCTGAGCCAGATAATCGCCGTTAAAGCTAGGGATGGTTCAAGATGGGGATCAACCAATAGGATAGCTTTATTATTTAAATGCACCTCTCTTATTGGTTCATTCCTATCTATAGTTACTTGCGACTATAGTAGAAGTTGTTTGCAAAAACTTGTGGTAGAGATACTGTGTCTTTATTGTAATCTGTCTGTTATAGTAAATACTTATGTATTTATCAAAGTAGTAGCGGGGAAATACTGGAAGTGCGAAAGCTATAAAGAATGCGGCCTTCGCGATCGCGAATGCAGTGTCCTTAAAATATGTTTTTTTTACAGGTGAAAATAATTATATATAAAAAAATGGTATTCCCTTTATTAAATTAGTTAAATGACATTTAATTTACCAGCAATAAGTAATTGTAACTCGGTTTAATAGAACATTGTGGTCTTACTTCAACAGAATCGTATTGGAATCGTAATAGAATAATACTCGTATTTTTTTATAGTAATTTATATAAGGAATTAGTTAATTGAATACGTAATGTGACAGATTCTAATGCGATTACGGCATGATTGTATTAAAGTTAACGTAAGGTGGTGTAAAAAAATATTGTTAATAACATAAAACAGTACGGAAATAAAATACATTGTTAAGTATCTAATTATAAAAGGATATTTATAGCAAAACCAATTTGACACAGATTGTCTTCTTGCAAACTCATTGAGACTATTTCTTTGTAACCTTGTTTTTTGTACAACCACGCACTATTACTAAAGATGCTTGGTAATTGTTTATTTGGTATAACTTCAAAACTAATTATCGGGTAATTAGACAAATTTCTAGAATATATACCTACCATCACGTGCCTTTTAAACTCCCGAGAACCGTTTCAGGATACCCGGCGGGGGGGATTTCCCGCTGGGTATCCCGTCCTTATTTCGCCGATCACTTATTTTTATAGTTAATCAAAACATCTGATTACTGAATAATTTTTAACCGGCTTCAAAATTTTCGATGTCTGTGGTGATGGGTGCTGTGAATGTACTATTTGGCTTTGAGCCCCCGAGTATCCACGGAGTTGGCGCCACTGTATTTAATTTATTTATTTTAAATTCTTTATTGCACAAAATTGTACATAGGCGAGCTTAATGCCTTAGGCATTTTCTACCAGCTAACCTTTAATCGTTTCTATACTTATATTAAGTACTTATAAAAAGAAAATATTGTTCCGGATAAACTCATAAACTACTGTAGCCCTAGTGTGAGTTTTCTAACTATTACTTTGCGTTTAAGTTAACTAAAATTTGTATGGGAAATAGTTCAGCGCTCCAAGCGGAAATTTTGAGAACTATAAATGTGGTCGTGTGATTGGTCAAAATTTTAACGCGGTAGTATAGTTAACGCGAAAGTAAACGTTAAAAAAACAAAGACCACTGAACTGATAATAATCTTTCACCAAAAGTAAGCTCTACTAGTATCAGCAAGTAACATGAGCATTTTATTTTCTATTCCATTTATTTTATCTAAGGTGCACTGCAGGGCAGCTAGTCTATACTTCTTTAATAAAGACGTAAAGTAGGTATGTGAAGAGGTAATTTATCTAGGAAGGCTATATAACATCACGCTACGACCAATAGAAGATCAATGAAAAATGTTGGAAAACCGGGAAAATTTGTTCCTTTTGAGAGCTTCCTTTGCGTGCGCTGTACGAAGTTGCGTGGGTCAGTTAGTTCTATATACAGGGTGACTTTGAAAAGATGTTCTTTGGACTAATATGAAGTTTAGCTGATCAAATCGAACAACTTTTTCCATGGAAAAAAAAATGCCTTCTCTATATAAACTAGTAATGTTAAAATGACCTATTTGTATGGGGAAGCCAACATTTTTTTTCATTTGCGACACATGGTTCCATGGGAAAAGTTGTTCGATTTGATCAGCTGAACGTCATATTAGCCCAAAGTACACCCAAACCACCCACAAAGTAGCCCAAATTCACCGTGTATAAAGATCTGTCTGTTCTGACTGACTTACTCATCATAGCCCAGCCGAAACTGTTAGTAATATGAGGTACCTATATAGGTTGACCGGCCGTGGTCTAATGATCAAAATCGGTTTAGTAGTTTTGAGTTTATCCGGAACATATTATATACATTGAAATATCTTTACCTTAAATTAGTACTAGCTTTTTCCCGCGGCTTCGCACATGCTAATAAGTTTAAAACTTTTTCTAAAGGAGTACCTACGGTCATTCTGGACCCAACCGTAAAAGCTTAGCGTTCACAAACAACGATATGCTTACTTAATAATAGATAATTTAAGCATTATTTTACAGTATTCTAAATAATTTTAGTAGTTGGGGAAAAAAAGTTCTGACAACTTTTGTTACGTGCTGATTCTTCTGCCTTTTCTGTATATTTGTTCACATTATGCAGAAAAAAAAATGCTTTATACATAAAAAAAAAAAATTTTTGCTTATCTGGATTGAGATTACAAAATAAAGAGAGATTTCACATTATTTTGAAATAAAAATAAATGGCCGTATAGTATTGAATGCCCTTTGTCCATTTATCGCATGAACAGAATAAAAATATAGCGACGATAGGCCGATGGACTACCATCCAGTGCTATGTTAAAATAAATAATAATAAAAATAGAGCGACGATATATCATCATCATTCATTATATAATATTAATCTGTCAGTGCAGCACAAGGAAACACTACTAATAATTTTTCGGATTAATAATTCGCGGACCGAAATTGTTCGCTATACAAACCTAATAACTAGTCATAACATAACCTCAAATTGAAATTCAAATGAGAATAACTTTTTTCTCCCAACTTCGATGTAATTAACAATTTTATTATTTGTATTTTCCTCTATTGAACTGGATAGGTTTCATTTTTGAACGCAGCTTCTAAGCCTGGGTCTGAAAATACATGGGCAAAGACACAAAGAAGAACAGTCATACCGTTCTTCTTTCTGTAAGTATAAGGTCTTATAAGACATTCCCATATCATTTGTTGTACTTCCGTAAAACAAAAGAAAAAAGGTAAGTATTTTTTTAAAACCTAAGTTCACGAATAGAATACGTACTTGCTATTTTTATGAAAACAAAAAGAATAATAATAATATGTAGGACAATTTACACATCATTTTTCTCTGGTCACAAACTAAGCTCTAGCTTGTACTATGTGTACCAGAAACAACGATATAATACATATTAAATTTTATATAAACCCAGACCATGACAAACTATTCAGAAAAAAAGTACTAATATATTTTTGCCATGGGTGGGAATCGAACCCACGACATCCGGATAATGCATCCAAATGCGCAACCACTAGTCTACGGAGGCGGTCTATATAATATGTATGATAATTTTAGTTAGCTTCTTACCTACGCAATGTATGTAGCCAATATGACATAACATGTCAATATTTAAAGTAAAAGTATATTCCTCAAAAAAATAGTTATTCAGATTTATGTTATTTTAACACTATACCAACTTGTGAAACTGTTTATAGATGGGTTATTGAGTCTATTCAAAACATCGCGACGAGCTAGCCACTTGTTCGGTGTAGACTCATACCATCGGCACGACGAGGAGGGATTAAACCCCCTCCGCTGGGTACCCTGGGGCCGTCTAGGCGGTTTCGGGCGCCGTAAGGCACCCGTGATGATACATATGTTATTTTAATATACAACTATTATTTATATATTACTTAATGTATCTGGTTTATTTTTAAGAAACTCACACAACCTGTAAGTCCGCACCTCCTGTGGCTATCTCGAAAAGTGATATACCTTCCCAGGGTCTTAAACTACATATCTCCATACTAAACTTAAACTAAATCGGTTCAGCGGTTTAAGCGTTAAGAGGTAACCTATTTTTGCTTTCACATTTATAATATTATAATATGGTTAGTATGGATTGGAGCACAGTCTAGGACTATGCATGTACCTAATGGTAAGCCGACTTACAGTCAAATAAACTAGCCGTAAATAAAAGACTACCTCCACAAGAAATCAAAGCAGTAGGCTCCCAAAGATTTTCAGAAACCCACTAAAACCGAAACATGGCTAGGTCACTTGAAGGGTTTTGTATCTGTATAGGCGGTGGTGATGAAACCGAGAACCTATACGCCCGGTTTCTGGAAATATTAAAGTAGGTATACAATACCTACAACATTACAGTTACAAATTTTAATATAGATAAAAATGGCGAATTTTACAAAAATATTATTGACAGGTCCTTTGAAAATCCGCCATTTTTAATTAGTAATACTTAAAAAAAAACGGACCGATAGAGACCTCCCCCCCTCCTAATAATATTGTGTACCTAAACGGACATTGAAATAAAATACATTATACCTAAATTACATTTAACTTTATTATTCTGATAAATAACATCTAAAAATTACACTTTAAACCTTAGAACTTCGCCACTTGAGGGCGGAGTTTGCAACTTCATGGTGATAAAAATTACATTCATTTTTGTTTGAACAGGATTTCCCATATCTGCACGGCTTAGGGTGAAAATAATGGCAGCCAGGGTTGCTACAGTGGGGATAATACTTGCATACAGCCAGGGGAGTAGCTGAAGAAATGGACTTGTAGTTAGCCGAGGGAACCACATGGGATGCTGTGGAAGAAAAAATGTCTCTTTATATTATTTGTCAAAAGTCAAAGTCAAATATATTTATTTCATGTAAACCTAAACAATCTTAAATCTATATAATGTAAGTAATTTTAAAGGTTAGCTGGTAGATAATGCCTAAGGCATTAAGTTCGCCTTTGTACACAACTTTTGTTTTACCGTGCAATAAAGTGTTAAATAAATAAATAAACCTTTACAGGCATTTATGAAAAGTAAAAAAAAAAGTATTATATAAGGTCCAAGTGTGCACTTGGCCAGGTCGCCATTCCTCCCACAGACGAATTTTGATAATAGAATAAAAAATAAACACATAGTGAACCATTAAACAATTGTCCTTGCGGGAGAAAATAAAAACAATGCAGCCGAATACACACTACATAACCAACCAGTTTAAGACTAGGTGGTTAGCTGGTTCCATTGACCTGTCAATCGTTGCCTCTGCCTCCCAAAAGTGCCACAAAGGCGACCAACCCAATAGACCATGCCTACGCCCCAAATAATATATATTAAAAGTAATCAAAATATAGGTACCTACAAGTGGAAGGTATATTTTAGGGCGCAAAAAAACATTGATCGCAAGTGCAATACTTATAGTAGTTTAAAAGAAAAAAAATCACCTAGTGGAGAAAGTGACAAAAAACATTTACAGCAATAATGTTATTAGAATAGTTAGCACGGCATGTGACTTTGTATCTACTTGATGCCAAGCAGACCAAGAAAGTATATGAATGGGGAAGCTCCCACTATGCCGGCAAATTGATACGGTTACGAAATGGACAGAATTTGCAATACGAGTCTATTTTAATATCCTCACTGCTTTATCGTCAAATCAGTCGCCCGTTTTGTAACCGCACTGTAACAGGAGACTATCAACACGGCATGAAATCGATGCAGTAGTCTCCCGAAAACTCGCGAAATTGAACGTCTAAATATTGTTTTCAGTTATATTAGAGTTTTAAAAAAATATGTGAACGTGTAAATATTACTTATTCGATCCTAATTGGATAGCGTCTTTATAAAAAAACCATTAATCTTTGAAAATACAACCAAAGTTTGATTTATGATTCTCCAAATATTATTTTAGTTGTCATTTCAATACTTAACAGATTTTTTATAAAAAAGATATGTAATTAGGATCGAGTAAGTAAAACTTAAACCTCTAAGTTCTTATTGTCACTAAAAAACAATATTTAGATATTTTTTGACGTTGGAGTTCGCGAATCCATTTCCTGTACGCTTAAGCATAAACATGACTAGGCCACTTATTGCATCTGTATGGGTGGTGGTCAATTATTGCATCTGTATGGGTGGTGGTCTTCGATCAACAATACAACGCGGTGGTAACGGAACCTGTCGGTCGGCTTAGCGAAGCTATAGAGATGTATCTCCCACCTACAGAGTTGAATTTAGATAGGTCATTAACCCTGTATCGCGGTCTCAAGTCCGGGAATACTCTACTGTAGTTTACTCCCCTGCCTATCAACCACGCGATGGACCCGACACCCGCACGGAGAATCCATGGATAGCTAAAAAAACCGCTCCGTTCAAACCTTCCTCCCTCCAAAACACAACATTTGAGCAAGGCATGTGACTTTGTATCTACCTCATGATAAGCAGACTTACAAAGTCCATGAATGCGGTCGATTAACAGTATTGATTGCTCTCACTATGCTAAATACGAAATTGGCGGTGGTAAAGACGTATTTGCATTAAGAGTATATCCTCGCTGCTTTATCGTCAAATTAGTCGCCCATTTCGTAACCGCACTATGAAACTTCTTTCTTGGTGCGGACTAGCACCTGGACAATATATCGATACAATAGTCTCCGGTAAACCCACAGACTAAAACTGAAACTTGACAAGGTCACTTGATGGTTTTTACATCTGTATAATGAAAGGCAGCTACACTGACCAATAGGAGGTTGCTTCTCAGGATGCTTATAAGGACAGTGCGGCCGCGTGCACGTGGCAGAGAATTTACACGGCGGGTGCAGGAATGCGCACGAGTCTCCAAAACGACACGCGGGAAACGAACGACATTGCACTTGCTTCTTTTCTTGTTGTGACACTGGTGGAAAGAAACATACCAATTATTCAAGCAAAGAATTATGTAAGAGTAGCTCGAAGACTATAGTCTCGTCTTTGTGTTGTATTTTGTATATTTAAGTTTGTAGTAAATATTGTGCAAAATATTGTAGAATAAGAAATCGATGATCTTGTGTGTACAGGAAAAGTATTGGCGATCTCTAACCTCTTAAAACATGTAAATGTTGTTTTTAGCGATATCAAAGTTAGTTTTTTAACGACAAAAGAACGTAGAGATGTAAATACAACTTACTTGATCCTAATTAGATAGTCTTTTTATAAAGAAATCTATTAACTTTTGAAAAGACACCCGAAGTTTGATTTATGATTCTAAAAATATTACTTTAGTTCTCATTTCATAACTTAACAGATTTTTTATAAAGAAATTATGTAATTAGGACTGAGTAAATAAAATCTACAACTCCATGTTCTTTTTTTTCCAAAAACACTTTATTATCGGTGAAAACAACATTTACATTTTTTGACGCCCAATTTTGCGAATTCTTTTCCTGTGCACTTAAGTGTAGCATTAACATAGTGATCTCGGTGTTTGTGACATCTCAATGAATCCCTTAATCCTTATTAAGGGTAAAATGACTACCGCCATTTTATTAAAAAATACACTTAAGTGCATAGGATAAAATGGCGGTTGTCATTTTACCGTTAATAAGTTTTTCTTTCAGCAGAAATACTATGATTGAATATTATTATTTTATAACATTCCTTACTATTTTCCCTATTAGTCTTTTTCCATTCTATTCTATTTTACTTATTATATGTATGTTAGGCACTATTTTAATCTACCTATTTAATATTGGCAAAATTATGCGCAATGCATAGAAATAAATATATAATTAAAAAAATCCCATTTAAAAGTTCCAGACATCTGTGAGTATAAAGTTAGGTTGAGCCAAAATTAATATGCATAAAATAGCATTTGGTGGTTTTTGACTGCGTATCCCAAAATATTTAACCTACCAGGTAAAAATAACGACAACTTTAAGATAAGGTTGTAGAGGCTAATTTAATGTAGCACGACATGTGACTCTGTATCTACCTGGTGGTGAGCAAAAGTCCATGAATGGGGTCAATTAATAATTGCCAAGAACACCATTCCCATTAAAATTGCATCCTAAACAAATATAGTTATAAATTAAAATCATGAAAATTTCAAAATTAATTCTTTCGGTACAGAATATTGTATTGTATCTTCACGTGTACCGCGTAAACGGTTGTATTGTATTACCACAGAGTTAAACTCGTGTTTATTACATACTTTCATGAAACTAAGAATAATACATGGAACCGCCCTAAAGCTAAACTTGACAAATAAAACGAAATTTCAAACGTGTTCTTTGCCGCCATATTGTGTTATCACTGTAAACAATCAACGCCTGGGCCGTGTTCGTAAACTAACACTTTAACACTGGGTAATGTCACTACACTATATGCATCTTTTCTTCTCTAAGCATTTTTCAATATTTTTATCGCACTCTGTAACACTACCCAGTGTTAAAGTGTTACGTTTCCGAAAACGACTCTGAGTGTTCAATCAAATAACTGATGATTGCTTACAATATTTTTCGTTCTCAATTTTTTTTTTGTGTGTGTATGAATGGCGGCGGCCATCTTCTGTTCACGTTCGAAAAGGCCTAATGCCTAAAATAGCATTAGGGCGGCTCCCTATGTATTTCTCCATGCATACTTTATACTTACATGGTGGTATAGCATCATATTTATGTGACGGATTGCTGGTAATAATGACATGATTATCACTACCAGCACTAACGGTCCTCTCCCTTTCTCTTTCTATTACCTTCTCCTTTTTCTTAGCAACATCAAAAACAATAGGAGAAGCTTTTCTTTTTCTCCCTTCAGTTACTCCTCCCAATAATGTAACTTTAGTAGTTTTATTTTCTATTATATCACTATCTTTTTCTTGTTTTATTATGACTTGAGTTCCACTATCATCACTTGTATCACTTAAACGTTTTTTTCCTTCACTTATTTTAGCAGTTTCAATGGTTAAACCACTTTCTGGGTCAGTTTCAGATATTACAGATTTGTGAATAGGTTTTTTGGGTTTAGTTTTTAGTATAGCCATTTCTTCGGCTTCATCTAAAAGACCTTCTGTTTTGAGTTTTTTTGCAAGAAATATATTTGGATCAAGGCCTTCTAAAGTCACTACAAATTGTGGATTATTATCTTTTGATCTGGTGTGGATTGTACTGAAAAAATAAATATAACTAGTAAAAAAAAAAGACATTGAAACATCATACAAGATTTAAATACCTTTTCATTAAGTACCTACAAATTTTACATTTCTTAACTCTTTTCTATAACAGGTACCTATAGTTCGCTGGAAATCGTGAAAAACTATTTTCTACCCCTAAAAGTTCACCCCATTTCACCACGAAAAAAATAATAAAGACGGTACGAGTTATAATTACTATTATTTTTTTCGTTGAACTATATTTCCTTCATGTTGTCTAAAAGAAATCTGCACTGGCAAGTAAGTAATTCATAGTGTCTGAATATGAAAATTATTTAAAAAAAACAATTAGTATGCTATTTTCACAGATGACTTACGATGCACGCGTGTCACCTAGTCGTGAACAGTGATAGAATTAAGAACATGTAAATGCCCATATAACAGAGGCTCGTTTATTGAAAACTACATTTTCAGACCTCCGTGAGAATGATTTGAAGCTTTAAAACTATTTTAGGATATCAATTAAAGCTTTCGGCGAAATATTTGTTATTCAGATTCTATATTTGTTTGGTTTACATCCTTATAGTTTTTATCCGTCGCCACCAGTAGCAGAATATTGCAGTTTTCTTTCCCGTATATGAAACCGCACATTGTATCCCAATGCTATGATAAACTTACATATTATTAAGATCCAGGCTCTCGTTAGAAGACTTCTCGTCATCCCTCCTCGTCGGTACGTATTTGGGGGTATTCTTGACCTTCCTAGTCAGAGGAGCAGGAACGTATTCAGTTTCATTACTGCATCAAAATACCATGAAAATTATTTCTATAATCATATAATATCTATACTTTAATATTATAAAGAAAGTTTGTGGGTCTATGTAAATTTTATTTTTGATTAAAAAAATATAGGGCTAAAATTAGAAACAAATTTCGTTTTTACCAAAAAAAAAACTTATTTTTAATCATAGATATAAATATCAAGATAGGCCCTTCCATACAAAAACCCAACAATTTTTTGTCAATATAGTGACAACTAGCGCCACTAGCGGTAAGAATTTGAACTAATACTACTAGTATGATGTGACGTAAGGGCGTACCAATTTAATTAGCCAAACTATTATTTTTCATTTTCATAGTTTATTTTTATGTTTCCGTTTTTTTTTCATAAATATGTGGATATGACTCAGGTGTTTGTATATCGATATGTATGTTTATCAATTAGTCTGTCTATGAATATACATCTTAGCGTCAAATATCTCGAAAACTAATCGTCCGACTGACTTGAAATAGTTATAAATATTGTTAACCCACATTCATCCAAAATGGTATAAGTCATAGTTACTTATAGGCTCGAGTGAAAAAGGGTGTAAATAGAAAAATAAATAAATTTGGGACAAATTAGGTCATGTGGGGTGTTACCTGAAAGATATTTATTTATAAAACATTAACATATTTATGTAGTTAAATTAGGTACAGTTTAGCTCCCGTTAAATGAAAAATATTTGTGTTAGAAGGAGTTTACTCTAACACAAAGAGCGATAATGGATACCGTGAGCCAACAGTACCAAACAACAACGGAAAAATAACCATCATTGATGAATATTATTTACTTTGCAATATTATATAGCAATATATTAAAAATTCAAATATAAATATATAATGTTGGTATATTAAAAGGAGTTTAAGGTTACTCCAAAAACATCATCTCTAAAACATACAGAATGAGCATCTGGCGAAATAATAATAAATGTCCTAATTTTATAATTTATCTTAAATAACTTTTTTTAAAAACTGGTTTTCAAGAAATTAATATTTAAAATCTAAGTTTGTGTTCCTTTTTTTTATTTACAAAGCTGACAGTGGCAGTTTCCGGCCAATCTTTCTATATAATATGAGTCCATACTTCCCTTCGTACATAATTAGCAGGAAATCTTAAAAAAAAACTATTAGAAAAAAAAACTATTGTTCTAGAACCGCAACTTTAAATCCTCAATAAAAATCGTATATATTTTAATACAGAATTATGTTTTATTATGAAACAAAAATGCTCATCTTTGCTTCATTTTTATCTATCTGTTATATATCAAAACTTTTTCTAAGAGTTTCTTTAAAATCCGAATATCCCGTATAATTACGAATATCTTAGCCCTCTGTATAAAAATAAATATTTTAATAGCCTATACATAGCGAGGAAGGCTACGTATAGGCTTTTTTTTTATTTATTTTTATACAGGGCTTAAGATATACGTAACAGGTTAAACAGGAGTTATAACACAAAAACAATTTTTCAAATCGGACTAGTAGTTCTTGAGATTAGCGCGTTCAAACATAACACAAACAAAATCTTCAGCTTAAAAATATAAGTATAGATAATCATAACTTTTATTAAAGTTTCACACTTTTTCATCCGTATAAGTATTCTAGGCGTTAAAATATGTAACGTCATTATAAGGTTAAGTCGTTGATAATAATCTCTTCATACATTGAAATTGAACGAATGAAACATAACCTAAATATATTTTTTTAACATTTAAATATGAAATTTTCGACTATCCGATGATAAGAAATATTGTCTTTCTTTTTGTTGAACTTTGTCGAGTAATTTGTGCAACGTTTTACTACACAATACGGGATCTTGGCAAGTTATTTAGAGTACTTTTCGCTACCGCTGCTTGACACAGACGTATCGTTGGTGCTAAATTGATTTTTTAGCACCAATGTTTTAGTACTTAAGAAACATGTTTTGAGGCCCGTCCTTACTATTTACGTCAATGTTTTTAATATATTTTTGTTTGAAAATTAAATCTATTATTTTATTTTTGTGTTACGTCCTTATTACGATATGGCAAAGAAAACAGCTAATTGAAAAATATATATATAAAGCGAAGTTGACATGTCAATGTCACAAGCAAGTGTTTTATTGGTTACCCGCAAAGCAAAGTGAAGATTTGGGTAAAATTTGAAAACAAATTCTCTACAAGAAATCTTGTGAAGCTTATTTTCATAATTATCTATAAGATTAGCATTAAAAAAAAAAAAAGACTTATTCTTATTACCATGCTACAAGATATATAAAAAAATCTTACATTATATTAGGCATTCATTTTATAAAGGTGCATATCGCACCATTTTTATCCAATAGTAGTACTGTTTTTCTATTACTTATCCACTTTTATCCAATTTATATTAGTCTATTATAAGGTGCTTGTGACGTCACACAGATTTTATAGCTTTCAAATATTATATTTTATTATTTATTATATTTAAAAAATAAACGAAATTAGTTTCTTAGGCTATATTTTTGAAATACCTAAACAATAAAATTATCATTTCAGTGCATGGAATTATGGGGCGAACTTTTAACAAAACTGAAGAAAACATCTTAATGCACTATGCAGGCTAATTTATCCGGATACGAAATAGGCGGTGACGCTTTACTATGCTTGGTGAAATAAGATAACTTTATTAAAATACTTATATGACCAATTATGGGCTTTGTAGGTCTGCATATCATAGATTATTCGCAGTAGTTCCATGATGAAACTAGTGCGAATAATAACATAAATAATAATTCGCACTAGTTTCATGATGGTACTCTTAGTTTTTTTTATGCAATAGTTTCATTTCTATGTGCTGCGAATAATAAAATTAAGTTTGTCAGTTGTGATGCACCAAGGAACAGATCCACGAACTCTTATCGATTTCAGGGAGTATCGGGCACTTTAACAATATTTTTAAAGGATTTTTTGCCATAACTGTAACTGAAAATGTCCTAAATGGAGTACTTTTTTTGCTAGTAAAAAATTATGAAAACCTAAAGAAGGAATAAATGAATGTAAAATTCTTTATTGCACAAAAGCTTAATACTATTGTACATAGGCAAGCTTAATGCCTTAGGCATTATCTACCAGCTAACCTTTGGGAGATTGAATCTGTAATATAGATGATTTTGATCTGCTGCACGTCGAATTTTTTCGACGTAAGTATAATATTTTAGTGTCTAACGGCCCAGTTTGTCGTTGAGGTAATGCCTTTTCAATACACACACATACAAATAAAAAAATATAGGTTCGGAATAGTCTCATGCCGAGAAGAATACTACAAAAAACCTTATTAAATAATTTTATGTCAAAAAACTATTAAGCTACTTTTTTTGCTAGTAGAAAATTATGGATCTATAACCTTATGAAAACCTAAAGAATCTATTATATAGATGATTTCGATCATTGCGGAATATTTGTTTTAAAAGGGTAATTATCATTACAACTGACGAACTTAATTTATTTATTCGCAGCAACATTATAGTATATAAGTGAAACTATTTACCATTATTCTTAAAATGGAGGTACTGCTAACAATCCCATATGATAATGTAAATACAAAGTCGCATACTGTGCTCCAGTAAATAATATTCTCAATTACCGAATTCTTCAAATTGACCAGGCTTAATTTCATAATCAGTACCATGGTAAAGAGGTATGTAATGTCAATTTTAGACATGCTAAAATCAACATAAAAAAGAAATACAAACATATTAGGTTTATTCTCAACATCCATGTTCTCCAGATCAGCCAGGCTCTCTGTATCAATATCTATTTCACAATCAGATCCATCTGGTGGAGAGGTCAAGGGGACACTGTCTCCGGAGACTTGGATGACAATTTTCTGTGCATCGAGACCTCGGGGCATGGGTAGGACTAGGGCTTGTTTGAGCTTCGACTGTGGTTGAATAGCATTTGACATCTGTAAAATAATGGTTAAACATTTTTAACAAGATTTGACTTATGTAGTTATTTTACATAGAACTGTGTCAAAACAGTCATTGGGGCATTTGAATGGTCGAAATGTTCTAATAAAATTATAGTTTTGCATTGAAGTCTATTATTAAAGAGAAGTGCCTAAGGCCTAAATCGCCTTTCTAAATATGAGAACAAACAGGGTGACCACTTTTTTTCGGATACGAATTTCCCTGACTTTTCCCGATTTTTCAGAAAGTGGCTACCCTGACAAAAGATGGCCACCTGCCATACAAACCAAATATGACAGCAACATACTTGTTTGTAATTTCGTTCGAAAGGTGATTTTAGGCCTTGGACGACTTCCGTACCTATTTATTTATTTATATTTTTTAGGTTTTCTGGTTCGGTCCTAGTTTCACTAATACCAACTTGTGTAATTGTTTAAAAATGGGCTATCAACACCGGCAATCACCATTTTCGTTTTCATCCGAAATACTGGGTGTAACAAACCTGAATAAAGAAATAATTGTATAGGTCCAATAGGGTATTTGACTTATTTTTGAACCCCATTTTATATGATTCTCCACTACATAATCTATTATTAATAAAAATCAAAGTTAAAAATTGAATTTCCACAATGGCGGTAAAAACGCTGTTTTGCAGTCAAGTGTGACGTCACATGTAAGTAAACAAACAAGCACAGATTAAATAATCTCCTATATATTATACTCTATTTTATTTCATCCACATGATTTATAACCTGTGTATTGTTTTGTTTACTTGCGTGTGACGTCACCAGTCATCAACCAATTAAAGATGTTTTTGTTATAAATAAAATTGTAAAAAATATTCAATTTTATTTCGTGTAATCTACAAAAGATATACATAATTTAGTTTAAAATTTCTGTTTTGATGCTTGATGTTACAACATAACGTTATTAAGGGCCCAGCGGCCACATTCTGTTTCTTATAACGTGATCGTTAGATTGTCAAAATAACGATTTCCGTTATTAGCGAGCTCTCCTCCAATCAGAATAGTTTTTTAACCTTCGCTGATTGGAGGAGAGCGCGCTAATAACGGAATTTGTTATTTTGACAATCTAACCATCACGTTATAAGAAACAGAATGTGGCCGCTGGAGTCGACTTGACGCCCATACAAACGTACTTCAAGTATTACAACTTGGCTATTGGTCGAAGTTCAATATTTTTTTTATGTTTGTAATTGTACAAAAAAATCTTTCTGTTTAGGGTAATATTTTTTTTTATATAATATTTTAAAAAGTTTATTTTTTCTTATTAATATTTTTTTTTTCTTATTAATTAACAATTTCCTGACAGACAAAAATATTATTTAAAATTCTGCGGCAAACAGTAATGTCCAGTATTATTAGAAGTGCGAAAGCTAAATTTGTATGGAGAGCGCGGTGTTCGCGATTTCAAAAAGGTGTTCTCCTTTTTGAAATGCAGTGCCCTTAAATAATACTTACGTTATTCATAGACTTCTGTGCATCTGCCACGGCCCTGAATAGCAAGTTGGATGCAGGGGCAGTAGAGGCTGGCCTTGGTCGGGGACGCACTCTCACTATACTTGCTGGGGCGACACGAGACGAACGGCTTTCTAGAACTTTGCTGTTTTAATAACAAGACGAATTTTAGTATCTTGTAAATAAAAGATAAGGATCTGTTTATAATAATTTTGGGACGATGACTAGGCGGTCTCGGGGCCGAAGGAACCTGTAAAGATGGTGTTAATTGGTGAAGAGTAACAGTTGACGCGGTGGTAAGTTTGTTTAAGAGTTTAAAAACTCACATTACAATGCAATAAGGCCGATCGAGGTTGTATCTTCTTGTTGGTAGTCTCCTTTCGGGGTGCAGCACGAAACGTGCAGTTTATTTAATAATAACAATAATTAAGGCATATTGCTCTGGTCACAAACTAAGCTCTGAGCCTTTACTATGTGTACCAGAAACAACGATAATACGTATTATATGTTTTGTTCACACCCTGATCCGCTTTCGTTTTTGTGACATCGCGTAGTTCTGACGTCATCGGCCGACACTGACATTTCCAAACAATGGTTTTTGACGAACGACCATAGTGTCGTTACTCGGTGTTAAACTACGCAGTGTTAGTTACCGAACGCGGCTCAGACAAAAGAAAAACAGTACTGAAAAACGTACTATTTTTTTTTGCCATGGGTGGGAATCGAACCCATACAACCACTAGTCTACGTAGATGGTCTATTTGACGATAAAGCAGTGAATCTATTAAACTTTTCTTCTTCGAACTTTCTAATAAATTCTTCTTTGTCGCCGGCCATTTCGTAACTGCATCATTCAGCCGACTTTTAGGGGCAATCAATGTTGTTAATGCAGTGCTTCATTAAATTAATTATAAAGGCTGATTCACACGAACTTAAAATATTTAAAGAAAAAAACCTTTTAAATGTGTTGTTTAAATACAATCTTTACTTTGGCTACATTTTTCTTTTTATCAGAAGCTTTTATTTTATATAGCCAATTGAAGTTTAAAGAACATATCAGAGTGTATAAATATTTAATAAGTACAAGGTTGTGAAAAAACTCACCTATGGCTAGATTTATATTTATTTGAACTTTCTTCAGGTTTGTCATTGGATTTTCTTCGCTTGCGTCTTTCTACGGGACTGCCCAGGCGTTCTCTCAATGATCTTTGAGGCTTTTCTACAATCTGTTTTTCCGGTGTAAATCTAATAGGAATATTTGCATTTATAATTTTATTACAGATCTGAAATTGTTTGCATATTAAATAAAATATTGAGGATGAAATGACAAAACCTCCTAATTGAAATTTTAAAGTAAAACCATTGTAATAGAATAAATTAAACTTGGCATGGACTTAAATTTCTTCAACTTCAATTTTTAAATATAAGTTTAATGACTTCTATAGTTTTCTGGCAATAGCTACTAAACATGTTCAATTGATTTTTCACATTTTGTATGAGAAATTACTTATTTTCCTTAGAGAACATGTTAAGACGATGGCCATCTGACATAGAGTCTAGTACAATAACTATGTAATAGAAACCAAATACTTGATTATTAACAAATTTTAGTAATGTAACAGAGGATATGTAATGGTTTTGGAACAATATTGAAATTTAATGTCATCAAATGCCCAGTGTAAAGTCACAAAACTTAATAAGTTTTGTTAATTAATTTAAAAACAAATTAAAGCAAAAAAGAATTAGTAAAGATAAATATTTCAAGGACTTTCAATGCATTAATTCGTTTTCAAACTGTACGACTACCTTTATTAAAAGGTTCTAATGATAAATAACCTTTCACAACTGTCCGCTTCTCCAAGTGTGGATTCCTCTGGGGTATCCAAGACTGTTGAGGATTCAGCTTGGTCTCCAAGCCTTGATCTAACTGGTCTTTTTGGCAACTGAAGCTCTATTTGGGGCAATACTTCTGGTGCTTCTGTAACTTCGGGTGATTTAGTAATTTGAGTTTCTTCTCCACGTGGTGTTGTTATGGTTTGAGTTGATGTTATTTCCTGCAATGTAATTTAGTAAATTAATTAATTAAAATGTTATTTCCTGCAATGTAATTGAGTAAATTAATTAATTAAAATTATATTTTTCCCATGGGGATAGGCAGAGACAAGGGAGCGAACTCTCCCGCTTCCTTCACATCCACAAATCTCTCCCTATACACTCTATGGTTATGGGCACTGCAGATCCCAGCTTTTTTGAGAATGTCCCTGATTTGGTCATGGAACATTCTTCTGGGACTTCCCAGCCTTATCCTTTCCTTCTCCTCTAATTTATGAATCTCTTTCGTCAATCTCTTTTCATTTATACTCTCAATGTGCCCAAACCACAGTAACATTCCTTTCTCAATCCTTGTCACTACATCATCTATCAAATCACGCATAACTGTATTCTTCACTCTATCCGCAATTGTTACTCCACAAGCACTCCTTAATGACTGCATTTCTACTGCAATAATCCTACTGCCTAATATATAAGCATAAAGCTTCTTCTGCCATACCCAGCTTTCACTTCCATACATTAATGTATGAACAAGTACCGTATTTGAGTAACAAAGTTTAAATAAATATTTTTATTATGATACAACAAATATTTTGACTTTGACAAGCAATTTTTCTGCTGCTTTATTTCACCATTTACTTGCTTTCAGCAACTCTCCCTAAAAAAAGGGTTGATCATATCAATATGGAATGAGAAATGAAGGTTGAAAATATTAGCAATTTGAGGTCTTGGAACATACATAAATAGTATTTTTATATTTCATACCTGAAGAACATCATCTGCAAAATCAGCAATAAGTTCTTCATTTTCAGTCCTAATATTCACAAAATCTTCATCATCACTCCCCCCCTCCTCAAGTTGCTCAGCCAATTTTTGCTTTAATCCCTGTATTTTTTGTTCAATGTCAGTTATTTCCTGTAACTGATTTTCTCTAGATGTTGAGGCTTGTTCAGAATCAGCACTTGTATCTTGACTAGATTCATTATTACTTGAAACAGTAATTGGCTCTATTATAGGTAAAATTTTTTTTTTAGTATCATTATTTTTTTCTTCTTCATCTTCTTTAAGATTTTCTAATACAATACCATGATTCTTTAATATCTGTCCAGCAAATACATCTGTAATTGATGGCTCAGCATTTTTTTCCATATTCATAAGTAATGGTGGAATATTGGGACGTTTTATAGTATTATCTTTTGATCTTTTCTTCCTTTTATGTGATTTTTTGTCACTTTTTCTCTTGTGACCTTTATCTTTATCTTTCTTTTTAGACTTTTTTGAATCATGTTTTTTATGTTTATCTTTTTTTTCTTTGATCTTTTCTTTTTCCTTGGATGTTTCTGGTTTTAATTTTTCTTGAGGCTCACTCTCTGCTGTAATAAAATAAATATACATTTATATGATTTAATTATATTTGGTATATACTATAAATTTGGAGGATTAGATGTTTAACAAAGTCACAGTTACATCTTGTGCGAGAAAAAGGTAGCAGCTTAAAAATATTCCCTTATGATTACTGAAATGCAAAAAACATAGAACATTCCAGCTATCTAGTAGTTAAAATTAGTTCCATTCTTATTACATACCTCTATATTACCAATTAACCAGATTAATCCCTCTGCTAGGTACCCTGAGGCCGTTTAAACGGTTCTCGGGTGCCAAAAGGCACCCGTGATGGTATGTAACCAGATGGTATGTATTATGTAACTATGTAAGTACCTTTCTTACCTATAGGAGCTGTTATAGTGACCTCTTGTAATTTCTTGAGCACTTGATGAAGCCAGTTAACAAAGGTATCTGTGTTATCCCCTAGAAATAACAATAGATCCTCTTCCATCTGTATCCGTGTCCTTTTGTTAGCTACCATTACCATTACATAATCTGGTAATTCATCATCTGAAATATTGTTAATATATATCAAATGCTACAATGAAAAAAAAAAAAAATGTTACTATAGTGATTTTTTTATGTAGCTCATTGTCACTTGTCTTGTCTCTGGTAAACCACATTGTAAGTTAATCTAATCTACATATGGTCCAAAAGCATGTCCAAATATTACCAATAAAATAAAATTAAGCACTTTATACTACTAATGATCAATCAATATACAATACTTTATATTAAAATATAAAGAACTCCTCTGTTGAATGTAATGGCTTTCCAGTATTTGTGGATAATTTATTATTTATTTATTTAAACACTTTAATGCACAGTAAACAAAAGTTATGTAAAAAAGTGAACATAATGCCTTAGGCATTATCTGCCAGCTAACCTTTAAGATTGTGTGCGAAGATGAGATAATGTTTATACTTAACTTTTTTTTTTTTATTCAAATTTCTGAATGAATCATGTTAACTTCTCAAAAATATATTATTTTAATTTTGCTGATTTAAATAGACCAAAAAAAGCAGTGTAAAATAACTACATAAAATAGTGAGTTGTTGAAGCAAAAATTATGCAAACTTACCAACATAACAACCCATCTCTCTGAGTTTCACCTTAATGGCTAACTGTAAAAAATATGTATATTGTAATAACTAAATGAAATAACATCACGGGTACCATATGGCGCATACAATTGCCTAGACATTACATTCCAAATAAATTCTGTTCCAACCTATAGACCAGATATACTGGTATACTCATGTGCCTAAAGAAAGTAATACTAGAACAGACCATTCTATGGGAAGCTAACAATACAGAAATTGAGGGCAAAGATTCATTAACAATACATTTTTACTTGTGTAAAAGCCTGCCTACTCTTTTTCTGTTTGATCTTAGATTGTGCAGGAACTTATACCCTGGAATTTTAGGTTGTTTATTACCAGGTTTCATATAAAGCTATAATATCAGGGCTCAAGATGTTCTTTGTTTTAAGGAGAGCTCTTTCGCTGGAGTTGGCAGCACTCTTAGGCGCTTTCATAGTTAACTGATTTAAAGAACATGCTTTTTGCATTTTTTTTGCAGGTTGTTTGTCATTGCCTGTTTTATGGTTAGATAGTTTTTGACTAGGCTACAGGTGGTGCAGACACTTAAAGAAATTATTTTTAGACATTATTTAATAGTGTCCCAGATTTCCACAGTGGCTGCACCCGTAGCACTGCCAAGCCAAGACAAAAGATAAAGTCGCGAACGGATGTCAAACTAAACATTTTTTTTATATCAACCTTGTTTTTGATATTAAAAAATAGTTACATTTGACATTGGTTCGCGACCCCATATCTTGTCTTAGCTTGGCCATGCTACGGGTACTGCAGTTTGATGTTTGCTCCAACAGTATTTTGCTGCGTATCCATACTGCTGGATTTTAAACCATTGTGTAACCAAAGTGAAGTCCACCAATGGACAGGAATCCACCTTTATATAGATTTGGCTTGGTTGAGTAAAGAGGGTACTGAATACAGTGAAGAGAGTTGTACTCAGATAGGCTTTTTCATGGTTTTAAATCTAGGAATACTGCAATTCACTTTCCTGACCTAGTGCCTGCACAAAAATCTATGGATATCTAAGAACATTATATCTCTATCTAGATTTTTTTAAAAGTCATTTGGTCCAAAACTGTATCTTATCTTGGTTTTTGGAGCTGACATCACAGTAAACATATTTTGACCCTATGGGATCATTGTGTGTTACCCATTCCTTTCTACCTCACACATCAGTCGTGTATTGCTCAAACTGACATCCACAAATATTTTGCGAAATATTTGAGGATGTCACCTAGTCTGAGAAGCCTGTAGCTTTCTGGTTCTGGGAAAGAGCCTGTACCAAGTATTTCATTCTGAGCATGGCCCTTGCGTTGCTGTAGCACAGCGGGTGCTGCTTGGACCAATGGTTTTTTAAGTCTAGCCTAAGCAAATACATATATATTATCTTGTTAGCACAGTTTTGGAACATGTTTCCGTAAAAGTTCTGACCACTGAACTTAATAAGATCTTTCAAAAGATGTAAAATATTTTGCTGGAAATCCTTTAGGGCCCATAGAAACTTTCAATACCATACAAATTAAAAATGCGAACAGAAACTATATAAACCTAAATAGCATAAGTTGGGTATTCCAATTTATATAAATTTAGGAAAAAGATTGATTACTAAGCAATAAATAAACTACCTATAAAAGTAAGTAAAAAGCAGTAAAAATTATCATTTAAGATGGTAAGTAATGTTTTTTGTATGGCTGTTTGAACCCCAAGGCTACCTACTGATTAGATATTATTAAAAAATGATTAATAAATATCGATAATTACTCTCATCTTTTGGCCGATTTTGCTGCCGACGTCCATTTTCAAGAACTGATTTTTCACACTAATTAAAAGTACATATTTAATAACTAATACATATATGTCTTTAATGTATTTCTTGTTTCAGACCGTATTATTTTAAAACCTAATGAAATATACATCTTTTAATTAAGAAAATATTATTATTATTAGCTTATATGAATGGCCTCTACGCGTGCGCGTAATTTTGCCAGTGTCGAGTAGGGTAGATTAAAAAAAACTTTTTTATTATTAGTGAAAGTGGGATGATAGGATGGAAAGGAATTGGGAAAGGACTAGGGTAGAAAAGGGAATGGCGACATGACCGTATGAAAGCATACGGTATAGTCTTGCCAATGTCTAGTGAAGGAGGAAAAGGATCAACAGTAAAATGGGTACCGCCATTTTACTGAAGATTGTGGGATTATTTGAGATAACACAAACACCGAGATCACTGCGTAAATGCTACACTTCTCACACTTAATATTACTATACGAATGCTTATTCTACAAAATTAGTACACTTTTGCACAATAATATTCAATAAAATTAAATTTGAAAAATATAATATAAACACGCGTCTACAGTGTTCGGGCTACCCTCAAAGAATCCTAAGAAAATATAGTTCAGTAGAAAGAAAAATAAACCGCACAACCGCACTTTATTTTTTATGACAGAATGACAGATGACACTGACTTTAGGTGTTGTTTTTAGTTCAGTAGTAGTAGAAAGGACAAAGGTCTATATACACCATAGTGCACAGGTTTCAGGTTAGATGAATTAAATAATTAGAAAGTGCCTTCAGGGGCCTTAGAGAAAAATCAGGCTAGGCGACGTGTTGTGTCGCCTTTAATCAAAACTGAGATCAAAACTTAGCCGTGTTCGGAAACGTAACACTTTAACACTGGGTATTGTCACAGAGTAAGATAAAAATATTAAGAACAAGAACGAAAAATGCTTAGAGAACAAGAGATGCATATAGTATAGTGACATTACCCAGTGTCAAAGTGTTAGTTTACGAACACGGCCCTGTATAGACTTTGGCAGGTGACAGCGTACCTCACGCTTACTGTCATTGTCAAAATACATACGTATTTGACTAAGGCGACCCCTTCCTTCATCTTATCGCCCCATAGCCCTCTCTTCAGTCCTCTGTAAGGTTCTGGAACACTTGATTAAAAATCGACTAGAATGGATTGTGGAAAGTAAGGATATCATTTCCAAGTCACAGTTTGGTTTCCGTAAAGGCAAAGGCACAAATGATAGCCTGGGATTTATCACTACAGATATTAGAACAGCTTTTTCCAATAGTAAATCTGTAGTAAGGGTTTTCCTTGACATAAGTTTAGCCTATTACAACGTTATTTTTCCTCTGCTCAGGCATAAAATGCTCAAGCTGAGCATTCCAGTGAGGATTGTTGAAGTCATAGCCAGCTTGTTAGCGGCCAGCGGCCACATTCTGTTTCTTATAACGTAATCGTTAGATTGTCAAAATAACGAATTCCGTTATTAGCGCTCTCTCCTCCAATCAGCGAAGGTTAAAAAATTACTCTGATTGGAGGAGAGCGCGCTAATAGCGGAAATCGTTATTTTGACAATCTAACGATCACGTTATAAGAAACAGAATGTAGCCGCAGAACTATATAATCAGATACCGTGGTTATCATCTTTCTCCTCAAAAGGTTTATAGAGGCCTCCCCCAAGGATCTGTCCTAAGCTCCCTTCTGTATAACATCTATTCTCACGACCTGGACCTAACTGTAACTTCCTCCTGTAACATTTTACAATATGCAGATGACCTTGCCCTTTACACCTCAACAAAAAATATTTTAAATTCTCAGGTCCCATTGAATACTGCCTTGTATTACTTAAATAATTGGCTAGAGGACCATGGCTTATCTTTATCTCCATCAAAAAGTGCAGTAGTATTTTTTTCTAGATAATATAAAACTCCTTCACTTAACATTAAAATTAATGATCACCCTATTTCCATTTATCATTCTTTTAAATTCCTTGGTGCCATAAAGCGTTATTGGATAGCATTATTTTTAATTTTAGAAGTCCCCCTCAGTCTTCAATTTTTACATGTGAATCCTTGGCTATCTATGAAGCAGTCTTATACATTCTTTCACATAATATAAAAAAAACAATAATATTTTCTTATTCCCAAAGCTGTTTAAAGGCCTTAACTAGTAACTTTTTTTCAAAATAACCTCACCCACTTACAATAAAATTAAGACATTTATTACATGAATGCAGTCTGTAAAGTTGGTCTGGATATTATGCTGGCTTGGATACCAAGTCATTGCGGTATTGTAGGTAACGAAACAGCTGACCTATTATCTAAAGAGGCCACAGTTATTGGTTCAATGGATAATTTTACTTTATACCCACAGGATTTATCCCCACTAGCTAAAGTGGACCAGTCTTTGGAGTGGCAAAAAATCTGGAACTCTGACCCCCAAAAAGCTAAACACTATAGGCTTATACAACCTTCTATGCCAAATAAACCATGGTTTTTTTCTCCTTAAAGATTTCTCTAAACAGGTTACCTCGACTATTTGCCGACTTAGATTGGGACATAATAGTACTCCTGTACACCTGTATAAAATTAAAGTGCTCAGTGCGACGCGGTATAGAACTGGGAACCCCGGATCATATATTTTTTAGCTGCCCTAATTATTCTTGCTCCCTTTATAATACCTTCCTTCCTTCCTTCCTTTATAATCCTTCAGATACCCCCTGTCCTACTAACATAAATACTTTGCTAACCCTGTCCATCTTCTCTGGATTCGGGGCTTTAGCCAAACATATTAAAATAATCAAAGTAAAACTACTCCCCCTCTCAACTTATTTATATATAGTAATAATTAAGCTGATATATTATATAATAAGTAATTGGCTTATACATGTTTATTCCAAATATATAATTAAAATTTAAATCCTTTATATTTATCTATAATAAACATGAAGGTAAAAACCGTGCCCGTCCGCGCGCCGCTACTGGAGTAAGCATCATTCAATTTGCATGATGCCGCGCGAGTGACAAATTTGTCTCTCACGCACACTTAGATGTGACAATAGAGAAGGACATTTGTAAACTTAACTTAATTCACCAAAATATTCAAAGCTTCTCTAGCAAAGTTCTTGACATTGAATTATTAATAGAAAAATATAACTTAGATATAATGTGTTTTACAGAATCCTGGCTAAAGTCCGACAAAATGTGTTTTAATGTAAATAATTTCTCAGTTGCTAGTTTTTTTAATAGAACCTCCTGTGAAGGAGGTGGCTCTATAATTTTAATTAAAAATACTTTAAAGTATAAGGAACGAAAGGATATCGTAAAACTATCTGTTGAACGTGTTTGTGAGATTTCATGTGCAGAGATGGACTCGTATATTATCTTATGCATATATAGACCCCCAACATCGTCTTTATCTTACTTTATAGATACAATGGAGGATATACTCTCAAAAATATTAGATTTAAATAAACGAATATTTGTATGTGGGGATTTTAACATTGATATTTTATTAGATTCATGTGACAGACAGAAGCTCATTTCTCTTTTTAACTCCTTTAATTTAAATAACATATTCACAGAACCGACTCGGATTACTGCAACTAGTCAGACTTGCATTGATAATGTATTCACTAATTGTACCATTTCAGATCACTCTGTCATTACTGGTGTACGCTCTGATCATAAATGTCTGATGATTAGCTTTAAGGCGCGAATTAAACCAACCAATAAAATAATTAAGTACAGACCTCTTACTGAAAATAGACTAGAAATTTTAAATAATAATATCATACATAAAATTAATAATTTCAAGTATAATACAAATAAACCGAATACAACATATTCGAATTTACATAATTTAATAACCCAAGAATTTGATAAAGTGTGTAAAGTAAAGACAAAGAAAATAAATGATAAATTAAATTTTGCTACTTGGGCAACTAGGGGTATTAGGAAAAGCAGGGATACTTTATATGATTTATATGATAGGAGATCCTATACATTAGATCAAAATTTTCATAACTATGTTAGAAATTATTCAAAAACATTTAAAAAAGTTTGCCTTATGGCAAAATCTAATTTTATTAGCTCCAAACTAAAACAGTCTAAAAATAAATCTAAGTGTGTATGGACAATAATAAATAATGAAACTGGTAAAAACATACATAAGCAAAATGATATTTCCATCAGACAAAATGGAGTATTGATATCTGAGAAAAATAAAGTTGCTAGCTTATTTGAAAAGTTTTTTGCTGATATACCTTTTAAAGTCACGAATAGTATTAAGTCGTCATCTAGTATGGCTAAGGAACTATTAAACCGTTATGTTAAAATACCAAATTTTACAGAATTTAATTTTATACATGTCTCAAATGAGGATATTATAAAACACTTCAAAATGTTAAATAAAAAGAAAACGGAAGATTTATGGGGATTATCCGTAAAAGCAATAGAACCTATTATTTACACCATTGGGCCTATCTTAGCCGACATTTATAATAGTTGTGTGGATAACGGTATCTTCCCAGACTTTATGAAGCACAGTAAAATAGCCCCTATATTCAAATCGGGATGTAAAACAGACCCTACTAACTATCGACCCATTTCCGTATTACCCGCGCTTAGCAAAATATTTGAAAAAATAATGCTAAGTCAGCTATTAAGATATTTTACTATCAACAAATTATTACACGATCGTCAATATGGGTTTACAAAAGGTAGAAATACAACAGATGCTGGTACTGGATTGATTGAGGAAATATTTAGTTCTTGGGAAAAGTCTCAGAATCTCATTGGTGTCTTTTGCGATCTGTCTAAAGCATTTGATTGTGTAGATCATCAAACTCTATTGGGTAAGCTGGAATTCTATGGAGTTCGCGGAGTAGCGTTAAACCTTGTGGAGTCCTATCTCTCTAATAGAACGCAATGTGTTAACATTAATGGTAGTGTATCTAAAGGATCTCTTGTGAATATGGGAGTCCCCCAGGGATCAATTTTAGGGCCTTTCCTGTTTCCGGTATATATCAATGACCTTCCGCATATGGTACAAGAAACAGCGCAGATAGTGCTGTTTGCTGATGACACGTCCCTGTTGTTTAAAGTTGATAGAAAAGACAACATATTGTCAGCAGCAAACAATACTCTGTCTATGGTCTCTGAATGGTTCACAGCAAATAATTTGGTTTTAAATACTAAGAAGACCAAGTGCCTGAAATTTTCTTTGCCAAACGTTCGGGTAATTAACTGTTCACTGAAGTTAGGCGATACTGAACTGGAATTTGTTGACTCCACTGTATTTTTGGGAATCACAGTCGACTTCAAACTGCAATGGAGAGCTCATATAAACGCGTTATCTAATAGATTGAGCTCAGCAGCATATGCAGTCAGAAAGATCAGACTATTAACTGATGTGGCAACAGCCAGGTTAGTGTACTTTGCCTATTTCCATAGTATTATGACTTATGGTCTTATTATCTGGGGCTCAGCGGCAGACATAGAAACCATATTTATCTTGCAGAAAAGAGCTATTAGAGCAATTTACGGCATGAAGACCCGGGAATCCCTTCGAGAAATCTTTCCTGAAATTGATATAATGACCCTGCCCTCCCAATACATATTTGAGAACTTATTATATGTTAAGAAAAATTATAATATGTTTAATAAAAATGCAGATAGGCATACCCGAAACTTAAGAAATATAAACAAAATTGACATACCAAGATTCAGATTACAAAAAACTAATAAATGTTTTCTTATAAACAGTATTAGGCTATTTAATAAATTACCAAAATCAATTATAGAACTAAATGATATAAAATTTAAAAATTGTATAAAGCAAACTTTAATAGCCAAGGCGTATTACAAAGTTAATGATTATATTAATGACAGAGATGTCTGGAATCAGTCCTCTCTGCGTCTGGAATCTCTAAACTAATAGTAACTGTCATATTGTAATAATTCATAATACTTACTATTATAGGTATATATATATATTTTTATACTACAATAGGTAGATATTTTTTTATATATTTTTGGATGAGGTAATAACTTGTTATTACTATAACCTTTTATCATTATTTTAATTTTAAATATTTACTATTTTCTACAAGGTAATAATTAGTTATTACTTAACATTTATGTTAATTTGTCTTATTTATTTTAAGTTATTTTGTTAACAGAGTTATAGAATACATTTCCATGGTTTTTTTTTTAACTAGTTGATGTTTGCGCAGGCCTTGGATTCAGCTATGTATTTGGCCCTGCAATGTAGTATCCAGCGGATTTCCTCTCCTTTGAAGGTCATTGCAGTGGTGGCGCGTGTGCCGGGTTCTGGTCTGCACCCTAAGGGCCTGGTTGAGCAGAAGGATGGCTGACACATACGTTACGTCCGTGATCGGGTGATGCTGTGGGGGCCTTGGATCTCCGCTGGGCACGCACGTTTGATTGTTATCATATAAGAAGCGGAGATCCCGAAAAATCTTCTGCTGATAGACCGGCGCTGGCATCAAAGAAATGTTGTGTTCTGTAATTCTGTACTTTCAATATTGTAAGATAGTATATCTGCCTTGGGGTGTTCTACGCGTGCTCTTCAGTAGGATGAGAGTATATACCACATGCTATAAGCATAGGTTTAAGTCAATAACCATGCAGGACCATGCTCCTCCGATGATACGGTACATGTGGAACATCAGAGTTTTTTATTTGCTGGTACCTTTTTCTCCAGGGTGTCTCTGAGGCGATCGACTTGTGATCAGCGTTTGCGCCCTAAAAGATACCTTTTATCTATCTACTTGTAGGTATATTTTGATTACCTATACTAAAGTATGTATATTTGGGGCGTAGCTATGGTCTGTTGGGTTGGTCGCCTTGGTGGCACTTTTGCAGGGCAGTCAACGATTGACAGGTCAATGGAACCAGCTAACCACCTAGTCTTAAACTGGTTGGTTATGTAGTGTGTGTTCGGTTGGGTTGTTTTTTTTCTTTTTTCTTCCCGCAAGGACAATAGTTTAATAGTTTACGATTTGTTTATTTTGTATTATATTCTCAACATTTGTCTGTGGGAGGAATGGCGACCTGGCCAAGTACACACAGGACCTTATATATACTCTTTTTTTTTTTTTTTTGACTTTTCATAAATGCCTGTAAAGGTTTACATGAAATAAATATTTTTGACTTGACTTGACTTGACTTAAATAAATAATATAATTAATAAAGTAGGTATTTTAATTTATTGTTATATATACCTACATATTTTAAATCCATTAGTATTATAAATGCGAAAGTGTCTATCAGGGTGGATTTGAAAGGATGTACATTGGGCTAATTTGAGGTTCTGCTGATAAAATCTAACAACTTTTTCTATGGAACCATATGCGCAAATGAAAAAAATAATTGACTTCCCCATACAAATTGGTAATTTTAACGTTACTGGTTTGTATGAAGAAGGCCACTTTTTTTCTTTTGCTATACATCGTTCCATGGGAAAGTTGTTTGATTTGATCACATAAGCCCAAAGTATATCCTTTCAAAGTTATTGAATCTATTCAAAACATCGTGACAGCTAGCCACTTGTTCGGTGTAGACTCATACCATCGGCTACGACGAGGTGGGATTAAAACTCCTCCGCTGGTTACCTTGGGGCTTGTGATGATATGACGTGTGTATATTACAATATTGTATATCGATAAATAATTATTAATCTTTGATGGTTTATATCGATAAGTTTATATATTATTTATAATATTTGTTGTCGGTGGCAACACTATCGAAACTATTAAGTATGCAATTTAATATTTAGCTTTTTACACAGAGCACGGAATCCACGCGCGCCGCTACTAGAGACGGCATGTTCAACATATTTCATACAAACCAAGCGTGAGGGTGGGCGTTGCCTTTAACTTACACCTATACGCACACTACTACACAGATGACGTCTTGGAGTGCTGTGGCTGGGTCGAATTTTTTTTTATCGACATTATTTTTTATGAGCAGAAATATATAAAAAGTCTTCCAATTAATTATTAAAACACTCGGATTTTTAAGTAGACGAAATTAAGTGGCACTATTAATTTTTCAATTTGGCAAAATTAGTGAGTTAGTCCCAGACTTTATAATATTTTCATCAAATATTTATACATTTTTATTTGATAGACTTGTATTTATATATTTGAATTGCGTTTTTTGGTAATCTAATTAGGGCATGCAATATCCAATGATTTACAATCCCGGAACTGATTTTCGATACTGAAGATGTAATTCCGAAACTGGTTCCGAAAGCGGCGATTTCTAATAAAAATAACCACTTCAAAATAAAACAAGCTATGTTATATAAAAACTCTTTTTATTGTCACATAGCCGAAGAAATGAAAACTTTAATGTAAATACAATATACATATTATTTACAAAGTCCATCGCAATTCATCATTGCCCCAAAAATAATACATTTTCAAGAGTAGAGTATTTGAAAAAAACTCTTACATTATGTGTACCAAATTATATAACAAATTACCCATTTTTTTAGGGAATTACCAAATGCTATATTTAAATAAGCTTCTATCTTATGGTGTTTGTAATAAACTATGTACCTATTTAGTAATTTATTAAACAATTGTAAATTTTTGTACTGAAATTATTTATTAACCACACTGTTTTGCATGCCTGATGGGCTAATTCTGTAGACAATTTTTTTATATTGTACCATCTTACTCGGAATTACTGCGAATAAATATTTTATTTATTTGTCGCTTTACGTTAAGACTTTGCCTTTTAATGGTATGCTGAGCCCTTATCACAGACAATTTTAATTTACGTCTTCGAGGTGTGTCCAGTATATTTGGTAAATCAGTCTTCGGGTCGGGCTTGCGGAGAACTACGAGAAGATTTTTTATTATCTTTAAAAGCTTCATTAGCTTCTTTTACAGGTGAATCTTTTCCATTTATCTGAAAATATTAAACTATAAAGTGTTGAAGATATCTAAAATCAGTAGGTTTTAAGATATTCCTGCGGACAGACAAACAGGTAGTGTCACCTTATGCGAAGTGGCCAGTCATTAAATGTTTTTTTCGAAGCCACATGTAATAATACACAAGATACTATAAAAATAACAACTTCACAATGACAATTAAAATATACTGGTACTCTATGGATACGCTAACTTGCATTATCGACATGACGCCAATGAATGCGTGCGTCCCCTCACTATTGCATTCACTAATGACTCGCGGCTTTCGCACGGCTGAGGTTTTGCGTTCCAACATACATCGACTCACATTTTTAAAAAAGGTAAAAGTTAACATTATATACTTACTTGTGATATGATACGTCAGAATTTTGTTTGTTGATGTTTTTACTTTGATTCTTACACCAAATCATAGCGCAATGAGGCATTTATAACGATTTAATATTAATGTTTATTCCGCAACGTACGAAGAGCAACTGGCGGCCGATTGCGCTCATATGTGCGCGCAACGCATTTCTTTGCCACGACTATTATTATTACTACCGTCTCTAGGAGTGGGCAGCGCGCGGCGATTCCGTGCTCTGTGGCTTTTTATAATAAAAAAACATTACACTTCATAGACACGCGCACACATACATGTTTGACAATAGCTAACTTGTATCTCTTTTTTTCTCAAGCAGTTTTTTAAGTGTCAGACGCGTTGAGCTGTCATTTGAAGCCACACCTTTTTCCCCGTTCTTCATTTGTTCGCCTCAAAAATTGGCGACACCGGTATCGTACTTATGAAACAATTTATGTATCATGCTTACTCCATTGGCGCGTTTTTTTAGCTTCATGATAATAAATGTTTCTTTTTCAGATCTGTGTGATGTCCTGTATTTGTTTATATTGGCCCCTGTGAAGTCTTGTTTTGTCTAAATAACAAATGTTTATTTATATGATAATTGACTTATATTAGCTGCCAATTCATTCTGAGTATCTAGAATCTTTTAATTATTAGATTTTACAAAAAATACTCCTTCGTGCCTTCTCTATAACTAGACAGAATTGGCAGAATTACGAGCAAAGCGAAAAGCCATTTATCAAGAAAAAGAAAGAAAGAAAAGAAAGTCGACGCTACATGTCGCCTCGCCTGCTTTTTCTCTAAAGCCCCATAAAACTCTGTGGACGAAACGAACATGTTTGACATTACATTCGAAAAAATTTGCACAAGTATAGAAGACCCACAGAGACTCTGTGAGAAGACCCACTTTCAAAAAAATATTAAATAAATAGTGGCTCTTACACCGACAAAATAAATTTCAGTTTAGTTTTATTTTAAACTAATATTCACCTAAAAGTTGCCTCTCTTTCCATCGCGTAATTTTTACCTCTTCTGACGACGTTAGGGTTGTCTTCTATTTAAGAACACTTAATCTGAATGATTAATTACCAGCTATGTGCATATTACTTTCATATAGAAACAAATGACGTTTTATAAACCGAGGCTAGGTACTCAGTAGTAAGTGTGTAGATCATAAAACTATTTTATTTTAGGTTGTCTGCACAGGTACTTTAATGTGCATGGTAGTGCGCCTACCTACCTAGTCATGCCATAAATATTGTAACAAAGAAGAAAAAAAATCTATTGCAAATATAATAAATGTTGTAAAACATAACTGTAAAACATAGCTGTAAAAGTAATAAATGTTTATTACTTTTACAGCTATGTTTTACAGTATGAGTGTACCTCCGATTAATTTATTAATTCTGTGGCATAGATAATACACTATAAAGGGAAATCTGAGGAGTGTTACCTATAGGTTGACGTGGATTTCTTTACCTTTTGATGTTCTTTGGAAGTGTCAAAAACGTGACGTCCGGATCCTTGTTATTATTTAAACAGCCGAATGCGATGCAATATAATTTTAGTTAATAATAATATCGCACCGAGGCGCGTGAGTGAGTATCGAATAAACGTGTATTTTATTGGTTTTGGGGTTGACATCAGTCAAAAACACTTCGATCCTATGATCCCGGATCTTTTGTGTATTCTCCTATTGACCACAGACCTCAGTACTATCCCCAAATATGTTATTGACTGCAATATAAAATAAATATAAAAATACAATATAAAAATGAGAAAAATCAGGCGAGGCGACGTGTCGCGTCGCCTTCAATCAAAACTGTATAGACTTTGGCAGGTGACAGCGTACCTCACGCCTACTGTCACTGTCAAAATACATACGTTTTTGACTGAGGCGACGCGACATGTCGCCTCGCCTGCTTTTTCTCTAGAGCCCCTGGGTCGACTAGCCTGTAGCTTTCTGGATCCGGATAAGCCTATTCTAGGTATATTATTATTTGGATGGCCCTAGCGTCACAGTCACACAGTATGTGCCGCATGGATTCGGGCTCATTACCACAGAAACTGGATGTTATCTCTTACTCCTACAGTATAAAGGTGATTGTTAGTTGTGTAGTGTCCTGAGAAGACTCCCACCAGTAACCTTCTTTGAATTCTGTTGAATTTCCAGATCTTATCCAGGCCTGTTGCTCTCATACCAATGAATTTCTTGGAATGTATCAGGCCTTGCTGCGTTAACCACCTTCTCGTGTGTTTATCCTTAGCACGAATGACGAATCTAATGTTATTATAGGTGGGTTTAAAATGGCAAGTTATTTTTCAAGAGTAAATGAGAAACGAGGAGGTGTTTGTATACTAATAAACAATTCATTGGAGGCTAATGATATATATTTATGTCGCGAGTATGTTGTTGAAAAAGATTTTGAATGCTGTGGAATTGATCTTAAATCTTGTAAATGTATTATATTTTGCGTATACAGAACTCCGAAATCCAATAGTTTTGTGTTTTTTAAAAGATTAGATGAATTATTAAATAAATTAGTTAAGAATAATAATAAAACAATAATAATAGCTGGTGATTTTAACATTAATATTTTGGCGCGTAATAATAATACTATTAAATTGATTAATCTGTTATCCAACTATAATATAAAATTACATAATAATAAACCGACTAGACAGAAAACTTGCATAGATCACATTGTAAGCAATATAAAAAATGTTAAGTCAGAAATTCATAATTTACATTTGTCTGATCACGACACTGCACAAACTATTGAATTTCAATTATCCAGTATAAAACCTAAACTCACGCACTGGTTTATTAACAAAAATGATTACAGCAAAGGAAATATTTCAAAAAATATTCAATGTTTAAGAAGTTTATCTTGGTCTGAAGTACCTATATAATGAAAAACATTTTGATACAGCGTTTACAGAATTCCACAATACTTTTACTTTGTTCTATAATCTCTGCTTTCCTACAATTAAAATTAAAGTAAATAGCTGTCCTACTAATAACAAGTGGATTACGAAGGGTATCAGAAGGGCATGCCACACTAAAAGAATATTGAGGTATACTACAAACAAAAAACCACAGAAAATAAATTATTGTTCCGGAACTATGATAAAATATTGAGATCATGTGTAAATTGTTCTAAAAAAAATACAAATAATACAACTATACTAAATACTAGAAATGTATGTAAAGCAACTTGGAATATAATTAAAGATAGAACTAACTTCAAATCTTGAGAAATATTGAGTATTAATGATTGCAGTAATATAATAATAAATGAACCCCAAAATATTGCATGTGCTTTTAATAATTATTATATTAACTTAACAAATAAAAAATACTAAACAATTAAATACTAAATTAGATGCTAACATACCACGAATCTGTAGCAGTCTGTATCTGCACATTTGTACAGAATCTGAACTAATAAAAACTATAGCGTCACTAAAAAATACTAAAACTGTGGGATTTGATAATGTTGCTACACATATATTAAAATCTTGTGTTGTGTTTATAGCCCCTGTATTAATATATCTCATTAATTTTTCTCTAATTGATGGTACATTTCCAACTGTCTTAAAGAATTCTATTGTTACTCCACTTTATAAAAAAGGTAACCAACAAGAATTAAGCAACTATAGACCTAATAAATTTTTGAAAAATATTTTTTTCAAAAATATTTGAAAAGGTAGTACATAAACGAGTGACAAACTTTGTAAATAAACATAGAATTATACATGCAGAACAGAACGGGTTCCAAAAGGGTAAATCAACAACTCTTGCCTCTTTTTCACTAATTCGTAATGTAACAGAATATATCGATAAAAAGAAACAGGTTGTAACTATCTTCTTTGACATGTCAAAAGCGTTTGACTTCGTAGATCACACACTGTTACTAGTTAAATGTGAACGTTATGGTATCAGGGGTCCGGCCCTTAAATGGATCACTAGCTACTTAAATGATAGAAAACAATGTGTAGAGGTCGATGAAACAATGAGGAGAGTTTCTGGTAGTTTAAATTATACACAATATAAATCTACATATGAGTTTAACAGATATGGCGTACCTTAGGGGAGTGTGTTGGGTCCATTATTGTTTATTTTATATATCAATGATCTTCCGTTGATAACTGATAGCAAATGTGTTTTATATGTAGACGACATCTCGATCGCAATACCTAATAATGAAAAATCGATTCTCTATGAAAGTGTAGTAAATAATGCTGTAAATTCTATACTAAACTGGTTGCAATATAATAATCTAAATGTTAACTTAGATAAAACGAAATATATTAATTTTCGTAATTATAAATCTATTAAAACTAATTTGAAAATACAATGTTGTGGTAAAACCATAGATGAAACTGAAGAAATCAAATTCCTAGGACTAAATATTGATCAATATTGCAACTGGAAGTTACATATTGAAAATGTGTGTAACAAATTAAATAAATTTATTTTTGCATTAAAAAGATTGAGAAGAGTAGCAAGTGAAAGTGCGGCTTTGATGGCTTATCATGGTTACGTTGCATCTGTACTAAGGTATGGAATTATAATGTGAAGCAATTCCACGGATATTAATAAAACGTTTATAACACAAAAAAAATGTATTAGAGCAATTTGTGGAGTTGGTCCCTATGATACATGTAAACCATTATTTGTAAGATTAAAACTATTAACATTAACATCATTATATATCTTGGAATTAGTTATTTTTGTAAGAAAATATATTAATATATTTAACAGATATGATCTAACTGCAAAATTTGTACCTAGAGACCTAACCAGGCTTTTGATGCCGAATTGTCATAGTTCATTATATACTAAAACGCATACATTATGTGTATAAAAGTATATAATAAAATACCAAAAGTATTTAGGGAAGTGGTATCAGTACCCCTAGTGTGAGTTTTCTAACTATTACTTTGCGTTTGAGTTAACTAAAATTTGTTTGGGAAATAGTTCAGCGCTCCAAGCGGAAATTTTGAGAACTAGAAATGCGGTCGTGTGATTGGTCAAAATGTTAACGCGGTAGTATAGTTAACGCGAAAGTAAACGTTAAAAAAACTCACACTAGGCCTACAGATAAAGAATGTAAAACTAGATTGGAAAAATGGCTTATTGAAAAGTGTTATTATACAGTTAATGATTTTTTTAATTAAAAATAATATACTTACTGATTCATTTTTTTTGTGTAATGATTATTAAATGTAAATTGTTAAAATATATATATGAGGTAATAGTATTTGGTGTAAGTTGATATAGGTATACTTACTTTTAATAATTGATGAATTTAATTTAGTGATACAAAATTATAACAATGTGGACATTTATTAGAAAAGAATAAATATATATAAGTAACATAATATAAACGCATACCTACATAATAATTGATACATATAAATGCATATAATATTATTAATTTGTAAACTTGAAAACTAATGGCCTACATTTGCATACTGATAATATCAGAAAGATATGTGATCTTAAACTATTATAACACCTATTGTACCATATTTGAGCAAATAAAGATATTATTATTATTATTAGCAAACTCCCTTAATGCATTAGTTATTTATGGTTTTGTTAGGTATGCCTATAAATGGTTCAGGTCCTATTATTATTATTAAGGAAGTTTCTGATCCCATTTTAGCCAGCTGATCTGACCTTTCATTGCGTTTGCTGCTCGTATGCTCCGGAACTCAGACTAGTCTTACCCTTTTGTTCCTACCGATTGTATTCAACAGTTTAACACATTCAAGACCAGCCCAGATCTCGTCTCATACGAGCTCAGTGCTTTAAGTGCTGATTGGCTATCACTGAAAATGTTTATGTTTTCTTTGTGTGATCCCACCCCAGGTAGCATTATGACGTCCCTATAACGTCAACTTAGTGTCATTCTCGAATAATTGACGTCATAGGGGCGTCATAATGCTACCTGGAATGTCTAGGATCTTCTTTGCAGATACTATTATCGCATATAGTTTCCAAGCAGAAATTGTAGGTACGGGTAATATCGCATGCTTACATACATTAATATCTTACTTAACCATTAATAAGGTAGTTGGTAACCTCAGATTTAAGAATCCCCATAAATAATTTTAGAGTGAATCCGATTTATTTTACTATTTAAAATTGACTGATATTTAACACATTTTTTTTTCTCAATTAGTAGTTCAAATAGTTAGTTGTTTTTTTTTGCCGCAGGAATTCTTTTAAAAAACAGACTGCCTACTTTAACTTCCTGTAACTTATAATTAATCTGTTTTCCATATTATGTAGATTTAAATGAGTGCGAGGTATTTTATATATGTGTGAATTGTGAACAACAATTTATACAGAGTGTGTGACAGCAAGTCCATATATTATTCATACGCAAATGACATAAAGAAGACTAAGCTCCAGTTGCACCAAAGTTTACGTTTAAGTAATTGTAACAATTAAAGTTTTAAAAATGGCGTCGAATGTACCAGTTTTAATTTTGAAAGTCGAATGATAGTTGCTACAATCGACGCCATTTTTAACTTTAATCGGGGCGTTTAACTAGTTTGTTTTCGTCCATTATGTATCACATGAGTGAGGTGTCTAATCCGGAAACCTCGCCAAATCTTTTGGGCTGTGTTAAGGCATGAAAAAATACTTAGAGCTATGAGAAAATAAATTCCAGCAGACGCTCAGGAGGCCGGCCAAGGTCCCTTGGCTCCCGGACCATGACCTGGGGAAATGGAAATTATTATTATTATGTATTAAGAGCACTGCATTCGCAATCGCGGTTTACAAAGTCCGCATTCTCCATACAATAGAGTTCATATTTTACACCTACTTTGGAACAGATTCTAGATAATTAAGACTTAGAAATATTTAATCTTTATTGGCTTTGGGTTGACAAACGACATATTGTGTTTTATTGGGATTAAAATGAATTCGCGAACTCAAATGTCAAAAACATCTAAATATTGTTTTCAGCGATGATCAAAAGTTAATATTATATTTTTTTATAAAGAAACTATCTAGTTAGGATCTAGTAAGTAATATTTACACCACCACGTTTTTTTTTCACTTTTCTATCACAGAAAACAACATTTAGACGTTTGAGTTCTCGAATCCATTCAAATATACGTAGACCTTAGAATTTTTTTTTTCTAAGACCTAGACAACATGGACCTACTCCATTAGTTGCAGGGCATGCTGTTTGAGATATTTGTAGAAAGTCAAACGTAAAATAATTTATAATTGTACCTAATTTACCATATGCGACTCAGCTGCGCTCACATAAACCGCTCAGGTTGTTGAGCGCAACTTATAAAACTTTCGTACAAATAAAAAAAAAAACTACTTAATCACAGCAACGCGTGGCCGGGTCAGCTAGTAGGTATATACAAATAAATAAAACACAATTATTATTGAGTATTTGAATGCAGGTAGTTTTCTTTATTAATAACAACATTTTTTAACACAGGTCCAATACATTATAGACAATATAAATAATGACGGTATCCTACCCTCTGTAACGCCCATAAAAAATAAATTAGTAAACATCATTGAGAATATGTAGGTATCTAAAAAAAATCATTAGGTATTACTTAAATCTTTTTCTTACAATTAATATGGCATTTATTTAGCTCAGTAGCTATATAAAAAAAAAATGGAGCACTGCATTTGACTCTGTATCTACCTGATGGTAAGTAGACGTACAAAGTTCATGAATGGGGTCGATCAATACATTGTTGTTTAAAACGCATAAATCCTAAATTATGCGAAATATAATATATTTATATTTGACAAAAAAAAATTTAAGTATAATACTGAAAGAATGTCTTTTCATAAAACATATAATAATATAACCTACCCCCTTAGTAATAAAAAAACTATGTTTTAAAAAAAAAGTATGGCTTGGAAACAAGTCCTTCAGCCAACAATGTCCAAGATGACATAACGTGTTTTCTTTTGAAAAATAATGAAAGCAATTTTATAAGTAATAAATAAAAATAATAAAATATAAGGGGTGGTTAGTTTTAATAACATATTTATTCATCCTAGATAAGATTTAAAAGAATTCAGACGATATGAATAAAAAAACATAATATATACACTTATGCAGATAATCAAATTTATCTTTGGTTTTATTTATTATTTTATTTAGGTACAAATAATTTATCGTGGAATGTGGTATTGTGTCGCTTATATCTAATTAAATAATTTAAGTAGGTAGGAAAGTATTAAAAGGACAAAAACATACTATATTAACACAACAACAACAATTTTAAACATGGAAGACTGTTTTACTTTTTTTAAAAATAATACAACCTATATTAAGTATATCTAAAATTATGGCAAAATAAATAATAATCACTAACTAAATACCTACTTATGCAGTGCGTGGTCGCTCGCTATCGAGACAATAATTGTATAAATAAATGTGTAAGTATTTAATATTAGTGTTTAAAAACTTGTGTAGGTATAAAAATAATAATAAAATCTTTGGATTGATTTTAGTCTTACGTATTCATAGTAAAAATAGGGAAAATATCACTAACATCGAGTATTTTAAGTTGTGCCATACGCTTTCATTAATGTGTTATCTTATTATCGAAGAAATTAGTTCCAATAGTATCCGCATTATGGCGAGATCGTCTTTGGTTAACTTTTATATTAATGCCCAAATAAATAAGGACAAAAGCAGTGGCAAAGTATAAAATAGTCCATTGTTCCTAAAATCGGTTGAAAATCCTTGGTTTTTAAAGTTTTGTCGTTTTGCAAAAGTTCTTTAAAAAAAAAAAAAAAGTTACATTAATCTTATTAAAACTACTCACAAATATTAAATGGTTTATGATATAAAAATAACTTAGTGTAAATAGTTAGTAAATTTTCCCCATTTTTGTCTTTTTTGGTTCAAAATCATCTTGAGAGCGAACGACCTGGCCAATGTTATATTCTGTCACCGCTGCCGAAACTGCCGTCACGTATTACTGCACATGGGTTTAAACTCCTGTCTTTTATAGGATCGATGGCCCCTTTCTGACCATCGGCCCCTAGCTGGCCACTGGCCCTGAGGGGTTGGGCCTTGGGTCCGCCCGGGATTCCCCTATGGACACTTGGCTGAGCACTGTCCTTGTGTTGCTGTAGCTGTACCCCTGACGCTCGTTCCATTTCTCTAAAAATAATAGCACACTATTTATTTGCTGGCTGGTTTGGTTTACATTTGGTGGTGAAAATGTAGGTAATTAAATAATCATTGTCTGAGGCAAAATCACTGGTATGGGACGCCACTTGCGTAGTCACCTATGCGTAATCATATATTTCAGTTACTTCATCGATCCCTGGTTCAACTGCTTGCATGACTGAGTTTAGGAAACGGCTGAAGTACGGGGATTTACTACAAAATTAACACTTTGTAGCATTTGGGGTTGAAACATGTGGATGTTTGGGACATAATTTATTAGCTACCTTGGAGAATGAGTATTTCTAAAATGCAGAGACCCCAAATGTTATGTAAATTTAAAACAGTAATCAGCACTGCCATACAACGTGGCAATGCTCCCAGCGTATTAGGATATATAGTCTTCTATCGAGTGGCGCACCTCGCAGTGATTTTTTATATAAGTGGGTACCTATTTACTTATACAATGTTACTTCCAATTAATTATTTACTTATTAAATAATAATATACATTTATGACCAACTTTTTACCAACTTTTTTGAATAGGTTTTTAAAGTATTCGACCGACTCCGTGCTATAGTGGTTGCCTTTGACGTTGTATCCGGGTGTCGTAGGTTCGATTCCCACTAATGGCTTAACCATAATGAGATAAGTAGATAGGTATGTACCTGTTTTTTTAACAGCTTTGACTTAAATATGTCTAGGTAGCTCTACATATTTGAAATCCCATACCACAATTTTTTTAGAGTTCAGTAGCCCTAGTATGAGTTTTTTTAACGTTTACTTTCGCGTTAACCATACTACCGCGTTAACATTTTGACCAATCACACGACCGCATTTCTAGTTCTCAAAATTTCCGCTTGGAGCGCTGAACCATTTCCCATACAAATTTTAATTAACTCAAACGCAAAGTAATAGTTAGAAAACTCACACTAGGGGTACTGAACAACATTAAAAATGTAGTATGCCTGTCTGACCGCATGATTTTCAACATCTGCTAGTACTTTCGCACTTGTCGGATATTTTAATAAAGAGTTTAGTATACTTTCTTAAAACTAATTTACAAAACAGTACTGGTTGGAAGTTACTTGGGTGCAGTACATGCAAATGTTTAGTGAGTGAGTAGTGAATGATATAGGTTATATTGTGTTATACAACACTATGAAAATCTTATAGACTTTTGAGGTTATTGTTATCACAAACAACACAAGTTTCTTCAAACAAACAAATTATTAATTTATCTTCGGTCATGAGCCCACCATATTTTATTCTAACTGTAGACTTTACCTTCTCAGTTACGATCTTATAGATATGTTTCTTTTGTACTGTTTAGAATAACAAAGTTATTCTAAAAGATCGATCAAACAGTACAAAAACACCTAGGTGGGGAGGCTTCTATAAATTTGCTAGGACGTACGATCGGTCTCGTTATACGTATAGATGACAACATATATATATATATAACCGTCAACTGTCCTAGCCAAGTTTCGGTTTTAGACTGTGAGTTCACCGGTTTTCAAAAGACTTCTGTATTGATGTCATATCAAGGTAGTAATCTCCTTTCAAGGCGCGGTTACGAAAGAGGCAGTTGATTTGACGATAAAGCACCGAGAATATTAAATTAGACTCGTAATGCTTATTCGTTTTTATCGCCGCCCATTTTGAAACCTCATCAATAAGTCGGCATAGTGGGAGCGATCAATATTGTTACACAACAATATATTGACCTTACCTATGGACTTTGATAGTCTGCTTACCAGTGGCCTTATTCCGAGCTTGCAACCGCTAATCACGACAAGACGTTGCGCAAACTATAAATATGGAAATATAAGTTCTATTCCAATGGTTATATAGTATGTATTAGGTTGGCTATAATAATGCCGCCATCTTGATATACACGAATTCTTCGCAAGTTTGAACATGTGTGGAGCATTGGAATTTCAACTTTATAATTAACAGGATAGAACTTACATTTCAATATCCGTAGTTTACGCAAAATTCGTGACGGTGAACGTGTCAAAACTCCGAATAAAGCCCCTGGTACATACAGTTACATGCCACGCTCCAATAAAAAAAAAAAAAAAAGGTGAGCCCACTACTCAATAATAATAGTTAGAAAACTCACAGTAAAGCTCCAGTTAGTTAGGTACTATTGAAAATACCTACTAACCGGTTTGAAAACGTAGAACTAATTAATTGTAGTCTTTCATATAAACTTTACCTCAATATAATTATAATTAATCTTCTGAATTAAATAACACGTAAAAAGCTTATAAGTGCACACCATACTAATCTAAACAGTGCACAACCAACACCTTAAAAGAACAACATGTACGCACAACAATGCAATACCTTCACGTGCGTACATAAGACGCAATGGCTGATGTTCTTTCCGTGGTCTTTGAGATGACATGGGGATGCAGTACCGGCGTGGAAGGATACGCACCGCTGGTGAGGCCTGAGAGCCTGGCTAGGGGGCAGCACAGTGCTGCGGCATATGCGGCTCGGTATTGAGCGTTCATGATCACGTAGATTATCGGATTTACGCAGGCACTCGCGTAGAGGAGAAGGTAGCCTGCTATGTGGAATACTGGAATCAAAACACGGCAGGATTTTACACATTGAAAGTAATAAATTGAAAAAAACAAAAATCGATAAACAGGACTTTTTAAATGTGAATTATAGAAACTAGATGATATAGAAAAATAGTTGAATGTAAATCTAATGGGAATCCTTAGATATGAAATTAAAATAGGCTTGCCAATGATATAATAAAAAAAAAATTGTGATTGCAGTCAAAAGTATTATCTAATGCCTCTGCATTAGATAATACTTTTCATGTATGCCTTTGACTAAAATAATTTCGCAAGAAATACTAATGACTATTAATACCTATGTATTTTGTATTTAATATTTTAAATACAAACTTTAAACTATTTTGTATTTAGTAATTTAAATACTTCTTGTAGTATATTTTGCCCAGCTCTGCTGTTAGTTCTACATTTTACTACCATCAATAATAAGCAAGAGGTTCACCGACAAAAACAGTAGTGACGTAATTTAAAAAAAAAAGTAAGAAAAAGCGAATTCAGCTTTGTATTGAAAATAATGGTTATCAATTTGAACAATTTATTAGTTAAGGATTAAAAACATTAAGCATATTTTCTTTAAAAATTTGCGTCTTGGATTCTGTGTTTTTCTTTTAATGAGAAAGGTTTTGGCAACCATCATAATTTACAAAGTGGATATGGCTTCAGCTCTTATTCCATATACATAAAGACATGTACCAACCTATTTATTTTTATTATTATTTTGCAGCAAGAATGACATGCGTTTTGATTTATTATAGTTTAACCCAGCTGATTTTATATTTGCTCTACAATGATTTTTTTCGGAATGTATTTTCCAACAAAATTATTTGAAATGTTAATTACAAAATACGTTTGGGTGGAGTATTTAAAATATAAATTACAAAATACATTTTGACGGGGTATTTAAAATATAATTACAAAATACGTATTTGTATTTTAAATACATGTAATTCAAATACTGCCCAGCCCTGACTAACCGTATACCATACTTACAAGGAAACTTAACGTGACTATCAGCAACTTTAGCAATAGTGATAGGAAGGTAGCAGACGAGGAAAGACAAAAAGATTGCGAGCACCATCTTCGTTATTCTCCATTCGTTGCGTCGGACTTTGGTGTCTCGATTGTCTTTGACAGTGGACCTTTTGTCGACGCTGGTGGTGGAATTGAGGACTCCAGGCCCTGAGTGTTGGGACCTTTGGTGCTCTCGCATACGTTGTTCGGAGCTGAAAGAAACAGCAGAATTTATTATCTTCTACACTTCTTCTCATATTTGATATTACATAGTGGAAAATCAGACTTTTTGCTGCTATTTTTATTTATGTTATAATTTAGAAAAGATACAAGCAATAAAACAACATATGCAAAAAATACAAGGTAAAAAAGACAAATTTGCATTAAATTACGAGTCTGTAACCAAATATATCCAGTTTTGTAAAGGGCCTAAAAGGTGGCTTTCTTGATAAGATAATTTTTGAAGACCTTCTGAAAATCAAAGCCCCATGAACTGATTCCTAAATAAGATAGGCTCCTGATAGTTTTAAAGATCTGAGAGCGTGGCAGGGTAATGTTTGCATTGCTTTTAGTTTATAAACATACATACCTGTGAACAACCCAAAATATCCTTGCATAACAGATTAGGATAAGTAATGCTGGAACCAGGAAGGCAATTACGAATAGTGCAGTTTTGGATGTTCTACCATTCGCATCTGGGACAATAGAACATGTTCCTAATCCTGCATCGTAGTCAAATTTACCTGAAAATATATTATTATATTAATTATCGCCAGTGGAACTTGCATTTGTTGAACATAAGACAGGTCTCGTTTCTAGCTATTTTGATAATTTACTCATCTGTGATTTTCATAAACTAACTTTGGTTCTGTTTCTTGTGGAAAATATATTATTTCAGAAATCAAACTTTTTTCCCGTGGGTTTTTTTTTTTAATTCGATGTCTGATCTATGGTAGTTCAGGCACCGAGAGGCTATTAAGATTTACTATTAATTCAAATTATATCTTTCTCCCTTAGCCGGATATCAAAATATAGACGGTCGCGCTGCTACGGGGCGCGTTTTTTTAGCTTCATGCAGTGATCGGATGAACGACAGCAAATGTGTAAAAATTTACATACCCCATATTCCAACAAGAGTAGGGATTTGCATTCCATAAGAGAACAACCAGGAAAATACAATCATCATGGCGATGTTATGTTTTACATACACCCTGGAATACCAACTGTGATGAGCAATCATAATATACCTGAAACATATAAGTTCACGTTAGAGTTTATAAAATTATTATCAAGATATTCTTAACGATTATAAACTAAGAATAAAATATTAAAACAAAAAGTCTACAACACTGCCGGAGCGTCCATAAGGCTGGTAGCATTCCCTCGTTGAATTACAAAAGAAATTCATACATAAAAATTGCAATGAAAATTTAAATTCCTAATATTTAACTCTCAACGAAATAAGAGGGTGTATTTTAGTAGAATAATGCTGTAATTTGTATAGTCTATAGGTACTTCGACCTATAGACTATACAAAATTATGTTACCCTAACTTCGCTAGACTGTCCACCTTTTCGTTAGCACGCTCCATACAGATGCAAAAACCGTAAAGTGCCCTAGTCATGTTTCAAATTTAGTTCATTGGTTCACCGGTTTTCAGGCGACTATTGCATAGTTTTCTTGCCGAGGTGGTAGTCTCCTTTCAGTGTGCGATTACGAAACGGGCAGTTAATTTGACGATAAAACGGAGGGCATTATAAAATTGACTCGTAATGCAAATTCGTCTTTGTCGCAGTCCATTTCGTAAATGGGTCATAGTGAGAGCAATCAATGCTCTTATACAAAAATGTATTGATCGACCCTATTCATGGATTTTATAGATATGCTTACCATCAGGTACAAAGTCAATTGCCGTGCTCTATTAACAAAAAAAAAACAGAATTATTTATTTATTTATAAAACTTTATTGCATAATACGAAGGCGGAATGCCGTTGGGCATTATCTGACAGTCAAACCTGAGGTCTTAATCACTATATATTTTATTTTTAAACGCTTCAGTACGCTTCAAAATACACCAACGGAAGATAATAAATCAATTTGTTCACCTTTATCTAATAAATACCTTGTTTCAAAATATTTGAACACTTTGAGAATCGTGTAAAACGAAATGTCGTTCCATTTCAGGACTTTTATGTATTCCGTTAAACGAAAATAAGTCAATTTCCTCTCAGTCAACGGCCGGAAATTAAAATTACACGAAACAACGGCGGATGTAGTACCTAGATATTCCGTTATAAATTTTGGGACGTTAATATCTTGTCGTTTGTAATAATTCTTTGATCTTAATATAAAATTTAACGGTGACATGCCTAATTATGAAATTTAATGTTTGGTACAAAATTTTTAGAAGCAAATAATAATAAACAACATTGGGCTAAGGACTTTTAGGTTAATTAAGGTATAAAAATACACTGACGAGCCATTCTGTGTAGGATTTTTTTTAAATAATAATAATATGTACGACAATTTACACGAATGACTACGGTCACAAACTAAGCTCTAGGCTTGTACTATGTGTACCAGAAACAATGATATAAACAGAAATATAATACAAATTATATTTTATAAACACCCAGACCATGACAAATTGTACAGAAAAACGTAGGTACCTACTAATATTTATTTGCCATGGGTGGGAATCGAACCCACGACCTCCGGATTTAACGCCAAAGGCGCAACCTGCTCTACGGAGGCTGTCATTAATTAAACAGTGTCATGAATTATTTAAATAGTTATTACGTACATAACTATTCTAGTGCATGAGGGGAGTTGTTAATGGTTCATGAACGCTATGCAACTAGTTGACGTACCTACTCGTATATAAACATTAAAAAAAAATACGGGTGCCTTACGGCGCCCAAGACCGCCTAGACGGCCTCAGGGGCTGAGGGGTTTTAATCCCACCTCGTCGTAGCCGATGGTATGAGTCTACACTGAACAAGTGCTAGTTCATCGCGATATTTGGATAGACTCAATAACTCATCTATATAAACAGTTTCACCAGTTGGTATAGCGAGACTGGGACCGACAGCAGTCTAACCAACTCGGCCACCACGTATATAAACATACCTACTTATTAAACAATATATAGGTCTAATTTCAAAATAAATAACTTGATAATGATAATATAAAAATAGTCAAAGTTATTACAATATAAAGAAACATGTTAGGTATATTTATTTGTTATAAGTATTTTTCATAACTTTTTTTACTTGAATGTCAATGAAAAATACTTAAAAAAAGACGGATACCGTTAAGTAAGAATATTATTATTATGGACACAGTGGCTCAAATTCGCGTTGTTTATACATAAATGAAAGTTATAAACATACCTACACCTAATTTTGTACATAGATCTAGGCACCTATATCTATTATATATTAAGACAAACGCTTGGTAATATTTTCCAAAATTTTCGCACTATATGAGACGACAGACATCTTTTATATCGTGAAATCAACTGGCCATTTCGTAATCGAGACTGGTTCGTTCCCTAAAAGGAGACTAACACTCGATGCAATAGTCTCCTAAAAGCCGGTGAACCCACGAACTAAATCCGAAACATGATTAGGCCACTTGACGGTTGTTGAATCTGTATTTATTTTTAGTTTTTTTTTAAACTTTGTCAATTTTATTCTACGCCATTGTAAAAAAAAATAGAGTCACAAATGTTAAAAGTTAAGTTAATAGACTACTTATTAAACTTCCAAGAACCAAGTAGATAGTTATATTTATTTTACTCTTACAAATAAACAAAAGTAAACCCAAAACAGTTCCCTGAGGTGTTCCACAACACGTACCTGTTTACAGTAATGAGTGCTATACTAAGCAAGGAGACTCCTACATTTCCATATCGAAGGAACGGTACGAGCATACACAATGCGGTCCCGTGAGACCAGGTCTGGTGCCAGAACCCTGATATGGCGAACGGGAGCACAATAGCACAGAATAGGAAATCTGCTATGCAAAGACTGAAACAAACAATGGTATTGCATTAAGTATTAACATTATAACAATTTTGTTGTTGAAATATTGTCAACAATTTGCTTAAGTATTTTTTTTAGTTTGTAAATTAGGTAATGGCGGCCTGGTTGGTTTGACCTTAAACTAAGGCAGTGTCATACCAGGACAAAAAAAAAACAAATTGCACCGTTATGCATAGCACTAAGACCGCAAGAATTAAGGTAGAATATTGCATATAATTGATTACTGTACCTGAAATCATGAACATAAATGTATTTTTTTAGTATCAATAGATTCTACTATTATGCGATTTTAGGTGACACTGTGTTAAGACTACAGTTTTTAGATACCCATTGGGCGCCAATAATTTTTGAATTATAAAAAGTGTGGTATATTTGAAAACACCACTTACCCGGTTTCTCTAAAAATTTTTTTAAGTATTAGGTACCTATGTCAAATAGTTCAAAATGGCGGATTTTACAATCGGTTCTTAAACATATTGTCTATTATGTATGTCCTATGAAAATCTCATATATTTAATGAATTGAGTGTTAAGTAATAATTAAAATTTTCAAGGAAACGGCCGTTAGTGCCTCAGTGGCTACGTTAAGTTGAAACATTGTTAAAAAAATTCTGTTTTTTACACCAATCATGTGCTATGTTAACTGATTTTGACGATAGATTAATTTGATTAACATTCTAGAAACTGGGGAATATAACCTTATATTCCCATTATGAATAACAAAATGAATATTAATGGATTTGTATATCATAACTTGTTGACAATAATGAAAATTACTAACATAATATAACATGTACCTACATAATAATATGTAGGTATATGTGTATCAGTCACATTATGAGTGAATAAGTAAATATATTGTTATGGAAATACCTATCAACATAATCCAACAACTTGGACTGTCAACATGATTGTAACTTATAAAATAAAATAAAGTCCATAGGATTCCATATGTGGTTTAGAACCACTGACTTATGTTTTCCTAAATTTACGATTAAGGTGGGCAGCAAAGATTTTATCATAAGTTATAATTTGGGTCTCAATCAATCAAAACACTTTGACCTTATGAGATGTTTTTTTGTATTTTCCCATTTCTTATCCATTCCTCAGTTCTGCCCTTAAATATGTTGATAATATAAAACAATATTTTTTGTGTATACCGTTTAGTTTGAGGAGCCTGTGGCTGTTTGGATCCTGGGTAAATCAGTCCTAGGTATATAATTTGGCAGCAAGGATTACTCTAGGCACTCTAATCCACAGACCCAGGATCTTGCTGAGAATCCTAAATTAACATGCATCAATCTATGCATAAGCATTTACTTCTTCTTACCGTTCGCTAAAGATTAGTATTTCCTTGTAGGTATTTAATCATACCACATATTTAAATAACATTACATCATCAAAGTCAGGTGCACATTCTTATTGCAAGTAATTTAAAAAGAAATAGCCTACCTTATAATAAATGCAGCTGCAACGTTCCTTACTTTAGGACATTTCAGCAGAGCCACAACTGTCAATAAGTTACCAAACAATCCCACAACCATGATGAAGCCAGTTACTACTGCTGCAAACGTAAGCATGGCTGGTGAGAACCTGAAACGTTAATATGGTTAATGTTAGTGAAATATGGTTTCTTAATAATTACAAATTGAAGTTGGGGTATTACAGGAATAATCAAACTTTAATGCCTATAAAATACTACTTATAAAACATGTTCATTACTAATAAACATTACTTGACTTTTTTGTATTTGTATAAAACCGATAATAGTTTAAATGCTTTAGAATAACAAACTATTCACGTGTTTATCTATTCTTTTAAACAACAGGAAAACCTCATGTACCTACTATGTGTTTATCATCCTAAATTGTATTATTATTTGTAGTAGGTAGGTATATAAAACTTGAACGAAGATTGGAAAATAACTAACAGAATAGGTGATCTAAAGATAAGTATATTCTTTATTAATTTTGTTTTAAAATAAATGAGATGTACAAATATTGTTTATAACATACAGTTTGACCCTCGTAGGGTCAAACTGAAAGTTCTCGGAAAATCAAAAACTGAGCAAACTAGTAAGTTATTAGTTTTATTATATCATTTCAAAATAGAGTCCATTCACATCAATACATCGCTGCATCCGATGGAACCATCGAGAAAAGCACTCTGCCCACTCGTCCTTAAGGGTCTCTTCGACGGCATTTTGAAACGCAGCTACTGCTTCGTCTGCGCCCATAAACAGGTTTCCTCAAAGTTTTTCTTTGATTTTCGGGAATAAATAAAAATCGCAAAGTGCGAGGTCGGGGCTATACGGCGGGTGACCCAGTAATTTCACGTCTGACGTCGATCGTTGGCCTGGCGGTGTGCGACGAGGCGTTGTCGTGGTGAGGGAGGATCCTACTGCTAGGTCGTTTCTGCTTTTTAAAGACAAGTGGCAAATAATTGTTAGTGTACCACTCTGCAGTAACAGTTTTTTGATCTTCTTAAACAATTGTCGCGTAATGAATGTCTATCCGAAGAATGAGGGTCATCACCTGTCCCACATTTCGACCTCTCTTTACTTTAGTTGGCAACTCCTCGGAAGGAAACACCCACTGACCAGACTGTCTTTTAGTTTCCGGATCATAACTAAGTTGGATTTACTAGCTTTAGTCGTCGTCATTTCACAACACCAATCAACACGACGGAGTTTTTGGGCCTTGGTCAAATTATGAGGTATCCACCGGGCACAAAGTTTCCTGACCAATATAGCGTTCATGGAGGATTTTGTGCACTTGACTCATACCGATGCCAAAGCTTGTCCGAATCTGCTGATAGGCCACTTTTTTGTCCGTCTCTATCATACGTCGCACAACACTGATGCTATCTTCAGTCATCGCCGTAGAAGGCCGTATCAGACGAAGTTGATCGGTGAGATTAGTGCGACCACGTTTAAACTCTTTATACCAGTTGTAAACAGTGGCATGAGATGGGGCTTTATTGTCAGAGGCCAATCGAAGTCTTTCATAAAAGTCATAAAAAATAATTGCACGATAATTTTCTCGCATTAAATTCATTCCACGCGACACAGTCAATTTTTAATTTGCCGCCAAATCGAAAATCAAATGATAAATGTATGAAATACAAAGAATTTAATTTTCAAAATTTTAACTTATTTTTTTATTCAGATTATTTATTTGTTAATTTGGGCAATAATACAAAATAAAGACTTATAATAAAAAAACTATTCTATAGCTATATTTAAAAGGCCTCCATGTCCCAGCTATTTTTAGAACTAAAAGTACCTAATATACTCTTCACATTCCCATCATTGGATGATGAAAGACATTTTTTGGATAAAATGACAGTAAGCTCGGACATCACCGAACGTTTCCTTAAGGAGAGAACCTAATTCACGAGCAAAACTAAAAAACATTACTCCTATAAGTATTTAGAGTTATTAAAAGAAAGCGCATCTATGTATAAAGTAAATAACAAGTAATGACAAAATTCGTGAGGGGTGACTGGAACCTGGTTGGTTAGTGGTTTAGTACTTTCTGCGAAAGCGGAGATCGTGGGTTTAAGTCAGGTGGGAAGATCGTTGGTTTATCAGGACTTTTTCATTACATTTTTATAAGATCATTCTGATAAGAAATTTATAAAAGTGTAAAAATATACAAAAAAAAAGTACTTCCATATAAATATTTTATTAAAATGAGCTATACTTTCAATATTTTACTAGTTCGTAGTTGTCGTAGAATTAAAATTGGCCATTGTAATAATAATTCAGTTAACTAACCACCTAGTCTTACACTCGTGGTTAAGTGGTATGTGTTCGGTTTGGTAGCTATTTATTTGTGTATGTTTGGGAGGAATGGCGGCTTACCAAGCGCACACTAATGTCCGGATTAATAGTCATTGCTTAGCTTGAGCCATTGCTTGGAACTGAATGCGACCCTTAGACCTTATACTAAATGTAGTTTTTTCTTTATAAATGCCTGGAACCTTTAGGTTTATATGAAAGTATTTATTACAACTGAAAGATTTTTACGTCAATACCAACATAAAAATAATAATTGACCTACGACTAACAGCCAAGTTGTAATATTAGAAGTAAGAATAACTGGCGAAACCTTAATACCCAAAAGAATTAATATTTGTTTTAAATATAAAAATGCAATGAAAAATCCTGGTGGGCGGGACTCGAACCCACGAACTTCGCTATCGCGACAAGGTGCTCAACCGCTGACCAAGTAGGTTCCAGTCACCCCTCACGAATTTTGTCATTGCTTGTTATCTACTTATACACAGACGCCCTCTATTAGCTTTCTTCTATTAACTCAATACGAGTGAAGTTAGAAGTCCTAGTTTCTAATACTAGATGCCAGAGGAGTCTGTTTTTTTATTTTAACTTTTTTTTTATATTTTATATTTATGCATTTTTATAAATTCCTTTTTAGGATAATCCGAATAATAAATATATCCATTTATTGTTTTTAATAAATGAATTATAATATTTTTAATAAATGAATATATTTATTAAAAATAATAGTATAATAAGAAAAATATTAAAATAATCATAACAAAGCCAAAAGTGAATTAACTCAAGTGTTTATGAAATAGAAAATTTGACATTCCAAAATTAATAAAGGTAATGCAAAATGAAATTCTGCTTCGGTGATGGTGCTTCAATCTTCTCAGAATACAATGACTTAGGATAATGAAAATTTTTGGGAAATATCCGCTTTATTTCATAACGATGTTGCCCGTAACTTCCTGTGCGTATTATTATGTTATTTATATAAAAAAAGCGTTCTGTATGAATGTTATTGACGCACTTTTCGACAACAAAAAGAAAAAACTTAATAAAAAAATTAAGTAGGTAATTTTGCACATATTTTCCTTTTTACAAATTGGGCAGTAAACATACACTATGTGTATCAGGAACCACGATACTAATACATTCCTAATCACTAAAAAAATATGTAAATTAAGGAATTTAGGCTATTAAGCAATTTTTTTAATGGCACAATGGCGTGTGACTTACTACCTGATGTTTAGTAGACCTACAAAGTCTATAAATGGTTGATCAACTTATGTTGTTTGAAATAATGAATTGATTTCACTATGCCGGCTAATTAATGACGGTAAGAGATGCGCGACGACAAAGATAAATTTGTGTTACAAGTCAACCTTACCCTGAAGAAATTATCATCTGGACAAGAGATGCAATAGTCTCCTGAAAATATTCTTACACCGAAAGCATAAAGACACAATTGCAATAAAAATATCCTTTGCGGCAAGGTACTGAGTAATGATAAATTTCGTTAGGGCTGACGTACCCCTTTCTCACTGTTTCATCATCATCATCATCATGCCAGCCTTTCGCGCGTCCACTGCTGGACATAGGCCTCCCCCAAGGATCGCCACAACGACCGGTTCTGCGCTGCCTGTATCCATCGGCTTCCTGCGGCCTTTTTCAGGTCGTCGGTCCATCTTGTGGGGGGCCTGCCTCTGCTGCGTCCTCCAGCACGCGGTCGCCACTTGAGAACCTTAATGCCCCAACGGCCGTCCGTTCTGCGAGCTATGTGGCCTGCCCACTGCCACTTAGGTTTGGCGATTCTGGAGGCTACGTCGGTTACTTTTGTCCTTTTGCGGATCTCATCTTTTCGAATACGATCCCGCAAGGAAACGCCGAGCATAGCGCGCTCCATCGCCCTTTGTGTGACTGTGAGCTTTTTCATGAGGCCCATAGTATCTCTCTGTTTATGTCGTTATAATTCAAGAACCACATATTCTGCAAGTTTCATGATTTTATTAATAATAGCCTCCGCAGTCTCTAGTGGTTGTATCCGTAGGTGGTGGCGTGGGTTCGATTCCCACTCATAGTCTGGGTGTTTATAAAATGCAATATGTTGTATCGTTGTTTCTGATAGAACACTTTAGATATAAAATTTATATCATGCGAGCCACGGAAGCAGGAGGGTGCCTGCTAGTATTGCACTATTATAAACACCCAGACAAGGCAAATTGTACACAAAAACGTTTTTAATATAAAACAATATAAAAAATAGAAATAAAAAAACAACTAAAATATGTGATAAAGAGACAGTTAAAAAAATAAATGTCCTGAAAATCTTTTAAGATAATTGGACAGTGACTGCCAGAAATTATTAACCATTATGATTTGATTTATTACACATTTATAATAAAAGCTCGTTAGCATAAAACACCTGAAATGGTCGTTAATCTTTGTGAATGAATGCGACCAAGTGACGGATGTACCTACGTGAATGGCAAGCTCTGGAATCTGGATACACTCCGGATGTCTTTTGTATTTGGTCGGTTTTCATGGCTAGAGACGTGTGGCATTCTGTACCACATTTAATAAAGGTGGGAAATTTTACCCTTAAAATTTATTATGATAGTTTTAGTATTTATAAGGTATTTTTTTTGCAAATTTACCTCTACAATCTAAATTAAACTAAAAACCTCTCCAATAGAGATTTTCTTCAAAATATCAGCGCCGCTACTGGGGTTGGGAGTAAGGCAGAGTTGCACCAAAATTAACTCTACTTAAATATGGCGTTAATATTACCAGCTCTCATTCGAACTGCAAGATAAAATTGGTAAATTCGACGCCATTTTTAACTTTAATCGTTACAATTACAGGGTACGTTTTGGTGAAACCCAGCCTAAGGTGATAAATTCATTCCTGCAGTTTTAATTATAACAACACACCGAACTGAATAAAAAAATAAAGTTTTTGGAATATAGGTACAAAGTTTCCGTTTATTTTTGATTAACCAACAAATTTTGATTTAAACCCTATAATTATTTCAAATTTTAACTAAATCGGACAAGTCACGAAATTTATGGTCATGAGATATTTATGGCCGACAGATATAGACATAAAGACACTTGAAAATATATAGAAATAACTATAACGGAAGTATATACGTGGTGGCCTAGTTGGTTAGACCTTGGACTTAAAAACACTTAGGTCCCTGGTTCGAATCCTGGTGTGTACCAATGAGTTTTTAATTTAAAAATTATGTACATTTGTTTGACAACACCACTATAGTGCCTCGGAGAGCACGTTAAGCTGTCGGTCCCGGTTTCACTATACCAACTTGTGGAACTGTTTATAGATGGGTTATTGAGTCTACTCAAAACATCGCAACGAGCTAGCCACTTGTTCGGTGTAGACTCATACCATCGGCTACGACGAGGTGGGATTAAAACCCCTCCGCTGGGTACCCTGGGGCCGTCTAGGCGGTCTCGGGCGCCGTAAGGCACCCGTGATGATACATATAACGGAATTAATTTCCGACGATGTAGCATTGCTTATTCGGTACCTTGTTTACCCAATTAAATACTATATAAGATCCAGTCACTGTGTTTGAATTTCTCTTGCACCGACTGCCACGCAAGTTGTATTTTATAACCGTTTCCAGAAATTTAATATGAGGTAATTTTTTATTATATTAAAATTATTCTTATCGAAAAAAGTACATTCGTTAATTTTTTCCTTAGACATTAATTTAAAGGTAGACTTAAATGGATTCGGTATCCTATACGGAATATTCACTAGTTCAGAACGACGATGAATAAATTTAGTGAAGCGTTGACAGGATGCGAAATAAAAGGATTTCCGACTGCCTATTATGTCTATTGTAAATTTAAGTGTTCAGGTTTATTTGTCAATTTCAATGCCATTACCCGAATTTAGGGCGTTGGCCTTAATTTTTTTATTTTACTTTTATTTTTGGCTTTATACTTTATTGCACAATCTAGATAGAATACTGGTTTTCCGACTGCATTTGAATTTGATTTTTCTATTAGAATTAGATTTTATTTTGTAAATATGTCTTATGAAGAGATTATTTTGTAAATAGTATTATTTATTAAGTTTTTTAAATTTAATATTAATATTTTGTTATACAGGGTGAATTTGAAAGGATGTACTTTGGGCTAATATAAGGTTCTGCTGATCAAATCGAACAACTTTTCCCATGAAACCATGTGTCGCATATGAAAAAAAAAATTGCCTTTCCCATACAAATTGGTCATTTTAACATTAATAGTTTGTATGGAGAAGGTAATTTTTTTTTTCCTTTGCGGCACTTGGTTCCATGGGAAAAGTTGTTCGTATTGATCAGCAGAACCTCATATTAGCCCAAAGTACATCCTTTCAAAGTCACCATGTATATGAAACTAATTATGGAAATACATCGAATAAATTTTAATAGCTAGTTAAAGTATTTCAAATCTCTGCCAAATCGGCGTATTTTAAAAAAAATATATTTTAGTAGGTAGTACTAATTTATGTACAAATGTACAAAAGTTTTATAACTTACTTTGAAAGCTCACTTTGATTTGCAGTCGAAGATACATGTGTGAAGTTCATTATACCAGCCATTATGTGCCTGAAACAAAAAAAAATAAAATATAATATTTTATTGAATATGCTAAATAGTAATTAATAATAATAAGTTTTAATTTATCCAGGATATTTTTTAAATTTTTTATTAGGTCCTCAAATAAAATATATTTAAAACCAAATACACATAGATACGTAAAAACAATTAAAAAATAACAGTAAACAATATTTGACAACAATTTACGTAAATACCTATTTTTAATAATACAAACTTTTTTTTTTAAACCCTAGGCGAAAAAAAGTTTCAAGGTTCGTGGTCATAGGTTCTAGCTCAGGCGTAAAAGAGCTATCTGAACTATTTAGTGGCATTCCAAACGAGCGGTTTTACTTGTGATCATGGAGCTAGAAACCCTTTTATCATTAGTTCCAAGTTCTAGAATACATGCAGAGTGACACGACCCTCAATTCTTTGACAGCTTAGTCCATGTCGCCCAGCAGGATCTTACGCTCTATAGCTTTAATTATGGGAATATCATAGAGTTTCTGGATCAAGAACTGTTGACGATGATGAACTTGGTTAGGTACTCCACCTAAAGTTATAGGTGGAGTAACCAAGAATCACTTATCTTTATGGACTGTAACAAAGCGCACTTTATCTTTTGGATAGATGCATGTTAAATTTTTTTTTAAATAATACCATCGGCTACGACGAGGTGGGATTAAAACTCCTCCGCTGGGTACCCTGGGGCCGTCCAGGCGGTCTCGGGCGCCGTAAGGCACCCGTGAAGATATGTATGTATGTATGTATATAATTATTATTATCCCAAGAAGATTTAAGATGTTTTATTTCTGTTTCTTTTAAATCAATCAGATACGGCTTCAAACCTAAGATGAGTCAGGAAAAATAAAGAAATTACTGAATAGTACAGTTTAAAAAACATATATTATTATATATAAAATAGAATCTTTCGTGCACAATTTTTCGCACTGTCGCGGTCGGGTTGTTTTACAAAATTACAGGAAGCCAGAAGAGTCCATTTACTGTTAAGTCCCCAATAATTCCTGCGGAAAATCCCAAGTTTCCAAATGAAATACAACCAAGAGAACTTCGACACTAAACCTTCGGTAATTAAGTTTACTAGAAAAGAGTACTCCATAGGAAAGTCTTTATTTAACACCTGTCGCCAAAGCCTTACTAGTGTCTCTCCTTTTTATCCAGTAATTAATGTGTACCAACTTCTATCGAACTCCCTCGAGATCGAGACAAAAGATTTCTTTGATTTGTTCAAACAGAGAACTTGCCTATTTCTTTGCTTCGACAGTTCAACGAACTGAGAAGTAAATGAACAAAAATATTTTTAACTAAAACAATAATGAATAAAGTACAAGTAATTGTTTGTTTGTTTGGAAAACGCCTTTTTGTTAAGTGAAAATTTCAAAGGTTTCTTAGTTATTTTTGTTGGAAAGTAACCAAAAATTTATGGAGCAAGTAACGATTTAAGGGCTATTAGTAATAATTGGTTTACGTTTATTTTAACCGTTTTTAATAGTGATACTCAAAGAAATTTGTACTGAAGTATGGATAATTTATATAGTTACTATTTACCAAACAAAATATAAATTATTTAATGAGAACGGCCATAAGCCATACTTTATTAATTTCATGTTTTTTTTAGTATTTACTTAACTAGCTACTCTCTATAAAAAGAATAAAGTATGTATATTATAATATTAATAATAAAATAATATGTAGGACAATTTACTCATATTGGTCACAAACTAAGCTCTAGGCTTGTACTATGTGTACCAGAAACAACGATATAATACATATTATATTTTATAAGCACCCAGACCATGACAATTTGTACAGAAATTGCGTACTAATATTTTTTAGCCATGGGTGGGAATCGAACCCACGACCTCCGGATACAACGCCAAAGGCGCAACCACTAGTCTACGGAGGCTGTCAATATATATACCAATGTTCGTTATTCAATGGTTTTATTTTATATAGGTAAATTAATAATTAAAGATACAAAAACAAAATATACTTAAAAATAAACTAAATTATATATAAACTAAAATAAAAAAAATTGTACAGATTATATTTATTATTTTAAGCTGCCTTTCTATAAATATATAAACATTATTTCATATACCATATTAATATTAATAAGAAAATGCTAAATAATAATTTGTATTGTTTAAGATTTTAAATTTTTAAGTATTAAATTTCGTTTTATTTTTAAAATATTTCTACAATGATTTCTATAGAAATAGAATATGTACGATTATAGGTATATGTTAAACACTTAATTAGGTATTTATTCCAATTAGTTGCTCGTTAAGACTAAATATGGGAAACAAATACATTGTCTCGGAACGTGTTTCTTCATCTATTACTAAACGTTGACATTCCTTTCTTATGAGGAACGAATAGTTAACCATATATAGAAAAAAAACTCAGATTTGCAATGTAAGAACATTTTCCATACAAAAAACTCAACAAAATAAAGAATGGTGTTTAAGGACACTGCATTCAATGGCGAAGTCTCTCTCTATATAAAATCTCTATATAAAATGAGCTTTCGCACGAATTAAGATAATCTTTTTGTCGATTATTGTATTAATTAATCTTTCTATGTAGGGTATTTTTATTTTAATCAAAAAAAAACTTTTAACTGACAGCAGAGGCTCTACCATGAGTTTGCGCATTGTAGCAACGTAACGTATTTGTATACGTATGCGTGAGCAACAACCAATAAGATCGCTTTATTTAATCCTGTAACCAAAAATAAAGCGGCCCTATTGGTTGTTGCTTACGTATACGTATACAAATACGTTACGTTGCCACAATGCGCAAACCCATGGTAGAGCCTCTGGTACTATTGATACCATTTTTTAATGCAGGTGAAACTCAATCTAAAAAAAAACGTTTGAGCACACATTTTTTTAATTAATCTATTAGAAAAAAAAAAGGTTTTAATACTGAGTAAAAATAAAATTATTGTTGTTTATAATAATATCTAACAAACAATAAAATTGTTAAACAAAAATATGTAGGTTATAATAATATGTAATAAATGTAACATTGCTTTGATTAAAAAAATAGCTATTATTTTAAAATTCGTCACAGAAGAAATAATAATAATAATAATAATTTGTAGGACAAATTACACATATTGCTCTGGTCACAAACTAAGCTCTAGGCTTGTACTATGTGTACCAGAAGCAACGATATAATACATATTATATTTTATAAACACCCAGACCATGACAAACTGTACAGAAAATACGTACTAATATTTTTTGCCATGGGTGGGAATCGAACCCACGACCTCCGGATACAACGCCGAAGGCGCAACCACTAGTCTACGGAGGCTGTTAAATAATAATATTACAAGTAGATTCGTGTGGATATTTTTTGGTTTGGTCGTTTTATTTTAACTATAAAATGTTAACTAACTTACAATAGTGACAACCATTTCCTTTTGATTCTATAGCTAGGATGTTACGCCCCGTCGGAGCTGTCCGATGATGAATCCAACTCAGGCGCATCGCATTATCTACATAATGAATTCCAGAGATAAATGAGCGTAACTACTACTAGTTACGCTCATTTATCTCTGGAATTCATTACCATTTTCTCGACATTTATAAATCTCGTAACTATAATCGCTTTGTGGAACTAACGCTTTGACATTATGTGCAATAAAGGTCTCTATAATTTCGCTAGGCCAACCGACCGGACTCGTTGCCATACAGATGCAAAAACCGTCAAATGACCTACGAGTAAGTCATCTTTCGATTTTAGTCTGGGCATCACCGGTTTTTCGGAGATTACTGTATCGATTTCATATCGAAGGGGTAGTCTCCTTTCATGGTGCGGTTATGAGTCGGGCGATTGATTTGACGATAAAGCAGCGAAGATATTAAAATAGACTCTTAATGCAAGAACGTCCATGTCGCCGCCCATTTCGTAACCGCGTCATTTAGCCAGCATATTCGGCGATCAATATTATTAAACAACAATGTATCGACCACACTCATATACTTTGTTGGTCTACTTAACATCAGGTAGATACTAAGTCCTGCTCCATTAAAAAAAAGGTATCAAGGTATCACTTTAATCATCAAAATCCTCTGGCCTCTGATCGGGGTGAATAATATCAGGAAGGAATTATGTTTCTTTAACCGCCCAAAAAGATGCAAAAATCGGGTAGTGACCTAGTAGTATTAAATTTTAGTCGTGGGTTTACCGGTTTCAGGAAACCACTGCATAGTTCTTGTCGAGTTGGTACCTTTCAGGTTGTGGTTACGAAACGGGAGTTAATTTAACTATAAAGCAGCGACTGCGCTTATTCTTCTTTTCACCGTCTTTTTTACCTGCTACTTTGTTACCTATATAATAATTTACAGTAGTTTTTACTTATATGTGATTGGTTACATACCTTTTATTTACAATAATCTCTTGTATGGCAGATAATAAATGACAGATAAATGGAATCAGCTAACCACCTAGTCTTACACTAGTTGATTATGTAGTGTGTGCTCGGTTCGGTAGTAATTTTCATATTAAGATTTCCATTCCATCGTGTTTAAGTTCTAAATCTGATATCGAGGTATAATAAATATTTGTCGTTCTTTTGTTAATGAATAGCTGCCTAACCAAACGCACTGTAAGAGCTCATTGTTAAACTTTTTTTTTTGACTATTCATAAATATCTGTAAAGATTTACATGAAATAAATGATTTTGACTTTGACTTTGAAGTACCAAACTAGTAATCTAATCGAATCCACTGTAGGGTTAAGTTATACTGATATGCTAAACGCAATAATTAAGTGACATAATAAAAGTAAATTAGTCATTGAAACTGTGCCTAATAAATAATTGACCAATTGTCTTAGCCAATTGTCCTGGTAACCTTCGTTTGAACATTGACGTAATGTTATTGCTCATACATAATAGATTGCATTTAAACTGAGTGAGAAATTCTTTTAATGTACCAAAAGAAGATTAGGAACAAAAAGGTTTTAAAATACAAGAGGAAATGTCATTGATGGAAACGAAAGAATTCTACACAAGAATTGAAAATTTAAGGCAATAAAATTTACAATTCAACATTTATCTACTAGAACCATAATAAGGGTTAGCCAAATATGTAAATGTATATTCGAATTCGGTACCGAGTAATTTGTTTTTAGAGATAAACCGTTCAAATACTTAAGGGGGGAACTAATGCCAAATAGCTAATTTCGTATGAATTAAAAAATATATTTTAAAATTAACTACGTCGTTCCCGAATAAAAAAAGGGGATGTATATTGTATCACTCTTCGTTATTAAATTGTGATGTTTGTATTTATTATTTGATGTAGTATTTATATAATATGTAGTATAGATATAGTTTGTAAATAAATAAAGAAAAAAATGCGTATTTTACCTAAATATGAAATTCTATCGAATACGAAATGTATGATATATATGTATGCCAATGTTAACAGCTAATAAAATTTATAAAATTCAAGGAGTACCTATAGATTATATATATTTTTTATGAAGTACATTACACACATATTGCCCTGGTCACAAATTAGGTACATTATCTCACTATCTATACCTACGTAAATTGTTGCAAAACTATATCGTTTAAGCGTTTTACGTTACCATAACACTACATCGTCCCTTCCTTATACATCGCAGTGACCCTCCGATACGACACCAACAAACGTATTGCTTTTTTATGTTACACCGATTACAAGAGCTTGTGTAACCATTTCTTCATCGCTTATGAAGTTGTTCATTAGATTTTGTTGCTTTCATGGGGGCGGGCATGGCCGCCTGCCCCACCTCCCCCCTGGATCCGCCACTGAATACTTACCATTGGAACATACCTAAGCTAATTTGGATGTGCACTACATGCAATATGCAATGTATATAGCGAAAGTTTTAGATTAGGTTTAGGTACACTATCTATACCTACCTAAATTGTTGCGAAATTATTTCAGGAAAAACAAAATTAAACGTTTCCTTATTTTCATAAGGAAACATTTCAGTGGGAATTTCTTAGTGAAATTTTACACATAGTTAATTAATCACTTCATGCAATATTACATGCAACAAACTATCTATAATGGCATGAGTAGGTATTTATAGGATTTTTTTATTGCTTGATTCGAAGCGTAACCACAGAATAAATAATAATACAAGTAGCGTAACGTCTCCATAATAAAGAGTTTTAAAAAAATTAATTAAACTATGTATTTAGATTTCGTTGGTCTTTTTTTTTTAAATAAAAGCAAAGGCTTGCCTGAAACTGAATATTTTAGTAATTCGATTTTGAGACCAATTTGAAACCAAAAGGGCTTTATGTGAAGCGCGCACAAACAAATACTTCCAATATTTTTTAAACATTCTATTAGATATTTATTTCTTGCGACTTCCTATCGGTACTGTAACAGCTCTTTTCGCTGCTGTTATATTACCTACCTAACTTTTGGGAAATAACTAAAATACTCTTTGTTTTTGGACTCGTTTTATTGGGTTTATCATCCAAAATAAATTATAATATTTGATTATAAAACTGCCGCACGGGACCAATTTAGACACTATTTTTCTTTTATAAATAGTTTACATAATTTTTATTTATAGTTTTATTTATTTGTTTAAACTTTTCATTGTTAATATTATTGTTAATAAAATATAAATCTATTAAAAAAAAAAAATGATTTCAACCTATCTCGAGTGATGATATTATACTCATTCTTTTTGGCTCTGTTCACAACTCCGTGGACCTTAAAATTTTATTTAAATAAGGAAAAGTATTTAAGAAGATTATGGTCATCTTTCTCCAGCCAGTACCATAGGTAGTTGCGTTCGAAATAGAGAGTTAAAGTAGGTACCTACTCATTTCGCAAAAAAATCTTAATGTGACACGGAAAGTCTGCGTTTTTTGGTATATGTATGGATTGCACAAATTTCTAACATGCAAGTAGGTAATTTTTCCCGCATTTATTATGCCTCATAAAATATTTTACACTTTCGTGCCCGTTGGGTTCTAAATGGTAAAATTGGTGGTTCAAACAAACGAAACTTTGAAACTGTGTTTAGTATTCATTAACACTGACACAATGCAAACTTTATTTCTTTCTCACGTAAGTAAGTACCTGTTTATTTTCTTTCAATATTGTTAAAAGAAACAAGCCTTAACTCTGTTATATCATAGGAATTTAAAACTTGTAAGTAAAAAAATACGTGATAATAAAGTTATTTTTAAACTATTAGGTTTGATATTTTCCTATTTATTTTGCTCAAAAAGTATTTGAAGATGTTTTTTCTTAATTAAGTTTAAAAAAAGCGGTCACGTCGGAATGCTGTTTACGCACTGGTTTGTTAAACTGAAGAAATATGGAAATTAATACAAAAACAAAGCATTTATTTACCAAAAATAAAATAAGTCTTAGATTTACAATGGTCCCCACACTTAGCCAATAGATAGGAAAGTTTCATTTCATAAATATAATAATATATCAGTAACGATTTGAGATTATCATTTGAATTTAGAACGTATACGTATTATAAATGTCCACATTTTAGTTTTATTAGTTTTTGAGAACTTAATATTATTGAAATATACAGTTCCATAAAACATTCCAAATTCTAGACTTGCACGACCGATTTTAAGGTAATGACGACTCCAATAACTCCCATTTTTCTCAGTGTATTGGTTTGGAACTTTTTTTATATGATACTTACTACCTCAACTGGATTTCAGATATCGGTCTAAGAAGACAGACGGCCTAAATGGTACCTTAAGATTTGCGTTTTTCTTTTTAAAACGTACGAAACCTAAATATATACTAATATCGTATTTACTTTGCTCTTGGCTCGAATTCGGGATCATACTAATTATATTACTGTTATTATATACTAAGTAAGTACAACTCTACATAACAGCCTCCGTAGACTAGTGTTTGCACCTTTGGCGTTGTATCCGGTGGCCATGGGTTCGATTCCCAACCATAGCAAAAACGTGTTTTTCTGTACAGTTTGTCATGGTCTGGGTGTTTATAAAATATAATATGTATTATATCGTTGCTTCTGGTACACACAGTACAAGCCTAGAGCTTAGTTTGTGACCAGGGCAATATGTGTAATTGTCCTACATATTATTATTATTATTATTATTATTATATAAACCTATATATTTCTGATAAAAACAATTTCATGACTAAATGATCACGTGGTCATTTAGTCGTGTAATAGGTCATGAATAAACAATTTACAATAAAATCATACTTCAACTGTAGTTAAGTATTATTTTCGAAACAAGATTCCAAGAAATAGAAATAGTGTACAACGAAAACTTCTCGTCATATAAAATGTATAAAAAATGTGTGCGACGAGGATTGAAATAAATTATTTATAGTCACGATGCTACAATACAAAATAAACGCGTAAAACATTCCGAACGAATATAATTTATTTTGTTAGATTCAGTAAATATGTCAACGTACAATTTGTTATTTTCAAGATTTCTCAGATGTTCTATATTATATCGAAGTGGATCTTTTCGTATTTCTTAGAAATACAACATTTTATTTTCGATTTAGCGAAAATTACGATCATACCTATTTTTATTCAGCTTTGTATACCTACTTAGTAAAAAAAATATATAAATTCTTAGCTAAGTTGAAATATAGCTAACTTATTAGGTAGCTATATTTTTTATTATTATTATGAAAATACTTAGTTAGACTGCCTAGACCGCCTCAGGGTACCCAGCGGAAGGGTTTTTAATCCCACCTCGTCGTAGTTGATGGTATGAGTTTACGACGAACAAGTGGCTAGCTCGTGGCGATGTTTGGATAGACTTAATAATCCATCTTCTTAAACAGATTCATGATGTTATTTAATTAATTGAAACCATGTAACCTTATTTTGCAATAAAGTATTATTATTATTTTTTATCCACAAGTTGGTATAGTGAAACTGGGACCGATAGCTTAACGTGCTCTCTAAGTGGTTAAATTTGTTAAACAAAATGTATATACATTTTTAGATTAAAAAGTCATTGGTACTCACCGGGGTTTGAATTAGGGATCTAAATGTTTTTCAGTCTAAGGTCTAACCAACTAGGCCACCACGTATACAGGTACTTAGTTAGGATACTTACTATTATATAATTATGAAAACAATTCTAGCCGTAAAATTTCCTATAATATAAATAAATAAATGAGAACTCTCATATTTTACAATATGCTAAAGTAAAAAAAAAATATCTGACTTCTTCTAATGTAAGCAACTTTGCATGATCTTTACACACTTCGCTAGATTCCTTTATATATACTTATACCGGTATGAATATATAGACTGTTTTTTTAAGATTTCATACTTGTACTTTTAAGGACATCTCAAATTTATCCGCTTTATCAGCAATATAATCAATAACATGTAGGACAATTTACACATATTGCTTACTGTGTACCAGAAACAACGATATAATACATATTATATTTTATAAACACCCAGATCACGACAAACGTTAAAGAAAAACGTAGTAATATTTTTTTTGCCATGGGTGAGAATCGAACCCACGACTTCTGGATACAACGTCAAAGGGGCAACCGCTAGTCCACAGAGGCGGTCGATATAATCCACTATTGACAAATATAAAATTAAAATATAACATTTTATATTTTTACTTTTTTTTGTCTTCCTTTCATCATCCGCCTCCGTTTGCGCCTTTCTTTGGCGTTGTATCCAGAGGTCGTGGGTTCGATCCCAATCGTGGCAAAAAAATACGTTTTCCTGTACAGTGCCATGATCTGTTTTTATACATACCTATAATATGTATTATTTATATAGCCAAAAAATCATACATCTGTGATCGGCCTGAAGGGCTTACTGACTCAAAGTGTCGTTAAAATCATTAAAACTCGCAGTTAAACTCCCACTATCCTTCTATTTTTGTCACATCTAAAATAAGACTTTAATAGAACCATTTATTTAGAGATATTGACTTTCCTGGACCCGTAGAACCGTAATAGTGCCGTTGGGATAGTGCTATGTTTGCACATCTCGGACAATCTACGTGATTGCGACCGCGGTGATATAGTGCGAATCTTAGCTGTTAAAGTGCACTAATAAAATAAAATAAGAAACTAGGATTCAATATAACATTTTCAGTTTAAAATTTATTGACATTCAAAAAATTACAAGCACGCATATCTATCATATATTACATAATTTTGGTATATATTTTTATTACAATGTTTATTTTATTTTGAATTAATCAACTGAGTCTATTTTAGTACCGTAACGAGTTTTTACTGGTTATACAACCAGTATGATGTTTGGTACTATGATCAAGATTATTTTTTTTAACTTAAATGTTTTGGCGGTAATTAACTGATTTCAAAGTTAAAGGCCAGGGATGCGATTTTTGAATGTCAGCGATGAGTTTGCTATCACCACTGAGAAAAATATCACAGGTGACTAGGAAATCACGATTTATCAAAAGTCCTATTTTTAAGTCAAAAGTGCGGTACCAACTTACAAATAATTTTTCATTCGGAAGAGCTACTTGCGTTTCGTTACACGAAGAAAATATTGTTTGTCGTTCGTTTTTTTCATCTTGTCAACAAAATTACTTTTCAGCAATTAAGTTATAGTTATCAGTTTAGAAATAACTAGTTTAGAAAACAATTGGACTATGACTCTTACCACAGGATTAATAATATTGTCGTTGCATAAAACTAAGAATAATATTTGGAATGCTTTAAATCGCATATAAAACGAAATGTCAAACATGTTCGTTGCTGCCATATTGTGTTCTTACTTAAACCAATCACTTTTTGTCTCAGAGGAGCTTTTATTTTTCAGTTTGTATGGTGGCGGCCATCTTCTGTTCTCATGTTTGGAAAGGCTATTTTAGGTATTAGGGCGGTTACCTAAATACAGGATGACTTTGAAACGATGTACTTTGGGCTAATATGAGGTTCTGCTGATCAAATCGAAAAACTTTTTTCACCTCATTAGCCCAAAGTACATCCTTTCAAATTCACCTGTATATCTACATAGTCGTTGCAAGACAGTCTGGTGTTCGACATTTTTTTATAATTTTTTTTATTATTAAGTCATTGCTTTGTTGTTAATGCAGTTTATCTGATCTTAACACCTTTCTAAACAACGAACTTTAATCCGGCATTAAATAAAAATGTCAATATAGTTGTAATATTTAATTAAAGCCTAGATATATAAACTATACTAACGCAATTCTGCTAAAGTTGATTGTTTACCTTATAGTCGTGCTATGAATACCAAATCACGATCTGTTTGCTCTATGCGGAGTTGAACTTGTTTGCTTTTTATGTTTGCATGCTTTTTTCATCAATTCTCTTGTTTTGGGAATGATTAATATATAGATGGATAGCCAAGAACATTGACTCTCTCGCTCTTCCTCTCAGACTAAATTAGAAATAATGAGCTGAGAATAATATTATATACTTTCATACTGTATTTAAGTATAGTTTATGTTATACATTGATATTCATATATATTTCTATTTTCAAAACACTCCGCACTCTAAGTACCTATATTTTACTTTCTCAGTGGTTAGCTCGTAGAAAATGCTTAAGGCAATTAAGCTCGCCTACATATGTACATTTTTTTTTATCCATTCATAAACATTGTAAGCCTGGTTACCAACAAGTTAATACTGAGCGATATGCTCTGTACTTCCATTAATAAAGCTTTTTTAATGAAGCACGACATTTTTATCTACTTGGTAGACCTGACATACAAACTCCATTAATGGGGTTGATCAATAAATTGTTGTTAAATAACATTGATCGCTTCCACTATGGCGGCTAAATTAGGCTATTCTTGCATCTTGGGTGCGATTTTTAAATGTCAGCGGATGACTAAATACCAATATATGAATAAATATATGACAGATAATAATAATCACAGATAAGGACAGTTAAATTCCTATCCACCATTGAGTTTTTATGTTTTAGCATAGAAATGTATTTATTATGAGAAACAATGAACGACACACAATATTTTCTTCGTGCAACGAAACGCAAGTAGCTCTTGTCTATGATAAATTATTTAATATATGACTGACATATGCTAAAAATGCGACTTTTAATAAGTCGTAATTGGTGATTTTTTTGTCACTGATGATATCATAGTCATCGGTGACATTCAAAAGTGGCACCCCTGTATAGCAAGGTAATAATTTTAAGCAGTGTTATATTATACTGATGTAATAATAAGTCATAATCTACAAAAGAGGTTTAAGTAAGGAAGTCCCAGCCGCTAGCGGAAACAGACACTCGTTCGCCACACGCCATATACAATAACTTTATGAGATCATAAATTATGTTATGTTTGGAAAGAATAATGTCTGATGATTTAGCAGGATGGAAGACTATTACTCATTCTAGAGCTTTTGGTGCAAATGAAGGTGGTGGGCGTTCAGCAATTGTTTAATAAAGTGTGTTGGGTTATGGGTAATTTAATGCTATTGACCTTTTAATTTGGTTATAATATTTATGTTATGGTTTAGTTGAACTAAACCATAACATAAATAGAGATTTTTTAAACTCTAAATGTTGAATATTGTATTTGGATGAAAAAAAAATTATAAGTATATGTTTCATCCATATTTTACCACTTGAAGAGAGTTGAGTTAGTCAAATAGTCTAAAATTTAAGACTTCTCGTCAAAAAAGATATACTTTTGTAGAGTTCTGTTATTTTTATTTTTAAAAATTTTGAATGAACCATAAATCTCATACTGGTCAGTGTTTCACAGTAAACATCAGCTAACAGCTGATTTCAAGTAGCTGAAGCTGAATTTGAAAATAAACAGGCCTTTTTAAATGTCATAAAACTACACAACTTGGTTTCTGTATATTCTTGTCTAGAAGTATAGGAAGAATTATTAAAAGCCTTTTAAAGTGCCTATGGATTGATTAACTTTAATGCCAATTCCAGATTTGGCCTACTAGGAAAAGAAAGAGGGTATTTTACCCAAGTTTTAATAAAAATCTATGCTCGCTACACTTGGCACAGGCCAGACTAGTTGGTATTCAATTTGTGTATTATTTACTTTATTAGGATAAAGGAGTCGGTAATTTGACATGATTTGAACCCTGTCTGGCAGATGGATGCAGTAGGCGTTTGACAATAGGAACAATGAATGAATCACTAACACGTCGTATGTGAATGAACTAACCATTGCACCAATTAGGCAATTGAGAGAGACACGACTTTTTCTTGTTGAATTTAATTGTTGAACGGACGCCTTGGTTAATTTAGCAATTGGATAAAGGATGAGAATGGCAGGATGTCTATTTTGTTTTATTCTGTGTTAAAAATAAGTGGTGTTAATAAATGTCTTATCTTTGGCTTTTTGTAATTATTATGGACAGAACCTGCGGTTAAACCAAATCTTGCTTAATGACAAGAATCGATAAAGTCGAACACTTATTCAGTAAGTACCTATCAGGTAATGCAAAATCGAGTATGTCTTTAAAACCCGGGATTTTCTGAAGTAAACGTGGTCCCCAGGATTATCACAAAAAAAGTGGTTGACTGGTAGACTGCCTAAAGCATTAAGTCCGCCCTTTTTTAATAAATAAAGTGTTAAATAAATTAATAAAATTAAAAAAAAATCTATGTGGAATTTAACACATAAACATATTTCGAAAATTAAAACTACGATCCATTGCTTTTATTTTATTAAAAAAAAAAAAAAAAAAATCAGGCTGGGACAAAGGTTCTGGTAAATGTAGATAAAAAAAAAATTGCATGAAAAATTACAGGCCATTTTTTTTTAATCTTCACACTTGCTCTACTCCCTCATTTATCACGAGGCATTAACAATAGATACTGTTGCATCTCTAACATTTGCTGAATTCCGTTACCCAGGACTATTACACGGACGTTAGACAAGAGATTAACCCTTTCCAACAACAAATCAGGGTCCCGAAAAAATAAACTTTATGTTGACTGAAAGAGCCAGTTCCTTTTTCATTTCGTTTATGTAATGTATTAAAGATATTTCCTCTAATTTCGAAGCCTTTTGTTATTGTATACTCTAATACATTAATATAAATTTAATTTAGTCTGATTTATTTATTTATTTTCGTTTACAAAAGGTAATTAATATGAATAACAAAAATATATAAGTGTCCTACAAAGAAAACTCTTCTAATATCTGCCCGTGTGGCATAGTGGCCAAAATTCTGCAACATTTTCTCGCTGTATAATTATGCTAATTTTCTACATACATACATATCATCACGGGTGCCTTACGGCGCCCAAGACAGCCTAGACGGCCCCAGGGTACTCAGCGGAGGGGTTTTAATCCCACCTGGTCTTAGCCGATGGTATGAGTCTACACCGAACAAGTGACTAGCTCGTCACAATGTTTTGAATAGACTCAATAACCCATCTATAAACAGTTTCACAAGTTGGTATAGTGAAACCGGGACCGACAGCTTAACGTGCTCTCCGAGGCACTATAGTGGTGTTTATTGTATATATGTATTTATTGTATATATGTATTTATTGTATATATGTATTTATTGTATATATGTATTTATTGTATATATGTATGTGATTTGAAGTTACTAATCTTGGTATAAGTTATGCCTTCTTTTAGTTGAATCGGTCCTAAGTAAAGCAAACGGAAGGCTTAATCTTATCTCCCTTGTCTTAATAGAGCCAAAAACAAATAATAAAAGACCCACTTTATTTATGGCGAACAAAGAGGTCGCTAGTGATCTCTATTACACTTATGCAACATTTACTCTTGCATGATACGATGAAGAATACACATCTGATTTGTTATTTTTGACACGGCTTTGATGTTTTAGTACTATTTCTTTGTAACAAATATTAATTTAACAATAAACAGTCACTGGCTGACCGGACTTGTTACCATATAGATGCAAAAAGCGTCAAGTGACCTAGTCATGTTTCGGTCTTAGTCTGTGGGTCCATCGGTTTTCCGGAGACTACTGCATCGATTTCTTGTCGAGGTGGTAGTCTTCTTTCATGGTGCGGTTACGAACCGGGCTATTGATTTGACGATAAAGCAACGAGGATATTTAAATAGACTCGTAATGCAAATACGTCTTTGTCGCCGCCCATTTCGTCACCACATCATTTTGCCAGCATAATAGGAGCGATCAATATTCTAAAATATTGATCGATTCTATTCATGGACTTTGTAGGTCTGCTTATCATCAGGTAGACTCAAAGTCACATGCGGTGCTTTAATAAATAAAACAACGCCGAATTTATCGGTTCACCTCCTTTTGATTTCGAATCAAATATTATAATTTAATATCCAGAGGGTACATACTCGTATTTAATAGTTCAAATAGTTTTGCCCGTAATTTAATTACTTATTCCACATCTTGGTAGTTACCTATCCAAGTTTGGTTAAATGATTTTGAATCTTGTGGATAGAATGAACATTCAAGAATTTGAGGTAAATGTTTACTTATGGAAATGGTAATATCTCATAACACATTTAGGTATGTGTGATAAAATAATAATAGTTACACTTTACATGTAATTTTGACGAGCTACAATGGAAATGTATATGGAGAAAGATTGAAATGCACCTGAGTAGTGTAAATTACTATAAGCACTTTGCAGTTAAAACTTATGGAAATTGATAGTTCTATACTTTTAGGTTTTCTAGACACAAACCTTAGATTAAGGTCCGGTTCGACCAACAGAAAGCATAACTTATACTGGGGATAGTAATGTCAATTCCATACAAATATTTACTCATAAATTAAATTATCAATACTCAGAATGTTTATTGTATATACATACATACATATCATCACGGGTGCCTTACGGCGCCCGAGACCGCCTAGACGGCCCCAGGGTACCCAGTGGAGGGGTTTTAATCCCACCTCGTCGTAGCCGATGGTATGAGTCTACAACGAACAAGTGGCTAGCTCATTGCGATGTTTTGAATAGACTCAATAACCCATCTATAAACAGTTTCACAAGTTGGTATAGTGAAACCGGGACCGACAGCTTAACGTGCTCTCCGAGGCACTATAGTGGTGTTGTCAAACAAATGTACATACATTTTTTTATTAAAAACTCACTGGTACACTCCGGGATTCGAACCAGGGACCTAAGTGTTTATAAGTCCAAGGTCTAACCAACTCGGCCACCACGTTTATAAAAAAAAGCAAATTTTCTGTTCGAGGAGAAAGTCCCTTTGGTCACCAGTGACGAAAACCAATCATGAAGACAATGTCTTGCACACGGCCCCCATGGTCCTAGTGTCTCCACTTGAAATGGCATAATATGTAGTTACGAGTATCAAGTAGGCTACCAGTTACAGTATTTGCAAGATGTTACTCGGGGCTTAATAGGCGAAATTTTGTTAGAGGGCGCTGCACAAAAGTTTTGCGTTTCAAACGATATTCATGGGAACTGGACGTACTGATTGAGGATTAATCTATTAATAATAATCTATAACCTCTTCGCAAGGAATTTATGCACAGCGACCTATTACAAAAAATAAGAATCACCGAATTGTTGAAACTTTGCAGTTAAAACTTATGGAAATTGATACTTTTTGGTTTTCTAGACACAAACCTTAGATTAAGGTCCGGTTCGACCAACAGAAAGCATAACTTATACTGGGGATAGTAATGTCAATTCCATACAAATATTTACTCAAAAATTAAATTATCAATACTCAGAATGTTTATTGTATATACATACATATCATCACGGGTGCCTTACGGCGCCCGAGACCGCCTAGACGGCCCCAGGGTACCCAGCGGAGGGGTTTTAATCCCACCTCGTCGTAGCCGATGGTATGAGTCTACACCGAACAAGTGGCTAGCTCATCGCGATGTTTTGAATAGACTCAATAACCCATCTATAAACAGTTTCACAAGTTGGTATAGTGAAACCGGGACCGACAGCTTAACGTGCTCTCCGAGGCACTATAGTGGTGTTTATTGTATATATGTATTTATTGTATATATGTATTTATTGTATATATGTATGTGATTTGAAGTTACTAATCTTGGTATAAGTTATGCCTTCTTTTAGTTGAATCGGTCCTAAGTAAAGCAAACGGGAGGCTTAATCTTATCTCCCTTGTCTTAATAGAGCCAAAAACAAATAATAAAAGACCCACTTTATTTATGGCGAACAAAGAGGTCGCTAGTGATCTCTTTTACACTTATGCAACATTTACTCTTGCATGATACGATGAAGAATACACATCTGATTTGTTATTTTTGACACGGCTTTGATGTTTTAGTACTATTTCTTTGTAACAAATATTAATTTAACAATAAACAGTCGCTGGCCGACCGGACTCGTTACCATATAGATGCAAAAAGCGTCAAGTGACCTAGTCATGTTTCGGTCTTAGTCTGTGGGTCCATCGATTTCTTGTCGAGGTGGTAGTCTTCTTTCATGGTGCGGTTACGAACCGGGCTATTGATTTGACGATAAAGCAACGAGGATATTCAAATAGACTCGTAATGCAAATACGTCTTTGTCGCCGCCCATTTCGTAACCGCATCATTTTGCCAGCATAATAGGAGCGATCAATATTCTAAAATATTGATCGATTCTATTCATGGACTTTGTAAGTCTGCTTATCATCAGGTAGACTCAAAGTCACATGCGGTGCTTTAATAAATAAAACAACGCCGAATTTATCGGTTCACCTCCTTTTGATTTCGAATCAAATATTATAATTTAATATCCAGAGGGTACATACTCGTATTTAATAGTTCAAATAGTTTTGCCCGTAATTTAATTACTTATTCCACATCTTGGTAGTTACCTATCCAAGTTTGGTTAAATGATTTTGAATCTTGTGGATAGAATGAACATTCAAGAATTTGAGGTAAATGTTTACTTATGAAAATGGTAATATTTCATAACACATTTAGGTATGTATGATAAAATAATAATAGTTACACTTTACATGTAATTTTGACGAGCTACAATGGAAATGTAAATGGAGAAAGATTGAAATGCACCTGAGTAGTGTAAATTACTATAAGTAGCATAATATAAAAGATACGCCATTGTTACGACCTGTTTAAAACAAAAGGCTTTGTTATAAAAAGAACTAAGCTTTTTAACCTCGGTCATATTATTTGTATATAAAACACATTTCCTACCAAATTGTGTTTTATTTTCATATCATAGAAAAGAAATACGTTAAAATCTTTATCGCTATTTAAATTTTAACTAACAAAGTTGTAGAGAACTTTTTCTTTTCCTCCTTTAACATAAATTAAAAAAATGTGGGAGAAAGGTTTATGTAACTTCGCTAGACCAACTGACAAATTTGGTCGGTAATATTATTCTTATTCGTAAAAACTTTAGTTAAAATGGAGTTTCATCTAACCACGAAAATATTTTTTGTAAGGTAACAGATAAAACACAATTTTATCTAAAATCAAAATACTTTTCCCATACAACCATGTGTAACAATATATTAGATTCTCCATGCCAATTAGTTATTTTAACATTACTAGTTTGTATGGATATACGGATTATATATGTGGTGGCCGAGTATAAACGTGACTTAAAAACACTTAGGTCACTCCCTGGTTTAAACCCCGATGTGTACCAATGAGTTTTAAATCTAAAAATGTACTCGTACGTACATTTGTTTAACAAAACCACTATAGTGCCTCGAAGAGCACGTTAAGCTGTCGGTCCTAGTTTCACTATACCAACTTGTGAAACTGTTTTTACATGGTTTATTGAGTCTATCCAAACATCGCAACGAGCTAGTCATTTAATCGGTGTAGACTCATACCATCGGCTACGACGAGGTGGGATAAAAACCCCACCGCTGGATACTCTGAGGCTGTACAGGCGGTCTCGGGCGCCGTAAGGCACCCGTGACGATATGTAAGTATGGAGAAGACAATGTTTTCATCTGCTACACATGGTTCTATGCGAAAAGCTTTTCGATTCGATCAGTAGTGCTAAGGCTCATATTAGTCCAAAATACAACCTTCCAAGTTCAACATGTATATGACGACCTGCCCCACACCTTTACGTGCTTAGTTAATCATTGACTCAAATGTCTGTACTTGTTATGTCTGTATTATGAGTCACAGTTGGTTTTACAATATGACTAGCGATTCCGGTATGATTATGGTCACTTCTGACTCACAGTCCAGTAGTTTTCTCAACTATAATAACCTTATGCTTTTCTTTTGTTTTGCTTGTTCTGAACTTGTTTGTAGGTTAGTAGGTATGTTATTTATTTAAATTATGCCGTTATAACAGTAAAGATTTCACATTTAATTGTTGTATAGGAATGCCGACCAAGGCCGCTTTATGCATAAACGAATTTCTGAATATTATTATTATTATAGTATATTAAAATTACATTTCTAACATGCCTATATCGAACTGTTCTTAACGCAATATTTCATGTTTTTTAAATTATTGGTTAGATTTTTAAAATATAATATAATAATATCATTACGGGTGCCTTACGGCGCCTGAGACCGCCTAGACGGCCCCAGGGTACCCAGCGGAGGGGTTTTAATCCCACCTCGTCGTAGCCGATGGTATGAGTCTACACCGAACAAGTGGCTAGCTCGTCGCGATGTTTTGAATAGACTCAATAACCCATCTACAACAGTTTCACAAGTTGGTATAGTGAAACCGATTTTTAAAATAATTACTTTAGTATCAGTGCCATACGACAGAGACTTGGAACTCCCTCCCAGCTTCTGTTTTTAAACAGTTACAATCTGGGTCCTTTTTATGTCTAGAGTAATTAAGCACTTACACAGTAAGCGTGCTTAAATTTGACCTCATCATTGTTTTTTATCAGACATGTTTGAGGCCAATTATTATAGGTATTTATATTTCGGCAACAATTATTTAAAAAAAGGTTTCAGTGTTAAAGTATAAGAACAATATTATCAACTACCTGAAAGGAAATAAAACAATCCCATACTTTTCTAATCATCGAAATATTCCTTCTTTTTTCAATCAATTCTCTTCAGTAATATCGTCGAATTAAAAGTTTCAGGAAATATTGGAGTGAACGAGGCTTATTTCATTTTATGGAAGAAGTTTTAATGAAAGCCATTTAAACAAACAACTTAGTCAAACGTCAACTGATTACTAAACGTTTAAAGGAGCAATAACTCCGAATTCCTCATTCCAAAATTACAATAACTCTCCTAACTTTTTTATTACTTATGAAATAATGTATATGCCTATAATATATATAAACCCGTAATATATCTTATGTTATAGATAAGTACTTTATTAAATACAAGTTGGTGCCCGCAATTTCGTAAGTTTGTTTATTTAAATATATATATAATATGTCTATTAAAACTAATAGCAAATAGTTTGCTATTAGTTTTAATAGACATATTATTACTAATAGATCAAGTGGGGACCGTCGAAAATAGGTGGTCATTAATATAAGGATAAAAATATATTATGTGGTTACCAAAATGTATAGGAACCGTGCATTTTTCGGAGGTAAAAAGTAGTATATTTCATTCTGTGACTCCTAAACTACCACCATGCAAAAAAAATATGACGTTCGTTTGTTCTGAGAAAATCAAAAATATACATCCCAAGGGAATCGTACAATTTTCCGGGATAAAAGTAGCATATGTTGCAATTCCAATAATCTATTTCTGTGTCGAATTTCATTGAGATCAGTTTAGTCGTTCTGACATTATTGAGTAACAAACATACATTAAAACTTTTGCAGTTATAATAGTGGTAGGATACTATGATAGGTTGGTCACTGTATAAGGCCAGAAAAAGTAGATAATTAAATTAACCATTGCCCATGCCCTCATACACTCGAGGACTGAAAGTAGTTATCACCATAAGGCCTATAATTGCTTACAGAGCTATACATCTGTATATAGACATTACAGACCGATCAAGTTAACTTTAAAGTGGCAAAAATAGGAAGTAACAAAATAGGAAGACTGTCATTCAATAGTGTTAAATATAGTGAAAGATATAAATTGTTATGACTAGAAATTGGCAGAATTACGAGCAAAGCTAAAAACCTTTTTATCAATAAAATGTTATGCCCGGAAGTTTAAATCATTTTTTGATTTTGCAGCTCGGCAGCAGGTTCCAATCATTCCATTTATAACTACGGCAGTGACACTATTAATTTCCCAGTTAAGTTGGTGGTACTGTATTTGAAAAAGGCCACAAGCTAAACCCGAGAATACTTGTCTAAAGCAACTGTGTTGTGGCCACATACCTAGTAGTATCTTGCCGGTTGCGACACATGGAATGGACTGCTAGAGGATCAGACATAGATGTTTAAACACTTAAGTAAAAGACAATGACTTCAACATAAGGGAATGATGTAAACGCATCAGTAATACCTACTTACCATTTTACATACATCATTTTACCTACTTACTGCTTAATTTGTCCCAAAGGTTTGACTGGTAGAGAATGCCTAGCGGCATTAAGTCCGCCTTTGTACTAAATTTGTGCAATAAAGTTTTTAAATAAATAAAATAATAGCTGTTTTAAATCATAATACAATAGTGCCTTATAAAACAAACAATACCATCGATATCATCGACTAATTAAAAACACGCTGATTTTGTAAATGAATAATCATTTATAACTAAAAATTTATCGACATTGTCATTCTAAGTCCCACATTGGCCTCTACAAATAGTACAAGATCCTAGGTCCGTGGATAAAACCGCCTCTGATCTAATTTAACTTTTTTTTAAATAAGCGTTTGTTTGCACTTTCTTTTTTTTCTTCACTAGTTTTTTTGCCTTAGCAATTCCTCCTTTTCCGAAATCTTCAGACTGACGAAATGTGTGAATGATAGATTTATATATTTATTGTACTTTACGGCACCCACCTAGACAGCTCAGGGTACCCAGCGATGGGGTTTTATTCCCACCTAGTCTACACCGAACGAGTAGTCAGCAATATTAAAAGTTGTCTTCTAAAAATTTGTTCAATTATTATTATATAGGTAGTTTTTTTTTTTAATAATAAACCTGAACAATACAATATTATAATTGTTGTGGTTTTTTGTGAATTATGGGTTTAAACCAAAGGTTTATTTTTAAGGTATTAGGTAGGTATGTGTACCCAATCATTGTCATGACGCAGATTAAACTATGACTAAGGACCTTCTAGTAGCTTACCTACTTCGCGATTTGTCACAGTATTTTTTTTCAAGACAATAGGTTTAGAACTAAATGCTTCGAAATGTGAAATATCATTAATAAATGACAATCATACTTCACCTGTTGATTTTTTGGATTCTAATGGAATTTGCCATAGTATAAAAAATATTCAAAAAAAAAAAACTTTACTAGCAGCTCCTATAACTGAATATTGTTCACATCCTTTCTTTAAATATAAAAAAGAAGATTTGATAATAACATTTAATGAATGTGTACACATCGAGCCATATCTCTTTTTTTTACCAATAAACTGTCTCACTTCATCCAAATTAATGTACATATCTCAGATGTTATTTATTCATCATGACATGCTTCGAATTAATTAGAAAAAAACTATTTTAGTTTCTTTTTGTAAATATAAAAAAAAAACATAATAATAAAAAAAAAATCATGCCTTTTAAATGGAGCACTTGTCTACGCAGTCTTTCAGCAATCTATTGTTGGTATAGTGAAACCGGGACCGCGATTTTGTCGTGTTCTCCGAGGGAATTTTTAATAGGTATGTATTAGTACATTACTGCCGCGGTCTATAATGACTACTTTGCTGGTCGCGCTGATGATGGCCGACAGCGCAGCGTAGCGCAGCTCCAGGCCGACACAGCGCGGTCAGCGTGCAGCACTTAATGGACGAGCTGAGATAAAGGCCGAGACTGTAGGTCAAGGCCTTCACAGCGAGGTCAGCAAGGGCTGCAATGATGGCCAAGCTGGAAGGTCTAGAGCGTAGCTAGGCTAGCTCGAGGCAATCATAGCGTGACCAGCGAAGCAGTCATAGTGGGCCAAGACTTGTATAGTGCTTTACTCAAAAATGCAAGTACCTAATCTTAATAAAACCAGTAAGTAATTTAAATAAAATATATATTAAAACGTTGAAACGTCAAAATAGCGACCGGCAATGTTTTGCCGGACTGTTAGAGCGACCAGCAAAACTTTGCCGGCCGCTCCTTGAAACAGAACGGCAAGGTCGACTTAGCTCAAAGAAGGTTTTCAAAATAATGACCACATTACATGCATTTTTGTGTAAAAGTTATTAATATTGCTAAGGTAAAGTAAACAATTTGGAGTTCATTTCACTGCCACAATAGAAAGTTTTCTGCGCACCATAATGAATTTAAAACACCGATTAAAGCGGGGTATAATTTGAAGTTTTAGAGAGTACTCACCTACCACTGCAGGTTAACCAATACAAACAAAAAACAACTCCTATAAAGTAAATATAAACTCGAAACTCTGAACTTTATATTCAACTATATTCGAATAACTAACCAATCAGTTTCGGTGCATTGTTTGATTGAATTGTTAGCAAACTGTAGCCTTTGTTTTTTTAAAGTCTATTTCATTTTCTGAATGTAGGTCAATGTTGACAAATATGAGTATAAACAGACTTCTTTAGATCTATTTGATTGGTCTGTAGCAGCCTTTTATTAAAAAAAAGTATCGCGTATTAATAGAAACGCAACCATTCATACATACAACGTTATCAAAAAACAAATTATGTATTAATAAGTGTCATGAACTATCCAACAAAATATCGTGACCCAAATGTTTAGCAAAACACTGATAACCCTGAGGAAGTTAAACTACATTAAGGAAGCGATAGGGGGCGTTTTTACTTGAAAGATATATTCTATATTTTTTGCATAAATTTATGCTGTAGTATATACTAAAACTTGCGACAAATTCTTCAGTAAATATATGTATCATCACGGGTACCTTACGGCGCCCGAGACCGCCTAGACGGCCCCAGGGTACCCAGCGGAGGGGTTTTAATCCCACCTCGTCGTAGCCGATGGTATGAGTCTACACCGAACAAGTGGCTAGCTCGTTGCGATGTTTTGAGTAGACTCAATAACCCATCTATAAACAGTTCTACAAGTTGGTATAGTGAAACCGGGACCGACAGCTTAACGTGCTCTCCGAGGCACTATAGTGGTGTTGTCAAACAAATGTACATAATTTTTTAATTAAAAACTCATTGGTACACACCGGGATTCGAACCAGGGACCTAAGTGTTTTTAAGTCCAAGGTCTAACTAACTAGGCCACCACGTATATATACTTCAGTAAATATACAGATTAATAAATCAAAACTGTTGTAGAAATCTGTACGATTTAATAAGTTCGGAGCTAGAGAGTGTACTACTATTTAGAAGCAATATTAAAGATTATGATTTTAATATTATAATCCATATTGAATATTAGCCTTCTATTGAATATTAGAAGGAATTGAAAATTAGAATATTTCAACAACACTCAACACACATGATTCCATCTTCCAAGTAGAGTGTATAGCCATAATAGAAGCAACAGCGGAAATACTCGCCAGAAATATAGGCGTAGAAGAATATGGTATACGCATACTATCAGACAGCGCAGCCGTACTACTACTAGCATTGAATAACAAACAGATAAACTCAAATCTAGTAAAACAATGCCACTACGCACTGAAGAATATATCATTTGGTAACAGGGTCCACTGGAGAGTGACCCTGTTACCAAATGATATATTCTTCAGTGCGTAGTGGCATTGTTATAAAGGGACACAGCAACTCCCTCGGTAACGACGCGGCTAACGAACTGGCGAAACGAGGTTCCGCTATAACACCGGTAGGAAACACTGTATGTACCGCTTTCTTTTAATCAGTTGTAGGCTGCGGGACAACACCTTCCACCATCACTGTAAGTATTGGGCTTACTTACAAAACTGCAGGCAGGCCAGCGAGGCGGTCACCAAACCTAGCCCACGTGGGCTGCGGTTGGTGGTGGGTATACTTACAGAACACTTTCAATTTAACAGGCACCTTACAATTTTAGGTATCACCAATAGCTCTTTATGTAGAGGTTCATTGAAAACTGATGAAACACCCACCCATGTATTGGTTCATTGCACTGTAGCTTTACAACAGGCGAAAATCCTCGGAAAGCCGAGCTGTTTCGGAAAGATCCGATCTTCTTGTCGCCTTCTGGACGGAGCTGGGCTGGCTAGATCAGTCAGCCGATTCGAGTAAAAGGCCTAATCTCTTGAATAATTGCGGAAAACGAGCCCGCCATGAACATCAACATAATATAAAATAAAAACGACTAACACTACTAAAAAGTAATAAAAAAATGTATTTGTCGGAGTTATTTCTTGTACTTGTACGACCTATAATAATAATATATAATTATTATAGGTCGATCGATATTGATGACTTGGTGGCGACTCAAAATATAAAATACATTTATATTTTCTGTTAAAATGTGTTTTTGATACCTTTAAATATTTAAACAAGTTCTGTCACTTTCGCTCTTAACATTAGTAAAAAACAACAACAGATAAAATACTGTTTATCTTTTTTTTTTTTTTTAAAGACAGGGGTTCTCCATTGTATAAACTTTATCTGAACTCAAACTTAGTATGGCCAATTTTTCAATCGTCAGATTCAGATTCGATACTATCGAACAACTTTATCTGACGGAATCGATGACAATCGAATCGATAGTCAAATTGTATGAACTGTCCAATTTATTTTTCATTTTCATAGAAGTTAAAATATTGAATATCTTTATCTGACAATTCAAAAAATCGGCCCTTATTAGTAAATAAGGCCCCAGGTAAAATGGCATTAATCAATAACAAAGAACAGTGAAATGAACATTCCACTGATCAGGCGCATCAAATGTCAGCGGATTAGTCAAGCGGAAGTAGATCAGTGGAACACTACGAATGCTAAGCCGTAACTCCAAGATTTCGATTCTTAGAGATCATCGAATAATTAAGTAACGATCGATTATAATGAGCACAGGTATATTTAAAAAAAAAGTCAAATAGGACTAACAAATTTATTTTATATAAGTTTAAATTTAAAATTTCTTATTAGCACGCTCTTTGATATAACTTTTATTAAAAAAAAATAGTACGTAACTCAAAAACTAATAAACGACATTAAAAATTATCTATGGATATAATACAAATTAACTTTGTTTTTTTTTTACTGATATATATTATGTTTTATTAACACCCACACCAAGGCAAAACGCACAGAAAAACGCACTAATATTGTTTTGCCTTGAGTTGGAATCGAACCCTCGAACCTACGAGACGTCCGGTTTTAAATCAAACGGAAAACATTAGTCATGTATGACTAAGCAAAGCCAGTGAATTGGTGACGTAGCCACTATGTTACTGCCAATGACCAAATGTTTACGGTCGGCTAATCATGTAATCATGCAAATAAGATGTTTACGGTTATCTAAGTGACTGTGTACGTAATATTATGTACTTACCATATTATTGTACGTAATATTACAAATAAACCAAATATAAGAATACTTTATTCCTTTTTATAATAATAATTATTATTATTAAATAAATACAGAAACTTTTTTTTTTCAATTTGCTTTTTAGAAAAAAATAAACCGTTTTACTTATATTAATAATGTTTTATTTGTTACCTCTAGGACTTATATTTTACCATTTTATGTTCCAAACATAGATGTGTTATTTGGGAAGACATCAACAAATATGTCACTAACAGATCGCATAGTGTTTCCAGACATACGGAAAGAAAATATTATATTTACCAAAGAAAATCTGTGTTTGAAATGTGTGAAGTAATTCACTCCTGAAATAGCGTCATTCTAAATTCTTGTAAAGGAATTCAAAAACCTTTTAATATAAATAATATTATACTATTATTATTTATTATGTGTTCTAAAACACAAATTGTCGACTCTGCTCAAAAAGCCACCACGCTTTTTGAGCAGTAAGCATAGGACTGGGCAGGCCACATGTGTCGTTGCCCGGCGAGCTATGGCCGAAAATTATAACAGATTGGGCAACATTTGACCGGAGGAGGTACTGTGGAAGACCCAGGAGGAGATGTAACGAGTTGGACACGTTTTTGGGAGACTGGTTCAAAATAGCAAAAAAATTGAGAGAGATGGAAAGAGGGAAGGCCTTTGCAATGAACCAAAAAAAAATATAAACCTGGATCAGTGGGCTTTTCCCCTACACAGGTTTTCTAAAAATTAAAAGGAGAAGGTCAAAAAAAAATGTACTTCCATGAACAATTTTTATTTTATTAATTGAAGGTTTTGCAATAAAAGAAATGAATATTATAATTTTCATTATAGTTATAAATGTTATAATATAATAATAATAAACAATAATAATTTAAGTAGCATTTAACACATCGTCGGTTAAATAAAAAAGTGGCATTGAAGTTGGCAAAAAGAACAAAGCTTACAATATGAGCATTTAAAATTTTAGTTCTAGTACCGAGTAGTATTGATTACCTACCGAAATGACACTTGCGACACAGATGAGCTAAAAGTAATAATTTTATTAAGTGTCTTTTATCCATATAAAATTCGATTAATAATGCTCCGTTCTACCTAATAATCTTTTTTATTTTTATTTTGGAAAATGTCACTTTTCCATTTAACTGACGACATATTTCCCTGGTCATAAACTAAGGCTTGTTCTATGTGTACCAGAAACACGATACTACAACATTTTTTTTTTAAACAAGCCAAGGCAAACTGTAAAGATAAATAAATATTTAATAATTATATCTGATTAGAAATTTTCGTTACCTCCAGTCTTTATGTACCCTCTGACAGTGATTTGGAAGAATTTTCTGAGATTATTTTATTATTATTACCTTAGAGTTTATTATATTTTTATTTAATTAAATTTATTAGGTATATGTTTGTCTAATTCATTGTATTACCATTAATATAACCTAGGAGGTCGTGGGTTGGATTTGCACCCTTGGCAAAATTATATTAGTACACCGAACAAGTGGCTAGCTCGTCGCGATGTTTGGATAGACTCAATAACCCATCTATATACAGTTTCACAAGTAGGTATAGTGAAACTGGGACCGACAGCTTAACGTGCTCTCCGAGGCACTATAGTGGTTGTACATATTTTTTTAGATTAAAAACTCATTGGTACACATTTGAACCAGGGACCTAAGTGTATTTAAGTCTAATGTCTAACCAACTCGGCCACCACGTATATATCTTTATATTATTATTATTGTTATTATTAATTATATCTGGTGTACAAATTGATATTTCATTCATACTATACGAGTATGTCGAGTCACTAGCACAATGTATTCCAGCCCTATTCGTTTATTTCTTTCACAGATATTATCCTGCTTAATCCGGCTTCAGGGTGCAAACGTGTTCAGAATTTCTCTCTAATATAATTATTAGAAGTTAGGGTGTAATTATCAATTAATGGTTATTTGATTACGACCCTTATTGCCTTTATATATATTGAAATATATACATATATATGTATAAAGTATAAGATTCTGAAGGAATATTTGATTAATGATATGTTATATTACACTACTTACTTATTAGAGTTAGAATATTGGTTAAGCAGATGACAACATGGACGGGCCTGGGATGGTTGACCGCTTTATAAACACCGCAACAAGCTCGCCACTTGTTAGGTGTTACCTCAGTCTCAGTATACCATCGGCGAAATGAGGAGTTTATCCCTCCGCTGAGTACGCTGAGGTCGTTTAAACGGTTTTCGGGAGCCAAAAAGGCACCCGTGATTGTATTTATTATTAATTTAATAATATTGGTAATCGATTTATTTTAATTATTTAAGTTATTCGTAAAATAAATGCCAAATGAAAAAAAAGAACCGAGAAGTAAACAATATTTACACAGTGTTTATAATATTTATCTATATAAAAACTGTAAATAATAGAATTATAACCAGATAAATTACCCTTACAAATCCTGATGAGGTTATTTTTCTGATTAGCATGATAAAATATCTATACAAATATTATAAATTGATACGTGGTGGCCCAGTTGGTTAGACCTTGGACTTAAAAACACTTAGGTCCCTGGTTCGAATCCCGGTTTGTACCAATGAGTTTTTAATTAAAAAAAATATGTACATTTCTTTGACAACACCACTATAGTGCCTCGGAGAGCACGTTAAGCTGTCGGTCCCGGTTTCACTATACCAACTTGCGAAACTGTTTATAGATGGGTTATTGAGTCTATTCAAAACATCGCGACGGCTACGACGAGGTGGGATTAAAATACCCTCCGCTGGGTACCCTGGGGCCGTCTAGGCGGTCTCGGAAGCCGTAAGGCACCCGTGATGATACACAAATATTATAAATGTAAAAGTTCATGTATAGATCCTTGTAACTTATTAATTCCAAAACCGCTGATCCGATTTTTATCAAACTTTGCTCACAGTAGCCTACCCTACTGTGACTTTAACTGCTACTCTCAATAAGCAGTTCATCAGATATAGCTTGTAATGTAATTATGTTCTAAAAACATGTAACTTCTATCATTTAAAAAATCTTCGTATTACATCCCGGTAAAAAGTTTCCTTAAATTACCTTGACATTAATATAATCAGGATACCTTTTCTACTTAGTTGTAAACAGATCTACAAAATCCATGAATGAATGGAAACCAATACAAAATATTTCCATTAGATACCTAAAGCCAGTTAAGAAGCGGTTACGATACGAACGGCGATAAAGACAGACTAAGTAGCTACTAGATATAAATGTTAGCATAAGGTACACTATATAATGTAGATAGCCGCACATCAATATTCTATATGTGCAACAACATTAGGATTCATGTATCGTCGTAAAATGCTAGGTCACTGCAGACATTTGGTTCATTTGCATAATCTAGGTACAGTCTACGGCACGATCGGCTATGCGAAGGACGGCAAACAAGAATTATATGCACCAAATAAAAAACAAATTAAGAGTAGGAATATATGATTGACTGGTAGACAAGTCCACCCAGTGCTTCGGAGAGCACGTTAACCTGTCGGTTCAAGTTTCCATATACCAACTTGTGATACCGTTTATAGATGGGTTATTGAGTCTATCCAAACATCGCGACGAGCTAGTCACTTGTTCGTTGTAGACTCATACCATCGGCTACGACGAGGTGAGATTAAAAAACCCTCCGCTGCGTAATCTGAGCCCGTCTAGGCAGTCTCGGTCGCCGTAATGCACCCACGATGATATAGATAGCTTTAATTTAGATTACCCTTTTTCTTGTTAAAGTGGTTAAACAAATCTTTTTCCTTCTCACCTTCATGAGATACATTTTGACATTTTCGTTCTTTCATCTGTGATATCTAATGTGAAAAAAGCTTACAAGATCCACCATGAATCTACTAAGAATGGTTCTAAACATATTAATTATTTTTAAAATTTTAATTTAATTTAACTTAAAAAGTGTGTGTCAACTAAAACTGTACACATATTATGTACGCAACTAGTCAATAGGATTTAAAACTGGTAAAATCTGATTATGGATTAACTAGTATTTCCATTTTGATTTTAGATCAGTCTGATCCAAAAATCTTTAACACTTTCTGGTTTGACCCAAGACCAACTTGTATATACTGAAATCTCATTTCGCTCTGGAATAGCATATAAATAACTTCATTCACGTACATAATGGCATGTATTAACACACTATTAGTCGGGTAAGGGTTATTGCCCGTTTAATTGTAGACGGATTGGGGGGCGATTCTCGTCATTTTCTAGACATTTGAACTGTTCGAACTGTTAACCGTTCGTATGTTTATTGCAGCACCCTTAGCACAGCCAACCCAAGACACGATATGGAGTCGCGAATTTACGTCAAATTCATGTTTTGAAGCTCATAACTCTACTAATAACAGTTTAATTTTAAAAAATCTAAAAGAATTAAGATTTGATGACTTATTTAATTAGCAACCAATAAAATTCATATAATTTTACTAAAGGTGAACTCATTTCAATGTGACAACCGTTCAAGACTAGACTGTGAGTGGCAGTGCTACGCCTGCAGAACACTAAATCATATTTAAAACATATTTTTTTTATATACTAATTAATATAATAAGAATTTACTTACATTTTTTATAAAAATAAGATAGTCGAAGTAAAGAAGTGATATTGTATTATTAAAACAATGGTAATTACTATATGAGGGACCGTTTCAAATTAGGTATAAGTTAAAACCCGCAGACATATTACAATTTGCGTACTTTTCTCTTGTGGCATAGGGTGTATTAGTAGGGTGTTACATAAGGGTCAAAAGGAACCTATTTAGGCACAAGATGGCACATAAACCAATAGTACGAGTGCCTAAATAGGTATTTCGCCCAAAGTAAAGACTCTGCTTTTTATTTCGAATTACGTAAATAAAACCCTGAATAGTTAAGAAATTATTGTTTTAGTTTTTTTACAGCATTCCTTATTTAACCATGTGTTCATGGATATAAAATAGGGAGATGTTAATGGCCCTTTCTAGTTTTGAGAACACAAGATGGCCGCCGCCATACAAATAAAAAAAAAGTGAGAACAAAAGCAATCACTGAGCATTGATTGGTTATAGTGAGACCAGAATATAATGGCAACGAACTTGTTTGAAATTTCATTTTATAGGCCATATAAGGCACTATGGCAGTTCCATATATTATTATCAATTAGTTTCATGGCTGTGGCTGAATGAAAGTTTCGACAATAAGATATGTTCTCAGATATGGCTCAATAGAAATGTCAAAATAGAATATGATTTTGTACTGTTTTCTCTCGCTGTTAAGGTAATTTCAAGGATACTTTTAAAGCATGAGAAATTAAAAAGGTATTTGTATATTATTATAGTAGTATATACGTGGTAGCCGAGTTGGTTAGACCTTGGACATAAAAACACTTAGGTCCCTGGTTCGAATCTTGGTGTGTACAAATGAGTTTATAATTAAAAAAATTATGTACATTTGTTTGACAACACCACTATAGTGCCTTGGAAAGCACGTTAAGCTGTCGGTCCCGGTTACACTATATCAACTTGTGAAACTGTTTATAGATGGGTTATTGAGTATATTCAAAACATCGCGACGAGCTAGCCACTTGTTCGGTGTAGACTCATACCATCGGCTACGACGAGGTGGGATTAAAACGCCTCCGCTGGGTACCCTGGGACCGTCTAGGCGGTCTCGGGCGCCGTAAAGCACCCGTGATGATATGTAGTAAATATTTTCGTGAGTATAAAGTATTATATTTTTTTTTAATTTACATGCTGATCCAGCTTAGACCTAAAAATCATACAAATAAATTATAATATTATAGAAATTTTACAGTTTTTAAGTACCTATTAATTTAACAGTTTTATTTTTTAGATTTTACGGGGCTTGCACGAAAATAGTACCTACGATGTTATTAGTCAAATTGTGCGTAAAAGAGATTTCAAGTTTTACCCAATAATTGAAGTGTTAAGAAGAATTTGTTATGGCAAATTTGCTGCTTACTTATGGGTGAAATTATTTTGTATAAATAAGGGCCCTTTTAGGTAATACGAAGTCTGAAATAAATCCCTTTTCAACTAAAAAAAATAAAAGTGTTTATTTATTTTGTATTTGATCTTAAACAGTTTAACATACAAATTTAAAATTAAATGCACTAAGTATAACATTTGAACTAGAATGAATTTGGTTATAAGGTACTAACAAAGTGGAAAAGTGGAATAGTTAGCGGAAAAGTTTAAGAAAATAAATTTTGAGATAGAAAGTTGAAATCGATTGTAGTTATTTTTAGAATGAAATATAAGAATTTTAGATTCATTACTTTTTGCGATTTTAAGTACTTACTAATTTAATGAAAATTCTTCTGTTACTCGAAACCTTTTGAAAAGATAGTATTCGCATTTCACTTGTCCGCCAGATTTAAAAATTAAATTAAGCCGGAGAGATTTTTCTATAAATTCGCTAGGCAGACCGACTGTTTTCGTTATCGCATAATGATACATGGCGCCAAGTGACCTAGTCATGTTTTGGTTTAAGTTTGTGGGTAATTTATTTATTAATTTCATTTAAAATTCTTTATTGGACTAAAAGATTTATTCAAAGGCGAGCTTAATGTCTTAGGCATTATCTACCAGCTAACCTGAGAGTGAAAATTGTAATTGGGTTCACAGGTTTTCAGGAGCCTACTGCATAGATTTATTATCGAGGTGGTAGTCTCCGTTCAGTGTGCGGTTATTTAGATGATAACGCAGCGAGGATATTCAAGTAAACTAATAATGCAAATTCGTTCCTGACTTTCCCATTTCGTAACCGCATTATTTAGGCATAGTGGGAGCGATCAATGGGTGAAACAATAATGCATTGATCGATCCCATTCATAGACTTTGTAGGTCTGCTTATTATTAGATAGATACAAAGTTCATTCTCCAATAAAAATGAATCTAAATCTATTAAAAGTTTCTTCACCTTGTAAAATTTGCATATAATATTTCTTTATTAAATGTAATTATGTAGGTCATACTCACGTCATATTATGTACAATCAACAAACCACTACGTATTAATATAACTTATTTAGTGACCAGTTATTATCCATGCTAACTCTTGTTTAAAGAAGAGTTGATGGCGAGCTAACTGACAATTATGTTTAATTGAAGGAATTTGAGAGGCCATGCTCTGCCATGCGGGCTTTGGGATATTTATTATATGCTGTCGGGACTGGACTGTTTCGTCTGGCACTTTTAGATGATATGTGCATTTTTTTATAGCTTTGCAATTTTTTTAGGTTTTAAGGGAAAGTAGGTAATACATGTAATAAGGGTTTAATAACTGCCGATGTTTATTTATGAAAGAAAAACAATTAAAATACTTTTATAATAATAAGTTAATTTATAAAATACGGTAAACAATATAAATTACTTTGTTCGACATTAAATAATAATACATATTGGTATCATTTAAATATAAAATTACATTTAAAAATTGCGCGCTTTCTAATTGGCAAATTCTGTACTGTAAAATATATATAAAACAACAATTTCAAAATTTTGAAAATATCTTTATCTATATATTTATACGTCTTTGTCTTTTCTCTTCACTAGTGAATATATACTTTTCATTTATGAAATAATTATTGATAATAGACCGCCTCGTATTCGAGCTATATACGTGGTGGCCGATTTGGTTAGACCTTGGACTTAAAAACACTTAGGTCCCTGGATCGAATCCCGGTATGTACCAATGAGTTTTTAATTAAAAAAAATATGTACATTTGTTTGACAACACCACTATAGTTCCTCGGAGAGCACGTTAAGCTGTCGGTCCCGGTTTCACTACACCAACTTGTGAAACTGTTTATAGATGGGTTATTGAGTCTATTCAAAACATCGCGACGAGCTAGCCACTTGTTCGGTGTAGACTCATACCATCGGCTACGACGAGGTGGGATTAAAACCCCTCCGCTGGGTACCCTGGGGCCGTCTAGGCGGTCTCGGGCGCCGTAAGGCACCCGTGATGATATATATGGAACCGTGTGTGGAACCATGTGTCGCAAATGAAAAAAAAAATGACTTCCCCATACAAATTGGTCATTTTAACATTACTAGTTTGTATGGAGAAAGCAATATTTTTTTTCATTTGCGGCACATGGTTCCACACACGGTTCCATATATATCATCACGGGTGCCTTACGGCGCCTGAGACCGCCTAGACGGCCCCAGGGTCCATCAATACGAACAACTTTTCCCATGGAACCATTTCCATGGGAAAAGTTGTTCGTATTGATCAGTAGAACCCCATATTAGCCCAAAGTACATCCTTTCAAAGTCACCATGTATAAAACAACAATTTAAAAACTTTTGCAAATATCTTTATCTATATATTTATATATCTTTGTCTTTTGTCTTTACTAGTAAATATATACTTTTCATTTATGAAATAATTATTCATAATAGACAGGTAAGTGTATATCTCGTATTCGAGTTAATTGAGCGCCTCCGTAGACTAGTGGTATTACATTTTTATCGAAAAAATATGCTTCAATTAAGTTTTTCTCTTGCCATATGGTAAGTACCTAAGAGCTTCAAAAAACTTATCAAAATATTAAAGTTGCAGATTTTTAGTCTTCGCCTTTAAATTCTAAGTCTAACCCCCGTATTCTAAGACGTATCCTTAACTCCACTTTACACTCAAGGAACGTCTGTCTCTTTCCACCAAATGTCAACTATAAAAAGCAAGTTGAGACAGACGCTCCTTGAGTGAAGAGTGGGGTTAAGGAAACGTCTTAGAATACAGGGGTAAGCATTGAGTTTATATTTGTATTGATTGTGATATAAAAGTCTGACAGTATGTATTCTGGACCTTAGCTACAGAAAACTTTGGGTACAAATTGTAAGACACCATTTAAACCTATTAAAAAAATATGTCTTATCAAGAAACTCGTTAGGTTTTCATTGGCAAATGTTGATAGATATAACTAAATACTTGAACCATTAAATATAAGGATAGGTATATTAAATTTATCGTAAGATAACGTATTGAAAACGACCCGAGTTTTGGTAAACTACTAAAGGAGTCAACGACCCCCTTCAATTATCACTTACTTCTTGTGAACTTGCCGAAACCCTTCCCAAATTATAGTCTAATTAGTACTTGTGTACTAGTTAGTTTTTGTACCCAGCTTCGCCCACGTAAATTTTCTGTATAAATGCGAAATAAGCTATGTTCATTCGTTACGTTTTCACGCTTAAACCGCTGGACTGATTTAGATGAAATTTGGTATGGAGTTGGTTTGAGACCCTGGGAAGGACATAGGGTATATAATTTTGCTTGCTTGATACCTATACCTAGGTGTTTGTGTTTAAAGAGTCTCTTAGGAAAAGTTTAAAAAAAAAAAGATAAAAAAGTGTTCTATAAAGAAAAGTTGAGTATATTAAAATGGCATAAAACTGCATTAACATATTTTACATTTTGTATTTTCTTTATGAGGATGTTTTTCTAAAGAAGACATTTTAGGCCATCTTTTTTATCTACTTAAATGATTTGGTAGGATAGGATTTGAATACTTCAATTATGAAACCTAGTAAAACCGTGGCTTCTAAACACAATTTGGGTAAAACGTCAAATTTACCCTAATTTGGGTAAACGTTTTACCTAAATTAAAGTTTCAGATTTAATGATTTAAAATAAACTAGTTATAAACGTGGTAGGTAGGTTTCAGACGGGAAATACAATGATGCCGTGTGGTTGGACCGTTTGTGAAAATATTTTTTGTTTATTTTAAAACAACTCGAGTTGTACCATCGAAGCAGTATCGGTTTATAGTTTATACATATCATGTGGTTAAACACAAACCAATTTCTATTATCATAATAGACGAAAGTCAGCTGTGTTAGTATTTTGACATGATTGTACGAGTATTTTGGTTTACGGCCAGTCTCAATATTCCATGTATCTCTTTTATTGACGGTTGGTAACCTACTATCGCTACTTCAGTAGTTACCATAGTTACTATTATTCAAAAAATATAGTTTTAGCCAGTGGCGGATCCAGGATTGATTTTTGGGTCTTTCCCTAGGGCCTTTTAATAAGCTTTTAGAGGAATATTTGTAATAACTATTAACAAAATAGTAGGTTTTAAGTAAATTATGATGGTTGATGGGCTTCCCCCCCCCTCAATCCGTCACTGGTTTTAGCTTTGTTATATTAAGATGCGAAAGTTTCTCTGTCTATTCAGCCTGTCTGTTTGTGGGAGATTTACGGCTATATTATTGAACCAGTTTTGATGGAATGTTATGGATTGACTAATTAAATGGACTCATAAGCCGTGGTTTAAAATAAATGCTTTGTCCAGCAGTTCACAGGTAATGCCTCAACATCCGGGGTACCATTAGCCTGTTTCCTAAAAGTAATACACATAAATTTGCGTTCTCGTTCTCTTCGAGAGCCTTCCAATCTTGTTTCCTTTTTTTATTACACTCGTGACGCTACATTCACGCAATGGTAAGCAGTATGTAAAGTCCAAGAATGAAAATAACAACACACAGTATAAATTGTGACGCTTCTCATAAATTCTTCAGTAAGTAATCTTATAAATATTTTATTTGAGTTTTACCCTGTTTGGTTTTACTGTAAGTATATTACTTTACTGAAATATTATCATTTATCAATAGGTAACTATATAATAGGTAACGTTAACTACAGCTATATTATAACAATAAAATATACAAATTCCAGCATATAACTTACAACTTGGTTGCTAAACTTGATAAAATAGTGATTAGAAAATATCTTATTCAAATTGACGAAGATAAAAACATTAGAATAATAAACAAATAATATTTTTAAAATAAATATTTCATACTTAGTTAGATAACCTTTTTTTTAACAACTTTTTATCACCGAACTACTGGCAAGCACAAAAACGTATGGTATCAAAGAAATACCGATGAATTAATTAACAAAGGTCAGAACTGTCAATTATTTTGGGCTGATAAAATTTGCTATGATAAACTTTATCAGCAACCGGCAATTAAATTAAGATAATGATGATGAAACAGTACTTACGTACATGAACAACGAGTACACATTGAACTTTGGAAATGGGTATAAATTTGTCACATGCTATGTCAAATTATACAAGAGTCAAATGTTCTTTTCCTCGCGAAAGCTGGGTTTTGACAGAAAGTAACAAAAAAAAAGACGATTTTTTTGCGAGGGGCTTGGGACTACTTGGAAACGCGATAAAGCTAAATTATTATGTAAATTTAAAAGCTTCTAAGCTTCTTTTTAATAGCTTAAATAGATTAGTACCACCAGCACCGAGTTTTATTCTCATATGTAGACCTATTACGCCGTACAACGTTAAGCTAAACTAAACTTTAACCAAAATGACGTAGTTGTCTGTCAATTTTCAATGTTACCAGGTTTTCATAACTACGTCAGAATTACACCATATCGATTAAAGTTTAGTTTAGCATTGTGTGCGTAATCACCCCGCTGGTCATTACGGGTCCCTCATATTCACAAGAATACGCAAACCCACAAGTTCATATAAATCATATATTAATTTATTTTTCGTTTTTTTTGTACATAATCACTTTAACTTTTATACTTAACTCTTTTGAGACTGAGTCTACTACTAACTCGATTGAGACCACTTGTCTAAAGATATTTTATTTGTTGAATACTAAGACAATATGTATATGTTGGAGTAAGTAATTTTAATATATGCGTTCTATGATAATTTATTACTCGGACATATTTTTTGAAAAAAAAATATCTACCTTTTTTAGTAAAAAATATGGGTTCAATAAGTAAAAAAATCCACTGTAAGAAAAAAACACCTAGAATACATTCACCATCCCATAATCGGGAGATTGGGATATACACCTTGACAACAAATCTATGCTAGGCTGAAGACTCCTGGAAACCGGTGAACCACAGACTAAAATAGAAACATGACTAGATCGAAAGTTGACAGTTTTTTTTCATCTATCTGTAGTAACATATCATCACGGGCGCCCGAGGTCGCCTAGACGGCCCCAGGGTACCCAGCGGAGGAGTTTTTATTGCCACCTCGTCGTAGCCGATGGTATGAGTCTACACCAAACAAGTGGCTAGCTCGTCGCGATGTTTTGAATAGACTCAATAACCCATCTATAAACAGTTTCACAAGTTGGTGTAGTGAAACCGGGTCCTACAGATTAACGTGCTCTCCGCGGCACTATAATGGTGTTGTCAAACAAATGTACATTTTTTTTTTATTTAAAAACTCATTGGTACACACCGGGATTCGAACTAGGGACCTAAGTGTTTATAAGTCCAAGGTCTAACTAACTCAGCCACTACGTATCTGTAGCAAGTTTACATTTATAGTATTTCATATATATTCATAAAATAAGTACGTCTAAAATTATTCATTAATAAAATTACTTACCTATTGCTATTAAAAATGTAATCAATTAGTAAAGCGATTAGTCTATAATTTATTCTTGGTAAGTAATAAAACAAAAACACATTAAATCGTGAAAACTTTAATGTATTAAGCGAGAACAATCATTTAATTGTAATTAAGATACCTTTGTCAAAGAATTTTATCTTACAGGTACACAAAAATAGAAGGAAGTTCCTATTTTTTCTGTAAAACTATTTTTTGATAGTAGATTTTACAACAATTGCACAAAACGAACCATTTTTATCCGAGACTTTTAGCAGCCCGAATAAAATGGTTTTGTCGACGAGTTATTACTCTGCTTTCCATTGCGAGGAAATAAAACAGTAGTATACATAACATTTCTTTAATGAAATTCAAAGTAAAATTAGTACAGTTGAATATGTATCCTGATTAAAAAAAAAAAAACAAAAGATTAAAGTACCAACCTAAGCAAATAATTATCAAAATGTACCTAGACCTTAGAAATTTATTTTTTCTAAGACCTGGACAACATGTACTCCAATAGTAGCAGTGCATGCTGTTTGAGAAATTGTTAAAAATCAAATGTAAAATAATTTTAAAAAAATACCTAATTTACCATATGCGACTCAGCTGTGCTCACATAAACCGCTCAGGTTTTTGAGCGCAACTTATAGAACAAATCTAATAATACTTTTGATGTGAATAAATAAATAAAAAATAAAAATAAAAGTTTTGAATACTGAAGGAAATTGTTTTTATGTCCTAAAAAACACATAAGGCAAATAAATTTAAGTAAATATTATAAAATAACAAATTCTATCTATGAACTTCTTATTGTATTTGGCTGTATGGCTCATTTTATTTGCCTTAATATAGATATATTTATGAGTAAATACGTTAATGCACTTGTGCACAAAATTCGATTTTGTCCAGCCTATATCCTGCACAAGTAAGCACTTTCAGAGCATGAGAAGTGAGAGTATTATTTACTTTTAGGTTAGCTGTACAAAATAAACTCAAAGGCCTTAAGTTGGCATACTTATAATCAATTTTGTGCAATAAAGAATTTTAAATAAGCAAAAAAACCAAATCTACACTGGCCGCTATTAATTTTGTATAAGCTTGCAATACAACCATGAAATATATTTACAATGTTTGATTTACTTATTTTTAAATTTAAAAGTATCAAGTTTGGCCTTCTCTTAAAAAAATATTGTTACAATTGATAACGAATGTTAGAAATTGTATCTGGAATTACGCTAACTGTAGCTTAGTTTTAAAAACTTTTTCCGAAAAAATATTTTAAACGTGTCTCACGATGTCCTTAAAACGCTTTAATTACAAATTAATTATTATAGTTATGTATCCTACCTAATTTCTAGTTAATGAGCCATAATTTACATTAGCTAAGTGAATCTTTAATTAAATGTACTTAATAATATGTAGTTAATTATTCCATTATTATATTTATAAAAGTATAATGTTTTACTAAAACAATAAAACAAAAATCAAGTAAGTAATAAAGTTTTTTTTTTATTATTATTATTGGAGCTTGACATGTGACTATTTGTATTAACCTGGTAGTGCGCAGATTCCATGAATAGGGTTGATCAATAATTATTGTTAAACGCTAAATGATGCGATTACGGAATGGACCCATTTCATAGAGACGAATTACATAACGAGTCCATTTTAATATCCTCGCTGCCTCATCGTCAATTCAACCACCCGTTTCGTAACCGCACCCTGGTGGGCAATTCTCGCGCTTTCAACATTCATATCGATTCGAGATTTTTAAACAAAAAATTACTAAATATGCCAATTTTCGTTCAAAAATATCGAACATTAAACGAAATAAATAATAAATATATAAATATTGAACGAAAAATTACATATTTAGTCATTTTTCGTTTAAAAATCTCGAATCGAGATGAATGTCGAAAGCGCTTGAATTGCCCACCTGAATGGAGACTACCACCTCGACAAAAAAATCGATGCAGTAGTCTCTTGAAAACCGGTGAACCGACTAAAACCGAAACATGACTAGATCACTTTCTAATTTGTAGCTAGTTTCTCTTGTCTATACTTTTCTAAAATATAAAAACTGCTTCCTCTCTTTATTGTTTTGAAAGCTATTACAGAATGAAATCCCAATGGAATGGGATAAACTTCCAGATTCATTGTTGTCATAAAATAAGATGTAAAGTAGAAATAATGACAAATCTGAAGGTATATGAACCTTTGCCGAGTTTACAGATTTGTAAGGTGTGCATATAAGTAATGTACCTATCATACATATTTTTATTTTTGCACGGCGTGTGATTTTTATCTACCCGATTGTAACCAGACGACGGGGTCGATCAATACATTATGGTTTAGCAACATTTATTGCTCTTACTGTACCAGCTAATTAATGATGCGGTTACGAAATGAACGACTGCAAAGACGATTTAAAAAAAAAAAATCTTTTATAGGAGCTCGGCATGTGACCATATGCCTAGCTCACATCGTCTTTGCAGCCGTAGATTTCGTACATCCACTTGATGGAAAGAAAGAAAGAAAAACTTTATTCATCGTAATAGCAACAAGATTACAAAATATACTTAATAAATATATATTATACAATATTTATATTATGGATCTGGCCCTGAGCCTTCTTCTTAAGGTCAGTGCTCAAGACAAAGTTTGCTCCTGGAAAAGTCAAAAATTACATTGCATGTTTATATATATACGCTGTATGCAGGTCCAAGAATGAATACAACCAGCACTTAGAACTATGTACTATGACTCTATTTTAATTTCCTCGCTGCTTTATCGTGAAATCAACTGCCCGTTACTTTGAAGTTTTTATTGATTATTTTATACGAAATTATTTAAGCTACTTTCCGGTCTCAAATCCTGATTACACACTTCTTTTAAGTGGTAGGTATTGAAGTGGGTTTTTTATTATTTGTTCAAAAGATTTTCTTGAAGTAAATACAATAAATCTGTACGAATTCAATCGTCACAATGTAAACGTTTTTTCTCAATATTTAATCTACAGTGGCTAAAGCAGTTAAATACACAAAATAAGTAACTCAAGTTACACAAAGGATGTTTATAAGTTAACCAATTTTCACTCAGTATTTCTTAGAAAAATAAGTTAGTGACCAATAATACTCATGTGACGAAATAAATAAACCACCTACGTATTTATCTGCATTTTAATGTCGTCACGGTAAACATTTTTTTTAAAGTAAGTATTAAATATTTGTAATCGATATTATTTATTTGTTGTAATACTACTTTAATTTATAAAAACTATAATAATAATAATAATATAAAGGACTGCCCAGGCCTGGGGCCTATTTTATAAATGTGACAATTGTTTTTTACTGTGACAATTGTTTATACGTTATAAATACATTGCTGTGTTAAAATCTGTTAAAAGACCACAGGGGGAATATAAAATAATTATTTTCAGATTGAAATAAATACTGCATAATGAAGAATGAATACTTTGTGTGAAAGGGGGGAGTAACGTTATAACCGAAACTATAACACGTTTTCAATATTTAAATAGGTGTACGGATGAGTAGTGCAGCAAGTCGTCCGTCTGTATATTGAAAATACCCAAGCTTATTTAATTCGTATAAATAAAAATGGTGATATTCATCTCTATTCAAATACATCTTTATATTAAAGTAAAGATGTATTTTAATAGGTATGAATATAACCATTGTTATTATTATAAGTATGTAATATAAGAAGTACCTATAGATATTAATCTATACTTGCGGAGGGGTTTTTAATCCCATTTCGTCTTAGCCGACGGTATGAGTCTACACCGAACAATTGGCTAGCTCGAATCGTCGCGATTTTTGGATAGACTCAATAACCCTTCTATAAACAGTTTCACAAGTTGGTATAGTGAAACTGAGACCGATAGCTTAGCGTGCTCTCTGAGGCACTAAAGTGGTGTTTGTTAAACAAATGTACAACATACATTTTTAGATTCAAACTTATTGGTGCACACTGGGTTTGAACCAGCGACCTACGTATTCACGAATAAATCACCTGAAAAATTGTTATAACCATTTTTATTATTACTTAGTATGAATAAAACCTTTTTTATTTTTATAAGTATAGACTATAAGAAGTATAGATATTAATCTATACTTCTATATTAATAATAATAAAAAAGTTTGTGAGTATGTGTGGTTGTAGGGGGTAATCTCTAGATCTACTGAACCGATTTTGAAAATTATTTTAGTGTTAGATAGCCCATTTATCGAGGAAGGGCTTTAGGTATATAAAATCATACTACGACCAATAGGAGCGGAGCATCAATGAAAAATATTGGGAAACCGGGGAAAAATTGTTGCTTTTGAGAGCTTCCGTTGCGTGCGCCGACGAAGTTGCGCGGGTTTTTGGATCTACTGTTTCGATTTAAAAAAAAAATAGTTTTGTATATCCCATTTATCGAGGAAGGCTATAAAACATCACGATACGACCAATAGGAGTGGAGCATCAATGAAAAATTTTGGGAACATTTGTTATTTTTGAGAGCTTACGTAGCGCACGTTTAAAGTTACGCAGACGAGATTACGCGGGTTAGCTAGTTAATAAATAACATAGCTAAAACGTAGTTTGGCTGTTTGTTTAAGCATTTAGTATAATGGTTACCCATTTCAATAAACAACGGCATTGAATACAGCCTAGTGGTAGTCTCTATAAATTATGATTTACTTACAAATAATAATATATCGTTAGACAAGCTAAGTTTGTACCAGAAGAGCGGATAACCAAAAGCAAAAAGCAACTAGGTATAGCAGTATAATTTTATTAACCGTTTAATTAAATTGCTAGCCTATATCTTTCAACTAAAAGGCTTACCTGGTGCTCTAGACACCTTTTCAGGTGATTTATTTGATGAATACGTGGTGGCCGAGTTGGTTAGACCTTAGACTTAAAAAGTCTTAGGTCGCTGGTTCAAACTCAGTGTGTACCAATCAGTTTTTAATCTAAAAATGTATGTACATTTGTTATACAACACCACTATAGTGCCTTGTAGAGCACGTTAAACTGTCGGTCCCAGTTTTACTACACCAACTTGTGAAACTGTTTATAGATGGGTTATTGAGTCTATCCAAACATCGCGACGAGCTAGCCACTGGTTCGGTGTAGATTCATACCGTCGGCTACGACGTGGTGGGATTAAAAACCCCTCCGCTGGGGCCGTCTAGCTAGGCGGTCTCGGGCGCCGCACGTAGGGCACCGTGATATAGGTATACAAACGTTTTTATTATTTAAAAATAACCAAAACGTTTGTCAAAATAGCGAAATCCGAAAATACCGCAGCTAGAAGACACATCGATGTGCGACATTTTCGGATTTCGCTATTTTATTATAATATAGCAAAGACGCCCCGCAGCTAGATGGACTGATGACCTGTGGAGGGTGGCTGGCAGAGACTGGATGCGAAGAGCGGAGGATAGGGATCAGTGGCGTGGCTTGGGAGAGGCCTATGTCCAGCAGTGGACTGCGATAGGCTGATGATGATATCAAAGATAGAAAAAATTGTCACAATAGTTCCACAGTCTTAACTGCTACCAACATATCTACTTATAATAATATAATGCTATTATTATATAAACTTTTTATAACAACCATTGAAGTTGCCAAAAATATAATAAAAGTTGATGTGCCCGATAATATTCGTTTTTAGGTCATTCTCACAATATAATAGGGCGACGTTTATGACGAAGTAAAAAGGGGAGTTCCAGCTTGACATATTTCTTGTTTGGTAGCGAACACGGGATGCGAGGATACTTATTTTTATTGGATCTCTAGTTTATGGTTTACGGAATTAGAATTTATTCTAAATAAAGTTTTATGTCCAGTAAGATTCTAACTAGGTAATTCTTGTTAATTTGATAACTTAGTAGGTTTTTTAGAAATATTTATAGGCACGTATTTATAGGTATACCTACTAAAGAACAGTAATATTATGTAAGTATGTATTGTTTTCATTGCACTGAAAAAAGTAACTAAATTATCTAACTACCTATAATATGTAGGTACCAGGTACCTAACTGTGGTACCTATGTTCCTAATTATTACTTATTTCTACCCTCTGTTAGTTTAAAATCCACAAGCTGAAATAGGGTTCGATTTTAAAAATAAAATGGAAAATATAGTGTCATTTATATAGATTTAAAAAAAGATTAAAACGATGACATACCTACCTTATAGTAGGTATACTTTTAAATCACGTTGTCAACTTTTTCCTATAGAAAATTTAATTTAAAAATAAATATCACGTTAATTTTATTATAGGTTACTATTTATAAAACAGTCAATTAAGAATTAAACACTTACCAATATCAATTTATTTGTTTCGAAGACTATGAAAAATCCAAAACAAACTTCTATGTGTCAATTCCTTTCCAATACTGTAAAGCACTTTTAAATAAACATGTCAAACAATAGTACAAAACTGTCAAAACAACTAGTCTAACAATGTGTTTTACTGTTTCTGTCATTACAATAATAAATTTGTTTTATTTATTATTTTTACGATCGTTTCGCGGGTTTATATTAGAATGTCAAGACACGTCCAGTCTTTTTATCATTCAAAATGTGACTGATGGAAATATATGGATTGGTTGCCCGCGCGCATTGTCACTTTAAAGTGTCGCAGAGTATAGAATGTGTACAGATCCTAAGTTTATATGATTTTTCTATTTTATTTTATGTACTCGTGTGTGTAGTGAGTACAATTAGTCGACTAGAGTACTATACCTAGTTGTTTTTGTTTTAAAGATTAATGGATAAATTTTATATAAATTTCAAACAAATAAGTTTATTTCTAATTTAGTAGTAATACATAATTAGATATTAACATTAACATTTTTTATTAATTATATATTGTAACAATTTTGCCTCTCATAGGTTGCTCTTCATTTTAGTTTAGTTATAAATATTAATATATATTCTAAGAATTTTTCGACAATAGCGTATTAACCATTTTAATTTAATATAAACCCAAATGATATATATATAATAAATGATTACAAATACATGTATATACATGACGTATATCTTTACATATATAATTTTAATAAAAAAATAAATTTATAGGTACACCTTCAAATAATGTTGTAATCTGTAAGGTTGTTTACTCTGTGACCATGCGCTAGCCGATGTGTAAGCGGGACGGGTGACTCATTCATCTATACCAGCTGGCCGCGTCATTCAACAAATTCAAGTTTCACCACATAAAGGTAAGGTTGAGAATTAAATGACGTCACGAAAATAGATTGTAGTTATTCTATAGTAATGTAAGGTGACTGAGATACAATAAAATAAGGTATATATGTTTGATAAGACCTTTTTGTAACCTACATTCCGACGAATACATGATTTATTTATATCTAATAGGCTATTTGACTACATTAAAAATATACTATAAATTGTGGTCATCCTATCAGACAAAAAAACACTTTATTTTAAACTAAATTAATAAAATTGAATGTTTTATAACAAAAACATCTTTTGATGACAAAACAATACACAGATTATAAATCATGTGGATGAAATAGAACAGAGTATAATATATAGGAGATTATTTAATCTGTGCTAGTTTATTTACTTGCGTGTGACGTCACACTTGGCATAGACTGCAGAACAGCGTTTTTAGCGCCATTCTGGAAATTCAAACTTTAACATTGATTTTTATCAATAATAGAGTAGACATCCCGGAAATATAAATGTAGTGTGCTTATTATGTAATGAAGAATTATATACAACGGGTTTCAAAAAGGAGACAAATACCCTATTTAAGGTGATTCCTCAGCTCGGGTATGGAAACTAATTGCAAGAGATGGCGCTTGTGTCGCAAAATCATGGTTTTTAATTAATTACGTAAATATTACAGTCGCTAGCTTTGAAATTTTGCATTTTGCGATAATCGGAAAACATTTGGAACTTATTTATGTATAAATTTTGCTGTATCAATAGCTAACTTTAGAGATTACAGCCCGAGAAGAAAATTATAATTCTTTAGTATCAAAATTCTGCATAAAAAAATTGTTCCGCTATTTAACACAGTTGGCGCTGCTAACGTCTTGGAAATCATTGGCAAAATTACACGATGGAAGTCATTAGGGGAGAACATAGATGTAAAGCACTTCCTTAAATCATATAAATGAATAATGGTGTGGATATCTTTGCTTCTTGGTGTAATACAAATATACTTTTTTATTTGTTTATTTAACTGAACCTTATATCGTCTGTGATAGAGCCCTTTTATGATTACTGGTATTATTATTTCTTCCGTCCAAACATACCAAGGAGGTATAAAATTTAATATTTAGATGCCGTGAAATAATGGATCCTTATGGTGAAGAAACTCAGACATGTTAGAAAAAGGTAATCTTCAATATCTTTCGAAGAAAAAAGTAAATTATCATATTTTGTCAAATAGATCAAAACAACTTGATGAAATACATTTTTATTAGAGAATAAAACACGTTATAATTGTACCATTTCGTTTATTATTACCATAATCCACTGCGGCTGCACCCAAAACAACATCAACACAGTGTTCCTTCTAATATACCTTTTTTGTCAACGATTCAGACTTTTAATAGTGTTAATTAATACTTGTACCTACTTATATATTTTTTTACCAAGTCGCGTACCTGCTATGTTACCATATATGTTCATTCTAAAAGTGAAAATAAAAACACTGTTTCCAAACTCATAATACCTATAACATAATTTGTTATTTCAATATTTTGATAAAGTATAGGTGTTATATTTTCGGACTTCTGTAGATTCGATACACCTTGGAGGTTGAAGGGAAAGTATTCTAAATGTTCATGATGGCATTTTACCGAAAATAAACATTAATTTATTTTCAAATAGATATAAGAAAAACTTCATAGGTTTAGATTTAATTTATTATTTAGATTTAATAAAAAAAATCGATTGGGAATCAAAATACCACACTCGGGAATCGAACCGACCTAAATCTAAAAAAATAACACCTATATTTTAAAGCTACGATACTATAGAAATTTCGCTACGCTAAGATAGAAATTTCAAACAATCAAACAATTTATTAGTTAGGGTTTCAAAAATTTAAACAAAGGGCAATTTCCTTAGTTTGCCGTTTCTTTCCACCATTTATTCATTTTCAGCGACACTATTAACACAGCATTATTTTTTCAAAATCAACCGATTCGATTCCCGGTTAGGAGTTTTTCTTTTCAAATATCTAATTAAGCAATTTTAGTTTCTATCAAAATCGGCCCCGTGAGCATTTTTCGATATTCCTTGTAGTTTGGTGTTTTTCTATATTATTATAACTAACCTAATAACCATCTACAGTTTCACAAGTTGTTATAAGTGAATATATTATTATATATATATCTCAGGCCTTTTCCGCGATTTAAGGCAGGCTACATTATAACCAATATATTAAAGTAATACCTACCTAATTAAACATTAGAAAAAACTGAAAAAAAAGGGGTTGGGTTCATCATCACTGTACGTGATAATGTAGTATACTGTACACTATGCGCATGTTATTGTGTTGGTAGAAATTACATAAAAAGAGTTTTTTGTCTGTTATAATTATTTTGAACTATTTTTTTTTTTATTAATAGATGATTTAAAAGCTATATCAAAAATTCACGTCGGATCGCCGTCGTCGATCGATACCAGCAAACCGAAGGCCTCTAAATATAAGTGTTATAATGTCTGTTACTTACTTGCGAAGGGGTTTATATCGTATAATAAAGCACCACAACATTTAGACATTTATAATATATTTTCATAACAACAAACAATCAATCAGCCATGACACTTTACTTCTATTTTAAAACTATTATAAAATAACACGGAGGCAAAGGTCGATCCGTTACATTTCTGCCCCAGAGTGAAGGATATCATTCACTATCTTCAATCGGTAAACGGATCAACTTTACCACTGGTCTTCGTAAAATTCCACCAACAGTATGCACGTCGACTACTCGGGTACGCCCATCTGGTCCCGGAAAAACTTTTTCTATTATTCCCTTTGGCCAAACGTTTCTGGGTAAATTTGGATCAGCAATAATGACAAAATCTCCTATCTTCAAATCACTTTTGTCATCTCCGGGTATCGACCGCGACAATAAATCTGGAAGATATTCTCGTAACCATCGAGACCAAAATACATCAGCGAGTCTCTGTGATTTTCTCCACTGCTTCCGTCCAATCATATCTCTTTCAGAGAAGATTCCATTGGTTGGCATTCCACTCGAACTTCCGAGTATAAAATGGTTCGGTGTTAATGCTTCATGATCATCGGGTTCTACACTAACATGGGTAAGTGGTCTTGAATTAATCGTATGTTCAGCTTCTGCTAACAAGGTAAGTAGTACTTCCTCACGTGGAGCTTGTTCCTTTAAAGTAACTGTAACGGATCGACCTTTGCCTCCGTGTTATTTTATAATAGTTTTAAAATAGAAGTAAAGTGTCATGGCTGATTGATTGTTTGTTGTTATGAAAATATATTATAAATGTCTAAATGTTGTGGTGCTTTATTATACGATATAAACCCCTTCGCAAGTAAGTAACATTGGTCCTCGAGCTATAAAAAGAACCGTAAAAGTATACGCAATAGGTATATTATATTATTTTCCTGAAAATATTTTCTCCAAATTGTATTGAACCGTCAGACTTCTGCGATCGTTTGTCGAACATCAAGTTTGTAATTTTTTGTTAATATAATACATTACGACTGAACCGTACATTGTAACGAACAGAACCACAAAGTACAATGTCGCAACGTATTACAAGGAGCATGAAAAAGAACTCGGAACTTGAAAAACAAACATCTAAGAACATAAATATTGAAGAGAATATGAGTACGATGAATAAGGTACACGAGCGCGGGGGTAAGAATAGTGAAATAATGTCGGAAAATAGTACTACAAGATCGAGAATAACAACACGAACTAAATCTGCTATAAACTCTGTTGCTAAGAAGAAAGTAGAGTTAGCAGCACTTAAGAAAATAGCAGAAATTGAAATTAAACAGAGGAAATTGGTTTTGGAAAAGGAAATAGTGCAGAAAGAGATGGAAATTGAACTGTCTGAAATTAATTCATGTGGTGAAGGGAATAGTCAACTATCTACGTCAGACCGCGTAAGAATTTGGGTTGATAAACAAAAGACATATAACCATAAAGATACATTGACACCTAAAATTGATTTTTGCGCTGAAATAAATAGTAATCAAAACAATTTTGAGAAAATAAAGACTACCGAAACTACTTCACTTAGCGATATTAAACTACTTGCAAAAGAAATAGCGAATTTAGGACGACCTACCGATAAGAAACTTCCAATATTTTCTGGTTGCCATAAGGAATGGCTTACATTTATATCATCTTACGAAGACACTAAAAATAAATTGTCAGATAATGAAAATATTTCAAGACTCCGTCATTGTTTAAGGGGAGATGCACGCGAAGCTGTTGCTTCACTACTTCATACACAAGTGCCACCTGAAGAAATAATGTAAGAAACATCTTTAATCAATTGTAACGCCTCTTCTTCAGAATTTACACTATGTAGATAATCATCCATATAAAATCTTGATTTTATAGCAGAAACAGCTTTAGGGTATTTATTAATAAATTCTTCTGCGTTTTTTTTTTTTTTTTTTTTTTTTTTTTTTTTTCCAGATAAATATTTCGTATTTGACCATGAGATTGACACTGACACTTTACTTCTAATAAAAACTTATTAAAAACATATTATAAGGCTTAAGCTGTCCGTTACAATGTCAGTTTTAAACATTGTAAAAACAAAAAAAAATGAAATTGTGGTAACATATTTGAATGCATGATAAAAATTTACTCACTAAATTTTAGCCGCTTTCTTCATGGAATAACGCTAATAAATACGCTCGTATTTACTTTTTACGGGATATCCGCTAACACGCTTCCAGAATGGATGGACCACAAAAGAAACAATAGTACAAGTAACGAAACCGAATGTCCCCGTCAGCGCGTTCGCGACTTTTTTAATCGAGCGCAGCATGTGATTTTGTATCTACCTGACGGTAAGTACACCTACAAAATCCATGAAAGGGGCGATCAACAACGACAGACAAATTTTAATTACGCGAGTCTGTTTTAAAATCCTCGCTGCTTATTCAATCCACATTTCGTAACCGCACCCTGAAAGGACATTCCACTTCGATACGAAATCGATGCAGTAGGCTCCTGAAAACAGGCAAACCCACAGACTAAAACCAAAACATGACTAGGTCACTTGACGGTTTTTGCATCTGTATTAGCCTAAGTTATAGGAAAAACCGACCGAGAAAAACTAAAAACCTAAACCTAAAAAAAGGTCACAGTGAGTAGTCTCCTTTCAGGATGCGGTTACGAAACGGGCGATAGACTTGTTGATAAGCAGCGAGGATACGACGAAGAATTTGCAATACCTACACGTCGTAATCTAAATTCGTCTCTATCGCGAGTCGCCACCTATGTCATAATAGCAACATTTAGCCGGCATAGTAGGAGCGATCAATGTTGCTAAATAACAATGTATGATGTACCCTATTGACTTTGTTCGTCTGCTTACCATCAGGTAGATACAAAGTCACATAAGTATTAGTTAGGTACACTGTAAAAAATGTACCAAGTTAGTAAGGTATCTCTCAAAATCTTTACGCATGATTTTTATTTTCACTGGACCTACCTATATTGGCAATGACCTATCACTTGTATTAGGTACCTGCCATATGCCTAGATTAAGTAGTACTAGGTACTGTGACCGAAGATATGATTTACTTCACTTTTCGGTCACCGTACCCGATTTCCTCAGGGTTACCTCCTCCAGATCCTTCTTTAAAAACTACTTTATACCTTTTATACGTTTATTTTATAAAAAAAAATAAAAAAATAAATAAATACCATCACGGGTGCCAATTTGGCTCCCGAGAACCGTTTAAACGGCCTCAGGGTCCCAGCGGAGGGATTAACCCATCCTCATTTCGCCGATGGTATTCGGAGGCAACACCTAACAAGTGGCGAGCTTGTTGCGGTGTTTATGATGAAATAGCCTCGTTGTATAAAGCGGTCACCCATCCCAGGCCGGCTTTGTTGTCATCTGCTTAACCTTGTTATCAGTTGCGCAGTGACTTAACCACTAGGCTGGGGCCGCTTTTTCGTTTTATTTTATATTTTATATTCTCTTTTATTTCCCTATAGAATATAATATCCCTGCGAAGCTATATAAACTTAAACTGTGAGGATTAATCGCGGTTTCTATTAGTTTTCTAATAAATTAATCAATCACACTTCCATCGTGTGTCCCTCTATTGATCTCCCTTTCGACTCTTTTGTTCCTTCGATTTGTTCTATTCCCGTCACAAATGTCATAAATACTCAAATAAGAAAACTAACAATATTTATGGCCAGTAGTAGCCTTACTCTACAATAGAGAAGGTTACAGTACTACCTAAGTAAAAAAATATACTATCAAGGGTTCGTTTTTCGTTACCGGGAACCATTTAAACGGCCTCAGGGGTACCCAGCGGAGAGATTAACCCGTCCTCATTTCGCCTATAGTATTCAGAGGCAACACCTAACAAGTGGCGAGCTTGCTTCGGTTAAACCGCAGCAAGCTCCTTACTTACCGACCTTACTAACTTGGTACATTTATTACAGTGTACCAAGTTGTTGTTGTGTTTGCCTAAGAAAATTTCTACATAAGTTAAAAATAATTCTAACAATATAAAATCCTATCCTTTATTGATTACCTACCAACATTATGTTATTCTTACGTTTTTTTATTGATACTAAAGTAGGTATGTTACGTATTACCTATTAGTATAGGTACAAAATTAAAATAATTAAAAAAATATTAATATTGTCAGTATTATACATAATAATCCACAAAATAACGCGGGCGAAGCTGCGGGCAAAAGGTAATAAACTAATAGAACTCGTATAGAATGTTTTAAAATACATACATTTTCTCATGTTTACAAAATGAGTTTTATTACCTACCGCTTACAGTCTATATTCCTTCTGAAAAACCTATGTACTTGAATCACGACCTTTTTAAAATCACCAATGCAATCGAACAAAGTTGAAAAGTTTTACAAAAGTATTATAACTATAAATAAACATGTATGGCAACGTCGCACTGGCTGTCTCTATTGGATGAGAAGGTACAGAGCGGCAACGTCGCAATAAGCACGATAACAGTAACTTTTTTTTAAATTTATTAAGGCATTGGAAGTAAGACTATCACCCAATGACAGTAACCAAGAATCGACAAAATAGGATAAATAAATTATAAAAAGCATATATTTAATATTTTGAGCGCTATTTATAATTATTTTATTGAAATAAAAGTACAAAATACAGCAATCCACCATGATAGGCGGCGTCCACACCAATCCGGAGCGACGAATTTGACGTCACCGGTCACACAAGTAGGTAAACAAACTTTGTTTTGCTTACTTTCATAAATAATGCACTATATAGGGTAAGTAAATTAATAATTTATATAATACATAATAATTTTTTAGCCCAAAAACACGTAAAATCTAATTTTATATGCACTTAAAAGGTTATGTTATTATAATGTTTTTGTAAATAATGACATATACTTACACATTTATTTATTTTAGGTCTTCGTGGGCATCAAATAGTGATGACACTGTGAGCTACGTACAGTTTTAAACGCATTGGAAATCTGTGCACAATGTTAGGTAAAATATGTCGGGAACAATGTGAAATGCTACTGAATGAAGTCCAAACTCCTCGGATGGGAATACTCTAATATGTAGTTATATCATTTCAAAAGAATTATCTAATTGTAAGCCTAGCTTGCCATCAAAAAGAATATGAAGAGTTTCTAGAAAAACGGAAGAAAATAAAACTTGTCAACTGTGAGGTAATAAAGTATGAAACAATGATACCTATTTTGTTTTTTATAATATCATTGGTACGAGCTTGTGGTCAAACAGAAAGTTTATTTATGCCTAAATTAGTGCTCAAATCCAAAGAAAAGTTCTGTGAGATATTTTTGCAAAAACTTGTATGGCCTGATTCAAATATCATGAAAGTTGTTGGCGGATAAGGTAAGGAAAACCCTGAGTACTGCTAGGAAAATAAACAAAAATGTGGTCTAATGCTTTGCAAAAACTTTTCTATGAGAGCAGAATTATCCGATGTAATCTGTAAAAATGGTGTTATTGAAATAAAGAGTCCCATGAGTGCACTTTCAAAAATTATGTAGTAAATGGAAAACCAACCCAGAAGTTTTATGTACAGATACAACTATAAATATATTTGAGAGGACTACAAATTGTAGCTGATGCAACTACAGTACAAACAAAAAAGTATAAATAATTCTGTTACATTTAATGACAACTATGTATCAGATTTTGTTTTATTCCTGATTTCACCAACAATTCCTAACTCTAAAGGAGCTCCTAAATAAGAATTTTGACATACTTGCTATGAAATAACTGTCCCTAAACTTAATGCGCGATTTCACCAACTCTAAGGGAGCCCAGAGTTGGTAAAATTGGGCATTAGTGTTGTACATTATAATTATTAATTAATTTGAAGTATGATTCCTAGTCTCCCTGAGTTTTACCCACCGGGACCTTAGAGAAATTAGTCTATTTTTTTGATGGAAGCATTCTCAGTCAAAAAAGTATGGTATTAGTCAGTTATATCACTCCTAGAGTACTAACCAAACACTGACAAATGTTATCATATTTTTATGAGTTTTCATTATTGGAATCACCCAAATTTCTCTAATATCTCCATGCTTGTGATCCCACTACTATAAAATATTAAGTTATTAAACAGACAGGTTAGTGTGACCACAAGTCCTAAAATATGTTTAATGAATGAATCAGGTGGTAATGAAAACTGAACTTAAGAGACAGTATGTAATATTTTTATGAATATCAGAATGCCACACCCTAAATTAGTTGAGTAAAGATGAATAATAAAAATATGTACTAAAAATGAGAGTTTACAGTGTTATATACATAAGTTATAAAGCAGTTGTACCACCCTGATAAATGTAAAAATATTGAATGACACCTTATATTTTTTACTTATAATAAATATCATCACAGGTGCCTTACGGTGCGGGAGATTGCTTCATGGTACCCAGCAGAGGGGTTTTAATCCCACCATGTAGCTGATAGATTTTTCCTTACAGTTACACTTTCATTCTTGGTACATATTTTCTGTATATTAGTGTAATGAACAAAAACATTAGGTTTTCATTACTTCAGAATTGCATCTTATGGATTAAAGTTTAGCTTAGCGTTGTGTGTGTAATTATCCTGCTGATGTTCATAGATTTTTTAAGAGAGTATTAATCTAGGTAGGTACTCGTTGGTAAACAGCCCTATGTATATATGTATATAATTTTGGAAAGAACAAGTTATACATGATGATTTGTGGATAAATAAAAAGCGTTAATTATGATAACTTTGTAGTTTTATTTAATTAATTAATCTTGCATCTTAATTAAGACTGTCTGCAGTCTTATGTGGTTCTTCTTGTGTAATGTTTTCTATGTTGGCATTTTAAACTGAAAATAATATATATATATATATATATATATAAATCCCGCTACTCATTGTGCTTCCTTTCATTTCGCATTATTGTAACGTCCAGTACTTCTAAGTCATTTATACAACATATTTCTGTGAATACTGGCTATTTATATAGTTGCAATTAGAGTGTGAAACTTTTTTTTTTAATAAAACAATTTATGTTAATATACAAATATTCGAATATCGCCATCCTCAACGTAACTCTTTAGAACTCCCTTCCACATTTAGGATCGTTATGCTTCCGGTGAATATTTAAATATTTTTGTTTATTTTGAATACAATTTTAACTCCTTCTGGTATGCGACGTTGCCGTTATTCTTTCCGGGCATTTTTAGTTATTTAATAATTATTAATTTTATATACCTACTATATTTATTTTCGTTTATATTTTAACATTTAGATTTTAAAAATGAACTTAATTTTAGAATAAATTATTAATAATAATCATTAATATATAAACAAAAACATTTTTTTAACATATTTAAAAACTCGAATTTTTATTTGTATAAATATAGGTTACAGTAGGTGTTATTAAATTAAAATGGCTCGCTATAATCAGTCATTATTGTGGCGTTCAAATATTTTAGATAATATAAAAAGTAGCTAGTTGAACATTATATAATTATTTATCGTTTAGGTACTCAGAAACAAAATACACACTGGACATACCTATCCAGCACCCATTTAAACAGGGTAGGTACCTATGCTTGAATTAATAAATAAAATATACAAACATGGAAGTGGAAGTATATTTAGTTCTCTAAATAGAGGTATTGCATAATGTGTAGGGATTAACTCCACACATGGTTCTCACACACTTTTTCTGGGCTGACTCTATTTACATCAGCACTATTACCCCATGATATCAATCCATATCGTATTATAGAAACTACACATCCATAATAGGCAATCAGTCCTGTATCTAAGTTGGCCGTTTTTACAATGATAATAATGTATAATATGCAAATCTATTTATTTTAGTGTTAATTTTATTTATATGTTCCTTCCATTTAAGAAATGTATCTGCTTATGCCGCGTAGATAACCAGAGTTTGATTAGTATTGAAACAGGAACATAATTCTTGTTTGATAACCCGGTTATCTAAAAATATATCTAGTGAAAAGATAGGATATAGATTTAAATTAAATAATGTATATTCGGTGCTAATACGCAATCCAAACAAGCAAAGCAATGGCAGAATCTGTTTACTCTGGTAGACGGATTTTGTGTATGGTCGAACGGCATGAGAATAGAACCATCAAAATGCTCTTGTCTGTGTTTGGCCAGACGAAATACTAAGTTTACGTCACACGACCCAGAACTATTCAAAGTATGCAGAAAGTTGAGGAAGCCATGCCTTTCAAATTTCTGGGCAGAAAGATCGATTTTAAAGGAAGAACACCATCCTTAGATGTGGTTGTAGAACACTCTATTAATGACATCAACAAGGTGGATCAACAGCCAATTAGTAATATCAAGAAGGCTTGGATTTATGACAACTACCTAACATTTCGTCTAACATGGCCTTTTCTTGTATACGACTTCAAAAAAACTCTTCTGTTAAATCTGGATGCAACTGCCATAAGAAAACTTAAATCTTGGCCTAGATTAGCACAGGGCGCTAACTTCACCATGCTGTTCAGGAGACAGCAACAATTTTGGATGAATTTTAAAAAGGAATCTGAGTGGTCCCAGCCTAGTGGTTCAGTCACTGCGCAACTGATAACAAGGTTAAACAGGTGACAACAAGGCTGGCCTGGTATGGGTGACCGCTTTATACAACGAGGCTATTTCATCATAAACACCGCGACAAGCTCCCCACTTGTTTGGTATTGCCTCCGAATACCATCGGCGAAACAAGTTAGGCGAAGCGGGTTAGGTTGAAAGAAAAAGAAATGTGATAAAGATGTTATTAAATCTTTCCTCAAGGACGATGAAGAGCATGGCTACACCCCATGACCCTAGAAGTACAGAATGAATGGCTTACTATACTAGTTTGTATTCCTCTAGCCCTGAAATGGCGCACACTCATATATGATTGGTCTCCGGCACTTATTAAGTTCTATCTTAAATAATCTTAATGCCTTTCAAATGTCCCTACATGACCAGAGTAATCTGGTAAGGTGGGGGAAAGCAACAGATAATACATGTACATTGTGCGGTGTTGCTGTAGAGACTGCCAGATATATACTTGCTGGGTGCAAAACTCTACTTGAAAAAGGCTTTTATTCACACCGACATGATAAAGTTCTAGAAATTATTCGTGAAGCTGTTATTCTTAGTATTATTAGAGCCAGAAAAGGATTTTCAATAAATGAAAGACTAACTACTTTTGTAAAGGAGGGAGAACTCAAGAAAACTCACAGTAAACCTTTCTCAATCCTGGACAAGAACAGAAAATACTGGAAAATATTCATGGATACATTTAAAATCAAAATTCCAGACGAACTAGCAGTTTCACCCTATAGACCAGACATACTGGTGTACTCTCGGTGCTTGAAGAAAGTAATACTTAAAGAACTTACCGTTCCGTGGGAAACAATCCACAACATCAAGTCGAACAAATATTTTAATCTCACAAACGAAATTACTAGAAACGGATTTAAAACTCAACTTTATGCAGTGGAAGTTGGTGCAAGAGGAATTCCAGCAAAGTCTTTGCATCGTCTATTGAAGGATCTTGGCCTTCCGAGATCAGGCGTCGGAACTTTTATGGAGCGTGTTTCCAAGATGTCGCTAAAAGGATCATATATATAGTATTTGGTTGAGTAGAGAGGGTAGTGAACACAGTGCAGGTGAGAGTTCAAAAGGTTTTTAAACCTACTTCGTGGTCTCAAATCTGGGAACGCTGAGGTTCATTCCCCTGCCTTCCAACCACGCGATGGCCCCGGCACCCGCACGGTGAAGCCATGGATAGCTAAGAACATTGTCTCTCTCTACGAAGAATTTGAATTCCTGTTTGTGAACCGCAAGGACGTCATTTGATAACCAGTCATCTAGTAAGAATAATCTGATTTTTTTTCAAAACCGCAGTTTTCAACAAAAAAAAATCTTGATACTTATATAATCATTCTATGACATAGTCATATGAATGCCATAGATGGTTATGCAACAAAAAAGATTTTTTCCTTGATGGCTGGTTAGCAAAAGACGTCCTTGTGGTTACATGTATTTTATCCGTATTTTACTTTCATGCCTAGTTCGTACAATGGCTATTGTTTCCCTAGTTCATACAATACCTAATTGGTGCAATTCCTAGTTCGTACATTTTTTTTAAGAGAGAAGTTGGTCTGCTTTCTACCAGGTAGGTACAGAGTCTTGCTCAAAATATCAGTCGTTCCCATTTACGAACCCTGTTGTACCCACCAACAGGTGGGTACAACAGGACCTAATCTTATATTATCAGTCGTCCCCATTTATGGACTTTGTTGATATGCTTACAAAACAGGTAGGTACAGAGTCATATGACCTGCTCTTATAATATCAATCGTCCCCATTCATGCACCCTGTTTATCTGCTTACAAACAGGTGGGTAGAGAGACACCTGACCTGCTCTCATAATATCAGTCGTCCCCATGGATTCTTCACTAAAAGGACTGATTTTATTAACTGTTATCGGTTTATTTAGTAACTTTGATATCTGTTGCTGAATTTTTGTTACGATGGTTTGGTATTTATCATATATTTCTTCAGTATCATTTTCTTCCATTTGGTTTTCGTCACTTAATTCCAACAAACTTAATGTAATTCTTCTATTTGTTTATATGTTGTTTATATTGTTTTATATGTTTCTTTTATCGATTCTAATCCAACTCTTAGATGATGTATATTAAATAATTCTTCTATAGGATTCAGTTTATTGCTAATCATAGTAATTTTACCTTTTAAATAACGTTTTTTTTTCAAAATATTCCTTGCTTTTAATAATTTGCTGATAAACTGACAATCTATTATCGTCCACATTTAAATAATTTATTTCAGGTAAAGAAGTAAGGGTATTATTTATTAAAAAATGTGCAGGAGTTAAAATTGTGACATTTTCATCCGTTATGATTGGTACTTAAAAGTCTTGAGTTGACTATGCTTTCAATGATAGTTAAAATTTTATTAAGATGCTCATAACATATTTTATATGGATTACCTATAGTTATTTTTAAATGAAATTTTACTAGCTTAACAGAACTTTCCCAAATGCCTCAACATATGGTACGGCTAGCGCTAGTTATTTAGCAACTAGAACTCTTTTAGAACTTATTAAAGATGAAGGTTTAAATTATCCGCTGGCATCTAATGTAATTTCAAATCATTGTTATATGGATGATATTTTAACTGGAGCAAATGATATAGAAACTATAATAAAAGTTAAAGATGAACTTTTAGAGTTGATGTCAAGAAGAAAATTTAAACCTTCATCTTTAATAAGTTTTAAAAGAGTTCTAGTTACTAAAAAACTAGCGCTAGCCGTACCATATGTTATAGTGCTTAATTGAATACATTTAATTGGCTCGTTGACAGAGCCCACAGAGGCACTTTGGGTATGGCTGATCTGTAGTACACGGACGTCAAATAATGTGCTTTATGAACATTTTCCGATAATCTTAACGCCGATGTGTGATATGCGGACGTCAGGTTATCGATAAACATTAATGCTGCATAATATTTGGAGTCCGTATAATATAATATTAAATGTTTTGGTTTCTAGAGATATACCTAACGAGAATATTACTATTTACACATAAATATACCTATACATAAAAAAAATAGGATAGTAAATGCCTCGACTCGTATACAAAATTCTAATAAGCAGTTTCAGTAATAAAATAAGTTTAAATAATTCAATCAGTTGTACGCCAAGTATCACTATGAATGTTTTTGACGTTGTACTATTGAGAAAAAATAACATGTGAAAGTTATTTCTTAATTTACTACTACTACTTAATTTACATACGTTTTGTTGGCCAACGTATACGGTGGCCTGTCAGGAGCAATATGTTAGTATATATGTATATCGTACGAATGTCAAATAATTTGCGTTATTAACCTTTTCCGATAACTTAACGCCCTAATATGTAAGATATGCGGACGTCAGGTAATCGATAAACGTTTATGCTGCACAATATTTGACGTCCGATTAAATATAACATTGAATTCTTCGGTTTCTATATAACGATAGGTCTATGTAACGATATGTACATATTTATTTTTATTTATTATTTGTTCAGGTTTTAATTACAAAAGATTTTTTAATTATTCAATCATTTGGACGCCAAGTATCGTGCACTATAAATATTTTGCGATAACATGAGATCCGCATATCATACCTATATCTAGGACGCCAGTTAGTGTTTTTTTTTAAATCGAACGGTATTAGACGTCCGACTTTAATTTATTGGGCAGCAATAACATGTGAAAATTATTTCTTAATTTACTAAATATACGATTACATATATGGTAAAGGTGGCCACCTTCCCCCTTCTATCAGGAGCAATATTTTAGTGTATATAATTTACGGAAGCCAAATAATGTGTGTTATGAACCTTTTCCGATAACTTAACGCCCTAACATGTATGATATGCGGACGTCAGGTTACCAATAAACGTTTACGCCGCACAATATTTGGCGTCCGTATAAAGTAGTAGTAGTGTAGGTCTATTCAATATTTTTTTTAATTTTTTTTTATAATGTCCTGATTTTATTTATTTTAACATAGATATGAGAGAGATATAGGTAGGTATATATATTTATAGTTTAGCGGATAGTAACTAATATAAATATTTTTACTTTTCTAATTCTCTGTTACGCTAAAGTTCATCTGTTAGTCATCCCCCAACTGAAAAGGCTGCTGCTCAACATGCGTATCGACCATATAAAAAAATATTGATTTATATTACGTTTTTTATATAGATTATGACTGACCTACAGTCCAGCAGTTATATCAATTTGAGATTATTCGCACAAGAGGCTTTACCATGGGTTTGCACATTGTACCAACGTAACGTATACTTGAGCAGCAACCAATAGGATCGCTTTATTAAATCCTTTTACAAAAAAAAAGCGGCCTTATTGGTTGTTGCCCACGTATACGTTACGTTGCTACAAGTACATACCATGTAGTCTTTATAGCGGGGATAAATCCCACGAAAATCTTTTTTGCAAATGGGGCCAGGGGATCTAAAAAGGGAAAACTATTTCAGGGCAAATATTATGTTAATTAACTCATTACTTCTCGCCATTATGGACTATACTGCTAATTTAAAAAATAACTGCTACACTGATGTTACTGAAAATCTACTTAATATATTATTATTATGGTCTTTTACTTATTGGAATAGTTTCAATGATTAGGCTATAAATAAAATATGACAACAACCATCTACAGGGTGCTTAGGTGGATGGAAGACCTCAATATAACTTTGCTAGGTCTAGGCCAACTGACTGGACTCGTTACTACCGCCCATACAGATTCAAAAACCGTCAAGTGACCTAGTCATGTTTCGATTTTAGCCTGTAGGTTCACCGGTTTCCCAGGAACTACTGCATTGATTTCTTGTCGAGGTGGTATTGACTATAAAGCAGTGAGCATATTAAAATGTACCTACTCGTAATGCAAATGTACGCCTTTATCGCCATATGCCATGCTCCAGAATAAATAACACAACTAATACGAAATAGATCAAATAGATCGATGGTGATATGGGTCAGATGATGCAACTTTATATTGATGAAATCTGCAGGATACTCAATTAAAAAATATTAAGGACGTTTTTAAATTAATAAATACGATATAGATATGGTGGCATGGACATTTTTTGAATGAAACTATAATCTAGCGGAAGATTGCTTAAACAATTAAAATTATAATTTTAACTATAATTTAATATGAACTTCCGCAAAATACCGCCTGATTTAATTAATTAAATTGATAGGGGTAGGGTATTTTTTGTTTATGTTATTATAAACAAAGTCAGCCGCAGAGTCAGAGTCAGCTGACCTCAATCTTTGCCTGATGGGAAGCAACGATGAGGCCGAAGAGATAGTACGTGTAAAAAGGAGACTACCACTTCCACAATAATCGATGCAGTAGTCCACCGAAAACCGTAAAATAAAATTACAATATGTTAATAGAATTTTATTATAACATAATGGCAATGTTGTTTTATTGACAATGGATATCACTGATGAAGTCGACTGGCGAAATATTTAAATAATATGTTTATTTATATTATTTATTATTTATATAATAAACCTACCTTATAATAATGTGTAAGAAATACTTAGGTAAATAAAATATAAATGTATAGGTACTTATAAGTTTTATATTCCGTGGTTACAATAGAGACATCAAACGTCGTCCTGATGTTATTATAAAATATGGTTTCTACCACGTAATAAATAATACAAGTTTTATTTTATTTATTACGTGGTTTCCACTCATACTTATCTAGATTTTTACAAAAACTTAAAACTGTGATCTAAACAGAAGCATACATTATATGGCGCCAACTTCTAACGTACGTCTGCTACATTTAGATTTGTATTACACCGAACTATATTTGGCGTCCGAATAAGCTGCAACTATATCTACTAGATAATAAAAATTAAAAATATGTAATTAAAATTTAATATAGGTACTAGATATTTTTTATTTTTTTATTTGCACTACGGTCGTATTTTTTCATTTTTATTACGGACGTCATATTATAATAATATATATAATAAGTGCTCGCGTAACTCAAATATCCAACGAAATGAAGCAAATTAGGTAATCAATTATTTCTCATAGTTTAACGACCCACTACCATTTCTTAAAGCTATATTGTTTTATTATTGCAATGGATATTCGAACCAGATCCTTGCAAAATTGAAATTAATTTATGAACCATTACTGCTTTAACAGTGATATGATAGGCCCTCTGCATGAACTGGCAACGTCGCATTCTTTAACCGCATGGAAGCCAAGTACGGCTACATATGAAAGTTCTGCTGTACTACAAAAGCGCCACTGATTTTCGCTACGAAAAAAGTCGGAACTAGCCAAATTTTTTGTACAGTCACTTTAAACGAAATTAGGCATCCAATTTTGAATTTATATATTGATATTTTCGTAATCAGCAGAACAAATATAGCCGTCTGGGACGACTCTCCTTTTTGGCGTCCCATATATGGACGTACAAAGCAGGTGGACGTCACATTATATGCAAAAATCGCCATAATGGACGCCCAATAAGATACAGGATATATATATATATATATATATATATATATATATATATATATATATATTAGATAAAACTAAGTAGGTACTAAATATAAATACATTTCTAAGATTGCACATATTTTATTCCGTGGTCCAGTGTTGTGGCTAGTGTCTGTATATAAAGGTTGTCGGTATGATTCCTAAAGTTGGCAAAAAATATAAAAAAACTAGTTTGTCATGGTCTGGGTGTTTATAAAATAAATTATATTATATAAACACCCAGACCGTGACAAACTAGTTTTTTATATATTATTTGTACCAGAAACAATGCTACTAATATTATATACATATAGTACAAGCTTAGTATGAGACCAGGGCAATATGTGTGATATGTCCTACATTATTAATATTAATTCTACATAATCATTAATAGGCAAGGTGAGTTTAGTTATGAATTGATACATTAATATGTACCTGAACTTCTAGATAAAATCTCTCCGAGGTCTAAATTTTATTTAAATATTTTTCATATTCTTCAATAAACGTCTTTTAATCTTGATAATATATGGCCTTTCTGTAGTATTGGGTTCTGGTGTTCTTCTATCTGATTGCCATTCAAATTTTGTAGGAATACCAACACACTGGTTTCATGCGAACACCTTTCTTCGCTTGAAACCAGTTTTCCTCTGACACAGATCCCATCACATGATACTCCTCATAATTGTCCATATCATTTGGTAACTGGAATATGAATAAAGTACCCATTAGGATGACCAGTGGTAGATAAACAAGAGGTGAAACCTAACCTCAAAATATATCAAATAAATATAGATAACAAACAAGACATTTACGCACACATAATTTAATGACTTATGTACCTACCAAATAAGTTAAGTCTTACATCGAAGTGATCTGCACACCAATAGGTAATATAACACTATAAATTAATCATAATAAGGCTCCAAAATATTTACTGAGGCGAGATGTGAGCGAGCGACCGAGCGTTGTGATTTGGCGAAAAGAAAAAAAAAACAATTTAATTTTTTTACTACCAAAACTTGATTTTTGGAAATAGTGAATACTTCCGAACCACATAGAATACTTTTAAAAAATTAGTCATCATGCCTAATATTGCCTGTGGTTGATAGTTGTACTTTTTCTTTATATCGACAAATTTAAAAAGAAACATTATATTCACGGATAGATGGCGCTATTTAAATATTATTGTATTTTATTTATTTAAATATATAATATGTATATTTTAGTGAACATACAAGTATTTTGCGAAAATTATACTTAATAAGGAATCTAATAAAAAATATGTCATTAACATTTTCATTGTATATTACGAGATTACAGCCCACGAAGTTTTGTATGGAAAAACTACTGCTGAGGAATCACCTTAAAATAATAAAGAAAAAATATTTATGTTTGGTTACGTGTGACATGGGTATTGTCGATCCGATTTCTTTAAAATTAAACGGAGTGTGAAACCGCGGGTCACAGCAAGTAGATACTACCTACTCGTAATTACGCAATACGAGTAGGTAGTATCGGTATTTCTAGTAGGTATATTTTTTATGAATACCTAAACTTACTTATTACTTACTTATTTTGTATATAACATACTTATTGTTTTCTATACATAAAATAAAATTGTTAATTTTAAAAAATCTGATTTAAAAATATGTAGCGAAACGGACTCTAAATAGGCTATAGAACAATAATATATTATTTTTAGAATTCGTGTCTGTCTGTTTGTTTGTTTGTCGGGGCATTACTTAAAAACTACTGGACCAATTTATATGCGTCTTATTTGTTGATTAGCTATTAGCTCTGTGGATAAAATAGGGAATATAATATTTCGATATACATACAGGGAGTTCAAATATGTTTTAAATAAATAATGAGACTCTTAGAAAAGTTTTTAAATAAATAATCTATAAAGCTAAGTTAGGTATATTTTAATGACATAAAACTGCATTAAAATATTTTCAATTTTTTTATTTGATTTTTAAGATTTTTTTTTCTTATAAGGCTGCCATTTTATGTCATGTTTTGGCAACTATAGAATTTCGTAGACACCTAAGTAACTACTTACAAAAACCCAAAATTATAACCATAATTGTGGTTTTGAATATATTATAAAGGGGCAGGCGCAGGCATTATAACCATGGTTAACATGTTTACTTTATCTTAATAAAAGTAGGTACTATAGTAGGTATTAAAATACAATATTTATATACGTGGTGGCCGAGTTGGTTAGACCTTGGACTTAAAAACACTTAGGACCCTGGTTCGATGCCGGTGTGTACCAATGAGTTTTAAATTTTAAAAAAATGTACATTTGTTTAACAACACCACTATTAGTGCCTCGGAGAGCACGTTGAAACAAACTTGTGAAAGTGTTTATAGATTGAGTCTATTCAAAACATCGCGACGAGCTAGCCACTTGTTCGGTGTAGACTCATACCATCGGCTACGACGAGGTGGGATTAAAAACCCCTCCGCTGGGTACCCTGAGGCCGTCTAGGCGGTCTCGGGCGCCGTAAGGCACCCGTGATGATATATATATTAAAATACAATATCTAATAGTTTTTTTTTTGTTGTGTTAAAATAAACACACTTGTTACCAGCTAGTTATTAATAACAATAATTTAACAGCCTCCGTAGACTAGTGGTTGTGCCTTTCCGTTGTATCCGGAGGTCGTGGGTTCGATTCCCACCCATGGCAAAAAAGTATTAGTACGTTTTTCTGTACAGTTTATCATGGTCTGGGTGTTTATAAAATATAATATGTATTATATCATTGTTTCCGGTACACATAGTACAAGCCTAGAGCTTAGTTTGTGACCAGAGCAATATGTGTAAATTGTCTTACATATAAAAAAAAAAAAAATATATATAAATCTTATTAATCTTTTTTCTTATTTTTATATTGTTTTAAATGTTAACATACAACAATTTCGGTCTTAAGTCCAGAACATTACGTTCACTCTGCTGCTTTGTGATGTTTCTCTTGATGAATGTAACCAAGTTTAAACAACCTGTTTATGCACGGTAGTTAATCGTGGCTTCAGGGGAATTGCGACATTAGGATTATCTATTCTAGTTTATATTTGCTTCACTATTACCCGAACAAACGATTGTGGACACTATTGTGTATAGAAATAAGTTTAGAATCGTGCAGCGCGGTTAAGAATATTCCTATCATCTAGGGGTAGGTTTATTATATTAATAAACATAGAAAGCGCATAAAAAAATATTAGTTTTTTTTTTATTGGAGCCCGACATGTGACTTTGTGTCTACCTGGTAGTAAGCAGACCTACAAAGTCCATGAATGGGGTCAACCAATAATTGTTCTTAAATAATATTGATCGCTCCCACTATGCCGGCTAAATGATGTGATTACGAAATGGGGGGCGACAATGACGAATTGCTTTACGAGTATATTTTAATATCCTCGCTGCCTTATCGTCATTCCTACTACCCATTTCGTAACCGCACCCTGAAAGGAGGCTACTGCACCGATTTCTTATCGAGATGGTAGTCTCCTTTCAGGGCGCGGTTACGCAACGGGCGGTTAATTTGATGATATTTATTATTATTTATCTCATTGGTGAAAAACTTAACACAGTGGTATAGTTAACCGGATAGTAAACATTAAAAAAGGTACAAATAAACTTATTTAGAAAGTCGAACAAAATAATAAAGCATAGCTACTGGCGGAAAAATAACTATAAAAAAAACGCACAGTTCACCTACAAATATAACTTATCTATGGAACTTTTTTTTAAATTGTTTTTAATCGAGCAAGGCAAGTTATGTGTCTTTGTATCTACTTTATGGTAAGCAGACCTATAAGGTTCATGAATGGGATATAGTAATACATTGTTGTTTAATTGCATTTATAGCTCCCACGGTAACAAAAGGATCCGGTTACAAAAGCGAGAAGTTTACTAAAACATTCTTATATGGTCAAATGGCCGCCCATTTCGTAACTGCACCCTGAAAGGAGAATATCACCTCGACAAGAAATCGATGCAAGTATATTATTTAAATATAACTCGGGGGCTCAGTTTAAATAATATACCAGCTGATTTAAAAGTCTTTTCGGAAAAGTTTTAAAATACAATGGGTTTATTAAAATGACATAAAGTAACATTTAAAAAAAACTTAAACTTTTTTATTGAAATAAAGTAGGTACCTACTATTATTTAAAAAAAATTAAGATACCTAATTTATTTAAATAATTATGCGGACTCTCTTATTTTAAGCCCTCGTGATAAGCTATAAGCTATGCAATATATAAAGTTTTCATGTCCAAAAAGTTGGGAAGATTGACGCTATCTGACCGTAAGTGTGACTTTTGGCAATTTCGAATAATTTCTGGGAGTTAACGTGTTTTGTTTTTGACTATTTGCATAATGAGGCATGCTCGCCACCGAATGCGACCATTTTCTTGAAAGTCTTTATAATAGAAAATTGTTTTTTAACTATCTAAGTATTAAAAGAACAGCATATACAGGGTGAATTTGAAAGGATGTACTTTGGGCTAATATGAGATTCTACTGATCAAATCGAACAACATTTCCCATGGAACCATGTGTGGCAAATGAAAAAAATTTTTGGCTTCCCCATACAAATTGGTAATTTTAACATTACTAGTTTGTATGGAGAAGCCAATTTTTTTTTTCATTTGCGGCACATGGGTTCATGGGAAAAGTTGTTCGATTTGATCAGCAGAACGTCATATTAGCCCAAAGTACATCTTTTCAAAGTCACCATGTATATGTAGTGTACATGATTATATACGAGTTTTATATTTTTATTTACTCAGAACTATTTATTAGAATTTAATATTATAAAGCTGAAGAGTTTTTTGGTTGAGCGCTAATTTCAGGAACTATACTGCAACTGGTTTGAATTAAAAAATATTTTTATGTTGGTTAGCCCATTTATATAAAAGGAGCGGAGCACCAATGAAAAGTGTTGCAAAAACGGGGAAAATTTATTCCTTTTGAGAGCTTCCGTTGCGTGCGCTATGCGTAAACGGTTAAAGTTACGCAGCCGAAGTTGCTATATAAGAAAAATATAACATAACTATGTTATATTATATGTTTTCTCCTATAAGCATGTCAGTGCTACTAATTATAATATATACATAAAATATTAAAATGTTTTATACAATTTGAGTACAACTTGAACGCAAGTTGGCGTTATCTACCGCTATTTTTGGAAGCCGAGTTGATACTTTCTTTCTTAAAGTAAAAAGGAGCAATAGTTGTAAAGTTAACAAAAAAAATTTGGTATGAATATTAGTTTTTGCCTTCTGCCAAAGTGACTATTACATATATTATAAAGCGACTTTTCGAATTTGGTTAATATTAGAAATAGGATATAAATATATATTTTTTGTTGGGGAATTTTCCATGAAATTTGCGCGATTTTTGGGGATTTTGACTTTAGACTAGGGGTAAAAAAAATTTGGAGTTGGTAACACTGTCCTGGTAACACATTCCTACATATTAATAATATTTATATATGTGTATGTACATCACGTTTGCCTTACGTCTCCCGTGACTGGTAGATAGTCTCAGCCCCCACCTCAGCTACGACGAGCTGAAGGTCGTTACGTGTTATATAAGTTATTATCAACAGTTTCACAAGTTGGAATAGTGAAACTGGCACCGACCGTGCTCTCCGGGGTTAGAACCCGTAAATAATGATTAATCACTGTGTCCGCCTATCCCAGAGTTGACAATTTCAGTAGTAAAATATAGATGGAAAAAACTGAAAGGAAGAAAAAGCCATAAAAAAAACTCAATAAATTCTTTGATTTAATTTTTCATTTGCCGTTGGTAAGTCTAGCCAACAAAAGTCAATGTTATATATTCTGTGGAGAAAATTAGAACATGTCAACAAGCCATGGATCATCTTCTTTCAATAAAACTTAGAGATAAAATAACAAACACAAAAATAAGACAAAAAACTAAAATAATCGACGCATTAAAACATGCCAAAAAAATTAAATGGAAATGGGAAGGGCATTTAAGACTTTAATATGAAAGATAGACAAAAATAGTAACTGAATGGACAGGACCTGATAATAATTGAAAAGACCGAAGGGAAGACCACCAAAAAGATGGGAAGATGATATTAGGGAGATTGCAGGAGAAAATTGGAAAAGAAACTGGCAAATCAAGAGCAGTGGAAGAAATTGGAGGAAGCCTATACTTGTGACAGGATCTTTTTATAATTTTTATGTAATTTTTTTAATGATGTTGTAGCTTATAAATAAAAAAAAGTCTACCCAAAAGTCAGTGTTATTTATGTAGTTTGATTTGATGGACGTCCCGGGATCAATCTCGTTCTCCCCGGGGGATCAACACATCTACAAGTTTCTCCACACTCGGGGATGTTGCTTCGAATCTTCTCAGAGAAGTTGTATGATAGTTTTGACGTAAACATTATACTTTACCGAAATATTAATGTTTGGGTTATGCGCTTAATTTCGAGACAAAATTTCTGTATTAGTTTTCATATTGTAGGTAGGTAGCTTATTTATACTTACTATGACAACTAAGATCTTACTATGGCAACAATCTTTAGCTTTTGTCTAGTAGTTTTTAAGAAATAAAGACTATGAAAAATAAAGCGTTAACTTTATACAGTGGTTATTAATTTCATTAATTAAAAATGAATATTCTCGTTCGTTTATTAGTTTTATTTGTTACCACATTTTAATACGGTTACATCGTGGACTTAAAAACATTACTAAATTATTTAAGTGTTATGGCCTTATTCATAAATACTTACTCTAGTTATAGAAGGTTTTGTCTCTTTTACGCATATTCATTTTTGTTGCTAATAAAAAGAGAAAAAACCTTTTGTAACTAAAATGTTCTTTAAGGCCTCAATAAGTTTTTATGAATACCGGTGTTAGTATTTGATCTCTTTTACTCTTTTGAAAGGAGTGATAGTGACAGAACACTAATTATCGTTAATATATTATAGTTATATAGGTGGTGGCCTAGTTGGTTAGACCTTGGACTTAAAAACACTTAGGTCCCTGGTTCGAATCCCGGTGTGTACCAATGAGTTTTTAATTAAAAAAATATGTACATTTGTTTGACAACACCACTATAGTGCCTCGGAGAGCACGTTAAGCTGTCGGTCCCGGTTTCACTATACCAACTTGTGAAACTGTTTATAGATGGGTTATTGAGTCTATTCAAAACATCGCAACGAGCTAGCCACTTGTTCGGTGTAGACTCATACCATCGGCTACGACGAGGTGGGATTAAAACCCCTCCGCTGGGTACCCTAGGGCCGTCTAGGCGGTCTTGGGCGCCGTAAGGCACCCGTGATGATACATATACTAATTATCTTAATTTTGATAAGAAAGGTCCATAGTTTTTAGATCACGAATGACGTGGTCTGAAAACCCAAAGAGGTGAAAAAAGGTGATGAAAGATTTTTTGTTGGAAAGTTAATATCTCGAAAGATGCTATAGACTTGAACTTCGGCACATACCCATAACGCGTCACCAACTGTTTCATTTAAACCATACTAGTTTTTTAGCATCGTCAGTAAGTATGTGCTTCCAAAACGACCGAGGCTACTTTTGACGTTTATTTTTTATATTAAATAATTGTAATTAAGCTTTTACTACGTTTAAATATTATATAAAATAAAAGATGTTTTTTTTTAAATAAATTATTGTCTAAATACAATAATATTAGAATTGTTAATTTTATTATTAATCTTTAATTAAACATTACAAAGTTGAATTTACTTACAGATCATATCTTTTTTAGGTTTCATCGTATTTTTATCATTAAAACAGTTATAAAGGAATTCATTAAAATCCATTTTTGGATAGATATTTACTTGTAAACAAACATCTGTCTAAAATTAACACGAAAAAAACACCTGTGTTAAGTTTGTTAGATTTTGATGTTAGCAATTCCAGTTTGGTTTGGTAAAAAAATCGCATGAAGTTAACTTCAGATGTTAACATTTTTTGGTAATGGAAAGACTTATACCAAAAAAAAAACAATATTTCGCGCTAAAATGTTATTAAAAGACTCTTCTTTGAAAATAAATTGATAGGTATTTCACTATTTTGGAAAATTCCATTTAGTGACCCCAGTCACAGAATGGTCAGTGGGGGGAAAAGAAGGGGAAAGGGGGGTGGATTTTTCTGTATTATATATCTTAGGACGACGGATGCTACAACAATGAATCTTTGTATTAGATTTTTCTTGTAAAATTGTTGAACACGTTTGTTCAATATTTTTCGAAATTTTGAATATAGGAAGATGGGGCAAAAATTAAATGCTGCTTTTTTCGTAATATAACAGGAACAATGAATCTTAGTGTGTATACACTTTTTATAAAACTAAGCATCACGTGTTTCACTATTTTCCGATAACTCTATAGGATGGCGTAAAAATAAGGTCTTCTTTTGTTTTCAAACAAAAAGATTTGTAATTTCTACGTAGGTTTCGTATAAAACTAATAAACATGCTTTGCGACCGCCTCCGTAGACTAGTGGTTGCACCTTTGGCGTTGTATCCGGGGGTCGTGGGTTCGATTCCCAATCATGCAAAAAATATTAGTAGGTACCTACGTTTTTCTGTTTTCCGTTTTGTCGTGGCCTGGGTGTTTTTTCTATATAAGTATTATATTATTGTTTATTATACACGATAATAATAATATGTAGGCATAATTTACACATATTGCTCTGGTCACAACTAAGCTCTAGGCTTTTACTATGTGTACCAGAAACACTGATATAATACATATAATCTTTTATAAACACCCAGACCATAATTAGTACGTACAACATTTTTTTTTGGCATGTATGGGAATCGATGCCACGACCTCCGGATAAAACGCCAAAAGCGCAACCTAGTCTACGGAGGCGGCCAACATGATGCGGTTAAGAAATTGGTGGCGACAAAGACGAAGATTTTTATTGCACAATAAGATTGAATGGTTACAAGTGGTCTATTTTGACATAAGATCATTTTTTATATAAAATATGGACTCTACAGAAGACCCCTCATTCAGAAGATATGAATCCAACGTCGTAGTGCAATTATGACCCGGTTTACATATCTAATTCAGGATAACTAAAATGATTTGTCTGTCTGAGTGTAACATTAGTCTAGTGTTAACCTTGTACGCTTATTATGGTTCATCATAGGTTTAAATTATTATTACACTGGGTACGGATAACTTGTTATGTATGTTATATCATTTACGACCTATTACGTCCTAGACATTAATGGCCTTATTCACAAATAGTTATTAAGTCTTTGAGGAACACTTTAGTTAAAATAGGGTTTGTATCTTTTACTCAGTAGTTGTATCATAATATGAACATGCACCCATTAGTGTACACCTAAATGTTTTTGCCTCAGATCAGTAAAGTATAGTATAGTATACTTTACTAATCTGAGGTTTTTGCTTATAATAAGAATAACGTAAAAACTCCATGTCGGGACCTTAATTTTATATTGGCCGATATTAAATTAGGATACCAACAAGGTGTTTTTTTCACACATTTTGGTGTTTATTCATGGGGGCATGTTTGTTCATATTATGGTACAACTTCTTCTTACTCGCTACACTCTTGGCAGAGTGGTCGTGGTCGTCACTTGAGTGTCAGTGGCACGCTTTACCAGCCGTCGCCACTCATCCCGAACCGCAGCCTTCCTGGTGCACTCATGGTACAACTACCCTACTTATTTTGCCTTTTTTGGCTGATGAAACTAAGGTAAAGTAGTTAGACTTATAAACACTTAGGTCCCTGGTTTAAACCCCGTTGTGTACCAATGAGTTTTTAATCTAAATATGTATGTACATTTGTTTAACAACACCACTATAGTGCCTCGGAGAGCACGTTAAGCTGTCGATCCCAGTTTCACTATACCAACTTGCGAAACTGTACATAGATGGGTTATTGAGTCTATCCAAACATCGCGACGAGCTAGCCACTTGTTCGGTGTAGACTCACTCTACCTACCATCGGCTACAGCGAGGTGGTATTAAAAACCCTTCCGCTGGGTACCCTGAGAGATGATACATATCGTAGAAAGTAAGTCTACGTATTGACAAAACTAGAACTTACTGAGGAGACACCGAGTTCTATTCTCAGATCAGTTGAATATATTACTGATATGAAGTTACTACTATGTTGTAATTATTGTTGGCGAAGCCTATATATATGAATGTATATCAGTCCGGTAATAACATGTTACATTAGACAAATAACTGTATGACACTGTGTCGTATGTCACTCGATCCTAAAATCATGTGTATGTGACTACCTTGTGAATTACCTATAAGATAGTTTATCTATCTACCATCAGCTCTTTCCATCCTATCCACCTCTTCTTAACCTTAACAATTATATAGGTACTGTAATATAGTTATTAATAATAGTTTACCATTTAAACAAGAAATTTTAATAGGACTCTTATAAAAAGGAACACTAAGAATAATATTCCGAATTACAACTTTGATAATAATGAAGTGGACAAACAAAGAGACAGAAGAACTTACTCGCACTTTTTGATCCCAAATTGGCTCTGTTTTAAAATTTCAAAAGTCTTTCTTAATGCCTGTTAATAAAGTCACTTGGTTCTAAAAAAACGTTACCTGAATAGTTTTTCGAGAGTGTTAGAAATGGCTATATTTATAGATTTCTATGTAGTCTTTCCGAAATTCAACTTTGCCACACCAAAAAAACAATGCTTTTAGGCCGCTATTTTTCGAATATAGCGGCGCGAGCAGCAAAGATACATGGGTAACTAGGTAAACAAGGTGGCAAAGTTGAAATTGGGAAAGAGCCCATCGAAATTCCCAGAAAACTCTCAAGGTAAAACTACCAAACGGCTATCACTCTATCACTTACTGATCTTACCATAACTTGCCTAGGTAACCTGCCTGTTTAAAACAATTAATTTATTTAATAATTCGTTAATTTTATGAGAGTAGATAGGTTATTACTTTGTGAGCATTGTAAAGAGTTACAGATGGCACCCAGACGACTGTAAATTTAATCGTAACTTAAGACCAAAATAGATCCAGACGGTGATTGGTGCAACCCTTATAACACGTATGATTGGTAGACGACATAAAAAGTGTTTTGTTAGAAAACGTTAATAATTACTCTGTATCTACCTACCTAATAACAAGAAGACCAACAAAACCAGTAATTGTTTGTAAAGTGCACTTTATCCAATAAGTAGTAGTAATTATCACCACCATGACGCCTTGAAGATGTAATTACAAAACACGAGGCGAAATTGCATTACAAGTATTTTTAGCTTGCTGATTTACTTCAATAATAACCTATTCCTGATAGCTGAGCCTACCACCTAAATATGGAATAATAAGACTAATAGGTCTTATGGATTTATCAGACCTTTGTCGCAAAAACAATGGAATGCATTACTAGCGTATTTAAAATCGGCGCATTATTAAACTCGAGAGTTTAATAAAGCGCCGATACTTTAGCAGGCGCTACAAACTAGACTCCATGATACTGGTGTTGGTGGTGCTATTCATGGACTGTATAATTTACTTACCAAATGCAGTCACATGTCGAGCTCCAATATTTTTTTATTAAAAATACGATATTGACTCAAGTATTGTCTGTCTCTGACTTCTTCACACTCTTTCGTGAAACAAACTTAAGGTTATCTATATTCTAAAGATCCTAAAGTTCGTTTCACGAAATAGTTCCTTTGGACGTGGCACTGCAGTAGCGCGACGGAATGTTGGTGCCTCAGTTTTATGGCTCCCGAAAAATAATTTTACGATAAATTCGATTTATATTCCAAGATCGGCCGTCGGAACTTTTATGGAACGTGTTTCCAAGATGCGCTAACAGGATTATATAGTATAGTATTTTGGTTGAGTAGGTAGTTGAGAAGGTAGTGAACACATCCAGGGAAGAGTTAAAAGGCCTAGTGTGAAAATTGGGGATATGACTTATTAGATATACAAAGGTTAGTCCTTATAATTTAAATTTTGTTTTTCACTGTTAATAAACGCTTGGCTTGTAAAGGTTTACATGCAATATATACTTTGACTTTGACACTCTAACAGAACTAAGTATAACTACTTATTCATAACGATAACAAACACCCGTCACCATCCGAACACGTAGTTAAATGGGCCAAAACATTATCAAGTGGGCCCTAACTTCCGAGTTGTGACAGCGGCGGGGACACCAAATGGAAATGCTGTAACATCCTTATTATGTGTTGAGGGGATCGCATGCCCGCGAACAGTTAGAGGTGATCACTCTAACCTGATATCTAGAACTTCGTTATGGATATTAATGTTAGGTACTTTGTTAATCCGAAGACCGGAGGTTTGGTGGGCTGAGCTTAGAGTTTATTTCCTTAAAAACTGTCCGAAACAAAAACTTGTATAAAAGTATCATAGACCAAAACAATATACGTGGTGGTATATAATATATACGTGGTGGCCGAGTTGGTTAGACCTTGGACTTAAAAACACTTAGGTCCCTGGTTCGAATCCCGGTGTGTACCAATGAGTTTTAAATTAAAAAAAAAATGTACATTTGTTTGACCACTATAGTGCCTCGGAGAGCACGTTAAGCTGTCGTTCCCGGTTTCACTATACCAACTTGTGAAACTGTTTATAGATGGGTTATTGAGTCTATTCAAAACATCGCGACGAGCTAGCCACTTGTTCAGTGTAGACTCATACCATCGGCTACGACGAGGTGGGATTAAAACCCCTCCGCTGGGTACCCTGGGGCCGTCTAGGCGGTCTCGGGCGCCGTAAGGCACCCGTGATGATATGTAGACCAAAACAATAATGTATGAAGAAATTAGAACCATGAAGCAAAAAAATAATGACTATTTTTTCTTTATTTGTCTTGATTAGTCTTTAAATCAAGTCGTATATAATAGGGTCTCTCTCAATATACAATTATAATGAGAAGATAATTTTAATGTTTCTCTTTCAGATAAAAATAGAAATAGAAAAATCTTAATTTTTACAAAGAAACATTTTACGAAAATGTTACTGAATAGATTAAATTTGGATTTTTCTATTTCTATTTTTATCTGTAACAGGTTTGGCTCAGGTAACTCTGGTTATAAATAGGTATGTTTGGTCACTTTTGTTGCATCTAGATCTGACAGAGACAAAACAGAGGTTTACCTAGCCTTGGTTTATTGAAAAGTTTCTGAATATAGTTTATTTATTTATTTATTAAACTATAAATTTTACATAACAGAACTTACTTATTCTAAATAATACAATTATATTGACTATAATGGCTCCAAGCATCTCAGTACGAACCGGCTGGTTTCAGCATCAGATGATGCGAATACATCAAATTCCTCATATTTTTGCCCTATTCTGTAGTTGTTAAAGTCAGTGGCTTAGCTAGGTAACCAGGGCCCTGGGACAAATCAAAAAATGGGGCCGCATGGCTAGGTTAGGTGTTATCAAATTGATAACACTGCCAACCCACAGAAAGAATTGTGATCACTATTTAGGGGAATTCCCTAGGTAAAACTTTTGAATTTCTTTCAACTGAGTTGCTTGATCAAAGTCGGGTTGCAACCTGTCATATTTATTTTTAAAATGGGAGAAATTTACAAAAGTTCAGTTCCAGGATTGAGGGCCCCGGGGCCCTGCCCCTAGGCCTCTGGTTAAAGTATATTACTAGCTTACATTAAGCCATATCTACAAGTTATAAAATTGCAGTAGCAATTGGTTGTTCAAAAATATAATTTTATTATAATAGGTAGTTAAACCAGGAAAATGTTTTTATCATCTTAGATCTTGTAGTGTTCACTAAATGTGATTTTTAGAACTAGCCAATTTTCCCTATACCTTGCAGGGCAATTAAATATTTCCTAGCAATATTTGTTTGACCGCCTCCATAGACTAGTGCGCCTATGGTATCGTATTCCGTAGGTCATGTGTTCGATTCCCATCTATATGGCGAAAAACAGAAAGAATTAGTACAGTTTGTCGTGTTCTGGGTTTATGGTACACATAGTATAAGCCTAGAGCATTGTCATCTTACAGGGCAATATGTGTGTAATGTCCTTCGTATTTTTATTATTTATTTATATTTTGTCTTTCTATTTATTATATTTACGCAGTGCCTGAGTTGGCTAGACCCTAGACTTAAAAATACTAGTTTTTTGGTCCCTGGTCTTAACTCCAGTGCCAATGAAAATTTAATTATTAAAATACAATTTGTTTGACTCAGAGAGGTTAAGCTGTCAGCCCCAGTTCTGTTTAAAGAAAGGTCATTTAAGTGTTGCGATGATCTGGCCACTTGTTCGATGTAGACTCAGAATATCATCGACAACATTGTACTATTTATTTAGCTTTCATTTCAAATGATTTCTAAGGGTGAATGTAACAAATCAATCCAATTTATTTCCAAATTCGGTTTGTTATTAATCAAATAGTGATTTAATCTCGATGGCACGACATGATTGTACAAGCAATTATCAAATTGAGCAGTGTTCTGAGCTTCGTCTGGATGGCGGCCAATCTCCTGGGGCCATTGATTGATTGATCACTATTAGGTCTAGACATTTACACTCGGAGAGCTTGGCACTTGTTGTGGGACTCGAATGGTGTCCGGAAGTACAGATTAAGTCCAATAGAGGAACTGGTGGGTCTAATATTGATTTTTAGTTTACGTTAGGGCAGCAATTTTCAGAATTTATTTACATTATAAGTTTTTCAGTTATTTTACATAAACTGTTACTTTTACTTCGAAAAGGGTGTAATATGATGCATTTTTTTTTCAATATTAGTTATTCAATACAACCTTGTACAGAACTGTAATTGCGCGAATTTGTTTTTATTGTCAGGGCAACAAAAACATTTATCTACGTATTAAGTAGGTTTATCTCCATATATACAGTCATCGCAGTGCTTATACATATATCTTTAGGAGGAGAGTTATTCACATATAAATTATAATATGCATTTTTTTTTAAATAATTAATGTAGGACATTTTACATATCTTGCTTGGTCACAAACTAAGCTCTAGGCTTGTATTATGTGTACGAGTGTAACAAAGTTAATACATAATTAATTAAAAAAACTCTCAGACCATGGCAAACTGCATAAAAAACCGTACCAATATGTTTTGCAATCAAACCCAAACCTCCGAATACCACGCCAAACACGCAGCCACTAGTCCACGGAGGCCATGAAGCTAAAAAAACGCGCCCCGCGCCAATGGAGTAAGCATGATACATAAATTGTTTCATAATAGTACGATACCGGTGTCGCCAATTTCTGAGTCGAACAAATGAAGAACGGGGAAAAAGGTGTGGCTTCAAATGGCAGCTCAACGCTTCTGACACTTAAAAAACTGCTTGAGAAAAAAAGAGATACAAGCAAACACGAATGTGTGCGCGTGTCTATGAAGTGTATTGTTTTTTTATTATAAAAAGCTAAATATTTAATTGCATACTTAATAGTTTCGATAGTGTTGCCACCGACAACAAATATTATTACTTATCGATATAAACCAAATATTTTGGGATTTATAGAGATCATCAAAGATTAATAATTATTTATCGATATACAATTGTAATACACACATATCATCAAGGTAACCAGCGGAGGGGTTTTAATCCCACCTCATCGTAGCCGATGGTATGAGTCTACACCGAACAAGTGGCTAGCTCATCGCGATGTTTTGAATAGACTCAATAACTTTGAAAAATATACTTTGGGATAATATGATCAAATCAAACAACTTTCCCATGGAACCATGTATCGCAAAAGAAAAAAAAATGGCCTTCTCCATTCCAACTAGTAACGTTAAAATGACCAATTTGTATGGGAAAGTACATTTTTTTTTTCATTTGCGAAATATGGTTCCATAGAAAAAATTGTTAGATTTTATCAGCAGAACCTCATATTAGCCCAAAGTACATCCTTTCAAATCCACCCTGATAGACACTTTCGCATTTATAATACTAGTGGATTTAAAAAATGTAGGTATATAATAATATAACAATAAGTTAAAATACTTTATTAAATTAAATTATTTATTAAATTAAAACACATGCACAACTAACTACATGTACCTACTAAACGCAATCTCAACATTTTTGACCGACCTCCAAGAGGAAGTTATACTCAAACTACAAAAGGCGAAAAACAATTAAATCGTAGCTTGATTCGTCAAAATGTACTGAACATACATGACGGGTATTCTTGTTGGTTATCAATTTTCTTTTAATTGCCTCCCCATTTACGTTTTAATGCCGGATCTTTCGGGAAACTGCATCATGTATAGAAAATATAATTAGTATTATATAAAAAAAAACAATAATTGTATAATATCTCATTACCATGAAAGTATTTACAAAAATCGAGTATATCAACTTTAAAATCACATCACTAAATAGTAACTGACAAACCTCGTTGGACGCTTCTGTTGTCGCCATACCTTTTGATTAAATTAAATTGAGAAAATTATAAATTATTTTAAAGTATCGAAATTCTCATTAAAAATAAAAACACATCACTAGTTCTTCAACTTCTAACTAATGCACATAGTTTGACAGTTACCATAGTTACGACGTTAGATTTTGATATTTTAATTATGGGTTTTATTATAATTTTTTATTAAGGTTTAATATAAGAAAAACATGTTAAATACATACTTGAAAAACGTGACACTAGATACTTTTTTTTAATAGTAGTTTCTACACAGCTTTAATGCACAATTAACCATTTTTTCCGACAATAAAAGCGGAGCTCTTTTCGACTTTCTCCGCCGAACGCACAAATCAGACTGAGGATGTAAAAAATGTAAAGGTGTGTGTGAGTGACAAATTTGTCACTCGCGCGGCACCCTGCAAATTGAATGATGCTTACTCCAGTAGGGGCGCGCGGACGGGCACGGTTTTTACCTTCATGACGGAGGCGGTCAAACGTGATCTGTGATTTATATACGAGTATATATATATCATTCAGCTTTCATTTCAAATTATTCAACAAAAAAAAAACGGTGCGAAATACCTTTGTCAAATATTTTTTATATAGACATATAAGGAAACGGTTACCGTATATTATATAAATGCACATTATCATAATAAAACACGGGACGAGAATTTAACTCTGGTTAAGATATATATGAAATTGGGCCTAACTCAATTAGAATTCGCGTGGGTAAACAACATCTATACCAATTCAATATTTCAAGTCGATCGGAAGAGCGGTATTCCACGCGGAAATGCGGACAGATTCATCTCATTCAAATAAAGAGAGATGGAAAGGGCTTTGTCAAACTATAAGACAATAGAGGCTATAGATATATAATAATAAATAAATAAATATAGGATTAATGTTACAAATAAATTTATTTATTAACCTATTAATATAAAACTATATTAATTAAGTAATAAATTAAAACACATTTATTAGGGTTAGAGTAATTTTATTTGGTATCAATATTATAAAGGAGGCATTTTTTATGTGCATCTGGATTGAGAGAAGATGTTTTTTTAATAATTCGTAGAATTTTAGATTTTCTGTGCGATGAAAGTAAAAGTAAATATATGTGAAAATATAGAGCACTCAGTCCTGATGTTTTAAAAATGACGAAGTTGCTATAACTTTTTAACGGTTATCATTTAAATATTTATTTATTTTTTGCGAATATGTCGAGAAGTACTATTAAATGCTGGCATAATCAACTTTTGCTTCTACTCCGCCTAACATGTGTTTCAAAGGATCACTCAATCTAAAACGTCTCATGATTGAGAGATCCATGTTTTGCCTTATATCTTCTTCATTTTACATTAAAAAAATTAAAATATTTCATATATAAGTTTCTACATTATGCTACGAAATGCCAACATAGTTATTTTGCTTGGTTTTGATTAGATCTCTCAATCCAGATGCACATAATTTTTTTGGGGCCCCAAAATTTTTTACGTACCTATGTTGATAAATAATAATAATATGTAGGACAATTTACACATATTGCTCCGGTCACAAACTAAGCCCTAGGCTTGTACTATGTGTACCAGAAACAATGATAAATAACATATTAAATATAACTTTCACGATTTATTAATAGATACTTCAAAGACTCATAGTAAAGTTTAACCAGAATACTAAGTAATTTAAAATAAGATGCAATTTGACTTCTACATTATTGTAAAAATATGAAATATTTTTATTTGGACGCTAAAATTCCATTTACAAAGCGATAGAAAGCACTGGCGATTTTATTTTTCAGGCGTTATAATTACAAGTAATGATTTCTCAATATTTCGGTTGGATAAAACAAATATATTTACACTGCTTAAGATACATAGTTGTGAATTTAAAATAACATATAATTCAACGTCAAAGTTTATTTGTAAGCCCATCTGTCACACAATCCTTCTTTATGTTAGTGAAATTTTAAGGAGTTAACAAACTTACAGCCACTATCCTAGTGGCTTTAAGGATTTATTTAGTTTGTCAGTAGGTTTTATATGGATTTACATTTATTAGGATGTTTGTTTTTGTATATTTATTTATTTGTCATTTAGAATACACTTATTTATGTTAATTTGTGTAATTTTTTTAGGTATATGGTTTCTGAGACAAAAATTCTAACTATAAATATTATAACATTTTAACTACCCTGATAAATATTTAACTTTATTACTAAGGAGTAAACTGATCCAAGAACTGAACTAATACAAGGGCACAGGGTACTCCTAGCATGAAAACTAGGAATGCAAACTTAGTATAATTCAGTGTATTTTTTATCTGTTATGTCTATACCTCTGGGCTCAATTGGCGTAAAGGACATTAGGTCGTAAAGGAACTGTTAACACCATCTTAGTGAACTTTTTACGCTCTTTCAATCTGTATACTCCATGTAGCGAGATTCGGTAAAAATGTCCTTTACGTTCAACATTTATGCGCCGCTAAACATGGTTTTAAAGTAAAATGTGGTTGTTTACAACATTAGACTTTTTACTATAAATCGCCGAAGCTGTAAATCTCAATATTACAAATATTTTAGGGCATAAAGGGTATAATTTTCACAAAATATCCTTTACGACTCAATGAAGCAATATAAAATGACCTTTACTACTTAAGCGATATTAAGATTTTGTTAATTCCAACTTATATCTTATTTATTTAATACGTTTTATAATGCTATTAAGTTAATAGAGAAGCAGCTTTTATTCTTATACCAAACAAGCCTGAGGTTACTGACCCTAAAAATACAAGACCTATTGCGTTAACAAAACATATGTCCAAAATCTTTTTTTCTATACTTCAAGCAAGAATGTCGAGGTTTATGATCAAGTACTTTTTATTCTAGCACAAGAAAGATCTTCCGGGAATTTCTGGTTGTCTGGAACACAACACTTTACTTGCGGAATGTTTGAAGGATGCCAGGGAGCACGAGCGTCAATTGAGTGTCTGCTGGATTGATTTGGAAAATGCTTTTGGCTCGGTCCAGCATAAATTGCTGCAAGCTGCCCTAAAATTGTATAACTTTCCAACAGTGATCATGGATAAAATTACTAACTATTATAAGAACTAAAGATTTGTCATTACAAATAAAGATGGGTTCACAGATCCTCTTCAATATAATGTTCGGCTATTTCAAGGCTGTTGCCTTTCACCAATAACTTTCAATATTATTATTAACAGCTTAATTGACAAACTTAAATCTAGTGAAAAGTAGTGGTGATATAGATTTAAGTTAAATAATATATATTCGGAGTCCATCTTAGCATTTGCAGACGACCTAGCAGTGCTAACATGCAACCCAAAACAATGCCAGAATCCGCTTACTCTGGTAGACGAGTTCTGTATATGGTCGAACGGCATGAGAACAAAACCATCAGCGAGGTGAGAAGGAACTTTATTTAACACTTTCGCTTTCGTCAATGTAATCGTTTTCGTCTTGTCTATGGCCAGAACCTGTATGAATAATATACGAAGTGCTGTAACAGATCATGTAAATTATTAAAACTTAATATATAAATATCAATTATTCGTTTCTTTGAAGAATTTAAACGAAAAATCATCAACCTAATAATTTTGAAGATGCATTACAGCACTTCCGTATATTATTCATACAAGTTCTGACCATAGACAAGACGAAAACGATTCTACTGACGAAAGCGAAAGTGTTAAATAAAGTTCCTTCTCACCACGCAGCTTCTGTCTGTGTCTAGGCAGACGAAATACTAAGTTTACGTCATACGACCCAGAACTATTCATAGCAGGGCAGAAAGTAGTCCCAGTAGAGAAAGCCTTTCAAATTTCCGGGCAGAAGGATCAATTTTAAAGGAAAAACACCATTCTTAGATATGGTTGTGGAACGCTTTATTAATGACATCAACAAGGTAAATCAACAGCCAATTAGTAATGTCAAGATTTGCATTTATGACAACTACCTAACATCACGTCTAATATGGCCTTTTCTTGTATACGACTTCAACAAAACTCTTCTGGTAACTCTGGATGCAAATGTTATAAGAAAACTTAAGTCTTGGCTTGGATTAGCACAGGGTGCTGACTCCTCCACGCTGTTCAGGGGACAGCAATAATTTTGGATAAATTTTAAAAAGCCATCTGAGTTGTACAAATATCTACGTGTAACCAAGCAACAAATTCTGAGTAACTCTCGAGATAATCTTATTGTATCTCTCCCAAAAGACTCATTGACCTCTGAGATGAAGTCAAGATTTTAGTTCCATAAATAATTTATGAGCGGTGCACAGATCAGCAGAAGGGGGCAGGTTGGAAGAAAAAGGAATGTGATAAAGATGTTATTAAATCTTTCCTTAGGAACGATGATGAACTCTGTAGCCATACTCTTCGTATGGCTACAGAGTTCACGCGATAATCCTAAAAGTATAGAATTAATGGCTTACTATGGGAGTTTGTATTCCTCCAGGCCTGAAATGGAGCACACTCATGTACGATTGGTCTCCGGCACTTATTAAGTTCTATCTCAATGTCTTTCAAATGTCCCTACCTGACCAGAGTAATCTGGTAAAATGGAGGAAAGCAACAGATAAGACATTTACAATATGCGGTGTTGCTGTAGGGACCTTGATGACTTGACATATACTTGCTAGGTGCAAAACTCTACTCGAAAAAGGCCATTATACGCACCGACATGATAAAGTTTTAGAAATTATTCGTGAAGCTGTAAGTTTCAGTATAGCTAGAGCCAGAAAAGGATTATCAAGAAATGAAAGACTACTTACTTTTGTAAAGGAGGGACAACTCAAGAAAACTCAAAGTAAACCTTTCTTAATTCTGGACAAAGCACAAGACTGGAAAATATTCATGGATACATTCAAAACACATTACATAATACCAGACGAACTAGCAGTTTCAGCCTATAGACCAGACATACTGGTGTACTATCGGAACTTGAAGAAAGTAATACTTATAGAACTCACCGTTCCGTGGGAAACAAACATTCCTAAGGACCACAACATGAATTCGAACAAATATTTTGTTCTCACAAACGAAATTACTGGAACTGGATTTCTCAACTTTATGCAGTGGAAGTTGGTGCATCGTCTATTGAAGGATCCAAGATCAGCCGTCGGAACTTTTATGGAGCGTGTTTCCAAGATGGCGCTAACAGGATCATATAGTGTTTGGTTGAGCAGAGAGGTGCAGGTGAGAGTTCAAAAGGCCTTTAAACCTACTTCGCGGTCTCAAGTCCAGGAACGCTGCAGTTCATTCCCTTTGGTTGCCTTCCAACCACGTAATGGACCCGGCACCCGCACGGTGAAGCCATAGATAGGCAAGAACATTGTCTCTCTCTCTTCAATCAAATATAAAGCCTTAACGGTTAACAAAAAAAGTAGATATCTACTTTTAATATTATGTCAACTGAAGAATAAGCTTTACGACCTTAAAAAACTCCCACCTGTAAGATACTCCCATTATTTTACATACTTTTTTACCTAAAATAGATTTACGTCCTTGAATATAATTTTTACTTAAACATTTATCGATTTTTACGGCACTAAAGGACAGTGTAAAAATTTTTTTTGGGCGTAAAGTACAGGCTATCTCCGATATTATTAAACTAGGAGAACTCATGATAATACTGCGAGAATCTTCTAAAACATCTAAGAATTTTGTTCTTAGACCACATTTGTGTAGCTCTAAAAATGAAAGAGATAAAAGCAATTGTATTTTTTTTAAGTTTTTCTTTATTGTCAAAACTGATTTTCCCCTTTACGTCAATTGAGACCCAAAGTATCGATATGTGTTTTAGCTTAACCTAATTTCTGTGTCTAAATTTTTTATATTTTCTTAACAAAACTCATGATTATCCATGTTTTCAGGAAAACATCAATAAAAATGTTGTTAAAATATCTTTTTAGTGCTTCAATTAATCGCTACAAATGTAAACGAGATCTATATAATGATGAGACACTTTTATTACATCCATAAATCTCTCCTGTAAACAATAGGGCCAAATAACGAAGCTAAGCCGTTTAAGGCTGCCATTGGTCACGAACGCTAGTCCAAATCTTAAGATTGGTAATTTGTGTTTTCTTAATCTTATAACATTAGATCCGTGGGTGCAACCAAAGCTCGTAATTATTAGTTGCATTAAATGCAATATATTATATAATGATACTTTATAGAAATTTAGGTGGGAGGAAGGTCTCTATAACTTCGTTAGGCCGAACGACCGGTCTCATAATGACCCATACATATTCATGTTCCGGTTTTAGTCTTTGGGTTCACCGGTTTACAGGATATTATGCATCGATTTCTTGTCGATGTGGTAGTCTCCTTCGGGTGCAGTTATGTAATAGGCGGTTGAATTGAGGATAAGGCAGCGATATATTAAAATTTACTCGTAATGCAATTCGTCTTTGTCGCCGCCCATTTTTTAATCACATAATTTAGCCGGCATAGTGGGAGCGATCAATGCTGTTTAAGATATTATTGGTTAACCCCATTCATGGACTATGTAGGTCTGCTCACCACCAGGTAGATACAAAGTCACATGCCGTGCTCCAATAAAAAAATATTTTTTATTTTATTACCTTTGTTTTTTTTTTAATTTTTTTAAGTACATTTTTTTAATTACCTATAGGTACATTAATTATATTACGAATACTATTAGGTTACCATATTACTATTAGTGGAGTACGTAAAACGCAGCAAAATCAGTAAAAAGTTTAACACTGAAATCATAACTAAAGAGGCACTATCACGGATGCCTACACCAAGGCCTCACGGTGCCCAGCTATGGCGTTTTATTCCCACCTCGTCGTAGCCGATGGTGTTGGGATTCCCCCCAAATTATAATAACCAATGGCAGCTTTATTCAAAGTTAGTAGCTATTCGTATCGGGACGTAGAGAACGTTTTATTGTTTGCAAACATCAAAAGCATACTCGCAATGTTTGTAGTCGATCACAACTCAATAACTCAGGCCTTGTTCGAGTTATTTGCTTATCTGTGAGCTATGTTAAATAAAGCGGACGTTATTTGATTCTTTATAAACAATTATTAGGTTTAAGACTGCTCAGGAGTTTAAATTAGAAACTGGAAAACAATTAAGGGCTCTGGAGTCGTCTTGACGCCCATACAAACGTACTTTCAATATTTCGGCTGTTAGTAGAAATTTAATTATTATTTTTATGTTTGCAATTGTACGCTAAATTCTTTCTGTTGTTGGTAATAAGTTGGTATTACGAGTATAATAATTAAAAAGACTTTTTCTAAATAAAAAAACAATCCCCAACACAGAAAGATTCATTAATACAATGACCGACAAAAATATTATTTTAATACTGCGACAAACAGTAGTCGAGTAAAACTGGAAGTGAGAAAGTTTTTTTGTATGGAGAACGCAGACTACGCGATTGCTATTGCAGCGTAGCTTTTATAATTGTGTTTTTAATGTCTATCTGTTTTATTTTGTTGGAACATGACAAATGACTTTGTATCTACCTGATGGTAAGCAAACCAACAAAGTCCGTGATTAGGGTCGATCAATAAATTCTTGTTTTTAGCAATATTGATCGCTCGCACTATGCCGGCTAAATGATGCGGTTACGAAATAAGCGGCGACAAAGACGATAATTAATTTCGATTGTGTATTAATAGTTCAAAAATACTTGTTCATTAAAATAAAAACAAGGATATATGTAGTAATAATATTTAAAAACCAGTTAATGTACTTCATAAGTAGAGGAGAGAGATACCTACTAATACCTACTATACTTTTTACATGACATTTATAAAACATTTATAGGTTTATTCATTTTTTTTTATTTTGTTGGTATTCTAAGTTATTTATTTACTTAAAAGTTTTAATTAAATAAAATACCAAATATAAATTTATAACAGATTTTTTAAACTTTTCTATATCATATTTTTACCTTTAACTTTTAATATCTCATCACTAGTTACCAAGTTTTTCACTAATAACCTAGTTTTTTTGTATATAACATACATATTTGTTATTATATTAAATTTATTTTGAAATATTTATGTTTAAAACATTAAAATATAAATAAAGTACCTATATACGAAATATTCACCTATACTTTATAATATTATTGATAAGATCAAATATTTTGCTAATATGTATACCTACCTAATACATGTGGCTTTGAAAATTTTTAAAATAGATAATTGATATATAATATGATTTCTGGAATGTTTATTAAATTGATATTGTAATGGTACAATTATAATTTCCAATTATTTTGTTTAAATTGTATTATTGGAGTATTAGTTTGCGATGAATATGATATTGAGCTACGCCACGTCCTTACGTCAGCCATACCTGATGCCTCCGTAGACTAGTGGTTGCGCCATTGGTATTAAATCCGGAGGTCGTGGGTTCGATTCCCGCCCATGGCAAAAAGATATTAGTACGTTTTTCTGAACAGTTTGTCATGGTCTGGGTGTTTATAAAATATAATATGCATTATATCATTGTTTCTGGTACACATAGTACAAGCCTAGAGCTTAGTTTGTGACCAAAGCAATTTGTGTAAATTGTCCTACATATTATTATACCGCAGTGTTTGAAAACAAAAGTCTTTAATCAGTGAGTCCTACCAGTCGGCCATACGGCGCCGAAACATAGACACATACAGAAGGCTAGTCTACAAACTCAAGGTCGCTCAGCGAGCTATGGAAAGAGCTATGCTAGGAGTTTCTCTGATGGATAATATCAGGAATGAGGATATTAGTAGGAGAACTAAAGTCACCGCCATAGCTCTGAAAGTTAGCAAACTGAAGTGGCAGTGGGCTGGTCACATTTGCCGCAGGACGGATAACCGTTGGAGCAGACGGATATTAGAGTGGAGACCACGTCTTGGCGCACGTTACGTAGGACGCCCCGCAGCTAGATGGACTGATGACCTGCGGAGGGTGGCTGGCAGAGACTGGATGCGAAGTGCGGAGAATAGGGATCAGTGGCGTGTCTTGGGAGAGGCCTATGTCCAGCAGTGGACTGCGATAGGCTGATAATGATGATATTGACAATGTGGTATGTAATTGTATTAATGTAATGTATATTAATTCATATGTATGAATTAATTAAACTAATGTATATCATTTATTGTAACAGAATTGTAATTTTTGCAAACCGCATGGCGAAACAAAGTAACTATATTTAGTTTTAATGTAAAACCATATATAATTTATACAGTTTTTTACACAATTTTAAATTTCAGGGCAAAGAAACCTGCTTTTTCGGGGCTAACGACGAATTTTTAAAAAAACCTACAATTTTGAGGGCAATACGGAATACCAATTCAGGGCAAGCAGAAAAATATTATTACGGGGCAAACTTATGAGGGCTAAACGGAACAAGCCTATTTAACAACCCTTGTTTACAAATAAGTAATTTCAGTTGATTTGCTATTGATTTTTAATAGTTTCTAATTGGTATTATTGCTAAAGTAAAGTTAGGTATAAAGCAAACATTCCTATCACTGGAATAATAGAAAATTACAACCGCGCTATAATTTATAATTTAATTCTATAATTTAAAGTTGTAAACACCGATTCATGGTTAGGTATAATTTTTAGTTCTAGTATTTAACCTACCTACTTATCTAGCAATTTCGGTGCCGCCTTTATCATTTAAAGTAAAAAAAGAATAATGTAAGTAATTAAAAATTAAATTCAGTAATTAATTTCATAATGATCCATTAGCCAAAGGTTTAGCAAGTCACAAAGCTAATCATTTAATTAGCTTTAATTAATTAAAGTGTGTTTTATAAAAATAAAAAAACCCATTAGGTAATTAAGTACACATTAGTTAAAAGTTACCTAATGATTTGAGTAATGTTACGAACGTTTCCAGTAAGCCTTAATTTATATATAATTTTAATAGGTACCTGAATTCGAAGTTTAATGAAGGTATAGGTATAAAATAATTAATATTGCCGACATTTAAGCCATTCGATCTTCTCGATTTGACATTTAGTGAACGTGTGTAGAGATACACGCCCAAGCAACGTGTGTCTCTTCACACGGGAATCGAACCACGACCTCCGGATACAACGCTAAAGACGCAATCACTAGACCAGAGGGTCTCTCATGTATATGTAAGAAATTTCACACCAAAATGTAATATTAAAATTATAATATTAAATACAATAATAATGTTAAATTAAGTTTTGGGTGAAAATGTGGTTTGTATTTGTCCTCTAATAACATACATTTGGTTTCCAAGAAACAATATGAATTATACCAAGAATTGTATGGTGTATAATTAATTAGATAGGTCACTTTGCTAGGCCAAACCCAGCGGTTTCGGTTTTAGTCTGTGGGTTCACCGGTTTCAGAAAATTTCTACTTTGATGTTTACATGTCGGGGTTGTAGTTCCTTTCAGACTGCGGTTATGAAACGGGCAATTGATTTGACCGTAAAACCGTAAGGATATTAAAATAGACATGTAGTACACAATCTCTTTGTCGCCAACCATATCGGCATAGTGGAAGCCATAATGTATTGTTCGACCTCATACAAGAACTTTGTATGTCTTATTGTTATCATCAGATAATTACAAAGTTTTATGCCGTATAAATATATAAAAAAACATCATACACGTAAGTATATGTGTTGTGAGTATGTGCCTTGTTCAGTTCATGACTTCGGGGTTTGCCTAGACTCCACCTCGGTGCCGACTCTTACCGTCGTAGAAGGACCTCGCCTCATGCTATTGTGTATGCTACCTAATTTCTTGTCCCAGTCATCCTAAGAGAGAGAGAGAAGGTATAACCTGCCCATGTGCAGCTCCTCCTGTAGCCGTGCTTGATACTGCTGCTGCCGAAGTGCCGCTGCCTTCCTGCTTTTGCCTGTCTAACTGCTTATGTCGTCGCCTGCCTTCGTGCCAATTTGCGTGCCAGTCCTCAAGTCTTTTTTTAAACACTTAATTTCACAGTAAAAAAAAGCTATGTACAAAGGCGAACTTAATGCCTTAGACATTATCTACCAGCTAACCTTTAATATTGTTAGCTTTCTATTATTTACGGTCCGGGTATTTAGTTCTATATAGTACAGTAGTATAGGCACGTAACACTTGTAAATAAATTAAATATCATGACGCGTGACTTACGGCGCCCGAGACCGCCTAATAGGTCTCAGGGTACCCAGCGGAGGGGGTTTAAACAAGAGGTGGAATGTTTTTTTTATTTCTTAAACCCCACACTACATCCGTCTTGCCTTGAAATAAGAGCCAAGCTATTGACTCGCGGCAAAGGCGATAATTAAGTATTATTCATATTTTTTTTTTTTTTTTTTAATATGTAGGACAACTTACACATATTGATCTGGTCACAAATTAAGCTCTAAGCTTGTACTATGTGTACCAGAAGCAACGATATAATTCATATTATATTTTATAAACATCCAGACCATGACAAACTGTACAGAAAAACGTACTAATATTTTTTTACCATGGGTGGGAATCGAACCCACGACCTCCGGATACAACGCCAAAGGCGCAACCACTAGTCTACGGAGGCGGTCGATTTCAATCATTATAAACAAAATTCATTGCTATTCATTTCATTCGTTTTAATTTTAAGAAAAAAAAAAACAATTTGTTTCAGTAAAAAAGAACAGTAGCAGATAAAAAGTTAGAATAATAATTTCCAAAAACTACTAAAGACGTGGCCTACCCTTTGCCTTTCCAATATTTGGAAAAATTAGTGGACAAAAAAATCAGTAGTAGGTATGAAAAAAAAGCTGTTACAAACTTAACTAACTACAAAAAAGCCTCTTTGTAGTTGCTTCTACATTTCCCCGTCATTGCCTATCTTTTTTCCTGAGTCCATATTTCCAACCATTTCCTCTACATTTCCTTCTACTAAGCACTTGTACACGCTAAGAGATTTATTAACAGACATTCCTAGTACGCTGTCACCGATACCCTTATTTATTGACTATCTGAAACTAGTAATTGCCTACCTATAACTATTAACTAAAGTACTTAATTTATATTATCTAAGGATAAGATGCTTGTATTAGAAATAACTTTAGGCATTCAAGAACCACATCTATGTTATTTTTTACAACATATTTTTTTTTTTTTTAGACTAGATATATATTTACACTTTCTTAAAATTTTTATCAATAAAACCCCTTTTTAAATTAATTAAAAAATGTGTTTTTTGTTTAACCTCAAGACTTCATCGTTCATTGAAAGAACCTTTGATTTTTACCTTGTAGCTTTACCTAATTAGCCTAGCGATTGTCAGATAAACAGAGATTCACATAAAAGTCTCCTTTCGAGCATGAAAAACTGATAGTACGTTACACGAAGAGTCACCAATCAATTTTTCATGCATTAAGCCCCATTGACTGCCTGTCGGCTAGCTATTATCAGGGATGGAAAAACCAATTACCTTTCGGCTTAGTAAGTTATTTTTTATGAAGAAAATATAATAAATATTATTTGTTTTGGGATACCAAATAATATGGACTAGAAATCAGGACTAAAAAATCTTAATTAAGTTATATAAATTATATTATGTAGAAATTGCTTAATTGTGACTGAACGGAAGATTTATTGACTCCTGAAATATTATTACGATTGTAGCGATAAAAGCAAAAAAGCAACTGATCATTGCTCAATATTAAATTAATATTAATTATAAATTAGAACTTAATTAATTTAATACATGAGTACGAGTAATTGCTATTATAGATATTCTTTATCCTTATAGTAAGCTGCCCTACAAAGTCCATGAATGGGTGTCGATCGATACATAGTTGTTTAATAGATACATCAAATCGATACATAGCATTGTTTAGATCTTATTTTTAAAAAGCTTTATTTTCAAAAAAATCTAAATAATTTATTTGTGAACAAAAGAAAATGTACTTGAATATGTACAAACATCTGTACTTATGTTACAATATTGCGGTCGCTTTTGTTCTACCTTACATCATCATCATCATGCCAGCCTTTCGCGCGTCCACTGCTGGACATAGGCCTCCCCCAAGAATCGCCACAAAGACCGGTTCTGCGCTGCCTGTATCCATCGGCTTCCTGCGACCTTTTTCAGGTCGTCGGTCCATCTTGTGGGGGGCCTGCCTCTGCTGCGCCCTCCATACTGCGTCTACCTTACACACTATACAAATATTAGGTAGGTGGGTACACAATTTATACAAGTAATAATTTATACATACACACTTACACATTATTTATTACAAATCACAAATCCATTTAATTTTAATTACATTTCCAAATGCCGTTACGCAAATATTATATGGAATATTTCTGGGGAAACTATTATTTTCAGTCTATTTAAATAGGAATTCCAGAACCAGACTTTGTGGAATCAATTTATCAAATTCAAAATGTCTGAAATGGATTCTGAAAGTTGTAAGTGATATGTGGCTTGTTATACGAACTTGTAGATATATGTGCGCATTCGATTCTATTAAAAGTTTACTATCACTTTACGCCGGGTGTAAAGATTGATGTAGCAAGTTTAATGACTTGGATTAGTGATGAGACTGCAAATAAAATTCAGCAACCTATTTTACTATTAAAATCTTTTTATTTGTATTAAAAGGAACATATATAATGTAATATTAAGAAAAAAGTTTAAAATTTTTATTTGGATATTTTTTTTCTTATGTAGGCCGTTAGTGGGCAATGGGCTTTGTAGTTTATGCTTAAAAATATCGGCAAAATTATTAGTTTGTATTTAAAAAATAAACATACAAATTTATAGTTGATTATAATTAGTTTTGACCTTTAATTGTCAGGTTAATCAATTATATTATATTTATTTACAATTTTTTTCTGTACAGTTTAACATGGCCTAAGTGTTTATAAAATATAAAATATTAATAATAATTCGTATAAGATTTTTACACATATTGCCCTGGTTACAAACTAAGCAAAGCCTGTACTATGTGTACCAGAAACAACGATATTAATACATATTATATTTTATAAACACTTAGACCATGGCTAACTGTACAGAAAAACGTACTATCTTTTGCCATGGGTGGGAATCGAACCCAAATGTTTGAGTAAATCGTTGTTTCTGGTTGACATGCAGTACAAGCATAAGGCTTAGTTTTTGACCAGGGCAATATGTGAATAAATGTCTTTAATTTTTTTTTACTATCATATCAATTAGTGATAAATTTTATTATTATTTGCCAGTTGGGTTGTGAGCTATTATATTTTAAAGAGAATTTTATTTTAATTACTAGAATGTAGAATGTAATAACCTAGTTTTCTTTTCAGCAATAAAAAAGTCCATTTAGTAAAAATACAAGGCTTATTTTCCACCCTATTTGCAGTCTCATCCTTTATTGCGCAAATCGTAATGTATTATAATTGAAAACATTAGTAAGATTTTATTACAGGCAATAACTGGGACAATATTGCCAACAAAATGGTAGTTGAAAACGCCAGACTTTCCAGGCCACAATTTTCCTAAAATCGCTCTTAAATAAAATTAATACGACTGTAAATTCTGTAGACTGTTCAATTTGTATTGCTGTACAATGAGAAGCAAGATAAATACACTCTCATCTTTGCACCCAATCTACTTAGTATTAAGGTTCTATTCTCATTGATAGAGCATTCCAAGTCTTTCTGTCCACCGTCCTTTTTGCCTTATGTTAGATAATATTAGCTATATTTTGTAAATATGTATAATGATATATGATATTAACTAGGCTTTAATAGTTGCCTTTAAAACTTAAGATTTTTTAAATGGAACATAAGTAATATATATAAAATATATATATATATATATATATATATGGGTATATAAGAGCTTGTCCTGATTTAAAAAAAAACCTTCTCGTAACATAAGCTTGGATTGTGAAATTTTGATAATTCCTTTTACGTTGTAAGGATATGTCAAAATATCTTTAAAAGTGGGGTCAATTTTAAACGTTATGCTAATTCTTTGAGCGAGGAATGAATCCTGTATGAGTCGAGTTGTTAGGTCCTTTTCATACATAATCATAAATGGGGTCGATCAATGCAATGTTCTTTAATAGTATTGATTGCTCCTACTATGCCGGCTAAATGACGCTGTTACAAAACGGGCGGCGTCAAAGACGAATTTGAATTACGAGTAAAAATATTTCAATATTTCGGGCGTTATCGTTAAATTAATCACCCGTTTCGTAACCGTATTACCAAAAACTACCGCTTCAACAAGAAATCGTGCTGTGGGTAGACTCCTGAATACCGGTGAGCCCACAGACTAAACCCGAAACAGATTTTGGTTAAAACTTGACGGTTTTATATAGGACGTCTCCTTTCATGGATGTTGTGCGATATGCTTATAAAACTTAAAAGGTATAAAACACTCGTTAAAATAAATTATTTTGGATAATTGTATTAAAAAAAAACGAAAAATGTGTGCACCAAAGAAATATAAAATACGGCTAGCTTAATTCATAGAACTTACCATCCAGTTACCATCCTAATTGGATTTTGACAAAAAGTAGTGACATAAAAAAAAACTCAATTATAAATTCTACTTTGTGATGTTGTGGAGATTTCTAATTTATTTGGGAAAACGAGTTTTTAATTATTATTTCAAATTAATTTCAAAAGTCATTACGGTGCTAATTAAGAATTTTAATAAATTTCTTTTTTATTTATGTGATGAAAATAATATGAAAAGAAGGTACCATCACAGGTGCCTTTGACAGACGACGTCAGCCTATGGTACCCAGCAATGGGGTTTTAATCACCGATGGTAGTTTAGATATAAAAAAATATGAAAGGTATATATTATATCGAATATATAAGCTATTTGCCAAAACTTTGCTTGTTTTATTTTATATTTATGCATATTTATAAATTCCTTATCAGGATAATCTTATATAAAATTTTTTCATTGCATTTTACCTTTAAAATTAAATTTATAAATATGCATAATTATAAAATACTGAAAAAAGTAAAAATAAAAAACAGACCTCTGCCATCTAGTATTAATATATTACAATATATACAAATATATATATATATATATATATATATATATATATATATAATAAATATAGGTTCAATTCTATTCAGTGAATAGAGTTTAAGTACTATAGTACTATGGTACTATAGATATTAAAACAATACTATAAAATATATTTCATTATTTTTCAATTTTTTTTTAAAATTAATAATAGATTTAATCAAATAATTATAACATAAATAAATAAATTGAAAATTAAATATAATATACTTCTTCGAGGGAGTCGGTTGCCGCCTCTAGAGTTCCGAGAACGCTAGCTGCATTGCCCCTCTGGACCTCCAATGCTATGCGTTGCACAAAGTAGACCCTGGACTCTCGGTTGCCGGATAACTCGGACAAAAGTTTTCCTAATTTGTTTCCAAAAACCTTTGCCTCCGGCGACCAAGGGCCCATGGTCTCCACAGCGAACGCCAAAAGCTCGAACTGGTCATTGAGGGGCTGGTATTTGGCCTTTTTAACATTTTCGGCACTAATAGCGGCGGCACCGGCTCCCACGGAAGTACCCTGTAAATGACTTGGGGCGAATGTGTCACTATACATTGCGTCCCAGATGAGAGCCCGTCCCCGGCACCACGGTAATAGGGTCATACCGTCAGGTCTTATGTCATTGTCATGACATAGGCCGGAAGGGTCTAGCATGCTTGGAATACTAACGGACGCTAGGGCCTTCTTAATAACATTGTTAATGGCTCTATGTCTCGACCAGCGACCAGCACTGTAACGGCATGATAATCCATGGTGGCCATAAGGATCGACCTCTCGTCCGCACCTACAAACATGTCGTTGGCATACCTTTGCCCCGATACGGAGTGCTATTGCGATTCTTAAAGATGCTGGATCTAATAGTGTGTTTAGGTGAGGTGATGGATAGGCATCAAGCCATGCTCCTGATTCTGGTTCCAATGCTGCTAAAATATAGAATTAGGAATAGACCAAGTCACAGTAAAGCAATAAAGTTGACATACTTGTTATACATGTTATTAACAATAACATATTTGTAATTATAAATAAGTTAATGTAAAAAATTAAACATCTTAAGTATATAAACTAAAAATATATATAATAAAACCTACCTAATTAAATTAAATTAAAAATTTCATCAAACTTCTCCGATGCCGACGAATCACATGTTCCTAATATACTAGCGGCATTGCCGCGCTGAATTTCTAAAGAAAATTTTTGAACAACAAACGCCCTGGCTCGATGGTCTCCCGACTTATCTATTAAAAGTTTTCCTAAGTTAAAAGCAAATTTTTTAGAGTCGGGAGACCACGGTCCAAGAGTTTCTACTGCAAAACTAATAAAATTAAAATTTTGAACAATTGAACTGTATTTGTTTTTTTTTAAATTTTCTGCTTTAAGAAAAATCCATTTAATAAATATAGTAAATGGATGGAACCTATGGAACGAGTTCTTATAATGAAATTTGACTGATTGATTGCTTCTCTTAGTTTTTTTTGAGTAACACAAGATATAGCGAATATATAAAATAATAACAAAATATTTGTCGCTTACTAACAACATTTAATATAAGCCATTTTATTATTACGGTTAATCTTAAGGTATCTGCGGTCGTCTTGACGCCCATACAAACGTACTTCCAATATTACAACTTGGCTGTTAGTCGAAGTTTAATTATTGTTTTTATGTTCGTAATTGTATGTAAAAATCTTTATTTATATTGTGGTTAATAAATATTTTTATATTACAAAGATTTTTAATTAAAAAAAATACAATACAACGACCCACAAAAATATTATTTTAATTATGAGACAAACAGTAATCGAGTAAGTAATACTTAAAGTGCAAAACCTCATTTTGTGTGAAAACGCAGACTTTGCGTTCGCGAATGCAGTGTCCTTAACTATAAAATATAACATTAAACTCGTGTTTTAGTATCCTTGTTTTAATGCGATTATGTATAAAGTATTAACGAATGTTTAATAGCTTTTAGACGGTGTCTGCTATGAATACAGATATGCTCATATTTGGGTGTCATAAGGGGAAATTAGGACCGCTAGTCCAATCACGTTTTTGTCATATTGGGGTTAAGTTTTATTCATGAAACCCGTAACGGGTATTCAGGAAAAGTCATGTAATGCCTAAAGACATGGTGCTTAATTAGGTAGGTACGATTTTTTTAAATAGAGCATGGTATGTGACTTTGTATCTACCTGATGTTAACAGACTTACAAAGTTCATGAATGAAGTCGATCAATGGGGTCGTTGTTGTTTAGAACTATTGATCGCTCCCACTATACCTAAATGATGTTAAGACATGGGCAGCGTCATGGACAATAAAATTATGTAATTCATGTAAATCTTTACAGATATTTATGAATAGCCAAAAAAAAAGTTTTACAATGAAGTCTAGAGTGCGTTCGGTTAGGCTGCTATAATTCATTACATTTCAATACAAATAGGTACGTCTTTGTCACCGCCCATTTCGTAACCGCATCATTTAGCCGGCATAGTGGGACAACATTGTAATGATCAAGCTCATTCGTATACTTTGTTGGTCTGATTACCATCAGATGGATACAGAGTTACATGCCGCAATAAAAAAGCTTATAATAAGTTTTTAATATTTATAGTATTGACCTAAGTAGGTTTTCCTACCATCAATGACAATGTATGCATAATTTTAAACAGTACGAATTAATAACCACAGGTCTTTACTTATAAGTCGTATAGTTGGGTAGTATACTACATATATACGCCGTGAGTTGATTAGACCTTGGACTTAATAACCCTTTGGTCCCTGGTTCGTTCGTGGTAATGAGTTTTTCATTAAAAAAAATATGTACATTTGTTTGACAACACCACTATAATGCCTCGGAGAGCACGTTAAGCTGTCGGTCCCGGTTTCACTATACCAACTTGTGAAACTGTTTATAGATGGGTTGTTGAGTCTATTGAAAACATCGCGACGAGCTAGCCACTTGTTCGATGTAGCCTCATACCATCTACGGCTACGACGAGGTGGGATTAAAACCACTCCGCTGGGTACCCTAGGGCCGTCCAGGCGGTCTCGGGCGCCGTAAGACACCCGTGAAGATATGTATGGGTAGTATAGTGGGTATAGTGCTTTTTTTAGAAAAATAAGATCGTTTATCCTTTTTAGAAACCTAAATATGAACCAACAATTAATCTTAGAGCAAGATTTCAGAAAACTCATGAGTTATTCCTTTTACTATTGTAATACATCGCATTAAAAATACATTAGTTGGTCTAGCAATAACCGTTTGCTATACTATATATATATATTGTGGATAAGTTTTTACAACGAGGTTTTATAATGTCTGTAGCGCGCTGAATCAATTTTTTTTTACTAAAAAAAAAACGAATATTTTTTTTTTCAGTAAAACAGTGCAATAAAACTTACATCTTTTTGTTTTTCACTCGTGATTTGCACGATTCTATACATACAGAATTAAAAATTGATGCGGTTCCAATACATTTGAGCAAATCTTTGCCTACCTATTAGAAAATTTAATGTTTTGTTTCATTAAACAAAATCATTTATTTGGAATTAAAAATAATTTTACAGTAATTTGCAAACGCTTTTATTCTACCTTACGGTATACATACGGTGTACATATTTTTTTATATTAAAAATTCAATGGTACACCGGGTGTAAAATCTTGTAAATAATTAAAATTATTTATTCTAGTTTTAATTCAATAAAATAAATAACCAGCATGATCTCTGTTAACAACGCCTAAATATAAAAAAAAACGTAAATATGAATTGGAGAAATTTTTACTGAAGAAAAAATATGATGTTGTTTTCAATGAGGATGGATTTTTAAGAGCTCTATTTGAAACAATTTGATTGTTTAGTAAAGTAGACGGTGGTAATATGTTTTTTTTTTATTAATAATGAGCAACTTTAGTTTGCCACAAGACATTTCTTACCAGAATTTGATCCTTATAGGCGACACATCTAACTTTTATCTGGTGCAATAAATAATACAGAACGAGCTTTTTTTTCTCAAAGGAGTCTCGGTCCAATTTGATAAAAACTAAAACTGCATCATTAGATTTTTGAAAAAAAAAAATCTCCCAACCGCTAATTTAAAAAAAATAACTCACCCTTATTATTGTACCAACTGACAGTTTCGCTAATAGGATGAAATTCTAGATGGTAATGTCAAACTAAAGAGAATATCTATCCTGTATACAGACACAGTTTTTTTAAATATATATATATTTTTGCTATAATCGCAAATGTAGGAAATATATATTACATAGGTACATAGTCAGTAAACGCTATAATCGATTCAGAATAGATAACTTCAGAATTAACGCTTTAGATTTATAGGACAGCGCGAGATTTCATTCAAATTTATGGTCCTATTTACAAGAGCTTTCGATTTCCAAGGGGTAATAGTATTGATAAATATCATAGTTTGGTTTTATTTAATAACAGTTTGTCGATATGATTGTGTGAACAAAATTTAGTATACAATTATTTAAACAGTCTATATGAAGAATTTGACGCCGGTTTTTATGAAAGCCACTTCAGTTTCCATTCTGTTTCTTATAACGGAACATTCTGTTTCTTATAACGGAACATTCTGTTTCTTACAACGGAACATTCTGTTTCTTATAACGGAACATTCTGTTTCTTACAACGGAATATTATGTTTCTTATAACGGAACATTCTGTTTCTTATAACGAAACATTCTGTTTCTTATAACGGAACATTCTGTTTCTTACAACGGAACATTATGTTTCTTATAACGGAACATTCTGTTTCTTATAACGAAACATTCTGTTTCTTATAATGGAACATTCTGTTTCTTACAACGGAACATTATGTTTCTTATAACGGAACATTCTGTTTCTTATAACGAAACATTCTGTTTCTTATAACGGAACATTCTGTTTCTTATAACGGAACATTCTGTTTCTTACAACGGAACATTATGTTTCTTATAACGGAACATTCTGTTTCTTATAACGGAACATTCTGTTTCTTACAACGGAACATTATGTTTCTTATAACGGAACATTCTGTTTCTTATAACGGATCATTCTGTTTCTTATAACGGAACATTCTGTTTCTTATAACGGATCATTCTGTTTCTTACAACGGAACATTATGTTTCTTATAACGGAACACTCTGTTTCTTATAACGGATCATTCTGTTTCTTATAACGGAACATTCTGTTTCTTATAACGGATCATTCTGTTTCTTATAACGGAACATTCTGTTTCTTATAACGGAACATTCTGTTTCTTATAACGGAACATTCTGTTTCTTATAACGGAACATTCTGTTTCTTATAACGGAACATTCTGTTTCTTAAACGCTAGGTTGTCAAAATAACGAAATCCTTTATAAATGACATTTACACTATCAACAACAACAATTATTAAAAGGCATGTATGTACTTTATCCCGCAAAACCTGAAACACATGGTTACATGTTTTGCTCTAACATTTTTGGCATTCCCTGTGGTGACAATTGTACGTAAAGGATTTCGTGATTTTGTAATCTAACGTTACCTCTAAAAGAAACAGAATGTGATTACTGGAAAGTTTATGAATAGGGTTATTAATAATAGAAATAGCAGGTAATATAATATTTGTTTATTATTCGTTTTAAAAATTTTTGACTGAGATATTTTTTCACCTGAATCTTTAATTACTTTTACCATTTGCTGTACCATACATCTAGGTATCTATATATATTTCGTTGTCTGTACCATATAAAACCCACCGCGTGGTGAGGCCCATATAAAATTTTGTATATTCGCTCACTCAATCCTATTAACTTATTCATTCTTTCGTTCACTTTACACATTAATATACTTATTATATACTCGTATATTCGCCATAAACGGTACTAACTCGCAAACCAATGTATGATATCAATTGAACGAGTAAATGTAGTTTAAAATCCCTAACCAAAATTTATTCTCATTACTCTTTTCTGCTTGAGATGATGATTACATCTATAATGTATTCATTGAGACCGTTCCAATGAGCCACGATACCTCTGCTTTAAGTTGGTAAAGATTCTGGTGAAAAGAGCTGATGTTCTTCAAACAAATGTATGGATTTTTTTGAGTTGTACCTAAGAACAAAACATTAAAAAATTCCATTTAGGAGTTACGATGCCATAGATAACACACGGGTACATATAGAGGGTGTCTGTGTATAGGTAGATAACAAGCAATGACAAATTTCTTAAGGGGCGACTGGAACCTGGTTGGCTCAGTAGTTGAGTACCTTGCCGATCGCAAATAGAGGATCGTGGGTTCAAGTCTCGCCCACCAAGATTACTTTCATTTTATCTATAAAAAATAAATATAACATTTTCCAAAATAAACAAATTTAGGTCTTATACAGGGTGAATTTAAAAGAATGTACTTTGGCCTAATATGAGGTTCTGCTGATCAAATCGAACAACTTTTCCCATGGAACCATAAGTCGGAAATGAAAAAAAAAATCCTTCTCTATACAAACTAATAATATAAAAATGGCCAATTTTTTTTTTCATTTGTGACACATGGTTCCATGGGAAAAGTTGTTCGATTTGATTTGCAGAACCTCATATTAGCCCAAAGTACATCTTTCCAAAGTCACCTTGTATACAGGGTGAATTTTTCAAGTGTGCCTTCAAGGCCAAATCCTAAACTACAAGGAATATCGAAAAATGCTTAAAGGAGTCTCGGGACCGATTTTGATAAAAACTAAAATTGCATCATTAGATTTTTGATGCCGGGAATCGAACCGGTTGTTTTGAAAAAAAAAGTCATGCTGTATTATTGCACCAGCTGATAGTGTCGCTTATAAAAACTAAAACTGCATATTTTTTTTTAAATCTCCTAGCCGGGAGTCGAACCGGTAGATTTAAAAAAAAAAAGTCATGCTGTATTATTGCACCAGCTGAAAGTGATAATTTTTAAGATAATATGTAAAACAAATTAAAACCCTAACTAATAAATTGTTCGAAATGATTATTATTAACACATGAGTGAATTTTTTTTTTCTTACGTTTATTTAAAAAAATATGATGTTGTTTTTAATGAGGATGGGTTGGTAAAAAAATATGATGGTTTGAAGAGCAATATTTTAAACAATTTGATTAGTTGGTAAAGTATGATATTTTTATTATCATTATTTTTTTATTAAAAAGAGCACTTTCCTTTAGTTTACTGTTTAATATTACTTACTAGAATTTGACCCTTATAAGCGACATTATCAGCTGGTGCAATAATACAGGTGAGTTTTTTTTCCAAAATCAACCGGTTCGATTCCCGGCTAGGAGTTTTTTTTTCAAAAATCTAATGATACAGTTTTAGTTTTTATAAGCTACACTATCACCTGGTGCAATAATACATTATGACTTTTTTTTTTCAAAATCAGTCGTTTCGATTCCCAGATAGGAAAATTATTTTTAAAAAAATCTAATGATGTAGTTTTAGTTTTTATCAAAATCGGCCCCGTGACTCCTTTGAGCATTTTTCGATATTCCCTGTAGTTTAGGATTTGGCCTTGAAGGCACACTTGAAAAATTCACCCTGTATTATATTTTAGATTTTAAACATAGCAGTCTGCTATGTTAAATATAAATTTTTTAAATGAGCCTAATTTTTTTTTTACTAGATGTTGATAATTTATTAAATATATAGACAGACATTCAATAACAAATTTTAAAATGTAACGTTAGACGTTAAGGTGGCATTTCCTTATGTTTATATAATTCACTGCGGTATTTCATTCCTTCGTTGGTAGCAAACAAGTAGGTATGAAGTTAGACATCTCATGACAAATACAAATCACCGCTAACTTATAATTGATCAACTTCCACAAAGTTTCATCCCAAAGTTTATAAAGTCTTTTGTTTCCCATTACATTTCTATTTTAGATACATTGTGTGTAGATACAAAATGCGTCGTTTGAAATTTGTTTAGCTTGTTAAAAGTGTACTTGTGATTTAATTTTCTTGTTAATAAGTTTAAAACATACGATTGTTTATTCTTAGGGTTCCACACAGCTATCTTAGGGCAAGCCATATAAGAATTTGGGGCCCCGCTGGAAAATAAAAAATTGAATTTTTTTGTACTCTAAAGTTTTACGTTTACTAGCGACTCGCCCCAGCTTCGCATCGATTACTACTAATTATAATATATATCCCAGTACAGATAAAGTATTATACATACAAATCGTCTGGAAGAAATTATGAATACAATGGTGAAAACTTCATCAAAATCCTTCGGGTAGTTTAGAAGATTTAAGCGTGCAGAAGGACAGACAGACGCGCAAAAACTTATCGATGTATATAAGATTAATTCTTCCAAAGAGTGTGCTAAATATAAATATTTGATCTAGCTAGATTAAAATATCTTCTATACTTTTTAATATTTTTGTTATTAACTTGGTTCAGAGTATTTCATTAAAAGCCTGCTTTTCTTTGTGCAAGTGTTTGCGAGCTTTTATTATTGTTAGAGTTTTAACACAAAAGTTTTCATGAATTTTACCTTGATCAGTGAAAACCAAATTGGGCCTGTCCTATTTTATTTTCTAATTATCTATTATTTTAAGATAATCATTTATATAACAGTAGGTATCTATACTTGGTATAAGTAATAATTCAAATAAAGAATAGATTCAAAAGATACATCTTCAATATTAGTCTCGAGAAAAGTTGACAAGACTCGGTATACATGGTGACTTTGAAAAGATGTACTTTGGGCTAATATGAGGTTCTACTGACCAATACGAACAGCCTTTCCCATGGAACTATGAGCCGCAAATGAAAAAAAAAACTGCCTTTTCCATAAAACTAGTAATGTTAAAATGACCAATTTGTATGGGGAAGCCAAAATTTTTTTTCATTTGCGACACATGGTTCCATGGGAAAAGTTGTTCGATTTGATCAGCAGAACCTGATATTATCCCAAAGTACATCCTTTCAAATTCACCCTGTATAGGTGGATGAGGAATTTGAATAAATATGGAAGTGACATAACTAAAACGCCTTTCCATATAAACCCAAAATAAAAAGTAAGAACAAAATGTATTATAACAAATCAATGCTTAAAGCAATAAAAAAAAAGAACACAAAATGACAGCAACGAATAGGTATGTTTGACATTTCGTTCTAAAATTAAATTCGTTTATTTCACCCTAGGGAATGAATATATATGTAGAGGCATATCAAATAAATATCACATGTTTTGTAGAATTCCATGTCAATCTTCACTTCTTTTTCCCTTTATTTCAGTTAGTTGTCATTCCATTTCGAGGATTTATTAAAATTGTATTGATTTTTTTCTCAATATGTAGGTCATTGTAGGTACTTAGATATTTAAATACGTAGTGGCCGAATTGGTTAGACCTAAGACTTAAAAACACTATTTTTTTAGTTCACGGATTCAAACAACAGTGTGTCTACTAATGAGTTTTTAATTGAGAAAAATAATTTGGGACCCAGCGGTGGGGTTTTATTCACACATTCGCATAACTATTATGTGCCTACACCAAACGATTGGGCATGTCTTCGGGGTATTTTGATGGACTCAATAGCCCATATACATGAATAGTATCACAGTTGGTTGATTCAAAACTCTCCTAGGTACCTTTTGGTGTTTATCAAATAAAAATGTACATAATATTTTTAATTAAAAACTATAGTGGTTTTAAGTATAAGGTAAGACACCCATGTATATCATGGGTGTCTTACGGCACCTAAACTGTCTTCAGGTTCCCATCAAAGGAGTTTATTCCTATTTCATCGTAAACGTTGGTACCACTTTCTGAATCCTTACTTAACAAGCTACTTGCTCGACGCAATGTTCCAAATATTTTTTAATCTAGTTTTCTTTTATTGGAGCAAGGCATGTGATTTTTCATCTACCTGATGGTAAGCAGACCTACAAAGTCTTGAAGTGAAAATATTGATTGCTCCCACTATGCCGGCTGAATGACGTGGGTACGAAATGGGCGGCGACATGGACGTATTGGCATTACGAATCTATTTTAACGTCCTCGCTGCTTTATCGTCAAATCAATCGCCCGTTTCGCAATCGCACCGTAAAGAAAACTACCACCTTGACAATAAATCAATGCAGTAGTTTTCGAAAAAAAAAACGATGAACCCACAGACTAAAACAGAAACATGACTAGGCCACTTGACGGTTGTATCTATATGGGCGGTTACAATTTAACCTATACATCCATTATCTGTTGCTCTACCTGTATGGTTAATGAAGTAGGTACTACATATTTTTCTACTTATTTTTATTAGGTAAATTTTTTTTTTTTCAACCTTGAAAAGGACATACTACTTAATTTGTCTCAAACATTTGACCTGTAGAAAATGCCTATTACTATTTAATCTCTACTTCCCTTGGTCACGCCATAACTTGAGTACGACTTAACCGATTTCGTTCACCTTTTAAAAAATGTTTTCTAGTGCATTCTAAAAAAAATAAGAAAATAGTGCAGAAAATTGAAAAGTTTCAGAAAATTTAAAGATTATTTTAACTTTGGGCGTTTGTCAGTTCGCGCATTTGATAATCTAAATTTAGCAGATAGCTGTTTTTTTTAAATAAAGAAAGGTTGTTTTAAAAAATATATACCTATATATTATTATTGCAATAATTTATGGTCGAAATTTTTTAATTGTGGTTTTATTTCTTTACACGGTCGTGCTGAAAAGAGATTTTCGTGCTGAAAGCAATTTTATTTTCCGTGTGAAGAAGCTAGATCGGGCACCTAGGTAATAATAAAAAATAGTATCTATGTATGCATGATGACTTTGAAAGGATGTACTTTAGGCTAATACGAGGTTCTACTGATCAATATGAACAAAAATGACCAATTTGTATGGGGAAGCCAAAATTTTTTTTCATTTGCGACACATGTTTCCATGGGAAAAGTTTTTCGATTTGATCAGCAGAACCTCATATTAGCCAAAAGTACATCCTTTCAAATTCAACCTGTATATTTACACTTACAATCAATAATCAGAATTCAATTACTTCTAATTCAAACTACACTAGGTATATCTTTTATGCATACCAATATTCACTACTTAATTTAATCCTTTTTAAATGTCTGTAATTAGGTTAAAAGCTTTGTCGTATCAAAATAATGTTAGTTCATAAAAAGGACACTTTATCGGAAACTCATTAAAAACTCATTGGCACGTGAAATTCTAATTCTCGATAAAAACGTAGCCAAATCAATATCGTTTTTATAACGTGGTCCAATTTCGTTACGGTTTGTTTACGGATAAGAACCGGTTTCAGTTTATGATAGTAAGGCCCATTTTTTTTTTAATAATAAAATATATAGGTATGTTGTACATATATTAGGTTGTGTACATATATAGTATATTTAATGTAAGTAAATGTTGCAATTTACAAAATATTGTTTACAGCTTATTAAAACTCATGAATGTACACCTAAATGGTGCCGGTAAATGGTAATGGGATTAACCGGAGAGCTGGACATTTCCTCGCTCAAAAAATTAGTATCATTATTCAGCGAGGAAATATTGCCAGCATTCTGGCCACCATGCCACTAATAGGGTTTGTAAATATATATTATTTTTTAGATATAGTTTTATATTTTTTATTAGTATTACTTATTTATGTGTTATAAGTTTTTTGTGTATATAAATTATTATGTGTATCCTAAATGTTGAGTAATAAGAATAACGTAAAAACTACAATGTTGAAATCTTAATTTTATTTTGGCCATTTATACAACTAGCTGTGCTCGCGGCTTCGTCCGCGTGGAATAGTTATTTTTTTATCATACAAACTTTCACCCCCTATTTTATCCCCTTGGGGGTAGAATTTATCAAAATCCTTTCTTAGCGGATGCCTACGTCATAACATCTACCTGCATGCCAAATTTCAGCCCGATCCGTGCAGTGGTTTGGGCTGTGTGTTGATAGATCACTATGTCAGTCAGTCACCTTTGAGTTATATATATTTAGACTAGGGGGTGGGGTGCGGCCCGCCGGCCGCTTCGCTCGACGACTCGAATTACGGATGTGCGAAACGGTTCGAAGCGATCCGCTCCGCGGCTCGCTTCTTCACCGTTCCGCCCATCCGCAATTCGAGTCGTCGAACGAAGCTGCCGCGTAATGGGTGGTGAGGTCGACTGGGTGAAAGTTGTTTTGGGTAAAAGTTTTTTTGGGTACTGGTCGCCGGCTCGCTTCGCTCAACGACTCGAATTGCAGATGTGCGAAACGGTTTGAAGCGATCCGTCTCGCTTCGCTCGACGGCTCGCTTCTTCACCGTTCCGCCCATCTGCAATTCGAGTCGTCGAACGAAGCGGCCGCGTAATGCGTGGTTAGCCGACTGGGTACTGTTCGCCGGCTCGCTTCGCTCGACGACTCGAAGTACAGATGTGGAAACGGTTCGAAGCGATCCGTCTCGCTTCGCTCGACGGCTCGTTTCTAACCGTTTCGCACATCTGTACTTCGAGTCGTCGAGCGAAGCGGCCGCGTAACGTGTAGTTAGCCCTCTGGGTACAAAAGGTTATTGGCAAGTCAGTCAATGTACCGCGATGGCTATATCTGGATGATCGTATTCCATACAAATTCTGAAAAAAAAAAAATTGAAGTTTTCAGGAAAAAAAAAAAATCTATGGGATTCTCCTAATTAAAAGATTCAAATAGTTGTATGGACATTTTTCGCTATCTGTCACCGATTTCGAGAAAAAAAATAAAATGTGTTTTTTTTCGGAAAAAAAACTGAAACAGGAATCCTGAAAAAAAAAATATTTTCGGATAGTCCTGCTTCATAGCAACATTGCCGTGTATGGAGACCCCTATGCTATCTTGTACTTTCTTTAAGAAAAAAAATTCCTGAAAAAAAAAGTTTCAGTTTTCAGGATTTTTATAATTTTGTAGGATTCTTCACTAACACCTCTTCAAAAAGTTCTAACATCACGAAGCTGTCCGACGCATACTTTCCCCGCAATAAGCCCGTGATACTTTTTATCCCGAGAAAAAAAGTTGACTTTTTGGTCACTTTTTTTTTCAGATTCGGATTTGCCTGGTCACCCTGATCAATAATCGCTGTGATACCTGGGGGGGTACATAGAGACTTTTTGATATTCGAGAGCATATCTCCGAGCCCCAGTGGAAATCTGGCATTTTTGGATTTTTTCCCCACTCGAACTCCCCTCTAATATACTTCTGGAAAGTTTCACCCCCCCACCTCCACTCCTTCTGGGAGAACAATTCTGTCAATGAGTGAGTGAGTGAGTGAGTGAGTGAATCAGTGGTAAGTCCAGCTTTATATAGTATAACTAGGGGGTGGGGTGCGGCCCGCCGGCCGCTTCGCTCGACGACTCGAATTACGGATGTGCGAAACGGTTCGAAGGTATCCGTCTCGCTTCGCTCGACGGCTCCCTTCTTCACCGTTCCGCCCATCCGCAATTCGAGTCGTCGAACGAAGCTGCCGCGTAATGGGTGGTTGGGCCTTTTGGGTGGTTAAGTTTCCTGTTACACAAAGTTTTTTGAGTACTGGTCGCCGGCTCGCTTCGCTCAACGACTCGAATTGCAGATGTGCGAAACGGTTTGAAGCGATCCGTCTCGCTTCGCTCGACGGCTCGCTTCTTCACCGTTCCGCCCATCTGCAATTCGAGTCGTCGAACGAAGCGGCCGCGTAATGCGTGGTTAGCCGACTGGGTACTGTTCGCCGGCTCGCTTCGCTCGACGACTCGAAGTACAGATGTGGAAACGGTTCGAAGCGATCCGTCTCGCTTCGCTCGACGGCTCGTTTCTAACCGTTTCGCACATCTGTACTTCGAGTCGTCGAGCGAAGCGGCCGCGTAACGTGTAGTTAGCCCTCTGGGTACAAAAGGTTATTGGCAAGTCAGTCAATGTACCGCGATGGCTATATCTGGATGATCGTATCCCATACAAATTCTGAAAAAAAAAATTGCAGTTTTCAGGAAAAAAAAAATTCTATCGGATTCTCCTAATTAAAATATTCAAATAATTGTATGGACATTTTTCGCTATCTGTCACCGTTTTCGAGAAAAAAAATAAAAAAAAAATTTTTCGGGAAAAAAACTGAAACAGGAATCCTGAAAAAAAAAATATTTTCGGATAGTCCTGCTTCATACCAACATTGCCGTGTATGGAGACCCCCATGCTATCTCGTACTTTCTTTAAGAAAAAAAATTCCTGAAAAAAAAAGTTTCAGTTTTCAGGATTTTTATATTTTTTTCAGATTCTAAACTAAATTCTCTTCAAAAAGTTGTATGGGCACGAAGCTGTCCGACGCATACTTTTCCCGCAATAAGCCCGTGATACTTTTTATCCCGAGAAAAAAAGTTGACTTTTTGGTCACTTTTTTTTTCAGATTCGGATTTGCCTGGTCACTTTGATCAATAATCGCTGTGATACCTGGGGGGGTACATAGAGACTTTTTGATATTCGAGAGGATATCTCCAAGCGCCAGTGGAAATCTGGCATTTTCGGATTTTTCCCCCACTCGACCTCCACTCTAATATACTTGTGGAAAGTTTCAACCCCCCACCACCCCTCCTTCTGGGAGAACAATTCTGTCAATACGTGAGTCAGTCAGTCAGTCAGTCAGTGGTAAGTCCAGCTTTATATAATATAACTAGGGGGTGGGGTGCGGCCCGCCGGCCGCTTCGCTCGACGACTCGAATTACGGATGTGCGAAACGGTTCGAAGGTATCCGTCTCGCTTCGCTCGACGGCTCCCTTCTTCACCGTTCCGCCCATCCGCAATTCGAGTCGTCGAACGAAGCTGCCGCGTAATGGGTGGTGAGGTTTTCTGAGACAAAGTTTTTTTGGGTACAGGTCGCCGGCTCGCTTCGCTCAACGACTCGAATTGCAGATGTGCGAAACGGTTTGAAGCGATCCGTCTCGCTTCGCTCGACGGCTCGCTTCTTCACCGTTCCGCCCATCTGCAATTCGAGTCGTCGAACGAAGCGGCCGCGTAATGCGTGGTTAGCCGACTGGGTACTGTTCGCCGGCTCGCTTCGCTCGACGACTCGAAGTACAGATGTGGAAACGGTTCGAAGCGATCCGTCTCGCTTCGCTCGACGGCTCGTTTCTAACCGTTTCGCACATCTGTACTTCGAGTCGTCGAGCGAAGCGGCCGCGTAACGTGTAGTTAGCTCTCTGGGTACAAAAGGTTATTGGCAAGTCAGTCAATGTACCGCGATGGCTATATCTGGATGATCGTATTCCATACAAATTCTGAAAAAAAAAAAATTGAAGTTTTCAGGAAAAAAAAAAATCTATGGGATTCTCCTAATTAAAAGATTCAAATAGTTGTATGGACATTTTTCGCTATCTGTCACCGATTTCGAGAAAAAAAATAAAATGTGTTTTTTTCGGAAAAAAAACTGAAACAGGAATCCTGAAAAAAAAAATATTTTCGGATAGTCCTGCTTCATAGCAACATTGCCGTGTATGGAGACCCCTATGCTATCTCGTACTTTCTTTAAGAAAAAAAAATCCTGAAAAAAAAAGTTTCAGTTTTCAGGATTTTTATAATTTTGTAGGATTCTCCACTAACACCTCTTCAAAAAGTTCTAACATGTCGAAGCTGTCCGACGCATACTTTTCCCGCAATAAGTCCGTGATACTTTTTATCCCGAGAAAAAAAGTTGACTTTTTGGTCACTTTTTTTTTCAGATTCGGATTTGCCTGGTCTCCCTGATCAATAATCGCTGTGATACCTGGGGGGGTACATAGAGACTTTTTGATATTCGAGGGCATATCTCCGAGCGCCAGTGGAAATTTGGCATTTTCGGATTTTTCCCCCACTCGACCTGGGCTCTATACCCCCCTCCAAAAATTTGGTTACTCTAGCCCTACTCCTTCTGGGAGAACAATTCTGTCAATGAATCAGTGAGTGAGTGAGTGAGTGAGTGAGTGGTAAGTCCAGCTTTATATAGTATAACTAGAGGGTGCTCGGTGCCACGCCCCCATGGGGCGCGGAGGGTTAGTTGCTTCGCCTGTCGCTTCGCTTGGTTAATACATATATTTTTTTTTTCTGTTGGGTGATGTGCCTTGTTAGGCAAAATGGTATATTTTTGTAGTTTTTTTCGATCTGAGACGGGTAAAATGAATTGTATTGGGCCGCCTCGCTTCGCTCGTCGGCATGATTCGTCGCCGCCTCGCTCCGCTCGTCGACGCGAATCACTCGCTCGCTCCGCTTGCTCGATGGAGCTCGCTGCGCTCGCTCTAGAGTGTTGCCGATAAGTTTCTTCCAATAAAGTCAAACCAAGCAAAGCGACAAGTCTATTTTAATACTACGAATCGAATCGTCGGGGTACCCCCTCCGATTCGACTCTTAGTATTAAAATGACTTGTCGCTTTGCTTGGTTTGACTTTATTGGAAGAAACTTATCGGTAAGGTGCATTTCTATACAAAAAAAGGTTATATGCAAGTTTGTTCGTGTACCTAGACGATCAGTACTGAATTTAGTTGATTTTCGCCGTTTTCGCTTCGCTCAACGGCGGTTATTCGACGCCTCCTCGCTTCGCTCGACGGCGCGAATAACTCGCTCGCTTCGCTCGCTCGCTGGAGCTGCGCTCAAAAGTGACTATTCGCTCGCTCCGCTCGCGACGCAGCTCGCTTTGCTCGCAGCAGTTTCGAGAAAAAAAAAAAAAAAAAATTTTGCGATTTTTGAAAAAACAAAAACGGATTTGGATAGCTCTTCATCACCCGAAAATTGCCGTGTAAGGAGACCACTACCAAAAATGTTACCGTTTTTGAGAAAAAAAATTAATAAAATTTTTTTCGCGATTTTTGCAAAAAAAAAAATCTCACCGATATCGCTTGACGATTCTCTAAAAAAAATTGTATGACAGCAAAAATCCCAGATGCACCGTTTTTTTTAAAAAAAATAAAATAGATTTCGGTCAAATATTGCCGAGCCGAAAAAACTTTCGCGATTTTTGAAAAAAAAAAAATTTCATCAGATAGCCCGATTTTTTCTAAACATTGCCGTGTATGGCGACCACCCCGGTAGGAGTTACCAATTTCGAGAAAAAAAAAAAATGGCGAAAAAAAAAAAAATTTTCGCGATTTTCGCAAAAAAAAAAATACCCACATAATGGCTTGAAAATTGTCTACGAAACGTTCTAAGGTTGCAAAAATCCCGGACGAGTCCTTCTATTTTTAAAAAAATATCAAAAATTTTATCATAAGCAAAAATTTTCGCGATTTTTGCAAAAATCAAAGTGGCACCGTATCTGCCTCGTCGATACCTACAAAATGAGCCCAGATAACCGATGCCTTATAACGTTAATTTTTCGATGCCGAGGGCATATTTCCGAGCGCCAGTGGAAATTTGGCATTTTCGGATTTTTCCCCCGCTCGAATTTTTTTCTATACCCCCCCCCAAAAGTTTCAACCCCGTAGCTCAACTCTTTCTAGGAGAACAATTCTGTCAGTATGTCAGTCAGTGAATCAGTGGTATGTCCAGCTTTATATAATATAATAACTAGGGGGTGGGGTGCGGCCCGCCGGCCGCTTCGCTCGACGACTCGAATTACGGATGTGCGAAACGGTTCGAAGCGATCCGCTCCGCGGCTCGCTTCTTCACCGTTCCGCCCATCCGCAATTCGAGTCGTCGAACGAAGCTGCCGCGTAATGGGTGGAAAGGCGGCTGGGTGAAAGCCCTTTTAGTTGGTTAGCCGACTGGGTACTGGTCGCCGGCTCGCTTCGCTCAACGACTCGAATTGCAGATGTGCGAAACGGTTTGAAGCGATCCGTCTCGCTTCGCTCGACGGCTCGCTTCTTCACCGTTCCGCCCATCTGCAATTCGAGTCGTCGAACGAAGCGGCCGCGTAATGCGTGGTTAGCCGACTGGGTACTGTTCGCCGGCTCGCTTCGCTCGCCGACTCGAAGTACAGATGTGGAAACGGTTCGAAGCGATCCGTCTCGCTTCGCTCGACGGCTCGTTTCTAACCGTTTCGCACATCTGTACTTCGAGTCGTCGAGCGAAGCGGCCGCGTAACGTGTAGTTAGCCCTCTGGGTACAAAAAGTTGACTCTATGATTTTTCCCGATTACCCGAAAAAAATTCCCGATTACCCGAAAAATCCGAAAAATTCGGGAAAAAAAAATTGTCCTTTTCCTGAAAAAAAAATTCTATCAGATTCTCCTAATTAAAAGATTCAAATAGTTGTATGGACATTTTTCGCTATCTGTCACCGATTTCGAGAAAAAAAATAAAATGATTTTTTTTCGGGAAAAAAACTGAAACTCAAATCCTGAAAAAAAAAATATTTTCGGATAGTCCTGCTTCATACCAACATTGCCGTGTATGGAGACCCCTATGCTATCTCCTACTTTCTTTAAGAAAAAAAATTCCTGAAAAAAAAAGTTTCAGTTTTCAGGATTTTTATAATTTTCCTAGATTCTAAACTAAATTCTCTTCCAAAAGTTGTATGGGCACGAAGCTGTCCGACGTATACTTTCCGAGAAAATAGCGTATGACACACAATGTCATCTTTGAAAAAATTGTCATTTTTGTCATTTTTTTTTTTTGATCCGGATTTGCCTCGTCATACTGATCAAAATGAGCTATGATACCGGGGGGGGTACATAGTGACTTTTTGATATTCGAGAGCATATCTCCGAGCGCCAGTCGAAATCTGGCATTTTCGGATTTTTCCCCCACTCGACCTCCCCTCTAATATACTTGTGGAAAGTTTCAACCCCCCACCACCCCTCCTTCTGGGAGAACAATTCTGTCAATACGTGAGTCAGTCAGTCAGTGAGTCAGTGGTAAGTCCAGCTTTATATAATATAACTAGGGGGTGGGGTGCGGCCCGCCGGCCGCTTCGCTCGACGACTCGAATTACGGATGTGCGAAACGGTTCGAAGGTATCCGTCTCGCTTCGCTCGACGGCTCCCTTCTTCACCGTTCCGCCCATCCGCAATTCGAGTCGTCGAACGAAGCTGCCGCGTAATGGGTGGTGAGGTTTTCTGAGACAAAGTTGTTTTGGGTAATGGTCGCCGGCTCGCTTCGCTCAACGACTCGAATTGCAGATGTGCGAAACGGTTTGAAGGGATCCGTCTCGCTTCGCTCGACGGTCCCTTCTTCACCGTTCCGCCCATCTGCAATTCGAGTCGTCGAACGAAGCGGCCGCGTAATGCGTGGTTAGCCGACTGGGTACTGTTCGCCGGCTCGCTTCGCTCGACGACTCGAAGTACAGATGTGGAAACGGTTCGAAGCGATCCGTCTCGCTTCGCTCGACGGCTCGTTTCTAACCGTTTCGCACATCTGTACTTCGAGTCGTCGAGCGAAGCGGCCGCGTAACGTGTAGTTAGCCCTCTGGGTACAAAAAGTTATTGCCAAGTCAGTTAATGTACCTCGATGATTTTTCCCGATTACCCGAAAAATTTCCCGATTACCCGAAAAATCCGAAAAATTTGGGAAAAAAAATTTGTCCTTTTCCTGAAAAAAAAATTCTATCGGATTCTCCTAATTAAAATATTCAAATAATTGTATGGACATTTTTCGCTATCTGTCACCGTTTTTGAGAAAAAAAATAAAAACAAAATTTTTAGGGAAAAAAACTGAAACAGGAATCCTGAAAAAAAAATTATTTTCGGATAGTCCTGCTTCATACCAACATTGCCGTGTATGGCGACCCCTATGCTATCTCGTACTTTATTTAAGAAAAAAAATTCCTGAAAAAAAAAGTTTCAGTTTTCAGGATTTTTATATTTTTTTCAGATTCTAAACTAAATTCTCTTCCAAAAGTTGTATGGGCACGAAGCTGTCCGACGCACACTTTCCGAGAAAATAGCGTATGACACAGAATGTCATCTTCCAAAAAATTGTCATTTTTGTCATTTTTTTTTTTTGGTCCGGACTTGCCTCGTCATCTTGATCAAAATGAGCTATGATACCATCGGGGGTACATAGAGACTTTTTGCTATTTGAGAGCATATCTCCGAGCCCCAGTGGAAATTTGCCATTTTCGGATTTTTCCCCCAGTCACTTTTTTATCTACTTCAACCTCCGAAAATTTCACCCCCCCACCCCCACTCCTTCTGGGAGAACAATTCTGTCAATAGATGAGTCAGTCAGTGAGTGAGTCAGTGGTAAGTCCAGCTTTATATAATATAACTAGGGGGTGGGGTGCGGCCCGCCGGCCGCTTCGCTCGACGACTCGAATTACGGATGTGCGAAACGGTTCGAAGGTATCCGTCTCGCTTCGCTCGACGGCTCCCTTCTTCACCGTTCCGCCCATCCGCAATTCGAGTCGTCGAACGAAGCTGCCGCGTAATGGGTGGTTGGGCGTTTTTTTTGGTTAGGCCTTCTGAGACAAAGTTGTTGTGGGTAATGGTCGCCGGCTCGCTTCGCTCAACGACTCGAATTGCAGATGTGCGAAACGGTTTGAAGCAATCCGTCTCGCTTCGCTCGACGGCTCGCTTCTTCACCGTTCCGCCCATCTGCAATTCGAGTCGTCGAACGAAGCGGCCGCGTAATGCGTGGTTAGCCGACTGGGTACTGTTCGCCGGCTCGCTTCGCTCTACGACTCGAAGTACAGATGTGGAAACGGTTCGAAGCGATCCGTCTCGCTTCGCTCGACGGCTCGTTTCTAACCGTTTCGCACATCTGTACTTCGAGTCGTCGAGCGAAGCGGCCGCGTAACGTGTAGTTAGCCCTCTGGGTACAAAAAGTTGACTCGATGATTTTTCCCGATTACCCGAAAAAATTTCCCGATTACCCGAAAAATCCGAAAAATTCGGGAAAAAAAATTTGTCCTTTTCCTGAAAAAAAAATTCTATCAGATTCTCCTAATTAAAAGATTCAAATAGTTGTATGGACATTTTTCGCTATCTGTCACCGATTTCGAGAAAAAAAATAAAATTATTTTTTTTCGGGAAAAAAACTGAAACTCAAATCCTGAAAAAAAAATTATTTTCGGATAGTCCTGCTTCATCCTACAATTGCCGTGTATGGAGACCCCCATGCTATCTCGTACTTTCTTTAAGAAAAAAAATTCCTGAAAAATTCCTGAAAAATTTTCCGGACTTTTATAATTTTCCTAGATTCTAAACTAAATTCTCTACCAAAAGTTGTATGGGCACGAATTTCTCCGACGCATACTTTTCGAGAAAACAGCGTATGACACAGAATGTCATCTTCAAAAAAATTGTCATTTTTGTCATTTTTTTTTTTTGATCCGGACTTGCCTCGTCACCCTGATCAAAATGAGCTATGATACCGGGGGGGGTACATAGAGACTTTTTGCTATTCGAGGGCATATCTCCGTGCGCCAGTAGAAATTTGGCATTTTCGGATTTTTCCCCCAGTCGATCTCCCCTCTAATATACTTCTGGAAAGTTTCATCCCCCCACCGCCACTCCTTCTGGGAGAACAATTCTGTCAATGAATCAGTCAGTCAGTCAGTGGTAAGTCCAGCTATATATAATATAACTAGGGGGTGGGGTGCGGCCCGCCGGCCGCTTCGCTCGACGACTCGAATTACGGATGTGCGAAACGGTTCGAAGCGATCCGCTCCGCGGCTCGCTTCTTCACCGTTCCGCCCATCCGCAATTCGAGTCGTCGAACGAAGCTGCCGCGTAATGGGTGGTTGGGCGTTTTTTTTGGTTAGGCCTTCTGAGACAAAGTTGTTGTGGGTAATGGTCGCCGGCTCGCTTCGCTCAACGACTCGAATTGCAGATGTGCGAAACGGTTTGAAGCGATCCGTCTCGCTTCGCTCGACGGCTCGCTTCTTCACCGTTCCGCCCATCTGCAATTCGAGTCGTCGAACGAAGCGGCCGCGTAATGCGTGGTTAGCCGACTGGGTACTGTTCGCCGGCTCGCTTCGCTCGACGACTCGAAGTACAGATGTGGAAACGGTTCGAAGCGATCCGTCTCGCTTCGCTCGACGGCTCGTTTCTAACCGTTTCGCACATCTGTACTTCGAGTCGTCGAGCGAAGCGGCCGCGTAACGTGTAGTTAGCCCTCTGGGTACAAAAAGTTGACTCGATGATTTTTCCCGATTACCCGAAAAAATTCCCGATTACCCGAAAAATCCAAAAAATTCGGGAAAAAAAAATTGTCCTTTTCCTAAAAAAAAAATTCTATCAGATTCTCCTAATTAAAAGATTCAAATAGTTGTATGGACATTTTTCGCTATCTGTCACCGATTTCGAGAAAAAAAATAAAAACAAAATTTTTCGGGAAAAAAACTGAAACAGGAATCCTGAAAAAAAAAATATTTTCGGATAGTCCTGCTTCATACGAACATTGCCGTGTATGGAGACCCCCATGCTATCTCGTACTTTCTTTAAGAAAAAAAATTCCTGAAAAAAAAAGTTTCAGTTTTCAGGATTTTTATAATTTTATAGGATTCTTCACTAACACCTCTTCAAAATGTTCTAACATTATAAAGCTGTCCGACGCATACTTTTCCCGTAATAAGTCCGTGATACTTTTTATCCCGAGAAAAAAAGTTGACTTTTTGGTCACTTTTTTTTTCAGAATCGGATTTGCCTGGTCACCCTGATCAATAATCGCTGTGATACCTGGGGGGGTACATAGTGACTTTTTGATATTCGAGGGCATATCTCCGAGCGCCAGTGGAAATTTGGCATTTTCGGATTTTTCCCCCACTCGACCTCCCCTCTAATATACTTGTGGAAAGTTTCAACCCCCCACCACCCCTCCTTCTGGGAGAACAATTCTGTCAATACGTGAGTCAGTCAGTCAGTCAGTCAGTGGTAAGTCCAGCTTTATATAATATAACTAGGGGGTGGGGTGCGGCCCGCCGGCCGCTTCGCTCGACGACTCGAATTACGGATGTGCGAAACGGTTCGAAGGTATCCGTCTCGCTTCGCTCGACGGCTCCCTTCTTCACCGTTCCGCCCATCCGCAATTCGAGTCGTCGAACGAAGCTGCCGCGTAATGGGTGGTTGGGCCTTTTGGGTGGTTAAGTCTCCTGTTACAAAAAGTTTTTTGAGTACTGGTCGCCGGCTCGCTTCGCTCAACGACTCGAATTGCAGATGTGCGAAACGGTTTGAAGCGATCCGTCTCGCTTCGCTCGACGGCTCGCTTCTTCACCGTTCCGCCCATCTGCAATTCGAGTCGTCGAACGAAGCGGCCGCGTAATGCGTGGTTAGCCGACTGGGTACTGTTCGCCGGCTCGCTTCGCTCGCCGACTCGAAGTACAGATGTGGAAACGGTTCGAAGCGATCCGTCTCGCTTCGCTCGACGGCTCGTTTCTAACCGTTTCGCACATCTGTACTTCGAGTCGTCGAGCGAAGCGGCCGCGTAACGTGTAGTTAGCCCTCTGGGTACTAAAAGTTATTGGCAAGTCAGCTTATATACCTCGATGATTTTTCCCAATTACCCGAAAAATTTCCCGATTACCCGAAAAATCCGTAAAATTCGGGAAAAAAAAAATGTCCTTTTCCAGAAAAAAAAATTCTATCGGATTCTCCTAATTAAAAGATTCAAATAGTTGTATGGACATTTTTCGCTATCTGTCACCGATTTCGAGAAAAAAAATAAAATGTTTTTTTTTCGGGAAAAAAACTGAAACTCAAATCCTGAAAAAAAAATTATTTTCGGATAGTCCTGCTTCATCCTACAATTGCCGTGTATGGAGACCCCCATGCTATCTCGTACTTTCTTTAAGAAAAAAAATTCCTGAAAAATTCCTGAAAAATTTTCCGGACTTTTATAATTTTCCTAGATTCTAAACTAAATTCTCTTCCAAAAGTTGTATGGGCACGAATTTCTCCGACGCATACTTTTCGAGAAAACAGCGTATGACACAGAATGTCATCTTCAAAAAAATTGTCATTTTTGTCATTTTTTTTTTTTGATCCGGACTTGCCTCGTCACCCTGATCAAAATGAGCTATGATACCGGGGGGGGTACATAGAGACTTTTTGCTATTCGAGGGCATATCTCCGTGCGCCAGTGGAAATTTGGCATTTTCGGATTTTTCCCCCACTCGACCTCCCCTCTAATATACTTATGGAAAGTTTCAACCCCCCACCACCCCTCCTTCTGGGAGAACAATTCTGTCAATGAATCAGTCAGTCAGTCAGTGGTAAGTCCAGCTATATATAATATAATAACTAGGGGGTGGGGTGCGGCCCGCCGGCCGCTTCGCTCGACGACTCGAATTACGGATGTGCGAAACGGTTCGAAGCGATCCGCTCCGCGGCTCGCTTCTTCACCGTTCCGCCCATCCGCAATTCGAGTCGTCGAACGAAGCTGCCGCGTAATGGGTGGTTGGGGCTTTTTGTACAAAGTTTTTTTGGGTACTGTTCGCCGGCTCGCTTCGCTCAACGACTCGAATTGCAGATGTGCGAAACGGTTTGAAGCGATCCGTCTCGCTTCGCTCGACGGCTCGCTTCTTCACCGTTCCGCCCATCTGCAATTCGAGTCGTCGAACGAAGCGGCCGCGTAATGCGTGGTTAGCCGACTGGGTACTGTTCGCCGGCTCGCTTCGCTCGACGACTCGAAGTACAGATGTGGAAACGGTTCGAAGCGATCCGTCTCGCTTCGCTCGACGGCTCGTTTCTAACCGTTTCGCACATCTGTACTTCGAGTCGTCGAGCGAAGCGGCCGCGTAACGTGTAGTTAGCCCTCTGGGTACAAAAAGTTGACTCGATGGTTTTTCCCGATTACCCGAAAAAATTTCCCGATTACCCGAAAAATCCGAAAAATTCGGGAAAAAAAAATTGTCCTTTTCCTGAAAAAAAAATTCTATCGGATTCTCCTAATTAAAACATTCGAATAATTGTATGGACATTTTTCGCTATCTGTCACCGAATTCGAGAAAAAAAATAAAATGTGTTTTTTTCGGGAAAAAAACTGAAACAGGAATCCTGAAAAAAAAAATATTTTCGGATAGTCCTGCTTCATACCAACATTGCCGTGTATGGAGACCACTATGCTATCTCGTACTTTCTTTAAGAAAAAAAATTCCTGAAAAAAAAAGTTTCAGTTTTCAGGATTTTTATATTTTTTTCAGATTCTAAACTAAATTCTCTTCCAAAAGTTGTATGGGCATGAAGCTGTCCGACGCATACTTTCCGAGAAAATAGCGTATGACACACAATGTCATCTTCCAAAAAATTGTCATTTTTGTCATTTTTTTTTTTTTGTCCGGACTTGCCTCGTCACCCTGATCAAAATGAGCTATGATACCATGGGGGGTACATAGAGACTTTTTGCTATTCGAGGGCATATCTCCGAGCGCCAGTGGAAATTTGGCATTTTCGGATTTTTCCCCAACTCGACCTCCCCTCTTATATACTTCTGGAAAGTTTCACCCCCCTACCACCTCTCCTTCTAGGAGAACAATTCTGTCAATGAGTGTGTCAGTCAGTCAGTGGTAAGTCCAGCTATATATAATATAACTAGGGGGTGGGGTGCGGCCCGCCGGCCGCTTCGCTCGACGACTCGAATTACGGATGTGCGAAACGGTTCGAAGCGATCCGCTCCGCGGCTCGCTTCTTCACCGTTCCGCCATTCCGCAATTCGAGTCGTCGAACGAAGCTGCCGCGTAATGGGTGGTTGGGCGTTTTTTTTGGTTAGGCCTTCTGAGACAAAGTTGTTGTGGGTAATGGTCGCCGGCTCGCTTCGCTCAACGACTCGAATTGCAGATGTGCGAAACGGTTTGAAGCGATCCGTCTCGCTTCGCTCGACGGCTCGCTTCTTCACCGTTCCGCCCATCTGCAATTCGAGTCGTCGAACGAAGCGGCCGCGTAATGCGTGGTAAGCCGACTGGGTACTGTTCGCCGGCTCGCTTCGCTCGACGACTCGAAGTACAGATGTGGAAACGGTTCGAAGCGATCCGTCTCGCTTCGCTCGACGGCTCGTTTCTAACCGTTTCGCACATCTGTACTTCGAGTCGTCGAGCGAAGCGGCCGCGTAACGTGTAGTTAGCCCTCTGGGTACAAAAAGTTGACTCGATGATTTTTCCCGATTACCCGAAAAAATTTCCCGATTACCCGAAAAATCCGAAAATTTCGGGAAAAAAAAATTGTCCTTTTCCTGAAAAAAAAATTCTATCAGATTCTCCTAATTAAAAGATTCAAATAGTTGTATGGACATTTTTCGCTATCTGTCACCGATTTCAAGAAAAAAAATAAAATGATTTTTTTTCGGGAAAAAAACTGAAACTCAAATCCTGAAAAAAAAAATATTTTCGGATAGTCCTGCTTCATAGCAACATTGCCGTGTATGGAGACCCCCATGCTATCTCGTACTTTCTTTAAGAAAAAAAATTCCTGAAAAAAAAAGTTTCAGTTTTCAGGTTTTTTATATTTTTTTCAGATTCAAAACTAAATTCTCTTCCAAAAGTTGTATGGGCACGAAGCTGTCCGACGTATACTTTTCGAGAAAACAGCGTATGACACAGAATGTCATCTTCAAAAAAATTGTCATTTTTGTCATTTTTTTTTTTTGGTCCGGACTTGGCTCGTCACCCTCATCAAAATGAGCTATGATACCATGGGGGGTACATAGAGTCTTTTTGCTATTTGAGGGCATATCTCTGAGCGCCAGTGGAAATTTGGCATTTTCGGATTTTTCCCCCAGTCACAGGACCACCTAATATACTTATGGAAAGTTTCAACCCCCCACCACCCCTCCTTCTAGGAGAACAATTCTGTCAATACGTGAGTCAGTGAGTGAGTGGTAAGTCCAGCTTTATATAATATAACTAGGGGGTGGGGTGCGGCCCGCCGGCCGCTTCGCTCGACGACTCGAATTACGGATGTGCGAAACGGTTCGAAGGTATCCGTCTCGCTTCGCTCGACGGCTCCCTTCTTCACCGTTCCGCCCATCCGCAATTCGAGTCGTCGAACGAAGCTGCCGCGTAATGGGTGGTGAGGTTTTCTGAGACAAAGTTTTTTTGGGTACAGGTCGCCGGCTCGCTTCGCTCAACGACTCGAATTGCAGATGTGCGAAACGGTTTGAAGCGATCCGTCTCGCTTCGCTCGACGGCTCGCTTCTTCACCGTTCCGCCCATCTGCAATTCGAGTCGTCGAACGAAGCGGCCGCGTAATGCGTGGTTAGCCGACTGGGTACTGTTCGCCGGCTCGCTTCGCTCGACGACTCGAAGTACAGATGTGGAAACGGTTCGAAGCGATCCGTCTCGCTTCGCTCGACGGCTCGTTTCTAACCGTTTCGCACATCTGTACTTCGAGTCGTCGAGCGAAGCGGCCGCGTAACGTGTAGTTAGCTCTCTGGGTACAAAAGGTTATTGGCAAGTCAGTCAATGTACCGCGATGGCTATATCTGGATGATCGTATTCCATACAAATTCTGAAAAAAAAAAAATTGAAGTTTTCAGGAAAAAAAAAAATCTATGGGATTCTCCTAATTAAAAGATTCAAATAGTTGTATGGACATTTTTCGCTATCTGTCACCGATTTCGAGAAAAAAAATAAAATGTGTTTTTTTCGGAAAAAAAACTGAAACAGGAATCCTGAAAAAAAAAATATTTTCGGATAGTCCTGCTTCATAGCAACATTGCCGTGTATGGAGACCCCTATGCTATCTCGTACTTTCTTTAAGAAAAAAAAATCCTGAAAAAAAAAGTTTCAGTTTTCAGGATTTTTATAATTTTGTAGGATTCTCCACTAACACCTCTTCAAAAAGTTCTAACATGTCGAAGCTGTCCGACGCATACTTTTCCCGCAATAAGTCCGTGATACTTTTTATCCCGAGAAAAAAAGTTGACTTTTTGGTCACTTTTTTTTTCAGATTCGGATTTGCCTGGTCTCCCTGATCAATAATCGCTGTGATACCTGGGGGGGTACATAGAGACTTTTTGATATTCGAGGGCATATCTCCGAGCGCCAGTGGAAATTTGGCATTTTCGGATTTTTCCCCCACTCGACCTGGGCTCTATACCCCCCTCCAAAAATTTGGTTACTCTAGCCCTACTCCTTCTGGGAGAACAATTCTGTCAATGAATCAGTGAGTGAGTGAGTGAGTGAGTGAGTGGTAAGTCCAGCTTTATATAGTATAACTAGGGGGTGGGGTGCGGCCCGCCGGCCGCTTCGCTCGACGACTCGAATTACGGATGTGCGAAACGGTTCGAAGGTATCCGTCTCGCTTCGCTCGACGGCTCCCTTCTTCACCGTTCCGCCCATCCGCAATTCGAGTCGTCGAACGAAGCTGCCGCGTAATGGGTGGTGAGGTTTTCTGAGACAAAGTTTTTTTGGGTACAGGTCGCCGGCTCGCTTCGCTCAACGACTCGAATTGCAGATGTGCGAAACGGTTTGAAGCGATCCGTCTCGCTTCGCTCGACGGCTCGCTTCTTCACCGTTCCGCCCATCTGCAATTCGAGTCGTCGAACGAAGCGGCCGCGTAATGCGTGGTTAGCCGACTGGGTACTGTTCGCCGGCTCGCTTCGCTCGACGACTCGAAGTACAGATGTGGAAACGGTTCGAAGCGATCCGTCTCGCTTCGCTCGACGGCTCGTTTCTAACCGTTTCGCACATCTGTACTTCGAGTCGTCGAGCGAAGCGGCCGCGTAACGTGTAGTTAGCCCTCTGGGTACAAAAAGTTGACTCTATGATTTTTCCCGATTACCCGAAAAAAATTCCCGATTACCCGAAAAATCCGAAAAATTCGGGAAAAAAAAATTGTCCTTTTCCTGAAAAAAAAATTCTATCGGATTCTCCTAATTAAAAGATTCAAATAGTTGTATGGACATTTTTCGCTATCTGTCACCGATTTCGAGAAAAAAAATAAAATGATTTTTTTTCGGGAAAAAAACTGAAACTCAAATCCTGAAAAAAAAAATATTTTCGGATAGTCCTGCTTCATCCTACAATTGCCGTGTATGGAGACCCCCATGCTATCTCGTACTTTCTTTAAGAAAAAAAATTCCTGAAAAATTCCTGAAAAATTTTCCGGACTTTTATAATTTTCCTAGATTCTAAACTAAATTCTCTTCCAAAAGTTGTATGGGCACGAATTTCTCCGACGCATACTTTTCGAGAAAACAGCGTATGACACGAAATGTCATCTTCAAAAAAATTGTCATTTTTGTCATTTTTTTTTTTTGATCCGGATTTGCCTCGTCACCCTGATCAAAATGAGCTATGATACCTGGGGGGGTACATAGTGACTTTTCGATATTCGAGGGCATATCTCCGCGCGCCAGTGGAAATCTGGCATTTTCGGATTTTTCCCCCAGTCATTGGACCACCTAATATGCTTGTGGAAAGTTTCAACCCCCCACCACCACTCCTTCTAGGAGAACAATTCTGTCAATACGTGAGTCAGTCAGTCAGTGGTAAGTCCAGCTTTATATAATATAATAACTAGGGGGTGGGGTGCGGCCCGCCGGCCGCTTCGCTCGACGACTCGAATTACGGATGTGCGAAACGGTTCGAAGGTATCCGTCTCGCTTCGCTCGACGGCTCCCTTCTTCACCGTTCCGCCCATCCGCAATTCGAGTCGTCGAACGAAGCTGCCGCGTAATGGGTGGTTGGGCCTTTTGGGTGGTTTAGCGACTGGGTGAAAGCCCTTTTAGTTGGTTAGCCGACTGGGTACTGGTCGCCGGCTCGCTTCGCTCAACGACTCGAATTGCAGATGTGCGAAACGGTTTGAAGCAATCCGTCTCGCTTCGCTCGACGGCTCGCTTCTTCACCGTTCCGCCCATCTGCAATTCGAGTCGTCGAACGAAGCGGCCGCGTAATGCGTGGTTAGCCGACTGGGTACTGTTCGCCGGCTCGCTTCGCTCGACGACTCGAAGTACAGATGTGGAAACGGTTCGAAGCGATCCGTCTCGCTTCGCTCGACGGCTCGTTTCTAACCGTTTCGCACATCTGTACTTCGAGTCGTCGAGCGAAGCGGCCGCGTAACGTGCAGTAAGCCCTCTGGGTACAAAAAGTTATTGGCAAGTCAGCTATTGTACCTCGATGATTTTTCCCGATTACCCGAAAAATTTCCCGATTACCCTAAAAATTCGAAAAATTCGGGAAAAAAAAAATTGTCCTTTTCCTGAAAAAAAAATTCTATCGGATTCTCCTAATTAAAAGATTCAAATAGTTGTATGGACATTTTTCGCTATCTGTCACCGATTTCGAGAAAAAAAATAAAAACAAATTTTTTCGGGAAAAAAACTGAAACAGGAATCCTGAAAAAAAAATTATTTTCGGATAGTCCTGCTTCATCCTACAATTGCCGTGTATGGAGACCCCCATGCTATCTCGTACTTTCTTTAAGAAAAAAAAATCCTGAAAAATTCCTGAAAAATTTTCCGGACTTTTATAATTTTGTTGGATTCTCCACTAAATTCTCTTCCAAAAGTTGTATGGGCACGAAGCTGTACGACGCATACTTTTCGAGATATAAGTCCAAACTAAGAAATTAAAAAATTATTAAAAATTTTTGCGATTTTTGAAAAAAAAAAAAGCTGTCCTTGTCGTCCTTGATCAGCTTAACATTTTTGCTCATACATTGACCCACCGTAAGTGGCACCGTTTTTGAGATAAAATCGATCAAAAATATTTTTTTTGATTTTCGCAAAAAAAAAAAATTCTTCAATATGGCTTGAACCAAACCTACAATTCACCCATACAACACCGTGGGCGCCGGCGCACCGTTTTCGAGAAAAATACACATGACACTGTTTTTTTTTGAAAAAAAAAGTTGCGATTTTTGAAAAAAAAAAAAAAAATCTGAACTTGCCTCGTCATGCCCAACAACTTTGCCGGTGGCACCCTCATTTATCCCCAAAACTGAGGCAATGCCGAGGGCATATCTCCGAGCGCCAGTGGAAATTTGGCATTTTCGGATTTTTCCCCCAGTCACTTTTTTATCTACTTCAACCTCCGAAAATTTCACCCCCCCACCACCACTCCTTCTGGGAGAACAATTCTGTCAATGAGTCAGTGAGTCAGTCAGTCAGTGGTAAGTCCAGCTATATATAATATAATAACTAGGGGGTGGGGTGCGGCCCGCCGGCCGCTTCGCTCGACGACTCGAATTACGGATGTGCGAAACGGTTCGAAGGTATCCGTCTCGCTTCGCTCGACGGCTCCCTTCTTCACCGTTCCGCCCATCCGCAATTCGAGTCGTCGAACGAAGCTGCCGCGTAATGGGTGGTTGGGCCTTTTGGGTGGTTAAGTCTCCTGTTACAAAAAGTTTTTTGAGTACTGGTCGCCGGCTCGCTTCGCTCAACGACTCGAATTGCAGATGTGCGAAACGGTTTGAAGCGATCCGTCTCGCTTCGCTCGACGGCTCGCTTCTTCACCGTTCCGCCCATCTGCAATTCGAGTCGTCGAACGAAGCGGCCGCGTAATGCGTGGTTAGCCGACTGGGTACTGTTCGCCGGCTCGCTTCGCTCGACGACTCGAAGTACAGATGTGGAAACGGTTCGAAGCGATCCGTCTCGCTTCGCTCGACGGCTCGTTTCTAACCGTTTCGCACATCTGTACTTCGAGTCGTCGAGCGAAGCGGCCGCGTAACGTGTAGTTAGCCCTCTGGGTACAAAAAGTTGACTCGATGATTTTTCCCGATTACCCGAAAAATTTCCCGATTACCCGAAAAATCCGAAAAATTCGGGAAAAAAAAATTGTCCTTTTTCTGAAAAAAAAATTCTATCGGATTCTCCCAATTAAAAGATTCAAATAGTTGTATGGACATTTTTCGCTATCTGTCACCGATTTCGAGAAAAAAAATAAAATGTGTTTTTTTCGGGAAAAAAACTGAAACAGGAATCCTGAAAAAAAAATTATTTTCCGATAGTCCTGCTTCATACCAACATTGCCGTGTATGGAGACCCCTATGCTATCTCGTACTTTCTTTAAGAAAAAAAATTCCTGAAAAAAAAAGTTTCAGTTTTCAGGATTTTTATATTTTTTTCAGATTCTAAACTAAATTCTCTTCCAAAAGTTGTATGGGCACGAAGCTGTCCGACGCATACTTTCCGAGAAAATAGCGTATGACACACAATGTCATCTTCAAAAAATTTGTCATTTTTGTCATTTTTTTTTTTTGGTCCGGACTTGCCTCGTCACCCTGATCAAAATGAGCTATGATACCTGGGGGGGTACATAGTGACTTTTTGATATTCGAGGGCATATCTCCGCGCGCCAGTGGAAATCTGGCATTTTCGGATTTTTCCCCCAGTCATTGGACCACCTTATATGCTTGTGGAAAGTTTCAACCCCCCACCACCACTCCTTCTAGGAGAACAATTCTGTCAATACGTGAGTGAGTGAGTCAGTGGTAAGTCCAGCTATATATAATATAATAACTAGGGGGTGGGGTGCGGCCCGCCGGCCGCTTCGCTCGACGACTCGAATTACGGATGTGCGAAACGGTTCGAAGGTATCCGTCTCGCTTCGCTCGACGGCTCCCTTCTTCACCGTTCCGCCCATCCGCAATTCGAGTCGTCGAACGAAGCTGCCGCGTAATGGGTGGTTGGGCCTTTTGGGTGGTTAAGTCTCCTGTTACAAAAAGTTTTTTGAGTACTGGTCGCCGGCTCGCTTCGCTCAACGACTCGAATTGCAGATGTGCGAAACGGTTTGAAGCGATCCGTCTCGCTTCGCTCGACGGCTCGCTTCTTCACCGTTCCGCCCATCTGCAATTCGAGTCGTCGAACGAAGCGGCCGCGTAATGCGTGGTTAGCCGACTGGGTACTGTTCGCCGGCTCGCTTCGCTCGACGACTCGAAGTACAGATGTGGAAACGGTTCGAAGCGATCCGTCTCGCTTCGCTCGACGGCTCGTTTCTAACCGTTTCGCACATCTGTACTTCGAGTCGTCGAGCGAAGCGGCCGCGTAACGTGTAGTTAGCCCTCTGGGTACAAAAAGTTGACTCAATGATTTTTCCCGATTACCCGAAAAATTTCCCGATTACCCGAAAAATCCGAAAAATTTGGGAAAAAAAAATTGTCCTTTTCCAGAAAAAAAAATTCTATCGGATTCTCCTAATTAAAAGATTCAAATAGTTGTATGGACATTTTTCGCTATCTGTCACCGATTTCGAGAAAAAAAATAAAATGTGATTTTTTCGGGAAAAAAACTGAAACAGGAATCCTGAAACAAAAAATATTTTCGGATAGTCCTGCTTCATACCAACATTGCCGTGTATGGAGACCACTATGCTATCTCGTACTTTCTTTAAGAAAAAAAATTCCTGAAAAAAAAAGTTTCAGTTTTCAGGATTTTTATATTTTTTTCAGATTCTAAACTAAATTCTCTTCCAAAAGTTGTATGGGCACGAAGCTGTCCGACGTATACTTTTCGAGAAAATAGCGAATGACACATAATGTCATCTTCAAAAAAATTGTCATTTTTGTCATTTTTTTTTTTTGGTCCGGACTTGCCTCGTCACCCTGATCAAAATGAGCTATGATACCATAGGGGGTACATAGAGACTTTTTGCTATTTGAGGGCATATCTCCGAGCGCCAGTGGAAATTTGTCATTTTCGGATTTTTCCCCCAGTCACAGGACCACCTAATATACTTGTGGAAAGTTTCAACCCCCCACCACCCCTCCTTCTAGGAGAACAATTCTGTCAATACGTGAGTCAGTGAGTGAGTGGTAAGTCCAGCTTTATATAGTATAACTAGGGGGTGGGGTGCGGCCCGCCGGCCGCTTCGCTCGACGACTCGAATTACGGATGTGCGAAACGGTTCGAAGGTATCCGTCTCGCTTCGCTCGACGGCTCCCTTCTTCACCGTTCCGCCCATCCGCAATTCGAGTCGTCGAACGAAGCTGCCGCGTAATGGGTGGTTGGGCGTTTTTTTTGGTTAGCCGACTGGGTGCTGGTCGCCGGCTCGCTTCGCTCAACGACTCGAATTGCAGATGTGCGAAACGGTTTGAAGCGATCCGTCTCGCTTCGCTCGACGGCTCGCTTCTTCACCGTTCCGCCCATCTGCAATTCGAGTCGTCGAACGAAGCGGCCGCGTAATGCGTGGTTAGCCGACTGGGTACTGTTCGCCGGCTCGCTTCGCTCGCCGACTCGAAGTACAGATGTGGAAACGGTTCGAAGCGATCCGTCTCGCTTCGCTCGACGGCTCGTTTCTAACCGTTTCGCACATCTGTACTTCGAGTCGTCGAGCGAAGCGGCCGCGTAACGTGTAGTTAGCCCTCTGGGTACAAAAGGTTATTGGCAAGTCAGTCAATGTACCGCGATGGCTATATCTGGATGATCGTATTCCATACAAATTCTGAAAAAAAAAAAATTGAAGTTTTCAGGAAAAAAAAAATCTATGGGATTCTCCTAATTAATAGATTCAAATAGTTGTATGGACATTTTTCGCTATCTGTCACCGATTTCGAGAAAAAAAATAAAATGTGTTTTTTTCGGAAAAAAAACTGAAACAGGAATCCTGAAAAAAAAAATATTTTCGGATAGTCCTGCTTCATAGCAACATTGCCGTGTATGGAGACCCCTATGCTATCTCGTACTTTCTTTAAGAAAAAAAATTCCTGAAAAAAAAAGTTTCAGTTTTCAGGATTTTTATATTTTTTTCAGATTCTAAACTAAATTCTCTTCCAAAAGTTGTATGGGCACGAAGCTGTCCGACGTATACTTTTCGAGAAAATAGCGTATGACACACAATGTCATCTTCAAAAAAATTGTCATTTTTGTCATTTTTTTTTTTTGATCCGGACTTGCCTCGTCACCCTGATCAAAATAAGCTATGATACCATGGGGGGTACATAGAGACTTTTTGCTATTCGAGGGCATATCTCCGAGCACCAGTGGAAATTTGGCAAAGTCGGATTTTTCTGGGGGGTTTTGGGGGGTCCTCTATGCGTCCTGAAAATTTCACCTCTCCACCACCACTCCTTCCCGGAGATCAATTCTGTCAATGTGTCAGTCAGTCAGTCAGTGAGTGAGTCAGTGGTAAGTCCAGCTTTATATAATATAATAACTAGGGGGTGGGGTGCGGCCCGCCGGCCGCTTCGCTCGACGACTCGAATTACGGATGTGCGAAACGGTTCGAAGCGATCCGCTCCGCGGCTCGCTTCTTCACCGTTCCGCCCATCCGCAATTCGAGTCGTCGAACGAAGCTGCCGCGTAATGGGTGGTTGGGCCTTTTGGGTGGTTAAGTCTCCTGTTACAAAAAGTTTTTTGAGTACTGGTCGCCGGCTCGCTTCGCTCAACGACTCGAATTGCAGATGTGCGAAACGGTTTGAAGCGATCCGTCTCGCTTCGCTCGACGGCTCGCTTCTTCACCGTTCCGCCCATCTGCAATTCGAGTCGTCGAACGAAGCGGCCGCGTAATGCGTGGTTAGCCGACTGGGTACTGTTCGCCGGCTCGCTTCGCTCGACGACTCGAAGTACAGATGTGGAAACGGTTCGAAGCGATCCGTCTCGCTTCGCTCGACGGCTCGTTTCTAACCGTTTCGCACATCTGTACTTCGAGTCGTCGAGCGAAGCGGCCGCGTAACGTGTAGTTAGCCCTCTGGGTAAAAAAAGTTATTGGCAAGTCAGCTTATGTACCTCGATGATTTTTCCCGATTACCCGAAAAATTTCCCGATTACCCGAAAAATTCGAAAAATTCGGGAAAAAAATTTTGTCCTTTTCCAGAAAAAAAAATTCTATCGGATTCTCCTAATTAAAACATTCAAATAGTTGTATGGACATTTTTCGCTATCTGTCACCGATTTCGAGAAAAAAAATAAAAACAAAATTTTTTGGGAAAAAAACTGAAACAGGAATCCTGAAAAAAAAATTATTTTCGGATAGTCCTGCTTCATACCAACATTGCCGTGTATGGAGACCCATATGCTATCTCGTACTTTCTTTAAGAAAAAAAATTCCTGAAAAAAAAAGTTTCAGTTTTCAGGATTTTTATATTTTTTTTAGATTCTAAACTAAATTCTCTTCCAAAAGTTGTATGGGCACGAAGCTGTCCGACGTATACTTTTCGAGAAAACAGCGAATGACACACAATGTCATCTTCCAAAAAATTGTCATTTTTGTCATTTTTTTTTTTTGGTCCGGACTTGCCTCGTCACCCTGATCAATAATCGCTGTGATACCGGGGGGGGTACATAGAGACTTTTTGATATTCGAGAGCATATCTCCGTGCGCCAGTGGAAATTTGGCATTTTCGGATTTTTCCCCCACTCGACCTCCCCTCTAATATACTTGTGGAAAGTTTCAACCCCCCACCACCCCTCCTTCTGGGAGAACAATTCTGTCAATACGTGAGTCAGTCAGTCAGTCAGTCAGTGGTAAGTCCAGCTTTATATAATATAACTAGGGGGTGGGGTGCGGCCCGCCGGCCGCTTCGCTCGACGACTCGAATTACGGATGTGCGAAACGGTTCGAAGCGATCCGCTCCGCGGCTCGCTTCTTCACCGTTCCGCCCATCCGCAATTCGAGTCGTCGAACGAAGCTGCCGCGTAATGGGTGGTTGGGCGTTTTTTTTGGTTAGGCCTTCTGAGACAAAGTTGTTGTGGGTAATGGTCGCCGGCTCGCTTCGCTCAACGACTCGAATTGCAGATGTGCGAAACGGTTTGAAGCGATCCGTCTCGCTTCGCTCGACGGCTCGCTTCTTCACCGTTCCGCCCATCTGCAATTCGAGTCGTCGAACGAAGCGGCCGCGTAATGCGTGGTTAGCCGACTGGGTACTGTTCGCCGGCTCGCTTCGCTCGACGACTCGAAGTACAGATGTGGAAACGGTTCGAAGCGATCCGTCTCGCTTCGCTCGACGGCTCGTTTCTAACCGTTTCGCACATCTGTACTTCGAGTCGTCGAGCGAAGCGGCCGCGTAACGTGTAGTTAGCCCTCTGGGTACAAAAAGTTGACTCGATGATTTTTCCCGATTACCCGAAAAATTTCCCGATTACCCGAAAAATCCGAAAAATTCGGGAAAAAAAAATTGTCCTTTTTCTGAAAAAAAAATTCTATCGGATTCTCCCAATTAAAAGATTCAAATAGTTGTATGGACATTTTTCGCTATCTGTCACCGATTTCGAGAAAAAAAATAAAATGTGTTTTTTTCGGGAAAAAAACTGAAACAGGAATCCTGAAAAAAAAATTATTTTCCGATAGTCCTGCTTCATACCAACATTGCCGTGTATGGAGACCCCTATGCTATCTCGTACTTTCTTTAAGAAAAAAAATTCCTGAAAAAAAAAGTTTCAGTTTTCAGGATTTTTATATTTTTTTCAGATTCTAAACTAAATTCTCTTCCAAAAGTTGTATGGGCACGAAGCTGTCCGACGCATACTTTCCGAGAAAATAGCGTATGACACACAATGTCATCTTCAAAAAATTTGTCATTTTTGTCATTTTTTTTTTTTGGTCCGGACTTGCCTCGTCACCCTGATCAAAATGAGCTATGATACCTGGGGGGGTACATAGTGACTTTTTGATATTCGAGGGCATATCTCCGCGCGCCAGTGGAAATCTGGCATTTTCGGATTTTTCCCCCAGTCATTGGACCACCTTATATGCTTGTGGAAAGTTTCAACCCCCCACCACCACTCCTTCTAGGAGAACAATTCTGTCAATACGTGAGTGAGTGAGTCAGTGGTAAGTCCAGCTATATATAATATAACTAGGGGGTGGGGTGCGGCCCGCCGGCCGCTTCGCTCGACGACTCGAATTACGGATGTGCGAAACGGTTCGAAGGTATCCGTCTCGCTTCGCTCGACGGCTCCCTTCTTCACCGTTCCGCCCATCCGCAATTCGAGTCGTCGAACGAAGCTGCCGCGTAATGGGTGGTTGGGCCTTTTGGGTGGTTTAGCGACTGGGTGAAAGCCCTTTTAGTTGGTTAGCCGACTGGGTACTGGTCGCCGGCTCGCTTCGCTCAACGACTCGAATTGCAGATGTGCGAAACGGTTTGAAGCAATCCGTCTCGCTTCGCTCGACGGCTCGCTTCTTCACCGTTCCGCCCATCTGCAATTCGAGTCGTCGAACGAAGCGGCCGCGTAATGCGTGGTTAGCCGACTGGGTACTGTTCGCCGGCTCGCTTCGCTCGACGACTCGAAGTACAGATGTGGAAACGGTTCGAAGCGATCCGTCTCGCTTCGCTCGACGGCTCGTTTCTAACCGTTTCGCACATCTGTACTTCGAGTCGTCGAGCGAAGCGGCCGCGTAACGTGCAGTAAGCCCTCTGGGTACAAAAAGTTATTGGCAAGTCAGCTATTGTACCTCGATGATTTTTCCCGATTACCCGAAAAATTTCCCGATTACCCTAAAAATTCGAAAAATTCGGGAAAAAAAAAATTGTCCTTTTCCTGAAAAAAAAATTCTATCGGATTCTCCTAATTAAAAGATTCAAATAGTTGTATGGACATTTTTCGCTATCTGTCACCGATTTCGAGAAAAAAAATAAAAACAAATTTTTTCGGGAAAAAAACTGAAACAGGAATCCTGAAAAAAAAATTATTTTCGGATAGTCCTGCTTCATCCTACAATTGCCGTGTATGGAGACCCCCATGCTATCTCGTACTTTCTTTAAGAAAAAAAAATCCTGAAAAATTCCTGAAAAATTTTCCGGACTTTTATAATTTTGTTGGATTCTCCACTAAATTCTCTTCCAAAAGTTGTATGGGCACGAAGCTGTACGACGCATACTTTTCGAGATATAAGTCCAAACTAAGAAATTAAAAAATTATTAAAAATTTTTGCGATTTTTGAAAAAAAAAAAAGCTGTCCTTGTCGTCCTTGATCAGCTTAACATTTTTGCTCATACATTGACCCACCGTAAGTGGCACCGTTTTTGAGATAAAATCGATCAAAAATATTTTTTTTGATTTTCGCAAAAAAAAAAAATTCTTCAATATGGCTTGAACCAAACCTACAATTCACCCATACAACACCGTGGGCGCCGGCGCACCGTTTTCGAGAAAAATACACATGACACTGTTTTTTTTTGAAAAAAAAAGTTGCGATTTTTGAAAAAAAAAAAAAAAATCTGAACTTGCCTCGTCATGCCCAACAACTTTGCCGGTGGCACCCTCATTTATCCCCAAAACTGAGGCAATGCCGAGGGCATATCTCCGAGCGCCAGTGGAAATTTGGCATTTTCGGATTTTTCCCCCAGTCACTTTTTTATCTACTTCAACCTCCGAAAATTTCACCCCCCCACCACCACTCCTTCTGGGAGAACAATTCTGTCAATGAGTCAGTGAGTCAGTCAGTCAGTGGTAAGTCCAGCTATATATAATATAATAACTAGGGGGTGGGGTGCGGCCCGCCGGCCGCTTCGCTCGACGACTCGAATTACGGATGTGCGAAACGGTTCGAAGGTATCCGTCTCGCTTCGCTCGACGGCTCCCTTCTTCACCGTTCCGCCCATCCGCAATTCGAGTCGTCGAACGAAGCTGCCGCGTAATGGGTGGTTGGGCCTTTTGGGTGGTTAAGTCTCCTGTTACAAAAAGTTTTTTGAGTACTGGTCGCCGGCTCGCTTCGCTCAACGACTCGAATTGCAGATGTGCGAAACGGTTTGAAGCGATCCGTCTCGCTTCGCTCGACGGCTCGCTTCTTCACCGTTCCGCCCATCTGCAATTCGAGTCGTCGAACGAAGCGGCCGCGTAATGCGTGGTTAGCCGACTGGGTACTGTTCGCCGGCTCGCTTCGCTCGACGACTCGAAGTACAGATGTGGAAACGGTTCGAAGCGATCCGTCTCGCTTCGCTCGACGGCTCGTTTCTAACCGTTTCGCACATCTGTACTTCGAGTCGTCGAGCGAAGCGGCCGCGTAACGTGTAGTTAGCCCTCTGGGTACAAAAAGTTGACTCGATGATTTTTCCCGATTACCCGAAAAATTTCCCGATTACCCGAAAAATCCGAAAAATTCGGGAAAAAAAAATTGTCCTTTTTCTGAAAAAAAAATTCTATCGGATTCTCCCAATTAAAAGATTCAAATAGTTGTATGGACATTTTTCGCTATCTGTCACCGATTTCGAGAAAAAAAATAAAATGTGTTTTTTTCGGGAAAAAAACTGAAACAGGAATCCTGAAAAAAAAATTATTTTCCGATAGTCCTGCTTCATACCAACATTGCCGTGTATGGAGACCCCTATGCTATCTCGTACTTTCTTTAAGAAAAAAAATTCCTGAAAAAAAAAGTTTCAGTTTTCAGGATTTTTATATTTTTTTCAGATTCTAAACTAAATTCTCTTCCAAAAGTTGTATGGGCACGAAGCTGTCCGACGCATACTTTCCGAGAAAATAGCGTATGACACACAATGTCATCTTCAAAAAATTTGTCATTTTTGTCATTTTTTTTTTTTGGTCCGGACTTGCCTCGTCACCCTGATCAAAATGAGCTATGATACCTGGGGGGGTACATAGTGACTTTTTGATATTCGAGGGCATATCTCCGCGCGCCAGTGGAAATCTGGCATTTTCGGATTTTTCCCCCAGTCATTGGACCACCTTATATGCTTGTGGAAAGTTTCAACCCCCCACCACCACTCCTTCTAGGAGAACAATTCTGTCAATACGTGAGTGAGTGAGTCAGTGGTAAGTCCAGCTATATATAATATAACTAGGGGGTGGGGTGCGGCCCGCCGGCCGCTTCGCTCGACGACTCGAATTACGGATGTGCGAAACGGTTCGAAGGTATCCGTCTCGCTTCGCTCGACGGCTCCCTTCTTCACCGTTCCGCCCATCCGCAATTCGAGTCGTCGAACGAAGCTGCCGCGTAATGGGTGGTTGGGCCTTTTGGGTGGTTTAGCGACTGGGTAAAAATTTTTTTTGGTGCTGTTAAGTCTCCTGTTACACAAAGTTTTTTGAGTACTGGTCGCCGGCTCGCTTCGCTCAACGACTCGAATTGCAGATGTGCGAAACGGTTTGAAGCGATCCGTCTCGCTTCGCTCGACGGCTCGTTTCTAACCGTTTCGCACATCTGTACTTCGAGTCGTCGAGCGAAGCGGCCGCGTAACGTGTAGTTAGCCCTCTGGGTACAAAAAGTTGACTCTATGATTTTTCCCGATTACCCGAAAAAAATTCCCGATTACCCGAAAAATCCGAAAAATTCGGGAAAAAAAAATTGTCCTTTTCCTGAAAAAAAAATTCTATCAGATTCTCCTAATTAAAAGATTCAAATAGTTGTATGGACATTTTTCGCTAACTGTCACCGATTTCGAGAAAAAAAATATAATGTGATTTTTTCGGGAAAAAAACTGAAACTCAAATCCTGAAAAAAAAAATATTTTCGGATAGTCCTGCTTCATACCAACATTGCCGTGTATGGAGACCACTATGCTATCTCGTACTTTCTTTAAGAAAAAAAATTCCTGAAAAAAAAAGTTTCAGTTTTCAGGATTTTTATATTTTTTTCAGATTCTAAACTAAATTCTCTTCCAAAAGTTGTATGGGCACGAAGCTGTCCGACGCATACTTTCCGAGAAAATAGCGTATGACACACAATGTCATCTTCCAAAAAATTGTCATTTTTGTCATTTTTTTTTTTTGGTCCGGACTTGCCTCGTCACCCTGATCAAAATGAGCTATGATACCATGGGGGGTACATAGAGACTTTTTGCTATTCGAGGGCATATCTCCGAGCGCCAGTGGAAATCTGGCATTTTCGGATTTTTCCCCCAGTCACTTTTTTATCTACTTCAACCTCCAAAAATTTCACCCCCCCACCCCTACTCCTTCTGGGAGAACAATTCTGTCAATGAGTCAATGAGTCAGTCAGTGGTAAGTCCAGCTATATATAATATAACTAGAGGGTGCTCGGTGCCACGCCCCCATGGGGCGCGGAGGGTTAGTTGCTTCGCCTGTCGCTTCGTGTGGTTTATTACAAAATTTTTTTTTTTTTTTGGGCGATGTGCCTTGTTAGGCAAAATGGTATATGTTTGTAGTTATTTTCGATCTGAGACGGGTAAAATGAATTGTATTGGGCCGCCTCGCTTCGCTCGTCGGCATGATTCGTCGCCGCCTCGCTCCGCTCGTCGACGCGAATCACTCGCTCGCTCCGCTCGCTCGATGGAGCTCGCTGCGCTCGCTCTAGAGTGTCGCCGATAAGTTTCTTCCAATAAAGTCAAACCAAGCAAAGCGACAAGTCTATTTTAATACTACGAATCGAATCGTCGGGGTACCCCCTCCGATTCGACTCTTAGTATTAAAATGACTTGTCGCTTTGCTTGGTTTGACTTTATTGGAAGAAACTTATCGGTAAGGTGCATTTGTATACAAAAAAAGGTTATATGCAAGTTTGTTCGTGTACCTAGACGATCAGTACTGAATTTAGTTGATTTTGGCCGTTTTCGCTTCGCTCAACGGCGGTTATTCGACGCCTCCTCGCTTCGCTCGACGGCGCGAATAACTCGCTCGCTTCGCTCGCTCGCTGGAGCTGCGCTCAAAAGTGACTATTCGCTCGCTCCGCTCGCGTCGCAGCTCGCTTTGCTCGCAGCAGTTTCGAGAAAAAAAAAAAAAAAAATTTTTGCGATTTTTGCAAAAACAAAAGAGGATTTGGATAGCTCTTCTTCATCCGAAAATTGCCGTGTAAGGAGACCACTACCGAAAATGTTACCGTTTTTGAGAAAAAAAAATAATAAAAAATTTTTCGCGATTTTTGCAAAAAAAAAAATCTCATCGATACCGCTTGACGATTCTCTAAAAAAAATTGTATGACAGCAAACATCCCACATGCACCGTTTTTTTTTAAAAAATTAAAATAGATTTTGGTCAAATATTGCCGAGACGAAAAAATTTTCGCGATTTTTGAAAAAAAAAAAATTTTATCGGATAGCCCGATTTTTTCTAAACATTGCCGTGTATGGCGACCACCCCGGTAGGAGTTACCATTTTCGAGAAAAAAAAAAAATGGCGAAAAAAAAAAAAATTTTCGCGATTTTCGCAAAAAAAAAAATACCCACATAATGGCTTGAAAATTGTCTACGAAACGTTCTAAGGTTGCAAAAATCCCGGACGAGTCCTTCTATTTTTAAAAAAATATCAAAAATTTTATCATAAGCAAAAATTTTCGCGATTTTTGCAAAAATCAAAGTGGCACCGTATCTGCCTCGTCGATACCTACAAAATGAGCCCAGATAACCGATGCCTTATAACGTTAATTTTTCGATGCCGAGGGCATATTTCCGAGCGCCAGTGGAAATTTGGCATTTTCGGATTTTTCCCCCGCTCGAATTTTTTTCTATACCCCCCCCCAAAAGTTTCAACCCCGTAGCTCAACTCTTTCTAGGAGAACAATTCTGTCAGTATGTCAGTCAGTGAATCAGTGGTATGTCCAGCTTTATATAATATAACTAGGGGGTGGGGTGCGGCCCGCCGGCCGCTTCGCTCGACGACTCGAATTACGGATGTGCGAAACGGTTCGAAGGTATCCGTCTCGCTTCGCTCGACGGCTCCCTTCTTCACCGTTCCGCCCATCCGCAATTCGAGTCGTCGAACGAAGCTGCCGCGTAATGGGTGGTGAGGTCGACTGAATGGTTAGCCGATTGGGTAAAAGTTTTTTTGGGTACTGGTCGCCGGCTCGCTTCGCTCAACGACTCGAATTGCAGATGTGCGAAACGGTTTGAAGCGATCCGTCTCGCTTCGCTCGACGGCTCGCTTCTTCACCGTTCCGCCCATCTGCAATTCGAGTCGTCGAACGAAGCGGCCGCGTAATGCGTGGTTAGCCGACTGGGTACTGTTCGCCGGCTCGCTTCGCTCGACGACTCGAAGTACAGATGTGGAAACGGTTCGAAGCGATCCGTCTCGCTTCGCTCGACGGCTCGTTTCTAACCGTTTCGCACATCTGTACTTCGAGTCGTCGAGCGAAGCGGCCGCGTAACGTGTAGTTAGCCCTCTGGGTACAAAAAGTTGACTCGATGATTTTTCCCGATTACCCGAAAAAATTCCCGATTACCCGAAAAATCCGAAAAATTTGGGAAAAAAAATTTGTCCTTTTTCTGAAAAAAAAATTCTATCGGATTCTCCTAATTAAAAGATTCAAATAGTTGTATGGACATTTTTTGCTATCTGTCACCGATTTCGAGAAAAAAAATAAAATGTGATTTTTTCGGGAAAAAAACTGAAACAGGAATCCTGAAAAAAAAAATATTTTCGGATAGTCCTGCTTCATAGCAACATTGCCGTGTATGGAGACCCCTATGCTATCTCGTACTTTCTTTAAGAAAAAAAATTCCTGAAAAAAAAAGTTTCAGTTTTCAGGATTTTTATATTTTTTTCAGATTCTTTTTTAACACCTCTTCAAAAAGTTCTAACATGACATAGGTGTCCGACGCATACTTTTCGAGAAAACAGCGCATGACACACAATGTCATCTTCCAAAAAATTGTCATTTTTGTCATTTTTTTTTTTTGATCCGGACTTGCCTCGTCACCCTGATCAAAATGAGCTATGATACCGGGGGGGGTACATAGAGACTTTTTGATATTCGAGGGCATATCTCCGTGCGCCAGTGGAAATCTGGCATTTTCGGATTTTTCCCCCAGTCAGTTTTTTATCTACTTCAACCTCTGAAAATTTCACCCCCCCACCCCCACTCCTTCTGGGAGAACAATTCTGTCAATGACTATGTCAGTGAGTGAGTCAGTGGTAAGTCCAGCTTTATATAATATAACTAGGGGGTGGGGTGCGGCCCGCCGGCCGCTTCGCTCGACGACTCGAATTACGGATGTGCGAAACGGTTCGAAGCGATCCGCTCCGCGGCTCGCTTCTTCACCGTTCCGCCCATCCGCAATTCGAGTCGTCGAACGAAGCTGCCGCGTAATGGGTGGTTGGGCCTTTTGGGTGGTTAAGTCTCCTGTTACAAAAAGTTTTTTGAGTACTGGTCGCCGGCTCGCTTCGCTCAACGACTCGAATTGCAGATGTGCGAAACGGTTTGAAGCGATCCGTCTCGCTTCGCTCGACGGCTCGCTTCTTCACCGTTCCGCCCATCTGCAATTCGAGTCGTCGAACGAAGCGGCCGCGTAATGCGTGGTTAGCCGACTGGGTACTGTTCGCCGGCTCGCTTCGCTCGACGACTCGAAGTACAGATGTGGAAACGGTTCGAAGCGATCCGTCTCGCTTCGCTCGACGGCTCGTTTCTAACCGTTTCGCACATCTGTACTTCGAGTCGTCGAGCGAAGCGGCCGCGTAACGTGTAGTTAGCCCTCTGGGTAAAAAAAGTTATTGGCAAGTCAGCTTATGTACCTCGATGATTTTTCCCGATTACCCGAAAAATTTCCCGATTACCCGAAAAATTCGAAAAATTCGGGAAAAAAATTTTGTCCTTTTCCAGAAAAAAAAATTCTATCGGATTCTCCTAATTAAAACATTCAAATAGTTGTATGGACATTTTTCGCTATCTGTCACCGATTTCGAGAAAAAAAATAAAAACAAAATTTTTTGGGAAAAAAACTGAAACAGGAATCCTGAAAAAAAAATTATTTTCGGATAGTCCTGCTTCATACCAACATTGCCGTGTATGGAGACCCATATGCTATCTCGTACTTTCTTTAAGAAAAAAAATTCCTGAAAAAAAAAGTTTCAGTTTTCAGGATTTTTATATTTTTTTTAGATTCTAAACTAAATTCTCTTCCAAAAGTTGTATGGGCACGAAGCTGTCCGACGTATACTTTTCGAGAAAACAGCGAATGACACACAATGTCATCTTCCAAAAAATTGTCATTTTTGTCATTTTTTTTTTTTGGTCCGGACTTGCCTCGTCACCCTGATCAATAATCGCTGTGATACCGGGGGGGGTACATAGAGACTTTTTGATATTCGAGAGCATATCTCCGTGCGCCAGTGGAAATTTGGCATTTTCGGATTTTTCCCCCACTCGACCTCCCCTCTAATATACTTGTGGAAAGTTTCAACCCCCCACCACCCCTCCTTCTGGGAGAACAATTCTGTCAATACGTGAGTCAGTCAGTCAGTCAGTCAGTGGTAAGTCCAGCTTTATATAATATAACTAGGGGGTGGGGTGCGGCCCGCCGGCCGCTTCGCTCGACGACTCGAATTACGGATGTGCGAAACGGTTCGAAGCGATCCGCTCCGCGGCTCGCTTCTTCACCGTTCCGCCCATCCGCAATTCGAGTCGTCGAACGAAGCTGCCGCGTAATGGGTGGTTGGGCGTTTTTTTTGGTTAGGCCTTCTGAGACAAAGTTGTTGTGGGTAATGGTCGCCGGCTCGCTTCGCTCAACGACTCGAATTGCAGATGTGCGAAACGGTTTGAAGCGATCCGTCTCGCTTCGCTCGACGGCTCGCTTCTTCACCGTTCCGCCCATCTGCAATTCGAGTCGTCGAACGAAGCGGCCGCGTAATGCGTGGTTAGCCGACTGGGTACTGTTCGCCGGCTCGCTTCGCTCGACGACTCGAAGTACAGATGTGGAAACGGTTCGAAGCGATCCGTCTCGCTTCGCTCGACGGCTCGTTTCTAACCGTTTCGCACATCTGTACTTCGAGTCGTCGAGCGAAGCGGCCGCGTAACGTGTAGTTAGCCCTCTGGGTACAAAAAGTTGACTCGATGATTTTTCCCGATTACCCGAAAAATTTCCCGATTACCCGAAAAATCCGAAAAATTCGGGAAAAAAAAATTGTCCTTTTTCTGAAAAAAAAATTCTATCGGATTCTCCCAATTAAAAGATTCAAATAGTTGTATGGACATTTTTCGCTATCTGTCACCGATTTCGAGAAAAAAAATAAAATGTGTTTTTTTCGGGAAAAAAACTGAAACAGGAATCCTGAAAAAAAAATTATTTTCCGATAGTCCTGCTTCATACCAACATTGCCGTGTATGGAGACCCCTATGCTATCTCGTACTTTCTTTAAGAAAAAAAATTCCTGAAAAAAAAAGTTTCAGTTTTCAGGATTTTTATATTTTTTTCAGATTCTAAACTAAATTCTCTTCCAAAAGTTGTATGGGCACGAAGCTGTCCGACGCATACTTTCCGAGAAAATAGCGTATGACACACAATGTCATCTTCAAAAAATTTGTCATTTTTGTCATTTTTTTTTTTTGGTCCGGACTTGCCTCGTCACCCTGATCAAAATGAGCTATGATACCTGGGGGGGTACATAGTGACTTTTTGATATTCGAGGGCATATCTCCGCGCGCCAGTGGAAATCTGGCATTTTCGGATTTTTCCCCCAGTCATTGGACCACCTTATATGCTTGTGGAAAGTTTCAACCCCCCACCACCACTCCTTCTAGGAGAACAATTCTGTCAATACGTGAGTGAGTGAGTCAGTGGTAAGTCCAGCTATATATAATATAACTAGGGGGTGGGGTGCGGCCCGCCGGCCGCTTCGCTCGACGACTCGAATTACGGATGTGCGAAACGGTTCGAAGGTATCCGTCTCGCTTCGCTCGACGGCTCCCTTCTTCACCGTTCCGCCCATCCGCAATTCGAGTCGTCGAACGAAGCTGCCGCGTAATGGGTGGTGAGGTCGACTGAATGGTTAGCCGAGTGGGTAAAAGTTTTTTTGGGTACTGGTCGCCGGCTCGCTTCGCTCAACGACTCGAATTGCAGATGTGCGAAACGGTTTGAAGCGATCCGTCTCGCTTCGCTCGACGGCTCGCTTCTTCACCGTTCCGCCCATCTGCAATTCGAGTCGTCGAACGAAGCGGCCGCGTAACGCGTGGTTAGCCGACTGGGTACTGTTCGCCGGCTCGCTTCGCTCGACGACTCGAAGTACAGATGTGGAAACGGTTCGAAGCGATCCGTCTCGCTTCGCTCGACGGCTCGTTTCTAACCGTTTCGCACATCTGTACTTCGAGTCGTCGAGCGAAGCGGCCGCGTAACGTGTAGTTAGCCCTCTGGGTACAAAAGGTTATTGGCAAGTTAGCCTCTTGTACCTCGATGATTTTTCCCGATTACCCTAAAAATTGGAATTTTCGGGAAAAAAAAAATGTCCTTTTCCTGAAAAAAAAAATTCTATCGTATTCTCCTAATTAAAAGATTCAAATAGTTGTATGGACATTTTTCGCTATCTGCCACCGATTTCGAGAAAAAAAATAAAAACAAAATTTTTCGGGAAAAAAACTGAAACAGGAATCCTGAAAAAAAAATTATTTTCGGATAGTCCTGCTTCATACGAACATTGCCGTGTATGGAGACACCCATGCTATCTCGTACTTTCTTTAAGAAAAAAAATTCCTGAAAAATTCCTGAAAAAAAATCCGGACTTTTATAATTTTCTTGGATTCTCCACTAAATTCTCTTCCAAAAGTTGTATGGGCACGAAGCTGTCCGACGCATACTTTTCCCGCAATAAGCCCGTGATACTTTTTATCCCGAGAAAAAAAGTTGACTTTTTGGTCACTTTTTTTTTCAGATTCGGATTTGCCTGGTCACCCTGATCAATAATCGCTGTGATACCTGGGGGGGTACATAGAGACTTTTTGACATTCGAGAGCATATCTCCGAGCCCCAGTGGAAATCTGGCAGTTTCGGATTTTTCCCCCACTCACTGGACCATCTATAGCCCCCCCCCAAAATTTCGTTTCTCTAACCCTACTCCTTCTGGGAGAACAATTCTGTCAATGAGTGAGTCAGTCAGTCAGTCAGTCAGTCAGTGGTAAGTCCAGCTTTATATAATATAACTAGGGGGTGGGGTGCGGCCCGCCGGCCGCTTCGCTCGACGACTCGAATTACGGATGTGCGAAACGGTTCGAAGGTATCCGTCTCGCTTCGCTCGACGGCTCCCTTCTTCACCGTTCCGCCCATCCGCAATTCGAGTCGTCGAACGAAGCTGCCGCGTAATGGGTGGTTAAGTCTTCTGTTACACAAAGTTTTTTGAGTACTGGTCGCCGGCTCGCTTCGCTCAACGACTCGAATTGCAGATGTGCGAAACGGTTTGAAGCGATCCGTCTCGCTTCGCTCGACGGCTCGCTTCTTCACCGTTCCGCCCATCTGCAATTCGAGTCGTCGAACGAAGCGGCCGCGTAATGCGTGGTTAGCCGACTGGGTACTGTTCGCCGGCTCGCTTCGCTCGACGACTCGAAGTACAGATGTGGAAACGGTTCGAAGCGATCCGTCTCGCTTCGCTCGACGGCTCGTTTCTAACCGTTTCGCACATCTGTACTTCGAGTCGTCGAGCGAAGCGGCCGCGTAACGTGTAGTTAGCCCTCTGGGTACAAAAGGTTATTGGCAAGTCAGCCTCTTGTACCTCGATGATTTTTCCCGATTACCCTAAAAATCCAAAAAATTCGGGAAAAAAATATGTCCTTTTCCTGAAAAAAAAATTCTATCGGATTCTCCTAATTAAAAGATTAAAATAGTTGTATGGACATTTTTCGCTATCTGTCACCGATTTCGAGAAAAAAAATAAAATGTGATTTTTTCGGGAAAAAAACTGAAACAGGAATCCTGAAAAAAAAATTATTTTTGGATAGTCCTGCTTCATACCAACAATGCCGTGTATGGAGACCCCTATGCTAACTCGTACTTTCTTTAAGAAAAAAAATTCCTGAAAAAAAAAGTTTCAGTTTTCAAGATTTTTATAATTTTGTAGGATTCTCCACTAACACCTCTTCAAAAAGTTCTAACATGTCGAAGCTGTCCGACGCATACTTTTCCCGCAATAAGTCCGTGATACTTTTTATCCCGAGAAAAAAAGTTGACTTTTTGGTCACTTTTTTTTTCAGATTCGGATTTGCCTGGTCACCCTGATCAATAATCGCTGTGATACCTGGGGGGGTACATAGAGACTTTTTGATATTCGAGGGCATATCTCCGAGCCCCAGTGGAAATTTGGCATTTTCGGATTTTTCCCCCACTCGACCTGCCTTCTATACCCCCCTCCAAAAATTTGGTTACTCTAGCCCTACTCCTTCTGGGAGAACAATTCTGTCAATGAATCAGTGAGTGAGTGAGTGAGTGAGTCAGTGGTAAGTTCAGCTTTATATAATATAACTAGAGGGTGCTCGGTGCCACGCCCCCATGGGGCGCGGAGGGTTAGTTGCTTCGCCTGTCGCTTCGCTTGGTTAATACATATATTTTTTTTTTCTGTTGGGTGATGTGCCTTGTTAGGCAAAATGGTATATTTTTGTAGTTTTTTTCGATCTGAGACGGGTAAAATGAATTGTATTGGGCCGCCTCGCTTCGCTCGTCGGCATGATTCGTCGCCGCCTCGCTCCGCTCGTCGACGCGAATCACTCGCTCGCTCCGCTTGCTCGATGGAGCTCGCTGCGCTCGCTCTAGAGTGTTGCCGATAAGTTTCTTCCAATAAAGTCAAACCAAGCAAAGCGACAAGTCTATTTTAATACTACGAATCGAATCGTCGGGGTACCCCCTCCGATTCGACTCTTAGTATTAAAATGACTTGTCGCTTTGCTTGGTTTGACTTTATTGGAAGAAACTTATCGGTAAGGTGCATTTCTATACAAAAAAAGGTTATATGCAAGTTTGTTCGTGTACCTAGACGATCAGTACTGAATTTAGTTGATTTTCGCCGTTTTCGCTTCGCTCAACGGCGGTTATTCGACGCCTCCTCGCTTCGCTCGACGGCGCGAATAACTCGCTCGCTTCGCTCGCTCGCTGGAGCTGCGCTCAAAAGTGACTATTCGCTCGCTCCGCTCGCGACGCAGCTCGCTTTGCTCGCAGCAGTTTCGAGAAAAAAAAAAAAAAAAAATTTTGCGATTTTTGAAAAAACAAAAACGGATTTGGATAGCTCTTCATCACCCGAAAATTGCCGTGTAAGGAGACCACTACCAAAAATGTTACCGTTTTTGAGAAAAAAAATTAATAAAATTTTTTTCGCGATTTTTGCAAAAAAAAAAATCTCACCGATATCGCTTGACGATTCTCTAAAAAAAATTGTATGACAGCAAAAATCCCAGATGCACCGTTTTTTTTAAAAAAAATAAAATAGATTTCGGTCAAATATTGCCGAGCCGAAAAAACTTTCGCGATTTTTGAAAAAAAAAAAATTTCATCAGATAGCCCGATTTTTTCTAAACATTGCCGTGTATGGCGACCACCCCGGTAGGAGTTACCAATTTCGAGAAAAAAAAAAAATGGCGAAAAAAAAAAAAATTTTCGCGATTTTCGCAAAAAAAAAAATACCCACATAATGGCTTGAAAATTGTCTACGAAACGTTCTAAGGTTGCAAAAATCCCGGACGAGTCCTTCTATTTTTAAAAAAATATCAAAAATTTTATCATAAGCAAAAATTTTCGCGATTTTTGCAAAAATCAAAGTGGCACCGTATCTGCCTCGTCGATACCTACAAAATGAGCCCAGATAACCGATGCCTTATAACGTTAATTTTTCGATGCCGAGGGCATATTTCCGAGCGCCAGTGGAAATTTGGCATTTTCGGATTTTTCCCCCGCTCGAATTTTTTTCTATACCCCCCCCCAAAAGTTTCAACCCCGTAGCTCAACTCTTTCTAGGAGAACAATTCTGTCAGTATGTCAGTCAGTGAATCAGTGGTATGTCCAGCTTTATATAATATAATAACTAGGGGGTGGGGTGCGGCCCGCCGGCCGCTTCGCTCGACGACTCGAATTACGGATGTGCGAAACGGTTCGAAGCGATCCGCTCCGCGGCTCGCTTCTTCACCGTTCCGCCCATCCGCAATTCGAGTCGTCGAACGAAGCTGCCGCGTAATGGGTGGAAAGGCGGCTGGGTGAAAGCCCTTTTAGTTGGTTAGCCGACTGGGTACTGGTCGCCGGCTCGCTTCGCTCAACGACTCGAATTGCAGATGTGCGAAACGGTTTGAAGCGATCCGTCTCGCTTCGCTCGACGGCTCGCTTCTTCACCGTTCCGCCCATCTGCAATTCGAGTCGTCGAACGAAGCGGCCGCGTAATGCGTGGTTAGCCGACTGGGTACTGTTCGCCGGCTCGCTTCGCTCGCCGACTCGAAGTACAGATGTGGAAACGGTTCGAAGCGATCCGTCTCGCTTCGCTCGACGGCTCGTTTCTAACCGTTTCGCACATCTGTACTTCGAGTCGTCGAGCGAAGCGGCCGCGTAACGTGTAGTTAGCCCTCTGGGTACAAAAAGTTGACTCTATGATTTTTCCCGATTACCCGAAAAAAATTCCCGATTACCCGAAAAATCCGAAAAATTCGGGAAAAAAAAATTGTCCTTTTCCTGAAAAAAAAATTCTATCAGATTCTCCTAATTAAAAGATTCAAATAGTTGTATGGACATTTTTCGCTATCTGTCACCGATTTCGAGAAAAAAAATAAAATGATTTTTTTTCGGGAAAAAAACTGAAACTCAAATCCTGAAAAAAAAAATATTTTCGGATAGTCCTGCTTCATACCAACATTGCCGTGTATGGAGACCCCTATGCTATCTCCTACTTTCTTTAAGAAAAAAAATTCCTGAAAAAAAAAGTTTCAGTTTTCAGGATTTTTATAATTTTCCTAGATTCTAAACTAAATTCTCTTCCAAAAGTTGTATGGGCACGAAGCTGTCCGACGTATACTTTCCGAGAAAATAGCGTATGACACACAATGTCATCTTTGAAAAAATTGTCATTTTTGTCATTTTTTTTTTTTGATCCGGATTTGCCTCGTCATACTGATCAAAATGAGCTATGATACCGGGGGGGGTACATAGTGACTTTTTGATATTCGAGAGCATATCTCCGAGCGCCAGTCGAAATCTGGCATTTTCGGATTTTTCCCCCACTCGACCTCCCCTCTAATATACTTGTGGAAAGTTTCAACCCCCCACCACCCCTCCTTCTGGGAGAACAATTCTGTCAATACGTGAGTCAGTCAGTCAGTGAGTCAGTGGTAAGTCCAGCTTTATATAATATAACTAGGGGGTGGGGTGCGGCCCGCCGGCCGCTTCGCTCGACGACTCGAATTACGGATGTGCGAAACGGTTCGAAGGTATCCGTCTCGCTTCGCTCGACGGCTCCCTTCTTCACCGTTCCGCCCATCCGCAATTCGAGTCGTCGAACGAAGCTGCCGCGTAATGGGTGGTGAGGTTTTCTGAGACAAAGTTGTTTTGGGTAATGGTCGCCGGCTCGCTTCGCTCAACGACTCGAATTGCAGATGTGCGAAACGGTTTGAAGGGATCCGTCTCGCTTCGCTCGACGGTCCCTTCTTCACCGTTCCGCCCATCTGCAATTCGAGTCGTCGAACGAAGCGGCCGCGTAATGCGTGGTTAGCCGACTGGGTACTGTTCGCCGGCTCGCTTCGCTCGACGACTCGAAGTACAGATGTGGAAACGGTTCGAAGCGATCCGTCTCGCTTCGCTCGACGGCTCGTTTCTAACCGTTTCGCACATCTGTACTTCGAGTCGTCGAGCGAAGCGGCCGCGTAACGTGTAGTTAGCCCTCTGGGTACAAAAAGTTATTGCCAAGTCAGTTAATGTACCTCGATGATTTTTCCCGATTACCCGAAAAATTTCCCGATTACCCGAAAAATCCGAAAAATTTGGGAAAAAAAATTTGTCCTTTTCCTGAAAAAAAAATTCTATCGGATTCTCCTAATTAAAATATTCAAATAATTGTATGGACATTTTTCGCTATCTGTCACCGTTTTTGAGAAAAAAAATAAAAACAAAATTTTTAGGGAAAAAAACTGAAACAGGAATCCTGAAAAAAAAATTATTTTCGGATAGTCCTGCTTCATACCAACATTGCCGTGTATGGCGACCCCTATGCTATCTCGTACTTTATTTAAGAAAAAAAATTCCTGAAAAAAAAAGTTTCAGTTTTCAGGATTTTTATATTTTTTTCAGATTCTAAACTAAATTCTCTTCCAAAAGTTGTATGGGCACGAAGCTGTCCGACGCACACTTTCCGAGAAAATAGCGTATGACACAGAATGTCATCTTCCAAAAAATTGTCATTTTTGTCATTTTTTTTTTTTGGTCCGGACTTGCCTCGTCATCTTGATCAAAATGAGCTATGATACCATCGGGGGTACATAGAGACTTTTTGCTATTTGAGAGCATATCTCCGAGCCCCAGTGGAAATTTGCCATTTTCGGATTTTTCCCCCAGTCACTTTTTTATCTACTTCAACCTCCGAAAATTTCACCCCCCCACCCCCACTCCTTCTGGGAGAACAATTCTGTCAATAGATGAGTCAGTCAGTGAGTGAGTCAGTGGTAAGTCCAGCTTTATATAATATAACTAGGGGGTGGGGTGCGGCCCGCCGGCCGCTTCGCTCGACGACTCGAATTACGGATGTGCGAAACGGTTCGAAGGTATCCGTCTCGCTTCGCTCGACGGCTCCCTTCTTCACCGTTCCGCCCATCCGCAATTCGAGTCGTCGAACGAAGCTGCCGCGTAATGGGTGGTTGGGCGTTTTTTTTGGTTAGGCCTTCTGAGACAAAGTTGTTGTGGGTAATGGTCGCCGGCTCGCTTCGCTCAACGACTCGAATTGCAGATGTGCGAAACGGTTTGAAGCAATCCGTCTCGCTTCGCTCGACGGCTCGCTTCTTCACCGTTCCGCCCATCTGCAATTCGAGTCGTCGAACGAAGCGGCCGCGTAATGCGTGGTTAGCCGACTGGGTACTGTTCGCCGGCTCGCTTCGCTCTACGACTCGAAGTACAGATGTGGAAACGGTTCGAAGCGATCCGTCTCGCTTCGCTCGACGGCTCGTTTCTAACCGTTTCGCACATCTGTACTTCGAGTCGTCGAGCGAAGCGGCCGCGTAACGTGTAGTTAGCCCTCTGGGTACAAAAAGTTGACTCGATGATTTTTCCCGATTACCCGAAAAAATTTCCCGATTACCCGAAAAATCCGAAAAATTCGGGAAAAAAAATTTGTCCTTTTCCTGAAAAAAAAATTCTATCAGATTCTCCTAATTAAAAGATTCAAATAGTTGTATGGACATTTTTCGCTATCTGTCACCGATTTCGAGAAAAAAAATAAAATTATTTTTTTTCGGGAAAAAAACTGAAACTCAAATCCTGAAAAAAAAATTATTTTCGGATAGTCCTGCTTCATCCTACAATTGCCGTGTATGGAGACCCCCATGCTATCTCGTACTTTCTTTAAGAAAAAAAATTCCTGAAAAATTCCTGAAAAATTTTCCGGACTTTTATAATTTTCCTAGATTCTAAACTAAATTCTCTACCAAAAGTTGTATGGGCACGAATTTCTCCGACGCATACTTTTCGAGAAAACAGCGTATGACACAGAATGTCATCTTCAAAAAAATTGTCATTTTTGTCATTTTTTTTTTTTGATCCGGACTTGCCTCGTCACCCTGATCAAAATGAGCTATGATACCGGGGGGGGTACATAGAGACTTTTTGCTATTCGAGGGCATATCTCCGTGCGCCAGTAGAAATTTGGCATTTTCGGATTTTTCCCCCAGTCGATCTCCCCTCTAATATACTTCTGGAAAGTTTCATCCCCCCACCGCCACTCCTTCTGGGAGAACAATTCTGTCAATGAATCAGTCAGTCAGTCAGTGGTAAGTCCAGCTATATATAATATAACTAGGGGGTGGGGTGCGGCCCGCCGGCCGCTTCGCTCGACGACTCGAATTACGGATGTGCGAAACGGTTCGAAGGTATCCGTCTCGCTTCGCTCGACGGCTCCCTTCTTCACCGTTCCGCCCATCCGCAATTCGAGTCGTCGAACGAAGCTGCCGCGTAATGGGTGGTTGGGCCTTTTGGGTGGTTAAGTCTCCTGTTACAAAAAGTTTTTTGAGTACTGGTCGCCGGCTCGCTTCGCTCAACGACTCGAATTGCAGATGTGCGAAACGGTTTGAAGCGATCCGTCTCGCTTCGCTCGACGGCTCGCTTCTTCACCGTTCCGCCCATCTGCAATTCGAGTCGTCGAACGAAGCGGCCGCGTAATGCGTGGTTAGCCGACTGGGTACTGTTCGCCGGCTCGCTTCGCTCGCCGACTCGAAGTACAGATGTGGAAACGGTTCGAAGCGATCCGTCTCGCTTCGCTCGACGGCTCGTTTCTAACCGTTTCGCACATCTGTACTTCGAGTCGTCGAGCGAAGCGGCCGCGTAACGTGTAGTTAGCCCTCTGGGTACTAAAAGTTATTGGCAAGTCAGCTTATATACCTCGATGATTTTTCCCAATTACCCGAAAAATTTCCCGATTACCCGAAAAATCCGTAAAATTCGGGAAAAAAAAAATGTCCTTTTCCAGAAAAAAAAATTCTATCGGATTCTCCTAATTAAAAGATTCAAATAGTTGTATGGACATTTTTCGCTATCTGTCACCGATTTCGAGAAAAAAAATAAAATGTTTTTTTTTCGGGAAAAAAACTGAAACTCAAATCCTGAAAAAAAAATTATTTTCGGATAGTCCTGCTTCATCCTACAATTGCCGTGTATGGAGACCCCCATGCTATCTCGTACTTTCTTTAAGAAAAAAAATTCCTGAAAAATTCCTGAAAAATTTTCCGGACTTTTATAATTTTCCTAGATTCTAAACTAAATTCTCTTCCAAAAGTTGTATGGGCACGAATTTCTCCGACGCATACTTTTCGAGAAAACAGCGTATGACACAGAATGTCATCTTCAAAAAAATTGTCATTTTTGTCATTTTTTTTTTTTGATCCGGACTTGCCTCGTCACCCTGATCAAAATGAGCTATGATACCGGGGGGGGTACATAGAGACTTTTTGCTATTCGAGGGCATATCTCCGTGCGCCAGTGGAAATTTGGCATTTTCGGATTTTTCCCCCACTCGACCTCCCCTCTAATATACTTATGGAAAGTTTCAACCCCCCACCACCCCTCCTTCTGGGAGAACAATTCTGTCAATGAATCAGTCAGTCAGTCAGTGGTAAGTCCAGCTATATATAATATAATAACTAGGGGGTGGGGTGCGGCCCGCCGGCCGCTTCGCTCGACGACTCGAATTACGGATGTGCGAAACGGTTCGAAGCGATCCGCTCCGCGGCTCGCTTCTTCACCGTTCCGCCCATCCGCAATTCGAGTCGTCGAACGAAGCTGCCGCGTAATGGGTGGTTGGGGCTTTTTGTACAAAGTTTTTTTGGGTACTGTTCGCCGGCTCGCTTCGCTCAACGACTCGAATTGCAGATGTGCGAAACGGTTTGAAGCGATCCGTCTCGCTTCGCTCGACGGCTCGCTTCTTCACCGTTCCGCCCATCTGCAATTCGAGTCGTCGAACGAAGCGGCCGCGTAATGCGTGGTTAGCCGACTGGGTACTGTTCGCCGGCTCGCTTCGCTCGACGACTCGAAGTACAGATGTGGAAACGGTTCGAAGCGATCCGTCTCGCTTCGCTCGACGGCTCGTTTCTAACCGTTTCGCACATCTGTACTTCGAGTCGTCGAGCGAAGCGGCCGCGTAACGTGTAGTTAGCCCTCTGGGTACAAAAAGTTGACTCGATGGTTTTTCCCGATTACCCGAAAAAATTTCCCGATTACCCGAAAAATCCGAAAAATTCGGGAAAAAAAAATTGTCCTTTTCCTGAAAAAAAAATTCTATCGGATTCTCCTAATTAAAACATTCGAATAATTGTATGGACATTTTTCGCTATCTGTCACCGAATTCGAGAAAAAAAATAAAATGTGTTTTTTTCGGGAAAAAAACTGAAACAGGAATCCTGAAAAAAAAAATATTTTCGGATAGTCCTGCTTCATACCAACATTGCCGTGTATGGAGACCACTATGCTATCTCGTACTTTCTTTAAGAAAAAAAATTCCTGAAAAAAAAAGTTTCAGTTTTCAGGATTTTTATATTTTTTTCAGATTCTAAACTAAATTCTCTTCCAAAAGTTGTATGGGCATGAAGCTGTCCGACGCATACTTTCCGAGAAAATAGCGTATGACACACAATGTCATCTTCCAAAAAATTGTCATTTTTGTCATTTTTTTTTTTTTGTCCGGACTTGCCTCGTCACCCTGATCAAAATGAGCTATGATACCATGGGGGGTACATAGAGACTTTTTGCTATTCGAGGGCATATCTCCGAGCGCCAGTGGAAATTTGGCATTTTCGGATTTTTCCCCAACTCGACCTCCCCTCTTATATACTTCTGGAAAGTTTCACCCCCCTACCACCTCTCCTTCTAGGAGAACAATTCTGTCAATGAGTGTGTCAGTCAGTCAGTGGTAAGTCCAGCTATATATAATATAACTAGGGGGTGGGGTGCGGCCCGCCGGCCGCTTCGCTCGACGACTCGAATTACGGATGTGCGAAACGGTTCGAAGCGATCCGCTCCGCGGCTCGCTTCTTCACCGTTCCGCCATTCCGCAATTCGAGTCGTCGAACGAAGCTGCCGCGTAATGGGTGGTTGGGCGTTTTTTTTGGTTAGGCCTTCTGAGACAAAGTTGTTGTGGGTAATGGTCGCCGGCTCGCTTCGCTCAACGACTCGAATTGCAGATGTGCGAAACGGTTTGAAGCGATCCGTCTCGCTTCGCTCGACGGCTCGCTTCTTCACCGTTCCGCCCATCTGCAATTCGAGTCGTCGAACGAAGCGGCCGCGTAATGCGTGGTAAGCCGACTGGGTACTGTTCGCCGGCTCGCTTCGCTCGACGACTCGAAGTACAGATGTGGAAACGGTTCGAAGCGATCCGTCTCGCTTCGCTCGACGGCTCGTTTCTAACCGTTTCGCACATCTGTACTTCGAGTCGTCGAGCGAAGCGGCCGCGTAACGTGTAGTTAGCCCTCTGGGTACAAAAAGTTGACTCGATGATTTTTCCCGATTACCCGAAAAAATTTCCCGATTACCCGAAAAATCCGAAAATTTCGGGAAAAAAAAATTGTCCTTTTCCTGAAAAAAAAATTCTATCAGATTCTCCTAATTAAAAGATTCAAATAGTTGTATGGACATTTTTCGCTATCTGTCACCGATTTCAAGAAAAAAAATAAAATGATTTTTTTTCGGGAAAAAAACTGAAACTCAAATCCTGAAAAAAAAAATATTTTCGGATAGTCCTGCTTCATAGCAACATTGCCGTGTATGGAGACCCCCATGCTATCTCGTACTTTCTTTAAGAAAAAAAATTCCTGAAAAAAAAAGTTTCAGTTTTCAGGTTTTTTATATTTTTTTCAGATTCAAAACTAAATTCTCTTCCAAAAGTTGTATGGGCACGAAGCTGTCCGACGTATACTTTTCGAGAAAACAGCGTATGACACAGAATGTCATCTTCAAAAAAATTGTCATTTTTGTCATTTTTTTTTTTTGGTCCGGACTTGGCTCGTCACCCTCATCAAAATGAGCTATGATACCATGGGGGGTACATAGAGTCTTTTTGCTATTTGAGGGCATATCTCTGAGCGCCAGTGGAAATTTGGCATTTTCGGATTTTTCCCCCAGTCACAGGACCACCTAATATACTTATGGAAAGTTTCAACCCCCCACCACCCCTCCTTCTAGGAGAACAATTCTGTCAATACGTGAGTCAGTGAGTGAGTGGTAAGTCCAGCTTTATATAATATAACTAGGGGGTGGGGTGCGGCCCGCCGGCCGCTTCGCTCGACGACTCGAATTACGGATGTGCGAAACGGTTCGAAGGTATCCGTCTCGCTTCGCTCGACGGCTCCCTTCTTCACCGTTCCGCCCATCCGCAATTCGAGTCGTCGAACGAAGCTGCCGCGTAATGGGTGGTGAGGTTTTCTGAGACAAAGTTTTTTTGGGTACAGGTCGCCGGCTCGCTTCGCTCAACGACTCGAATTGCAGATGTGCGAAACGGTTTGAAGCGATCCGTCTCGCTTCGCTCGACGGCTCGCTTCTTCACCGTTCCGCCCATCTGCAATTCGAGTCGTCGAACGAAGCGGCCGCGTAATGCGTGGTTAGCCGACTGGGTACTGTTCGCCGGCTCGCTTCGCTCGACGACTCGAAGTACAGATGTGGAAACGGTTCGAAGCGATCCGTCTCGCTTCGCTCGACGGCTCGTTTCTAACCGTTTCGCACATCTGTACTTCGAGTCGTCGAGCGAAGCGGCCGCGTAACGTGTAGTTAGCTCTCTGGGTACAAAAGGTTATTGGCAAGTCAGTCAATGTACCGCGATGGCTATATCTGGATGATCGTATTCCATACAAATTCTGAAAAAAAAAAAATTGAAGTTTTCAGGAAAAAAAAAAATCTATGGGATTCTCCTAATTAAAAGATTCAAATAGTTGTATGGACATTTTTCGCTATCTGTCACCGATTTCGAGAAAAAAAATAAAATGTGTTTTTTTCGGAAAAAAAACTGAAACAGGAATCCTGAAAAAAAAAATATTTTCGGATAGTCCTGCTTCATAGCAACATTGCCGTGTATGGAGACCCCTATGCTATCTCGTACTTTCTTTAAGAAAAAAAAATCCTGAAAAAAAAAGTTTCAGTTTTCAGGATTTTTATAATTTTGTAGGATTCTCCACTAACACCTCTTCAAAAAGTTCTAACATGTCGAAGCTGTCCGACGCATACTTTTCCCGCAATAAGTCCGTGATACTTTTTATCCCGAGAAAAAAAGTTGACTTTTTGGTCACTTTTTTTTTCAGATTCGGATTTGCCTGGTCTCCCTGATCAATAATCGCTGTGATACCTGGGGGGGTACATAGAGACTTTTTGATATTCGAGGGCATATCTCCGAGCGCCAGTGGAAATTTGGCATTTTCGGATTTTTCCCCCACTCGACCTGGGCTCTATACCCCCCTCCAAAAATTTGGTTACTCTAGCCCTACTCCTTCTGGGAGAACAATTCTGTCAATGAATCAGTGAGTGAGTGAGTGAGTGAGTGAGTGGTAAGTCCAGCTTTATATAGTATAACTAGGGGGTGGGGTGCGGCCCGCCGGCCGCTTCGCTCGACGACTCGAATTACGGATGTGCGAAACGGTTCGAAGGTATCCGTCTCGCTTCGCTCGACGGCTCCCTTCTTCACCGTTCCGCCCATCCGCAATTCGAGTCGTCGAACGAAGCTGCCGCGTAATGGGTGGTGAGGTTTTCTGAGACAAAGTTTTTTTGGGTACAGGTCGCCGGCTCGCTTCGCTCAACGACTCGAATTGCAGATGTGCGAAACGGTTTGAAGCGATCCGTCTCGCTTCGCTCGACGGCTCGCTTCTTCACCGTTCCGCCCATCTGCAATTCGAGTCGTCGAACGAAGCGGCCGCGTAATGCGTGGTTAGCCGACTGGGTACTGTTCGCCGGCTCGCTTCGCTCGACGACTCGAAGTACAGATGTGGAAACGGTTCGAAGCGATCCGTCTCGCTTCGCTCGACGGCTCGTTTCTAACCGTTTCGCACATCTGTACTTCGAGTCGTCGAGCGAAGCGGCCGCGTAACGTGTAGTTAGCCCTCTGGGTACAAAAAGTTGACTCTATGATTTTTCCCGATTACCCGAAAAAAATTCCCGATTACCCGAAAAATCCGAAAAATTCGGGAAAAAAAAATTGTCCTTTTCCTGAAAAAAAAATTCTATCGGATTCTCCTAATTAAAAGATTCAAATAGTTGTATGGACATTTTTCGCTATCTGTCACCGATTTCGAGAAAAAAAATAAAATGATTTTTTTTCGGGAAAAAAACTGAAACTCAAATCCTGAAAAAAAAAATATTTTCGGATAGTCCTGCTTCATCCTACAATTGCCGTGTATGGAGACCCCCATGCTATCTCGTACTTTCTTTAAGAAAAAAAATTCCTGAAAAATTCCTGAAAAATTTTCCGGACTTTTATAATTTTCCTAGATTCTAAACTAAATTCTCTTCCAAAAGTTGTATGGGCACGAATTTCTCCGACGCATACTTTTCGAGAAAACAGCGTATGACACGAAATGTCATCTTCAAAAAAATTGTCATTTTTGTCATTTTTTTTTTTTGATCCGGATTTGCCTCGTCACCCTGATCAAAATGAGCTATGATACCTGGGGGGGTACATAGTGACTTTTCGATATTCGAGGGCATATCTCCGCGCGCCAGTGGAAATCTGGCATTTTCGGATTTTTCCCCCAGTCATTGGACCACCTAATATGCTTGTGGAAAGTTTCAACCCCCCACCACCACTCCTTCTAGGAGAACAATTCTGTCAATACGTGAGTCAGTCAGTCAGTGGTAAGTCCAGCTTTATATAATATAATAACTAGGGGGTGGGGTGCGGCCCGCCGGCCGCTTCGCTCGACGACTCGAATTACGGATGTGCGAAACGGTTCGAAGGTATCCGTCTCGCTTCGCTCGACGGCTCCCTTCTTCACCGTTCCGCCCATCCGCAATTCGAGTCGTCGAACGAAGCTGCCGCGTAATGGGTGGTTGGGCCTTTTGGGTGGTTTAGCGACTGGGTGAAAGCCCTTTTAGTTGGTTAGCCGACTGGGTACTGGTCGCCGGCTCGCTTCGCTCAACGACTCGAATTGCAGATGTGCGAAACGGTTTGAAGCAATCCGTCTCGCTTCGCTCGACGGCTCGCTTCTTCACCGTTCCGCCCATCTGCAATTCGAGTCGTCGAACGAAGCGGCCGCGTAATGCGTGGTTAGCCGACTGGGTACTGTTCGCCGGCTCGCTTCGCTCGACGACTCGAAGTACAGATGTGGAAACGGTTCGAAGCGATCCGTCTCGCTTCGCTCGACGGCTCGTTTCTAACCGTTTCGCACATCTGTACTTCGAGTCGTCGAGCGAAGCGGCCGCGTAACGTGCAGTAAGCCCTCTGGGTACAAAAAGTTATTGGCAAGTCAGCTATTGTACCTCGATGATTTTTCCCGATTACCCGAAAAATTTCCCGATTACCCTAAAAATTCGAAAAATTCGGGAAAAAAAAAATTGTCCTTTTCCTGAAAAAAAAATTCTATCGGATTCTCCTAATTAAAAGATTCAAATAGTTGTATGGACATTTTTCGCTATCTGTCACCGATTTCGAGAAAAAAAATAAAAACAAATTTTTTCGGGAAAAAAACTGAAACAGGAATCCTGAAAAAAAAATTATTTTCGGATAGTCCTGCTTCATCCTACAATTGCCGTGTATGGAGACCCCCATGCTATCTCGTACTTTCTTTAAGAAAAAAAAATCCTGAAAAATTCCTGAAAAATTTTCCGGACTTTTATAATTTTGTTGGATTCTCCACTAAATTCTCTTCCAAAAGTTGTATGGGCACGAAGCTGTACGACGCATACTTTTCGAGATATAAGTCCAAACTAAGAAATTAAAAAATTATTAAAAATTTTTGCGATTTTTGAAAAAAAAAAAAGCTGTCCTTGTCGTCCTTGATCAGCTTAACATTTTTGCTCATACATTGACCCACCGTAAGTGGCACCGTTTTTGAGATAAAATCGATCAAAAATATTTTTTTTGATTTTCGCAAAAAAAAAAAATTCTTCAATATGGCTTGAACCAAACCTACAATTCACCCATACAACACCGTGGGCGCCGGCGCACCGTTTTCGAGAAAAATACACATGACACTGTTTTTTTTTGAAAAAAAAAGTTGCGATTTTTGAAAAAAAAAAAAAAAATCTGAACTTGCCTCGTCATGCCCAACAACTTTGCCGGTGGCACCCTCATTTATCCCCAAAACTGAGGCAATGCCGAGGGCATATCTCCGAGCGCCAGTGGAAATTTGGCATTTTCGGATTTTTCCCCCAGTCACTTTTTTATCTACTTCAACCTCCGAAAATTTCACCCCCCCACCACCACTCCTTCTGGGAGAACAATTCTGTCAATGAGTCAGTGAGTCAGTCAGTCAGTGGTAAGTCCAGCTATATATAATATAATAACTAGGGGGTGGGGTGCGGCCCGCCGGCCGCTTCGCTCGACGACTCGAATTACGGATGTGCGAAACGGTTCGAAGGTATCCGTCTCGCTTCGCTCGACGGCTCCCTTCTTCACCGTTCCGCCCATCCGCAATTCGAGTCGTCGAACGAAGCTGCCGCGTAATGGGTGGTTGGGCCTTTTGGGTGGTTAAGTCTCCTGTTACAAAAAGTTTTTTGAGTACTGGTCGCCGGCTCGCTTCGCTCAACGACTCGAATTGCAGATGTGCGAAACGGTTTGAAGCGATCCGTCTCGCTTCGCTCGACGGCTCGCTTCTTCACCGTTCCGCCCATCTGCAATTCGAGTCGTCGAACGAAGCGGCCGCGTAATGCGTGGTTAGCCGACTGGGTACTGTTCGCCGGCTCGCTTCGCTCGACGACTCGAAGTACAGATGTGGAAACGGTTCGAAGCGATCCGTCTCGCTTCGCTCGACGGCTCGTTTCTAACCGTTTCGCACATCTGTACTTCGAGTCGTCGAGCGAAGCGGCCGCGTAACGTGTAGTTAGCCCTCTGGGTACAAAAAGTTGACTCGATGATTTTTCCCGATTACCCGAAAAATTTCCCGATTACCCGAAAAATCCGAAAAATTCGGGAAAAAAAAATTGTCCTTTTTCTGAAAAAAAAATTCTATCGGATTCTCCCAATTAAAAGATTCAAATAGTTGTATGGACATTTTTCGCTATCTGTCACCGATTTCGAGAAAAAAAATAAAATGTGTTTTTTTCGGGAAAAAAACTGAAACAGGAATCCTGAAAAAAAAATTATTTTCCGATAGTCCTGCTTCATACCAACATTGCCGTGTATGGAGACCCCTATGCTATCTCGTACTTTCTTTAAGAAAAAAAATTCCTGAAAAAAAAAGTTTCAGTTTTCAGGATTTTTATATTTTTTTCAGATTCTAAACTAAATTCTCTTCCAAAAGTTGTATGGGCACGAAGCTGTCCGACGCATACTTTCCGAGAAAATAGCGTATGACACACAATGTCATCTTCAAAAAATTTGTCATTTTTGTCATTTTTTTTTTTTGGTCCGGACTTGCCTCGTCACCCTGATCAAAATGAGCTATGATACCTGGGGGGGTACATAGTGACTTTTTGATATTCGAGGGCATATCTCCGCGCGCCAGTGGAAATCTGGCATTTTCGGATTTTTCCCCCAGTCATTGGACCACCTTATATGCTTGTGGAAAGTTTCAACCCCCCACCACCACTCCTTCTAGGAGAACAATTCTGTCAATACGTGAGTGAGTGAGTCAGTGGTAAGTCCAGCTATATATAATATAATAACTAGGGGGTGGGGTGCGGCCCGCCGGCCGCTTCGCTCGACGACTCGAATTACGGATGTGCGAAACGGTTCGAAGGTATCCGTCTCGCTTCGCTCGACGGCTCCCTTCTTCACCGTTCCGCCCATCCGCAATTCGAGTCGTCGAACGAAGCTGCCGCGTAATGGGTGGTTGGGCCTTTTGGGTGGTTAAGTCTCCTGTTACAAAAAGTTTTTTGAGTACTGGTCGCCGGCTCGCTTCGCTCAACGACTCGAATTGCAGATGTGCGAAACGGTTTGAAGCGATCCGTCTCGCTTCGCTCGACGGCTCGCTTCTTCACCGTTCCGCCCATCTGCAATTCGAGTCGTCGAACGAAGCGGCCGCGTAATGCGTGGTTAGCCGACTGGGTACTGTTCGCCGGCTCGCTTCGCTCGACGACTCGAAGTACAGATGTGGAAACGGTTCGAAGCGATCCGTCTCGCTTCGCTCGACGGCTCGTTTCTAACCGTTTCGCACATCTGTACTTCGAGTCGTCGAGCGAAGCGGCCGCGTAACGTGTAGTTAGCCCTCTGGGTACAAAAAGTTGACTCAATGATTTTTCCCGATTACCCGAAAAATTTCCCGATTACCCGAAAAATCCGAAAAATTTGGGAAAAAAAAATTGTCCTTTTCCAGAAAAAAAAATTCTATCGGATTCTCCTAATTAAAAGATTCAAATAGTTGTATGGACATTTTTCGCTATCTGTCACCGATTTCGAGAAAAAAAATAAAATGTGATTTTTTCGGGAAAAAAACTGAAACAGGAATCCTGAAACAAAAAATATTTTCGGATAGTCCTGCTTCATACCAACATTGCCGTGTATGGAGACCACTATGCTATCTCGTACTTTCTTTAAGAAAAAAAATTCCTGAAAAAAAAAGTTTCAGTTTTCAGGATTTTTATATTTTTTTCAGATTCTAAACTAAATTCTCTTCCAAAAGTTGTATGGGCACGAAGCTGTCCGACGTATACTTTTCGAGAAAATAGCGAATGACACATAATGTCATCTTCAAAAAAATTGTCATTTTTGTCATTTTTTTTTTTTGGTCCGGACTTGCCTCGTCACCCTGATCAAAATGAGCTATGATACCATAGGGGGTACATAGAGACTTTTTGCTATTTGAGGGCATATCTCCGAGCGCCAGTGGAAATTTGTCATTTTCGGATTTTTCCCCCAGTCACAGGACCACCTAATATACTTGTGGAAAGTTTCAACCCCCCACCACCCCTCCTTCTAGGAGAACAATTCTGTCAATACGTGAGTCAGTGAGTGAGTGGTAAGTCCAGCTTTATATAGTATAACTAGGGGGTGGGGTGCGGCCCGCCGGCCGCTTCGCTCGACGACTCGAATTACGGATGTGCGAAACGGTTCGAAGGTATCCGTCTCGCTTCGCTCGACGGCTCCCTTCTTCACCGTTCCGCCCATCCGCAATTCGAGTCGTCGAACGAAGCTGCCGCGTAATGGGTGGTTGGGCGTTTTTTTTGGTTAGCCGACTGGGTGCTGGTCGCCGGCTCGCTTCGCTCAACGACTCGAATTGCAGATGTGCGAAACGGTTTGAAGCGATCCGTCTCGCTTCGCTCGACGGCTCGCTTCTTCACCGTTCCGCCCATCTGCAATTCGAGTCGTCGAACGAAGCGGCCGCGTAATGCGTGGTTAGCCGACTGGGTACTGTTCGCCGGCTCGCTTCGCTCGCCGACTCGAAGTACAGATGTGGAAACGGTTCGAAGCGATCCGTCTCGCTTCGCTCGACGGCTCGTTTCTAACCGTTTCGCACATCTGTACTTCGAGTCGTCGAGCGAAGCGGCCGCGTAACGTGTAGTTAGCCCTCTGGGTACAAAAGGTTATTGGCAAGTCAGTCAATGTACCGCGATGGCTATATCTGGATGATCGTATTCCATACAAATTCTGAAAAAAAAAAAATTGAAGTTTTCAGGAAAAAAAAAATCTATGGGATTCTCCTAATTAATAGATTCAAATAGTTGTATGGACATTTTTCGCTATCTGTCACCGATTTCGAGAAAAAAAATAAAATGTGTTTTTTTCGGAAAAAAAACTGAAACAGGAATCCTGAAAAAAAAAATATTTTCGGATAGTCCTGCTTCATAGCAACATTGCCGTGTATGGAGACCCCTATGCTATCTCGTACTTTCTTTAAGAAAAAAAATTCCTGAAAAAAAAAGTTTCAGTTTTCAGGATTTTTATATTTTTTTCAGATTCTAAACTAAATTCTCTTCCAAAAGTTGTATGGGCACGAAGCTGTCCGACGTATACTTTTCGAGAAAATAGCGTATGACACACAATGTCATCTTCAAAAAAATTGTCATTTTTGTCATTTTTTTTTTTTGATCCGGACTTGCCTCGTCACCCTGATCAAAATAAGCTATGATACCATGGGGGGTACATAGAGACTTTTTGCTATTCGAGGGCATATCTCCGAGCACCAGTGGAAATTTGGCAAAGTCGGATTTTTCTGGGGGGTTTTGGGGGGTCCTCTATGCGTCCTGAAAATTTCACCTCTCCACCACCACTCCTTCCCGGAGATCAATTCTGTCAATGTGTCAGTCAGTCAGTCAGTGAGTGAGTCAGTGGTAAGTCCAGCTTTATATAATATAATAACTAGGGGGTGGGGTGCGGCCCGCCGGCCGCTTCGCTCGACGACTCGAATTACGGATGTGCGAAACGGTTCGAAGCGATCCGCTCCGCGGCTCGCTTCTTCACCGTTCCGCCCATCCGCAATTCGAGTCGTCGAACGAAGCTGCCGCGTAATGGGTGGTTGGGCCTTTTGGGTGGTTAAGTCTCCTGTTACAAAAAGTTTTTTGAGTACTGGTCGCCGGCTCGCTTCGCTCAACGACTCGAATTGCAGATGTGCGAAACGGTTTGAAGCGATCCGTCTCGCTTCGCTCGACGGCTCGCTTCTTCACCGTTCCGCCCATCTGCAATTCGAGTCGTCGAACGAAGCGGCCGCGTAATGCGTGGTTAGCCGACTGGGTACTGTTCGCCGGCTCGCTTCGCTCGACGACTCGAAGTACAGATGTGGAAACGGTTCGAAGCGATCCGTCTCGCTTCGCTCGACGGCTCGTTTCTAACCGTTTCGCACATCTGTACTTCGAGTCGTCGAGCGAAGCGGCCGCGTAACGTGTAGTTAGCCCTCTGGGTAAAAAAAGTTATTGGCAAGTCAGCTTATGTACCTCGATGATTTTTCCCGATTACCCGAAAAATTTCCCGATTACCCGAAAAATTCGAAAAATTCGGGAAAAAAATTTTGTCCTTTTCCAGAAAAAAAAATTCTATCGGATTCTCCTAATTAAAACATTCAAATAGTTGTATGGACATTTTTCGCTATCTGTCACCGATTTCGAGAAAAAAAATAAAAACAAAATTTTTTGGGAAAAAAACTGAAACAGGAATCCTGAAAAAAAAATTATTTTCGGATAGTCCTGCTTCATACCAACATTGCCGTGTATGGAGACCCATATGCTATCTCGTACTTTCTTTAAGAAAAAAAATTCCTGAAAAAAAAAGTTTCAGTTTTCAGGATTTTTATATTTTTTTTAGATTCTAAACTAAATTCTCTTCCAAAAGTTGTATGGGCACGAAGCTGTCCGACGTATACTTTTCGAGAAAACAGCGAATGACACACAATGTCATCTTCCAAAAAATTGTCATTTTTGTCATTTTTTTTTTTTGGTCCGGACTTGCCTCGTCACCCTGATCAATAATCGCTGTGATACCGGGGGGGGTACATAGAGACTTTTTGATATTCGAGAGCATATCTCCGTGCGCCAGTGGAAATTTGGCATTTTCGGATTTTTCCCCCACTCGACCTCCCCTCTAATATACTTGTGGAAAGTTTCAACCCCCCACCACCCCTCCTTCTGGGAGAACAATTCTGTCAATACGTGAGTCAGTCAGTCAGTCAGTCAGTGGTAAGTCCAGCTTTATATAATATAACTAGGGGGTGGGGTGCGGCCCGCCGGCCGCTTCGCTCGACGACTCGAATTACGGATGTGCGAAACGGTTCGAAGCGATCCGCTCCGCGGCTCGCTTCTTCACCGTTCCGCCCATCCGCAATTCGAGTCGTCGAACGAAGCTGCCGCGTAATGGGTGGTTGGGCGTTTTTTTTGGTTAGGCCTTCTGAGACAAAGTTGTTGTGGGTAATGGTCGCCGGCTCGCTTCGCTCAACGACTCGAATTGCAGATGTGCGAAACGGTTTGAAGCGATCCGTCTCGCTTCGCTCGACGGCTCGCTTCTTCACCGTTCCGCCCATCTGCAATTCGAGTCGTCGAACGAAGCGGCCGCGTAATGCGTGGTTAGCCGACTGGGTACTGTTCGCCGGCTCGCTTCGCTCGACGACTCGAAGTACAGATGTGGAAACGGTTCGAAGCGATCCGTCTCGCTTCGCTCGACGGCTCGTTTCTAACCGTTTCGCACATCTGTACTTCGAGTCGTCGAGCGAAGCGGCCGCGTAACGTGTAGTTAGCCCTCTGGGTACAAAAAGTTGACTCGATGATTTTTCCCGATTACCCGAAAAATTTCCCGATTACCCGAAAAATCCGAAAAATTCGGGAAAAAAAAATTGTCCTTTTTCTGAAAAAAAAATTCTATCGGATTCTCCCAATTAAAAGATTCAAATAGTTGTATGGACATTTTTCGCTATCTGTCACCGATTTCGAGAAAAAAAATAAAATGTGTTTTTTTCGGGAAAAAAACTGAAACAGGAATCCTGAAAAAAAAATTATTTTCCGATAGTCCTGCTTCATACCAACATTGCCGTGTATGGAGACCCCTATGCTATCTCGTACTTTCTTTAAGAAAAAAAATTCCTGAAAAAAAAAGTTTCAGTTTTCAGGATTTTTATATTTTTTTCAGATTCTAAACTAAATTCTCTTCCAAAAGTTGTATGGGCACGAAGCTGTCCGACGCATACTTTCCGAGAAAATAGCGTATGACACACAATGTCATCTTCAAAAAATTTGTCATTTTTGTCATTTTTTTTTTTTGGTCCGGACTTGCCTCGTCACCCTGATCAAAATGAGCTATGATACCTGGGGGGGTACATAGTGACTTTTTGATATTCGAGGGCATATCTCCGCGCGCCAGTGGAAATCTGGCATTTTCGGATTTTTCCCCCAGTCATTGGACCACCTTATATGCTTGTGGAAAGTTTCAACCCCCCACCACCACTCCTTCTAGGAGAACAATTCTGTCAATACGTGAGTGAGTGAGTCAGTGGTAAGTCCAGCTATATATAATATAACTAGGGGGTGGGGTGCGGCCCGCCGGCCGCTTCGCTCGACGACTCGAATTACGGATGTGCGAAACGGTTCGAAGGTATCCGTCTCGCTTCGCTCGACGGCTCCCTTCTTCACCGTTCCGCCCATCCGCAATTCGAGTCGTCGAACGAAGCTGCCGCGTAATGGGTGGTTGGGCCTTTTGGGTGGTTTAGCGACTGGGTAAAAATTTTTTTTGGTGCTGTTAAGTCTCCTGTTACACAAAGTTTTTTGAGTACTGGTCGCCGGCTCGCTTCGCTCAACGACTCGAATTGCAGATGTGCGAAACGGTTTGAAGCGATCCGTCTCGCTTCGCTCGACGGCTCGTTTCTAACCGTTTCGCACATCTGTACTTCGAGTCGTCGAGCGAAGCGGCCGCGTAACGTGTAGTTAGCCCTCTGGGTACAAAAAGTTGACTCTATGATTTTTCCCGATTACCCGAAAAAAATTCCCGATTACCCGAAAAATCCGAAAAATTCGGGAAAAAAAAATTGTCCTTTTCCTGAAAAAAAAATTCTATCAGATTCTCCTAATTAAAAGATTCAAATAGTTGTATGGACATTTTTCGCTAACTGTCACCGATTTCGAGAAAAAAAATATAATGTGATTTTTTCGGGAAAAAAACTGAAACTCAAATCCTGAAAAAAAAAATATTTTCGGATAGTCCTGCTTCATACCAACATTGCCGTGTATGGAGACCACTATGCTATCTCGTACTTTCTTTAAGAAAAAAAATTCCTGAAAAAAAAAGTTTCAGTTTTCAGGATTTTTATATTTTTTTCAGATTCTAAACTAAATTCTCTTCCAAAAGTTGTATGGGCACGAAGCTGTCCGACGCATACTTTCCGAGAAAATAGCGTATGACACACAATGTCATCTTCCAAAAAATTGTCATTTTTGTCATTTTTTTTTTTTGGTCCGGACTTGCCTCGTCACCCTGATCAAAATGAGCTATGATACCATGGGGGGTACATAGAGACTTTTTGCTATTCGAGGGCATATCTCCGAGCGCCAGTGGAAATCTGGCATTTTCGGATTTTTCCCCCAGTCACTTTTTTATCTACTTCAACCTCCAAAAATTTCACCCCCCCACCCCTACTCCTTCTGGGAGAACAATTCTGTCAATGAGTCAATGAGTCAGTCAGTGGTAAGTCCAGCTATATATAATATAACTAGAGGGTGCTCGGTGCCACGCCCCCATGGGGCGCGGAGGGTTAGTTGCTTCGCCTGTCGCTTCGTGTGGTTTATTACAAAATTTTTTTTTTTTTTTGGGCGATGTGCCTTGTTAGGCAAAATGGTATATGTTTGTAGTTATTTTCGATCTGAGACGGGTAAAATGAATTGTATTGGGCCGCCTCGCTTCGCTCGTCGGCATGATTCGTCGCCGCCTCGCTCCGCTCGTCGACGCGAATCACTCGCTCGCTCCGCTCGCTCGATGGAGCTCGCTGCGCTCGCTCTAGAGTGTCGCCGATAAGTTTCTTCCAATAAAGTCAAACCAAGCAAAGCGACAAGTCTATTTTAATACTACGAATCGAATCGTCGGGGTACCCCCTCCGATTCGACTCTTAGTATTAAAATGACTTGTCGCTTTGCTTGGTTTGACTTTATTGGAAGAAACTTATCGGTAAGGTGCATTTGTATACAAAAAAAGGTTATATGCAAGTTTGTTCGTGTACCTAGACGATCAGTACTGAATTTAGTTGATTTTGGCCGTTTTCGCTTCGCTCAACGGCGGTTATTCGACGCCTCCTCGCTTCGCTCGACGGCGCGAATAACTCGCTCGCTTCGCTCGCTCGCTGGAGCTGCGCTCAAAAGTGACTATTCGCTCGCTCCGCTCGCGTCGCAGCTCGCTTTGCTCGCAGCAGTTTCGAGAAAAAAAAAAAAAAAAATTTTTGCGATTTTTGCAAAAACAAAAGAGGATTTGGATAGCTCTTCTTCATCCGAAAATTGCCGTGTAAGGAGACCACTACCGAAAATGTTACCGTTTTTGAGAAAAAAAAATAATAAAAAATTTTTCGCGATTTTTGCAAAAAAAAAAATCTCATCGATACCGCTTGACGATTCTCTAAAAAAAATTGTATGACAGCAAACATCCCACATGCACCGTTTTTTTTTAAAAAATTAAAATAGATTTTGGTCAAATATTGCCGAGACGAAAAAATTTTCGCGATTTTTGAAAAAAAAAAAATTTTATCGGATAGCCCGATTTTTTCTAAACATTGCCGTGTATGGCGACCACCCCGGTAGGAGTTACCATTTTCGAGAAAAAAAAAAAATGGCGAAAAAAAAAAAAATTTTCGCGATTTTCGCAAAAAAAAAAATACCCACATAATGGCTTGAAAATTGTCTACGAAACGTTCTAAGGTTGCAAAAATCCCGGACGAGTCCTTCTATTTTTAAAAAAATATCAAAAATTTTATCATAAGCAAAAATTTTCGCGATTTTTGCAAAAATCAAAGTGGCACCGTATCTGCCTCGTCGATACCTACAAAATGAGCCCAGATAACCGATGCCTTATAACGTTAATTTTTCGATGCCGAGGGCATATTTCCGAGCGCCAGTGGAAATTTGGCATTTTCGGATTTTTCCCCCGCTCGAATTTTTTTCTATACCCCCCCCCAAAAGTTTCAACCCCGTAGCTCAACTCTTTCTAGGAGAACAATTCTGTCAGTATGTCAGTCAGTGAATCAGTGGTATGTCCAGCTTTATATAATATAACTAGGGGGTGGGGTGCGGCCCGCCGGCCGCTTCGCTCGACGACTCGAATTACGGATGTGCGAAACGGTTCGAAGGTATCCGTCTCGCTTCGCTCGACGGCTCCCTTCTTCACCGTTCCGCCCATCCGCAATTCGAGTCGTCGAACGAAGCTGCCGCGTAATGGGTGGTGAGGTCGACTGAATGGTTAGCCGATTGGGTAAAAGTTTTTTTGGGTACTGGTCGCCGGCTCGCTTCGCTCAACGACTCGAATTGCAGATGTGCGAAACGGTTTGAAGCGATCCGTCTCGCTTCGCTCGACGGCTCGCTTCTTCACCGTTCCGCCCATCTGCAATTCGAGTCGTCGAACGAAGCGGCCGCGTAATGCGTGGTTAGCCGACTGGGTACTGTTCGCCGGCTCGCTTCGCTCGACGACTCGAAGTACAGATGTGGAAACGGTTCGAAGCGATCCGTCTCGCTTCGCTCGACGGCTCGTTTCTAACCGTTTCGCACATCTGTACTTCGAGTCGTCGAGCGAAGCGGCCGCGTAACGTGTAGTTAGCCCTCTGGGTACAAAAAGTTGACTCGATGATTTTTCCCGATTACCCGAAAAAATTCCCGATTACCCGAAAAATCCGAAAAATTTGGGAAAAAAAATTTGTCCTTTTTCTGAAAAAAAAATTCTATCGGATTCTCCTAATTAAAAGATTCAAATAGTTGTATGGACATTTTTTGCTATCTGTCACCGATTTCGAGAAAAAAAATAAAATGTGATTTTTTCGGGAAAAAAACTGAAACAGGAATCCTGAAAAAAAAAATATTTTCGGATAGTCCTGCTTCATAGCAACATTGCCGTGTATGGAGACCCCTATGCTATCTCGTACTTTCTTTAAGAAAAAAAATTCCTGAAAAAAAAAGTTTCAGTTTTCAGGATTTTTATATTTTTTTCAGATTCTTTTTTAACACCTCTTCAAAAAGTTCTAACATGACATAGGTGTCCGACGCATACTTTTCGAGAAAACAGCGCATGACACACAATGTCATCTTCCAAAAAATTGTCATTTTTGTCATTTTTTTTTTTTGATCCGGACTTGCCTCGTCACCCTGATCAAAATGAGCTATGATACCGGGGGGGGTACATAGAGACTTTTTGATATTCGAGGGCATATCTCCGTGCGCCAGTGGAAATCTGGCATTTTCGGATTTTTCCCCCAGTCAGTTTTTTATCTACTTCAACCTCTGAAAATTTCACCCCCCCACCCCCACTCCTTCTGGGAGAACAATTCTGTCAATGACTATGTCAGTGAGTGAGTCAGTGGTAAGTCCAGCTTTATATAATATAACTAGGGGGTGGGGTGCGGCCCGCCGGCCGCTTCGCTCGACGACTCGAATTACGGATGTGCGAAACGGTTCGAAGCGATCCGCTCCGCGGCTCGCTTCTTCACCGTTCCGCCCATCCGCAATTCGAGTCGTCGAACGAAGCTGCCGCGTAATGGGTGGTTGGGCCTTTTGGGTGGTTTAGCGACTGGGTGAAAGCCCTTTTAGTTGGTTAGCCGCCTGGGTACTGGTCGCCGGCTCGCTTCGCTCAACGACTCGAATTGGAGATGTGCGAAACGGTTTGAAGCGATCCGTCTCGCTTCGCTCGACGGCTCGCTTCTTCACCGTTCCGCCCATCTCCAATTCGAGTCGTCGAACGAAGCGGCCGCGTAATGCGTGGTTAGCCGACTGGGTACTGTTCGTCGGCTCGCTTCGCTCGACGACTCGAAGTACAGATGTGGAAACGGTTCGAAGCGATCCGTCTCGCTTCGCTCGACGGCTCGTTTCTAACCGTTTCGCACATCTGTACTTCGAGTCGTCGAGCGAAGCGGCCGCGTATCGTGTATTGAGCCCTCTGGGTACAAAAAGTTATTGGCAAGTCAGCTATTGTACCTCGATGATTTTTCCCGATTACCCGAAAAATTTCCCGATTACCCTAAAAAATCGAAAAATTCGGGAAAAAAAAAATTGTCCTTTTCCTGAAAAAAAAATTCTATCGGATTCTCCTAATTAAAAGATTCAAATAGTTGTATGGACATTTTTCGCTATCTGTCACCGATTTCGATAAAAAAAATAAAAACAAAATTTTTCGGGAAAAAAACTGAAACAGGAATCCTGAAAAAAAAAATATTTTCGGATAGTCCTGCTTTATCCTACAATTGCCGTGTATGGAGACCCCCACGCTATCTCGTACTTTCTTTAAGAAAAAAAATTCCTGAAAAATTCCTGAAAAATTTTCCGGACTTTTATAATTTTGTTGGATTCTCCACTAAATTCTCTTCCAAAAGTTGTATGGGCACGAAGCTGTACGACGCATACTTTTCGAGATATAAGTCCAAACTAAGAAATTAAAAAATTATTAAAAATTTTTGCGATTTTTGAAAAAAAAAAAAGCTGTCCTTGTCGTCCTTGATCAGCTTAACATTTTTGCTCATACATTGACCCACCGTAAGTGGCACCGTTTTTAAGATAAAATCGATCAAAAATATTTTTTTTGATTTTCGCAAAAAAAAAAATTTCTTCAATATGGCTTGAACCATACCTACAATTCACCCATACAACACCGTGGGCGCCGGCGCACCGTTTTCGAGAAAAATACACATGACACTGTTTTTTTTTGAAAAAAAAAGTTGCGATTTTTGAAAAAAAAAAAAAAAATCTGAACTTGCCTCGTCATGCCCAACAACTTTGCCGGTGGCACCCTCATATATCCCCAAAACTGAGGCAATGCCGAGGGCATATCTCCGAGCCCCAGTGGAAATCTGGCAATGTCGGATTTTTCTGGTCGGTTTTGGACCATACCCAGACTATCCTGAAAGTTTCACCCCTCCACCACCTCTCCTTCTGGGAGAACAATTCTGTCAATGTGTCAGTCAGTCAGTCAGTCAGTCAGTCAGTGGTAAGTCCAGCTTTATATAATATAACTAGGGGGTGGGGTGCGGCCCGCCGGCCGCTTCGCTCGACGACTCGAATTACGGATGTGCGAAACGGTTCGAAGCGATCCGCTCCGCGGCTCGCTTCTTCACCGTTCCGCCCATCCGCAATTCGAGTCGTCGAACGAAGCTGCCGCGTAATGGGTGGTTGGGCCTTTTGGGTGGTTAAGTCTCCTGTTACAAAAAGTTTTTTGAGTACTGGTCGCCGGCTCGCTTCGCTCAACGACTCGAATTGCAGATGTGCGAAACGGTTTGAAGCGATCCGTCTCGCTTCGCTCGACGGCTCGCTTCTTCACCGTTCCGCCCATCTGCAATTCGAGTCGTCGAACGAAGCGGCCGCGTAATGCGTGGTTAGCCGACTGGGTACTGTTCGCCGGCTCGCTTCGCTCGACGACTCGAAGTACAGATGTGGAAACGGTTCGAAGCGATCCGTCTCGCTTCGCTCGACGGCTCGTTTCTAACCGTTTCGCACATCTGTACTTCGAGTCGTCGAGCGAAGCGGCCGCGTAACGTGTAGTTAGCCCTCTGGGTAAAAAAAGTTATTGGCAAGTCAGCTTATGTACCTCGATGATTTTTCCCGATTACCCGAAAAATTTCCCGATTACCCGAAAAATTCGAAAAATTCGGGAAAAAAATTTTGTCCTTTTCCAGAAAAAAAAATTCTATCGGATTCTCCTAATTAAAACATTCAAATAGTTGTATGGACATTTTTCGCTATCTGTCACCGATTTCGAGAAAAAAAATAAAAACAAAATTTTTTGGGAAAAAAACTGAAACAGGAATCCTGAAAAAAAAATTATTTTCGGATAGTCCTGCTTCATACCAACATTGCCGTGTATGGAGACCCATATGCTATCTCGTACTTTCTTTAAGAAAAAAAATTCCTGAAAAAAAAAGTTTCAGTTTTCAGGATTTTTATATTTTTTTTAGATTCTAAACTAAATTCTCTTCCAAAAGTTGTATGGGCACGAAGCTGTCCGACGTATACTTTTCGAGAAAACAGCGAATGACACACAATGTCATCTTCCAAAAAATTGTCATTTTTGTCATTTTTTTTTTTTGGTCCGGACTTGCCTCGTCACCCTGATCAATAATCGCTGTGATACCGGGGGGGGTACATAGAGACTTTTTGATATTCGAGAGCATATCTCCGTGCGCCAGTGGAAATTTGGCATTTTCGGATTTTTCCCCCACTCGACCTCCCCTCTAATATACTTGTGGAAAGTTTCAACCCCCCACCACCCCTCCTTCTGGGAGAACAATTCTGTCAATACGTGAGTCAGTCAGTCAGTCAGTCAGTGGTAAGTCCAGCTTTATATAATATAACTAGGGGGTGGGGTGCGGCCCGCCGGCCGCTTCGCTCGACGACTCGAATTACGGATGTGCGAAACGGTTCGAAGCGATCCGCTCCGCGGCTCGCTTCTTCACCGTTCCGCCCATCCGCAATTCGAGTCGTCGAACGAAGCTGCCGCGTAATGGGTGGTTGGGCGTTTTTTTTGGTTAGGCCTTCTGAGACAAAGTTGTTGTGGGTAATGGTCGCCGGCTCGCTTCGCTCAACGACTCGAATTGCAGATGTGCGAAACGGTTTGAAGCGATCCGTCTCGCTTCGCTCGACGGCTCGCTTCTTCACCGTTCCGCCCATCTGCAATTCGAGTCGTCGAACGAAGCGGCCGCGTAATGCGTGGTTAGCCGACTGGGTACTGTTCGCCGGCTCGCTTCGCTCGACGACTCGAAGTACAGATGTGGAAACGGTTCGAAGCGATCCGTCTCGCTTCGCTCGACGGCTCGTTTCTAACCGTTTCGCACATCTGTACTTCGAGTCGTCGAGCGAAGCGGCCGCGTAACGTGTAGTTAGCCCTCTGGGTACAAAAAGTTGACTCGATGATTTTTCCCGATTACCCGAAAAATTTCCCGATTACCCGAAAAATCCGAAAAATTCGGGAAAAAAAAATTGTCCTTTTTCTGAAAAAAAAATTCTATCGGATTCTCCCAATTAAAAGATTCAAATAGTTGTATGGACATTTTTCGCTATCTGTCACCGATTTCGAGAAAAAAAATAAAATGTGTTTTTTTCGGGAAAAAAACTGAAACAGGAATCCTGAAAAAAAAATTATTTTCCGATAGTCCTGCTTCATACCAACATTGCCGTGTATGGAGACCCCTATGCTATCTCGTACTTTCTTTAAGAAAAAAAATTCCTGAAAAAAAAAGTTTCAGTTTTCAGGATTTTTATATTTTTTTCAGATTCTAAACTAAATTCTCTTCCAAAAGTTGTATGGGCACGAAGCTGTCCGACGCATACTTTCCGAGAAAATAGCGTATGACACACAATGTCATCTTCAAAAAATTTGTCATTTTTGTCATTTTTTTTTTTTGGTCCGGACTTGCCTCGTCACCCTGATCAAAATGAGCTATGATACCTGGGGGGGTACATAGTGACTTTTTGATATTCGAGGGCATATCTCCGCGCGCCAGTGGAAATCTGGCATTTTCGGATTTTTCCCCCAGTCATTGGACCACCTTATATGCTTGTGGAAAGTTTCAACCCCCCACCACCACTCCTTCTAGGAGAACAATTCTGTCAATACGTGAGTGAGTGAGTCAGTGGTAAGTCCAGCTATATATAATATAACTAGGGGGTGGGGTGCGGCCCGCCGGCCGCTTCGCTCGACGACTCGAATTACGGATGTGCGAAACGGTTCGAAGGTATCCGTCTCGCTTCGCTCGACGGCTCCCTTCTTCACCGTTCCGCCCATCCGCAATTCGAGTCGTCGAACGAAGCTGCCGCGTAATGGGTGGTGAGGTCGACTGAATGGTTAGCCGAGTGGGTAAAAGTTTTTTTGGGTACTGGTCGCCGGCTCGCTTCGCTCAACGACTCGAATTGCAGATGTGCGAAACGGTTTGAAGCGATCCGTCTCGCTTCGCTCGACGGCTCGCTTCTTCACCGTTCCGCCCATCTGCAATTCGAGTCGTCGAACGAAGCGGCCGCGTAACGCGTGGTTAGCCGACTGGGTACTGTTCGCCGGCTCGCTTCGCTCGACGACTCGAAGTACAGATGTGGAAACGGTTCGAAGCGATCCGTCTCGCTTCGCTCGACGGCTCGTTTCTAACCGTTTCGCACATCTGTACTTCGAGTCGTCGAGCGAAGCGGCCGCGTAACGTGTAGTTAGCCCTCTGGGTACAAAAGGTTATTGGCAAGTTAGCCTCTTGTACCTCGATGATTTTTCCCGATTACCCTAAAAATTGGAATTTTCGGGAAAAAAAAAATGTCCTTTTCCTGAAAAAAAAAATTCTATCGTATTCTCCTAATTAAAAGATTCAAATAGTTGTATGGACATTTTTCGCTATCTGCCACCGATTTCGAGAAAAAAAATAAAAACAAAATTTTTCGGGAAAAAAACTGAAACAGGAATCCTGAAAAAAAAATTATTTTCGGATAGTCCTGCTTCATACGAACATTGCCGTGTATGGAGACACCCATGCTATCTCGTACTTTCTTTAAGAAAAAAAATTCCTGAAAAATTCCTGAAAAAAAATCCGGACTTTTATAATTTTCTTGGATTCTCCACTAAATTCTCTTCCAAAAGTTGTATGGGCACGAAGCTGTCCGACGCATACTTTTCCCGCAATAAGCCCGTGATACTTTTTATCCCGAGAAAAAAAGTTGACTTTTTGGTCACTTTTTTTTTCAGATTCGGATTTGCCTGGTCACCCTGATCAATAATCGCTGTGATACCTGGGGGGGTACATAGAGACTTTTTGACATTCGAGAGCATATCTCCGAGCCCCAGTGGAAATCTGGCAGTTTCGGATTTTTCCCCCACTCACTGGACCATCTATAGCCCCCCCCCAAAATTTCGTTTCTCTAACCCTACTCCTTCTGGGAGAACAATTCTGTCAATGAGTGAGTCAGTCAGTCAGTCAGTCAGTCAGTGGTAAGTCCAGCTTTATATAATATAACTAGGGGGTGGGGTGCGGCCCGCCGGCCGCTTCGCTCGACGACTCGAATTACGGATGTGCGAAACGGTTCGAAGGTATCCGTCTCGCTTCGCTCGACGGCTCCCTTCTTCACCGTTCCGCCCATCCGCAATTCGAGTCGTCGAACGAAGCTGCCGCGTAATGGGTGGTTGGGCGTTTTTTTTGGTTAGGCCTTCTGAGACAAAGTTTTTTTGGGTACAGGTCGCCGGCTCGCTTCGCTCAACGACTCGAATTGCAGATGTGCGAAACGGTTTGAAGCGATCCGTCTCGCTTCGCTCGACGGCTCGTTTCTTCACCGTTCCGCCCATCTGCAATTCGAGTCGTCGAACGAAGCGGCCGCGTAATGCGTGGTTAGCCGACTGAGTACAGTTCGCCGGCTCGCTTCGCTCGACGACTCGAAGTACAGATGTGGAAACGGTTCGAAGCGATCCGTCTCGCTTCGCTCGACGGCTCGTTTCTAACCGTTTCGCACATCTGTACTTCGAGTCGTCGAGCGAAGCGGCCGCGTAACGTGTAGTAAGCCCTCTGGGTACAAAAGGTTATTGGCAAGTCAGTCAATGTACCGCGATAGCTATATCTGGATGATCGTATTCCATACAAATTCTGAAAAAAAAAAATTGCAGTTTTCAGGAAAAAAAAAATTCTATCGGATTCTCCTAATTAAAAGATTCAAATTGTTGTAAGGACATTTTTCGCTATCTGCCACCGATTTCGAGAAAAAAAATAAAAACAAAAATTTTCGGAAAAAAAACTGAAACAGGAATCCTGAAAAAAAAAATATTTTCGGATAGTCCTGCTTCATACCAACATTGCCGTGTATGGAGACCCCTATGCTATCTCGTACTTTCTTTAAGAAAAAAAATTCCTGAAAAAAAAAGTTTCAGTTTTCAGTTTTTTTTTTTTTTTTTCAGATTCTAAACTAAATTCTCTTCCAAAAGTTGTATGGGCACGAAGCTGTACGACGCATACTTTTCGAGATATAAGTCCAAACTAAGAAATTAAAAAATTATTAAAAATTTTCGCGATTTTTGAAAAAAAAAAAAGCTATCCTTGTCGTCCTTGATCAGCTTAACATTTTTGCTCATACATTGACCCCCCGTAAGTGGCACCGTTTTTGAGATAAAATCGATCAAAAATATTTTTTTGGATTTTCGCAAAAAAAAAAATTTCCTCAATATGGCTTGAACCACACCTACAATTCACCCATACAACACCGTGGGCGCCGGCGCACCGTTTTCGAGAAAAAAACACATGACACTGTTTTTTTTTGAAAAAAAAAGTTGCGATTTTTGAAAAAAAAAAAAAAAATCTGAACTTGCCTCGTCATGCCCAACAACTTTGCCGGTGGCACCCTCATATATCTTAAAAACTGGGGCAATGCCGAGGGCATATCTCCGAGCGCCAGTGGAAATTTGGCATTTTCGGATTTTTCCCCCAGTCATTGGACCACCTATAGCCCTCCCCCAAAATTTCGTTTCTCTAACCCTACTCCTTCTGGGAGAACAATTCTGTCAATACGTGAGTCAGTCAGTGAGTCAGTGGTAAGTCCAGCTTTATATAGTATAACTAGGGGGTGGGGTGCGGCCCGCCGGCCGCTTCGCTCGACGACTCGAATTACGGATGTGCGAAACGGTTCGAAGCGATCCGCTCCGCGGCTCGCTTCTTCACCGTTCCGCCATTCCGCAATTCGAGTCGTCGAACGAAGCTGCCGCGTAATGGGTGGTTGGGCGTTTTTTTTGGTTAGGCCTTCTGAGACAAAGTTGTTGTGGGTAATGGTCGCCGGCTCGCTTCGCTCAACGACTCGAATTGCAGATGTGCGAAACGGTTTGAAGCGATCCGTCTCGCTTCGCTCGACGGCTCGCTTCTTCACCGTTCCGCCCATCTGCAATTCGAGTCGTCGAACGAAGCGGCCGCGTAATGCGTGGTAAGCCGACTGGGTACTGTTCGCCGGCTCGCTTCGCTCGACGACTCGAAGTACAGATGTGGAAACGGTTCGAAGCGATCCGTCTCGCTTCGCTCGACGGCTCGTTTCTAACCGTTTCGCACATCTGTACTTCGAGTCGTCGAGCGAAGCGGCCGCGTAACGTGTAGTTAGCCCTCTGGGTACAAAAAGTTGACTCGATGATTTTTCCCGATTACCCGAAAAAATTTCCCGATTACCCGAAAAATCCGAAAATTTCGGGAAAAAAAAATTGTCCTTTTCCTGAAAAAAAAATTCTATCAGATTCTCCTAATTAAAAGATTCAAATAGTTGTATGGACATTTTTCGCTATCTGTCACCGATTTCAAGAAAAAAAATAAAATGATTTTTTTTCGGGAAAAAAACTGAAACTCAAATCCTGAAAAAAAAAATATTTTCGGATAGTCCTGCTTCATAGCAACATTGCCGTGTATGGAGACCCCCATGCTATCTCGTACTTTCTTTAAGAAAAAAAATTCCTGAAAAAAAAAGTTTCAGTTTTCAGGTTTTTTATATTTTTTTCAGATTCAAAACTAAATTCTCTTCCAAAAGTTGTATGGGCACGAAGCTGTCCGACGTATACTTTTCGAGAAAACAGCGTATGACACAGAATGTCATCTTCAAAAAAATTGTCATTTTTGTCATTTTTTTTTTTTGGTCCGGACTTGGCTCGTCACCCTCATCAAAATGAGCTATGATACCATGGGGGGTACATAGAGTCTTTTTGCTATTTGAGGGCATATCTCTGAGCGCCAGTGGAAATTTGGCATTTTCGGATTTTTCCCCCAGTCACAGGACCACCTAATATACTTATGGAAAGTTTCAACCCCCCACCACCCCTCCTTCTAGGAGAACAATTCTGTCAATACGTGAGTCAGTGAGTGAGTGGTAAGTCCAGCTTTATATAATATAACTAGGGGGTGGGGTGCGGCCCGCCGGCCGCTTCGCTCGACGACTCGAATTACGGATGTGCGAAACGGTTCGAAGGTATCCGTCTCGCTTCGCTCGACGGCTCCCTTCTTCACCGTTCCGCCCATCCGCAATTCGAGTCGTCGAACGAAGCTGCCGCGTAATGGGTGGTTTAGCGACTGGGTACAATTTTTTTTGGGTACAGGTCGCCGGCTCGCTTCGCTCAACGACTCGAATTGCAGATGTGCGAAACGGTTTGAAGCGATCCGTCTCGCTTCGCTCGACGGCTCGCTTCTTCACCGTTCCGCCCATCTGCAATTCGAGTCGTCGAACGAAGCGGCCGCGTAATGCGTGGTTAGCCGACTGGGTACTGTTCGCCGGCTCGCTTCGCTCGACGACTCGAAGTACAGATGTGGAAACGGTTCGAAGCGATCCGTCTCGCTTCGCTCGACGGCTCGTTTCTAACCGTTTCGCACATCTGTACTTCGAGTCGTCGAGCGAAGCGGCCGCGTAACGTGTAGTTAGCCCTCTGGGTACAAAAGGTTATTGGCAAGTCAGTCAATGTACCGCGATGGCTATATCTGGATGATCGTATTCCATACAAATTCTGAAAAAAAAAAATTGCTGTTTTCAGGAAAAAAAAAATTCTATCGGATTCTCCTAATTAAATAAATTTTTTTTTGACATTTTTGACATTTTTTTTTTTTTATCGAACTTGCCTCGTCACCCACAGCAACGTGTCATATGATTCCCCCCCCCCTCCCATAGTAAAATGTTGATGTTCGAGGGCATATCTCCGAAGCCCAGTGGAAAAGTGGCAATGTCAGATTTTTCCCCCGCTCGAATTTTTTTCTATACCCCCCCCCAAAAGTTTCAACCCCGTAGCTCCACTCTTTCTAGGAGAACAATTCTGTCAGTATGTCAGTCAATAAGTCAGTGGTATATCCAGCTTTATATAATATAATAACTAGGGGGTGGGGTGCGGCCCGCCGGCCGCTTCGCTCGACGACTCGAATTACGGATGTGCGAAACGGTTCGAAGGTATCCGTCTCGCTTCGCTCGACGGCTCCCTTCTTCACCGTTCCGCCCATCCGCAATTCGAGTCGTCGAACGAAGCTGCCGCGTAATGGGTGGTTGGGCCTTTTGGGTGGTTAAGTCTCCTGTTACACAAAGTTTTTTGAGTATCGGTCGCCGGCTCGCTTCGCTCAACGACTCGAATTGCAGATGTGCGAAACGGTTTGAAGCGATCCGTCTCGCTTCGCTCGACGGCTCGCTTCTTCACCGTTCCGCCCATCTGCAATTCGAGTCGTCGAACGAAGCGGCCGCGTAATGCGTGGTTAGCCGACTGGGTACTGTTCGCCGGCTCGCTTCGCTCGACGACTCGAAGTACAGATGTGGAAACGGTTCGAAGCGATCCGTCTCGCTTCGCTCGACGGCTCGTTTCTAACCGTTTCGCACATCTGTACTTCGAGTCGTCGAGCGAAGCGGCCGCGTAACGTGTAGTTAGCCCTCTGGGTACAAAAGGTTATTGGCAAGTCAGTCAATGTACCGCGATGGCTATATCTGGATGATCGTATCCCATACAAATACTGAAAAAAAATTTGCAGTTTTCAGGAAAAAAAAAAATTCTATCGGATTCTCCTAATTAAAAGATTGAAATTGTTGTATAGACATTTTTTGCTATCTGCCACCGATTTCGAGAAAAAAAATAAAAACAAAATTTTTCGGGAAAAAAACTGAAACAGGAATCCTGAAAAAAAAATTATTTTCGGATAGTCCTGCTTCATACGAACATTGCCGTGTATGGAGACCACCATGCTATCTCATACTTTCTTTAAGAAAAAAAATTCCTGAAAAAAAAAGTTTCAGTTTTCAGGATTTTTATAATTTTCTAGGATTCTCCACTAACACCTCTTCAAAAAGTTCTAACATGTCAAAGCTGTCGGACGCATACTTTTCCCGCAATAAGTCCGTGATACTTTTTATCCCGAGAAAAAAAGTTGACTTTTTGGTCACTTTTTTTTTCAGATTCGGATTTGCCTGGTCACCCTGATCAATAATCGCTGTGATACCTGGGGGGGTACATAGAGACTTTTTGAGATTCGAGAGCATATCTCCGAGCCCCAGTGGAAATTTGGCATTTTCGGATTTTTCCCCCACTCGACCTGCACTCTATACCCCCCTCCAAAAATTTGGTTACTCTAGCCCTACTCCTTCTGGGAGAACAATTCTGTCAATGAGTGAGTGAGTGAGTGAGTGAGTCAGTGGTAAGTCCAGCTTTATATAATATAACTAGGGGGTGGGGTGCGGCCCGCCGGCCGCTTCGCTCGACGACTCGAATTACGGATGTGCGAAACGGTTCGAAGGTATCCGTCTCGCTTCGCTCGACGGCTCCCTTCTTCACCGTTCCGCCCATCCGCAATTCGAGTCGTCGAACGAAGCTGCCGCGTAATGGGTGGTTGGGCCTTTTGGGTGGTTAGGCTTTCTGAGACAAAGTTGTTTTGGGTAATGGTCGCCGGCTCGCTTCGCTCAACGACTCGAATTGCAGATGTGCGAAACGGTTTGAAGCGATCCGTCTCGCTTCGCTCGACGGCTCGCTTCTTCACCGTTCCGCCCATCTGCAATTCGAGTCGTCGAACGAAGCGGCCGCGTAATGCGTGGTTAGCCGACTGGGTACTGTTCGCCGGCTCGCTTCGCTCGCCGACTCGAAGTACAGATGTGGAAACGGTTCGAAGCGATCCGTCTCGCTTCGCTCGACGGCTCGTTTCTAACCGTTTCGCACATCTGTACTTCGAGTCGTCGAGCGAAGCGGCCGCGTAACGTGTAGTTAGCCCTCTGGGTACAAAAAGTTGACTCTATGATTTTTCCCGATTACCCGAAAAAATTTCCCGATTACCCGAAAAATCCGAAAAATTCGGGAAAAAAAAATTGTCCTTTTCCTGAAAAAAAAATTCTATCAGATTCTCCTAATTAAAAGATTCAAATAGTTGTATGGACATTTTTCGTTATCTGTCACCGATTTCGAGAAAAAAAATAAAATGTATTTTTTTCGGGAAAAAAACTGAAACAGGAATCCTGAAAAAAAAAATATTTTCGGATAGTCCTGCTTCATACCAACATTGCCGTGTATGGAGACCCCTATGCTATCTCGTACTTTCTTTAAGAAAAAAAATTCCTGAAAAAAAAAGTTTCAGTTTTCAGGATTTTTATATTTCTTTCAGATTCTAAACTAAATTCTCTTCCAAAAGTTGTATGGGCACGAAGCTGTCCGACGCATACTTTCCGAGAAAATAGCGTATGACACACAATGTCATCTTCCAAAAAATTGACATTTTTGTCATTTTTTTTTTTTGGTCTGGACTTGCCTCGTCACCCTGATCAAAATGAGCTATGATACCATGGGGGGTACATAGAGACTTTTTGCTATTCGAGGGCATATCTCCGAGCGCCAGTGGAAATTTGGCATTTTCGGATTTTTCCCCAACTCGACCTCCCCTCTTATATACTTCTGGAAAGTTTCACCCCCCCACCACCTCTCCTTCTAGGAGAACAATTCTGTCAATGAGTGTGTCAGTCAGTCAGTGGTAAGTCCAGCTATATATAATATAACTAGGGGGTGGGGTGCGGCCCGCCGGCCGCTTCGCTCGACGACTCGAATTACGGATGTGCGAAACGGTTCGAAGCGATCCGCTCCGCGGCTCGCTTCTTCACCGTTCCGCCCATCCGCAATTCGAGTCGTCGAACGAAGCTGCCGCGTAATGGGTGGTGAGGTTTTCTGAGACAAAGTTGTTTTGGGTAATGGTCGCCGGCTCGCTTCGCTCAACGACTCGAATTGCAGATGTGCGAAACGGTTTGAAGCGATCCGTCTCGCTTCGCTCGACGGCTCGCTTCTTCACCGTTCCGCCCATCTGCAATTCGAGTCGTCGAACGAAGCGGCCGCGTAATGCGTGGTTAGCCGACTGGGTACTGTTCGCCGGCTCGCTTCGCTCGACGACTCGAAGTACAGATGTGGAAACGGTTCGAAGCGATCCGTCTCGCTTCGCTCGACGGCTCGTTTCTAACCGTTTCGCACATCTGTACTTCGAGTCGTCGAGCGAAGCGGCCGCGTAACGTGTAGTTAGCCCTCTGGGTACAAAAAGTTGACTCGATGATTTTTCCCGATTACCCGAAAAATTTCCCGATTACCCGAAAAATCCGAAAAATTTGGGAAAAAAAAATTGTCCTTTTCCTAAAAAAAAAATTCTATCGGATTCTCCTAATTAAAAGATTCAAATAGTTGTATGGACATTTTTCGCTATCTGTCACCGATTTCGAGAAAAAAAATTAAATGATTTTTTTTCGGGAAAAAAACTGAAACAGGAATCCTGAAAAAAAAAATATTTTCGGATAGTCCTGCTTCATACCAACATTGCCGTGTATGGAGACCCCCATGCTATCTCGTACTTTCTTTAAGAAAAAAAATTCCTGAAAAAAAAAGTTTCAGTTTTCAGGATTTTTATAATTTTTTAGGATTCTTCACTAACACCTCTTCAAAATGTTCTAACATTATAATGCTGTCCGACGCATACTTTTCCCGCAATAAGTGCGTGATACTTTTTATCCCGAGAAAAAAAGTTGACTTTTTGGTCACTTTTTTTTTCAGATTCGTATTTGCCTGGTCACCCTGATCAATAATCGCTGTGATACCTGGGGGGGTACATAGAGACTTTTTGAGATTCGAGAGCATATCTCCGTGCGCCAGTGGAAATTTGGCATTTTCGGATTTTTCCCCCAGTCATTGGACCACCTAATATACTTGTGGAAAGTTTCAACCCCCCACCACCACTCCTTCTAGGAGAACAATTCTGTCAATACGTGAGTGAGTGAGTGAGTGAGTCAGTCAGTGGTAAGTCCAGCTTTATATAATATAACTAGGGGGTGGGGTGCGGCCCGCCGGCCGCTTCGCTCGACGACTCGAATTACGGATGTGCGAAACGGTTCGAAGGTATCCGTCTCGCTTCGCTCGACGGCTCCCTTCTTCACCGTTCCGCCCATCCGCAATTCGAGTCGTCGAACGAAGCTGCCGCGTAATGGGTGGTGAGGTCGACTGAATGGTTAGCCGAGTGGGTAAAAGTTTTTTTGGGTACTGGTCGCCGACTCGCTTCGCTCAACGACTCGAATTGCAGATGTGCGAAACGGTTTGAAGCGATCCGTCTCGCTTCGCTCGACGGCTCGCTTCTTCACCGTTCCGCCCATCTGCAATTCGAGTCGTCGAACGAAGCGGCCGCGTAATGCGTGGTTAGCCGACTGGGTACTGTTCGCCGGCTCGCTTCGCTCGACGACTCGAAGTACAGATGTGGAAACGGTTCGAAGCGATCCGTCTCGCTTCGCTCGACGGCTCGTTTCTAACCGTTTCGCACATCTGTACTTCGAGTCGTCGAGCGAAGCGGCCGCGTAACGTGTAGTTAGCCCTCTGGGTACAAAAGGTTATTGGCAAGTCAGTCAATGTACCGCGATGGCTATATCTGGATGATCGTATTCCATACAAATTCTGAAAAAAAAAAAAATTGCAGTTTTCAGGAAAAAAAAAATGCTATCGGATAGTCCTGCTTCATACGAACATTGCCGTGTATGGAGACCCCCATGCTATCTCGTACTTTCTTTAAGAAAAAAAATTCCTGAAAACAAAAAGTTTAAGTTTTCAGGATTTTTATAATTTTGTAGGATTCTTCACTAACACCTCTTCCGAAAGTTGTATGGGCACAAAGCTGTCCGACGCATACTTTTCCCGCAATAAGTCCGTGATAATTTTTATCCCGAGAAAAAAAGTTGACTTTTTGGTCACTTTTTTTTTCAGATTCGGATTTGCCTGGTCACCCTGATCAATAATCGCTGTGATACCTGGGGGGGTACATAGAGACTTTTTGATATTCGAGAGCATATCTCCGAGCCCCAGTGGAAATTTGGCATTTTCGGATTTTTCCCCCACTCGACCTGCACTCTATACCCCCCTCCAAAAATTTGGTTACTCTAGCCCTACTCCTTCTGGGAGAACAATTCTGTCAATGAGTGAGTGAGTGAGTGAGTGAGTCAGTGGTAAGTTCAGCTTTATATAATATAATTAAGATGTCAACATAATAGTTTTTTACAGTATTCTTATTATATGCAAAAACATAAGGGTTAATTCTTGGGTGCATGTTCATATTACATACAACTACCCTAACTACAAATGCAATGATTTATTTTTGTTAAATATTAACCTTCTTTCTTACTATTTATAATAGGCAACCTCCTTTTTTGACTACTTATTTCTCCGTTTTTTTAATTCCAAAAATACGGCATGTGGTGAGTCGGTATCATCTTGATTGCCTGCAAATTTAAACACTCCATAATTTTCATTTATTAATGCATGGCCATGTGACTTTATATCTACCTAATAAAATCGATGAATAGGGTTGATCAATACGGTGTTTTAATAGCATTGGTTGTTCCCTAACTTGTCGGCTTAATGGTTTAATGGTGCGGTTACAAAATTATAATATTACAATTTAACAACAAGTACGCATAGATTTACAGCTAAGATTTAACTGTAAACTTCTTTGGCTTAAAGAGTTACCTTCTATATCCTAGCCTACCTCTTAAATTCCACTGTTTGTGTTTCTCATAATGGTAAGAGCCTCATGTTATTGTAACCTCTTGGTGATCTCTTTCTCTCTTCAGCAGAAGCTACTCTATGTATTATTGGGAAGGGAGCATTGCTCGTTCGATTGTTTGAACAGTTTACTCATTTTCAAATACCATTTTCGTTCTTCACCTCTTTCTTGGAAAACGGCACTTTCGTAAAGCAAGATAATATTTTCTTAAATTATGATAATAATATGAGGGTGCTTCACCTAACTGAAACTAAAATTATCACATTATACAGTAACGAATTTGAAATGTACCTAGTCAAGTTTATACTTACCTAATAATAAATTATTTATTGTAGAAGCTTAGTCGGGGTTAAAATCTTCTAGGCTTTTCTACAATGTGACAATAATTTTCTATTTATATCCACATTTAAGCTCAGCAACTTGAGCTTTTTTTCGAAACACCTAAATTGAATAAAAATAATAAGATGAGATGGTATTATATTGTTCAAAATCTATGTTAAAAAACTTGAAAAATATGAATTGCCCAATCGGATTTTAACCTGAAATTCGAGATTAAAATAAAAAGATAATACCTAAATAGATAAAAATAAACAAAGTTACCTACAAAATAATTAAAAATATTAATATATCGGTATATATTCATACGATAATTAGGTCGTGTAGCTTTTTATATTAAAGATTAATTTTTATTCTTAATAAATTTATAAAACAAAATTATTTATAGTTTTTATTTTTATAAATAAATATAATTCATAAAGTGTTACGGCGCCCGAGACCGCCTGTTCGGCCTCAAGGTACCCATCGGAGGGGTTTTAATCCCACTGCCACGACTCATACCACAGCTACGATGTAGCCGATGGTATGAGTCTACCTACACCGAATAAGTGGCTAGCTCGTCACGACATTTGGATAGACTCAATAACCCATCTATAAACAGTTTCACAAGTTGATTAAGTGAATCTGGCATTGACAGCGTAACGTGCTCAAACAAATGTACATATATAATATTGTATATTAAATTGGTACACACTTGGGGGGTTTCAACCGGGGACCTAAAAATGGTAGTGTTTTTAGTCTGAGGTCTAACCAACTCCTCCACTGCGTATTTATATTTATAAATTAATATTATTTATTATTTTAAAGATAAAAGTGCAATGAAAAAAATCCTGGTGAGCGGAACCTACGAATCTTGCTTCCGCCGCAAGGCGCTCAACCACTGAGCCAACCAGATTCCAGTCAGCCCTCACGAATTTTGTCATTGCTTGTTATCTACTTATACACAGACGCCCTTTAATAGCTTTCTTCTAATACCTAACTCTATACGAGTGAAGTTAGAAGTCCTAGATTCTAATAATATTTTTTTTATTTTTTTATTTCTAATAAAAAATAATAATAATATAAGATTATTCTTATAAGGAATTTATAAAAATGCATAAATATTTATAAATTAATAATATATATATATATATATCATCACGGATGCCTTAAGGCGCCCGAGACCGCCTAGACGGCCCCAGGGTACCCAGCGGAGGGGTTTTAATACCACCTTGTCGTAGCCGATGGTATGAGTCTACACCGAACAAGTGGCTAGCTCGTTGCGATGTTTTGAGTAGACTCAATAACCCATCTCTATATACAATTTCACAAGTTGGTATAGTGAAACCGGGACCGACAGCTTAACGTGCTCTCCGAGGCACTATAGTGGTGTTGTCAAACAAATGTAAAAATATAAATTAAATACTATAAGTATAAACTTTCCTAATAAGTTGTGGTCTATTTAAGAGGGTAAGGATATCTTAATTGCTATATAAACCACGCGACCCAAAATTATATTTACAACAGACTCTTCGAATCAATTTTAAACCTCATCCTGCAATCCATGTAACATAAACCGGTTCATTATTTTCAATCTGCTTGCCTTTATAGCTTATCTTAGACGAAGCTATCAAATTTCACGATCTCATAGACGCAGCATTTATTAGAATTAATTGCACTTGTCGAGGGTGTTGTTGGTATCGTTGACTAGTAGTCTCTTACATTTTATTTTCTGCTAAAGTTTTGGGTTCTGACTCTACCTACTAAAGGCGAAAAAATAAGAGCACGTCAAATAACTTATAAACGATGTTTTAAGTGATATTAAAGTACTTTTTGGGAAAAAAAAGAACGTGCAGGTTTCTAACTTGATCCTAATTACATGGCTTCTTTATAAAAATCTAAACAACTAAGTTAAGGATTTTAAAATCAAAAATAGTACTTAAGTTGTCTCTTTAAAAAGTTAATAGATTTTTATAAAGAGACTATGTAATTAGGATCGAGTAAGTAATATTTGAATATCACCGTTTTTTTATATACCGTTTTTTATAGGCTTTGGTTAGACCTTGGACTTAAAAACACATAGACCCTGGTTCGAATCCAGTTATGTACCAATGAGTTTTTAATTAAAAAAAATAAGTACATTTGTTTGACAACACCACTATATTGCATGGAGCTGTCGGTCCCGGTTTCACTATACCAACTTGTGAAACTGTTTATAGATGGGTTATTGTGTCTATTCAAAACATCGCGACGAGCTAGCCACTTGTTCGGTGTAGACTGATACCATCGGCTACGACGAGGTGGGATTAAAAACCCCTCCGCTGGATACCGTGAGACCTTCTAGGCGGTCTCGAGCGTCGTAAGGCAAACGTCACGATTTTTTTTTTCTTTTAAAAAAAATAATATTACTAAATAAAGCAACGTTTAAAGACGTTTTTAGAATCAAATGATTTTATAATTAAATTACGTAAAAATGCACATGATTGGTGAAAAATTTGCGTGACGTGCCATTCCACCAATCGTGACTGCCTCAGTATACTAATGCAGGTTGCGCCTTTGACGTTGTATCCGGAGGTCGTGGGTTCAATTCCCACCCATGGAAAAAAATATGTTAGTTAGTTTTTCTGTACAGTTTGTCATGGACTGGGTGTTTATATTGTTTATGGTACACATAGTACATGCCTAGAGTATAGTTTGTGACCAGAGCAATATGTGTAAATTGTCCTACATATTATTTATTTTATGTCTATTTCACTACTCAACTTTTGAAACTGTTTATTAATGGGTTTGGGCTAGGGTTTTTTTTTAAGTTTTTTCAGCCACGGACCATTTTCAAGAAATTCATGGACCTCGATCAATGAATATTTTAGGACAAGAAAACAAGCATCCTATAAAAAAAAATCACTTTTATTGGTAGTATCATTAAACTTACTAATACTTAATTAAATGTTAATTTGTAGAATTGTCTTCGACAAGGCAACAATGTCTTGCCAACGTTCATTAGGTTTTGATTATTGAATTAGCGAATTCGAATAAATATGTTATGGGTTAACTTAGATACTGTAAACCCCTAATACATATGTTACTTACTTTAAAACACAATATAATAATAACACTTTTGCTATATTTCGCCTTATTAGGGCGTCTTCAGGCAACAATATTTACAAAATAATCATGGTACATTACGACATATATACAAAAAAAAAGAAAAAAAAAAAAACTTTTTTTTAATTTTATTGTAAGTAAGTGTGTGAGTGAGTGAAAAAGTCTATAGGTGATTGAATATATAGGTGTGTTTAAGTGAATGATAGAATATGGAGCGTGTTTAAGTGAATGATAACCGATCAATGTTGAATGTTTAGACCTGGTTTATAGTGAGCACCAAACGTCCAAATGAAAGATGATTCCCAAGTTTTCAGCTGTATTTCGTTTAATGATGATGGGAACGATTTAATGACACGGACAGTGTAACAGTCATTAAATTTTTGAGAATGAGTTTTAGCGTGAGTGGGTATGGGTAAAACACTATTAATTATTGAGTCAGTTGTATGCCGATGGTGGTTTATACGAATATGAAGGGATATATTATCAGATGAGAGATACATTAATAATTTACAAAAATCTATAAACAATTTATCATTTAACGAACGTAAGGCTTTAAATAATTTAAAAAATAACAATGAAATTATTATTTTACCTGCAGACAAAGGTTCAACAACAGTTATTTTAAACTACAATGATTATATTGCAGAAGGGCAACGGCAACTATCTGATACAAAATTTTATGTTGAAATTGACCATAATCCCTGTGACAACATTATACTTGAAATAACTAACTATCTAAAAGATATAACAAATGAAAATCTTTCAGATATAGATAAAAAATTACTTGTACCAAACAGTCCTAATATCCCATATTTTTACATGCTACCGAAAATACACAAAATTAATAATCCAGGCAGACCTATAGTTGCGTCAAGTAACTCACCTACAGAACATATATCTGCTTTTGTAGATTACCATCTCCAACCATTGGTAAAAAATGTGGACTCGTATATTAAAGATACAAATCACTTTTTAACACTCATCAATTCATTATAATTACCAAATAAAACTTTATTATATCTAGTAACTATAGACGTAGTCTCATTATATACAAATATTCCTCATAATCAAGGTTTATTATCCCTGAAGAAATTTCTAAATAACCGTCAAAATCATCAACCTTCCACAGATTTTATACTACATCTGTCTGAAATTATTCTTTCCAATAATTACTTTCAATTTGATAACAAATATTTTCATCAGATAAAAGGTACTGCTATGGGAACTCGTATGGCCCCTAGTTATGCAAATATATTTATAGCCGATATAGAGAAAGATTTTTTGAATTCAGAATTGCAAAAGCTAATTATATGGAAGAGGTTTATTGATGATATATTTATGATTTGGCCCCACAGTCTTGATTCATTGAACAGTTTCTTAGAAAGATTAGATCAGTTTAGTATATTAAAATTCACAAATTAAATTTCAACTAAAACTATTACTTTCCTTGATGTTGATTTAACATTAAATGAAAGTAATAAAATCATTACATCAGTTCACTTCAAGCCAACTAACAAATTTCAGTACCTACATTTCAATAGCTGTCACCCATACCATATTAAGAAATCAATTCCATATTCACTATCTATTCGAGGACAAAGGATCTGCAACAATACTGACAAACTTCATCAGTTTAACAACACCATTCACAATTCCTTATTAGATAGAAAATACCCAGAAAATTTTATACATCAACATTTTTATAATAGACCACAAAATCACACCCAGACAATTCAACAAAATTCTGCAAATAGGCTTAAACTAACAACAAATTATTTTTTTGGAGCTGAAAAATTAAAGAAAATAATTAAAGATAATATACACATTTTAGAACAACATGATGAAACAAAAAAACTTAATTGTATTCCTATGTTATGCTTTAGACAAAATTTTAATTTAAAAACAATTTTCTCCAAAACCAAACCCACTTTTAGTTCTACCAACCAAAATAATTCACCAGGTACAGTACCATGTCAACATCCACGCTGTAAAACATGTTCCATTATAAACACACTTACTTCTATATGCACTCAAAATTCCAAACAAAGTTATAATGCACAGCCCAACTCAAACTGCAAAACAAAAAATCTTGTATATATTTTAGAATGTCGTTTTTGCTCATCATTTTATATAGGAGAAACAAAAAACCCCCTTCATATTCGTATAAACCACCATCGGCATACAACTGACTCAATAATTAATAGTGTTTTACCCATACCCACTCACGCTAAAACTCATTCTCAAAAATTTAATGACTGTTACACTGTCCGTGTCATTAAATCGTTCCCATCATCATTAAACGAAATACAGCTGAAAACTTGGGAATCATCTTTCATCTGGACGTTTGGTGCTCACTATAAACCAGGTCTAAACATTCAACATTGATCGGTTATCTTCCACTTAAACACGCTCCATATTCTATCATTCACTTAAACACACCTATATATTCAATCACCTATAGACTTTTTCACTCACTCACACACTTACTTACAATAAAATTTAAAAAAAAAAAAAAAAAAAAAAAACACATAGTTTTTTTTTTATTAATTTTTTTTTTTTTTTTTTTGTATGTATGTCATAATGTACCATGATTATTTTGTAAATATTGTTGCCTGAAGACGCCCTAATAAGGCGAAATATAGCAAAAGTGTTATTATTATATTGTGTTTTATTTATGTATCTTATTGAACAACCTATGAAAAATAATTAAGCAGCTACTGCAAATGAAAATATATAATTTAAATATTACTTACTTTAAGAAACCCTTATCTATACCATCACCGCACGAGCTGGCCATTTGTTGCGCATAGACTCATAATACCATTGGCTACGACGAGGCGAGGTAGAAATAAGACGGTCACTGGGTGCCCTAAGGGATGTATTATAGGCGGTCTCGGGCGCCGTTATGTTGCTGTGTGTTAGGTACGCATATTTATTTATTTATTTCACGCTTAATTTATTACAAAAAGGAGCCTATTTCATAAACGTGACAATTGTAATTTACCATGACAACTTATGTTCGGTGTAGACTGATACCATCGGCTACGACGAGGTTGGATTAAAAACCCCTCCGCTGGATACCCTGAGACCTTCTAGGCGGTCTCGAGCGTCGTAAGGCAAACGTCACGATTTTTTTTTTCTTTTAAAAAAAATAATATTACTAAATAAAGCAACGTTTAAAGACGTTATTAGAATCAAATGATTTTATAATTAAATTACGTAACAATGCACATGATTGGTGAAAAATTTGCGTGACGTGCCATTCCACCAATCGTGACTGCCTCCGTATACTAATGCAGGTTGCGCCTTTGACGTTGTATCTGGAGGTCGTGGTTTCAATTCCCACCCATGGAAAAAATTATGTTAGTTAGTTTTTCTGTACAGTTTGTCATGATCTGGGTGTTTATATTGTTTATGGTACACATAGTACAAGCCTAGAGTATAGTTTGTGACCAGAGCAATATGTGTAAATTGTCCTACATATTATTTATTTTATGTCTATTTCACTACTCAACTTTTGAAACTGTTTATTAATGGGTTTGGGCTAGGGTTTTTTTTTAAGTTTTTTCAGCCACGGACCATTTTTAAGAAATCCACGGACCCCGATCAATGAATATTTTAGGAAAAGAAAACAAGCATTCTATAAAAAAAAAATCACCTTTATTGGTAGTATCATTAAACTTACTAATACTTAATTAAATGTTAATTTGTAGAATTGTCTTCGACAAGGCAACAATGTCTTGCCAACGTTCATTAGGTTATTTATTATTGAATTAGCTAATTCGAATAAATATGTTATGGGTTAACTTAGATACTGTAAACCCCTGATACATATGTTACTAACTTTAAGAAACCCTTATCTATACCATCACCGCACGAGCTGGCCATTTGTTGCGCATAGACTCATAATACCATTGGCTACGACGAGGCGAGGTTATAAGACGGTCACTGGGTGCCCTAAGGGATGTATTATAGGCGGTCTCGGGCGCCGTAATGCTGCTGTGTGTTAGGTACACATATTTATTTACTTATTTCACGCTTTATTTATTACAAAAAGGGGCCTATTTCATAAACGTGACAATTGTAATTTACCATGACAATTTATAATACATTGCTTGTTTTAGATAGTTCTAAGTAAATAATTCCAAATAAACTGAGCAATGTATTATGAACTGTCATGGTAAATTACAATTGTCACGTTTATGAAATAGGCACCAGGAAATTTGGGAACAATCAGGTAGTGGTCAAAAATGAGAGTTAACAACAAGCTATTATAATTAGAGAGTTATCAAGCAGTTTATATACATAAAATCAAACATATGTGTATGTTGGATATATACAAACATATATCACAACAAATAGCAAAATGATGATGATAAAAATACACATAGATATACAATTAACATAAGTTATGAGACAAATAATAAACCATTAATATTGGAAAACATATACAATACCTTCAACAGAATAATTTATTAAGTAAGACAAAAATATATTGAAATTTGATTCTAATCAACTTTAACCTCAACTAGGTACCTGCGCAGTAGGTTTTTGAAAATTGGTCTATTTAGAGCCTGGCGATTGAAAAAAAAAAAATAGTTTTTTTTTTTTAATATTTTATTTTCGAATTCTGAAAACCTTTTCTACATGTAAGTACACCGGTTTCCGGATAACCTTTGAACTTCCTTGAAAACAATAATAATAAAATGTGAAATACAAAGACTCTTTACATAATTAACACAGGTGTCTCTCAGTAATTAATTTAATAAGAAAATGTAATTACGTAACACGTTATAAGGAAATTTACTTAATGAAATCTGAAAGCTGAAAATTTATCTTGAACTAAATTTACTAAACCTTATAATTAATTATTAACGTCAAACACACCGTGATGGACTCATTATTACAGCTATTGTTATTAAAGACAATTAATCTTTATTATAATTGGAGATGGTTTTTTGCCACACTTGCTAAAATTTTATGAATAAAGCTATTAAGGTTATTTTTTAATCTACGAGTATATATAGGGGGAGGGGATGTTTCTATAGCTTCGTAAAATTGTGGACGACCAGGTGGGCAATTCTCATCTCGAATCGAGATGAATGTCGAAAGCGCGAGAATTGCCCACCAGTCTCGTTACCACCGATTTATATATATATTATATGTATTCATCGGTTTTTAAGAACATGTATATGCATTGATTTCTTGTTGAGTCTTCCTTCATAAAACTGCAGTGGCATATTGGGCTACTGCCTAGGGCGGCCAATAGGCTATTTGACTACTTTTTGAAAAACTCGGTTTATATGATCCTGTATTACATAATAAGCACACTACATTTATATTTTCGGAATGTCTTCTCTATTATAATTAAAAATCAATGTTAAAGTTTGAATTTCCACAATGGCGCTAAAAATCGCTGTGTTGGTAATGAGTGACGTCACACGCAAGTAAACAAACTAGCACAGATTAAATAAATAGAGAATACATAAAACTTAACATTAATCAGTCTAGATTATAGGGGCAGGTGGGCGATTCTCGCGCTTTCGACATTCATCTCGATTCGAGATATTTAAACGAAATAAATAATAAATATTAATTAATAAATATACAAATATTGAACGAAAAATGACATATTTAGTCATTTTTCGTTTAAAAATCTCGAATTGAGATGAATGTCGAAAGCGCGAGAATCGCCCACCAGCCCCGGTGATGTCAAACTTATCTCGCCCGATAAAAATAAAAATTGATTGAGTAAAAAACAAACTTTTACATAGATATTTTATAATAGGTATATTAGTGGGGTATGAAAAAATAAGTACTATGACGATTGTTGGGAGAGAAGATATAGATGGCCCGGGACGAGACCGAACCTACATACGCCTCTGTAAAACAGGCAATTGTTTGGCTAGCTAGATAAAGCAGCGATGATATAAAAGTACACTCGTAATGCGAATTCGACTCGTAATGCGAATTCGACTTGCCGCAGCCCATTTCGTAACTGCCACCGCATTATTCATTTAACCAGAGGCGGTATAGGAGTGATCAAGGTTGTGAAACAACAATATATTGATCCACCCCCTTCATGGACTTGACTGCTTAACATAAGGTACAAAGTCACATGCTGTGATCCAATAAAAAAATAAAAAAAATATGCCAAAATTAAGTATCGGTATGTAATGAATTGTAGGTTATTTTATTTATTAGGCATATTAAAAATAAATTTTAATGCTTTTGAATTCTTTCTATAATAGCAAGTAGAACAAATAAATAAAAATAAAAAAATTTGTGAAATTACTCAGTATACAGATGTAGGGCTCATAGCACGTAGAACTGATGGCCGATGGAGCCGTAAAGTTCTCGAATAAAGCCACGCACCGGCAAGCATAGCGTAAGGCGCCAATCTACAAGATGGACCGGCGACGATCTTTAAGACTGCAGGAACATGCTGGATGCAAGCCGCTTTCAATCGATCCTTTTGAAAATCCTATGTTCAACAGTGGACATCCTACGGCTGAAGATGATGATCCAGTGATTTTATGGAGGGAGAGATAGAAATTTGAAGCATCCTGAAGATTTTTGTAACACTTCTTTAGCACTGTGTAAAACCCCTGATTTATTTTAATTACTATTTCATTTTTACAAAAACACTCTATTTTTTAATTTCTTCAAATACCTAGTCAAAATTTTAACAGCACTCAGGCTATTAATCCACACAAATTGGTCCTCCATTACGAAATAAAATAAATCAACATCGCGTTGTATTAATTGCCGACCTAATTGTTTAACGGGTCCTAGATAGCATTGCTTAAACGCCTTAAGAGAAGTTTATATTTAGAGACAACCCCAATTTCCGCCCGCCCAGAACACGAAATCCATCCCAGAAAATGTAGGTTAAATTTTCTGAAAGCTACTGAAAGGTAATATTTAACTTAGTTGAAATATGTTTTGGTTCTTTCAAATTAGGTTACTTATATAACTTTTGAAAGTTATCGAAATTGCAAATAAGGGTGGGTATATTGCTATTTATTACACAACACGCCGCCTTCGAAGGAAGCCGCCTTTCGCTTTAGTGTTTAAGTTTAAGGTCTAACTCCGCTACCATAATTATGTAAAAGACAATGTTCTTAGCTATCCATGAATTACTAAACCGTGCGGGTGCCGGGTGCAACGCGTGGTTAGGGGGCAGGGGAATGAACTGCAGTGTTTCCGGACTTGAGACCGCGAAGAAGGGTTAAAGGCCTTTTAACCATCTCTACTCAACCAAATACTATAAGTTAATGTTCTTGTTAATGCCATCTAACATCATCATCATCATCTATCATCGTGTTTCTAACACGTTCAAAATGGAAAAGGTCCAATGGCTTTCAATGGATGATGCAAAGACTTAGACATAGTAATTATATATTAAGTTTGTTTCATATAGATATGTTCATGTTCATATAGACCTGTTTTTATAAAGTTCTTTACGTTTTTAAGCAAAATATAATTTCCCAAAATGCCAAAATAAGATGGATGACCGCTTTATACCACGGGCTATATCATAATAAACACCGCAACGTGTTCGTACTTATTAGGTGTTGCCTTCTAATACCATCGGGGTAATGAGGACGGGTTAATCCGTCTGCTGGCTACCCTGAGGCCGTTTAAACGGTTTTCGGGAACCTATAAAGGCACCGGTGATGTTTTTTTTTCCAACATAACACGGTGAGTTGAACTTCGTTAAGTTACTTTGACGACTTAATCAAAAAAAAAAACATAAAAGAAAATCCAATGAGTTCTTTTATAACCTTGGCTGCGATCCAGAAGTTGATGCAGTTGCATTTGGCAATAGTCGAAAAATGGGTTAAGTCTTGCGCCGAATGTTGCAAATTGCTACCAATTTATGTGTAAATCTACTTCCGTAAATACATGATTAGTTTAAAGGCTAAAGCATATTGCTGCCTTTGAGAATTTTAGATTACCTACTTGGAATCATTATTTAGGTAATTGCTAACTTACTTATAATTTTGTTAAAATGATAGTTTACTGTATTTTTTTATTAAATTTATAGGTATTCTTATCAAATTTTAAAATTAAAATAATAGTAATAAAAGTAAAAACCATTTTAATAGTTTAATCTATCTAAAGTTTGTAGAAGGGGAAATTTAAAATAAATTTTAGAAAGCCAAAAAAATCACACTTACCAACATTAATATTAGCAAAATTTATCGATAGAAATAATCAAACCCAAAAAGCAATGTAAGATAATATTATACAAATTACCCAATATTTGTCACCTCCAACAGGCACCATTTTTTAAAGGTAAGATTAATTAGGTACCCAAACTCTTAAAAGGTCAGTACCCAACGATATCCAGCTAGTATCCTTGGAACTCTCCAGGAAACCATCAGCCGATTAAATTAGCACTAATCAATAATTCATGAAACGGGACCTACGATCGTGTTATTAATTGCTTTATTATACTTGTCCACTCCTTTATGTCATTATTTTAGTCAGAACATTTGGCAAGAATATCCATTAAGGGACATTGGAAGGTTTCTTTATAGTGTTTTTTATCTTTATTACATTACTTATTTAATTTTTATTATTAGTTATTTTTATATTATTTTCTGGTGGTGTATATATACGTGGTGGCCGAGTTGGTTAGACCTTGGACTTAAAAACACTAAGGTCCCTGGTTCGAATCCCGGTGTGAACCAATGAGTTTTTAATTAAAAAAAATATGTACATTTGTTTGACAACACCACTATAGTGCCTCGGAGAGCACGTTAAGCTGTCGGTCCCGGTTTCACTATATCAACTTGTGTAACCGTTTATAGATGGGTTATAGAATCTATCCAAAAACATCGCGACGAGCTAGCCACTTGTTCGGTGTAGACTCATACCATCGGCTACGACGAGGTGGGATTAAAACCCCTCCGCTGAGTACCCTGGGGCCGTCTAGGCGGTCTCGGGCGCCGTAAGGCACCCGTGAAGATATATATTTCTGGTGGTATTTTATTGACTGTCTTTTTGCTTAGTCTAAAGGGATTAATGACATTCTTGAAATTTTAATATGAAGGTCCAAGAATGAACATAACCAACTAAACTATGTAACAGTGGTTCAGGGATTGAACAATATTATTTTTCAAATAAACCTCTCTTATAAGTTGATTCCTATCTATAGTTACTAGCGACTATAGTATAGATTGTTTGCAAAAACTTGTAGTAGAACAACAGTTGGTTGCATCCTTTCACTCAAGGTTCTATTATGGGATGAAGAAACACGCAAGCATTATTTTTTTATACCATGCATATCCAGCAAAACAAATCATACCCTGTAAATCCGAGTAAATATAGTTCTCCATTGATAGGTAGACATAGGATGAAAAAACACTCGTTTTTTATATAATGTAAATAAAATGTAATGTAAATAATACGCTGTCCGAGTAAATATAGCTAGTTGCTATATGATAGGATTTTTTGGCAGTTCTCTATCTTTTGCCAAACGTTGGCAACCGCCGTTTTGGCATAGGGAATAAAATCGTTTGTACGCAAAAGACCTTATGTAAATGTGACTTATATTCTGGGAAGTATAAATATATTTTTATTAAATGTAGAGGTAATATGAAGGTACTAAACTACCTCTACATAGTAGGACAGCCCTAAAACCTAAAATCGACAATCATGAAATCATTATTCTCTTCATACAAACCAAAATAAAACGTAAAGTAAGTGTAATAATGATTGTAACTATTCTTTGCTCAAGGATTGAGATCGTCTATCGAACGAAATATCAAAAATGTTGAACATTTTTGATATTTCGTTCGATAGGCGATTTTAGGCCTTAGGCCACTTTCGTATATTATTCCTATTTACTTTCATTGATTAAATGCCACTTATTCGAGGTCAGATGCTCTAACATAAGTTTTTTTACGTATTAACGTAACGTTAATAGGTTAACAACCACCAATAGGATAGCTTTATTTTTGAAAACAGCCTAAATAAACATTTTCTATTAATATAACCCAACGTATTAACGCTACGTTAATACGATAGCAAAAAGCCATGGTAGAGCCTCTGATTTCCAAAGGAAACTAGTTTATCATAAAATATAATAAAACTAACAAATAAACCTATAGAAAGATTGGACATTTAATGGATTAATATATACATGGTGACTTTGAAAGTATGTACTTTGGGCTAATATGAGGTTCTGCTGATCAATACGAACAACTTTTCCCATGGAACCATGTGCCGGAAATGAAAAAAAAAATTGCCTTCTCCATACAAACTAGTAATGTTAAAATGACCAATTTGTATGGGGAAGCCAAATTTTTTTTTCATTTGCGACACATGGTTTCATGGGAAAAGTTGTTCGATTTGATCAGCAGAACCTTATATTAGCCCAAAGTACATCCTTTCAAATTCACCCTGTATATTATAAAGCATTTAAAAATACGCCTCAAATATTTTAGGACCATTTATCTCCTATTTCGATAAAAGGGATTTATTAAATTCCCTACCATAACAATGCTTTTTTGTTTTTTATAATATTTCAGTCGGTTCTAACTTTGTTATTTCTGAATTTTATAGATCTGTTAATTAATTATAACCACATACAATGTTAGAAGGGTAAATGATTTTTATCAAATCCGTAATACTTCCGTTTTAATTCATTCACGACATTGTATGGCTGAAACGTAATTGTCGATTTTTTTACCATGCCTAATGTCAAGAAACGTTTTGTATTATGTATGTATTATTAACATTTTTAGTATATAGAAAAATATAAAAAATAGGCACATATGTTTATTTGTCATTTTAAAAATAGTCATCTTGATCCATCTTAAATTAAAACTCATATAAATTATATATTTACAATAAACTTTACCACGGGTTTAGCCAGGATTTATTATCGTGGAAGGGCTATGGCTTCGTTAAATTTTGTGGTTTTTTTTACCTGGTGGTAAGTGGCAATTTAATGTCCAAGAATGTTCTCAGCCATAGTAGAAATTATGCTTCAATTGGTTAATTCCACTATGTCTGCTTGAGAAACTTATTGAGCCTTTAGGTTAAAGGATTACAGAGGTGTACGTTATTTATTTTCTACTTATGTTATTTGTTCGACGAAATATCGATGCAGCAGGCCATCCGTAGACTAGCCTTTGGCGTTGTATCCGGAGGTCGTGGGTTCGCTTCCCATGGCAAAAAAATATTAGTAGGTACGTTTTTCTGTAAAGTTGGTCATTACCTATATGTCGTTATTTCTGATACACATAGCACAAGCCTAAGAGCTTAGTTACGCGCACAACGCTAAATTTTAATTGATATAATGTAATTCTGATGTAATGCAGACCTGGTGACATTGAAAATTGACCCACAACTACGTCCATTTTGGATATAGTTTAGCGTAACGTTGTGCAGCGTAATAGGATACTGATAGATAGACGTGACACATGAGTTTTTTTATTTTTATTTATTTAACGGTTCTGGATACAAGTCATTTATAGCCCATAATTGTATTACAAACTTATTAGTTAGCTATTTTTTTAAAGTTCTCTTGATGAAGTTATATAAAGGGAAATTAAAATTATAGTTTTCTAAAAGTTTACAAATATTTTTCACTATTTTCACTTAATAATTCTACGGTAAGCACTAATCTGTCAAACGAAAACGCCGGACAATTTGTATGACACACGAGTGGCTCCTCAGATTATTAATCTGAGAGTGGCTCTTTATAGTTGCCAACTTCATTTAAAAATTATCCTTGTATTCTGTAGGTCGATTTTGATGAAATAAACGCTAAATGTTACTTCCAATAAAGCTTCCTACTTAGGGTAGGAAACATTTCAGTAATTCCATTTAGAGTCAATTGGGTGGTTTTTACGTGACAAAAATGAACAAACATGAGACAAAAATAAAAATTAAATGTTTTTTTACATAATAACAATAAATACCATCACGGGTGCCTTTTTGGCTCCCGAGAACCGTTTAAACGGCCTCAGGGCAGCCAGCTTAAAATGTCAACTTTTAAGTAGACATTAAAATTAATGTCAACTATTAAGTTGACATTTTATGTCATCGTTTTGGCTACTAAAATGATTTGGAAAATACTTACTAAACTTATAAAACTACTTATATACCATTTTTTTTACTATTAATGCGTGTGAAGGTTTACGATGATTACGATCTATTATCGAGGTGGCAGTTTTCTTTCTTGGTGCGGTTACGAAATGGGCGACTGATTTGACGATATAGCAGCGAGGATATTAAAATATACTCGTAATTTAAATACGTCTTTGTCGCCACCCATTTAGTAACCCCATGATTTAGACGGCATAGTGGGAGCGATCTCGATTGTTAAACAACAATGTATTGATAAACCCCATTCATGGACTTTGTACGTCTGCTTACCATCAGGTAGACACAAAGTCACATGCCGTACTCCAATAAAATAAAATAAAAGTGCGGGCAAAGCTAGTAGACTATATTATTATTGATACACATAGGAAGCATATTACTATGGGCTAGCTCGTTGCGATGTTTGTATATACTCAATACCCCTACGAACAGTTTCACAAGTTGGTATAGTGAAACTGCGACCGATAGTTGTCAAACCAATTTTTATGTACCTACTTCCATATTTTCATTTTATTAAAAACTCATTGGTACACACCGGGATTTGAACCGGAAAACTATAGTGTTTTTAAGTCTGATGTCTAACTAACTCGGCCACCACGTATATTATATATAACATAAATAAATATTATCACGGGTTCCTCACGGCGCCCGAGACCGCCTAGACGGCCTCAGTGTACCCAGCAGAGAAGTTTTTAATCCCACCTCGTTGTATAACCGATGGTATGAGTCTTAACGGGATTTTTATGGACCTAGCTGAAAAACGCTATTGCAGTTAAATAAACTTGAGTAAGTTTTTATTATTGTGGTATAAATAATCATACTTATTAATTTGAGAGTTGTAAGACAACTTATTATGTAGATTTCTCTTTTCTCGTTCTAAAAACAATGAATATTCATTAAAAATGTTTTGTTGTTTCGAAGTTACATTGTTTGCATTTCATATTAACTAAAGGTTTTATGTAGAAAGCCGTTTTGGGCAAAATTTTAGCATACTAACTGCTTAAAATTCTAATTAAAATCTATAAATTAAACTAACTTTGTAGGTATTTATTGTTATTTTCAACAAACCGAAATCCCATTTTTTAATACAGTGCACTCAAACCATTTGGAACCATCTCGTCATTTTTTACTTAAATATATTATAGGTATTTGATCTACACTAAACAAGTGGCAAACTAGTCTCGGTATTTATAGTCTACTAACCAGTTTCACAAGATGAAACTTTTATTTATATTAGTGAAACTGGGACCGTCAGCTTACTGTGCTCCGGGGGGCACTTTAGTGGTGTTATCAAATAAATGTACACATTTTGTTCTGTTATTATATATTGTTGAATTAGAATACTGGAAATAACCTGTTCAGACACCGGATGAAATGTTCAATTTCTTTTCAACGAACAACACTATCATTTTCAAGTAAATGTTCCATAAATAATGTTGTTTCTATTTGTCCAAAAGTTGCTAACGGGGAGCGCCTCTAGCCTAAAATTATCTACAAGCTTAATAATATATATGATATTTTTATGAGCTTTATCAAAATATGACCCTATGCTACAAAGCCCCTTGGTGCTCATCTGGTTCCTAATCTGTTTGGACATAAAAGGGGTTAGCAAGACAATTTCATGTAGCATCAAAAAAATTAAACCTTGTAGCTATAAAAGAGTCCTAATACAAAGTTACATCTCCCCTCTTGTCTCCGTTCCTGAGCTAATGTAGGTATATAAAAATCTATAATCAAGCTATATACGAGTACAAGCTATCGAGTTATATACGTGGTGGCCGAGTTGGTTAGACCTTAGACTTAGGTCCCTGGTTCAAACCCCGGGAGTACCAATGAGTTTTTAATCTAAAAAATTATGTACATTTGTCTAACAACACTACTATAGTGCCTCGGAGAGCACGCTAAGTTGTCGGTCCCAGTTTCATTATACCACCTTGTGAAACTGATTATGGGTTATTGAGTCTATCCAAATATCACGACGAGGTATCCACTTGTTCCATGTAGACATACCATCGGCTCCGACAAGGTAGGATTAAAAACCCCGTCGCTGGGTACCCTGAGGCCGTCTAGGCTGTCTCGGGCGCTGTAAGGCACCCGTGATGATAGTAATATATACATATAATATAATTACCCATATTCTAGAGGGGTTTATATACCGTCGATGCAACAGAGTTGAATATAGGCCTGATTACCAGCTAACGTTATCAGACAAGGCTTCAACGGAATGCTTCAGTATCTAATCGCCCAACATTGTCCCCCATAGACCGAATGGAAAATCGATCACTTTTTTATCGGCAGTTAACGTAATAATCTAGGTGGGAGGAAGGCCTCAGATAACTTCGTTAGGCCGACCGACCGGTCTCGTTACTACCGCCCATTAGACACCGACAGATGCAAAAACCGTCAAGTGACGTAGTCATGTGTTCGTTTTAATCTGTGGGTTCACCGGTTTTCAGGAGACTACTGCATCGATTTTTGTCGATGTGGTAGTCTCTTGTCAGGGTGCAATTACGAAATGGGTGGTTGAACTGATGATAAGGCAGCGCCCATTTCGTAATCGCATCATTTAGCCGGCATAGTGGGAACGATCAATATTGTTTAAGAACAATTATTGATTGACCTCATTCATGGACTTTGAAGGTCTGCTCACCACCAGGTAGATACAAAGTCGCATACCATCGCTCCAATAAAAAAAATAAAAAAACTTCAGTCACTATTTCTTTCATAAAAACACTTTAAATTACGGTGTGGTTTTCTTTGAAATTGGAAGTATAAATTATCAGCCCTAATTATATTAGTTAAATAAAAATAATAATACTTTATTTAAAGCATTTTATTTACCTTTCTTGCCTTACATTCAGTAAATTTTATGTTTATCGGATACCTGAGTATTTTGAATTAGCTTCTGTAGACGTGTCAGTGGTTTTTGCGGTATTAAGTGAGAAGGGATAGGTTATTTGGTTGTACTAAGAGATTAAATAGTGGTTTGTTTGAAGAGGGATGAATTTTACCTAAACATAAACTAGCTCTATGTAAACTATGAATTACAAATTCATAGTTTACATAGAACTAGATATCCCCTAATAAACAACTTAATAAAATTAAAGATGACCAATAAAACAAAATGCCGGTAAAACACTTGCTGGTAATGGTATTTTACAGGGTAACTGGTACTTCTAAGGGACAAAAATTAATTAATTTAACTTAGTGTTAAATTAATTAATTTTTGTCCCTAATATATGTATAGCCGAAAAGTTTTGAGTTAATTTATTTTCCCAGAATTTGATATTTATTTTTTAATTTATTTACTTAGATGGTATATATTTCATATTGTGTTCATAATAAAAACAAACTAGGAAAGTATTGTAAATAAACGCAATTAATCAATTTATTTATTTTTATTTAAAATTCTTTATTGCACTAAGAAGGTTTGTACAAAGGCGAGCTTAATGCCTTAGGCATTATCTACCAGCTAACCTTTAGGAGAGTGAAAATTGTAATATAGGGTGCACAGATTAGTGTAAAGAGAAAATACATAAACTGCATAGATACAACCATATAAAATACATAAATAATATAGCAAAAATAAATACATAAATATATGTTTAAACCTAACCTAAAGTATGATAGTGAGAAACGAGTAATTTCTTAAAAATGGCGAGTGACTGATGTTCAGGGAAGGCAAGTCAATTTAGTCACCAATGTCAGTATTTGTAACCATGTCTCCCACCTGGCTGGTAACGGGAACATGTAACCACCGGTCACATCCACACACATCATAACACCGTCACAATTATTGAACGGACGTGTCACACATTTTATGACACTAATTATTATAAGTGGAATAAATTAAGTATATAATAATAATAATATATTATTGGAATTAATATTATTATTATTATTAATAATTAAATCAAAACCTAATAAGTAATGAATGACATAACATAATTATAAGTTGGCAAGCTTGTGAATTGTTGAATTTTAATTAAAATATAGCGGTTTTTTGCATACTACGGAAAAAACAGTTTTTAGTGTAAGACACTGAAACTACTGCAACAAAAAAATGTCATCAATAATAAACTATTAGTTTTCGAAAAAAACATTAAAAAATATATATCGGAACTGAAATCCGAAACTTTAGGTAGGTATAGACCATTTAATATAAACATTGCCTTTGCGGATTATATTTTCAGGAAAACAACGTCACATAGTGCTTGGGGGTAATCTAGATTAGGACCCCGACTGGGAATCAAGCGCCGTCGCCTGAAGCATTTATTATATTTCGCTGTTAATTTTCAGCAAACGAATGAGTTCCAATCAAAAAGAGAGGAAGCACTAATAAATTACACAACAATTTATTAGGTTTAGTTTTAAAGAAGTTAATTTCCAGAAGAATTACAAAATTCTCTTTACCTAGAAATAATAATATGTAGGACATATTACACTTATTGCTCTGGTCACAAACTAAGCTCTAGGCTTGTACTCTGTGTACAAGAAACAATGATATACCTAATATATATAATGTTTTATAAATACCTAGACTGAATTTACATTAACAACATAAATAAAATTATAGGAAAAATGAGAACAATGACACAAAAAAATATGAAAAAGAAAAAAAAAATATTTCGTAGGCAAAAGGATCGACCTTCCAGCATATGTCGCCGGGTAGCATGCCCTATGAGAGGTCCGGGACGCTGTTTTTCAGGTCAACCCTGCTTTCTCCGTGGTCACCACAAAATGTGTAGCAATTTAAATGTGTACTTATCCAGCAATTTAGATTTTCTCCTTAACAAAACAAACAGGTACAATGTGTTCATCCTGCATCCGATAAATATTAGATGCAAAATGCACATAATTTATGTATTTCCTATGTCCTGGGGTGCGATTTTTGAATATCAACGAATAACTAAATATCACTGAAATGTCAAAAAAGCCATCGATTTCCAAAGTTCATATTTTTGAATCTCATCGGGTGACTTAAATATCATACCTATGATATCAATACGAATGCCTCCTACCACTCGTAAATAAATTCACCGATAACAGATAATAATCATCACAGATAATGTAAGTTAAGTTCCGTTTCACCATTGAGTTTTTATATTTTAGCATAGATTTGTCAATTATTATGAGAAACAAATTTGACAAACAATGTGTTCTTTGTGTAACGAAATACAAGCTTTTGTGAATGAGAAATTATTTGCAACATATGACTTTCAAAAATAGGACTTTTGATAAATCGTGATTTCCTAGTCATCGGTGATATTTTTCTCACTGGTGATATCTGTGCATCCAATCAGTCAGTAACAAACCAATAACCAACTACTAGGCAAATTGTACTATATACTTTATCACACAATATTTTACATATTACGTAAATTTTTTTTAATTTTTTTTTTGAAAATATTATGATTTTTCATTATCCTTAGGGGGGAGGTATATTATTCCAAATTTTTGAGCTTCCGTACTTAAATGATCTTTTATATCGAGTGTTTTTGTGTGTAGGTATATCAAGCATATTTTGATGATGTGATCGACCATCGTGTTTTTGGGCATTATTCCACCAGGTCGGTTTGTCATGTAGATATATTAGGTTCTACTCGAACTAGGATCAAATCGAATAACTTTTCCCTTGGAACCATGCGTCGCAAATGAAAAAAAAATTGCCTTCTCCATACTAACTATTAGTAATGTTAAAATGAGCAATTTGTATGGGGAAGCCAGCAATTTTTTTTTTGCACCACATTCCATGGGAAATGTTTATTGATTTGATCATTAGAGTCTGATATTAGCTCAATGTATAACTTTTCAAATTTACTCTGTATAACAGTGCCGCTATTTAAAATGTTTTATCCAGTTTTAACTTAATCATTAATGTGGCCGATATAAAAAAAAGGTGTTCATTCATGGGTGCATGTTCATATTATGGTATAACTATACTACTTTCATCCTATCACGTTATTGCGCTTCCCTTGTTTTTTATTATTTTATTTCATTGGTTTCAGAGGACAATTTCATTCGCTGAAAGGATTAATTTTTTTTGCCACATGGAAATGTTCAAAAAATATAATCCTATGGAAGCTATCCCGTCGAGGATTGATACAAATTCGAGCATACAGAACTTTGACCTATTTTTTTGGTGTGACATACAATATTATGTTAAAACAAAATACTTTATGTGTAGATAAACATAAATTCAACTTCTCCAATTTAGATATGTATTTAAAATGTTTTATTGCACAAAATTCTATATAGGCGAGCTTAATGCCTTAGGCATTTTCTATCAGCTAACATTTGAGATAGTGAAATATGCTTGCTTAGGGTGCAGAACAGTTTTAAAAAATGTAATATGTATAGGACAATTTACACATATTGTAATAATAATAATATTATTGTATTATAATAAAATCAACGATATAATACATATTATATTTAATTTAACTGTACAGAAAAACGTTCTAATATTTGTTTGCCATTGATGGGGGAATCGAACCTATGACCTCCGGATACAACGCAACCACTACGGAGGCGGCCATCACAATTTTTATTGTGTTTATTTTTTTGTTCATATTTTAATGTCTTGGTACTGTTAATTATATTTTGTTTATGTGAATATAAATGAATATACCTATCTATACCAATATTATAAAGAGAGAATATTTGTAGTTTTGTTTGTAACGAATATACTCAAAAACTACTGCACGCTACTTTATCACTGAGTAATAAAGGCAATGTTTTATTTTAAAAAATATTAGGGATCCGTACGAAAATTTTAATGCTTTACACATTAATATCTACAAAACAGTTTGCGGTATAATATGTCCAACTATTAGAATTAAGTCACTATAACTTCTTTATGTATGAAAAGTTAATAGAAATGCCAGTAGAAACTAGACCGCGTTATTAGTGCCTTGGTATTAATCCTTATCCAAATAAATCACTTCGTATTCGAGGATGTTTCAGTACCTAATACCTACCTGTATTGAATTATTCAAGACATTCCATTCAAAAGATATCATATATTTTAAAAAAAATCGACAAGTGCAAAAATTCGCTCGCGGTTTTTCTCTAAAAACTATTTACGTTTCAATGTTTGATTGAATACCTACAAACCTTTTATTTTTTAATGAAATCGGTTCAATAACTTCTGAAAAATAAGAAACTAAAATACCCTATTAGATGGGGTCAACAATCATAAATTAGATCAGTAGTATCAGTTGCACAGTGAAGTGCAACTGATAACAAGGTTAAGCAGATGACAACAAGGCCGGACCTGGGATGGGTGACCGCTTTATACAACGAGGCTATACCGCTATAAACAACGCAATAAGCTCGCCACTTGTTTGGTGTCCGAATACCATCGGCGAAATGAGGATGGATTAATCCCTCCGCTGCGCTGGGTACCCTGAGGCCGTTTAAACGGCACCTGTGATGGTATTTATTTATTACTAGCTGTGCTCGCGACTTCGTCCGCATGGAATAGTTATTTTTTTATCATACAAACTTTCATCCCCTGTTTTATCTCCTTGGGGGTAGAATTTATCAAAATCCTTAGCCGATGCCTACGTCATAACATCTACCTGCATGCCAAATTTCACCCCGATCCGTCCAGTGGTTTGGGCTGTGCGTTGATAGATCACTATGTCAGTCAGTCACCTTTGAGTTATATATATTTAGATTATACACTCAATTTTATTTAAAAAAAAAAAAAATGGTTAGAAGTCTAGAATCAACTCCACTAAACAACCTATAAGACTGTATGTATATATATAAAAGTATAGCAAATAGTAATAATAAGGCACTGAAGGGAAATGGCTTTGTTTATTGCATCGTAAAGATTCCTAGATCTGTTCATTTACGAGATAGATTATAGCTCACATCTTCTATTTCTTTAATTTGTACCTACAGTCTTTAAAGACACAGCAAATAGTGTTGCATTGCTGATATAGATATAGTAGGTACATAGACAAACATATAATGTATTACTAGATCAATCACTAAATAAAAAATAATCTGTAGGTAATGGAAGTTTTTTAATTATGTTATATCGACAAAACCTCTTTACAGACGTATTCAAAATTGTGGGTCCTAGAACAACTGCATCGATAGGCTCGATAAATCGACAAAATCGATAAGTACATATCGATTTTATGAATAAAATAATGTTCAGTCTTAAACTTCATTTTATCGACTGTCAAATTATATCGAGGTGGTTATGCTAAGCCCCAAGTGTATTTATTATTTTATTAATCTAACATATTAACCCACCTATATATTTTTTGTATTGACATTGTATAAATTAAAAATTATATTATTATCAATTATTTTATTTATAACGTGTTTATTTTAAATGAAAAAAAAAACATTTGCTATTGTTTTTTTACTACCTACCTACTTAGTTTCTATAGTTGCCAAAAATTTAGATAAAAATGTCGACTTTATACAAAAAAAAAATCCAAAACAGTAAATATAAAATCGAAAATATTTTAATGCAGTACAGATTGTTTTTTTTTTACAATTTCATTAATGTATAGATATAGATGTAAAGACTGTAGTGTTTGTTTTTATATAATCTAAGGTCTAAACAACTCGGCCACTACGTATAATAGTATATTGAAAAATTATATCTTAACATAATGTTTTGTACATTATAATTTATTTACTACCACAGAAGAAATAATAGTAGAAGTACTACTACTAAATTTTTCTAACTATCATGAAGCCATTCTATTAATATAAAATAAACAAGAACTACCTCAGGAGTTGGACGGTACTCGTATAATCTCAGGGAAACAAAGGGAATCCAAGTAAATTTGCTTAGTTATCCTCAACAGCATTTTGTACAATAATTTATCTTGTCCTCAAGTGAGGCCTTTGAGGACAAACGTAACGTAAATACCGGACGAGCTCTTGTCGGCACTACCTTTCGGATAGATGATCCTTTTTCATGGATGTACAGTTGGCAGCAAAGATTTTTTCAAAGTACCGCAGATTTATTTTTTATTTTTGTAAGAAAAAAAAAATCTATATTCATCAATAAAATAACATATTACATTTTAAATAGAAATTAATTTTGAATAGGTACACAAAATAATAGCATTAAAATTTAACGAAAGGAGAGAGACAATGTTCTTACCTATCCATGGCTTCCCCGTGCGGATGCCGGGTCCATCTTTAGACATTCATCTCGATTCGATATTTTTAAACGAAAAATGATATATTATGACATTTTTCGTTCTGAAATATCGAACATTAAACGAAATAAATATTAATTAATAAATATATAAATATTAAACGAAAAATGAGATATTATGTAATTTTTCTTTTGTCATTTTTCGTCAAAAATATCATATCGAGATGAATGTGTAAAGCGCGAGAAGCCCACCTGTCGATTAAAGTTTATCTTGGCGTTGTGCGCGTAATCACTCAACGATGAGGGCGTACAATATAGTTATATATATATATATATGTATATATATATATATATATAAACATACACATGTATCTATACAAACACAGCATGTGATGTATTTACCTAATGGAAAACCGACCTACAACTACATAAAAATAGCAATGTGGTCAATCAATTTTTGTTAAACAGAATTTATAGTTCCCATAAATGATGCGGTTACAAAATATTCTGCCCGTTTTGTAACTACACTTTGAAAGAATAGTCTAACCTCAACAAGAAATCGATGCTACAGTCTCCTGCAGACACGCCACTGGCCTTACAGTGGCGTGTCTGCAATGTGTGAGTTAGGTACCAATCGAGAAACATTTATTTAGTTTTGGCATCTTTTGAGGTCTCTATGGCCCGGTTAGACGTACGAGCTATAAAATCGTGCCATCAAATACCGTAAAGTAACCTCATATGAGTCATATACTGAGTTAAGGCAGTTGGTACAGCGGTTTTTATATTAGTCAGTCAAAAAAAATTAAAAACATTTAAACTCTACTCCAAGTTAAGTATACTTCGTTGTCTTTCTTAACTTCTCTAATACAATATATATAATGTAAATCTCTCTAATGCCCTTATGTTGCGCTTACTCGTTATTCTGTTTTTTTTTAATATATTTATTGTTACAGCCGCGGTCTATAATGACGACTTCGCTGGTCGCGCTGATGATGGCCGACAGCGCAGCTCCAGACCGACAAAGCGCGGTCAGCGTGCAGCACTTGATGGACGAGCTGAGATAAAAGCCGAGACCGTAGGTCGAGGCCTTTACAGATAGGACAGCAAGAGCTGCAATGATGGCCAAGCTGGAAGGCCTAGAGCGTAGCTAGGCTAGCTCGAGGCAATCATAGAGTGACCAGCGAAGCAGTCATAGTGGGCCAAGGCTTGTATAGTGCTTTACTCAAAAATGCGATTACCTAATCATAACTACAAAATCCATAAATGGGATCAATATATTGTTCTTTAGCAATATTAATCATACCTACTATTATTATTTTATTTACTGTTACATTAAATAAACTGCCCCTTTCGTAACCGCACCAAATCGATACAGTAGTCTCCTGATAACCGGTGAACCACAGACTAAAACTACAAACACTTAACATGAATAGGACGCTTGAAAATGTTAGACAGTTTTTGCATCTGTATCGGCTGTGGAAACAAGACGGTCTGTCGGTCGGCCTAGCAATGTTAAAGAAACCTATTTTCCCCATGTGTTTCCATAAAATAGAAAATTAATATAAAAAACTTTACCATGTCGTTAACTGTACTATATACGGATGACCTAACGAGTTAGGTTTATGCAGAGATGTTTGTACTGGTTAGGTATTTCTTATTCGTAGAAGACCTTACCTAAGGACAGTGGTAAACACAGGAACTGATTAGTTAAGAAATCCTAAGCAAATAGAGATGATAGAGTTTCAAACATAATATAAATATATTTAAATTGGTAACCTTTATACATGTTTAAATACGATTAGCTGCGTTTTATGTAAGCACACATCTGCTTTTTTGTATTAATATGTATGAGTAGGTACCTATGTAATTTTTACTTATTTTTTAGGTGGGAAGAAGGCCTCTATAACTTTGCTAAGCCGACCTACTGTAGCCTTAGTCTGAGTTTTTTTAACGTTTACTTTCGCGTTAACTATACTACCGCGTTAACATTTTGACCAATCACACGAACGCATTTCTAGTTCTTAAAATTTCCGCTTGGAGCGCTGAACCAATTCCCATACAAATTTTAGTAAACTCAAACGCAAAGTAATAGTAAAAAAACTCACACTAGGGGTACTGGACTCGTTACCACCGCCTTTACCGATGCAAAAAACGTCAAGTGACCTAGTCATGTTTCGGTTTTAGTTTGGTATACAAAAACCGTGAGTGGGAGAATCGATCATATAACCTTCGGATACAACGCCCAATAGCGCAACCACTAGACCATAGAGGCAGTCGAAATATTAGCTATCTGTGACTGCTCCCAACAGAGAGCTATGTAAGTCCAAGAATAAAAACAATCAACGTTTCTAAAATTTTTCGCTTCATTTGATGGTCTAAATGTTTTTTGGTCTCGTTATTTTGTATTAAAAAAAAACGATTTTCTTTTGATTAAAAAACGGCGCAGAAAAATATCGAAAGCTCAGAAATGATTTTTCGTACGAATTCCCGATATAGAAAATTAAATTAGTTATATTATTCAGACATCGATCGTTTGTAACCGATCTAAGATAAAAAAAATAATAAAAATAAATACCATCACGGGTACCGTTTAAACGGTCTCAGGGTCCCAGCGGAGGGATTAACCCATCCTCATTTCGCCGATGGTATTCGGAGGCAACACCTAACAAGTGGCGAGCTTGTTGCGGTGTTTATGATGAAATAGCCTCGTTGTATAAAGCGGTCACCCATCCCAGGCCGGCCTTGTTGTCATCTGCTTAACCTTGTTATCAGTTGCGCAGTGACTTAACCACTAGGCTGGGGCCGCTTTTCCGATCTAAGATATAATATAATATATATTAATTTAGAAAAGGAAAATAGTAAAAAAAAATCTTATGAACATTTTAATTTCTTAAACGAACAGTGAAATCCGACTCAAAAAGTGACGTTTCTAAGGTTTAGTAAATTGGTCGAATATTGAAAAATTTATAATCCAATATTCGTTCCATAAAATAATTCGAATATTTGAATGCAAGACCTACATGATATTAAAATTGATTAGTCCAAGATGATGTGCTACGTAAAAATTGATTTATTTGTAATTATCTGTGTATCATTGTAAAATAATATTGTTTGCATTGTGTGTCTGTTATTGTTGTTGATGTACAACATATTATATGTTGAATACTAAGGTGAAATTACTAAATTACAACTAAAATATTTATACGACTACGGGCAGAGCATAGCGAAACGTTAAAGGAACTGTCTGACTGGTAATAATTATAGTTATAATTATTATCTGTAATCATAAATAAATGCTTTACAAAAATAATTCTACAAAAGTATTTTTTGCATAATTGATATTCGAATATTTTTGTTTGATGAACGAATAAGTTATCATATTTAATTTACGTCACCGGTGACCAGGAGGCCTGGATCGTACCTCTTTCAAAACAAAGGTAAAATGTATCCAGTGCCATGCGACAACTGCGAACTTGTATTAAATATATTTATATACGTGGTGGCCTAGTTATATACGTGGTGGCCTAGTTGGTTAGACCTTGGACTTAAAAACACTTAGGCCCCTGGTTGGAATCCCGGTGTGTACCAATGAGTTTTTAATTAAAAAAAATATGTACATTTGTTTGACAACACCACTATAGTGCCTCGGAGAGCACGTTAAGCTGTGTTAAGCCACTATACCAACTTGTGAAACTGTTTATAGATGGGTTATTGAGTCTATTCAAAACATCGCGACGAGCCACTTGTTCGGTGTAGACTCATACCATCGGCTACGACGAGGTGGGATTAAAACCCCTCCGCTGGGTACCCTGGGGCCGTCTAGGCGGTCTCGGGCGCCGTAAGGCCACTCGTGAAGATATGTATGTGTAAATATATTAGAACTATCTTTTAAACGCCCTAATTGTTTAACCCAGCAGTATTTAATAAACTTATTATTATTAGATCTGTTAGGTAGATTAGGTACATATATTACTAGCTGACACGCGCAACTTCGTCTGCGTAACTTTAGCGTTTATGCAGCGCACGCAACTGAAGTTTAATTGATGCTTCGCTCCTATTGGTCGTGCTGTAATGTTGTATAGCCTATATATAGCCTTCCCAGATAATTGGACTAAAAGACTTTTTAAAATCGGTTCCGTAGATCCTGGAATTACCCCCTACAACCTCACAAACGTTACCGTTTTTATATTAGTATAGATAAAGCTAACCTATCTAAAAATAATTTTACTACTAAGAAATATTTCTCTGAAAAATGAATTAAAATAACTTAACAAGATAAAAGCGAGAAAGGTTGAACCTTTTAGGCGCGGTGGGTCCTTATACAAAAAGAAAACATTGACTTAGGAACCGCAACACTTTAATACTAAAAAAGAAATCTTATGGTATGAGCATTTTAGTTCTTTATTTCAGTGACTTCGTAAAGTCTAGTTATATTAATTAAAATATCGCACTATCATCTACGGTCTAGTGGTTGCGCCATTGGCTTTGTATCTGGAGATTGTGGGTTCGAAGGTACGTTTTTTGTTTACAATAGTCAGATTGTTTATAAAATATAGGTAATAATAAATAAATAAATAAAAAATAAAAAATCTTTATTGCATCAAAAAAAATATTATGTTTCACAATAGTTTTAGGTTGTCCTGATACCCGTACTAGGATAACCTGTATGACAGGTATCAGTTTCCTTCCAGGTGACACTAATAAAAAAGAATTAAGAACTAAGAAAAAAACATTATAATAACTGACTCTGATTGTCCTCTCTAAATGTCAGTGACACAATAACAATTTGAATATAAACTAAATTACATTAGAAGAGAGGGTGTGTATATGTGTTATGTGTGTGTATGTTTTGTGGTGTTTGTGTGTGTGTGTGTGTGTGTGTGTGTGTGTGTGTGTGTGTGTGTGTGTGTGTGTGTGTGTGTGTGTGTGTGATAAAAATATGCATATACAAATTTTATGAATGTTATTATTAAGGCTGTGACTAAACAGAACAATAACTGAGTACACAATGATTCCTTAGGAAATAACATGCAATAATTGCTCAGTATCATAATATGTCTGTGTCAGAAACCACTTGGTCACGATCTTATTTAACCTAAATTTAGTGCATGAGTAAAATGATAGAATTTTATTTAAGTTATTGTAAATGTATCCACCAAGAAAACAGTAAAACCTGTGTGAAAATTTGCTACCACAGACAAAGGATTCGCATACAATATCATGTCGTCTCTTATTCTCAGCAAGTCGGTTATTAAAATTAAGATGGGAATGCTTTTTTAGAATTGTATGAAGTACAAAGAGCTGGCGTACGGTAAGCACACCACATGACTGATATAGTTGAAAAGTTGGAAAACGAAAAGGTCTGAAAGTGCTAACCTTAAGCACAGCTCTTTGCGCAATTTCTAAAGGCATCATAATACTCTTTGGAGCACCACCCCAAACCGTCACACAATATGTAATAAGGGACTTACATAGAGCATAATATACCAATTTCATAACATTAGCTTCAGCAACATGTCTTAAATTTTTAAAGATGTATATTAATTTTCTTATACGTGAAGCCAGGGTGCTGATATGTTGCTTAAAGTTTAGATGACAGTCGAGGATAATGCCCAAGTACCTAACAACACTTGGTCTTTCCAGAGGTATACAAGAACACTCATTACAATAGGGATCGGGGCATGTGTGGGCTGTAATAGAAAACTCCAAAGGTGGTTGTAAGGATTTGCCAATGGAGAAGGTCAAATATTTAGTTTTTTCCGTGTTAAGGGTCAGCATATTTTCCCTCAACCATTGTGTAACCATATTCATACCACTTTGGGCAGCATGATAGGCATCCTCCCAGGTATCACCAGAGAAAAGCAGAGCCGTGTCATCAGCATATGAAATAATTTTTCCATTGGGAGGTACGAGTAGACAAAGATCATTAATATAAATGAGAAATAATGTTGGACCTAAAATGCTGCCTTGAGGGACCCCATAAGTAACAGGCCGGGGCTCACTAATAGAACCACCTACAGTGCAACACTGGTATCTGTCACTCAAATAATCCCTGAACAACGCAAGCTGGGAGCCCCGAATACCCAATGTGTGCAGTTTGTTCAGAAGGATGGGGATTGAGACAGTGTCAAAGGCCTTAGCTAGATCTAAAAATATTGATAACGTTTTTTTGCCTCTATTTATGTTATCGACTATACTATCCGTTAGCTCATGCACAGCGTCATTGGTTGATTTATTAGAACGGAAACCAAATTGAGTAGTAGCCAAGAGTTGTTGCTTTTCCAGATAATCAATAAGCCTTCGATTGATTACTCGTTCTAGAATCTTGGAGAAAGCAGGCAAAATAGATATCGGCCTATAGTTATTGACACAGCCTTTGTCCCCACCCTTGTGAATGGGATGTATTAATGACAGCTTAAGACATTTAGGAAACACTCCCCTATCAACACACAAATTACATAGATATGTAAGCGGAGGGATAAGTACATGTTTTGACTCTTTAATAATTTTATTAGATATATTATCATAACCCACAGCACAATCATTTCGCAAACCCATTATTAACCTTTCAATTTCAGCTTCGTCAGTCCCAAGCAAAACGAAAGAACTTGCAGTTGCATTAACCATACCACCATCAAATTGGGAATTCTTTCCGTTAGCCACCTTCATTGCCAGATTCTTGCCAACATTAGCAAAGAAGTCATTAATTGTATTAACAGATTCCCTTGTCGTGCTATCAATTTTCAACAGTTCCGTGGCAGAGTTCTTTAATTTATTAGTGTGTGTGATAGTTTTTATAACCTTCCACAGCCTCTTACTATTATTACCCGATTCTTTTAGTTGGTGGCTTTCGTACTCTCTTCTTAGTTTTTTAACAAAATGTTACAGAAGTTTCTGTACCTTATGTATGTTGATTTAAAGATAAGGTTATCCGGATTTTGTTTAGATTTAAAGTGCAACTTATCTTTGTTTCTAATACATCTTAATAGTCCTGGGGTAATCCAGGGTTTTAAAATTCTTTTCCGATTCGACAGTACGCGGGTAACAGAATTTGCCTTTAAGGCATTTTTCAAAGAAGATACCAGATAGTCCGCAACAAAGTTAGGATCAGTGGAATCAAATAGTGGCTTAAAATCTATTTCATCAATATCCCGTTTGAGGCTCTCAGTATTAATTGTAACATGATTTCTAAATGATGAGTAGTCTCTTTTTGGTTTAATATTGAGAAAAAGTAGGACAGCCTGATGATCCGTAACCGAAGAACGTGCAATAACAGTCGTAGCCGGCTTTTTGGTTCTTAGAATGACATGATCGAGGCACGCCTCATCCCTGGTGTTTAGGGTATGCGCTGGGAGAAGACCATAAAAAGCAATCAAACTCAAATAGTTTGTTGAGTTGTTGTCATTGGTGTTGATCGGGTTTATATTTATGTTAATATCTCCCACGATAGCAGCATCAGTTGCTGATTTAAGATTACTAAGCACATGATCTAGAGATTGAAAAAAAATATCAAGGTTTCTGAAAGAGGGAGATCTATATATTGCGATCAAGGAAAAACCGTCCTTAGTATCTATTGACAGGCAATTACCTTCCCGAAACGTGGGCTCAGAAACAATTGCGCGAAGATCTGTCTTGATATAAACTACAATCCCATCATTCTGTAAAATATTGTTAGCAGTGCAAAACATTTCATACCCATTTATTACGGGAATTAGTGGGTTACATGACAACCAGCATTCAGTGAGAACCATTATATCAAAATCAATTTCAAGTTGGTGTAAAAGAACAAAGAATTCAGGCATATTCCTACCAATACTCCTAATATTTTGATTTATTACTTTTAGAGAATTTGTATTCTTAGGTAGAAAAGACTTACAATCTTTGACATCACTCAGGGCAGATTCGGCTATAGCTATATTGTCAATTTCATTGACTACCTCGTTCATATCAACGCCTTTAAAGCAGAAAAATACCAGAATTCTCGAGAAAGACTAGATTCTATGTAATTATGTATATATGAGTGATGTCGTGTTATGATTTGATCATAGATAATAAGTGAAAAGAACGCAATTTTAGGTGGATTGTTAGTAAGTATAGTGTGAATAATATTTAAAGCAAAACTGTAATATATAAAGTGGTAATTATAATACAAGACCTTCAAGGATAACATTATGTATAGTGTAAAAAAGTACATGAATGAATATTTATGTGTATGTTGTGTATATTGTGTATGTAACTTAAAAATAATATTAACAAAAAAAATGGTGTATGTAAGTGAACAAAATACATTCTCTAAGTGTTTAGTCTTACTCTGCAGTCATATTTTATTCACTTTCGTAAGTGTAGCAAGTTGGATTTCACTTTTCAAAAGTATATATGGTGCTCCTTCTCGCTTCCTTAAATATACCTTTCCGTGAGCAGTCCAGCAGAACTTATAATCTTCGGATCGAGCTAGGTCTCTCGCAAGAAAATGAAGTCTCCTCGCTTTGGCTGTGAGATGTTCCGAAATATAAAATGGGGTTGCCGGTCCTTCTAGTCCCAGCATTGCAGAATGTAATTTGTTTGAGGGATTCTTTTTATTATGTCTCTTTGCTGCATCCATGAACTTATCCTTAGAAAGAGTGTTAACAAACTCTATCACTATAGTCGGGTTAGACTTATCGACTTTCATGGGCAGACGATACGCATCACGAATTATGCCATCCTCAGAGCTCACGCTTAATGTGTTGCTAATTTTGTGAATTAAATTATATAAATCCTCTCGTGACTCCCTTTGGTTCCTAGGTAGGTTGCGGATCTCAATACTTGTTTTTTTATTATTCCGTTCGAGCTCGTCTATCCTGTCACCCATAATTTGCAACTCTTTGGCCTTATTTTTATTCTCATTCTCCAATTTTTCAATCTTACATTGGTAATCCTGTATTTGTGAGCCGAAGAAATCGATTCTGTCAGTAATTTGCAGTTTAATTGATTCTAGCTTAGCATTTTGTGTGTCTATAATTTTGGAAATCATTTGAGTCATTTCCTCTCTAAATTTTTTAAAATCTACACTGCTATCGACTATGCCTGTTGCACGGGACCGTTGACTTCTAGTGGTTATAGTCGCCGGTTGATCATGCAAATCTGAATCAGAATGTGCATGAGTCAGTTTGTCAACAGGTTTCAGATTTGTTTTCTTCATCGGTGATTTAGACATTTGGCAAAAATAATAAAAAGTAAATAAAAATAAACAGCTAGTTTTAACTTGATTTTGACCGTAGAACACTATCGGAACACTCTTACTTTCTTGTCTATGCTCGCAATGCCTCTCTATTTATAAAAACAAAATGTCAGTTTGTAAAATAATAATCTGTGTTCGATTTGTACGGAAGTTGTTATTTAATACGTTTGTTTTTGTAATGTTTATATTCTTGTTTTAGCTATAGTTATGTGTTTATATTTAGCTTCACTAGGTTTGCTGTATGTTAAATATGATGTTTTTATCACTTACGTGCTGATACAATATGCTTTTTCAATAACATAAAACGTGCCGTCTAATTTAGGTCTTGTAAGTATTCTTATTTCTTGTAAGTATTCTTATTTTAGCAATTAATTTGTACGAGTTCACCCACTGCACTGTTTACTTGACGCTAGCCGGAAGTTGAATGAAGATGATAAGTAGTATCGGGTATTAAAACCCGGACAATATGTGTGAAAAGCCTAGAGCTTAGATTGTAACCCGGACAATATGTGTGAAAAGCCTAGAGCTTTGATTGTAACCCGGACAATATGTGTGAAAAGCCTAGAGCTTAAATTGTAACCCGGACAATATGTGTGAAAAGCCTAGAGCTTAGATTGTAACCCGGACAATATGTGTGAAAAGCCTAGAGCTTTGATTGTAACCCGGACAATATGTGTGAAAAGCCTAGAGCTTAAATTGTAACCCGGACAATATGTGTGAAAAGCCTAGAGCTTAGATTGTAACCCGGACAATATGTGTGAAAAGCCTAGAGCTTAGATTATAACCCGGACAATATATATATGAAAATCCTAAAGCTTTGTAATATTTGAGACTACGTAGGGTAGTTTATAATTGGCGAGCCGAACCAAGAGAGGTCGTTTTTGTAAACTTATGAATAAACAATATAAATAGTATATTGTGGTTTTAATGTGTATTTATACCTAAATACATCATAGTGGCGACGAGGAATCTACCCGTGTCGGTGATAGTGGCAATATAGCGTAAAAAAGGCATATTGTAATGGCTACCGGGAACGCACTTTTCGGAGGGAATTTGTGCTTCGATCATCGCACTCAGGAATGGAGCATATTCAGGAGTCGATTTTCACAATTTTGCCTCGCTAATAATGTGACGGAGAAAAACGGATCGCGACGCCGAGCCATATTGCTGACGTCGTTGACCGAAGATACCTACAGAGTGGTCAAAGATCTACTGTCTCCGAAATCCTTAGAAGAGGTTGATTATTCGGATATAATCGCGAAGCTCGACGAACATTTCGTTATTAAAAGGAACAGCTTCGCAGAGAGGTATGGTTTCTACCAGGCGGAGCAGCGCCCGGGCGAGGAGCTGACGGAGTGGGCCGCGCGCGTGCGCAGCCTGGCACAGCATTGCGGGTTCACAACCGAGCTGGAGACCATGCTCCGGGACAGATTCGTGCTCGGCCTACAGCATGCCAAGGAGAGGGAGGTGCTGTTCAGGGAGGACATCGACCAGCTGACCATGGCCAAGGCGCTGGAGGTGGCTCAGAGCGTGCGTTGCGCACATAGGGCCGCGGAGGCTCGTGCGGTGTTTGCCCTGAAGCGCCCGCCCGCCACCGCCGGCGTCCAGCAGGAGACACATTCAGTCAAGTGTTCGGTGTGTGGGTATAAGAGTCATAATCGAGATCAGTGTCGTTTTGTGAACTATTCGTGTTCTAAATGTAAACAAAAAGGACATTTAAAAAGAATGTGCAATGTTGTATCGAATCGAAGTAATTTTTTAGCCGTAGGTGATGATGACCCGATTCAAGGTACTTATGATTTTTTAAATATTCGTTGTACTGTGGGACAGCCGATGCAACAAGTCGTGTCTTTAGGTGGCTACGATATTATGTGTGAAATCGACAGTGGCAGCGCCGTCTCTGCGATCACAGTTAATACCTATAATAAATATTTTTTAGATAGGCATTTATTAAAATCGTGTAAAATTGTATTAAACTGTTATAATGGGAGTAAAATAATACCTATAGGATATGTACAACTAAGCGTAATCTATGGGGGTATTGAGAAATGTTTAAATGTTTTTATTATTTCGTGTGAATATCCTCAGGTGCCGTTGTTAGGTCGCGACTTTATTAGCGGTTTTAATTTACAGTTATGTCGCGTAAACTATTGTAATTACGCTGAAGAAATAGACGAGCTGAAGACTAAGTTTTCAGATGTATTTTCAGATAAATTAGGTTGTTTCAATAAATATAAAATAAATTTAACATTAAAGTCTAAATGTGAACCGATATTTTTTAAGCCTAGACCAGTACCCCTTGCTCTGAAACCCAAAGTAGAACAAGAACTAGATAGGCTATTAGAGTTAGGTATTTTAGAGCCCGTGAAGTTTTCACAATATGCTACACCGATAGTCCCCGTATTACGGCCGGACGGTAATGTAAGGATATGCGGCGATTATTCAGTTACCCTAAATAAAGTGTTATTTTTAGATAACTATCCACTACCAAAAATTGAGGATTTATTTTCAAAATTACATGGCGGTCAAGAGTTCTCTAAACTAGATCTTTCCCGGGCATATAATCAGCTTTGTCTAAACGAGTTCTCTAAAAACCTGACGTGCATCAATACTCACAAGGGATTATTTAAATATACTAGGTTAGTGTTTGGCTTGTCGAGTGCGCCGGGGATTTTTCAAAAAACTTTAGAAAATTTATTTAATTTGGATGGGGTTTGTGTAATTTTGACGATATTTTAATCACGGGACCTAATAAACGTATACATTTGGAAAGATTGGAAGCAGTTTTAAAAAAGTTACAAGAAGTGGGGTTCAAGTTACGGCAAGATAAATGTGAACTTTTTAAGGAATCGGTCGAATATTTAGGGTTTAAAATTGATAAAAATGGTTTACATAAATCTAACAGTAAAGTGCTGGATATAATAAATAGTAAATACCCTAAAAATGTGTCCGAATTAAAATCATTCTTGGGGATGGTCAATTATTATAGGATTTTTGTGCCTAATACATCTAGTATTTTACATCCATTACATAATTTACTAAAAGCTAAAGTAAAATGGGAGTGGGGCGACATTCAAATAAACGCATTCAATAAAATAAAAAATGAGCTTGTAAGTGACCGTGTGCTGGCGCACTGGAATTCCGAGGCCCCCACTATCCTGACCGTGGACGCCGGCCCGCGCGGGCTGGGCGCGGTGCTGGCGCAGGCGCAGGCGGACGGCAGCGAGCGGCCTGTGTGCTACGCGTCACGATCACTCACCAAGTCAGAATGTAATTACTCTCAGATTCAGAAGGAAGCTACGTCCATCATTTTCGGCATTAAAAAGTTTCACCATTATTTATATGGGCGTTCGACTCCTTTTATATTGCGGACGGATCACAAACCGCTCGTATCTATCTTTGGTAACAAACGTGGAGTCCCAGAGCTGGCAGCCAACAGATTGCAGCGTTACGCTTTGTTTCTGTCGGGCTATAATTTTACTATTGAATACATAAAAAGTGCTAATAATGTGGCCGATTTTTTGTCTCGTTGTAATAACAATAGTCTTGCTAATGATAATAAAACGGATCGAGCCGTTTATATAAATTTTATAGCAAATAGTAGCCCGGCGCTGTCGGTAGAAGATATTAAGCTTGAGACTTCAAATGACCTTTTACTAATCAAAGTACTATATTTTATTAAACACGGATGGCCGCGTAAAACACCTGATAAAGAGTTATTGCCTTATTTTAGTTGTCGTTTACAATTAACCGAAGAGCGGGGGTGTATTTTACGCGGTCACAAAGTTGTTATTCCGCAAAAATTGCGAGAGAACTTGTTAAATGAGTTACATAGTTCTCATTTTGGTATTGTTAAGTCAAAAGCTATAGCGCGAACATATATGTGGTGGCCGCGCATCGACCAACACATAGAACAGATAATAGGTAATTGTAGTACGTGTAGGGCGCTGCGCACCACCCCGCCACGCGCGCCGCTCGCGTCGTGGCCGCACCCGGCCCGTCCGTGGGACCGGTTGCACATAGACATGTTTACTATTAATGCTAAAAACTTTTTATTGATCGTCGACGCTAATAGTAAATGGTTAGAATGTTATGTCGTGAGTAGCACTGATACTAAAACTATTTTAACTAAATTGAATGATTTGTTCTGTAGATTCGGATTACCGCGGACTATAGTATCAGATAATGCTTCAAATTTTACTTCTGTAGATTTTAAGAATTTTTGTAATAGTAATGGCATTGAACATTTAACGATTGCACCGTATCATCCGCAATCTAACGGTCAGGCGGAAAATGGCGTTAAAACTATCAAAAATGGTATTAAAGCTATTTTATTACAAAACATGCATGTATCAAAGTTTAATGCATCCTTAAGCAAATTTTTATTTGATTATAGAAATACGGTTCATTGTACCACCGGGTTCTCCCCGGCGCAACTTCTCATGGGCCGGCCTTTGCGCTCCAGACTCGACTTGATGCATCCGCTAGGGGGCGCGCACGTCTTATCTCAACCCAACGGTCGGGACGTATCATCTACGGCTAATGATAATGTTTTGTGTAAACAGAACTTACAGAATAAATATTTTGGAGGCAAAAGAAATATTAAGTTTAGTTTAAATGACCATGTTTTGATAAAATCTTTTTATAATAACGGAACAAAGCACGAGTGGAAAAAAGGAACAATAACTAAATTGATCGGGAACAGGCTTTACGAAGTATACGTGTCAGCGAGTGACCAGCGCCTGAAGAAACATGCCAATCAGCTTTGGCCTATAAAAATACCGGACCTAATGATTTCGCCGGAAGGAAGAGTGACGATCCCCAACCATGGTGACGGTGGTAATGTGGCTGTTAGGGCACCCACATTAATGGAATCACCCGTGTCTGTACAGTCCCCTGTGACCACGGAATTCCCCAGGTTGGTGGAGTCACCCGTGACGGTGGAGTCACCCGTGACTGTGGAGTCACCTGACACCGCGGAGTCCCCCGGGACATTGGAGTCTCCCGAATGGGCGCCGCACGACCGGACCGTGATGACAGAAGACCTGACTCCCATGTCGTCGGCGTGCACTACTCCAACTCATTCTACATCGTCGGAGCGCGCAGAGTTCTTGACACCCGATGGTACAGCTATATCGACAGATGAGTACTCGTTCGGTGAATCACCTTCAGGATCTATTCTAGAACCTAGTGACTTCTAGCTTTAACCGTAATAGTAGCTTAATTTCATTATAGTTTTTTTAATTATATTTTCTTATTCTCTGTGTTCTTTCAATTATTGGGGGAGGGATGTAATATTTGAGACTACGTAGGGTAGTTTATAATTGGCGAGCCGAACCAAGAGAGGTCGTTTTTGTAAACTTATGAATAAACAATATAAATAGTATATTGTGGTTTTAATGTGTATTTATACCTAAATACATCATAAGCTTAGATTGTAACCCAGACAATATGTGTGAAAAGCCTAGAGCTTAAATTGTAACCCGGACAATATGTGTGAAAAGCCTAGAGCTTTGATTGTAACCCGGACAATATGTGTGAAAAGCCTAGAGCTTAAATTGTAACCCGGACAATATGTGTGAAAAGCCTAGAGCTTAGATTGTAACCCGGACAATATGTGTGAAAAGCCTAGAGCTTAGATTATAACCCGGACAATATATATATGAAAATCCTAAAGCTTAGATTGTAACCCAGACAATATGTGTGAAAAGCCTAGAGCTTAGATTGTAACCCGGACAATATGTGTGAAAAGCCTAGAGCTTAGATTGTAACCCGGACAATATGTGTGAAAAGCCTAGAGCTTAGATTATAACCCGGACAATATGTGTGAATAGCCTAGAGCTTAGATTGTAACCCGGACAATATGTGTGAAAAGCCTAGAGCTTTGATTGTAACCCGGACAATATGTGTGAAAAGCCTAGAGCTTAGATTGTAACCCGGAAAATATGTGTGAAAAGCCTAGAGCTTAGATTGTAACCCGGACAATATGTGTGAAAAGCCTAGAGCTTAGATTATAACCCGGACAATATGTATGAAAACCCTATAGCTTAGATTGTAACCCAGACAATATGTGTGAAAAGCCTAGAGCTTAGATTGTACCCGGAGAATATGTGTGAAAAGTCCTAATCATTATTTGTATCATAAAGATATATTTTATCTAGTATTCTAAGGGGTCATTACGTGAGGGGTGACTGGAACCACTGGGTCAGTGGCTAAGTACCTTGCCGTTAAAGCATGCTAAGCAGTCGTGGGTTCAAGTCCAGCCCACTAGGGAATTTTTCATTTTATTTCATATCTTTAAAAAAAAAAATTTTTAATATCTCGATATGGGAATTAATGAAAATGAAATTATATTACCATAAAGCTTCCACATAAACTTTTGTTAGACAAATTTAAAACATTTTATTGTTTATCGTTTATTGTAGCATGGCATTATATCTCGTATTTACCTGATTGTAAAATGGCGATCAATGCTATTACGCATGGGTAGCATGGAATTTGCATTACCAGTCTACTTTATTATCCTCGCTGTTTTATCGTCAAATTTACTGCGCGTTTCGTAACTACACCTAGAAAGAATAAAATCACCTCGGCACTAGTACTGCAGTAGTCTTCTGAAAACCAGTGACCCACAGACTAAAACAGATACATGACTAGGCCAGTTGATGGTTTTTGCATTGGTATGGGCGTTAGTAAAGAAACCGGCTTAGTAAAAAAACACTTCTAGGTTGCGCTTCCGATTTGATTCTGACTAATTTTGTTAACCCGGCTACGCTTGTGATATATTTTTACAACACATCATACTTTATATACCTATATAGTTTTGGAACACTTTTGGCCTTAATTAAATATATATATATATATATGTAATGTGTCTTTTAATTTTCTCTACTATTATATTCATGAATTTAAAGTATATATTATGTATGTAGGTATATAATATTTCGACTGGTATAAATACCTCCTGAAGTCTGAAAGACTTCTATCAATTAGACCAGTCATTTTGAACGTAATGTTAAGGCCAGGACCAGAAAATCAAGTAATTTTCTTCGTCATATTTGATGGCTTAGCATTAAATTAAAAGCGCAAAAAAATACAGTAGATACGTTATATTATGAATAAAAATAGTAATGGAATAAATAAAATAAAAAGTTGGATTTCTGAAAAAAATAATACTCAATATCTTCAGCGACAACTATGCTTTTATATTTTACAAAAACATTAATCGTGTATTTTTTTTATTTAGCTTATTTTTTTTTTATATGAATAAAAACCTACTATTTTTGACTATAGTATACGGATTTTTGTCACACCACACAATTAATTTGTATGCGTGCAAATTAGTTTTTATCATTCAAGTTGGTATTCGCCTTAATTTTTCGTAACCGATATACAGTAAACATTATTAAGTAAAAAAACATAAATTTTCCGTAGTATGAAATCAATGCTGTATTTTTAAAATAACTGACAGTATTAGGTCTTTCCAAAAAATTACGGCCAAAGTTGAACAAAAACAGTTTTTTGCGTTTAATAAAAATTATATGCACTGGATATATACTGGATATATATATCCAGTATATATCCAGTGCATATAATTTTTATAGATATATACTGAATAAAAAAGAGATATATACTGGATAAAAAAAATATTCATAAAAAGGTTATAGAAATAATTAATTTTTGAAAATTTGAGCAATAATGAAAAGTTTTTTCAAAAACCGATATTTTCGAAAAAAAGGCATTTTTTTAATCACAAATTCATGGGTTTTTATAAACATTTCGGGGCTTAAATTTTTCTTTAATAGTTACCGTATATGCAATTACTGCCTTTTTAATTGATCGGTAATGTGCGAAAAATTAGTTGAAAAATCGGTATTTTTTTCCAAAAAAAACCCCGAATATCTTCAAAAATTGGAATTTCATACAATTGTCGTTTTGCCATTTAATAGCTGGTATTTTTCTTTAAATTCCTTTGCAATTATGAATAACCTAAGCATTATTATCAATTAATTTGCCGCTGAAATACTCACGAATAACTGATAAGAACACAAGCATTATAATTAAGGGAAAGTCAGTGGGAGTTTCTTCTCACTCACCCACTCCACCGATAGTACTAATGTACCCATGCCATGGTGCTGATCAGCTCATGTTACTGACTTTCCAGTGCTCAGTGACGATGACTGATTCTGATTTATCTATTTTCTTATTCAACCTGTAAGTATTAAACTTTAACTCGTGTAAATTTCAGCCTTTAATATTGAAAAATGACGCCACAGGATTTTTTTTTAAATTGTCGGCTCCAGAAGGTCGGAGACTTAATATATATATATTTTTTAAATTACAGAAAAATGCCAGCTATTTAATGGCAAAAAAGTAATCGAGGTTTGCCAACGAGCTATGGCGCACAGTATACTAGGCGTTAAACGTATAGATAAGATACGAAACAGCATACTGCGCTCTAGGACGTGAATAGCCGACGCAACTCAGAAAGCCGCCATGCTCAAATGGGACCGGGTCGGCCACGTGTGTCGAATGCCAGGTGAATTGTAGGCGAGGTTGACCACAGAGGGGGTGCCACAGGCCCGGAAAAGACAACGCGGTAGGCCCAGGAGGATATGGAGAGACCTTTTGAAAGGATTGGTCCAGGACAGCTGAAGGCAAGAAGAGATGGATGATGGAGGGAAGGGAGACCTTTGCCCAGCAGTGGCATACAATTGGTTAAATAATAAAAAATGGCAATAACGACAATTGTATGGTTTTTTTTATGAAAAAAAAAAATGATTTTTACCCAATGTTTCGCACATTACCGATCAATTAAAAGGTTGCCGTAATATGCAATTACGGCAACTATTAAAGAAAATTTCAAGCACCGAAACGTTTATAAAAACCCACGGGTTTGTGATTTAGTGGCATTAAAAAAAAAGCTTTTTATTTACGAAATAACGGTTTTTGCAAAAAAAATTCATGATTTTTAAAATTTTCAAAAACACTTTTGTTTGGCCTTGCCAAAGGCTACACTTTCACCAAGTATCACTTGAATTTTTTTTTTTCAAAGGGTTTCAAAAAACCGCGATTTTAACGGTTTTTTTATTTAATTGCCACATCGTTTTCGAATTTTTAAACGTCGGACCGGACTGGATCGATCCTTATTAATTAATTCTATAACTTTTGTATGAAACTTTTTTTTAATCCAAAGCATATATATTTTTTTAAACGCAAAAAATTGTTTTGACCTAATTGGGCCGCAATTTTCGGTAAGACCCATTACTGTCAGTTGTTTTATAAAAACAGCAGTAAATTCTACGTAAAATTTCAGGTTTTTTACATATTTTGGTTTACTGTACATCGGTAAACAGTCGAAAAATGTAGAATGACTTGTCTAAATATGTGGTAACATCATGAGCGTGATATTATGAGTAAATAATAAGTACAAAGCTTGGCCACGTTTCATGGTTCTGAAGAAAATGTATCTCCGCATCAAATATTTCGAGTACTACTTGTCGATTAACTTGAAATTTGGAATATCTAGTTAAGGATCTTATTAGGTACCACAAATATCTAAAAATATATATCCAATCAAGAATGATTAGACTCAGGTGAAAAGGGGTATGTCATAAACAATATTTGTGACATAAGGTAAGTTTAAAGGTATGTTTAAAGAGTTTCATTTTATTTTATTTGATAATATATAATATTATAATACCCAACGGCATCAAGTTCACATTTGTATTATACAATAAAGTTTTATAAATAAATAAATAAGAAATTTAATTATTTATTTATAAAACTTTATTGTATTTACTTATAATTAAAAATGTCATAAAAATAACCTACTCCAACCATCGTTTTTTTTGAGAAAAAATACAAACCGTTTTCGCACTTGTTGGCAAGTCCCTAACGATAATGACGAAGATAATCATTTTATTTTTGCGTTCAATCAAGACCAGAATTCCCCAAAAAAATCCGAAGCCTGTTAATCTAGCTAATATTCCGAGACCATTAATCACATCAGCTCAAAGCCTGGGACATTGTACCCAAAATATGTTTTAGCTAAAGTTATTAGGGAAATTCTGATTAACAATGAGTTTTAGTTTGAGCTTCCCCCATAATTTAATATTTAATAAGCGTCATCGTACCTTCTTTTAAGTTCATGACACCGGTTATTATTTACAATTTCTAGTAAAATATTTATTATTATCTTTATTTTTATTATTGGAGCAACTTATTATTTTTATTTGTTTATTATTCTGAAACCTATACATCACTAAATCAGGATTAGCCACGTGTTCTAGGGACAGAGCTAGCTTTGATATCGACAAGTTTTTAATTAAAATTGAATATTATTTTGGGATTTATAAAGAATTAACATATATTAATATGTAAACATCATATTAATATATGTTTTTTGAATTCTTTATAAATCCCAAAATAATTCTTTATAAAATATGGGTTATTGAGTCTAACCAAATATCTTAACGAACTAGCCTCTTATTCGATGTAGACTTATATGACCATCGGCTACGACGAGGTGGGATTAAAAACCCCTCCGCTGGGTTCCCTGAGGCCGTCTATGCGATCTTCGGCGCCCGTAAGGTACCCGTGATGATATTTATTTATATATTATGGAGAATATATTAATAAATATCATCACGGGGTAATATTATGGATTTCTATCTACTTAAACACATTACGTTAACTACCCTGTATTTTTTTTGTGCTATCTGTTGTAGGTACAATATAACGTAAACTACCAAGTTTACGTTGAACGACGCTGAAACGCAACGGGATTCCATGTAGTGGCAAATAAAATGTATTTTATGATAATGTTTTCCGACACGAAACAACGAATCCAAATAAAATATTATGCTATGAATTTTCACAGAGATAAAAAAAATATTTGCATGATTTTTTTGCTAAATTTAACAAAAAAAAAAATTTAAAGTTACATGTAAAATATGTGGTGGTTGATTTAAATACTGCCAGAGCCTCGGGTTATCGATGGATATTTCCTAGTTATTCCAGAATCGTGATATTAAATGCTGAAAAACTGAAATTTTGGTATAACTGAATTTTTTGAGGTAAAATTATTTATTCATATTTAATACACAAATTTTATTTTTAGCCGTTGTATTTACCACTTTAACTCCCCCCCATCTTTATGGTAACTCTGACATTATATACTATACTCTACATTATAGGACTCCTATTTAGTTTATCATCATCATCATCATCATGCCAGCCTTCTTTGCGCGTCCACTGCTGGGCATAGGCCTCCCCCAAGGATCGCCACAACGACCGGTTCTTCGCTGCCTGTATCCATCGGCTTCCCGCGACCTTTTTCAAGTCGTCGGTCCATCTTGTGGGGGGCCTGCCTCTGCTGCGTTCTCCAGCACGCGGTCGCCACTCGAGATCCTTAATGCCCCAACGGCCGTCCGTTCTGCGAGCTATGTGGCCTGCCCACTGCCACTTAAGTTTGGCGATTCTGGAGGCTATGTCGGTTACTTTGGTCCTTTTGCGGATCTCATCGTTTCGAATACGATCCCGCAAGGAAACGCCGAGCATAGTGCGCTCCATCGCCCTTTGTGTGACTGAGCTTTTTCATTTAGTTTATAATATGATAATAATAAAATGTAGATTTTTTTTTACACATATTGCCCTAGTCACAAATTAAGCTCTCGCTTGTACTATATGTACCAGAAACAACAAAATTAATACATATTATATCTTTAGATACCCAGACCATAGCAAGTTGTACAGATAAACGTACTAATATTGTTATGAGTGGGAATCGAACCAAAGGCATAACTACGGAGGCGGTTAATTAATTTTGCCCTTTAAACCAAATACGAATTAAATCTTTATTTAAAAAGGAACCAGAAAATCAACTTTGAAGTAAGGCTTTTACACGTATTTCCTTTAAATAAAACAATAGATAATGTATTTATTCGTCTTTTCCCGAATGGTGTAGGCGTTAATGTAACAGAGATATATAAAAGTAAGAACCATAATCTAAAAACCATGGACCTGGCACTAAAAATATTACATTATTATTTGTTTTAAAATATATAACAACTTTTTTTTTTTACTCATATTGCCCAGGTCACAAACTAAGCTCTAGGCTTGTATTATGTGTACCAGAAACAACGACATAGTACATATTATATTTTATAAACACCCAGACCATGACAAATTGTACAGAAATTGCGTACTAATATTTTTTGCCATCGGTGGGAATCGAACCCACAACCTCCGGATACAACGACAAAGGCGCAACCACTAGTCTACGGAGGCCATTGTTCTAAACCACAGTAGGTTGCTTTTAGAATAATAAAAAAAAAACATTATCCTGAGATTCAGGAGTTTGTCTGTCTTTCCGCGTGAATATCTCGAGAACTACTTGGTCTGAATGACTTGAAATTTGGAATATTTATAGAATCCACATCAGATTTCGCACTTGTTGGGTTCATTATTGTTAAATAGTGAGATAATGGAATGCATCCAAAGTAGATTACAAACATTTTTAAGTTAGACCCGCTTGCAAAGTAATTTTTCTGGTAACGATAGCCGCCTTTAATTTTTGTGTTGGATTCACATGTATAACGATTTAATTAATTCTGTTGATTAGTACAGATTTCCCAGATATGAATAAAGATAGGTATAATATTAGGTAGGGCTTTATTTATGGAATGGATCGCAATGTTCTATAAAATCTTTTGACGTTTACCACAATCCCATGTTAAGTTTAATTGGCTTCACACTTAAAAACATTATACCATCCATTATAATGCATCCATATGTCAAATCAAATCATTTATTTCATGTAAATCTTTACAGATATGAATTTTCAAAAAAAAAAAGTTTAACAATGAGGTCTTAGAGTGCGTTTGGTTAGGCAGCTATTCATTATTAAAAGAACGACAAATATTTATTATACCTCGATATCAGATTTAGAACTTAAATTTAGAAATCTTAAAATGAAAATTACTACCAAACCGAACACACACTACATAACTAACTAGTGTAAGAACACCTAGTGTTGCATTAATTAGCACTCTGCCTGTTATTGGTCAATCTCCCAAAGGTTAGCTGGTAGATAATGCCTGAGGCATTAAGCTTGCCTATGTACAATAGTATTAAGCTTTTGTGCAATAAAGAATTTTTCATTCATTCATTCATCCATTAATCATACAAACCTAGCCAATAAGCTTGAAGTAGTTACGAGTAATAGGCTGGTATTATATATATTTTTATTAAAGCTCGGCATCTGACTTTTTATCTACCTGGTGATAAGCAGACCTACAAAGTCCATGAATAGGGTCAATCAATACTTTGTTGTTTAACAACATAGACCGCTCCTACTACGTACGGCTAAATAATGCTGTTACGAAATGGGCGGCGTTAACGACAAATTTACATTACTAGTCATTAACATCCTCCCTGCAATTATTTTTGTTTAACCCGTAACCACAACCAGATAGAAGTCTCCCACCGTGACAAGAAGTGAATGCAGTAGTCTCTTAAGAACCGGCGAACCCACGAAATAACCGAAATATGACTGGGTTACATTTGCATATTTGTAATGAAACCGATCGGTCAGCCTTGTGAAATTATAGGGACATCTTTTCCACCTAAAATACAATAAGACAAAAATCTTATTTTGAGAATGAAAAGCTGACTTCGTAGGTAAAAATGAAACATATGAAAAAAATAGAAAGCTGATAATTTAGCCGACATAGTGGGAGCGATCAATTTTCTTTAACAACAAATATTAATCGACCCCATTCATGGACTTTGTAGGTCTGCTCACCAGGTAGATACAAAGTTAAAAGCTGTGGTCCAATAAAATAACCAGATGCCATAACCATGTAACCTTCTCTCAGGTAAAACTCAAGTTTTTGTTTTTCATTCGTCAATTTGCAAGTATGATAAAATAAAATGCACTATCCATTCTGACCGTACGCAAATAATATTATGTTAATGTTGCCAGCCTAATTGTAAAGGTCAGTTCAAAACCTCCACGCTGAATAGGAAATCCTTTTCTGTGCCATTTTTTTTAATCTCTTTCATTGGCCAAACAAGAGCGTAGATGAAACAAAGGGATTCATTAGAATATTTAATCTTTTCTCTTTTTCTTGCAATACGTGAGTATTTAGTGTAGTATTTGTATTTATATTTTAGGAACGTATCTATAACTTCGTTAGGCCGACCGACTGGTTCTGTAACCACCGCCCATACTGATGCAATAACCATCAAGTGACGTAGTCATGTTTCGATTTTCAGGAGCCTGCTGCATCGTTTTCTTGTCGAGGTAGTAGTTTTCTTTCAGGATGTGGTTACGAAACAGGCAGTTAATTTAATGATAAAACAGCGAGGATATTAAAGGTGACATGTAATGCAAATTCGTCTGCTCATTTCGTAACCTCATCATTCGGCATAGTGAAAGCGGTCAATGCTGTTAAAGCACAATGTATTGATCGACCCATTTATGGACTTTGTATATCGACTTATGATCAGGTAGATACAAATTCACATGCCATGCTTAATAAGAAAAAAATCAGTCCCAAAAAATCCTCAAAAAACATTCGGACAAGTAAGTTTCTGAAGCTACACATCAGCAGATCACGTATATCACCGTCAAAAGGTTAAAGCCTCGTTAAACCTGACTAGGTTTTCCTTTAGGCCCGGGTCGTAAGTGAGCTTATTTCAGGTATTTCGGCAGAAACAGCATTCGTCACAACTAAGCCTAGGCCAGAGGTAACAAAAATATAGAACGGCTTTAAAAGCTGGAGCAATGCGCATTTCTCGACTGAAAAAATATAAACTGAGAGGTAACCACATACTTTAATTCCTCTAGATCTCTTTCAAGTTGAGATCATAAATTACATATTTCATACAAATGAAATTACTTCTATGTATTTGGAATTAATTAAATACTAGAACTACCTATGCAATTCAAACAACGCTATTTTAATTTTCGTAGTACCAAAAACATCGTTCTCAATCTCAACTCGAACGAGATCTCACGGTATCGAAGTGTATAGTTAACCACGCTGGTTGCTAACTTCTATTCCCGCCAAGTATCGAACTCTTAACCTTTCCCATTAGTTTCCATAGTTGTAGTCCACTACCTAACGGGCGTATATAAAGTAAAACAACAAAAAGTGCATGAAATGGCATTATTCCTGTGAAAAAAAAATGTATATAAACTCCTCTGCAGCCACATTCCGTTTCTTATAACGTGATCGTTTGATTGTCAAAATAACGATTTCCGCTATTAGCGCGCTCTCCTCTAATCAGCGTAGTATTTTAACCTACGGATTTAGTTATTTTGACCATATAACGCTCACGTTATAAGAAACAGAATATGTCCGCTGGACTATTCTTATTTCTTATATTTAGCAGGGGAGTTTGAACGCTGTACTTACGGTATATGAAAAAATTATAGAATGCTTAACACTAAATTTACATTAAACTATCTAACAGTATTTAAAAAAACAATGTTCCATGGTCGGGGTATTCGTCGCATGGTGCTAAATCACGTCGCGTCGAGTATGTTTCGCGATATATTTGTCATCTTGACATATCAAAGCTGGGTTCATATGTATGTCTACGAGTTTTCACCAGTTTTAAGCTAATTTAGAAATCTCAGATATCACTTTAGAAGTTCAGGAAATTTGTGAATGCTTTGCGAAGATTTGTGTAGGAATATTTTTATTATTATTATTAGGGATGCCTATAATTTTGTTTAATAATTTGCGTAAGTAGACCTAAAAGTAGTAAGGTGGCCTAAGGCCAATCGCCTTTTGGACGAAATATTAAACATGTTCTTTGCCTCCATATTATTCTCACTTTTTGAGCATTAATTGGTTATAATAATTTTTGTTCTCACTTTTTGTTTTGGTTTGTATGGCGGGCAGTCATCTGTTGTTTGTATCTTACGATTTTGAGCCTCAGGGCATATCCCTATTATATACATCCATGATGTAGGGAGATACAATATTGTTAGCTATACATGGATTAACCGTGTGGGCTGGTCCTTTCCGTAGTTAGGAGTCAAGGGATGAACTGCAGTGTATCCGGTCTTGTGACCGCGAAATAGAGTTTATATTGGAACCTTTTACATCATAAACGCTTCACTTTACAGTGTTTAGTAGGTGCTCTCTCTACGCAAATAAATACTATGTGATCATATAAATATAAAATATAAAATATAAAAATATAAATAGGCATTAGAAGAAATATAGGAAAAGTATTAGTATTTTACCACCTATACCATGGACAGTGCTCTGAAGAGCTTTTCAACATTATTCCCCCTTCCCCTTTCCGTTACAGGACACGCACTGGTTGTAAAATGCATATGTATACCGTGGCGGATGTACCAACTCGTACTAAACGTTTTGGCCATTCATACATCTGCCGTACTATTAAAATGCGAAATGCTCTACCAGCTTGCATGTTTCCTTCCTCTTATAACCTAGAGACCTTTCAGCGAAGTGTGAATATAATATATATATATATATATATATATATCTCTTAAGCCGACATAATGATGGCAACCAGCGGTGCACCTGTATGCATCCGCTTGTTGCTATGATTCCTGGGCATTGCATACTGCTTAACATCAGGTATATGCAAGGTCACATGTCTCTTATAAAAAAAAACTGAAAAAAATGTATCTGATAATAAATAAAAAACAACAAAAAAAAGACCACATTTATATTTATTTACCAATAAATATTCACAATTTTGACCAAGTTGGTTATACTGTAGACTTAAAAACTTTTATATAAATTACGTATTCAAACTACGTTGTGTACCGACAAGATTATAAAAATATTTTGTTAACATCACTATTGCCATAAAGAGCACGTTAAGCTGATCGGTTCTAGATTCACTATATGTATATATGAACTGTAATAAAGTAATTTCGATATGGACATGCTGAATTATAAGAAGTTAATTTGAATAATTTCGAATAAAAAATACAAAAACGTATCTGAAATCCCACATATTATTATTATTACTAAACTACGAATATCTAAAATTTTGGTGTATTTTAGAAATAGAAAATCTATGAAAGATTAGCTTATGAAGTTAGAACTCAGAATTTTAAAAAGAAAATTGTAAACTGGTAATGTTATGAAACTGAATATCAACAGATATTATATTTGAATATAAAGACAGATAAAGTTTATAGCAGACATTTTTTAAAGGAACACCTTGGCATCCATTAAAAATAAATAGTTTATCTATGTTTTATTATTTTCTTTTTAAACTTATTTTAAATATTTTTATAATTTATCTCTATTTGTATATATATATTTTACTGCGCCTATTTTACCTACTTACTGCTTAATTTGTCCCAAAGGTTTGACTGGTAGAGAATGCTTAGCGGCATTAAGTCCGCCCTTGTACTAAATTTGTGCAATAAAGTTTTTTTAAATAAATAAACATTATTTCGAATAAACTACTTAAATTTTATTTACCTATACAAATTCACTTTGGTATAAATACTTATTCAAAGTAAACAATCAACAAACCTAAATGCGAAAATTTCACAGAAAATGATTAAATCATCGTTTGAAATACATTTGTTATGGAACTGCCAAAATATTTTGATTCAGAACAACAAAACATGTAAATTGTTAATGTACTAACTCATAACACAATCTGTACTAATACTATAAATGTGAAATAAAACGGTTTGTCTATTTATTCGCAGTTATTTCACGACCAAGCCACTGAAAGTTTTCAATGATATTTTATATGCAGGTAAATTAAATTCTATTGATATTATTAGGCTTGTGGGTTCAGTGGTTTGGTTAAAAAATAAAAATAAACTTAAGGGAACCCAACAAATTTTGCCTATTATTTTCCGGAAAAAATAATTTGCCTATTATTCCAGACTAAGTAATCTATGTATATACCTAATTTCATCAATATCAGTATCAGTTCAGCCGTAGTACTTGTTGATTGAGTAACAAACACCCATTCAAACTTTCGCATTTATAATAGTATACATATATATATAATAAGATAAATGTATAGATATTGCAATGAACAATAAATGAAAAGTACTCATAAAAGAATAAAAGTACAATTTTATTTATTTCATGAAAATTTTTGTTTTAACAAAAAAACAAATTGTGTTTACCTCCCAGCCTCGCGTTGATTTAAAAAAGAAATTGTTGTTTAACTTAGTTTGTGATAAAATACGAAAAGAGGTTTTATCGAACTCGTAATGTTTTGAAATAGATAGCCGTAATTATTCCATTTCAAAATAAAGAAGTGGTATCTATTATCTTTCACTATGGTACAACTTTATTAGAGCGTGAAAAAAAATTACATGCTCATAAAATTGCATACATTTTAGGCTTTGTATCTAATATATCTATAGGGTTTATAGGGCTATTAGGGTTTTTGTTTGACATTCTGCATAATAGGCATTTCCATCTTTCTACTGTAAGTAAGTTTTTATTGGCATTCTCTACCAGTCAAACATTTGGGACAAATTAAACAGTAAGTAGGTAAAATATATTAAAAATAGTGATTACTAATATTAGGTATATATGCACACTAAAACTCACTACAGATACATACCAAAACTTATGTTAATAATATACATATATAATAATAAAATAGCAATTATTACAGCAACAGCACAGTAGCCCTAGTGTAAGTTTTCTAACTATTACTTTGCGTTTGAGTTAACTAAAATTTGTATGGGAAATATTTCAGCGCTCCAAGCGGATATTTTGAGAACTAAAAATGCAAGCGCGTGATTGGTCAAAATGTTAACGCAGTAGTAAAGTTAACGCGAAAGTAAATGTTAAAAAAACTCACACTAGGGCTACAGTATAGCGATAACACAGCACAATAATTATTTAAAGCATAAACACAGGGTAAGAGAGAAAGAGAGTAAGCCCAAAAAAAAAAGTAAAAGACACATTCACTCATTCATAAAATATTTGAATGTTATATTAGAATTTTGAAATAGCCCCTAAATGTTGATTGTTAACATAATTAATCTATCTAATAAGTAACCAAATAAAATAAAAACTTATAGGACAAATAGGTAAAAAATAGTTTCTTTAACAAATTTCAGGAATTAGAAATCGTCCCTAAGTAGTACAACAAGAAAAAATAAAAGTGCTGAGGATTCGATTATTAATGCAAGTAGGTAATTATTTAATTATTAAAAATTAAAAAAACTGATTTTAAACTTCGGACCAGGGGCATAGATTATCTTATCATGCATTTATTGTATATTCGAAATAGGTATAGCCTTGTCTATAAAATGTTAATTTAGAAGTCGAGTCAAATACTTTTGTTATTAGAAAGAGCAAGGCGTAGGCGTTCGGTTTCCGAAGCAATCTTCACATAATCCCCTGTTTGCAACACCAACACGCAATCTAAGTTTGATTTCTGTAAACAACAAAACAACAATTTAAAATTAGAACTACAGGAGTATATATGTATTTATAATTTTAGCAATAATAACTTTTAGCATAACTTTTAGACAAGTTAAAAGTTATTCACATGTAAACACCTTAGAGTAAAAATAATTTAGAGCGTACGAAACTGATGACTTTTTTTATGGAACACGCTTGCTTTCCGAGAATATTCTAAAGGGATCTTTTAGTATTTAATTGGAATAGAGATGGCACTAAACATTTTTTTGTGAGTACCGGTAGAGTCTCTCTCGGTCGGAGTCGGCCTCACCGACTCCAAGGAGAAATTTTACTCACAAATGGTGGAAGGCCCGAGCTGACCCCATTAACTCCTCGGTGACCCAAGTCGGAGCGCACTCCCTCAGGGAAAGCTTCGATAAACCGAGTATTTACAACTTTTTTCGGCTAGCGACTCACGCAGCCGCGCCACCGCTGCACCGTCGGAAACAGATGCCCCTCAAGGCTCTCTGTCATAAAAAAAAAAACACTAAATAACTAACTAATTCGCAATCCATTGATAGCTTAGGACACTGCTTATTTATTCATATTTCTTTACGTTCATTCTATAGCTTTATATACTCAATGGAACAAACCCCAAAACATGAATAAATTCAGTATTTCCAACTTTGTATATTTTAGAAAACATCATTAATAACAATATAAAATATATACCTACTAAAATTAAAAGGATGTCAGCTGCTCGCCAGTGGAATTTGCTTCCTCTGACTATAAGATCAGTCCCTTCCATCGGGGTGTTTAGGCGCTTGCTCACGCCTCATTATCTGAACGCTTAAACCAGATCCTCGTGGCAATTTTTGTTTGGTATGGTATGTATGTTTATGTATTACATTTATTATATTATATACAGTATTTAAGTAGTTTAAGTATTGTTATGCATCATTGTTAAGATTATATCTATTTCTTTTTTGAAAAGTTCTGCGCCCTAAGCATATTTCACTCTCTCAAAGGTTAGCTAGGTTAGCTGGTAGAAAATGCCTAAGGCATTAAGCTCGCCTATGTATAATTTGAGCAATAAAGAATTTAAAATAAATAAATAAGGGAATAAAGTAAAAGTTGTAAATTTTTAAACTAAATAATAAAAGGATATTTTTGCAAATTGCAGAAGTCTCAGGTCGGTCCAATTTGCGCTTGCGTTGAATAAATATTCTGTATGCGCTATAAACACACCGGTTCAAAATGCTCTTATATTAGAATATATTATTTCAAGTGACGCGACGCAAGTGACGTCACTTATATATTATTGTCTTTGGGTCGAATACGACTGAACACGGTAGCCAAAAACAGGTAGAGCACTGTATTCGGCTATCTGTGTGTATATCAATTGATTCAAATTGCATATATGTGCATTGTGCGTATTCGATTTTGACTAAAACCAATTTGGACTAGAGATAAAATATGTTCTTAAAGGTATTTGACTATTCGATGTAAGCGCAATTTGGACCATGGGGTTTAACATCACTGTCCATTGATGTGTTGGCATTTTAAATGCTAGCAGCATTTCCTCTCTGAATAATAACAGTTTATATATATCTTCACGGGTGTCTTACGGCGCCCGAGACCGCCTAGACGGCTCCAGGGTACCCAGCGGAGGGGTTTTAATCCCACCTCGTCGTAGCCGATGGTATGAGTCTACACCGAACAAGTGGCTAGCTCGTCGCGATGTTTTGGATAGACTCAATAACCCATCTATAAACAGTTTCACAAGTTGGTATAGTGAAACCGGGACCGACAGCTTAACGTGCTCTCCGAGGCACTATAGTGGTGTTGTCAAGCAAACGTACATATTTTTTTTAATTAAAAACTCATTGGTACACAACGGGATTCGACACAGGGACCTTAGTGTTTATAAGTCCAAGGTCTAACCAACTCGGCCACCACGTATATATATAAATAATAACAATTTATTTCAGCGTAAAAGCTCCCTGCTCTATTGTCCTCAAATAATAGTTGGATTAAAGTTTTTGAAAGGTAAATCAGACATTAGTTAAGCTGTCGGTCCCGGTTTCACTATACCAACTTGTGAAACTGTTTATAGATGAGTTATTGAGTCTATTCAAAACATCGCAACGAGCTAGCCACTTGTTCGGTGTAGACTCATACCATCGGCTACGACGAGGTGGGATTAAAACCCCTCCGCTGGGTACCCTGGGGCCGTCTCGGTGGTCTTGGGCGCCGTATGGCACCCGTGATGATACACACACAAATCAGACATTTAGCTCTAATTGGGGCTCTACTACAAATTTTTACTAACGTATTACCGTAACGTTAATTCCAGCAGTATTCGCCGATTCCACTATACCGACTAAATATTGCGGTTATGGAACGGCGAAATATTTCTTCAATTATATTATAGTTATAGTTTGTTAGGAGTAAGGCATCTATAACTTCGCTAGGCCAATGGACCTGTCAATCATTGACTGCCCTGCAAAAGTGCCATCAAGGCGACCAACCCAACATACTATATTTACGCAACAAGTAGATAGATGGAAAGTATCTTTTAGGGCGTAGACACTGATCGCAAGCCCATCGCCCCCAGAGACCCTGAAGAAAAGGGTACTAGCAAGTAAAAAACTCTGGCGTTCAACATGTACCGTATCATCAGAGGAGCATGGTAATTGACTTATACTAAAGAGCGTAGAACACCCCATGGCCGATATACTATCTTACAAAATGGCAAGAAGTACAGAATTACAGAACACAACATTTCTTCGATTTCAGCGCCGGCCCATCAGCAAACGGGACCTCCGCTTGTCACGCCCCGACAGCAGCGTTTTTTGAGACTCCTTTCGTGGTGCGCTTGATTTGACGATGAAGCAGCCATGATATAAAATAGACCCGTAATGCAAATACGTCTTTGTCGCCGCCAATTTCGTAATCGCATTTCGTAGTCGGCATAGTGGGAGCGATCAATATTTTTGAAAAACAATGTATTGATCGATGGACGTTAGCCATCTATGAGCAGACCTACAAAAGGTCTGCTCATCAGGTAGATACAAAGTCACATGTCGTGCTCCAATAAATAAATACAGGTAATCAATTGAATTATAATTTATGTCTCTCAGGAGGCACGTACTAAATTAATAAAACATTTACCTAATTAATCAATAAGTCTCGGTTCGCAATAATTATTCGAGTGTGTGTGCGCCGAAGTCAAGTCCTACGTCTGGGGATCTAATCGTTGAGTAGATCACTAACAGAATTTTAAACGAGTCGTTAGATGAATCAAACTTCTGAATAGCATGAACAGTTACCTAAATATGATTACTTATGTAATTAAATAAAAGTATACGAATATATTAGGTAGGTACATATTATATCTAATATATAAAATACTCGTGCCACAGTGTTTGAACCAAACTCCCTCGAAATGGCTAGACGGATTTTTGATTTTTTTTGTGTATATTCGCTAGGTGTGAGAACAGAGGCTCTACGGGTTTGCGCATTGTAGAAACGTAACGTATTCATTTACGTATACGTGAGCAACAACCAATAGGATCGCTTTATTTTTGGTAACAGGATTGAATAATAATTGGTTTAAAAACTAGTTTACGACCAGAGGCTCTACCATGGGTTTGCGCATTGTAGAAACGTAACGTATTAATTTACGTATACGTGAGCAACAACCAATAGGATCGCTTTATTTTTGGTAACAGGATTGAATAAAGCGATCCTATTGGTTGTTGCTCACGTATACGTAAATTAATACGTTACGTTTCTACAATGCGCAAACCCATGGTAGAGCCTCTGGTCGTAAACTAGTTTTTAAACCAATTGTAAAAAGGGTGGCCCAACCAAAAAAAAAAATTTGGACAACATTTTTTATTTTGTTTTATGATTTGCCATTAAAAATACATATAACCTTTAATTTTCACCCTTCTACCACCAACCCCCCTATTTTAATAGCGATATTAGTACTGTAACATCTTTAACTCTCAGTGGTCGATAACTAATAAATTATCAATCGTTCATTTTTTCTACAATTATAAACAATTTATTTGAATATAGCATATTTTTATTTAAATATAGCATGAAGGTTTGGGCGCTATATATTTACGTCTTTAAAACTATCGTCAGTAGGGAGAACTGGTTCACAGTTATTTTAACTATAGCTAACTATGTCTAACCTAAGCTAATGTAATTAATATACTAACTACAACGAAAGTTTTTAAAAATAATTAAGCCTAAATCTTTTAAGCATATAAGAAATAGCAATGCAATGAGAATTCAGGAAGAATTGGTAAGTGTTAAAAAAAAAGTTTTTTTTTTACTATTCATAAATATCTGTAAAGATTTACATGAAATAAATGATTTTGACTTTTTTTTTGAATAGAACCAAGGAATTATTGAAATAAGACAAATGATAACTCTCGTATAAGCTACTTTGCGTCTAGGGATTGCAATCCTGCGAAACGGGATCCCGCTCCGCTTATGGACCTGCATATTGCGGATCCACGGACCCCGCAAATTTAAAAATCGGTTGACAGTGGTCAACCGATTAAAATAAAATCTTTCTCTAATATAATGCTACATTATCACTGAGTAATGTTTATCACATAGGCAATATTTTATTTTCAAAAATATTAGGGATCCGTGTGAAACTTCGAAAATGTAAACCAAGGCGTAAAAAAATATCTATAAAATTCTTTACATGGCGGACGCTACGAAAACTGTTCATGATAACAAAATAACATACTACAGATTTAGAGAACAAATTAATACCTACAAAAAAGTTCTCCGTATTATATGTAGGTACAACTATTACAGTTATTCCACTATAACTAATTCTTTATATATTAAACGTTAATAGAAATGTCATACTTTGGTATTACTCCTTAATTTTTGATTATTAATCCTTTTCCAAATAAATCTTTGTATTTGAGGTTTCAATGCCTATGGTATACTTTTTGAATTATTCAAATCGGACATTCCATTCAAAAGATATGAACAATTAAAAATAGCGAGAACTCGCTCGCAAAGGGTTAGTTTTTTTTTTCTCACAAACTATTTACGTTTTGGTACCTACTTAAATAAATTTAGTTTCAATGTATGATTAAATACCTATAAAACTTTTTTTTATGATATCGGTTCAATAACTTCTGAGAAATAAGCAACTATAATACCCTATTAGATAGGGTCAACAAGATCTACAATCATAAATTAGACCAGTAGTTTTCGAGATATGTGATGGGGGCAGACAGATTCACAGACACCGGAGTGTTAGTGTAAGGGTTCCTTTGAAGATACAGATATCAAACTTAATGTTTTAGTTGGGTTAAAGAAAGTAAAACGATCGCGATTAGGGCGATGCGAAGGGACGGTTGAAATTTAATGCGAGTGAAACCGCGGGGCACAGCGTGTTTCTTATATTCTTAAAAGCATAAAGCTTAAAATTTTGTTTACTACAAAATATCGTTCCTTTCTTGCTAAGGACGATCGCACCATTGCCCATCGTAGAGCTGGTTTTTACATCTATGCAATGCAAATTTGAATTTTAATAATCTTTGTCAATCTCCAGTCACCCTATTTTGCGATAGGTGATGAAGTTTAGACTGAATATATATTTTATTAGAAAATATAAAAACGTTCGAAAGAAAATCTAATATATGGATTATTAGCTTTCGGAAGTAACTGTTATGCAGTTTATTGTTATTTTATGGCATAACGTGATCATGCTAGTCTGATTACTTCAATAGGCTGGTCACGTCTATCGGAACTTAGCATTTCATCGGACCCGACCAAGTTTGAGAGGAAATGGCAAATACAGTTAAGTTTGCAAATTGTTTTAATAAGAAAATTTATTTCAAGTTCACTTGTACTAGTATGAGTTACTTATTTTAGTTATTATTTAAGTTGATACTATTTGCCTTCCTCACATGTTTCCTATATTTTTTTGATATTTCTTTTTAATTTCTATTTTTATGTACGTACATTATAACATATAATATTATGTAGGTATGTATGTATCATAGATACGGTGGGTGTATATATTTGTGTGTATGTGTCTATGTTTATGACACATAAGTTGAGATCACACTCGCAACACTGCAGGTCATGATCTGAAAATCAGCGCTACAACTCAGGTTGCAGCCTATGCTGAGCTGAGAGCCCATTTTGTTTCAAAATATGTATTTATATCCTGTTTATTGTATATTGTGTTTGAATTGTACTATTTTTTGGAACAAAATAAACTATTTTCTTTCTTTTTTAATGCGTTATATCGTTGGTTCCATTTCCACTTATAGCATATTTCTTTGCATATGCTTTTGTATAGTTTGCTATGGTTAATGGTATGACTGTTTATATATTTTGTCTAAAATTAATTCATTAACTTAAAAAACTAATTAGATAAAAAAAAACTATGATATACGAAAAATTAAATAAGTTATAGGTATATATTTATATATAAATTTGTTAGTATGGTTGATTTCTGTATACATACATATTAGCCTAGGTTGACCTCAGTCGCCCTTCCAACCTCCAAAATTTTTTCAACGTCTTTCTTCTATCACCCGGTGTCTCTTGCATATGTTGCGTTAAGTAAAATGAGTGAGATGACAATACATAAAAGTGTTTGAGTAATAATTATTATCTGTATGGAATTGGTCTCCTTTTTCTTATTCTCTCATATTTATTTTGATTGTTTCGGTACCTACCTACTGTATCTAAAAGCCGCACGTCCTCTTCAAGGCATCAGCTGAAAATCAGCGTTACAGCAATCTATTGCTGTAGCATGTGCTGAGCTGATTTCCTGTTTGTCGCCGCGCAACAAACCTCTAACTTATTTAGTTAATTATTTATATATTATGTAATAATGTAATTTTATTTGTGTGTATTCTGTGCGTGGTGTTTAAATAAAGTTATTCTTTCTTTCTTTCTTTATATTATAAGCCTAGACCTTAGTTTGTGACCAGGATCATCATGATCTACTAAATACACAGGGTATCAAGTGAATATTAAAGAAAGATATTGATATCCAGTTGATAACGTTGATAACCACATTTAGGTAACAAATTATCATACTACAGGTTATTATTATTTATACTAGTGTCATCTTGAACAGCACCTAAATATTATTGGGAGTTTGGATTTATATATGTAGTATTGTATATGTAGGTTGTGAATTTATTTTTAACCAAAATAAAATATCCATGCTACACAGAAAACTTGACGCATAGTACCTAAAGACCTTATTTAAAATTCCTAATTGCAATAGCAACAATGTGAATGAGAGAAAATCCAAAATAGAATTTCTCTTTTTTCTTTCATTTTCTTCTCTAACGAACTGATCGAAATTGGCACCAGCTGAAAATCAGCGTTGCAGCTTGATGCCCTGCAGTGCTGAGCTGCTTGCCTATTTGCCGCTATGCATACTCTTTTTACTTATATAGTATTTTTTTAACTGTTTTTTTTTAAATTTTTTATATGTATGGAACAAATAATTTTTTTCTCTCTTTTAAATTCTATTGCTGTCAAGCGCACTCATATAATAAATCCAATAACTAAAGCTATTTAAATAAATCCCCACAAACACCCCTAAGAATTATTTCTCCAATGACTAATTTGAAAATGTAGATTTAATGGTGGAAGTTCTACATTTCATAAAAGGATTAAGTTCTGTACGACATAAATTCTCTCCCTAATCCTCTGTTTAAGCACCAACGATCTGTCGAGGTGTTAATTATTGCAATGGGGTCCTTAGAGAGGATTGGAAGAGATTACGTTTGTAACCGGTCTTAGTTAGACACTATTGTTTTATTTAATCCAATTATTGTTAGGTAGCTGTATTTAATCCTAGAGTAGAGATACACTATAATGTAAACTATTTCATAGATGGACATGTAGACACTTTAGATTAAGTTTAATAAGATATAAACTTTGGCAAATTAATTTATAGGTTTCATAACTAAATTAAAAGTTAAATAATAAATGAAAAAAAGTTTTCATGAGACCACGGCAAGTTCCATTATGATGAGTTAAGATGCAATTAGAATTTTGACTTAAGACAAAAATTTGAACAGTAGCTTCCTTTTCTGTTGTAAAGTCCCACTAAGTAGAGGTTTTTTAAACAATACTAAAATCTACTTTCATATATTATTTATTTACCATCACGCCAAGTTCATCGTAGGTTTGTTAGCCTACGATGGGATATCAGGGTAGGGGGTTATATTTAAAATGCTAACGTGGGCGCAATCGCCGTCTTATGGTCGTCTGAGACTTTATGGGGAGAAGTAGAAGACCCATAGAAAATTAAGATTAAATATATATATATACATGGTGACTTTAAAAGGGTGTACTTTGGGCTAATATGAGGTTCTACTGATCAATACGAACAACTTTTGCCATGGAACAATGTGCCGCAAATGAAAAAAAAAATTGCCTTCTCCATACAAAATAGTAATGTTAAAATGACCAACTTGTATGGGGAAGCCAATTTTTTTTTCATTTGCGACACATGGTTCCATGGGAAAAGTTGTTCGATTTGATCAGCAGAACCTCATATTAGCCCAAAGTACATCCTTTCAAATTCACGCTGTATATAGCGTTTTAAACTCACAAATGGGATCAGAGTCATATCCTATCTTACTGTTATATAATAATACAGTTCAATTACATGCTTAATTATAACCTATTTTATACATACATATCATCACGGGTACGACGCCCGAGACCGCCTAGACGGCCCCAGGGCACCCAGCGGAGGGGTTTTAATCCCACCTCGTCGTACTCGATGGTATGAGTCCACACCGAACAAGTGGCTAGCTCGTCGCGATGTTTTGAATAGACTCAATAGGTAACCCATCTATCATCAACTTGTCAATAACAGTTTCACAAGTTGGTAAAGTGAAACCGGGACCGACAGCTTAACGTGCTCTCTGAGGCACTATTACCTATTTCAGATTCGTAAAATTAACAGTTCTGAAAGTTGGCGGTGGGAAAATAAGTATGAGAACATATGTTATAAATACTTCTTCTGCCTCGTCACACAGTCACAACCATTTCACACAAGCATAGTGGGTATTCAAAGTGAGATGTAGCATATAAAATGTATACTAATCTATACTAATAATATTATAAAGCTGAAGAGTTTGTTTGTTTATTTGTTTGTTTGAACGCGCTAATCTCAGGAACTACTGATTCGAATTGAAAAAATATTTTCGTGTTGGATAATCCATTTATCGAGAAAGGCTATAGGCTATATAACATCACGCTACGACTAATAGGAGCGGAGTAACAAAGAAAAATGTTGCAAAAACGGGGAAAAATTATTCCTTTTAAGAGCGTACGCTGCGTAAACGGTTAAATTTAAACGCGCAGACAAAGTTGCGCGGGTCAGCTAGTAATATTATAAAGCTGAAGTGTTTATTTGTTTGTTTGGTTAAACGCGTTAATCTTAGGAACTACTGGTTAGAATTGAAACATTAATTTAGGGCTGATTAGCCAATTTATCGAGGAAAGCTATAGGCTATATAACATCACGCTACGACCAATAGGAGCGAAGTAACAATAAAAACAATGTTCCGAAAACGGGGGAAAAATATTCCATTTTAGAGCGTACGCTACGTAAACGGTTAAAGTTACTCAGACGAAGTTGCGCAGATCAGCTAGGCTATATGTAAGGTTAGTCACGTAAGTAATTCTAAGAAAGCATTAGAGTTTGCAAAGGTTAGAATAATATGACCATCGCCAGCATTTGCCTTGGCTGTACAAAAAATATGTTTAAATAAAATATCATGTCGTAAAAGAAAATGGGACCACGTCGGAGAAGGTAAGAAATTGCAGCATATTGTACGGGCATATAGTGCAGTAGAAATGCATTTTATATGTTTTATACGACGAGTTATATAAAAGTTATATTCTCTTTTAAAAGAAGCCGAAATATTTCGTAGAAACGAAACGACATCAAGCATAAATGAAGGACGTCCTTTGAATCTTTCCTTCATAATATTTCCCGAAAATCTCCTTTATTATTATCTATTAGAAATATATGTATATAATGTTAGGGCGTGTTATATTATATGCTTGTTAAATTATAATATTAATATATTAAATTATTTTATTTAAGATTGATAGTGTGAGTTTTCTAACTATTACTTTGAGTTTGAGTTAACTAAAATTTGTATGGGAAATAGTTCAGCGCTCCAAGCGGAAATTTTGAGAACTAAAAATGCGAGCGTGTGATTGGACAAAAATTGATGTGACAAAATGTTAACGCAGTAGTGTAGTTAACGCGAAAGTAAACGTTAAAAACCTCTCACTAGGGGTACAGATCTTCAGCAGGTTTCGTTACGATACAAATGCAAATACCGTCAAGTGACCTATTGTGTTAGTCTCTGGATTTAACTGTTTTCAGGAGAACACTTCATCATGCTATTTGTGAGGTCTTTTAGGTTGCAGTCGCGAAACGAGCAGTTGATTTTACGATAAAGCAGCGATGATTTTAATATAAAGCACAAATAAGGTAGACGTGCAATTACATTAAATGTAAAATATAATAATAAAGTGTAATAATGAAAGTAAACACAAAATACTACTTTATATAGTAAACATACACATATATACATATCATTACGGGTGCCTTACGGCGCAAAAAAAGTAACAAAAAATTTTTCTTGCTAGTTATATAAATATTAAGATTTACAAAGGTAGTAGGATTCCCTGTATCGTAATAGACTCAATAACCAATCTATAAACAGTTTCACAAGTTGGTATAGTGAAACCGGGACCGACAGCTTAACGTGCTCTCCGAGACACTATAGTGGTGTTGTCAAACAAATATTTTTTTTAATTAAAAACTGATTGGTACAAACCGGGATTCGAATTCGGGACCTAAGTGTTTTTAAGTCCAAAGTCTAACCAACTCGGCAACCACGTATATATTCATATATTATATACAATCATTCACCTACGTTACTGTTGTGATTCTTTCAAGAAATCAATGCCAATTTCTAATGCTATATGGCGTTCACCGAAGATAATTATCATGAAAATCATCTTGAATACTTTCTCGGCACCTTATAATAAATAGATAAGGTAAATTAATCGATTAAACTATGTGTATCCTAGCCTTATACGTAAAGGATCTTCGTTTACGTTTGGTTAAACAGGAAGAATACCTTGCGACAGACTCGTTGCCAGTCTTTGTTGATGTTCAAACAAGTGTAATCAAGGCTAAATCAGTGTCGACAATCCAATATTTACAAGGAACATTTAATTGAATTCTTGGAGTCGGCCTTGAAACCCTTTTGTTAGAAACGAACCTAATAAAGTAAAAAGTTTTCAGAGGGGTTTATGTATGTATGGTATGGTTTATAAATAATAATAATATTCTTTATTTCATAAAAAGAAAGTTGCAGTTATATATATAGTACGCTGTTACCACTTAGTTGTGGGAATCAGGCTTTTAGGTAGGTATAATGTCACAAAATTAAAAATAGGTGTAAAGTGCAGTAAGTGTGTTCACAAACAGTACCCCTAGTGTGAGTTTTCTAACTATTACTTTGAGTTTGAGTTAACTAAAACTTGTATGGGAAATATTTCAGCGCTCCAAGCGGAAATTTTGAGAACTAAAAATGCGAGCGTGTGATTGGGTAAAATGTTAACGCAGTAGTATAGTTAACGCGAAAGTAAATGTTAAAAAAACTGACACTAGGGCTACTGGTAACAAAATGCATGCACATACACCAACAGCAGATATACCAACCCGCACAAAAAAATTGGTGATTCGTATATCTGTCGCACTATTAAAATGTGGAATGCTCTACCTGCTTACGTGTTTTCTTCTTATAATCTCGAGTCCTTTACACGAAGAGTGTATAGGCATTTTAAGAAGCCATTAAAAGGTTTCGCGATCTCGAACGTCCAATAACGTCTAAATGTTGTTTTCAGTGATATCAAAGTTTATTTTTAATGAAAAGGAACGTAGAGGTGTAAATATTACTTACTCGATCCTAATTAGATGGTATTTTTATAAAAAATATATAAGCTTTTGAAAAGACACCCAAAGTTTGATTTATGATTCTAAAAATATTACTTTAGTTCTCATTTTATAACTAAACAGATTTGTTATAAAGAAATTATGTAATTAGGATCGAGTAAATAAAATCTACACCTCCATGTTCTTTTTTTCCAAAAAAAAAACTTTATTATAACTGAAAACAACATTTAGATGTTTTTTGACGCTCGAATTCGCGAATCCTTTTCCTGCCCACTTAAGCCGGCATAATAGGTGTAATCAACGGTTACGCAGATCGTAATTGTTGGTTGCATTTGTTCTTGGACCTTCATACTGCTTTCCATCAGGTAGATGTGAGGTCACATGCCGAGCTCTCTTAAAAAAAAAAGTATTTGTGTGTATGTTTATGTGAATGTGTTGTACGGTGTGTATATAATAATATTATTGATGCAGATAATTTAGGTTAATCAGGCTAAAATCGCAAATATTTTGTTTTGTTTGAGTCATTAACAAATTGGTCATTTTATGACATTTTTCATCAAATTAAATTATTGCAGTACTTAACGTCCTTAAACAATAATAAAAAATAATTAAGTAGTTATATTGGCAAATTTTATTTAGACGTAAATTTTGCCCTTAATATAAAATTCCTCCGCGTACCCACCTGGGTATCCTTACCTGGGTACGCGGAAAAGAATTTTATTTTAAACTTGTCGCGTCGCGTCGTAGCCAATGGGATTCTTAATCTATAGCAAACAAGTGGCAAGTTTGACGGGATATTTGTATAAAGAGTTTCACAAGTTGGTATAGTGAAACTGGGACCGACAGCTCCGCAATCATTATTAGAACACGGCATGCGACTCTGTATCTGTACAATGGTAAGTAAATATGCAGCGCAGCGTCCATTATTGGAGTCGATCACTACATTGATATTTAAAAGCATTCTACTTTATCTATCTATCTATCAACTGTCCATTTCGCATTCGCATCTTGAAAGAAGACTACTGATTCGACAATAAATCGATGCAATAACTCCTAAATACCGGTGAACTCACATATTAAACCCACACAAAAGATATCGAGATACACGCTGTTGATCAGCTGTTTTGTTTATTAATATTTAGGAAGTGCGCGATCAAGAGTTGTTTAAAAATATTTAACGATGGCGCTCGTCTGATGACTAAAGGCAATTTATTCCACTGGCGAGCTGCAGATTCATAGATATTACGATTAGGTACTTAACAAATTACTTACTGCTTCATTTGAACCGAAAGGTTTGACTGGTAGATAATGCCTAATTTATTGAAGTTGTGAACTACAGATGCATAAACCGTCAAGAGATCTGTAAGTTTTCGGGTTTAATATGTAAGTTCACCGGTATTTAGAAGCTTGATATTATATATTCAGATTGCATCGATTACAGGTCTCTGTACAGAAAACGTACTAATATAATATTATTTTGCCATGAGTTGGAATCGAACCCACAACTTTCTGGTACAACGCCAAAGGCGCTACCACTACTAGACCACGAAGGCAAAAAAAAAGTCAAAAGTCAAAATCATTTATTTCATGTAAATCTTTATGCAGGCAGATCTGATATTTATGAATAGTTAAAAAAAAAATTTAACAATGAGGTTTTAGAGTGCTTTTGGTTAGGCAGTGAATACCTAACCAAACAAACGAACGAACAAAAGAACGACAAATATTAATTGAACTGAAACACGATGGAATAGAAATCTTAATATGAAAATTACTACCGAACCGCATAACGAACTAGTGTAAGACTAGGTGGTTATCTGATTCCATTGACCTGTCAATCATTATCTGCCTGCATCTATATATATCTATATCTTCACGGGTGCCTTACGGCGCCCGAGACCGCCTAGACGGCCCCTGGGTACCCAGCGGAGGGGTTTTAATCCCACCTCGTCGTAGCCGATGGTATGAATCTACACCGGACAAGTGGCTAGCTCGTCGCGATGTTTTGAATAGACTCAATAACCCATCTATACCATCTAACAGTTTCACAAGTTGGTATAGTGAAACCGGGACCGACAGCTTAACGTGCTCTCCGAGGCACTATAGTGGTGTTGTCAAACAAATGTACATAATTTTTTTAATTAAAAAACTCATTGGTACACACCGGGATTCGAACCAGGGACCTTAGTGTTTTTAAGTCCAAGGTCTAACCAACTCGGACACCACGTATATATCACATGTTATATTACATATATGTCATATTACATGTACTGCCTGCATGTAAATCTGATATTTATGAATAGTCAAAAAAAAAAGTTTAACAATGAGGTTTTAGAGTGCGTTTGGTTAGGCAGCTATTCATTAACAAAAGAACGACAAATATTAATTGAACTTAAACACGATGGAATAGAAATCTTAATATGAAAATTACTACCGAACCGAACACACACTACATAACCAACTAGTGTAAGACTAGGTGGTTATCTGATTCCATTGTCCTGTCAATCATTATCTGCCATACAAGAGAGCCACCAAGGCAACCAACTTCACCGATCATATCCATGCCTTAAATATTTATTGTAAATAAAAGGTAAGTAACCAATCACATACAAGTAAAGGTATAAGGATCGGTATTTTTAAGGGCATAAACACTAACTGTAAAGTCGATCCCCTAAGAGACACCCTGGAGAAAAAGAAACCAGCAAGTAAATAACTCTAGTGTATCAGGTCTGGTCGGGTCTGGGTGTTTATAAAATATATGTATTAGTGTCGTTGTTTCTAGAACACATACTCGTAGTACAAGCTCAGCTATTTCTTCTGTGGCTCAGCTTAGTTGGTGACCAGCGGTATGATTGCGCGCACAACGCTAAGCTAATCGATATGATGCAATTCTGACCTAATGTGCAACTACGTAATTTTGGTTAAAGTTTAGCTTAACGTTGTGCGGGCGGCGTAATAATATGAGAAAAAAATACAACAGGTCCTCGTATAAGAATCAACTAAAAGAGGGGCACAGCTATTGATTGACTTATGCTATATAGCATATATATATATATATATATATATATATATATATATATATATATATATAGTAGCATACTCAAAATGCACCCCACTGATCAGCATGCGTAGAACACCCTATGGCAGATTATTTGTTACTGTACCAATGTACATAACTACACAGTATTAGTATAAATTAAGTATAAATAAGTAGGTAATCATCAATGATTACCTTATCCAAAGACAAAATTTACATAATCTAATGAAAATAAATTATGTAATATCAGGCGATCAATATGTATAATTATAATGTTAAAAATAGATCCAATAACTTAATATATTATGTTAATTTCTATATAGGTATCTTATTTTAGTAATATCCAGTATTCCAGTAATATCCAAGTAAATGCAATTTTTTTCTGGAAAATCGAAAGAAAGCATTTTTCTAAGTAAGGTAATAGGTTTAATGGGGGTTTTTGTCAAAGGGGAAAAATAATGTATTCTATGATGAAAACAATGAAACATGTATTTTTTCCTTTTAGTGTCGCCCATACAAAAACATTAAGACAAATGACTTAAACTACAAAAACGTAAGTTTTTATACCAAACCCACGAGACACCGCCACTTGTCTATAGGAATTTCATTTGCTTGTACAAAGACAATATGCTATATTAGTTGGAGTAATTTTAACCATATATTATATTATATATAAAATACAATTTATATTTTTAAAATGGACTCTGTAAGTTATATTTAAGGCATGAAAAAATGTTTGCCACTGTAAAAACACTTACAGGAAATGACTGTATTGTAGTTGTGTGTTTTTACAGTAGTAATCGGCCTCACAATGTAGCCTCGTCTTAGGCCGCACCTTTCATATAGGTCCTACAATATATATCCAATTATTGTACAATAAAATTATGTACTTATTAAAAATAATATCTATCATAAAGTGTTCAATTATTTCAAAATACTTATCTAAATCCAAGTACTGAATGATTATTTACCAAAGAGCGCATTCCATTAACTCTAACCTCTTATTGTAATTAAACAGCCCCCCATCGTATCCGACTCGATCTATTCAAGGGCTTAGAGAAAAGTCCACGAATTGCCGAGCTTTCCATCTAAAGTTCATCGCCCTTCCGTTTCATAATATCGACACCGCGGGAGGCTGTAGCGGAACATCTAAGCTCAAACTTATGTGCTTTTATTTTTCAGTTAAAGCTCCGAGGCTCTGGCAGTTGGCTGCGAGCCGTTCCCGAGGAAGGTAGTCTATGCGCTCGGCTTTCGACTTGGCGCGTCGCGTAAAATACATCGCGGAAAATTTTGTTTTTATTATGAACTTTTTTGTATATAAATTCTTAGTGAAATACTAACAGTTTAGTGCGTTAATTTAAAATACTTAATTTTTGTTGTAAGTAAGTCGTAGACTGATAAAATTATTATTTGCTGATTTGTAATATATTTTTTATCATTAAATAAACACTTAGCAAGTTACTGATAAAATATAACTCTAGTTTAAATCGAATGTTACTGAATTATAATTCTGGCTAACCTATATCTAAGTGTTGTTAATAAAAGTGAGTTTTTATAACAAAATAAAAATTGCATAATTGGTAAAAAAATAATAACTCTAATAATCGTTTTATGGTGGTCATAAACGTTGTAAAGCATTAAAAGTCATTGTATTTTAATATAGTTACTTTGATATGTTATTTTAATGTTTGGACAGTAGTTTCCGGTACGTCGTACGAACTACAAGGGACGGAAATTGGTGCGTCTGTATGAACAGAATACATAATTAGTTGTACGAAATTAGAAGCCGAGCGATGCACGAGTCTCAAGCCACAGCGATCCGACTATACGGTAATGTACTGTTTGTTGTATAAATAATATTGATCCTTTTATGTTTATTTTTATATCGATGTTGCAATCTATGTAAACAGTAAGTACTACTCGGTATATTTGTGAATCATAGTTTTTTTTTAATATTTAAGCTGACAAGAAAAACGACAATGGTCACTTTGTCGCTATATGTGTCGCATTTAAAATCATTTTTTTTTTTTAATTTAGAAATTCATCAATCTTACCAAACAGTTCTGCACTCTAAGCATATTTCAGTCTCTCAAAGGTTATCTGAAAAAAAAATGCCCAATAATTTTGTACAATAAAGGGTTTTACATAATAATATATAAAATAGATTTGATTTTTATTTTATATTATATACATATATTAAAATATTTTGAAAACTTTTTTTTTAAATACCTACTAATAATATGATTATTATTTATGTATAGAAATACAAATTATTGATAAATCTAAGTGTTTTTATTATTTTATAAATATTTTATTTTTTAATGCTGCCGAGGCCAATTAATCAAATTCAAGATTACAGCTAACAACTTCTGTTAATTTATTAACCGTGTTAAAGTGATGGATGAAAGTTAAATCATTTATGAAATATTTTCGTAGGTCTATTTAATAATTAGAGACTATAATAATCAAATTATAAGTTATATTTTTTAGTGGTAATTTTTGATAAATAGTAGCAGAGTACTAAAAACAATGTGTAAATTGTCCTACATATAAAAAAAAATTATACACTCATTATATATTATACCCAGATCATGATGAACTGTACAGAAAAACGTACTAATATGGTTTTGCCATGAGTGGGGATCGAACCTACGACCCCTGAAAACGCCAAAGGCGCAACCACTAGACCGCAGAAAGGCGTTTCATTGTTTACACCCCACCATGTAGAATTCCCAATATTGTTTATTTATTTTCACACTAGGTGGCTTGCGTGACTTTCTTAAATTGCATTTACATATATAAATGATTATATAAGTGGTGGCCGAGTTGGTTAGACCTTGGACTTAAAAACACTTAGGTCCCTGGTTCGAATCCCGGTGTGTACCAATGAGTTTTTATAAAAAAAAAAAATGTATATTTGTTTGACAACACCACTATAGTGCCTCGGAGAGCACGTTAAGCTGTCGGTCCCGGTTTCACTATACCAACTTGTGAAACTGTTTATGGATGGGTTATTGAGTCTATTCAAAAACATCGCGACGAGCTAGCCACTTGTTCGGTGTAGACTCATACCGTCGGTTACGACGAGGTGGGATATTATCCTCCGCTGGGTACACTGGGGCTGTCTAGGCGGTCTCGGGCGCCGTAAGGCACCCATGATGATATGTATGTATGTATAAATGAAACTACGATGTATACATTTGTCAGTTAAGTATAGTAAAATCGACAGTCATTTTTATATAAATTATATGTCTATAAAATATCTATTATATTATATCTATGTTAATGGATCTTACTTTGAGGAACTCATTTATTAAATTGTTATTAATATTTTCTACTTTTTTAATTGATGAATTAAATACTTGATCACTAAAGATATTATCAGCCAAAATTAGTAAGATTTTTACATTCGGCGGCAAACGAATTTAGGGAAGGTTATTAAAATGAGCTAAAACGAAATGAGCTAAATACCTACGATTTCAACATATTTTTCTTATTTATACAAATTTTATTAACTAAAATAAATTGAAATAACCCTAAAATTCTTCGCGCGACTTCAGCGCCCCGACCAAAGGAACTCTTTCGTAAAACGATCTTTACTTACATTTAAAAAAAAGTTAATTTAAACTATTTTTATACGATTTAAATATATACCTATTATACAAAAAAAAAACCCTTTATTATACTAGATTTTGAGATACTCCATACGAATGGAATAGACGGACAAAGGTTTTCTGAAAAAAAAAAATAACAAAACCCAAATAAAAATAAAAGTATATAGGGTGGTACTTACTTAAGTCGTTTTGGAAACAAAGTAAAATTTAAATAAGGAAAAGTACCCTTAATTAGGCAAGAAAATTAGATAAAAGCGTCTTAATGGACACGACGAAAAAATTCTTAAGGTAAAAGAGAAATTGTGGTTCTTAAATAATAACTTACTGTTATTTTAATTACGAAAAACTGACACTTCCTTTTAGCTAAAAAATACATTTCTTTATTAAAATATACTTAGGTACCCTGTTAATTAGGTAGGTACGTAATAAAATTTATTATTATTTTTTATATGCAGGAAAATTCACACATATTGGCCATGGTCACAAACTAAGCTCTAGGTTTTTCCTATGTATACCAGAAACAAGGATACAAAATACCTATTATTTTATATAAACATCCAGAGCATGCTAACTGTATTAATATTGTCTTGAGAGAGGGATTCTATACGAACCTGTACGATCTCCGGTTACTACCCCTAATCTATTCCGTATATGAATGTCAAGAAAAACGATTAAATAAATACCATCACGGGTGCCTTTTTGGCTCCCGAGAACCGTTTAAACGGCCCCAGAGTACCCAGCGAAGGGATTAATCCATTCTCATTTATCCGATGGATGAAAAATGATTATAACATTAATATAATATAATTTTGAAGCCATCTAATCGACTGTAATTTTTATAGAAATTATATGTCTATAAAATATCTATCTATTATATCATAATGTCTATGGATCTTACTTTGAAGAACTATAATTTATTAAATTGTTTTTTTTCTACTTTATGAATTATTCTAAATTCAACAATATATAAAAACTGAGTACCTACTAAAAATTTTACACCGCAGCGTTTACTGCATATTAATATTCAAATTTCTAGCCTCACAAATATTTTTTCCCAGCTATAAATAAGTCGAAATCACTATTAAAGAGCGTATAGAACCACGCCCCTCTAGATGCCAAAACCGTCAAGTGACCTAGTCATGTTTCGGGTTTAGTCTGTGAGTTCACCGGTTTACCGGGGACTACTGCATCGATTTATTATCGAGGTGGTAGTCTCCTTTCTTGGTGCGAATACAAAGCGGGCGATTTGACGATAAAGCAGCGGGCATATTATAATAGACTCGAATACAAATACGTCTTTATCGTCGTCCATTTCGTAACCGCATCATTTAGCCAGCATAGTAGGAGCGATCAATATTGTTAAACAACAATGTATTAATGGACCCTATTTATGGACTTTGTAGGTCTACTTACCATCAGGTACATACAAAGTCACATGCCGTGCTCCAATAAAAAAAAGTATAGAAGATGCACGTAATTCTGGAATTGGGTGTCGGAATATTATACCCATAAAAGATAATTTTCGCAAGTTTTCCTCTGCATTTCTCGCCATTTTTATTGCGTATTTTTTTATTTGCTCGGCATATAAAATTCCTACACTAGCTAGATGGACCGACCGGTCTTGTTACCGCCCATGAAGTTGCAAAAACCGTTTAAGGCCCTATTGAAATGCAAAAGAGACATAGTAATTTTTCGGTTTTAGTCTGTGGGTTCATCGGTTCACAGAAGACTATTGCGTCGATTTATTGTCGAGGTGGTAATCTCCTTTTATTCGGTTATATCTTTTATTCTTTAAATTGGTTACGAAATGGGCAGACGAATGGGCATGAATTTGACGATATGGGTTTGCGCATTGTAGCAAAGTAACGTATTTGTATACGTATACATGAGCAACAACCAATAGGATCTCTTTATTCAATCCTGTTACCAAAAATAAAACGGCCTTATTGGTTGTTGCTCACGTATATGTATACGCTACGTTGCTTCAATGCGCAAACCCATGGTAGAGCCTCAGGTATTTCACAAGATCGGAGTGAAAAGGGTTTTTCGCATGTTGAGTACCCATAGGCAATGGACGTTCAGACTAAGGATTTCGCAACGTTCATTAGAGTTATTATAACAAGATACAGACTGTTTTTTGTTTCGTTCTTTATAATTAACGTAGAAACGAGAAATGTAGCTTCATGGTACAATTCTTAAACAAAACAACAGTCAATGTTCTGAAAAAAAATCGTCGTCTGCACCGGCTCTGTTTTCTGGAACAGTCAATGATCTTTTTTTTACTGGATCACGTCATGTGACTTTGTATGGGGTCGATCAATACATTATTTTTTAACAGTATGCCGGCTTAATAATGCGGTAACGAAACGGGCGGCGGCAAAGACGAATTTGCATTGCGAATCTACTTTAGTTTTTTAGCTTCGCTGCTATATCGTCAAGTTCATGCCGTTACTTTGCTACAATGCGCAAACCCATAGTAGAGCCTCAGTACATGATTTACCAACCTTTCTTCACTTTTCCTGCAATAAACGCACCGTCACTTGCACAAATATTTTTTCCAATTTTATTATCCGTTTCTTCGTTTATACGTGGTGGCCGAGTTGGTTAGACCTCCGACTTAAAAACACTTAGGTCCCTGGTTCAAACCCCGGTGTGTACTAATGACTTTTTAATCTAAAAAAATATGTACATTTGTTTAACAACACCACTACAGTGCCTCGGAGAGCACGTTAATCTGTTGGTCCTAGTTTCACTATACCAACTTGTGAAACTGTTTATAGATGGGTTATTGAGTATATCCAAACATAGCGACGAGCTAGCCACTTGTTGGGTGTTGATCATACCATCGGCTACGACAAGGTAGGATAAAAAACCCCTCCGCGGGGTACCCTGCTATGGAGCCGTTGCGTTTTATCCCCTATAATGTTTCTCATAAGTCGTGATTTACTTGATTAGTAGACTAAAATAATAATTTAATAACCAAGTGAATCTTAAGCCGGCATAGTGGATAAAAACAATAGTCTTATTAGTTTATTTCCACTTTTTGTTGTTTTCAACGCTCGTATTTTCAATCCTTCTAATATGTAAAAATACTAAGAATAAATTAAAAAAAAAAAAAAACATAAATGTTTTTATTCTATAAAGAGTTTCTTAATGATAAATGAGGCCAATATAAGCAATATAAATAAAAGAGTGTATTTAATTTTATTTATTATATTTTTAGATCTCATAAATGTGTGTAAATAGTTAAGATTTTTTGTAGTGCCCTTGCAGGGTCTTGTCTAATTTATATTTTATAATTTTAACAAGATACAAATAAATAAATACTAAATACTACAATTAGTTGTCGTGAATTTGCTAGGTAATTTAATTGTCGTGTTCTTATAAAAACAGTTCGACTTTTTATATACTTAACTCACTAAAGTTAATAAAAAAGTTAGTCAAGTAAGCGTCTTTAAAAAACGAACTTTATTTCAACATGATTAAGTTTAGTTTAAAATAAATAATTGCATTCTGATTAATATCGTTCAAGGCAAACAATGTGTTTTTTAATTCTCCTTTTATGTACCTATTTGTATAGATAGGATTCATTGAGCAATGCTCAGATGAGTCACGGAACGAGTATTACATATTATTATTTAACGACCCACACATTTTAGAAATCATAAATTCAATGTTTGATCAAGTAATCGAGACAATAGAATAAAGAATTTATATACGTGGTGGCCGAGTTGGTTAGACCTTGGACTTAAAAACACTGTCCCTGGTTCGAATCCCGGTGTATACCAGTGAGTTTTTAATTAAAAAAAAATATGTACATTTGTTTGACAATACCACTATAGTTCCTTGGAGAGCACGTTAAGCTGTCGGTCCCGGTTTCACTATACCAACTTGTGAAAATGTTTATATATGGGTTATTGTGTCTATTCAAAACATCGCGACGAGCTAGCCACTTGTTCGGCGTAGACTCATACCATCGGCTACGACGAGGTGGGATTAAAACCCCTCCACTGGGTACCCTGGGCCCGTCTAGGCGGTCACGGGTGTCGTAAGGCATCCGTGATGTAGTATGTATGTAGAATAAAGAATAAAGCCAGTCGATTCAAACCATATATTGTCGAGAGCCTCTATCTGAATCTTAAGAGTATCATCACGCCTTACGGCGCTCGAGACCGGTTAGACGGCCTCAAGGTACCAAGCGCAGGAGTTTATTCCCACCTCGACATTGCCGATAGTATTCTGAGTCTACACTGAACAAGTGAACAGAGGTGTTTTGGATATACTTAATAACCCATCGATAAATAGTTTCACAATTTGGTATAGTGCAAATGGAACCGACAGCTTAACAGGCTCTCTAAGGCAGTGGTGTTATCAAACTAAAGCATTTTATTTTATCAAAAACTTATATGTACACACCGGGATGTGAACCTGGGACTTAAAAACTGTAAAGTCTTTAAGCGTTGGCTACCACGTATATATTTTTAATTTGATAACTGAATTAGTGCATAAAACAACACGATATCAATATTGATATCAGAGTCTGTCATACCTTTTAAACGTCGCAATTAAACAAGATCTTTAAACAAAGCGACGTTAGCGTGTTTATAAACCTTTCTTTGATTCCACTCATTGTTTCAGTTCAAAAGGAAACCTGTTACTAGGACTTTATGGGAGTGATTGTTTTTCACCTGGTGTCCAGAACATAAAACTATTGTAGGTCAACACGGATACACATTTTTATTACAACTACGCAGGTACAGACTTAGAAAAAACAACCTTATAGCCATAAATAATAAGGTTTGAAGTTCTATTACGCGATGTTGCTTTGCTAAACATAGACACGGAAGTCTGCTAGTATGCAAAGGATATATACAACGGAAACTTTACATAAATGTCTATAAATACATTAAATTATTTTACTACCTAATGATGAGTCAAGGAATGGACGAGAAAGGCTTTCTATAATGTCCAGTGCTGGTATCTAACCGAGTATATGAAACACCGCTTCGTGGTTTAGTAATTGCGCCTTTTGCATTTTCGGAAGTCGTGGGTTGGATTCTCACTCATAGCAAAACCATATTAGTACGTTATTATTTTAAGGTTTGCCTTTTAGTAAATAATAATAAATATATATCATCACGGGTGCCTTACGACGCATACCCAGGGAGGGGTTTTTAGTCGAGCAAATGAGATGTTTGGATAGACTCTATAAACCATCTATAAACAGTTTCACAAGTAGGTATAGTGAAACTGGGAAAGTCTTTATTATGTTTTTAATAAGTCTAAGGACTAACCAACTCGGCCACCAAGTATTTCTTGGTCTAATTGTTTTTAAAATATAATATGTTAGTATTGTTGTTTCTTGTATATAGGTACCATAGTACAAGCTTAGAGCTTAGTTTGTGCCCAGCGGCCACATTCTGTTTCTAATAACGTGAGCGTTAGATTGTCAAAATAAGGATTCCGTTATTAGCGCGCCCTCCTCCAATCAGCGAAGGTTAAAAAGCTACTCTGATTGGAGGAGTACCTAATAATAGCGGAAATCGTTATTTTGACAATCTAAAGATTACGTTATAAGAAACAGAATGTGACCAGTGTAATGTGTGTAAATCCTTCGTACTTACACATTAATATTATTATAATAAATTTGAAGAGTTACTTTATTTGTTTAGACGCGCTCTCTGGTTCTACCGTCTGATTTTATAGCTTAATAATTACACATTTGATAGCTCAATTCACGAGGAAGGTTCATAGGCTATTTAACATAACTCTACGACTCTTAGGAGCCGAGCAACAATAAAAAAAACGCTATTGAAAACAAAGCTATAATCCGATTTCTTTTAAATTAAATTGCGGGGCGAAGCTAGCAAGTAACAAACTTTGTGAACATTGTAACAATAAAAAAAAATACAAAAGATTAAATTAATGCATTGTAAAAGTTTAATAACTAGGGTTATATCGAGCCAAGGTGGAAGTCTCCTTTCAGGGTTCGGTTACGAAACGGGCAGTTGAATTGTCGATAAAGCAACGAGGATATCAAAAGTAGACTCCGAATTCAAATTCGTCTTTGTCCCCGCTTATTTTGTAATCACATCATTTAGTTGGTAGATATAAAGTTACATGCTTGTATAAATATATATTTAGGGTTTGTAATCCCGCAGTCTTTTGTTTCAGCTGGAAATTTACAGTAAAGCTTTACACAGGTAAAGGTCTAAGACTAAAAACACTAGTTTTAAACCCGGTCAAAACCCGGTGTATATTAATTATTTTTTTTTACACATATTACCCAGGTCACAAACTAAGCTCTAAGCTTGTACTATGCGTACCAGAAGCAACAATACTGAGTAATACATAATATTATATTTTATCTATATCTATACTAAGCTATACTAATACTAATATACTAATACTAATATACTAATCTATACTATCTATACTAATCTATACTAATATAATAAAGAGGAAAGATTTGTATTTTTGTATTTTTGTATGTTTGTAATGAATAAACTCAAAAACTACTGGACCGATTGCAATAATTTTTTCACCATTAGAAAGCTGCATTATTCAGAAGTAACATAGGCTATATAATATCACGCTAGGTCCTATAGGTGTGGAGCAGTAACCAAAAATGTTTTAAAAACGGGGGAAAAGTATCGTTTCTGAGGCCTTCCGTGGCGTGCGCTGAGCATATAGTTAAAGTTATACAAACCTGTGCGAAGCCGGGACGGGCCGCTAGTAAATAATACATTTAAAACATTGCATTTTAAAAATATTAGAATACTTTATTGAATTTTATTATACACAGTTTACATTATTATAAATTTAAACTTAATTTAATTTACTTCAATGAATAATATTTTTATGTTAAAATTTATGTTTCAGCCGAGCGCGACACAAATATAACTAAAGATAATTTCAGTCTATATCGAATATTCGTTTAATATAATATAACAAACGATACTTAGATAAAACAATTAAATAAGACCCTTCCAAACGTTTATAATATGATATAAATAGAACTAAGTACGCGGAATAATCGTCAGATGGCCACACATATCTACTCCGTTTTGTTAAAGAGTATTCATTTTATAACATTCTCATTGTATGATTACTATTTTTAGTGGTCAGATTTTCAAAAATCTTACCTGTCTGTATATTTGGAGAACTAATATTCGACTAACTTGAAATTTAGAATTTTACGATTATAACCTAGGATATCGCATCACATGAAGCGTTCATCACGAACAGATGCAAAAACTGTCAAGTTATCAAGCCATGTTTCGATTTTAATCTGTGGGTTCACTGGTTTAACCGACCTTTTGTTTTTTTTTTAAATATCACCACGGCGCCCGAGACCGCCTAGACGGCATCAGGGTACCAAGTGGAAGGGTTTATAATTTATAATATATAATATTTATAATATAACACTTATAGTGCTCTCCGATGCACTATAGTGGTGTTGTTAAATAAATGTACATACATTTGTAGATTAAAACCTCATTAGTACTCACCGGGGTTTGAACCAGGGACCTAACCCCCGTATTCTAAGACGTTTCCTTTATAGTTGACATTTGGTGGAAAGAGACAGACGTTCCTTGAGTGTAAAGTGGAGTTAAGGATACGTCTTAGAATACGGGGGTAAGTGTTTTTAAGTCTAAGGTCTAACCAACTCGGCCACCACGTATACGTTTTGCCGAAGTGTACGTGCGCTAATGAAACGGGCAATCAACAGAAAACTGGTCCAATCTTTTGTAAAAACTGATTTTCTACTATAACTAAGGAACTGGACTAATTAAACTCTATTTTATAAATTGATAGTGGTTATATTAATGTACGTCCCTAAGAAATTTAACAGAACTATGTAGGTTCAGTAGTTCATAAGTTAATTTTACAAACAGACAGACAGACCAAATAGACACACCTTTGTATTTATAATATTATCGATCAAAAACAGTGAATGAAATGAGATAACCGATACAGCAAATAACTTTGCCATATAAATCTTCAATTATAAAGCTAGAATATCTACCAATTATAAATACATATTTTAAACCTTCCATCAACTTTTCCCTTTAGGCCAAATTGATATCTCAAATTAATTTGTAAATCTAATCAAATTGTCGGTGACTTACACAGATTTTCAATTTTGTGGTAAAAAAATACCTCCACTGTTTTGTTAGTAGAATTGATAGAAGACGTTTGAGATCGATGACCCTTGTAACTCGATATCCGAAACTTAATCCAATATTCGTTTGATTTAGACGAAATCGTATTCATTAAGTGCCTTAGTAAAGATCAGACTTAAGTTTCCCTTTGAGAGTAGATCTGCGTTTTAGTGATACAGAATCTACAAATTATTTATCTCTTTCCACCTTAAATTCTATAAACTTTAAGCCGCAAGGATACCTGAGTTATATAATAATATGGTTCACCGGTTGTGAGGAGACTACTGCATCAATTTCTGATCGAGTTGGTAGTCTCCTTTTAGGTTGCAGATATAAAACGGGCAGTTGCTATAATAATTGGTCTAGCTAATTGGAAGCGGTAAATGCTGTCAAACAACAATGTATTGATCAACCCCATTCATGGTCTTTGTGCATCTGCTTACCATCAGGTAGATACAAAATTAATGCCGTGCTTCATTAAGTATTAAATTTACTACATACTGTGGTCGTGCTCAGAATACATGTTAAGCTGACTCGGTCCCGGTATTAATAATAGTGGGATCGTATATAAATATAGTGGAATCGTATGTTTTTCGATAGGCAGTTTTCAGTTTTTCATCACTGAATTATTTAAAAATATCTGGTTAACTCTGGTCTGGGGTCTTATTCTACAAATAGTCATATGTCAAAATAATTTGGACATCAATGTTAATTTTTCGTATGGGAAAAGTAACAAATTTGATTTTATTTTGATATAGGAATTTAGTAGAACCAGGCCATTATATATCAATTAAATATTAAAGTCAAAATTTAACAGTTTTCCTATAGACATACCTAAGTCAAATTTTAACTTTGATACCCAAATGATTCAGTAGAATCAGACCCTTGAGTTCAAATGTTTAGAGTTAATTTAATATTAAAGCTACGTACAACTAAGCTTAAAACATAGTTAACATCAATAACTTAGTTATTTAACATCATCGATCTATACCAAAGAAATATACGAAGCGATCTAATCAAGCTTACCTCTCGCCGTAAACTTTGAAGAAATTCATAAAATATTAACCAATGGCTTTCAAATTGAGTAAACCTAACCATTCGCGAAGAACTTTATTCCTTCATCCTTATTGGAAACTAGTCGTATTGACAAAGCTCATAAATAACGGAACTTACCCGGAACACCTACACCCAAAATAAAACATAAAAATTGGATTACTAGTTTACGAATCAACAGAAACAAACAAGCAGAGGCATAAAACACCCCTTTTTGCGTTTGGTCCCAATAAAAACGAAGCATTTGATCCTAATTAAGATTGGAATTTTGCTCGGGTAGTTTTCCATGCAGTGAGGTTGTTTAATGACTGGAGGAGCAATCAAATTTTTTTGTTTGTTTGCTTCTTTTCGGTTTTCACCGAGGATTTGCTTGATTTTATTACTAAATTAGTCATATTTGTGTCTTAAAAATGTATTTTAAATTCCGAAATTATATTAAATTACAGTGAGCACCAACTCTTTGTAGTAACTAAGTGTAGTGCACTAAACGTCATTTTCTGGATTTATGACTTTTAGAGAATTTACTACTATTGGTGATAATATCTTTTTCCATAATTATTCTTGGCACTTAAGTCCAAGAAATTATGAACTACAGTCAAAAGTTAACTTCCAAATTCTTTGAGTTGGCACTCCTTACCAACTTTTCTAGCACTGCTGCAAGATAACTGTAATAAAATACTTTTGACAATAAAATTCCAATTGTTTTCAATATAAAATTTTATAATTTTGATGTTCCAAGCTATTTTATCACACTATCTTGGGCACTGTATTAAGGATGCAATAGTTTGAAATTATTTTATAAAAAAAAAATATTATAGAAAGAATACCTCTTTTCTGAAGTCAAACTATGTCGGTTGACATACTCTAATCAAGCATGTTTAAATAATAATAATAATATGTAGGACAATGTACACATATTGATCTGGTCACAAACTAAGCTCTAGGCTTGTATTATGTGTACCAGAAGCGATATAATATTTTATAAACAAAAAGCGTACATGAGTGGGAAATCGAACCCACGACCTCCGGATACAACGCCAAAGGCGCCACCACTAGTAATTGTCTATATGTTAAATTAATATCAATGTATCAATGACTTTGCTACGGTTTCTAGAATTAGATCTTTGCTTACGTCGGGTAAAGTTTGATGAAAGCTTATGGGCAAATAGTTAATGGAATTTGTGCCTCTAGAAGCAAATAGTTAATGAAGAAACTATTGGAAATGTCATTAGTGGCTAATTCATACACCAGTTTCTTATTAGTATAGCTTTAATGTAATAATTATTATTGTCATATTAAAATATATATTAGGCCGACCGGTTTCATTAACATCGTTATAGGTGCAAAAAAAACCTTCAAGCGAGTTAGTTATTTTTCTGTTTTAGTGTATGGGTTCACTAGTATTTAGTACTGGGGAGAGCCGTTGTTCGCTTTCGATGTGATGCTAAAAACGGCAAAATAAATTTACATGTTTTAAAAAAAAAAACAATAGTATCGATAATTTATTGCATGGTGACTTGTTTTTAAAAATAATAATATTTTGAATTACATACCTACATATCACCACGGGTGCCTTACGGCGCCCGAGACCGCCTATACGGCCCCAGGGTACCCAGTGGAGGGGTTTTAATCCCACTTCGTCGTAGCCGATGGTATCAGTCTACACCGTATAAGTGGCTAGCTCGTCGCGATGTTTTAAATAGACTCAATAACCCATCTATAAACAGTTTCACAAGTTGTTATAGAGAAACTGGGACCGACAGCTTAACGTGCTCTTCGAGGCACTACAGTGGTGTTGTCAAACAAAGGACTTTCTTTTAAATTAAAAACTCATTGGTAGGTACACACCGGGATCCGATCCAGGTGGGCAATTCTCGCGCTTTCGACATTTATCTGGATTCGAGATTTTTAAACGAAAAATGACTAAATATGCCATTTTTCGTTCAAAAATATCGAACATTAAACGAAATAAATAATGAATATTAATTAATAAATATACAAATATTGAACGAAAAATAGCATATTTAGTCATTTTTCGTTTAAAAATCTCGAATCGAGATGAATGTCGAAAGCGCGAGAATTACCCACCAGGGACCTGAGTGTTTTTAAGTCCAAGGCCTAACAAACTCGGCCACCACGTATATAGTAATATTTATTTGTTTAAATCTTAAAGTTTGATTGATCTCAGTGAAGTCAGTAGTTATGTTAAATTCCAATAAAGGATTGAAGTAAACTTATGTATAAAACATATTATGAATATGTTTATCTAGTCCCGATTTTTTTCGCCCTAGTCCGGATTTTTATTATTTACGTTCCGATATTAAAAAATGGGTCTGGTAACACTATTACAGAGTGTACCATGGGTTTGCGCATTGTAGAAACGTAACGTATTCATTTACGTATACGTGAGCAACAACCAATAGGGCCGCTTTATTTTTGGTAACAGGATTGAATAAAGCGATCGAATAAAACCTCTGACTATAAGTATACACAGCTAAAATTAATAATAATGAAAATGTACGAAATCAGATGAACGATAATTAGATAATGTATTTGTGCGAGCTGAAATAAAAATCAATTCATAGCCATTAATTAGATTTAGTCTACAATAAAAGGTACTTAATTATCTTAAAATTGTCTACCAAAAAAATCATAATTTTTATTTAATGTGAATCTGATATAACGAAAATGTTAATTGCTTTGAAATATTTTACCTATTTAATGAATAAAATGAATATTTTATGGAAATCACGAAGTTATTACAATTTTAATATCTATGTAACTTCTTAATTATTGTTGTAAAGAGATGAAAGGTACAAGTTTTGATGGAAATTACTTGCTATTCAAGTCTATAAGAATACATGATACCTATTTTGTTTTAAATATTTTAAAGTATTTAATTGAATAATAATAAAAAACTAATAACCCTAAATATTATAAATATATTAACCTAAAAAGAAGAAAGCCTCTATAACTTCACTAGGCCGACCGACCGCTCTCATTACTACCGCCCATACAGATGCAAAAACCGCCAAGTGACCTCGTCATGTCATGTTTCGGTTTTAGTCTGTGGTTTACCGATTTTCATAAAGCAGCGAGGATATTAAAATAGACTAGTAATTTGCCGTTGCCCATTTTATAACAGCTACATTTAGCCGGCATAGTGGGAGCAATCAATATTGTTAAACAACAATGTATGATATAAAAAGTCACTGGTCTAATAATAAAAAAAAGTTACTGGCGACCATAGTAAAAACATGGCAGTTGGAAATCATAATATATGTATCTACTGAGTCTACATACTACTTACTACCTACGGCCTTCCTCCCACCTATAAATATACTTATAGGATTTTTTTTGTTTGACCCATATCTATAGTTACTAGCGACTATAGTAATACAGTTACCAAATAACTCATGGTAGAGCTTATTAAATACCAACGGTTCCGACGAGGTGGAAATAAAAGAGAGATCCATGATGAAAATTGTTACATAATTAAGACTAAATAAAGCATTCAATCTCGAATGAAAAAGAAAAAAAGCCTATTTAATAATAATAAAAAATATAAAAACAAAATCCAATATTATATGTACAACTTTTTGCTAATATTTGACATGTTTTTTTATTTGTTATTCCATTTCACTCTTCATTTAAGGCAAAATAAAAATGGCTAACTAAAATATTCCTTGATATTTAGGTGTACCCACGAAACAAAATTATCTTTCAGAATATTATATCAGAGGTGTATTGTATATCGTAAAAGTTAGTTATGAGCATGTGAGAAGGATATTAGACACGCAACCAAAACACCTTAATAGAGATAACAAAGCGCTCTGTGCATGTACAGTAAATATTCTATCTACAGTATTATACACTATATTAACCCAGTTTTACCTAAGATTTGGAATATTAATATTATTTATTGATTTATCTTTAAAAAAAGTGGCCCCAGCCTAGTCACTGCGCAACCGATAACAAGGTTCAGCAGATGAACGCCGGACCTGGGTTGGGTGAACGCTTTATACACCGCAGCAAGCTCGCCACTTGTTAGGTGTTGACTACGATTACCATCGGCGAAATAAGGACGGGTTAATACCTCCGCTGGGTACCCTGAGACCTTTGAAACGATTCGCGGGAGCCAAAAAGGCACCCGTGATGGTATATTTATATTTATTTTTCACTTCTCATGCTCTGAAAGTGCTTATTTGTGCAGGATATAGGCTGCACAAAATCGAATTTTGTGCACAAGTGCATTAAGGTACTCATAAATGTATCTATATTAAGGCAAAGAAAATGAGCCATACAGCCAAACACAATAAGAAGTTCATACATATGATAAAAACAATTTCCTTCGGTATTCAAAACTGTAAATCTACTATTATTTATCTTCAACCTATTTCTTACGGTTTTGTCACTCTACTACTACTACTACTAGCCATGCCTTTCAAATTTCTGGGCAGAAGGATCGATTTTAAAGGAAGAACACCATCCTTAGATGTGGTTGTGGAACGCTTTATTAATTACATCAACAAGGTAGATCAACAGCCAATTAGTAATGTCAAGAAAGCTTGGATTTATGACAACTAACTAACATCTCGTTTAACATGGCCTTATACGACTTCAACAAAACTCTTCTGGTAAATCTGGATGCAACTGTCATAAGAAAACTTTAGTATTGGCTTGGATTAGCACAGGGCGCTGACTCCTCTACGCTGTTCAGGGGACAGCAATAATTTGGGATAAATTTTAAAAAGCCATTTGATTTGTACAAACATCTATGTGTAACCAAGCAACAAATCCTGAGTAACTCTCGGGATAATCTGATTGCATCTCTCCCAAAAGACTCATTGGCCTCTGAGATGGAGTCAAGACTTCAGTTTCATAAATCATTTATGAGCGGTGCCCAGATCAGCAAAAGGGGTTAGGTTGGAAGAAAAAGGAATGTGATAAAGATGTTATTAAATCTTTCCTTAGGGAAGATGAAGAGCATGGCTATAGAGTTCACGCAATGACCCTAGAAGTACAGAATGAATGGCTTACTTTGGGGGAAGTTTGTATTCCTCCAGCCCTGAAATGGCGCACACTCATGTACATTGTGCGGTGTTGCTGTAGGGACTGCCAGACATATATTTGCTGGGTGCAAAACTCTACTTGAAAAAGGTTATTATTCGCACCGATATGATAAAGTTCTAGAAATTATTCGTGAAGCTGTAAGTCTCAGTATTGCTAGAGCCAGAAAAGGATTAACAACAAATGAAAGACTGACTACTTTTGTAAAGGAGGGACAACTCAATAAAAGTCAAAGTAAACCTTTCTCAATCCTGGACAAAGCACAAGACTGGAAAATATTCATGAATACATTCAAAATACATTACAAGATTCCAGACGAACTAGCAGTTTCAGCCTATAGACCAGACATACTTGTGTACTCTCGGTGCTTAAAGAAAGTAATACTTATAGAACTCACCGTTCCGTGGGAAACAAACATACCTAAGGACCACAACATCAAGTCGAACAATTATTTTGATCTCACAAACAAAATTACTAGAAACGGATTTAAAATTCAACTTTATGCAGTATAAGTTGGTGCAAGAGGAATTCCAGCAAAGTCTTTGCACCGTCTATTGAAGGATCATGGCCTTCCGAGAACAGCCGTCGGAACTTTTATGGAGCGTGTTTCCAGGATGGCGCTAACAGGATCATATAGTATTTGTTTGTGTAGAGAGGGTAGTGAACACAGTGCAGGTGAGAGTTCAAAAGGCCTATAAACCTACTTCGCGGTCTCAAGTCCGGGAACGCTGCAGTTCATTTCCCTGCCTTTCAACCACGCGATGGACCCGGCACCCGCACGGTGAATCCATGGTTTGCTAAGAACATTGTCTCTCAATGTTAAGAATGAAAACAATAAACAGTCGAAATAAAATAATAAGACTAATGGTTGTCTCCACTATGCCGGCTTGAGATGCCTATTCACGATTATTAGATATGGGGTAGATATAGACAACCGAACGCCACTTTTCTCTATCTACATACTTCTTTTGACTCGAACGCAGTCATTACTCTTCTTACACATGCACGTCCGTTTCGGAGACTATAAATTTCACCGTCTTTTAATATTTTACCAATTTGGTCATGATACATATATTTTATAATATAATATCTTGTTTGACATTTATGTTCCTAAACCAGCCTTCCTTATTTTCATGCCGATACCTACTTTGAGTCCCACTCGTTCTCGAATATATACCTACCAATATATTTATATATAAAATGAATATAATAATTTCAAGAGTATTTCTTTAAAAGCTTACGGAATATTTAAATTATAAGTAAGTACTAAAATATAGTTTTGGATTTTACGACCACATATAACAGCTAAAACAAAGCTAACACATTAATAACACATTTATGTTATTTAGCTTTAAATTAACATAATATATATAAAATTCAATGATTCTAGCAACTATATTTTCAATCAAAAACATATATAATATAATAATGTTGATGTAATATTTAATATTTACTTAATTGCAAATTTTTCCGCTAGTATGTCGACATGTATCGCTTTTTCACGAAATAAGTTGAGAATAGGTGAATTTGAGACGATGGCGAAAGAAGTCGACACATTATGACTACAAGCGGAAGAATTTAAAATTAAATAAATAAATATATATAGTATATTTAATTAAAAAAATTATATACATTTGTTTGATAACACCACTATAGTGCCTCGGAGAGCACGTTAAGCCGTTGGTCTCGGTTTCACTACACCAACTTGTGAAACTGTTTATAGATGAGTTATTGAGTCTATTCAAAACATCGCGACGAGCTAGCCCCTTGTTCGGTTCATACCATCGGCTACGACGAGGTGGGATTAAAAACCCCTCCGCTGGGTACCCTGGGGCCGTCTAGGCGGTCTCGGGCGCCGTGAGGCACCCGTGATGATAATAATATGTATGTTACGTAGATAGAAAGAGACATTACAGCAAACCACTAACTGGCAAGTCATTACAAGAATTTAGACGTAACATGGATGACTGCATAATTTGCTGGCACTGCACTATTGGAACTTCACATTGACCCCATTATTTGTGCCAGTTATGGCTATACTCTGCATAGATGTCGTAATACCTAATGCAAAGGTTGATGAATTTATTTTTTATTCTAAATAGCTTATTTAGAATTTAATTATCCTTGGTTAGACCTTGGACTTAAAAACACTTGGGTTAATTAAAAAAATTATGTACATTTGTTTGACAACACCACTATAGTGCCTCGGAGAGCACGTTAAGCTATCGGTCCCGGTTTCACTATACCAACTTGTGAAACTGTTTATAGATGGGTTATTGAGTCTATTCAAAACATCGCGACGAGCTAGCCACTTGTTCGGTGTAGACTCATACCATCGGGTACCCTGGGGCCGTCTAGGCGGTCTTGGGCGCCGTAAGGCACCCGTGATGATATATATATAATTAATCTTGAGCCTTTCCTGCGTTCCTACATGATTGCATAGTTAGTACTATCACTAAAAATTTAAATTTGGAATATTTGTATGTATTATGAACCCTTGTAGTATTATCAAGGATTTTTTATCATTATTTACTATATCTAAATTTTTTTTTTTATTATGCTATTTTAAGAGGCGCGTCAGATGAGGCTCCTCGAAGATCATGCTGATTCAACTGCAAAGTATTACCTCTCCTCTTAACGGACCCGTTTTAAAACATGTGTAGATTGTTTGATCTTTACAGCTATGTATTTGAATTTTTAAGTAAGTAATTATAAATAAAAAAAAAAAACAAATTGTAGTTCTTGATATAGTCCTTGCGGATAATCAGACCTTTGAGTTTCACGATACAGGTTCCTTTTTTTTTCAGACACCCTAAAAAGCGAGACGCGCAAAGTTTGTGTAAAGAAAAATATTCACAACTCATGTTTATGTATTGCCTTGGTATGAACTCTTCTCGGATTTTATTAGGGTCCCAATTGAATTTTGGGTGTGTACCAGCTCTATTTGCAAAGGCCTAGTTTATTGTTCAATGGCGTAAAATAATAATATTATTTGACCTAGAAGATAGGAATAGAAAATAACTGTTATGTTCAAATGTATATTTTTGGGACGTACCTGGTTTTGAAACTGGAGTTATTAAGTATGGGTATTATTTACTTTTGTCTAAAAATAATTCATTTATTTATTCACATATTAAAATATATATATATATATATATATGTAGGCCACATCATATTGCTCTGGTCACAAACTAAGCTCTAGGCCTGTACTATGTGGTAACAATGATATAATACATATTATATGTTATAAACACCCAGGCCATGACAAACAGTACAGAAAACGTACCAATTTTTTTTTTCCATCGTTGGGAATCGAATCCAGGACCTCCGGATACAACGCCAAGGCGCTTTTATAAGTTAAATTGCATGTTTAGTAAATTAATTTGTAATTGGTTTTGATATCACTGGTAGTAGTGGCTATCTATATGTTTTTTTATGGTTTTCCAAGTATGGGTGCAGAACCATTACACTTGTGATCACTTTCATCTGATATAAAGAGTTTTTTTTATGAAAACAAGTAGATTCTAGTAAAATCGCAACCCAAAAATCGTAAACAGCGGCTTTTTTTTTCATTCATAGGTATACCTACCTACAAATACCTATAAATGTAGTTAGGTAAGAACCTAACTAGGTACATTTATAAAATTCAACGTATTATTATTTCTAAGCATTAAAAGGAAGTTATTAAACATGAATGTTATATTATTAGGATTTCTGTAGTTTCGCCGATTTTTTTTCCTGTTCCATTTATTAAACTAGTGTACCTTTGTAGATGTTTATTGGAGCGTGTTCCGTGTTGAGTTAGTATAAAGTTGAGTATAAATAGAGGTCTGATTGAACGGTACTGAATCAGACAAAATAGAAAACCCCACGATCGTTGTATTACGTTACCTTACATACACGAGGAACCTTGTGGAAAACTATACGCCTTGGCAAATAATCTTTAGTTAGTTTACTGTTTTAGTCTGTGGGTTCACCGGTTTTAAGGAAAGTACTGCATTAATTTCTTATCGAAGTGGTAATCTCCTTTGAGGCTGCAGTTACGAAACGGGCGGAATTTATAGATAATAATATTAAGGACATTTTACACATATCTGAAATATTAAAATGTGGAACGATCTACCAACTTGCGCGTTTCCTTTCTCTTATAACCTGAGAGTCCTTTAAACGAAGCGTAAATAGGCATTAATGTGGCAACCAGCGGTATAGAAAAAATATTTTAGTGTTGTATAGCCCATTTATCGAGGAAAGCTATATGCTTCACGCTACGACCAATAGGAGCGGAGCGTTAATGAAAAATGTTGGAAAAACGGGGAAAATTAGTTCCTTTTGAGAACTTCCGTTGCGTGCGCTGCTTAAACGGTTAAAGTTACGCAGACGAAGTTGCAGGGTCAGCTATTAGTTTATAAACGCACAGACCATAGCAAACTAGTTTAACTTTTTGTGCCCTAATTTTATCAGAGTATGATTTATACAGATGAAATCCAACTTCATATAGGTCGTCGCAAAACTATAACTTTCCCAATATTTTCCTCATAAATCAAAAGAAGATTGACGTTTTTGATAAAGCGAATTATTGTTTGACTAGAAATCTAATTCGGCGATCCTAGAGAAGAAAAGAAAATTAAATATTTACATTGACAGCTTGAGCTGAAAGTAGAAATAATAATAATAATTCATTTATTTCTCACAAAAGCTTTGGCCGAGTTGGTTTAGACCTTAGACTTAAAAACACTTAGGTCCCTGGTTCAGACCCCGGTGTGTACCAATGAGTTTTTAATCTAAAAATGTATGTACATTTATTTAACAACACCACTATAGTGCCTCGGAGAGCACGTTAAGCTGTCGGTCCCAGTTTCGCTATACCAATATGTGAAACTGTTTATAGATGGGTTATTGAGTCTATCCAAACATCGCGACGAGCTAGCCACTTGTTCGATGTAGACTCATGCTATCGGCTACGACGAGATGGGATTAAAACCCCATCCGCTGGGTACCCTGAGGCGGTCTTGACGGTCTCTGGCGCCGTAAGCCACCCGTGATGATATATACATATATATATATATATATATATATATATATATATATATATATATATATATATATATATATACAGGGTGACTTTGAATGGATATACTTTAGGCTAATATGAGGTTCTGCTGATCAAATCGAATAACTTTTCCCATGGAACCATGTGTCGCAAATGAAACTTTTTTTTGGTTTCCCCATACAAATTGGTCATTTAGCATTACTAGTTTGTATGGAGAAGGCAAGTTGTTTGATTTGATCAGCAGAACCTCATATTAGCCTAAAGTACATGCATTCAAAGTTACCCTGTTAAAGCTTATTGATAATTCACAACATCATTTGAAACAAAATTTGTGAGACTGGAGACTGAATTAGGAACAAAACCTGTGTCTCAGGTCTCCAAAATCCCAACCTTATTACCAATTTATACTGATTATCAGAAAAAAACTATTTATTACCTATTACAAACAATCATGAGTACATTACAGATGACAATGTGTACTAACATTGTAATTGACATACATAACATTAAAATGGTGAAATAAAAAACAAAAAATATATATAAAAAATGCCATGGTTATGTGTGTGTGTGTATGCATGTTGTGAGAACGTGTGTGTGTAATTGTGGGGGAATGTGTGTGGGAGTGTTTGTATGTAATAATGTTAGGGTATGAGAGTTATGTCCGATTTCACCAACAATCCCTAACTCTAAAGGAGTCCCTAAATAAGAATTTTGACATATTTGCTAAGAAACAACTGTCATTAACTGACCCTTAACTTAGTTAGGGGCTCCCTAAGAGTTGGTAAAATCGGGCATAAATATACGAAATTTGTGGATAACAACTTTATAAAAAACATTTCTTTTAATAGAAAGTGTTTACTATCATCGCTTAGCCGACTCTACTAAACTAATTCTGGGAAAATGAAATTGCTTTTGTGTTACTTAGGGGCTGTTCCAAAATTTTAATATTATTAAACTGTGCGATCTTTTGGGAAAAAGAGAGACGGAGATATATAATTTATGTATATTCTTTATATTTGGCTATTCAGCGAGGAAACGTTGCTAGCCTTCTTGGCACTATCCCTGACGGGGCATCTTTAAATTTAGAAGATATTTTTTATTCATAGTCTTAATAATATTATATATTGTATATTCTTTTTCTTACTTTTCCCTGAGAGATCGCACGTGTATAATATTGAATTTTGGAACTTCCCCCTAATGATCTAAGATTTTTCTTTTAATTAGAATTCCATGGCGTAGATAAGTGGGGGAAAATTAATGTTTAAGAACAAAAGAAACTACAGACTTAATATTTATTACACATACTTAAACTTCTTTAAAAATATAAAGATAAATGTTTTACCTTTTTGAAATGTAAACAGAGAGTGGGGTGAGCGATGTAAAAAGGTTTAGGGGTGGTTTTTCATACCATTCTAAATCCCTGTAACGATGGCTTTTTACAACTTTGATTTTTTATGTTGACTCTTGTGGGAAAGATAAACAAGTCATGTTAAGACTGGTCTTTAAAATTTGGGAAGTGGGATGTTAACATCCCACTTCCCAAATTTTAAAGATTATTTATATAAATAAATAATATACGACTGGCAAAGCCGGGTCAACTAAGGGTAGTAATTAATACATTAAAGCAGATTAGTTAACCCCCCTCTGTAGTCTACTTATGAGACGCTAAAGGTCGTGGGTTCGATTCCTAATCTACAAACAATTGACTTATTCTCCATAAGGCCTAGTAACTATTTTATATTTTAAAAGCGCGACAAGTGATTCTGCATCCACCTTCTGATAAGTGTTCTGTAGAGTCTAAGAATTAAAACAACATATAGTCTCCACTATACTAGCTAATTGGTAGGTCTATATCTAGGTAAAAGTACTCCGGGCAATAGTATTAGTTTTTCTGTAAGTACAGAGAGGTAACAGAGAGAATATAGAGGCGCGGTGCCGCGGTGGGTGGATTTATGTCTAATGACTCTTTCACACGGAGGCAGAATGGTTCGAAAAACAGTTTGCGTTTAAACATAGGCCAGGCAGATAGTACAGTCTCCTAGCGACGAGGATGACGACGTCAATATTTTTACGCTTCGCAAGTCCAAATTTTCGACTCCATCCACAATACAGTCGAGTGGGAAAGATGCTGGTGGAAGCTAACTGTCCCGAAATAATAGACCGGTCGGCTATTAACTGTTCTGCCTTGGTTATTCTTTTGACAGTACCTGTCCACTTTTCTGCCTCCTGTAAAAGCCTGCGTGTGAAAGAGGCATAACGCATTAAAATTAATTGAGACGATACAGTTTTTAACCAATCGTAATTTAAACTTTGTATATACCTGCGGGGTTTAGTAAAGTATAATAATGTTTGGTTACAGGTGACTAAGGATTCATGAGGATAATCTGGATTCAGAATCACAAGCTCATTATCCAATAAAAAAATACAGGTCAAAGTCACGTCTTTCCAGGAATCGTTTAAGCTAGTCTTGTTTGTTTAAAGTTTTTTATAAACATGCCCAGTGAACTAGTCCACAATTATGATTAATATGACTGTTTCAGACTGTAAAGAAGATTAAAGTAGGTCACATTTATGTTGATTACATTTGCATACAGCACTGTGAGAAATACTTGCTGTCATACTCTATATTTTATACTATAAGTTTATTACCTACTTTTGTACTATTTGTATCTGCCTTGTTTTAAATTGACATGTTAAAATGATATTAGTTAATATTTTATTTTATAGTTTACTTTTAAATTAGAAATAGGTCGTATTTTTTTAATAATATGTAGGACAATTTACAAATATTGCTGTGGTTACAAACTAAGCTCTAGACTTGTACTATGTATACCACAAATAACGATATAATACATATTATATTTTATACATACCTAGACCATTATAAACTATACAGAAAATACGTAGGTAAAAATACCTACTTTTTTGCCCTGGGTGGGAAGCGATTATATATATACACATATACATGCCGTGCTCCAATAAAAAAATAAAAAGACACATATACATTTACATGAAAATTGTCTATAATTCTGCTGCTGTACCATGACTTTTTGTTAAATAATATTTCACTTACTGTACAGTTTAAACTATAGGCATTCACCAATAGAAAGGATGTATTTGTACTGTCGAAAAAAAAGTAACTAAAATAATATCATTACATATATCGCATGTACATACATTATCACACAAATATAACAAATTTACATATACACACAAACACACACAAACCACATGGAAACGCATATACCTACCACATATAAACACACACACCTCACCTACATATACACAAACATACACACACACAAGCATCACATAAAAATAAAATATTATATTAGGTATAATAATGTTAACAGAGGAAAAAAAATATGATCTGTGACGTCATTCGTGCTCAAAAAGCATATTAGTTTAATGTTGAAAATTGCACATCAAAAGTTAGTCAAAAGGTTTATTTATCACAAATTATCGTAATAAAGGACAATGAATACCCGAGAAAACAAGAAACTGTAGACTACAGAATACACGTTGACATTTGTTTGTGCACGAATGACATCACATGTAGTGTTTGCTAATGTCGGAGCGTTTAGAATTGCGTTCCGTTTCCATAAAAAAATGTATTTATAAAATCGTATTTATAAAAAAAATAGCTAATCAAAATAAAATAGGGAACTGTAAATATATTCAAAGACATAAAAGGAACATTATATTTTATATTAAAATAATAATAATTGGCGTTACATGCATATTCCCTATTGCCACCGCACGGAATATTAAAAACGGTCAAAGCAATAGCACCTAAGGGTATAAAGTGCTTGCCGTTTTTCGTTATTGTTGTTGCTGATTGTTCAATATCTTTTTCATAGGATTTCGTTATTTTGACAAGCGAACGTTTCCGTTATAAGAAACAGAATGTGGTGTGAGGTAATAGCGAAAAGTCTAACCATATTTATTACGTTCCAAAAAGTTAAATAATGTACAGATTGAGCTTATTCCCACTGGAATTGTAGAAAGTAAGTATTTCAGTGATTTCAGCGCAAAACATGAAACTTGGAAAAAGTTCCTTAATTTTGCCCCGCGAATTCCTCAATGACCGATAAAAGAAATAAAGAACATTTTTCACATTATGTCAAAGTTTATTATTAAAAAATAATTAATTGTACCCAAATTAACTTGTGATATAAATAAAAAATGAACAAATTATTTTATTACTAGCTGCGTCTAACTTTAACCTCACGGTTTAACCTTTTACACAGCGCACTCAAAGGATAAAATTTTCCCCGTTTTTGCAACATTATCACAATATGTCATACAGGTTATCCTAGTACGGGTATCAGGACAACATAAAAGTACTGTAACATTTTTTTTTGAAGTAATAAAGTTTTTTTTTTTTTTTTCAGTGATGCTCCGTATTTGTATTGGTCGAAGCGTGATGTTAGCCTTCCTCGATAAATGGGCCATCTAACACTAAAATAATTTTTCAATTCGACGTCCGTAGACTAGTGATTGCGCCTTTGGCATTGTATCCGGAGGCCGTGGGTTCGATACTAATATTATTCGCCATGTGTTGAAATAGAACACATAACGTCCAGATACAAGGACTAATGGTAAAGTATTTAAAGGCACAAAATCTAAATTATCTCAAACTGTACTTTTTTCAAAGTACCAGCACAAAAAAAATAAGTTGTTATTTATATAATAATGTGTATTTTTTTGTGTCGTCCATACAAAAACCGACGTCCTTCAGATCGCTTTAGTCAATCTAATAAAGTCACGTTTTATATACTTGCCTGGTTTTATTTTATTTGCACGTTACGATAATAATTTGCATTGGTATTTTATAGGCGTTATTTTAATCATATACGAGTATATTATAGACGTTGATATGTAGGATAAATTATTTTTTACCTACCTTTTTTATTTCTAAAATCTAGGCCCTAGCTCTGAATCTTTAGAATTTCGTGTCGGTTTAATATATTATACCAATGAAAAGTGTCATTTTAATCGAATATATCGAGCCGACATGCACGTCGAACGCGCAGGAATTGCCCCCTGTAGATGCCATACTAAATGCCAGAAAATTTTACTATGTAAAAAAAAATACCCAGTATTTTTTTATGTAGAATATGTAGGTATAAGTTTTTTTTCCAGAAATTCTGCTACGAAAGGTCCATCATACCCTTGGATTATTTAAGGACTCCTGAGCTAATTTTCGGTTTGGTTCATCCATCAAATAGGATTTGGAACGACTATTATTCAAACTTTTTTGTGTATATTTTTACAATGAAAACGTTCAATTTACTTCAAGAGGCAAATCCTTATGCGATTACGCACCCTTATAATAAATGGTTAGCATAGCATTAGCAGGCCTGTTTCACTCCTTAGTTTAAGTATACGGGTACGACCTCCCCCGGGGGAGACTAACAGTCGAGGATTGTCTGATCTAAATTCATACATTTGAGTCTGTTAACTAAAAAGAAGCTTAAAATTTATAATAAATAAATATCATCACGGGTACCTTCCTAGACGGCCTCAGGGTATCCAGCGGAGGGGTTTTTAATCCCACCTTGTAAAATCTACTTAACATAAAATTCCAAAATAATATATACAAAATTTTCCATTTTTTTACTTTCTATCTCAATTAGTTATTAAAATAATAAATACTTTCTGAAATGAAACTTCCTTCCTTCCTTAGAAGAAACGTCTAGATTTATTTTAAGAAAAACACTATTTAATCCAAATTAAAAACAAAAAAAGTGAAAACCTTTTTTTTTTAAGTTCCCTGACTTTTTAAAGAGAAACGTCATAATATTAAAAAAATCTCCTTATTTCTCAATAAGGAGTTTTTTTAATAGTATGACGTTTTTCTTTAAAAAGTCAGAACTTAAAAAAAAAATTGTTAAATAAATCTAGACGTTTTTTAAATTCATAACCCACAGACCTAGTATTGCTGCCGACAAGCAAAATCCTAAGTCTGTGTTTAAACCCTAATGCGTTACCTTGAGATTTGAATCAAGGTAACGTAACCTTCATTTGTTTTTGAAAATCGAAAATTTTAAAAATCCATTAAAATAATCACGCAAATTTTATACTAGGTATTCAATTAGGACTATAACATTAATTTTATCATAAATTTTCTACATAAAGCAATATCGCCTCAATTACATTCAATGGCAGTTACTCCTCAGACGAATCCCTGTTTATTTTGGAAAATGACTGTTTATTTTTGTTCTAAACTCAAAACACCTAAACACGTTAATCATAAAAAATAAGTTTAAGAAGCATCTCTAAATATTGTTCTTTCTAACAACCGGCCAGTTCATAAATCCTCCATTAAAACTCATTTTCAAGCCGTAAAACAAAAATAGAAACCGCACAATAAAAGCTGATTGTTTATAAACTATACGTTTGGACATTAACTCAAACAACTATAAAAATTAGTGTACCTATTTAGGTTGGACAACGTTCACCAGACGCGTCTATCTAACATTCGATCGCACACAGAGTTCAACCGATAGATGCTATAAAGGGAATAAAAATAAACTGCGTCGGGAGTTCAGGCGGCGATAAAACAATGCGATCGAGATGCACACAGATGCGCTTACACGTGCGATCTAATGACATTGGACTCTTTCTTCCATAGTGTGTTGCTTTTAATTTTTTTTTTTTTACATTTTATTAAATTGCTGAAAATTATATCTATAATAATGAAATTTGATAGGTTAATTTTATTACTATCTGACTTCTGATAATACTACGTTTAACTTTTTTAGCGTTTCGAAATTATTATCCTTTTTTTAAAAAAACAATAAATTTGTTAATGCTTAAAATTTTTCTATAAGGTTAATAAAGGTCTAAACAAAAATATACTATACCATTAATAATAATAAAACGCTATACGTTTTTTTATTGTTATTGGTTATTGAGTCCATACAAATACCGCGACTAGTTGGGATCTAATTCTACTAATAGAAACCTAAATAAAAACTAGATATCAAAGGCAACATTTTGTATCGGAAATATGTCAAATTTTGACATCGAGGGCTAGGTTCCCACCTAAAAAGCCCTTGGCTAGGTACTTTAAGACCGTTTAGGGCGTCTCGAGCCCCGTAAGGCACCCATGTAGCAAATACCTACATACTAAAAAAAATAAAAAAATAAAATAAAAAAGAAATACCTATTAATAATTTTAAAGTTATATTACAATTATATAGAAGTACGAACGTTATTAATATTTTATTATGTTACAAAACTCAAAACAACTTATTTTTTACCTAAATAAAATTTATGCAGAGTCTTTTTTTTTTTTAAATGGTCAACAATTATAAGTGCCTATGGTCGGGCTGCTATTCATCGTGAAAAGAACAGATGTTTTATTTTTTATTAGCAATAACAAAAATTCATGAGCGGTCTGGTAAGGGTGACCCAATGTATTTTCGTACGGGCAGCAGTCGTTCAGAAAGCTATATTGTCTAATGAATGTCACATCATACGTTTCAATGTCAGTAATTATTTATTTGTTTGTATCTTGCTACTGTACTGGCTCTAATAGTTGAGAGAAGCTCTCTCAAAGTTTAGATAATAGGAACTAAGTCTTTATAAGTTACCGGCTATGGTTTTCCCCGTGGTTTCACCCACTTCTTGAATTTAAAAAAAAAATCGGAATTACCGGCTGACAATAAATGTAAAATAAAAACATCAAAATCGGTTCAGTAGTTTTTAAGTTTATCGGGAATAAACAAACAATTAAATATATTCTCTTTATAATTAAAAAAAGTTATTGAGTATATCCAGACATCGCTACACGCTAGCCTTTTGTTCGGTCTAGGTACTGGTACTATTATTTCTTCTGTGGTCTAGGTAGACTCATACCATCGGCTAAGACGCGGTGGAATTGAAACACCTCCGCTGGGTACCCTGAGGTTGTCTAGGCGGTCGCCGTAAGGCACCCGTGATAATTATTATTTTATAAAGCTACGGAATATGAATAGAAAGTACCTACTTTAAGTTTGCAGACATCAAATTTTAATAAAAATAAATACATTATATTATATTATTGTTGAAGTTAAGAAAAGTTTTATCACATTGTAACAATCCGTTTACACCTGTTTCACTGTGACATTTATTTTTTACAATAAATTGTTTAGTAGCGGCAAAAAGCGGCCCTAGCCTAGTAGTTAACTCACTGCGCAACTGATAACAAGGTTAAGCAAATGACAACAAGGCCGGCCTGGGATGGGTGACCGCTTTATACAACGAGGCTATTTCATCATAAACACCGCAACAAGCTCGCCACCTGTTAGGTGTTGCCTCCGAATACCATCGGCGAAATGAGGATGGGTTAATCCCTCCGCTGGGACCCTGAGGCCGTTTAAACGGTTCTCGGGAGCCAAATAGGCACCCGTGATGGTATTTATTTTATTTTTTATTTTAACTGTTCAGTACAACAGAGGAAAAAAAGTAGAAAGTATAATTTCAGAAATAAATTATTATCTCAAAAACTATATTGTGATAGAATATTTAAATTTGGAGACGTAAAGCATCTCCATATATATATATTTTTAAGTTTTTGTAGTTGTGTATTAGTAAACGTCATTGTTGGTCATTGTAAAAAGTGGAAATACATTATATTAATTCACTCGATACATTATTTGGCATTATTTAAGATTATGCTTTATTTTTTTACATAAAATTATTTAAAAACAAAAAGTTAAAGATACCATACCTGAGATGTAACCTAGTGGTAGTATGATAGCTAGGTCATACTACTACTAGGTTTAGAAATTTATAGATTACCATTAGGTGTATCAGAGTAATATTATGCTCCATTAAAAAAAAACTAAGTAATTGGTTTTTAAACCAAATTACCAAAACACGAATAAACACCTTTGTATTGGAAAGTGTGTGAAGAACATAGTTTATCAAAATATAGAACACCTAATTAACGTAATGACGTAGTTAGACTCTTCAGATGAAATGTGCTAAAATTAGACAACATTTAACCTACCTGTAAAAGTGTAGGTGTGATGTATCTAGGTAAATGATTGTTTTAGTGATGCAGTCAAAACAACACTAAACTAAATGTATTCATACATAGTAAAAGAACAAATAGCACGGGCGCGAAATCTGGCATCTATTATGTATATCATTTACCTAAATTAGAAAATAAAATTGTAAAAAAAAATATTATTTACTAGCTAATCCGCGCAATACGTGGTGGCCGAGTTGGTTAGACCTTGGACTTAAAAACACTTAGGTCCCTGGTTCGAATCCCGGTATGTACCAATGAGTTTTTAATTTGAAAATTTATGTACATTTGTTTGACAACACCACTATAGTGCCTCGGAGAGCACGTTAAGCTGTCGGTCCCGGTTTCACTATACCAACTTGTGAAACTGTTTATAGATGGGTTATTGAGTCTATTCAAAACATCGCGACGAGCTAGCCACTTGTTCGGTGTAGACTCATACCATCGGCTACGACGAGGTGGGATTAAAACCCCTCCGCTGGGTACCCTGGGGCCGTCTAGGCGGTCTCGGGCGCCGTAAGGCACCCGTAATGATATGTAATCCGCGCAACTTCGTCTGCGTAACTTTAAGTGTTTACGCAAAGTACGCTCTCAAAAGAAAAATTTTCCCCCCATTTTTGAAACATTTTTCATTGTAACTTTGCTTCTATTAATCGTAGCGTGATGTTATTTATCCTATAGCCTTCCTCCATAAATGGGCTATTCAACACTAAAATAATTTTCAATTCGAACTAGTAGTTCCTGAGATTAGCGCTTTCAACCAAACAAACAAAATAACTCTTCAGCTTTATAATATTAGTATAGATGTCTTATTAAAGTTTGACTTCTATGTAATTAATTAGACTAAGTTTTTGTTTTAAATAAAATTATTATTGCTAAAAAAAATTTAAAAAAAAAAACTTTATTCATAATTATAAATAAATATAAATAAATAAATACCATTACGGGTGCCAATTTGGCTCCCGAGAACCGTTTAAACGGCCTCAGGGTCCCAGCGGAGGGATTAACCCATCCTCATTTCGCCGATGGTATTCGGAGGCAACACCTAACAAGTGGCGAGCTTGTTGCGGTGTTTATGATGAAATAGCCTCGTTGTATAAAGCGGTCACCCATCCCAGGCCGGTCTTGTTGTCATCTGCTTAACCTTGTTATCAGTTGCGCAGTGACTTAACCACTAGGCTGGGGCCGCTTTTTTATTATTCATAATTAATGTTTACAATTTATAATTTAACTTACCAGATCCCATACTAGGAAAACCTGTGCTGTAGGTATTTGGTTTACAATTAATTACATATTATACATTATGTTTGGTAGCGTGACGAAGACAACATATCCGATGGAAGGATGGAAATAGGAAAGTTGCAGGAGGTTCTACAATGGTTGCAATGGAGATAGAGCGGTTTGGAATTCCTTTGAATACTTAAAATAATACAAACCTAGGCAAAAGCTCGCCACTTGTTAAGTATTATATACTAAATGAAAGCTACAAGGGTTTAATATAATAATAAATAAATTATATGGAATGTCACACAGTCACACACATAGACATCCACACACATACATACATACATACACGCTTCACACACACATATACACTTAATCACATAAAAATCATAGGTACCTACTTACAAACATACACTCACAAATAATACAATATTGCTGCATTTAGTTATTGTTATTTATGCCATAATTTTGTAATTTATACTTTTTCATTGTTTTATACATGGTTATACAATTTACATGTTATATATACATATTATTATGCTATATTTATTGCGCCGCTGTTTTTTTCTTCTAATGAATAAATAAAAATAATCTTCCGCTTATCCTCTCCTCCTACCCGGAAGCCTTTAATCTACGCGGTTTTAGGGAGCCATATAATATCTACGAGTATAATATATACACACTTACCTATATAATTATTTATGTTCAGCATCCTACCTTTAAATCCTAAAAACCACAAACGTATGAAAATTTTGTATAATGTAATTAAGATTTTATATCCTTTTGCATAACGTCCTATTTAAGACGCCAACTTTTACCTACAACAATATTTACTGACCTGCCAGCCTCTTTAGCCAAGTACTCTTGTCTGCCACTCCGTGGTCTAGTTACGCCGTTGGTGTTCGGAAGTCTTGGCTTCGATTCCCCAAAACAATATCAGTACGTTTTTCTGTACAGTTTGCCATAGTCTGGGTGTTTTTAAATATAATACGTATCAGTAGTTTCTAGTACACATAGTGCATTATATAATACAAGAGTTTAGATCACAGCAATATGTGTGAAAAGTTCATGTAAATTTATGTTTAAAATTAGAGTGAAGAAAACAGCGACTTTGCTTTGTACTATTTACTCATAATACATATTAAAGGCATGGTGTGGCGTGATGTTATGGTCGGTAAAGTTGGTCGCCCCCGTGGTGCCCTTATATGGATACAGCTAACTAACTAGAAGCTAGTTGGTTATGTAGCATGCGTTCGTTTGGTATTATTTTCATCGCGCGTTTAGTTTCTATATCAATTTATTGAAAAATATTTTTTTGGTCCCTTTCAAAGCAAAGCCAAAGAAATTTTTTTTTTTTTTTTACTTCTATACTACGGTCACGGTTTCACCAATTTGTGAAATTATTTGTAGGTGAATTATTGGTCTATACATAAATATCAATGAGCTGGCCACTTGTTCGATGTTGTATACTATTGGCTACGATGAGGTGGGAATAAAACCCCACTGCCAGGTACCCTGAGACCGTCTAGTTGTTACAAATAAATATATTTTAATTATAATTTAAAACGCCAGAAAAAAATCCATACCTCCGAAGTGTTAAAATAGGGTTTTGTAGCTGTAAGTTATGCAATCTTGGAATGAAAACTAAATGATTACGAAAAAGTAAAATAAATACGATTACGCGGGATTTTTTACATTATTATCGTCAGCTTTTCTTTTCTTAACAAAAACATTTAATCTTTTATTAAAATAGATAAGTGATAAGTCGTTGACGGCAGTAAAGTTAGTGAAGTTTTCGTGAAAATAAAAAAATTGTAAACGGAAGTACATTATTTAATACACACCTTCTAAAGTATAAATCATATATACCTATTCATCAGTCTCGCTCGCACTCATTCAAATAAACATACAAAAAAAAAAATTGTTGCCATTTCTTTGTTAATTGGTTATGTTTGTCATCACTTTATATTTTTGTTTTGTATGGCGGGCCATATTCTGTTCTTACATTGTTTTCAAAGGTAATTTAGGCTTAGGGCACTTCCTTATTATTTATTTTCGTGGAAGTTTGACACTTTGCTCGTATAAAACAGTAGGTAACTACTATTAACTTCAAAGAACAGTGTAATAAAATTTAAATAGGTTGACCAAATGAAGCCTACAGAGATAAAAAATCAGGCCACAACCCCAGTAAAGTTTTTTTCTGAACATTTATCTCGCATCCCCACGGAACGGAAAATAACTGCTTTGTGCCATTTTAATGTCTCCATTTTTCGAGAGTTAAACTTATTTAAGTACCTTCTGACTTCGTCCGCCTGAAATTTTTAAGTTTGATCTTTTACCGACGTATATTAGTCTATATCGCACCATTCACCAACATTATCCTACCTGGTGCGCATTTTTTTATACAAATCGGTTTAGTTTTTTGGATTTATTAGTAAGTAATAAACATTTTTATAAAATTTTGCGTAGTTTTTAGTTGTTTCCAAATTTTTTTTTAGAAAAAATTACAATTACAAATTGAAGTCATGTCCACATTTTTCATCTTATTTTAAATTAATAAAAAAACCGATGACTTCAAAGTTCCAAGGACGCCGGCGACGTTCCCACGTTGGGCGCCAATACTGTTATTTTTTTATTTAAATTATGTACCTAGATAAGTATTCATAACCCTTAGTCCTAGGATTCTTTTATATATTTTTAAGGGTTTCGTAAATTTTAAAAGAAAAAGGTATCCTTTTATATAATATATGTATTTTTTATACATACCTAAGTACTTAAGTACGTTACTGTCTGGCTCTGCCTACCCTTTTAAATGGAGAAAGGGAGAAGCCTTTCTTTACTCTAGTACCAGTTTAAACCAATTATTTGTGAAGCCGCCGCCCGCCCTCGATGAACCTTTCCATCGGGCAGTCTTCAAATTGTCTGAAAGATTTTGCCGACAAACAATAATTTATTTTTAAATCATTCACGTAGAATATTATATATGTAACATATGGACAATATTAAAATACGATCAGTGCGATTTATAATATTCATGCACTTAAGAATATATACCTGTATGCATCCGCTTGTTGCTATCATTCCTGGACATTGCATACTGCTTAACATCAGGTGGATGCAAGGTCACATGTTGAGCTCTTATAAAATAATAATAATAATATACAAGAAAAAAACTGGTATTTTATGTACCTACAAGTACATCGTTTGTTTTTGTACATTGAAGAATTTTCTTTCATTTGTATACTGACTTGTTTGTAATTTCCATATTTTAAATGTAGATAATGTTTATTGATTTTAATATTATTGTAATTGATATTTGTATACCATAAGGTGAAACAAAGCGGACTATTTAAATTATACCTTACACCTACATCTCGTACCTTTGTTTTGACAAATAAATGAATTTGATTTGATTGATTTGTTTCATAATAGAACATTTATCTTAAACAAATAAAGTGTGCTAGTTGTGATTCTTTTTAGGTAAAGTATATAAATAAAAGCTATAAAATTTTATTGCCAAATACAATAAAATTTTATTGCCAAATACAATAAAATTTTATAGCTTTAATTTATACAAATTTTAATGAAAACTTTAAATTAGACTATACTTTTACATTTCTATCTTTCACAATTTTTAAAAAAGTCCTACTTAATTAAAATCTAATGAACGTAAAATTCCACAAGAAAAAGAGAATAAATATACCTAAATACATAATGAATTATAATAATTAAAATTAATCTAGTTTTGCTTGAACGCGCTAATCTCAGGAACTATGAATCAATGAATGAATAAATACATACTACTGGTAATTGAAAAAATATTTTAGTATTATATAGCCCAATCATCCAGGTAGGCTATATAACATCACGCTACGGCCAATAGGGGCGGATCATTAATAAAAAATGTTGCAAAAACAAGGAATATGTATTCCTTTTGAGAGCTTACGTTATAACGAACGTATACGTTACGTTGCTACAATGCTCAAACCCATGGTAGAGCCTCTGATAAATATAACAGATAAAGTAATAGATTGAAAATGCAGCATCTACTGTGCCAGTGCGATGCAAGGGCCATACACAGAATAAAATACCTGCAACAGGCTTACCCGGAACCGGAAAGCTACAGGCTCCTCAAACTGGAGGACGTGTGACTCAAATATGTCTGCAGCATATTCGGGGATGGGAAGGACGAGTGAGGGGTAAAGGACTGGGGAATAAACAAAAGATCCCACTGGGTCGAAGTGTCCTGACTGATGTCAGCCCCAAAAACTAATAAGATAAGAAATAGATTGATAAAGTTATATTAAACATAAACAAACTATGCTTTAAAATAACCTTCAAATACCATTTTTACGCTCCTAGTTTGCATCCACATTCTATACTTTCTTATTTTGCTGTTTCAAATAATAAAAAAAATGTTCAGTCCCATGATACACATAAATACAATATCAGAAAAGTCAAGCTGAAATCAGCGGCGATAAGACGGCAAAATGAACCTCCGAGGATTCATGAAAGAAACGTAGCGAAGCTGAAAAAGTGATAATGGAGCCTTGTATTTTGTTAAGGTGAAAATGGAAGATAATCAAATAAAATTCTCCGCTATATTTTCCGCCTGAAAATATTTCCTGTAAAAAGGTCTTATTCATCAACACCCTTTCGACACTATTGTTAATTGAAAACTTGTTTGTGCAAATATGCAAATTGCATAACCTAACTGGATTACGAGAAAACACTCATCTACATATAAATTAGCAGGCTCATAACATAACGAATTTCCAATTGCTGTGAAAATTTAACAACAAAATTAATTTAAAAGCTTTAGCGCGGAGTTTCGTTGCGTCGCCTCTCGTTGGACAACATAAATAATTTGTAAATGTGCGGATACACAAGCAAGCTTTAAAGAGCAAGCTTATTTTCTTTAAAAGGATAAGATAAAGTATTTTATAAGAGCATCAAAAAAACTGTATTTTTATTGTTCGCATTGTAATTGTCCATTAGGGGTTTGACAGGGGATTTAAATTTTGTAGTGTTTAAGTCTGACGTTTAACCAACTCAGCCACCGCGTATGGTACCTCTTTATTTACATAATAATTTGATTACATTTAGCATTAAATTCACACTTCTTTAAATATGTTTGATAGTATATTTAAAGAAGTGTGAATTTAATGCTAAATGTAATCAAATTATTATGTAAATAAAGAGGTACCATACGCGGTGGCTGAGTTGGTTAAACGTCAGACTTAAACACTACAAAATTTAAATCCCCGGTTCAAACCCCAGAGTGTACCAATGATTACAAATGTAAGTGCATTTGTTTGACAACACCATAAAAGTGCCTCGGAGAGAATGTTAATCCGTTGGTCCCAATTTCACAATACCCACTAATGGAAATGTTCATAGATGTGTTATTGAGTATATCCAAATATCGCTACGAGCTAGCCAGGTTCGGTGTAGGTAGTATCATACCATGGGCTACAAGGTGGGATTAAAACCCCTCCGCTGGGTACCCTGAGGCCATCTAGGCGGTCTAGTCTGCCGTAAGGCATCCATGATGATATTTATTTATTTATGAAATAAAGTCCACCGAGGTAAATATATTCAAATTTTGCATGTAAATAGCTAATGCTTAATAAACATGCTAGTAAATAGCTTGTCTAAAAAGCACATACTACAAAAAAGTATAACTCGCCTGCGGACTAATTTACTGCCGACTAGTTAGTAGTAAAAAATCTTCCTTCTTCACGACCGTACTAAAAATATGCATAAGTATTACTAGTTTTAGTATGTTATGTTAGTTTTATAAAGATTTTTAAATTCTCTCTTTTACTAACCTAACCTATGTATTCATACCTTTAGTCTTAACATCTTGTCTTCCACATCATAATAAAAAAAAACCTAATGTCGTTACGAGCGATTTATTTCTAAAGTACGTGAAGATGATAAAGTGGCTATAAAGGTTTGGAAGTCCATTTGGCGGCTCCGTCCCCCGAGTCCAGGCTGCTAGGAATCCTCTCAATTTCCTAATGGTTTCATAACAAATTTCTGTCGTCGCCGATCTGACCTCGGGTCAACCGAAGCGGTCAGGCTCGAAATCTACTTGGCGTACGAATAACTTAGATGTCACTTTTGGTCTCGACTCGGTCCTCGAGAATAGAAATGGCTGATTTTGTTAAGATATTCTGTACATTTGTCGCGACCAGTGTAGTTGTACTGTACGACGTAGTCCGTGAACTGCAAATTGCTATCTTTTGAGCTTTTGACACGTGAAGTTTTCAAAGAAGTTTGTTGGAGTATTTGTTGCCAGAACAAATATTGTTTCTCTTTGTTGATGTACTGACTTCTTTTGAACTCAATATGAAAATCTTGAAGCCGTTCTTGTATCTTGTTATATTGAAAAAGCTTTATTTATTATGCTTTTATTTTGCGAGTTTATTCATTGGGGCAAGCTTGTTATATCTATACTTCTATACTAATATTATAAGAGGTAAAGTTTGTGACGTTGTAGGGGGTAATATCTGGATCTACTAAAGCGATATTGAAAATTCTTTTACTTTTAGATAGCCCATTTATCGAGGAATGATATAGGCTATATAACATCACGCTATGTCCAATAGGGGCGGAGCCTCAATAAAAAATGTTGGGAAAACGGGGACTATTTTTTCCTTTTGAGAGCTCTTGTTGCTTGCGCTGACGAAGTTACGCGGGTCAGCCAGTATCTTATATCTACACTACAGATCTCATAGCCTGAGTTGCACCAAATGTGACTGTTAAAGTAATTGTAACGATTAAAGTAAAGAATGTCGTTGAATGTATCAATCAGATGTCATTCGACTTTCAAAATTAAAGTGGTAGGCAAAAAAAAACGATTTTCTGTACAGTTTGACATGGTCTGGGTTTTTACAAAATAAAAAAATTTCATTAAATATGAAATCGTTGTTTCTGGTACACATAGTACACTGGTAAGCCTAGAGCTTAGTTTGTGGCCAGAGCAATATGCGTAAATTGTTCTACATATTATTATTATTAACAATTGAAAGTAAGTACCACCCAAATAAAACTCGAATAATATTAGTTTACATCGTAATCATACATTTCCACCACATCTTACACTTAGTGAAAAAGGTTCAAATGAAATTTACCCTTCCAGGAAATGATGGCGGTAAAGTAAATCACCTTTGTGAATTCTGGATTCATGGATGTATCTAATACAGATTGTTACCAGTGGATATTTTACATTGGTTACCTAAAAGTCACATGAATAAATAAATGTTGAATGAATGAACAAATCTTTATTATATTATATATTTATATTATATTTTAGTAGGTATCATCTGTGCCACGCGGGGTCACGAGTGTTTTTTTTTTCATTACACCTATATTGTATAAATACATATTAATAAACTATATCCCGTGTTACTCGCTAATAATAGAGCTTTCTATTCGTAAAATGTTTTTTTTGACATCGGTTCAGTAGTTTTTAAGTTTATCCGAAACAATTAAATATTTTTATAATACCTATTAGTATAGATTTATATTCTTACACAATAGAGAATGAATACAGAATAATAATGAGTCTACACTACACCCATCTATGTACAATTTTACAATTTTGTATAGTGAAACTAAGACCGACACACTCTCTGTGGCACTACTAATAAAAAAAAAACTATTCAAGAAATTGTAATAAATTGTTCATTTCATTTAATCTAAGGACTGATTAAAATTTAAATTATTTTATTAGTTAGTAAGACAACTTAGTAATAATTAAAATGTAACTTGAGAGACTTTCAAACAAAATAATGGTTTCAAATTAAATTCTATCGAGAAAATTTTATTAAATCCTCTTAGCACTAATGAATCTTAAACCATATTGAAAATTGATTGAGTAATTAAGAAACAGGATTGAATTTTTAAGTTCCGAAAAAAAATCGTTATCGCGAACTTCAGGTGCCTTTTTGAGGGTCTGTTTTCTTTTATGGAGCACGGAATGTGTCTACTTGATGTTATGGAGTACAGAATGTGTCTACTTGATGTTATGGAGCACGGAATGTATCTACTTGATGTTATGGAGCACGGAATGTGTCTACTTGATGTTATGGAGCACGGAATGTATCTACTTGATGTTAAGCAGACATACAAAGTCCATGAATGGGGTCAATCAATTCATTATTGTTTAGCAACGTTGACCGCTCCTATTCTGCCGGCTAAATGATGCGGTTACGAAATGGTAAGAACCCTGTACCATTCTTATCATGAAAGGAGACCCCCGCGACAAGAAATCAATGCAGTAGCAGTAGTGAACACACAGAATAAAACCGAAACATGACTAGGTCATTTGACGGTTTGTAAAGCTGTATAGGCCTACCAAGATCGCCCGTCGGAACTTTCATGGAACGAGTTTCTTAAACATGGCTTACGGTATCTTACAGTATTTATTGGGTAGAATAGAAAATTATGTTGATGATGATGATGGTTGACTGGTAGACAATGCCTAGCCCTTTTGTAATAAATAATAGTTTTTAAGTAAAGTGTTAAATATATATAATATATAATGACCATGATAATGTAGAGAAGGGAGCGTTGATGTCTAAGGCATGTAACTCTACTTCGCGGTTACAAATCCGGAAACACAGTTCAATTCCTATCTCCCAACCACGCGTAAGACTGGGCAAAGAAGGCACGGAGAATTTCGCCATCGCTGCAAATATAAAATTATTTGACAATATTTTTTTCTCAAACAGCAATAAACTACAAAGAAAACATTTGGTAGACACTCAGGCAACTCGAAGCTATATGTTATATGGGCTGATAAACGTAAATTGCAAATAAAACTGTCAGTCGGTGCCTTATCGTTTATAATAAATTACTTCTAATGTGAAATCAATTCTTACTATATTTTTGCGATGAAAACACACCTTTATATTTTATGTTTAACTTGTGTAGATTTAGAACATCATTATTAATAAAAATAAATAATTTATTTGTCAGAATATGGGTATATGTTGTTGAAAAGTTGTTTGCTTGATCCTGCATATTCTACCACACGATGGCGTGCAAAATATATATAGTTTTTTAATCTTTATATAATATTAAAATTGAATTTAGGTACACTAACACTGTAATTACGCCATAATTATATTTACACTGACACTGTAATTGTTACACATCAACATCAGTACAGTCAGCTTTACAAATAGACCTGTCTTCTAAAAATTCTTCATTGGTCACGTGTTGGGAATTAACCCTGGCTACCATGAGGATGTCTATTCGGTTTTAAGCAACTTAAAGACTGGTGGCATTTTCTGTTTTGTTTTTTATATTTAGGATCTGTTGGTATTTGAAATAAATACTTATTGAACATATTCTGGGTTTTTGTTTTAAATAAGTAGTACAAAAATTTGTGACATTTATTTTTTATATATTTTTTTGGAAAGTTACTGAAATGATTTGTATTTGTTAGAAGAGTAAATTACTCTTATGACTCCTTATAAATGCCTGTTTAAAGGTTTAGGTAAGGTAAATATTTTGACGTTGAAATAGGCATAGAATTAAATTTACCCAGTAACACCCAAGTACATATATAACAGTAAGTATATACATATAAACTTTTGCGAGATATATAGATTATAAATCTAAAAGTTTAGATATTAAGGGTTTAGTTGTTTAGGCGTTTGAATATTAGAATATTTGTTACTCAATCATGTCGAAACAGGGATTTAATTGAAATTCAGAAAATTATATCCTGGCAATGTTAAATATTAACTCCCTATTCATAAAAACTTTATAGAGGATTTTATTTGAACTAGTTATTTATCTATCTCTTTTCCGTCAAATATTTATTGGTTAGAAATTTTACAGTTGTTATGAATAAGGAGGTAAGTATTTTGGGATAACATTATTGAAGCTGGTAAATAAGGTTTAACAAAAAAAAAAATTTTTAAGTTTTGCAAAGTGATAACTTTCTATCCTTCCAGAAGTTGATACATACATGTCGTTAAACAAGAACTTTAACCATCCAAATGGCATTTAATGGTACTAGTAGTTATCATAAAAACTTCATCTCATAAAAATCATTTTTTTCCGTTTAAAAAAAAATCTTAAAAATACATAGTCACAAGAGTGAACAGAAATGTTTTTAATAATATGAATTACATATTATTAAAAACATTTCTGTTCCCTGAAATGTTGTCCTGAAATGTTTTTAATAATATGAATTACATATTATTAAAAACATTTATGTTCCCTCTAGTACTACATATTTCTATAGATTATAAGTTAAAAAATTTCAGACACGTCCGTTTCCTAAGGCGATTTAAGTATTTATCCCACAAAATCACGTACATACTTCGCATTTCATCAGAATAAACGCAAAAAATAAAATTCTAATATAATAAAATTGTGAATATGCTAAAGGCAAAAGATTTGAGGATTGAGATTTTTGTGCCTTCACGCTTTTAATATTCTCAGGGAATAAAAGGTTCTGGAAAATTTATTTGATTTAGTCTATGCCTGAAGCTAGACTTAGAATGTGACCGTGTCTAGACGTGCGAAGAATTATTGACGTTTGTTACAATCCCACCTGGGATTTATATGCTTATCTCAAGTTAAAATCTTCCATTGTAGATTTAATTATTTTACCTACTAGTTGTTACTCTTTATATCTGTTTAACCTTAGTTGAACCTAATAGTCAGCGTTTAAAATTACAAATAATAAAAATTATAATATAATTTTATATATCTTATTAATTCTTATTCACACACACAAAATCATACATATACACACGCACACACACACATACGTGTTTTTTTTGCTTACATACCCTTAACTACTCATACCATCGGCTACGACGAGGTGGGATTAAAATCCCTCCGCTGGGTACCCTGGGGCCGTCTAGGCGGTCTCGGGCGCCGTAAGGCACCCGTGATGATATGTATGTATACCGTTAACTAATTATGAACATGCATTATTGGTTATTTGATTCATATTATTTTACGTGGTGGCTGAGTTCGTTAGAAGTTAGAGTTAAAAACACTTAGGTCCCTGGTTCAAAGTGGGTACCAATAAGTTTTTAATCTAAAAATTTACGTACATTTGTTTAAGAACACCACTATAATGCCTCGGAGAGCACGTTAAGTTGTCGGTCTCAGTTTCACTATATCAACTTGTGAAACTGTTAATAATGGGTTATTGAGTCTATTCAAATATCGCGACGAGCTAGCCACTTGTTCGGTGTAGTAGACTCATACCATCGGCTAAGGCGAGGTGGGATTAAAAAACCCCTCCGCTGGGTACCCTGAGCCCATCTAGGCGGTCTTGGGCGCCGTAAGGCACCCGTGATGATATATATATATATTTGAATCATATTATTTATTTTTGCTTTACTGTATTTTTGTAACGCTGTAAATTTTCATCAAATAAATAGTAAGTTGGGAGGTTGTTGACGATATTTTTAGATTTGACGGAGACATAAGTAAACGAATTAAAAACCTCCTTTTTATTTGACGTTTGTTAAAAAAAATGTCGTAGTAGGACGGCGCCCAATTGCAGCTTTTCTGTATTGAAAATAATCGAATTTTCGTTGTCAAAAATATCTTCAGCATTATCAAACAACTAGCTTTTGCCGACATTAATATTTTTTTTTTAAAGTATGTTGTTTTAATATTCCAAATTTCTAGTTTCTTTCTAAAATAGGTTGCTGAGACTAAATTATTACTGTAATAAGACTTTTCCATATATTTTTATTATCTCACTTTTGTTTTGTTATACAGAACTCTAAGTGGGCGAATAGAATTCGCACTTGATCGTTATTTTTAAGAAAGTACGAGTACCTACTAAATTATTTAAGTAGCCAACATAATGACAATAAATATCAACTTATAAACAAAAATCAGAAAATAAGGATAAAATCATTTTGTTTTATACAGTTTTATGTTATTTTAATAAACTCAACTTTTCTTTAAACATAATCTTACTCTATTTCACTATCTGTTGTAGGTATTAAAAATATTTTCCTATGAAACTTTTATAACACAAACACCCGGTATGTATATAGCTATGTAGAAAAATGAAAGTCCTTCTCAGGGTCCCAAACTATCTAAATACCAAATTTAATCTAAATCGGTTCAGCGGTTTAAACGTAACAAATAAACAAACAGTTACTTTCGCATTTATAATATTAGTATGATATACATACATACATATTATCACGGGTGCCTTACGGCGCCCGAAACCGCCTAAACGGCCTCAGGGTACCCAGCGGAGGGATTTTTAATCCCACCTCGTCGTAGCCGATGGTATGAGTCTACACCGAACAAGTAGCTAGCTCGTCGCGATTATTTGAATAGACTCAAAACCCATCTATAAATAGTTTTACAAGTTGGTATAGTGAACCCGGAACCGACAGCTTAACATGCTCTCCGAGGCACTATAGTGGTGTTGTCAAAACAAATGTACATAAATTGTTAAATTAAAAACTCATTGGTACACACCGGAATTTGAACCAGGGACTTAAGTGTTTTTAAGTCCAGGGTCTAACCAACTCGGCCACCATATATATTAGTATGATGTATGTGTCTGAAATGCTGTTTCTACTCCATTACTTATTTTAGGAATCTGAATACCTTGTTATTTGAACTTCAACATACAGCCTAAATTAACAAACTTCAGTTCCAGGTATATTAACACAAAAGCTCTGGGAATTTCAATATTCGAATAAAGGCGTTCCAATTATATATAAAGCTCCATTTTATTCGTATTTGCTTAATAATGAATTAATGTCGATTTTTTGCTAAATGGTTCGTGTTATTTTTTTAAATGTATAAAATTTGTTGAATGTTTTTATAATGGCCAAAAAGTTATTTTCCCATTTTTAATAACAGAAACGTTAATGTATTTTAGTTTGATAAATCAAAAACTATGTTAAGAGAAAACATTAAGGTACCATAAAAACATTTTTTTATTTTTTTTTTGTTTTCTTCATTTAACCAACAAAAAAATACAGAATTGTACAAGTATTTCTCGGCCAAACTATATAAATAGTTTGTCGGCAGATTGCTCCCGTTACATGTTTTGACACTTAATTTTAACACAATTTTAATTTATTTTAATAGTCACAAAACAACAATACTTTTAACAGAGTGAAGTACAGGCTTATAAATGGCTTACTTTGGAAGAAACAATCTATTTAGGTTGAATATTTAAATTAATATCTCATTCGGGTAACATTAAATCTTGGTCTATGAATTTATTTACGATAGCGAAAATAGAACTAATTTTTAAAAATTGTGTGCCACGTAAACTTAAGACTTATTTCTAATTGTTTGTGTATCATTGTAAAATAATATTGTTTGCAACCTATGTCTGTTATTATACACATATTATATGTTGAATAACCATTAAAATATGTATACGCCTACGGGCAGGGCATAGAGAACTATTAAGGGAACTGTCATCTGTAATAACCTATACCTAAACTTATATTCATAAAAAAATGATTTGATTTGATTCAAAAAGTCATAAAAATCAATGGCAAAAACAAACTACACGTTTCACTTTTATGATATATTAACTTATTCATGCAACCTTATTAAATGTGTGAATAAGTTGATATATCATAAAAGTAAAAACTTGTGATAATTTCTAAAACACCTACATCGTATTAGGTCTTAAAATAATCATTATTTTAAATTGTAATTTCATTCTTTAAAATTACATTTAAGTTTTGGAGATATAAATATCACTAGCTTTAAATGAGTGGGTATCAAGTATTAAGAAAATTATAAGTATTTCTCAGCACTGCATCTTATCGTTGGATGAATGTATTTCAGAAAGTTTATTAAGAAAGTTAATTTTGTTTGTTTTCATCGTAAATTATATTTAGAATGGTTTCTTGAAACATAAATATAAATTTATAATCCGAAACATATAATATAAGGTACCTAAAAATTAAATTAAAAACATTTTTTAAGGTATGTACCTACGTAGCATATTAAATTATCGAGTTTATTACCTAAGGATTAGTACCTACAGTCTACCATTGTATTTGTTTAAGGGCTCTGCAGTCATTTAACAAACTTACTTCCAATATTACTACTTGGCTGTTAGTCGAAGTTCAATTATTATTTTTATGTTGGTAATGTAAAAAAGCGGCCCAGTCTAGTGGTTAAGTCACTGCGCAACTGATAACAAGGTTAAGCAGATGACAACAAGGCCGGCCTGGCATGGGTGACCGCTTTATACAACGAGGCTATTTCATCAAAAACAGCGCAACATGCTCGCCACTTGTTAGGTGTTGCCTCCGAATACCATCGGCGAAAAGAGGACGGGTTAATCCCTCCGCTGGGTACCCTAATGCCGTTTAAACGGTTCTCGGGAGCCAAATAGGCATCCGTGATGGTATTTATTATGTTGGTAATTATACGAAAAATATTTCTGTTATTAATAATATTTTTGTATATCTAATATAAAAATAAATAAATTAAAAATATAAACTTACCCAAAACAGAGAGATTATTAATACCATGACCGGCAAAAATATTATTTTAATCCTGCGACAAACAGTAGTCGAGTACTGGAAGGGCGAAAGCTTATTTTATTTGGAGAACGCGATGGCGAAAACGATTTGCGATGGTGAATGCATGTGTCCTTAAATAAATTTATAGTTGTATTTTAGAAAACAATTATATTAGTTAAATAAACCACTCTCCCGAATTCGCATTAAGCATTGTTTATGTTTATTTTATAAAGCAGGTTAAAATAAAAATAAAATAAAATCTCAATTAGCAACATAAACAATGAATCAATTTACACTGAAACAAGTCTTAATGGAACCGATCACCTTTCTTACTTGTTTGTATTATTCTTTACACACCTTTTTAATAATAAAGGTATACTTACAGACGACGCTGTATGGTCTAAGTTGCCCTTACTTCACAATTCCTTCAATTTTCCTTGTGGAATAAAACAAAATGCCTATTGATAAGCAGACGTACAAAGTCCATGAATACAGTTGGATTATGCCGCAGGCTAAATGATGTTACGAAATGGAACAATATTATTTAATTTTTAATACGAAATTAAAAACACACACAAAAAAAAACTTTCTTCATTATAATATTAGTACCTATAGATAAATTAAATATGTCCCACTTTAGTTTTCTTATTATAATAAAATCTAATTTTTATTTTTTTATGAACTTTCAATCCTTTGTTACTTTGCTGAGCATGTACCCAAAACTCTTAAAATATTGGCTCTGAACGATATATGCTGAAAGAAGTATGATCGTTTATTAGGTATATATATATTGTCCTGAGAAATCATATTTCTCTCAGCTAATCTGCTGGTTTTTATCAACAACCGTCCATTAAATCATCAAACTGACGGAATAATTTTTATATTATTATTTTAGGGCATTTAATTTTGTGAAGCTTGGTAGTTGTTGCGAAGATGAGATGTTATTTGATAAGAAACGTGCAACGTTTCGAGGTAGTTAGTACAGCTTGTTTATGTAATATATCAATTTTTATACTGTGGGATAATTATTGATATATATATATATATATAGCACAAAATGAGGTACACCCGGTACAGCGCATGATTAGCTTGCAAAGTGTTATCTTATATGGTTAATAATATAATATATAGGTTTATGATTTCCTTTTTGTTGCTAGTTTTATTAGTTTTAATTTTAAAATATTTTGTAAAAATGCCCTTACACCCTGTTATTGTGAAATGCAATAAATAAATCTAATACTAGAAAATATATACCTTGACATGTCATCTACCCTTCACAATACAACAACTACCTTACACGCCACCGGACCAAATAATACAAATTCTAAATATAAAATTGATATTGTCAGGTGTCGACAACATTCCCACTTGATAGAGCATTCACAATTTCTAAGTTCATAATCGAGTAAGATCGTTGCAGCTACTCGAGTTCACGCTCGCAATAACGATGCTAGAGATGTGACAATATTCTTGCATCTGGTGCACAACTGTTGCCAGATAATTTCATTTCATATATTATATTATTTGGTTATTGAACTATATTATTTTGGATTATTTTTTTATCTATCTTTTGGAATCATTTACATTTTATAAGACATTTATACTTAGGCAATGTTGTGGGAGTTTTTTTTATTTGGTGCTGTTTATACATATACCTCAATGTTAAACGTTTTTTTTTGACTATTCATAGATCTATTCGTAAAGATTTACATGAAATAAATGATTTTGACTTTGTAAGCAGACTTACTAAGGCTGAGTTGCACCAAAGTATCCGTTAAAGTAATTGTCACGATTAAAGTTAAAAATGGCTTCGAATGTACCAGCTGTCATTTGACATTCAAAATAAAACAGTATATTCGACGCCATTTTTAATTTTAATCATTACATTTACAGAGTTTATTTTGGTACAACTCAGCCCACGTCTATCAATTCATTATTACGGTATTGATCCTCGCACTATGCCGGCTAAAAGATGAGGTTACGAAATGGGTGGCGTCAGACTATTTTAATATCCTCGCTACTTTATTGTCAAATCAACTGCTTATTTCGTATGCCTAACCTGAAATGATACGGAAGTATTCTGAAAACCGGTGAACACACAGACTAAAAAGCTTTATATGTGTTAGAAATGTTATGTGTAATTTGTGTATGGTGGTATCTTGTGTCTCGCCAATAAGGAACATTGTCATATATAGTATATTCAAGTTGTTCATTATAATAAGACCATACATTATTTCACAATTTGAACATATTTTTATTAAAGCATGTGACTCAACACCCACCTAATGATAATAATTCATTCATTTTAAATCATTATTGTTTTTCTATTTATTTATTTACCAAAAAATAAATAGAAATGAATAAATAAATAATATCGTGTGTTCGATTCCACTCGTGGCAAAAAAAAATATAGTACGCATTTTTGCACAGTGTGTCATGATCTGGGTGCTTATAAATTATAATATATATTATATCATTGTCTCTGGTACACATAGTACAAGCCCAGGCTTAGTTTGTGACCAAAGCAATATGTATAAATGTGTAAATATACAAATAGGCACTTAAAATAACAATTGATCAAGCGTGGCTAGAAAAATAGATAATTTAATAAGCAATTTTGTTTGTTACAGATTCATAGAGACGCAGCTTCCTTTGTCTAAGTAAGTAGAGCAGAAATATTTCAATAACAATCTTATAAAAGGAAGATGACGAAAATACTTACAGAAAGATTTACATAACTTTAACAAAACCAGAAAATACTTCACCAATATTTTTATACAGAAGATCTTCTATATTTCATTTAATGTAATAATTCAGCTTCTACATAACTCATTTACAGCTGAATAAATTGGGCTGAATTGAATAAAGATACAAATTATTAACTAAATTTGTATAAGGGTAATTTTTTCAGATAAAAATAGTATGAATTTAATTCTTTAGTTGACCTAAAAAAAGTACCAATCATAATTATTTGTTTATAAAAAAAATCAAAAAATGTAAAGTATGTTTATTTAACAGAAGGGTGACCGTAACCTCTAGGACTAGGAGTAAGGAAAAGCTGTTGAGAATAGTTTCAGATCCCTAAATTTCATTAAAGTTTTATTGCAACAATATTATTATAACAATATATTTAGGTGGGAGCAAGCTCTATAACTTGCTAGACCCACCAACCGGCCTCGGCCCATACAGATGCAAAAACCGTCAAGTGACCTAGTCATGTTTCGGTTTTATTCTGTAGGTTAACGGTTTAAAATCACATAATCCCGTGCTCCAGTAAAAAAAAGTTTAACATGGGCATAGAACATAATATCTACAATTTACCGCCTTCATAGTCTAGTGGTTACACCGTTGACGTTATATCCGGAGGTAGTGGGTTCGATTCTCACTCATGGCAAATAATATTAGTATGTTTTCTGTACAGTATGTACAGCTTTCCATGGTCTGGCTGGAAATTAGATATAATTTATATGAGTATCGTTATTCGGTACACATAGTACCAAATAACTCTAGCTAAACTTAGTTTATGACGGGAATTATGTGTAAAAATGTCCTATATACTAAAAAAACCTAGGGGTTAGTTTGTGACCAGCGCGGTATGTGTAAAATGCCCCCTAAAACAAACACTCGAAAATCAAGGGTTTTCTCTGTAGAACTACTAGAATTATATCCCTTCAAATTAAAAATATCTACCTAATTGATTTTCCAAAATCGATTGATACAATAATAATAATAAATTAGTATTCATTTTCTACTGACTTGAGCTCATATAATAACGATCTTGAAATGTTTTCGTCTCAACTGATATAAAATGGCTTCAAAGTAAAATGGTCCCTAGAGTAAAGATACCTAAAGTTTTCTTAAAAGGCATAATTTGCAATAAATATTTAAATTCAAACTCTAAGGACATATAAATGTAAAAAGCTATTTTTTCCTGATTTTTTAAAATGATTTAAATTGTAGAAACCACCTGTCATAAATAGTAAGTAAGATGCGTTGAAGCCAGAGGTCGGGAGTTCAATTCTCACTCATGGCAAAATAATATTAGTATGTTTTACTGTCTTTATAAAATATAATATAAAAACTCGTTGGTACATACCAGGGTTTGGACCGGAGACCGAAAAAAGTGTTGTATTTTTAAGTCTAAGGTCTTACCAAATCGGCCATCAAATTGATGATAAATTAACAAAAACAGCCACACAGAGGTTATTTTTGTTATTTTATAGACTCAATTTTATTCAAAGTACACAATGTTATTAGAATATGAAAACAAACGTTCCGGGACGTCAATTATTCAAAGACATTAGTAGAATTGATGTCCATTGTACCTATATTTGTAGTTTATAAAGGAGATATATTAACACCCTGGGGCTTTGAGCATAATAACCCTTCGTGTTGCTAGATTAAAAGGACAAAATAATGAATTGCTAAGGAAAATGGTTAGGTCTGTATACTGTAGAAGGTTCCACAGGAAAGGCCCCCAATAAATGGGGTGGCTTAGAGCTTTAATTGGTAGGAATAACCGGCTAAACGGAGGCTTTTAATTGATAATATTGGTTGCCTACTTTGCTACCCTCAGCTAAATTTTTTTTGGTATAAATTACAAATTGTGTTAAACAAATTTTAACTAAAAATGTCACAGTCTTAAAATATGATTTGTTTATTTAATTTTATGTGTTTTTATTTAATGAGGTACGACATGTGACTTTTGTATGTACCTGATGTTAAGCAGACCTACAATTTCCATGGATGGATCAATACATGGTTGTTTAACATTATTGAACGTTCCCACTATGTCGGCTAAATGATGGAGTTACGAAATGGGCGACATGGGCGTATTTGCATTACAAGTCTATTTTAATATCCTCGCTGCTTTATCGTTAAATCAATCGCCCGTTTTGTAACCGTACCTTGAAAGAGACTATCCCTCGATAAGAAATTGATGAAGTCTGGAAAACCTGTGAATCCAGACTAAAAACAAATCATGACCTAGGGCCTTAGAGAAAAATAAGGCGAGGCGACATGTCGCGTCGCCTCAATCAAAAACGTATTTAATTAAATTCCCTTTTTTTAAATACGTAGGACAATTTACACAATATTGCTCTGGTCACAAACTAAGCTCTAAGCTTGTACTATGTGTACCAGAAGCAACGATATAATACATATTATATTTTATAAACACCCAGACCATGACAAACTGTACAGAAAAAACTTACTATTTTTTTTTGCCATATGGATTTGTATGAATTTTGACAGTGACAGTAGGCGTGAGGTACGCTGTCACCTGTCAAAGTCTATACAGTTTTGATTGAAGGCGACGCGACACGTCGCCTCGCCTGATTCTTCTCTAAGGCCCTAGGTCACTTGACGATTTTTGCATTTGTATATACGGAGGTAACGAGTCCGATCGGTGGCACTAGCGAAGTATTGATAATATATAATAAGTTATAGATATAATATGTAAGATCTGTATACTGCAATAACACGATAAATATAATATACATTTATTGTATTAATATCGTTATTCCTATATACATACACATAGTACAAGCCTAAATATTAGTTTCTGATCAAAGACATATATTATGTATGAAATGTACTGCTATTATTATGAAAGTAGAGGAAGCTAGAGTAAATGTGTTCGTGAGAAATAAAGAACATTGCTTACCCCTTAATGGGGATACAGGCGTGATGGTATGTGTGTACGTAAGTAGATATTACTATGTATTAATACTAATATTACACTTTTATAGAAAATTTTGTTAATTTAAATTTGGAACACAGTTATTATATAATAACAATTATTATATAATATCTGGTGACCGAGTTGGTTCGACCTCAGACTTAAAAACACTAGTGTTTAGGTCACCAGTTCAAACCCCGGCATGTACCAATGATTTTTTTTTCACAAAACCACTATAGTGCCTCGGAGAGCACGTTAAGCTGTCGGTCCCAGTTTAACTATACCAACTTGTGAATATTTATACATATACAATATATCTTCACGGGTGCCTTACGGCGCCCGAGACCGCCTAGACGGCCCAAGGGTACCCAGCGGAGAGGTTTTAATCCCACCTCGTCGTAACCGATGGTATGAGTCTACACCGAACAAGTGGCTAGCTCGTCGCGGTGTTTTTGAATAGACTCAATAACACATCTATAAACAGTTTCACAAGTTGGTATAGTGAAACTGGGACCGACAGCTTAACGTGCTCTCCGAGGCTCTATAGTGGTGTTGTCAAGCAAATGTACATAAATTTTTTAATTAAAAACTCATTGGTACCAACCGGGATTCGAACCAACTCGGCCACCACGTATATCAATATTTATATAATATGGGTTTATTGAGTATATACAAACATTACGACGAGCTAGCCACTTGTACAGTGTAGGTAGATTCATACCATCGGCTTCGACGACGTGGGAGTAAAACTCTTCAGCTTGGTACCCTGAGACATCCGTGATGATAAAATAAAAATAACTATTCACATTGACCAAACAAATAGTGAACAAAAATGAGGGCCCGTATTTCTTTTTATGTCTTATCTAACAAGCATCACGGCATCATTTTACGTCAACTTTTCATGAATTTTTCAGTGAACGGGTCTGAAGCAAATAAATCACATTCGTTGAGAGTTATGAATTTAACATTTTTACCGCATTTTTGCAGGACCTGTTACCTTTATTTAGATTAAATACATATTATATGTTTACCAAAATAAATGATATTAACATGATATAAAACTTAAAAGAAAAATAATAATTAGAATGAAAAACTGTGAAATATCATAAAAATTATATATTATTCTAATAAATTTTATATAAATTTACACAATGTAGTGAAAACATCAACTAGCCATACTGTTGAGATTTTTATAGCCTTTGTCGCCGCAAATTCCGTTTTCATCATTTAGCCAGCATAGTGGGAGCGATTGATGCTATTAAACAACCTATTGTATCAATCGATCCCATTGTAAGCCTACTTACCATCAAGTAGTTACAAAGTCACATGCTGTGCTCAAGTTTTTTTTATTATTAATATTACGGTATTAAAACTTTAATACAGAGACGTAGGTCCCAGGTGGATATTTACTTTACCATCACCCGATTAATTGTAGCCTCAAGTCAGAAATGTATTCAGCAGACTAAGCAATAAAAGAAGAAAAAATAAATAAACACATGTCCAAATAAATATCAAAAGAATATTCCGTAAACGACTCCGAAACCCGACATGTGTTACCATCAGTGTTCGTGAGAAAGTAAACGAAATAAGTAATAAGAGAGATTATTATAGGAAGTAAGGGGTTGGCAGCGCGCCTGATCTCTACCAGTCTCTATCAATGATTCATTTTTGGAATGACATCTGCTTAACATACTTATATCTTTTGCTTAAAAAACTTAGCCTGAACTGCACTAGACGTTAAGTAAAGTATCGATTAACCAGCCATTGACTGTAGTTCTTTACCTAATTAACTAAAATTACTCGTATTAACAAATTTAAAGGTAATATAATTGACTTTTAGAATGACATCTGCTTAACATACTTTTTCCTTTAACTAAGCTTCTGACTAGTTATCTAATTATATATATATATTTTAAATATAATTGTAAGAAAACTTAAAATTTTGGATTATTATTAAGCCTTTATTTACCGATAAAATATACATGGTGACTTTGAAATAATGTACTTTGGGCTAATATGGGGTTCTACCGATCAATACGAACAACTTTTCCCATGGAACCATGTGCCGCAAATGAAAAAAAAAATCGCCTTCTCCATACAAACTAGTAATGTTAAAATGACCAATTTGTATGGGGTAGCCAAATTTTTATTTCATTTGCGATACATGGTTCCATAGGAAAAGTTGTTCGATTTGATCAGCAGAACCTCATATTAGCCCAAAGTACATCCTTTCAAATTCACCCTGTATAACAAAAAATCAACATTGTAAATTATACAAACAACAAATTACATTATCAGTACGTCCTTCGACAAAAGCCTCCTCCAACATTTTCCATTTCTTTTTTTTCGAAGCAAGTCTCATCCATGTCGGGCCACTTACTTTTTTTAATTCATTTTTATTAAAATTCTACAACAACATACTAATGGTAAAAGAGCTTGAAGTGCGATTGCTGAAAACATCGCGATCACGAATGTCGTGTTCTCAACCAATAGACAAACGGAAGTGGTCTATATAGATATGACAGAGATTTCGGTTAAATTAGTTTCGGTGCAATTCAGCCTTAATTAAAACTTCAGCTAGTTATCACATTGATTTACGAGTATAGATATTAGTAATTTAAATTCATTATGAAGGGCACAAAATATTAAATAATATAAATTATTTCTACATTAGTCAATTCGGCCCGCTTTTACAAATTTTCCGGGTCCAAACGACCGACAACGTTTATTTTTTATTTGTAAGTACGCTTTTACATAATCTGTATTTTTTTTAGATCTCAGTTTATGTAAATTATTCAAAACTAAGAAGTCTAATAAATAAACACGATAATAAAAAAGATAGAAGGGACTGTATTTTTCAAAAATATAATAACATAAATTCCTCGGGAGATATAAATCGAAAATTTAGCCATATTTTTATCGATGTGTTCTATTAAATTAATATGGAGCAAATTATTGAATATATATGTCTATTAATTAAATATGGAGCTATTCAATAGAACTTGTTTATTTATTTGAAAAGAAAAAAAATAGTAATTCGAAAGCATATGGCTTGCGTGAATATTATTTAAGGTCCGGTCCATATAAGCCAAAAAGCTACAAATACCCCAGAATATAGAGTATTAATAATCTAGTAGCTACATATATATTATTTTTAAATATTAAAATATATAATATAAATATACTTATAATTCATAATTAGGCACTAGATAATTTATACCCTAGATTTTAGGGTTGCATGGCTTTTGAATTACATAGCGCACGCCACTATTCGAAAGATTATTAAATAATATACCGTTACAAATATTATTTTATTTAAATAGTGAGCGATTACTAAAAACACAGCAATCACCAACAAGGTCATTTGTTTTTTTATTGCTTCTTATTTGCATGCATTTTAACAGGCACTTTTTATTGTCTTATTTACCTCCATCACAGAAGAAATAATAGTACCAGAGTTTTTGAAAAAAAAACAGTTTTAATAATAACTGAGACTAACATTTAATGCCTAATAATTTATGTGTTATTAAAACAATATATTATTATAGTAAAATAATCAGCTTTATCGGCATCGCAGCTAGTGCTAACTTTTCCAAGAAATCCTTAATTGCTTCTTGGCTTAAATTATTTTACCAATAGCTAACTATAATAACTCTTAATTATTTTCTAACATGAATATTTAAGATAACAAAATAAATATACTTTAGTTAAAAAATAACAATATATTATATACTTATTTTCTTATCTTAAATAATATTCACGCAAGCCATAGGTACTTTAAACACTATGCCACAAATCTCATAAAATATAGCGCTATCAAACCCTAGTGTCTGGAGGTCAATATTCTATTTAGTGTACACAAACTTAACACTTGGTTGGCTTATTTAAATGAAACTTTTTATATTAGGGTATGAAAACCCATCACCATGTGTCATAAAAAATGCTCACTTCGTAGCTTACGTAGAAAGTTTTCTTTTTTTTCTTTTAAGTGTTGTTTCTAAATTAACTGAATAAGAATTAGATAATTTTATTGTTTATGCTTCAGACTTTACAGTGTTTTTACCTACGACTTGTTCAGAGAGTTTTGTACCAAAAACTAATCTAGTTTAAAGTAACAAAAAATAGGTCATAAAAAACACTGAGATTATATTTTTCATTTTTCCAAGTATTTTATTTTAGGTTCTATTTTCTTTAAAATATTAGTAAAATAAATAACTTTTGAAAAATTAAGAATTATTATCTTATTTACATACTTAGGGTTTTTGAAAACATTTTAATTTAGTTTATCAGGGTTTCCGCCTGTGGTCAGCATTGTAAATAAACCCTTTAAAACTTAATCCTTGGTAGAACGTTAATTAAACTGCTATAAATACTAAACAGCTACGTATTCGTATATGAGATGACCGTTCCCATGTTCTATGGGCTGTGCCTTTGGCGTTGTATCCGGAGGTCGTGGGTTCGATTCCCACTCATGGAAAAATAATAATAGTACGCTTTTAAGTACAGTTTGAAATGGTCTGGGTCTTTATAAAATATTATAAGTATTAGTATGGTCATTTCTGGTACACATATAGTACAAGCCTATATAGAGCAATATGCGTAAAAAAAACTACATATTATTATTGTTATACTAATAATGCATAAACAATAAACAGTAACGACTCTATAAAAACGTTTTTTTTTATAAAACAAGTTTATCTAAACTACTATTTTCTTCCTGTCACATTAATATGTAACAAAACACATTTATAACCAGCTTTGAGTTAAACCTGGTTCAGCGAAATATTTCTGAATAGAGCTGAAAACAATTTAACTTTCTATGAACTGGTAGAGGTAGGTTTTTAAATTGGGTAAAACAAACTATACTGCAGGGTAACTATGTGTATGTGTAGGTACACACATTAGCTGTGCCTCGCGCTTTACCCTGCCGTTTAATTCAAAAGAAATCGGATCAAAAATAAAATATAGCCCAGTTTCTCACTATTCTTATGTGAAAGATTTTTAAAATCGGTTCAGTAGTTTTGAGTTTATCCGGAATAAGCTACATATCAAATATTTTCTCTGATAATATTATTCGTACCTAGGTATCTATAAGTATAACATAATAGTAGGCTAACCGTGTTTGTTTACTCTTGTTTGTTTCTCGATTTGTTTGTTCGTGTGTGAGCACAGACATTTATTGATTTCAAAATCTAATTACTAAAATATAAGAATCTTTATTGCAGTAACATCCGTTTATTTCATTAAAATTGATCTACAGAATCAAAAGTAAATTGTATTAATTGTTTAAAGGAGAATGGGCATTTTGGTACTCGCTCCAATAGCAATCATTGTGGTGTCATTGGATAGGTCTTTTAATATGCAAAAATATTTACTATGGCGACTTGTCCCAAACCCTTGTCCGAAAACCACGGGAAGCCCCCAAAAGTTCCAGTTTTAGTAGATATGATAATTGTAAAAATACGGTATTACGTACCGTATGCCAACCTAGCATGGTTGAAAAAATACAAAAAAAATAACAATGTAAAACCACAAAAAACGAGAAATGTATTGTGTTTACTATTCATACATAATACGAGTATATCGTGATAATGATAATGGTGATGACTTTTGAAAAAAAGTAGTATTACTTTTAAGATTTCTGTTTTTTGTTGCTACGGTGACTGTTAGACCTCGGGGATAGGGAACTTCCCACTACTGACGGAAGAACAGATTATTTTACTTTCTTTGGGCACCTATCAACTGAAGCTGGCCCGATCCTACGGCAGCGAGCATTTGTCAAATGGACTATACATACATTTTTTTCTTTTTTATCCCTGAGTTTTTAGTACTAAAAATAAATAACGTTTCTTACTTTTACTATTTTTTCTTTTTTATCCCTGAGTGTTTATTCATTTTATTTAGTACTAAAAATAAATAACGTTTCTTACTTTTCTATTTTTTCTTTTTTATCCCTGAGTGTTTATTCATTTTATTTAGTACTAAAAATAAATAACATTTCTTCTTTTTTATCCCTGAGTGTTTATTCATTTTATTTAGTACTAAAAATAAATAACGTTTCTTACTTTTACTATTTTTTCTTTTTTATCCCTGAGTGTTTATTCATTTTATTTAGTACTAAAAATAAATAACGTTTCTTACTTTTCTATTTTTTCTTTTTTTTATCCCTGACTGTTTATTCATTTTAGTACTTATTAATTAAAACACACATGATTATATACAAGACAATGATATAATATCACCATTATCTTAACAAAATCAAACAAAAATAAAAAATATTTAACACAAAATAACTCCGTTCCGACAGCAAATGGAGACAAGCGACCCGGTTATCATTAATCCTTGTAAAAAGACCTTTTCAATGATATATATATTATGGCTATTGGGCCGAGTACCAGGCTGCATATATTTTTGCCCATTGTCATTTAGTTAGAAAGCCCATAGATTTTTGTATTCCTATTCCTAAAATCGATTCCTTACACACCAAATTAGTCACCTTTCTCGGAAGTATAAATGCTCGGAAGCTTTATTTTAACTTACATTTGGTGGTAAATGTAACACATTACAGTAAAAAACTGGCGCGTACACACGTGGCAATGACCGACCTATTTAGCTCATATTCTCTTACGTAAGAATTTGGGCCATCTCTAGCGGAAAACGCACCGGAATTTCGCGTTTCCGTGTTGCGGGTTGTTTTTGTTCACATACGCGTATATGTTTTTATGCAGAGTTGCCGAGTTTTTGTCTACGTGAATTAGGCTTTATTTTGTGTAATAATGCTTTGTAGAACATGACTACTTAAATAGAACGGAAGCCTTTTGTTTTGTATGAAAAATACTTTACTACAAAAAATACTGTTTTTTTATGTCGACTTGATAATAATTACTTATACCAATACCTTTACGCGCAGGCGCATCTATGCATATATTAAAGCGATAAAATTGTACATAACAATGATAATTTAAAAAACAAACTTATATTTTTAACAAATTAAATATTTACTAAGTAATTAAGAAAAATGATGATAAAAAATGTAATACAGAATAAGTGAAAACGTCTTTTAATTTTTTTATTCATACCGCATATAAACCATATATACGGTCACCATATTTATATACTACGGAATAATTTAAATAATGGGTATAAAAATCCTAAAGCTTTCTAAATTTAAGGTAAGCTTTACAATAAAGCTCTGGGACAGCTCCGTTTAAACTTGAATACAGATTTAATTAAAATAACAGAGATAGCAATATTTGTAATTAAACGTTGGAAAGCCGCGAATTAACAATAAAAAATAGAGAGGTGTATAAATGATTTCGAATTTAAACAAAGCTGGAAATGTTTATTATTTAAGTAGGTAGATCATTACGGCGGCAGGGGTACCCAGCGAGAGGTATTATTCCGCAATACGCGTTGGTATTTTTACTCTATACCAAACTAGTGGCTAGCTCGTTGCCGAAGTTTGTATAAACTAACCCGGTACACACCGGGGTATGCACCCGTGAATTAAGTGTTTTTAAGTCGACGGTCTATTTAACTAGTACATCACGTATTTAATTGAGTGAATTAAGTGTTTTTAAGTCGACGGTCTATTCAACTAGTACACTACGTATTTAATTGCACCCGTGAATCAAGTATTTTTAAGTCGGCGGTCTATTTAACTAGTACACCACATATTTAATTGAGTGAATTAAGTGTTTTTAAGTCGACGGTCTATTCAACTAGTACACTACGTATTTAATTGAATGATATAAGTTCTTAGATCATGTTCATGACTTGCATTTGTTTAGTCGTTTATGTATGTTCTCCGTTCACTTGGGTAGTATTTTTAATTCCACCGCGTATTTAATTTATATACTTATATAAAATTTCAAATTAATAATAACAATTAAACACTAATAGTGCATACTTTTAGTGTTCAATAACAGCATAACTAAATAATAAAGCATATATCTATTAAGAAAAAATAAAGGTTTTATTATAAATACTCAAATCTTTATAATAAAACCTTTATTTTTTCTTAATAGATATATGCTTTACTATATAAATATCATTATATACACATTATATACACTTCATAAATATCTGTAAAAATTTACATGAAATAAATAATTTGAATTTTATGCTTTGTTATGAAAATATTAGAATATTTTGTGATCTTATATACGAGTATATGGCTATAAAAACGCCCATGACCTTATTTATGAAAACTTATTGAGGCGTTGTATCTTTTACTTGTATTTTTATAGCTAAAAAATAACAGACAAAACCTTCTACTTAGAACTAACCTTAGCGTCGCCTATACAAAAACAATAAGATAAAATGACTTGAAGTTAAAAAAAGGTCCTTCTATTGCATTTGCTGGATACGACAAAAATATTTATTTGTTAGAGTAATTTTAATCATATAAACGTTTATATGATAACTTAATTTTAGGTAATTTTTCTTTTAAAGAAAAAATACCTATTTGTTTATTTTAGATATAAGTTCTATAAGTAACACTTATACTCGTAAGTTACAAAAAAAAAATTCCGCCGTGAAAAAAAACACCCAGTAATCAACCCAAAAGAAACTACTGAAGCCAGGAATGTGAAAGGGGGATAAATGAACTTTCAGGAAAGTTAATATATTGGTAACGGGAGGTACAGACTTAAAATTTGGTTTACACACATACTTCTTTGAAAATAAATTGTTTGATATTATTATGGACCTTTTGACCTTTGCCTTTTCAAAATGTAAATTAATTAACATATTTAATTACTCTGCGGTAACTAACCAGCGTGTTGTGTTTTAGACATCCTACAACAGAACTTATAAAATTCTACTTAAATTTTATTTAAAAAAAAAAACTCTATTCATAGTTTGTATAAAACTGTCGCACCCTCTAAATGAATTAAGCGAATTGATTATTGCTCCACTCGCGGCAATCAGCACTTAATTTGGTCAAGGACAATTTAGTTCTTGTTCCATTCCTATACAACAAATTGAAAGAAAGCGAAATCAAAAAGCTGAACAAAATTAAGCTTAAGCGTGTCATTGATCAGAGGCTTTTTGATTTGGATTATGAAAGCAAGGAAAAGCTGTTTAAATTAACATAATAATATACATCCCTATGTATCATTTATTGATCAAAACAATCTTAAACAAAGTTATTAATAACACATAATAAATTAATCCTAAAAAAGAATACTATTTTAGTGTGAATATTTTTTTTTTAATTTGTGTTAGAAAAAATTGCATAGTTTATTAAATTAATATAAATTCTAATTCATATAGTTCTAATTATTGGACTCGGTTTGGGCAATTAATAATATTGATCCAAATTTGGTGAATTTGTGACTATTGTTTTGTTTCGTTGCGGCTTTTATTGTGCGCTGTAATTGAGTAGCCCTTTTTTTTGTAGACGAAGGTATTATTTTATTTCCTTCAATTTTGAATCAACCGAGTTTGTTATTTATATATAAATAAAATGTTCAAAATCAAAAATAAAAACTATACATACATACATATCTACACGGGTGCCTTAAGGCGCCCAAGACCGCCTAGATGGCCACAGGGTTCCCAGCGGAGGGGTTTTAATCCCACCTCGTAGCCGATGGTATGAGTCTACACCGAACGAGAAGCTAGCTCGTCGCGATGTCTTGAATAGACTTAATGACCCATCTATAAATAGTTTCACAAGTTGGTATAGTGAAACCGGGACAGACAGATTACCGTGCTCTCCGAGGCACTATAGTGGTGTTGTCAAACAAATGTACATATTTTTTTAAATTAAAAACTTATTGGTACACACCGGGATTCGAATCAGGGACCTAAGTGTTTTTAAGTCCAAGGTCTAACCAACTCGGGTACCACGTATATAAAAACTATGAAACGAAAAAATAACTAGGTTCGAAACAAGAAATAAATATCTAACAAGAAATAAATATCTAAGCGACATCTAACTAAGATAATTTGCATCACTTATATTATTCTTACAAAAGTCATGAGAGCAACGCACCAAGTAACATAACCGTCGCTCAAAAACTTGAACAAATCGGAAACTTGAATAAAGTAGTATGTAGTTATAAGCACTCCGAAAAATTATTAGATAAATTTTTAGCCCCGCGCATCGCGATCCTTAATAGATATTTCATCATTTTATATTTATGTGCATGGATGATTTTTCAAACTGAAACTTTCTCTCAGGAACCACTGGTGCTACAATAGGAAAACTTTGTTCTAGAAATTTAACTCTTCTTATAAAACTAATATAGCATGTTTCAGTATTTTATGAAATATTTATAGGGTAAAAGGAGCAGCTCAACAATTGTTTTTTTGATAATTATTACGGGACTTAATTAATAGATAGATGTTTTTTTTTTCTTATACAAATAAGACGGGCGATTTTCATATTGATAAAAATAATGCCAAGCCAATATTTATTATTATTTACATAGATGTAATTTTATTAAAATATTTTAGTGATTTCTAGAGAAGAATTGTATCTTTTCAGACACTTCAGCTACTTTCAGAAATTATTGGCATATTATTTACGTTCATTCCATAATATTTGTCATGCCTTTTAAATTTTATTTATAATACCTGCCATATTCTGTATTCTTATAACGAAAAAGATATTAATCTAGTAATATATAGATTTCGTTATTTTAACACTACGTTATCTTTAAAAGAAACAGAATTTGGCCTCAGACTATTGTTTCTAATTCTATTGATTACATCGAGCAAAATTTGTATTTTTTTTAATTGTAGCACGGCTTGTGACTTCGTATCTACCTGATGGTGAGCAGACCTACAAAGTTCATGAATGGACTCGAACAAAAATTTTCCTTAAACAAAATTGATCGTTCCCACTATGCCGGCTAAATTATGCGATTACAAAATGGGTGGCGGCAAATTGCATTACGAGTATATTTTAATATACTCGCTGCCTTATCGTCAATTCAACCCATTTTGTAACCACACCCAGAAAGGAAACTACCACCTCGATAAGAAATCGATGCAGTAATCTCCTGAAAACTGGTGAACCCACAGACTAAAACCGAACAGGTCGGTCGGCATTCTAAAATTGGATCAACTTTTTAATACAAATTAATAAACTTTAACAATTCTTATTTGCTCACACAATCATATTACTTTTATGATTTATTAGCCAATAATAAGACAAAATTGGATCACAGATTTTTCAATTTTAGTGTGCAATCAATTGCGTGCAAGGACATATAAAGTCACGATATTAAAGACAAGGGGGTATATTATGGGTGTGGGGTTTCTAATAACAATTCAATCAAAGTTTACGACTTAAAGAGGGGTCTGGGGTGTTATATTACGACTGAAAGGTTCTACAAAGTATGTTTCCTATAAAATGTTATTGAAGTTATAAAAAAAAAACCTTCATATTAGTTTATTATATGTAACGCGTAAAAATGTATGAGCTAGGTCAGAACGAGAAGGCGTTCCAAGTAGTAATTTTACTAGGTTTTGGACTGATATGCTAATAACAATATTTTCTCATCTAAAATGTGTAATAATATGATATGGACTACTTTTACCTGCGACCCTTACCCAGAAATATCGGAAGTGTGTGAGTTGTGGTGTTGGAGAAAAATGTAGAGAATCGCCAGAAGTTAAATTAACAATGGTAAAAAAACGACCTTATTGCAAATGAAAGAACACCAAATAGGTAAATGTTTGTTCACTTGATACTTGATTGACGCTTATCTAACAATATTAGGAAAAAAGATTGAAGGAAAATGAGGAAGAGGAAGGTTGAGAAAAATATACTTGAATCAGGTAAATTAATAATATGTAAGACAAATCGGTATATTGCTCTGGTCACAAATTAAACTCTAGGCTTGTATAATGTGTACCAAAAACAACGATATAATACATATTCTATTTTATAAACACATAGACCATGACAAACTGTACAGAGAAACTGACTTTTTTTTTTGCCATGGGTGATCAGCATCATTTTGCATCTTAAGCCAGCATAATGGTAGAAACCAGCTCTTACAACACAGTTCTAAGAGCTGGTTGTATTCATTCTTGGACCTGCATACTGCTTTCGATCAGGTAGATGTGGGGTCACATGCCGAGCTCCTATAAAAAAAATATAAAAAATCGAACTCACGACCTCCGGATACAACGCCAAAGGCGGAACTAGTTTACGGAGGTGGTCAGGGAAAAAGAGAACGTTAACGAGGCAATATCCAAAGTGGCGATTGATCCACCGATAAGAGATAGCTCTTAAATTTAATAATAAAAAACTATAAATTTAAAATATAACAGTTAATATAGTTTATGCAGAAAGTATTTTTTTATTGCCAAGATTTGGATACGATATCCCAAGCACAGTCATCGGACTGCGCCTGTCTGTAAGAGGCCGATGATTTATGATGATAAAACAAGCAAGCCGTAACGATTTCATTTTAAATCAATGGTGCAGAATATCTAAAGGTCCCATAGAGTCCTGCGATAACTAAAAATAATAATAAAGTCTCCAAACAAGTCTTTAAAGTAGGTAACACACAACAAAAACATTTGTCTGAATATAAAATGTTCTCTCTGAATACATTGTCACATGAAACGAATAATCTCGTAGAGTACGACGAGTATTTTCCGCCAAGTTGCAAGCGTCAGTTTGCTCCGTGATGCAGAATTAAACGATTCCACACTTGCATGCCCGCTCTTGTGTCGAATTTATATTCGATACCAGTATAATACATTTTACCACGAATACATACGTATACTCGTATGAATAATAGTAATTTAGATTTAAATTTGTTGAATAATGTGACGATAACGCCTGAAATATTTCATACTATGTTTAGAAACGATCGTAGCTTGGAAACATAACTACGCTACGATCGCTTATAAATTTAGTAGGTATAAAATAAGTAAGGCGTTAATTTAAAGGCGTATTTAGTGGCCTAAACTAAAATTAATATATTATATTAAAATAAAGTGCTGCAACACCTCTACGAGTTCAGTATACCTACTACTAAAAGCTACCTAATATTTGTAAGCAAAGTGAAGAAGGCTTTTTTTATATTTACCTCAACAACCTCCGCTGGGTACACTTTGACAAGTCGGACTGAAATTTAACAGCCTCTTCCAGAAACTAGGTTTTCCTGAAATATACATAACATAAGGATTAATTAAATTTATGTAATTTAATATTTTATTTATATATTTTAATTACATTTATATAAGTTTATTAAAATTAAGCACCCACTTTAAAGGTTAAAAGGCACTACACCATTTTAAAGATTAGCTGGTAGATAATGCCTAAGGCATTAAGTTCGCCTTTGTACTTAACTTTTGTTTACTGTGCAATAAAAAGTTTAAATAAATAAATTATATATTTTTTCAGCAAATTCTTCACTAAACTTTCTAAGTATGTACGTACCATAGTAGGTGCCTTTCAGTGCCCTAGACTGCCTAGACGGACTCAGGGTACCAAGCGGCGGGGTAGTATTCCCATGTCAAAAAAATATTAGTACGTTTTTCTGTACAGTTTGTCATGGCCTGGGTGTTTATAAAATATAATATGAATTATATCATTGTTTTCGGTACACATAGTACAAGCCAAGATTTTGGTTTGTGACCATAGAAAAATGTGTAAATTGTCCTACATATTTATTATTATTATATATACGGCTTTGAACCGGGGACCTAAAAACTATAGTGATTTTTGTAACAAATCTGCTACCTTGTATATCTCACTTAGTAGGTACCTAGTTAGTATTACTTAGCTATTAGTATATTTACTATCGTTATTCTTATTATACAGGGTGAATTTGAATGGGTGTACTTTGGGCTAATATGATGTTCTACTGGTCAATGCCTTGCCTTCTCCATACAAACTAGTAAAGTTAAAATGACCAATTTGTATGGGGAAGCCATTTTTTTTTTCATTTGCGACACATGGTTTCATGGGAAAAGTTGTTCGTATTGATCAGTAGAACATAATATTAGCCCAAAGTACACCCATTCAAATTCACCATGTATATTCGTATATTCACTTATAGTTAGTAGCAGGTATAGTTTAAAAAGTCAGTCTAAAATAATAAAAATGTGAGAGAAACGTCTAACGACAAATAAGAATATATTTTCCCATAAGAGTTCATATCTTGACGCTTTTCAATTTCGTAAACTTCTTTTATATCTGTCTAGGTGACCGTTCTCTATATCATATTTTTTACTGTTCATTTTACAATTTATTGGGGTAACTTTGAAATATAAATGGTTCGATGAACCTTTATTGATATTATTTATTGCTTAGCGTCATAGTAAGTAAGTAGATGAAGATATTTTTTTTGCTTACGAATAGTTGAATGTTTACTATTCAATGGCTGATAATTATGTTTTTCTTTAAACACAGTTACATAAATTTATATATTTTACCTAATTATGTAACTGCCTTATATGTGTTTTTATCAACACACTTTATTTGTTACCACCTAGACGGTCCCAGGGTACCCAGCTGAGGGGTTTCAATCCCACCTCATCGTGGCCGATGGTATGAGTCTACACCGAACAAGTGGCTAGCTCGTCGCGATGTTTTGAATAAACTCAATAACCCATCTATGAACAGTTTCACAAGTTGGTATAGTAAAGTTAAAATTTATTAGAATAATTTTCGATTTTTATTGTATCTACTTCTTTTAAAAGCACTTGTTTACGTGAGTTCGTAATTCGACTTACAGCATTGAGTTTATGTCTAAAGTCCGGGAACTCTGCAGTTCACTCCCCTGCCTCCTAACCATGTGATGGACCCCGCAAGGAGAATCCTAAGTCCTAATCCCTTAATAGCTAAGAACATTGTCTCTCTTTAAAAGAGGAGTTACTTCAGTTTTCAGACTACTGGATCGATTTCTTATTGAAGCGATAGTTTCTTTTCAGGGTGCGGTAACGAAATGGGCAGTTAGTTTGATAAAGCATCAATAATCATCAAATATCAAATAGAATGCAAATTCGTCTCTGTCGCCGCCCCTTTTATACTACTACACCATTTAGCCACCATACTGAGTGCGATTAATGCTGTTAAATAACATTGTAATTGATCGATTCATCGACATTGTAGATACTCTTACTATTAGGTAGATACAAAGTCACATGCCGTGTTCCAATTTAAAAAAAACAAATTGTGCGAATTTTATATGCATTTGGGACAAAATAAAACCTACATACATTATGTTAGCAATTTGAAATCTCTGTAAACCACTTTGCTTCGCCCACCTACGTAAAACAAAATGTGTTTGCGCATAATAGCTTCGAAGGTGTTAAAGTTCACATCCACGTTCCAATTTCGAATTTATGACGTCATTCTGAAAGCTCATAAAATGGGTACTTTAACCTATTTCAATTTTATTTTCCTGAAATTCGTTATAACAGTTTGTAATTGTTAATGTTTCAGAAAGCTTTCGTATACATTTTCCACGTAAATTTGAACCTTATTACAAAGGCATAGAGTTATTACAAGTATACTTTTCGTTACTGCCTATGGTACCAACGTTTTCAGTTGAAACGGCAGGTAGGTAGGTATCTGAATAAACTGCCCATAAACATTTCGATTTTACACACGACTTAATCCACGCTGTGCAATCTGGTAAGCAAAAATAAATCGCCGAAACTGCAATCCGACCAGCAATGAATGTGATTTCTTTATTTTTATTACAAATACTTTTTTGTAAAGTCTAATTTAATGGTCTGATTAAACTGATTCTGTTTATAAATGGACTTAATCATTATATTATTATGTTTTTCTTATATTTTGTTGTAGCTTTTATGTAGTTACTTTTTTTAGTATATATAAGTGCATTAAGTACACTGCATTAGTAGTCGCGAAATCTGAGTTTTCCATACAAAATGAGCATTCCCACTTCCAGTATAACTCGATTACTTTTGTTACGTTTGTCGCAGAATTAAAATCATATTTTAGCCGATCATTGTATTTATTAATCTTTCTGTGTTTGTTTTTTGATACATAAATATTTATTACCCACAGCAAAAAGATATTTTCATCCTTTACCAATGTAAAAATTTCATGAAAACATAAATAAATCGCATCATTTAGCTGGCATAGTAGGAGCGATCAATATTGACCTACAAAGTCCATGAATTGTTTAAGAACAATTCATGGACTTTGTAGGTCTGCTCACCACCAGGAGATACAAAGTGCAAGCACAGGTCATACTCCAATAAAAAAAAAGATTGATAGGTAACAACATAAATTTGTCCAAATAAATTTGAAATAGGATATTAAGTTAATTTAAGTTATTTAAAAATAAAAATAAAATAAATTCTTTATATTTTTATCCAAGTTATATTTTATTTTATAGAAGTTATTTATTTTATGATGTAATCTAATTGTTTAACCCTTTTACAGCTTAAAATATTTTCCTCTAAAAAAATCGAATTAAGTAAAATTCCACCACCTAGGGGTAAAATCCTAAACAAATATTTAAGTAAGTACTAGATAGAATAAAACCTACACCTTTAAACATCTAATTAAGTATCCAGACCAAAAGTGAAGGCTTTTTATTTGGACCAAGGTTGTTTCGCATCAAATTGGTCAATTTTGCGACGAGCCTCTGATTTAAATGTAAATTTGCGTGTAAACCCAAACAAGACGTCCTCAATGACCAAGTACTTTTCCACTTTTTCCTTTCAACTCACAATACTGTGATAGAGAATACAAACAGTGGATTTTTATATTTTATAATATATATATACGTGGTGGCCTAGTTGGTTAGACCTTGGACTTAAAAACACTTAGGTCCCTGGTTCGAATCCCGGTGTGTACCAATGAGTTTTTAAATTAAAAATTTATGTACATTTGTTTGACAACACCACTATAGTGCCTCGGAGAGCACGTTAAGCTGTCGGTCCCGGTTTCACTATACCAACTTGTGAAACTGTTTACAGATGGGTTATTGAGTCTATCCAAAACATCGCAACGAGCTAGCCACTTGTTCGGTGTAGACTCATACCATCGGCTACGACGAGGTGGGATTAAAACCCCTCCGCTGGGTACCCTGGGGCCGTCTAGGCGGTCTCGGGCGCCGTAAGGCACCCGTGATAATATATATATATATATATATATATATATATATATATATATATATATATATATAAATATTTTTTTTACATTTGACTGAGTAACTCGGGGATAGTAAGAAGTGTATGCTGTCCATTAATTATTGCCACTAACGCTAGAATTAATAAATACGTTGCTGGTGGAGTCTACTATCTCAGCTTACCAACTTAACTTAATGATATACTTACTGTATAAACTTTTCAGCAACTTACACTATACAAATATATATAATAATAATATGTAGGACAATTTACTCATATTGCTCTGGTCACAAACTAATCTCTAGGCTTGTAATATGTGTAACAACGATATTATATTTTATAAACACCCAGACCATGACAATTGTACAGAAAAAACGTACTAATATTTTTTTGCCATGGGTGGGAATCGAACCCACGACCTCCGGATACAATGCGTAAGGCGCAACTACTAGTCTACGGGGGCGGCCTATATATAATATATAATAGTTCTTAATTTTTAGCAACATTTTAGTTAAAGTTAGTCACATGTCAGCAATACTCGGAATTCTCTACTTTACAGCTATTTAGTCACTATTACTGGCAGTTTAATACTTTTAAGCAATAATGCTTGTGAACTTTACAGCACCAGTTCCAAACTTTTCAGCAAAAGTTTGCCACTTAAGTAGTATCTTTGTTTCATCATCAGTAACAGATCTACTTTTTAGCAATATATCGTTACATATCAAAAATAGTAGTAGGTACTTACCTACTTTTCAGCAACTTAACATACCTTATTTTCTGCTATTTAAAAAAAAATTTTTTCACCAAAAGTTCGTAATATATCAGCAATTGTTCTCTATATTTTATTACACACTTAGCACTTTTCGATATTATGTAGGTACCTATTTTAGTTACCTAGTAGTTTTTCACCCGCGACTTTGTTCTCATGGAAATTGTATACAATATGTGTGCTGATGTATAATTTGTACTACTGTAAAGTTATATCAAAATGCTAACAACTATCCTCACAGACTTTTGCGTTCACAGAATACCAGTTGTGCGCCGTAGTTTCACCCTCGTTTAATTTAAAATCAGATCGAAAATAAAATAGAGTCCACGTTACTTGCTGATAAGTACTGATAAATACTTTGTATTAAATAATTTTATTACTGTAAAGTTATATCAAAATGCTAACAACTATCCTCACAGACTTTTGCGTTTACAGAATACCAGTTGTGCGCCGTAGTTTCACCCTCGTTTAATTTAAAATCAGATCGAAAATAAAATAGAGTCCATGTTACTTGCTGATAAGTACTGATAAATACTTTGTATTAAATAATTTTATTACAAAGCTGTGTTAAAAAAAACTATTAGTATAATATATTAGATAGTAGAAAGTAGGATTAAACCTATCTCACAAGGATTATTATGAGATAGTTTTAATTTCTGACACTTGCGCTCTCTACATGTACTACAACATTCTCAGTGATTTTTCCCCATTTGTTTTGAGTCCGAAAGAGGGCAGAGTGTCCTTGACCCGGTAATCTGCTTACGAAGCCTGCTCTGTGTCACGCAGAACTAACGCTAAGCAGAGCACCAAATGTCTTGTGGAAATAAAGTTGTTAAAGAAAACCAATAATTGTATCTTAGTAAATGTTCTTACGACTATTTAAATCGAATACATTGGTTTATTCGACAAATATAACACCAATTTGATTTTTTTTATTAATATTACAATATTCTATTGAAAAGATAATTATTATAAAATATTAATCATCTTTTCAATAAATGGCATAAACTTATTAGAAATTTAAAACTAAATTTTAAAATATTCATTTATTTATTTAAACACTTCATTGCACAGTAAACCAAAGTTATGTACAAAGGCGAACTTAATGCCTTAGGCATAATCTACCAGCTAACCTATTATTCATATTACAGAGAGTATAATAGTAATAAAATGATGACAATTTAAGGCCCTTTTACAGCTGCTTATATTTATTTATTTAAATTGTTTGACATTACGTACTAATTACTATATTATTATTAATAAAGTCACTATTAATATTAATAATATATAAGTGCCATAAGTATACAAGTATTAATAAGCCTATTAATACAATTTTAATTATAAGTATGTATATATTGTTATTATTATACACAATTAAACATATACTTTGACAAAGCCTTAATACAGCTGTAAACTCTATATTTTAATATTTTTTAGACATTTATATAATGGTACATTATATTTATATTACTTTTAAAAAATCAATGTTTATAATTTAATCAATTTTTCATAATTATAGCAATTGTATAATGGAATAATAATAATTAAAATTATTTTATTTATGACATTATAATGATAAAACCTCTTTACAGCTGCAAAATTATTATTATATTTATCATAATTTTTTATCCTTATTTCTAATGCTTAATTAGATACGTTTTATACAAGTAATAAATCTAAGAACAAAGGTATAATAATAAATTAGATGAAAACTCATATAATAGCGTCTACGCCAAAATAAAAGTACTCATAAAGTGGTTTATGTAATGTTTAGCCATTCGTCTTGCCAGCTCGGCGAGTACAGCGTTACTCTCTATTACCGCGGCAATAAGCACTTTAGCCAAAATTTTCTAATAAAAAAGAAAAGTTTTGTGATTTTGTATTGTTATTGCTTAGAACTTTATTCATAAAGTTTTTTCGAGGAAATTGGTTTAGCTAATAGCTACTGTATAATTTTAGAGCGATTCAATAACAATTTCTGTTCCCTCGTTAAACTGAACTGGAATAATTGTTATTTTTGCATTTTCATTTCATAGGAGCACGGAATGTGACTTTGTATCTACCGGATGGTAAGCAGGCTTACAAAATCCATTAATAAGGTCGATCAATACATTGTCGCTCCACTATACCGGATAAATGATGCGGTTACGAAATGGGCGGTGACAAAGACGAATTTGCATTATGAGTCTATTTTAATATCCTCGCTGCTATATCGTTGAATCAACAGCCCGTTTCGTAATAGCACCCTGAAAGGAGTACTACAGTTTATATATACCATCACGCATTACATGCCCTGGGTATTCTAAGTCTACACCGAACAAATGGTCAGCTCTATGCGGTGTTTAGGTAGACTCAATACCCATCTATAAACACAATTTGGTGTAGTGAAACTGGGATCGATAGCCTAACGTGCTCCCCGAGGCACTATAGTGTTTTTATCAAACAAATGTACCTTAACATTTTTTTAAATTATTCTGAGATTTATATTGAGATTTTAAACTGGTCATACCAACTCAGCCGCCATATAAAAAAATAGTGTATTTATTTATTTTAATTTAAAAACTTTATTATACAAAAAGAGTACAAAGCCTAGTATGCCTCTAGGCATTCAGTTTTTATTTTATAGTATAAAAAAAAAATCACTTTATAGGTACCGTAGGTATGTTTTTTTAACCACAGAGTTGCACTTGAGTTGCTTTATGGAAGGCATCGATGGGTTGAATGGACAGCACGCACTTTTTTTAAAAACTAGTGTAGGTCTTTAGTACGTGATGGCTCGTTTGTTTGTTTCGACTTGCTGCAATATTTGTATAGTTTAATAAATCATCGCTCAAAGTGTAGGCAAATGACGTAAATATAAGTTAACTTTCGCCATAAATTATTTTATATCAAGTAAGCGTAACATGCATATTTATAAATGACTTTAAATTAGTTGAAAAATATTAAAAGTGGAAAAATATGTAGGACAATTTACACCTGTCACAAAGTAAGCTCTAGGCATATACTATGTGTACCATAAACTACGATACTAATACATATTATATTTTATAAACTCCCAAACCATATGACAAACTGTACAGAAAACGTAGAATAATGGTTTGCCATGGATGAGAATCAAATCCACGACCTCCGGATACAACGCCAAATGCAACCATTAGTCTACAAAGACGGTCATACCACAAAAGAAATCATCATAAACAAACTCTTTCATCATATATTTATTTATAATGTACACAATAAATAAAGAAGAAAGCATTATAAATTGTTCCCACATGCCCATAGCTTGTCATGTTGGGCCCTTGAGTAATGGTGGGCCCTCTAAACCTCGGAACAAATGACGGGCACTGGCGAGGCAAATATTTTTCATCTATTCAGAGACCAAATTTATTCTCCACGCAAATTTTCGCTCGAAAACAATTTGTTTTGGGGGCGCAACAAAAGCCTTGCTTAGGACCAAAACCACGACGACCGTTGATTAAATAGAAGATTAAATTAATGCTCACAGATGAGCTCTAGAGTTAATGGACGGCGGGAGCAAGTATTTGTCCCTATTGTAAAGTTAAGTTCTGTTTAATACTCTGTGGCACGATATTAATTTTGGAGACTAATTAAATATACTAATATTTTAGGTAGGTAACTTATCTAGGCCGACCGGATTCATTACTACCACCCATACATATCATAACGGGTGTGCCTTACGGCGCCCGAGACCGCCTAGTCGGCCCCAGGGTACGCGGAGGGTATTTAATCCCACCTCGTCATATCCGATGGTATGAGTCTACACCGAACAAGTGGGTAGCTCGTCGCGATGTTTTGAATAGACTCAATAACCCTTCTATAAACAGATTCACAAGTTGCTATAATGAAACCGGGATATCTTTGTATGAAATTGTATGAGATAACACGCACTAGGCGACTACTTTTGAACTGACATATTCGATATCTTTGTATGAAATATATTGACGCGACGCGATATATTTCATACAAAGATATCGTGTCGCGTCGTTCCGCTGCAGTGCATTTCCCCCTAGTGCGGTCTGACCTTTACCGTTTACGCAGCGCTCGCAACGGGAGCTCTCAAAAGGATCAAATTTTCCCCGTTTTCCCAAAAATTTTATTGATGCTCCTGATATTATATAGCCTATAGCCTTCCACAATTACTGGGCTATCCAACACTAAAATAATTTTCAAAATCGATTCAGTAGATCCAGAGATTACCCCCTACAACCTCACAAACTTCCTCTTTATAATATTATAAGTATAGATAGATATAATAATATATATAATAATATATATAATAATATAATAATAATAATATGACAATTTACACATATTGCTCTGGTCACAAACTATGCTCTAGGCTTGTACTATGTGTACCAGAAGCAACGATATAATACATATTAAATTTTATAAACACCCAGACCATGGCAAACTGTACAGAAAATGCGTACTAATAAAATATTTTTGTTGCCATGGGTGGGAATCGAACCCACGACCTCCGGATACAACGCCAAAGACGCAACCACTAGTCTACGGTCATAATGCAATTTAAACATTCTTTTCGGCAAATTAGGTATTCAAACAAGATGGGAAACTTAGAATGGATTTCGTTCAAAAAAAGCAATTCGCGTAGAAATGAAGAATTCACGTATTCAGCTATCAAGATGATGGATGCTACAGACGTGATGGCATTACCTCGCTCGGTGAAACTTATCGAAAATAAACTATAATACATACATAGTGACCCAATTGTATAATATTGTTATGTTTATATATAAGGAGTAGAGATTTTTTAGGTGAGAGGAAGGCCTCTATAACTTCTCTAGGCCGGCCGACTGGACTCGTTACCTGAGTCATGTTTCGGGTTTAGTCTGTGGATCCATCGGTTTTCTGGAGACTACTGCTTCGATTTCTTGTCGAGGTGGTATTCTTCTTTCATGGTGCGGTTACGAAATGGGCCATTGATTTGACGATAACGCTGCGATTCGAGTATATTCAAATGGAATCGTAATGTAAATACGTCTTTGTCAGGCTAAATGATGCAGTTACGAAATTATTTAAATACATTTCGTAACAGCTTAATTTAGCCGGCATAGTTGGAGCGATCAACTTTGTTAAACAATAATGTATTGATTGACCCATTCATGAACTTTACCTGCTGTGGCTTTAAGGCTGTGGTTGGAAGTAAGAACCCTAAAAAATAATTATAGCAAGGAAACATTCCTCTATTTTCAAAAAATATTATTGAAAATATGCCCGACACACCTGGGAATTGAGCCAAACGGCATCAGAAAATATGCTTGTCACACCTGGGAATTGAGCCAAACGGCATCAGAAAATATGCTTGTCACACCTGGGAATTGAGCCAAACGGCATCAGAAAATATGCTTGTCACACCTGGGAATTGAGCCAAACGGCATCAGAAAATATGCTTGTCACACCTGGGAATTGAGCCAAACGGCATCAGAAAATATGCTTGTCACACCTGGGAATTGAGCCAAACGGCATCAGAAAATATGCTTGTCACACCTGGGAATTGAGCCAAACGGCATCAGAAAAAATAACACACTGTAGGTAATCTTATTTCACCAATCAATTGTATTCATAAGGATCAATTTATTTCAAACAACATGATAAACATATTTTTTTTATGTGTTATAATTTTTTAGTGTTAAAAAAAGAAACAAAAAGAATTTAAAAACCTAATGTGCAGTCTCAGTTAATAAAATTCCAACAAAATTATTTTTATTTTATTTGTATATATTTTTTAAGTTTAAGTTCGAACCAATACACTGCGTATATAAAAATCCACTACGTACATAAATCCCAATTAAATAAAAAATGTTCAATCAAAATATACTCGTATCTGTTTCCAAACCATTTTGAAGGTTTCGTCAAAAATATTCTTAACTCTAAAAATACTTATATATCTGGGCCGCGTTGACACTTCAATTAGATTGCAAATAAGTGTGGCCTAAAAGCGATGTAACCACACCACGTCCACTTTTTTTTGTTGAGCGAAGTAACATTTGGTTGATTTATGGACCACTTTATGGTTCGCGGGTGAGTTTACGACCCGATCGTCTGTTCATACCCCAAACATAGCTGAGTCGACAAATAGTTTACGGGCAGAATACAATGTCAATCCGTTGATAGATCATAGTATTATGCTTTTGCATGTCCAGACGTGTTTATAATCGAACTACCTTCTGCTCGCGACTTCGTCTGCCAGCAATTTAGAATTTTGTATACTTATAGGGGATAGACTATAGGTAGATATAAAGAAAGGTTTATGAAATCCAAATATCTGATTTTACTTGATTAGTCAAAATGCAGAAAGATTCTTTATTTTCACCCCTTTTAGAGATGATTTCTAGGATAAAAGCTATGCTATATTCCTTGAGACCCTGTTATAACTATTTCCATACATAATTTTATTTAAATCGATTCAGCTGTTTAAGAGACAGGCAAACATTGTTTGTCTATCTCTTACCTTTCTGTTGTGAGTTCATTTATATATTATATATAATATTAGGATAGATTAATAATTAAATATATTATGTACCTAAGTATTTATTTACATAAGTACTCGTAAACTGTTACAGCTATAGGTACTTACTCGTACATTGTATAAGTACTTAGTTTATATACTAAGGTACACAATAATAATATATATTTTATAATTCGATTCGAATAGATCTTCGAACACATACAATATACATACTCCGGATCGTTTCCCAAATAAACTTTAAAAGCTTTTGAAATAAACTACTCACACTATTAACCCTTAGGAAGACAATAAAGATTATTCATGAGATGACCATAAAGATTTACTATTTTTTTATTGGAGCACGACATGCGACTTTGTATCAACCTGGTGGTAAGCAAACTTACAAAGTTCATGAACGGGGTCAATCAATAATTGTTCTTAAACAACATTGATCGCTCCCTAAGCCGGCTAAAGATGCGATTACGAATTGGGCGGGCGACAAAGACGTATTTGCATTACGAGTTTATTTTAATATCCTCGCTGCTTTATCGTCAATTCAATCGCCCGTTTTATAACCGCACCTTGAAAAGAGACTACCACCTCGACAATAAACCGCAGTAGTCTCCGGAAAACTGGTGAAGTAAAACCGAAACATGACTAGGTCACTTGGCGTTTTTGGCATCTGTATGCGCCCGGGCGGTGGTAACGAGTCCTGTCGGTCGACCTAGCGAAGGTATAGAGTTATAGAGGCCTTCCTCCCACTAGAAGCCTTTTATCCCCCCCCCCCCTCCTCTTTCTTTTGTTTTTCGAAATAATGTTCCTATTTCGTCGAACAACATTTGAAATTGTTTTTTCTTTGTCTAGAGATCTCTAGAGATTTTATAATTCAGAGTTTTCTATATCGTTAAAAGTTTTCCTTTATTACTTGTTGAATATTTAAATAAAATTATACTATAACGGCTATATTTCCCACAGACTGTTTAGATATTAAAATTAATTATATTATTTGAAACCTTTAAGAATCATCGAACAGAAAGCAAATGGCAATTGATGTGAACCAAAAAGTTAATCGACGGAAGTTGAATATTGACTTTGTAAAACAACAACATTTTAGATAAACAAAGGCTGTTTATTTTCTAAAGGTAACACAAAAAATCTGAAATCAAACAGAAACTTAGTGAGCTAAACGATTTTTTTAAATATTACTCGGAAATAAAATAAATTTAAATAGGTACATATATTATAACAATACACAAGGTCCTCCATCTTATGTATAGTCCAAGTGTGTGTGTCAAGTACATACATATACATATCATCACGGTGCCTACAGATGAAACAATAAATAAATTAGTTAATTAATAATAATAATAAATACCATCACGGGTGCCTATTTGGCTCCCGAGAACCGTTTAAACGGCCCCAGGTTACCCAGCGGAGGGATTACCCGTCCTCATTTCGCCGATGGTATTCGTAGGCAACACCTAACAAGTGGCGAGCTTGTTGCGGTGCTTATGATGACATAGCCTCGTTGTATAAAGCGGTCACCCATCCTAGGCCGGCCTTGTTGTCATCTGCTTAACCTTGTTATCAGTTGCGCAGTGACTTAACCACAAGGCTGGGGCCGCTTTTAGTCAATTAACTAAATTAAAAATGTCATAAAATCGTCCGCAACATGTTTCTTACTTAGTTTAATTTTTAATAATATAAAACAAAAGATATAAATATATCTAGCTCGATCATCTAACTGAAAATTTTAACAAAACAATTAAATATAAGTGAACAAATAATCAAACATTTTCAGCTTATTTCATTCAAAATCTGTTCCACTGAAATTCCGAGTAGAGTAAGCGGTAACCCTTAATTAAGACACATTGGAATTTCATAGAACTGAAATCCGTTTGTCGTTGTATGTAGGTACTTGAATATTCAGTGCCATATTTAGTCCGTAATTTTAATGATTGCTTTAATTTAAATTGCTCAAAGTAGGTATGCAGGCATTTAATAAGTTTTATTTATCTATACATCTATCAAAATAAATAAAATTGTGGTGTCTGTTTGTAATATTATAATAACCGCTTTTTACTAAATGCATATGAATGTATACACGATACATACCAAAATATATTTTTTTAGCATTTTTATCTGTCTGTTTTTTCCGGCTAATCTCAGAAACGGCTGGACCGATTTTGACGACACTTCACTGGCAGATAGCTGATGTAATAAGAAATATCTTAAGCTACTTTTATTTTATTTATTTTTATTATTATAAATAAATAACAATATCCTGAAAAATATATTGCCTTTCAGTCCAACCAACACCAGTCAGACCAAGGTCGCAAATTAACAATTTAAAAAAAGAAAGAAAAATCTTTATTAATCGTACAAGCAACAAGAATTTAGCCTATTTGGATTTCCCAACGTACAGCCTAAAAGCAAACGGTATAAAAATGTATCGACATTATACATAAAAATAGGCCTTACATATACATAAAAATAATTAAGCAAGTTAAGCTAATTGATGTTCTTTCACAGTCAACAACTTTTGTCAAAAGATAAATCTTAAATATCACTTAAATATTTTTATAACTAAGAAGGTTATTGATAATTTTTTTTTTCTTTTTAAGTAAGCTCTAGGCTTGTACTATGTGTACCAGAAACAATGATATAGTACATATTATATTTTATAAACACCCAGACCATGACAAACTATACAGAAAAATGTACTAATATTTATTTGCCATGGGTGGGAATCGAACCCACGACCTCCGAATTCAACGCCAAAGGCGTAACCACTAGTCTACGGAGGCTGTGCTGAATTATGCTTATGACTCTCTCATTAGGGTTTTTAGTTACTTATAAAGTCAATTAAAAACAATAAATAAGAATACTATCCTATAAATGAAGTTGTTTTTTATTTAGGCCATGGCTGTCCCATAAATCTGCACTGCAGTGCGTTGCCCTCTGCCTTATATACTCGTATTAAAAGAGTGCATGCAGTGACGAATTCCTAGTGCGTCGCAATATCTAATATTACCATACTAGGCGCCGCTATGGCGTTCGCTACGGGTCGCCTTGTCATTAGGAAAATGCACTAGAGTTCATTTCATTTATTATAATGGTAAAGCCTTTTTTTATTATTATTTGAGCACGGCCTACTATGTTAGTACTAGTTGGTAATAGGTACCTAATATAGTGTGTATATAGTACCGATAGGTATCCTGAGACCGTCTTGGCGGTCTTTTTTTACTAGTACTCGGCATTTGTCTCTACACCCAGCGGATGGTAGGCGGTATATAAAGTCCAATAATGAAAGCAACAAACAGTATAAATAAAATAATAAGATTATTGGTTGTTTTCACTACATACGATAGTAGTTTCAAACGTACATGCGATAGTAATTAAATAAAAGTATTTTAAAATGTTATTTATTTGTTGGGCATGTCACACATATTGCCCTGGTCACAAACTAAGGTCTTAGCTTGTACTATACAAATAATAAAATACCCTCACGGGTATCTTTTTGGCTCCCGAGAACCGTTTTAAACGCCCTTAGGGTACCCAGCGGAGGGATTTAACAGCGGATGAGATTCGGAGGCAATATCTACCTAATAAGTGGCGAGCTTGTAAGATGGTATAGCCTCGTTGTATAAAACGGTCACCCATCCCAGGTTCGGCCTTGTTTTTACCTACTTAATCTTGTTATCAGTCGCGCAGTGACTTAACCACTAGGCTGAAGCCGCTTTACCACGTTTGTACTATGTTTACCAGAAAAAAAATATAGTATATATTTTATAAATACCCAGACTATGACAAACTGTACAGAAAAACGTATTAAGGATACTGCAAAATGACGTTCGCACTTCCAGTATTTCTCCACTACTGTTTGTCGCAGAATTTGAATAATATCTTTGTCGGTCGTTGTATTTGTTATATCTCTCTGTCTTGGACATTTTTTATTTATTTTTTAATTCAAAAACAAATTTTTATTGTTAGTTATTATTACAACAGACATTTTTTTACGTACATAAAAATAATAATTAAACTTCGACTAACAGCCAAGTTGTAATATTAGAAGTACGTTTGTGTAGGCGTCATCACGACTGCAGGGCCCTTATTTTGTCATAAGTGGGAATCGAATCACGACCTCCGGCTACAACGCGAAAGGCATTACCACTAGACCGTCGGAGACGGTTGTAATTCAAATATTAGTCAATAAAAGGATTATTTAATTCAATAAATTACTTTTGACAAACATGTGCATTATAATATAACATGTAAACATTTTGTGAGTCAAATTTACTGTTGTACCTAGGGAAGGGTAGTTAAAAAGTTTTGTGGTTACAAGAGGAACTTCTCATTGAAACAATTAGTACTGTTTCAAAAACTAAATTACACCCTAGAGCGTAATTAGAAACAATTTGAGACAAGCATTAAACTGGTATAATTAATATTACACCATAAATTAGGTTTAGTTAGGTGGGACAGATGCAAAAACCGTAAAGTGACCTAGTAATGTTTCGGTTTTAGTCTTTGGATTCACCGCTTTTCAGGAGACTATTGTATCGATTCCTTGTCGAGTTGTTAGTCTCCTTTCAGGATACGGTTGCTAAAGGGGCGGTTGATTTGACGATAAAGAAGTTAGGATTATAACTCGTAATGCAAATTGTTCCTTGCCACCGCCCATTTCGTAACCGCGTCATTTAGCCGGTATACATAGACGGACGATCAATAGTGCTAAACAACAATTAATTGATTGACCTCATTTTTTATATATATATATATATATTATTAACTAGATTAAATTTATTTTATTTTCATGGATTTTGTAGGTATGTGAAATACTTATGTAAGTATAAAAAATGGGTTATATTCTTTTTTATACGACGTACGTTTTACACGACATTTATCTATATAAACGTGATGGTAAATAGAAAATAATTTCACAGAAACAGTTAATTAATAATACCTGCTTGACTGTTATGAAACGCATTGCAGTGGCATAGGAAATACATTTTCATTATATAAGCTTCATTACGTACGTTTTGTAATAATGGAGTCGCGTAAAAGTCCCCATTTAGAATGCGGTTAAAAAAACAGGTGGTAATTATGATAATAGAATACATCTTAAATTTACTTTTATTTGAATTTGTTTTACTAAAGGTTAGCTGGTAATGCTTTAAGCAAAAATTCGCCTTTTACATTTTTTTTTTAATTTAATTATTGCAAAGTGTTTATATAAATAAATTTTCATAATTTCGTATATATCATAGCAGTCTAATAAGACAATACCTCCTACCAGTAGCTCTACTGCGAGTTTTTGCAAACAGTTTCTACTGTAGTAACTATAGATAAGGATCAACCAATAGAATTGTTTTATTTTTCAAATAAACATCTCTTATTCATCATCATCATCATCATGCCAGCCTTTCGCGCGTCTACTGCTGGATATAGGCCTCCCCCAAGGATCGCCACAACGACCGGTTCTGCGCTGCCAGTATCCATCGGCTTCCCGCGACCTTTTTCAGGTCGTCGGTCCATCTTGTAGGGGGCCTGCCTCTGCTGCGTCCTCCAGTTCGCGGTCGCCACTCGAGAACCTTAATGCCCCAACGGCCGTCCGTTCTGCGAGCTATGTGGCCTGCCCACTGCCACTTAAGTTTGGCGATTCTGGAGCCTATGTCGGTTACTTTGGTCCTTTTGCGGATCTCATCGTTTCGAATACGATCCCGCAAGGAAACGCCATTTCTTATTAGTTGATTGCTATCTGTAGTTACTAGTGACTATAGTAAAAATAGTTTGCAAATACTTGTAGTATAGCTACAGCGGTTTCCTGAAAACCGCTATGTCATCATAATCTTAATCTGAAATAAATCACTTGAGGCACTTTTCATCTGAAAACATCAAATTTTACAGATTGATAAGTAATGTGTAAGTGGACGTGTTAAGAGATCAGTAGAGGTATGTAGGTGGTAAACTGAGACATTGTTAAGGGCTCTGTAGTCGTCTCGACGCCAAACGTACTTCCAATATTACAACATGGCTGTTAGTCGAACAACAATTTTTATGTCGGTAATTGTTCGCAAAAATATAAAAGGTAACAATATTTGTATTATAAATAAACAAAGTTTTTTTTTCCGGATTGGTAAAAAAACAACACAAAAAGATTAAAAAATACAATTACCGACAAAAATATTATTTTAATTCAGCAAGAAACTAATTGAGTATTACTGGAAGTACGAAAGCTCATTTTGTACGTAGAACGCAGAATTCGCGATTACGTATACTTAAGTGACAGTACGAGTGTAAAGTGCAAGTACAGAGTAAAGTGATTAGAACCCTGATCTATTTTTGCTGTTAGTTGGCACCTTAATTAATTACTATCACCGTAATTTTAATTTGTTGCTTATGCGTCAAACAAAATGCATTTAAATTAATAGTGTACCCAACCCAGTAATTGCAAAGATATTTGTGCTGAATTTCTTTAAATATTAAGTACTATTATCTCCAAATACTTTTTTATATTAAACTACCAGCGCAACTTCGTCTGCGTAACTTTAAACGTTAACTCTCGACGAAGTTCTCAAAAGAAATAAATTTTAGTTTTTGCATCATTTTTCATTGATGCTCCACCCCTATTTATGGTCGCGTGGTATTATATAGCCTGAAGCCTACACCTTCCTCGATAAATGGGCTATCTCATACTAAAAGAGTTAGTAGTTCCTTAAGATTTAGATTAGCGCGTTCAATGGGTCAATAAAACAATTAAACTCTTCAGCTTTATAATATTAGTATAGATATTACTCTGTAAATATTACTCTGTAAATATTACTCTGGTAGGCTGAAAACTAGGGTCGTGCAGTTTTTACTGTTAGCATAAGCTAACCCTTGGCACATCTATCACACATAAAATTATATAAATAAATAGTATATTTACATACATATATACATATCATCACGCCTGTATCCCAGTTATGGGGTAAGCAGAGAGCAATGTACGCCACTTCGTACGATCCCTACATACTTCACTAGCTTCCTCAACATTCATCTTCTCATACAGGCGCGTCTATTTCGGAGACTGCGATATTAATACATAGTATATTTATATAAGTTAAAAATGGAAAATTAAGATTAACAACTATATGAATTTGCTTACCATTGAACTTTCAATCTTGCATGGGCCGAACTATAGGTACTAGAATTTCTTAAACGTAAGTGTAAATGATTTACTCACTATTAAGAAGCCAGGAAAAGGATTCACGCAAACTTTGTTTTCAGTGATATCAAAGTTTTTTATGAATGAAAAAAGAACGTAGATTTGTAAATATTACTTACTCGATCCTAATGAAGAGTTTTCCAGTAGTTATTATTTAACGCTACAGATGACGTTTAGTCGATATCTACAAAAACTGTCAAAATAGATAACGGTAATATATAAAATACACCCAAAATTTTGGGTAAATAGGAAAACAAATATCTTTATACAAATAATTTATAAAATTTACTTAACTTAATATCCTGAGCACTTTGCCTTACGGCAGCAACTTAAGCAATATTTTTTTCTTTTAAATATCATCATATTAGTAATTCAATTTGAATTTCTAAGGTACCATAGTCTTTTTTACGAAGTTTTTCTTGACAGGGTATCTACTAAAGATTATAGAGAGCAAGAATAATGAGTAAGTAGATACATATAAAAGTGCCAAAATATGGTAAAAATATAACACGTCTTGCAATACCAAAATTTTGTTTTAATTCATAGAGTCTATATATGAGTAGTTATAGTCTACTCAAGTATATAAACAGCCTTTTTTGACAGTTTTTGTGGATATCTCTCCTGCTGCCATCTAGTGGAATATTTTGGAACCGGCAGAAAGAAAACTCCGCATTAGATAGTTTTTTTTATTAAAAATCTATTAACTTTTGAAAAGACACCCAAAGATTGATTTGTTTTTAAAAATATTTATTTAGTTGTTATTTTAAATCATTATGTAATTAGGTTAGAGTAAATAAAATCTACACCTACATGTTTTTTTTTATACGTATATTTTTTATAATATTCGTGGTGGCCGAGTTGGTTAGACCTTGGACTTAAAATCACTTAGGTCCCTGGTTCGAATCCCGGTGTGTACCAATGAGTTTTTAATTTAAAAATGTATGTACATTTGTTTGACAACACCACTATAGTGCCTCGGAGAGCACGTTAAGCTGCCGGTCCCGGTTTCACTATACCAACTTGTGAAACTGTTTATAGATGGGTTATTGGGTCTATTCAAACATTGCGACGAGCTAGCCACTTGTTCGGTGTAGACTCATACCATCGACTACGACGAGGTGGGATTAAAAACCCCTCCGCTAGGTACCCTAGGGCCGTTTAGGCGGTCTCGGGCGCTGTAAGGCACCCGTGATGATATATATATGTTTTTTTTTCCAAAAAAAAAACTTTATTATCACTGGAAACAATAATTAGATGTTTTTTGACGCTGGACTTGGCGTATCCTTTTCCTGTAGCCCTAGTGCGAGATTTTTTAACATTTACCTTTGCGTTAACTATACTACTGCGTTAACATTTTGACCAATCACACGCTCGCATTTTTAGTTCTTAAAATTTCCGCTTGGAGCGCTGAACTATTTCCCATACAAATTTTAGTTCACTCAAACTTAAAGTAATAGTTAGAAAATTCACACTAAGGGTACTGTGCACAAATGCGAGTGAGAATTGCAAATTAGTAAAATTTTACGAGAACAACTGGCAAATGAAAGTAAAGTGCCATAGATTTTACCACAGAGCACGGAATCGCCGCGCGCTGCCCACTCGGAGCGGCGCGCGTAGATTCCGTGCTCTGTGGATTTTACTAACCATATTATGAAACCTGTAGCTCTATGACAAGTTTCTCACAATTTTTACTATAGACAGAAAGGTGATCTAACACAAGTTTTAACAAACAGATTGCTTTATTTTTCAAATATCAACCGATAAAAGATACCTCTCTTATCGGTTGGTATTTCAAAGAAATCTGTTTGTAAAACTTGTGTTAGAGCTACTTTCTGTCTATAGTAAAAATTGTTCGAGAAAAAATATTTTGCCTAAATTAGATTTATATTAATATACAATCTAAATTACTACATTGAATATTATTAGCAAGTTCAGATTGCTTTATTTTTAAATACCAACCGATAAGAGAGATTTCTCTTATCGGTTGATATTTGATAATTATAGCAATCAGATTGTAAAAAAATGTGTTAAATCTACTTTCTGTCTATAGTAAAAATTGTTCGAGAAAACATATTTTGCCTAAATTAGATTTATATTATTATACAATCTAAATTACTACATTGAATATTATTAGCAAGTTCAGATTGCTTTATTTTTCAGAGAAACCTCTCTTATCGGTTGGTATTTAAAAATAAAGCAATCTGAACTTGCTAATAATATTTAATGTAGTAATTTAGATTGTATATTAATTAATATAAATCTAATTTAGGCAAAATAATTATAGGCTTTTATTCAATGTACAACGTTCAAAGAGTCTGGAACTGACAAAAGCGGCAACTTGTTTGAAAACATGTGTTTTGGAAGTTTAAAATAATAACTACGACATTTCAATCAAGCTCTTTGTGTACCAGAAATAACTACAGATACATAATATAGTTTAATAAATACCAAACCCAAGGAAAACCGTACCTATAGAAAAAACTGCTAATATTAATTTCCATTCAAGTGGGAATCGAACTCTACGTAGGTATCGATTTTCGGTACAAAAATAAAATAATCGGAATTACATTAATACTATCATTTATATTCAATATTATCTTATTTTTAATATAAACAAATAATAATTATTTCAATAAATTCAAATCATTCTTCAGTTTGAATTAAATTCCATTGAACATTGTCTGTCTTCTATTTTCAAACATTTATTCTTCATTTGAAAAAAGAAAAGTGTGTTTGAATCTAGTAGCTATTGTTGATTAATTGAATTTATTCGAGCGGTAAAGGATTAAGCGCTTGACAACTTTAACAGACAGTCACCAGAAACTTTCAAACTATTGTAATGTTTAACTCCTTTTTAAATATTAATCATTATTTTATTCAGAAACACATTTTAGGACGAGTATTAAGAGCACTTTAACTATAATAATATTATATCTAGTTGACTCCTGATTTTTTTACAACATATAATAAATATGACATGAAATTAAATAATTCTGTATAATTAGGAATTAAACGAACTTACCTTGTGAAGCTGCATAGTCCCGAAATGATAACATATAACCCCTCCAAATGTTTACAATACTCTCCCAGTATGTTAATGTCGTGAAATAAACTTTTCGTATTCTCAACTAGACTGGACTACTCAGGCACTTAATTAACCTTATGTTGCAGCTCTACACTATATGAAGTTGACAGGCGGGGATTGACATAAGGAGGGTTTTTTTTTTTAAAGCACTTGTTTAAGGCTCTGAACTCGTGCATCGTTGGCTCGTAAACTCGATTACTACATGTCTTATTTATCATTGAAGAGACTATGCAGCGAAGTACAATATAATTATAAGATGATAGCATATATAAAGTGCCAAATATTTGAACCGGTAGTTTGAACTTTATGAACTCATTTTTTTTTTAAATTGTTATTTGTTTTTCTCTACAGTCGAAAATACTATTATTTTTCAAAATTAGAATACCAAGGGTGTAATAGGTGATAAATGATTTTTCAAGAAAGTTATAATATCATGGTAACGGAAGGTGCTATATAAAATATAAATTCTGGTACAGCTATAGGTGTTTTACCAATTTGTCGACCTACGAAAGCTTAGCTGGTAAACATTAATCTCGCCTATGTACAAGATATAAATAAAATAAATACCATCACGGGTGCCTTTTTGGCTTAGCCTAGAACCGTTAAACGGTTTAATAAATATTTGGCACAGCCTCAGGGTACCCAGCGGAGGGATTAACCCGTCCCTCATTTCGTCGATGGTATGCGGAGGCAACACCTAACAATTGGCGAGCTTATTGCGGTGCTTATGATGATATAGCCTCGTTGTATAAAGCGGTCACCCATCCCAGGATCGGCCTTGTTGTCGTCTGTTTAACCTTGTTATCAGTTGCGCAGTGACATAACCACTAAGCTGGGGCAGTCTTTAGAAAGAGTTTGTAGATTTTATATAATAAATTATTTTCATTGATTTATCAGACTTTTTAATATACCTAAAATAATGATGGTGGATACTTCTCTAGATCTAAAAAATACCAACTACCTAATATACGTGGTGGCCACCACGTATAAAATATTTGGCACGGCCCAGGGTACCCAGCGGAGGGATTAACCCGTCCCTCATTTCGTCGATGGTATGCGGAGGCATCACCTAACAATTGGCGAGCTTATTTCGGTGCTTATGATGATATAGCCTCGTTGTATAAAGCGGTCACCCATCCCAGGATCGGCCTTGTTGTCGTCTGTTTAACCTTGTTATCAGTTGCGCAGTGACATAACCACTAAGCTGGGGCAGTCTTTAGAAAGAGTTTGTAGATTTTATATAATAAATTATTTTCATTGATTTATCAGACTTTTTAATATACCTAAAATAATGATGGTGGATACTTCTCTAGATCTAAAAAATACCAACTACCTAATATACGTGGTGGCCACCACGTATATTAGGTAGTTGGTATTTTTTAGAGTTGGTTAAAACTCAGACTTAAAAATCACTAGTTTGTACCAATAAGTTTTTAATTAAAAAAAAATGTTTGACAACATCACTATAGTGCCTCTGAAAGCACGTTGGAGAGCTGTAGGACCCAGTTTGACAACATCACTATAGTGCCTCTGAAAGCACGTTGGAGAGCTGTAGGACCCAGTTTGACAACATCACTATAGTGCCTCTGAAAGCACGTTGGAGAGCTGTAGGACCCAGTTTGACAACATCACTATAGTGCCTCTGAAAGCACGTTGGAGAGCTGTAGGACCCAGTTTGACAACATCACTATAGTGCCTCTGAAAGCACGTTGGAGAGCTGTAGGACCCAGTTTGACAACATCACTATAGTGCCTCTGAAAGCACGTTGGAGAGCGGTAGGACCCAGTTTGACAACATCACTATAGTGCCTCTGAAAGCACGTTGGAGAGCTGGACCCAGTTTGACTTTACCAACTTGTAAAACTGTTAAATTACCTGTATAATAAATAACCCATCTACCTAAGATGGGTTATTTATTATACAGGTAATTTTTTAAAGTGGGTCTTTAAGGCCATATCCTAAACTACAAGCAATAACGAAAAATATTCAAAGGAGTCTCGCGGCTGATTTTGATAAAAACTAAAACTGCATTATTAGATTTTTTATTATTATTCTCATAGCTGAGAATCGAACCTGTTCATTTTGAAAAAAAACTCACCCTGTATTATTGCACCAGCTGATAATGTCGCTTATAAGTTAATATCAAATGGAGGAAAGTAAATTGAAACGGCAAACTACAGAAAAGTGCTTATTTTTAAGAAAATATGTGTTTTTTTATCCCTAACTAAAATTGATTTGTTTTAAAGATGGCAATGAAAAAAAAACATTACTAGTATGTATAGAGAAGGCATTTTTTTTCATTTGCAATAGATGGTTCCATGGGAAAATTTGTTCGATTTAAATGAAAAAATAAATTTTTATGTTAAAAAAATGTTAAAAAAATCAGTGAAACCTCATATTAGCCCAAAATAAAACCTTTCAAATTTACCCTGTATGTATTAGTATACATACAGGGTAATACTACACTACCTACGTAATAAGTTTCTGATCGTTACAATAGTAAGAAATGTTTCCAGAAATACTAAAGTGTTGTGCTATTACAACATGAATGTACTATATTAACAAAGTTTTGGTGTCCCTAATTCGAGATGTAGTTAATAAATCAATCACTATGTGACAGAAATGGCCCACAAACAACAAGACTCTGCCTTGAGGTACACCTGCTCCCTATTTTTATTTGCAATCAATCTTGCCAAGACGTCTTAAATTGCTTAATCTTGCTTTTTGGTACGATTAGGTACTGATACTTACTCGTATATATTTCTTATTCTCGCGGATTCGCATGAATAATTAGTCTTTAAAAAACTTCTTTTTTTGCTTTGCTGTAATACTCGTATTTCAATTTTTTTTTATTGGAGCACGACATGTGACTTTGTATCTACCCGGTGGTGAGCAGACCTACAAAATCCATGATTGGGGTCAATCAATAATTGTTCTTAAACTATATTGATCGCTCCCACTATGCTGGCTAAATGATATGATTACGAAATGGAGGGCGTCAATGTCGAATTGCATTACGAGTATATTTTAATATACTCGCTGTCTTATCGCCAATTCAACTACCCCTCACCCTGAAAGGAGACTACCACCTCGACAAGAAATCGATGCAGTAGTCCTGAAAACCGATCTACCCACAGAATATGATCACTTGGCGGTTTTGGCATCTGTATGGGCGGTGGTAACGAGACCTTCCCCCAATCTAAGAAAAAAACAAAATTGAAATCATTTCCCAATTAACTTGATTGGTCAAAAATGCAGAAACATTATTTATTTCTTACCAAAAGTTTACATACATATCATCACGGGTGCCTTACGGCGCCCGAGACCGTCTAGACGGCCCCAGGGTACCCAGCGTAGGGTTTTTAATCCCAACTCGTCGTAACCAATGGTATGAGTCTACACCGAACAAGTGGCTAGCTCGTCGCGATGTTTTGAATAGACTCAATAACCCATCTATAAATAGTTTCACAGGTTGGTATAGTGAAACCGGGACCGACAGCTAAACGTGCTCTCCGAGGCACTATAGTGGTGTTGTCAAACAAATGTACATGTTTTTAAAATTAAAAACTCATTGGTACACACCGGGATTCGAACCAGGGACCTAAGTGTTTTTAAGTCCAAGGTCTAAATCCCTTACTTGAGAAATTATTTATTTCTAATACAAAAGTTCCACCCCCCTTTTCACCCCTTATCGGATGATTTCCGGGGTAAAAAATATCTTATGCTTGAAGAAAAAAATACTAATAGAACTCACCTTTCCGTGGGAATTAAACATTCCTAAAGACCACAACATCAAGTCGAACAAATATGTTAATCTTACAAACGAAATTACTAGAACCAGATTTAAAACTCAACTGTATGTAGTGGAACTTGGTGCAAGAGGAATTCCAGCAAAGTCTTTGCATCGTCTATTGAAGGATCTTGGGTCACTCCTTGTAGTTTAGGATTTGGCCTTGAAGGCACACTTGATAAATTCACCCTGAATATATAAATATATTGTTAATGGACCTCGGTCCCACATGGTCGGTAGACCTACAAACATAGTAAAAACGAAATTTCAGTTTCATTTGCTATCTGTTTAAGTTCAGCCCGCCCATAATAAAACCAAAAATTATAATAAAACTATAATTAGAGTAGTTAATAAAACCGCAAACACACCTAGTGGTAAATAGAATGAGGCAAACTGTAATAAAGTCTGAATATAATTGCGCATTAATTTGGAGTTATTAGATGCCACAGAGAGGCACTAATAACACTATCTATATTCTATGAGGTACTAATTTAGAACACCTAATTGCTAAATTACATTTAGTAATAACGGTTAGATAGTTTAATGCCGCATTATAACATGGTTATGCTATCTCTGCTAATAACTTCATTAGATTATGTACTACCGGTCTTTAGGAGTATCGATTTGTTGTCGAGGCGGTAGTCTCCTTTCAGGAGGTTTGACGATAAAGCAGCGAGAATATTAAAGTACTCGTATATAGAATCGTAATACAAATGGCTTTGTCGTAATAAGTAGCCAGCTTGTTGCGTTGTTTGGATCACCCATCAATATACAGTTTCACAAGTTGCTATAGTGAAACTGGGACCGACAGCTTAACCCAGATGAGCCTGAAACTCTTTATTTGCGCAGATTTTAATGTTTTTTATATATGTTATAATTTAGGATACTCTCTTACCAGGAAAAATATAAAATAAAATATTTCTTCACTGGGAAAGCGGAAAATTGGTGTTCTTTTAAACGGACGCTAGCCTTATATACTACTTTCGCACGGATCAAATGTTTCACTTTATTAGTAGGTAGGTAATTAAAATAACCATGTTATTATAAGAAAATTTTATTCTAAATTAACATAAACATTAAACACTTTGAAAATAACCAAACATTTATAATGTTTCTGAGCCAATAGCTTTTAGACCTCTCAGACGTAGTTCGTCGATAAGTGGGATAGATGTAAAAAAAATATCGAAAAAGAGATGAAAAGGCGCGTGGGAATCTAATTTACGAACTAATTCAGCATACTGTAAATATTTGTAATCTCAGCTGATTGACTTTGGTATGGATCGAACTAAATCACGTAACCTAGGCGTGTGGATCCTCCCCAGAACTTGTAGCCCCATCTAATAGGGTTTCCACGAATAAACTCTTCGCAGGGATGGCCTCCGTAATATGGAACCATAGCCTGGTCAATGCAGTGGTTCTCTTCCATTGGAGCGTATTCTTGAAACCTTTTGTTCATTATATCTAATTAATTTAGCAAATCTGTCTTTAAGGTTTCAATTTTGTGTTATCACAACAGTGGAAGTGTGAATTTAAATCTATCCCTGGACATAACATTATAAATATGCATACCGCAATCTGACGTATTTTGTCAATACATATGTCGCCTAGGTACTAAATATCTACTATACAAAAGGATTCCAGAAAGCACTTTGTCTCGCCAATTGTCACATCACCTTCTTTATTATTTTGGGAAGCATAGATATTGGTGTAATCCACAATCATCGCAATAATTTCATCATCAAATCTTTATTTATTATTCTTATAGAAGACGTCTTTATTTAGCTAAGTCAGATAAAGTTAGCTCGTCATCACTCTCACTTGACAATTCACCGAAATGTACCTCCGCATAGTTGGGATCCCTGGCAAGTTCTGCAATAAAACCTGATTTTCATCACCAGAACCTCATCTGTAATACCAGCATTATAGTTTTCTGGTGGTAAAATAGTGACACTATTGGGTATGGGTTGATCGTCATCCTTTTCCAATTCCTCGAAAATTTTATTGAGCGTCAAGTGTCTGTATAATAAATTTATTATATAAATTACGTTGGTAGCCTATTAGGCTATTGGTCGTTATAAATAACACCTCGTTTATTCATCAAAAATCCTTATATATTTTTTAAAATAAGTTGTACTATAAAATTTAATACATTGTTAACACTCTCCTCTTATAGTTATTTATTTTATTTTAATATTACATTGATTATACATGTATATAAACTTACCTTTAATAACTCATAATAGAAACAGTAAAATTCAAAGTACCGAATTACTACACCAAATAAAATTAAACCACTCTCATGAGCATTGAACAGTTTGATACTTATGTTGACCAATTTCTGGTATCAAATTAATTTTATAATAATACCCTCAAATTTCACTAGATTTATATTAATGCAACGTGCTTTTAAAAGGACGATAGCTTCAAATGGGCGTACTCTCCGAGGCTCTATAGTGGTGTTGTTAAACAAATGTACATTAAGTTTTAGATTAAAAACTCATTGGTACACACCGTGGTTTTAACCAGGGACCTAAATGTTTTTAAGTCTAAGGACTAACCAACTCGGACTCCACATATATAAAATAATTCTCTCAAAAATATACGTAATACTTACATAAACTTATATGATACGATACCAAAAATGAATGCTAGTATATAATAGATCTAGCTTAATTATTCAGATAATGATTGGTGAGCAAACATTTAAATACTCCGATGAAAGGAGTCTGTCTGATAGTCTGAGGAAGCAAATTCTACTGGTGAACAGCAGACACCGTACCGTGAACGAATCTGAATATCTGGTCGAGACAGTTGAATCGTTTCCATTAATAAAAACTTAAGTTCTACTTATAAATAAAAAAGGAGGTAGCTACGCAATGAATTCAATATTTTATTTACTTGGTTCTAAATTATAATTTTAATTTTCGATTGCGTGGTATCTGAAATTTAAATTATATAATCTTTGCCATTTATCAAGCGATTTACATTAGACGATCTCAGAAATTTGTTGAGGGGGTATTCCCACCTCATCGTAGTCGATGGTTTACAGTCTACACCAAACAAGTGGCAAGCTCGTCTAGATTTTTGTATAACTTATATAAAGTTTTCCAAATTGGTAAAGGGGGATCGACAGATTAACGTGCTCTAGGGTACGATAGTGGTGTTGTCAATTTTTTTTTTTTTTTGATCTTATGATATAGTTGCCTAACCAATTCTGCCACTATATATATACGTAAATAACGCAGCCACTGCTCTTCAGTCTAGTCAGTCTCCTATTATTATTTATTAAATAAAACGCATGATTATATGCACATAACATTTCTTTATTAGGTTAATGTTTATTAGGTTAATCCACCTGTGTTGCTACAAATAAAATACAACCTTTATCATACTTACATATTATAGGCACTACGTACTTATACAAATACCAATAATAATTATGTTTAAATCTCATTAATTTAATTATAAAAGCATACAAATATAAAAATTAAATACCTACATACTTTATAAAAAAATAACTATTTATTAGGTGACGTATTAGTGCTATATAAGGAAATGGTGCGTCACTATTATACAGCAAAAGAACCAAAAAAACATCTTTTATCAACAAGATACTTATGCTACAACATTCATTTATATCGAGGTTACTAAAAATTAGTGTCACTTCACAAACCATTATCTGATTCTACCAACATTAGTCTGTTACAGAAAAAAACATTCGGAACCCAAAAACGCATCGCTGGCCAAAGTAAATTATGTACAATTCAACACAATTGACGTCAGAGTTGGTCCCGAAAGCTAATAGCACGTTGAGAAAACGAGCTCTCTTTTACAGCCTAATAAAGAAAGTATTCGAACAGTAAACAATATTTCATTAACACTAGAGTGTGCTCCCAGCATCCTACTTCGAATATTTGCCAGAACTGCCAACTCTTTAAATCTTGGCACTGTAGTATTGGGGTAAAATTTTCTGACTTCTTTAATAATACTTATCAATGTTTTACAGCTGTTAAAATTAGAACTCCTTTAAATTACTATTTTTTTGTTCTGCCGTCTAAAATATGTAGAAATATTACAGATGTGTTCAGGCTTTTACTAAACTGTAATATATCATTATCATTTTTGGAAACTTTCAAATCAGGTTTCAGGATAACAGAATTTATGTTAATTCTTCTACAATATAGGAAGGTAAAACCTTTCTTATTCTATTATACTAGATTCTTAATAACATTACTACTAACGATCTAGCTAAATTCTAATTAGAGACTAACTAGATACTTGGATTCTAGACAGAACTGATTAGATACTTAACTTACGAAATAAAATCTATTAACAGCCTTTGCAACAAATCTAAAGTTTTTACAGAAAGTTGCCATCATTATGTACATTTTTTAGCCCAAAATAATCTTATCTTTAGATTACGAGTACGTAAAATCAGTTTAAACACTTGTTTTAGGTTCTCTGGTAATATCGTAAATTTACTATGAGACTTTCCTTATTATTATAAAGCATTAACTAGTTAAAAAAAATTTTTGCTCTCGGATTCTATTTTAGAGTACTCTTGACTCTTTTACATTTGTTGAGACAAAAACTATCAATTTCGTTGACTTAAGCAACACTTTTTTAATAACTAGGGCCAGGTGGGCAATTCTCGCGCTTTCGACATTCATCTCGTTTCGAGATTTTTCAACGTTCAATATTTGTATATTTATTATTTATTTATTAATATTTATTATTTATTTCGTTTAATGTTCGATATTTTTGAATGAAAAATGGCATATACTAATTTGTTTAAAAATCTCGAATCGAGATGAATATCGAAAGCGCGAGAATTATCCACCTGTTCCAAAATTCAAATATTATTTATTACACGTGCGATCTCTCGGGGAAAATAAAGAGATGGACTATACACAAATTACATATCTCCGTCTCTTTATTTATCCCGAAAGGTCACACGACACACATGTTAATTATTACCTCGTTTTGGAAAAAATCCCTAGTAATAGGTATTAGTTAACTTCATCAACTTCCAAAGGACTCTTTAAAATTGTTAGACTTTCAGAGATAAAAGCGACACACAAAATCTTTAGAGTATTACAGTTTCTGCCCTATCTAGCAGTCTCTTAAGTTCGATGGCTACCACGACCTACAAAGGGAAATTTGGGTCGCTTCGACCCTTATTCATTCTTTCACTATGTTGTCCACAGCCATGGAATATTTCGACTTATTGAGATGTTGGATCTGTTTCCATTTGTACTTGTTATTCATATAATCTTGATAGACTGAGGTATTTCTGGTATTCTTATTTGTATTTAAATTTCTTTGGTAGTTATTTTGTTACCATAGTCATTTTTCTAAAAAAAACTTTAAATGTTCTTATGTTATTTTGGGGTTTGAAGAATGCGTTTGAAGTCAAACGCATTGTAATTGTAATATTAAAATAAATTCTTTTCAATCTTTGTCTCACTAACTTTGTCAAAATTATTCCCTCCATTATTCTCAATTATCTCAATTGTTTCTATTATCTTCTATATATTTGTGTTAATGTGCATGTACACTCCATTTGTATAAATATATAAGTTATTTATAAATGTTAAATAAATTTATAAGTTATTAAAAATACGGAATATACGGAATATTATAAAAGGAAAGTCCAAAGAGGACAAGAGAAACCGAGAAGAAACAATTCGAACCAGATAATGGCCAATTTCTATAATAACGGTTCGTTATACCCATACAAAAATTATAGATCAAACAGACGTTAACATTTGGAACAACGAACAGTTACTGAAAATTATAGAAATTAACCATAAGTTAAACAACTGATAGAAGAATGGAAATTACCATTATCGAGAAGAGCCATGCTGTTAAATTGGTGATGATGAATAAACAGCCCGAACGATAATTCTGGAGAAATAGAATGGTCTATTTCTCCAGAAGTATGTGTGTATGTATTTAAGAACAATTTTTGAATGAGAAACGGACTTTGTAGGTCTGCTCACCACTAGGTAGATACAGAGTCGTATGCCGTGCTTCAATAAAAAAAAACATAACAGAACATAAGATGTTGGCCACAATTTCGAAAATAAAAATAAATTGTAAAATCTATCAACTAAAAAAATATTTATTGTATTTTGATAGATTTTATTGAGCTGACCATTTGTTCAGTGTATACCCAAAATATCATCTGCAATCATAAAATCCCTTTCAGTCTCGGGCACTGTAACACACCCGTTACACAAATGCCCTATCTTTCCCAATGAATATTGCATTATCGTTAAATTTACACTAAAATTCCTGAAAGCATAATATTCTTCAGATAATGTCTGAACTTTATACTTACTATTAGCATATTGTTGATGCTGCGACTCTCTACTCTACATAGAGCTAGTATTGGCAATTCAGAGGTCTCTAGACATTTTGACTGCTCTCGTAGAGAGAGATTTATTGCCCATTTTCATGATAGTGCTTTTAAAAGCTTCTTAGACTTTTTTAGCTTTAACTACATTTCTTTATATCTCTTGGTACCTAATTCAGTATGTATGTACTTTGAGCTTTATTTACAATATATTATTCTATTCACTGATGCATGTTTTTTTTATATATTATTATTATTATGTAAGTCAATTTATACTCATATTTCTCTGGGGCTCTAGAGAAAAATCAGGCAAGGCGACTTGTCGTGTCGCCTTCAATCAAAACGGTATAGACTTTGGCAGGTGACAGCGTACCTCATGCCTACTGTCACTGTCAAATTACATACGTTTTTAACTGAGGCGACTCGACATTTCGCCTCGCCTGCTTTTTCTCTAGAGCCCCAGGTTATAAAGTAAGCTCTAGGCTTGTACTATGTGTACCAGAAACAACGATATAATACATACTATATTTTATAAACACTCACTCAGGCCATAACAAACTGTACAGAAAAACGTATTTTTTTATTTTTTTGCCATAGGTGAGAATCGAACCCACGACCTCCGGATACAACGCCAAAGCCAATATATACCTACAGGGTGATTTTTTCAAGTGTGCCTTCAAAGCCAAATCCTAAACTATAAGGAATAGTTCAGGTATGATGTATTAAAAATAATGGCTATAATTTCGAAATATATTTTCTTAAAAATGAGCATTTTCCTTTAGTTTGCCGGTGAAGTTACTTTCTACCATTTGATCTTTATAAGCGACACTATCAGCTGTTGCAATAATACAGGTGAGTTTTTTTTTTAAATAAACCGGTTCGATTTTCGGGTAGGAGGATAAATGTTTCACAAATCTAATGATGCAGTTTTAGTTTTTATCAAAATCGGCCCCGAGACTCCTTTGAGTATTTTTCGCTATTCCTTGTAATTTAGGAGTTGGCCTTGAGGGCACACTTGAAAAATTCTACCTGTATATATATTAATGATATGACGATAAGGGAGGCGTGAATAAGTATCTCAAGCAGACATAGACAACTAAGAACAACCAAATGTTGTTCTTGGTCGTTCTTACGTTCGTTTTAGTTTGTCATGATCTAGGTGTTTATAAATATAATAGGTATGTATTATATCATTGTTTCTGGTACACATAGTACAAGCCTACAGCTTAGTTTGTGACCAGAACATTATGTGTAAATTGTGCTACTTAATATTATTATCATAGGCACAACCATATTTCTTTTAATACCATTTTATGCATTAATGGATTTCACGAATTTCATGTTTGCATATAACATCATCATTTTCCTTAGAATTTAAATTGACTAACAAAACCGTATGTTTTCCTTAAGTTAATACCTACAATAATAAACTAATCAATACCAATAAAATACAGTAATAAATAATAAGGATTGAGCGGCTGCTAAGTCTAGTAATAACACCAAGTTATCCGGAGGCCGTGGGTTCTATTCCCATTTAGGGCACCTAAAATAATAAATATACTTAAAAAGTTCAAAAAAAACAAAAAAATCGACTCGCATATTTCATTATATGTCCAAAAAAAATACAATAAGTATTTACTTTTTACTTATATAAGCCTATCTTTTTATTCATAAACACTTTTGTGTTGTCATCAGACTGTCAAAACAGTATTTTTTTTTAATACATTACAAATTTTTGTATGAAATTTTGCACATAAAGTAAATATATTGTCTGGTGCGACATGACACCGTATGGTTGCGTATTGGCAACTTTTTTTTTTACTGCAGCATGGCATATGACTTTCGGTTTCTCTCTTACCGGTAAGAGGATTCATTGGAAAGATGGGACATAATCAGTCCGTTTAAAATTTAAGGTGGGATGGGTTCACTAGACCGACCGGTCTCTTTACCACCCATACTAATAACCAAGTCATGTTTCGGTTTTAGTCGGTGGGTTCACCGATTTTCAGAAGAGTAATGCATAATTTCTTGTTGGTATGGTAGTAGTATGTTGGGATGCGCTTACAAAATGGTCATTTGATTTTACGATAAAATTCCGAGAATATTAAAATTTCAATTCAAATTCGTCTTCGTCGTTGCCCGGTTCGTAACCGCATCGTTTAGCCGGCATAGTAAGAGCGATATTTTTTTTTAATCATCAATATATCCATCGACCCCATTTATGAGTTTTGTGATTCTGTTTACCGTCAGGTATATAAAAAGTCAGATACCTTGCTCCAATAACAAAAAATACTATGGATCAAATTTCTAATTCCAGGCGGACGAAGATGCGGGCAAAAATATAAACTATAATAAATCTTCAAATTATTAATAATTAATTTACTACAACAAATTAATAACTAAGTAACCTAAAATAAACCCATTAGGCTTTCCACTTTACAATACAGGTTGACTTGCAAAATTTATAGCAAATAAAGGGTGAAGAGTGGGCAGATGATTTGGGCATCGAACTGAGGGCGACTCGTTGCGTGGGCGGCAAGACCATTCATCAAAGTCGCCCCACTACGGGACGAGTGATTTTTATATCTTCTTCACGTATTTAAGGATCGTATGGAAAAGTGATTTTGTTGTTTATTTGACATTTGGGTTTGGGGAATTGAAACATTTTCTTTTTTATTTAATATTTTTGTCTTATTCGTGGCAAAGTTTGTTACAATTCTGCAGATTTTATTTCGCGCATTCAATACCCGATATGTACCACTTTTTTTTCATTTAAAATTGTATGTTTATTTGTTTTTTCATAATAATAATACTCGTAATCATATGTAAGATATTTCACATATATTTTTCTGGTCGCAAACTAAGCTATAAGTTAGCTCTATGTGTACTAGAAATCACTATACTAATCTATATCTGCACTAATATAATAAAAATGTAAAGTTTGTGAGTTTGTGGGGGGTAATCTCTGAATCTACTGAACAGATTATAAGAATTATTTTAGTGTTGGAAAGCCCAATTATTGAGGAAGGCTATATGCTATATAACATCACGCTACGTACAATAGGCGCGAAGCATCAATCAAAAATATTGGGAAAACCAAGTGTCGATACCAAATAAGTGTCGCAAGGTTGATTCGGTGCCTGAAGTACTTTTATCGAAAGAGAAGTACTTACAACTAGTGGCTGCACCTTCCTATGACAAAGAAATATTAATATGTTTTTCTGTACAGTTTGCCATGATCTGGATGTTTATAAAATATAATATGTATTATATCGTCGTTTCTAGTACACATAGTACAAGCTTATAGTTTAGTTTGTAACCAAAGCAATATGTTTAAATTGGTCTGCATTTTATTATTATTAATTGTAAATATTAGAAACAACTATTTATTATAAAGACACTTAAAAAAAAAAGTTAACGAACCCGTGTGTGTACAATTAAGTCAATACAATTACAGGAGTCATTGAACTTTAATTTAAAATGTAAATTCTCGAAATTAATTGTGTTTATTTAATAATACCTGTCTTCGTTAATATGTATTTCTTATTAAATTAACTCTGCTGAATAAGTTGGGGTACTCTTACAATAGCGCTAACGAAGTAACGAGTTACCACCCTGTAGATAATAATAGTTACCATAACAATAATTACACTTATTTAAACAATAATAATTATTGTTATGCAAATAACTTGTAATTAATTATTACAATAATTGTAGGTATGTACGGTAATTGCAAATATCGTACCGAACTAAAACTACTCGTAACTAATACAGTGTATGGGCCATCGATTTTCGGATATTGCATATGTATAATCGATGTAAGATGCTGTTCTAAAACAAGCGGTAAATTTGGGACATTGAAAACTTGTAATGAATATAAGGACGATCCTTACTGCATAATTTAGGCGAAACAGAGGGAAAGAAATTATTTTACTATTATCAGTCATTGTATTGACCCCCCCTTCCTGCCCTATCAACTTTGTAGAACTATATACCACTAGATGAAAACAGATTTGCATGCCCAAAATTAGTCATTTTAACATTACTAGTTTGTATGGAGATGGTAATATTTTTTTCATTTGCGGCACATGGTTCCATGGGAAAAGTAGTTCGATTTGATCAGCTGAACCTCATGTACATCTTTTCACTCTGTATAAAAAGTATAAAAATGTAATTTTTATAAGGTGTAATTATTTTTTCATCTTTCTTCTTTCAAAAGTTTAAAATATCTATCAGCAATAGGGAACGATACAAAAAAATACCCGTTCCGACAATACTCGTAACTCAAAAAAAAACAACAACAACTTCCATTAAAACAACCACTCAGTGCAGAAGCCACTTAAAACAAAAAGTTAACTTTAAATTTAATTTCAGCACGATATACCGCTGAAGCGCTGAAACTGAGCGGTATTATGATAATACGATGTTTGCATAAAGCGTACGGTGTTTCCATACCACACTGCATAAACCAGCAGCTTAGACGTGAAAGATCGGAATTTAAACACCCTGTAGCTTTATCTAAATAGAAAGAGAATATACAGGATGTCGTATAAGAAATTTGCATAGAGAAATAACATTGTTTTAAACAATGTGTGATAGAAAAAAAAACTTCTAAGAAACGTGGTCTAGCGGTTGCGGCGTTGGCATTGTATCCAGAGGTTATGGGTTCGATGCCTAATCAAGGCAATACAATATTAGTACGTTTTTCTGTACAGTTTGGACCATGCGCGCAACTTCGTCTGCGTAACTTTAACCGTTTACGCAGCGTACGCTCTTTAAAGGAATATTTTTCCCCGTTTTTGCAACATTTTTCATTGCTACTTCGTTGCTATTGGTCGTAGCGTGATGTTATATAGCCTATAATAGCCTTCCTCGATAAATGGACTATCCAACACCAAAATAATTGTAAAGTTCGCCCCACCCATCTAAATAAATCGTCCTGTAAAAGACTGAAGAACTCCAACGCCGTGTGGGATAATCATAGAACCTTATATCTAATAAATTTCAGCCATGTAATCGTCTAATTTAACCCTTTTACGTTGTGTATTTTAATCCGCTTCAGTAACCCATAGTTCTTTTAGAGGTAGAATTAATATTACGATTGGTAAACTTCATAGAGTATGTTTGTATGACATAAACCCACTGTATATAATAACCAACACATGCAATATCAGAGTCCGGCAAGCAGAGGATTGAACTGCAGTGTTCCCGGACTTGAAACCGCGAAGTGGGTTTACAGGATCCTTTTAGAGCGCAAACTCTCACCCTCACTGTGTTCAGTACCCTCTCTACCGAATCAAATACTATATAATCATATCAATCATGTGTATGGACGAACCGTTACATAATTTTCAATTCGAACCAGTAGTTCCTGGGATTAGCGCGTTCAACCAAACATACAACAAGATTAGAACTTAGTTTGTGACCAGGGATCTATGAAATATCCTAAGTACATTAATATAATTATTTAGAAAAATATATGTAGATTTTTAAGTCGAACAATGTTTTCAATTAAATATCATTGTAAATATATTTAGTATGTACTTCGTAAACGGTTAGAGTTACGCAGCGCACGCAACGGAAGTTCTCAAAAGGAAAAAATTTTCCCCGTTTTCCCAACATTTTTCTTTGATGCTCCGCTCCTATTGGTCGTAGCGTGATTAGCACAGTCTTCCTCCGGTACGTTTGAGTACTGCTTATAAGGCTTACAAAGCTAGCTTAATTTACTTGACAGGTGTTTTTTTAGTACTTCGCTTTGCTTTGGATTTTTGATGACGTCACAGAAAAAAAGCAAATTACGTCATCGCATTCGCTGCGAACGCTTTGAAAATACGAGTAGTGCAATCAAAGTAAATTGTCTGTGGTCACAGTTGTGTATCAAATACTTTTTTTTGTTTATTTTTATTGTTCCCTCCCTTTTATTTAACAGTTTTTATACTCTATTTTGTATTCTCTTATAAATTTTATAGGTATGATTTTTATTTATGAACATAAAACTGTTCGAGTACTACTGCAAATGCTGCGATTACTTTGCTTCGCTTTGTGTACTGTGACGGCTGATTAGATTGGCTTAAAGCCTAAGCGCTTTAAGCGAAAAACAGTAGTAAACGAACACACTGCTCGATAAATGGGCTATTCAACACCAAAATATTTTTCTAAATCGGTTCAGTAGATCCAAAGACAACCCTTACAACATCACAAACTCACAAACTTTACCTCTTTATAATATTAGTATAGATAATGTTGCTCCATTAACTATTATAACTATCCAATAACTTTACATGATTATTACTAACTATAGTGTTTAAATTTATATATTTTTATTAATAAAGTTAACACTGTAATACTTCTTTTACATAAAATAATTTTCAGTTGGGATTATGTAATATGTATAATATTCAATTATTGGCTTACCCATGAACAATGTCTTGTCATCGAATATAATTTAATGATCAATGCGTAGAAAAACAAAGACGATGGTGATTTCATTTCATAAAATTAGGCTACCAGAATGAAATCGTGCGCTCTATATCTCCTTTCTAAGCTCTGATAGTGTTTATTTGGGAATACGAGAGAAAATCAATTATCACTAACCTTTCAAATGAAACTAGGAAACTGGGTAAAGAAAAGCCTGATAAAATTAAAATTAAATTAAATAGAGCAGACTAGTTAATACTTAAAAGCTTTCCAACAAATCTTTATTTGCGTAGTAAATAAAATTGATTAATAAAATTTATTTGCGTATATTATCGCTCTTATCACAAACTAAGCTAGGCTAAGATTTCTTCTATAAGCTCAAAAAAAGTATAGGAGTTTATTTAACTAAAGATCACACTCAATTGAGATAAAAAATAAATTAATTAAATTATTGAATATAATTCCTTTAATTCCTCTTTGAATTTCTAGTCCTATGCGTTGGATAAAGTAGGCTCAAGCACGTCGGTCTTTGCGTAGTAAATAAAATTGATTAATAAAATTTATTTAGGTAGGTATTTAATTTTTTAACAATCTGTAAGAAAGTATAATTTTTTGTTCATTTATTTTAAGTTTTTCATCCTATGCTACGGTAACGGATCGTTATTCGTTATAAATATCGTATCGTATCGTTATAACAATAACAGATCAAACGACGGACGTTATCATTTTTGAACTTATGTGAATAAGAGAATGTTAAAAAAAAAAAAAAAAAAATTATATATGTATTATGTATTTTATATATGACAGCCTCCGTAGACTAGTGGTTGCGCCTTTGGCGTTGTATCTGGGGGTCGTGGGTTAGATTCCCACCCATGGCAAAAAAATATTAGCACGTTTTTCTGTACAGTTTGTCATGGTCTGGGTGTTTATAAAGTATAATATATATATATATATATTATATCATTGTTTTCGGTACACATAGTACAAGCCTAGAGCTTAGTTTGTGACCAGAGCAATATATAATATGTAGGGCATTTAAAATATTATAATATGTAGGGCATTTTTTACAAATATCGCTCTTATCACAAACTAAGCTAGGCTAAGATTTCTTCTATAAGCTCAAAAAAAGTATAGGAGTTTATTTAACTAAAGATCACACTCAATTGAGATAAAAAATAAATTAATTAAATTATTGAATATAATTCCTTTAATTCCTCTTTGAATTTCTAGTCCTATGCGTTGGAAAAAGTAGGCTCAAGCACGTCGGTCTCCTGATTTCTCTATTAATAATTTTCCCAAGAGATTAGAAAATGCTACACCAACAGGTGACCAAGGGCCTAAAGTTTCCACTGCAAAGGCCTAACACCTAAAGCTAGGTACAATAACACTTTAACAGTTACAAAAAATATCCTACAAAATATCAATAATAATAAAGCCAGTTCCATAAAAAAACCTAGTTTATTTGTTGGCACTTAGTTTTTAAGGACAAGATCTAGTTTTATCTAGGTTTTTATTACTATTGTCACATAACAAAGGATGTGTTTATAGCGCCTCATAAAACTACCTATACTTAACTTAACATTTATTTATTTAGTTGGAAAGAAATAACTTATATCAATAATCCTTTACTTGGACACTGGAGTTTTTATTTCTTTAACTTATGTGACCTTTTCTATTAAGTTATCCTGTGAAAGAATAAAAGTGTGTGAGACTTGACTGTGTGTATGCGTGTGATATGCGTATTTTTTTTTTTGATATTTTTTATTGGAGCACGGCATATGACTTATATCTATCTAGTGGTGAGCAGACCTACAAAGTCCATGAATGCGGTCATTCAATAAATGTTCTTAAACATCATTGATCGCTCTCACTATGGCGGCTAAATGATGCGATTACGAAATGGACGGCGACAAAGACGAATTGCATTACGAGTATATTTTAATATATCTATTCGCTGCCTTATCGTCAATTCAACTACCCATTTCGTAACCGCACCTTGAAAGGAGACTGCCTCCTCAACAATAAATCGATGCAGTAATTGCAGTAAACATAACTAGTACTGTATGAGAGGTGGTAACGAGACCGGTCTAACGAAGTTATAGAGACCTTCCTCCCACCTAAAAATATAATATAGTGATATAGTTTAAAGTTATGATTGTTTACTGATTGAACATAGGCAAGTTAATACTATACCCCTTATCCTTATTAGACTTAACCGCTTCGCTAAAACACTTGACCAATATAAACTAGGTATTATGATTGGATTAATAGTCGTTGCTAAGCAGTTGCTAATGCTTAGCCAATGCTTCGGACTATCAAACTGCATATGAAAAAACTAAATTTTGACAGTTCCAAGCAATGGCTCAGGCTAAGAAACGACTCCGGCTAAGCAACGACTATTAATCCGACCCTTAGAGATTTTACTATACAAAGGTTTTTCTATATAGCTCCAGTTGCACCAAAGTGTCCGCAAAACGCGGTACTTGCTGTAATTAGATTTTCAATATAAAACTGATACATTCGACGCCATTTTTAACTTTAATCGTTACAATTACTTTAACGGACACTTTGGTGCAACTCAGCTTAAGTCTGCGTCTGAGTGAATGTAGTTGCGGATGGATTTATGTGCAACTCATTGCGATTGGTTGCAGTATTAACCAATCCTAATGCGTTCCCGCACTCCCCACATCTTTCCTCACCCCCGTATCATATAATTTTTGTTATTCCATTGGGAAAACATTATTAGGGGATACTTACAACGTACACTTATTTTGATTATTTATAATATATATTTGGGGCGTAGGTATGGTCAGTTGGGTTAGTCGCCTTGGTGGCACTTTTACAGGGCAGTCAACGATTGACAGGTCAATGGAACCAGCTAACCACCTAGTCAACTGGTTGGTTATGTAGGTTGGGTTTTTTTTTTCTCCCGCAAGGACAATAGTTTAATAGTTTATTTTTATATGTTTATTTTTTATTATATTTTCTAAATATGTCTGTGGGAGGAATGGCGACCTGGCCAAGTGCACACTTGAACCTTATATATACATATTTTTTTTTTAAAATGCCTGTAAAGGTTAACATGAAATAAATATTTTTTACTTGTCTTATCGATATTACAACTATACGCCGAAAGCGAAATTAACGCACACAAATTGCGTGACGATAAACGTGTACATCTCCTAATGACCCCCAGTTAGTATCTTGCGCGAACTTTGAACCCGAAAACTTAATCGTCTGGTCTGTACTTACCTACATCAAATTTATTATTCAGAAAGTACTGAAGAATTGACCTATAGAAACGACTTAATATTGTATGTCTGACTCTACAAATATGCATTAGTGAAACTAGAAGCTGTTTTCTGAAGCATAAACTATTCAAATATGCATCAAACTCAATATATCACCTTGATCAATATTTGCTTACATATTGGTTTAGAGTTAAACCTTGTGCTTTCAATTCTAGGTTAGTAATGGTTTTAGCCCGGGGTTTCACACGCTGTTTAATTTTTCGCTCGGGTCCTCCCGTATTCTAAGTCGTATTTTCCACCCCACTTTCACTCAAGGAGTCTCTTTCACCAAATATTAAATCAAGAAGGATGAATGAGACAGACTATCCTTAGAAATACGGGTAAGGGTTAGCTTAGCCTAATATTCCTTAAGAATTTGGGCAAAAAAATTAGGATTTCCACTTGAAGTTATCCAACAAAGGGCCCGGTTCCACCATAAAAAGCATAACTTATACCAAGATTAGTGACATCAAAACATATATAATTAAATATTTTGAGGGCTGATTTTTCAATCGTCAGATATAGGTATACGACAGTTATAGGAATACGACAGTTGTTAACTTGTATGCAGAACTGTACAAATTATTAATTCTACATACAAGTTATCTGTTGAATAACTATATCTGACAATTGAAAAATTAGGCCTAGTATTAATAATTTAATCAATCTGTAAATATATATATGAATTTTGCCATTACTATATACCATGTATATAGTAATGTATATAGTTATGCCTTATGCTTTTGGTCGAACCGGCGCGGCCCTAAATAAAATAAAAATGATCATATTTTTGCTACTACACATTTTAACTTTATTTAATAATAGAAGTACCTATAATAAAATTCTAAAAGGTACATAATTTAGTAATAAAGATACAATATTTTCTTAAGATAAAAAAAAAATAAGTTTTTATTAACTTAGATGAGCACGCGTCACTCCTTTGTAATGAAATACCCGGACGACCACTAGTTTTGAACGTGTCGGTATACTGGCACGGATGGTATATTAGTATAGATTTGTATGGAATCCTACGCAATATTTCTTAGTTTTTATATGACTTGTAATTTAGTCTAAAGTTACTATTAAAAAAAAACATTACTACGTTCAAAGTCGCGGGAAAACCTAGTACAATATAATTTAGGTATCTTATGATTCAGTCATAACATCAGTGAGTGCTTCCACTGGCACGAGATAGTGAGGATGTGTCTAAAGCTCCTAACTAATTCGATTAGACATAGCTCTCACAACTCCTTAAGGATCGATTATAACTTCAGCGTCGACTTGAAATTTAACCGCTAGATGGTTCCACTAACCACGTGAGAAGTTTTTAAATACATTATTGTGTAAATAAATACTGTATATGCTCGATTTGTAAACAACAAACACATGAGAAGACGTTTTTTATTATTTTTTATTAGAGCACAACATGTGTCTTTGTATCTACCAGATGGTAAACAATCCTACAAAGTCCATGAATGGGGTCGATCGAAAATTGTTGTTTAACTATTTTAAATATAATATATTATGTATTAGGTACAAATATATATATACCTAGTCTTGCCACAGATTAATATATTAAAAAAAAAAAAAAATATATATATTACAATAAATAAAAAATTTCGTTGAGATCCTCCGATGCCGCATCCGTACACGTACCGAGGACGCTGGCTGCATTTCCACGCTGAATTTCTATCGAAATTTTTTGCATGAAGAAAGCTTTATATTGATCGCTCCTATTATGCCAGCTAAATGATGCGGTTGCGAAATAGGCGGTGCGACGACGGATTTTGCATTACGGTACAATTATTATCATATCCTCGCTGCTTTATCGATGCTGTTTGGTAACCGCACTGTAAACGAAAACTACGAGTATATCATCTCGATAATAAATCTATGCAGTAGTCTTCTGAATGCCGGTGAACGTACAGACTTAAACCTACAGACTTGACTTCATGGTTACTTGGCGGACTTTGCATATGTATGTAGTGTCTATAATATCGCTAGATCGTCCGGTAAGTCGGTTTCATTACCATCGCCCATGCAGATGCAAAAATCTTCAAGTGACCACTCATGTTTCGATTTTAGACTGTGGTTTCACCGTTTTTAGGAGACTACTACATTGATTTCTTGTCGTTGATTTTTATGGTGCGGCTACGAACGAGCCCGGGGCTTATGATTTGATGATAAAGCAGCAAGGGTATTACAGTAAACTAGTAATGCAAATTCGTCTTTATCGCCATTTATTTCGTAACCGTATGAGTTAGCCGACATTATGCGAGCGAGATTTATTATTTTATTTTATTTAAATTTTTTTATTGCACAAAATTTTACATATACGAGTATAAGCGATCTTAATGCCTTAGGCATTTTCTAACAGCTAACCTTTGAGAGAGTGAAATTTAATATGTTTAGCTATTAATGGAATTATATAGCTTTTACCGACTTTTTTAATAAGTAACAAAAAAATATAACGTAAAATTTTTTTACCTTCTTATTACCAGAGTGCGTTCAAAATCATACGATTAACATTACGTAAGTAGGTACTGAATAAAGAAACAAGTAGACAAGTATTATTAAACAAATATTTGGAAGAAGTAATATACTTCTCTCTCATAATATCCAGAAATATCGCCGATACAAACATGAGAATAATAAAGTAAAGCAATAAGAGAAACCGTGTCAGCGATCCCAAATCCTTCCAGTCGGTTACATCAATCACTCAATGTCTAAACAGACCAATGCGACGACTTCTTGATACTGTTTATTTACTTATTATAAGCCCATAATATATGTGTTACCTACTTGTTTATCTATCTGTATACTCGTATATATTATAAATGAATCGCCATTCATTAGTCACGCTAAAACTCAAAAAGGGTATGGCCGATTTCTTTTTTATTAATTATGTTCGCTTTAATACAGGGATTGAAAAGGAAAAATTCTAAACAAAAGCTAAAGAATAATATTCAGCAATTTTGTATGTAAAATGACGGTACACTTCGCGATTGTTTATTTTGATCTGTCACTATTTATTATAGTTTAAGCACAGAGTTATAGGAAGAGTTTAAGTGACTAAAATTTTACGTGCGACTTTCTTTTACGATGCCCATAAATAAATCACAAAGCCAGTCGTTGGAAGTTTGCGGAATCAACTTGGAGTTTCCCTGTTTCGCGGACAACTATATGTCGCGTGTTCGCGCGTCGGAAAGCCATCATCTTTGAAAGTGATAAGAAGTTCACCGATCATTTCGCCGATCTGTCACTATTCATTTTAATTTAAGTGACTACAATTCCCCGTGCGATTGCCTTTTGAGATGACCATAAATAGATCACAAAGCCAGTTGTTGGAAGTCTGCGGAATCAACTTGGAGTTTCCCTGTTTCGCGAACAACTATATGTCACGTGTTCGCGCGTCAGAAAGCCATCATCTTTGTTAGTGATACGAAGTTCACCGATCATTTCGCCGAACTGTCACTAATCATTTTAATTTAAGTGACTACAATTTCCCGTGCGTCTGGCTTTTGCGATGAACATAAATAAATCACAAGGTCAGTCGTTGGAAGTTTGCGGAATCAACTTGGAGTTTCGCTGTTTCGCGGACAACTATATGTCGCGTGTTCGCTCTCTGGAATGCCAAAATCTTTGTAAGTGATACCAAGTTCAACGGGTCAGCTAATTAATTTATAAAGATAGAAACTTAAAAAGGCGTTTTTTTGGAGTATGTGTCTTTGTATCAACGAGGTTGTTGAATGGGGTCAATATATTGATTGTTCCTACTGTGTCGATAAATTAATGCGGTCAAGAAATAGGCAGCAACAAAGACAAATTTGTAAGCCTACTATTATATCCTCGTGGCATTATCGTCCATCCACTGCCTGTTTCGTAAACGAACCCTGGAGGCATTAAGGACCTCGATAAAAAGTAGTATAATCTCTATGAATACACAGATTAAAACCAAAACATAACTAGGTCACTTGACGGTTTTCGCAACTGTATGGACGGTGGTAACTAAACGCTCAGCCTAACGAAGTTATAGAGACCTCACACTTAAGCCCTGAATCCGTTTTGATAATGCTAGTAAGATATTATAATAAATCTCAGATCCGACCTTAATGTAATATAAGTGTAAATTCATAAACTAACATTTATCATTATCAATAAAGGACAAAATACAGTTTAAATCTGGTTCAGGCCCCTAACTTTCACCATTAATAATCAATTTTAAGTTACGACCTTCATAAAATCCGAAACATCCCTTAACCGTGATTAATTATAAATACAAATTAATTAATTAATACAATTTAATTACAATTTATAGTTAATAACATTATGTATTTTATGCAGTAATTTATTTTTAAATATTTTGGTACAGATCGACTATAATAATATCGATATAAAATGTAATAATATGTTTTATATACATATCATTGTTTCTAGAACATATAGTAAAGGGGTGACCACATCAATATGTGTAAATTGTATAAAAACATTTAAATCTGAGAGAGTAACAGTACTAAACTAAAACTGTATTCCATAAAATTGCTACACTTTTAGTTTGTATTAAATATAATTTAACCAATTTATACTAACATTTTTTATTGAAATTACTGATTTTAGTATACTAAATAGTTTAGTACTGTTACTATTTAATAAATGTAGGTCTGAACTGAACAAGCAAAACAATAAATTACTACATCGTATTTTTGTATGCAATTCCTGACTTCAGCGCTACTTTTATAAATATTCTGTTCTGATAAAGTACATATCTACATATCATCACGGGGGCCTTACGGCGCCCGAGCCGATGTATGAGTCTACACCGAACATGTGGCTAGCTCGTCGCAATGTTTTGAATAGACTCAATAACCCATCTATAAACAGTTTCACAAGTTGGTATAGTGAAACCGGGGCCGACAGCTTAACGTGCTCCCCGAGGCACTATAGTGGCGTTGTCAAACAAATGTAGGTACATTTTTTTTTTAATTGAAAACATACCGGGATTCGAACCAGGGATTCAAGTCTTTTTAAGTCCAAGGTCTAACCAATCCTGCCACCACGTATATTCTAACCAACTCGGCCACCACGTATATAACGTTCCGACAAAGTATATTTGTAAAAGTTGCATTAGGTAAAATTTTAGACATTAAATTGTCAAATATAAAATTTATTACCAAGTCAATGTCTAAATCAAACGACATACTTAACTGCCTCTAACTACAAATATAAATAACAATAAAATAGTAACTAAACAATGTTATCTCCCTTACAGATACCGAAACAACGACCGAAAAATAATGAGTACAAAAGTTCATACCGTCCGATACCAATGCACTTCCTGAGCATCTGTGACCCGATAAGGAAGGGTCAGCCTTGTCATGACGAGATACCGACCTAAGAGAGACCTATGGGAAGCTCCCGACTTATCTACCAGATCCCAGTACCCCAACCTGACGTAGGAACACTCATTGAGGAAAATCAGTTCTAAACAACAATTGAAACAGAAACAACGTATCGGGTGATGTGACAAGTATTGAATATGTAACAATGGGTGATTTGGCACCAAGTTCTTTGAGGACTACGTTTGCTAGTGAAGTGGTGAATGAGTCTTTGGGAGTATACGAGTATAAGACTGATGAGGAGCTGGCTTCCGTGGAACTGTTTAAGGATTATCCTGAGGGTTTGCTGTGGTTCGCTTCGGCTTGCTGTGTCCTGTTTATGCTGGTGGGAATTCCTGGAAACCTGATTACTATTGTGGCTTTGGCGAGATGTAAAAAGGTATGTTTTTCTCTTTTACTATAACTTATTTTTAATTAATAACCAATTAAAGTTTCAATAATTTAAAATAACATCTAATATTTAAAGTGCATTTTAAATGGCGTCATTAGATCATTAAGTGAAGTTGTATTTAAGGGCTCTTCAGTCGTGTGACGCCCTTATAAGCGTTCTTTTAATATTACAATTTGGCTGTTAGTCGTAATTCAACTATTATTTTTCTATTGAACGTATAATAAATCTTTCAGTGGTAATAAAAATAAAAGATTTTTTTATGATTTTCACAACTGACAGATTAATAAATACAATGACCGACAAAATTATTATTTTAATTTTGCGACAAACAGAGAAATACTGGGAGTGCCAATGCTCATTTTATATAGGGAACGCAGACTTCAAGATCGCGAATGGCGAGGTCTTAATTACCAACGTCAGTTCAGAAAATGATATTTTCGAATTTTATCTGTAACTTTTTTATATTTATGACGTCTTTTAGTTTCCTAAAAAAGTACATAATATCTATTTGTTTAGCAATTTAAAAGTGATGATGCACAAGCTTAATCATTTAAATTTTAACAATAACAGATAACATTAACTAAATGACTAAGAAGTTGATAATATTTGCATGAAATAAAATAATAAAAGGTTTAAATAAATAACAAATAGATAATAAGTAGGTATCGCTACAACAAATCTAAAATATTTTAAAACGTAAAATATTGGTCCGATTTACTTGGAATTTGGAATGATTATAGATCTTGGTAACCGATATACGCAAAAAGTCATTAGTCAATTTTTTTAAATGAATTTAAGGAAAAAGGCCTAAAAAATAAAGATGAATAGATCATATATTAATTTTGTTAATCTAATATAAACTATTAGTCAGAACCTAGTAGGCGATATTTCTCACTTGTTTATTTTTATTATTGTATTTTTTTTTAAACATACATACATACATATCTTCACGGGTGCCTTACGGCGCCCGAGACCGCCTAGACGGCCCCAGGGTACCCAGCGGAGGGGTTTTAATCCCACCTCGTCGTAGCCGATGGTATGAGTCTACACCGAACAAGTGGCTAGCTCGTCGCGATGTTTTGAATAGACTCAATAACCCATCTATAAACAGTTTCACAAGTTGGTATAGTGAAACCGGGACCGACAGCTTAACGTGCTCTCCGAGGCACTATAGTGGTGTTGTCAAACAAATGTACATAATTTTTTTAATTAAAAACTCATTGGTACACACCGGGATTCGAACCAGGGACCTTAGTGTTTTTAAGTCCAAGGTCTAACCAACTCGGCCACCACGTATATTTTTTAAACATGTTACTGTAAATTTATCCCTTTTGACATTTCTATCCTCAATTACGTCTGTGTGTGGACATAACAATTAGAAATCGTCAGTTGATAAAGATATGGTAATGACTTGACTTTAACCTGAGCAAGTTTGTTACTTTGTTGATTATGAGTACTTAGATAAACTTGTTTTATTTCAACAATGCCTTTTTTTTTCAATAATTTAGGTCCGCAAATTTTATACAAATTCCTACGCAAAATATGAAAAAAAATAGTCATTTAAATAATATAACTATTACTGAGTCTGAGTAAAATTGTAGCAAATACAAGCTATTTTTAATAAACCATCAAATCAATTCATTTATTTGCTTACTATATATATATTCTACATACATATTATAGAACCTATTCTTTAGTTACACAAATTAATTAATACCTTTGTCAGGTAATGCAAATATTTTGTTTTTGTCATGACCAAATATTGCTATATAAATATTGGTTAGCTTATTAATAACAATAATTTACTTAGAGGGTGATTTTTCAATCTCCAGTAGCCTTAGTGTGAGTTTTTTTAACGTTTACTTTCGCGTTAACTATACTACCGCGTTAACATTTTGACCAATCACAGGACCGCATTTTTAGTTCTCAAAATTTCCGCTTGTAGCGCTGAATTATAATTAATCCCATACAAATTTTAGTTAACTCAAACGCAAAGTAATAGTTAGAAAACTCACACAAGGGGTACAGATAAAGCCATTCGTCAGTCAACCCGTAACAACTTCAGTGGCGTAGCTAGGTAACCAAGGGCCCTGGGGCAAATCAAAAAATCTAAACTGGTTAGGTTTTATCAAATTGATAATACTGCTAACCCACAGAAAGAATTTAGGGAAATTCCCTAGGTATATCTTTCGATTTTTTCTCAACTGAGTTGCCATGATTAAAGTCGGGTTGCAACCTGCCATATTTATTTTGAAAATCGGAGAAATTTTCAAAAGTTCAGTTCTATCTAGATTTTCTGGTAAGGATTTGAGGGGGCCCCCTGATCTTGAGGGCCCGGGGGCACTGCTAGGCGGGCCTAGCCCCTAGGTAGCTACGCCTTGGAAAGCAAACTTAAATTTAAGTTAACTAATTGATGAATAAAAAGTATATAATGCTATAATCATAATCAAAGTTAAACTAAAAATGGGGTTACTTTGCTAATCCAGCTTTTCTTTATGGAATTCGAAAGTAAAACCCACATTGAAGTATTTTATCAAAAAAAAAAACAGTCAATAGAATTAACAGTTACATGATTTTTTTACTTCGATCAAACAAAAATTACGTTTTATATTAAAATTACCTTTATTTACGACACACGGTTTATTAAGCTACTTGACCCAGACAAAATATTATTATGTAGGTACTGAGCAACAACCAATAGGATCGCTATATTTTTGGTAACAGGATAGAATAAAGCGATCCTATTGGTTGTTGCTCACGTATACGTAAATGAATAAGTTACGTTTCTACAATGCGCAAACCCATGGTAGAGCCTCTAGGCAATGAATGTCACTTTGGCTAAGATTATATTCAATAGGTACTTTGTATTGCCAAAGGGGTAGAGGAGTAGGTCAAGCATATACATTTTTGAATATACCAAAATATATATTACAAATAATTAAATTCGTTTTTGAATATTATTTAAACTTAATTAGTCTTGCTAGCTGTACAATTTAAACAATTTTTTACACAATTCTTATTTTCAAGGCAAAGAAAAACCTAATTTTGAGCCTATATAACGCTTTCATGCAATTTCAGGGCAAACAGGAAAATAATATTTAGGGGCAAACTTTTGGGGGCTAAACGGAACAAGCCAATAAATAACGTAGTCGGCATAGTTGAAACGGTTAATTTAATAGTGTTTAACAACAGCGTATTGTTTGTCCCCATTCACGGAATATTTGGTTTGCTTACCATCATACAAAGTTAGATGCCGTGCTCCATTTAATATTTATTATTAATAATAAAAATGGTAACAGATGTGAGATTCTGTAGGTTGAAGACCGACTATCTACTAGGCTTCTATCTTGTAATGCAGACTGTATGTCTGTCAAACAATTTATAACGTTTATTATTAATAATAACTGGATGGAAGATAAAATTATTATTGCAATAAATATAGTTAACAAAACATATAATTTAAAGAGTCAAAACATTAAAACTCTACGAATAATAAACTGATTAACTTTATTTTATTTAAAGATTGATTTCTAACCATCGTTTTTTTTTCTTAATTTGGAGAGTGCATCAAAAAATTACATAAGTTTTTTTTTACTGGAGATTTGCATGTGACTTTGTATCTACCTGACGAAAAGATACCTACAAAGTCCATGAATGGGGTAGTTTGAATACATTGTTGTTTAACAACATTGATCTCTCTCACTATGCCGGCTTAGTGGTTACGATGATAAGTATATATGTTCGCTATATGTCTATTAAATTGTTATTTTATTTGCTTTTGCATAATCTTCCACTCTATTAAGTTCGCCTATGTACAATTTTATTTTGTGCAATAAAGTATTTTAAATAAATAATAGTTAGCGACAAATACGAATCACGCATTAGGAACCCACAGACTAAAACTGAAACATTAATAGGTCGGTCTAGAAAAGCTATAGAAACCTGTTTCCACTTAAAAACTACTCTACCTTAATTCGCCGATTAAACTTACTACCTACTTTATTTTAATAATCAATGATTATTAAAATAAAGTAGATGATGCCTCTGGTACAAGCCTAGAGCGTAGTTTGTGACCAGAGCAATATGTCTAATTTGTCCTACATATAAAAAAAAATGTCGATTTAAATCGTTGGCTGAGTAACACCAATGTCTATCAAAGTAATTGTAACGATAACTTTGGCGGACACTTTAGTGCAACTAGAGCTACGCAACAAGTTAAATTTTATTGCACAAAGATAAAGTCACGTAGGATATTTTTAGAAAAGCACGGCATGCACTTTATCTATATATTATTATAGTAAGCAACACAATACATTCCGATAAGAGACGAGTAGTTATCATATATATTACTATATGTATTACTTATAGTAATTTGCCAAAGAACACATTACTTATCCACGACCTCCGTATGCAACGCCAAAGGCCAGAGCACGGATGCACGGATACGGTTAAAATAAGTTTTCAATAATATTACTTACGGCCTCAGAGGGGTTTTTAATCCCATCTCGTCGTAGCAGATGGTATGAGTCTACATCGAACAAGTGGCTAGGTCATCGCGATGTTTTGAATAGACTCAATAACCCATCTATAGACAGTTTCACAAGGTGGTATAGTGAAACTAAGACCGACAGCTTAACGTGTTCTCCGAGGCACTATAGTGGTGTTGTTAAACAAATGTACATATTGTTTTAGATTCAAACCAGGGACCTAAGTATGTTTTTATTAATACGCCCTCAATAAGCCATCTATATACAGTTTCACAAGGTGGTATAGTGAAACTGGGACCGACATCTTAACGTGCTCTCCGAGACACTATAGTGGTGTTGTTAAACAAATTAACATTTTTTTTTTATTAAAAACTCATTGTACACACCGGGATTTGAACCAAGAACCTAAATGTTCTTTAAGTCTAAGGTCTGACCAACGCGGCTACCACGTAAATAAATTTAATATTACTAATTGGATATTTTATACGAGTGACACACAAATTTTACAGGAAATGAATTACCAGTATATTGGCAATGTCATAAAACCAGCATGATTCATTTCAATATGATGTTTACAATAATTTAGTTAATATCATAATATTATGATTAATTATTACTATTATTATTAATTAATTATTATTATCATGAACCTAAAAAAACGCGCCCGCGCAGCGCGGACAGGCACGGTTTTTACCTTCATGATTATTATTAATTTGTGTAACTGACTTATTACTCAGATTGAGAAATCGATTTTAGTTTGGGTTAAGTAAGTTATAATATGCTTAAATAATACAACTCATCCTCTGCGCATGTGTAAATATGTATGGGTAATATACACCTCTGTGTGTTTATTATCGCATGTTTCTTTGTACCCGGAGGTCGTGGGTTTGATTCTCACTTATGTCAAAACAATAGGTACGTTTTTCTTTACCTAAAGAAAAACGTAAAGTTTAGTTTGTGACTAGGGCAATATGTCTAAAAACTCGAGGTCATGGGTTCGATTTCCACTCATGGCAAAAAAAAAATTAGGTAGTAGGTTTTTCTATACAGTTTGCCATCATCTGATAGATAGCGATATTAGCTTAAATAGTTTGTGACCAGAGCAATATGTGTGAAAAATTGATTTTTTTTTAATTTATCTTCACGCCAGTTCCTTTACGGGAAGGCAACCGAGTGCCACTTCTCTCTATCCCTACATACTTCTTTTGCCTCGTCCACAGTTATAACTCTACGCATACATGCAAGCTGATTTTGGAGACTTTTGATTGCACTGTGTTAAAACCTTTCCAATTTGATCATGTTAAGTGTGTCTAGGTCTGCCGCGGCCACATAACCCTTCACCTTACTTTTACAAATATTTAATCACAGCTAGATCTAGAAAACTCATATGTCTATTTAAATACCTTAGACACATTGCAGATAAACAACTACTTATATATATCTTTAAAACATTAGTTCAGTCCATAATTTTGTATTGTTTATTGATTTGGGGTGGTTCATCAAAAAGTAAATTCATAAGAATAGAACAAGCACAACGTAGTATTATAAAAGTAATGCTATTTAAAAAGAAACGTCATAGTACTACAAATATTTATAAAGAAGCTAATGTTTTAACAGTACGACAACTATACATCTTAAACTGTATTATTTATGTACATAAAAATTATGCTTCAGGTAACGATGCACTAAAGGAAAGAAGTAACAAACCATTCATAAAAACTAGGACCTTAAGAACTACATTCGCTTCTAAACAATTTTCTAATCGGTCTGACACCTTATGCAATAAACGAGAGTCCAAAATAAATGTACTAACAAAATGTAAACTGTTTTGATAAATAATTTATTTTTATTTTTTATTATTATATATCTGGTTTGTCATTATTTTATCACTCATTCATTCTACATGCCCAAACCAGCTAAGCATGCCTCATTTTTATCTCTTCCTCATTTTTATGCCTTTACTTTCATTGAGTCCCACTCGAATTACGTCATTGCGGATTCGGTCTGTTATTTTAACACCGCACAATCCGCACATTCGTCGCAATTGTAATGTTAGTTAAGTTTGTTTTGGAACGCACCCAATTGTGGAACGCACTGAATAAAAGAGATCTCCGCACTTATCATGGCGGCTTGTGAGTGTTACTAGTTTTATTTCAAGATCCCGATTCTGACAATTATAATACATGGTGGCAGCGGTGGGATCCGTGAAAATTATTTTATTTAATGTAATTACTCAAGATGGCAATGGCGCCGCTGATTAGTCCGCCGCAAGAATTTAAATTCAATGAACCGGCATCATGGCCGGCGTGGTTGCGCAGGTTTGTACAATATCTCTCAATAACACCGAAACGCTCTGACGAAGAGCAGCAGCACTTATTGTTATATTGTATGGGTGATCGTAGTAATGAAATTGTGGCACAATTCGAGAAAAAAAGTACAGATTACAAAACTCTAGTAGAAAATTTTACAAAATTTTTCGAGCCAAAGAGGAATATAATATTTGAAAGAGCAATGTTCAATTTATGTAAGCAGCGAGAGGGCGAAAATGCGGAAGAGTTCATAACAAATCTATACAAGTTAGCAGGCAGCTGTCAGTTCGAAAAGGTAACTAAAGAGGAAATATTAAGAGATAAAATAGTTGTGGGCATTCGTGATAAGTCACTAAGTGAGAGAATGCAACTAATGGATGGGCTCACATTACATACAGCAGTGAACATGGTGAAGCAATGGGAGCTTCAAACAAAACAGACTGATGCTCTTTACTCATCAGAGGAGTCATCAATGACGGTTGCAGTAACACACGCAAACAAACAAAGTGTTGGATTTAGAGCCCAAAACCCAAGGTGTAATTATTGTGGAAACTTTCATTCTAAGTATAGATGTCCAGCTAGAAATGTGGAATGTTTCAAATGTCAGGGCATGGGACATTTCTCAAGAATGTGCAAGAAAATTATAAAACATGTAAAGATGGTGACAGAAAGTATTAATAGTGATCAGGATATTAAGGAGCAAGGTAATGATTTTTTTTTATGGAACTTGAACACTGGAGAAAATGATAGTGCATGGACTTGTAAAATTTTTGTAACGGAATTTCATAAATATGGGGAGTTTGTTATAGACTCTGGAGCAGATGTTATCTGCCTTCCATCATGGTTTATCCCGGAGCAACAATTGAATAGTTTAAGTAAGTCAGATATTACTATAAGAGTTGTGGATGGTAGACAGCTACCAGTTGTAGGATATATAACAGTAACTTTAGGTTATAAAGGAAAATCATTTATTACTAAGGCATATGTATTACAGCAAATTAAACAACCTATTTTAAGTAGACAAGCAAGTAAAGAACTTGATATTTTGGTGGTTAATTTAAAAGGTATAGAACAATCAAGTTCAGTAAATATTACTAAAGAATTTCCAAACTTATTTCAGGAGTTGGGACAATTTAAAGAAACGATTACAATCAAATTGAAGCCAAACTCAAAGCCCTATGTTCAGTCCATTCCTCGTGTGGTACCGATAGCTCTGCTTGATAAATTGGAATCAGAAATTAAACGTCTAATGGAAGCAAACATTATAGAACCAGTAGAACAGGTAACTGACTGGGTTTCACCTATAGTGTGTGTTCCTAAAGACAAAAATGACATTAGGTTGTGCTGTGATTATACTCAGTTAAATAAATGTGTTATGAGGCCATATTTTCCCATAAATAAAGTAGAGTATACATTGGCTAAAGTCAAGGGTGCCAGGTTTTTTTCAAAAATAGATATTAAAAAAAGTTTTCATCAACTTAAACTGGATGAAGAAAGTCAGTTGCTTACCACTTTTATCTGTCCATTCGGGAGGTTTAAATACAAGAGACTGCCTTTTGGTTTAAATTGCTCTTCAGAATATTTTGTAATGAAATTCAATAAGATCTTATCTGGTTTGAAAGTTGTATATCACATTGGTGATATTTTGGTCTATGGTTCAACTATTGAGGAACATGATACATGTTTAAGAGAACTATTACATAGGTTATCAGAAGCAGGGTTAACTGTGAATGAAAATAAATGTGAAATAGGAGTTCAGAACATACATTTTCTGGGCTATTTTTTGAGTTTTAGTGGTATAGAAGTGGATCCAGAGAGAATCAAAGCAATTAATGAATTTCCAGCACCTAAGAATAAAACAGAACTGCAAAGATTTTTAGGTATGGTGAACTTTGCATCAAGACACATTAAAGATAAGGCTAGTTATTTAGAACCATTACATAATTTATTAAAAAAAAAAATTGAGTATTTTTGGGGACCCTATCAAGAGCAGGCTTTTGGTAAAGTTAAAGAATTACTTTGTAAGGCTCCCACTTTATCATACTTTGATCATAATAATAATATATTTGTAAGTGCCGACGCAAGCTCTTATGGTCTAGGTGGGTGTCTTATGCAAGAAAATTCTAGTGGACAGAGGGATATTGTAGCATATATTTCTCGAACTATGAATGAGACTGAACGTAGGTACTCACAAATTGAGAAGGAGGCTTTGGTTTTGGTTTGGTCTGCAGAAAAGTTTTATGAGTATATTACCGGAATAGATGTAACTTTCGAAACTGATCACAAACCCTTAATTCAAATACTACAAACAAAACATTTAGATGATTTGACTCCACGTCTACAACGATTTCGTATGCGTTTGATGAGGTTTAATTATGAAGTTAACTATGTGCCTGGAAAAGATTTAGTTATTCCAGACTCATTGTCACGAGCACCAATTATTAATAAAAATGAACAGGAACTTATTTTAGACACAACAGCTTATGTTAATTTCATTGTCAGTCACTACCCCATTAAAGATGTATATATGGATATAATTCAACAAGAACAACAAAAAGATTCTATTTGTAAATTACTAAGAAAGCATAGTATAGATGGATGGCCTGGAAAAAATAAAATTTCTACTGACCTAATTCCGTATTATCAATATCGGTTTGATTTTAGCATTTGTGAAGGTTTACTATTAAAAGGTACTAGGATTGTAATTCCTACATTATTACAAAAAGAGGTGTTGGATTATATTCATATGGGTCACCAAGGGATAGTAAAGTGCAGGCGTAGAGCACAAATGGCAGTGTGGTGGTTAGGACTTAGTGTACAGGTGGAAGTTTTAATAAAAAATTGTAATATTTGTATAGAGAATGGAAACAATAAGGTTGAGCCATTTTTGAAAGAAAAATCACTGGTTACTAGACCATGGCAAATGATAGCAGCTGATTTATTTTTCTTTAAAAAATGGAATTTAATAGTAACTGATTACTACTCTAGGTTTTTTGAAATATTTGAACTGGATTTAATGACTGAAACAGTTATAATAAATAAAATAAAGGAGTTATTCTCACGATATGGAATTTGTGAAGTGTTCAGATCAGACAATGGACCACAGTTCCAAAGCAAATTTAAACAATTTGCTCAAGAATATAGATTCACACATATAACCAGTTCACCATATTATAGTCAGTCAAATGGTCTAGCAGAAAATGCTGTTAAAATAGCAAAATCTTTAATTAAAAAAAATGAACACTCTTTGGATAAAGCTTTATTATCTTATCGTACCACACCATTAGATAATGGATTTAGCCCTGCAGAATTATTAATGGGAAGGAAATTAAAATCATTTTTACCAATCCTGCCTAAGATGTTAGAGACTAAAGAATCAGGGGAAGCGGTTAAAAAAGAGTTAAAAAATAAAAATAAACAAGAATTTTATTATAACAAAAGACATGGGACAAGTAACACATTGTGTGATCTGAACATTGGTGATGTAGTCTGGGTACATGATTTGCAAAAGTATGGAGAAGTATATAAAATTTTACCATATAGATCCTATATAATTAAATGTAGTGGAGGTTGTTATAGAAGGAATAGAAAATTTCTTGCCCTTGCTCCGATAAGATGTCAAGAAAATTTTAATAAAAACAATAGTCACCGTAGTCCTCCTTTTCTTCCTGTAGGGGAAGATTATCGCGAGGAAGGGGTAGTAGACCATGATCAGCCTAGTAGTCGACCGGTTAGAAACAGAACTAGACCAATATGGACCAGGGATTATGTAATGGATTAGGATTATGTAGGGGTTATAATAGTAAAAAGACAATATTGTGTAAGTAAAAAAATAGTTTAATTTTCTTTGTTTAAAATTTGGTATACTAGAAATATACATTTCATATACTTTGAGAAAAGGATGTAATGTTAGTTAAGTTTGTTTTGGAACGCACCCAATTGTGGAACGCACTGAATAAAAGAGATCTCCGCACTTATCATGGCGGCTTGTGAGTGTTACTAGTTTTATTTCAAGATCCCGATTCTGACAATTATAATACAGCAATGAGCGTAATCTGGCTCCCTTAGCTTGTGTTGGGACAAGTACTGCATTATGGCTAGTCTTGCTTTTTAATATTATTAATAATATTTAACCTACCTATCATAGAACGCGGTCCGCCGTTGACACTATTAGTCTGCATTCGCTCTCCTTTCAATGTCTTCTTCATATCTACTAACCCTAGTGAATACACTTCCCAGATAAATAAATTCTGACGCTAGTTCTAGATTCACGTTATCAACCATTAATTGTCGCATAAAAGTGTTCTACATAAATAAATAAGGATATAACTATTTAATCAAAAAACTTTCTAACAAAAAAAAAATCGACACTAAAAAGTATAAAATAATAAATATTTACAAATGTTATTTAGTTCTACTTTTGAAGTTTTTATTTCACATTTTTTAGTGTGATAGGATGACATAATTTTAATCAAATATGGTCAAATCTTAGTTTTAACCGCTATACTATACTTATTCTGTTAGCCGTCAAAGAGTTTTTCCGATACTTTGACATAACATTACATTATTTTCCTTGAAAATTATAAAAAAGTTGGAATTTTATAAATTGAGACAAACTTCAAAGTAGGATTTTAAATTCTTTTTTTTATTTATGACCAAATTTTCTCCAGTTGGTAACTAAATTAATATAAAACATATGTAACATAAAATAAGAATCCTTAAATCAGTTCAGATTTTACAAATATTTGTAGAAAACATGAACTCTATCATTTTGAGGTGATCACCATCCAGTTCCGAAACCCTTCTTCCAATCTTAACCAAATTTATATGAAACTAACCTTGTAATCCACACTTTTAAATAAAGCAACGATAACATAAATCGGTTCACATTTGGCAAAGATATGGTGTAACATTAAGAAAACCTCTCGAAATTTGCGATGTTCCAGTCTCCAACTGCGACATTCTATATCAGATCTTCACTAAAATTATGTGGTAATCAACTCTTTCAATTAAAAAAATAATTTCGAATTCGGTTAATTAATGAGTATTTATCACCCATCGGCTTGATACGTACCAATTGATAACTTCCAAATATCACCTAACACTATTTCTACCAGTGATCAAGTTCACAATTCACATTAAACTAGTTATTTCTATAGTTACATAATGTTAAATAAATCAATACTAACCTATCTGCATATTACTTATAACATGTAAACATGTCTTTAAAAGTAATTTCTTTCTAAAGATAACAGTAGAATGAATCATTTTCGACCGCCTCGGTAGACTAATGGTTGCGCCTTTGGCGTTGTATCCGGAGGTCGTGGCTTCTATTCCCACCCATGGCTAAAAAATATTAGTACGCAATTTCTGTACAAATTGTCATGGTCTGGTTGTTTATAAAATATAATATGTATTATATCGTTGTTTCTGGTATACATAGTACAAGCCTAGAGCTTAGTTTGTGACCAGAGCAATATGAGTAAATTGTCCTACATATTATTATTATTATTATTTTTGGTGACTTTACGCGCTTCTTGTAATACGGTCATTCTCCCAATTATGCTCTGCTTCTACTTATAAATTTTTGAGCAACTTTTACTATGGGACCGACTTTTACTATATGTTAGAGTTAACAGCTGCACTAAATTTTAATAGAGTAAGTACTGGATCAATGTATGGGCCGCCGAAAAGCCAGCTAAACTAAATCATAATAAATATTCAAGTGTAACAAATCATTATACATGGTGACTTTAAAAGGATGTACTTTGGGCTAATATGAGGTTCTGCTGATCAATACGAACAACTTTCCCCAAGGAACCATGTGCCGCAAATGAAAAACAAAAATGCCTTCTCCATACAAACTAGTAATGTTAAAATGACCAATTTGTATGGGGAAGCCATTTTTTTTTCATTTGCGACACATGGTTCCATGAGAGAAGTTGTTAAATTTGATCAGCAGAACCTCATATTAGCCCAAAGTACATCCTTTCAAACTCAACCTGTATATACATTATATATACATTAGAATTATGAAACAAATAAAGTGTGTTAGATGTGATATATACATTAGGCTTTTCATTGAAACTCGGAAAAAAAATGATAAAAGATTCTGGAGATCATTCGGTCTAAAAAGTATTTAATACAAAAAAAATCTATAGCAGTGCAAATGTGGGAATGCAACCAGTGTTCTCGATAATTAACTTTCGGTGGTAGAAATTTTAAAGATTTTTTTAATTTGTTTTAATAATTTTGTACCTACTATATTTATTAACAAATGATTGGATAGTCTATCCCTATACTCGTACATATAATAGGATTTTTGTAACATCCCGCGTAAATGACAATTATAAATAATTCTTTTTTTTAAGCATGACTTAAGATAAGCATGACTTAAGGCTTGGTAATAGTAAAGTGTACCGTAGAAGTAAAGCTAGCCGCATATTAAATGCGAATTTGACGTCCAATATTATTTTTTACCACATTTTTTATAATAATTTCCATCCAACGGGTCTGGGTAAAACTTTGTTACAATACTCATTTTATTATTTTTATACCATTACGACTATATATAAGTAAATGAGTAAGTTATGTCCACTACTTACTTATGTGGACTAACTCTAAGACTATTAGCCTAGATTCCTGAACATCCATACGTCATTCATACAGATGCGTCTGTTTCATAGAGCCAGAGTCTTTTCCTAAAGACATAACGAATTAAATTTGTAAAGGCTTAATCGGCACTTAAACCAATCGTTTAGACGTTCTTTTATCATTCATACTTTCATAATATACGTGGTGGCCGAGTTGGTTAGACCATGGACTTAAAAAAAAACACTGAGGTCCCTGGTCCGAATCCCGGTGTGTACCAATGAGTTTTTAATTTAAAAAATTATGTACATTTGTTTGACAACACCACTATAGTGCCTCGGAGAGCACGTTAAGCTGTCGGTCCCGGTTTTACTATACCAACTTGTGAAACTGTTTATAGATGGGTTGTTGAGTCTATTCAAAACATCGCGATGAGCTAGCCACTTGTTAGGTGTAGACTCATACCACTGGCTACGACGAGGTGGGATTAAAAACCCCTCCGCTGGGTACCCTGGGGCCGTCTCGGGCGCCGTAAGGCACCCGTGAAGATATTTATATATTTATATTAATTATATTATACTTATGTAGTCTATATAAACACCGCGACAAACTTACCATTTGTTGTATATATTCTGAATAACATATAGCTTCAAATATTAAGCTCTTCTATTAAAAAAAAAAAAAATATTGTGTGCATTAAAGAATTAAAAAGTATATCATCGGCAATGACAAAGTAAGAAGAAAACTCCTCTGCTGGATACAGAGCTCCGTAGTAAACAATGTTTAGAAAGGACTTTTGAAAAATGTAATAGCATAAAGTTTACTCAATAGAAAAAAACATAGTTTACCTCCAGTATCCTATAACTTCAATATGAAGCAAACTATAAGCAATTAATTTATTTAGTTTTAGTATAAGGCCTAGCATTTTTAATTATTCAAAATATTTTCTAAGAATTCCGAGCGAGATTTTATTTTGTTTCTTACATAATTTTTTTCGCTTTTATCTCTTAATTGTTTTAATTATTAATGAAAATGTATTTAAACTTTACTGTTCGGTTAGACATAAACAACTAAGCCCTAACGTAGGTCACTGTACAGATAATGTTACCTAAGTAACTCGACTACGATCCTTCATACTGTCTCTACAATTAATCATAGAAATGCAGTTCCGTTGTTTTCAAGCCATTATTTGGCCCCATAATGGTGCGACTATTATTTGCGAACTTAGGGTTTTATATAAAATATTGTAGACCATAACAATCGCATCTTCTATTATACATTATAAAAGTTTATTAAATTTTATATTTTTCAAAAGACGCATTTAAATACTAGACGGCCTCAGGGTCAATCCCACCTCATCGTAGCCGATGGTATGAGTCTACACCGGACAAGTAGCTAGCTCGTGGTGATGTTTGGATATAATCAATAACCCTAATAAATCTATAAACAGTTTTATAAGTTAGTATAGTTTCACTATACTAACTACGAATATGTGTATATGCAATACTATAAATATTTTAACGATTGCCTCTTATTACAGGTACGGAATGCTACAGCAGTATTCATCATGAACCTATCATTTTCTGATCTCCTGTTCTGCTGCTTCAACCTTCCTTTGGCAGCTTCTACCTTCTGGCGTAGATCCTGGGCCCATGGAAGGATCTTATGCCGCATGTTCCCTTTGGCCAGATATGCCTTGGTCGCAGTGTCACTGTTCACTGTCCTGGCCATCACTATCAACCGATATGTCATGATATCTCATCCTCGGCTGTATCCAAAGTAAGTAGCTTATCGTTACAACCTTTTTTTATAAATACCTGGGTGTTGATTTAATCACCCGACATGGTCGCGCGCGCAGTGTTTCGATGTTGTTTATTTGTTTTCTAAATAAACTTAAACCTTTCGGTAATAATATTATTTGGGTAATATACCATCAACTTTAGAGATAATTATAATATAACAGTGATAATAAATCCGACATTTTTGATTATACCTAAATAACCTAATATTATGAAAAAATATATAAATAATATTTCTTGATAATCCAATTATTTTACCTACTCACAATTTTATTTTTTTGACCTTTTTCCTGAACCTTAAATATTTTTTTTACTTACAACCTTTTGGTTATATGGGAGTCAAAAAATAAATTTAGATAAATTGATGCAGATAGACAGAGAGACGAAGAAAATCTAAATAACAAAACTATACCTATATATAGTATCCATGTGGGTTCCTTTATCGTATTTTTAGAACTCCAAAAATACTAAATATAGTAAATATACCCTAAAATTTTATATAAGTACTATTATAGTGTAGGAATTCTAATAAATATTGGGTTTCTTCTTATATTTTTTATTTTAGGACTGTTTTTTAACATCAACTCTTAATTTCTCAGGTTGTATAAAAGACAATACTTGGCGATAATGGTCGCCAGTACTTGGGCATTTGCGTTTGGTGCCCTCATAGCTACCTGGCTTGAGAAATGGGGAAGATTCGGCCTTGACACCACCATCGGTTCCTGTTCCATTCTCCCGGACGTCAATCATAGATCCCCAAAGGAGTTTCTCTTCGTTGGAGCTTTCATGCTTCCCTGCCTCGCTATTGTCATCTGCTATGCGAGGATTTTCTGTATTGTGCGAGAAGCTGCTCGAAGGTCAAGAGGTCCAGTACGGCGTCCGAGAACTGGACTAGAAGATTCAGCAGTAGGGTCAGCGTCCACCGCTCTGGAGCGCTCTCCGGGACCCGAAAACGGGATAAATCATGTTGCACCAGCTAAAAGAGCTTTACTCGCTCCTCCAATCTTACATTGCCCTCCAACTCCTGGACCAGAAAGGTCTTCCTCTTCAGGAGTAGATACTCTTGATGGACATGATGATGAATGCGCTCTTGATGCTAAGCCTCGAACTCCAAGCGGCGGAGAGACTACTAAAAGACTCCGCCAAGCTGCGGCCGTTTTAAAGCGGTCGCCAGCACAAACTCGACCGCCACGACTGACTCCAAAAGATCGAAAACTTTTAAAGATGATCATGGCTATAATGCTCTCTTTCTGGATATGTTACTTGCCTATAACGTTGACCAAAATATTTAGGGATTTTACTTCGCATCCTTGGGCTAACATAGCTGGGTATTTATTGATTTATCTGACTACGTGTATTAACCCTATTATTTACGTGGTGATGTCGAGTGAGTACCGCCAGGCGTACAAGAACTTGCTGATGTGTCGTCGCAAGGCGTGACGCTCGCCCAACGGAGGCGCCTCGGAGAAGCGGCCTCCGTGACTAGTCGTCAACGGAAGTCTAGTGTAGACTTACGTGACCAAAAAAGAACTTACCTGAAATACTTCATGAAGTTTGATTACCCATTAATTTATGAATAAAGCGGATGTATGTTTGTGTGAATTTATTCGGAAGCCGTCCGGGAGTGTGCTATTTGAAAGACATAACTAGTATGACAGTAGTGTAATGTTATTGTTAGTATTGTGTAAGATATTTATAAAATTTGTATTGCGAATTGCATCTAAGTATTATACGAGTAAATATAGAAGTAGGTAGGTACAGTCGCCAAAATGTCGGGCAGTTTATTGAAAGTGCGGTTTAGGTTCCTTTATCTTTAAATAAAAGTACCGTCAGACCGGAAACCGACTAAATTTAAGCTTGAATAATACGAAATTAAATGCACTATTTTTATTTATTTTATTAAATTATATTTTTCATTACCCTTCCAATTACTATGTTGGTGACTATTTATTATATTGAAATCATAAAGATAAAATTGCAATGAAATAAACATTTAAAAAATACACAAATGCCTAATAAATCCCTATTAAAGTGAAGTTATAAGTTTTAAAATTTTAAAACTTTATATTACTAAGTACATTTTTATGTATATTTAAAATATTTTATTGAAATTTTATGTTTATAATTTCAATTACAATAATATTATAAGGTATTTATAAAAATATCATAATGTACTAAATTATGTGTTACATGTAATTTTACACAAAGAAATATCACCATCAAACAACACCAAACTTCATAAGTCTAATATATTGTAAAAGTAAATGAAATTAAAATATAATGGTCTTACGCAAAACAACGCCTGATTCAATTATATACCTAATGTAACTAATTAAAACATAGTTTATACGATATAATTTCATTACATTTTTGTAGCCATCATTGTGTAGAAAATAATTTAATAATATGTAAACTTCATATACAACAGTTATTGGACAAATTCGTATAGACATTTCAAAATATTAAAATATACAAAAATAATTATAAATTACTTTAATAGTGCTTCTTTATTTATTAAATATAACTATTTTATTAAAACAAAATATAAATTATTTGTATGTATACCTATATTATAATCTTGTACTATTTATTATTAATAAATGTGTAATAGAAACCTGTAAATAGTACATAAATTATTAAAGATATTATTATTATAGTTGAATAGCAATGTTTTTTTAAGATAGCAATACTGAAGTATGATATTTGTGAACAATAATATTAGAAAGCAATATATTATTAGTAATATTTAATTATTTGAAATAAATATTGTTTAATTAGACGAATAACGAATAGGGTCGAATGATCCACTGAATTTTTTTTCAGGAATTAAAAAACAATTTGTTTATATAATACATATATAGTGAATACCTAAACCTCATATTTTGTTTAGTAAAATAAGATTTTTTTTTCTTACTTTGGTAATTTTTTTTTGTTTACAGTTAACAGTAACGATTGGTCGATAATATAATTATCCTCGAAGAATAATATAATTCTCAAGAATTCAATTTATATTGTTCTTAGCATTTCGTAAATAATAAATAGTAAGACGTACGAAATACTTTTCCTACGCAATATAAATGTTTATAATGAAAATTCCTGAAAGCATGAAATTTGAGCCTGTAAACTTTGACCTTTTTGGTACAAATATTCGTGTTTTCTTTGTTTGAAAACGGGAATTGTTTTATTAAAAGTTATGTAGAAAATAATATCACACTTGTACCTACTTCTAGGTAGAAGGAGAGTCTAATTTAAAATTGCGCGCCCTTCTTACTAAATGCAGTGTTGACACCTACATATATATTACGTTACGGGTAATGTTAGAAGAGAAAAAAACGGTCACCGTTGCGTTACAAGCAAAACACGCAGATAACTATAATCGGTGCTTAAAAACGAAAAAAAAAACAGCACTTTCGTATAATCTAGGTACGGTAACTATAATAGACATATGGAAATAACGGACCGTTATCGTTGCCGTAGATAAAAATCCGCCATGGGTACCACTTCACTGTAACATTGTCATGCCTGGTGGAATCACGCGCAGTTTTAGATTAGTCAATTTCTGCATCAATCAACAATTGTATATTAATTTGCCATGTGCCATAAATTGTAAAATAATTTTAATTGTTTATATGTTTGTATTAACCTAATTAAAAATCATAGTAATTATTAAATATAATTCACGCTTTGAAGAAAACCATATTTTTATGCTACCAAAGTTTAAAAGTGAAGTAATAGTCAAGGTCTAAACTATTTGCTAGTCACCTTAATCACAATTAAAATTATGTATAAATATTATAATAATAATACTATTTATATAAATAATTAACAATTAAATAAATTTTCTTCAACAGATAAAAGGAAATTATCTTTTTTAAATTATTCAGTCAAATCAAACTTACTTATAGTTAAAGTTACTTATATTACGAGTAGTATATATTCTACTATAAGAAGTATTAGTAGGTAATATTGTTACTTTCACTTACATTACTTTTATAGACACAGATAAACCTAAACGCGAATTAGCGACCTAATAATGTCACATTACGGATTCTTACCAAAATATGGACGCGGTTATAAAATAAATTTTACTGACTCTGGGAGGTAACCACCGAATACTCCGATACCGTGAGTTGTTGTTAGAGTTGAGATCAAAAATTTTCGACCTGTTCGTTACCATCGCCTATACAGATGATTTATCTATCGCCTATATATATTATTTAGGTTTATATTATATATAAACAAATGATATTTCCAAAATTCATAATAGGTATGTATTTTTTTTTTATTAATTAGGTAATCGAACTAGTTATGCAGTGGTCAATTCAAACAATGTTGTTTCACATTTCGTAGTTACAAAAAGATATTTCTCGATCTCAACTCGAACGAGATCTCGTATCTTAGTCGGTGGTTACCCCCCTGTTCTCCATGAATATAGGCTGATTTTTCAATCGTCAGTTAAATTTATCCGACAGTTAACTTGTAAAAAGAACTGTCAAATTTATTCTTTCTCCATACAAATTATCTATTAAATAAATTTATCTGACGATTGAAAATTTGGCCCTTAGTCTACTGTTGACTCGCTTGCAAACCAATTTAGTACCACCTATCAAATGTGTCAGTGACGGAGACAAGAAGTCGGCCATCATACATTTTTTTTCCTTTTCGAGTCCACTCTTATAGAGTCAGGAGCCACCACTCAAGTCCTGCGACTAAAACTGGAACTAAAATTTGTCTTGTAGTTTGACAGAAGTGTGCTACAAAAGCGCAACGGCTATCGGACTTAAGGACCAACTTGAATCATAAAAACTGATTTGCACGCATACAAATTCATTTTGTGGTATGACAAAAATCCGTATATTATAGTCAAAATTCATAGGTTTTTTTAATATAAAAAAAAAATTGCTAAATAAAAAAAGGACACGTTTAATATTTTAGTATTTTAAAATACCAAAACAAAACAATAAATAAAGCGTAGTGTGTGTCGCTAAAGATATTGAGTAGATATTACGAAATCAAAGTTTTTTGTTTTGGTTTATTTTTTTCAGAAACCCAACTTTTTTTATTTAAATTTATGAATTATATAATATTAAAAATACAGTAGAATATATATTATTCTACTGTATTTTTTGCGCTTTTAATAAGGCATCAAACATGACGCAGAAAAATTACTTGATTTCACGTTGGTCCTGGCCTTAAGTGGTAGTTAACGACTCTATAGTCATTTGTTCAGTAACAGAATTTGTCACTATGTTAATAGTATTTGAACATTTCGCCTTATTCCAGATAATTTGGCGAACTAAAAAAATACAAAACACTGATTAAATACATTTATATTAAGTAACTATTACCAAATACTTAGAAGAGCAGCTTGCTTGACTGTTTTAAAATGCATTTACTTAGCTAAAAATACTTCTCAGCAAAAGCATGCAACAAGAGTTTACGGCCTAGTTGAATAAGTAATATAATAAGTAATAAAAGTGCTACCAAATATTTAAAAAATGCTTAAATCAAGAAATATTTATGGTAGATACAGCTGAATAAATTTGTTATAGCGCTTTATTATCTTGCGTCTACTGTAGATCTATAACAAACTTATTCAGCTGAAAACAACAAGAAATAATAAAGCGCCAAAGTTAATAATGGTAGATTTAAATGTGTGTATTTTGTACTTTCTGTACAATATCAATGTGTGATATTTTTATTGTAAAAAAAAACTAAATAAATGTCTAAGACAATTTGTAGAGAAATGAACTCATAAATTGAATCGAAGAAGGTGCTGAAGGATTAATTTTTGAAAATTGACATTTTGATTTAGTATTTTTATTTTAATTACATATTTATTTATAAGATTTTCTTTATGTTTTATTATTTTAGAAATTGAAAAATAGGAATATTTATTTTAGAACCTATTAAATGCTCTCGTTTTACTGCCTAATTTGGTAAGTTTATTTACTATTTAAATTAAATTGGAACAATATTAAAATTTATTGGGCAGCAAATTATTATAAACATGCAAAGTAAAAAAATAATAAAACACTAATATATTTTATTCCCTAAACCCTTCGATATCACTTCATTTAACGAAATGAAAAAATAATAATTTTATATTAAATTATATTGATATTAATAATATTTAACAAAACGAAATATTATATTATATTGGTTATTATTTTTAACATTCCAAAATAGAACATAAACAACTTGTAAGTAATTTATTAAAAAAGTTATAAATTTATTAATAATATTAATAAAAAAAGTGTTTTAAATAAGAAACATTTGAAACGAAACTTTGTTAGTTGTATAAGAAAATTAGATAATCTATTGTTAATTTTTGTAATTTGGAAACTTGTAAGCTGAACACCAATTTATTAGTGGTACCAAAGAACCAAAATTCCAGGGGCCACTCACCCCTATGCCATGTACTTACCAAAGATGTAATTAAATAGATAAATAAAAACATTTTATAAAACTGTTTCAAGTATTTTATTTTTATTATTTATTTACAAATTCTTTTCAGGATATTAATAAATGAATATCATCACGGGTACCGCCTAGACGGTCTCAGGGTACCCGTCGGAGGGGTTTCTAATTCCACCTCGTGGTAGCCGATGGTATGAGTCTACACCAAACAACTAGTAGCTACCTCGTCGCGATGTTTGGATAGACTCAATAATAATAATAAAGTTGGTATAGTAAAACTGGGACCGACACTGCTAAACGTGCTCTCCGAGGCACTAAAGTAGTGTTGTTAAACAAATAAAACATTTTTATTATTATTATTTTAAATAAACTTTAAAATATGCGTTTTCCGGTGGGAAAATTAACAAATAATCAGAGAGTTTTCAAATAACCTCTGCAATCTAGTACTCCTAACTTCACCCTAATACGGAGTACTTAGAACAAAGCACATATAGAGCGTATGTGTGTATAAATAGGCAAAAAGCATTGACAATTTTCGTAAGGGATGATTTGGAAGGCAAGGGAAAGAACTGCAGCGTTCCCGGGCTTGAGACCGCGAAGTAAGGTTTAAAGGCCTTTTGAACTCTCACCTGCACTGTGTTCACTACCTTCTCTACTCAACCAAATACTATGTATATGACCCTGTTAGCGCCATCTTGGAAACACGTTTCTATGAAATAATCAGGAATTTAACTTAAAATTATGTAAATAAATTATAAAATATTTAAAAAAATGTAAATAATGTTTAATGTGACAGTTCTAGGGAACGACGTTAGATAAAAAATCTACCAATAGCAGCATATTATATCTAAATCAAAAATAACCATCTAGGATAATTTGCTTTTTGGTGAACGCCAAAGATGGCAAAACGAATAATAAAGAGATTTTTTTTATATTTAGGACAAATTACACAAATTGCTATGGTCACAAACTAAGCTCTAGGCTTGTACTATGTGTACCAGAAACAATGATATACATATTATATTTTTATAAACACCCAGACCATGACAAACTGTACAGAAAAACGTACTAATATTTATTTGCCATGGGTGGGAATCGAACCCACGACCTCCGAATTTAACGCCAAGGGCGCAACCACTAGTCTACGGAGGCTGTTTTAACAATAATATGTTTTATTCCCATAAAATATACTTTGGTTAAAGTAAAGATCACATGCAAGATATGGGTCACCCATAATAGGTACCTTATATACAAATATAAAAAGCATTATATACGATTATAAAATTTTCAGTTTTTTTTTATCGGAGCACCTGGTGGTGAGCAGATCTACAAATCCATGAATGGGTCGATCAATAATTGTTATTAAACAATATTGGTCGCTCACACTATGCTGGCTATATGATGCGATTACGAAATGGGTGGCAACAGATACGAATTTGGATTACGAGTATTATACTCGCTACCTTATCGACAATTCAACCGCCCGCTTCATAACCACATCCTGAAAGGAGTCTATCACCTCGACAAGAAACCGATGAGTCTTCTGAAAACCGGTAATCCACAGACTAAAACCCAAACATCACCTGCCCCCTTAACCAAGAACACATGCAAAACGCTATCAATCAAACATCTTGATACCCATGGTATGGAGATGACATTTCGTTTCCATGGTGACGTCTTTCCGAAACGTCACTTGATGGTTTTTGCATCTGTTTGGACGGCGGTAACGAGACCAGTCGTTGGGCCTATATAACGAAGTTATAGAGACCATCCTCCCACCTAAATAGTTTTAATACATAGGTACAAATAAATAAATACTTTCTATTGTAATAATTGACGCATATCATTGTCATCTACCAAGCTACGTTACCGTTTGTGAGTGGTCTTACAGATTCCAATGATTTGAAATAAATCTACTTATACTAATAAAGGATGTCTCATTAACAACTAGAATTTTTAAAGTTAAAAAATAAATATATTATTTAAAAAAAAAAACATGTGTATGGAGGTAGTGATGACATTTACACATAAAACAAAATATTGGTTAAATGGCCACCGTTGCTCTGTTGGCAGGTAAACACTCTTTTGACATTTTTTTTTTAAATGGTGAAGGTGCCGCCGTGACTGTCGACGGCAATCGTAACCGGGCCATGTTGACAGACTTTTTTTTTGGCAAGAATTAGATGGAATTGAATTGATCCCTTTATTATAAAGATCTATACTAATATTATAAAGAGGTAAGGTGAGATGGCAGGGGTAATCTCTGGATCTACTAAACCGTTTTTGAAACATATTTTAGTGTTGGTGGATAGCCAATTTATTAAGGAAGGCTTAGGCTACTATCACGCTACGACCAATAGGAGCGGATCATCATTGAAAAATGTTGGGGAAACTGAAAAAAAATGTTCCTTTAGTGAGTTTCCGTTGCGTGCGCTGCTTAAACGGTTAAAGTTACGCAGACGAAGTTGCGCATGTCAGCTAGTAAATAATAAAATTACATTTTAATAGTTGTATCCCGTGTAAAAATACCTACCTGTTAGGATCTGGATCTAATCATCATATTGTTTAACCGGAGACAACCAGCGAATTTAATATAAAATAAATCAATGGCCAATATATGAAACGGGATTCCCTTGATATCTAAAAGGTATAGAAAACAGATAGGGTCTCTCTGGCTATATTCCATGAGGAGTGATTGTGTATTGTGAAATCCTAGAACAACCAATAAGTCACATCATAAATCTTGATCGCCTTTGTGGTCTAGTAGTTAGGCATTTGGGTTTGTATCCTAAGGTCATGTGATTCATTCCCACTCATAACAAATAATACTAGTACTTACGTTTTTCTGAATATATGGGTTGGTTATTTATTTATATAATAAGTATTAGTATCGTCTTTTCTGGTACACATAGTACATATGAGCTTAGTTTTGACCATATTAGGTCAGTGACATAACTGAAATCGCCTAAAAGTAGAACCTTTGGAATATAATTTTAAGCTTAAATAAAAATGTATAGATATACATAAGAATATACAAAATATTATTTATCGAAAGAATACAAAAAATATATAAATGGTGACTTTGGAATGTTTGTCGTTTGCTTTCATGGTGCCATGGGAAAAGTTGTTCGATTTGATCAGTGTTCGACTGGCAAAAAATTCACCATGACTTTCTATAAAAAAAAATCTCAAATAAGTATAGCTTTTATATCAGAATTAGTTAGCGTCATTATTATACTAGATTTAACCAGTTACATAATTTAGGTACAGTGCCATTACGGATACCCAGCAGTGGCGTTTTATTCCACCCCATCGTAGTCGATGGTATTCCGAGTCTAACCGAACAAGTGGCCCTTAAACAGTTTCACAAATTAGTATAGGGAAACTGGGACCGCCACCACGTATTAATAAGACATTGATAAAAAATATAAGGCAAAACGATTTATAATTTGTAACGAACATGTTTTAAACCGTTAACCTCTATTATCTATGATCCATAAACAAAGATTCAATAAAACAAATTCGCAAAACAAAATTTCCCAAAAAATTATCAAGTCTCAAAATAAACACTTAATTCATTTATTAATACACACAAATCCCAATTATTTGCATTATCTTTTCCTCAAATTTATAATCGTGTGCCAGATCTGGAAATACCAAAATATTGTATTTATTTACTTCTTTTTATCAGTTCTTTATCGTTGTATAATATTAATGCATTTTTGTTGTATATTTCTGGCAATCTAGCTAATTATAAGTAAGCTTAAAATTGTGTGGTAAGGATGTGATTGTGTATATACGGAAACTGTCAGTCATTTCGTGTTAACACGCTCCGGTTTATATACATAAAATATTCAAACTGTATGGCGGGCATTAACTGCGCAATAACTCCTAAAAAATATTTTCTAGTTTATAAAAAAAATGGAATAAAGTATGTTAATTCAACGCACTAAATTCGCTCGCACGGGAATTATTTTGACTTAGTACAATCCTGGGCTTAAAACATTCTCGGCGCGTGAGCTAACTTGGTGTGCATAATCACCCTGTTAAAGTCTCTCTATAAGTGTTCCTTTTATGAAAAAAATATATCTTCCCCACCCTTAAATAGTCTGTTTAGGTAACAAGAACTCTAGGTTCTAGGTACATATTCTTGAGTTTGAAGACTTGCCTGAAATATGGCATCTTAGGTTGTCTTTACAATAAAAAGAAGTCAACTGTCTAAAGTTTCATATTTCTAGGTTCAATAGTTTCGGCTGGGCGATGATTAGTAAGTCAGTCAGTCAGTTGGAAGTTTTACAGCGTTTTCATTCGAGCAGTCCGTTAGAAAAATATCACACTTGAATGTAATATCAAATATTTTTGATTTAATGAGGGCAACAAGTCAACAAAAAACAGACTTCGTATTCGTTATTTTTTTAGTGCAGCTCAGCGTGTGACTTTGTCTACGTGGTGATAAGCAGAACTACAAATCACATGAATAGGGTTATTCAATAAACTAATGCCGGCTAGATGATGCGGTTACGAAATAGACAGCGAGAAAGACGATTTTTATTACGAGACTTTAATATAAGAGCCTCATCAAAAATAAACTGCCCGTTTCGTGACCTAACTCTGGTAGGCGAATAACACTGCAACAAATAATCGATGCAATAATTTTCTAAACACTGAAATTATATAGCAAATGTTTAATTATGATAAATAAACTGTAAAGTTTTATCAAAATCCGTTTTGTAGATATTGCGTATAAGTGTAACAAACGTTCATACCGCCTTCGTAAGCTAGTGGTTGCTGCGCCTTTGTCGTTGCATCCGGATGTCGTGGGTTCGATTCCCACCCATGGAAAATAAATATTAGTACGTTTTTTGTACAGTTTGTCATGGGGTGGGTTTTTATAGAATATAATATGTATTTTATCGCTGTTTCTGGTGCACATAGTCCAGCCTAGAGCTTAGCTTATGACCAGAGTAATATGTGTAAATTATAAATAAAAATATATATCATCACGGGTGCCTTACGGCGCCGGCACCGAGTCGAGGAGTTTGAATCCCACCTCGTCGTAGCCGATGGTATAACACCCGTATTCTAAGACGTATCCTTAACTCCACTCTTCACTCAAGGAGCGTCTCAACTTGCTTTTTATAGTTGACATTTGGTGGAAAGAGACAGACGTTCCTTGAGTGTAAAGTGGAGTTAAGGATACGTCATAGAATACGGGGGTTAGTCTACCTACACACCAAGTAGCTAGCTCGTCACGATGTTTTGATAGACTTAATATCCTATCTACAAACAGTTTCACAGGTTTGTATAGTGAAACTGGGCCATAAAATCATGGACATATTCTGTTATTTTTAAATGTGACGCTAGATTGTCAAAAAACGAAATACATAGGTATAAGTAAAATGGGTACAAATGGAATGCTAAAAACTACATATATATACATCAACACGGGTGCCTTACGGCGCCCGAGACCGCCTAGACGGCCTCAGGGTACCCAGCGGAAATGTTTTAATCCCACCTCGTCGTAGCCGATGGTATGAGTCTACATCGAATTAGTGGCTAGTCATTTGGTTAGACTCAATAACACATCTATAAACAGTTTCACAATTTGGTATAGTGAAACCGGGACCGACAGCTTAACGTGCTCTCCGAGGCACTATAGTGGTGTTGTCAAACAAATGTACATAAATTCTTAAAAACTATCTAGGAAAAATACCCGTAATATTTTTTGTTGTTGCTATTGTTTAATGACTAATTAATAGTTTTCCTTATTTTGACATGCTAATATTTCCGCTATAAGAAACAGAATACGGCCGCTGACGTACAAAATGGATAGTTGTAGACCATATTTCATTAAACTACAAATACTGACTTTAATATCACCTTACATATCAAATACTTGCGTTTTTGTAAAAAAATCACCTTCAATTATTTCCAGACCTAAAAATTTACCACCTTAAAACAGATTAGCAACACCATCATCAAAATTACAACTAGTACATTCTGGGCCGTTTGCAATGTGCATCAAAATATCTACAATAAAATCGTACCCAAAATAATTGAACCCCAAATTGATATAAGACTATTCAAAAGTTAATTTAAAAAAACACCTAATATCTAAATGCACTAAAATATTTTTTTAATGAATCATAAAATTAAGTATATTTATATTTTTTATAATTCTTTTTACTTTTACTTTTAATAATACTTTAAATATTACTTAGGTAAAGTAGTAATATTACTTAGGTAAAATAGTAATATTACTGAGGTTAATAATATAAAATATAGTATTATGTTTAGTAGTAAATTAAAAAAATATATATTAATAATTAAAAATATTTATTCAGAACAAATAGAACACAATAATAAAAAACGCCCGGTGACTCCCATTAAGTGTAAAAACTTGTGTCGGGAGTCACCGCTCTTCACTTACACAATGATTTATCTAAGTAAAAAACTAGACATCTTTATTGAATACAGTTTACAATAAAATGTATAAATTCTTGTTGTTCTTTTGTATGTATACGATTATGAATGTGCATGAGTGAGTCGTGGTGGGTATATAAGTTATAAGTTAAATTTTCAACTTTTATATAAAAATAAATTGAACCATTCAGGTAAACCTACCTAAATAGTTCCATTCCTTTCTTCTTTCTTATAATATTTCTTTTGTTTTTTTTTAAATATAAATTTTGCCTGTTATTATATTGTACTTATCTTTCACAACACTAAAATAAATAAGTAAGTTAGGTGATTCTTAAATATGTAGTACACACTACATATCTTAAACAATTATTGATATTTTTATATGTTATTTAATTACTTATTTGATTTATTAACTTTTTTATTATAGCTTAATAAATTTTATTTAGTATTAGTAATATAGTATAGATATATTTTAATTTTAGTATTAGTTTATTATTAGTATAATTTATAATTAGTATAGTTATATTGTAAGGATCATATATCACCAATTTCTTTAGCCACTTATTTGCATTAATGTCTCAATCTCCTCATAGCTCTTTGTCTTAAGCCAGGAGGTAAGCGTTCTTTTACATTTATAGGAAGTCATGTGGTAAATTTCGATATGTCCATTTATTACATTGTATAAACAATTGACCTGTTTGTCAAACTGTCTGCCTGCAAAGGATGTTTTGACAACTACTTGACAAGTTACAATATCTGGTCTTCTTTTTTTAAGTTTGTTAGGGACATATGGTAAATTCTTATGTAACCTCAGGATTCCATGAAGTATGTATAGCTTTCTGACAGTTAGTAAGTCACACATCGTATACAAATTTTCTGTAGAAAAGCGGTATGATTTGAAATGCATAACCTTCAACAAGGCCCTCTGTGCTCTTTCCAAGTCGAGAAATTTGGTTTTTATAGCTCCACCCCACACCGGATTACCGTAAGTCAACACAGATTGAGCCAGCGAGGTGTAGACTTAATTTAGGAGATATTTTGGTGCCACATGTCTTCGGGTCTTAAATGTGAATATGAGTTTTCTAATTCTACACATCACTAGCTCCAGATGTGAAAACCAGGATAAGCGCTGATCAATCATGATCCCTAGGTATTTGGTGTGTTCCACCCTAGTAATTGGTGTACAGGGACAGTTTAGGTATCCAGGAGTCACACATTTATGAATTTTAATTTCAAAGTTATTATCAGGTTGAGTCCGTTTGTTTTTTGTGAAACATATATAATTTGTTTTTGAAACATTCAAAGTAAGCAGACTTATATCAAGCCAGGCAGCAATTCTGGCAAGACCCCTCTCTGCCGAGTGACGAACATCATTTTTACCATGTATCTCCTATAAAAATAATTGAAGTGTCATCTGCGTATGAGAATATATATGCATTTTCAATTTTCATTTTAGATAAATTGTTAATATAGGTTAGGAAAAGAGTTGGACCCAGCACGCTGCCTTGTGGGACTCCATATGTTACGTAAGCTTTTTCGCTGACATGTCTGCCTATCTTAACTTGCTGTGTACGATTATTAAGGTAATCTATTAAAATATCTAGAGGGGTTCCTCTTATGCCTATATCCCCCAGTCTTTGCTAAATAATATATAGTTTTATGTTTTCTTTTTTGTTGCTAGTTTTATTAGTTTTAATTTTAAAATATTTTGTAAAAATGCCTTTACAGAGTTATTGTGAAATACAATAAATAATTGAATACAACACTATATTTTTAAGAATGAGCACAGCCAATTTAGTGTTTTGAAACTTTGATGAACTTTTAAGTCACATTATAAAATCATGATTTCATTTACCGCTGCACAACTGGGCTAACTATACGCGCGGTGCACTTTGGTAACAGCAAGAAGTTATGCTTGTCGTAAACTCTGAAAACTAAACCCGGCTACTTCTCAGTTTTAATATGCAACTAATGAAAGTTACGAGTAGACGTATAACTAAGACCTGCCATTTTTCAGTTTTAATATAAGTTATACATACACAAATACATACGGGTGCCTTACGGCGCCCGAGACCGCCTAGACGGCCCTAGGGTACCCAGCGGAGGGTTTTTAATCCCACACCTCGTCGTAGCCGATGGTCTACACCGAACAAGTGGCTAGCTCGTCGCGATGTTTTGAATAGACTCAATAACCCATCTATAAACAGTTTCACAAGTTGGTATAGTGAAACCGGGACCGACAGCTTAACGTGCTCTCCGAGGCACTACAGTGGTGTTCTCAAACATATGTACATAATTATTTTTATTAAAAACTCATTGGTACACATCTTGATTCGAACCAGGGACCTAAGTGTTTTTAAGTCCAAGGTCTAACCAACTCGGCCACCACGTATAATATAAGTTATACTTATACTACCTATAAGAAATTTTACTTAAATTAATCAATTTAACAACCCTATCCTATCGTACTCCTATTATCCTACTTTTTATTATCATACTATCTTTATATTATAAACACGAGCATTTGTAATATAATAAATACCATCACGGGTACCTTTTTGGCTCCCGAGAACCGTTTAAACGGCCTCAGGGTACCCAGCGGAGAGATTAACCTGTCCTCATTTCGCCAATGGTATTCCGAGGCAATACATAACAAATAGCGAGTTTGTTGCGGTGTTTATGATGGTATAGCCTCTTTGTATAAAGCGGTCACCCATCCCAAGCCGGCCTTGTTGTCGTCTGCTTAACCTTGTTATCAGTTGCGCAGTGACTTATCCATAAGGCTGGGGCCGCTTTTATTTTTGAGGATGGATATATAAATAATAATAATAATATGTATGACAATTTAAACTAGACTTAAATACACTAAAGTTTTTAGGTCCCCGGTTCAAACCCCGGTGTGTACCAATGATTTTTAATTAAAAAATAAATATACATTTGTTTAACTAGGGTAGTTTGAAAACTTTTAGGTCTCACATAGAGATGGCGTTCCAATTGACAAACAAATATTTCGAGGCACGAGAGCAAGTTAAGAGGAGGCACTATAAATATTAGTCTTATTTGCTTATATCTGCAGAGGCAAGCACACATCTATTTATTAAAACACTTCAACTTAAGTTTTTTCAGACCTTCCTCTCTCCATGTCTTAACCAAAAACCTAATTGGAAAACATTTTTTCGATACTTTTTCTATTTTAAAATGATGCCTTTTTAATGTATAAAGACATTTTTCTTCTAAACCGGTTGAGTTTTAAGTTAACTAATAAATACACCTCACAAGAAAATACAGTTTATAATACACTACTAAACGCTATTTTACCAAAATAAATTATTAAGTATGTACAAAATTAGTTTTGTGACTTAGGAAATTTTTATTGATTGAAAATTGTTTGCGCGATTTTCAATCTTGCGGAGCAGATCCAAGAGCTATAATAAGTAATTATATGACCCGTTGACCAGTCCCGCCTAGTGTGCCGATGCGTACGGACGTGTATCGCTTGTGCTGCCGGGGCTACTAAAGATTTACGTAATTAATTTGACCATGTATAAACCTGACAGTCCTTGAATTATAGAAAAAAAAACTTTTAATCAAAATAATATTATTATTTTTTAGTTTTAGGAATTAATTTGAGTGTTCGAATCTGGAACAAAGAAAACCGGAGTCACCGCGAAACAACATCGATTTTTTTTTATCGGTTACCTATAACTTTTTTATTTATTTTTTTGACACCAAAGAGAAGCCACATATATAGGGGTAACCGCGACAGTCGATTGATGTTTTTTATAGGAATTATTTTTGACCGCCTCCGTAGACTGGTTGCGACTTTTGTGTAATATCCAAAGGTCGTGGGTTCGATTCCTACCCATGACAAAAAAATATTAGTACATTTTGTCATGGTCTGGGTGTTTATATATAACATGTATTATATTGTTGTTTCTGATACACATAGTAACCTAGTTTGTGACCAGAAGAAATATGTGTAAATTGTACTACATATTATTATTAAATATTTTTTGGTTCCGGTCGCAACGACAGTAATCAATGATCATAAAGTATGAATGTTACTTTTTTTTTAATTCGACATAGGACACGTTATATAGGTTTTTATGTGAGCCAAGCACGAATTTGAGGTCTATTTTAAAATCCAAGATGGCGATCTAAATTTTATTTTTAAATTCGACATGGGACTCGTTATATAGGTTTTTAGGTGTGCTGAGCAAGAACTTGAGGTCCATTTTAAAATCCAAGATGGCGGCCACAACTTTATTTTTAAAAATCAACATGGGACTCCTTATATAGGGTTTTGGGTGTGCCAAGCACGAATTTGAGGTCCATTTTAAAATTCCAGATGGCGGCCTCAACTTTATTTTTAAAAATCGACATGGGACTCGTTATACAGGGTGAATTTGAAAGGATGTACTTTGGGCTAATATGAGGTTTTGCTGATCAAATCGAACCACTTTTCCCATGGAACCATGTGTCGCAAATGAAAAAAAATTTTAGCTTTCCCATACAAATTGGTCATTTTAACATTACTAGTTTGTATGGAGAAGGCAATTTTTTTTTTCATGGTGGTTCCATGGGAAAAGTTGTTTGTATTGATCAGTAGAGCCTTATATTAGCCCAAAGTACATCCTTTCAAAGTCACCATGTATATGTTTTTGGGTGTGCCGAGCACGAATTTGAGGTCTATTTTAAAATCCAAGATGGCGGCCTCACCTTTTTTATTAAATCGACATGGGACCCGTTATATAGGTTTTTGGGTGTGCCGAGCACGAGTTTGAGGTCCATTTGGGCCGAGCACATAGGACTGGGAGCCGAGCACATAGGACTTGTTATATAGGGTTTTGGGTGAGCCGAGCACGAATTTGACGTTCATTTAAAAATCCAAGATGGTGGCCTCAACTTTATTTTTATAATTCGATATAGGACTCGTTATATAGGGTTTTGGGTGAGCGGAGCACGAATTTGAGCTCTATTTTAATAAAAATCGTTTCATGGAAAAAGTTGTTCGATTTGATCAGCAGAACCTCATATTAGCCCAAAGTATATCCTTTCAAAGTCACCATGTATTACGAGTCCAATATCGATTTAAAAAAATAAAGTTAAGGCCGCCATCTTTGATTTTAAAATACACCTCAAATTCGTGCTCGGCACACCCAAAACCCTATATAACAAGTCCTATGTCAAATTTTAAAAATAAAGTTGAGGCCACCATCTTGGATTTTTAAATGAACCTCAAATTCGTGCTCGGCTCACCCAAAAATATATATAACGAGTCCCATGTCGATTTTTAAAAATAAAGTCGCCGCCATCATGAATTTTAAAATGGACCTCAAATTCGTGCTCGGCACACCCAAAAACATATATAACGAGTCCCATCTCGATTTTTAAAAATAAAGTTGAGGCCGCCATCTTGGATTTTAAAATGGACCTCAAATTCGTGCTCGGCACACCCTAAAACATATATAACGAGTCCCATGTCGGTTTTTAAAAATAAAGTTAAGTCCGCCATCTTGGATTTTTAAATGGACCTCAAATTCGTGCTCGGCTCACCCAAAAACCTATATAACGAGTCTCATGTCGATTTTTAAAAATAAAGTTGAGGCCGCCATCTTGGATTTTAAAATGGACCTCAAATTCGTGCTCGGCTCACCCAAAAACCTATATAACGAGTCCCATGTCGATTTTTAAAAATAAAGTTGAGGCAGCCATCTTGGATTACATAATCTAGACCCATATATATCACTTTTTTTTTAATAAAGTCAATTCTGCCATTGCTATTTATCGCGATAGCGACTGTCATTAAGTTAATAGATTATTTTAAAACTATTTTATCTATCAAATTTAATATTTATAAATTTAAACTTAAAAATATTAATTATGATAAATTAAATAAAAATATTAAATACGACTCACATCCATTTTTTGTTCGTAAAATCGCTCCAAATAGAAAATTCTTGCCTGCGACTGCGGCAAAACAGTGATGCCTGCGGGGGGGCTCCGCCTATAGAGCGGGGCGATAACCAAAAAATATTTCGAGAGCAGGGTCTTAAGCTGTCACTCCCAGTTTAACTATACCTACTTGTAAAGAGTCTATCCAAACTCCACAACGAGCTGACCACTTGTTCAATATAGACTCGGTAAACCATCGGTTACCACGAGGTGGGAATAAAACCCCTCCGCTGGACAACTGGAGGCCTCTCGGACGGACATAAGGCGCCAGTAAAGGTTTTTTTTTAAATAAATATCTCTCTTTTAAAATGTTTAATACTTAAAAAAAATATATAGTTGGCATAAAAGTTGATTATAAATTAAACTAGCTCACACTTTATGATAGAAATTATATTTTTAAAATATATTATAACGGAAAAATAAAATATAAAACGGGTTTTCCTCAAGATATTGCGTTATTGTCAAAACGTGTTCAATTCCACCTTCCCAAACGAGCATAGAAAATAAATGGTACCAATTTATTTTAGCAAACATTTTCGTGACCCGCCGCTCTGTAATATCACGCACTCATCTTTTTGTGACACTACTTACAAATTACAACCCATATCACTCGATCACGCAATCCAATCATCAGTTTTTGTAAAGAAAAATAACTAAGATATATGGGTATTTATTTTGCCACCACAACTATTTTCTCCGCAAAATAGGTTCTACGAAAACAAAAGAAGCTACAAAAACTTAAATTGTTTTTATTAACAAAAAAAAATATTTTAACTAATTTAATACAAAAAAAAAAGTATGTTTAAACGAAAAACTTGTGTAAGAAAGTTTTGTTTTGTGCATATAACTTTACTAAAAGCAGTTTCAATCCTTAGATTAAAATAAAAAAGGGAAGATACGGCACGTATTCAGTAATTGTTATCAAAAACTGGACCAGATACAATTACACGCCATCCACAACACATAACCGATCCGGTGCTTTAGAAATAATATAACTATGAAATTAGAAATATATAATTAAAAAAATATACTATAAACCAAAAACATTGCACAGGATGTGCGCACAGGCCAACAGATTGTAGAACAATGTTTGCGAAGTATCAAAAGTGCGTCAGTTAGACACATTCCATATGTACCTACGTACCGTATATACTCTTTTTGTTTTAATCTAAGTTTCAATCTACTGTTTTATATCTTAAAACACAATTTTTTAGCTAAAGCTAAAAAAAACACATTTAACCTTCACCAAGCTTTTATATATTTTAAAAAAAATGTAGTAGGCAAGAGGCTTTTTCTATCTATCGCTAAGGTACATAACTCACGTCTGACTTAAAATTAAGACGCCTTTAGAGGCCTAAGGAACTTATAATATCTTAAGGGTGCTCCTTAAGATTTTTATTTATTCATAAATGTGCATAATGACCTACAAACAATACAATATTATATTTAACTAGCTGTGCTCGCGACTTCGTCCGCGTGGAATAGTTATTTTTTTATCATACAAACTTTTATCCCCTATTTTATCCCCTTGGGGGTAGAATTTATCAAAATCCTTTCTTAGCGGATGCCTACGTCATAACATCTACCTGCATGCCAATTTCAGCCCGATCCGTCCAGTGGTTTGGGCTGTGCGTTGATAGATCACTATGTCAGTCAGTCAGTCACCTTTAAGTTATATATATTTAGATTAATCAAATAAATTATATATCCCCACTTTTTTAAGTTTCTCAAGACTCCATTTGTTATTTCATAATAATTATATTTAATTTCAGTTATTTTACTCAACTTTATTAATAAGCTATTTTTTACATTAAAGGTGCCTTAAATTTTATTTAATAATGAATAGCCTTCACTAATATTCACTAAAGGTCGGATTAGTAGTCGTTGCAAAGTTAAGTTTTAAATTGTTTAATGAATGTGTTTTAATTATTTAGATTTATTTTTATTTTTTTCTTTTCTTTTTAATTTTATGTACCCATTTTCAATTATACGATTTATGTTTGTATACCTAGGTACTTAATAAGTTTGCATGTTTAAACTATAGCTCATTCCTATTTCGTTTTTAGAATTAATCTTAAGCTTGTTAAAATATGTCATTGTAACTGTGTTTACATAATATTGGGTAATAATCTTGGTATATAATTTATTTCAATTATTATGATATTATTTTGATTATTATCCATAGTGTAAACCTTATGTATAAATAAATAAATAAATAAATTACTAATGCTTAGCCGATGCTTCGGACTATGAATATGCATATGAAAAAACCATAGAGGAAAAAACTAATGTTTGACATTTCCAAGCAATGGCTCAGGCTAAGCAACGACTATTAATCCAACCCTAAGTGCGGCTAGCGTGAGTTTTACAAGTTTACTAAATGTACAATAAGTACACTTATCTATTGTATATCTACTTATATGCCAAAACACATATATGACTATAACAGAGCAGTTAACGCATTCAACCTGTAAATTGATGTTATGTTGAAAGTTTAAATTATTTATAGAAAATATTTTTCTTTTTAATTCAATATCTCAAAAAAAAATACATTATACAATATCATGTATAGAAACTCACTAATAATTAAGATAAAAATAAAATAATTCAAATGCACGCTAGCGTATTATTCAGAGTTGTATCAACGAGGATATACTTGGTATTCCAAGTAGCGTAGGAGTTTCCCGCCTCATCCTCGTTCATACAATAAGGTGACCGAAGGTATGGTTTCTTCGATCACCATCCCCAATTTCGTCTGGGTAACTCTTCCAGGTGCTTCTTTAAAATACATATGTTAAATTCCTTTTATTTTATATTATCTGAAACAAATAAAGTGTGTTAGATGTGTTTCTTACTTGGTAAAATATATAAATTGAAGCTATAAAATTTTATTGCCAAATATTTCGCCTCTCTATGGAGCGGCGTCATCAGTGACATTGACTGAAGGTCTTTGTCATAAATTTTGAAGAAGTAATTTTATGTCTTTTAGCAATGGTAAAGGCAATGCACTATACAGTTTTGTATTTATTTTTTAGAAAAATATCATCACCACCTAGCCCATCATGGAAAACATCATCAGCATGTTATGTCCATTGTTGGTTCGATATTAATAAATTTACAAAACAAGTTAGACAAAACCTAATGCATTACATTCAGACCAGGGCTATAGTATGCACCAAGCTGCCATATAAAAGAGCTTTCCCATGTTTTTAAATCAATAGACCGAATAGTTTTAGGAAAACTCTTTAATACTCTTACTGTGAAACAATTGTTAAAGGTAGTGTTATGTATACGCGCATGGGTGGGCACAGGTAAAATATTATTAATTTGAGAATCTACCGAATGTCTGTGTCCATTCATGCGAGTACGAAGGGGTGTCGTAGTTTCTCCCACATAAAAACTGTTACAAAATCTGCACTCCAGCATATATACGCAATGAGAAGTAGTACATTGTGCGAAATTTTGAATTTTGATGACAACAGGGTTATGATGAGTTTGTATATTGATATCGGAATTTATTATGGGACATGTTTTGCAAAGAGATTGGTTGCACTTGTGTGTACCTAACAATGTGTTATTGCTCCATGTATTTTTATTTTTTGCCAAAATAGCTTTTAAATTTTGATTTTGTTTATACGTTACACTAGGGCACGTTTCCAAAAGATTTCGTGTAATATTATTATTTTTAAGGATAGAGAAGCTATCCTTTAATAAATTTTGAATTTTGTGTGCCCCGTGGAAGTATGGTATTATAAAAGACATAAAATTACTTCTTCAAAATTTATGACAAAGACCTTCAGTCACTGTCACTGATGACGCCGCTCCATAGAGAGGCGAAATATTTGGCAATAAAATTTTATAGCTTCAATTTATATATTTTATTTTATATTTATTTTCTTTTTATTTCCCTACACTGAATACATCATTCCTGAAAACAGTAACTAAAATGGTGAGAATTAATCGCGTTTTTACTCGAAATCCTAATTTTACTTCACACCACTATTATTTCTTCTGTGTTCACACTTAAATCGTGTGTCTCGATATAATTCCTCCATTCGAAACTCTTTTCTTCTGAAATGGAACAAAACAACTGAAACTGTTTTGTTCCATTTCTTTTAAAACGTCATAATTATAATACTAACATATAATTATAAAACTAAAATTTACATGGCCTTACTTTATAATAGAGAAGAGTTACAAATAAAATTTTTAATATCATCTCGAGTACCTTCCGAGGGTACTTTCGAGGGGTTTTTAATCCCACCTCATCGTAGCCGATGGTATGAGTCTACACCGAACAAGTGGTTAGCTCTACAACTGCGCAACTTTTGTATTTATACTTTTTCCACATAATCTCAAAATCTATGTGAAAAATTCAAATAAGTTTCTGATTTTTAATTTTTATCTTTTACATTTTTTTCCAAACTCATATCGCTCGTAAATTATTTCTTTTTCTTTTCATTTTTGTTATATTCCTTTTCCAATGGGTTTCAACCTACTATATTCTTTTTTGGTTAAAAAAATTAACGACCCTGGTCGACCGCTTTTTTCATTCTACCATTCTGACGTAGTTTTTAAATAAACAATAAAACATTATAGATTTTAATCACAGTGTAATTAATAAAAGGCCAAGTAGGGAATCCCGTGCTCTAATCCCCAGATTACGATTAATCGATACGTTATAAATACGATATACCTATGACGGATAATTTACAATTATGCGTAGGTATAATTAATATATATGTATATTGATAATTAAAAATAGAATGAAGTTCATTTTATATCCGTTTCAAACGTAAAAAAACGTAACCAGTATTCCGAAGACAACTGTATCGATTTCTTGTCGAGGTGGTAGTCTCCTTTCATGTTATGGTTACGAAACGGACGATTGGGCGATAAAGCAGCGAGGATATTAAAATACGTAGACTATATGGTAATGCAAATACGTCAATGTCGCCGCCAATTTCGTAACTGCATCATTTAACCGGCATAGTGGGAGCGATCAATATTTTATAAGAATGTATTAATCAATCCTATTCATGGGCTTTGTAGGTCTGCTTAACTTCCGGTAAATACAAAGTCACATGCCGTACTCCATTAAAAACAAAAAAAAACATGTTACTTTGTATCATCACGGGTGCTTTACGGCGCCGAGACCGCCTAGACGGCCCCAGGGTACCAAGCGGAGGGGTGTTTAATCCCACCTCGTCGTAGCCGATGGTATGAGTCTACACCGAACAAGTGGCTAGCTCGTCGCGATATTTTGAATAGACTCAATAACCCATCTATAGCATAACAGTTTCACAAGTTGGTATAGTGAAACCGGGACCGACAGCTTAACGCGCTCTCCGTGGCACTAATATATGTTACTTTCATATAGGTAATTTGAATTAGATTATAAAATGCAACGTCTATCTTTCTAATTGTACGTTTACATGCTAATAACTGGAGAACCACTTAGGCTGAGTTACACCAAAGTGTCTGTTAAAGTAACTGTAACGATGAACGTCGAATGACAGCTAGTAGGTACATTTGACGCCATTTTTAACTTTAATCATCACAATTACTTTAACAGCACTTTGGGCAACTGGAGTTTATTGTTAAATTGGTTTCCGACGAAACTTTAAAAAGAAAAGTTTATTTTTTCTTTTGAAAATAACAAACTAATTTAGTTTTTTTAAATATAAAAAACTGTTTTTTAAGATTAATATTTGAAATCCGTAACTTAAAAAACTGTTTAATATAACATTGACCAAAATAACAAACTAATTATTTTTAAATATAAAAAACAGTTTTTTAAGATTAATATTTGAAATCCGTAACTTAAAAAACTGTTTAATATAACATTGACCAAAATAACAAACTAATTATTTTTAAATATAAAAAACAGTTTTTTAAGATATTAATATTTGAAATCTGTAACTTAAAAACTGCCTAATATAACATTGAACGTATAACGTATAAATTTGAAAACTGTACCATATAAAAAATACAACATTTATTACATGTATAAGAGTGGTGCAATATATTTATAAAATGAATGACTCATATTATATAATCTAATTATATTTTTGTATAAATAACACTAAAAAAATGCTAGAAAAAAGGCGCTGGCGCAGGTTTCCGATTTAGTTTTTTTATCCTGAAACTGTTTATTATTTGTGTAATTACCATATTTTTCCATCAATAAAACTCGGTCGGCAAACTTGCCTAAAGGGACTATTCCCGACCGACCAACCAGGTATGATTTTACAAATAATAAAATCAATTATACACATACACATGCATTTATCTACTATTTCATGCAATTTGTTTATCTTATTAAATATTCTGATAAAAATATTGTAAAGCTATTATTAGATAAAAACATATGTATAAATAGTGAACAATTAATATTGTGATCATTGTAAATCTACAAGTCTCAACCATGCGTGCTTTTACATTGTTGGTGCTGGCACTGGCCGCGTGTGCTCATGGAGCGGTGATGTACGAGCCCATCGCCCTCAACTACCACGAGGACATCGGTATCCCCGAGGCAGCTCGCATCAAGGCCGCCGAAGAAGCCTTCGATGCCGGTATCACCACCAGGATCGTCGGAGGATCAGCTGCCAGCCTCGGACAGTTCCCCTACCAAGTAAGAAACTTATCCATATTTTTTCAAGTGCATAAATTATGTTTATTTGTCTATAAATAATCAATGTTTTACCGCTTAATAGGCTGGTCTCCTAATCACCGTCGCCACCGGAGGTACCTCAGTCTGTGGTGCATCTCTGCTCACCAACACCCGCCTCGTGACTGCTGCTCACTGCTGGTTTGACGGCAGGAATTTCGCCCGTCAATTAACCGTCGTCCTCGCCTCCATCCGCCTCTTCTCAGGCGGTACCCGCATCACCACCACCAACGTTCAAATTCACGCCAACTACAATACCAACAACTTGAACAACGACATTGCCATGATCAACATCGCTAGCGTTGGATTCAACAGTAAATATTTTTAACTTATTACATGTATTATTATTTTTGTAGTAATAACGTATTCTTATTTCTTTTCATTTTTAATTTCAGATAATATTCAACCTGTACCCCGCGCTACTGGTACCAACAACTTTGCTGGAGTTAACGCCATCGCATCCGGCTTCGGCAGAACTAGTGACAGTAAATATCATATATCCATAAGCATTACAATACTTAAAGTATTCGAAGTCGACTGTCACTTTTTGAATTGTCCTGTATTTTGCCATTATATATAGGTATATAAACTAACTATATTTTGTTATACTCTAGCTGCTGGCATCACTCAGAACCAATTCTTGAGCCACGTCACCATCCCTGTCATCACCAATGCCCAGTGCGCTCAGACCTTCGGCAGTAACGTCGTCATCGCCTCCACCATCTGCACCAGTGGTGCCGGAGGTCGTGGTACCTGCGGTGGTGACTCCGGTGGCCCAGTCGTCGTCACCGTCAGCGGACAACGTGTTTTGGTAAGATAAATTGCAACTCATATTAAATTTACATTACATTTGTTTGATAACACCATCATGGTCGTAGCCAGGATTTCATATCGGAGGGGTGTTTGGAACCTCTTACATTTTAATAATTTTGTTGTTGATTAATTTAATAACCAAAAAATCGTTATTAAATCGGCAAGATAGATCTTGTATCCCCCCCCCCCTCCTGGCTACGCCCATGAACACCATTATAGTGCTTCGGAGAGCACGTTAAGATGTCGGTCCCGGTTTCACTGTACCAACTTGTGAAACTGTTAATAGATGGGTTATTGAGTCTATTCAAAATGTTGCAACGAGCTAGCCGCTTGTTCGGTGTAGACTCATACCATCGGCTACAACGAGGTGGGATTAAAACCCTTCCGCAGGGTACCCTGAGGCCGTCTAAGCGATCTCGGGCACCGTAAGGCACCCGTGATGAAATGTATATATGTATGTCATATTAAATTCTCACACCTACACATTTACTCAAGTTATACACGCTAACAAGTACACACACTATAATATTTTTTTGTTTATATGTACATACACATATGCCTATATTAAAAAAAATATAAGGATAAGAGATGTCTTTCACGTTTATTTTAACCATTTATAATACCTATTATTTTTTTCCAGGCCGGTGTTGTATCTTTCGGCTCAGCCCGTGGTTGCCAGGTCGGTCTCCCCGCTGGTCACGCCAGAGTTACCTCCTTCAACACCTGGATCCAAGCTAGATTATAAATTTCAAAACTGCCATGACAAGACTATATTTTTTATAATATTAAGTTATTTTGTATAAATATATAAGTATCTGTATATATTGTCTACTTATTTATTTTTATGTCTTCCGCTGAATACCTAATGAAGAGACAAGACAATGTTCTTAGCAAACCATGGATTCACCGTGCGGGTGCCAGGTTCATCGCGTGGTTGAAAGGCAGGGGAATGAACTTCAGCGTTCCCGGACTTGAGACCGCGAAGTAGGTGCTTTTGAAATCTCACCTGCACTGTGTTCACTACCCTCTCTACTCAACCAAATATTATATGATCCTGTTAGCGCCATCCTGGAAACACGCTCCATAAAAGTTCCGACGGCTGTTCTCGGAAGGCCAAGATCCTTAAATAGACGGTGCAAAGACTTTGCTGGAATTCCCCTAAGTAACTCTGTCTGTCTGTTACCTTTCCACGCTTAAACCGCTGAACTTATTTGGATGAAATTTGGTATGGAGATAGTTGGAGACCCTGGGAAAATCATAGGCTATACCTCTTTTACGACATAGCTACTGAGGTGCAGATATACAGAGTGATTGTGTTTTAAGAGTCTCTTCGAAAAAGTTTAAAAATAAACCATATACAAAAAAGAAAAAAGGGGAGATTCAATTCTGATTATAAAAATAATAATTATTAAATGCTGTTTATTGCTATTATGATGGGATAGGTACCACCTCTGACGCTATCAATTGCAATGTGTCTCACCACCCGTATAGAAACATTTATGGTCTTATTTATAAAAAAAAACATATTGAGGCCTTGAAGAACACTTTAGTTATAAAAAGTTTTGTCTCTTTTACTCATAATCAATTTTACCTAAAAACCTTCCATAACTAAAGTATTCTTCAAGGAATCCATAAGTTTTTATGAATACAGGCGTTAGTGTTTAGAATCAAAACATTTCATTAAGAAACTAGAAAAAAATTGGTAGAAGTTCTGTTATTAATCTTTTGAAATGCAAGAAATAAATAAATAAAGTTAGCTACCTAATAGATTTCACCATCGTCGTACGCCCATAATGCAATGTGATTTGAGGTACTAGTATTTTTCGTGTGTGAAGTACCTATGGAATACCTCTATATGGAAAGACAACCTATTATATATAAGTATATGCAACTCGTATATACGCAACACTCCCGTGGAAAAATAAACTTGACATTTGCATTGATCAGACTGCTGAAAAGGCATAGTCACAGTAAGTTAGCAAAATGTTAGATTTGATCAACACCTTTTCACATGACTACGAAAAGATTCTTGTTTAATAACTGTTTATAGATGGATATTAACTTTTTATAGATGGGCTATTGAGTCTATCCAGCAATACTGCGTCGAACTGGCTACTTGTTGACTCAGAATATCAGCGGTTATGAAAAAGTGGGAATCCAGCAATACCGCGTCGAACTGGCTACTTGTTGACTCTGAATATCATCGGTTATGACAAAGTGAGAGTCTAGCAATACCGCGTCAAACTGGCTACTTGTTGACTCTGAATATTATCGGTTGTGACAAAGTGGGAATCCAGCAATACCGCGTCTAACTGGCTACTTGTTGACTCTGAATATCATCGGTTATGACAAAGTGGGAATCCAGCAATACCGCGTCAAACTGGATACTTGTTGACTCTGAATATCATCGGTTATGACAAAGTGGGAATCCAGCAATACCGCGTCTAACTGGCTACTTTGTTGACTCTGAATATTATCGGTTATATATATATATATAGCCGCATCCTTAGACTAGTCTAAGGATGCGGCTATATATATATAACCGACAATAACCCACGACCTCCTAATACAAAGCAACCACTAGTGGTTGCTTTGTATTAGGAGGTCGTGGGTTTGATTCTTACCCATGGCAAAAAATATTTGTACGTTATTTGGTACAATTGTTTATAAAATATAATATGTAGTAGTATTCATCATTGCTTCTGGTACACATAGTACAAGCCTAGAAAGTAATTTGTGACCAGGTGACCGACCAGTCTCGTTATCACATGCAAAAACAGACCAAGTGTCCTAGGTATGTTTCGGTTTGTTTCGGTAAGTCTGTGGGTTTACCGGTTTTCAAGAAAATACATCGATTTATTGTCGCGGTGGTAGTCTTTTTTCAGAGTGCGGTACGAAACAGGCAGTTGATTTGACCATAATAATACAACAAGTATATTGTTGTATACAAGTATTGCCCAAAATTGGTCTTGATCTTGCAGTGTTGGTCAATATTAGTCAGTTGCCAGACCAAGAACAAGAGCACTCCTTGATTATTTGCATTACATGCATATTTTATATTTACATTATTGCATATTTACATTACAGAGACATTGTCACACTACGATTATATATTATCTTAGCTGTGCTCGCGACTTCGTCCGCGTGGAATAGTAATTCTTTTATCATACAAACTTTCAACCCCTATTTTATCCCCTTGGGGGTAGAATTTATCAAAATCCTTTCTTATCGGATGCCTACGTCATAACATCTACCTGCATGCCAAATTTCAGCCCGATTTGTCCAGTGGTTTGGGTTGTGCGTTGATAGATCACTATGTCAGTCAGTCACCTTTGAGTTATACAGATTGAATTACATTATTTTTTTTAATAATAAGTACCTAGGTATTTTAATAAATAACTAATATTAAAGAATTCCATATAACATACCAAAAATTACAAATTAATAACGACTATAATAATAACAATATTCCTTGTAATTTGCGTTTTGGCCTTGAAGGCCCATATGAAAAATTCACGTTTTTAATAGCTATTCAACTGAAAAAACTGTATAAAAATGGTTCTATTATTATTAAGTAATAAACAAACAATTCAGGAATCCAAAATATGTATTCTTCTGTACCTATTCTGTTAGAATAAATCTCAAAAGAAATATTAACAAAAAAAAATGAAGCTTCATGTTTTTGTAATAAAACTAACTTGCTGCATAAAACACTTTTTTCTTTAAGGAGTATTTTTTTTTATTCTAAGAGATTCTTTAAAAATAAAAAGGAGTTTATATTATATAGGAGTTTGTATACTTAAACATTTTACCCTATAAAAGACAGCTATTAAATAAAACTAAGCACATGTCAGTCAGTGCCGTTTTTGACAGCCTCCGTAGACTGGTTGCGGGTCAAAATCAAAATTATTGTACATTAACAAAAAAGAAACAAAAATGAATAACGTTACAAATATGAATAATGTTACAAAAAAGTAACAAAAAGGAATTGTAAGGGCTTCTTCACACTATGGTAATTAAATAAAAAAACATTTAACATTATTTAATATTTATTACTCAGAAAGTATACAAATAGCAAAACTAATCATCTTTTCTAAAAGAGCTAAAAAATTCAAAAGAACAATGCAAGTCACCATATATCATTACAGTTTAATGTATCTTTACTTTTATTACATAATCTTGTAAAAATTAAAACTAAAACTAAAGGTTCATTAACCTAATGTGAAATAGCCGTTATTTCATTTTTGTTACATCATTTTTGTAACGTAACAAAAAATCGTAACGATTTGCTACAAAAAGGAAAACAAATCACATGTTTAAAATATAACCCCTAGCCATAAAGATACAAATAAACTTCTAAGATTAAAATAATAATCAGTTTCAAATGTATTATAAACAGCATTTTACACAGTATAGTAATAGTTTATTATTTACTTATCGTAAAATATACAGGCTAAACAAGAAAAAGGAATATATATTTGTTTAAATAAATGAATACGTAAAAAAACACACGTGTCGCACAACCATTTCACGCCATCAAAATGGCTGACTTCGGCCGCAAGATAGATGCTATTGGTCGTCCTTATATCAAAATGTTGCAAGCCCAAAATTTTGGAAATCTGCTAAAATTAATGTTACAAAAGGGAATAACCAAAATGAAAAATAATGTGGACACGTGTTAAATTGTAAATAATTAATGTATCTCTGTGTTATATTTATTGATTTTATAAGAATTACGTAGTAATGATCATAATGCAGTTAGATAAATTTAGAATTATCTTAAATTAATTAGTTTTTTTTTTTAATTACTTTTTTGTAACACACGTGTGTCTGGAGACATAATTATTTGTATGAACCAAGTACGATGTGTATATAGCAAAACAGATTTTTTTATAATTTCTTTGTTTATGAATACTAGAGGTATTAATTTGGAAAACCTATATTTAAAATATATAGATGTTATTTAAAAAATATTAACCATTTCAACACTATTCACAAGGACGTTTTGAGATGTAAAAATGTACAAAAATTTTGAATACGACCCTTGCGCCTTTGGCGTTGTATCCGGGGGTCGTGGGTTCGATTCCCACCCATGGCAAAAATATTAGTACGTTTTTTTCTGTACAGTTTGTCATGGCCTGGGTGTTTATAAAATAGAATATGCATTATATCGTTGCTTCTGGTACACATAGTACAAGCCTAGAGCTTAGTTTGTGACCAGAGCAATATGTGTAATTTTGTCCTACATATTATTATTATTATATAGGTAATGTGTGCACAGCCAAACATACAGATAAATTTAAAAAAAACATAATTATAATCGATATTATATCTATTCCCTATTTAGAGTCGATCTGGTATTTCTTTTTGTAATCCAATCAATGTGAGTTTGTAGATTGATTTACTATATGTATAGATATTCATTAAAAAAACCCAATGGTAATCTAATCAATAACAGTTAAAATATGTCATAGTCATGAAATATATAGATATTCTATTCGATAACATCATTATATAAATTAGCTTCCCAAATTACAGCTTGGCACAATCTACATAGATCGTCAACAAAATGAGTTCTATTACTTTGTTAATGCTGGCACTGGCCGCGTGTGCTCATGGGGCGGTGATGTATGAGCCCATCGCCCTTAACTACCACGAGGACATCGGTATCCCCGAGGCAGCTCGCATCAAGGCCGCCGAAGAAGCCTTCGATGCTGGTTTCACCACCAGGATCGTCGGAGGATCAGCTGCCAGCCTCGGGCAGTTTCCTTACCAAGTAAAATTAATGTTTCCAATGCTTGTTAAACCTTATTGATTTCTATCTGTCTTCCATTCATGATATGTTACCCCTTTATAGGCCGGTCTTCTAATCACTATGGCTAGTGGATTCGAGTCAGTTTGTGGTGCTTCTCTGCTCACCAACACCCGCCTCGTGACTGCTGCTCACTGCTGGTTCGACGGCAGAAACAATGCCCGCTCGTTGACCGTCGTCCTCGGCTCCATCCGTCTTTTCACCGGCGGCACCCGCATCAACACCAACAATGTTGAAATTCACGCCAACTACAATATTAACAACTTAAACAACGACGTCGCCATCATTATCATTACTAACGTTGGATTTAACAGTAAACTTATATTACTATTTAAACTATTTATTTTTGTAATGGCGTTCGTTGTCTTATTTTCTTTTCTTTTTCAGACTACATTCAACCTGTATCCCAAGCTTATGGCACCAATGACTTTTCTGGAGATAACGCCGTCGCTTCCGGCTTTGGCCTAACTAGTGATGGTAAGCGAATTCTATCATCATCATATTTTGTTTCTGGTACACATAGTACAAGCCTAGAGCTCAGTTTGTGACCAGAGCAATATGTATGTGTAAATAATTCTTCACATAAAAAGAATATAAAAAAATGATCTATGAGTGAGAACAGAAATTGCCGGCAACAAACATATTTGACATTTCGTTCGGGAATTGAAAGAAACAAAAAGGGGCGTATCATAACCACATCCTCAGACCACATCGATATAGTTTGACAGTCGATAAAATGAAGTTTATGAATGAACATTCATTCATAAAATCGATATATATCGATTTATCGAGCCTATCGATGCTGTTGTGCTAAGGCCCAAAGTAGCCATTAATTACAAACAACGCGTATTACTGGCAGTGGAAAGAGGGAATGCCAGTAATATATTTATATCAGTCTTTTTTAGTTTTTTTTTCATTAGTTTTTATTTGGGTAAGGTTTTATTACCATTATGTTATATATTAAATTGTAGCCATTTATAATTCTAGCTTCCGGAATCAGTCAGAACCAATTCTTGAGCCACGTTACTGTTCCTGTCATCACCAATGACAAGTGCGCTCAGACCTTCGGCACCAGTGTCGTCATCGCGTCCACCATCTGCACCAGTGGTGCTGGCGGTCTTGGTACCTGCGGTGGTGACTCCGGGGGGCCAGTCGTCACCACAGTTGGCGGACAGCGTGTTTTGGTATGTTGTATCTATTACATTGTGATCTTATGCTTTCTTAATATTTTAGGACTTGAGTAAAAATAAAACTTTTTTTCCAGATTGGTATCGTATCTTTCGGCTCAGCCCGAGGTTGTGAGGTTGGTCTGCCTTCCGGCCACGCCAGGGTAACATCCTTTAACACCTGGATCCAAGCTAGACTGTAAATTCAACACCACTGATTAGTAAATAAGATAAATTAGATTAAGAAATAAAATTCAAAAATGTTTTTGGTGTTTTATTTTTTAGTTACTGTTTTTATGTATTGTTATTTTAAGCGTCATAGTAAATAAAACTGTATAAACCTCTACACGTGTTGAGGTTTAAGATTTAAATTAACCTCTCTCGCTTCCATAGTTGTTCTTTAAAAGTTTTGGGAGGTGACTTCACGTTGAAGAAGAGAATTATACAGAGGCAAAAACCGTCAAGTGACCTATTCATGTTTCGGTTATAACCAGTGAGGTTCAGTGAGGTTTCTAGGAGACTATTGCATCGGTATCTTGTCGAAGTGGTAGTCTCCTTTTAGGGTGCGGTTAAGAAAAGGGCAGTCAATTCGACAATAAAGCATCGATTGGCTACTAAGCTACTAAATACTTGTAATGCAAATTCGTCTTTGACGCAGCCCATTTCGTAACCGCATCATTTAGCGGGCATAGTGAGAGCGCTCAATGCTGTTGAACAACAATATATTGACCGACCCTATTCGCGGATTTTGTAGGTCTATTTATCACCTTACCTGGTGATAAATAGACGTACAAAATCACATGCCTTGCTCCAATAAAAAAAAATGTTTGCCCGTAGTTATTTCCAAAACGTCTGCATAAAACAGATAAATTCACCTGTATATACAATATATATAAAGTTACATATGTATAAATGTGTTGTAACTAATCAAGTACACATATCATAACTTTATACCGCGATTTAACAATGGCTGTATAAAAAGTTGGGGCATTGCCATATAGTTTTTTCTTTCACTGCATTTATTATTTAAATAAATGTCTAATATAGGCGTGGCTGAGAGACGTGCTCATGCTCAGATTAAAAAAAAAAAAAAAACCATCACGGGTGCCTATTTGGCTCCCGAGAACCATTTAAACGGCCCCAGCGGAGGGATTAACCCATCCTCATTTCGCCGATGGTATTCGGAGGCAACACCTAATAAGTGGCGAGCTTGTTGCGGTGCCGGCCAGGCCGGCTTTGTTGTCATCTGCTTAACCTTGTTATCAGTTGCGCAGTGACTTAACCACTAGGCTGGAGCCGCTTTTTTTTTTATCTTTTATTAATCTGAGTGCTCATGGCTCAATAGAAATGTAAAACTATAATAATATTACAGCAATGAAAATTGTTTCCAATTAACTTGTTATCAACAGTTGAACTGTACTTTAGTAGCATGAGATATGAAACAATTTTAATTCTACGAAAAATAGTGGATATCTCATTTTGTATGGGGAACGCGGATTTCGCGATCGCGAAAAGAGTATTCTTAAAAGAGTAATTAAAATTAATACCTATTTATACAATCAAGATAATCAATAGCTTACACAATAATGAATAGTACCTAAATAATAATAATACTATGTAGGACAATTTACACATATTGCTTTGGTCACAAACTAAGCTCTAGGCTTGTACTATATGTACCAGAAACAACGATATAATACATATTATATTTTATAAACACTTAGACCATGACAAAGCGTACTAATATTTTGTTGCCATGGGTGGGAATCGAACCCACGATCTCCGGATACAACGTCAAAGACGCAACCAATATAATATTGTCTACTGAGCCTGTCATAAATAAAACTTTTTAGTTTTATTTATGCAGTGGCGTAGCTACCGGATGGCTAGGCCTCTAAGCTCAGAGGGGCCTTGGACCATAACCTGCAAACCTCAAATTGAACTAGCGAAAATTTCTCCCACCTTCGAAATACAAAATAGGTTGCAACAAGACTTTAATCATGGAATTTCATTTGAAAGAATACAGGGGAGTCATTTGAATGAATTCTCAAAAAGCTTATAATTTCTGTTTACCAAATTGATATCGCAGTTTCTAATAATATCGCAATATTAATTAAAAGTAGAACTTTAGCATAATCTAATCCAAAAATGCCAATTTTAAGAATTTACTTCAAACAATTCAATTGCAAAGGCAGTGAACCTGCAAGAACGTATACATTCCCATTTTAAAGATATAACACAAATACAAGTTTAGATAAATTACCGGTTTTGAAATAGAGAAGAGATATTTAAAATTCCTATTTTAATAATGTACCTACTAGACACAACAATGGCTCAATTTAATGCATATTTTACTGGTATGGATGCAGTCAACCCAAAAATCATTTTCCTAGCTCCAACACTTTTTTTACAACATATTAAAAAAAATAAAAGTAAGTAAAAACGAATTCTGGTATATGTAATAAAATATTGGCTATAATTTCGAACAATTTATTAGTTACAAACATTTTTTTTTTTTTTTTTTAAATAAGTACTTTACTTCAGTTTGCCGTTTTAAGTTACTTTCCACCATTTGAACCTTATAAGCGACATTATCAGCTGGTGCAATAATACAGGTCAATTATTTTTTTTCAAAATCAACCTGTTCATTTCCCGGCTAGGAGAATATTTTTTTCTAAAATATAATGATGCAGTTCAAAATAGGCCTCCTTTAAGCATTTTTTTGCTATTCCTTGTAGTTTAGGATTTGGCATTGTAGGCACACTTGAAAAAATCACCCTGTTTATTTTCTTAGTTATATAAATTTTATTTAATAAAATAAATATAATTCACCCTAAAGTTAATTTCGAGGAGTCTTAAAACTAAGGTTACCAAAAGACCTTCGCGCGACTGTAGCGCCCCGTATAAAGGAACTCTTTTGTGTTAAATTAGCGCCATCTATCATTTTATAAGTGAACCACTTCAATTTTATCATTGAATAATCAATGTACACCTAATTAAAATCGTACGGACCAAAGTAGGTAGGTGCTGATGATTGCCAACACTTACCGCTAGGTAGCGCTTTTCGAATTATTTTACAGTAGACATAAATAATCTATTTTTACATTACATAAGTGACAAGGGTTCTTCCAAATTCATCTTTTAAATAATCTATTTTTAATGTTGGTAGTTCTAATGCTGTCGTGTTTTGTATGCGATGCACGGCATATGACTTTGTGTTGACCTGATGATAAGCAGACCTACGAAGTCCATGAATGGGGTGGATCAATTGTTATTAACACCACTCCCACTATACTGGCTTAATGGTGGGGTTACGCAATGGGCGATTTATGGAAATGAAGGGTTTTTTGCATTATGAGTCTATTTTAATTTCTTCGCTGCTTTATCATATTTCTTGTCAAGTTGAATCGGGCTGATCCTAGGATCAACGGTGTGATTACTCGCATCACGCTAAGCTAAACTTTAATCGATATGATGCAATTCTGAGGTAATGCAAACCTGGTGATATGAAAATTCACGTCATTTTGGTTAAAGTTTAGCTTAACGTGTGCTGCGTAATAGGCCACAGGTGATCTCCAAGCTGTAGAACCTAGACAACCCTACTCTGAGTCTGATTGCCAAAGTAACTGCCGATGTAAGATCGGCGTCTTCCAGGGGCTCAGGGTATAAACACCCTTTCAGCTCACTTTCGTAAAACCATTGAGAAATGTTCACGTCAATTCCCAGCAGTCGCCCACCGCTGGAAACTTCCACCTCATATCATGGATCTGAAGCAGAGACGTAATAATCTACCTGCATATCAAATATATGATTGTATATCAATTTAAATAATTGTATAACTAAACGTGTAGTATTAGAAATTGAAACTATATCCAACAAAGCTAGGATCTCTCCAAAGAGGGGGGGAAACGGAGTTGGAGTCACGCATCTCCTAGATGCATATGCGTGACTCCAACTGGCAATCTGCCCTCAGAAAAATCAACTCTAACCACGTCAACCGTATTGTTGAAGAGATAAGTAGAAGATGACAGAAAAATCTTCTACTTACCTCTTAGCACGAAAAAAAATGTTAAACTAATAAAACCTTCATCTACTAGACTACCTCCAAAACATGTTATACGTAAATATATATTTTTGGAAGCCTAAAGATTATTTCGATAATTTGTCATAATCGTCTTAAATCGTAAGCAATCCGAAATAAAATCTATTGATAAAGTATTTACGTGCGTAAACATAATAGCAATGTCTGATCCTAGACTGATATTTTGACTAAAAAAATAATCACTCTTGATAATTAAGTCGGTTATATGATTTATATTTTATGGTTCCGTATAATGATTTATATATAACATAGTAAGTATATACTTACTATGTTTTATATTTTTATATTGGCATAAGTATACATTTGTCAGTTATAGCAAAATTAAACATATTACATTTTTTTTTTTTGAGTTTATATTATAATTTTATATTATTTAGTTATTTTTTAAGTATATTTTGTTTCTTTTATCTTCAATAAAAAACATAGTATAAAAATAAAATTTAACTATTAAAAAAAACTCAATACCTACCTAAAAATAAAAATCTTCCATATCGCTGCCGACAGGTTGTGTGCCCAATAAATAGACTGGCTGCGTTACCCCGTTGAATTGCCAGGATTATTCGTTGCCCAAAGAACGAGCCAGCCAGGTGTATATAGGTCACCAGATGTATCAAGCAAACGCTTAAAAATATATTTATACATTGCTTGAGCTCCTGGCTCCCACGGCCTCGCGGTCTCAACCCCAAACGGTACAAATACATAATCTCTACTGAGAGCAGCGTACGTGGGCGGCACTGAAAATTTCGGGAATCAAGGAAGTGACACAACATTACTAATGTTTTGGATGGGGCTTCATCACCAAATGCAGAAAGCATCCGATCAACACACTGTTTTTGTGTTAAACCACTTCGAAAGTCATAATAAATCATCGCTTTTGAATTTTCTCGAGTCAATTCTATTTTCTCAACGACTAAACAAGTTTGACAAGTCCTTGTGACAAGACCTTTTTTTAAATAAATAAATGGTATTCGATTTTTAAAACCAAGGAGTTTTCAATTAAAAATATTTTAATATGACAGGAACAGTGGAAATATTTCATTCCCGATATTTTCAGTGCCGACTACGTATTACGTACCGTTTGAGATTTTCTGCTGTGCAAGCGGCAGCAACTTTTTGAAACGTCCCTGACAGGTGTGACGGCCGCCGAAGGTATCGGAGCATGTTGCACCACATAACAAGCAGGGCACTAAAGTCATCAGGCCTCTTACTATCATCCCTAGCCAAACCGTTAGGTTCTAAAATAGAAGGGATAGAGACGCTGGTAAGAGCCCGATAAATAATTAGGTTGAGCTTAGCGTGTCGTAGAATTCTGTCGGCGCTTTTTTTTTATACATAACAGGCCGTGGTGGCCAAGTTGGTCAACCATCTCACCACATTGGCAGCGATGTGAAAAATTTGATTTTGCTCCTAATTGTAAACATACAGCCAACCGCTAGCTTACTAGGGTCTAGTAAAGTACCAATTTTTGATGATGGCTAAGCTTGTAACCAAAGCCCAGACTCCCATTGGGCAACACCTAGAAGTCGAGAACGCCCTGCAGTTGTATTAGCATTTGTTAAATAGATTTTGTTGGACTAATTTTCTGAAGGGTCGTCCTATATTTTTTGTGATTTTAATGCTAAAGATGAAGAATGATCTGACCAAGCATTCAAGTGAGAGACCTCAACATCACTAGGTGATGAAGGCAGTATTTTTCCGATGAGGTTGCACACAATGTTCCTAGGATATGAATGCAGGCAATACAACAGTACTAATTTTACGAATACCCAAGCCACCCTAGCTATCCACATTGTTGCAATGTTGAATAATTCAGATAATATATTTTTAATTAAAATATCTATATTTTTTAAAACGAAATGTCAGAAAGAAATATAAGGATGAAGTAAAAATAAACGCGCTGAAACAGTGTTAAAATTTTGAATCTGTTCTTGTATGAATCTAGAGATTGCTTTTTTTTTATCGTAATATGTGAACCGCTGCCTCGCAGTCTCCTTTTGACCCGAGAACTTATTATGTTTGTTGGCTGGAAATATATATATATATATATATATATATATATATATATATATATATATATATATATATATATATACCATCACGGGTGCCTATTTGGCTCCCGAGAACCGTTTAAACGGCCTCGAGATACCCAGCGGAGGGATTAACCCGTCCTCATTTCGCCGATGGCATTCGGAGACAACACCTAATAAGTGGCTAGCTTGCTACGGTGTTTATGATGAAATTGCCTCGTTGTATAAAGCGGTCACCCATCCCAGGTCGGCCTTGTTGTCATCTTATGCTTATATTAGCGTAATATTATGGAAATAAAGTATTCTTCGAGTTGTATTTCCGAAGGGTAGTTTTTCTTTCTGTAAGTGCAAATACAGGAAATCGTATTATTGTATTTGAAAAACGTAATATTTGTCAACACCAAGCCGCTGTTCCAACACGAAGTATCTTCCGTATCTAGTCACGGTGCCTATATTTAGTCCTTCCGACAATAATAGATCTAACCTGAAGACCACGGAACCATAGAAATCATGAAATTAATATAAACTTAATCTAACTAAAAGGCATAAGTACTCATGCGTGATAATATGATGTGACGTCATTGATACAAAGTGGCATGCTTTACAGTTTTTTTTTATAAATATTTTAAAATCATAAACTAAGCTCTAGGCTTGTACTATGTGTACCAGATATAATTACAAATTATACTTTATAAACACCCAGACCATGACAAAGTGCACAGAAAAACTTAATAATATTTTTTTGCCATGGGTGGTAATCGAACCCACGACCTCTTCAAAGTGAAGTCACACAACGTTATAGGCGCAACAAATGCCTTATATTGGTGAAAATACGGCATTAGACCTATTTAACTTGTATATATTTTACAGGCCATATTATCTTTCCATATAAAATAAGCTACTTATTGTGACATAAAAATACTAAAATCATATCAGGATTAATGTAAACAAAGTTAATTATCATTCGATAACATTGTCGTATATATTGACATCGACAGCAAGAAAGACCATAGTCTACTGGCAGTGGTCAGAATGCGTGCGTTTACATTATTAGTCCTGGCTTTGGCCACTTGTGCTCATGGAGCGGTGATGTACGAGCCCATCGCCCTCAACTACCACGAGGACATCGGAATCCCCGAGGCAGCTCGCATCAAGGCCGCCGAAGAAGCCTTCGATGCTGGTATCACCACCAGGATCGTCGGAGGATCAGCTGCCAGCCTCGGACAGTTCCCCTACCAAGTAAGAAATTTTCCATATTTTTTTTCCAAGTACACAAATTATGTTTGTTTGCCTATAAATAATCAATGTTTTACCGCTTAATAGGCTGGTCTCCTAATCACCGTCGCCACCGGAGGTACCTCAGTCTGTGGTGCATCTCTGCTCACCAACACCCGCCTTGTAACTGCTGCTCACTGCTGGTTCGACGGCAGGAATTTCGCTCGTCAATTGACTGTCGTCCTTGCCTCCATCCGCCTCTTCTCCGGTGGTACCCGTATCGTCACTAGCAATGTTCAAAATCATGCCAACTACAACCCCAACAACTTGAACAACGACATTGCCATCATCACCATCAGAAACGTTGCCTTTAACAGTAAATATTTTAGTTTACAATTTATTAAAGAAATTATTTAAAACAAAATATGTAAGTACAAAAATACAATATTTTTATATTTCAGACAATATCCAATCTATACCACGCGCTACTGGCACCAATACCTTCGCCGGAGTTAATGCTGTTGCTTCTGGATTCGGCAGAACCAGTGACAGTAAGTTAATACTGCTCTAAAACTTTTAAACAAAAATTTTCACATTGTTTAGATAATTAAAACATACAAACTATTTCTTTCCTAGCCGCTGGAATCACTCAGAACCAATTCTTGAGCCACGTAACCATTCCCGTCATCACCAACGAAGTGTGCCGCCGAACATTCGGTGCTACCGTTGTCGCTTCCACCATCTGCACCAGTGGTGCCGGCGGACGTGGTACCTGCGGTGGTGACTCTGGTGGCCCAGTCGTCACCACTGTCAGTGGACGCCGTGTCTTGGTATGTTTTTTGAGTAAAACTTATATCAAAGTTTACGTAGAAATGAACTGACTTTCACATGCTTATAAAATAAACACTAATGAAAATATAAAATAATTTTGCAATACAATAAGAAATGAGCAAATAAAATATTTATTATTCAAGAATCGTGTTTTTCACGATTGACCGAAGTATGTCTTGACTGTAAGTTTTGGGAAGCTTACAAGAAAGGAAATATTATATTTAACATTAGTGCTTATTGCAACCTCTTTTCTGACTAATCCATATCTCACTTATATACTATATCAGCTGCAATGTATTGATTTAGTTAAAAATTGCTTTAATTATACGAGCAATAAATAAAATTATAAATTAATAAAATTTAATAAATTAAATAAAAACAACTTTAAATCTATTAGAAATTTAATAATAATATTTAAAAATACAAAAAAAAAAACTTTAATAAATATAACTTTTTTTAAATGTTATAAGTATGTATTTGTTAACAGTTGGGCCTCTGTCCATACAAATCACTAATAATTATCTTACTTCCAGATTGGTGTTGTGTCCTTCGGCGCTGCCCGAGGTTGCCAGGTCGGTCTCCCCGCTGGCCACGCCAGAGTTACCTCCTTCAACGCCTGGATCCAGGCTAGACTATAAAGAGCTTATAGCTTTCCAATCTGCTTAAATATACTACTTTGTAATACATAGACAACTTGTTTTAATTATATAAAATATCGAGTTTTTTTTTAATATGTAGGACATTTTACACATATTACCCTGGTCATAAACTAAGCTCTACGCTTGTACATACTATGTTTACCAGAAACAACGATACTAATACAAATTTTATTATATTTTATTAACTCCTAGACCACGGCAAACTGTACAGATAAAGGTACTAATATCCTTTTGCCATGAGTGGGAATTGCCATTAGTGGGAATTGCCATGTGTGGGAATTGCCATGAGTGGGAATTACCATGAGTAGGAATTGAAGCTACGACCTTCACATACAACACCAACAACGAAATATTGTGTTGAAGTATTAAGTAATTTATATAGCTTAAAAATACAAGACTCTGAATGCTTGATAACATATATAATCCCTACCTTTATGATCAAAAATTCTGTTAGTATGCATACATCATATATAATAACTAGCTGGGTTTTTCTAAACCCGCCACCACATAGGTCCCCCCGTCCTCAGTGGGGACCTCGCGCACACCGCGACAAGTCCCCAAGGAGTTCAGGCAAGGAGTTCCTGCCCCGGCAACAGGATCAACCCTAGCCGGCTCTCGGCCCCACTAAACAATCGGGGTAGACAGACAGAAGTGACTGACTGACCGTATATATGCCATGTGCAGTTTTTTTGTTATTGGAGCAGAAAATGTGACTTTGTTACTACATTGTGATAAGCAGACCTACAATAACAATAATAACAATATGTAGGACAATTTTGCACAAATTGCTATGTCACAAACTAAGCTATAGGCTTGTACTATGTGCACCAAAAATGATATAATACATATTATATTTCATAAACACCCAGACCATGACAATATGTACAAAAAAACAGACTAATCGAACCCACGACCTACGGATTCAACGCCAAAGGCGTAATCACTAAACTACGGAGGATGTATAAAGTTCATGAGTAGAATAATTAATACAGTGTTGTATAATATGCCTGCTACTTTATCATTAAAAAAAAGGCTCCTGAAAACCTATGAATCCAAAGCCTAAAACTGAAAAATAACTAGTTATTTTTTACCTGGTTTGTATCGTTCTCGACGTAATTGACATCATAGGTACGTCAGAATGCTACCTGGGACGTATACAAGGAATAAAGTGGGACCGAGCACACTACCTTGACATATTCTGAATTCAATGCTAGCGAATCACTTGTATTACCGATCTTGACTCTTTGTTGTCAAAATGTCAGCTTCATTTCTGATACCAAACCACTCAACTCTTTTTAAGCAGAATAGGCCTCGAAACGGTATTAAAGGCTTTATCCATGTCAAGTAATACTCCAATACATGTATTGCCTTTATTCAAATGTTCTTCAATGACATCATTTAGTGCGATAACTGCATCTGGTGTGGGCTATTTGCTACGGAATCCGAATTGGTTTTTGGAGAGTAGGTTTTCACTTTCAAGGAAGTTTTTATAAATGAACTTTTCCAATATTCTCCCGATTGAACTTAATAATGATATTGATCGATAATTTGAGGCTTCTAATGGGTTACCGTATTTGTATATTGGTCACACTTCAGCTATTTTAAATGAATCTGGAACCAAACCTGTCATTATGCTCGGAACCTATAGCCTATTCCAAAATTATTTATCTAATAGAAAATTGTACATTACAGAATTATCAAACTAATACAATTCTTTAAATTATAATGGCTCCATGTACCTCAAGACAACTTGTTTGGCCTCAGTCTCAGATAAAGCAAATATATTAAACTCCTTACAGTTCTGCACGATTTTATTCAGTAAACTGATTGCGCGGGAAACTGGTGCACTTTGTAAGAGATGTGTGCGTGCACTCACCTTAACAAACAGAGTTTAGATAGCCTTTAAAAAAATATTGCTAATGCTGTCGTGTCTACATGATGCGTTATTTTTATTGTTGGTGATAATTTTATGAATTTAGTTTACTGTTTGTTGGTTTCATGAAAAAATAATTAACTGGTGTGTTTGAAATAAATTTATTTGTTGTTAATAGCTCTGTTTATGTCATTTTAATTTTTATAAGTAAATTGTATGCTATTTTTTCTCCTATATTGGTAAAATAAGAATTTATTTTATTTGTTGCTTCTGTTTTATTAGAAGATGTAGATTGTATAAGTTAAGTGTTAGATGTTTTGTTCGACCCCATATTACATATTCTTTTCATGGTATCCCATATCTTCTTGCAATCACCTTTGTTTTTATCTAAAAAATCTCTATCATGTTTGTTTTTTTAGGTTTTGCAGCATGTTATTGTAGATATTTTTGTAATGTAATTATTTATTCTTTAAAATTAAGATGCAACCTATCTCTTCCTCTTATACATTGTGATAGACTCGGTGTAATCAACGGTTTAGTAATGCGTTCAGAGCTGCTAAGTATAGTAGTAGTTCTATTGTTTTGAACACAATTGTTAATTATTGTAGTTATTTCCTTTATTGTATTATTTACTTTATTTAACTTATAAAATTCATCCCAATTAACCTTTTCTATTTCTCCAATCACTGCCGTTGTGTTCACATTATTAATTATGGTATGTACAACGCGTAACCAGCATTATAATTATGTGATTTTTCAACAGTAAAAAGCACTACGTCATGGTCTGTGATGTCTGTCTGAGGTACACCCGACAGTTTGGGCTTTCAGTTTAGTTTTCAGAAGCACATGAATTAGCACCATGTGGGTTGGAAGATAATGACTAGATAAAAAACCATAAAGACCTTTCAAGAAAAAGATATTCAGAATTTTAGTCTTTATTGCCATCTTTATGTTTATGTTCATATCTCCAGTTATAGCACCATTAAATAAAAATAAAATTTAGCAAGAGAGCGTGTATTTTTTCTTGTTTGTTTCATAGTCGGAGACAGTTGCAACTTATTGCAAAGTTTTATTATGTGTGATAGTTGGTATGATGACGTCCTACAGAGTGAGACCTAACAAGTAAACAAACCTAACCTCAAAATTTGTACTGAATAGGACGCTTAAAGATGTACTTGTAACATAAGTGATACTATTTTGACGTAACTCAATAATATAAAATATATATTTATTGGGCGGCTACGCAAGTGGCAGCAACAAATCCAGCTAATTCTACATGTTCTTTCCTTCAAACCGCATTAGGATTTATTACATACATCAAGTCAAGTCAAAATTATTTATTTCACGTAAATCTTTACGTATTTATGAATAGTCACAAAAAAAAAGTAACATTGAGGCCTTAGAGTGCATTTGGTTAGGCAGCTATTCATTAAAAAGAACGAGAAATATTTATTAAACCTCGATATCAGATTTAGAACTTAAACGCGATGGAATGAAGATCATAATATGAAAAATACTACCGAACTGAACACACACTACATCACCAACTAGTGTAAGACTAGGTGGTTAGCTGATTCCATTGATCTGCCAATCATTATCTGCCATACAAGGGAGCCATCAAGTCGACCAACTTACATGGTCGATCAAGTTGGTAGTCTTGGTGGCTCTATTGTATGGTAGATAATGATTGGCAGGTATATAATCCGCCTTAAATATATATTCTAAATAAAAGGTAAGTTACCAATCATATATAAGGATCGGTATTTTTAAGGGCGTGAATACTAATTGTAAAGTCGATGCCCTCAGAGACACCCCAGAGAAAGAAACCAGCAATAAAAAAAAATGTAACATTATTATTACAATATCGGACACTACATACCTACTAAGAGGGTACATTCTACAGTTGTAATAAGCAATTTGTTTACTAGTTGCGAGATCTCAATTACATATCAGGACGGTTCCAGACGTCTTTATCGTTAAAATAGTCTTTAAAACTATAGAAAGCCTAATTGATTAATATTCGTTTTATACAATTCTTAAACTTTATTTCACTCAGATCTATAATGGTTTTAGGTAATTTATTAAATAACCTTATACTGTTAATGACGAAACATTTATTAGTTTTTTTTCAGTCTAAACTTTGGTATATCGATTTTATCAATGTTTCTTAAGTTATGTCTATTGCTATTTTTACTAAACATATATAAGTTTTTTTTTTTATAAATATAATGAGATGGTAGTGTCAATGCATCAATCATAGGAAAAATATCTTGAAAAGAGTCACTAAATTTCATGTTATATTTTGCCCGAATGGGCCTCTTCTGTAGAATAAATATAGTATCATTATCTGCCGCAGATCCCCACATTAAATAGGTGAAGACCATACTGTAAAAATCGGTGAAGTACAAAAAAGGGTGACCGCTCCGACCCAAATAATTATCGCCCTATGACCGTAACCTCGTTCTTTAGCAAAGTTTGTAAAAAACTAATTCATGCACAAATAGTGCGATACCTAGAAGATCACTCCATTTTGAGTGATAAACAATATGTTAGATTACTCTGAATGAATTGTCCATATTAAAAAAATAGGTCAACGGTAAACACTCTGACCAAATGTAATTCTTAACTACAATACAATATTTAATAATAATATTTTACTTAATATTATCGTTCCCTTTTCTATTTTATATTACTTATAAAAAATTACATAATTTATTTGATAAGTTAAGATTTTAAGTCATTTATCATGACATAAAACACAAAAATCAATCCGCTATCATCATATAGGGATTAATGTAAACAAATTATATTATCATTTGATAACACGGTCATATATATTGACATCCCAGCAATGAAGTTCATAGTCTTTTGACAGTAAATGAAATGCGTGCGTTTACATTATTAGTCCTGGCTTTGGCCACTTGTGCTCATGGAGCGGTGATGTACGAGCCCATCGCCCTCAACTACCACGAGGACATCGGAATCCCTGAGGCAGCTCGCATCAAGGCCGCCGAAGAAGCCTTCGATGCTGGTATCACCACCAGGATCGTCGGAGGATCAGCTGCCAGCCTCGGACAGTTCCCCTACCAAGTAAGAAGTTTTCCATATTTTTTTTTCATGCATAAATTATGTTTGTTTGTCTATAAATAATCAATGCGTTACCGCTTAATAGGCTGGTCTCCTAATCACCGTCGCCACCGGAGGTACCTCAGTCTGTGGTGCATCTCTGCTCACCAACACCCGCCTCGTGACTGCTGCTCACTGCTGGTTCGACGGCAGGAATTTCGCTCGTCAATTGACTGTCGTCCTCGCCTCCATCCGCCTCTTCTCCGGTGGTACCCGTATCGTCACTAGCAATGTTCAAAATCATGCCAACTACAACCCCAACAACTTGAACAACGACATTGCCATCATCACCATCAGAAACGTTGCCTTTACCAGTAAATATTTTACTTTACAATTTATTAAAGAAATTATTTAAAATAAAATATGTAAGTAAAAAAATACAATATTTTTATATTTCAGACAATATCCAATCTATACCACGCGCTACTGGCACCAATACCTTCGCCGGAGTTAATGCTGTTGCTTCTGGATTCGGCAGAACCAGTGACAGTAAGTTAATACTGCTCTAAAACTTTTTAACAAAATTTTTCACATTGTTTAGATAATTAAAACATACAAACTATTTCTTCCCTAGCCGCTGGAATCACTCAGAACCAATTCTTGAGCCACGTAACCATTCCCGTCATCACCAACGAAGTGTGCCGCCGAACATTCGGTGCTACCGTTGTCGCTTCCACCATCTGCACCAGTGGTGCCGGCGGTCGTGGTACCTGCGGTGGTGACTCTGGTGGCCCAGTCGTCACCACTGTCAGTGGACGCCGTGTCTTGGTATGTTTTATGAACAACACTTATGAAAATTTTGCAATAAACTTGGTTTCACAATTATTTATTATTAATGAATGCGAAAAATTAAAGGGTACGTTCATATCTATTTGAAGTTTGAATGAGTGATGTAAGAAATAATAAGTGCAAAAAAAATATACACTACGATATTTTTTTAACATCAATTACAATAAAAAAAAATGTCTTACTTCCAGATTGGTGTTGTGTCCTTCGGCGCTGCCCGAGGTTGCCAGGTCGGCCTCCCCGCTGGTCACGCCAGAGTTACATCCTTCAACGCCTGGATCCAGGCTAGACTATAAGAACTTACGCATTTTCCCTTCTGTTACGGTTTAAATATACTACTTTAACTTAAACTTGTTTATAATTTTTAATCTTCCTTCTTCTTCTTTTTCTTCTTTTTCTTCTTCTTTTTTTAATAATAATAATCTTATTATCTCAAAAATAACTTGAAATATTGAGTTATTCCAATGTCTTTATTAGTGGTGGAAAAAATATTGTTTCATAAAAAAAATTTTTAATATTGTTATTACTTAATATCAATTAAGTGTATATATTTAATATAATATATAAATAAAACACAATAAAAAAATGTTGCTTACGAAGACTATATCTTCATTATTCATATGACATTTATCTTTAAACAATAAAATTTTAATTCTATTATAATAAAAAAAACATTTAACTAAAGGCGCGCTAAATATATTTTCATTGACGTTACTTTTGGTTTAAAATAACTTATACCTACATATTATAAGAGGACTTTTGCCGAGAATAGGTCGGTTCTAATAATAAAATTAAGAAGAGAAGAAAGTAACTAAAATAGTATTATTGACTTTTGATTTAAAATAAAAAAAGGGAAACAACCTATTGGTCTGATGTTATTGGTGTATGTTACTTACTCTTCTAAATTTTACCAATGTTATCAAAGGAAGTCGTATATCAATCGATTAATTTAATAATAGATTTTACTTCTTAATATATTTTAATTAAAAAAAACCCTATATTTAAAAAAACTTTTGTTTGGTATTGTACGCGTTTTAGACTTATATAATTATGTTAGTGAGACGTACCTATATTATCGTACGACTAATAAAAATCTACGATAAAATAAATACTGGAAATTCATAATCAATACGTGTTGGAATTAGGAGTATAAGTTTGTGACTCTCTTCTCTTTCTCATTTAGATTGCTTAGTTTTTTTGTGGACATGACCTTATATTCTGTTAATAAATAGAAATGTTATATTTAAACGACACAAAATAAATTAATTAGTTTTCATTAAACTTTCAACGAATGAAAGAAGAACCACAAAAATGGTCCTGGAAATAACGAATATGTCAATGTTAATAGGATTTTCCAGCCATCTACCTTTTAGAGGTTCTGCAGCCAATCTAATGATAGTCTTTTTTTTATGACACATAAATACACATGACACATATATACACATGACACATGTATATAGTCATGAAAAAAAAAATTTGATTAAAATGAAACATAACAATATTTGTATAATTCCTTATCTGATAAGTATCATTATGCAGTTCCTAAAACATGTTTTTGGTTATCTTTAAGGATTAATTAAATTCATCCATCATTTAAATTTAATCATTATTATAAATGTCAAGGTTATGATTGTTATCGATCGACTTATACGTAAAATCTAAAACATTTTTGGTGTTTTTGTAGAATGTGAGTCTGGTAAAATTCTATTGGATGTGTTAAGATCTTATAAGTATCTAATTGTCGATGTCGATCATTCAGTGTTGGTGTTTTTCTTAATCACAAAAAAAAACAAAAAAAAAATTTATTACTTACAACAAACATAAAAATAATAATTTAACTTCGTCATCAGCCAAGTTGTAAACACATAAAAAAGTCTAAGCAACATGCATCATGATACAAATTCAAAAAATTATATTAATCAAATATTATATCTTTTTCATATACGTGGTGGCCGAGTTGGTTAGACCTTGGACTTAAAAACGCTAGTCCCTGGTTCGAATCCCGGTGTGTACCAATGAGTTTTTAATTAAAAAAATTATGTACATTTGTTTGACAACACCACACGGAGAGCACGTTAAGCTGTCGGTCCCGGTTTCACTATACCAACTTGTGAAACTGTTTATAGATGGGTTATTAAGGCTATTCAAAACATCGCGATGAGCTAGCCCCTTGTTCGGTGTAGACTCATACCATCGGCTACGACGAGGTGGGATTAAAACCTCTCCGCTGGGTATCCTGGGGCCGTCTAGGCGGTCTCGGCGCCGTAAGGCACCCGTGATGATATGTATGTATATCTTTTTCTTATAATAAAAGGAAAGTAGGTATAAACTTGTTTATTTCAGATAACATACTGGTTGGTTAAAAAAAAACTTTTGTTTTGTTTTTTTCATAAAATTTAAAGCGAACGCATATGTGCGAATTTACATGTGTTTTCTGTGCTAATTGAAATTTGGTATTAAATCTTAATTTTATCAATATTTTGAATAGAGTATTTGACAAAATTGAATTATAAAACATTGTTTACTGCATGGAGCGACGTCGTTTGAACGCAGATGAAATGCAAAGAGCTGTATGGATGTTGCAAGCGGGAAGTAATCAATCTCAGGTATCTCTGCATTTTGGTGTCAACAGAAGCGTTATTTGCAGTATTTGGCAGCGTTACACTAACACAAGAGACCCCGCTGAGCAGCACCCAGGCCCCGGAAGAAGTATAACCACTCGGAAAGACTAATACATGCAACTGACTGCAAGACGTTAGCCAATGTTAACCGCCCGAGAGATAGGTTAAGGCTAAAGAGGACTTTTGCCGAGAATAGGTCGGTTCTAATAATACAATTAAGAAGAATTGAACTTTTGTCTGTTATTACAAAATTATGTAATTTTATGTTATCGGGCAAAACTCAACTTGAGTTTCTTCCCACCTTATTCGGAGCAAAATTATGTGCATTTTCAAAGAAAGATGGTGGAATCCGACCTATAGCAATAGGATCTACTTTCCGCCGTCTTTGCTCAAAAATCGCATGTCGATCAATCCAAAGTGAGTTAGGAAATCTCTTTCAACCGATTCAATTAGGTTTTGGCAGTAAAGGTGGGTGTGAAGCAGCGGTCCATTCTTTACGCTCATTTGTGATGAATGGCGATGCAGAAGTAGTGCTAAAGATCGACATAAAAAACGCATTCAATTCCATTCAAAGAGACAGCTTTTTGAAAGAAGTTCTAAATCATATCCCAAAATTATACCCTTATTTATTTCAAAGCTATAATCACTCGTCAATATTATCATATAATTCAAACATTATTCATTCATCAGTCGGTTGTCAGCAGGGAGATCCGCTAGGGCCAGCAGTTTTCAGCCTCGCTATCCATCCAGTTATATCTTCACTCAGTTCCAAGTTCAACGTATGGTATCTTGATGATGGCACTTTAGGGGGTGAACATAGTATTGTTTTGTCCGATTTTATTTATTTAATTAATGAATTTAAAAAAATTGGCCTAGAATTTAATTTTGCAAAATGTGAAATATATATTTCCAATAATGTTTCGGACACCCTTAAAGAACAAATTACTTCCAAATTTTCCGCTGTAGCTCCAAATATTAAAATTTTAAATAAAAATAATTTTAGCGTCCTAGGGTCACCGATATTTGAAGATTCAATACCCACATTAATTCAAGAGAAGCTTAATTTTTTCACAAACATTTCTGGACGTGTTCAAAATTTAAATAGTCATGTAGCGTATACAATCGCCAAATACTCACTTTTCGTTCCAAAATTGACATATCTTCTGCGCACATGTCCCATTTGGAAATTTTTTGATTTAATAGAATTACTCGATACCGCTATAAAACATATATTACAAGAAATTCTAAATTTAAATTTACTACAAGAAAATTGTTGGACTCAATTAACTCTACCAATTAGATATGGCGGTATCGGTATTCGTAAAATTACAAGTGTAGCTCTTCCGGGTTTTTTGTCTTCAGTATACAGTGTTTCAGGTATCATTTCTAAAATTTTAAATAAGAACTGGAATGATGTACAGGTACCTTTTCTAGAAGAAAGCATTGATGCATGGACGTTGGCTTGTCCGAGTGGAAATATCCCAATGGAACGTCATATACAAAGACATTGGGATACCCCACTTGTCCAAGCCACCCACGCAAGTTTATTTGAAAAATATACAAACAATATTGATCGTGCTCGACTTTTAGCTGTCTCTTCCAAAGAGTCGGGGCAATGGCTGAACGCCATACCAAACCCAAACTTAGGGACATTTTTAAACAATCAAACTTTCCAAATCGCTATTGGATTGAGATTGGGTGTCGCCATATGTGAACCTCACAGTTGTCCGTGCGGACATGACGTTGATCAATTTGGGCGTCATGGTCTGTCTTGTACAAAAAGCGCGGGGCGCTTTTCACGGCACAGCCTCATTAACGACTTAATTCGTAGGACTCTTGCCGCCATCAATGTACCTTCTATAACAGAACCTTGTGGTTTATCACGCGATGACGGCAAGAGACCTGACGGGTTGAGTCTGGTGCCTTGGAAGTTGGGGCGCTGCTTAGTTTGGGATGCAACTTGCGTCGACACCTTGGCAGCGTCACATCTTCCAAGAACAGTAAATGGAGCTGGTAATGCCGCAGCCGACGCAGAACTCCTCAAACGGCGAAAATATTTAAATATTTTAAATAATTACATATTTGTGCCGTTTGGGGTAGAAACAATGGGATCATGGGGCCCAGAAGCCAGTAAATTTCTCAAAGAGATTATACCAAAATTGATTGACGTCACAGGTGACCAGAGAGCTGGCGCTTTTCTCTCACAGAGACTAAGTTTAACAATTCAAAGGGGAAATGTCGCCAGCGTTCTGGGCACGATGCCGCGCGTACACTGTGAGGATTTTTTTGTATAGGTAAGTAGGTATTTTTGTATTTTTTATGTGTTAGGTGTTTCATTTATATTTAATTTTATTTTATTAAGAAGAAAAGAAAGTAACTAAAATAGTATCATTGACTTTTTATTTAAAATAAAAAAGGGTAACAACCTATTGTTCTGATGTTATTGGTGTATGTTACTTACTCTTCTAAATTTTACCAGGGTTATCAAAGGAAGTCGTTATATCAATCGATTATTTTAATAATAGATTTTACTTCTTAATATATTTTAATTAAAAAAAACCCTATATTTAAAAAAACTTTTGTGTGGTATTTCACATTAAAAAAAACTTTTGTGTGGTATTATACAAGGAAAGGCTAATACATACAACTGACTGCAAGACGTTAGCCAATGTTAACCGCCCGAGAGATAGGTTAAGGCTACAAAACTCAAGTGTTGTAGTTAGCTTCCAAAACGTGCGAAATCGGTTGCATGAGCACGACACCAAAACAGATGCCCATAACATGGACAAGAGAAATGGGATATAATTTTGTTTTGTTCGGGTTTAGGTCTGATACAAAAAGGGTAAGAGTGTACCGTCGTCCCCGAAATACTGAAAAGCGCGTTCAGGAAATTCAGCCATACAGCCTCAACTCAACAGTTATGGTGTGGGCGGGTATTATAAAGAACAGAAGGCTTAGGTCGTATTTGTAAATGTAAACATGAACTCTGAAAATTTGTCATGGCAATTTTCAGTGTAAGAGGATTTTCTTTGATCAAATTTTGAGGTTATACTTTGGCCTTATGTCCGTCCATTTGCACAAAGACTTGGCTCCGATTTCACGTTAATGCATGACAATATGTCCGCATCAGCTTTACGGAACAGTGAGTAATTGGCAATGGAAAACATCCAGGTATAGCCTTGGCCTGCACCACCGCCAGAACTCAACCCCATCGAGCACGTACGTGTTTTAGAGGACGAAGTGACAATAACCAAACAGCTGAAGGGTTTGCTAAATTGAACAACAATTGAAGGATTGCCGAACGTTAATCTAAACAGACTCATCGTTTCTATGATTATGCCAACAAGTTTTGAACATCAGCGGAGGCCAACTTTGTTTTCAATTATCGAATTATTTTACAATACATTAATTTTGTTTATCAATTTATGTAAAAAAAGTTTAGTTGCTTCGTATCTTAGTTTGTAGAAATACTATTATTAATAATATAGGGTAGCCGGTATAATGATTGGCACCTTAAGACGACCATCAACTTTAAACCTTTATAATTCGAAATAAAGTTTGAAATCGTAATACGTTTTGTGGCCAGTCGTTTAGTAAGAATATCAGTATGACAATAACATCTTGCCCATGATAATATTTCTCCACTTTTGCTACTTTATTGCTAAGAACTTAAAACATCTCCTAAAACTACAATCATTGGCCCCAAAATATAGTGATTGGCATAATATTAGTATAACGATTAGCATGACAATAATTGTATTTTGTGTTTATTAGCATTGCCAATTTTTATACCGAGTAATTGCCAATCACTAAAATTTTGGTTTAAAATACACGATAGTGTTGTATACTATTACAACTTTACTTTTATCGATTTATGGGTACGTAATAATAACAAAACAAAAATATTATTGGAAAATATTTATTAGTAACTATAAAAAGGCCATAATCAAGTAGGTATAACTTTAAATATAATAGATGCATAACTTAAAAATTTACAGGAAATTGTGCTAATCAATATTAACAACTTTTACTGCTTAATGGAGCAACTCTGTCAGGGTGAAAAATAAATCACTTTATCATACGTTTGCTCTGTATCTACCTGATTAAAATGTATAGAATTTTTATTTTATTTTTTTGGGCAGAGTTGTTCCCATAAAGAATGTTGTTCATTTGTATAACAACTTGTAGGGTGCTATATATAAGGTTTTTGTTACATTGTGTATAAGAAGAGACATACTTACATTCTTCTTAGTTTGGTTTTAATAAAATAAAAATAAAAATCTTTAAATAAAAACATGGGCGCTTAAGTTAGGTAGGTAAACATAATAATAATATTGTGCAGGAGTTTCTAAAAGGCTAGTACGGTTTAAAAAAGGTCGTTTAAGCCATAAATAAATAAAAACACCTATAAAGACAAAAATAATAAATAAAAAACACACAGCTACGTTATATTGCATTTAAATATGTTATTTTTGCCGTACTAAATATCTCGTACTATCCTACTAATAGGATAGTACAGTATGAAACTATAGTACAAATACTATATTTATAGTACAAATACTATATTTATAGTACAAATACTATATTTATAGTACAAATACTATATTTATAGTACAAATACTATATTTATAGTACAAAATGCAACCCTGCCGCCTAGACGCCCCCAGGGTCCCATCGTAAATGTTTAATTTACCACCTAAGTCACGTACGTAGTCTAGGGCCTTAGAGAAAATCCAGGCGAGGCGACATGTCGTGTCGCCTCAGTCTGAAACGTATGGATTTTGACAGCAACAGTGGGCGTGAGGTATGCTGCATGATGCTGATTATATGCTGATTTTTCTCTAAGGCCCCTTTGCACCTAGTCGTCGTAGCCGATAGATAATATTCTGAACAAACATTGGACAAGTGACAAGTTCGTAAAATAAAATAAATTTATTTTATTGATATATATTTTAGTTAAGTTATCAAAATCTTAATAAAAGATTATACCATGTTATTTTAAATTATATCGACACAATATGGACATCACTATACATTTTTTGATTCTTTTGTATAAAGATTGGCATACATATAAGTACAAAGATTGGCATGCCAAGCACGTAAAAAGTATAATGATCAGCCCTGCCAAGATTTGGTTACAACTATCATAATCCACTTTAAAGTATATACTACAAAAAAATATTATCTATAGTTCGGATCAAGAGAATAAAATTATATCATTATTTTAAAGCACAACGTACTATGAATGGCACCCCTGCCAATCAATTAGTTGTCCATATATATCGACGGCACTAATTTCGGCATAGCAAATTTTAAGTTAATTTAAGATTTTTTCCTTCAATTTATATTTATAAACCTAAAAGAAATGTATATTTACATGATAATGTCGCATAATACCTAATTTGATAAAAATACAATAGGTATATAACAGTTTAAAAGTACTAACTTCTTAAGATTTTCCTAATAAAATTAACACTACACCACTTTAGGATGTTGCATTGACAATTTTTTTTTTTAATCAGTGTTACCAGTTAGTAAACTTAAAATGTACCTATTTATTTCAAAGTGTTGTTAATAAAGAAAATATATATATTTATTTTTTAGTAGTTTGTCAAAAAAAACTCTTAATAATAAAATTTAAATTCATGCGGCCAATCATTGTAGGGGGGCCAACATTAATACTAATTACCTACGTATACCGTAGAAATACTATTATTGATTTAAACATTATACACGGTTTTTACATTCATAAGACAATAAAATTATTATTTAAATAATAATTATTATTATTATTTAAAAATAAATAAACTACGACTAACAGCCAAGTGTACAATTGAATTTAAATAATACTTACTTTATAATGTGGAAAACCAATCTAAAATTCAAAGTACATTTAACTTAGACTTTTTTGATGTGAAAGTACATTTGTAAGGACTTCAAGACGACTGCAGAGCCTTTAAGGTCCCTGCATTCACGAAGTCCGCGTTTTCCTTACATAATAGTCTTTATCTTTATTTTAGCCGGCATGTGATTTTGTATCTACCTTATGGTAAGCAGACCTACAATATTCATGAATGCCATCATGACCCCATGTTGATCTTGTTGTTTAACAGCATTGCTCGCTCCCACCATGCCGGCTAAATTATGCGGTTACGAAATGGGCGGCGACAAAGCCGATTTTGCATTACGAATCCACTTTTCTTTCACAAGGCTTTCGCACTTCCAGTACTTCTCCTATCTTTCTATGTTGGGTATGTTTTTTTTTAACTAAGAACATAAAGATTATTACGTAGGTATAATTACCAACATAAAAATAATAATTGAACTACTTTTCTTTGTTTATAACTTTTTATTATTGTGCAATAAAGTGTTTAATTAAAATAAATTAACTACGACTAACAGCCAAGTTGTACAATTGCTAGTTAAATGGCCGTCAACGCCACTGCAGAACCTTTTAATATGGGCTAATCGGGGCCGATTATGTAAATTCTCAAACTAGTAAATTAGATTATTGGTATATCTACATATATTATCCGGGGATTGAACCATTGGTTAAAAAACGAAACCTGTATTTTTGCACCAGCCTATAGTGTGTCTCCTGTTAGAAACCTTAATCTCTTGAAGTAGATACAGGCGCAGTATCCGAAGTCATACTCAGTTTTCAAAATTGGAGCGTTATGCTCCAAGATTTGATTCTTTACGACCTCAACGCTTATCTTAGCTGAGAAATTATATTAACTGCTATAACCAAATTATACAATTTTATGTTGAAAGGCAAAGTTAATGAACTAGATTTTCCTTTCATTAAGGTCTAGTAAGTCTTTTTGTCTTAAATAACACATACGGAGGCTTATGCCCTAATGCAGTGGGTACCACATTTAGAAAACTCGTCGCTAAAAGTGCTTGTTGAACAGCCGCTCAAGATCTAGGTAGTTTAGGTTGTAAATTTTTCTCCTCATCAAGTTGGTTCCGCCGTTAAAAATGCATGCGAAGCAACCATTTATACCTCCCGTATGTACTTAAACATGAAAAAAAATCATCAAAATCTTCGAAAACGCCTCCAATTCTTTGGATCGAGATGAAATGTTGAAGTGTATCAAAACAAAAATTCCAAAATCAGATTTATTCTTTGGTTCACAATCCTTGACGTCTCAGGTTGGCGCACAACAAATCCTGTTCCTAAATTCAAAAATCTAAGCCTAGAAATAAATCTTTCTAAATGTGAGATCATTCTGTCTTTCAACAATTCCAAGCTATTCTTCCTGGTCTTGAAATAATTGACAATAATAATCTTTTATTGCTGGGCTCTGTGATCAAAAAAACTTAAAATTTAATATTTCAACCAAAGAAGTTCTGAAAATCGCGTTTACCCGCTTAATAGGTTCATTTATCTATGTAGTAGCACTTGTTTTCCTCGTAGCTGCATTTGCAGCACGTTAGTTGATAGAAAGGAGCACCATAGTCTCAACTGTTAAACTCGCAAGTCGTATTCCCAGATATTATCTTCTCAACGACATAAAACGAGCTCTAACGACTGTTAGTCATCAACAATCCTAGAGCTAGAGCCGCCAGGTCTAATTAGGAATGACGGAAAACGTGCAGATGGTATAACGTTAATACCTGGGTCTCATGGCATGTCATTGGTCTAGGATGCGACTTGTGTCAATACAACACTTCTTGACTCTACAAGTATTTGTTTCAATAAATATTAAAAGACAATAAATGTTTAAGTGTAGGTAACAAATCATTATTATATTTAGTTTAGAACCAAAACTTTTCATTGAGAAACTAGGAAATAAAATGGTGAAAGTTTCTGGAGATAGTCCGTCTGAAAATTATTTAGAACAAAAAAAAATCTATAACAGTGCAAACTTGGGAATGCAGCCAGTTATCTCGCTACTTTTGATCAACACATGTGATCGAGAATTTAAATATTTTTTTATCTGTTATAATTATTTTGTACTATTTTTTATTAATAAATGTCTTAAAAAAACTACACAGTCGATAGCACAAAATTATATTATTTTAATTATAGAATAAAAATGTTACTGAAAGGAATACAACTTAATTACTACGAACACAAGGTATATTATACCTTTTATATATAATATACCTTTTATATAAAAAAGTAATTCTAATCTAATTCCTGATCAAAACATTGTTGGCATTGAAATAATCATCATCAATACATGACAGTAAACTGAAACGAAAAGAATCAAATATATTTCAATATCAATTAAAGGTTAAATCGTATGTCTGATTATCATAGTTGATATATAACTTCGATAGTAAAACAATTAACGATAAAGGAACCTTGAAATTAAAACATAAATACTAATTAAGTTGTTTAAATAATATATTTACAATATTTTAACACCAATTTAAAAGATCTGTCAGTTTGTTGAGTTTACAATCTAGCGGCGATCCAGGCGGCAAAAGATGTGACTCTGGCGAATCCAGCTGGAAGACCAACTTGGCAGCCTCGAGCCGACACGAAGGAAGTTACTCCAATCTGAAATAGCCAGGTAATTAATACGCATCAACTAAAGATAACAAATGACAGTAATATGACTTCTAAAAATGTGATTTACGAATATAATACTTCACAGATATTTTTGAATTCAGTATACATACCAAAGCACGTTGCCCGTTGATGGTGGTAACTAATGGGCCACCAGAGTCTCCATGGCAAGTACCACGAGCTCCAGCAGTGCTGGTACATAGTACACTGGCGATGACAAAACCATGGCCATAAGTTTGAGAACATTGAGCATTAGAAATGACAGGCATGTTTACGTGGCTCAGGAATTGATTTTGAGAAATGACAGCATCTGTGGGAAGAATAATTTTATAGAAACAAAACATCTTAAGAAAATAATAAAATAGTTGTAATTGGTAACTCACTGTCGCTAGTTCTTCCGAATCCTGAAGCAGTGGATGTAACTCCAACGAAAGTGACGGAACCAGTAGCACGACCGATGTTGCGGATGTTGTCTATAAAATAAATTATACTTTCAGATTGTATTATTTCTTTAAATTCTTTTAAATAAAATCATAGGCGAGCTTAAATGCCTTGGGTATTATCTACCAGCTAACCAGCTACAGCATAAGCATGCTTGATTTTTTTTAAACATTCAAAAAGTCGTTAATCGATATAGCTTTCTTCTTTATTATGTACAATTTCTTTTATGCATAAGAACATTTAGTATTAGGATTTCTACTTAGAATGTGCTCTATATATTTTCTTAAAATAGGTTTAAAAAGTATAGCATATTTACTATTAAAGGTGACTTGGGCGTGGCTAATCATAGCGATGTCATTGTTGAGATTGGTAGGATTGTAGTTGGAATGGATCTGTACGAAGTTGGTATTGATGCGGGTGCCGCCAGTGAAGAGACGGGTGGAGCCTAAGACGACAGTCAACGAGCGAGCGTTTTGTCTGCCATCAAACCAGCAGTGAGCAGCGGTGAGAGAGCGAGTGTTACTCAGCAAAGTAGCACCACATACTGAGGTAGAACCGCTTTGAAGGGTGATCACTAGGCCGCACTAAAATAAACAAAAACAAAATATATAGACGTTTAAAAGAAGCTCATCCCGAGACCGCCTATAACGCCTCATGGTACCCAGGCGGTGGGTTATTATTCCCACCTTGCCGTAAAAGATTTGGTATCCTGAGACTACACCAAACAAGTGGTCAGCTTCTCGCGGTGGTTGCGTAGAGTTAATAACCCATTTCACAACTGATATTAGGACCAATAGCTTAATGTGCTCTCTAAGTTTTTATAGTGGTGTTGTCAAACAAATATACATTGTTTTAATTAAAAACTTATTAGTGCACACCGGAGATTGAACTGGGGTCCTATAAACTGTAGTATTTTTAATTTTAAGTCTAAGGTCTAACCAACTCGTTTATATATCAATAAAGAAAGAAAAAGAAGTTCATGATTTAAAAAAACTTACTTGGAAGGGAAACTGTCCAAGGCTTGATGGACTTCCACCAACAATTCTACTATCAATTCCTGTCTCTTCGGCTATCCTGATTGCAGTAGCAGTAGGGATGCCATAGTTCTCATGGTAGTTAAGAGCTACTGGCTCGAAGGCTGACTCTTCAGCTGATATCCCCAAAGCAAGAAGCACTAATGCCACAAACAACTTCATCATGCTAAACTGTTTACCACACTATACAGGCAACATAAACATATCCTATTTATATAACACCTATAACCTCTTATCTTTGATATTATTTTAGGATTATAAACAACAAATTATTGCATTGATATATTTTGTAATGTCACAACAAATAATAAAATACAATGAGCTGGTGCAATATTTACAGGATGATTTTAGCCTTGGTTTATATATTGCACAGTGTCAACTGCAGAAACTGATAGTCATTCATTATAAAAATAATTAGTGTTCGTCTATTTTTTATTGTAGACAGACTAAAAAGGGATAGTTCCAAGGGGTGAAAAGGGAGATAAACACTCGGCAAAAAATGGTGCAACTTGAAATTTGCTACATAGATATTAGAAAATAAAATTATATAGGTGTTTCACCTTTTTTTTTATTATTTCAATACATGTTTGGGGTAAGGGATGTACAAAGGTCTGGCGTTTGGAAATTGGTATTTAGACTCTTTAATTAAAAAAAATCAGAATTATGTTATTATAATATGTTCAATTTTCCTTCATAGAACACGTGTTTCTATCTTGTGTATTTAAAAACTTTTTCTAAGAGACTCTTAAAACACAAACATACTGTATATCCTACCTTTATGTATATCGTAATATAATATACCCTATTTTACTCCCAAGGCTAATAGCTTTTCAATGAAAAAAAACGCATATAAATTGATCCAGTAGTTTTTTAAATGATGCCTCGACAAACCAATAATCCCGATTATAACAATGCAGAATATATATTCTGCAGCCCATTTAGAATCCATCCCGTTATTTTATTTTAATTGGATCAATATTTTCATTTTTTAATTTTGGTACATATATGTATATATGTAGTTTCTGGCCAGGCTTTAAGCTTTATATTATTACGTTAGGTATCATATTTTTTGCTTTAAATAAGCAAAATGACTTTTAACAGTTATACTCTCATCACCTTTACAGTAGCCCACACTCACGTGGCACCCTCTGTGATGCTAGTAATGCTATAAAAGGAAACTATAGTGTTCCATAATATATGTGTGTGTATATACCTACATATAAACCGTTTAACTAGTTATCATGAAACTGAAAGCGACAGCTTAACGTGCTGGGTGCTGTAGGACCCAAAAACTTTAATGTTTTTAAGTCTGAGCTGTAATTAACTCCACGTATATAATAATCACGTATATATAATAATATGATCAATAAACGTAACATACAGGTGTTTCAAATTTTTCAAAAAGATCCACGTTAATGTTATGTGGGTAAATAAAAACGTTAGGTACATAAGTATTTCTATCAAATCTCATGATAATAAAATTTAAATTTATCATTCAGCTTATATACTTTTTACGTGGACGTAGTAGCTTTATAATAATATATCACGAAAAACTAGGAATTATATTTAGCAAATTTAAACTTTATGAAAACGTAATAGAGTTTATATATGTATGGCTGACCTTGCCGTCCAGTATATATAAAATTGCATTCTTAACTGATAAATTATCTTTATCAGCGAAAATTAATAAAGTATTTAGATGAGGTAGGTAAATAAAATGAGTACTATCAAAACAAACATTGAGAGGTGTACACTAAAATAGCCCTCTGTGTTAAAAAAATACATCGTAGAGAGAGATGTACCTAGTGGTTAAGTCACTGTGCAACTGATAACAAGGTTAAGCAGATGACAACAAGGCCGGACCTGGGTTGGGTGACCGCATTATACAACAAGGCTATACCATCACAAACACACTATATGGAGGCAGTTTAAACGGTTCTCGGGAGCCAAAAAGGCACCCGTGATGGGATTTTTTAGAGAGAGATTCACTTTAATTGAATTAATTAAATTAATTCAATTACATTACGAGGTAGTGGATAATAAAAGATAGATGTTCCAGTGGCTGCACTCAGCTTAGCTTAATAGGTAAGTTGTTATATGTAAATGAAAACAATAATTATTTAGGCTGAGTTAAACCAAAGTGTCCGTTAAAGTTATTGTAACGATTAGAGTTAAAAATGGCGTCGAATGTATCAGTTGTCATTCAACTTTCAAAACAAAACTGGTACATTCGACGTTATTTAAAACTTTAATCGTAACATTTACAGAGAGTTTATTTGGTGCAACCCAGCCTTAGTTTTCATTTACTTATAACAGGTACTACTACTACAAACTACTAAATATAAACATTTATGGACGAACACTTTTAAGAAATAGTGAACAGTTTTATTTCTGTTATTATTATGGAATGTATTATAATAGTCTTTCATTATGATATTTATATCTATGTTCATTATTTAACATTTTGAAATACTTTTTCCTTTAAAATACTGGATCCCTCAGCAGAAAGCAGATATTTCTTATATTGTATCTATATTTTAAATTATCATCAGAGTTTTCAGATTGAATAAATATAAGAAAAAACTAACAATGGTTATTAAAAAAATAGTCTTCAAAAATAACAGAGTTGACATATTAAATGACGTTCAGGGCCCTATTTCATAAAGGCGACAAGTTACAGGTGATAGGTGACAAGTGACATTTTGACAATTATGTAATTTTTGTTTCACATAACTTTTTAATTGACAAGTATATTACTATGAAAATCTGACAAGTTGTCATAATTGCGTTTCATAAACATTTTTGACACGACCAATTGTATTAGAATTGTTGACAATTGTTATAATTTCACGACAGGTATATTTTTATAATTGTCAGTATACAATTGGTTAAATTTGTTTTATGAAACAAAAATTGTATTTACAAGTCGACATATTTGTAAAATTGTCGGGTATAATTGACATGAGTTAAGATCAGTGTCACTAAATGACAAGTTAAACGTCCCGTGTTCCTATTTGATATAATAATTAATAATTACAGAATTAAATTATAAAATGGCTGTTAATGAAAGTAATAGTGATAATAATGTTTTTGAAGAATTATTAATAGAGTTTTAGGGTTTTTTTTTTTAAATAGGTACAAAAAGTTAGTAGGTATTCCTTAAATTCATAAATAATTGAAAATAGGGTATTTTAAAGCACACGTTACGTTAATAATATTTTTGAGAGCTGTTTATGAAATCCGCCATTTTCAACTATGTATGTACTAATAAGTAATTATTATTATTAGAAACCGGACGTTAGGCATGATACGTTAGTATATTATGCTATCTTCATGCATAAATAGGTAGGTATTTATTTACTTATAGGTATTCCTATGGAGGCATAAAAATAAGATGTCCTAAAGACTAAAATAGGCTTTCCAAATATGAAAACAGAAGATGGTCGCCCGTCATACAAACCACAACAAAAATTTTATATAAGTAATAAAATATTATGTACGTAAACGAACATGTTTAACATTTCGTTCGAAGATTTTAGGCCTTTTGTATATTTCCTTTTTTTTTACAATGAATAAATAATTTTCCATAAAAGAATCAGCCTTTCTTTAAATGTTTATTATTTTTTATGATCAATCTTTATAATAAACACTTAAATCTGAAAACACATTTTAGTACAAAAAATCAAAAATCTTAATTTAAATCCTTTTTTTAATGGCCTAAAGATTTGCCTTTCCACACTGGTGGAAGAATAGAAAACAAAACAGCTGTATAGGCTTACATCCCTTTGCCTTACCAATAATTGGAAAAATTAAAAAAAATAAAAAACAAGAGTATTTTCGCCAACTGTAGCTTTTTAATAACTGCAATTTCAACCGTAATATTTTTTTTTATTCAAGGGTATAAATTCTAATAGCATTTATTCGTAGTTGTAACGCCAAGTATGCTGCCTTAGGCAATCCATCCTATTATTCAGTCGATAATTCTTGTAATTTTTTGACAATTGTCGCACCAGTCATAGTCAGAATTCATGAAACAAGAATCACCACGATAAATCGACTATTGTTGACAATTGTTGCAATTGTCGCCTTTATGAAATAGGGCCCAGATGTTTGTTTAGCTAGTACATGTTACCGAATAATAAATTCAATAATTTGTGCGAAAAAAATTAGCTTGTTTTTCTGATTGTTTTGTGAAAAATGTTACAAAAATTATATACTTTGTCTAAGGGAAATATTTGGTCTCAATTTTTAGTTTATTATGAATAAAAAACCGCACCACAATCGTCACCTTAAAGCGGCACATGTATTATAAAATCAAAATCGACCTACAGATTCAAAATATCGGCATATACTTTTAAATATAATATTAATAAAAATATGTGCCGATATTTTAAATCTGTAGGTCGATTTTGATGAAATAAACGATAAATGCTTCTCCCAATAAAGCAATTAGATTTTGAATCCGACGCTTGTGGGTTCGATTCCCACTCATGCAATAACAATAATAGTATGTTTTTCTGCACAGTTTGCCATGATCTAGGTGTTTAGTGTGAGTTTTTTTAACGTTTACTTTCGCGTTAACTATAGTACTGCGTTGACATTTTGACCAATCATACGACCGCATTTCTAGTTCTCAAAATTTCCGCTTAGAGCGCTGAACCATTTCTCATACAAATTTTAGTTAACTTAAACGCAAAGTAATAGTTGAAAACTCACACTAGGGGTACAGTTGTTTTTGGTACACATAGTAAAAGCTAAATTGTGATCAACGCAATATGTGTGTAATGTCCTACATATTATTATTATATATATATTACAGTAGCAGCAGCAAGTTGGACTGATGACCAGCTGAGGGGGGCTGGCAGAGACTGGAGATACAGAGGCGGAGGATAGGGATCAGGGAGAGGCGTATGTCCAGCAGTGGACTGCGATAGGCTGATGATGATATTATAATAAACTCAATTACCTTAATTGATGGAATAGGTATTGATGGTATTAATAGATGGATATAATATATTAATACTTATAAAAAACTACCGTTAGAGTTAGTTTTACTTTATACTGTTGTGTATAAAGATCATTCATTTATACAAACGTTCATTAAAAGTTTTTTTTATAGTTTATTGTTATATTTTAGAGTACACCAGTGTCTCTTTGTTCCTTATTTCCCCGTTTTGTTTATAAATGTATTGTTCCTAAATACACACACCGGCAGAATTAGCTAGCAAAAAAATGACTGTTGACATTTTCAAATTAGAAATGCCAACAGTCATTTTTTTCATTCGTTTGTTTTAATTTTTCATTCATACATCTCTATCGACTGCTTTGAAGTAGATTTTCCGTTTTCGTAAAGTTCATAAATTCCATTTGAAAAACATTATATTGCAGTTTTATGAGACTTTTGTGTTTTCTTGCTTATTGATAAGTTACGAACATCTAAGTATGCCTGATTTAACGCTATCAGAAATCATCAGGGCAGATGAAATGAGAAGAAATGGTCAATCCTACAGATCGATTGAAACAAGACTTCGTCGATCGTTATCAACGATTCATCGTAGCATCAAACGGTACAGATTGACGAATTCTCTAGTGATGAGAAGAGGACAAGGCAGGAAAAGGTGTACTTCAAGTAGAGATGACCGTTTTCTACAACTTCAAGTTCGTCGAAACACGAGACTTACGGATGTGCAGCCCCGAAATGCATTGGAGGAGGTTCGAGGAGTAAGAGTGAGTGAGCGGACAGTTCCCAGAAGATTCGAGGAAGTTGGTATAGGCTCATGCCCGCCAAAGCACCAAAACTTGAGAGACACCACCGCATAAACCGACTATACTTTAAACTCGTTATTAAACATTCATTATATAATTTTAAACCGTCATAAAATCTAAAAATTTTCAACTTCACTACAAAATCTAAGAAATGCATTTTGTTTAGTTAAGTTTTTTTTTTCATTAAACTTTAAGTATGGTGTTGCAAATTAATGTCAAAACATATTAATTTAATTGTTGTTTCATGTTTAATTAACAATTATTTGTTTAAAAATAAAGCTAACTATTTTATACTCTCCCTTTTTTTTGTGTTCCGCTAATTCTGCCGGTGTGTGTAAATACATAAACCAGCGATAGATTTATCACGTGCCAAGTTGTGATAATGACTGATGAAAGCTATGCTCAAAGGCGCTTTAAATATGTTAAGCCTAAATATTTAATTAATCAAAGCCATAGATATATAATAAACTAAATATCTACACGGTTGCCTTAAGGCGCCCGAGACCGCCTAGACGGCCTAAGTGTACCCAGCGGAGGGTTTTTTAAACCCACCTCGTCGTAGCCGATTATATGAGTCTACATCGAACAAGTGGCTAGCTCGTTGCAATGTTTGGATAAACTCAATAACCCATCTAGAAACAGTTTCATAAGTTGGTATAGTGAGACTGGGACCGACACTTAACGTGCTCCCCGAGGCACTATGCCATAAATATAACTTAATAATTTCATATAACATAAGTAAAATCCATAGATTTTAATTAAGTTCTAAAATACTGTACCGAATACGATAAAATTTCTTTGGTTGGTAAATAAATTGATTCACATTTCTTAAACAATTATTTAATATCTTGAAAAGACAGTTATTATTCAAAAGCCTCACTGAAATTATTCGATCAGTCCATTATTCAATTTAAATCAACGGTTTAACCAATGACAGTTTCTGACAATGACAAATTATTTCGCTTGGTCAATTTGTTATTTATCTCTTCAAAACAATTAATTTTAGAAATGTCATTTATCTTTAGCGGTTTCTCCACAGATATTTATAATTGTAATTGTTTAGGTATTCGACATTACCATCTTAAAGGCTTTAGATAAATGCTTGGTCGAATAATGTTAGGACCGGTCGTGGTGAAACATATCATTAATAGCATTGACGTAATGATTATTAGTAAAACTAGCTTTTGTAGCCGAATATTATTTTTGTGAGAAAATTACATCACTATTAAATTTTAAATTCTTGTCTATTACTCTCCCATGAACACATCTAATGTTTGACCTGTCCCTCCTCTGTACCAATTCTTTCTTAAAACTTTAAAGGAGTTTACTGAACTTAACTTTTTGAATATTTAAGCCGCAAGTAACATATAGTTACAGTATATAGTAACAGATGTATTACTGTTAAACATAGTACAAGTCTAGAGCTTAGTTTGTGACTAGAGCAATATGTCTAAATTGTAAACTTATTTTAGAGATGGGTCCCTCATACAAAGGTTACAGTTATAGCACCTTTCAGTCCTAAGATTTTTTCCCCGTTTGCCGAAATAAAAAAATATATACAAATAAGAGTCTATGTACCAAATCTGAACTTTTTAATTATTTAATTAGAATTATTAATAGTCAAAAATAAAGACAATAAGTAGTTTTTATTCTCTGTTAAAAAATATATAACTTTGTCATTTTATCCACTAAACCCATATCTACTAAATTAATTTAATATTTACTGGATGTAAAAGGTAACAGTTGACTCATTTTGACAATTTTCTGATGTATTTATTTTACTGTGCGGTTGATTGTGGAACTACCTACTAAATAATACCCCGGGTATATCACTTACTTACATAAAAAAAACAACTTATCTATCATGTAAAATGAAACAAATGTACCTATATTTTAAAAATTATAATATTTATTCAATAAATTTCGAACAATAATAATAAATAATAAATAGGCGCTACGAAAAAGATCTTATTCACAAATTTTCTACAATCTGGAAACAATCCAGGATTCGAAGGAGGTCACTCTGGCGAATCCAGCTGGGAGACCAGACTCACACCCTCGGGCGGATACAAAGGAAGTCACTCCAATCTGTAAACAAATACAAACAAATACAAAATCACGGGTACCCAGAGAGGAATTTTTAATCCCACCTCGTCGTAGGCGATGGTATAAGTCTACACCGAACAGGTGGCTAACTCTTCGCGATGTTTGGTTAGTCTCCATCTATAAACAGTTTCACAAGTTGGTATAGTGAAACTGGGAGCGACAGCTTAACGTGCTCTCCAAGGTACTATAGTGGGGTTGTTAAATAAATGTACATACATTTTTTTGATTAAAAACTCATTGGTACACACCGAGTTTGAAACAGGGACCTAAGTGTGTTTTAAGTCTAAGGTCTAACCAACAAGGCCACCACCTATATGATACATTTCTTTTATTATATACTTACCCAAACATATTTACATATTGACTACATATGATATATTATGGATTCAGTGGTATTAATTTTTCAGATTATCTCTGAACCATAACTAAAAACACTATAGATATTTTTTCCATGGTATCGCATTAAACATTTATTTTTATTGGTGCACGGCATGTGGCTTTGTATCTTCTAATGGTAAGCAGACCTACAAAGTGCATGAATGGGTTCGATTTTGAAAGAATGTACTTTGGGAAACATTGGTAATTGGTAATTTAACATTACTAGTTTGTATGGAGAAGGCAATTTTTTTTTAATTTGCGACACATGGTTCCATGGGAAAAGTTGTTTGATTTGATCAGTAGAACCTCATATTACCCCAAATTACATCCTTTCAAAGTCATCCTGTATTATTGTTTAACAATATTGTTCGCTCCCACTATGCCGCATAGACTAAAACCGAAACATGACTAGGTCACTTGGCGGATTTTGCATCTGTGTGGTGGGAAGGAGTACCGCATAATCTAGCCAATTAAGCAGAACGCTTACCACCTAAATACAAGATCACATGCTGAAATAAAACATAAAGAATTATAGTAGAGTGACATACCAAAGTGCGTTGTCCATTCACGATGGCCACCAAAGGACCACCAGAGTCGCCATGGCAAGTGCTTCTACGGTTGGCGGTGTTAGTACAGAGTACGCTGGAAGCCACCACGAGGCTACCATATGTCTGTGCGCACACGGCGTTGGTAATGACGGGCATGTCAACATGGCTCAGGAACTGATTCTGACTGATTCCGGCATCTGACATTATTAGGATTATTGATTTACGTTTGATAGTTATTTTATAATTTAGGGATTTTTTTTACATTAGCTATAATGTCTTTCTGCTCTGGAGATAATAATTAATTTCTTTCTAAAATCAAACTTTGCCTCCTACCTATTCCTCCTTAGGTACGATCTATTAACACATTAAGTCTGGGCAGACTGGCAGACAGACTAAGTGATCACATACGGGTTTTTTTTTAACATACAAAACCCTGATCTACTATATCTACAAACCTGATCTACTATCTCTGAAATCCTATATCTACTTTCATCAGATGAGTTATCATATTTTTTCGTAGTAAAATATTTTAAAATACTATAATACCTAGATCTTTTAATTATTAAAAACATCGACTACACTAATTTTAATAGACTTTCTCATTTTTGGGTTTTATATTTTGAAATAGAATTTCTTAATGGAATCATTTAACTCAAAATAAGCTATAAAAATTTCATATATTTTTTAAAAGAATATTATATTTATTCTCATAATAATAAAAAAAGTTTACGATTTATCGTTCCAATTTTATCATGATTTATTATCACTAGATTGATATATAATTGGTTTGACTATAATAGACTAATAATACTTACTATCACTAGTTCTTCCAAAACCAGAGGCAGTTGAACTTGATCCAGCAAAGGTAGCACTTCCAGTTGCACGACCAACGGCTTGAATGTTTGCTAAAACATTTAGATAGATTATTATTTAACTTGAAAGAAAACTAATAATTTTACCCAAAATAGTTAATAAAAAACTAGCACTATAAACATAAATAATAAAAAAACTAACCGCTGAAAGTAACATGGTTATGAAAGATCATGGCAATATCGTTGTTAAGAGTAGTAGGGCTATAGTTAGCATGGATTTCAACGTTGCTGCTTGAAATGCGGGTGCCGTCAAAGAATAGACGGATGGATCCAAGAACTAATAGAACAGAGCGTGCATTCTGTCTACCATCAAACCAGCAGTGGGCAGCTGTGAGCGTACGGGTATTAGTGAGGATGGTACCACCACAGACGGAAGTGGCGCCACTTTGTAAAGTGATGATTAAACCAACCTGAAATTTACAATTATTAGTATTATTGACAAATTACTGATAGAAGACGAAACATATTTTTACTTTAAAAACAAAAAAAAATGGTGCCGCTAACATGCTACTTGCCACATATACTTGCTAAAAATACTTTATGATTTCTGGACCTTGTGATGAAGGTCTCAAGAATCAGGAGGAGAAAGTTTGTAAAACTACTTTATAAAACATCTGAAGACCGTGAAGTTCTTTTTTTCTTACAAAGAACACGTTTGAAAATCTATAAGGGGTAACACTGCAAGTATTTTGAGTACTATTGGAAATACCACGGCCGGCACTGGAAGATTCTTTTGTTCTTAATATATATTTTTTTAATTGTAATATTTCAAGATTTTATGGAAATAAAGAAAATAACTTACTTGATAAGGTAATTGTCCTAAAGTTGCTGCTGAACCTCCAACAATTCTCGCTTCAGGACCAGCTGCTTCTTCAGCTTCCCTAATGGCTTTAGCGGCAGGAATACCGTAGTTTTCATGGTAAAAGAGACCAATTGGTTCATAAGCTGATTCCTTGGCAAAAACACCAACGGCTAACAAGAGTACGGCAACTAACACCTTCATTTTTGCCAAGTGCTTGATACAGTATACAAAATTCACTAACTATTGTCATTTTATATATTGCCTATTTATTATATCTTATCATGAATTTAATAAGTTATCAAATTATTGAAGTTCTATTGTCTACTCGATAATGTTAGAATTTCCCAATGATTAATATTGGTATTGGCTACATTAAGGTGATTAATTAATGTATGTATAATTAAATAATTTCTAAAACTGAAATTATAATATTAAGTTTTTATGAAAAATATTAACCAGGTTAGGTTAGTGATATTTTTTTGTATATTTTTTACATAGAGAGACAATGTTCTTAGCAAACCATGGATTCACCGTGCGGGTGCCGGGTCCATCGCGTGGTTGAAAGGCAGGGGAATGAACTGCAGCGTTCCCGGACTTGAGACCGCGAAGTAGGTTTAAAGGCCTTTTGAACTCTCACCTGCACTGTGTTCACTACCCTCTCTACTCAACCAAATATTATATGATCCTGTAAAATATGTACTAAGATAAAATCGGTAAAACTATTATTTAACTAGTAAGGCGGAATTGCTGACGTGATAGCGGTTCAATCGGTCGTTAAAGTCAAAATCAAAGAGATGTTTATAAGAAATAAGTATATAAATTTACCAAAATTTACTTTACCATGTGTAAATTAATTTTAGATTAAATTTAATTTATTTTATATTGTTACAATGCTCAAAACTTCAATTTATCTAACACGTAACCGCTACGCCAAATTAGCCAATTTAAGCATAGCCCAAGCTTGTTTTATATACCTACATTAAAAATAACAAAAAAGGTGAATAAAAAGCGAGATTCAGCCTGGGTTTTGCAGTGCCTGAACTCCTCTCCTGCACATGATCCATCGTCTCATCATAATTGGGATAACATTTCCATCAAACATATTGTGTTTAATAATATGTTACACTTATGTTCAGGTACTGATCAAGCAAGGTTGCGTGCAGTCGCTCAACCAGAAGCTGGTCTTTGGTTACCCAGTCCCTTCTCCGCCGTTCGGTTTTTCCTAGATTATAATTCACTCTAAATCACCATCGGTCTCAGGCTTGGTACCAATATTTGTCACCCGCACACCTGTAACTGTGGTAGTTTTCTTCAATATAATGGTCGTTATTATTTAAGTTGTGCAATATCAGCAGGTAGAGTATCAAGACATTCAGCCCTTATCTCTCTACCAACTCTTCTATCAAACATTAACAACAGCCAGTTAACCCTGTTGTCTAGTTGTGGCCTTTGCCGTGATGAAAAAGCGAGTCGATGGCTTGACCCTTGTTCCTTGGCAAGACGGAAAGTGTTTACTCTAGGATGGGCATTTAATTTTGTTCCTTTTATAGTTAATATGATTGGTTCAAGGAAGAAAAAACTGTTGTTATTTCTTTTGGTAAAAGGCTTAAAGGAGTGACCGGAGATCTAAAATCAGGATTTCTTTTAGGGCAAAAAGTATAAAAAGTATTCAACGCGGACACTCAGCTAATGCTATAGGTACTTTTAAAAAAAATCCTAGATGGTTTTTGGTCCGAGTGACCAAAAACCATCTAGGATTTTTTTTATTATTAATAATATTAAAAAAGTATTTTTTTCTAATTTCATCATAAGAGAAAATAAATTTGAATATAATTAATTTCTCAAGCGCGCGAAATCTTTCAAATTAACCCTCGACTAACAACAGTTTTAGAAAGTCCTGAAAACGCATATAGTCTTTAAATAAAAATTCACTCAATTTATAAAGCGACTTGTTATTAAGTATTTGACAGGAACATATACATACATATCATCACGGGTGCCTTACATGAAATATAACTAAATAAAAACTTTACTTAATAAAGAAAAATAACTGCATACACCGAATTTTGTATCTTCTTTACTATTATACGTAGCTGGGTATGGAAGCCCCAGAAATATGTTTTTATTATACCACAAATCAATAAATACTTTATCTTATAAACATTTTGCAAATAAAACATTATAAAAAATAACAATAATATATTAATTTCGTATAAATAAGGAAAAAAAACTGTAAATACAGTTTTTCTTATCTTAAACAATAAGATAATCGTTTTGTGTTAATTAAATGTGTCTAACATTTAAGATAGGTACTTTCCTTAATATCCAGTTTTTTTTTTTATTCTGTTCTGTAAATATGAATAGAAAAATCATTTGCTTTCTCACTATAATTAAGTATATTGATTATTTTTTTATTATTATCAGTAAATATTTAGTTTGTAACATTTATTATTTTTTAAATTATAAATTTGCTGCAATCCAAGCTGAAAACGATGTCACTCTAGTGAATCCAGCAGGAAGCCCAGTCTCGCAACCACTAGCAGCAACAAAAGACGTAACACCAATCTGAAAGTAGTAACATCAATTAACATCAATGAAAAAGCGCTAAATCTATTTGCAGCAACAAAAGACGTTACACAAATTTGAAAGCAGTAACAGATCAATGAAGAAGCGGTCAATTTGAAATTTAATAACTTTATAAATTATTATTAATAACAATTTGAAAATTGAAAATGATAAATCAACTTGGTATTTTGTAAATATATAATAAAATCGCTATTCAAGCAAAGTAAACAAAAGAATAAAATAGATAAGGTGAATTTAGACGGGAGGAAGGTCTCTATAACTTCGTTGGGCCGACCGACCAGTCTCGTTACCACCGCCCATAAAGATGCAAAACCGTCAAGTGACTTAGTCATGTTTAGTCTGTAGTCCTTAATCTGTGGGTTCACCGATTTTCAGGAGATTACTGCATCGATTTTTTGCCGAGGTAGTAGTCTCCTTTAAAGCAGCGGTTACGAAATGGATGGTTGAATTGACGATAAGACAGCAAATTTGTTAAAATATATTTACTCGTAATTCAATTTCGTCTTTGTCGCTGCCCATTTCGTAATCCCATCATTTAGCCGGCATAATGGGAGCTATCAATATTGTTTAAGAACTATTATTGATTGATTCATAGACTTTGTAGGTGGATATAAAGTCATATATGCTGTGCTCCAATAAATATATAAGGGATATGATAATTTATATTGATAAAAAGTTGATGTTGTATTCATACTAACCAAAGCCTTTGATCCTGAAATTTCAGTAACTAACGGTCCACCAGAATCACCTTGGCAGGTGCCTCGTCCTCCTATTGTTGTGGTACACATTTTAGTAGGTCTGATGGCAGTGTTCCCATAAATTTCCGCACATTTAGCATTCGTGATTACTTCCATATTTACATGGCTCAGGTATGCATTCGAAGTTACGCTAGCACCTGTAATAATTAATACACTTAAGGTAACGTCACTTGTATAATAATAATAAATAAAATTGTCATGCTGTTTTCCCACGGGGATAGGCAGAAGCACAAGGTAGCGTCACCTACAACGATCCTGGCATAACTCTCTCGCTTCCTTCACATCTACCACTCTCTTCATACAAGCTTATACATAACGGTTATGGGCACTACTACGTCACTTGTCTATTGGAATAATACAGATAATAATAATAATTAAAGGATGTTACACCCATATTGCCCTGGTCACAAACTAAGTTCTAGGCTTGTGCTATGTGTACCAGAAACAATAATACCAATATATATTATATTTTATAAACACCCAGACCATGAGAAAATATAATAACCGGTTTTCAGGAGACTATTACATCAATTTCCTGTCAAGGTCTCCTATCAGGGTGCGATTACGAAAGAGGTAGTTAATTTGACTACAAATTAGCGAGGTTACTAAAGTAGACTCGTAATGTAAATTCGTCATTGTCGACGCCCATCTCGTAACTACTTCATATAAACGACAATATAATGATCGACCCCATTCATGGATTTTGTTATTTTGTACCTCAAATTCCATAAATGGCCGTTCATAGTTTTTATTTATTCTCGTTTACCCTTATATCAAAATCATTATATATTAAAAAAGTAATATACGTCAAAATAGTAGATGTAATAGGTTATGCCTCTTCTTTTAGCAACAAAAATAAACATACGTAAAAGAGACAAAACCTATTTTAACTTAATGTATTCTTCTAGATTCCTAATAAGTTTTTATGAATAATTATTCTGCAACCACCACTCCAATAAAATAAATAATTTTAATAAGATTAACATCAACATATTATTTTTTCAAAAATTAAATTACCATCTTTTGTTCTTCCATAACCAGAAGCAGTTGCAATAGCTCCTGCAAAATCAGCTCCGCCAGTAGCTCTTCCAATATTTTGAATGTTTTCTAAGTAAAAAAGTACTCATTAGAACATTAAATTAAGAAGAAACAAAATTAAGCAACAAAAAAAAATTCTCACCATTGAAATCAACATGTGGATGTATAATCATAGCAATATCATTATCAAGATTATTTGAATTATAGTTTTCATGAACATGCACATTGTCAGTAGTAAGACGCGTTCCTCCTGAGAATAGTTTAATAGATCCAAGAACTACGGTCAGTACTCGGGCGTTCTGTTTGCCGTCGAACCAACAGTGGGCAGCCGTCAGGGTTCGAGTATTACTCAAGAGTGTAGCTCCGCATACTGAAGTTGATCCACTTTGTAAGGATATTATCAAACCTGCCTTAAAATTACACAAGTTATCAATAAGCTAACTATTGTGCTACTTCCAAAAATTAACAATGTTAGTTCGTAAGTATTTATACACAGGGTAAATTTGAAATAATGTACTTTGGGCTAATATGGGGTTCTGCTGATCAAATCGAACAACTTTTCCCATGAAACCATCTGTCGCACTATTAAAATGTGAAATGCTCTGCCTGCTTGCGTGTTCCCTCCTTCCTATAACCTTGAGTCCTTTAAACGAAGCGTGAATAGGAATCTTAAGCCGGCATAATGGATGAAACCAGCTCTTACAACACAGTTCTAAGAGCTGGTTGTATTCATTCTTGGACCTGCTTACTGCTTTCGATCAGGTGGATGTGGGGTCACATGCCGAGCTCCTATAAAAAAAAAGCAGTACCTCATATTAGCCCAAAGTACATCCTTTCAAAGTCAGCCTGTATAACAAGTAAAAATTAAGTAATTTATTTCATAACACATAAAATCTTACATTAAAGTAAAAAAAAGGTATGTAAAGTAAATAAAGGGGAAGCTGAGAAATTTAAAGGTGTTCTGTTCTTTGCGCGTGTGGTAGTAATAGCGGGGCACTCTATAGATAATTTAAATATATTTCTTTTACTTGGTAAGGAAATTGTCCAATTCGGGATGGTGAACCGCCAACAATTCTATTTTCTGGTTCATCATTGTCACCGCTACCATCATCTTCTTCTTCGGCTTTTCTGATGGCATCAGCCAAGGGAATGCCATAATTTTCGTGATAGTGAATACCAATTGATTCATATTCATCCCCGTCATCAGCTACCACGCATGTTGTTAAAACAAAAGATATAAGGACAACTAATTTCATTGTTATAACTAAGTTATCAATATTTATTTATTAATAACTTATAATTTGTCTGTTATTGTGGAACTGAAATTAAACATTTAATCTATAGGTAATAATATAATAAAGCTGAAGGGTTTGTTTGTTTACTTAAGTTTGCATTAATCAAGTATAATACAGGTTTTACTACAATTAAATTAATTATAATATTTAATTTGAAATAGAATAAAATTTAAAAAAAAGTGGCCCCAGCCTAGTGGTTAAGTCACTGCGCAACAGATAACAAGGTTAGGCTGATGACAACAAGGCCGGACCTGGGATGGGTGACCGCTTTATACAACGGGGCTGTACCATCTTAAACACCGCAATAAGCTCGCCACTTGTTAAGTGTTGCCTCCGAATACCATCGGCGAAATGAGGATGGGTTAATGCCTCCGCTGGGTACCCTGAAGCCGTTTAAAACGGTTCTCGGAAGCGAAAAAGGCATCCGTGATGGCGTGATGGTATTTATTATTTATTAATTTGAAATATATATTTTTTGTTGTTTTTAACTACCAAAGCCCTAAAAGTCTTGGAACCCATGAGGCGATGAACCCATAGTTCCAAGGACGCCGGCGACGTTTCCTGGTTGTACACCAATACTGATTCTCTGAGTAGGATATTCCTTGCTCAAAGAATCACCTGTTGCCGCCCGGATGTTCACACTTAATTATTTATTTGTAATTATTTGTTAAAAGTAAAAATAACTTATTCATCGTTTTTCTCCAAAGTTACTTACTTGAAAAAATCTGTTGTTGTCAGAATCTCATCAGCGGTGATTTCCGTGTCAGATTGTCCTCATGCACAAGTCTGCTCTTCAATATATCTTGTCGGCTGGTCACGAACATATTTGGAGTACAATGCGTTTATCATGCAAATTCTCCATAAAACAATCTACCAGTCTCTGCCCTGACAATGAGCGTGACGCAAAGGTTAAGGATATTCGGAGAGATGGTATAGCATTGATTTATCACTATGGCATACATAACTACAATCACTAATTATGTGCGTCAGAACCACACTGTCACTTTTCTAGAATAAAATATAATAACCATTATATTTAGGGGAAAGTGGGGTAATTGGGAGCACCTAAGGTAGATACGGTAAAAAATTTATTAAAAACCACATATATATAATAAATATTTAATCCAATATAAACTTTGGCATCCTTCGCCCGGCACCATATGGGATAATTGCGAATATACGTATGGGGTAAAAAGAAACAATTTTAATTTTTGACCTAAGTTGCACTGTACATACTGTACCCCCGCTGGCCTATCAACTAGTGATTTCTTCTGCGGCCATTATAAATAATATTATAACTTGGTTATCCGCGTCATATTGGCGGACTTTCGTTCTTGGAACACACAAAATTAAAAAAAAGTTAACTTACCAAAGAAATTGGATGAATGTCATGTTTATTTAATTTAGCAAAAGAAGGAGAAGTATTCTTTTCTGTTATTTACTCAGCTCCAGTTTATGTATTAATAACCAAAAAAAAATGAGATAAAAAAATATTTCAAGTAATTTGAGCATTTCCAATTCCCCCTGCATATCGTTCCCAATTGCCCAAATTATTAAAATCAAAATAAAAGGACTCACTTAAGAAGAGCGTTAATTGGCTTAGCTTGTTTGGAATTCTAAATAACGTTACGAGGTATGCAGACCTCATCGAGACATTTGTTTTTTTCTACATACACCTTTTGCATCGTCGACTGCGTCAACTCTAAAGAACTGTAATTTATTTTTTGAACTACATACTTCAAAATCATATAAAAATTAACTAGAAACCAAATTTTATTTTATTATCACAAAATCTCTACTATATATATTTTAGATGGTAAGCAGACATACAAAGTCCATGAATCGGTTCTTTGCGGAAATTACAAAAAAAATCCAAACTTGTGCAATAGGGAGGAATGTGGCTTAGCATTAGGATTAGCAGTCCTTCCAGATACATAGACTATCTGGAAGTTTTTAAACTAGAATTTCCACCATAACATTAGGTGGTACAAGACGAAAAAAATACTTCAAACAATATATTTTGGCAAATTTAGTTTCTTGATAAAAAACATTTTCTGACGTAAAATAATAAAAACTGAATTAATTTGAATTTATAATATATTCATTAATGTATATTAAAAAAATATCTGAGATCTAAAGTAAAGAATTTCCCGGTATTTCTCGGTCTGGGTAGTAATAACAGCTCAATGGTCTGGGTATATACCGGGAATTTCAAAAAACTTTAAAGTTCTGCACCCCTTGATCTTAAGATATTCTCATATTAACCAAGACAAGCCTGATCAATCCTCTATCTCTAAGTAATTGTAGGCTCTACGTTTAAACTATAAAAGCGGGCTAAATCGTGACCTGAGCCATTCATAGGAACGCTAAAAAGGGGATAAAAAAACTCGTTATGTTTATAATTAAATTGAAAAATACGTTTATTTTTATTTATTTCTTTAAATACTTTATTGCACATAATTACAAAATAAAATTGTACATAGTCGAACTTAATGCCTTAGACATTTTCTACCAGATAACCTTTAAGAGAGTGGAAGATTATGCATAGGGTGCAAAAGCAGGGCCGGCACGCCCAGAGGTGGGCAAATCGAGCGACTAATACCTAATTCAAGTCACAATACCCATGGCCGGTCGACTCCTACGCAGAGGGCGCGCATAGGAAACCAACTTGGGGCGCCTAGCCCACAGCGGGCTAGCCGTCGCGCGACCAATAGGCATATTATATTTTTTTGTAGTTTTTCATAATCATAATTGAGTGCAGAAGATGACAAGGAGGCGGAGCAATGACGGAGAAAACACATTTTTTTTTATGAGATAAAAAAAACAATTTTTGTTGGTAAATTCTCTTATTTTAATTACTAGGGGGCTGCTTTTAATAAAACCTTGTTAATAATACACCAAAATGAGGGAAATTTAATGCAGATTCTAAAAATATTTAGTTTCCGTAACCCCAAAGTAGCTCATATAGTTTTTTTTTTAGAGTATTGCACGACTGAACACTTTGAAACGGTGTTAGCAGTAGCTGCCAAAGTGGCTCACGAACTCAACGTAGAAACTGATTTCCCACCAATACATACAATTCGTTCAAGAAAAAAATCAACAACATTACACTATGAACACAGTGATGTAGACCCCAAAATCAAATATACAGTAGAGTTTTATTTTAAAATCCTAGATCAGTCAATAACTTCATTAAAGGATAAATTCGACGAGTTAAACACATTTACCGACGTATTTGGCTTTTTTAGCAATAACTTATTTAATTATTCCAATGATGGGTTAATGAAACATTGTAAAAAAAATAATCAGAAACTTAAAGATAATTCAAGTAGTGAATCAGACATTGACGGTATTGATTTATTTAATAAAATCATTGCATTAAAATTGTGCAAAAAAATGATCCATAAACCTAATTTCAATATCTTTTTACCAATGACTTAATTTCAACATTTCCGACCATAGCAATAGCGCTAAGAATATTACTTACACTGCCGGTTTCAGTTGCATCTGGTGAAAGATCCTTTTCAAAATTAAAAATTATCAAAAACTATTTAAGATCAACAATGCTTCAACAAAGTCTAAGTTATTTAGCTATAGTTTCAATTGAACAAGAAATTTTAGACAGTTTGGATACAAGAAAGTTAAATAGAAGATTTCGCAAATGTAAAGGCAAGAAGAGTTAAATTTTTGTAAACAAAAATAATAAGTACTTAATTATTTAAAATAAATGTTTTATCTTCGTTAAGTTGTTTTTTCCCCACCATAATGAGAAAACATTAATTATCCTTTATTTTACAAAACTCAGAGTAAGTAGTCGTAGGGCGGCATAATCGGTATTGGCGACGAAACAGCGGCGGGCCTGTGCAAAAGCAAATAAAATAACAATTTAAAAGACATATAGCAAATAGTATATAAACTACTTAAGTATTACATGTAAATACTTAAATATACACACAATACATATATACTTCTTATATAAATCATACAATAATAATACTAGTACATATCAAAACAGAAAATGCTAAAGAAAATAGGTACTTATTCAGATATTGAGTGGTGAGTAGACGTTTAAATACACCGATGATGGTTGAATTTCATTTTTTTTTCATTAAATAAAGCACAATACATACAATAAAATACAATACATGGGTCATACTCAAAAAAAAAAACTTTCATTTGTAACTAAACTGAAATGTATAAAATTTAGGCTGATGGTCTTTGCTACCAATGCCTTAATAAATTTAAAAAAAAACTAAACTGATATGTCACGAAACTGATATTATAAAGCATAGTATACATTGAGCTATATATTGCTCAACGATCACTTAGATCTTATAGAAATTTTATTTAAAAAAAAAATCTTCCGTGATTTTTTTTAAATACATTAATTAGCTGAATATTTTATCAGGTAAAGAATTTGTAACTTTCACAGTTGATAAATGTATTTAAAAAAATACGCGCAAACACCCCATGTAAGTAACCTATCCTAACGTTAGAAACAAGGTTAAAAATAATCAAAAATAATCTTAAATTATAATTGTATAAAAATATTATTAAATTCATTCGAGGACTGTGTAGATCTTCTGACCTTCAGTTAAATACAAAGATACACGCTGTGCCCAAAATAGTAAACAACTGCGTTCAGAATCAATTGTACGTTACCAACCCTGACCAATTAAATGTTATAAAATTTGGGACAAGTACAGTTTTAATTATAATAAAAAATAGGGACGATTCCAAACCATAAAATTTATATTATTTGAAGGCTGGGTTGGGAGGAGTAAATTATAACTACAGTTTGACTTGAAAAAAGCGATAATATTTGTAACAACGCTATATGTAAAAAAACGTCACTTGGACAGTAAAAAATTATATGAGAAGTATTTATAAAATATTTTACAATTCCGATTAAACATTTGATTGAAATTGTATATTTATATAATAAATAACACGTTAAAAGCTATTTAACATCATTAAACACGAAAAGGTGTATTTTTTTATGACACTGAGTTTTAATTTAGTACTGAAGTCGTGGGACAAAAAAAAATTACAAATGTACATTTTTTCTGACTATGGCCACTGAAGAAATAATAGTGTATGACCCACATAAAAAAGTTGTAGTGTAAATTTTAATAAACATTGACGATTTCGATTCTATCATCAAATTGTTTTAAAATGTTCGAATGTGTAAAAAAATCTTATGGCAATCTTATAACAACTTGCATCCATCTGGGGCCTGACCAAAGAACACGATTGTCCCCAATCGAATCGCCGCATCGATCGATAAAAATGTATAGGAATTTTACTCTATGGGTAGAGGCTGATGGATGAGAAACGTCAAGTCCCATACATTTGGCTTTCGATGGGTATTTCGATTCGATTGGCTCTTTGGTAAGGCCCCTGGATATGTCTCTCATGAGATCACCAATGTAGCTATGTGGAATCTGACTTCGGAAACTGATCACGGACTCGAACGCTAAAAACGTCTAAACGTTGTACACAGTGATATTAAAGAAAAAAAAAACGTGAAGGTCTAAATATTACTTACTTGGTCCTAATTAGATAGTGCTTATAAAAAATATTTTAATAAAATTTAAAAAGACAATCAAAGTTTGATTTATGACTATAACAAATGTTATTTTAGTTGTCATTTCAAAACTTAACATATTTTTTATAAATAAATTATGTAATTAGGATCGAATAAGTATAATCTACACCTTCAAGTAATTTTTTTTTAAACTTTCATTGTTGTTGCTTAAAAAAGAGAGAACTAAAGTGTTCTTTAAGGACTCAATAAGTTTTTTATGAATAAGGCCATTAATGTTTAAAAACAAGTTTAAAATTAATTTCAGTTCTAAGCTGTATATAAGTTAAATAAACATAGTTAATACACAGGATAAGTAAAATAATTTATCTTGCACAATAATTCAAAATAAATAATTGATAATTTATGTCCAAAAATAAATAATAACAAATTACGTGATAGCAATGGCGTAAATACTGATATAAACTTAATTAAATCCCAAAATGCGCAACCAAAAAAATACGTATCAGATTTGATTTTAGATTATAACTTATATAATTTTTTTAACTCATTATACGTATCGCTTTAAATAATCATTTTTGTATCTCTCTGGACCATCTAATGCGCTTCTATAGGTACAGTCAACGGCAAGGTAAAGTATACGTTTTTAAAGTATATTGACCCTTAATACAAAGGCATTGAGTGCATGGGGGTATACCATTACCTTGTAGACTGCACCTACCTAAAACGTGAAGCAGGCATCTATTTCTCCATTCTATTTGCGAATTTATTTCTCCATTCTATTTGTGTATTGTGTAAGTAACCATATATATATGTATTATGATATAGGTTTTGAATGTATGTTTATGTATATATATATTGATTTTTATGATTATTTTTTTAATTAAGCACCCAACTCATCTTCGCAGGTTATCTGGTAGATAATGCCTAAGGCATTAAGTTCGCCTTTGTACATAACTTTTGTTTACTGTGCAATAAAGTGTTTAAATAAATAAATCGTGAATATACAAAACAGTCGCAGCCTACGTGGCAGAGAAAAAATATGCCACAAAGTTTGCCTTGCAGTGGGATATTTTCGCGGTGTTGATTAGTTATTTGTCCAGTGGTGACTGTGTTTATATCTTCGCGAGATTTTTTTTAGCAGGTGTATCTATTTTTCTTTATGGGGCCTTCGGGCTATGTGTAAAAAAAAAGGGGATTAGCAAAGTTATTACGCGCACAACGCTAAGCTAAACTTTAATCAATATTATGCAATTCTGACTACTATGTCATTTTGGTTTACGTAATAAGAAAATATATATAAAATTTAGATGTTTTTTAACGTTCCGAATCCATTTCCAATTTACGAGCAGAATACCATCGACTACGACGACGTGAATGGAAATAAAACCTTAATTATTATTAAAATAAATTTAAAAAAAAAATGTTGTGTATATTTGGATTTAATTAATTTTATATCAGTATTTACGCCATTGCTATCGTTATTTGTTATTATATATATCAGAACTTTTACTGGATAATTTTCTAAATTATAACATTTCGTTCAACGTGCAGCTGGAAAACTCATGTATAATCGAAGTTCCATCCAACACAAATATTATCATACTTAGCAGGACCTGTGATCCAAACATAATATATATATATATTTATTTTCAAAGAAAAGGAAAGGGTTAGTTATTAAAAATATATAGATATATTATTTAATATATTTTGTTTTATATTTCATACAACATTTTCAAATTCTATGAAACAGTATTTTCTGGTCAAATCAGGCCCCTACTTCATAATAAAAATCAGAATTAAAATAAATTTATTTACTTTAGTAGACATATTACGCCGCACAAAGTTAAGCTAAATTTTAACCAAAGTTGTCTGTCAATTTCCAATGTCACCAGGTTTGCATTACGTCAGAATTGCTTCATTTCGATTAAAGTTTAGCTTAGCGTTGTGCACGTAATTACCCCGCTGGTCAGTGATATTATTGAGCCGTAGCGGTAAAAGTAAAATAAAAATTATGGGCTTAGGCAAAACGGATACACGTAAAAATTAATATAGGTTTAAAGAGTCTTAAGTAAAAATAAAATTGGTTAAGAGAAATGTATGAAAAGAAATATCTAAAGTTGCTTAGTACTGAGGCTCTACCATGTGTTTGCGCATTGTAGCAACGTAACGTAACGTATTCATTTACATATACGTGAGCAACAACCAATAGGATCGCTTTATTCAATCCTGTTACCAAAAATAAAGCAGCCCTATTGGTTGTTGCTCACGTATAATTATACGTATACAAATACGTTACGTTTCTACAATGCTCAAACCCATGGTAGAGCCTTTGCTTATGATCAGGTAAAAAAATCACATGTAAAAAATAAATTAGAGAAAAAAATATCGATTACGGAACCCTTTGCGGATGAATTTTCACACTTTACTAGCTAATTAGTTTTATCTGTAATATGCATTACGTCACTATAATGCATTGACTTAAATGTAATTCCCCGGTAAACATCTAGAACATTCATTGCACGTGTAGCGCAAAATTATTTTCTAACAAATTTATTTTATTTTTAACGCAAATGTCTGTACGCTACTTGTTTAAGATGTTTGCGCTATCTATAATATGATTCCACATAATATTCTATTTAAATAAAAATAAAATGTCGAATATAGCTTCACCTATTTGGCTAATTTTTTTTTTTGTTGTATTTGCAATTGTCAGTACAAGGTTTGTATAAAAGGATATGTTTCAAAAATCGTATGGAAAACATAGAAAAATTACAATTTTGGGTAAAAAAATCTATATATAATAAGTAAGTGAGTGAGTGAGACAGAAGACAGTAGATTGGTGAATGTTCAGTTGTTTTCAGTTCCTTACATTGTTTAGCTGACATTTTATCATACATACATACATGCATCTCATCACGGGTGCCTTATGGCGCCCGAGACCGCCTAGACGGCCCCAGGTGTTTTTAATCCCACCTCGTCGTAGCCGATGGTATGAGTCTACACAGGGCCGCCGTAAGCGGGCGTGCAAAGCGTGCACCGCACACGGGCGGAACGCCCAGGGGGCGGCAAATCGAGCGACTAATACCTAATTCATTGTACCCCTGGCCGGTCGACTCCTACGCAGAGGGCGCGCATAGGAAAATCAACTTGGGGCGCCTAGCCCACAGCGGGCTAGCCGATCAGCCGGTAGCCGGTCGCGCGACCAATAAGCATTTTATATTTTTTTTGTAATTTTTCATAATCATAATTGAGTGCAAAAGATTATAAGGAAGCGGAGGAAACACAACAATTTTTTGTGACGTAAAAAAAACTATTTTTTGTAGGTAAATTCTCTTATTTTAATTACTAAGGAGGGCTGTTTTTAATAAAACCATTGTTAATTATACATCAAAATGAAGAAAATTTAATGCAGATTCAAAAAATATTTAGTTTCCTTAACTCCGAAATAGCTCATTTTTTTTTTGACAAAAACACCAAAAAAGGATAATAAAGTAATTAATGTCCCGTCCTGTCGAGGATATAATATAGCCACGCGGTCCAGCAGAATCGATGCAGTTAAACCATTACGGTATAACCTCGAAAAAATATTTGATGCTTTGCTGGAAATATGTCGTGATTCGTCGAAATGGGATTGTACTACATCTCACCAATCGTATTCGCTTGCTTTTTAAGCATTCAAAATTATAGATTTATTTGCGGTAATAACTTGGTTCGATATTGCAAAATGATGCCACAATCTCAACCTCAAATCTGCATAAATTTGTTAAATAAGTTGATTGATAAGTTCACAGAATATTGCACGGCTAAACACTTTGAAACGGTGTTAGCAGAAGCTTCTAAAGTGGCTCACGAACTCAACTTAGAAACTGATTTCCCACCAATACATACAATTCGTTCAAGAAAAAAATTAACACAATTTCACTATGAACACAGTGATGAAGTTTTAGTAGACCCCAAAATCAAATATAGAGTAGAGTTTTATTTTAGAATCCTAGATCAGATAATAACTTTAACGGATAGATTCGACGAGTTAAAAACATTTACCGACGTATTTAGCAATAACTTATTTAATTATTCCAATGATGAGTTAATAAAACATTGCAAAGATTTAAATCTGAAACTTAAGATTCAAGTAGTGAATCAGACATTGACGGTATTGATTTATTTAATTAAATCATTGCATTAAAATTCTTTTTTTTTTTTTTTCTTTTTTGCTAAGGTACGCGAACGCGACCCGGTTGTGCTTTGTTTACTTCCTCGTAAATAAATAATTAAAAATATAAACAAGTGGTTGCAAACCTAAAAAACACGATAAATGTAACTTAAGACTAATAATCTATTATAGTACGGAAAATATTAACAATATTTATTTATTTTTATTATATTTTGAGATGAAGTGTAGTGAATGTGAATGCAAAATGAACATGTCAGTGACTAATCATATGGATCATTTCATGGCTGAAGTCTAAAAATACTTGGCTATAGAAGAACAATGCCAATAATTACATTTTTAATAGTGAATAATACTTGATAAATAATATTTAATACAAAATTCAACAAAAAATATTTTTAATTTATTATACCTTCAATAAAATAAAAAGAAAGTTATTTCTGAATGAATACATAAAATTCGACACTTTTTCTATAGTCCTCGTAGCCTAGTGGTACGAGTATTGGATGAAGCGGCGTAAAGTCAGCGGATCGAATCCCACTCGTGTCGGAGCTTTTTTTTCAAAAGAATTTTACAATTGATTATTATAAATAATTTAACGACAAAAAATACAAAATAATGGAAGACAGTATATCAAATGTGACGCGTAGAAAACGTTGCAATTCAGAAAATCTTGACCTGACATTTATCGGAAATAACGAAGACACAGATTATAGTTCTACCAGCTTACCAGACATTTCACAGGGTAACGACAATGCAATTGAACTTCAAGAACGACTGTCTCAATTACAAATCGAACTGTTGAGTGCTCATAATGAAATAGATAATTTGAACAGAGAAAATAAACTGCTAATTAAAAAACTGAATGAATCAACAAAAATTATAAACCGACTAAAGGAATTGTTGAATGGGAATATTAATACCACACCTAAATGCTCAACTACTAAAAAAAAGAAGATAAAAGGTAACTTAATTAATAATATAAATGAAAATAACATAATATTTTCTTTGGATAATGACACCAACAAGATTAAAAAAGCAAATTCTATTAATGCAAATAAAAATGAAAAATTAATAATCCTAATGACATAGCAAATTTATTTAATGAGTATTTTATTAATGTAACTAATAATTGTTATAATAATAATATTAATAATAATAATATTAATAATAATAATATTAATAATAATAATATTGATAATAATACTAATAATGTTAATACTAATAATAATATTCACAGTGTTAATAACAATAATAATAATGATTCTAATAAACATACCAATAATATTAATCCTAATGACGGTTATAACAAAAATAGACATTCCCATATTAATAATAATAGTAATTCTATGTATTTGACTCCAACGTCTGCTGATGACATAAATAAAGCTATAAAAATGTTAAAGAATAAAAATTCAACAGGGTATGACTGTATAAATACAAAAATTATTAAAATATGTTCACAATTTATATCTCAACCACTTAGCTACATCCTAAACCTCACCTTTGAACAGGGTCACTTTCCAGGTCGATTAAAGTTTTCTATAGTAAGACCATTGTATAAAAAAGGAAATGCTACTGACATGAGGAATTATAGACCTATAACATTAATACCCGTATTATCAAAACTATTTGAAAAAATTATGTATGATAAAATATATAGTTTTATAACTACCTCCAAAATCCTAAGAAATATACAGTTTGGCTTTCGAAAGGGAAACTCAACAACATTAGCCGGGTTTACTCTAATAAAGAACATAACAGAAAGCCTAAACAGAAAAATATATCCAGTATCTCTATTTCTGGACATGTCCAAAGCTTTTGATTTTGTAAATCATAAAACACTATTAGGAAAATTGGAATGCTATGGTATACGTGGCAAGCCATGGGATTGGTTAAAACAATATCTAAGTAACAGACACCAATGTACCGAAATAACACGAGTTATAAATAATCAAAAACGCAATTTTAGGTCAACCGTATTAAGAAATGAGTGCGGCGTACCACAGGGTAGCGTCTTGGGGCCTTTATTATTTCTACTTTATATAAACGATCTTCCCAATGCCACACATCATGATTGTATTTTATTTGCGGATGATACCACTATAACTATTAATTCAAATAATATAGACAGCATTAGTACAATAATAAAGGATACTCTAAGTGATTTAGATAGTTGGATGAATAAAAATAACCTTTTAATAAATTATAAAAAGACAAAATTTGTAAAATTTCAATCGATTAATTCTACAATACCTAATTTAAAAGTGACTTACAACAATATTGTTATAGAAGAGGTAGACTGTAACACATTTTTGGGGTTTAAAATCGATAAATACTGCAATTGGAAGTCTCACATTGACACGTTATGCGATAAAGTAGATAGATATGTATATGCCTTAAAAAGATCGAAGATATAGTTTCACCAAAAGCAAGTCTGTTGGCCTATAATGGTTATGTATCGTCAGTGCTGCGCTATGGAATTATTTTATGGGGAAACTCTGTTGATGTAAGTAGAGCGTCCCTAGCTCAGAAAAAGTGTATAAGGGCAATATGTAGTGCACATTACCTGGACAGCTGTAAACCATTATTTAAACAACTAAAAGTACTAAAGCTACCATGTCTATACGTGTACGAAATTATAATTTTTGTACACAAACATCACAATATATTTAAAACCAACGGTGACATGGAGTACCGCAGCGAGAGGTACATTCATAAATTATATATGCCTCGACAACGTCTCACTTTATGCGCAAGAAATTGTTATTGCATGGCAATTAAAATATATAATCATTTACCTACCCCTTACACCGAATTGAATCTAAGACATCTAAAGAAATCACTATTCGACTTATTGTTGGAAAAAAGATACTACAGCGTTAAGGAATTTTTAGATGAAAAGCTAAAATAACGAGTAAATATTAAATCTAAATAAATATTTTTATATAATACATTTTGTGTGAGTTTGTACAATCTATTTAATATTAATTCATTAATTATTGTTTTTTTTTTTTTTAATGTGTTTTGTTCAGTCAGAAGTGTAGGTGTTTTATTGTTTTTTTTTATAGTGTGCTTTGTTCTTGTTAGGTTTCATTGAGATTTTAGTGATTTGTTAATTAACTAACACAAACCTTATAACAATATCTTTTTACCAATGACTTCATTTAAAAATTTCCGAACACAGCAATAGCGCTAAGAATAAATCAAAATTAAAATTTATGGAAAACTATTTAAGATCAACAATGCTTCAGCAAAGATTAAGTTATTTAGCTATAGTTTCAATTGAACATGAAATTTTAGACAGTTTGGATACAGAAAGTTGATAGAAGATTTCGCAAATGTAAAGAAGAAGAAGAGTTAAATTTTTGTAAACAAAAATAATAAGTACTTAATTATTTAAAATAAATATTTTATCTTCGTCAAGTTCTTTTGTTTTCTCACCATAATGAGAAAACATTAATTATCCTTTATTTGACAAAGCTCAAGTAAGTAGTCGTAGGGCGGCATAATCAGTATTGCACGCGGGCGACGAAACAGCTAGCGGCGGGCCTGAGTCTACACCGAACAAGTGGCTAGCTCGTCGCGATGTTTTGAATAGACTCAACAACCCATCTATAAACAGTTTCACTAGTTGGTATAGTGAAACCGGGACCGACAGCTTAACCTGCTCTCCGAGGCTCTATACTGACATTTTATAATTTAATAATCAATTTGTCCTGAAAAATCATACATTTTCAACGTAGTGAAAATCTACTAAATCTATGGGATTAGGAATAATACTTAAGTAAGTATATTGTGTTTTGTGAAAAAAGTAGTAAAAAATGCGTGGTCGCAAAGTTCGGGATAAGTTAACGCGGTGTTATGTCTACTTTTTTATTTATTAAGGTATTGGTAACGTTACCACCACCGCCCATACAGATGCAAAAACCGTCAAGTGACCTGTTTCGGTTTTATTCCGTGGGTTCACCGTTTTCAGGAGACTACTGCATTGATTTCTTGTCGAGATCGTAGTCTTCTTTCAGGTTGCGTTTACGAAATGGGTAGTTGGAATGACGATAAGGCATTAAAATATACTCGTAATGCAATTCTTCATTGTCGCTCCCATTTCGTAATCGCATCATTTAGCCGGCATAGTGGGAACATTGTTTAAGAACAATTATTGATTGATGCCATTCATGGACTTTGTAGGTGTGCTCACCACCAGGTAGATACAAAGTCACATGTCGTGCTCCAATTAAATTTTAAAAAAACGTGTTTCACAGCTTATAAAATCAATTTGTTACAAAAGTTTTTAACTATTGGATTTTGCTAAGGGAAAAAAAGACTACTTACCTACATAATTTACTGAACTGACGATTTGATAGGTACTATAAAAGTTTTAAATGAAAAAATGTATAGGTATATAGGTCTACAATATATATATAATTATTGATTGATTTATAATAGATTGTTTGATTTGATTTAGTTTAATATTATTATTATTTTAATAAAGTCATGCATGCTGTGTCTAATCTTATTTTTATTATGTATTTATTGTAAATTTATTTGTATTTATATTAAATCAAAATGTTTTCTCTATTGTTATTAGTTATAAATTGATTTGTAAATTAAAAAAAAAAATCTCATAAATGCTAACCCCATTACTTTGTTAATCGTTTTTTGGCAGACCGCGATACAGGATTTTCTAGTGCGGGGCCCATTTTGCAACTAATTGTGTATACTTTTATATTGAATAAATGAATTATGAATTATGAATCTCTCGTTCTATTTATTTATTTATTTTATTTTATTTTATTTATTAATTCTCAAAAGATTTACAAAATCGCTTGAATGAGAATAAAAGTTATATAAATTAAAGTTAAGACTACCGAACTCTTGACTAATAATTAATCCGCAGACTCGTCAATGATATGCCTTTTGAGATTATTTTTAAAAATCTGAAGTGATTCCGATTGTTTTACGTTTATTGGTAGCTGATTGAATAGTTGTGCTCCTTCAAACTGTATAGATTTCTTGCCGTATTGTGTTCTGGGAGTAAAAGTGCGTATGTGGGAAGAAGCTCGAGTGTCGTATGTATGGTGTTGATTATTAAATGTAAATGACACGTCTGAATGAATATCTTTATCTAAAATTTTTCTTACAAGTAAACAGGTGTAGTATTTGTGTAGTTGCTTTATATTCATTATTTTGGTTTCTTTATATATTTGTTTCGTTGGAGTCCAATAATTATACGAGAATAAGCTTTTCAATAATTTATTTTGTGCAATTTGTAATGGTTTTAGGTGAGTTTGTGCTGCTGTACCCCAAACCGGCAGTAAGTATTCAAAGTGAGGTTTAGCTAAAGAGTTATATATAGTATATCTAGTTTGTTTGGGTAGACAGAAAGCAATCCGGCGAATCGCTCCTGTTAGGGAAGTAATTTTGTTATGTACGCGTTCAATGTGATTTTGCCATGAGAGTCTGTTATCCAATATTAAGCCCAAGTATTTTTCTGAGCAAATGTGATTTATAGATGAATTATTAACAGTTAATTGTGTGTGATTATCTAATATTTTATTTTTTGCAGAAAATATGATATAATTTGTTTTATTAATATTTAAAGTTAAAAGGTTACTATTATACCATGAATTTAACAGATTTAAGTCTGTTTGTGCTTTTCTAGTAATTTCATCAACAGAGTTGCCAAAATAAAATAAACACGTATCGTCAGCATATAGTGTGACATGACCACTCAATCCAAGTTTACTTATATTGTTGATATAAATTAAAAAAAGTAAAGGCCCCAAAATTGAACCCTGTGGAACACCAAAATTGACCCTCATCTCTTTGCTAGTGATCTCACACAATTGAACAATTTGGGACCTATTACTTAGATATGATTGTATCAATCTAAGTGCATTGCCAGTGACCCCAAGATCAAACAACTTTGTTATTATCAGTTCATGGCTGATTGTATCAAATGCCTTCTTAAGATCTATAAATACACCCAGCGCTACTTTTTTATTATCAATATTTGTTTGAATTTTGTTAATGAGATCGATCGTAGCACCAAGTGTATTAGATCCTGGCCGAAAACCGTATTGATTCTTATGCAAAAAGTTGTTACTATCCAAATAATCATCGAGCCGTTTATAGATAACTTTTTCAAAGACCTTGGACAGCACAGGGAGTATGGATATGGGTCGATAGTTACTGGCGTCTGCCTTGACTCCTGACTTAAATATTGGTGTCACTCTGGCAACTTTGAGACTGTCCGGAAATATTCCCTTTCTTATACAATTATTTATACAACTAGTTAAGGATTTTAAAATGATATTTTTAATACATATTATAGATTTAGTGCTTATATTGTCTATACCAGTGCTTACGTTTGGGTCTAATGTACCTATTATCTTACTAATCTCACATTCATTGCATAATTGTATATCTGTCAGTTGGTTGGTGTAATCGTACGATATATCATAGGAAGAGTGTGGAAGATTATTTTGTGCTTGAATATTGTGAGCAAGTTTGCTACCAATAGTCGCAAAGTATGCATTAAATTCTTCGCATATCAGTTGAGGATCGTTAATGATAGTGTTATTTGATATGAGTTGTGAAGGAGCACCGCTACTTACAGATTTTGAAGGAAGTATATCATTAATAAGTCGCCACATCTTCTTGGGATTGCTTTCACACTTCGTAAATTTCTGGTGGTAATGATCTTGTTTCGCTTGCCGAATCATTTTAGTTACTTTGTTTCTCTGTTTTATATATTCATATTTTGCTATATCATTATTTATATTTCTTCTCTGTTTAATAAACAATTTATTTCTTATTTTTATTTCCGTAATAATCTCTTTATTAATCCAGTCTCGTTCTTTCAAAGTTTTTGTTAGTGTTAATGTGCATTTGTTGATAAATAGTTTCAATTTGTACTCTAGTTCAGAATATTCTTCTGTTTCTGTAAATTCGTTTTTTATTAATGTGTATAATTTCTCATAGTCCACAGTCTTATATGTTATTATATTTTTAGATTTTCGTTGTTTTCGTTTTATTTGAATGTATATTTGTTTGTGATCTGTCATTGGTGAATCTATTATTGCCATATGCATTTTATCTTGCAGATTTGTACAAATGTGATCCAGTATGCTTTTTGTTGTTTCTGTTTCTCTTGTACAGAATTCTTTTTCAGATTTGTTAATAATTGTATAGTTGCTTGCCCTTAGCATGGACTTATATTTCTTGGTGCAATTGTTCGATGCCGTTAAATCTATATTAAAATCACCAAAGACTATAGATCTGCTTCTACACAATAGTTGTCTTTCGTATATTTCCAGAAAAGACTCGTGATTTGTATACCCTGGTTTATATATCACTCCTCTACCGTTTAAAATACTGAGGATTATTTTTCCGACCCAAATATCGACCAATAGAATTGCACCATTCGACGTCACGTGGTACAACCTACATGGTATTATACTGAGAATTTTTTTTGAATATTTTCTCTGGTAGTTGCTATATATAAAAAACAAAACATAATCCAGGTGCAATTCTATTGGCCGACATTTGGGACGGAAAAATAATCCCCCGAATACCACACGAGCTTCAAAATTATCGGGCATTTCCCTCAAGGTTCCCTGCAAACAAATAAAGTCGTCAAGTTTTTCAGGAAAAATCACTCGCGCTTCGCGCTCGTCGCGCTTCGCGCTCGTGATTTTTTAACCTGAAAAACTTGACTCCTTCATTTGTTTGCAACGAACCTATCGGAAAATACCCGATAATTTTGAAGCTCTTGTGGTATTACAAGTGAATATTTCCTAATATAGAAATATTTCCACGCTATATTTGTTTTTGTTTGTTTTAATATTTCATCAAAAGTCATTGTTTTCAGTTAAAAATACGATATTCAAAATAGCTCTCCTATTCAAAACGATTAATTTTGTCTCTCATAATATGTTCCACAATAAACACCGCGACAAGCTTACCACTTGTTCGGTGTAGACTCGGAATGTATAGAAAGTGAAATAAAACCCTCTCGCTTGGAACTCTAAGGCCTCTCCAATTTGTATGTATTTAATCTGCATAGTTTAAATTTATTGCATATATCCAAATGTATTTTATATTAGATATATCTTTATTTTAACACATTTTTGTTAATCACATTTTAAATTTAAATTAAAGTTACACAGACGAACTTGCACTTACGTGGTAGCCCAATTAGATACACCCCAGACTTAAAAACACTTTAGGTCCCCGGTTCAAACCCCGGTAACAGAAAAAATAATAGTACAAGTACCCCGGTGTATACCAATGGTTTTTTTATTAAAAAATGTACATTTGATTGACAATACCACTATACGCCTCCAAGAGCACGTAAAGCTTTCTGTCCAGTTTCACTGTAACAACTTGTAAATCTGTAAATAGATGGGCTATTGAGTCTATTCAAATGTCGCGACGAGCTAGCCACTTGTTGGTGTGGGTAGACTCATGCCATCGGCTACGACGAGGTGGGATTAAAACCCCCTCACTGGTTACCCAGAGGCCGTCTAGGCGGTCTCAGGCGCCGTAAGGCACCCATGATGATATTCAATAATAGATAGGTAGGTATGTATACAAAAGTGGGTTAAACGCGAACTAAGTTCCAAAGATAGAATCTTTGGAAGCGATTTGTAAATTGCTCAATTAATTTCGGCTGCTTTGATAGCGCCAAGATATATTTACAGGCAATTTTTTACGCCACGTTTTAGGAAGTTTGAATTTATTGCTTTTAGTTTGGGTAATTTTTAAGGGTTTGCTACTTTGTTAACGGTCTTATTTGTAAGCTATATAAAACTTCTTCCCTAAAACTGATTTATTTCTACTAAATTGTACCTGTAGGTTTCTAATAATATCCATAACTAAAATAATGGCCTTAACTAAGATCTTTCTACTAAATCAATTGTTTATACTGAAACGTATTTTTTACTTAAACGTCTATTTAGCAATTAGTCTCTTCCTTATAAGTACTTACTTAAATAGAAATATATATTATAAACATGGAGACTTTAAAAGGTTGTACTTTGGGCTAATATGAGTTTCTACAGACCGAATCGAACAACTTTTCCCATGGAACCATGTATCGCATATGAAAAAAAAATGTCTTCTCCATACAAACTAGTAATATTAAAATAACCAATTTGTATGGGGAAGAAAAAAAAGTAATGAATGTAACAACCGACTTGAACTAATTATATTTCTTATATATATTTGTTTAATTTTTAAAATGCAAGTTCTTAATGTGACACCGTTTAGAATGAATTACCTAATGCTTATCATAGAACTAAAAATAATTTAATGTGACTACACATATCTGATGTTAAGTGACATTTGGAATCCAAGAACGAAAACTAAAATCATTTGAAATAAAATAATTACTATCTATAATAAATTTCGATTCACGTTCAATAACATATTATTAAATTTATTAGATATAGATATTTACTCTTAAGATGTTTAGATTTACGTGATGGTAAGCAGGCTTACAAAGTCCATGAATGGGGTCCATGAATACAATATTATTAAACCACATTGCTCCCTTCCACTATATAACTGTGCCGGACAGATGCATAATGACGTTCTCCTTTATATCATTATCAATATATTTGGCTTTTCTCCTTTGTATTTATTTTAATACTTTTTAATCTTTTATGTCATCTCCTTGTTCCATTTTTCAAATTAAATTATAATATTGTCACATTTTCATTGTCATACTTTCGTTTGTTATTTTAGTGAATAAGGCACAACATTCAAAATAATAAATCAGTCGTTATTTTATTCTCGAACAATTAACTAGTTTTATTGAAGTAGTGTTCCTATTCAGTGCGGTGAACGCTAAATTGGTGCCCCGACAATTGGTGATCTTCGGTGTACCACATGCAGACGTATTATTCACCGGGCATCGTGTCTAGTTTGCTGCGCATTCTGCACGCCTGTAGTCACAGGCGTCTGCTCGTCGTGCTTCGCATCTTCGGGTCGTGCTTCGCATCTGCTGGTCGTGCTTCGCATCTGCTGGTCGTGCTCCGCATCTGCTCGTGGTGTAATCAACTCTTCAGGACTGCGCATCAAGATACAATTTTATTATTAAGTACCTATTGTAATATATTAAGTGTTTTTTTTTCAATATAATGATTTCGTCGGAGGCTATTGATTCCTCACCTCCCTTCGATCCTCAATCTATTAATCCTTGCCTGATTGACCTGTCAGCGGTAACTCAGACAAAGATTTTGCCGTTCTGGCGCGAATCCCCAAAATTATGGTTTGCGCAATTTGAAATTCTAATTACAGCTAAAACCAGCGACGACCAAAAATTCAGATATGTTATTAGTGTTCTTCTGCCCACCGATATACGCTTAATGAGCGATATTTTGCTTAAACCTCCTAGTACTAACAAATATGAAACTTTAAAAAAACGTTTGCTAGAGGTTTACGAAGATTCGGAAGAAAAACAGTTTCAAAAATTACTCAGCGGTTTAGAACTTGGTGATCAAAAACCATCCTACCTCCTTCGAAAAATGAGAGACCTTGCCGGTTCTTTAGCCCCTGATAGTGCTATACATGTGTTGTGGAGCAACCAGCTTCCAGCCCAGGTCAGAGCTGTTTTAGCTATTAATAAGGAAGCAAATCTAGACACACTAGCTTCCATGGCAGATCTTATGATGGAGAGCTTAGAAACTCATTCATCTATTGCTACGGTTTCAAAGCCAACAGAACCAACACCTGCAAACATTTCATTAATTAACATGCAGTTTGAGAAATTATCATTGGAGATAGCAGAACTTCGTAAAACGATCGACCAAGATCCACATCCCCGCTGGCAGTACCGCGCTCGTTCACGTTCTCGCTCTCGTTCAAATTTTACATCACAAAACCACAAACAATCTACAATGTGTTTTTATCACCAAAAATTCGGAAACAAGGCATACCGCTGCTCTAGTCCTTGTAGTTGGACAGCCTCACAGTCGAAAAACTAATTACTCCACCGAACCTGGCGGAAGTCGGTGAAGTGACAAGCAACCGCCTTTGCGTATTCGATCGTTATACTCAAGAACGATTTCTCGTCGACACCGGCGCAGACATTTCCGTACTAGCTGCAAAGAAGAAATCTTCTCCAGAAGCTCTCCAGCTCTTCGCAGCGAACAGTACGCCTATCAAAACTTTTGGTGAAAAAACATTAAAATTAAATCTAGGTCTTCGGCGTGATTTCCATTGGCAATTTATTCTTGCAGACGTTAAAACATCTATTATAGGCGCTGATTTTCTACGCCACTATAGACTACTAGTCGATTTACATCATAAACGAATTGTAGATAGTCTTACAAATATTTCAATCGACATCGTACAATTTCCGACCGCTCAATCTTCTATTCATATAGTGAACCGAAATAATTCATTTCATGATTTACTCCTAAAATTCCCTGATATACTGCGGCCCATGTCAATGAAGTACCCTCCCAAACACAAAGTCATCCATCATATTAAAACTTTTGGACCGCCACTTTTCTCCCGACCTCGACCTCTACCACCTGCAAAATTCAAAGCAGCTAAAGAACAATTTGACAAACTTATTGAAATGGGTATATGTAAGCCATCAAATAGTCCTTGGGCAAGTCCTCTACACGTAGTTACTAAAAAGAACGGTGAGTTGAGAGCTTGCGGAGACTATAGAAGACTAAATTCTGTAACTATACCCGATCGTTATCCGATTCCACGCATACAAGATTTTACATACCAGCTCTATGGCATGAAAATATTTTCGAAACTAGACCTAAAAATGGCATACTACCAAATACCAGTTCATGAAGATTCGGAGAAAACGGCGATCACTACTCCTTTCGGCCTCTTTGAATTCACCTCCATGACTTTTGGTTTACGCAACGCCAGTCAAACCTTCCAACGTTTTATGCACGAAATTTTACGTGGTCAAGAAAATTGTTTCAGTTACATCGATGATATTCTAGTTTTTTCTAAAAATGAAAAAGAGCATAGAATACATCTAGAGAAAATTTTTGAACGTCTTGACAAATACGGTGTTACTTTAAGCATTGATAAATGTGAGTTTGGTAAAAAAGAAATAAAGTTTCTTGGGTACGAAGTTTCATTTCAAGGCATCAAGCCAACTACAGATCGAATTGATGTAATTTCAAATTTTCCTAAACCCAATAACGTTCAAGAGCTTCGACGACTTTTAGGCATGCTTAACTTTTATCGTGACTGCTTACCTCGTCAAGCCACTCTTCAAAGTGAACTTAACCTTTTCCTTCACAACTCAAAAAAGAACGATAAAACTCCTATTATATGGACACCGAGTGCTGAAAAAGCTTTCGATGATTGCCGCAAAAGCATCACCGAGGCCACTACCCTCACTCACCCTCTCCCCGGCTCATCACTTTGCCTTATGACCGACGCTTCAGACCACAGCGTTGGCGCTGTTCTTCAACAAAAAATTGACGACGTCTGGAAACCTTTAGCATTTTTCTCCAAAGCTATGAGTTTTACTCAACGCCGTTACAGCGTGTATGATCGGGAACTATTAGCGATGTACATGGCTGTAAAACGTTTCCGGCGCCTTATTGAAGGAAGTGAAGATGTAGTTATCTATACCGATCACAAACCACTCACTTTCGCATTAACTAAACCTCCCAGTAATAACGACACTCCTCGACGCGAAAGACAACTTCATTTTATCAGTCAATTCTGCTCCAATATTCATTACATCAAGGGTGAGAATAATTCTGTCGCTGATGCTTTATCTCGTATCGAGAGCATTGAAGACTTTAAAGCTTTAACAACCTTTGATTATAACAAGTTAGCTGAAGACCAACTCGTTGACGACGATTTAAAAATCCTTGGCACAAGACCCAATCTAAAATTCACAAACATTGCACTTCCTGGATCATCAAAATACATTACGTGTGAAAATTCTACTCCATTTCTTAGACCTTACCTACCACCGCCATATCGTTTTGCTGCGTTTAAAGCTAAACATGAACTTTGTCACCCAGGTATACGGTCGTCAAGAAAGCAAATCACTTCAAAAATTTTCTGGCCTTCCATGAACACAGATATCAATACTTGGGCTAGATCTTGCATTTCTTGTCAGCGTGCAAAAATCCATCGGCACGTAATCTCTCCTCCCGTGGATTTTCCATCATCACAACGTTTTGAGCACATACATATCGATATTGTCGGACCCTTGCGGCTTTCACACGACTATCGATATTGTATAACAATCATTGACCGTGCAACTTCATGGCCCGAAGCCATCCCAGTTAGCGACATTACAGCTGAAGTCGTTGCCAGAGTACTGTACGAGAACTGGATAACAAGATTCGGCTGTCCTCTTCGCATCACAACTGATCAAGGCCGACAGTTCGAATCATCTTTGTTCAATTTATTGTTAAAAAAATTTGGAATTACCAGAATAAGAACCACCGCTTATCACCCACAAGCAAATGGAAAAGTAGAGCGGTGGCATCGAACACTCAAAGCATCCATAATGGCTAGGGATGCCATAGTTCACTGGAGTGATGAACTTCCGACAATACTGTTTGGTCTACGAACTGCTCTTCGCGAAGACAATCTCTGTCCTGCTTTGATGACATACGGATTAACTTTACGACTTCCGTCCGATTTCTTTGAAGCGACCAAGTCGGACATTGACGACGCAGAATTTGTACGCCAACTTCAACAGTCAATGTCATCATTAGTGCCTACATCAAGGTTAATTTCATCAAATCGGCAAACATTTATTCACAAAGACTTACACTCTTGTTCACATGTTTTTGTACGCAATGATACCGTTCGTCCTCCGCTTACACCACCTTACGACGGACCTTTTAAAGTACTGCACCGTCACGAAAAGCATTTTAAAATACAATTGCCCAACCGAACAACGATAATTTCCGTGGATCGATTGAAACCCGCTCATATCTATTCAGACCGGATTATTACTACAGCTGCCCCAACATCCATTCCACCAAACCCTACGTAAGTATCTCGTTCTATTAATAAAGATACTACCTTAACGACCAACCCGTCAACCCCTGCGTCAGTTTCTCCCTCTCCTGTTAAAGATACTTATGCCTATGTCACAAAACGAGGTAGAACTGTCAAGAAAAATGTACGTTTTTCTTGAGGGGGGGTTCTGTGCCGGACAGATGCATAATGACGTTCTCTTTTATATCATTATCAATATATTTGGTTTTTCTCCTTTGTATTTATTTTAATACTTTTTAATCTTTTATGTCATCTCCATGTTCCATTTTTCAAATTAAATTATAATATTGTCACATTTTCATTTTCATACTTTCGTTTGTTATTTTAGTGAATAAGGCACAACATTCAAAATAATAAATCAGTCGTTATTTTATTCTCGAACAATTAACTAGTTTTATTGAAGTAGTGTTCCTATTCAGTGCGGTGAACGCTAAATAACTACTAATTGATGCCATTACGAAATTGGCGGCGACGAAGACCAATTTGAAGTATGATTTTTTTTTAACATTCTTTATCGCCAAATCGACTGCGCGTTTCATAACCGCACCCTGAAAGTATACGTGGTAGTCGACAAGAAGTTAATATAATATAATTTGAAAAATACCTAATTTATCTTCAAAGACAATAATATTTTTATTCAACTGAAAGTTTTAAGCTATTTAAAATTTAGTTTTAAAGTTTTAAGTGGCCAATTAGAAAGAAAACTTTCATGAATCGCTTCAAATTAAAACTAAAATCCTAAAACAGCCATTTTGTATGATTTGCATATTGTTGAATAGCATTATTATCAATGTCACCCTGTATATAATGTACTTTTATTGTTTTATAACTGCCCATTTTAGTCTAGTCTTAAAATAATATTTGGTAAATATGATTCCATTTAAGCATCGACGGTACAAATTGGTAGGTAAGTATTATTTTAACTTATATTATAATCAAACTATATTTAAGTACTAATTAATATATTATTTTTTTAAATATAAAAACTATTATTTTATACATTTTAAGTACCTTAAAAGTAAAATAAATACGGAAGTGGCCTTAGCTTAGGCCTTAGCCTAAAATTGCGAAACTTGTTCGTTGACGCCACAAATGTTGGAGCTATACCTCTATAACAATTTTTTGCAAACAGTTTTTGTATGGGCGCTAGTCAGTATAGTAGATAGGGATCAACCAAAAGGATCGCATTTTTTTTTAAATAAACCTCTGTTATTATAATTTCCCTACACGGCATGTTTATATCAACTTTAAAAATGAATTGATCAAACATTTTGGCTATGTGGGTCAATAAAATCTATAACCATTACAATTTCCAGTAAATCGGACCAGGTGGGCGATTCTCGCGCTTTCGACATTCATCTCGATTCAAGATTTTTATTTATTAAATATCGTACATTAAACGAAATAAATAATAAATATTAATTAATAAATAACAAATATTGAACGAAAAATGACATATTTAGTCAGTTTTAGTTTAAAAATCTCGAATCGAGATGAATGTCGAAAGCGCGAGAATTGCCCACCAGTAGTTTTGGATATACAGGGTGAATTTGAAAGGATGTACTTTGGGCTAATATGAGGTTCTGGTGATCAAATCAAACAACTTTTCCCACGGAACCATGTGTCGCAAATGAAAAAAAAAATTGTCTTCCCCATACAAATTGGTAATTTTAACATTACTAGTTTGTATGGAGAAGGCAATATTTTTTTTCATTTGCGGCACATAGTTCCATGGGAAAAGTTGTTCGTATTGATCAGTAGAACCTCATATTAGCCCAAAGTACATACTTTCAAAGTCACCATGTATATGATGCGGACAGACGGAGACCGGTTTTAGGGTTCTAAAACTTCTTTACTTAACGACCAGTGCTTTACGGGGAGCCCTAATGAAATCTCTAATTATTCAAAGAAAAAACTGTATAAAAAATAAGAAAAACGGTCACACATAGAATTCATTGAATGAAGACTCTCCCATTTATCTTTTATAATTGTTACTCTGACTAAAGATAGACTCGTTTATCATTCTTCAAGTCTGAACAAAATTTATTTTAACTGAAATATAATTGGCTTTAAATATAAACTTTCTAGACGGTACAAATTGGCAAAAGTTTAGTTAGAGTAATCTGTCTCTTTCAATACGTTTTTTATGGTTTATTTATCTAAAATTATACTAGTACTTAGTTACTAAGTTTTTTTTAACAATTTATTTGGATGACTCCTCGTACGGCTATTTTGGGTATTCCGTTTTCGTCCCTAAAGTTTTTCTTTGTATATCCCATTTTAATATTATTTAATTAAATTTCCTCGTTCGTCGTAAAAGCTATTCCTCGTATGCTCCAAAACATAAAAATTGGTTTTTATTCCTGTTACTGACCGAAAGAGTTCCTTATTCGTCCCACAACGTACAGTCAAAACCAAATGACCTTAGTTAAAAATCTATGGTGCTATTCTATCGGTCGACATATGGAGAACACACCATATTTAAACAGGCAGAGATACATACATACATATAATCACGGGTGCCTTACGGCGCCCGAGACCGCCTAGACGGCCCCAGGGTACCCAGCGGAAGGGTATTTAATCCCACCTCGTCGTATCCGATGGTATGAGTCTACACCGAACAAGTGGCTAGCTCGTCGCGATGTTTTGAATAGATTCAATAACCCATCTATAAACAGTTTTACAAGTTGTAAGAAGCTTTAATTTGTTATAGTGAAACCGGGACCGATAACTTAACGTGCGCTCCGGAGCACTATAATGGTGTTGTCAAACAAATATACATAAATTGTTTAATTAAAAACTCATTGGTATACACCGGGAACGACATGTTTAGTCATTTTTCGTTTAAAAATCTCGAATCGAGATGAATGTCGAAAGCGCGAGAATTGCCCACCAGGGAATCTGTCCCTGGTGGGCAATTCTCTCGCATAGCACATAGGCATTCTAAATATGTTTTCAGAAGTTTAGATAAACAAATAAAAACCAATAACAATTTATTAGATAATAAGTATAGTTTTATTCTTACAAAACTAACTAAGGCGTAACTTGTCCATTTAATAACAAAACTATAATGTCGGTATATAGTTTTTGGAAAAAAAATATGTCAAAAACTAGTTTATAAAGAATGTAAACGTTAAAATACATCTAACACACTTTATCCGATATTATAATCAATTCATTAAATAACTAAATCTAACATCATTTATTTTATCCGATATTGTTTTTTATTTCTTTAAAATGTTTATTGTAATAAGGAACCTGTAAAAGTTAATATATAATAGTTATTTATTTATTTATCCATAATATTCTTGGGTCTGAATCGAATCCCCGTTTCGTATTTTTTTTTAATTTTGAAATAGAAATTATCAGTTTATTTGCAGAATGGTGCCTACAAAAAAGTAAAGTCAAAAGATTTTCAAAGACAATACACTAAAATAAATCAATTTAAAATTCAAAGCAAATTAGCAAAAAAAACAAAAAATGCTTATTGACTGAATCTTTTTTGGGCTTCTGATTGTTTTCGTAAACAAAAAAACATCACAAAGATTGAATTGAATCTTTTTTTTTTAACGTAAACAACAACATTGTTTTCATGTCAATCGACTGTCTCCGTGCTTTAGTTTAGTGGCGTGGCGTAATCAACGCAGGTGGCATTGTATACGAGGTCGTAGGTTCGGTTTTCACACATGGCATAAATAATTAAAAATATTAGTATGATTTCATATTACGCTTATAACTCCAGAAACAAAAAAATACGATCACGGACTCTTTTTAACTCCAGAGAACCGTTTAAACGGCCTCAAATCCAGCAGAATCCGTCCTCATTTCGCCGATGGTATTTGGAGGCTGTTTATGATAGTATAGCCTCGTTGTATAAAGCCTTTACCCTTTCTAGATCCTTTGTTGTCAACTGCTCAACTTTGTTATCAGTTGTTAACCATTAGGATCCAGAAACAATTATACTATTTACGTGTTTTTTTTTATTAAGTATACTTACATGTCTTTATCTGGTCATGTAGTAGAGGTTATATTTTGTTATATTATTTATCTTTTTATATACATGGTGGTTAGACTTTAGACTAGTTTTTAACAATAAGTTTTTTAATTCGTTTACTATACCAACTTGTGAACTGTTTATAAATGCATTAAATCTATCTAAATACAGCGACGAACTTGTCACTTGTTCGGTGTATACTCAGAATACCATGGGCTTTAACGAGGCAGGATTAAAAATCTACAACAAATAAACCTTCCTATTAACTTCGGCCGATGGCTAAAGGCAGTATATTTCTTTTTTTGGTTGCATAAATGTATGATGAGTATTTTTTTCAAATCAAGAATCTTTATTTTAATAATTCAGAGTTTATTATTTCTTATCCATTATTTATACAGGGTGGTTTTGGAAGGTGTACTTTGGGCTAATATGAGGCGCGTGTATGTAACACGAAAGCAATATTTCGCCCTATAAAAAAATACTATTATCAACTTTTACATTCCTATCATAATTAAATTAATTATTTATATTAACTTTTTTTTGTTTTTCTTCAAATTCGGTAACAAGTACAGGCTGAAGTAAATTATCATGTATTGGGAGTTAATTCTGGTTTAAATCTTAAATAAGCTTAAATCTGCCAAATATTAGTTATGATGGTGAGTACTGGGAACCAAGAACGGGGTATGGAACTGGGGCATTTCTATAGGTATTCTTATAAAGCTTCCTCTAATGCATTATTACAATCACTTCATTTTTTTTATTTGTTTTGCTACATCTACAATTCTTTCAATAAACCCATTAGGTTTATGATAATAGAAATTGTACATTTTAACGTTAAATAATTTGAAAAACTATGAAATTCTATAGAATTAAATGGTATATTGTCAGCCCGAAATGTTTGTGGGGATTCCATGAATAGAAAATATGGTTTCCAATATCTTAGTCACAGTTGTGGCATTTTATTGACTTATTCTCGGACTATTAAACGCATTGAGTTATATGGGCCGAACTATAGTGGGTAATCACGGTATTTTAATTGCCCCTTCGGTTCATCAGTCATTCGTTAGTCGCTAGTGTTGACACGTAGTAGACATACACATACGTAGCTTTACGGTTTTAGGCTTTTTTTTAAAATCCCAATGAGGTACTTACTACGAGATCCTACGAGTTAGCATTACTGAATTTTCAGGAATTCTAACTCTATCTCGGTAACGGAAGGTACAACAAAGGCTTGAAAATAGAGAATTTTTTTTGGTCCCCAAAATGTTTATGGTATGTTGATGAAAAAGAAAAAAATATGTCCCAATTATAATAGGCACTACAAAGAATCATAGTAACTCTAACCGAAATTCTAAATAATTTGAAATAACCAATTTGACTTCTACGTTATGGTAAAAATAGGAAATATTTTAATGTAGTCGCTAAATTCCATTTAGAAAACACTGGCAATTTTATTTTTCGGGCGTTATATTGATTCGTGATGTGACATATTTCTAATATTCCGGTTGAAAAAAACAAATATACTAATCAAGATACATAGTTTGAAGTTTATAATAACATATAATTCAACAATTTAATAGGCCCATCCGTCATAAAAAAAAACTCATACTGTCACGTTACACCCGCTCCATATTATATTTATGTATTTTATTTTATTTGTCTTCATATCATTTCATACATTTTTTTAAAATGACCACCAAATGTATCGTAATACACCGTTTTCAGGGAAAATTCCAGGTAGTAAAAGCATGGTTAAATTGGTTAATATTTGTATGTAATACTCCAGAATTTTGACAGCTAGAAATTTCCCTTCTGTGAACGTTCCAAATTTTTCATTTAGTTTTCATGAAAACTTAGGCTTTGGTTATCAAATCAGATTCCTAACATTTTAAATTTTAATTATATAAACTATGTATTAGGTAATATTGTAAATTAAAACATATTCTTTAGGTATTTTCACATTTTTAGACACTTAAAACACTAAATCTTAGCGTCTCTTCTGACCGCTAGGTAGCTTTAAAAGTTCCCATACTATTCCAAATAACACTGGCAGTTTATAAATTAAAACTAAATACGAATTTTAATCGTAAAACTCTAAAATCGTCAATAAATATCTCGGACCGGCGATTTTTCGGGAGTCTCGAGGAAGCTTAAGAAAAAAGAAGAAGTCTAGCTACAGTGACAGTGATCGACTGGTTCTCATCCTTAAAACCTTGAACCTGCTACGTCGAGAACCAGGCCCGATCCTGTCACACTTCCTTGAAGACTCCGGGTCCTGGAGTTGCGGCCTCCGGGATTTGCCTAGACTACACTTCGCTCGGGCGTCTGCTCTGAGGGTTGGAGAACCTCCTTGTGCTGCAGGACCTCGCCTCGGGCTTCGAGCCTTGAGTGACGAGGCCATCTGACTTCTCGTCAGATGGCCTCGTTGAGACGGGAAGGCATTGGCCTGAGAGACGGGAATGCACCACTTCGTGAACGGCTGCCTCTACAGCCGTGCCGCTCGCTGTCTGCGTGCTGCCGTCGTGCCGCCGCCTTCCTTTTGCTGCCGTCATCGTGCCGCAAGCCACTGCTTCACGGACCTCATCTCAGGCCTAGAGCCTTGAGAGTCGAGGCCATCTGAGACCTCGCCTCATCTTGTGCGGCTGCTACAGTCGTGCGTGCTTGCTGCTGCTGCCATCTTGCCGCCGCCTTCCTGCTTGCCTGCCTACATCTGCTGCCGTCGCCTGTCTACGTACCAGTCGACGTGCCAGTCCTCGAGCCTGTCCCTCGTCACTCCCTCCAATCTTTCCATAATATACGGTCAGAGTTTTAGTTTATAATAGGCATATCCATTATAGGCAGGGCAACTTTTATTAGGTAGGTCTCTTATATAGTTACTGTACTCAAAACCAACTTTACTTGTAAATATAATCTTACTTTAAATAAACTTGTCTTAACCTAACTAACCCATTTAATCTTTTCATTTTTTTAATTCTTAAACTCCCCCGCTACAAATTCTTTGGAAATAGATTTATGGGTTCTTCACTATTGTTTGAAGTTTCAAGGAGCGAGGAGACGAGTGTAAAACTTTTAGGAGTAGTTTTCCATACCGGCCGGCATACTCGTAACATACCATTATATATCTCTGGGGCGACAGGTGCTACAAACTTTGAAGTTGGTATGTAGATACTTATAAAACTAATAGACTGTATTTCACTTTTTTATATTAATAGGAGAAGGCTTACCCCGGTAGGTCACGGGAAATTAATAGACAGGTCTTTTAAAATTTGAAACTCAGACTGTATTTTTTTTTTTTATTGGAGCACATTATATGACTTTGTATCTACCCGATAGTAAGCAGACCTACAAAGTCTATAAATCGATCGATAAATTATTGTTTAACAATATTGATCGCTAAATATATCCACTATGCCGGCTAAACAATGCGGTTACAAAACGGGGGGCGAAAAGGCGAATTTGTATTACGAGTATTTCAAATGCTTGGTCCTTTAATGTCAAATTAGTCGCCCTTTTCGTAACCGCACCCTGAAAGAATACCAGCACCTTGATAAAAATCGATGCAGACTAAATCATTACAAGGTCACTTGATGGATTTTGCATCTGTATGGATGGTGGTAACGAGGCCGGTCGGTCGGCCTAGCGAAGTTGTTGAAGCTGTCACAATGTTTTAGGTGGGACCCCTCCCACCGACAAAGCCGGGTCAGCATAAGCTAATAAAATATAAATTATAGTAATTTTATTTGTACATCTGAGAATCCACAGTCTAGATCTGCCCTTAGTGAGAAAAGTGCAAAAATCAAATATAATAAAAAATACCTTTAAAAACTACGCCTTAACCAAGTTCTAAACAAACTTCATCTGCCCAACCGCTGAAATATAAGCATTAAAAGTTTTTAGCTCTTCCTTCCTTCTTCAGACATTTGTCAAGATCAGAACAGCTATTTTTCTCCACAGATGACAGACTCCGGATTCGCGTACCTACTGGCCACTTTCCCAAAAACCTAAAGTCACCGCCAGGCGCGATAATCTTCTTCCTAACACGAAATTTACGACGCAAACTTATTAGGATTTTATCTGAGCACAATCAAAATAAACCAGAATCCCCTCATAAATTTTCTTTTCCTTTATCTGTAATGTTTAATATAGCGTAATCTTTATTGGCTTTATATAAAAAGGTCTTGTTGTTTACGCGTAATAGATAATAGGGATTTATTGATTGGGAATCCCACCTTGTGACAATTTTGGAAACTCCTTGAATTATTTTTATCTTGTCTCTTATCATAATATATTTTTAATTGGATTATTGAATCATTAGGATTCCGTGAAGAAATTAAAATATTTGTTTTTATACCTAAAGATAATAATAACAAATTGTATGAAAACATAATTTATATTTTTAAATGTTATCCATTTTTTGTTACAAAAAAATAATAACAGATTTAGACGTAGGCAATTATGTTATCCTGTGACCAGCTTGAATAACATGGTCATTAATTTTTATAAACCTATGTAAAAATATCGAATAAATCTGCACACAAAGATTTCGGTTTTTATTGTACTAAATGAATTGGATATTAACTGCAAAATGTGTCAATTTTCCTTTTCTTTTGCAGTTGTTTTTTATTATTTAGTAGAATAAAGCCCCTAAAACCTCAAGACCCATAGACTGGACGCTCAAGACATTTTCAAGGAGCTATCGAAATATCTATGAAGTCAGTTGTGATGTCCGAGAATCCATGTCGTTATGTCATTATATCCTTTTTTCTGGCTCCGAGAATCCATGTCATTATATCGTAAGCATTCTTCTATATATTATTTTGTGCTAACTTTTTCTCGCGGCTAGCACATATAATGTGTCTTTAAAAAGTAATGCTCAAATTATATCTTATATCTAAAAGCTCTTTGGCATCATATTAATAAGTCGCCAACGCTGTAAAGAGCCAAATCTCATGATCAAAAATGGTCATCTATCTCGCAGCGGCGCATCTTCATCCACATCTTACCCCCTTCGCTACAGCATTAGTGGAAATGGTAATATAGTTTTGTAGCTTACCTTTGGCCTCTTCACAGCATAGCTGCATAACATATCTCTTGGTGGGAAAGCACTGGAAATTATTCGTGAAGTTGCTACTCTCATTATTGCTAGAGCCAAAAAAGGATTATCGTCAAATGAAACATTAACTATTTATGTATAAGAACAAGTCAAGAAAACTTAAAGTAAGCCTTTTTCAATTTTAATAATATATATATAAGTATTATAATCATAAATTTAAAACCTTTTACCTTTGTATTACCCGTTATGATATGATATCATTGGCATGCATACTCCATAGTCGACGTAATCGAAATTGAATGAAGTATAATGGAGGCAATATTGTCGAATTTGATATCGAATTACATTATCGGGAGGCGTAGTCTGCGTCGAGATAGAATTGAATAGGGAATCACAAAGTTAATATATACTCGTATCAAGGCAATATCTACGTTAAACAATTTCTTTTTTCTAACGTTCGTTTTGATGTTTGATAATAAATATTATATAAAATCTGAAAGTTACAAGAATTCCATAATACTAGTATAAAATACTTTACTTTATTAAAATATATTACTATAGAGCGTACTACGCTCCTGTAGTAGATCGTAGCATGTAATTGCTCAATGGTAAGAAAGTGGCAACTTTAATTATTTTTTAAAGTTTTTTTTTATAAAAGCACGGCATATGACTGTGTATCTATCTGGTGGTAATCCGACTTACAAAGATCATGAATGGGGTCGATCAATACATGTTTTTTAACAGCATTCATTGGATCAAGTTTTTTTTATTTATTGGAGCACGGCATGTGATTTTGTATCTACCTGATAGTAAGCAGATCTACAAAGTCCATGAATAGGATCGATCAATACATTGTTGTTTAACAATATTAACCTATATGCCGGCTAAATGATGCGGTTACGAAAACGGCGGCGACAAAGTTGTATTTGTTAATCTAATTTATTTATTGTGTATTTGTTATTCTCGTGTTTTTAAAGTGCTGTTCTGTGGCAGAAACTTGTTAAATGCACATTTATAAGAACCGCAAGACCTATCTAACTTTACTTTTTTGCTTTTATAACTTTTAGGTAAACTTTAAAGTTAACCTAGAAGAAGTATATTGAAGGTATTTAAAAATGTAAAGTTTAGTTTTCGTTCAGCTTAGAGATATTATTTTGTTTTACGTTAACATTTCACACAGCATTTTGTCATATTATTTGGCCAAAAAACACTTCCATTATTAACTTACTTCTATTAATAACATTTTAAGTACATCATTTTTATTATAAAAATAAATAATCATATTGGATATTATTTCAATTATTGTCATAACGTTCGTGATATTTATCAAAATTTTGTTCACTTTATTAAAGTACATCTAATCTTAACATAAATTTAAATAATAATAGAGGTATTCGCCCTATAGGCGATAGTACTCCTCTAGACCGCCAGAGAGCGGTAGTGTTCCGAGAACGCTGGCGGCATCGCCCCTTTGAATTTCCAGGCTTACTTTTTGAAGGAAGAAAGCTCCGGCGCGCGGTTCTCGGATCTTTTCTTTCAAGATTTTAGAAAGATATTGTCTAAAATCTATAATATAATGTATGAGTCTACACCGAACAAGTGGCTAGCTCGTAGCGATGTTTTGAATAGACTCAATATCCCATCTATAAAAAGTTTCACAAGTTGGTATAGTGATACCGGAACCGGCAGCTTAACGTGCTCTCCGAGGCACGTGGAGGTGTTGTCAAATAAATTTCAATTAATTATTTTATAATAATTAATAATTAGAAAGATATTGTCAAAAATCTTTGGCACCGGGGCACACGCCAAAATTTTCCGATGCAAAACATAGAAATTCAAAGGAGCTCACAACACTAGCCTACTTGGTCCGCGATAAGTTATTATTTTTTTAATACAAGTCGTTCCATTACCAAAAAATCTTCAGATTTTTTTTTGCGTTTCTTTACCAAACCAAACTTGATTTGCTTACATCAAAATGTAACAATTTCAACACGTGTTAATAGGTTTTATCGTGTAATATTTTTACAGATGTTTGTTTACATGTAAATATTTATCCATTTGATTTAATTTTAATTTGATTTTAATGAATTACATACATACATATCATTACGGGTGCCTTACGGCGTTGAGACCGCCTTAATCCCACCTCGTAGCCGATGGTATGAGTCTACACCGAACAAGTGGCTAGCTCGTAGCGATGTTTTGAATAGACTCAATATATCTATAAACAGTTTCACAAGTTGGTATAGTGAAACCGGGACTGACAGCTTAACGTGCTCTCCGAGGCACTATAGTGGTGTTGTCAAACAAATTATAATGAATTATTTTATAAATTATAGCTGTTTTAAAAAGAACGATAAAACCTAAAAAGAATATAATTTGTAAGTTAATTTAGCTTTGATATGATCATTATATATTGTTTTTAAACAATAGTTTATTTATAAAAAAAAAACAATTTCGTATATACAACGTGTTACAAAATAAAGTAAAGCCGAAAGGAGGTTAAATGGTACCTTATAACGAGTCCATTTACAATATTTAAGAACCGTGGTAAAGATGTATAATATACCCCAAAAAAAAAAAAAACACTGAATAAAGACAGGCCAGCATTTTTTAAAGTAGCATACATTTATGAATGAAAAATAGAAAAACTATTAAAGTAGACAATTATTAGGTAAAATAGGCCTTTCTGTTAAATAATCTTGGTTCCCTGACATGACAGCTTACTAGGGTTCTCAATATTTTTGGCTTAGATAATTAATTATATTTTTACGGGGTATTTTGTAACACGTTGTACCTACGTAGTAAAAGTTTTATTTCAATTATACAGGTTGAATTTGAAAAGATGTACTTTGGGCTAATATGAGATTCTGCTGATCAAATCGAACTTTTCCCATGGATGTGTCGCAAATGAAAAAAAATTTTGGCTTTCCCATACAAATTGGTCATTTTAACATTACTAGTTTGTATGGAAAAGGCAATTTTTTGCGGCACATGGTTCTATAAAAGTTGTTCGTATTGATCAGCAGAACCTCATATTAGCCCAAAGTACATCCTTTCAAAGTCACCATGTATAAAAAATACTTCTGGTTAAAAATTAACGTCAAAAAGTAGCCTCGATCGTTTCAGAAGCTCATGACGATACTAAAAGAACTAATGGTTTAAATGAAACAGTTGGCGGCGCTAGTTTATGATGTTAGCACGTAAAGCTAGTCGCGTTATTATCTGGAACACGGAGTTACGGACTAAAATTCACGAATGAATTCCTTTGAAAAAAATGTAACTTCAGTTATTTATATACTATTTAACCCTAAAATATTTTTAGTAAATAAAAAGTTATTTTGGACAAGTTTACTAGTAATATTTAGTACAGTTTGTTACAACTCTCAATTTTGTTAGTTCCACTTCTTGCCGCGAAAATTCTTTCGTGAAACGGACTATATAGTGATTGGTAGGTAAGGAATTTACTAAGTCCCAGTTGTCGAAAGATTTATTTTAGTTTTTTGCATGAAAAAAAAAATACATGGTACCTATGAGGCTTGAAAAATTATCAAATAAAACGACTTTTCCCACTGAACCGTGTGTTGCGAATGAAAAAATAGTTACCATACAAACTAGTAATGTTTAAAACCAATTCGTGTCCAATGGAGTCAATTTTTTTTTTTGCGACATGGTACCATGGGAAAGGTTTTTTGATTCGATCAGTAGAGCCTCATATTATCTCAAAGACGACCTTTAAAGCATAAATAAGTGAATGTAAAAAAGGTCACTATGCATAAATAAGTGAATGTTAAAAAGAAAATCAAAGGTCTACACATAATACAAATGAGCCATTGTCATGAGAGTGTAGTAGTTTGATTGTGATGATATTCAGATTCTAAGGGTATCCTATTCGAATCCCTTTTGATCAACCCTCATTGATAACTTTATATCTGAGACCCTTGCTGAATACAAATACTGTATTTCTTACTAATAAAATATCAATGAGTGGTAACACGGCGTTTCTTACTATTACTTAGTATTTTTTGTTTTTGTACTTATACTTAGTATTTTTTGTTTTTGAGAATGAAATAAAAAACGCAACTACTAAAAAAAATTTCGGTAGGTATATTATTATCTAATGTAAAACTGCGTACGTGGAGGACACTAAACATGACAATTGTGTGTGAAATAGAAAATATTTATTTATCATAAGAAGAGCCGATTGAGAAACATATCCAGAAAGCATGGGACACTCCAATATTAGAAATAAAACAAAATTTATTAAGAAAAATTAGAGATGTTAATGATAAAGCTTATTTTTTGGCATTCTGTTGGGCACTTTATTAGATAGAGAAACATTACGAATTTCAATTGGTCTTCGTTTGGCCTTAAGAGGAACACATACCTTTAATTTGTTTTTATTTTTTAAATCGTTATATTTTTTTTCTTTTTTGTTCTAGTATAAGACGTAATTCAAAGAAATAATAATGACTCTATGGGTTTGGATGTTTCTAAATATCTATTGGCATCCCGATGGTGAAACATGACCATTTTTATTTTTACTCAAAACGGGACATTGTGGAAATTATGAAGACAGACACAATAATGAATCAAATTTTATGTTTTTTGGAGAAATATATTGAAGAAAAGATATTTATAAAGATAATTTTTCAAACTAGAAAGGGCTATTTTTAATTATAATTTTCAATATGGTAATTTTGAATAAGAATTAAATTCTTAGTTTTTTTTTTAATATTCATTTTCGTTATCAAATATCGAACAAGATCAGAAGCTATTTATTTTTCAGGTGTCTGCAACCAAAGCTTAATTATTTATACATTTAGAAAAGGTCTATATTGTCTTATAATAGAGATTTTAACTTTTCATTAGTGTTGACCCTTATGAAACTGAAAACGGGACATTTCGACGTCCGACGCTCGGGGACACCGGGACGGCGTAACGAAAAAAGAAACAATCTCGTTCAAAACGGGACGTATGGTCATAATAACCCACTGTACAACCCTGGCAAACTACTCAGTTGCTATGACAATAACTTTTCTATAAAAACAATCCCATGCTTATAAAATTACCCCGATTTCATTTTCATATTTTACTATGTGTAACGGAACACAAACTACGCCTCCCGCTAGCCGAGACAATGTAATCTTTCACGTAGAAAATGAGAAGAAAAGAGAAGGGGTCATCTTAATAATGCTAGTTCTACGGAGAAGTTTGAACTCCGATGAGGGAAGCGCGTCCCTCCGGGAAACTTTGTAATACTAGGTATTATATTAATGTATACATCTTTGTATGTTGATGTTATATAACTTAACATGATGATTTTTTTAATGGGTGAATTGACTAATATTAATAGGTCAAATAAAACAACTTTTCCCATGGAACCATGTGTCGGAAATGAAAAAAAAATTTGGCTTCCCAAACTAGGCTCGTACAAACTAGTAATGTTAAAATGACCAATTTTTATAGGTGAATTTTTTTTTTTCATTTGCGACACATGGTTCCATGGGAAAAGTTGTTTTATTTGATCAGCGGAATTTGATCAGGATGCACTTTGGGCTAATATGAGGTTCTGCTGATTAAATCGAACAACTTTTCCCATAGAACCAATTTTGGCTGCCCCATACAAATTGGTCATTTCAAAATTACTAATTTGTATGGGAAAGGCATTTATTTTTTCGTCATTTCAAAAATACTAATTTGTATGGGGAAGGCATTTATTTTTTCATTTGCGACACATGGTTCCATGGGAAAAGTTGTTCGTATTAGTCAGTAGAACCTCATATTAGCCCAAAGTACATCCTTTCAAAGTCACCATGTATAACAGTTTTTTTTTAAGAATAAAAATATTTTGAAAATTAAAATATATATATATATATATACAATTTGTATAAAGATAATATATATTTTAAATTGAAATATATTTTATAAAATACACTGGAGAGCAATGAAAAGGGGTCAGTAACATAAACCTCAATTTCTCGAAAACTAAGAATGCTAGCTTATTGAAATAAAGAGTGTTTCATAGATCATTTATTAGCACTTAAATAGAATTATTAAAAGTTATTGTTTGCTAATCATTTAACTTATTAAAAACGCAAAAAATTAAAATGCATCAATTGAATAGAAATATTTTATATTTCCTATTAACTTATCTAGAGCATTACTGAAAGAAATTTTACATATTGATTATAAAAATAAAATAAATGTATATAATGCTAAAATTATTTGCAAGAACTTACAGAATGATAAAAATAAGACAAGTAAAAGTACTCAAACGGAAATAATAAATGAACTTAATATGTTCAATGATAACAATAATATATCACTCAATACTATCTCACAGGAAAATAACCAAAACGAACCTAATCAGTTTTTTCGTATATAACAGTTTATATATACTGCACCAAAATATCAATGGACTAGTTAATAAACTTGATTTTTTAATAGTACATCTTGATGAAATGGCGCAAAATAACAAATGCGTAGATGTGATATGTCTAACAGAGCATAATTTGACAGTAGATGATGAAATGTATGTAAACATTCCCAATTATGGTTTAGCGACAAACTCGACAAGAAATAAACGAAGTGGTGGTTCTTGTATAATAGTAAGAAATATTCATAAATATTCGGTACTTAATGATATTGCTAAACTTAGTATTATAAATATAATGGAAGTATGTGCTATTGAGTTGACAGAACATGGTATAATTATTATTTGTATGTATAGGGCGCCTAAGTACACTGTTGATAAATTAGAGCTGTTCTTCAATGCCCTTATTAACATTTTAAACGGTATAAAAAATAACTATAAGGGAATTATATTGGCTGGAGATTTCAACATTGACACGTTACAAAGTAACAAAACCTCACAGCGTTTTGAACATATATTACTGGGCTATAATTTGAAATTTGGTATAAATGAATCAACTAGACATGAGAGTGGTAAATGTATCGACAATATTATCTTTAATATCAGAGGGTGTAAAGCTAATGTCCTTGAATTTGCTTTATCTGACCATAAAGCTCAATTTTTAAGGTGCCCAGTAAAGAAAAGCTGTGTGTTTCCTTACTGGTATATAAAAAAAAGAGTGTATGGAATCGAAGATATGCGTTTGTTTAGGATGCACTTAGCCAATTTGGGGTTCAGTGATGTATATGCATGTACGAATCCCATCGAGGGTTTTGATAATTTTTATGAAAAATTTAAAATGCTATATGACTTGTGCTTTCCAATTAAAAAAATTAAAGTTCTGGCTCAAATGAAATCAAAGTGGATATCAAATGGGATTAGGAAATGTACTAAAAGGAAAAGGCAACTATTATGGAAGTATAGACTTATACCGAACCCAGAAAACAAAAACAATTTTAAAACATACTCAAACCGTCTAAAACGAATAATAAATTTAACCAAAAAATCGCAGAATAACTACATCATATATACTGCTTATAATAAATCAAGGGCCACTTGGAATATAATTAATAACAATAAAATACAACACCCTAAAGAAAATATAACACAAATAAAAATTAAAGACACCATAATAAATAATCCAAAAGAAATTGCTCAACAATTTAATAATTTTTTTATCGACCAAGCAAATACAATTCTACCTAAAGATACTACATATAATAGTGACATATTAAAATATAATAATTATAATTCTATATTTGTAAAACCCACCACATGTAATGACATTTTAATAATAATAAAAAACCTAAAAATTACAAACAGTACTGGACCAGACGAAATTAACACAAAAGTTGTAAAATATGTATCAGAAATAATATCACCAGTACTTAGCTATTTAATTAATTTGTGCATAGAATTCGGATATTTTCCTGACGCCTTAAAGTTGACTATAATTAAACCAATACACAAGAAAAACAATAAAAACGATGTTAATAATTACAGACCAGTTGCTCTGCTCCCGGTGTTTTCAAAAATTTTCGAGAAGGTCATTTATAATGCCGTTTATTCTTACTGTGAAAAATATAATATTTTAAAAAATGAACAGAAGGGATTCAGGAAAAATAAGACAATAAATATGGCTATCTATGATTTCCTTAATAAAATCATGTTTAATGTTGACAACCGTATCCCTGTATCGGCACTATATATGGATATGAGCAAAGCCTTTGACCACGTTGATCATAATATTTTATTTCATAAACTGTATAAATACGGAATAAGAGGAAACGTTCTTAATCTAATTAAATCCTACATCACTAATAGAAAACAAATGACACAAATAAATAGAATATATACAAAATCCAAAACAGAAATAGAATATATATCGGACATGAAAATAATTAAATATGGTGTACCTCAAGGTAGTGTACTTGGCCCACTCTTATTTTTAATTTATATAAATGACTTTCCTGATTGTATTGAGTATCCGATGGTATTATTTGCCGATGATAGTACGGTAATATTTAATAGTTATAACGGTAATCCTAAGGAATATGAAACACAAATTAACAATACGGTAATCAAATTGACTGAATGGCTGCGGCACAATAATCTAAAAATTAATATTGACAAAACAAAAATTATGAATTTTAGTAATAGGAAAAATGACAACATGATACTGAACATTAGACATTTAGGAGAAAATATAAATAAAACCGATATAACGAAGTTCTTAGGATTAAACATTGACTGTAATTTAACTTGGAAAGTACATATTGACATCTTATGCAGACGAGTTAATCAATTTTCATATGCGCTCTATAGACTATCTAAAGTCGTAAATCAGACTGCAGTTTTAGCTGCGTACCATGGTTACGTGGGCTCAATTTTGAGATATGGCGTCATGTTTTGGGGAAATTCTATAGATAAAAAAATTGCTTTTGTAGCACAAAAGAAATGTGTCAGAGCTATTTGCCATATAAAACAAACGGAAAGTTGCAGATTGTATTTTAAAAAACTAAATATCTTAACTTTGCCTAGCATTTATGTGTTTGAAACTGCTGTGTTTGTTAAAAACAATTTAGATTTATTTACCTGTTACCGTAACGAAAGAAATGGTATTAAAATTAACCCAGCAACATTTAAGACTACTCTGTTTAGCAACAGTGTATTTGGTATGACCCACAGAATTTTTAATAACCTGCCAAAGGAACTAAGAGATATTGACAATTTAAATATATTTAAGAAAAGGCTTAAATTATATCTAATTGAAAAGGCATATTACTCCATAAATGATTATATAAATGACATAAACTGAATCTGACATGCATGCAATGATCTAAATTTGTTAACATTTTAAAAGGTTTTTATATGATATAGGTATTATAATGATAATAATTTCAATATACCTATTGTGTTTTCATACTGTCTTGCTGTCATTTTATCTATGTGTTATTTGACATTTTTATTTTTGTAATTGGGATTGTAGTTCATATTTGTAATTTAATGTTTTTCTCCTTACATCGATATTTATTAATGATTTTGCACGCCTCATGGGTAAATTCTGATGAAACTGTATACATATATTTTTTAACAACTTGTAAACTCTGAATTATGCAAATAAAGATTCATTCATTCATTCATTCAGAAAAACAAAAATTGTGAATATAATAACACATCTTTTATTAAATAAGTATAATTTTATTTTAATACTTTGTATTACCTCCGTGAGCCGTCAATACCGAAGCCATGCGGTTTGGCATACTATAGACCAAGTTTCGGAGGCGATGCTGGGGAATATTTTCCCATTCCTCTATTAATGCATTTTTCAGCTCACGAAGCGTAATTGGAGGCGTGTTTCGTTGCCTCACACTTCGTCCGAGCTCGTCCCAGGCATGCTCGATAGGATTTATATCGGGACTGCGAGCTGGCCACTCCATTGGATTGATACCCACTTCTTGCAGGTAATCATTCACTATTCTAGCAGTATGGGGACGGGCATTATCATGCATAAAAATGGTATTCTCACCCATGCTTGACATAAATGGACCGACATGCTCATTTAGAATTTCTTCCACATATCTTTCGGCATTTAAAGTGCCGTTTTCAATTAGCACTAGCTCTGCGCGACTCTCCGAAGAAATCCCAGCCCACACTAGTATCGAGCCTCCGCCATATGCAACTTTTTCTTCAATACAGGATTGTTTATAACGTTCTCCTGGTCTTCTGTACACTCTCAGCCTTCCGTCGTGTTTATAGAGCATAAATTTGGACTCATCTGAAAACATTACCTTTGACCAATCGTCGAGAGTCCAATTCAAGTGCTCGCGCGCATATCGCTGTCTTGCTTCACGATGTTCGCTCTCTAGTTTAGGGCCATTTGCAGGTCTATATGGCTTCAAATAAGCTTCAGCAAGCCGTCGCCTTACAGTCCATACACTTGGGTTACTTCCTCGAAGGAGTAGGAACTGATATCTCAGTGCAGCTCCCGTAAGAAATCGATTTCGGAGCATTGTGGTGACTAAGTATCGATCTTCTCGTTCTGTTGTACATCTAGCCTAGCCTGTTCCTGGTCTGCGTAGGTTGGATCCGGTTTCCCGGAACCGTTGGACAACTCGCTGCACCGTCGATAATGATACACCGACTGTTCTTGCTGTATCACGCTGGCTCCGCCCGTCTTCCAGCATCGTGATGATTCTCGTACATTCTTCAGGTGTGAGCGACATGATTAGCTTTTTAATAATGAATATTTTATATCTGGAGCACTTTTTATAACATTTTTTTATGACAGGACAAAAACAAAAGCAAATATAAATGCATTGAATACTTAGTTCTATTTTCATAAAAATCCATTTTTTTTTGTTTTTAGCCTTTTTGATATTACATAATAACAACCAGTACTTTTAATTTTTTTAAATATTCGTTATTAAATAAGCTACAAACTACTTTATATTTCAATAAGTTAGCATTCTTAGTTTTCGAGATATTGAGGTTTATGTTACTGACCCTTTTTCATTGCTCTCCAGTGTATAATGTATTATATCGTTGCTTCTGGTACACATAGTACAAGCCTACATATCGCCCTGGTCACAAATTAAGCTCATTTGTGACCAGGGCAATATGTGTAATTTGTCCCTACGTAATATTATTATTATATTAAAAAAGGGACTGAATACTAAAAAATACCTCGTAATGATTCTGATTTTTCGATTTAAGTAATCCTATAAAATAATACATATTTTTAAGGAAACAAAGGAAAAATTTTACTTAAAACCGAATGAAAAAACTATGAAATTTAATTTAAGCCATAGTAAACAAATACAAAGTTTAAAGTATCGCTTTTCTTCGCGTTAGCAGTATAACTTAGACCATTTAAGTTGCTTTAACCGCTTAAGCACCCACTAAAGAGCCAAAGTTACTGCCAAGTACTTACTATTCATTTTACTTTACCGACTTTTCAATTGAAATTTTACCCAATAATAATTTTAAGTCCTTTGAGTATATTATAATGTGGGTAAGTATACCAAAACGTTCTTGGTATATTTGATGTGGAGATATATCAAGTATGATACTCACGACAAGATGTAGCCATTACATTGTTGTAATAGGTTTACAAATTGAGCTAACATCTGGACTACATATTACTATTGTGAGTATACGATATAATATTTGAGTATTTTAGAATAAAAAAAAAATATATAAAGAAAGAAATAATCAAAACTACATGCAATTAATTCAAGCAAGCAAACGAAAAATATTCATATATTAAAACACAATCAAGCTTTAACAAATCTATATAAAAAATCAAAGTCAATAAGTAGGTACATCAAATAAATTTCATTAAACTATATAATTAAAATATACAATAATTAATAACTTAAAGTAATCATGAAATGATCTTTTTAAATATAATGATCTTTTTAAATGTAAAGATTTTCAAACCAACTGCAACATTCTACGTGTTTTGCAAATAAATTACATTAAACTATATAATTAAAATATATAATAATTATAACTTAAAGTAATCATGAAATGATCTTTTTAAATATAATGATCTTTTTAAATGTAAAGATTTTCAAACCAACTGCAACATTCTACGTGTTTTGCAAATAAATTACATTAAACTATATAATTAAAATATATAATAATTATAACTTAAAGTAATCATGAAATGATCTTTTTAAATGTAAAGATTTTCAAACCAACTACAACATTCTACGTGTTTTGCAAATAAATTACATTAAACTATATAATTAAAATATATAATAATTATAACTTAAAGTAATCATGAAATGATCTTTTTAAATGTAAAGATTTTCAAACCAACTACAACATTCTACGTGTTTTGCAAATAAATTACATTAAACTATATAATTAAAATATATAATAATTATAACTAAAAGTAATCATGAAATGATCTTTTTAAATGTAATGATCTTTTTAAATGTAAAGATTTTCAAACCAACTGCAACATTCTACGTGTTTTGTCGTCAGCAGGGTTGAAGGCATTTCCACATTCAACTCCCCTTCACTGCATTCACTGGCCTCTCTTCCCAACCAGATAGTACACGATCATGTCAGTGTCATCTTGGAAAAGCGTCCCATAAAAGTTTTGACGGCAGAACGAAGTCTTGAAGGCCAAGATCGTTTAAGGTAAAATTTGCGCTGGAATTCCTGTTATATTATAAGTAAACAATGATTTATATACAAAAGAAAAATGGTTTCGACATATTTTTTCCTAATTCTTATTATTATTTTCCAATAATACCTACTATTCTACTACTACCTATACATATAAAATAAATGTGGGCTAACAAGATGTTCAAGTAAATCGGACCAGTAGATCTGGAAATATTCTATGCGATTAGACAGACGGATCCACACTTGAGTCTCACTCATCATATATACCTTTAATAAACCTTTCTAAATTTTGTTATTTCGAAACCCGTAAAATACTTATACCCAAATTACACACTTCAAGTTAAATGTTACGCCAATCTAATTTGTTGCCTCACCTTATAATTTCCAACGTTGATTAAATGCCGTAGGTAGTATTAACTTATTTCTAATTTAACATCACTTCAGAACGTTGATAAATATTCATTTTACGTAAGGGTCGGGTTGTGGGTGAGTTTTATTAAATCTCTAAAGGTTACGGGGCACCAACAGCTACGTCAAAAGCTACATTTCCTACAAAAGGTGTAGCCAACACGTATTTATTCATTAAAATCTGAAACAACTTTTTAGCACGTACAAATGTTTTGATAAAACGTGCTTGGAATATTGGGCATGTTTAGTTATTTTTAAAATAATTAATGTTAGCTTACATGTCTTTTGGCTTTTTGTATTTATAATAAATTATAGTTGAAATAATATATGGTAAATAAGTTGTTATTATAGAAAATCCATATTGTAATTTGCTGTCTACTGTACTGTACTCTAACGTCAAATATCCCCATGGGACATAGGGACTATTATGTATTCAAATAAAACCACAAAGCTAAACTACTCTTCTTGCTTTCTTTTCGGTCAAAGTTTATCTGCCTCTAACTAACTTAAATGTAAAAGTACATTTGTTCGACAACACGCAGCGAAGGGGTTACAGTCTCAAATCGTCATAGCCAGTGGATTTAAAGGTTAGCTGGCAATGTAATGGAACTAACAATTTGTTTGGCAGAAGTGTGCTACAGAAGCGCCACGGCTATCGGACTCGACTGGTGATTCCGTAGTTCGAATTTCACTAGACCCATCGACTGGTTTTGTTACCACAGATGCAACCCGTCTAGTGACCTTGTATGATTTTAGTCTGTGTTTTAGGAGATGCCTCGATATCTTGTCCCGATGTTGAGATGGTAGTCTAATTTCATGGTGCGCCTACGAAATAGCCAATTGATTTAACAAAGCAGTGTTGATTGTAAAGTAGATTCGTATTCAAAATTTGCATTTGTCGCAGTTGATTTCGTAACTGCATCATTTATATAGCCAACAAAGTAGAATTGACCAATGCTCTTTAACAACAACTCTCTATTTATGTACTTTATAGGTTTGCTTACGATTAGCTAGATACAAAGTCACATAAGTACCCCAAAAATAAAACTACCTGCGAGTACAAGCCATTAAAAATATTTAATATATGTTTGCGTTTAGGATTAAAGTGAACTGTCAAAATGCATACAAAACTAATTTGATATGTTTCAAAGCGCTTAAATCATCTAGAAAAACATATTTAATATAAATAGTATTTAAAAAAATACTTTATTTTCAAGATTACCCCGATTCCAGTAAATACAACCAACATGTGAAATTATACAATATACAAAACAAATCTCGGAAACGTCTGGGGTAACAATTTGTTGTTATTTTCTGTAAAATTGCTAATGCCATAACGCAATATAATTACAAAATTGTAATAATCTACATTAGAATAATCGTTGTGATTGCTATCGTTATGTTTTTGCATGGGCGGACGTTGAACCTGTAAATGAGATTTTTCATTTGGAAAGGACTGGTCACTATGGGTGGTGCCTTGCCCAAGTACATTTAGCAGACATCGTATTTATCACTAACCAAAAAAGTGGTAGAGTTTAGTGATAAATCGTACACTATTAGATGCCCGCCCGAGGATCGAACGACAAAAGCTTAGTATACTTTAACATTTTCTCCATGTATATTTTTTTGTGGCAATACTTATAAAAGAGAACTCTTTGGCTGAAGGACTTGTTTCCAAGTCATAATAAATTTAAAAAAAAAAAAAAGAGCGAATTACATTTTTTTTTTATTATTATAAAAGTGAATTTAATGAAAATCTGATGACATTGATATATACCATTATGTGTACTTATTTGTAACAGTTTAAATTTTGAATGCCATCCGATTTAAAATAAAAAATGTTGTTTACCTAATGGTTTATAAGAAATAAAAACATATATATTTATTACATTTTAGGTAAACTTACTCTGTGATTCCCCAAGATATTTATTTTATTTTATTTAAAATTATTTATTGCACAAAGTTGTACATAGTTGAGCATAATGCCTTAGGCATTTTCTACCAGCTAACCTTTGAGAGAGTGAAATATGCATAGGGTTTCAAACAAAGAAATAGATATAATGTTATCAATGATGTATAACAAAACTTAAACTACTTAAATACGGTATATAATATAATACACGCAATACATAAACATACATACCAAACTAAACTGCCACGAGGACCTGGGGCCTATTTCAAAAACATGACAATTGTAATTTTTCATGACAATTTACAATACATTGCTTGGTTTAGTTTGTTCTTAGTAAATAACTCCAACTAAACTAATCCTATTATTGACCTAATTCTCCCTTCTATTACCTCAATTATTAATTCTCAGGACATTTTCCCACTACTTGGAAAAGTTATGTTATTCCAATTCCAAAAAAAAACTGCTCCCACTTCTTTTAACGTCCATTTCTATTCTTCCTTTCTTATCTAAAGTCCTGGAGCACGTTGCTCACAAACAATTTACTGACATTTTAAATAGTAATGCATTATTGAATCCGCGACAGTCTGGCTTTCGATTGTCTCATAGCACCAGCACTGTTCTTTTAAATTGACTGATGACATACGCAGTGTTATTGACGAAAAAAAGTTATCACTGCTTATTCTAGATTTCAGTAATGCCTTAAACTGTGTCGATCATGATATTCTTATAGGCCCCTGGTTTAAGTATTCAGATAATGAGTTGTGAGCAAGCTCATATCCGATATGAAATTTATTTAACTAAAAAAAGTTTTATCTCGTTATAATATACCTATAAATACCTATAAAATATTTTAATCAATTATTCCGAAATTCGTTATTGAAAGGGTCTAATGTTCCTTTTAACACTACGAACGGTTTAACTTAGTACACAGACTCTACATTATATTTTGGAAAGACTGTACCTCTGGGAAATGTCTTTATCAATTTATCATATGAGAATATTAAAGCAAATATACCCACAGAACTGTCAGTTTCAGCATAAGTTTTTCTATCATTTCCTCTAGAGAGGTTTTTGGGCTAGAATTATATTACAATTTACCTGAGTGCCTGAGCTCGTTTTAGCATAACCTGTCATTCACACTCGACACTATAAGTCTTCGTTGGCATAATTCAAGTATTTACTTAGCTTTAATATCCATTTTGGAGAAAAATAAGTTTAATGTTGTATTGTGAAGTGTCCTAAATAAATTATTAATAAGTTCACTTTAAGAGTAAATACTCAGAGGTATTTATACTAGCTGTGCCTCTAGGGTTTACCGCTTACATAGTACAGAGGCTCTGCCATGGCATTGCACGTAGTAGAAACGTAACGTATTCGCTTTATTCAATCCTGTTACCAAAAATAAAGCGATCCAATTGGTTGTTGCTCACGTATACGTAAATGAATACGTTACGTTGCTACAATACGCAAACCCATGGTACAGCCTCTGTGGTGAAACCGCGAGGCATTTAGACTGCAGCATCTTCCGTTATTGAGATATTAACTTATATATTATATACACACACACAAACACATATACACATCCTCTCCTCAATGTAGTTTAGTTTATATTCAAATTGATATTGTGTCACTGACAACTCCGTATACTAGTGGTTGCGCCTTTGGTGTTAAATCCGGAGGTCGTGAGTTCGATTCCCACCCATGGCAAATAAATAATAGTACGTTTTCTGTACAGTTTGTCAGGTTTGTGTGTTTATAAAATATAATATATATTATATCATTGTTTCTGGTACACATAGTACATGCCTGGAGCTTATTTTGTGACCAGCGCAATATGTGTAAATTGTCCTACATATTATTATTATAACTAGAGAGGACAATCAGAGTCAGTTATTATAATGTTTTTTTTATTATTTCTTTTTTATTAGTGTCACCAGGAAGGAAACTCATACCTGTCATACAGGCTAACCTAGTACGGGTATCAGGACAACAAAAAACTATTGTGAAACATAATTTTTTGGTGCAATAAAAAAAAAAATATTATTTTAATCACGGGTGCCTTTCGGCGCCCGCCTAGACGGCATAAGGGTACCCAGCGGAGTGGTTTTTAATACCACCTCATCGTCGCGATATTTGGATAGACTCAATAACACATCTATAAACAGTTTCATAAATTGTTATAGTGAAACTAGGACCGACAGCGTAACGTGCTCTCTGAGGTACTATAAATGTACATATTGTTTTAGATTTAAAACTTATTGATCACACCGATATTTGAACCAGGGACCTAAGCGGTTTTTTTATGTCTAAGGTCTAACGAACTCGGCCACCACGTATATATTAACTTCAACACGTATATAGATATATACGATTAACTTCATTCCTGAAAAATCATGTTACACCCTCCAACCTTTTTACTCGATTTATTTTAAAACTCTACTTAGTGGAGCGTGGCAAGCGACATTCAATTTACCTAATGGTAAGCACCTACAGAATTCATAAATGGAAGATGTTTACCAGCTCCTCTATGCCGGCTAAATGATGCGGCTACGAAATAGGAAGTGACAAAGACGAATTTGCAATGAGTCCACTACAATATTATCATTGCTTTATTATCGTCAAACCGAGTACCTGTATCGTAATTGCACCCTGAAAGGAGACAGCAGCCACGACAAGAAATGGGTGCAGTAGTCTCCTAAAAACCGGTGAACCCACAGACTAAAAACAAAACATGACTAAGTCAACAATACAGCTCGTTCGGCCTCGCTTCCAAAATTATAGAGACCCCTCCCACCTAAAAAAAATATTTTTAAAAGCCACCAAAAGATGTTGAAAGAAAAAGCAATATTAAAGTGTATGTTTTTAATGGTACGTAAGGTATTTATAATTTACATGACATAGGTAGGTATGTATAACAGTTTTACTTCATGAGAACTCAATAAATTATTTTTTCATGTATACATGCTACAAGTGACTGTTTTATATTGCTTGTCAGTATATTTACCTCAGGTTTACCAAGTTTCTAAAACGATAATTTAAAATAATATAAGTAATAAGGAATTCTATTTTTCATATGAATATTTATAGAGATTATCTCGGTCAAGATCATATACGTGGTGGCCGAGTTGGTTAGACCTTGAACTTAAAAACACTTAGGTCCCTGGTTCGAATCCCGGTGTGTACCAATGAGTTTTTAATTAAAAAAAATATGAACATTTGTTTGACAACACCACTATAGTGCCTCGGAGAGCACGTTCAGCTGTCGGTCCCGGTTTCACTATACCAGCCTGTGAAACTGTTTATAGATGGGTTATTGAGTCTATTCAAAACATTGCGACGAGCTAGCCACTTGTTCGGTGTAGACTCATATAATCGGCTACGACAAGGTGGTATTAAAGCCCCTCCGCTGGGTACCCTGGGGCCGTCTAGGCGGTCTCGGGCGCCGTAAGACACCCGTGATGATATGTATGTATCTCGGTCAAAGCCTGACGTGAAATAATCTGAATAAATTTATTAACATTCTGAATTAAAAACAAAAAGGTTTAAAAGCTATTAGCTCAGCAGATATAGATAGGTAGGTACATTATATTCCAACAAAAGCCTCTAACAAAAAAGTGATATATAGATAACAGAGGTTATATTTTAACAAAGTTTTTCAATTTAAAAAATATATAAATTGGTCGTATATAACACCAACAATAATTTAGAAAACATATTCGTTTTGTTTAGGGGCCTTTATGCGTGAAATTGAGAATTTATAAACGCAATTTAAATGTCAAGCAAATAAATGTTTTAAATTAGATTTTGTACGATCTATAAAATAAAGCCTTTACAATTGACTTTTATCTGTATTCAGCGTGTTGAATTTATTTGTTAGTGATTTTGATAATGGCTTGTAGAAATAAAAAACGTTTGCACTAAATTGGAGAAAAAGTTATTTCTTTCAATTCTTTTTTTTTAAGTTTGTGGGCCGAAAGTTAGTTTAAGTTAGTGTAAATGGAAGACACTGCTTAACTTATACTATTGGCATATCATGTGTGAGATTTAGTATTTTTTTTGGAATGTATGGATAATGAACAGAAAATAGTATTTATAAAAAAATTACATAGTTTTAATGTGTTTACGGTTTTAGGTATTAATTAAAAAAATATTTTAAAAAATTAGACTATCCAAAATATATAGGTATAATTTAGCAGATATAGTATAGAACAGCCATACTCAAAATGTGTTCCACGGAACACTGGGGAACTGTGGAGCCCCCAACAAACCCTCTCTAAGGGATCCGCGATTATATGACAAGAAAGGGGTATCAGAAAAAATAAAGATTTAAATGTATCAATAAAAATTTAAAAAATCATGAAAATTCAAAACTGTGTGATTGAAACCTTCTATTAGGTATTTAGTTATTATATAATGATTATTAATAAAGAATACACATAAACAGTTTTTGATTATTTTAGGGCTCCGTCAATATTTCGCTTTACAAATGGGTTCCGTCACAAAAAAGTTTGAGAATCTCTGGATAAAAAAATACTTATTAACAGAAACACCCTGAATAAATTGTGTCTGATTAACTTTAAATAAATATATTAAAGTTAATCGGACACAATTTATGTAGAGCAGCCATACTCAAAGTGTATTTTGCGGAACCCTAATGGGGTCCGCATTTATTAAGTATTGGTTGGTCATAATGAAAAAAAAAACCAGAGATAGATTAAATTCTAGGATTCCTTTTTTTTAATATTATTACTCCTCTCAAGGAGCATAATAAGCTGCAGACAGTTGTGCAAGAATTTAAATTTGAAAAAAAATACAAAGGTTTATGTACCAGGCATACCAAGGGTTAAAGACTATTTTGAACTATATTAACAAGAACCTTTCATTTTACCTCTTAGGTTTCAATTTACATTATACTCTAAGAGGAAACTCTAATACCTAAATTCCAGAATAACTAGAATGGATATCCTTTACGCCCATAATTCATTAACGTTTCATTTGTTCTGCTAGAACAATTTCTCGGCCTTTTTCGTGTTTGGGCTAAACATACAATCAATTAACGTTAAAGGAAATTAATATCAGAAAAGCGATGTGGTGAAAAAAGTACCTCAAGCTTAAAAGGAATATATGTAATACTAGTTCATTCCCACGTCATCGTTAAATAAATAAGCCTTTATGCTGCATAATTTTACAGTTTCCAATAATGAACCTAAAATTAATTAGTAGTTTAAATAATTATTAAAAATAAATTGGCGCCTAGTTCACCCTATTTTAAAACAGATTGTCTTTCGACAGAGGCCTGCTCTAAAGATTTCCATTTCTTCCTATCTCTGGCTATTCGCATCCATTCTGGTCCAGCTACTTTCTTGATATCGGCTTCCCAACGTTTTGTCTGTCTTCCTCTGCTTCTTTTACTGTCTCTTGGGAACCATTCCGTTAGTAAATATAACCTGCCCATTGCGATTTTAGTTTTTTGCATACTATTTTAACATTTTTAAATTTAGTTTTAGCTTTTATTTCTTATAATCTTACTCTGTTTTTTGTCCTTACCCCTGTGCTTATTCCCATTTTGACAAACCTTAATTTAGTTAAATTGCTGCTTTGTTAAGGCCCATGTTTGGCAGCCATAAATTAAACATAGCATAATTAATGTATTGTAAACTTTCCTTTTATCTTTAATCGGAATTTTTCATAACTTCCTTTAGTGACCAAAATCTTTTCGAGTTGCAACTCTTCTATCGATTTCTTTTTGCATACTATTAGTTGACGATATTAGCCGTCCCAAGTATACATATTCATTAGCATATTCTATTTTTATTTACTTTTTATTCTTCTTTATTCACCTCCTAATTTTACTGTATCTAACTGTGAATAATTAATTAGTCATTATTTTTATGTTTTCCGTGTATTCGCCTTCTCGCTCTCATCTGCTAATTGATGTAGCATTTGCTCCAAATTGCTTGGGGATTCAGAAAACAGTATGTTATTAATACTAACGTCATCGTTAGTATTCTTTAAAAAAATGTATTTTGTTTTGCTTTTATATTCCAAATTTATACGTGGTGGCCGAATATATGTGGTGGCCGGGTTAATTAGACCTTGAACTTAAAAACAGTTAGGTCCCTGGATCGAATCCTGGTATGTACTAATGAGTTTTAATTAAAAAATGTTGTGTCCGGCTAAATGATGCGGTAACGAAACGGGCCTCCCCTTTTTTTAATTTTATTCGCAAATGTCTGCGAATATAATTAAATAGTTTATGTTATACGCAATGTTTAAAAAGTTTTTTTCCAAGTGTTAGCAATTTATTTAAAACATTTAATTATATATTTTTTTGGAGATAATAGAAATAAAACTTAGTATTTACTAGTTAAAAAAATATAAATCTCAATTTGACTTTTGTTTACCATTAGTTTGGAAGCCAACATTTAAAAATAAAATAAAATTATAATCTTTTATGAAGTATATGAAATTGACCAGGTATACATACGTATAGGTACATAACATACCTATACAAATAATATAAATATCAGAAACCTTAGTAAAGTAAACAGCTTGTAAGTACATAAAAGGAAAGCGATTATTATAAAAGTGCCGACAAAATAGACTTTTTCGGGAAATAGAATAATCTGTTACCCATATGCTCCCCTGAGGGACAACTTGGTATGAGAAAACTTTATGGCGGGTGTGATAATAAACGGACTTATAAACTGGACTTAGCACTTATAACCTATGCATAAAAAAAATATCAACTTTAAATTAGTTAGTTAAAGCAATAATTATAATTGATTTATTGAGCAATATCTTAGGCTAGGTACAAAATATTAAAGTATTAATTCTATAAAATACACAAATTAGACTGGTTTCTTTTTTAAAAGTTGCCCTATGCCTCATACTAGGTGAGTACCTGTGCTATGAAAGTATTACTATATAAGAATAAAAATCCTGTACTGTCCTGTAGACACTAATTTCGCTACTAATATTTAGAAATTTGTTATTTGCTATATATATATATATATATAATCACATTGTATATTAGTGTAAATAAATATATATATATACAGTGTGATTTTGAAAGGATGTACTTTGGGAAAAACAAAGCTATTATAGGTATATTACATTGAAATAAAATCAAATTAAAATATTGTCTTTATTTTTAAGTAAATATTTTATGTCAACACATTGGCAACTTCAGTGGTTGGGTAAGTTACTTTTGTCGACACAAGCAAAATATGTCTTATTATCTTCTATTAGTTTGTAAGCATGTAAAATTTAAAAATAAAATATAATTATACATACATATCATCACGAGTGCCTTCCGGCGCCCGAGACCACCTAGACGGCCCCAGGATACCCAGCGGAGGGGTTTTTAATCCCACCTCCTCGTAGCCGATGGTATGAGTCTGCACCGAACAAGTGGCTAGCTCGTGTTTTGAATAGACTCAATAACCTATCTATAAACAGTTTCACAAGTATGTATAGTGAAACGGCGATTGATTTGACGCAGCGAGAATATTAAAATAGACTCGTAATGCAAATACGTCCATGTCCGGCTAAATGATGCGGTAACGAAAGGGGAGGCCCCTTTCGTTACCGTATCTTTTAGCCGTCATACCTATGGGAGCGATGAGATTGTTAAACATCAATGTATTAATCGATCCCATTCATGGACTTTGTAGATATAACCACTAACACATACAAATTCAGCGCGACATTTATTAGGAGTTCAGCCCGGTATGCGAGTAGTATTTGCCATTATGGACAAAAAAGATGGAAGACAGGTAGGGCATTAGTTTGAGATGCAACATGTCACATAACATCCTGGATGTGATGTGACAAGTAGCATATCATAAAATGCGTATCAAGCAGGAACTGCCGCTACTACAGCGTAAGTTAACAAACGCCTGAAATTCGCTATGGAAACAATGGGTCCGTGCAGCGAAGGTGCCAATTTTTTTTTTAAAACCTTGCCACCCGAGCTATTAAAAGGTGACTCGATAGCTGGCGCTTATTTTAAACAACAAATATAAGTTTAGTCATACAGAGAGGCAATGCCGCCATCGTCTTGGGTACAATTTTGATGGAAAAATTGGAGAATTTACTTTGTGCTGTAACTGCCAAAGCTTCGTTGTAATCATATTGTCTTATTTTTAGATAGGTATAATTTGTAAGTAAATTTTTATGTTTAAGTTTTTTTTTTTTTATTATTGCTGTTTTTTTAAGTATTATTTTTCATTAGTTCAATATCATGATTAAATCATAGCCGCGCAATTTTCACTTACATTATCTCATGAACGATTTATCCGAATAGCGTACTTTAAAAGCAAAACTTTACCCTTATTAGATACTTATTCTGGTGGAAGAATTTATTTTGATAAGGAATACCTAATATTTGTTATTTTTAACCAATACAGTTTAGTTTTTTGTCCAACACATTATTGTTATATTTTTATTGTAAGTATGTGTTTCTTAATTTAGTTAAAGTTATTCACTTTTAACATACTAAACTAAACAATTTATCATTATAAATTACAATGTCACATTTATTTAATAGGCGGAGCGACATATAGTAAATAAATATTCTATATATAAGTTCCAAATAAATAAATGAAAAAAATAAGTTCATGAATCATGAAAAGAAATTGAACAAACATTGTGAAAGGCACGTGAAAGTAGAAAATACGCTCATAAATATCAGACTTGTTTGTAGAAGTGATATTAAAATATGATATTTATTCAATATTTCTTTATGAAACGACAAATTGGAAATTAAAAGACCATTATTCGTCAATATTTACGAAACGGGAAAATATGATATTGCTGAAATATATCATAGGTATTCTCGTAACGCTGCAATAGCAACAGATGTATAGTACAGTACCTACCTATATGTATGTTTAATATTAAAGATTTATAACTAGAAATTTGTATATTTATTTATATTATCTGAAACAAATAAAGTGTTTTAGATATGTTTTTATTAGGTAAAATATAATTGAATTTGATAAGTAAAATATATAAATTGAAGCTATATAATTTTATTTCGCCTCTCTTTGGATCAATATGAATTAATTAACAAAAAAAAATAATACCTAATGCATTACATTCAGATCATATGCACCAAGCTGCCATATAAAAAATCTTTCCCATGTTTTTAAATCAATAGACCGAATAGGAAAACTGTTTAGTACTCTTATTGTGAACAACTGTTAAAGGTAGTGTTATGTATACGTACCTATGCACGTACACATAACACTACCTTTAACAGTTGTTCAGTTGGGCACAGGTAAAATATAGTTAATTTGAGAGTCTACTGAATGTCTCTGGGAGAGGAACGTCATAAACCACCTATACAGTACCGTATGACGTCTATGATTTTTGGAGCTGTATCTTCGCCTTGTACAGCTATTTATTTAAAAAACATGGAGGAGGTCGAGTATAATAATGGTCACAATATGATAACATCGACTCCGCAACGGGTAAATGGAAGGTCGGAAGATTGCGATAAAAATGGTATAGTCAATAATTATGGTATCGTCAGTCCCCGCGTTCAGGTACCCAATGCTAATGATATTTCCTCTCAAGATTTAGTGTCAGCTCCAACTGATGTCATGGTCAAATTGGTTCAAGCTATAGATAATTTAGCTAATTCCAAACATAGGGTTGCCCGCAAGGATGAGAATATTTTCTTTTCCGGCAAATCATGTGAATGGTTATTGTTTAAAACATCGTTCAGGGAATCTACAGAAACATACAATTTTAGCAAGAATGATAACATCTGTAGATTAAAGAATATTTTAAAGGGTGAGGCTAGGGAGGCAGTAGCTAGTTTATTATTAACTTGTGCTGATCCACAGGAAATTATGGATGCGTTAGAAAGAAGATTTGCCAAACCGGAACAAATAATAGCAAACGAGTTACATGGTCTAAAAACGTTACCCAAAATTACTACAGAAGGTAAAGAACTTCCAGCTTTTGCTTGTAAGGTTCAAAATATGGTTAGTACTATAACTTTACTAAAATATCCCTCATATTTGGATAGCATTGAGCTTCGCAATGCTATAATAAATAAATTAAATCCTTTATTAAAAGCTAGATGGTATGATTTTGCTGCGGATAATTGTGAAAAGGACGTTCATCCCAATTTGGTTTTATTGGCAAGATTTTTAACTAGGGAAGCCGACAGGCTTGTGACTTTTCGTTCTGCAGATTTATTCATTGAAAATCATAATCACGCACCTCATTATCATGGTAAGCATTATAATAATTTCACTTCTCAAACTACGCATTGTTCTTATTGCAAGGGTGAACACGATTTGTACAACTGTTCAACTTTTAAGGAGATATCTGTTGATGACAAATATAAGTGGGTTATCGAAAACAAGCTTTGTTTTAAGTGTTTAAAAAGTCGTCATCGCAGAGAGTTATGTAAAATTAAGCCGTGTGGAGTAAATAGGTGTCGTCGTAATCATCATCGGTTACTACACAAAGACTCAGGTTCGCCTATTTCTTCACAAATAAACACACATATTGCATTATCACCAACCGGAAATCATGATCATGAACAACCTTCAACATCATATTCTTGTAATCAAAATTCGTGTAATATTTTATTAAAGATTGTTCCTGTAATTATTTATGGTCCTGAAAAATCAATAGAAATGCAAATGGCATTACTTGACAGCGGGTCGTGTTGTCGACCCGCTGTCAAGTAATGCAAATGTTATATATGCTATCATTGATGACAGTATTGCTCGTCAAATTGGAGCATGTGGCCCTTCAACTCAATTTTATGCCGATTGTATTGGCGGTTTAAAACTAAAAGGCATAAATGTCAATTTGGTCTCGTTCAAAATTTTGTGATGACATTTATGAAATAAAATATGCCAATCGTTGTCAAATTTAAATTTATTTTCACAGGGAGTATTTTCTAACAATTTACATAATTATACCTATTTAGATGATATTTTGGATGAAATAACGTATGGTAATGTACAGCCAAAGATCTTAATCGGGGAAGATCAATGGCATTTAATGGAATCGCGAGAGTTACGCGAAGGTGATAGGTCGCAACCAGTAGCGTCAAGAACCCTACTTGGGTGGACTTTACATGGTTCTGTATATGAAAAGACTAAGACGTCATCGTATCAATTATATATGTGCTAGTAATCGTTAGGTATAGGGAAGTACGAGCACTTTGGTGCCGAATACGATAGGGCTAATAAGATTTTGAATAACACGACACGGAGGTTACCTGACGGTCGTTATGAGGTAGGATTATTATGGAGGTCTACTAATATTTTATTGCCTAATAGTTATAATACTGCTTTTTCTCGTCTTAGAGGTATTGAGAAAAAGATGGATAAGGATCCTGAATTCAAAAGGTTATATACTTTACAAATAAATGAAATGATACAAAAAGGTTATGCAGAAAAATGCAAATATGGTAGTAATAATAATATCCCGAATTTATGGTATCTACCACACTTTGGGGTTACTAATGTAAATAAACCGGGTAAATTACGAATAGTACATGATGCGGCGGCACAAATAGATGGTATAAGTTTAAATTCTGTACTACTATCAGGTCCCGTATTAATTGAATCTCTTTTAGGTATATTATTAAGGTTCCGTGAGGGTGAGATAGCTCTCACAGGAGACATTAAGGAGATGTTTCCTCAGTTCAAAATTCGTGAAGCGGATCGAGACGCCCAGCGATTTTTGTGGAGGGGAGAGGAACGTCATAAACCACCTATACAGTACCGTATGACGTCTATGATTTTCGGAGCTGTATCTTCGCCTTGTACAGCTATTTATTTAAAAAATTTTAATGCTCAACAATTTATTAATAAATTTCCCACTGCTGTTAATGTTGTTATTAAGGATCACTATGTTGACGATTGTATTACGAGCATAGATGGACTCCAAGAAGCTAAACAATTAACTTACCTAATAAATAAAATTCATGAGGCGGCTAAGCTAGAAATGAGAGGGTGGACTTCCAATAAAGTCGAGGCTCTGTCTTTATTGCCTTCAGATAGATGTAGAAATAATCGTGTACATATTTTTAAATGTTTAGGAAATAATAATGTAAAAACTTTAGGTGTAGTATGGAATCCCAGTCTTGATACTTTTTGTTTTGATTTTAAATTCCATAAACTTTCTAAAAATATTTTAGATGGAGTAGAAATGCCAACAAAACGGCAACTACTAAGCTTTCTTATGAGTATGTATGATCCTTATGGTTTTCTTTCTCCTATTATTATTAATGGTCGAATTTTATTTCAAGAGGTCTGGAGAAAGAACAATGGTTGGGACGCCAAACTACAGGGTACAGATGGTGACAATTGGGTTTCATTTTTGAAGAATATGGATGTTATATCTAATTTTAGTATACCTAGGTGGTATCTACATATGAAAGCGCCTGTTCGACGTGAATTACACACCTTTTGTGATGCGTCAGAGCAAGCTTTTTCAGCAGTCTGTTATTGGCGAATTATATATAGCGATGGAACTATTAGTATTTCTTTTATTATAGGTAAGGGTAGAGTGAGCCCACTAAAGCCGACTACAATTCCAAGGTTAGAATTGCAGGCCGCTTTAATGGGTACACGTTTAGCACAAAAAGTCATAGACGAGGTGAGGTCTGTTCCAGACGTGTGTTGGTACTGGTCAGACTCTCAAATTGTTTTGTCATGGATTTATAGCGATATTAGTAGTTATTAGACATATGTAGCTAATCGAGTTGGTGAGATTCTGGAGTTGACTTCTCCAGATAGTTGGCGATGGGTGCCTGGTACAGATAATCCAGCTGATGATGCTACTAGGTTTAAAAATATTCCAAATTTAAATAGATGGATTAATGGTCCAGAGTTTATTTTACGTAATTCTGACAGTTGGCCTTTAAATATAGTCAAAATTTCTACTGAAGTAGAGCTTAAAAAGGAGGTTGTAAATATAAATAGGGAGTCTATAATTTTGAAGCCGGTAATTCCGAATATTAATAGGTTTAGTCAGTGGTCAAGGTTTTTTAGGGCTACTGTATATATGTATAAATTTATTAGGGTTATTTTTCACAGATTAAATAATCGTACTACTGTGCAACTTCCGTCATCGTCGGCGGAAGAGTGTGAAGACGTCGTGGATAGTTTACGAAGTTTAAAATCGTATCGTACAATTTTATTAACTAATTTTAGCATGGGTGTAGTTTCTAGAGAACAAGGTTTAATAACGCACGTAGAATGTGCGCAGATTATGATTTTTCGTTATGTACAGATAGAATATTTCTATAATGAAATATTGTGCATATCGCAGGGACAGTCACTAGCTGCTAATAGTAAATTGGTTTAAACTTAGACTAGATAAAAATAACTTATTACGAATAGTTACCCGATATTGTGCAATTCAAAATGTATCTATAGAAAGACAACCTATAGTGTTGGATAGCAAAAGCAAAATAGTTCAACTTTTAGTCGAATCGTATCACGTTAAGTATAGTCACGCTAATCATGAACTAATTATGAACGAAATACGACAGGTATATTGGGTGCTCGGCCTCAGAAGTTTGGTGCGGAAGGTTGTGCGGTTCTGCCAGCGGTGTCGCATACAGCGCGCCACTCCACAGTTTCCCATTGAAAGCGACATCCCATTAGAGCGTCTATTGCATCATAAACGACCTTTCTCGGCTTGCGGTTTAGATTATTTCGGACCTATTGAAATTAAAGTAGCAAGGCATAGCGAAAAGAGATGGGTCGCTCTGTTTACTTGTTTAACTGTTAGAGCTGTACATATAGAAATTGTAAATAGTTTAAGTACGGACTCTTGTATCATGGCATTACGAAGAATATTCGCGAGAAGAGGAGTTCCGAAGATCATCATGAGCGATAACGCCACCACGTTCATTGGTGCGCGTAACGAGTTGGGTCGCTCTTGGAAGGAGGTCGTCGAAGACATGAAGAAGTTCACGGATGGTAAAGGGATAACATGGAGGTTTATCCCGCCAGCGGCGCCATTTATGGGGGGATGTTGGGAGCGCCTAGTTAAGGCCGTGAAGACATGTCTGAGGGTGACTCTGAAAGAGAGGACACCAACTGAAGATGTACTAAGTACATTATTATTAGAAGCTGAAGGGATTGTAAATAGTCGGCCATTGGTACCTGTTTCTACAGATCCTGATGCCCCTGAAGCGTTAACGCCATTCCATTTTCTTATTATCACTTCATCGTTGGAACCTTCTCCAGGCAAGTTTGAAGAATCTGATTTATGTAGAAGAAGTAATTGGAAAAAGGCACAATATCTTACAGAAAACTTTTGGCAAAGATGGGTCAAGGAGTATGTTCCATTATTAGCAGTTCGTCGAAATTCTGGTTCAAAACAAAGAAATTTGGTTGTTGGGGATATTGTTTTGGTAGCTGATCCTAATCTACCCCGTAATACTTGGCCTATGGGAAGAATTACAGAAGTCCATCCTGGTCAAGATGGTAATGTTCGGGTGGTCGATGTGAAGACGAAAGCCGGTCTGTTCCGTCGTCCTACAAGGAGGCTAGTGCTGCTTCCGACTGAAACCCTGAGTGGTGATGCTGGAAACCATTGATTTGTGAACTAGGTCAGCTCACGGCGGGGAGAATGTTGAAGACTGGTCGAATATATTTATTATAAGTTTTCGTTGCTAGGAGATTTTTTGTTGATATAATTGGTTTTGACAGGTTAGCTTTGGCAATGTATCAGGGAGCTTAGGCAAAATGGAATAAATCCCGTGTATTACTCTGGAAGTGCTCTTTTAATTTCTACCAGCAGTTATACAGTCCACAGTCTCTGTCCATTCATTTGCGAAGAGGGGTGTAGTAATCTTTCCCAAATAAAAACTGTTTGCCAGCAAGAGCTGTTTGCTGAAAGCCAGCATTTATTTATATTTATCTATACTACTATTTAGTTTGTAACTGCAGACTAAAATTGACCAAGTTAAGATTAATAACAAAAATATATATGACATTATTTATCTATAGTCACCCAATAATAACCTCTATTCCCGATATTGATTGTTCTAAGAAAATTCATAAAATTGAGTGCCTCGTCGAGATGGGATTAAAACCCCTCCGCTGGGTACCCTGCAGCCGTCTAGGCGATCTCGGGCGCCGTAAGGCATGCGTGATGGTATGTATGTATGAGTGCCTCGTCGAGTTGAGTTATGAAAACTCAGAATAAAGATCCTAGCTATGAAAATATTAAACAAATCCATTTTCTATATTTTCCTTTGTACTTACATCTCTTTATTTACAAATAAAGTTGTGCGATTAAACTAAGTTAATATGAAAGTTTTTTTTATTGTCTCCGAATACCATTGCCAAAATAAGGACGGGATAATCCCTCTATGGGTACCCTGAGGAGCTAAAAAGCACCCGTGATGATGGAATTTTATTGGAGCACGGCATGTGACTTTGTATCTACCTGATGTTAAGCAGACCTACAAAATCCATGATCGATCAATACATTGATGCTTAACAATATTGATCGTTATTGAGCTTTTTATGACTTATTTAATTAGCTACCAATAAAGTTCATGCTCTTTAATTAAAGCAGAACTTATTTCAATGTGACCACCATTCAATCTTGTGAGCGGCTTGCTGAAATTAAGAATAATATATGGAACCGCCCCAAAGTCTAAAATCGCCTATATACTCGTAACTAAATGTCAAACGTGTTCGTTGCCGCCACATTGAGCTCTCAATTGAACTAATCAGCTCAGTGATTGCTTATAATAATATGTTTTGTTGTCACTTTTTGTTTCAAGTATGTATCTTGTGTTCTCACGTTTGGAAAGGCGATTTTAGGCATTAGGGCGGCTCCCTGATGAGATATTCATTTTACTAGAGCACAGCATGTGGCTTTGTATCTGTGTGACTTTGTATCAGACCTACAAAATCCATAAACGGGATCGATCAATACATTGTTTTTTAACAGTATTAGTACCTCCACAATAAATCGAGGCTATGGTCTCTTGAAATCAAATGACCACAGACTGAAATCGAAATATGACATTATGATTTTTTTAATTAAAATTTGTATTATATAATAATAATAATAATATGTAGGACAAATTACACATATTTCTCTGGTCACTAACTAAGCTCTAGGCTTGTACTATGTGTACCAGAAGCAACGATATAAATCATATTATATTTTATAAACACCCAGACCATGACAAACTGTACAGAAAAAACGTACTATTTTTTTTTTGCCATGGGTGGGAATCGAACCCACGACCTGCGGATATAACGCCAAAGGCATATATTTATTTACATTTTTTATTATTAGGTACGCCCGTTTTTTTTAATATGCCTATATAATTTTCATTTAAGTTTAATTAATTTGTTTTACATACATACATACATATCTTCACGGGTGCCTTACGGCGCCCGAGACCGCCTAGACGGCCCCAGGGTACCCAGCGGAGGGGTTTTAATCCCACCTCGTCGTTGCCGATGGTATGAGTCTACACCGAACAAGTGGCTAGCTCGTCGCGATGTTTTTTGAATAGACTCAATAACCCATGTATAAACAGTTTCACAGTTTGGTATAGTGAAATCGGGACCGACAGCTTAACGTGCTCTCCGAGGCACTATAGTGGTGTTGTCAAACAAATGTACATAATTTTTTTAATTAAAAACTCATTGGTACAGACCAGGATTCGAACCAGGGACCTAAGTGTTTTTACGTTCAAGGTCTAATCAACTCGGCCACCACGTATATAATTAGTTTTAATTTCCTTTTATTAATTATCTAATTTATTAGTAAAGGGGAAAAATAAATATTATACGTAAATTAATATTGACTAAAATCAAGAATGACACCTTGCACACTACGTGCTACGACCTTTGCTACTAGACTGCTACGTAGTATGCATTATATTTTGGAGCACGGCATGTAATGTAATGTACCTGATGGAAAGCAGACCTGGAAAGTCAATGAATGGGGTCGATCAATGTATTATTGTTCATTGATCGCTCCCACAATGCCGGCTAAATGATCCGGAGAAAATGGGCAGTGTTAAAGATGAATTTGTAATACGAATTGTACTGGAATATCCTCGCTGCGTTTTCATCAAATCAATCGCCCCTTAAAGGAGACTACCACCTCGACAAGAAATCGATCAGTAGTCTCTTTATAACATTATTATTATGGTTTTCCATGCTGTATCGTAAACCGACCAGTCAGCCTAGTGGAGTTATAGAGACCTTCCTCCCATCTAATTATAAGTAAGCATGGTACGCAGTAAGTAGGTAATAAAAAAAAAGTAAGTGGTTATTAACTCTCGTTAATCACCACCTATGCAGCAAAAACCGTCAAGTGACCTAGTCATGTTTCGGTTTTAGTTTGTGAGTTCACTGGTTTTCAGAAGACTATTGCATCAATTTTTTGACGAGGTGGTAGTCTCATTTTAGGGGGGTGCGATTACAAAACGGGCGGTTGATTTGCCGATACAGCAGCTAGGATATATTATATAGACTCGTAATGCTAATTCATCTTTGTCGCTGCTTATTTCATAACCACATCATTTAGCCGGCATAGTGGGAGCGATCAATTCTCTATTACAACAGTGAATTGATCGACCTCATTAACGTACCATAGCAATATAACCATTAACAAATTTTGTAGGCCTGCTTACCATCATGAATATACAAAGTCATATGCCGTGCTCTTATAAGTTTTTTTTTTTTAATTAAATAAATTTCTTACCATGTAGCAAATTGCATGCTACGATCTACTACAGGAGCATAGTACGCTCTCTAGTAATATGTAGAAAATAAAGTATTTTTTAAGCATAGTGGGAATTATGTATTTATATTATTTCTCATTTGTATATTTTAGGTAGTAGGAATGCAGTAGTATAGTTGTATACTACTGCATCGATCTATTGTCGGGGTGGTAGTATTCTTTCAGGGTGCGGTTGTTAAACGGAGAATTGATTCGACGATAAAGAAGCAAACTTATTAATGTAATATTTTTTAAGCTTAGTGGAAATTATGTATGTATTTGTATATTTTTTTGTTCCCATTTTTTTCAGCTCTTCCACAGTCCAAAATGCCGTTCTTCAACAAAATAAAATCTATAAGGACCACCCCAAATCGAATACCGATACAACTTTAAGAATGTTCGTCTTTTCGTGAAACAAAATGGAAAGTTCGTTAGTTGGAATGTTTACGACCGTCTTTTGGGATAAATGAATAAACTTTGGTCCACATAAGAACTCGATAGACTGACGTAATTGCCCTCTGAGGGATATCCTGCAAACTTGGAGATTACTCGGTCTAATACATTTACGAGTTTAGCTAGTTTTGCTGCTTTTGTCGTATTAGTCGTGGGTGATAAACACATGGACAGAAGAGAAGGATAGAAAATATATCTAAACAAAAGCCAACATTAAAGGAATAAAGCCATGGAGTAAATACAATATCTATACATGTCCGCCTCGTTAGACTAGTGGTTGCGTCTTTGGCGTTGTATTCAGAGGTCGTGGATTCGATTCCCACCCATGGAAAAAGAAAAATAGTATATTTTTATGTACAGTTTGACATGTTCTGGGTGTTTATAAAATATAATATGTATTAAATATCATTGTTTCTAGTGCATATAGTAAGCCTAGAGCTTAGTTTGTGACCAGAGCAATATGTGTAAATTATCCTACATATTATTATTATAACCCACAGATTAAAACCAAAATACGACTAGGCCACTAGACTTTTCGCATCAGTTTAGGAGGCGGTGGTAAAAGAACGGTGTGGACGAATTTAAATTAATATACCTACTGTTTATAATATCTTACCACTTTATTATGATAAAGTGGTAAGATACAGTATATTGATATAAATAGGCCAGACCAACTTTATAATGAATTACACTAAGTTGACGTCATGGGGACGTCATAATGATACCTGGGCAGTTGACTATAAAAAAAATGAAATTGATGCAAAAAACGTCAAATAAACTAGCCGTGTTTCGATTTTAGTCTGTGGGTTTCAGAACCTTCACCGATTTTTTGCGTGGTAGTAGTCCTTTATAGTACCTTTCAGGGTGTGGTTACGAAATGGGCAGTTAATGCGACCTTAGGATGACCTACCTATATTTCATAAACGTGACAATCTGGGGGCATGGCCGTGCCCCCACCAAGTCGAGCAAAAAAGCGTGCCCCCACCAAGTCGAGCAAAAAAGCGTCACGGCCGTACCATCCTTTTCTCGAAGCAATTCAGACCATTTTCGACCCCCTGTAACTTCGTTGTGGATAAAACTAGAAGACTGAAATTTTCAGTAACCATGCAGGCATTGTAAAGACACGTATATTTCAAATTTCATTCAATTTGAACCAGTATTTTTAAGAATTATAACGGGTCAAATTTCTTAATTGTCACTCACTGACTCACCGATCATCAAAATTCTAAGGCACTTCTAGCAGACCTAGAAGCTTCAAATTTGGAATATAAGTAGTGTTTGGTGTATGAATCAAGGAAAAACTAAAAAATCTAGAAAAGACCGCAAAGAAAATTAAGCCCATACAGCCAAGTCTTCAGTAAAATTTTTCTATATTGGCTTTATTCGTAATGATGTTTTACGGCAGTTATTATTATTGCGTGCGAAGCCGCGGGTTTAAGCTAGTCCCATATAAATATAGGCGCATGGTAGTGCCCCTGCCAAATCGAGCAAAAAATGGGTATTCCCGTCATGAAAACACGTGTATTAAATTATTTATTAATGCAAAAAACGTACCTACGTGCGTATTCGTACTTATTACGAGTGCGTAAGGTTGTATAATTATATACCACGCGCTGCGATGCTAGCGAGTGAGCGCGGGCCGTTACTACGCGCTGCGCGGTGCTAGCGCGAGGGCGCGGGGCGGGGACAGTGGCGGGGCGCGCGGAAAGGTGAATGTCGCCGAGCGAGCAGCAGCCGCGCTCATACGCGCGAGCGACCCAATGCTGTTCGGATGTGCCCAGAATTCTTACCTATAAGTTTGCGATTTTCATTGATAATTTCGATTGCTATATTAGTTTGACGACTAAAGGCTACTCACAAGTCTGGGCGGTTTACATCTAATTAATGTCGACTTTGGAAGTGTTAAAGCGCAGGAATCCTCAATTTGTGAATACAACAGACTAAGAAGCATTTACCGTCCAGATTTGTCAAAAATTGTAACATCAAAGCCTCCCAGAAAAACGCATAGAGACTAGACATGGGCGTTTTCGTATTTTTTTGGCATCGATGCGCATCGTTGTCATAAAATCGGCATCGGATGCCGGCATCGTTTTTTAGTTTTTTTGCTATAGCATGAATGGACAAAAAAGCTTCTTAAAGCCTGAAGGGAATTTTATTATTTCCTAACAATAAAAAAAAAAGTGGGGGGGGGGGCAACCCCCCTATTTTTGATATGAGATAATAATATGAGTACCTAGACTAAATTAATACAGCATTTTTCTATTTTTTAAGGGGGGGCTGACCCCCCCCCTCCTGAAATGTACGAAATAGGAGTAGTATAAATTAATACATAATTTTTCTTTTTGTAGGTTTTGACCCCCTTCCCCTCCTGAAATAATAATAAATATTTAATGTACGACGGACATGGGCACATTATAATATAGTGAAATAAAAAAAAATACATGACATCAAAAACATGATTTTTTAATAAATACGTACCCAATAGGAGTTGAATAAAATAAACAACTAATTAACATAATTAATAAAAAAAACAAACTAATTAACATTTTGTGAGTCAAAACAAAACACGAGATCTTGCACCGATGCCGATGCCCATGGTAGTTGCGGTGCCGTACGTTCGGAAACGAAACGCGAGATGTTGCGCCGATGCCGGTGCCGATGCCGCGGTCGATGCGCTGTGGTACGCTCGGAAACGAAACGCGAGATGTTGCGCCCGATGCCGGTGCCGCGGTCGATGCGGTGCGGTCGCTCGAAAACGAAACGCGCGAGTTGCGCCGATGCCGATGCCGGGGACGATGCGATGCGGCATCCGTTTTCTCGGCACCGAAACTGGAAGTCAACCCGCATCGTTGCGCGGCATCTCTTACTGGCATCCGATGCCGGCATCGTTGATTGAAAAACGCCCACCTCTAATAGAGACAGGGAGTGGGCTCTTAGAAAAACTGTAGCTGAAGCTCAAGAAGTAGTACCGGAAAAGAGAAAACGGAAGGCTACCTACAAAAATAAGAAAAGTTCATAAGTCAGAGAGAGGGCTTTAAGAAAATTCGTTGCTGGTAGATATACATATATACAATAAGTAGAAGGTACCGAAAAGGAAAAAAGTAGAACTGTCTACAAAATACAAATTACTTCAAGCCATTGCAGTTAGGTTTTTCTATAAACGGAGGATGTGAAGCAGCCGTTAAAGCTACTAATTTATTTATAAATGACCCAAGAAATAAAGATAAAGCAATAATTAAAATAGACTTTAAAAACGCTTTCAATACTATTGACCGGACACATATGCTTACTCAAGCTAAGATAAAAATGACAATAATTTATAATTTTATTTATCAATGTTATTATAAACCTTCATCACTCCTTTACAATAATAATATAATAAAGTCTAATACTGGATGTCAACAGGGTGACCCATTGGGGCCAGCATTATTTAGCATTTCTATACACTCCTTAATTACTGAGTTGCAATCTGAATTAAATTGTTGGTATCTTGATGATGGCACACTCGGTGGACCCACCAGTAGCCTACTTAGCGATTTATCTCTTATAATATCTTCTTCAAAGACAATAGGTTTAGAACTTAATACTTCAAAATGTGAAATATATTTTATAAATGATAACACTCCACAGGCTGATTTTTCCGATTTTAATAGAATTTGTCCTGGTATTCAAAATATTCCAAGTGATAAACTGACTTTACTAGGAGCTCCTTTAACTAAAGATTGTTTAGTTCCCTTCTTTAGAGACAAAATAGAAGATTTAATAATAAAATTTAATAAATGCGTAGAAATCGAACCACATATCGCGATTTTTTTACTAAGAAACTGTCTCACTTTTTCCAAATTAATGTACATTCTCAGATGTTGTCCATCGTGGCATGCTTCGAATTATTTAGAAAAATTCGATAATGAGTTAATGTCGGTATTGGAAAAAATTATAAACATAAATATAAATAATAACGTTAAAAATAAAATATTCATGCCTATTAAACACGGAGGACTTGGTCTACGGAGTCTTAACGATTTATCATTACCCGCTTTCTTGTCCTCTTCATACAAAGTTCTGAGTCTTATTGATTCTATTCTTCAAAATAATCTAACGGTCGATTTAGATGCAGGACTTGTTGAAGAGGCACGACAGTTATGGCAAAATTTATCTCTAGGACAAACCGAACCAATAGAAAAATGTATTCAAAAAAATTGGGACACACCATTATTAGAAATTAAGAAACAAAATTTATTTTCGCAAATGTGTAATGATAACGACAAAGCTTGTTTTTTGGCAGCCTGCAGTAAAGACTCAGGTGCATGGCTTCAAGCCATTCCCGCCACTGCATTAGGTACTTTATTAGACAGAGAAACTTTACGTATTTCCATAGGACTTCGTTTTGGCTTACCTTTATGTATCTCTCATACCTGTAATTGCGGTCAAAATGTTGATATATATGGAAGACACGGATTAAGCTGCCAAAAGAGTGCAGGTAGATTTTCGCGTCATAATAGCCTTAATGACATCATCAAAAGAACATTAATTTCATCAAAAATTCCATCAATTTTAGAACCACCGGGCATTAGTAGATCTGATGGTAAACGTCCGGATGGCCTTACACTAATACCATGGTCTGAGGGAAAATCACTGATTTGGGACGCCACTTGCGTGGACACCTATGCGAAATCATATATTTCGGTTACATCTTCGATCCCTGGTTCAGCCGCTTGCATGGCTGAGTCACGGAAGCGGCTGAAGTACAGGGATTTACTACAAAATTACCACTTCGTAGCATTTGGGGTCGAAACATCTGGATGCTTGGGATCTGAGGCCCGTGAATTTATTCGGGACCTTGGTAAACGAGTATTTTTAGAATGTGGAGACCCTAAATGTTATGAATATTTGAAACAAAAAAATCAGCATTGCCATTCAACGTGGCAATGCTGCCAGCGTATTAGGTACTCTACCAAGTGGCGCCTCGCTCAGTGATTTTTTCTCTTTAATTTAATTATAAATAATAATATATTAATATTTAGGTACCTTAATTTTGTAAAATATTTCATCGAATAAATTTTATAGATTATAAAAGAAATGAGATCCCATCAAAAACAATACTTGTCAAAAAAACCAAGTCTCGGCTTTTTTTGTCAGTTGTTCTGCGGTAAAAAGTTAAAATTCGCATATCAATATTAAAATTGGCCATCGCCTTAAAACACGTGTAAATTCAATCGCCTGAAAACACATGTAAATTCAATTATTTAGTGCGATGGCCAAGTCTCAATATATTTATATAAAACATTAAAGAATTTTAATATAAAAATTTAATATTGATATGCGTCACTATAAGATGCTGTTAATTATTACGTAACAACTTAATGCTTCGAGTACGGAGATTCCAGACACAATTGATTTTCAATTGTTATGGACCACGATCGTGGTCTTAGAGACTGGACGTATTAAGACAGAAAGTCGCTTAAGTAGAGACTGAATAAATTAATAACCGACTTGGTATTACATGGATATTTAAAAAAAAAAATCCGCAGAACAACTGACAAAAAAAGCCGAGACTTGTTTTTTTTGACAAGTATTGTTTTTGATGGGATTGTAATTTACCATAACAATTTATACCACATTGATTAGTTTAGTTGGAATTATTTAATTAGAACAAACTAAACCAAGCAATATATTATAAATTTTCATTTACAAATCAGAAAGCAGATTCGAGACTCTTAATGTAATACATACTTATACAATACATATTGATATTACAAAATAAAGTATAATATTCGCCTTAGGTGTAGGGTTTCCGTTTTACCCTATATTACTTGATATTAATAGTTTCAATTAGCCTTGTTTTTTGTATTAATATTATTTATTACCAGCGGAGTTCAGTTTGACCTCAATCGTGCCTAATGGAAAACGTCGATATTATTGGCTTACACATGTTGCTTAGAAGTACAAAGCAACAAAATATAATATATACTTGGTGACTTTGAAAGGTTGTATTTTGGGCTAATATGAGGTTCTACTGATCAAATCGAACAACTTTTCCCATTGAACCACGTTTCGCAAATGAGAAAAAAAACTCTATACAAACTAGTAATGTTAAAATGACCAATTTCAATGAGAAAACGATTTTATTTTCATTTGCGACCCATTCCATGGGAAAAGTTGTTCGATTTAATGAGTAGAGCCTCATACCTTTCAAATTCACTCTGTAAATGTATATTTATTTATATATAATATTTTGTTATTTTGTTCTTCTTATTAAATATATATATATAGCCCCGCCTACATCACCGTCTGAAATTTTATATTCAATTAATTTAGATTTAGAAGGTATACTGCTATTTTTAATTTTTGGAATTAAAATATCTATTGTATTTAATTTAATTTGCGTATATATATATATATATATATATACGCATATATATTTGCGTATACTGCAAAAGTATCTTCCGAAAACATAATTTTGGCAGCCCCGCCTACATCACCGTCTGAAATTTTATTTTCAATTAATTTAGATTTAGAAGGTGTACTGCTATTTTTAATTTCTGGAATTAAAATATCTATTGTATTTAATTTAATTTGCGATGTGAGTGTAACATTACTATTTAAATTTTTACCATGAAGTACAGAAAATGCAAAAGTTAAAAGATTTATCCAAAACTGAAGTGAATTTTCTTTCAACACCTCAGAAATGCAGTTAGATAAAGAATTAGCAACAGATATACGAGCCCCTCTTGGAATCCTTTTAATAATTTTAATATTACACTTTAATTTTGATGTCAGATTACAAAATGTTGGATTACAGATTACAACTTGTAGAATTATTGTCATTATGTAAATTTGAAGAAGGTTGACCCGATGGAGAAACAAACACCTGCGCAGTAACATCATCTGGTAATCGATGTCGTCGGGCCATATGTATAGCAAGACCCCGGCGTCCTTTATATTGTTTTCCATCACGACACAAAACACACTCATGAGAAATACTAGTAGAATTATGCGGCGGCAACGATAGTTGCGGAAGTTGGTTGGCATTAAGATCCATTTATAATATTGGATCAGTAGATATTCATGTTCGTGCCAGGGTGCACAATCCAAAAAACCACAATTATTTGTCAGTTATTTTTGGATAGATGCTGAAAACTCTCTTTCTGTTTCAAAAAAAAACTAGTTGCTGAATACGCCACCCACCGATGCAGCGATATAGTGAATATTTACCAAGTTAGTTTTAGCTAAAAATTCTTCAATATATATTATATAGAAGTATAAAATTAAGTTTTTAAATTCAGGTAATCCCTAAAGCTTTAACCGGGGCTTTTGCATAAAACTATTGCATCGATTTCTTGTCGAGCTGGTAGTCTCCTTTCAGGGTGCGATTACGAAAGGGACAGTTAATTTGACGATAGCAGCGAGAGGCTATTAATGTAGACTCCTAATGCAAATTTGTCTCTGTCGCTGACCATATATTAACCGCATCATCTAGCCGGAATAGTGGAAGCAAACAATGCTGTTAAACACCAAAGCATTTATTGACCCCAATCATGGATTGTGTTTTACATTTCTTCATATATATAAGTTTAAAGTTAAGTGTGTGTTTAGATACTTATTATTGTATTTTTTTTTTCTCTTTTGGCGCTATGTACATACATGTTGTGTTCATTAAATAGATCTAAGTGTACCTATATGAGTATGTACATTATATATGTAGTGTTTTTAAGTATTTGATTATAATTTACTAATGTGTGAGTGTGTGCGTACAGTTTATATGAATTATTTTGTAGATACTTAGGTTTGAGTATAAAAAAGAGTGTGATCGTATGTAAGTGGATCATATTAGATTATGATGTGTATGAAAGTGTGTGTATGTGTGTTCGTATATAATAATATATTAGATTATATTAGGGTGTTTGTTTGTTTCGTGTTAGATTATATAATATTATGTGATAGAACGCATAAAAATGCTGAGTATTTTTATGCGTGTGTAGGCTATGCTTTTGTGAGATGAGTAAAGTGTATATTTACAAAATAAATGTCTTCAAAAAAACTAAATTATAAATAAAATCTTTATGTAAAGTAAAAATTACCCCCAAATTGCTGAGCTTAAGGTGCTGCATTTCCTCGCTGAATGGAAAGTTTGTTTCATTGATTTAACCAACTTTAGAGCTCTTTGTAAAAAATTAAAGCATCGGCATCGGTCGCTCATGGACCATCGTCTCACCAGCAAATGATAAAAACTTAACTCTTGTCAATGTTACTGTATTTTCAGCATTTGTGCGTTTGAGCTGATTCCGCTGCAACTCCAGCCCCGACTGAAGTTCCCTGCAGTGAAACGACGCTTAAGTTGTACGCATGTTGCTTCTCAAACTTAAGATCGTCTTAACCATCAACTATATTAACTACGTATACTTACATATCAATGATTAATAACATACATAATAATAAAATAGTATTCTACGATAGTAATAGCATACAACTGTTTATTGAGTGAATGAAGGACAACACTTAATAATGAGAGAGGAAGTGCTAGCAAAAATAAATAAATAAGGAGAAGTCGCAGTTAAGTAATCTCTGTCCAGTCTTTATTCCGAGTTTTGACACGTTCACCGTCGCGCATTTTGCGTAAAGTATGGGTATTGAAATGTAAGTTATATCCTGTTAATTATAAAGTTGAAATTCCAATGCTCCATACATATTCAAACTTACGAAGAATTCGTGTATTTCAAGATGGCTGCATTATAATAGCCAACCTAATACATACTATGTAACCATTGGAATAGAGCTTATATTTCAATATTTATAGTTTGCGCAACGTCTTGTCGTGATTAGCGGTTGCAAACTCGGAATAAGGCCCCAGGTATCGGCTTTATATTGTAGTACATATCAGCGCGGGTGCCTTATGGCGCCCGAGACCGCCTAGACGGCCCCAGGGTACCCAGCGGAGGGGTTTTAATCCCACCTCGTCGTAGCCGATGGTATGAGTCTACACCGAAAAAGTGGCTAGCTCGTAGCAATGTTTTGAATAGACCCAATAACCCATCTATAAACAGTTTCACAAGTTGGGACCGACAGCTTAACGTGCTCTCCGAGGCACTATAGTGGTGTTGTCAAACAAATGTACATTTTTTTTTTTATTAAAAGGTGGTTTTAGGCGTTATACTTACATGAAATGCCGTATTTTTGAATATTTCGTTTACACAAAACAAATATATTCACATTACTGCTCAAGATACATATTTCTTGTCGACGTGGTACATTACGAGTATATTAAAAATATACTCTAATACAATTCGTTATTGTCGCCCCCCCCTTTCGTAATCGCATCATTTAGCCGGCATAGTGGGAGCGATCAATATTATAAAAATAAATAATAATAATAATTCTTTATTCATAATTAATGTTTACAATTTATAATTTTAATTTACCGAATCCCATACTAGGAAAAACCTGTGCTATGGGTATTCGGTTTACAATTATTGAAATAATTACATATTACAAACCATGCGTACGTACTAAGCGTTTTAACGCTTAATATAAGTGGTATCTGAATGTAGTAGTGTCTGTAAGGTGTGTGTCATGTATGTTAATATTATGTTCTTGGTGGCGGGGTAGAAAGGCCGTGTATGTTGAAAGTTTAACTTTTTAAGGGTAAGTGGAGTGTATGTTTGTGTGGTGTGTGTTTAAGCTGAGGTGCATGATGATGTAGTTGGTAACGGGGTAATAAGTCAGTATAAGGTAAGGTGTTTGTCTCGGTATGAAAATGTGGTACATGTATGTTTGTGTGGTGTGGGGTTGTTCGTGTAGGGTGAAACATTGATTAATTAAGGATAAGTGGGGTGAATATTTGTGTGGTGTGTCGTTGTGTTGGAGGTGCATGTATTATAGAGGGGTTGTTCTGTAATGAATGCTTGTTGTTGGTTACGGGGTAGTAAGGCAGTGAAGGGTTAAAAGTTTGACTTTGTAGGCGTAAGTTGTTGTAAGTTAGTGTGGAGTGAGGTTGAGCTGAGATGCATGTTATGTAGTTGTTGACGGGTATAAGGTAAATGTTTATGTCTCAGTATGAGTGTATGTTGCATGTATATTTGTTTGTGTGATGTGTGGGTGTGAAGGCGCTTATGTTAAAGTTTGTGACGGGGCAATAAGAAAGAGTTCTTATTCAAAATTGTTTAAGAACAATTATTGATTGATCCCATTCATGGACTTTGTAGGTCTGCTCACAACAAGACTGGTAGATACAAAGTCACATATCGTGCTACAATAAAAAATATAAAAAAATGTTTTTAGTACTAGACCTAAACCTTACCCAAAGTATGTCACTGAAATTTTCAGAGGCGATGTAAATGACTAACAAAAGAACAGGGTTAGTGTAGTTCAATAGGGTCGAATACCCGTAAAACCCCTAACCCTAGTATAAGATATTATTTTATTACTATTATTATGTAGGCTGTATAATATACATTTGTTAAAAAAAAACAATTGTACCCAAGCATGATTCTTCATAAATTGTTCAGACACAAAAGCAGAGACAAGATACAGTGATTTATAATCCAGTTTTCTTGTTACATTTATTTTCCTATTTTCCTTTATATTGTAACGGTTCGGTGACAAAAGCTAGGGGTTCAAGGGTCATATAATCTGTAGTAAGTGAAATATGTGCGTAGATTTTATTTGAAATAAAACTCACCTTATAACGGTAATCAAATTATGATATAATCAAAATTAGGTATTAATCCCCACGATTAGTATAATGTCATGTTATGTAAATATTTTACAAATCATATGCCGTGTTAGCTAATTTTAAAGAAACTGAGGTTAATGTTGACAATAGGGTATTTGACTTAATTTTGAAACCCGTTTTATATGATTCTTCATTACATAATAAGCACACTACATTTATATTTCCGGGATGTCTACTCTATTATTAATAAAAACCAATGTTAAACTTTGAATTTCCACAATGGCGCTAAAAACGCTGTTTCGCAGTCTATGTCAAGTGTGACGCCACACGCAAGTAAACAAACAAGCACAGATTAAATAATCTCCTATATATTATACTCTATTCTATTTCATCCACATGATTTATAATCTGTGTATTGTTTTGTTTACTTGCGTGTGACGTCACCAGTCATCAACCAATCAAAGATATTTTTGTTATAATTAAAATTATAAAAAATATTCAATTTTATTTCGTGTAATCTACAAAAGATATACATATCATTGAGTTTAAAATCAAGTGAAATATGTTTTTTTACGCCATTGTCTAATATGATGACCACAATTTATAGTATATTTTTAATGTAGTCAAATAGCCTATTAAATACCGTTTAAGCCACTTTTAGACTTAGTAAATTATTACATCATTTTTAATTTGTTTTTTTATTTTTTATTTACACGAAACTTGTAATTGTCAGTTTTCTTGTGAGCGCAGTAGGGATAATTGTCGAAGGAATAAAAACATCTTTTGAGACTGTTTTTTATTAGACTACGAGATGTGACTCTGTATCTACATGATTGTAAGCCAACGTAGAAAGTCCATAAATGGGGTCTATTAATACATTATAGTTTAACAATATTAAGTGCCCTATGCCGGCAAAATATGAGTTACAAATGGGCGGCGACCAAGGCAAATTTTCATTACGAGTATACTCTGTTTTATTATCAAATAAACCGCCTGTTTCGTAACCGTACCTTGAAAAGCTTATCAAATTTGACAGAAGGTATTTCCATATCATATTATTATCTACCGAAATATCTTACCAGCAGATTGTTTATAAACTGGTTGGTTTTTAAACACCCCTATCCTCCCTTTCCAGGACTGACCAGGACCTTGACCTGTGGAAATTCTAATACTATAAGGCTACTTAGGGTAACACTAAGAATGATATTTCATGCCCATCACACTGTTTCTTTACCAGTCAGTAAAGTTATAGGCTGCTCTCTAACTATTAAGAGTGCTCCTAAAAAGCTGGGTTTAACATAACTTATTGACAAAATGATGTTCCAATTTGAGGCAGAAGTTCCTAAAAATAAAAGAGACATTACCGAACCCGCATTATTATTATAAGTTTTTCAACGCCCAAGTAATTGTCAACACAGAACGCTAAGATATCTGGTAGGCGTTTGAGCGTCGAATAATTTGCCCATTTCCTCGTGTCACGATAATAAAATTGCTCTCAGGAGCGGGATGATGGCAATAAATGGAAGCTGTGACTTCATATCATTGTCTATGGTCCCGGTTAATGGGTCGGCGAATGTACTTTATGGACTTCTTATAAATTCTTCCTTTACACTTCATCTTGTGTTAGGTTATGTCTTTGTTTTTTGTTTTAATCTAAAAGGATAACATATATAAGGATATAATAATAATATAGTATGTAGGGAATTACAAACATATTACCCTGATTACAAATTAAGTCTAATATATCTAAATATTTCTGTTTCTGGTACACATAATACAAGCCTAGTATTATGTGTACCAGAAACTAATAGATATTAATAGAATTTATAAACACCCAGATCATGACTCTGTACAGAACTGTACTAACTGTACAGAAAAAAAACGTTTTTGCCAAGGGTATGGGAATTGAACCTATGATCCCCGGTTACAACGCCTTTACAAGTAAAGGTATGCATTATACATTATAGAAGCTTTTTCCTTTTAAGTAGGTCTTAGTTTTTAGAAACACAGTGAAAACACAGCTTCCTCGCTGAGTTCGTAATTAAATTTTAGGGATAAAGTTTTTTTTAATTTTTATTTCACACAGTCTCAATCTAAGCTCTTGGTTTATATTATGTGTACTATATTTACAAAAACCTACATCATGGCAAACTGTACAGAAACACGTACTAATATAAAATGGTTTATTCATTCAAGTACAATTTTAAAGTTACAATTTTCTTTGAGCTTCTCCTTTTATGTTTTAGAAAAACCTGTCTTAGGAGAAAGCCCGTTGATCCAGGCTGATACCCTTTTTTGTTCTATTGATTAGTAATTATTAGTTGAAATTATAAATATGTATTGGTGTGATGTTGTGTTTGTGCGTGCGTGTGTGTGTTGGTGTGTGTGTTAAAATTTAATTTGTAAATAATTGTTAATATATAATATTGTTAAGCATCAATGAGAATCGAATCCACGACTTCTAAAACTCCAAGAGCGCAAACAATACCAAACGTGTGATTGTGGTAGAATAAATGAATAAGAAATCAATCGACGAACATATTTCCTAAATAATATGGCTTATTTTATAGTTACTCAGAGTTCATTTTCTATAAAGTATGAAATATAAAAAATGAAGTCAAAATTAACATAGAATCAACATAAAGACCTAGACAAAGAACTGAAATAATAAAAATATCAACCAAAATTTTCATAATAAATATATACTATTATAAAATAATATATTACTATTTATTATATAATAATATATTACTATTTATTATATAATAATATATTACTATTTAGTAGCTAGAGATACAAAACATCAGCAGAGGCCCTATAAATAAAAAATGTCATCTAGTACCGCCGATGTTTCCAAAGTACCGAATATGCTCGCTGCATTACCCCTCTGAATCTCCAGGCATATGCGGCGAATAAAATAGCTTTTAACACCTGAGTAAAAATGAAGTAGTATTCGTAAATAAACTTTTTATTTCCAATAAATTTAAAAATTAATTTAATGATATAATTCATTGAGTTCCTCTGGAGCTGCGCAGGTGACGAGAACTGCAGCCGCATTGCCTCTTTGAATTTCTAGCCCTATGCGTTGGAAAAAGTTGGCTCTAGCACGTCGGTCACCTGATTTTTCTATTAGCAATTTTCCCAATGAAATGCTAAAGCATCAAGTGACCAGGGGCCCAAAGTTTCCACTGCAAAGGCCAGAAATTCAAAGTGGTCTGCGAGCTGGGACTATTTATCATATTTCAAATTTTGTGCTTTAAGAGCTGCGACCCCAGAGGAAACAGAGGTGAGCTGTAAATTAGATGGAGCTAATGTGTCCGTGCAGGTGGCGTCCCACACTAAATAGTATTTATATATTTTTGACATATATATTTTTTCTGGAGTCATACCTCAATGTAGAAACTTATTTTTATTTATTCTATTTGATTTATTCCTACACATATGTCTTTACCTATACTTATACGAGTACATTGACAAAATCCTTTCCCTACCAAATCGTGTATTAAGAATGTACAAACGAAGCCAAAAAAGGTTCTTATAAAAGATCACAAAGTTTTCTTAAATTCATCTCAACAATACTGGCGAGATTAGGGAAATATTTATGAAACACTGTCACAAAAAGATATCGTGTAGGTACAGTGATTTATGTGGATTCTGCGATATGCTGTTTGAATAGCAAATAAAAAAATAACACTTTTTATATGGCTGAAATTATTTCATTTTTAAGATAGAGAAAGTACCTATAGAATAAACGTAAGTTGTTGATAAAAAATGTCATATATCTTAGATAGGCGCCATAAAATTATATAATACAATAAACTAGTAGGCTGGCTATAACTGTGCAAAAAAACGTAGTAAATACGAGGTTCAAACTTAAAGTTTTTAGAACTGGCCACTTGTAAACAATATAATAAAAAAGTTTAAATTTTGAAAATTAAACCTTTGCCAATATTATTGAGAGTATTTCATTTATTTGTGATTTGTCGGCAAATTAAAAAATGTTTGTGTAACGTCAGCATGAATTTAACGCGAGAAAATTTTCGTGCAATGTTTTTTTATGATTTTTGATGCCATTTAAGTCAACAAGAAAGTTATGAAAGTCTTCTATTGGCCTTTCACTATGAAGCCCCATCTCGTGCCATTGTTTACAACTGGTTTTATGAGTTTAAACGTGGTTGCAATAATATCATCGATAATCTACGTGAGGGACGGCCTTCTACGGCGCCGACTGAAAATAACATCAGTGTTGTGCGGCGTATTATAGAGACTGACAAAAGAAAGAGTGACCTATCAGCAGATTCGGACAAGTTTAGGCATCGGTATGAATCAAGTGCACAAAATCCTCCTTAAACATTTAACGGTCAGGAAGCTTTGTGCCCGGTGGATACTTCATAATTTGACCGAGGCCAAAAAACTCACTACAGGATATTACTGCAACGATTTCTTGTCGAGGTGGTAGTCTCCTTTCAGGTTGCTGTTACAAAATGGGTGGTTGAATTGACGATAAGGCAGCGAGTATATTAAAAAATACTCGTAAAGCAATTCGTCTTTGTCGACGCCCATTTCGTAATCGCATCATTTAGCCGGCTTAGTGGAAGCAATAAATTTTGTTTAAGAAGAATTATTGATTGACCCCATTCAAGGACTTTGTAGTTCTGCTCATCACCAGGTATATACAAAGTCACATACCGTGCTCCAATAAAAAATAAAAAATATAACCTGTGAAAGCAAAGTTTAAAACCGAAACATGACTAAATCACTTGACGGTTATTGCATCCGTGGTAACGAGACCGGTCGGTCGGAATAACGAAGTTATAGAGACCTTTCTCCCACCTAAATAATTATTATTATTTTATTAATTGCACTGTCTATCGCCGACCTAGTATTATATTATTGCGTATTGTGTAACACCCACTTATCTTGTGTAGGATACTGTTTTAACGTCTTTTGTGATAGATATTGGGGGGTGTTATTTACTGCTTACGTTTTCGTTTTATAAATCGTTTTAGATTCCTGATGAATGACAAATTGTGATGGTAATGATTTATAACATTTCTAGGTATGTAGGTAGGTAACTGTTGGAGTATTTTCTTCTTCTCATCTTGGAGAAATTGAATTTTATAAGTATAACGAAAATACCGAATAATATAATAATAATAATAAATAAATAAATACCATCACGGGTGCCTATTTGGCTCCCGAGAACCGTTTAAACGGCCTCAGGGTACCCAGCGGAGGGATTAACCCATCATCATTTCGCCGATGGTATTCTGGGGTAATACCTAACAAGTGGCGAGCTTGTTGCGGTGTTTATGATGAAATAGCCTCGTTGTATAAAGCGGTCACCCATCCCAGGCCGGCCTTGTTGTCATTTGCTTAACCTTGTTGCGCAGTGACTTAACCACTAGGCTGGGGCCGCTTTTTATACATATAATACCTAGAACTTTAAAAGCAAACAACGTAATATTTAACTAAACAATTTTTCTATACTTACAACAATTTTAGAAAGAAAGAAAACATTTATTTATTGCTTTACATCATTGCTACAGTATACAGTACAAAAAATATATACTTTTAAAAATGGCAATTTGTTAATTAAAAAATATATAATTTTATTTATCTACCCTTTTAGTCAACAATACCTGTCACTTAACAAAATCTAAAATTATACCAAATTTCAAGTTAATGAGACGTTATTTTAGTAGTTATTAATATATTCTATTATGGCGTAAAGACAAAAATAAATAAAATGAAATGGATTGCGGGCGTATGTCTTTCCTCTTACCTATAATCCCGGGCTCTTAAAATGTAATTTGTGTTAATTTGCAACTTAAAAATCTGACATAGTAGACGACACCAGCGACGCATCTATCGATTCTAGCGTTGGTGGCGCCTATTCATGGACTGCTTAATCTTCTTACCATCTCAGTGTTATGCAGTCACATGTACTAGTAGGAACTATTTATAACTAAAAAAACTGATTTACCAGAGTCTCACCAAAATAGTCCTTTATTGTATGTTTATCGTACGTAACCCTTACTGTAAAATAATATTTAATACCTACCTAACTAAATGCTGTACCTCTACCACAAGTTTTTGGAAACAGTTTCTACTATAATCGCTAGTAACTTGTTTCTGGACATGGCTTACTGCTTAACATCAGATAAATGCAAGGTCACATGTTGAGCTCTTCTAATAAAAAGAAAATAAAAAGATAGGTTTCTACCAATAAGATCGCTTTATTTTTCAAATAAACCTCTTTTATTGGTTGATTCCTATCTATAGTTACTAGCGACTATAGTAAAACTTGTGGTAGAGCTACGGTACTTCCAACAGATTAAATTATCTTTACATTTTACGCACAAAATCGTCATAATAACGCCACAGACAATCAGCTACGATTTATTACAAAGCACAAGGAACAAGTTACGCATAAATTCACTCCAAGTTGTGGGAAATTCTGAATTTACTTGTGGATAATTTCTGAAGGCGTTACCAGTTACTATGCGGGAATAATAAAGTTTCACGTTTCTAGTTGTAAGGCCATAGACAAGTCATTTAAAAGTTGAATGAATGATTAAATGGAAATTCTTTATTGGACTTTTGTCCAATAAAGAATAATAATATTCAAAAAACTTATTGAGTCAAGAACACTTTAGTTATAGAAGGTTTTGTCTCTTTTATTTAGCAACAAAAATGAATATGTAAAAGAGACAAAACATTCTATAAATAAAGTGTTCTTTAAGGCTTCTATGAATAAGGCCATAAGAATATATAAAAAGAATAAGGAAAAATTTACGACCCACCTAAAATCATGTAACATTTTTAATCATCGCAATATAACTATTTTATAAAACCTCTAGGAGTATCAGAGTCCATTTTCCGGTACATAGGTGAGCTAACCTTATTATACCGAGCATATGCTTTCTTTGGAAGATCACAGGTAACACAAGATTATACCAAAATAATTTACTATTGTATGTATTACAATGCGTAAGTATAAAAAAAAACAGCATCGGCCGTAGCAGTGCCGTGTACGTCCGCGTCGATCGTAGCAGTGCGTGAACGCCTGCGTCGGTCGTAGCAGTGCGTGTACGTCCGCGTTGATCGTAGCAGTGCGTGAACGCCTGCGTCGGTCGTAGCAGTGCGTGTACGTCCGCGTCGATCGTAGCAGTGCGTGAACGCCTGCGTCGGTCGTAGCAGTGCGTGTACGTCCGCGTCGATCGTAGCAGTGCGTGAACGCCTGCGTCGGTCGTAGCAGTGCGTGTACGTCCGCGTTGATCGTAGCAGTGCGTGAACGCCTGCGTCGGTCGTAGCAGTGCGTGTACGTCCGCGTCGATCGTAGCAGTGCGTGAACGCCTGTGTCGGTCGTAGCAGTGCGTGTACGTCCGCGTTGATCGTAGCAGTGCGTGAACGCCCGCGTCGGTCGTAGCAGTGCCGTGTACGTCCGCGTCGGTCTTAGCAGGCACTGCATCGGACCATTTTCCATTATAACGGCATATATACCTAAACCTAATTTTTTCCCGAAAAAAAAGTGCCCACTGCGGCACCCCTTAAAAATAAAACCGGGTACGGCCGGGTACTTGTAGCTTCATACCTAAAGCGCGGAGTGGAACATAGCCATAGCCTGAGAGTAAAATACGATATATAATATCACATATTTCAATAATATGAGACGTTTTTTTCAAATCCGTTAAAGTTTTGTCTCACCGTCGCGACGGCTTTGTAGTTGAATCAGCATGAGCATCGAAGCATAGCAAGCAACTATGAAGGATCCGCCACTGATAACTATGGACTAAACCCTATAAATTTTATTAATTCTTCTATAAATTTTCGTTTCGAGTTTGGCTACGGCCTTGCGCTAAATGTTCTCAAAGTAACGTACTCCCTAGATTTATATTACATAGGTACAATCATTTCATAATCTCATATGGACTCATATCTCATAAAATACTTTACAGTACAACAGCTCATAAACGGTAATGAGGATCTTTGACGATTTTCGTAATGAGTATATAGATGTATAGATAAATAAAATAGACACTGAAAAGAAAATCAATTCGATTGAAAAATAATGTAATCTAAGGAGAAGTCCAAATTTGTAGGAAAATGTATGTGAGGTCATAGTAAAATAGGCTCAATAGTAAAATAGAACACCGATACTGGCAAAAAAAATATCTTTTTTTACAGCGGAAAAAAAAATCTTGAGATCTATCACTTATAGAACCCATTTTTTTTTTAAACAGGTAAGGTATTATTTTCTTCCAAAAAAATTCCTGAAAAATAAATTATCATAGCCTCATCATCATCATACCAGCCTTTCACGCGTCCACTGCTGGACCCTATGTCCAGGATCGCCACAACGACCCGTTCTGCGCTGCCTGTAGCCATCGGCTTCCCGCGACCTTTTTCAGGTCGTCGCGTCGGTACATCTTGTGGGGGGGGCTCTGCTGCGTCCTCGAGCATGCGGTCGCCACTCGTGACCCTTATCATATAACATAACCTATGTGGCTAAAATTATCCAAACATATTGTTGTCGTATCAAGCAAATAAAATACTTTTAGGAGAGGCTAAATCGTCAGTTTAGTGTGAAAGTTGAATTTATGATTTGTAGAAATTTTTTGAACTTTAAGACCTGTTATCTTATTATTTTTGTATATGCAACGCTAAAAGATACAAAACACTTTAATTTTATTATTTTCGTCAATATAAAAATATTTCAACTGTGAAAAAAAAACACCCGGTATATTACGAGATTTTCGGTCGATTGTATGGAAAATACTGCTAAGCAATCACATTCGTCGACTTGACGCCCATACAAACGTACTTCCATAATTACAACTTGGCTGACGAAGTTCAATTATTATTTATATGTTCGTAATTGTACGCAAAATCTTTTTTATGGGTAATAAAATCTTTGTATTACATTTTTTTTTTTTTTTCTGATTTCGAAAAAAAAAATACCCCACACAGAAAGAATCCAATGTCCGATAAAAATAATATTTTAATTCTGCGACCAACTTTATAGTCCCCATAGTGTCATTCAGATAGATTTTCAGTCTTTGTCATCCACAGTCGCTAGACCAGGCCCCAATTATCTTAAATTAAGTATTTACTTCAATCGAATCGTAATCACATCATTATAGAACATAGCAGAACTGTATATCTTCTCATTTCTTTCTATGGTGTCCTTATATATGGAGGAGTAAATAATCCATTTGCTCCTCCATATTTGAAGCAGCGTTTTCAATTCCTAGGTGACTCGCACAATTGTTCATTACGCTCTTCTATTAACAATCAACTTAAAATTCCTTCTCATTCTTCTTCTACATATTCGGGTTCTTATAATGTATCTGCAGCCCGCCAGTGAAATAAATTGCCTTTATTAATCAGACGATCTTCTCAATCTTTATAAAACATTTATGTTTTCCAACTACTTTTAAGTCTTAATAAACAGAACAACAGGAGGCCTATTCAGCTAAAAGAATTGAATATCAACTGCAGGTCAAAGTTAAAATTTGACACATTTCGCTTACAAAATATTTCAAATTTTTACTTTCACACGAGACGTTGATACACAAATGAGTTAGTAGAATAATGCCCGATTTCACCAACAATCCCTAACTCTAAAGGAGCCCCTAAATAAGAGTTTTGACATATTTGCTATGAAACAACTGTCATTAACTGTCCCTTAACTTAGTTAGCTCCCTTAGAGTTGGTGAAATCGGGCATAAGGCCCCTGATCAAATACCTGTATCTCGATCTTTTGTGTGGTATGTATGAGTACCTATTCTCCATTATACCTATTTGTGTATATATGTATGTCTATGCATGTTTGTATGTATTATGATATATTGTATGTATATGTATGTACATTGCATATATATTATTATTTATATTAGTTTTATAAATTAAGCACCCGACTCATCTTCGTACACAATCTTAAAGGTTAGCTGGTAGATAATACCTAAGGCATTAAGTTCGCCTTTATACATAACTTTTTTTACTGTATAAAGTGTTTAAATTAATAATAATATAATTGTAACTATTTTTCTACAGTTTTTTATGGTTAGCAGAATACGAAATGTAACAAATTAGGCCATTGCGATTCTATTACGATGCTATTTGCCTAACTAAAGTATAATTATTATGAATTTAGGACAATTACATGCGTGGTATACATAATTATATTATATTAACAACTTTATAGAATTATCTCTATCGACTGATATAAAGTAGTCTATTAATACCTATTATGCAATTAGTTTAATCTTAGTTCAATGTTTATCGTTTTAAATGTACCTAATACGTTATATGCTTAAGTTTTAAATCGTTCTAGTGCACGCCGAGTGTAATATATTTTAAATAAATAAGTGCGTACCTACAATAACTCAAGTAGGTAGATAAATACCTAAGTTACATCAATGATATTTTAAGTAATTATATTTTAATATCATTGAGTTACACAAGTTAAAAATTCGTCCAATATGAGTGTGCGTTATACATTTTACGGAGTGTAGTGTGAAAATGCCATCTGAAAGGGAAAGGAGTAAACCGAAGGTAAGTATGGATATACATAAGTAACACCTAAGTAGAAACATACATAAAAGTATTTTTTAGTACACTGCAAGCAATAAGTATTATCAAAGCGATTTTTTTTCAATCGGATAAATCTAAACTCTTTGTAGAGAAAATAGACGTAGCTGTTAAAATGTAGCGATCCTTTATCCTCCACGGGGTAAAAAAATGCATTCTCGTGGTGAGGAACAACACCACATTTTTCGTATCAATTTGATCAATGCGTACTGATTTTTAGTTTTTTATGATTTATAGTTTTATGTAAATCTTTACTATTTGTAACTAAATGTAAGAAATATAGCAGGCAAAAACACAAAAAATACAATTTATTATACATTTTAATATTATATTATATTGTACCACAGAAGAAATCTTGTACTTATATTATAATAATGTTGGCAGGATTAGGTATTTTTAACAAAAAACTAGACTAGAAAACAATATTTCCTGCGTAAATAAATATTACTGGTGATATCAAAGATATCGATGAGTTGTTTTTTTTTTTCACGAAGAACCTATTCACTTTAGCCACGTAGAAAACCAAATTTTATTATCAGTAATGATGTAGAAGGTATTTCTATTCCTTTTTCATAACTAGTATCTGAAAAGTATTTCTTTTTAAGAACCATATATTCAAACAAACAAAATTGATCTTTAACAATAAAATTATACTCCTATGAATAATAATTACGAATTAATCAACATTGTAGGGGATTTATTCGGCAACCTATAAAAATAACAAAATAAACTGTAACGTCGGCAAAGAATGGGGATAATCCTACTGCCCCGTGACGAAGCACGGACGAGCGGTCAGAGCCTTCTCTCGTTTGGTCCTCTTGGTCTAGATCTGAATAAGTTGTTGATGCGTGGGTAGATCGTAATTAATATTTAATGGTCGTAGAGATCGTCTGAATATTTTTTTTTATGGGAGCTCGGCATATGACCTCACGTCTACCTGATGGAAAGCAGTATGAAGGTCCAAGAACAAATGCAACCAACAATTACGATCTACGTAACCGTTGATTGCACCTATTATGCCGGCTTAAGATGCGTATACACGCTTCGTTTAAAGGACTCGAGATATATGCGCGCTGCTCCTTTATACTCATATGTAGAGATAATATATTCTAAAACGCCTTGCACCTTTACTGCATAAAAATTTATGACATGCAATGTATGTATACACGCATTTTATTTTTTAGGAAGGTGTACCCATGTATCTACCAGATGTTAAGGAGACCTTTGTAGGTCCATGAATCAGGTCGATATCGATGTCGATCAATAAATTGTTGTTCAACTATATTGATTTATGACTCCTACTGTGCTTGCTAAACGATGCGGTTATAAAACGGGCGGCAACAAGGAGGAATTTGGATTACGATCATATTTTAATAATATGCTTGCTACTTTATCGTCAATTTAACCGCACGTTTCGTAACCACACACTGAAAGGAGACTACCACAAAAAAAACGATGCAGTAGATTCTGAAAACCGGTGAACCCAAAGACTCAAACCAAAAAATGAGTAGGTCAATTGACGGTTTTTGCATCTGTATGGGATGCAATTAATCAGTTTGGTCATCTTCATTGGTCAGTATTGATCACACAGTTCCACACCGGATGAATACGAACATGTTGTCAGCGTCCGCCATCACATATAATAGTACCTTCACATGTAGTAGTGCAGGCATTAGCTACATCCATACATGCATGATAATGACAATCATAGTCACATTTTGTAAAGAGGCGCACATTTTGACTAACTCTCCATGTATAAGAACAGTAATGACTATGGATGAAGCAAAAGAAATTTCCAAAGATAGAAACAAGGGATATTCAGTAGTATTCGGCTAACTACCCCGTAAGGGACCTGGGGTGAAGGTAGAAAAATCTGAAAGATAGTATAGAAGGTCTTAGACTAAACTACTAGGTAAAACGTAATTTACAATACTAAAGTCCTTAATTATTGCCATTCCTGAAAAAACTTAACCTGTGCCTATTTTTTCGTCTGGTAAAGTTTGCCATCGTCAATATTATTTTAGGTTAGGAAGGGTGTATCTATAACTTTGCTAGGCTGACCGAGCCGTTTCGGTACAACCGCCCATACAAAAAACCGCCAAGTGACCTAAACATGTTGAATTTGAAACGATGTACTTTGGGCTAATATTAGTTCTGCTGATCAAATCGAACAACTTTTCCCATGGCACAATGTGTCGCAAATGAAATAAAAACGCCTTCTTTATACAAACTAGTAATGTTACAATGACCAATTTGTATGGGGACGCCAAAATTTATTTCATTTGCGACACATGGTTCCATGGAAAAAGTTGTTTCGCACCCTGTATGTTTCGGTTTAAGTTTGTGGGTTTACCGGTTTCCAGGAGCCTATATTATTCATTCCCTGTCGAGGTAAGCTTATAAAATATCATTAGAAATGTTGTATTATCTGAAACAAATAAAGTGTGTTAGATGTGTTTCTTACTTGGTAAAATATATAAATTGAAGCTATAAAATTTTATTGCCAAATATTTCGCCTCTCTATGGAGCGGCTTCATCAGTGACAGTAACTGAAGGTCTTTGTCATAAATTTTGAAGAAGTAATTTTATGCCTTTTAGCAATGGTAAAGGCAATGCACTATACAGTTTTGTATTTATTTTTTAGAAAAATATCATCACCACCTAGCCCATCATGGAAAACATCATCAGCATGTTATGTCCATTGTTGGTTCGATATTAATAAATTTACAAAACAAGTTAGACAAAACCTAATGCATTACATTCAGACCAGGGCTATAGTATGCACCAAGCTGCCATATAAAAGAGCTTTCCCATGTTTTTAAATCAATAGACCGAATAGTTTTAGGAAAACTCTTTAATACTCTTACTGTGAAACAATTGTTAAAGGTAGTGTTATGTATACGCGCATGGGTGGGCACAGGTAAAATATTATTAATTTGAGAATCTACTGAATGTCTGTGTCCATTCATGCGAGTACGAAGGGGTGTCGTAGTCTCTCCCACATAAAAACTGTTACAAAATCTGCACTCCAGCATATATATGCAATGAGAAGTAGTACATTGTGCGAAATTTTGAATTTTGATGACAACAGGGTTATGATGAGTTTGTATATTGATATCGGAATTTATTATGGGACATGTTTTGCAACGAGATTGGTTGCACTTGTGTGTACCTAACAATGTGTTATTGCTCCGTGTATTTTTATTTTTTGCCAAAATAGCTTTTAAATTTTGATTTTGTTTATACGTTAATCTAGGGCACGTTTCCAAAAGATTTCGTGTAATATTATTATTTTTAAGGATAGAGAAGCTATCCTTTAATAAATTTTGAATTTTGTGTGCCCCGTGGAAGTATGGTATTATAAGCCGAAGGGAATTTTGTTGTTGTGTGTGTATAGCGTTTGGAGTGTTAGAAGGCCTGTTCATGTGTTTGTGTAAAAAGTTTGGGGGATAATCGCGCCTACATAACCCATTGAAGATTTTACCTTGATATTTAGCCAAAGATGTTGAATTATTACAAATTCTTTTACCGCGGATAGAAAGTGAATGTGGTATAGACCGTTTTGTGTGCGACGGGTGGCAACTACTGTAATGCAGATACTGTAACTTGTTGGTTTCTTTAAAATGAACAGAAGTTGAAATATTATGATTATTATAAGTAATATCTACATCTAAAAATGTTATGTTAGTTTTAGAAATTTCATGAGTGAATCTTAGACTGCTAAATGAATTTAGTTGACTAAGGAATGTATTAAGAGTTTGTAAACTATGAGGCCAAATCATGAAAATATCATCTATGAATCTTATCCATGTTAAAGGTTTGAGAATTTGACTATTTAAAAATTTTGTTTCGAGAGAACCCATATATAAATTTGCATAAGAAGGTGCCATGCGCGTACCCATGGCAGTGCCTTTCTCTTGGTGATAGAATTTATTATCAAAAGTAAAATAGTTATTGGTTAAAACCATTTCTGCTAAATCTAGTAAAAATTTTGAAGAAGGCAGACGCGGGTTTGGGCGGCTATCGAAATACTCTTTTAGGGCATACAATCCTTCGTCATGTGGTATATTAGTATATAAGGACACAACATCTATAGTTACTAAGAAAATATCATTACAATTTGGAATATGAATATTTTTTATAATATTTAAAAAGTGGTAAGTATCTTTAATATGCGAATCTATTTTTTTTTCTAAAGGTTGCGCATAAAAGTCTACAAATGATGATATTCTTTCGGTAGGACAATCATAAGAAGCTACAATTGGTCTACCTGGATTACCAGGTTTGTGTACTTTCGGCAACATGTAAAAATGTGAATTAGAAATGTTGGTTACGTAGATTGATCACATATTATTTAACGATTAAGTTAGGTACCAATTTAAGTATATTATTATTAATTTTACGAATTTTTCAAAGCGTAAATATGCCCATTTTTATTCACGAACTCCACTGTACCTAATGTAATTTCAGACACAGTATATTTTTTAAAATAATTTACGACTATTATTCATCCCGTCAAATCATTATGGAGGTAACTTTCCAGCCCCGAAAATCATACGAAATAAATGTTTGAGGCGCCAAGTTATTGCTTACATGGAAATCCTTTCACGCAGAATTAATGTTAACTTCCACCATTAACAAGATTGAATTTTGCTTCTACATAGATGTTTTAAATTTATACATATCGATATTACTTATACCTATGCTATAACAAGTACAAATTCTATCGCGCACTTAAGGTTCCGTAAGAAAACCCGACTTCATTTCGACGGCAGATCATTAACGGAAACATGAGGCTACAAAATATGTCTTCTGAGAATCAAGATCACACACCCCATTTTTATCATATACCTACGGATTTTTATTATTTTACATTTATTTAGTAATTTCTAATTATTAGTTGAGATTTTATTTATTATTAGTTTATATTTTAATCTGTTTAGTACTTTATACATAATTCTTTTTATTTCTACTTTTAATGGAGAGTATTAGTTCAGAGAGCTCAGCTTGCTTGTGTGGCACTTTAGTATTGCAATCACAAGGGAGAAATTGTATTCTGTGCACGGGTTGTACCGTTTGGTTCCATTGTGACTGTGTCCATCTATTTTCAAATCCAGATGAAGGCGACAACACAGCTTCATGGTTGTGTCCTTCGTGTAACCAATGTGCTGCATCGCAGACCCAAGCTAAACATTTTTCCGTAAATAATTTAGAATGTCCAATATGTCACAAAAATAACTTTAAAGGTAAGAGAGGCCTTCGCATACATTTTGCTCGTGTACATAAAAATAATTCTCTACCATCTGAAACCCTGTTAACAGATAATGTTATTGTTGATAACTCTTTCTCATTTGAACATTTTTTAACAGACTGCAGACCGAATTGTAAAATTCTTAAACGCATCCCCAAAGGAGCACGTCAGTGTGTAGCTGAAAAACTATGCACCCTATTGTCAAATTGCATTAAAAATAACACACTTAATGCATGGGAAAGTTTATTTCTTTTTTCATACACCGCGCTACGGGTTCCTACAAAAATCTTACCTAATAAATCCCTCACAAGTACTATAAAAGAAAACATAAATCTATCTAATGTGGAAAGTTTATCTAAAGAAAAAAAAAAAAAAAAACACAATTAAAAAACTCTAAACGTATTGAAATAAAAGTAATTGATGGGGACGTTCGTGGCGCCATCCGAATGTTATTATCAAATGATGATTTCGCTATGAATGACGATGAAACATTCAAGTCATTATGTTCAAAACATCCATCTCCATCCCGGCTATTATTTCTTCCTGATCCACCTAAAGATAATTGTATTAGTATAAAAACAAATCCCAAGGACATAATAGATGCAATTCGTAGTTTTCCAAATGGTTCAGCCGGAGGACTAGATGGCATAAGACCACAAATTTTAAAAGATTTAATTTCTTTTTCAGCAGGTATAATGGGTACTAAGTTAGTAGATCACTTATGTGGCTTAACAAACATGATGTTTTCTGGTTCTATAAATAAGGATTTTTTTAAATTTCTTTACGGAGGGTCACTCTGTGCTTTAAAAAAAAGAGGCGGAGACATACGACCCATCGCTGTCGGTAATGTATTCAGAAGAATAGCTTCAAAAATAGCTTGTAAATATATCTCACAATCAATAGGTTCAGAATTAGCTCCAATTCAAGTTGGCTTTTCAGTTCACAACGGTTGCGAAGCTGCTGTACATGCAACACGCCAATTCCTTTATTCTCCACAATCATCATCTAAAGTTCTATTAAAAATAGATTATAAAAACGCTTTCAATTCATTAGAAAGAGATACCATGTTAAAGGAAATTAAAACGAAATGTCCCTCCATTTTTCCCTATATGTGGCAATGTTATTCTACTCCTTCATCACTAATTTTTGGAAATAAAATAATTAATTCAGAGGTTGGTTGTCAACAAGGAGATCCTATGGGCCCTGCCGCTTTCTCTCTTGCAATTCATCCATTAATAAGCAGCTTGAAATCCGAATTGAACATATTTTATCTTGATGATGACACTTTAGGCGGCGATTCCTCTACTGTTCTTTCAGATTTTGAGAATATTATATGAAACTCAAAATATCTTGGCTTGGAAATAAATCCTAATAAATGTGAATTGATTTTTCCTTCAGAAATAAATATTGAAATAGTTAAAGCTTTTGTAAATATCGCTCCGGGAATAAAAATTCTAAGCAAAAAAGATAATATAACTTTACTCGGATCTCCCCTTATTGATGAAGGTATACATACAGTTTTAAAAAATAAGCTAGATACATTAAAACTGGCAATTACTAAATTAGAAGACATAGAACCACATATTGCGTTCTTTTTATTATCAAATTGTCTCACCTCACAAAGATACATATACACTTTACGCACTACTCCTTGTTGGAATTCCCCGGTACTAAGTGAAATTGACAATGCAATGAAACAAAGTTTGGAATCCATCTTAAACCTTAAATTTACTACTGATCAATTTAATCAGGCTGCCCTTCCAGTTAGATATAGTGGTTTAGGTATAAGAAAAATTATAGATTTATCAATTCCTGCTTATCTAAGTTCACTCGCTAGCACTAAATTACTTTGCACATCTATTTTATCAAAAACAACTGTTGTAACAAACAATTTTCATAGACAATCAGAAGCTATTAATATTTGGAAAATGTCGTCGAAGGAAGATGAATTTCCTATTTGTTCATCTCAGAAAAAAATAGATGAACCTATAATTAAGAAAATTTTTGACAATATCCCGAGACATAACATTGTTGACGAAGCCCGACTCACTGCAAGTTGCAAAAGCGAGTCCGGCGCTTGGCTGCGTGCTATTCCCTCACCATATACGGGTACGCTGCTGGACGCTGGCTCACTTCGAATCGCCGCAGCCTTGCGTATAGGGTGTAATATTTATGAGTCTCACTCTTGCGTTTGTGGTGATACGGCTGACTCTCAAGGTTGTCATGGACTATCATGTCAAAAAAGTGCCGGTCGATTTTCTAGACACCATAACATCAATGACATTATCTGTAGAGCATTATCAAAAGCAAACATTCCGTCTGTTCTAGAACCGGTAGGTCTACAAAGAAACGATGGCAAAAGACCAGACGGAATGACCATTATACCATATAAATGTGGGCGCGCTTTGGTCTGGGATGCCACATGCGTAGACACACTTTGTCGTAGTCATGTTACATTGCAACAAGCAGCGCGAATAAAACGCACTAAGTATGCTGAGCTCCTGAATTCTCACCAATTTCTGGCTTTTTCTGTTGAGACGATGGGTCCTTGGTCAGAGGAAGCTAGTAAATTTATCCATGAAATTGGAAAAAAACTAAAGATTGGTACTGGTGATCCTCTGAGCAAGGAATTCCTTGTTCAGAGGATCAGCATTGCCATCCAGCGTGGTAACGCCGCTAGCGTCCTCGGCACATTACGCCCATCGTCTCAAAATCAAAATTATTATTAAATAGTTAAGTATTTTGGTCATATTTTAAATTAAATAAAGCTTATTATATTAGAAAAAAAAACATAATATTGATTTTTGAGTATTAAAAGGGTTAGATCACACATATATACGACGGCACTTATAGTCAGAATGTACCTCATGAAAATTCCACTAAGCTCAAGCATGGCTAGATTACATTGTTTTCGGAGTTCCAGTGCCTACCTTCCGGTTTCATCATCATCATCATCGTTCATGATCTGATGATAGAGCTAAGAGGCAATTTCTAGTGAATGTAAACACCACTGAATGACGTCTTTTATTCAGTTATTTTGATTTATAAACCAAACTCCTAAATCGATTTAGAATAATTTTATATGGGACCAATCCGAAAGGATATCCTTTCAAATAAAAAAAGATTTTACATATCGGATTATGAATGACAAAGTTCTGAGGTAACAAACATTTAAAAAAACTACAACCGAATTGATAACCACCTCCTTTTTTGAAGTCGGTTAAAAATGTAAGTGGTAAGCGCTAGGGAAATCAAATTACTAGCGTAGGTTCCGCCAGTCGTGTTGTGATCCACAAGATGGACCGAGCGATGCCGCGACGACCGGAAAAAGGTCGCGGGAAGCCGATGGCTACAGGCAGCACAGAACCGGTTTTTGTGGCGATCCTTGGGGGAGGCCTTTTTCCAGCAGTGGACCCGTGAAAGGCTGGTATGTCAAATCGAATAACTTTTCCCATGGAACCATGTGTCGTAAATGAATAAAAAATTTGACTTCCCCATACAAATTGGTCATTTTAACATTACTACTTTGTATGGAGGTTTTTTTTCTTCATTTTCGGCACATGTTCCATGGGAAAAGTTATTCGATTTGATTAGTAGAACCTCATATTAGACCAAACTACAACCTTTTAAAATCACCATGTATATAATAATTAAAATAAGTAATAATTTATAGATGGGAGGAAGGACTCTATAACTTAATTAGATCGACCGACCGGTCTCGTTTGTCCATACAGATGCAAAAGCCGTCAAGTGTCATCTTTCGGTTTTAGTCTATGCGGTCACCGGTTTTCAGGAGATTACTGCATCGATTTCTTGTCAAGAAGGTAGTCTCCTTTCAGGGTGCAGTTACGAAATGGGTGGTTAAATTGACAATAAGGCTGCGAGTATATTAAAATATACTCTTAATGTAATTCGCCTTTGTTAATATAATAATGTAATTCATTTCGTAATCGCATCATTTAGCCCATGAAGGTAAAAACCGTGCCCGTCCGCGCGCCGGTTTTTTTAGATTCATGATTTAGCCGATATAGTGGGAGCAATCAATGTTGTTTAAGAACAATTATTGATTGACCCCATTCATGGACTTTGGAGCTCTGCTCACCATCAGGTAGATACAAAGTCACATGCCGTGCTTCAATAAAAAAAAAAGAATTGTCCGCGAGAATATTTTTTTTAAGATTAAAAAAAATAGGTATATATATAAATAAAAAGATTAAAAATATAATGACCTACATATTTTTTTTATTTTGCGACAAACATTTAGTACCTAGTGGGCAAACACTGGAAATGCGATAGCACATTTTGTATGGGGGTCGCGACTCGCCGGACTTCGCCGCTTATAGAAATTATACCTACTGTTGGTATGATAGGCTATTTCTGTGTCGTCGTAAGGCAAGGCGATAAATTCGCCATTGACATAGATTTAGTACGTTAATTTAATTGACTTTTCTCCTATTCGTTTTTAGCGTACCGTAAACCGAACCTATGGGATCACTAAGTCCGTATGTCTGTCCAGATCGATATTTCTAAAGTCGGTTGAGGTAGAAAAGTAACATTTGAAAAAGGTGTAGTTTAGGTGTTTTAGGTCTCTCTTGATGCCCAGTTACACAGGTGAAAGGTTGTAGGTAGATACTTTCTTTTTTCATTTGCGACACAAGGTTCCATCGTTATTAGCCCAAAGTACAACTTTTCAAAGTCACCATGTATATATACCTATATTTTTTAATGCTTCCAGGGAGAAATTGGGGCAAAAGATTCAATTTCAAAAAGAATTTATATATATTTTTCTCAGTAACAATTCGAGATAGAAAGTTATTTAGTATCTATTATTTTTTTCACTTATTAGGAATCCACACCCCAGATGTTTTTATTTTTGGAATTATAGTTTTTAAGTTGATTTTGAGGAAAATGACCAACAGCCTTTTTACAGAGAAGAAAGAAAATATTTAATTTTATTTTATAACTAACTCAAATATGATGTTTATTATATTTATTATTAATAACATAATAAAAAATTAAAACACAATTATAATCTAAAATAAAAGAAACCTATATATAAAATCCCTAAGAAAATAAAATTAAATATAAATGAAACACCTAACACATAAAAAATACAAAAATACCTACTTACCTATACAAAAAAATCCTCACAGTGTACGCGCGGCATCGTGCCCAGAACGCTGGCGACATTTCCCCTTTGAATTGTTAAACTTAGTCTCTGTGAGAGAAAAGCGCCAGCTCTCTGGTCACCTGTGACGTCAATCAATTTTGGTATAATCTCTTTGAGAAATTTACTGGCTTCTGGGCCCCATGATCCCATTGTTTCTACCCCAAACGGCACAAATATGTAATTATTTAAAATATTTAAATATTTTCGCCGTTTGAGGAGTTCTGCGTCGGCTGCGGCATTACCAGCTCCATTTACTGTTCTTGGAAGATGTGACGCTGCCAAGGTGTCGACGCAAGTTGCATCCCAAACTAAGCAGCGCCCCAACTTCCAAGGCACCAGACTCAACCCGTCAGGTCTCTTGCCGTCATCGCGTGATAAACCACAAGGTTCTGTTATAGAAGGTACATTGATGGCGGCAAGAGTCCTACGAATTAAGTCGTTAATGAGGCTGTGCCGTGAAAAGCGCCCCGCGCTTTTTGTACAAGACAGACCATGACGCCCAAATTGATCAACGTCATGTCCGCACGGACAACTGTGAGGTTCACATATGGCGACACCCAATCTCAATCCAATAGCGATTTGGAAAGTTTGATTGTTTAAAAATGTCCCTAAGTTTGGGTTTGGTATGGCGTTCAGCCATTGCCCCGACTCTTTGGAAGAGACAGCTAAAAGTCGAGCACGATCAATATTGTTTGTATATTTTTCAAATAAACTTGCGTGGGTGGCTTGGACAAGTGGAGTATCCCAATGTCTTTGTATATGACGTTCCATTGGGATATTTCCACTCGGACAAGCCAACGTCCATGCATCAATGCTTTCTTCTAGAAAAGGTACCTGTACATCATTCCAGTTCTTATTTAAAATTTTAGAAATGATACCTGAAACACTGTATACTGAAGACAAAAAACCCGGAAGAGCTACACTTGTAATTTTACGAATACCGATACCGCCATATCTAATTGGTAGAGTTAATTGAGTCCAACAATTTTCTTGTAGTAAATTTAAATTTAGAATTTCTTGTAATATATGTTTTATAGCGGTATCGAGTAATTCTATTAAATCAAAAAATTTCCAAATGGGACATGTGCGCAGAAGATATGTCAATTTTGGAACGAAAAGTGAGTATTTGGCGATTGTATACGCTACATGACTATTTAAATTTTGAACACGTCCAGAAATGTTTGTGAAAAAATTAAGCTTCTCTTGAATTAATGTGGGTATTGAATCTTCAAATATCGGTGACCCTAGGAGGCTAAAATTATTTTTATTTAAAATTTTAATATTTGGAGCTACAGCGGAAAATTTGGAAGTAATTTGTTATATATTTCCAATAATGTTTCGGACACCCTGTCCGAAACATTATTGGAAATATATATTTCACATTTTGCAAAATTAAATTCTAGGCCAATTTTTTTTAATTCATTAATTAAATAAATAAAATCGGACAAAACAATACTATGTTCACCCCCTAAAGTGCCATCATCAAGATACCATACGTTGAACTTGGAACTGAGTGAAGATATAACTGGATGGATAGCGAGGCTGAAAACTGCTGGCCCTAGCGGATCTCCCTGCTGACAACCGACTGATGAATGAATAATGTTTGAATTATATGATAATATTGACGAGTGATTATAGCTTTGAAATAAATAAGGGTATAATTTTGGGATATGATTTAGAACTTCTTTCAAAAAGCTGTCTCTTTGAATGGAATTGAATGCGTTTTTTATGTCGATCTTTAGCACTACTTCTGCATCGCCATTCATCACAAATGAGCGTAAAGAATGGACCGCTGCTTCACACCCACCTTTACTGCCAAAACCTAATTGAATCGGTTGAAAGAGATTTCCTAACTCACTTTGGATTGATCGACATGCGATTTTTGAGCAAAGACGGCGGAAAGTAGATCCTATTGCTATAGGTCGGATTCCACCATCTTTCTTTGAAAATGCACATAATTTTGCTCCGAATAAGGTGGGAAGAAACTCAAGTTGAGTTTTGCCCGATAACATAAAATTACATAATTTTGTAATAACAGACAAAAGTTCAACTCCTGCGTCTCCGGCACTTTTTGATATTAAATCTTTTAAGTGCTGGGGAGATATGCCATCCATTCCGCTAGCAGAGCCAGCTGGAAAAGACATGATAGCGTCCCGGAACACTTAAAATTGCTTGTGATTAAAAGTTTTTTAGCATCAATACAAAATAAACTAGAGGTAATTTTTCTGACATTTTTAAGTATAACCAAACAATAGTTTTGAAATTATCAAAGTTATTAAGAGTTTTCAATTATTGAACTTTTTAGTTTTTGATTTTTTAACTCGAAATTTTCCGAATCCACCTAATGAAAAGCAGTATGAACGTCCAAGAACAAATGCACTGATTGAGTGTGACAATTAAATATTTATTATATCTACTTTACAAGGTGTGTTAGACCATTTTTATATCATTCGTACTTACATGTAAATGTAGTACCTACCTATTCAAGGTATTGCTCTAGTAAGCTTTTGGCAGCGCTTGCGTGCATTGTAAGCGGAAGGCCATAAATCCGAAGTAAGCGAGAGCAACTTTATGACGTCAAAATGTTTGTTACGATTTCTGACAGCTTGCAGTTGCCTTGTCTTTATTAATTTCTAGTTTTGTAGTTGTTTTACATTAGTGTACTTCTTTGTTTTTTAAACTTTCTTAGGTGTACTACCTGCGCTGCCTTGTGTGCCGCCAATGTACCACTCATTAATTCCATGGTGGTGGATAGCCTTCTCTCTATGCCTTCAGTGTACATAAATTTACTTGAAGTTAAACCTACTAAGTGGAACTAATAAAACCGACTTCATAATAAATTTATTTATGCGAAGTTTTAAAAAGAGGATACCAATATTCCTTCGCGTAACTGCAGCTCCCTGTCCAGGTGCGTATTTAGGTTCAGTCTAGGCCCCACACCGACCCCACGACCGCTAAAGTACTAATTTTTTCACTTATAAATGTAAAAATTGTATTTTTACTCAATCATTTTTTATCAAGCGAGGTTTGACACTCAGTGTTTGCCAGTTTGGCCGGGGCCACCCCCAACAATTAGCCGCCCCACGGAATAAATAAAACAAGTGGAAGTGTGATGTGGGCGTGGCTCCTGTTCCAGCCGTTTGCGCTGATCCGCAAATACCATTTTTTTTGCGGTTAGTTGTGTCCTCTACGCCACACTGATGATATCCATTTTCTGGATAATAAAATTGCATAAAACTTCGTAAATATGCCTTATTATGCTGTATTGCAGTGTAAAAACGATAGTCGATATAACAATGTTTGAAATGGTGGTGTATCTTATCATCGGTAAGTTCATTTACTAATTAATTTAATATAAATTAGATTTTATATTTCTATTTGAGAGCTATACATATTATAATGGACTTTATTTCATTGCCCCTAAGGTCGAGTTTGTTTCTATAAATGTAAATAATGACACATTCATTCTTATACAATTACTCGCTACTAAATTAGAGCTGGGAAAAGTATATTTATTAAAAAAATCGATATTTTTCTTTATCATTATATTATTTTGTATTTGAGTTTATTTTCTTGTTTCATCGCAATAATTAAGGTATTGCGATAATCATCTCAATTTAAAACAAAAATGTCGTATATACATAAATGAGGAAATCCACTTTTTATATCAAATTTTTTTTTTTCAGCGACATTTTTTTTAAAGATTTCCTATTGATCCTATCATTAAAGAAAAGTGGATTGACGCAGCGGGAAAAAATAATTGAAACGTGAAAAATATTTAATATAATGTTATGACAACTTTCATTTTTTCTTTTTTAAATACCTACTTTTTTATTGTAAGTAATACAATTTAAATGCCTAAAAATATTATTAACATTGGTAAAAATATCACCCAGTATAATTTAATCTTATATCTAATGAACAATAAACGGTAATTAAAAATAACGTCTATTCGTTTTATTTTTCAATATTTCCGAAGAGAATAAGAAAAATGTCACATAATATGAAATATAATTGTGCATTTTCACAGTTTTATTTAAATAGTAATTGTAAATTTATTTGTTTTGTAACCGCATCAATTAGCCGGCATAATGGGAGCGATTAATGTTATAAAACAACAATGTATTGATGCACCTATTCATGGACTTTGTAGGTCTGCTTACCACCAGACGCAGAGTCCATAATCTGCTCTCATAATATCAGTCGTCTCCATTCATGGACTCAGTTGACCTGCTTACCAACAAGTAGGCACAGAGTCACATGACCTGCTCTTATAATATCAATCGTCCCCATTTATGGAACCTGTTCACCTGCTTACGAACAGGTGGGTAGCGTGTCATGTGACTCTACCTACCATTTATTAAGCAGGTCTACAGACTCCATGAATGAGGACGACTAAGTAATAGATTATAAGACGTCAAGTGACTGCATCTACCTGGTGGTAAGCATACCTCCATAGTCCATGAATGGGCTTCCACTATGCCGGCTAAATGATGCGGTTACGTAATAAGCGACGACGAAAACGAATTTTCTTTACGAGTATTTTAAAAACCTTGTCACTTTTTATTTAAAAAATCAGCCGCCCGTTTTTTAACCACACTCTGTGTAAGGAAACTACTACCTCGGCAATAACCGGTTTTTGAGATTACTACAACGATTAGTAATCTCAAAAACCGGTAAACCCACAGACTAAAATCGAATCATGACTAGTCCCTTGACAGTTTTTGCATCATACAGATGCAAAATTTGTCAAGGGACTAGTCATGATTTTGGATTTGGGCGGTGGAAACGAGACCGATCCGACCGATGGGTCTCGTTTCACCGCCCAGGTGGGCGATTCTCGCGCTTTCGAGATTCATCTCGATTCGAGATTTTTAAACGAAAAATGATTAAATTTGCCATTTTTCGTTCAAAAATATCGAACATTAAACGAAATAAATAATAAATATTAATTAATAAATATATAAATATTGAACGAAAAATGACATATTTAGTCATTTTTTGTTTAAAAATCTCGAATCGAGATGAATCTCGAAAGCGCGAGAATCGCCCACCAGGCCTTACTGGGAACCTAAAATATTTTTTACTAACATTTAAAAAATATAATTTACTACACACATTAAATTAAAAAAAAACATCGATATCAATACTTTCAATATTTTATTATGTCCCGCCCTTGAATTATTATATTTTGTGCATAGAAAGTTCTAGAATAGTCAAACAGACTTTGGCCTTATAAACTATATAAGGCCTTATGCCGACTGCATAAAACAATTAATCGGATATTGATTAAATCACGCCACCTGTGTTCTAATAGCAGAACCTTTTTAGCAGAGTGTTTAGACAGTTTATTTCTACTAGAAACTAGATGTCATGATTTTTTGATATATTAATTTAAATCTTATTTCATAGTTTTTAGTGTTTAAAATTACTGTGTATTTTTGTAACCAATCAGGACGATACAGTTATAGATTCAATACTTATAGATATATGATTTTGGCGACATCGGTTCTGATACATTTGGTGTTGTATACCATTTCCACTTGTATTATTTATTCCGTGAGCCGCCCTGGGAAATCATTGCTATTGCCGTATGGTCCATTATGGCCCAATTGGCCCATACGTAAATATGCAACTGGCCGTGTCCAAAGGAATTCTTTCGTAAAACGAACTTTACCTGTATTGATAAGTCGTGTAAAAGTGTTTTTTAACAAATCCTTTTAGTTGTATATTATATCATATTAAATCACGGCAGGTGATTTTGTATCTATCTGGTGGTAAGCAAACCTTCAAAATCCATGAATGGAGTCGATCAAACATTGTTGTTTAACCGCGTTAATCGCTCCCACTGCCGTGCGGCGGTTACGAAATGAGCGGTGAATATACGAGTAAGATGCATTACGGCTATTCTTTAATAGCCTCGGTGTTTTATTCAAATTAACTACCCGTTTCATACCATCGGCTACGACGAGGTGGGATTAAAACCCCTCCGCTGGGTACCCTGGGGCCGTCTAGGCGGTCTCGGGCGCCGTAAGGCACCCGTGATGATATATATATAGATACCTATTGTAATTATATATTTTTTATACCTATATCTACTTGCCAAAATATAATTTAAATTACAACAAGAATGGCTTTATTAAACTCAAAGCCAATTCCCTGTTACTGACGCGGACGGCCGTAATTATTATTAACAATATCTACAACTTTCTGCCGTCCAATGAAACTTCTTTAATTAAATAATTTTCTTCAAAACTGCTAACATAGAAAACCTAATTGAATTAAGTTTTACTTAAGCAAAGGTAAGTAGGTAACTAGTTATGACGCTATTGTAGAGAAATATCAAAGGAATTATAGAGTTAATTAATATTGTAGGTCCTGCGAATGCCTTACAGCTTCGGAGACCGCCTAGACGGCTATGGGTACCCAGCAATAGGGTTTGTGCCCCCTCGCCGTAACCGACCGGTCTCGTTACTACCGCCCATACAGATGCAAAAACCGTCAAGTTACCTAGTCATGTTTCGGTTTTAGTCTGTGGGTTCAGGAGAATGTTGCATTATATTTCTTGTCGCGCCTGTAGTCTCTTTTCAGGGTGCGGTTACGAAATGGGTAGGTAGTAAGATTGACGATAAGGCAGCGAGTACCCATATTAAAATATACTCGTAATGCAATTCGTCAAAGTCGCCCCCCATTTCGTAAATGCATCATTTAGCCGGCTTAGTGGGAGCAATCAATATTGTTTAAGAACAATTATTGATTGGCCCCATTCTAGGGCTTTGTAGGTCTGCTCACCACCAGGTAGATACAAAGTCACATGTCGTGCTCCAATAAAAAAACGATAGTATTCTGAGAATATTTATACACTGAACAAGTGGCGCTCGTCGCGGTGTTTGGATAGACTGAATAACCTATATTGCATCTATAAACAGTTTCACAAGTTGGTATAGTGAAATTGGAACGGAACTTTAACGTGGTCTGAAGCACAAATGACTACATTGCCTCACCCTCTGTCAATAACACTAACCCACTGGCGTAGCCAGGGGTCCTACCGGAAAGCAACATGAAATACCGATCGACACGACTATCGATCAAAGCGAAATAAAATTAAAATGTATGTGATTTGACGTTTCTCGACGTCATCTCATATCGACGATATCGACGTCATATCGACGATCGAGTTTTATCCATAGGCAATATTTCCTAAACATTTTTATCCATCGACGCGTCGATCGGTTTGTCGATGTGGCTTCCCGGTAAGGACCCAGGTTTATCCTATGACCTAATTTTTTTTGTTGATATAAATTTATTTGTTAAAATATTTTTTTTAAAGTATTGACGGAAATACAATACATTTATTAGGAGCCTCCGCTCCTTCGTTGGCCCCAGGGCCTCCAGGGGGCTTACCGGGAAGCCACATCGACATACCGATCGACGCGTCGATGGATAAACAATATTGAAATGTTGTCTATGGGGATCGCCGAGAACGTCAAATCACATACATTTTATTATCGCTGTCGATCGATCGGTATTTCATGTGGCTTCCCGGTAGGGCCCCAGATAACCAACCAACATGGGTTGCAAAACGATCTTTTTGATAACTTTTGACAAGTTTTTTAGGGGTTTTTTTTTTGTGCATAATGCAACTTTATTGCATAATACAAGGGCGGACTTAATGCCGTTGGGCATTATCTGACAGTCAAACCTTCGGGACATTAGAACATTAAGTTTAGGTAGGTGTGCAATAAAAAATATAAGTTTTTATTTTTTGTATTAACTATTACAGTCCCCCTCTGGACCCGCTAATTCTGGTTAGGCTACCTTAGTTACTACCTTCAAATTGTTTCATTTCTGGTGTACGTCTGATGTACGTATCTCCAGACTTAATAACTTCTCGTTTTAATCATTTTTTAATCACACTAAAGAGAGGTAAGGTAAAACACCTAAGTAAATATTGATTCCCGCGTTAGTCAAGAACTAAAGTTATAAACGCACTTAATTCTTCGTCTCCCAGAAGTTTGGCTTTTGACGAGTAATTCAGGAAAGTGTATAATTAATGTCCCAACTTTGTTGCCTGCTTTTGGATCACCCATTGTGAACAAAAGTTTAGAAAGCGTTTACCTACTTAATAGGTACCTACCTTTTTCTAATGGTACTTTTTTAGTAATAAAATAGTAGTAAGTACTTTTTTTATTAATTATACATGGTGACATTGAAAGGTTGTACTTTGGGCTAAAATAATGCAACAACTCTTCCCGTGAAACCATGTGACGCAAATTTAAAAAAAAATGCTTTCTTCATACAAACTTGTATGTTAAAATGACCAATTTGTATGGGGAAGGCAATTTTTTTTTCACTTGCTACACAGGTTCCGTGTCATGAACGTATCTCTGGTCCAAATTGGTTTTAGTCGAATACACGCGTATACGCGTTTATTTATATATTAAATTAGAATCGGTTGGTAAACACTGACAGCTAAATACAGTGCTCTACCTGTTTTCCGTGTGCTGTCGTATTTGACCCAAAGATTATACCCGACGCGAGTCAGTTGAAATATGTTTGTATATAAGAGTATTCTTCTTTTTTTTTATAAGAAATATTTTTTAAAGGAATGATAGCAACAAGCGGATGCATGCAGATGCACCGCTGAGCCGTGTTCGGAAACTAACACTTTAACACTGGGTAATGTCACTACACTATATGCATCTATATGATGAAAATATTGAAAAACGCTTAGAGAACAAGCGTTTTTCAATATTTTCATCGCACTCTGTGACACTACCCTGTGTTAAAGTGTTACGTTTCCGAACACGGCCCTGGTTGCCATCATTATGCCGGCTTAAGATGCCTATTCACGCTTCGTTTAAAGGACTCTAGGTTATAATGAAACACGCAAGCTGGTAGAGCATTCCACATTTTAATAGTACGGCAGATGTATGAATCGCCGAAACGTTTAGTACGAGTTGGTACATCCGCTACATATGCATTTTGCAACCAGTGCGTGTTGTCCTGTAACGGAAAGGGGAAGGGGAATAATGTTGAAAAGCTCTTCAGAGCACTGTCCATGGTATAAGCGGTAAAATACGCTTAACGATTCCACATCCCTACGAAACTGCAACGGCTCCAAGGTTTTATTGAGCTCTTAGTCTCCAATAATTCTAGACGCTAGCTTCTGCAGGGTATCGAGAGCAGATAACATATACTTGGCAGATCAGTCCCAAAGATGCGAACAGTATTCCACACACGGTCGAATTTGAGCCTTATATAGCATTATTCTTAACTTGGGTGTGAAAAACCGACGCACCTTATTTATGATGCCAAGTTTTTTTCAATTCTCTCGATATAGTTGCGGTGGTTAAGATCAGAACGTATATCTAAACCAAGGACATTGAGTGATGGTAAAGGCGATAGCTGGGTGCTCTGAACAGATGGAAAATGAATAAAAGCCTTCATTACACAACATTGGGCCCTAGCACAACAGCATCGATAGACTCGATAAATCGACAAAATCGATACATATCTATTTTATGAATGAATGTTCATTCATAAACTTCATTTTATCGACTGCCGATATATATCGAAGTGGTTATGCTAAGCCCCATGTGTTTTGTTCGGATTAAAGTTTCTCGAACCCCAAGTCGAAACCTTTAGCAGGGTTTGATCCAACTCACTTACCAACACCTATTTGAATTCCTCTGTTTGGACGCGGCTAGGTGGACGTTGAGCAAAGTACCGGCCGTGGACAGTGCTATCATCTGCATAACAATGAATGTTGCCACATGACAATAGGTCATTAATATGCAGAAGAAAAAGACAAGGAGACAACACTGATCCTTGGTGTACACCGGCATCAATAAACTCCCAATCGGAGGCTATGCCTTTTACTAGGACCCTAATGCCATGATCATGAGATAAAACTGGATATCCAGTTGCATAGCCGCGTCGAAAATCCATAAGATGGCAGCTTGGAGAGCAAAGCCTTGTACCAAACGCGTTCGAAGGCCTTAAAAATATCTAAACCAACTGCCAAGGCCTCCCCACATTTGTCCACTGCCTCACCCCAAACATGCGTAATGAACGCAAGAAGGTCAGTCGTTGATCTTGCTTGATTCTACTTAAATAGGTACCTTTTTCTAATGGGACTGTTTATGAATAAAATAGGTAGGTACTTATTTTGTATTATTAATTATAAATGGTGACTTTGAAAAGTTTTACTTTGGGCTAATATGAGGTTCTACTGATTAAATCCAACAATTCTTTCCATGAAACCATCTGACGCAAATAAATAAAAAGTGCTTTCTCCATACAAACTAGTAATGTAATGTAGTGTTTTAATAAAATCTAGACTGTATATTATTTTGGTTTTGTTGGTAATTTTTAAAATAAAACAAAAAGCTTAATATTTTATTATACATGTAATCATAGATATTATTTTAAATTTCATCTCTACAGTAATTTTTAACACACCATTTTTTTACTATCAACATCTTGGTCTTCACATAACTTGTGATTGTTACTATTTGTAATGTTACTATTTTCTTCAGAGTTCATGTCAATTTATATTATTTATGAGACAAATATTGATTCTTTAAAACAAACATCTGTTCAAGACAAGTAATTCACTTTCTAATTAAACTTCTATTTCTTTTCTCAGTTTATGTTATTTTTTTTATTTGAGTACCTAATAAATAATATTTTAAGCTAACATCAGTTTCAAAATAGGTTAACTAACCAACGTAGAAACTGTCTCCTGTTTTTCAACATCCATTAATTGTTCATTTACATTTCCATCTGTCAACCAAAACACTAGACTATTTTCTCTTGTTTCAGAATATTTATTTACAACATCTAACTTAGACATATTTAATTCTGTTGTTTCATCTTTATTGTGGTCTTTGCTGGATATTTCTTTATCCAAAGCTAACTCTGGATCTATAAAATGGTGTTGACCAGATCCTGTAGCAATAATCTGTTTGTATGGGTGTATAGAAATACTATTGCAGCAGTCTCTGTGTAAAGGAAACTGAAAAAAAAAAATAGTTTAATTACATATTTAAAATATTTAATAATCTAGTTATACATTAAAATATAAAGCATACATTGTTGTAACAATAAATGTGCAGCTGTATGTACTGTTTACTAACTCAAATATATATAGATTATTGTATTTTTTTTATGTAAGCTACATTGAAAATCTTTAATTACATTTATTATTATATAGTCACACTGGCACAATTAGTGAAACTAAAAATAGAAACAATGTAAAAACTTCTATTTGTAGGACTGACCAGATATAATATTATAAAAAACAAAGATTTAACAGTCTTGTTAAAATATGTAAATCAATTTGTTACTTTGTGTCTTATAACATTTTCATGAAATACCTAGTGCATAATTATCTTTTATATCTTACAAATTGCGCTGGTCTTTACATTGTTGGCTGTATATAAAATAACCTATTGCATAAATTTAAGCAAAAGCAACTTACTTTATAGGTTACCCTATCTTGCTCCATATCATCAGAGCTACTGTCCCAATATTCAGACTTAGTATCCCATATCCTACAAATACCATCAGTACCTCCAGATATTAAATATCTGCCACAAGCAGAAATATCAAAATATATTCTTTGGTTTGTATCAACTGCCCTACAGAGAACATTTAATGGCTTTCTATAATATCTAATATCCCATATGAGGAGTCTGGGATCTTTACGTGCCCCTGATACTAGTTTTAATCCATCTGGTGTAAATTTCATATGTGTTACTCCACCTGAAAAAATATTCCACATTATTTGATGGTAAATAAGTCAAAACTATGAAGAAATATTAATGTGCTTGCACTTAGAAAGGCAATCCCTGGATTCTCCATGCAGATGCAAGGTCTATTGTGTGACTGGGAGGCATGGGAGTGAAGTGCAGTGTTCCCAGACAATGGACAGGACTTGGATAAATTTATAAGCTAGTTATTTAATTAGTATATCCTACAAATACTATTTAGTATAAATCTAGAAGATCTACTGAGTAATATTTGTAATCACCGCCATCCATATTGTTGATTTATTATGTGATTTTTTATATGGATGGCTGTGATTGTTTATCAACTATCCCATAGTATAAGCTGTATGTAATCTATAACTTTATGGTTTTTGTGTTTGAATCTGAATAGTTGTACAATATAGACCAAATTGTACACCAACACACCACACACAATTTTATATGTATATATTTTTTGTGTAGTGTATGTTTGTTTAATCAATAATTTAGTGCTATATTTACTGTGGATTTGCATTTACTTAATAAATAAATAAATAATACCTGTATGGCCATGCATTTTTCCTATACTTTTATATGTACCCAGTTCATTCACACTGTACAAACTAATACTGGTATTCCATGATCCAACAGTCAGTAAGTTGCTATCCACAGCCAAGCATGAAGCTGGTGAATTTATTTTATGCTCAACAAAATCTCTTCCTGGCCTGAAAAGTTATGATTATTATTATGATATTTAAATTTCTCTTTGTAATGTTTGTAAATAATGTAAGATTATAAATAGATAAAGGATACCAGGAAATTCATATTACTCTTTTTGCAGAGTATTGAGTTTGTAATTGAAATATTATCAAGCAAGTTTATTACTTTTTTGTTTATAGACATGGACTATTCAAATTGTGACAATCCCATAATTGAATCAAAATTTCCTCAATACAATATTGTTAAAATTATAAAAACATAATAAAAAAAAATGTCTTGGGTTAGAAAGGCATAATAACTAGTGATCAGCAATTTGGGTGAAATTATACCTTAACTTCGTTATTTACTGAGAACAAAATACCTTTGTTAATATTTTTTTATATATTTTCATATAAAAAATCCCAAGAATCTGGCATTTTGTAAATAAAAATATTTTTTTTTTAATTCAGTAATTTTTTTTCTCAGATAAAGTGAAGTTGCACCCAATTTTCTGATGATTAATAATAACTTTGTTAAACATTGATAAAAATATGCAAGAAACAAAATATTTCAGTTAAGCCTTACCTAGACACATCAAAAGTCTTTAAATTCTTCTTGTAACCAGCTATTATTTTGGATCCATCAACTGAAAATGTGAGCGACAGTGCAGGGTCCATTTCATCAACAGAGTTAAAGCCTCTATATGTGCAGCGGAGAGAACCATTACAAGCATCCCACATTTGAATCGGAGCATTCTGTAAAGTTGTTATCCAACTGGAACATAATAAATATTGCTTGAATAGGACAATAACATTGTACCAGTATTAATAAAAAAATATTAACTTGGCATCTGCATATTGTGGTCCTTTCCCCACATAGTGAAAGGAAAACATCTTTTGGCCATACATCTACATTGTGTGAAGTCACCATAAGGACTGTAAGACTTATAGTTGTAGGGTGAAAGACCCTGCTCCTTAAAGACTTATATTTGAACAAACATGTTCTGGTTGTGTTATGTGTAATAGTTCTGAAATTTATTTGTAAAGCCGTAAGTCTTATTATAGGTGATGTCAGAAAAGGATATGCTTCTAATTAAGATCAACTACTTTGGTAAAGTAGCGCAATAAGAAAACTCAAAGGAAACCTTTCTCAATTGTTGCATGCCTAAAGTCCTTCCAAAAATCTTACCAACAAGTTTCAGGATAACTACTATTCATTCCTGGATACCAGCAAAAATCATAAACCAATCCAGATTCTTTTATATGAATAGCTGTATCCAAAATATCAACAGGCCTCCCATTCATTGTTGGATTATAATAAAGATCACTAGGCAAATCAATCACGTGAACTCCATTATTGTTAACGACACACAAACAACAAGTTCCATCTGGTGACCATTTACATCCACGCAAATAAGGCTGCACATCTCTTTTAGCGTCAACAGATCGTGACCACGATGATTTACTAAGCTCTACTAAAGCATTAACACAAAATTTTATATCAATATTATTTGTATCACCGCTGGGACTATTTTTGCTATTGTTAGAATCTATTACTTCGCTGTTATTATATTCTTCAAGTGCATCTTTTTCAGCAGTAGTAATTACATTTATTTCGTTCATTTTAATTATTTTACCAAAACATTTAAACAAATATAAACAAAAATAATAGCAAATAAATAGCAGCCGGCTTACGGTACGTTTGAGTACTGCTTAAAAGGCTTACAAAGCTAGCTTAATTTACTTGACAGGTGTTTTTTTAGTACTTCGCTTTGCTTTGGAGTTTTGACGACGTCACAGAAAAAAAGCAAATTTCGTCATCGAATTCGCTGCGAACGCTTGGAAAATACGAGTAGTGCAATCAAAGTAAATTGTCTGTGGTCACAATTGTGTATTATAAATACTTTTTTTTATTATTTTTATGTTCCCTCCCTTTCACTTTTTGAACTCTATTTTGTATTCTCTTATGTTTTTGTACGATTTTTATTTATGCACATAAAACCGTTCGAGTACTCCTGCAAACGCTGCGATTGCTTTGCTGCGCTTTGTGTACTTTGACGGCTGATTAGATTGGCTTAAAGCCTAAGCGCTTTAAGCGAAAAACAGGAGTAAACGAACACACTGATAATTACACTTACGGTACGTTTGAGTACTGCTTAAAAGGCTTACAAAGCTAGCTTAATTTACTTGACAGGTGTTTTTTTAGTACTTCGCTTTGCTTTGGATTTTTGATGACGTCACAGAAAAAAAGCAAATTACGTCATCGAATTCGCTGCGAACGCTTTGAAAATACGAGTAGTGCAATCAAAGTAAATTGTCTGTGGTCACAATTATGCATTAAATAAATACTTTTTTTGTTTATTTTTATTGTTCCCTCCCTTTCACTTAATTGTTTTTGAACTCTATTTTGAATTCTCTTATAAATTTTATATGTATTTTAATTATGCACATAAAACTGTTCGAGTACTCCTGCAAACGCTGCGATGGCTTTGCTTCGCTTTGTGTACTTTGACGGCTGTTTAGATTGGCTTAAAGCCTAAGCGCTTTAAGTGAAAAACAGTAGTAAACGAACACACTGTCTATGCCGTAGTACTCTATTTTATCTGTGCTTTTTTTTTTTTAATAATTATTTTAACGGCACTGGATTCTAGTCCTTTTATGCCCGTTTTGTCTATGGGTAGCTTTCTATAGTTTTCGTTCAGTGTTTCATTTTTCTTCATTTTTATTCATGTCTTAAATTTTACCAAGTGTGGTAAAATTATATATATCTGTATAGTATTTATTTTCTTTAAGGAGATTTTCTATTTGGCGGGGGATGTTCTTTTTAGAAGTTTGGTTAGATAAATTTGCAACTAGAATTAATCTTTCCATGTTAAAATTTGGGCAGTCGTTAAAATAATGTTTGATGTCTGCATTAGTATTGTTTCTACAATGTGGACATATAGCATGTTTTTTTATTTGCAGCCTTGCAAGATGCGCCGGAGTATTGTGATGGCCAAATCTTAGTCTATTTATTGTGACTATAAAGTCTCTTCGATGTGACATATTTTTGGGAAGTAAATTATACCACGGAGTTGTAGGTATTTCTTTTTGAATTTGCCTATACCATTTGCCCTTAATTTCTGTGTCTTTGAACCAAAAGTCTTTCCATAGTTTAAACATGTTCTTGTTAATATCTTGATAAATATCAGTGAATGGTATTTTAAAATCAGACGACAAATCTAAACAGTTCTGTCCTTCTTTAGCAGCTTTATCGGCTATTTCATTTCCACTTATTCCTATGTGCGATGGTACCCACACAAAATTAATAATTTTGTTATCTAAAGTTAAATCGTATAAACATTTCTTAATTTAAAAAATTATATAATTATTCTTATAACGAAATTATTCTTATGACAATCATTACTTTCAAGGCTTTTTATCTGTGCTAGAGCACAGTCCGTGTTCGGAAACGTAACACTTTAACACTGGGTAGTGTTACAGAGTGCGACAAAAATATTGAAAAATGCTTAAAGAAGAGATGCATATAGTGTAGTGACCTTAGAATATATAGAGAGGTAGTGACATTACCCAGTGTTAAAGTGTTAGTTTAGTTTCCGAACACGGCCCAGTAGAGGCAGTGTTGCCAGTATGGTTTTACAAAAAGGTACGTTTTTTTAAAATAAAGGTAAATAGGTAGGCGCGAAACCTGATTTAAAGTAGCATTTACCGGCAAGCTGGTTATAATTTTTGATGCCCTTTTGTATTCAAAACGAAGAGATAAATAACGATATCGATACGTAGCACTATCATCTCTTTTATGGCTTTGTTCTTATATTCCTAAATTATCAAAAAGGACGAAAACAACGAATTGCTGCGGTTTTTAATTCATTTTACTAATCACTATTTTACAAAAAAATATAATGTATGTTAGCTCTTTAATTATATCAACGGTATATATATTAAATAAAACTCACAAACTGTTTACATTAATATATTAATGAATCGAAAGTACAATAGATTCTACAGAACTCGACAAAACGTTACAATCAACGACTCACTTCTACGACGCCATTACACACAATGTCGTCGTCGAAGTCTCTCGTTTGTAGAGGTGGGCGTTTTTCAATCAACGATGCCGGCATCGGTAACAGTAAGAGATGCCGCGCATCGATGCGGGTTGACTTTCAGTTTCGGTGCCGAGAAAACGGATGCCGCAACGCATCGGCATCGGCGCAACTCGCGTTTCGTTTTCGAGCGACCGCACCACATCGACCGCGGCACCGTTATCGGGCGCAACATCTCGCGTTTCGTTTCCGAGCGACCGCACCGCATCGACCGCGGCACCGGCATCGGGCGCAACATCTCGCGTTTCGTTTCCGAAAGTACGGCACCGCAACCACCATGGGCATCGGCATCGGCGCAAGATCTCGCGTTTTGTTTTGACTCACAAAATGTTAATTAGGTTTTTTTCAACTCCTATTGGATCTCATCAAAAATTTTTTTTTTTAATAAATACGTACTTATTTAAAATATTATTTTTGATGTCATGTATTAATTTTTTTATTTCACTATATTATAATGTGGCCATGTCCGCGGAACATCAAATATTTTTTATTATTAATATTTCTAGGGGGGTTAACCCCCACAAAAAGAAAAAAATCTGTATTAATTTATTCTACTGTAATTTCGTACATTTCAGGGGGGAGTGGGCGGGTCAACCCCCCCCCCCCATTTTTTTTTAAAGAAAAATCTGTATTTTAGTCTACTATTATCTCATACATTGTGGGGGGGGGGGGGGGGGTTACCCTCCGCCCATTTTTTTTTATTGATAGGAAATAATAAAATTCCCTTAAGACTTTAAGCTTTTTTTGTCCATTCATGCTGTAGCAAACACAGGTTATTTTTTTTTAATGGTTAGGAAATAATAAAATTCCCCTCAAGGCTCAGGCTTTAAGAAGCTTTTTTTGTCCATTCATGCTGTAGCAAAAAAACGATGCCGGCATGATGACAACTATGCGCATAGATGCCAAAAAAAATCGAAAACGCCCATGTCTACTCGTTTGTCAGAAAATATACAGCGCCCTCTGGTGGCGAATGTATAATCAATTGACATACTTATTCATCAACAAAAGTAATGATTTATAACTAAATTATTTAATTTTAAACTATAATTAATGATAAATTATTTAGATACATCAACCTATTGTTTTAATTATTTAAGCAACTTACAGCTCGTCCATCCTGACAAAAGTTCACGTCCTCGTGAACTTATTATTAAGTAATTATATGCCTTGCCTTATATACGTGGTATGTCTTGTTTATTTATTTAATTAAACAGCATTTCGCACATCATAGTTACAAAATATTTTAATAAAACATAAAGCCATGTAGAATTTTATTAAATAATACCACGGAATAGAAAAAACACTTTTTTTTTCTATTCCGTGTATAATACCATAAATTTAACACTGTAAGGCGCGCGAAATCTGTATGCGTGCTTTTGGGTTAGTGAGTGCTTGTATGTGTGTTTGCATGTATGTTTGTTTTGGGTGCGAGTTTTTGTTTATAGTTAGATAAATTACAATATATTCATTTTTAACACTTTTACGTCCATACGTAAAAGTGTTAAAATTGAATATATTGTAATTTATCTAAAGAACTCATAACTCAACTATCCAGTCCAAGTTACTGTATAATCATATTTTATTAATTAAATTTAGTTTTTCATATCTAATTTGTAATAATTAATATTATGTATGCTATAATTACAGCATGGTATAAACACCACTGAGTGGAATCATACAGGTAAGTATTAGTTTTTAACAAATTATTAATATCTACTTGATTTTTTCGTCGGTGTTCCAAATTAATAAATTAAATCAGTAGTAAACCACTCAACTTCCAGCGCGCGAAACCAAAATAGCTAATGACCGAGGTTCGCGCGGTCATACGCTACCCGTTTTTGCGCGATACTTTAATAATATAAACCATGATATCTGCTAAATTAAAAATAAACCTATAATAATAAAACAAAATACGGAGGAATAGGTGAAATTGTACAATTTCACCTATTCCTCCGTATTTTTTAACAAAGTAATATAAAAAAAAAGATAATATTAATATAAGTTACTAAAACCCAAACAAAAAATGCGAAAAGTATTACAAAAAACTATGTTGCTCTTCATAATTCTCCATTTTAATATAAAAATATTTGAACTTAGACTAATTCAAAAATAAGTATAAAATTCTAGATTATTTTTATATTCCAACAATGTAAAAAGATTAATATTAAATTTAGTCGTCGATTGTAAAATAAATTGAAACAAAACACCTACTTCTCAAATTTCCGTCGCGGTATCAAGTTTCATGCGTTTTTTTTTTTATTGAAATATTATACATCTTAATATTTTTCTATAATATAAGTATATGATTATGGAAATAGTAAACTATTATATATTTTTATGATATTATTTTATTAAAAAGAATAAACTAAAAACTGTAAAAAAACTACTATGTAAACTGTAAAACACAAAAAAACAGTCAAAACCGGCCATTGTTCTCGTCCTAATAATATCTATAATTTTGACCCTCTATTTAGACTAGGATTACATATACAAACTATAAAATATAGCTGTAATCTTAAAAAACAAATCCTCAAGATCATTTTAATGTTTAATAATATCAGGAAATATTATTTACGAGATATATTTCAACAATATTCTAATTCCAATAGTACTACGCGAAAAAAAGTTTTTATATTTATTTGTCATAAAATAATCTTTATATTTAGCCATCTACCGATTAATTAGTGAAGTAATATCATTGTCTGTGATATTATAACAACAAACTAAAGAGAGACGACGTAATTCACTAGATGATGCTTATAACAATGCCGCATTGTTAAGTGTACTGGATACTAAAGTATCCGCGGACGTTTGGGTGGTTAATGACTGTTACAAACACTTTTGATGTTACCAACAATCTAATTTGCCAAATAACTTATGTATCGATGATAAAACAAACATGTTAGGCGGGCTTAGCTAAACCACATTGATATAATTTGAACAGTCGGTATAATGAAGTTTAATAATGAATTCATAAAATCAATCTTGTCGATTTGTATCGAGGGTATCGATGCTGTTGTGCTAAGGTGTATACAATCTTCAATGTTATTATTACAGAACCAACTACTAACAACTAGAACAGCCTCGACTCATTGTGCTCAATACATGGTATCGATAATAACTTAAACATCACATAATATATTTAACTCATTCGTTAGTTTATAGGTCGGCACATGAGTGTCGAGCACAATGAATGGTGTGCAATGGTGATAAATATTGAGAGCACAACGAAGGATGTGCATAATGTTTTGTAAAAAACGATAAACTTTATCCATTGTGTTCGACGCATGTGTCGATAATAAAATAAATATAGTAGGTACATCATTTATAGTGCTAATTAAAATGCATATTCTGCACAGGTTAATATTTAGAAAACGCATCATTGTGCTACATACTTACATTTGATAATACCACCGCACACCCTTTAATGTACTCCACACCTCCACACAATAACAAAGCACATCCATTGCGCTTGTTACAAAACATTATGCACATCCTTCGTTGTGCTCCACACAATAACATAGCACATCGCTTGTTACAAAACATTATGCACATCCTTCGTTGTGCTCCACACAATAATAAAGCACATCGCTTTTTACAAAACATTATGCAAGTAAATCTCTAAATTAATCCATCACATTTAACAACACCCTGACAAAATATTATTGACATAATGACATTAATATATTTACAATTGATAAAATTTTCTTGTGTCTTATTTAATTTCGTCATTATTACTTTCAGAATCATCTTCTGTGTCGGAAGATTGTCCACTATCACTGCGTTTGTAGCAAAGCCAGGGAAATATTTTATCCACCGAAAATACTCCTGCAAGGGCAGTCACATGTATGTGACCGCCCTTCATTATTATTGGGGTATCTGTTATTTCTATCATTATCTAAAACTTTAGTTATACGATACGGTCCAGAACATTTAGGTATTAATTTCGTACTTTTACCAATTGTGTGTATAGGTTTTACGACCCGAACTAAATCTGCTATTTGATATTTTAGACAAGACTTCCTATTTTTATTAAATGTTTCACTTTGTTTTCCCCTGAGATTTTGTACATTTACTTCCGATCTTATATTAGTCAATCCTTCATCACACCGACGACGCTTTCATCTATGTCTAAACCAATATCCGCTTTCTTTTAAACCTATCAATCTATATCCGAATATTACCTCTGCCGAAGTTCTACCTATACCTTTATTTAAAGTATTATTTAATTAAATTTATTGAAACCCATTATTCTATAATGTTTAAGTTTTACCCAATAGTAATTAATTTAATATAAGTTTCCCTCAGTTTCATCTCAAACACCTCATCATTTTTAACGTTTACGCGCGATTGCATAACAACTTAAATCATATTTATTAATCTAATAAATGCACTTAGGCATTTTATTAAAATGCGATTTTAATAGAATATATTCTAATAACCCTAAAAGCGATTGTCTCACTGACAAAGTTAATAATCCTAACTTGGCTATTTAGTGAAATAAACCATGTTTAATATTCACGTAGCTACCCGTAGCACGGCCTCTGGTGGCGAATGTATAATCAATTGACATACTTATTCATCAACAAATGTAATGATTTATAACTAAATCATTTCATTTTAAACTATAATTAATGATAAATTATTTAGATACATTAACATATTGTTGTAATTATTTAAGCAACTTACATGTACTTAGGTTATAAGTAATATATATAATAGGGTAATAGGTAATTCTGTATAATGGAACGTATTTGTTCCATAACACAAAATTACAGCTAAGAAAAAATATTGGAAAAATATGGAAACAGTACGTAAAAATAGAACGTACTTTAGTCGTACCTCAGGTCGGAGCTGAGGTACGACTAAAGTACGGACGAGTGACATATAGTACGGAAAACCGTACTTTTTTGTACGTTCAGGGGCTCTAGAGCAAAAGCAGGCGAGGCTACATGTCGCGTCGCTTCAGTCAAAAACGTATGTATTTTGACAGTGACAGTAGGCGTGAGGTACGCTGTCACCTGCCAGTCTATACAGTTTTCATGGAAGGCGACACGACACGTCGCCTCGCCTGCCACACAGGTTTTAGAATACTCTATGGTTTTAGACTCATGTCCGGATTAATAGTCACGAGCCATTGATTAGAACTGTCAAAGTGACAGTTGTTTCTGTAATAGTCGGTGCTCCGAGTCGTGCGTGGCTCAGGCTAAAACTTGAGCCGTTGCTCAACTTGGCATTAGTCTAGATATCCCTTTACTTAAGTCGTGCTCAGCGTTAGATTCTTCATGTTAGTCTGTTATTTCTTAAGTTTCTGTTGACTATGTAATTATGAAATTTCTTGTCGTTTTAAAAATATTATTCTATATTCTTCTAGTTTTCTTTTATTTCTTATATGTATTTCATAATTTATTCATTCAAAATGCATGACTCTTTCTGAGCCAATGCAAATTATACAATTTATATTATACAACTTCAATAATAGAGGGTTACCTATCTCCATGAAAATACTTTGAGGTTTTTTGCACCAGGATTCCAAGTAACATACATATTTCAGCAATCATTGGCTTGAGGCGTTGCTTGGCTTAGCTGCGTTAATTTACTCGACTATAGTGCGAAGTGGTTGCTCGGCCAAGCAACGTTTGAGTATTACTTTCGTGAGCACGACTTGAGCCAAGTTGTTTTTTTTTCTATTTCGTGGACTTAGAGGGCTAAACTGTACATTAGCACCCTCAGATTTGAGTGTTACATTTTTTTGGCAGAAGCACTTACATATGAAGAGTCTGTATGTAAAATATTTTTCGTCGGATATTCCTAGTTTTTCCAGCCCCCGTATCACGGCCACATCCAAGACAAGACATGACAGCGTGTCACACACGTTGGCAATCTTTCACATCCTGTAGTACTCTATTTTATCTGTGATCCTGTCTTATACTAGACCTGTGTCACAGGACACAAGGAATATATTACTCTCTACGAGAGAATCACAGATTATATAGTAATATGTAGTACGTACAGATACGAAAGCTTTTACGTTTTCCATAGTCGTTATAAATTCACCATCTGCTGGTGAAGACCGTCCAACTGTCATTTCTAAGCACCAATCCGAGATTGCAAAACCCACCGATAGGATAGGATCAGTACTCTCTACTACTACTTATACGGAAGGGGTTTCCGTATATTAATCTTACTTTCGTGTTATATAATAGGCCGTGTTATGCATAAGGCCTAAAATGGCGTGTATATAAAAAAAGGTTGATAAAACATTTATCACCAACAACTAGGTACAAAAAAAATCATACATTCTATTGTCTGAGGTTCTTTTAATAAGGGGCTAAAATGGGTATTACTTATCCATTACATGGGTAATGGACTAGCCTAATGAATGGATTATTTCTCAATAACAATCTGTTAAAATGGTAAAATTTTAATTAACATCAACAAAAATAATATGTAACACTAATCTGCCTGTTGTACCTTATGATATTTGTAATAATGTATAATTGTTATAAATACTTAGACCTTACACTTTTAATTTAAAAATAAAATATTTTATAGATTACTTTGATTAGATAATAAAAAAAAGAAATGTGGGATTGTTTGACCCATCTCATGCTATGTGTTAAATATTTTAACCTTACGCTCGCCGGATTAACAATAAGCTGACAAATCCCAAAAAGCTGTTCATTATATAATATAATATGGAGAGCAAAATATAACATCTAATAATAATGATATGAAGGACAATTTACACATATTGGTCACAAACTAAGCTCTAGGCTTGTACTATGGGCAGGGGTGTTCCACTCGCTTTAGGCATAACGCTACAAGTACCCGGCCGTATCTATGGATATTGCATAGATATGTACTCGTACCTGTAACAAAGTTGTAGGTAATAAAAAGATCTACAACTTTTATATGTATTTAGATTTTTTTTACATAACCTCAAAATTTATATGAAAAATTCAAATAAGCAAATTTTTAGTTTTTATACCGGTATAATTGCGAAGTAGAGGGAGAAATAATAATAATAATAATAATAATAATAATAATAATAATATGTAGGACAATTTACACATATTGCTTTGGTCACAAACTAAGCTCTAGGCTTGTACTATGTGTACCAGAAACAACGATATAATACATATTATATTTTTATAAACACCCAGACCATGACAAACGGTACAGAAAAAACGTACTAATTAATATTTTTTTGCCATGGGTGTGAACTGAACCCACCACCTCCGGATACAACGCCAAAGGCGCAACCACTAGTCTACGGAGGCTGTACTCATAAGTAATTGAGAAAGAAGCACGCGGGCTTGCTCATGTATTTTTAAGAATTATACATACATATCATCACAGGTGCCTTGCGGAGCAATACACATATATGTCGACATCATATTAATTTTTCCTATATATCTTTTAAAATAACTAATGTTATGATTTGTATAATTTATTTGTAACATTTAAAACTAACATAAAAAAAACTATATTTACAAACAAAACCTACATTAATAATACCTAAATAAATATAATAATAATAAAAAACTAAAATCAAAAATATATTTTATATACAAATATAATAAAATTATTGTATATAAATATATTTATTATATTTGTATTACAAGTAAAAATTGTTTTTTTTTTAATAGGAATATTTTTTCCGAACTTATATCTAACATGTCCCTTAAAGTCATACCCTCGTATTCATAAAAAACTTATTGAGTCATTTAAGAACACTTTAGTTAAATTATATTTTGCCTCTTTTGAATATTTTTTTTATGAATAAGGGATGAATGTTATAGAATCTAATTTATTTGAAGCAAACTGACAACGTCACAATAACCGAAATAAATACCGGTATTTTTTCGGTTATTTACCGGTTCTCTAAGTTATACCGGTATAGAAGAACCGAAATTGATTATACCAGTATTACCGATATTATACAGGTATTTTAAATACCGGTTGCAAGCCCTGCCCACTTCTCTATGAAATCTTATAGGATGAAGGGACCATAAAAACAATTATTGACCACTTAATATAACCGTCTTTGTTAAATATGACCAAATTATATATGTAGGTTGTGTATTATATAACAAAGCAGCTGCTTTGTTATATAATGAATTCTGATTCGAAACACTATAGAAAGCTTTCGTTTTTCGAGTAAAATTCAATAATCGTTGATTTATTAAGTCGTTGCGTCATAGCTTATATAGGTACAGTATAATAAAAAGATAATTAGATATATTCAAAACAATCTTTATTTAAATAAATAGGAGATAGTTAAAGACATCAACGATCAAGTCGTTCCCAACCCTCTTTCCTCCCTCCCTCCCGTGTGGTGCCTTGAGAAAATTCGGTTGTGATGTTTTGGGGTCCATCCTATATTCCCAATTACTTCCAATTGCTTAGTATGCTGCATTTACTAGGAAATCTCAAAAAAAAACAGAACACATTCATGTCTGGATTAATAATCGTTGCTAAGCCAGTACCTAGCACGAGCCATTGCTTAGAACTGTCAAAGTGACTGCTATTTCTATAATAGTCGGTGCTCCGAACGGTGGCTCAGGCTAAAGCTTGAGCCGTTGCTCGGCTAAGCGTTAGTCTCGATATTCCTTTACTTAAGTCGTGCTCAGCGTTACATTCTTCATGTTAGTCTGTTAATTTTTAAGTTTATGTTTATTACGTAAAAATTAATTTTCTTGTCGTTTTAAAAATATTATTACCCATTTTTCTAGTTTTCTTTTATTTCCAGTGTGTATTTCATAATTTATTCATACAAAATTCATGACTCCTTCTATGTCAATGCAAATTATACATTTTATATTATAAAACTTTAACAGTAGAAGTTCGATGGAAATGTAACTTCTCAATACTTTGAGTTTTTTGCACGAGGATTCCAAGTAAATACATATTTCAGCAAGCATTGGCTTGAGGCGTTGCTTGGCTTAGCTGCGTCAATTTACTCGACTATTATAGTGCGCAGCGGTTGCTCGGCTAAGCATCGTTTGAGTATTACTTTCGTGAGCACGACTTGAGCCAGTGCTTAGCCATGACTATTAATCCGAACATAAGTGTAATTGCAAACACAATTTTCAATATACGTTGTTTTCATTCTAATCATTCTAACATTCATCTTTTTACAAAAAAAAAATATATTTCAATGATAATGAACAAAAAGAGCATATATTCCCTTCTCGATTATCGATATTTTATGAATTTTCACGTCCCTAATGTATAACCTATAATAAAAACATAAAATTATTTCAAGTCTAAAAAGTCTATCCTCTAATGAAATAATGTTTCAGACATTTTAAACTAGTTAAGAAATAACATTTACAATATTATTTAAAACTATAAGTTATAACATTAATATATATAATATAATAAATACCAAAAATAATTATATAATAACGTTTGGAAAGTAATATTTTCGGCACATCTGAGGTACTAGCCCTCAGAGTAATAATTTACTATATGGGTTGAGCCTGATCGACGAGAAACGTCAAATCCCATACATTTTGGCTTTTAATGCGTATTTCGATTCGATTATCGATTGGCTCTTTGGTAAGGCCCAAGTACTAGCTGCCTGTCACGGCCGTGGAGTCGGTGGAGTTAATAGTCTGTGATTTAGTCTGTGACTGTTGTGCTGTGATGTGAGCAAGAACCAAGAACAAATCAAATAATTTCACAAATTCAGTTAATTAATAAATAGCATAGGTATTTTAATAGCCCATAAAATGTTTTTACATTAATGGAAAATATATGAATTGTGCAATGATACGTTCATTTTAAAGCATTGTGTAAATATTCAATCCACATTTTATCACCTACATATTTTACGTTATTATCACGTAGTACTGCATGGTTTTTGTTTCAGATGAAGCTCAAATTATTTAGTCGCAGTGTTCGTTTAGCTACAGTTAAATTGGGCAGAATGGTTTCTTTTTCTGAGACCCCTGCGAAAGCGTCGCTCTGTTGTGAAGATGAACAGGAAGGTGCTCCACCGACTTACGCGATGTATGAAGCTTTAAAGGACTCTTGTCATAACAATGCTACATTCTTTCAACCTGATGATAGTGAAAATGGGCAGCGTATGTACCAGGGGTTTATGACTTTGATTGATCATATTGATACTGTGTGGCCTTTGGTTGATCATGTTAGAAAGGTATGTATGTTGTTTTTTTACTTTTTGTTTAAGAGGTTACAATATGTGTGTAACATCTTAGATGAATTTCCTAGAGTTGATTAAGGCAAAACCAACAATATTAGTATGTTTTTCTGTATAGTTTACTATTTTCTGGGTATATTATTTTATTACTATAGTTCTTTCAGGTACATGTAGTACAAGGCTAGAGTTTAATTTGTCATCAGAGCAATATGTGTGTAGTGCCTAATCCACTAATGTCTTCTGGTGGCAGTGTAGTTTTTTAAATACACAAATCTAGTCAGTTACCATGGTGACTGATAGATGGTCCATATGCAAACAATTTAATCAAATTATTCTTTTTTGTTAATAGGTAGCCCCCATGTATGATTTTGATGCATCCTCACCTGGCAACGGATACAGGAGTTTTGTTTCTGTAGTAGATTCATGTGTTTTACATGGTCTCAAACTTAGCCGTCAAGTGTGCACTGGAAGGGATGCCTTACTGTTTAGGAAGGGATATTTTGTAAAGTGAGTATCTTTGCTAGTAATAGTCTGGAGACTTTGATGTCTGTCTGCTGTGATAAATTACTTAAAAACAGGCTCAAAGTTTAAATAAATCAAGGTGAAAATAGGTTGTGTATAAATGGGGGACCGTATTTATAAACATATAAAAAATTAGAACCATCTGAAGGACATAATTTAATTATTCTTGCTGTGAGTACAGTGTTTGTAAACACCAAACTCAATGCCAACATGTACTATAATAATTGCAGTGCATGTTAAGAAATGTATAATTAATAATGTACCTACTTTATCAAAGCTCAAATAAACTACTCAGGTTTTTAAGCATTAAATGGAAATATAAATTTGTAAATCCTTTTTATGTTAATAAATAAATAAAAGTTCATGTAAATCATTACAGTAAAGGGAATAATAATACAATTCTTATTCAGAAAGTAATGTGGTTCTGCATGTATCTACTTGTCTGCAGATTTACAAAGCCTACAAAGTATTTAGTCCAAGAATGGGGATGACCAACAAGTATTATTGATGGGATTTAAACATTTACTTAGGTAGAGAGGGGTACTGAATGTTGATTATCATTAAAAACCCTGCAGCCTTTGACTGAGTAAGATGTTCACAACCCGGCTTCCCTGAGAGAGAGACGAGACAATGGTCTTAGCTATCCATGGATTCTCCGTGCAGGTCCCGGGTCCATCACAAGGCAGGGGAATAAACTTCAGCATTCCCTGACTTGAGACTGTGAAGTAGGGTTGGTTAAGGCCTTTTAACTCTTCCCTACACTGTGTACTATTCCCTCTACTACCAAATGATCCATCTTCGAAACATATTCCATAAAATCATTATTATTATAATTATGGACAGCAACCCCTGTGATTCTATGTATTGTTCATATGTCTTCAATACTTATCACTTAATTTTTAGGGAAGTAGAATCTTGCAGCCAATTGCTTGCATCACTTGGCACTTGTCTCCATCACCTCCACACATTATTAACCTGGGCACCTCCAGGGGAACTGTTTCCTGCTGAGACCCATTCTCCAGAAGAACTATTCTCACAGGCTGATACTATTAACCAGTATTGTTTTTATGGACGCTGTTTGGGTTTCCAGGTTAGTAAGATTTTACCACTAAGTTGAAGTTGATCATACAACTTAAGAGTACTGGGGTTCATCCTATTAATGTATTTGTTTATACTAAATAAATTATAATCAAGCCTTTTTTTTTTTTCAAATAATTAAGATTACAGGTTTCATCTCAGTTTTGCACTTGCTAATGTATATACTATTAATATTATAATATATTTAATTGAATCAGGCGTTATTTTGCGGAAGTCCATTTTATAATGATTAAAATTGGAAATTATTATGCAGTTTCTTCCGCTTATAATGTTTGATATAAATAAATTCGAAATTCTACATTCCAATCAAAAGAAAGCTCTCCAATTCTAAATTTATTTAAACCCACACCCATGAACCATACCAACCAGTCCTGAAGATGCCTCGTTAAGAGGCGAAACACGTGTCGAAGACTACAGTGTTCGTTTGTTGGTGATATTTTTTTGTGTTGTTACATGTAACATACAATTTAATACACCAACATTATAAGCGGAAGAAACTGCATTATAATTTCCAATTTTAATCATTATAATATTATAATAGGTTATTAAAGATTTTTTTTTAACTATCAATTACCCATTTATTTGTTTACTATGTCAATGTTATATTAGGCAAAATTAGAATAGAGCAAATAATTCAAGGAGTCATTTGTTTTATCAGGACAAATTGGATAAACTATTACTGAATATTGGTCAGCCACACATGATTAATTTGTAATAATTCTTGGCCCATGTTATTAAATAGTTGAACTTTGTACTTTGTCTTCTGAAAATATGATGTAAAAAACATGTACAACCTTCATTAATGTTAGTTCTGTTGAAGGTCAATAGTTTTAAATTGTGTTAAATGATGGAAAGAAATAATGCCTCTGTTATTTTCCACCATTAAAAGTACAGATAGAAAAAAAAATTGGGTATGATATTAATGATGAAAGATATAAATTATATAGACAAATTAAATTTGTAAAATGAACAATGAACAATTCAAGCACTTTAATTTGTATATATTGTGTATGATATTGGTAATATGGTTTCCAGTTTTTATTAAAGACTCATTTAGTGACACATCCAGGGAGTTATAGGAATGGGTGCCAGTGGTGAAATTGTATAATTTAAAACTTCATCAGTAAAATTGCTGACAAAAAGTCCATAAAAATTGTTCCATAAGGCTCCAGGAAACCAACCCTAAAATTAAATCCTGGATCTGTGTTTTTTTCATATAAAATATCTTGAGAATTACCTTGTCCAATTTACTTGAAATATGGAGTTTCTAAATTTTCAAGTAAGGTGATCAATTGAACAAGAACATATTATATAAATATCATGCAATGTTGCTATACTAGTAGTGTACTCTAAAGATCTTGCTGACACACAAATTATACTTCCAACTAAACAAGTAAATACACCTATTAAAAAAGGTGTAATTTATATTATATAAAAAATTGTTTCAGTTTTTACCTTCAATGCGAGGCATTTTAAAAGGGATATCTATATGCATGGCAGGGTTCTCAGAAGCATTCTACAGCCATGGTAACCTAATCAGCTCTGTGTGGACAGGAGGACAGTATCTGATTGATCCGGAGATGAGGGCCAGAAGAATTGTTAATATTTCTCAGTCGGCCAGTGTGGAGTTTTGTAAGGCCTTCTGGTTTCTTGCTGAAAGTGGTAAGTAATTTTTGTAATACTTTTCTATCATTTATTACATTGTGTAGGCCTGTAAGAACACACACTTATTAAAATATTTTGCATAATTGAAACTGCATTCAATGAGGTTAGCAATCAAATTAATGTGTGTAACAATATGTTTTTAACCCTAAATCAAAATATATAATAATTATATAACTTGCCTAAAGTTGGAAACTTGTAATTAGATTACCTAAATTGCTATTTTTTTTTTGTAGTTTAAATTGGTAGCCTAGGTTTATTTTATTAAAGGTTATTTTATTAATATACCTAATACCTGTGTTAATAAAACAAATTTTATATCAAGTGCTGTAATTAACTAGCTCATGTAAGTTAATTCTCCTTTTAGTTAATTGATAATAAATCATTGTAGTTTATTTATTTTGGAACAATAAACGAAATGAAACTTAATGGTTGTTACTTGTTCGTTTTTAAGTAAGTATTAATGTCCTTTATGGGGTATGCAGATACAAATGAGCACTACTCCTTTTGTCTCGGCCACAGTCATATCTCTTCTCATATATGCACGCCGATTCAGTGACTTTTAATTGAACCGTCTTTTAAAACCTTTACAATTTGATCATGATGTGTGTCTTGGTCTCCCTTGGCCATGTTTACCCTGCATCTCGCTTATATATATCTGCTTCGTCAGTCTTTCAACGCTCATCCTTTCTATATTGTCAACCCAGCGGAGCACATCTTTTCTCTGTTTTATGTCTATACTTTTTTTCGTTCCACTCGTTCCCGAGTTACGTTAATAAAAGTTTTTATAGTTAATAATAAAATCAAATCTCGTGTATTCAATTCCCACGTTATATACATACATACATATTCTGGTACACTTAGTACAAGCCTAGAGCTTAGTTTGTGATCAGAGTAATGTGTGTAAATTATACTACATATTAAAATGAAAAAGTAAAGACATGGAAAAGAAATAATATTGAATGATGACCTCGCACTACCTATTTCTGCCGTTTGCGCACAAATATAATGTATTTTGTCATGTTAAAAAATTCTGCGCAACTATAATTTGGAAATGTATTTTTTAGAAATAATGAAGCGAGTCCCGAGCCTAATGTCGTCAAATGTAGCTGTAAATAAATTGATTACTATACCACCTGAGCCGCTAACGGTCGTGAAGGCTGACGGTACAGAGATGACAGTATTACCTCCCACCGTCCATCTTGGTCTGCAGGGGCTTAATGTTAGACTTATTAGCGTTAATAAAAGGTCTGGAATGGTAAGTTTTTAGTATTTTATTAGATTAATTGATTAGGTGAGAGAAAGGCCTGCACTGCTAGGCTGTCTGGTATCTTAAACACCGTCAAGTCAACTAATCATGTTTCGGTTTTAGTCTGTAGGTTCTCCGGAGACTACTGCATCGATTTCTGGTCGAGGTAGTAGTCTCCTTTCATGGTGCGGTTACAAAACTGGTGATTGATTTGAGCGAGAATAATAAAAGATAAAATAGTGTCGTAATGCAAATACGTCATTGTCGCCGCCATTTCCTAACCAACCGGCATACTGGGAGATCGCCCAATTCATGGACTTAGGTGGGTCTATATGTATGTCTGCTTACCATCAGGTCACATGCCGTGCTCCGATAAAAAAATGTAACCAAGCCTAATGTCAAGTATAACAGAAAACTCAATTATCCTCGCTGCGTTACACTTAAATCAACAGTAGATACGTAATATGTATAATTTAATTAACGAAAAAGAAAAAATACTATACAAGTGTCAAATAGTTACCTACTTCAAAATGGCGGATTTTGCAAACAGCTCTTAAAATATTATTAACAGCGGGGTGATTACGTGAACCACCCTAAAATAAAACTTTATGATGATAATCGATATGATATTGCATTATCATATACCTGACCTAATGCAAACCGTGACATTGAAAATCTACAGACAACTACGTCATTTTGGTTAAATAATAATAATAATAAATACCATCACGGGTGCCTAATTGGCTCCCGAGAACTGTTTAAATGGCCTCAGGGTACCCAGCGGAGGGATTAACCCGTCCTCATTTCGCCGATGGTATTGGGAGGCAACACCTAACAAGTGGCGAGCTTGTTGCGGTGTTTATGATGAAATAGCCTCGTTGTATAAAGCGGTCACCCATCCCACGCCGGCCTTGTTGTCATCTGCTTAACCTTGTTATCAGTTGCGCAGTGACTTAACCACTAGGCTGGGGCCGCTTTTTTGTTAAAGTTTATTATTATTATTATTACAAATAGGCGAGCAGTAATTGCTGGTATGCCTATATCAAGCACTGGTGTATAGTTATTAATTTTTTATTTATTGTCTAATTTGTTAGTTAATAGCCACTTGTCCAGTTTATTCTTAAAAGTGTTAACAGTAGAGGAGTTGACCATGTCCTGTGGCAGCCTGTTCCACATATTCACCACTCTGTTGCTAATAAAGTTATATCCAACATTATTGCTGCTAAGTGTTCTTGACAGTTTCATGTTATGGCCACGACGGGCTTAGCTTAATGTTGTACGGTGTAATAGGCCTATAGGTCCTATGAAAATCCGCCATATTTTAGTTTAACTATTATTATTTAAAGTATGGAGAAACCGTTTATTATAGAAATAATACTTTTTATTTTAATACAATAAAATAGTATTATTAAGAGTTAAGACTGACATTCTTAAATAATTATGGATATATTTTTAGGGAGGAGATAACACTTCAACTCTGCCACCGGCTGACGGAATAATATTACACTGTCACGGGGGAGGATTTGTGGCACAAAGTTCTAAGTCCCATGAGATGTACCTAAGGGACTGGGCGTCTAGACTCAATGTCCCCATACTGTCCATAGACTATAGCTTGGCACCTCAAGCCCCCTTCCCTAGGGCGTTGGAAGAAGTGTTCTATGCATATTGTTGGATGATTAATAACTTAAAGGATCTTGGGACTACAGGTATGGATAAAATTATCTTGCTTTTAACATTCTTTTAGAGTCAGTTTCTTTTATTAAATATTTTTTGTTGGCATGGCTTTAAATACTTAAAGAGTGTTGTAACGTTAAGTAAAAAGGTCATACATTATTACAGATTTACCCCAACACACATTACATTATATATAAATACAGTTCTCTCATTAAAAATAATAACATGCGTGTATTATACATATAAACCATTCTGAAGAAATTCTCCAAATGATAATGCAATTTAATCAAAATTCCTAGCGTAATGTAGAAGGTATAATTGTACACACAGACAAATTTAAAAGGCGATTTTTTATTTATACTACGTAGTTGATTAATTAGGATTATTTGTGGCCAAAACTTTAAGTAAAGGTCTAAATATTATTATTTCCAGGAAAAAGAATAGTATTTGCTGGAGATTCAGCCGGAGCCAACCTCATAGCCGGTTGTACCCTCAAGATACTGACGAGTGGCTTGCGCCCCCCCGACGGGTTGTTCATGGCATACGCCCCCCTACTGGTCAGCTTTATCCCGAGCCCTGCACGACTGTTGTGTCTCATGGACCCCTTACTGCCTTTTGGATTCATGATGCGCTGTTTGAAAGGTAATTCTCTTTTTTGTAAACTTTTTTTTTACTTAAATTACCTACGTGACACGAATTTCATGGTTTTCTTTATTGCTTGTCACAGCTGTTCACATTATCGAACTTCATTCCCTAGTGTGACGTCAAATATTTTGCAATTTTGCATCTAGAATTATTTTTTTTTCGTTAATAGTCCATGTTTTGTGTTTTAATGCTTAGATATATTACATTTTAAAATGTAGTTTCACGATTTTTAGTACCCATAAATATACCTCAATAAAATAAAATATTTCCAAACATTTTCTTTACAGCTGCTAATATTTATTTTTAAATTTTTATAGCACTAAATTGTTCATAGGCGCGTTTAATGCCATAAATTTTCTACCAGCTAACCTTTGAAAGAATGAAATATTATTAGAATGCTGAAACTTCTCAATATTATATTTTTTATTCTAAGCTGTCTTTTATCATGTTATGTTTCGTGTTGTTCCATGATCGCCAAAGTAAAGAATCCAACCTAGGTAAGGCAAATACAATACGATCCCGGCGCAACAAGTAACCAAGTATCAAACGAACGAATCAATCGCGTTTGGTTCACTATCCCGCACTAAACTTGCGAATTTATAGGTCACTTCAAGCTGTTTCGACTGTTGGATATTTACGCGACGTGTTTGCATTAATTTAGCTTACCTAAAAAGGACTGTGCGTAAATAGTAAATTATAAAATATATATTAACTACAAGAATATTGATTGTATGACCTCGGGCCGCGAAATCATTAACGCAGGGTACCCCAAGGATCTGTACTAACCCCTACTCTATTCTTGCTGCATATCAATGATTTGTTATCTCTCGGTAACATACATTGCTATGCAGACGATAGCACTGTGCACGGACAATACTTGACGCATCAGCACCCCAGTCGCGTCGAAACAGCGGAGTACAGGAGTTCTTTGGTAAATGAATTGGACCAAACCCTGGAAAAAAAATCAATCTAGGGTTCTCTTAATATGGTCCAATTTAATGCCCAAAAAACCAAGGCTTGCGCATTGACAGCAAAAAAGACCCCCCTTTCTCACTTTCCCTCCCTTCAGAGCACACAATTACCATTGTCTCCAACTCCCGATATCCTGGGATTAGAAATACGCTCCGACCTAAACCACCGCAAGCATTGCAAAGACAGCAAGTAGGAAGCTCGGCGTCCTTAATAAGGTGCGACGGTATTTTACTCCTCGACTCAGGCATCTGATTTATAAAGCTCAGATACGGCCATTTGTGGAATACTGTTCGCATCTTTAGGGTGGATCTGCCAAATATTTGCTGCAAGCTCTCGATAGTCTGCAGAACCGTGCATCAAGAGTTATCGAGAGCAAAGAGCACATTTCACTCTAGAGCCATTGCAGCATCGCAGAGAGAGTGCTCTAAAAAACTTTTTCATCTTATGCCTCCTTCTCCTTTCCGATATAGGACTTCATGAACAGGTAATCAAAATGCATGCACATACAGTGGCAGATATACCAACCCGCACAAAAAAAAAATGGTGATTCGTATATCTGTCGCACTATTAAAATATGGAATGCTCTACCTGCGTGTTTCCTTTTTCTTATAATCTCGAGTCCTTTAAACGAAACGTACTGTATACGCATCTTAAGCCGGCATAATAGGTGAAATCAACGGTTACGTAGATCGTAATTGTTGGTTGCATTTATTCTTAGACCTTCATACTGCTTTCTATCAGGTAGATGTGAGGTCACATGCCGAGCTCTCATAAAAAAAAAAAGTCGTTGTTCCACTATTCCGGCTAAAGTATGCACGGCCAAACGCTACTGTTATATATTTGTTATAGCGTGATTTATTTATTTGTAGCCTACGCCAGCTCTGCGAAGGTAAAAGATGACAAAACATGTAACAAAGATCAGCCGACTTCCGACGCGACCACGCCGATTGACAACAATGGCTTCCTCAAAGTTAGTCCTTCTCAAGGTAATTTTACTATAACACTTTGTAATACATCTTGGCAGAGTTTGTTAGACCTTAGATTTAAACACTGTTTTAGGTTTAAATTTTAGTAAATATGTTTAACAATCACACTTTAATGCCAACCAGATTGATTACAACTTGTAAAACTATCCAGACATTGTGATGAGATGACCACTTTTTCAGTCTAGTCAAAATACACAGGGGTGGTAATAAATCCCCCCGCTGGGTACCCTGAAGCCGACTGGGACTCAGGCGCCGTAAGGCACCCGTGATACCACTTTCTTTATTGCAAATATTTAAATCAACTTTTCTACGACTAGCCTATCTAGAAATTCCAAGAGTCAAGCTAAACTATCACTAGATTAAAACAAAAAGTTTATTAAAAGGATACTGCATTTGTAATCGCGAAGTCTGCGTTCTCCATACAAAATGATCTTTCGCACTTCCAGTAATACTCAATTATTGTTTGCCGCAGAATTAAAATAATATTTTTTGTCAGTCAATTTATTTTTATTAATCTTTCTGTGTTGAGTTTTTTTTGGAAATCAAAAAAAAATATTTTCAAATATTCTAATACAAACATATTTATTACCCACAACAGAAACATATTTGCTTACAATTACCAACATAAAAATAATAATTGAACTTCGATTAACAGCCAAGTTGTAATATTGGAAGACGTTTGTATGGGCGTCAAGTCGACTACAGAGGCCCTAAAGTGCGTTATAGTGTAGAGACTCTTGACCTCATTACTTTTATAAAATAGGTAATTTGTATTTTTTTTATTAATCCAGAAGGTTCAGGTCCATCGTCTTTCGAGGAGGTGTCGCGATCAGATGTGGCAGAGTTACAGGCACTAGAGTCTAGATCGTCACGACGTCGCTCGTCAGATACCACCGCCAGTGCCGCCTCACTACCCGAACACACCGACACGCATACCGGTGAGGAACAATATATATCATTAATAAATAACTATCTACTGCCTGCGGCGACTTGAAGAACGACTTACTAAACTAATTGCCTACCAGTGTACTATGTGTACCAGAAACTACTATACTAATACGTATTATGTTTTATAAACACCCAAACCGTGGCAAACTATACAGAAAATTGCATATTTACATAAATATATAGGAATTGCTCTCGCAATAATATGCGGACTAATTAATTAATTAATGCGAACAAATAGCGCACTTATTAGGTCTGCGTATTATTAGTCTATGCTTTATCGGTCTGTGGAGTTAACTGCTTCGGAAAGTAGTAAAGGAGATATACGAGGGGAAGTAAAAAGTTCGCGGAATGAAAGTGTTATAAATAAAATTAAACAATAAATTTATTTTTCCTTTTCAAAAAAATCCCCCTTAAGCTTAATACATTTATTAGATCTATGAATTAATTTTTCTAAACCATCATAAAAATATTTTTTATGTTTTCCCTCAAAATGAGCCGAAATTGCCGCCTTTACCTCATTGTCGTCGGTAAATTTCTTTCCCCTTAGCTCTTTTTTTAAATTTGGAAACAAATCAAAATCACTTGGTGCCAGATCTGGACTGTAGGGTGGGTGAACAAGTGATTCGAAGCCATGCGTGTGCAGAGCAGCCATTGCAACTTTGCTCTTGTGAACCGGCGCGTTGTCTTGCAAGAGCAACACACCCTTAGTCAATTTTTCTCGACGTTTCTCCTTGATGGCCTCCTTTAATTTTTCTAATATCGTTGCGTAGTACTCTCCGGTTATGGTGCTTTCCTTTTCTTTGTAACCGATCAATATTATCCCCTCACAATCCCAAAAAACAGTAGCCATCAACTTTCCAGCTGACTCTGACACTTTGAAATTCTTTGGCGGTGGTGTCCCCTTTTTATGCCATTGCATGGACTCTTGCTTGGACTCAGGCTCGAAGTAATGAACTCATGTCTCATCTCCGGTAACAATCCGCTCCAAAATCTGTGCAGGTTCGTCTCCACACAACTCCAAAAACTGTTTCGACGCATCGACGCGCTGCTGTTTATGAAGCGACTTGAGCAGTCTCGGTACCCATCTTGCACTGACTTTTGTCATACCCAGGTGGTCATATAGGATTCTCAAAATGGTGGTTTCTGATACTCCAACTAATGCAGATAACTGTTTTTTCTTCAAACGGGCATCCTCCAGTACAAGTTTTTCCACGATGTTTGACGTGGTGGCCTCAATAGGCCGTCCTGAGCGAGGGTCGTCTTCAATCGACTCCCGACCATGTTTAAAAAGACCATGCCACTTGTAAATCATTGTTTTACCAGGGCACTGTTCCCCATAAACGGTTTCCATTTCATTCAAAATGGTCTGAGCGTTCTTTCCTTGCTTGGTAAGGAATTTTATCACAGCACGTTGTTTAATTTTCTCCATAGTTTCAGTTTTCTTCCGGATTGACTTCTTTATCAGGCGTGTGTTTGTAAACGAATGACGCAATAGAGCTGAAACTTCATTTATATACTAATGATGAGTCCCTCATTAGTGTGACACTGCGCGAGCGCCGCTATCCCCACTCCATCCCCTCCAATCCGCGAACTTTTGGACCTCCCCTCGTACATATATAAGGAGTTGCCCTAAAGCTTTTCATAAAAAAGTCGTCGCCGTACAAATTCAAAAAATGAGAACAAAAACTATTATAAGCAATCAGCGCGCATTGATTGGTTGAAGTGAGAAAAGAATATGGCGGCAACGAACACGTTTGACATTTCGTTTTATAGACTATTTTAGGCACTAGGCCGGTTCCATATATTATTCCTAGTTTTATGCTTTAACCCTGCTTCGCGGTCTCAAGTCCGGGAACAATGCAGTTCACTTCTCTGCCTTCCAACTACGCTATGGATCCGACACCCGCACAGAGAATCCATGGATAGCTTATGTTTCTCTTGTCTCATAATTTTCAGATTTATTTATGTAAATACTAAACATAAAAGTGATAAACATCTTGGCCCTACTCCAAACACGAAATTCAAACTTCGGTTACGTGCGTATTTTCTCTCTAACAACTTCAATCTTCTTAACCGAGTGATTTCCGTTTCGTGTTATATAAGTGGGGCCTCTGTTTTATAGTAGGTATTGCCGTAAAACTACTACAAACAGACATACCTACTTTTGCATTTATGATATTAGTATATTAGTCCAACAGATAGAGTTACAGGCTTTTAGAATAATAATTTTATTTAGTTTGTACGCTACTTCTCTCTTACAGAGAGAGTTATCGATTTGATGTGAATAGTTTGAATATTTTTCTGAGACAAAGACTGATTTCAAAATAACAATTTATTAATAGGTAAACCAGGTATTATTAATTTATAACTAAGGTAAAGTAAACATGTTGACCGAACCTTGCTACTCATTGTATCTCTGCCATAATAGAAAGTTATATACGCTCTATAATGAATTTAGAACACCGATTTATGGTGATAATTTTAAGTTTTGGTATTTATCTGCCATTTCTGAAGTTGCCAAAAAGTTTACATATAATGGAAATTTATTTAACGAAAAAAAAATCTCGAAAGGTTAATATAAATTCGAAAATATTTTAATGCAGTTTTGGTCTTCATAATATGTCCAACTTTGCTTCATAGAACAGTTCTTTCTATCTAGTGTAGTTTAAAAATTTTTCCAAGAGTCTATATGTATAGATGTTTCCCTAATTTCCCTAATTAATGAAAAGAATATCATAGTGTTTTGTTTCAGGTATTACCCCGCCTGAAGACAGATCTCAACAGTATGTTTCAGACTTCCTTGAGCGTTATGTGCTCGATAGTGACACAGATTCAGAAGGTCGTAAGGTACCCATCATCAGACCGAACGAAAAGGCATCCGCGGATCAATCACATCGGTAAGTCAATGAATTAATAACAAAAAAATACCGAAACACTGCCATTTTGCGGGGAAAAAACGAACTAAAAACTTCGACCTTCTGATATCTTGTCTAAAATAATAATAAATGTTAATTACATATTTGTATAAAAAATATATTGCTGTAAAATATTTAGAAGATTTTTACGAGATTCAATTTATTTTAATGCTGTTTATTATTCTAACACCGGAATTCATAAACACTTATGGGGTCCTTGAAGAATACTTTATTTATAGAAGGATTTTTTTTAGCAACAAATAAATATGAGTAAAAGAGACAACCTATTTTAACTAAAGTGTTCTTCAAGGACTCATTAAGATTTTATGAATAAGGCCATAATACTTTTGTCAAAGAATTCCTAGATTTTTTAAATATTTATCAAACTAAATTATAAACAGTCGCTTTAGTTATTAGAAAAATTAGAAATACATTAACTAGCTCCACGTAGTTAAATTAGATATTATTTGTCATATATTTAGATACATTTTAGTGCCGCTTTCTTAGATTTAGTTCTTTATTTTGTCCCTACAGGGAATTGGAATCCGAGACGTCGAGTACTTTGGTAGGCGATGCTCCCTTGGTAGAAGATAGCGAAGCGAAAAATAAGAAGAGGATAAAATCTAGGTAATATTTTAAAAATATATACTAAACATACAATTTTTTTTAGTCATGAGTTTAAACCAATGAGTAATTAATGTAAATAATTATGCGCATTTGTATATTGTATATGAGAGCACCCTAAGCGTACTGTTCCAGTTTCATTATACTTGTAAAACTGTTTAAATATGGGTTATTTGTCTATAAAAGCACCGCAACAAGCTTGCCACATATTCGATGTAGGCACGGAATACCATAACAAGTGCATCAGGGTACATAATCTATTTTAAAAACTGTAATAAACAAATAATACTACCGCGGGTCGATTTTTCAATTGTCAGATAAATATATTTAACAAATGACATTTGTATCAAAAATAAATATATTTGACAGTTTTTCTTACAAAATTAACCAGTCGAATAACTTTATCTGACGACTAGTTCTTTGCGGTCTCACCCACCGTTTAATTTAAAATAAATTGGATCTGAAATAAAGACTCATGTTACTCGCTGATAATAGAGCTTTCCATTGGTCCAACAATAAAAAAATCGGTTCAGTTGTTTTTGAGTTTATCCAGAACCGACAAATCTTTTTTCTTCAAAGTATTAGTATAGATTAAAAAAATATACAAAAAATAGTTCCGCTATTAAAAAGATGAACTTTTATGTCAATAAAAAAAAATACTTAAACGAAAATGTATCACAAAGCCCTTTCTGTAATTAAAAAAGATAAAATAAATATTAGTCAAAAGTATACATCGTAAAAAATTTCGATTTTAGTGAATTTTAATTACCTTTCAGGTTACCTGACAACGTCTTCACTCAAAGCTCTGGGTTTGATTCCCATATTAGGCAAGTTTTGGTTGTGACGTATTTTTTTCTGTGTCATACAACAATTTTGGGATTTTTGCTTCAGGGTTTTTAATATTATCAAAAAAAAAACTGCTTATACTGTGTTAATTTTAACATCTATCTGTTTTGTACCTTTTCAATTTTTTTATAGCCTTGTTTTAAGGTAGGCAAAGACATTATGCATACCTTTTTTACTATTATGAACCTGCTTATTAATTTTAAAATACTTTTTTTAATCTAATGTTTATTTATTTTTATGTTTGTGCAAATGATTTATGTTCCATGTTTTGTTCGTTTTATTAAATAATAGTAATTCTAAATTCTAGTAAATTCCGGACGAACTAACCGTTTTAGCTTATATACTATATTTGTATACTCTCTGTGCTAAGCAAGGTAATACTTGTAGAACTGACCGTTCCATGGGAAACAAATATTACAAAGTACAACGTTAAAAAAATACTTTGATCTCACCAAATAAATTATTAAAAACCGTTTTAATACTCAACTTTATGCTGCAGTAGAGTGACATCTACTGAGCAAGAGGAATTACTAAAAAATCTGCATTGTCTTTTAAAGGATCTTGGCCTTCCAATTGTAACTTTTGCCGTTGTAACTTTTATGGAGCCCGTTTCCAAGACAGGGTCGTATTTGTATATTATTTGGTTGGGTAGAGTTTCCATTGTGAAAACGCTGAAGTAGATTGTTTATATCGTAAAATCAATCAATCCTACTTCGCGATCTCCAGTCCGGAAACACTGCCGTTCACTCCCCTGCCTCCCAACAAAGCGATGGACCCGACACTCTTACGGAGAATCCATGGATAGACCGTTAATTATTTCACGTATTTAATTTTATTCGTATTGTTTTTTTCTTTTTTTTTTCTATGCAGTTTTGTATTTTTTTTACTCTGATATTTAGGCATGCAAGTCGAAAATGCTAGAATTATGAATACTGTATCGTATGTGGGCGATCATGCTCAGCTGAGATCAGTGAATGTTGGTTCAAACTATATAATTATAAACTATTTTCTAGTATATTATTAATTAACTTTTAACACAGGATAAGTGAAGCGGCTACAGGCATAATGGGAGCCATGTCATCTAGACTCGCTTATATAACGGGCTCCAACACTATTGCACGACCTACACAAGAAGAGTGAGTATTTAGTTTTTTTTAAATAAACTAGTAGGTATAACTAGTTAAGTTCTTAAACTTAACTAGTAGGTAGATTTTTTTTTAATAAACTAGTAGGTAAAAAACTTTTTCTTTTTTGGAATTCTGTATTATAAATCACTAGGGTAACCTGGTCCAAGAGTACGCAACAGCAGAAACTGTGAAGTTGTTTATGATACGCGGCTAACTTTAGTCGTATTTTGATTTCGTGAGTGACAACAAGTGCTGTGCAAAAAAAAAATCAATTTCGAACGAAAACACGGAAATTACGTAAGTTTAAAGTATTTTTGTTAAAATCTTAAATATTTTTACAATGTTCAACGTATTTTTGAAACAACACTGTATTTATTTTGCAAAAATGAAGTTGATTGTTGAGGTTTCAAGGACGCACCGGTCGCATGCAGCCAGCGTAATTTGTGTTAACTGTCCAGAGATGGCGTTACGTGGTGCTTGTTTACGATTTGGCGGGTTTGCCTATGAGTACGCAGTTACTACCCTTTTAAGAGTACGCGCGTACTCTTACACGAAATTATTTTAAAATAGATTTTTTTAATGTATTTTTATCTTATTCTAGATAAATAAAAGTATAATATGTAATGTGTTGGTAATATTATATATTTTGTACACAGGATGTCTAGACGTCAAAGAAAAAGTGATAGAAGGCTTTGTACTCCAGAGCAGTGGCTTGATGCCAAGTCACGCATCGAGGCAGGCGAATCAAAGGGGGCAGTTGCTAAATCATTGGTGATGCACGAAGCCACATTGCGAAAAAGACTGAAGAGATCGTCTCCAGCTTCAAGCTTGGGCAGATACTCCAAAACCTTTTCCTCAGAAATGGAAGTAGAGCTGTGCAACTATATTAAAAAAGTTGACAATATGTTTTATGGATTAACCACTCAAAAAATACGAGAAATTGCTTATAATTTTGCTGAAAAAAATGGGTTAGAACATCGTTTCAATAAGGAAAAGAAAATGGCTGGTACAGAGTGGCTTCGGCTTTTTTTGAAAAGACACCCAGATTTGTCATTACGTGCACCAACCTCCACCAGTGTTGCTCGTGCAATAGGCTTTAATAAGCCTCAATGTGACCGCTATTTTGAAAATTTGGCTAAGCTGTTAGGCACGTATAAGTTTCCTTCTCATGCAATTTATAATATGGATGAGACAGGAATCTCAACAGTACCAAATAAGGCTCCAAAGGTCTTATCTACTAAAGGGAAGCGTTGCGTCAACAAGATTTCCAGTGCTGAACGTGGGATCAATGTGACTCTCGTAAATGCGGTAAATTCTGCAGGGAATTTTATTCCACCTGCCTTTATATTTCCTCGCAAACGAATGAAGGCCGAGGTTTTGGACGGAGCTCCGCCTTCTTCTATAGGAATGGTGTCAGTCTCGAGTTACGTTAACAGCTCTTTATTTGTGGATTGGTTATCTCATTTTAAAGACCACGCAAATCCTAGCAAAGACAATCCAGTATTATTAATACTTGACAATCACACTTCACACTGCACCTTAGACGCGGTTCATTTCTTTCGGGAAAACCACATTCACGCTTTGACAATCCCACCCCACAGCGGTCACAAAACTCATCCGCTCGATCGCTGCATTTATAACAGCCTCAAGATTTTTTATGCAGCAGAGTGTGAAAAATGGATGCGCAACCATCCTGGTCGAGTGATAACTGTTTATCAAATTGCTCAAATTTTGACTCCAGCTTATTTTAAAGCAGCTACACCCGCTAATGCCATACAGAGCTTCAAGATATCAGGAATGCAACCGTTTAACCCGGACATTTTTGGAGAAGAAGATTTCTTAGCTAGCGCTGTGACTGAAAGGCCACTGACACAAATTTCCCATTCAATTGAGAGACTACAACATGTTGAGCTTGGGATAAACATTCCAGACAATTCTCCACAGCCCTCGTGTTCAACAAATGAGGCATCTGGTCAGCCGCTAGTTGAGACAGAGCACGTACACCACTTATCTGTCTTTCTCCGCAGCCCTCTTGCTCAACGAATGAGATAACTGGTCAGCCGCTGGTTGGGTCAGATAGAGTGCGTACACCGCTTGCCTGTCTTTCTCCGCAGCTCTCGTGTTCAACAAATGAGGCATCTGGTCAGCCGCTAGTTGAGACAGAGCACGTACACCACTTATCTGTCTTTCTCCGCAGCCCTCTTGCTCAACGAATGAGATAACTGGTCAGCCGCTGGTTGGGTCAGATAGAGTGCGTACACCGCTTGCCTGTCTTTCTCCGCAGCTCTCGTGCTCAACAAATGAGGCATATGGTCAGCCGCTGGTTAAGACATAGAGCACGTACACCACTTATCTGTCTTTCTCCGCAGCCCTCGTGCTCAACGAATGAGACATCTGGCCAGCCGCTGGTTGAGTCAGATAGAGCGCGTACACCATTTGACTGTCTTTTTCCGCGGCCCTCGTGCTCAACAAATGAGGCATCTGGTCAGCCGCTGGTTGAGACAGGTAAATCGCGTACACCACTTGCCTGTCTTCATATACAAAATATGGAATCGCCTTATATACCTATTGAAGATATAGTACCACGAGCTGAATATCTTTCAAGATCTAACCGCAAAAGAGCTAAGTCAGATATTTTGAGTGGGTCTCCAGGAGTCTTTAGCCTCAAAGAACGTACCAAAGCGTGTTCCAAAACTATTATTAAAAGCTACTCTTAAAAAGGCCAACAGACCAGCTAAAGTACCAAAAAAGATGCCCAAATAAAAGGTATGGAGATGTCCGGCTTGCACAGAAATCTACATGGACCCTCCCGCGGAAGATTGGATTGGATGCTCAAAATGCTCCGAGTGGTGGCATGAGGCTTGTACTAGTTATGAGGGACAAGATTTTTTTATTTGCCATCTCTGCAAGTAAAAAGAAAGTAATGCGTACTCTTATCGACGTAGATGCGTACTCTTACTCAATATTGTTTGTAAGAGTACGCAATTCCCTATTGTTATTATTTTTGTTTTTTTTGAGAAATATTTTATAATTTTGTTTTATTTTATGTTACTTTATGAGAGACATTTAAATTGTCGACGTAATAAATGTCAAGTTGATTTCCTAGACTTGAGTTTTGTTAATTTAGAATATTTTGAACCTTAAGTGCGTACTCCTAGACCAGGTTACCCTATATAGAAAATTTTATATCTTAAAAAGTACATTAAATTATTCTCAGAAATATATTCACATTGGTTCTTTAATTTCTCTTCTATAAAGAACCAAAAGTTTCACGATATAAATGCTAAATGTATTCTTTTGGCTCACCCATATTGTTACATATATTATGCGTGATGGAAATATCTTCCAAGACTGATATACTTAGTAGTCAGTCATTTACCATTTAGAAACAAAGTCACATAATTTAAAATAAATAAATAAGTAAAATGTCGGGTAAAAGGAACAGTCGCCAGCAGCACCCTCTTTATTTAGTTGTGTATGTAGAATCCGACTGAAATCCATGTTATTAACATTATGATAGGCTGGCGATCCGGTCCAACCTGGACGCTCTGATCGCGCGGAGTCCCTCCGATGAGTTCATATTCTCTGTGCCGCGAGACCCCTACCTGTCTCCGTACTGGGCCGACGATGAAATCCTCAACAAATTCCCACCTGTCAGGATACTTGTAAGTATAAATACATATTAATTATCTAACGAAAACACCTTTACATTTTGACGGGATTAAAGACTGCCCCTGCAATCCAGACATAATAAAATACACAATTACCTATTATTTATTTATTTATACAAAAAAGATACATCAATGGTGCATGTAACAAAGTCTGATATGTACGTTTGTGACACATCATTTCCAAATGACAAAATAAGGAATTTATTATAATTAAAGAAACTTACAAAACATAAAGTTATACTAATAAAATTAAAACTGTACCTAAATTAAAACATAATAATAATAAATTAAATAAAAACCCTATATAATAAATATCCTATAAAAAAAACTTATAAATAATTTATTTCCTCCATATCGCCGTCAATAGGGAGGGTCCCCAAAAGACTGGCTGCGTTCCCTCGTTGTATTGCAATACTGATACGCTGTCCGAGGAACGAGCCAGCCCTTCGGTCACCAGATGCGTCGACCAAACGCTTGGAAATGTGGTTGTAGATTGTAGATTTCCAAATGTATTATATATATTTGAAATTAACTAATAAGTCTTATACATATACCGCCTTACTTATAAACGTCAATTAAGATTAAATAGTAAATCAGAAATTAAAACACAACACTAATAAATATGTATTTATGTATTAAATATGCATACAAAAAAATACAAAATATTTAGAAGGAACTGACTTTTTAAAAATGTAATAGCAAAATGAACCAGGGCGAAACCGATTTGAAATACTCGAATTCCTGGAAAATTCTTAGCAGTATGTGTTTCGTAAAATATAGAGTAAATTAATAAAAATCAAAACGACTGAGTAAAAGCTAAAACGGAACTTTTACTCAGTAGTCTTGTTTTTTCGTTTTCGACGTGATATTCTTCATTTTCATAGGGCTTATTTTTCAATTGCCAAATAAAGTTATTTTTCTATGTATTTCGAGCGAGATTTATTTAGTTTCTACTAGCATCGCTTAATAGGCATCTTCTATTTTACATGTGTTATTTGCTAATATATTCATTCCATATATTGTAATTAACAATGTATCCGCCACTGCCGTACTAATGTTGTGGTGTGTCGTACAGACGGTACACTTGGACCCGTGCCTGGACGACTGCGTGATGTTCGCCAAGAAGCTGAAGCGTCTGGGCAACGTGGTGGGCATCGACGTGCTGGAGGGGTTGCCGCATGGATTCCTTAACTTCTCACTTGTAAGTTTTTTTTTATTTTATTGGAGCACGACATGTGACTGTGCCTGGTGGTGAGCAGACCTACAAAGATGAATGGGGTAAATCAATAATTGTTCTTAAACAATATTGATCGCTCCCACTATTCCGGCTAAATGATGCGATTACGAAATGGGGGGCGACAATGATGAATTGCATAACGAGTATATCTTAATATACTTCTAATTTGTTTCTGGTACCCATAGTACAAGCCTAGAGCTTAGTTTGTGACCAAAGCAATATGTGTAAATTGTCCTACTTACAAAAAAAAAAAAAAACATTATTTTCATTTATTTATTTTTTTTAGAAGCCCATTTTCGTTCTCTAAAAATAATCCAGGCACTTCTTTATTAATTTCCGTCAATATTTGTTTAACAGATGGCAAAGGAGGCTAACGAAGGATCCAAGCTTTGCGTGGAAAGGATACGACAGTTACTCGAACTGGACGCCACGCAAAATGATAACAACTTATGAATATTACGAATGTGTTGCTTGTAAATATAAAACTTATTATTTTTATTAAAGCACAGCTCTGTATACACGTGGTGGTAAGCATAACTATGATGCCGACTAAACCATACACCGTATGGCATACGGTTACGAAATTTATAACGAATTATTATTGATTATTTTATTATAATATTTATTTTTTATTCTCAATTTTATAAAACGAAAAATTGTTGAATCTTTTTGGATTCCATGGATTTACTAATTTGTTATAAATACTATCGTATTTATTTATTAAATTTCCTACTATATTTTAAACGTGGTCAATTTAGAAGTCATTCTAATTTTTTTTTAGTATACTGCCCAGCGATTTGGGACACATTAGTCTAAAATATAACTGTTTTTTTTAAATAGATATGTATATAAATACTCAATATTAGAATATAATGCGTACATAATTATTATACAACAGCGCCATCACCATTTTGCGGTTAAATGCTAGCAACATTATTACAAACATTACATTTTTTTTATATAAAAGGAATGATTTCAATTGTTTCCTTTCATAATTTATATATTTATCTAATACATATATAATTTTCATAATTATTATATATTATACTGTTTTAAAAAAATATAGGTATGTGTATTATATTAGAAATATATAAATAAAAACATCTTTGTAGCTTTAATGTGTATGGAATTTATTGCATTAGAAAGCTTTAAACTATTATATTATTGTATTATAAATGTTAAATATTATACCAAAGGTAAAATTAAAATAAGCCAAAAGTTTAGTAAATTTTAAATATATATATATATATATTATTTAATAATGAAACGTATTTGGATTAAAAAAATGTCATTTGTAGAAAAATGACATTCATAGTTAAATTAATAAAACCCGAATTAATTAAGCTTCTAGAGTGGCAAATTTTGTTTTATGTGGTCTATGAATGTAGGTCACCTAATTTTCTACCTCTTTTCTTTATAAAAATATATTATTTATTACTTATTGTTATGATTGTGGATTGTTGTAGGTTTTTATTGTTACTGTAATTGTTAGCACCAATTAAAGATTTAAATTTTTATATGAGCTCTTCTAACTTCATTACAAGCCCTTTACCGATTTTTATTTAAAAAAAAATATTTTACCAGTTTTTTTTTCTTATAAAAGTTTTATTTACAGTATATGGGCAGACGCTTATACCAAAAATGTTTTATGTTGTGTGAAAAATATATAGGTACTGGGTGTTTTTATTTACAATAGTAAATTTTATTCCTTAATTATATCATTTACAGGACCCATTTTAAAAGAAACACATATTGTCTTCGAATGAAGCAAATAAAATATCTTTAGAGAGAATGGCGGGGTCACAAATTGTTGATTTGTGGACCTTTTTTTGTACTTTAAGTCGTTTTATCTTGATGTTTTTATATGGGCGACACTAAATTGGAAAAAATACGTATTTCATTATTTTCATCATAGAACACTAAAAACATCCAGTATAGGGCTCATTTACAGGTTTAGATCTTCGGCACCAAATATTAAACATGTATTAGGTTGTAGAAGTTACAAATATATAATAATAGAAGTTACAAGTTACAATACGTGGTGGCCGAGTTGGTTAGACCTTGGAATTAAAAACACTTAGATCCCTGGTTCGAATCTTGGTGTGTACCAATGAGTTTTTAATTTAAGAATTTATGTACACCACTATAGTGCTTCGGAGAGCACATTAAGCTGTCGGTCCCGGTTATTGAGTCTATTCAAAAACATCGCGACGAGCTAGCCACTTGTTCGGTGTAGACCATACCATCGGCTACGACGAGGTGGGATTAAAACCCCTCCGCTGGGTACCCTGGGGCCGTTTAGGCGGTCTCGGGCGCCGTAAGGCACCCGTGATGATACATACACAGTAGAAAAGCGCTTGTTATAAGTAATATTGTTTTTATTGTAACTTGTTCCTTTATATTAGTAGGTTTGGTTTCAGGAGAACATAATTATGTTCGTACCATTCCATAAATTAAAATCATAATAGATAGAAGAGATACTATGAGTATTTGTTACTGAAATATATATAAATATATACATGAAAAATAAATTGACAACAATTCATGAAATTACTAAAAAGTTAGTTAAAACCATTAGAATCTTTAATTTTGTTCTATAAGCTGATATCTTATTTTTTTGTTTAATTTTAACATGGCATTGGTTGTAAGCCCATCAGCCGAGCGATCTTTTTTTTTTTTTTTTTAGTAAATGATGATTTCGTTTGGTTTTAACTTGGTTTTTATTGAGTCTTTTTCTTAGCACCTTTTGCCTGGAAACTTTCATATGAAAACAAAATGTGCTTATAAATGTAACATAGTTTTTAGTTATAGTTAAAATTAGATGTTAATAAAAAAATCTGTCCTAAAATATACCTATAAAAATTTTGATGTTTTAGAAACATTTATTAACATTCAAATTATTATTATAATAAATTTTACATTGTAATTAAAAGTTTTATATAAAAAATTAGTGCTAATATATGGAATTGGTATTGGAGTTTGTTAATAGTTTAAATTTTTTAGGGGCTGTTCTAAAATTTTAATATTACCCGTGAGATCTTTCGGGGAAAAGAAAGAGATAGAATGTACACAATTCACAATATACACGGCCTCCGACTAGTGGTTGCGCCTTAAGCGTTGTATCCGGAGGTCGTGGGTTCGATTCCTTCCAATGGCAAAAAAATCTTATGTTTTTCTGTACAGTTTGTCATGGTCTGGGCGTTTATAAAATATAATGTATATATCGTCTCTTTCTTTTTCCCAAGAGATCACACAGGCTATATTTAATTATTACACCGTTTTGGAACACCCTTAATATTTATCATAGTGTTTCCCACAGAGCACGGAATTGCCGCGCGCTGCCCACTCCTAGAGACGGTAGTAATAATAATAGTCGTGGCAAAGAAATGCGTTGCGCGCACATATGAGCACAATCGGCCGCCAGTTGCTCTTCGTACGTTGCGGAATAAACATTAATATTAAATCGTTAGAAATGCCTCATTGCGCTGTGATTTGGTGTAAGAACCAAAGTAAAAACATTAACAAACAAAATTCTGGAGTATCATATCACAAGTAAGTAAATAATGTTAATTTTTAGCTTTTTTAAAAATGTGCGTCGATGCAGCCGTGCGAAAGCCGCGAGTCATTAGTGAATGCAATAGTGAGGGGACGCACGCGTTGATTGGCATCATGTCGATAATGCAAGTTAGCGTACCCATAGAGTACCAATATATTTTAATTGCCATTGTAAAGTTGTTATTTCTATAGTATCTTGTGTATTATTACAAACTTCGAAAAAAAACATTTAATGACTGGCCGCTTCACATAAGGTGACACTTAGATACCTTGTCCTGCGGACAGACAAGGTATCAAGAATATCTTAAAACCTATTGATCCGATTTGAAATGGTTACAGATTTTATTTAACTACATGTATGCCAACCAGTATAATTTTCAATTGGGTTCAGGTTAAACATGGTCTAAGTAAACAATATACAAATAAATAAAAAGGTTGAGGCAAATAAGTCACATCGAAAGAAAGCTATATTGCTTGTTAAATGTTTTTAGTAATAAGATTTTTTTTTTCAAAAAAGAAAGGAAATTCGTTTAAAATTAAAAAAAAAAAAATTTCGATAAAAAAAATATCGACCCAGCCACAGCACTCCAAGACGTCACCGGAGTGAGTTAAAGGTAACGCCCACCCCCACGCTTGGTTTGTATGAAATATGTTGAACATGCCGTCTCTAGTAGCGGCGGCCGGCGCGCGTGGATTCCGTGCTCTGTGGTGTTTCCCCTGTTTTAGTAACCTATGTTAAAGTGTAATGGTATTGTTTTTAATAAGAAAAATCTACTTGAACCCTTCTAGGGTGTCCTAGAATCCTACTTGTTTGATTATTGCTTTCATGCTATTATTGCATGTGTGTCTATTTTTTTAATGTTATTTAATGAATATTTTAACTAAAAGGTAATTAATAGTTATTTTTGAAGTCCTAGCTAAATTTAATTGGTGTTGAGGAATTGGTTGTCAGGGCCGCAATTATCTTAAATTAACTTTACTTATATTGTATCGTAATACAAAATCTAAATTTGTAACATTACATATTCTGATAACCAATCGCCCATTGGAAACTGCCAAAATTATATTAAATAGCGTGTATGGTTCGATTAAAGTAAGTTATTTTAAGAAATTGGGCCCTAGGGCCTGAGTATACTTAATGAATTGTATATCAATTGCATATCAAAGGCTATTTGATTTTGGATTTTAATATTCAATTGATATCCAATTCATTACTAGAATAGAGCCCCAGGTGTATATTATGTAAAAGTTGAAGTGTTAGGTAATACATAATTATGTCGATTGCGTATTTATTACAGCTATTTTCCTCAGTAACCTACTTTATTTAGCTTGGCCTAAAGGCTTGATTCGACATAACAAAGCACTTTTATATAAAGTATAGTTTAACTTTATTGTATAAATAAACTTATTCCATTATTCACAAAAATATTATTAAGCGTTTTTGTGAAAATGAAAAACCATTTTGATAAATTAGCTCGTCTTGAAATTTAATTAATCTTTGACAGAAGAAAGATAAAACAATATATAAGAGGGTTATTTTTTACATAAAATATTTTAGGTATAATGAAAATCTATTTTTACGATAGTAGTAATCTAGATCTCCAATTATGCAAATCAAAACTATTGTATGAATACTTCAAAGTATTTGGGAAGAACTGGCTTTGTCAAATACTTTATACGAGTTTTCTCGATAAAAAAAATCGCAATGTTATCTAGCTTTTTTTATATCCCCGATATCCCCTGTTACGTATGTATGGAGCAAATTTTAAAGCTATAGTTTTGTATACCTTATGTATTTATATAAGATTTAGTACTAGCCAATGTGCTTGTGACATACATATTGAATATATCAATTGTACTTTAATACAAGCGTCTAGCCTTCGGATTACCCTCAAAATATTCATATTTCATCTTAGAATAAATATTTATTTATTATTAATGAACTCCATATTTATTATTTCTTCTTTGAAGTTTATTTTAGTTATTTCTACAATAAAACGCAACTCGTAAAACGTAAACGTTACTTTGTTTTGTCGAATTGAAACCAAACCTAAAGTTATTAACAAAAATAATAGTTTTCTATTTTACAAATAACAGACTATGTTGCTTATTTTATTAAATACTAAGAGACTGTATTATATTAATGCCAATTTTTTTTATTTAAAATGTTTTAATTTTATAATACTTTTGCTATTTACTGTCTTGTTAAGTTAATTAACATTTAAATAATATAATGCCTGTACTTATAGTAGGTATTAACATGAAATAAAACATTGGCAAATATATTAAATCATTGAAATTAAATGAGACTGTGATAAAAAAACTAAAGTTTTGCAAAGTGATAGCAGTATTCTGAAATGAATATATAAAATTACAATTTACACCCTACTGGACCCTATTGCATGCGAAACTATTATAAATTAGTATTATAATACTCTATAATGATTTGTTTTATTTTTCATTTAAATATTCTAAACCAAAAACATGTACCTACTGATTGCTATTGTGAAGTATATTGAAATAAATATTATGTACCTATACATTGTTTTATTAAGTACACATAGCCGTATTCATAAAAACTTCCTTGAAGAACGCTTTAGTTAAAATAGGTTTTGTCGCTTACGCATATTTGTTTATTATATAGAAAACCTAAATTCTATAAATAACTACGGTGTTCTTTTAAGGACTTACCGTCTATTGAAGGATCTTGGCCTTCCGAGATCAACCGTCGGAACTTTTATGGAGCGTGTTTCCATGGTGGCGCTAACAGGATCATATAGTATTTGGACGAGTAGAAAGGGTAGTGAACATAGTGCAGGTGAGAGTTCAAAAGGCCTTTAAACCTACTTCACGGTCTCAAGTCCGGGAACGCTGCAGTTCATTCCCCTGCCTTTCAACCACGCGATGGACCCGGCACCCGCAGGGGGAAGCCATGGATAGCTATGAACATTGTCTCTCAACTGAAAACCATCGTCTAGGTAAATAGGTACAGCAACACAATCGACGTGGATATATAATTACCAGAAGATTAGTGATTTCTAATCATGGGCCGGGACGGACGGACCCCCCCCCCCTGTCAAAAATTTGCCTCAATCGTTTTCAGAAGCTCATACTGACAATGTAAAAAAAGCTAGTGTGGTTTAAATGAAACAGTTGGTGGCGCTAGTTTATGTTAGCGCGTTCACTAGCCGCGTTATTAAATGGAATGCATAGCATGTATACAACAAAAGTACCTTTACTTTTGCTTCTCAATTAGTTAATAAAACAACAGTAATTAGTTAATTTAGTTTATTAACACTATACCTAGTAGTGTAGTAAACATGACTGAAGTAATGAATACTGTAGAGAAAAACATTTCCTAATTTATATAAAACATTGTTTCCTAACCTTCTTAGGGTGGCATTGCTATCTCTTAATAATAAAAGCCTTTATTCTTTCTGAATATAAATTATATACAGGGTGAATTTGAATGGGTGTACTTTGGGCTAATATGATGTTCTACTGGTCAATACGAACAACTTTTCCCATGGAACCATGTGTCGCAAATAGGGATGGGTAAATTTCGTGAAATTTTTCAAGCATTGAAATTTTTCGGAAAAATTTCATTTGGTGTTGAAAATTTCACGTTTGATATGAAAAATATTTTTCTTATAAAAATGTGTATATATGTATGTGTACACTATTCTTAATAATACAATAGTCTGATTTATTAAAAGTTAAATTGTTTTACAATGTATCGAATTAACAAAATTATATAATTTTGGATATTTCTAAAATTATGCTAAAAAAAAAATAATCAACGAGGAACATAAAAATGACTTATTCTGGTGAAAATGTTTTTAAAAAAGTGTTTATACAATATACTTCATTATTGTCTTGTCTTTCATATACTAAACTCGAGTCATCGTTTGATTACTATTACACTTAAAATTACTTAATAGCCTTTTATTTACAGTAGGTACTGATTTATTGTGTTTATTTATTTTTAATGATAAATAAATCTCTAAATGTTCTTAATCCTAACCGCGAAATTCTAAACATAATAGAGTTGGAATGTGTTATTTAGTTAGGACTCTGATTTAGATACAAGAAGTATGTAAATATAGCCTAATCTGAATCAGAATCGTCAATTCGAATGCAGACTACATTGCTGGATAAAGTCACTGCACGCACGCCTCACGGCATGGTACCTATACTCCAGTCGTACACAGTAGCTCTCTCTCCTTCCTACTCTTAAGTCCGAATGGTTCAGATTAGACATAATCTAAAGTTGAACACGTTGTCCAAAGGTAATTCACTGATTTTCTAAACAAAAAATATTTACAGTATGCATTCACTGAAACGCTCCCAGTATCTTATTCCTTTTAACGTTAAGTTGTTAGTCAATTCTGTATTTCTCCCTATCATAGAATATGCTGTTGTCTGTATGCCGATGACTAGCAACTGTTACTTTGAAATGAGCGACGTAAATGCCGCGATTACAAACGTGAATAGCGATTTGGAGGCTATTCGGGTACGTTCGCAAAGTCTCGGTATTCTAGTCAACCCCTGCAAGACTCAGGTCATGATCATTGGTTCTAAACACATGCTGAGCAGATTGGATTTGGGAGCCATATCTCCAGTATTATTTAATAATTTACCACTTCCCTTTTGCCAACATGCTAAGAAGCTTGCTTCACACATGTCCTCCGATCTTTCCAGGAACTACCACGTCGCTGATATCAGTAAACGCATTTTCTCCAGTATGCATTCGCTGGTAGCGCTCCCAGTGTCGGCCACATCCAAGACAGGACATGAGAATGTGTCCTTTGACAATTTTTCACATCAGTCTTATCCTAAAGATGCAGCACGGCCACTTCAAGACTCATGTCTTGTCATGAGTTTTGTCTTGCTTGTATTGGGTGTAATAAATATGTATATCTCGGTGCCCGCGACATTACTTAACTTTTTAAAATCTTTTTAAAAAAAATTCTAGTAGAAAAAAAAGGAATTACGTGAAAATATGCATATATGATAAAGAGGGAATTTTGGGAACGCGGGAATTGTAAAAAGTATACAATGTGAAGGTTGGAAAATACTATAAGAGAAAGTATGCTATAACGTGGGAATTTTGAACAAGTATTTCTACATGACATAAATTGAAAATTCCCACATTTTAAAAAGTGGGAAAAAATATTATTCCCCAATTTTTTATAAAATGGGATATTATTTCCCACTAAAAATCAATTAATCGTCAAATAAGACTTTATCCTACTTAAAAAAAAAAAGTTTTTTTCCCACTTAAAACAGTTGAAATATTCAATTTGACTACTATGGGACTCTTTCCCACTTTATAAAAAGTGAGAATTTTCTCCCATAGTTTCAAAAAGTTATAATTTTCCCCCCTATTTCATTATGTGGGAATTATTCCCACTTTTTCAAAAGTTGTATTTTTCCCTACTTTATATAGGGTAGAAATTTTTCCTCTCTTTTTCATTAAGTGGGAATTTTTCCCCATCGTCACCATCCGTCAGCTAGCAAAAAGTCACGCCACATCGTTTTGACAATTGGCCGTGCTAAGGCTGATGTTTGCTCAAGATTTACTTAATACGTTTGTGATATGTAGACGTTTTGTCTTTGGCCTGCGCAAGTATGACCATATTTCCAAAGTAGTTTAAGTATTATTATGCATCATTGATAATATTATATCTATTTAATTTATAGCGGAAGCAAGGTATCTCCAAAAAGCAAGACTCGGTAACTTTTTTTCTATATAATTTTACGCAATAAAATCCAATTATAATTTAAATAATGAATTTTCATAATATAAAATATATTTACTTAGTACAAAATAATGAAAGTTTTAATACAAATCATTAAAATTCGGAGTTTATTAGAACAAAAATATTTTTCACTCAATTTGAAATTTTTCAAGGAGTTTTGAAATTTTTCATATTTTTCACATATTTTTAATTTCATTGAAATGAAATTTTTCATTGACCCATCCCTAGTCGCAAATGAAAAAAAAATATAGCTTCCCCATACAAATTGGTCATTTTAACTTTACTAGTTTGTATGGAGAAGGCAATTTTTTTTTTCATTTGCGACACATGGTTCCATGGGAAAAGTTGTTCGTATTGATCAGTAGAATATCATATTAGCCCAAAGTACACCCATTCAAATTCACCATGTATATTGTACAGGCAAATTATACAATTGCACTTGTGAACCCCAGGTTAACAAATGATGGTATGATGTAACATGAATTGAAATGGTAACAGATATGTAAACCTTAAAAGTAGATTATGCACTTTATTTACATTATGTATGTATCAAACAAACACTACAAAATCAATAAGATAAAATCAGTTGTTAAAATTTTATAAAAATAACAATTCAAAACAAAATTTACAAAAAAAAACATTAGCAAAACAAGTTTTTTATTTCAAATATAATATGGACTGAATATCTATTAACTGTAACACAAAATTATTTAAGAGCTGGAAAAATTAAGTGTACTGAATTTTTAAATACTTGATAATACTTTACACCCAGAAAAAAGACTATATGTAATTTTGAGAAAATGCTGAATGTTTTTTTTACTGTTTATAGCTTTTATTCTTCATGATTTTTAAATTACTCATTTATTACCAAACTATTGGCTATCCATAATTTTAATGTTTCTATTTCTATCAATCATGCATTTTCTCTAAATAAACTTAATTATGTTATTTTTAGAGTATTTATCAGAATAAGTATATTTTTTTCTAAAAATTTTCCTTGCCCTGTATAAAAAAAAGAAATTTTCTACAGAAATACATTATATTTAAGAAGTATTGCTTTGGCGGGATGATACAAACACACACTCTATTCACATAAATGACCAAGATATTTGAGTAACTTATGCATTAAGATGATAAATATACAAATTTGGTAGAACATTAACTACAACACTTCATACAAAAATTGACCATTATTATATAGCTATGATTTATTCGAGGAGCACTCTGAATATCTATTAAGTACAGACATGTCTAGACTTAATAGAAGAATTTAATTTAAAATAAATAGTAAGATTGTAGATAAAAACTTATAAAAATGAAACAATTTATCTAAAAAAATTAAATAAAATTATTCAAACTCATACAACAGAGACGGTTTCAAATGACACACTTATGCCCAGTCTATTAAAAGTCTATTAATTACTTAACTCTCAAATAGTTCAAAAGGAAAATTTACAACAGCTATCAAAAATATTATTGAAAGGTCCTATTTCCACCAATTTTAACTATTTTAAAGTTAAATGATACTAAACATTTTTGAGAAACTAGGTGTTAGGCCAATTTTCACCAAAATAACATTTATGTAATTGTAATATTAAAGTCAAATATAAAGGAAAATATACCAGTTTACTTTAAAGGCTGCAGCTGGCTGGCAAATGATTACAGCTGGTACTTATGACACATTTTTTTACATCAATCATAACAATTACGAAGATAATATTTTGGAACAACCCAGCCCTAAAGTTGAATTCATTCAAATTTCTTATGGCTGTACCTCAGTTTACTGTTACATATTTTTAAAAACTTAAGCTGTTGACTATTTATATCACTTGAATATTCACATTAGTTTAGGTCTTTGTACATTATAAATGGTGTAATTAGGCATTCACTTCAGTCAAGTCCATTAGTCTTTGCGTGTGGACATGTTCCATTGAGCAACGGGGCACTCACCGTTCTAATCGTTTTTTGTAATACGTGGGCATCCGCAGGTTCTATCCTTTTGTAATAATGTTCTTTAGTTTCAACAATTTCAAAGCCAAACTTTTTATAAAAATCAATTGCACTTTCATTGTTGACCTGTACATGTCTGAAATCAGTAAAATATAGTGTTATTTACTGAAAGAAAAAAAAATGGTATCAAAGAACAACCAATGCATTAAATACAGGGACCGGAAAACCCATTCCCAGGCTTAAGTCTTTAAACGGTGTACCTCTTACAACAAAACCCTTAAACAGCCAGCAAAACTATGGTACAAATCTCTTTGAACTTTGGAAGAGGGAAGGAGAAAAAAAATAAGTTGATGGTTATTGCAGTTGATTAACATTGAACATATTGCTGACAAAAAATGTATTTAAGCTTAAATGACTATAACATTATACAGTAATATCAAAATCTTTAAAAACATGAAGGGGTCACCCCTTCACAGGGTCACACTTTCAAAGACATTTGATTACCTCATTTGGTAAAGTTTGATAGGGGTAATGCTTATTTTGATTTCAATAGGTTAGCATTATAAAATAGCACTTTATAATTGACTTTTGAGGTGCAACGGGTTTGGTAAGTAAACCCTTATTAAAAACCCCTAAAGGGAATATAGGTCCGGTCCCTGATTAAATAGTTAAAATACAGGGTATGAAATGTAGAACTAAAACTGTCATTAAGTCATGGGATTTCATAGATAAACTTTTAAGTCGCCGGATTTTCCAAACCTGCTTTTCCCTCTCTTTCCCTGGTCAAATTTGACTGCTTTCCAGGAATCTACTTGCATATGTACAATCATTATAATGTACCTCACTTATTTACTGCTATGATTGTCCCAAAGGTTTGACTGGTAGTGAATGCTTAGTGGCATTAAATTTCCTTTGCATTTTATGCAATGGAGATTTAAATAAATAATGATTAAAATTAAATAAAAAATCATCTGGTCCAGAAGTGTTTTAAAATTATTATTATTTACCTATATTATTTTGATTGACATAAATCAATTATTTACAAAACTAATTTACAAACATAACCTTTATCCCAATTGGAATTTAAATCATAGATTAGCTACACAAAAAACAACATTTGAAATCAAAATAAATAGACCTAGATATATAAATACTTACAGGAAAATGCTGTCAAAGTTGCCATCCTGTTCAACATATTTGAGCACATGTGCCAACATTATGGATCCTATTCCCAGTCTTCTGTAGGGATACAGGCATCCTAAAGTCATGATGTATAGCTTCCGAGAGTTCTCCGTCACATCGATCCTACAGCACACCGCTCCCACCACAATATCATTGTAATAAGCCAACTTCGCGAGTTCACCAGCCTCCAGCACGTCTTTGTAAAATTTATCATTGTATGACACAGGAAATACAACCGTATTCAATTTCTTTAATTGTTTTATATTATGGTGAGTCACGTCACCTAGTTCTATTTTAGCTCTGAAAGAAATTAAAACCTCTTCATTTATAAGGTAAATTAAATGAAATTACAAAATCACTGTAGCACAAGGCTAATTTTGACATTACAAAAATTATTATACAAACTTTAGTAGATTTTTCACTTCCAATGTTTTGTATAAAAGTCGAAATACTTACTTAGTCATTGTAACATCTAAAAAATACACTAAATTTTATAAAACTATTATTAAATTACAAAATAAATCACACATGAACTCAATCCCGCCATCTACTCTCTCTCTCTCTCCCTTTTATTTTTTTCTCACACACGAGCTTTTGCTTGTTTTTATACAAAGCATAATTAGTCCATATATCTTTTCGTCAAAAACGTGACGAATCAAATCAAGGCGAAACGAACTTGATCGTCTACATTGCTTGTTAGAGAGTAGGTAAAGTAGTAGATGCTCTTATTTCATAACATGGGCAGAACAGTGGAGGCACTGGCGCGCTGTAGGCGAAAGGGTGCATAATCGACAGGTCGTTGAGCATGGGCATCGAATTGCTCGCTGCTTGCACGGCCACCGAGTGGTAGGCCTACGCCGAGAGAGCTTCTCGGCGGTGAGCGTCCTCCGCCGCTAGAAAACACATTTTTCCTTCCCACTTTCCACTTTATGGACCCTCGTTATAAAATGAGGGCCCCGCGTTACCCCGACAAGTCCCCGGCGGGCTGTCGCGAGTTCCTGCCCCGGCAAAATATGTTGCCCTAGCCGGCTCTCGACCCCACTAAACACGCGGTCGAATGACTAGTGGCTGACTGGCGCATTGCAGGCGAAAGTGCGTCAGGAAGCGATGCTAATTATATAGCAGTGTACGAAGCCTCGGCGCCGAGAAGCTCTCTCGGAATAGGCCTATCATTCAGTGGCCAGACAAGAAATGAAAGTCGTCATAAGGTCCATTGTCGGACCGGTCGTAAAAGTGATGGGGTAGCCGTCCAACAAACTTCTCGAGCGGTTCGACTATTACGTCATTAATAATTGTTTATTGCGCACGAACCAAACGCAGAGAGACGTTCTGCTGGCGCTGGAGTTGTGATTTATTCTTGTTTGTTGTTACCTACAATAATATGTGAGACGCTGGTGCTGCGTAGATGAGTTAGAGATAAATGAACGTCTTATAAATCGAGACCTTGATCCGGAAGAGTTGATTTTATAACGGACCGGAGCATTGAACAGTCGGCCTTAGCCTTATTCATGGCCTGAGTGACCGGTATTTAATGAAATCGGCCCATTTGATCTCTTGTCCCTAGAGTACCAAAGTTGGAGCCGGTTGCCGCCGTAATCAGCTTTCATATCCTGAGTCAAGATGTCGGTCTGTATGACCTTCATCTGACCTTAGTTGACTTGCGCGGCACCAGCGTGGCACAAAGTGTGTTTTCCAATACCAAGGTGACATCGGAAAACAAAAACGTAAAAAAAAATCGTGACGTCACGCAGATTTTTTGGATTTTAGATTTCAAATATTAATATCTCAAAAACCAGTTAATTATTTTAAAAATAAAGGAAATTTGTTGCTTATATTTTCGAAATAAATAATAAAATTATATTTTTTTTTTCATCGGAAGCCCATTTTTAAGTGCGTAAACAACTCTAAAGTAATCCCCTTGGAGACACTCCGGAGAAAAAGGAACCAGTAACCAAAAACTCTGCTGCTCACAAAGTCTATCTTCACAGTAACAGAGGAGCATATCGATTTGCTTAAGCTATATAGCATATATGTTACGGGGAAAGTAATAAATCCGGATATTATATATACTATCCGACCGTTATGTATATATATCTGCTAAATTTAGACAAAGTGATAATTAACACAGAATTAATCACATTAACTAGATATTTTATATAATATGTTGAAAGACTTGGATAAAGTAATAAAACAAGTATAGGTGAAGATTTTTTATTTTATTTCAATATGCCTTAAGTATAACTATATGAGTAGCAATAATAGCCGTTATTTGAAATAATAATTGTAATCTTTATTATAAATTTTCTATATATTATAATTAACATTGTCATAGAAAATAATTTAAAAAATCAATATGAATATTTGGTATAGGTAACTCTTTAAAGACAACAATAAAATATTTAAAAACAACTGACATGACAAATAATATTCTAATATTATGACAGGACAACTTTTTTAGGTGGTGGTAGTTTTTAATAAACTTATACATTCTGTCTCCTAAGAAATTATAACGGCTATAAAAAGAGACAGCAAAATAAAAGCTTATAAATATAAATGAGCTTTATAAATCAGGCATCTGATTTATAAAGCTCAGATACGGCCTTGTGTGGAATACTGTTCGCATCTTTGGGGTGGATCTGCCAAATACTTGCTGCATGCTCTCGATAGTCTGCAGAAACGTGCATCGAGAATTATCGAGAACAAAGAGCTCACGGACACTCTAGAGCTATTGCAGCTTTGCAGAGATGTAGCGTCGTTGAGCGTGTTTTATCGCCTTTATCATGGAGAGTGTTCTGAAGAACTTTTTCATCTCATTCCTCCTTCTCCTTTGCGATATAGGACTTCACGAGCGGGTAACAAAATGCATGCATATACTGTGGCAGATATACCAACTCGGACTAAAAAATTTGGTAATTCGTATATTTGTCGCACTATTAAAATGTGGAATGCTCTACCTGCTCGCGTGTTTCCTTCTTCCTATAATCTCGAGTTTTTTAAACGAAGCGTGTATAGGCATCTTAAGCCGGCATAATAGGTGCAATCAATGGTTACGTAGATCGTAATTGTTGGTTGCATTTGTTCTTGGACCTTCATACTGCTTTCCATCAGGTAGATGTGAGGTCACATGCCGAGCTCTCATAAAAATAAAAAAAAAGAGAAGGAAGGAAAGCGGGTCGGACCGTATTTATTACTTTGACTAACTTTAACCTGCTATTATGAATAATATCCGGATAAAATGATTAATTTATCACATTGTCTAGAAAATATATACTGTATATGCTATATACAGTATATATCGTAGCATACTCAAAATGCACCCTATCGAATAGCATAAATTATATCTGTAAATAACTCAGACGAAATATATTATCGAAATTATATGATCGAAGGTAAAGAAGGAGTCAGAAGTCTCGCTCGACATTAATAGCGAAAGCTGAAAGTAACCAAATTGGTTGGATAGCTAAAATATAACGATTAAATTTTAAGATAGCAGTCTATATATAAGTTATACTAGCTGTGCTCGCGACTTCGTCCGCGTGGAATAGTTATTTTTTTATCATATAAACTTTCATCCCCTATTTTATCCCCTTGGGGGTAGAATTTATCAAAATCCTTTCTTAGCGGATGCCTACGTCATAACATCTACCTGCATGCCAAATTTCAGCCCGATCCGTCTAGTGGTTTGGGCTGTGCGTTGATAGATCACTATGTCAGTCAGTCACCTTTGAGTTATATATATTTAGATTATTCTTTAATACATATTTTTTGTGTATCTTGAACCGTTTTCACGGCGCACGCAACGGAAGGCTTCAAAGATGAAATAATTTCTCCCGTTTTTTACACATTTACCACTATATCTTTGCTCCTATTGGTCGTAGCGTGATGTTATATAGCCTATAGCCTTCCTCGATAACTGGACTATCCAACACAAAAAGAATTATTCAATTCGAACCAGTAGTTTCGGAGATTAGCGCGTTCAAACAAACAAACAAACTCTTCAGCGGCCACATTCTGTTTCTTATAACGTGATCGTTAGATTGTCAAAATAACGAATTCCGTTATTAACGCGCTCTCCTCCAATCAGAGTAGTTTTTTAACCTTCGCTGATTGGAGGAGAGCGCGTTAATAACGGAATTCGTTATTTTGACAATCTAACGATCACGTTATAAGAAACAGAATTTGGCCGCTGCTTTATAATATTAGTATAGAAGTATAGTATAGAAGTATAGATAGTATAGATAACAAATAGATGTATTTTTTTTTTACTAACGTCGACCTAGACTAGTGGTTAAGTCACTGCGCAACAGATAACAAGATTAAGCAGATGACAACAAGGCCGGACCTGGAATAGGTGACCGCTTTATACAACGAGGCTATTTCATCATAAACACCACAACAAGCTCGCCACTTGTTAGGTGTTGCCTCCGAATACCATCGGCGAAATGAAGACGTTGCGTAAACTATAAATATGGAAATATAAGTTCTATTCCAATGCTTATATAGCCTGTATTAGGTTAAATATAATAATGCCGCCATTTTGAATTACATGAATTCCTTGTAAGTTTGAACATGATTGGTGAATTGAAATTTCAACTCTATAATTAACAAAATAGAACTTATATTTCATTTATTTTTTATTACACGACAGACGTTGCGAACTTTAAATATGGAAATATAAGTTCTATTCCAATGGTTATATTGTGCCTTTATTGGCCCAAGTAGCAAAATTTAATTTGTCAATCGCTCGACGTGGTGACATACGTGCAAGATTACTCAGGATGTACGCGAATTTTTCATTAAAAAAAAAACCGTCAGGTAAAAATGACAAAGAATAAATGCTAAATACCACGACTGCCTAAACAAAATGATAACTCGCGACTCGTGGTGATGACAGATAACGGGCTACGAGCAAAATTTCAAACATGTTGGATAGCCGACGAACTTACTCGGCAGCTTTCCTTCAGCACGTCTTTGTAAAATTTATTATTGTATGACACAGGACATACAACCGTATTCAATTCCTTTAATTTTTATATTGTTTTGAGTCACGTCACCTAGTTCTATTTTAGCTCTGAAAGAAATTAAAGCCTCTTTAGGTAAATTAAATTAGATAAAAAAAATCCTGTAGCACAAGGATGATTTTGACATTACAAAAAATATTATACAAACTTTATTAGACTTTTTATCAGATATTTTGTATAAAAATCTAGATACTTATTAGTCATTGTAACATCTACAAAATACACTAAATCACTAAACTTACTCGGCGGTTTTTAAATACGCGTACTTAAAAACTGCCGAGTAAGTTCGTCGGCGACACACAAGCGAGTAATGTTGTCATTTGACATACGAGCGTCGTAGTTTGTCACCCCCTTAAGAGTGTACGTCATTTAAAATGCTATTAGAGGAGGCGTTTCGATTCCGCCATTAAAGTATGAAAGCCTTAATAATGATATCCAAAATAGGTGCAATAATTACCCGTGCGATCTCTCGGGAAAGACAGCGGCCTTACCGGGAAGCCACATCGACAACCGATCGACGCGTCGATGGATAAAAATGTATAGGAACTATTGTCTATGGGCAAAAGTAATCGCTGAGAAACGTCAAATCACATACATTTTATTCTCGCTTTCGATCGATCGACGTGTCGATCGGTATTTCATGTGGTTTCCTGGTAGGGCCCCGGGGGTCTTAGAGAAAAATCAGGTGAGGCGACAAGTCGCGTTGCCTCAGTCAAAAACGTATGTATTTTGACAGTGACAGTAGGCGTGAGGTACGCTGTCACCTGCCAAAGTCTATACAGTTTTGATTGAAGGCGACGCGACATGTCGCCTGGCCTGATTTTTCTCTAAGCCCGAGCTAAGGCCCCTGGTATATGTAGGAATGAGATAAATACTGTGGCATTAAAAAAATACGCACTCTTGAATACACGATGCCTTGTTTGAACATGTTTTAATTATGAGAATTCCAACTCTATGAGTTTTGACTGAAAGTTTAATTTCTAAATTAAAATACTGACTACCGATTTTTCTATTAACATCTTAATGAGGCACCCAGTTCGCCTTAATCACGCCTTAATATAGAAGAACAAGCTTTGATCATTAGTGATTTCGTCTGAGCGAAGTTCTACCCACTGCATAATTATTTCACAGACTTATAGAATTATTCCGACAATTCATTCATTCTTCAAAGCCAAAATTCTGCTGTAACGGACGCACCCGGAAGAAATGAGATTGAATGAGATTTAATGAGAACGTTTCCATTCCGCCATAGATATATTCACAGATTAAATATGGATATATTAAATTTTTAAAGATAAAAATGCAATGAAAAAATTCCTGGTGGCGGGACTCGAACCCACGAACCTCGCTATCGCGGCAAGGCGCTCAACCGCTGAGCCAACCAGGTTCCAGTCAGCCCTCACGAAATTTGTCATTGCTTGTTATCTACTTATACACAGACGCCCTCTATTAGCTCAATATGGATATATTATTAATCTATGCAAGAAAACCGGAGGAAAATAAACTTAATTTAACACAAAACTCAACTTCTGTACAGATAGATGAAATAGAGGTTCTTCGCTGTATACGCAAATTGGATGTTAACAAGGGTGCTGGTCCCGATGGTATACCACCGGTATTTGTGAAAAATGCTGCTAAAAGTTTGGTCTTACCTCTTATGATCATATTTAGTGCGTCGTTGAATATGGGGGTTCTTTCCTGCATACTGAAAGCATGCCAATGTGATACCAATTTTCAAGATGTAAGGGACATTGTAAGAACTACACACCGATTTCTCTGCTTTCTATCTTGCCGAAAATATTGGAATCACTGGTGCCCTATATTGAAAGAGGTTATTCTATCAACTCATCAATACGGTTTCACCAAAAAAAGATCCACAACCAGCAACCTACTGTACTATACCTCATATGTGACAGAGGTGCTGGACGACCGAGGTCAGGTCGATACTATCTACACAGAATTCTCCAGCGCGTTTGACATGGTAGATCACGAATTTTTGCTCATAAAGCTGTCTAATCTTGGTGTGGGAGGTAATTTGTTATCTTGGTTTTGGTCATATCTTAGAGGTAGAACGCATAGCGTCGTCGCAAGTGGTTATAAGTCTACCTCTTTCTATTTATCCGACTCTGGAGTCCCACAAGGTTCAATTTTGGGTCCTTGTCTTTTTAATGTGTTCATTAACGATATCACAGGCGTACTTCGGCACAGTTCATATGCACTTTTTGCCGACGATCTTAAAATTTTCAGACGCATTGATTGTCCATTTGACGTAAAACTGTTACAAGAAGACCTGAATGCAGTGAGTGCTTGGTGTAAAAGAAACAATATGATTTTAAACCCAAGTAAATGTACATATAAGAAACTTATCAAAAATAAAATCAATATTGTGCCATCAGCCTATAACATATCTAACTGCATTCTGCCGTAGGTTGGTTCTCTGCGTGATTTAGGCGTATGTATTGATGCTAGGTTGTCATATGTCGAACACATCGACGGCATAGTATCTAAGGCATTCAAAATGTGTGGTTTTGTTAAACGTTCTTGCAGGGAATTCCATTCCATCGACTCTTTGATCACCTTATTTAATTCCTTTATTCGTAGTAACGTCGAGTACTCGTCAGTAGTTTGGAACCCTGGCTATCAGAATCACATAGGTCGACTGGAAAAAGTCCAACGACGTTTTACTAAATTTCTAGCTTTCAAGGACAAGACGTGTCCATATCGTTGTGACTACTCCGGTCGACTTTCTCATTTTGGTATATCCAGCTTGGAGTCTCGTAGACGCGTTGCAGATCTAGTGGTTCTATATAAACTAATTAATGGTTACATCGACTCCCCGGACCTTCTTTCGAGAGTATTTCTCTCAGTCCCTAGGAGTAGCGCTAGGCTTCATACTAGAAACATTTTTCACGTGCCACCTTCGCGAACTAACATTGGCAGTAATGCTGCACTTAACCGAATAATGAAGTCTTATAACCAGCCCCCCTAGCCAAGAGCATGAGCGCTAAAAGCGCGCACGAAAGTTTTGTATGAAGATGACATTTGGTGATGACGTCACGTTCGTTAAATGCGTTGACAGAACAAATTGCCAGCCAAGAACACGGACGGTGAGCGTTGAGCATTCGTTTTCGTTAAAGCGCTCGCGAGAGGCCAATTTCCCCATACATTTTGACAGAAACCGCTACATACTCGGAGGGAATTGCCAGCCAAGAACACATTTTTGTTCGTTTTTTGCGAATGCTAGACGCTAAATTCGACTGTTTACGGGCGGGTGGTCGGGGTCTCCCTTTCGAGCTATATTCTATCAAAACGACGCCATTGTTTTAATTTAAATTAACTTAAAGTATTGTTTTTTGTTGTTTTAGAAGTTTTTTATTGCGTTGTGTAAATTAAAATGCATAAATAAAATTTATTAGTAAGTGCAAATAACGAGTGGCGTCTTCATCGACGCCAAATATAGTTTAGAGCAACAAAAAGTTCTCTCTATTTCATACTTACAAAGCATCTCAAAACACAGAGTGTGATCAAACTAAATATTCAAGAATCATAAGGACTAAGGAGTAATATAACAATTTTGAAACTATACCTACAGCAAAAGTACGACTAGGAAAAATTGGAGAAGAATTACGAATAAAAGGAGTCCGACAAGGAAACCTATTATCAATCAAACTCTGCTCGGCTGTATTGGAGGAAATTTTTCGTCAATTACATTGATTGGAATTATTTGGAATAGCTATGAGCTTAACATAAATGGAAGTAAAATATCTCAACTGAGATTGGCTGATGACCTAGTTCCAGTTATTATGCAAACAACTAGCAAGAGAAGTGGAAAAGCGGGGCTTAAAAGAACCATGTGTGAAAACCAAAGCTATGACAAACAGACATAAACAAACCCTGAAAGTAAATTATCAAGAAATTGAATAGGTACTTTTATTTAGGTCAAACAATTGCTCCAAAACTTTAAATGGAGAAAGAAATACATAGAATAGTATGTATGTTCTCAGGTCTCTGAAAGAAGTATAAAAAAATCAAGACACCCCAATGCCGAGTAGTTGGAGACCGCTGCCAATGGTATTTGCTGAAGGAGGCCTATGTCCGAGGATAACCTGAACAAATATCTGATCTTGATTGATAATATTGGATAGAAGTGTTACAACATTAAATCAAACAAACCAATATTAGGCAAAAAGTTAAGAAAACATGTATAAATTCTTGTAAAATATCAACAAATAAAGTTTATTTTTATTTATTTCTTTATTTTTAATGAAAAGTTCACATTTTCAAAGAAATAGGGGATACCGGGGAGAGTTTAGGTAACATTTTAGGCTTAACAAAGGATTTTTCAGAGCCTTTGTGAAGACCTAGAATGTTTCACAAGCCGCAAAAACTTATGGTTTAATATATATTGCTATATCCTTCTTTAATAATATAATTGTATATAAGAATATGATTTTCCTTGACCATTACTAATAAAGTTACAACTTTTGGTATTTCAGGGACTGATGATGGTCTTTGTGGTTGTACAGAGTGACTTTTCACCTTGAGTTTTAGATTTAAAAGAATCCTTTTATACTGGTATATTATTATTTAAAAAAAAAAAATACTAGCCTTAGTAATAATAATACAATTTATACTCAGCCACATTAGATATTTACAATATTAGGTATTTTATTATATACACTATATGACCCATACATGCACACACATCCACACAAATATTCACTTAACGCTGTAATATATATGTATAATATTGTTAAGTAAAAACTACTTAGTACTATTATATAAATGGTATTATATAAAGTAGGGTATGTGTAGTATGTACTATTAGACCTATATTGTTTATACAAGCTCTTTTATTTATAGGAATTTTAATTCCCATGCAAGCACTATAAATAGTTAGGATAGTACCTAGAGTAACGTTTCATTATTTTATATGAATACTATTAGGGAATTACATGTATCTAATGTGGGCATTTGTAGATATACTTACCATAATGATAAGCTTATCATTTGTAGATATACTTACCATAATGGTAAGCATATCTTAATATTAAACACACTGGTATTCATAAAAAAACTTTTTGAGTCCTTGAAGAACACTTGTATATAGTAGGTTATGTCTCTTTTTTTACCAAACAAAAATAAATAAGTAAAAAAGAAACAAAACTTATTTTAACTAAAGTGTTCTTCAAGGACTTTATTATATTTTTATCATTAAGACTGTTATTAATTAAAATTCATAATAAAAATATTAATCTTCATTAATCTGACCCATTTAAATGATACAAGATACAAGTAATAAGAAATGTTAATAATGATACCAGCATTTCTTATTCAATACTCTATGTTTAAATGGGTCCATCCGACAGACCTAGACACCTTTAAACTTGTCCACCTATATGACTGTGCCACCTATATTGATTCTGTTAATGTATATTTAATTAAATATTTCCCAGAATATTGATTTCTTAAAATTGGATAATATTCACAATAAAACAAACAAATTAGAAGTAAATATTTATTTAATAATTTTGTTTGGCTTGGGCCACTCTAAAACTTTGAGCACCATAGTTTGTGACCTCTCTTGATGAAGAAGGGGGTAGCTGTCCTTGAAAATCTGCAAAGTATAAATACCTGAAATAAAAAAAATACAAAATTGTACTTAGTTTAATAAAAAAATAAAAAGACCAATTTTTTTTAAATAACAAAAATCACAATTGCAACATAACTGGGTTGGAGACAGGTTTTACTATCTGTGTCAGTTGACTCCACGCTTCTAAATATAGTAGGAGAGTGAATTTGAGACAATGTTCTTAGCAAACCATGGATTCACAGTGCGGGTGCCGGGTCCATCTCGTGGTTGAAAGGCAGGGGAATGAACTGCAGCATATCCGGACTTGAGACCGTGAGATAGGTTTAAAGGCCTTTTAAACTCTCACCTGCACTGTGTTCACTACCCTCTCTACTCAACCAAATACTATTAATTTAATTTTTAAAAAAGTAAGTGGACAATTTGTAATTTATTTTTCTTAACTCACCTATAGTGTAACATCATATTGGTTATTACGCTGCACAAGCCATTACAATTTGGGAAGACTCTTCAGATTCATAGTGCAGAACTCTGTCTATTCCAAGGTATTTTAATGACCCCCTGAGATAACCATTTGCCTGCTTCACACTTATCCTGACTTGGCAGTGTATTGGTCCGCTGAGGTATTAATATATACGTACGGAATCCATGACAGGGGTAATCAATCATGGTTCCAAGGCATATCCGAAATCACCTGAAATAACATTTATTTGTATGAGAAACAAAGGTAAATAGATGGGTGTTGTAAACACAAAGGTACGTTTTGTTTCGCCTATTCGGCATACAAATGTTTTAACAACGTGTCTAATCAATTATTAAATATATAACCTTAGAAGCACTTATTTATTTTGATTCTTACCTATTCAAAAAGTAAGTTTGCGAGAACGATATAACTGCAATATTTCTTCCTTGATCAGAGAATTGTTAAAAATAAATTGGTCGTGGGCCGCCCCGGATGCCTCGAATTCGAACTTAAAAGTGCCATATTAATAATGCCGAAGAGTTTTTCTGCAATGTTTCTATTTTCTATTAGGTTTGTTCGTAGAGAGTATTAAATTCCTTGGTTTTGTTTGTAATCAAATGTAAAGAGCATTGGCCCGTAAAATAAAACGAGATATCACATAGTTACACCAATAGGATTTATTTATTATTATCTCTCTCTCTTTATCACTAAAATAACGAATATCGTTCCGATTAGGCATGTAAGTTAATTATAACATTAATATACAAATCTGTAAAAACTGTACAATAATTTTTACACCATTAATATGATAAAAAATGTATATTGCTTTTAATTTATATTCTCAATTCATTCGTAATATAATTATTATGTGTTATAAAACATCATACTCAAAATTACTCGCGGGTTTTGAATATAATATCGGAACGTAAATAATCGAGCCGAGCGGTCGCCCTCCCTCGTTCGACAGAATGAAAGTTAACGTCAAAAATTGTTCATGGCTACCGATTTCTTTCGATCACTGTCCGTTCTGCGACGCTTGGGCGCATAAAGCGCCGATGCTCTTGGCTAGGGGGGCAGGTATTTCAAAGCGACCATACCATAGATAGCGATGTTTTAGCGACACCCTCGTTTCGTTTAAAAAAAAATCCAGGTGTGTTTTGGGACTTGAAAGAGTGCTTGTGTTTTGCTTTGTTTTGTACCGGTTTACATCTATATTTAGGTACCTACATGTAATTTTATAATTAACTACTTAATATAGGTATAATGTGTAATTGATATATAATTTAATAATGTTGTGTACAATTTTGATAATTAATATTCTTTTTATCATTAGTAGCATCTAATCAGTAGGTAGGTAAATTTTAATTAATAAGTATTAATGGGAATTATATGTGTAAATTTAATTAATATTATAGTTGTGAAATGATAGTGATTAATGTTTAAGTTAATAGTATCTAATGTGGTAGGCAATGTTAATATAATTATTGAATTAACTAATAATTTGTGTATAAAAAAATAATGAATCAGTATTGTGTAAAATCTTAGCTATTCAAACTTATAAGCAAATAGAATCATAATATATAAAATAGATTATAAATAATATGTAAAATAAATGAATAATAGGTATAGAAATGAATTATATAATTAATTAGGTATTAATACACATTTAATGATTTTTATAATGTTAGTGCTTCTCTGTAAATACCATATTTATATAAACAATTAAAAAAATATTTATAAATAAGTTAATAATGTAAATATGATGTAGATTAGCCTATATTAATAAATAAATAAATATGCCATAGGTGAGATTTGACGAGAACGTTTCCATTCCTCCATAGATATATTCACAAATTAAATATGGGATATATTATTAATCTATGCCATAGGTGGACAGCGCCTTTAGGCCATAGGGTGGTTCCGTATACTAATAGTATACGGCTGCGTTTCATTAGCTAACCCGGTGCCTGACCAAAGAACACGATCGCCAATCGAATTGCCTCATCGATCGATAAAAATGTATAGGAATTTTACTCTATGGGTAGAGTCCGATCGCCGAGAAACGTCAAATCCCATATATTTGGCTTTCGATGGGTATTTCGATTCGATTATCGATCGGATCTTTGATAAGGCCCCTGTACCAGTATGTGCTAGCATGAAAATCAGCTGTTTTGGCGTTTATTTAGATCATGTTAACATTTGTTAGTTTTTTTAGCAATGCAAACAAAACAATAAAATTATCACAAATGCTGATTTCTGACACTGCCATTTTGACATTTACTTTAAACGTAAAAAAAGCCTAAATAAAAAAAAAATCTATTTCATCATCATCATTATCATAATTTCTTCCAGAAATTAATGTCTATTTAATTTGTATCTCCAAAAATTTTTTTTTTTCATTATTCAGTAAATAAAATAAAAAACTAAAATCTACAAAGTAATTAAACATATAAATTAAACAAAAGTATATAAGAAAACCAAATATTTATAGTTCGAATGATAATTTTAAAATTATAATATTTTAAGATAAGATTTATTAATACATTCGCAGGAAAATACGGATTGTTTGACATCTGTTAAAAATTAACCATAAAAATTCACGTCCAAAGCGATGCTAAAAATGTTAAAATTATTTGGTATAATTTCGCAAAAAAAAACGACTGTTACTATCGTCAGCGGGGTGAGAAGGAACTTTATTTAACACTTTTGCTTTCGTCAGTGGAATCGTTTTCGTCTTGTTTATGGTCAGAACCTGTATGAATAATATACGGAAGTGCTGTAATGCATCTTCAAAATTATTAGGTTGATGATTTTTTGATTGAATTCTTCAAAGAAACGATTAATTAATATTTATCTCTTTTCTAATATTGAATCGTAAGAATTATGGTACAGTTTTAATAATTTACATGATAGATAGATATATTAATTTTATCCATTAAGGAAAGGCAAAGGTGCTAAGCCATACAGCCTCTTCGTGATCTGTTACAGCACTTCCGTATATTATTCATACACGATCTGGCCATAGACAAGATAAAAACGATTCCACTGACGAAAGCGAAAGTGTAAAATAAAGTTCCTTCTCACCCCGCAGGGGCTTTATTCCGAGTTTTGACACGTTCACCGTCGCGCATTATGCGTAAAGTACGGGTATTGAAATATAAGTTCTATCCTGTTAATTATAAAGTTGAAATTCCAATGCTCATATGATGTTCAAATATGCGAAGAAATGGTGTATTTCAAGATGGTGGCATTATTATAGCCTACCTAATACATACTATATTACCATTGGAATAGAACTTATATTTCCATATTTATAGTTTGCGCAACGTCTTGTCGTGATTAGCGGTTGCAAGCTGGGAATAAGGCCCCTGATGTTGGTATTTATCGATATTTTTTCCAAAAAAAACGATCAATGAGAGCGCCGCTTTAACATTATCAGCTAACAATGCGTTTTGTTAGCTGCCCCCCTAGCCAAGAGCATCGGCGCTTTATGCGCCCAAGCGTCGCAGAACGGACAGTGATCGAAAGAAATCGGTAGCCATGAACAATTTTTGACGTTAACTTTCATTCTGTCGAACGAGGGAGGGCGACCGCTCGGCTCGATTATTTACGTTCCGATATTATATTCAAAACCCGCGAGTAATTTTGAGTATGATGTTTTATAACACATAATAATTATATTACGAATGAATTGAGAATATAAATTAAAAGCAATATACATTTTCTATCATATTAATGGTGTAAAAATTATTGTACAGTTTTTACAGATTTGTATATTAATGTTATAATTAACTTACATGCCTAATCGGAACGATATTCGTTATTTTAGTGATAAAGAGAGAGAGATAATAATAAATAAATCCTATTGGTGTAACTATGTGATATCTCGTTTTATTTTACGGGCCAATGCTCTTTACATTTGATTACAAACAAAACCAAGGAATTTAATACTCTCTACGAACAAACCTAATAGAAAATAGAAACATTGCAGAAAAACTCTTCGGCATTATTAATATGGCACTTTTAAGTTGTAAATATAAACTGAAGAATTCTAAATATAAATTCGAGGCATCCGGGGCGGCCCACGACCAATTTATTTTTAACAATTCTCTGATCAAGGAAGAAATATTGCAGTTATATCGTTCTCGCATTGGAAACTTACTTTTTGAATAGGTAAGAATCAAAATAAATAAGTGCTTCTAAGGTTATATATTTAATAATTGATTAGACACGTTGTTAAAACATTTGTATGCCGAATAGGCGAAACAAAACGTACCTTTGTGTTTACAACACCCATCTATTTACCTTTGTTTCTCATACAAATAAATGTTATTTCAGGTGATTTCGGATATGCCTTGGAACCATGATTGATTACCCCTGTCATGGATTCCGTACGTATATATTAATACCTCAGCGGACCAATACACTGCCAAGTCAGGATAAGTGTGAAGCAGGCAAATGGTTATCTCAGGGGGTCATTAAAATACCTTGGAATAGACAGAGTTCTGCACTATGAATCTGAAGAGTCTTCCCAAATTGTAATGGCTTGTGCAGCGTAATAACCAATATGATGTTACACTATAGGTGAGTTAAGAAAAATAAATTACAAATTGTCCACTTACTTTTTTAAAAATTAAATTAATAGTATTTGGTTGAGTAGAGAGGGTAGTGAACACAGTGCAGGTGAGAGTTTAAAAGGCCTTTAAACCTATCTCACGGTCGCAAGTCCGGATATGCTGCAGTTCATTCCCCTGCCTTTCAACCACGAGATGGACCTGGCACCCGCACGGTGAATCCATGGTTTGCTAAGAACATTGTCTCAAATTCACTCTCCTACTATATTTAGAAGCGTGGAGTCAACTGACACAGATAGTAAAACCTGTCTCCAACCCAGTTATGTTGCAATTGTGATTTTTGTTATTTAAAAAAAATTGGTCTTTTTATTTTTTTATTAAACTAAGTACAATTTTGTATTTTTTTTATTTCAGGTATTTATACTTTGCAGAGTTTCAAGGACAGCTACCCCCTTCTTCATCAAGAGAGGTCACAAACTATGGTGCTCAAAGTTTTAGAGTGGCCCAAGCCAAACAAAATTATTAAATAAATATTTACTTCTAATTTGTTTGTTTTATTGTGAATATTATCCAATTTTAAGAAATCAATATTCTGGGAAATATTTAATTAAATATACATTAACAGAATCAATATAGGTGGCACAGTCATATAGGTGGACAAGTTTAAAGGTGTCTAGGTCTGTCGGATGGACCCATTTAAACATAGAGTATTGAATAAGAAATGCTGGTATCATTATTAACATTTCTTATTACTTGTATCTTGTATCATTTAAATGGGTCAGATTAATGAAGATTAATATTTTTATTATGAATTTTAATTAATAACAGTCTTAATGATAAAAATATAATAAAGTCCTTGAAGAACACTTTAGTTAAAATAAGTTTTGTTTCTTTTTTACTTATTTATTTTTGTTTAGTAAAAAAAGAGACATAACCTACTATATACAAGTGTTCTTCAAGGACTCAAAAAGTTTTTTTATGAATACCAGTGTGTTTAATATTAAGATATGCTTACCATTATGGTAAGTATATCTACAAATGATAAGCTTATCATTATGGTAAGTATATCTACAAATGCCCACATTAGATACATGTAATTCCCTAATAGTATTCATGTAAAATAATGAAACGTTACTCTAGGTACTATCCTAACTATTTATAGTGCTTGCATGGGAATTAAAATTCCTATAAATAAAAGAGCTTGTATAAACAATATAGGTCTAATAGTACATACTACACATACCCTACTTTATATAATAGTACTAAGTAGTTTTTACTTAACAATATTATAAATATATATTACAGCGTTAAGTGAATATTTGTGTGGATGTGTGTGCATGTATGGGTCATATAGTGTATATAATAAAATACCTAATATTGTAAATATCTAATGTGGCTGAGTATAAATTGTATTATTATTACTAAGGCTAGTATTTTTTTTTTTTTAAATAATAATATACCAGTATAAAAGGATTCTTTTAAATCTAAAACTCAAGGTGAAAAGTCACTCTGTACAACCACAAAGACCATCATCAGTCCCTGAAATACCAAAAGTTGTAACTTTATTAGTAATGGTCAAGGAAAATCATATTCTTATATACAATTATATTATTAAAGAAGAATATAGCAATATATATTAAACCATAAGTTTTTGCGGCTTGTGAAACATTCTAGGTCTTCACAAAGGCTCTGAAAAATCCTTTGTTAAGCCTAAAATGTTACCTAAACTCTCCCCGGTATCCCCTATTTCTTTGAAAATGTGAACTTTTCATTAAAAATGAAGAAATAAATAAAAATAAACTTTATTTGTTGATATTTTACAAGAATTTATACATGTTTTCTTAACTTTTTGCCTAATATTGGTTTGTTTGATTTAATGTTGTAACACTTCTATCCAATATTATCAATCAAGATCAGATATTTGTTCAGGTTATCCTCGGACATAGGCCTCCTTCAGCAAATACCATTGGCAGCGGTCTCCAACTACTCGGCATTGGGATGTCTTGATTTTTTTATACTTCTTTCAGAGACCTGAGAACATACATACTATTCTATGTATTTCTTTCTCCATTTAAAGTTTTGGAGCAATTGTTTGACCTAAATAAAAGTACCTATTCAATTTCTTGATAATTTACTTTCAGGGTTTGTTTATGTCTGTTTGTCATAGCTTTGGTTTTCACACATGGTTCTTTTAAGCCCCGCTTTTCCACTTCTCTTGCTAGTTGTTTGCATAATAACTGGAACTAGGTCATCAGCCAATCTCAGTTGAGATATTTTACTTCCATTTATGTTAAGCTCATAGCTATTCCAAATAATTCCAATCAATGTAATTGACGAAAAATTTCCTCCAATACAGCCGAGCAGAGTTTGATTGATAATAGGTTTCCTTGTCGGACTCCTTTTATTCGTAATTCTTCTCCAATTTTTCCTAGTCGTACTTTTGCTGTAGGTATAGTTTCAAAATTGTTATATTACTCCTTAGTCCTTATGATTCTTGAATATTTAGTTTGATCACACTCTGTGTTTTGAGATGCTTTGTAAGTATGAAATAGAGAGAACTTTTTGTTGCTCTAAACTATATTTGGCGTCGATGAAGACGCCACTCGTTATTTGCACTTACTAATAAATTTTATTTATGCATTTTAATTTACACAACGCAATAAAAAACTTCTAAAACAACAAAAAACAATACTTTAAGTTAATTTCAATTAAAACAATGGCGTCGTTTTGATAGAATATAGCTCGAAAGGGAGACCCCGACCACCCGCCCGTAAACAGTCGAATTTAGCGTCTAGAATTCGCAAAAAACGAACAAAAATGTGTTCTTGGCTGGCAATTCCCTCCGAGTATGTAGCGGTTTCTGTCAAAATGTATGGGGAAATTGGCCTCTCGCGAGCGCTTTAACGAAAACGAATGCTCAACGCTCACCGTCCGTGTTCTTGGCTGGCAATTTGTTCTGTCAACGCATTTAACGAACGTGACGTCATCACCAAATGTCATCTTCATACAAAACTTTCGTGCGCGCTTTTAGCGCTCATGCTCTTGGCTAGGGGGGCTGATAATGTTAAAGCGGCGCTATCATTGATCGTTTTTTTTGGAAAAAAATATCGATAAATACCAACATCAGGGGCCTTATACGACTTATACAGGGGCTACGAATACTCCACAGAGTTAACTCATAGTGAAGTATAATATAGTATAATTAATATATACAGGAAGTACTATTACGTTATGTTCAAACAAAACTACCTGCGGGGTGAGGTGGAACTTTATTTAACATTTTCGCTTTCGTCAGTGGATTCGTTTTCGTCTTGTCTATGGTCTGAACCTGTATGAATAATATACGGAAGTGCTGTAATGCATCTTCAAAATTATTAGGTTGATGATTTTTCGATTGAATTCTTCAAAGAAACGAATAATTGATATTTATCTCTTTTCTATAAGTTGAATCGAAAGAATAATGGTACAGTTTTAATAATTTACGTGATCTGTTACAGCACTTCCGTATATTATTCATACAGTTCTGACCATAGACAAGACGAAAACGATCACACGGACGAAATCGAAAGTGTTATATAAAGTTCCACCGCTGGCGGCAAGTAAAAAGGCGCGTTATTTAAAAAGAAACTAAACTCAAATCCGATAAGACATTTCGTTTGACTTAGCACAATTTTATTGTAGTGAAAAAGTCACAAGACTAATTAAATAAACTAAAATTATAAAATATGTTTCACCATTTGTTCCAACCAAACATTTTCCGTAGGAATCAATATAGGTTGTTAAAAACTGCTGTGACAAAATGGCAAACTACGAGTGAGAAACCGTCGTCAGCGAAAAACAATGAGATTTGCGTCGAAACAGAGGAGGCACCATACCCGAGCATTCGGACGGTCCCAGTGGTGCAAAGGAATGAATGTAGCATAGCCCTTCCGTTCGACGAGGTCCCTGGACCTAAGGCTCTTAAGTACATGTCTGGTGTTCGACATTATTTGTCAGAGGTTGGAACGCAGATCACTGCTGGAACTTTAACGTTTTGGCTTAATATAGGTAATTAGATAAATTTTGATCTACCTAGGCTGGCAGGAGAGCATAGGTAAGTAGAAGACACTACCCTGTTCCTCTAACAGGGTAGTGTCTTCCATTTCGGGAAACAAAGTAGCTAGGCATCAATTTTAAAAGTAGCTAAGGAAGCAGTGTGTCCTTAAACATAATTTAATAGGTATGTGCTGTATGTTGTGGCAAGGAAATTAAAAAAAAAGTATACCTATTATTATTTAACTTAACCCGTTTCGTAATCACACCATTTATTGGGCGTCCATTCAGACTGTAGGTCTGCTTATCACCAATAAAATAACTCTACAATATTGTTTTCAAGGATCAATCCTGAAGTCTCGAAGGCCGCACGCACTATCGTCGTCTTTATTCGACGAATATGGTCCAGTAGTAAGATTCATAAGTCCGTTGGGTGGCGACATCGTATTAATAAACAACCCCGCTCATATAGAAAAAGTGTTTTCCATGGAAGGTAAATATCCAGTACGGTCGACCTTGGATTCCCTGGACAAATACAGAAAAGAACATCGCAGTAATGTATATAGAGGAGCATTCTTTTCGTAAGTATTTATTATGATAATAAAATTTTCAAGATTTTTGAAAGTTATGAAAACTTTGTTATTTTTTAGCCAAGGAGAAGAATGGTCACGCCAAAGAACCGTGGTGGAAGCGCCCTTAAATAATTCCCTGTTTGTGCACACCCAAAACATTTACGATATAAGCGAGGCTTTCACCCAGAAGATTTACAATCTTCGCAATCACCAGGATGTAGTGCCAAACGACTTATATAAACAACTCAATAAATGGGCTTTCGATTGCCTGGGTAAATATAACCTCAAAATAAAATAAAAAACAATAGATAACAGCTACTACGCAATGCAGCAGTAGTTAGTAGGTTAGAAAGAGAGCAATGGATTTAACAATATTAATTTTACCTCGTTGACCACCATACCAATGTTGTTTAAGACACAAATCACAAGCCTAGGTGGAAACCCAGTAAAATCTTAATTGTCTAACAGACGGGTTGGATCTAAGGGTCTTTTTGGACACTTTCGTTACCTACGTAAGGTCCCGTAGATATTGGGAATCATATGGTATACGATATTCATCACATATGCTCCGTCTGTTTTTGTTTCTTGATTTGGCATTTGATAATAAAAAAAAAGTATGTAGGTACTTACCAATTAGGTAAGTACATATTATTTTTAATAGCATTCAAAAATTTGTGTCTTCATACCCAATGGCTACATTAACATAAGAGTTTATAGCAATCCAAGGATTCTCCATAAGGGTGTCTCGAGTCTAACGTGTAAACCTCTGTACTTTATAATAAGTAAGTATGCATTATAATTAAAAATATGCAATTATAATCCTAGCATTAACTATCCAGTAGTTTCCGAAGATAGAAGTGCACCTTATGTAAACAATATTTAACAATTATAAACTGAAGTTTTATTTTAGGTCTAGTATTATTCTCTAAGAAATTTAACATGATTGCCGACACAGAGGCAGTATTCAATCGCTGCGACATGTCTTGGCTTCACGAAAGCTTGGAAAGTGCTACCAAGGCAATCCTCAAGTGTGAATCTGGTATGCACATGTGGAAACTATTCCCCACTCCAGCTTGGTACTCCTTGGTGAAACATTGTGATAATGTAGATAAGTACGTTGACTTTGTATTTAATATAGCCTCATGAGCACGGTATTCGCATTTAAAAGGCTTACTTATATTAGTAAAATAATTTTTGTTCGAGCGTCTCACGGCTGGTTTGGTTCAAGGCGAATTTCCAAGGAGCAGTAGCGGATCCATGAGGTGGCCCAAGTGGCTATGCCCTCAAATCATGGAAATTTACCTAAAATGTAGTTATCTAAAGCATTTTCAAAAAGCTTGTTTTTTGAAGCATTTTCAAATAAGTTTTTTGAAAATGCTTCAAAGTTCTGACAAAAAATCCTGTCAAAAAGCGCGAACAAGGATTTAAAAAAAAATGTAAATACCTTTTATTTTCTCAGGCCCTCAGCGCTCTCTTCGTTTTTATACTCTTTTTAGACAGGCTAAACCTACTGGGTATTTATTAACCCCAAATGCATTATTTTCAGTATAATTGGTAAACATGTATTGGAGATAGAACAATACGTATCTAATAAAAACATACCAGGAGAAAAATGTGAAGCTAATGAGACCAAAGGTTAATATTGCCCGAACAACATTATTTAACATGCAATGATTGACCCCTAGGGTGATTACTCGTGCTAAATTCGCTCGCATCTAAATCGTTTTGACGGCACTATGAAGTAGTTCAAGCCTAGTGGCTTTAAAAAATCTCAGACAAACTGCGTCAAAGAAATCGGCGCGCGAGCTAACTTTGGTGCGCGTAATCATCCTGCTGTACAATATAAAAAACATCGTCATATTGCGGATAACAATAAAACTAATTTATTGTAGGCTAGAAATGATTTTACTATTGCGCACTTTCATAGGTACCTATCAACTTACTAAAGTGCGGATGCAGGAGAATTTTGTACAATGTAACACATTGGAATGCCCTGTATACATGCATACCTAATACATACTCGTATACTAGTCCGAAGACGTGTAGTTATTGCAACAGTTGGTATATTTCAAAGTATAAAGTTGGAAGCATATAATAGACTGGGAGATAATGACAGAAAATGTTCTCCCATTTTCTACTGCATGCCTTTTTAAGAATTAATAATTAACCCTAAAATATGAAAGATAGAGAGGTTATTAGCCGCCCGCACGCTTGCACGTCATAAAGAAAATGGCTTTTCTTTCTGTAAAGAATTTTAGTGGTTTTCTGTGATATTATATTGCCTGCCTTTATAACATAAGGTAGTACAAACAAATTCAAGCTATCGTAATTAATGGCATGCAATTCACAACGGCCGAGTGGACAAAATATAATGATGTTATTCTATACGCATGCCATATTCAATATATACTTGAAATAATGTTTTTATGAAATTCAAAACAACATGCAAATAAAAAACGCGAAATGTTTATTACATTTTTTACAACTTTTGTTATTAATTAAAATAAAATGATCCTGTGCATGCATGCCATTTGTATTTAAGAACTACTACGTCATAAAATTTATATTTATTAGAAGTAATTTGTAATCAGGGAAAATTGGTATTGAATTTTCCCAACATTATCCGAAAAATCCACTAAAATTCTTTACAGAAAGAAAAGCCATTTTCTTTATGACGTGCAAGCGTGCGGCGGTCAATAACCCCTCTATCTTTCATATTTTAGGGTTAATTATTAATTCTTAAAAAGGCATGCAGTAGAAAATGAAAGAACGTTTTCTGTCATTATCTCCCAGTCTATAAGTATGTATGTGTCCATAGAGATAATTAGATAGCGTTAAAAAACCTATAAATTTATGGCCTTATTCATAATATTGTGGTCTTGAAGAACACTTTATGGAATGTTTTGTCTCTTTTACGCATATTAAATTTTGTTGCTAAATAAGAGACACCTTCTATAACTAAAGTGTTCTTGAAGGACTCAATATTTTTTTATAAATAAGGCCATTATTGTTTATCTTCCGCGGTCGTACTTTAGTTGTTAAAGGATATGCTGATTACCGTAATCCAAGGTGGTCTTTTATTTACTGGTTTGGCATCATAATCATTTTCTTGCCAAAAAATCAATAACTTAACGATGTCATTATAATTTTAGCCATAGAGGCCGAAGACTTAATTTGTGCCATGCTTCGTGATGGGTTTTCTGCTGAAGATGTGACCACAATAGTTATGGATATGATGATAATTGGAGTAGAATCTGTAAGTTAATATTCTACATAAAATCAACAACGGCTAATACCTATACCCCACGGCCATCTTCATGTAATCGCGCCGCTCCACTCACGGCCTCAGGGGAAGGCCATTGCCAAGAGAAATTCTGGGCGGCCAGGACATTCCAGGGCCGTGTTCGGAAACAACACTTTAACACTGGGTAATGTTACAGAGTGCGATAAAAATATTGAAAAATGCTTAGAGAAGAAGAGATGTTGACATTACCCAGTGTTAGTTTACGAACACGGCCCTGGGTGAGTCCCTGGAATGTGTTAAAATTATACTAAACTATGAAATAATAAGCTTGAGGGAATTCTGTAAACCATAATACTTTTTATTCAGCTAACTGGTTTTTAGAAGATACATATTCTAAAAACACTTCCCCAGAATTTACTTTTTCTCTAATGAAGTTATATTTAACATCTATATGCTTAAAACGTTTATGATAGACGGGATTTTTAATTAAATTTATAGTACTTTGATTATCAACATATAACATATTAAATTCACTTTGTAATTCGGAAATTTCTACTAAAAATTGTTTAATCCAAATGTATTCCTTAACAGCTGCACAAGCAGCCATGAATTCAGATTCAGTTGTAGATAATGCTACGGTTCTCTGTCGCTCACAGGCCATGTCACCGGACCATTATTCATTAAAAATATATAACCAGTAGTAGAGCGCCTAGTGTCTAAATCTCCAGCATAATCTGCATCTGAATATCCACATAAAACTTTATTTCCAAAATATTTAATACCAAAATCCTTAGTAGCACTTAAATATCTGATGATTCGTTTGACAGCATTAACATGTTCGTTAGTAATATTATTAACATAACGACTTACTAAATTAACTGCATATGATATATCTAGTCGAGTTACAGATGATAAAAATAAAAGTGACCCTACAGCTTCACGATAAGAAAACTGTTTAGAGCCGCTAAAGTGACATTCATTATCATCCTGTTTCGTAAAAACAACATTGGGATCCGATGGCATATAGCAAGGTGCCGCGTCCATCATGTTAAACTTTAAAATAATCTGTTCTATGTAATGCTTCTGAGATATAAAAATACTTTTATCGGTTTTGTCACGTTTTATTTCAATACCAATAAAACAGTTTGGTTTCATTATAGTAATATTAAAAACATTTTTCATATGAGATAATATTAAATTTATTACATACTGACTGTATGACATTAAAAGTCCATCGTCAACAAAAATAATAAGCAAAACTTTATAATTATTAAAAAATCCACTATATACACAATAATCGGCTTCGCTCTGCTTAAACCCAAACTTCTTGATAAAATCATTAAATTTTTGATTCCAGCAACGTGGAGCTTGTTTTAAACCATAAAGAGATTTAACTAGTTTACAAACCTGTCCTGTTTGAGCTGTGACTCCTTCTGGAATTTCCATGTAAATATCTTCATTTAGATCTCCATATAAAAATGACGTTTTGACATCAAATTGAGATATTTCATATTCTTGGCTAACTGCAATACTTAATAATAGCCTTATAGAATCATAACGAGTAGTTGGTGCAAAAGTTTCCGAATAATCTATATCTTTAATTTGTGCAAAGCCTCTAACACACAGACGTGCCTTGTACTTATCAATTTCTCCATCTATTCGTCTCTTAATTTTAAAAACCCATTTAGAAGTAATAGTCTTTTTATCTTTTGGTAAATCTGTTAATATCCAAGTGCCATTTTCTTCATGTGAAGATAGCTCTTCACTAATAGCTTTTTTCCATTTGTCCGATTCACCGCAATTTAAAGCATCCTCATATGTTTGTGGTTCTTTTAATTCTACTATATTAGCTTGATATCGCAAAGGTTGCGTAATAGTAGATCTTTTCCTTAAATTATATGAATTTTCGCCATTACGTAACATATTTAAATCTTCATTTGAATTATTTATATTAATATCTTCATTCCTATTAATTATATTTACATCTTCATTTGAATTATTTACCCTATTATTTAAATCAGTACCATTATTATCATTAATTTGACGGTTAATATTATAATCGTCATTTGTTCCTTCGTTATTATTTGAATCTTCAATACATTTTTCATGTATCCTATCTTCTACGTTTTCATCAATATCAAATATTTCTTCTTTTCTATAGTTTTGATTTAAATCTGAAATATCAAATTCATTAAATAATCTCTGGATATAATTAACTTTTTAGTAATTAAATTAAACATTCTATAGTTATAGCTGTTACCTTGATACCCAATTAAAATTCATTTTTCACTTTTTTTATCCCACTTAGTCCGTTTTTGCTGTGGTGTTTGTACAAATCCTAAGCATCCGAATGTCTTAATATTACTTAAGGTTGGTGCTTCTCCAGTCCATAACTCATAAGGAGTAGTATCATTTGTTTGACTAGAAGTAATTCTGTTCTTTAAGTATACGGTACAGTTAACTGCCTCTGCCCAAAGACTTAATGGTAAATGTCGTGCATATAACATAGTTCTTGCTCGCTCTACAATAGTCCTCATCTCTCTTTCTGACCTACCATTTTGTTGCGGTGTATAAGGCGCAGTACATTCATGTTCAATACCATTTTTCGCCAAATAATCTTTAAAATCTTGATTAATATATTCACCACCATTATCAGTAAATAATGTTTTTACACAATGATTAAATTTCGTTTGAACCAAATTGTTGTATTTTATAAAACATTCTAAAGTATCTGATTTATTTTTTATAAAGTAAACATAAATAAAACTCGAAAAAGCATCTTTAAAAATAACAAAATAACGTGCACCTGATATTGGCATGTACGTCAATATCAGGTGCACGTTATTTTGTTGGACCACAAACGTCACTATATACCAAACTTGCAAGTGACAAGTTATTTCGAACTGAGTTTTTAAATGGCAAGCGTGCCTGTTTACCATAGCAACATGCCTCACAGAAAAACTGATCTTTATCAACTTTAGACAAATCAATATTTAACATTTTATTATTTATCATTTTTAAAATTTCATTTATATTCAAATGTCCAAGTCGTTCATGCCATATTTGTAAAATATTATTAGTTGACTTCTGTGTCAAATTGCTTTCGTTATGTGTAACAGTTTTAAATTGTAATTCATACAAGTTATTTGCTCGTAAAATGGCATGAGCAACTTGCTCATCATCTTCGTAAATTAAGGCATCCTTATGTTTTTTTATAATACTAAAACCTTTACGTGTAATAACACCTTCTGAGAATAAATTTTTCCGTAAATCCGGTATATATAAAACATCTAAAATTTGACCATCATACCATTCGTCATTAATTTTCTTTTTTATTAAAACTATACCTTTACCTCTTACCTGAATATTAGTTTGGTTACTTAATTTAACATATCCAATTTCTTCATCATTATACTCAATTAACTCACTGAAAAAGTCTTTTCTATAAGTCATATGCGCCGATGCTCCGCTGTCCATGATCCAACAATCCGAATCGTCCAATAAACTTTGACAATCTACACAAAAAGCTGATGAATTATTATTATTACCTCTGAAATTATTTCTTTTAGGTGCCTGGCATTCCTTTGCGAAATGCCCCCTTTTATTACAGTTATAACAAGTAAACTGATGACTTCCTGACGTTGACGGATATTCTTTATTTACGTTTTTATTCCATTTATATTTTGTACTTTCTTTATTATTGTTTCTCTTTGTATATAAAGCATTTTCCTCTTCTTCTACATTATTTAAATTAATTTCTTCATCTATAAGTCTGGCTGTTAAATTATTAATATTTTGTTTTTCAGGCGAAAGTGATAACCAAGCCTGTCTTAAATTTTTATATTTTAGTGGTAATGTTGACAATATTTTAGTTATTATAGCCTTCTCACTAATATTCTCACCAGATTCTTTTAACTGCTTTGCCATACCTTCAATTTTAGCAATATGTTGTGCTATATTATCAGAAGGCAACATTTTATAGTTATAAAACTTTTCGTGAATTAATAAGTTATTAAGTTCTGATTTTTGTTCATATATGCTATCAAGTTTAGTCATTACCTCAGCAGCTGATTCACAGCTCTCAATTAAAGAAATTTGTTTATAATCTAAGGCTTGCGTAATAATAAACATAGCTGTAGCATCGTTTTTAGACCATTCATTGTCTTTAACCAAGTTTTGGTCCGTGTTTTCTTTATCTAGTATTTTTATATAGGAATGTAAATCTTTCGCTCTCAAAGCACAGTTTATTTGAAATTTCCATTGTCTGTAGTTATTTGTATTACCATCAAACCGTTCAATAACAAAATTTTTATTCATTTTCAAAGCTCACCTGGTTAATCCGTTTTACTGTTTTTTTTTTATTAATATTTTCTGCTCCTCTCAATATTATTTTAATATTCCGTTTTTTTCTTTGTTATCTGGGCCCATAACCTGTTAAAATTATACTAAACCATGAAATAATAAGCTTGAGGGAATTCTGTAAACCATAATACTTTTTATTCAATATCAACAACGTATCCAAGCAACACACTGACAAGGATAATAAAATTTTCTTTACAAACTAAATGGCCAATTCTAATAGAATGTCCTATAATTATATAACCTACTAGCGGTCGCCCGCGTGGATGTCGGTTACCGCTGCAAAAAGCCTACCCAGGAAAGACACAGTCGGTGTCATTTTAAGAACGAAATCTAAAAAAAATCGCACGAAAATTATTAGACTTCGCGCGCGACCGCTGCGTAGGGAGCCGACCTCGCGTCTAAGCAAGTACAGATAAAATAGAGTACTACGAACGTCTAAGCCGCGCGGGTACCTTACTCATAGATCTAAACTCCCCTCCCGCACGCGCACCCCCCTTGGTAAAGCCCACTTCGCAACGGGCCGTGCAGCAGAAATCGTAATATTTTAATTTCGCCATAACTTCAAAACCAAACGTCCAATTTTAATCATTCAAAGACCAAATATTATCTACATAAACTGTACTTAGTGATAAAATAAATTTATTTTGATAAGGATTAATAGCATGAGTCAAATAAATGCGTTTAAATGTAGTCCAAAAAAAAATCAAGATATTTTAAATAAAAAAATGGTTATTGTGCCTCACTCGACATAGATAGGTATAGTGTGTCGCGGACTTTTTTGTAGATATTTATAAGATCTACAATTAATTAGAACATTTTATGGTTCTATCTTTTATAGTTTAGGCAGCGTACGCAAAATAAGTAACTTTTCTGGTTGATTTTTTACACCTTGTTTCCCAAATATCTTACGGAACCCTATTTTTTCCCAAAATAAAATTTAGCCTATGTTACTCGTGGATAATGTAGCTTTCGAATGGTGAAAGAATTTTTAAAATCGAATCAGTAGTTTTTGAGCCTATTCATTACAAACAAACAAACATACAAACAAAGTTTACCTCTTTATAATATTAGTATAGATTATAAGTTCATAATTTTAAATCTATGAATATTTAATCTAGTTAGGTAGGTACTTATTCCTTCAATACTAGTGGTACAACTTTAAGTCGATCACTTATTAATGGTTTCCGTTGCGTCTATTATTGAAGCGTGACTGTCTCCACATAAAAAAGTAATGAACAGGCGGGAAATCTCGTTCAAGTTGAGATCAAAAATCGTTGTTGTACTTTTGTAGTACCAAAAACTTAATGTTATCTCAACCCGAACCAAGTGGTTACTCCCCTGTAATGTTTCCTAGAACATGCAAATATAATAAGACATTATATGGAGGATGACAAAGCGAAAGTGACGAACGAGAATCCATCGTCCAGCTAATGTCAACTTCTCATCTAATCACCATAAATTGGACTTGCTAATTAATGAATGCTAGTTCCTAAACTAGTTACCTACTAGTAAAATCAGACTGTTTCAATAGCGCTAAGGGAACGGACAATTCCAACACGCATTAGTATACAGGGTGTCCCAGAAATCAACGATAAACCGAAAACGGGTGATAGGCCAAGTCATGACAGTTATTAGAAAAATATAAAAAAAAATCTTTGTCGTGTATATTTCATATTATAAATATTTTAAAAAATATCGGAAAAACTGACATCCTGTGATGATCTTTCAAGTCCTAAGACTACAAATATTACTTTTTTGAATATTTTTTTTCTGCATTGTAGTCATGACTAACCCTTCTTTAAATAACAGTTCATATTTTAAACATACCTGCCTTAGTTTTAATAAAATGGTGTGTTTTTGCCCAACAATAAATTCAAAATAATTACTACACCCAACTTTAATCGTCTGTACTGTAAAAAAAAAATACTACCATATTTTGGCAAGTAACTTTAAAAGATGGCGCATTTAATCTGGATTCCAAAATGGTATGATACTTGTTAGATTACTTCTTAATTGAAGAAAAAAAAAATTTTTTTAACGGAACCGGGTTTCAAGCCAACTGTTTAATTATTTAAAATGTTGGAATTAAGTTGTTATGTGACGACTATGAGTGACGTCATCTTGTCTAGAGTGAGCGAGACAGATTGTGACGCTAAGTGCGAGTGAGACAGAGAGTGACGCCACCCTGACAACACGGCAATGAACAGGAACGTCTTGCAAAACCGCAGTACGTTACGATCATTCGTTTACCGCGCATCTTTCTGTATCCGTATTGACTTCGTACTACAACTGTGCTACTGTTTATTAGACTTGATTTGCTTTGTGATTTGGATTTATCTGCCCCGTTTCTGACGACCCTGGACTTGTTTTAATCGTCGTATCTTCGATCGTATTGTGTGATTCCATTGTTGTGTGTTATCATGCCATCTCGATACACCGCACAAGAATACACCAATATGCATCTCATTTATGGAGAATGCTTATGCAACGCTAATGCTGCAGCTAGAATGTATCGTGAGAGATACCCAAACGCTGAGCGTCATCCTGATTATCGAGTATTTATTAACGTGCATCGGTCACTCTCAGAGGGTCGATTCCCTAATCAAATGACTAGCGAGGGAAGGCCTGTCATGCCATACGAGGAAGAAGTGCTCCAGGCGGTCGAAGAAGACCGAAATATCTCAGTACGTGGCATTGAAGAGAGCATCGGCGTACCCAAAAGTACTGCACATCGTATTTTGCAGAAGAACCAGTTCCATCCTTACCATGTACAACGAGTACAAAGCCTACTACCCCGAGACTACCCAGCGAGAGTGCAGTTTTGTCAAACGATGTTGCAGAGACACAGAGATGATCCGCGATTCTTTGAAAAAATTCTGTGGTCAGACGAATCAACGTTCAAAAAGGATGGTTTCATGAACCTCCACAATTTGCACGAACGGCACGTGGAAAATCCACTTTTGATGCGGGAGGACAGATCGCAGTACCGGTTTAAGGTGAACATGTGGACGGGGATTTTGAACGGTACTGTTATTGGTCCATTTGAGCTGCCGGAGAACTTAACTGCCCAGGCTTATTTGGACTTCTTACAGAACCAATTACCTGATTTGTTGGAAGAAGTGCCGCTGAACATTTACGGCAGCATGTGGTACCAACAAGATGGCTGCCCAGCACATTACGCTCGCACAGTACGAGAGTTTCTCGACCGAGAATACCCTGATAGGTGGATTGGGCGGGGCGGTACAATTTCGTGGCCTGCCCGTTCACCTGATTTAAACCCCATTGATTTTTTTTATTGGGGAACGATAAAAGAAAAAGTTTATTCTAAACCAATACAAGATTTAGCCGAGCTGCGCCAAAAAATTACAGAAGCTGCTGAACACATAAACTCAAGAAGATACGCCCGTCTTATTACGCGATCATTTTTAAGGAGATGTAGAGCTTGCATTGCAGCTGAAGGCAAACAGTTCGAACATTTGCTGTAAATCTTTGCAAATTTAATTAAATTAATAACTGAAGAAATCCAATGACTGACTTTTATTTTAAACTTGCACCTAAAACTAACTAATTACTTGATAACCCGTGGCTAACAAGAACAAGGTGGCGTCTGTATCTAAATCACTCACATTGTCAAAATATCGTGTATTCATACTTGAAAATTGTAGACATAAAAATGACCATTTTTTCCTTTGATAAAAAAGCACTCGCACTTAGCGTCACAATCTGTCTCGCTCACTCTAGACAAGATGACGTCACTCATAGTCGTCACATAACAACTTAATTCCAACATTTTAAATAATTAAACAGTTGGCTTGAAACCCGGTTCCGTTAAAAAAAATTTTTTTTTCTTCAATTAAGAAGTAATCTAACAAGTATCATACCATTTTGGAATCCAGATTAAATGCGCCATCTTTTAAAGTTACTTGCCAAAATATGGTAGTATTTTTTTTTTACAGTACAGACGATTAAAGTTGGGTGTAGTAATTATTTTGAATTTATTGTTGGGCAAAAACACACCATTTTATTAAAACTAAGGCAGGTATGTTTAAAATATGAACTGTTATTTAAAGAAGGGTTAGTCATGACTACAATGCAGAAAAAAAATATTCAAAAAAGTAATATTTGTAGTCTTAGGACTTGAAAGATCATCACAGGATGTCAGTTTTTCCGATATTTTTTAAAATATTTATAATATGAAATATACACGACAAAGATTTTTTTTTATATTTTTCTAATAACTGTCATGACTTGGCCTATCACCCGTTTTCGGTTTATCGTTGATTTCTGGGACACCCTGTATATTGGTAGCTCCTACCATTTGACGTTGACTATTTATGGCCTTATTTATAAAAAGTTATTGAGGCCTTGAAGAACACTTTAGTTATAGAAGGTTTTCTCTCTTTTACGCATACTCATTTTCGTTGCCAATAAAAAGAGACAACCTTCCAGAACCTTTCTTCAAGGACTCAATATTTTTTTAGGAATACCAGTGTTATTTTATAAATATTACGCTAACTATAAATTCTTCTAAAACAGGTCAGCTCTTCCATATCATTTCTGCTGTACCATTTAGCGAAGTATCAGAAATGTCAAAAAGCATTATATGAAGAGATAGAAAACATCCAAAACGATCCAATGCCCGATGTCGAATGTCTGAGGGCAGCCACTCCTTATTTACAAGCCTGCATCAAGGAAAGTCTTAGGTAAATCATCTTTTATATCTTCTTAGGTAGCTCTTTAGGTTTCTCATCTTTTTAGGTAGCTCAACTATTACAAATGTGTGTGCGTTCTATAATAACACAAAAAAAACTCGATTACTCTGACGGATGACATTCAAAATACAGTGAGAATACTAAATGCGCAGACTACGTTTGCCATGGTTTCTTTACAGGTTTAAAATTAATTTTCTCTTACGATTTGGCGTTCAAATATACATGCACTGTATATGACAGGAGAAATCCAAGTATAATATAATTAAATTTATACCACACTAGCGGCCCGTCCCGGCTTCGCACAGGTTTGTATAACTTTAACTATATGCTCAGCGCACGCCACGGAAGGCCTCAGAAACGATACTTTTCCCCCGTTTTTAAAACATTTTTGGTTACTGCTCCACACCTATAGGACCTAGCGTGATATTATATAGCCTATGTTACTTCTGAATAATGCAGCTTTCTAATGGTGAAAAAATTATTGCAATCGGTCCAGTAGTTTTTGAGTTTATTCATTACAAACATACAAAAATACAAATCTTTCCTCTTTATTATATTAGTATAGATACCTATTTAATAAATCAATTAGGTATTGTATATAAACTACACAACAAACTTAAAATTTTGCATAATATTCCACATACAAAATGTGAAAAATTTTCCCTTTGATATCCAATTGGATCTTGCTTCTTATTCATAAAAACTTATTGAGTCTTGTTCGTAAAATAGGTTTTGTCTCTTTTACGCATTTTCATTATTGTTGCCAAAAAATGGAGACAAAACCTTCTATAACTATAAGTGTTCTTCAAGGAATCGTTTAAATAAGTTTTTATGAACACTACCGGCGTTCGTGTTTTAAAAAAATCCCTATAAATACCTACTGGTTGCAGTATCATCCATACCTTTCATATTTCAGACTCGTGCCCCCAATCCCATTGCTAACTAGAGTGCTGCCAAGGAATATTACCCTGGATAAATATAAGTAAATATGATTAATTTATTAACATTTATTAGATCAAGGACGTTTTTCTAATTAAACTTCTGCTGACCCACCATAGAACTTTGTAGCATAAGTATTATATTACCATATCAACCTTGTGACCTTGTTACTTAAACGCAAGGGCGTAAGGATTTAAAAGGGGAGGGGTTAAGTTCAGTTTTTTGCCACAATTTGTAATGTGCAAAAAAAAACCGTTTTTTTTGTAAACATTTAACAGCGTAGCGTAGGTATAAAGCTGGAAGCGAGTCCGTTACAGGCTAAAAGTAGGTGCGAAGATTTTGGGTGGGAGGAAGGTCTCTATAACTTTGTTAGTCCGACCGACCGGTCTCGTTACCACCGCTTATACCTAAGCGTTTTTAAGTCCAAGGTCTAACTAGGCCACCACGTATATCTATAATATATAAATTGTATCTCCTGCGTATATATACCGTATACGCTTAGGCTGAGACAGGAGACTAACCATTGGATATTTACAGCATTCCACGAGGGACAATGATTATAATATCAACAAGGGATGCATCCTTGAAGGAAGCCAATTATGAAGATGCATGTAAGTTCAACCCAGAGAGATGGCTCAACCAAACCCCCAATGAATACCCAGTCTTTGCTTCAATACCTTTTGGATTTGGTGCCAGAAAGTGTGTGGGACAGAACTTAACAGAGACAATGTTGACTGTGCTTACGATGAAGGTGATTTCATCATTTAATTTAATTTCTTAGTAGCTTTTGTTGATTAATATTACTAAATTATTCCTATTTAAATTATTGGGCGAAAATTTGTCAGTTTATTTTATTAGAGCATGGGGCTATTCTCTAATAGGAATAGGATACCAACTATATATAACAAAATTTTTACTTTGACGTTGATACACAATTGATTTAGTAGAATAAGGCCCCAGCAGGACATGTGACTGTATATCAATTTAAGCCTAGAGTGTCATAGGTTACTGCTAAATGGGGACATCCAATATTGGTCATTCCTATTATTATATATTTTGAATTTGTGACTAATAAATGACGCGGTTACAAAACTGATGGAAATAAGGAAATTTCATTTGATATACTTCAATAAACCATGTTTTATTGCCGCACCCTGAAAAGAGATGACAGAGATTAGTCATCTGAGAACATTTTATTCATACTGGTCACTGGTGCAATAGACCCTTTTCATCAAACCTATTAAAAGCTAAATTTAATTTTTATAGATCCTAAAGAAGTACCACTTGGAGTACCATTATGGAGATATACAACCGACAAAAACATTCATTATCAAACCAAACAAACCACTCAAAATAAGGTTTACGGATCGTTACTAACTAATTACAAGAAAAACAATTATCTATTTTTGTTATAATTTATTAGGTATTAGTTATATAATTTTATTATTTTAACATAAATATATTCCAGTATGATTATAGGTTTAATATTGCTTTTAATTGTATGATATATCTAATAATCCTTCTATTTTCAGTTTATGTAAAGGCTTTTCTAAGTTGCAAGTATGGGTGATGATAAGTGATTAATCAATAGCAAACATAGACCATGGTAATCACATTACTTCTCACACACTGTCACTTCAGTCTCCATATATCTATGGGGACTGATTTTTCTAACCACTTAACAACTGCACTTGCTACTTAGCAAAGCACACTAATCTTATTCTAAACAATGGTATAAAGATAATTAAGTTTGCAAGAATGTGCATTTTGTTTATATTTTGTTTTATGTATTTAAAAATGTGATATTTGATTGATTGTCTCAACCTGATTATCAGTTATTTTGTCAATATAAACTCTCAAATTAAGTCATTTAAAAAATTAACTAAAAATTTTATATTTACAAATTCCTTAAATACAATAAATAATTTTAACCTTTTGTTTTTTTTTTTGATCTGAATATGTTCAAATACTTCCCTCGAGTCATTTCCTTGGCCTCTTCCAAGCCAAGCTGGTATGCTATATCATGGAGTTTCTTTACTTCTTTGATAAGACCGATAGTCGGCAAAGCTCCAAGTTCTGTAAAGATTGATATGACATGTGAAATTTACATAATAACTAATACCAGAGATGTTAACAGATCATAGCTTCTTTTATAGTCCCAAACCCCCCCTATTTCGTAAAAAAAAAAAAAATATGTAGGTAGGGTGCCGGGCCCATTGCGTGGTTGGAAGGCAGGAGTATGAACTGTAGGGGTTTAGGTTCCTGGATAACGAACTCCGCCTTAGCAATAAAAAAATAGCTTTTGCACTTCCAATATTACTCAATGTTTGTAGCAGAATTAAAACAATATTTTTGTCAGTCATTGTATTTATTAATCTTACTGTATGGGTTATTAGTTTTATTTTTTTTCGAAATCATCTTTTTTAATATTATAATACAAAAAAAATATTACCCACAACAGAATGATTTTTACATACAATTACATACGTTAAAAAAAAATTGAACTTTCGACTAATAGTCAAGTTGTAATATTGGACGTACGTTTGTATCAGGGTCAAGTCGACTACAAGAACTCAAGGTTCTTGGAGTTGGTGTAACTTTACAACAAATGAATGGATTATTATTACTTAAGGACACTGCATTTTCAATTGCAAAGTCTGCTTTCTCTATACAAAATAAGCTTTCATACTTCCAGCATTTATAACTGCTGTTTGTCACAGAATTAAAATAATATTTTTGTCAACCATGGTATTTATTTATCTTTCTGTGTAGGGTGTTATTTTTTACAGTTATAATTAGATACTTAATATTTTTTAAAAATTAAAAATAATTATAACAAAGATTTTTAGGTAGAATTACTTATGTACATACATAAAACTAATAATTGAACTTTAACTAACATCCAAGTTGTAATATTGTAAGTATGTTTGTATGGTCGTCAAGACAACTGCAGAGCCTCTAAGAATTATTTTGCGAAAACCAAATCACACATAAAATAAAATGGGTTTGATCCATTATGGAGCTACAATACCATACAACATGCGTTGCCAGTCCGTACTAAAAAGCAAGGTTTTCTGTACTAATTGTCACTCATCCGTATTTTAGTCGTACCTCAGCTCTGACCATACCTTTTACATAAGTACTATTTCCAGATTTTTCCAAAAATCATAATTTTTAGTAATTTGAAATGGCATTCTAGAGGTGTAAACTGGTAAAAGACCGAAGCCAGGGGGGGGGGCGAAATTTATGAAATAAGATAAAATTTGCCACAGGAGTAGGCAAGTATCAAGTATGGTAAGTACTACAGGATGGAGGTGAACAACTAAAATAGATAGAGAAGAAATAAGTAAAGAATATATAACAATTTAAGATTATCGCGAAATGATACTTTAGATTATTTAGATTAGGTTTAATGTTAAAGAAGTAATAGCTCGAAGAAACAAAAGTTTCGCACCACTACTACCTTTAAAATTTTATAAACTTTATGTGAAAAACCATACTTTGTAATTCACTCCCCTGCCTCCCAACCTGATGGTGAAACCATGTTAATATTGTCTTTATCACAACTAAAAGTAAAATATTATTTTGATATATTTAATTGTATCAGGCGTTATTATGCGAAAGTTCATTATTTAAATGACAGTATAATTATAATATTACTTTGCAATTATTCCGCTTATGTATAATTTTGATGTTTAATGTTTCTCCATAAAATATTAGTTTAAGTGTGGCGGATTAGTCTAGGACTAATAGTTCTAGAGAATTAAATGTTGACTCATATTATGAATATATAACTATTGAAAAAAAAAAAACATTTTATAAAGTTGAGTTGATCCATTCCCATTTACTAATGTCATCCTATATATAAGATATTTTACCCTCTCACTACCCAAGAACTCCAAGCAAGACATTAAAAATTGTTTTGCAAACATTTCCAAATAACAACCTATTGATGAATTAAGAATAATATTAATTTATAAATAATCTTACTTGTAACAAAGGGCATGTCTTCTGTTGTGATGCCTGTATTCCATGATGCAGTAGATTGATTTGAAAGTTGAAGGGTAGCAAACTCAGATACTCCTGGAACTATAGGCAATTCATTTGAATTAGTTATATTTTCGTCGCCTAAACATTTATCCTGTTTATCCATGATTTTAAAATCTTTTAAATAATGAACCGTTTTGCAACCGAAACTAGCTTTCCAAAAATATTGACAGAAATTAATGACAAAGTAAATTCCCGCGATTTTTAAAAGAGTTAATACAAATTATTTTCGAATTGATCACCTAAGTAAAACTGTTACATACTGTTTATTTAACAAATGATTAATGTACTTACTCTGGGTAGGCCATAAGTCTGGTGAAGCCCGATCTAACTTCTCGAAACTCAATAAACTTTGTTCCAATGACGGCAAAGGAATATCATCTGTCGCAGTTTGTACTACAAATAATATTTTTAATTTAGACTACACAAAATTATAAATACACATTTTAGGTAGCAATATAATTATAATAAGCTGGCAAATATTAAAAAAATATATCATACTAAAAAAGTGACACAAAATTAACTAAAGCATATTTACCTTCAATATTTACAGAATTCGCGGGTTTCGCCTCCATTTTTCTTTCCTTCCAAAATTCAATTTGACGTTTTTTTCTTTGACGGCAAAGCCAGTGATTATCGACCAAAGACATTCATGCTCTCATGTATTGGCCTTCGTTTGGCTGAAAAACTTATATTTTGTGCCTAGGTTGGCTTTTTATCGTGTTTCGTGCCTTTATATATTTTTTCTAAATAAATTTCTTTTTCCGGTTGCCAACCATTGTCAAGGTATGTAAACCACATGGTTTATTGATAATTTTCATATTATTATAACATTATTTCATAGTTATTAATAGAATAATTACACTTTGGACGAAAGGTAATTGGTGTTTAAGTTTTAAATTATTTTTGTAATGTTTATAACGATTGTTTGATGTGTGGACTTGAATTTTTAGTGCGTGTGTTTTAGGTGTTTGTTGTAACGTTAAAGTATTATAAGTATAGTTCTTTTTATTATTATAGTTATAATAAGTTATCTATTCCAGTTTTGCAGCGACAAACAGACTAATAAATTAACCAACATAACCTTATTTTTCATCACTTAAGTCCAAATATTTTAACAATTTCAGATGCGTTCCGTAACGCTTAAAGATGTCGAGCAAGACAAAGTTGTCAAGGATTTCGCTGCCTTCTTAAAAAAGTAAGTTTTTATTCTTTATTGATCTACATACTTTTGCCTACACCCGTGCGCTTTAACATTTATCTTGAGTCATCCAACGTTTAATTCCACTTACGTTGGCGCCTTTAGAACTTTCCTTTATGTGATCTCAGAGGGGGTGCTTGGTGGGAAGGGGTTAAGTCTCCTCTATAAAGAAAACATTGGTGGTTGAAATAATAGTTGTTGCTAAGCAATTGCTAATGCTTAGCCGATGCTTCGGACTATCAAACTGTATATGAAAAAACAAAAATTTGACAGTTTCAAGAAACTGCTCACTCTAATCAACAAATATTAATCCGGCCTTAGGAGTCATTGACATTTGAAATTCTTTATTACCTGACTTACGTCAAAATTTTAAATTCTACAAGAAATTTAATTTTGCTTCGCTTTCAACCTAACACATCTAATTTTGCATAATGAAACATTCACATCATTCCTGCCTACCCCTAATCCTAATACTCAAAACCTAAATGGATTATAACAATAAGTTTTAAGGTACTAGGTGATTAATCAAATGCCTTGGACAAATGTACCCCGACCTAGAAATCTACAAGCTCATCAACCTAGGTGATGTCCTCAAGTATGACAACAATGTATTTGAGTACATAACATATAAAAATCCCAAAGGGTTTAAGTGTTTTGACTGATGTCAACTCCAAACAACTCTAGGTGATTCTAGCTGCAGTAAGGCACTGTGATTTACTTTAATATTTCACAATAATATGTTAATTAATGTATTATTATTACATTATTACAATATATTTAATATCCTTTCTGTTTTATCATCAAATCATATATATTCTTTTATATTGGAGCACAGATGTGACTTTGTATCTACCATGTGTAAGCAGACCTACAAAGTCCAGGAATGGGGTTGATTAATACATTGTTGTTTAACAATATTGTTTGCTCCCACTATGCCGGCTAAATGATGTGGTTACGAAATAGGTGGTGATGTCACTTGACAGTTTTTACATCTTTATGGGCAGTTGTAATGAGTCTGGTCGGTTGACCTAGCATACCTATAGAGGTCTTCCACCTAAACTAATCAACTACCCATTTTGTAAATGAACCCTGGAAGGAGACTACCACAAGAAAACATTATTTTTCCAATAATGGGATTATGTTTTATATAGATCTATCCATACATTCTTAACATTAGTTTGAAATGTTTAAAAGGTTTTTCAAATACAAAATGTCTTTTATACTTCTCTCTTAAATTTTACATGCATATTATATAACTATTAACTAGATTTTACAATATCTAGGTCCAAGTTAAGATGTAGTGGTACAAGAAATAGCAAGTTTTAATTATGAATTAAACCTAATCATATTTTAAATATAATTTATAAAATCACAATACATTAAAGATATTTTTACAACATTCACTCTCATTGCATCTAACATGTTTATGGCATACTGTATATAAATTATTTAATTTTAATATTTAATAAAAAATTTCAGGACTGGCAAAGTGAGGGTCCCTGAACATATGGACTTAATGAAGACCGGGCGCTTCAAGGAGTTGGCTCCATATGACCCCGACTGGTTCTATGTGAGATGTGCTGCGATCCTTCGTCACATCTACATCAGATCACCAATTGGTGTTAAGACTGTCACCAAACTGTTTGGTGGACGGAAACGCAATGGTGTCACTCCTTCACATTTCTGCAGGTTTGTTGGATATTTTCATTTTGATACTTTTGATTTATTGGTAGCTTAATTTGCTTTCCTTAGGTAGTCAATATAATATAAACTTTAATGTAAGTAAAAAAACATACTTAAGTAGTAATTTGCTAACATGTCAATTGATTTTAACACAGTTTGAAATGAACTACTAAAAGAAGTGATCTCATCAGAGTCCATCAGTCAAAGTAAAAGTTGTTTGGACAACTTTAAATCACACCAGTTTGCACGCTTCTATCAGTAGTTTCAACCTCCTACCTGATTAATAATAATTGAAAACTGTCACTCCATTTAATTCCTGACCCACCATAGAACATTGTAGCAGTTGAAAATTTTACTGCTTCATTCCTAACCCAAATTGACCCATAGTGTTTTAAGTGCAATAAATTATGGTGGTTTAGGAATCACATTAACAAGTTAATATTACATCTTTTTCTTACACAGTGTACTGTTTAATTTAAACAAATATTATGTGAAGGACAAGACTAGACAAGAATAAAATATCTTGACAAATTGGCCAAATCGATAAATAAAGTTATATATAAGGAGTTTTGGGGCCGCATTTATTAAAAAATGAAACTGCACCATTACTTTTTGAATATAATACTCTCCTAGTCGGGAATTGAATCGATTGATTTTGAAACTAAAAAAAACCCTTTCTGTATTATTGCACCAGCTGATAATGTTACTTATAAAGATCCTTGTAGTTTAGGATTTGGCCTTGAAGGCACACTTGAAAAATTGAACCTGTATATATATATCATCACGGGTGCCTTACGGGCCCCGCCCGAGACCGCCTAGACTGATTCAGGGTACCCAGCAGAGGGGTTTTTAATCCCATCTCGTCATAGCTGATGGTATAAGTCTATACCCAACAAGTGGCTAGCTCATCGGCATGTTTGGAAAGACTCAATAACCCATAAACAGTTCCACAAGTTGGCATATTAAAACTGGGACTGACAGTTTAACATTCTCTCCACAACTATAGTTAGTGTTGTTAAACAAATGTACATAAATTTTTAGATTAAAAACTCATTGGTACACACCGGGGTTTGAACTAGCTAAGTGTTTTTTAAGTCCAAGTTCTAACCAACTTGGCCACCATGTATATTACGTTATATGAACTGGGTTTTTTTTTAATTGTTGAACTAGACCCTTTACAAGACCACATAGATGGCTTTACACAGTGGGTGGGTTTTATTCCCACATTGTAACAGCCAATGGTGTTTTGGGTCTATACTGCCCTAATGTTTGTAAAGATTCATAACCTAATTGTTTACCAGTACCACAAGTTGGTACAATGAAACTCTGACTGCCCTCCAGGCACCATGATATGATATATATAACAATTTTATTTTTTAGATCATCTGGTAGCATTGCCCGTAAGGCCCTCCAAGCTCTGGAAGCCTTGAAGTTGGTAGAAAGGGTTCCCGAAGGTGGTGGCCGTAAACTCACCCTGCAAGGCAGACGTGATCTCGACAGAATTGCTGCCCAAGTTCGACTAAAGGCAAAGCAGGCTGCAAAACAACAAGTCATCGTATTGTAAATGAATAAACATCTAAAGTAAAATTATTTTTTGTTTTATTTTTGGGTTTGGGTTAACAAAAATGATTGCAACAAAATACATTTAAGGTACGCACAGACCAACGCGATCAATCTGCGGCCGCGGTGGCGGCCGTGGTGGCGATCTCAGCCGTTCACACCAAACACGCGATCTATAGTGTTGCCAACAACATTATTTTTTAAGTTCCATTATAGCCATTACTCTTAAGAAATGGAACTAGTGCGAAAAAAAAATCGCACTAGTTCCTTCATGGATCAACGTAATGGAACTACTGCGAACAATCCGAAAAAAAGGTAATCCGATATTTTAGAAAATCGGATCGTGAGCATAGCATCCGACGATTTTTGGATCGGACACCATACGTTTTTTGACATTATACCGCCGTTCCTTGGGGCATTACATATATTGCGTAATAGATGTTTTAGAAGCATAATCGTCATTACAACTGACGAACTTAATTTTATTATTCCCAGCAATATTATAGTACCTATAGAAATGAAACTATTGCATAAAAAAACTAATAGTACCATAATGGAACTAGCGCGAATTATTTAATGTTCGCAGTAGTTCCATTATTACTATTACTCTTAAGAAATGGAACTAGTGCGAAAAATAAATCGCACTAGTTCCATCATGGAACAACGCAATGGAACTACTGCGATAAAGAAGGTTAGCTAAACCTCTATTCTCTGTGAGATAAGGGATAAAAGTGACAAAACACAAGTTTTACCAGGTTTAACAAAATGTTTCTGATTAAAGCAGTTGATGTTTAAGTAAAAAGCTCCTGTTTTAGCTCTAAGATTGAATTTTTGTTAAGATAGAAGTTTACGATTTTGTTATTTTTTCTCAAATAAAAGGAAGTGAATTTTTGTAATTTGTTTATTGTAAAACGTTTATAGACATTGTTTTATATAAAAGTAATGGTCATGATTCTATTAAAAAGTGTATCATTCTCCACTCTACAGACAATTAAAAAAAAAAAAAACTAATAAGGACTTATTCCGAGTTTGCACCCCTAAATACGACAAGACGTTGCGTAAACTATAAATATGGAAACATAAGTTCTATTCCAATGGTTATATAGTATGTATTACGTTGGCTATAATAATGACGTCATCTTGAACTACACGAATTCTTCGCAAGTTTGAACATGTGGGGAGCATTGGAATTTCAACTCTATTTATAGTTTACGCAACGTCTTGTCGTGTTTAACGTTTGCAAACTCGGAATAAGGCCCCTGGTCATAATTATGGGTCATAATCACTTCATAATATATATGCCTAATTGAGAGATTCTTAAAATTTACCTTTAAAAAAGTATTAGCTGAAAATATTAAGCCATATGAAATACACATATAAATCTACAACTTTTTTAGTTTTTAGATTACCGACATAGAAATCATAAAAGTCGTATTTTCTCGAAACAGCAAGTTTTGTCTTTTTTTTTGCCGGGAAGCCATAATATGGTAGAAAAGAGCATGGAAATACTTAATTTTTTTTTTGTTTGGTTTTCTCCACAGAGTTATAGGAAGTAACTCTGTGGTTTTCTCAAATATAGAGAAGGCAAAGGTCTCTAATGTTCGGATTAATAGTCGTTGCTTAGCCTGAGCCATTGCTTGGAACTGTCAAAATTTAGTTTTTTCATATGCAATTTGACAGTCCGAAGCATCGGCTAAGCATTAGCAATTGCTTAGCAACGACTATTAATCCGACCATAAGATCCATAAACTACTAAAATATACCCGTGACTTTGAATGAATGTACTTAGGCTAATATGAGGTTCTGCATATCAAATCATACCTTTTACCAAAGTCAAAATCATTTATTTCATGTAAATCTTTACAGATATTTATGAATAGTAAAAAAAAAAAAGTTTAACAATGAGCCCCCCTAGCCAAGAGCATGAGCGCTAAAAGCGCGCACGAAAGTTTTGTATGAAGATGACGTCACTGTCGTTTTTATCGTTGCAGAAATAACCAAAATCAGACAACAATATAGATACACCAACAGGAAAATAAATTTGTTATCTCCCTCTCTTTCACGCTTCTGCAACGTTCGAGCGTAAAAAGCGACCATGCTCTTGGCTAAGGGGGCAGGTCTTAGAGTAGTTTGGTTAGGCAGCTATTCATTAACAAAAGAACGACTAATATTAATTGAACTTAAACACGATGGAATGGAAATCTTAATATGAAAATTACTACCGAACACACTACATAACCAACTAGTGTAAGACTAGGTGGTTAGCTGATTCCATTGACCTGTCAATCATTATTTGCCATACAAGAGAGCCACCAAGGCGACCAACTTCACCGATCATATCCATGCCTTATATATTTATGGAACCATGTGTTGCAAACGCGTCGGCGTGACGTTCCATTGATATTTTGTTTTTCTTCCTTCCGGCTTTTATTGTGGCTTCTATCGCTTTCCTTATATAGATCGTCGTAGATATTGATCGTCGTTTTCGTTTGGCAGTCGTTAGGAGCAATTATGCTGGCGGTAATTTTTTTCAATACCAGCGTTATTCGTTCATTTAATTTTGTTGACTGGTAAATTCTCATTCCAATCTACATATTGCAAAAGAGATAAATTGCACAAACTTTTTGTTTCATTTTATTTTTAAATTGATCAAACATATTTATTGACGTTATATTCTATCGACATTCCGATCAACTCGTTGATACAATAGAAATGGAAAATCAAATTTATGTGATTTGATATTTCTCGGAGATCGAGTTCTACCCATGGACAATATTTCCTATACATTTTTATCCATCGACGCGTCGATCGGTTTGTCCATGTGGCTTCCCGGGAAGGCCCCGGGAAGCCACATTCAATACCCATCGACACATTGATCAATTGAAAGCGAAAATAAAATGTTTGCAATTTGAAGTTTCTCAGCGATCGAGTTCTACCCTTGGACAATATTTCCTTTACATTTTATCTATCGACGCGTCGATCGATTTGTCGATGTGGCTCTTGGATAACTTTGTCGAATTTAAGTCTCCAGTAACAAGATTAATTTGGAATAAATGTATTTATTATTAAAATTTACTTATCACTTACTACGAATATATTCATAGTCTGTATTAGGATATAGGACTATGAATATATCTATATATTCATAGTCTTTAAAAGGATGGCTATAACTCAGACAAAATAACAATGATCGAAGGGTTCATATCTATAATAATGATTCAGATTCTATAATAATGCCGCCATCTTAAAATACACGAATTCTTCGCAATTGCATTTGCATTGGAATTTTAACTCTATATTCAACATTGTAGAACTTATATTTCAATATTTATAGTTTACGCAACGTCTTGTCGTGTTTAGCGGTGCCAATCTTGGAATGGACGAGATTGAATGCGATTCGACCATGAAGCTAAAAAAAAACTGAGTAAAAAAACGAGCCCCGAGGCCTTAGAGAAAAATCAGGCGAGGCGACATGTCGCGTCGCCTTCAATCAAAACTGTATAGACTTTGACAGATGACAGCGTACCTCACGCTTACTGTCAATGTCAACATCCAAGTTTTGACTGAGGCGACACGACATGTCGTCTCGCCTGAATTTTCTCTAAGGCCCGCATTCAATCTCATTTCTTGCGCACGCGGACGGGCTCGGTTTTTACCTTCATGGATTCGACGTTTTAATTCTGCTATTAGGACTAAACCTACTTGAACTTTTAGATTTAATTCGAATTAATAGCCTTTGCTAGGAAAAAAAAACTGTCATCGCATTTTATTATTTTCACGTCTGTCTGTTTTCATTCTTCAATCCATTCAATCTTCACTAAATTCAGTTTAATTCAGTAATTTCGTGTTGTTGCATTGAGCAAGTTGTTGTTATGATAACAAAATGACTGTGAAATTTCGAATGGAACTGCTGTTTATTGCAATATTATATTATTGTTCTTTTGTGCTATGTTTAAAACAATCAGGAAGTACATTATACGTGGCAAGTGATCCTAATAATCAAAAGGAAAATAGGCTTAAAATAATAAATAGGATTGAAACGGATCACAGTGAAAGAAATGAAAGGAATAAACGCGATGTGTCTCCGGTGTCTCCACCGTTGGTCCATAAAAACATTAGTACTTGGGTAGGTACATAATTGAATATTTCCTTTTTACTGATCTAATTCAAGTGTGATTTGTGTGTGACGTTTTATTTTGTTGTATACTTTCTATTCATTTTATCTAATAATGACAATGCAGAATTTATAATATTCTGTTTGTAAAGTATTTTACTGACAGAATATTATAAACCTACCTATTTTAGGCAAATAATGTTCAAGTACCTTTAGAGATATTTCAAATCAAATCCTTGTAAACAATATTATGAAAAATGGTGTTTGTATAAAAAAAATTAAAGTAATAATTATTCTTATTCTTCAAGAATTCATTACCATTGTTTTATATTGTTGTTATTGATGCATTATATGTAGGTATATTTTGTATGATTAAGCATTTTGGAAAATTTGTATTTTTTATTTTACCCAAAGTAATAGATATTCTTCTGTAAACAGGGCTGAAATTTACCATGTATTATGTTCACTTTTATTATCTTACTTACATTTACTGTTAATTATATTTACTGTAATTGTACACTTTCCTCCTACATAATTATCAAATTGTTCTGAAGGTTTGACTGGGAGAAGTTTGCCTTTGTACTTTGTGCAATAAAGAAATAATAAATCATCTATATATTTTTTTTGACAGACTACCCATCTAAATGATAGCCACCAGCAGCTTATGGTACACTGGGCAGGAGAAGGCAGTGAAGTCATTATATGCCTTGCTAGAGACTCCATCCCCCGAAGCAAAGGCACATTCACTCCTTCAGCTTTATACATTTCATATGATTATGGAAAGAATTTTACAAATAAAACTGAGAGTTTTAAGATGAGCAATGAAAATAATGCCAGTTATGCTCAGTTGGATAAATTCTTCAATCATCCTAAGTATCCTGAGTTTGTAAGTATAATTTATATTTAATAGAACAAATATGTTATTATACGAGCAAGCCACTTGTTCGGTTTAGACTCATACCATCAGCTATGACCAGGTGGGATTAAAAAGCCCTCTGCCGTGTACCCTGAGACTGTCTAGGGCCTAGACGGTCTCAGGGTGCCTAGACTCTAGGCGGTCTCAGGCTCTGTAAGGCACCTGTGATGATATTTATATACCTTGGGCTTTGTAAGGCACCTGCGAGGTGAGAAGGAACTTTATTTAACACTTTCGCTTTCGTCAGTGGAATCGTTTTCGCCTTGTCTATGGCCAGAACCTGTATGAATAATATAAGGCAGTGCCGTAACAGATCATGTAAATTATTAAAACTGTACCATATGTCTTTCGATTCAACTTTAGAAAAGAGATAAATATCAATTATTCGTTTCTTTGAAGAATTCAATCGAAAAATCATCAACCTAATAATTATGAAGATGCATTACAGCACTTCCGTATATTATTCATACAAGTTCTGACCATAGATAAGACGAAAACGATTCCACTGACGAAAGCGAAAGTGTTAAATAAAGTTCCTTCTCACCCCACAGTGATGATATTATATTCTTCACACCCTCTTACATATACTCTCACATTATCATAACACACAAAGAGGAGCACCTTTACACATTTTAATAATAAGCTTATCCTAGTAAACTATGCTAGTTTGCAAGAGTAACTCACTGTAGGGATGGGCGCTGTATGCCGAAATACAGGTGTTTACCTCTAGTTCGGCGGCAGATACCATTTGGTCTAATTTTGTAACATTTACCTAGCTGTAAGATCTTTGTAATGTAAAAAAATAATGGAAATAAGTATTTTTATTTATTTATTATTAAAGACATGGTGGCAGAAAATTTGCACATGGTGTTAGTTAGACCATAGACATAATAACACTTGATATAGATTACTAACACCAGTTTTTTTCAAAACTGCAGTTCACTCATGTGCCAGATTGTGCATCTGCATGATAAATTCATTCACAGCTGTAGTAAATAATAAAAAAAAATATCCACCAATCTCAAGCAAGACAAGCTTTTGTAATTGTTTTTGCCAGAAATAAATCTATTTATTCTAATTTGTTTAATACATAAATACCTATTTTCGTAATCATAATATCCTATTTTTTATAAATAATAATAATAAATTCATGAGTTAAACAACAGGGTGGCCACTTCCTGGCAAACCAGGAAAAGTCAGGGAATTTATGGTTGTGGAGTAATTGTGCTGAAATGGTGTTGGTTAGACCATAGACTCCATATTCTTTTTTTTTGCTATACTGATGTTCTCTCATGTGCCAGACCATGCCTCTGCATAATAAATCCATGCACAGCCAAGTACATATGTTGATGAGTTAAACAGCAGGGTGGCCACTTTCTAGAAAACCGGGAAAAGTCAGGGAATTTTTGGTGTCTGGAAATGTCAGGAAAAATAATTAAAGTAGAAAACTTGTAACAGTAACAGTCTGACAACCTAGGCAATCAATCTATTGGCTGATTTATAATGGTTAAATCCAACCATACTACTACTGATTCATACTGACTCCCAATTAAACTGTCTTCCAACATATTTGCTCTTTGAGTTATTAATATGAAGTATTCTTGTTTTGTTATTTGACATATATTTTATTTCAAAACCAACAGTGTGTGTTTGTGGATTCCATAAATAAGAAAATATTTTATACAACGGATAATGGACGCACCATATTAAGGACTGACCTGGAATTTCACCCCAGTGAGCTGGCATTTGACGAGGAGTTTCCAAACCGATTTGTCATTTTGGATAAAGTTAATTATAATCGAACTGTAAGTATTAATAATGATAGTATTATTATTATTAAAAATAGTGTAAGTATAATAATTATTATGCTTGTTGTAGCTATATCTAACACAAGATGGAGGAAAAACATTCAGACTAGTTCAGAGTTTTGTAAAAACATTCTACTGGTCATCAGGGCCTGGTTACCCTAAAAAGTTTTTTGTAGAAAGGTGGAAACCTGGAATGACAAGTACTGTATTTGCTGCTGATGACCCAGCTGAACTAATTAACAGTCCTACAGTTTTGTTTGAGGATGCAAAGGACTTCCAGATTAAGGGAGATTACATGTTTGTTACAAAGCAGTCTAAAGAGGTAAGTGATTTTTAATATTTTAACTTAATAATAATTCAATTATATATTTTTATTAAATGTAGTTGCTTTATTACATATTTCATCCAATAAGATACATAAATAATACACAATATAATAATAACTTGCTATATTCAGTCAATAATATTCACAAAATAAAAAACCATATAAATATAATAATATAACTATGTACAAAATGTAGTTGCAGTACAGCAAAATTATTGCCATTTTCTAAGTTGTTTCCCCATCCACTTTACTAAATAAAGCATAATGTTGCTCATACATCATCATAATCCGCGAAAGTCTAAAACTCTCTGGTTCTGCCAATATGATCGAGAACCTTCCAACTTTACTGTTTATTAAAAACATAATAATTACATAAATATGCTTTGTTGGCAGAGTTCATTATATACAGATGTTATTTTAAACTTGTTTACTTACTAATCTTTTCAGCTTTAGGATAAATAATATTTTCTTTTGTGTTTTCTATCGCGATTTTTATCTGTCATTAACTGCCTCGATTAGATAAATTTCGGTTGTTTATCATAATATGTGAGGCTACTTTTGTATGAATCACTTTTTGTATGTGCAATGGTGTAGGTATATTATAACACTAAAAATAAATCTTTATTCAGATTACAAGACCAATGGTGTTAGTAAAAACATGTTGACAAAACACTTGGATATACTTTTTCGAACATTCAATCATAATACAATAGCATAGGACTCTTTTCTGTGCCATAACGCGCAAGTAAGAAATAGTTAGGTAGAAAACGGTGTTTGTTTACTAAATGACGCGTCATTTTAATGTTTAAATGAAATATATCAAATAATAATCTGAAGGGAAGGGTATGAATATATTAATAAATTATTTTGTAGGCACATTCTTTATATCTACTTTAATTAACTTTTGGTTAATCAAGTATAAATTTTACTCTCGGTAAATATAACTTTTCAGCAATGGCCCCAAGGCCCGGTTCCACCAATTTCAATTGTAAATGGTGTTCATTGATGCTACAGGAAACATTGCGATATCTATTTGGTATAGCCTTTGCAATTTAACGCTGAATTAAATAATAAAACAATGAATAACCTGAAATATACGGGGGCCGAGTTGGTTAGACTTTGGACTTAAAAACACTTAGGTCCCTGGTTCGAATCCCGATGTGTACCAATAAGTTTTTAATTAAAAAAAATAAGTACATTTGTTTGGCTACACCATTATAGTGCCTCGGAGAGCCCGTTAAGCTGTCGGTCCCGGTTTCACTATACCAACTTGTGAAACTGTTTATAGATGGGTTATTGAGTCTATTCAAGACATCGCGACGGCTACGACGAGATTGGATTAAAAACCTCCGCTGGGTACCCTGGGGCCGTCTAGGCAGTCTCGGGCGCCGTACGGCTTAATAACCTGAAACAACGAAAGGCACTCGTGATGATAAAAATAAATATGTATACAAATATTTGGTGCAAACTTGTCGTTAGTTTTGTTGGATCAAAGACCTAAAAGGACATGAAAGTGAAAAGTCTTTCATTCGTCTTTCAGTGACTGCTCTCAAAATACACGACATTGAGAATAACAATGTTGCAGCTTGTACGACATACTCGTAAATGTTGTTGCACACATTTATGATGAATTAGTGCCAAATTAGTTTTGCCTTATCATTATCGCTGAATACATTATAATTAATTTGGTGAAATTAGGTACTTACCTAATAAATTTACAGTTATTATTCGCTAATTTCAATCAAATATGTATTAATTAAGTTATTAAAATATATAATCTTTATCTGAACGAATTTAGTTACGACTAATGTATTTGCATAATTATATTACATATATATCATCACGGGTGCCTTACGGCGCCCAAGACCGCCTAGACGGGCCCAGGGTACCCAACGGAGGGGTTTTAATCCCACCTCGTCGTAGGCGATGGTATGAGTCTACACCGAACAAGTGGCTAGCTCGTCGCGATATTTTGAATAGACTCAATAACCCATCTATAAACAGTTTCACAAGTTGGCATAGTGTGAAACTGAGACCGACAGCTTAACGTGCTCTCCGAGGCACTATAGTGGTGTTGTCACACAAATGTACATATTTTTTTAATTAAAAACTCATCGGTAAACACCGGGATTCGAACCAGGGACCTAAGTGTTTTTAAGTCCAATGTCTACCGGCCACCACGTATATTTGCATATATTAGGTAATATGTATGAACTATAGAAAAATAATATACTAAATTAATTATATAATAGTAATAATAATATGTAAGACAATTTACACATATTGTTCTGGTCACAAACTAAGGTTTAGGCTTGTACTATGTGTACCAGAAACAACAATATAATGCATATTATACTTTATAAATACCCAGACCATGTCATGAGTGGTGGTAATATAATATTTTTTGTCATGGTTGGGAAACGAATCCACGACCTCCGGATACAACGTCAAAGGCGTAACCACTAGTCTACGGAACTCCGAACTGTATCTATCTATATTTACGATTATGTATGTATGTATAAATAAAAGAGGTCGATTTATCATCGGTATCCAAAACTCTGTAGACTTATGGCCTTATTCATAAAAACTTATTGAAGCCTTGAAGAACACTTTAGTTATGGAATGTTTTGTCTCTTTTAGACATATTCATTTTTGTTGCTAAATAAAAGAGACAAAACATTCTATAACTAAAGTGTTGTTGAAGGACTCAATAAGTTTTTATGAATAAGGCCGTTAAAATTTGGACACTAGCTCCTTTAGTGTTGTAGAGAACTCCTTTTAAAGGTTATGGAAGTTATCGACTTGCTAATATCTACGTGTCGAACGAATTCGAAACGATACAATTTAGGACAATATAATATTAAAAAGGGCTCTGCAGTCAACTTGACGCCCATACAAACGTATTTAAACCAAATGGATTAAAACCCCTCCGCTGGGTACCCTGGGGCCGACTAGGCGGTCTCGGGCGCCGTATGACACCCGTGAAGATATATATATATATACAAACGTATTTCCAATATTACAACTTGACTGTTAGTCGAAGGTATTTTTTTTTTAGTTTGATAATTGTACTTAAAAGTCTTTCTATTGTGGGTAATAAATATTTATGTAGGTACCTATATAATATTTCAAAAGTTAGTTTTTTTTCTGATAAAAAAAAAACCCCAACACAGAAGTATTACTGGAAGTGCAAAAGCTCATTTTGTATGAAAAATGCAGACTTCGCGATTGCGAAAGCAGTGTCCTTAAATATATACATAGGCAATATTTTTCTGTTCAATTTGCCATGCTCTGGGTGTTTATAATATACATTAGTATCATTGTTTCTCATATTCGAGACTAAAGCTAGGTTTGTGACCAGCGTCCTAATTATGACACTTTCAACTGGCGTTGAAAACTGTCAGTTTTATTCGAATATCCATGAATGTCTATTTTATTTATTTATTTATTTTAGTACAGACAGTCATTTAAACAAATATTTACCAATATAAATACAGAAAGACTTAAAGTACTCATGCAAATTATACAATTTTAATTCTTTGTTATTTAAAGAATATCTGTAAGAGATGGGTACCCTTTTCCGACCATAGGAAATTATGAAGCATTTATCCGTGTTGAGAAAAAGTTGGTTATTTGAGCAATAAGAATTGATGTTATCAATATCTGATTGAAGAACATTGCAATCATCAACAGATCTGACAACCCGAAAAATTTTGGTATCATCTGCATACAACAGCGTAGGTGAACTTAGAATGGTATCCATATCATTTATATAAATATTGAAGAGTAGGGGACCCAGATGAGAGCCCTGCGGTACTCCGGAAGTTACATTCAAGTAGCTAGACATGTGCCCCTTCAAACATACTAAAATCAAGAGATTTGCGCGCTAGGCCAATATATGTGAAATACCTATACAGGGTAAATTTAAAAGGTTTTACTTTGGGCTAATATGAGGCTTTATTAATCAAATGGAATAATTCATCCCATGAAACAACGTGTCGCAAAATGAAAAAAAAATGTTGGCGTCCCCATATTAATTGGCCTTTATAACATTTAGTTTGTATGGAGAAGGCTTTTTTTTCTTTTGCGACACATTTGTTCTAAGGTTCTATTGATTTGATCAGTAGAACCTTAGATTAGCCCATAGTATAATATTTCAATGTCACCCTTGTGTATACACATATTATAGTATTCGCGAAATAATTATGAAATATATAGAGAAGGTAAATTACTAGGGACCGGGTTATTAGAATTAAAGACAATTTTTTTTAATTTTTTTTATTGAAGCACGACATGTGACTTTGTATCTACCTAGTGGTGAGCAGACCTACAAAGTCCATGAATGGGGCCAATCAATAATTGTTCTTAAACAATATTGATCGCTCCCACTAGGCTAAATGATGCGATTACGAAACAATGACGATTTGCATTAGGAGTATATTTTAATATACTCGCTGCCTTATCGTCAATTCAACTACCCATTTCGTTACCGCACTCTGCAAGGAGACTACCACCTCGACAAGAAATAGATGCAGTAGTCTTTTGAAAACCGGTGAACTTGACGATTTTTGAATCTGTATGGGCAAAGACCAATTTATCTCGCTGCCGACAATACATTATTCTAATGCGCATTATATTAAGAGTTCATAGGTACAATAATACCATGAATTAATACTAATCTAGTTATATTAAATCTCGCCTACACAATGACACTTGAACTAACCACGTGAGTGGGTTCTGTAGGTATAGAAATGTTACAAATATTAGCTGCATCGAGGAAGCACTTCATCAAGTGAATAATGTGCCACAAATTGTTCTTTGTTCGTTTAAGGCACTAACAGTCGTCAACCTTGGTCATAAATAATAAATCACAGAGCTGGACTGTCCAAAGTATTAAATATTATATTTCTTAACTACCTCGACATTTTAAACGAAGCAAGAGCTTCTTAGAACTTCTTAGCATCGCATAAATCTACACCGCAACGATTGTAATGTAGGTACACACTAATGTTATAAAGCTGTAGGGTCTGTTTGTTTGGTTGAACGCGCCAATCTCAGGAACTACTGGTTCGAATTGAAAAAATCTTTTAGTTTAGGATAGCCCACTTATCGAGGAAGGCTGTATTATCACGCTACGGCCAATAGGAGCGGAGCATCATTGGAAAATGTTGCAAAAACGTTTTTTTTTCCAAAAGGAGCTTCTGTTACGTAGCAAGTTGCGAGGGTCAGCTGGTATACTTAGATTAAAAAAATGGGTTAGCCTGTTCTTACTCACACACACAATGACACTACACATTAAAAGTAGACATTCAATAATAACAGTCCTTTATTTATATAATATTTTTGCTGTTAGAAAACTGTAAATTACCATGCGAGTATAATCGGTTCCATAACCCTTTTTTAAATTATTTTAGTCGTTTTTTTCTGTTTTAGTTTGTGGTTTACCGGTTTTCAGAATATTAAATCGATTTCATGACGAAGTCTTCTTTATGGGTGCAGTTACAAAACGGGCAGTTGATTTGACTATGAAGCACCGAGGATATTAAAGTCATGTTTATGTACATTAATAAAAATTAAACAAAAAAATAATTTATTAAACAAAAACTCGCACAATATTCATATTTCGCAATAAGGGCTCCTTTTAAGGAAATACGGTACCCTAAAACAAAATGGATGAGTTTTAAAACAGTAAACTTACATATTTCTCCGAAAATGCGAGTGGTCGAATAGTTACGACTTCTCCCGAGATTATGATTTTTGTTCTCGAATAATATGTAGGGAAATTTACACATATTGCCTTGGTCACAAACCAAGCTCTAGCTCAAACCCTTCCTCATTGAAAACAACATCATATTTTTTTTAATAAACGTAAAAAAAAATTCACCTATGTATTGAAAAAAATAATGGCTATCATTTCGAACAATTTACTAGTTAGGGTTTACAATTTTTTAAAATATTATCTAAAAAATTATCAATATCCTTGATTTTATCGTTTAATATTACTTACCAGAATTTGATACTTATAAGGATCACTATCAGCTGGTGCAATAATACAGCATTTTTTTTTTTTCAAAACAACTGGTTCGATTGCCGGCTAAGAGAATATTTTTTTCAAAAATCTAATGATGCAGTTTTAGTTTTTATAAACGACACTTACAGCTGGTGTAATAATACAGCATGACATTTTTTTTCTCAAAATCAACCGGTTCGATTCCTGGGTAGGAGATTTTTTTTTCAAAAATCTAATGCAGTTTTAGTTTTTATCAAAATCGGTTCCGTCACTTGATAAATTCGCCCTGTATTTTATAAACGCCATTACCAATGACGAACTGTACAAAAAACGTACTTTTTTTTTGCCATTTGTGGGAATCGAACCACCTCCGGATACAACCTCATAGGCGCAACCACTAGTCTACGGAGGCGATCAATTTACAACAGTCATATGTTAGGTAATATGTTATTATTAATACAATACTTGCGTTATAATAATAATAATACAGGCCTTGACATCTACGTCAGAACTCCAGTCAATGCTCTTTGATATCACAACAACTGACATTGTACCTTATTCTATACTAGCTGGCGCCTATATACGAGTATATACTCGTATATATATACATATATACGTGGTGGCCGAGTTGGTTAGACCTTAGACTTATAAACACTAAGGTCCCTGGTTCAAACCCCGGTACCAATGAGTTTTTAATCTAAAAAAATATGTAGATACCTACATTTGTTTAACAACACCACTATAGTACCTCGGAGACCACGTTAAGCTTCTGGATTTATTACTTTCGCTGTAACATATATAGTGTCGGCAACCTCGTATGCGTTTTTATTTGAAAAAAAAACCTTAACAGAAAGAATATGACCTACAAAAAAAAAATCTGCGACAGATAGTAATCTAGTATTACTGGGAGTGCGAAAGCTCATTTTGTATGGAGAATGCAGACTTCGCGATTACGAATGCAGTCTCCTTAATGAAAAAGCCCATTTACTGCTTACAATTTTTTTTTTCATTATTATTTTCACGGCAAGCAATAAGCTTAATAAGCCACACTTCCATAATGATGAGCTTAAATAAAATTCATCTAATTTAACTTGAAACAAAAACTAAAAAAAGGTTTTAGCATTATTGTATGACTCAGGTGATGATTTAAAACAAAAACAGAAATAGTAAAAGCATCGACGGTTAAAAGACCTAGTAGTACGTTAACCTACAAATGCACCGTATCTAATTTGCGCATGTCGCGTCGATCAATATGCAACTGCGCATTGGGTACCATCTCACGAATCAATTTCAATGTAGAAACTGAAACCAACGCGTCCACTCTTCGCCAATTCAACAGGTATTTTAGTGCAGTACATAAGTTTATGAAAACAATTTTCCACCTTTTGACAAATGGAGGGCGTGTTAACATTTTTTTCAAACAAATTTTTTAATCCGGTATTCAACGATGTCATTGAGCCTTCTGAAGACAATGAAAATAATATTGTGCTCCCAAATGAGATTATAATATATATATTATCTTATATGAACTTACCTAACAGAATAAAATGCCGACAATTATGCAAACAATGGAAACGAATAATAGATGAATTATATTATCATAACAAAAAGTATTGGCGTCAGCAATCTCTTAAATTATACAAATCCTCTGCGATTGTCGCTGTGAGAGATAAACTGGATTCATCATTCCCTGAGTTGGAGTTGTACAAATCTTTCAGGTTGTGGAAGCATCTTGAGAACGCCCAATCAAAAATAATACTAGAAAAATCGACTGTAAACGATATTTTCATAGGCATGCGTTTGGTAAGCCCTGGCGTCGTCGCCTTCCACTATTACAGCTGCATATCTTTCTATGATTACCGCACCCAGAAGATAACCAGAACAGTTGACCATGTGTATAGTAAATACGATGTTAACGATAACATGGTAGTAATTATGATCGAGCCCGGTAAGATCTGTGTCTATTTCAAGTTAATTATGCGCCCGAAGGTAAATACTTCCAAACTTATCATCGATCGTGTTGACACTTTTATGTTAAGCAAGACAGTCTTACGCGTCATTCGTAATGACAATCGAGTATTTAGTTACCAGGCACAGAACGGAACATTTGCGAGACAGTTTATTGGCCAATTTTCTGGCAGGTTCCGGGCATGGAGCGTCGTGGAAGACCTTCTCTACATCATGACGACGGACAACGCACTGTATATCTTTAACGGATATTTGTTTGAACGGCTCGAAGCTGAATTAATTACATTAGGTGTGTGGTCAATTATGGAAAAGGGATTTTTAAATGTGTCTGTTGATTGTTATCGTAACCCTTGGCCGGAATTTATTTCTAAATTGAAATGGACCACCTCTGTCACCTCCTACTTGGATATGGTGTTTGTGGGGACTCTTTGGGGTCAACTAAATGTTTATAAAGTATCAGTAGGAGATGAATATTGTCAAGAACCGATCAAGTCTTGGTCGTTTGTAAAGGAGCGTATACCTCAGGAGGTGCTCAGCGTGTTGGCTGTCGAAATTATTGAAGAAAATAATGGGCATCGAATTTTGGTTGTGACACCTCGGCAAATATTCTCCATCATTATAAGACATTTTGAGGAGATCAAGTCATCACCAGAAGAAGTTAAAACACTGTGGTCTTTATTTGAGAAAAAACGAGTTGATTAGCTTAACACTAGAGTGCAAGCAACATAAATATTTCACAAGCGCTCGCGCAGACTACACGGCACACCCACAATTTTTGTGATAATATGTTGAATCAATCACGTGTATTAAATTAATTAAACGAATGTTTTAATATTATAATGTGTTATATTAATTAAAGATTGTTCGATCAACAGTGGTATTTTTGATCGAAGGCTACATTGAAATAATATAGCATCTTTGTATAGGTACGATAGATGTAATAAAAAACAAAAGCGTTGGTGTTTGGTAATGTAATTAGATTAGTATATAATGTGAGATATTAAAAAAAAAAAAAAAAACAATGCTAAAAGTAATTAGAGTTTGTTTTACTTAATTTCTTATTTAAAAATTATATATTTAAACAATATAAAATATAATTAATATATTTATTGTTTTTTATTTCCCAACAAAACAAAATCTAAATCAACAGAAAAGAGGGTAGGCAGGCGTAGAAATTTATAAATACTGTTCTAGACATTAAGCTTATAATCGTGTGAGTTGTCTTGATGAGGATTCCAGTGCATGTGTTTGAATCGTACACAGAGAAAACTATTTTTGCTATGGTTTGAATACTATGGCGTTATCTGAACGGTTTGGCATCTTTAGAGGTGACAGATAAGGGTGTGTACCCAGGTAGCATTTTGACGTCCCTATGACGTCAACTTAGTGTCATTCTCGACGTCAAAATGCTACCTGGGTAGCGTCACCGTGCTCTTTCATTTTTTGGTGGACGGCTGTCTGAAAGAGTTGCATGAAAGAGGGCGTTATCTGAACGGTTTAGCATCTTTAGAGGTGAAAGACAAGGGTGTGTACCCAGGTAGCATTTTGACGTTCTTATGACGTCAACTTAATGTCATTCTCGACGTAATTGACGTCATAGCGACGTCAAAATGCGTAGCGTACTGTGGACGGCTGTCTGAAAGAGTTGCATGAAAGAAATTTCGTTGTGAGAATGAATTAGATGGTAATCAACTGTCAGTCATATATTATTCTTAGTTTCATGGTGAAAAGTGACCTTTAATTAAAATCTCAAAATACCAAACTGCTTACTTTTTTTATTTAACACTTTTTAGTTAAGATATCATAATATATTAAAGATATCATAATATATACGTGGTGGCCGAGTTGGTTAGACCTTGGACTTAAAAACACTTAGGTCCCTGGTTTGAATCCCGGTGTGTACCAATGAGTTTTTAATTAAAAAAATTATGTACATTTGTTTGACAATACCACTATAGTGCCTCGAGAGCACGTTAAGCTATCGGTCCCGGTTTCAGTATACCAACTTGTTAAACTGTTTATAGATGGGTTATTGAGTCTATTCAAAACATTGCGACGAGCTTGCCACTTGTTCGGTGTAGACTCATACCATCGGCTACGACGAGGTGGGATTAAAAACCCCTCCTCTGGGTACCCTGGGGCCGTCTAGGCGGTCTCGGCGCCGTAAGGCACCCGTGATGATATATATAATATTAAAGAACTGTCCTTCATATCATTATTATATTATGATAAATATTTATCACGTATAAGAACTATTATGCCATTATATAAGAAATTTAACTTTAAAAGTATTGGATTTTTTAATGAAAATAGTTGCTAGAAATAATCATATGAAGGATATTTATTACACACATATTGCCCTTGGTCACAAACTATGCTTACGATTATTATTATTACGCTTGTGCTATGTGTACCAGAAACAGCGATACTAATACATATTTTATAAACACCCACAGCACAACTTACTGTACAGAAAACGTACTAATATTATTTTGCCATGAGTGGGAATCGAACCCACGATTGTGGTTGCGCCTTTGCCATGGCAAAAAATATTAGTACGTTTTTCTGTACAGTTTGTCATGGTCTGGATGTTTATAAAATATAATATGTATTATATGATTGTTTCTGGTACACATAGTACAAGCTTAGAGCTTAGTTGTGCAGTACTTGTGACCGGAGAAATATGTGTAAATTGTCCTACATATTATTATTTATTATATTATAATGCTAGCCTCCGTTGCATAGATTTGTTTGTTTATATTTTTAAAATAAATCAATTACAAAAAAATAAATTCGCGCAGTATCGTTTGATTTTTTAGTTATATCTGTAGTTCTATAATTAGATCTGTTACCCTAGTTAGTCTATTTGTAGACCTATCTAGACTTTTATTTGCGCATCTCGCGTCGATCAATATGGAACTGCGCAGTAGGTACTCCATTTTCCATACTGCAACCAACGCGGATTATCTTTGTCTGATTGAAAAGGTATTTTAGTGCAATTCGTAGTTACTGAAAACCATTTGACACCGAAGTGAGAAATGGAGGGCTTGTTAGCATTGTTTTCAAACAAATTAAATCCAACATTCAAAGATAATGAAGAAAATTGTAAAGTGCTCCCAGATGCGATTGTAATGTATCTCTTGTCTTATATGGATTTACCTAACATAGTGAAATGCCGACAATTATGCAAACAGTGGAAACGAATAATAGATGAATTATATTATTGTAATGATACGTATTGGGATAAGGAAATCCGTAAAAAATACGAGCCCTCGGTGGTTGACTCTGTGAAAAATAAAATATGTCCATCATTTCCTGGCTTGGAGTTGTACAAATCTTTAGGGCTTTGGAAGCATCTCGAGACTGCTAAATCAAATATAATTCAAGAAAAAACGATTGTAAATAACACTTTTATAGGCTTACATTTGTTTAAGCACGGCATCGTCGCCTTTCACTATCACGGCTGCATATGTTTGTACGATTACCGCATCCAAGAGGTAATGCAACTGATTAATCAGACGTATAGTCAATACGATGATAACGAAAGCATGTCAGTACTTATGATCCAGCCCGGCAATGTCTGTGTGTTTTTCAAGACTGATTTACGCGTATACCTGAACACTGATAGAGTTGTAATTGATAATGTGGATAACTTTTTGTTAAACAAGGATGTTTTGCTAATCCTTGATCATGAGAATCGACTGTGTAGTTTTGCGCCACGAAACGGAGCATTCACGAGGTACTTTATAGGCTATTTGCCCGGCAGGCTCCAGACTTGGAGCGTCGTTACTGACGATTATTACATCTTGACTACAGATAAAAAAGTATATCGCTATGATGGAAACTTATTTAATGAGATCGAAACTGGATTAGGTCTCTGGTCAATTATGAAAATGAAATTCCTAAATATCCCCGTCGATTGTTATCGTCACCCTTGGCCCGAATTTATTTCCAAATTGAAATATACCAGCTCTGTCACCTCCTACTTGGACATGGTTTTTGTGGGCACCCTTTGGGGTGAACTGAATATTTATCGAGTATCAGAAGGAGACAAATATTGTAAAAAGCCGATCAAGTCTTGGTCGTTTGTTGAGAAGCGTATACCTCAGGAGGTACTCAGCGTGTTGGCTGTCGAAATTATTGAAGAGGTTAACGGGCACCGAATTCTGGTTGTGACACCTCGCCAAATCTTCTCCATCATTATAACGCATTTTGAGGAGACGGAATCACCCGCAGAAGAGGTTAAAACGTTGTGGTCCTTATTTAAAAAAAAAAGACGAGAAAGAAAGGCAACAGAAATTAAACATAATTAATAAATTGTTGAAAAAGGAGGGTTACTAAAAATCGAAGCAAGTCGTTTTTATATATTATTTATTAGTGACTTTGCATCTATATGTTAGTAAACAGATCTACAAAGTCCGCAAATGGTTTCGATCAATACATGGTTGTATAACAGTATTGTTCGCTCCCACTGTGTCGGCTTAATGATGTTATTTAAATATTTAACATTAAAATTAACAAAAACTGCCGTAAAAAATGATATATTTATATATAGATAATAGGTTGGAAAACAACTTTGAATGTATATGTCGGGCACAAGTGTATTATGAACACTAATTAATTAATAACGATTTTTATCTGGTCTAGGTATTCGACGAAGCTTATTTTAGAGTTCGAACCTGCAACCTTTAAGATGTATTACATATATCAGGAACTCGTGATATCATTATAATATAAGTCTTTTTCAATAAAATGAATGATACATTTTAAATATTACCCATAATAAAAAGCTTATATATGTTTCTTTGTATGCATGTACATTGTACATATACATATATATATATATATATCGGCCCCAGGGTACCCAGCGGAGGGCTTTTAATCCCACCTCGTCGTAGCCGATGGTATGAGTCTACACCGAACAAGTGGCTAGCTCGTCGCGATGTTTTGAATAGACTCAATAACCCATCTATAAACAGTTTCACAAGTTGGTATAGTGAAACCGGGACCGACAGCTTAACGTGCTCTCCGAGGCACTATAGTGGTGTTGTCAAACAAATGTACATAAATTTTTAAATTAAAAACTCATTGGTACACACCGGGATTCGAACCAGGGACCTTAGTGTTTTTAATTCCAAGGTCTAACCAACTCGGCCACCACGTATATTTTTATTATATACGAGTATGAATTTATAAAATAAATTATACAGAATCTAAAATATATAGTACTCATCTAGTATTTAATTTTCGAATCCTGCGTCGATCAATATGGCACTGCGCAGAAAGTAAATAATTTCCATTTCCTAACTAAAACCAACGAGATGCTCTGACTGAATCGATTTATTATTTTAGTCCTATTAAACAATTTGACACCTAAATGATAAATGGAAGAAACTACTCATCTTTCTGATGATGAACACAAAAATATATATAATGTGCTCCCAGGTGAGATTGCAATACTGTTTAAATTATTGAAGAGATTAAAGGGCACCGAATTCTGGTTGTGACATCTTGGTCATCTATTGTCATTCACAGATGAATGACGGACATATCAACGTCAGTCAGTCTGGTTGACTGTCCAATTGAATTCATTTTCTTACTTTGAATTTTGGAATCTGAAATATTGTTTATATGAAATTAGCACGGAGAGAGAGATAAACGGTTTTTGACTGATTTAAGTTTTTTTCTATTCTTTGTTCCAATTCTGTAGATGACTATGTATGCTTGTATAATAATTTATTTTATTTTCATGTATTCGAGGAGAATACATAACTTAAAATAGGTAGAACAATATAAATGTGGCATAGACCAACAAGTTTTTCCTACTGATAAGCATTACATAAAACAAATGGCAGAATAATACAAAAAGATTCCAATAAAAAAACTAATTAAGGAAAAATATTAATATAATAATTATCGTAAACAGTTAAAATTATATAATAATGTTGTAGGGTCTGCAAAAAATCAACCGTCGTGGATATGGGTGACGCTGCAGTTGTTTTTTTTGCCGTTTTAGTTATTATATCAACACGTATTTAATTTTAATACTTTTGAATATTTACTGTTTTTATTAGTATTACTATTTTGATAAATTATTTCCCTATATCAATGGATCCTAATGTTAGCTTATTTTATGCCACGACACGGTTGACTGACGACTCCAAGTTATAGTCTCTTTATAAGAATAATATTAATTAAAGCTGGCATTTTTTTAAAAGTTTTGAAGTTAATGTTGTTTTTAAAGTAAGTTTTAAACTCTTTGTAATTATATTATCAAATAACAACTAGTAATAATTTTCATATAATATAAGGTCTTAGTGAAATAGTAATATGTTGTAGACAAAGATACATTTTAGTCATTAATACTTAGTAGTTATTATGTAGGCATTATGCAAACTATTTAGGTGACAGGAGTATACACTAGGACTTTATCATGTAGTTGAATGAATAAATAATAATACTTCATAGTAAAACGCTGCCATTTAGAGATGATTTGTTTAATAAATAAATAAATATCACTATTATAAGTAACGTAAACTATTTTTAGCCTGTAATTAGAAAATATATGTCAAAATAGTAAAAAAAATCTTCAGTATTTATGAAATAAAATTTTATTGAATTAATATTACATAAATTGTATGCAATATGAAATTGAGTATGTTCTATTTATTAAATTAAACTATACATAAATAAATGTCGTTTATTTAATTTTTTTATTTAATCAATTTTCCCTTAAAATAAATTTATTCGATATTATTTTATTAATGCACAAGGATGATAAAATTTAATTAAAAAAAAAAATATCACGCACGTATATTACATACATACATATATGCGCACGAGTTGACCCCCTTACCTTACGGGACCAGTTATAACACTTATAGAGAGTGCTCACTTTGTGTAGTGTGAACCTCTGTGCCCAGTGATTAGAATACTATCACTGGGCACAGAGGGGCTAAGCACGCGGGCGACGATAAGACACTTTTCGACTAATTGTCATAATAAGTAACACTTTATAGAGTTCACTGTATGTAGTGTGAACTTTAAAAAAAGTAACATTCAAAAAAAGCCTAAAGTTAAAATATTAACTTGATAAAGACTTTATTTAACAAAATATGAAACCTTTTAAAACTTTAAAAAAAGTCTCGGATGGCTGTTCACAAAGCGGTGCTTGTTCCTACATTATTGTATAGAAGTGAATGCTGGGTATGGAAGAAGAAGCATGAAAGTAGGATTAATGCCGTAGAAATGCGGTCATTAAGGAGTGCTTGTGGAGTAACAATTGCGGATAGAGTGAAGAATACAGTTGTGCGTGAAATGTGTGATTTGAAAGAAGATGTAGTGACAAGGATTGAGAAAGGGATGTTACGGTGGTTTGGGCACATTGAGAGGATGAAAAAAAAGAGACTGACGAAAGAGATTTATTAATCTGAGGTGAATGAAAGAATAAGGCGGGGTCGACCCAGAAGAATGTTCCTTGACCAAATCGGGGACATTCTCAAAAAAGCTGGGGTCCGTAGTGCCCACAACCGTAGAGCTTGTATGAAGAGAGTGGTAGATGTGAAGGAAGCGAGAGAGTTATGCCAGGATCGTTGTAGGTGCGCTCCCTTGTTTCTGCCTATCCCCGTGGGAAAAGGGCGTGACAATTTTATTTTTATTATTTAAAACTTTTTTCGTTTCCTTTGCCTAAAAATAATTTGCTTGGCATATTGGGATTATACATCTGAGAGTACGAATAAATGCGGTTGTAATAAGTTGCCTAAGGCCTAAAAACGCTTTTAAACGTCAAACATGTTCTGTTCTCAATTCTTGAGCATTGATGGTTATAATCCCTTTTATTCACATTTTTTATTTTTGTATAAACTGGAAAGGTGAATTTAGGCATATTAAAACTATGCTATTCCCTGTATACTTTTCGGTATTAAATCAATAAAATAGCAAAGCAGAAAGTAATAAATAATTATATATTTAAAAGATACGTGGTATACTTTAATTTACTGTCTGACAGATTGTTTTTGACGTATATAACCCTCGTGCTACGGTTTTCGATTAAAGTCGACCCGTATCTTCTTATACGTCAAATTAGTCAATCCGTTATATGCCTTGGTTGCGTTCATACACTTGTAGATATATGTCGTATCGATCGATATTTATTGAATCGACTATGGCGCGTGATTGGCCACAGCATGTATCGACCTAGTTCAACGTCAATCGATATATTTGGGTTTAGCGCTTACAATGCTGTAGAGATAATGTAAACATGACTGCCTGCTCATATTTTTTAGTTGGGAAGAAGGTCTCTATAACTTCGTTAGGCCGACCGAACGGTCTCGTTACCACCGCCCATAGAGATGCAAAAACGATCAAGGGACCTAGTCATGTTTCGGTTTTAGTCTGTGGGTTCACCGGTTTTCAGGAGACTACTGCATCGATTTCTTGTCGAGGTGGTAGTCTCCTTCCAGGGTGCGGTTACGAAATGGGTAGTTGAATTGATCATAAGGCAACGAGTATATTAAAGTATACTCGTAATTTAATTCACCATTGTCACCCCCTATTTCGTAATCGCATCATTTAGCCGGCATAGTGGGAGCGATCAATATTGTTTAAGAACAATTATTGATTGATCCCATTCATGGACTTTGTAGGTTTGCTCCACACCAGGTAGATACAATAGGGAATATGCTGTTTTTTTGTATTTCATTACATGATATAGTAACTACATTTGACCCTAAAAACAAATATTAAACATTTTTTAAAGGGCAATAACACAAAAATAAAAGGGTTTAAACTTTATCTGCCACTACCGCAGTAAAAAACGGTACATCACTAGCCGCCATTCTGTGACGACATTCGTGCTCAAAAATCAATTGCACCTCAAAAGTTAGTCAAAAGGTTTGTTTCTAACAAATTATCGTAATAAAGGACAATAAATACCCGAGAAAACAAGAAACTGTAGACTACAAAACACGTTGACATTTGTTTATGCGCGAATGACGTCACATGAAGTGTTTGCTAATGTCGGAGCGTTTAGAAATGCGTTTCGTTTCTACAAAAAAATAGATTTTAAAAACCGTATTTATAAAAATATGATTTTAAAAATCATAATAAATTAGGTAATCAAAATAAAATAGATTACTGTAAATATGTTCAAAGACGTAAAAGGAACATTATATATTAAAATAATAATAATTGGCGTTACATGCATATTCCCTATTAAAAAAAAAAACATGTGACGGTGTTATCGATGTGATGTGTTGTCAATGCGCGCTCCCACGTGTGATCCCCATCCAGACTGTGGGTGACTGAGTGACTGACACTGACCAAATTTATTAATTGCGTCAAATGTTAAATAAAATGTGCATTCATGCACTGATAAGGCGCGCAGTTTTTTTACATTAATATTATACAGAGATAACGTTGGTATATAGGAAATAATCTCTGAGCCGATTGTAAAAACTATTTTACTATTTTATTTACATATATATAAGTTTTCAGTTTAAAATCTTAATGTGTGAATCTATTCCTCCATAAAACGCGGTTGGCTGCTTTTTTGGCGTGTGCTCACCTAATGGTTAGAGGAACACGAAAATAATGTATTGCAAAACAATTTGTCACCAATAAATCATACCTCAAAAATTAAAGCCTCCAAAAGTTCAAGCCATCACCAATACATACCGGTGATTTATGATTTTTGGAGGCGTTACAAATATGACCGATATCTAAGCTCGTACGTTTTTCTTTTTTTTATTATCAACCCTGAAATCCAAAAAAAATCCCTCATATTAAAATAATTCCTATAAAATATCAAGACATTTTTTTTAAAAAGGAGTACGATTTTGAGTTTATTTACTCTTAAAAAAAAAAAAAAATTAATACATTAAAGCTGTAAAAATCAGTTATGGCCCGAAAGTCGTTTTGCTGCCTAAATTGTAGGTATACTAATCTCATACGTGCTCTTTTTCTTATTTAGGGTCGGGGGGAACGTTCCCGTTCATGGGCGGGGAGATGTAATAGTTTGCAGTTGCATCTGCGCATGAGCATCAAAGAGCCTCATCAGACACTACTCTTAAGGCGATGCTCTAGTCAACTCGGCCATCACCACATTAGTTTTCAACAAGTTAAACATATTATATTTTTTGTTTTAGAATAAAACGCTGGAGCTCCACATATCTCACCTTAGGGGTCCGTTCTACAAGTGCGAATTCCAAACCGAACTCGATCTTAAGAAGTTCCACATAGCAGACGTCACTAACAACCGCATTTTTGTCACTGTCATGCACACAGAAAACTTGGCCAACTTATATGTTTCCGAAATCAGCAAAAACTTTACTCAGTACAACTTTGTGTTGAGCTTAGAACAGGTTTTGTGCTATTTCCCAGACGGAAATTGGAAGGACAGCTGGTTAGAGTAAGTATTTTTTTTTCTATATATGTACTACTACAATAAATAAAAATAAATTGCCGAATATATGTAAACACTTCACTTCAGAACGGCTATTTAGCTAATTATTTTCTGTTGTGTTTGTAATTGTAAAAAAAAAGTAAGTAATGGAAAAAATCTCCATATAAAAAGTTTGTGAGTGAGTGAGTGAGAGAGAAGACAGTAGGGAGATATTCAAAAATATTTTCAGAATTGACAGGCAGCGTATCCCCCTCCCCGGTGTGGATTTAATATCAAAAATGACGCTTAAAGCAAATTTGCCGTTTTATAAATTTGAAAAGAGCTAAATCATCTGAAAATTCCTCCAGATATAAAAAAAAATCCACTAGAGAGCGCTATACTTTTTAACAGGTTTAACACGATTATAATGCCTCTCCCACCTTTATTTCATTGGCACCTCCTTGTTCCAAATTCTTATTAACACTTACATCGAAAGATTTTTTTTTTATCACATAAACTTATAAACCCGTTTTTTCCACTTGTGACTTAAATAAGTCAAGAAATGAATATAAAGTTTATAGTTAAATACTTCGGTCTCCCTAATTTTAATATCAACGAATGAGAATGACTATGAATAAATAAACCACTAATAGCGGGGAATTCCCGAATCTATTCTGTTTTAGTGATACCAGCTTACGAATTTAACATAGGTGAAAATTAACGTAACTAAAATTACTTCTTTTGGTTAGAAACTCATAAATTTAAATCTTCCAAAAGTATTCAAAGTTAAGTGGAAAAATCCGCCAGAAACCGCTGAATATTTATTTCCAGCTAAAGCCTTCTAATTTTGCACGAGAAGATCACAAAATCCTACAGTTCTAGCGGGAAAGGCGCTGAAACGGCAACACTGGCCTATAGGATCGTTTATTCTTTTCTAAAGTAAAAATAAACACTTTCTATTGGTGGATCCTACAGTTTAAAATATACAGTAATAAGTTTGTTCAACAAAATCTTCTGTTAGAGCTACAGTTGCAGCTAGCGGTCGATTTGTCATTGCGATGTGATACACAACCGCAATATGATCCATATAAATTTAACGATAATTTGATTGCTGTGAGTATACTTGTATGTATGTATAGTTTGCCTTGGTCTTGGTATTTATAACATATAGGTGCTTAGCATAATCAGGTCGATATAATTTGAAAGTTGATAAAATGAAGTTTATGAATGACCATCCATTCATAAAATCGATATGTATCGATTTATCGAGCCTATCGATGCTGTTGTGCTAAGGTCCATAATATGCATTAGTATCGTTGTTCCTGGTTCACAAGTAAAGCTAATTTTGTGACCTGAGGCTGTACCATGGGTTTGCGCATTGTAGCAACGTAACGTATACGTATACGTATCGTGAGCAATAACCAATAGGGCCGCTTTATTTTTGGTAACAGCATTAAATAAAGCGATCCTATTGGTGTTGCTCACGTTACGTTGCTACAATGCGCAAACCCATGGTAGAGCCCCAGGGCATTATTTCTAAAATCTATACATATGTATATATCTATACATACAGATAAATGAAATTGGAATGTCTGTTTGTAATATTAAAATAACCGCTCTTAATTAAATTGCACATGGATGTATATACATATAGCAAAATATTTTATCTGTTTGTTCCGGCTAATCTCTGAAACGGCTGGACCGATTTCGACGAGACTTTCACAGGCAGATAGCTGATGTAATAATGACTAACTTAGGCTATTTTAGAAATATTATATTTATTTTTATTAATATAAATAAATAATAAAAAAATAACTTTTTTGTTAAATTCCACGCGGACGAAGTCACGGCCACAGCTAGTACTACGTATAACCTCCTCTCCAGAGTTAGTGTACAACCAACTCTTGTATAGAATTATAATAAACATAAAGACCATTGTTAAACTACTTATCACTACAAAATGTTTCGCTTTAGAATGATCAAAATATTTCATTGAACATGGAGTAATTCTGCAGAAAGTACGTATATTGCACTCCCCAAATAAATGAATATCGACCGATTTTTATATCTAATCAGACAGGATATATAATCAGATATAAGCGAGATATTTGGCCAAGTAGTTTATTAGTTTGGCGGTATTTATTTTATCCTTACTTTGCTACACTTATATTATTAGACATAAGTGGATCCTGCTCTTCCTGTTCACCGAAATTTGTTTTCGAGTGTATAGGTACAGTCGACCAAGAAAGTGGTCTATCAAATTTGACACAACTTCCCGTGCTATGAAAAAGTCGTTAAGGTTGAGCGAAGTGCAAACGTCACTACAATAAATGATATTGATAGTATTAACTGTCAGAATATTCTTCAAGGGAAAACCAACCTTATTGTTCTATAACGTGCAAATGAACTTCAACTCTAAGGTGGTAGACCATATTCTTGGCCGACTGTACATATGTACCAACAGCCAATTAGGGGCAGATGCAGGATTTCATTCGGATCTTTTATGATATCTATTATTGATAATGCTCTAAATTTAAAGTACATATTTTACAATGATATATTTATCCATCCGGTCTCGTTACCCAGATGAAAAAGCCGTCAAGTTTCCTAGTCATTTTCGGTTTTAGTGGGTTCACCGGTTTTGAAGAGATTACTGCATAGATTTCTTGATGAGGTGGTAGTCTTTTTTCAGGGTACAGTTACGAAACAGGCGGTTGATTTGACAATAAAGCAACGAGGATATTAAAATACACTCGTAAAGAATATTAATCTTTTTCGACACCCATTTCGTAACCTCATCATTTAGTGAGAGCGATCAATATTTTTTTTTTTGTATGTAGGACAATTTACACATATTGCTCTGGTCACAAACTAAGCTCTAGGCTTGTACAATGTGTACCGGAAACAATGATATCGGTAATAAATATTATATTTTATAAACACCCAGACCATGACAAAAAACATTTAAACAACAATATATTAATCGACCTCTGCACTCACAGACGTTGAGGGGTTGCTTACCATCAGTTAGATACAGAACTATATTCCTTACTGGAATAAAAAAAAAACAATAAACTTCTAAACAAATTCAATCTACTTGTGACATTGATTTTATCATTGCCAGCTCTTCACTCAGAGTCAATGAACTTTTAATGTCTTCGTAATGCAAGTATTAGTGCGTTTACGTCACAGTTAATAGTTAGATTATCTATAGCATTATCACTCCTGACAACGGCATACAAAGCGGCTCCAGCCTAGTGGTTAAGTCACTGCGCAACTGATAACGAGGTTAAGCAGATGACAACAACGCCGGACCTGGGATGGGTGACCACTTTATACAACGAGGCTATACTATCTTAAACACCGCAACAAGCTCGCCACTTGTTAGGTGTTGCCTCCGAATACCATCGGCGAAATGAGGACGGGTTAATCCCTCCGCTGGGTACCCTGAGGCCGTTTAAACGGTTCTCGGGAGCTAAAAAGGCACCCGTGATGTAATTATTTTTATTTATTATTTATTTATTTACAACGGCTTGTTGATAGCCTGCTGATCGCGCATCCTTGCTTTGTTTTTGTGTTGTTTCTTTTGAATAAGTCGACAGGAAATCGTTTTCAAAATTAAACCTTTCTTAGGATTTATGAATAGTTATATAAAAATATATTTATTAATTAAAACGGCATATGAATTTTATCTATTGTTGTTAAACAGCATTGATCGCTCGCTCTACTATGATGGCTAAATAATACGTAGTATTTTATCCCCTTAGGGGTAGAATTTATCAAAATCCTTTCTTAGCGGATGCTACGTCATAACATCTACCTGCATTCCAAATTTCAGCCCGATCCGTCTAGTGGTTTGGGCTGTGCGTTGATAGATCACTATGTCAGTCAGTCAGTCACTTTTGAGTTATATATATTTAGAAGATACTCGCTGCGTTATCGTCAAAGAAACTGCCTGTTTCGCAACTGCACATGAAAGGAGACACCTCGACATAAAATTAATGTAGTTGTCCGAAACCGAAACCTGACTAGCTACACTTGACGGTTTTTGCATCAGTATCTTTAATTATAAATAAGCAACTATATTATGATAAGACCAGGGGACTGTTGAACTAAATGATTTTCTACATATCAAAGGCTAAATTTGACACATATTTTATGGGATATGCGAAATGCAGTTGATGTCCAAATTCAAGGCCCCAGGAAAAGGCATAATCTAGGCTGTTAATATTTTACTTGCCTGCCAATGTTTCTATTACTGTTGAAATAGTTGCACCAGCCTATTGTGAAAATGAAAATATTCTTTATTTACTTTAACAAAGCATTAGTACTTAAACAATTATAATGATAGGGACCATCTACTAAGTATAAAAAAACTTGTGTTAGATGATCCCTCTCTTATATATTGTAAAGCATATATATTGTGGTTTATAAAGTGTAGCATTTACGCAGTGTTCTTAGTGTTTATGTTATCTAAACGAATCACTAAATAATAACACTCTACAATAACCTTCTCGGCGGTACTCATTTAATCTTTGGTTATATTATTTTCCTTTCTTTCCTTGATATTGGCAGGACTATACCGTTTGCTTACATACTGTGCTTACATACGGTCATGCTATTCCTTTACTAATAATGGTTTAACTATTTTATACTACCCACAATTGGCAAAATTTCGCGTAATGCCAAGAAGCTATTTATTTAAGAAATAATAATAATAGTGTCACTTATAAGTATTACATTAGAGATTCTTTGAGGGTAGCCCGAAGACCGTAGACGCGTTTTTCTGTTACAGTTATCAAATTTAATTTTATTGAATATTATTGTGCAAAAGTGTACTAATTTTGTAGAATAAGCATTCGTATGGTAATATTAAGTGTGAGAAGTGTAGCATTTACGCAGTGATCTTGGTGTTTGTCTATCTCAACGAATCCCTTGTATCTTCAGTAAAATGGCGGTACCAATTTTACTGTTGATTATTTCCTCCTTCACTTGACATGGCCATGTGGCCATTCCTAATTCTAACCTAGTCCTTACCTTATTCCTTTCCATCCTATTATCCCACTTTCACTTTTATACTCGAAAATTTTTGATTCTACCCTCAACGTGACATTGGCAAAATTACGCGCACGCGTAGAGGTATAAGATAATAATAATAAAAAGTATCACATTTTGGAAATTAATGACAAATGGCAAACTAAAATAATTTTATACCCCCGGTGTTTTTAATTTTGTTTATACGACAATTAACTATCTTCGACCTCGAGGGTTATCTATCACCCGTATTCTCTCTACATACATAAACTTGTTTGTTTACTTGCGCACATGATGATAATACACACATTATCGGGGCAACTAAAAACTTCTATAGAAACAAATATTAGCTAATAAGAGATAATTTTAATGGTGGTAAAGAAAAGACAACACATTACCTACTTATATACTAATATTATTAATGCGAAAGTAACTATTTCTGTCTGTTACCTTTTCATGTTAAACCGCTGAACTGATATAGATAAAATTTGGTATGGATATAGTTTGAGAGCCTGGGAAAGGGTAAATTACTTAAAGAGATTTTTATTATTGTTTTTTTTTTTAATTTTAATATAACTGTACAGTTAGTGAATGAGACTACTTCGGTAGATCTACCAGGAAATTTCAAGAAAATCTTATGGTAGATCTAAAATACCATCACGGGTGCCAATTTGGCTCCCTAGAACCGTTTAAACGGCCTCAGGGTCCCAGCGGAGGGATTAACTCAACCTCATTTCGCCGATGGTATTCGGAGGCAACACCTAACAAGTGGCGAGCTTGTTGCGGTGTTTATAATGAAATAGCCTCGTTGTATAAAGCGGTCACCCATCCCAGGCCGGTCTTGTTGTCATCTGTTTAACCTTGTTATCAGTTGCGCAGTGACTTAACCACTAGGCTGGGGCCGCTTTTTGGTAGATCTACCGAAGTAGTTTTAATAGCCATTTTGTTTTTATTACAGAGACGTAACTGAGGACGCGTTCGCAGATGTGTACCGAGTAGAGGGAATGAAGGGTATATACATTGCTTCGAAGATAGATTCTAAGTCGGTTGTAATCAATATTGCGCCCGAACACCTAGTATCTGTGATCACCTTCGACCATGGAAGTACCTGGTCTCCCATCACTTCGCCCACTGAAGATGAAAATGGTATTTGTTTTCTTGATGATATTTGTTTAACTGCTAAAGGGTTATCAACGTATAATATGTAATGTTTACACGATAAGAGGTTATTTAATATTATTTGATCATCTAACCCTTAACTTCCCAATACCTTACAATGTATTTTTTAATCTTACGTGAAAGGGTTTTTAAGGGTTTTATAAAAGTGTCGGCTAAAAAATTATTGTTCAAGAAATCATTATATTAGGTTTTTTTTCTTGATAGTACTTGCATGTGTAAAATATACTAACTTATGTCGGCTATCCACAACTCTGTTGGTTTTCCATAGTTGTTCCTGGTATACATAGTACAAGCCTAGAGCTTAGTTTATGACCAGACAATATGCGTGAAACTTATATATACATATATATGTCCTATATTGATTATTATATTAGCATTGCAACTGGCTGAAGATGATGACTAGATAATTGATACCTTGGTTAAATATAACTTGGATTTGTAAAATATAACTTTTTTTTTATAGGAAATCCATTCAATTGTCACCTAGAAAACTCGTGTAGTCTACATTTGTGTCAGAAGTTCAGTCAACTTTACCCAGTCACGAGGTAACTGTCACCAAGTTTATTTTTTAAATATTATTTATAATTTAATAAGGTTATGAATGAGCCAAAGTGTTTTGTAATCGTTAATTGGAATGAAAATATTTTCTTATAATATTCAATATTCATAAATATAAAGTTCGTCTGATTTTCTATATCAAAGTTCAAGTTATGTTGTTCTTAATTTCTTTTTGTAAAAAATAATAATAAAAAATTTAATGACTAACTAGGTATATCTAAATAATATAAAAATGGAAATAAACAAAATATGTATTATGTGGATATATTGTATTGATTAAAAAAAAACAACATAGACTATATGTATAGGTTAAAGAAAAAATCTATAATTTTTAGATTTCGTATCTATTTTTTTTGATCGCCTCAGTAAACTAGTGGTTCCCCCTTGTGGGTTCAATTCCCACCCATTGTAAAAAAAAAAATAGTACGTTTTTCTGTACAATTTGTCATGGTCTGGGTGTTTATAAAATATAATATGTATTATATCGTTGTTTCTGGTACACATACTATAAGCCTAGAGCTTAGTTTGTGACCAGAGCAATATGTGTTATTTGTCCTACATATTATTATTATTATTTATATTTTTACACATCTAGGAGAGCAGGGCATGGTAACCATGGCCAACATGTTTACTTTACCTTAGTAAAAAATGCCTATTAGCATTAGCATTTTTTTTGTTGTAGTTTATAAATAGTAGGTACTTAATATGAGTCAACAGGAGGTATGTATTTGAACATAATGCCTACTGTTTTAACTTGACCTCTTTTCTGTGTAAGCAAGTGATACACAAGTTCATCATCATATTACTCATACAATTCGCATTTATGACTCAAATTCTATTATTTTAACGTGTAGGTATATCTCTATTTTGTTAGCGGTCATATTGTTGTTTGACTATGAATATTATATTTATATTTTAGATCAATTAGTCATTACTTTGATTATTTTATAGGTAGGTATCTAAACACTAATTCAGAAACGCTTCAAACAACTAAGCCTTAAGAGGGCGCAAAAAGCAAACAGAAATCTAGATTATAACCTAACCTACCAAATATAAAAAAAAAAACATAGTACTTAATTATGCAAGATATTTAGAAGTAACTGGCTCTTTGAAAAACGTACTAGCATAAAGTTGCTTCGATAGGAAACGCAAAGTTACCTCCATTTTTTATCGTAATTTTTTATTATTTCAATATAGAGCAGAATATAAAGCAATGTTTTTATAAGTTATGTATATGTATATGTATAAGATCTAGTGCATGGCCTAGCGTTTTTGTAAAATTCAAAATATTATAAAAGTTATAGCAAAAAAACTGTATTTTTTCCAAGAAATCCGCGCGAAATTGTTTTTTGAATCTCATTCGCTTTGTAAGAGACATCTTTTATTTCACCTGTTTTATTTGCATTTATACGCCCTCTTAACTAAACCCTTGTTTTATGCCTGGCACTTTTTTTTTTATTGGAGCACGGCACGTGTGACTTTGTATCTACTTGTTAGTTAGGAGACTTACAAAGTCCATTATGATGCAGTTACGAAATAAGCGACAAAGACGAAATTGCATTACAAGATTTTTATAATAGCATGGCTGCTTTATCGTCAATTGGACTGTTTGTTTTGGAGCCTCGCCCTGAAATGAGTCCACCACCTCGAGGCAGTAGTCTTTTGAAAATCGTAGAATCCTCAGACTAAAACCGAAATATAACTAGGTTACTTGTCGGTTTTTACGTTTGTATCTAACGTGTAACTAAATGATATTACTTATAGGTTAAGGCTTAACCTGGTTTAGCGAGACATTTCTGAATAAAGCATAAATATAAGGATTGTATATGTTTTTCAAACATATTTTGTTCTTTTTAAAAACAAATTTGTTACTTCTTAATTTACACTATTCCATAAGTGCATGTGATAATTTTGTTAGCCATCGCATGTTTACTGATACGTGACGTATATAATGCAAATTAGAATATGTACCTATTGTCGAAAGATACACCACAAAAGCATGTAGCTAAAATTAATGATAAGTTATTCAAAGCACCGAATACCACCGGCTAAATGAGGACGGGTTAATCTCTCCCCTGGGTACCCTAGACCGTTTACACGGTTATCGGGAGCCAAAAAAAGGCATCCCTGATGGTATATTATTTTTTATTCATGTGTTTAATACTCATTTTGAACAAACAATATTTATACAGATTCGTTGTTTTGTTTGACTCATGAAAAAAAAAATATATAAAAATATTATTTTAGAACAAGGTAACAAAAGCATTATTACAAACCCTTGTGACGTAGGCATTATTTACAATTTATAATATTTAATTGCCTAATTTAAATGATGTCAATGTCCGTTAAATTTATAAAAAAAAATATTTTAACAACTGTATCAAATTTTTCATCTTTGTTGTGTTTTCTGTAACATCTGTACATATAGATTTTTAACTTTTAAGATCTAGGTATTTACTTTATCTATGACTGCTTTATGAAAATAAATAACTAACCTTTTTTGGCATAGGTATTTGTAAATTGAAGAAATAATTTAGAGATAAAAGTTTGAAATTGCGTTTTCAATGTGGACACTTTGAATTCATATTATAATAAAAAATAATATAAATACTTATTGCATCAAAAAATTAAGTTTTACAATAGTTTTATGTTGCCCTGATACCCGTTCTAGGATATCAGTTTCGTTCCTGGTGACACTAAGGTAAAAAATAATAATATATCAACTGACTCTATTCGTCCTTTCTAGTTGTCAGAGACACAATAACAACATGAATGTGAAAAACAACAATATGGTGTGTATATGTGTATGAATAAGAGTCCTTGTCTAAAATTATCTGATATATTAAATCTATATTGTGCAAGAATATAGAATAATACTTTTTAATTAAATAAATAAATTCTTTATTTATCAAAAAAACTTAATTAAGTAGATAATAGGGGACTGTCTGACTCCCATTCTAGGCAAAGTGATACGCATAGTCGGTCTATCCCAATTTTTTTTTACATATTATAACATTTTTATTTAAACAATAAGTTGACAGTCGATTGCTCGGCTTTCGATTGCGTTTACATTCAGTCACATTTTGTGTATTTTATAATTTGGTATGGCCTGATCTTATAGACAGGACCGGAAAACCCGTTCCCTCAAGTCTTTAAACGGTGCACCTCTGACGACGAAATACCCCGAGAACTTGCTTACCCAATTCAAATGCTATCCAATACATTTAGGTAACCCTTTTGAAAGGGGAACCCTTATGTTTTATAGGTTAGCTTGTAAGACTTATTCTTTAACAGCCAGCAAAACTATGGTGCAATTCTTTTTGAACTTTGGAAGAGGGAGGGAGAAAAAAAAAGTTTATGGTTATTGCAGTTGATTAACATTGAAAATTTCGCTGGCAAAAAAAAAAATAAGCTAAAATTACTCTTATAATATTATACAGTAATATCAAAATCGTTTGGTATAGTAATATCAAAATCGTTTGATAAAATAAATAAATAAATACCATCACGGGTGCCAATTTGGCTCCCGAGAACCGTTTAAACGGCCTCAGGGTCCGGGAGGGATTAACCCATCCTCATTTCGCCGATGGTATTTGGAGGCAACACCTAACAAGTGGCGAGCTTGTTGCGGTGTTTATGATGAAATAGCCTCGTTGTATAAAGCGGTCACCCATCCCAGGCCGGTCTTGTTGTCATCTGCTTAACCTTGTTATCAGTTGCGCAGTGACTTAACCCCTAGGCTGGGGCCGCTTTTTTCCCTGAAGGGGATATATAGGTCTGGTCCCTGCTTATAGAAAATACCCTTTATAAAAACTTTTAAGTATATGCAATGCTGATGGGCAGACCGTTAACGCAACATACGTAAAGTTTTCAAAACATATAGGAAGTATTGCCAATTAAGGTTGACATCGTGATGGTGTTACTAATACAGAGTAATGGTAGTGATAGGAATTATTTTTTGTTTTACAGTCCGCCTGGGAAAAATATTTCGGTTGAGGAAAGGTAAATTTGTGGAACAATATTTTTTGGTTTGGTATTGGTAGTGTTTTTTTGTAACTAGTTAAAGAATCAGATGTCGCCGTAGCATTTTAGATTTTAGTTAATATTAGTTATAGATCTAGATTAGTATTGCATGTGGTAGAAATCCGTCTTTTCCCCTATTTATACCTTTTTTTTCACATTTACTATAGCACGGTATGTAGTACTTGTAAAAATTATCTGGGGCTTTACGAGAGTCAATCGATAATCGAATCGAAATATCCATCAAAAGCCAAATGTATAGGAGTTGACTTTTATCATCGCTCAGGCTCTACACATAGAGTAAACTTCCTATACATTTTTATCGATCGATGCGGCGATTCCAATGGCGATCGTGTTCTTTTGTAAGGCCCCTGTAAATTAATTATTATTAATTAAAATGTTTGGTACTACAATTTCGCTTTTATTATCGGGCACATTTATGTTTTTTTGTGTTTAAATCTACTGCACTGTGACTTTGTAATTATATAACATACATCCCCCCCCCCCATCTTAAAATAAATACCTACTAAAAAGGTGTTCGACATTTTTAAGATTTAGATATATTGTTATTTGTTACATTGGATAGTATGACATTGTGTTATTTTAAAATTATAAATTTTATACGTGTTATATTATTACATATATTTTTCTTACACAATTGTAAAGAAAAACTGTGTGTTGTTTCTAACAGTGTGCCAACCATTATCCATCATAATTATTTAATATATATTAACAATACATCTTTTAAACACCTTAGAAATACTACAATAAAATTTATATTACATTAGTTACTATATTAATAATTGTATAAATACATGTTCAGTATACCATGATAATTATTTTTAGGTCAGCGAATATAATGAGTTCTAAGGCGGCCCCTGGCGTAATAATGGCTACCGGGGTTTTGGGTAAATCCCTGAAAGGTATTCCCGGGGTTTACATCAGTAGAGACGCTGGGCTCACCTGGAAACGCCTCATTAAAGACTATTACTTCTTCAATTACGGAGACCATGGTGGTGTGCTGGTAGCCGTTAAATACTTCAAGTCTAGAGGAGAAACTAGAAAAATTGTATATTCAACCAACGAAGGATTGGATTGGAATTCTTATCAGTAAGTTATTTGTTAATTATATTTAATAAATATTCGTTATCTGTGGTTTAATTATTTATATGATTATTATTAGATTCAACGCCGACGACCTGCGCATATATGGACTGATGACAGAACCCGGAGAGAACACCACTACCTTTACAATGTTTGGTTCTGCCAACGAACAGCACCAATGGATCATCATTACTATAGATCTGTTTAACGCTTTCGATAGAAACTGCACCGCCGAAGACTACAAGTTCTGGACACCGTCCCCTCCCAACACCAGCATGTCTTGTGTCATGGGTAGCAGAGACACTTTCCAAAGAAGAATACCACAATCAAACTGCTACAATGGTATTAATTATGACAGACCTGTAAAAAGAGAGGTGTGTCAATGTAGTCGTCGAGATTACGAATGCGATTTCGGGTTCATGCTCTCCGGTAAAGAATGCATTAGAAACAAAAGTCTCAAGTACGATCCATATGAAGTACCCAAAGAATGCCCTCCAGGTGCATATTACACAAAAACCAAAGGTTACAGAAAAATCGATGGAGACGTTTGCACCACTTCAAGCTACATGCCGTATGAAGCTGAATTTATTCCTTGTCCACTCAAAAAGACTTCAGAATTCATTTTAGTGGCTCTGCGAGACAAAATAGGAAGCATCGATCTCGAAGATAATTCTACTATATATCCTGTCAAAGGTCAGAAAAATATTGTCGCGATCGAATATGACATGAAAAATAATTGTATTTATTGGGCTGATATTGAACTCGATAAGATCAGCAGGCAATGCTTTGATAAGGGAACGGCGCAAGAAGTAATTGTAGGGCACAGATTGTCAAGCATCGAAGGGATGGCTTTTGACTGGATATCCAACGTATTATTCTTTGTCGACGGCTTGAGGCGATGTATAGAGGCGGTCAGAACAGATCTAGTTGGCGAAGGAAGAATGAGAACCACTATATTAGATTCAAAAGTGTTGACCAAACCCCGTGGTATTGCAATTCATCCCAAAGCAGGATACTTATTTTGGACCGACTGGGATCATCACAACCCCATGGTTTCTAGATCAAATCTCGATGGTACTAATATCAAAAAACTGTTCGGACATCCAATAGTGAAATGGCCGAATGGAATAACAATCGACCAAATGGCTGAAAGGATTTATTGGGTTGACGCGATGGAGGATTATATTGCGAGTGCGGATCTAAACGGTCAGTATCTGAAGCGGGTTTTGTGGAATGATGACAAAGTATCGCATCCATTTGCAGTAGCGGTTCTGAAGGATAAGATGTACTGGGATGACTGGAAGGAAAGATCTATCTTCATTGCCGATAAGGACACTGGCGATAATATTATTACAATAAACAATTCATTCTCTGGCTTGATGGATTTGAAAGTCTTCGCTCATTTCGTTCAACATGGAAGCAATGCGTGTTCCCTTAAAAATAATACATGTGAAACGATGTGTTTGGGAGGACCCGATAACACATACAGCTGCCTTTGTCCGGATGGTTTTTATAAAAAAGATGGAAAATGTGTGTGTTTTAATGGATTGACGCCTTCAGCTAATATGACTTGTCCTATCAAAGATGGGACCTGTTTACCTGTAAGTGTTATTTTACCTATTATATATAGTAAGTTATAACAATAATTATTTATTTATTTAACCAGGAAAACAACAGTTAACATTAATACTAAACATATAACAACAATATTCAATACATATACCAATAAATTATAAGAAAAAACCAACCGAAATACTAATAAATAAAATTTATTATAATTATTTATTATTAAAAATAGTTTTCCTTAATATAAACTCTGTAAAGGCTAGTTGAATAATATCTATTCATAGCTATAACAGAGTATTGAGTCAGCAATTGTTATACATTATATTTCTTGACAATAGCATTGAAAATATATACCTAGAAACAGCTTTAGGTTTATGTTTAATGACTATTTTTTATAGCAATACAAAATTACAAAAAGTAAACATAAAATAATTTGCTAATTTCAGAACGAATTCGCTTGTAAAAACAACATGTGTATATCTGAGAGTTGGCGTTGCAATGGCAACAACGATTGCGGCGACAATTCTGATGAGGCAGGCTGTTCGCAATGCTCGCCGCCCCTTGTCTCGTGCGATGATGGCAGCAAATGCTACCTGGAGCTTTGGAAATGTGACGGAGAAGTTGACTGCGATGATATGAGTGATGAAAAGGGTACGCTTTTAGGTTATTAATAAAAATAGCGAACAAGTGCGGATTCTATTCGCGCACTATTCTTCCATGCAACAAACTAGTAGGCGTCTACTGGTACGAAATAAAACATGGGCTGTCCAAAATTGGTTGACCTCTTTTGGTTTTGCAAGTAGTCCTCTGGCCCAATTCATATAAATCTTTCGAACTAGTTTACGCCTACTAGTTTTTAAAAGTGGTCAACTCGCCCGTTGACCATTTTTTTTAGCGGCCCAGTTGACACCTAAGAGGGATTAGGGAGGAAAGTTTTAATTCAGAAAGAGATATCTCAATTAAAGTATATAAGATAGAAAGTAGATATTTATAATATTTGTAGATAGAGGTGTTATGGATTTACATTACAATATCATTTTAAGGTTTATTCGGAATTTAGGCGGAGTAGTTTTTAAGTCACTTTTTCAGACGTGGGTTACAAATAGGTCTTATTAAATCTTAGGACTCGCGCCATTCAGCCATCCCGTGACACATAAAGAAGAAGACACTTCGGTAGAAAGTGTTAAAATGACTTTAAAAAGAAACAAAATCCTAAAACGTTCTTTAATATGATCTGATTCATATTTTGGAAACAATTTAAATTTGTGGCTTGAAAACAATTCAATTAGACTTTGGTCGTAAAGTCTAAAAAGGTCAACACTATTGTATGACTAATGCCCTCCTCAACAATGCAATCATTCAATTCTTCCATTCAATAGTGTTACTCTAAATACTATTTAACCTTTGTCCTTTGTTTCGAGTATAATACAGTTATTTAACCAAATCAAATAGGTTGCACAGGGTCTTAGAGATACGTTATTTACTTATTTACTTGAATTATAATTATAATAATACTGAGGATAATAAAAAATGTATCTATTTTATTTCGTAAATATCAAAAAACTAATAAAATAAAACACCGCAACAAGCTCGCCACTTGTAAGGTGTTGCCTCCGAATACCATCGTCGAAATGAGGATGGGTTAATCCCTCCGCTGGGACCCTGAGGCCGTTTAAACGGTTCTCGGGAGCCAAATAGGCACCCGTGATGTTTTTTTTTTTTTTTTTTAATAAAATAAGAAACTTACCTATTTCGTTTATTTTTTAAATAATTAATCATTAAATAACTATTAATCTATTATAAGGTTCTTGTGGCGTCACGCAGATTTTATAGATTTCAAATATTAATATATCAAAACCAGTTTTTTAAATTGATGAGTTCAATCTTGGTTTCACATTTTAGGTATATTTTCGAAATTAAATGGAACGATCCGTAATTGTAACCGAAAAGTATAATTTCACTCCTTGTTTACGAATTCAAACATCACTTACGTTGCCTTTACTCAGGAACTACTGGTCGAATTGAAAAATTCTTTTAGTGTTGGATAGCCGATTTATCGAGGTAGGTTGTCAAGGGCAGTAGTGAAACAGAAAAAAAAAATGTACGTTAAATCCACAATACTTATCTCTGAGGCTCGTGCGCAGGTTCGCGTTGATTCGCTCGAGCAACAGACATAAGTATGTATTGTCGGGTCATTGTCCGAAATTCTCCGTGACTGTACTTTACCTAAAGTCTAGCACTGCTTCAGACTTTGTCTTTTTTGTTAAGGCAACACAATGCAATACAGAGATATGAGTAATGATTTGTTTTTGTTACCAGACTGTGGTACCCGTAACTGCACCACGACTGAATTCTCGTGTGACAAAGGACATCATTGTATAGATAGACGATTGCTGTGTGACGGCGACGAGGATTGCAAAGATGGTTCGGATGAAAAGAATTGTACTGTAAGTAATATAATAATATGTAGGACAAATTACACATATTGCTCTGGTCATAAACTAAGACCAGAAGCAACGATATATGTATTATTATATAAACACCCAGACCGTGGTAAACTGTACAGAAAAGTACTAATATTTTTTGCCATGGGTGGGAATCGAACCCACGACTTGCGGATACAACGCCAAAGGCGCACGCAACCACTAGTCTACGGAGGCTTTCTAGTATTTGTCATCATTTGAAAACTGGATCATAGCATGTAACTTTAAATCTAAATGATGGCAAGCAGACCTACACAGTCCATTAATGGTGTCGAACAATATACCGGCTAAATGACGTGGTTATAAAATGGTCGGGGACTAATACGAATTTGCAATATGAGTTTATTTTAATACCCTCGCTGCTTTGTCATCAAGTCAACTGCCCGTTTCGTAACCGCACCCTGAAATTAGACACACCTCATGCATTTTGTGCACCAGCATAAATTTATGTGGGAGGAATGTATCTATAACTTCGTTAGGCCGACCGACCGGTCTCGTTACCACCGCCCATACATATGCAAAAACCGTCAAGTGACCTAGTCATGTTTCGGCTTTAGTCTGTGGGTTCACCGGTTTTCAGGAGACTACTGCATCGATTTCTTGTCGAGGTGGTAGTCTCTTTCAGGGTGCGGTTACGAAATGGGTAGTTGGATTGACGATAAGGCAGCGAGTAGATTAAAATATACTCGTAATGCAATTCGTCATTGTCGCTCCCCATTTCGTAATCCCATCATTTAGCCGGCATAGTGGAATCGATCAATGTTGTTTATTGACTCCATTCATGGACTTTATAGGTCTGCTCACCATCAGGTAGATTCAAAGTCACATGTCGTGTTCCAATAAAAAAATAAAAAAATCTGAATTCCATACAAACCTAACATTTTATTATTTTTCTCTTTCAGCATATATCCAGAAGACCTGACACCATTCCCACTAGCAACTGCTCCATGAATGGATTCCTATGCACTAGCAGTAAGGTAGCCATCTGCATACCCAAGTCCTGGGCGTGTGATGGAGAGCCCGACTGTCCTGAAGGAGAAGACGAGAATGATGATAAGTGCAAGAACTCTACTTGCGCCTCCTATATGTTCAGGTGTCCTAACGGAAAATGCATTTTTAAATCTTGGGTGAGTTCAGTTAATCTACAACTTGATTACGCGCACAACGCTTAGTTAAACTTTAATCGATATTGAAATTTGACAGAACTACATCATTTTGGTTAAAGTTTAGCTTAATGTTGTATGGCGTACTGGAAATTATGACAAACTACGTGGTTACGTCTGTAACTTTGTATAGTACCTCTGGGGGATCATGAGGTTTGTTGGTGTAAGGCAAAAGGTCTCAAGTAAATATTTTATTTGGGAATATCAGTTCTATACCGATGGTCATAAAGTTTGTATTAGTTTGGCTATAAAAATGCCGCCATCTTGAATATTCTTCGTCTTGTTGGAACATGTATGAAATATGGGAATTTCAATTCTATGTTAATAGCCGACAGTTCAATATCTAAAGTATATAACTAACTTGTGAACTTTAACTTCTTATAATGAGCCCCAGATCGTCAATTTATTTATATTGTGCAGTCTGGTTATTATGCAGTCTGGGTGTTTATATGTATATAAAAGACATTTTGGGGCCTATTTCATAAACGTGACAATTGTAATTTACCATGACAATTTATAAAACATTGCTTGGTTTAGTTTGTTCTAAGTAAATTATTCCAACTAAACTAATCATATTATAAATTGCCACGGTAAATTACAATTGTCACGTTTATGAAATAGGCCCCTGTGTTTAGTAGTATGCTCTTTTAAGGAATGATGGCAACCACTGGCTTCCATTATACTATTCACGCTTAGTTTAAAAGACTTGGTTTGTGGAATAAAACTTAGGCTTTATTTTACTAAACGAATGGGATATCAACGGCACAGACAAATTTTGTTTTCTTTATATGGGAAATAAGTAATATTGGTATTCAAATGATACACAATTAATTTAGTAGATGAACCTGGCTGGGCATTTAAATGTCAGACAAATGAATTGCCTAAACGTTTGGTACGAGCTGGGAACGCATACCATTTTGAAACGAGTGCGACTGGTCCTTTAAAGGAAAGGGGAAGGGGTCATAATGAACTCATTGAGATAGGCACGTTACTCGTTTAGTTGAAATAGTCGTAAAATTTAGTAGTTAATTATTGATATAAAATGATTCTGTTGATTAAGGATCACCAAGATTAAATAAAATGTCGATTGCTCTTACTATGGTGCTTATCAGGGTCCGTAAAGCAATATCTGATGAAAATTCATAATTTTTGATGTTTGAATTTCCTACAAGTTCATAATGAAAGTGCCATTAAACGACAACAATTTTAGACTTTAGGGCCTTAAAAACGATGGGTAACAAGAAGAATTTTATATTAAGAAACTACCAACTCAATAATAAATATATGCTATAAAATAATGATATATATTTATTTTTATCAGGTATGCGACGGAGAAAACGATTGCAGCGACGACGAGCATTCAGATGAAAAGAACTGTACAAGCACAGGTCATTCTAAAATCATCCCAAGGCCTACCACTGAGAGCACACTATTCCCCACCAACGAAACGTGCTTAGATTGGATGTTTAAGTGCGGTAACGGTAAATGCATTCCGTACTGGTGGCGCTGCGACACTTCGGACGACTGCGGCGACGGCACGGACGAGCTTAGGTGCTCCAAGGTGTCGCAAGAGACCACCACAAAGAAAAGCATGTTGATTAACAAACACTGTGCGAAGAACCAGTTTACTTGTTCACCGGGTGAGTTTTTTTTTCTTTAAGATGATGATTTATTTATCCTTGTGGGAAAGACAAGGGCATAAGCCATACAGCCAAGTCTTCAAATTATATTTTCTTAAACATGTAGAAGGTTGTGTTTATGTTTTTTTTGTATTTTTGTTTCCGTGAAAGTTTGTTTTTCGAAAGTGTTGTTGATTTCGTGGAATATTCTCTGTAGAGAAACATAAGTGTGAAAAACTTAATATAAACATTAGAATCAGACTTTTCGTGTTGTAGCCAAATTCCATTTTATGTTGCAATAATGGCCATTATTGTAGCACATTTGTGTTCGTCCTCACCTGACACTGGCAGAAGAATCGTATACTGGTATATCGTGTTGCCATCTAAATATATATAACTCAAAGGTGACTGACTGACTGACTGACATAGTGATCTATCAACGCACAGCCCAAACCACTGGACGGATCGGGCTGAAATTTGGCAGGCAGGTAGATGTTATGACATAGTCATCAGCTAAGAAAGGATTTTGATAAATTCTACCCCCGGGGATAAAATAGGGGATGAAAGTTTGTATGATAAAAAAATAACTATTCCACGTGGACGAAGTCGCGAGCACAGCTAGTTTACTTATAAACTCTTATTGTACAATATACAATACTACTTGACATTGGCAGAAATATTGGTTAATAATAATGGTTGCCATTATATTTAAAAAAAAACTTAAAACACTTTTATGTTTGAAAAACAAATTAATATAATACGCGCTAAGCAGCTCGCAACAGATATTTATAATAAGTCTGCGTAACTTTAACCGTTTACGCAGCGCACGCAACGAAAGCTCTCAAAATCTCTCTGCTCCTCGTAGTCGTAGTGTGGTGTTATATAGCCTATTGCCTTTCTAGATAAATGGGCTATCCAACACTAAGAGAATTTTTAAAATCGGTTCAGTAGATCCAGAAATTACCCCCTACAACCTCACAAATGTTTACCTCTTTATTATATTATATATATTCGTAATAACTTTATACCATACCATTCAGGTGTATGCATCCCGCTATTATGGGTTTGCGATTCAGTGGAAGACTGTGTTAACGGAGAAGACGAGAAGGGTTGCTTTAGAAAAGGAACTGTGAAGAACGAGTGTTTGGCGGACGAGACCCCCTGTGCCGACGGGCGCGGCTGCGTGCCGGACCAGGCGCTGTGCGACGGGGTCCCGCAGTGCGCCGACCGCAGCGACGAAATGCACTGCGACAACAACTACGTGAGTGCTAAGCCCCGTGGTTAGGCCACAATAGGGTATTTGACTCCATTTTGAAACCCGTTTTAAATGATTCTTCATTACATAATAAGCACACTACATCAACACAATATTTCCGGGATATCTACTCTGATTATTAATAAAAATCAATGGTTAAAGTTTGAATTTCCACAATGGCGCTAAAAGCGCTGTTTCGCAGTCTATGTCAAGTGTGACGTCACACGCAAGTAAACAAACAAGCACAGATTAAATAATCTCCTATATATTATATGCTCTATTCTATTTCATCCACATGATTTATAATCTGTGTATTGTTTTGTTTACTTGCGTGTGACGTCACCAGTCGTCAACGAAACAAAGATGTTTTTGTTATAAATAAAATTGTAAAAAATATTCAATTTTATTTCGTGTAATCTTCAAAAGATATACATAATTTAGTTTAAAATAAAGAGAAATATGTTTTTTTACGCCATTGTCTGATACGATGACCAAAATTTATAGTATATTTTTAATGTAGTCAAATAGCCTATTATTATTATTATTACATGTAGATTTTATTATCATTTTTGTACCTACCTATATATATATATATATATGTATTTATACACGCAACACACTCCACTACCGCCACATATTTCTTTTCTGTTTGGCCTATAATCCTATCTTTCTGTGTTAGTTTTTTCTCGAAATACAAAAGTTTTTAAATATTATAATACACAAATATTTATAACACACAACAAAAATATTTTGCGTTCAATTACCAACATAAAAATAATAATTGAACTTTGACTAACAGCCAAGTTGTAATATTGGAAGTACGTTTGTATGGGCATGATTGTATGAACGTCAAGTCGACTAAAAAAGCCTTATTTACATGCATATTGGATTCTATTTCTCTTTTGGTATATTTAGGGTTTCAATAATTTCGTCCCATTCTTCGTTTTTTAGGATTGACAGGCAATGGAGTCGCTAACTACCAAGTCTTACACTAGTTTCTTATGTAACGTGCGTTGGGTTTGGTAGTATTTTTCGTATTAATATTTCCATACCACTGCGCTTGACAGCCTCCTTAGACTAGTGGTTGCTTCTTTGGCGTTGTATCTGGAGGTTGTGGGTTCGATTTCCACCCGTGGAAAAAAAAAAAGTACGTTTTTTCTGTACAGTTTGTCATGGGCTGGGTGTTTATAAAATATAATATATATTATATTATTAGAGCTTAGTTTGTGGCCAGAGCAATATTGTGTAAATTGTCCTACATGTTATTATTATTGTATTAATTTCTGTCTGATATCGAATCGAGCTAATAAAAAATACTATACGTTTTGTTATTTTGTTAATGAATAGCAGCCTAACGAAACGCACTCTAAGACCTCAACTTTTTTTTTGACTATTCATAAATATCTGTAAAGATTTACATTTTGAAAATATTATAATTTTGAATTTTAATTTATATCAGGATCTAAATTTTGTAATTTTATGCAATAAAGTATTTTAAATAAGAAAAAAAAAGATTTAACTTATCATGGATTTTCAGCCAAAAGCGGATTGCCCGTCTGACTACTTCCTGTGCGACTACGGGACTCAGTGCATATCCAACCTGATGGTGTGCAACAACCACCGGGACTGCCACGATGGGACTGACGAGGAGAACTGTAACTCCACCGAAAGCAATAGATTTATCTATCAGGTAAATATATTTTGCAAATTCATATATGAATATTGCAGCACGGTCAATTTATAATTGACCAAAGCCCTTTAAAAAAAAACGGGTCTGAACGTGGTTTACCTTAGAATATTTGATTTCCCGACGTTTCGACCAAGTTGCTTTAATCGTGGTCACGGGATAATTGGAGCTGCAAGGTGAGAGCAGTTATAAAACTACCCGCACTATAAGTTATATTTCTATTACGTCGTCATAGACCAGGGTTCACCCCATAACCATTGCTTTTTAGTACCTTATGCTTGACAGTTCCTTATCCAAATGTTCCGTGTCACAAAGATCATAAGCCCTGTTGGTCAGTCATTATTAATTTATAATGACAACACGCGAAAGTTTAAAAGTAATATATTTTGCATCAGTCTGCTGGACCTACGTCGGTTACAGATGCATCTTTCTAAGGTTAGCCACGTAGGAAGTCGATCCGTTTGGCTGCAGTTGGACCTTCACTAGATACGTTATAACTTGCGTATCGATTTTGTTTAACAGATTTTTTTTCTTATTATATTTTGGATAATGTCTTTTGCCAATGTCAAGTGGGTAGTTATAAAATTATTTTAAATATTATGTTAAAAGTGGGATATTAGGGTGGAAAGGACTAGGAGAGAATGAGAAATGGCAATATGACCGTGTGCAAACATACTTCTGCCATTGTCTAGTAAAGAGTAAAAAGAAGACAACAGTAAGATGAGTACCGCCATTTTTATCGCAGATAATGGGATTCTCTGAGATAACGACTAGCATTGAGATCACACACACAATATCCTCTTTTCGAGCTACTATCAAAAATGCCAACAACTTCTATTAAAAATAATACTTTAATCGATGTCACAGGGTTCGGTAGCTAAACATTTTAGGTTATGCGGTGTTCTCTTATGAATAGTTTCTTCATTTCGGATCTGATCTTTAAAAAAACATCCCTTTTTTTATTATCCCATTATATTCATAACTGAATTAGGTATAGGAGAGGTATGTACGAGTGTAGGAAGAAAGTAGTTGATAGGTAAATAAAACGGGTATATTTTGCCTTGCTGTGATTAAATTTTTAATTGGAGGGCTGGGGGGAAATTTTCACGATATCGACATGCATTTCGACTTGATATATCCAAACTAAACTGTCAGTTTTCTTTCTATGGAGATTTGTAATTTTACACTTGAATATCTATGGACGGCTGAATAGTGCTGTATTCCTATATGACCCCCATTATTGTTATTACTATTATATGTACTGATTTATATATTTTATATCGAAGAATATAGTTGTCAGTGATTTGAAAGAAGATATAGTGACAAGGACTGAGAAAATAATATAACGTTGGTTTGAGAACATTTAGAGAATGAAAGAAAGGAGATTGATGAAAGAGATCTAAGGTGAATGAAAGGATAAGGCCTTCCGCATATTAAATCCAGCCCACGTCCAGGTCCCGCGTGGGTATAGTGTATAGTATTGGTGCTCCGCATATTGATCTCATCACTCATTGTCGCGTAGCAAGCGTGGTGGAACACACGGTTTTCGTGGATCCGTGAGTATTGAAAAAGTTGGTAGAATGATAGAAACGGTCCGATGTCATCTACTCTGGGACCGTGGTCTGGCGTGGACTGGGTTTAATATTCGATGACAGGAGGTAAAGCGTGCGTGAGTTACATGAGGGCTGTCCATGTGCTGTGCATGGGCTGTTTAATATGCGTCAGGCCTAAGGGGATTTGGTCATGGAATATTCTTCTAGGTATTCTCAAAAAGCTGGGATCCGCTGTATCCATAACCGTAGAGCTTGTATGAAGAGAGTTGCGGATGTGAAGGAAGCGAGAGAGTTATGCCAGGATCGTTGTAGGTGACGCTACCTTATCACTGCCTATCTTCATGGAAAAAAGGCGTGACTATTTTAGTTTAGATTAAGTTACTGGATATTTTAAAAGACAATGTTTAATGAATGGTTTGGTTTAGTCCTCAGTCAACTCGACGAGCTTCCTGGTCTCCTACTGGATGGCTCAACAGAAGATGGTGCTGTATTCCTACCTGCCCTCTATATCTAAGGTCAAAGACGGAATCTGGAGGAACATGACGTGGACCAATGATAGCAGCTACAGGTAAATATATTATAACAGTTCGTATTTTTCCATATTTTAAATAGTTTATTTAGGTGGAAGGAAGGTCTCTATAACTTTGTTGGGTCGACCGACCGGTCTAGTTACCACCGCCCATACAGATGCAAAAACCGTCAAGTCACCTAGTCATGTTTCGGTTTTAGTCTATGGGTTCACCGGTTTTCAGGAGACTTCTGCATCGATTACTTGTCGAGGTGGTAGTTTCCTTTCAAGGTACGGTTACGAAATGCGTAGTTGAATTGACGATAAGGCACTAATTGCATAACGAGTATATTAAAATATACTCGTTATGCAATTCGTCATTGTCGCCCCCTCATTTCGTAAACGCATCATTCACCGGCATAGTGGGAGCGATCAATATTATTTTAGAATTATTATTAAACAAGATTGATCGCTCCCACTATGATGACCCCATTCATGGACTTTGTAGGTCTGCTCACCACCAGGTCACATGTCGTGCTCCAATAAAAAAAAAGTTATAATTTGTTAAATGACTATAACAAATTATAACTTTTTTTTTAGAAAAATGTTTTGTTATTGACCAGCTGACCCGGTAAACTTCATATCGCCTACAAAGATGATGGTTTTCCGACGCGCGAACACATGACATATGTGTATATGTTGACCGCGAAACAGGGAAACTCCAAGTTTATTTCACAAACTTTCAACGACTGGCCTTTATGCACCAGTCGCACTGGAAATTGTAGTCACAGATATATCAGTCACTAAAATTATGGTTGACAAGGATCTATCGTATAGTCGATAGATCCACACACTGGTCGATGAATAGAAAAAAAAAAAATGACTGATGACAAAATAATGACCAAAATAAACAATCGCGAAGTGTACCGTCATTTTACCTACAAAATTGATAATATTATTTTTCAGATTTTCTTTAGGATTTTTCGTATTATTTATCTTTTTAAACCGCCCCTTTATTAAAGTGAACAAAATAAATATTCAAATAGGCCAAGCCGTTTTTGAGTTCTTCTAACGAACGGCGATTCATTATTATATATAGAGATATAGTATCATAGATGACCCATAACAATACCTAAACTACTCAAGAACAAAGGCGAAAATAGCCTCTATACAAATCTGTTACTTTGGAGGAAACGATTGATGATGGATTCAATCTGATCGTTGATAGCCTCCGTAGACTAGTGGTTGCGCGTTGCATCCGGAGGTCGTGGGTTTCATTCCCACCCATGGCAAAAAATATTAGTACGTTTTTTCTGTACAGTTTGTCATGGTCTGGTTCATAAAAATATTATATAAATTATATCGTTGCTTCTTGTACACATGGTACAAGCCTCTTAGTTTGTGACCAGAGCAATATGTGTAATTCATGCTACATATTATTACTATTATTATTAATATTATATTATTAATATTATTTAAATAATAATATTAATATTAAATCTTTTTTAACTTTTATCATATAGGTGAATTTTGACATTTCCGTTGTTCTTATATCTTGTGGTAGTGTTAAGTATTTATATTTTTTTATATTGGTAACTTAGTTTTTGTTTATTAATTCTACTGTTTATGTTTAATATTTTTTTATTTAATTTTTGTTTGCTTGTTTCTTTTTGTTGTATTTATACGCGAAAACTTCTTAATGGTTTCCTTGTGTAAGCACTAGTAATTTAAGTGTAAGTGTTTATTCAATCGAATATTCCGATTCATTTACGATGTCAGCTGCTCGCCAGTGGAACTTGCTCCCCCGGAACATCAGGCAGTCTCCGTCTCTCGGCATTTTTAAGAAATTACTCATTTCTCATTATCACAATTCAGCTTAGGTTTAAACATATATTTATGTATTTATTTTAATATATAATTTGTGTATTTTATGTAGTTGTATATTTGAGTATGTCCTTATATATATAACTGTATGTAGTTTATGTATGTTGCTTTCTTTTTACATTACTCTGTGCACTCTATATTACAATTTTCACTCTCCTAAAGGTTCGCTGGTAGATAATGCCTAAGGCATTAAGCTCGCATTTGTACAAATCTTTTGATGCATTTTTTTTAAATAAAATAAATTAAATTACCTTGAATTAATCTGAATATCATAGACATCATAAACATTTACATATGATCGCTGTTTAATATCAATTAATAATTTAATAGAAACCTTTTAATTTGTTTCCAGGTTCAACGACCTAGAGCCCTTCACTAACTACAATGTAACGTTCTACATACAAGACAGTAAATCTAACAAGACCTATGCTTCCAACAAATATGTCAACGCCACCACATCCGATGGAGGTATGTACATCTACTCTATAATTAATAAATAACTATAACATTTTGCATGCGATTATTTATATACAAGGTCACCTCTGTAAAAAAATGTTTTCAAGAGACTATTGCATATATTTCTTGTCATGTTGGTACCCTCCTTTTCAACGTTACGAAACGAACAGTTAATTCGAAGATTAAGCAGCGCAAGGATATTAAAGTAGACTTGTAATTCCAATTCGTTTATACCGCGGCCCATTTCGCAACTCTATCATTTATGGCGCAGCCCATTTCGCAACCCTATCATTTAGCCGGCACAGTGAGAGCGACCAGTGTTGTTAAACAACAATGTAGTAAGCGACCTCGTGAACTTTGTAGGACTGCTTATCATCACGTAGATACAAAGCCACATATCACGCTCCAATAAAAAATATTAAAAAACAGCCTTCTCGCTTCGCTTGGAGTTAACTCTAAAAACTCTGGATCAACTCTAAAATCATTCGTCATGCTCCGGATTCCATATACCTACATTGGGTTATACACTGCCTTAATAAATAATATAAACATAATTGATTTTTTTTCAGTTCCGACGCCACCCTTAAAAGTAACCGTTCGTCAGGAAACAGGTAGTAGGGTGACTATACTGTGGGACCCCCCTTCGAACCCAAGAGGCAACATCCAGTACTACACGCTACATTATTCGCCGCCCATACCCCCACTGGAATTGAAACTAACGCTAAATAAAGTCACTATTAATGGATTCTTTAAGCCGAATAACAACTATTCCTTTTGGGTGAGTATTATTACAAGATTTTAATTTTCAGAAAATTTGGGTTATTTAAACTCTTTTATGGTCTATAGTCCATTCGTATTAACACGAATGGACTATAGACCATAAACGTGTAAATAGTGACTTATCAGTACAACTGAAAAGTTAAGGCGTATTCATACTGGGGTAAAAAATAAACCATTAATATTAAAGCAAACTTTTTTATTACATAGTATTTTCAAATATTAATAATAAGTAACTAATTTAAAATTTAACCAGAATCATCAGAATTTTGATCATCATTTATAATAAAAGTCACGTAAAGTTTTCACAATTATACTCTTCATAGTTACGTTTTGATCACCACACTGTTTAAAGTTCTTAAAAACATAATAAATTACTCGTCTTTCTCTGCTATTAATTGTTGATCCACTTTTATTTTTACGAATAGGTGAGGTATTCATTTTAAAATTAACAAAAGACACGTCCGTACTGTCTGAATGGCTTACTTCAACTGGTAGTTCTCAACACGGCTTTCTAATTTACTAAGATCTAATTTTCAAGGGTCTAAAACGTCCTACACACGATCCTAAAATCAGTGGCGATATCAGGACAGCGGTGGTGGGGATGAAATCGGCTACTACTCTACACACGTCCCTACCAGTGAGAAGGTAACCGAACGTGCAACAGACTGCTCGTCATAACGGCAAAAAATAGGAATCGAGCGCATACTGCGTAGAAATCAGTCCCGATTTCCCTACACACGTGCCGACAACGCTCCCTAGACGATAATCGTCCCTAAATCGTGAGCTCGGCCGAAGCCATTATAGAGTTATGGTAAACAATAAATTTCGAATTTTTGGCTATACACGAGGCGGTTTATGGTACGATCTAGGGTCCTCCCCACCACTTCCCTGATATCAGCACTGATTTTAGGATCGTGTGTAGGCCGTTTAAGCTGAGTGACAATGATGAGTTACTACGTACGTTTCGGACCGACTTCAAAAAGAAGGAGTTTCTATGTTTGACTGCGAATACACTATAATTGCGCCATTCGCGTTGTATCCGGAGGTCCTGGCTTCTAATAGCTAATTCCCACTGATGTAAAATCAATATTACTACGTTTTGCTGTAGGTTTGGATGTTTATAAAATAGTATAATGTATTAGTATCTTTGTTTCTTGTACACTAGTACAAGCTTCGTTTGTGACCGACAATACCTATCATAAGTTTGTGCAAAAAAAAAAATTGCTACAGTCTCTAGTAACTATAGATAGGCATCAACCAATAAGAGAGGTTTATTTGAAAAATAAAGCGATCCTATTGGATTGGATCGACTATAATAGAAACTGTTTGGAAAGCTTGTGGTCAATATATACATAATTTCAGGTAACAGCTACAAACAACGCTTTCACGTCAGAATCATCGGAAGTAATGCATCTGTTATTCGACGAACTTGGCGACGTGGACGACCTGGTGAACGCGAGCCTGACGCGAGTGAACAACACCGCCGTGCATCTGGTGTGGCACAAGATACGCGGCGTGGCCGGCTACCTGGTGCAAGCCCGGCCGCCGCGCAACTACCCGCAGCCCAAACCTATCCGCACCAAGGACACGCAGACCCTCGGTAAGCCAATCAGTTGTAATACCATCACAGGTTCCTTTTTCTGCTTCCGAGAACCGTTTACGTGGTGGCCGAGTTGGACTTACAAACATTTTGGTCCTGGTTCAAACCCCGGTGTGTACCAATGAGTTTTTAATCTAAAAAAATTTGGCTGTGTGGCTCGTGTGTGTCTATGCTTCGGAGAGCAGGTTAAGCTGTCGGTCCCAGTTCACTATACCAACTTGTAAAACTGTTTATAGATGTGTTATTGGTCTATCAAAACCGGTATACCTACAGATTAAAACAGGTCATTTATGTATGACGGTTTTTGCTTATGTAAATTCTTTTTATTCTTATAAGATAGAGTGTTTTTGAATGTTCCGCAATGATTTGAGTTGTACCCAAACATTCCAGACTATTCCCAAAACATTCCAGAACGTTCCGAAATGTTCTGGAATGCTTCAGAAAGTTCCAACCCTTACATTTTCAAAAATACACCTTTCACGTAAAAACTGGAAGCTTTTTGTGTGCAGGTGAGAGTTCAAAAGGCCTTTAAACCTACTTCGCGGTCTCAAGTCCGGGAACGCTACAGTTCATTCCCCTGCCTTTCAACCACGCGATGGACCCGGCACCCGCACGGTGAATCCATGGTTTGCTAAGAACATTGTCTCTCTTGATGGGATATAGAAGCTATATAACTCCTTTGATCAAACCAGGACTCGTTTCTCAGTTTTAATTGCATACACTTAATAATATAATATTTATTATAACCTATCTATTTCAGTAACAAACATACCGACCGGTATAACCGTATACATCGACATAAAAGCGTACAAAGATAAGTACATTGGGGAACCGTTTACCGTGTCCATCCGTACGAACGGCGAACCGGATGAGCCTGTACAGCTGTCGGCACACCACGTTAAAGACAAACCTACCTCTGTCCTGCTCCAATGGGAACCGCTGAAAGGGGAACGGTACCAGGGAAGAGAACTCGAGTACCAGATCTACTACAATAATACCTTCCAACATATTATTAGTGGAACTTCCTTTTATGGTGAGTGAAAATTTATCTTTTGTCCAAATCAACTAGGTTAACTTTTCATCCTTGGCAAATTTTTTTTAAATACTTTATAAATAGGATTTTTTAGGCATTTAGAAGCACTTATTACTTTATAAATAGGATTTTTTAGGCATTTAGTAGCACTTATTACTTTATAAATAGGATTTTTTAGGCATTTAGAAGCACTTATTACTTTATAAATAGGATTTTTTAGGCATTTAGTAGCACTTATTACTTTATAAATAGGATTTTTTAGGCATTTAGTAGCACTTATTACTTTATAAATAGGATTTTTTAGGCATTTAGTAGCACTTATTACTTTATAAATAGGATTTTTTAGGCATTTAGTAGCACTTATTACTTTATAAATAGGATTTTTTAGGCATTTAGTAGCCCTTATTACTTTATAAATAGGTTTTTTTTTATTATATAATTACTTTATCAAAAACTCCGCAAAAAAAAAAACTAATAATATGTACTTTTATTATCGTAAAATGCCTAAAACATGTTTGAGTTAAAAAAAAAAGTGTTATTTCTTTGTGCTTGTGAGTTTTGGAAATCAAAAGTTATATTGGCGTCACCCAAAAGAAGAAAGTACGGTTTTCATTATTATTATGGTCTTTTTTTTGGCTTGAATTTGACATTAATAGCCAGACCAAAAGTCTGGCTATTAATGTCAAAACACTTCAGTGCGTTTGGTGTGTGTAAACACACCAAACACACTGAAGTGTTCGTAAAACACACTGAAGTTCGGTTGATTCACGCCCCATAAATACGCGGATCTTTAAATTGTTAGTTTAACCATTTTGATATTTGATAACAGGTTAAAATATTTTGAAAATCATGCTTTATTAATCATAATTTAAATGATTTGCCCTATACTTTCAGAGCCAGTGGCTACAGTGAAAAATACCAGTTTCCAAATAGACAACTTGCACACGTGTGAACCCTATGTGTTTGCCGTATGTCTGGTGGGCGGACCCCTATCTAGACTCATTGAAGTTTCTACCCTAGAAAACCCCAGGTAAGTTTATTTATACGGCATAAAAACAATAATTTATAAATATAAAGGATAAGATAATATACAGGTTGATTTTGGAAAGCTGTACTTTGGGCTAATATGAGGTTTTAATAATTAAATCGATCAACCTTTCATATGGAACCATGTGTCGCAAATGAAAAAAAAAATTGGTATCTCCATACGAATTGGTTATTTTAAAATAATTACCCCAAAGTACATCATTACAAAGTAACCATGTATTAGCCTGTACAGACTCACTGTTGGAGAAAGACTTTTTTCGTTTTTTCGATATTTTGGGGCAGCTCCATCTCCTCACTCACGTTGCCTCTTTCGGTCGAATCTGTTATCATTTTCTGCCATAGCTCGCCAGGCATACGGCACGCGTGGTCTGCCCAGTCCCATTATAGCGTGGCAACCTTTTGAACAGCGCCGACAATGGGCTTCCTACAAAAATAAAAAAAAATGAAATTTATTTTTTATTTCGAAAATATAGCCTAAAATAAGAAACTAACTTAGTTTATTTTTTAAATAATTAACTGGATTTTGCGATATTAATATTTTAAATCTGAAATCTAAAAAATCTGCGTGACGTCACAAGCACGCTATAATAGACTAAAAGACATTGAAAACTGTACAGATATATTGGATAGCCCATTTGTGTTCTAGAGCGCAATATACTGTTTTTCGCCTTATCAGTGCGGTTTACACCCAGTATACTGCGCCCTATTGGTCACTGACAAACCCTGATTCTGGTCTTCTGCTGGACAGTCAATGACCAAGTCTGCACTCCGTATGTACAGTCACATTTCCATCAATCTACATTTGAGGGTTAATGGTTGCACCATGTATAGCATAGAAAAAACAAACGCGTTATGGAGAGAGAGAAAGAGTACCTTAAATGCCTGTAAAGGTTTACAAGAAATAATTATTTTTGACTTTGACTTTAAGGATTTTTATTCCTTAATTTTAATGAAACAACTATTAGTATTTTCATACAAAATTTTTGTTGATCCAATAATATTTATTGATTTAATTAAATTTCATGATCTTTCTTTAGTTTTAAATATATTTATTAAGTGTTTATAGTTTGATCCTTATTTATGACCTATAGGTTGTCAGGACGAAATAGAAGAAAGAGGTTGGAAAGGCCAAATGGGCGTCGTGAATATAATAATTGTAAGACTGTTTTTATTAATTTAAATAATTTATATTCCTTAATTTCAGAGAAGCAGTGAAGAATTTGAGATTCGGAATAAACAAAGACAAATCTGAGCTGAAGATTTCATGGCAATCGCCCTGCGAAGTTATGAAACAGGCCGTGTCTTATAGGGTAAGCTAATCTATACTATTATAAAAAACGTGAATGCGAGGGTTTGCCTATTTGTTATTTATTTAAATCTTTATTGCATACACAATACAAAGGCGGGCTTAATGCCGCTAGGCATTCTCTACCAGTCAAACCTTCGGGACAATAAAAGCAGTTAATAAGTGAGGTAGGTGCAATACAGTAACCGAGTATATAAACCAGTGAATATTATGTAAAATACTTAAAATCTCTTATAGACTACTTAAATATATCTTATATATATATACAAACATAAACTACACATACACAATACTACCAACTACAAAATGAGAAAGGAAAAATAATAAAGTGGAAAGGAATAGAATAATGAAAGATAAATAAAAACTACCTATGAATTTAAATAGTAATCATATACTCTTTTTTTAAATATGACTATTTGGTGATTGTCTTATTTTGACTGGTAAATTATTCCAAAGTCTTGCAGCGACAACTGCAAACGATTTAGAAACAAAGGTGGTATGATGGGAGGGGAAGGCAAGGGTTGTATTAAAAGTAGATCGAAGGGTTTTGTCGTGATGCGAACCAAGATAACTGAATCTGTTTTTAAGATATTCGGGTGTAGCAGGTTCGTTCAAAACAGAGTACAAAACACAGAGAACTCTGCAGTTTCTCCGGCTTCGTATTTTTAACCATTTAAGTTTATCACGAAAAGGCGTAACGTGGTCATATTTGCGAAGGCAAAAAATGAATTTGATGCATGCGTTGAGTAGACGTTCCATTTTATTAAGCATACTTTCCGAAAGGTCCACAGAACACACGTCACCATAATCCAGCAAGGGAAGCAGCAGAGCCTGTACGAGCAAAATTTTAGCTTTTAATGGCAAAAAGTGCTTTAATTTGTTTAGGGAGTGCAGTGAAGAAAAGATTATGCGACTAGTGTTGGTGATTTGCGCTCCCCATGTAAGGCAAGAATCAATGTGTAAACCAAGATTTTTAACCTCACTGCAGAACTTAATCGGCTCATTGTTATACCGAACCAAGTCAAGCTTACTCATATCAACTTTGGACAGTAGCCTGGAACTCCCAATTATAATGGATTGACATTTGTTCGGGTTAACAACAACACCAAAGCGGGTCGACCAAGATAATATATTAGAAAGATCTGAATTCAGCCAAGCTATTGCACTATTAATTGTGTTAATATCGGTCTGCACATAGATCTGCAAGTCATCGGCGTATAGGTGATAGTGGCGATGAAATGACGTTGGGATTCCATTAATGAATAATGAGAACAGTAATGGTGAAAGAATGCCTCCCTGGGGGACGCCCGTATTCATCTCACACCAGTCCGACGATGTTCCATCACTGCGAACCTGTTGTTGACGACCATGCAAATAATCCGAAAACCACACAATGTTGTTAATATCAAGAGTAAATTTCTAAACCGATAATAATAATATAATGTCCTATACATTAGATACATATTGTCCTGGTCACAAACTAAGCTCTAGGCTTGTATTATGTATACTAGAAACAATAATATTTTATAAACACGTATCCGGTTCGAATCCTGATGTGTACCAATGAGTTTTTAATTAAAAAAATTATGTACATTTGTTTGACAACACCACTACAGTGCCTCAAAGAGCACGTAAAGCTGTCGGTCCCGGTTTCACTCTACCAACTTGTGAAACTGTTTATAGATGGGTTATTGAGTCTATTCAAAACATCGCGACGAGACTAGTCACTTGTTCGGTGTAGACTCATACCATCGGCTACGACGAGGTGGGATTAAAACCCCTCCGCTGGGTACCCTGGGGCCGTTTAGGCGGTCTCGGGCGCCGTAAGGCACCCGTAATGATACATACATACATACATACGTACCCGGTGGTCGTAGATTCGATATCCAGCCATAGAAAAACAAAGTACGCTTTTCTGTACAGTTTGTCATGGTCGTGGTGTTTATAAAATATAATTGGCCTTATCCATAAAAACTTATTGAGGTTGAAGGATACAGGATGGCTCACCTTACAAATCCCATTTTTCTCCGTGGTGGTGGTACTTCCCAAATTTAGCGGTACCGCTTATGTTCGTCAGATGGTGATTTTGGGAGCACAATACAGGAAGGATTTAGAGGGCTAGGACCACTGAATTTAGTTTTTACAGACTTTAAATATTGCTTTTAGCAAGTAAGGTTACAGACAGTTACAGTATAAAGATTTTGATTCAAGTGGCAAAGAGTGAGTGAGTGAGTTAGGAGTGGTCGAGAGGAAAATAGTTGCTAATTATAAATAATAATAAGTATAGCTAACAGAGGTCTTAAAAACACTTTAGTTTTACTATTACGCATATAAATTTTTGTTGCTAATAAAAAGAGACAAAACCTATAGTTAAAGTGTTGTTCAAGGACGTTTATGAATACAGATGATATGTACTATATAGTTGTTTCTGGTACACATATTTATTTATTTATTCATTTGCCCAGACCAAATAAAGTAATGATAACATTTGTCAGGTCACAAACTAAGCTCTAGGCTTATGTGTAAATTGTCCGGCATATTATTATTGTATTATTTTACAGCTGGACATAGCAGAGCTTACAACGGACGTAAACAGTAGCTTCGTGTTGCCCGCGTCTACGCTTAACAAACTCAGTCATGTGTTCAAGGACATTACCGAGGGAGCCAGATATTCTATCTGCGTATCTGTGAGTAGTTTATTTGAACTTACTTTTATCTTAGGGGCTTCAAGCATTTTGCATATGAAAATTGTCTATAGATGTTGAAATTTTCGTAGTAAATTGCACTGTATTGCGAATTTACTCAGTTATGTTGGTAATTGTACGCAAAAATATTTTTGTTGTGGGCAGTGATATTAAGAAAAATAAAAGCAGATATGTTTTAAGCGCGCGCGTCGTAAAGACTCAAATGCGTCCCAATTGGGACGTCTTGTAATTAGTCTGCTTCTAGCGCAATCACAAGCGGCCGCACCGTAGATACCTGTGTCCTTACCAAAATGCCATCGTGTGTGTTTCGGAAGAGTTTCAATTATGACTCCAAAGTAAACAAAATACAAGGGATCTCTTTCCACATATGAGTATGCAAAGATATTTAGATTATTTAGTATAATACAATTTTTCAAACAAATCTAATAACTGAGGCAAAGATGCTATATAGTACAGTCATTTGGTTGTAAAAAAGGGGTTACCTGGAAAGTTTTCCGGGAGTTTTGAAAATCAGTAATTTTATATATTTCGATGTGATCTTTCCGAATTTCAACTTTGCCACCTCGTGGGTTTGCTTTGGTAAAAATAAATCGGACATTGCTAGTTAATGCCTTTAGACTACGCACTGGACACCTTCCTCTCAACAAATTTGCATTCCTTATGAAGAAAAAAGACTCGCCCGTCTGCGATGCGTGTGATCGTACCGAAGATGTGATGCATTTGTTGTGGGAGTGTGTCAGGGTCCGATCGGAGAGGCAACACATGTTAGCAGACCTAGATATCAATGTGTGGGATGTCGGAGCATTCAATAGTATTCTAGCCGAACCAGTCTCTGCTTCGGCTAGAATACTATATAATTTTGTATATAGATAGAAGAGCAGAAAACTTAACATAATATAAATAACTGTGTAAAAATGCTGCATTGAAAAATGCAACTAATCAATAGGGCAGGCATGGTCAATTTATTAATGGACCAAAGCCCTTTAAAAAAAAGATTAAAAAAAAAAAAAAAACTTTGCCACCTCGTTTCTTTGCCGTTCGCGCCTCCATATTGGAAAAATAGTGCCTAAAAGCAGTTTTTTTGACAATATCTGCATTCCGACTCATTCCACAAGAAAAACATGTATATACGAAATGAAACTAGAGAAAAATTCCTACAATTTATGTAATAACCTTTTTTATCGTAAACTTAATAGTTTTGGCATACGAGCGCCGCAAACCATTATACATCATAGATAACCAACAAAAAAATGTCCCGGCATTTAATTGAATCTGTCGGCAGAGCTCAATAGAAATAATATTTAGTCTGAGTCATCAGTACACGTTTATTGTTGCGAACAGCGAATAGAATTAACACATTTTATTATAATTAAACAATATAATTAGACTACACAGCTATTAAGTGTCCCAACCCACCTCAGTCCCACGAACATGTCGCACAGGTAGAAGGCGAAGTGGAGAGCGGTCTCCACTCCGCGGTACCAGATACTGAACCCCCGATTATATTCTCCCCCGGTTTGGTGGCGCGAGCCTTCAGCCGTCTCAAGCCGAGGGAAGCCCCCTGCGCCGATTGCATCGGAAATATGGCAATACGGTGTATGGGCGATAGCGACTTGGACAGCTAAGGCGATCGCTGCGAGTGGTCGAGCAGTATACGGATTTAACATCAAGCTCTCTTGAATCCTTAGACCAATTATAAGGTCACCAAAGATCTATTCGTAGTAACGGTTAGCGAACGGCTACTACTGTTAAGAGATCACAATCTCGTCACTGTCGCCCTTCTCCCTTTTGGGGGAAAGAGAGGACTTATCAGCACAAATTGCCGTTACCTGGAAGTCTTTAAGTGAAAGTCGCTAAGTGTCGTGTAAGTAGTTTTAATTTATAGAGCCATGGCATCTTATGAAGCAAACTGTTGCATATCATTAGCAAATTTGTGCTAATCCATTGCAAGAAAGTGAAGTGATTGAAGTGAAGGAAAAAGGATTGGAGTATTCGTCAGTAAAGTATTAAAAGAAAGGACAACAAGGATAAACTTTTGATGGGACTAAGTTCGATAGTAGTTCACGAAATTTCAGTCTGTGACGTATCGAGCAGTACCACCGACGTTGAATTTGCAACAACCGGTCCACCAAGCGAAGTCAAATAGCGAAGCGAAGAAAAATACTCTAAATTTTAGGATAGTGAACTGCATGTCGATACCACTTGGGATGCGGTTCAAAACGCTGTTCACGGCCGCTTATTCTACCTCAAGGTTGTGTAGAAATTCGTTTTTAGGCCAGAATGCGTGTTGAACTACACTTTACGGCGCTCGTATGCCAAAACTATAAATTTTACGAGAAAAAGGTTAAATAAATTATAGGATTTTTTCTCTAGTTTCATTTTGTAAATAAATATTTTTCTCGTGAATGAGTCGGAACGGAAATATTGTCAAAAAACTGCTTTTAGGCGCCATTTTCCAATATGGCGGCGCGAGCGGTAAATATACGAGGTGGCAAAGTTGAAATTCGGAAAGAGCACATCAATATTTATAAACTTACCCATTTTCAAAACTCCCGAAAAACTTTCCAGGTAAAACTACCAAATGACTGTACTAATATACAAGGTGAAGAAAGAGAGTTCGAACTAGTTTTGACGCGTGAGCGATAAGGATGCATGCGCTGTGGACTCTATTTCCCAAAAACATATTTATATATAAATATATATAACTCAAAGGTGACTGACTTAGTGATCTATCAACGCACAGCTCAAACCACTGGACGGATCGGGCTAAAATTTGGCATGCAGGTAGATGTTATAACGTAGGCATCCGCAAGAAAGGATTTTGATAAATTCTACCCCCAAGGGGATGAAAGTTTGACCTAGTCATGTTTTCGGTTTAGTCTGTGGTTTCACTGCTTTTCAGGAGACTACTAAGCCGATTTCTTGTCGAAGAAGACTACCAAAAATTACGTAATTTATGGATAGATAGTTTGTGGTATGTCCCCTGAAAGTCTCAGGGTCAATACCGAGTTGTATTTATTTTGATTAATATATTATATAACATTTGACAGGCGTATCTACTAGACGCCGCAGTAACGTGTTCGACGTTCCTAGCCCCCCCTATCCCGGCTCCGAACAACGTGGTGGCGTGGCGCGCCCCCAACGGCCACGTGGTAGTGGACTGGGACGACGAGCACGGCCACAACCATACGTGAGTACATGTAGAATGACAAATACTCTGGTGTTGTTTCCGGAAGTCGTGGGTTCGATCCCCAACCCACAAAACAATATTAGTAAGTTTTTTTTGTTGTCTAGGTGCTTATAAAATATAATATACTAGCGACCCGCCCCGGCTTCGCACGGGTGCAATGCTGATACTAAATACACTACAGAAAAACTGTGAACGTTGTATATAAAAACATAGCGGCCCGCTCCGGCTTCGCACGCTATTTATAGGCACGCTCTTGCCGCACCGGGCGGCCGGCCGGTACCGCCGCAAACGCTACGTCCCGCAATTTTTAAATGTGTAATATCTTCGAAAATATTCACTTAAATCATACGGTGTAAAGGGCCATATAGATCTATATTAAATGAACAATGTATTCAAGGTATTTAATTGGTTAAGGATTAATGCTGTATTGGTTAAAATCGCTTCGAAAATTAGCCATTATTTGTCGTAAAAAGTAAATGACAAAAAAAAGTTATTGTGGGTTATCCATAAGAGATAGACATATACCATCACGGACTTTTCTGTAGACCTTTTCAATGTGTACAATACTTAGTACATTATTTTGATAAAACTCGTAGGGTTCAGCCTGCGTTTGCAATGTAAGCGGAAAAAAATTAATTATTTACGACATCACATTAGAAACCTCAAAAATAACAGTACTTCTCCACTATTTAATGGATGTTATTATACATATAAACTTCCTCTTGAATCACTCTATCTATTAAAAAAAACCGCATCATAATCCTTTGCGTAGTTTCAAAGATTTAAGCATACAAAGGGACATAGGGACAGAGAAAGCGACTTTATTTTATACTATGTAATGAAGCTCCTCCGTTGCGCCTTTGGCGTTGTATTCGGAAGTCGTGGGTTCGATTCCCACACATGAATCAAAAAACTATTAGTATGTTATTCTGTTAAATAGGTGCTCATAAAATATAAATACTATAATATAAAAGTTTGTCATGGTCTGGGTGTTTATAAAATATATTATGTATTTACATAATATATTTTATGAACACATAATACAAACTTACGAGCTCACAAACTAGACCAGAGCAATATGTGTAAATTGTACTACATAATATTATTATAATATTTACGTATTTTGTTCTTCAGCAAGTATGGTTAGCGACCATTAGGCTAAATTTTAGCTGCTAAAGGGTTTAAGGTACTATTTCTTCTTCGCAAGGGAGCCTTGCACTAATTCATGTGAATCCACCGAACACGTGATCGCGAGCGTGATTTTGTACTAATTCGCCATATTAAATTGTGACAGGAGTCGAAACTCAGAAAAAGTCAGTTTTATGCGAAAATGTTCAGTTTTTTCAGCTTCTTTTAACAAGAGAGGTAGGTTGTGCATGAAGACGTGAAAAAGGGTCCGCTAAAACACTAGCAGTTCTTGTAGTGAGTATTCATATTGGTTTGGTTAGTAGGTTGTGATGGATTGAGGGCAATAACTAATTATGCTCAATTATGTTTATTTTTTAGATAACAGCATAATATTAATGCACCATGATTTCATAAAGGAATAGATTTTCTTAATCTTTATATTCGATTTTAAAAAAGACGTGCTTAAAATAAAATAGTTTATTATTTTTATTCCTAAATCAAACAATCCTTAAAAATATTTTATATAAAAAGAATATTAAATACTTACATACACTTACACTATATTAATCAGGGGGTATAATATTTGTTACTATATAATTATATGAATTCTACTTCCTTGAAATCCTAAGTGTGTAATACTACATGTGTGAGCCCCTTAATAAAATAAACATTATTATTTATTTTATTTTATAGTATATTGTGTATACCCAAATTTCAGTAAAATTTTGGTTTCCTATACAGGCACACCTACCAAATCCTAGTTTCGGATAAAGAGATACCTCTGAATACCCTCTCTCGAACGGATGGAATCGAAATTGTGAACGCCAAGTCTTCTCCGTATCTGGTGAACGGGGAACGAGGGCAGGTGTACGTAGCTGTACGAGCCGTGAGCGGAGCGGGCTACTATAGTGAGCTGAGCGAGGTTTATACTGTGGATATGCAGGGTAAGTGCATTTTTTAAAATATTTTTGGCACCAAACTACTGACAATTCGCGACCGCGTAGGTGTTTGCGTTGACTAAATTATTAAAAAAATACCGTTACCGTAAGTCAATGTCATACTTGGTATTTCTCGTTGGATATAGTGTGAATAGTTATTAATATCGGGTTTTAATAACACAGACAGTTTTTTCTTAAATTCTAAAATACTGCGGGGTGAGGTGGAACTTTATTTAACACTTTCGCTTTCGTCAGTGTGATCGTTTTCGTCTTGTCTATGGTCAGAACCTGTAAGAATAATATACGGAAGTGCTGTAACAGATCATGTACATTATTAAAACTGTACCATAATTCTTTCAATTCAACTTATAGAAAAGAGATAAATATCAATTATTCTTTTCTTTGAAGAATTCAATCGAAAAATCATCAACCTAATAATTTTGAAGATGCATTACAGTACTTCCGTATATTATTCATACAGTTTCTGACCATAGACAAGACGAAAACGATTCCACTGACGAAAGCGAAAGTGTTAAATAAAGTTCCACCTCACCCTGCTGGTTATTATCTAAGACAGATTATAAAAAAATTATAATATATGATGAAGGTTGTTATTTTACATTATCGGGCTACGACTTCTTTAAAAAAAATCTCCATATATTTTATAATAATTGATAATTAAAAGTAAAACAAAAGTGTTAATACAATTATGTAAATGTTTCAATACATTTAGGACTGTTTTTTCATTTATTAGATAAAAAAAAAACACGATGTGGAAGGCAAAGATCTTTCAACCATGCAGTGTCAGATAAAGTTATTTGACAGTTAACTTGTTCGAAGAACTGTCAAAATTATTAATTCTTCAGACAAGTTATCTGTTGAATAACTTTATCAGACGATAAAAAAACCGGCCCTCATTTTTATAAAGTACAAGTGCTAATAATTTAAACAAATATGGAAATGTTTAATACTTTTATTCACAATACATTCTAAGATAATAAGAAATTTATTACAAAATAACTAATTAAATATGGATGCCTTATATAAATTAGGTCTTAATACTTTTTTGAAAAAATCAGTATACATTTATAGTTGATACCAGTTTCAAAAATAAAACACAAAAGTGCCAATAATTATATGTTTGTTATTTTACGGTCGTAAATAAAATAGACCATATACATAAGTATAAGTTTATTTTTTATTTTTCTAATAGTCCATGAATAAGAGCGATCAATATAGTTAACATTGATCGATCACTCTTATGTCATCTAAATTTTGTGGTTACTGTTGTTGTGCCCAAAAAGGGGCGACAAAGACGAACGAGTTTCTTTTAGAATAGTCGCTTCTTTATGGTTAAATCAACTGCACCCTAAAAGTAGACTTACACCTTGACAAGAAATCGACGTAGCAGTCTCCTGAAAACCCACTGAACCCGCAGACTAAAACTGAAACATGACGTTTTTTGACGCATCTGTATGGTTGGCGTTTACATACTTTTATATACTTTACCAGTATTCATAAAAACTTATTGATTACTTGAAGAGCACCTTAGTTAAAATATAGTCTCTATTTTTAGTAACGAAAATAAAAACGCATAAGAAAGACATAAAACCAAAGTGTTCTTCAAGGACTTAATAAGTTTTATGAATATAGTCACAGTTGCACCAATATAATCTGTCTCTGTAAATGTAACGTTTAAAGAATGTTAAAAAAGTTTTATTTTAAAAGTCAAATGATAGCTGATACATTCGACGCCATTTTTAACTTTAGTGTTACAATTACTTTAACGCAAACTTGGGGAAACTCAGCATTAATAAGGGCGTAACAATGAATAAGTGTGTACGTGTGTCAGGATCCCCCGAGGAGACGTCTGTGGGCGGCGCGGTGTACTGGGGCGCGGCGCTGGCGGCGGCGGTGGCGCTGGCGGCGGGCGCGGCGGCCGTCATGCTGGCGCTGCGCCACCGCCGCCTGGCGCGCTCGCTGCTGCGCCTCACCACGCCGCGGTACGACTCGCGACGGGGCCACGCCACTCTCGTGCACGGTGAGACAAACTTAACAGTTATTTATTTTATGTAAGCCTTCACAGGCATTTATGCAATATTAAACAAAACACCGTTCGAAAAAATTGTTAAAAACTGACTTCAATTCAAACCTGACAACCAAAGCCACACATAATACAGTACTTATACGAATACCTAAGAAGCCAGGAAAAGGATTCGCGAACTCGATCATCTAAAACGTTTAAATGTTGATTACAGTGAAGTCGAAAGTTAAAAAAAAAGCAGAATATTATTAAAATATATGTTAATATTTGAAAAGACACCCAAAGTTTGATTTATGATTCTAAAAATATTACTTTAGTTGTCATTTCAAAAATTTACAGAATTTTTATAAAGAAATTATGTAATTATAATCGAGTAAAATCTACACCTCCATGTTATTTTTTTATCAAAAAATAAACTTTAATATCACTGAAAACAACAGTAAGTTGTTTTTTGACGGCCGAGTTGGCGAATCCATTTCCTATGCACTTAATAACTCCCGGGAACTTTAACCATTTAATTTATTTTAATTAATAATAATATAAACATATTCAGCCTTACTTATAAACGTTAATTAAAGTTAAATAGTTATTCAGACATTGATTAGAAAATTTTGTTATAAACGTTTCTTAACTTTTATGAGTATAACAACTACTTAAATATGCCTATTTAAGTAGTTGTCAAATTAATTACCCTCGGACCCTTACGCTTACTAAGCGCAAAGATGGCGTCTTTTTGTACCAGCTGTTCGCTTGAATATGTTGTTGTGATATTTTTATGTTTGTCGTGATTCAAGTGAAAATTTAGCCAATTTTAACATGAAGTAAAAAATTTAAGAAATTTCAGAAGGTCTATGCGGAGGCGAATAAATAAAAGTATTTTAAATATTTGATCACGCAATTTAAAACGAAGAAAATTCGTCATTATTGCCACTTTTTGGGTCTCTCTTGATACCAAAGTCGGTGTATACAGATTAAAATATTGCAAAACGTCATTTAGCTAACTAGCGTTCAAAAATCTTTTATAAGTAAGAAAAAGTTAATGACTACTTAAGAGTTTAAGTAGTAATTATGTAATACTTTGTTAAACAGGCGATTTGGTGGTTTTTATAAGTAAGGCTGATTATGTATAATAAATTGTTATATGTATTATTGTTATACAATTTTTGGTTCTTCCTTATCGTTTTCGGATTTAATAGCAGCGCAGCGGCTTTCCTGTTTTTATGCTTGGAAAAGCGTTTTGGGCCTTAGGGCGCTTCCCTAACAGTTAACTTGGTGTAGTGAAACTGGGACCGATAGCTAGGCATGCTCTTCGAGACACTATAGTAATCTTGTCAAACAAATGTACATAATTTATTTAATTAAAAATTCATTACATATACGTGGTGGCCGAGTTGGTTAGACCTTAGACTTAAAAAACACTTGGTCCAAACCCCGGTGTGTACCAATGAGTTTTTAATGTAAACAATTATGTATATTTGTTTAACAACACCTACGAGTATAGTCCCTCCATAAGCACATTAAGCTGTCAGTCCCAGTTTCACTATACCAACTTGTGAAACTTGAGTCTGATCCTGACATCGCGACGAGCTAGCCACTTATTCGGTGTAGAGTCATACCATCGGCTACTGTGAGGCCGTCTAGGCGGTCTCGGGCGCCGTAAGGTACCCGTGATGATATATATAAAAAATCATCGGTACACACCGGGGTTTATACTAGGGACCTAAAAAATGTATTGTTATTATGTCTGAGGTCTAACCAACTCGGCCACCACTTATACTTATTATATACTTATATCAATTTCATGATAATATGTAATTTCAGATGACGATGACGTGCCTCCTATCCAAGGGTTCTCTGACGACGAGCCGCTGGTGATCGCCTAACTACTTGCCCGCCACTTGTCATTATATAACCGTGATCTTATCTAACCTAGTATTCTATTTTATATTATTTGTTTATTCTAAATGCATATAATAAAATATTCTGACTCAAGACTTGGAAAATTATACTTACCAAATAAAACTTCATTGAACAAAAATATTTTCTCTTGTCACTGATTTTTATTACGATTTTTAATTAATAAATATTTAAAAAGTTGTTCGATTGATTGATAAATGATTGCATTTCATAATGTACATGTAAATAACTTCGCATTAGGTACTGTAAAAAAAATCACTACTCCATATATTTATATATTCTTTTCTATTTTATTTATAGTATTATTACCTATTATTTATATATTATTAAAAAAATATATACAACCAAATATGACTATTATATTTTAGCTAAGGTTTGTTTTTATTTTTTTAAACTTGCCCAAGTATTATTTTTCTTTAGTCGTAGCTATAGGCATTGGTTGCATACATTTCAGTTTAATATTTTGTTTAATAACTCTTATGATTAGTTTTATTTTGTTGAATTTTATTAATTAATTGAAATGTATGCAAAGAAACGGGCTGTAATTTAAAAGACTATTTATCTGGAGAAAAAATATTTTAATTTTAGGAATTGTTTTGCTCATAACTGTTTGTATTTGTTTTCTTAATGCTAGTACGAAAACCAATTATTTTAAGTTTAGTGAAGTATTTTTGTGAATTATTCATATAAACGAAACTTTTCGAGTCAAATAGTTAAAAACCAAAGAATTGTCTTAACTCGAGCCAGTTTAAATATACAAGTATTTTTTAGTTACAATTGAATTAAAAATGTAAACCTAATGGACAATAAATTATAATAATTTAGTATGACAGTATGTTTAAAACAAAATGCAATTATTAAATTGTGTTATGTTTTTGTTAATGTTAGTGTTTGAGATCTCTACATTCCTAAAATATTGTGAAATAACTGTTTTAATAATATTTTTTTATATTAGTTCCTATTAAATAAATTATAATTTCATATTGTACAGTACTGATGGTGATTTAGACAGGTTTGAGAACAAAGAAGAGTTCTTTTTGTTGTTATTTTTATAAAGTTGCGTTTCAAAATTATCACTTGTAAGTTAAAAAAAAAAATAACACTAAGACATAAATTTCGATCTCTTTTATGAAAGTGTAAATTTTGAACCACGAATAAGTACAATAAATTATATTTGTATTCAAGTAAAATAAAATTAATTAACTTGTTCGCATTAAATTAAAATTGGATCATATATTTTGTCTTAGCGTAGAATTTGTTTATTTTAATAAAAATATATTGTATGAATATTTTTGTTTTATTTATTATTTATACAAGTGATATTTATAAAATTTTAGAGAAAAACAAATAAACAAGCATGGTGATTACGCGCACAACGCTAAGCTAAACTTTAATCGATATGATGCAATTCTGACGTCAAGGAAACCTTTAGCTCTACCACAAGTTATTGCAAACAGTTTCTACTATATTCGCTAGTAACTATAGATAGGAAAGAACTAATAGGTTGATTATAGCGACTATAGTAAATTTTTTTTGGAAAAAACTGGTGACATTGAAAATTGACACACAACTAGGTACGCCATTTTGCTTAACGTTATGCAGCGTTATAGATCTAAAGGATTGAGTATTAGTTTGTGTACCTGGTTATAGCTAGGTAAAAAAAAAAAAAGTGTTCCATTAAAAAAACTTTATAAGCTACAATACTGTTAAGTAAAACAGGCGGTAATATCCTCGGTCTGTGAACAAAAAACCTAGTCCTTGTTAGATCTAGTCTATGATCTTTTATTTTAGGACATACATACATATCATCAATAAGTCCCTGGTTCGAATCCCGGTGTGTACCAATGAGTTTTTAATTTAAAAATTATGTACATTTGTTTGTCAACACCACTATAGTGTCTCGGAGAGCACGTAAAGCTGTCGGTCCCGATTTCACTATACCAACTTGTGAAACTGTTTATAGATGGGTTATTGAGTCTATTCAAAACATCGCGACGAGCTAGCCACTTGTTCGGTGTAGACTCATACCATCGGCTACGACGAGGTGGGATTAAAAACCCCTCCGCTGGGTACCCTGGGGCCGTCTAGGCGGTCTCGAGCGCCGTAAGGCACCCGTGATGATATGTATGTATGCAATGATTAAAAATAAGCAACGACTCATAGAATATAGAAAGTAGGTATGTAATAACTAATGAATCCCAAGCTTTGGCAGTGCCCGTACGATCCAGTCGCGAGTCTGTAACAGTATTTGCGGTGATCGGTCGCATTTCGCTCGCCACACTGACACGCCGACCGCAGACACCCGCCCCTTTTGGGAACACAGAAGCGAAGCACCTATTCCGGACTGAAAAATATTAAACCAATTAAATTATAAAAATCACAACAAAAAATATTAAAGCACCAGATCCATGTACCAAATGATGATTAACGGAATAAGAGAAAATATGCTGTTGTTTTTTAGCATGTGACTTTCTATCTACCTGATGGTAAGCAGACTTACAATGTCCATGAATGAGTTCGATCAATACTATGCCGACTAAATGATACAGTTACGAAATGGGCAGCCAATGTCTGCTTTATCATATCTTTACCGTTTCGTAACGGCATCCTGAAAGGAGGCTACCACATCGAAAGAAATAGATGCAGTAGTATCCAAAAAATTAATAAACCCACGAACTAAAACCGAAACAAGACTAGGTCACTTATGATTTTTGCATTTATATGGTAACCGAAACCGGTCGGTTCGCCTAGCGTAGTTATGAAGACCCGAAACACGTGGACAGTTTATGCACTAGCTATGAAATAAAAAACCATAAAAAAAGTTGAGAGGCAACCCCTTTAAAAATAGTGAGCATACTTATTGACAACATCTAACGTTGGAAAAAATTCCCATCCGATACTAACAGGCGGTTTTGGAGAAACATCCCTTCAAAGTCGCCGAAAAAACGATTTTTTTAACTATAATTGAAAAATACACAGTAAAAATTGTTTAAATCGGATGGCATTCGAAATTTAAACCGTTTTAAGTACAAATTACGGTGTGTATCATTGCCATCCAATTTTAATTGAATTCACCCCTATTATTTTTTGAACTATAATTTAAAAAAACAGTAAAAATTATTTAATTTTTTCAATTATAGTTGAAAAAATCAATTTTGAAGCTGTTGCCTCTCAACTTTTTTTATTTAATCACTAGTGCGAAAACTGCCCGCATGTTTCGGCTGAATTAAAAATTGATTAAATAATTTAGGTTTCAAGCAACCGCATTTATGTCCGGTTGTTTGTTTAAAAAAATATTTTGACCCACTCCCATATCACAGCTCTTGTCCACTTGGGGTCAATTCGGCCGATACTAGGGGACTCCGTACCACTCCAAGGCCCACTTACTACTCGCCATCCGGTTGCCTCCTCGAGATACATTTAACGTGCCATTGCTTCAACTATAGATATGTATTATGGCCAATCGGCAAATAAATATAATAAAAAAAAAGTCTATTAGTGCATGGTACTGAACGTATAGAAAATAACAAACCACGCAAACGTCTTCATCAGTGGTGGCACAGAAGGCATTTTGTGGCATGTTACTGAAGAGTTCCGGGTTACTGAGTTGGCTGGAGCACGACCGACGTTTGGATAGTGAGGCTCGTTGTACTTGCGGACGAGTACGAATGTCTGGAAATAAAGGAAGATTTTTTTTTTTTTTTCTTGCATGTGACATTGTATCGACCTGGCGGTAAGAAGACCTATAATGTCCATAAATGGGATCGATCAATAAAGACTAAATGACGCGGTGATAAAAAGGACGACTACAAATTTGCATTACGAAGTTGCATTTACCTAATATCCACGCTGATTTATCATCAAATCAGTTGCCGGTTTCGTAACCGCACCCTGAAAGGAGACTACACTTTCTCCACAATAAATCTATGCAGCAGTCTTCTAAACACCGGTGAACTCACAGACTAAAACCGATGCGGGAGGGCATTACTCCGCTAGACTATACTAAATATCTATGAATAAGGTAAATAATAATTTTCAGACTTCAAAAAAAGAACTTGTATTTTTTTTTATGTATGAAGACTCAATATGGAATAACTTAGTTGCAGCAGAGAGAGAAACTTCTACGTTTTAATAATTGTGGTATGTTATTGTATCTCTGTCAAATCTTAACCGAATTTAATTATTCTTCTTTTATTTAATGATTTTTTAAAGATAAAAAAAAATTCAATAAAAGTTTTGGTGGGCGGGAAATCTTTTTTATTTAAAAGGATGGTCACCAAGTTATCACATGACTAGACAGATTTTGCATCTGGTGGCAACATACCTTGGGTCTTACTCTACAACTTTATTTTGCTAAATGAGTTTAAATTAACTGCATAACATAGTTAAAATTTGACATTATTCCCATAACAAACGTAATATTGCGTATTTTTTTTTACTTTGATAGCACATAATATACAATTAATATAGCAGAATAAGGTCCCTGGACTGTTTCAGTGCTACCAGAGAACCTACTTTGATCAGCTCCACCCCATCCTACAAAGCTGCAGGTGGATCCAGCCTCAGGATCACCGAGACACGCCGGTTGTATTGCTTTGGTCATTCGCAACGGTCTTTTCCAGTGCTGAAAACAATTAATCAACATATTTACCTACATACAAATGTAATCCATGTCTTAGGACCTATGTAAGAAGTCATGTTGGAAAGTGATGGCTGTCGAGTATTTACGAATGGAAGGTATACCTTTTTTTATGGTTGGATTTTTAATTATTTTGATTATTTTAAGTAAAAGTTCTGAAAAAAATTAAGGGTTAATACCTAATTCCAAGATTCTCAGATTCGAAGGTAGTTTTATGAACTTATTAGGTAGCAAATTAATTATAAAAAAATATATATTTTAAGTCGAATAAATGATGATGAACACAGTAGCAATAGGGTATTTGACTCCTTTTTGCAACTCGTTTTATTTGATTCTCCATTACATAATAAGCACACTACATTGATATTTCCGAGATGTCTACTCTATTATTAATAAAAATCAAAGTTAAAGTTGGAATTTCCACAATGGCGCTAAAAACGCTGTTTCGCAGTCTATGTCAAATAAACTAACAAGCACAGATTAAATAATCTCCTATATATTATACTCTATTCCATTTCATTCACATGATTAAAATCTGTGCATTGTTTTGTTTACTTGCGTGTGACGTCACCAGTCATCAACCAATCAAATATGTTTTTGTAATAAATAAAATTGTAAAAAATATTCTTTTTTTTTCGTGTAATCTACAAAAGATATACATAATTTAGTTTAAAATAAAGTGAAATTTTTTTTTTACGCCATTGTCTGATAGAATGACCATAATTTATAGTATATTTTTAATGTAGTCAAATAGCCTATTGTAGTAACTGTGTCTTATAATGACAATAACTTAGACGAACAATTTAACAGCTACCAAGCTTTCAGGAATTCGGCTTTAGTTGGTAAGATTAGACCTAATGTTAAATATATTTTGACTTTTTATAAATGCATGTATAAACGGTATAAGCCGATATATAAACGATTTTAATGGCGATCTGAGGCTCTACCATAAGTTTTTGCTACGTATTAACATAATGTTAATAATACGTGACGCACCACCAATAGGATATTTTTATTTCAAAAATAAATCGATCATAATATTGTTTGTTACTCACATTACGTTAATACGAAGCAAAAACTTATGGCATAGCATCAGGTCCTATAGTACGGTCAGCAATGAAGGCTGTGTGATAAAGTATTCAATAATTAGGACGCGTAAAGATAATTTGGGTTATGCAGAAGTACTTTTTTGTTTGGTAACCTTACCGTGTTGGTTGAGTATAGACGAAAATATAATATGAACATGGTAAAGATGGCATGTGAGTGGACGCCATTTATAAATCGTTCCGTTATGGACGCGGGTTATATACTAAAAAAATATAATTGAAGTGTAGGCTTTAGACTTTAACCCCAAAGCTTTAAAAAATAATAAAAAATAAGTTGACGTACCAAAATAGCCAAGTTATGATTTAAAGTGTGTTCCTGATAGAGCGGATGGACATAGATAGATGCTAGACGTTGCTGCGAGTGACCCACTTCCCGGAGATCCCATTCGCCTGCACGTACAACCACTTCGCCCGCCGCGCCGCTGCAAGATAAACGGAACACATCTACATAGGTACATTTTCTACCGAGCTTGAATTTTTCCATAATATATAGGTAGGTGATCTAATTTTTGGTGTTGGTAAATGGATAAAAAATATAAATGAAAATACTAAGTTTCTTATTACGTAAAAATAATTAAAGCGTACAAATTAATTGACAAATATTTCGCTTCCTTGTGGAGCAAATAAAAAAAAAGTTTTATTGGAGCACGGCATGTGACTTTGTATCTACCTGATGGTGAGCAGACCTACAAAATCCATGAATGGGGTCGATCAATAATTGCTCTTAAACAAAATTGATCGTACCCACTAAACCGGCTAAATGATGCGATTACGAAATGGGTGGCGGCAAATAGCATTGCTTACCCATTTGGTAACCGCACCCTGAAAGGAGACTCGACAAGAAATCGATTCAGTAATCTCCTGAAAACCCACAGACTAAAACCGAAACATAACTAGGTCACTTGACGGTTTTTTCATCTCTATGGGCGGTTGTAACAAAACCGGTCGGTCGGCCTAACGAAGTTATAGAGACCTTCTCTCACCTAAAATGGAGCATATTCTTTGTTATTGTATTAATTATTAATCCTTTTTTTTTTGTTTTGTTAATTACTAGTTATTAATAATAACTACAAGTTTATAAATGTTACAATTAAGTTATTTCTGTCTGTTAATATAAAAGTATTGTTTTTAAATGACAGCAATCATGTTTTTTTTAGAATTTGCATTTTAATATTTACAATGTAATATTTATTTTATACTTAGAAACACCTTATTATTTTGTTGTAAGGTTCACCTGGAACTATAAGCGCTAGGCTCCAAAAACAACGACACTAATACCAGTGGTATAACTAGGTAACCAAGGGCCCTGGGGTAAATAAAAAAATGGGGTCCCACGGCTATCTAAACTGGTTAGGTTTTATCGAATTGATAACACTGCCAACCCACAGAAAGAATTTACGTAAATTCCCTATATATAACTTTCGAATTTTTCTCAACTGAGTTGGCAACCTGTCATATTTATTTTGAAAATGGGAGAAATTTTCAAAAGTTCATTTTGATCGAAATTTTCTGGTAAGGATTCGAGGGGCCCCCCTGAGCTTGAAGACCCCGGGACACTGGCTACGCCTCTGGCTAATACATATTACATACTCAGACCATGGCAAACAGTATAAAGAAAAACGTACAAAACTATTTTGCTATGAGTAGGAATCGAACCCACGACCACCAGATCCATCGCCAAAGACGCAACCACTAGACAACGGAGACGGTTAAACATAATGTAGAAATAAAACTTCTTGTTAAGTGCTCATTCATACGAGATAAGCAAGCACTACATGAAATTGAGACGTTAAAGCTTTAAAAACTTCTGCAATACGAGAACGAATGAAAAATATATGTTTGAAGCTTTAAAACATATAACTGACGTAATTCTGTATTTATGTGAGTAGGTATATATGTATAACTGTTTGTAGTTAATTTTATATGTAAGCATATATACAATGTGATTTAATTAATCTTCTAGCTTTGTTATTGCACTTTTCGCCCTACAAAGGTCTCTAATAGTTTTAAAATATTGGTATTGTTAATAAGTTAGGTAAACAGAGTAAATTATGTTTCTCACCCATTAACGCATGTAGCAGCTGTAATAGCAGCTCGCGGATGAATGAGGGTACCAGAACATAATGTACGATGCTGATTCTTTGTCCGCACTACTAATAAAATCCACGGATTTGTCCCGAAATTGCTATCTGAATCATCTGAAACATAATGACAATATGAGTATTAATTGCATGGAGAGAAATTGAACACAATGGGGGAAGACTTAATCTGGCTTTTACGATTTCAGATTTAGGTACGTTATTTCTCAACATCACTAAATCGGTCACCTCTACTCGTTCTAACTACTTATTTTAATAGCTGTGTGTAAGTTCTACGCTAATTATCTGTAAAGATATTTATCATGTATACTGGAATAAATAATACCATCTACTGTATCGTAATCTACAGTACGCCTTCCGCAATCGCTATACACTTGTCTATTCTCATCGTCAACATCTTCATAAGTGACATCTGAAGAACTGCTCCCAAAACTCGGCCTCGTCGACTCCAAACTATCATAGTCCGAAACTTTATCTGTAGTAGACTTTTTAGAATTACGATCGAATATTCTACTTTTATTCCTTATTAGGTTTAAAAGTTTGAAATCTTGCAAAACTTGAAAATTGGGGTTGGCTTGATAAGTTACAATATGACTTTCTGCATCAAATATTTCTTCTGAAGAACTTTCGATTGGTTTTATAGGTTTCGGTCTTTTGAATGATGTCCGGTCATCTGAAAATTGTCTATAGTTGAAAATTTTGTACCAATGATGATTTATAATAATGTTAACTAGTAATAAAATTATGATTTAAAAAAGTTTAATTACCAATTCTAGGATCTAATGTTGAATATCCATTATAGTAACCACTTCCACTACTTCCTCCATAACTATTAAAAGTTTGAGAGGGTCTTTTATTATTAGTCGCCCAATTAAATTCTAAAGGTCTTTTTGTACCTTGGGTAGAGTATGAACCTAACAAACCAGGTGTAGGTACTTCATCTGCATAATCTTCTTCTAATTCTACAGTGTCATAAATAACGTCATAGGGATTACTTGTTGGCTTACCAACTTTTACAGGTGTTTTAAGATTAGTATTTTTAATATTCCAGTAAGGATCTACATAATCATAATCACTAACAATTTTCTTTATTTTAGTTTGGACCGTAGTTAAAGGCCTTACATTAAATATCTTTTTTAGTAAACTCTCCCTTTGTTTTTGTCCTTGGTTTCCTGTATCTTCTGCAATATGAACAGATCGTGGAAATCTAATGTTATTTTCCGACGATTTCATAGATCTACCATAATAGTTATTTGAATTAGTAAATATACAGCAAACGTTTGTTTTCTTCAATATACTACTTTCTGTATAATGTCTGAAAAAAAAACAATATTATAAAATATTGTCACATGTCGTGCACCAATAAAAATGTTAATTAAAATTACGCAGTAGATAATAATTCAATGTTAAAAAATATTAATATGATTTCGTTAACTTACCGGTTGAAGTCTTTTTCATATACAAAACCTTTTCGTATATTGCACAAATCATAGGAGATAAAAGTACAAATAAATTCAACATCTGTGATATCAGTTCTAGTAGGTTCATCTTTAAATTTGAATAAAGTAGTCTTGTTATTGTTTTTTCTAAATTTATTCATTGTTTTTTCTTCAGATGGAAAAAATATTCCATGTTGATTTATAAATTCTAGTTCGACATTTCGAGAAGTTTCTTTAGGAAATGAAAATGAAATACTATCGTAATTTTTTTCTGTATATTTTTGTATTGGAATATTATGGGTTTCGTTAACTTTATTTTTATTCAAAAGTATGTTTTCTGTATGATTTAGATTTGAGATAATATTGTTTGTTGTTTTATTATGTTTTCTACTAAGTTCTGGTAGTTCAAATTGGAGACTTAACTCTTCTAATTCATTACTTTTATTTTTATCACAATTTTTTGCTATGTTAAGTTCAATATCTTTATTAGAATTCACATCAATATTTTTGAAAATCACTTTATCATTTTCATCGTTGTCAAATACTTCTAAATTTTCATATTTTACATTAGGAGCAATACCGGTTATAGCTGCTAATTTACTATTTAACCACCAAAATTCACCGTTTATTTGGGCAAACGCCACACTACTGACTAAAGAAAGTATAACTAGAGAAATTAATTTAGATTTCATTGCTAAAAGTAGCAACGAAGTGTGATTTGAGTGAACACTGCGTGGAACTAGTTGCATAGATGTAGGTAACACAGTAATAAAAGCGCAGGATGTTGTATGCACGCACAATTAGCGAACAATTTGCGATTTATTGAGACCGTCCTTTTGGAACTGTTATTGCACTACAATAGTCATCATTTGTGATTAAATACCACGCACTGTGGGTGAACCCATCGCGTGACCTGTTTTATTCTGCTTCTATTTAATAATTATCATGTACAGTTTCATTTGTAATTCACATTGATTTAATTATTTTACGATTTATGTGTTTTAATATTAATAGGTTTTATTTTTCATCACCTTTAGATAAATTTATACCTAACCAATCAACTTTTAATGATATGTTTTATGGATTTATTATCTATTTAAAAAACTAAATTAATTGATATATATTTGGAAATAAAATTAAATACAATTATTTTATTTTTGCGTAAGCCTTTTCCATGGAAGCTTGTTTAGGGTTATCGTCTTGATCTTAAATTTTTTTTTTTATGAACTTAATTAAATTATTAAATGTCTTTAAAAATGGTCATTTTTTTCTATTTAAAATGTCTTATTCATAATTGTATTTCTTATGACTGTATTTTCATATACCTCTTTTAAATTGATGAGATGAGTATATAGTTATTTATGTAGTAGGGCAACATTAAAATAAATGTAATTCGCAAAACATTGATATTGGCGACCCTGACACAACGTAAGGATAAAATGCAAATAAATAAACAGACTTTGTGTGCATATTTTTTTTTAATAATAATATACTTGTATTATTATTTGATCATGGTATTAAGCCTCTCTACTCTCTCTCTCTCTCTCTCAAAGTCACCATACACGATAATTTCATAATGATTGATTGAATTAAGACGATAACCCTCAATGAGCTTCAATGGAAAAGGCTTACGCAAAAATAAAATAATTGTATTTAATTTTTTAATAATATATCAAATAATTTAGTTTTTTAAATAGATACCTAATAAATACATAAAAAAATATAATTAAAAAGTTACTAAGTTAGGTATAATAATTTTAATTAATCTAAAGGTAATGAAAAATAAAACCTATAAACTATAACTGCTTTGATTGTGCTGAAGTTTGGCTGGTAGAGAATGCCTAGCGGCATTAAGTCCGCCTATTTTGCATGCAATAAAGATTAAAATAAATAAATTGAGACGACAGATTTAGGTTATGATTTCAAACTTCGTTGTGTAGTTTTTTCCTTTAAAAGTTTTCATTTTCCCTGTGCCGAGGCATTCTATATAGTTGTACACCTACCTATTGATACCTATGATTTGGCATTTGTTGAAGCATCTTATTTCACCAGTGAAGCGTTTACCAGAACCAGCGACCCAAATAAAAACACAATCTCGTCTATCTATATCTATACTTAATATTATAAAGCTGAAGTGTATGTTTAGTTGAACGCAATAATCTCAGAAACTACTGGTTCAAATTGAAAACAGCCCATTAATCGAGGAAGGATAGGCTACATAATATCACGCTACGACGAATAGGAACAACAATGAAAAATTTTGCAAATACGGGGGAATAATATTCCTTTTGAGTTTACGCTGCGTAAACGGTTAAACTTACGCAGACGAAGTTGCGCGGATCAGCTAGTTTATTATAAGATGGGTATAAAACCCATACAAAAGGATCACGTAATTTCTATTGCCTTCTATACCACCAAAATAAAATACATATGTAGCGATATTTTTCTCATTGTTTACTAAGTGAACATCAAAAATTGTCTAGCCTATTTAGGAACTATTACCCTACATATAAAAACCTTCGAAAAGTACTGTGCCAAATATATTATGTGCATATCTAGTATTAATAAAAGCGCCTGAAATGAGAAAATATAATAGCTATGGATAAGGTGAAGGATCTATGTAGAGATACATACCTACTCTACTCCACAAGCCCCCTGGTGTGAGTAAAATAAATATAAATAAACTATGACGCAATAAATAGAAAAACAAGTTACAAGAAATAATAAAATCAAATTATCGGAGAAACAAGTAGGTATTGGTTGAAAGGCAGCGTCGTAATTGTGTTATACAGTTGGTGAAGTTGGCCAACTTTGTCCTGGCTGATCACAATCAATTCCAGGCCTTTGAGGAGGTTTAAAACTACAACTTTTACTAACTTCATTTCAGATTTTATAAACATCGTAAACAAATTATGTAGAGTGGTAAATTGTATTCTAAAATAAAGGGTTTATTTTTGTTTTGTCATTTACGTCCTAGTTTATGTTTACACACTATTTATTTAATGGTTTTTAGATGGGATAGAAGAAAATTGAGCTAAAAGGCCCTAGATAATATAGATGAAATACATCCATACAGATTCAAAAACCTCTAAGCGTCCGAGGTTTAGAGTTCACTGGTTTTCAGTAGGCTGCTGCATCGATTTGCCGTGTTTTTTAGTATTGGTATGCTTGTCCTTTTAAAATAAATGATTTAATTAGTAGTATGTACCTACCTACCTATAATTTATTTGTATCTATATGTTTTTAATGTATCTACTTATAGCCATGTACGCTAATGTTAGTACATTTATTTAGTTTTCAAATTCGAATAGCATTGGCATCGTTGTTGGGGTGTGAAAAAGATTTGTGTGTCTGTGTTCTCAATTACCGCATTTTCATGGTCCGGCAAAGTATACAATAACGGACTGTAATTTTACCACAATAAAGTACACATTGATTTAAGGGTACGATGAATGATTAACCAATTGTATGGTATACTCGGCATGAGCTTGATACATTTTCGTAAACTTGTGTAACCTAACCTAAGGCATGTTTCGGACGGTGATAAAGGTCACAAAGAAAATCTAAAATGTGAAATGTTTTGAAAATTACTTTGATATTTTATATTACATTGTAAGTAAAGTATCATGAATTTATAGAGGACTTATATTATATATCTAAATACATGTACGAATATTTAACTACTTTTTCTTCTTTGCCTTTGATTAAAATATGCTGCCATTTTATTTTTTTATTGGAGCACGGCATGTGACTGTGTATATACCTGGTGGTGAGCACAACAAAGTCCATGAATGGGGTCAATCAATAATTGTTCTTAAACAACGTAGATTATTCCCATTATGCCAGCTAAATGATGCGATTACAAAATGGGCGGCGACAAAGACGAATTGCATTATGAGTGTATTTTTAATATACTCGCTGCCTTATTGCTACCAATTTCGCAATCGCACCCTGAAAGGAGACTACCACCTCGACAAGAAATCTATGCAGTAATTTCCTGAAAACTGGTGAACCCACAGACTAAAACCGAAACATGACTAGGGCACTCGACGGTTTTTGGATCTGTATGGGCGGTGGTAACGAAACCGGTCGGTCGGCCTAACGAAGTTATAGAGACCTTCCTCTTACCTGAAAACATACATCTTATGCTAAATTTCTTTCTTATTAATTTTAATATTTAATATAGATTCCTTTTGTTTACCATCACGGGTGCCTTACGACGCCCTCGAACGCCTTAGGGTACCCAGAGGTGGGGTTTTATTCCTACTTTCTCGTAGCCCACGGTAATCCAAACGAAACAAGTGGCCAGCCCTTCGAGGTATAGACTCAAATACCCATCTAATCATAAATTGTGGCATGTGACATTTTAACCGACTGCTTAACGTGCTCCAAGGCACTAAGTACTACATTTTTTAATACTACACACATATCATCACAGGTGCCTTACGGCGCCTACCGCCTACCGCCTAGACGACCTCAGGGTACCCAGCAGAGGGGGTTTAATCCCACCTCGTCGTAGCCGATGGTATGAGTCTACACCGAACAAGTGGCTAGCTCGTCGCGATTTTTTAAATAGACTCAATAACCCATCTATAAACAGTTTCACAAGTTGGTATAGGAAAACCACGACCGATAGCTTAACGTGCTATCCAAGGCACTATAGTGGTGTTGTCAAACAAATGTACATATTTTTTTAAAATTAAAAACTCATTGGTACACACCGGGATTCGAACCAGGGAACAAAGTGTTTTTAAGTGCAAGGTCTAACCAACTCGGCCATGTATATGATTTTTTTAATACTACTACTACATAATTAAAAAAAAAACTTTGGTACACAAACACACAAATGAGTTTGTTTATCTGAAATCAGATAAGTGTACACAACAGCTAGTTTATTATTCAGATAAACATTAACAAAATAATATAAATCAAGCCATTAAAACACATTTCTCTTTCGATATTTCCAATTGGTAGTGAAATTTTAAGCTTCACAGCTTTTAGCATTATAAATCGCGCCATAAGCCCGTATTAAAAATGTATATTTTTTCAGTGGACTTTGGCCCAATCCGTGAATGTTAAATAGTACCGTAGCTTTGGGGTAGCGAAGTACCCTACTGAAAACCGCAGCTTGTTCCGTAGTCCCTTTACAGTTTCGGATCATACTCATGAAACTCAAAACCGTGTAAGGAACTCAAAAGTTGACTAGCAAATTCATCTTTAAAGCTTACGGAATAAAATTTAAATTCATACGAACGAACTTTGGTTATTGAACGTTTTTCGTTAGGAAGTAAACATGCATAACGTATTTTTATGGGAGTTTTCAGGGCTGGATTGTGCTTGCAGTGAATTTAAATTGCACTTTCTGAAATACATATTTTGATATTTCTGACAAATTTGCAAAACAAACTGCTTTTTCTATTTGCTTCTTTTAACTTTAAAACTCAAATCTAATGGTTCTATTTATTTATTGTTTGTATATTTAAATTGTAACGTTTAAATTATATTTTTATAAATTCTCATATAAGAATATTATTATATTAAAGTTATAATGATAAAGTGAGAAGTACTAGTTATAAACTTATATAATAAATTTCAATAATACTGTAAAATATTCAATTTATTATAATTAAAAAAAAAAAATAATAATAATGTTATATAAGTTTATAAACTACTTCTCACTTTTGACTTTTGCATCATTTAGCCGGCATAATGGGAGCGATCAATATTGTTTAAGAACGATAAGATAGAAAGTGACATGCCGTGATCTAATAATAAAAAAAAAACATTTATAGATTTTAAATCAATTGGTAAGCACATTTATAGATTTTAAATAAATTCGGGTATGTTTTACTTGTCGAAAGTATTAGTGGAATCAGGACCTACGGCTTAACGTTTGATATTTAATTAGTGGTTTTATAAGTATATAAGAAGTACCTATTACAAGTAAGTATTAGTAGTTTGGTAGATGCCAGTGATCGAACCTACGAATTTAATATTTTTTTTAGCTGAACGGTCTAATGAACTCGTCCTCACTGTTGTCACTTATAAAAACAATATAAATCATATAGGTAGTAGTAAATAAGTTCCAACACAAAATCTATATGTGTTAGTTAATGTGTATTTCAAATTAGGGGTTAGGTCACAAGGGGGACGTAATTGTACCCACTAGTGAAATATAGTATGTGTTAAACAGAATTAGTTGTTGGTTAAGACTGGGGTGAACTTTGTCTGGTTACACATACCTACCTATATAATTAGAAACTAGTTAACTGTTATTTATTAGTGGTTATTGTAGTTATATACTTATTTATTATATTATCAGTGATAGTATTATTTTAGTCTGTGGGTTCACCGGTTTTCGGGAGATTTCTGCATCGATTTTTTGTCGAGGTGGTAGTCTCCTTTCAGGGTGCGGTTACAAAATGGGTGGTTAGACTGACGATAAGGCAGCAAGTATATTAAAATATACTCATAATGCAATTCGTCTTTATTCGCCGCCCATTTCGTAATCGCATCATTTAGCTGGCATAGTTCTATGAGCGATCAATGTTGTTTAAGAACAGTGCTCACCACCAGGTAGATACAAAGCTGTGCTCAAATAAAAAAAGAAAAGGGGTGTCTTTTAATATTACAGTTGGACATGTCACATCGAAACAACAAAAGTCGAAATTTAATAATATTGGGTTTTCCTAATTTGCCGTCTTGAGATGCCGATTAATTTTTTTTAGAGGATTTTTATTATACGACAAAGAGAATAAATACGTCAAAACGTTAAGTAAAGTTAGTTTCACAAACGACGGCTACAAACTCCCCAAACATAATTTTATGGTAAATTCAATATATTTTAGTAAGTAAAATGTATATATATATACCTATATGAAAATTATGTTAACATCGTAGGTGTATATTTATCACATTTTGTTTACTCTCAATTTATTAGTTCCACTTTTTGCCGAGGGAATTATTTTGTGAAACGGACTATTCGTGAAGTTACATACATCTGTCATGGTATGCTGATTATTGCGGACAATTTTTTTGTCAGCTGACTCGCAGCTTACGGCACCGCCTAGACAACCTCAGGGTACCTACCCAGAGGTGGGATGTACTTCATCGTCGCCGATGGTATTCAAAATCACCACCGATTCCTTATTAAAAAATAAATGTAAGCAAAAACGCAGATACCCATGACTAAAAGAAATTGCCATAGGAACCAGATGCCCTACTTTTTGCTATATTATTTGTTATTTGTACTATTAACGTAGCATTAATAGGACTAGGGAATTGTTTGACAACACCACTATAGTGCCTCGGAGAGCACGTTAAGCTTTCGGTCCCGGTTTTACTATACCAACTTGTGAAACTGTTTATAGGTACGGTGTGTACCAATGAGTTTTTAATAAAATAAAAATGTACATTTGTTTGGCAACACCACTATAGTGCCTCGGAGAGCACGTTAAGCTGTCGGTACCAGTTTCACTATACCAACTTGTAAAACTTTTTATAGATGGGTTATTGAGTCTATTCAAAAACATCGCGACGAGCTAGCCACTTATTCGGTGTAGACAATCGGCTACGACGAGGTGGGATTAAAAACCGCTCCGCTGAGTACCCTGGGGCCGTCTAGGCGGTCTCGGGCGCCCTAAGGCACCCATGAAAGATATGTATATATCAAATCAAATCATTTATTTCATGTAAATCCTTACAGATATTTATAAATAGTCAAAAAAAAAAGTTTAACAATGAGGTCTTAGAGTGCGTTTGGTTAGGCAGCTATTCATTATTAAAAGAACGACAAATATTTATTATACCTCGATATCAAATTTAGAACTTAAATTTAGAAATCTTAATATGAAAATTACTACCAAACCGAACACACACTACATAACCAATTAGTGTAAGACTAGGTGGTTAGCTGATTCCAGTCGATCCCCTCAGTGACACCCCGGAGAAAAAGAAACCAGCAAGTAAAAAACTCTAGTGCTTCACACAAACTAAAAGAGGAGCACAGCCATTGATTTGCTTATGCTATATAGCATATATATATAGTAGCATACTCAAAATGCACCCCACCGATCAGCATGCGCAAAACACCCTATGGCAGATTATTTCTTACTGTACCAATGTACAGAACTACACAGTACTGTAGTATAAATTAAGTATAAATAAGCAGGTAATCACCAACGATTACCTTATCCAAAGACAAAATCACAAAATTTACATAATGTAATAAAAATAAATTATGTAATATTAAATTATTACAATATCGGACACTACTAAGCTAGGGTTCATTCTACATATGTAATAAGTAATTTGTTCACTAGTTGCGAGAACTCAATTGCATATCAGGACGGTTCCAGACGTCTTTATCGTTACAATAGTCTTTTACACTATAGTAAGCCTTATTGATTAAAATGTGTTTTATACAATTCTTAAACTTTATTTAACTCAGATCTATAATGCTTTTAGGTAATTTATTAAATAACCTTATACTGTTAATGACGAAACATTTATTAGTTTTTTGCAGTCTAAACTTTGGTATATCGATTTTATCTATGTTTCTTAAGTTTAAATTATGTCTATCGCTATTTTCACTAAACATATTTAAGTTTTTCCTTACGTACAATAAATTCTCATAAATATATTGAGATGGTAGTGTCAATACATCAATCATAGGAAAGATTTCTCGAAGAGAGTCACGTGATTTCATGTTATATATTGCCCGAATGGCCCTCTTCTGTAGAATAAATATTGTATCATTATCTGCCGCAGATCCCCACATTATAAGACCATATGTCATTATACTGTGAAAATAGGCGAAGTACACTAGTCTGGCTGTTGCAACATCAGTTAATTGTCTAATTTTTCTGACTGCATATGCAGCAGAGCTCAATCTATTGGATAAAGTATTGATGTGAGCTTTCCACTGAAGCTTGGAATCAACTGTGATCCCTAAAAACACAGTGAAGTCGACAAATTCCAGATCAGTGCCACCTATCTTCACTGTGGCATTGATATTTGATACATTAGGCAACGTAAATTTCAGGCATTTAGTCTTATTTGCATTTAAAAGTAAATTATTTGCCGTGAACCATTTTGAAACCATTTCCAGAGTGTCATTTGCTGCCGATAATATATTATCTTTCCTACTAACTTTAAACAGTAGGGATGTATCATCAGCAAATAGCACTATCTGCGCCGTCTCCTGTACCATATGTGGAATATGTATTAATAGGGCGTTAGATTCTACCAATAAAAAAGGTATATTTGTCTTGTTTTCAGAAATAAAGCGATCCTATATTGATGGTTCCTCACGTTCCTATATAAATATAAGGTTAATGCGATAACAAACACTCATGGTTATAGGTGCTATATAAACTGCGTATAGAGCTATTAGATAGCTGCCCGCCCTCTGTTGGATTGTAGTCGCGATATTTAATTTTCCAAACTAAAAGCAGAGTAGAGCAGGTCTCAGGAGAGCCTGTCATTATCTTTTAACGACCGGCTAACGAGCAACGATTCGTGTTTACTGCCAAAAGCGATTAAAATTCATACTTTTTCAGCCTTTTTACAGGAAAAACTACTTAACTTTGTATAAAAAATGTCGCCAGTTTGGTGACAGGACAGTTTTTATATATATTTTTTTTAATTCTAAACAGCAAAAGTATTTGTTTATAGAGTAATGGGGATAAAATTTGTTTCAACAAAATGGCTTAATTAATGTTTTGAAACTCAAACAATTTTTCTTATTTTTTCACCGGTTTTCAGGAGATTACTGCATCGATTACTTGTCGACGTGGTAGCCTTGTTTTAGGGTGCAGTTACGAAATGGGTGGTTGGTTTGACGATAAGGCAGCGAGTATATTAAAATATACTCGTAATGCAATTCGTCTTTGTCGCCGCCCAGTTCGCATCGCATCATTTAGCAGGCATAATTGGAGCGATCAATGTTGTTTAAGAACAATTATCGATTGACCCCATTCATGGAATTTGTAGGTCTGCTCACTACCAGGTAGATACAAAGTCACATGCCGTGCCCAATAAATAAAACAAAAAAAAAACATTAAAGGATTATTATTTCTTTTTTAGTTTTTTTCTGAACAGTTTTTTGCCTTTTTACTTGGGCTAAGACAAAATATCCTTATCAGTTTTATGTAAAACGGGCGAAATAAGCGTTATTTAAAATAGCGTTTTTATTGACGAATAAAAAATAAATTAATATTAGAGATTTTTTTTTCAGTACAAAAGTATATTTTTGAAATTTCCATTGTTTTTGAAAAAAAAAAAATACCTACTGACTACCTACATATTTTTACCATAAAAGTGTTCAGATAGAATAAGGTTCAAGTTTTCTTCTCGCGCAAGGAAATATGAATACAATAAGCATGCATAAGCAAAGCAGTAATGCCAATGCAAAAATATATTAATAATATTATAATAGTTCGTTGTTATATATTCTGTTCTTAACTACTTCTTAAATTATAATAATTCTTTAAAGGTTATTGAATGAATGCTGATTGGTTATAATAAATTTTATTCTCACGTTTAATCTTCGATGTGTATGACGGGCGGCCATGAAGCTAAAAAAACGAGCGGCGCGCGGACGGGCACGGTTTTTACCTTCATGCGGGCGGCCATCTTCTGTTCTCATGTTTGGAAATACGATTTTGTAAATATTAATAAGCAGATGCTTATTAATATTTCTGTGTTGGACTTTTTAAAAAACAAATAAATTTAATGTAGTTGTCGTTTCATATTGTTTTACTAGCTTATATTGACCCGGCGTGATACCTTTATTAAAACAATACCTACCTATGGTTATATTATTTTCCCTCCTACCCCTCATGTTCATCCTGTCCTATTGAATTGTAAAAAATCAAAAACACAGTCTGTTAGTTTTATAGGATGAAACTAGAAAAATAGCAATCTATAGCAGAAATGCTGCAACTACTTAGAATATTTCTATTAAATTTTATAGAAAAATGTAGATAAATTCTGGCACCACTATATGCTGTGGAAGCTCGCAATCTTGATATCTTGTTTCTCTTTTCTATCTCGTGTTAACCTCATTTTATGAAAATAAAAAGTAGTGAAAATTCTATATTTTACACAACGTAAAGATGAAATAACTTTTTTTCTAACAAATCCACAAAAGTTTCAATAAACCTTTTGTTTCTTTCTGGCAACATTGATTAAACCAGGTTTAGCTAATTTTTATTGAATAGAGAAACAGTAAAAAAAATAGTCTGTATGTCACCATATAGGTATGTTATGTGTATTGAGCTCGCCTATGTACAAAAGTATTAAGCTTAAATGCTATAAATACATTTTTTTTCATTCAATTTTTCATTATGTTTAAGGCGCACATTAAAGGTAAAAAGTTTTTGGAGCTTTGAAATATTTAATTCAATAAATTAAATACAAAACAATCATGCTAAATAAAAATAAACCTAGAGAAAAAGAAACGAATTGACTTAATTATTAATTATATTAATTGAACGAAATATTCGTTCAATTAATATAATTAGTAATTAATATAGTTCAATTATTTATATACGTGGTGGCCGAGTTGGTTAGACCTTGGACTTAAAAAACACTTAGGTCCCTGGTTCGAATCCCGGTGTGTACCAATGAGTTTTTAATTTTAAAAAAATATGTACATTTGTTTGACAACACCACTATAGTGCCTCGGAGAGCACGTTAAGCTGTCGGTCCCGGTTTCACTATACCAACTTGTGAAACTGTTTATAGATGGGTTGATGAGTCTATTCAAAACATCGCGACGAGCTAGCCACTTGTTCGGTGTAGACTCATACCATCGGCTACGACGAGGTGGGATTAAAAACCCCTCCGCTGGGTACCCTGGGGCCGTCTAAACGGTTTCGGGCGCCTTAAGGCACCCGTGATGATATATATATATAATTAATTATTTATATGATTAAAATGACATATACTCGCACAACAATACACATTATTGGTTTAAATTCTTTTGGTAAATTATTTCACAGTCGAGTTTTTTATAAAACTAAATATTTTCTGAATCCATTTTAAAAAGCCAGGAAAAGGATTCGCGAACTCCAACGTCTAAAAACGTGTAAACGTTGCTTTCAGTGATATCAAAGTTTTTTTTAATGAAAAAAAAACGTAGAGATTTAAATATTACTTACTCGATTCTAATAAGATAGTTTTTTTATATAAAATCTATTAACTTTTGAAAAGACACCCAAAATTTGAATTATGATTCTAAAAATATTCATTACATAGTTGTCATTTCAAAACTTAAGAGATTTTTTATTAAAAAAAATATGTAATTAGGATCGAGTAAATAAAATCTACACCTTCATGTTCTTTTATTTTCCAAAAAAAAAACTTTATTATCACGGAAAACAATATTTAGATGTTTTTTCACTCTCGAGTTCGCAAATCCTTTTCCCGTGCACTTAAGAAGGGCTAAGTAAGCAAGTAATAATCCATTTCGCACGTTTTTAATACTATTATAGCTTTTTCGACATCCATACGTCGATTACCTAATGCAGGTGTGTTTGTTATGGAGACTCCCATAGAACAAATATGGTCCTAAAATTAAGTAGCAAAGAAGTTCCGTGGCTTAAATTTTGGCTAGCACTATTATAAACCCCCACTATTTATTTCTGTCGCTCGCTTACAAATATATTACCTTCGCGGTTTTCTAATTTTCATCGATAAATAAAATATTGAAGGACTATAATATATTTGAATTATTCAGAAAGGTAGATAGAAATTAAACGAAATTTTATAAACTAAAAAATTAAATTTCAATTTTCATAATTCATCTGAAAATAATTTTCCAAGCTGACAAAATATAAATTATGCACCAAGTTAACCGTGATAGTTGAGTTAAAATTAAATAACGCTACATTTGAGTGTGGTATAGTATTACGGACCGCTACAGCTGCTTTTTGGTCATAGTTGGGATTATGCAAACGAACTGGGGAACACTGCGTTGCGGTAGCGGCTTAAAAGCGCTAACTTCAATGTGGCTAAGCGGGCTATGTTTACTAGGAAAACAAAAGATTTGACTCTTTTCATGTACTTAGATGTCTACATTTTTATATTTTAAAGTTTTTTTTTATTGTTATAGGTACAGCAAGTGATTTTGTATCTACCTGATGCACAATGATGAAGTTTATGTACAAAGTTCGTGAAAGAGGTCGATCAATATAGTTTAAAAGCATTAATCGCTTCCACTATGCCGGCTAAATAATGCGGTTACGAAATAGGCGGCAACTTTATGCATAAAAAAAAAGATATCTTTCTATTAAAATTTAAAAAATCTTTCTATACGTTTAAGATTACGTAATAAACTATTGAAATATTTTTTTACCAGTAGAAATTAATGTAGCTTTGTCGATAGCAGAGCTGATATTAGTATTTACATGTTTAGGATAATGAATACACTTTCTTTTAAAATTATATATGGAAGACTATTCTTTTCATAGTTTTTGTTGCGGAAACTCAGTTTCGGCTGAAAAACATGAAAAATAGGTCGAAATAAAGTCATAAAACTGACTGATAGGTCTTCTCTTTCCCCCCAACGGGAGAAGGGCGACTGTGACGAGATTGTGGTCTCTTAACAGTAGTAGCTGTTCGCTAACCGTTACTACGGATAGGTCTTTGGTGACCTTGTAATTGGTCTAAGGATTCAAGAGTGCTTTGTGGTAAATCCGTATACTGCTCAACCACTCGCAGCGATCGCCTTAGCTGTCCGAGTCGCTTTCGCTCCCCGAACTGCTACTGCTCTCGCCGCTGGCGATCGATACCAGGTCGCGCGGTAGTCGTCATATGGCATCCGGTGGCCTCGAATGCAGAGGGGTCAGGTCCCGTATGTGTGGGTGGTCTGATGCATCTGCACGCGAGTACATCCGGGTAGCCAAACTAACGACAAAGTCGTCCAGTGTTACCATCCGGAGGTCTCGTCGCAACAAGTCGTTACGCATAAGGTAGTGAGCACCTGTGATGGTGCATAGGCTCTTGTTCTGCTGGGCCTCAAGTTGTTTAATTTTTGCATCCGCACATAACGCCCACCATGCTGGCGCGGCGTATGTGAGGATGGGCCGAATATATGTTTTGTAGATGGCCAGTCTTGTTTCGATGGGTAGTCCGGATGATAGCACTGGGCACAGTCGATGGCGCGCGACCAGGGCCTTTGCGCGCGTGCTTTTCACATGCGGCCCTATGGTGAGTTTTGAATCGATTTTTACACCGAGGTATGTCGCAGTAGAAGACCAGTCTACGGATTGACCATAAAGCGTGAGCGGGAGCAGAGGTCGGCGGCCTTGTCGCATGCCCCCTCTTCTGATGATCACTGCTTGTGTCTTTTTGACATTGACCTTAAGTCGCCAAGCCGACAGCCAGGCGGGAAGAAGGTCGAGCTGTCTCTGCATGTACTTTCCCGACATACTCAGGTCCCGAGAGAACCCAAAGTATGCGGCGTCGTCAGCATAAAGAGCCAGCTCGACATTCGTCTCGGCTAGTGGAATGTCGTCGGTGTAGCAGTAGAGGACAGGCGACAGGCAGCTGCCTTGCGGGACGCCCGCCGCGATGGGATGCGTGTTGGAACAAAGACCTTCCACAGTGACGTGAAAGCTACGGCCCTCCAGAAAGGAGGCCACAACCCGCACTATCCTACGAGGTATGCTAGTGTTTAAGAGTTTGAACAGAAGCCCGCCGTGCCAGACTTTGTCGAACGCCTTCTCCATATCGAGGAATACCGCACAGGTGAAGTGACGCCTGTTAAGGGCCACAGACAGTATGTGCACTATTCTTGTCAATTGGAGAGTAGTACTATGCTCGCTTCGGAACCCGAATTGTTCGTCGCGTGGAGTAAAGTGAGGTACGATATGTCGCAAAAGTAGCTTTTCGAATACCTTTGAAATCGCCGGTAGGAGTGTAATGGGGCGATAGCTCTCGGGAAGCTTAATATTCTTCCCCGGTTTGGGTAGCATAATAATACGACCTTCCGTCCAGGAAGTCGGGAAATGTGCGGTACGCACTATGCCATTGAAAAGGCGGGTGTACGCGGCGATAGTTCGCGGCGGCATACACCGTATTGCCATATTTCCGATGCAATCGGCGCCGGGGGCTTTCCTCGGCTTGAGGCGGCTGAAGGCTCGAGCTACCAAACCGGGGGAGAATACAATCGGGGGTTCGGTATCTGGTACTGCGGAGCGGAGACCGGTCTCCACTTCGCGTTCTACCTGTGCGACATGTTCGTGGGACTGAGGTGGGTTGGGACGAAACTGTCCCTCTAGGCATTCTGCAAAAATCCGGGCGCGATCTTCTGTTCGAAATCTTGGGGATCCGTCGGTATCGAGGAGGGGGCAGACCGCTGTACGTGCACGGGACATCGAGGCGCACAACCGGTGGACCCCCCCGCAGGTCTCCGGTCGCGTCCTCAATCCGAGCTTGCCAACGATCCACGAAAACATCCGCTATGGCTTTCCTAACCCGAGCTGAGAGCGCATTTAGCTCGGTCTTCACCGTCGGACAGCGAGTGCGCTGCCACAGACGACGCAAGTCTCTCTTGCTTTTCAGCAAGACCCTGATGTTAAGGGGTAGGGGAGGAATCCCCTACGCGTAGGCACCTCCGTGGAGGCCCTCTCTAGAGACTTGCGTGACTGCACAGACAGTTCGGATGCGAGTTTATCTACGTCTTCCGGTGTCGAGATCGGAAAGGACGGCGTGTGCAATTGTAGGTATTCTGCGTATTTTTCCCAGTCAACACGCTTGCCGGGCACTGGCGGCGAAACCTTCGTTAGGAGGGAGGACAGAATGACTAGAACGGGAAGGTGGTCGGAGTCTAGATCGTTGAGCACCTCCTGCTCCGGAGCGCTGGGCAGGTTACGGTGCACTATGATGTCCAGCACGTCCGGGCCGACCCTATGATTACTAGAAACATAGGTCGGCCACGGGCCGTCCACACAGAACCCCCCCCCGCTCGGCGGCCCGTAGCAGGAGGCGCCCCCCACGGTTAATTTGCGCGGAATTCCACGCTGGGTGCTTACAATTGAAATCCCCTGCCACGAGGATCGGGACCTGCGTTTCGAACAGTTGACGCAGTCCCCCTGTGTCGAGAATTTCATTTGGAGGCTTATAAGCGGCATATAGGTGCAGCTCGCTGTCACCTATATGTAACGCTATACCCAGAGTGTAGGGAGCTTTGGATGGTAGAATCGGTAGGGGTTGGTGGATAATGTTCCTGCGAACCAAGACCTAGCCCACGATAGGCTCGGCCCTGAGTCGCAAGTTCATCCCGCCGGTATATAATATAATTCGGGATTCTAAATTGGAGAGAAGGAGTAAGAAGTGTTTCACTAATCAGTGCTACGTCAACACGTTGTTCACTGAGGAAAATCTGCAGGGAACGGCGCTGGTTTCGCAGGCCGTTGGCATTCCAGTGCACGATGCGCAGCTCCGCCTTACTCAGCTCTGCTAACAGCAAGACCGGCTAGCCCGGTTGCCATAGCTGACCGCGGGTCTGCGCCCGCCTCGATAGCTCGTATCATATCGAGAAAGATTGTGGCCACATCCTTCAGAGTGAAGGAAGGCTCTAGGGGTTGCCTGTGGCAGGGGCGCTGATGGCTCCCCTCGCTGGACTAGGGGGGCTGAATCGGCTGGGGCCTTACGGCTTTTGCGTTTTTGTCCCCTCTGCCCTTTGCGTTTGGGAACCGCATCCTTCGGCCTCGGATCGTTAGCTGCAGGCCGGAGCGTGGTGGGCAAGGAAGGGGCCTTCGCCTCCTTCCGCCCCGTCTTTGCTGGGACCGAAACAGGGGCCCTGACTACGGTTGTCAGGGCTACTGTGCCGGCAGCTCTGTTTCGGATTTCCCTGCGAAAGACGGGACAGGAGGTGTTGTTGGCGGTATGCTCACCGCCACAGTTGGCACAGGTAGGTGGATCCTCGCGAGAGCGGGTACACTCCTTGGCCGGATGCCCCCCGCCGCATCTGACACAGGCTTGCGGCCTGTGGCACATGTGCGAGGAGTGCCGGAACTGTTGGCACCTGTGGCACTGAGCAGGCCCCTTCTTTCCCCTCCAGGCCTCGAATTTAACCCCGGCTATGTTCAACAGCTCGGTGGTGTTGAACAGAGCCGCGGTAGAACAATCTGGGACCTTACGGAGCTGGGCAAAGAAAAGGCACCCAGAAGCCCCGACCCGAGCCCGGATCTGTCTAACAAATTCGGGCTCGTATCCGAGCTCCCGGAGTGCCTCCGCTATGTCCCGCTCTTCTGTGTTGGCAGGGAGCCCCCGGATCGCGACCTTAAGGCTGCGTTCGGCCGGGAGTGAATATGAGAACCACGAGATGTTCTCAGTCTTTTCGAGATGCACAAGGTACCTTTGTACCTCGCGGAACTCAGTCTCAGTTCGCGGAAGGAAACGGATGCCCTTCCCAAACGGCCTGGCGTTGACAACGTGGCCCAGTTTTACCCGGAGCACACGGAAGTGGATAGCCCAGTTGGGCATGGTCTCCACCACGAATGGAGGAAACCTCGGTTGGGGAGCCCTGTTCGATCCCGTTGGGGGGACGGAGGTGTCCATCTCGGCATCGCCAGTGCTCGAAGCTGAGGGCTTCGTGCCAATGGCGGCGGCATACGAGATGGCTCGGGTACCTGAATCTACAGACCCGCCCAAGCCTTGTGGGTCGTGTCTAGGTGCATCTGGTGCGGAGAAGTCGGGCGCAGCAGTGGAAGGCTTCGTCTCGGGTCGGACAAAGCTCGCGTCCGGGTAGTCAGCGGAAACTTGCGCGGTGGTAGGGCGGGCGGCGCTGAGTTGCGGTTTGCTTGCGGCGGTTGAGGTGCCGGGGCGGAAGTCCCCGGCACCATAAAATAATAATAAAATGCGTGGGGATCTGAGAGCCCATTACAACATGTATCGCTACGCACATCGCATAAGTGGGCGTGGCACTATAATAATTAAATAAATTATCGAAATATTACCAATATTTATGCTTAAATGTATATAAAATGGTATTCAGGGGTAGGCAGATGTTGCTACCCACCCCTAAAATACATATGAGCCCTACTGGTATCCCCATTGTACATATAATAAGAATTTTATAAAATGTGTAATTTCTTATATGAATATTGTGTTTTTTGTATGAATCTGGTATGATTCTTATAAGTAATGTGTAACGACCTACTAAGTAAAAGGTAGTGGTCTGGGCAGAATCGAATTGTATTCTGAGCCCAACAAGAATAATAAATGATATTATGTCTTGGTGTCATAATTTTCCCCAAGTAAATCCTAACACATACAAGGGCAATCCCTCGAGGTCCTGTTATTGTGGTATAACAGTACCTCGGGTGATTTAAGGGCTCTAGGGAGTTGTCGACAATAATATTGTTGGCCGGCGCCATACCAATCGTCGTTAGATTGGTCGACAACTCTCTAGGTCCAAACATTGGATGCATGTAGCACCAATGCCCAAACACTTAGGCTGTCTAGACCTACGTGAGCTGGGTCTAGACCTAAGGGCCTCTAGGGAGGTATACACCCGGAGTCCCCCGACGACCCGATGCGTCTGGAGGGCTCCGAGACCTAACCTATTCGGTTAATTTAGGTAGGTTTGTGGCCGTTATACTGCGCTAACGGGCCAGGTGTTTATATGTACATACAAGTATTATATACTAAAATGTAGGTAATTAATAAGGTGTTCTTTGTAAATAAATGTTTTAGCAAAAGGGTTTCAACAGACTGGCTGTCAGGTACATGTAGGGTGCATAGGGCCGCCGAATTGTCGCGGATTCGGCGGCGAAAATCGCACACCGGTCGGGGGTCCCATTTGGGTAATTCTTTGCAGACAAGGGTCTTCATTTTCTCGGCTTTGGATTCATTCTTAGATCCACTACCACAAGAGAAGCTACTAGGAGCTACTAGTACACGACGAGGTTGTCGTTCGCCGAAGCCGAGGACTTGACGCACTCCAGACCCACGGGACCCGCATTGGAAGAGGACCGAGTCAGCAGAAGCGACGCATCGCTACACGGCAGCCGGACTGTTGGGACCCGAGTAGCATTTTGTTTCGTGCACTCGTTGGTTTCCTTTCCGGCCCCCACCTGCAACCACCATCAATATCAATCATCTATATCTATCATCAATATCCTGCAGCTGCTGACTGAACGGCCTTTGTGAAGGCCCCAAACGGCCTTTCTCAAGGCTTCCCGTGCGGTTGTGAACCAGCCACGCTCGCCCGATCCGAGGGCAAGCGTTGTTTCCGCGTGCCTTTGCTCTGTGGTGTGTTCCCTCCGCAGCCGAGCTATCAGGGAGGTGGATCCGCCACAGTTTTCATGTTAAAGAATTACACTTTGCATAATAATAGTTATATGGGTATTAAGGTGTTTTTTGTAACAAACATCGTTTATTGTACCTACAAGATTTTGATAATACAGCATGGACTTAATTTCTAAATTTTATATTCCTAGCATCGATAGTTTCGGCTCGGTGCTATTTTGTTTTAACGTTCTCACTTCGTTAACTGGGTACTCTCCACCAATAGGATTGCTTATTGTTCTAAACCTGTCAAAACAAGCTAATCTGATTGGCGGTGATGAGAAAATAAGCTAATATGATTGGTGGTGGTAATACTGACGAGAAAAGTAAAGTAAATCAGTCACACAGAGTTATAGAACTCTGTGGTCAGTCACGACAAACTCTTTTATATAAAGAAGAACGGCCATAGCTCATGAATTTTTAGACCCAGGCTTAAAAGCCACGTTCAAAAATGAAACCTATCCAATTCGATAGAGGAAAATACATATAATAAAATTGTTAATTACATCGAAGTTCGAGAAGTTGGGAGAAAAAAGTTATTCTCATTTGAATTTCAATTTGAGGTTATGTTATGACTAGTTATTAGGTTAGTATAGCGAACAATTTTGGTCCGCGAATTATTAATCCGCAAAATTATTAGTAGTGTTTCCTTGTGCTGCACTGACAGAATAATTATTACATAATCTGTGGATGATATATCGTCGTTTTTTTTTTATTATTTATTTTAACATAGCACTGGATGCAAGATGCGGCCTATCGTCGCTATATTTTTATTCTGTTCATGCAATAAATGGACAAAGGGCGTTCAATACTAAACGGCCTTTTCTTTTTCTTTGAAAATGAAATCTCTCTTTATTTTTTTAAATCTCAATCCAGATAAGCAAAAATAATATTTTTTAATGTATAAAGCATTTTTTTTCTGCATAATGTGGACAAATATACAGAAAAGGCAGAAGAATCGGCACGTAACAAAAGTTCAAATCAAATCAAATCAAATATTATTTATTTCATGTAAATCTTTACAGATATTTATGAATAGTCAAAAAAAAAAAAAAAAGTTTTAACAATAAGGTCTAGAGTGCGCTTGGTTATGCTGCTATATATATATTAAAAAAATAAAGGTGTCATAAAAAAAAAATATTAAAAAAGAAAAAAAAAAAAAACAACCAACCGAACGCACGCTACATAACCAACTAGTGTAAGACTAGGTGGTTAGCTGATTCCATTGACCATCCGATTATCATCCGCCATACAAGAGTGCCACCGAGGCGACCAACCTCACCAACCGTATCCACGCCTTAAATATTAGTTCTTATATTATATTATTGTCATTATATTGGCTGTATATATTTTTGAATGACCATCAATCGCATTAACATAGTTATATGGATCGGTATCTTCAAGGGCGTAAACACTAGTTGTAAAGTCGATCCCCTCGGAGACACCCCGGAGAAAAAGGTATCAGCAAGTAAAAAACTCTGGTGCTTCACACACACTAACAGAGGAACACAGCCATTGAGTTACCGATATGCAAACAGCATATGGTAGCATACTTAAAATGCTCTAATCCTACTAAAAGCGTGCACAAAACACCCTATGGCAGATTATTTAACAGTATAGCAATTGGTTACTGTACCAATGTACAGACCTGAAAATACTAAATAGTACAGGCAATTTACTAAATAATAATATATAATAACAGAGTACCTGTATAACGTAAATGTAAATAAGTAATCATAAGATATACCTTATCCAAAGATAAAAAGTTAAATATAATAAAAAATAAATTAAGTAATAATAAATTATTACAATATCAGATTTAACATACCTTACTAGGGTACTAGTACAATTTAAAACTACAATTGAAAAGGCAATACTAGTTATGAGACCTCAACTGCAGATCAGAACGGGTCCAGACATCTTTATCATTAATATAGTCATTAACTCTATAGTAAGCCCTATGGATTAATGTTTGTTTTATACAATTTTTAAACTTTATTTCACTTAAATCTATAATACTTTTAGGTAATTTATTAAATAACCTTATACTGTTAATGACAAAACATTTATTAGTTTTTTGCAGTCTAAACTTTGGAATATCAATTTTATCTATATTTCTTAAGTTTAAATTATGCCTGTCGCCATTTTTACTAAACATACTTAAGTTTTTCTTGACGTACAATAAATTCTCATAAATATACTGAGATGGTAGTGTCAATACATCAATCATAGGAAATGTTTCCCGGAGAGAATCACGAGCTTTCATGCCATATATTGCCCGAATAGCCCTCTTTTGTAAAATAAATATAGTATCAAAATCTGCCGCGGATCCCCACATTATAAGACCATACGTCATTATACTGTGAAAATAGGCGAAGTACACTAGTCTGGCTGTTGCAACATCAGTTACTTGTCTGATTTTTCTGAGTGCATATGCAGCAGAGCTCAATCTATTGGATAGAGTATTTATATGAGCTTTCCACTGTAGTTTGGAATCGACTGTGATCCCTAAAAACACAGTGGAGTCAACAAATTCCAGATCAGTACCACCTAACTTCACTGTGGAATTAATACTAGTTACGTTGGGGAGCGTAAATTTTAGACACTTAGTCTTCTTAGCATTTAAAACTAAATTATTCGCCGTGAACCATCAAGTTGTCAGCACATCTTTTTCCCAACTTCTAAAATTATTTTAAATACGTAAAATAATGCTTAAATTATCTATTATTAAGTAAGCATATCGTTGTTTGTGAACGCTAAGCTTTTACGGTTGGGTACAGAATGACCGTTCTCCTTTGTTATCCCATCCATAATTTGCTTGCAATTAATAAGGTTTAATAAATAATCGTTCAATATATATCTATTACGGTAAAAAATATTTAGATAATCCTGAAAACGTAGGTAATTGAAATTGTACGTACTTACTATTAAATATAACGAAGTCTCGTAATCCAAACAGATGGCGGTTAACTGGATTAGGGCCGCTAATGGATGCTCAACGCAAACGTTAGACGCGTTATATAACGTTATCTTTTTTGAGTAAACAACGCCATGTAATTTAATTGTAATTTACATAAATAATGGAAATCATTTATTAATATATAAATATATTACAAAATTATTATAACAGATAAAAAAAATCTTTAAAATTTCCTGATTAAGAGTACCGAGAACACTGGCTGCATTCCCACGTTGCATTGCTATATTTTTTTTTGTTTTAAATTATTTTTTTTAGACCGACTATCTCCAGCAACTTCTACCAATTTTTTTTTGAGTTTCTCAATGAAAAGTTTTTTTTTCTAAATAAAATAAAGTTTCACCAAGGACCTAATGTTCTATTGCGAAAGGAAGGAATATATAATTATTAGTAAGACTTATAGTGTTTTAGGTTTTTTCGGATTTTCGGCGGCAGAGCTTGGACAAATACTTGTAGAGCCAATATGTTGCAGCTAAAGTATCGACACAAGTCGCATCTTAGACCAAGTACATAAATAATTATTAATATGTTTCTTTCAGCATTTTCGTACAGACAGAACTCGATTTGGTCTTTCTCGACGATTGTCAACCCAAGCTCGCTACATGAGTACCTAACACTTAAAATAAACCTCGCGACAAGCTCGCCCCTTGGTCGGTGTAGGCTCAGAATACGGCTACGCCTAGGTGGAAACAAAACTCCTATGTAAAGATACTCGTAATGTAATACATAACATTTTAAATCTTACATTTTAAACAATTATAGTGTAACCGATGTAAACAAATAAATATTTGTTTAACAACACCACTATAGAGCAAGTTAAGTTCTCGCTCCCAGTTTCACTATACCAACTTGTGAAACTGTTTATGGATGGATTATTGAGTCTATCCAAACATCGCAACGAGCCAACTAGCCACTTGTTTGGTATAGTCTCATACCACCAGATACGACGAGGTGGGATTAAAAATCCTTTCGTTGGGTACCCTGAGGCCGTCTAGCGGTCTCGGGCGCTGTAAGGCACCTGTGATGATATTTATTTATTTATTTTACTAACAAAATAAAACCTTTTCTATGGTTTCTTCATACAAACTAGTAATGTTTAAAACAACCAATTTCTTTAGGAGACAATTTTTTTTCTCGTTAGCGTCACATGGTTCTTTGGGTAAAGGTTTTTTATTTGATCGGTAGAGTCTCATATTAACCCAAAGTATAGCCTTTCGAGGTAACAAGGTTTGAGTCTTTGGGTTCCCCGGCTTTTAGGAGCCTATGGCATAAGTTAATTGTTGAGGTAGTAGTATTCTTTCAGGGTGGGAATCCGAAACGGACAGTTCATTTATGAAGTGTAAATAACTTCAGACACAGGTACATACGATAAAGCAGATAATGCAAATTCGTCTTTGTTTGTGCCTATTTATAAATTCACTATTTGCTGACCGGGAGTGGTATCGCTAGCAAATTCGTCTTTGTTTGTGCCTATTTATAAATTCACTATTTGCTGACCGGGAGTGGTATCGCTAGCAAATTCGTCTTTGTTTGTGCCTATTTATAAATTCACTATTTGCTGACCGGGAGTGGTATCGCTAGCAAATTCGTCTTTGTTTGTGCCTATTTATAAATTCACTATTTGCTGACCGGGAGTGGTATCGCTAGAAAATTCGTCTTTGTTTGTGCCTATTTATAAATTCACTATTTGCTGACCGGGAGTGGTATCGCTAGCAAATTCGTCTTTGTTTGTGCCTATTTATAAATTCACTATTTGCTGACCGGGAGTGGTATCGCTAGCAAATTCGTCTTTGTTTGTGCCTATTTATAAATTCACTATTTGCTGACCGGGAGTGGTATCGCTAGCAATCAATACTGTTAAACAACAGTATTGATTGAGTCCATTCATGGACTTGGTAGTTCTGCTTACAAAGACGCTATGTTAAAATAAAGGTAAATACTACAAATAATGCTGCTTTACAATAATTCATATAATTCAACATTAACATATCTAATCCAACATTCATGTTGTAAATCTCTGAAAATCCGGAGGTGGTACACATTACCACCGCTGAAAATTTATAGACTGTGAAATTCGAGACTACGGATCACTGTGAAATGACAAACGTGACTTGTTTGCGTAAATATTCTATGTTTGAGTCATAAAATAATAAATTTAAAAGAGAGGAAGCAGAGTGTTCCATTATTTCCCCTCTTCGCCTTTTTGATATGGGGAATATCCTTTAAAAAAAAAAAACTATAACAGGTAAATGGCATTTTTATGGTCAAGAAGGCGTGCATAATGTACTTTGATTATTCTTAAAAATTTATTGATTGAATTTTGGTACTTAGTTATCAAATTATTTGTGATAATAATTATTATGGAATATAATTAGAATTTAATAATTCACTGAGATAAACACTTGCCAAGTGTTATTATTAACTTTCTAAAGCTATTTTCGGGAGCTGAATAAAAAATAATAACAAGATAGAAAATAACCATTAAAAGCCCCTGGTTTTTGGGGTTCCTTAGGCTATTTGTCTAGATAGACAAATTTATCAGTCCTCAAACTATTCGTAAATTATTTTCAGTAATGGAATTAGAGAGAAAGTTAAAGTTTGAAATATTTCTACATAATATTATATATAGGTAATAGTTTTTGAGTTATGTAGATACTAAAAAAAGTTATTAGTAAGTACTTCTATGATTAAATTTATGGGACATCCGAGGAAATTTAACTAAAGGTGCTTCCTTAATTTTTTCTTTAGTAGGGTAAATATTGTATGGTTGAGTATTTGAGATGGGGCAGGAAAGTTGAGTCAGGCATAAGCCTTCACAGGGTTTTCTATCTCATCTCGTATTTATGAGATATACACGTTTTGCCAGTACTTTTCTTAACATAAAAAAAGTCTTGGGTTTTATTTATTTGTATCGATTATAAAACTACTTGGCCATTGATACCGCGCATATATACGTGACCATTTTTATTTTTACTCAAAACGGGACATGTCAAAATTATGGCGATATTCCAATTTATAATGAAACAATGTTTGTTTAGTTTAAAAAAAATTGAGGAAGCATGAATACAATTAATTAAAAAAGAAATACTATCACGGGTTCCTATTTGGCTCCCGAACACCACACCGTTTAAACGGCCTCAGGGTACCCAGTGGACGGTTTTAATTCCACCTCGTCGTAGCCGATGGTATGAGTCTACACCGAACAAGTGGCTAGTTCGTTGTGATGTTTTGAATAAACTCAATAACCTATCTATAAACAGTTTCACAAGTTGGTATAGTGAAACCGGGACCGACAACTTAACGCTATATTCTGTATTAACGTCCCGAAGCTTTCCTCGGGGACACCGACAAAAAGGGATAGTCCATGAAATATTTTTATATTTCATGAAATATTTTTTTTTAAATTATTTTTATAATAGCCTCGTTGTATAAAGCGGTCACCCATCCCAGGCCGGCTTTGTTGTCATCTGCTTAACCTTGTTATCAGTTGCGCAGTGACTTAACCACTAGGCTGGGGCCGCTTTTTAAATTATTTTTAATTACAAACAATTTATAATAAAAATAAAATAAAACATATTTACCTAAAACTTATGTATTTATTTATTTAAAATACTTTATTACACAAAATTACAAAATAAAATTGTACATAGGTTCACCTATGTACTTAATGCCTTGGGCATTTTCTACCAGCTACCTAGTAGGTATAAACTATAAATTGAGAATGGTTTCTAAATTTAGGCCGTGCGCAATAGTGCGTAAAAAATATATTTGTATCTAACTAAATCATATTTTATTCTTTTTTTGTAATCTTAGGGTGGGTTCCTGGAGACTCGAGATACAGGTCTAAGCCTATTTTGGGCTTCAGTCTCGCACTATTTCATTATATTATGATTTTTTGTATCGAGAAAATAAATTACTATTATTATATAATAATAATTATTATCATCATCATTATTATTATAAAAGCATATATATTATAATATAAAGAACCACAAAATCATATAAAATAAATTTCACATTATACTTCATTGGAATTTCCCCTGACTGTTCCTCAAGAAATGTCAAGAAAAACTTTGTGACCTTCTCCTTAAGCATAACAATGACCTTTATTATCATCGAGGGTTCCATATGACCCATAGAGTTTAGCATGTGTAACGATATAGAAACAACACCCAACACTGTTACCAGCGCATGATAAAGTAATACATTGTTTAATATCATGCGCTTTCCTTTAAAGTACTTGTGGCGGATCGCCTTGTTTATATTGTCTGCGCGCATGTGTAGGAATCATGACAGCTTGGTAAACATGGAGATGGAAAAAAACAATAAGAGAAGGGCTTTTGATTTTGGTTTCTCGACAATGACATTTTCCTAATTTTTAATCTACTTATAATTAATGTTTAATATGTACATAGCTTATAAAGAATTTAAATATACTGGATGACAATGTATACTATTGTTTTCCTTCATACGAAGCCGTGCCTATGATAGGAACAAATTTCCTATAAACTCTTAAACCATTTCTAAGAGGGATGGAATTCTCTAAAACTTCACTAAGGTCGGTCGACTGTATCACCACCGTCCATACAGATGAAAAAACGATCAAATGACCTAGAATTAGAATCTAATCTGTGTGTTCACCAGTTTTCAAGAGACTACTGTATCTATTCCTTGTCGAGGTGTTTGTCTCCTTTCAGGGTGCGGAAAAAGATTGGTTGATTTGACGATAAAGCAGTGAGGATATTACAATCGATTGGTAATGCAAATTCGTCTTTGTCGCCGCCCATTTCGTAAAACCCATACTTTTATATTTTTTTTATTGGAGCACGGCATGTGACTTTGTATCTACCTATTGGTGAGCAGACCTACAAAATCCATCAATGCGGTCAATTCATAATTGTTTACCTTGTAAGAAACGACTATTTTTTTTACTTATCAACGTTAATAAACACAATGGTCTCCAGTCGATAAACTGCCAGGTTCAGCGATGTCTCGAATCATAATTTAACTATATTTTAATAGGTAAAGTATAGACGTCACTCGTTAGCTGAAGTATTTTATCTTTTTATCTATTTATTTATCTTTATTTAGTTACTAAAATATAATTTAATAAGAAATGTTAACAAATATAAAACCCAACAATTTTATTAATCTATCGTGCCTATCTAACTAATTTTATAGCTCTCTGGTTCCTCATATAAAAGGGACCAAGCAAGCGTTCCCAACTGCCCTCTAGAGACCACCTCATTACTTATACTTGTACCTAGGTTCTGGTGCCCTGGTAGATAGTTCCTGTGAAGTATGGACCCGAGGGCGACTTACGACCGGTGGCTGGGTTCAAAAATAATCACCTTTGGGTCTCTTTGGGTAGAGAATTATAGAGTGTTGGTCAACTATAAAGATTGTTCAAGTTAGGAAATTTGTTATTGAAAAATATAAGCGGTGAAAGAACTCGACCAATTTCAGAAGCCAGTTTTTTTTGGGTCCAATATTTTAAACGCACATTGATTTGACCTTAAAATACACACACCGGCAGAATTAGCGGAACACAAAAAAAGGGAGAGAAAAATAGTTATTTTATTTATAGAGTACTTTATTTTTAAACAAATAATAATTAAACATGAAACAACAATTAAATTAAAATATTTTGACATTAATTTGCAACACCATACTTAAAGTTTAATGAAAAAAAAAAACTTTTTTTCTTAGACAGAGAAACATTTGAAAATTTTAGATTTTATGACGGTTTAAAAATAACGAGTGTTTCTCCCCCATGCCCTGATTAAGGTTTCCATCCGTCTGGGCATGCTGTGAATGATGTTGTCAATGAGTTCTTGGGGCAACCTCTGTCATTCTTCAATTCAGCTCACCCAGATTGTTAGGAGGTGGCAATCTTGATTTGACACTCCTCTTTAGCAAGTCCCAAACGTGTTTAATCGGATTCATATCCGGGGACCGTGCTGGCCACTCCATCACCGTAACACCAACATGGTTTAGGTATGCCTGTACTGAGCGAGCACTGTGAGCCCGAGCATTATCCTGCATTAAAATGAAGTCGTTACCAATAAATGGGGCAATTGGCACAACATGTTCCTCTAAAATGTCCCTGATGTACCGACCAGCATTCAGATTCCCGCCGTAGACTACCACTAACTCCGTGCGAGCTCCTAAACATATCCCTCCCCAGACCATAATTGAGCCGCCGCCATATGCCACTGTATTTTCAAAATTAGAGTGTAAATAACGCTCTCCTTTACGTCTCCATACTCGCTGCCTTCCATCAATCTGATTTAACAGAATTCTACATTCATCAGTAAAGAGAACCTGTCCCCACTCGTCAAAGTCCCAATGATAATGTTCACAAGCAAAGTATAGTCGGTTTGTGCGGTGGTGTCTCTCAAGTTTTGGTGCTTTGGCGGGTATAAATGAGCCTATACCAACTTTCTCGAATCTTCTGCGAACTGTCCGCTCACTCACTCTTACTCCTCGAACCTCCTCCAATGCGTTTCGGGGCTGCACCACCGTAAGTCTCGTATTCCGACGAACTTGAAGTTGTAGAAAACGGCCATCTCTCCTTGAAGTACACATTTTCCTGCCTTGTCCTCTTCTCATCACTAGAGAATTCGTCAATCTGTACCGTTTGATGCTACGATGAATCGTTGATAACGATCGACGAAGTCTTGTTTCAATCGATCTGTAGGATTGACCATTTCTTCTCATTTCATCTGCCCTGATGATTTCTGATAGCGTTAAATCAGGCATACTTAGATGTTCGTAACTTATCAATAAGCAAGAAAACACAAAAGTCTCATAAAACTGCAATATAATGTTTTTCAAATGGAATTTATGAACTTTACGAAAACGGAAAATCTACTTCGAAGCAGTCGATAGAGATGTACTAATGAAAAAAAAAACTGTTGACATTTTCAAATTAAACGTTTTTAAAAAATATATGTTAAAAATTATATAAAAAGCAATTTAACCGGCCAGTGCTACGAAAAAGATATATTAATTCTTCCTTTTTTTTTGTGTTTCGCTAATTCTGTCGGTGTGTGTATATCCCGTATTATGAATAGAAACCACAAAACATCCAAAAGAATGCAAAGTCTAACCGCTATTAGAAATTATTTGAAGAAATAATATGCAATTTGACTTCCACATTATGGTTAAACTAGTAACATTAGCCAGAAAATGATTATCATTTTCTGGCTAAAGCAATACTAAGAGTTACAGGCAGACCAGGGGCCTTATTCCGAGTTTGCAGCCGCTAAACACATCAAGACGTTGCGTAAACTATATACCTATATGGAAATATAAGTTCTATCGTGTTAATTATAGAGTTGAAATTCCAATGCTCCAAACATTTTCAAACTTGCGAAGAAATCGTGTATTTAAAGATGGCGGCATTATTATAGACAACTTAATACCGACTGTATAACCATTTGAATAGAACTTATATTTCAATAATTATAGTTTACGCAACGTCTTGTCATGTTTAGCGGTTGCAAACTCGGAATAAGGGCCCTGCCCAGAAAAATCTGCCGTTAAGATAGCGCCGCGGAGGCCAATCGGCGTACCTACACGAGTGTGCACTAGGGCTGCTGGAGGAATACAAACATTACTCATAGTAAGCCAATCATGGTGTCTGAGGCTTTACTTTGTTACAATGCGCAAACCCATGGTAGAACCTCTGAAGAGAAAATTCTTCTGCAGCTCCGTGCTCCGCTCATAAAATATTTTAGGAATTGAAATCTTGTCTACCTCAGAGGTCAATAAGTCTGATTATTAAAAACCTAATATTTATATTTATACTTATATGAAATAGTATTGTATTGTAAAAGTTTCCTTGCTGAAGTTTATTAAAAAAAGAACCTACAATTTTTTTAAAAATATAAATTAATTCTCTACGAGGTGAAAATAAAACTTCTGAGGTGCCGTAAAGATATTTAGATCTCTCTAAGGTACTGTAATAATACATTCATAGTCCTTTAACTAAGCGTCTCTTTCATTAAAATAATGCTACATAAGTTGTTTGAAAGTTTTTAAGCGATATACTCAATGTACTTAAATAAAAAATATACGTGGCCTAGTTGGTTAGACCTTGGACTTAAAAACACTTAGGTCCCTGGTTCGAATCCCGGTGTGTACCAATGAGTTTTTAATTAAAAAAATTATGTACATTTATTTGACAACACCACTATAGTGCCTCGGAGAGCACGTTAAGCTGTCGGTCCCGGTTTCACTATACCAACTTGTGAAACTGTTTATAGGTGGGTTATTGAGTCTATTCAAAACAACGCAACGAGCTAGCCACTTGTTCGGTGTAGACTCATACCATCGGCTACGACGAGGTGGGATTAAAACCCGTCCGCTGGGTACCCTGGGGAAGTATAGGCGGTGTCGGGCGCCGTATGGCACCCGTGATGATACATAAATACTTAAATAAAAGTTAAGTAAAATCATGATAGGTAGACTAAATAAAAATAGTGATCACCTAATACTTATAAGGTTCATTCAGCCACATAACATGATAGTCTAATCGTGTCGAATCGTTAACGATCGTTTAACGACGGCTTAACGACCAATACCGCAGATAACGACAGAACGGGAGCTATATCCAAAAATCTGACGAAGCAACCGTTAGCGATGCGATGGTGGCATTCTGCACATTTCACTAACTTAACGCTTAGATTTAATATCTTCACGCCCATCCACATAAAACTTTCTTTTACCTTGGTCTAAATAGTATTGTTTCTTTTAAGTAAGATACAAAGATCCGTAATTCGATTATATTCGATCTTTGCACAATTCGACATAAAATATGTAGTGAAATTGGCTTGGCAGAAATATTTGTATTTATTATCCATGAGTCACATAAGAACTTTCTTATTCGTTTACTAATAGGTATACATAATCCGAAAAGAAAAAAGGTCAAGAGTCAGAGGACCTCATCAATGCTTTTTTAGGCAAAATGAGGGCAACGCAACGCTGTTATTTAATAATAATGAAAAAAGCGAACACTATTGTGCACTTAATTATTTCAGTAAACTATAACCCTTAATAAGCTAGAAAGTTAATATTTGGAATATTTTTAGCATTAACTATTATCGAACTATTTCCATTTAGTTATGAATAAAAAACTGGTATATATTTTAAAAATTAAGGTTTTCTGAAAAAAAAAAAATTTTACACGTTCTGCATACCAAGTGTAAGAAATTTGTTTTTGTTTAGTGTTTTTTTTTCCAAAACGTTTTTTGATAATCATAATATTATTTTTCGTTCCATATTTTAGGTTACCTACAATATGTAAACTGGGTAGTTCATTTGAAATAGGAATCTCAAATGGCTCTTGAAAAATAGGGAATTAAAAAAATAATCCTATTCTGTTACTTAGTGCATTTAACTTGATAAAGGATAATTAGTAATATGTAATGATTAATATTGTAATTAATATTTGCCTGGCAAGGCTGAATACAAAACTATATATACATGGTGACTTTGAAAGGATTTAGGTTTGGGCTAATATGAGGTTCTATTGATCAATAACAACTTTTTCCATGGAACCACGTGCCGCAAATGAAAAAAAAAATGCCTTCTCCATACAAACTAGTAATGTTAAAACGACCAATTTGTATGGGGAAGCCATTTTTTTTTCATTTACGACGCATGGTTCCATGGCAGAAGTTGTTCGATTTGATCAGCAGAACCTCATATTAGTCCAAAGTACATCCTTTCAAATTCACCCTGTATATTGATCTTGTAATTGTGGGTATTCTAGCAAATAAATTGTTTCATTTCATTTCATATGGGACAACAATGTTTGAGAGCAATCCATATATTTTTATTTAAAACTTGTAACTTCAGAGATTTAAAAAAAAAACTAATTAAAAAATATAAAATAGTTTTTTTACATTTACAAAGACTTTATTTACATTTCTTTAATAAAAAAAAAACTATTGTTATGTCCTCTTTTTGTTCTGACGAAAGGGTGTCCAAGTCTTACTTTTACCCTCTTGTAGACCTAATCTAGCAGTTCTCGAGATATTTATACAGAAAGTTTTTTTGTTTGAAAAAAAAACATAACCCAAATATTCTTGGTATTATAAACGAACTTGTACAATTAATTCCCCCCATTACTTACAACAAATAATCGTTTACGTTCGCGTCCAAACCCAACCAACAAGCGTCAATCCATACAAATAGTCCCATAAATCAGTCACAGCTTAACCCTTCGTCGCATTAATGAGATAAGTCTGCACAATATATAACCTGGGTCCCGCAGACCCGCTACTATCGCGCCGTCTTTATTAGCCTCGTAAATCTGACGGGGCAGGAGAGCGAGATGAAAAATATATCTTAGCTAATTCCTCTTTGAGACAGGTTAAATTAGTTGTATAAGGTTAAAATATGAATCTCAACTGAGAGGTACCTTGCGAGGATTTCTTAATCTAAGCTTTAGCTGTGCTATTTGCGCTATTCTGAAACGTACCTGCTTCCAACTTCTTAAGGTGAGGCGAATTCAGATATTGCGTCGATAGTTCCGGATTTTTTAAGAAGTGACTGTTTTTAGACGAACAGATTTTTTTTTCTTAATCTGGAGGATATAACTGTTAAGCCAGAAACAAGTTTGTTCGTTTAAAATAGTTTGTTCGATAGAAATAAATCGTGAAAATATGTAGTTCTGAAAATTTCTTTTTTCGGAATTTATGACATTACTATAAGTGTTTTAACATTATATTTTATACAAGTGTATATGATAAATTAAAAGTAGATCGTAAATTCATATTTTAAAAAAAAAGTAGTTTTTTTTAAATTAATGAAAACAAAACCCATTGTGTTTATAACATTATTTTTCCATGCATGAAACCGTACGCTGAGATAAAACATATATAGGGAAGTAGATACAAATAGGTAATTTCACTGACGAGCATACCACGCCTTAAGCTTTTCACACATTATATACGATACTTATGTAATGCATCAGTATGATTCGCACATCACCAAGTACCGGCAGCAAAATCGCTACGGGTACCTGACGCTATTAGCCTCACGATATCCGAAATGTCGGTCGCCAGCAAGTCCAGTCTCCTGCTTTTTATTTATAAGTGCCCAACATGGACATTGTAACAACCTGATGTTATGTGATGTTAGTATGCATGTCCGGGAATTATAGCAAATAGCGGATGCCACCGGCGCACCACTGCATGTGCATGCAGTTTATATAATAGAAATGGCGACGGAGCAGAATTTTATTGTTAAACAAGTCGAAAATATTTCTACGTTTGCATTAAAATTAAAAAAAAAAAAACCATTCGTAAAAAAATAAGTTTTTGCGAAAATCAAAAATATTTAGTAGAAATGGAATATTTAGTAACAAGTTTATAAATATTTAGTAAAGTATAATTTAATAACTACTAACTACAAACATTTTAATTAATTTTAATTTTAAATACCATCAGAGTCTTTTAAAAGCAGAATATTTTTTTGCAGATTTTATTATTCTGTGGTCAATTTTTAATAATTTAAGTCTAGAACAAATAGTCAACTAGTATGAGACTTAAGTATAGCAGCTGAGTTCGTAATGTGCAAAGAGCCTTACTCTTAAAGAGTTAAAGATGAAATTATAAAATATGATTTTAAACAAAATTACTACCTACTAGAGTTATTACGATGAGGAACGACCATTTTGTTATTAAATAACATTGTGATAAATTTGTCTTCCATCCCCATTAAAATTTATTAACTTTAACCTCACGTCGAAGGGTAAAATGAAATCAAAATTTCAACGTTTATAAGCTCAATGATAAAAAAATTGTTGGAGAATCTTTGCACAAGTACCAAAAAATATATTTGAGAAATGTATTAAAGTACCGTGTAGGTATAATATACCTAGCAACTTAGTATTTATAAACTTTTGGCATTTACACCCGAGTGTATTAGAACCCACGTGTTTGGTGTTCTACAATGCAACAGCGCAGCAGATTGTTAATTCCGCAGCGGTCCCGAGCTTGCGCGCTGCTCTATTATTTACTTGTCGGTAGGTTATAGAGCTTCGATAATAAATAGAAGGAAGCGCTGTATTTGTTTATTGGAGCACAGGACTTTGTATTTTCCTGGTGTTAGGATTTTAAGTATTTTTTTATTAAATAACGTTCGTCATACCCTCTAATAATAAACACTGCGTGCGATGAGATCGCCCCTTGTTAGGTGTAGATTACGGATACTGATGACGACGAGGTAGGAAATTACTTCACACCGGTGGGATAAAGATAGTTTTTTTATTTTTATTATTGGAGCACGGCATGTGACTTTGTAGCTACCTTGTGGTGAGCAGACATACCAAGTCCATGGATGGGATCAACTTTTTTCGATAGGATGTATTTTAAGCTAAAAATTGAAAAAAGATCAATATCCAACCCACAAAACATAATATTTAGCTACCGCCAACCCCATTCCCGAACTTTTATTGAGCCGTCTTTAATTTTCTTAATTTACCCAAAAATTGTTTTCAATTTTCAATTTTTATCCCAAAGATTTCCTTCTGAAGCTTCCAATACCATCATTAAATCCTGACCAAATTTATTTTAATGGGACCGATTATGAAACGCTTTCACGGTTTTTATTTAAAACCGGTTAAAGTTTGTCATATTATGTTTGTTCATAGATAAACAAATATATTAAACAGGATATCCTTTTTGAAGTCGATAAAATACGAATTCCCATATTTCCTATTCATAGGAGTTTATTCATTCCTCTCGGTACTTCCTCCTAATTTGTTTTTAGTTCGTACCTATATTCCGTTTATGTTGCATTGAAAGCATGTTGAAAGTTCCTCTACCTTGTTTATTGTTCTACCCCTAAAACACAACAAATGTTATAAAATATACAAAATTATTATGTATAACTTTTTAATGAGATATTAATGCTGGTTTAATATAATTCAGAATTTACCTTTAACATTTAAAAATGACTATACTTTATTCACTTTAATAATCCCCTTAGGTACTTAGTTAAAAATTATATGCATAAATTAAAAATGTAACAGAATTTATGAACCTTAAAATCCCTGTCACTGTGCTACTGTTTGATATGACAAAAGCCTTTGACTGCGTAAATCATGATATACTAACCGATAAACTTTATACTTACGGTATAAGAGGTATTGTACTAAGTTGGATCAAATGTTATTTACATAATAGGACTCAGTGCGTCGAAATAACTCGCATCAATAAAAATGCAGAATGTACATGTACAAAGTCAGAATACAAACAAATTAAATTCGACATACCCCAAGGAAGTATTTTAGGGCCACTGTTTTTCATATTGTATATAAACGATCTACCAAACATAACATCATATTCGTCAGTGTTATTTGCAGATGATTTTTCGATTATAATACCCGATGATAAGAATAATAAGTGTATTAAAATAAAGTGCAATAGTAATAATATGAATTGGAATAATAGACGTGATAGTATTCATTACAATTGTAATAATAATAATTCAAATAGTAATAATAATAATAATTCAAATAATAATAAGAATATTTCAAATGATAATAATAATTCAAATGATAATAATAATTCAAATGATAATAATAATTTTAATAATAATAATAATTCAAATAATAATAATAATTCAATTAATAATAATACAAATGATAATTCAAATAATAACAACAATAATTCTAATAATAATGATAATTATTTAAATAATAACAACTATGGACCTCAGGACCTCGTTGGTGTTTTCTGTGATCTTTCTAAGGCGTTTGATTGTGTTGATCATCAAATTTTCTTAGATAAGTTAGAATTTTATGGTATTCGCGACTTAGCTTTAAATCTATTAAAATCTTACCTTTCCAATAGAACTCAAGGTGTTAATATTGATGGCTGTCTATCCGAAGGGGCCCTTGTAAAGATGGGTGTTCCGCAAGGCTCAATTTTAGGACCATTCCTCTTCCTAGTATACATCAATGACCTTCCTCATATGGTTCAGGAGATGGCGCAGATAGTGCTATTTGCTGATGATACATCTCTACTGTTTAAAGTTAGTAGAAAAGATAATATACTATCATCAGCAAATGACACTCTGGAAATGGTTTCGAAGTGGTTCACGGCGAATAATTTAGTTTTAAATGCTAAGAAGACTAAGTGTCTAAAATTTACGCTCCCCAACGTAACTAGTATTAATTCCACAGTGAAGTTGGAAGTTGGAAGGTGGTACTGATCTGGAATTTGTTGACTCCACTGTGTTTTTAGGGATCACAGTCGATTCCAAACTACAGTGGAAAGCTCATATAAATACTCTATCCAATAGATTGAGCTCTGCTGCATATGCAGTCAGAAAAATCAGACAATTAACTGATGTTGCAACAGCCAGACTAGTGTACTTCGCCTATTTTCACAGTATAATGACGTATGGTCTTATAATGTGGGGATCCGCGGCAGATTTTGATACTATATTTATTTTACAAAAGAGGGCTATTCGGGCAATATATGGCATGAAAGCTCGTGATTCTCTCCGGGAAACATTTCCTATGATTGATGTATTGACACTACCATCTCAGTATATTTATGAGAATTTATTGTACGTCAAGAAAAACTTAAGTATGTTTAGTAAAAATTGCGGCAGGCATAATTTAAACTTAAGAAATATAGATAAAATTGATATTCCAAAGTTTAGACTGCAAAAAACTAATAAATGTTTTGTCATTAACAGTATAAGGTTATTTAATAAATTACCTAAAAGTATTATAGATTTAAGTGAAATAAAGTTTAAAAATTGTATAAAACAAACATTAATCCATAGGGCTTACTATAGAGTTAATGACTATATTAATGATAAAGATGTCTGGACCCGTTCTGATCTGCAATTGAGGTCTCACAACTAGTATTGCCTTTTCAATTGTAGTTTTAAATTGTACTAGTACCCTAGTAAGGTATGTTAAATCTGATATTGTAATAATTTATTATTACTTAATTTATTTTTTATTATATTTAACTTTTTATCTTTGGATAAGGTATATCTTATGATTACTTATTTATATTTACGTTATACAGGTACTCTGTTATTATATATTATTATTTAGTAAATTGCCTGTACTATTTAGTATTTTCAGGTCTGTACATTGGTACAGTAACCAATTGCTATACTGTTAAATAATCTGCCATAGGGTGTTTTGTGCACGCTTTTAGTAGGATTAGAGCATTTTAAGTATGCTACCATATGCTGTTTGCATATCGGTAACTCAATGGCTGTGTTCCTCTGTTAGTGTGTGTGAAGCACCAGAGTTTTTTACTTGCTGGTACCTTTTTCTCCGGGGGGATCGACTTTACAACTAGTGTTTACGCCCTTGAAGATACCGATCCATATAACTATGTTAATGCGATTGATGGTCATTCAAAAATATATACAGCCAATATAATGACAATAATATAATATAAGAACTAATATTTAAGGCGTGGATACGGTTGGTGAGGTTGGTCGCCTCGGTGGCACTCTTGTATGGCGGATGATAATCGGATGGTCAATGGAATCAGCTAACCACCTAGTCTTACACTAGTTGGTTATGTAGCGTGCGTTCGGTTGGTTGTTTTTTTTTTTCTTTTTTAATATTTTTATTTTATGACACCTTTTATTAATTAATATATATATAGCAGCCTAACCAAGCGCACTCTAGACCTTATTGTTAAAACTTTTTTTTTTTTTTTGACTATTCATAAATATCTGTAAAGATTTACATGAAATAAATAATATTTGATTTGATTTGATTTGATATGAAAATAACATAAATGATACAATTACAAAAGTAGTCGAATGGAACTTACATAATTTGAAAATTAATATTGGAAAAACTAAATATATGCAGTTCCGCAATAAAGGTGCTCATAGCCGCCAACTCAACGTAGAACACAATAACGAAAAAATTCAAGTAACAAACACATGTACCTTTTTAGGGATAACTATTGATGAGCATTGCGACTGGTTTGGACACATAAAACAAGTATGTGCAAAAATTAATAAATTTGTATTCGCTCTATATAAATTAAGGCAAACAGTCTCGCAGGAAACGGCATTGTTGGCCTACCATGGATATATTTCCTCTACTCTTCGCTATGGCTTAATATTGTGGGGAAATTCTTCTGAGGTACATAAAGTGTTCTTCGCTCAAAAAAAATGTTTGCGTGCAATATGTGGTATACCGCCTTTTGAATCCTGTCGGCCATTATTCAAGAATTTTAAGATTCTAACTTTAACAGGATTGTATATCTACGAAATGATCATGTTTGCAAAACAAAACATCCACCTATTCGTATTAAGAAAAGACGCATTGACACGTAATTCTAGATACCCAAATAAATTTATAATAGACCAACACATTAGTACTAGGGTTTTCGAAAAAAAATCATATATATTGGCAATAAAAATATATAACAAGCTTCCTAAAACTTTGCAGGATCATCCAAAAAATAAATTTAAAACATGCCTCCTAAACTGGCTGCATGAGAAATGCTTTTACAATTTGGCAGAGTATCTTAATACCAAATGGACATGATCTTTTATACATCTAGTCAAATATTATTGTGGCATTCTCTTTTTGTTGTAATCTCGTGTGTTTGTGGTTTTGATAATGTTAGCAAATTATTGTAATTTTTCTTTTATATAATGATAGTGTAAAATTTTATAACTAGATAAATAACAATGTACCTACCTACCTAAATATATTCACATACCACAAATGGTGGAGTAAGAGATCCTAAAAATCTGTAAAACAACAAATGTAAACCTTATTCCGTGAATAAAGAATCATTCATTCATTCATTCATTCAAATATATATATTATTAAACACTATTTAATAGTTTAATTATTTTATAAATTATATATTTAGTAAAGTGAAAAATATTTAGTGAATAGAGTTTGGAGTTTATTGAAGTTCAACCAGACTTAGCAAGCAAATAAATCAAGTAGGTTTATTTAGAGAGAGAATAATCTTATATTAAATTTTTAAAGATAAAAATGCAATGAAAAAAATCCTGGTGGACGGAACTCGAACCCACAAACCTCTCTTTCGCGGCAAGGCGCTCAAACGCTGAGCCAACCAGGTTCCAGTCACGAATTTTAATTATTTTTAATCTTATATTAATAATTTAATATAAGATTATTCTAATAAGGAACTAATAAAAATGCATAAATATAATATAAATAAACCTACTTGATTTATTTGCTTGCTAAGTCTGGTAGTTAACCAATTTGTATAAAATGTTGTACTAAGGTAGCGTAATGCGGTTTATATCCCGTTAAAATAACATACTAATATGTTTTTGCAATGGGTGTGAATCGAACCCACAAACTCCGGATACAATGTCAAGGGCGCGACAACTAGTCTACTGGACATTAACATAATCAGTCCGTGTACAACTATCGAACAAATTCAAAATACCAGCCAGACAAAGCTAATATTGAAGAAAATCTATAGATTTTAATTTGTTAATAAAAAAGGAAAATCTAAATAGTACAATAATAAGTAATAAAGAACCTCTTACTAAAATTTACTTAAAAAAAAAATAGATATAATGTTGAATCAGAAAATATAAACAAAAATCTTTATGCACTTCAAGTTTAGTTTGCCCGAAAGTTTCGCCAAAAGTTTTATAAGCTAGCGCAGTAGACGAGCTTTGATCAAAGTTAATACTACTTGTTCAGAGATCTACAAGAGCTTACTTCGAAGATAATACTAACAGTTCCGGCAAATATAATTATTGGTTTATTGTTCAAGTTGTCTTCTAACTATATCTTCACGACTATCCCCAATAGAGTGAGGTAGTCAGATATTACCATTGTTAGTCATAAGTTCGCGTATAAATTTCAAAGTAATAATCTAATTTATATTTAAATAATGTTTTATTAAAACAGATTAGTAGTAAATGAAATGAAAGAAAAGAAAAGATCTTTATTTGTGAACAATTGTTATCGTTAATTTCAGTTCGCTATGTTCCGCCTTTCAGCATACAAATATACAATTATAGTAGATATACAATACATATGCATATATATATATATACACACATACATATACATCAAATCACCAGGTATGTAATTAATTCCATTTATAAAAAACTTCTTCAATCTATAAAAACAATTTGCCGTTAGCCACTTTCGCAAAAAGATCTTAAATTTATAGTAGTAACGTTTATTAAAATATATGTGTTACAAATTAATTGACTATATTTTTCATATACGTGGTGGCCGAGTTGGTTATTATTTATTGTTATATTGCTACCATTACACCAACCAGAGCTCGGTTAAGCCCAAAGTTACAAAAGTGTATTTGTTATATAAAATAAATTATAGGTACATAGGTTTGGATTTTTATTTTTCATGGCATGGAGCGGAAAGTAGGCTAAGAATCCAAGAAAGCAAAGAACAGTCTTTCAGTATAAAATACTTTTCTTTGTTTTTTCAGGTTAGACCTTACACTAAAAACTCTACGATTTTTAGGTCCCCGGTTAAAACCCCGAAAAGAACCTACAGAGAACACATTAATTAAGCTGTTAATAGATGGGTTATTGAGTTTTTTTTTAAATATTTTTTATTGGAGCACGACATGTGACTTTGTATCTACATAGTGGTGAGAAGACCTACAAAGTCCATGAATGGGGTCAATCAATAATTGTTCTTAAACAATGTTGATAGCTTTCACTATGCCGGCTAAATGATGGGATTACGAAATGGGGGACGACAATGGCGAATTGCATTACGAGTATATTTTAATATACTTGCTGCCTTATTGTCAATTCAACTACCCATTTCGTAACCGTACCCTGAAAGGAGACTACCACCTCGACAAGAAATTGATGCAGTAGTCTCCTGAAAACCGGTGAACCCACAGACTAAAACCAAAACATGACTAGGTCACTTGACGGTTTTCGCATCTGTATGTACTCGATAATTTACAATAAGACTACAGTTACTCTATTACTTGAGTTTTTTTATGTACTAGCTGACCCGCACTATTTCGTCTGAGTAACTTTAACCTTTTACGCAGAGTACGTAATAGAAGCTCTCAAAAGGAATAAATTTTCGCCGTTTTTGCAACATTTTTCAATGATGCTCCGGTCCTATTGGGCGTAGCGTATGTTATAAAAGGGCTATCCAATATGCCTATAATAGGCATTCCTCGATAAATAGGCTATCCAACACTAAATAACTTTTTTTTTCAATTTGAACCAGTAGTTCCTGAGATTAGCGCGTTCAATTAAACAAACAAGGAAATTCTTCAGCTTTACATATTAGTATAGATAGACGATAATGAAACACGGCAGACTTCAAAGTTTTAGAAACTATACACTTAAAAGTACGTAGAAATAAATACTATGCATAATTGCATACTTCTATGTCTATCGTGTATAATAAAATCGTAACATGTCCAATTTATATGGAATTAGGGCACCAAAGGCATTATGCATAAAGCTAAATTGGCTGAAAAATAAGCGAACCTTCTGAAAAGGTCCTATGGACAGTATATTTGCATATTCAAATGAGAAATGAATGACCATTGTCAAATTTTGCATCAAAAAGTATCTCTTTACGACTGTAAAGGCGTGCTCAGATATCCAGAATAATCTGTAGGTAGATTCGTTTGAATAAATATAATAATAATATGAATTATGTTAGCAATATTTTCACAATATAAATAAGAAAGTGGGTGTCTAAAATCGCCCTTCGAAGGAAATGTCAAACATTTTCGTTGCTGCATATTTTGTTTTTACTTTATGAGTATTGATTGGTTATAACATTATTGAAGACAGACAGAGAGATCGATAGACACATTCATACAGACATACAGACATTGGCTGTTTATAAAACCATCCCAACGAGACTTAAGAAGCTAGTAAAAGGTTTCGCGATCTCGAACGTCTAAAAACGTGTAAATATTGTTTTCAGTGATATCAAAGTTTATTTTTACAGAAAAAGAACGTAGAGGTAAATATTACTTACTCGATCCTAATTAGATAGTATTTTTATAAAAAATATATTGACACCCAAAGTTTGATTTATGATTCTAAAAATAGTACTTTAGTTATCATTTCAAAACTTAACATATTTTTTATAAAGAAATTATGTAATTAGGATCGAGTAAATAAAATCTACACCTCCATGTTTTTTTTTCCAAAAAAATAACTTTATTATAACTGATAACAACATTTAGATATTTTTATACGCCCGAGTTCGCGAATCCTTTTCCTGCCCACTTAAGAGACGAATATATTGGCTTGACATAATAATGAAATAGATAGATAGACAGCGGGTCCAGCTATACAAAAAATAAGTTACCGACAAAGTGCTAGTTTTATTTACCGAAGACTGACAAATTTTTTTTTCACATTTGTTTTGGTTATGACGGGCGGCGATCTTATGTTCTCATGTTTGGTAAGGTTAGGCCTTAGGGCACTTCCCTATTATTAATATTTATTGCTCCCACTATGCTGGCTAAATGATACGATTACGAAATGGGGGGCGACAATGATGAATTGCATTACGAGTATATTTTAATATACTCGCTGCCTTATTGTCTACCCTTTGAGTTTCAGACTTCACTGGTTTCAGGAGATTCAAGTCATGCTACTAAACCGATTAAAATTAAATTTAAGCAGGGGCCTATTGATCTTAGGTGGTTTCGTTACCACCGCCCATACAGCTGCAAAAAAACAGTCAAGTTTCGGTTTTAGTCTGTGGGTTCACCAGTTTTCAGGAGATTACTGCATTGATTTCTTGTTGAGGTGGTAGTCTCCTTTCAGGGTGCGGTTACGAAATGGATTGAATTGACAATAAGGCAGCGAGTATATTAAAATATACTCGTAATGCAATTTGTCGCCATCCATTTCGTAATCGCATCATTTAGCCGGCATAGTGGGAGCGATCAATTTTGTTTAAGAACAATTATTGATCGACCCAGAGCTTTGCAGGTGTGCTCACCACCAGGTAGATACAAAGTCACATGCCAAGCTCCAATAAAAAAAAAAAACTTCAAAGGCCTAATAGATATAATAAGACATAAGTTTAGTATAATTTATCCTTTTTTGAAGGTACAATAAAGCGTGCCGCAGAGCAAAGCTTACGTTTAACCTTACGTAGTATGCGAGATACTGAATTCTTATCCTTAATCGAGTAAAATCTTTCACACATACACAGTAGGGCGAAAAAGATAAGTCCGGGTGAAAGAATTTTAATATGCGCGGCCGTTTACGCGGAAACGCATTGAATTATTGCCCCTGCCTAAAGTGGAAAATCTTCGCTGAAAAGATTTAAGACATTTTGTGTAAAAAAATATAAAAATAAAAATTTGACTTTAGCGTAAAATAATAAGGAATGGTTTACAGACAGGTTTTCATTAAATAAGACAGGCTGGATCAGTTATATACCTTAGCCTATTTAATATTGGATTTTATTCATAATAAAAAGGTGGCCAAATGCGATGAGTATTCGCTCATTTTAAATCTTGTCGAAAATGTAAATAAAATCCCTTATTAACTAAAATATATCAGTTTGTCTTCACACTAGGAAAATTTAAGGCTCTAATAATGCCCGATTTCACCAACGATCCAACTCTAAAGGAGCCCCTAAATAAGATTTTTGACATATTTACTATGAAACAACTGTCATTAATTGTCCCTTAACTTAGTTAAGGGCTGCCTTAGAGTTGGTGAAATCGGGTATAAAAGTTTTTTATTAAATATTTTAAGTTGCTGAACTTAAAAATATTTAAAGAATGTAAGGTCAGTTATATAGTTATTATTATACCTAGTTTAAAAAAATTAGAACCGCTTTCACGACAACTAAAAAGTATCATTTTACGTTTTTTTTTTTTTTCTAATTACGAGTAGTTTGTTTTCTATTACCTATATAGTTTGTATTGTAAAACATTAGTATCCAATTATTATCGTATCGAATTGAGTACCGATTTCAGTCGATAAAAAAATATGATTTGTACAGGGTGAATTTAAAAGGTTATATTTTAGGCTAATATGAGGTTCTACTGATCAAATTGACGAACTTTTCGGCTTTCATATATAAATTGGTCATTTTAACATTACTAGTTTGTATGGAGAAGACAATTTTTATTTCATTTGCGACACATTGTTCCTTTATAAAAGTTTATCAGTTTGACCAGTAGAACCTCATATTAGCCCAAAGTATAACCTTTCAAAGTCACCATGTATAAATCACAAAAGTACGTATGTATAAATATGACCATTAACTACTTTATTTTCCTTGATAGCTATTTTAATACTTTTTACGTTTTTACACGTTTTGCAGAAATGATATTGCAACCGCGTGTGTATAATTTCATGAAGTTTAATTTTCGGGTTTAATGATGTCATAAATCAGGAACCGTTATCTCTGCCCCAATTTTAAATTAACTTTGAAAATTTTCCTGAAAAGGAGACGTAGGCTGTTATGTAAATATATTTATATACTTAATTTAATACATGGTGTATAATTATATACGTGGTGGCCGAGTTGGTTAGACCTTGGACTTAAAAACACTTAGGTCCCTGGTTCGAATCCCGGTGTGTACCTATGAGTTTTTAATTAAAAAAAAATATGTACTCTGTTTGACAACACCACTATAGTGCCTCGGAGAGCACGTTAAGCTGTCAGTCCCGGTTTCACTATACCAACTTGTGAAACTGTTTATAGATGGCTATTTAAACATCGCGACGAGCTAGCCACTTGTTCGGTGTAGATTTATAACATCGGTTACGACGAAGTGGGATTAAATACCCATCCGCTGGGTAACCTGAGGCCGCCTAGGCGGTCTTAATTTTCACCCGTAAATCTTATGAAATTGGTTATGTAACTCTCACTTATTAACTGCTTTGATTGTCCCGAAGGTTTGACTAGTAGAGAATGCCTAGCGGCATTAAGTACGCCTTTGTATTTTGTATGCAATAAAGATTTAAATAAAAATTGGGTTCCGTTTTTTTTTTTAATCTTGTTTATATCTACCTGATTTTAAGCAGACCTACAAGGTTCATAAATGGGGTCGATCAATAAATTGTTGTTTAGCAATATTGATCGCTCCCACTATGCTGGCTAAACGGTGGTAGAAATGAGATTTTAATAATAATAAATATATTTTTGTTCAAATATCACATATTGGTTTGGTATTATCAGATCGCAAATGTAGTTACAATCGACAGTAGAGGTTAGTGATAATGAATTAGTATTTTCCGGTTTCGTTACCACCGCTCATATAGGAACCGTTGTATGTCTAATGTTTTGGTTTTAGTCTGTGGGTTCGCCGGTTTTCTGAAGACTGCAGAATCTTTTTCTTGTCAAGATGGTAGAGCACGTTAAGCTGTCGTTCCCGGTTTCACTATACAATGTTGTGAAACTGTTTATAGATGGGTTATTGAGTCTATTCAAGACATCGCGACGAGCTAGCCACTTGTTTGGTGTAGACTCATACCATTAGCTACGTATGATATGTATGTATGTATGGTAGTCTCATTTTAGGGTGCGGTTGATTTGACGACAAAGTTGCAAGGATTTTAGACTTGTAGTGCAAATTCTTCTTTGTCGCCGCCCATTTTGTAGCCGCATAATTTAGCTGAAATAGTGGAGGTAATCGATGGTGTAGAAAAGTCACACACAAAAAAATTATAATAAATACATTACTTATGAGTTAAAGCATTAACAATAATAATAAAAACAAATCAAATGCACTTTCATTAAGAAAATTAAGTAATATATTTTCGTAAACTGAAAATGATAAAAAGACAATCATAAAAAGTGTAACGGAAATAAACATAAATAAAGTCTGCCTGTGTTGCGAGGGGGCGCTTCCCCATTCAATTTATTTTTTTCTATAGCCGTGGTCACCCTTGTTGTTAAGATGAAATTACTACAGATAGTGTGTACATACCCTTATCTTATAGTAATTTGAAAAATAAGAATGTCTTACTTTATTGTCTGTGATATAATACATTTATTTTTGTTAGGCTGATGGGTTGTCCAAAGCTTTAAATAAATGAAAAAAAAAAAAAAAAAATTTTTGTATTCATATATCACTCACTCATCAACGCAATTCTCCTTAAAAATTTCAAGTAGAATAATTAATTTAAATAAGTACAAAAATATACTCAATATTTTTTATTTTATTTACTCAACAATGTGTTTTTTATTTTATTATTAAAGCCTAATTTAAATAAAAAAAATCATTTAAATCCTCCTTTGCTGAGCATGCACCCAAAATACTTAAAGCATTGCCCCTCTGAACCTCCAGCGATATTCGTTGGAAAAAGAAAGATCTTGCACGTTGGTCTCCAGAAGCATCTATTAATAATTTTCCAATAGTGCGTCCATTTTTTTTGCATCTGGAGACCAAGGCCCAAATGTTTCCAATGAAAATGCTAGAAATTCATAAGAGGGGCAATGATTTTTGTATTTATAAATTTTCCTACTTTGGGCTAACAATGCTGCAGCGCCGGAGGATTTAGACGTTATGTCTATATAGCTGGGAGCTGCAGTGTCCACACAGGTGGCGTCCCATATAAGTGCTCGACCTCTATGCCATGGAGTTACAGTCACACCGTCCGGCCTCTTACCGTCGTCACGGTCTATACCTACAGGCTCGAGAGCGCTGGGTATACCGGCCGAACCGAGAGATCTTTTTAAAATGTTATTAATATTAAAATGTCTCGGTATACGACCTGAGCCAAGCCTGCAGGATAAACCATGGTGTCCGGAAGTTGTGACCGAAGCCCCACAAATGCATTGATGAGGTCGGCAAATTGGTGCGCCAAGCCTGAGGGACACTGCTATCCTCAAAGTTTGTCTATCTAGAAGAGTGCCTAGGGTTGGTGATGGGAGAGCTTCTAACCAAGCGCCTGACTCCTTACATTGCTAAAAATACAGCTTTGTTTGTATTAAAAAGTGAATTAGTAAAATTATTTATTTTATTTTTAAGAATCGGTAAGTCCCAAACTTTTTGAAATTATTTTTGCACTGGTAAATCTGTATTATTTGTCCTAATTTCCCATTCATTAAAAAGCTCACTTAAAAAGCTCACTCCTTTATTCAAAATGGATGGATTTAAAACTTTACCAATGAGAGTATAGCTTTTGTGGGTTGAAGCCAAGAATGCTGGAAGGGCTACGTCTGAACTACATCTAATACCTAAACCACCTAAACGAATTGGTAAGGTTGCTTGAAACCAAGAATTTTCGTTGAGTGAAATATTTAGGATTTCTTCTAAACAATTTTTTATTGTTTGATCCATATTATATAAGATTTCGTCAAGGAGCCAGAAAGGGCAACACCTAAGAAAATAAGTCAATCTAGGCATGTTAAAACAATTTTTAAGTAAAATTAAAGCTACATGGGGTGTAATATTTAAAGTTCTTTAAAACATTCTAAGTTTTGTTGTTTTTGAAGCATTAGAGGTCTAAATGAGTTTAATAAAATTGGCTATCCTAATAAAAGTAAATTATCATTATTTAATGTTTTAAAATTTGGAAGAATATTTTGAAATTTATTAGACAATTCTTGGATTTCATGATGATGTTTATTAGGATTAAAATTATTTCAGATTTTGTAGGGTTGATGGAGAGACCGATTTCTTTTAAATTGCAGATTAAATTTTTAAGGTCCAAAATTATGGTGTTACTTTTACCTGCAATAGTACCATCATCAAGGAACCATAGATTTAAAGGTGATGTTATATGCATTTTATTTTGTTGTGTATAGCTAAACTGAATAGTGCCGGACCTAATGGATCACCTTGTTGGCATCCTGAATTAGACATTATTAAATTATTGTTGTAAAAAAGTAGAGTTAATGAGATCTAGTTTGATTAAAGCGTCGTAATCTGTACAGTTTTGTAAAAATTTCTAGCAGCATGAACTATTGATTCGGCTCCACATTTTACTGCGCAACCAAATTGTATAGGAATAAATTTTTCTTTGAGGGAATTGGATAATTTGACAGCTACTATTTTAGACACTAAACGGCGTAATGTATACCCAATGGCTATGGGTCTAATACCACCTTCTTTTTTGTTAAAAGCTATAAGGTTTGCCCCAAAAAAGAATGGTTTAATCTCGTCATTAATTTGACCATTTAAAATAAATTTACAAAAACCATGTAATGTTTTAGTAACTTGGTTAGCTGCAGTGCCATTTGAGGGATTTATAAGATACTATATATAGACTCAATATTATTATTATTCAACGTTATTGTAATTTAATGATGCTGTGTTATTTTGTTAATTAAATGAATTTAAATATTATTACATTTAAAAAAAGAAGTGTAATAATAATAATACAAAAAATGTTTTTAAACTATTTTTTATTGAGTCTATTCAAAACATGCGTGCTGGAGGACGCAGCAGAGGCAGGCCCCCCACAACCCGACGACCTGACAAAGGTAGCGGGAAGCCGATGGCTACAGACGGCGCAGAACCGGTCGTTGTGGCGATCCTTGGGGAAGGCCTATGTCCAGCAGTGGACGCGTGAAAGGCTGGTATGATGATGATGATGATTCAAAACATCGCGAGGAGCTAGCCACTTGTTCGGTGTAGACTCATACCACCGGCTACGACGAGGTGGGATTAAAACCCCTCCGCTAAGTACCCTGGGGCCGTCTAGGCGGTCTCGGGCGCCGTAAGGCACCCGTGATGATATGTATGTATGTAAAAATTGTTTCATGTACAAAAATACTCATACTTATACAAAATAGTAAATAAATAAACGGGATTTATAAAATTATATCAAAAACCAATACTTTATCAAATGGGATAAAAAATAATGTTTTTCTTTGAAGTGTATGATCTTTTTTTTGTTATTATCGCAGCTTGGCATGAAACTTTGTATCTAATGGTAAGCAAACCTACAAAGTCCATGAATGTGTCTAACTGAAATATCGTTGTCGCACTATGCAATAATACACTCGTGCTTCTATTGAAGGGGACTAGTTATAAATAGTACTTTTACTTCTTTAAAATAAAACTTACTTGTGTACTTTTGTTTCTTTAAAATAAAAGAAGCCTTGATATATCAAAAAGTAGGTTGAAGACTGGTCGAATATATGTATTTAATTTTAAGTATTAGTCGCTAGGTGATTTTTGTTGTTATAATTTGATTTGACAGGTTAGCTTTTACAATGTATTAGGCAGCTTAGGCAAAATTAAATAAATCCTGTGTATTACATAATGATATTTTAACATAAAAAAGAGGGTATTACTCTGGAAGTGCTCTTTTTATTCTTACCAGCAGATATACAGTCGACAAATAGGCAAATCATGGGTTGTTAAATAAACTTGGTTAATTTAAATACGTCCTTTTATATCATTATGCAAATTATTATCTATATTTTTTTTGTAAATTCAGTGTTAAAATCAATGTCAATTTGTAATTAACAGTAATTTACAACCAACGTGATTGCGCGACAAATTTCAGGCGCTTCCAGTTTGTGGGCGATCCGTTCCAAACGAATAAATCAGAATGAACCGGACAACAAATAAATCATCAGCTATTTTAAAACAGTTCGGAGAGTTCACAGCAGTTTTCAATAAAATAAACACTGTTTTTCACTGATTTACAATGGATAACCACCGCACAGCAGTTCTGTTCATAAAATTCATCGCGTTCCGAACAAATAATGTAGGTGAACAAATAAAAGTATCGAAAACCCGTACAACTGTTACCGACTCCTTTTTCAGGTTCGACTCTGAGCGCAAAAAAAAATCAATGACAATATTCATCATATTGTCATTGTTATTTTTTTGTTATAGAGCGCGGCATGCGACTGTTGGAATAAGTAAATCTAAATTGTTCATACGAGTATTACGAAGGACAATTGTTGTGTTATTTAATAAAAACAGGGGCCTATTTCATAAACGTGACAATTGTAATTTACCATGACAATTTATAATACATTGCTTGGTTTAGTTGGAATTACTAATAACTAACTAAACCAAGCAATGTATTATAAATTGTCATGGTAAATTACAATTGTCACGTTTATGAAATAGGCCCCAGGTGTATAGGATAGTTATGGATTTGTTTTATAAATTAGGTGTTTATCTTCACGCTAGTATGATGATTATGCGCACTAAGTACGCTCGCACGCGAATGGTTTTGACGTCATAATGACGTAGTTCTATCCTGTCGGGTTAAAAAATCATGCAAAACGACGTCATAGCGATCGGCGAGCGAGCTCACTTTGGTGCGTGTAATCACCCTGCAGATCTTTTGTGGGGTAGGCAGAAACAATCGTTGAATTTTGTCCTAATCTCTATATTACTCCTTTTGCTACGCACTCAGTCATAACTATTTTCATTCCGATTTTAAATCCTAATTGTAAATTTGGTATTTTTATCCAAAAATTACTTATGTGCACATTTTATTTATATTATTGAATTCTTTATATTAAATCACATTTAATATTATATCACTAGCTGCATTGACCCTCTGGACCTCTAGAGAAATTCTTTGGACAAAAAAGGCCTTAAACCTATAACAGACGCCCCTTGGTTGGGTCCGACCAAATAATATGCACGTCCCGACCGATAGCACCCGACGCGACGGCGGGTCTCGTTCGGGTGCGCCGGCGACCGGACCACTGCCGGAGCAGTAAAAATAATATTATGTCGACAACGCTACACCACCGTATTCTCAATCCTGTTTTCCACTCTAATTTCACTCAGTGATAGACTATTTCATCCTAAATTACTTGATTTGATATTTGGCGTGGTTAAGAGACACGTTCATTTAATAAAATTGGAATGGAAAAGATGGCTTAGAATACGGAGGTTGGACACTTGGCTTCCAGATATTTTCTTCACCTTTTAATTTATTAATTAAAGACATTATTGCACTTGTTGTTTTTTTTAATTAATGATATATTTTGAATGGAATGTCCAATTTGAATGATTCAAAAAGTAATATATAGGTACTGAAACAACCTTAGCTTAGGTCCCTGGTTCGAATCCCGGTTTGACAACACCACTATAGTGCCTCGGAGAGCACGTTAAGCTGTCGGTTCCGGTTTCACTATACCAACTTGTGAAACTGTTTCAGCTTTTCATACATAAAGTTGTTGTAGTGACATAAATTGAATAGTTGGACATATGGTACCGCGAACTTTTTATATAGACATTAAAGTGTTCTCTAAATCTGAAGTACATTATTTTGTTCGATCATAGACAGTTTTCGTAGCGGACGCGATGTAAAGAAATTGATAGGTATTTTTTAACTTTTTTTAGATGTACTTATAACTAATGTAATTTCTGAAAGTGTACAAGTGTAGTTTCAACTGAAGAGTCGGGTTGCTCCTAATACAGGTTACTATAACTTAAAAGGACGGGCCAGCTTACAGTTTAATTGTGTTCAGAAATATTTTGGTTACTACATAAATTAATTTATTATTATTAATAATAATAATAATAATATGTAGGACAATTACACATATTGCTCTGGTCACAAACTAAGCCTAAGCTTGTACTATGTGTACCATAAACAACGATATAATACATATTATATTTTATAAACACCCAGACCATGACAAACTGTACAGAAAAAACGTACTAATTTTTTTTTGCCATGGGTGGGAATCGAACCCACGACCTCCGGATACAACGTCAAAGACGCAACCACTAGTCTACGGAGGCTGTCAAATTATTATTATTATACTGATTCCTAATGTTTTTGAAAATAAAACATAGCCCATGTTACTTAGTGATAATGTAGCATTCTATTAGTGAAAGAATTTTTTAAATTGGTCTTCTCTCTTTTTAATATTGGTATAAATAGGTATTCACGAGAAGAGGTAGGTATAATATTGTCTTTGCATCCGGTGACCAAATAATTATACTTACTTATAACTTTTTCTTTACATTGGTAAGTGTAAAAAATATGTGACATGGCGTAAAGCGGAACATTTATCAGGCACAGCCACTGAGCTCATCGCAGTCTGCACTCAAATGACTCGGGGTTTCTTTACACAAAGAAAAATGGCTGAATCAACTATTGGTAACTGTCTCCATTGAAAGCGAGAATAATGTACAGTTTGTGTATTAATAAAAAAAAAAAATACTAAGGTTTTATGTAATAAAACTATTAAAGTTTAAATATATAGTTTAAGTACACAATTAAATTAACTAAAACATAAGTTTTGTTTAAAAAAAAACGTTTTCGTAATGTAAACTAAGATTATTCGTGTAATTCTTAAGTATTAACCTAGTTATATCTCAAGTATAATATAGATATGTAAACAATATATTCAACACACATACCTAAAGCTAAATTAAGGAGCTAAATGGGATTAATATAATATGTTTATATTATATTATGCTTTTGGGTTGACTCATATCATAACTTAACCCTGATTATGCTAATTTAAAAACAGTAAAATTTTGTTTTGAGATACAATAGTGTCAGATTTTAATTAAACCTTGTTAATATATATTATTTATTGACTCTCGGCATGTGAGTTTGTATCTGACTTGATGTCGTTCCCACTATGCCGGCTAAATGACGCGGTTGCTTAAGAACGCTTAACGACGCCCGCCATAAAAAAAAAACTGGCATCCTGGATTATGGTTGTAAATATTGGCCCGCGAAGGAAAAAGTTCGCACCTAGATCAAATCAACTGTCCGTTTTATAACCGCACCCTGTAAGGAGTAGTCTCCTACATACCTAGACAATATATCGATGGTGTAACTCTCGAAAACGGTGAAACTACAATTAAAGCTGAACTACGACTAGGTCACTTGTCGGTTGCATATGTACTGATGCAGATTTGCAGGTGGTAATGAAACAGGCCTAGCGAAGTTATAAAGACTACCTAAAAAAAGTAAGTAACCTATAGTTACCAAAATTTAATTAAAGACTTATTTTTAATCCAGTATTCTAAATATGAAAAGAGTTATGACTGTAGGCAAGGCCAAAGGGAGTTTGAACTATATGGTATCTGCCTACCACCCATAAGAGGCCTAGCGTGTATTAAATAGCTTTACTCTGTTCATGGAACGCTAACCTTAGGGTCTCCAAGACAAAGGGGAATGGTATTTTTATTCATTTACTTGCAGAATAGTTGGTATAACCTTTAATGTAAGTATCTATGGAAGGCTTTTGTGAGGAGGCTCTGTCATCAGCAGGGCGGTTAAAATAGCCGGTTTAACTTTAGTGATACAAAAACTTCTTTAGAGAATGTTTAAATCAGTATTATTTAACATAGTTTTAAAAGACGATGGAATAATTCGGATAGAAGAAGAGTTATGATTGTGAATGGGGCAAAAAGTGTAATGGTTCATTGGTGTATTCGTTATTTTTTTAAAACAATAATATTTAGTACACAGTTTGACCCGTATATTTTATTTTACCTGCTATGCCTTGCGGTTTTACCCGCACCGTTTAATTAAAAAAAAAAAACAAATATAATATAGCTCATGTTATTTGCTGATAATGTAGCCTTCATAGGTGAAATAATTTTTTAAATCGGTTTGGAGTATTGTTTGAATTTATCCATTACAAATAAATCAATGTCTTTATAATATTAGGTAATGAAAGATGTATGAATACGCATTTCTTAACCGATTTTAAAATATGTAATAAAACATATTTCAAAATGGGTTCCATAAAAATTTGGTCAGGATCTGATGATGGAATTGAAAGTTAATTGCAGCAGAGAAAATCTTCATCAGAAATAAGCACGCGATAATGATTATAATTAAACTTAAAGTTGTAGTACAAGGGGCCTACCGAGCAGCCAATCGAAATAATGATCGAAAAACCCATCGAAAGACAAATGTATGGGATTTCACGTTTCCTTCGACCAAGCTCTTAACATAGACTAAAATTCCTATACTATTTTAATGAACGACGCGGCAATTAATTTTCGATCAGGTCTTCGGTAGGCCTCAGGTTATTCCCTTATACATTTTGTGATGTAAATAAGTACTTTTAGAACCAGAAAGTGGAACTCTTCAAAAGCTACAAGCTACAAGTGTTTTTTTACCGACTTAAAAAGAAGTAGGTATACAATTCGACACATACTTATATTTCAATATAAGTAGTGCAATCTCGTATTTATATAATAATACACTAAAAATGAGGAAATTAAAAACTTTTATACCAAAAAGTTATTAGGTTATTTTCTATAGTTGGTGCCAACTTCAAAAGTAGAATATAAAACTCAAAAAAAACGCGTACTTTTTAGTGGTCCTAAACTAGGTTTTATTTTATGTTAAAAAGTTTTTATTATGTACCATCATAACCGACCCTATCCGAGACCACCTAGACAGAAGCGAAAGGGTTTTATTCTCATATCGTCGTAGCCACTGGTGTTCTGAGTGTGCACCGAACAAGATGATCATCGCGGTACAATATATTGATTTCGAAATATATTGTCCTTATACCTATAGTTCCTTAAATTGGTATGAGTAAACTCACTGGGTCCGCTTAATGCCTTACGGGGTTTTATTCCAACCTCATCATAACTGATGTTATTCTCAGTCTACACTGAACAAGTGGTCAGTTTAACGTGCTTTAACAAAATGTTTTATTTTTTTTGTTTTTGTATTTCAAGTCTTCTGTATGAAAAACTCAACACCACGTATCATTTCTATTACGCTACTTTTTGTTTTTTAAATCACATTTAAATAAACTTTTGGTAAAAACTTTGTAAGGAATCCATTTCAGAAGTCTACATAGTTGCAGAAGGTTTTAAAAACAAATGTTTTTCAGAGAGTTGGGAAAGAGACTCCTGAAATGTTTCTCAGAAAATCTTAAATTAAATTTGTCTTGGAGAGATGTTTTCTACTTTAACGTCCTTTTAGACGAAAAACCCTCTTAAAAAATGTTTTAAAATAAATCTTAATAATAAAGAAGTAATGGGAGTAAAATTTGATGATATATGAGTTAGAATTAATAATCTATTGATTAAAAAAAAAATATTTACCGTGGTAATTTCAGACTTTTTTTATTTTTGGTTTTGGCCCTTTTTCACTTGAGCCTATTAGGAAATTTTTACTTTATCCTTGACTTGAAATTTTGTATGTGTTGCTTATGTTCAATAAGCCTTTAAAATAAATAATATAAATATATTTTTTTTATTAAAAACTCGTGGTACTAACTAAGTAGCTAACTTGCTAAGCGTTGGCTTCCTACATTATTATCTATTAGACTGTCTAATTATAAAGTCCACATGAAACTAGGTGCCCATTTCTACATAATTAACTTAATATTTTGAAATTAAGTTCCAAAATTAAACAATAAAGGTTCTTGTTCCAATTTCAACGCAGCATGATGATGCTGGGGTTCGGCGTCACGTTTTTAAACTCCATTAGATAGACCATAGATAATGCTAGTTATAAGACAGGTTAAAAGGGCAAAGTAGATACGTACTATGATATATAAATCAGAGATTTTATCTTGGAAATGGTCAGATTATACTGACATTTAATTAATTAATTTATATTTACAGGTGCATTATTGCACCCGAGACCTCTCAAACGCCTACTTCGAACGGAGCAAGTAGTGTTATGACTAGTGATCAGAAATTCGGGTGCAAATTATACCTATTTTTTTTTGTTGAAATTATATGAAAAAATTAAATAAAATATTGAGAAAGGCATTTTTTTCTTGGGAAAAGTGAAGTTTAGGTTAGTTTTATTGCCCCCGAATTTTCGGTCACTAGTTATGGCTTAGTAAAATAAAATAAATATAGTACCTAGGTATAATACTAAATAAATATAGTTAAAAATAGATAGATACTCATTAGGTATAAATAACGTTTTGCGCATTGAACATTGTCACGCTAACCAATATCAAATTTGTACCTAATCAAATATGTAATAATTATGTTTCTTACCCCGGTAAGGTAATTAAAATACTTAAAAACATTTAAAGTGAGCGGCCACGGCCAGAAGCTATTAGTTAACAATCTGGCAACAAAGTTATACACGGAACAAGAAGAATACACGCGAGAGTTCTACGAGAATCGTTATACTGCGCTCTCTACTATTTCATGTCTGATAGAAATTTTAGTACCTATAGCAATTATGTTGGTAGCGCTCTCCGTTATTAGTGGAAGAAGCCCGGTTTTACGATGAGATCCTGATTAAGCCATCGCAGGAACTCGTGCATATTGCTCTAAATCTGTTAAGCCTTAGTTAACTAGTTAACTTCCTACTGGATACTGTTAATTCTAGATTTTAAAGTTAGAAGAAGCTGCACTGATATAGTTTATCTATAATTTTAATTAAATTATAGACATAGGAATTTTGCAAAAAACAAAAACTGGAAAACAAGAGAAATAAGCACCATTTTTCGAAAATTTAGTCTATTAACAGGTTGTTTGTTCATTTCGCATTACGTAAAAGCCCCTTATTGTTTATTATTAATTATATTTAATTCAAAATTTAATTACTGGAAGATAATAAGCTTTACTGTGAGTAATATTTAGCGTTTATTTCATCAAATTCAACCAACAAAATAGAATAAAACGATTTTAACCAAATTAACACGAAGTTGTGAAAAACAGCTGGTTTTCTAGGCAATTTAGTGGTATAGTATAATAGATTTAGCAATGATAAAATTAAAATATAATTAATATTAGCTAACAATGTACATAATTGGTGCACGTATATATAGTTGCAAGGGAAATGCAACTGTCTAAAGTTGCTATAGCAAGTATTTTATATTACTAAACATACGTTATTTTTTAAATAATAACAGCATACTCTTAGCCTCATAGTAATAATTACAGTTAAAATTTAATTAAAATATATAATTACTTTCTGACACGCATAACTTCGTCTGTGTCACTTTAAGCGTTTACGCAGCGTGCGCAATGGCAGCTCTCAAAAGGAACAAAGTTTCCCAGTTTTCCCATTATTTTTCATTGATGCTCCGCTCTTATTAGTCGTAGCGTGATGTTATATAGCCTATAACCTTCCTCAATAAATGGGCTATCTAACACTAAAATAATTTTTAAAATCGGTTCAGTATATCCAGAGATTACTTCCTACAACGTCACAAGCTCACAAACTTTACCTCTTTATAATATTATATATACGACTAAGTACCTATAGATATTATAACTTATAACTTCGCTATGCCGACTGACGGGTTTCGTTAAAACTATATTATAACTTTTAGAATACCTATAATAAGTTGGAAAAATATATAGTGTTAAACAAAGATATTACTTACAGTAATTGATAAAGTGCATTAAAAAAAAGACATTAATTAGATTAATAATATGTTAAGAAGAGTCGGAACTTCAAGTCCGAAAGCCGTAGCGCTTCTGTAGCACACTTCTGTGAAACTAAAAGACAACATTTTAGTTCCAGTTATAGCCGCAGAACTTGAGGGGTCATTTTGCCTGACTACGTTTGTTTAGCATCACTGTTGACCGGAGTAACCTTCATCATCATCATCATTTTTAAAATCTTCAAAAGCTCGGGGTTTTACTATCTATGTGTTATTTTACTCTGTACTGTGACCGAAGGTGTCGTTTACTTCACTCTCTCCGGTACCCAATTTCCTTAGGGTAACTCCTTCAGACCACTTTAATACGTTTTATATATTTATTTGTATTCTCTTTATTCTCCTATTGTTTTTTTTTATATATATTTTTTCATTTTCAAAAATTCTTTAAAATGCTAAAGGAAGTGAATTAGATAATTTGGTTTATTAATTAATATTACGGTCTTTATGTATTTATTATAGCATACAACATTCCTGCAAAGCTATATAAACCCAAAACTGTAAGGATTAATCGCGGTTTTACTCGTTTTATATTAAATTAATACATCACACTTCCATCGTGTGTCCCTCTATCGATCTCTCTTTCGGATCGTCGTTCCTTCTATTTGTTCTTTTTCCTTCACAAATGTCATAAATATTCAAATAAGAAAACTAACATTTAAATTGCCAGTAGTAGCCTTACTCTATACTAGAGAAGGTTACAGTACCTACTAGCGTTTCTCCAATACGACTAGGAGTCGTTTGTAATGGACATCGACTGGTGCCGGGTGGCAGGAATTGTTTCAGGGAGAGCCCATAATAGTCTTTCCGGGCACAGGTCGTTTAAAATAATACAATAATCGTGAAGATGGGCTCAGAGTCTGGAAGGTAATTAAAATCAGCTGCCTTACAGATAGAAGGGAAGGAAAACGTGTGCAATGTTTTTAAAGGTTTTTTAGTTCTTTTATTTTTATATAGTATTTTTAACAATTATAAGATACTTTAATTAGAAGAATTAATTATGGTTTCGTAAAGATAATGTTTTAAATATTTATTATATTCAAAAAAATATATATAATATACTCGTATACGTAGGCTAAATTTACATATATTGCTCTGGTCACAAACTAAACTCTAGGCTTGTACTATGTGTACCAGAAACAATGATATAATACATATTATATTTTTATAAATACCCAGACCATGATAAACTGTACAGAAAAACTATTAGTAAAATATTGCACAAAAACGAACTAGTGCGTTCAGGACAATACATACTTTTAAATATCGTATATTTGCAAACAAAATTTTTTTTTTTAACCATACTTAAATTCTGGAATTAAATGCTACTAAAATATAAAAAATAATTCAAAAAAGAAAGATAAATAAGTATATTACAATATTATAAGAGATAAACAAAAACGCTATTTAAAAAGATTTTTGTGTATAAAATGCAGTCACGAGTTTGAAGTAAGTATTTATATACAGGGAATCAAACAACTTATTGGGTTATATTTTATAATATTTGAAAAAGAAGTTTGTAGAGAAAAGGAGAAATAATAAAAAATATATTCTTTAAAGCCCACAAAAGATTTTATTTTATTAATCTTATTATTTGTAAACAAAATGTTCATATAAGATCGAGAGACAGTGAAATAAAATAAATTAAATACATTTTTTTTAACATATATTAATTATATGTTGTATACTATTGCAATCTTTGATAATGTAAACATTATACCAAACTTTACTGATAGGACATGTTGATTAAATTCTTTATATAAAAACCTTTTTTATACCATGTTCTTGCAAATAAATGATTATTATTACTATTATTATATTATATTAGTATTAAAGGTAGGTTCTAAAGTACGTGAGCTATTCCTAGTTAGTTAGTTAAATAGTATAGAAATATAATTTAAGTACATATTATTCTTCTCTACATTTACGAATTGAATATTGCGATGAACTACAAGCTCACACTATTTGATAATAAATTAGCACGTAACCTATTTCTAGATTAACAATGTCTCTGAAGCTACAAATTCGTCCAAATATCTCATATAGTCGATGACAAAACTAACTCAAATTTCGACTATAGAACATTTAAAGTTATAGACACGTTATTTTCTAATGATAATGAAACTCGCCCGCGGAGAGTTATATTAAAGTTTTTTACACCAAAGTTTCTCGGTAATCATATATATATAATATTTGAATTAATTGAATATGTAAATTTTTGATTATAACTATAATAAGCAAAGCTTCTGCATATAGATCACGATAAGTATTAATCGTAACTTTTTCTGTGAGAAAAACCCTTTCTCTCGATTGCCCCCGGATTTATCCGTGCGCATGCCATTTATTCATGCATGGTTGGAAGGCAGGAGATTGATTGTAGTGTTTCCGGGCTTAAGGGCTGAAACTCTTTCCAATATCATCACTGTATTCAGTATCCGATCTGCCCAACCAAATACTATACAATCCCATCTTGGAAACGCGTTCCATAACAGTCCGTTTCTACCCAGGAAGGCCAAGATCTTTTAAAAGTCGATGCAAACTTTTTTGGTTTGCTGCTATTTCTCTTGTACCAACTTTCACTCTATAAAGTTGAGTATTAAAACCGTTTCTAGTATATATTATATTTTTTTGTGGTTAAACTATCAGTTTGACTTGATGGTGGTAACCATTATTATTATTTTATAATTCCTTTATATTATTTTCCTTTATTGCATTAAGAGATTTGTGCAAAGGCGAGCTGAATGCCTTAAGCATTATCTACTAACTAACCTTTAGGAGAGTGAACATTGTAATATAAAGATAACATAAATACGCAAATATACAACTAGATAAAACACATAAATAATATAATAAAATAAATAAATAATGTTTAAACCTAACCGAATAATAACAATAATTGTAATAATGAGGGATGAGTAATTTCTTAAAAATGGCGAGAGACGGGGACTGTCTGATGTTTAAACATAAAAAGATACATTATGAAATCATGTCTAACGATTCAAAACTCAAGTTACGAATCTAGTAATGAACAGTCTCTGTAGTGTGTAATCAGAAACGGTGCAGTGTTATTAACTTAGCTAATAAGCTTCAAAAGATAGGATATTTAGTTAACAGTGTTTAGTTAAATAATAATCAAAATGAAGTACGATTTTCGGTTTAATTTGTAATAGAGTTATTAATAAAATATTTATAAATTAACTCAGCGTTGTTACGTTGTTTTATTGCTAATGTATTAGGTCTAACTAGTGGCGATCCTTTATTGAAAATTATATTTATAAAATCATCCTATGCAGTTGTTTGCGTTTAGAGATATAGGTTTATTTATTCAGATCATTATTTTTTTTTTTTTTTTTATTCGGAATTATAAATTATTTGAAATAATATGCAATTTGAATTTATTATTATATATTATACAGTTATTTGAAATAATGAAAAAAATAGGAAAAAAAATAGGTGCTATATGTTTTTGTCTTTACCTTTTACCTTTTGTAAAATAATTAGTTTCCCTGTGCAATTAGTCTGGGTCGTGTTATCTATACCAATATAATAAAAATAATAAAATGTCATAAATATTGTAAAATTTTATTTAGAAAGCGATAGAGAGCATTGGCGAATTATTTTTCTTCAAGCGTTATAATTACGCGTGATATATTAATAATAGATTTTCAATAAGTGTTCCGATTAAAAACCAAATATAATGTATATTTACAGCGATGTTCATGTTTATGGCGGGCTCGTTATCCGCAATTAGCCAAGGGGTTAGGCCTTTTTGCGTAAGTCGGCTAACTATTCTGACTAATTTTTAAAATCAATGTTTAAATACCATCACGGGTGCCTTTTTAGCTCCCGAGAACCGATTAAACGGACTCAGGGTACCCAGCGGAGGAATTAATCCGTCCTCTTTTCGCCGGTGGTATTCGGAGGCAACACCTAACAAGTGGCGAGCTTGTTGCGGTATTTATGATGGTAAAGCCTCGTTGTATAAAGCGGTCACCCAACCCAGGTCCGGCCTTATTGTCTTCTGCTTAACCTTGTTATCAGTTACGCAATAACCACTAGGCTGGGGCCGTCATCATCATCAGTGTTTAGATGTTAGTATTATGTATATGTAGTTTATGTGTGTATTTACATATAAGCCACATTTAACTAGGGTATATTATAGTATTACCTATATGTTTTTAAAAATTAATTATTTACTATTAATATACCAATACGTTTTGTTTTACAGTTTCTGAATTGCATCTACCTCACTTATTGCTTATAACTGCTTTGATTGCTGCTGCATTAATATTGTGCGCCTTTGTAGTTTATGCAATAAAGATTTCAATAAATAAATTTAATCCTAATTTATTTAACCCCAATTTAACCATTAGTTATATAATTATACATAGGTAATGAGGTACACAATATATATTATTCCCTAGAAGTAAAATTTGTAGTCGGAATTCTTGAATTCATTATCCCCGCGGAATGCTTGCGGAATGCTAGATGTAATTAATTCTTGCGCAATATAATTACGGGACAAAATTACTTAGGGAATCATAATGGAATTCAACTGTTTACTTAATAAAAAATGTGTTAATTATGCCAAAATTCATGAACACAATCATATGATTTTGGCGACATAAACGATATTTGTTTTTTATTTTATTTATCTTAATGAGAACTAGTAGGCCTATTACGCCGTAAAACGTTAAGCTAAACTTTAACCGAAATGATATAGTTGTCTGTAATTTTTTTATGTCACTAGATTTGCATTACGTCAGATCTGCATCATATCGATTGAAGTTTCGCTTAGAGCCGTGCGCGTAATCATCCGCAGGCCAATTGTGTGCGGGGTATGTTACTTAGTAGGTTAGGTAGTTAGATACAAGCTGATACGTACATATCATCACGGGTGCCTTGCGGCGCCCGAGACCGCCTAGACGGCCCCAGGGTCCGTAACCGATGGTATGAGTCTACACCGAACAAGTGGCTAGCTCGTCGCGATGTTTTGAATAAACTCAATAACCCATCTATAAACAGTTTCACAACTTGGTATAGTGAAACCGGGACCGACAGCTTAACGTGCTCTCCGAGGCACTATAGTGGTATTGTCAAACAAATGTACATAATGATTTAATTAAAAACTCATTGGTACACACCGGGATTCGAACCAGGGACCTAAGTATTTTTAAGTCCAAGGTCTAACCAACTCGGCCACCACGTATATATATTTTAATGATTAATATATTCGGACCTTAAACAAAATTATCTTTTCTTACCCTTTGTTGTAGAAACTTCAGGTGTTTGGTCTACAGAAGCTAAAAAGTTTAGTTGTGACTTGGGTACCCTCCTGAAAGAAACATCTGGTGATGTCCGAACTCGGTATAATTTTATTCAACGTATTGCATTTATCATCCAGAGAGGAAAAGTTGCGAGTGTTTTAGGGAACTTAGGCCAAGAAGTAGCTGGGACATAGAAGATTAAATTAAATTTAGTTTTAGTTAAAAAAATATATGAAAGATTTAAAAAAATAAAAATTGTTTTTGTATTTAATAAAGACCTATAGTTGCTATGATTAAGTAAACAAATTGAAAATGTCTACCATAGCTTGTTTCCCATCGTAGGCACAGATATAATATAAATTTGCATGCGCTCTACAACAAATTTAAAAGTATCGATTTATAAGTACAATTTTAGGGTTTTAACAAACTGCAGTTGTTATAAAAAAGCTGACATTTTATGTATTTAAACGAAAAAATATAAAATATAATATTATAAATATTAATAAAAAAACTTCTTAGATCGTTTTTCCTATCAAGGGCCTATTCTATAAACGTAGCAATTTCAATTTACATTATTTATTATACACTTTTTGCACAGTAAACAAAAGTTATGTACAAAGGCGAACTTAATGCCTTAGGCATTATCTACCATCCAACCTTTAAGATTGTATTCGAAGTCCTATCTATAATAAGGTAATAACTAATAAATCATATAGAAATCTGGGTTTCATTATGAGAGTTTTCTCAGCTTTCACAGATATTTTCTGTATCAAATTGGTTTATTATGCTTATGTGCGTAGCGTGCTGGAACATGCTAGTAGTATTTGGTCTCCACGTTACAATATCTACAAGGACAAGATAGAGCGTAGACAGTCCATCTTTCTTAAACATTTAAACTACAGATCAAAGACGGTATGCAGCGATTATCTGGAATTATGCAGGATTCATAGTCTTCATCCGCTCTATGCCAGACGTGAATTGCTCGATATGCTACTTCTTTTCGATATAGTCAATGGAAAGATGGACTGTCCAGCGCTGGTCGATCAGATATTTCTAAAATCAATTATTGGTCCTTTGAAGTTATTATACCTATTTGTTCTTACTATATTTATTGTACCGCTGTTTTTTCTTCTACTGAATAAATAAATAAATAATCTTCAACTCTCTCAAAGATTAGCTGGTAGAAAATGCCTAAGGCATTAAGTTCGCCTATGTACATTTTTATATTTGCAATTTTGTGCAATAAAGTATTTTAAATAAATAAATAAAGTCGGGTGCTTAATTTAAATTTTAATAAAATTATATAAATTAGGACATATTAATACAATAACAAAAATATTATACAATATATGTATATGTTACATGACAATCTAAAATATATTGCTTAGGTCGAATTATTTATTTTCAATAAACTAAACTAAGCAATGAGGATATAATCGTACCGCCCGGCCAATATAGATGCAAAAACGGTCAAGTAGTTTGCCGGAAAACCGGTAAACCCACAGACTAAAACCGAAACACGACTAGGTCAGTCGTGTTTCGGTTTTAGTCTGTGGGTTTACCGGTTTTCCGGAGACTACTGCCTCGATTACATATCGAGGTGATAGTTTCTTTGATAATGCGGTTACAAAATTGGCTATTGATTTGACGATAAAGCAGTGAGGATATTAAAATAGACTCGTAATGCTAATACGTCATTGCATTATTTAGCCAGCATAGTGGGAGCGATCAATATTGTTAAACAACAATGTATTGATCAACTCCATTAATGGAGTATTTAGAATTTTGTAGGTTTGCTTAATATCACCTAGATACAAAGTCACATGCGTAATCCAATAAAAAAAAATATATACAGACGTTAATACGATATATATTAAAACGCAAACTACTTCTACAGAAAAACGTATTAATATTGCCAAAGTTTATATTTATAGAGACAAAAGCAGTGTACAAACAATTTTCATAACTTTAGCGTCAGACTTTGTAAACGCTTTGCTCTCAGCGTTGACAATTACATTAAATTATATTACTCTGTTCTGACTTTCCTAATTTATTATAAAGCTGTAGAGACGTTTAGTTCGGAACCACTTTGCACTGGCTTTTGCTATATCTACTTTTATTAAGCGCCAAGTTTATTAAAAAAATAAATATAAACATCATCACGGGTGACTAACGGCGCCCGAGACCGCCTATAGACGGCCTCAGGGTACCCAGCGGAAAGGCTTTTAATCCCACCTCGTCGTAGCCGATGGTATGAGTCTACACCGAACAAGTGGCTAGCTCGTCGCGATGATTGGATAGACTTAATAATAACCCATTATAAACAGTTTAACAAGTTGGTATAGTGAAACTGAGACCGACAGCTTAACGTGCTCTCCGAGGCTGACTATATTGGTGTTGTCAAACAAATGTACATACGTAGTTTATTTTTAAATTAAAAACTTATTGGTACGTAGGTATTTATTTAATTATTTTTTACTACTTTTACTGCGCGATGTCATAATTCAAAGTCCACTCCATAGAAAACTAGGGCAGATTTCCCAATAAACTTAACTCTACTAAGAGTTATAGTAATTATTAAGGGGCAATAAATATCAATGACCGAAACATATTCCATTGAAAAGCAAACAATAATTAAGGTTAAGTATAATATACAATGGTGGGGATAAGTGGTGGGGATAAGGGGTGGGGGTTGTAATGTCTATGGAATAATGTGACAGTGGCGCCGTCGAGACGCTTATGATAGGTACGAGCTGAGGACTTAATGAATGTCGCAGAGGTGGCTGAACCTTAACAATATGTCGCATGGAATAATGTGTGGAAATTTACCTTTACATTAGTAAAATAATTAGATCGATAGATTAACTCATGAGTTGTTTTTTTTTTAAATAATAAACGGCCTAGAGCAAATACTAAAAACCTTTAAGTTTAGTTTTAGGAAAGATCACTCATATTTAGGTAAGATTTAAGTTATGTGTAAGGAGAACGTTCTTATATCGTTTAGCCATGAGTGGGAATCGAACTCACGACCTCCAGATGCCAACGACGCGGCGTCATGTCAAACCCCGTCTGTATAAATTCTTATAATTTAAAACATTTTTTTTAATAACACATCTACATATAGTGAGCACGTTAAGCTGTCGGTCCCGATTCCACAGTAACAGCGGGGAATTATTTATAGATAGATTGAGTCAATATACTTGCGACGAGCTTTCCACTTGTTTGGTGAAAACTCAGAATACAATGGGATACTACGAGAAACCCCATGAGATCGACGTGCGCCGCAAGGCTCGTGACTAGTGCTCGTGTAGCTCGTAACTCTCTTCGAGAAATCTTTCCTATGATTGATGTATTGACACTACCATCTCAATATGTTTATGAGAATTTATTATACGTAAGGAAAAACTTAAATATGTTTAGTAAAAATAGCGATAGACATAATTTAAATTTAAGAAACATAGATAAAATCGATATACCAAAGTTTAGACTGCAAAAAACGAATAAATGTTTCGTCATTAACAGTATAAGGTTATTTAATAAATTACCTAAAAGCATTATAGAACTGAGTGAAATAAAGTTTAAGAATTGTATAAAACACATTTTAATCAATAAGGCTTACTATAGCGTAAAAGACTATTTTAACGATAAAGACGTCTGGAACCGTCCTGATATGCAATTGAGGTCTCGCAACTAGTGAACAAATTACTTATTTATTAGAATTATATTTGTAGAATAAACATTAGCTTAGTAGTGTCCGATATTGTAATAATTTAATATTACATAATTTATTTTTATTACATTATGTAAATTTTGTCTTTGGATAAGGTAATCACTGATGATTACCTGCTTATTTATACTTAATTTATACTACAGTACTGTGTAGTTCTGTACATTGGTACAGTAACAAATAATCTGCCATAGGGTGTTTTGCGCATGCTGATCGGTGGGGTGCATTTTGAGTATGCTACTATATATATATGCTATATAGCATAAGCAAATCAATGGCTGTACTCCTCTTTTAATTTGTGTGAAGCACTAGAGTTTTTTACTTGCTGGTTTCTTTTTCTCCGGGGTGTCACTGAGGGGATCGACTTTACAGTTAGTATACCTGCCCTTAAAAATACCGATCCTTATACGTTTACTTATATGTGATTGGTTACTAACCTTTTATTTAGAATAAATATTTAAGGCGTGAATATGGTCGGTGAAGTTGGTCGCCTTGGTGGCTCCCTTGTATGGCAGATAATGATTGACAGGTCAATGGAATCAGCTAACCACCTAGTCTTACACTAGTTGGTTATGTAGTGTGTGTTCGGTTTGGTAGTAATTTTCATATTAAGATTTCTAAATTTAAGTTCTAAATCTGATATCGAGATATAATAAATATTTGTCGTTCTTTTAATAATGAATAGCTGCCTAACCAAACGCACTCTAAGACCTCATTGTTAATTTTTTTTTTTTGACTATTCATAAATATCTGTAAAGATTTACATGAAATAAATGATTTGATTTGATTTGATTTGAAGGCACCCGTGAGAATAGAAAGTAATATGTTTATTAACATTTATGCTGTGAACTATACCTTTAAATAATGAAACAAAACGTCACAAAAATTAATGTTAATGGTATTTTTGTAGGACTTAAAATGTAAGTTTATTATTATTATATTACTTCGCACGGTCGAAAAAAAATCTTAAAACACGAACACGCTTTTTAACTTTTTTTTAAAGTTTTATATCTTAAACCACTACGTCGGGATTTAAAGACGTAGTATCTTATTAATAATACCTTCTCGTAAAATTACCTGGCTGCAAAGAAAAAAAAAAGACTTCACGCAGCATTGTTAGTCGAATACAAAACACCCCTAAGTCTATATACCTATGTAAAATCTTATTGAAAGATTTATATTTTAATATTTCAGACAGCACGTTTTGTCAACAAAAGTTTTTACTCATTTTCTCGTCTTGCGATTTCATTTACACTCAATACACTACGTAAACATGGGGATATTCTATTTTTGCCTTTTTAATTTAGTCTTGGGAAAAGCTACAGTCAATACGTAGAAAATGGAAAAAAATCTGAAGCAAAAGTTTAATATTTTACAAAGTATCGGTATAATAATGGAAAATTTAGTCTGACGATGTAGAAATTCAAAAGAAAAAATAAATTGCTTCAGCGTGAGTGGAAATCCAATCCATGCCCTCTACAATGTCTCAGTTTGCAAATAAGATTTCGTTAATTACACTATTAAATGTGTTTCTATAAAAAAAAAACAGTTTTAATAGTCAATTATAAAAGCAAAAGCGACAGACTATCAATGAAAAAACTTTGGTTGCCCAAAAACTGTGAATAAACGAGAGTTGCATAAAAATTCAGTCAATTTACACTGAAACGCTGAATAAAGCCTAAATGTTTTCAGACCGCTGGCTGGACTATTGACAAGTTCCGTGGAGTTTTTTTGCGAGACCCGAACGACCGACGTTGATATATTGGTACGATTTAGCGTTTCCCGATTCGTAATACAAAGGCCTCCACTGTGGGAACTTTATAAAAGAAAAACGATCGGCAATCGAGTTTTATCTGTTTCGCAGATTAGTTGGTGCCCGAAATCGAATACCTTTTTTAAGTTTTTCTGAAAATAAATTTTGCTGTACTTTTCTAAATTTGGATAGAATAATTAATCTAATAAAACAGATTTATCGACTAAAGTTGGGAACACTCTTCATCAATGTACCTAAATACAAGCCTGCTATTTCCGTATTAAATTAATGCATCGGTCAAAACGTGCTATTAATACGAGTTATATGAAGGACTTTAGACACATTGATCTATGTATACTATGTACTATGTGTACAGGAAATAACGATACTTATAAATATAATTTTTTGTAAACACCCAGACCATGACATGACCAGTTTTTTGTTTGCCTTGGGTGGGAATTAAAGCCACTACCTACGGATATATCGCCAAAGGCCAGAGGCTCTACCATGGGTTTGCGCATTGTAGCAACGTAACGTATTAGTATACGTATACGTGAGCAACAACCAATAGGGCCGTTTTATTTTAGGTAACAGGATTGAATAAAGCGATCCTAATTGGCAGTAAGTATAAATCGGTTTACATTTTTTATTTATATTACGTACCTATTGTTTACAATATACGTGGTGGCATAGTTGGTTAGACCTTGGACTTAAAAACACTTAGGTCCCTGGTTCGAATCCCGGTGTGTACCAATGAGTTTTTAATTTATAAATTTATGTACATTTGTTTGACAACACCACTATAGTGCCTCGGAGAGCACGTTAAGCTGTCGGTCCTGGTTTCACTATACCAACTTGTGAAACAAAAACATCGCGACTAGCTAGCCCATTTGGAAATTTTAATTTTTGGAATATAATAATTACTTACTAAGCTAAATACGAGTACTGTGATTAAAATTTTAATATAGTTAAATAATATTTCATGTATAACATATATTATATTGAAAACATTTTATGTATTTCTTTTTTCGAAACAGAAATAGATAAAATGTTTTCAACCTAAGGCATTAAGCTCGCCTATGTACAATTTTGTGTAATAAAGAATTTTAAATAAATAAATAAATAATTTGATTTGAATTAGTTTCATGTATGTTAATTTGTGCTGATTTTTCAATATTCGATGAAACTTATATGGAGATTTTTTTATTTCTTCACACAAGTTAGTTTGTTTGTATCATCACGGGTGCCTTACAGCGCCCGAGACCGCCTAGACGGCCCCAGGGTACCCAGCGGAGGGGTTTTAATCCCACCTCGTCGTAGCCGATGGTATGAGTCTACACCGAACAAGTGGCTAGCTCGTTGCGATGTTTTGAATAGACTCAATAACCCATCTATAAACAGTTCCACAAGTTGGTATAGTGAAACCGGGACCGACAGCTGAACGTGCTCTCATAGTGGTGTTGTCAAACAAATGTACATAAATTTTTAAATTAAAAACTCATTGGTACACACCGGGATTCGAACCAGGGACCTAAGTGTTTTTAAGTCCAAGGTCTAACCAACTAGGCCACCACGTATATATTATATGTATATATATTCACACAAGTTAACTGTCGGATAACCTTTACTAACGATAAAAAAAACAGTCCTTAGACGCTAAGGGCTGAAATTGTTTTCTCTATTATATTTTGAATACTCATGCCTTAGAGTATTCAAAATATAATAGAGAAAACAATTTCAGCCCAATAATATAGAAAAAAAGATAATAAAAAAAAACTACTGTCTATATTTTTAAGTATGGCATTCTTACGGCTTAAGTATCAGATAAAGTTTTTTGAATTTTTGAAATAACTTTCTCAGAAGATTGATAAATCAGCCCTTAAGAATATAGAAATAAAGAAAATTGTTACATATGATTTAGTCTTCCTGAGAAATGAGGTTGGGTTTTTATTGCTTCGAACAGCGCGAAGCAGAACTATTTCGTGTAATGTTCTGGAAATAGCGCGGCATAGAGCGACATCCACAAAAACTATTATCGATAATGGCCCAACTGGTAGTGCGGACCTGATATTGCTTCCCGAATTCTGCCGCAGATTTTTTGAACATTTGTCGTTTTTCCGTAGCTCTACCAGAAGTTTTCTTAAACTATCTTTCACTTACTAAATATATATATATATATATATATATATATATATAAAGGGTCCCAGCCTAGTGGTTAAGTCACTGCGCAACTGATAACAAGGTTAAGCAGATGACAACAAGGCCAGCCTAGGATGGGTGACCGCTTTATACAACGAGGCTATTTCATCATAAACACCGCAACAAGCTCGCCACTTGTTAGGTGTTGCCTCCGAATACCATCGGCGAAATGAGCACGGGTTAATTCCTCCGCTGGGTACCCTGAGGCCGTTTAAACGGTTCTCGGGAGCCAAATAGGCACTCATGATGGTATTTTATATATATATATATATATATATCATTACAGCACCCGAGACCCAGACGGCCTCAGGGTATCCAGCGGTGGGATTTAATACCACCTCGTTGTGGCCGATGGTATTTAAGTCTACAACAAACAACTGCCTAGCTTTTCGCCGTATATGTATAGGTTTAATAAGCCATTTACTTATAAAAAGTTTTACAAGTTAGTATAGTGAAACTGGGACCGACAGCTTAATGTGCTCTCTGAGGCACTACATTGTGTTGTCAAACAAATGGCTTTATTCGCTTGTATTGATTGTGAGCAAAGTTCAATTTTTAAAACATTACGATAGTGTATGCGCAGTTTACTTCTCATTTATAAGCGCTTTATTCCGACAATATATTACTTATATTTATATATTACATTTTATTTTTATTTATAGTTACTTTTGCTATGTGTTCTATTTTCAAAGATAACATCGAGCTTTCTTCAAGTTCTTTCTGATTCTCAAGTACAGTTGTAAACAATTTTCGAGTGCCTCGTTTTGGGTAACAAATGCCAAAATAGGACACTCTTAGGAAATTGTAAGAACTCTTATACGGGATCATGTTCATACTTTGGGTGGGCTGACTTGCGTGGGTACCTTAGGCTTCCACATTTAGAAAACAAAGTAGGCTTGTGTGGGCTTATGTATATTCTAGAAATCTAATTTTTGTTTATCTTCACGCTATGTTTAGTACGGAGTAGTTAGGAGATACCCGAGCGCCACTTGTTTCTACCTCTACATACTTCTTTGTAACGCCTACTGTCAAACTTTTTCTTAAGAAAACTAAACATATTTTTTATCTAGATATAGGTATAGTTAGAGACCGTTTACTTGAAAATACTACAGCTTTTAGGTCATAAGTTTAAACCAATGTTTTACAATAAGATTTTAGTGTAAAAAAATAGTAGGTTCTTTGACAATATCACTACCTATAGTGCCATGGAACTGTTGGTCCCAGTATTTATATGACAACTTGTGAAACTGTTATAAGTCTACAAACTCAGCGATGTGCTTGTTCGGTGTACACTCAAAATACTATGGCCTAAGGAATTAAAACTCCTCCGTTGATTACTCAGAGGCCGTATAGGTGCGATGATACGATAGGTGTGATGGTACACTATATAGAAAATACTTATTAAACATTTCAGGGAAACAGCGATCCCGTGACATATTGTTCGAGATCGAAAACGATGTTTTTGGTAATACGAAAAGTGAATCATCGTTGTTTAAATTGACCACTGCATAACTAGTTTGAGTACAGAATTAATTATTTAAAAAAATGTTTTTTGATTTTATATCTTTTTCATGAAGGTAAAAACCGTGCCGTCCGCGCGCCGTTTTTGGATTAATAAATGCCTTTTATCTCCCTATAATATAATGAATTTTGGAAATAGTGTTTGTAATATCATTTAAAATATCAATGACGTTGTTTTTGATCTCAACTCGAACGAGAACTTACGGTATAGGAGTCGATGTTACCCCCCAGGTCTCTTAAAGGTTAGAAAATGTAGTTGGTAGAAAATAAAAAAGTCATTAATTTCGCCTATGTACTATTTTATTTTGTAATTTTAAATAAATAAATAAAATAGAATATAAATATGTTCCTGAATCTCCTTTTTACAAATTCAAATTCTATTATCACGATATATTTTCTAACAGAGCATTCTTATTAAATGCATAAATGCCATTCTGAATTCAATCCTAGAACCTTACCATAAAGTTTCAAATTTAGTCCAGTAGGATCTATTGCCCACTGTACATCTGTACGTGATCCTGTTTCCAATAGCAGCCTCGTTTCCCGAGCTAGTCTGCATCTCTGAAAGCCGGAGTCAGTTCAAATTATAACAAATGGCCGCTATAGATCACTGTGCCGTAGTAAGCCAGATTGGACGGGGCAGGTGCGGGATCCTCGTTAAAACGCTGGAGGATGCAGTACGCGAAGCCTTTATGTCCCTTTATCGGAACATACCAAACATCCCAATTTTGTAACCAGAATACTGAATCAAAATAAAATATAAAAAAGGACGAGGTCAAAGAATGTCGGTAGAAAGAATGTTGGCGATTTTAAAGTTCTTTTTTGTAGGAAAGTTTTTATCGCCTAAGGGAAGAAACATGGTATTGTAGAGTTGCTGGAAGTTGTGAAGTATAAAAATTGAAAAATGAAAAGTGTATGATTTCAATGGAGCTCAGAATCTGTACTGTAACAAACAACAATAAGAAACAATAAACTTTTTATTATTTATTTTTGTGTTTCTTTTATTTGCATTTTGTAGTTTTTTTTACTTTCAACCTTTCAGGTATTTCTCTTGGTTTATTATTTTATTTTTACCTATTATATTAATTTAAAACAAGGTTAGAAGTGTACCAAGTTAAATAAAAAGAATAAAAATTAACAAATTTTATAAATTATCGTATTTTATAACATAACACTTGTTAGGTGTTGCCTCCGAATACCATCGGCGAAATGAGGATGGGTTAATCCCTCCGCTGGGACCCTGAGGCCGTTTAAACGGTTTTCGGGAGCCAAATAGGCACCCGTGATGGTATTTTTTATTATTATAACATATTATAAACTACGAGTAAGTTTGAATAAATAAAGTAAATAACCCGGATAACATTTTTAAAGCAATCTAGTGTAGAGTATACTTTACTACTCTACACTAGATTGCTACTTATGTACGATCAAACTTATATTTTTCTTTCATCTTCATTATATTAAACCTATTTTCAAAGCAATTATTGAACACCCAAGTAATCCCTGAGCTTATCACGGTTCTATTTCGGGAAGCGCCCTCTTCCAGAAGGATAATATCGAATTTTCCAGGTCATAAACCTCAGTGGATTTGGCGACGTTTCAATAACTTTATGAGCAGTTCCGAATTCATATTTAAAGTGAAAAGTAAAACCAAATCGTATAATATTCTTGTTATCATATGCATTTTGAATCCGGTTATATTATAGTTTGAATAATAAACTTTAGGTTTAATGAAATGTTGTTTTGTATGTGCGGAATTATTTATTTCTTCAAATAATTTTCGTGTGTTTTAGTCATGTTTCCGTTTTAGTTTATGGGTTCATCGATTAACAGAAGACTATTTCATTGATTTCTTATCGAGGTGGTAGATTTCTATCAGGTTGCAGTTACGAAATAGGCGGTTGATTGAACGATAATGTTATGGTTATGATACTAAGGAAAGCTCGTAATGCAAAGTCTTTTTTTCGCTCATTTCGTAATCGCGCCATTTAGCCGGCATAGTAACATCGATCAATGCTGTTAAACAACAATGTATTGATCGACCCCATTCATGGACTTTTTAAGGTCTGCCTCCCTCCACAAAAACACATGCAATACTTTAATAAAAAAAGGTATTGGCAAACAACTAAAAATATGTAGGTATCTAAAGTTATTAGTTTTCAAAAATTACTGTTGACTCCTCTACGAAAAAAAAACCTGATAATAGGTGCAAAACCTCAGGCAAACATTTTTTTTTATAACAGTTCAACATGTGACCTTGCATCCACCTGATGTTAAGCAGTATGCAATGTCCAGGAATGATAGCAACAAGCGGATGCATACAAGTGTACTGCTGGTTGCGACCATTATGCTGGCTTAAGATGACCCCTGGGTACCAATTTACTTCCCTAGCAATTTTCATCAAAATCGGTCCATAAGTTTAAAAGTTAATTTCTCACAAACAAATATAACATAGAGTCTTACTATATCGCATCAAATAATAATATAATTGCTAGATGTATAGTAATTGCTACGAAATTACTACGCCAGTTCGTAGTATTTTATTTTCCATAATATATTTTTCAGCATGACTACGACGTGATGTGAGAACACGCGGCGTAGTGGCGCCGGGGTCGTTGCATTTGCCCCGTTATGAAAGACGTGACAATCTTCCTGTCACACCATAATGATGGCATTATCCATAGACAGATCAGGCTACAACTATATTAGAAAGGGAAGCGCACATGTTGAACGTTGCGAACTACGACATATAAGTCAGGATTACAATGGTGTATCCTAACATTTTTTTTTTTTTATTGAAGCACGACATGTGACTTTGTGTTGACCTGATGTTAAACAGACCTACAAATTCCATGTTGTTTAACTATACCGGCTATGCCGGCTAAATGATATAGTTATGAAATGGGCGGAGACAAAGACGTATTTACAATACTAGTCTATTTTAATATCCTTACTAATTTATCGTCAAATTAGTCGCCCATTACGTAACCGCACCAAGAAAGAAGACAACCACCTCGACAATAAATCGATGCAGTAGTCTACGTCACCGGTTTATCCACATACTAAAACCGACATATGATTAGGTCACTTGACGGTTTTTGCATTTGTATGGGCGGTGGTGACGAGTCGGTCGGCCTAGCAGAGTTATAGAGTCCTTCCTCCCACCTAAAAACTAACTATATTGTCAGGTTTCGGTTTTAAACTTTGGGTTCATCGGTTTTCAGAAGACTATTGCATCAATTACTTGTCGAGCAGACAGTTTCACGACAAAGCAAATTCGTCTTTGTAACTGTACATTTCGTAATCGCATCGTTTAGCCTGCACAGTGGAAGCGATTAAAACTGTAAAACAGAAATTTATTGATTGATAGCATTTATGGATTTTGTAGATCTGCTTACCATCAGATGCATGGCGCGCTCCAAATAATTTAAAAAATGAATTAATTTCGACATGTAAATAGTGATGCAGTTGAGAGACACGTAAGACAATACCTTGAGCTTACAAAAATACTTATATAGAAGTCATAATTTGGTAAAGCTTTTTACATGAACTTTCCATATAAATAGAATTTTAATAATTGTGCTAAATGGACAGTGGGCTTTATAAATAAAAATAAATACCATCGGGTGCCTTTTAAACGACCTCAGGTACCCAACAGAGGGATTAACCCCTCCTCATTTCGACTATGGTATTCGGAGGCAACACAACGAGCTTATTTATTATGGTATAGCCTCGTTGTATAAAGCGGTCACTCATCCTAGGTCCGGCCTTGTTGTCATCTGCTTAACCTTGTTATTAGTTGCGCAGTGACTTAAAGCTGGGGTCGCTTTTTCTTTTAGTGGGCTTTATATTAAGGTTCAAATTCACTTCTTTATTTGGTTTTAAATATTTCCTTTGTTACGCACTCGTAAGTTTAGAATAGTCTAGTTCAAAATATTTATTTCATGGAAACCTACAAGCAGTTACGAATAATTAAAAACAATTTTATTTTACTACTGCATCGATTTGTTGCCAAAGTAGTATCGTTTCAGGGTGCAGTTACAAAAGTGCAGTGCAGGCGGTTATTAAAATATACACGATCATTGACTCCTATGTAACCTAGACACGAGATTCATTCGAGAAAACTATTTGTTAGTATTTGAAATACTATTTGTAGAAAAATACGAAATAAATTTGTTACTCACCTAAAATAACTTTAGACCGTTAAAACAAAGCGCGCATGTAAGTAATATTAGAGTTTATATATATCACATTAAATAAAATATGTGAGAATTTGTCAATTAAATAAAAATGTATTATGGAGATATGGAGAATTAACCCCAACATAATGACGAAATCTTAGTTCAGTTCAGCTTGTCTTGTTTACATAGAAGTCAATGGACTCGATAGATAGAAATAGCTATTTCTCTATCGAGTTTATCCGCTATTTCTACCTGAGACGTTACGCACTACCTTTCTACTGATTTAGGTCTATGGCATTAACCCGTCGTTATTGGATGCCATGTCTTTTGTCAGCTATTTATAACTAAATACTGTTTATTATTGCCATGGAAATAACCGCTATTTGTAGCAACGTAGGTACTTATTTTCTTCGTTTATAGGTTAAGAACAGTTACAACTTTTTAGTGGAATCGTTATTTCATGACAAATTTATAAATAGTTGTATGTATCTATTTTTAGGTGGGAGAAAGGTCTCAGCCAACCGACCGGTCTCGTTACCACCGCTCATACAGATGCAAAAACCTAGTCAAGTTTCGGTTTTAGTTTTTGGATTTACCGGTTTTCAGGAGACTACTGCGTGGTTTTCTTGTGGTAGTCTCATTTTAGGGTGCGGTTACGAATCGGGCGTTTTATTTAACGATAAATCAGCGAGCATATTATTAAAATAGACTCGTTATACAAATTCGTTTTTGTTGCCGCCAATTCGTAACCGCATCGATTAGCCAGCATACTGGGAGCAATCTAAACTAATTTGAATTAAGAGTCTACTTTAATATCCTCGCAGATTTATCGTCAAGTAACCGCACTCTGAAAGGAGACAAGCATCTTGGAAAGAAATCTATGCAGTAGGTAGTGTCCTGAAAATATTATTCTACTACTTAGTTACTAAATATTTATAGTAAAATAAACTTTTGCTACTTTTATTATTTTTAGTTTTTTTTTTAACTTTTCATAAATTCCTCTAGTTTTACATAAAATAAATATTTTTAACTGGACTTGACTTAGAGTGCGTGGGATTATTTAAAACCAATATGAAAGTGAGCTGGAGCTTTATTACAAAGCCCGCTGTCCACTGAAATTTAGCGTAATTATTAAAACACTATTTATAAAAAAAACTCAAGTAAAAACTTTATTTAATTATTGACATCAATATAAGTTAGCCGTGTCCATTAGCAAATCAAATTGTTTTATATTAAATTTCTTGACTATAATGGATATAAATGTCTTTTCTCTCCCCTTCTCACTTACTTCTCATAGGTATGTATATCAACTCGCTCTCAACTCTTAATGGAGAAATAGAAATAAATGTTTATTGCGAAGTTTATTGAAGCTGTTATATTTTTTTCTTTAACTTTAAGAAAAGTAACCTACCGAGGCGATTTTAATTTGCCATGTAAATTTTTTTTTTTTGGTATTGGTGCACGGCATGTGACTTTGTATCTACCTGATGTTAAGCAGATATACAAAGTTCAAGGATAAGTTCGATCAATACAATTGTTTAAAAATAGGTATTGATCGTTCCTACTATGCCGGCTAAATGATGAGGTTATAAAATGTGCGGCGATAAAAACGTACTCGTATTTGCATTACTAGTCAATTTTAATATACTTGCTCTTTGACCGTAAGGAGACTAATCGATAATAAATCAATACAGTAGTCTCTGGAAAACCAGTAAACCCACAGACTAAAACCGAAACATCACTAGGGCACTTGATGGTGTTTGCATCCGTATGGGCGGTGGTAGCGGGTCCGGTTGGCCGGCCGGGTAATCATTTTGATACATATATATTAAAAATTCGAAATAAATTTATTAATGTATATATATATACATATTCTATTTAACAATGTACCATCACGTGTGTGTTAGTTCTCAGGGTTTCCAGTGGTGTTAATTTCCACCTTGTCGTATGCGATGGTATACTGAGTCTACACCGAACAAGTTGCCAGCTTATTGGCACACACCGGAGTCTGAATTAGACACCTAGGGTTGCAGTCTATCTTAATATTAATTTAATATATTTATATTAGGTCCTTGGTTCAAACCCTGGTGTGTACCAATGAGTTTGTAATTTAAAAAATTATGTACATTTGTTTGACAGCACCACTATAGTGCCTCGGAGAGCACGTTAAGCTGTCGGTCCCGGTTTCACTATACCAACTTGTGAAACTGTTTATATATGGGTTTATATTGAGTCTATTCAAAACATTGCGATAAGCTAGCCACTTGTTCGGTGTAGATTCATCAACGGCTATGACGAGGTCGGGTTAAAACCCTTTCGCTGGGTTCCCTGGGGCCGTCTAGGCGGTCTCGGGCGCCGTAAGGCACCCGCGATGATATGTATATATATGTATGCATATTATCTAAACTATTGTATAATTCAGAACAAGTTGTTACGATAACAACGTACCGCACTGACAAATCCTACTACTAGTGTCGTGTTAGATCCATGAATATGCATCACTCCGAGAATCTCGGGCCTGTTTCCAAGATCGCAAATTAATATCATAATCCTCTTAGCAAACATAACTATTATAATTATACAATACAGCCGCCAGATGTTGTTAGAATATCTGTATTAAATACAAGCTTAACACTAGGGATATATCTGGATAATCATTAATATATGTGGTGGCCGAGTTTGTTAGACCTTAGTTTTAAAACACAGTTATTAGGTCACTGGTCATTAGTCAAACCTAAGTGTATACTGATGCCATTTAAATATATATAAAAAAATATATAAGTTTAAGCAGAAGACAACAAGGCCTGAGGCTCTACCATTGGTTTGCGCATTGTAGCAACATCATTTACGTATACGTGAGCAACAACCAATAAGATCGCTTTATTAAATCCATTGTTATTAAAAATTAAGCGCCCCTATTGGTTGTTGCTTACGTATACGTATATGAATACGTTACGTTGCCACAATGAGCAAACCCATGGTAGAGCCTCTAGGATGAATAGCATCTGAATCGCTGGGTATCCTGAGGCCATTTAAACGGTTATCAAGAGCCAAAAGGCACCCGTGATGGTATATGACGTGATAGCACTACTGTAGTGCCTAGGAGAATATGTTAGGATGTCGGTTCCAGTTTTACTATACCAATTTGTGAAACTGAATATGGGTTACACACATGACGAACTAGCCACTTTTTTCGGCTAAGACTCAAAATACTATCAGCTAAGCCAAGGTGGGAATCAAACTCCACTACTGGGTATTCTAAGGCAGTTAATAGTGTTACTTACCTACCAATTACTATAGTTACCAAAAAAGATGACATAAAATATCAACTTTATACAAAAAAACAAATTTCTCAAAAAGTAAGTAGGTATACAATTTTAAATAATTTAATGCAGTTTTATATCGTGCTCTTGTTTCTTTTTTCATTTATATGTTAGATCAGATGATTTTATGTCGCCAAAACCATCAAGTGACATAGTAGTATGTTTAGATTTTAGTCTGTAGGTTCACTGGTTTTCAGGAGCCTATTGCAAGATTTCTTGTCGAGGTCTTCTTTTAGGGCGCGGTTACGAAACTGATAGTTGATTGGACAATAAAACGACAAAGATATTAAAGTTGACTAAAATTGAAAACTCGTCTTTGTCGTAACCGAAACATAGTGTAACAATGTTTCCTTTGTACCATCTTGACTGCTTATCATCAGGTAGACACAAACCTTCTTGCCATGCCCCAATATAATAATTCAACATACTTGCCCTTTACCCACGGCTTTATACCATATTGAATGCTTACCATCAGGTAGACAGAAAAACAATTGCCGAGCTCCTAAAAAATATGACAACGCACATGCTCTTTAAAATTATATACGTGGTGGCCGAGTTGGTTAGACCTTGGATTTAAAAACACTTAGGTCCCTGGTTCGAATCCCGGTGTGTACCAATGAGTTTTTAATTTAAAAAAAAATGTTCATTTGTTTGGCAACACCACAATAGTGCCTCGGAGAGGGTATAGATATAGAGCTCGTTAAGCTGTCGGTCCCGGTTTTTGTGAAACTGTTTATAGATGGGTTATTGAGTCTATTCAAAACATCGCGACGAGCTAGCCACTTGTTCGGTGTAGACTCATACCATCGGCTACGACGAGGTGGGATTAAAAACCCCTCCGCTGGGTACCCTGGGGCCGTCTAGGCAGTCTCGGGCGTCGTAAGGCACCCGTGATGATATATATATATATATATATATATATATATATATATATATATATATATATATATATATATATATATATTTGTATATAATATTTTTGTGTTATAGATTTAAGTGGTGGTGGTTATTTATGTATATTGTTATTATTTGTTATATTATGTTAACAGACTATACGGGACTGATATGATCGCTAAGCGACCAAAGTCCCAAAATAAATTTGGAAAAAAAAAAACGAATTATAAATAGAATAATATTCATCAAGTCACATTGGACGAGCGAGTTGTTAGACAACATCTTGAGCAAGTGAGGCTTAAGGAAGTGAATATGCTCGGCCACAACACAAGCTGGAGCTGGATAAATTAAACAACTTTGTTGACTCATGAATATGCAGAGACAGTGTCCTGTTTTGAAGTCGGAACCATCGGTGTGTTGAAGTCTAGATTCAGAGTATATCACATTTAATTTTCCCTGTCGACTATAGATAGGGTAAAATAAACCTAAACGCCTTTTATATTATGCATAATTTGCCAAAACTGTTCACTTTTTAAAGTAAAGTATCTATTTATACGTAGCCACAGAAATATCAAAGTAACCAAAAATAATACTTTGAACAAAGAGCTTTTAAACACTCGTATCTAGCAACTGAGTTTTCACAATAGCATTCTCAGTTTCTAGAACGATGATAAAATTAATCTATGATCAAAATTAGCTAGCACAGCACATGATTGGTGTTATATCGTAAACGTGTTACGTAAACTTTCCATCAATTAATATACCTTAAATGATTATATTTTATTCTGCGTGCGTTTTCCCTTCTTCCTTTAATCCTGAGTCCTTTAAGCGAGGAGTGAATAAGTTTCTCAAGCAGACATAGTGGAATCAACCAATAGAAGCAAGCATCATTACTACTATTGTTTGAGAACATTCTTGGACGTTACATTGCCACTTACCATCAGATGGATGTAGGGTCGCATGTCCTGCTCTATAAAAAAAAATGCAGAAAAAAAAACTCCTCCAGTTACAGTTATTCTTACAAACTTTTGGCTTGTTTGGGTTTAAACTTAAAGTTTAAAGGTTAAAATAATTTTAGTCCATGGCTTCCAGATGCAGAAAAGTTTGGAAAATTGTTAATTGATGCATTGTTAATTCAGACAAACCATGCAAGATCATACTGTTCCCAATGCATTTCGCTGCAAATACGTGTTTTTTTTATTTAACTTATTTTTATAATTATTAAATATTTGACTTTAAAACAAGTTGTATATTTGAAGTTTTGTAACTGAATAAAGAATCACAGAATTAATGTGATCATAGTTCTATAATTCAAGCATTAGTCAGATAATTTAAAAAAGTAGTCGTTTTCTTTCGTAAATGTAGTTTTTTTTAAAGAAAATATTTTTTTAGCGAACGTATATTTTCGTTTTATTAAATAACGCCAATCGTGTTTAAATACTTATATCCATGGAAGTTTAAAATGCTTATGTAATGCAATTGTTTATATATTTTTTGTCAATAACCTTCACCTTTATTAAAATAATAACTTATCTTATACGAATTAAATTATGGAAATTGGAAATTCTATTTGTTTATTATTTATAATCTAAGTTTTTATTTTTTAAATATAATCTCAGTTTTGTATATTTTTTATTTTGGTATCAATAGCGGGAAGATAACCTACAAAATAATAGCTCAATTAACTTATACACATAACACTTAATTAAAATTATTATAGAGAAGGGATGTAGTACAAAGAAAAAATCACCATATACTAAACGACTGTTGTTAAAACTGAGTATCTAACAATATTACATCAATGATAGCTCCCGTTAAGATTAGTCTAGATTTGGAGACTACATTATTGTGTCTACTACTTGAGCACCGACTAAAGGACAGAGAATTAGCCCCGGGGTGTGCCCCCGCAGTCTTGTCTTGCATTTCTAATCATTTTAATTATTTGGATAAACGTGCAATTTATTCTTAATTTAAAAAAGTGCTCCCAGTCTATTGGTTAAGGCACTGCGTAACTGATAACAAGTTTAACCTAATGACAAAATGGCCGGATGTGGGATAGGTGATCGCTTTATACAACGAGGCTCTACCATCATACACACCACAAAAAACTCGCCACTTGTTAGGTTTTGCTTCCGAATACCATTGGCGAATTGAGGTCGGGTTAATCCCTCCGCTGCGTATCCGACACTGAGGCCGTTTAAACGGTTCTCGGGAGCCAAAAGATGATGATGGTATATTATTCTTAATTTTAAAAAAGCGAAAATGTGTTTTTATTTGGTCATAATACTCGTACCTATAGCCTCTTGGCTAAAGTCTCTGCAATCAGCGTATGCTACTTCGTGGCCCCGCCACAGTAGATATTTGAATCGGGCTTATTACTAAAATTATGTTCATATTGTGTACGTTATTGTATGAGAGAGACAACGTTCTTAGCTATCCATGGCTTCACTGTGCGGGTGCCGAGTCCATCGCGTGGTTGGAAGGCAGGGGAATGAACTGCAGTGTTCCCGGACTTGAGACCACGAAGTACGAGGGTTTAAAGGCCTTTTGAACTCTCTTCTGCACTGTGTTTACTACCCTCTCTACTCAACCAAATACTATATGACCTGAAGATACGATATAATTTTGCTCCGCTTTAAAATAATTTGGCAAAAATAATATTAATGCAAAAAGTGTGTAAATCTATGATATTAGTGATTATTAACTATTTGGTTATGCTATAAGTTACTCAAAGAATATATATTAGTGCATATTTGTGGTGCAACTTATGGAAAAACATTTCTGTGACGAAGTAACAATTAAAATTAAAAAACAAAACAAAATACATAAAATAGTGGAAACGATGTTAAATAACTGTGTTAAAATTTTGATCTAATTTAAAGTGATTATTAATAAGTGGTAATATTAGCTAAATAAAAGTAACACAAATTCTTTACAAGTTTGCCAAAGAGGAATGGAAAGAAGCATGATCGGAATTACTAGAAAAAACAGGATTAGAAATGCAGATATAAGAGTCATAACTGGAGTGGAAGATGTAAAAAGGAAAGTGGGGCTACTTAAGTGGAGATGGGCAGGACATATGATTAGGGAAAAAAGATTCAAATGGTCGAAAAAAATTACAGAATGGTATCCTAGAGATGGCACAAGAAAAAGGGGTCGTCAATTTAGAAGATGGAAGGATGATCTTAGGACAGTGGGAGGTCCAACATGGATGCGATTGGCCCACGAAAAATCCGAATGGAAAATGCTGGAGGAGGCCTTTGTCGAGAGGGCATACTGATAATACCTACCTTGTTTAGTCTGTTACCAATGTTTTTTTTTTATTTTTCTACTTTTCAATATTTTTATATTTAATTTTGTTAAACTTACTTGTATTTATCAGTAAATAAAGGCTAATAAATAAATAAATAAAAATATTAGCTAAATAAATAATGACTTTTTTGGTGATTTAGATAAATCTAATGACTTATGCGCTAACAGCCGGCATTGCTGTCAATGTAATACACGCCATCTGTTGTCTAGTAGTTTTCTCACATTAATTTTAAGAAAAAAGCGCCATCTTTTCTTAAACAATTGATACTACATATTCAAACTGACTATAGCAAAAATTTTCAACTGGATGTATATAGCTGCTGTAGCCTAGACGGTAGCGCGACGATTCAAAGTGCGGGACAGTCACGAGTTCAAATCTCATTGACAGAATATAGAAATAAAAACAAATTTTACTCCATGATTTTATTTGTTATTAATTAATACAATAATATCTGTTGAAATTTTTAAGAAGAAATTAAAGAAAGATATACCTATTCAAAGTAAAAGTAATTGGATTCTTTAATTTCACTAATAATGGATTCAAGCTTAAATATAACATTTCGGAAGAAGCAGAAAGCAAAATCAGTTGAATCACTAAATAGTACAAACACATCCTATGATGACGTAGTAAGTATGGGAGACTTGTCGACCAATTATACTAAAGAGGAAACATACGAACTCAAAGTGGAAATAGATAATTTACGTATACAATTCAAAGTGCGCATTCAGAGATAGATAAATTAAATATGCAAAACAAATTATTGGATGAACAAATTTGTGAATATAAACAACAAATCAACAGACTAAAAACATTTGTGACTTCACCGATGCAGAACAGAACACCGCGTACAAAAAAAAATGAGACATGTAATAATAATATGAAAAATAATGTTCGAGAAAGAGAAATAGCATTGATAGAAAATATAACATCATCATACAAACAAAATACATCTTCTGAAACTGCAGAAACGAAGAAACAACATTTTGTAAGCATCAAAAAACCTGCTAAAAATAGAATTATTATATTTGGAGGTCAACAATGTCGAAATTTATCATCTAAAATAATTAAAACGAGGAAATGAAATTTATAGTGTTACATCTACAATCAAGCCTTATGCTACTACTGAAGAAATCTTAAAACCTATAAAAAATGTAAACTTTACATTAAATGATCACATCATCTTATCTATTGGAGAAAACGATAAAAATCCAACGAAAACTTTAATAGACCTTTCTGTGGCTTTAAAACTTTTGAATAAATTTAGCGTTTTGGTTTTGAGTGTGGGTATTAATAAGTTCCTGAACGAAATAAAATTAAATACAGCTATAAAACTTATTATAGCTGTATTTAATTTTATATATAACTATGTAGTAATTTCCCAAAGTGTAAATTTTTAGATAACAAAAATAACTTAAACATACATGAACTTATAAACTATAACATCGATTGCATACAATATGGGAATAAATTTCTAAATTTAAATAGCATTAATAGGGATAAATTTAATACTAAAATACAAGATATCAACAAGAATAAGTTACATAAATCTACACAGACCAATAGCGAGATTATAAAAAGTATACAAGATAACACAAATTCTTTTAACCATAATAATGTAAAAAAATATTCAGATGATGAAAATAAAGATAAAGATTTTTTTCGTATATAATAATATTAACATAATGCACCAGAACATCAATGGTTTAATTAATAAATCAGACTTATTAACAGTTCATATTGAAGATTTGGAAAAAAATGGTAAGGTTATCGATGTTCTATGCATTACGGAACACAATATGATGAAAGGTGACGAAAAACAATTGAATATCCCTAACTATAATCTTGCTTCAACATTCGCTAGAGAAAATAGAAATGGAGGATCGTGCATATTAATAAAATCATATCACAAGTATATAAATTTAAATCACATTGTTAAATATTCAATACACAATCTTATAAAGTGTTATGCCATAGTATTAATTGATCATAATATAGTAATTTTATGTATATATAGAGTCCCTAAAAATAATTTGGATAGTTTGACAATATTTATGGAAACTTTTGATAATGTGTTAAACAATATTTCCTTATTGAACCGACAACCCAAAATAATTGTAACTGGAGATTTCAATATAAACATTCTGAAAAGAAACTCTACTACAATATCAGATATAAAACAAATTAAAATGAAACATGCACCCGTAGAAATTACTACGGCGAGAGGACGCGACAGTACGTTGTTCCTAGGATACTAAATTCACTATCACAAGACCTAAGAACAACGGAAATGTCGAAGGTCACCTATAAGATCCAAGTTAAAGAAGAATTGTTGGATCAGATTGAATCCAACCTAAATAGATTGTTTCTTCCAAAGTAAGCCATTTATAAGCCTGTACTTCACTTTGTTAAATGTATTGTTGTTTTGTGTCTATTAAAAATAAATTAAAATTGTGTTATAATTAAGTGTCAAAACATGTAACGAGAGCAATCTGCCGACAAACTATTTATATAGTTTGGCAGAGAAATACTTGTACAATTCTGTTTTTTTTTGTTGGTTAAATAAATAAAAAAAAAAAAAAAAAAAAAAAAAAACAATGGTAAAGTATTTAAAAACCCAAAAGAGATAGCGGAAGAATTTAATAAACATTTTATAAATCAGTTTAAACCTAATTTATGCTTAAACAATAATAATTTTATACAAACATGTAAACATAATAAATCAAATTCGATATTTATGGGACCTACAACACCAAAAGATATATACAAAGTAATAAAAAATATAAAAAATACAAATAGTACAGGTTATGACAACATTAACACAAAATCAATCAAACATGTAGCATTAGAAATATCACCAGTAGTTAGCTTTGTAATAAATTTATGTATTGAACAAGGGATATTTCCATGTGCATTAAAGATATCAGTAATCAAACCTGTGTTTAAGAAAAAAGATAAGGAAAACATGGATTTCTATAGGCCTATAGCATTGAATTCAATATTCTCAAAAATGATAGAAAAGGTCATTTATAATAGTCTATACTCTTATTTTGAAACAAACCACATTTTAACAGACGAACAAAAAGGGTTCCGAAAATCAAAAACAATCAATATGGCTATATATGACCTAATACAAAAAACGATTATACATTTAGATAAGAGTAAACCAGTAGCGGCACTATACATGGATCTTACTAAAGCATTTGATTATGTTGATCATAATATATTGTTACACAAACTTAGCATATATGGCGTAAGAGGTAATGTTTTAGGTTTAATAGAGTTTTATTTAAAGGATAGGAAACAAAAAGTTGAAATTAAAAGAATATGTGAAAGGTCAAAAGAGGAAAGAACTTATAATTCTACATTACAAACTGTTTATAATGGTGTGCCACAAGGAAGTGTATTAGGTCCCCTTCTATTTTTAATCTACGAGTATATCAATGATCTTCCAAAATCAACAACGCAGTCTACTATATTATTTGCAGATGATAGTACTGTTGTCTTTGTCGGTAATAATTCACATACACTAGAGTATGAATAAATTCTACTCTAGATAGTATCATTCAATGGCTAAATATTAATAATCTAAAACTAAACATAAGTAAAACAAAATTAATGCAATTTCGACTAAAAAGCACACCTGTGAGTTTAAACGTAAATTATTCAAATAAAATAGTTGAAGAGATCGAGTTTACAAAATTTTTAGGATTAACACATACACATACACTAGAGTATGAATAAATTCTACTCTAGATAGTATCATTCAATGGCTATTTATTAATAATCTAAAACTAAACATAAGTAAAACAAAATTAATGCAATTTCGATTAAAAAGCACACCTGTGAGTTTAAACGTAAATTATTCAAATAAAATAGTTTAAGAGATCGAGTTTACAAAATTTTTAGGATTAACAAATTAAATTGATAATAAATTTAATTGGAAGAAACATATAGAAGCAGTTTGTACAAAGCTTTATAGGTTCTCTTATGCTTTGTATCGACTAACTAAAGTTGTCAACAAACATGCTGTAATAACTGCATATCATGGCTATGTTGTATTAACTATTAGGTATGGAATAATATTTTGGGGATATTCGACAGATCGCGAATTGGCATTTAGGGCCCAAAAAAGATGCGTAAGGTCAATTTGCAACTTAAGACCTATTGATAGTTGTAAGGATTATTTTAGATCATTAAAAATCTTAACATTGCCATGTATATACAATATATGAAATAATAATATTTGTCAGAACTAATTTATCTTTGTTTACAAAATATAAAAGTACTAGGTATAAGGATAAAATTTGTCCAGTACAACAGAGTACATCACTCTTGAGCAAAAGCATTATAGGTATGGCCCCTAAAATCTATAATAAACTACCTAAAAATCTGACAAATGTAGATGGTATTGAAATATTTAAACAACGTTTAAAAAAAAATCTTAATTGAAAAAGCTTTTTACAGTGTAGATGAATACCTTAATTATTTTAAAAGTAAATCTATTACCAAATCATTTTAATAATTATCAAATAAACATTGATAATATAATTAAATAATAATTTATATATTATATATAAATATATAATTTATATATTACTATATATAAATTCAAATGATCAATATATTATTAGAATTAATCAAATAAATAAATAAATAGAATAGTCAATAATATTTCATTGTTCATCAATTATACATTATAATGACAATTGTTAATAATTAATATATACCTAATTATAAATAATATTCGAACAAAATTTATAATAATCATCATTGATAATACCAACTGTAATGTAATTGAGCTTTATTGATGCCTACCCTGTTATAATCATTTCAGATATAGTACTAGAGTTTGAATTAACTGTGTTAAAATTTGTGCGCCTTTTTAGGCAAATTCTGTACAGTACTAACCCCTAACCACAATTTATTCAGAATTTTTGCAAATAAAAAAAAAAATCATTTCATAAGATCCTGTTAGCGCCAACTTGGAAACACGCTCTATAAAAGTTCCGACGGTTGATCTTGGAAGGCCAAGATCCTTCAATAATAATATATATTTAAAACAAATGTACTTTACACACCAATCAACGTGCATGTACAGAAAAAAGTTATGACGAGGCAAAAGGAGTACCTATGTAGAGATAGATACAAGTAGTGCTCGGTTGTAGAGACAACCGAGCTTATGGGTTAAGTAGAGACCTAACCCATAAAAAATATATTCTGAAGATAATTAAAAAGTAACGTTAAATAAGTTGAAATGCCAACCTAAATAAAAAAAATAGATTCGATAGAGCTTATATATTAAACAAATTTATATACGACAAAGCTTTTACTAGCTGCTGGAGTGTCATAGTTTCTAAACAACGTAGACAATACCTACTAATTGTTTAAAACCTTCCCAAATAATATCGTATACATGTCGGGAGTAAAGTTTACCCACACGCTCGCTCTATGCGGCGTGGGATCGGCAAGCTATGTGTACACAGACAGTATGGAAAGCTTTCCAAATCTAGTTATTTTCGAAACCAAACTGAAAATCCGAATATCACAATAATATTTTAGTTTGAATTTTATTAAATTCCCGTTTCAGAACAAACTTTTTAATTGAATGTAAATACGTACGAGATTTTATTGGAACGGTTAACCTATTGACAATTTAAATCTATTAATAGTTTACTAAAATAAAACGTAGCGTTGTCTAACTTAGTTTTGATTCTGACAACCAAAATCTTTTTATATATTTTTTTAAAATGAATACTGTTTATATATTTTAATTCTTTATTCTACAATTAGTTTATAGAAAGACGAGCTTGCGCGCTTAGGAAAATATGCCTTTGTGGCCGACCATTTCGTAACCGCATCGTTGTTGTTAAACATCAGAATATTGATCAACCGACCGGTTTCGTTACCACCGGCCATACAGGTGCAAAAACCGTCAAGTGACCTAGTCATATTTCGACCAGGTAGATACAAGATCACATTCCGTGCTTCAATAAAAAAAACGATTCTGACAACCTAAAACTGTTTTGTAACAGTAATTTAATAAGTCCCTCACTTTTTACGCTATTTATCGTATCAACGGTTTAATATGATTTTTTCCATCATTTCGATTCATTGCAACATCGGCCCTTATTTGCAGCATATTATACAGGGTGAGCAAATCAGTCACGGAGAGCATTCGCAGACGTAAGCTTATTATCCACCCCTATTGTCATCAAAATATCCGATTTTATTTCTATGACCGTTGATATGTTAAATGCAATGTCAAAATGTTTGACACGTGTTTTGAACAGTTATCTGTCATTGTTGTAAAGATACAAAGACCCTATTGTAACTATTGTCAAATTATTGTAGACATTTTATGTTTAAAATTATTGAGAGCTATAAATTATTATACGGTTTAGATAATACTATGTTTTTATGAAACGTATATTAAATAATTAATATTAAGAAGCAGTAGAAACCGCGTAAATAATATTAAAGAGTAAATTGCATAGGTATATTTGCCGTTTTATATACGAAATAACTATCTTTTCTTTTAATGTAAAGTATTTATTTAATTAATCGCAATATAGTTTATAATTTTTAAATTATAGCTTATTAAGTATTTTGGCCAGGTTATAGACTATACATGGTAACTTTAAAGGGTTGTTCTTTGGGCTAATATGAGGTTCTACTGATCAAATCGAACAACTTTTCCCGTGGAACCATGTGTAATGAAAAATAAATTGTGCCTCCTCTATACAAACGGGTAATGTTAAAATGACTAATTTATATGGGGAAGCCATTTTTTTTATTATTTGCAACCATAGAGCTACGCGGCCACAGCCCGTGGCCGCGTTACTCTAAGTTTGCGACGCATGGTTCCATGAAAAAAGTTGTTTGATTTGATCAGTAGAGCCTCATATTAGCCCAAAGTACAACCTTACAAATTTACCCTGTATACACACACCGGCAGAATTAGCGAAACACAAAAATAAAGAAGAATTAATATATCTTTTTCGTAGCACTGGCCGGTTACATTATTTTTTTATAATTTTTTACATATATTTTTTAAAAACGTCTAATTTGAAAATATCAACAGTCATTTTTATCATTCGTTTGTTTTAATTTTTCATTCATATATCTCTATCGACTGCTTCGAAATAGATTTTCCGTTTACGTAAAGTTCATAAATTCCATTTGAAAAACATTATATTGCAGTTTTATGAAACTTTTGTGTTTTCTTGCTTATTGATAAGTTACGAACATCTAAGTATGCCTGATTTAACGCTATCAGAAATCATCAGGGCAGATGAAATGAGAAGAAATGGTCAATCCTACAGATCGATTGAAACAAGTCTTCGTCGATCGTTATCAACGATTCATCGTAGCATCAAACGGTACAGATTGACGAATTCTCTAGTGATGAGAAGAGGACAAGGCAGGAAAATGTGTACTTCAAGGAGAGATGACCGTTTTCTACAACTTCAAGTTCGTCGGAATACGAGACTTACGGCGGTGCAGCCCCGAAATGCATTGGAGGAGGTTCGAGGAGTAAGAGTGAGTGAGCGGACAGTTCGAAGAAGATTCGAGGAAGTTGGTATAGGCTCATTTATACCCGCCAAAGCACCAAAACTTGAGAGACACCACCGCACAAACCGACTATACTTTGCTCGTGAACATCATCATTGGGACTTTGACGAGTGGGGACAGGTTCTCTTTACTGATGAATGTAGAATTCTGTTAAATCAGATTGATGGAAGGTAGCGAGTATGGAGACGCAAAGGAGAGCGTTATTTACACTCTAATTTTGAAAATACAGTGGCATATGGCGGCGGCTCAATTATGGTCTGGGGAGGGATATGTTTAGGAGCTCGCACGGAGTTAGTGGTAGTCGACGGGAATCTGAATGCTGATCGGTATATCAGGGAGATTTTAGAGGAACATGTTGTGCCAATTGCCCCATTTATTGGTAACGACTTCATTTTAATGTAGGATAATGCTCGGGCTCACAGTGCTCGCTCAGTACAGGCATACCTAAACCATGTTGGTGTTACGGTGACGGAGTGGCCAGCACGGTCCCCGGATAAGAATCTGATTGAACACGTTTGGGACTTGCTAAAGAGGAGTGTCAAATCAAGAATGCCACCTCCTAACAATCTGGCGAGCTGAAAAACACATTAGAAATTGAAGAATGGCAGAGGTTGCCCCAAGAAATCTTTGACAACATCATTCGCAGCATGCCCAGACGGATGGAAACCTTAATCAGGGCACGGGAGGGAAACACTCTTTATTAAACATTCATTTAATTAATTTTAAACCGTCATAAAATCTAAAATTTTCAACTATTTCTCTGTTCGTAGTGACAGAAATCTAAGAAAAATGCATTTTGTTTAGTTAAGTTTTTTTTTCATTAAACTTTAAGTATGGTGTTGCAAATTAATGTCAAAACATATTAATTTAATTGTTGTTTCATGTTTAATTAGTATTTGTTTAAAAATAAAGCTAACTATTTTATACTTTCCCTTTTTTTGTGTTTCGCTAATTCTGCCGGTGATGTATTATAACGTTGGAAATTATATTTTTTGCGCTAAAGCAATAAATATATTACTTATTTAGACTGACCAATTTGTATGACTGCTTTATAAAACAGTCATTTATAATGTGATGTTTCTGTTTTGTCGTAAGCCAGATTTCACAAAAAAGCTGTAATAATATTTTTTTGCAAAAGCGCAAATGTATTTTTGTTTAATAATCGCAATTCGAAATGAAAACAGCACGTGCGAGACGTCATCGCGAGTTGACAAGAAAATGACAGAAGGGTACAGTGTCACCCGCGGCGCAAAGCTACATGACAAAAGATTGACAGGCTGTCGTCATCGGGGAATCCCACGTATTATTATATTATGATCAAATTGGAGCATCTTTTTTGGGAGCGATTTAGATTTTTAGAAACATCTCATAGAATGCTAAAGTGAGTAATTTCTACAAACTTTTTCACTGCTGCTAAAAACATTAGGTATTAAAGGCAAGCAGAAGGTTACAAGTTATACTTACATGACCGGCTTCGAAAACGATTAAAATTATATAAATTATAGGCCATTTTTGATTATTAATAAATTTTAGAATATAGATCTTATAAAGATATAATATATTACATCGTTGTAGCTGGTACACATAGTACAAGCTTAGAGCTTAGTTTAGAGCAGAGCAATATGTGTAAATTGTCCTACATATTATTATTATTATTATTATAGAGATAAAATTACAATGAAAAAAAAAATTTAAGCTAGGGACTCGAACCCACGATCTTCAATTCGCGAAAATGAGTTAATAAACTGCTGCGACATCCAGGTACAAGTTACCCTAGACGAAATTAATTTGTCAATCCCTATTTATAAACACACACCCTTTATGTATATTCTTCTAATTACTCCATATTAGACTAGTTGTACCTGAGTATCGAAACTCTATATAAGCCTTAAGAAGTCGCAGTTTTCGATGGCAGATGAGTGTGTTATTTATTTTTCTAGCCACTTGTTCGGTGTAGACTCATACCATCGGCTACGACGAGGTGGGATTAAAACCCCTCCGCTGGGTACCCTGGAGCCGTCTAGGCGGATGATATGTATGTACTTATTATTTATTTTATTAATTAGTTTTTTTATGTTATTTTTTATAATTTAATCAGGATATTACGTTAAGCCTATAGCTAGGTGGAAGAAAGGGCTCCATAACTTCGATCGTTACCACCACCCATACAGATGCAAAAACCGTCAAGTGACCTAGTCATGTCTCGGTTTTAGTCTGTGGGTTAACCGGTTTTCCGGAGACTACTGTATCAATTTCTTGTCGAGGGGTCCGTCATGGTACGGTTACGAAACGGGCGATTGATTGAATGATAAAGCAGCGAGGATAAATAACATCAGTAGATACAAAGTCACATTCCGTGCTCCATTAAAAAAAAGCGATTTACTTTACATAAACAAATCTGTCCTATCCTAGTGCTCAGACCCTAACCATGGGAGTTAGATATATATTTACAGTCAGAAGTCCTAGTTTCTAATACTAGATGGCAGAGGAGTCTGTTTTTTGTTTTTACTTTTTTCAGTATTTTTATATTTATGCATTTTTTTATAAATTCCTTTATAGGATAATCTTATATTAAATTTTTTAAAGATAAAAATGCAATGAAAAAATTCCTGGTGGCGGGACTCGAACCCACGAACCTCGCTATCGCGGCAAGGCGCTCAACCGCTGAGCCAACCAGGTCCCAGTCAGCCATCACGAATTTTGTCATTGCTTGTTATCTACTTATACACAGACGCCCTCTATTAGCTTTCTTCTAATAACTCTTATACGAGTGAAGTCAGAAGTCCTAGTTTCTAATACTAGATGGCAGAGGAGTCTGTTTTTTGTTTTTACTTTTTTCAGTATTTTTATATTTATGCATTTTTTTATAAATTCCTTTATAGGATAATCTTATATTAATTTTTTTAAAGATAAAAATGCAATGAAAAAATTCCTGGTGGCGGGACTCGAACCCACGAACCTCGCTATCGCGGCAAGGCGCTCAACCGCTGAGCCAACCAGGTCCCAGTCAGCCATCACGAATTTTGTCATTGCTTGTTATCTACTTATACACAGACGCCCTCTATTAGCTTTCTTCTAATAACTCTTATACGAGTGAAGTCAGAAGTCCTAGTTTCTAATACTAGATGGCAGAGGAGTCTGTTTTTTGTTTTTACTTTTTTCAGTATTTTTATATTTATGCATTTTTTTATAAATTCCTTTATAGGATAATCTTATATTAATTTTTTTAAAGATAAAAATGCAATGAAAAAATTCCTGGTGGCGGGACTCGAACCCACGAACCTCGCTATCGCGGCAAGGCGCTCAACCAAGACTTCTGACTTCACTCGTATAAGAGTTATTAGAAGAAAGCTAATAGAGGGCGTCTGTGTATAAGTAGATAACAAGCAATGACAAAATTCGTGATGGCTGACTGGGACCTGCTTGGCTCAGCGGTTGAGCGCCTTGCCGCGATAGCGAGGTTCGTGGGTTCGAGTCCCGCCACCAGGAATTTTTTCATTGCATTTTTATCTTTAAAAAATTTAATATAAGATTATCCTATAAAGGAATTTATAAAAAAATGCATAAATATAAAAATACTGAAAAAAGTAAAAACAAAAAACAGACTCCTCTGCCATCTAGTATTAGAAACTAGGACTTCTGACTTCACTCGTATAAGAGTTATTAGAAGAAAGCTAATAGAGGGCGTCTGTGTATAAGTAGATAACAAGCAATGACAAAATTCGTGATGGCTGACTGGGACCTGGTTGGCTCAGCGGTTGAGCGCCTTGCCGCGATAGCGAGGTTCGTGGGTTCGAGTCCCGCCACCAGGAATTTTTTCAGCTGTTGTAGCTGGTACACATAGTACAAGCTTAGAGCTTAGTTTAGAGCAGAGCAATATGTGTAAATTGTCCTACATATTATTATTATTATTATTATTATTATAGAGATAAAATTACAATGAAAAAAAATATTTAAGCTAGGGACTCGAACCCACGATCTTCAATTCGCGAAAATGAGTTAATAAACTGCTGGGACATCCAGGTACAAGTTACCCTAGACGAAATTAATTTGTCAATCCCTATTTATAAACACACACCCTTTATGTATATTCTTCTAATTACTCCATATTAGACTAGTTGTACCTGAGTATCGAAACTCTATATAAGCCTTAAGAAGTCGCAGTTTTCGATGGCAGATGAGTGTGTTATTTATTTTTCTAGCCACTTGTTCGGTGTAGACTCATACCATCGGCTACGACGAGGTGGGATTAAAACCCCTCCGCTGGGTACCCTGGAGCCGTCTAGGCGGATGATATGTATGTACTTATTATTTATTTTATTAATTAGTTTTTTTATGTTATTTTTTATAATTTAATCAGGATATTACGTTAAGCCTATAGCTAGGTGGAAGAAAGGGCTCCATAACTTCGATCGTTACCACCACCCATACAGATGCAAAAACCGTCAAGTGACCTAGTCATGTCTCGGTTTTAGTCTGTGGGTTAACCGGTTTTCCGGAGACTACTGTATCAATTTCTTGTCGAGGGGTCCGTCATGGTACGGTTACGAAACGGGCGATTGATTGAATGATAAAGCAGCGAGGATAAATAACATCAGTAGATACAAAGTCACATTCCGTGCTCCATTAAAAAAAAGCGATTTACTTTACATAAACAAATCTGTCCTATCCTAGTGCTCAGACCCTAACCATGGGAGTTAGATATATATTTACAGTCAGAAGTCCTAGTTTCTAATACTAGATGGCAGAGGAGTCTGTTTTTTGTTTTTACTTTTTTCAGTATTTTTATATTTATGCATTTTTTTATAAATTCCTTTATAGGATAATCTTATATTAAATTTTTTAAAGATAAAAATGCAATGAAAAAATTCCTGGTGGCGGGACTCGAACCCACGAACCTCGCTATCGCGGCAAGGCGCTCAACCAAGACTTCTGACTTCACTCGTATAAGAGTTATTAGAAGAAAGCTAATAGAGGGCGTCTGTGTATAAGTAGATAACAAGCAATGACAAAATTCGTGATGGCTGACTGGGACCTGGTTGGCTCAGCAGTTGAGCGCCTTGCCGCGATAGCGAGGTTCGTGGGTTCGAGTCCCGCCACCAGGAATTTTTTCATTGCATTTTTATCTTTAAAAAATTTAATATAAGATTATCCTATAAAGGAATTTATAAAAAAATGCATAAATATAAAAATACTGAAAAAAGTAAAAACAAAAAACAGACTCCTCTGCCATCTAGTATTAGAAACTAGGACTTCTGACTTCACTCGTATAAGAGTTATTAGAAGAAAGCTAATAGAGGGCGTCTGTGTATAAGTAGATAACAAGCAATGACAAAATTCGTGATGGCTGACTGGGACCTGGTTGGCTCAGCGGTTGAGCGCCTTGCCGCGATAGCGAGGTTCGTGGGTTCGAGTCCCGCCACCAGGAATTTTTTCATTGCATTTTTATCTTTAAAAAATTTAATATAAGATTATCCTATAAAGGAATTTATAAAAAAATGCATAAATATAAAAATACTGAAAAAAGTAAAAACAAAAAACAGACTCCTCTGCCATCTAGTATTAGAAACTAGGACTTCTGACTTCACTCGTATAAGAGTTATTAGAAGAAAGCTAATAGAGGGCGTCTGTGTATAAGTAGATAACAAGCAATGACAAAATTCGTGATGGCTGACTGGGACCTGGTTGGCTCAGCGGTTGAGCGCCTTGCCGCGATAGCGAGGTTCGTGGGTTCGAGTCCCGCCACCAGGAATTTTTTCATTGCATTTTTATCTTTAAAAAATTTAATATATAATTTGTACTATTATATACCTGGGGCCTATTTCATAAACGTGACAATTGTAATTTACCATGACAATTTATAATACATTGCTTGCTTTAGTTCGAATTATTTATTTAGAACAAACTAAATCAAGCAATGTATTATAAATTATCATGGTAAATTACAATTGTCACGTTTATGAAATAGGCCCTACGGGAGATCGAAACTCTGTATTTGGATCAAAACAATGTGAACATAATTAGGCGCAGACCACGACCGCTATAGCACCATAGAGTAAACATCACTGGTTAAATATTTACCTGTTTACAGAGAGACAACACTGAAATATCAACAAATCTAGTCGTAGTTTGACAAATACAACATATTGAATAGAGTAGAATTTTGGTTTCATTAAAGTATAACACCGGTATTCAATAAATATGCGTAAAACTAAAAAAAAAAAAACTATTTTAACTAAAGTGTTCTTCAAGCACTCGATATTTTTTTATGAATAAGGCCATTAGTTTATTGTGAGTATTGTGGCCCAAGATCTGCCACATATACCTACGAGTAAATAGTAGGTATAGCTAGGCAGTCTAAGAAGGAAATGTGGCCAGTGTCTTGCGCCATAACCTTTATATCTATATTAATGATTTATTATTAGGTTATTCAATTACAAAATTAACAAAAAAATGCATTATTTTATTATTTATTTTATAGTTATTTCATTAATAGGCACAGCGAAGAGGTATGGTATATTCCCATATCGTTATGTCAGCAAATTCTTTGGACCTCTCGCGATGTTTATATTGATCAAATAAATGAGAACTCATAAAATAACAAACATACACTCACACTAATATTTTATTTTGTCTTGTTAGGTAGGCAAGTCTTATTGAATGTTTCTTGTGTATTTTTTGGTTGCAATGTAATTGGAAGATTCCTTTTTAACCATTTTCATCATATTATTATTATGTATTTTGTGCTTTATGGTATCGCTGTAAATTTTATTGGAATAAATAATAATAATTATTATTTTTATTAAATTTTCTTTTTTTATACGTCTAGGTTATCAATGGTTTTGTAGCAGTAATAAAAAACGAAATACAAATAAACAAAAAAATATAATATTTGTGTGCTTGAATTTACAGGGTGAAATTGAAAGGTTGTACTTTGGGCTAATATGAGGTCCTACTGATAAATTGAACAACTTTTCCTATGGAACCTTATGTCGCAAGTCAAAAAAAATGTTGGCTTTCCCATATAAATTGTTCATTTTAACATTACTAGTTTTTTATCGAAAAGGCATTTTTTAAATTAAATTAGCGACATGGTTCCATAGAAAAAGTTGTTCGATTTATCAGTAGGACCCCATATTATAAGCCAGAGAAGTCACAATGTGTGTAAATAAATAAAAAACATAATTAAAACTACTAAATGTTATTACAAAATTGTATTTCCTTTTAGAGGAAATATAACGAGTAAACAAACCAAAGCTACACTGCTATTTCCTAACGTCTAAACACAATATAAACAGTGAACTATAAACGCCTGAAAACATTTGACACTGCAATGTAAGCAATGCACTACACTTTTGTTAGCAATTCGGAGTAGAATCAACTCTGTTAGTTCTACGCGACTCCGTTCTCCTACCAAGCGTTATGTCATCATTTTAAATTGCCTCGTTTGTATTTGATATCTTTTATATGTTATGTAAACGATATTTGGAGTTTTACACGATTCTTCAGGTGAGTAAATGAAGAAGTGAGTAAAGTTTATGTAGGTAGGTGATATGTTTATGGTATCTTTAAAAGTGAAATAAATAAAAAGAACAAACGATGCGTGAATTTGGAACTTACAAGCCGACATAGTATATTCCATCAGTGGCGCATCTGTCGATTCTGGCGTTGGTGGCGCCAATTCATGAACCGCATAATCTTCTTACCATCTCAGAGTTTTGCAGTCGCATGTCGTGCTAGTATAAAAAAAAAAGTTTTTGTTTTTTTATTTTGGAATAACATGTAACTTAGTAGATAGGTACTTGTCGATTTAGATTTTTTTATGGATTCTAAAGTTCGAAGTAAAAACAAAATATATGTTTTTTCTGTACAGTTTGACATGAAAAAAAAAGTTTTTGTTTTTTTATTTTGGAATAACATGTAACTTAGTAGATAGGTACTTGTCGATTTAGATTTTTTTATGGATTCTAAAGTTCGAAGTAAAAACATAATATACATTTAATATAATGGCTAAAAAATATTAGTACGTTTTTTTGTACAGTTTGTCATGGTCTGGGTGTTTATAAAATATAATATGTATTATTTCGTTGCTTCTGGTACACATAGTACAAGCCTAGAGCTTAGTTTGTGACCAGAGCAATATGTGTAATTTGTCCTAATTTGAAAAAATAAATAAAAATAAAAATAAAACACCTATTGGTGAGAGAATTTTGAAGGACGTTTCAGTAGTTTATCCGAAACAAACAAATAAATAAACCTTATTATGAACTCTTTATAATATTAGTATAAAATAAAATACCTAATTCTTATTCAATTTAGTTAGTTACCAATAAAATAAATAAATTATTACTTACTTAGCTGAATGTCTCGGTGTAGTGGTTGCGCTTTTGCGGTTGTATCCGGAGGCCGTATGTTCGATTCCCACTCATGGCAAAACAAAATTAGTACGTTGTTCTAAACAGTTTGTCATCGTCTTGGAGATTATAAAATGTAATATGTATTATAACGTTGTTTCTGGTACACATAGTACAAGCTTAGTTAAGCCTGTGTCCAGGGTAATATGTGTGAAATTTCCTACATATAAAAAAAAAAACATTAATGGAAGTTAAGCGTAATTCATAATAAAAAACATTTTATTAAAACAGTAGACTCGGACACTATTTTTAAATTAAGTAATCAAAGGAAAACTTTTAGATTTATATCATTTTAATATAAAATTTTCAGGATAAAACTCATAAAAAAGTTTCCTAAAAAACCGACACCGTCCTTCTTTATACGCACCAACCGAAAAAACAACATAATTTCTGCTTTTAAAAGTTACTACTGCCGAAAAAGTTTAAAACACAGTGGGTAATGTTGTCAAAAAAGCCATTGAAGTGATTTACGTCCCAGTCTATTATTGAGCCCTCTTTCACCGCGTTGTTCATTTGGTTGAAAGCCACGAAGAATAATGGACCGTGAAACTCGAAAGAATCTAGCATCATATCGAGACGTCTCTAATTATTATAATACAATGTCCGCTTTTATGAGAAATGCTTTGTTGTATAGAAAAATAATTACTTACAATATTTTTTATCGGATAGCAAATCTTTTGTTGTCAGTTTATTTGCTTTGGTTTTATTTGTAACAATAAAGAATTCCTCTTGCATCTTGTTAGGTGGCCTGGTACTCACCGACTCCACACCTTCCACTGTCTTAGCGCTCCTGGGGCTTCAGCGAATTGAGATGTCCAGGATCCCAAGGTGATTATTGAACAGCACAAATCCATAGGTTATTGGTACAGGGTTTTAATAGTTTTTGAGTGCACTCTTCTAAAATGTGGAATGCTCTACCAGCTTGCGTGTTTCCTTCCTCTTATAACCTAGAGTCCTTTAAACGAAGCGTGAATAGGCATCTTAGGCCGGCGTAATGATGGCAACCAGCGGTGCACCTGTATGCATCCGCTTCTATATGCATCGGTCACATGTTAAGATCTTATAAAAAAAAACGGACACAATTTAACTTTTATTTCCACTGACAGCGTTTACTCGGCGGGCATGTTTTTTCACTGTTTTTTCAGCTACCTGATTGGCCGATAGTTCTAGTGCGAAGATAATAATACTAAACTACAATTTTAATGTTGCTAGCACTCAATCAAAGAATATCTACGAAAATAGAAAACTACTGATCCAGTTAGGAGCACTTCTATTACTATTCATTCCTATTCTTAAACGTACATAATAAATTATAGTATGTTTCACGTTACTCAAAGCTTTAGTAAGTTGGGATAAGTCTTCAAGTCACTTTGAAAGTGTGTGAAAATTGGTTGAATTACCACGACATTTTCCTTGTTGAAGAAGTATCTTATTTTCATAGTTATGAAATATTTCTATATTTATGCTTAGTTTTTATACGAAGGTTTGCATTACATACGTATAGCAATTAAAAATAACTGCATAATAAGGGCTGGTAATTTAAGACCTTTTTTAATTGAAATGTCTTGAAAAAAAAAGGAAATTAAAAAAGCAACGAGGATATTATAATAAACTCGTAATGCAAATTCATCATTTAGGCGGCATAGTAGGAGCGATCAATTTTGTTAAACACATTGGATTGACCCCGATCATGGAATTTGTAGGTCTGCTTACTATCAGTTAGATACAAAGTCACATGTCATGCTACAATAAAAAAGAAACAAAAAACCAAATAGAGATATAGTAAAACAACATAGACAACAATTAAACATTGCATAATTAAGTTCAATCATTTGATTCCGGTACGAATTCAAAGCTTTGCCACAATCCAACGGAACCGACATTCCAGACACTGCATTACGAGAGCTCAACGTTATGACTTGGAAAATGCGACACTTCTTACCCTAAACCCCCTAAACCTCTGAGGGAACCCCATATTTATGACATGCCGTGATTTATCGTCCCACCACCCCTCAAGTTAGTCGTTTTGTTATTCTTTGTCTTGGAGATGCTGAGAGCGACGAACTTTGTGACTCAGCATTGTTACGTAGGTGACTCCAGTTTTGTTCGGGTTTATTGATGGTGTACTGGTTGGCTGGACCTATCTATGCGTGAGTCAGGCAATCGGATCGGAATACAAAAAGCAATGCAATAAATGAAGAAAATTAACAAGAGTTGGCCAATTGATGATTCCAAATTCTTTTATTGACCAAAATAGGTAATATAATTATAATGCTAAAATTAAGACAAAAATGCAATGATTATTTATACTTAACTATATATAATTTAAAGTGTTTCATATCCTAGTTATTTTTCAAAATATAACTTTAGCAATATACTCGCCGCATGAAGATAACGACGATTTTTTTAGGTGGGATTAAATACTCTATCGCTGGGTACCCTGAGGTCCTCTACGTGGATCGGGCGCAGTAAGGTACCCGTAATGGTATATGGTTTACAAAAAAAATCCTCGATCATAACGTACTTCACAGAAATTTTGACCGAAATTTTAAGAATCTGATAATAGTAGATGGTTCTAATTATAGAACAATGTTTATTTAGTCTATTCAAACATTGCGACTAACCAGCCACTTGTTCAGTGTAGACTAAACATTGCGACTAGCCAGCCACTTGTTCAGTGTACTCATACTATCGGCTACGGACGCTACGGCGAGGTGGGGTTAAAATCCCTCTGCTGGGTACGATGAGTCGTCTACGCGGTCTAGCGCCGTAAGGCACCCGTGATGATATTTATTTATTATATGTTCCATAAGGGTGCAAATTATATTTGAACGCCGAGGGCGCTATTTTGAATCCAGACCGAAACGAAGCGAGTGTAGCAGGGGTTTCAAAGTACGTTGCTCGAGTAAAAACAATTGCGTCCGAGTGAAGCACTCTATTCTCTCTCTATTAGAATATTAAATAATAAGTCACTATAAATATATTTATTTATTAACAAATATCCAACTAAAACATTTTGGCTAATTAAAAAATCATAAACCCAAACCACTTGCCTTGGACAATGCCTCTATACAGCAGCTAATAGTTTAAGCTTTGTTTATTTTATAAATTATTCTTTGTTTACTAACATACTGATTTACTTCAATGTGCTGCCCAGTATTCCAAGCTTATATTATTATTATGTAAATAATGTAGATATTTTATTATATTGTGTTATTGTGACTAGTAAAAGTGCTAAATATGCCTAAATAAAAAGTGATAAATGTGCCTAATTACTGAAAATAAAGAATTAATATGAATTGCATAACGTTGACGTGTCTATTAAACTCATCTCTTTTTTTTTTACTCATTTCATTTATTGTCGTTATATGCCGTCCATGTGACGCGCTCGTCAACTTTATTCATGCATTTCATGTTCTAAATTCAAAACTTAGGCTTTACTGCCGGCTGTAAAAAAGTAATATAGAAAATATCTAGTTAGTTATAGTACTAGCCTAGAGCTTAGTTTGTGACCAGAGCTATATGTGTAATTTGTCCTACATATTATTATTATTAGTTATTTAAGAACACATTTCCGATAGCCAAGCCCGCGTTCTCTATACAAAATACGCTCCGAATTAAATCACTACAATTACACGGAGAACATTGCCAAGACCGCAAGTAAAAAGCTCGGCGTTCTTAATAAGGTGCGACGATATTTCACTCCAGGGCTTAGGTATCTAATATATAAAGCCCAGATCCGGCCTTGCACCTTTGGGGAGGATCGGCCAAATATTTGCTGCCTCGATGGTCTGCAGAAGCGTGCATCTCGTATTATTGATGACGAAGAGCTCACTAACACCTTAGAGCCACTGCAGCTTCGCAGAGATGTAGCGTCGTTGAGCGTATTTTACCGCCTTTACCATGGACAGTGCTCTGAAGAACTTTTTAATCTCATTCCCCCTTTCCGTTACAGAACCTCACGAGCAGGTAACAGAATGCACGCGCATTCTGTGGCAGATATACCAACCCGCACTAAAAGATTTGGTGATTCGTACATCTGTCGCACTATTAAAATATGGAATGCTCTACCTGCTTGCGTGTTTCCTTCATCCTATAACCTTGAGTCCTTTAAACGAAGCGTGAATAGGCATCTTAAGCCGGAATAATGGATGAAACCAGCTCTTACAACACAATTCTAAGAGCTGGTTGTATTCATTCTTGGACCTGCATACTGCTTTCGATCAGGTGGATGTGGGGTGCACATGCCGAGCTCCTATAAAAAAAAAAAAAATTTCGCACATCCAGTATTTTTTTACTACTGTTTGTCACCGAATTTAAAACAAGCCAAGTGGTATCCCATTTAAGGAGTTTTTTTTTTTAATTTAGATAATTTTAGATAGTTTTAATTTTTTTATAATTTATTTATGTTTTGTAAGTTTCTTTGTGTAAATATATATATATATATATATATATATTATTATTTAAAAAAAATACTAACATATTATAATAATTAAACTAACAGTATAGTTAAAATATTTGGAAGTATACGACTGACCGGTCTCGTTATCACTCACTTTATCACTGTCCATACAAAAAACCGTCAAGTACTTAGCCACGTTTCGGTTAGTCTTTGGGTTCACCGGTTTTCAGATTGCATTGATTTCTTGTCGAGATGTCTCTTTTCAGGGTGCGGTTAGCGGTTGCTAAACGGACGGTTGATTACAAGATAAAGAGGCGAGGATATTATATAGGCTCGTAATGCGAATTCGTCTGGTCGCCCATCCTGTAACCATTATGCCGGCATATATAATAGCAACATTTAGCCGGCAAGTAGAAACGATAAATGCTGTTAAATAAAAATGTATTAGTCGACCCTATTAATCTATTCTATAGGTTTGCTTAACAACAGATAGATACAAAGACACATGCCGTGCTGCAGTAAAAAAAATGTTTCGATGGGCGTTAACACTACTGCAGAGCCCTTAAGAACAAAACATTGTTTTTGTAATAAAATATATTATATTAATATATTCATTGTAAAATGTGTGCGTTCATTAAAAAAATAATAAGCAATTTCTAATTTTTAAATGTTTATTCGGCTAAACAAATTATGTAAATAATTAGTTAAATGCCATTAATTAAATGGCTAATTGAACCTCCTGACTAATAGCGACATGTGATTTAAAAATGTTATAGAAGTATAAAGAGTGTGGGTTGATAGGTAGTCGTTAAATGTTGATATTACACTCGTCAACTACAGAACTCTGCGTAGGATCCAAACATAACATTAAATGTTATCTAAGAATTGAATAAAACTTGGTTGTTAAAATTATACTTAAAAAAGCATATATAATTAAAAAAAACATATATATCCAGACTAACCAACCAAGATTACGCTGCTGGCGTTTTTTCTTGAGGTCATAAGTTCAATTCCCAAATAAAGGCAACACATTTTTTTTTTGTACAGGTCGCCATGTCTACCAAAAATAATATTTTATAAATACCCAGAGTTTATAAAACATTATTTCTGGTGGACATAGTACAAGTCTAGAGTTTATTCAATATGTACACATATTGCCCTGGGGCCTAACATTAAGCCACATCGACAAACCGATCGACGCGTCAATGGATGAAAATGTATAGGAAATATTGTCTCTGGGTAGAACTCGATCGCCGAGAAACGTCAAATCACATACATTTTATTTTCGCTTTCGATCGATCGAAGTGTCGAGTACTTCATGTGGCTTCCCGGTAGGGCCCCTGGGCATCACTAAGTAACTAAACTAACCACAAATGTCCTACATATTATTTTAACTTCACAAATAGAAAAATAATATTTACAAGTATAACCTAATAATAATAACCTAATAATAAATTATTTACAAGCATCTTATTTAGCCAATAATAACCCAATATTATTAGTTATTATTTTGAACTGATGCGAACAGAAGGCTACCGATGAGCGCCTGAAACCACTGGACCAAATATAATCCCTTGCGACACCCCATGGGGTAAAAGTACACCCCCGAAATGAATCCAATACTTAGGTGCTATGGCAACCTAACGAAGTGACAGCTTTTTTGGCTAAGTGGAAATATAAATAAGGTTTCCTTTTCACACTTAGTACTGATTAAAAGGAATTACTTGTTGTATCTATACGAATTAGCTGTCTTTAATGTTATAACGAAGCTGAAGTGAGATGTAAATATGCTGTAACTTGTTAATGTGTAGCTCTTGTTTGTTTCAAGTATTTCCTAAAGGAATCGTAATTGAAAATTATGATACTAGTTGCCGAAAATTTAATCTTTGGTATGTTTTTTATTTATTTTTTTCAACAAAGAAAACCTTTTAGCGAAACTCAAGCTTCTGTATGTTTGTCTATCTGAATGAATATCTCAATAACTACTAGACCTATTTACTTAAAAATCTGATCAGTTATTGATCTTTGCGAGGGATATCAATCGGCATGATTGCATAAATCTTTTGTTCATAGGTCCGGGTAAAAAATCAAATATTAAATAATATTGTTAAACAAAAAATAAGTCATCACATCTACATAACTGCAGCGGGCCACTGAAGCCAAGGGCTTCGTCAAAGAATATTATTATCTACAGAAAAATATTTTAGGAAACTTTAATTTATCTTCACGCACTGCCTTACATGGTAGGCAGAACAACCTTGCGCAACTTGTATCTTTCTCTAGAAATGTATTTTGCCTCGCCACATTCATTACTCTTCTCATACATGCACACCGATTGCACACACTTTTAATTGCATCGTTTTTAAAACCTTTTCAATTTGATGTGTGTCTTGATCTCCCGGGGCCATATATCCTATATATATATATCTTTTATATTATATTATAGATAAGTATATTAATGTTATTTTTATTGCAGCACAACATGTGACTGTATATCTACCTGATGGTAAGCAGGCCTACAAAAAGTATGAATGAGATCGATCAATACATTAAATTGTTGTTTAAAAACATTGATCGCTGTGCCTGCTAAATGATGCGGTTACGAACTGGAGGGCGATTAAGTCGCATTTGCATTACCAGTCCATTTCAATATCCTCGTTACTTTATCGTCAATTCAACTACCCATTTCGTAATCGCACCCTGAAAAGAGACTACTACTTTAAATATAAATCGATGCAGTAGACTCCTAGAAACCGGTGAACCCACAGATTAAAACGGAAAAAAGACGGTTTTAACTTTTTGCTTGGCATGTTATAGTAACTTTAAATACCTACATGAGTTTAAAATCCTCTCGTCCATTAGGCGATTACCTAAATGAAAGAGATGTATAAAAAGTTATTTGTCCTGTTAAATGGTGCCGACGATATCGCATGATTCAGGGGGACTATATTAATACTATTTGCACAGTCAAAACAAGGGCCTGGGTCCCCCTTTCAATTAATATGACCGATCTACAATGTATGGATATGCCTTTGAAATATTGCTTATGACAAAAATGCTAGGCATTTATTTTCTTTTAGCATTAGGAATGTATATTGTTCTCTTAAGTTCGATCGAGATTATTAAATGAAATGACTAATTTTGCATTTAAGGTTTCCTGGCATATATAAGTTTATCACTTAAAATGTGTCATTTTGAGCTTATTATGGTAAAATGAGTTAATCTACTTGTACAAAGGTTTTCGAGGCTCTACCATGGGTTTGCGCATTGTAGCAATGTAACGTATTTGTATAAGTATCCGTGAGTAACAAACAATAGGATCTGTTTAATAATAAGGAATTTGGGGAACCCTCACCTTTATCTCGATGAAATTATACCTTGGGTCGACCCGGCCAAACTTCTTACTATATCCCTTTTGTGGTTAATTTTATTTGTCATAAGCTTCATCCACTTGATAATTGACTGTAGTATCTATAGGCACTGATATATTCCACCACATGTGTATTAATTATTGATTTTAGTACTAGTCTGATGTTACTTTGTCGCTTCCATAATGTAAAGTGAGGGCTCAGGATGGAACAGAGGTTGGGTAGGGAAAAAATATGCTTATCTACCCTTTAAATAAAATAAGTTGACATTTCAAGAAACATTCAAAAAATACATTCTAAGCCTATAAACTTAACATAGCCGCCCCCTGAAGACAGCAATCAGCTGACTTACCCCAATAACAATAAAACTATAATCTATAAGTTCATAAACCTAAACGCATGTAAACATTAAAACAATTATCCTAAGCACACTGAAATAATAATAATAAAAAATAAATTAAAAGATTTACTGAGGCAGCACACAAACCTTAACAGTGGGCCTTTCGATAAGACCCTTTGCAGTTTTTAATTGAACTGCTCGAATTATAGAATCTGCTCCTGGATAAACCTTTACTACTCTACCCAATTTCCATTTTAATGGAGGTATGTCATCTTCCCTTATGATGACCAAATCATTCAGTTTCAAATTTTCAGTCGGTGTAAACCATTTATTACGCTGCTGTAATGTGTGCAGGTAATCATTGGTCCATTGTTTCCAAAAACCTTGACTCATATGTTGAAGCAATTGCCAACGATTGCGAACACTACGCTTATCTTCAAAATTATTCTCAGGTAATGATAACAATGAACTTCCAATAAGAAAATGTCCCGGTGTAAGTATGTTATAATCATTTGGATCACTTGACATGGGACACAGGGGACGCGAATTTAATATCGCCTCTACTCTACATAATAATGTGTAGAGTTCCTCAAATGTAAGGCATTGGTCGCCTATGACTCTACGTAAATGATATTTGCATAATTTAACAGCAGCTTCAGAAATGCCATTAAAATGTGGAGCATTAGCAGGTGAAAAGTTCCATTTAACTCTTCTTTCAGCCAAGTGAGTATGAAGTACATCACTTGAGGTCGACAACATGGTATATAACTCCTTTAGCTGATTATTAGCGCCTCTAAAGTTTGTAGCATTATCTGTATAAATGTCACTACATAACCCTCTACGAGATGTGAATCGATCAAATGCTGCTAAAAATGCATTAGTAGATAGATCGCTCACCAACTCAAGATGGATAGCCTTCGTACTCATACAGACAAATACACAGAGATAAGTCTTCTCAATTTTAGGGCGTCTCAAGTTCGAAGATTTAATCTGGAATGGTCCAGCAAAATCGGCTCCAACCTTGGAAAATGCTCTATTTGGAAGAACTCGATCCTGTGGTAACTCTCCCATGAATGGTTCTGTATATCTAGGCTTATTACGAAAACAGGTGACACATTTAAAAACCCTAAAGCGAACAACTTGTTTTCCAGACAAAATCCAATATTGTTGTCGCAGAATAGAATGAAGTGAATTTGGGCCAACATGTAAGTATTTTATATGAAAATAATCTATAATAATATTGGTTAAATGATGTGTCCTTGGTAAAAGAATTGGATGTTTAGACTCATAGGGCAAAAGAGAATTTTTTAGACGCCCACCAACTCTAAGAATACCAAAGGAATCCATGAATGGTGCCAAACGATTCAGACTTGTTCGACAATGATGTCCACGATTAATATGATTTATTTCATTATAAAAAACATTTTTCTGTACATAACCAATCCAATATAATTGTGCATTATTAAGCTCCTCTGAAGATAATGGCCCTACATGTTTAGATTTACTATTTTTACAATTATGAATGAAACGCTTACACAAAACTGTTATTCGACCAAGTTTACTAAAAGAACTAAAATTATAAAGTAAAATATCCTCAGGGTCTTCATTATGGCTAACTTGACAAATAATTTCATTATTATTATCAATGTCACTAATATCTTTACAGACCCTAGCTTGTGAGGGCCATTGACCCGATGGTTCACATAACCATTTCGGACCCCACCATAAGTTATGTGATATTAGATCTTGAGGAGTCAAACCTCTCGAAGAAGCATCTGCTGGATTCAAAGCAGATGGTACATAACGCCACATATTGGTCTGAACTAAATTATTAATTTGAGAGACCCTATTACCTTCATACATTCTCAAAGAATGAGGTGACTTCTGAAGCCATGCCAACACAATTGTAGAGTCACACCAAATAAATGTAGAATTAAAATTAATATTAGTTAAAATACTCTTTACATAAGCTATCAACTTAGACACTAAAACAGCACCATTTAACTCTAAGCGAGGAATTGTTAATCTTTGTTTGATAGGTGCTACTTTAGATTTGGCAACTAATATTTGAACTCTAATATGACCCATAGAGTCTGTTGTACGGATATATACAACACCCGAAAACCCTTTCTCACTAGCATCACTAAACCCATGCAGTTGAATGTCAGAAACATTCAACGGGATAATTAATCTTGGTATGACTATATTTTGTAATAAGTGAAACTGTGAAGAAAATTCTGTCCATTGAAGAATAATTTCTTCAGGGGGACTCTCGTCCCATCCTATTTGAAGCAACCAGAGTTGCTGCATCATTGCCTTAGCAGTAAACGTCACAGGGGATAACCATCCACAGGGATCAAACAGTCTGGCTATGTTAGACAATAAAGACCGCTTAGTATACACATGCATATCTAAATGTGCATCATACAAAAAACTGTCAGTGATAGAGCTCCACCTAACTCCCAATACCTTTACTATAAAATCCTCATTTGATTCTAAATTAAGTGGAACTTCATAATGATCCTGCGGTAAGTCCTTTAATAAGTTAGTATCATTACTGCACCACTTTCTTAATTCAAATCCCCCTGAACGCAATAACCTTATTAACTCTGACTTTAACTTTATAGCTTCGTGAATATCAGAAGTCCCTGTTACCAAATCATCTACAAAAATATCTCTCAAAAGGACTTGACTGGCATTTGGAAACTCAGTTGAGCCATCTAAGGCTAACTGGTGCAGAGCTCGCATGGCTAGGTATGGTGCTGTAGTCATACCATATGTTACTGTATTCAACTCATATTCATGGACTTCATCATTGGAATTATTCCGCCATAAGATGCGCTGATAACAGCGGTCAGATGGATGTACGGACACCTGTCTATACATTTGTTTTATATCACAAATAAAAACAACTTTATGAACTCTATATCTCAAAATAATATCAGAAATATGATGTTGCAACTTTGGACCGGAGTACAGCACATTATTTAATGAAACCCCATTATCACTAGCCATACTAGCATCAAAAACAACTCTAAGCTTAGTAGTACTACTGGAAGCCTTTAAAACTCCATGATGAGGTATATAATAACCCTTACCCATTAATGAGCCACTTGACAACAATGTCATATGACCCAGCTCTTCATATTCTCTAAGAAAATCTGAATACATAGATTTTAGTAAGGTATCCCGTTTAAACCGTCTTTCTAAACTATGCAATCGCTTTAAAGCAAAATCACGAGAGCTACCCAAACAAAATTTGTCTGATTTGAATGGTAATCTAACCATAAATCGTCCCGTTTCATCTCTAGCATAGGTTGATTTAAAGTGCTTTTCACACTGATCGTCCTCTGGACTAGATAACTTATTCAAGGTTGGAGGTTCTTCGGATTCCAAAAATTTATTTATGAGAGCAGATAAATCAGTCTCCCAAGTAGTATGAAATGATGAAATAGACGATGAAATATCTGACTCTGCAATAGACTTACCTGAAAGAACCCAACCAAATATTGTTTTAATTGCACCTGGCAACACTGCCGTTGATTTGATTACATGACAGTTCTCAAGAATTGAATCATATAGATCACTACCAATTAAAATATCAATTTTACCCCTTTTATAAAATGTTGGATCAGCTAATTCATATTTAGTGAAATGTTGCACAACCTCTTGTGAAACATTTTTAGATGGCAAATCCTTGGTTATTTGCTGCAAAATATAAGTGTTAGTGAATACTATTGGTGTGGCACTATAGCGAGACTTGAAATGACATAACACTTTGCCTAAAGAATGTTGACTAGTAGTACCACCCAACCCTAATATTGTTGAATTATCATCATAAATCATTAGTTTTAACCTACGAACACAAGAACTTGTTATGAAACTAGCTTCCGAACCCGGGTCAATAAGTGCTCTGGCCTCAGACCAGGAACCATTTGCATGCTGAACATGAATAATTGCAGTTGCTAATAGAACCATTTTATTCTGCTTATCTTCAGTAGACTGGAAGGTGGAGCTTAGCACTGACACCTCAGTACTAGTTGTAGGTTCTGGATTATGCAACTCATTCCCTGTGAAATGTGACCTGATCGAGGTAGGTTCAGATGATACATCAGACCTTTTATAATTATTATCGTGCAGTAAAGAATGATGAAATCCCCTACATTGTTTACAATTTGACCTAGACTTGCAATATTTACTCATGTGTGGTCTCAAACAATTATAACATACTTTATTTTGGCGAACAAAATCACGACGATCAGCCAAGCTTAAATTTACAAACTTATTACACACAAACAACTGATGTGATTCCTGTTCGCAACATGGGCACTGTTTCTCAATACTAGATGTATGGGCAAGCTTGACCTTTGACCTATTTAATGGTTCTTTACTATTATTTACAACTTGCAACTTTGAAGCCTCTAAAGCCTTACAGCGTGTTTCTAAAAACTCAATTAAATCAGAAAAGGTTGGTATATTAACATCCTTACACTGTAATTCAAAGAAGTTTCTTAGTTGCATGTCCATTTTTTTAGAAACAATATGAAGCAATATAAAACTCCATTCATTTACAGGAAAACCCAAAGCTTCCAATGCCCTCATATTTTCCTTCAGTACATCCACAAATGAGCGCAAGTTACAATTTGTATGAGACTGAATATTATTTAAGTTTAAAATATTTTCTAAATGTGTGTCAGCTATCAATCGCTTATTGTCGTACCTCTTAATTAAAAGATCATATGCTACAATATAGTTAGAATCTGTAATAGGCAAGTGCTTGACTAAACCTGCTGCATCACCGGTTAGACAACTCATTAGATGGTGCAGTTTCTGAACTGAATTTAAAGTAGCATTCTCATGAATCAAGCTATGATACACTGAAATGAAACTTTGAAACTGAGTGACGGATCCATCAAAATTTGGTAACTTAATCTTTGGTAAAGAAAACTCACTACGTGTGCAAATGTGATTGTCACTCTTATTTATGTTTGGTTTACGAGTTGACAAACATTTATCATCATATAAATCAGAATATATTACCTTAATGCTGTAGTACTTGTCCATGAACTCATCACAAACACTTTGATGTTTGTCCTCATCAAAACCTTTTGGACGTTTATCGGCGTATTTACAATGTGCCCTAATAAAATTCTTTTTTATTGTTTCAATGTCTGAATACTGGATTTGAAACTTTTTAGTCTTATTAACTTCCAAGTTGTTTGCTGCCTCATATAAACTATCCAACGCACTAATAGCCATTTTCTGTTCTATTTGATAATGAGTAGACATTGTTAAAATTTTTAATTAATTACCAAAATTTTCGAAATAAAACTTTTTCTACAAATTAAACTTTTGAAAAAGTCAAATTAACTGAATGTCAAACATTTTTTTTTTAAATATTATTCTAATGCTGAGCCAAGAACCCAAAATTAATCTAGTTCTCAATACAAATATTTTTTCTTAGAAAAAGGAAATGAAAGAAGGTACTCTAAAAAAAGACACGTTTTTAGTAAAAAATATCAAAAACACATATTTTTATGATGGAATTTTTCAGGAATTAGGATCAGAAGGACCAAGAAATGTTTAATAATAAGGAATTTGGGGAACCCTCACCTTTATCTCGATGAAATTATACCTTGGGTCGACCCGGCCAAACTTCTTACTATATCCCTTTTGTGGTTAATTTTATTTGTCATAAGCTTCATCCACTTGATAATTGACTGTAGTATCTATAGGCACTGATATATTCCACCACATGTGTATTAATTATTGATTTTAGTACTAGTCTGATGTTACTTTGTCGCTTCCATAATGTAAAGTGAGGGCTCAGGATGGAACAGAGGTTGGGTAGGGAAAAAATATGCTTATCTACCCTTTAAATAAAATAAGTTGACATTTCAAGAAACATTCAAAAAATACATTCTAAGCCTATAAACTTAACAGGATCGCTTTATTCAATCCTGATACCAAAAATAAAGCGGCCGTATTGGTTGTTGCTCACGTATACGTATACAAATACGTTACGTTGCTACAATGCGCAAACCCATGGTACAGCCTCCGATATGATGCAACTAGCTGAGGTAATTACTGACTATAGTGGGATTATAGTAAGGGTCGATATAAATATATCTCAGTACATATTTTCTATATTAGTAGTATTTTAAGTAGCTCTACCACAAGTGGTTGCAAACAGTTTCTGCTATAGTTACTAGCAACTATAGTAAAAATTGGGTTGCAAAAACTTGTGGTAGAGGTACGGGTCTCTATAACTTCTCTAGGACGACCGAACTATCGCACCGCTCATATATATGTTTCAGCTTTAGTGCTGTTGGTTCATTGGTTTCCAGGAGAGTACTCTATCGATATTTCGAGTTGGTGAGATTGCAGTTACGCAATGTACAGTTGATTTGACGATAAATCAGGATATTGAAGTTCTAACTCGCAATGCATAATTCGTCTTTGTGTCTTGCAAAGTATTTAGGTAATTAAATGCCGTTTTTTTGTTATGACTAGCCAATTCATTAGCAAATTAAACCATGTGCAAAGATTTTAATACCTAACTACTTTTGCAAGTTTTGTTACTATATCCTACTACCAGAATCTCATGACATAGAAAAAAATATAATTGAGATTTATACAACTTTACTGAGATTTTGTGACTTATTTATTATTTCAATTAAAATATCAATAAAGCTTCTTAGATTTGCCATTATATCTGGTAAACCTTTATTACTGCATTTAGTAAACAAATACCTTAGTAAAGATCACCTATTGCCCTTATAACTAAGGGATAATCACACGTTTTTGCCTTTTAAACAGGTCGTTAAGTATTTGTCTTGTCACAGTAAACGTCATGGAGAGTATTATTATAACGAAGGTACTGTTATTTAATAACAGTACTCATACTGCATGTACTTTTATAATGCGTTCAATGTTGCATGCAATGTTGTGGGTATATGTTTCTAATTACAAGTTTTAAAATGCACCTTTAATTAAAACAATAGGTAAATATTCTTTTTGAAAACTTTACTTTTAGGATTTTTTGTTTTATTTTTTTTGGAGCATGAACGAATTTTACTTTATATATACATACGAGTATATATAATACTGATTGTAAGTGGTTCTATAAATGGGATCTATTAATACATAACGCAAAAAAGCGGCTTAAAAGTTTTTAATAAAAGCTAATTAAAAGAGCGCCCAAAATAAAAATAAAAAACATAGATTTTAAAGATTTTTTTTTTTCAATAATTTAAGTTTACGTTTTTTATTGTACGGAATTCTAACTTAATACTTCAGTTAATATAATTCTTAGTAATTAAATTATCCCATACTATGCTATACTCGAAATGGTTTTTAAACTTAAAGAGGTATATTCCATACCTCTTACTTATTTTTTTTTGCGGTTAATTAACTTCTTATAGTTGAGAGGTTATCAATTGTTATTTTAAGGTTATCATTTGTTATTTTGAGGTTATCAGTCAGAAAGTTTATCAATAGGAATGCAGTTAATAAAAAGAAAAAATCGAACGCATATTTGTAGAAAAAAAAAAAATTGGCATAAAAAATACCTACATGAAACGTTTTTTATATTTGCAAATTCAGCCGTGTACCTAAACTAAAATGTAATTTTTGTATCAAACACACCAAACTTTTTCAGTTATTTAATTTACAAATAAAATTACTTTTTACGTGCCCATAGTCGTTTAAACCGATTAGATTACATTTTAAAACAATTTCTACTTTATTCAGTGGAAATAGAGCCGGTATTCTTGTGGATTGATTCGGTGACATTTATTGATACATACAGAATTTTACAAAAAAATAACATCCAAATTGTGCATATCGTGGTATAGAATTTGTGTCGATGTTCATATGGAAGGCAAGTTTAGCTCTTTTTATTAAATTTCACTATTGTAGGCTTTGATTGAAAACCCATCTGTCCGTGACTTACCCCGTAGTAATGTATCACTATAGATTTAGTTTTTAATTGGTTTTACGTTAAAAATACCAGACTGGTAGAGATAATTTAATCTCAAACACCCTCGTCCGTTTACTAAATGAAAGTTTTTTTCATGTTTTGGTGTTTTAAACAGCGAGGATAGATTCGGATATTTTGCCGACCGTTTTGTAACCGCTTCATATAATAGCCGTCATATTGGTAGAGACGAATACTGATGTTAAAAAGAACATAAACTTGCGTCGTAGAGTTATCGGTCCCAGTTTCACTATACGTGGAAAACTGTATATAAGTAAATAAACACCGCGACGAGTAATCCACTTGTTTAGTGTAGTGGTATTAGAATACCATAGACGAGACGGGAATAAAACTTCTTTGATGGGTATCCGAAAATAAACAAAGCTACTAAAAATAAAACGTTACTACACCACTATAGTGCCTCGTAGAGTTATCGGTCCTAATTTCACTATACCTGGAAAACTGTATATAAGTAAATAAACACCGCGACGAGTTATCCACTTGTTCGGTGTAGTCTCAGGATACCATAGGCTACGAGGAGACGGGAATAAAACTCCTCTGCTAGGTATCCGAAAATAATGTTTTAATCGAAATAAAAAAAAGATTTATAAAACGAATGATCCTGTCTGTGGACCAACGCGTTGATGTTCATACATTATTCACATTGTAATCAGTCACAGGTGTCGATACCCGCCTGTTTGCCTGACTATGTATATAATGTGTTATCAACCATATTATGTCTCTAGGTAGAGAGAACAAAATCGTTTAAACTGATGCTGTTTATTTAAGTAGATAAGTTATATGTATGTATCATCACGGGTGCCTTACGGCGCCCGTGATGATATATGAGACCACCTAGACGGCCCCAGGGTACCACCCAGCGGACGGGTTTTAATATCACCTCGTCGTAGCCGATGGTATGAGTCTACACCAAACAAGTGACTAGCTCGTCGCGATGTTTTGAATAGACCCAATAACCCATCTATAAACAGTTTCACAAGTTGGTGTAGTGAAACCGGGACCGACAGCTTAACGTGCTCTCCGAGGCACTATAGCGGTGTTGTCAAACAAATGTACATACATTTTTAAATTAAAAACTCATTGGTACACACCGGGATTGGAACCAGGGACCTAAGTGTTTATAATTCCAAGGTCTAACCAACTAGGCCACCACGTATATAAGCATACTTATTTAATATAAACATTGTTTGTAGTTGTTTTAACATTATAGCTACGACACTATAACATTGTTGCCCGCAACTACAAATAAAAAGAAAATATAGAATAAATGCAGTTTTATATAATTTTAATATACCTACCTAACTTTTCTTCATAGAACATTTATTTTTATTGTTGATCGAGGGGTGTATTTTAAAACTTTTCCGAAGATACTATTATAACACGAACAAGAACATCGTGTATCCATATTTGGATACCTCTATCGATTCCTAAAATGTTTTGAAAATCACAACTATAAAACAAAAAATAAAGATATGAAAAAGTGGTTTTTATTTCATGCAAACAAACAAAAACTTTTTGGAGTCGATATTTTTATTAAAATCTACTTATAAATGTTTTTATTTTACTGATTTCAATTATATATAAGTAGGTACCTACTTAATTTGTATAGTAAAGTAATAGTAGGTATAGAAAACAAAATTAGTAAGGGAACTTACTAATTTTGTTTTCTATACCTACTATTACTTTACTATACAAATTAAGTAGAGAACAAATTTAGTTAGTAAATTAAGCAAAATCATATAATTAGGTACTTAATGAATTAAAAACTGCACGATATTAAAAAAGAAAATCATATTTTTTTTATCGAATCGTTTTAATGATTCGTCAAGAAAAGTGACAGTCCTGTCTTTTTCAAGTTTAATGTACATAATATAGTTTATATAATAGGTGCCTTTATTAGGCATGAAAAACAAATATGCATTTTTTTTTTTTTTAATATGTAGGACAATTTACACATATTGCTCTGGTCACAAACTAAGCTCTAGGCTTGTACTATGTGTACCAGAAGCAACGATATAATACATATTATATTTTATAAACACCCAGACCATGGCAAACTATACAGAAAAAGCGTACTAATATTTTTGTTGCCATGGGTGGGAATCGAACCCACGACCTCCGGATACAACGCCAAAGACGCAACCACTAGTCTACGGAGACTGGCAATTTAAAAACACGACCATAATAATATTCTTTCTCGTGGGAATAATGTATATTATTGTGTGTGACATAAATCAGAGGTTTGAGCATTGTAGCAACGTAACGTATACGTATACGTGAGCAACAACCAATAGGGCCGCTTTATACAATCCTGTTACCAAAAATAAAACGGTATAGGACCAACGTATCAACACTTTAGCCAAATAAAACACACTTTAATAAAAAAAAAATATCGAATAGATTTAACGGTGGTAATCCCAAAAAAATATACAAATTGTGGAGCTTCTCCTTTTTTGAAGTGTGTGGGGATAAGGACGTAAAAAACTGTCAAACCTAAGCCTCATTAAAAGTTGATCGAATCCACAACTTTCGGATAATAAATCAAATCACTCAACCACTGACGGTTTATAAATTCGAATTACGTTTATGCTCTATTAACAGATTGTTATAACGAGTGAATCATCAGTCATTATAGTTCTTTGTAGCAAAGTCCCTAATTAATAATACAAGTACATAGATAGGTTCTTTAGCTGCTAAACGATTTTTTTTATTACTTAAGCTTTATACTACGCCAAACCAGTTTTGATCCTTTACTTCGCGTGCAGTGCTCGGTATGCAAGCCAGACGGGACGCTTCCTAGTTCCACGCTCCGCCGCCGCCGGTGACCGAGTGCGCGTCGCCGTCTTTTAGTCGCGCTGCGTTTCAATTCGGAGTGGACGTATATCGCTCTTCTACAAAGCACTCTACACTTTCCGAAACAAGTTAAACATTTACCGAATTTCTTCTAATAAGTTTATTATTAGAATATTCACCATGAACTCCTGTGAAAAAGCTATGAACGAGGTATACAAAATTTCTACCAAAGTGTTTTGAACTTGTAACAAAGTTTGTGCATTGTTTTATCTTGATTAGACAGTTATATTGCGAAGGTGTATAAACAAATATTGTGGGTGAAAAAATCATACTTTCTGTTAAGAGTTGGAGAACTTTGTTATTGTTTTTTTTTGTACGGACACGATAATTTCGTGTTAGAAACCGAAGATGTGGTCATCAAAAATGAGAGCAGTAGGTGTGGCGATATGGACGATATCGTTCATAATGTTAACAGGTGCGTAAATATTTTTACCATATACAAATATACATTTATAAATATTATAGTTTGTTACTATAATTAGGGAGTTGTTTTCCAATTTATATTGAAAAAAATATTAATTATTCAACCTTACGTACATTCAGCCGCGAGCCGGTGTGTGTGATTCATAATATAGCGTGTGTGAAATACCTTAAGAGTATGATACGCAAGTTAAAGATAAAGATTACGGTATTATAAGTAGTTTTGTTTTATCATTGTGATATGATAATACAACAATGACGAGTTTACTTTTAATTATAGATACCAGGTTAATTTGTCTTCAAATTTATATTTAAAAATTGGTTAAAATTATCTAAACCAATTAAAAAAACCCTAATAAGCGAATAAATTAATAACCGACAGGCCTATAAAATTAATTGCACGAAAGCTGACAAAATCCGATGACAAAGCAGTTGAAGTAAAACAAAAGCTAATTAGAACTTGGAGACAATTAAAATTGAATAAATTCATCAGCGGATTACTTATTTTATAATTTAAGGGGTTCTAAAAAGGCAATGAAGCAAAAAGTAACGGTTAACAGAACTCGATGACAAATGTCCGTCTGGGAGCATCTAATTGTTCACACGATTACGAGTTTAATCAGACCGGTGAACAATGAACCTGTTGTTAACGCGATAGTTGGTTGGATGAAGGTCTACTTGCGCAAGAGACCGCATCTACTCCGTTATGTTACGAGGTGTCAAGCCGCAAGGCGAATGCTTTACTGATTTACTTTATGTTTAAGAACAAAATTATGAAGGACTAATTTCATTTGGTGCCTGAAATAGTAAGGTTTTTTACAATTTTCGTATCTAACAAGGTCTCTACGTTTATTCCTTAGATAAGATTGTAAGAAAAATTGTAACAGTACACCAAAATAAATTCTTAGGCTTCTGGCTTATGGTATAATAATAACAATAAATTAATAAAAATAATGTGTTAAAATGTATAAAGTAAAAACATGCAGGGTATGATCTATTCAAGATGCTGGAAGACTTTTTCCGCTAAATGACAAGGCCGAGCAGCCAAGAAGAAAAAGCTGCCAGCTGCCCCAGCGACCTATCGTCTCTAGCTCTAGAGCATATGCTAAAAATACATTACTGTTGTCAATGTTTTAACTATGCGCAGATTCCACTGCTCCAGCCTAGCGCAAGTTCCCTGCAAGTAAGACTAAGATAAAGTCTACGTACGTATGTTGCGCCCCAAACTAAAGATCGGTCAACATTCCAAGGAACTGTAGACATGCCGTCAGACCACTTACCGTTGTCTCGTCTCAAACCATAAGGCTCCAGTATTGATCATATTCAGATTGATGAAAGCAGCTTGCAAATATATCGTTGATGGAACTCTGACAGAAAAAGGCTTTTAGAGCATGGGAGTCCATGGTGACCAAGTTGGTTAACGTCTCTGCCATATGAACAGTATTGTGGTTCTCATAGACTTAAAATTTTAACTGGAGAAAAATCACCTAGTGGCTGATGTTTTAGAGGGAAGCGCGTTCAATCATTTCCATTGGTCTTTCTCTAATACCTTTATAGCTAGAATATAAAAAAAATGTCTCTAAAACTCTAATTAAAATATTTAGACACTTTTTAAGATTATCTATATTAAATCTTAATATTCATTAAAAGCTTGTTTTCAATATGAGGCAACCTCACGATGTTCCCGATATTCATAATTTTAGATTTTTTCCAAATTTTGGAAAAATATGGGACGAGTCTGTCAAATACAACTAGTGGCGTACAAAAAAGAATAGACTCAATAACCCATCTATGTGGTCGGTAACCCAGGTCGTGTAAAAGTCGTTTGTTTGTTTTCCTGCAGCTACATTTGGATAAAAATGACTTTTCTGAATGATGTTTAAATGGCATAAATGGAATAATAAATATTTATTTAAGCGAGCTTAATACTGGTGTTATATTTCTCCTCATTGAAATTGGGTGATAAGATCTCGAAAAGTGTGAAGAAAACACGAATTTAAGGCAATAAAACGATGCCTATAATATCCAATGTGGTGCTGTATTTTGTAAAACCAAAACCATTTCAAAAGTAAATACTGCATTACCAATTATAAGAAAGTAATATTCTTTATAAACATTTTACTTAACTTTTTACACCAATTTCCTACTTAAGTTGATCGGAGCATATATATATGTAAACTCACGATAAGGATTAAATTCGACAAATCCTCTATATTGCCAGGTAAAAAATACTTTATGTATTACTGGTATTGTTCAGGCTGCAGAAGACGAAAATTTAATTAACAATAAATTAAATTTCAGGATACTGTAGACTTTCTGTGAGAAACATTCCTTCATATATCCTTCAAGATAATACTTATTGTAAGACTAACTTATATATTTATTGTAAGACTAACTTAATACCTAGGGGTATCACAAAACAATGAATGAAATATTTATCATAAGTAAAGATACTATATGAAACAAAGAAAATGTTTATGGTTGTAAAATTGAATGTTATGAGGTGCCTAATGAATACCTAAATCCCAAACACATTGCGAATTCGTTCCAACGCTGATCGTCGGCCGTGCGTAAAGAACGTCAATCCGTAACGCCGGATATCGCACGTGAGTCAATCGAATGGAAACTGCAACTACCTTCGCCATTGTCTGAAATAACAGTACCAGCAGACCACTATTGAGCATTGTTTAAAAAAATCGTGATCACAGACAGTGAAAGTAAAAACGTCAGCAAAGACGAATTGAAAATGTCTTTATAATATTATATTTGCTCTGAGTCATGCTCGGCATCCGTAACGTCGGACTCGAATTTGAAATTGAATCTGTAGCCGGGAAAAGAGTTATGCATTAAAAGTTATTTTAATCTAAGACTGTAATAATGAATGAGGAGTTATAACAGAGAAAGCTTAAATAATATTTTACGTTTATAATATTTGTAGCTATTACTTTTTCCGAGAGTTAATGAGGTGAGAGAGCTCAACGGGAGACAGAATAATAACGTGATTAAAGAAACCGACACTATCATTTCTTTCGTGAAATGATCCGTGGCTATTACATTTCTCTGCATGAAAACCATCCTGACACGTCGTTAATGATACTTCTTATTTGTTATCATTAATCCTTGTTGTATCCATTTTTATTATTCGAAGATCTATTACTTTTTCGGTTTCTTCATTCTCGTTATCGGTGCTTTGTTAGGCAATATTTAAATAACTGAATTCTTATTATAATCTATATTATATCTTCACAAATATGATTTTATTAGGTAGTATTATCATTGCTAGTTGTATATGATGAAATCTACTCTTTAATTTTAATTGATCTTATTAACAAGACAAGTACCTTTTTGAAGATATGTGATAAAAGCAATATACTTAATATAAATAAAATTAAAGTCTATTTACAACACTGCAGCACTACTTGTTTATTTTGTTTTACAATATTGAGACATATAACAGCTAACGTTTATTAAAGTAAATTTAATATATTAACATAAACAAAAACTATACAAAAACAAACCTATATAGGTAGTTTAAGGTCAAATAACAGACTCTAAACATTTCACAGGTGTTTTTTTCATACCTACTATTAATACTTCTTTTAATTATATTAATAGTATCATCATCGTCATAAACCGATTTACACGCTCTAATGAGATAACTATTTTACCTTTAATTGGTATTAACATAAACGCCGAACTCTTAGTCATTATTCTATGAAGTTTGAAATATCTAACATTATCTAATAATGTACCTCCTTACTTGGAATAGAATGCTCCATTGTTGTTATATTTGCTAATTAGCAAAACTCTAGCATTGACTAAATCCATGAGAAACAATAATTAGGAACAAATCTGTCATTAAGCAAAGTTAGCGCAACTAGCGACATCTGCCATGTCATTACCCTGACTAATCTAGCCTGTTAACGTAAAGCGACTGCTGTAAATGACATGTTGACGGCACTAGTCCAGGGTTATGACCATTTGTATCATCTTACTACTTGTAGAATCGCTACTAGTTTACTAAGATGTTATCGTTACTATACGGCTATTTTCTTTATTGCTGCGTTATGGAGCTTGTGTTATGATGTTATATGTAATGTTCTATTACATTTAACTATTATTAGTTCTAAGAGTTTAATATATTCACTAGTATAGTGAAGTTGTGATGCACTTTAGAACATATTATTTACATAAAAGATTTTGGAATAAATTTGAATTTTGACGTACAAATATGATGGAATCTTTAATAGGTTATTATCAGTAGAACGGAGGTCGCGATCACATAGAAATTGAAAGCGGATTTGAGATAAAAAGGAGAATTAGGATTTTTAAGAATATTATATAACAACGAAAGGAGATGTTCTGCGATAGCATGATAATTTATTAAAAAATCTAAAATTATTTTTATTTAAGTTTTAATATTACTGAAATTTATTATTATAAGAAATCTAAAGCAATCAAATAAAAAGTTAAAGAGATTATTTCACTTGAAATTATTTTTAAGTACTGGTTATGCATACACTTAAAGTAGATAGGTTAGTACTGAGAACTGTTTACATTACCTATAATAATAAATCTGGAATGGTTAGCTGAATAAATTCGGCTGCATCGAGCTTGCTTCCTGACCAGAAATAACTGCACCGCATCTAATGCACTTTCGATTGTATAATATCAAGTACAAACATTGTGTAAGAATTAAACATTGTTGAATAACATGAAAGTGCTTTTATAAATGTAAAGCCATTTAAAAATAATTAATGGATTAATAAAATGCATTATTATTCATTCATTATGATAATGTTTTAACTATTATGACGGTAATGTGTGGGTTAAAATTGTTCAAGATAATAAAATTACTTTGCTTTGTATTGTAAGTAATTAAATGAAAACTTTTTTTAACGTTATATAATATACAGTAAAATATTATTTTGACAACACCACTATAGTGCCTCGGAGAGCACGTTAAGCTGTCGGTACCCGGTTACACTATACCAACTTGTGAAACTGTTTATAGATGGGTTATTGAGTCTATTCAAAACATCGCGAGCTAGCCACTTGTTTGGTGTGTAGACTTATACTATCTGCTACGACAAAGTGGGATTAAAACCCTTCCGCTGGGTATCCTGGGGCCGTCTAGGCGGTCTCGGGCGCCGTAAGGCACCCGTGATGATATGTATGTATTTTACTGTAAGTATCTAGTAGTAAAACACTTGGTAAGGTATTTTAAAATTTCTAGGCAAATTTTAAGTTAATTTTTTATTATATCACTTTAAGTGTCATTTTGATGATGTTAAAATACACAAAATGAGTTTTTTTTATTACAAAGATTTAGATATCAAATCGTTATTCATATTGCAGTTAAAAGTAAATCCGAAACCGTTTACAGGTAGTGTCTCGTACAATTTTATGAATTCTAGATTTCTCTCGTCACATGTTGTGGGAATGACTATGATTCATAAGATTAGGTGTCAAGTGTCGACATTCATTCGGTGCGAGTTCCGACTATCACTGTCACAAGTGCTCTGTCCTATTTCATATCAACACGTAGGTACCACTTTATTATACCTTTTACGTGACATTTCATCTTAAATGAAGTGACAGTATAATTCTAGGAAGGGCAGTTGGAAAACTTTTATAGCTGATTCTTCACGGTGATATCAAATTTTCTCAGAAAATCCTAGAAGTGTACTTACTCGTACAAACATTTAATAGTTCTTGGTACAATTTATTGTTTATTATTGTTTTAAGTATTTACTATACTAGTCAATAAAAGTCAACAAAAAAGCTGTTGTAAATAATTATTCTACAAACAATAGAACATATACATATGTTTATAATGTACAATTTTGTGAAATAATCAATAAAAAATATACTTTTATATTGTAAAAAGATGTTAAATAACTGGGCAATGAAAAAAAACTGTAATCAGGTTAATGATAACCAGCCAAAAAATATATCTTATCTTTGTATACAGGTAGCTTCTATGTAAACAAAATATGCAACGAGTTCAAATAAATATCTAGTTTAGAAAAACTAAAAAAATATACATTTATTTATTTATTTTGTTTAAAATACTTTATTGCAAAAAAAAAATACAAAATAAAAGCAATTTATTTTTGCTATAAAATAAATGCTTTTTTAACGTTAAGTAACGTGATTAAAAAAAAAAAAAAAATTACTTTTTATAATAAAATATTATAAAATTCGTTTATAAAAATAATCTATCTTATAGAACTGTACTTTATACTGGATGTTTTTTGTCACGGTGATGAAATTTTTATATTGTGTTCTATGATGAAAATAATGAAACACGTATTTTTTCCTTTTAGTGTCGCCTATACAAAAGCATAAAGATAAATAACTTAAAGTACAAAAAAGATCCACAAACTTTCATATTAAACTCACGAATTAAAGCCTATCATTTGTCTAATTGTGTTTTACTTGTTAGATACGAAGACTTATTATGTATTTACAGGAGTAATATTAAGCCTATAGACGTTTGTACATATAATAATAATTTTTTCGGCCTTTTTTTTTGAAGAAAAAAATACTTACCTACCTGTTTTATTAAAAAAAATGGGCTCTAAAAGTGATACTGGAGGCATCAAAAAAATAATATCATAGTAAAAAAAATACCCAGTATGTATACCTATTACCTATATATAAAATTTATATTATTATTGAAAAGTATCAAAATTTATAAGTAGTAGTATGTAATTAATTAAAAGAAAGTACAGTTTAAATGTATACCTATACAGTACTAGTTACCTACGAACTCTTGCGAGATCCAATTTCAATGACAGAAGGGGATAATTTATCTCTGTTTTTGGTAGTAAGTACAATTGAAAAATCTTTCTGTACAATAAACTGAAATCACATCAATAGGGACCTAGATACAGAAGGATTTTACCTATTGCACTAAAAATATCTGTAGACATTATCTACGAGTATTTAGTACTGTAGCCCTACCACATTTTTTTGCAAACAGTTTTTACTATAGTCTGTAGTAACTATATATACTCGTATATTATGTGGGAGGAAGGTCTCTACCGGTCGGTCGGCCTTCTAACTAGTACTAACTTCGTTAGGCCGACCGACCGGTCTCGTTACCACCGCCCGTACAGCTGCAAAAACCGTCTAGGTAACTCGTCATGTTTCGGTTTTAGTCTGTGGATTCACTGATTTTCAAGAGAATATTGCATCGATTTCATGTCGAGGTAGTAGTCTCCTTTCAGAGTGCGGTTACGAAATAGGTGGTTGAATTGACGATAAGGCAGCGAGTATATTAAAATATACTCGTAATGCAATTCGTCTTTGTTGCCGCCCATTTAGTAATAGCATCATTTCGCCGGCATGGTGGGAGCAATGAATGTTGTTAAAGAACAAATATTAATTGACCCCATACATGGATTTTGTAGGGTTGCTCAACACCAGGTATATATAAAGTCACACGCCGTGCTCTAATAAAAAAAAAGATATGAATCAACCAATAAGAAAGGTTTATTTGAAATATAAAGCGATCCTATTGGTACTACTAGCGACTATAGTAGAAACTGTTTGCAAAAACTAATGGTAGAGCTACAGTAAAATCGCCAAAGATGGAAGGTTATGTAAGTAAATGTAGAACCTTCACATCGCGTGTAGTAAGTCAACTATTCAAGGTTACTCGAACATTTTTTTACACGCCATGTTTAGATTTATAAATCTTATCTTATCTTATTGGTTTTGGGGTTGACATCAGTCAAAAACACTTCGACCCTTTGGGATCTTTTGTGTGTTCCCCATTCCTATTATCCACACACCTCAGTATCGTCCCCAAATATGTTGTTGACATATTTAAGGACATCACCAAGGTCGATTAGCCTGTAGCTTTCTGGATCCGGATAAGCCTGTCCTAGGTATTTTATTCTTTGGATGGCCCTAGCGTCACAGTCGCACAGTAGGTGCCGCATGGATTCGGGCTCCTTACCACAGAATCTGCATGTGGGATCATCTCTTACTCCTATAGTATAGAGGTGTTTGTTGGTTGTATAGTGTCCTGAGAACACTCCCACCAGTAGCCTTATTTGACTTCTATTGAATTTCCATATCTTATCCAGGCCTATTGCCCTCATACCAATGAATTTCTTGGAATGTATAAGGCCTTGCTGCGTTAACCACCATCTTGTGTGTTTGTCCTCAGCAAACTTTTTTAAAGCATTAATGATTGTTATGTTGGGTATGCCTATAAATGGTTCAGGTCCAATTAAGGGAGTTTCCGAACCCATTTTAGCAAGTTGGTCTGCCTTTTCATTGCCTTCGATACCCATATGTCCCGGCACCCAGGCCAGTCTTACCCTGTTGTTCCTGCCGATTTTGTTCAACAGTTTAACACATTCCAAAACCAGCCCAGATCTGGTCTCATACGAGCTCAGAGCTTTAAGTGCTGCTTGGCTGTCGCTGAGAATATTTATGTTTTCTCCATGTGATCTCATGTCTAGGATCTTCTTTGCAGATACTATTATCGCATACAGTTCTGCTTGGAAAACTGTAGGGTAATGTCCCATGCTTACATGAATATCATGACCATTAGTATGTATTCCTGCACCCGTTCCTGACTGCATCTTTGATCCATCAGTATACCAGTTTTGACATTTACTGTCGGGTTTAGAACCATTTTCCCATTCGTCCCGTGACGGGAAATATGTTTTGTAGTTCCTTTTAAAGATTCGAATAGTCGAAATGTTGTCAGCGCACATTTCAAGAATCCTATCGAGATTGTTGTCAGTTTCCATCCTAGTGTGAATAGTTTGGGGCATATTTGGATACCACTCTTTATTATTCCGTAGTCGGTAAAGTGATTTCCTTGCCTCCATTTCTATTATCACGTGTAAAGGTTTAAGATTTAATAGTACCTCCATAGCTGCCGTCGGTGTTGTTTTAAAGGCACCTGAAATAGACATACATGCCAATCGTTGTAACTTAGCTAGGTCTTTTTTACAGATATCAAGCTTAGTCCGTGGCCACCACACAATACTTCCATATGTTAGTATCGGCGTTACCATGGTATTGTATATCCACTTCATTACTGTTGGTTTTAGTCCCCATGTTTTGCCATATGCCGATCGACACATAGCAAATACCCTTATTGCCCTTTTTATTAACATGTCAACATGTAGTTTCCATGTAAGGCTTTTATCTAGAGTAAGACCGAGATATTTTACGTCAGTGGACCATTGTAGTTCAGACCCGTATAACTTTAAAGAGATCAGTCCCGTTAGGTCTCTTTTCCTTGTGAACAGCAATGCTGAAGTTTTACTCGGGTTTATTGACAGATGTTGAGAGTTACACCATTCTTCAACAGTTCCCAGAGCCTTTTGTGCTACACTTATTGTTGTGCCTACAAATTTACCGTTTACCATTATAACTAGGTCATCAGCATATCCTACTGTATAATATGGGCCAACGTAGACTTACAACATAGATTTATAAATAGGTTAGGAACAGTATCGTGTATAGGACCAAACATAATATTTGTTGTATCAATTACTTCCTAACAACTATATTCTATTCACTGTAAGTTGGTGACAGTTATGAAAATAAAAGGTAACAAATATGGGATACACATACAGCGGAGGGGTTTTAATCCCACCTCGTCGTAGCCGATGGTATGAGTCTAAACCGAACAAGTGGCTATTTCGTCGCGATGTTTTGAATAGACTCAATAACCCATCTATAAACAGTTTCACAAGTTGGTATAGTGAAACCGGGACCGACAGCTTAACGTGCTCTCCGAGGCACTATTTTCACACTATTTTTGTTTTTTTTTAAATTAATAATTTATTGGTACACATCGGGATTCGAACCAGGGACCTATGTGTTTTTAAGTCCAAGGTCTAACCAACTCGGCCACCACGTATATAGATAAATATGGGATAATTTTGTATAATAAATATTGAGCTTACTATGACAATGTCGATATAATTTTACAATCGATAAAAAGTAGTTTATAAATGAACATTCAATCTTGCCTTTAGTGTTGTATCCGAAGGTCGTGGGTTCGATTCCCACCCATGGCAGAAAAATATTGGTACCTTTTTCTGTTTGTCATCGTCTAAGTGATTATAAAATATAATATGTCATGTATTATATTGTTGATTCTGGTACACATAGTACAATCTTAGAGCTTAGTTTGTGACTAGAGCAATTATGTGTAAATTATCCTACATATTAAGTAAAGTTTTTGTATTGTAAACTTTTATTAAGTCTCTTATTTTTTTAAGGTAATATATTAAAGTTTGTTTCCGCTAGAATTATTTAGTGAGACATCACATCAATCATAGCTTTAAATTTTCAGTAAATGGAATACAGATTTGTACTTTATGTATGACGCGCAACTACGTCTGCGTAAACGCGTAAAACTTTAACCGTTTACGCAACTGAAGCTCCCAAAAGAAACACATGTTCCTCGTTTTCCCAAACTTTTTCATTGATGCTGTGCTCCTATTGGTCGTAGCGTGATATTATATAGCCTTATTTTATTATTAGCCTTAGTTCTATAACTGGGCTATCCAACATTATTATTATTTTTTAAATCGTTTCAGTAGATCCAGAGATACAACCTCACAAACACACAAACTTTACATCTTTATAATATTAGTATAAATTAGCCTATTGGTAACCAGGGCGATGGAGCTTGATTTACTGGGTCACAAACATATGTTTTTCTGAAAAAACGATACATATTATATTTTGTAAACACCCATACAAGGCAGAAAAAAGAACGAATATTATATGCCATGAGTGGGAATATTATCACTTTATTGTACATATTTATTATTATTTATTATTTTAATCTTTATGACATATAAAATACAAAGGCGGACTTAATGGCGATAGGCATTCTCTACCAGTCAAACCTTCGGGACAATCAAAGCAGTTAATAAGTGAGGTATGTGCAATACAGTAACTGAGTATATAATGCAGTGAATATTATATATAAAATACTATGTATTCATAGTATGTGCATACAATAAAGCGCAAGCTTTAAAAAGATGTATAAATAACATGCATTAAATAAACTTTCAGCAGGCTTAGTTTAGTTTCAGCAAATATTTAGTCAGTGAAATGTATTCAATAGTAGAGTCGAACTCAGATTTGCAATAAACCTAATCTATATATATCGATAATATCTGCACTGTATAAAGTTCATTGACCCAATTGCGACTTGGCAAATCTATATGTCCATATTTGCTAAAGTATATTTATCTATAATGCCTTTTCATCAATAACGTATATTTCATCATAATTGCATCTGTAAATAAAATGGGTTTTTTTTTCCAAAAAGTAATAAAATTTATTTCATTTGAGCACAGCATTTGTGACTTTGTATCTACCTGATGGTGAGCATACATACAATTGGGTTGATCACTACATTGTTGATTAACATTGGTTGCTTTGATGTTGCGGTTATGAAATGAGCGGCTACAAAGTCTAGTTTAATATCTGCGCTGCTTTATCATCAAATCATCTTTCAATTTCATACTCTCACCAATAAAGAGACTATCGTCTCTACAAGAAATCGATGCAGCAGTCTCCGGTGAATCCCCTAAAACCGAAACATGACAGGTCACTGACGGCTTTTGGATCTGAATGGATGGTAACGCGAAATGATACCTAGCGAAGTTTTAAAGACTTCATACTACCTAGAGAATTAAAATATTAACACAGTTTAATTTGAATAATAACAATAATAAAGTGTCTTTTCTAACTGAATTAGTGGGTCTCGATTATCTTAAATTAACATACCTACTTCAATCGAATCGCCTCGCTATATTTTTGACAGTTTTCTATGGGTTTTATTTATTAGCAGAATACGAAATGTGTCTAATTAAGCTTTTATGATTCCATTGCGATGCGATTTAACTAAAGTAAATTTAAGAGAATCGAGGCACTGATTGATTGTCTGATGCCATCAATGCCAAACTGAAGCTTGAGATTTTATTATGTTATTAAAAATAAGACATTTCCCAAACAGTAAAAATGGGAAAAGTTTTTATTTAAGTTGTAAACGAGCTACGAGAACTAAACTTATTTAAAAAACTTTATAGAACGTTTTATTTAAAATGGTGTTTTGAGTCTTTCTTACCAATGAAAATCATCTTTGACAGAAAAGTGATACCTATAAAAGATTATTTTAACTAAAACATATAAAGTTTTTATGTAGAAGCGGATAAATATAACCTCTATTTTAAAATCCCTAAAATGATGGCTGATGAAAGCTATTCAGCAAATACTTAACGTTTAAGTAAACAAGGTGCAAAATATCACATTGCAGTTTATTGACCTGGACTTTATTTAGCACTTAAGTTTATTGGCACAGCTGTTATTGACTGTAATATTTCAGTTAAGCATGTCTGTAGTCGATCCATGTTATTATTTTCTCTAAAGGGAGGGTTTTCTAGGCATTGAAAAAGTTTATGCCGTAATAGTATTTTTTTCAAAATCAAAAAGAAAATCCCTAACGTTTAACATATTTCAGTATCAATTCTTATTGTTTATTGTGAACACCGCGAGCACGTCACTTGTTCGCTGTAGACTCAAAGTACCATCGGTGATCAAAACCTCTCCTCTGGGTACCTTGATGCCGTCTAGACGGTTTAGAGATTTGTAAGACACAACGTAATTATAAACAAAAATAAAAACAATAAATATAGCATTGCACCAATTAAATACTATTTTATTGTTAACAAAACAGTTTTTGCATTGTTTTTTAGTCACGAATCTTATAAAATATGGAAATACTTTAACATTTAAGCATTTATTAGATTTACTCTAAAATTTTCTTACTAAAATCTTTTTTCTTGCAATTGTGCCTAGGAAAAAATTGGTTTTGAAAATGTAACCAATAAACATATTTATATGTTGAAATCATTGTAAAATATTGTTTTATAGATTAGCTAGTATTGACTGTATATTATGTACAGTATGTGTACCCACTTCGCTGTGATATAGTGAGTCCAGGTATACTGAAAACAAGCGTCGACCAATATGGTTTAATATTATGCCAATACAAAACCTTTATTTTATTTACAATGAAACATTAAAATTTATAAAAAAAACTAAACAAGGTTTTTTTTCTAATAAATTGAATAACTAGTTTATTTATTTTAATTTCCTTGTACCTAGTCCGTTATGATTCCAAAATCCTTTCGTATCTATCTATACCTAATTAGAAAGAATGAGTGCAGAAAGATCGACCATTAGATGTAATTAGAATGTGGAAACCATTGTAAACCAGGCCGCTAGGTATGATGAATTACATCACCGTCTGACACCACGGCTTACGTGAGGCAACGTCTGACGGCTTAGGAAATACAGTGAAGATGATGCTACAATGCTTTTTTTAATTATTATTATTTAGATGGGATGTGATTACCACTTTCTATATTGAAAACCGTCATGCTGATCAATGTTTCGACTTTAGTTTGTGGGTCCACCAGTTTTCAGGAGATTGCTGCATCCATTTCTTCTCGAGGTTGAAGTCTCTTTTTAAGGTGTGACGGGCAGTTGATTTGAAGATAAAGCAGCGAGTATATTAAAGTAGACTTTATAACAACAGTATCAGAGCCGGCATAGTGTAAGCGATCAATGCTATTTAACAACAATGTATTGATCGATCCCATTTTCGGATTTTGTAGGCAATGGCGGACTTCTCTTAAGGTCGTTTAGCCCCGGCCTAGGGCGGCCAAATATCAGGGGCGGAAAATCTGCTCCCAAACCTAAGTTATATATCCTGCTGAGAATATGTCAGATGAAAAAAACCAACAAAAGAACCGAGTTTAATGTTGGTTTTCGCACAGAACATTTTCACATTTCTACGCTGCAAAGATATTAGAATGGGGCGGCAGTAAAATGGCCTAGGGCAGCTGAAACTCCTTGTCCGCTCTGTTTGTAGGTCTGCTACTATCAGGTACATACAAAGTCAGATGCCGTGCTCCAGTGAAAATAAAAATAAAAGAAAATGTATAACATAAATTATTATATACAAAGATATATGCATATGTATATATGTATAATCACGGGTGCCTTACGGCGCCCGAGACCGCCTAGACGGCCCCAGGGTACCCAGCGGAAGGGTTTTAATCCCACCTCGTCGTAGCCGATGGTATGAGTCTACACCGAACAAGTGGCTAGCTCGTTGCGATGTTTTGAATAGACTTAATAACCTATCTATAAACAGTTTCACAAGTTGGTATAGTGAAACCGGGACCGACAACTTAACGTGCTCTCCGAGGCACTATAGTGGTGTTGACAAACAAATGTACATACATTTTTTTAATTAAAATCTCTACCGTACACCCCGGGATTCGAACCAGGGGCCTAAGTATTTTTAAGTCCAAGGTCTAACCAACTAGGCCACCACGTATATTTCTTCTTTAATATTCAATTCTTGTTACTTTCAAAATTTCATACCTTTAAAATTTTCAAAGATTGTACAGTTTGGAGCATTAACAATCTAAAGTGCACAAGTATAAATCTCACTTAAAATCGCTGTTTTGCTTTTTTAAAATATCTTACCTACAGAAACTGAAGGCACCAAGCACTAATTATGTACTTGATCATGCATGACTGGGTTCCGTAGTTAGAGCTTGTCCAGGAAACCCTAATTCATGCAAGAGTGATTCCCTTTTCTACTCCAATGTCAGTGGGCTGTGACAGTCCTATCGACCACCTGTTTGGTGTTTGCGACGCAATTATAAAGAGAAACCTCGTGAAGCAAGCAGGGGTTACCCTGGGTCTTAGCTATTACAACCAGTTTAATAACTCGTCGCAGTGTTTATATTTTCTTCCTGTGCTATCGAATCTAGATATAATAATTTTCGACGCCACAGCGCGGAACTATGCTGTGCGAATCACTGCACATTCCGAAATAAAGTTTAAATTGCCATGATGTACGTCTTCGACCTAGCACCTTATATAGTATTTTATTTGCATTTTCCCTACTTTTATTCTTAATATATTGTATATCAACTGGATACTGGAAAAGTAATAATAATAATTCATTTATTGAGCAAAATCTTAGCCTAGGTACAAAATTTAAAATCATAATATACAAACTAGGCTGGTTTCTTTTTTAAAAATAGCCTTAGGCCTCATATGTAATGTTAGGTATAGGTAGGTATTTAAATCTAAACTGAATTAATATAAATAATATAGGTACTTGCTCATTATCATTAACTCATACAAACCACACGCAAACCTAAATTATCAGAATTTAATTGTATTTAAATATGTATAAATAGTGCAGATATATATAAAAATTGAATTGTATTTAAATATTTATAAATAGTGCAAATATAATAGAATGACGCATGTTGTCTGTGAGTTCTATGAATTGTTGTTACAAGTTTTAAGTTTAACCAAAAGTAGATACTAAGTGGATTACTACGTCTTTAAATATAAAAGTCACAACAATAAAAATAAAAAAAAAAAAACGAGTAATCCATAAAATTAAACCGATAATTATATTTTCCGAAAAAATTTACAAATTATCGGTTTGAAAATTAATTATATAAATAAATAGCCATTAGAAAATGTCAACTTCACCTAAAACCTTTAATAATTTCAAGTAAATTAGACCAGTGATTGTCGAGATATTCATGCGGCAGATATATATATAGCCTATATATATATCCTAATTATTTTGTAGAATAAGGGGGGCCCTCTTATTCTAAAAAATAATTAGGATATTTTCATTGATATTTTTATATCTAATTTATTTAGTAGAATAAGGTCTCAACCGCCAGAGTGTTTTATGATTTTTGTTTACGAAAACCTAACAATGTTTTATATTTGTCGCAGGTACAATCCCAGGCATTTGGTTAATCATAAGCTATTGACCCATCTGGCCAGTGCGATAGAGAATTGGGCGACGCTCCAGAATTACGAAAGCTTGCCATGTAATCCACTCTACCTGCTAGTAATAATTATTATAAAGGTCCAAAACGAATAGATCAACTATTACATCCTAATAGAGTTAATAATCGTTTTTGAACTCTCAACAAGCCATATTAATAAGAACTAAAGTAAAGGAAAACTTAAGGAAAAAGCAAACACGCAACCAGGTTTTAGATATTTTACAATCTTGTTAAGGTTAAGATTTAAGAGTGTGTGTAAATTCTACGAATAAGAAACGCTCATTTACATTATTTAAAAGGATCAATAAAAGATCCAAACGAAAAGCTATATAAATAGGACCATACGTAAAGTAGGTAGTTTCTTTAAATGTCAGTAAACCCTCCGAATAAAATTGAAAACATTTCAATGCTATTAAAACTGGATTAACCTGTCGCCTCCACACTCAGGTACCTTATAGAACTCTGTGAATTTCTATAATCTTGGCAGAAAATGCACTTGCTCTGCACCGTATGTAGGGTTGCCTGCCTTACAGTTTTATTTTATACTAGCGACCCGCCCCGGCTTCGCACGGGTGCAATGCTGATACTAAATATAAACCTTCTTATTATACATATAAACCTTCCTCTTCCTCTATCTATTAAAAAAAACCGCATCATAATCCGTTGCGTAGTTTCAAAGATTTAAGCATACAAAGGGACATAGGGACAGAGAAAGCGACTTTGTTTTATACTATGTAGTGATAAAACTGTAAGGCAGGCAACCCTACACGATGTAAGTTTGAAACAGAAAATAATAATATCTACTTTTGCAAAAACAACAAAAATTCTATACTTATATAAACTTTAATAATTATTATTATACATATATTATTTATAATACATAGTAAGGTAAAGGGTAAACGTGACCACGGAATACTCCGGTAAACATATCTTGACTAATCGAAAAAGTGTTAAAAGGCTATGAATTTAAAATTTTCAAAATCGGCGTGGATGTAAGATAATAATGACTATATAGAAATAGAGGCAAGTGTCTTTGTCTAGTCTGAGTTTAAAGAACTTAAAATCTGTTGGGCACAGCCGTTTCTAAACAACTGGTTGAGCAGACATTACAACAATAGATTTTTATATCCCAGAACTCAATGACAATATTTTCTCCATTATCTTGCTTTAATGTGTATGTTATATATGTATGGAATGATGTTATTGATACTTGCTAGAATCAAAAATTTCAAATCCATACATTGTCAAGCAAGGTAATGTTCTTGACTAATGGTAGACTCCTAAAACTTACCGTCGAAATAACGCTTAATTCTTGCCATATAAACATGACAGATAAACCTAATATTCGATTAATTTTGTATGGCCGATCAAACATATTTTTATGAGAATAGTCATTAGTCTGTGAATGTCTTGTTGTCATCAATGCCTATTCATCTCCTGGTGGTAATACGCAAAGTTAAGTCCAAGAATGTTCTTAACCCAGCGTAGCAGGTTAGTAGTAATGCTCCAATCGGTTATTTTCTGTTACTGATGAAAAATAAACCCGTCATGAAGATTGAACCTTTGGTGACAACATTGTACTCAGTGACTAATAATGTCCCTTCCTTTATCAACCTTAATTAAAATGTACAGTCGTGTTTAACAATATAAATATTACAGTGTCTACTTGTCAATTGAATTGCAAATAAGTGCATTTGCCATGCATGCATAGTACTAATCTAAACTAATTATAATAAACTTGTGTCGTCTCACATAATAATGGCCATTTAAGTCATCATGGAAAACTATGACATGTTAACTACAACTCAGAATTTAATTAATGCAAGGTTTTAAATTGAGCATCTTATTTCAATATACAGGGTGACTTTGAAAGAATGTACTTTGGGCTAATATGAGGTTCGACTGATCAATACGAACAACTTTTCCCATGGAACCATGTGCCGCAAATGAAAAAATTGCCTTCTCCATACAAACTAGTAATGTTGAAATGACCAATTTGTATGGGGAAGCCAAAATTTTTTTTCATTTGCGACACATGGTTCCATGGGAAAAGTTGTTCGATTTGATCAGCAGAACCTCATATTAGCCCAAAGTACATCCTTTCAAATTCACCCTGTATATTTACATACAAAAAATAACCACACTTTATTTTTTATATGTACATATATATTGCTTTTATTTAATTCAAAAAAGATCAAGCACTTGCTTTTTATATTTAGACTCCGTAGACTAGCGGTTGCGTCTTTGGCGTTGTATCCGTAGGTCGTGGGTTCGATTCTCATCCATGGCAAAAAAATCTTAGTGCGTTTTTTTCTGTACAGTTTGTCATGGTCTGGGTGTTTATAAAATATAATATGTATTATATCGTTGCTTCTGGTACACATAGTACAAGCCTAGAGCTTAGTTTGTGACCAGAGCAATATGTGTGAATTGTCCTATATATTATTATTATTAAAGAATAAAAAATATATAATGCATTCGGTATTCCTGTTCAACCCTACTTGGATGTCATTTTTGCGTTCTAGTATGTGAACTGCGTTCCGGTTATGTACGAGTATAAACGGGTCACAACTGCTCATCGCCGCATCGCAACGTTTTGAAATCTTTTACAGCATTTAAAAGTAAAGCTGTTGCACTTTCTTTTTAAAACTGCTACAGTTTTTTTATATATAAATTCCTTTTTTACCTTTTATAATGAGTCTTTCAGGCGGTCCATCTGTCTATCTGTATCAAATATCTCACGAAGTACGTACTTACTAAAAAACAGCCGATTGGTTAAGTCACTGCGCAACTGATAACAAGGTTAGGCAGATGACAACAAGGCCGAACCTGGGATGGGTGACCGCTTTATACAACGAGGCTATACTATCTTAAACACCGCAACAAACTCGCCACTTGTAAGGTGTTGCCTCCGAATACCATCGGCGAAATGAGGCCGTTTAAACGGTTCTCGGGAGCTAAAAAGGCACCCGTGATGGTATTTATTATATTTTTTTTACTTGCTGGTGCGGTTAACTTGAAATTAAGAAAAGTTATAGATCCAGTTAATACACATAATTAGTAATAATAATAAAATATAGGGTAATTTGCACAAGTATTGCTCTGGCCCCAAACTAAGCTCTAGGCTTGTACTATCTGTATCAGAACCAATGATATATATTATATTTTATAAACACGTCTACTAGACAAACTGTGCAGAAAAACTTACTAATATTTTTTTGCTATGGGTGGAATCGAACCCATGACCTCCGGATGCAACGCCAAAGGCGCAACCACTGAAGGTCAAATTATATTCAAAATGCGATAAATAAAAAATTAAAGAATCGACCCAAGTGAGGAAGGGTCCAAGTCAAAAAAACACATGGTTTATATGTACGAGTAATTATCCAAAATAGAACGAAAAATAATATGGTTAGCGAAATGCAAAAACATTGTGAGTGAACACATACAGAACCCTCTGCCGTGGGCGGTTTTCTTTGTGAAGACATTATACTCGGTAAAATGTACAAGGTACTTCATAATTAAAAGTATACTTATTTAAATGAAAGCTGCTAATAAGGCTGGATAATATCAACCATTTATCTTGGATCTATTGCATATTATGAATACTTTTAAACAGCAATGTCATTGAAGTAAATAACATGGCAGGGGCTCATAATACAGATAATGACAATCTTGTACTAACCAAAGATTTCAACGTCATTCCAATGACAATAATCTACAAATTGATCGAATCTATAAATGGGATGAATTCAAGTTTATAAAATTTAATTTGATAAGTTATAGCTTGGTGTCTATTCGCGTTATGAGTACTCTTAATTTAGTTTAAATATTGTCCAAGAAACTACCGTAAACACTAGAAGAAGACGTTACAAAAATTTTCAAAAGCCTGCCAACTCATTTGAAAGTGAATGCTTGGTGCCGAAAATCCGAGCATTTCTGTTAAAACCAGTTTTCCTAAACTATTCAACTGCTTATCAATAAGGCTTGTCTTTGTTTTAGTAAACTGCGCAAATTACAAAAAAATCTAAATACTTATTTACTACGCTAGAGGTTATTTATCGATATTGCAGTAAAACAAAATTCCATGGTACAGCATGATTATAATAAGAACTGAGCAGCCATTTCTGTTTTTGCATGCAATAAAGAAAAACACAACAGTGATTATTAACTTGTTTATTACAAATAAAGTGGAAAGTATAAATTTAATTCTTTACCATTCATAAGTCGACGTGCAAAATAAAAACGTCAAAAGGAATATGCTTTTACAATTCTCGCGTGAACTTATAAAATTCGCTCTCGACATGTTTTCTCACTATTGTTTTGTTCCGGGCAATTGTAATTGAAAATGAGCCGCTATCACTATGGGGGATCTTGGGAAATAAACGACGCTTCTGCTTATGTCTAAATACACAAATATGACCAACCTATTGTCTTACTTCTTTAATAACTTTGTATCAAATTCTTTGTCATTCATTTGCGAAATTTTTGAAATATTTTGGTGCTTAATTGTTACTAAACATTTTATTTTTGAATCGAGTAAAAAGACTTTCATACATGAACCTTACTACTTTGACCTCTTCCTTTTCTATGCAAATTTATTTAATTATTTCAACCACTTACATTGCCTTACCCATAGATAGTTATATTTGTTTCCCACGATGTTGTTATTCGCAGAAAAAGTGTAACAGAATACTTTCAACATGTAAACGTTATTGATAATTATAATGTATAATGTGCGTGTGCGTAGTTGTCGCGGTACTTTAATTTTAATATTGTAATAAATCGCATAAGTTATCTAGTTTTATAATTAAAATTGCATTTTTAACTTGTTTTTTTATGAGATTTATTTAATGTAGGTATATTAAAAGACTAGTTTTCCAATTTATAACTTTTTTAATGCAAGTCTGTAAAGGCAAGTCAATTTCTCTTTAGCGTACTTTACTAACTTTCCCTAGTTTCATAAAACTTTAAAAGTAGACGTGAGTCTAGATCATATTACTTTTTTAAACTATTTCTTTACCATATTCAGAAATTGAAAGTGAATATTCTATATGTTATTGAAGTTTTCCTTAGTCACTAGTATTCTTCTAGCAGGTTATTATAAGGATAAATGTCTGCTAGTCTTCCACTAGCATCAAATACATGCTTAGGGCTGCTTGATTGGTAGTCTTCAACTAGCAGATAATTTTAAAGGACGCTTGATTGGTAGTCTTCTACTAACATATATTTTTAAGAGGTGCTTGATTGGTAGTCTTCCACTAGCAGATAATTTTGAGGACCTATTAATTCCTAGTGGATAAAGTTGTTCTACTTTGGATAAAGTTGGTGGCCACTTTTTTGGCTTTAATGTTAGTCTTGTTATTATCAGATGTATAATTATTAATTTATATGAACTTATTTATAAGATATAAGTAATGTTGTTTAATAACATTTTGAAGAAAATAATAGAATTTTCCTTGTCTTCGGTAAATAGGCATCTCGTATTTTTACTTTACAGAATAGATCATCAAGTACCCTTTATTTTTTATTCTATGGTCTCAACCTTATGTTGGGATTGTACATAAAACGTCTATTTAAGACTACAAGTGGTCTATCAGACCACTCTCATTCAATTGAAGCAACATTAATTTAGCATGCAAAGCCAATTTATATTTAATATCTTCAAGTGCATTCATAATGATTGCAGTGGCTGTTCATGCAGTATTGTATTTAAAATTATTTATTAGATATATAACTAAATTTAGACCGACCGATATATACGTGGTGGCCTAGTTGGTTAGACCTTGGACTTAAAAACGCTTAGGTCCCTGGTTCGAATCCCGGTGTGTACCAATGAGTTTTTAATTTAAAAATTTATGTACATTTGTTCGACAACACCACTATAGTGCCTCGGAGAGCACGTTAAGCTGTCGGTCCCGGTTTCACTATACCAACTTGTGAAACTGTTTATAGATGGGTTATTGAGTTTATTCAAAACATCGCGACGAGCTAGCCACTTGTTCGGTGTAGACTCATACCATCGGCTACAACGAGGTGGGATTAAAACCCCTCCGCTGGGTACCCTGGGGCCGTCTAGGCGGTCTCGGGCGCCGTAAGGCACCCGTGATGATATATATATATATATATATATATATAGACCGACCGAACGGTCTCGTTACTACCGTACAGATGCAAAAACCGTCAACTGTTCTATTATTCAGTTTATGTCTGTGGGTTCATCGGTTTTCAGAAGACTAATGCATCGATTTCTTGTCGAGATGGTTCTTCCTTTTAGGATGCGGTTACGAAATGAATAGTTAATTTTACGATAAAACAGTAGACACGTAATGCAAATTTGTCTATGTCGCCGCCCATTTCGTAATCATTTAGCCGGCATAGTGGAAGTATTCAATGCTGTTAAACAACAATGTATTGATAGACCCCATTCATGGATTTTGTAGTTCTGCTTATTACCAGGTAGATACGTAGATAGTGTTACATATTATAATGTAGAACTAATTGTAAAATAACATTGTATTGTAATACAAACTAACTTTTAAACTAATTTCTCAATTACTTCCACAACTAAAAAAAATTTTAAAACAGATGTATTTTTTGCAGTAATAATTATTGTAAATCACAGAAAAGTAGAACAAACAAACATTTTCCTGAAAGTTTTAACTACAAATGAATACCAGTTAGCGTGTTTCATGTTTTAATTGTAGTAATTTTAGAAACTACAACCTATGACGGGAAAAGCTCAGAAATACAAATAAATTTGTATAATTGTTGGTGTAGGTTAAATGTGAATTTCACTGTAAAGTTTAATTGTTGTGAACAAAAACTAATGCGGCATGCCCTTAATTAGATATGGAGAATTAAAGTGAGTGTGAGTGCAAGTACTATTTATATGTTTGTTTTATAATATCCCGGTGTGTATCAATGAGTTCTTAATTAAAAAAAATATGTACATTTGTTTGACAACACCACTATAGTGCCTCGGAGTATAGTGGCTGTCGGCCCCGGTTTCACTATACCAACATGTATGAAAACCGATGAACCCACATACCATGCATGTGGGTTCATCGGTTTTCAGAAGACTAATGCATCGATTTCTTGTCGAGATGGTTCTTCCTTTTAGGATGCGGTTACGAAACGAATAGTTAATTTTACGATAAAACAGTAGACACGTAATGCAAATTTGTCTATGTCGCCGCCCATTTCGTAATCATTTAGCCGGCATAGTGGAAGTATTCAATGCTGTTAAACAACGATGTATTGATAGACCCCATTCATGGATTTTGTAGTTCTGCTTATTACCAGGTAGATAGTGTTACATATTATAATGTAGAACTAATTGTAAAGTAACATTGTATTGTAATACAAACTAACTTTTAAACTAATTTCTCAATTACTTCCACAACAACATAAAAAAAAAAAAACAGACGTATTTTTTGCAATAATAATTATTGTACATCACAGAAAAGTAGAACAAACAAACATTTTCCTGAAAGTTTTAACTACAAATGAATACCAGTTAGCGTGTTTCATGTTTTAATTGTAGTAATTTTTAAAACTACAACCCATGACGGGAAAAGCTCAGAAATACAAATAAATTTGTATAATTGTTGGTGTAGGTTAAATGTGAATTTCACTGTAAAGTTTAATTGTTGTGAACAAAAACTAATGCGGCATGCCCTTAATTAGATATGTGCGGAGAATTTAAGTGAGTAAGAGTGCATGTACTATTTATGTGTTTGTTTTATTATATCGGGAGGTGTGTACCAATAAGTTTTTAATAAAAAAAAAAATGTACATTTGTTTGACAACACCACTATAGTGCCTCGGAGAGCACGTTAAGCTGTCGGCCCCGGTTTCACTATACCAACTTGTGAAACTGTTTATAGATGGGTTATTGAGTCTATTTAAAACACACTTGTTCGGTGTAGACTCATACCATAGGCTACGACGAGGTGGGTTTAAAACCCCTCCGCTGGGTACCCTGGGGCCGTCTAGGAGAAAATAAACTGCATATAAATTGGTTCAGTTGATTTTAAGTGATACATACAAACGCACAGAAACAAATACTGAAATTAGTATATTATTCTATATTTTTCAATCGTCAGATAAAGTTATTCAACAGTTAACTTGTATAGAGAATACATCTTGGCAGTTTTTCATACAAGTTAACTGTCGAATAACTTTATCTGACGATTGAAAAACCCAGCCCTTCCAGTACATCTTGGCATTCATTTTAAAAATCAAATCAATGTAATTTTTTTTTTTACAATTTTATTAATATGTAGTCTATACAGTCAGATTAATCGGTTCTGCAGTAAAAAGATTAATAGAGAGAGACAACGTTCTTAGCAATCTATGGCTTCACCGTGCCGGGTCCATCGCGTTGTTGGAAGGCAGGGGAATGAACTGCAGTGTTTCCGGACTTGAGACCGCGAAGTAGTTAAGGCCTTTTGAACTCTCACCTGCACTGTGTTCACTACCCTCTCTACTCAACCAAATACTATATGATCCTGTTAGCATCTTGGAAACACGCTCCATAAAAGTTCCGACTGCTGTTCTGGGAAGGCCAAGATCCTTCAATAGACCTAAATAAAATACGTAATTTTAATTAGTCATGTAATTTGTTAATCTAAGACAGATTATTATGTCATACAAAGACCTCTATAGGTTATCTATGTTTTTCTAATCTACTAAAATTAACTTAGGATTAATTAAACCTAAAAGCGATAAACGCGCTTACCGTAGGCACTATCGATAACGATGCATCCAGCGTAAAGCGCGTACAAAATCGGCTATAACGATGCCTATGACGTCACCGAATAAAAGCTACTTTGGCAGCCAGCCAGTAGATAACCTCTCGACCCAACCTCATGCTTAATGCTGGGTTAATGACCCAAGAGATCCAGCATAAGTTTGCAGTATGTTGCAGCATTTCAGAAGTTTCGCTGACTGCTTGAGTATTTAGCTTCTTGGTAACTAACAGATAGTTTGGTGCTTGATAAAGCGGTAAAGTGCCGAATATTGAGTTTATGAGCGGCTGATAAATTCATTCATAAAATCGATATGTATCGATTTTGTCGATTTATAGAGCTTATCGATGGTGTTGTGCTAAGCTATGGGCCTTAACCCAGATGCAAAATCCGTCAAGTGACCTAGTCGTTTTTTGCATTAAGGTTTTACCTGTTTTCACGAGACTATGCACTCAAATGCAGAAATTTCTTGTTGAGGTGGAACTTTCAAATCCAGGGTACAGTTATAAAACGGGGAGTTGATTTGACAATAAAGTTAGTAGGTCATGCAAATTCGTTTATCATTCCGTCAAAACAAAACAATGGAAGTTTACTTAAATCTACTAATATCTAAGGCTGAGTTCCACCAAAACGAACCCTCTGTAATTGTAATGGTTAAAGATAAAAATGGTCGATTGAATAAGGTTAAATTAAAAATTTTACAAATTAGAGAGTTTATTTAATTTTTGTCATAAAGAAAAATGTTTATTTGTCGCATAGCAACATAACAACAAAAAACATATGTCACAAGAAAAAATTAGGACATTATCTACCAGTAATAGTTTAAAAAAAAAACTTAACACACGAGGGCCAAAACTAAACAAAAAATTAATAAATCCCTTGTCTAGGCGGTCTCTGGCGCCATGCCCATAATGCACCTGGTGGGCAATTCTCGCGCTTTCGACATTCATCTCGATTCGAGATTTTTAAATGAAAAATGACTAAATATGCTATTTTTCGTTCAAAAATATCGAATATTAAACGAAATAAATAATTAATATATAAATATTGAACGAAAAATGACATATTTAGTCATTTTTCGTTTAAAAATCTCGAATCGAGATGAATGTCGAAAGCGCGAGAATTGCCCACCTGTTATGGTACGATGTCGAATTCTCCTTGATCATCATCTATATCACGTACGTAAGTTAGGTATATACCTACTTAGATTGTAGTATTTTTTTTCACGGCATCATACTTTGTATCTGGTAAGCTGATCTAAAAAGTCTATAAAGTGGGTCGATTAATATGTGTATATTGATCGACGTTGTCTAACAATATTGATCGCTTCCACTTTATCGGCAAATAATGCGGTTACGAAATGGTCTGCGACATGGACGTTTTTTAATATCCTCGCTGCCTTGTCGTCAATTCAACCACCAGTTACGTAACCGCACTCTGCTCCTTTCAGGGAACGGTTACGAAACTACCACTACGACAAGAAATCTATGAGTTAATTTATAGTATATGTCGATGATTTAAAATAAGAATTAAATTCTTGGTAAGTTTATTTAATATTCATTTTTGTCAACAACTTGGCTTAAAGAACGAGTTTTTATTAAATATTTACAGTTTATTCAAAAGTTTAATGCTATAGAACGAAGAACGAAATTTGCTAAATGCATATCAAAAATTTGATATGCATTTAGTAAATTTTATGTTTATATCAGTTGACCCTTATGACACTGAAAATGGGATGGTGTCCCGAAGCTCTTCTCCGGGCCACCGGGGCGTAGAAGCGAAAAAAGGGACCATCCCGTTCAAACGGGATGTAACGTTAGCCATAATGCACCTGTGAAGGTACGACATCGAATTCTCCTCGATCATCATCCATCTCTATCACGTACGTAGGTTGTATAGTTATATTATAGTATAGTTAAATGCAATTTAAAATTATAAACTTTATTATCTTTATGATAATTTACAGGGTAATAATAAAGCATAACCGTAACTCGTAACTGTTTCACTAACAGTTACACTGACGCGTCTTTCTGACGAATATTAAAATTAATGGTTTCAATGTTCATTGACGTTACAGCAACCCTTTTTAAATAATGCTCAATGTCTTGTAATTTATCATAGTTTATTTTTATTGTTTTTAATAGTAATTCATTTAATATCTTTAATTGATTTATTTTTACTGTAATTATATTATAATTTGAAGTACTTTAAGAAGTGTGCACAAATGAATAAAACAAGGGGGTAAAAGTACGATTTTAGAAGAACATGTATTATTATCTTAATAACAATTTATTTAGGAAGTTTATAAAAAAACACAGTAAAGAAAGTAATTAAAAAAATAAACCCAAAAGTATATACAAATAAGAATGTTCATGTATGCTATAAATAAACGTTCACCAGTAAACATAATATTAAGACAAGTTATATTATATATTCTGGGCTAATTATTTACATAAACAATTGTTTTAAGCTTTTGTACAATTGAACTTCAATGAATGATAATTCTTCATTCATTGCTAATGATAAATTTTACAGTTATAAATAAGTATCAACAAATTATGTTAGTTTTAAAACAAAAGCAATTGCAAATTCTATTTTTATAAAATCATTGTATGCAGCGGCAGTCGGTCTAACAATAGATGGACTAGTTTGCAAACACCGAGAGCTAAGATAGATTATATGACAGCACATATGACGATACATACCAGTATATAAAAGCTAGTGTCCATCAGAGATAAAACGATATATATAGACATATAAATAAAGGAACACCATACTACCCAGTCAATGAGATAAGTTTAATAGAGTGGCAACTCAACAACTCTGACAGCGGTAACTGGTGGATGAAAATAAGACGTCTTACTTATATTTTATGATCATAGGGTATACTTTAACATTTTATATAATAATAGGGGAGTTAAACTTTGGGTGGATAGATTTAATATTTTTTTTTTAATACCGGTTCCAATGCTCTTTGCAATTTTTATTAATGAATTTATATACAATTAACTTTTGTTTGGCTGTTTTGGGTCCCATACGAATGTAACTATGTTTGTCTTTACCGATTTAGATTGGACGATGTGCACGCACAAGCAATATTTTTTTTAGATATGTTTTTTTTATTCGGATCAGATACAGTTTGTAATCGTCTCTGCAGAAATCTTTCGAGTTAAGATCGAAAATAACGTATTTCATACATATGAAATTCAAAAATATTATATCTAGGTAATAAATTAAATACAACTACTGTGCAATGGTAAATACAAACAGCGCTGTTTCACTTTTGGTAGAACAAAAGAACATCATTTTTGATCTCAATTCGGACGAAAACTCACGGTATCAAAGTAAATGTTTACCCTCCAATAAATAACAGCGATTTTTGATTATAAAAAATCTAGCTCCTCCAGATAAGATACAATCTCATTGTACCGAGTTCATTGAAAAGCTGCGTCCACCGCTCCACAGCATGCAATAGAATTCCTAGCTTCAGATGTGTTGGATGCCCTTTGAACACGTTGGAAGTGGAAGGAACGTCTTTTGAAAGAAACTTGGTCATTGCTTCTTTATGATCTTAGAAGTCGTTGAATTCTAACACTTTTAACTCAACATCTTCAATTATAGAGTTGGAACAAGAATTATATTACTAATTTCTCCCACGTCTTTGCTTGCATTAATGCTGCTAATCTTTATACAATATAGTATAGAATAACATTAAATTATATAAAGTTATATTTTTAACCTGAAAATATGCCATTATATTATATATAATACTTTATTAACCTCCACGACTCTACCTAGAGTCGAAACCACCAATCAAGTTCGCTAGCTGTAGCATATACAGAACTGTCAAACTAGAAGACATTTTTTTTGTTCCAGTCGCAGGAGTCAGGACCACCAGGTTGTGACTCTAACTCCCATCCATCCTTATTTTTTTGCTCCCATTCTTTATCTAAATGATTATGAAATAGGCAGCGACAAAGACGAGTGTGCATTACGAGTCCATTTTAATATCCGTGTTGCTTTATCGTCCAATTATCTGCCCGTTTGGTAACTGCACCCTAAATTGAGACCACCACCTCGATAATAAATCTATGAAGTAGTCTCTTGAAAACCGCCACAGTGGAAAACCAAAATACGGTGAAAAGAAATAACAATAAAACGGTGATAGTAAATAAACCTAACGAATTTATAGATTTTTGAATTTAGGTGATATTATTGGTATATTAAAATTTTAGTCAGTAATATAAAATAAAAACAATATAATAAAACAAATACAACAAATTTATATATATACACACACACACACACACCACATGGAAACACATATACCACATAGAAATACACAAACCGCTTAGAAACATACATACCACATAGAAACACACACCTCGCATATAAACACATACATACACACACACGCACACCAAGCATCACATAAAAATAAAATATATATTAATGTAAACAGTAAAACAATTTTTATGGTCCTAACTTAAATGTATTGACTGTGATTTTTTCCTGAAAATAAATAAATAATTCTAATAAATTCGAAATAAAAAGTTAATAAGTTATAGTGCACTAGAAAATGTTTCTGCCGACACTACGTCCGAGTTAAACCTCAATCCTGTGCAAACTACACACCGCTGCTCAGTTAGCTTTTAAATGTTTTATTCCTACTATCCCGAACACATCCCTTACAACGAGCCGACAAAGTTATTGGAGAGTGCAATAAATTAAATTATTTTTCGTGTTGCTTCATTATAATACATATATAGACTAATACTTTTTAGGTCTCGGTCACACCTCGATGTGTCAATAAGATTTTAATTTAAAAAAAATGTTCATTGTGATTTTCAACATCACTATTAGTGCTTTTACATATTGATGCACATTTTGAACATATTGATTTTATTATTATTTTATTTAAGTTGAAAATAATTTTTATTAAATTAAAATCTAATTATTGCGTTTACCAGAGCTTATTATGATTAAATTTATGCCATCTCCCATTTATATTTTTATTATTATTATATCCTAATTTCTATTATAATTTGGTTTTTATTAATATATTGTAATTAATTTAAATTCTTTACAAAATTTTTATTTGTTTTGATATAATGTCTACTGGTAGCAAATGCTGGAATTGTTAATCATAATTGGACGCCCGCGATACAGGCCTACCTAGTGCGGGGTCCGCTGTTAAATTGTGTGTTAATCCTATAAAAATTAAGATATTTGTATTTGTATTTATTTGCTTCAGAGAGCACGTCGGACCCAGTTTCATTACAACAACATTTGAAATTATAAAGTCTAAATAGTAATATTATACCACTTGTCCGGGCACTTGGACAAGTGGTCAGCTTGGTAGTTGCGGAAATTAATTAATAACTTTAAAACTAAAAGTGATAATTACACTTTTAGCATATCGTTAGAAAGGGCATGGACTGAGGATTTTTTAAAAAAATCAGAAGAACTCCAACCCTGTTAGTTTTTTTTTAAACCCCATAGAAAGTTTCCCTTAAAATTATTTCTTTACCTTACTACGGTACTTCAGGCCCCATAACTTTTCTTCTCCACAATTTTCTGGTGTAAAATAATTTTTTGCAGGACCCTAAGACTCTAACGATTAAAACAAGACCATTAGCAGACCGGTCCCATGGATAGATTTTGAGCTACAGGTAGTTTTAGTAAAAAATTCACAAAAAAGTCAAATAAAAAATAAAAATAAATTAAAAAAAAACCTTGAGGCCAAGGTCAATATATTGGGCGGGGGTAGGTAGCAGACTATCCCTAGTTTCTACCCTAGGCGTATGTACAGCTCCCTTCCAAACACCCTGTATAATAAAGCTGAAGAGTTTGCTTGTTTGTTTGTTTGAATGCGCTAATCTCAGGAACTACTGGTTCGAATTGAAAAAAAAAAGTATTGGTTAGCCCATTTATCGAGGAAGGCTATAGGATTACGCTACGATAATGAGTATGTATATATGTAACACAACGCCAATAGGAGCATGGCATCAATGAAAAATGTTACAAAAACAGGACTATTTATTCCTTTTGAGGGCTTCCTTTGTGTGCGCTGCGTAAAAGGTTAAAGTAACGCAGACGAAGTTGCGAGGGTCAGCTAGTAAAATCATAAGTCTGTCAAAATTCCGTCATACCATACCTCACTAACGCCATTTAGTTAAAACTTGATAAAAAATATGGCCAGTTCCGAGGTGACTGGAAATCAATAGAAATCAATTGTTCGGTTTGAAACATCGAGCCTGAAATTTCGATGGATACTCATCCATCGAAATTTCAGGCTCGATGTTTCAAACCGAACAACTTTGTCTGAAAGCGCAGTTACAAAGCAAAGCAAGCACCAATGTTTCCCGTAGCAATGCTCAACAAAAGTTTAGTGAAACACCGACACCAGGCACACAGGTAAGTGTCTGCCAGGCGACGGCTTTAGTGGCTGTTAAAGGATTACGGGAGCATTACCTGGGACTTGAGTATTGGAAATATACTTCAGTAGTTTTACAATATTACCCAACTTCCTTATACAAAAGATGTATTAATAAAATAACTACTTTTGATATATTAGGAGCTATTTTTTTTCATCATCATATCATACCATCACGATGAAACACGTCGCCAGTTCCGTTTAAACGGCCTCAGGGTGGGTACCCAGCAGAGGGATTAACCCGTCCTCATTTCGCCGATGGTATTCGGAGGCAACACCTAACAAGTGGCGAGCTTGTTGCGGTGTTTATGATGAAATAGCCTCGTTGTATAAAGCGGTCGCCCATCCCAGGTCCGGTCTGGTTGTCTTCTGCTTAACCTTGTTATCAGTTGCGCAGTGACTTAACCACTAGACTGGGGCCGCTGTTTGGGGGCTATTTTTTTTTAGAGAAATATTGTATTATTCCTTATACATTTTACTGTTGTAGTTAACACGCAATTTACGGTTTCTGAAATCACGACCATCATAATATTATAAGCTCTTCGAGGCACTTTTTTTAAAGCATTTGACTTTGTGTTTAACTGATGGTAAAGTCCATGAATAAGATCAATCAATACTTTGTTGTTTAACAGCTCTCACTAAACGCTGCGTCGCCCGGCTAATTTGCTTTATCGTTAAATCAACTGCACATTTCGTAACCGCACCCTGAACAATAAATCTATGCAGTAGGCACCTAAACCGATTACCCTTCTTAGTAATGGTCATCGGTTTAGGAGATTGACGGTTTTTGCATCTATTGTCATCGCGGTGATAACGAAACGAACGAATCATTCACTCATCACCCTGGACACAAAATCCTACGCCTAGAATACTACTATAATTTTAAATAATAATAATATAAAATACATTACACAAATATTGTCCTTCTCACAAATTAAGCTCTAGACTTGTACTATGTGTACCAGAAACAACGATATTAATACATATAATATTTTTATAAACACCCAGGCCATGCCAAACTATAGGTACAGAGAAACATACTATAATTTTATTACCATGGATTGGAATCGAACCCACAACCTCCGGATACAGAGCCAAAGGCGCACCCACTAGTCTACGGAGGCGGTACGGATACTCATAGTCTTCTTGTTATTTATGCAAACTTATTTAAAGTAAATATTTTTGCTTCTGGTAGTAAATGCAGATATTATAATATCTGCTCGCACGATATCGATCGTAACTCGGACCAAACTTTGTTAAGCGTACCTAATAGATATTCTATGCAACATGAACTACACGTTAGCCGGAATGAAGTTACTGTCTACATTGAAGTTTAAATGCATAGCGGCGATTTAACCAAACCTGAGCACCCGGACAAGTTGTACCATAGATCTAAAATAGTAAATAGGTAGAACGGTATAGTCTTAAGTATAAATTATACGTGCTTATTTTTTTCTTTTTGTTAATATGCCGCACCCAAATATTTTACTGCAGTTTATTTCCTTAATAAAGATATTTTTTTATTGCATTTAAATCTTCATGTCCTTAAGGTTCACCAAACATGAAACGTAATGTTTACATTAAGGAATAATAATTAAGTAACTAATCACTAAAGTATGTCTCCTTTTACTAAATAAATGTAAAAAATAAGGATGAAAGAAACAGGCCTTACTTAAGTCAATTCTGTATGAAATCGATACATAAATAAAGACTTGAGTAGGTGGTAAACAATTGTTGATCGAAGACTGCAGTAAATAAATGCAATGATAAACGATAGATAGACAATATATTAATTACTTGAGCGCAAATTAAATTAAATTAGATCCCAACGGAACAGCTTCTGTTTATTGATAGCAATTGTTTTTAAAAGAAAATTATCAAAACTACTCCTTGACCACGTTCAGTAAAACAATGATTTATATGTCGTACTACAGTCATGCATTTTGTCCAATTCGTTTTCTAGCTTGGTTCCTTTTCTGCGAGTTAAACTATTCCTAGATACTAAACAAGCCAAAAGCTTCTGTGCAACGTTAAAATGTTGTTTTATAGAAGTTTGTTTCGTGGTATTTGTAATAAATATTTATGATTTTACGTTGCAAGTTGGATAATAATTTAATTTTATGGAATTTTGCCAGTAAACCTTCAGGATTTATATTTGCCTATGCTATTTATTATTTCGACTATTTGCTTACTAAATATTGCAAAAGAAAATAAAAAAAACTTATGGGCTAGTCTAAAATATATACACCGGTTTCATAAAAACTTATTGAGTCCTCAAGGACTTGGTTTTTATGAAGTATTCAAGAACGCTTTAGTTATATAGGGTTTTGTCTCTTTTTTTAACACCAAAAATTAATATGCGTAAAAGAAACAAAATCTAGTTTAAGTAAAATGTTCTTTAAGGACTCGAATAAGTTTTATAAATAAGTCTAACAGTCCTTGAATACAATGCCTTCATAACATAACTTCATAAAAAGAGTCGCTACAGATAGAAACTTGGAAACGAATGTAACAGAGGAGACAGGGATAAGAAGGAACTCAAGTAGAAGTCTTATCTCGTCAAGGAAGGACAATATATCAATAGGCATGAGGCTTACAATGATACACATACACACTTTCTGTATAAATTTTCTTATAGGTCAACTAATCAAAAAGATAGTTCCGATGTTTCTGCAAACATATAGGTAATTCATAAGTGAATTGAAAATTCAAATCAATCATATTGAATGTATTAGTGTCGCCTTTGTTTATCCCGGCTCGCCAGGATGACAATTAAGGACATCCTGGGGAGAGAAGGGAGCGGGTCGGGAATTCGGCTCGATGTTTGGACAGTCTGACTCATTGGTTAATAAGTGTCAACCTCTTTGGGCAACTTTATTGACATTAACGAGTAATGCATCCGCTCCGGAAGCACCACCATTGTTGATATCATATTACTTTTCAGTAAATAAAGCGGTTTCACTCTTGTGTTTACTGTTCTTTTAAAGTTCATCTATTTTCATTATGTTATTTAAATAGTCTTTGTTTTAAAGCTCTACTAAGTAGTCATTATGAGTTAGGCTTTCAAGGACTTTAATTTTATTAAATAATTTGAAAGAGCTTCTAAATAATTTTAAGACTTACTTATAAATTAAGCATGACGTTTAACTAATTGCCTTAATTGCTGAAACGACACGTTTCAAATTCCTGTCCAGAAACATTATTTATTTTTGCATATTTACTAAAATTTTGATACAAATAAATATTTTGTTTGTAATTTCGCTACAATAACAATTACAAGGTGTAAACAAAATTTGAGAAACCGCATAATAAAGAATTATGCGAAATCGCCTAATGTTCCAAAGGGGAATATTCTTATTGCATGGGTTTTATTGTTGTGTTACAAATTCTACCTGCGTCCGTACTTTTGTTAGCGCGTGCCTGATCCCTCCATTGTGGTGACGAAAATATGGCACCCAACAATTCACAGAGTGCAACCCCGTTTCCGTCTTGTTTAACCTTTTGTCCAGTTTTGAGTAGGTTTGAGATAATATTAAAATTTAATTGTAATACATATAATACGACGCTTACGACGAACAATCTATACTAATATTATAAAGCTGAAGAGTTTGTTTGTTTGTTTGAACGCGCTAATCTCCGAAACTACTGGTTCGAATTGAATAATTCTTTTTGTGTTGGATAGTCCAGTTATCGAGGAAGGCTATAGGCTATATAACATCACGCTACGACCAATAGGAGCAAAGATATAGTGGTAAATGTGTAAAAAACGGGAGAAATTATTTCATCTTTGAAGCCTTCCGTTGCGTGCGCCGTGAAAACGGTTCAAGATACACAAAAAATATGTATTAAAGAATAATAGCTCTTTTAATGATCTAAAAAACAGTCCGCGAAACGAAGTCGCGAGCACAGCTAGTTATAAATAAAATAACAAATAAAGAAGCGTAAAATTTATGTTATTTTTAGTTTGTTTTTAGGTGTCAACAATCGTTCTGATGATATTTAAAATGTAATCCTCTGAAAATTGCATAAAATTAATCTCTCTTTCAGAAGCAAGGCTTATTTATAAAAAAAAAAGAATAGGTTGAAATTTAAACAAAAGACTACGCGATGGTTGGGGCGTCTTGTTGAGCATTCAAGAAGCATTGTTCTACCCCTATAAGATAGTAAGCCAACAGCGGATACAATTTTAGGGGATCTCCCTTAAATGGTGGATTTTATTTTCTTTCCTATGACCAGCCGTTTTAGAAGCTGGCTATGAATTATGTGCATTAATTTTAACGGGCGCTTGACGTTGTTTTGTTTCGATTCCCTATTAAAATGGAAATTTTGTTTTGTTGTCGAAATCCATCATCAATATTCGATTAGGTGAATGGACGTTTTATAAGATTTAAAGATACAACATACGTTAGAGTCAAAGAGTATTTCTAAATTCATATGAATTATGGATGCGTCTGTGTACTTATCGATTTGTATTTTTAATCCGAGCTAATAATAACTTGAAGGGAAGATAATACTTCCATTGAGAGTAATGTTCATCGTTCCGTTAAATTACTGATTGCTATGTAACTTAACACTCGTACGATGTTGAACGAATACCTTATGTACTTGTATCGAGCTTGAAATGAAAGGCGTAATTGTGAAAAAATATCTTCAAGTGTAAATATATAATTTGTAAAAAAATTACATGAATAAATTATTTTATCACACGAAACATTTTAGGTTTTTGTATTTTATTTTTATGTTCCAAATAGGCCACAGCTTTATGGCTGCAGTTAAAATTTAACAAAATAAAAAGGTGCATCAAATTCTTTGCATAAGCCGCGAATTCAGCGAGGCGTTTGAAATAATTCTTTTGTGGTTGTCAGTCGGAAACGCGAGGCTTTGTTGTCCAAGCCTACCTGGCACGAAACCCAGCAATGTTAAACTTTTATAAATTCCGGAAGCACTAAACTATTTATGCTATTAATATTTCTTTACATATATGCAATGTGAGATAAGGGACGAATTGATTGTTATCAGAAGTTCTACATTATGATAACTGATGACCGATAAATTGATAAGCAAAACTACTGATACAAATTATAACTATAGTTTTTTTTTTTTTTATAATACAACTGTCAAAATGAAATTTAACGTAAGTACTTTTATTGTTCAGGGAAGAATGATTGCGGTCGTATACCCGACAGAGGCATCGACCTACTGGAAAAAATGGAAGAACTTATAACAGACCGCAATGCGGAATGGCGATAAAATATATTGTTCATTTCATTTCCGACGTCCGAATCTGTAATAAATTCATTGTTTCTTTTGTAAATTGAAATAGAGTTGTAAAACAGAAAAATAAACTCGGAGGAGTAATTAAGCATACTCGTAGTTGGTAAACTTAAAATATTTTCGTTTCAAAGAATTAATTTAAGTGCACTTAGCCCAGGTTTTAAATACTTCTTTGAGAAGCTCGAGTTGACGCCGGGCGCCGTTACTGGCTGGCTGTGCTCCAAAGTGGTTTGTTTTTTATGGCTTTAGTGGGTGCTCCTCTCAAATACATTGGAGCCAAGGAATTGAAGTCAAGTGCTTTGCCTCCAGTTTTTGCTTCGTAACTGTGGCTTTTGAATGGCGATGACAATACTCACTACATTTTCACTGCGTTTGAAATAATTGTAAAATAGTCTGAATGGTTTACATAGCTACATGTTAGTGGAAACTCTTAGCAGTTGATTGCCTATATGACGTAGATATGAAACATTGATAGCAAATTATAACACACAACACTGCAATTTATTTGAAAAATGATGGTCTTTATATTGCCTTATTGACAGTTAATCAATAGTAAATTGCTTGTATTTGCTTCTATTAATATCTACTTGTTGGTAATTTACTTTCTTTAGAATTAAAATTTTGGACAGGTAACCTTTATTGCAGTCGTCTTCATCGCTTTCGTTTGTCATTGTCATATCTGGGTCAAGATAATTTACTTTTTCATTTTGGTGGTTATGATTAACTATCGTCATGAATTTTCGTGTTTCTGACGATCATTTCTCATTGTGCTTTATTGAGCGTATAACTTTTATTTTATTGTTTTCGTTTAGTTTCATTTGAGATACTTGTGTAAAAGTTTACGGATCACGTTGTTTATTTTTTTATGATCATTTTTTAAGTATAATATAATATAGACATAAATAGTGGAAGTATTTCTTCCATCACCCCATTCACCCCACCCCTATGATGATCTGTATAATTTGAACCATTTGAGTTATGAGTCTCGATCGTAAAGTGTAATAATTTAAGACTTGCTTTGTCCCATACATCCTGCCCAGCCTCTCACTCTCTTGTTAATTAAACACAATTACAGGGTTATTTATTACAAACATTCATCAACTATTAAGAAAATTGGTTGAATAATATTCCATAAATTAATAGAGTAATAATTGTATAAATTTGAATATTTATACAGGAGAAATAGAAATATTTTTTAGATTTGAATTTTAGTTACGGTTAAATTGTTCTTCAGTGAAAATCAATTTCATAGAAATAACTCTTAATTAATTAAATCGATGTTTATAAAGAAGCCGGTAGCATAATATACAAACATTATGATATAGATTATATCTAGATTTAATAATTTTATAATAATAATATATTTTATTTAACTTGTTTTTTTTTTTTGTGATATGTATGTTGATATGTTTCAGGTAATCAGATTGACTTAAAATTATATCTATTATGGAACCATGAAACAAGCAGATCAATGGTTATATAGGATTGAAAACATTAGTTTTTCGAATTAGGTAATTGCAAAGACAAAAAAAGGAAGTAATGTTATCTCGATAAATTAGAAGGTCCAAAAAATTGAAACAAATTATGTTATCTCAAAAAATTAGAAAGACTAAAAAAGCGAAAAATATAATTTCTCTTACAAACGGATGCTGAGTTGCTGTTTTTGATTGAATGTTTGTTTATGAGACTGCGGGCGTCGCGGTTATTAAAATAATTAACGTAACTAACACCAAGGGTTCGTTGAACTTTCAACACACTTTATTCATTTATTGTTAGTAGAGAAGTACTAAGTTATTTTAAGTGCTTTGTAATTTAAGTACAATAAAGTTGGTTGATATTATTGAGGTTAGTTTTTGAAAGCAGTTCATACGTTATATAAACATATTATATTTTATGTTTCAAAAATTCCTTATTTTTTTTATACACATACATACACATCATCACGGATGCCTTACGGCGCCCGAGACCGCCTAGACGGCCCCAGGGTACCCAGCGGAGGGGTTTTAATCCCATCTCGTTGTAGCCGATGGTATGAGTACGCCGAACAAGTGGCTAGCTCGTCGCGATGTTTTGAATAGACTCAATAACCCATCTATAAACAGTTTCACAAATTGGTATAGTGAAGCCGGGACCGACAGCTTAACGTGCTCTCCGAGGCATTATTGTGGTGTTGTCAAACAAATGTACATATTTTTTTTAATTAAAAACTCATTGGTACACACTGGGATTCGAACCAGGGACCTAAGTGTTTTTAAGTCCAAGGTCTAACCAACTCGGCCACCACGTATAATATACCTATTATATACAGATGACAATGCTCTCTGTAAAAGCCTACGCCTATAGCCATTTTATTTCGTATTAAATCTTTAAGAGTGAAAAGCGCCTGCCTTGTGACGTCACCTGTGACGTTTACCAATTTTTCAGTGCTATGTTTTCATAAATTATTTATTGCAGGGTCCATTGCTTCTACCCCAAAAGGCAGAATAGTGTTATTATTTATAATAATGTATTTATATTTTGTTACAGGTACGCTTCAAAAAGTTAATTATATAACAGCGAGAAAAACAACAAGTAACTTTCTCTAAAATTTTTTTTTTTTACCACTGGTCTAGATAACATAATTTTTAATTAATGCTTGATTATGGTTAGACTTTTTACGTAGTACTATTTTAATAATAAATTAAAATTTATAAATGGAACAGTTATGAGATCACTCAGTCCGTTTGTATGTCTCTTGAAATTTGAAGAAGTGGTAGATCTTAATGTCTTATCACTGACCGAAGTGTAGTTTTTGGTAAAAAATGCTCCCAAAGATGAAACAGAGAATCTTAGTAAATACTTGGAATTATTAAAAAAATGAAATTTGGGTATTTGTACGTAGGTATAATGGATACCCACAGTTTACATTTTCAGATTTAATCACATATATAATTTTTCAGATTAGTTTTCATTTAAGATTTGTTAATTATTTGAATTATTTATTCAAAAAAAAAAATCAAATAGGTAGTTGTAAAGGCGTGCGCTACAAATTTCAAAATTTTAGATCCACTAGTTTCGGAGTTATACCACAGAAGAAATAATAGTGCTTATACACAGAAAACCTGCTATTTCTCGTTTTACGGACAACCCTAGGCTATATTATATTTTTATATTACAATTTATATACCAAATTCAGTATAAAACCTAATAACGTAATACATTTGAAGTTTACATAACCTCGAAATGTATATTTCACGCTTCAGATCAATCATTGTCGCTCATTATAACTTTTACGGTATTCGGCACCTCCGATTGAAGTTTTTCTTACTGCTATATTGGAAGTCGGCAAACTTGCGCGGAGTTTTGGCAAATGTTATTCGGCTTTAATGAGCCGTTGCCGAGATTTGTTGGGCAAACTTAGAGCGGGGGCAAACTTGAACCCGGGGGTTTATTGGTCCCTTGGCTGAGGTCTAACTGTGATGTGTGTGCGGTCATACCTTTATTGGAGACTAACTATTGTAATGCTATAGTTTGACTTTAGGGTTTAGTTGTGAACTACTGTTTTGGGATTACAATTGGTTAGAGATTTAAGTAATATTCATCAGGTCCAGGACTGCCTAAACGTGCATCGTATTGTATAGACTTGTTAACAGTTTCACAAGCTGGTATAGTAAAACTTGGACCGACGACAGCAGCTTAACGTGCTCTCAGAGCACCATGAGTGTTTGCTACGAATTATTAATATGAAGAGCCTAAGAGTATTATGAGAATAATTAAACTTTGTGAATAGACTATAAAACTAACAGACATGAGTGTTACGATTAAAAAAAAATGGGAAAAACAAATTAATACTTTTTTTTGTACAAATAATTAGACGCCCGAAGTAGGGTCAACAAAATCTAGTAAAAAATAAACAAACAACACTTTAGTCATACCGTAACTAACACGTTTCACCACAAAACATAATTAGTTGATGTTTATAACTACAACGTTTGTTGTTCTAGTATAATTTTAACTTACTATTGTGTAGTTACAGTCAACTTTTTCAAACCGTGTTTTGTTCAACTTTTAGCTCCATATTTCATATTACGAGACTTTCAACTTTATTATGTAGTTTTGGTACTATTACTAAAGGTGCTCTGCCCTTCGATCGTCGTATCCGTTTTCTCCAGTAACTTCTCTGGATTTTCTTCATAAAACACAATTAATCGGATGCCATTTTATTTATTATGCTCCTTATTTTAACCTTAAAATCCTGAACCTGAGCAAAGATTATTTAAGTAATTTTTTTACACCTCGACTCTATCGCCGTGATGTTCCACGTACTAAAAATTATATTTAAAAAAAACAGTGCCAGCTGATTTTAATCCTAACATAAGGCATGGTTGAGTGCGGTTTTTCTGTATGGTATACTACCATACAGATAAACCGTCACGAATAGTTTCCCAACCATTTGAATAACTTCCCAACCAAAATATTTCTTTCAGAGTGCGGTTACGAAACGGGCAGTCAATTGGACGATAATGTAGCGACGCTCTTAAAGTAAACACGGCATAGTCGGAACTATCAATGCTGTTAAACAACAATGTAAAATATAACTTGTAGGTCTGCTTACCATCAGGCGGATACAAAATTAATAGACAAAAATAGAGTAAAAAAAAACTAGGAAATAAGAATTTTTCATTAGTGTAATGTTTTATATGTTATAGCTAAATATGCTCATGTCAGAAATATTATTTATAAGATCGCTCTTGGAATTCATGAGAGCTCCATTGTCGCCCCGATGCTGATGGGGCGCTATGACCCGAGCCCGAGTCGTCCTTCCACACCAATATGTGAGGAATTTTTATCACACGAATACCGAAGTAAGCTTCAGTTGGCTGCATTTTGTAATAATTTTTACTAACCCGAATTTCTTCTATGTTTATAGTAGCTGATAATATTCTGAGTCTACACCGAACAAGTCGCAAGCGGTGTTTCTCACTGATATTTTAATAATAATAGGTATATTCATTATCATAAGTAATGAAGACATCATATGTAATGCTAAGCGAATACAATTAATAATTAAGACGATATAGTGGGAGCGAGCGTTCATGATTTTGTCGTCTGGTTAACATCGGCCGGATACAAAGTTACATGTCGTGCCCCAATAAATAAAAATTGTTGAGATCAGCAAATAAGTTCTCGTGTGGCCAAAATGTTTGGTTATAACCATACCTACAGTATGTCAATTATAATCTAATTTTACTTCAAAATCTCTAAAAAAAGCATCGTTTCGTAGTTTCGTATTTTTGGAATAAAGTACGAGTATAGGAACTTCTTTACAATTAACTTTTTGATTGACTTAGAGACTGAGTTATAGTGACTTACTATATTCACTTGACCACTATAGTGCTCTTCAAAGTACTTAGTACCAACTTGTGAAACTGTTTATAAACTCAAGATACCTATATTAACGATGAGGGAATAAATTCCCTTCGCTAGTTATCTAGGCGCTGGACTCTTAAGGCACTTAGAACTTTTTTTTTTATTTACAATACCACCTACCAAAATACTTATTTATAACTCGGTCAAATAATTTATATCTAAGGCATCTATTAATAAAAACTTTATAGCTTAACATAAACATACTTAACTTTACGACCACCATTTCTATTCTTTTAATAAAAATTTACTGTTACGTCATTAACATAAATATCTTTTAACTGTTTGTAACTTTACAAGAACCAATTTTGTATTATCTGCTAAGCGACAGTACCTATACAAACTTTAGAAGGAGGGTATAGTCTATTAGGAAGTAAAGAGTAAACCAGTAGCGAGGGGTCTTCCCTTGCATAGAACCCTCAATTTGTGTCAGTGTTTTGCAAAGTCTTACAAACTCGCTCTAAAGCTTTTAACATTTCGCGCCTATCCATTTACCGGCCCCTAATCCAATCCAAGGAGTGACCACATCATTAATTTCCAACAATAATGCACCCTCAAAAAGCTTGCCTTCGATATTTCAACGCGAACTATTTATATTTCTCCCGCAAGAGCTAACAAAGGCGCGTACACCATAAATAAAGGAGGTGTACCCCAGGGGAGCTTCTTGAGACCGCCGTCTTTCTGCCTTTGATACGGGGCCCTTTCTTATTTTGATGTGGTCTAATGTTTGTAAGACGGTCCTACTATCATTCGCTTTGTAGTCCGTAAATCATTATTACACCTGCATTATCTCATATAGCTTTTATCAACACAAACAATATTTAATACTGTTGCGCCAAAATATTTTATTGGTAAATTGAATATACATTTTGGCATACTTCAATCGGGAATGATAGATTGAAAATTCTCACTTTATCCGCAAACGTAAGGGGAATATTTATTTTGTTGCAGTCAAAGTGGAAGCGTAATATTTTGAAGTGGTCACCATCAATCAAACTCGAGCTTTCATACAGAATTTATCAAGCTCCCCTTTTACGCTTTCTACCTTTTTATTTATCAAAGGTATTCCATAAAAAAAACTATATAGAATTATTGTGTATTTTTCACAACTAAAATCGAAATAGATTTCAGGGAACTAACATAATTAATAAATCCATAATTTTATGACGTATGCATTATTTCATTAATTGTATGTTGACTATTGTTGGAAAGTTAGTAATTGTAGTAATTAAAATGTATTTATCCCCTCTATGACAGTGAAACTGTCATGAAAAGGGAATATACTAAGTATAGCAATTATAAAAGTATTGTTTTAAAGTTGTCAGACATTCTAATTAAATAGTTATTAATAACAGTGCTAGTTAAAGTTTTTTGAACAACGTATGCGTTTATTAATAGTTTTATTATATTTACCACAAATTTATAATTAAAATTTTTACATTCTACTATTTTTGAAATGTAAGGTTGCATTTTGTTATTGTTTATTTGTTTTTGAATGCCAAGGATTTTACATTAATTAGTAAAGCCAGTTTTATTGTCATAAAAATGACATCGACTAAAACAGGTCGCAAAGTTCTAAAATATTTAAATTTATTATCGATCCTGTGCAAAGGCAAACTAGTTATTATTTGTTTCCCTTAAAATAAAATGAAACAAATAAAATGCAGTAAAACTGGTATTTGTTTTTAAATCTGATTCATTGGGTTTATGGGTAATATTAATTTTATTTTATATTAAAAACATAATACAAATATAATTTAAAAAATAAAAAACAATAATCGAATATAAAATAATACTTAACTAAAAAATGTAACCGTCACAGGTGTCTCTTTGTATAAGTCTTTGATATAGGTATGTTCCAGCCCTCTGGTCACCGGTGACGTCCACTAAATATGATGATAAATAATTCATAAATTTAGATGTTGTTGGACTCCATGATTCCATGGTCTCTACACCAAGCGGCGCCAAAATGTAATTAAATGCAATATGACAATATAGAATTTTAGTCATAGGAATTACAATTAAATTCCTAATAAAATTACATTCAATACCTCGTTTACAAGGCTTTCTAGACGGCTTCAGGGTTTCAGCATTCCCATCTCGCCGTAGCCAAAGCTCATAATGGTATAGTTATTACAGTTCCACAAGTTGGTATAGTGAAACCGGAACATTGTGACGTAATTATTTATCTACCATACTATTTCCAATGAGTAAGATTGCGTATGATCTATTTCTAAGTTATTAGGATCGTTCTGGGTTAATTAAATTAAAATATAACCATTTATTTATTATGTATATTGTATATTATAATCTGGATTCTATATTAGCTTACTCATTGGAAAGACTTTGAAGTAATAAAACAATTAGCATTCGCAATTAAATTTAATTAAATTTTGTTAATTAAACAAATTTTTTAGACAACATAAAATTTGTATTTAAAACAAATATATAATTACCTCCAAACAAACTTCTTTCAGGCATTGTGTTAACTCGTCCCCTTGTAAGTTCCCTATACTTTACATATAAATTAAATTGTGAACTTTATTTCTCAGTTTAATGAACATTGTTGCTTCTCTTAAACTTTCGAGCCCGATAATAAATTTCCGAGAGCTTGTCTGTGCAAATAGGTGAATCGCAAATTTTGTTATACATTTAAAATTAAATTCTGTATTAACAGCCCGTGACTATTGTGATATACGATACTGTATCTGAATGAAGTTGGACAATATTTCAGCTTTGTGTCAGTTGTTGTGAAACTCCGTTTGAACCAGACCATAAAGCCATTATTTTATTGTTTTTAATTTTTGTTTTATTAATCTGTGAATTTTAAACAAAACAACATGGATACTAATCTTTGCATTAGTATTGTTGTTAGTGAAAACTGTATTTGCGTTAAAAAATAAACATTATAGGAATTAATTATAAATTAAGTGCTGTTAATTTTTAATAACAGAGCGATAAATATTCTCTTTAACGCTCGTTCGCAAAAAATATCATACCTAACATAACAATTATTTAGCCTGCCCCCGTACCACCGCCTTTTCGAGCTGTACTGTTCATGAAAGAGAAATACTTTAATACAATTTTTAATACACTAATTGTGTTTTTATTTGTTTCTATTTTTCAAAATACCAATGAAGTGTTCCTGTTTTGTAAAAATACTGACTGTTCTAAGAGTTTTTAGTATGCGCAGATAACATATTCAATTAAAAAAAAATACAAAAATAACATTTATCTGGATAATAAGTGGGAATATAAAGTCTAATTCTTGACCAGGAATACCATTGTCTGCTCGAGGAACTTATTTACATCCCGCTTAAAGGTTTAAATGAAAAACTTAACAATAATTTAATGGAAAAAAACAGAAAATTTTGCTTTTAAATGCAGGCAGAAAATTTCACTTTTTAAAACTAAAAAAGTGAAATTTTCATTTGTTGGAAATATGACTAAGTTATATACCAATAAAACATCTATTAACTAATCCATCTAACCAGTAAGCTATTTTTTAAATTATATTGTTCGTAACCTAAAACACTTGTAACACGTAATTATGTCGGTATCATAAATTTAATATAAACAGTAATTTCGTTAGATCCGTTAATTATACTACAAAGGATTGCATAATCAGGTTAAACAACCTCAATTTGGTGGGGTAATATACTTGGAAGTTAATTTGGGGAAGGAAATATTTCCATGTTGAGATATAAAGTAGGTATTATCTTTTACATTTGAAACTTTAAGAGAATTAAACATTTTGTATTGTTATACTTCACTGAGAAGCTTTTACTTGATCAAATGGGACTGAAAGAAATAAACCTAGCCATGAAAATGAGGAAAATATAATAATTTTATTATGATCGGTTGAATTGAGCATATAGAATGATAGCTGTATGAAAGGCGAATTACATTTAGTAAGGTAAAAGATAAACGTAGCGGCTGAAATCTGCTTGAATTTAGAGGTTTATTTGACGATAAAGAAGCGAGTATACTAAAGATGTTGTTCATGTTCATGGCGGGCTCATTTTCCGCAATTAGCCAAGAGATTAGGCCTTTTTGCGTGAGTCGGCGAACTTTTCTAGCCAGCCCAGCTTCGGCGCTTTGCCTTCTGAAAGAAGGCGACAAGAAGTCCGGGGCTTCCGCAAGCGTCCAGGACTGACCTCTGTGTTTCGAGGATTTTCGCCCGTTGTAAAGCCACCCCGGTGCAATGAAGCATCACATGGGTGGGTGTTTCATCATTTTCCATGCAACCTCTACATAGTGTTGATATAGGTGAAGATAATTTGACTCATAATGCAAATTCGCTTTTGTCGTACCACATTATTTAAAACTGGCATAGTGGGAGCGACCAATCCTAACAATCAATAATGTATTACTCGTACCGTATAGGTCTGCTTGCTACACAATCATGTGCCGTGCTCAAATAAAAAATAAAAAAAGTTATATTGTAAACAGAAGATTAAAATCTCATTTGTTGTAAAACTTAATACTGTGTTCGCTTCATAAATGATCTTTATATAACCTTATAATAAGACTAGGATCAAATAGGTTGTATACCTATGTTGGGGGCTTAGGGTTACATCAGATACGGGGCTTAATTTGCATTGATAATTTGGTACAAAGGAATATTATGTCTCTTAACAAAACTCGTAGAGTATATTTTTAGAATGAATACATTACAAAATTTACTTTGTACTTACGTATTATGAATTTCTAAAGCACTGATTATCGTCGTTTGAATGTTTAAGCTGATATATTTTTTTGCAATATAATAAGTAGGTAATGACATAAAATCTTGTTTTGAAAAATTGTATTTAGAATGTGACATTTTTACATTTCTAGAAACAATATCTAACGTTTTATTTATAACTAGCCGTTGTCCGTAATTTCGAGTGCGTGTTACTTAAAACAAAAAATATACCTATTATTTTAGCCCAGAGCAAACAAAAGGTTATAAGTTTGTCCAGTATTTTTTAAGTGATTCATGTACAAACAAACATACAGACAGGCACGAATTCTGAAAATGTTTGAGTATTGTTTTATACATATTAAAGTCTGAGGAGGATTCTAAATAGAGTTTAGATTTTTTTTTATGTGTCAAGTTAACGTACAATTATTTCTTCATTTACAATTTTATAGTATGTACCCTGTAGGTAATAATTATCACCCTGTAGGTGATCATTATACGTTGATTTGAGGCATAAAATAAATGTATAACCTATTTAGGATATATAGCATCAATGTTTATAAAAAAAATTAACAGTTTTCTTTTACAAGTTTTCTTTTACAAATCAGTCTAGAAACTATAAATATTTTTATTGTCTACCAAATCTGTTATTTTTAGCACTACATTTGGCCTTGCTACTTATCAACCACAAAATACAACCAGACCCTTAGCACGGCTTAAGATAGTGTGTTTTATAGCTTGTTGTTTCCGAATAAAATAAAGTTAAACTTTGGTTGTCAAATTCATAATAACTTGAATATTGTAATCTTGATGTATTGTAAAACATATATGCTAACCTTAGGAAGAGAATTGAAAATTGTATTTAAAAATGCAGAATGTTAATGAAAACAGTAATGCAGAATAAAAATAATGATAGGTACTTTGGAACACATTTAAATTAATATATTCTACATACAGATACCAAAATATTTAATATAGTAAATAAATAAATATAAATATCATCACGGGTGCCTTACGACGCCCGAGACCGCCTAGACGGCCTCATACGGCTAGATACCCAGCGGATGGGTTTTTAATCTCACCTCGTCGTAACCAATGGTATGAGTTTACACCGAACAACTGGCTAGCTCGTCGCGATGTTTGGACCAGTTTGGATAGACTCAATAACCTATCAACTTATGAAACATTTTTTATTTATGCTTAGCTCCTAATGGTCGTAGCGTGATGTTATATAGCTTATAGCTTTCCTCGATAAATAGGCTATCCAACACTATAGAATTCACTACAAAATCGGTTCAGTAGATCAAGAGACTACCCCCTACAACCTCAGAAACACACAAACCTCTTCATAATATAAAATCATTTATTAATTAAAAAAAATGCATTATAAATAAGTACAGGAAACCTTATAAACAAACTTTTAAATACCTAATTTATTCAGTTAAAACTGCAACATAGTTTGTATTTTCGCAATGCAAACATAGTTATAGCTGCCCATGTTTTAAAATTTATTTAAAAGGCTTTAACAAGCAGGTTGTAACTTATAAAAGTTGGTAAGCAATAACTCAACTGGGTAAACTTAAGTTGCGCTGCGGATGGGGCCTTTCCAGCGAGCGATATCTGTGGCCTGCAACTCAAGCGATTTATTGAGCACACCACGTCTAGATATTACTTTCTCAGTTTTACAACTACTATACAGTAATTTGGTTTTTGACTCTAGAACTTTAAGGTATTATTTTAAAGGAAATCTATTGCTTTGATTTAGTGCTTTAGACTTAAATAATTTATGTTTTGTTTCTTTGCTATCGTTTTGTTGTTTTTATTGTTTTATAAAACAATTTATTTTACGGACAATTAAAATATAATTGGATACTTGTGTTGAGGTTAAATGGTTATGAAGAAATACAGCAGGGGCACTCTATGGCCGTTTTTACTACCCCGCAACGGACTTGGCGTGAAGATACTCGAAAATTATTTTAGTTTATTATTTTATTTAGGCAAAAGAAATAATATTATTTTCTTAATTAAATGATTTTAAATCCTATTATATTCATTATTATATACATATATTATATTTGACCACCTCCGTAGACTAGTAATTGCGCTTTTGGCGTTGTATCCGGAGGTCGTGGGTTCGATTCCCACCCATGGCAAATAATATTAGTAAGTTTTTCTGTACAGTTTATCATGGTCTGGGTGTTTTATTAATATATAATAATTATTAACTTTCAATAAATAAATTATAATAGCCATTGAAGTTTAACTTTACTAAAACAATACTTAAATGTTATTATAACTAATAGGATATGTCATTATTACAAAGTATTTCATTAAACTTATTTAGAATTTAACCCCGTCAATTTAAAAGACTTACTAAGTAGAAAGCCATAAGGGTGTATAATTAACATATCCCTTCAGTTCAGACGACCCTTCTATCGCTTGCATTTTTAAAACTTTCAGTCGGAATTTCCAGTCGTTTAAAATAGAATTTTAAGGACATTGTCACCTGTCTATTTTAAATTGCCTTTTAACTGTCTATCTAAAAGCTAATAGGCCAGTTAAAAACGGAATAGTTTATCAAATGATATTTTTTATTTTTACTGATTTTTTTTTCGATACTTTTTCGGCTTTTATGAGGGAGTCAGTGTGTGGAGCCACTTGTGATTAAGTACTGAGTAGTAAGTAATAGTTGAAGGCACTTCAGAGTCAGGTAATATTTTTTATGACGTCCTTTTAAAGCTCTACGACATGTGTTTTAGATAAATATCGTTGCAGTGTATCTTTTTTTTTAAATAGTTTTTTTTTTTGTAAAAACTATTAAGATATTTTTCGACATAGCTTCTATAGTCTTATTTTGTTCTTTTAAAGCATGCTTTTAAAATATCTATGTATTTTTGAATGAAAAATAGACCTTCGATTTTTTAATGAGATATGGATAGGTTATACGAGACTATCTTCCGTGTGGAAAAAAAATGTTTAGATGTTTTAACAAAAATTGATCACCAAATAACAATAATTATTTATATATTTTCTCACCAAATAAATAACATAAATCTATAATTATATAAAGGTACATGGTGACTTTAGTAATACTATAGTCAAATATGATGGCTTTACTGTTCAAATCAAACTCATATTAGCCCAAAGTAATAATAAAGTCACCATGTATAACAATTGTTGTGAATTTGTGCTGAAACTTCCTAAATGTGCCCCGTTGTTTCACACGCATTCATTTTAGATCTGGCGCATGATTAGTGGCCAACAAAATCGGAGTAGTAGTTCCTATCTCTTATAAACACATTTACAAAATTAATTACAATCAAAAAAAATTAGTGATGCGTATATCTGTCGCACTATTAAAATGAGAAATGCTCTACCTGATTGTATCCTTTGTTCTATAAACTTGAATCCTTTAAAAGTTAGCGTGTATAGGCATCCTAAGATGCATCCGGCATAATGGGTGTAATCAACGATTACTTAGTCCGTAATTATTGGTTGCATTTGTTCTTGGACATTCATACCGTTTTCTATCAGCTGGAAGCTAGGACACATGCCAAGCTCTCAATCATAAAAATCTCTTCATAACATTCATTTAGTAATACATATAGAAGGAAGATTTCCAGATATTGCTAACATTTGAACTAATTAATGCAGTTAGGATTCGTCGAGTAACTTTCTCTAAGCAAGGATATTGAGTTAACTGTAAACAGTTTCAGTTCAGCCATAATATTTTCTAATGAAACGTCTACAACTCATAACCGAATTACAAGTAATATAAGTTTTAGTACACCGAGTAAAGATACAAAATCCTTTAGTATGTTCGATGAAATACGTGATTTTGTACGTCTGTGGTTCCATAAGGTTTTAGTTTGTTTTTGTTTTGCAGACAAAATTGGTTAGGAGAGAAAATAGTAGCACATGCAGTGAATGGCTCGCTCGTAAGTTCAGCGATTTTATATCCCCTAATTGGTTCCTCCATCTAGTTTCAATTCGATATTTTGTTTTTTTTAATCCTTTTTTGTGTCTGAAGTTTTTTATAGTAATAAAATAATCATGACTTTTAAAAAATATAATTTGTTAGGAACGTATAATAACAGCAGCAAATTATAAATATTGATAGTAGTATAGTGTATACCTAATAAGTGTAAGATAGCTGAGACCGCATAAAAAAAAAACTGTAGACGCCTTTTTATATCGTAAATTTGTTATTTATAATAGCTTTATCAGTCACGTAAGTTTCAGTTTCAATGATAGCAACTCGTAAGATCGTTATAAGTTCCTTATAAAAACTTGCCTAACATATTTATCCTAACGAAACTAAATATTTGTTATACTACGTATAGGTATATTAATAAATTTATATTTTAATTAATATACGAGTATAATATATATTTGGTGAACAAGCATCAATCTCCTCGTGATGTTTGTATAGATTTAATTATATATATCTATTTACCATATTATATTAGGTATTGTAATTAACAGACACTTTGGTGAAACTCAGCAGAAGTATTTCTCCTTAGAAATTGGCCTGACATTATTATTATATAGTTTGTGAATTTTTACATATTCATACATTTTTTATGCTTGCTTCCATAAAGGTATACATGCAATAAGGATTAGGTTTAAACATATATTTTATTTAATTATTTTATTTATGTATGTTATGTAGTTGTATGTATATTTGCGTATGTATATCTATAACAGTATATAGTTTATTATTCATATAGAGTTATTAGAAGAAGCTAATAAAGGGCGTCTGTGTACTAAAGAAGTAAAAAAAAAGTTTTCTGGAAAAATCATAAATCATCAAGAAAAAAAAGGTAAACGATTTCTTCAAAGCCAAACATTGTTCGTTTACCAATCGCTTAATTTACGATTCATTTTCCTTGCTCGATCGTTTATTATTTATAACAATAGCAACGTAAACGAAACGATCCCTTTCTTCACTTCGGAGGCACGTATAGCAGCTCTCACATTGCACTTCGCAAATTTCGAAACACACATAATGCACGTATTGGGACGTTTCTAAGAAAACACGGGTTAAACGTTTGTTATTGGACGAATTCTCGATTGTTTTGGCTATTCCGAACAAAGAAAACTTATATCGGCGGTGTTTGGCTGCAAGCGCTCAAAAGTTCGAGGCTTTCTTTGGAGATTTTTCCCGAGTGTTTGCACTTTTGATCGTAGAAATTCTATTGTTTGCTTTTTGGAAACGTACCCTTATGACATTTACCTTTGTTTAACGTAAATACGTTGTAGAAAATAAATCAAATTGTATCAATCGTAGGTATATATACCTAAGACTTTTTATATTCGATTTTGAGTTATTCGCTAATTTTTAGTGTTCCGATAATACAATTAAAAATCCTCATGCAAGACCCTTGTCCACCCATCTATTTGTTCGTCTGACTGTCTGTCCGCATTAGAGAACTACTAGTCCACTTTACTTGAAATTTGGAATGGTTGTAGATCGTATATACCCCATTATGCCCATATATATGCTAAGTCAACAAAACAAAAAATGCAACCAACGACCAACCAATCGTGTAGGGTATGTCTGGAGAAGCTATATCTTAGCTTATCTTTTATATAGTTTGGTTTTAGTCCCCTTATCATTTTAAATAGATAGGTACATAATATATTTTATTACAGCGTTTTTAATACGTATTGTATATATATTAGTAAATTATATAAAAAGTAAGTAACTAGGTAAAAAAGTGCTCCCAGCCTAGTGGTTAAGTCACTGCGCAACTGATAACAAGGTTAAGCAGATGACAACAAGGCCGGCCTGGGATGGATGACCGCTTTATACAACGAGGCTTTACCATCATAAACACCGCAACAAGCACGACACTTGTTAGGTCTTGCCTCCAAATACCATCGGAGAAATGAGGATGAGTTAATCCGCTGGGTACACTGAGACCGTTTAAACGGTTCTCGGGAGCCAAAAAGGCACCGGTGAAATTTATTTATTTTTATTAACTAGGTACTTAATTTATATTACTTAGTACTTTCTTCAGACTTTATTGCAAGAATTTCAAGTACCAAATAAAATAAAAACAATTTAATTAAACCACATTCTTTCATCTTCCTCATTTCGTACTGATTTGATGGGAAACCATAAAAAATAATCCTTTGTAATCCGCGGTCAAAGACCTCTGCCCACCGCAACCGTTGCGGTCGTAATAATGATTTTCGAAGTAGAAATAAAAAGCGGCCAAGTTCGATTCATATTTTTAATTCAATCTATTACATTAAAAATACAATTTACATTTTTTTTTTAGAATATAGGTTTATTTATCTATGGAACTATACAGAATCTCAAAGTTTAGCTGGTAGAAACATTGAATATTTTCTACCAGCTTTAATAGATTAACTTATTATAACTTAATGCCTTCATTAAATTCGCCTATATACAATTTTATTTTGTAATTTTGTGTAATAAAGTATTTTAAATAAATAAATAAAATAAGCTATAGTTGATTCGAGGTACAAATTAAATAATATTTAATAGATATACAAGATAAAAAAAACTAAAATTAGTCTTTTTCGTTATTCAACAAAAGAAAATTATTATTTTTTCAATTGAAGAGAGAATTATTAAAATTTATATATAAACTTTACAATTAATAAAATTACAAATGACTCGCGAGTTGTACATTTATGCAATTTTTCCTTTAAAGAAATCCCATACAAGATTGTTATTATTTATTTTTTATTTAAAAAACTTTATTGCACAAATTTAGTACAAAGGCGGACTTAATGCCGCTAGGCATTCTCTACCAGTCAAACCTTTGGAACAAATTAAGCAGTCAGTAGGTAGGTAAATTATATAATTATTAATTCATTTAACATAGCGATTTTTTTCTATGATTCGAAACTGGTTTAAAAATATTGTAAAAAGTGTTCCTATAACATACAGTTATGTTTTGTTATGAATATTTTTTTCAAAAACTTTTGTCATCGACAATACTTTAGCATTTGCATTTTGATCGGTTCACGACAAAGTTTTATGTAGGTACTGAATTTGTTGGTAGGAAGGTATCTATACAATTTTATTTAGGTAACAAAACTTGGCTATCTGCATCGGACAGCTCCGTAACAACTTTCTTTCCAAGTTCTTCATCCAATTTTGACTTTAGGTTTTGAGTTAGTCTCCTTTAAGTTCAGGGAGAAACACAATATTCTTCATTGCTTGTCACTAATGGCTTTACTAACTCTTATTTTGTTTCCAATGTACTAAAAGCTACTTTTTTCTTTGTATAAAATATTTGGTGCTAATAATAAATAAATAAATATCATCACGGGTGCCTATTTGGCTCCCGTGAACCGTTTAACTGGTCTCAGGGTACCCAGCGGAGGGATTAACCCGTCCTCATTTCGCCGATGGTATTCTGAGGTGTATGAGTCTACACCGAACAAGTGGCTAGCTCGTGCGAAGTTTTGAATAGACTCAATAACCCATCTATAAACAGTTTTACAAGTTGGTATAGTAAAACCGGGACCGACTGCTCAACGTGCTCTCCGAGGCACTATAGTGGTGTTGTCAAACAAATGTACATAATTTTTTAAATTAAAAACTCATTTGTCCACACTGGGATTCGAACCAGGGACCTAAGTGTTTTTAAGTCCAAGGTCTAACCAACCCGGCCACCACGTATATAATTGCTAAATTTAATCTCTATATTATTAATGTTCCCGTAATACCCACTTGTTTGTTTAATTTACAAAATAAATCAAGGGTTTATTTCGTGAAGTAAAATTAAACGATGGATTTAGAGCCCATACAACATCCATCATGTGTGGCTTCCCGTAACTACAATGGCTGTTTAAAGTACAGCTTTTTTAATCAATATTTTTAAACTATATATGTGTAGTACTTTTTATTGGTTTTTGTTGACTAATTTTCGAGGTAAATTTAGTCACTAAAACGATTTTGAAGATATCTATTGTAAAAATTGTTTTTATATATATATATATATATATATATATATATATCTTCACGGGTGCCTTACGGCGCCCGAGACCGCCTAGACGGCCCCAGGGTACCCAGCGGAGGGGTTTTAATCCCACCTCGTCGTAGCCGATGGTATGAGTCTTCACCGAACAAGTGGCTAGCTCGTTGCGATTTTTTGGATAGACTCAATAACCCATCTATAAAAAATTTCACAAGTTGGTATAGTGAAACCGGGACCGACAGCTTAACGTGCTCTCCGAGGCACTATAGTGGTGTTGTCAAACAAATGTACATAAATTTTTTAATTAAAAACTCATTGGTACACACCGGGATTCGAACCAGGGACCTTAGTGTTTTTAAGTCCAAGGTCTAACCAACTAGGCCACCACGTATATACTAGGCCACCACGTATATACTTTTATTATTAATTATTTGTTTTTATAACGGTTATTTTATACGTTTGGTACTTACCTAAACCAAAATAACGTTTAGTTATATTTATTTATATGAAAAATAACGTAACTTATATACGGTATGTTGGTACTACGGCGAACTTATTTACTAGATAACTTTTATTAATAGATAACTTTTATTATGTACTAAATAACTTATTTATAGATTTGACTTAAAATATATTGTAGTATTTTTAATTATAAGCACACCCCGGACACTCGACTCAAAATGTATGAAGCGAGCGTAAACTACATATACTCCACACTCGAAGGTATATACATAAACAGAACTGCGTTTGTAGACCCACAAACATAGCGCCATCACTGGGCGGACATTGCGTGCATTTATAAAATGTCTCGTAGTGTCGGGTGAGGTTTGAGGAGAGGGATGAGTGTCCATTCTATACCGTTAGGTATTATTATGTATTCCGTATTTCCGTGGAATGTTTAGACCAAAAACAATAATAAGTATATATTAACGCTATTTATGATAAAGTTTTAATTTTAACTTCTTGTCCATCGAAAGCTTATCATGACAGAACTCGTCTACTCTTATTTTTCAAATTATCACCGGAGCAGGAGTAAAAGGTAATCAACAAAGTTTTTACCGCACTCGATTATTTTCCCGTCTATCCGGAAATTGACATGATATCGGAAATCTACGCTATTGGATATTTTTTCACGGAAAAGACTGCGGTTTTTATACCTTATACTAAGAGGTAATGTAACTTTTTAGAAGGTTTTATTAGAATTTGTATACCTATATATATATATATATAATTTGAAAATACATTTACTGATTAAAAAAATCAATTTACAAAATATTAATTGGATCTTTATTTTATACTAAATTAAAAAAAAAACTAAATTGGGTCTTTTGTTTAATAAAATGATAGAGAATGATTAATTGATAGTTTTGGATATTTTACTTAATTTTATTCTTATATTATTATTTTGTATTATTTGTTTTTATTATCTATGAAAATTTACACTCTGGTTACCAAGTAAGCTCTAGGCTTGTACTGTGTTAACCAGAAATAACGATATAATACACATTATATTTTAAAACTGTACAAAAATACGTATGTTTTAATATTTTTACATGGGTGGGATTTGAACCCACGACCTTTGGATACAACGCCAAAGGCGCAACCACGAGTCTACAAAGGCGGTTATTATTTAGGTTATTTCTTATTATTAAATTAATTAAGTTAGGGCTGATTTTTCAATTGTCAGATAAATTTATTCAACAGATATGTTGTATGGAGAGTTCTCCATACAACATATCTGTTGAATAAATTTTTGTACAGTTTTAAAATATAATGTATAATATGTATTATATAGTTGCTTCTGGTACACATAGTACAAGCCTAGAGCTTAGTTTGTGACCAGAGCAATATGTGTAAATTGTCCTACATATTAAAAAAAAAAAAAAAAAAATGTGTATTATATTGTTATTTCTGGTTAACACAGTAGGTACAAGCCTAGAGCTTACTTTGTGACCAGAGCAAATTGTGTAAATTTTCATAGATAATAAAAACAATTAATACAAAATAATAATATAAGAAAAAAAAATAAGTAAAATATCCAAAACTACCAAATAATCATTCTCTATCATTTTATTAAACAAAAAGACCCATTTATTTTATTTAGTATTAAATAAAGACCCAATTTTTTTGACCGTTCTTCATACAAATTAACTGTCTTCTGACTTTATCTGTAGATTAAAAAATCATGCCTAATATACCTGTCAGTCAGCTATTAACAATCCAAATAAAGTTAGAAGAATAAATGATATTCAATTTTGAAAATAGAACCAGATTTACAGAAGATAAGTAAACTCGATTGTTGTTAGTCCTTAGAGGTTAGCCAAACTCAAATCACACAAACTGTCACTTACAATCTAATGTTCTTTAGAAGACACTAATACGACTCGGCAGTTCTAAAGAATCTTTTTTTTTACTTTTAAACTAAGAATGTGTTCGAAAAAGGTCTTTTGCTTCCCTTTCTCCCGACGAATTAACTTTCTCTTTTGTACAAAATAAGTACAATTTAGTGTGAGAAGTCGCTCGTGCCGACGTAAGCCACGGTTTTCGATCACTCTTTCCTATCACAAATCTTTTATTAACTCAAATTAATCTTACGATTAGAAAGTATAATGTAATATCGATTTAAGTTGATTTCAAGAACTTAATTTAAAATAAGCTCTTTCATTGTTGACACTGAGTGGCACTTTATAAAGAAGGTATTGTAATAATAAATAATGGATTAATAATAAGGTGTAGATATTTATTTAGATATGGGATTATTTTTTAAAGCACTATCATCATCTGCTATACCTATTTTATAACTTAATTTTTTTTTATGGAGCACGATGACTTTAAATCTACCTGATAATATAAAGACATACAAAGTCCATGAATTGGGTCGATCAAAACATTTCTTTTTAACAGCGTTGATGGCTTTACTATGTTCGGCTAAATTATATGATTACGAAATGGGTAGCGACTAGCGACAACATGTGTGCCTATGGATGACTTTCAAAGGTTGTACTTTGGGATAATATGAGGTTCCCCTGATCTTTAAACACTTTTTACATTTGTTTAACAACACCACTATAGTGCCTCGGAGAGCTGTCGGTTACAGTTTCACTATACCAACTTGTGTAATTATAATTTACAATTTGTTACTACATTTATTTTGGACTCTTCATTTACCCATCTATATGTGAAATTATATAGATGGGTTATTGAGTCTATCCATACATCGCGACGAGCTAGCCGCTTGTTCGCAGTAGACTCTTACCATTGGCTACGACGAGGTGGCATTAAAAAGCCCTAAGCTGGGTACCCTGTGGCGGTGATATTTATTTAGACTGAATGTACTCATGCACATGTAACATGTACTCCAATAGTTGCAGTGCATGCTGTTTGAGAAATTGTTAAAAATCAAATGTAAAATAATTTTAAAATGTACCAAATTTACCATATGCGACTCAGCTGCGCTCACATAAACCGCTCAGGTTTTTGAGCGCAACATAAAGAACAAATCTGTTAATACTTTTGATGTGAAAAAAAAAAAGAAAGAAGCCAATTTAACACAAAATACAATCTTACAAAATGAAGTCTGCTTTTATATAATCCGGTAAACCCACAACCTAACCGAAACATGACTAGGAAACTTGACGGTTTGGTAGGTAATCTGTAAATTGACAGGTGTCAGGGGATAAGCATTCTTAAACACGTATTATAGGTGTTATTTACATTAGTTTAATAATACCCGTGATATTTGTAAAATAGTCACGAAGAGATCTGAACACCTGACATTTATCCGAGAAGCTTAGCTTATTTTGCCGCCTGCCACCTGCCAGTGATATGAAACAAAGGCACAGGTACAGCGGACATATTCTGGTTCTTATAAAATATACTTGAATCCTTGAGGGTAGCCCGAAGACTGTAGTCGTGTGTTTCTAATATAAATTTCAAAGTTAAGTTTATAGGACATTATTGTGCAAAAGTGTACCAATTTTGTAGAATAAGCATTCATAAGTAATCTTAAGTGTGAGAAGTGTAATATATACGCAGTGATCTCGAGTGTTTGTGCTATCTCAACCGATCCATTTCTTCAGTAAAATGGCGGTACCCATTTTACTGTAGATACTTTCCACCTTCACATGACACTTGCATAACTAACCGTATGTTTGCACACGGTCATGTGGCCATTCCTAATTCTAACCTAGTCTTTTCCCTATTCCTTTCCTTCCTATTATCCCACTTTGAATCTACCCGCACTGGCAAAATTACGCGCACGCGTAGAGGCCATTAACATAAGCTAATAATAATAATAAATACTTTTTTTTTTCACTTTACGTTTTTTTTTGTTAGGCTAGTAACAAAAAAAAAGGACCATTGGCCTAAACCTATATAACTTCGCTAGGCCGACCGGACGGACTCGTTACTACCGCTCATTCAAAAACCGTCAAGTGACCTAGTCATGTTTAGGTTTTAGTCTGTGGGTTTATCGGTTTTTGTACTGCATAGATAGTAGAGATTATATTGATATAAACCGAGGTTTGAAACAGAGACTTCAAACGTTGTTTTTAAATCTAAAACTCGGCCACCACGTATATATCTATGCATGATTTTCTATGTACTATAATAATCAATTTTGCTTTTAGATTGACATCCAAAGCACATGAATTATTCAGCCTCATTGTATGTGAATAGGTCCGATTTGAAAATTCGCTTTTGCTTTAAATAATGTCACCAGAATCGAATATTGTTCGACTACACGCCCAAAATTCGGTACGTGATTCGTGTAACAAAATCGCTTGACAAAGGGCGCTTTTTGCTCGAAATCGCATCTCGTAAATCGTATTTAGAACGAATTTTGTGGACGGTTTATGTTAGGATACTACACTATTATGTACTGTAAAACAATCGCTTGATTATTGGAAATGTTATAGAATTTCAATGGCTTCAATTTACAATTTTGTGAACTCATATACCCAGTTTTGTTTATGTTTGGCAGTTTGGTAATTAATTTTATTAATCAAATTGATTAAGTATTAATTTTAGGTTTTAATTGAATTAATTGATGTTATTTATAAATTATTAACAAGTACCTAAATTATATTTTGCTATTAATAGGCCAGTTTATTGTGAACTCTCGAACTTTTCTTATGGAGTTTCATTATAAATTATAGGTTATCTACGTATATTTTATAATCAAAATCTATAAGACAGTTCGAGACTTAGGACCTCAGGTATAGTCATAGGGTACCTGGTATAGAAGTATAGATTACATTAAAATTTATTACTTACGAGTATGCTTACGACTGAAGAAGATATAACCTTCTTATGTAACCCATGTAAAAATAAAAAATGGGTTTTAATTTAATGTAATAATGTATACGTGGTAATGTATAACCCCGGTGTGTATGAGTTTTTAATCTAGAAAAATATGTACATTTATTGAACAACACCACTATAGTGCCCCGGATAGCACGTTAAGCTGTCGTCCCAGCTTCATTACACCGACTTGTGAAACTGTTTATAGATGAGTTATTGAGTCTATCCAAAAATCGCGACGAGCTAGCCACTTGTTCGGTGTAGACTCATACCGGCTACGACGAGGGGCGATTAAAAACCCCTCCGCTGGGTACCCTGAGGCCGTCTAGGCGGTCTCGGGCGCCGTAAGGCCCCCGTGGTGATATTATATTTCTGTGTCTATCTATGATAGTAACTTTGAGTCAAATTTCGGCGGTATTTATACTATGTACCTACTTACTTTTTCAGTTTTAGTCTCTGGGTTCAACGGTTTTCAGGAGACTTCTGCATCGATTTCTTGTCGAGATGGTCTTCTTTCAGGATGCGTATACGAAATGGGTAGTTAAATTGACGATAAAGCAAAGAAAACGTACTCGTAATGCAATTCGTCTCTGTTACCGCCCATTTCATAATCGCATCATTTAGCCGAAGCGATCAATGATCTGTAATTACAATTATTGAACGATCCCATTCATGGAGTTTGTAGGTCTGCTCACCACCAGGTAGATTCAAAGTCACATGTGCTCCAATAAAAAAAATTACTGAAGAAACACATATTAATACATAGGTACCTAAAAACACCAGAATTTTCATAAGCATATATAGGCACATTAATTTAAACTTGAATATATTATTTTACTTTAAATAATCCTATAAGTGAAATATGAGGTTGAAAATAACGCATGGCCGCATTTACTGTTATTTACGGCGCGTCATAAGGAATCCCCTACATGGTGTTGTAAATTCATATTAATATATCTATATTTTGTGAGCCCCCTATACAGCCCAAGGAGACACGTGATCTATATGCAAATTTTATAACCCGCTTATTATATTTGGGAGGCTGGGAAACACTAACCCGTGAAAATTTACCCGACGATGCTCCATCAAATTTTATTGAATTACTTCCGAATATGTGCCCAAAATTTCATTTTCAAAAAACATTGCGTAGATATGCAATAATAAAAGAAAGGTAATTTGTTTATATGTAGCTTGTAACATATAGGTATATTTAATGTAAAAGCTGCTGTACTTGTCATTTAGTTACTTCAAGGAAAAATACTAAAAAATGAGGATATAAAAGTTCGCAATGCAAATTTTTGTCTTCGATGTCCCGGGACTATTTCGTAACCGTTTAATATAGTGGGAGCGAACAATAATAATAATATGTAGGGCAATTTACACATATTGCTCTGGTCACAAACTAAGCTCTTGGTCTGTACTATGTGTACCGGAAACAACGATAAAATACATATTATATTCTATAAACGCCCAGACCATGACAAACTGTACAGAAAAAAACGTAGGGAATCGAACCCACGACCTCCGGATACAACGCCAAAGGCGCAACTAGGCTACGGAGGCGGTCGAACAAAGCTGTTAAACGAACTTATTTGTGGACTACAATGTTTGCTTACCAATAGTTACATACAAAGCCGTGCTCCAAAAAAAAAATCAATTGCTTATTTTATTTAGAACTAGTCGTGCCCTGCGGTTTTTTCGCGTTTATTTTATTAGAAATCGAAAATAAAACATGTTACTCGCAGCTTTCTCTACGTGAAAGATTTTTTGAAATCGGTTTAGTAGTTTTTGAGTTTATCCGGAACAAATCTTTTCTCTTTATAATATTAGTATACATACCTACAAGAAAAAAATAATCGGATCCCTCCGTGGGAAATATTTAGAGTTTTATTTTATTATTATAAATATTGTATGATGCTATTATAAATAAATAATACAATATTTGATTTTCGTAAAAGCTTCACTTTAAGCTTTTTATATTTTGCTGGGATTATTGTTATAAAATATAACATTTTATATAATCCTCGTTGGATACAAGATGAACAAAACATTATTTAATAACAATTTTTATTTTTCAGATAAAAATAGCTAGCGCAATTTATTTTCTTATAATGTAGATGGAGGAAAAAAAATATTAACAAAATTTTAGGCATCATTTTATTAAATGGAACGACATTTTCTTCAGGAAATTACTTAAGTAATTGTCTACGGGTATTATTATAACTCGAATATAAATTCTTTTTATTTAGTACTAGCTTGTGCCAGCAGCTTCGTGTGCGTGATAATATTATAAACAAAAAAAAGCCACAACCATCACAGGATACGTCGAGCTAAATAAAAAAAAAATCTTTTAATTCTGTAGGTTGGTTTCGATCAAATAAAAGCTAAATTATTTTTTTAGTGGAGACGGCAGTTGACTTTGTATCTACCTGATGGTGAGAAGGCCTATAAAGTCCATGAATGGGGTCAATTAATTATTATTCTTAAACAACATTGATCGCTCCCACTATGCCGGCTCAATAATGCGATTACGAATGGGCGGCGACTAAGACGAATTGCATTATACGAGTATATTTTAATATACTCGCTCCCTGACCCATTTCGTAATCGCACCCTGAAAAGAGACTACCACCTCGACAAGAAATCTGCAGTAGTCTCCTGAAAACCGGTGAACCCACAGACTAAAGCCGAAACATGATTAGGTCACTTGACGGTTTTTGCATCTGTATGATGGCAACGAAACCGGTCGGTCGGCCTAGCGAATTTATAGAGACCCTTCTCCCACCTGAAAATGAAAGTAATGAATGTATTTTGTGTGATGCGCGCAAAAACAAACAGTCAAAAAGTTTTTTTACTTATTTCTCGCGTCTCACAGTATTGTTTTGCAAAAATGTGTAATGTATAGACACGGTGTACTATTTTATTATATGTATAGATTTCACTGATTACGAAAATAAAATAAATATATTACTACCAAATAAATAGGGCGACCTTTTAGGTCCAATTTCGAAACGAGACCAATTTTTATGAGTAATTCAATTTTATTGCATACTAAAGTGGAACTTTCTCACTTTCATAAACTCCTGCGTGACTCACAATTAACCTAATTTGCTACACTGTATCTATATTGGAATGTACCTAAGTAGGTAAGTAAAAAAAAACTTTAAAGGTCTTGTTTTTCTTGGTTTCATTACCACCGCTCCTTTATGAGAAGATGACAGATGCAAAAACCGTCTGTGGGTTTTTAGGAGTCTAATGCATTGATTTATTTTCGAGGCGTCTCCTTATAGGGCGCGGTTAAGAAACAGCCAGTTGATTTGACAATAAAGCGTCTAGGATATTCATGAAGACTTACCTTAGTCGCCATCTGTTTCGTAACCGCATCATTTAGCCGGCATAGACGACCAACGCTGTTTGTTGTACCACAACAATATATTAATCGTCCCATTCATAGATTGCATAAGTTTTGGTACACAGCCGGGGTTTGAACTTAAGACCTAAAATCGCTAATGTTTCTAACACGGTTCTATCACCACGTATATAATTCGACCACAACATATATAATTATTACAATAAAAACTAATAGGTGCATTATTTAGTATGTCTAATTAAAGCTAATCTTAGGTACGGAATTAGTCATAACGAATAGGTCTATCACTCAACAGTTATTTTAATATATATATATCATCACGGGTGCCTTACGGCGCCCGAGACCGCCTAGACGGCCCCAGGGTACCCAGCGGAGGGGTTTTTAATCCCACCTCGTCGTAGCCGATGGTATGAGTCTACACCGAACAAGTGGCTAGTTCGTCGCGATGTTTTGAATAGACTCAATAACCCATCTATAAACAGTTTCACAAGTTGGTATAGTGAAACTGGGACCGACAGCTTAATATATAGTGGTGTTGTCAAACAAATGTACATAAATTTTTAGATTAAAAACTCATTGGTACACACCGGGATTCGAACCAGGGACCTAAGTGTTTTTAAGTCCAAGGTCTAACCAACTCGGCCACCACGTATATAGTTATTTTAATGTTTAATTATATTATACTTCAGGTCAAAATCAAATTCCAATTTCATACTACACCAAACCTATTAATTACTCTGTAGACCCTCTGCTGGGACGCAGTTTAATGAAACGGTATTGATCCAAAATCCATTGTAGAAGTGAAAGTAAATAATGAACAAAAGACAAAATTTACGTTTGTCTTTTTTTATTTCCCTCACGACGAGAAAGCCGGACGGTTTGTCTTAACGAATTAATTCGCCTATGTCCGCCTCAAAGGGAATTCACTTTGGCGTACTTCCTCTGATGCCACACTTTCACAATTCTCCCTAAATTTTAGGGATTCCCCCTCAGCCGGAATTCCGTATTCATTTGTGGCATTGCTTTGAGCGTATTGTACCGAAATTAAGCGTTTCAAAGACATTTGTCTTCTTATTGATTAAAATTGAGTCTTGTTTTTAATTGGAAAAAGTCTAAAAATAAGCTAGAATGTGTTTCTGTTTTTAAAAGGTTGCGTACATTATTTGGTGTATGGTGAACCGCAAACTTATTGGTATGGAAAATTGGATCCGACCCCTCTCCTGTCGTGTTTTTTAGATTCAAAGGGCAATTTTGATTAATATACCTTTTTTATGAATATTTGTTGTAAATATTCAAAATATTTGACTGCGTTTTTTCATTGTTTTAATAATATTCAAAATAATACGAAATTAACTTGAAATTACTATTAATTTGTGAGTTTTTTTTGCTTGACAATAATAAAAATAAAGATTGTTTTATAGAATATAATGTATCCGCTTTGAAAGCCAACATCAGCAAGCTACTTGTAAACGCTTCAATACATTTTTCCTTAATAGATTTTTCTTGTTTACTAGGGAATGTATACAATTTTATCCTATTGTTCCGCCAGGGTCTATCTAATCAACTAGACAAAAGAAATTTGTTTCGGTTAGGGAATAAATCAAATTAGATATGTGCAAGATTTATTTATAGCCTAAGATTACAAAGGTTTTCAATTAAATCATTTGTCTATTAACCCTAATAGACAAATGATTGTAATGATAGGTTTCTTATAGCTTCGCTTCGTTTGTGAGTTCACTGGTTTTCAGGAGAATATTACAAGGATTTCTTGTCGAGCTTTTAGTTTGCGGGTTTTTTTCATAACCTCATTATTTGGTCGGCATAGTATGACTATCAATGTTGTCAAATAACAATGTATTTGATCGGCTCCATTCATAGATTTTGTAATACTGCTATATACAAAATCACATGCCGTGCATAAAAAAAAAACAATACGTCCGTCTTATCAAGATGTGATGTACGAAACTCCCTTCCCTAGGTATTTGGGTTTATCTGAAACTTCCCAAAATAAATCAAATGGAAAATTGAAATTGGGGTTCGCCCGATGCCCTCTCTACCTGCTTTGTTACTCGAGTCGAAACCAAAAACTAACTTTGATTAACTCGATTTATTCGCATGATTAAATATTCCAAATACCTGAGTTTATTTCATTACAATTGGATTCAGCATTCTTTTGTAAGGATTAAACACATTATTTCTATGCCCTTTCGTTAATGAATTATAAAGTTTAAGAACAGATTTAAATTGTTTTATTAGTTTTGTTTTGGCTTATAATCGGATACCCAGAAATCTGAAAAAAAAAAATGTATTTAGGATGTTATAATTAAGAAACTAAAAGTCCTGTGTGCGAACATTGACAGCCTCCGTAGACTAGTGGTTGCGCCTTTGGCGTTGTATCCGGAGGTCGTGGGTTCGATTCCCACCCATGGCAAAAAATATTAGTACGTTTTTTTCTGTACAGTTTGTCATGGTCTGGGTGTTTATAAAATATAATATGTATTATATCGTTGCTTCTGGTACACATAGTACAAGCCTAGAGCTTAGTTTGTGACCAGAGCAATATGTGTAATTTGTCCTACATATTATTATTATTATTTGTTATTTAACTTAGGTATCTATATAAAATTAAATATTATAAATAATTACAAAACATACGAAAGAATGCCAATTTGATAATTCATTTTTCATCATTAGTTTTACAGAACTGAAACAAAGGAAAGGTGAAGAAAGTAATAATGACACAACGACTCTCCATTTTTAATCAAGAAAACACTTTTCCATTTCGCAACAAATTGAATTTTATATCAATCGTGTATCTACAGAAAGCATTTGTAGAACAAGTAACATTGAGATTTACAGTTGCTGATTATTGTTGTGTTGTTCTTCATTTTCGATTAGCAATAAATAAATGAAAGTCGAAACAAAATTATAGCTAAAAGTTTCTAGATGAGATTAAGATAAAAAGCATCTTCATGCTAGATCACTCCAGGAGTTGCCAGCCGTAAGTAATTGGATGGGCCGGACCGGGGGACCTTATCGACACTCGTCAATCGCAATAAAACTCTGCAAATCGCTTCACCGATGCACTCTTCGGAACACTTCCCGAATGCTACTTCGTAAATATTTTGCTGATAGCCATCGTAATGTTTCTTCGGATAAAACTACTACCGGATATTATCTAGATAAAAAAATAATAATACAAATGCGATAGCTCGTACGCGGAGGGTTCCAATCTTGTTTTTTTTTATTTTCAATAACCTTTAACTTTTCGATAATATAATATTTTTAATTACATACCAATCCCTGTTATTTTAATTTATTGTTATATTATAGACCAAACTATATAAACAATTGTTTTGAGATGCACGACCTATTTGTTGCCTTTTTTAGATCAACCTTTTTTATTTGATCCTATAAATATTTTTGACATACCCTTTTGTATATATTTTATTATATTCACAAAATATAGAATACATACATACCATCACGGGTGCCTTACGGCGCTCGAGACTGCCTAGACAACCCCAGGGTACCCAGCGGCGGGATTTTTAATCCCACCTCGTCGTAGCCGATAGTATGAGTCTATACCGAACAAGTGGCTAGCTCGTCGCGATGTTTTTAATAGACTCAATAACCCATCTATGAACAGTTTCACAAGTTGGTATAGTGAAACCGGACCGACAGCTTAACGTACTCGCCGAGGCACTTTAGTGGTGTTGTCATACAAATATACATACATTTTTTAAATAAAAACTCATTGGTACACACCGGGATTCGAACCAGGGACCTAAGTGTTTTTAAGTCCAAGGTCTAACCAACTCGGCCACCATGCTAGACCACGTATAACCATTCCAAATATCAAGTAAAACTGACAAGCAGTTCTTGATAAATTTAATGCGGACAGACAGACAGACAGACAGATAGAGTCACAACAAAAAAAAAGGCTGTCTTTTTTTATAATGTTACAGTTTATTCATAATATGTTTTATTAGTTAGAATACTATTTTTATGATATCTTATTTGTTGCAGGTACGTCGACTACAATAAAATGCACACAGTAATGTCAACATCAAAAACATGTGAGGAATATTTATAAAAAGTCTTAGCATGTCAATGTCGATACAATGCAACGATCGATAAAAGTTAGTCGACGATTTAGCTGTCGATGTTGTGTATGCTAAAGCCAAAGTATTAGATCTTATCGACATGAAAATTTAAGATTTACAACCGACTGTTAAGAATTTACGATCGAAGCAAGAATTTTGTTGCACTGATAAAGTTTATTACTTTGAGACTTACAAATTAGGAAGTTATATCTTTAACCGACGAGTAGAATTTCTCATAAACTCCACTAGTACAAGATAAATTAGTGGGAGTTTTAACGCCTAAATATAAACAACTTGTAATAAATATGTCATCGAATTCTCAATTCGGGTCGCCTCCCATAATGTCACTATTTGTCCTTTTTTCATAATTATTTTTCTTTATCCAACTTAAAAGTTTTGTATGTAATAATAGTTTAGGTTATACATTTATTATTGTCCTTTGTTTCTAAAGAAAAAGTATGAGAAACTTTGTAACATATAATCTTAAGCAATTAATAATAGATGATCAAGGTGTAATTTTCTTGTTTATTAGTTCCATATTTAATTGCTACAAAAATTATATAGTATAATTGCTAAGTTTTATACAGGAAATAATATACTTACTGTGGCATCTCTGTAGGTAAATAAAAATAAAAAATATATAAAAAATGAAATTCTGAGTCAATTAGATTTAGATTAACCTAAAAAATAAATAGCCAAATGTGGTCTACTAATAGTAAGCCCTTTGTTGAAGTTCATTCCTAACGATTATTTAGAGCCCCATGATAATTAGTACGGCTGTTCTTAATTTCGTTCCGTTACAGCAAAATTACAAAGCTCCTTTGTGAAATCCTAAAATTTGAAGCTCGTTAAAAGCGTTTTTCTAAGCTCGAGAACAATGGAATAGTGTACCAGTACTATTTATAAATTTCAGTCCCTACCGGTTACGTCATCGCTCCACAAAAGGCCTATATTCTTTGTAAGTCGTAAACAATATCCAGTAGGAATGTATTCATTGTTTTGGTGTTTGAATAAGTAATGTGGTTTAGTGGTTTTAAATTCTATTTTAGAAGTGTTCTGTTAGGTTTTTTACAGTGTTGTTACAAGGCTTTCTGTTATCCATTTTGTTGACTTATTGACTTTTGCACTTCAATCTTCCAGAGTGGGTGGAACTGAATCTGTAGTTGTTTTACTAACGGTTTTCGTTTATTTTACTTTAACAAGTTTAGTACTACCGTTTAAATACTCGTGTGGGGGTGATGAATCAAAGACTATCCTACGAAAACACAGAATAATAGTGGATTTCATTATCTACTAATAAATCTACCATTTCTGAACGATAGAATAATAATAAAAAGGACATAAATACACACATACATATAAATAAAACATTAAAATTTTCTTAATTTTGAGATAAAATTGGTGTCGTATGAGACGTCATACGACACCAATTTTAACTCAAAATTAATAAACTTTTAAATATGTCTTACGAGGCAAAATTTGAGGCACATTTAAAACAAGTACAGCGTCTCCGAACGGAACTTATAGAACCAGTGCATGGATGTAGGGAAACTAGGTTATAAGGAGATATATTATTACATAGTACATTACACTCTACCTACTGTAACAGCGACAATTTACACGTTATCTTCTACTATTATAAAGCTGCAAACTTTATTTAACACTTGTATGTTATAATGTAATTATTTCGCATTGAACTCTCTTATCTCAAGAAATACCAGCTCGATTAGTTAAAAATCTTCATCCTAAGATTTATAGGATAGAGTATAATAGAGCAGAAACAATCAATGTCAACCAATCTGGCTTACTAGCTGGGTAGTACAGAAAGTGAGAAAACCGAGCGATATAAAAGGCGCGGGCAGGCCCCTGCCCCTTTATGAGAGTCAGGTTGTTCGACGGAGACGAACGTCGAAAACCGAACAATACCAAGAAGGGTAATTTTTTTGTGGATGTTTTTGGTTTGGTTAATTTAATGGAATAATGTTATGCGATTTTTTTAAATTACTATAGATAGTTAATAAATATATAGCTAGGTATACTTGTGGCTGGAGAAAATTTTGAATATGGGTAGTTAGTTTTAACAAAATTAAGTATAGGTAAGAAAATGAGAATAGGTATGCCATGCTCCACTGATGGCAGGTAATAAGAATAAGCCACGAAAGAATGACAAAGCAGATACATATGATAGCTAGGTGAAGGGTAAAAGTGGCCAAGAGAGGCCAAGATGCACGCATCTTAATCAAATTGGAAAGGTTTAAAAAAAGATTGAGCCATTAAAATATTTTGAAATGCGTGCATGTATGAGAAGGGTTATGATGGCTGTGGACGAGGCAAAAGGAGTAGAGATAAACTTAAAGACAAATGGCTTGGTTTTAACTTGGTGTGAAGTTAAAATAAAACTAGTTTCATTAAAATTTTTTTTTTTTTTATTGGTTCCCCTGGCGGCTGATTACGATGCATAAATTTAAAGAAACTATGCATATCGAGAACAACAAAATCCAGGGTGCGACGGACAGGGCGGTCCAAATTTAACGCATGCAAAACCGTAGGGTATTTAAATACTCGTACTGATATCTTCTTCCAAAGAGTTATGACGCGTGACCCTGTTTTTTGTCGGAAGTCGTAATGTCTTTTTTTATTGTAACTTTTCTGAAACATGTGGTTGTGTCGGAGCAGGTCCTTTATTGCGTAACGTTTGGTGACAATTTTGTATCATCTGTAGTGAAATAGATTTGTATCGTGGGATAGAGACGGAGTTGTTTTTTATTCATGTTCTGCTTCAAGTAATAAAGTAGAAGTTTTTTTCTTTTAGAAAACTAATATACTACATATTTTTTTACTTATAATAATGTAATATTAATTCTACTTTAGAAGTCTGAAATCATTTCTTTATATGATTAATTTTAGTTTATTGATAATAATAACACATTAACAATTACTAACAGCAGTAGTAAAGCAGCTGAGACTAGGTCTGAAAGTCCCATTGATATTTTTTAAGACAATCACCCAGCTCTATATGTGTATACTATTATACTTAATATAACAATATATAGCCTATAATATATAACCTGGGCAAAGAACATAATATCTGATTGGAATTTAAAAAAATACAAAAATGGGTAAATGATTCTCGAATTATAAGCAGATAAACTGAGGGATAGACAATAAGATGTTTTATTTTATTATATATTAGAGATTATAATTATTTTAATTAATTATTAAATATACAGTTTATATATATATATATATGTACAGTTTTTAGGATTGAGGAAGTTACTTAATAGATATTTTTTTACTTTTTAAATTACGACCGTGATCTTCCATATGAAAACAATTATTCTGTCATCATATTTCGTAGAGCGTTCATCCAGGCTGGAAAGATTTATATGAGATTTTTACTAAATGCTTATAAGCGGAACAATATGAAGTGATTCTTTTAAACTAGCAACTGCTGGAGCATTCTCGATTCATTAGCTTGTGGTGTTTAGATCAAAGGGGTTTCCGACTTTTGCGTTTATGTCGACTCTAATTTCATTTGACTTTATTTTATGAATTTTGTCATTTCCGTCTATGTTACTTTGTTTATATTTTATCATTGTTACTTACTTTTTAGGAATTATATTTTTTCAAGGTTCAGGTTTTCTCATTTTTCTACTGAACTTTATTAAACTAAACTTTTAATGTAAATAAATTTCAAAAAAAAATAGACCGATTTTTTATATATATGTGATAGCTCCGCAGACTAGTGGTTGCGCTTTCGTGGGTTCGATTCCCACCCATGCCAAAAAAATATTAGTTTTTTCTGTACAGTTTGTCATGGTCTGGGTTTTTATAAAATATGTATTATATTTTATGAACTTCTGGTACGCATAGTACAAGCCTAGAGCTTAGTTTGTGACCAGAGCAATATGTGTAAATTGTCCTACATATAATATTATTATTGTTATATAAAAAATATAAGCAAGAATCAGTTTTCACACTTGTTGGGTTTTCGTAAACTCATTTATATAGGTTGCGCATTGTATTTTATTATCAATCTTAATTTATAAAGCGTGGGCTTTTACAGCTTTAAATATAATCTCATATAACCTACTTAAACTAAGTCAAATGGTTTAAATCAATGGATTTATAATATAGAGAATACGATACCCACATAAATTTTGCTTACCCACATAGAGAATTTAAACGAAATATTTTATGTCCGAAAAGACGTGAGATGTGATTTAAAAGAAAGACGGGTGTTTTATATCCTCAAAGAAAAGAAATAAAGTAACATTGAATAAGTCCTTTACTGCTTTCCGGAGTAGGAAAGGCACAATAAATAACAATTATACGTGTCACAAAGTTGGTGGCGAGCTGATGGGGGGTTGTTCTCCGCAGGGGTACATTTATGGCTTTATCGTAGTGCTTAAGCCTCCATGTTACTTTGTTTCCTACTTCATGCTAATGCACTATGTTATGTGTAATGGCAGAAGAAAGAGCAACTCAATGTATGTAAATTATAGAATGTTAGAATTTTACAAGTAGCATTAAAACTATTAAGTAAACATTAATTACTTTAGTAATATTTTCCATTTATCTGATGTTTTTAAGTATTATAAATGGTATCAAAGGAGGTTTTATAGTTCATTCAACACTAAAAGGTTTTATAGAATTCATAAAACTTCACATATGTACTACATTCTCTGCAGGAATTACCCAATCTCAAATACTTGGATCTCAAAGGCTTATCTATTCAGAAATCAGATCCTTTTCAAAACGCACTTATTTCCATACGCTGGCATGTTATTGAAGAGTGCTTCTTTGAATTGCAAATGGCTCGGTCCTCGCCGGGTCGCCATTGAAACGTCAATTTGTTTTCTATTGGGGTTTCTTGTTTGGTTTCCTTCAGACATATCGACTTACTATTTGGCCGCAACTGTGAGTGTCATCCCATCTCGTGGCGGGGACTTATACTTTCCCTGAAGCGTTTGTTTTAAGGCAAAGGGACAACATAAGATATTGCCTCATTCTGTATTCATTGAACCATTAAATTCACTTTATATAGAGCACCTTTTACAACACTGTCTGAGCTTTTACGAGCTTAACGGGGGTAGCTACCTAAGTAAAATTTCAAATTTTGTTTCTTATAGGTTTGCTGATGTTAATTATTTTTCAACCCAGAACTTAAATAAAACTTATTAAAAATATAAACTTTTTTTCTACAATATTTTATTACGTTCTAGCCCAAATAATCTATGCAATGTTTATTTAGATTCAAGTAAACATGTTGTTGAGTATATTGAGTCGGAAGCATTTGTAATCTCAATTCCATCAAAATCATAAACCGCCAATCTTATGATCAAAGTGACAAGTAAAAAAAATCTCGTTAAAAGTTTAAATTGCGAATGCCGCCTCAATCATGTCGAGAGTTCTCGATGACATTTTTTAGGGTTTCATATTATTTAGGGTTCTTTTTATGGGGCGGTTTAAAGCAATGAGCTTGCGGTGATCACATCCGGTGCTTCGACCGAATCCGACTATATCCGGTTTTTATTAGAAGTGGGTATCGAGTGGCTTCCCGGAGCTATTGTGCTGCAGATTTGAGATTTCGCACGAGCCTTTTATTTGACGTTTAGTCGAACGTTTATTGAAAAGATTTCTAATATATTGAATAGCTTTATAGGTTCATTGTTGAGCGGAAAACAAAGAATGCTATTATTTCTGGTATTTATAGAGAGCTATATAATATTGACTTGAATATAAAGGGCACGTAGAATTTTACTTTGTCTGTTAGTAATTACTCAGTCCGTGTTTTTTTAATAATAAATGTTTAAAGTTTCCTGACATTAATTATTTCTTCACAGCAAAGTCTGGAAGTTCGATTAAAAACTAGAAACTTTTGTAATCCATTCTCTTCTCTTAGTTATGTAAATTCAAGAAGTATTTGCTCGTAATAAAATTTTTGGTTTTCAATTGAAATTCAGATTTGTACATTAACATTCAATTTATAAAGCGAGTTAATGTTAAAAAAAATATATCATCACGGGTGCCTTACGGCGTCCGAGACTGCCTAGACGGCCTCAGGGTATCCAGCGGAGGGCTTTTAATCCCACCTCGATGTAGCCGATAGTATGAGTCTATACACTGAACAAATAGCTAGCTCGTCGCGATGTTTGGATAGTCTCAATAAAATATATATATAAACAGATTCACAAGTTGGTATAATGAAACTGGGTCCGACAGCTTAACGTGCTCTCCGAGGCACTAGTGGTGTTGTTAAACGAGTTAAAGATGTTTCGTTAAAATGTTTTAGTTGTTCATTTAGAATTAAATTAGCATAACATACGTATAACATCTGCCCAGACGGCTTCAGGGATTTATTTACAACCTGTCGCAGTCACAGAAGTCGTAGCCAATGATATTCTGAGTCTTCATCTAATAAATTGGTCGGCAAGGATATTAGGAGACTCGTGAATGCAAATTCGTCATTGACGCCGACCATTTATTTAGCCGGCATAGTGGAGCCATCTATGTTGTTAAATAACAATGAATTGGTCGACCCTTTCATGTACTTTGTCAGGTAAGTAAAAGGTCACATGCTGTGTTTCAATAAAACCAAAAACCATTTACAATAATCGAAGTCATTTATTTATTTAAAATTCTTTATTGCACAAAATTGTACATAGGCGAGCTTAATGCCTTAGGCATTTTCTACCAGCTAACCTTTAAGAGAGTGAAATATGCTTAGGGTGCGGAACAATGATGCATAAGAATACTTAAACTACTTAAATACTGTATATAATAAAATTAATGTAAGTAAAGCAATTGGATGTGATTCCATCGGTCGTGTTATGATCATTACAATCCTTGATTTACTCTTACCATTTATTAAGCGGATCATAAATTTTTCTCTTAACTTCTGGCCAGTTTCCATCTTTATGGCGTAAAGCCTTTATAATACCTCTTCCCAAAATCTCCACTCCAACTCTTCTTACGCACTATAGACCCAATTCCGTTCTGCCATTCTTATCAAAGGTCTTGGAGTCTGTAGTTAATAAGCAACTGACACCTTTTCTTCATGTCAATAAACTGTTAAATTCCTTTCAATCTGGCTTCCGTCCTGGTCATAGCACAACTTTAGCTTTACTTAAAGTAACTGAAGATATCAGAAACGGCATGGATGAAACTAAAGTTACTATTCTAGTACTAATAGATTTCACAAATGCATTTAACACAGTAGATCCAGATTTGCTGATTGCTTTGTTGTCTCGTCTTGGGATCTCATCAGAGGCTCTTGTGTGGTTTTCGGATTATTTGCATGGTCGTCAACAACAGGTTCGCATTGATGGAACATCGTCGGACTGGTGTGAGATGAATACGGGCGTGCCCCAGGGAGGCATTCTTTCACCATTACTGTTCTCATTATTCATTAATGGAATCACAACGTCATTTTATCGCCACTATCACCTATACGCCGATGACTTGCAGATCTATGTGCAGACCGATATTAACACAATTAATAGTGCAATAGCTTGGCTGAATTCAGATCTTTCTAATATATTATCTTGGTCGACCCGCTTTGGTGTTGTTGTTAACCCGAACAAATGTCAATCCATTTTAATTGGGAGTTCCAGGCTACTGTCCAAAGTTGATATGAGTAAGCTTGACTTTGTTCGGTATAACAATGAGCCGATTGAGTTCTGCAGTGAGGTTAAAAATCTTGGTTTACACATTGATTCTTGCCTTACATGGGGAGCGCAAATCACCAACACTAGTCGCAAAATCTTTTCTTCACTGCACTCCCTAAACAAATTAAAGCACTTTTTGCCATTAAAAGCTAAAATTTTGCTCGTACAGGCTCTGCTGCTTCCCTTACTGGATTATGGTGACGTGTGTTGTGTGGACCTTTCGAAAAGCTTTGCTTAATAAAATGGAACGTCTACTCAACGCATGCATCAAATTAATTTTTTGCCTTCGCAAATATGACCACGTCACGCCGTGATAAACTTAAATGGTTAAAAATACGAAGCCGGAGAAACTGCAGAGTTCTCTGTGTTTTGTACTCTGTTTTGAACGAACCTGCTACACCCGAATATCTTAAAAACAGATTCACTTATCTTGGCTCGCATCACGACAAAACCCTTCGATCTACTTTTAATACAACCCTTGCCTTCCCCTCCCATCATACCACCTTCGTTTCTAAATCGTTTGCAGTTGTCGCTGCAAGACTTTGGAATAATTTACCAGTCAAAATAAGACAATCACCAAATAGAGTCATATTTAAAAAAAGAGTATATGATTACTGTTTAAATTCATAGGTAGTTTTTATTTATCTTTCATTATTCTATTGCTTTCCACTTTATTATTTTTCCTTTCTCATTTTGTAGTTGGTAGTATTGTGTATGTGTAGTTTATGTATGTATATATATATATATATATATATATAAGATATATTTAAGTAGTCTATAAGAGATTTTAAGTATTTTATATAATATTCACTGGTTTATATACTCGGTTACTGTATTGCACCTACCTCACTTATTAACTGCTTTTATTGTCCCGAAGGTTTGACTGGTAGAGAAAGCCTAGCGGCATTAAGTCCGCCTTTGTATTTTGTATGCAATAAAGATTTAAATAAAAAAATAAAGTCATTGGCTTAAATTTTTACGAATTGATATAATATAAACATAACTCATTCAAAATTTCGTGTCCGATTTAATATAATTACCAGTAATAATATATGCGTACTAACGACCTGTTAACTGCCACAGTTATGACGAAAGGGGTTTATTCTATAAATAACTAAAGTTTAAACTGACTCTTGCAAATAGCCTGCTTATTTATTGGTTCAAATATTTAGAGAATCTTTATTTGTTTACGTTCGCACACTCGATGGTTTATTTTGATTATAAATACTTAGTAATTTATGTTGCAACGAGTTGCAGACCGATGCAGCTTGATTGAGATATTAAGTTTGTTTTTATTATGCGATCATTCGTAAAAGTTTTATTAGTTCACCGCGAAATTAGATCTGAATGAATTAAATTAATTCCCTATCCTACTTCCTACATTAAATTTTTCAACTTCCTACAAATAATTATAAACGTGAAAATTTTGTGTGTGACAGATTTTGATGAAATGTTACAGTAATATATCTTATACATCAGAATAATATATTTAATAATAGTATTTATATATTTTTTTAATTCTCACGGGAAAGAACAAGTTGGTTATATATCCGTGTGTTTAATGATATAACGAATTTATAATTATAGTTATTTAATTATGAAAATAAATTTTGTCTATCTCTTATAGAGACAAAATTTATAAAAGCTTTTCCCTAGTTCATAGTTATTACTGCCTCTGTTATGGCCTATGGCGTTGTATCCGAAATTTGCAAAACATTATTAGTTTTTCAACTACCTTATATATACGTGGTGGCCGAGTTGGATTAGACCTCAGACTTAAAAACTACAGTTTTTACGACCCGGTGTGTTGATGGATTTTTAATAAAAAAAATGTACATTTGTTTGACATCACCACTATAGTATTGTGCCTCGGAGAGAACGTTAAGCTGTCCCAGTCACACTATACCAAACTGTAAAACTGTTTATAGATGGTCTATTGAGTCTATCCAAACATCGCGACTAGCTAGCCACTTTTTCGGTGTAGGTAGAATTACACCATTGGCTACGGCGAGGTGGGATTACAAACCCTCCACTGACCCTGAGGCCATCTAGGCGGTCTCGGGCGCCGTAAGGCATCCGTGATATTTATTTTTATTTATTATTAGTATGTGTTGGTGTACAATTTCTAGGTGTTTATAAAAAAATATAGATAGATAGATACGTCACGATATACATGGTGGCCTAGTTGGTTAGACCTTGGGCTTAAAAACACTTAGGTCCCTGGTTCGGATCCCGGTGTGTACCAATGAGTTTTTAATTAAAAAATGTATGTACATTTGTTTGACAACACCACTATAGTGCCTCGGAGAGCACGTTAAGTTGTCGGTCCCGGTTTCACTATACCAACTTGTGAAACTGTTTATAGATGGGTTATTGATTCTATTCAAAACATCGCGACGAGCTAGCCACTTGTTCGGTGTAGACTTATACCATCGGCTTCGACGAGGTGGGATTAAAACCCCTCCGCTGGGTACCCTGGGGCCGTCTAAGCGGTCTCGCCGTAAGGCACCCGTGATGATATGTATGTAAATTATTTAACTTGGGAGTATTCTCTTTCATATATTCTTTATTGATGGAATTTAATTTCATTATTTTGACAGTTACGTCTACCAATTATTACCTAATCTATTTTAGAAAAAAACGCGTTAACAAATTAAAATATTTTGTTTCTTTTATAATTTAGTTCAGTTACACTTTAAGTAACTAGTCATGTTTCGGTTTTAGTCGGTGGGTTCACGGTTTTCAGAAGACTATTGCATCGATTTCTTGTCGAGCTGGTAGTCTCCTTTCAGGGTGCTATTACGAAACGGGCGATTCATTTGACGATAAAGCAGCGAGGATATATATAGACAGATAAAAAATCGGCGCCCATTTTGTAACCGTATTATTTAGCCGGCATAGTAGGAGCAATCAATGCTGTTTTACAACAGTGTATTGATCGACTCCATTCAAGGATTTTAAAGGAATGCTTAATATCATGTCTCCAATAAAAAAAAAAGTTAACCTAAAAGTTTACAGCTAAAACGAAATAATCAAATTTTCCCACCAACATAAATTGGCAGTATTATAATTAGTTCCAATGATTCACATATTTATCTCGTCTCACATGTTGGGTCTGATTAACCCGACTAATTCAAATTTACCCAACCCTAATGGACTTCGGTCAATACGGGGTGGTTGATTATTATGTACCCCTGAATGAAGGGATTTATCCATTTCATGTGATGAAAGCCGTTCTGTAAATAATTGGTATTTCAATTCGGAGATATGCTATTATTATTGTAAGTACTACTTTTATGTTAAATAACAATTTTGGCTAGGGTTTTGAAAACCATCAAGTAGGTAACCTGGTTATTATTTCATTTATAAAAAAATCTCCAGAATTAAATAAGCATGACTGTAGTTCAGGAACAATCTGTGGGCGTTAGTGTTAGGGTTGTTTTTTTCCTTTGGTCCAGCTGAAAATCACATCATATTAATTTTGGACCGTAGATTTTGATCAAAGTTCTAAAACATGTAGATTTGTAAGTCAATTGTATTTAATTGATTGAATCAGGCGTTATTTTCCGGAATTCCATTTTTAATATAATAAATAATGTTGATGTTATATTTACTTTATTGCAATTTCTTCCGCTAGTTATACGATTTATTAGATTTTCTGTTGAATTTTTAATTATTTCTAATTGTTCCCAAATATTCAATTTGAATATTTGGGCGTATTTGGTAAGTAAATATAACATCAACATTATATTATATTCATTTGTATATTTTTTTTGAAAATCTAACTTAAAAAAATTTATCACGGGTGCCTTACGACGCCTGCGAGCGCCTTAGGGTACCCAGCGGGGGGGTTTTAATACCACCTCGTCGTAGCCGACCTATACTGAAAAATTGCCTAGCTTGTCGCGAAGTTTGGTTTCAATAACCCATCTGCGAGTACAAGCATAAACAGTTTCACATTTATTGGTATAGAAAAACCGGGACCGTACAAATGTACTTACTTACATTTTTTTTTTAATTCAAAAATCATTGGTACACATTATGAATATTAAACAAACATATGAAATAAAGTAAAAATATAATATTTTCAAAATATATTTAAATAAAATACCCATAGTACTCGTAACTACGCATGGTTATTAAAAAAAAACTGTTGAAGCGCCATTTAATAGGATTCACAATAAAGCGAACCAGTATACAAATGAAAAGAAAAAAAAAAACTAAATTAATAACACCAGATGTTGTCAAAAACATCCGACTGTTGATGGCGGTTTTAATATCGAATAACTCTGGGCCATGTTTAAAAAAAAACAAAGACATTATAACACCGCTTAGACGTTATTAATAATTCCAAGTTATACAAATCATATCGAATTAAATGAAATACATATTTATATATTTCGTTTATACTAAGAATTTTAGTTGTTAGCTTTTATAGACTAGTGGCCTTATATAAAAACTTATGAGTCCTCAAGCTCAGAAGAAATAATATATACAAGTACCTCAATGACACTTTCTTTATAGAAGGTTTTGTTCTTTTACGCATATTAATTTTTGTTGCTAATAAAAAAGAGACAAAGCCTTATATAACAAATAGTTCCGTAAGGACGGAGTTTTTATGAATACCTGTTTGAGTGTGTTTTTGGTTCGTATAAGATTGTTTTCAGTTGTTCATCAGCAAAACTACTACATTGATTTCGATAGACTTTATCAATTCTAACAAATTAAATTTCAGTTGATCAACTAAGATTGTTTTGTTATGATTTAAAGTATAATAGATAGCTAATGGTAAAATAAAAATATACATATATTTATTTTAAAGTTAATTTAAGCTTAAAATTTAGCATTAAATTGTAGGCAAGAACTATGATTTGTTAATGACGTATGTTAAATCAGTCTTAAACTTAAGTTAAGCTAAGAATACAATATTAAAAAAGGGCCAACACATGTTATATTATTATTTTCCTATGCTTCGCCAGGGAAATCTGAAAAATCACTGTTACTAGCCGAAATGTACTAATTTAGTTTTTCAAAAAATCATTCACTATTGTGATAAAAAAAATCTTTGTTATGATTATATTACACAAAAGCTAAGTATAACATTTTAAAATGTATAAATATTTAATGAGTTTTTTTCTTGAAATTAGTAAGTTTCAACTTTAATAATTGATACCTACCTCACTAATAGTACTAACAATTACCTCACAAATCGTACTTGCACAATTAATATCGGATGGTTATCTCTAATGATGGATTTGAAAAGTCTTAAACGACATTTATTTTATGCTTTTATCGTACTTACAATCTTCGCTTTAAGCAACGGATTACATTTTTGTAACTTTCTTTCGCGTCTGTTCTCTTCTGAAGGGAGTTGAGATAATTTGACGGATTAGATTAGGCATTCTTTTCTTAAGATTACATTTTCTTTACCCGTTATTTTGAAAGTATTTTTTTTTTACAATTTTTATAATTTACTTGCGTTTGTTTTACCTAAATATTAATACTTGTATTGTAGTTTATATTGTGTAGTGATTGTTGTGTAATACATAATAATAATATGAAGGACATTACACACATATTGCCCTGGTCACAAACTAAGCTTTAAGCTTGTACTACTACGTGTACCAGAAACAACGATTTAATATTATATTATATTTTATAAAAACCCAGACCATGACAGACTGTACATAAAAATGTACTAATATTTTTTGTCATGGGTGGGAATCAAACCCAGACCTCCGGATACAATGCCAAGGCGAAACCACTAGTCTACGGAGACAGTCAATATCGTTTAAACTTTTTTTTCAAAATGTATATTACGAGAATTTTAACTAATCGGAGTTAGGTAGAGCTTTATACGATGAACATCAAGCTATATCGACATCACTTAAATCTTCTTCTTATCCACCACCTATACAGGTGCAAAAACTGTGAAGTGACCTCATTTGCTTAGGTTTTAGTCTAGGGTTTACAGGTTTTCAGGAACCCTACTGCATTGATTGTTTGTCGAAGTGGTAGTCACCTTTTAGGATAGGTTACAAAACGGGCAGTTGATTTCACAATAAAGCATCAATGGTAGATGATACAAATTAGTCTCTGTCGAAGCTCATTTCGTAACCATATCATTTAGCTGTCATAGTGGAAGTGACCTATGCTGTTAAATACCAAAGTATTGATCGATCGATGCATTTCTGTACAGTTTCTCATGGTCTGGGTGTTTATAAAATATAATATATATTGTATGGTTGTTTCTGGTACACATAGTTCAAGTCTAGAGCTTAGTTTGTAGCCAGCTGCCATATTCTGAGGCTCTACATACCTTTTGCTTCGTATTAACGTAATGTTAATACGTGAGTTTGTTACTCACGTATTAACATTACGTTAATACGAAGCAAAAGGTATCGCTTAATTTTTTTTTAATAAAGCAACCCTATTGGTGGTAACTCGCGTATTAACATTACGTTAATACGAAACAAAAACTTAAGGTTAGAGCCTCTGTTTCTTATAACGAAAACGTTAGCTTGTCAAAATAATGAAATCCTATAAATATGTCATTAAACAACCAGCAACAACAAACACTAATAATGTCAAGCACTCTATTCCCTTGTATAGGTACATTTGGCTTGAAAGTTTTTAGCATTTCGTGTCATGACCATTGAAAATGTAAATGAAAAAAAAACGTTTATTGTACATAAATGCTTTCATTATTTTGACAATCTAACGTTACCTTTAAAAAAACATTAAATTTGGCCTCAGAGCAATGTTGTAATTTTTCTACACATTATTATTATTATATTTTGATCACTGAATAAATGTATTATTATTGTTATTATCTCATGGACTTAGGTCTGTTACCATCAAGTCACCAATAAGTAAAACAAGAGAAAAAGTAAAAATTGTTGCCTGACAGGCAGTAACTTTTATTTCTTTCTTTAATACATATTAATTAAATTATTCTGTGCGTCGACAAATTGTATTGTTTCGATGATTGAGATTAATCGTGCAATAACACAAATCTACTACTCAAGGAGTATTTTAAGTAACCACATAAACAAAATAAGTAAATATTTTTTGTGGCTATACAAAATAATTAAATATATATATATATATATATCTATATATATATATCTTCACGGGTGCCTTACGGCGCCCGAGACCGTCTAGACGGCCCCAGGGTACCCAGCGGAGGGGTTTTAATCCCACCTCGTCGTAGCCGATGGTATGAGTCTACACCGAACAAGTGGCTAGCTCGTCGCGATGTTTTGAATAGACTCAATAACCCATCTATAAACAGTTTCACAAGTTGGTATAGTAAAACCGGGACCGACAGCTTAACGTGCTCTCCGAGGCACGTTGGTGTTGTCAAACAAATGTACATAAAAAAAAAAATTATTGATAAGATTATAAATAATAACCTAATAGGTTTAAATAAAAAGCTCTTCAAATAAAAACACCATCGTGGGTGCCTTTTTAACTCCCGTGAACCGTTTAAACGGCCTCAGGGGTACCCAACGCAGGGATTAACCCGTCATTAATTTTGCCGATGGTATGATATAGGCAACACTTAAAATAAATTTAATAAAAAAAAAACAAAATAAAAGGTAATATTTGAAAATGAATAATAATTATATCTATATATTATATAAATAAATTTAATCACGATTTTTTTATGATTACTCTTTACAATGCACCAAAAAAGGAGCATTAAAGCCGCCAATCATCGGGAAGAAGTATTGGAAGTTGCGTCATTAAAAGATTGAAAGATTACTCGAAAGCATAACGGGGGAGAGGGTCCAAAGAAGATTTATCTCATTAGTTAAATGGCGCGTCTAGACGCACCCTAAATTATCTACGAAGAGTTGTGAAAATACTTGAAGAATTTTCCTTCTTATTAATGCTTATAAGCTATTACAATATCGATGCCTATTCAAATTGAAAATTGCTTTTAAAGGGATGGAATTACGTAGGATTTTTTTTTTAATTATTCGATTTTTTAAAATAAGTAATTACAAAAGAATAAAAATAAAATGTTTTATACATTTCTGTTATAGTTATGGCAAAAATGCATAGAACATTTTCTTTAGCGTTTGGATGTTTTAAAAAATAAAAAAATATAATGTGTTATGTTCCTACTTTATTTTGTGAATATTGTTGCCTGAAGACGCCATAGTATGGTGAAATATAGCAAGTTAATATTATAATATTGTGTCTTTATTTATATATGTTAGATAACCTATGAAAAATAAGAAAATAGATGCATTTTATATTTATGGAGTTATAAATACAGATCACAATACATTTGTAAATAATGCCACTTGTTTGTATAGTAACGATTATGTTAAAAAAAATAGTAAACATCTGGTGACCAAAAGGGCTGGCTCGTTCTTCGGATAGCGTATTAGCCCGGCAATACATCGATGTAACGCAGCCTGCCTTTTGGGCGCACTTCCTTCTGGCAGCGATCTGGAAGAAGTATTTTTGTTACATTATATTTATTTAATAATTTATAGGTTTGTTTGTTTTTGTAATAGGCAGAGGCGGACTAGTAGTTTCAGCCGCCCTAGGCTGTTTAAGCGGCCGCCCCATTGTAATATATTTGCAGCGTAGAAATGTGAAAATTGTTCTGTGTGAAAAACAACATTGATTTCAGTTCTTTTGTTTAATTTTTTTACTTGTCATATTCTCACTAGGATATAACTTAGGTTTGGGAGCAGATTTTCCGCCCCTGATATTTGGCCGCTTTAGGCCCGGTTCTAATCGGCCTTAAGTCCGCCATTGGTAATAGGTATACTTAAGATTTTCTATTTATGTTGTGATTTTTAGGTTTTAGTGTATTTTTTTAATAAATTCAATAAAGGACTATTGTAAAAAAATCTAATATAATAAAAAAAAAAAATTGCGACATTACATTGTTATTGTTTACGAACTGTTAAACGTTTTAATATTTCAAAATAGACTAAAAATATTATCGCTATCGCCAGTGTCTCAGATTACGATATTAGTAAGGAGCTATATTTTTTTGACTGACAGATCCAATTTGAAACGGACATGACTGATGTGTTCACCGAAGACCTTTTGCGGATATCTGTATCCGACAAAAAACCTCTCATTCGAATTTTGAATTCTTGACAAGCAATAAAACTTACGTATTCAGTCATAGATAGACCTAGACTCTGTGAAAATAGCTATTTTATTTTCTATGGAAAAAATTGTTCTAATTTTTAATTCTTGTCATGCAATATAATAATAATTTATATTGCTTTGGGCCTTCGACAAATCGAGAAAATATAGATATATCGATTTTGTTCATTCATAAATTTCATTTTATCGACTGTCAAATTATATCGACGTGGTTGTGATGTATTGTGGGCCCTAGCACAACAGCATCGATAGCCTCGATAAATCGACAAAATCGATACATATTGACAAAATCTTAGATTTTATAAAAGAATGTTCATTCATAAACTTTATTTTATCGACTGTCAAATTATATCGATATGGTTATTGTTGTATTCCCAATTGTGTAGATATACCTGACTCGGTCAAATGAAATGGGTCAATGTCATTTATACAGAATCTATATTTTGACAAACATTACTGCGTAATTCTGTTGTATTTTGGTACACCTAGAATTTGTCAACAGAATACCTAGTAAATTAATTATAATTAGGTTAGGTTATCGTAGCTTTGATATTCAGGAAGGAATGACCACATGATCTAATATATCAGTAGATAGGACAGATTGATTGCTTCTAGTAAAAAATATGCGTGCCTTATTTTTGCTATTCCCTTCGGCACAATTTGTTTATTCTCTTTTACATTTTGATAAAGTTTTACAGGTCATTGAAGCTTGATATTCGTGGATCTCTACAGTTTAAGCTTGTCAGTATTACAGTAGTTGTTTATTTATTAGACAAAAATGTTTAATGCATTTATTTCCTAATTGAGACCTGTAAAATTTAACCTAGAATGTAAGTCGAGGCCAAATTTATCCCCAGACGTCTAAATTTATATTTTGTAAAAAAATAAACAATATACAATAAAAAGTGGCAAATAGTTAGTGAAGTTAATTTTCGGCTCTAATATTCAGTTTAAATATTAAGAGTATCAGTCAGTCGAATTAATGTGCGCTACCCGTACATTAATTCGCGCTTCGCTAGTCCTAACAGGCAAAAAAAAGTTTATAACCCCGATTGTAAGTCGTAGTACGTTCACGTGCGTTGTGCTCATTAAGTCCTTCTAATGTCACACATGGTCTGTGGATAGGTACATTTCTCCAGTAGACCTGCATCTCTCATGCAATCCATGCATCACATGCAATACATGCATGAGTTCGGTGAGCTTGAACGTGCCTAGTGGCTAGGTCGGTAGTCTGACAAATATATACTATGATACTCAATTATTTGTTAAAGGTTCATCATTTTGATACTACTATTGGTGTAACAAAATATACTGACTACTTTGTACGGGTTTACAAATATTAACGTGTACTAAAATACCAAATCTGTCAGTGTGAAAAAAAAACTATTCAATATGTTCATTCAGTACTAAAATTAAAAAACACCTGGTACTTTTTCGCGATAACATACCATAATGTATATAAAAATATCATCACGACGCGGCGCCCACCTAGACGGCTTCAGGGTACCCAGCGGAGTGGGTTTTAATACCACCTCGTAGTCGATGGTATGGGTATACACCGAAAAGTGTCTAGCTCGTCGCGATGTTTGGATAGACTCAATAACCCATCTATAAACAGTTTCACACGTTGGTATAATGAAACTAGGACCGACAGCTTAACATGCTCTCCAAAGCACTATAGTAGTGTTGTTAAACAAATGTACATACATTTTTTTGGTACACACTGTGGTTTGAACCAGGGATCTGACTGTTTTTAAGTCTAAGATCTAACCAACTCGGCCACCACGTAATGGTACTATTGGTATAACAAAATACATTTTATACTGATAACTTTATACGGGTTCATAAATATGAACGTGTACTAAAGACCAAGACTGTCAGTGTGAAAAAAAAAACCTTTTCAATATGTTCATTCACCTACTAAAATTAACAAACATCTGGCAACTACTTTTTTTGCGATAATAGACCACAATAAAAGTTGCTCATATTCCATCTAATAATTTTATTAGTATATTGCTTATTTTTAAGTATTTTTTTGTTTTAAATAAGCTTAAATGAAATAATGCATTTTTAATTTAAAAATGCATTATTTCATTTAAGCTATTTCATATACGCATTATTTTATTAAACTCAAAAAAAATACTAGTAAATACTCATCGTTTCTCTATCTGCAAACGTACTTATATTTTTTACGGTAGATTAGATCGCCCTGAGGGAGAACGTACGGAGCTTATTTTGATAAGTAATTTTCCGTACTAATAAAGCAGTTCATATGATACAATAAAGTAATGCATCTATCTCTCACGGAGGGGAAAAACCTTATTGGAAAAGTTTTAACTAGATTAGATGAGCAATGAATCCAAAAAGATAACTTGCAACCACAGACACAATTGGAAGATAGAAGTAACTTGTCGGGCGTATTTGTCATTATCAAAAATAAAGCCAAAAAACTAGACAAATAATATGGAGAACAGCCGTTGAGGTTTTGGGTTTAAAATATGTAAAGTCCCATAACCTCTGGTAAGGTTTGCATCGACCTTTAAAACTAAAACTACTACACTTGAAAAACATTAAGTGCATTAAATACTTTAAACTTAGAACGATATGACTGATGAAGGTCGCCACAGTCATTACATACTTGAAAACAAAAAGACGTGAGATTATTGTGTGTTACATCGTAAATTTTCCTCGGAATTTTCAAGCGTTTATATGCGTTTTGGAAGCGACTTTGTCACTTCTATATTACTATTAAGTTCTGTGCTCCCTTTTAGAACTTTGTAGACCGCCATGACGATGTGTTTTATGGCTCGTGAGTCGTAACTAAGTTGCTACTTCTTAATTTTCGTTTTTGATTGGAGTGGGGGAAGTAATTGAGGTGGCTTCTCAGGTAGAAACATCTCGGGGGATATAAATTTGCAGTTGTACGATGAACATATTTGATCGTAAATCTTTCAAAGCCCATTACTATACGATGTAAGTTAGTAATTTAAAGTTATTTAATCAAAAACTTTTTTGTATTAATATACTGGCTCTTTTTCTTTTACCGTGACAAAAAAAAATGCCTTAAATTTCACTTATGGAACCCATTATTAAATTTTAAAAATGTACCTAGGCTTTAAAAAACATATTTCCGAAAACTAAATTACAAATCCTAATATGAACGCCTTTATGGTTAAAATTGAACTCCAACAAATACATATTGTCTTCGTATTTATAAAATACCTTTATGAAAAGTGACGGTGTCTCAATCGTGTTTAGTATAAAAGTTAAAGTGATTTGTAGACCTTGTTTTGTACTTTAAGTATTTTTTTTTAAGGTTTTTGTATGGGCGACACTAAAAGGAAAAAAATACGTGTTTCAATATTTTTATCATAAAACATAATATAAACATTTTGCCACTGCGACAAAACACACTCAGTATTTATGACGTAGAAAAGTATCTGTAGCTATTCAACGTAGCAAAGCAGTTAATACTTTGGCGTAGTGAATACTTTTCAAGTAATACTTGCTTTCTTTTTGGACAAACCTTTAATTATTTTACCAGTAAATTTAATATATGTAAATACAGTTTTTTTTTATTATTTAAAATACTATTTTCTAAATTTATTAAAAGTCTTACATTACATTTGTCTGTGATTTGTACCTACCTCCCTATCTCTAGGTGTAAAGATTTGATAGATGTGTACATAAATTCTGCAATTATTGTCAAAATCCCATATTGTGAAAACAAACAAAATCGAATCCCTAATAATATCCTCTTTGACACCCCCGCTGGTACCCTTGTTGTCTTAAGAAGTTCGGAGGTAGCAAACATCGGGAACGTGCTGTAGACGTACCAAGTTGGTCTTAGGGGTTTTTGCTTACTTTCTCGAGGACTTGGCCAACTTTGAGCGGGATTTGAAGTTATTGCTGAAGTTGCTTTGTGTGGATAATTGCTTATTTTCTGGTTGAACTTTGCTTGTTTTAGTTCTTAATTATAAATATACACATAGTAATCAGTTTCAGTGAAATTTGTATTGCTGAAATCTTGGATAATTAAGGTAAAGTAAGGTAAGTAATTCGTAATCGCGAACTTCGCGTTCTCTATACAAAATTAGTTTTTGCACTTCCAATAATACTCGATTACTGTTTGTCGCAGAATTAATATTTTTGTCGGTCATTGTATTTTTTAATCTTTTTATGTTGGGTCATTATTTTTATTTTTTTCGATATCTGAAAAAAAAAACCCACAACAGAAACATTTTTGCCTACAATTACGAACACATAAAAATAATTGAACTGCGACCAACAGCCAAGTTTAAATATTTTAAGTACCTACGTTGGTATGGGCATCAAGTCGAGTCCAGGGCCTTATTCGTTTAAAAATTACGAAGCTCTAATGCTAGTATAGTACGCGATAACGTTTAACGAAGAAAGCACACGAACGTTTCGGCACGCATTGCTTTGTGACGATAGACGCAGCTTACGTCAATTTATAAAAGACTGCAGATTACTGTTATCGTTTTATTCATAGTCAAAGTGACTGCCTTAGTGGTTACTTCATTGGCGTTGTATCCGGAGGCCGTGGGTTTGATTCCTCGGGGCAAGTATCTACTGTACGTTTTTTGTACATACCTCGGTCTGGGTGTATATACACAAATAAAATGTATTAGTATTGTAATATACATATTATTAATACTATGCTATTTTGGAGGAAAACGAAATTGACATCGATAAAAAAAACAGAAATGGTTACTGTATTTTGTTTTGTTTTCGAAATAAACAGCAAACTGAAGAAACAGTGATTAAAATAAACAATTACGTGACAATTTGTAATCAATCATCAAATCCCTGTCAGAATCGAGTAATTAAATGTACCCGTTAATTAAAATGGCCAATCGCGTTCGTTTTGTGGCCAATCTATGTTTTATCGCGTGACACATGTCAATGTTCTATTAGCTTATATGCAGCACCTATCTAAAAATGGTTTTGGTACCAAACTTTATATATTTTATGATAGTCATTACAAATAACCAAAGTAGGAATATGGTGAACTATATTTTATGTTGATTGACATTGTGGAAAAAAAAAATTGGTCGGAAAATATATCTCGAAAGGTTTTAAAAGGTTTTTTAGGTGGTAAGGTCTCTATAACTTCGTTACGCCGCCGCCGACTGGTCTTGTTACCACCGCCTATACAGATGCAAAAACCGTGAAGTGATTAATGTTACGGGTTTAGTCTGTGGGTTCACTGGTTTTCAGGAGATTACTGCATTGATTTCTTGTCGTGGTGGTAGTCCTTTCAGGTTGCGGTTACAAAATGGGTGGTTGAATTGACGATAGTCAGCGAGTATATTAAAATATACTCATAATACGATTCGTCTTATTCGCCGCCCATTTCGTAATCGCATCATTTAGCCGGCATAGTGGGAGCGATCAATGCTGTTTAAGAACAATTATTAATCGACCCCATTCATGGACTTTGTAGGTCTGCTCACCACCAGGTAGATACAACAAGTCACATGACGTGTTCCAATAAAAAAATCAATAAAAGTCTGTGTAACTACATTTTGGAAATATGCGTGTATGTGTATGCGGAGATTTATTACTGTGGTAACGAGTAGGTATGTAGAGTAAGGAGTAGGTATGTAGAGTAAGGAGTAGGTATGTAGAGTAAGGAGTAGGTATGTAGAGTAAGGAGTAGGTATGTAGAAGTAAGTAGTAGGCATGTATATTTTTTATTTTATTATTTTCATTGTGAATTAGTAATAGTAATTGTAATACTGGACACGGGTTTCTGATTTTTGCTCCAGGTTCATTCATAAGTTTTACATTCACATCATTTCAGTTTACTTTTTAAGACTTTGTTGTTGACAAAGGTTTTGTTATATTTTTTCTGGACGATTGTTGTGAGTGTTGATTATCCAAAGTGAACTAAAAGATATCCAGATATCTTTGATTCTAACACTTCAACAAAAGTTCAAAAGGGATTTAACTACTGTTTATTTACGTAATTCTTCTTTATAATTTTAAGCGCTACTTGTTTTATCTTTTGTTATTTATACCGCTTTATTCACATGATTATTTTAAGCGCCTTTGTGATATAACTATTTGTTTACAGGAGTTATATTTAAAGAATCTATATATCATATATCATGGTACTGGCTGGAGAGGGCTGACCATATTATTCTTAATTTGAAGGTCCACGGACATGTGACGGGAGACAAAAGAAGTAGTAGATTATTCGTTCGGGTTAGGTTGGGTAAAGCGGCGAATGCCTGCAGTAATTTAAATATAATATAATAAACATATTATTTTTTAGGCATTCATTATCTTTTATATAACTTATTTAAAAAAAAGTCCTAGTTTCATTATAATAACTTGTGAAATTGTATATAGATGGGTTATTGAGTCTATCTAAACATCGCGACGAGCTAGCTATTGTACATAAGACTAGGTAGTTGTTTTCATTACCCTGCCAAACGTTATCTGCCATCCAGAGGTGACATCGGAGTGAACAACCTGCTGAAAAAAATATATTTTGTTCTATCACGAAAATATTCATCGGTGGACATTAAAAAGAAAAAACGTGTTTTATCATTTTCATGAAAAATGAAATAAAATCGACTTAGATACCAAAATTACCCGGTATGTTATTTTTTTACACATATTGCCAATCACAAACTTATACCTTGTATACCAGAAACAACTATACTAATACAAATTATATTTTATAAACACCCTGCCAGAAAAGTATACTAATATTATTTTGCCATTAATGACTAGGAATCGAACCCACGATCTCCAAATAAAACCGGTCGAATAATTATCTTGTCTTTAATTATTTATGTAAACACTTCATTGCACAGTGAACAAAAGTTATGTACAAAGGCGAACTTAATGCCTTAGGCATTATCTATCAGCTTTCCTTTAAGATTATGTTCGAAGTCGGGTGCTTAATTTAAATTTTCATAAACTTATATAATTAATTAATCCATATTACTATTTCACAAACACATATATTATACAGTATATATATAATAAATAATACATACTATACATAAACATATATGTATATATGATACAATATCTGCATAAAAAATTATATATACATATATCCATGTACAAACATACATATCGTTATACTATACACAAACAAAGTGGAAAATAGATATAAAATAAATAAATACCATCACGGGTGCCAATTTGGCTCCCGAGAACCGTTTAAACGTCCTCAGGGTCCCAGCGGGGGGATTAACCCATCCTCATTTCGCCGATGGTATTCGGAGGCAACACCTAACAAGTGGCGAGCTTGTTGCGGTGTTTATGTTGATATAGCCTCGTTGTATAAAGCGGTCACCCATCCCAGGCCGGTCTTGTTGTCATCTGCTTAACCTTGTTATCAGTTGCGCAGTGACTTAACCACTAGGCTGGGGCCGAAAATAGATATGTTCATCTAAAGATTGCTAATCAACACAGTCGAATATGTATCCAAAAAAAAAGAGCATCTTGTCCCGAATTTAAATGTCCCCATTTGTAGGATTACTCGTTGTAAACCGAAAGCTTTCCACGACATTCCGGGATAAAGGACCTATTAATGAACCCTGCACGTTTCGCCAAATAAATTCTAATAAACTTAATTAAGCTGTGCGACATAATTATCTGCATCAATTTTTACCTCCCTTAAATTAAAAATTAAATAGAAAAGTTATTTCACCCTCTTTTCGCTATCAAGATAAGTTCGTGTTGGGGCTTTTTGTAAAGTGAACTTTAAACTTTCATTTCGCTATATATACGATATTATTTAAATAATTTATATTGAACAACAAATTAATATATATATATATATAATAAAAATAAATTAAGGTATATATATCATCACGAATGCCTTACCTTACGGCGCCCGAGACCGCCTAGACGGCCTCAGGATACCCAGCGGAGGGGTAAAAGGGGGGGCCAATCCCATCTCGTCGTAGCCGATGGAATGAGTCTACACCGAACAAGTAGCTAGCTCTTCGCGATGTTTGGATAGGCTCAATAACCCATCTATAAACAGTTTCACAAGTAGGTATAGTGAAACCGGGACCGACTGCTTAACATGCTGTCCGAGGCACTATAGTAATGTTGTTATACAAATGTACATATTTTTTTAGATTATTTTATTTTATTATATTATTAGATTATAAACTCATTGGTGCACATCGGGGCTTGAACCAGGGACCTTAGTGTTTTTAAGTACAAAGTCTATCCAACTCGGTCATAATAAAAAAATATTAGTATTAGAATTTTACGTAATAATATTATTGTATAATAAACTACGAAAAATAAAATAAATAACTATTATAATTATTAACCATATCACTATGTATGTATTCTTTTAGAACTGCATTCTAAAAATAAATAGCTAAAACATTTAGCGATTATTTGTAGTGTTTATAAAAAATAAAATAAATCGTTAATAATATAAGGTAGGACCCAAAATTATGCTTCAAGTGCACCAAATGTATCTCAGAACCCATGCTAATATCTTTAGGGAAGCTGTTTTTGGACGTAATTTTTTGGTCCCAGCGTTAAGGCGCCGTGAGCCATATGGTTCTGGGACCCCAAGGGCTGGGGGAGGGTAACTTAATCCTCCATTAATGATAACCTTTGCACCTGCGGCGTGCTGTCGTTGAGATGGGTATCTCGAATACTCAGCGTTGCCTTGGAAACCGTTGGGGAACGAAATACAGTAAATGTTAGACTGCTACACTGTAGTAATGGAATAACAAGTGTTTTATATTATTATTATAATTGAAAGAAAGTATAGACATTAAAATTAGGAATGGTAGTGCTCTAATCTATAGCCCTACCATGGGTTTGCGCATTGTAGCAACGTAACGTATTCGAATACGTATACGTGAGCAACAACCAATAGGACCGCTTTATTTTTGATAACAGGATTGAATAAAGCAAACCCATGGTAGAGCCTCTGGTTTAGACATAGAAATAATAAGTGATGAAAGAATGACGAATCAGATATATATGGTAATTTTGAAAGGTTGTACTTTGGGCTAATATGAGGTTTTACTGATCAAATCAAAATTACCAATTTGTATGGGGAAGCCAAATTTTTTTTTCATTTGCGACACATGTTTGTATGAAAAAAGTTGTTCGGTTTGATCAGTAGATCCTCTTATTAGCCTAAAGTACAACCTTTCAAATACATCCTGTAAAAAAGGTTAAGGGCTCAGAAAATGTGTCGACAGTTTTGAATTTTTCAAGAAAGTGACTGTTTTTAGATGAACAGAAAAACAGTAATAAACTACTATAACTATTAAGTCAGAAACGTAAAGTAAAATGTTGTTCGATAGAAATAAATCATGAAAGTGTATATGATAAATAAATACAGTGTTGTTGAATCATATTTTACAATTTTGCGTGGTTTTTCTTAAATTAATATTTAAATGTTTCATGACTTACCACATTTTGTTTAAGTGCGACTTTTGTTAGTCGACGTCAGAAACCGTACTTACAATGCTGAGATAAATCATTGGAAAGTAGATGCAAATACATAATTTTACTGTCGAGCATACCTTGCGTTAAAGACGAGAGCGCTACTCGATTGTCTCTACCTAAGAGACCATTCGCAAAGATATTTTTTTAAATATTACAAAGAAAAATATTTTAAAAAATAATAACACATTTCTAACAAGCTACGCCCTGCGGTTTTGGATCGAAAATAAAATATATCCCATGTTACTTGCTGTTGGATCGTTATAAATATATTGCATGTTAAGTTACAAAAATTATTTCACCTAGTGGAGAAACAGTCTTTAAAATCGGTTCGATAGTTTTTAAGTTTATTCGAAACAAACAAACAATCAAATCCATATAATATTAGTATAATGAGATAATCTGAAGAAAATTATGCGCAGTTAAATTTTGAAACCATTTTAATTAGACTTAAAAGTTATTTAATTACCAATCTTAAAAATGATTAGTGCATATTAAAAGAGCATATTATAATTACTATTGTGTTTAAAGTACTTTTAGTTGAAATGTAAATGTTTTTTCATACTCTTTAGTATTTTTATTTATTTTCGAAATATTCTTTGTTCGACTTAATATTACTTGTAAGTGAGAACACATAACTTAATCTAAGTAAAGCTATGTCTATAAATAAAGTCAGAAATATTATTAGGTCGTTTATTAGGAAAAATATAACATCAAAAAGATTTGCGTCTTTTAATATAACAACCAAGAAGTTACTAAATGTTCCAATTCGTGTTCTATGTAGCGAGTGAAATGAAATTTGCTTGCACATGCTTTTTTAAGTTAAAACTATACTTTATTGTTAAAGTATAAGGTTTAGTTTTGTTTGTTAGTTTTGTATCGTCTTCTGTTTAACGACGTGTGTTTCATGCGTACGTGCCAGGCAACATTTGTAGGTAGTAAATGTCTGAATTTGTCAGTGTACCATACATAGGCGCCGGCGATTTGTTAAAGGAAACAAGTAGATTTTTTATCCTTTTTATTTTGTCTAATTTTTCCTTGTTTTCTTTCGGCTGAGCTTTATAAATATAAAATAAACTTATGTGTGTTTATTTATTGTTACAGGTACTACTGTTTGGTCGGGGTTACAGGCAGGAAATTTCAGGGCTTTAGATTTTACTAATTAATTTAAGATTTTTTTAAAAGCTGCCTTAGCCTAGTGGTTAAGTCAATGCGTAGCTGATAATAACGTTAAGCAGAAAAAAATCGTACCTGGGTTGCTTGACCGCTTTATACAACGAGGCCATACCATCATAAACAACGCAATAAGATCTCCACTTGTTAGGCGTTGCCTCCGAATACAAGCGGCGAAATGAGAACGGGAATCCCTCCGTTCGGTACCCTGAGGCCGTTTAAAATGAAATTTAAATAATTTTCGGGAGTCAAAAAGGCACCCGTGCTCATGATAATATTTAATTTAAGAGCTATATTTAATATATTTCAACGAAACAAAAATAAATAAATGAGGAAACAATCAAACCATAAAGACATAAATTTATCTGTTTTTTCAATAAAAACGTACAAATAAGCTTTAGTTTTAACTTTATTCGGCACTTTCATAATTCTTAAAGCCTTATAAATACTTGAAGACTTATGAATAAGGCTTTAAGACCGGGGTTCGAACCGTACTATAAAAAATAATGTTTTTGAGTCTAAGCTCTTAGAAATAACTGCATTTTTACATATACTTAAGAAACAAACAAACATTTTAATTTAAACAATCATATATATAATAGTAATTATTATTATCGAAATAATATTTTCAGCTTCCTTGTATGTCCAACCCATAAGATTCTTATCTATAGTTACTACGACTATAGTAATTTTTTTTTACGCCATACGTTACGTACATTTTATAATAAAAATATCTTATTTAAGATACCTATATATTCGCACCCTTAAATAAGGCATTTTTTCGTCACCTCACCCGTCATTGAGTAGGCAAATTCAAACATACCCTTAGTAAACAACAAAATGTCAGAGTGAGGTATCAACCCCGGCATAAGGTTTGGATCTTCACAGATATGCGGTACGTGACGACAGATTATGTCAATACGAGCCTGTCTTAGCTATTCTAGAGGGGTTTCCAACTTCTTATTTGAATTTCCGCTTCAAGCTCAAGATATTTGAATTTTTTACACATGCAAGTTTAGTTTGTAAATGTGCAACTGTTAACAGGTTCAATGGAGTTGTATTTTTTTTGGAATTCTTATTTTTTTTAACATATCAATTATTAGCATTATTTTTATAGATTTTTTAAGAGTATAAATGTTTAATAAGGTCTCCTAAGTATAATACTCGTAATTAATTTCTAGCCCTTCTACGCAGAATTTTATTCAAATCTACAGTGGTTTTACCGTGATGAAAATAATAATATTATTAAATTATGTTTAAATGGCATAAGCATGCTATTATGTTATGTTTTACAGTTTCTGTATTGCACTTACCTCACTTATTAACTGCTTTTATTGTCCCAAAGGTTTGACTTTGTATCGACTTTATATACATTGTATCGTTACATATACATAATGCCTTTGTGGTCTAATGGTTGCGTTGCTGGCGTTGTATCCGGAGGTCGTGGGTTCGATTCCCACTCATGGCAAAACGAGCTAGCCACTTTTACGGTGTAGGTAGACTCATACTATCGGCTAAGACGAGGTGGGATTAAAACCCCTCCACTGGGTACCCTGAGCCGTCTACGCGGTCTCGGGCGCCGTAAAGCACCCGTGATGATATTTATTTTATTTTATAATAAGTATTCAGTACAATTGTGTAACGAGTTATTTTTATTAGCTTCTGTCCCTATAATTTATATTATTTCGGACTAATAATTAAAATATGTGGGCCGTAAAATTTTAATTACATTGTTTTGTGTTACTTTTCCAAAATTAGTTCCATATTGGTACGCCATTATTAAAATTATTTGTAATGTTGGTAAGTAATTATACACTCTGGATATACCAGATTTATTTGTAAATGCTGGCAATACATTTTAAGATCGGATATAAATATATTATATCTATACTTCTATAGTAATATAATAAAGCTAAAAGTTTGATTATTTGGTTGAACGCGCTAATCTCAGGAACTACTGGTTCGATTAGAAAACGTACATTTTAGTATTGGCCCATTTATTGAGGAAGGCTATAGAGTATATTTACACGCTATAACTAATAGGAGCGGAGCATCAATAAAATATGTTGCAAAAACTAGGAAAATGTATTCCTTTTGAGAGCTTCCGTTGCGTGTGCTGAGTAAGCGGTTAAAGCTTCGCAGACAAAGTTGCGTGGTTTAGCTAATTAGGTAATATAGGAGACATCGAAAAAAAAGAAGCGATATTTCTTTGTTATTTAGGTTTCACCACCCATACAGATTTGCAAAAACCGTCAAGTGACCTAGTCATGTTTCGGATTTAATTAGTTAAACGATATTCTAGAGCCTGCATCTATTTGTTGTTAAGGTAGTAATGTCATATCACGGTGCAGTTAGGGAACGTTTATTTGATTTGACGTTAAAACACCAAGAGTGTCAAAGTAGACCCGTAATGCTAATAATGCTCCTTTGTCACAAACTACAATGCTGTTTAACAACAATGTAATGATTGAACCTATTCATGGATTTTGTAAGACTGCTTACCATCAGCTTGATAAAAAGTCACATATCGTGATCGAATAGAATATAAAAACCTATAAAGTCTTTACTTTCTTTAAAATCTTGAAAACCCCATCTCTAAAGTGTAGTCTGAAGTAAAAGAATCTCAATGTCTTCGTCATTCAATGCTTTTGGGTACATTTATCCTTCACCGTTTGGCTCTAGCAGACTTCAGTTAATGGAAAACCGCAGTTGAAAAGGCATTTGTTTTGTCTCGAAGGCTTTCACGGTGAACACTTTAGTTGTATTGCTTTCCTATATGAATTTCTACTCTATTCTATTAATACTATGATGCATATTTCAATGTTGTGTCAGTTTTCAATAGAAAGGTGTTTAAAAAAAAAACTTAGTTAGATGTTTTATTATGAAAGAATTTCTAAAAAAATCAACAACCTTAATTCTAATATAACACTGAAGCGTTACTTAATTTCATAATTCTTTTGCAGACTTTTTTTGCAAGTATTTAGAAGAAAAAGTTTTATTATGTAAAAGTTCTTAAAACAATGTTTTATTAATAGAAACGTTGCTAAATAATACTACATAAGAATGTTTATTTAGACATTCTTTTAAAATTCACCCGCGACGTAAAAATGTTAGTCGACAAAATGTTCTTGGATTCTTGGTAAATTCCTCTTCAGAAAGGTATTTTGTTACTTAAAAGAGTCTGTAATTACCTTTAACATTTAGTTATTTAAATTTTCTGCTTAATAAACTTCGGTAGGAATAAATATAAGCATTATAAATAATATTAATTTGGTATTTCTTTTAAATTATTTAATAAAGGTAAGGGTTTGTAAAATCAAAGATAAGTACTTCTTGAGTTAAACTTTAATGACCTTTAAACCTTGAATTATAAAATCAAAAAAGTAATGTACCTAAAGCTGTCGGTATATAATAAAGAAAAATTAAATAAATACCATCACGGGTGCCTTTTGGGTTCCCGAGAATTGTTTTTTTGTAACGGCTTCAGGGCACGCAGCAGCGGAGGGATTAACCCGTCCTTACTTTGTCGATAGTATACCTATAGTATATTATATAGTATAGTATACCTTGGTAGGTATATTAAATAATTGCAGTTTTAACATTTTAATAATTAAGTTATCGAATTTTTAAGTTTTAAAATAATCATGCTGTAGCTGTAGAACCTTTCTAATTATATATGCATATTTATCGTGGCACAATTAATACTCCTCATTGTTCTCATTCATGGACTTTGTTCGTAGATTCCATGCTCCAATAAAAAATCAATTAAGTTGCTTAGAGTAGCAACCCTTTCCCGAAAATTTCAATGACACAGCTTTATCGCGGTAGTCGTGTCAAAACTCTCACATGACAATGGTTATCAATCTAGCTCGGGCTCGTTGCATGCTAATTCCTCTTCAACAAATGAGCATGCCCCTAGCGAGCATGCTTCCCGTAACTTGCCAACCACTCTGTGACAAATTGGTAAGGATTTGAGACACCTGAGCTTTGTCTAATGAAATAATGTAGCTCAGTCATTGTCAATTTGTGAAACTTGGTGTTTCGTTATTTTCAAATTTGAAGTGACATATAAAATGTAGGTACTTATTTATTATTACTTATTAATATTATAATCAGCAAAAGCGGAAAATTATTAAATTTTTCATTTTTAAATAATACAAGTAGTAGGTAAAAATATAAATTTAGTAAAATGCCTTTGCGATGGTTGGAAGGAAAACCAGACTAATATTAACAAAGGCCATGAGACGACTAGAAGTCTAGAAGTCAGTGTCTAACCGTTTCAGCCGCGTAAATCTGAGTTTAATAACTAATATTCATTCAGGAAAAAATCTTGTTTTTTTGTATCATCACGGGTGCCTTACGGCGCCCGAGACCGCCTAGACGGCCCCTGGGTACCCAGCGGAGAGGTTTTAATCCCTCCTCGTCGTGCCGATGGTATGAGTCTACACCGAATAAGTGGCTAGCTCGTCGCGATGTTTTGAATAGACTCAATAACCCATCTATAAACAGTTTCACAAGTTGGTATAGTGAAACCGGGACCGACAGCTTAACGTGCTCTCCGAGGCACTATAGTGGTGTTGTCAAACAAATGTACATAATTTTTTTAATTAAAAACTCATTGGTACACACCGGGATTCGAACCAGGGACCTAAGTGTTTTTAAGTCCGAGGTCTAACCAACTAGGCCACCACGTATATTATTCCGATCTTGTTTAATTTATTATTTATTATCTAAGAATATATTTTTATTCTTTTTTGATAATTGGGTTATCCACGAAGGGTTTAAAATCCTTTATGTGACCCGCAAGGATATCATTTGATAACCAGTCTTCTAGAAATTTTTTTTCTCACCCATGGCAAAAAATATTAGTAGGTACATTTTTCTGTACAGTTTGCCATGGTCTGGGTGTTTATAAAATATAATATGTATTAATATCGTTGTTTCTAGTATATATAGTACAAGCTTTGCTTAGTTTGTGTCCTACATATTATTATCATTTATTATTAAAGTCAGGGTGTATGAGAAATACAGGTGTACAACTCCACGTAGTGTCTTGCTAATAAGAGGTTTGTGGCGGAAACATTAACAGTTAGCCGTCGACGTGTCAACGTATAAACGAACAGAAATTACTCGAGATTTATCAAATGATAATTAGAATAAGTGGCCCCAGCCTAGTGGTTAAGTCACTGCGCAACTGATAACAAGGTTACGCAGATGACAATAAAGCCGGACCTGGGATAGGTGACCGCTTTATACAACGAGGCTATACCATCACAAACACTGCAACAAGCTCGCCATTTGTAAGGTGTTGCCATCGGCGAAATGAAGGTGGTTTAATCCCTCCGCTGGGTACCCTGAGACCAAAACACCCGTGATGGTATATATTTTTTTATAATTAAGTATTGGTCATAATATCTATACATCCTAGTCGTGCATCGAATAGATACATAGACCCTTAGGGATTAAGTACATTTTGCAACAACTGTTTTGCATTACTTGTGACAAAATAGGTTTTGGTTATACAAAAAATGTCACATCTCCCCAAGACCCTTCCGGGAAGTCTTTCATCTACTTGACGAAGGTATTAAGGGATATGTTGAGATACTTGTGGCGGTCTTGAGGGATACACAATGTTCTTCCCTTGTAGGGTCCCAAATTTACATGTGAACTAAAATTTTCATTGTGAATTTGAAGGGAAATACTTACGTTTGCCGTAAAAGTTTTTCTTTTTTTAAGGGGACACGTGTAGTAGAAATTTATGTAAATATTCAATTTACTGTAAAAATAAATCTAAGCTTTAAAGTTTGTTTGTTGAATATTAAAGGCTTTTTATTTTTCTTAAAGTTCAGATTTAAAACTTATAAACTACTACCTTATTCCGCCTGGAGTTTTGAATTTAATCCATAGTAATTATATTTATGTCCAGGTTATTGCTAACCTGGATATAAATTTGCTGGTATAAGGTAACAACTTGCATGTGTGCAAATTCTATACAATTCGGTTCAGCCGTTTTGAAGTTACAAAGTAAACTCTCACATATGTAATATTAGTAAGTTAAGTATTTGGTAATTTTTAAATAAACAAAAAAAAATCTATTATAATTTATCTTCACGCCAAGTCGCTTAGGGGTAAGGGGCTTTTGTTAAAATTATAAAAATAAACGTAAATCCTAAATTAAAATACAAAGAAATCATTTCGAATACAAGAACTGGAACAGCTGAACGAGTTCTGAATATTTTATGAAGGTACTTTGCTAAATTCTTTATCTAAACGAAAACTTTTTCTTTTTAATAAAAAATGTCTTGAAGCTTGTCTACTAAAATATACCAAAATGTTGAGTATTTGTATATTATTTACCATAATTTAACTACATTAACTATTTGTATGTGTACTATATATAATATACAGGATGAAATTTGGGCTAATATGAGGTTCTGCTGATCAAATTGATCAACTTCTCCAATAGAACCATGTGTCGCAAATGAAAAAAATATTGTCTTCTCCATACAAACTAGTAATATTTAAAGGCAATATTATTTTAATTTGCTGCACAAGGTTCCATGGGAAAAGTTGTTCGTATTGATCAGTAGAACCTAATATTAGCCCAAGGAACATCCTTTCAAAGTCACCCTGTATATATAGGTATGTTAGTGTTAGACGTAATTTGTTCATAAACAATGAAACAAAAATCTAGACATTATAAAAAAAACAGTGATCTAAATTATTATTTTCATAACTACAAAATATATACAGCCTCTGTAGACTAGTGGTTGCGTCTTTGGCGTTGTATCCGAAGGTCGTGGGTTCGATTCCCTCCCATGGCAAAAAAATATTAGTACGTTTTTTCTGTACAGTTTGTCATATATCGTTGCTTCTGGTACACATAGTACAAGTCTAGAGCTTAGTTTGTGACCAGAGCAATATGTGTAAATTGTCCTACATATTATTATTATTAAGTTTTTATAAATAATTTTATAATTCGGCCAAATAAATTGTATACTTAACTTCTTATAATATAAATTAATGATATAATAACGTAGTCGGTTAAACACAAGCAAAGTTAATGAACATCCGCGTCTGTTGCGAGCAAAATGGTTTAATACAAATTAGAAATTTTAGGGACCCCTACCACCACCGGGTGGTTCTCAAGTGATATAAATTGCCAAAACTGGGGAAGGGTTGCTTCATTTCAGTACTAATTTTGGTGAACCTCTCATATTGCAACGTGCCAAATTTTGTTCGTGTATTACAAATTTTAAGTTAAAGGAATTTGGACTGTAACAGCTTAGCAATAAGTTTGTAGTTTAGTTTTACTATATCTAGCCATAAAGGGCTAGTAATGATGACTATAGTATGATATTACCAATTATGTGTGAATGGGTACACTACACTTGATGTCAACAGATGAGCATTTCACCGCAACTTGTAATTGAGGCATATTGCTCATTTGTTTGTTTTACCGCCCGCATAGTATGTGTAATCAATGATTAAGTTGTCTGAGAGAGAGTACTGAAATTAATTTTGTTCGAGTAGGTTCTTCGATTTTTTTAAAATATTTATTTATATTTAATAATTTCTTTCTCAAATGGATTGATGGTAAAGTTAAGCAAAGCTGTTTTTTTCTGAAATATTAGATATTATGATATTTTATATATTAACTTTTTTCAATATTTTAGCATTTTTTTATATATTCGGAAAAAAAGACTTTTTTCCTGTTTTCGTAGGACAATTATATTTTGATTTTAAATAATTAAAAGTTTATTTTTTATAACTGCTGGCCGTCACAGTAAAACACGTTTTATTTTAGTTTTTTTTATTGTTAGTACAAAATATTGCTTAAAATAATTTTAAAGAAAGATCATATCAATCCAGGTACTTAATTAATGCATATTAATAAATACGCAGTAAATTAATATTTGTTATAAAACCCCAAGCTTTTTATACAGTAAAAACTTGGCTGTCATTGCTATACCTAGAAATATTAATTAATTAAAAATTTATTGCGAGAGAAAATTCAAGTAGCACATCTAAATGACAATGCATATTATTATAAAACAATGAATTCTAATCTATCTTACATTTTTCAGTATACCGTATAAACAAAACTGTTTCATAAGTATTTTCAGGCTTATACCTGTTAAAATAAGGTACAAAATATGTAGTAGTATTTTAATTGTAGTATGTTAGAGGGTGGGCAGGGCTGCAGTTGACGAGTGCCGCTGGCGACACCTCGGAAAATTGAACGGGAAATATAATTGGAAAATTATACTGGTTCGCCACTTTTCAGTTGAGAGGATTGGTTTGACGACACTCACTAACTCTATTTCTAATATTTTTTTCAGAAAATGTATTATGCCTTTGATGTAAAGAAAGGGTATGATTTTATGGGTTACGTATCTTGGAATAAAACTGTTGAGTTTTTTGACAAATATTCAAATATAGTTTTGACTTAAGAACTCATATATAAACAGTTTAGCAAATTAGTGGTATAGTGAAACTGGGACCTACAGTTTAACCCGGCACCTGAAAAGTGTAGTTTTGAAGTCGAAACATTAAAAAGTATCTGAAAAAATACAAAGCTACTTTGTTATATTAGTCCTGTATAAAGAACCTCTCCTTTTTTTAATGTGGGTTTAAAACTAGAACCATATAAATTATGTGATACAATACAGTATATTGAACATAAATATAGAAACTAATTTATAAATTCAATGATAACTTGTTAATAAGCTAGTAAGTTCAACTAGTGAGTTCTATTGACAAATTAATTGATTTCTCGAACAAGTTAAAGTACAGTTTAGATTTAAGCTAGGACTGCAGCGGATAAGCTAGAACTCTTGTTAAACTAAACTATGCTGAGAACTTGTTATTTATTATGGATATATATTTAATTATTATTAGTGATAAGATGAAGATAAACAGAATATAATAAAAATTAACTTAATAGCAATAACAAAACTAGAATTGCATCATATTATGATACAAATACACAACAAATAAAACTTGACACATAAGTATAAAAATTAATAAACATATTTATAAAAAAAAATAGATATATTATCGTTCTAAACGTTTTGAAAATCATTTATTATTGTAAACTTAAGAGACATATGGATTAGTTTGGTTTTTAATAAATTAAAATAAATATCACGAGTGCCTTCTTCGCACAAGACCGTCTAGACGGCCTCAGGGTTACCCAGCGAAGGAGTTTTATTCCCACCTCGTCGTAGTCTACACTCTACACCGAACAAGTGACTCGCTCGTCTCGACTCCATAATTTACATTCATTTTTAGATTAAAAACTCATTGGTACATACCGGGGTTTGAACGAAGTGTTTTTAAGTCAAGGTCTAACCAATTCGGCCACCACGTTTGCCATAGGATGGACATATAATATCTCTTGACTTATTTTGTCATATCAAGATTATATTTTTAGTGGTACTAGGACATAAAAATAAAAGAAAATCGTGTTTGTTTCAGCGAGACCTACTGCGTTTATTTTTTGGTAAACAAAAAATACTTGTTTTTATTTTTTCCTTCCAATTCATATTCCAAACGAAACAGCACTCGCTTCAGTTATCTTCTTCGGTTATTTTTTGCACATTTCAATTGTCGCTTCTTGACATTCCGAGATATTTCTTCTTGTCACACTTAGCACTTTTGTTGAATATTTTTGTGGTAAAATGTGGGGTGTTTTTGTAATATATTGAATTGTAATGAATTTTGCCTTTTCTTTTTCTTTTCACATATTGTGGTGTTAGGAATTACCATACCTATGTATTAGTAGGTATTTACAGTCACATAATTGGGAAATTTCATGCTGAAAATTTAATTGTAAATTAGGAAACAGCTTTATAACCATTTATTTTAATTTATACTATATTATTTTTGAATTTATAATTTAAGAAAAAAAAAGTTTTTCAGAATATTTTTCTGGATTTGATTTTAAAATAAGTCATTAAAAATATACGAATATGATTCATAAGTTTTGGCATGCTTTTCATTTGTTGGTATGGTATGATATAGACAGCCCAGCAGTGGGGTTTTATTTCCTCGTTTTCGTAGCCAATAATTTTACGAATCTACACCACAGAGTCTTCCTATAACTCTGTGATCTACACCAAATTAAATATATTTTGATTGAATGAATGAATGAATGAATCTTTATTTGCATAATTCAGAGTTTACAAGTTGTTAAAAAAATATGTATGTATACAGTTTCATCAGAATTTACCCATGAGGCGTGCAAAATCATTATTAAATATTGATGTCAGGAGAAAAACATTAAAATACAAATATAAACTTCAATCCCAATTACAAAAATAAAAATGTCAAATAACACAAAGACAAAATGACAGCAAGACAGAATGAAAACAATAGGTATATTGAAATTATTATCATTATAATACCTATATCTGTTACAAATCATATAAAAACCTTTTAAAATGTTAACAAATTTAAATCAATGCATGCATGTCATTTATATAATCATTTATGGAGTAATATGTCTTATCAATTAGATATAAGTAAAGCCATTTCTTAAATATGTTTAAATTGTCAATATCTCTTAGTTCCTTTGGCAGGTTGTTAAAAATTCTGTGGGTCATACCAAATACACTGTTGCTAAACAGAGTAGTCTTAAATGTTGCTGGGTTAATTTTAATACCATTTCTTTCGTTACGGTAACAGATAAATAAATCTAAATTGTTTTTAACAAACATAGCAGTTTCAAACACATAAATGCTAGGCAAAGTTAAGATATTTAGTTTTAATACCATAATTAATTTGTTATTGGGATGAGAGAGATATTATTTTTAATATAATTATTTACTGGTATGATTGGAATTCCTATGAAACCATATAAACTACCCATCAATAAAAATATAAAATAGTGTAGAGTCGCTAATAAGTATGACCTTTGTAGTAAGCGCGACTTAAAAAAAAAATGGAAGATAATAAAGATTATTTTCCCACTAAAAATAACACAAGTAAAGATAATACTAGTCTGTATGTTCCCGTTTCGAGTTAAATTTGGTGTAATTAAGAAATCTCAAAGCAGCTCTCAGGTTCTCATCTAGGAATGAGATTTGGGACATAATTAGATGTTTTCTCTATCTACATAATATATTTCAAAGTTCCCAAGGGATGCTCTTAGTTAGTTTAATGAATACCTGACGTTCTTAGCCTGAAATCAGTTTGGTCGGTGTTTTTTTTTAACTTTAGTTGTTTTAAAACTAAGGCTGAGGTGGTTTCCAATGACAATAAAGTTTTATTGCTGAAGTATTTATATTTTATTAATAGATATCATATTTAATTGCAATATCTAAAAAAATTACATTATCATTCAGTAATCTATAATAAATAAAATATTTCAGAGAGAAGTTTCTCACAAATTATAATCTTTGTAAGCTTAGTATATTTTGTTAATTTGTAGACATTGTAATTTGTTTTTAAAGTAATACTTACTTTTTACGATTGTTTGAATCAGATCTTTACTTATTTATTTGTTATACAAAAATCACTAATTGTAACATGATCTCTTCAGCATATATTTCTTGATAAATATCGTAAGTTTATTTACTATGTTTCAGCATCCTGTTTGCTGCAATTATTATTTGTAAAATCTCAGAATTAAATTACATGTATCCCCTATAGAATTAAGATATTCTAAGGAGGAGTTGGATAACGGAATTTATGACAAATTCGTATATCAACACCGTACATACATTGGTGGCACGTACGGTGCGTCAATCAGGGTTCCATTGTTGGTAGTCTTGACTAAGGGTAAACAGCACAGTGCGTGATTCTACGCAGGCTCCGTGGCTTTCGCAACGCACTCCGATATCAACGCACAAAGTTGTTGTTTGAGTTCAGATCAAGTGTTGCTGGGAAAGATCGATGGGTGAAAACTTTGCCTTTATTGGACTGGCAGACGACGGAAGTTTGTTTTGTGTAGGATTAAAAAAAAAAGTAGAGTGTATCTGACATTTATTTTTATTTTTATTGGAGCTTGTAATTTTATATCTTCCTGTTAGACCGATAAAATCCATGAATGGAGTCTGTGAATACAATATCGTTTAACAGTATTGATCACTCCCACTATGTCGGCTAAATAATACGTTTGCGGCTAAATGGGCGATGGCAAATTAGACGAATTAGATGGTGGATTTATTGGATCCATGATCATTATCATTAAACATAATTATTTGTGATAAATACCGTAGTAATGTAGTATAAAGTAATATAAAAATATGTTTTATTTGTTTTTTTATTTCCTATGTATGAGTGGTACTTTTATTCAAATCGATTCAGCAATCTTTTATAAAAATAGTTATAATGAAAAATAGTTATGAGTATATATTTTATTCTGATGGATTCAGTAATAATAACAATGTAGGCGCACTAACTTTGTTGAACACTTAAAATGAGGACATTTTGTTTTTGTCATATTTATACAATATGACCATAGAAATGTTATACCGTTTTATTGTAAAATATTTTATTAAATTTTATATTTATGTACTTAAAACTCCCATTAAATTTTATAATGATCAAATATTAAAGGATTTATAAAATTACCTACCTTTGCCAGAGAGAGACAATGTTCTTAGCTATCCGGCACCCGCACGTCTTCACCGTGCGGGTGCCGAGTCCATCGCGTGGTTGGAAGGCAGGGGAATGAACTGCAGCGTTCCCGGACTTGAGACCACGAAGTAGGTTTAAAGGCCTTTTGAACTCTCACCTGCACTGTGTTCACTACCCTCTCTACTCAACCAAATGCTATATCATCCTGTTAGCGCCATCTTGGAAACACGCTCCATAAAAGTTCCGACGGCTGATCTTGGAAGGCCAAGATCATTCAATAGACGATGCAAAGACTTTGCTGGAATTCCTCTTGCACCAACTTTCACTGCATAAAGTTGAGTTTTAAATCCGTTTCTAGTAATTTCGTTTGTGAGATCAAAATATTTGTTCGACTTGATGTTGTGGTCCTTAGGAATGTTTGTTTCCCACGGAACGGTGAGTTCTATAAGTATTACTTTCTTCAAGTACCGAGAGTACCTACACCAGTATATATGGTCTTATGGAATTTTGTAATGTGTTTTAAATGTATCTATGAATATTTTCCAGTCTTGTGTTTTGTCCAGGATTGAGAAAGGTTTACTTTAAGTTTTCTTGAGTTGTCCCTTTGAGCTAATGATTTTAAGATACATCGTAAAATTAACAACAAAAAAATACACTTACGAAGGAAAAGGAATCTTAAAGTTTTGTATGTTTTTAAATTTTACTTTATGTTTATACTGTAATGTACTGTTGATTTTAGTTGTAAATAAAACGCGCTTTCTAAATATTTACGCTTATTTTATATCAATATTATTTTACTAGGTTTGATTGTAATTACGATTTGGATGTGTATTTATGTGTAAGATGATATTAATGATAAGATGAATGGTTATGGTATTTGTTTTTTGTTTAATGAAGTTTATTTATTTTACTTTCTAAATAACCTTTAAATATTGTTCTATGGACATTAATGTTTTTATAGAACTTTATGGTATTTGTGCTATTAATTATTTTTTAAGCAACCCGAGTTAATTAGGCTTCAGACTTAAAAACTACTCTATCGCGAAGAGTTGCTACTTTTTATCGGCTACGACGAGTTGGGATTAAAAAAACCCCTCCGCTGGGTAGTGAGGCCGTCTATAGAGGTGGTCTCGGGCATCGTAAGGCACCCGTGATGGTACTTAGTAACTGTAGATAGAAACCTAAAACTTAGAATAGGTAAGCATTTACACCTACGTATTTGGGTCTTCACATTTTTTCCGGGATTTTAGGTTTATTAGTTTCATTATACAGTTTGTTGTACGGATTTTTTATTCATGCTGAAAATTTTTCAGTATCACTTTACAACTAATTTTTGATAAAAAAAAATGGTTAAAAATATTACCGAAAAACCAGTCAAAGGATATATATATAGTAAAAAAAGGATATATATATAGTATATGGATATATACTAGGTCATAGGTATTTAATGGATTTTCTTATAGCGTGGACAGATAGATTCTAATTAGATACAATAAGAATATAATTAGCATCACGGGTGACTTACGGCGCTCGTCGTAACCGATAGTATGAGTCTAAACCGAATAAGTGGCAGCTTGTCGCAATATTTGGATAGACTCAATAACCTATCAATAAAACAGTTTCAAACTTGTGAAACTGTTTTATTAAATAGTATAGTGAAACTGCGACAGCTTAACGTGCTCTCCGAGCCACTGTAGTGGTGTTGTACCTACGTCGTACATACATTTTAAAATAATAAAATCATTTAGCGGGGTATACACCGGGACCTAAAAACTCTAATGTTTTAAAATCTGAGGCCGAATACTACGTTCATAAACTAAACTTTTTAATAAATCTAACCATATTTCACTGTCATAAAGGCTAGCTGTCTATAATCTCGCGTATGACCATTTAAAGAGACAAATAATTTTAAATAAATAAAAGATACTATGTATATATTTTAAAAAGTAGGTACTATATTTTACTCGTTTCAAAATAAATAATTGATTAGGTGATAAATATACTTTTATTTAAAACCAAATGATTTATGATCTATTTCTATAATAAATTTGACAAAAACCCATGGTAGCCGAATAGTTTATCAAAAGTAATTTAACTAAATATAATTTATACTTAGGGGCCCCATTTAATGTGTCCTCACCAACTAGTCTTATGGGGCTATAAATTTTACTGTCTAAACTGTCTAAAACCCTATGCTACTAAAACTACCATGTATTAAAATTAATATACGAGTACAGAGCGATTTTGAAAGGTTATACTTTAGTCTAATATGAGGTTCTACTGATCAAATCTAACAACTTTTCCCATGGAACATCGAAAACGGGTATTATGTAACTCTGTTAACAAAATAATAATAAATAAAAAAAAGACATAAGTGCATATATAATTTAAAGTAGTTACTAATTATTACCTTGTCGAAATACTTCTATTAAAAATTAATAAAAACAAAAAATAATAATTATAACAAGTATTACCTTATCCAAATATTGATTAAACAACATAATATTTGTCAAACTAATATTTTTGTTATACTAATATAATTGTTAAGTTTGTAGTTCTGGTTACCATCAGGTACATACACGGTTACATGCCGTACTCCAATAATTTTTCCCGTGGAACCATGTGTCGCGAATGAAAAAAAAAGACTTTTCATAATACCTAGTAATATTAAAATGACCAATTAGTATGGAGAAGCCAAAAATTGTGTCGAGTGATGAATGTAATAGAACTTATTTATTCAGTTCAATTCCTCAAAACTCCACGTAAAATTTATTATGCAAGACAAACAAGCGAAAATTGCAAGGTGACAGGTCGAATTTTCCTTGCCGTAGATTTATATTCTAACTCAGAAGTCTTCTGGGAGGGTGGTCCTTATTGGCAAACATGCCGAGGGTAGCAAGTTGATAATTAATCTAGCCGCTGCGGATATCCCCGTGTGAGCTATGGAATACAAATCACTGGCGACGCTAGCGAACTCGACTTTAAATTAATGGTCGAATTGGATGCGGTATTGAAATGATGTTGGGACGAAACTGGCTAGATAGTCCAATATTTATTTTTAGAGAATCAATATCTTCTAATTCAAATTATTTATTTCAAAATAAAATAAAGATTTTAACAATAAAGTCTGCATTTGGTTACACTGCTATTCATCACTAAATGTAGATTCTACATTTTCCTAGATTGCAATAAACATTACGGAATCTATAAAACATGAATAGGTACATGTTTGTTTTTTAATGGAGCACGGCATGTGACCTTATATTAACCTGATGGTAAGCACACCTACAAAGTCAATGAATGGGGTCGATCAATACATTGTTGTTTAACAGTATTGATCGCTCCCACTAATGCGGTTACAAAATGCGCGGCAACATGGACGTATTTGTATTACGAGTCTATTAATATCCTCGCTGTTTTTGCCGTCAAATCAATCGCCCGTTTCGTATCCGCACCATGAAATGAGACCTTCTCGACAAGATAGTAGCCTCCAGAAAACCGATGAACCCACATACTAAAACCGAAACATGACTAGGTCACTTGACGGTTTATGCATCTGTATCGGCAGTAGACACGAGTCTAGTCATGTTACGGATTTAGTAAGTATGGGTTTTAAGTTATAGCAAAAGTATTTATTTCAAGAAACCTTAACAGGCATTTGAAGAACAAAAAAAAATTAAGGACTGAGTGTGCGCTTAGTTAGTCCTCCACTACGATATTTATTTACTTAAATCTTTATTGCATACAAAATACAAAGGCGGACTTTGAGAATAAAAACGAATCATAAACGAACACACGCCATAATTAACTAGAGTAAGAGCCTACATTGATATCTTATTGAGGTTGTAGTCTCCTTCAGGGTGCGGTTACGAAAAGAGCAATTAATTTGACGACAAAAACAGCGACGATAAGTATACTCGTAATGTCGCCGCCAATTTCGCCAAGCTTCATTCATGGACTTTGTAGGTCTGTTTAACATCAGGTAGATACTAAGTCACATGCCGTCCGTCGCGTTGTCTAATTATTATAAGGTTTGTTGGTATATCCTCTGAGACACTTTGGCTATTTAGTTCTAATTACATGTGATTTATGCTTTCCACAACCAGTAACAACAATTTGTAATTGGATATTTACATCTGCGGTTTATTAGCATTATGTACTGTTTTATTTTTCTTCTCTCTTCTAACTTTAATTTCCATTTATCTGTCTTTGTACATTTTTTTTTTCATCAATGGCATATAATCTTTGCTGTTTTATTTTCATTATCAGCAAAAGATACTTTTTTATATTTGGAATTAAATAATTGATCTTAAAATAACTTTCGTGTATCCAAATATATTTATCCAACGTGATATATCCATACAAATATATTTATGCATTTAAATATTGGTAATGGAGTTAATAATAGTGTAAAATAATATAATTTGTTATCTCAAAGGATATTTTACTTCGAGCTAAAGTTTAGTTACAAGTTACTCTTTAAAAGTTTTATAATTAATCAATATTAATTAACAAAACTTTAGTTTGTTTTGAAAATCTTTACTTTGAGTCTGTATCCATCCAGTCAACTTTGACCTTTTTAAAATTTATAAGTTGTGGCATAATACTCAAAAATTTCAAATTAAATTTACCTGAAATATAAAAGTAATTTAAAAACGTACTTTGTACTTTTCTGTAACAAGTATAAGACAGCCTCCATAATCTAGTAATTATGTCGTTATATTCGAAGGCCGTGGATTCGATTCCCACTCATACCTAACAATATTAGCACGTTTTTGTTTAAAAAATATAATATGTATTTGTATATATACATATTCGTATATGTTTCTGGAACACTTTGAACAAGCCTAGCCCGAAACTTATGACAAGAGTTTTAAACTTATGATAAGAATTATGTGTTAAAACAGTGGAATTTATATGAACCATTCATTACTATTCTTTTTATACTCTAGTTGTTAACTAATTTGAAGTAAAAATATATCTTATGGCCAGGTTCAAATGGCGGATTTTCAATTCCCATTTCAAGTCAGCAATTTTTAACTATTTCACAGTTAAATAATAAAATAAAAAATACCATCACGGATGCCAATTTGGCTCTTGAGAACCGTTTAAACGGCCTCAGGGTCCCAGCGGAGGGATTAACCCATCCTCATTTCGCCGATGGTAATCGGAGGCAACACCTAACAAGTGGCGAGCTTGTTGCGGTGTTGTATGATGAAATAGCCTCGTTGTATAAAGCGGTCACCCATCCCAGGCCGGTCCTGTTGTCATCTGCTTAACCTTGCTATCAGTTGCGCAGTAACTTAACCACTAGGCTGGGGCCGCTTTTTTTTTTAAGTTAACTAATACTTAAAAATTTCAAGAAACCGGGCGTTAGTAGATCAAATGGATAAATTGCAGGATAGAGACGTGGGTGCAACGCCTAGTTCAGTTAATAGTATGTGTCATAGTCTAAGGCCGTTCTTCCGGGAAGTCCTATTTAAATCACATAAAATATTAGCAATAATATAGCAGTACATACATATACTATAGTTATACGAGTTTACATATGTTAAAAGGGCAGTATTTAAAGTACGTATTGGCTGTATAACAGATGAATTTTTGTTACCAAACTGTCCCTAGGTTTGACTAGCAGAGAATGCTATAAAGTGTTAGATTCGATATCCGGTGTGACGTGATAGTAAAATTTAAAAAGGGTCACAGCATCGATATCTGATGTACCTATATCATGACGTGACGTAGTGACTGAGTTCGTTAGACCGCCACGTCGACTAAAATTCTACAGAGATCACGGCATCTATTTCCAGTTCAGGCACGTGGTGACTTTGAAAGGTTGTACTTTGAACTAATATGAGATTCTACTGATCAAATCGAACTACTTTTCGCATGATCACATTCTCCATACAAACTACTAATGTCCTTTTTTTTTTGTTTGGTTTGATCAGTGGAAAAGGATCAATTTAAAAGGTTGTATTGGGCTAATATGAGGGATATTAGCCCAATACAACCTTTTAAATTCACTCTGTATATAACGCCCGCCAATTTTTTTAATATTATATTAGTCATAACTGAAGATTACTGAAGACCCAATGGCCCAGCAATAAACTTTATAACAAAATTAAATGTAAAATGAAATAATCTAAAACATCACTTCAAATTGGGTATATAGGAGTGAATATGGCTTTATAAACTAAAATGCGCGTAAACACGATATTATTGTAAACTAAAATTCTGAAATTCGTGCCTAAAATAAAATATTTAATTAACAAGTACAATAAAACAATAATTTACAAAGAGTTCCTAGTTCAATATTTCCAGGAATTTTAGCAATTAATCAACCGACGTAGGCAATAAACAAATTCGGGGTGAGATGATGTCGGTTTGTTTTTGGTTATAAAACGATATCAGAATTGAGACGGGGGATCAATTTTGTAGGTACCCGAGGCAAGAGATGTAAAGTAATTAATGGCTTTCTAAGCAAAACAGGAGGGGAATTAGTCCAATTTGTAGTCTATTCTTACGCCTTCAGCAACTGTTACTGTTCATTGAACAAGAACAATAAAGTCAGCAGATTTTTACATAAAAGCTTCGAGTTGAACATGAATGCTCGTGCCAAACAAAAAGCCAATAAAATATTCTCCAGCGACATCCCCTATAAAAATTCTACATATTCAGCTTAAACGAAGTGTTCTCGATCTTTTTTAAGCACCGGAAGCTGCCCAAAATCGAATACAGTACCAGCATCCCACCCTCCTCAGTATTTAGCTATTGTTTTAAGTGGCTACACTTCGTTACTCCCCTGCACTCAGTGAAATTTTCTTCGTTTTTTCCCGTATATTTTTCTTGTGCAAGGACCCTTGCTCTAAACTGATAATGACGGTGGTAAATTGGTAGGGGAAGTCTGGCTAGTTGCATGTTTTGAAGGTTTTAATCTTAGAAATATATGGTTAATACGTTTTGTTATCCAAAACTCTATTTTGAAATACGATGCTTTTCAACGATTAGCTCCGTAGCCACTAAATTGAATGTTACTCGAGCATTAGCCCCTTTGTATTGTCTAATTTATGAGCCTTAGGCAAATAGAGCATTTAATATCAAATTACTCAACAATCGTACATCCGACCCCTAAATAATCTTATAAACATTCCATTATACAAACATCTTAGTGAGCACAATTCACAAACAGACAAAGCCTTAGGGCACTATGTTAGGGTATTCCGTTACTTTATTTTAAAAACAAATTCAATGATAAAATATTTAAATACAATTATTCTTAAAAAGCAAACACAAAGTTCTAATGGCTCATTAGTCATGAAAGCTAATAAATTTTGCTCGCTGTCCACGCGTGCACATACATTGTTTTGCACTGCAATACCCTGGAATGGACGCTCAGACACAGGGGATGCAGACTTAATTAGAAATTAATGCCCCGGCGATTAATCACGCTGCCCGATCTCACACAAAGGTACTGAGGCGGACTTCTGGCTTAAAATTATGTGCCTTAATTTGAAACCGTAGTAAGGTCTTGGACAGCGACAGATTTCCAATGGGACGAAAGGGATGTCTCCAGTAGACCTTAAATGTTGCGGTTCGTTTCACACCCCCGTATTGTGATTGTCCTATTTGAAAATAACTTATTGATCCTTAGAAGATTTATTATTTGCGGTTTTCAATAGATGTAAAATTGCTTGAATTAATATTATCATGTTAAACAAACAAAAATAAAACATCCCCTAGCTAGATGCTCCTGGAAAGTTATATAGAAAAATTCAAATTAAAATTTTCCTTTACAACGTTGAAACAAATGAAAATAAAACATGCTTCAGACATCCAGTTAATTTTATGAATATAATTGGTAATACAAAACCCCGCAGTCGGGATGCAGCCGCGTTATGAAGCATACAAAATTTCCGCAAAACCCTTTAATCCTTACTCCCCGCTTATTTCACTTGTCCCCTCGTTGGCAAATTTGCTCGCTTTTACTCCGCTCTCCCTTCAATATACTGATGTAATTTTGAGAATGTATTTGACGGCCCTCTGTGGTATAGAAAAAGTCAACTCGACTTTTATTCAGGTCACTCTTTTGGAAGCTTTAATGAAAATTGTTTTTCCTCTTATTTTGTATTGGTTTTGGGAAATATGTTCAGGTTAAACGGATACTCCTACTCCTAGAGCGACATAAGACCATTTATCACAAATGTTTCAAGTTCAACAGACAGGCATTTTCGTTTAAGAATATAGAAGAAACCACATGTATTCGTATCGCGGGTGACTGGTCTCTACATTGGGGAATTCAATACAAATTTCCCCAACCAATTTACATGCGAAAGAGGATTTCCTTCCAAGTTATTTTTGAGAACAGAAAGTTCCTTCATTGAAATTCTCGAGGGTTTGCGTTACAACTGAATTTAAAATTAAGAAAAATAGTTTAGTTTGCGTTTGTAAAAATGAATAGATACTGAATTTTCTCTTCATAAAAATAATACAGTTAAATCAGGCGAAGTATTGCAAGAAAGGAAATATAATTATTATATTTTACAATAAGTACTGTAACAGCTCTTTTCGCTGCTGTTATACCTACCTAACTTGGGAAATACTTAAAAGAATCTTTATTTCGGACTTCTTTTATTGGTTTTTATCATCCACCTCGAGCGATGCCAAACTATTTCTTTCTGACTCTGTTTTCATGTCCGTGAACCTTCAAATTATTTAAATAACGAAAAGTATTTATGAAGATTATGGTCAGCTTTCTCTAGCCAGTACCATAGGTAGTTGTTTTCGAAATAGGAGGTTACAGTACCTACATACTCGTATCTAAGTATTCTTTTATTAGTTCTTCTAATATATAAAAGAAATCTAATATCATACGCACGTTTGCCATCATTTCAGCGAATCTTTAAGATGTATCGCATAAAATGCAACCAACGCAGTTTGATACAAAAACTGGAGGATTCTGGAGGGTCTGAGTCTCAGAGGACGTGAACTGCATACTTAAAGCCGGTAAAAAATTCCGCACGCGCCTTCTACACAAAAGAACATATACATTGAGATTCTGAACAAATGTTGCTGTAATAAGTTTGTAGGTTGGTACCCCTCGGTGTGCCTCCACGTGTTCATTGTAAATATCAACGATGTAATATTTAAATTTGTGTTTTTTAGTTTGTTATTAAATTATATTTGTATGATAAAAGTAACAAAACCGTTAACAATCATGTTAATTCATGGTGTTATTTTATATTTAATAATAAATTATTATATGTAGATAAGTTTAGATTAGGTGCTATAATAAAATGTGCGAAAACGAAAGATACTTATTTATAGTATATATTTTAAACAAACCAAACAAGCCATGGAAAATTGTAAAGAAAAACGTACTAAGCTGATGTTGCCAAGAGTGGGAATCGAACCCAAAACATATTAAAAAAAAACAATTTTTACAACAGGACCTATATAATTTAGTAATTTAATTTATGTTCACGCCAGATCCCTTATGGAGGTATGCAAAGGGCGTTTCCCTTCGTCACTGTCTCTATTTCTACATACTCATTTTGCCTCGTCTACAGTTATAACTCTTCTCATACATACACAAATAAATCATTTAAAGTAGGTAAGTAGGTACAAATTCTGCGTGGCCAATTACTAACGTTTAAATTTGCAATAAAAGCAAAAAAATAAAAACGTTATTTACTTTTGTTTATAACGTAATTTGTATGTCTGACCACTGAACCCAAAAAAAGTAGAAATCTTTATCAGTCGCACTATACAAATTTCTGTCAGCGTGCGTCTTTCTTCCAATCTTTTTCACCAAGAGACCTTTAGGCAAGGCTTTATTAAATATCTTAAGCAAATATAGCGGATTAAAACAATTTGAGCATAATTTATTACTCTAGTTGAACATTTCATTTATTTAAAATTTACCAAATTTTTCCATACATATATGCAGTTGATATCCTTATTATTAAGTAGAATGAGGTCTCTATAATTTAAATTACCACTTCTTATCACGTAGTAAGAAGTCACATTTCTGGCTCCTTTAAAAATAATACTATACCTTTTACTGTTACATACATACATACACATCAACAGCGGACGGGGTTTAATCCCACTTCGTCGTAGCTGATGGTATGAGTCTACACCGAACAAGTGGCTAGCTCGTCGCGATGTCTCTGTTGCGTTCAATAAATCCAATAACCCATCTATAAACAGTTTCTCAAGTTGGTATAGTGAAACCGGGACCGACAGCTTAACGTGCTCTCCGAGGCGTTGTCAAACAAATGTACATACATTAAAAACTCATTGATACACAACGGGATTCGAACCATAGACCTAAGTGTTTTTAAGTCCAAGGTCTAACCAACTCGGCCACCACTAATACATACTGTTACATAAAATAATAATATCAAACACTATTTTATACTCTATATGTTTCATGTTTATACGATACGATACATTTCCAAATTAACAAAGATTTGTTAAGCTCTGCAGTGTTTTCCTCCAAGTTTGTAATTAGTTAGCAGCTCGTATAGGTATGTAAGGAAGGGTATATTTACAGTTTTACCGCAGCCGTGTTCCTGAATAGACACTGGCTAGACGACACTTCAGACGTGTGCTCCTAGTCTAAACAAAGCCGTGTGATACTATAAACAACATATATTGCTATGCTAAATATGAACAACATAGTAAAGCTAAAGATTTTTAGAGAATATAATTGAGTTATTTGGTAATTAAGTAATTGTAATTGATTGTTCCCGTTCATGGACTTTGTAGACCTGCTCACCACCAGGTAGATACAAAGTCACATGCCGTGCACCAATAATAGGGTGGGCAGTAGTTTCTTTCTAGTGTTCTGAAAAGATGTTCTTTTAAAAATTATGATATTCGGATACGTTTTAGTCTATCCATGCCTTGGAATATCCCGAGAAATATTGGTCCGATTTTCTTAAATTTTGAAAAGATTATATGTATATAGATCTTGTTGACTGGTTGTATTCCAATATAGGTACGTATTCAAAATTTTTTGAAAATATTTGTGGGTGTAATTAAATTTTCGGAATCATAATAACACTAATATAGGCAAATAAGGAAAATTTTGCTCCGTTGTAGTAACCTACTAGTTTCCTACCTATTAGTTTTATTAGTAACTTAATTAGGAATGTAGCGGACTTGCGTTCGTAGCGGGAGAAATTGTATTACCCATAATTTTGTTTATTTAGGTCTCTTAATAATAAAACGCACGACCCTTCACGGCTTTCAAAATACTCCTATATTCAGCTGTATTGTGCAGCTTCGGTTTATTCTCTTTATCCGTTTTCGTAAAAATAACATTACCTATGATCTGGAGAAGACAAAAAAAATATAAAAGTATACCCTAATTGCTTCATTACTCTGTTAGACTTTGTTGTTATTTTATATTTTTACAAACTATGTAGGTACAACAAACGCCAACAAAATAATATAAACCATTAAGTATAGGTACTTGCTTCTAACAACAATCCTTTAAAAAAACATAAACTATTTTACATTAAAAAAAAACATCTAAAATAAAATACAGCCTATGTTACTTGCTGATAATAGAGCTTTTTAATGATAAAATAATTTTAAAATCGGTAAATTAATTTTGAGGTCCGAAACAAAATAAACTTAAACGAAAAATTAAATTAAGAGCGAAAGTTAAATATTATTTTTGTTGTTTCAGAATGTTCAAGCGAAAGACTGATGATATATCCAAATCAGAAGCATCAAGCCGTAGCAATTGGGAAGTCAGTAGTGATAACCTGCCAAGCCGAAGCAACAGACCCCAGCCTAATCACTCAGCCGCAATGGAAAGACCCTCAGGGCAATGTGATTAATGAAGCTATGTAAGTAAACTAACAATCCGATTTGCGAACATTGTTCTCTAATTAACTTAAGGATTTGCAGCCAATTTTGTACTTAGATGAGTTTGCGGTATTATATAATTCTTTGGAACGATACGATACCTACTACATCCTTAGCATGGCGCGGCGGCAAGTAAGTGGTTAACACTTTTGACAACGAAAATTTAATTGTTTTTCAATACAAAATTTTGACATGTCAAGCAATTTTATCACACTATCTTGAACACCAGGCTTTGGGGGCAGAAACCTTTGTAGTATTAGAAAACGAAATGTATCTCTACAACCACTTGTTAGTAAGCAGTATGCAAAGTTTAAGAATAAAAAAACATTTAGTTTATTTGTTGGTTATTTCAAATGATGCAAGAATCGTCTTACATCTTTTGAAATAATACATATTGTAAGTTTTTAAAAGACATCATAGTCTGGTTAAGCATAGAAGATATTTCTATGTTATTTCGCAAACGAATGATCCAATAAAAATACTTTAAAGGCAGATCTTTATTTTGTAGCTAAAAAATATAATGGGCATAAATTGTCTTCACATGTATAAACCAGTTTCAGTAGCATACGTTGACAAATACTGTTTCCAATATAGTTTTTTGTGCTAGATACATAGTTAGTCTGAGGTTGACTATTTGTATTGAATTTGTTATTTATATCCGGCAATCAATTTTTCCGACTTACATATACCTGATTCATTAGAGCGAGATGAAGAATAAACATATCCGGAGACAGAAAACGTTTTGGCACAAATTATATATTAATGAAAAGTCTAATAAATCGGCGAGTAATTATATCAGTTCTAGTTTAGGATTTTATAACACAAAACTTTTACCACAGATCCGGAATCCGCCCTGTCATATATACAGAGCCTGCTGTAGCCAAGCAGTCTCAGATGCTATACATATCATCTATAACAGCTGCCATGGCAGGAAATTATACTTGTGTCTCCACATACACTAACATGCCGCTTAGTGCCAGCATTATTTTAGAAACTTTTGGTAAGTCTTTTACTTTGGTAACTAATAGTATTAAATTCAAGCTTCTACTTTATAAGCTTACTCGTATAGAGATATAAAATTGTTGTTAACTACATATTGCATTAGTATTATATTTTCTTAGGAAAATGATCACGAAAGATAATTAGGAGATATAATTTTGTAAATTTTTTTAATCTTGTCTATATACGATTTGTTCTTTTTTATTTTTTGTATTTGATAAAAAAAACTGTTACCATCAGAAGAAGTGTAAACAACAATGGTCTAATAAACTTTATCATCACGTATTGTTTACATGAACTTTATCAATGAAGAATAATTAAGATTTCCATTGAAGCTCTTATTTGAGAAATATACGTTTCTTATTGTAACTTTTTTTTTAGTGGCAATCACATGGACAAATGCTAATGAGAATCAATTTGCTGTCAAAGGAAAGGATTTTAGATTAATGTGTGAAGTTACTGCTGAACCAGCACCATCTATTTCATGGATGAAAGAAGGAGTATCAGTAAGTAACTCATTGTTACTAAAATACACAATTTATTGTAAACTTTAAAATTTCTTAAAAAAAATCTTAAACGTATATTTTTTTACAGATCGTAACAGGTGATAGATATGTAATTCATACAAACGCACTTCTTATAAGAAACGTACAAGAGAGTGATGATGGAATATATACTTGTCGCGCTGTCGTGATTAAAACTGGTGAAGTAGATGAGAGGAATATTAAACTTGAAGTAAGATACAAGTACAATTCTATAATAATATAAAAGATTATATAACGTAGAAAAAAATATATATTCTATATTTTTCTTTAAGGTTGATACAGCACCAGAAATGGAACTTCGTGAGCCTAGAGTAGTAATTAAGGAAGGAGAATCTGCTGCAATTAATTGTAAAGCCCGAGGAAAACCACCCCCAACTTATAGTTGGATTAAAACGTCCACTCGTGAGGTATTGATGAACGTTATTTTATCAAAATTTAATTAATTTTTCATTGGCTAAATACTATAAACATTATTTTTACACAGAATCTGGCGACTACTTCAAGGTTCAGTGTCAATGAGCTTTCGGGTCTTCTGACATTTGATAGAGTCGAAGCTGGTGATTATGGTAAATACGTTTGCAATGCTGTAAACAAAGCTGGACAAAATGAAACAGAGATCTTCGTTGAGGTAAACTAATAATAATATTTTAAAAAATATTCTAATAAAATGTAATATAATTATTTAAGTCGAAAAAGTTTTAAGTAAAAAAATATTATTGTTTTAGGTCCTTGTACCTCCAAAAATATTCGAACTTGTTAATACGACAGCGCCAGTGAATTTGGATGGTCGGCTCGAATGTAGAGCGACTGGCCGACCTGCTCCAATGATCACGTTCCGGAAACACAGTAACGAAGAGCCTTTTATCAACGGTGTTAATGACAATGGCAGGTGAGAAAATATTTTTGGATAATCATTGACAATTTAATGCCGATTTAAAACAATACCATTGTATTGTATTCGTTGCGTAATTCTTCATCCGAATTTTATGATACTTTCAGAATTATTATTGAAACCAGCAGTCGGGAAATTGGAGATCAAATGGAGACTACTGGTGTATTAACTCTAACTAAGTTAAACCGTACCGATGACGGATTATATGAATGTATTGCTCAAAACGATGGTATGTAAGAATATCCACTCAATGACATACACAAGGTGAATTTGAAATGTTGTACTTTGGGCGAACAACTTTTCCTATGGAACCTTGTGTCGCAAATGAAAAAATAATTTGGCTTATTTTTTTTTCATTTGCGACACTTAGTTCCATGAGAAAAGTTGTTCGATTTGATCAGTAGAACCTCATATTAGCCTAACCTAAAGTACAACCTTTCGAAGTCACCATGTATATTACATCTGAAGATGATATTTATAAAAAAAAAAATATTTAATATTTAGGAGGAGAAGCAAGGAGAAATGGTCATCTGCAAGTACAGTTCAAACCCTCATTTGCTCATATGCTTGAAATACCTGTATGGAGCTGGAATTCTCAGCCAGTCAATCTAAGTTGTATTGCTGAAAGTATTCCTAATGCTACTATCAAATGGAAGTAAGTTTTTATCTAATTTGTTTATTTTATAAGTTAATAATTGTTTATTAATTATTTAACCTCTGGTATTAATTGTATTTTTGATTATTTCAGATTCCGCGATTTTGATTTGACGGAATCTCCACATGTTAGGATTTATGGATCAGGCCCTATAAGTTATGTTACTGTAACTCCAGTTGACAGAGATTTATATGGATTCTATAAATGTATTGCAACTAACAGTTTGGGCGAGGATTCTCATACCATTCACTTGATTGAAGCATTCCCACCAGGACGCGTTGTTCAAGTAATTATTTATTCTTATTTATTTTTAAAGAGTTCTTCTTTAATATACCTACTTACTTTTTTTTTTATTAATATTTTAGGTCAGGCAAGAAACTTTAACAGCAACTTCGGTATCATTCACAATAGTTGGTCCAGCAGAAGAAATGGGTCCACCAATTCTAGCATACACTGCTCAATATAAAGAAAACGGAAACTATGATTGGACTTTTGCTATGAATAGAACCTGGTCTGCTGGTTCTCCTTATGTAGTGGAAGGACTTAGACCAATGATGGAATACGACTTTAGATTTGCTGCTGTTAATCAAGTAGGAGCTGGAACATGGGGTGCTTCAATGACTATTACAATGCTGAGACGGTATTAAATTTTATCAAATTAACAATAAATAACTTTTTTGTCAAAGATGGTTTTTAACGTAACGTTATTGATGTTTTTTTTAACAGGTCGCCGCCTGAACAACCTAAATGGAGAGGGTCCATTAGTTCCGAGTCACTGGTTCACGGGAAATACGCTGACCGATACGACCTCAGGTGGAAAATTCCTGCTCACAACGGAGAACCGATTGACATGTACGAAGTCAGCTACTGCCCGGTAAGAGTAATAATATATTAATAGTTTTTTTTTTCTAAAATCATATACGTGGTGGCCTAGTTGGTTAGACCTTGGACTTAAAAACGCTTAGGTCCCTGGTTCGAATCCCGGTGTGTACCAATGAGTTTTTAATTTTAAAAAATTATGTACATTTGTTTGACAACACCACTATAGTGCCTCGAAGAGCACGTTAAGCTGTCGGTCCCGGTTTTACTATACCAACTAGTGAAACTGTTTATAGATGGGTTATTGAGTCTATCCAAAACATCGCGACGAGCTAGCCACTTGTTCGGTGTAGACTTATACCATCGGCTACAACGAGGTGGGATTAAAACCCCTCCGCTGGGTACCCTGGGGCCGTCTAGGCGGTCTCGGGCGCCGTAAGGCACCCGTGATGATATATATATATATATTTTCTAATATTATACGCAGCGTTAATTATTCATTGAGCAATTATATTTTATAAATAGATCGGCTAATATCTTATTTTGTATTTTTTTTATGCAGGTATTAAAAGTTAGCGGAGAATGGCGTGTTGCATCTGAAAATCAATGTGTAATTGAGGAACTTAAAACATCTGAAGCAATACGTTTCGAAGTACAAGGCCTCCGCCCCGATACCCACTATAGAATGCAACTCCGTGCTCATAATGTTCTTGGATATTCAATACCAGCCCAGGTCTACGTGCAAACAGCCCTCGGTAAGTACAACGAAGAGAGTAATGAAGTACCTGTACGCGCTGGTTTCTACGATGTCTACACTGCCAGTGAACCTTCGTTCCCATCCGAAGCATCATTCCAAACTTATAGTGTTTTAATTTTGTTTGCGTCCTATGTGTTATGTTTGTGTGTGTGATTTTCTTTAGTCACTTTACCTACGCTTTTATTGTTTCAGTAACTTTTTATTCATTTTGTGATGATAATAATAATATCTATAATATTGTGTGAAATTCAGTGTTGTGAAAACAAATATTCAAGTCAAACTAAAAGTTTGTTTCGAGCATTTACATTGTTTTGTAGAAAGCGATCACAATTTTATTTATCCGTTATTATTTTATTAGAAACGATTAATTTGATGAAATCAATGATGATTTTATGGTTTTTTCTTTAAATAATAAAATAAAAACCTTATTCAGTATTAGTTGTATTAACTTTTAGTTAATTATTATGCAGTTTCTGTATTTTAATTTATAATTAGTTGTATCACATAAAAGGCTTAAATTATGTTAGTGTTAATTTATTTTCTGGTAAGTTATTTTTTTTATTTAACAACAGCTTATTAATTTATTGAATGTCTTAATTTTGTAGTTTTGGCTTAGAATATGAATTAAAATATTCTTATTTTGTGAAATTTTTCTAGGTAATCCTAATGGAAGTACACGAAATTTGCAAAGGATTTTTACAAACATGGAAATTTCATTTGCTACGTTTGTGTTGTATTTATTAAAATAAATTTTGTAACATAATAATATTTCTTACTGTAACTATTGTAATTAGGAGATTCCTGTTGTGATAATTGCATTTGTTAAATTGTTTATAATGTTTCTGAAGTTTTGTATACAATTGGGAGTTTTCGTCTGTTTATGTTTATCTGTTGAAAATTTATTCTGAATTTAATTAGTAGCTTAATTAATTAAATAAGCAGAAACTGCTTTTAAATACATATGTGTAAAATAAGTAACTTACTTCTACTAAAATATATTAGATAATGTTTTACGAGAATTTTAAACTTAAACACTTTTAAATTAAATAAATTATACGCAATATTAAAGTAGGGTAGATAGAAAATCGGTTAATAAATTAACACTGCCAAATATTAAGTCCTATTATCTTATAGCGATCGTATGAAATTCTTAATTATAAGGTATTAATGCATTTATAAAATTCTTAATGATAGGATTTTGTCTACAGTATTGAAGAAGATTTGTATGATTTTACACATAAATAATTAGGTTTATAGTCTGAGAGCTGACGACGTCCTGTGTAATCTTATCGAGCTACAAAATTTGTTTTCGATTGTCAAAGATATCTTAAGACTTTTAATTAATTAGTATTTGTAGATAGTGAGTTTTTTTCACATCTACACAGAATTTGAGATGTGATCTGTTTTAGTGAATATTGACCAAGTGAATATTAAATAAATGTTTGGAAATGTAATACTTATTTTATGTAACCATTCCTTTCACGGAAAATGAAGAAAATAATATGTACACGAACTGGCAATAGCGTTCTTTTAGTTATTTTTATTGGTGGGTTTACCTTTTAAATAATAAATTGAACCCATATTTTGTTCATTTTTCGAGAGATAATACCAATTCAAGTCCTAATGGTTTCCTAACCTTTCTATCAAATTTAACCCTCATTTATTCTATGTGTTCATAAGAGGCAAAATCAAAAGAAAGATGTCAAGATGCTCTACAAGATACCCTAAATAATTTTCCCTATCATATTGTGTTGTGTCACCATGACCGCATTTTGGGTAAATATTTTTTCATATAATTTATACTATTTAAAGTACACCATAATAGTTTAACAACATAGCCTTTTCTGGCATGAACTAATTACAATACCCTATCTGTTTATTTTGCATGTTACTTAAAATTTATTTGGCTGTAAATGTATCCATATCACTAGGTTTAACATAATCTTTATGTTATCATAATACCGGTCCATTAGAAACACAATAAAATTAGTTTTTCATTCTCCTGCCTTCCATATAGTACCTACCAGGTTTAGATATTTAAAGGTGTTAGATATTTATATTGAATGTTACTTACTCCCTTAGGAGTGACTTATTTTATTTTGTCCAAGCATGGTTAGCGTCTCTTAGATTTATTATTTATATTCGTAAATGTGAAACTGTCATTATTTTACTTTACCAAAATACTTTTAATGTCAATGTTAATAGTGGCACTTTCATCTTTGTCTATGGACTTTTTCTTATTATATAACATTTATATTTGTATAAATATGTAAGAATCATTAAACAAATATACTTGTTATGTTACCAACCTATACTTATTAGAAGTATTATTATTCGAAGTGTTAAGGTGATGGTTATATTATTATTATTTTTATTAAAGTTTATATTATTTTCATAAAATTTATATAATATTATTATATTTTATAGAACTAGAAGAATTACTGTCATGGGGTTTGAAATTTTATTGCGTTTAAATTTACTTGGAATGTTTGCATCTTGACAACTTTTCTTTTTGAATGTATTATAATTATTACTACAATCATTAGATTAAATAGCATTATATTTTCTTTATTCTATCATCTGTGTTATTCATTCATGATCATTAGTTTCTCATTCAAACCCCATTTCATATTGGCGGAGGGCTTTCGATAGTAAAAAGTTTTTAATTTCCGTCATTTATGTTTATCTACCTGAAGACTTTTTTGGTGATTGGGTGCACGTTTTGATTGAAACTGAAAGCACTCCACATCTCATCCATGATTGTAATGAATGGCGAACCAAAGCTTGTGCTCTTTGCATAACATCACTATAATTAACCTATTTTATTATGGAATATATTTTATTACAATCATTACTCGATCGTATAATATTTCAGCTTTTGCAACATAATGCACCTAACTAATCATACTTGTTGAAGATCAATTGATATTTTTAATGTTTATGTTTACATCAATTGATTTTCTTCTTTTTAAACTTATGTGTTCTTTTGTTAACAAAGTTCTTTTCGTAACAGGTGTGGAAAGATCTGGCTTCGCTGTAGAACCGCTAATGTCAAGTGGAGCGATTATAGGAGTGTCTTTGGCAGGCGTCTTCCTGTGTCTGCTTATTGTCGATCTTCTTCTGTTTTGCTGTAAGCGACAAGGTGTCATCGCCACTGTTTGCGGAAAGCGAGCAAAGAAACATAAGGATGACGAAGCTAAATTAGGAAGGTGAGTGTCAAACAATTGTCTGTTACAATTCTGCATGTTTTTTATTATGGAATCTGTTCGGAAAGAGAAAGAAATGACAACTTGTAGGTACCTTTTTTAGTTATTTGTAAAGTTTGCAGTCTTATTGTTCTTAGACTGTTAGATTTTAAAACTTTTTACCCGATCGAAAGACAGGGTTATCTATGATATTCACGTGTATTGGGTGTGTGGTATTTTTTATACTTTTGTTGTATTTTTAGTAAAATAAAATTTCGGTCATTTAAATACACAATGGCTACCGTAAAATTCAATACTATTCTTTCCGAATAGGTTCTTTAAATTTATTTCAAATTCTGATGTTTAATCTAATCAATCACAAATAAAAATCATTGTCAATTTTATGTCTCATCCTTGCATTCACCTATTATACAATATTTTGTCTATTAAACCACGTATTTGATGTTTTGTGAAGATACCTAATGGTAATTGTGTCCGCACATTAGTACTTAGTTAAGTTTTGGTGTCCATGAGAGATGTTTCTGCCCACTAGTCTGTATGGTTGGCGCTTCCCGCTCCCTTATTGCAGTCACAAGCCGCGTGCGCCGCCGTCGCCTGCGCCGCTGCCTCCGCCCGTGAAGCTCGTGTCGACGCCGACGTAAGGCGAATTTGCATGCTGTTTACCAAGTTTTTGTACAGTACATAGCTTTTAGGCTTGGACCGTTTGGAGTGGACTGTAAATATAATAATATAAAAAAACAGTTTTGGAATGATTTTTGCCTGCTTGAATAAATTACATACTTGAGGCCCGCGGATCTATTCGTGATCTCGGAAACTAATATTTCTATAATGTCTAAATGGATATTTGAATCAAAACAACGTGGTATACTGCCAGAGTTAGCAGAGGTACTCTACCAAAAGGCGCCTCCTCAGTGACATTTTATCTTTAATTAAATTTTATATATTGCATTATCTTATGTAAAATGTTACTTCTAATAAAGCTCTAGTAATTTATTTATATACTTCTAGAATATTCTTATTTTTAAACTTTAGATGAGTTGAAATAATATAACAAAGAATTTAATTTTAGTACTTAAATATCTGTTAAAACTCCGAAATGAGTTCCATGCCAGGGAAAGTACGTTAAGTTTATTGGTCTCGTTCCACTAATTACCAATTTGTGGTATCATTAAATAAAAGTGTGCAATCTATCTGGTTAGTTTGGCGAATGAAAGTATATTTCTGGAACATTACAAAAAAAGCCTAAACTAGACCCCATAAGAGGTAGCCAAACACAATACAAAGTTTATTAAGTTTTGGCAACTAAATTAAAATTATTTAACCTCGCATTCCTAAAGACATAATATACCTATCTCCATAAATATATTTTTTCAACTTTGTTTTCTAAAATATAATTTCTGTATATTATTTTTTTATTTTTTTTTAAATATCTAGTATCCTATACCTACTATTCGAATGTGATAGTTTAGTCAATAAGATCTATTACTATTTTAGACTTAAACCTTTTATCTCACCCTGTTTTCTAAATATCAATCTGGACAGACAAACAGACATACAAAAAAAAACTTTAAAAACTTCCGGACCCAAAAATGTGTAGGTATTTGTTTAAAGCAAATTTAAAGATCTACGTTTAGTTGGTCCATAAGATGCTGCTGTAAATAAAGCTTGCGGAATTATAATTAGGTGAATTGTATTAGCAAGGCTTGTTGTAATTTAAGGTATTTTTCTGTCAGTAGGTAAAATAGGAAAATGGTTTTTGCTTTACCTTAAGCTTTTGAATAAAAGGGATTTGAATTGCTGTACATATTGTGTGCCATTGGAACATCTCTTACGGCATTTGCTATAGCATCTTTAGGCTTAGTTGCACTAGCGATTTACCCTTTAGTTAGAGTTACTTAACGTTGCATCGTGCAACTGAGCCTTGGGTGTTGTTATGACTGCCTGACTAGTTAATAAATAGGTACGAGTATTTTGGTTTGTATTTTTTTTTTGTTTGAAATCTTACTTTTTTGTGCAAATACTCTAATTGCACATATTTTGGATGACACACTTTTTGGATGTTCGAAATATAACTGATAGCTACTAAATTTCCGTAATAATAATAATGTAAACTATAATCAAAATATTATTTTTCATTAAGACAAAAATAGAAGAATAAAAAAAAGTTATGTACCTATACATGGTGATTTTGAAAGGTTTTACTTTGGGCTAATATGAGGTTCCACTGATGATCGCACAACTTTTTCCATGGAACCATGTGTCACAAACGAAAAATGCCTTCTCTCCATACAAACTAGTAAATTTAAAAAACATACCAATTTGTATGGGGAAGCGAAATTTTATTATCATTTGCGATACAAGGTTCCATGGGAAAAGTTATTTGATTTGATCAGTAGAACCTCATATTAGCCTAAAGTACAACCTTTCAAAGTCATTATGTATAATGTCTTTCATGTGATTAAAGTTCTTGTTTAAAACTTATTCTAAAAATATGTTTGGAAGCTGTAAGTATATTTCGTATTTCTAAAAAGACAGAGTTGGGAAATGAAAGTAGAGACCAGACACAGGAAGTAAACTAAAGATTAATCAAATCTGTGTAATAATAATAATAAATTACTTAATAAAAAACGTTAAATTATACTCGATTTTAATATAAAAATATGAATAAATTTATATTTAAAACAACTATTGAAAGCATTTCAAATTCTACTTTATTTTCTAAACTCTATATAGTTTTAGTTATTGGTGTTATAGTATCTATCTAACACTCTTATTCTAAGAAGAATTCTCAACTCGAAATTTCCTCAAGGAATAACTTCTTTCCTTAAGGATTTGCAAGGATAGGTTTCGAGGCTACTTAATTTTGGCAATTCTTTGAGTTCCTCGTAAATCGATAAGAAAATCTAAGGAAAGCATTTGTAATCACGAACTCCGCGTCTCCATACAAAATGAGCTTTTGCATACTCGATTACTGTTTGTCGCAGAATTAAAATAATATATTTGTCGGTCATTGTATTTATTAATCTTTCTGTGTTGGTATTTTTTTTTTATACTTTTTAAATTTTATAATTCAAAAATATTTATTACCCACGACAGAAAGATTTTTTCGTACAATTACAAACATAAAACAAATATTTGAACTTCGACCAACAGCCAAGTTGTAATATTGGAAGTACGTTTGTATGGGCGGCAAGTCGACTACAGAGCAGAGAAGTAGAGTAAGTTATTGACGAATTTCGAGTTGAGGAAAGGTATCAGAGTATGAGTGTAACTCCCATCTAAGGTGCATTAGGTACAGTGGACAGCGAAGTAAATTTTTAATTCCGAGTTAAGGTTTAATTTCCCTTTATAATGAGTATTAATACTTCCTGTCCACGCTACTTTTAGTACCAACTATAGATTATGAAGCTTAAATAAAAATCATTGATGGTAAATATATAAGCGTTTTTGTAAACATACATTTTTTACCGGACTTGAGTACATAGGTTGTATCTACATTTACGGAAAATCTGTCCATCAGGCATAGTAAGCCAGCTCATTCCTATCCATTCTATCATGTCCGGTAAAAAATCGGAAGTCTAAAAAAACGCATATGTCTGCCCAAAACCTTAAAATGAGTGAAACTTTAATATGATTAATACCTTACCTATAAGATAACTAACATAAATACTGTTTTTCCCACACGCTGTCTTACATCGGTTTTGCACAAAAGCTATGTCCCGACCACACCAGTGTAAGATTTTTTACCAATTTTGTAAATATATTATGGTTCATGCCTTTATACATGAGATGCTTTGTATTATGCACTTTTTGCGATTCCATACGCCTGTTGATTGTAAATTGTGATAGTAGGAGTATTTTGTTTTGCTACTTTTGCGCCATTTTTATTCCTAGTTTTTTTTTGTGTTTGTACAGAATAATTTTTATTATGAGATTGATAAATATGAAAATATGTCTATTGATATCAAACAAAATATTTACAATGTACATGAAAACATATCATCATCTATAACATACAGGGTGAATTTGAAAGGTTGTACTTTGACCTACTAATAATGAGGATCTACTGATCAAGTCGAACAACTTTTCCCATGAAACCATGTGTCGTAAATGAAAAAAAAATGGCCTCCCCATATAAATTGGTCATTTTAATATTATTAGTTTGTATGGACCGACACATGGGTCCATGGAAAAAGTTGTTCAATATGATCAGTAGAACCTCATAGTAGCCCAAAGGACAACCTTTAAAAGTCACCTGTATAATATCATATAAAAACGTTAAACATGCATGGACTTTGTACAGAGTCACGTGCTTCAGTGCTTTGATACATTTTCATTTTTAAATTTATGGTTTCACTTAATAAATTTAATAAAAATACCATATTATTATATTTATCAATTTGTTAAATGCATTTAAAACAAAAAACAAAAATGATTATGGAAATAAAAGAACCGTTCTTATTTACAGAGATGAGAAGGAGCCGCTGAAGGATACGACAGACGATGCCTTAAAACGGAATTCATCCGTCGAATATGACGGCAGACGAGTCTACGCAACAAGTGGGGGACCTATTATCGGAAAGAACTCTGCTGTCTAAACCATTCGTAAAGATCTTTTTTTTTAATTAAGTAAAAAAAATATACGCTAAACAAGCTACTTAAATCATTATATATATTTTTAAATATATCCCACCATTTTCTATTGTTATTTTTAATAATTTTATTAAAGGAACAAGTTTGATCAATTTAAGACTAAATAGTCTAGTATCTAAATTGGCAGCAGTTTTATTTTTTAAGTTTAATTAAGAATTAAAAGTGAGTAACTATAGAACCCTTGCAACTTTTTTAAAATTTATTTGTTTTAAGAATGATTAATTTAATTAGTAATTGTAAGTATATAAGATTCCCTAACAACTACTGCACGAAATATTAGTGCTAAAGCTTGTGTTTGTAAATGAAATGCGAATCAGTATTCGTAATTGCCAAAACGCGAATTTGATGTTAATTTGTGCGCGCACTTATACATACAGCCTTACCAAGTATTAGCCTAGACGTTTAGATATTTTATAGGACTCTTCAATTGTTGTATATTATAACAAAAAAAATAACAAAATTTAGGTAAACTTACAGCTCAATATATTGAAAGAAAAATAATAGCGAAGATTTTAGAAAAAAATCCAAACGGTTCTATTCAGAAATGTTTTGATAAACCTATACTAGCTAAACCTCTGTTATTCAGTGGCGTAGCTAGGTAACCAAGGGCCCTGGAGCAAATCACAAAATAGGGCCCCACGGCTATCTAAACTGGTTAGGTTTTATCAAATTGATAACACTGCCAACCCACAAAAAGAATTTAGGGGAAAACCCTAGGTATAACTTTCGAATTTCTCTCAACTGGGTGGCCATGATTAAGGTCGGATTGCAAATTTTGAAAATGGGAGAAATTTTCAAAAGGTCAATTCGATCGAGATTTTCTGGTAAGGATTCGAGGGGGCCCCTTGAGCTTGAGGGCCAGTGTCCCACCTAGCCCCTAGGTAGCTACGCCTCTGCTGTTATCTCCCTGTCACATTGATATGGAGAAAAAGTGACAAAACACATTTATAACCAGGTTCAGGCTTAACTTAGTTCAGGGATTTTTTTTCTGAATAGAGCAGCAAACAGTTTACCAAAAATGTTATTATCTGAAGTTTTATATTTTAAACCATTTGTTTTCTGAAATATTAACTCAAAAAACTATTACCTCTATTCAGTTCTGCTAAGGTACAGTTTGTGCCTTATAATTAACTTATAGGTTTAACTATAACAAGGGTATTACGAGTATTTATGTACAGCTTTTAGAATAAGCGGAAATTCTTTAATTATGCGCAGAACAATTCGTGTCTCATTATACTGGCAAATTAATTTGTTAATTTATTTCCATGACATTTGTTATTTTAACGCAGTATTTTTGTTATAATATTGGACCAAATAATAACAATAATTTATAATTAAGTAAATATATAACATAAAAATCACCTAGTTTTTATAATTCTATAAATATCATAATCTTTAGCCAAGTACATACTATACTTATGTATAATAATTACAAAATATTATGTACCTATTTATTTACTTGTTTTAACTTTAAAAAGTAGATCTTGCTATTAGATTAGTAACTTATTACGTAATATTTTAGTTTGTAAATAAAAAAAAACTTGTAAATATTATAAGATAGTTAATAAGTTTAGATAGGAACCTTAAATGAAGGTTAAGTACTTAAATAAAATTTTCAAATCGTTAATTATTTTTACTTATTTTTTTTATTTACCTACTTAATAAATAGGTATTTTAAGCTTGTCGTTTATTAGACAGTAACTACGTAAAACGAAACGTTAATGCTACGAAAAAACTTCAAAAAAATATTATTACTTAAACTTAAAAATAATAACTTGATTGGTAATCAAGTTATTTTTTTTGCATTTGTTATTTTCTTTAGTTTTCAGATTTTGTAATCTTTAAACTGTCTAATGAACGATGAATTTTATAAAATGTTCTCATAGTTTTGTTTTGTAAACATTATTAGTACCAAATATTTATAAACATCACAACAAATATATTTAAGTTATTTTACAATGTTTACTTTTAAATTTACATATTTTTCAAAAGTTTTACTTTTAATTTGATTTAAGTTAGATATTATTTTTACTATACCTACTATTTTATATACAACTATGTAATTATTAAAAAAAAACACTACTTTTTTATCAAACTATATCTTATGCTAAATATTCCTAAATCTTTTTGTACTTATATTAGGAATTGTATGAACCTATTTTTTAGCTTAGTTACTGCCATTTTTTATGAATAAGGAATATTCGGGAATGCTTTTTATAATCATTTCGTCATTGTTGTTTATTAAAATGAATGTCGAAGCTTTGAAATGTTATTGCTATAAGTTTTTGTGATCGTATGTCTGTATGTCAGCTTGAATGACGGTCTTGAGCGGGAAGTACGGAGGCATTTTTTTTTACAAAATAATAAATGCATTAAAATTAACTTATTTTTTTATTTATTTACTCCTCTCGGTATTCCAATTTTAAGAGTTGTTTTAAAAATATTTGAGATTCTATTCAGTTTTATATTTTATAGTTTTATTTTTATAGTGGTTAAGTCATTGCGCAACTGACAACAAGCTTAAGAAGATGACAAGAAGATGGGATGGGTTACCGCTTTATACAACGAGGCTATTTCATCATAAACACCGCAACAAGCTCGCCACTTGTTAGGTGTTGCCTCCGAATACCACCGGCGAAATGAGGACGGGTTAATCCCTCCGCTGGGTACCCTGAAGCCGTTTAAACGGTTCTCGGGATCCAAATAGGCACCCGTGATGGTATTCTAGTTAACAATAAAAAATATATATATTATATTTATACTTAATTAATTATTTAAGGGCTCTGCAGTCGTCTTGGCGCCTTCCAATACAAACGTACTTCCAATAAGTTTAATATTAAAACTTAGCTCAAGTAGAATTAGTTCAATTATTATTTTTATGTTGGTAATTTTACGTAAAAATCTTTCTCTTGTGCGTAATGAATATTTTTATAATACATTATTATAAAACTTTTTTTTCTGATGTCAAAAATAAATCCAATAGAAAATTCATTAGTATAATAAAACTACCATCACGGGTGCCTTTTTGGCTCCCAAAAACCGTTTAAACGGCCTCAGCCTACCCAGCGGAGAGATAAACCTGCCCTCATTTCGCCGATGGTATTCGGAGGCAACACTTAACAAATGGTGAGCTTGTTGGGGTGTTTATGATGGTATAGCCTCGTTGTATAAAGCGGTCACTCATCCCAGGTCCGGCATAAAAATATCTCTTGTGGGCATAATTTTTATATATTATTAAAAAACTTTTTTTTCTGATGTCAAAAAAAAATCCAACAGTAAATTCATTAGTATGACCACCAAAAATATTATATCAATTCTGCGAAAAACAGTAGTCGAGAAATTACTGGAAGGCGTAAGCTTATTGTGTATGGAGAACGCAACTTCGCGACTGCGAATGCAGTGTCCTTAAATATGATTATAGAAGGTCACAGGAATTTGCCTATTAGGCTCTAGTCTCATGTAGGTATGTTTAAAGTAAAAAATAAACTTTTACATATATAAGCGGTCGTTAGGGGGCGGCCAGAGACTGAACCAAAATACCTCCCTGCTGTTCTGTGAGGCCTTAGAGACTTATCCAGGTAAGATTTCCGCCCTGGGGCTTTATTCCGATTTTTGACATGTTCACCGTCGCGCATTTTGCGTAAATTATAAATATTGAAATATAAGTTCTATCCTATTAAACATAGAGTTGAAATTACAATGCTCATCAGATGTTCAAACTTGCGAAGAATTCGCGTATTTCAAGATGGCGGCATTATTATAGCCAACCTAATACAGACTATATATCCATTGAAATAGAACTTATATTTCAATATTTATACTTTACGCAACGTCTTGTCGTCTTTAGCGGTTGCAAACTCGGAATAAGGCCCCTGCTGTTTTGTGAGGCCTTAGAGACTTATCCAGGTAAGATTTTCCCCCTGCTGTTCTGTGAGGCTTTGGAGACTTATCCAGGTAAGATTTTCCCCCTGCTGTTCTGTGAGGCTTTGGAGACTTATCCAGGTAAGATTTTTAACACTATTTCATAAGCATCCTATAACTACATAATATAATCTTTAACAAATATAATATATATTAGTTTCGTTTTTGGTAGGTATATACACATCATACAAGCGTAGAGTTTAGTTTGTGACCAGGGCAATATGTGAGTAATGGCCTTCATATTATTATTTCTCCAACAGTATCATCATTTATATCAGTTTAGTATCAATAGCATGTAAATATCATGTCCAATTAAAAAGCTACGCCCAATACATTAGGTTGCACAAAAAACGCATGCAACTGTAACCGATACAAACTATTTTGGGGGCACGCTTTTTAATCATCCTTTTCTTATTACTTTGTAATCTTTTGTATAATGGGGATATTTGTGATGGAGTATGACACATGGGGTTCGGGGCTTAAACCCTACAATGGAACAAATGTTCCATAACATAGCTTTATAATAATAAGTTTGTAGTTTAGTTAAAATTTTATTTATCGATATATTTTTGGGCGGATGAATACTTTTTAACGCTCAGGGGTGACGCGATTTTTTAATGTCAGCGATGACTTTGATTGAGAAAAAATATCACCGGTGACTAGGAAATCACGACTTATCAAAAGTCGTATTTTTGAAAGTAATAGTCAGATAATTTCTCATAGATAAGAACTAGCTGCTTTTCGTTACACGAATAAATTTTGTTTGTCGTCCATTGTTTCTAGTAATGTATACATTTCTATGCTAAAACATAAAAACTCAATGGTAAAACGGAACTTAACTTTCACTATCTGTGATTATTATTATCTGTCATCGGTGACTTTATTTTCGAGCTGTAGAGGGCACTCGTGTTGATATCATAGGTATGATATTTTAGTCACCCGATAAGATTCGAAAATACGAACTTCAGAAATCAATGTCTATTTGTCATTTCAGTGATATTAAGTCGTCCGCTGACATTCAAAAATCTTGCCTGGATGCAAAAGATGGGTGCGATTTTTTCATTTCATTTCATTTCGAAGTTCTTATTTTTAAATCTCATCGGGTGACTTAAATATCATGAGGAGTTTTCTCATTTAGACTCAAAATCGCTTTGTCGACGACCTCAATAATAAACACATCTTTGGCTTGTTTGCTTTTAAGTTTTCAAATTACACTTACAAAAACAAAGTACACTTAGGTGTCAATTATAATATTGAAGTATTTATTTTATTTCATCGACTGAAAACTTTATTTATAGATAGCAACACATCACTATGCACGCAGTTTTCACTTCACCTTTTGAGTCAATCGCTGTGGTTTATACATTTGAGGATCGGACACAACAATGACATCCCTAGGGAACTATAATTTATATGTCCAGTAGCCCCTTATTGGGTGCAACCTATGAGTTTAACATTCCTAGAGACCGCAAAAGGTTTTTAATGAATATTAAAATTATTAATATTACTATACAAATATATTGAGCTTCACCTGACCAAAAAGTTTTTAAGTATAGTTTTTTACTATAGCACACAATTTGAAAAAGCTTTAAAACAGTCTAACAGCTTTTAAAAATAATACAATGGTATTAAATATTTCGTTACGAAATATTTGCCTTAATATTAAAAAAAAACTTAATTATGCGTTAATCAATATAAATAATAAAATATTTCATATAAACTCTATCGCATATAATAAGAAGTGATAGGATGATTATGGTTATAGAAAACTTAACGTCACTGGTTTGTTGGATAAATTTTAAATAATTTGTATAGACTTCGCGGAATTTTGTATATAGGTAGACTTATAAACAGTTTCACATGTAAGTATAGTGAAACAACTTAACGTGCTCTCAGAAGCATTATAGTAAAAAAAACTATACATACTTTATTATATAAATATTAGTGATACACACCGGGGTTCGAACCAGTGTTCTAAGTGTTTTGAAGTCTAAGGTAACAAACTCAGTCACCTCCTATAGGTATAGTATTTCATAAGAAAATTAGTATTTTTACAGAAAGCTTTCTAAGCAATATTACAAGCACGAAATATGTAATATTCAATGCAAAATTGCGCTCTCTATAATAAATAATTTGACTCTGTTTCTATGGAACGTTCCCTTATTGGGTGCAACAATTAAGGTTCGCCACGCGTTCCGGATTATTCTACAGTTAATACGGAATACGGTTCCCTTTTAAATAATTAGCAAGTAGCAGATGATGGGGATTACGTGCTTGTTGATAAAATATCAATTTTGGAACGCAATATTATGCTTTGTAAAATGAATTTTGGACATGATTTTATGTGATATTGAATTGCTTAACAATATTTTTTTTGTTGGCAACAAGAAATAATGAGTGAAATTTAATGAAATCACACATCTACATGCATTATTTGTTCTAGGTACATGCATTATTTGTTTTTAATGCCTATTGAAAGTAATGTATACCTACTAGGCACATTATGTACTGTATTTATTAAAATGTATGAAAAACGGATTTATGTAAAAACTTTGGGCATTATCTGACATTTAAACCTTAGGTTTATTAGAACATTTTATTTAGGTAGGGTGTGCATAATATATATTTTTTTAAATATATTTATAGCAAATGTTAATTTTATTCGAGTAGTTAGACCGAGTATTTTCTAATGACTAATCAACTTTGTCACCAGGTAGGTTAGTCCTTAGAAAAATACTACAGTTTGCGGCTGCAAATCCCGGAGTGTACCAAAATATACGTTGGTTGTACAACACCCTATAGTTCCTCGAGCGCATGTTAAGCTATCGGTTCTCAGTATTATTTGTATTTTATTTGTTTAGATGGGTTTTTGAGTCTATTCAAACAATGCGATTAGCCGAACAACTAGGACAAGGAATAAACCCCCACTGCTGGGTACCCTGAGGTCAAAATTACTTTACCTCTAGTTTTAAATTTGGATAATTCAGAGCTAAGTGTTATTTTTTAATTATACTCGGGGAAAATGATCCCCGTCTGATGCTCTTTTTATATAAAAGCTAAAAGTGCCCTTAGCCGTTGAGACCCATGGTCTAAGGCCGCCAAAACATTAATATGTTCTATTGGAAAAAAAACTTAAAGAGGAGACGAGAGATTCAAAGTCAAATCGCATGAACAGAAAGTATCCATAGCAATATAGCTAGTGTTTTAGGTACTTTTCCAGTAACTTAATGTTATGTATAAATCTATGTAATAAAGATTAATTATATGGAAAAGCAAAAGGTATTATTATCAAACGTTATTTGTTATGTTATTTATGTCGTCCCAATTTTTTATTTCTTTAAACCACTGCAAGGGTCTGTTTAATTCCAACTGTGCATTAGGTACTATGTAATACCAGCCAAAAAGAGTTTAAAAATGACGGCTTTTAGAGGTATACTTTGAATGTACTGTATCACTGGTATTCGTAAAAAACTTATTGAGGCCTTGAGAATACTTTAGTTATAGTAGGTTTTGTCATTTCTATTTTGCAAACAAACTTAATATGCTTAAAAGAGACAAAACCTATTATAACTAAAGTGTTCTTCAAGGACTCAATAAGTTTTTATGAATAAGGTTAATATTTAAAATTTAAATCCTTTTTTTTTTCTGCAACTACAAAAAATTTGAATGTCTGCACTAAACTTCACTAATACGAGTATAATAATTTTAAATTACCGTGCGTACTACGATTTAATTTTTAGTTGAAAATTCAACCATGTAAACAAACAATAAAACAAACTTATTTGAACTTAATAACAAATGCATTAGTCAATAATAGGGGTGGGTCAAAACGGACCAGCATACTTTGTAGAGTTTTTATAAAAACTAAAATGCAACAACATGCAACGGACGTGCTCTATCAATTTAACTTAGTTATTGACGTTCCGAAAGCAATGTGCTATCCATCATGCTGCCACCTAACCCTCCTTTAGACACGTTGGCTGGAGTGCTAGCGTCTGGGGTTTGAGATAAAATATGCCCTTGTTCTTTTCCAGGAAGCTCTTATAAATTTAGGTAGGTAAGGGTTAGGAGTATGCATCAAACAATGTAATCCTTGTGTAAATTACTCTCTTTCTCTTTAGAAACCCATATTTTCTTAGTATTAGGAATATACGTGGTGGCCGAGTTGGTTAGACCTTGGACTTAAAAACACTTAGGTCCCTGGTTCGAATCCCGGTACCAATGAGTTTTTAATTTAAAAAAAAACATGTACATTTGTTTGACAACACCAATATGTTAAGCTGTCGGTCCCGGATTCACTATACCAACTTGTAAAACTGTTTATATATGGGTTATTAAGTGTATTCCAAAAATCACGACGAGCAAGCCACTTGTTCGGTGTAGACTCATACCATCGGCTACGGGACCCTGGGGCCGTCTAGGCGGTTCGGGCGACGTAAGGCACCCCTAATGATGGTATGTATTAGGTATGTTATAAGCTTCCCTATAACTAATGAAACATAAGATTAAGCCGCCCTAGACTAATTAGTTGTTTCACATGTAGGTAATAAAACAAAATACAATCAATGAACTTATATTAATTAATAAACACATCTTTGCCTAAAAATCCAGCACTTTGTCGAAATTATCACAATATCTCGTTTGGAATTGCTAAAGAAGATTTATTTAGGAATATTATAACTCACTACTTGCTAACCAAATAAATTAACTATTTAGCTTTATAATATTAGTGTAGATTTTCACATTTAACTATTCATCTCAATAGCTTTTTTTTAATTTTTATTGGAGCATGGCATGTGACCTTGTATCTACCTGGTGGTGAGCAGACCAACAAAGTCCATAAATGGGGTCGATCAAATAATGGTTCTTAAACAAAATTGATCGCTCCCACTATTTATTTTATTTTATTTAAAATTCCTTATTGCACAAAATTGTACATAGGCGAGCTTAATGTTTTAGGCATTTTTTACCAGCTAACCTTTGAGAGAGTGAAATATGCTTAGGGTGCAGAACTTTTCGAAAATAGAAATAGATATAATCTTGACAATGATGCATAACAATACTTAAACTACTTAAATACTGTATATAATATAATAAATGTAATACATAAACATACATACCATACCAAACAAAAATTGCCACGAGGATCTGGTTTAAACATTCAGATAATGATCTGTGAGCAAGCGCTTAAACACTTCGATGGAAGGGGCTGATCTTATAGTCAGAGGAAGCAAATTCCACTGGCGAGCAGCTGACGCCGTAAACGAATCTGAATATTTAGAAGAGACGTGTGGCGGGATTTTTAGAAGGTTATTGACAGAGGAACGGAGGGTACGGCCATGAGAATCACCAAGGAAAAGAAAACGTGTCTTAAGGTAAGAGGGAGTATTAGGGTTATATAGTATATTATATAGGAAGGACAGCAGATGTACTGACCTATGAGGCCGGATATTAAGCCTCCTTAACTGTTTGCGGTATTCGGTAACATGATCAAATTTACGCAGGCCGAAGACAAAACGTATGCACATGTTAAGGAGGCGGTCAAGTTTGTTAAGTAGATCTTCAGTAACATCAGGGTAGGACACATCAGCGTAATCAATGCCGGCTAAATGATGCAATTACGAAATGGGTGGCGACAAATTGCATTATTAGTATTGCAAATTGTATTATTTAATATACTCGCTGCCTTATCGTCAATTCAACCCATTTCGTAACCGCACCCTGAAAGGACACTAACACCTCGACAAGAAATTGCTGCAGTAATCTCCTGAAAATCGGTGAACCCACAGACTATAACCGAAACATGATTAGGTCACTTGACGGTTTTTGCATCTGTATGGGCGGTGGTAACGAGACCGGTCGGCCGGCCTAACGAAGCTAGAGTACTTCCTCCCACCTAAGCTATTTAGTCACTATGGGGCTTAGCACGCGGACTACGATAATATATATACCGGCTCGACTTATACCGTCTGCTGTCGAAAAATATATCGAATTGGTGAGCACGCAAACCGACATCGATAAATTTCTCGAGCTTTGTCTAATAGTTAAAACAAGTGTGTTTTCGTTGACAATTTCAAAAACATTTATGTAATAAATAAATAATTATTACCTTATACGATGCATTTATTTTATATTATTATTAATAATCGTTACACAAATATATATTTTAATTTAAAAAGATTTAAAAATACATAGGTATATTTAACAAAATAAAGCCGAAGAAAACTCGTTACCTTGGCCTAAAAAAATATTTTGTTTTTTGGTGAGTTCTATTTATTTATTAAGGCATTGGATAGGATTAAAAAAATGTAATGGAAAGTAAGTTAGATACGGAAGTGGTCTAAGACCTAAAAACGCTATTCAAACGAATTGTCAGACATATTTTCTTGGGCATTGATTGGTTATGATCGCATTTGTGTCACTTTTTATTTTGGTTTGTATTGCGGCGTTTGTAAGGCGATTAAGCATTAAGGTACTTCCCTATAACTTCAATACTACAATATATAACAATATATAATATTATATACTTCAATGATATAAATCAAATATTTTATTTTATGGATGTTTTGAATTTTATGCAATACGGCGACGTGTAAATGATTTATTTTAATTATCAGCCTGAATTAGTCACCTGCTGAATAATCAAATTACATTACACAATCAATACATTCCGCATTCAAGACCTATCTGAACTTGAAAACCTCTGAACTTCGGGGGTTACCGAAGTTCAAAAGTTTTCACTCTAGTAGTGATCGTCCCCTCTAGGATTTGTTCGCTTTAAAATATTAAGACTAACCTACTGCCACTTCATAATAATAAATACATAAAATTAAATAAAAAAAATATACGATAATAAAATAAAACAAGAATTTTAATATTAATTAAATTATTTTTTCTAAATAGCATAACTCTAAAAACATAAATACTTATTTTCTGATAATTTTATTTTCATAATCTATTTCTTGGTTTGGGCATCCAGATTTTTTTTTCAAAATCATTGTTTTTTGAGGTTACAGTTGTTCCAGCAACTTTTCTATAACACGCCCATTTATAGTCACTTAAGTATAACAGTTTTTCTAACGAGAATAAGACAATTTTGGTTCTGTTTTTCGCTATTAAATTAATAAAAATATCAAAGCAAAAGTAATTTCGACACTTATCAGCACGCGTGAAACGTGATAAAGGGGCCGAGCACGCGCGTCATTCGGTTCGATACATATCGATCGATAAGACATATATCTACAAAGCTAACACGCGCGACCATGATATATAACGAATAGACTAATTTGACGCATTGGAAGATATATGTCGACTTTTATCGAAAACGGTAGCACGCAGCTTATTAACATCAAAACTAAACTGTCAGATTGTAGACAAAAGTCGATATATATACAATTTTTATCAGGTTTCTTTTAGGTGCTGATAAGTGTCGACATTACTTTTGCTTTGATATTTTTATTGCTATAATAGCGAAAAACAGAACCAAAATTGTTTTATTCTCGTTAGAAAAACTGTTATACTTAAGTGACTATAAATGTGCGTGTTATAAAAAAGTTGCTGGAACAACTAGAACCTCAAAAAACAATGATTTTGAAAAAAAAATCTGGGTGCCCAAACCAAGAAATAGATTATGAAAATGAGATTATCAGAAATTAAGTATTTATGTTCGTAGAGTTATGCTATTTAGAAAAGATAATTAAATTAATATTAAAATTCTTGTTTTATGTTATTATCGTGTATTTTTTTTATTTAATTTCATGTACCTATTTATTATTATGAAGTGGCAGTAGGTTAGTCTTAATATTTTAAAGCGAACAAATCCTAGAGGGGACGATCACTACTAGAGTGAAAACCTTTGAACTTCGGTAACCCCCGAAGTTCAGAGGTTTTCAAGTTCAGATAGGTCTTGGATGCGGAAAAATTGATTGTGTAATGCAATTTAATTATTCAGCAGGCGACTAATTCAAACGGATAATTAAAATAAATCATTCACACGTCGAGGTATTGCATAAAATTCAAAGCATCCATAAAATAAAATATTTGATTTATATCATTAAAGTATATTATTATAGGGAAGTACCTTAAAGCTTAAACGTCTTACCAGTCATAAGAACAAAAGATAGCCGCCCGCAATACAAACCAAAATAAAAAGTGACACAAATGCGATCATAACCAATCAATGCTCAAGAAAATATGTCTGACAATTCGTTTGAATAGCGTTTTTTGGTCTTAGACCACTTCCATATCTATACGTACTTTCCATAACATTTTTTAAATCCTATCCAATGCCTTAATAAAGAAAAAAACTCACCAAAAAAATAAAATATTTTTTTTGGCCAAGGTAACGAGTTTTCTTCGGCTTTATTTTTATTTTGTTAAAAATATGTATACTTTTAAAATTAAAATATATATTTGTGTAACGATTATTAATCATAATATAAAATAAATGCATCGTATAAGGTAATAATTATTTATTTATTACATTTGAAATTGTCAACGAAAACACACTTGTTTTAACTAGTAGACAAAGCTCGAGAAATTTATCGTGTCGGTTTGCGTGCTCACCAATTCGATATATTTTTCGACAGCAGACGGTATAAGTCGAGTCGGTATATATCTTATCGTTGTCCGCGTGCTAAGCCCCTATAAGTGTATATATATCGACTTTTGTCTACAATCTGACAGTTTAGTTTTGATGTTAATGAGCTGCTGCTACCGTTTTCGATAAAAGTCGACATATATCTTCCAATGCGTCAAATTAGTCTATTCGTTATATATCGTGGTCGCGCGAGTTAGCTTTGTAGATATATGTCTTATCGATCGATATGTATAGAACCGAATGTCGCGCGTGCTCGGCCCCTATGTCGTTTTACTTTAATTAGTAGTATAAGCAAAGCAGTTCATAGTTTTTTCATTTCCTTGTCAACTGTATGGAGTACATGTAAGTACAATTATGATAAATTAAGCAAGATTTATTTATTTAAATTCTCTATTACACATAGGCGACATATATATCGTATATAGGTGAGCTTAATGATATATAATAGGTTCGGCAAAAAGTCTTTTCGTATTTTGAATGTAAGAAGTTGTGATATAGTACATTGTTCACCGAGGGGAGAAAGTCACCGATTACTAACGAGGGCGAAGTTTGAGGCCCGACGCGAAGCGGAGGGCCCTAATTCGCTCGAGTTAGGAATCGCACTTTCTCGCCGAGTGATACATATTGCTTTATACTACACCTACGAGGAAAATAAAAAATAAAATCTCTATTAATTAAAGTTTATATTAAAATTATTACAGTTGTTAAAACTTAATAAATCAAAAATGCAAAGAAAGTAAACAGCCAATAAACCAATACTTTTATTTTATTTTATTTTGATTAAAATTTCGAACTTGTAAAAAAAAACTAGGCTGTATGGCTTTGAACCCTTGCCTTTCCTAATTTGGAAGAATTGAAGAAAAAAAATTAAAAAAAAACTAGCACGTTAACAATGAATTTTCATATACTTTTTCCTTCCTCCCGCTTAAGCACGTTAACAATGGATTTTCATACACTTTTTCCTCCCGCATATTTGTACGACTACAAAGACGTACTTTCTGACCTATTCTTACGCAAGTAAGAACCTACTTTCCGAGCAGGTGTAGTATAAAAAATCTTTTTGTTGTAGTGATTGTAGCTGGGTGGTTTTGATACTATTAAAAGGTGACATTTTAATGAAAAAAAGAAAGTAAAATCTAACGAAACCCACAGATTAACACGAAATAACTGAATGCCGTGTTTATGGTGGGATTGGAAAGAAGAGCAACGTACATTGTGAGCTTTTAACGCCAGGCAAAAAGATCGATTCGGACCTCTACTGCCAACAGCTAATGATACTCAAATTTTATTATGGTTAATATATTAGTTTATTTTTAATGGCGCCCGGCCGGCACGGGCGGTGGGATTTATTCCCACCTCGTCCTTGTAGATAGTATGCTGAGGCTAAATCGAACAAGTGGCCAGCTTATTTGATTTGGATAGACTTAATATCACATCTATAAACAGTTTCACAAGTTGGTGTGCCCGGTCGGCACGGTGGTGGGATTTTTTCCCACCTCGTCCTTGCCGATAGTATGCTAAGGCTAAACCGAACAAGTGGCCAGCTTATTTGGTTTTGGATAGACTTAATATACCATCTATAAACAGTTTAACAATAGTAAAAGTGGGACCGACAGCTTTACGTGCTCTCAGAGGCACTATAGTGTTTTTTTTTTTAATAATGTAGTATGTTTTATAAATAAATGATTTAAAAGAATACAAGTATGTGGGTATTGTTAGGAGAGAGACAATTTTCTTAGCTATCCATAGATTCTCCGTGCCAAGTTCATCGTGTGGTTGGAAGGCCAGGGGAATGAACTGGGGCATTTCCGGACTTGGGACCGCGAAGAAGGGCCTTTTAACTCTTCTATGCACTGTGTTCATTACCCTCTCTACTCAACCAGATACCATATGATCCTGTTAGCAACATCTTGGAAACACGTTCCATAAAAGTTCCGACGGCCGATCTTGGCCTTGGCCGATCACGGAAGGCCAAGATCCTTCAATAGATGCAGGCTTAGCTGGAATTTCTCTTCATAAAGAATTTTCACTGCATAAACTTGAGTTTTAAAAACTTTTCTAGTAATTTCATTTGTGAGATCAAAGTATTTGTTTGACTTGATGGTGTGCTCGTTAGGAATGTTTATTTCCCACGGAACGGTGAGTTCTATAGGTAAGTATTAAGATTTCATTAAAACGCCGTATTATACTTAGGTATAAATAAATAAATAAAAGCAGTAAGTTTGCATTGGCAGCGGCAATATCCGCTTGTAGTTCGAGAGAGTTCATAACTTCTCATAGCCCGCTTTGATCACTCAGCCGTGAGTTTGCGAGTGGGGAGGAGTCATTTAATACTCCCGAAAAGTGTTTGTGGGGTCTGTAAAGAAATAAAATATAAGAATTTTAAGATTTATTCATATTTTATAAGCAACTAAGAAATGGGTAGTTGAACAGACAATAAGGCAGCGAGTATATACACTCGATACACTCGTAATGCAATTCGTCATTGTCGCCCCCCACTTCGTAATCATTTAGCCGGCATAGTGGAAGCGATCAATATTGTTTAAGAACAATTATTGATTGACCCCGTTCATGTACTATCGTCTGCTCACCACCAGGTAGATACAAAGTCAGATCGTCGTGCTCCAATAACATAAAATAAAACTGCACTAGGTAAAGGTGATTTTGTAGATACTAAAAAAACAGGTAAACTATGATATAGCAGGAAAGCAACTTCTCCTTCTTCTTATAATCTCCAGTCCTTTAAACGAAGCGTGTAGGTATTTTAAGCCGGCATAATAGGTGTAATCAACGGTTACGTAGATCGTAATTGTTGGTTGCATTTGTTCTTGAACCTTCGAACTGCTTTCCATCAGGTATATGTGAGGTCACATGCCTAGCTCTCATAAAAAAAAAAACTCATGTCACCTATAATATTTTTTAAAACATTGTAAATGTCACATTTTAGCTTTTGTTGACAATAAGACGAATAGTATTCGTCTTATTAGTATCTATGTCATCCCACTTCTAAATTGTAAATTACCTGTTTATTAATAAATAGTTTTGTTTATGCGCAGGCTAATATTATTATTATATAAACTCCTAAAATTAATGATACAATTAAGAAAATTATTCAGGCGTTAGGCGACCTCCGACCTACCACACTGATTTCTATATTAATTTTAAATGTAGTTTTTTAGGAACACCCACTTGGTGGACCACAATCATTTTATTTATATACGCACTTGCTTATATCTCGTCAATCAGACTCTTTGTAAATAACTAAAAATATTAAAGAGATCAAAAAATAAATCATATGGGTTTCATTATAAAGCTACATTATCAGCCAGTAACATGGGCATGAATATTTTCGAACTGGTTTCTTTTAAATAAAACGCGTTTTATTTACAAGAAAAGCAACCGCACTCAACCGATTTTAAAGATCAGTCAAGGGCAAACAAACCCTATAGACGTAGTGCAGACTACGTCTTGATACATAAACCTATGTATTCTTATATATATTTAAATGTACAATGTAGAAATAATAATAATATAAAAATATTTTTAAACACTTATAAGCCAATCCAATAAGCGCTGGCACCTTATCTTACAAATCTATTGTATATCAACTGCATATGATATACAGTTGATATCCAATTCATTTAAGGGGTATGCTAAGTTTGTATTAATACATATTACTAATACCAACGATATCAATACATATTATATTTTATAAACATTAATGGTAAACTGTACAGAAATACGTACTAATATAGATTTATTAAAAATATGTAAATAATTATTGAATCTATTATTATTTTTAATTAAAACATCTAAAAGATCGTGTTTCCATACCGGATACGAGAAATGAACAACAGTGGAAATTAATCCAATCAGGGGTCCAGCAGGGTAATGTTTGTTTATCTGCCCTACCCCAAAATGAGAGTCGTGGGTATACACCACAAACAAAGGGCGAAGGGATTATGACATTACTCTAATTGGAGGTATTATTTGGGTGGGATTGGTGCGATGTATGCTTAATTTTAATAAAATATGGGTGAATTATTTTCTTGTCACTGTTAAAAATAGTATGCATGCAGAGTTACGTTCTTCTAGCTTTTATTTGCGCCTGTTTATAAATGACATAATATGTGTTTATTGTTTACAAATGTACACTAAAAAAAACGTTGTGTTTATAAATGACATATGTCAAGAAGTTAGTTGTTCACCACTCCTCTCATACTTTTGAAAAGCAGAAGCTATGGCGATAAGTCTATAATTAGTAGAATTAGCACGGCTGCCGTTTTTTTTGGTAATGGCTATACGTTCACAAGCTTCAAGGCGATACAGGCGAGTCAGAATAGGAGATAACTTAGGCACCCAAGTTCTAAGAACAATCTCTGGGACTATATCTGGACCAATTATAAACATACGCAATTATAAATTCTTGCATTTGCTGCATGTGGAACTTAAATCGATGTGCCATAACAATTCATAGTATTAGCCTATCGACAGCCAAAAACTATCGATATTATTAAACTACCGGTAAACTGAAAGTTTAACAATATCGATAGTTTTTAACTGTCGATAGCCCAATACTATTGATAGGTTCAATACTATTATTCATACGATAGCATCGTATAGATAATTTTATTTATTGTAAACTTTTGTTCTTTCTTCATTTTTAAATTGATTTAAGTATTTTTTTGTGTATTTACTAAATAGATAGATACCTTATAGTCGTATGGTTATGTGGTAGATAACTTCTTATACGTGTAATTATTAAAGAAGTAGAATCTGCAAATTTAAACAAAATTCGACTAATTAAGTAACATACATACATATACATACATATCATCACGGGTGCCTTTTGGCGCCCGAGACCGCCTAGACGGCCTTAATTATATTAATAAGACAGTTTTTAACATAATTTTATAGACATTTATTATTAAAACAAATACGTAAGTGGTAGTTGTTTTACTTTGCATTTGTTTATTGATTATTTTGGGATTTAGATCTACACTAAATCCCAAAATATGTATTTTTTTGCTAAATTCATACCTTACAATAATACACAAATGTAAGTAAGCCTTCTTTACTAAGATTCATTGCAATCGGTTCAATAGGAACCAAAATATATCTTTAAATCGCTGCTCTGTAAAATTTACTTTTTGTAGTTGACCGTATTTACCAATATCGGTTTAAATTCTCGATCCACTTACCTTCTTAAGCGGGCAAGTTATATTGGGCAGTAATTGTTTCCGTAACATTTTTCCGACATTAATACCACGCAATAAAATATATTTAAAAATAACATATATCCCAACAACCTAAAATAGAAAAAACTATATAATTAAAAAAACCGACATGAATATTTTATTTTTGAATACATTAAAAAAATGTATGTTAACGTGCTAAGCGGAATGAAAAAGTGAATAAAAATACATTGTTAACGTGGTGAGCGGAGAAAAAGAGTACGAAATGCATTGTTAACGTGTTAAGCAGAGACAAAATGTGTATATGTAAAATACATTGTGAACGTGCTGAACCGAGAAAAAATGTATGAAAATCCTTGGTGAGCGACGTGCAACGTGCTGAGCGAAGAAAAAATTGTATAAAAATGCATTGTTAAACGTGCTGAGCGGACAGAAAAAGTGTATGAAAGTCTATAGTTAACGTGATAAACGAGCAGAAAAAGTTTATGGAAATCCATTATTAACATACTGAGCGGACAAAAAAAGATCGAGTATGAAACTGAAAAACAATTGTCCGACTTTATTTTACCGAATTACGCAACATTTAAATAGAGGCAGATATATTAAACCGGAAGAAGGACGCCAAAATTTCAAAACTGCACTCAAAATCACATTTATCAACAGTAGTCTCAGTAGCATCGTCCTCACATTCTAAAATTAGTACTTGGTTGGAAGACATTCAACCCGAATCCACCCTGATAATCATGAACCCAATCAATATCGAACATACATGAACCAAATGTCAGCTAGACGTTATGCAAGAACTTGCAAAAAATTCAATGTCCAAGAACGAAACGATTCTTAGCCCACTTCTACCCAGCTTTAATTTGCTACCAGCTACTGCATCTCCTACAGGGGCCTTACCAAAGAGCCAATCGATAATGGAATCAAAAGCCAAATGTATGGGATTTGACGTTTCTCGTCGATTAGGCCCTTCCCAGAGTATAAATCACTAAAGCAATTTGTAAAGTATTAGGAGATTATTTCATAATTTATGCACTATATTTCCATTCAATTTGTTTTGCAATGCAAATCTAGTTCCACTTTCTACATCTGTAATACCCATGAAGCTAAAAAAACGCGCCCCGCGCGCGGACGGGCACGGTTTTTACCTTCATGGTAATACCGCACGGAGACAAACTAATGTAGGATCGGAAAAAAGTTTTTTAAAGATTAAATTTGGGCTGCTGGTATAAATACGAGTATGTAGGTAGGCATATTGGAACCTTGTGGTCAATATATCCTACATAATACAATTTATTATATTTGTAAAAAAAAAATCACAGCCTATTTTTGTTCAGGTGCTGTTTTAGTTGTTGTTTACTTTTATGAATTGTTATTATTAATGATTAAGACAAGTGACCTAGTTATGTTTCGGTTTTAGTCTGTGGGTTCACCGATTTTCCGGAGACTAGGTACTGATCGATTTTTTGTCGAGTCTTCTTTCATGGTACGGTTACGAAACGGGCGATTAATTGGACAATAAAGTAGTGAGGATATTAAAATAAACTCGTAATGCCAATACGTTCATGTCGCCGCCCATTTCGTAACCGGGATATTGGGAGCGATGTTATTTTAAATCAAATTACATACTTTGCTATTGGTTTTAGATTTAAAACATGCTGAATTCCATACCGTGTTGCCCATCGTATTACTATCAATATAGGAAGTTCCCTGTGCTGAATTTAAAACACCTATAAATTGATTGATTTTATGTTTTAGTAAAAATTAATCATTTGCAAAAAAAAAATTTAAAGAGTAAATATTAATTCAAACATATTTTAGCGCAGTTTCATGTTATTTTAATATACTTACCCAGCTTCGTAGCACACTTTTTTATCTAAACAAAAACATTATGTTTAGGTGTCAGTAGTATACCTATATATGAGCATATTTGTAGTTTTATCAAAATATAATAATATCCAACCGACCAAATAATAATAATGATATACTTACCCCAATTTACAATCAGAGCTAAAATAACTCCGCACATATACTTAGTATATGAATACTTAGCACATATACTTAGTATATTATGTGCGGAGTTTTTTAGCTCTGATTCTTGTATATCGGTCCAGCGTACACAAACAAATAGACAGACATGAATTCTAAAAATGTTACATTATTGTCCTATTTTTAATCAAATTATCTACATATATTTTACTTCATATGTTTTTTTTTGACTAATACGTCGGCTACGACGAGGTGGTCTAGGCGGTCTCGGGCGCCGTAAGGCACCCGTGATGATGTATATACTCGTATGTATATATTTTCGTTTACGATTTTATTATAACAACTGAAAGGTTTGTTTTTTTGTTTGAATTTGATAGACATTATTTAGATATTTTTGACTTGAGAAAGGTTAAGAAGAAGGTTGTAACATCGAGCTACGATTATTCAAAAATAAAGCAATAATCTGATTTATTTAAAAGTCATCTAGTTAGTTGTAGTTGAGCAAACATATTAAGTTTTACAATTAATTGATCTATAGGTATCTACTAATTCTATACTTACTTACCTATATCAACTTATTATTAAGTAACATAACTTACACTAGCAGTAAACATTAAAAATAAATATTTCACAAATAACACTTGTCTCTTCGTCATTATTTACATGAATGCAATAATAAATAGTTAAAACCATTCACTGTCTGTGATTAGTTACAGGCCATTGCGTATATTATTAGTTTACATAATATGTTTGTATACATATATAGGCAGGTATACAATATTAATTAACATCATTGGGCTTGCATTCAAAGGTAATACATAACTAATTATGATTTACTTTTAAAAACAATAAATGATACTTGATCATGTTGCGCTTCGATAAAAGACTTAAATGTGATCAATTTTACCTACGTTTTGGTATTGTATTGCGCTGAATGCAGCGGAAGAAATGAAAAAAACTCGCGAATGAACACAAAAGCTCACATATTTTCTGATTAAAAAAAAAAAGTTGAGCGGTACTTGGGTAAAACTTTAATGTAATCTTCATAGTAATTTCAGAATTTGTAAATTTGAGTAGAACTTAGAACAAATGTGAACTTCATTATTCTTTTATAATTTGTACATTTGGGTGCATTGTTTTCATTGCAAATTTCTTTATAATATTTTTTATTTCTTTTCAAATTTATTTTATTAAAAAGAACAAGAATTATGTCAATTAAGACACATCTGAGGGATTTATATAATAATAATAAAGAAGTTAATGTACATTCTAACTATTAAAATATACTTATATTATTCCGATAAATATATTCTAATAATATAGTGCAATGAGTATAGGTTCCAATTAGAACAAATGTGAACATATTTAATTTTAAAATTAGAATATATCGAACAACTTGAAACTTCACCTTTTCAAATTTTTGACTGCACCAAACTATTGTTTAAAAGCTAAATAGATAATTGCGTTACGGTCACCTTATTATTTATTTCCTAAATCGGACGGCCGCTTGTCACAGTACTGATAACAAAATCGGCATGTCCTCTCATTTATCATACATTTCTGACCCTTACCCACTATGGCAGATGGCCGTGCCATTTAATAAACCATGGCACGGAATCACACCTAATGTTAAGATATTATTAGGGAAAGACACAGGGGTGAACTATGAATGTATGGATGTTAGTTTTGTAAGTAGACACTGTTCGTTTTGGTACTGTAACAGCCCTTTTAACAGATGTTGTTGATATATGTTCAACAACGGGATTTAGGTTTTGTTTTAATTTATATTATTATTGAAAATCGTTTTTTTTTTGGGAAAATTTACTATGAAAAAGCTGTCAAAGTGCAAATGCTATTTGATCACTTAGGTTATGTGAAACAAAAAATAGAGAAAAATTAAAGAGAATACAAAAATAAAGATGTTTAAATTACCTAGATTACAATTTTCTATTTATAACGCACTTAGAAATAACTATTAATAAATCACTTTATGGCGTTTTTTAAAGATACTTGTTTTTTATAAAAATGAAAAATTACTTTTTTAGTCACATACCGACAGAATGTGACTATATTATTCTACTTCTATAGTCTTTGAAGGACTTTGACCTATTTTTGTTTCAAACAACATTACGAAACGGGCAGTTAATTTCACGATATGCAAATTCGTCTTTGTCGCCACCCATTAACATTATCGTGTTGTTAAACAAAAAATATTTTTACTTTGTAAGTCTGCTTACCATCAGGTAATTAAAAGCGAAAATAAACCTACGTTATAGGAACGTAGTGTTGATAACTGGCTGATAAAGAAGTTAAAAAAAAAAGTTCACTTTTTGTCAAAATACATTGTAGTTTAACAACACTATGCCGGCTAAATTATGGGGTTTCGTTAATGGGTGGCGACAAAGACGAGTTTTTATTTATCATCGCTGTTTTATCGTCATTATAATCTACTACCCGTTACGTAACCGCACCAAAGGAAACTACCACCTCGATAGGAAATCGATGCTGTAGGCACCAGAAATATAACTAGGTGACTTGACGAATTACAATTTACAACTGATTCTGTATTGTCGGTGGGCCAAGCAAACATAAATATATTTCTCATGTAGTACGACGACCCGTTAACTAACAAAGACACAATTAAAGAAATAACTTATCCAAGAACAAGCCGAAAGAAAACATCCTTGGGGAGGGTTCGTGACCTTCTGTACGTGATCACTGTTCTTGTAGAGTGTACGAAAAGAACAATGCAGGTATACTAAATTCTTGGCTTATACTCTTACTTACCTCAAACTAAGTACACAATTTTGTGAATATTTGTTTATAGTACTTTATATAGTTATTCTTTATGTTTATTATACCATCGGAGAGGTGGGATTAAAACCTTTTTGTTGGCGCAGGTGTATACTGAAACCTCTAGCTAGGCTATTTTGGGCGCTTACCCGATGACCATCCGTGATGTTACTTTTTACGTTTCATCATCATCATCATCATACCAGCTTTTCACGCGTCCACTGCTGGACATAGGCCTCCCCCAAGGATCACCACAACGACCGGTTTTGCGCTACCTGTAGTCATCGGCTTCCCACGACCTTTTTCAGGTTTATTACCATGTAAATCTTCTGGAATCTATTAAAATAGTAATTTATAATAATTAATTATTATAGAAAAATATGTGATGTAAGTGAAATTATATGATTGTTTTTTTCCACTGTATAAAAATAATCACTCAGTATATAGATAGGTATACCTACTGAGATACTTAATTATTTCTGAAAATTATACTTTCTTTTGTATTCCTCCTTGGAAACTTTTTAAATATGATATTTTAGATACCGAGAAGACACTGATAGATAGGTATACTGAGATACTTAATTATTTCTGAAAATTATACTTTCTTTTGTATTCCTCCTTGGAAACTTTTTAAATATGATATTTTAGATACCGAGAAGACACTGATAGATAGGTATACTGAGATACTTAATTATTTCTGAAAATTATACTTTCTTTTGTATTCCTCCTTGGAAACTTTTTAAATATGATATTTTAGATACTGAGAAGACACTATAATATTAAGTGATAGACTTAATTATTTCTGAAAATTATACTTTCTTTTGTATTCCTCCTTGGAAACTTTTTAAATATAATATTTTAGATACTGAGATACTGAGATGACACTGTTCTAAATTTCAACCTGTTGAAATATGGCAAAAAATATTATTTATTTTTCTGTACAGTTTGTCATGGTCTGGATGTTTATAAAATATAATATGTATTATATCGTTGTTCCTGACACATAGTACAAACAAGCTTAGAGCTTAGTTTGTCGCCAGAGCAATTAAATAGATATGTGTAAATTGTCCTTCATAGTATTTTTATTATTAGTTGTGGATAGACATACGGAAGAGTTAAATTTTTCTTTAAAAACATACGGTACCGTAAAATAGTGGTTTCAGGCTTAAGGCGATTCAATACATGACAAAGCTTCCTAAACCCTACCCGACCTCGATAATTAGACAAATAAAATTAAATAGTACCAACCAACAATGGTTATCTATTCTACAAAAGATACAATCTTAAATACCTTCAAAACAATCCTAGCAAATATTCTCTACAGCTAACGAAAACAATGCTAAAACTTTATACCCCTTTATTTAGCACGCAATAAAGTTTTACGACAAAGCATTTACTTAACGCATAAGTTGACCCTCTGTCTGTTATAAACGTAACGACCGTCAGCCCTCGGTTAGAAAAGTTTATAATTTAATTACAACACCCTTAGGAGTCGTTATGCAGGTTGGTTCATGGCTCATGGTTAACTTTTGCTAAGACTACCTATGCATATTCCATAAGCAAATATTTCATATTCTTTCAAAAACACCGTCACTAGCATATCTCACCGAGAACGAGATGATAAAGAGATGCGCTGAACTAGCGTTACAACACAGTTCTAGAGCTGGTTGTATTGATTCTTGGACCTGCATACTGCTTTCCATCAGGTAGAAGTGGGGTCACTTGCCGGGCTCCTATAAAAAAATACATACATTTACTAGGCCGTGTGTATATATAGTCACTCGAGCGCCGTCATCCCACCCGTCGGAGATAGTGTCGGCAATACAAAACATGCGACGTGACGTCACACCGGTTTTTGATTTCATATTGATTTGATTTTTTAAATCCCTCGAGGACGTCAAAGTCAAAGTCAAAAAGTCAAAATCATTTATTTCATGTAAATCTTTACAGTTATTTATGAATAGTCAAAAAAAAAAAAGTTTAACAATGAGGTCTTAGAGTGCGTTTGGTTAGGCAGCTATTCATTAACAAAAGAACAACAAATATTAATTGAACTTAAACACGATGGAATGGAAATCTTAATATGAAAATTACTACCGAACCGAACACACACTTCATAACCAACTAGTGTAAGACTAGGTGGTTAGCTGATTCCATTGACCTGTCAATCATTATCTGCCATACAAGAGAACCACGTCGCGGTGGACAAACGATAGCCGTCACGTCATCCCGATCTTGGCCAGAAATAATCTCTTTCTCGGTGACGTCATGGTGACGGCGGCGGGGGACAAACGCTCTAAGTAAATGCCCAGTGGCCCTTTACTTAGAGCGTTTCCTATAACGGAAACGTTAGCTTGTCAAAATAATCCTTTATAAATGACATTGAATCAGCAACAACAATAACTTAAAAAGGCATTGACTTTATTCCCTTGTGTTACAGGTGATTTTACTTTGACAGTTTTAGGCATATTTGTAGTGTCTGGTGATAAGTGTACCTAATTTCGTTATTTTGACAATCTAACATTACATTTAAAATAGATGTACCGCAGTGGATCAATTATATTTCTTTTAAACAGAACCTTACATTGTCAAAACGAAATCTTTTATGTAGTCGTACATTGGACTTCGCTAAAAATTTCATGCCAACAGGATTTGTAATCAAATCAAATCAAATCATTTATTTCATGTAAATCTTTACAGATATTTATGAATAGTCAAAAAAAAATGTTTAACAATGAGGTCTTATAGTGCGTTTGGTTAGGCAGCTATTCATTATTATAAGAACGACAAATATTTATTATACCTCGATATCAGATTTGAAAACTTAAAATTAGAAATCTTAATTTGAAAATTACTACCAAACCGAACACAGACTACATAACCAACTAGTGTAAGACTAGGTGGTTAGCTGATTCCATTGACCTGTCAATCATTATCTGCTATACAAGGGAGCCACCAAGGCGACCAACTTCACCGACCATATCCACGCCTTAAATATTTTATTTTGTAATATAAAGTAACAGTGGCATGACTTTTTTATTTTGGTTTTATAAACAGTATGGACAAGATTCCAGATTAGTATAGATAGATAGTTTTTATAATGACACGTAAAAAAGAGTATCTTATTATATATATATATATATCTTAGGGTGCCTTACGACGCCCGAGACCGCCTAGACGGCCCCAGGGTACCCAGCGGAGGGGTTTTTAATCCCACCTCGTCGTAGCCGATGGTATGAGTCTACACCGAACAAGTGGATAGCTCGTCGCGATGTTTTGGATAGACTCAATAACCCATCTATAAACAGTTCCACAAGTTGATATAGTGAAAGGGAAAGACAGCTTAACGTGCTCTCCGAGGCACTATAGTGGTGTTGTCAAACAAATGTACATAATTTTTTTAATTAAAAACTCATTGGTACACACCGGGATTCGAACCAGGGACCTTAGTGTTTTTAAGTCCAAGGTCTGACCAACTCGGCCACCAAGTATATTAATTATAAAAATATGTAAGATATGAAATTTATGTATACGTCATTTTCAATCGAACGAGACCTCATGGTATCGAAGTTTACCTCCAAAAGTAAAAAAAAGATATAACATATTCATTTTCACCCACAAACAGCCAAAACCATCATGTGACCGTCAAGTTTTTAGATCAACTTGTTTGCAATAATAAATAAATACCATCACGGGTGCCTATTTGGTTCCCGAGAACCGTTTAAACGGCCTCAGGGTACCCAGCGGAGGGATTAACCCGTCCTCATTTCGCCGATGGTATTTGCAATAATAGTAGTTAAATTGATTCTTAATACAAAGCAATAAAGCCCTTGCCTTTGGTGAGAGTTTACTTTGGCTCCACTGTTTGTATTGACATCTGTTGATAATAGATGGCACAGTTTGCACCTAATTTATTTTCGAAACATATAATTAATTACCTACGCGGTAACCCAATTTACGAGCAACCTGTACTTAGGGTTTAATTAGAAAGCGCACCTGCCTATTGATTAGGTAAACGTATGCTTATATACAAGTAGTTGGTACCTTATGGTAATCAAAGTCTAATGTATTGTTAACTGTATATGACGTCTGCTTACGGCCAGGAAGATACAGAGTTACCTATGCCTTCTCCTCTCCTACAAAGTTTATTTACGTAAAAATAGTTTTTTTTATTTTATTTTGAAATCTCCTTACCACCGCCCATACAGATGAAAAACCCGTGAAGTGACCTAGTCATATTACGGTTTTAGTCTGTGGGTTCACCGGTTTTCAGGAGACTACTGCATCGATTCCTTGTCGAGGTGGTAGTCTCCTTTCAGGGCGCGGGTACTAAATGGGTAGTTGAATAAACAATAAGGCAGCTAGTATATTAAAATGTACTCATAATGCAATTCGTCATTGTCGCCCCACATTTCGTAATCGCATCATTTAGCCGGCACAGTGGGAGCGATCAATATTATTTAAGAACAATTAATTATTGACCCCATTCATGGACTTTGTAGGTCTACTCACCACCAGGTAAATACAAAGTCACATGTCGTGCATACAAAGTCACAATAAAAAAAAAATCTTAGTAATAATTATTTTATTTTGATGCGGTCATCGGTGTCGGTGACTAGTGGTTGCACCGTTGGCATTGTATCTTGAAGTTGTGGATTTGATTTTAAGTCATGGCAAAACAATTTATTTACTTGCATAAAATGGAACATTTAGGCATTTTATACCAGCTAACGTTTGAGAGAGAAATATGCTTAGCTTAGAATGCAGAACACCGAGCACCAACCGCGCAACCTAACTATTCGGTTTAAAATAAATGGTGCAAAACAATTTAAAAAATAAATATGGATATAATTATATACATTATGCATAATAATATTTAAACTACTTACTTGAATGTGAAATCAAACAAAATTCCCAAGCAACAAACCCAAATAACAAGCTTACTGGACAAATAACAATCTGGACTGGATGTATAATTCGTGATGTCGAGTAGGTCAGACATTAGATTTAAAACTACAGTTTTTAGGCTCTTGGTTCAAACACTGCTGTGTACCAATGAGTTTTTTTTTACAGACCACTATAGTGCTCGGAGAACATATTGAAACCTGTAAAGTTTTACTACAGCTTAACGTGCAGAATACGGCCACGACGAGATTGGAATTAAACCCCACCGCTGCCGAGGCCGTTTATACGAGTAAGTCACCCCGCGATGGTACAAAAAAATATTTCCATTGTTTCTGGTACACACAGTACAACACTAGATTTATTAGTCAGTTTAGTTTTTAAACTATACCTACTAAATTACTCCTTCGATGTCCACTGTACGAAACTCTTAATGCCCAAATAACAAAATAATCGCACTGCTTTTATTAATGTTATGCTACATACAGTACTTGGCGTAATCTAGCCTTTCTAGTGGCTCTTACTGTAATAGTATAGTAAGTAGAGTCAGGGTGACTCCAAATGTCTGTTATCAGAGTTGTGACAGCATAACCTGTGGTCACTGTAGTTAGGGAGGCTATACATGTGGTTCTGACGACTCATTTATTATCGAAATTAAAAACAAACTGTCAGATATGAATCTAGAGACGAAGAAAAAGGGAAAATAGGATATGTATAGAATGTTCACGATAAGAACGGCCCTCTGAAGCATCGTGCTTAGAGATGGGCATTTATAAATGATTGTTTTTTTTTGACATTAATTATAATGGGATCTGATAATAATATATGTGCTATACGAAATCGATTTTTTCCGTCGATTATTGTTCTATTATAGTTAATTTATAAATGTATATGTAAATAATAATAATATGTAGGACAATTTACACATATTGCTCTGGTCACAAACTAAGCTTTAGGTTTGTACTATGTGTACCAGAAGCAAAGATATAATACATATCACAATCAAAGTAAAAATATACGTTCTATCGTAAATGTCAACCTTCAGCGCCTTTCTTATCGTGAACACACTATAGGTATGTTTCAGAAAGGGTGTTTTTTTTTTTTAATTATGATAGTTTGGGCACCGAGAAGACATTAAGATGTTAGTACTACTATTCCAAATTTTAACTATCTATCTCTATTGGTTTTTGTGATATGAAACAGATAGATGGACCGAGTGATCCCATATAAACAAACTGAGGCTCTACATAGCAACGTAACGTATACGAGTACGTTACATACGTTGCTAGAATGCGCAAACCCATGGTATAGCCTCAGGAGCTTAAAAAATAATAAATATTTGCAGTAGAAAGTATATTATGTTGTAAAACCTAATGCCAAATATAATACGACAGAGAAAGAAAAAGAATTGCGAAAGTCACTTCAATATATTTTTTATGTAATAAAATACGAAATTAGCATATTTTAGTCTGTTTATAGAATATTATGTCGACCTCTATAAAATGCAGGGTGTTTGATAGAGGGTTAACTTAAGGGCTGAGTAGGTACAACTAGTATTATGACAATTGGGGTCCAAACTTTTTTGAACTTTAAAGTAGAACTTGTTTCTTTCTTTAACACTTTATTGAACTTTGACAGCTCACTACTAAACGATAGTCGTTATTTTGATCTAAAATTTCATTCATTAGATAATAAAATAAACAATAAATGTATTAACTAGAAACATGTAAAAAAAAATTTGTTCGAGTTTAAAGGCTCAAATCCGGAAAATAGAAAAAATACCTAATAAATAAGCTATGGGCCCTAATGGTCATATAACCGGAATTTTATAAATAGGTCTACCTTCTCGGCCCTTAAGTTTGGTTAACCTTCTACCAAATACCCAGTACATAGATCAGGCAACCAATGTAACTGTCATGACGTATAACAAAAGAAAATGTATGGATTACAATTCTATCATGTTTTATTTACTAAGCACAACTTTTTCATATACGTTTTATTTTTATTTTATTGGAGCACGACATGTGACTTTGTATCTACCTGTACCCGTAGCACGGCCAAGCTAAGACAAGATATCAGACCTACAAAGTCCATGAATGGGGTAAATCAATAATTGTTCTTAAAAATATTGATCGCTCGTCGTCTAAATGATGCGATTACGAAATGGGGGCAACAATGACGAATTGCATTACGAGTATATTTTAATATACTCGCTGCCTTATCGTCAATTCAACTACCCATTTCGTAACCGACTGAAAAGACTGAAAAGAGACTACCACCTCGACAAGAAATCGATGCAGTAGTCTCCTGAAAATCGGTAAACCCACAGACTAAAACCGAAATATGACTAGGTCACTTGACGGTTTTTGCATCTGTATGGACGGTGGTAACGAGCCCGGTCGGTCGGCCTAACGAAGGTATAGAGACTTTCCTCCCACATAAATGTCCCACGTATTAATTATTGTGAAATATACATAGTGTAGTCTGAAATTTTGTGGCAACGATGTCGCGTCTCTCAGGCACGATGTGTATTAGCCCTTAGGGTTTAGCATAATGTGTCTATTCACTCCACCACGGACGTGCCACCTGAGCTTTCTAATGGTGACATTTGCGCCACGTTTTATGATGGTCAGTTTTATTGCTATTAGGCTGGCAATCTTATTTACTTAAGTGTAGTATTAGCTAGATAGGTAGGTAGGTATTTTGTTTTTTGTTACGCTATAACTTTAATAAGTACGCACTTTCATAATATAAGGAGATTTAATTAAGAGGGCGTATAAAGGCAAATAAAACAGGTGAAATAAAAGATACCTCTTATATAGCGCGCAAGTGGGAACCAAATAAAAATCTCACGCGGTAGTATTGCAAAAAATACAGCTATAACTTTCTAAATATTTTCAATTTTACAAAAACGCTAGCCATGCACTAGATCTTATACATATGCATTACTTATAAAAACATGGCTGTATAATAAGCTAAGGCTTGCTAAAAGAGCCAGTTACTTCTAAATATCTTGTATTATTATTAGGTTTTTTAAATATTTGTTGGGTTTGATGTATTCTCATAATCTAGATGTCTGATTGGCTTTATTACATCGCAAAAGTTTTCAAAGTATCAATATTATAACTTTTAAGTGAAATAGTCTCTTTAATTTGACGATAAAGCAGCAAAGTAATACAATATAAAAAACAACTTAAATTAAGAAAAAAAATGTTTTGGTAGTGGCGTTGTAGTCAGGGGTTGGGGGTCGTGGGTTTGATTTCCGAACGTTCTATCTGAAATAGTTACACAAATTCCGCCATATTATTTTACTACAATATTTTTTTTTTAATATGATAGTTGGGTAACCGAGATCAAGAACTAAACTCTTTATTGCATACTAAAGTGTGGCCTTAAAAATTAAATATAAGTTTAATAAACTAGTAGCCTTTTTCAGGCACTGCAATATTTATATTTATATGTTGCCATATATTGCAGTGCCTAAAAAAGCCATATTCATATAATAATATGAATACAAAAAAAAAAGATAACACCTACTTTATATTATGAATTAAGGACACTGCTTTCGTAATCGCGAACTCCGCTTTCTCTATACAAAATGAGCTTTCGCAGCGCTTTTCGGTAATACTCGATTACTATTTGTCGCTGAATTAGAATAATATATCATTCGATTATTGTATTTATTAATTTTTCTGTGTTGGGTTATCATTTTTATTTTTTTAAATATTATAAAACAAAAATATTTATTACCCACAACAGAAAGATTGTTGCGTACAATTACCTACGAACATGAAAAAAATAATTGAACTTCGACCAACAGCCAAGTTGAATTATTGGAAGTACGATTGTATGGGTGTCAAGTCGACTACAGCAGGGTGATTACGCGCACCAAAGTTAGCTCGCACGCCGATCGCTATGACGCGTTTTCTAAGAAATTTTAAAGCCGCTAGTCTTGAACTACGTCATTATGACGTCAAAACGATTGGCGTGCGAGCGAACTTAGGACGCGTAATCACCCCCCAGGCCCCTTAATTTTAAATCTCTATCATTTTATAAATTATATATTATGTACCTAATGAAAATATCCAATATAAATTTATTTTTTCTACCTCAGGCCGTCTATCCCGCTTCGGGCGCCGTAAGGCCGTGATAATTTATTTAAGCATTTACTTAAATACTATTTTTTTCAGGCGTTACTATGGTCTGGTAACATAAAAAAATCAGGCGTTATAAAATATTCAGATTTAGGTTTTTATCCTTAAATCTTAAAATCAACTTTTATTTATTTATATTTTTAAAAGGCTTTGTTACTAAGATATCAAAAAAAAAAGATTATTTACAAATGAGAACATTTACTAAAGAAACGCTCTTTTCTTAGCAAATGACGTTTATGTAATAAAATTATTCTTTTCCCGCGGCAATATTTAATTTTATGGAGTGGAAAGGAAAGGGAGATGGAATAGGACAATGGTATGATTTGTTACCCGGAGCTCCCCTTAAAGTTCCATCTCGGAAACCCGTGTTTAAAATAAAAGAAACTCGGCGGTACTCTTTTTCTTTAAGTCGATAAACGTGGGTTTTATTAAGTAACGGTACGGCAGATATAAATCGTAAAGTTTTTTTATGTTTATTAGATAGTAAAAGGAAAATTTTGGAGGAAAACTAAATATAGAAAGCCTTAAGTTTAATTAGGTAATAAAAATAGAATACAATTCGTTTATTTGCTATCTAAAAATTATTACAACAAATTATGCTATTTAATAAAATTATAGTGTTATGCTGTTTTAATGATTAAATAATTGCATTTTCATTTATAATCTTTCAATGTGAAATTATCTTTTTATTATTCGATAGTATTTTATTTTTAAGACTTACAATGCAACATGCACGTTTCTGTCAACAACCTTCTTAAAATCCCGTCATACGTCTCTTCCATATATTCAGATTCGTTTACGGTATCAGCTGCTCGCCAGTGGAATTTGCTTCCTCTGACTATAAGATCAACCGCTTCCATCGGGGTGTTTAAACGCTTGCTCACTGCTCATTATCTGAACGCTTAAACCAGATCCTCGTGGCAATTTTTGTTTGATATAGTATGTAAGTTTATGTATTACATTTATTATATTATATACAGTATTTAAGTAGTTTAAGTATTGTTATGTGTTGGCGCCGCAGCAGCGCCATCTCTGTGGTGCTGCCTGCAACGCAGTCATCTGCGGCTATATTCACTCTTATAGGAGCTACGTCTCAGCTCGCATACATTAAAACCTTTATTTTATAAATAACATATTAAACCATGTAAAGAAGAAGTTAAATATACTGTTTTTGTAAGAAATCTTCTTTCATTTAAGTTCCGCTGGAATATAAAGTGGCGACCGTGACAGAACTGCAATCTTTGGATAAAACGGAGATAACCTAAAATGTCCCGCATTCTTCATTGTCGGCCGGTGTGGCACTTGGATTTACATCGCAGCATCGACTTATGAAGACGTGAGCCCTTTCCAATTATTATCATAACTCCTAATCCTAAAGCTATTTAATTGTTGCATAAATTTGCTAAATAAGGTTCGCAGTCTTACTTTTGTTTAAATCTTTCGTTCCTTGTAGGTACTTAAAAGGCTATATAATAATACTGTAATATTGTATTGAATACTGCCCTAACTCCGTACATAGATTTATTTTTATATTAGTGTCTATCGTAGATTTATATTTGGGCCTTATACACATTAATTAAATATTTAGTGCTTGACGCTTATATATAATAATATGTTTTTGCTTTATTTACTTATCTTGCTTCTATATTCGGCCTTATAATGCTTAATAATAAAGTAACTTATTCTTACGTATAGCTTTAATTCCTTCCAAAATATATTTTAAAAATTGCTTTAATATATTTCTAATTTGCTTTAAATTAAATTATAAAACCACTTCTTATAGTAGATAGGAAAATAATTTAGATCCCAGTGACAATTACGTCACCGTATAACTGTTCAATACTTGTAAACAACGATCAGCTGTGACGTTAAAGTTCGTACCTACCTACATGTATTTTCAATCGTTGCCCTGCGCGAACAGTTGAACACCGCGCGAGTGACGGTAGGCGCTGGCAAATTATGAATTATACCTCCCGGTAAACAAAATGTGAGGAGCGTAAGCATTTCATAGTCATTTTGATAATAAACAGAATAAAACTAAAGCTTGTTTTACACTGCATTAAATTATACATAAGGTAAAATATTTTAATATCATAATTTTATTTTTAAAATGCTTGATTTAAAGGAATTAAATACTAAGCGCAGCTCAATAAAGGGTCGCTTAACTAAATTTAGAAATTATATTAATTTATTAGAAAATATAACTAATTTATCTGAAGTTCAGTTTCATGAATTAAATTTAAAATATTTAAAGTTTCAAGAATTATTCAAAGAGTTTGATTCGTTGCAAGATCAAATAGAGGTTTTAGATAGCATCAGTCTTGATGCACAGCTGGAGGAACGTAGTTGTATTGAGGATGATTTTTACTTGTACCTTGCCAAGGCACAAAAAATGGTTGATTCTTCAACACCTGCTACTTCACGAGAAACCTTCCGAGATTGTGGCTCTGCCTCACAGGCTGGTTCTCAATGTAAACATAATGAGGTTAGTTTTAGGTTACCGACTTTACAAATTCCAAAGTTCAATGGGGATTATTTTAAATGGCTCGAGTTTTTTGACACGTTTACTTCACTTATACATAATAACAAAAATATTAATTCGATTCATAAATACTATTATTTAATATTAGCAACCTGGAGGTTTCTGAGAAGAACTATTCGGTTGCCTGGGATTTAATTTGTGAGAGGTACCAAAATAAAAAACACCTAATTAAAAATCATATTCACTCTCTTTTGCATATCGAATATATTTCACGGGAATCTGACAAACATTTAAGATACTTAGTAGACCATGTTTCTAAAAACTTAAGGGCCTTGAATAACCTGGGCCAATCCACCACTCAGTGGGATATTTTGATGATTCATATAGTGTCTGCTATGCTAGATAACTACACGCGTATTAAGTGGGAAGAATATAGCGATAGTTTAAAAGATATAGCAAATTTAGAGCATTTTTTTACTTTTCTTAATAACCGTGCAAACATACTCGAGACCATCAACCAATCAAAACATGACAAAGATAAATTCATTCATAAAAACAATACATTCACACAATCATCCTCGCATTCATACAGACAAGGTAAAAACGTCCACACAAAATTATTTGCTACTTCTATTAATTCGTCTAAAAATATTAAATTATCATGTGATATGTGTCAGGGTGACCATCGCATTTATGAGTGCCAGGTGTTCAAATCCTTAACCATTGATGATCGGCTTTCTAAGGCCATTGATTTAAAACTTTGTTTAAATTGTTTACGTAGCGATCACGATAATATTCGACGGTGCAGGTTTAGACACTGTCGTATTTGTAATGAACGACACAATACGCTGTTACATAATAATACAAATTCTATAGAAATCGAGACTAGCACGGACCTTCAGTATGGCAATACTAGCAATAATCGGTCCATTTCCATGTCTGCTATATCATCTAGCCAAGCCCTACTTCCTACGGCATTAATTGATGTAATCAACCCCGCTACCCAACGGCGTGAGACACTTCGTGCATTGCTTGATAGCGGGAGTCAGTGTTCGTTTATCTCGGCAGCTGTTCGAGACAAGTTGCGACTGACTTCTCAGCCTAACAGAGATGTTGATGTGGTAGGTATTGGCAATAATAAATTAAGCATCGCATCACAGCGTACTACTGTTGTGTTGCATTCTAAAAATTCGAAATATAACAAAACCTTACCCGTATTAATTTTAAATAAACTAGCAGATAAAATACCTATGAATCAGATAGATGTTAGGCAGCTAAACATGCCAGAAAATACTAGGCTAGCTGACCCACAATTTCATCAACCCGGTCCAGTAGATATTATTTTAGGCGCAGACATATTTTGGGACGTTGTAGGTTCTGGAAGACGGTTCCTAGGTTCTAACAAACCATCTTTAGTCTATTCAAAACTGGGATGGATTATCGCGGGTTCAATTTAGTAAAATCAACTCAATAAATATTAATAACTCAAACAGTTTAATGTCATAATATTCTATGTTGACTACTTGTCAAATGTTGACCATACTGGGGGTTAAAGCCTTCATGGCTTATTTGAAACCCGCGGGCTCGAAGCCTCACAGATACTGTGACCTATATATGTTGGCATGGACCTCAACCCTTAGGTATATTGTTTAGATAAGCTCTGTGAACTAATTACGCCATTAACGTTGTATACAAAGGTCGTGGGTTCGATTCCCATTCATTGTAAAATAATATTAGTACATTTTTAGGTATAGTTTGCCGTGGTCTGGGTGTATATAAAATATAATATATATTGCTGTCGTTGTTTCTGGAACACATAGTACAAGCCTAGAGCTGGTATGTATCCAGGCCAATATTAAATATTTTAATATTCACAAATTTTATGAAATGTCTCGCATATTATTTGTTATCCGCCTATAGACTGACTCAACTTGGAATTAAGCATTAATTAAACACAACTTTGGCTTGTTTTTAGAATTTGCTAAATAAATATAATAATTTTAATTTGTTTTAAGTTAGGTTTAAGAATCTTGAAATAACATTTTATTGGAGTTTTACAACTACCTAAAATTTAAAGTTTTATTCTAATAATTTTATTTTAATAAAAATATTATAATAATTATTGTACCCGGTGCAAGGTGTTGATATACCTATACCATATATACCTATATGGTTATTTGAGATTAACTATAAATAGCTACTTTGATTTTGCAACAAACATAAATACTCATCGGCTTACGCACCTCACTTTAGGTACTATTATTTCTTCTGTGCTTTAGGTTAGAGCCTTTAGAAGGCAGAAATTAAAACCTTTACGATATAGAGTTAATTGCAGCCTTATCTGTACAAGCAATATTAAATAGCAATCCTATCTTTCTCCTGTCCTTCTCACCTTTATCCTTTGACCTCTGGGCAATTTCTCATAGGAAGATATTTACTGCATTACCGTCGCCGGATCTCACCGATTCCACCATAATCGGTTCGAGTGCATGTAGCAATCCGGTAACAGGTGTAAGCGTTTCCAAAGGGACCAGAAATTATAGTGCTTATGAAGGAGGACGATGCGCCCCCGCTATGTTGGCGGCTAGGATGAGAGCATCGTCCCTATCCTGGGGCAGTGAAAATATTTGATGCTTATAAAGAAGGACGATGCGCCCCGCTATGTTGGCGGCTATGATGAGAGCATCGTGGAGGACAAGGAGGACAATGCGCCCCCGCTGAATTGGCGGCTAGGACGAGAGCGTTGTATGGAAGACACTACCTACTAGCCTACTGAACCTTGAAAATTGAAAGGGGTTCTTTCAAGGCGGCGAGGATGTTGGCGCCGCAGCAGCGCCATCTCTGTGGTGCTGCCTGCAACGCAGTCATCTGCGGCTATATTCACTCTTATAGGAGCTACGTCTCAGCTCGCATACATTAAAACCTTTATTTTATAAATAACATATTAAACCATGTAAAGAAGAAGTTAAATATACTGTTTTTGTAAGAAATCTTCTTTCATTTATGTTCCGCTGGAACATTATGCATCATTGTTAAGAATATATCTATTTCTTTTTTTCGAATAATTCTGCACCCTAAGCATATTTCACTCTCTCAAAGGTTAGCTGGTTGAAAACACCTAAGGCATTAAGCTCGCCTATGTACAATTTTGTGCAATAAAGAATTTTTAATAAATAAATAAATGCAGGCACTGGATTCATTTCAGCATATCAATAGTAATTAATTTAATAGAAAACGAAAAGGTTTCCGCTCAGCACATGTAAATAACGTTAAATTATAATGGATGATTATTATACAGCTTCTTTAAAATTATTTTATGTTTCAAAAGGCATATAATAATCAGGTGTGCACTACCCAAGTAACATTGTTTTGGGTACTTAGGTATTGAAAAAGTCCTCTTGGCCTTAGAATGGTATTATAATGGTTCTAGATTATACCTCAGGTTATATTTTAGTAGTTTTGGATGCTATGAGGTCTTAGAACCTTTAGGTTGTTAAAAAAACCAATTGGATTTTTACAGGAGGTTATTATAACGTTATATTTGCTTGCAAGATAGAGCAATTGGTTTTGAGGCTTGTAAGTTTTAAAATGGTCCTGTTTAGGTTATATTTTGGACTTTATTAACTCCAGTAAAACTAGTTGTTCTTGTACGCAACCTAACTGGGGCTTATTCAGAACCACAGATCGCCGAGTTCATTTAGAATAACTCAAAACCAAAGCAATACCTTTTGGTTTTCTCGGCAACCAAATCCAAACTTTGGTGGATAAAATAAGATTTTGGAATTTCTGTATACCTTTAGGTAATCAGCAGGATAGTTTCTAGCCCAAATAGTTTAATGAACCGCTTTGTAGTATTTATTAAGTCTTATTGGTATTTTCCCAGATCATTTTAAAACTCTTTGAGGCTCGTACATACAATACAGGATGTTCTTTCATAAATTATTAAAAGTGGACATTTTAAACGAAAAGTGAATCAATGCAAAGAGAATCACAAAAGAAAAGGTAGTCTTTATCAATATTGAATTCCATTAACATAGGAAATGTTCTGATTTATTTCAAATTTAATATTTGATTTTATCAATTAATGCCGGTGTTCTTAGTTAAGTCTAAGTAGGTACATAGGTAATTATTACTTAGTTCTTTTTGCAAGCTCTAGTTGCACCAAAGTGTCCGTAAAAAATAGCTAATGTATCAGTTTTATTTTGAAAGTCATATGACAGCTGGTACATACGACGCCATTTTTAACTTTAATCATTACAATTACTTTAACAGACACTTTGGTGCAACTCAGTATAAGCGACAACGTCGATAAATTGCCGCGATCTGTAGGTACCTGCTAAGTAATCTAAACCAACTTATGAACTTAAAATGTATATTAAATGTTATTTAATATCCATTGTTGTTTTTATTTTATTATTATTGCACCTATCTACTTACTTTAGTCTTAATTTATCCCGAAGGTTTGACTGGTAGAGAATGCGTAGCGGCATTAAGTCCGCCTTTGTAGTCTTATTGTGAAATAAAGTGCTTATATAAATAAAATGTAATGAATATTAGTAATTTATCTATAAATACGACTCTACGGCTAAGTTTTGAACTAGGTCTACAGTGTGGCAGTTTGTCGACAGATGCTATAACCTTTGTAAATCAATCCCTCCCATGAAGGTAAAAACCGTACCCGTCCGCGCGCGTTTTTTTAGCCTCATGATCCCTCCCCTCTACATATAGGTATGCGGTATGCATTAAATTAATGCAATGAGGTTGCGGATATTTGGTAGTACTAATATGTTTGGGTCAAATTCCAAAACTGCTGCATCGATTTCTTGTCAAGGTGGTAGTCATCTTTCAGGGTGCGGTTGCGAAACGGGCGGTCTATTTGGCGGGCGGACGACCGAGCAGCGAGGATATTCAAATTCGTCTTTGTCGTCGCCCATTTCATAACCGCATCATTTAGGCAGCATAGTGGGAGCAATCAATATTGTTAAACAACAATGTATTGATCGACCCCATTCATGGACTTTGTAGGCCTGCTTACAATCAGACAGAGTCACATGCTGTGCGCCAATAAAATAATAATAATAATAGGGTTTCTCTCTCATTTTAGCTGTTTTATAATAATTATCCGATTTTAAAACGCAGTAAATTAATGGCATAATAGGGACATCTCTTGCAATAAATCAGACAATTTAGAACATTCTGTATAAGACAGAAATTTTAACCACATCTAATTTTCATTAAAATGGGCCTCAGGAGGTTTCGTATTAAACTAATTTAGCTTATCGTAGATAAATTAGTCCCGTCACAGTACCTATTAGAATATATCAAAACTAAGAAAGCAGATCGTATACCATTGTGACTTGATTTGGCCCTTTAACATACCAAATGGTCCTAGTTTAGAATATTCAAAGTGAGATGTTTTAAGTGCAAAAGGACTTGGCACAGGGCTTATTGGCACTGACTTGTTTATTCTCTAAACTAATAGGTTTTAGTACAAAGTCAGCCATTTTTCTTATTATATAACCTTTTTTCTTTTTGCATTTATTATACTTTCTCAATAAGTTAGAGCTCCTTTTAAGTTTTGCCATTAGTAGTTCAATACAGTAGAATATTTTTACATTGTTCGGAATAAATTAGTTTTTTTTTTTTAAATAATTTTATATACCTTCATCATTTAAATAATGATTTTCAGAGGGCCCGTGAATTATATAGAGGTATTATAGTCTATTTCATCGATAAACTAATAGTCCCAATAAGAATCACAAATACCACCAGTAGAAACAAGAGTTAAAATAATATATTTGTTAATACGAAACTAAAGTCGCCATTTTGATTAAATAATTTATTGAAATAAGTTAAACCATCTGCAAAACTAAAATAAAACTATTAATACTTTATTTAATCTAAATAGGCCTAGATTAGAATTTCTTAAAACTTAAATCGGCCCAACTAGCATTTTTTAATGCTAAATCCGGGCCAATTGAAGACTTAATCACACACTGTTTTTGGTCTTAGCAGACGCTACAAGGTTTTGAAAAGGCATTATTTAGGTTTTGAAATATACCTTTAAGACTCAACACGGCATTTTTTAGATTTTACGGAGACTACAAAGTTTTGAAAAGGTTTTGATTAGGTTTTGAAACTTGCCTTATGGATTTTAAGACTGGTCCTCAAGAGGTAATGCGGAGGTTCTGTAGGCTGGGCCCTTTTAGTCTACAGGAGTTTATTAAGAGGTTATTATAACGTTGTTGAGACTAGTCGTGCGGAACCTCGCCCGTCCATAAATTGGTTTTAGAACCTGTTCAATACCTTTTCAGAACTTAAAATGTTACTTGGGTAAATGTACCTAGGCGAATTTGGCCCCTATGATTGGTCTGGCAACTTATAAAAAGTATTTAAAATGTCAGCTAAAAAATACATATAAAATTCAGCTCATACCCCCGTATTCTAAGACGTTTCCTTAACTCCACTCTTCACTCAAGGTTGTTGCTCAAGGCTGTCTCAACTTGCTTTTTATAGTTGACATTTGGTGGAAAGAGACAGACGTTCCTTGAGTGTAAAGTGGAGTTAAGGATACGTCTTAGAATACGGGGGTTAGACTTTAAGTAAGGTTAGTAAAAATTTTACGTAGTGTTTAGCACCTGGACCTGAGAATTGGCTGTTGGCCGAAGATTGCTGGTATGTGTACGTTTATTGTACGTAATAATACCACTCTATCGTTTGCATTAGAAAATAAGTAAGGTCTTACGGTCCTCATTTTTTGTTAATAAAAAAGGCTTCAAACATACTTAAATAGCGTTTTTTTTTTTTTCACGCGGCCTTTTCGTTCCTGAGCAGTTATTTTTTACAGCACACCAAAACTAGCAGACTTGTATATTTTTATTTTTACACTATAGCCATCTGGTCGCTACCCTATCCACTTATATCAAATAAGGTAAGTGCACAATAAATTTAAAAAGTAACACTAGAAATTTCAAATTTAGAAATAGCACGCAGATACTTAGTATACTTACATTTATAATGAGTATTTATTATTAAAATAGTGTGTTAACTATTTTTAAGGACACTGCATTCGCAATCGCGAAGTCTGCGTTCTCAAATATAAAATGGAACTGTGAAAGCTCGCAGTTCCAGTATTTTTCTTCCACTGTTTGTCGCAGAATTAAAAAAAAATTGTTGTCGATCATTGTATTTATTAATCCTTCTGTGTTGGGAGTAATGCATGTGTAAGAGACTAGATCATTAATGGTAGCGGTTAAATAGATCGTCAAAGTCAACATCAGCTAAGTTTTTATCTTAAAGGAACACGACATGTGACTTTGTATGCTTTGTATACTTATGGACTTTGTAGGTCTGCTTAAGATCAGCAGACCTACAATAACCTACATAAGTGAGGTCGATCAATACATTATTGTTTAACAATATTGATCGCTCGTATTATGCCGGCTAAATGATGCGGGTACGAAATGAGCGGCGACATGGAGGTATTTTCATTACGAGTCTATTTTAATACCCCCACTGGTTTGTCGTCAAATCAATCGCCCGTTTCGTAACCGTAACAAGAAAGGAAAATAGTCCCCACGAAACTGGTAAACCCATAGACTAAAATCGAAACATGACTAAGTCACTTGAAGGTTTTTGCATTTGTATAGGCGGTAACGAGTTCGGTCGGTCGTTCTCGCAAAGTTATAGAGACCTTTATCCCACTTAAAAGATGTACAAGTGGTTAAATGAACCAATACATAACAATAAGTATAAATAACTTTATTCAAGAAAAAATAAATTAAATTTAACCATAATAAAATAAAATTAAACTAAACTAAATAATAATACATAACATAACATTCACTATCTTTTAATTTATTTTATATATTTTTAAAACCGTTAGATTTTATTTAACGGCGGATAAAAAATGTAACCAGCAACCAGGCAATAACTCGATATTTTAATAATATTATAAAGTGTAATATGTCGTAGACTAGTGGCGGCCTTTGGCATTGTATCCGGAGGCCGTGGGTTCGATTCCCACCCATGGCAAAAAATATTAGTACGTTTTTTCTGTACAGTTTGTCATGGTCTGGGTGTTTATAAAATATAATATGTATTATATCATTGCTTCTGGTACACATAGTACAAGCCTAGAGCTTAGTTTGTGACCAGAGCAATATGTGTAATTTGTCCTACATATTATTATTATTTATATAATTCATCTAAAAATAAATAAATAATTATTGAAAATAAAACAAAAAAATGTAATAATATACCATCACGGGTGCCTATTTGGCTCCCGAGAACCGTTTAAACGGCCTCAGGGTACCCAGCGGAGGGATTAACCCGTCCTCAAAAAAAATGTGTTAAAATTAAGTACCAAAAAATGTAACGAGAACAATTTGCCGACTAACTATTTATATAGTTTGGCAGAGAATACCTGTAAAATGCTCTCAAAAGTCAAAAATCATTATTTCATGTAAATCTTTAGATATTTTATAAATAGTCAAAAAGTTTAACAATGAGGCCTTAGAGTGCATTTGGTTAGGCAGCAATTCACTAACAAAAGAACGACAAATATTTATTAAACCTCGATATCAGATTTATTGTCCGTATTTTTGCTCGTTAAATGAAGAAATTAATAATAGAAAATCTAATTTTAACTTTTTATTTGTTATACACACAAGCACTGTTTTATTCAGGCGTAACACCCATGAATTTGGTCCATAATGGATAAGGCCCTTTGATCTGGATACCTTCTAATTACCTATTCATACCCATTCATGTCAGGTCATCATTGTCACTATTAATAACCCTAATCAAATTATCTAAATTAATAGTTATGTAACTTTAGTGAAGTAACCGCTAGCTCGCACTTTTTTTATAAATAATACTTTATTTCCAAGAACATGGTCATACTAGTATTTGGTATTTATTTATTTTCTTCTTGTTAAAATTATAAAATATAAATTAGTCAAGATAACACATTAATGAGATCTAAAAATATAATATTTATAATAAATGAAATTAAATACACTTTTATTTATATTGCTTAAATTTGCCTTATTCATATTTATTAAATCTGGTAAGTTGTCACATTATTTTTTAGTTCAGGATTCCTGCTATACATTGGTGTGTAACTTATTTGTAGTTACTATTAAAACGTACACTAATACACAAGTAACCTGAAATGTCATTTTGCTTCCATATGACAGCCTCCGTAGACTAGTGATGCGCCTTTGATGTTGTATTCGGAGGACGAATATTTGTACGTAATATATATCCTAAGATTTACCAACGTTTAATGGTAAAAGTCCGAACTGTTCTGTGAACAACGTTCATTTCGAAGTTTTACCGCCATACACTCGGTAATCTTAGGTACACTGTTGATAAGTACGCCCAATATGTATATGTACATCGTGTCCTACTCGTGGGCAGTGTGCAGCCTCCCGCTACCCGTAGGTATTACTTCCCTCAACTGCCTCGGCTCGCCGCAGTTGATCGTTTGACTCGTTTAACACGCACTTTAATTCGATTTTTGTTTATTTCTACTGTCTGAAAGTTACTTATGAATTAAAGTGAATGTAAAACAGAGATTTTATGAAATAATAGACAAGCGTGGCAAGTGAAATGAATTAAAACTTTTATTTCGATAATGAGGACAAATACGCAAAGTGTTTCTTCCTCTTCTACTTCTTAGTCGCTACACTCTTGGCAGAGTGGTCTTGGTCGTCACTTAAGTGTCAGGGGCACGCTTAACAAGCCGCCGCCACTCATCTCGAACCGCAGCCTTCCTGGTGCACTCATGTAGGGGGTGGTCCATAGGAGCCTTGACCTGGTCAGTCCATCTCATTGGAGACCTACCACGCATTCTTTTGCCATCGACTTTGCCCTGAACTACCAGGCGCTCGATGCAAAGTCTCTAGAGGAAGTAAAAACTGCCAAGAACGAAAAAAATAAGGAAGCCGTATGATATTTCGACCACAGACGGAGAAAAAAAGCTAATCGAGCCGATGGAGTAAAAGTGCGTTTCCCAAACTTTAATTGTAAAAGCCCGTAATATTGTCTCTGTTTTTTTTTTCATTTACCAATCCATGTTGGTTACAACAAATGTTAGGATTTACTTGTAAATCCTAGGATTGACCACGCACGGGCTTTTACAGTAACATATACCTTCACGAAACTAATAATAATTAAATGGCCTATGAAACAAAATGTCAAACGAGTTCATTCTCGCTATATTCTGTTCTCACTTCAACCAATGAACGCTCAGTGATTGCTTATAATATTTTATGTTCTCACTTTTTTTTTCATTTGTATGGCGGCGGCCATCTTTTGTTCTCACGACTGGAAAGACGATTTAAGGCCCAAAGGCGCCTCCCTATCTTTATCTCCATGGTTACATACGAGTATGCACACATTTTCATATTTTGCTGCTGGATTTATTTTTGCTTTAAAAAGTAATTTCACCGAAATCATATTTTCCTACACAATATTGGAAATACTAATTACAAAATGCATTTGGGTAGAAGATTAAAAATATAAATTACAGAATATATTTTGCACGGGTAATTAAAATATAATTTCAAAACACATATTTGTATTTCATACAAGTAGGTAATTTAAATTCTGCCTAACCTATACCTATCAATAACTTTTTGGAATTAGACGCTGCAGGGCCACTTTCTGCAACTTCCTAAAATAGGAGCTATTGAAACATGTTTTCAACGCTTCTCTCGCAATCGCCACTCTTGTCTATTCACGGCCAACACTGCAACGTGATCTCTCTAAGTATATGAAATGACTCTTGTTTATTTTCCGTGTCATTCCATCAAATGTCCAAAGATCTTTCCTTTTATGCTTTTCTGTCAATTCAAATAAGGCTCTTTTGTTTGTTAAATTTTTATAATTAGTCTTTTTCTCTGTCTATCTATACTATAGCTGATTGTCTCCATTATTTTCCAACACCACATCTTAGACGCTTCCAACATCCTCTTTCTGGGTGGAGGTCGACATCTTGCATCATCCATAAAGCTTTACTCCATATGCAAATTTTAATTAATCTTTTTCTAACCAAATTAATTAGTTAATCGTTAATAAATTTATAACTTTATTAATCGTTCTGAACACTTTTTTACCCAAAATTTATTTTTTGTTTTTTATAATTACTTCTTATTTATTTTAATATTTAATAAATAAATAAATACCATCACGGGTGCCTATTTGGCTCCCGAGAACCGTTTAAACGGCCTCAGGGTACCCAGCGGAGGGATTAACCCGTCCTCATTTCGCCGATGGTAGTCGGAGGCAACACCTAACAAGTGGCGAGCTTGTTGTGGTATTTATGATGAAATAGCCTCGTTGTATAAAGCGGTCACCCAACCCAGGCCGGCCTTGTTGTCATTAGCTTAACCTTGTATCAGTTGCGCAGTGACTTACCCACTAGGGTGGGGCCGCTTTTTTTATATATAATATTTATTATACATATAAAGAGGAATAAATCGTATAATAAATTAAGTTAAAATTAAAAGTAGTATTTATACTTGCGGACTATAGTTAGTCTGTGTCTACGACTTCAAAACTCTTCTGCAATCTTCTTTTATCCCTTTGTCCTATACAACATTACTATAATGCTTTTCTACAATAAATAATTATTTTAATTCATTTACGCTACACACGATTGATAATATTAATCAATTAATTATGACGACCCGAGCTGTCAGGCTTTCAATTATATCATTCAATACATTATATTAATTGACACAGGTTTAACGAAGGCCTATTTGTGCTCGTGAAGGGCACTAGTTAATTAATTTCCGATAGTCCTAGACTTAAGGCTGTATAACTACTACCTAGATATATACTATGAGTTTTTATGTCCAGACTTCAAACTTTCTTGGTACCAATTTTTTATGTATTTGTAGCTACATTTGTTTGACAACACCGCTATACTGCATCGGAGAGCACGATATTTTTTTATTTCCAGTATCACCATACCAACCTGTGAAACTGTTAAAAGTTTTTAAACACAGTGACGAGCTTACGACTAGTTCGGTGTAGACCCAGAATTTTATCGGCTATGAAGAGAAGGCACCTGTGGTGTAGGTACGTAGCAAAACCTTTTTTGTTTATTTTATCTATCGACCCTTTCAAACCCTGTCTGACCGGAGCATGAGGTTAGAGATAATCTAACCAAAAACTGCGCGCCCGTCTATTACACTATTTGGTTATGTATCGTGCGTTCGGTTGGATGGAATTTTTTCATACTCACAGCGAACCAACCGCAGGACATTTTTTATAGCGAATATTAAAACTATACCTCCAACCACAGCGCATACACTTCCTTGCGCTTTTTGTCAGTTTTTACACAGTTCTAGACGACATATCACAAAAAAATATGATTACTACTGATACCAAGACAAGACATGTAGAAATTCAGTTTCCTTTGAGCCCGACATCCCCTGTCAATAGTGGCCTCTCCTGCCCTGCGTTCCGCGAGCTAGCGCGGGCAGTTTTTCGTGGTGACATCAAAAACCAGCGCGACCGCCCGTTTCAACACAGCCATGTCATTTTTTTTAGCGATGCTAAAATGCAGCTCTGAAACGATCGGTGTTGATTTTTGATACCACTTTTTGACAAGAAGCACTATTTTGAATTAAATAATTGAAATTAAAAATATTACTACCTTATCATTATATAATAAATCAATATTTTTTAATTAACTATTATTTAAATACAATAATTTTATAATGTCACAATATTAATTTAACTAACAACCTCAAACTAAACATACCTAAGCTGAATTTAGTTACACGATATTTATTTTTTTGGTTTAATCGAACTTTTAAAACTAAAACAGATATGAATATATAAAATAATTAATTAAATTCCAATTTGTAGATAGATATTCACATGTAAACAAACATATTCTGTCAAAAAGTAGCCCGGCTAACTTTTCATGTTAAAATTTCTGGTCGCGGAACGATTGATGGTAACTTGAATTGCTAACATTTCCGTGCGGTGAGACGACCTTGGCTAAAAAAACCAGCGATCCGTGGCAGCGATGCTAAGCTCGGAACGCGGTGCTGCGCGATTTTTTCCCGCGGTGTCCGCCGCCCACACCTTACAACTTTATAGTGAAAACACTCTCTCGAATTTATTTATATCGTATCGCGCGGTGGATCAAGTTGTCGTTTCTCTGCCTGATGGAAAACAATCAATGAGGTGAATATTTGGAGGTATGTGTTAAAATATAAGTCTAACTATACGCATACTTACTTAAATCTTATAATAGAGTATTTAGTAAAATCGTTAATCGTTAACCGTTAAGTTATCCGAAAATGACACCATACTTGCTAAGTTTTAGCAAGCGCACAATAACAATAGCGCTCACAAAGGAGCTCGGCGTAGTCACATCCCCCGTGCGGTGGCGTACCTAAATCTACTCAATACTACCTAAAGAATAAATAAATAAATAAATAAATCATGTATTCGTCGGAATCTAGGATAAAAAAGGTCTTATCAAACATATGGCCCACTACATTCAATAACTGTGCCAAGTTTGAGTCTTTAACCACTTAATGCAGGATTACCATACAACATGTTGCACTAAATACTCCACTATTACCCGGGTCACTCACATGCGCAAAAACATTCGTGCAAACCATTTTCAAACGAGAGGGAAACTTGGAAAATTTACTTTGAAGTAAAGACATATATTAACTAACATATACTAACTAAACGAAATATACGTGGTGGCCGAGTTTGTTAGACCTTGGACTTAAAAACACTTAGGTCTCTGGTTCGAATCCTTGAGTAGTTCGTGTACCAATGAGTTTTTAATTTAAAAATTTATGTACATTTGTTTGACAACACCACTATAGTGCCTCGGAGAGCACGTTAAGCTGTCGGTCCCGGTTTCACTATACCAACCTGTGAAACTGTTTATAGATGAGTCTATTCAAACCATCGCGACGAGCTAGCCACTTGTTCGGTGTAGACTCATACCATCGGCTACGACGAGGTGGGATTAAAACCCCTCCGCTGGGTACCCTGGGGCCGTCTAGGCGGTCTCGGGCGCCGTATGGCACCCGTGAAGATATATATATATATACTAACTAAATGTAAAGACATTATAACATATAGGTACTTGCGGGTTTGTTCTAGTATTCGTGCGAATGTGAAGGACCCGGGTTATTGTTAACAACTTTTCTTTTACATTATCATTTTACATACTTTTTCCATGACTTGTATTCAATTTTGTAGAATTTTAATATTGATATGGACTGTTCTTTTAATAATAATTTGAGTAGACGAATAAATAAAATAGGTTTCATGTTATAAATACATTTAAAACATACACAAAATAAATTATAGGTCCAAGCCATTACTTGAAGTAGCAAAATAACTTTAAAAACAGTTTTCAGGAATACCGACGTTTATAGCTTTTATACGAGCAAGTATTAAGACTCCAGGAAATCCAACTCAAACGGAACGTTAGGGAAATAAAATCTTTCACAATATGTTTATGGCACGCTCGATATAACTGCAAAAATCGTTGTTAAGGCAATTTACATTTATGGCCAAGCGCACGTGATGGGGTATGAAAACCCGAGAAAAGTTGTGGCAAAAACATACCACCCTCAAAGTACTTGACCGTAAATCAATACACCAATAACCTCTACCGAGTCGATTTATGATAATATAGTACAGAACACTTATATTTTATTGTTCTATGCCATTTTGAGGGTGAGTATGGAGCAAGTATCTTAGAAACGATATGCGTATAAATTTTGTTCAGGCGTTTGAATTTAATTTCACGCTTTAATGTTTTATTCATGTTTGATGAAAATGCGATATGTTTGTAATATATTTACGCTGTGGCACGTCATTATGGAAAATTTACGTCATGTTTGGAAGTCATGGAAATTTTATTTGTAAAATAAAGAGACTTTATTGGGATTAGTAATGCGGCGTATTATACTAAATGGTCATTGGCGAATAATAAATTCAAATTCATAAAATATATTTAGCTTTGAAAACATGTTAGTTTAAATGTATTTTGTCTTTTTTAGAAACAAAAATAAATACCTGTGTGTAAAATAAACAAAGAACATTTTAACTAAAGTGTTCTTTAAGAACTCAATAACATTTTTTTATGAATAAGGCCACAAGTCTTTGGTTGCAAAATAAACTTTCGCAATTGCATAATATAAAAATAATAAAACTTTTTAGGAAAGCTTTATAAGAAAGGAATGAACTTTATATATTTCGAATCTAAAAGCTAAAATAAACAAAAAGTTCTGCAAAAATTGGTTTGAAAAATAAATAAAATTCCTCGCCGATTGCCGGAAAGGGATACTTTTATAACGTAAACTTTAAATTTAAACCATTATTATTAATCCGCGGTTTTAAATCTGATGAACATACAGCTTATCATAGAGAATACAATTACTGTTTGTCTAGAATATCGAACCGTTATGTATTTTTATGAAGATTAAATTGTTTGGTTTGTTTACCTAAATGTGAAGGTAAATTTGGCCATTTCTTTTCGAAGCTTAAGCGTTGTGATCGAGACCATAAAGAGTCCTCTAATAAAAGAATGAAGCCAACTTAATGAATTGATTTCTACCTTCGGGGCTTACTACAATTTACTTTGCATTCGAAATCTTCCTTTTTTTTGGTTTCGGTGGGGGAAATTGTTTGAGTAAGATTCTAAGCATCCTTTGAACATAGATAATAATTTTGATCGCTATACCGTAATCTAATAGTTATATTGTCGTTGAATACGGAGGTTGTGAGTTTTATTCCTACTCACAATGATTTAACGATAATATTGCAATAAGTTATGTTTTTTTTTTTAATGCTTAATCTTATTTTTGTGATGTATAGCAGCTTAACCAAACGCACTCTAAGGGTCGGATTAATAGTCGTTGCTTAGCCTGATCCATTGCTTGGAACTGTCAAACTTTAGTTTTTTTTTCATATAAATGTATTTTGACAGTCCGAAGCATTGGCTAAGCATTAGCAATTGCTTTAGACCCTTAGAAAAATATCATTTTCTAAGATAAGACCTTAAATACCTTTTCTACGTGTATCCCTTTTTTTTTGACTATTCATAAAATATCTGTAAAGATTTAGATGAATTAAATCATTTGAAGTTAAATTTAATCGCTCCCACTATGCCGGCTATAGACAAATAAAATTTACTGCAAACCAATTGTCCTTGTCACAACAACGATTATTGAAAATAATATAAATTTCACTAAAAGCGACGCAATTATGTTTAGATAATCAATTTGCAGTTGTCAGACTCTTTACCTAGGCCACGAAAAAATCGCAACGCTTGCAAGCCCATGTAATCCAAACTTCAAAACATTATAAAACAGATCACACTTCTTCAACTGGCTTCCTCCAGTGACCAAGGGCTGACTCTTTTGTCGCTGAAAGAATTAGCATTGCAAAGAAATACAGTGTTCCAACCACTATTCTACCCGGATATCATTAATATCTTTTTTTTTAGTATTGTCGTAAGAAATATAGCTCCACAATTCCCGTAGTTTTGTTGCTATCGATAAAAGACTTAGTAAGCATACCAAGCTTTATTTAAAATATGGAAAATTAAGGCATCTATACACAAGACGTTCTAATTTAATACAAAATACAATATTTACCTACAAAAACTATGTTAACTCCTGAAAAGTGTCGTGGTCGAGGTCGTGGGTTCGATTCCCGATCCCCTACTACTTAATCACTATACCACGGAGTCGGTTAAGTTTTGGAATCAGTATGCGGATTTACCAATTATCCCATCTCGAACGGTAAGGTAAATTCTAAATTCAAATACAATTCAAAATCCATGGATGGGACTACCTAACGGCGATAATAACTTTTCCTTTTCGCTGCGATTAATAACTGTATTGATTGCAGTGGAACTCAGAAAAAGCAAGCTCTATTTAAAATATGGAAAATTAAGACATCTTATACACAAGACGTTATAATATAATACAAAATACAATATTTACCTACAAAAACTATGTTAACTCCTGAAAACTAACTACGTAAGAGCATCTGTGTGGCGAAACGGTAAGTGCATGCGGCAATTTGTGTTGTTATCGAAAACGGCAGCTGCGAGGAGAACGTCCGCACCGTGTCACATATTGCAGCCTCCCCGCAGACAGGAAGTCTGTAACGGCCGAAGTGAATTTGGCGGGTCCCTCATTGTCTAAGTTTTGGAAATAATGCTTATTTATTTAGGTATATTACAGGAAGCAATAGCAACGCGAAATAATACTAACTAACCTGGTATTAAATATACGTGGTGGCCGAGTTAGTTAAACCTTAGACTTAAAAACACTTAGGTCCCTGGTTCGAATCCCGGTGTGTACCAATGAGTTTTTAATATAAAAAAATATGTACATTTGTTTGACAACACCACTATAGTGCCTCGGAGAGCACGTTAAGCTGTCGATCCCGGTTTCACTATACCAACTTGTGAAACTATTGGTTATTGAGTCTATTCAAAACATCGCGACGAGCTAGCCACTTGTCGTGTAGGTGTAGACTCATACCATCGGCTACGACGAGGTGATATTAAAACCCCTCCGCTGGGTACCCTGGGGCCGCCTAGGTAGTCTCGGGCGCCGTAAGGCACCTGTGATGATATGTATGTATGCATTTAACCTGGTATTATGTTAGTGAGTAATGATCATTTATATTTTATAAGGAAATGGATTTCTTTAATCTATAATTCTTTTATATCTCTAATAAATAAATAAAATAAATACCATCACGGGTGCCAATTTGGCTCCCGAGAACCGTTTAAACGGCCTCAGGGTCCCAGCGGAGGGATTAACCCATCCTCATTTCGCCGATGGTATTCGGAGGCAACACCTAACAAGTGGCGAGCTTGTTGCGGTGTTTATGATGAAATAGCCTCGTTGTATAAAGCGGTCACCCATCCCAGGCCGGCTTTGTTGTCATCTGCTTAACCTTGTTATCAGTTGCGCAGTGACTTAACCACTAGGCTGGGGCCGCTTTTTTATCTCTAATATTCTGCGATATTTGCCAATTTTTATAATAAGTTTAGTTAGTTTTACTGCGATCAATACAGTTATTATTCGCAGCGAAATATAAAAGTTATTATCGCTGTTAGGTGGTCACCATTCATGGAATTTGTATTTGAAATTAGAATTATCCTTACCATTTAGGGATGGGATAATCGGTAAATTCGCATACTGATTCCAAAACTTAACCGACTACGTGGTATAGGGATTAAGTAGTTGAGGATGCGGGAATTGAATCCACGACCTCGACCACGATACAAATCCAGTGGTCGTGGATTCGATTCCTACTACCTAGAGTTTTATATAGTATAAAACACCGGTATTCATAAAACTTTTTCAGTCCTTGAAAATAATTTAGTTATATAAGGTTTTGTCTCTTTTTTTAGCAACAAATTAATAATATTCGTAAAAGGAACAAAACCTATTTTAACTAAAGTGTTTTTAAGGGCTCAATATTTTTTTATGAATAAGGCCATAATTGTTTATTAATCTATACTTATAATATTATAAAGCTGAAGAGTTTGTTTGTTTGTTTGTTTGTTTGAACGCGCTAATCTCAGAAACTACTGGTTCGAATTAAAAAAATATTTTCGTGTTGGGTAATCCATTTATCGAGGAAGGCTTTAGGCTATATAACATCACGCTACGACTAATAGGAGCGGAGTAACAAAGAAAAATGTTGCAAAAACGGGGAAAAAATATTCCTTTTGAGAGCGTACGCTGCGTAAACGGTTAAATTTAAACGCGCAGACAAAGTTGCGCGGGTCAGCTAGTTATAATATATATGAGAATCGTGATGCTGCATACAAACAGTACAAGCCTATATAGATCTTAGTTCTTTGACCGCCTCCATAGACTATTGGTTCCGCCTTGGCGTTTTATCCGGAGGTCGTGGGTTCGATTCCCACCCATGGCAATGAAAAATATCAGTACGTTTTTTCTGTACAGTTTGTCATTGTCTGGGTGTTTATAAAAAATAATATGTATATCTATGCTTCTGCTACACATAGTAAAAGCCTAGAGCTTAGTTTGTGACCAGAGCAATATGTGTAAATTGTCCTACATATTATTATTATTTATTATTAGTTTATGACTAGAGCACAATATGTTTGTAACGCCTAACATATTATTATTACCTATTATTTAAAGACTTATCAGCTTGAGAAGGTATATTCTATACATAAATATATTCATACCTACATTACATACAACCTAATTCTTATTACAAAAATAAAAGTAAAATTAGACCCCGAAAGAGTCGTAAACATTTTTATAACTTATAAAGTTATACCAAATATTGCATTATTTACATTGACTCTGCCAAACCTTTTGTGGTCGCCCTTCCTCATGAGTTGGTCGTAAAGAGCTGTAATCTTGGAATAGAGGTTTATAGGCTATGAACCCTTCAGTGACACTGTTTAAATATTTACATGGTTGTTGATTAAAATAGATACCTGGAGGATATCTATTAAAAGTGTTTAATATCTGGGTCTAATTCAAGATATTTCTTTTGCGGTGGGCTTAAATTGATAATTCCAAATCATTAGATTTTTTCGGGATATTGTATATTGAAGTTTGAAAAATTTTTAGAGAGCTGGCATTTTTGTTTTATTGTCCAATGGAGATGGAAAATAGGCGAATGTATTATACACAAATACCTATTTGCGAATACCGCCTTACACTTGTGGGTTCGCGTATTCTTGCGAATGTGAGGAAGCCGGATTAGAGATAGTTTTTTTATCAAAAAAACATTATACGTATGACTTGAGAACGATTAATCCGATTTATTTGACATTTTGGTATGGTAATATATCTTGTTAAGTGAAAATAGGGATTGTTGGTAATTACCCAAATAATACTAAACCAAAAATATTATGATTACCTGAAAACTGAAAGGTTTTTACAAAAACAATAAACAATACCTGTTAGAAACATAGAATTAATATTTTTATAATAAAATGCTGGCACATAATATGTATAAAAAAGGTAATATTTATCTAGAACGAGTAGGCTTGGTTCCTGTTTTAAACCCCGGTATGTACCAATGAGTTTTAAAATAAAATAATTATTTAAATTTGTTTGACAACAGCACTATAGTGCCTCGGAGAGCAAGTTAACCCAGTTTCACTATACCAACTTATAAAACTGTTTATAGATGGATTATTGAGTCAATCCTTACACCGCTATGAGCTGGCCTCTCGTTCGTGGTAGACGGCTACGGGGCGGTGGGAATAAACCTCACCATTTGGGTATACTGCCGTCTAGGCAGTCTCAAGCGCCATAAGGCACCCGTGGTGATACATAAGATCGAAACCATTGCAGGCGAGTTTTAGAACTTGTCATGTTTTTACTGAAGGATAAATATTATACTATTATTATTATATTAATTACCTACTATTTACCAAACCAGCATCCGCAGCCTAGTGGTTGTCTCTGCGCAACCGATAACAAGGTTTTAATGCAGTTGATAACAAGGCCATACCTGGGACGGGTGACTGCTTTATACAACGTGGCTATACCGGAACAAGCTCGCCACTTGTTTGGTTACCTCGTTACCTTAGAATACCATCGGCGAAATGAAGACGGGTTAATATCTCCGCTGGGTACCCGCGGAGATATTAACCCGTTAAACAGCGTTAAGCGGTTCTTGGGAGCCAAAAAAGGCACCCGTGATAGTATTTTTTACCTACTACTTATTTATTGTAGGAAAACTATAAGACCAAATAAATACAATACATTATCAATACCTAACCATTAGTTTCGTTAATTTGATACTGTCCCACAACCGGAAGTAAGACGGGTGGAATAAAGAATTTATTAGGAGAAAATAAAATAGAAGGTACCGGTCATTCCCCCCTAACTTCCTACTGTGATGTCCTCTTGTCCCACGGGAGGTCGCTACTTCCCTAATACTATAGTAAAAGCCTATTTTTGTGTATAGAAGCCATACGCTTTCTTTCAATTTTCTTTTTTTTATTATTATTATTCGGTGGCTTATTTTTATGACCCTTGTTTGTTATAAATGACTAGGTAAACACTTTTTAATAAAAATACTGACTGTTGTTTTTTTTTTTTTATTTTTATTTAATAGCATTGCTCATCTTGTATCTATCTGATGGTAAGCAGACCTATAAAGTCAATGAATGGCTTGTTGTTAAATAGCGTTGATTGCTCCTACTAAGGAGACTACTGCTACGACAAGAAATCAATGCAGTAGGTAGGCTCCTGAAAACCTGTGAAACGAAGCTGTAGAAAATGAATGCAAATACTTAATTTTAACACGTACTAAATCCTTTAATGTGACCGAAAATCGTCAGGTAGATATTTCGGTATTTACTTGTACTTTAATTAAGAAGAGCCTAATTGAAAATAGGTATATGTATATTATTGTTATAGCTAAACTTTTTATATTAAAAAAATACGTAAAAGTGTTGATTTTACTTATCCGTTCCAAATTTATAGTTTTTTATCTATACTATCTATACTAATATAATAAAGAGGAAAGATTTGTATTTTTGTATGTTTGTAATGAATAAACTCAAAAACTACTGGACCGATTGCAATAATTTTTTCACCATTAGAAAGCTGCATTATTCAGAAGTAACATAGGCTATATAATATCACGCTAGGTCCTATAGTTGTGGAGCAGTAACCAAAAATGTTTTAAAAACGGGGGAAAAGTATCGTTTCTGAGGCCTTCCGTGGCGTGCGCTGAGCATATAGTTAAAGTTATACAAACCTGTGCGAAGCCGGGACGGGCCGCTAGTTTTAAAATAATAACTAAAGTTAAATTTTTGTATGAAGGTAATTTTTTCCTGTGTTCAAGAAGCAACAGTAGATATATATATATATATAGCAATATTACTTGTCGCATACGAGTAGTAACATAAAACATACAATCAAAAATTTAAAAAAAACAGTATACACTTTTTTGTGCTATTTTTTAATAATAAATGTTAAACGCTAAGTTTGACGTCTTTTGGGCCAAATGAAACCAGAAATAAAGAATTAAATACTATATACATATTGTTGTAAAAAATTGTGACAAACCCATCTTATTACTTGGTGACAAAAATAATCAAATGTCAGCACAAACTCTCTACTCCATATAACGTAAACGACACTATAAGACCACGGATGCGGTTAATAATTAGTTTATAATTGTTATAAGGTTAAACATTATGTGTAAATTTATAATTTCGTTTACAGTGCCATATATTACCTTTTGTAAAAATGAGAAAGTAAATTAATATATTCTTAAAATAATAATAAAATACTACCGATACCGACCGGACTCGTTACTACCGTCCATACAGATGCATGTTTTTTGTATCTACCTAATGCTTAACATCAGGTAGTTACAAAATCACACGCCGCGCTTCAATAAATAAATAAAAAATAGATTAAAAAAACAGGATACTTTTATTTTCCCTTTCTATTTCACAAAAAATAGGGTAAAATAAATACTAAGTATAAACTTATTTGGATAATAAGTTTATATAGTCGTAAAGTTCAGTGACCTTCATCCCTCATTTGGACATAGTTGCCAATTATGTTCGCTCCCAGTTAGGCCTTTATTAGAAACACAATACCCTCTGTGACGTCGCCAGTAACTGAATTACGTAATTGTTAGTCCGAAAATTAAGCCTTAGGGCATAGAATTTCAGTAGCCATCTAACGGTGACAAGTGATACCTATTTCGTTGTGTTATTAACTGGACTAATATTTAGTGACCAATTTAGTCATGTAACTGATTTAGGCTATTGTTAACCAAGATTTTTTTGTTTTAGGGTCATTTTTACTCTTAAAATCATTCGCGTCCCTGGAGTCGATTGACGGCGATAAAAACGTACTTCCAATATTACAACATGGCTGTTGGTCGAAGTTTAATTTTTTTTTGTTCGTAATTGTACGCAAAATTCTTTCTGTTGTGGGTTTTTTTTTATATTATGATATTAAAAAAAAGTTTTTTTTTCAGATTTCGAAAAAAATAATAACTCGGAAAGATTTATAATTACAAAGACCGCCAAAAATATTATTTTAATTCTGCGATAAACAGTAATCAAGTATATTGGAAGTGCGAAAGCTAATTTTGTATGAAGAACGCGGAGCGATTACGAATGCCGTGCCCTTAAGCTGTCGGTCCCAGTTTCACTATACTGGCTTGTGAAACTGATTATAGATGGGTCATTAAGTATTTACAAATATCGTAGTTATTTCAAAAATATCTAATATAAACTTATAATTCTGGCTAAAGATGATATTAGTCTGGCAAAGTTTTTTTGTAATTTCACTAATTATAAATAATATTATTTTAACGCCTAATAAAATATATATTTAACTTTTCTGCCTATACCTACCTTTTTTTTATTTTACTTAAGATTTATTCGCTATACAACCATAGTTGTTCTTGTTGTGCGTAACATTAAATTATTAAGTTTTATTTTATATAATTAAATAACAATTTTACTGGTCACTAATAATAGGAAATACAAATACAAATTTTGGTCTACTATGTAGCATTTTTCACGTCATTCAATGCTACTGCATCTGACATGGGGATTTGTGTTGAAAGCTTTGTGCTTAAAACTGCAAGAAAGCGCAAACAATATTTCCTTGAAGTTAAGCTCAAGGAAATATTGTTTGCGCATTTATGCTTAAGATAAAAAAAATATTACACAGTAAGTATACAGACTATATAAATATAGGATTTAGGCACTATATATATTAGGTTGTTTTGGAAGTCCCGGTCCAAATCCCGGTCTCAATATATACTAGATACTTTACTGTAAATGACTGGACCTACGCTATATAACTGGAAAATCCAATCCAAAGGATAGGCCTTATATATATAATTCATTATTTTATATTCATCCGTCAAAACAAAATCTCATACAAAGTTTCATATATCTGGTGCTATATATAATAATTATATATATAATAATTATATATATATATATATATATATATATATAAATATTAAGGTATACTTAAATTTTTTAGGTAGGTAAATAATAAATATTATGTACATACCTAAAAGGAAATCCTTTTCTCTTTCTTTTTTTGATATATGCACACATAGTACGTAAAGTGCTATCTATCCCTTGGCCTGAAAAAATAATTGAGTTATAAGACGTAGGCTCAGTCATTTATAGTCACAATTACCACATACTAAATTACTGACAAAAAAAAGGTCAAATGCTATTTCACCAAATGCTCGATGGCATAGCTGATTATAATATAAATTATTAAGCAATGTTTATATTATGTAATTTAATTGTGTCAGCACGGGTCGTTCCAATATGCTGTTACAAAATGGGCGACAACAAATATTCTATTTTATCGTCAAATCAACTGACCGTTTTTTAACTGCATCCTAAAAGGAGACTATAGTCTAGACAATAAATCGATGCAGTAGTCTCCTGAAAACCAAGCACCTACACCATATAACACAACAAAAGTCGACACTTTGTGTCAAGTGTTTATACCCAACGAGTAAAGCGCTTTCGTATTGTTTGTAAGCTGGTTACCATAAAGTATTGGGTATATTCCCCCCTCTCGTATTTCCCAGCGGGGTACCTGCCCAATGTTATTGACATCTCACAAGATACAATGGACATTGTATCAATTTCCTTTTAATGAGACTGTATTTTTACTTTTATTAGTACTTATTAAATACTAAATAGATACCTAGGTAAATAGATATCTTGCAGTATTATTTTATTTGTTACTGACGCCAAATATATGAAAATAGTTAAATCAGTATTTAATATAATAATTGATTAATGATAAGAATAAAAATATATTGTAAATAAAAAAACTTTATTTGCCAGAAAATCAATTTAACAATAAGACATTTTTGTGGTCCTCACTACTCCTCCCACTAAGATATACCTGTCCTGTGAGGCCTTGTTTTAAGTACATTTGTTATAAAATTGATTTACTGTAATAATTATGTAAATTTACAATTTATATATTATTATTTTGATTAATAATGCTATTATAAATATTATAACAATAAAAAATAAATTAAATAATAAATATTAATAAACTATATTTAGTTTTATGTTTAGGTATTTTTTTTTTATAGTAAAATTGCGATGCCCTACCAGGGTTCATGTACACCGAATTAAATTACCAATAACAATTGTATTATAATATGTGTATATAAAATGCAAATAAATAAAATAAGTTTATACCATAAAATGTACCTACTAACATCAGGACTAAACTAAACAAACCCATAACAAAAATAAACATAACATCTTCCTATAACACCTTTACTCTATGTTTGCTATACTTCAAATTTATTTTATTGTGATCCCCAAGCTTCTGAAACGACTGCATTGGGACCTCTAAAGAGAAGGCTTGAGCCATCAAAACGTGAACTCACTAACCTGGCTTTACTGAATAAAGAATTCATTGCAAAGGGAATTTTAAATTTGTGGTGTTCTAAGAGATTTATGAAGAAGTGTTTACATTTTCGTCATAAGGCTTTTGATGTTTATTTTAATCTCTTGACTTTACTTCGTTTAACAATTACACAGTTCAATATAATATATAGACTCACTTTTATAAAATAAAAACCTTAATTTTAATAAAAAAACATTTTTATTTTTATTTAATCGCATTTTTTGAAAGGTTTTACATGGTAATGGATCATGGTATATGGTAATTAATTGAAGAATTGTAAAATTTTTAATTGAAGTTTAATTTTATAAAGCTGAAAATTACTAAACAAATTTTAGTTTTTTTGATATCTTATGTTATATATTTTGATATATAACTTAAGAGAAATATACAAAACATTTATATAGACATACTGTTTGAGTTAGTAGAGTTAATACCAGACGTAATTTCACAAATTTATTTGTAATTGTAATAAAACGTAATATCATCAATATAATTAATTCAATCAGGCGTTATTTTAAGAAAGTTCATTTTAAATTATAGTTAAAATAAGTTTTTTTTTATATTTTGCTATCTTCCGCTAGGTTTTAGTTAAATAGATATTAGTTACATGCAATAAAAAAAATAGGGCCCTACATATACATTAACATGTGTGAAAAAAATATTATTATATTATACTGTTGGATTATTTTAAAACTAAAGCTTCAAAAGGTTTTTTTGTTTTTATGTCAAATTTATGTTTTGTGAGACTTCGCATTCTGCTACCAATATAGAGTCTTTGTTTCGTCTTATTATCTATTTTATTATAGTTAAACTCCTTATTTAAGCAATCTTCATCACCCCTACCTTCCATATTTAAGCAATCTTCATCACCCCTACCTTCCTTATATTTAGAACCTGCACACAGTTTTTACATTAACTATAATTTAATATCATCAAACACGTTTTAAGAAAAAACCTTTTTAATCCAGAGACATTATAGTCATAGTCTAAGGCACAATTCTGCAATTTGTAATTTCAGCACGAAAATCTTTAGTTATTTCATAGAATATTTATTATCTATATATATTTTGGTCGTGTATATAAGAAAAATCTTCTAATTATGATAAAACATCAATAATATCAAGTTCAATAAATAAAAAAGTACTTATCTCCTAAGTCCCACCTGAGTACTATTCTGCAATTCGTCTGTCGCCACGAAAAGCCGCAGTTTGTCATCTCGTCACTGGGGAAATATATTGCTTTTCCGTTTTGTATATTCCGTAAGATGCCTTTCCAATTTTGTTGGATGATCTTTTAGATTTTCCTTGAATTCTTGTAGTTGTGGTTCTATTTGTTATTTATTTTTTGTTTCACAAAACAAATTGAATTGTTTTGTTTAACTTTTAAATAATTTAGGAAATTTGAAAACAATAATTTTCTTGTTGAATACTTAAGAATTTAAAATGTGGGTTTTTGTCAATTGATCGTAGGCTCGAATTAATAATAATCTTAATTTTACCCTTTTATGTTTTAATATAAAACTTACCAACAACGTTCATTAACAGAAAAAAAAAAAATAATAATCTGGATAAAAAAATAGCTGAATGACGTTCATTTTAGTAACAATTATTATAATATGTAGGACAAATTACAAATATTTCTCTGGTCACAAACTAAGCTCGAGACTTGTACTATGCGTATGACCTATAATCTGTAGTGCCTTTAAGTCTAACCAACTCGCCCACCACGTTATTTAAAAAAATCAATAAACAAACACACACACAAATAATTGTTAATGATTATCAACTCAGTATTAATAAAAGTACAACTTTCACAAACGGATTAATTTCTTAATCCGTTTGTGAAAATTGTACTTATAAATAGGAAATTCGACAACCCTTAAGACGGGAGTTTCCAAACAATCCAATAACAGTAACAATGATTTATGTTTGAGAAGATATAATCTAATGCTTTTAATTAGCAAATTCGAAATTTGAAAACAAAATCTGTGAAAATTTTAGTCTTCGAGGCTTTATTGAAAGTTTATTATTAAGCCTTTTTTGAATGTTCTTCTCGTTTTTATAAGTAATTTATAATTTATTGTTTATTTTCCTAATTGATTGTTTATCTTTATGAATTTTATTTTCTTGATAACATTAAAACAAAAAAAATACTGAGAGAGTTTAAAAGTTTGTTCTGTAAACTTTGTTGAAAGTTGTTGTTCTACATGTTGTGCTAAGTAATTTGAATTGGTTTATCTAAGTTTTTTTTATCTATTTTTGTTGCTTGAAATTTTATAGTCAAAATTTTAAAACAAAAAAATAATGTAATTAAATTAAAGAAAAAAATTTGTTAAAGATTAATAAAATTTTACTTAAAGATTAATAGACACATTTAACGTTTTAGAATAAAACACTCATAAATAACACTACATATTTATATTTAGTAACTTTTAATATAACCCTTGCAATAAACTTATGTAGCCAAAATAAATAATAATAACACGAGTATATAGTGCATTTTACACATATTGCTCTGTCACATACTAAGCTCTAGGCTTTTACTATGACAACAATACTATAATATATTGTATTTTATACCCACCACACTTACCCAACTTTAGCAAAAGATAATGCCTAAGGCATTAAGGTCACCTATGTACAGTAGTTTTAAGCATTTCTACTATAAATAAATTTCAATCAATTAATCTTTGTCGCAGTCCATTTCGTAGTACTTAAAAAACATATACATTATACCATTAGTGGGAATCAAACCCAAAACCTTTGTAACAAAGCCAATGGCACCACTAGACTACGGAGGTGGTCAATATAAGTAACCGACCTACAATGCAATATGCTCTAGCTTACTATTTATACAACAAAATTATTAACTTTCACTCGCTAAAACATCATAAAACTAAAATTGTCTTTCATAAAGAATTAATAGCTTCAGACAATGAATTATGAATAAAAAATGTTGATAAAATTACATACATACATACATATATATGGTTTTAATCCCACCTCGTCGTAGCCAATGGTATGAGTCTACACCGAACAAGTGGCTAGCTCGTCGCGATGTTTTGAATAGACTCAATAACCCATTTATAAACAGTTTCACAAGTTGGTATAGTGAAACCGGGACCGACAGCTTAACGTGCTCTCCGAGGCTATAGTGGTGTTGTCAAACAAATGTACATACATTTTTAAATTAAAAACTCATTGGTACACACCGGGATTCGAACCAGGGACCGAAGTGTTTTTAAGTCCAAGGTCTAACCAACTCGGCCACGTATATAACATATTATGTTGATAAAATTAATTATGAATAAAATGGCCTCAGACGTTTTTTTTTGTTTTTTGGCTTTTTGAAGATTTGGTGATACGTACATCTGTCGCACTATTAAAATGTGGAATGCTCTACCTGCTTGCGTGTTTCCTCCATCCTCCTTGAGTCCTTTAAACGAAGCGGGAATCTTAAGCCGGCATAATGGATGAAACCAGCTCTTACAACACAGTTCTAAGAGCGGTTGTATTCATTCTTGGATACTGCATACTGATTCCGACCAGGTAGATGTAGGGTCACATGCCGAGCTCCTATAAAAAAAAAGACAATGAATTATGATATTGTATTGTAATACGTTTTCTTATATTTAAGTTCCTATTTTTTTTCCTAAACTAAATAAAATAAAATCACCCATCCCAGGTTTGGAGTTGTTATCATCTGCTTAACCTAACAGATTAACATTGTATAAATTATACAGTTAATTTTTCATCACTTTAATTCGTGTCTTTAGAAGTGGTTTTCAGTTGTTATTTTATGTAAATAACATTTTCTACACAAAAAAATAACTTTGGAAAGTTGTTAATTTATTTTGTTTTACGTCGAAGTTTATTTTCCTTCGGTATGTGTAAAGCGGGTGGGTATATTATTATAGGGTAGGTATGTTTTCAAATTTGAACCACATTATTATTCGAAACGCGTTTTGAAGAGGGGTGGTGACAGGGCGGCGCGTGCAACGCATCCGCATTTCATTACTGTCTAGTCTGCCTGTAGACTAATGTATTTGTCATACATACTCGGAAAATGTAAGTATGTGTGTATGTATGTAAGTATGAAGCTTCGATATTGAGTAGGTATTTAGGTATATATATACGTGGTGCCCGAGTTGGTTAGACCTTAGACTTAAAAACACTTAGGTCCTGGTTTAAAACCCGATGTGTATCAATGATTTTTTAATCTAAATGTATGTACATTTGTTTAACAACACCACTATAGTGGAGTGCATGTTAAGCTGTCGGTCCCAGTTTCACTATACCAACTTGGGGAACTGTTTATAGATGGGTTATTGAGTCTATTATATCCAAACATTGAGACGAGCTAGCCACTTGTGCAATGAAGTCTTCTAACATCGGCTACGACGAGATGTACCCAGAAGAGGGGTTTTACTCCTCTTCTGGGAGCCCTGAGGCCGTCTAGGCGGTCTCGGGCGCCGAAAGGCACCCGTGATTGTGATGATGATTTAGGTATAAAGAATATTTATTCCCATAAGAACATTAAACATGAGTATATTTGGCATATATTTGCTTGAACATAAAGAAAGGATATTGACCTAATTAGTAAGAGAGATGGGCCATCATTGTCTCTAAACGAAATATAGTACACAAAACATATCTTAATTTAACTTTATTAGTTTAAATTTTATTAACATTAACTTTTTCAGTTTATTAGTTTCTTTCTCAGGGTGAAAGTAACGCTTATATTGATTACATAAAATTAAAAAAAATAAGTAATGAAAGTTATGTGTGTACTATATTTTGTTTAGGCACAATGATGACCCACAAATAGTCAATATCCTTTATACAAAGCACAAAGACGACCTGGCCACTTGTTCGGTATAGGCTACGACGAGGTGGGATTTAAACCCCTCCGCCAAACTCCTGGGGTCGTCTAGGCGGTCTCGGGCGCTATAAGGAACCCGTGATGATAATAAAATATGTATGTGTACAGAAATTATAAAATCATTCTTAAACAGTTTGTTACAAAAGAAAAAAAGATTAACAACAAAATACAATTTTAATAGGACAAGGGCCGACCCCTCAATTGCTAGACAAAGCCATCCGACAATCAACTCATATGAAGAACTGACAAATTGTATTTATTCTTCATACAAAAAAATCGACCTAAACCAACTAAAATTTACAAAATAGTTATAAAACAATTTGTGATTTTAATACATACTTATCATCACGGGTGTCTTACGGCGCCCGAGACCGCCAGACTGCCTCAGGGTACCCAGCGGAGGGGTTTTAATCCCACCTCGTCGTAGCCGATGGTATGAGTCTACACCGAACAAGTGGCTATCTCGTCGTGATTTTAATAATAATAATAAAATGTATAATATTTCACATATTAAAAAATATAACATGTGTGAGTTTTATAAGATGTCCATATACTCGTATTTTATATTCATTATGGCCTTTATTGCAAGCTAAGCTCTAGCTAGGTATGTATTGTATTAAGATTATGTAAACCGGAAACAACGATATCATAATTTGTAAACATCACGACAAACGGTATAGAAAATCGTACCAATATAGTTTTATCATAGATGGGAATCGAACTCAGGACAGATGCAACTCCAATAGTGACGCGACGCGACTACTAGACTACAAAGCCTGTTTAAATAACATTTAAATGGTATGCATTCTACATTTTACCAAGAATGTACGATTTTCAACGTAGATAAGTTTCTTGTTTTGGCCTTTCAGGGTGCGGTTACAAAACAGGCAGTTGATTAGACAAAAACGCAGCGCGATATTAAAGTAAACTTTGTAATTATATACGCCTTAATCGCCGCCCATGGTGGGAGCGGTCAATATTGGTAAACAATTGAGTATTGAACAACCACATTCATGGACTCGTATGATTGTTTAACATAAGATAGATCAGATGCCTACCTACAGTGAACACACGAAACCGAAAATACGACTATGGTGCGCTTTTTGTCACTTCCTAACATTCCTAAAAGTCTGACTAGGACCACAATTACCGAAGTTTTAATTTCGTGTGTTCGCTATAGGGCCTCAGAAGTCACAAGCGTGCTCCAATAATTAAAAATATAAAAAAGGCTTTAGTACGGTAAAGGGTCTACTTGTATAAATATCTATTAAACTGTACATTTCTTTAGAACTAGACAGCTATATTAAAAAAAAAGTGTCTGCTAATGATCTTAAATAATAATTAAAAATATATTCTATTTAATTTATTTGTCACATTGATAGGTACTACTAAATAATTTAATTGTATTTATTAATAAAAATAGTACAAAATAAATATAACAGATTAAAAAAATCATTAAAATTTCTAACACCGAAAATATCTTGATTGCAATGCTATAGTTTTTTTTTGTTTTAAATAATTTTAAACCGCCTGTCTCTAGAAACTTCTACCAATACTTTTAATAGTTTCTTAATGAAAAATTTGATTCTAAACAACAAGGACCTAATGTTTCTTTTGCGAAAGGAAGGAATATTATAATGATTTGTTAGACTTAAACTATATTCTTAAATAAAATCAACAACTAAATAAAAGTATCCGTAATTTAACTTATATAAAACAAACACGTTCACTTCGTATTTAATTCACTTCGTTCACAATTAGGCCCTAAACCTAATTAATAAATCCCTTCGAAATAAGGGTGCATATAGAGCAAACAACTAAACAACTTTTGGTCCTAATTCTAAATCAAAATGAACCAAAACAAGACAATCATTTTAAAAGGACGGATCGCTTATAAACAAACAGGGAACGAGAGAAAATGTGCTAAAACTCTGTATTCGTTCCATGCTCTGGTTTATTGGAATTAAGCTGTCTTCAACCCTTTGCAGTTGTCTAAATTTGGCAGGTTTAGGAGGGATTATGGTTCTCCGTGGTGAGGGTGCATCGGGGAGAACAAATGTTTTGAATCCTTTTCCATCGATTTACTGGAAAATTTAAGCTCCTTAGATTAAGGGAAAGATTCATGTCAGCTACGTTATATATAATAATAATCTTTTACTTTATCCTTTGTTTCGTATTATTTATAATAACAAAATTGTATATACCTAATATGTATTAATATCGTTGATTCTGGTGCACATGGTGCAAGCCTAGATAAGCCTAGTACTTGATACTATAATAGAGTGTGACCAGGCGATAAGTGTTAAGTGTCATGTAGAATGTATCATTGGAAAGGAAATAGTTTTTTTCAAAGCATGTCCTACCCAGTGAAAGGTGTATTCTTATTTAATATTCTCGGTGGCCAAGTCCATGCACTTTTCTAGGGAAAGAGTAAATAGACAAAATTTTATTTTTTTTGGCTAGTGTAGCTACTGCTAGATACAACACAATGAAACGACATTCTTGCCCTCGTCTATCTAAAATACATAGTGACTTTGAAAGGTACTTTGGGCTAATATAAGGTTCTATTAATCAAATATGTTTAAAGAACTTCATTACTAATAAAAACATAAAAGTTCACTTTGAATGAGTTAACATAATCTCTTTCATTAATTATTACAATTTTAGTCTCTCCGTCGAGAAGAAGGTAAGAATATTTATACAAACAAAATATAACTATATATCCATAAACCTACACGAAACCCAAACATATAAATTTTTAATTTATATTTTCTACATATGTTTCTTACTTGGTAAAATATATAAATTGAAGCTATAAAATTTTATTGCCAAATATTTCGCCTCTCTATGGAGCGGCGTCATCAGTGACAGTGACTGAAGGTCTTTGTCATAAATTTTGAAGAAGTAATTTCATGTCTTTTAGCAATGGTAAAGGCAATGCACTATACAGTTTTGTATTTAATTTTTAGAAAAATATCATCACCACCCTGTGTCCATGTCCCATAATAAATTCCGATATCAATATACAAACTCATCATAACCCTGTTGTCATCAAAATTCAAAATTTCGCACAATGTACTACTTCTCATTGCGTATATATGCTGGAGTGCAGATTTTGTAACAGTTTTTATGTGGGAGAGACTACGACACCCCTTCGTACTCGCATGAATGGACACAGACATTCAGTAGATTCTCAAATTAATAATATTTTACCTGTGCCCACCCATGCGCGTATACATAACACTACCTTTAACAATTGTTTCACAGTAAGAGTATTAAAGAGTTTTCCTAAAACTATTCGGTCTATTGATTTAAAAACATGGGAAAGCTCTTTTATATGGCAGCTTGGTGCATACTATAGCCCTGGTCTGAATGTAATGCATTAGGTTTTGTCTAACTTGTTTTGTAAATTTATTAATATCGAACCAACAATGGACATAACATGCTGATGATGTTTTCCATGACGGGCTAGGTGGTGATGATATTTTTCTAAAAATTAAATACAAAACTGTATAGTGCATTGCCTTTACCATTGCTAAAAGACATGAAATTACTTCTTCAAAATTTATGACAAAGACCTTCAGTCACTGTCACTGATGACGCCGCTCCATAGAGAGGCGAAATATTTGGCAATAAAATTTTATAGCTTCAATTTATATATTTTACCAAGTAAGAAACACATCTAACACACTTTTTTTGTTTCAGATATTTTCTACATATATAATTTTGCTTTTTTCTTAAAAGTATTTTTGTTTAAATCAAACCACTTTTACCATGTATCGCAAATAATAAAAAATGCCTTCTTACAAACTAGAAATGTTAAAATTAGCAATTTGTATAGGGAAGCCAATTTATTTTTTCATTTGCGACACATGGAAAAAGTTGTTCGATTTGATCAGTAGCTTTGAGCCTAATATTAGCCCAAAGTAGTACCTTTCAAATACACCCTGCATTGTATAGAACTATCCTATAGTAGATCCTGGTACTTGGATTATCGTTAAGTAACTACCGTAACTACCTACGTAAATAACACATAATTGAAAAGGATTTTTCCTAGATTTGAAAAAAATATTGTTTTAGACGCTGAAAACAATTGACGCCTGGCTCAATTTACAGGTTGAATTATATAAATACAACTTAACAACGTCACAATTTTGTGCCGTTACACGCATGCTTTGCAGCACCGCGATATTAATAGATTTTTGATGTTAGTTTTTTAATCTTTATTCTTTTGATAGATATATAAATATAAATAAATATCATCACGGGTGTCTTACAGCGCCCAAGACCGCCTATACGGCTTTAGGGTACCCAGTGGAGGGGTTTATAATCCCACCTCGTCGTAGCCGATGGTATGAGTCTACATCGAACAAGTGGCTAGCTCGTCGTGATGTTTGGATAGACTCCATAACCCATCTAAAAATTTATTTCATCAGTTGGTGTAGTGAAACTGGGACCGACAGCTTAACGTGCTCTCTAAGGCACTATAGTGGTGTTGTGTTGTTAATCAAATGTACATAAATTTTTAGATTAAAAACTCATTGGTACACACCGGGGTTTGAACTAGGGATCTAACTGTTTTTATGTCTAAAGTTTAACCAACTCGGCCACTACGTATATACATTTCTTTTGAAAGTTTTTGGGTTAAAATAAATATACTCAAAGTGTACCTAAACAATTTAAAAAAAAAGTACAAAACACAAACAAAATCATTACACATTGTATGAACAATCATTTCATTATATTCCAGATACATTTTCGTTTAGTGTTAAATGTGACAAAAGAGACAAATATAATTTCCTTGCTCCTTCCAACTGAAAAAGGGAACAAAATATTTCCAGGATTCTTAGAAAAAACTTCTCGTAAATTTTATCATCCTCGTAAAATACGAATAGGTACAGTTTTATGAATCATCACCCTTGTTTGCTAAGGTACACAACTAGACCAGTGTTGCCAATTATATTTATATAATTTACCAGTACGTATTATATAGGTAAAAGGGAACTGTTAGAGTAATTCAATGAAATTTTAGAATATGAGTTTGCCAGTCAAGACTGTTTTTGAAGCAGAAAATAATAATATAATAATAATAATAATGAAGGAATTTACACACATAGGTATTTTTTTTATCACAAAGCTCTAGACTTGTACTATGTGTAACCGAAAGCACTATATAATACATATTATATTTATAAACAATCATAGCATTTCAAACTGTACAGAAAAATGTACAAATATTTTTTGTCATGGGTTGGAATCGAACCCACGATCTCCGGATACAACGCCAAAGGCGCAACCACTAGTCTACGGAGGCGGTCAAAATTATTGACACCGAATATATTGTTCCAAACTATACTCATCTTTAATTAAATAATCGTATTATATAGGTATTTAATTTTAACTTTTTTTATGTACGGTTCGTATTCGCCCAGGGAACAATCTGCGACCACTTCTTATAGGTACCAATATTATTTTATTACTACATTGAATTTGTACTATATAAATGTACTCTAAACATTTAGCAATACCTACAGTATTATTTTGTACCACAGAATTTCAATTCAGAATTAGTGTTGGTAAGATCTGCATTGCTAAAGTCTGCATAGCATAAAGTAACTACAAAGGTGGTATTAATGCTGAATTGATTCATTATTTCCGTAATATTTTCAAACCCTTGGAACCTTTTTATACAAGTAGTAATATAGAAAGTTAAAAATGAAATATAAATAAAACTTCAGCAAAATCTACCAGTGCCTTCCTGTATACATAGTATTTTTTTTTTTTGGAATGTTATAGGTAAGTATGTTCTTAAATGCTTCTTTTTTATTAGTTTTAAGTTATATATTAAAGTAAGATGAAATTTAAATGATAATATGTAGGACAATTTACACATATCTGGTCACAAACTAAGCTCTAGGCTTGTACTATGTGTACCAGAAGATATAATAAATAAATATAATGTAAAATAAAGATATAATTCAGTATTCAATAATTCATAATTAGTAATTTAGGAGCAGTCTGGCAGCACTATAAGCAGACATGTTTCTGTTTGACCGAAGAGGGTTTTCTGCATTCTTCGTGTCTAAATAAATTTGGTCATCACTTCTACACACTTCACACGAGGGTCACCAATTCTCCCTTCTTACGTGATTTTAGGAAACAATATGTATGTATGTATATGCTATATACTAATAACATTCTATATATATTGGTATTTGTTAGGGTATCTCATTACGGGACCCTTTTAGGATCTTTCTATGCTTGTCAATATTACCTCGTCAATTCTACACTAAACTCAATGGCACAATAGTTAGAAGGTATATAAAGCTATATTTATATATTTGGCCATTGCTTTAAGGGTAAATGGATATAGAATAAGTAGAGATGTCCTGAAATGGATACATACATATGTAATGTTAATGCAGTAGCGCATAAAATATATAGGTTATTTTACACGGCAGATTGCGTTTTGTTTCCGTTATGTAACGTAAGCGCAACGTAAATATTGCGGGTCTATAACGTTTAAAAAAAAGTCATTAGGTCAGTTGCTTTACTAATATATAGTTCACTAATAAGCAGTTGGTACAAATAATGCTGGAATCTACGTTTTAATGTTATCCATTTTCATCTAAAAAAAAACCATAAACATTGCGTATGTTTATGTCACTCCATCTTTTATCAGTTACCTATTCTTTAGAAAATAGATATGTTACTTTATTATCAATTTATGTAAAGTCCTGAACCATTGTTTTTACTGCCTCCGTAGACTAGTGGTTGCGCCTTTGGATTGTATCCGGGGGCCGTGGGTTCGATTCCCACCTATGGGAAAAAAAAGATTGGTACGTTTTTCTGTACCGTTTGTCATGGTCTGGGTGTTTATAATATATATATATATATATCGTTGTTTCTGGTACACATAGTACAAGCCTAGAGCTTAGCTTGTGACCAGAGCAATATGTGTGAATTGTCCTATATATTATTATTATTAATTTTGATTAGAATAATAAAGAGCATTATAAAATACCATTCAAGCCATATTTTTTTAACCTGAATTTGTTACAACTTTAAAAGAAAATTTTCACTACAAAATAAATTCAAAAAAAATAATATGAAATGTCAAAATTTCCTTACAAGCTCTTACAAGATTTCCCAAACCTTTTGACAAGACAGCAAATCTTACGTACGAGAAGTGTTGCCACTTGTATACGAATATATTTAGTACGTGTGACACGTGCCTAGCCAAGTGATATTAGAATATTGAAGATTTCAGCAAAAACGCGAATTACTACGTGACTCTTCAGTTCTTCACCTATTTATTTAAATATAAAAGTGTAGAGGAATCGACAGAGCAAACATTTCCTGAATAAAAGCATTTTGAAACGCTCACCGAAGCTTACTGGTTGTTTTGTTGTGAATGTGCTTGGTAATTTCTCATTGAAAGCAAACTTCATAACATTAAAGAACGCGTGCTTTTAAAAAACGTATCCAATTAGCGTTTAAAAAAAAACACCTTCGGTGGTTGTTTGTTTTTCATTTTCCTTTTTCAATTTTTTAACGTGTCTTAAAAAATGGGAAACGGTGAATAACTTTTATTAATTGGTTTGTCTGTTTTTTGCATTTGAGCTCTAGCTAGCAATGTTGTTTACATATAGTATTGGTCGCTCTTACTATGCCGGCTATATAATGCGGTTACAAAAAGAGTGGCAATAAAAATAGTAGAAAGAAGAAGACTCAATCGCATTAGGAGTCTATTTTAATATCATCGTCAAAACATAAAACCAGCTTCCTAATCGTACCGGTGAATCCACAGAATAAAACTAAACACTAGGTCACTTGCCGGTTTATACAGACGTAGTTTATCTAGACGAATATTTCTAAGAATTTTGTAGATCTCCTTACCATAAAATATACATAAAGTCACATGTAAAGGTCTACATAAAATAATGTAAATTGAACATATTCCGTACTTCAGTAAAAACATATTTTAGGGAGTAGAGACATTCCAACTAAATCGGAATCTAACTGTTCTATATACCTTAAATTATGTACATCTATTAGATTTTCTACAAATTCTATAGTTAACTATTTTTTATTTCATCATTGTTTCTGGTATGTACCAGAAACCATGATAACGATATAATGTATAGTACACGCTTTGTACTATACATTATATCTAGTTTTGGACCAGAATCTGTAAAGAAATGTATTGTAAATATTTAAATCTATCTATATATTACATAAAAGAAACGCTGTTCGTTAGTCTCGTTAAAACTCAAAAACAGCTTGGCCGATTTAAATTTTATTTATATTTTTATTTGTTATTTATATTTTAAAACAGGGGCGGTAGAAAAGAAAAAATAATAGAGAAAATTTTAAAGAAAACCTAAGAATGAAATTAAGATATTTATAAAATGACGGTGCACTTTATCTATTCTTCCACCATATTATCATATAAAGCCAGCTAATATATACATAAAAGCAAGCACTTGAGGTACCTAAGTATATAAGTAAACTAATTTATAAAATAGTACAAGTAAACCTTGTGCCTAATTCACACGGGGATTTCGAATTCACGTTAAATGTCCAGTACAAAATCTAGATAATTAGTATTTTCTAATGCTATACCTGTACAGATGCGGTTTACCAAACGCTACTTTTAATTAAATTAACGCAATCAGACTGACACGAGTGGTTAAGGTTAAAAACCCTTGCAGCATAAAATTGGTACCGTGAAACTGGGCAGCAGTGTTTAGTAAATATTTCAATTTAATTTGAACCTTATTGTAAAGGGAAAAAGTGAGTTTAAAGGTCATTGTGTGTAAAATATCTTGTTGTTTACTGTACATAAGCTTTGGTGTTGTGGTCTGTTAAACCAACTTCGGTGAAATATATTATGCAAATTCGTGTTAATTTATTTGAAATTAAATTTGTAGTACTTATTATATGTATCAGTGTTGTTTTTTATACAGATACAAAACCGCCAAGTGATTTTTCAGGTTTAGTTTGTGGGTTTAACGAGTTTCAAAAAATTACTGCGTAAAGGTGGTAGTCTCATTTCAGGGTGCGGTGGTGAAACAGCTGGTTGATTTGACGATTAAGCAGCGAGCATATTAAAATACGTTTATTTAAAAATATTTCTCTAATACTTAAATTACTTAAGTATCTAGATATTCTTTTTGTTATTATAATAATAGTGCGTGCGAATTGTGTCGCAATCCTACTTGCAATTGCACGGAACCCTAAGTGTGCGATCCGAATTCGAACCCTAAGTGTGCGAATTCGGATCGCACACTTAGGGTTCCGTGCAACAAAAGACGTGCAACAAAAGAAAAAGGAGAGAATAGGAGGTATAATTATGTGAAGTCCTATTACAGAAGTAATTTATAACCTCAGCATCTTTTTTAGTTAGAAATTTAGAATTTATAATAATAATAATATTATATAGGACAATTTACACATATTGCTCTGGTCGCAAATTAAGCTCTAGGCTTGTACTATCTGTACTAGAAACAACGATAATTATACATATTATATTTTATATACACCCAGACCATGACATATTGTACAGAAAAAACGTACATTTTTTTTCCATAAGTGGGAATCGAATCCACGACCTCCGGATACAACGCCAAAGGCGCAACCACTAGTCTACGGAGGCGATCACTTTTAATACGAAACCAAAACTAGAAAAAAAAATACCAAAAAACAAAAGCTAGAATTAAATAAATTATTGCAATCCATTATTTATGTGCCTACAGCTAAATATAAAACAAAAGAGCAACTGATTCCGCCAAAAGTGATTCCGCCCGCCCAATTAAAATTCAGGTACGTTCTAACTACCCGCTAAAAGCTATCGCAAAAACTGCATTGTCAATCGACTTTAGTGCGTTCTGAAACTGACAATTAGTTCGGTGAGCCGACAAAGCAATACATCACTAGGGGACCCGTGCCTTGATATGTACATACTCTGGTTTTGTACTCAAATCTGAAGTATTTTATACGTTAAAGCCCAAAGAATAAGGTTTAATTTAGATTGGTTATTTAGGTTTAAATTTAAATGTGGTTAATAATATAGAAACTAAAATCTTTAGATAGGTGGCGAATATTTGCTTGAATTATTATTAATATTTAGTAAGATTCGCTAGTTACATTTCTATAATCAATCTTTTTTGACGGATAGTAACCATTTAAATACACGTACTACATTAGCTTTACCATAAGTTTTAGCTAACTGTAGTTAACTATAGTATCTAGCGACTACTGATAGTTGTATTTTAGTTAATGTATTAGTTTATTTAAAGGTAATTAATAATTATTATAATAATTAACATTTAATAAAAGCAGTGTTACATAAATAATTATTGCCTTTCATTTAAAAACAACAATCAAATAATAATAAGCTATGCTCAATAAAAAAAATAAACAAAGCTCGCTTTTATAGTGCCTAAAATCATTTTTGATCTCAACTCGCATAAGTTCTCATGATATCGAAGTCAGTGGTTACAAACTGCGGCCACATTCTGTTTCTTATAACGTGATCGTTAGATTGTCAAAATAACGATTACCGTTATTAGCGCGCTCTCCTCCAATCAGAGTAGTTTTTTAACCTTCGCTGATTGGAGAAGAGAGCGCTAATAACGTTATTCGTTATTTTGACAATTTAACGCTCCTGTTATAAGAAACAGAATATGGCCGCTTGGGCCCTAAGGTAAATGCAGGCCATGTCGTCTTCACTCAAAACAGTAGGTATGGACTTTGGCAGGTGACAGTAAGCCTAACGCATGGATTTTCTGAGCTATAGTTCAGACTGACAACTGTAGCTCCACCACAAGTTTTTGCAAACAGTTTCTACTATTGTCGCTAATAACTATAGATACGGATCAACTAATAGGATCGCTTTATTTTTTAAATAAACTTCTCTTATTGGTTGATTCCTAGATTTCTATAGTTACTACCAATTATAGTTAAAATGTTTACAAAAACTTGTGGTATAGCTACTGAAAATCCATACGTTTAGACTGAGACGACGCGATATTTTCTCTAGATCCCCAGCGGCCAAATTAAATGACATTGAGCAATCAGTAACAACAATTACTAAAAAAGGCATGTACTTTATTCCCTTGTGTTACAGGTGATTTTGCTTTGACAGTTTTTTTTGGTGACAAATGTACTTAAAAGATTTCGTTATTTTGACAATCTAACGTTAACTTTAAAAGAAACAGATTATGGCAGATGATCTTCACAACAGAGTACCTACAATCATCCTTCATACTGATATTTAAATATATCTAGCATGTACAAACTGTACATGCTAGATATGTGGCCGAGTTGGTTAGACCTTGGACTTAAAAAAACACTTAGGTCCCTGGTTCGAATCCCGGTGTGTACCAATGAGTTTAAAAAAAAAAAAAAGTACATTTGTTTGACAACACCACTATAGTGCCTCGGAGAGCACGTTAAGCAGTCAGTCCCGATTTCACTATACCAACTTGTGAAACTGTTTATAGATGAGTTATTGAATCTATTCCAAAACATCGCGACGAGCTAGCACTTTTTCGGTGTAGACACATACCATCGGCTACGACGAGGTGGAATCAAAAACCCCTCCCCCTGAGGCCGCCTAGGCGGTCTCGGGCGCCGCCGTTTTGCAGGTGATGATATATATATATATATACAAACTGAAAAGCCATATCTAACGACTCACCGCTGTGGTTCGTTGTACACCCTAAAACCATTTGAAGCGAACTACGTGCGGTGCGGGACAATCACGAAATGCTCTTATTTTTTTCAGCATTCGTCTCTGTTATTGCCTCATCATCAGCGGTTATGTGGCTGGAACCAGAAATTGCGTGTTGTGTACGCCTTTTATGAATATAGCAATAATAGCCCATTATAGGAATAATTATAGGATATTACTTTATATAAAATTTGTTTATGCGATGTAATTAGAATTTTTTATTTAGATATTAATAATTATATATCATTTATAAACTATGCTGGATGTTTTTGTCACGGTGATAAAAAAATTATATTGTGTTCTATGATGAAAATAATGAAACACGTATTTTTCCTTTTAGTGTCGCCTATACAAAAACAAAGATAAATAACAAATCACGTAAACTTTCATACTAAACTAACGAATTAAAGCCTATCACTTGTCTAATTGTGTTTTACTTGTTAGATCCGAAGACTTTTTATGTATTTGTAGGAGTAATTTTAAGCATATAGACGATTGTTCATATAATAATTTATTTTTCGGACTTTTTTTTTCCGGAAAAAATACTTACCTACCTTTATTATTTTAAAAATAGGTATTAAAAGTGATACTGGAGGCATCAAAAAAATATTTTTGTTAAAAAACACCCGGTATATGAATTGGCGAATGTTAGGTGGGCGCAATGTCCCGTGGACGCTTGCTGCATTTCCCCGTTGCAGGGCTAGGCCCTTTGAATAAAGTATTCTCTACTCAAAGGGTCACCCATCACTGAACGAAGCTTATCGCCAAGTTCGCGGGACGAGATCAGGTGGGCAATTCTCGCGCTTTCGACATTCATCTCGATTCGAGATTTTTAAACGAAATAAAATAATAAATATTAATTAATAAATAATAAATATACAAATATTGAACGAAAGATGACATATTTAGTCATTTTTTGTTTAATTATCTCGAATCGAGATGAATGTCGAAAGCGCGAGAATTGCCCACCAGAGCGTCATTGGACCATGGGCCCATCTTCTTATGTATGAATGTTGCTTTTTTTTTATCATTTGTTAATTCGTTTTTTTATTATTTAAATACTTTATATAGCCGTTATAACTTATCAGTAATATTATTATGTATTTATGAGTTTGTGAAGGTACTTTATAAAAAGCATGAAGGTAAAAACCATACCAGTCCGGTTATAATTCTAAAAATATTACTTTAGTTATCATTTCAAAACTTAACATATTTTTTATAAAGAAATTATGTAATCAGGATCGAGTAAATAAAATCTACACCTCCATGTTCTTTTTTTTCAAAAAGAAACTTTATTATAACTGAAAACAACATTTAGATGTTTTTTGACGCTCGAGTTCGCGAATCCTTTTTCTGCCCACTTAAGGGCTCTGAAGTTGATTTGACAACCATACAAACTTCCAATATTACATGGCTGTTAGAACGCAAAAATCTTTCTGTTATGGGTAATAAATATGTTGGTTCATACTGTTCAAAAATATATTTGTCTTAAAGATTTTATACTTATAATAACTGGGTACATCAACACATGCCGTGCTATTTAAAAAAAAAAAATTTTGTCCATGTTGTGGAAGGCAAAGATATTTTGACCATACAGTCATTTCTAATGTTACATCATATGGCGTCCTAAAATAAAAAAGGTACCTTTGAGTTGTAAACTCAATAGTACATTTTTTGTACTAGTAGTTTATTTAATTTCAGTGTTATACTACTGGAACAAATTAATCATTCACTTAGACCAATGCTGTACGTAGGTACTGTGACCGAAGATATGGTTTACTTCACTCTTCGGTCACCGTACCCGATTTCCTCAGGGTTACCTCCTCCAGATCCTTCTTTAAAACCATCTTTATACGTTTATTTTATATTCTTTTCATTTCCTATCGAATATAATATCCCTGCGAAGCTATATAAACGTAAACTGTGAGGATTAATCGCGGTTTCTATACGTTTTCTATTAAATTAATCAATCACACGTCCATCGTGTGTCCCTCTATTGATCTCTCTTTTTACTCTTTTGTTCCTTCGATTTGTTCTATTTCCGTCACAAATGTCATAAATACTCAAATAAGAAAACTAACAATATTATGGCCAGTAGTAGCCTTACTCTACAATAGAGAAGGTTACATTTCTCCCCCCTCTTAAATTTTAGTAAAATATTAATAAAAAAGGATTTTACTAAACTAAAAACAATCTGGACATAGAACAAAAAATATTGTTAGTATTATGAAATCGCGACCTAAACACACTCCTTTACTTAAAAGGTCTACAAAAAAAAATCAACCTAATCGCGACACGTCGACTAATCCTCTCGCGAACCTAGGGGACCTTAAAACTATTACAACCCTAATCACTCTATTGGCATACCGCAGTCAGCCTTTTAACGGTGACTGTTAAATAAGGATCCATCCAATCAATACAACAGCTACGTTTTCCCCCAGCCAAAATACTAATCAAATATTTCGTCATTTAATCACATCCGCAAAACCCAAAAACAAATGTGCACAACGACATACCAATAGTTAAATCTTTGCGTGATATCTATCCACTTTACTTTCTTGCTAAATGCAAAGACAAATCATTAAAATAAAAATGAGTGACAAGAAGTTACATATAGAAATAATAATAATAATATATATCTACTTAATATTATCATCAGATGACACCATATGTATTATTTGTAACTTCATTTTATTTCACCACAGCACTTTCACTGATAGTCCCTAGATTGTCCATTTTCTTTCTGAAACTAAATATTTTGTGTACAACATCACATACTAATAATTAAAATATATCCAACATCATAAACTTCTCATTATCTATTAGATCATTATTTATCAATTGAATAATATTTCCCTTTAATTAATTATCATACTTTCATTTAATAAAACAATAATTAAAACACCCATATAAATTAACTAGATAGAATATTAAAATGAAAAGCTGATGGTCTTCAATACCAATGCCTTACTAAATTAAAAAATATATAATAAATTTTAGGACGAAGGACTTGTATCCTGTGCTATGCTAAAATTAATTAATTAAAAATTATGATTCAAGTCATTATTAAATGTCAATTATTTGTTTTGACACATATTTGCCCTATTTCGCCATCTATCGAAAATTCGAGGCATTAATTTTCTTAGCACGAATCAAAATAAGTTTTTGCAACTCTCGTACCTATTAAATCAATAAAAACAATTCTACTAGATTACAAATTTTATAGAGACAAAGTGTATTTTCATTTTACTAAAGAAAATTAAACCTTCCTTTACAGTTCACTTTATAAACTTCTTCCTTTCTCTATAATAAAGTCATCTTTCAGCATACTAAATGTAAACAACATGTAAGATTCACGTTCTATATTGAACTGCAATACTGTGTTCTATATAGAACTGAGACAAACTATCTTCATAGATATGTTCACTCGCAGTAATACATTCCAACTATCACGCTTCTCCTTCACATTCCGAACATATGCTTTTACTACACCCCGTTAAACAATACACTTAACTTTCGAACGCATCTTTTTCATAAGCATGCCACATCGCATACAACCTTCACACGTAACCATCTGCCATCTAGCACTCCAATGCTAATACGACAAACACCAAGACCAGATTCCATCATAGTCATCTCTGTATCTCCTGTTTTCTCCACTGTCATCATATTACGCTGCTTACAATATCAGCACAGGTTTTTTTTTCTCACGTTCACATAAAAAAAAAAGACATTAAACACATAATCATACACATTATTACAATTGTAAAATAAACATACCTAAACCCTACTTATTTTTTTTAATATATTTTTTATGTTTTATTACAAAAACTTTATAAACTAAATATTATTATAATATACAAAATTAATTTAATATTTTATATCTATCTTTTTATTTTTCCATTTCGATTTCTTTCTTTTATTATAACCTAGTTTATACACACAATTAACATATTTATTTTCATATTTTTGTTTCATATCATAATCGTTAACAAGTAATGGACTTTGTATTCCATTTATCCTATAATTTAATATTCTACGTTCATTACCTAAACCTATCTTATAATCTACATTTCCTACCCTATTATACTGCTTTTTCTCGAATTCAACCTTCTTATATATTTTATTACAACCTATCTTGCCTACGTCATTCCTAGATTCAATTATGGGGACCTCATCCATTACATCATTATTTACCACTCTATCTGTCTGCTCGTTCCCTAAATCTTCAAAATTTATAGAATTATTTTCTTTATTATATAAATTCTCTTCTTTATTATCTTCCTGTGCCACTGTTGGCTCTATCTCAACTTTCTTCTCGACATTCCTAACCTCTTCTTCAATTACCTTTATTTTATCTTCATTATTTTCTACTTCCTTTATATAATTATCATTAATTAAGGGCTCATAATTTTTGGTTACTACACTGACTATATTTTCTTTTATACTTAATGGGGAAACATTGTACTGACCTTGAGTTGTAGATATGGGGGTGATTTCTTTTTGCACCACAGTCACCACATTGTCCATCTGTCCATATTCTACACTAGCACCATTGTCAATAACACCAGAAACACTTCGTCCATTCCTGTTTCTCCATGATTGCGCAGTCTGTTGTTGCATATACGGATTTCGCGCAGGTTCCGCATAACGTCGTGGCATAGTCCTCGGTCTCAAATTGTATCTGTGCTCAGGTATATGAATATTAGGTCTAAAATTATTATGTTGGTCAGCAAACTGCTGTATTCCAATATCCCCACAAGCTCGTACATCCTGTGATGGATTCATCATCCTATCGGGTAAAATATATTCCGCTTTATTATTTGAGGAATATACATTCTCAAATTGTATTATTATGGCCTTAATTTTTGCCATATTTAGATTTGCTTGATACGCAAAATACTGTCTATGCGGATCATTTAATCCTTTAATAAAAACATCTACTATCACTTTTTCATCATTTATATTTGCTTTTTTTGCTAACGAACTTATTTTATAAAAATATTCCAATAGTGATTGTTCCCTTTGGACGGAATTAAAGAATAATCCAATATACGAAATTTGTGTTTTAAACTCGTCTTTTAAAACACACACTACCGCATTATAGTTTGCGCACTCACCTAATATTGATTTATAAAATATTAATGCGGGACCTTTTAAATAGAAACCAACCGCCGACTTCTTTTGATCGTCATCCCACCGTTGCAAAGCAGCTACACTATTAAAATTAACTAAAAAATCTTCTATATCTTCATTAATCTGCCCCGAGAAATGATTTATTGATTCCATTTTCTTCCTTTTCAACGTTATTTATATATTTAAAAACCACTAACCTTTCTTCCTGATACATATAACCTTTATTTTTTTACACTACTTATCCTTCATTTCTTGACACATATCTTCTTTATCATTTCATTTATACATTTTCACACAAAAAAAAATAGGTAACCGGCTATATTCACATGAAACCTTTTAAATCTTACCCGGCGCCTCCACCAAAATGTGACCGAAGATATGGTTTACTTCACTCTTCGGTCACCGTACCCGATTTCCTCAGGGTTACCTCCTCCAGATCCTTCTTTAAAACCATCTTTATACGTTTATTTTATATTCTTTTCATTTCCTATCGAATATAATATCCCTGCGAAGCTATATAAACGTAAACTGTGAGGATTAATCGCGGTTTCTATACGTTTTCTATTAAATTAATCAATCACACGTCCATCGTGTGTCCCTCTATTGATCTCTCTTTTTACTCTTTTGTTCCTTCGATTTGTTCTATTTCCGTCACAAATGTCATAAATACTCAAATAAGAAAACTAACAATATTATGGCCAGTAGTAGCCTTACTCTACAATAGAGAAGGTTACAGTACCTATAAATTTCCATACGAATTCAGTGCCTTAAGTTCTACCGCAAGGTGCATCTCAGCTTTAAGACACGTTCCGTCTCCAGCGTAATCACCATGCTTAACTCCCGTTACTTGAAATAGCACTTCCGGTGTCTCTTGTTACCTATTTAAAGGAGGAAAATTTGCATAATAACTTGCTGAAGTTTATGTTGTGAATCTTCTTGAGGGGAAGATGTTTTCAAAATAAATAGTGAATTTAAAACACTTTAGGTGTATACTTTATGTAGGTATGTACATACATATATGATATCACGAGTATTTTCCGGCACCTGAGACAGCCTAGACGCCCTCAGGACGCAGTGTGGGGGGTTTATTCTCACCTCAACGTAGCCGGTGGTATTTTGAGTCTTTACCGTTTAAGTGGCGAGCTTGTCGTGGTGCTTGTATAGTCTTAATAACTTCTTTGTAATTTACTGTAGAGATAGGTGTTGTTTATTTCCCTTTTTGTAATAAAATTTCAAAATATATCAAATTTCTTCGTTAGATTCATTCGTTTTAGTGGAGAGACAGACAATTGAAAAATGGCGGGAAACTTTTATTAAGTGTCACCTTTAAAATGGTTTCATAAACCCATGAAGGTAAAAACCGTGCCCGTCCGCGCGCCGCTACTGGAGTAAGCATCATTCAATTTGCAGGGTGCCGCGCGAGTGACAAATTTGTCACTCACACACACTTTCACATTTTTTACATCCTCAGTCTGATTTTTGCGTTCGGTGGAGAAGGTGAAAAAGATCTCCGCTTTTATTATCGGAAAAATGGTTAATTGTGCATTAAAGCTCTGTTGAAACTACTCTTAAAAAAAGTACCTAGTGTCACGTTTTTCAAGTATGTATTTAACATGTTTTTCTTATATTAAACCTTAATAAAAAATAATAATAAAACTCATAAATAAAATATCAAAATCTGACGGTAACTGTCAAACTATGTGCGACAGTTAGAAGTTGAAGAACTAGTGATGAGTTTTTATTTTTAATGAGAATTTCGATACTTTAAAATAATTTATAATCATTTAAATTTAATTTAATCAAAAGGTATGGCTACAACAGAACCGTCCAACGAGGTTTGTCAGTTACAATTTAGTGGTGTGATTTTATAGTTGATTAACTCGATTTTTGTAAATACTTTCATGGTTAAACAAAAAACAATAATTGTATAATATGTCATTTATACAATTATTGTTTTTTTTTTATATAATACTAATTATATTTTCTATACATACAGTTTCCCGAAAGATCCGGCATTAAAACGTAAATGGGTAATTAAAAGAGAAGAAAATTGATTTCCAACAAGCATACCCGTGTATGTTCAGTACATTTTGAGGAATCAAGCTATGATTTAATTGTTTTTCGCCTTATGTAGTTTGCATCGACTTTTATAACTTCCTCTTGGAGGTCGGTCAAAAATGTTGAGATTGCGTTTAGTAGGTAACATGTAGTTAGTTGAGCATGTGTTTTAATTTAACAATAACATTATAACAATACATTAAAATGGATGATTTTATATAACATATATATACATACATATTTTAAATCCACTAGTATTATAAATGCGAAAGTGTCTATCAAAGTTAATTTGAAAGGATGTACTTTGGGCTAATATGAGGTTCTGCTGATAAAATCTTACAACTTCCTATGGAACCATATGTCGCAATAGAAAAAAAAAATCATTTTAACGTTACTAGTTTGTATGAAGAAGGCCATTTTTTGTTCTTTTGCGATACATGGTTCCATGGGAAAGTTGTTTGATTTGATCATATTAGCCCAAAGTATATCCTTTCAAAGTTATTGAGTCTATTCAAAACATCGCGACGAGCTAGCCACTTGTTCGGTGTTGACTCATACCATCCGCTACGACGAGGTGGGATTAAAACCTTTCCGCTGGTTACCTTGGGGCCAGTGATGATATGTGTGTGTACTACAATTGTATATCGATAAATAATTATTAATCTTTGATGATCTCTATAAATCCCAAAATATTTGGTTTATATCGATAAGTTATATATTTGTTGTCGGTGGCAACACTATCGAAACTATTAAGTATGCAATTTAATATTTAGCTTTTTATAATAAAAAACAATACACTTCATAGACACGCGCACAAATCATGTTTGACAATAGCTAACTTGTATCTCTTTTATTCTCAAGCAGTTATTTAAGGATCAGACGCGTTGAGCTGCCATTTGAAGCCACACCTTTTTCGCCGTTTTTCATTTGTTCGCCTCAGAAATTGGCGACACCGCTATCGCACTATTATGAAACAATTTATGTATCATGCTTACTCCATTGGCGCGGGGCGCGATTTTTTAGCTTCATGCATAAACCAGACAGATTTAAACAGTAAAACCAAAAAGATTTTATTAGAACTTCATGCTCTAATAAAAATACGAAACGACTTATTCCCTACCTTTGAAATAAAATTTAATAAACAAGAGATTTAAAATTTGGAAATGCGATGATAAAAATTAAAAACTTGCGAGAGAGGCTGGGTGAACAAAACTAGTAAATTGTATACCTGCTAAGAGTGAACAAGAAGTTTTAATAGCCATTTTCCGTGATTTAACTGAATTGCATAGCAATATTAAAGTGAATACAAACCCTACGACGCTTACAGGAAACTGTAAATTGAAAAATATCTTAGAGAAAAGCTTATAGTTTGTGGCCCCGGTCTACGCTGATCTCGGACAGAACATTATACAAGACGAGGGATATAAATCTAGGTCGCCAGCTCTATTAATCTAGGAAAGAAGTAGGCTTTAAATTTGATGCGGTATATCTCTAAGTAATTTGAACAATATGTAAAAAAACTATCAAATTAGAATAGCCTAAGATTTTTTTTGTTGAAATATTTAAAGAAGGTTTAAATATCTGTCAAAATTAAAAGTGTTTACGTAGGGCAATCTTTATTTTAATATGTTATGTTTTATAGTAGCCGAGTTGGTTAGACCTTGGACGTAAAACACTTAGGTCCCTGGTTCGAATCCCAGTGTGTACCAATGAGTTTTTAATTAAAAAAAATATGTAAGTACATATTTTGTTTGACAACACCACTATAGTGCCTCAGAAAGCACGTTAAGCTGTCGGCCCCGGTTTCCCTATAACAACTTGTTAAACTATTTATAGATGGCTTGTTGAGTCTATCCAAAACATCGCGACGAGCTAGCCACTTGTTCGGTGAGACTCATACCATCTGCTACGACGAAAACGGCCCCAGGGTACCGCTGGGTGCCCTGGGACCGTGTAGGCGGTCTTGAGCGCCGTAAGGCACCCATGATGATATGTATGTATGTTATGACACTATATTTGTCCCATTTGCTGGAGAGAGAACTGAAGTGTGTATGGGTACTTTCGGGCCGGGACGGGGTTAGATATGGCGGAAATGGGATATTAATATTTTAGGTATTTTTGTTAATTTTAGGTTATACCTTTAATTATATGATTTATAATCGAAAACCATTTACCTATTACAATTTTAAATAAAAACAAAATAAATTGATAAAATAATAAATAAAAATACCTATATAAAAGATAATAAATCTAGTTACATTATTATTATTTTTTTATTAATAAAAAAAAAACAGTTATTATTCGGTGGTATTATTATTCTTGGTTCCATGTGACCTGAGAAAATGTCTTGTCAGAATATCCTCGCCCGTAGCCCGTATAATAGACGATATATTTCAACAGCTCCTTCATTCAAATTCTTTGACAATATATTTTTATAATGATAATAGGTGAATCCTGGAAAAAGAAGTTTCAATATTTTTTTTAGCATCTGAGTCTACAATAGAGAAGACATATAGGGTTTTATATGAAATCGAAAATAGCAGCCCCCCTAGCCAAGAGCATGAGCGCTAAAAGCGCGCACGAAAGTTTTGTATGAAGATGACATTTGATGATGACGTCACTTTCGTTTTTATCGTTGCAGAAATAACCAAAACGAGACAACAATATAGATACACCAATAGCATAATAAATTTGTTATCTCCCTCTCTTTCACGCTTCTGCAACGTTCGAGCGTAAAAAGCGACCATGCTCTTGGCTACAGACTTGGGTCCAACAGGAGGTCTATGTCCACCAAAACTTAAACTTAGCAGATTCCTAAAAAAATTTCCTCACGTTTTTGAATTTTAGGCAGGTTATTCAAGAATTTGCCAAGAAGAACCTAACATTTTTATATTATTATTAATCTGAACATTTTTATTAAAAAATGCGTGCGAGTTAATAATCTATTTAACCCAAATGTGTTTAAATAAATAATTTTATTTGCGGGCGTAATCTATCCACGAAAACTAAACGTTTCGTACAAATACATTTAAAAAATGTCAAAACTTTAAAAAAATATATATTTTCTTAAATTCGCAACATTTGGCTTCTTGTCAAAATTCTATATCGAAATCACGATAAGCTTTTACAAAATGCCCCAATGCCCTCCCAATATGTAAATTTAAAATCAACATTATTATAATATAAATGAGTGAGACAGCTAAGTGACATTTAAAAACAATTATCAGCTATAGAGGTAAATGTTGTTTTACTGAATTTTTAATTAAGTTCCAAAACAGTATACGATTACAGAGAGGGACGAAGTTTGTAAATGCTAATAAATTCAAATCTAAACAAAAATCCATTAAATTGTGTTGTTACTGAATCTATCTAACGTTGTTGTAGCTATAGGTGGGTCTACAGTAGCAGTTCGAAATATCTTGAATAAAATGTTAAGATATTTCGCGACACGTCACGTTATGTATGAGATTTCTTACAAATAATAAATATATATAATAATATTTGATTCTTTGTTGATTTTTATGAAATCAGTACTTATCATGTACTCAAATAATGTAAACCTTTTACATTAAATAAATGTTGCCTGTAATAAAGCTTCTTATCTTTCAGTAGTTTTAATGCAATATGATTTTAATTGATGCGCGCGCGCACACCAATAAACAAAGAGATAAAGTCAAAGTCAAAAATAATTTATTTAATATAAACCTTTACAGGTATTTATGAAGAGTAAAAAAAAACTTTATATTTAGTAAGTGTAAGGTCTAAGTTTGCGTTGTGGTTGCTCCACTCTTCCCACATAGACATCTAAAACATATAATATATATTATTTTAGGTGCAACGCATTAATTATTACTATAAATAACAATTATATAACACAACAAGTAGAAAAATGTATCAATCAGGGCGCAAACACTGACCGCAAGTCGATCCTCCGGAGAAGAAGGTACAAGCAAGTAAAAATCTCTGGCGTTCCACACATACGTACCTACCTGATCATCAGAGGAGCATGGCTAACTTATGCTTATAGCACATGATAATTAACCCTCACTCTACTAAAGAGCACGAATAGAACACCCCATAGCAGATAAACCGTTTTACAATAAGGAATTTGGTACAGAATCAAAGAACACTACAGTCTCTCGATGCCCGCCCCAGTCTAGTCTATTTGACAACTTTAGTACTTTCATAACATTTTTAAACTGTTATTTCTCGCAACAAGCTTGCCACCTGTTAGATGTTCCCTTCTAATACCATCGGCGAAATGCGGAGCCTATAAAGGCACCCGTGATTGTATTTAAAATTTCTCGCGTCTTAGTACTTTTTTGCAAAAATCTTTCATTTAAAGACACTGAAAGTCTAGAATTTGTTTATATTATTAGGTAGGCACTTTCATTATAAAATATATTGAATAAGGTAGAACTTGTAATAGTTTTAAATTTATAATAATTATCAATAATAATACCAATTGTAATGTAATTGAGCTTTACTGATACCTACCCTGTCATGATCATATTCAGCTATAGTACTAGAGTTTGAATTAACTGTGTTAAAATTTGTGCGTCTTTTTAGACAAATTTCGTTACATGTACTAACAACATGTTATTCAGAATTTTTGCAAATAAAATTTCATTTCATTTCGTTTGAATTACATTTCATTCACCAGGGTTTGAACCAGGGATCTCAGTGTTTTTAAGTCTAAGGTCTAACCAACTCGGCCACCGCGTATATACTTATATATGAACACTCTGTATATTTAACAGCGTGTATATCCCAAAATCCTAAAAAATCATGAAAATGGGTGCCATAAAAAATACATAATATGTATTTAAATAAAAAAGATTTTAATATAAAAAAAATATGCACATTTGTTTAACAACACCTCTATAGTGCCTCGGAGAGCACATTATGCTGTAGGTCCCAGTTTCACTATACCAACTTGTGAAACTGTTTATAGATAGGTTATTGAGTCTACCCAAGCATCGCGACGAGCAATCCCCTTGTTCGGTGTAGAATCATACCATCGGCTACGACGAGCTGGGATTAAAAATCCCCTCCGCTGGGTACCCAGAGGCCGTCTAGGCGGTCTCGATATTTATTAATTTAGCTTTATAAATAAATATACATTTATAACAAAGTATACGACTAAATACCGGAAGGTAGCTAACAGAATCCTTGTACGTACACTTGAATTATAAAAGAACTAAAAAAGCCAAATGTAACTCCTGAAAAATATTTAAAATTCAAGTCAGACAATATCCATAGTACGGCTTCAGCAGCCCGCCGCGTGCGTCAACCGACGCGTCTGTGCGTCGCGACGTCTCGACTGGCTGCCAAATGGGGGTCCATGTTGCCTAGCAACCATGGAAGAGTATTCAATTAACCACCACAGGTCAAGGGATGAATTGAGGCTGATTGGCAGGGGGGTAGTTACTCCTTTTTGGCTGATTTTTGTTATTAAATTAGTGGTTTACTTGGGGGGAAATTGGAAGAAAAATTGTCGTTATTTGTCTATTTGTTTTCATTGGAATGAGAGAAGATTAATGATTCTGTTGAAGTTAATTAAAGTAATTAATATTTATTAAACACATTTCTTTTGTATTTCATAGTAAGTGACATATATCACTCAATGCACTATCATCCTTTTAATGTCATGACATATCAATTGTTTTTTTTTTCACTGTCTTACTAATTATATTTGAGCTCTTAACATGGCACATTTTACAAAGAATATTGTTTTATTGAATAAAATATAAGTAAAAATATATTTAAAAAAAACTAGATACATAGAAAAAAAAATTGATTAATAATTAAATATATATATGTAAAATATTTAAAAATTATTATATAATTTATGTTTATTAATTATAACTTTATACTACCTATGTAAGTTATTATTAATGCTCGAGTTTTGTAGTTAAAATATTAATCTAAAACCTAAAGAAAAACCCTAAACTAAGAACCCTAGCGTGCTTCTATACAAAAATAGTTCTGTAGAAATATGAAGGTAAAGAAAAGTTAATTTAAAACTGTACGAACAGCAGGTAAAGTTTTTTAATTAAACATTACAAAAGAATATTAAATAAAAGAAAAAAAAATCATAAGGCAAACGAAGTAATTTGAACACTTAAGAAAAAGATCCAATAATAGAATAAACGTCACTGGCACAAAAGACTGGGAAAGAGGCAAAGAAAACTAATAAAAAATCCGATAAAATAAACCGAGACCTGAATCCGAGAAATCCGCAAAAAACATCTTCTACGATCTTCATTAATTTGCTTCTAAGAACATTGATGAATGGAAGTATTTCTTCTCTGTCATTTACCGTTATGTCATTTAGAAATGTTTATAGCCGAGACTTTCTTAATATAAGGTTAATTAATTATTCCATTCATTAAGGAATTTTCCTTCTGAAATCCGTAGCTCTAATTATTAGGCACTTAGGCTTAAATAATATAGCATTTATTGCTATTGATGCTAATTAAGTTATTGTTGATTTAATTATAATTTCATCTTTAACAAAATATTTAATAGTTAAAATTTATTTTATTAAATAATAGCTGTGCTCTGCGGTGTGTCTTTTTGGCTCCCAAGAACCTTTTAAACGGCCTCAGGGTACCCAGCGGAGGGATTAACCCATCCTCATTTCGCCGATGGTATTCGGAGGCAACACCTAACAAGTGGCGAGCTTATTGCGGTGTTTATGATGATATAGCTTTGTTGTATAAAGCGGTCACCCATCCCGGTCCGGCCTTGTTGTCATCTGCTTAACCTTGTTATCAGTTGCGCAGTGACTTAACCACTAGGTGGGACCACTTTTTTACTTACACGGTGTCTGATTTAAAAGAAATGGGATCAAAATAGAATATAGCCTATGTTACTCGCTGATATACAGGATGACTTTGAAAAGATGTACTTTGGGCTAATATAAGGTTCGCCTACTATCTAATCGAACAACTTTTCCCATGGAACCCTCCCCATACAAATTGGTCGTTTGAACATTACTAGTTTGTATGGGAAAGCCAAAATTGTTTTTCATTTGCGACACATGGTTCCATGGGAAAAGTTGTTCAAATTGATCTGGAGAACCTCATATTAGCCCAAAGTACATCCTTTCAAATTCACCCTGTATAATAGAGCTTTTTGTGGGTGATGTAAAAAAAAAGGTTCAGTAATTTTTTAGTTTACCCAAAACAAACAAACAAATATTCTTAGTTTTTTATTATTATTAGTTTAAACTGAGAACTAAGGCCGAGTTACTGAAAGCGTGGTAGCGGTTAAATCGCTCGTCAAAGTCTAAATCAACGAAGTTTTTAAGATAAATGACTAAAATAAACCGATTATTGACTTTATGATGCATTAAATTATTTTATATTATATATATAATATAAAATTATATTATATATATAATATATTTTTTTATTATATTTGTTTTATATTTTAGTAACGCTTAAAAATTTGATTATACATAAAAATTACGGTTATATTAACACTTTAGGGCTCCACTACACTATTTGACATACAAACGTAATTTCAATATTACAATTTTGTTGGTAGTCGAAGTGAAATAATTATTTTTATGTTGGCAATATTATATAGGTATATATATTTTTTTGATTACCAAAAAAATCAAAGAATACCTTATACAAAAAGATTAATTAATACAATAACTTTCAAAAATATTATTTTAATTCTGCGACAAACAGTCATCTGATTCTCTTTTGATTTATTGTAGAATTAGTATTAAAAGTAAATAATACTAAACAAGCCCAAAGTTTATCGCCTCCGTTGACTAAAACATATAAAGTTGTGAACAGCAAATTGAATAGTGCAAGCGCAAATAGAACCTAGATTCTATTTGAAATCTGAGCTTACCTTTAGTTCACACGGTAAATTCGGGTCATTCCAGTCTTCGACTCGTCTTTACTTTCAAGGTTCGTCATATAAATAAAATGATTATTTTGAATTTAATTATTAATAAATTATTGGGTATTTTAAATTAAGAAAAGTAGCATTTGTGTATTGTGTTAAGTTATTGACGATGTTTTAGAAAAATTAAAGCTAGGTATAGGAACTATATATATATATACTCGTATATATATATTTATACTTTTAAAATAATATATTTTATCATTCAAGCTAGGTAATCTTGCGAGTATACAAGGTACTTTTAGTCATAGTAATAAAATGGGACATACATTTTCATATGTGGATTTTTCATAATTATGCGATAATATGTTTTTTGTTAATAGTTTAACATTAACTATAGGAGCAATAAGATCACTCAGCCTTGTCAACTTGAAATGTATTTAAATACAACTTCCAAATACTAATCATACTTTAATGGTTCTTGATTGATCAAAGTTTTTTGCAAATAACGACAGAGATATTTTGTGAAACACGATCCATTTTATATAATCTATACTAATATTATGTATAATATATATTATACGCGTTGGAAAACACAATGGATGTTGACGGGAAACTGGATGCTGTCGTTAACACAATTCGAGAGGAAGGTGTCAGATTTTGCCAAACACAGCGCTCTGGCAAGAAGTCGAAACTCTCGGCAGAGACCCTGGATCTCATGAAGATCAGGCGTGAAAACACATCGGTAACTTCGTCAGAACAACAAGCGCTCACCAAGCTCATACGCAAGTCTATACGGAAGGACCTCCGTTGGTTCAATACTCGTCGCATCGAGAAGGCGATCGAGCTGAACAGGGGTTCCAAAGTATTCATGCAGAAGCTTGGAAGAAGCCAGCTGACGAAGCTGACCACCCATGATGGAAGAAATGCCACCTCCAAAGTAGAGATTATCGCCGAGATCGAAAACTTCTACAGCCGACTTTATAAATCACATGCTGCAAAATCTGACCCTAGGAACGATCCCAGAGCCTCACTTACGCGTCATTACACTGACGAGCTTCCCGACGTCAGTTTAGAGGAGATCAAATTGGCCCTCAAACAGCTTAAAAATGGAAAAGCTCCTGATGAAGACGGAGTTACATCTGAGCTCCTGAAATCAGGAGGTGTGGCGATCTTGCAAAGACTGCAGCACCTGTTTAATTCCGTCATACAGAGCGGGACCACACCAAAGGCTTGGCACAGAGGTGTGGTGGTCCTGTTTTTCAAAAAAGGCAACAATTCGCTTTTAAAGAATTACAGGCCCATCTCGCTTCTGAGCCACGTCTATAAGCTGTTTTCGAGGGTCATCACTAATCGACACACTCGACAACTTGATGACTGCCAGCCTCCAGAACGGGCCGGGTTTCGAGGAGGATACGGCACCATAGACCACATACTCACGGTGAGGGAAATTATACAGAAAACCAAAGAGTATAATCAGCCCCTGTGTGTCGCGTTCGTGGATTATGAGAAGGCCTTTGATTCTATCGAAACCTGGGCTGTAATGGAGTCCCTGCAGCGATGCCAGGTAGATTGGCGGTATATCGAGGTGTTGAGATGCCTATATAGATCTGCTACTATGACTGTCCGAGTACAAAACGACGAAACAGGGCCTATTCAACTGCACCGTGGAGTGAGACAGGGCGATGTTATATCGCCGAAGCGGTTCACTAATGCAGTTGAAGATGTTTTCAAGACGTTAGATTGGAAAGGACTGGGCATAAATATAAACGGAGAACGCATCTCACATCTTCGGTTTGCCGACGATATTGTCCTCTTCTCGAAATCACTGCAGGATATGCAGGAAATGCTGGTCAGTCTAAACTGTGCCTCTCGACGGGTGGGTCTCGGAATGAATCTGGAAAAGACCAAGGTCATGTTCAACGACCAGGTCATTCCGAGACCCGTCATTTTGGACGGTGTAACTCTCGAAGTGGTTCAGGAATACATCTACCTGGGCCAAATCCTAAATCTCGGTGGGAACAACTCCGAGAGTGAAGCCGACAGAAGGGTGCAGTTGGGCTGGGCAGCGTTCGGGAAGCTACGCCACGTCCTTACGTCAGCCATACCGCAGTGTTTGAAAACAAAAGTCTTTAACCAGTGCGTCCTACCAATGATGATATACGGCGCTGGACACTTACAGTAAGGCTGGTCCACAAACTCAAGGTCGCTCAGCGAGCTATGGAAAGAGCTATGCTAGGAGTTTCTTTTATGGATAAAATCAGGAATGAGGATATTCGTAAGAGAACTAAAGTCACCGACATAGCTCTGAAAGTTAGTAAACTGAAGTGGCAGTGGGCCGGTCACATTTGCCGCAGGACGGATAACCATTGGAGCAGGCGGGTATTGGAGTGGAGTAGAGAGAAGAGCGGAGGATAGGGATCAGTGGCGTGTCTTGGGAGAGGCCTATGTCCAGCAGTGGACTGCGATAGGCTGATGATGATGATGATGATGATACTAATATTATAAACCTAAAGAGTTTGATTGTACGCGCTAATCTAAGGAACTACTGGTTCGAATTGAAAACATATTTTAATGTTGGATAGCCCGTTTACAAAGGAAGGCTATGAGCTTTATAACTACGCTTCGACCAATAGGAGCGGAGCATCAATGAAACACTTTGTAAAAACGGGAAACCTTTTTTCCTTTTGAGAGCTTTCGTTGCATGCGCTGCGTAAACGGGTAAAGTTACGCAGACGAAGTTATACGGGTCATCTAGTATATTCAATAAAATAAGGTTTTAATTTTTCTTATTGGTTTTTGGGGCTGACAACAGTCAAAACACTTCGACCCTGTGGGATGTTTTGTGTGTTCCCCATTCCTTTTCACCTCACACATATATCCCACCCTCAAATATTTTGCTGAAATATTTGAGGACATCATCTAGTTTGAGGAGCCTGTATCTTTTCGGTTCCGGGTAAGCCTGTTCCAGGTATTTCATTCTCTGTATAGCCCTTTCTTCGCAATGGCATAGTTGGTGCTGCATGGACTCGAACTCATTATGGGATATTCTCTAACTCCCATAATATGGAGATGTTTATTTGTGGTGTTATGACCTAAGAAGATTCCCACCAGTAGCCTTATTTACGGTTTGTTAAATTTCCAGATCTTATCCAGGGCCTGATGCATTTGTACCAAAAAAAATCTTGGAGTGTGTTAGCCCTTGCTGAGTTAAGCACCATGTTGTATGTTTGTCATTAAAAGACTCCTTTAATGCATTGTTAATTATGTATGTCTTAATTTAATAAACTATGTCATAAAGTGACCAAACAAGAAATAAGCAAAACGGGACTATACCTTTCACACTTGAAGAGACTTAGTTAACCGTCGTTGAGAAACTATCCATTTAACCTCGGAGCAAGCAGCAGGTTGCTCTAATCACGTCTCTATTCATGGATAACGTTCGATAAATTGTCTATCGATTATTTGTTATTTGCTTGGGTAACTATGACTTTGTGTTGCTTTGTAACTTACTCGTGTGTGAAATTAAATATAAGTGTAACAATTATTACACATACCTACTAATTATAAATAATTATCAATCTAATTATTACTATTATTAAACTAGTTATTAATTATATTACAAATATTTATGCGGACAGGAAAATAGACGGACAGCCCCTCTCAAAAAGGGTTTCTTGTAAGAAAAAAAAATAGAATAAGAAAATAATGAGTTTTTTTATATTAAACTTAACTTATATTTCCTTTAAGTTTTACCCTCAGCGCCTAATTTACTAATTTAAGTTTGCCGATACATAATAAAAAATATTAACATGAATTTATCGTTGTTGGCATATCCTATTCGTGTTTAGAATTACAAAAAAACAAATTAAATTAAACTGCGTTCGCAATTTTCTAGCGAACTTTCCCGCTATTATTAAAATTATAACATAATAATTTATCGACAGTGTATTGTGTTAGTATGAAAATTTCCAGTCTATTCATAGAAAGAGTATTAAATTCCAACAGTTAATAGATTTTGTGTAGAAATTACGTGTTGAAATATAAATTGTGCATCTAAATTTACCATCGCACTTAATTTACCACAAAATATAATATAAAGAAAATCTAAATATATTTATTTTTCTTTACGTTCGAGTAGGGTTTTTTTTTTAAATCTAAACATATTTAATTTTTATTAAGTAGACTAAACTATTTTAAGCACAAGATTAAGCCTATTAGGCTACTAGTAAACGAAAAGACCACGCAGTACCAAATGTAGACAAAACATTCGAATCCTCTCTGCGCATCGCCCTAATCCGGCCGGGCTATTAGGCTTTTGTTGTTCGTACCCAACATGGGGCTTTCAATAGATAGAACTTGATAGAATAAACTGTATTGCGAAAAATTGGGGATAATATTGTGACATATATTGTCGGGCTTTTTAACCCCTCAAGTAGTTTTATTCACTAACAAAATAGAAAAATAATAAAATATTCAGGGAGAAATGGAACGTGGTAAGCTGGAGACTTAAAAAAAACACTGGATCTAACTCAAACCAGACCCAAACCAGGGACCTATCCCTGGTTCAAACCCTGGTGTGTACCTACTAATACGTTATTAAACTAAAAAAATATGTACCTACACTTGTTTGACAACACCACTATAGTGCCTCGGAGAACACGTTAAGTCCTTTTTCCTTGTCTACTATTCTTATTGAGAAAGTAAATATTATAACAGTAACCATTTTAAATAAAAAGTTCATATTTATAATTATACGTATTATGGACCTTTTTTAACTTTTTGTAGCACGACATGTGACTTTGTATCTTCCTGGTGGTGAGCAGACCTACAAAGTCCATGAATGGGGTTAACCAATAATTGCTAACAAGGACGAATTGCATTACGAGTATATTTTAATATACTCACTCGCTGCCTAATCGTCAATTCAACTATCCATTTCGTAACCGCACTCTAAAAGGAGACTACTACCTCGACAAGAAATCAATGCAGAGGTCTCCTGAAAACCGGTGAACCCTCAGACTAAAACCAAAACATGACTAGATCAATTGACGGTTTTTGCATCTGTATGGGCGGTGGTAACGAGACCGGTCGGTCGGCCTAACGAAGTTATAGAGACCTTCCTCCACCTAAGAGACTTTTTATATCTATTAGTTATTAAGTCGGTTATTTGACTTAATAACTAATAGATATAAATGCTGTCTTAAATTATCTTAGTTATTTTTTCAATAGTTATTTACTAAAACGGTAGGTGTGATGAAGTCCTACCTACAGGTATAAATTGGCTGTAAGGTAATGAAACAACGTACATACAATAAAAAAATAAATATATATTAAAAGAAACCTAACTATTTAAAATTTATAAAGAGCGAAAGAGATATAAAAGAATGGGTTCTATCAACATCCAGATTATGTCATGGGAAGAATGCTACTGCCCTGATTATGCGACGATCGGGGAGGGCAGCATCCAACGTCCTTCAGTGGCAGGCCAGGCTCAGGGCAGCGGTCGGTTATGGCCGGCTATGGCAGGCCGTGATCTGCTGAGCAGACGGTGTCCAGGCTCCGGAAGAAGAATCCAGGCTGAAGACAGGGTGAGAAACCAGCTGGGATGTCTGAAGACGGTAGCAGACAGGGCTTCAGAAAAAAAGTTCCAGGTTCTGCCGTAGTTGTTTGTCTCCCTCGACTTGATTCTCCACCTCGGACTTGATTCCTGGAAACATTTGAAGGGAAGCCTAAGCATACTGCTTCCAGCTCTCGCTGTCTCCAGTTTTTGGCAGGGCAGCAACAATAATTGTGCATTGCGTAAAACTGCAGGACGGAGGCTGGGGTGCAGTTCTAGACAGACGCACGGACACAGTACAATCTTTATATAATTCTATTGAACCCTAAAAACGTCCCTATGAAAGTACTGTATAATTAACTCACCAAATTAATGTTGGAACTCCGAACTTTGTGCGTCACTATTATATGTTTTTGTAACGAACAAATTATTACAAACACACACTCGCGATGTTAGCAATTTATCAAATGGCCTGCGGTACTCTGACCGCGGCCTATTTATCTGATTTTTAAGTAATACGTTACTTCGACTTGTAAAATGCATTTATTTAAACTACCTGCCTCTTTTGCATTTTGCACTTTTGCAAAGGGTAATTTAAAATTCTAAACTATCCGTTCCATTTCGCGGACTGCCATACATTTTGGAACATCAAAAGTAACGTTCCGTTACATAACTGAAGTAGCACTAAATCAGTATACTTCTTGCGGTCTCCAGAAGTTTTCATTCACTGGTGAACAGGGTCGGACTCCCAACACATCGTAAGGGATTATGAAGATTACCAACTTCCAAAATGGATGAAAGGTTGCTCGTAATGCCACAATTGAAAATTAATTTATTCGGTGGAGGTAGACACTCTTGTAAAACTAATTTGGAAATTTGTTATGTTTTTATAGTTTGTTGGTTTTATTTTAATTGAACAATACCAGACCTGAAAAGGCGGCAAGCTAAGTGAAATAAAATACTACTAACAACAATAAGTGTAATAAATACTTTTGACAACGAAAATCGCTTAAACATATTTATAGAATTTCTGTTCGTGTATACAAGGTGAATTTTTCAAGTGTTTTCAAGTTTAGGAAGTGGCCTTAAAGGCACACTTGAAAAACTCACCTGTATAATCGTCAAAAATGTTTAGTCATATTTATAGGGGAAAATTTAGTAGTTTTTTTTAGGTAAAAGAAATTACATTTTTGATATTAAAAAACGTACATATCGTTGTGCAAAATTTAAGTTTTCGAGTGTAATTATTAAAATTAAAATTAATTATAACATAAATTAAATTAAACTAAACCTTATGAAAAATAAATAAAACTAATTACTAATCCAAAGAAATATAATATATACACAATTATATAAATAATTACTAAAATAAATAAATATTTACAAAGAAAATATACTATTTATAAAAGGTAAAATATTTCTTCCATCCCCGACAAAACACCGGCTGTGCCTAGTACAGAAGCGCCATTTCCTCTTTGTATTGCCAGGCTGATATTTTGTGAAAGGAATGAGCGAGCACGAACATCACCTGTTTTGGATAAGCTGCCGACCAATCTGGTCCACCAACTGTCTTGCATCTTTTCTCCACGGCCCCAGCATCTCTACAGCAAAAGCTAAGAATATATAATATTTCTCTAAATGTGAATATTTTATTTATTCTCAGCCCTTGCTGCAGCAGAGCCAGCGCACTGTGAATTATTATGTACGTATCTAGGAACAAATTAAAATTTATTACCTAATCATTGATGACTTAGGTACAAAAGTTACTTATGACGTATGGGTAACTTTTGTACCTACGCCATGGTTATCCTTTTGAGCTTAATACCTTAATAAAAGATGTTGCTTTTGGCAGTATTAGACCAAGGACCTATGGCCTCCATGATGCAAGGAATAAAAATTAATAAATTTGCTAAATTATCGTGTTTTATAATTTTAATTTTTAGATTCGGCAGCATAACTTAGAAAAACTAGTGTGTACAGACGGTTTTTATTGGTAGTAATTTTATTATTGTAAAAATTTTATAGTACCTAAATTTATTAATGTAAGCCTTTATAATGGTAGAAAATTTTGTACTTCATTTTAGTAGCTACGAGTAAGTAAGTCTCCATTGTGAGAGAGCACATCCCGATAAGAACATAATCTCTTTATAATCCCATTTCCGTGCTCCTAAATACAATGCCCTAAGTATCACGAAATAATATAAGAAAATATTAATACAACATAAATGTTTAATAATGCTATATAATTACCCCCTTACTTTATACAATATAAGCTATAGTTTTTATCGGTTTAGCTTTTACTATGTTTTTGAAAACAATTTTTAAACGTCATTTTATAGTATCGTGTAGTATTTTATAGTATTGTGGGGGCAATGTTATAGTAAATTTGTGTAAGAGATTATTATGTAAAATTTCGTACTAAATACGAACGTATCCACTAAGAAAGGGTTTTTCGTAATTTCACCCATAACGGGGTGTAAAAGTTTGAATGGAAAATCGTGTTCCCTGCGTGTATCAACTTGAAACTTGGTATAAAAATGTATATAAGTAAATACCTACATATTTTAGGATTTTTGAAATTCAACTCCTAAAGGGGTGAAATGGGGTGTATTTGTTTGAATGAAAGTCATTTGCCATGACTATAAATACATTTCAAGGCCAAACTCTTAATTTATCAGGAATAGAACTAATTTTCACACAGTTATACACGTATAATTGACCTTGTGAAAATTAGTTCTACCTGCTCCAGATTAAGCTCAAGGGGCAGCTTGGTGATTCTAGCACCTGGAGGAAAAACAAAAAATATTGTTTATAAGGAAATACTGCGGTAGGTTTGGTATTTTATGGTCTTTTGGACGTTGTTGGATGATCTAGGCCGAAGTTAGTTTATATACTGGGTGTTTTTTTAACTATGATAACATTTTTATATTGTGTTCTATGATGAAAATAATGAAACACGTATTTTTTCCTTTTAGTGTCGCCTATACAAAAACAAAGATAAATAACAAAAAAGATCTACAAATCACGTTAACTGTCATACTAAAGTCACGAATTAAAGCCTATCACTTGTCTAATTGTTTTTACTTGTTAGATAAATATTTATAGAATTTCTGAGAAGACCTATTATGTATTTGTAGGAGCAATTTTAAGCATATAGACGTTTGTTCATATAATAACTTATTTTTCGGACTTTTTTTTTTGAAGAAAAAAATACTTACCTACCTTTTTTATTTTAAAAATGGGTTCTAAAAGTGATACCTACTGGAGGCATGAAAAAAATATTATCATAATTAAAAAAACACCCAGAATATAATACTATAAATAAATTTCTTGAAGGCATGAAAAGATAGGTAGACGAAAGTTGTCGCCGTTGCATACTCCGATCTCCTGCCATGCAACTATTTCGATATTTCACAACATAGTAACATGACGATAAAAGTTTTTCCAACTTTTCCTAAGGATATGGCGGCTGTTCCCAACAGATGTGAGGCAAAGTTTATGGCATCGGCAACCGGGAACATAGAAAATAAAATTATTTCAACACTCCACCGAGGGCAAGTTTTAAATTACATTTGAAACTTTTAATCTAATTGCTACGGCTAACGTTTCTGAAAGCTTGCTAAATTGATGCTAATTTGAAATACGTGCTTGTTCGGCCATATCAAACAAAATACTATAGTCAGTTGGAATGGAATATGTGTTTATTTCAATTTTGGTTGTGAAATAATTCATTAATAAATTATATTTAGAATTGCCGACAAAATACAAAATGGTTTGTTAATTAACTATTAGGTATGTATTATTATTAATTTCAATGACATAATTGCTTTTTTAATTATATGTTAAACAAGTTAGTAGTAAACTAAACTAAATGGAAATATATTTTAACTTGTTCATATTTATAATATTATGAACGTATTAAATCATATCTTTATTATTATATATTTTTATATGTATTTCTATATTTTTTATATACATTTAATCCGACATAAGGCCTGTAATTCAATTGTAATCTTCCTTAAATGCATGTAGGCCTCAAAATGATATACCAAATGCTAAAAGTAATGTTAATATACTGATACTATATAATAATAAAAAATACTAATATTATATAATAATAATAATAGTCTTATTTATTTATTTATTTTAAATTCTTTATTGCACAAAATTGTACATAGGCGAGCTTAATGTCTTAGGCATTTTCTACCAGCTAACCTTTAAGTCTTCATTATTTATCAGCAAATTTTCAATGAAGAAAGAATGAAAGAGACAGACTTTATTTGAGTAAAAACATAATATGCGAGATCGTTACGGACCTAAAACATCATATTATGGTGTTTAATGTTTATTATTATGATAATATAGCAGCTGATTATTATCTTTTTTTTTGGGCTAAAGAATAAAATTGTATAATGATAAATCAATATACAAAAAATATTCAGATTTGTATATCGCAAATCTTGTGTCTGAACTTTGTTGTTAGAAACTTTCAGGATTTTGTTATTTTACTAAAGTGAAATTTTAGTTTGCAAGTTTCATTTCAAACGTAGATTTCTTAAGTAGTTAAGTTTGGAGTTTTCAGTTTGATTCCTTTCAGGTAAACTTCTTATAAGTTTTATTTCATCGAAGCTACATACCGAAACTTTAAAATGGAAATATTGCAAAGTTCAAGAATTTAAGTTAACTGGGATATTTCTTTGCTACTTAAAAGCTTAGGTGTGACTTTTTTAAGTAGAGTTTCTTTATTTATTTATCTTTATACCAAAAAATTAAAACTTTATCAAAAAATAGCGAAGTTTTAAAATTTTGACATGATAACTATATATGTAGGGATTCTTTTTATACAGGTATTTATTATTAAATTGTATCCTTCGTAGACCACCTTCGTAAACTAATACGCCTTTGACGTTGTATACGGAGGTCGTATACAACGCCAAAATATATTTAAACGAAAAAAATATTAGTACATTTTCTTTACAGTTTCTCATGGTCTGGGTGTTTAATAAATAATAATATGTTTTATATCGTTGTTTCTAGTACACACAATATAAGCCTAGAGCTTAATTTGTGACCAGAGTAATATATGTAAATTGTCCTAAATATTATAAATATAAAACAAATATAAATACTTTTTGAGTGTTGTGTACAGCCTTAATATATATTTTTAATAATTTAGATATTTGAGGCGTAGATAAAGTCTGTTTGGTTAGTCGCCTCGATGGCACCTTTGCAGATAACCATTGACAGATTAATGGTACCGGCTAACCACGTCTTACACTAGTTGGTTATGTAGCGTGTGTTCAGTTGGGTGGGTTGCTTTTTTTTTTTCAAGGGCACGTGTTGCTATTTTATTTTATTTAAATAACAGATGTACATTTATCTTTAACAACTTCTTATAAAACTAATACTTGTCTATATTTTATTTTATAAGGGGAAAAGAAAAAGTTAACCTACGCCTTAGTTTTCTTATTCAATATTTTCACGGGAAATTAATAGATTGGATTTTAAAATTAGAAATCAAATCTTATATTATTAATAAAATTGCAATATTATGTACAAAAATAATAAAATTAAAACAATACCTAATAAAGAAAAAATAATAATACTAAATAGAAAAATGGAATAACCTACTGCAAAAAAAAAATATCATCTAATATTTGTCCGTGTGGCATAGTGGCCAAAACGCTGGCAACATTTCCTCGTTGAATACATAAACTATTTTTTTGTGCAAGGAAAAAGCCAGCTCTTTGGTCACCAGTAGCGGAGACCAATCGTGAAGACAGTTCTTTGAAGAGCTGTCGTGCACACGGCCCCCACGGTCCTAGCGTCTCCACTGCAAAAGGCACAAATATGTAACTGTTCATTATATTTTCATATTTGCGCCTTTTGAGTGTTTCTGCGGTCAAGGACGCCGCTCCTGATGAATCCACCATATGAGTCCCGTGTAAATGAGACGATGCCAAGGTGTCTACGCAGGTCACATCCCACACTAAGCACCGACCCATCTTCCACGGGATCAACGACATTCCATCAGGTCGTTTGCCGTCGCTTCGGGACAAACCTGGAGGCTCCAGAATCGTTGGAACATCTACGACGGCAAGCGACCTTTTTAAAATGTCATTGAGTGATGCATGACGGGAGAAACGACCTCCACTTTTGTAACAACTAAGGCCGTGGTGTCCAAAATGGTCTACGTCACTACCACACGGACAAACATGATTCGCACATATTTCCGCACCCACCCGTAATCCAATAGCTACTCGAAAAGTAAGGTTGTCCATAAGTGTGCCGAGGTTTTTGGATGGTATTGCTTGTAACCAATACCCTGATTCTTTTTGTGATGATGCTAATAACCTCGCTTTATCTCTATCAAATTATAAATATATTTACTTACCCACTACCTACTGTCTTAAGTGATTTGATTTTGTTAATTTTCTTTGCTGTAAGTTTATTTGCTATATTGCTGGGACGTTAATGTATGATTATATAAAATAATAAAGGTATAATATAAATCTATTTAATTAACTATTAAATGTATTTGATTTTAAAGAGGTTAGTAGGTATTAGAATTTAATTGAAACTAACCTAAACATAAAATTTGATTACATATAAAAAGGAAAATTCTGATGATCATAATAAAATTGTACTACTACCATCTTGTAAACTCTGTGTTTACAAGATGGTAGTAGTTAAGCTTTAAATATATTTGTAAAGTAAAATAATATGACGGCTAATCTTAAAAAATAACCATAGAATTTAATTGAAAAACTTATCACAAACTCGCCCTGAACATAAAGTAGGTAAGTGGAATCCTCGTTGGCACCATAAGCTCGTGCTATTGCCTACAGGGATGAGTTGCCCAGATGTTGCTCACCTATAACCGCCACAGGGGGACAACTTAGGCCAACATTGATCAATATCTCGAACCAGGCTTCTGTACAAACTCCTATCATAACTATTAGATGAAATTCCGGATGTATGTATTTATGTATGTGTAAGTTGGGTTAGTAATAGAAGGTGGTCAAGTTTGTCAGATCTTCTCGAATCAAAACTGAATTTAGAATGTACTTATTTGTATTTGTACATAAGTATTGATAAAAATAAAAAAGTTGTTAAAATATAAGATATATTTTTCTTCGCAGGCTTTCTCATCAGTCGCTAATATTATATTATTTAGAAGCTGATCCGCGCAACTTCGTCTGCGTAACTTTAACCGCGTACGCTCTCAAAAGGAATAATTTTAAGGAATGTTTTTGCAATATTTTTCATTGTTACTTCGCTCCTCCGCTATATCGTATTAGGTATAGTTTTTTAATATTATAATTAAATCCACTCCAGCGCTGCAGCGTTTTATTAACAAATTAATATACTTTTTATTTCAATCAATACCTACTTATTTTTTGCGAAAAAATATTTTAATTTATTTTAAAAGACAACATTTGTGTTTTAGAAAGTACCAAAAAAGTAGTCGGAGCCAATTCCATTATTTAAAAATATTGTTTTTTTTTTTTTTATTATTTCTGTTAACTGTTAACCTTTAACCATTCATTTAGAGTGGGAGCGATCAATATTATTTAAGAACAATCATTGATTGGCCAATGGGGCTAATCAATGATTGTAGATACAAAGTGACATGTCGTGCTCCAATAAAAAAAAACCTCACAATATTTTATCGAAACTATAGTCATCAGTGTTAATAAAAAACAAACAGTAGATCCAAGTTTCTAAAAACAGCAATTCACCAAACCGACTATTCCCATTCGATCCCTAATTCCCAAGGGACTCACTAGTCCATTCATCTATCGTCTCTCGTCATCTGTCCGGCTACTCTGAAAGCCATTTTATGTTCCGATCAAGTGCCGAACATGACAAGCGGATAGAGCGAGAAATTTGGTTATTGTGCCGTCATATCTGTCATTGTTTAAATCGCACGGATTTAGGGTGCGTCATATATATAGTATAGGTCTATGGGGAATTGAGTGGTGGATTCTTGCTAATGGTAGGTAATGAATTTGGTAAAAATTAACTTTGTATTTAGTTACCATTCAATTGTTTTCTTGTTCTTTTATTATTATTACAGTATCCAGTAATAACACTTTCTGTGTTTATAGTCACAGGTTCAAACCTAGAGTTTTTTAAAAGTGAATACCAACTAGTGAAGCCATACGTAGATACGGAACAGGGGTGCGATTTTTGAAGTCAGCGACGAGTTTGATATCTCCAGTGAGAAAAATATCACCGATGACTAGGAAATCACGATTTATCCTATTCTTGAAAGTCACATGTGCGGTACCAACTTAATAATTTTTCATTCAAAGAACTACTTGCGTTTCGTTACACGAAACTAAATATTGTTTGTCGTTCAATATGTTTCTTATAATAATTGATCTGTCTATGCTAAAACATAAAAACTCTATGTGGTAACGGAACTTAACATACATTTTCTGTGATAATTATTATCTGTCATCGGTGACTTTATTTCGAATGGTAGGAGGAATTCGTATTGATATCATAGGAATGATCTTTTAGTCACCCGGTGACATTCAAAAATACGAACTGATGACTTTTTAGACTTTTTAGTGATATTTAGTGTCATCGGCTGATATTCAAAAATCGCAATGTATAAATATATTTAACCGCCTCTGTAGTCTAGTAGTTGCTTTGGCGTTGTAACCGGAGCACCCATCATATGTATTCATCATGATTAATAATGTATTATAAATCAATCTGGTAGGTATTTTTATAAACGTGGTGGCCGAGTTGGTTAGACCTTGGACTTATAAATACTTAGCTCCCTGGTTCGAATGCTGGTGTGTACCAATGAGTTTTGAAATTAGTGCCTCGGAGAGCACGTTAAGCTGTCGGTTTCACTATACCAACTTGTGAAACTGTTTATAGATGGGTTATTGAGTATATTTAAAACATCGCGACGAGCTATTGTTCGGTGTAGACTCATACCATCGGCTACGACGAGGTGGGATTAAAACCCCTCCGCTGGGTACCCTGGGGCCGTCTAGGCGGTCTGGGGCGCCGTAAGGCACCCGTGATGATATGTATGTATGTAGGTATTTTTTGTGACCGACAAAAATATTATTTTGATTCTGCGAGAAACAGTAGTTGAATTACTGAAATTGCGAAGGCTCATTTCCTATGAAGAACGCAGACTTCGTGATCACGAATGCAGGGTCCGTAAGCTCTTGGTTCCAGTGTCACTAATACTAAATTGTTATTATAAAATATATATATATATATATATATAAGTTTATTACAAAGCTAATAGATATACAAGTTAACAAAATATATAACATTACACAAAAAAGTATAGTTATATAAAGCTTTTCAGATTATATAAACAGATTAACATTTTTTTTTTCATGTTCAAATCCATGTTTTATATCATTGGTTGTTGATTCTTTTGTTACTGAAACTTTTCCTATATAAGCATTTTATTGATTTTTTTTGGAAAACACTAAGATCTACTAATTGTTTTAAAATATCTTTCAAAAAGTACGAAACCCTATATAAAAAATTGTCAAGAGATTTTTCTTGAGTAAAGATAAAACCATAACACTATAAAATTTATAATAATTCAACATCTCAAGGGGATAAAATTCGGTTTAGCAAAGTGAGCATGAAAAATCAATTGCGTAAAACTCGTTCGTATCTACCATGCAACCCGCGGCGAAACCCACCCCGCGGCAAATAAACATAACTTATATCAAAAACGTATTGAGAGATACCCTTGTTATTTGTAAATAGGTACATATGTATGAAATTTGTGTTTTCTAAATTGTTAGTTTTTTTTTTATTTTGTTTTTTTTAAATGCTATATTTTATATATAGCTCATAGAAAACTGTCAAAAATTAGCAACATTGTATCTACCTGGTCGTGAGCAGACCTACAAAGTCCATGAATGGGGTCAATCAATAATTGTTCTTAAACAACATTGATTGCTCCCACTATGCCGGCGAAATGATGCGATTACGAAATGGGCGACGACATGCAGCAAACACGAATTGCATTACCCACCCATTTCGTAACCGCACCCTGAAAGGAGACTACCACCTCGACAAGAAATCGATGCAGTATAATCTGTTTCTGTTATTATGCGATTACGATTCTATTGAAGTTAATTTATGATAACTCGATCCTAGGTTCGAAAAAATAAATTCTGAGACAAATAACTTTGTTAAAATGACTGTCTGTTAGTCTATTGCATTCTATGTCACAGTCTCTATGTAGCTGTGGTCAATATTACAGCAAACGAAAACTAATACCGTAATGAGTGACGCTGGGTCGGAATCATGAAACTAATACCGTAATGAGTGACGCTGGGCCGGAATCATGAAACTAATACCGTAATGAGTGACGCTGGGCCGGAATCATGAAACTAATACCGTAATGAGTGACGCTGGGTCGGAATCATGAAACTAATACCGTAATGAGTGACGCTGGGCCGGAATCATGAAACTAATACCGTAATGAGTGACGCTGGGTCGGAATCATGAAACTAATACCGTAATGAGTGACGCTGGGCCAGAATCATAAAACTAATACCGTAATGAGTGACTCTGGGCCGGAATCATGAAACTAATACCGTAATGAGTGACGCTGGGCCGGAATCATGAAACTAATACCGTAATGAGTGACGCTGGGCCGGAATCATGAAACTAATACCGTAATGAGTGACGCTGGGTCGGAATCATAAAACTAATAATAAAATATGGAACCGCCATATGCCTTAAATGGATTATAACACAAAATGTCAAACGAGTTCATTGGCGCCATATTCTGTTCTCCCTTCAACCAATGAACGCTCACGGATTGCTTATGTTCTCACTTTTTTTTTTTATTTGTATGGCGGCGGCCATCTTCTGTTTTAAGGGCCATGAGCACCTCCCTATTATATCTCCATGGTCGGAATAGGAACTTTAATTTATCCCTAGAGCAAAAGGTACTATAAATAAAAATAAAAAAACATCACGGGTACCTTACGGCGCCGCATGAGGCCGCCTTGACAGCCTAAGGGTACCTAGCGGAGGGGTTTTTAATCCCACCTTGTCGTAGCCGATGGTAAGACTCTAACCGAACAAGTGGCCAGAGGTTCTACCATGGGTTTTTGGTTTGTACCAACGTAACGTTAAAACGCGAGCAACCACCAATAGGATCGCTTTATTCAATCACATTGCCTGAAATAAAGTGGCCCTATTGATTGTTGCTCACGTATTAACGTTACGTTGCTACAAAGTAAAAACCCATAGTAGAGCCTCAGCTCGTCGCGATGTTTGGATAGACAGTTTCACAAGTTGGTATAGTGAAACTGAGATCAACAGTTTAACGTGCTCTCCGAGGCATTATAGTGGTGTTGTTAAAGAAATGAACATACATTTTGAGATTAAAATCTCATTGGTACATACCGGGGTTTGAACCAGGGACCTATGTGTTTTTAAGTCTACAGTCTAACCAACTCGGCCTCCACGTATATTGCCTCGGTTTTATAATGCCTTTTTTAGACTTGACTCAGAGTGAAATTAATAACATCCTGATTTTTTTTCATCAAATTAAATGCAATCAGAATTGCTGCAGTTGTTTCCTAAAAAATGGTGAAGAGGGAAATACAATAAATATATTATTATTAAACCGCTTGCTCTAGAGATAAATTGTTATTATTGGAGCACGGCATGTGAGTTTGTATCCACCTGATGGTAAGTATCCAAAGTACATGAACAGGGTCGATCAACACTTTCTTGTTTAACATCATTGATCGCTCCCACTATCCCGGCTAAATGATTCGGTTACGAAATGGGCAGCGACAAAGGCGAATTTGCATTACGAGTACGAGCATTACGTGTCTGCTTTAATATCATCGCTGTATAATCGGTAAAATAAATTGCCTTAAAGAAGACTACCACCTCCATAAGAAATCTGTGCTGTAGTCTCTCAAAAACCGGTTAACCCACAGACTAAAACCGAAACATGACTAGGTCACTTGACGGTTTTTATATATGTAACACGATAGGACATTATAGATCCTTCCATCCCTTACATTTAATAAGTTCATTTCTCATTTCCCTCTGCCACCAAATGCATAAAAGTCTAGTTTGATAATCTTAATCTCTACAAATAATTTTCAAAGGTTTACAACAAGAATACTAAACGGAATGTTATTATTTGAAATTTATGCTGTGTTAAATTTTGAAATAATAATCCGCCCTTCAGAATGTCAGAAGAGGGTAGAACGACATTTTACCAAGAATCTCAACACCACATCCATGTGTGAGATTCATATTCGGGACATGGACTAATAAACCCAGGATCAACGGACGATATTACTGACGGATGGATTTTCATAATTTTCTTTGCATTAGCACGTCAGTTAACTCTGGTTAACTCGTATTTTATTTGTTTTTTTTTAATATACATTATTATTAAATGCCATCATTTATCAAAACGTTAATTTAGTTACAAAATATTAAAATGACTATTAGAAGTTATACACTAATGGCCTTATTCTTAAAAAAAAACTTATTGAGTCCTTAAAGAACACTTTGGTTTAAATAGGTTTTGTCTGTTTTATGTGTATTTATTTTTGTTGCTAAAAGTGAGACAAAATCTACTATAATAGAAGTGTTCTTCATGGACTCAATAAGTTTTAATGAAAGTCTTCATTAGCCGCTTTAATTTATATAATATTTTTATTATTTGTTTATTTAACAATTATTGAACTCGATTAATAAAATTATTTTTTTATATAGCAGCTTTAATCTGACACAAATAATAAATGTCTTTGCAAATAACAAATAATTAGTGATATACAGGAAGTTTATAACAAAAACAATTCAAAGACAAAATAAAAAAGTTAAAAAACGTAGGTTCGTTAATTAGACTTGAACGAGAAAACAAATTGTTTGCAAAAAGTTCATCAGCAAATGACTAGTAACTTGCAACAAATAGTTAAACAGAATGCCTCCAACGGGTAGTTAAATTACCTTTGTTAAGACTGCAGTTCCTCGCAATGTTAGGCACTCCATATAAATACGAAACCGGAGTTTCTGTTTCATTTGATTTATTGTTTAATTTTAATTAGATATTATTTTATTTAGGTCACGGGCTTACACCCCGTATACATACTGTACTCGTACATACATGAGTTTTTAATTTAAACATTATAATATATATTGTACCAACATGTTAAGCTGTTAGTCCCATTTTCACTATACCAACTTGTGAGACTGCTTATATGTCTATCCAAAAACTGCGAAAAGCTGGATGCTTATTTAAGGCAATGGTATATATTTTACACCTTGTGAAACTGTTTCTGGTGGGCGATTCTCGCGCTTTCGAGATTCATCTCGATTCGAGATTTTTAAACGAAAAATTACTAAATATGCCTTTTTTCGTTACAAAATAAAATATCGAACATTAAACGAAATAAATAATAAATATTAATTAATAAATATATAAATATTGAACGAAAAATGACATATTTAGTCATTTTTCGTTTAAAAATCTCGAATCGAGATGAATCTCGAAAGCGCGAGAATCGCCCACCTGCTTCGAGATCACCATTGGTTCGGTGTAGAGTTTATTAATTTGTCAAATAGCTTGTACAAGTTAATTAAGATAAATTCCGTAACAAAATAGCGAAGCGTGATAAATCTTGAATTTATCAAACATAATTATTTTTTAACAATCTTTATTATATTTACGTACATAATTAGGTATCTTTAGTAGGTATTAAATATTTTAAAATGTGTTATTTATAAATATCGCAAAGGCAATTTATTTATTTGGTTATGGTTCCAGTTTTTAAGTGTATTGATAATACAATTTTGGACTCTGGCTATTTATTATATTTCAGTAAATTGAGGTAAGCATTACAAATCTAATTTATCTAATATCCTCGATGCTTTGCTCAACGCGGTAAGCCCAGGAGGAAATGGAGAGACGAGCTAGACGCCTTTTCAAAGGATTGGGCCAGGACAGCTAGAGACAGGAAGAGATGGAAGGAGGGAAGGGAGACCTTTGCCCAGCAGTGGGACACATTAGGTTAAAAAAAAAAATTAAAAAAAAAATCCTCGATGCTTTATGTATTAATTGTCCGTTTCGATTAAAATTATGCATATGCTCCTAAAAACCGGTAAACGCTCATACTAAAACCGAAAAATAACTATGTCGGTTTTTGCATTTGTACGAATATATTATTATATCGGAAGTGATTAATTTTCATAAATTCTTAAACAATCATTTATTAATAAATAGTACATTTATAACAGATAAAAAAAATATATTTAAAATTTCTACCACCGAAATTTTCTTGATTAAAAGTACCGAGAACACTGACTGCATTTCCACGTTGCAATACTATATTTTTTTATGTTTTAAATATTTTTTAGACCGACTATCTCCAGAAACTTCTATATTTTTTTTTCCCTAGTTTCTCAATGAAAAGTTTTGATTCTAAACACCAAGGACCTAAAGTTATTAGGTAAAACGTTTGTCAAAAATATTTTAAGAATTATATTATCATAATATAATTCTTAAAATATTTTTGACAAACGTTACTGCGATCTTAACTTAAAGTTGCGCTATAAAATGAACGCAGTAGGCTAGAAGTGCAGTGAATTGTATCTACACCAAGTTAAAGAGCTTTTCTTGAGAACTTGAAGATATTAAAGTGAGTAAGAATTATGTTTTAATCACTTTCTTAGTCAGATTCTACTTATAAGTTGCGTAAGTAGTTTTTTAATTATTATATTCTTAGGTCCCTGGTTCGAATCCCGGTGTGTACCAATGAGTTTTTAATTTTAAAAAAATGTATGTACATGAGCTAGCCACTTGTTCGGTGTAGACTCATACCATCGGCTACGACGAGGTGGGATTAAAACCCCTCCACTGGGTACCCTGGGGCCGTCTAGGCGGTCTCGGGCGCCGTATGGCACCCGTGATGATACACATACATCCTCATTTCGCCAATGGTATTCGGGGGCAACACCTAACAAATAGCGAGCTTGTTGCGGTGTTTATGATGTTATAGCCTCGTTTTAAAACGGTCACCCATCCCAGGTCCAGCCTTGTTGTCATCTGCTTAACCTTGTTATCAGTTGCACAGTGACTTAACCACTAGGCTAGGGCCGCTTTTTATAAAATACAATAAAGTGTTATCTAGGTATGTTCCTCATTTCATAAATTAGTTTAACAAAAGAATAACAATTTATAATTGAGTTTTGAATAGAGTGTATATATATATTATGTGTGTATGCATAAGAGTGCGCTATTAGATGTAAGTGTATGTGGTTGTTTGTATATATAAGAGTGTGTATGAGTAGATGTAGGTATATGTTTTTGTGTATATATATATAAGATTTATAAATTAAATAAATTCATCTAAACAGTTTCACAAGTTGGTGTAATGAAACTGCCACTTGAATGAACAAATAGAATCGAACCAACACGACCTCCGAATACAATATCATCTGCGCAAACACTAGACTACGGAGGCAGTAATTTTTATATTAACGATTTAAATAAATAATTTACAAACGAGAGAAATTATGACACGAAAATACCTTTACTTCCTCATTAACTTATTCAGTGAGGCAATCAATAATGAAGCTTAAATATTTATGAGATTAAAGATAAAATAAATTCCGTACAAAATACTGAAGCGAGCAATTTAACAAATTGCTGAAAATTCAAAATAATAAATATGTTAAGAAAATTTCTACACAAATTACTGGTATTTAGAGGGGTTCTTGTTTAGGTGGGTATGAAAATTAATGGGAAGATCTTAGAGAAAAGAAGGTGCAGTTAAGATAAAAAAGTAATCTTAATATCCCAAGAACGGATGCTGTGTTGCATTATGTTAGGCAATTTAGAAATAAGTACCGGCTGTTTTTTTTTAATTTCAAAGCTTTTGTGACGTAATTTGAGAGGTGATGGGGGAAGATTGAGGGTATTACGGGTTTATAGATTTGTACATCTTTGAAAATTATTATATTCTTGATATATAATAAAATACTTGACTTTAGCGCAGAATACACAATTTTAGATAACTTCTTAAACTATTAGTAAAAAAAGAAAAATGCTCCAGGCCATCGTAGCACATGGTAAAAGTTACATCGAACATGTGTCTAGATTGTCGTACAGTATTCAATTAACAATTTGATGTCTTAATTTAACAATACACACAATTAATTAATTTAGTACATAGGTAATTTATATGTTATTAAAATGCATGCTTATTTACATTGAATATTAATTAAATTTTTGTACGTTTATGATTAGTAAAGCAAAATGTTTGTGATTTTATAGTATTGGCACATAATAAATAATAATATAATCATAGTATCATCACCCATGAAATTATTAGAGAGTGGCTGGCTGTGTGTGATGCTATATAAATGATTGGGGAGTGAGTGATTGCTGTTTTGGTTCACTAGAGATGAGGTGAAGTAAGATATGTTTTATATTAAGGGTGGCTGGCTGTGTGTGATGCTTGTATGTTTGCGGAGTGTATATTTTGGGTGACTTTATAGAGATAAGGTGAGGTAAACTATGTTTTATATTAAGAGCGGCTGGCTGCGTGTGATGTAGTATGTATGTTTTGCGTAGTGAGTGATAGCTATGACAATAAATGTAGTGAGCTTAGATATATATTTTGTATTAAGAGTGACTGGCTGTGTGTATTATTTTTTATGAATATTGGGTGAGGTAAAATATGTTTTATATTAAGGGTGGCTGGCTGTTATACTTTGCCAAGTAAAACTTGAGAAAACCAAACAATTCATTAAACTATGTTAGCCAAAATAAATAGCTTTGAAGTATTATCTACCAGTTAACCTTGTTAAAAATAATTAATTACTCTACCTGGTAAAACTGACTCTCGATACCACATCACAAATTACAATTTTGATAACTGCACTTGTAAGTAAAATCGACAGTCATGGAGTTAGCAAAGTAAATTGGTCGCAGACAGACGTGTTTAAGGTTATAATATTTTTTGTTAATTGCCCGAGTTACATAACTGGACGTTATTACAAAACCTATAAAGTGCAAAGTGTTAAAATAGTGTAATACATATCTTACGCTGTTTTTAGTGCATAGTGTATTGTCTTACGAACGGACACCGCGATCGAGCTGTATGCCGCGCCCCTCACCTCCTCGAGTAAAGAGCTAAGAAACTATTTTGCGTCCCTCTTTCAGACTCAACAACCTAGCAGACTCAACAACAACCGGTTAGTCGATTCATTCATTACAAACACTTACTATTTGAACCCAAGAAATGAGTGTACAAAGATCTCCTAAGAGGCTAAATACAGGATGTTCGACATCGAGCTCGCAACCTGATCTCACTAAATTAAAAGATAACGAATCTATAACGTTTAGAAAACGCAAATTACCTGACTTTGAATTGGAATTTAAATGTTTCCGAGATGAAATAATGAATTTCCTAAACGAGTTTGGCGCAAAACAAAATGATAAGTTAGCAATGCTTTGTGAAGATGTCAATATGATAAAAAATAAAATCGACGAGGTAAAAATGGCAAATGACAATCTAACCGAAGAACATATTAAACTAAAAAAAGAGGTAGAAAACATGTCAACAAACTTTGGAAAAACTGGTAATACAGTAAAATACTTGGAGACCGAAATTAAAAATATTAAAAACCAAATTGATACCGTACCACATGTACAACTAGATAATAATACGCCATCTTGCAATGATATAATACGCGAAGTGGAAGAAAGATTTATAAGAGCAAAAAATATTATTATTCGAGGCATACATGAACCAAATAACACGAATACTGAAGAAAGAACGAGTTATGATCAAGATGAGGTACTTAAAATAATTAAAACTATAATCAAGGATTGCCCTGAACCAAATAAAATTATACGCTTGGGAAAATATGATGAGCAGAAATCACGCCCGATAAAAGTATATTTCAGCTCTCAAGAAATTGTAACAAATATTCTGCGTTTGAAATCGAAGGAAAGAATGGAATATACAATTACATCTGACCAAACTCCACTACAACTAAGGAACCTACAAAATCTTCGCACTCAACTTACAAAACGTCAACAAGAAGGAGAAAATAACATTTCAATAAAATATATAAAGGGTGTCCCTAAAATTATATCAACATTAAAAAACTAATACATTATCCAATTGCTAATGCTACTTACAAAATAGATTCCGAAAAAAATATAACCTACCAAATAACTAATGACTATAAAGAGCTGCCTACAATTTCTTCAACATTAAATTTTCTGTATATAAATATTCGGAGTTTGGTAAAACGAGGTAAACTGGATGAAATAAATTGTATCTTAAAATCTACAGACGGAACTATCCACTTCCTACTTCTAGCCGAAACATGGATTAAAACAGAACACGAAGCTAAAACCCTAAATATACATAATTATACCCATTACTACTGCTACAGAACAGATCGAATTGGAGGGGGAGTATCAATATATGCGCACAATAGCATAAGTCATCAGATGTCTGAAAGCAAATATGTAGACAGTAACAATTTTCTTTGGATTTGAGTCGATAAATTGGCTTTGAATATTGGAGTTGTGTATAAACCCGACTACACAAATATTGACGAGTTTCTAAACATATATGAACCACAATTAGAAAAATATCGAAGAGCAGTAATTTTTGGTGACTTTAATTTAGATCTACTAGAAACAAATTTAAAAATAGAGAAATATAAAACTTTACTTTCTGAAAATAACTACATAATATTAAATAAATTACATGAAGATTACTGTACACGATTTGACAAAGGGACAAGGAAGTCTATTATAGACCATGTTTATACAAATTTAGAAAATCAAAAATTCCATATTTCAGTTATAAATTCTTCTTTATCTGACCATCAACAAATATTTTTAAGCCTAAACAGTATTAAACCTAAAGCTAAAGAAAGATCTTATTACAAAGCAATAGACTATAAAAGAATATATAAGCAAATAGAGAATGAGCCTTTTAACAAAGACATTAATGACTATAAACAATTTGAGCAATATTTACAATCAAAAATTACATTGAGTGAAATAACTAAAATTAAAATATTAAATCGTCCACGAGAAGACTGGATCACAAAAGAAATTATTAATGAAATAAGAAACAGAAACAGAATATGGAAAAAACTGAAGCAAAATAGATTAGATGAAGGTATTAAAAAAACATTTATCCAGCAAAGAAATAAAGTTACGAAAATGATAAGATTAAGAAAAAGAGCTTATTATGAAAATGAATTTAAGGACAGATTAAAAAAACCTAAAAAGATGTGGGCACTTATTAATGAATTGGCCACCAACAAGACTAAAATAAATACGGCGCCATCAAAGCTTATTGTGGACAATAAAACAGTCACTAATATAAACCAAATCTGTGAATCTTTTAATAGTTTTTTTGCCACAATTGGTACTAAACTAGCAAATAAGTTAACACCTATTAACATATCCCAAACTACATATTTACAAAACATACAGAAACCACACCTTTCAGAATTTCTACATACCGAACCGACTGAAATAAATAACATAATTAAAAGTCTTAATACCAACGCTAGTAAGGGTTACGATAACATTACCACTAAAATTATTAAATCAATAGGTAATCTAATAGCAAAAAACCTCTCTGATTGCATAAATAATTGTATAATTAAAAACACTTTCCCTGATAACCTAAAGATCGCAAAAGTTAGTCCAATCTATAAAACAGGTAGTAAACTGGAGCCGGGGAACTACCGACCTATATCAGTATTACCAGTAATTTCAAAAGTTTTCGAGAGAGTAATTTTTAAACAACTTCATGATTTTATAACATCTATAAATTTTTTAAATGCTAATCAATACGGGTTTAGGCCAAAGTCTAACACCCTAACCGCAACTACAGATTTAATCACAGACATACAGCATAATATTGATAAGCGTGGTATTGTTTTGGGAATTTTTATCGATCTAAAAAAGGCGTTCGACACAATTAGTCATAATATATTGTTACATAAACTATACAAATTAGGAATAATAAATTCAGCACACAAATTAATTAAATCTTATCTCACAAATAGACAGCAATTTGTACAAATAGGCAATAATAAAAGTAGCATGCATCCAATAACTTATGGAATACCTCAAGGCTCCATTTTGGGCCCATTGCTCTTTATTATATATATGAATGACGTGAATGAAATTGGATTACATGGAAAAATTACTCTCTATGCAGATGACACTTGTCTTTTCTATTACGGCTCTTCTATTGAAAGTATTATTACACAGGCACAAGATGATTTAAACATATTATCTACCTGGTTTAAGCAAAATCTTTTAACAATAAATACATCCAAAACTAACTACATGATATTTACAAATAAGAATAAAAGTATTGGTACATTTAATAATCTTACAATAAATGGAGAAATTATAAAATTAAGCAATAAAGAAAAGTACCTTGGATTAATCTTAGATAAAAATCTTATTTGGCAAGAACATATTTCCTATATTAAATCTAAAATAACACCCTTAACTGGTTCTCTACGTAGAATATCAGATTACCTACCCCACCAAATTAAATATATCATATACAATTCTCTCGTTAAACCTCATCTCGATTATTTAGTAACCATCTGGGGTAACGCCGCAAATCGTAATATTAAAGCACTTCAAATTTCTCAAAATAAAATTATTAAAGCACTCTTTAACTTTAATTTTTGGACTCCGACTGCAACCTTATATAAAAAAACTAAACTCATGAACATAAAACAACTGCACAAATATCAAACATGTCTGCTAATAAAAAAAATCCTAGATAAAAACACTCATTCAAAAATCACACTATTAACAAATCAACAGACACGAAAGTTTAATCTAAGGAGAGCATCACACATATCAACATTTAATATTAACCCAAAAACTAACCAAGGCAAAAAAACTATTAACTATCAGGGAGCAAAATTGTATAATTCTTTACCGAAACAAATTAGACAGATAACATCTATTATTACTTTCAGCAGATGTCTTAGAAGTCATATACTTAATTCTATTTAAAAGTAATACCTAACTTATTTTTTACTTACTAATTATATGTTATACTAACATTATTATGTTATATAACAGTTATTTTTATATATGTGTTGCATATATGGGATAAATCTTAATCTTTTTGTGATACATAATATTTATTTTATGGTATTTTTTGAACATACTGTATATGGGACTTTGCTTTTGTGTACTTATAACGTCGTCGCCAAACAATACAAACCGGTTAGCTCGGTAGCGCACAGCACCCATTCATCGTGCGACAATCTTTTAATGTATTGATAATTTGTATGCTTTTTTATATTTACCCACTACTTATACTTATTTTTTTTACTATTATTTTTTAAATAGTTTGAATTATTGTTATTATTTTTTGTCATTATTATTAAGTACTTTATTTTGTTTTCTAAATTAGTTTAATACCAAACAAAATAGATTTGTGTTCTTGTTGTAATCATGTCTTGTTTGTTTGCCGATTTTCTATATATTTACGTGTATAATTTATGTTTATAATTGTTTCCATATAAAGTGAATTTTGTGATTCTTTTGGAAATAAAGTTCTTTAAACCTAAATGCAAATACTTTGCTAAGTATAACTTGAGAAATCCAAACAATTCATTAAGCTATGTTAGCCAAAATAAATAGCTTTGAAGCATTATCTACCAGTTAACATTGTTTAAAATAATTATTTACTATCCCCAGTGAAACTGACTCTCGATACCACAATACAAATTTCAATTTTGATAACTGCACTTGTAAGTAAAATCGACAGTCATCGAGTTAGCAAACGCAAATACTTTGCTAAGTATAACTTGAGAAAACCAAACAATTCATTAAGCTATGTTAGCATCTTTCACCCTTTTCTAGAGAACCCTTTCTTTATCACTAATGCAACTCTTTGTGTAACCAGAAACGATTCATTTTTCTACTAGAAGAAAAACACTTTTCCTACCCTTAAAAATATTTATAGATGGGGGATTACGAGTATAATAACTGTGATTATTTTACTTGTCAATATCAAAGAGCTTTTTTGGAAAAGAAAATCTGAGTGTAATGCTATCTTTTTTGTAAATAATTGTTTTTTTTTTCATTTTACCATAATATTTTAAAGGTTTTCAAGTTTTATAGGAAATACTATGATCTGAGATGAGAAAGTAGATAGTGAAACGTTGACCTACTTTTTATTATATGTAATGCATTCTTTTTTTATAAAAAAAATATATTATGGAATATTATTGAGGCCTTAAAGAACACTTTAGTTATAGAAGGTTTTCTCTATTTTACGCATAATCATTTTTGTTGCTAATAAAAGGAGACAAATACAAACCTTCCATAACTAAAGTGTTCTTTAAGGACATCTATAATAAAATAAAACTGACACATAAAATGCTAGTTTTTACTTTATACATTTTTTGGTGCCATTGCCATACAAGCCACATACTGAAATAATTAAATTAATAGCATTTATGTTATCATTCCTAGATCCACTATGAACAAATAGTAAAATCGTTTTCGTCCAGTATTAATTACACGAAATGCCTTTGAAATCCGAAGAGTCTTGGAAAACATACTAAACTATTTCTTCAGAATTATGTTATGGTCCATAATAAGAGAAATTTGAAGAGACTGGTCATAATAAAGAATATAAAGACTATATTTTGATATTTTGAAACTATTGTAAAGAGGATTTTCATTATTGGTGGAGGTGTAATTTTGTATCTGCCTGATGGTTAGCAGACCTACTAATAGGGTCGAACATTAATCATTGTTTAACAGCATCGCTCTATTATGCCGGCTAAATTATGCGGTTAGGAAATGGGCGGCGTTAAAGAAACTACATTACGACTCTACTACTAACCTTGCTGCGTTATAGTCAACTGCCTCTTTGCCGCAACCGCAACCTGAAAGGAGACTAGCACACGACAGTATATATGCAGTAGTCTCCTTAAATCGGATGAACCCACAAATAAAACCGTGACTAGGTCACTTGATGGTTTTTTAATTTGATGGTCGGTGATGGTAACAAGACCAATAGGCCGGCGTAGCAAAGTTATAGAGGCGTCCCTCTCACCTAAAGATATCAGCGAATTTTTCATTTTGAATAATAAACAAGATGTACCTATAGATATGTTTTATTATTTTGTTTTTATTCGAGCACGGCATGTGTATTTGTATCTACCTGATATTAAGCAGACCTACAAAGTGCATGAATAGGGTCGATCAATACATTGTTGTTTAACGATATTGATCGCTCCCACTATGCCAGCTAAATGATGCGGTTGTGAAATGGGCGGCGACAAAGACGAAGGCATTACGAGTATATTTTAATATCCTCGCTGCTTTTTTGTCAAATCAATTGCCCGTTTCGTAACCGCACCATTAAATGAGACTACCACACCGACAAGATATCGATGCAGTAGTCTCCGGAAAACCCGTGAACCTACGTTTAAAACATTTATTTATTTAAAACAAAACATATCCGGCTTTAACAAACGGAAAACGTTTCATAAACAAGTATGAATTATTTAAATTCATATAGAAAATTTAGAACACGCTTACTAAAAAGGATGTTGAGTTTATAATAAAACCGACATTTGAAGGTTAGGCTTGGGCTAAATGCAAAATGACATTCCTCGTTTGAAAGCATTCTAATTTTAAGCATGATGTTTACATTATTTAGCCGATTTCGTAAGTGTTGCATGTGCGTCGCGTATGGACGAGAAAGAACTGTCAGTCGAGTTACAACTCTTCGCCCGCATATACATCATAACATAAGCGTTCAATTGTTTTAAAATTGGAATACTTTGCCTCAGAATGGAACTGATTTGAATTAGGAACAAGGAATCGGAAATAGTGACCTATTTTTTTGGAAGTGATTTTGTCATCATGTTCGGTTCTACGGGAATCAACTTTTCAAGCATTTTGATTGTTTTTATTGCTGGATTACATAGTATGTATATATTTTTTATTTGTTTTTATATTTTGTTTGGTTTTATGTTATTTTTAGATAAACGCTTTCATTTTTAAGTAACTTTTAAAAGCTCACCTTATTAAAAACAGTTTTTAAAAGCTCCTAACTAAGTAGTATAAAAACCTACCTTTTAATTTGTTTAATAATTTAAGTTAATTATAAACAAAGAAATGTATAAGAATCAAAATTTGGCAAAGCATAAACACAAAAATCAAATAAAAAGGTGATCAAAGGCAAAATACTGCTTTGAACTCATTATTAGGTAAATACAATAAGTTTAAGTTTTTTAAAAATAAACAAAGAACTGTTAATTTTCTGTTTGAAACTAATTCAACTGTTTAGACAGCCTCCGTAGACTAGTGGTTGCATCTTTGACGTTGTATCCGGAGGTCGTAAGTTCGATTCCCATGGCAACAAAATATTAGTACGCTTTTTCTGTACAGTTTGTCATGGTCTGTGTCTTTCTAAAATATAATATGTATTATATCGATGCTTCTGGTACACATAGTACAAGTCTAGAGCTTAGTTTGCGACTAGAGCAATATGTGTAAATTGTGTATATTATTTATTATTATTATTAATTGATAAATTAAATTAATAAATGAAAGTATCTGTACAATTACAAAAAAAAACAAAAACGATTTTTCTATATTTACTCGTATGTATCCCACATACTTGGGTAAGTAGAGATCTTGATCTATATACTCACAGTAGCTTTTGCCCGCGGCTACGTACGCATTTATAAGTAAAAAAAAAAATGTTCCTTAATATTCCAAATTTAAAGATTCTACATAAAGTGGTTAAAGTGGCTGCAGAGATTATAAATTATTTCTGAAATAAAAAATTTCCATATACTTACCTTCTATTCTCCCATTTTTCTTTTGTTATATGGAACGCTAGTGCGTGAACAGAATTCGCACTTTACTACCATTTTTATGAAAATAATAATAATTTGTGGGTAGCTAAGTTAAGTCTGTGCGTTCGATCCCCACCCCACTCATGGCAACAAAATATTAGTAAATTTTTCTGTGTAATTTATCATGGTCTGGGAAAATATATGTATTAGTAGGTATTGCTGTTTCTTGGTAGTAAAAGCCTAGAGCCTCGTTTATGGCGAATATGGCAAAAAAAAAGTATGTACTTATATTTTTTTTTTTCTCTTTTTCTAAAAATATTTATGTTCGGTATATATACTACCATTAAAGGCTTTACGTTCTTATCTCCGTTCTTACCTTTTCCGTTCTTAGTGTGAATATAAACTATATCGCGAGTAGCCGCGATAGGGTCGGATTAATAGTCGTTGCTTAGCCTGAGCTTGTTTGGAACTGTCAAAATTGTGTTTTTTCATATGCAGTTTCAAAGTCCTATGCATGAAGGTAAAAACCGTGCCCGTCCGCGCGCCCCTACTGGAGTAAGCATCATTCAATTTGCAGGGTGCCGCGCGAGTGACAAATTTGTCACTCACACACACCCTTACATTTTTTACATCCTCAGTCTGATTTGTGCGTTCGGCGGAGAAAGTCGAAAAGAGCTCCGCTTTTATTGTCGGAAAAATGGTTAATTGTGCATTAAAGCTGTGTAGAAACTACTATTAAAAAAAGTACCTAGTGTCACTTATTTCAAGTATGTATTTAACATGTTTTTCTTATATTAAACCTTAATAAAAAATAATAATAAAACCCATAATTAAAATATCAAAATCTGACGGTAACTGACAAACTATGTGCATCAGTTAGAAGTTGAAGAACTAGTGATGTGTTTTTATTTTTAATGAGAATTTCGATACTTTAGAATAATTTATAATCTTTTCAATTTAATTTAATCAAAAGGTATGGCGACAACAGAACCTTCCAACGAGGTTTGTCAGTTACTATTTAGTGATGTGATTTTATAGTTGATTAACTCGATTTTTGTAAATACTTATGAAAGTATTTACAAAAATCGAGTTTAAAAAAACAATAATTGTATAATATCTCATAACTATGAAGTTATGAGATATTATACAATTATTGTTTTTTTTATATAATACTAATTATATTTTCTATACATGATACAGTTTCCCGAAAGATCCGGCATTAAAACGTAAATGGGTAGAGGCAATTAAAAGCGAAGAAATTTGGTAACCAACATGAATACCTGTGTATGTTCAGTACATTTTGACGAATCAAGCTACGATTTAATTGTTTTTCGCCTTTTGTAGTTTGAGTATAACTTCCTCTTGGAGGTCGGTCAAAAATGTTGAGATTGAGTTTAGTAAGTTGTGCATGTGTTTTAATTTAATAAATAATTTAATTTAATAATGTATTTTAACTTATTGTTATATTGTTATATACCTACATTTTTTAAATCCACTAGTATTATAAATGTGAAAGTGTCTATCAGGGTGGATTTGAAAGGATGTACTTTGGGCTAATATGAGGTTCTGCTGATAAAATGTAACAATTTTTCCTATGGAACCATATGTCGCAAATGAAAAATAAATGTACTTCCCCATACAAATAGTTCATTTTAACGTTACTAGTTTGTATGGAGAAGGCCATTTTTTTTTCTTTTACGATACATGGTTCCATGGGAAAGTTGTTTGATTTGATCATATTAGCCCAAAGTATATTTTTCAAAGTTATTGAGTCTATTCAAAACATCGCGACGAGCTAGCCACTTGTTCGGTGTAGACTCATACCATCGGCTACGACGAGGTGGGATTAAAACCCCTCCGCTGGTTACCTTGATGATATGTGTGTGTATTACAATTGTATATCGATAAATAATTATTAATCTTTGATGATCTCTATAAATCCCAAAATATTTGGTTTATATCGATAAGTAATAATATTTGTTGTCGGTGGCAACACTATCGAAACTATTAAGTATGCAATTAAATATTTAGCTTTTTATAATAAAAAAACAATACACTTCATATACATGCGCATATTCGTGTTTGCTTGTATCTCTTGAGCTGCTCTTTGAAGCCACACCTTTTTCGCCGTTCTTCATTTGTTCGCCTCAGAAATTGGCGACACCGGTATCGTACTATTATGAAACAATTTATGTATCATGCTTACTCCATTGGCGCGGGGCGCGTTTTTTTAGCTTCATGGTCCTATGCATTAGCAATTGCTTAGCAACGACTATATATCGGACCCGTAGACTATAAATTAAGTAATAATAGCGCTTAATAAGCACACACACATAATATGTGATTAAATATGTATGATTGAAACAAAAAAACTAAATCTAACATACCACGAGTGCCTACGGCGCTCGATACTGCCTCGGCGGCAGTGGCGTAGCTAGGTAACCAAGGGCCCTGGCGCAAATAAAAAAATACGGCCCCACAGCTATCTAAACTGGTTTTGTTTTATAAAATTGATAACAGAAAGAATTTAGGGGAAATCCCTAGGTATAACTTTCGATTTTCTCTCAACTAAGTTGCCATGATTAACCTGTCATGTTTATTTTGAAAATGGGAGAAATTTTCAAAAGTTCTGTTCGATCGAGATTTTCTGGCAAGCATTCGAGGGGGCCCCCTGAGCTGGAGCGCCCCGGGGCACTGCCCCGCCTAGCCCCTAGGTAGCTACGCCTCTGCTCAGCGGCCTCATGTTTTTAATCTCATCCCCTTAAAGTCGATGGTATTCTGAGTGTAGACCGAACAAGTGGCAAGCTCGTCGTGATGTTTATATAGACTTATAGTTGGTATATTGAAACTGGTACCGACAGCTTAACGCTCTTCAAAGTGAAGCATTATCTTGGTGTTGTCAAACAAATGTAAATTTATTTTATTTCGTTGAAAACTCTTTAGTGTATACCAAAGACTATATAATGAAATTAAAACAAAAAAATGTTTTTTTTTTAAGTTTTCTGCTTAACCAACATATATTGCTAAAAAATCTAAAAAAATAAATAAATATAATTCATCCAAATTGTTTTCGAAATTAAATACCCAATCATTCCTAATCTCTTTTTAACTTTCTAAAATAATTTCCATTATTTGGGCTGCCCACTTTTTATATAAAAAAGCGCTAATACTATCCCCCTATCAATTTGACCAAACAGGCCACATATTTTTCATGTCTGAATAAGGTCGCATTCCATTTAAGCGCCATGACATCAATAGCCTCATAATTTTAGGAATTGGCCCGTCAGCGCGCGCGGCTTAACGAGCTAAATGAACTGTTGACGGCACTTGTATAATAGCCGTTTGATACACTTGTATAATGTTACGCTTTTCTAATTGTTGTGTCGTCGGTTGTTATTGAGGTCGGACTATTTTGTTGCTTACCTATACTTTGTTCGATTTTTATTTTTTTGCTCATCAAAATTTCTGGACAAGGAGATACTAACATTAGGCCGATCGGTATTGTGACGATGGCGATTTTTGCTCATCAAAATTTCTGGACAAGGAGATACTACATATAATATATAATAGGCGATATTGTGACGATGGCGTTTTTTTTTCTCTTTTGCTCATAAAAATTTCTGGACAAGGAGATACTAACATATAATAGGCCGATCGATATTGTGACGATGGCGTTTTTTGCTCATCAAAATTTCTGGACAAGGATATACTACATATAATATATAATAGGCGATATTGTGATGATGGCGTTTTTTTTCTCTTTTGCTCATCAAAATTTCTGGACAAGGAGATACTAACATATAATAGGCCGATCGGTATTGTGACGATGGCGTTTTTTGCTCATCAAAATTTCTGGACAAGGAGATACTACATATAATATATAATAGGCGATATTGTGACGATGGCGTTTTTTTTTTCTCTTTTGCTCATCAATATTTCTAGACAAGGACATACTACATATAATAGGCGATATTGTGACGATGGCCTTTTTTTTAGCTCATTACAAATTCTGGGCAAAAATAAACATAAAATTTTACGAAGCCGATATGAAATCCTGGCTACGCCCGTGGTGTAAACAGATACTCTATTCTATTCAGAAACAATTCGGTCAGTTTTGACCCATGCGGGGAACAGGGAGCTATATCGTCCCCCAAAAAATCCAAACCCTTATATCTACTATAAACAATGTACGTTTTCCTTTTTTGATTTTTTCTTTTTGCATTTTATAGGAGCTATTTTTAAAATGAATATAATTTTAGCGATTTTGATATTTTCTTTCCTTTCCAAACATAAAAAAAAAATGTTTGAACCTAGATATCGATCATATTTATAACGACCCCAAAAATCATAAAAATCCATGAATTTTGAAGGGGGTTAACAGTCACCTATGGGAAATCTGTCTTCAGACGCGCCTCTTAATAATTTTCGAAGAGATTTTTTTTTTATCTATATTAATTTATTTTGTACTATTTTATTAATAAATCCTTTACCAATTTTTTTTAATTACAGTTTTATTTTAGTTTGTAAAGATGAGTAGGATCTTGTTGCGCGTTGAACGAAATCAAAAACGTTGCAATTTAGCACATTATCAGTAATAGTTCTGACAAAAAAATAGGAGGAAAGTCTTGAGCCCATAAAATGTAAAAAAAACTTGGATACTAAAATAGATACCTATAGACCCTATATTAAAACTAAAGACCAAAATAAAACTTAAAAGGCCGGTACGTTAATCCACCCACTTTTTTACTTCAAAAGGAGGTGGTATTCAATTTGACCCGTACAATAGATTTTTTTATGCATGTTGCATTTCTTAGTCAATTCTTTTACTGATTTTATTTTTTTAAAACAAGATTGAGTTTATATTATAAAATACCTAAGTATTTTCCTATATAATTTATTTGTTATAATTTTTATTCCACTTTATGTTATTATAATAAAGTAAATTTTTGCTCTATATATCTGACTTTTCATCCATATACTCGTAGGTCACAGACCTAGAATATTGTTTGTAGGCGGCAAGCAATATGTACTAGTTATGTGATATAGGTAGACATATTTGTTATTTTAAGCAGGAAGTTTTGTTCGACAGTTGACGTCAAAAAATGGCTGTCAACATCACTAGTTTTATAAAAATAATTAATCTGGCGATAGACGCGGATCAGCGTTTAATAATAGACTTGGTTATTTAAACTATTTGCTGCTTTTTTGTGTCACAACAAATCAAGAGTTTTAGTTTTTTGTATTTTTAAAAGATTATCTATATTATTTATTACTCTCTTATTCATAAAAACGTTATAAAGCATTTTTGCTAAGCTCGTTTTGATAACCTCTTGGTTACCAATAAAGTTGGCCCAGTCCCTAATCCCTAAGTTATTCAAAATTTTTGCAAATAAAATATTATTTCTGTTCATTCTCGTTGAAACTATGCGGATTGGAATCTGACCTTTTCTGGTAGGTACTTACAAACTTAGCTACCTGAAATTAAACCTCTTCGGATGTTCATACAAGACTAATAGTTAAAGCAATGGCACGTTAAGGGCACTGAATTTGTGACCGCGAACTCCGCGTTCTCCATAAAAAAATAGCTTTTCTACTTCCAATAATACTCGATTACTGTTTGTCGCAGAATTGAAATAATATTTTTGTCGGTCATTATATTTATTAATCTTTATGTGTTGATGACCCAATATTTTTTTTTTCGGGATCAGAAACAAAAAAAAAATCTAAAATTTATAATTCAAAAAATAAATATTACCCACAACAGAAAGATTTTTGCGTACAATTACGAACATAAAAAAAATAATTGTAGGATCTACTTCGACCAACAGCCAAGTTGTAATTGTGGAAGTACGTTTGTATGGGCGTCAAGTCGACTCCAGGGCCCTTAAATGTATGTCGGAGAGGCAACAGGATGGCGAGGTAATTTGGGCCTTGGAGTGGTACAGAGCCCCTCGTATCGGCCGAATTGACCCCAAGTGGACTGGGGTGGTATATGGGGGTGGGTCTTTTTTTTTAACAAAGCATCCGGATAAAAATGCGGTTACTTGAAAGGTATACCTTAATAAAACTCGCCATTCTTCAGTTGCCCCTCCGAAATACATTTAACGTGCCATTGCCTTGAATATAATTTTATTTAAATAAATGATGAGGTAATATAGGTCAGTATTTAAGTATAGAACATAATTATAGAAATGTGACCATAGGCAGATGACAATTAATGTTATTTAAAATATGGAGTGTTTTTTTTATATAAAAAGTAAACAATTTGTTGGCCGCTATGCATAAGACTGGTTTCTCATCTCTTTTCTTTCGAGGATTATTTTGATTGGTAAGAAAGAGACGAAACATCATTTTCACTAAAACGCTCAATAATAATAAAAAATAAAAAAAAAGTGGTTATCTAGTATAAATTCCAAGGTCGACCCATGTCTATTCAAATAATTCTATAATAAAAAAAGGCAAAATAAAGTTAAGGCAATTATGAGTCTCATAGTCTCAACTTTTGTTTCGATTTTTTTTTACCCAGCAGAGGGATTATAATCCCAGAAATTCGTAGCCGACATCGAACAGGGAACAAGCTTGTCGCTGTGTTTGTAAAGACTTATAAACAGCAAATACGTACTTTAATTATGGCGGTCGGGGCTAATAAAACGGCCTCAGCCCCCTAATTATGAAACGAAATTTTGACATATCGCTATCGTGATCAATTGAAGCTGTATATATAGGCTATTTTATAACCTTTATTGCATTCTAAATAAGAGCGATGACAACTCAAACTATTAACGCATTGACAGAACGCCATCGCTTTCGCGGTTTTATAATTAGATCGCTGAGTAACCAGCGAAGAGGTTTTATCGCATCTCGCATAGCAGATGGTATTATGAGTTTAAATTTGTATTAAAAATAGTACCTAATAGGACAAAAGTTCCACAAAATAATTTATTAGATAAATTAGATTCTATTGAGAAAAATCAGTGTCTATTCGAAGTCGGCGTTCATTTGCTTGATACAAATTCATTGTGATTGTTTCTGACTCACCAATAAAAGAGAAGTTTGGGCGGGGGAGATGAGTCATACTCTTCAATTGGAAATAACTTTGGGGACTCCCAAATACTCATTTATTAGAGAGAAACCATAAGGACTTTTATTTATATGTTTTTATTGATATAATAATAATAATATGTAAGACAATTTACACAAATTGCTCTGAAACAAAAAAAAATATATTTATAAACCTTTAGAAGCCATGGCAAAAAAATAATAATTAGTAGGTAAGTTTTTTCTGTACAGTTTATCATGGTCTGGGTGTTTATAAAATATATATGTATTATATCGTTGTTTCTGGTACACATAGTACAAGTCTCTAGAGCTTAGTTTGTGACATGGAGCAATATGTGTAAATTGTCCTACATAAAAAAAAACACCCAGACAATGACAAGATATATGTACTAATATTATTTTGCCATGTGTGGGAATCGAACCCACGACCTCCATATACATAATATCCTCCGTAATATGTTTTTATTGGTATGTTTAATGATAGTCTAAATATATATAGATATAATAACAATCTTTTACCCGCGTCTTCGCACGCGTTATGGGTCTTAAATTGTTTTAGTTATACCCAAATTATATCTTCTTAAATATAACTGAGCCCACTGACATCATACGAAAATATAATATACCCCAAGAAATCTATATTTTTTTATTGCACAAAGTACCTACAAAGGCGGATTTATTGCCGCTTGGCATAGTCTACCTGTCAAACCTTTGAGACTATTTAATAACTATGTAAGGTAGATATTACAGTAAATATAACAATGAAATGTAAGTGTAATAATTAATGGAATAAATGTATTCTCAGAACACTACCTCACCTAGAGGTCTAGATTAGTACTATCGCCTATATATATTTAAATCTTGTAATCCAGTTATTTTTAAATTTAATTAATAATACATACATAAATTAATAAATATATATCCATTTGATATAAAAAACCTCTAACAGTTATTCTTGTGATTCTTTCAAGAAATGTAAATAAAGTGTTTTAACTTCCTAAAAAATATCATGGTAATCGGTTTAACTCTACCATAAAGTTTTGCTATGAGGAATCTCTAATAGAATTTGTTTTTGAAAACATGATAAATAAACCATTCCTATTGGTAGAATCTAACGTTTCTAATTATTATATATTACGTATTAATACTACAATTAAAAATCAAACAATATGGGGCTGTTCCAAAATTCAAATATTAAACGAGATCTCTCGGTGAAAAGAAAGAGATACACAAATTACGTATCTCCGAATCTTTATTTTTCCCGAGAACACAGGTTCTGCCTCAGTACTAAACAAACTAACAAACCGACAGTCAGACTGGCAGGCAGACATATATTCACAATTATAATACATATATAAATCTATATTCAATTGTAACCCACAAGGAAGACAGCTTTAATCTCTTATTATTATTATTATTATTATTATTATTCTTCTTATTAACTCTTTAGGAAATAAATATATGTTCATATTTTATCACTGTTTGACCAATATGTCTGATTGTAAATCTAAGCCAAACTTTACCGAAAGAAAATATTCCTTTATTTTTAAGTAAAACTCCATTTAAAGATTTTTAAATACTGTTGCCACACCCGAGATTTGAACCGACTGAAATACGAAAAAAAATACACTTTCTTTTATGGTTTTTTATATGAATCAATTAATTTTTAAACAACATAGTAGTATCTTAATTAAAAGGAAGACGATATTTATTATACATATAGGTATATAAATATTAATATAAAACCGAAAATGTTATGTGTACCAATAAATTTATTTATAACGCATGCGACGCCGCTCGGTGTTACTCAACCAATTTTACTTCCTCCCCAGTATGTAGGTATTAATTGATCATCCTGAAAAATCACACTTTGCCCAACACATTTTAGAAACCGACCACATTTCACCCATAACCTACGAAATTTTACACAAATACAATAAAGGTATGAGATTAAATAATTTACTTTATTTTATTAAATAAAGTAAATTATTTAATAATGATTAAATAATGAACTTGGAATTATCAAATATAATAACATTACATTGCTGAATGAACAAACTGATTATTCCAGCTCTCCACTTCTCGGCCTGTTTAAACTATTTCAAAATTCATCAAATACACGTCCTGAAGATGCTTAGTGGATAAGCTAAACACGTGTAGAGTGTAGATCAAGTCAATGTATATGTAGAGTTCTGCATTTTTTGCATGAAACTATAATACAGTTAACCTGAATCTTCTAAATATAAAATACTTTTTTATATTACTTTTTCATAATTATAATTTTAACATTTAAGAAAAGTAAAAAAAATATGTTTTTTTGTGCTTTTTGTTAAGCTTCAATGTAAGAGTAGGTGGTTAGCTGGTTCCATTTATAATTTTTAGAATATCATTTTCCTTCATCCAACCACCTAGTCTTACACTAGGTGTGGCTGGTTTGGTTTTTTTTCTAACGCAAGAACACGAGTTACTATTTCACTGAGCGTTTAATTTCTATAGCAGATATGAGGCAAATTTGCAAAAAAAACAAGGGATGAACAATAACAACTTGTTGGTGTACTTGTGTAAGAAAAAACTAAATGCACACTTATAAGTATCTATATCATTAACAAGCTCACCCGCGCAACTTCGTCTGCGTAACTTTAATCGTTTACGCAGCGTAAGCTCTCAAAGGACAAATTTTTGCCGTTTTTGGAACATTTTTCATTGTTACTCCGCTCCTATTGGTCGTAGCGTAATGTTATGTAGCCTATAGCCTTCCTCGATAAATGGGCTATCCAACATTTTTTATTTTTATTCAAACCAGTAGTTCCTGAAATTAGCGCGTTCAACCAAACTCTTCAGCTTTATAATATTAGTATAGATAACTATATAATTTGATTCGTAATAAATGCCTGTAAAGGTTTACATGAAATAAATATTTTTAACTTTTGACCTATGTTCCTATATCATAAAAGTGATCATAAAAACTTTCATAAGTGATGCGTCATTACAAAAGATATCATTGTCTTCAATAACCTCTTCCCAGAAACATGTATTATGATTACAAAAGAAGTGCTACACTTTAATAGATATAATTGTCGGTCATTGTATAGCGGTCGTACATGCAAGGCGACTTATTTATGACACTTTAATAAAAAGTACCTACTTGTACTCTTAATATAAACGTACCTATCTATTACACTTATATTGTTTTCCTATTACAATGCTTTTAAGAAATATTCTAAGTAAATTATAGAGGCAATTTTTTTTTATAGAGATTATTATTAAAGTATTACTTGCCCTTTACTCGTATTATAAAGCTGAAGAGCTTATTTGGTTGAACGCGCTAATCTCAGGAACTACAGGTGGGCAATTCTCGCGCTTTCGACATTCATCTCGATTCGAGATTTTTAAACAAAAAATGACTAAATATGTCATTTTTCGTTCAATATTTATATATTTATTATTTATTATTTATTTCGTTTAATGTTCTATATTTTTGAACGAAAAATGGCATATTTAGTCATTTTTCGTTTAAGAATCTCAAATCGAGATGAATGTCGAAAGCGCGAGAATTGCCCACCTGGTTCGAATTGAAAAAAATATGTTAGTATTGGATAGTCCATTTATCGAGGAAGGCTAAAGGCTACATAATACGCTACTACTAATAGGAGCGGAGTGACAATGGAAAATTTTGCAAAAACGGCGGAAAAATTATTCCTTTTGAGAGAGTACGCTGCGTAAACGGTTAAAAGTAACGCAGATGAAGTTGCGTGGATCAACAAGTGACGTATAATTTGGGGACTTTTTATTTAAATATTACAATTATGGAAACAAATTATACCTACGTTATTTTTAGTGATATCAAAGTCCATTAAAAGGATATTTTTTTATTTTTTTTATTATCATTTTTGATTTTACACTTACCCTCATATTATAAACCTTTAATTACTTACAATCATTCATATAGGCCCAGACTGTGAAAAAACAGTTCCCATTAAATTAATCTAATTGGTAACAGTTTAATAGATTTGCAAATTTATACTGTCAATATAGACGCGTTTTTCGGCACTCTTTTTAGGGAGTGTTTTTTAGGTATTTTTGTTTTTTAGGCCAACTTCAAAAATATATTACAAAATGGCTAAATTATACAAAAAAAAACAATTTTATGAATTGACCAAGATACATAAAAATGACATACTTAAATAAAAATAAATAACAAATATACGTTTTGAATTATGTAACTTATCTTGGAAGTTTTGGAAGGAGGTTAAAAATTAAAAGGATACACTAACGTGTACCTACATATCGAAATCATTTATTTCATGTAAATCTTTACAGATATTTATGAATAGTCAAAAAAAAAAGTTTAACAATAAGGTAGGTCTTAGAGTGCGTTTGGTTAGGCAGCTATTCATTAACAAAAGAACGACAAATATTTATTATACCTCGATATCAGATTTAGAACTTAAACACGATGGAATGGAAATCTTAATATGAAAATTACTACCGAACCGAACACACTACATAACCAACTAGTGTAAGACTAGGTGGTTAGCTGATTCCATTGACCTGTCAATCATTATCTGCTATAAAAGCTAATAACTTTATGTGTACCATAACGGGTGCATTACGGCCCCGTTGTGATTGACATAAAGTATTGTTAAGATATTACCTCAGATTATCCAAAGGTGAGGTTTTACTCCAAAATCCTTGTAGCAGATGATATTCTAAGACACTAATCTATGTCTAGAGCGAACAAGTAACTAGGTTGTCGCGGTGTTTTGGATAGACTCAATAATCTCTATAATATATAAACAATTTCACAAGTTGGTATTGTGATACTGAGTCCGACAACTCGGCGACAGCTTAAAGTGTCTTAGATGCATTATAGTGGTTTTGTCAAACAAATGTACTTAACTAATTATTATTTTAAATAAATAACTCTTTACTACACCCAGAGGTTTGAACTTGGAACCTAATAACTGTAGTGTTTTAAGTTTAATGTCTAACCCACTCGTCCAACGTCTATCAACTTATGTTTTTAAGTCTAATGTCTAACCAACTCGGCCAACGTCTATCAACTTATATCTTTTAAAAAACCTACATACCTACCTTTTTGTATACCTTTATAGGTATTATTATTTAGATAAAATACAAGGAAATAAAATCAACCCCAAGGGCGTATAAAAGGGCAGCCATCCACCCCCTAGATGTTTTCCATGTGCTAATTCCTTCACTTGGGAGAAATAACATTAAATCGAAAAACTCGCAACATTCGAATGCTTTCCACTAACGAACTGATAATTTAAGGGGAGGAAAACGTATACTAACCCCACGAAAAACACAAAACGTTTTTCTAAAGAATAATAGACTCTAGTTACAATGTAGAAAATTTAAAGTTTAACCCCAGGTATTTTAACTGTATTTTTTTTCAATTCGCGTGTATCTACTTTTTTTTCTATTATAATTTATTTATTCATCATCACGCATACCTTACTTGTGGAGTTTTATTCCCATTCGTATACGATAGTGTTCTGAGTCTACACTGAACAAGTGGTCAGATATTTACAAATAATATTAATATATCTGTAAAGATTTACATGAAATAAATAACTTTCAATTGTTATGCAGTCAGGCAATTTAAACATATTAACTGCTTTAGGCGTTGTATTCGGAGGTCGTGGGTTTGATTCCCAAGAACGCACAGGTTGGGACTGCTCACGTATACTTTCAAATTGTGTTAGCACATCCAGTTTTGAAAAACTATAGGTACACGGTTATTACGCATGTTTTCGAATAATGTACGCCCACATTTTTTGCGGAAAATATTCTGCATTAGTAACCTTTACGGACTAATCTTATATATAATCCACCACATTACATCCACAACCTATGTAAAATTCTTTATATACATATTTTTTTGCTTAGTGTATACACATCACTTTTAATTTTTTTATTTCAATATCTGATTATGATTTTGTTTGGTTTTCTGTTTTCACATGCTGTTTCTGGAACAAAAGATGCGTTCTCGCCTTATACGCTTTCAATATCCGAGTCATGGTCTAGGTGTTTATAAAATGTAATATGTATTATATCGTTGTTTCTGGTACACACAGTACAAGCCTGTGACTAGAGCAATATATATTAATAAATTTGTCCTACACATTATTATTATTAATATTAATCCTACCTTCAGCTACTTCTACTTCGATGCAATCAATAGCTTTTAGCTTTAGACATTCAACAATAATAATTCAAATAACTACCTAAATTCCATTCGAACAACTTTTATTTATCGTCCCATACGTCGAAATTATTCAATCTAATAATTTAACAAGAATGACCTTGTCCACCACTAAATTCCAAACTTCCTCCAGACTCCAGACTTCACATCGGCATAAATTCTGTCATTTAATTCCAACATTTATAGGTCCAGTTTAATGTGTTAATGCTCCAAATCCCTCGGTTCTGCACTAAAAATTATATGTCCTCGGACTATAATAGTTGTGATGTCAGTCAGATATAAGCATTGGCATCATGACACAACTATGAAGATTAAATTAATTTGCATTTGTATGGTACTCTGTATTGTAAACAAAATTTACTGGTAACGCTGTATGACCTAATAGGATTTGTTTTTTTTTGTGTTGCTCATAATTATTTTAACGTTGTAGAAAATAAACTAGGAACTATTTTAAAATACAAATTACCTATATTAAATTTCAAATATAAAATCCAATGAAAAATATTCTGGTGGGCGGGACTCGAACCCACAATCCTCGCTTTTGCGGCAAGTTACTCAACCACTGAGCCAACCAGGTTCCAGTCTCCCCTCACGACTTTTGGCATTGCTTGTTATCTACTTATATAAAGACGCCATTTGTTAGCTTTCTCCTAGCCTTTTATGCATAAACCTAATTAGTTATGAAAAAGAAAAACATTTTAAATAGGAAGGTTAAGTTGCTATAACTGAAAATAATTATTAATTCGCTAACTAATGGAACAATATAACTTCTAAATGTGACGATATAATTTATGGTTCAGCCTACTGGATCGTAATTGAGATAAAAACTTTACGATCTCATTAATTTTACTGCGTGATGAGATTTTATGCGATATTTTATTGCAGGAAGTCACTATATTTTAATTTGTTTACATCTTAATCTCACTAAGTTTCCATAAATTCATCAAATAAAGCTTTAGATCATTCAATTTTTGTTTATTTTTAAACCATAAAGCTCTCAGACAGATACTTTGTTTAATATCTCCATCTTTACTTTACTTGTTTATTTATCTGCATCGGTTTTATTCCAGCATGTTATTAAAAAAACTGCCGGCGACTTTGACAGCCTCAAATAATATCCGTGTTATTTTATACCATTTACTTATTGAATATTAATATACTTTATTTGTTTAATATTGACAAATAATATAATTTACATTAAAATTTAATAGTCTTTTTTGTCCAATTTAGCCTATAGGTACCCTACCTATAGGCCAAATTTATTTTCTTGCAATTAGTTTTGTTCTTTGGTTTTTCTTCGTCTTCACTCTATACTGTACAGGTTTTATTAGTAAAAATTGTACTAATAGAAATATAATCAAATACCTACTAAAATTATATTACACTAAGAGAAATATAATAATAACAAAAATTAACAATAAAAAAAAAGTTTAACTCTTTTCTTTTTTTTTTGTAATTGACCAAAAATAAAAAAGTACAATCGCCCAATCATTTTATTTTGCCAATATATCTACCTACAGTAATTGATATAATATAAAATAGGTTCTACACTAGTTAGTTTGGTATTAAAATGTAACTTTGCAAATAAAACACAAAACGATCCAAACTAAATAAAGTTTCAAAGTAATTCAGGTAGGATATTTCGTCCTAAATTAAATTCACCATGAGTTTGAAACTTTCAACATTTTGTTCAAAGCAAAGAGATATTCCTTAGTTCCTCGCAGGTTATCCCTGCGGATTTCCCCTATGCGGTTCGGAAAGCTGATTGATTACTTTCTAAGATATGTGTATCCCGACCAATTTGTGTGACCCCTAAGTCAATTCTATCTGATTCGTAGGGTAGGTAGTAATACAAAGAGAGTTGATTGTATCTAACTCAACTAGTGGCTGATTCGAAGCGTTCTTCACACGTTCTGGTCAAAGTCTAACCTAATGCTAATTATAGTTCAGCGGGGTAATTACGCACACAAAGCCAACCTAAACTTAAATCGATATGATGCAATTCTGACGTAATGCAAACCTATGACATTGAAAATTGTCAGACAACTACGTCATTTTGGTTAAAGTTTAGCTTAACGTTGTACGGTGTAATAGGCCTAGGTATAGATATTTATTTAAAAGAAAAATTGTTGTATGTTTAAAAATAATATAATATTGGTATTAATAACGTTGTTTCTAGTACACATAATACACGCTAGAGCTTATTTTATGAGTAGTGTACTGTCCATCATATTATTATTATGATTATTATTATTGTTATTATCATTATTATGTATATATTTGTGGTTTAGTGGTTGCGACATTGCCGTAGTATCCGGAGGACATGAGTTCGATTGCCACTCTAGACAAATAATGTTCTGCTTTGCCTTGATCTGGTATAATATATATCTGGTATAGTATAATAATACTCATATATATATATATATATCTTATATATACATGGTGACTTTGAAAGGATGTACTTTGGGCTAATATGAGGTTCTACTGATCAATACGAACAACTTTTCCCATGGAACTATGTGCCGCAAATGAAAAAAAAAATTGCCTTCTCCATACAAACTAGTAATTTTAAAATGATCAATTTGTATGGGGAAGTCAAAAATTTTTTTCATTTGCGACACATGGTTCCATGGGAAAAGTTGTTCGATTTGATCAGCAGAACATCATATTAGCCCAAAGTACATCCTTTCAAATTCACCCTGTATATTATAATATATTATTATATATTTATATATTAGTATTATTATTTCTGGTACACATTGTACAAGCCTAGAGCTTTGTGTGTGACCAGGGCAATATTTTTTATATTATTATTATAATACAACTGCCTTACACCAGTACTAATTAGCAAGTACAGCTACTAACAGCCTCCGTAGACTAGTGGTTGCGCCTTTGGCGTTGTATCCGGAGGTCGTGAGTTTGATTCCCACCCATGGCAAAAAAGTATTAGTATGTTTTTCTGTACAGTTTACCATGGGCTGGGTGTTTATAAAATATAATATGTATTATATCATTGTTTCCGGTACACATAGTACAAGCCTAGAGCTTAGTTTGTGACCAGAGCAATATGTGTAAATTGTCTTACATATTATTATTAAGTAAATATAAAATTGTTTAAGTTTTGGCACAGAAGAAATAATAGTACCAGTAGTATTGGGTACCTGCAATACTATATTATAGCCACAGTGGTGTGTGTGTTCATGTATGTGAGAGGGAATTAAAATTTGTACAAATAATTTTATTTACGTGATGCCCGAGTTGATTAGACTTTGGACTTAAAAACACTCAGGTCCCTGGTTCGAATCCTAGTGTGTACCAATAAGTGTTTAATTTAAAATGTATGTACATTTGTTTGACAACACCACTACCTTGGAGACGTGCCTTGGAGAGCACGTTAAGCTGTCGGTCCCGGTTTCACTTTACCAACTTGTAAACTGATTATAGATGGGTTATTGAGTCTATTCAAAACATCGCGATTAGCTAGCCACTTGTTCGGTGTATACTCATACCATCGGCTACGACGAGGTGGGATTAAAAACCCCTCCGCTGGGTACCCTGAGGCCGTCTAGGCGGTCTCGGCGCCGTAAGGCACCCGTGATGATAGTTATAGGTTAGAAAATATAGTGAGAAACAAAAAAAGAGAGAAATAGAAAGTATTATTTCCCCCAATTTCTCGTTGTGTCAAGTATCATACTATAAATAAATTACTCTACAGACTATAAATAAACCAGATTAAACTTTCTTGTTTCAGTTAGCAGAAGTTGTTTTCCGGAATATTCTAAAATGGAACACAAAATTATTTCAAATACATCCTTTTATCAAGAATGTCAGTGCTCCGTGCCCGACGGATCGTTGGAGTCATTGAAATGGATAAATCCATCGGGACAAGTAATACCGGGATCAGGGTAATGACTTTTATATGAATACTCTTTCAATGTTTTATATTTATTTATATATAACATCGACACAATATAATGTATAACATAGTATCATAATGTATCTTATATACTGACATATTTTTTATTTTATTGGAGCACGGCATGTGACTTTATCTCTACCTGATGGTAAGTAATGTAGACTTACAAATTCCATGAATAAAATCGATCAATACGTTGTTTTTTTTAACAGCATATATTGCTCCCACTATGCTTAAAATAATACTGTAACGAAATGGGCGATAAAGATGAATATGCATTTATCTTAACTATATCCAGAAAGGAAATTACCACCTCGGCAAGAAATCCATGCAGTTATCTTCTGAAAACCAGTGAACCCACAGAAATCCGAAACTTATTCAGATCATTTTTTTTTTGCATTGGTATGGATTTTCTTATTAGATTAATTTAATTATATCTCACTTTCTACAATGGCCCTAGTACGAGGTTATAGATAATAAAGAAGTCTCTAGCTCCTTGTTTTTTAGAACAGTGTGAGTCTTTTTGTAGATAGCGATTTATGTTTATATTATTATAATGGTAATGCTCAGGCAAGGATGTTAATAGGAATGCAAAAACGTATTTTGCTACCCGTTTTGTTTCAGCCGGTCTAGTAGGAACAACCATACTGTATTAGTATAGTCCCTCTTTATTTTGACTTTGTAGTGACTTTTGACTTTGTAGGTTTATATACCGGGTGATAATGTCACTTATGATGTTTGTTCAAATATGTTATCTATCGTCTATATAATTTTAATGAAAAAAAATGAATTTATTTTACTTTAAAAAGTCTGCAAAAATTATCTTAGTATTACAGTAACACATGCATGACACAATATGTACACATATACATCCTCTACGCGAGAGGCCTCAGCGCAAAGTTGAACTTGTTGAGCGCTGAGGCCTCTCGCGTAGAGGATGTCAAAATTTTTTGAAAAACTTTTTTGCACGACTTTTTTTTTTGTTTTGTATAACACGATGGTGACATAGATGAATGTAATATTTTTTTAATAACCTTAACGTACATAAGGTTATTCCAACTTCATGTATACCAATATCACCCGGCATATAACATTTTATTTAACAAATTTAAGTAAATAATATAAGTGATTGTTCTCACAAGACCAGGTACAAATATGAATGCTTATTCAATGCGACTCCATCGAAGCGTAAGTCTTCACGTGAGGACGTTTACAAGTGACATGTCAGGAGAATACAAATGTATCGCCATACATAATGGCAAACAATATATTTACACTCACACAATTGAAGCTTATGGTAAGTCTTTTTCTTTGTAAAGCTAATACAATCACTTGATTCTTAACTCAAAGTGTTTCTAAATTTACACAAAATAATACCATTTATTTTGTTCTAAGTAGGATTTTAATATCAAATAAACTTTTTTTTTTAATTGACAAAATTTGTGAGGGGTTCTAGCTTCATCGTCAATATATATATTAAATTTAATTTCTTAAATCAGTGATTCCATCTCAAATATCTGTCCATGTATAGTTAAAAATATTTGTTATTTTGCGGTAATTTGGAATCACGTTTTAAATGTGATAGTAAAGGGACTATCACAACGTGATATGTTAATAACAATAATATGTTTACAGATCCTTTAAAATTTTTGAATATTGAATTACAACAATTTATCATAAAAGGACAAGATTCAAAAATAAAGTGTCAACCTCATGGTGCAGCCCCACATATAGTGGAATGGTATAAAGATGATGTTGGTCTACTGCAGGTAATATATATTTTAATAGTCTTATTAAAATTGATAAAGATATAGAATAGTCACAGTATTTTTGTTAACATATTATTTGCTGATAGTTGGTAATAGTGAATTATTCTTGATATATTTTATAATTTGATTAAAGATTAGAAATACAGAAAAGTATTCAATTGAAAGCGATGGTTTAACTATTAAAAATGCTAACGACGATGACGCTGGTGATTACAAATGCATAGCAGCTGTCCCTGAGACTGGTGAACAATTGGATATGAAAATAGACGTTAAGGTAACATAAAACAAAACAAGAACAGATTCATAATTTCACCAACAAACGCGACATATATTTCTTTTAAATAATTGCAGGTATTCACAAAACCAACTATTGATGATATAATTATTAAATCAGGTAATCCTATTATAATTGGTGACTTTTTAAAAATAGAATGCAAAGTAAAAGGTATACCTAAGCCTGTCATCAATTGGACTAAAACAAATGTAAAGGTAAGCAAAGTATTTTATATTAACATTTTAAAAATATAAAAATCAAGTAGGTAAGCATACCATATTTTAAAAGTATATTAATTTCAGGGTTTTAAAAATATAACTACGCCGTGGATAGAAGAAGGTTTTATTATATTTGAAAAAGTAAAAACTCTAGACGAAGGAATTTATAAATGTACTGCGGTAAATGATGCCGGAACAACTGAATCTGAAATTAAAATTGTGGTAATCAATATTATATTAGATACTTAATTTTTAAAGTGAAAAATATATACAAATATTGATTATTGATTTTTAAGGTTTTTGTTCCTCCTAAAATAGAAGAATTTCAAAATGCAACTTTAGTAGAAGGATCCAATTCAAGTTTAGTATGTAAAGCTTCTGGACGTCCACCGCCACAATTGACAATTATGAGAAGAATTGATAATATTGATACGCCTTTACATGTCACAAAAGAGTAAGATGAAGTGCCTAATATTTTCAATAAATTAAATCCAGGTATTATTTTTATGTTCCTTTTTCAGTGTCAGTTGGATTTTTGAACAACACAATGATACTTCAAGCACATTATCTGTAATGTTTGCCCCTATTGACATGTCCCATGATGGAACATATATATGTAGCGCGAAAAATAGAGGTAAAAAAATAAAACATTGAAAAAGCTAGATTTATTAAACAAAAGTATTTATAAAAATAGAATTTACTAATCATTTACTAATATTTTTTTGTATTTTAGTGGAGGAAGTAACCAAATCATCTGAATTAACAGTTCATTTTGTACCTAAATTTGAAAAGTTAGAAGAAACAGTTTATGGTTGGAATGGTAAGACTGTAAATCTAAACTGTGAGCACATAAGTAACCCTGAGAGCACTGTTATATGGAGGTATGATTTTTTTTCATTTCATGTTTATATTAAAAATAATTTGTAATTTATAATATTTATCTGATTTACAGATATAATAAATCTGAAATTAAAGAAGACTTACCTGATATAACAATATATGATTCCTATGCTCAACATTACCTAACTATATCATTTGAAAACAATACTTATTTTGGAATATATAAATGCTTTGCAAGAAATAAAATTGGTGAATCTGTTAAAACTATAAAGCTTTTGGAAGCATTTCCACCTCCAGAAATATATAATGTAAGTACGTGATAAATAAACATATTCCTAACTGAAAAGATAAAAAAGTAGGTAATTAATCATATTTTCAGGTATCCATAACAAATATTGCAGCAACATCAATAACATTTGAAATATCTGACCCAGAAATAATAATGAGTATGCCAGTGATTGGATATACTGCAGAATATGATGAAGCGGAAAATTATAACTATACAGATATTCATAAAAATCGAACATGGTCTATTTACCGACCATACAAAGTTGAAAGATTGCGTCCAGGAACTGTATATTTATTTAAATTTGCGGCAATTAATGAGGTTGGTGTAGGATCATGGAGTGAAGCTATAGAAATTACAACACCCAATAAGTATGTTGTATTTACTTAAATGAAAATATTTTATAACAAAATGTTGATTCGAAATAAAAAACTAGATTTTTTGTTTCATAGATCGATACCCGAAGCTCCAAGGTTTCCAGATGATATAATTATTAGTGACGCAGTTGATTCTTATATAATTAGTTGGGAGACGCCAGAGTTTAATGGCGACCCTATTGATTACTACCTTCTTAACTATTGTCCGGTAAATAATTTATTTCCCATAATTTGTATAAGCTATATATAACTCCTAATGACTTTAATGATACACGTTGATTAATAAATTAACTTTAATGGAAAAGTATATTTGAATTTTAAGTATAAAACATTTTTTTTATACTAGATGTTTTTGAGGTGATAAAAATCTACAAATCACGTTAACTTTCATACTAAACTCACGAATTAAAGCCTCTCACTTTAGTATGTTTTCCGGTACAGTTTGTCATGGTCTGGGTGTTTATAAAATATAATAATAATATGTATTATATCGTTACTTCTAGGACACATAGTACAAGACTAGAACTTAGTTTGTGACCAGAGCAATATGTGTATATTATTATTATTATAATAATCCCATTTAATTTAACATAAATTTAAGTTTTATATTTTTAATTTACAATAAAATGAAAGCTTATATATTTAATAAACTTTATTGACGATTTCAGATACAAAATTATTCAATTGTAGAAGAACATTGTAAAGAAAAACGACTAATATCTGTAAATTCAACTAAATTGACAAATTTAACTCCAAATACAACTTATTTTGCAAGTTTACTAGCCCATAACTCTGAAGGTTATTCTGAAAAAGCTACCACTAGTTTCCAAACATCTAGTAAGTCCTTTTTTTTATTATTTAAGAACATAAATACATATCATCACGGGTGCCTTACGGCGCCCGAGACCGCCTAGACGGCCCCAGGGCACCCAGCGGAGGGGTTTTTAATCCCACCTCGTTGTAGCCGATGGTATGAGTCTACACCGAACAAGTTGCTAGCTCGACGCGATGTTTTGAGTAGACTCAATAACCCATCTATAAACAGTTTCACAGGCTGGTATAGTGAAACCGGGACTGACAGCTTAATGTGCTCTCCGAGGCACTATAGTGGTGTTGTCAAACAAATGTACATTTTTTTTTTATTATAAACTCATTGGTACACACCGGGATTCAAACCAGGGACCTAAGTGTTTTTAAGTCCAAGGTCTAACCAACTCGGCCACCACGTATACTATTTAAGTATTCTGAATCACTTATAATTTTTGATAATCAGTGGTTAATTAGTTATTTAAGTTACAACCAACATTAAAAATAAATAGAAAAATAAGGTTTGTACCATACAAAAAGGCTTATTATTAAACAAAGTACAAAATCAACTTTGATTTAAAGTCTTTCTTAACCTAAGACCCTAATCTAGGTCTAGATTATGTATTGACCGCCTCCGTTGACTAGTGGTTGCGCCTTTGGCGTTGTATCCGGAGGTCGTGGTTTTGATTTCCGTGGCAAATAAATATTAGTATGATTTTCTGTACAATTTGTCATGTTCTGGATGTTTATAAAATGTTATATATATTATTTCGTTATTTCTGGTACACATAGTACAAACCTCTAGAGCTTAGTTTGTGACATGGAGCAATATGTGTAAATTGTCCTACATATTAGTATTATTCTAATAATAATTGCAGGTAAAGAAGAAGAATCGTCAGTTTTATCAGCTGGTGCTGTGATCGGACTTTCAGCTTTTTTAGTTATTGTCATACTTATATGTCTCGACTTAATTTTACTATACTGGAGACGGCAAGGAGTTATAGCTGCCTTGTATAACACCAAGAGCAAGAAAAACAAGCAGAAATTACAAGGAGAACGGTAATTACATAATATTAAATATTATTTTCAATTTGAAAATTTTGTGTCAAGTTTCTGAAACACATATTTATTACCTCTAAAAAAATTTATACATATCAAGGTGGGTTTTCCCACTTTGTCGTATCCGATGGTATGAGTCTACACCGAACAAGTGACTAGCTCGTCGCCATTGTTTCACACTAGGTTTCACATGTGGTGTTGTCAAAATTTTTTTTTTTTATTAAAAATTCATTGGCATTTCTGCTATTATTGTTTATGTGGAAGGAACAGAGTACAGGAATAACCTAGCCTAGGAAATAGTGTTATTGTATACTTAAAACATGTAAATTTGTTTAATAAAGCTTTAGGGCACTGAATTCGTAATCGCTAACTCCGCGTTCTCTATACAAAATTAGCTTTTGCACTTCCAATAATACTCGATTACTGTTTGTCGCAGAATTAAAGTAATATTTTTGTCGGTCATTGTATTTATTAATCTTTCTGTGTTGGGTCATTATTTTTATTGTTTTCGAAATCAGTTTTTTTAAAATATTATAATACAAAAAAAAAATACCCACAACAGAAAGATTTTTGCGCACAATTACAACATTAAAACAATAATAATTAAACTTCGACCAACACCCAAATTTTTTGAAAGTACGTTTGTTAAATTGTTACACATTTTCCAGGTTTGTTAATATTATTATAGATATACTCTGTGGAAACGAAAATAAATGCAACTGTATGAAATAAAATATATTAAAACATTTATTTACACACTGTATTGCATAGTAAACAAAAGTTATGTACAGAGGCGAACTTAATGCCTTAGGCATTATTTACCAGCTAACTTTTAAGATTGTGTACAATTACTTGTTTAATTGTTTACGATTGTGAAATAATAATGTGATCAAACACTACTACTTACATCAGGTGGGCGATTCTCGCGCTTTCGACTCGAGATTTTTAAACGAATATTGACTATATATGCCATTTTTCGTTTAAAAATATCGAACATTAAACGAAATAAATATATTTATAAATAAATATATAAATATTAATTAATAAATATAAAAATATTGAACGAAAAATGACATATTTAGTCATTTTTCGTTTAAAAATCTCGAATCGAGATGAATGTCGAAAGCGCGAGAATTGCCCACCAGAAACAGATATGAAAAAAAATAAGTTTTTATTCGTATAAACTAAAATCGTAAAACTTTGAATTATCCTTTAACTTCGAAAAAAAATTGTTCAGCTATTTAAATCCAAATGTATTAAATGGTGTAGGTATATAATTTCAGAGGTTATACGACTGGTTAAACTTCCGTTTTAAGTACCTAGTTGCTTATAAATATTTGTGTAAAATTAGAAAACAATTCAAAGTCACCCGATATGACGTGTCTTAATTTTATTTTAATATTTTCATTATCAATTTAAATAATTAACCAAGCATTTATATACTTTAACAATATAAAGTGTTTTAAGTGATCAAAAATAATATCATTTTTTTAATTTCACCAGTGACAAAAAAGGTCTTCTAAAGGACGGCGATAGCAGCGGTGACACTCTGAAAAAAGACAATAAAGACCATAAAGAATTCGAATACAATAAAACCACTGGCATAATTACAGGAAAACATTCAGCAGTATGAATGGACGACCGACATTGTACGACACGGAGACATAATTAATGCCTGCAATTATTGTTTAATATGAAGTCCTGCGGCCACATTCTGTTTCTTATAACGTGGTCGTTAGATTGTCAAAATAACGAATTCCGTTATTAGCGCTCTCTCCTCCAATCAGCTAAGATTAAAGAACTATTCTGATTGAAGGAGAGCGCGCTAATAGCGGAAATCGTTATTTTGACAATCTAACGACCACGTTATAAGAAACAGAATGTGGCCGCTGGGGCCTTATTCCGAGTTGCCAATCACAAAATACGACAAGAATTTGCATAAACTATAAATATTGAAATATAAGTTCTATTCCAATGGTAATAATATAGTATGTACATCTTGAAATAAACGAATTCTTCGCAAGTTTGAATATGATTGGAGCATTGGAATTTCAACTCTACATTTAACAGGTTAGAACTTATATTTCAATATTAATAGTTTACGCAACGTCTTGTCGTGTTTAGCGGTTGCAAACTCGGAATAAGGCCCCTGGGGTGCGAATTTTGATTTTTCTCACCGATGACTTTGATATCATCAGTGACTAGGACATCACGTTTTATCAAACCGTATTTTTGAAAGTCATATGCGCGGTACCAACTTACGCATTATTTGTCATAGAAAAGAGCTACTTGCGTTTCTTTAAAGGAAAAAAAAAACATTTGCCGTTCTTGTTTCTTATATTACATTTCATAACAAACAAACAGCTGTCACCGGTACCCGTACTCGAATTATTATCATAAGTATAATATTTTGGTCACGCGATAAGATTCAAAAATACGAACTTTAGAAATCGATGACAATTTTGACATTTTAGTAATATTTATTTAGTCATCCGCAGAGATTCAAAAATCGAACCTCTGTTCTGTAGACCTGAATAAAACTGCAATGAAAAATACATTGCTACTACCCATTACCATATGGCGTATAATATTAACTGTAATAACTTCTGTCAGTATTTAATTAATATGTATCTACTTATATCAGTGCCTAGATTACGCGCAACAAGTTAGCTCGCATGTCAATCGCGACGTAATTTTTTTAAATTTATTTTTATTTAAGAATTCAAGCGAGTGTGCGAATTTAGTGCGCGTAAACATTCCACTGTATTCGGAAGTGAATTCGTTTTTTAAAAACTTTATTTTAATAAATACAAGTAAAATCATTACTACGACGACATAGGCCTTTATTAAGGCTAGATTGGGATCCAATTTTTACCTTGTCGGTCTTATATACTTATGCATTATTTTTATATAAGTATTTTTATCTTATGAAGTAGTTATTGGAGAATCAATTTTAAATTTCATATTGTAAATAGAATAAAAACGTTGAATAATAAAATTTGATATTCACTTAAATTTATATGAAAAATAAATTATTTCACATTTAAGATCCTATTAACTGCATTTAGAGCAAGAATAATAAGTATTATTTTAATAATTTTTATACCTGGCAATAAGGTTTATATTAGAAGCAGATTCTGTTATATTAAAGAAATACCCATATAATTTACTGACTGTAGCCCTGGTGTGAGTTTTCTAACTATTACTTTGCGTTTGAGTTAACTAAAATTTGTATGGGAAATAGTTCAGCGCTCCAAGCGGAAATTTTAAGAACTAATAATGCGAGCTAGTAGTGTGATTGGTCAAAATGTTAACGCAGTAGTAAAGTTAACGCGAAAGTAAATGTTAAAAAACCTCACACTAGGGCTACTGGTAAAAAAAACGTAAAAGTAAAAGCTGGACATGAAATATCATTTTTAGTGTTGCCCCAAGTAGCCTGATATAGTTTTTAAATTTCACCAGGTCAAGGTCCAGGAGCAAGCCTTCACTGGCGGGTCACATTTGGCAGAATCATAACAACTGAAATATCTAACCAGCAGAAGGTATCCGGGTCAATCATAAACTGACTGGTTTTTAAACGCTGGATCTTGTCCTGAAAAATTTTAATACCTAGACTACTTGGGGTAACACTAAGAACGATATTCATTGCTCAGCAGATGGTTTCTTTACCAGTCAGTAAATCATATAGGCAGCTCCCTAACTATAAGAGTAGATACGCATAATAACGCATAATCTAATAGATTTATCAATATTGTCCCGGATAATTATTATAAATAAATACCATCACGGGTGCCTATTTGGCTCCCGAGAACCGTTTAAACGGCCTCAGGGTACCCAGCGGATTGACCCATCCTCATTTCGCCGATGGTATTCGGAGGCAACACCTAACAAGTGGCGAGCTTGTTGCGGTGTTTATGATGAAATAGCCTCGTTGTTTAAAGCGGTCACCCATCCCAGGCCGGTCTTGTTGTCAGTTGCGCAGTGACTTAGCCACTAGTCCGCTTTTATTATTATCATAAAGAGATTATATGGAAGACTAAAAATAATTTACTAAATAATTGGTTACGTCGCAAAAAAATATACATACGTATACATTTTAGTAATTAGTAGGATTATATTATTATTCAGTAATTAGTAGTAGTATGATACCATGATGGCGAAACTAAAATAATAATGTTTCAATGATAAATTATCTACCTACATCGCATCGCCATGGGCGCCGACGGAAATATGTTTAGGTGGTGCTTTGCGTCAATACATATAATTTATATTTTATGCTAATTTTTATTTATTTTTGTCTTGAGCATATGAATATTGAAAATAATATAAAAATGTATTTTTCAATGTTTTTTTTTTTTTTTTATTTCTCTGTACCTATGTAATTGCATTAATTTTCTTAAAGTGGAAGCGCACCCTAAAAGCGCACCCTAAAAGCGCACCCTTGCACCCATTTTGCAGGGTATATAAATAAAAAATAGTATGAGTAGATGAATCCAACAATTTAAATATTAAAATGGTGTCATATCCTTAACACTACTGTTTCGTGTCTCATTAATCAGGTTTCACTTAACAACTTGTGGATTTATAGATTAAAATTTAATAAATACACAAATCATAAACCCCTCTAATATAATAGACACTTGTAAAGTTGATAAGTTTGCTTCTATACTATACTATAGAGTACCTAAGCTAATTTGGTAAGTATTTAATTATATTGATATAATTTTGTTAATTTATAAATCTAGAACAAAAATACTTAAATAATATTTAATGTAATTATGTCCAGTGCTATATATATTTAATAATAAATCCATAGATAATTTATATAATAAGGAGGCAGATATATCATACTATAGTTAATGAGTGAATTTGAAAGGTTATACTTTGGGCTCATATGAGGGTCTGCTGATCAAAGCAACAACTTTTCTCAAGGAGCCATTTGTCGCAAATGATATTAGCCCAGAGTACAACCTTTAAAAGCCTCCATGTAGGTTTATACCTACAGACTTTTAATATTAACATGTTACTCTGTAAGTTATATTTATAAAACCAATATTATGCAAACCAAAGATGTATTTATTTTAATAATTTTATATTAATTAAATCAATTTAGATTTTTTATTTTATGTGTTTTATTTATTTATATGGGGAGTTCTCTATAACTTTGCTATCTCCAATTTCCTTACCTGGGCACATACAGATGCAAAAAACTGTCAAGTCGTGTTTTCCGTTTTAGTCTGTGCGTTCACCAGTTTTCAGGAGACTCCTGTATCGATTTCTTGTCGAAATGGTAGTCTCCTTTTAGGGTGCGATTACGAAACACGCGGTTGATTTGAAGATAAAGTAGATTTGTAATGCAAATGTCGTATTTGTCGTCGACTCAATTCATGGAATTTGTAGATCTGCTTCCAATCCAGTAGGTAGATACAAAGTTACATGCAGTGCTCTATAAAAAATACCTCATTTCTAACTCTTACCGCGAACAGTCCAAAAAAAATTGTATGCATATTTTTCAAAAATAATTACGTAATGATATTAATAAAGTAAACTGTAAAAGCCTCATGAAAAAGCTTCACCATAAACGTGACTTTGCACTAAAATGCAAACGAGCTGCTTCCTCAAGAAAACTTTGCATAAATTGCAAGCAAAATTTAATATCTTTTGCATATAAGGCCACAGTGTTTTGTGCCTTTAGAAACTCACATTCTTCTTATGCGCCAGGGTCTGTCTTACCGCATTTTATTTATCACTTACTCCTATATTAACCGAACTAAGTTCATTTTGATTCGTCTTCGATGCAAATTCGTCTTTGGCACCGCCCATTTCGTAACCGCATTATTTAGCCGTTATGGCACATAGTGAGAGCGACCGACTATTGGACGACTATGTATTGAACGAACCGATGATATTTATTGTCACATGCGGTCTTTATAGGTCTTCTCACCATTCAACCTGATGGTCATCACGGGTGCCTTACGGCGCCCGAGTCCGCCTAGACGGCCTCAGGGTACCCAGCGGAGGGGTTTTTAATCCCACCTCGTTGTAGCCGATTGTATGAGTCTACACCGAACAAGTGGCTAGCTCGTCGCGATGTTTTTGAATAGACTCAATAACCCATCTATAAACAGTTTCACAAGTTGGTATAGTGAAACCGGGACCGACAGCTTAACGTGCTCTCCGAGGCACTATAGTGGTGTTGTCAAACAAATGTACATAAATTTATAAATTAAAAAAAAAACTCATTGGTACACACCGGGATTCGAACCAGGGACCCATCGTTTTTAAGTCCAAGGTCTAACCAACTCGGCCACCACGTATATAATTATTTTTTTTTTAAAAGAAAAATGGAACCTTTTTGGGATAGTCCACTTAGACCGTCTAGCGTCTGTCCAGATCGATGTAATTTATTGTTATATAATATTTCCTTTTTTTTTGTTTGAACCTATACTTTACTGATATGAGGTTTGAAAGCGCTAATCTCTGCATATACCAGTCGGATTTGAAAAAATCTAATTTACATTTGACCTTATTCTTTCGGCTCTTATCTTGGATCCGACAAAAAGAAAAAACTGAGAAATAACGCTAAGTGAAAATAAAGTAATAATATGATTTATTTTATTATAATTCTGATTTATTTTAAATGGTGGGGAACACAAGCTCTTTTTATTTTGTAGCAACGTAAAGTTAATACGTGAGCAACAACCAATAGGCCCTCTTTATTTTAGGTAACACGATTGAATAAAGCGATCCTATTGGTGGTTCCTCTGTTTTAACGCTATGTTGGTAAAAACCAAAAACCCATGGTAGAGCCTCAGCTAGTAAATAAATAATTATTCAGTTTGAAATCAAACTTTTCCCTTTACACTCATTTTTCTCTTCTTGTTCGCCCCTTAGAATGTGTTAACGCATACTTGACCGCTTTTATATGATATTATATGATCTCAGATTTTTTTAACAATGATTGATGAGAAATATACTTGTGACCGCTGAAGATCTATTGAGTTGTTTTTACAAAAACCGGCCCCAGCCAAGTCACTGCGCAACTGATAACAAGGTTAAGCAGATGACAACAAGGCCGGACCTGGGATGGGTGACCCTTAATAGAACGAGGCTATACCATCATAAACACCGCAACAAGTTTCTAAATCTATCCGTTTAATAAAATGTAGTCGAGGAGTTGCGGAATCAAAAATATGTGCCAGAATATTTTTGGCTGTTCGTATACAATCTGACAGCCTCCGTAGACTAGTGGTTGTTACGCCTTTGGCGTTATATCCTGAAGTCGTGGGTTCCGGCCCCACCCATAGCAAAAAAATATTAGTACGTTTTTTCTGTACAGTTTGTCATTGTCTGAGTGTTTATAAAATATAATATGTATTATATCGTTACTTGAAGCCACTGAATATGTGTAACTCTTTCAGCTACTGAAACCCTAGTACCTTTGAGCCATCTGTTATAACTTTGACAGAGTGTTGGTAAGATTTTGAGTTATGACAAGTTTGTATAGGATAGGATACTTCTGGTACACATAGTACAAGCCTAGAGCTTAGTTTGTGACCAGAGCAATATGTGTAATTTGTCCTACATATTATTTTTTTTTTTTTTGAGACTTTACCTATCGTAACCAGCATCGGAAATGACTACCTCAGCCAGGGTGATTCCAATGTTAACCCTAGATTCTAAGCCTAACATATTTTGGAGGTAGATAAAGCCTTACCATACGTCCCTGAGGCGTATATATATATATAAATGTCCACATGCAGGCTAAACTATACCTATATTATATTGATTTTTGAAAGGAAATTAAAGGTTGGGTTATATTAATAATAAAACACAGTTCTATCAATGGACACTAAACAAAATGTTCTCAGTCCCGATGAGAAAACAAAGAAACTTAATAATTGCTTTCCACACATAGTTATCGACAAGGGTTCGACCCTTAACATAAACCTCTATTAGTTAGGACCAGTCAGTGAACTAAAATATTATTTTAGGTAGAAAGAGCAAACATCTCATAGAATCTCATAGCATTTTTTAAGACATTTTTCTGTATACATATGCACCATGTTTATGGGTGTTAAAATATAGTATGTATTAGTATCGTTGTTTCTGGTACACATAGTATAAGCTAGTTTGTGACCAGGGCAACAAATAATATGTGAATTATCTTATATGCTATTATTAATAATAATAATAGAATCTATGAATTACTACATTTATTTATTGCACAGAATTTTTAACTATTGTATCTGCCACAAACTTTGGGAGATCGACAAATTACAGGCAAAATGCCGATCGAAATATAAATATATACGACATACTTTATGTGCATTATTTTGACTATATTTTGTTTAATTGGATAAGTGGATGGATATTTAAATTGTTTTTTAAATTAGTATTATAATGTATAATATTCATGAAATGAAATTTCTTAAAAAAAATATGGACGTCACTGGTGACCGGAAGGCGCCAGCCTACCAGCTACCTAGCACAGTGAATTTCTATCTCAATACAGAGAGGAAATGCTGCCAGTCTTCTGGAAAATAAATCACATAATATATATATATATATTATGTATTAATGTTATTTTAGGTAGAGAGAGCAAAAATACCATAGTTATATTTTAAAACGATATTCTGTATACATACATATTCACAGTTTACCATTAGTAATATGTCTTATCAATAAAACCCTAATATAAATTTAATTTATAACTTTGTTTAAGATTGTTTAGATTGTTATCTATAATTGATAAAAAAAAAGGATTAAAATTAAATAAAATTTACATATATATATGCATGATAATCACTCAAATAGTAGCTAGCTACTATTTGAAAGTGCGTATTATTTTATATAGGAATATCATATTGGATGATAGCGATATGTAAGTACTTGCGCTTTCTATATACTTGTTGTTATTAAACAGCTTAAAGCTCGGCAATACGACTACGTGAGAGATATCCTCAGATCCCGCCCTCACACCTGGAGGTTCTCGCGTTAAAACTGCGTATTTATACAATTTATAGGCTTTTCACCTGAATGGATTTCTGCAGGTGTCAATAATAGTGGGTTTATTTTCAGGGTTTATTTGTGTAAGGCTTAATTTAATTATCTATTTTCTAAATTATAATATATATTTTGAAGCTTAATACAGAAAATAAAAGAGTAGCTTTATTTAAAATAAACTAGGTATCGGTTTATCTATCTGGTCTTTAAAAATACAATTTAAATGCGGTTTCTTAAGCCGTTTTGAAATGAAGATGTTGAAAACAACAACTCAGCCACCGTAGACTAGTGGTTGCGCCTTTGGCGTTGTATCCGGAGATAGTTTCGTTCGTGGGTTTGATTCCCACCCATGGGAAAAAAGAAGACAAGCATAAGCTTAGTTTGAAAACAGGACAATATGTGTCTTCAATTCAAATTGAAAATTGCAAAAACTAAAATAACTCTTTGATTTTCAACTAGATTTATAGTTTTGTTTAAAATCTTTTTGTTCTCAAATCCGATAGTTTAGTTTCTTGCAAACAAAAGTAAACAATTTAAGAGTAAACAAGACTACAAAGAAAATGGGAACTATCAACAAGCAGGGAGGGAATAAAAATGCAAAACACAAAGACGAGCTAAAGATGTAATTTACTCGGTTCATTGCGCCTCTTGTTAAAAAGTAAGTTTCCGTTTGGTCGTAATTCTCTTCGCTGACAGACACCGTACTCTCTAATTACCGGCAATGTCGTCTACATTTGTAAATTATCGCTTGGGAGTTTTAATTAAATTCGATTTTTTATCTAAATAAATAAAAGGAAATGGCGGAAGAATTGTTGGATTGGGGTGCGACTTTTGTTTCTCTGCAAATGGGTGCAACAAATACTGACTTTTAGTATAAATATGTCCAGTCCGATTCTGCCTAAAATAAATGTGTATATAAAATCGTAGTAAACATTCCAAATAAATTGATGCCCTTACAACAAAGACGAATCTGCATTACTAATCTAATTACGCTCGCTGATTTATTATCTAATCAATTGCCTATTTCGTAACCGCACCCAAAAACGAGACCATGCACCTCGACAAGAAATCGATGCAGTAGGCTGAACTTTCTATGATAAGGACTATATTGACCGCGTCCGTAGAATAGTGGTTGCGCCTTTGGCCTTGTATCCGAGGTCGTAGGTTCGATTCCCACCCACGGAAAACAAAATATTAGTACAATAGTTTTTCTGCACAGTTTGTCACAGCCTGAGTGTTTATAAAATATAATATGTATTAATAACGTTATTTTAGGTACACATAGTTACCTGAATATAAAAAATAATCTTATTTTGTCTTTAATTGTTGAAATTAAAAATTAAATTAAAACTAACTTGGGAGTTTTTTTTAATTTAAATAAATAAAATAAAATGGCAGAAAATTAGATTGGGGTGCCACTTGTGTTACTCTGGCTGCAACAAATACCGACTTTTAGTATACATTTGTCCAGGTTCTGTCAATAAAATGGCAGTAAAACATTGTACCCAACAAATTTATGCTCTTACAACAGAGACGAAACTGCATTACGAATCTAATTTAATATCCTTGCTATCTAATCACTTGCCCATTTCATAACCGCAACCAAAAATAACACCACCTTGACTGGTTGCTTACCTAATTGTTTGGCTGTGACCGTAGATTATACATATTTTTTTATATATCAAATCAACAATTTTTGCTGAGCATCATAATGCCGGCCTATGTAGATACATTTTGTGTAATTAAATGTAACTAGGCTAAGTTAAATGACACAAATAAAAACTTTTATTCATTCATAGCTCGTAAATATAAATTTTGTACAATCATATATCAATTCGCCTTTGTATCATAACACATTCGAGTGAAAATTGTATAAATCTTTTCTACAATGGATAGAATATTCATACTTGGCTGCTTTATGAGTCGGTGCCAATATCCGGGCCACGTGACTTGCAATATCCGTTCCGTAGCCTTTCTTCTCATAACTTAGACTGATCTCGACGAATATTTCTAGCTGAAAGTTTGAATGAATATTTCTTACCTACCTCTACTGTAGACAATTTGATCGTTATGAAAATTCTGACTTGGATATTTTTAAGCTTTCAAAATTAAACAAAAACTAATCGTCATGAATCGTCTTTGTTGCCGTGCATAGTGGGGCGACCAATGCTGTTAAACAACAAGTATACTTACCATTAAGTCGATACAAAGTCACATACTGTGCTCAATAAAAATCAATTTAAGACTACAAACTACTTTTGATTTAATGTTTGTTAAAATATTTAACTATTAAGGGTCTGGAGTCGACAAAAATCTTTCTGTTGTGGGTATTTTTTTTTGTATTATAATATTAAAATAGCTTTTTTTTCTGATTTAGAAAAATATAAAAATAATAACCCAACACAAAAAGATTAATACATACACCGGTGTGAAGTTACCGGCCGAAATGTTACCGGCCGTTATAACCCGACCAATTTGAGGAGTTTTATAAAATGTGAAGTTACCGGCCGAAATCTAGCGGCCGTTATAACCCGACCAATTTAAGGAGTTTTATAAATTGTGAAGTTACCGGCCGAAACCTAGCGGCTGTTATAACCCGACCAAATTGAGTAATTTTATAAAATACGTAAATAATGTTACCGGCCAATATAAACCGACCTTGGCAATTATGGACTACCTATTTTTTTATACGGTCGCGGATATATGAGCTACATTACATAACATAAAAAGTGAAACGATTTTCGGATTTTTATATTCCAGAATTCCAACGTCATTGTAGTAAAACCTACTATACCTGCCGTCTACCGATTTATTTATTTTTATCAGAGTACTGACGTGGGTATAGAAGCTACAACACAAAACATACTGAATAAAACATAAGATTTTCAGAATTTTATTCCCGAGTTCCTAGGTCATTGTAGTAGAACCCACTATACCTGCCGTCTTGAGGCAATTATGGAGTACATACTTATTTTTTTTAAAACATAAGATTTTCAGAATTTTATTCCCGAGTTCCTAGGTTATTGTAGTAGAACCCACTATACCTGCCGTCTTCAGGCAATTATATAGTAGCTACTATTTTTTTTTTATCAGAGTACTGACGTGGGTATAGAAACTACATTACATAACATACTGAACAAATCATAAGATTTTCAGAATTTTATTCCCGAGTTCCTAGGTCATTGTAGTAGAACCCACTATACCTGCCGTCTTCAGGCAATTAAGGAGTACCTACTCATTTTTTTTTATCAGAGTACTGACGTGGGTATAGAAGCTACGTCACATAACATCCTGAACAAATCAAAATATTTTCAGAATTTAATCCCGAGTTCCTAGGTCATTGTAGTGGAACCCACTATACCTGCCGTCTTAAGGCAATTATGGAGTACCTACACATTTTTTTTTATCAGAGTACTGACGTGGGTATAGAAACTACATTACATAACATACTGAACAAAACATAAGATATTCAGAATTTTATTCCCGAGTTCCTAGGTCATTGTAGTAGAACCCACTATACCTGCCGTTTTCAGGCAATTATGGAGTACCTACTTATTTTTTTTTATCAGAGTACTGTCGTGGGTATAGAAGCTACATTATAAATAAAATGTGAAGTTACCGGCCGAAATGTTTTGTTCAGTATGTTTTATAAAACATATTATTGCCGTGTTCCTAGGACATTGTAGTAAGACCCACTATACCTGCCGTCTTGAGGCAATTATGGAGTACCTACTTATTATTTTTTTATCAGAGTACTCACGTGGGTATAGAAGCTACGTCACATAACATACTGAACAAATCATAAGATTTTCAGAATTTTATTCCCGAGTTCCTAGGTCATTGTAGTAGAACCCACTATACCTGCCGTCTTCAGGCAATTAAGGAGTACCTACTCATTTTTTTTTATCAAAGTACTGACGTGGGTATAGAAGCTACGTCACATAACATCCTGAACAAATTAAAAGATTTTCAGAATTTTATTCCCGAGTTCCTAGGTCATTGTAGTAAAGCCCACTATACCTGCCGTCTTCAGGCAATTATGGAGTACCTACACATTTTTTTTTATCAGAGTACTGACGTGGGTATAGAAACTACATTACATAACATACTGAACAAAACATAAGATATTCAGAATTTTATTCCCGAGTTCCTAGGTCATTGTAGTAGAACCCACTATACCTGCCGTTTTCAGGCAATTATGGAGTACCTACTTATTTTTTTTTATCAGAGTACTGTCGTGGGTATAGAAGCTAGTACTCTGATAAAATAAAATAGCTACTATATAATTGCCTGAAGACGGCAGGTATAGTGGGTTCTACTACAATAACATAGGAACTCGGGAATAAAATTCTGAAAATCTTATGTTTTAAATAAAATGAGTAGGTACTCCATAATTGCCTCAAGACGGCAGGTATAGTGGGTTCTACTACAATGACCTAGGAACTCGGGAATAAAATTCTGAAAATCTTATGTTTTATTCAGTATGTTTTGTGTTGTAGCTTCTATACCCACGTCAGTACTCTGATAAAAATAAATAAATCGGTAGACGGCAGGTATAGTAGGTTTTACTACAATGACGTTGGAATTCTGGAATATAAAAATCCGAAAATCGTTTCACTTTTTATGTTATGTAATGTAGCTCATATATCCGCGACCGTATAAAAAAATAGGTAGTCCATAATTGCCAAGGTCGGTTTATATTGGCCGGTAACATTATTTACGTATTTTATAAAATTACTCAATTTGGTCGGGTTATAACAGCCGCTAGGTTTCGGCCGGTAACTTCACAATTTATAAAACTCCTTAAATTGGTCGGGTTATAACGGCCGCTAGATTTCGGCCGGTAACTTCACATTTTATAAAACTCCTCAAGTTGGTCGGGTTATAACGGCCGGTAACATTTCGGCCGGTAACTTCACACCGGTAATACATACAATGACCGACAAAAATATTAATTTTATTCTGCGACAAACAGTTATCGAGTTTTATTGGAAGTGCGAAAGCTAATTTTGTATAGAGAACGCGGAGTTCTCGATTACGAATGCCGTGCCCTTAATTAAGTACGTTAGGTGGACGGCCTCTAAACTTCGCTAGGCCGACATGCTGGTCTCGTTACCACCGTCCATACATATGCAAAAACCGTCAAGTAACCTAGTCATATATTGTTTTTAGTCTTTGGGTTCACCGGTTTTCAGAAGACTACTGCATCATTTTCACATCAGGGTGCGGTTAAGAAACGGGTGGTTGATTTGACGATAAAGCAGCGAGGATACTATTAAAATAGACTCGTAATGCAAATTCGTCGTTGTTTCCGCCCATATCGTAATCGCATCGTTTAACCAGCTTAGTGGGAGCGATCGCTATTGTTAAACAAATTATTGATCGACTCCATTCATGGCCCTTGTAGGTCTGCTTATCATCAGGTTAATACAAAGTCATATGCTGAGCTCCTATACAAAAAAAGTTAATTCTCATAATAAATAAATGTCCGATTAAAGCCATATATACTTTATATCCTATCGGAGTTTGAAGCAAATTTAGAATACTGTAGTGATATGTTTAATTAGGTTATATTTAATTAGTTAAATGGTCGCCTCGCCTGATTTTTCTCTAAGGCCCCTGGTCGCCATTCCTCCCACAGACAAATGTTGAGAATATAATACAAAATAAACAAATCGTAAACTATTAAACTATTGTCCTTGCGGGAGGAAAAAAAACAACCCAACCGAACACACACTACATAACCAACCAGTTTAAGACTAGGTGGTTAGCTGGTTCCATTGACCTGTCAATCATTATCTGCCATACAAGAGAGCCACCAAGGCGACCAACTTCACCGACCATATCCACGCCTTAAATGTTTATTGTAAATAAAAGGTAAGTAACCAATCACATATAAGTAAAGGTATAAGGATCGGTATGTTTAAGGGCGTAAACATTAACTGTAAAGTCGATCCCCTCAGAGACCCTCCCGGAGAAAAAGAAACCAGCAAGTAAAAAACTTTAGTGATTAGCACAAACTAAAAAAGGAGCACAGCTATTGATTGGCTTATGCTATATAGCATATATATATATATATATTATCATACTCAAGGTGCACCCCACTGATCAGCATGCGTAAAACACCCTATGACAGATTATTTGTTACTGTACCAATGTACAGAGCTACACAGTATAATGTAGTATAAATTAAGTATAAATAAGTAAGTAATCATCAATTACCTTATCCAAAGACAAAATTTACATAATGAAATGAAAATAAATTATGTAATATTAAATTATTACAGTATCAATATACTAAACTAAGGTACATTCTACATAATATGTAATAAGCAATTTGTTAACTATTTGCGAGACCTCAATAGCATATCAGGACAGATCCAGACGTCTTTATCGTTAAAATAGTATTTTACATTACTACTGTTACTGACTAGGTGGTTAGCTGGTTCCATTGACGTGTCAATCGTTGACTGCCCTGCAAAAGTGCCACCAATGGGACCAACCCAACAGACCATAGCTACGCCCCAAATATACATACTTTAATATAGGTAATCAAAATATACCTACAAGCAGATACAGTATCTTTTAGGGCGCAAACGCTGATCGCAAGTCGATCGCCTCAGAGACACCCTGGAGAAAAAGGTACCAGAAAGTAAAAAACTCTGATGTTCCACATGTACCGTATCATCAGAGGAGCATGGTCCTGCATGGTTATTGACTTACACCTATGCTTATAGCATGTGGTATATACTCTCATCCTACTGAAGAGCACGCGTAGAACACCCCAAGGCAGATATACTATCTTACAATATTGAAAGTACAGAATTACAGAACACAACATTTCTTTGGAGATCCAAGGCCTCCACAGCAGCACCCGATCACGGACGTAACGTATGTGTCAGCCATCCTTCTGCTCAACCAGGCCCTTAGGGTGCAGACCAGAACCCGGCACACGCGCCACCACTGCAATGACCTTCAAAGGAGAGGAAATCCGCTGGATACGTATACTACTAGAGTCTATCCAAACATCGCGACGAGCTAGCCACTTGTTCGGTGTAGACTCATACCATCGGCTACGACGAGGTGGGATTAAATACCCCTCCGCTGAGTACCCTGAGACCGCCTAGACGGTGTTGATATTTGTTTATATTTAGAAAAAAAATGCGTTGTTGAGACAAAAATAATACAGATTTTTTTAAACATTCATTGCATCAGTTTTTTTAATATTATGTATTTACTTTTACCCTAACGTACTTACTTTATAATTGTTAAACGTAAAAATTATATCGTGTATTAAAGGTGTTTTAAAAAAAGTTATAAATGATAAATATTTTTTCTTCATCGATTTAGATATTCTTGAGTCCAAATAATATCAGGTCCCGTCTACGGCCACGTACTAAAATTATTTGCGGCTTGACCTAAATTAAAATATCGTTTCATCAATAGATTCGTTTCGTGTCCGCTAAAAAATAAATATACGAAATAGTGATGGGCGATCCGAGTCAAATAACTCGGTTGGCCCGGGTTACTTCTCCAACCCGTCGACTCGAGTTAATTTCCTCCTAACCCGAGTTGGATCGGTAGGTACGCAGAAAGAGCGGGTTCGCTAAACTCGAAATAAATAAAACATACCACTAAAGTATAATAAAATGTTTATTGTTATGTTAGTTTTTTAAAAATACGAAGATGTTATGAAAGGAGATCAACCGTTTTTGTATGGAAGCTAGGCCCATGAATTTCTCCGTAGTTCTTCATCTCCCCGCAAAGAAAACTTTACAGAAATATTAAGTTATTTAATATCTTCATATTTTAAAAATTATACGAAATTCGACAGGTGCGTTTCAGAGAAAACAATTAATTAAACTATCGAGCGGCGGTCTGTTTTAAAAGGAATCCAAGCCGAATTATCATTTAAAAAAAAAACTTTTAATGGCGGACAATATTTTTAAAGTCGGGAAGCAAAGATCACAATAGCATCGTCTACTGCCAAAGTGCCAACATAGATGTGTAAAGAAAATTAATACTTATTATTGTATTAAACGTAGTATGGCTTATAGCGGATTTTTGGTGGTTGAAAAGCGAAGTTTTAACTAGCGTATTATGAAGATACGACAACAGCTGCTTTTTGATAATTATCATGCTAAGTTATTACCTTTCCTTAACACTTTTTTATTAAAAGAACCATAATAATAATTACCGAGCAGTGTTGAACGATTCTTGTTCTCGTTTAAAATATCTAAAGTATTTGCTCTATGCAATAAAATTAGAAATTATAATCTTAAAACTTTTCGCCAACATGTTCTTAAATAATAATAGATTATGAAAATATATCATTTTTATTCTGATGGTCATTCATGTCATGTACCTAAATGACTATCATTCTGTTTGATGTATGGGGATTTCAACTCTATGTGCATATACTGACAGTTCAATTTTTAAAGAACAAAACTTGACTATGCCTATTTTCTACGTTAACGCCATTAATACACTGTCGCATCCGTATGCGCCAGCGAATCTCTGCGAATCATCATTATAGCTTTGGTGGACTGACTAAAATGTCATTATAGCTTTGGTGGACTGTGGGTTTACCTATATGTAATTTGAGGATGTCCTCCCAGTCATCGTTTTAAAAGGAAGAGTTATTGCTGATTTCGGAATTAAAGAGAAAGCACTGAATCGGAGTGCATTAAAGCAACTTTCTTGATTTTTCTCCGTGCCACCTCTTTTTTATATGCTATTTTGTAATCTACGCGTTAAACTGCATATAATTCGGGATAGTTTCGAATTAAATTCAACAATATTTCAATATTTTGGCTTCCATTATGCGAAAATCTGTCCGTCCCGACAGAACGCATAGTGTCGCCTTGCGATGAGAAACATTACTAGCGAACGTCTGCGCCTATGTACCGATCATTTCGCAGTTACCAGCGGAACAGTAGCGACAAGGACGTAACTAATTAATCTCGCTATATAATAGAATGAGACATAGCATATGCGAAACACTGCCATATAACTTAGTTTTTTCTCTATTTCGCTGACGCCTACAAACGCGTCGGTGTACTAAAGGCTACATTTAATCTCTATCAACATTCACTTTAATGGATACTTGCTTAAAAATACAACCACTATTACAAAACTAGTAGGCACAATAAATGTAATATAATAAATAAAACAATTTTCTTTTATGTATTTATAATTTTATTTTACCATTTATATTCATTTTCTAAAATACGATCGAGAAATGGGGCAGGAGTATCATCTCATTTGTATCATGGCGAGCATGGCCAAGGAACCATAAAATTCTCATAACATGTGCACAGCAACCCACCGTGCGCATACCTACAAGACAGTTACAGCCTACAATAGCTTGGGCTGTATTTGCAACATCTCGGTCATTGCTCACCAACACATAAGAATAGTACTTTTTTCCACTTATATGGCGAGATTGAATGCAACCTCTTTACAAATAATTGTCTCCACTTAATTCTGAAGGAGGTGCATACAACCTTTCTAAATAATTTGATACTTCTAGTGTATACCTGCAATGTCTTTTCAAATGTTCACCACAATATGACCTAGCTTGCTTTATCTGGTAAATTCCCAAACTTATTTTACTTAGTTCTACTAAATCAAGAAGAGGAAAGTTTTCCAAATTAGGTAATTCACTATTAATTTGTTTAAATATGACATGCCTTCTATTAAGATTATTACTTAGCATGTATTTTGCATCGGGAGAGTCTGTGAATACTGGATGGAATTTATTTAATAATGCTCCTGCTATTTTAAAATCCTCCATGAAATGCACAGCAGCATTATTAATAAAATCTTGCCTGAACAATTTAAAGTATCTTTTTAATCTCCCATTCCAACCTCAACTACCCATCTACACAATGTCACACACCTTAAATTATTTACTTGTTGTGATGATAATTGAAATTCACCCCCCTTGCAAGATTTCAGGTATAAGTGTTCTAAGCCCCAGATCTCCTGGTTCTTCTACAACATCTCTAAAACCTCTATCAAGAAGGAATACATCATTTTCCCTAAAATATAATTACATTGGACTCTGTTCATTCCTAAACATTTTACTCATAATGCCAGCATCATTGCCTATTGCTGTATAGGGCCCTAATATATCAATGATATGTCCACCACAACAAACTAGAAGAAATGGCTTAACTAAATTCCTGTATTTGTGTAAACTATGTCTTTTTTTGGAAGCCATAATTAGAACTTTTTTGAATATACTGGTGAGATCCATCTCAAATTACAATAGCTGGTTGGACATTTTCAGGAAAATCGGTTATTCCAAATAGTCCATTAGTACAGGGACATTCATAGGTTCTTCTGGTAAAGGTGGTGCTGCGGGTATTACCGACACAGTTTCCTGATGTGATTCTGGCGAGTTTTCATGCATAAGTTGAATATCATCATCGCTTTCAGACAATATGTCACCTATAGAAGGGCCTACTATTTCTTGTGTAATACTTGAGACACTCTGGATTTGCCTTCTTACACTCCTCCAGCAGTTGTGACACACATGAGTAAAGAATGACACACCTAAAAACAAAAATATCATTTTTTTTTTTAAACAAATAAATTCTACAAAAATCACTTTCAACTCTACTGTCTTTACTCTTTGTACTAATTAAGTTATTACATAAAAAGCATGTGAGGGTTTTCTTGACCTTAACATTGAAAACCACAACTATAGCATATGTTTGTATGACCAAAAATCCTCTGGAGGAGTACCATCTTCCATATTGAGTCCTTGAACATTGCAGACATAATTTAGATAGATCTATCATCTGAGATAAAAACCAAATTAGCATTACCTACTTTCTGTGCATGCCAGATATTAATGTGGATAACATCCTAAACTAGCACCGCCAATCCTTACATTTAAAACATTCTAGTTTTTTTGCAGTCAATATGAGCTTCTGAAAAGACTGAGGCTACTTTTTGATGTTACTTTTTGACGAAGAAAAAGTTTATTTATATTAATTATTAAATAATGAAAATTAGGCCTTTACTACATTTTTACACTAAAAAAGTGAAAGAGGATATACGTCCAAATAATGTACCTCCGTCTCTTTCTTTATGCCAAGAGATTGCATGTGTTAATAATATATATGAATTTTGGAACATTCCCTCTAGAATCTGTCAAAAAGTAAAACAAAATCATACATTACAGCAGTAATGTTAGATTTTGATGTTAACAATTCACATTTGGTTTGGTAAAGAAACATATTAAGTTAGGTATGTCAACATTTTTGGTAATAGAACACTTAACAATATAAAAACAACATTTCATCCTAGCATTTCTTTAAAAAGATCAAGCCTTTATTCTAAGTTTTAAATCCTACATACATTAGTATGTAGTAAAAGGACTAGTATGTAGTACACTACATATTTCGTTATCATAAATATTATATAACAGGTTACCTATTATTGTTTTTATGTTAGGTACAGTAGTTATATTTCTAAAGTAATTACGTCTAAAGGTGTCAGTGAATTGGATAGATATTGTTAGTGTGAATTAGCGATAGCGTATTTCTCGGTCTGATGTGTAACATTATAGAATACAATAGGAAACTTACAACTAATTGATTAGTCCAAGCAGACAAGCGGAGGTATCCATGTCCCTGGCAGTCCTGCTCATTCCACCTATGAGCCGCACAAAACAAACTTCTTTCAAATAACAAACCACGATCACTTAATTTGGCAAATAAAAATGACGCGCACGCAATTAATTGCTTCTATTTTCAATTTACTCCATAGAATTCACTCAATTAATAATATTGATATCGTTCGAATATTAGTGTTGTGCTGACTTGTGCTAGATGACTAGACGTTTATAGTTTTAATAACGTTCGTTATTGTAAGGCCCAATAACTTAATTAAATAAAACGGTTTCTTTAGTCTTTACGATTAATACATAATTTATTAATCATAAAGACTAAATAATGTAAAAGGAAAGAGACAAAGTATGTAAAAGGAAAGAGCCCTAAGACTTAAAATCGCCTTTTCGAACATAAAACGGAATATAATTATCCGCAAAACGAAAGAAAACAAAAAATGGCGGCAACGAACATGACATTACGTTCAAAAATTAAAAGTAACTATTATCTATTTTCTAGATATAGATGCTTACTTTTTAAATATTTATGTTCTACCAAAAGCATGTAAACAAAATCTTACAAAATGGTTTTTAGAACTTGCTCGCAATATTGGCTGTTTTTTTTATTAAGGTCTAAAATCGCTTTTCTAAACATGACAACAGAAGATAATCGCCCACTATACAAACTAAAGACTAAAGTGGCAATAAGTTTTTTTTATATTTGCTAAAAACTGTATTTATCAATACATCCAATTTAGCTTAAAATAATAAGGCCTAGAAAGCGAATATGCCCCCAACAAGTGGGTACCATTCTTAAATATTTATGTTCTACAAAAACATGTAAACAAAAACGTTTTTTGTTGAACTATCACTCTAGGCGTTATTATGCTAAAGCACTAAATAAGATTGAAGTGTCTGTGAGTGAATTTGGAAATAACGATTTCACCAAAATGCATTTTTTGGTTATTTTTCATAACAACCCCGTTTTTTAAAGTTTTTTCTGTCAGTGTGTTTCGATTATAAATAATATATAGTTCCAGTTATACCAAAGTATCCGTTAAAGTAATCGTAACTATTAAAGTTAAAAATAGCGTTAAATTAAAAGTTTTAATTTGAAAGTCGGATGACAACTGGTACATTTGACGCCATTTTTAACTTTTAATCGTTACAATTACTTTAACGGACACTTTGTGCAACTCCACACAACAGCCTTAATAACAATTAATAATAATTTAAAAGGTAACTATTTATTTCAATAATACGAAATAAATAGTTTCGTTATGGTTATCAATAATTTCGTTATTGGTAACTATTCACCTCGCGAGTCTACGCACTTCTCACATTGACAGGAAGAAGCAATTTAAAGATCGCGTACTATTTTGTTCAAATTAAGTTTAATTAATATAGTAAAATATCCCCACTGTACAATTTTGAAATAATTTCTCAAAATGTTTGTAAAATTATATAATTATTTTTAGTAGAAATATCTTTAAGGGGAGATTAAATTTAGGGTGGGCCTGGATTCGGTTGATCTCCTTTAATAATCGGTTCATTCAAATACTAACCGAACGACACTATTTTAGATGCCTACCTACAGCGTCGTCGACGAGTCAACCCGCGTAAGTATTCTTCTAAACTCGGTTGATACGACAACGTTCCATTACCAAACCAAACGAACTTATTTTGGATACAGAGTCGTCGAAGCAATAAAATAAATAAATAATCTTTATTTTGCAAGAATATAGTTACAAAGGTGATACATAATAACATTAAGATCTACATACTCTGCCAGTTTTGGCATGCAAAATGTTAAACAATTAGTTAATTAACAAATCACTAAAATCTCAATGAAACCCAACAAGAACAAAGCACACTATAAAAAAAAAACAATAAAACACCATCACTTCCGGCTGAACAAAACACATTAAAAAAATAATAAAACAATAATTAATGAATTAATATTAAATAGATTGTACAAACTCACACAATATGTATTATATAAAAATATTTATTTAGATTTAATATTTACTCGTTATTTCAAGTCAACTCGAGTTGCGACCCGGGTAAGCATTTTTTTCAACTCGGTTGACTCGAGTTGAAAAATTTACGACTCGTTCCATCACTAATACGAAATGGGTATTCTAATTTTAAAATCATCGCGACAGCATATATATTATATCCGCTATATGTGGTACCACAGACTGAAATGTCTAAATACGAGTATTCTCGAGATTATCTCGAGCGTATTTAGACATTTATCTCGTAATTAGCAAAAGATTTAATATAGAATTTCGTAATTATTCTTATGAATTATTTACTAACACTTCAAGAAAGTACAAAAATATATTTAGAAATTATTTGTATATAAAAGCATATATTTTAGAATATATAAATTGAATGTATGGAATAAAACATGCACTTAAAACCATCCATTATTAGTAGTGGCCATTATATTATATAAATTAGCCATTATGTGGCTATGTGTGGTTTGTAGTAGCCACTATTAAACAATAATACAAACTATTTGATGTACATACATAATATATATTATATATAAAATATAAGGTGTAGGTATCGTTATATTAACAAGTTATAATACAAAATAAAATATACAGGGTGAAAAAACAGGAACAGGAAATGGATGGAGATAAAAAAATTAAACAATTTATTTTTAAAAATAAAAAATAACTGCAGGCTCAAATTAAAACAAAAATTGCTAGTATATACGTGGTGGCCGAGTTGGTTAGACCTTGGACTTAAAAACACTAAGGTCCCTGGTTCGAATCCCGGTGTGTACCAATGAGTTTTTAATTAAAAAAATTATGTACATTTTGTTTGACAACACCACTATAGTGCCTCGGAGAGCACGTTAAGCTGTCGGTCCCGGTTTCACTATACCAACTTGTGAAACTGTTTATAGATGGGTTATTGAGTCTATTCAGAACATCGCGACGAGCTAGCCACTTGTTCGGTGTAGACTCATACCATCGGCTACGACGAGGTGGGATTAAAACCCCTCCGCTGGGTACCCTGGGGCCGTCTAGGCGGTCTCGGACGCCGTAAGGCACCCGTGAAGATATATATATGTATATATATATATATACTAACACTTCAAGATGCCTATTTATCCTTGCGGTATGAATAGTACCTATACGTGATGGCAGAGTTAGTTAGATCGTAGATATAAATACTTTTGTTACGGGGTTAAAATCCGGTGTGTACAAATGAGATGGGTAAAAAATTATGAACATTTGTTTGATTATATAGCCCCGGAGGCACGTTATGTTATCGGTCCCAGTTTCACTAAACCAACAATTTAAAACACCCTGGCGATTTTTTTTATTTTGAGCCTACAGAATACTATCTGCTACGACGAATAGAAATTAAAACCCCTCCGCTTGGCGCCGTAGCGTCTTAGCGGTCTCGGGTGCCGTATGAAGAGTAGAAAAATGAAGTCAAAATGGATACCTAATTTAAGAAAATAAATATGCTCGACAAACTTAGTTTTTAAATAATAATAAAATATATACTTATATCATAACGGCGCCTCAGGGTACCCAGTAGGATTTTATTCGCACCTCGTACCTACACCGAATAATTGGCTAACTCGTCGTGATGATAGACTCAATAATTCGACTTTAAACAGTTGCACAAGTTGGTATAGTGATACTGGGCCGATAGCTTAATATGCTCTCCGAGGCCTCCACGTATATTTATAAGTGGAGGTGTAAATATTACTTACTCGATCCTAATTAGTTAGATATTTTAAGAAATATATATTAACTTTTCAAACGACAACCAAAGTTAGATTTATAATTTTAAAAATATTACTTTATTTGTAATTTAAAAAATAATTTTATTTTTTTAATTAATTGATATTATAAATTTAGCGCCAGAGCTTTCTTTCTTCAAAAGGTAAGCCCTGAAATTCAAAGGGGCGATGCCGCCGGTGTTCTCGGAACACTACCGCTCTCTGCCGGTCTAGATGAGTACTATCGCCTATAGGACTATTACCTTAATAATAGATATTAATATTAATTTTTTAACATACATACGTATCATCACGGGTGCCTTACGGCGCCCGAGACCGCCTAGACGGCCTCAGGGTACCCAGCGGAGGGGTTTTTAATCCTACCTCGTCGTAGCCGATGGTATGAGTCTACACCGAACCAGTGGCTAGCTCGTCGCGATGTTTTGAATAGACTCAATAACCCATCTATAATAAGTTTCACAAGTTGGTATAGTGAAACCGGGACCGACAGCTTAACGTGCTCTCCGAGGCACTATAGTGGTATTGTCAAACAAATGTACATATTTTTTTTAATTAAAAACTCATTGGTATCCAGGGACCCAAGCGTTTTTAAGTTCAAGGTCTAACCAACTCGGCCACCACGTATATTGTTTTTTTAATTCTAATGAAATTGATTTTTTATAAATAAAATATGTGCCTACCTAATTCGGATCTAGTAAGTAAAATCAACGTATCGGTATTTTTTATTTTTTTATTTTTATTATCACTGTGAACAGCATTTAGACGTATTTTGACGTCCGAGTTCGTGAAGCCATTTCCTGTGCACTTAAAGTCGATTTTCCTACCGCAAAATAATTACCGCCTAAATTTAATAAAATAATAATATGGTAAGAAAACATTAAAAGTGAAAGTTTGAACAAATCGTGCTTGTAATTTGTTCGTCGAGTACAAAGAAGACAGATTACCAAAGTTCGACGAATCGCAAAATTGAATTCAGAAGTTTTCGCAATCCTTTAGATTTAACGGCCTGTTTTCCAAACCCGGTATCGTTGGAAAATGACATTGCTGATATTAAATAAGTGAAATTCTTAAGAGATTATGATTGTATATTAATCAAATGGACTGTTTTAATGTAGGGCATTTCCGACATATTTCCCTTATTATAAACTAAGGTCTAGGCTTAATGTATTTATTTAATTTTAATCACTACAAAACTTGTATACCCTCCTATAACCTCTATAACCTCCTGCCTACTGGGCAACCTTTTTTTACATTACAGTTTCAAAACTTTTAAAAACCTTTCGTAATGACTTAAATAATACAAGAAAAATAATGAAAAAAAAATAAACCGGAAAATTTGATTTTCTTAATGTACTACTGAAAGTACAATAGTGCTATATTAAGTTGTGCTTTATATAGTACATAAACATAAAATGAACATATTACAAAAGAGAATCATAAATATTTTAGGAAATAAATAATATTTGGACATGTATTTTTTATATTTTTTAATAAGATCTTTTAATACTATCAAAATAAATTACTAAACAAAAGCTTTTGTTTTATAATCACACAATTACCAAAATAGGAACATATTATTAACTTAAAAAATAATAATATAGTGCCTCGGAGAACACGTTAAGCTGTCGGTCCCGGTTTCACTATACCAACTTGTGAAACTGTTTATAGATGGGTTATTGAGTCTATCCAAAACATCGCGACGAGCTAGCCACTTGTTCGGTGTAGACTCATACCATCGGCTACAACGAGGTGGGATTAAGAGGAGGCACTATAAATTTTAGTCTTATTTGCTTATATCTGCAGAGGCAAGCACACATCTATTTATTAAAACACTTCAACCTAAGTTTTTTCAGACCTTCCTCTCTCCATGTCTTAACCAAAAACCTAATTGGAAAACATTTTTTCGATACTTTTTCTATTTTAAAATGATGCCTTTTTAATGTATAAAGACATTTTTCTTCTAAACGGGTTGAGTTTTAAGTCTAAAATAAATACACCTCACAAGAAAATACAGTTTATAATCCACTACTAAACGAAATTTTACCTAAATAAATTATTAAGTATGTTATAGACAAAATTAGTTTTGTGACTTACGACATTTTTATTGATTGAAAATTGTTTGCGCGATTTTCAATCTTGCGGAGCAGATCTATGAGCTATAATAAGTAATTATATGACCCCGTTGACCAGTCCCGCCTAGTGTGCCGATGCGTACGGACGTGTATCTCTCGTGCTGCCGGGGCTACTAAAGATTTACGTAATTAATTTGACCATGTATAAACCTTACAAGTCCTTGAATTATAGAAAATATACTTTTAAATAAAATTATATTATTATTTTTTAGTTTTAGGAATAAATTTAAGTTTTCGAATCTGGAACAAGGAAAACCAGAGTCACCGCGAAACAACATCGATTTTTTTATCGGTTACCTATAACTTTTTTATTTATTTTTTTGACAACATAGAGAAGCCACATATATAGGGATACCCGAGACAGTCGATTGACGTTTTTTATAGGAATAATTTTTGACCGCCTCCGTAGACTGGTTGCGACTTTTGTGTAATATCCAAAGGTCGTGGTTCGATTCCTACCCATGACAAAAAAATATTAGTACAGTTTGCCATGGTCTGGGTGTTTATATATAATATGTATAATATTGTTGTTTCTGATACACATAGTAACTTAGTTTGTGACCAAAGAAATATGTGTAAATTGTCCTACATATTATTATTGAATGTTTTTTGGTTCCGGTCGCAAAGACAGTAGTCAATGATCATCAAGTATGAATGTTACTACTTTTTTTTTTCGACATAGGACACGTTATATAGGTTTTTGTGTGAGCCAAGCACGAATTTGAGGTCCATTTAAAAATCCAATAAGGCGGCCTCAACTTTTTTTAAAAATTCGACATGGGGCTCTTTATATAGGTTTTTGGGTGAGCCGAGCACGAATTTGAGGTTCATTTTAAAATCCAAGATGGCGACCTTAACTTTATTTTTAAAAATCTTCATGGTACTCGTTATATATGTTTTTGGGTGTGCCGAGCACGAATTTGAGGTCCATTTTAAAATCCAAGATGGCGGCCTCAACTTTATTTTTAAAAATCGACATTGTACTCGTTATATATATTTTTGGGTGTGCCGAGCACGAATTTGAGGTCCATTTTAAAATCCAAGATGGCGGCCTCAACTTTATTTTTAAAAATCGACATGGTACTCGTTATATATGTTTTTGGGTGTGCCAAGCACGAATTTAAGGTCCATTTTAAAATCCAAGATGGCGGCCTCAACTTTATTTTTAAAAATCGACATTGTACTCGTTATATATATTTTTGGGTGTGCCGAGCACGAATTTGAGGTCCATTTTAAAATCCAAGATGGCGGCCTCAACTTTATTTTTAAAAATCGACATGGTACTCGTTATATATGTTTTTGGGTGTGCCAAGCACGAATTTGAGGTCCATTTTAAAATCCAAGATGGCGGCCTCAACTTTATTTTTAAAAATCGACATGGGACTCGTTATATAGGTTTTTGGGTGTGCAGAGCACGAATTTGAGGTCCATTTTAAAATCCAAGATGGCGGCTTCAACTTTATTTTTAAAAATCGACATGGGACTCGTTATATATATTTTTGGGTTTGCCAAGCACGAATTTGAGGTACATTTTAAAATCCAAGATGGCGGCCTCAACTTTTTTTTTAAATTCGACATGGGGCTCTTTATATAGGTTTTTGTGTGAGCCAAGCACGAATTTGAGGTCCATTTTAAAATCCAAGATGGCGACCTTCATTTTAATTTTAAAAATCGACATGGGACTCGTTATCTATGTTTTTGGGTGTGCCGAGCACGAATTTGAGGTCCATTTTAAAATCCAAGATGGCGGCTTCAACTTTATTTAAAAAAATCGACATGGGATTCGTTATATATATTTTTGGGTGTGCCAAGGACGAATTTGAGGTACATTTTAAAATCCAAGATGGCGGCCTCAACTTTATTTTTAAAAATCGACATGGGACTCGTTATATATGTTTTTGGGTGTGCCGAGCACGAATTTGAGGTCCATTTTAAAATCCAAGATGTCGACCTTAATTTTATTTTTAAAAATCGACATGGGACTCGTTATCTATGTTTTTGGGTGTGCCGAGCACGAATTTGAGGTCCATTTTAAAATCCAAGATGGCTGCTTCAACTCTATTTTAAAAAATCGACATGGGACTCGTTATATATATTTTTGGGTTTGCCAAGCACGAATTTGAGGTACATTTTAAAATCCAAGATGGCGGCCTCAACTTTTTTTTTAAATTCGACATGGGGCTCTTTATATAGGTTTTTGTGTGAGCCAAGCACGAATTTGAGGTCCATTTTAAAATCCAAGATGGCGACCTTCATTTTAATTTAAAAAATCGACATGGGACTCGTTATCTATGTTTTTGGGTGTGCCGAGCACGAATTTGAGGTCCATTTTAAAATCCAAGATGGCGGCTTCAACTTTATTTAAAAAAATCGACATGGGATTCGTTATATATATTTTTGGGTGTGCCAAGGACGAATTTGAGGTACATTTTAAAATCCAAGATGGCGGCCTCAACTTTTTTTTTAAATTCGACATGGGGCTCTTTATATAGGTTTTTGTGTGAGCCAAGCACGAATTTGAGGTCCATTTTAAAATCCAAGATGGCGACCTTCATTTTAATTTAAAAAATCGACATGGGACTCGTTATCTATGTTTTTGGGTGTGCCGAGCACGAATTTGAGGTCCATTTTAAAATCCAAGATGGCGGCTTCAACTTTATTTAAAAAAATCGACATGGGATTCGTTATATATATTTTTGGGTGTGCCAAGGACGAATTTGAGGTACATTTTAAAATCCAAGATGGCGGCCTCAACTTTATTTTTAAAAATCGACATGGGACTCGTTATATATGTTTTTGGGTGTGCCGAGCACGAATTTGAGGTCCATTTTAAAATCCAAGATGTCGACCTTAATTTTATTTTTAAAAATCGACATGGGACTCGTTATCTATGTTTTTGGGTGTGCCGAGCACGAATTTGAGGTCCATTTTAAAATCCAAGATGGCTGCCCTAACTCAATTTTTTTTTAATCGACATTGGACTCGTTATCTATGTTTTTGGGTGTGCCGAGCACGAATTTGAGGTCCATTTTAAAATCTAAGATGGCGGCCTTAACTTTATTTTTTTAAATCGACATTGGACTCGTAATACATGGTGACTTTGAAAGGATGTACTTTGGGCTAATATGAGGTTCTGCTGTTCAAATCGAACAACTTTTCACATGCAACGATTTAAAAAAAAAAGTTACGGTCGTCATCTTGGATTTTAAAATGGAGCTCAAATTCGTGCTCCCCTCACCCAAAACCCTATATAACAAGTCCTATGTCGAATTTCAAAAATAAAGTTGAGGCCAAAATCTTGGATTTTTAAATGAACCTCAAATTCGTGCTCGGCTCACCCTAAACCCTATATAACGAGTCCTATGTGCTCGGCTCCCAGTCCTATGTGGTCGGTCCAAATGGACCTCAAATTCGTGCTCGACACACCCAAAAATTTATATAACGAGTCCCATGTCGATTTTAAAAAATAAAGTTGAGGCCGCCATTTTGGATTTTAAAATAAACCTCAAATTCGTGCCCGTCACACCCAAAAATATATATAACGAGTCCCATGTCGGTCTAAAAAAATAAAGTTGAGTCCGCTATCTTGGATTCTAAAATGGACCTCAAATCCGTGCTCGGCACACCCAAAAACCTATATAACGAGTCCCATGTCGAATTTTAGAAATAAACTTGAGGTGCCATCTTGGATTTTAAAATTGACCTCAAATTCGTGCTCGGCACACCCAAAAATATATATAACGAGTCCCATGTCGATTTTAAAAAATAAAGTTGAGGCCGCTATCTTGGATTCTAAAATGGACCTCAAATTCGTGCTCGGTACACCCAAAAACCTATATAACGAGTCCCATATCGAATTTTAGAAATTAACTTGAGATCGCCATCTTGGATTTTAAAATGGGCCTCAAATTCGTGCTCGGCACACCCAAAAATATATATAACGACTCCCATGTCGATTTTTAAAAATAAAGTTGAGGCAGCCATCTTGGATTTTAAAATGGACCTCAAATTCGTGCTCGACATACCCAAAAACCTATATAACGAGTCCGATGTCGATTTTAAAAATAAAGTTGAGGCCGCCATCTTGGATTTTAAAATGGACCTCAAATTCGTGCTCGGCCCACCCAAAAATATATATAACGAGTCCCATGTCGATTTTTAAAAATAAAGTTGAGGCCACCATCTTGGATTTTAAAATGGACCTCAAATTCGTGCTCGATATACCCAAAAACCTATATAACGAGCCCCATGTCGATTTTTAAAAATAAAGTTGAGGCCGCCATCTTGGATTTTTAAATGGACCTCAAATTCGTGCTCGGCACACCCAAAAAACTATATAACGAGTCCCACGTCGATTTTTAAAAATAAAGTTCAGGTCGCCATAGTTTTAGTTAATAGATTATTTTAAAACTATTTTATCTATCAAATTTAATATTTATATAATTAAACTTAAAAATATTAATTATGATAGATAAAATAAAAATATTAAATACGACTCACATTCATTTTGTGTTCGTAAAATCGCGCCAAATAGAAATTTCTTGCCTGCGACAGCGGCAAAACAGTGATGCCTGCGGGGAAGCTCCGCCTATAGGGCGGGGCGATAACAAAAAAATATTTTGAGCGCAGGGTCTTAAAACCCTTCCGCTGGGTACCCTGGGGCCGTCTAGGCGGTCTCGGGCGCCGTAAGGCACCCGTGATGATATATATATATATATATCATTTTTAAAATGGGTTTTAATTATTATTAATAAGTACGTAAAACAACACAACAATGAGATAAAAATAAATGAGATCTGTAGTTAAAGAATTTTAAATGATTCTAAGAATCATTTTCATGGAATTCTGTAAATAATTTCTAGTTGGACCAAAACACAAATAAATTTCACACCTTTTGCAACAGTGGTTCTTTAGTTGCAACCCCTTTTTCTTCAGCGATGTTGTTTTGAGGTGCTATACTCAGGTAGATGAGAAGCCTTTTGTTGGCCATATTCTACGGTGGGAATGGGTTTTACAAGAACCTTCCTCTTCTTGTGTTTCGGTTCCAACTCTTCATAGGCTTGGTCAACTTTATCGTCACTTTGCTCCTCATTATCAGTAACGAGTTTGGTGCCTAACTCTAACTTATGGCAATATAAGTAGGTGCATAATATTTTTCTTTTGAGTTCCCTTCTGTAGTTCTGATAACTGTTGTTGTTCTGAATTATCAGATAAGGCTGGGGAAGGTACTGGCGTCTCTAATACATCTTCGTTGTCATCGGAACTGCTATTTGACTGACCACGGTCAGTTTGCTGCATTAGTTCTTAATGCAGCAAACTGACCGTGGTCATTCAGATAGCAGTTCCGATGAAAACGAAGATATATTAGTTCCGTTATTATGCAGCTACGGCAATATAAGTTAGAGTTAGGCACCAAACTCGTTACTGATAATGAGGAGCGTGACGATGAAGTTAACCACGCCTATGAAGAGTTGGAATATAAACTGGATCTTCATCTGAATCGTCTCCGGAAAAGTCTATTTCGGAGTCATTAAGTGTTTCATTAAGAGCTTCTATGACTTGACAATCTGACAGGACTGAAACAAGAACCAATTACTGAAAAAATGTTTATGTACATCACAAAGCACAAATATAGTTAAATAAGTTCAATGTCGGGTATCTACTTTTGTACATTGAAAAGTACATTGAAAAAAATAAGTTGATATCTCCGTTAATATCAACCGAAACCAAAAAAAATAAATTCCTTGATCAATAATAATATTCTAAAAAGTAGAAAAGGTACAATTATAAAAAAAAATATGCAAATGATTACGATGATATTCGATTAACTTACCCCGGCGCGCACGTCGCTCCATCCGTGATCCTTCCGACGCCATTTTTAGAAAAATGAAAGATGACACTTGATTTTGTTTTTTAATTTTCAATTTTTAATAAACCAATATTGCCATTAGTAAAAATACTTAAAGTGTTAGGGTAAAAAAAAGCAAGATATAATTTTTTATTCTTTAAGTACTGTACGAAGTACAAAAGTAGGCAGGAGGACCAGAATTAAGAATGTAATAATAATAATATGTAGACAATTTTATTTACACATTGCTCTGGTCACAAACTAAGCTCAAGGCATCATCTAGTATGTGTATCAGAAGCAACGATATAAGTTATACATATTATATTTTATAAACACCCAGACCATGACAAACTGTAAAGAAAAAAACGTAGGTACCTACTAATCTTTTTTTTGCCATGGGTGGGAATCGAACCCACGACCTCCACAACGTAAAAGGCGCAGCCACTAGTCTACAGAGAATAACATCATCATCATCATCAGCTGCACTCTCTCAATAAAAGCCTCACCCTTGTTCAGTCTTTACTCCTTCCTTTGATTGATTATGGTGACGTGTATTGTGTAGATCTCACGGAAGAATTACTACACAAAATGGAACGACTACACAATGCATACATCAGATTCATTTTCTGTCTGCTCAAATATGATCATGTCACACCTTATCGAGATAAGCTGAAATGGTTGAGGATTCGAGGTAGAAGAAACAGTACGGTTCTCTGCCTGTTCACTACTTGTTAAACGAACATAACACTCCCAAATACCGCAAGGATAGTTTTACATCCCTCGGCTCGCATCACGACAGAATCCTTCGTTGTTCGTGCCTCTACCCTCTCATCATTCTACCTTTGTCTCAAAATATTTTCAGATGCTGCTGCAAGGCTCTGAAATGGTCTACCGCTGGACATTAGACAATCTCCTAACAGGTGTATCTTTAAGATACTACTGTATAAACACTTTCTGAATGTCTCTTCTCCTTTTTATTATTAGTTTGGGCTCACTCTCTCGCTCTCTCATCTCATCCTGTGTTTCTGGTTTAAATAATTATTGTGCTGTGGTTAGTGCTTATTGTGTTGTTGCTGTAATATTTGCTATTTTATTGTTATGTATATACATTACTAATATAATGTATGATATAATGTATATGTAGTAAGTATAAGTGTTTTTGTATAATATTTGTAAACTCTATTTCTTAAATGTATGTTACTGTACCTATTTTACCTAGTTACTGCTTAATTTGTCCCAAAGGTTTGACTGGTAGATAATGCCTAGCGGCATTAAGTCCGTCTTTGTACTAAATTTGGGCAATAAAATTTTTAAAATAAATAAATCATCATTCCTGTAACCAGCATAAAAAGAATTTCTGTAACAAATGTACGCTTAATGTGTGTTAATTGTTGGCGAATTCACCCCACTACAAGCTGGGTCCATTGTATTTGCCACTATCTATGCTAATACTGTGTTGCAATAATCAAACCCCGAACTATGAATACGGCGCTAACGACACAACCTCTGTCTAGACCATGGAGGCAGACAATGGGAGCGTTTGTTTTGGGACATAAACATGTTCAAAACGACCACGATGTATATTTATGCATTTTTTTTGAGATTTCGGTGTCAAAAGTGGCATTGTGATCTGCCACATTGGCCGTTTTTTTTTTTGGCCCAGAAAGCTAAAGCAAAATGATCACGACGACCCAAGACATGTGTTGTTAAACGTCACTTAACCTATAGTTTACTTGACAAAGTGACAGTTGGCAGATTCGTGATAAAAATTCCGTTCGATTTGGATGGTGGTAATGTGGCATAGTGAGTGTGGCATGGTAGCATAAACTAACCAAAAAAACGCAACTTCGCATAAATGTCATGGTCGTTTTCATTATAATTCATTCCCAAAACAAACGGGCCCAATAAATCACATTTTTGGATTTTTCAAGTTTTAGGTCCAGCTGTAGAAAGAAAGTATGGTTATTTTATAATAACAATTACCTACTTAATTATTAAATAACAAGGGTCAACGAGGTTTCAACACGTGGTATAATTACATGCGTGCTAAATTAAAATTTCGTTAATTTTTTGTTCGTGCAACTCGTCTTAAAACTGAAAATAATGTTTTAATAATTATACAGTTTAGTATTTGTGACCGCATCCAAAATTCTAAAACGTTTTTGATTGTAAAAAGTAAAAAAAAATACAGTAGTAAACTGGTATAGTAAAGCTGGTATCCAATTGTGCATTTTTTCAATGCGCTAAAACTATTATCTTCTTTTCTTAGCAATTCGGGAGTGCATTTTTACTTAGAATTCACAGTTTCTGCTCGATTAAATTGTCGATAAATCCTCAGCTGCAAGGAAAAGGTTCTAGCCGGTAAGGTATTAAAATACAATAGATAGAAGATCTGATGAAAGTCTATAAATATCATGCGCAACTCACACAAAGTTTTTTTTTGTTTTAATAACAACGCATTTTAATAATATTACTTTTAAATATTGTTCCGGAGGAAAATAGAAAAAAAGCGGCCAAAACTACAGCCATTAGATAAGTTTTTTAGGAACTTGTTCGGTGTAAAATTGACATAAGATAAAAAAAAAAAATTGAAATAAATTGATAGCTAAGCTAGAGAAGTAGGTAATAATAATTGTGAAGAAACCAAGACAAGAGCAAACTTATGAGGAGTTCCACTCTCTAGCTCTGAAAATACTTACCAAATCGATCTTATAAAAAGTTCCGATTGATTTTTGTATCCGGAGGTCGTGGATTCGATTCCCACCCATAGTATAAAAAAATGTATGACATTTTTCTACACAGTTTGTCATTGTCTGGGTGTTTATCTATGATATATACAATTCTCGTGTCACAGTGTTTGTAACCAAACTCCTCGGAAACGGCTTGACTGATTTTAATGTATTTTTTTGTATATTCGATAGGTCTAAGAATAGGTCGTAAACAATCATTTATACCCTTAGTAATAAAACCCTTATTACTTAGGCGACCCGCCCATCAAGCTATTGTTCATTAAATATATTTACTACTATATATGCTACTTATGGATCCGGAGGAAAATGGGGAAAAAAGCGGCCTAAAACTACAGCTATAAGTTTTTTAGGAACTTGTTCAGTGTAAAATTGACATAACACACAAATATACATAAACTCAGAAATATTTTTATATTACCGGATTTTATGTATGTTACATATAGCTTCGCAACTTTGTCTCGTCCAATCTGCTTCGACGGAATTGGAGGTGTAAATTAAATCGGAACTTTCGACCTTTCGGAGCCGGAGTCGAAGCTCCGTAACATCCCTAGTTTGAATTAGGTTATTTTTTTTTATTTTTGACAACCTCCGTAGACTAGTGGTTGCGCCTTTGGCATTGTATCCGGAGGTTGTGGGTTCGATTCCCACCCGTAGCAAAAAAAAAATTTGTAAATTTTTCTGTACAGTTTGTCATGGTCTGGGTGTTTATAAAATATAATATGTATTATATCATTTTTTCCGGTACACATAGTACAAGTCTAGAGCTTAGTTTGTGACCAGAGCAATAAATGTGTAAATTGTCCTACATAAAGAATAAATAAAAAAATAAGAGAATGATAAGTATTTTCGAAGCCAGAGAGTGAAACTCCTCAAAGGCTTGTTGCACAGTTTTGGGTTTTTCACAATTACTTTTAACTTCGCTATCAATTTATTTCAATATAAATAGTGCAATCTTATAATATCTGATTATAATTTAAATATAATCATATATCATTAAAACTTTTTAACAAAAAAATAAAACCGACTATAAGACCACCAAAAAGTTTTTTTTTTTTTTTTGGAAATTCTGATTACTGCACAAAGTTTAAGTTTATGAATTTGTATGTTGATACCCGATCAACATACATATTCATTAACCTTGGGTTCTCTATTTCGCTAGCATAATGTTTCAGGTCCATTCTTCAGCACGTCCTCCACATTAGTTAGTTCTTCCCGGGAGCCAAGTCGCTAATGGCCTAACATGTACGTGCTTACCACTATACTTGCTAACTTTTTACTATTATTGCTTCACTGAAAGGCGATTAAACTTACACGGAAGTATTTTGATGGACTGTTACTTTGTTTCTGTAAATAAATAAAAAAGTGGATTGTTTTTTTAATGTACCAAAAGGGGTGCCTTACGGCTCCCGAGAACATCGCGCGGCCTCAGGCACCTCAGTGTTGCTTTGAATGGAATATCATTTGTCGTCTTGACGCCCATACAAACGTACTTCCAATATTAAAACTTGGCTAACAGTCGAAGTCCAATTATATTTTTTATGTCGGTAAAATATTTCTGTTGTAATAAATATTTTTCTATTATTAATAAGTAATATTTAAATAGTTTGTTCCGGATTCAAAAAAATAATGAAAAAGTAACACAAAAAGATTAATAAATACAATGAACGACAAAATTATTATTTTAATTCTGCGACAAATAGTAGTCGAGAAATCTGGACGTGCGAAAGCTCATTTTGTATGAAGAACGTAGACTTCGCGATTGCGAATGCCATAGGTAAAGATAGATGGTGTGGCAATAGCCTTCCGAGAAAAAAATCATTAATTAAAATTATTTCGAAAATACCTATAGGCTAAAATAAGAAACTAATTACGTTTTTATCAATAAAAAAACTGGTTTTTAAGATATTCATGTTTGAAAATTTTAATCTATTATTTTTGTGATACATTATCACGATGGCAAAGAAAACAAGCTGTTTTAAATAATATATATATATACACAAGCAAGCGTTTCTATTGGCTATTAAGTACCTTGAGGTCGTTTAAAAAAAACGGTTCTCGTCGGAACCAAAAAGGCACCCGTGATGGTATTTATTTATTTTCAAACCATTGCGTGTAGGTACTAAATAAAAAATATATAATTAATTTGTTTTATAACATTACTAAAGTGCCTGAAGATACAAGTTTTACAGTGTAAAAATACTGCTTTATTTGTGACCAGGACAGACCACGGGGAGGAGGCCAGTTAAGAATACAGCACACTGGAGGCTCCAGTGCTGTTTATTAATTCTGTCTAATTTTGATTTATTTAGGTATGTACAAAATATATTTATCTATCATTTTGTGCTCTTTATCGGGTTGTGATAGTATAAACAAAAAGTTTAACAAGTTAAACTTTTTGTTTATACTATCATTATAACAACCTGGCCATTTGTTCGGTGAAGACTCAAAAATAAAACTCCTCCGTCTAGTCACGCGCCGCCCTTAAGGCATCCGTGATAGTATGTTAACGATAAGTTTTTTTTATTGTAATTGGTGCCTTACGAATAGTGAATTTAATTAATAATTAAACAACGAAAAACAATTAACACGTACAAAAATGTTAAATAAAATTCCAAACGTATTATTTTACTTAAAAAGAAAACACACGTTTATTTCATTTAGTTTCAGTAGAAAAATTAAAAGGATATTATGAAAAACACTCGAGCATTAAATTAATTAACAAAACGGTATCTCGTAGCTACAGAACAGAATTTAGATCACTTTTAAGTGAATTATTGAAACTATTTTCTCAGGTATTCCGCATTTAGTAAGATAATTTCAGTGAGCACTTGCAGAGAGGGTATAAAACATCGAGTATGGACTACAAAAATTAACCAGATAGAGAGCTCAACATTATAGAGAAATACTATATTTTGTAAAATAAATCTTAATTAGGCAGAATTAACAAAGTGCACTGAAGCCTCCAGTGAGCTGTATTCTTCACTTGCCTCCATGTCCCTAGTGGTATGTCGTGGTTACAAATAAAATAATGTTTTTACACTGTACGTTGTCAAAACGAAAAGCAATATAAGTTCTCAGAAAGTATACACGATTAGCGTGTACTGGTCGCGTATACTTTCTAATGCTGTTGAAGTTAATTATTTGGGAAAATATACAAGGCAGAAAACAGAGGGATATTTTTAATAACGATTTCAGTTTAGAAATATTTAAAAGTAGATTTATGAAAGATCAAGCAACAGCATGCGCAGTATGATTAATTTCTGAAATACAATGTAACCACAGACTAAAAACCAAAACTTGACTAGGTCGGTTTATCTTTATAGACGGTGTAATGAGATCGGTCAGTCGGCCTAGCAAAGTTGTATGAAAACGTGTACAAATATAGTTCGGCTATATCTGAGTATAGTTAATTAGCTTTCTCATTTCATACATTTTGAATTAAGTATCCAGGGTGTGTCTACAGTCAGTCGACAAACTAAAATGAACCTTAATACAAACCTATAAAGCATGCTGTAGTATTTACCATTTCTTATACTATATGTCCATGTTCCTGCGCTCTCTACCCGTGCTTCTGAAGCAAAGTTGGATAAAACAAGCTCTGGGGCAGCGGAATTGAAAATTTATCAAAGGACGCCTCTACCATTTGTCTGCTCGCCTGGTAGTCGCCGATTAGTTCCCGGGAATCTACCTAACTTGATTTGTTTTTAATTCCAGGTTTTAAAAACAACAGGTTTTCAGAGTTCATAATTGGCTGTAAGTAACGTATACTCGTTAGGGAGATGTTACCTAACTAAAAAAAACTGAATTAGCCAGTGCATTGTATATTGTATTGTATTGTACCTATATTGATACGTTTAGATTTTAACATAATGTATATGTATTGTACTTTAATATTATACGTCTTTAACTAGCTTTTGTTAACGCATCTTCGCCTATCATGTTTTTGTTTAAACATATCTCATACTTATCACTCAGTTGCTTGTGGACCACTCCACGCCTATGCCGAGAAGGCTCCTCTGCCGGCTTCTCCCGCTCCTAGAATACTAGCCATTTCCCCTGACAGGCTGTAGTATGCAGCAATGGCATATTCAAAATTATATTATTACAGATATTAATTATGAGTCAAAAAAAAGTTTTTAACAATAAGGTATTAGAGTACGTTTTGTTAGGTTAGGTTCTCCAAAAGTATGAGTAGGTTCATAGATTATTTTTCATTTATTAAACACGACAGTATTTCCATCGTTCGGGACCTGTTAGACACAGGGGTTACCCTAGCCCACTTTCGGCCCACAAAACAATCGAGTTCGAAAGACCCGTGAAAACAAAAATTGAGCCGAATGTCCAGTCCAATAATATTATTAGTTATTTTAAAGTAAATATTGAATAGTTTGTCATGGTCTGAGTGTTTATAAAATATATAATATGTATTATTATGCTGTCTGGTACACAAACCTAGTACAAGCCTAGAGCTTAGTTTGTGTCCAGGGCAATATGGGTATAATGGCCTTTATATTATTATTAAGTAAAAGTTTATTACTTATTAAAAAAATAACGGAATGGACAGGACCAAAGAAAAAATAAGACCAAAGGGGAGACCACCAAAGCGTTGGTTAGATGACATAAAGGAGACAATAGGAAAACAATGGATGGAGACAGCAAAAGACAGATTTAAGTGGAATAAATTGGAGAAGGCCTATACGCTCAAAGGGACCTTGTAAATAATAATAATAAAAAAGTAACTATGTTGTGTAATAATTCATAGTGTAATGTATATTTAATTTTAATTTTATAAGGAAATAAATGGCTTAATAATAATAATAAGTTTTATTAAAAAAAAAAGGTATTTATCATGTCAGATAGCAATATTTTACCTATTATCAACGTAAATTAAACTTTAACACAAAGGCATACAATATATAGATGCAAACGTCAATACTTGACATTGGTTCCCACTGTACCTTGTTAATCCTCAAATAAAAATAAACTTCAACGAGATTGCTTTTAGATTGATTTTGTTCTAAGTCACTTAACACTCGAATCGAAAATCCCAAATCCCCCGTTAATCCGAAAATACAGCTGTTTTAGTGTTCCGTTGGTTTAATGGAAACAAAAGGAATGCAAGGATTACTTTGTGTGTCGGTCTGTCCAGATAATCTCTACATGAACCAATTAGTAGGTTTTGGTAAGTAAACTTTGAAAATATCTGGAATTCTATATGCCCAGTGCTAAACTATTGTAAACACCTGTTATACTTTCAATTTAACCTGTAGAAGGTACTTAGTTTTCTATTCGAAATACTTATGGCCTTATTCATAAAAAAACTTATTGAGTCTTTGAAGAACACTTTAGTTATGGAATGTTTTGTTTCTTTTTATTAGCAACAAAAACGATTATGTGTAAAAGAGAGAAAACCTTCTATCACTTAAGTGTTCTTCAAGGCTTCAATAATGTATACTTTTATTTTACGTAATTTTAATTGGAATAGAACGGGATTTATTTTGACAAACGGTTGAATACTATATATTTTTAATATATAGTATTCAACCGTATATATTTTTAAGGTAATCTTAGTAGGTATATTATTATTAATACGATGATGCTATACCATCATAAATACTGCAATCGGGATTTGGAGGCACCAAGTGGCGAGCTTGTACCATCGGCAAAATGAGGAAGGCTTAATCCCTCATTGTAGGCATCTTTTATTTCACCTGTTTTCTTTGCCTTTATAAGACTGACAACTGATAACTATGTTAAGCACCATTTGTTGACAACAAAGCCGGACCTCGGATGGGTGACCGCTTTATACAATGAGGCTATACCATCATAAATACAGCAACAATCTCGCCACTTTTTAGGTGTTGTCTCCGAATACCATCGTCGAAATGAGGACGGGTTAATAATCCCTCGACTGCAGGGTACCTACCCTGAGGCCGTTTAAACGGTTCTCGGGACTTAAAAGACACCCATGTTGGTATTTAAAATGAACAAGTCTTTGCAATTAAGAGTCTATAACCTGTTCTAGTTTTAGTATATTTTAGAGTTAACACAAACTTTTAGTCCAAATTATAATAAATGTACAACGAGTTGAATAAATATCTGATTCATTATAGAACACTGTCTTTATTAATTAAACCTTCAAAACTGTTCTAATTTTAGTATATTTTAGAGTTAGCACAAACTTTTAGTCCAAATTATAATAAAAGTACAGCGAGTTGAATATATATATCTGATCCATTATAGAACACTGTCTTTATTAATTAAACTATACAAAAAAATACAATACAAGTTGTTACAATAATTAAGAATCATAGTAAAAAAAAGATTCTACAACTGTAAAAGCTTATTAGGGGCGTATAAGTAATTATACAACTCGTGAAGTTTTCACTTCTGTGTGAACTAAGGGTTAAATTTTAACTTAAATAGTTAAACCCTTTCGTGCTTACCCGAGACGCGCAGGTGGGGTCTTATATACCCCAAAAGGGTACCACGTTAACACCGACTCCTGTGAGAGCATTCATACATAAATTATGTGGCGAAATAATATTTATTTAAATTACTACTTTCCCCCACCGGCTTCTCTTTTCGTAGTTGAATATTTCATGCTAGCTGAATGCTGTTTGGATTTTTATGTTTACGTTATTTTTCTTTCGAAGTAAGTAGATGTCGTATCGAATGAAAACAAGTTATCGACAAATCGTATTGATAGGACATTAAAAATACGTCGAGGTAAACATATGTATATTTTTTAATATATAAATATTCACACACATACGTACATACACACAATGACATATTTTATTGTTGCGTTATCAGAGCCATCTTTCCACAACTAGTGTGAGTTATTTTAATGTTTACTTTCGAGTTAACTATACGAGTTAACATTTCTACCAATAGCAATGTTAACGCAGTAACACGCTCGCATTTTTAGTTCTCAAAATTCCCGCTTGGGGCGAACTATTTCCCAATATTTCCCATACAAATTTTAGTTTACAGAAACGCAAAGTATTACTTATAAAATTCACACTAGTGCTGAACCTAAAGTGATAATGAACTTTTATGAAATTAAAGAAATTTATTAATACTATTTTAAAAAAGCCTAAAAGGTAAAATCATAATTATTTAAGGCTTTGCAGACATTTAGTAATATATACACAATAATACACATATATATTTACATAATTATAGTAAAAAATATAAGTTGAACTATTATTCTGACCTATACGGATTTCTTACTACTGAGGCTCTACCATGGGTTTGCGCATTGTAGCAACGTAACGTATTGGTATACGTTTACGTGAGCAACAACCAATAGGATCGTTTTATTCAACCCTGTTACCAAAAATAAAGCGGCCCTATTGGTTGTTGCTCACGTATACGTGTTCGAAAACGTACGTTGCTACAATGCGCAAACCCATGGTAGAGCCTCTGGTACTTCTATTATTACTTTCTTGTTAGTCTTGAAGGCTAAAACTTCTTCTAAATATGATTTTCTTATTTTCGTCTAATTATAAAATATATTTAACATACCTAAAATGGGTGTTTTTTTTACGGCGGACATTTTTTTATGTCTTAAGGCTTAACAGAACTAACTTGAAGTGATTTGTAGAAATTTGTCATTTATATTTTTGTTTTTGAATGAGCTACACTAAAAGGAAAATATTTGTTTCCTTATTTTCATCATATAGAACACAATATACAAATTTTTCTAAACACATTAATTTATTATAATTAAATTTATTAGTCCATATTTATTTATTTATTTATTTATAAAACACAATATTGTAATTGACAGTACATATTACTAAAACATTACAATATGAACAAAATATATTATTATGAAACAAAATACATGTTGTTAGTTATAATGAGATAAGTACATATTATATCTACATTATTTATTATTATATTATTTATACATTCATCCTTCTAGCATTCTCTTACATTCTTTCATCAGACACTCCACTCCATCCACAAACAGGTCACACTGTGGAGCTTCATCCAGCCAGGAGTTGAGTAGAGCAAGTCCACGAGGCAGTGGGGAGTGCCGATACACGTTAGACCATGAGGATGGAGTCACAAGAAGACTATGACGCCTGCTTCTTGTGTAGTTGTCAGGCACATACAGTGTTAGAATCCTATTTACAAGTGACATGCAGTCTATTTTATTTCTAATAAGATTTAAAAGAAATTTTGCCAGAGCTAATTCTCTCCTTATAGCTATAGAATCGTAACCAAGTTGGCCCTGCAGAAAAAGCGTCGGATACATGTACGGATAATGGAAGTACTTCCTTTTGTACATATATCTTAAGAACCTTTTCTGTACTTGTTCTAAGAGTAAAATATATTTCTTTTCATATGGATATACATAAAAGGTATATGGAAAAGACGTATATTTATTTTATATATAAAACTTTTTTGGATAATACAAAGGCTTTAGGTATATGACAATCAAGCCATGTCGGGACATTAAAATATTACGTTTTGGTAGGTGTGTAATAAAACATATAATTAGTTTTTTAGTATTGGTTAATATAATAATTTATATTAATGTAATACAGTAATAATTAATTATCTCAGCTATTGGTAGAAACTTTTATTTGGAATATTAAAGCAACATAAAATACCTGAAGTATTTTAAATTTATAAATGCGTACGAAACCTCGGGAAAAACTAATTTTTTTTGGAAACGAAGTCGTTGGTGGAAAATTAGTTTACTATAAAACTACTGAGAATAAATTCCTCTTCCTAATCTCAATTATGGAAATTTCTGGACCGATTTAAAAAAAATGGTCTTTGGGTTAAATAACTCAGATATCGACATATAAGCCCATACAGTTGCAAAAACCGTCAAGTGACCTAGTAATTTTTCTGTGGGTTCACCGGTTTGGTCGGTCAGGAGACTACTGCATCGATTTCTTGTCGATGTGGTAGTCTCCTTTCAGGGTGCGATTACGAGATGGGTAGTTGGATTGACGATAAGCCAGCTAGTACCTATATTAAAATATACTCGTAATGCAATTCGTCATTGTCGCCCCCATTTCGTAATCGCATCATTTAGCCGGCATAGTGGGACCGATCAATTTTGTTTAAGAATTGATTGACCCCATTCATGGACCTTGTAGGACTGCTCACCACCAGGTAGATACAAAGTCACATGTCGTGGCTCAAATAAAAAAAAAAATGGAACAGAAATTTTATTATTTATGATAACTCAAAGTAAGAAAATAATAACGAACAGAACATAAATCACCAAAGTAGTTTTAAATAATAATTAATAGAAGCCTACCCCAGTTAATTATATAACTTGTCATTTGGTTTATAATTTAAAACAACTTAATTTTTAAAGTAAATAAGTACATAAATCAAACCGTTATTATACTTTATTATTCGCTTTTAAAAAGCGTGATATATCAATTTATTATTACCTATCATTTCCGATATAATGAAGGTCTGATACGGTATTGTGTCCCCTAATGGACAGCCCCTCCTTCAGCGTTACGTCTCATTGCCTGAAGGTGGCTTTTTTAACTGTCTCCCTTGACAAGGATTAATTATTTTTCTTTACTCATAATTATTAAAGTATATTAAGTAATATTATTTTCTATTTATTTGTTTTACCTGATTGTTAGAAGCCAAAGTTCATGAATAGGGTTAAAACACAATCGTGTGGTTTAACAATATTTATCGTCCTTACTATGCCGGCTAAATAATGTTACGTTTACGAAATGGACGGCGATAAAAGTGTTGGCATTACGAGTCTGTTTTAATATCGTCGCTGCTTTGTCGTCTAATCACCCGTTTTGTAACCGCACCATGAAAGGAGACTACCACCTCGACAAGAAATCGATGCAGTAGTCTCCGGGAAAAGGTCACTTTGCATCTGTATGGGCTGTGATAACGAATCCGGTCGGTCGGCCTAGCTAAGTTATAGATACCTAAAAAATAGTATATTTCATTACGAGTGCGGAAAGCCTGTCATTGCAAAGGGTTCCGACAAATCTCTACAGTCGGAACAAGTTGCAATGACGGTTCCGCACGTGTACTGAACAACTATTTTTAATACAGTTGCGAAAAAATGAAGCAATTTAATAAAATAATAAAAACACAACTAAACTCGCAAAGAAAATTTCTGGAAAATGGCGCCAACCGTAAAAGAATATAAGCAGAGATTTTTTTTTGTTTTCTTCACCCATTCTGGGTAGGCAAAGGGAACTATGCCCATACAGCCAAGTCTTCAGTAGATTTTTTTAATTGATATGAAATGAAAATGAAATTTAATGATATGAAATGAAATGAAACCTAACCTAACTCATTGAATCAAATCATTAAATCTGATATTGAAACAAATTAGTAGCTTCTTTTTAGAAATATTTGAATCATAAAAACTTCAATTATTAAACTTAGGTCCCAAGTATTAAAACTAACTAATTTATTTGTGGATTATTTAAATACATTTGTATTGCATACATATTAATTCCATTCATATCTATAAAGATAAAAAAAAAGATTTATAATAGGTAATTTATATATTTTCTTAATTTTAATGTCATACTACTGAAGACGCCATGTAAGCCGAAATATATCGTAACGAAATAAAATTGTGTTTTATTTATATTATTATATAACTATAAAAAAAGATATGTACCCGTATTAAAAGTAAAGAAAAAAAAAATATACCTACCTACTTACTATCAGAAGTCTTAGTGAGAGTTTGCTTTAGTGTTCTCAGTGAGTTAAGCGAAGACTTATCACCAATAGGATCGCTTAATTTTCCAAGACGTAAATCTAATCGGATTGTCGAAGAGTGCCCACTTACTACGATGAAAACGTATCTAAGTGATGCGGTTACGCAACAAAGACGAATTTACATTAAGAGTCTAGTTCAATATCCGCGCTAATTTATTGTCAAATGAAGCCATAATTCTTGTGAATATAATAATATGTAGTAAAGAGTTACGGCTTCTCGACACTGATGACGCCGCTCAAATATTTGGCAATAAAATTAAAAATAAACAGAACGCTAGACACTGTTTCTCCTATGAATTTCTAGCGATTTCGGTAGAATCTTTAGGGCCATGGTCTCCAGATGCAAAAACATTTGATTAAAATCTAGGAAAACTATTAGGTAATTGATGCATTTGAAGATCAACGTGCTAAGTCCTATCTAATTTTTTACTTGTATATTTATTAATAGTTTATTCTTTAAATATATAGTTAATTTTTTTACCTATAAAAATACAACAATTTGCTACGACAGTGCTACGCCAAATATTAAGCACGGGATATGCAGATCACACACCAACTTAATAATAAATAACTATAGGTGTGCTAATAGAAAAGCCCTAATTTGTAACCCCAATGTACCGTGGGTTCTATTCCCACCCATGGCAAAAAAAATAGTACGTCTGGGTGTTTATAAAATAAGATAATGTATTATCTATATTGTTGTTTCAGGTACACATAGTACAAGCCTAGAGGGTAGTTTGTGGCCAGAGTAATATATGTAAATTGTCCTACATACCTATTATTATGAATCTTTTTTTTTTCTCTTTATAATATTAGTATAGATATGAATGGAACTTAATATGTGTGCAACAAAAATGTATTTAAATAATCCACAAATAAATTAGTTAGTTTTAATATTTGGGACCTACGTTTAATAAATGACCTAAAGGCAATTTTTCCTTAAATTCAAGGTTGCCTTAAAATAGTGGTACGTATTAAAAAGTAACAAAATAAACCATTTGTTTATTTTATTACAACAAAAGAAAAAATATTATCTATTTAAAACATTTTTTTCGGTTTCAAAATTAACTGAATTAAAGAAGGAAGAACTGAATTAATATATATTTTTTTAATGATGTTTATATTATATATTAAAATAAAAGGACAAATTAAAAAAGTATAGGTAATTATTATATTTACTACGTCTACATATAGTATACGTAAAGTTTTTTCTACATTATATATTTTTGAAAATATAAAGAAGCCAATATTTTACGTGTAAGAGAAAATTAATTCCGTCGCTCGGTTAAAACTTTCCCAAGCGAGTTAATCTGGAGATGGGAATTTAAATCACATGCCGACGGTTAACGCTCGGTTAAGATTACTTGGTAATTAGGTGTGGGAAAATGTATCCTTAGTAACTAACACTGAGACATGTGTAAAATTGCTTCGAGACTTAAAACTATGTTTAAGAAAAAAAAGTTTTTTAGGGTTTATCTTTAAAATTAATTAAATAACTTGATTTTCAAAAACGTAATACTAAAAAAAACGAACTATAAAAAACATTCTATAAATTAAAAATTTCCAAATCGCTGTCTATGGGCATAATAAATAAAATATGTAGGACAAATTACACATATTGCTCTGGTCACAAACTAAGCTCTAGACTTGTACTATGTGTACCAGAAGCAACGTTATAATACATATTATATTTTATAAACACCCAGACCATGACAAACTGTACAGAAAAATCGTAGGTACATTTTTTTTTGCCATGGGTGGGAATCGAACCCACGACCTCCGGATACAATGCCAAAGGCGCAACCACTAGTCTACGGAGGCTGTCAATACGAATGGTGTCTAAGATGCTGCCAGCATCTCCTTGTTGAAAGGCAACGCTGATTCTTTGCAAGAAAAAGCGGCTGCCAGCTCGTGTCACCTGAAACATAAACCAACTTTGGACCAAGTGCTTTTTTAAAATTTAAGGCATCGGCCCCTCATGGACCCAGCTTCGTCTCTACAGCAAATGCCAAAAGTACATAATTGTTATCGTTGTTAATGTTACTATATTTACGGAATTTGAGGTGTTGATTCCGCCGCAGCTCCAGCCCGTACGGAAGTACTCTGATGCAACCGATAGCCGAGTCAGCTGTTCGACATTGGTCTGATAATTTACAGTTTCTATTAATAAATCAAAACATATTTTTAAAGTTATATTTCATTAACATAGATACGTTAAAATTTTGGAGTCAAAAAACAAAATTTATTTAAAATGTATCTATATAAAATACAAATATAAAAATTGTCTCCATTGAACTGTAAATACTCATAATTTTTAATTTAGTGAAAGCTATAGAATAATGTTTCATATATATAATATATATATTCAAATAAGACCTTTTGTATGTACAATAAATAGCTTATCATTTTAAATGATCAATAGATTCTAATATCATATTCTAAATTAAACCCTCGTTTCTTTTAAGATATCGTACTAATGCCGTTTCTTGGACATTACAGAATCCCCCAGTAGGGGTGGTCCATGCAATTTATCTCAATCAGCAGGCATTGATTGTCCGAAGTAACCCCGATTCGTGACGCAACGCAGAACTATACTGTCACTGGCTAATGAATATTGAACAGATAATATTTTGTAGGTACACTGACTAATGATAATTGACATAAAATAAATAATGTATATGAGCTGATACTTAAACTTTTTGTTGATATATGTGTATAACTAGCTGTGCTCGCGACTACGTCCGCGTGGAATAGTTATTTTTTATCATACAAACTTTCATCACCTATTTTATCCCCTTGGGGGTAGAATTTATTAAAAATCCTTTCTTAGCGGATGCCTACGTCATAACATCTACCTGCATGCCAAATTTCAGCCCGATCCGTCCAGTGGTTTGGGCTGTGCGTTGATAGATCACTATGTCAGTCAGTCTTTTGAGTTATATATATTTAGATACACCCAAATCAACACACATTATTACATACAAAAACACTCTTCTCACATTTAAGTATATACCTAAAACTATATATATTATTAACCTAATTTTCCATATTACCTATGTGTACTTATGTAACAAAAATTGTTATTAACTACAATTGTACTGAAGAGCGGAACTTTCCTAATACATGTCCACAAACACAAATGGAGTATCCCAACCCTTGTAACTTTTTTTCAATGTTATATTATATTATTTTATTCTAATAAAAATTGTACAAAATAATTATTACAGATAAACCATTTCTTATTTACTGTCTGCCTAATTTTTGATTATAGATTTTAATTGCAAATTTGTAGATTCGTGGATAATCACCAAAACTGGTTGAAATTGACATATTAACTTGGTGTTTTAATACGTTAACCATTGGAAAACCTTTATACTTGATTTATTATTATTGATTTCGTATTCTAGGCCGACGGGGCGCTTTAGTTCATCATAATCAGCCGTAGGTCGTCCACTGTTGGATATAAGCCTCTCCTATACATTTCCAAAATGACCGATTGGAAGCAGTCTTAATAAGGTCGTCCGGTCCACCTTGAACTTTACGACCCCATCGGCCATTAGTTCTGCGTTCTATGTACTCTACCCACTGTCATTTCAACTTGCTTATTCGCTAGCCGGATTGGTTACCAACGCCGAATAGATGCAAAAATCTTCAAAACCTAGTCATGTTTCAGTGCTAGTCTGAGAGTTCATCGTTTTTCAGGAGAACTTTGTAGGTCTTCTTACTTATTTACCTAAAATACAAAGTCATATTCTGTGCTTCTAATAATAATAAAAAATGGAGACACATGTCCACGCCTTGGTACCAACCTAATACTTAAATCAAGTAGGTACCTATAGTATTTATTTATAAAATAGCTTTAAAACTACCGGTATATATTTTTTAATTAATTCCACCCAGAATATCAAATTCAAAGCGAGCAATTTCAAAATACAACAAATTTAAAGTCACGGTACACACAGTAACTGCCGTGCTCACCGCTACTAAACTGAAATGCAACTCATATTTTTCATTGCATGACATTTTCATTGCAACTTTATGGGTGTATTATTTAACCTGATTCCTCTGTCAGCCAGAGTTATGACCTTCTCTGCATACGTCTGGAATTATTAACGTCGTTTCCAGCATGAAACCGGTATTGTAGAGTATCATATTTATAAAATTATCTTGACGTCCATTTTAGTTTGATATAATTTAATTTGCTACAGGAAAAATGTGTAATCAATTTTATATTACCTTTTTTTTTAGGAGCACAGTATGTGACTTGATGTGACCTTCTCTCTTCCTGAAATAAAATGCTCCCAGGTATACTGGTTAAGCCATGCGGTTACGAAATGGGTAAACAAGGACAAATCAAACGCCCGTTTCGTAGCCGCACCCTGAAAGGAGACTACCACAAGAAAACAATGCGTTAGCCTCCTTAAAACCGGTGAACGCAAAGACTAAAACTGAAACACGACTAGGTCATTTGACGGTTTTTGCATCTGTATGGGCGGTAGTACTAGTAACGAGACCGGTGGGTCGGCCTAGCGAAGTTATAGAGGTCTTCCTTCTACCTAAATAGCACCTTTAAGATTGTAACAAATGTTTATAAAGATATATTTAAAAGTAGTGTATCTCCAAAAGTCTTGTAACTGCATGAAGTGCATGTTTTGTTATATTTAAAATAATAATAATTATATAGCTCATGACTTCTTACCGTAGTTTAGTACTACTCGTACGTCCTGTACATACGCAATGGCGAAAGGTACATTATATTACATACTTATCAATAAATGATTTATAAAAACGGGTGGTCTTTTTTATTCAATTTAAAAATCCTAAATGCCAATATTTTAATATAAAATAAATACCTACCCTCATTCATTCGGTTACTTTACGGTTACGGTTTTTAGAAATATTTAGACAATAAAATTAGATCGGTCTATGTTCCAATATTTTTCACAGAAGTAATTAAGATTTAAGAAAATATTTTCATAACGTTAAAATAATTTTATTATGTATGAGAAATTATTATTGTTAGAAACAAGCAACACGGTTAAATTACATATACATTTAGCATTAGCATACAAATGGCCAGCAGGCGAGTTACTTATGGGACATTTCCATTTTACCCAAGCCCTAATGTTAAATCGCCTGCAACAATTTATTTTTAAATGCAACCGTAAAAATGGTATCATGGAAAGAAATAGAGTAAAAACATTTTTCTACATGCTAAGTTAGGTTCTTATTTCAGTGATACCAGGTTTTATTTATGCTGGGAGCACTTATACTAAAAAAAGTTAAAGCAACATATTTTAGCTTTTGTACTTTAATATTTTGCTGACTTTAATTAATTCTGCTTTTAGTTCCATTTATTTGTTTTATTTACGTGGTAGCTAAATTGACGTTAGTCTTTAAAACACTATATTAAAGGTTTTTAAGTCCCCGGTTCAAACTCCGGAGTATACAAAATTGTATATTCGTTTGACAACACTACTATTAGTGCCTCGGAGAGCACTTTGAGGTATCGCGGTATCTGTTTTTATACCAACTTGTGAAACTGTTTATAGACGGGTTATTGAATCTATCAAAACACCGCGACGAGCTGGCCACTTGTTTCGTGTATATTTAGAATACTAATGACTATGTTGTGGGAATAAAAGCCCGCTTGGAGTGCTCAGTAGTGTCCTGAGGCCATCTTTAAGCGGTCTGGGCACCGTAACTCGTAAGGCACCCTGTGAAAGTACATTTGTTTCCAAAATAAAAATGAATCTAGTACAAAATACATAATAATATCTAACGGCGTAGAATCATTGTCATGAGGCCGTAGCCCCGAAAAATAATATATAAATCGACGGTCCAGTGGTGGATTGAGCGATTCCAGACGTAATCTATTACAAGTTCACAACAGATTACGTATTTAATTTTATTTTTGGTCAATTTTAGATGTGGTACGGAAATTACTGTACGGTGGGTGTTGTTTTTTTTATTTTTTTGCTCACATATTTGGCATAACGGGTATGTTTATTGACGATGTTGTTCAATTATTATTCCCAGAATCATCAACATTTATTTTAACAGCAAAAACCAAAAATCTTGATGAGCCCCCTTATATGATATGTATTCATAATAAATACCATCACGGGTGCCTATTTGTCTTCAGAGAACCGTTTAAACTGCCTCAGGGTACCCAGCGGAGGGATTAACCCGTTCCCATTTCGCCGATGGTATTCGGAGGCAACACCTAACAAGTGGCGAGCTTGTTGCGGTGTTTAAAAAGCGGTCCAAGCTTAGTAGTTAAGTTACTGCGCAACTGATAACAAGGTTAAGCAGATGACAACTAGGCCGGCCTGAGATGGGTGACCGCTTTATACAACGAGGCTATTTCATGTTTATACATTTATCAATTAATTAGAAAAATATATATATATGACAAATATTTTATTACGTTGTAATTTATGCGATAATGGAAAATTATAGAGAGGTGAGCGTAGCTCAAAATTCATGTAAGCCATATTCACAAGAACAACATTCCACTACATGTCCACTCCCAGTTTTACCGGGCTTGAATACTAGTCGACATTTTTGCCAGACATTGTTAGAAAAATAATAAGATGATTTAAAAAAAAACATCCTACACCGTTCTCTCCTCCAGATAACTTTTCTTCGTTATTAGATCCATAAGATTGTCTAAAATTCACAGAGCTAGTTATAAGCAATGCTATAAATTAATTTCCACCCGGATCCGCGTCTGGTTTTGACGGATTATCACCTCAACATATCAAAGATCTTACTAATGCAAATATCAATACCTCAGGCACTCAACTATTGGATTAAATTTGTAAACTTTGCCAGTTTATTATTTCAGGCTCAGTACATGTAGATAGATATCATTCCCTTCTTTTTTGACGTTAATAGCACTAAAGAAAAAAATGGTGGCATTCGTCTCATAGCAATTGGCTGCACACTTCGTCGACTTGTATCTAAAATCATATGTAGCACAATTTCTCCGATTCTCGCAAATTCTTTTCCACCAAGACAGTTTGGTTTTGCAGTGAAATGTGTAATACTACTCATTCTTCTCACATTCTATTTAGTTCTCATTGTATATTATCCGCAGTAAAGTGTCAACAAGGGGACCCTCTTAGGCCAGCACTTTTTAGCATAACCAACGAATACATTGAAAATTTTACTACCAATCTAAATGTCTGGTATTTAGACGACGAAACTTTAACAGAAAAAAAATAATCTTTAATTAATAATATCAACTCTCTTATTAACTATTTCAGATTATTGGGTCTGGAAATCAACACATGGAAAACAGGGGTTAATTTTAATCCAAGTATTAGACAAAAAAAAATGAGATCTCTAGAAAATTAAATTTATTACTTCCAAATTTTAATTGCATAAATCAAAATGAGCTATTTTTGTTAGGAGCTCACCCACATCAATCTATACACTGTCACAAGTTTCTTTTTATTATGTAATTCTTTTGGTATGCCAAGGTTAACATATTTCATGCGTTGTAGACCACTTTGGCTACAAGAAGATCAACTTCAAGTTATCGACACAACTTTACAAAATAGTCTCGAAGTAATCTTAAATTTTTCACTATAAAATTCTTTATGGGATCAATCCACCATTCCGGTATATTACGGAGGTATTGGTGTTTGTGGCACTGCCAGCATTGCTCTCCTCAGTCCATGCTTGCTCAATTTTCGTCGGTAGTGTATTATCCCCGTCTTTAGACGTAAGGGAGTTGAGGAATATGACCGAGGCAGTAGATTGCTGGAAGTTGTCCAAACACTCCAATACCACAATATCCAAGTACGCAAAAAATATGGGACATTCCTTTAATATTACAAAAAATAAATACACTAAAATGTTCAAATAATTCTCTTGTATAAGCAATAATTTTAGCTTCTTGTAGCAAAGAATAGTGCTCCTGGCCCGAAACCGTTCGCTCACCTTCACTTGGCACCCTACTTGACGACAACGCCATTCGCATTGCCATTTCTCTCCGTGTAGGTGCTGCTCTATGTCAACCACACAGATGCATCTGCGGTAATATCGTCGATGAGTCTGGTGCTCACGGTCTCTCATGTAAAAAAAGCGCTGGACGATGACTGCGGCACGCCATTTTGAACGCTGTAATTTAACGCGCTTTGAGTTCCGCGGGTATCGCCAGCATTTTAGAGCCAACCAGGAGGGAGTCGTGACGACGGAAAAAGACCTGACGGCATGACCATAGTCACCTGGTGCTCCAGCATTTTCTAATATATTAGGAAAATTATTAATAGAGAAATCAGGTGACCGACGCGGCGACGTGCTAGAGAGTTAGTGGTCCTATGATTGCAACACTTGAATATATACCAAATAGACTTGTGCCAATTTAATGTTTTTTGTAATATTTTATTATACCAGCTACATATTTTTGATATAGCAAGATACAATTAAAGGCTTACCTACTAGAAAAATAGGCAAATCTATAGAAATATAGGTAGGTAGGTATATTCGGAACCATCTACGGACGAGTTGTCGTACCTAATTCCTTCCATTAATATCATAGTAATAACTAAATGTGACCTAGTCATGTTTTGGTTTTAGTCTGTGGGTTCACCGGGTTTCCGGAGAGTACAGGATCGATTTATTATCGAGGTCTTCTTTCATGGTACGGTTAGGAAACGGGCTATTTATTAAACGATAAAGCAGCTAAGATATTAAAAGACTCATAATGCAAATTTTGCCGCCCATTCCGTAACCGCATCATTTAGCCGGCATAGTGGGGGCGATCATGGACTTTGTAGGTCTGATTAACATTAGGTAGATACAAAGACAAATCGCTGCATGAAAAACTATATAAATAGGTATAAACATTGTTATTATTCTAAGGGTACCTATAAATAACATATTTTATAAAAACATTCAACGATATATTTTTATATTCTATAATATGGTTCATCAAAACTATTTGTTTTTAAATAAATGAATAAAACACTGTCATACGACTGAATATCTAAATATCTCTATATACCTATATTATATAATGTTTTAGTATAAAACCTATGATAAAGAAAATAACAGACATTCACTGCCGACTGTACCTACCTACTCCTAAGTACAGATTTAAAAATAAACAAGGCCACAACACCTGCCTGAAATTTTAATTCCGGGCAAGATTTGCGTGAATTCCGGGCGAAACTTCCGGGTCTGATAAATTCCTTATTGGAAAATTGAATGCAGCTGCCGGAACCTGATTTGCATATAAATTAATTTGCCTTTACCTAGTTATTGCAAATTTTCTTCATTTCAGTGTGAGCATATTGATTACTTTGAAAAAAAAAAGATTTCATTATTAATTAAAATATTAAAAAATGGGGATTAACCCATCCTCATTTCGCCGATGGTATTCGGAGGCAACACCTAACAAGTGGCGAGCTTGTTGCGGTGTTTATGATGAAATAGCCTCGTTGTTTAAAGGTATATTTAAAGGTATTTATTTTGGGTCGTGTGGGTTGGATTCTAAGCAGGAACCTCTATTAATTATGAAATCTGAAATAAGTAGGTATAAATTACTCTAGGTTCATTAGCCATACTTAGGTTTCTACTCCGTTTTTTTAAAATTTGTCCCAGTTTCATTATACCAATATGTGAAACCGTTTATAGATGGGTTATTGAGTCTACATCGGGACGAGCTAGCCATTTGCTTGACTTAGACTCATACCAACGGCTAGGACGGATGGGATTAAAACCGTTGGGTTTCTTGAGGCCGACTATAATATGTATGATATATAATATGTATATATATATATAAATACAGGGTGAAATCGAAAAATGCTCGGGACCGATTTTAATAAAAACTAAAACTGCATCAATAGATTTTTGAAAAAATTATTCTCCTAGCCGGGAATCGACCCGGTTTATTTTGAAAAAAAAAGTCAAGCCATATTATTACACCAGCTGTTAGTGTCGCTTATAAAAACTAAAACTGTATCAATAGATTTTTGAAAAAATTATTCTACTAGCCGGGAATCGAACCGGTTTATTTTGAAAAAAAAGTCATGCTGTATTATTCCACCAGCTGATAGTTACCCTTAAAAGTATCAAATTCTGGTAAGTAATATTGAACGGTAAACTAAAGGAAAGGGATAATTTAGGATTTGGCCATGAAGGCACACTTGAAAAATTCACCCTGTATAATATATACTGGAAGTTTTTTTTACAATGTTAATATTTTTATATTTTTATATGAAGGTTTATTTTAAAATGGTCTTCGTATATAGCAAATACAACGCATTTAGACAAGTGGCGGGGTCACAATCGTGAATTTAGTATAAAAGTTGGAGTAATTTGTAGATCTTTTTGTACTTTCAGTCATTGTCATCTTAATGTTTTTGTATGGGCGATACTAAAAAGAAAAAAAAAGTGTTTCGTTATTTTCATCATAGACCTTATTATTAAAATTTTATCACTGTGATAAAAATACCCTATTAAATAAATAACAATCTACCTAATTAATCCGCAAAAAAAATAGGATAAACTACTTTTTTATATAAGTAGGAATATTGCTATACACACACACTGTACCCAACCAAAATAATAATGTACTTATAAAGATCCCGTCAGATATTATACATAGATAGGGGTAGGTACTGATTTTAAATTAATTATAAAAATCCTTTTACAACTGATTTTAAAATTGCCCCTGGAGTCCTTCACTGAAGTGTTTCGATAATCAAATCAAATCAAATCAAATATCAAATCAAATATTATTTATTTCATGTAAATCTTTACAGATATTTATGAATAGTCAAAAAAAAAAAAAAAAGTTTTAACAATAAGGTCTAGAGTGCGTTTGGTTAGGCTGCTATATATATATATATATAACCATTATAGATTAATTAATAAAAGGTGTCATAAATAAAAGTATTGAAAAAACCAACCAACCGAACGCACGCTACATAACCAACTAGTGTAAGACTAGGTGGTTAGCTGATTCCATTGACCTTCCGATTATTATCTGCCATACAAGGGTGCCACCGAGGCGACCGACCTCACCAACCGTATCCACACCTTAAATATTAGTTCTTAAATATTAGTTCAATCAAATATTAGTCAAAATCATTAATATGCATATCGTGTCCAGAGAACGCGCTACGGTTTCTGCACAGTAGGTAATCACGGATATTGTAGGTAGGTAGGTATATAGATTTAAATAAAAATATCAAGCAGATTATATATAAGTACCTAGTAATAAGTAGTTGCCTACTTCAAATGGGATTAACAGAATAAAACTGCTTAAATAGAAAAATTGTTACCTACCTACTTTCTTAGAGAAGGTGGGTGAGAAATTTTCTGTAATTTTTTTAATTTACTTTCTTAGAGAAACGCCTGCAATAGGAGGGGCCAGTGCTACAGGTAAACATGCCTACAACGTTGCCCACAGTGTACCTACCTATTGATTGACACTATTGGTGAACCTTGTAGGCCTGCTTACCATCAGGTAGAAACAATACGAGTACATGCCGTGCTCCAATAAAAATAAAACATAAATTAGCAGAGATAAAAAACAAAGATATCATCACGGGTGCCTTACGGCGCCCGAGACCGCCTAGAGGGCTTCAGGGTACCCAGCAGAGGGGTTTTTAATCCCTCCTCGTCATCACCTAGCCGATGGTATGAGTCTACACCGAACAAGTGGCTAGCTCGTCGCGATGTTTTGAATAGACTCAATAACCTATCTATAAATAGTTTCACAAATTTGTATAGTGAAACCGGGACCGACAGCTTAACGAGCTCTCCGAGGCACTATAGTGGTGTTTTCAAACAAATGTACATAGATTTTTTTATTAAAAACTAATTTCTACACATCGGGATTCGTACCAGGCACCTTTAGGTTCTTAAATCTAGATAAAAAACGAAAACTTAAATAAACTAGATATCTGATTCTATGCTAAAAAAAGGTGAAACTGCATGTCCACTCAAATATCTACCCCACATTTATTGAAACATTTGATAATAAATAATATGTTTACCTATGTAAAAAATATCTAGAAATAGTATATGGTCCATATTATTATAATTAAGTATTTAAGGAATAATAAACTTAATAATTACCTTAGATAACCTCCGTTTAAATAAAACATAGTTTCATTATCAATAAAAAAAAAACCTACCTACCTACCAATTATTAAGTATAACCACAGAAAAATAATAGTACAAGTAGTATAACCCGAATTTAAAATTCAATACCATAATAAGACAAATAGGTACCTAAGATATACTTTACCTAAGATAAATTTCAATAAAGTGCAATTTAATTCAATTTTATAAAGCGACCAACAAGTGAAGGAAGGGTACGTCGCTGCGATTTAAGGATTGATCAATCAAAATTGTCTTACGGAGTTGATCCTTGATGCACTGTAACGGAATCAAGTGTGTCGTGTAGGCATATAAACATGGTGGCCGATTTAGTTAGAACTTCGATTAAAAACAATAGTTTTTTAGGTCTCCGGCTCAAACCCCGGAGTGTACCAATGAGTTTTTAATTAATAAAAAAAATACATTTATTTGCACTATACATAGTGCCTCGGGGAGAGCACGTTAAGTTGTCAGTCCCAGTACCTATACCTATAGGTTACTGAGTCTACCCAAACACCGCGATGAGCTTGTCACTTGTACGGTGTAGATTCAGATTGCCATCGACTACACATAGGTAAACGTTTAGCTAAAAATGTGTTTTGTCATGTTTTTTCGTACACAGTCAGAGAAAGCGGTGGCATTCATTTCTGAATAGAGCAAATATAATGATTAATTTTATAAAATTCGTCAATTTAAATCAATAGTAGATAAATATAAGTAGCTTCACGTTATTATTATTAATAACGTTAACCTACGTTATTAACGTATTATGGGGTAATTATTTTGTGTTTCGAATATAAAATATTTAAATATCATCCTAAAAATAACTTCTAAATACTAATAAGTACCTATCAATAGGTATTTGTGAAATATCCTCATCCGACTTATTAATATTATTAAGTTTTATTTATCTACCTAGGTATTTTATTGTACCTGTCTACTTTATTGAATACCCTAGCCAGCTAGCCCTTATTTTAAATTCACCCCAGTGTAAAAACTTATCACTCGAAACTCGGTGAAACACAATTTTGGCGAAGTAGGTAGGTAGGTAAATCTTTTTATCCGAATTTACATAAAAGAATTTTACTGTAGCCAAATTTTCACAAAGAAGTTGTACATTTTTACATGATAAGTATATACCTACCTAGTAGGAATTTTTGCACGCTTTTTCATATCCGTTTCTGTTTCCGCAACTTTTATAACGATATTTTAAACGGGATATTTAGACGAGAATAGTTAATATTAGCTAAGAAGTAAGCAGGCAAGCGCTGTGTTTCTTCGCCTTCGCGGCTGTGCACGCGGCGGCGCACGGGGAGGGCGATAAAAAGTATATTTATGACAACATTTTAACTTCCGTTTCTGTTTCCGCAGAAAAAAAAATTACATCTGGTTTTGTTTCTTCTTCTGTTACGTTACTTCCATTGTATCACTAGTACCAGGTTAACGTATATTTGGACTCCGTCTGACAAATACTTCACGTTTATGTGAGGTCAGAGATTTGTATATATCGAGAACTATCTGCTACTGCTACTAAAATTTGGTTTGGTCTTCGATCTTGTTAGGTCAACAAGATAGAAGATATGAATTTCAAGTGATAAAAAAAATAACCTCAAAATTAAGAAAAAGAACCGACCTCAAAATCACTAATAAGTTAAATATAATTAAAAGGACACATGCATTTTCAATGCCTAGTCAATTGTACCGAAATCAAAATTATAATAAAAAATACTTGACTAGAATCTAAGTATAAAACAATTATTTAATTAATTTAAACTTCACGGATTTTTTAGAGAAAAAAGTTTAAAAATTAAGAAAAAATAAACATGTTTTGAACACCTCTATATACTCGTAGTTCACATCCCAGCACGTTTCTATTTACATAAAGATGAAAGTTCGTGATTTATATTATTATTATATAGCAACTTTATTTTTTGTTATACCTATTTTAATTTGTAGTTTTATTTAAATACTACTTCTAGCTTAATATATTATTAACAAATTACAAAATAAGTTTATATACCGATAGCGACAATAACTTACAAGCTTGAGAAATGTTTGTGAAACGAAACATTTAGTGACCAGCAATGCACAAGTATTGCTACTGTAAATATTTTGTAATGCTATATTTCTCACTTCCTGGCTAAAAAAAATATACAAATACCGTTAAATGAGCATCTCAAAATTATTATCTTCAACCCTACATACCAAATGATTCGGTACAATATACTAGGCCAAATTTGTATGGCGCCGGCCAGATCTCCTTTACAAGTGTTATTTAGTCTTATTGGATTCTAATTTACGAAGTCGTCACTTAGTTATTAATAATAGGTGTAGGTAGGTATAAGTGCCAACTTCAAATTTTAATGTAGGTACAACCCAGTAAAATCCAGGGGCCTTAGAGAAAAATCAGGCGAGGCGACGTGTCGTGTCGCCTTCAATCAAAACTGTATAGACTTTGGCAGGTGACAGCGTACCTCACGCCTACTGTCACTGTCAAAATACATACGTTTTTGACGAGGCGACGCGACATGTCGCCTCGCCTGTATTTTCTCTAGAGCCCCAGTACTACCTATACTTTTTTATTTTATTTATTTTAACATAGCACTGGATACAAGTCCATCGGCCGACTACCTATATTAATAACACTTTTTTTTATTTTACCTAGATTAATGATTGGCCTCCGCTGCACTAGGTAGACGGAGCACTAGCGGGGCCAATCATTAATCTAGTTTCCTACTTTTTAGTGATGTTGAAGCCGGTTTTCTTTTTGTTATAAAGTTTTTATTTCACCTTTTTTAGTGATTCAGCCCTGTATTTTTTTTATGTTTAGATTTTAACTAAATCAATGTATCTGTACCCCTAGTGTGAGTTTTCTAACTATTACTTTGCGTTTGAGTTAACTAAAATTTGTATGGGAAATGGTTCAGCGCTCCAAGCGGAAATTTTACGAACTAGAAATGCGCTCGTGTGATTGGTCAAAATGTTAACGCGGTAGTATAGTTAACGCGAAAGTAAACGTTAAAAAAACTCGCACTAGGGCTACTGATACATATACGACATCATCTTCTGACAATTAACACCACACACTATATACACGACTTAAACGAATATAAGGCACCAGTGCCGCATTTAGCGACTTTGGGCCCCTAGGCTACATGCGGTGGGGGACCCATTTTACCTATAAAGATCATTACATTTCAAACCCAATGTAGAGCCTCTGTTCCACGTCAAAAACGGATAGGTACATGCAGAAAGTGTGCCTAAAATTTACAAAGTCATGCCGTGCTCATGTAAAAACAAAATAACGATTTTTAAAATTTTACTTCTAAGGCATTCATTCTAAGGTGACATCACCGTTATTTTGTTTTTACATGAGCACGTCATGACTTTGTCAAATTTAGGCACACTCTCTGCATGTACCTATGCATTTTTGACGTGGAACATTGGGTTTGCGCATTGTAGAAACGTAACGTATTTACGTATACGTGAGCAACAAACAATAAGATCGCTTTATTTTTGGTAACAGGAGTGAATAAAATGATCCTATTGGTTGTTGCTCATGTATACGTAAATGAATACGTTGCGTTTCTACAATGCGGAAACCCATGGTAGAGCCTCAGGGCATGCATCATCTTAAAGCCACCATGAAAACGCTTACCATAAATGAAGACTACGGTACAGGTGGACTACATTGTTTTACAAAATGATGGGGGACTGCACTGAGAAAAATGGTATTATTGGAGTCGATCTTCATTACCGTATCCGTCGTAAGACTACTAAAAATCCTCTACAAAAAGTAGTACTAATAAACTTGCCACTAGGAAAGATTTTTAGTAGTCTTACTATGGATTGGTGGTCCCCAGACCCTACGCACATTTTTTTCCATAAAAAGGGAATTGTTTTAAGAGTATAATAATAAAACAGTTTTTTTTTATAAATACCATATCATTGGCGAAATGAGGACGAGTTAATCCCTCCGCTGGGTACCCTGAGGCCGTTTAAATGGTTCTCGGGAGCCAAATAGGTACCCGTGCTGGTATTGTTTTTATTTATTTTAACACTTTACCTATTGTACGGTAAACAAAAGTTATTTAAAAGGCAATGAATAACTTGTCAGTAACTTTTGTTACTGACTAAAATTATACATGAAAATTGTAGCATATTTTGGGAATGTGTATCTAAATTTGGCAACCCTATTTTAAAAACCTGTCATGTCAGAATAACGTTTTCTAACGGAAATATTGGCGATTAGTAAGCTTTTTCTCGTTTGCAAAATTGTTAACTCTCGTTTAGCAATTCCAGCGTCTTAAGCTATTATTATAAAAGAATGTAAGAAGTAAAACATAAATATTTTAGAAAACTTGCACACATTTTTACTTTTTGACGTTTCTGACAAACATGCAGCCAACATATAGTGTGTTCGTTTACTACTGTTTTTCGCTTAAAGCGCTTAGGCTTTAAGCCAATCTAATCAGCCGTCAAAGTATTCAAAGCGAAGCAAAGCAATCGCAGCGTTTGCAGGAGTACTCGAACAGTTTTATGTGCATAAATAAACATCATATAAAATTCTTAAGAGAATACAAAATAGAGTTCAAAAACGGTTAAGTGAAAGGGAGAAACAATAAAAATAAACAAAAAAAAGTATCTGATACACTATAATTGTGACCACAGACAATTTACTTTGATTGCACTACTCGTATTTTCAAAGCGTTCGCAGTGAATTCGATGACGTAATTTGCTTTTTTCTGTGACGTCATCAAAAATCCAAAGCAAAGCGAAGTACTAAAAAAACACCTGTCAAAATTAAGCTAGCTTTGCAAGCCTTTTAAGCAGTACTCAAATGTACCAATAATGGCAAAGGGAACTCTTACGTGAAACGCACTATACATTTAATTTTTAGTTCCACTTTTTGCCGCGGGAATTCTCTCGTGTAACGGACTAACCACCAGCATTATTTTAACCAAGCATCAATTACTATGACAGTAGTATTTTTAATAGCTTTTTTATAAAGGTACTGAAATAATATACAAATAAAAATACTTTTTGAAAAGTGGAATAGGTATATTATCATCACTACAAGGCTATACATACATTGTACAGAAACTTACATAATATTTGTATAACATATAAAGGAATAACATAATAAAATATGTAACAAACACAACATAAAACGTTTGGAAATAAAATTAATAAAAAAAAACTTTACCATTCATCATTAATTTAATCATACTCTATGATTAAATTTACAAACATTAATTTAATCATACTCTATGATTAAATTAATTATTGACGAGTAGTCATGTCAAATCCACATCATCAATGATTATTGGAATAATTTAATCATCTCTTCTTAAAAATCGTGTCAAGTCAATTATTAGGTTTTGTGAAGGCATTTTATAAATTGTAGTACGGCAATATAATTATTTGTTTATAGTAATTTATGACAGGTCATAATTTGTAAATTATGACCTGTTTTAAATTGGTGAACTGTCACACTACTGTATAGTGCCACCAACTTACCTGTTCAGGTGGACAAATATAGAACTAATAAATAATTTTAATTTATACTAGCAAATCGGGTATTTATTTAGATAAAACTTTCTATAGTGTGGAATATATTTGATTTCATTTATTAAACTTCAAATTAATTGTAAATTTACAATTTACTGCTACGACAGCGACGCTGCCGCCTGAATACCTAAGTCGATGGCACTATACCATTACATGACGTTTTCGATAGCCGATCTATACATTTTTTTGACCGGTATTAACCATGGTGACTACTGGATTTTGTACTGGATTGCGGATTACTAAAGAAACTAGTAATAGTTTCTATGGTTACTATCCGTCAAAAAAACATTGAGAACGTGACATTGCACTAATTACATGCTAATATTTTAAATTATTAGCTAATTTTAATCACAGATTGATTTGACCAGTATTTTAAAAAAATATTCAACCAGATGAATTTTGTAGCTTTTTTAGTCTATTTCTACAATCAAGTGCATGATTACCCATTATTAATCAAACATTTGTAAAATTAGGGTGACAACAATCAATTAAAATGGCTTCACATATTGTTATTTTAAAATGATTATATTTCTAAATAATTGGAACCATTATAAATTTGAATAACAGCTACCAGAACAAGTAATAATAGAAAAATAGTAAAGGAAAATGGGCGAAGTGGTCTCAATATCCACACCACTGTTCAGTATATACCAATGTAACTGAAGTATTATGTGGAGTATATACTAGTTAAAATTTATAAAAGTTGAGATAGCACACTATAAGCAGCTACCAGAACCATTTTAGCAATAAAAAAATATGCTAAATTTAATAAAATAAAACTTAAAAGCATTTTACTTTTATAATAGCTGCAAACAGTAAACAGAACAAATATGCAGGATTAGTAAATCATTACCATTTTGTTCCGTTTGCTATAGACGATGGGCCCCTGGTCTGAGGACGCTAAAATATTAATACTTAAGTGCACATCCGGGGGGCAACAGGTGATCCTTTGAGCTAAGAATATCCTACTCAGAGGATTAGTATTGCCTTCCAACGTGGAAACGATGCCGGCGTCCTTGGAACTATGGGTTCATCGCCTCCTGGATTCCAAGACTTTTAAGGCTTTATTTGGTTTTATTTAATTTTAATTTAGGTTTGTATCTAGATATATTTATATTTATTATATAATATTTATATTTTAAAGAATATAATTTTGGACTTTTACTTTTATATACACAAATTTGAAAACAAAAATGTAACCAAAAATACAGCTATTTTATTTTTAATTCTTTTCCCACCTAGTCTTGGTAATGTGACGTGGTTGATAGGGCTGTTTTTTTTTAACACAAGATATGTAAATATATTTGTTGGTGTTGGTAGAATAGCAGCCATATACTTTATATTCGGTAGGTAACATTAATCGTTAGTCGTGGATATTTAGACTAGTAAAATTTTTGCCCATTCTCCTTTAGAATCTATTTTTTTAGAAAATATTTTAATCAAAGGCACTGTTTTGCTTGTATATAATCGGTTAATAAGGCAAGTCATTCATTCGTTTTCATTAATTTTAACACACCATTTCTATATTTTTACCTGTTCTTATAATTTTATTAGTAGAGTAATACAAAAAGCGACATCTATCGGTATAAAAGTATAAAAAATACATAAAAGAAACCTACATTTCTAATAATTTGTTCATATACTTAAAAATAAATTTGTAACGTATACTTGAGTAGTTTTTTTTTGTATTATTTATTATATATATATAAACAAACAGAAAATACAAATATGTTATGTTATGACACAATTATTTTACATACTACAAATTTTGTGATTCTTGAATCTAAATTTCTATTATACTTACTGAGATTTACAAACAATTAAAATATAAAAACAAAATTAAAAATAATAAATCACATATATAGTTTTATTTTAAGTATAAAAAATTAAGTACAGATGACAATTTTAATATCTTAGACCGATTTCAGGAAATTGAGCTAAATAGGAATTCTATTTTACTAGACTAGCTAATTAAGCCAATACTAAGCTAATCGTAGCTACATTTTATATTTAAAATTACTTATTAATAATATTCTTTTAGCAAAATATATATATATGTAACTACTTAATTCAAATAAAAAAATATTAGATTACAATTTTTATTATTAGCATTAAATGAAATTTAAAAAATAAAAACCTAATTGAAAAGATTTATGAAATAATTAAAAAGTCAAATAAATTATTATTATTTTAAAAGTATAATTTTGTAAATGTCAATAGATAAAATTATTTACAAAGAAATTGTATTAGTTACTGAGATCATGCTATATACTAATATTAACTTTTTTAATATATTTATAAATTGTTCCTTTGTAGTCAAATATTAACTAATGAGATTGGATAAACATGGAAGATTATATAGATTTTTCTACAATTAAATATTAATTACTAAATCCTGATCCAAGTATATTTTTCAGCAGCACAATAGCAAATCCTACTTACTAAAGTGTCCGTATACGGAAGATAAATCATTTGGTTCGTTGACCTCACACTACTTATGTCGTGCATCGCGCCATCTCTTTCTTATTACAAACGGTACAAATTGAACGAAGAGCAATAAATTAATGACGTTTACTACTAATTCCATTCAATTGTTTAATAGTGCGCGAGTGACAGAGCAAAGTAGTGAGCTGTCATCGTACAAAATTCTTCCTTCATTTTCAGCGTGTGTATCAAGTACGTAATATTAATGAGCATGCAATAATTGATTATGCTTATCAATAAATAATCAAAAAATGCTTATTATATATTTAACTTAATTATGACAAATCTAGTTAAAGTAGTTTTAATAAATAATACCAATTAGTTAATAATAGCTTTTCTATTATATTCCAGCTTAGCCCAAGATAAATAAAATAGTAGTACGGTTTTGTTCGCTTGATAAAACTCTTTTTAGAAAAATAAAAACTAGAGAAATAAGAAATAAAATATATAACTGGCAACTCAGTTCTTTTATTGTTTTTTTTGGTAAAATAAGAAAGATTAAATCATCAGAAATTAATATTGGCTTAAAAGGACTTGTATCCAGAGCAGAAAAAAAACTTTAAAAATTTTGTTAATTATACGGCAACAAAGATAAATTAGCATTACGAGTATATAAGGTAATATTCTAGCTCCTTAATCATCAAAGGACAGATAAAATAAAAATTGAGTTATCCATTTATTTTAATAAATAACTTATTTATAATAGCCATAACTTTGTAACCCAAACAATAAAACATTATAATTTGTAAGAACATAATTACATTTAAAAAAAAAATCTAATGACAATTCTTTACTATGGTTTCTTTCACATCGCTAAATACTTTGCCACGACAGATGCCAAATCGGGTCTGTTATTTTGAAGCAACTTTAAAATAAATAAATATTTTTCTTATAAGCGTTAATCATAACGTTTGATTATTATTATGTTATTTATCGCATACAAAAATGTTCATATAAATAATATCGAAGTTGGTATTAATATTATTTTACAAAAACAAAATATTCTTAATAATAATATATAATATATATAATGTAAGTACATTGAAATTATTTGGCAGTAATTATAATTATAAATATTTAAAAAGGAGGAATATTTTTTTGCAGAAAATTATAAAGTAGATAATGTAGATTGTAGACCAAATATTAAAGCATGGCCAGAATTAAACACGTTATAGCAAAATTATTAATCATTAAAAAAAAAAAAATTGCTAATACTGTATAATGTAAAAAAATATCTAACATAATTCCTATAGTATTTACTAACTATAGATATTTAACCACTTATAAAATATTTAAGATACTCGTAAGTAAATTATGTAATATATTATAATAATAATTATTTGTTCCATGCCAATTATATTTAATAAATAAAGTAAAAAAAAATAATTATCATTAGGTATGATTGAGCATGATCGGCACTTAATTATGAATTGACTAATCAATTAAATTTCCCATTTTAATTCAAGTTCAAAATAAGAAAAATAAAACACGTAAAATAATACAAATATTTGTAGCTAAACAAATTCTATATACAGGGTGACTTTGAAAGGATGTACTTTGGGCTAATATGAGGTTTTGCTGATCAAATCAAACAACTTTTCCCATGGAACCATGTGTCGCAAATGAAAAAAAAAATTGCTTTCTCCATACAAACTAGTAATATTAAAATGACCAATTTGTATGGGGAAGCCAAATTTTTATTTATTTGCGACACATGATTCTATGGAAAAAGTTGTTTGATTTGATCAGTAGAACATCATATTAGCCCAAAGTACATCCATTCAAATTCACCCTGTATAACTCACCTAATAAAACGATAAAATCGATACGATAAAGTTTTTCATAAATATAAAAATACTAATAATTATAATATTAAATTAAATATTACCACAATGGTTAGGCTACAATATAATTATTACGTATAATAACAAAATAATATGTTTTAGGCTTAAAAATAATCAGGTTTTTTGGAACTCGTAAACATTCTAAAATACATATTTACAAGATGGAATATTAATATACATATAATGACATAACTTATTTTAAGGATTTATGTAATAATACTATTATGTACTAAAATAATATAATTTACTACTATAAAAAACCTAAAAAGACATTCAGAAACTATAGCATTATATAATTTCTTGATATTATAAACAAGCTACCAATTTTTGTTATAGCGGCTAAGAAAAAATTAAATTGTTCAAATAAAATAGTATTAAAAGTAAAATATTTGAAAGTCTATAACATAATGCTGCCTTAAAAAGCTGCTTATTTTTTTAAAGTGCACAGGAAAAGAATTCGAGCTTCAAAAAACATCTAAATATTGTTTTCAGTGATAATAAATTTTTTTTTTTGGAAAAAAAAGAACATGGATGTGTAGATTGTATTTACTCGATCCCAATTACACAATTTCTTTATATTCTGGTAATATTTTTAGAATCATAAATCAAACATTGAATGTCTTTTCAAAAGTTTATGGATTTTTTATAAAAAAGACTATTATTATTAGGACCGAGTAAGTAATAATTACACCTCTACGTTGATTTTTTATTTAAAAAAAAACTTTGATATCACTAAAAACAATACACTCTATTTTAGACTTTTTCCTGGCTTGTTAAGCTGCGTTTATGGTGAAGTAGCAAGTTACACAATATATCCTCAGTTTCTAAAATATAGATCAAATTAAATTATATCAAAATTAGTTAACAAAACACAAACATGTTTGGTGGACGTGACATTACACCAATCGAGAGCTTTGTTAGGTGATTTCGACCATAGATTAATTTGACCAAAGTTTAAGAAACTAGGGGTTTCTCTGGGAAAAGACATACCATCCTGTTGGGTACTATTCGAGATTTGATTGTACACTCGATTCATTCGAATACCTTGTTAATGTCATGTAGTACATTGCTCAATTGTTATTGTTTGTTTAACTGCTTCACACCTCAATTTGAAGTTCTTCTGGTACCGGCTTGCCTTTTTTGGAGGTCAAGATAGAAGGTTTTTGAGTTCGAGTGTGCCAAACGTACACTTTAGTACAGTTCTCGGCCAGCGGTTCAAGTTCTTCTTTCTTTGTGAAGTGCATGAGAATCTCGCTCTCCTGAAATCAATAAATGTAAGATCATGATTGGTGGGGGTGACCGGTTTTACGTTACCACTGTACTGTTGCAAAATCCGTGAAGTGACCTAGTCTTTCGGTTTTGTTCTGTGGGTCCACCGCTAATTAGAAGACTATAGAATATATTTATTGTCGATGGAGATGAAGCAGCGAGGTCATTAAGGGTGCAAATTCGTCTGTCGTCGCCAGTTTCGTAACCTAATCATTTAGCCGACATATAGGAGCGATCTGTTAAAAATAATGTACGCCATTTATTTATTTAAAAACTTTATAGCACAAATTACAAAGGCGGACTTAAAGCCGCTAGGCATTCTCTACCAGTCAAACCTTTAGGACAATTTGACAGCTATGTAAGGTAGATGTGCAATTACAGTAAATATAAAAAAAGTCATTAAAAAAAATATAAATGTAATAATGAAAATAACGAAATAAAACATGAATGTTATATGCTAAACTGCTACTTATAATGCATAAACAATCATGGATTTATTAAATTCACATGCCATCCATCAAATGGGAAGAGAGAAACAAACATTCCAAAGGTAAAACCACACTATTAAGTCGATAAGTTTGTGTGCAAAAAAAAGGCCATCATATTTGGTCACAAACTGGTTCAACATACACGCAATCACATAACAGCGAGAGGCGCGCATTTTTTGTTTTGCCGGTCTCTGTTCCACATACACCTAAATAATAATAATGGGCTAACAATAAAAAAAAACTAAAATTAAGCCTAAAATAATTGGTTAAATCGAAGCGAAGTGAAAACTTTGGCCCGATAATACTCTACAGTATATGAAATATCTACAAGAAATCTTGTGAAGCTTTAATTTTATCGTTACTCATAAGAATAACAATCAAATTTTAAAATATTACTCTTTTTTTATTAACATGCTGCAAGACAGATAAAAAAAATATTAGCCATTTATTTTATGAAGGTGCATATCGCACCACTTTTATTCAATAGTACTGTTTTCAATGTCTATTATAAGGGTGATTGTGACGCCACCCACATTTTTTAGATTTAAAATATTAATATCTCAAGAACCAGTTTTTATTTAAAAAATAAACGAATTTAGTTTCTTATTTTAAGCTATATTTTCAAAATATAAAAAAAAATATCATCGGAAGCCCATTGCGTCCTGAATGATTCATACTGTAGCATTACGTTTAGGTTACATAACTAAAGCCTGTAAACATGAAATTATTTCTAAAATGTAACCTAAAATTATTGGTTAAATCGAAGCGAAGTGAAACTTGGGCCCGATAATACTTTACAGCAGGGGTGCTCAAACTTGGAACTGCTGGCGATCTACCTCAATATTTTTAGACTACTTACGATCGACTCTGAGAGGCTGCAAGTATGTGTGATGCAGGGTTGTCGTACAATGTACGACAACCCTGCATTGATGTGTACGACGTACATACACGATACACCCTACCTACCTACCTAAGTAGGGTGTACCGTAGCATATATAGATATTAGCTTTCCGCACAATATACATTATTTTAATCAAGGTTTGGGTTAGGTTTAGTTAGGTTCTTCTCTACAATATCAATGAAAAAACTCACAGTTATTCAAAATTGCGAGTTTATTGGTTGTTACAAAACAAAAGAGTTACATATGGTGTTAAACATAACTAAGGAGTGACTTTGGACGTTGAAGCGTGGCACTGCATGTCCTCAGCATACTTTTCATAAGATGGTACGTAACCACTGAGTGCTAATCGCAAGCATGATGACATATGATCGTCAGTTAGTCGATTGCGATATTTTGACTTAATTAAAATGCAGGCTCGCACAAGTAAGATGACCCAAACATTGCCCATAGTTGAAGGGCGATTTGCCTTAGATTCGGATATTTATCTTCAGATATAAAACACCAGAAATTTGTATCAGATGCTGTAGCTTTGAGATGTATGTCTGATATAATCTGCACCAACTCATTTTCAACAGAACATGAGTTCATATTAAACAGACTTGCTATTTCAGTAGCTAATTCCTCAATGTTTTTACATTAAAAAGGATAACTCATAAATGACGCTATATTTGCCAATTTACTGCAATCATAAAAACGCATTTCGAATTGTCCCAAAATATTTGATAATTCAGCCTCATACGTTAATTTAACTTTTCAACAACAATTTCTTGCTTTCAAGGACGGAAAATGTTTCAGATCCTTTCTTTTCAGTTGATCTATCATAAGTTGGAATTTACTTTTGAATGCGTTTACTGCGCTAATTATCTCAACAATAGTTTTTCCTTTACCTTGAAGCACCAAGTTAATGGAGTTCAAGTGCATAGTGATGTCAGTTAAAAATGCCAAATCAGTCAGCCATTTTTCGTTTTTCAACATCTGAGTGTCATCACCTCTTTCGTCTAGAAAAGCTGTAATTTCGGGCAATAATTCTTGAAACCTTTCTAGGAATTTTCCGCGACTCAACCACCTGACGTCCGTGTGAAGAACTAAATCAGTGTGTTCAGCTGACTCCCTATCTTCCAACTGCAACATAAAGAGTCGCCGTTGCTAGCTACGTGCACGGATGGAACTCACAATTTTTGTTGCAATGCCCATAATTTCCTCCGTGTTTAAAACTTTTGAACACAAAACTTGTTGATGTATATTTTTTTCATTCCATTGCATAATGGAATGAAAAAAAATGAAGGGAAATCTTCATTAGCTCGACACAATGCCACAAAACCGTTTTTGTTTCCAGTCATTGCTGGTGCTCCATCGGTTGTAATGCACACCAATTTATATATTGGTAGCTTGTAGTTTTTTACAAAATTGAAGAAAGCGTCATATATATCTTCGCCACGGGTCTTCCCCTTCAAAGGAATGATCGTCAAAAATGTCTGTCATATCGGTGGATTCGTCGAACTGTAAAGAAAAGTATGTACATTCTATGATATCATGTTTTAGTTTATCTGCCATGTCCTGACTCATGACTTCAATACGCCTTGTGACAGTAGGGCGAGATAACTGAAGTTCTCTAATAGCAGACATGATTTCAGTTTTATTTTTAATATCTCCAAATAAAAACTCACCCGCTTCAATAAATGCTTCCTTCACAACCGATCCATCTTCGAATGGTTTCTTGTGTTTCGCCAATATATGAGATATTTTAAATGACGCGATCGTAGCAGCTTTTGATTGTTTGGCTGGTCTTGTCTTGTGAACATGGTTTGTTCTTTTTTCAACCAAGATATCAAATCACGTACTTTTCGTTTTCTTAATTCACTCTGTGGCGGAAAATCCTTTTTATAGTTTTAATGAACCGTTTTATGATGCCTCTCTAAGTTTCCACGTTTAGGTATTGCAACTGACACACGACAAATAAGACAAATGCACTTATCCTTCACCATACAAATGAAAAATTCTTCCTCCCAATCGTTATTAAAATGATACGTTTTAGATTTCTTCGCTGCACTCATTATGTACTATTTAATAATAAACTTTGTATCGACGTAGTATTGCCTTCAAGTTACAATTCAGAATGACTCCTTCTGCAGGCGCAACATTTATATCGGCGTGAATGATAGTCTCGAATGTTCCCGTCAAACGCGCCGCCCGAAATTTCTAGAAAAGCGGCAAAAATAAAAAACGCGGCTTGTCTTTGACAAGTACCGCGCATTCCTTTGATAAAGCCGCCTTTTGCCGCAAGCAGAGTGTTATTTTATTACGTAATATTTTTTTTTAGTTTAGTTACCTACTTATTAAAAAAAAAATCTTTTCGAGATCTACTCAAAAAGAACTCGCGATCGACTGGTCGATCGCGATCGACCGTTTGAGCACCCCTGCTCTATAGTATAATGAGGTATACGTGTTTCTTGAAACTCAAGTTTGCAAGAAATTTTGTGAAGCTTCATTTTTAGCATTAATAGCAAATACGAGAATGTACATAAAAAAAATATATAAATATTGCACCACCTTTATCCGATAACACTGTTTTCTATTTTTTATATTTAGATTTCAGAATTGAAATATTAATATCTTAAGAACGAGTTTTTTATTTAATAAATAAACGAAATTAGTTTCTTTACAGTTTAGGCTATATTTACGAAAAAATAAAAAAAATCGTCGGATGTCCATTATTAAGTTCTTAACAATTCATACTGTAGCATTACGTTTAGGTTACATAACTAAAGCCTGTGAACAATAAATGGGTAAACAGTTTTACGCCATAAGAGGAACAAAGTCTTTATTAATTAGGTTTCAGGATGTTGCAGTTGATAACAACTCGTCAGCTGTGAAAGTGAGATATGAGCGGGTCGAATAGTCAGAAAGCCCGCATATTATTAACGTTATCTCTTGACATAACTCGCCTAATATCAGTTACATGTTCCGATAGTAACGTTTGTAATCGGGGTAACACGCTCGTAATGTACTTATTACTATTATGAAACATCAACTAACAAGTGGCCAGCTTGTCGAGGTGTTTGGATAGACTTAATAACACATCTGTAAACAGTAGCCCTACCACAAGTCTTTGCTTACAGTTTCTACTACAGTCGCTAGTAACTATAGATAGGGATCAACCAATAGGATCTTCTTATTTTTCAAATAAACCTCTCTTATTGGTTAATTCCTATCTATTGTTACTAGCGACTATAGTAAAAATTGTTTGCAAAAACTTGTGGTAGAGCTACAATTTCACAAGTTGGTATATTATTACTGGTAACGATAGCTTAACTTGCTCTCCGAGGTACTATAGTGGTGTTGTAAAACAAAGTATTTTTTTTTTAATAAAGACTCTTGGTACGCACCAGGGTTGAAATCAATAATCCAAAATTATTAGTTTTTTTCAGTCTAAGGTCTAACCAACTCGGCCACTACGAATATTAGGTGGGAATATATTTATAGAGAATCCACAGTAAGATTTTGTTTGTTATTTAATCAATTAGAAATATCTTCCATTAGTTATAATAAAGTTTAAGCAATATAGTTACTTATTAAGGGCTCTGTAGTCGATTTGACTCCCATATAAACGTACTTCTAATATTACTTGGTTGTTAGGGTAATAAATATATATTTTTGTTTTATAATATTAAAGTAAAAAAAATCTTATTACAGTAGTCGATTAATACTGGAAGTTCAAAAGCTCATAGAAATAATGGTCAACTTATATATAGCTTTGCCCCGGTGTAATAAAATATGCGGTTACGAAACAGTAGATAAACATAACAAATAACCACTCACCTGATATCCAGATTGGACTTTTCTTGTAAATTTAGCTTCTGGGTGTTTCAGAAACAAGGTAGAGTTTATAGCAAACCCAGCCATGTCGATGGGGAACGGTCGAAAGGGTTTCCACACTGCGTTGAAACCTGACACCTTGTTATTCGACACGAGCGGCATTTCTACGCGCATTCCTCCCACTATTCCTACAGGCCATACGCCTACTTTCTTTATTTTTCTCATCTGAAATAGCATTTATTAAATGGTTATAGATAATATGCTTGCAATGGTACTTCAATAAGTACATATATACATAGTCAATTAAATTAGTGTTCTACGAGTGCTCTTCAATAGGATAACGGCATATTACCATATGCTATAAGCATAGGTGTAAGTCAATAACCATATTTCTCTGATGATACTGTACATGTGAAACGAGATTTTTTTACTTGCTGGTACTTTTATTTCCAGGGTGCCTACCAGGGTGCTTTCCAGGGGGATCCACGTACATATAGTCTGTTGGTTTGGTCGCCTTGGTGGCACTTATGCAGGGCAGTCAACGATTGACAGGTAAATGGAACTAGCTAACCACCTAATCTTATACTAGTTGGTTACGTAGCGTGTGTTCGGCTTGGTTGCAATTTTATTTTCTCCCGCAAGGACAATAGTTTAATAGTTACCAAGTGAGAGGGAAAATTGATCTTACGACCCCCCCAGATACAACGAAGTAAAGATAAAAATAGTTGTTAGTGAAATCAGGCGATTATTAAATAAATGGTACAAGTAGTTATTATTTTAAAAAGTACTTATATATTAAGAACATTTCACAGTTCTAGCAGTCTGTGCAGAACTGTGATGTGTCATTTTCAATACAAAAAAAGGTGTGATGGAATGATTTTAATAGCAATTAAGTACAGAACCTTACATGCAAAAAATAATCGAACTTACATTGTTACTGATAAAATAAAATATTTTTTAAATGCATAAAGAATAAAAATAAATAGTCATGTGGGCTGGAATGTATAAACATTGCATTGATTATGATTATATTATTATACATAATAAATCTGTTATTTAAACAATATACTGTTTATCTTATAAAAATAATCTGTTATTTATAACAATAGTATTATATTTATTAAAAAGCGGCCCCAGCCTAGTGGTTAAGTCACTGCGCAACTGATAACAAGGTTAAGCAGATGACAACAAGGCCGGCCTGGGATGGGTGACCGCTTTATACAACGAGGCTATTTTATCATAAACATCGCTCAACAAGCTCGCCACTTGTTAGGTGTGAATACCATCAGCGAAATGACGATAGGTTAATCCCTCGGCTAGGTACCCTGAGGTCGTTTAAACGGTTCATGGGAGCCAAATAGTCACCCGTGATGGTATTTATTTATTTTTATTATAGTTATTTAGATTAAAATAACTATTTACCCATGTAAAAAATATTTAATGTAAGGTATATTTGCGACTCACGCACCACACATAAGCCTTAGGTTTCCGTTGATGAACATATCTACGTGTTGAACATACGTTGTAAATTAGTAATAAGTATGGTTGCATAACAAATGAAAGCAAAAAATAGGAGTGAAAATAATGTGGTCTCTGTCGACCTATTTCTGTTCTGTTAGCGGAATATTACGTTTAACTATTAAACCGATTTTTATAGAATTTGGTATGGAGGGACATTTTTGGATTACCGACCGAGTAGCGATCAATGTCTTCTTTCAGGGTGCGGTTACGAAATAGCGAGAATATTAAAGTATTGAATTTGCATTAAATTCGTCTTTGTAGCTGCGCATTTCGTGGTAGCGATCAATGCTGTTAAACAACAATGTATTGATCGACCTCATTCATTCATAGATCTACTTACCACCAGGTAGATACAAAGTTACATGACTTGCTCCATAAAAAAATATACACTCACTATACCAACTTGTAAAACTGTTTATAGATGATATTGAGTTTATCCAAACACCACGACAAGCTAGCCACTTGTTCGGTATTGAGTCTACATCAAACAAGTGGCCAGCTCATAAGTATATCATTGGTTAAAACTAAGTCGGGAAAAAGCCCACTGTTGGGTACCACATCTAAGTGGTCTCAGGCACCATATATGACCCTACTACAAAATATCATTACTCAATACAGTTCCAAGCCTACCTCATCAAAGACCTTCAAAGCATAGGTGTTATCATCATCCATAAAATATACAACTCCTTTTTTGTCTTCTTCTTTCTTCAAATGTCCTCTTAACCAATTTAGTGCTACATTTCTTTGTTCTACTCCACTAGCCTGAAAATATATGTTTTTAAATAAGTATAAATTAAATTCAAAAATTCCTATTAAGAGATAATTTTGGTTAGTTCACACAAATCAAGGCACCAATTCTGATGATTAAAATTTACTTAATTGACTTGTAATTGCTTACATCATAATATGTTTTGACTCATTAATATAAGCAATTTTTTAACAGCTATGAAATTAATATAAAAATGTAGCTTTTTTGATGCTATTACAAGACAATTTGGTAAAATTAGTTTAACAGAACTAGGCCTATTTTTTTTTATAGGTAGGTAGCAGTTAAGATAGTAAGAAATATGTGTTGCAAAGTTTAAATAAAGCATAAATTGCCTAATTAAGAAATGTTTTTAGACCCAGATAATTAATTTAAAATTATGATTTTAATATAATCAATGATTAAATAAAATGTTTAGTCAAATAGTAAACAAGAAAAAACTTAATTAAGCAATGGATCACATACACAATAATATGGTGTGGTGTATCCAAAATGTTTTATTTCCATCACACATACTAAATCAGATTTACCCTGAAATGTATTTTTAATAAATTAAATAGTTATTATTTTTGTTAAAATTAAATAGTCAATTAAATGAAATTGATTATAAATTATATCTAGCTTATGCTTATTAATTAATATCAAACCACACCAAAATTTATAAAATAAATTAGAAATCAAATTAATCACTACATACCTATTACACTTAGTTTTAATTATAGCTATTATTTATCTAAAATTCAAAGTTATCTGTAATATATTATTATAATAATTAAAAAATAGTTCTGTTTAAGTAGAATTGTCACACCAAATGTTTTAGTTTTAATAAATGTTGTATTTAGTGGTACAGTTGGGCAAGAAAGTGCTCTATTAAATTTGAAACAACTTACTGTTTCATCAAAATATCACTAAGGTTGAGTGGATGTAATGACACAACAATAAATTAAAAAGATAGCAAAGCATAAACTGTCAGAATAATCTGTAAGGGAAAATGAACCTTAATGTTAATGTGCACATGAATTTCAACCATAGGGTGATAGACCACTATTTTGGACGACTGTACCAATGGTAAAAACAAAAATATTACATTATACCAGACCATTATGCAGATTAATTACTGGTTTATTTTATAGTTGTCAATTTTAAAAGAAGCCAATGTAAAAAAAAACTTTATAATAATTTTTGAATTACACAATCAAATTTGGTGGTCTCATCTGCATTTTTTGTGTCATAATAACATTTACTATCATTTGAATAATCCTGAAAATTAACATAATATAATATTAATTCAATTATGTCTTAATAATTGGTACCTACTTTTAAGAAAACACATGTAAAAAATAACGCTCTTATTTTATAAACACTTACCTGGGCTCATTACATTAAAAAAAGTAGGCCTATGAACAACATTGTTTTGTCACTTTAAAATAAAAGGAAAAGTGAGCAAAAGTTATTACTTTTATTATATAATTGTGCATAAAAATAAAATGGAAGTAACAGTAGCTGAATATGAAGGGAGATTAAAATATATTTATATAGGTATATTATATATTATAAGGATATATATAGACAATACTATTAATTAAGGCAAGGAGAAAACATTATCTTTAAGGTGCTGGGAAGGTACCCATAACACAAGTATATACATAAGTCCTATATATAATATACAAGGTCTTTAGGGTCAAAAATTTTACTACTTGAAAATTATTATAAGATGTATTATATGTATATCACAATTCCAAATACTTATCTAAAATATTAATTTATAAGCAAATACATAAAAAAAATCTCCTGAATCAAGGGGCCTGACCAAAGAACATGATCGCCGCATTGATCGATAAAAATATATAGGAATTTTACTCTAAGGGTAGGGCCTGTTCGACGAGATATGACAAATCCCATACATTTGGCTTTCAATGGGTATTTCAATTTGATTATTGATTGGCTTATTTGTAGTCACTGAAATTTCACCTTTCCATTTATTTTGTTTCACTTAACAAATAAAATAACTTACCATAGAATGTTTAGCTTTATGTGTTTTAACATTTAGATGAGTGTATTTCAAATTGGATTCCTTGAGTAGGTCAGTGACCAATTTAGTTTTGGTCTCTGCATCCTCAATCACTATCCAGTGGAAATTCTTTACCAACATTAGGGTCTGTGACAATCTGTTGATATAAATATAGTATTACTAATTTATCAAGGTTTCAATACCTCGGGATACCTTAGTATGCGGCTGGTGCTGCAGCAAAAAAAGGCTCAATTAAGTGAAAACTATAAATCCATCTATAAGAGATCATATATTTTCAGTGTTTTCTGTGGTATGGTGAATATCTAAAGCAAAACCTTTATAGAAAGAATAAAATTAATTTAAAAAAATGACAGAGGAGACAGGTAAAGCTTTTTCATTGTGCATAAATTTAGTAATGAAATACTACAAGCAATTAGGGACCATGTTCCCCCATTGATAATATTTTTCACATATAATATAGGCATTATTTGTTTTTATTTAGGTATAAGTAATATTTATCTAACTATTATAACTTTAATTTTATAAAAATTTTAGGTACCTACCTAGTTTATTTCTGTATTTAAAATTTATTCTCTATTTTAAGTAGTTTATTTGTATTAGGTTCTATTGTAATAAATTTTTATTACTTTAATAAGGTAATTAGATTTGTTAAAATTAATAAAATGATAAAGAACTATAAATAAATAGAGAAGTAAATAACTTAAACTTTACTTATCCTTGTTTAATACCGGCTGTCTACCAATACATAAACATCATATGCTTGCCTTCCTTCACACAATGGCCATTGATTATCAGTGGTGTGCAGTCCATATAAACCAAAAAGCAACAAATATCCCAGAATATAGAGAATAATTATATAATAATAATAATATTTTTTTATTGGAGCTCTACATGTGACATGCATATCCCTGAGATGGTAGAAGATTATACAGTCCATGAATAGATAACACCAACACCAGTATCTGGGGTGGGTGGTGCCTAATATGTTGGCTTAAGGAGTGCTTTATTCATACTTCGCTTGAAGATCCCCATATTATAAGATAAAGGAAAGACACTTGTTGGCAAAGCATTTTTTTTTTTTTTGTGCGACAAAGGTATAAAATAATCTAGTGGCTATATTTTATTTTTAAGAATTAAAAAAATATATTTTTTATAAATATAGGCATAGATTATTAATACCCTCAATTTTAGGGTTGAATGGCTTATATGAACAGCACACCACTGCTGAGCTTACACCATGAATCCATGAATACCTTGACAATTTATAGATTTTAAGTTAGGCTCCCTAAGTAGGGACTGTTTCTAAATTCTAATAGAATTACCTGTGTGACATCTCGGGGAAAAGAAGATGGAAAATACAAATTACATATCTCCATCTTTCTTTTTCCTGGGACACCACATGTCACAGGTTAATAACATATGAATTTTAAAATAAATTACCTACCTATTATATTTTATCAGGTTATAACTAAAATAGATAGTTCATAAAATAAGCTTGTGTATTATTAATTGACCAAATTTTAATTATAACCATAGGTGCCAAGGTAAAGGTAAAAATATTTGTATAAACTGATGTAATCAAGGGCAGGAGATTCACGATTTATTGAAGACCTTCTGAAGACTTACCTTGTTAAATCCGCTTTTTGAGAGAGTCTGGCGTACGTTGGCGTTATTCCATAAATAACTGGTAAATAAGCTAAACCTTCTTCTGGTGAAAACTGGCATTGGAAAGCTGGTTTACTATTAAATAAAAACAATAATACGAACACTAACATAGCGATTGCTAAATATTGCTTCTTGACGTTTATAAAAGACATTTTATTGTCACTGTGACAGTTTATTAATTTTAAATCACATTCATTTAATAGAAACACTTAAAATGCGATAATATATTAATTTTGTAAATAAATTGTAAATGCGGCAAACGCGATGCGACGCGATCAACGAATGAAATGAATGAACACTGAACAGATTAACAGAATGAATGAATGATAGCAGCGCGGTCCGATTCACGTTGCAATCACTGCTGCTTTTAGTGCTGTCTTTTGTCTCGTTTGTTTTCTTATACCTAATTGACGGGAAACCATTTTTACTTTTAGTAAGAATAATATACGAAAATGGCAACGCACTAAGGCCGCCTAAAATATAGCCTGTTGAACGAATGTCAAAACATGTTCGCTGACACCTTATTGTGTTCTCACTTCAATCAATCAACCCTCAATGATTGTTTTTTTTTTTGTTCGTACTTTTTGTACGGTCGATGTGGAGCTAATTTGATATATGACAACGGCCTTAACGGCTGGGGCTATAAAAGCAATATTAATAATATAATATGTAGTAATATGTAGGAAAATTTACACATATTGCACTGATCACAAACTAAGCTTATAAGCTTGTGTACCACAAGCAACGATATAATATATATTATATTTTATAAACACCCATATTTTACAAACAATCGGGGAAGAGAAATGATGTCAGTACGGAGAAATTGAACCGGTTTGGGCTTCCCAAAACCAAGAGTACGCAAGAATTTCCAAGTATTTTAAGGGGTGCAGGTCAAAAGTCAAAGTCCAAAAGTCAAAATCATTTATTTCAACCATTGCAGATATTTATGAATAGTCAAACAAATAAAAAAGGTTATCATTAACAAAAGAACTACAAATATTAATTATACCTCGATATCAGATTTAGAACTTAAACACGATGGCATGGAAATCTTAATATGAAAATTACTACCGAACCGAACACACACTACATAACCAACTAATGTAAGACTAGGTGGTTAGCTGATTCCATTGACCTGTCAATCATTATCTGCCATACAAGACAGCCACCAAGGCGACTAACTTCACCGATCATATCCACGACTTAAATATTTATTGTAAATAAAAGGTAAGTAACAAATCACATATAAGTAAAGGTATAGGAATCGGTATTTTTAAGGGCATAAATACTAACTGTAAGTCGATCCCCTCATAGACACCCCGGAGAAAAATAAACCAGCAAGTAAAAAACTCTAGTGCTTCACACAAACTAAAAGAGAAGCACAGCTATTGTTTGACTTATGCTATATAGCATATATATAATATATATAGTAGCATACTCAAAATGCACCCCACTGATCAGCACGCGTAGAACACCCTATGGCAGATTATTTATTACTGTATCAATGTACAGAACTACACAGTATACTATTAGTATAAATTAAGTATACATAAGTAAATCATCAATTATCCAAAGACAATTTATATAATGTAATGAAAATAAATTATGTAATATTAAATTATTACAATATCGGACATAACATACCTACTAAACTAGGGTACATTCTACATAAGCAATTTGTTTACTAGTGCGAGACCTCAATTGCATATCAGGACGGTTCCAGACGTCTTTATCGTTAAAATAATATTTTACACTATAGTAAGCCTTATTGATTTGATTAATATGTGTTTTATACAATTCTTAACTTTATTTCACTCAAATCTATAATGCTTTTAGGTAATTTTTTTAAACAACCTTATTCTGTAAATGACGAAACATTTATTAGTTTTTTTTTCAGTCTAAACTTTGGTACATCGATTTTATCTATGTTTCTGTTCAAATTATGTCTATCGCCATTTTTACTAAACATATTTAAGTTTTTCCTAACGTACAATAAATAAAAAATAATAAATTCTTATAAATATATTGAGATGGTAGTGTCAGCACATCAATAATAGGAAAGATTTCTCGAAGAGAATCACGGGCTTTCATGTTATATATATATTGGCCGAATTGCCCTCTTTTGTAGAATAAATATAGTATCAATATCTGTCGCAGATCCCCAAATTATAAGACCATATGTCATTATACTGTGAAAATAGGCGAAGTATACTAGTCTGGCTGTTTGTCTGATTTTTCTGACTGCATATGCAGCAGAGCTCAATCTATTGGATGAAGTAGTAATGTGAGCTTTCCACTGTAGTTTTGAATAGACTGTGATCCCTAAAAACACAGTGGAGTCAATAAATTCCAGATCAGTACCACCTATCTTCACTGTGGCATTGATATGCCTGAAATTTACGTTGCGTAATGTATCTAACATTAGGCAACGTAAATTTCAGGCACTTAGTCTTCTTTGCATTTAAAACTAAATTATTTGCCGTGAACCATTTTGAAACCATTTCCAGAGTGTCATTTGCTGCCGATAATATATTATCTTTCCTACTAACTTCAAAAAGTAGGGATGTATCATTAGCAAATAGCACTATCTGCGACATCTCCTGTACCATACGTGGAAGATCATTGATGTATGCTAGGAACAGGAATGGACCTAAAATTGAGCCCTGGAGGACACCCATCTTTACAAAGGTTCCGTCTGATACACAACCATCAACCACCTTGAGTTCTATTAGAAAGGTAGGACTTTATTAGATTTAAAGCTAAATCGCGGTCTTAATAGAAAAATTCATGTGATGGCGTTTTGTATTCCTACATCTGATTTAAGCGATTCCTCGCATACTTGAAAGCATTCCACTCGCCTCGCTTGCAAATTTTTTATGTGTTCTTTTTAATGCATCTCTCCGCCTTTAAACATTTTTGATCAAGCCAGGGCGCTGGTGGTCTCCTTATACGTTACGCATAGGTCGTATGGGGGCATGTTTATTATAAAAAAATATTGGATATAGTTTTGAATACATTTGTAGCTTAGGTTCAGCGGCAAGAAAATGGGACTACTCCAGTTGATAATTAGTAAATGTAACTCTATGAAATCACACGCTATGAGAGACAATGTTCTTAGCAAACCATGGATTCACCGTGCGGGTGCCGGGTCCATCGCGTGGTTGAAAGGCAGGGGAATGAACTGCAGCGTTCCCGGACTTGAGACCGCGAAGTAGGTTTAAAGGCCTTTTGAACTCTCACCTGCACTGTGTTCACTACCCTCTCTACTCAACCAAACATTATATGATCCTGTTAGCGCCATCCTGGAAACACGCTCCATAAAAGTTCCGACGGCTGTTCTCGGAAGGCCAAGATCCTTCAATAGACGGTGCAAAGACTTTGCTGGAATTCCTCTTGCACCAACTTCCACTGCATAAAGTTGAGTTTTAAATCCGTTTCTAGTAATTTCGTTTGTGAGATCAAAATATTTGTTTGACTTGATGTTGTGGTCCTTAGGTAATATTTGTACTAAAAGGCTGAAAACAGAAGAAATAATAGATTTTGTATGAATAAATTATGAAATACACACAATAAATAAAAGAAAACTAGAAGAATAGGGAACAATATTATTAAAACGACAAAAAATTTCATAATTACATAATCAACAGAAACTTAAGAAACAACAGTCTAACATGAAGAATCTAACGCTGAGCATGACTTAAGTAAAGGAATATCGAGACTAATGCTTAGCCGAGCAACGGCTCAAGCTTTAGCCTGAGTCACCGCTCGGAGCACCGACTATTATAGAAACAACTGTCACTTTGATAGTTCTAAGCAATGGCTCGTGCTAAGCACTGGCTTAGCAACGACTATTAATCCGGACATGAGTAATATCACTACACTATATGCATCTCTTGTTCTTTAAAAAAATCAACATTAGACATTTTTAATATGCGTAGTATTAGATATTACTAAAATGAAATGGCTAGCATTATATAGAAAATCAAAATGATTTTATTATATAAGAATATAAAACTTTATTGAGAAAATCATCATCTTAATATTATATAATAATCAGAGTCTGTCTAAATTGTCAAAATTTTCCTCGGTAATCCTGTCTTATTTTCCACATTTACTACATGATCAGTCGTTATTCCATAAAAAAAATAATAAAAAAAGTTTTATTTTTATTTTTTATTGCTATATTATTGTCATTACGTATATTCCTTATACGTAATTACAATAATAAAGCTTCACAAAATTTCTTGTACAGAAGATAAGTTTCTAGAAACTCGTATACCGCATAATAAACTGTAGAGTATTATCGGACCCAAATTTTCATTTCACTTCGCGGTAACCAATAGAAACGCTTGCTTGTGATATTGACATATGAACTTACAATTTATTATTATTTTTAAAAGCAGTCTGTTTTCTTTGCTAGCGTGTTAATATCACAAAAATAATAGATTAAAATGTTCAAACATCACAAAAAACAGTTTTTTTTAATTAATAAAAACTAAATTAGTTTCTTATTTATGCGTTATCCGCTACCGCATTGTATAATGGATAACCACAGATAAAATTGGATAACGCTTAAGTCTATCTGTCCTTTTTTTTGTTCTTATAAAAAGTAATGAAAAAAAATGTTTTTATAAATAAAAACATATAAATATACATTTGTTTTATTAATAGGTAGGTACCTAATCAATTCAAGTTTTTTTATTATTATTTAAATGTCTGACAGAAAAGTGAGACTACAAATATTTCGCTATATCCTCGTCCAAATATTCCAGATCAACCAGTTTTGTGCTTTCCAGTAATATCAAATTTGACCTTAGATTCGCCACAGTGATTACTCTATATATTACTCTATATAGATACTCCTGAAAATAAAAAATAAGTATAACTTAAAAGATCATGATGCATCTATATCCGTGGTCGTCAAACTGCGGCCCGCGGGCCGCATGCCCGATGTCGATATTGGTGCGGCCCGCGACAAAGCAAATAATTTCAATAGTCATCCATCTACTAAAACAGTGGCCCTAGTGTGAGTTTTTTTAACGTTTACTTTCGCGTTAACTATACTACCGCGTTAACATTTTGACCAATCACACGACAGCATTTCTAGTTCCCAAAATTTCCGCTTGGAGCGCTGAACTATTTCCCATACAAATTTTTGTTAACTCAAACGCAAAGTAATAGAAAACTCACACTAGGGGTACTGATTTTGCGTACAAAGTTAACTAAATAGGCAGCGATGCGAGATTTAATAATGGAATAAACTGACCGCCGTCGGTTTGAGTAATATTTTTGTTACATTTGTCACTAAACATTGATGGTTTTACTACTAATATAAAGTAATTTATACTGAAAAACGTGCAATAGAAATAGGTACCTATACATACTGTGAAGAAGGTACTGGAATTGTATAATTTAAAAAGAACTTTCATGTCGAAATTATTTTTGTCGGCACGACAAATACTTTTTTGTAGGCACATTGGCATTTTTACAATGGATAAAAAATTTGAACAATCTGTTATACAAATAGAATTTCTTGTGCTGAAGCGCTGAAATTGTTACATACTCGTAAGTCTTATAGTCAATCGAATTTATTAAAAAACGGTCGAGATGTGGTGGAAGGTTTGCTTCAATATTGAAGCAAGCCTTATTAATCTGAATTTAACATCGTTAAAATAAAAGAAATTGTGAAACTGTAGTAAAAAAAAGGTTGTTTAAGTCTGAAAGAGATAGCCTTTAAAATTTTTGAGTCTCACGAATCAATTTGTACCATTTTAAACAATTTTAGGCATGAAACGAGTACCGAAATACCTGAATTTTTTGCAAAAAAATAATCGCGAAAGGGCTATTTTCATAGGACAAATTAATTCCAAGCTCACATTCATAAAACATATAACTGGTGAAAATACATAGGTTTACGAGTTTTACGTGTAAACCAGTCAACTCGGAACATGGATGTCTGACTATATCGAAACCGAAAAGTGCATTGTCAAAGTCAATTAAAAGTGAAGACATGTCCACAGCATAACACAAACGCCACGTGCGTTTGAAAATTTGTCGAAAAGGCCGATTTATAGAAAGAAAAGTCATGGATTTTCCACCACGATAACGCGCCATATCACAAGGCTATCGTTGTAAACGAATTTCTGGCCAAACCTCAACAAATCTTAACGAACAGCCTGATATGGCTCCAGCCGACTACTCATTTTTTTAGGTGGGAGGAAGGTCTCTATTACTTTGTTAGACCGACCGACTGATTTCATTCCCACAAACCACAAATTAGCGGGCAGTTAGTTTAGTTTTAACGAAAAAGCAGCGAGGCTATTAAATAGACTCGTAATGCAAATTTATCTATCATTGCCTGTTTCGTAACCGCATCATTAACTGGCAAATATATTAATCATAGTGGGAGCGATCAATGTTGTTAAACAACTATGTATTGATCGACCCCATTCATAGATTTTGTAGATCTGCTTACCATCGGGTGGATACAAAGTAATATGCTGTGCTACAAAAAAAAAAATAACATAATGTGGTATAAAAGTCGACAACACCCTTAGAATGCGGCCAGACAGTGTTAACCACATTGTCCTATGTGGCCCTTGGCCGGATAAGTGTGACGACCGCTGATCTATATAGTTAGATACTTAAAGCAGATATAAGAAAAAAACATAATATGAATATATTGTAAAAAAAAATAGTATCAAAACTTTATGACTTTACATATAAAACTTATAAAAATCTATAACCTTCAACATATGGTCAAATATTGCGTATTTTATTAAATTAAACAAAAGCATTCCGATTGATATGTACTACCAGTAGGTATTTTGTAGTTTGACCGTAAACGTCTTCAAAATGTAAAATATGTTTTCCTTTACTTTAAACTATGTTTAAGAACACATTTTTTATTCTTTATTATATGTTTTATGAAAAACATCTTTACAAAACGTAGGCACCTACTACTAATCTATTCAAATTTAAAATAAACATTAATTTACAGAAAAACAACAAATCTTAAACTGAGTTTGACAAATCGGTGTAACGTAAATTAAAATTAAATATTAGATAATACCACTGTGCCAATTACCAATTAATTTCAGACTTTTTTCACAATGTACCTACTAGATCTTAGACACAATATACTGTAACAGCTCTTTTCGTCGCTGTTACAATATTCTACCTAACTTTTGGGAAATAATTAAAAGAATCTTTATTTCGGACTTCTTTTATTGGTTTTTATCATCCAAAATCAATTATAATATATTATTTAACACATTAATATGTAATTTGTAACCTATCTCGAGCGATGCCAAACTATTTTTTCTCTGACTCTGTTTTCATGTCCGTGAACCTTCAAAACTATTTAAATAACGAAAAGTATTTAAAAAGATTATGGTATAGCTTTCTCTAGCCAGTACCATAGGTTGTTGCGTTCGAAATAGGGGGTTACAGTACCTACATAACTTATAAAACATGGCTTTATAATCTGCTCCATGTTGAATTAATAGGAAATATCGATAAAGAATGGAGCAAATTGAACTTTGCATTTTTTTTCTATCGAAGCTACTTTATGCTACTACGTTTTTCAAATAGCCAGTTACTTCTAAATATCTTTTATTATTTCTATGTTTTTTTTAATATATTTGTTGGGTTTAAGGTATTCTCATAATCGAAGATCTAGATTTCTGATTTGTTTTATGCGCATAATACCAAAATTTCTGTGGTTAGCAGATCGTTAAAAAAAATATTTGGGAATTACTCAAAGTTACGAAAATAATATGTGTACCTACTAATAAGTGAAAGAATTATGAGTTAGAAAACAAAAAAAAAATGCCGTGAACATAATAAACTTTAGTAGAATGATGGAAAATGTAAAGTAGTTGTTATAGTTTTGCGATTTACAGTTTGTTAAGTTTTGAAATATATTATATTTCAAAACCTACTACTAGCTACTTTAAAATATATTTAATAAATATATTTAATAAATATATTTTAAAGTAGCTATACCCAAAACAATGACAAATAGAAATCAATATGCTAAATAGATATGATTATTATACTGAGTGTTTTTTCTTACAGTGGATTTTTTATTCACAAATAGAAATCAATATGCTAAATAAATATTATTATTATACTACTGGGTGTTTTTTTATTACAGTGGATTTTTTTATTCCCTAAGTAGGTATTATTTATAGAACCATTTTTTTTTAAAATAAACAAAGTAATAGATGATTTTTTTGTATTAATGATGAATTACGGTGGGTGGAAGGTCTCTATAACTACATTAGGCCGATCGACCAGTCTCGTTACCACCGCCCATACAGATGCAAAAACCGTCAAGTGACCTAGTCATGTTTCGGTTTTAGTCTGTGGGTTCACCGGTTTTCGGGAGACTACTGCATCGATTTCTTGTCGAGTCTCCTTTCAGGGTGCGGTTACGAAATGCGTAGTTGAATTCGTCATTGTCGCCCCCCATTTCGTATTCGCATCAATTAGCCGGCATAGTGGGAGCGATCAATATTATTTAAGAAAAAATATTTATTGACCCCATTCATGGACTGTGTAGGTCTGCTCACCACCAGGTAGATACAAAGTCACATGTCGTGCTCCAAAAATAAAATAAAAAAGAGATTATAATCTTAATATGAACGGTATGGTTAAATTTACTTCAACAAATAATTGTAATATAGTAATGTAAGATATAACATAGATACCTACATACTACGAATTCCATAATTTCTCTGTATCCAGGCAAAAATCAATTTTACCTTAATTAAGCCATAATTAGTTGAAGTTATCCGAAGTATTCGGGGGTAAGTACTACGCAAGGGTTATTTAACTTCGTACCAGTGGCTTCCAAATATTATCTCTTAATAAAGCAGACAGACTATTATGCCTATGAAATTCAAACAATGCAGCCTGATATTAACGTATCTTCTATTAGGTATTTAAGTAAAATATATCCTGGTGGAAATAATAGACGTTAAGAAATTATTAACAGGAGTTAATTGCGTAAGATATTTAATGCCAGATAATTTAGACATTATTAACATATTAGGTAGGAAACTAACCTATCTATATACCTAGGTGGAATTATTAAATACCTCTATAACTTCGCTAAGCCGATAGACTAGAATCGTTAGATGCAAAAACTGTCAAGTGACTAATCGTATAGTCTGTGGATTTTTCGGAGACTACTACATGGATTTATTGTCGCTGTGGTAGTCTCCTTTCATGGTGCGTTTACGAAACAGGCGATTATTTTGACGATAAAGCTGCGAGGATATTAAAATAGACTCGTAATGCCATACGTCTTTTTCGCCGACCATATCGTAACCGCATCATTTAGCCAGTATAGTGGGAGCGATCAATATTGTTGACAAAAGCGTATTGATCCGAACTGATTGACCCCATTGATGTACTTTGTAGTTATTATACTTCCGTAATCAAAATATAAGTATTTCAACCGACTCCGTGGTCTAGTGGTTTCGGTAGTATCCGGAAGTTGTGGGTTCAATTCCCACTTATGGCAAAACAATAGTTTTTTAGGTATATACAAGGTAACATGTTGTGCTCTAATAACTTAAAAATATTACTACTAAAATAGTATATTTCGGATTTTTTAATGCTATATTCAATCTTCTTTAAAGTGCCCAGGATCGTAGGAACAAGAAAAGACACTAGCTGGTAACTCTATCCACTTTTTACAGACTTTAAATGGAGGAGGTATACAATTTAACCCGTATATATGTTTCCAGTCCAGTTTACATTGGTCAAGTATTCTATCATAGTATAATGACTCTTAGGTTACCTTACTTACCCTACTGTAACTACAATAAAACACTTGACCTAAGTAAGTCAGGCATAATAGAGGGTTTGTGATATATTGCGTTAGTATATCTACAGGGTGAATTTTTCAAGTGTGCAAGTTTCAAGGCTAAATCCTAAACTACAAGGAATAGCGATTTTGATTAAAATTTAAACTGCATCATAAGATTTTTGAAAATTTTGTTCCCCTAGCCGGGAATCGGTTGATTATTGAAAAAAAAAAATGTACCAGCTTATAGTGTCGCTTATAAGAATCAAATTCTGGTAAGTAATATTAAACAGAAAACTAAAGGAAAGTGCTAAATTTTAATGAAAAAAAAAAAATGACATTCTTTACCACCGTCTACTTTACCAAATCAAATTGTTTGAATTAATGCTCTTCAAAACCCATTGAAAACCACATCATATTTTTTTAAATAAAAGCAAGGAACAGAGAATTCAGCTATGTATATTATGAAAATAATGGTTATCATTTCGAACAATTTATTAGTTAGGGCATTAATAAAAAGCTTCAGGCACTTTACAAAATGAGCACTTTTCTTTAGTTTGCCGTTTGAAGTTTCCACCATTTGATCATTCCTTAAGCGACTTATCATCTCATACAGGATGAGTTTTTTCAAAAATCAACCGATTAAATTCCCGGCTAGGAGAATGAATTTAAGAAATATCTAATAATGCAGTTTTAGTCTTTATCAAAATCGGCCCCAACACTACTTTGAGAATATTTCCCTATTCATTGCAACCCTAAAGAATTTGGCCTTGAAGGCACACTTGAAAAATTTACCCAGTATATGTGTATTGCACATTAACATCAAGTTTCCAGTCGAGTTTACATTGGTCAAGTATTCTAGCAAAGTATAATGACTCTTAGGATTGCTTACTTATCCTACTGTAACTACAATAAAACACTTGACCTATGTAAGTCAGGCATAATAGAGGTTTCGTTTGCGTTAGTAAATTCCCTTAGGAGACCGTCCAAGTGATTCGAAGCCGACGAAAGGCGCCCGTAATTATAAATACGCTTTCTTATTACGGGCCTAATGTATATGCTTTGTCCTAAAGCTCTTGTTCCAGTAAATCTTGTAATTTCCGTCGAGTGACCTAATCATGTTTTGGTTTTAGTCTGTGGGTTTACCGGTTTTCTGCATCGATTTCTTCTCGAGGTGGTAGTATCCTTTCAGGGTGCGGTTACGAAATGGTTAGGTGAATTGACGATAAGTAAGTATATTAAAAAATACTCGGATTGCAATCCCATTTCGTAATCGCATCATTTAGCCGGCATAGTGGGAGCGATTAATATTGTTTAAAAACATTGACGGACTTTGCAGGTTTGCTCACCACCAGATAGATACAAAGTCACATGTCGTGCTCCAATAAAAAAAAATGTATCATCAAAAATTATGATTACGATTATACTTAATAATGCTTACTTATGCTTATCAATACCGGCCTAAGAATAAGTACTGCGTAAGTGACCAGTCATATTTTAGTAGCTCTACAGAGAGATTTTTCTACTATAATATGCTTACTATAGTCACCAGTACATATACATATAGATAGATAGGGATTTAATATGGATTAGCGGAAGATTATTCTATTGTGTCGCCGTCCATTTCGCAACTGCATCATTTAATCGGCATAGTGAAAGCGATCAATTCTGTTAAATAATAATGTATTGAACGAACGCATTCATGGATTTAGTAGGTCTACCATCAGGTGGAAACAAAGTCATATTGTAAAAAAATATGCGTTCGCTTTATTTAAAAAAAAAAACTGTGTTTATTGATTGATCCCTATCTATAGTTACTAGCGTCTATAGTAAACACAGTTAGGAAAAGTTCAGAAGAGTTATTGGTTAACTGGTTAGGACTGCATCGATTTATTGTTTAATGATATAGCTTTTTTTAGGATACACGTCATACTATAACCAGCAATCTTAGCATTAACCCTAACCTAAGAGTCTATAACCACTATAATCCATTACAAAAGCCTATTCAAATAAACTTAAAATATTTAAAGCATTCATGCGAGTGAACGAGAAAAATCTGTTACATGCGTGTGTGGATGCTGTGTGCTCGGTGAGGCGAGTCATTGTAAAAGCGTTATAGGGCGGGCGGCCGGGCTCACCTGTCCACCTGGGCGGCACGCACACTGGCGCAGACTCCCGGGACTACACGCGCACTGCGCCCAGCGCTACCCCTCATCATAGGCGGCCGAACCTCTCCGCCGAAAGGTCGTGTCTTCGCCAGCTCCTCGCGCCCGGCGACGCGCTCTTAAACCACTTGTTGAATCTTATTAGAGTTGAGATGCCGTTCGCGATTCCATTCAGTTAGTGCAAAAACAATCTCTGTATTTTTTTTTCTCTATATTTCTTCCCTAACTATTTTTTTTCCTTCATTCATCTGTGATGCCTACTCTTTGCTTCTACTCTAACTTTTTCAGCTGTTTCGTTTTTAAAATACCTCAAATATCTATTTTTCTTTCAGTGCGGACGGTTCGCATAGAGTTTTATTGTTACAACTTTTAAAACATTTAATTTATCGTTGAATACTCGCATCTGTGTTAGCTGTTGAAATCTTTTAGATGTTAATAATCAAACCTTGAATTTAAATAAAATAACTACTTCGTCGCTGTAAAACTCCTTTACATATCTGAAGAAACCGCCGTGTCTCCTCTTTATATTTGGTAAGTTGGCTTTCTTTTACAGGTTTCTGCAGTTTGGGACCCATCACATCATTATTTTAGCAAAATATTGTCTTTTCTTAATTATAAAGTCGTTAAAATATTGTCAAATATTATATATTAATATCTGAAGTTATACATCTATTATGTATAATAATTACTCTACGATTTAGTCAGTCTAATTAATTTACGTAAAAAAGGGTGTTCTATTTATTGTTTTATTAGGTTAATCGATTCGGTGGTCATTTGTCAAAGTCGCATCGAGTTACATAGCCGTTTGTAGGTATATGAAAGCCTTTCATAGTTTTAATTGGTAATAATGTAAGTAAAATATTTTTTTTATACATTAACGAAGTTGTGTTACCGAGACACAGGTGCTGTGTCCCAATTATAATCTTATTTTAAAATATAATAAATTTATAATTGGCGTAAATGTATGTATGTATGATTGTGGTTGAGGCCAAAGGAGTAAAATCAAATTTTATTTTATAATAATGTCCCCACGGTCTATTCAAATAGATTTGCTAACCGTAAGAGACTGCAAAAATATTTATCTTTGCAGTCTCTTGGGGGTAGGCAAATATACCACTGAAATATATTTGAATAGATTAAAAATATCTGCTTACCTCATGTAGAGATAGAAAAAGCCATATAAATATATTAGTACATATAAATCTCTGCGTACCTAATGAAGAGATAAAAGAAGCTATTGTAATAAATAAAAAATCTCTACTTACCTAATGTAGAGATTCTTAATCTATTCAAATGGCTGATCTTTGTCTACCCTGCAAGGGACTTGACATAATCAATTATAAACCGCACATTTTAATTAAGGAATTCGATTTAACGTCGTAGAATTCTATAGGGGATCCCTCTACCTGATAGCTGCAGAAGAAAACATCTCAGAGCGACAATACGCTCATACGACGTTCTTAGACTATAATAGGCACACTCAAACTACATATTGCATACTAATTAATGTGTGGAGGCTTAAAACAAATTGTTTTCAACTTACCTCCAGTATCTAGAATGTTGATTAAATTAATCAATGGTCACAATTAGGTAACAAGACACACAGTGTAATGTCATGTCACATTTACCAAGAATCATGTGCCTTGTTAGTTAATTTTGATTATAGATTATTTTGATCAAACTTTTAGATACTGGGGGCTAGTCTATTCGGATTGTTCCTGTGCTAAGACTAGTTTTTTATTCATTTTCTTTTGTTGGAACACGGAATGTCACTGTGTCCGTGATAAATACATTGTTAAATTGTTATTCATTAAATTGTTAGTTTTGAAAAAGGTACGTTTCATATTCACGTATGATAGACCAGAAAGGAAAACACTTTGTTAGACTCTTCTTTCTTTGTTTGTTAAGTTAAGTCCACCTATTTTATTATTCGAACTTAGGTTGGGTAACAACATGGATTTTATACCAGCACTATATTATGCTAGTTAGGTTAATGAATGATACCACTTTAGAAATAGTCTGTTGAGGGAAAGAAGTGGAACAGCTGAAGAAGTGGAACGGCCATGTTAAACTTATAGCAGGGACGGATATAGGATTTCATTTTGTTCGGGCCTTATGCCAATTATTTTAGAGGATTATTTATTAGAAATATTTGAGATAATATCCTGTCCCAAGTGTACAGTATCGAATTTGTTCTTACGGTCAGCAGGTTGAACCCATTTGTAGCCGTAAACATTTGCATTTGTAGTTCTAGCGGGTAAAATACTACGGTTTTTGGAGAAGGAGGTAGGTATGCTTCTCCTAGATCCTCCACTGACTTATGAAAGAAAAATGTATTTTAATGTTAAACAAATAAGTAATGTAATATTATTGCGCGCGTTTGGATGAGAAAACTTAAAATACATACATACATATCATCACGGGAGCCTTACGGCGCCCGAGTTTGCCTAGACGGCCCCAGGGTACCCAGCGGAGGGGTTTTAATCTCACCTCGTCGTAGCCGAGTGTATGAGTCTACACCGAACAAGTGGCTAGCTCACAAGTTGGTATAGTGAAACCGGAACCGACAGCTTAACGTGCTCTCCAAGGCAATATAGTGGTGTTCTCAAACAAATGTACATATTTTTTTTAATTAAAAACTCATTGGTACACACCGGGATTCGAACCAGAGACCTAAGTGTTTTTAAGTCCAAGGTCTAACCAACTCGGCCATCACGTATATAAAATAAAGCACATTTTGTAATTTTTATTCGTAATTGTTTCCCGTAATGAAACCCTGATCCACCATACAAAAATAAGCGTTTGTACCTACTTTGGTCTAATATGAGGTTCTTTTGATCAAATCGAACAAGTTCTCCCATGGATGCGTGCAATGAAAAAAAAAAGCCTTCTCCAAACAAACTAGTAATGTTAAAATGACCTATTTGTATGGGGAAGCCATTTTTTTTTTCATTTGCGACACATGGTTCGATTTTTGATTTAATCAGAAGAACCATATATTAGCCCAAAGTACATCCTTTCAAATTCATCCTCTATATAAATTTATACCGGATAGTAATTGCACTTCTGACTTTAGGTAAATATGTTAATAGGTATCATTTATGGAGAGATATTTTTAATAATAAAAAAAAGCTACACATATTAAAACAATTTCCGTATCGACCCACACACTCTGTTACTACGTTTCGCCATTCTCCTCGTTACGCACAAATACACAATCTCTACACAACCTCCTAGGCTTAGGTTAACCGTCCAGAGGCTCTACCATGGGTTTGCGCATTGTAGCAACGTAACGTATTTGTATACGTTACGTTGCTACATAAATTATTGCTTTTGTACTACTCAGTAAAAGATTTTTTAGAAGACAGGTCTATTTGTAATGCTGACCGTGCTGATATTGATGTGTGATAATTACAGTGTCAGTGTAAATATAATTATGGCGTAATTATAGTGTTAGTGTAAATTTAATTGCTTGTACTGTTATTTCTTTATCTATATATATTTTGCACGCCATTGTGTGGTAGAATATGTAGGATCAAGCAAACAACTTTTCAACAACATGTACCCATATTCTGGCAAATAAATGATTTATTATTATTATTATTATTACAATGCGCAAACCCATGGTAGAGCCTCAGTTCACGAAATAACATTAGGTACTTATTTCACTATCCTAACTGGACATACGTTGTAGCAACGTAGGGCCTTAGTTGACTACTAACCCCTGATACGAACGTTAAAACTCGCATCGAAAAAAACTACGTTTAATATTGCCTTGATTATCTCGTTTTGGAAGATATTAATAGAGAACTTTTTTTGGTAGGTCTCTATTACTTCGCTAGGCCGACCGATCGGTCTTATTACAGCTACCCATACAGCTCCAAAAACCGTCAAGTGACCTAGGGCCTCATTCCAAGATTGCAACGGCTAAACACTACAAGAAGTTGCGTTAACTATAAATATGGAAATATAAGTTTTATTTCAATGGATATATGGTGGCCAAGTTAGACCTGGACTTAAAAACGCTCAGGTCCCTGGTTCGAATCCCGGTGTGTACCAATGAGTTTTTAATTAAAAATTGTATGTATATTTCTTTGACAACACCACTATAGTGCCTCTGAGAGCACGTTAATCTGTCGGTCCCGGTTTCACTATACCAACTTGTGAAACTGTTTATAGATGGGTTATTGAGTCTATTCAAAACGCGACGAGCTAGCGACTTGTTCGGTGTAGACTCATACCATCGGCTACGACGAGGTAGGAATGAGGCCCCTGGTTATATTTCGGTTTTAGTACAAGTATCGGGTTCCCAGATTTTCAGGAGGCTACTGCATTTATTTCTTGTCAAGATGATATCTTTTTAGGGTGTAGTTACAAAACAGGAAGTTGATTTGGCGGTAAAGCAGCGAGGATATTAAAATAGACTCGTAATGCAAATTCATTTCTGACGAGTTCTTTTTCGTAACCTTATCATTCATCCGGCATAGTGGGAGCGATCAATGATGTTAAACAACAATATATTAATTGAGCCCATTTACGGACTGATCTGCTTACCTAGATACAAAGTCACATCCCGTGCTACATTTACAAAAAAAAATAGTACTAACAAAAGAGCGCCTACATTAGCGCACATCTTAACAGTTTTCAGACATTTAGCTTTTAAATAAATAATAAACAAACAATTTGTTATTTTAATTAAATACTGAAAACAAACCTTTGTTATTTTATTCCTAAGTAACTGAAAGTATATCGAAAACCCAATAAAGCATTAAATTTTATAGACAGCTTAGAAATAAACTTCGAGACGGTCAGCTAAAACTTATCTGAAGTTTTGAAACTTTCTCTTTATAATTACAAAATGAAGTTCAGCAAATTGAGTTATTAACAATAACTTTAGAGGTCTGTATTAATAGTTTTGCTTCAGCGGTATCTAACATTGATAGAGAACGATAGTTTTGCATATTATTGGTGACAATTTTAAACAATTTGTTTAAAAAAAACATTGAGTCGGTGATTAAACTTTGCATATAAATACACAAAATAATTAATTGATTATTCAATCATCTTGAATATAAATTAATTATTCGATAGTTAACTTGTATGAATATTTGTCAAAGTTTTCATTCTCCATACAAATTAAATAGGTAGATTTATCTGAAAATTTAAAAATTGACTTTATAAATAAACTAATACTTTTTATAGGTTAAGAAATTTTGATCGACTGTTCTCTGGACTTAACATCTAAATAATGTAAAAATGTTTTGGTCAATAAACTTTTTTATTATTTTTTATATTATTGTATTGCCGTAAGGCACTCATGTTGGTTGGTCGATAGCATACGATGATGGCAGAGTTACATAAAATATAACATTTGCGGACTCTGATCGTTATTTTATTAAGTCAAAGTCCTGAAGGATAATAGTTTGAAGATTCGACCATTCCGAAATTTGGGAGTTAGGTAAATAAGTCTGGGTATTTCTCTATCTTTGATCCGGAAAGTGATTATGAAGCCATTTCAAATGTTTGTAGTTTATTAATTACTTGAGGACACTTTAATTGAAACCAGAAACCTTAAGATTTAATTGCCTTATAATAAACTAAAACCTTTATTACTTTGAACCTTACATACTTCCTTATAAAATGAAATGTTAGTAATATTTTATTTTATAAGAAAGTATGTTAGGTTTCTTAGGTCAACTAGTTTTGGGAGTTTTTAATTCATTTTTTATTTATTTTATTTGGTTTTGGAAAATAATAGTTTTATTCTTACAAAACTAACTAAGGTGTAACACTTATAAACTTGTGGTTCCATTAATAACAACCAGTAATTAATAGAATATATACGTGATGGCCGAGTTGGTTAGACCTTAGACTTAAAAATACCTAGTTTAGACCCCAGGTAAATTTTTAATCTAAATTGTATAACAACACCACTATAATAAGCAAAAGTGCTCTCCGAGCACGAGTTAAGCTGGACCGCCTCCGTAAACTAGTGGTTACGCCTTTGGCGTTGTACCCGGAGGTCGTGGGCTCTATTCCCATGCATGGAAAAAAATATTAGTACGTTTTTCTGTACACTTTGTCATGGTTTGGGTGTTCATAAAATATTATATGTATTTATCGTTGTTTCTGCTATCCATAGTACAAGCCTAAAGCTTAGTTTGTGACCAGAGAAATATGTGTAAATTATCCTACATAACAAAATGGATAGGAATACTTAAGAAAATCTTTAAAAAAGTTTAATAGATTACATTTTAAATTTAGATATTATACATTTTATTTTAAACAGAATTTGAAATCAATTTTAATAAAAAGTGTTTCCTACATACTATATTAATATTAAATTTGTCACAACCCCCGTTTTTTTTTTCTCTTATATAAAATCTATAAGTACGTGAATAGCATTCGTGATATTTTTTAAAGTGTTTGTTTTATTTTGATTATAAGTTAAATGTTTAATTTGTTGTCGTCAATTAATTAAAACAATTGTAATTTAGCAGAAGGCGTTGCAGAAAATCCCGACTCATTCTTTATTCTCTAATGTATAAAGTTTCCATCTACCCATTTACTAATGACCAAGCTTTTGTAAGAGATTAGAAGTGGCTTCACCCTCTGTGCACAAAAGGAATTCATTTTACTTGTACAAAACTCTAAAAATGAAATTATAAAGAGAAATAAATAAAAAAAAGAAAGCAATTTTAGAAGTCCTTAAAAGATTATGAAATAGTACTAGAATTTACACACGGCTTCTAATAATAATCTGTAATAATAATATTGCATCAATTTCTTGTCGAGATGGGTAGTCTTATTTTTAGTGTATGGTTACGAAACGGACAATTAGTTTGGCGATATAGCCATGAGGCTATTAAGGTACAGCCGTAATGCAAATTCGTCTTTGTCGCCGCCCATTTCTTAACCGCATTATTTACCCGGTATAGTGGGAACGTTCATATAGGTTTTAAAAGTAATAACAAAATGGATAGGAATACTTAAGAAAATCTTTAAAAAAGTTTAATAGATTATATTTTAAATTTAGATATTATACATTTTATTTTAAACAGAATTTGAAATCAATTTTAATAATAAATTGTTAGTTCTTAAATTAATAAACCTAAAGTTCTAAAACAAAATATGTGGAATAATACGTGAAAATAATCGATCGAGGAAAAAAGTCTTTTCGTATTTTGCATGTATAAAGTTGTGATCAAATTTTTTTGTTGTAGTGTTTATATCTGGGTGGTTTTGATACCATTATAAAGGTAAAATTTTAAAGAATAAACAAAAAAAGTAAAAAACAGTTTCCCGAATTTTTTAGTTGCTTTTCTATTCACCAAAATGAATGAATCTAACGAAATGATGGGATTGGAACGGCATCGTACATTATGAGCTTTTACCAGGAAAAACGATCGATTCGGATCTCTACTGATAACAGCTGATGAGACTCAAGCAAGACATTGAGAAAAAACGTTACCATGTTTTATCAATTGATAAACGGAAAGGGTATGGATTTTCATCACATAACGCTAGAATACAGCTGATATCCTTTAGCCACTCAGCAACATTTATGAGACCTTGGCTGGGAAGTGTTAATGCATTCACCATATAGCCCTGACCTGGCACGCTTAGATTATTACTTGTATCGGTTTCTATTTTTTTTTTTAGGTAGTGTACGGTTGACATCATCTACTTGTCCATTTTTTTAATCAGGAGTCAAAAAAATTAAATTCATATCACTACCAAAAGTATAGCAACAAGTTATCAAACAAAATGGCTCATATATATTATCTATACTAATATTATAAAGCTGAAGAGTTTGTTTGTTTGTTTGTTTGTTTGAACGCGCTAATCTCCGAAACTACTGGTTCGAATTGAATAATTCTTTTTGTGTTGGATAGTCCAGTCATCGAGGAAGGCTATAGGCTATATAACATCACGCTACGACCAATAGGCAAAGATATAGTGGTAAATGTGTAAAAAACGGGAGAAATTATTTCATCTTTGAAGCCTTCCGTTGCGTGCGCCGTGAAAACGGTTCAAGGTACACAAAAAATATGTATTAAAGAATAATCTAAATATATATAACTCAAAGGTGGCTGACTGACATAGTGATCTATCAACGCACAGCCCAAACCACTAGACGGATCGGGCTGAAATTTGGCATGCAGGTAGATGTTATGACGTAGGCATCCGCTAAGAAAGGATTTTGATATATTCTACCCCCAAGGGGATAAAATAGGGGATGAAAGTTTATATGATAAAAAAATAACTATTCCACGCGGACGAAGTCGCGAGCACAGCTAGTACTTAATATAAATAAAATTTGAAAAAAAGTCTTGAATTTTTATATAAAATATGAAGAAACTTTTCCCCCGACGTGATATTTAAAAGTTTAACTATAATGACCGCCTCCGTAGATTAGTGATTGCACCTTTGGCGTAGTATCCGAAGGTCGTGGGTTCGATTACCACTCAATGCAAAAAATATTAGTTAGTTTTTCAGTACTGTTTGTCATGGTCTGGGTGTTTTAAATAAGATATAATATGTGTTAATATTGTTGTTTCTGGTACACATAGTACAAGCCTAGAGCTTAGTTGGTCATCGGGCAAGCATATATATACGTGTGTTAGGCATTTTTTTTCTTCTTTTAATTAGTAAGTTCGTTGCGTTCGATTATTCCGTAGCATACGCCACTTATATTATATTTATAATAGCTTCTCATTGAGTATCCCGAATAATGTCAGTGCTAGTATAATGAACAAACGTGAGTAGAAACGTGAAGTGAAGTTTGAAATGCTACCGAGGCGATTTACTTCGCTAAGTAAATCGCCTCGGTAGCATTTCAAACTTCACTATAATAATACATACGCCATTGCAACTTGTTTCACTAGTAAAAAACTTAAATAAATAAATCATTTATTTGCCAGAATACGGGTACATGTTGTTGTAAAGTTGTTTGCTTAATCCTACACATTCTACCACACAATGACGTGCAAAATATATAAAGATTAAAAAATCTTTATGTAATATTAAAATTAAACTTACACTAAAACTGTAATTACGCCATAATTTACACTGTAATTGTCACACATCAACATCAGCACGGTCAGCATTACAAATATAATTTGTCTTAAGAACACTCCAGTTGTGAAGTCTGCGATCCACATACAAAATGAAAGTAATAACTTAAGATTATTTTTTATACCTACTATAGTTATTAAATTAACATGTTTTTAATAATTATTACTAACAATAATATGGTTATTGACTGAAACAAAGATGTATTATTAAAAAATCACTTGAGGTATAGTTCGCATGTTGCGTTAATTTTTTATGTTACGCTGGCAAACTCCTTTTTTTTAAATGCCTTCTTGAATTTAATATTAAATTTTTAAAGATAAAAATGCAATGAAAAAAATCCTGGTGGCGGGACTCGAACCCACGAACCTCGCTATCAAGGTGCTCAACCGCTGAGCCAACCAGGTCCCAGTCAGCCCTCACGAATTTTGTCATTGCTTGTTATCTACTTATACACATACGCCCTCTATTAGCTTTTTTTTAATAATTCTTAACCGAGTGAAGTTAGAAGTCCTAGTTTAGTATTAGAATGGCAGAGGAGTTTGTTTTGAATTTAACAATTTCAAGAAAGCATTTCTTGGTTTTTCGCCATCAAATGGCAAATTAGGTAAGAAGAAAAAATACGTTACTTGAGTAAATATACTATTTTATTATGTGATCGATCCATATTTTTTTATAGGTACCTTCGTCTCTGAGAACAGCGTATATAACGTATATTTTTCATTCTGTTTTCCTACCCAAGTTTTCCGATCGTATTTTAGCATTTTCTTTTCAATATTCACAACCAGATTATCTTATCGCGTCCTTATAAATGTAGATCATTATAGGAGAATACCGTTTTCTAATTCCCTTTCTGCGCTACCCTTGAAGGATAAATAGCTTTCCAACGGTATAATCGGCTTAAAATCGATTTAACTTCCATGGCAACTACACCAAAGATGGCTCAATAAGAGAGTCTGAATAATCAGGCTATTATGATAAGAGCCAATTAAAATGTTTACTAATAATTTTTTTATCCTTATTTTCTTTGTTTTTTTTTTTAAATTAATTTTTATTAAATTTGCCTGGCCACACTGTAATATCGATTCCTCTAAAAGACTTGTATCCAGACCCCTTAAATAAATATTTATAATATCGTTCGTTTTTTATGTAGGATCTCTATAACTTCGTTAGGCCGACCGACCGGTCTCGTTAGCACCGCCATACAGATGCAAAAACCGTCAAGTGACTTAGTCATGTTTCGGTTTTAGTCTGTACGTTCACCGGTTTTCATAAGACTATTGCATCGATTTATTGTCGAGGTGGTAGTCTTCTTTCAGGGTGCGGTTACGAAATGGGTAGTTGGATTGACGATAAGGTAAGGTTTAAAGAATCTTTATTTCCAAAAGAATACATGGATTCACTTAAATGGAAAATTAACATTTTGTTGATAACAGACTAAACAATACTAATACAACAATAATAGGCTAATTCACAATAATCGACCCACCCCTCCCACTGGACAATAAGTATCCCAGTTGTTGTTATCAAATAATGGTAAGTTATTTGCTAAGCATTTTTATTGATCCCTACTGCACAATAAAAAGGGATGAGTCGGTCGATGGGAAATATTTCATAGGAGACACGTATCGAGTATATCAAAATATACTCGTAATGCAATTCGTCATTGTCGTCCCCCATTTCGTAATCGCATCATTTAGCCGGCATAGTGGGAGCGATCAATATTGTTTAAGAACAATTATTGATTGACCTCATTCATGGACTTTATAGGTTTGTTCACCACCAGGTAGATACAAAGTCACATGTCGTGCTCCAATAAAAACGTCGTACGGTCGTTTTGGTTTTAATTTTTAGGTACATCAATTAATTTCAATTCAATTCATTTATTTAAATAATAAAGATTTACATAGCTATAGATTATACAGTGGACCTGCAATAGTAGCATCCTGTAACGCGGGCTCCCAGATTTAGTTTACAATATTCAGGTCTTACTAAATATATTAAAACTACGGGCGTAGCCAGGGTTACTATATGACAGGTACTGTTTATTTTCTGATATTTTTTTTCTAATAATTAAAGTACCATCAAGTACACTGGCCGCATTTCCAGCAGTACGTTACATACAATTTCAATTAGTTTGACCTGAAAAATTAGGTCAAGTGTAATAAAGAAGAAATGAAGATTTTCCAAGAGTGTGTACTTACTTAATTGATAATAATGCAGCCTCTCTAGAAAAATTAAAGGTACACAGTTGGAAGTGGGCCTCGAATTTTTGCCAAAAATTAAGATTAAACGTGGAACTTAGGTACTTCAAGTAAGTAGGGAAAAATAAAATTTACCCACCTCTCTTGAATTCGCCCACTTTATACAAATGATAAAGGCAACCCACAGGTAGTATGCCTACATATACTTAACCTTTACTACGAGAAATCTCTTTACAACGGCTTTGGAAATAAAAAAGTTTTTGTACCCCAATTATGAAATTAAACTTTAACAAATTTCCATTAGGTATATATAATCGTTTGTAATTTATTTAGCGGAATTGTGACAGATAAAATTAGGAGCGAAAATATTAGCGAACTGTCAAAGCTTAATTTTTATTTTTTTATTAGAGCACGGCATGTGACTTTGTATCTACCTGGTGGTAAGTAGGAGTGGAGCCTACCACTTAGATAATAAATCGAAACATGACCGGGTCACTTGACGGTGTCTGCATCTGTATGTGCTCGATTCGACGCGGATTCTGGTATCGGTTCGTCCGTTTCTCTGTAAGCTGTCGGTCCCAGTTTCAGTATAGCAATTTGTGAAACTGTTTATAGATGGGTTATTGAGACTATTCAAACATCGCGACGAGCTAGCCACTTGTTCGGTGTAGACTCATAACATCGGCTACGACGAGGTGGGATTAAAAACCCTTCCGCTGGGTACCCTGAGGCCGTCTAGGCGGTCTCGGGCGCGGTAAGGCACCCGTGATGGTATGTATATGTATATGTATGTATATAAAATTTCAGACATAAAAAAAAAGCATTGATTTCCTAAAATAGTCATCAACGACAAGGAGTCCATAATATTTTTTTAGAATAGAACTTTCTAGTAGGTATTGGGACTTTCTTTTTTACTTTATTTTACTACGTTTTTTCTGTACAGTTTGTTATGGTCTGGGTGTTTATAAAATATAATATGTATTATATCGTTGCTTCTGGTACACATAGTACAAGCCTAGAGCTTAGTTTGTGACCAGAGCAATATGTGTAATTTGTTCTACATATTATAATTATTATTATGGACTTCTATTCTAAGCTGAATATGAATTTTAAATAACTTCCATTTTCATCACAATCTTATGAATTTGTTATAGATTTTATTAGCAGAGGCTGAGTTTTACCATTGTTAACTTATATAATGGTTAAATTAAAAGTATTTTTAACAGACCGTAAACGACTGTTAATTGGACTTTGACATGAATATTTGGAGAACTAAGGCACGGGTCCGATTTACTTAAAATTTCGAATAGTTATAAATTTCGTTGTACGACATCAATGCATAAGTCTATAAGTCAAAATTTTCTAATATGTTCAGGTGAAAAAAGGGTCTCAGCAATTAAATGGGTAAAGAATCGAAAGATTTACATTGCTTTTTTTTCTTTTTTTCTTAATATATAATTCAGTGGAATTTAAAATGAATATTAGTTACCATGTTAACTGGTCATGATGTCAAAATTAAAAAAAAAACAAACACTACCAATAATAATTGGCGTATCAACATTTACCGGGATCTTGTCGCTTATTTTCGTTAACAATTGCTTTGGTGCAACTAAGCCTTTTCCCAATATACACCTGAAGTTGTCAACCCTATCTGGTAAGTGTATTTTAGGTTGGGCCGGGTGTCCCAGTTTCTAGTTTTATTTCCAGATTGTTCTATAGAAGCCTCGTAGTATCTATTCTTATGTTAACACTGCAATGGTTATGAATACATTTATTTCTCTGCTGTGTTATTTTTATAGCAGTAAAGTTTTTGTTAGAATTGGAGCATGTTCTATGATGATAGTGCATAATAGAAGGGTTGTTACTTTTTATCCCTTATTGACTTGAATAAGCAGATGACAACAAGGCCGTACCTGGGATGGGTGACCGCTTTATACAACGAGACTATACCACCGCAACAAGCTCGCCACTTGTTAGGTGTTGCCTTTGAATACCATCGGCGAAATGAGGACGGATTAATCCCTCCGCTGGGCACCCTGAGGCCGTTTAAATGGTTCTCGGGAGCCAAAAAGGCACCCGCGATGGCATTTATTATTTATTTATTACCTTGGATAATTTTTCTAAAAGGTGGCTCCAAATCACACTTATTTGAATAATAATAGCATCATTCTAAATGAAAGAAAAGCAGGTGAAATGAAATGACTCTTTTTCCTTGCTCCCTTTATTTGTAACTGTTGTACGGAATTTTAAGTGTGCGAACAGCATTTGTGTTTGTTTTTTAGTAACTATTTAAACGCCTTAATAATATAGGAGTAAGAGATGATTCCACATGTAGATTTTGTAATGGTAATGGGCCCAAATCCATACAGCACCTACTGTGTGACTGTGACGCCAGGGCCATCCAAAGAATCAAATACTAGGACAGGCTTACCCGGACCCGGAAAGCTTCAGGTTCCTCAAACTTGGTGATGTCCTCAGGTATGCCAACAAAATATTTGGGGACAGGACTGATGTTTGAGGAGAGGAGAATGGGGAGAATACAAAAGATTCCATAGTGTCGAAGTGTTTTGACTGATGTCAACCCAAAAACCATGGCAATAAGATAAGTATTTAGGCGAAAATCAGCTGTGGGTAATGATAAATATTATATGGTGTGTACTACGAGTATGTACCATTACGGGTGTCTGGATTGATTTAGGGTTCTTAGTAGTGGGATTTAATCCCCTCTCGTCGTAGCCGGTGGAATTCTAAGTCTACACCGAACTCGGCCAGTTTGACGCGGTGTTTGTAACTCAATAACCCATCTTTAAACAGTTTTACAAGTTGGTATGGTGAATCTGGGACTAAGAGCTTAATGTGCTTTCTGGGGCACTATATTAGGTGTGAGGAGACTATAACTTCACTAGGCTGATCGACCGGTCGTTATCTATATATCGTCTCATACAGATGCAAAAACCGTCAAGTGACGTAGTCATGTTTCGGTTTTAATCTTCGGGTTCACCGGTTTTCAGAAGACAACTGAATCGTTTTCTTGTGGTAATCTTCTTTTAGGGTGCGGTTACGAAACGGGCGCTTGACGATAAAGTAGAGGGAATATTATTAGAATAGACTCGTAATGCTAATTCGTCCTTTTTCTCTCCATTTTAACCGTATCGGTTGGCCAGCATAGTGGGACCGATATTTCTAAGCAATTTAACAATTTATTGATCGACCCAGTTCATGGACTTTGTAGGTCTGCTTAACATCAGGTAGGTACAAGGTCACATGCTGTGCTCCTATAAAAAAATAAAGGATTTTTTAAAATTCCTGAATAAGTCGTTTGTTGTAGTATAACTAAGTTGTTAGGTCTGTGGTTACATAATATTATTATAGTAGGGTATATCGGGCAATTCCGAAGGGTCAATAGCGTAGTTTCCCTGAAGGCACAGCTGGAAGTTATGGTGATAAGTGTAGGCGCGTCTCCATTAAGAAACCATCTTAAACGTTTCTTTTTCATGTTCTTTAATGGATAAATATTACTATGCAGAAAGGCGTTACTTATCTATCCCAGAATTATAAGCAATGTTTGTCTTATTGCAGGATTTTAATGTATTTCATAACATGACACATCTTATCTTACGCGAAACAATGAAGCTTACAAATACAATGGCGACACATATCAAAATAATCGTACCACATGTTTCGCCAAAATAGTAAGAATGAAAGAAATACTTTATTTGTCGCACAGCAACATAACAACAACAAAGCAAATATCACATACAAATATATGAAAAAGAATAAAAATAAAATACACAAAAAAATAAAATAATCAATGAACAGCATTACCTAATTCACTGAGACAATCAATTAAAGGCCCTGGAGTCGACCTGACGCCCATTTAATCGCACCTCCAATATCACAAAATGGGCGATGGTAGGTAATGTTTTTTTTTTTTAAATCCTAGCCGGGAATCGAACCGGTTGATTTTGAAAAAAAAATAAGCTGTATTATTGAACCGGCTAATAGTGTCGCTTATATTTAGACAGTAGCTTCCTTTTTGTAGTGCCCCACTAAAAAGGAATCTTTCGAAATTCAAATCTTAAGGAAATATGAAATTTAAGGAATGTTAATATCTCGGTAACGGTAGGGAGGTACTATAGACTGGTACTAGGTAACACATGTTTTTCTTTAAAAAAAAAGTCTCAGGTATTTCACAATTTTTTATTTATTTTAATAATGGTGCAGTGAGGGTTGAAATGGACTTCCAAACAGATTCCATATCACTACAATGGACATGTGGTAGAGACTTGAATTAAACTAGTACTTCTGATTTAATTAACATTTGTTACACTTAAAATATATTTAATAAGGGACGGCGGTTGAGGATTAAACATGGCGTGTTATTTTAACATTAACACGGGAAAATAATACCGGTGTTTAATAATTGAAAAGTGATATTTTAATAATTGTGTTTTTTAGGAAGGTCTCTATAACTTCGTTAGGTCGACTGACCGGTCTCGTGAAGTATTACACCGTCCACACAGATGCAAAAACCGTCAAATGACCTAGTGATGTTTCGGTTTTAGTCTATGGGTTCTCTGGTTTCCAAGAGATAACTCCATCGATTTCATTTTTTTTCCTGAAAGGAGATGGTAATCTCCTTTCAGGGTGCGGTTATGAAATGAATGGTTTGTTGACGATAAGGCAGCGAGTATATTGAAATATACTCGTAATGCAATACGTCTTTGTCGTCGCCATTTCGTAATCGCAACATTTAGCCGGCATAGTGGAAGGGATCAGTATTGTTTAACAACAATTATTGATAAACCCCATTCATATACTTTGTTAGTCTGCTCACCACCAGGTAGAAACAAAGTCACATGCCGTGCTCCAATAAAATAAAAAATGGATCGTTATACAAAAAAAAATTTCAGGCGAAGCCGGGTTAACAAATACTTGTTGTTAATGTTTAACAACATTTCCCAGGTAGGAAATTTCGAAATGATATATAGGTATACAATATATTATCACGGGTGACTTACGCCTCAGGGGCTCAAGCCAGCAGGGTTATTACGCGTCTTAAGTTCGCTCGCACGCCAATCGTTATGACGTAATTTTCTAAGATTTTTTGGAGCCATTGTTAAGAAGCCAAGCTTGATCTACATCAGAATGACGTCATTAGGATTGGCGTGCGAGCGAACTTAAGACACGTAATCACCCTGCTGGTCGTAGCCGATGGTATGATTCTACATCAGCAAGTGGCTAGCTCGTCGCGGTGTTTGGATAGACTCAGTCAATAACCCATATTATTTATTTTATTTAAAAACTTCATTGCACAAACAGTGTACAAAGGCGGACTTAATGCCGCTAGTCTAGGCATTTTCTATTAGTCAAGCCTACTACGTAAAGAAGCTGGCGTAAAGATAACGTATCTTCTAAATATATATAACTCAAAGGTGACTGACTGACTGACATATTGATCTATCAACGCACAGCCCAAACCACTGGACGGATCGGGCTGAAATTTTGCATGCAGGTAGATGTTATGACGTAGGCTAAGAAAGGATTTTGTTAAATTCTACCCCCAAGGGGATAAAATAGGGGATGAAAAGGTGTATGACAAAATAATAACTATTCCACGCGGACGAAGTTGCGAGCACAGCTAGTATAGTTTATAGAAGAAATAATTAATTAACGTATAAAAATAAAAAATAAAACATTTGTGGATATTAATAGTTTTTATTAACCATACCTATGATAATAAATTAGTTTAATGGACAAAAAAGTAAAGATATACTTACTCTACCCCTAGAATTAATGAATAAAGTAATTATGTAGTTATTTTGCATAAAACATTATTAAGTCTACATTTACATTTTGTAGCATTCATTATAACTTATAACTGAGTTACTATTTACGTAATTGTAGGTAGCTTTTTTTACAAGCTACTACAGAGTAAATTTAAACTCATTAGTAACATGTTAATGTAACATCATGTCAGAATTAGTAAATGTATTTTATCGTTTAGTAAAAGTTAGTCAGTTTATTCCATTTTAAATTCTGACTGACGTCAAAGTTTGTAAAACTAAACAAATTTCAGTTGTTACAAAAATTTTCAGTATCCGAAAATCGTTTTTCACTTTACTTTTTTCGAGTTCGTAGGAAATACTATTAAACTCTGTTAATTAATTTTGTTTCCATTTATTTACCTGCAACATTTTTTAATTTAACTAGTTTTTTTTAGTGTTCATTTTGTATTTTAACAAAATATACAGTTCTGCCTGAGCGGAAAACACGTTTCTATACTAAAAATCCAATTTTCGAATCCACATAGGTTTCGGAAATTTCTATTAAGCTTAAATACCTAAATAGAAAAAAAAACGCGGTGGCCACTGGTTGTCTATTCGACTCAAAAACAATTCAGTTTTTCCTGGTTTAAAACCTGAATGAATTTCAATTACTTATATAAAAAAATATCTACAGTATTTGACCAACACTACTGGTGTTGTTCCAGTACCAGGTATAATGAGTCTATCCAAACATTCTAAGAACTGGCCTCTCGTAAAATAAAATTTATTTTAATAATAGCGTCCGGGAAAGCAGATTCATGATCGCAAACAAAATGTCCTTAAGGTTAAAAAAACATATTACTACTGATAAGTGTTCAAACATATTACTAGTTACTACAAATATGTATATGTTGAGTGGGAGGGTGTTTATTAAACTTTTTACTGTTTAGGTACTGTACATTATAATAATAATAAATATTATAATGTACAGTACCTAAACAGTAAAAAGTTTAATAAACACTGTACATTATAATAATAATAAATATTATAATGTACAGTACCTAAACAGTAAAAAGTTTATTAAACACTGTACATTATAATAATAATAAATATTATAATGAACAGTACCTAAACAGTAAAAAGTTTAATAAACACTGTACATTATAATAATAATAAATATTATAATGTACAGTACCTAAACAGTAAAAAGTTTAATAAACACTGTACATTATAATAATAATAAATATTATAATGTACAGTGCCTAAACAGTAAAAAGTTAAATAAACACCCACCCACTCTATATATTTGTAGTAAAGACCTTACAAGACTGAATACCTTGCCTTCCAATGTAGGTATTACTAATGTCGTTCCAACTCTATTGGAATAGGTATGTATTTGTACCCACATAACAATGCTTCATTACAGCGCTTTCGCATAACTAAATGCATTCACGAGACCGACTCAGGAGTGTTATATTATACGTGTAAGTAATGGAATTCCAAATAGCACAAATTAATTTTTAATGAAGGTTTACGTGCTTAGTGATAAAATTTAATTTGTGAAAGATTATTGAAATTAGTTAGTTTTGTTATTTTAATCTACTTCTCTACCGGGCTCGTTACCACCGCCCATGCAGGCGGCAAAAACTGTCTAGTGAGTTCACCGGTTTTCCGGAGAATACTGCATCGATTTTTTGTCGTGGGCGATTGATTTAACGATAAAGCAGTAACGATATAAATATAGACTCGTAATGGAAATACGTCTTTGTCGCTTGCCCTTTTCGTAACAGTGGGAGCGATCAATATTGTTAAACAACAATGTATTGACCCCATTTATAGATTTTTTTGTCTGCTTACCACCAGGTAAATACAAAGTCACATACCGTGCTCCAATAAAAAATAATTTAAAAAATATATTTTATATTTACATATGTAGTATAAAACAAAGTAGTTTACCGCGTCTGTCTGTCCCCCTGTACGCTTAGATCTTCTAAACTACGCAATGGATTTTAATGCGATTTTTACCATTCTAAAATTTCCTTCTTCAATAATATAAAACTATTGAAAACACTGGGTTAAGTTTTAGATAATACACATATTATTATGATCTTCTTGTGTTTATTAAATTTATAAATAAAATATTACCATTTAAAAAAAAGGTAGATAAGTTTCAAATTCTACAAAGCGAAGACACAATATAATATTCCACTACATATTCCTGAATTGTATAGAATATTTTTACAGGTTGTTCAGAGGTAAAGGTGCGGCTCGTGAATAAATGTGTTACATTATAGGATGACCCTTTTCATACACGACCTTATAATTTTATTACACTCAATAGAAGAAGTTCGTTCGTGTGTAAAGAACATTTGCGCACCATTATGTTTATTAAATAATTGTATTAAGGTAACTTCATATTATAATGTTATTTAGTTTAATTCAGGATTATATCAATTATATTTATATATATAATTGTTTAATTGTTTATTAAGAAGATCAACAGCTTTCAATTGTATATACTCGTATATATAAAAATATAACAATATAAATGCCTGTAATAGATCTCCCCGGCTATTCATGAATATTACTTTTTAAATAAAATAATAATATTACACTCATCACATTTTGTTTTATTTTATTATGTATTTTTTTGTTTGTTCAGGAGTAAATTACAAGTATGATAAGAGTACGTGTTAGTGTCTGTGATGTTTTATGTACCTGAGTGTGTTTGTGTATTGTGTGCATGTGTGTGTTTGTGTATTGTGTGCATGTGTGTGTTTGTGTATTGTGTGCAATGTGCATGCGTGTGTGTGTATATTTAGTATAGAAATATTAATATATATATATATATATATATATATATATATTATCGGAATATATGTGGTGGCCGAGTTGGTTGGACCTTAGATTTTAAAACACTGGTTCAGGTCACTGGTTCAAACCCCGGTGTGTACCAATAAGTTTATAATCTAAAAATCTATGTGCATTTGTTTAACAACACCACGTCTCGGAGAGCACGGTTAGCGGTCGGTCCCAGTTTCACTATAACGAATTGTGAAAATGTTTATAGATGAGTGATTAAGTTCAACTTAATGTTCTAATGTCCGAAGGTTTGACTGTCAGATAATGCCCAACGGCATTAAGTCCGCCTTTGTATTATGCAATAAAATTTCATAAATAAACATGCAAACATCGCGACGAGCTAGCCACTTGTTCGGTGTAGACAGCTACGACGAGGTGAGATTAAAAACCCTTCCGCTGGGCGCCGTAAGGCACACGTGATGGTATATAAAATTTTATTATTTCAGGTTTATTTTTAATAAAATAAAATCAAACTTACTTAAAATTACAATATATTATAGAATATACCCATTCTCGAGATATCATCAAAATACCGTCCATACAATATTTTTCAGATTTTTTTAAACGTTTTAATTCGGGCGGAGATAAATCTAACAAACCAACGATCATAAGCTTTCAGTCCCCGTTTCACTATACCAACTTGTGAAAAACTGTTTATAGATGGGTTATTGAGTCTATCCAAACATCGCGAGGAGCTAGCCACTTGTTCGGTGTAGACTCATACCATCGGCAACGACGAGGTCGGATTAAACCCTTCCGCTGGGTACCCTGAGGCCGTCTAGGCGGTTTCGTGCGTCGTAAGGTGATGATATATGATTAAATAAATAATAAAAATAAATAAACAAAACTACGAATATACTAAAATTATAATGTGAAAGTTTCAATGTTAGTTTACATATTTTTTTTCGTAAATGCCTGTAAAGGTTTACATGAAATAAATATTTTTAGACTTTGACTTTGCAGGGAAGTGGTGGTGCGTGGGCTAGTTAAACGTAACCGATAATCGTTAAATAGAGTACGAGGCCAGGTGGGCGATTCTCGCGCTTTCGACATTCATCTCGATTCGAGATTTTTAAACGAAAAATGACTATATATGTCATTTTTCGTTCAATATTTATATATTTTTTATTTATTAATTAATATTTATTATTTATTTCGTTTAATGTTTGATATTTTTGAACGAAAAATGGCATATTTAGTCATTTTTCGTTTAAAAATCTCGAATCGAGATGGATGTCGAAAGCGCGAGAATTGCCCACCAGGTAGCGCTATTACTATTACGATTCTGTAGCCTAATTATAAAACTCCGAATATCCATTTGTCATTACATTCGAAATTTGAACTGTCATAACTCTTATTTCCAATGCAATAAAGACTAATTGCGAAGATTATAGCCAATGCCAAAATAACGTTACATAATTAAGTTACTGATTAATGTATGTTACCCCCTAGAGTTAAAAAATTGCTAATCTTCAAGCGTTTTTAAGTGTGCGACAACCCTAAGTATGCATATGAGAGTACGCTTTTGTCGCATGGTACAATCTAGAACACATTTCATTTTGTTACAAACTACGAGCCATATGAGACTCTTAATGGTATGGACGTCTTGCTATTTAAATAAGTGCTTAAACTTATGCTAAAATAAGTATTAATTAAAAAAAATCTGCTGTATATTAAAAGAAAGTAGGTAAAAACTCATTGGTACATACCGGGATTCGAACCAGGGATCTTAGTGTTTTTAAGTCCAAGGTCTAACCAACTCGGCCACCACGTATATACGTAATATTTATACTTACTAATATTATAAAGCTGAAGAGTTTGTTTGGTTGAACGAACATCAGTTACAGAAAAGTGTTCCTTTAACTTCACACGTCTACCATTGGCAATTAGATTTGGTAACTAACGGTTGGGAGGGCCTGCGGTGACGTTTCGTTACACTAATATATTAAAGTTGTTTTTGGCGCCCCTATAATATTTTTTAAATACGTTTTTTTAACCTACGTTCCGTCATAAAAGTTGTAACCGCTGAAGATCCGGGGTTTACGCGATATTTACGGTTTCAATAAATTTTATTTTATAGTTTTTGTAAATCAAAATAGAATATTTGGACAGTGACAGGATGTTGTCATTGGGCAACATTCATTGCTATGCAGACGACAGTACCGTTCACGGGCGATACTTGGCTCGTCAGCCCCCTAGCCGCGTCGAAACAGAGGAGTATAGGAGTTCTTTGGTGAATGAACTGGACCTAACCCTAAACGAAGTTTCTAATTGGGGTTGTCATAATGTGGTCCAATTTAATGCACAAAAAACCCAGGCCTGCGCGATGACTGCAAAAAAGACACCGTTTTCCCATTTTCCCTCTCTTCAGAGTTCTCAAATCTCATGAACTGCTGGTTGAAAAAAAAAATCATCGAGGAGGCTATAACATCACGCTACGGTCAATAGGACCGGAGCATCAATAAAAAATGTTGCAAAAACGGGGGAAATTTCTGCCTTTTGAGAGCTTCCGTTGCGTGCGCTGCGTAAACAGTTAAAGTTACGCAGACGAAGTTGCGAGGGCCAGCTAATATATTTATATTATATAATGATTAACTTAAAATAATACTATATAATATATAACTGTAACCATAAACATGTTTACTCATATATAATAATAATATCTAGGATGAATTACACATATTGCTCTGGTCACAAACAAAGTTCTGGGCTTGGGTACTGGAAACAATAATATAATACATATTATATTTTATATACGTGGTGGCCGAGTTGGTAAGACCTTGGACTTAAAAACACTTAGGTCCCTGGTTCGAATCCCAGTGTGTACCAATGAGTTTTTAATTAAAAAATGTATGTACATTTGTTTGACAACACTACTAACGTCTACTATAGCCTCGGAGAGCACGTTAAGCTGTCGGTCCCGGTTTCTCTATTCGAACTTGTGAAACTGTTTAAAGACAGGTTATTGAGACTATTCAAAACATCGCGACGAGCTAGCCACTTGTTCGGTGTAGATTTATACCATCAGCTACAACGAGGTGGGATTAAAAACTCCTTCGCTGGATACCCTGGGGCCGTCTAGGCGGTCTCGGGCGCCGTAAGGCACCCGTGACGATTCTTGTTATATTTTATGAATACTTAGACCATGACAAACTATACATAAAAACGTACTAATATTTTATTTTCATGGGTGGGAATCGAAACCGGATACAACGCCAAAGGCACAACTACTTGTCTACGGAGGCGTTCATATATACGCATACATTCTCATAAACACTTTACCCGCCAACTCACAACCCAGCACCTGTTTGTAACAACTAAACAAACGAACTTCCCCGCTATGACGCTACTCCATTACCCTATCTGTTACTAAAATGTGCCCCAATTCGGGAACCACTGATCAAAGGCAACTATGCGGGGAGAGGTTCAGGGACTGCGATGAAACAAGCGACCTTAAGGGAGGACTGTACTCAAAATTTAAAGGGTAGCGGATTTGATAAAGACATTTTAAGATTATTTTTTTAATATAACTCTGTGACGAAATAACAAGGTATTTCAAGTTGAGCTCTGGAATTTATTTATCCTTGTTAAATTAATCAAAAAAATATAGTTAATCTATCTACGAGTATTTACAATAATATATATTTATTCAGATTTTAGAATCTCGAATAAAATTAAAAGAAAAGGTTTTTTTTAACCAAATTTATGCAATGGAAGTTGGTGCAAGAGGAATTACAGCAAAGTCTTTGAATCGGTTTTTGAAAGCTCTTAGTCTTTCAATACCGACCATAGAAACATTTATGAAATACGTTTTCAAGGCGGCTCTTGTAATATTTCATAATAGTTTGTTAAGTAAGCAGGGTACTATACACAATGAAGAGGGGAAGCGTTGATATCGTAAAAGCTTTTAACTTTACTTCGAAGTCAGGGAACACTGCATCTACTTTCACAGTATTACTCCTGAAGAACTCCTGAAGAACCCAGCACCCATACTTTGGAAACCATGGATAGCCAAGTTTAAGTTTGTAAGTAAGTTTTTTAAGTAGCTAGGTTTCTCTTAGGTCAGAAAGTTCCACCATAAAGTTGAGGATAGATAGATGGTTAAATTTACAAATATAAATGACTAGCTGACCCGTGCTACTTCGTCTGAGCTACTTTAACCATTTACGCAGCGCACGCAACGGAAGCTCTCAAAAGAAATAAATTTTCACCGTTTTTTCAACATATTTTTATCTGCTCCTATGGGTGGTTATGTGATATTGTATAGCATAGCCTTCCTCGACAAATAGGCTATCAGACACTAAAATATTTTTTAATTCCGAAATATTTAATAATTCTCGAGATTAACGCGTTCAACCAAACAAACAAACCCTTCAGCTTTATTCCTAATATTAGTATTACGAAAATAAAATACGCTTGTTACGATAAACGGTCACCAGTAAATTAAAATACAGACTGATCCCAGGCATATTTATTATTTAATGACAAGAATGGCGAAAGCTCATCCTAACAAAATAAAGACAGTATTTTTGTATCACGGGTAAAAAGCCCTTGTTAAAATACATGAGAGCTCTTAAATAAATCAACATCAAGCAGGGTTAAGTATGTATAGTACAAGTATATGAAGGAAAACTTAGTGAAGTGTACGCTCTTAATGTAGAACCAACATGGGTGATGTTTGTCTTAATACCGAGACTCACACTGAAGCCTTCTTTGTGGTTTTATGAACAATTACTCACAGCGCTTTGCCGGTAAGAGATTAGCACACAGAAGGTGAAATTCTAGGAAAGATACATTGAATTAGGTACTTTATAAATACTGGTTTATTTTATAAGTTTATTTAGATTAAATAACTTAGGTCCCTGGTTCAAACCCCGGTCTGTACGAATGAGTTTTTTTTTTTTTTTGTACATTTGTTTAACAACACCACTATAGTAACGGAAGTTCTGAAAAGGGATTTTTTTTTCCAGTTTTCGTAATATTGATGCTTTTTTAATTATTTCATGTAAACCTTTACATGCATATTCAAAAAATAAATTATAAGGTCTAAGTGTGCGCCTGGTTAGGCTAGCATACATAAAAATAAATAGAAACCAAACCGAACACACACCACATAACCAACCTATATCCCTAACATATTTACACCCCAAATATCGACTACAAGTAATAATTAATATAAAAGTACAAAAATGTATCAATCAGAGCGCAAACACCGACCGCATGTTGGTCCCCCAGAGACACCCCGGAGAAAAAGGTACCAGCAAGTAAAAAACTCTGGCATAATAAACATACGTAGGTACCTGACCATCAGGAGACATGCCTATTTACTAGCTTATGATCATAGCATATGATAATTTACCCTCATCCTGCTGAAGAGCACGAGTAGAACACCCCATGGTCTGCTCCTATTGGTCGTGGCGTGATGTTTTATCCAAACATTTGCCTTTTTCGATAAATGAGCTATCCAACACTAAAATATTTTTTCAATTCAAACCAGTTCAAAGTAGTTCCTGAGTTAGCGCATTCATCGAAACAGTCAAACAAACAAACAAACTCTTCAGCATTCTAATATTAGTATAGATTATATATGTATGATGATTATTACATACATACATACATACATATACTACCTCCGTAGACTAGTGGTTGCGTCTTTGGCGTTGTATCCGGAGGTCGTGGGTTCGATTCCCACCCATGGCAACAAAATATTAGTACGCTTTTTCTGTACAGTTTGCCATGGTCTGGGTGTTTATAAAATATAATATGTATTATATCGTTGCTTCTGGTACACATAGTACAAGCCTAGAGCTTAGTTTGTGACCAGAGCAATATGTGTAAATTGTCCTACATATTATTATTATTATTATTATATCATCACGGGTGCCTTACGGCTCCCGAGACTGCCTAGACGGCCGCAGGGTACCCAGCGGAGAGGTTTTTAATTCCACCTCGTCGTAGCCGATGGTATGAGTCTACACTGAACAAGTGGCTAGCTCGTCGCGATGTTTTGAATAGACTCAATAACCCATCTATAAACAGTTTCACAGGCTGGTATAGTGAAACCGGGACCGACAGCTTAACGTGCTCTCCGAGGCACTATAGTGGTGTTGTCAAACAAATGTACATATTTTTTTTAATTAATAACTCATTGTTACACACCGGGTTTCGCACCAGGGACCTTAGTGTCTTTAAGTCCAAGGTCTAACCAACTCTACCACCACGTATATTCATGATTATTAAAACCTAATACTATATAAACTAAATAAAATATTTATTTAGAGCCTAATCTGAGATTTAAGATTCATTCATACTGCCTTAAGTAACATCATAAATTAGTTGGAATAAATTAATGAATTAAGATTTGATGGAACGCACCCCATCTTTTTAATACGTTTATATTAATTCCAAAATTTAAATTTAAACGGTCTCGCTTTTTCAGTAATGAATTCATTTAGCGAATCTTTATAGGCTGGTTAAGAACAATTAGCAATTTGAGATATTTATTTTTGAGTATATTTCTAGATATCTAATTATTTAGGTTAATATCAGAGACTCTACCATGGGTTTATGCTTTGTAGCAACGTAACGTTAATACGTGAGCAACAACCAATAGGTCCGCTATATTTTTGGTAAAATGATTGAATAAAGTGATACAAAGCGAAAACCCGTGGTAGAGCCTCAGAACACTAAAAAATAATTAATAATATATTACATTTTGAAGGGAGTAGCTTTTTCAAAAACGTTAAAGCATAAAGTTTTCTTGATAGAAAAATAAATAATGCCCCTTTTTATTGTAATCTTTAAAAAATATTAATAATAATAATAATATGTAGGACAACTTACACATATTGATCTGGTCACAAACTAAGCTCTAAGCTTGTACTATGTGTACCAGAAACAACGATATAATACATATTATATTTTATAAACACCCAGACCATGACAAACTGTACAGAAAAACGTACCAATATTTTTTTGCCATGGGTGGGAATCGAACCCACGACCTCCGGATACAACGCCAAAGGCGCAACCACTAGTCTACGGAGGCGATCAAATCAAATATTAACACAAAACATTTTATAAAAACAAAAACTATTTGTATAAGAATTATTATGATTGTAATTATTATAAAGCCCAGTTAGTTCATTTAAATTATTCGTTGTATTTTGTATCGTAAAGCATTTTTTTTTTCAAGAATTCCTATAGAGTTAACTTTTCTTTGTAAGGAATGGTACACCACTGTTTTTTTGCCTTATTCGGCATGTAATTTTTTTTCTTACTAAAACAGCTTTAAATAATTTAACTTTTTATGTACATTTTAAATATCCTTACTATAAGTATAATAAAAACATATACTAGTAGAGTACATAAGGTTTTTCATATAAAATATATTGTCAATTTAGCAATACCAACAGCTTGAAGTCGTTAGAGATGCTCTACCAGAAGTCACGTTTGGTCGTAGCTAGAAATCGTGACATTGTAACCTCTATACAAACATATACCCACTATAATAACGTATAAACTTTATTTCAATACTCTAGCAAATTCTAGTATATACGTGGTGGCCGAGTTGGTTAGACCTTGGACTTAAAAACGCTTAGGTCCCTGGTTCGAATCCCGGCGTGTACCAATGAGTTTTTAATTAAAAAATGTATGTACATTTGTTTGACAACACCACTATAGTGCCTCGGAGAGCACGTTAAGCTGTCGGTCCCGGTTTCACTATACCAACTTGTGAAACTGTTTATAGATGGTTATTGAGTATATTCAAAACATCGCGACGAGCTAGCCACTTGTTCGGTGTAGACTCATACCATCGGCTACGACGAGGTGGGATTAAAACCCCTCCGCTGGGTACCCTGGGGCCGTCTAGGCGGTCTCGGGCGCCATAAGGCACCCGTGATGATATGTATGTATGTATGTAGCAAATTCGTTTTTTTAATATAATTTTTATTAGATAAAAAATAATGGACTACCACTTGCCTCTTTTTCTAAGTGTATTTTTTTGTATATAAACTGGTTTTTTAGATATTTATATATTTTTACCACCTATAAAATACCCATTAGTTATTTTATTTAGTTGCATTTTTTTTAAGCATTATGATTATTAATAAAATCCATTTTTTTTATTAAAAAAGAAGAGCGTTTTTCAGGAGACTATTGCATCAATTTTATGTTTACTTTCAGGGTACGGTTACAAAACGGGCAGTTGATTTGACGATAAACTAGCGAGGATATTAATTAATCTCGTAACCACCACATAGTGTAAGCCGGTATAGTGGAAGCGATAAATGATGCTAAACAACAATGTATTGATCGACCCAATTTATGTAATTTGTAGGTCTGCTTACCATCAGGCATACAAAGTCACATGCCCTGCTCCGATAAAATAATAATAATAATATGAAAATTACACATATTGTTCTGGTCACAAACTAAGCTCTAGGCTTGTACTATTTGTACCAGAAGCAACGATATAATACATATTATATTTTATAAACACACAGACCATGACAAACTGTACAGAAAAATACGTACTAATATTTTTTTGCCATGGGTGGGAATCAAACCCACGGCCTCCGGTTACAAGGCCAAAGGCGCACTACTAGTCTACGGAGGCTGTCAATAAAGAGATTACGAAATGGGCGGCGACAAAGACGATACCTATATGAAAGTATATGAGTAAATTTTGTGTATTTTGAAAACATCTTCACATACATATAAATACATTAATATAAGAACCAGATAACAAAGGAGTTCGCGGTACAATAGCAAAATTGCTTTGTTTCATATAAAGAAAGTTAATAAAAATTCTGCTTCTGAATACAAAAGTACTTAAGAGACTTTGCGGGTAGAAACTTATACATTCGTTAGGGTATTATAGTTGTTTTATCAAATTTATATTTGGGTAAAAAAATATTTGGGAAGATCTAAATAATAAATAGGGGTTTACGTGGTGGTCGAGTTGGTTAGACCATAGACTTAATAAAAACCTGGTTCAAACTCCGATGTGTACCAATGAGTTTTTAATCTAAAATAATATGTACATTTGTTTAACAACATCACTATCTTTAATGAAAATCGGAGAGCACGTTTAGCTGTCGGTCCCAGTTTCACTTTACCAATTTGTGGAACTGTTTATAGAGGTGGGTTATAGAATGGTAGTTTAACTTCGCGTCAATATATAGCTAAAAACGTACCTAATTGATTAAAATTTACTTTTAAGTCATTTTTGCAAATTTAAAAATAATTAAATACGAGAAATGTATAGCTCTACATACACAAGCGACAAATAAATTATTTCTGCATATTCAATTTCTATTGGAAACGCGGTTCAATTGTAAAATATTTCAACTGAACAACTCAAAATGCAATATGAAATAATTAACTAAAACGTTAGAACTGCAGAGCGAACTTTATTAATATTTCATAAGCGCTGGTTTATCTATCAAATACGATTTTGGCGTTGAAAATTCCAATTAAATTTTCCGGTAACAATATATCTACAGGTTGTATAGAAAGGTATGTGGGTGTGGCTGGTTTGTACTCTGTTTTGAACGCGTCCGACCATAATCGAGCATAAAGTTAGCCTCGGGCAAAAGGGCAGGAAAAACAATGTACTAATTTCTCAGTAAATTTTCATTCCTTAACAACTTTTTAAATTACACATTCAGTCAGTCTTGTGTTTTAATTAACTTCCCCACAGTTCGTTTTGTACTTTTATTTTTGGATATTATTTCTAAGGTTAAAATAAATACCTTTAGGTATATGTAGTGTTTTTGACGTACTTCTATGGTTTAGTGGTAATGCAGACAGCGTTGTCTCTGGAGGTCGTGGGTTCGATTGATTACCCTTTTAGTGTTAGCAAAAATATTCTTTAAAAAAAACATCTTATAACCCAATAAATTAAATGCACTTAATTGATAATTAAATGTAGATACATACTTAACAATTCATATTTATTTAAAAACTGACAAAACGTAATAATAGATTTAAAAAAACCGGACGTGCAAAAAATCGATGCACTCAAAACCGACAATTCAATAATATTTCTTCTCACGAACGATTAGCAAAATTATTTGAGCACAAATTGTGGACAATTCGTGCCCTAAATAACAATAGTTTAGCTAAACGAGTTGACACATATTAGTGAAACGTGAGCCAGCTTCGTTCCCAGAATTACTTCGTAATAAATGTAGTTATGGCAGCGTGTAGGACGTTACGTGTGACAATGCAACACGCGTATATAATAAATGAACATTGTTACATGAACCTTTTTAGAAAAATACTATTAGGAAAATACGCTTATTTGTGATTGTAGCGATACTTGTATCTGTAAAATACTTCATATAAGAATATAGTGTACCTACTTAGATGTATGAACCTATAATATATATATATACTAGTGTTGCCAGATTTAGTTTCAGACTATGTGGGACAAATGCTTAAATGGGCAAAAAATACGGGATTTCATATTTTTTATTTGGAACATTTAAAAAAAAAATGTTTAATGTGATTTCTGATGAACGGGCAACAAAAACATATTTTTGTACATTTATTTCGTACGAACGTTGCGTATGAGTATTTATTATCCCTAGCACGATTGACTTGGCAATAACAATTCTAACACGGTTCCAATACGGTACAAAATCAGTCCTGGCGGGACATTTATTATTACGACCAAAATACGGGTGTCCCCTGCAATATAGGACGTCTGGCAACACTAATATATACCCAAGTATAGGAATTTATTAAAACTACCTAAGCACTCGACTCATATTCGTATACAATCCTAAAAATAAATAAATAATAAATAAAACTTAGCTGGTAGATAATTTTTAAGGCGTTAAGTACACCTTTTTACATTGCACAACTTTTGTTTGCAATAATTTATTTAAATAAATATATGTATGTGAAAACTCGCATTTTCTGTTCCACACTTATGTTTTTTTCTAAAATACCTTTTACATTTACTGACTTAAAACGTAACTCCAAATATTTTAGACAGGCAATTTTAGGCCTTATGTTACTTCCATAATATAAATCTTTTTATGAAAGTAATACAATATCCTAGTGGAGTATATAAAATACAAACATAGTAAGTACATTTAAACCCTTTCTGTATAGTAAAAGCATAACAATGAAATAAAATACCCTATTCTTCGCCAAGATTTTGATCTAGTTAAGGTTGCCAAGTTCTCCACGTATTTAGAATTAAGTATGGCAGTCATCTATTTTCTGCGTGACTCAGGTGAAAATTACACGATTTCCCAATTTCCCCTGCAAGGGTCTATTGTGCGAATGTTTCGCGAAATTCAATAGGTTTCTACAGCTACGTCACGGTCCCTCGCTGCCTAAAGTTATTTAGTATTATAATAAATAAGAGTACTTTGAGAAATTCCACTGTTTGAAAACATAAATATTTAGCCAAGATTTCTTGAATGCTTAGGATAGATAAAAGTTTTTGAAGAAGAGAATTTGTTAAATAAAGGAAGGAAAGTCAAAGAAATTTAATTGGTATTTAAAAAGAAGCAACAGTAAGCTTCTAAAACTGCTTTATTGTACTGGACTATTTAATAAATTTTAAAGGCGAAGTTAAATAATATTTTAAACAATCTTAATAACCTAAAGAATTTAAAATACCTAAAAAGTTTAAATTTGTAATAACTATTAGAAGAAAATCTTAGAATAAAATATTATGATTATATTGAGAAAATTAAACCGAAAATATACATACACTATTTTTAAGATCCTGAGAGGCTGGAAACAAAACTATAAGATAACATTTAGTTTTTTTAATGTTATTTATTTTATTACAAAAAAATATATACGAGTAAGATCATCTGGACCGCAATAATTCAATCCACTCCGTCTCGTTACAAAACAGCACCATCACTGTACTATGTCTACTATAATATAATCGCTACCTTATCGTCAATTGAATTGCATTCGTCATCGCACCATGAAATAAGACTACCACCTCGAAAATAAATCAATGCAGTAAACTCGGTGAACCCAGAGGCTGAAATCAAAAACATGACTTTTTAAGTCAATTGACTGTTTTTGTATCTGTATGGGCGTTGGTAATAACCCCGGCGGCCTAGTTATAGATACCTTTTTTACCATCTAAATATAAAAATAGATACGATCTAATCCAGCGTATATTTAATGAAGTCTCTACAAAGTAAAGGTTTATTATATCTTAATTATTTTAAATTTAATCAGACATGCTAAGCTTTGAAATTGTGCTGGGGTTTAATTAAGGTACGCATTTATGGATCAATCTCTCATATAGATACTCTTTTAAGTAACTCTTTCATTTTTTTTTCATTTGAAATATATACGTGGTGGCCGAGTTGGTAGACCTTGGACTTAAAAACACTAAGGTCCCTGGTTCGAATCCCGGTGTGTACCAATGAGTTTTTAATTTAAAAATTTATGTACATTTGTTTGACAACACCACTATAGTGCCTCGGAGAGCACGTTAAGCTGTCGGTTTCACTATACCAACTTGTGAAACTGTTTATAGATGGGTTATTGAGTCTATTCAAAACATCGCGACGAGCTAGCCATTTGTTCGGTGTAGACTCATACCAGCGGCTACGACGAGGTGGGATTAAAACCCCTCCGCTGGGTACCCTGGGGCCGTCTAGACGGTCTCGGGCGCCGTAAGGCACCCGTGAAGATATATATATGAAATGTGAAATTTGGTGATACTTGAGTGAATATTGAATTTGAGATTTATTCATAAATAATTGAAAGGTTGTAAAAGAAAAATAATTTTAATTACCCATTGAATATATTTAGTTTACTCTATGACTAAAATTTCCCGTGTGACTGACTTTTGAGATAACTATAAATAAATGAAAAGCCAGTTGTTGAAGATTGCAGAATCAAAACGTTACAAACTTGGAGTTTCCCTATATCGCGCACGGTCAACTATATGTCGCATATTCGTGCGTTAGGTTGGTATAATCTTGAATCTTAAAATCAGGCGTATCGTAACGCGTATCCGTATCATAAGTGTTGACGCCCATTTCGACCATGTCGTATCTCTTAACTTGTCATGCTAAAAAACACGTCCACACTAACGATACTGTATCTTGTTAGCGTGTCGCCAACGCGTATCGTCATATGTGGATGCTTAATCTTTTTTACGATCCTCGTATCCAAATCTTCCGTTCCCCGTGTCTTTTCCTTGTATTGATTTGACGGCTCTCATTCAGTTCAGACATGGGCCCAGAATCGTCCAAATAAATGAACAGAGCGGAGATGCGTATTCGTGCAACGAATGCAAAATCATGTCCAAACTTGTCTAGATCGTGTCATGGCGTTGCGTATCCCCTTTGATGATCGGGCAAAAACCGCCTCATGATGGATCGCGGTATATCACGTATCAAATAACATAGACCTATCATGATACAGTATCAAAATGCGTCCATACTACGATCATTTGGCCGATCATGATAGATAGTATGAGATACGCGGTTATATACGGATCGGGGTGTATCATGCTACGGCGTGTAGCATGATCGCGTATCATTTGCGTCCACGCTAGACTAGCGAAAATGATACACGTCGATGCTATTCGTCGGAGATCTGAGACACTGAAATGATACAATAGTGGACCCAGCTTTGGAAAGCCGTCATCTTCGTAGGTAATTTGGCAAAACTTATATAATTTGTAAATAATATAAATATTTGTGAATAGAATCGTTTATGTTTAAAACCGCTCTCGGTGGTAAAATGCTATATGACAAAAAAGTAATCTTAATTATTAAAAGGAAAAGTGAAAAAAAAAAAAAAAATTAAATACTTTATTGCACAAACCTACAAAATAAAATTGTACACCGGCGAACTTAATGCCTTAGGCATTTTCTACCAGCTAACCTTTGAGAGAGTGAAAGATTATGCATACTACAGATTTAGGATCATCCTGGTTAAACGTTACTAAATATACCAGAAAGTAGTTTCGATACTAAAATTAAATAGCTTTTTTTAATTGGGAAACAGAGGTGGATATATTAATAATTACATAAGGAAGCGAATATTGTTCCGAAACTAATTCTGAAATTAACAACATGCCAAAACATATGTTCGTAATTGTGATAATCGACTCCGTTATTTGGTACGGTGATGGTTACCCGGGAAACGACGTGCGTATTAATTAATTTTAATTACAAATTGCATGTGAAATTTGAGTATTAGGGAATGTCTTATATATAGTTTCAATAAGGCCCATGTAGCGTTCGGAAACCGTTTTAATTTGATCTTTACATGGTATAAAACAAAGTCGCTATTTTTGACTTTTTTACATTTAATTAATATTTTTTAATAATAATAATAATATGTAGGACAATTTATACTTATTGCTCTGGTCACAAATTAAGCTCTAGGCTTGTACTATGTGTACCAGAAACAATGATATAATACATATTATATTTTATAAACACCCAGACCATGACAAACTGTACAGAAAAACTTTTAGTATTATTACATATAATTATTAGTGGAGAATAATTATATAAATCTAGAAACATTAACAACAGTTACATGGTGGCCGAGTTGGTTATACCTTGGACTTGAAAACACTTAGGTCCCTGGTTCGAATCCCGGTGTGTATCAATGAGTTTTTAATTTAAAAAAAAATGAACATTTGTTTGACAACACCACTATAGTGCCTCGGAGAGCACGTTAAACTGTCGGTTCCGGTTTCACTATACCAACTTGTGAAATTGCGACGAGCTAGCCACTAGTTCGGTGTAGACTCATACCATCGGCTACGACGAGGTTGGATTAAAAACCACTCCGCTGTGTACCCTGGGGCCGTCTAGGCGGTATCGGGCGCCGTAAGGCACCCGTGATGATATGTATGTATAAACAACAGATCCCACGTTTTCTAAGGGTTTTAATTTAAAATATGTACACTGGCTTGACAACATCACTATAGTACTTCGGAGAGTACGTTAAACTTTCCATCCCTTAACTCGTGTAAGGCCTAATCTTTCGCTTGCCCCTGTAGCAATATATTAATATTTTTCTGTACCCATACACATAGATATAAATAAACATGTCATATTAAAACTAAACATAAAAGCTTCCTAATCTCAACTTACCTAGCTTCAAACATTCAATCTTGAACAGGAAATAACTGTCTTGGGTCTGGCTGACTCCTGAAGCCATTACTTCCGGTCCCGTTCTGTCATTCCCTTCAAATGTTTTCCATTCATTCATAAATTGTCATTCAATATAATTACTATTTCTCTTGCCCCTGTAGGAATACATTAATATTTTTCTGTACCTATACACATAGATATAAATAAACATGTCATATTAAAACTAAACATAAAAGCTTCCTAATCTCAACTTACCTAGCTTTAAACATTCAATCTTGAACAGAAAATAACTGTCTTGGGTCTGGCTGACTCCTGAAGCCATTGCTTCCGGCCTCGTTCTGTCATTCTCTTCAAATGTTTTCCATTTATTCATAAATTGTCATTCAATATAATTAAATTGAAATGTTTCGTGATGAAGTCGGCTGACCTAAATCTATCACCAAGTGTTTTTGTTAATTAATATTTTTAATTTGTTTACTTTTAATTACACTTAGGTATTTACGCGCATTTTTAGGTGTGAAGTTCGTCATTATGCTGCTAGTTATATAACCTAAAATCCTTAATACAATTGATATAAGCAAAGATTAAATAGTTTGTGTATTTAATTTATTGTAACTTTTATTGTATGAACATTTGTTTGACAACTCCACCATAGCGCCTTAGGGAGCACGTTAAGCTGTCGGTCCCAGTTTAACTATACCAAATTGTGAAACTATAGTTAGATGGGTCATTGAGTATATCCAAACATCGCGCGAGCTAGCCACTTGTTCGGTGTATGCTCATACCATCGTCTACCACGAAGTGGAAATAAAACTCCGCTGGTTACCCTCAAGCCATATAGACGGTCTCGGGCGTCGATTGTATTTTTACACATTTTTAGGTATTTATAAAAGTTATAGAAGGCTTTGACTAATAAGACCATTATGTTTAATTTAATTAATGGCATTTTAATTATAGAGAAAAGCTTTTAATAAGAAGCACAAAACAACCTAATCTCAATTTTATATATCAATAGTATTCTTTTCAAGACAGTTTAAGTAAGAATATACATTTTATTGCCCGCAATTGTCACTCTTTATTAAATTTATCTCAATGATATTAAAATAATAGGATTCTAAGTATTTGTCTGTGACCTAACATATCCACATTTTGACCCAGAGAAGTGCTTTCTTGAGTAATCTTACCCGGACGACAAGTATCGCTACTACCTAGTATAATTTATCAAAATATCATCGAGATATATGGAACCACTGCTCTTTCACTCGTAAAAGAAAAATACTTGAAACTTTCTTTTTGTTTTAATGATCCCTGAATTTAAAGGGCATTTTATTAAAATGTATTTGTAGTAAATTTGTATATTGTCATTTAACTAGATACTAGATGTTTAGGTTTTAGTCTTTGGGTTCACCGGTTTTCCGAAAACTACTGCATCGTTTTCTTGTGGTAGTCTCCATTCAGTTTTCGATTGCGACACTGGCGGTTGTGTTAACGAGATTTTTTGATTTGCATTACGAGTCTATTTTAACCCATATAATAACCCAGAATAGTTAATTCGCTTAGATTTTTATAAAATTTTGAGATGTATTTTGATATGCAGAAAGGCAAAGCCAGAGCAGTTTTTCAGTAGATGTATGTACACTCGAATATTCCCAAACACTAATACCACATAATTTGGAAGCTTCTTACATGAAAGAGATAAAAAAAGACATTATTTCCCAATTTCCTGCCGCAAACCCCGTTATAAGCTGGGGTTTATAAAATGACTCGCAGAGGGATTTTTATTTTTTACTTTATTTAATTCATAAATCTGGCGCGTTTGCTGTATCTAATCCCTGGCTGTTGTGAATATTTGAAATATTTTCCATTAGGAAAAAGTGAACGGAAATTTTGATTTATAATTAAAATTCGTTCGAAAATTATATACATATATTTATATTGCAGTAAAAATTATCAGGATATAACTGTTGGTTGCCTTGTATCCGGAGGTCGTGGGTTCTATTCCCACCCATGGCAAAAAAATAGTTCGTTTTTTCGGTACAGTTTGTCATGGTCTTGGTGTTTGTGAAATATAATATGTATTATATCGTTGCTTCTGGTAAACATAGTACAAGCCTTATACGATATACGTATACGTATACGCATAGTACGAGCTTAGTTTGTGACCAGAGCAATATGTGTAATTTGTCCTACATATTATTATTATTATTATACTTATACAAAGTTATATAAACTATATAATACTTATATAAAGATATATAGTAATTGGTATTTCATAAAAAAATGTTTGTCAGTCTCTCTTTATTATAATCTTCAGATTTACAATTTTATTTTAAATAGGTTAGGCTATGTACAATTTTATTTTAAATAGGTTAGTGTTTAAATTGCACATAAATTGCATTTTAGGAGACTACATTGACCTGTTCACGAGACGGGCTCTCTGAAGGTGACAGAGTGCTGAAGGTGACTACCTTCAGAGTGCGGGTAAGAGACGGGCACTAGAATTGATGATAAAACAGCGAGGATGTTGAGCATCATTTCATCAGGCAGAGGAAGTTTCCTCTGCCTGATATAGCAACGCTGTAACATTATAAACGTATTATTTAGCCGGCATAGTGGAAGCGATCAAAGTTGATAAACAACAATGTATTGATCGACTCTATTCAATTACTTTGTAAGTAGAACCCATGTTACACGCCGACATCCAATGAAAAAAATATATTAAAAAACAGTCAAAAAAATCGAAAAACACCCAAACAATTTCTATCTAGATATTAATAGTAAAACTAAAAAGTACCAGCTTAAATTAACGTAGGTACGAGTATAATTTAAGAGCTTAAGGTGTTAATATAAAGTGCTTTGCGAACAAATAAAAATAAACGTTCACCAAGTTTATAATTCAGGGACCCAGTAAAAATCCTAACCGACACGCAATATACATAAGTCTACACCCCCGTGTGAAAACAATCACCCGCAATTAACTAAATATGATTAAATTCATACTTAATGAAGCTTCAGTTTTCGTTGACCATTAAAAATAGGGTTATCAATTTCCTTACCCAGTTTAGTACACGAGAAAGCACTTTAAGCATTAAATATGGACGCAGAGTCGGCCCTAGCTGTCGAGTCCTATCGAGCCAGTCTGCGAATACCAAATATTAATGTAGGCGCATCTATGTGGTTTAACTTAGCTTACAGTTTATTGTGGCTTTTTGTCTGCAAAAACCCTTTTGTCTGTTCATTAACGTTTTGTTAATCAACAGACAAAAGGGTTTTGAATAAAAATAGAGTTGTATTTAATGTAACGTAATTAGGTATATGTATATGTATATGTTATGTTAGGTATATGTTAGTCTATGCTAAGTGGAATGGGGAAGAAAAAAGAAAAAAAATATAGACATATAAATTATGAAACAGTATGTTTATGACGACAGCTACTATTCATTTTCTTTCTTAACTTTAATTACTTTTGTGTTTTTGTTGTCAGCATATTTAACTATGTAAAAAAATCCATTTAAGTGAATATTTCTTTGTTCTTATGGAAATAAAGTTCTTTAAACCTAACGAGGATTTTTTTAAGGTGTGGATATGGTCAGTGAAGTTGGTCGCCTGGGTGCCACCCTTGTATGACAGATATTGATTGTCAGGTCAATGGAATGAGCTTAGCACCTAGACTGGCTATAGTTGATTATGTAGAGTATTTTTGGTTGGTTTGTATCTTTTCTTATAATAATCTTCCCCCGCGCTTTCAATTTATATGTTAAATATCAAGCAAAAATATTCGATGTTCTTTTGGTAGTGAATATCAGCCTAAACAATTTTTTTAAGTTGTTTTCCTAAAAACATGTAAAAGTTTGCCCCTTTTATTCTTCTGTTGTACGAAAGCTCGCGATCGCAGTCATACTTACCGATTAGAGTTAACAAAGTCGTCTTCAATGCCGCCCCTTTTCTAACTGCATCATTTATATCAATGTTGTTAAACAATAATTCATGGACTTTTGTAGATTTGCATGTCAATTGATCTACCCTATTCTATACTGTGTAGGTTTGCTTACCATTAGGTAGATACAAAGCCACAAGCTATACTATATATACTATAAAGAAAACTAAAATGTATCAAAACATAATGTCTGTTTAATTGATTTTAACAATCTTATTAACTAAACTACAGTGAGAGAGTTGTGTTAATATTATATTAAAATTCTTAAATGAGAATGTTTTATAAATATTAATGCAAGCTTTATTAAATGAAGGTAAGACAATAACAGAAAATTTATCATCTTGTCAAGATAATGAGACAAAGAGAAGCTTGTTTAGAAAAGTATTATCTTTTTACAGGTCACTGGTTTGTGAATAATTCTTATAAAATCTCAGATCTTACGTCAAAACAGTAATCTCAGATCTTACGTCAAAACAGTAATTGATAACAATGTATAATGTTTTTAATTAAGTCTTAGGTATCTACTTGTAATATATTATTATATCTGCGATGACTTATAGTTTACAATAATAATAATATATGTATATTGGTATTATTTTGATATTTTATTTTAAAAAAAAGCGAAATAACCCAATATTCTATCTAAACCATGCCGAAACATTTATTTATGGGTATTAAATTTAAAATATTATGTATTTATTTAAAACTTCATTGCACAAATCAATGGTTTTCATGTTACTTTTGTTATTTGACATGTGAAGAACCGAGGTCTGGCTAAATCTAAATATAACGTTAAATTCTGTCTAATTAAAAAAGATGATATTAGTATACCTATTTTATTTTAGTAGAAAGTTAAAAAAGTTTTGTATTAATATTAGACCTATCCATTTTAATATTACAAAACCTGTCAATCATTCATTAGCCATACAGTTATCATGTACCTAATGCCTTTGCAGGTGTAGGTTCTAATTAAAGGGATATTGTATTCATATTAGTATTCATGTCGAAGGGAATCTTACCCGCTAATATGAATATACAATACGTAGGTACCTATCCGATTCAAAGCACTTGAATTTATGATATTAGAGAGCGCATTTATTTAGGTATCTGTGGGTTCACCGGTTTTTAGGAGACTATTACATCGATTTCTTGTCGAGGTAGTAGTCTCCTTTCAGGGTGCGGCCACGAACGGTGAAACGAAAATGATTTGATGATGAGGTAATGTAAATTCGTCTTTAACACCGCCCGTTTCCTAATCGCGCTATTTAGCCGGTGTACCATAGTGGGAACGACCAATTATAAAAATATGTAAAAAAAAAAAAATAGTAACCGTCAGAACTCGAATGGGCACAGTATGGTCAAAATAAACAAAATAACAAAAAGTAAGCTTAGAATTTCAGGGAGCGTATAGTCGTATTTCAGGAAGCGTATAGTCGTATTTTCGCTTGAAAGTTCCGCTCGATTATCTTACTACTTATCTAAAACCTTAAAAAATAATTTACACCTGAATTTTGAATTTCACTTTATGAACTTGGTAGTACCGCCTAGCTAGACGGCCTCAGCCCAGCGGTGGGGTTTGGATGATATTTCGAATCTAAACTGAACAATTGGGTAGCTCATTGCGATGTTCGGATAGACGTAATAACAATATATTTACAGTTTCACAAGTTGGTTTAGTAAAACTGGGACCTACAGTTTAACATGCTCTCCGAGGCACTATAGTGGTGCTGACAAACAAATGTACATACATTTTTAAATTATAAACTGATTGGTACTGTATTGGCTACTATTGGAGTTGAACCTACCAAAATTTTTACTTTATTTAGTAGTAATAGATTTGGTACCTAGTATTGTATTGTATTTATGTATTATATAACATTAAGATTTTAATTTTTTGCTCAATACATGAATTATTATTATTATATTATGTATACGTGGTGGCCGAATTGGTTAGACCTTGGACTTAAAAACACTTAGGTCCTTGGTTTAAATCTTGGTATGTACCAATGAGTTTTTAATCTATACTAATATTATAAAGCTGAAGAGTTTGTTTGTTTGTTTGTTTGAACGCGCTAATCTCCGAAACTACTGGTTCGAATTGAATAATTCTTTTTGTGTTGGATAGTGCAGTTATCTAGGAAGGCTATAGGCTATATAACATCACGCTACGACCAATAGGAGCAAAGATATAGTGGTAAATGTGTAAAAAACGGGAGAAATTATTTCATCTTTGAAGCCTTCCGTTGCGTGCGCAGTGAAAACGGTTCAAGATACACAAAAAATATGTATTAAAGAATAATCTAAATATATATAACTCAAAGGTGACTGACTGACATAGTGATCTATCAACGCACAGCCCAAACCACTAGACGGATCGGGCTGAAATTTGGCATGCAGGTTATGAAGTAGGCATCCGCTAAGAAAGAATTTTGATAAATTCTACCCCCAAGGGGATAAAATAGGGGATGAAAGTTTATATGATAAAAAAATAACTATTCCACGCGGACGAAGTCGCGAGCACAGCTAGTAATAATAAAAAATACATTTGTTTGACAACACCACTATAGTGCCTTGGAGAACACGTTAAGCTGTCGGTCCCGGTTTCACTATACCAACTTGTGAACCTGTTTATAGATGAGTTATTGAGTCTATTGAAAACATTGCGACGAACTAACCACTTATTCGGTGTAGACTCATATCATCGGCTACGACGAGGTGGGAATAAACACCCCTCCGCTAGGTACCCTTGGCTGTCTAGGCGGACTCGGGCGCCGTAAGGCACCTGTGATGATATGTATGTATTATTATTATTAGGTATTTAAATTAATATACTACTCACGCTTTCTATTTACTTTTGTAAGCTCTAAAGATACTTAGGATATGCCCTGTGGGAGAAATTTAAGTAGATCGGTATTCAATTTCCTTAGAGAGTCAGAATCTGCGGAAGGAAACATCCCCCTCCCCCTACTTCGGCTAATTTACCAAAACAAAGAGATGTTCTAGGTATTCACGGGCTTTGAGAGTTGCTCTCTTCATATTTGAAAATACCATTCTTGGGTAATTCAATATTTGGTTCGCAGAGGTTTTCAATTTTATAATCAAGCTTACTTTTTTATAAGTTTTAATTTTTATAATTGTTTTGAAATGATATATATATATATATACCTGTGCCTTACGACGCCCGAGACCGCCTAGCCCCAGGGAACCCAGCGGAGGGGTTTTAATCCCACCTAGTCGTAGCCGATGGTATGAGTCTACACCGAACAAGTGGCTAGCTCGTCGCGATGTTTTGGATAGACTCAATAACCCATCTATAAACAGTTTCTCAAGTTGGTATAGTGAAACCGGGACCGACAGCTTAACGTGCTCTCCGAGGCACTATAGTGGTGTTGTCAAACAAATGTACATAATTTTCCGTACACCGGGATTCGAACCAGGCACCTTAGTGTCTATAAGTGCAAGGTTAACCAACTCGGCCACCACGTATATTAAATGAATGAAAATGAAATGTTTGCTCTAAAATATGGTTTCAATGTGTTATTATAAAAAAAAGCGGCCCAACCTAGTAGTCACTGCGCAACTGATAACAAGGTTAAGCAGATGACAACAAGGATACGACCCTAGGATGGTCGGCCGCTTTATACAACGAGGCTATACCATTATAAACACCTTACAAGCTCGCCACTTGTTAGGTGTTGCCTCCGAATACCATCGGCGAAATGAGGCAGGGTTAATCCCTCCGCTGGGTACCCTGAGGCTGTGTTTAAACGGTTCTCGGGAGCCAAAAAAGGCACCCTAGATGGATTTTTATATATTTTTTATTATAATATACTTGTTTTGTAAATAATGCTGCATATTTTACTAATTAATTTATAAATTATTATTGTTACTATTTATTTTCATTATTATAATTAAATTATTATTATTTAATAAAATTTACATAGCACCTAGCACCTACTTAGTCACATTAGTCTGTGTGTTAACCAGTTTTTAGGAGCCTACTTCGTCGTCTTCTTGTTAAGGTTGTATGTACCTACGTCTCATTTTAGATTACCAAACAAACTATTGATTTGACGATATAGCAGCATGCATATTAAAGCAGACTGGTAATACACATCAGCCGCAGCCCGTTTCGTAATCGCATCATAAAGTGGTAAAAGAAGCAGCCAATGCTGCTTAACAACAATGTAATAATTGACCCTATTCATGGACTTTGTAAGTCTGCTTACCATCATATAGATATAAAGTCACCTGCCAGACTCTTTTTTTTTTCACAATAAACATTCAATTTAATACACTTTAGTTCCAACTATTGACCCACTAAAAATAGGATTAATATACAAGAAAAGATCTTAAAAGCAAATACCAATTCGTTTTCCTTAAGCAATCAAATCATATATATAAATAGAATGAAATATATGTAGTCCATCTGTCGTTCAGTATTGGGGAGAGTACCTGATCATTCAGTTCCACTCTATGGATTTGGGGCTTATTCATTTATTTGATGTATTGGCCGAAATACTGAGCTCCTATTGTGTTTTGGAGACATGTTTTTTTTCTCTCTACAGGAAATGTTTTGATTTATTTTATGCTGTTTTAAGGTTTTTTGTGCGTTTGAAAAGTTTTTCTGTACTGCTATTTTTTTTTTATTTATGAAAGGTTCATGAGATATCATCCCCAACCAAATTACAAAAAAATACACATAAATTAAATACAATAAATCTAAAATTGTTTCAAAATTAAATAACATTTATGTTGAAAATAAAGAAGAGAAAATTATAGGTTAAAAAGTGATGAACACTGGTCTTCAAATCAGTGACTTTTTTTTTATTGGAGCACGCCATATGACTTCATTTTTTTTGTGATGAGGATGCAGACCTATAAATTCCATGAATAGGATCGATCAATATATGTACTGTTTAACAATATTGATCGCTCTCGGTTACGAAACGAGCGACAACTAAGATGTATTTGCATTACGAGTCTATTTTAATATCTCGCTGCTTTATCGTCAAATCAATCACCCGTTTCGTAAGCGCACCATGAAAGGAGACCACCTCGACAAGAAATCGGTGCAGTAGTCTCCGGAAAACTGGTGAACCCACAAACTAATACCGAAACATTACTAGATCATTGACGGTTTTTGCATCTATGGTCGGTCGGTCTTGCGAGTTTACAGAGGCCTAAATTTTCTAATTTAAGCTGTTTTATTTTTAGTAATCTAATCGATTAAATTAAATTGATCGAATTAAATTGAGACAAAATATTTCTTAGGCTTGAGAAAATAAGTTTTTCTAAAGGTAAATTATATACCAATACAAAAAGAGTCAATAACCAACCCAACAAGATACATATATGTTATAATGTCCCGAAGGTTTCACTCCCACATAATGTACAATGGCATTTCTAATACGCAACAAACTTTTATACTCGTAAATAAATAAATGAAAAAACTAAACAAGTGAGTAAATATTACATAAATATTTTCTTTCTTACCTACTGATATTTACCCACTTCGACAAAGGTATGAAATCTCGTAACGCAAATACCACTCTCGCTCATCTGATTTTGATGCGATCATGTTTCGTAAACAAAATAAAATATTATATTTGCACAACATAACAAAGCAATCAGTAAGCGTTGTTGGGACGGGCCAAAGGGAAGGTTGTACATACATACTGCCTACGTACGTACAGAAACTTTGCTGTACTGAACCAATCAATAGAAAGCTGAGCGTTAACGGTTTCAGTACAAAAAATGCGTGCATATTTTTTAGAGGGACTAAAAACTTTTATATATGATGGCTGAGTTCGACTTAAAAATACTATAGTTATTAGGTCAAATTATTTTTTATTATGTATGTATCATCACGCCTAGACGGCCCCAGGGTACCCAGCGGAGGGGTTTTATTAATCCCACCTCGTCGTAGCCGATGGTATGAGTCTACACCGAACAAGTGGCTAGCTCGTCGCGATGTTTTGAATAGACTCAATAACCCATCTATAAACAGTTTCACAAGTTGGTATAGTGAAACCGGGACCGACACCTTAACGTGCTCTCCGAGGCACTATAGTGGTGTTGTCAAACAAATGTACATATTTTTTCAATTAAAAACTCATTGGTACACACCGGGATTCGAACCTAAGTGTTTTTAAGTCTAAGGTCTAACCAACTAGGCCACCACGTATATTAATATATAATATTATTTTTTAATTAAACAAAATATGCATATTTGTTTGGAAACACCAGTATACTACCTCGGAGAGCACTTTAAATTGTCGATCCCAGTTTCACTATAATAAATTATGAAGCTTTAATCTATAAACAGCAGGGTTATTGGACCTATCCAAACATTGCGACGAACTAGCAACTTGTACCGTGTATACTGTACAGCCTTATACCATCGGCTACGACGGGGTTTAAACCTCTTCGCTGCACGTAGAGAGCGAGGACGTCTAGGCCGACTCGGGCGCATGATATTTATTTATTTAAAAACCTTTAATTTAGCCTTACCTAGTGTATCACCACTAATTCCGAGTTCCAGAAAGCGTAGTAGGGTTAAATAAAAATAATGATCAAAAGTTTTTTTTTATTGAATATCACAAATATGAATATTCATTACGAGTCTACCATAATATCCGCTGCTTTATCGTCGTCAATCCGCTGCTTTATCGTCGAAAATCCGCTGCTTTATCGTCGTAAATCCGCTGCTTTATCGTCGTCAATCCGCTGCTTTATCGTCGAAAATCCGCTGCTTTATCGTCGTCAATCCGCTGCTTTATCGTCGAAAATCAGCTGCTTTATCGTCGTAAATCAACTGCCTGTTTAGGAGAATATCACCTCGATAAATGACTGAAATCGAGTCATGGTCTGCTGAAAAGCGGTGAACTTGAGGATTTTTGCATCTTTTTTTATTTATTTATTTAAAAACTTTATTGCACAAATTTAGTACAAAGGTGGACTTCAAGCCGCTAGGCATTTTCTACCAATCACACCTTTGGGACAAAATCTTCGTTATAAGAGAAATGAGTGGTTAAAATGAACCAAAATTAAAATTTTACTATGTATTAATTATTTTTTGATTTATTTATCGTAGTTCTAACACTCGTTTAGTGTTCATTTTAAGCTTCTAGCCTGGTTCAATTTCTTTGAGAAATATTGAATGAAATATGACGTCAAACAATCTTAAAATGAGAGCCTTGCTAACTTAACCTTTAACATGTTTTAGGGCTAGGTTTCCCAGTGGGACAATGTGTATAGTAAAGGTCACCAAATAAGTCTTTACTATAATAGCCTTTATAAATATATAGAAATTACTAGTATCAGCCAGCGACTTCTTTTGCCTGTAATTTTGAAATGATAGATAGATACACGATCTGATTGATTAAATGTATGTCCCAGTAATGCCAAGGAAAGCCATATACATAGGTATGTATAAATTATGTGATATATTAAAAATACAAAATTATTTATTTCAACAGAAATATTTTTACGTACAATTACCAACATAAATATAATAAATAAACTTCGACTAACAGCCAACTTGTAATATTGTAATATTGGAAATGTCTGCATGGCGTCAACATAACTGCAGAGCCCTTAAGTATGATAACAAAGACAGTATTTATAAAAGCTATATAACCTCAAAATGTTTATCATGTCAGAATTATATAATATGTATTTATTTAACCAAAACTTTAAAGAAAACATTAATTATAAAACTACAATATATAATTACTTAATAATAATAGTAAAATTATAATAAATAAACAATAACTATGGTAGATGAACTCAGTAAATATACCACAAGTTTCTGAAAACAGTTCCTACTATTGTTGCTAGAACTATACATAGGAATCAAACAATTGGATCGCTTTATTTTTAAAATAAATCTCTCTTATTGGTTGGTTCAAATTCCTATCTATAGTTACTAGTTATATCTAGTTTTTTTTTGCAATACTTGTGGTAGAGCTACAGTTCGTTGAATCCAGATAATGTTCCTCCAGAACAGAAGCGGGAATGCCTCGTTAAATCTTAATAATATTTTTATCATGTAAAAACAATATTGATATCGTATGTTCTCATACCTATCAATAACTATAGACATAGGGTCGGATTAATATTTTTTTTAATATGTAGTTTCACAGTCCCATTAGCAAAAGCTTAGCAACGACTATTAATCCGGCCCTTAGATTCGTGTGTATGTTTTGATCTCACATTCGTTATTCACTGAAGATTATTATTTATCTTTCATGCTTTCTTGATTTGACATTTAAAGATTGAGAGACAAGGACTAATTGAGTAAAATTTATTAAATTTTAGGAGGGAGTAAGGTAATAATAACTGGATTCTACTTCATTGATTTCTTATCAAGGCGGTACTTTTCTTTCAGGGTACGATACGAAACGATACGAGCGGTTTTTGCAAATTCGTCTTCGACGCACGTTTCGTAACCGCATCATTAAACCATTTTAATAATGTTATTGATTGATCCCTTGTATGGATTTTTTAGGGCTGCTTATCATCAGGCAGATACAAAATCACATCCCGTGCTACAATAAAAAAATGCATTATTATATTACAATTTATCAAGTATTCTTCTACAATAAAACAAGTGCTTACTTCTTGTAATTCTGATGACAAATACGACAAACAAATACAAGAAAACTTTATCAATAAAATACCGAATAAGTAAGAAAATGTATGTGTTACTCGTAGGTTTTCACATTAAGTATCTCTGAGTTTCACATAAACTTATCCCATGTTTAACTTTAATAATTACTTATTAGTTAAGCCGAGTCATTCTCAAGTTACGAAGATGAATAAACAAAAGTTTGTAACGAAATTTGTGAAAGTTGCGTCTTCATTGGAACGCGTTGTCAGTTGCTCTGGCTTTACCTTTATTATCTGGGTAACACAATTACCTTGATTTAGCTGCGATTAGATTTTTATTTGTCTTGAAAACAAATCTTAGACATTTTTTATTTATTTATATGTATATATGTATCATCACGGGTGCCTTATGGCTCCGAGACCGCCAAGTGGCTAGGTCGTCGCGATGTTTTGAATAGACTCAATAATCCATCTATAAACAGTTTCACAAGTAGGTATAGTGAAACGGGGACCGACAGCTTAACGTGCTCTCCGAGGCACTATAGTGGTGTTGTCGAACAAATCTACATACAGTTTTTAATTAAAAACTGATTGGTACATACCGGGATTCGAACCAGGGACCTAAGTGTTTTTAAGTCCAAGGTCTAACCAACTCGGCCACCTCGTAATTTCACGTAAGTTTTTGATTTATATGTCTTTTTTTATTTGAGCATGGCATGTGACATTGTATCTATCTACGTGACTCGATCAATATCATTAATCGCTTCTATTATCCCGGCTAAATGACGGGATTACGAAATGGGAAGCGACAACGTCAAATTTGCATTTCGAGAGAGACAATGTTCTTAGCAAACCATGGATTCACCGTGCGGGTGCCGGTTCCATCGCGTGGTTGAAAGGCAGGGGAATGAACTGCAGCGTTCCCGGACTTGAGACCGCAAAGTAGGTTTAATATCCTTACTGTCTTTACGTAAAATTAACTGTCTAACTGTTTCGTTACCGCATTCTGAAAGAATGCCTTGACAAGAGGTCGCAATAGGCTTCTCTAAACTGGTAAACCTAAAGACGAAAATAAAATTATGACTAGGTCACTAGATGGCTTTTGCCTTTGAATTTCCATTCAAACGAAAACGTTGAAATTAATATATATATATATTTATACATACATGCATATCATCACAGGTGGCTTACGGCGCTCGAGGCCGCCTAGACGGCCCCAGGGTACCCAGCGGAGGGGTTTTAATCCCACCTCATCGTAGCCGATGGTATGAGTCTACACCGAACAAGTGGCTAGCTCGTCGCGATGTTTTGAATAGACTCAATAACCCATCTATAAACAGTTTCACAAGTTGGTATAGCGAAACCGGGACCGACAGCTTAACGTGCTCTCCGAGGCACTATAGTGGTGTTGTCAAACAAATTTACATATTTTTTTAATTAAAAATTCATAGGTCCCTGGTTCGAAGCCCAGTGTGTACCACACACTGGGCTTCGAACCAGGGACCAATGGTTTTTAAGTCCAAGGTCTAACCAACTCGGCCACCACGTATATATTTCTTTAATGTTTGTAATTACATTAGCTTCTCTTATTTATAATCAAAAACATAATAAAAATATATATAAAAGTGACAAACTAAATATACACATATAAATAAGTAGTGGCAAAATAAAGTAAAAGCAAAAAGGATTAAAATCCTTTTTTGGGTTAGTTCGGCAGGTCCATTGACTGAAAATCCCATTGTTGTCTCTTTAGCCAGTGACAAAGTAGAAAAAGCTTTTGTTTCCAAAATTTTGCCCACATTTATATTTTTTTATTAACTTTTAGGAAATATCACAGTTTATATAGTACAATACATATCTAGGATAATTTTTTTTTCACTGTTTACTAAAATATAGGTATATTTTATTTTTATGTAATGAATTTGTGTGTATGTTTTTATGAGAAGTGTGTGTAAGTATGTAAATTTGTTGTATTTGTGATGGTTGTTGTATGTGGGACTTAGGGATAAGTGCAGGGATTGAATTAAATAAATAGTTAGTTATATACGTGGTGGCCGAGTTGGTTAGACCTTGGACTTAAAAACACTTATGTCCCTGGTTCGAATCCCGGTGTGTACCAATGAGTTTTTAACTTAAAAAATTATGTACATTTGTTTTACAACACTACTATAGTGCCTCGGAGAGCACGCTAAGCTATCGGTCCCAGTTTTACTATACCAATTTGTTGGGTTATTGAGTCTATTCAAAACATCGAGACGAGCTAGCCACTTCTTCGGTGTAGACTCATAACAACGGCTACGACGAGGTGGGATTAAAAATCCCTCCGCTGGGTACCCTGGGGCCCCGTCTAGGCGGTCTCGGGCGCCGTAAGGCACCCGTGAAGATAATAAATACGAGTAGTATAATTATGACTTACTTTGAACATTTTTAAAGTATCAGTAGCATAAGCGTTTCAATATTCACAAAGTGAACTATCATATAGGTACTACCTAAAGTGCTTTTATTAATGCAACGCACACACACTTAATCAAATTGTATGTATAAAATTACTTGTAAATTGCTGGTCTTGTCAGCTTGTAAGCAACCTTCCATATTATATCGATCATAATGACATTTTGAACACAACCTTAAGAGCTTTCATAGGTTAGTTTAATTAATTTTAAGTGCCTACCAAATAACATACTTACATTCAAATTCATTTCAAAGTTAGAAGATTAACATTTGATATTCTGTACAAGTCTGAATTTGTTATGAAGTTCTGAAAAGTTTATGTTAAAATGAGCTCTCATTTTCAGCACTATGGATTTGGAAAGCGACATTTTAACTTGACATGTCGCAAATTGGAGACTCGTTCTATTGCATTTTAAATTTATATTTTGAATACTTTATAACTATATTATTTAGCGATCTTTATACGTGTATTTAGACTGGTTACTACTACTACTAGTGTGGCTGTCATATGATACATTTTTAGATTCAGTTCATACAAATAACTTCTTTTTAGCAAAGGTGATGCCAGTGTTTTTATGAAATTTGGGTATAAATGTACCCAAATTACAGTTAAATGTACATTTATACATCATTAGATATACATGGTGACTTTGAAAGGATGTACTTTGGGCTAATATGAGGTTCTACTGATCAAATCGAACAACTTTTCCCATGGAACTATGTGTCGCAAATGAAAAAAAATGTTGGCTTCCCCATACAAATTGGTCATTTTAATATTACTTAGTTTGTATGTAGAAGGCAATTTTTTTTTTCATTTGCGGCACATGGTTCCATGGGAAAACTTGTTCGTATTGATCAGCCGCAGCTGTGCCGAAATATTTTAAAAACTTTATACATTTTTAGTTTCAGTTCATACAAATAACTTCTTTTTAGCAAAGGTGATGCCAGGGTTTTTATATAATTTGGGTCCCACCCACCAATAGCTGTGTGTTATACATCATTAGATATACATGGTGACTTTGAAAGGATGTACTTTGGGCTAATATTAGGTTCTACTGATCAAATCGAACAACTTTTCCCATGGAACTATATGTCGCAAATGAAAAAAAATTTTGGCTTACCCATACAAATTGGTCATTTTAACATTACTTAGTTTGTATGTAGAAGGCAATTTTTTTTTTCATTTGCGGCATATGGTTCCATGGGAAAACTTGTTCGTATTGATTTTTAGCAAAGGATGATGCCAGGGTTTTTATACAATTTGGGTCCCACCCACCAATAGCTGTGTGTTATACATCATTAAATACACATGGTGACTTTGAAAGGGTGTACTTTGGGCTAATATGAGGTTCTACTGATCAACACGAACAACTTTTCCCATGGAACTATGTGCCGCAAATGAAAAAAATATGGCTTTCTTTAAAAATTACCAATTTGTATGGGGAAGCCAAATTTTTTTTTCATTTGCGACACATGGTTCCATGGGAAAAGTTGTTCGATTTGATCAGCAGAACCTTATATTACCCCAAAGTACACCCTTTCAAATTTACCCTGTATATTATGATGATTAGGTTTATATTAAGCTTAACTTCAATAACTATAACTCTAATTAAAATCTTAGCCAATGCAAAATTATGCTTTATTAAACATGACAGTTTTATAATATCCAAAAACAATGTTAACTATTTTTTTTTTCAGAAACAAAATAATGATAACGTGTTTTAAAATCAATATTTTAATTATCTGCGTCTATAATGACTTCATTAAAAAATATGGCTTGGCTTACAAATCCCTCGTACCAGGGTATGCCAGACCCTGGGTACCAAACGATATGCTGTTACAATTATCTTTGAACAATATTATTGTCATGTAGTAACAAGTAACACTAATACTTTCCAGCTCTCGCGTGTCGCGACTCATACATCCATGATAAGTATCCTCCAAATAATTAAAAAAATGCTCTCCATACATGCAAACTAGTAATGTTAAAATGACCAATTTGTATGGGGAAGCCAAATATTTTTTTCCTTTGCGACACATGGTTCCATGGGAAAAGTTGTTGAATTTGATCAGTGGAGCCTCATATTAGTCCAAAGTACAACCTTTTAAATTCACCCTGTATAAACGATTCATATAAATATAATGAAGTAAATGAAATAAATGAAATTAAGACAAATAACCACTTAAATATAATTATAACAAAATTAAAATGTAATGTTGCCAATTCTGCCAGTGTCTCATATGTAATGTAATCTATTAAATCCCAAATTGACTGTCTGTCTCTACAAGCTTTCTGCCCCTACTTTATATGCTAATAAACATTGGGGAACATTTATTTGAGCGATTCTTTGTGATCGTTATGTACTAAATGACATTGCTGTATTTTCGCCAAGTAAAACTGTGCCCTGGAGGTGAATAACGTTTTATCTTTCAGGCTTTTAGAACGGTTAAAGTTTATGTTATGGAGCTAATTTTGTTTATGAATTAAAAAAAAAAAAAAAGTTTTTTTTTTTTTATTTTTTTTTATTGGAGTACGGCAAGTGACTTGATGTCTACTTAGTTAGCAGACCTAGAAAGTCCATGAATGGGGTCAATCAATAATTGTTTTTAAACAACATTGATCGCTCCCACTATGCGGGCTAAAGATGCGATTAATTCAGTAATCCCGGTTCCTTATCATCTTTTGAACCACCCATTTCGTAACCGCACCCTGAGAAGACTACCACCTCGACAAGAAATCCATGTCGTAATTTCCTGAAAACCGGTAAATTCACAGAATAAAACCGAAACATGACTAGGTCACTTGACGGTTTTTGCATCTGTATGGGGTATTTTTTAAATATATTCACCGGTTTTTGGGAGCCTATTGTATCAATTTCTTGTCGAGTCTCCTTTCAGAATGCGGTTACGAAACGGACAGTTGATTTGACAATATAACAATGAGTATAAAAAAAAAACATCACGGGTGCCTTTTTGGCCCCGAGAACCGTTTAAACGGCCTCATGGTACCCCGCTGAGGGATACCCGTCCTCATTACGCCGAAAGTATTCGCAAGCAACACCTAACAAGTGGCGAGCTTGTTGCGCTGTTTATAATGGTATAGCCTCGTTGTATAAAGCGGTCACCCATCCCAGGTTAGGCCTAGTTATAGTAGACTCATAATGAAACTTCGTCTGATCGCCGCCCATTTCGTAACCGCATCATTTAGCCAGCATAGTGAGAGCGGTCAATGCAATATAACAATCAACCTCATTCATGGCCTTTGTAGGTTTGTTTACCATTTATTTATTTATTTAAAATTCTTTATTGCACAAAATTGTACATAGGCGAGCTTAATACCTTAGGCATTTTCCACCAGCTAACCTTTGAGAGAGTGAAATATGCTTAGGGTGCAGAACTTTCGATAGAAGGATATAGATATAATTTTAACAATGATGCATAACAATACTTAAACTACTTAAATACTGTATATAATATACATAAACAAAAATTGCCACGAGGATCTGGCTTAAGCATTCAGATAATGAGTTGTGAGCAAGCCTTTAAACACTCCGATGGAAGGGGCTGATCTTATAGTCAGAGGAAGCAAATTCCACTGGCGAGCAGCTGACACCGTAAACGAATCTGAATATTTGGAAGAGACGTGTGACGGGATTTTTAGAAGGTTATTGACAGAGGAACGGAGGGTACGATCATGCGAATCACCAAGGAAAAGAAAACGAGTCTTAAGGTTAAGCGATAGGTATTGAGGAGCACAGCATTTGTGACTTTATATCTACAGTCACAAATGTGTTCCTTAACAAGGATCATTAATCCCGACAACAGAGGTATTTGACCTATTAGACTGTTTGTCTATCTGGTAACCATCGTAGCATTATAAAGGTGGTTCGTTATCAATGCGTTTTTTGTTGGTAGGTACATATATATATATATATATATATATCATCACGGGTGCCTTACGGCTTTCGAGTTCCCAGCGGAGGGCCTTTAATCCCACCTCGTCGTAGCCGATGGTATGAGTCTACACCGAACAAGTGGCTAGTTCGTCGCGATGTTTTGAATAGACTCAATAACCCATCTATGAACAGTTTCACAAGTTGGTATAGTGAAACCGGGACCGACAGCTTAACGTGCTCTCCGATGCACTATAGTGGTGTTGTCAAACAAATGTACATAATTTTTTTAATTAAAAACTCATTGGTACACACCGGGATTCGAACCAGGGAATTATTATACTTTTTTATTTATGGGGAGACCAATGTCTTCGGATTATTATTTCGTAAGATTTTAAATGCAGTCAGATAATTAGTCTTACCATAAAAAAAATGGTCCTTCTCTAAAACAAACAAATAAAAGCAGTAGTAATCAGTTAAAAAAAGTTTGTTAGCAGCAAAAGGTTAGTAAAGTAAACGAATCAAAACTAAACATGTTTAGTTTATTATAAATCATAATTAACAAACCCGCTTTAAGAAAAATTAAGTTCACCAAGTAGTTGATATTGCCTCAAGCGCCATACTTACTTAGCATGAATACCGCAAATTTCCGCGGAGTTAAGACTACCTTACGCCTTCAGTTTGCTTACTAAGTTAACTACAAACCTTGAGAATAAAGTGTAAGAGCTAAACCAACTACAAGTTTTTTTTTATTTTCTTTTATTTGAGCACGGCATGCGACTATGTTTCAACCTGATGGTAAGCAGTCCTACAAAGACCATGAATGGGGTCGATCAATAAATTGTTGTTTAACAATATTCATCGCTCCCATTTTGGCGGCTAAATGATGCGGTAACGAAATGGGCGGCGACTAAGTCGAATTTGAATTAGGAGTCTATTTTAATATCTTCACTTTATCGTCAAAACCAACCATCAGTTTAGCATCCTGACAAAACGTAGAAAGGAAGTAGTCCTGAAAACCGGTGAACGCAAATTAAAACCGAAACATGATTAGGTCACTTGACGGTTTATACTAAAATAACAAAAAAAACTTAACGAACCTTTATGCAGGAGAGAATATTATTTCCAAAAAATCTAACATAACAGAGTAACATATGAGTCGCTTTCATAAGGGTTTTTTTGGGTTTTAATTTTGACATTACAAAATAACACATTATATAGACCATTATATAAAATAAGTGATGAATTTATTTAAAATATATATAAAACTAATTTTAGTCCGCAGTTTTACATGGATTATTAAAAATACCATCACGCATTAATAAGTTTAATAAAAAATATTTTGCCAAAAAGATGACAATAAATGTCAACTTTTAAACAAAATAAATCATAGTCCTCAAAAAGTAAACAATATATTAATTCAAAAATATAATTAAAATATTTTAATGCCTCCATACTAAATATCATCTAAATCGGTTCAGCGGTTTAGGCGTGAAAACTTAACATACAAACACAAACAGAGTTATTTTCGCATTTATATTATTCGTATGGAAGAATGAATAGTATGGATTTTGAGTATAACTTTATTTACTTTTTATCAATACAAAAATAAGTAGGTACCTACGAGTTCAAATTCTCAGAGTATACCAAACACTATTATAGTAAATATGAGGCCCGGTTTAACTATAGACAATATCTGAAAGGCTTTTTTCATACATAGTGCAATTAAAGTGAACAATAGGTAAACTTCGAACGCAGGCGCATGTAAGTGATTTTCATAAACAATAAAACGTGGAGCGACATCATCAAACGGCCACAGCGAGCAATCAACGAGTCTTTCACCTATTTGTATGCAAATTTAGGCATAATCAAGCAAGCCTTTCTCGTCTAGATTATCTTCAGCGAAATAATTTTGCATGTAAAACGAAGAGAAAATTAAAAGCTGGCTTTAGTCGACTGTTAACTGCTTTTTTGGTCTTTAGTGAACTCAATTTACTCTCTATATTATACAGGTTAGCTTTTTTACTCAATATCTATACTGTGTGTTTTATTTTACAGTGCCAGAAAATGTGTATTGTGTTCTATAAATAAAATAATGAAACACCAATTTTTCTCTTAATGTCGCCCAAACTAAATATATTAGCATATGATGACTTACTATATTAAAAATCAACTTTTATGGAATCATTTTTCCATAACAGTTGAACTGACACTTGCCTGAATTTCATCGCGTAACATAGTCGATATGAAATATATATTACATATTCCAAAAAATCTTAATGGATATTATCCATTAAGATTCATTCCAATCTATACTAATATTATAAAGCTGAAGAGTTTGTTTGTTTGTTTGTTTGTTTGTTTGAACGCGCTAATCTCCGAAACTACTGGTTCGAATTGAATAATTCTTTTTGTGTTGGATAGTCCAGTTATCGAGGAAGGCTATAGGCTATATAACATCACGCTACGACCAATAGGAGCAAAGATATAGTGGTAAATGTGTAAAAAACGGGAGAAATTATTTCATCTTTGAAGCCTTCCGTTGCGTGCGCCGTGAAAACGGTTCAAGATACACAAAAAGTATGTATTAAAGAATAATCTAAATATATATAACTCAAAGGTGACTGACTGACATAGTGATCTATCAACGCACAGCCCAAACCACTAGACGGATCGGGCTGAAATTTGGCATGCAGGTAGATGTTATGACGTAGGCATCCGCTAAGAAAGGATTTTGATAAATTCTACCCCCAAGGGGATAAAATAGGGGATGAAAGTTTATATGATAAAAAAATAACTATTCCACGCGGACGAAGTCGCGAGCACAGCTAGTATCATTATATACGTGGTGGCCTAGTTGGTTAGACCTTGGACTTAAAAACACTTAGGTCCCTGATTCGAATCCCGGTGTGTACCAATGAGTTTTTAATTAAAAAAATTATGTACATTTGTTTAACAATACCACTATAGTGCCTCGAAAAGCACGTTAAGCTGTCGGTCCCGGTTTCACTATACCAACTTGTGAAACTGTTTTTAGATGGGTTATTAAGTCTATTCAAAACATCGCGACGAGCTAGCCACTTGTTCGGTGTAGACTCATACCATCGGCTACGACGAGGTGGGATTAAAAAACCCTCCGCTGGGTACCCTGGGGTCGTCTAGTCGGTCTCGGGCGCCGTAAGGCACCCGTGATGATATATATATATATATATTCATTCCAAAAAATAAATATCATCACGGGTGCCTTACAGTGGGAGTTGTTGAAAGTTTAATCCCACCTAGACGTAGCCAATGGTATGAGTCTTCATCGAACGAAGTTAGCTTAGGTTAGGTTCTCAATAACCCAACTATGAACAGTTTCACAAGTCGGTATAGTGAAACCGGGACTGACAGTTTAGTGTTCTCTCCGAGGCACTATAGTGGTGTTGTGAAACAAATGTCCATACTTACATTTTTTAATTAAAAAATCATTTTCACACCGGGGTTTGAACCGGTGACCTAAAAACTAAGACTAAGGTCTAACCAACTCGACCACCACGTATAACCAGTATTTTTTGGAAAGATGATAAAATACCAACTTACCTCGTAAAATAAATTAAACTTTGATTTAAGCTAAAAAGCTCTTTTTTCAGATACATCTTAGACTTATTATATATTATTATTAATAGTTGAAATTAAAATATTATAGTTTTGTGCTGTGCGGCATAGTGCCCAAGACACTGGCGGCGTTTTCCCTCTGAACAGTTAAACTAAAAAAAATCGGCGCCGCCGCTTTATGGTCACTCGAGACGTGATTTCGATAAAAAGTGTATAAGCTACATTTATTAAACTCATTTAAGTACTACAAAATAAAATAATAAATTTCAAACTTTTATATGAAAATTAAAATATGTATTTTCTCTTTTATGTATATTTTAATAGTATCGGAAAACAAATCCATTATAATTGACAAATTTCCTTTTTAACTATTTTGGGCTTTAATCCAGAAGCTTCTATTCATAAAATAATTAAATTTAATTTTGCAATTAAAAAGGCTTTTACCTGTGTGCCTCAATTAAGCCTTGCACTAAAACCGCGTGTAACTTTATATCATATTCTATTCAATATTCGGTGAAATTTTTCACAAAGACTCGTGTTATTATGTTCACATCGCTGTCGTCCCCAATTTTATTAAAATTAAATAACTTTCGAATCTAAAGCCTTTACAATTTAGGGTTGAATTTTGCAGGTTTCCTCTACACATGTGTAGCCAAAAATGTGTTGTGGGACATGTAATTAATTCGATTTCATTATATAGTACAGCATGTCATAGCATCTGCAAAGGACGGGTTATTATTTTGATACATTGTACGTAACACAACGTTCTTCTATTAATATAATGTAGGCTGTGTCTGTAGGTTTAATTTTAATTAGGAAATGTGGTTATTTGAATATAGCCACATTGAAAGTACATTATAGGTAAGTTTAAACGCATTTAGCTTGTTTTATTAGGGATTTTTTCTGTTGCCTTTGGGAACAGTTATATCTCATAGACTTTTTACTAGGTGAGAACTAAGATATGTTAAATTAATAAATACGGTCACGGATGCCTTTTTGGCTCCCGAGAACCGTTAAAACGGCTTCAGGGAACCCAGCGGTGAGAGTAACCCGTCCTTATTTCACTGATGGTATTCGGAGGCAACACCTAGCAAGTGGCAAGCTTATTGGGCTGTTTATGATATTATATTATTTTGATACATTGTACGTAACACAACGTTCTTCTATTAATATAATGTAGGCTGTGTCTGTAGGTTTAATTTTAATTAGGAAATGTGGTTATTTGAATATAGCCACATTGAAAGTACATTATAGGTAAGTTTAAACGCATTTAGCTTGTTTTATTAGGGATTTTTTCTGTTGCCTTTGGGAACAGTTATATCTCATAGACTTTTTACTAGGTGAGAACTAAGATATGTTAAATTAATAAATACGGTCACGGATGCCTTTTTGGCTCCCGAGAACCGTTAAAACGGCTTCAGGGAACCCAGCGGTGAGAGTAACCCGTCCTTATTTCACCGATGGTATTCGGAGGCAACACCTAGCAAGTGGCAAGCTTATTGCGCTGTTTATGATATTATAGCTTCGTTGTGTAAAGCGGTCATCCATCCTAGATCCGGCCTTGTTGTCATCTGTTTAACTTTTTTTTATCAGTTACGCAGTGCCGACTTAACCTGGCTGTGGCCTATAAAGATTTCACAAAAGGTTAGTAGATTTTCAAAATCCCCCGGCTATGTATCTATTTTTAAAATTATACAAAACGAGAAAAATATCTGTCACAAAAATTCGCGAAAAACAAGGCAATCAAATCTAAAATAGGACACCACAAAGTGTAATAAAATTAATTTTCCTTTTACTCGTGGTTTTATGTCAAGAAATAGGATTTTGGGCGAATAAAACAATATCAAAGGTAAATGGTTGGAGATATGAAGGTAACAAAATTTAATTCTGGGCGCGTCACCCAAATTCAAGGGTCATGAACGAATGGGTAATAAAATGGTTAGACATGTCTTATATACGGTGACTTTGAAAGGTTCTACTTTGGTTCTACTTTGAACCCACGAAACTAGTCTCGTAAATAAAAATAAAAGGCCTTTCCATGCATTTGTATGATTACTTTAACATTACTAGTTTGCATCGAGAAGTTATTTGTTATATAGAAGTTTTAACTAGTAAAAAACACTGACGTTAAAACAATACCTACATAATACTGAAAGTTTAAGTGTAGTTTTTTTTTAGGTGGGAGGAAGGTCTCTATAACTTCTTTAGGCCGACCGACCGGTCTCGTTACAAAAACCGTCTAGGTAACTCGTCATGTTTAGTGCCGAAGATTTTAGTTTTTTTCCTAAAATCTTAAGGAAAAGACCGGAGAACGACGCGCCGGATCTTTCTTTCTTCAAAAAATAAGCCTGGACATTCAAAGGGGTAATGCCGCTGGCGTTCTCGGAACTCTACCACTCTCTGCCGGTCTAGAGGAGTTCTATTGCCTATAGAACAAATACTTCCTAAACTTATCTTAATTTTAAGTATATAGTATTGTTATATTTACCTAATAAATTTTCTTGAATAAATAATAATAATATTTCTATGCTGGGTTATTATTTCTATTATTTTCTAAATCATAAAAAAAACATTTTTAATATTATAATATATTTTTTTATTACCTTCAACAGAAAGATTTTTGCGTACAATTACGAACATAAAAACAAATAATTGAACTTCGACCAACAGCCAAGTTTTAATATGGAAGTACATTAATATGAGCGTCAAGCCGACTCCAAGCCCTTACTGCCTTTCCGAATTCAACTCTTCCTTTCACTGTGTTCACTACCCTCTCTACCTAGCTAAATAATATATTATTTATCATACTTTTCTGTAAATCTTCTAAATAAAATAAATAAATAATGCTTATCTAAAAGTTTATAAGTCTATTCATATAACACGGTGCGCTCGGTCGAACTGTATCACGATTTCTTAAATTGAATTCGAAGCTGTATCACACGAATCGAATCAACAGGCTGTGAAATACATCACGTAATAAAAGTCGATTATAGCCGAATCGAAATTAATCTAATATATAAAATTCTCGTGTCACGATGTTTGTAACTTCTCCGAAACGGCTTGACCGATTTTATGATATAGTCTGTGTATATTCGGTAGGTCTAAGAATAGGTCGTAAGAATATTTTTTATACCTCTAAGTGACCACCCTGGTCCACCCTATTTTTTTTTTAATTTTTGGTATTTTTTTTATGATTTGGCATTAAAAAATACTTATAACCCTTAATTTTCACCAACCCCTATTTTTTATTAGTACTGTAATAATATTCAACTCTCAGTGGTCGATAACTGATCAATTATCAATCGATCAGTTTTTTTATTAAATTATATATTTTATTTGACAGATATATTTACTCTTAGGTATATTTCTATTATTTACTGAAGAAGTTTACTAACCTTGATTTTTTTGTAAATAAATTGATATTTAAAAAAATATATACCTACTCAGTAAAAATTTGGGTAAAAAAATGTCTATATGAAAAAGGGAATGAGCGCAGAGTAAGACAGATCATTTTATTCGTTAGAACACCCGTGCAAAGCCGGCCCGGGCAGCTAGTATTTTTAGCATGGTAAACAAACGTTCTAAAGGCTCAAAATAAAATATTTAATAAGCTGAAACTATGAAGCGAATTTCAATAAAATTAAAACTGTAAAGCATCCATTAAAGTAAACATTTTTACGAATAAAAAAAAAATACGTGGTTTGGATATCAGACGTAAAACACTAGTTTTTACGTCCCCGGTTCAAACCCCGGTGTGTACCAATTAAATGTTAATTAAAATAATTATGTACATTAGTTTGACAAAACCAGTATAATGCCTCGGAGAGCTTGTTAAGCTGTCGGTCCTTATTTCACTATACCAACTTGTAAAACTGATTATATAGAGTCTATTAAAATATCTCGACGAGCCAGTCACTTGTTCGGTATAGGCACATACCATCGGCTACGACGAGGTGAGATTAAATCCCGTTCCTGAGGCCGTCTAGTAATATTGTATAATATTGTATTTTGTGTTAAGTAATTACCTATATATGTGGTGGCCGAGTTGGTTAGACCTTGAACTTAAAAACACTTAGGTCCCTGGTTCGAATCCCGGTGTGTACCAATGAATTTTTAATCCAAAAATGTATGTACATTTGTTTAACAACACCACTTCCAACACTCTCCGCCTCGGAGAGCATGTTAAGCTGTCGGTTCCAGTTTTATTATACCAACTTGTGAAACTGTTTATAGATGGGTTTTTGAGTCTAGTCACTTATTCGATGTAGACTCATATCATCGGCCACGACGAGGTGTGAATAAAAACCCCTCCGCTGGGTACCTTGAGGCCGTATAGGCGGTATCGTGCGCCGTAAGGCACCCGTCATGATATATAATTATATTCATGTTTTTATTCCAAATGTGCATATAAAATGTGTACAATGCCTTTTATTATCTACCATCCACGCCTAAGAATAGAACCTGCATACACATCCATTCAAACTTATTTTGTTTTGTCAGTTTATCTATTTATAAAAATCTTTTGCTGGCTTTATTTTCAGTTATTTTATTTTGTAGGTATATAGGTATATGCTGTATGCTGTAGTTTTTTTTAAATACTACATATACATAATCTTTTTGGGGAATGAATTTTTATTATTATTAATCATAGATGGCCTCAGGGTACTTAGCGGAGGGGATTTTGTTTCCACCTCATTTTTACCAATGATATAATAATATTATCAAAACATCGCGACGGGCTAGCCACTTGTTCGGTGTAGACTCATACCATCGGCTACGACGAGGTGGGATTAAAAACCCCTCCGCTGGGTACCCTGGGGCCGTCTAGGCGGTCTCGGGCGCCGTAAGGCACCCGTGATAATATATATATAATAATATTTTAAAGTAAAATAATATAAAGAAATATACTGCCACTATGATTAATAAGTTTATATTTTATTTATAAACTTATTAATCATAGTGGCAGTGCTAGATGATTTTTATCCGTTTTTTTTTATACAAAAAGTTCCGAAAAAAAGTTTTTTACCAAACAACCTTTTAACACCTAACAAACAAAACCTTACTTATATAGTTGGCTAACAACAGGCCAAACAAATTGTTAACACAGTCGAAAAGTTTAGGTTAGGTACTTCGACAGAAATCGTGCGTAAATTGTCTCACAATGTCGCCTCGTAAGATAAATGCCTGTCGTAAAATAAGGGTGAAAAGATGGCCGAGCTCCCGTACCCGAGAGTTTATGACCCTATTATCTTCGGGGTACATCGATTTTCCTAGTTTCGATATAAGGTTTTGATTCCTGACAATCTGTTGCCGACATTCATTACCTACTTATTGATTGGAACTGGGCTCTGAGATGGATGGCTTCATTGAGTTTTATTTACATCTACTGCTAATATGTATTATGCTAGTTTTCAGTTATTACAAAGCTCATGCTAGTCTAGTGAAAGGTTTTTTTTAAATCTTTATTGCGTATAGGCTTTAAATACCATCACGGTGTCTATTTGGCTCCCGAGAACCGTTTAAACGGCCTCAGGGTACCCAGTGGAGGGATTAACCCGTCCTCATTCCGCCGATGGTATTTGGAGGCAACAGTGAACAACGTCGCAGTGACTTGACTACTAGGCTGGGGCTGCTTTGTTGGTACATAATCGATGTTAAATTGATGGAGTTAATAGTTTTTCATGAATAATGGAAGTTTCGAACGTTGTAGTTATTTTTTATTTTATTTATATATTAAATCTGATTTATCTACGTGGTGGCCGAGTGGGTTACACCTTAGACTTAAAGATTCTTAGGTACCTGCTTTAAACCCTGGTATGTGCCAATGAGTTTTTAATCCAAACATGTATGTACATTTGTTTAACAACACATATAGTGCCTCGGAGAGCACGTAAAGCTGTCGATCTCAGGTTCACATTACCAATATGTGAAACTGCTTATAGATGGGTTATTGAGTCTATCCAAACATCGCGACGAGCTAGCCACTTGATCGGTGTAGACTCATACCATCGGCTACGATGAGGTGGGATTAAAAATCCCTTCGCTAAGTAGCATGCGGCCATCTAGGCGGTCTCGGGCGCCGTAAGGCATCCGCGATGATATGTATGTATGTAAATCTGATTTTAAATAAATAAATAGGTACATCATAAAAGTCGAGAATTGGTTCATTTAGCCATTAATTTAGACAAGTTAGTGGTTAATAAGTCTATAAACTTATAATAAACTGATAATACCTTGTTTAATCTGTTACTATATAAAATAAATACCATCACGGGTGCCTTTTTGTTTAATCGGCCTCAGGGTACCCAGCGTAGGGATTAACCCGTCCTCATTTCGCCGATGGTAGTCGGAGGTAACACCTAACAAGTGGCGAGCTTGTTGCGGTGTGTATGATGGTATAGCCTCGTTGTATAAAGCGGTCATCCATCCGAAGTCCGGCCTTATTGTCAACTGCTTAACCTTGTTATCAGTTGCGCAGTGACTTAACCACATGGCTGGGTACGCTTTTTTGTTCTAAAGTTTTTATTTTTCTACTTATCAATATTTTTATATTTAATTTTTATTAAAACGGAATTTATCTAAATATATATAACTCAAAGGTGACTGACTGACTGACTGACATAGTGATCTATCAACGCACAGCCCAAACCACTGGACGGATCGCGCTGAAATTTGGCATGCAGGATTTTGATAAATTCTACCCCCAAGGGGATAAAATAGGGATGAAAGTTTGTATGATAAAACATAACTATTCCACGCGGACGAAGTTGCGAGCACAGCTAGTCAGTAAATAAAGGCAATAAATAAATAAAACTTCACTGATATTCAATAACCCTGTCTAGCCATTATCTACCACTTACCTTTGGTTAAAGTTATTGGAAATTATTTGCTAGTTCATTGCATTTCCAATAATAAAATAACTTATACAAACGCTGTAGGTAAATCATTTTATTAAAGATTATTAGATATACTAAGTATTTGTATTATAAATGCGAAAGCAATATTTTCTGAGACCGAAGATTATACAGGGTGACTTTGAAATGATGTACTTTGGGCTAATATGAGGTTCAGCTGATCAAATCGAACAACTTTTTCCATGGAACCATTAGTCGCAAATGAAAAAAAAAATTGCCTTCTCCATACAAACTAGTAATGTTAAAATGACATCATAATGATCAAATGTTCTATATCTTATTAGCCCAAAGTACACCCATTCAAATTCACTGTGTATATATATACATGGGTACTTAAATGAGTCTTTAAATTAATATCCTCACAAATTTAAAAACAAGTAAAAAGACATACTTTTTCTTCTCGAGTCTAATTGAGTTTAAAAAAGGGAGACTGGAAAAAGTTAATAAAGTCAAATACGCAAATTGTGGAAGTTATAAATATTGATGAGAATTTAATTGTGACAATGGAAATCCTATAGCAATTAGATCTTTGTTGATCGCTCGCTTATTATAATTATTTCGAAATATGAATAATAATAATAATAAAGTTTATTTATCTTTTAACAAAAGCAATAGATACAAAAAACTTAATACATAGGAACTTCGTTACATTAGGAACTAAAGTTATTGATTACCTAAGTTTACAAGCTAATGGCATTCGTGACACAATTATAATGCTTGCAATATTCGTATATATGGTAAATAATAATTATTGCAGTGCTGCAAAGCATACCCTTGCTTGTATCAGGATAAGGCGGAAACTACCCAGAACAATGTTTAATGACCAAACGTGGACATTCTTAAAAAATCTGGATACCGCAGTGCCTATAACCGTAGTTTAACAATATTGATCGCTCCCACTATGATGCGGTTACGAAATGAGCGACGCGACATGGACGTATTGCATTACGAGTCTATTTTAATATCCTCGTTGCTTTTTCGTCTAATCAATCGTCCGTTTCGCAACCCTACCATGAAAGGGGGACTACTTTTCCTCGACAACAAATCGTAGTATTCTCCTGAAAATCGGAGAACCCACAGTATAAAACCGAAATATGACTAGATCACCTGACGGTTTTTGCATCTGTATGGGCGGTGGTAACGAGTCCGGTCGGTCGGCATAGCGAAGTTATAGAGATAGAGGCCTTCCCTCCTAAACTTAATAATCCTATTAAATTGATCGAACTAAATAGTCTAGTAGTTGTTCTGTCAGCGTTGTATTAAGAGGTCGTGGCTTTGATTCTCACTCGTGGCAAATTATATTAGAGTTCTATACAATATTCCTTGGTCTGAATGTCTACCTATCAAATATACATGGTGGCTTTGAAAAGATGTACTTTGGGCTAATATGAGGTTCTACTGATCAATACGAACAACCTTTCCCATGGAACAATGTGCCGCAAATGAAAAAAAAAATTACCTTCTCCATACAAACTAGTAATGTTAAAATGACAAATTTGTATGGGGAAGCCAAAAATTTTTTTCATTTGCGACACATGGTTCCATGGAAAAAAGTTGTTCGATTTGACCGGCAGAACCTCATATTAGTCCAAAGTACATCCTTCCAAAATCACCCTGTATACTTAAACATATTACATATGTAATTTATCGTTATTTCTGGTGCACTCAGTACAGGTATGGTACCTAACCTAGTCTGTAACCAGGGCAATATGTATGAAATGTTTTACAATACTTCTATATAAAAAAAAAATCCTGTATATTCCAAAAAAGAAATCACACCATCTTAATAAGGCAAGTGGAAGAATTTCGATTAATCTATTTAAGACTCGAAAAAGTGAGCCGAGTTCCCAGAAAATAAAATAGACATTATAACAAAAATAAAAGGCTTTTCAGAGTCTTGAAGTACAAAAACGTTAATGATCTCAACTTCTGTCTTACTTATTAAATTATGAGAAAAATTCTTACATTTATTTTACGTTGTTATTTTCTCAGCCATAAACCTACATTAAATAGCCAAACCACTTTGAAAAACTTACAGAAGGTAAAAATAAAAAAGTAAGTTTTACTACACACTCTTCTTTATTTGAAAATACGGTGCTTTTAAAAGCCTCGACAATATTTTTTTATTTAGAGGCAAAGTAAACAAAGCTCTTCAAAATAAATATACGCTAAAGTGGATACAAACATTGTCCGTGTAAGAGCGCCCTTACAAAGCGGGGGTTGATCTTTTGAAGCCAAATAAATTAAATAACGCTGGCACCTATCTATGTATTTATTTTAGCTTACAAATTCCACAAATAGAAAGGGATAGAATACAGTTTTATTATTTATACGCAAAAAAGGGTCATTTTTATTAACAAACTTATCTGGTTATTATATGAGAAAAGCTATCTATGTATTTATTTATTGGTAATTATAAAATAAAAAAATAGCAACCTTCTCTATTATATGCTGGCATAGGAGGATATTTATATTTGTTTTAAGATGAGAAAAGCTGAAATTAATAATTATATAGTAAATAAATTATATGTTAAAATTATTACTTTATAATACGACAAAAAAGATGTTACATGAATAAGAATACGTAAAAAGGTACCGATACTGTTAAAAAGGGCGTATGAAGCAAATCATAAATCTAGATCTCTGATTATAAGAATATCTCAAACTCAATAAATATTTACAAAAAATATTTAATAATACAAGATATTTAAAAAAACTTCTTCTTCTTCTTCAAACGTCTCTTTGGAAAACGTCATAGTATTATGTTGCCTCTATAGAAAAAACTGGCAAAGTTAACTCCATTTTTATCGATATATTTTATTACTTTAATATGGAGCAGATTTTAAAGCCATGTTTTTTATAAGTTATGTATATGTAAAAGACCTAGTGTTTTTGTCAAAAAATTGTTTTTTTTCCAGGAATAAAGCGCTAGATTTTTTTTGGTTTCTCACCCGCACTCATTGTAACAGGGATATTTTATTTCACTTGTTTTAATTGCCTTTATACGGTCTCTTAAATATTTTATAATATCCTTAAGAATATTAAATTTTCCTTTTTTCTAATGCGCACTAAAAATCAATATATATATATATATATATATATTGTACTTACTAAGTAACCTGGAGCAAATGTTTGAGGTATAACTATTACTGCCACCGATAAGTTTTCTGTAAGTATTATACAGTTAAAATAATTATTTAAAAAACTGATTAATATTGTAATTACTAAGTGAAATTCCACACAAAAAAAAACACAGCTCTTGAAGCGTAAACAAACGATTCAATGAGCAAAAATTGCCAGTGATTATATAGGAAGAACCTTAATCTGTGTTAAAGTGAAAGCAAATAGAATTGGTCGTTAGGCGGGTCACGTAGGGCGGGCGGCGCCTCTCGGGATGCATCGTGCACGAATTTATTGGACTCACTAAATGCCCTGATTTCGTGATATGCTGTTCGAATTTTAATTAGACATTTCTGTACTCCAGCTGTGGAGTGTCTAACAACTACTAAATGTAACCTATTGTTTTTTTAGGCAAAATAATGTGTTTTCTTATCAAATTTAAATCGACTTTCGGTACAATAAAGATTTTTACAAAAAAAATACTGGAAATAAGTAATATTTTTTTATTTTATTTGATAGTATAGCAATGTTACCATTATTTAATAGTGTAAAATAAATGCGTATGCATTATCGGTGATTTTACGGCGCTTACAATAACCTAAATTATTTATATGAAACTATAAGTTTACTAACTTTAAACTCTTTAAACTAAAAGATTGAAAGTTTTGGTACGAGCAGCAAAAAGGGATACTATATGTGCACTTATTTTCACTAGCTTTTAAATAACAGATTTAATTTTTAAGTTTGTGTAAGAAGAAAAAATCCTATTACATTTTCGTGAATCTATACATATAAATAATATGTTTAAATATATGTTTAAGAGCTTGTCCTGATTAACTAACTCACAAACATGAAACTAGCATCAGCTAGGAATATAAAATTTGGCTTTAATTTAGAAAATTTGTTTTCTAAACTTCTACCACTTGTTAAAAATGTTAAAAAATCCCTCTTAGTGGTTGCTTTCAACACGAAAGAAGTTTACTGTCAGAATTTTACATTTATAGTTCAGTTCTTTTTAATTATTGCGATGGTAAGTAGGTAAATAATAGAAGACAAAAAAAAACTAATATAGCTAACAATAAAAATAACAACCAAGTTTTTTTTTTAATTAATGAGAACTAAAACATTCCAGATCCTTGTAAATTGTATTTTCAGAAAAAAGATTTTTTTCTAAACGAAAAACCTTTTACATTGAAATAAACTTTGAAGCTTTTATTTATTTTTTTGTAAAAAAAGGCACTGATCTTGTCCCGGGAGGATCTCTTATTTCTAGAAACAAAGAAAAAACATCAAGTTCTTTTATTTTTTAGTTGGTAATAGTTTTGTAATAGTTATACCTCAAGGCTATAAATCCCACTGGCATTAGCCAACTACTTGACAGCCTTGTAAAAAAATACAAGCAAGGTGTGCCAAAACTGCCTGATAATAGTCTGATGAGTGGCGTTTATTTATAAGTAAAAATAAATTTATAACTAATAATTATATTAATACTGAAATAAATAATAAAGAAAGAAATAGGCCATAGCCTTATAAATACCGAAGTAAATGACCATGTAAGACTTGGCTTTGTTCTTAATATTTGAATAAGACATAACATCAGATAATTCTGTATGGCCGAAAGATCTTTGCCTTCCACAACCTGAAAAAAAAAAGAATAATTATAAATATATGTAGGGTATTTTACACTTACCTTTAGATGGGATCCCTATATTTATAACTTTGCTAGGCCGACCGACCGCTTCGTTAGGTTCATGCAGATACAAAAACCTAGAAGTGATCTTTAGGTTTTGATCTTTCGGTTCACCGGCTTTCAGTAACCTGCTGCATCGATTTCTTAATAAAGTGGTTCAGATGTCAGCAGCTTTAAGGGAATTGTCACGAAACAGGTAGTTGAGTTGCAACTAGTAATACAAATTAGTCTTTATCCGCGCCCATTTCGTAACTACATCATTTAGCCGTCATAGTGGGAGCGATCAATGCAACAGGTCTGATTTACACCAGGTATATAACAAGTCCCATGACGTGAACCAATATACAAAAAATAAAATAATAAAAATTGCCGTCAACAACTAAGCTTGTAGGTACTATTTTATAACAGTAACAACAATACATATAAACACCCAGACTATAGCAAACTATACAGAAAATAAACTAGGGGTTCAGATTTTACTGATTAAATAAGCATAACAGTTAAATCTGACCTCGAGTATATATATATATATATATATATAAACAATAAAATACTCAGCCCAAGTAAATAAAATCAAGTATATTTACTATGACATGGCTACTTTTATATGCTTATAAGTAGGTCATTATTTTTTACACATATTGCCCTGGTCACAAACTAAACAAAGCTTGTCCTAAGTTTATCAAAAAAAAACGATATTAATACACATTATATTTTATAAACACCCAGACTATGGCAAACTGTACAGAAAAATGTAGATACTAATATCATTTGCCATGGGTGGGAATCGAACCCAGGACCTCCGGTTACAACGCCAAAGGCGCAACTACTAGTCTACGGAGGCTGTCAGTTTATAATATTATATACAATGGCTTGTTAAAAATCTAGAGTGAAAAAGTATGTTTTTATCTAGCAACTAATTTAACCATTCATCCAGTTTGCTGTTCAGTTGGTTAGATAAACCGGTTGGTTGGTTGGCTTGGGTATTTATTGACTTAAGTTTCAATTACCAACCAAGCTTAAAGTTTATCGTAACATAGTTACATATACCCAAAGAATACGAATGAGGCTAGAAGGGTGGAGTCGAAAATGATGGCGCATACCCATTATAATGTAAAAGCGAAAGAAGGTAGGGCATTAATTTGGGACGCCATGTGTGTTGACACCATGACCACTGGGTCATGGTGTATCATATCCAGAGATGCTGGATATAACGGAAGCAAACAATTGTATTAAATACAATAATATTATACAAAATTTCAATTCTGTTGCTTTCGCTGTGGAGACTAGCATCCAAATGCAGGATGCCAAATGATTTTATAAAGAGTTGGCTCCCATGTTCGTTGATCTTACTGGTGATTTAAGAGCTGTCGATTATTCTAAGCAAAAGATCGATATAGCCATACAGCAAGGCAGTGTCCTATCTTAGAATCTTGGGCGCGATGCCACAGGATAGACTAGAGGGATATTTTAACTACCAAAAGGCAGTTGCAATATAAAATACTTGTTTCTTGGATCATAGTTTAATTATAATTATTTTCATTATTACTAACATCGATTTTTTAATATATATTTATTTTTATTATTTAATGTTTGGAAGCCAACTATGAATAAAGAAAACCCTTTTGCCATAAAACCTTGGATATATAGATAGAGAAGAGCCCTTGGGCCTTAAATCGCGTTTTCAGTCGTGAGTACAGAAGATGGCAGCAAATAAAAAAAAGTGAAAATATAAAAATATGTAACCAAAAATTGTGCGTTTATGGTTGAAGTGAGAACACATTATTCCGGCAAAGAACATGCTTTCAGTTTTTTTATAGGACTTAGGGCGGTTTCATATATTATTCCTAGTTTCACGCCAAAACTGACAATGGATAGGAACGAATGCAACCAAATGTCGTACTAGGCTATAAGAGTTTTAGCTATGAAAATCGTGCTCAATATAAACTCTGCCATACTCGTTGCATTATTAATTGGGCGCTTTTAAGGTACCGTACCTCACAATTTCATGAACCATCGCAGGTAGGATTAATTAATAATAATTTGTTCAATATAAAAAGATTTTGTACTTATTCGCTGTAACATCGGCTACGACGAGTTGGGTTGATTTTGATTGATTTTAAAAGTCTTTATTATTCAAACAGAAATTTACAAACAGCTTATATAAGTAGATCTTATTCTACACATATAAATACATAACTTAAAACATTTTGTTTAGGCTAGGGGCGCCTTTATAAAACATATAAACATAGTAGAAAAAGCTTTAATAATCAACATCATAACATAACAAAATAATAGGTAACAATATAATGTACTAAAAATACTTGTAATGTAAATTTGAGAAAAAAGTAATATTACATTTGTTTGCTTTTAGTTCCTACTAACTTACAAACTAAAGTTTAAGAGATAACTATTTATATTAAGTTTACCTACATTATGTAGGTATAGGATTATGAAATAAATCACATTAAAATAATAATAATAAGTAGGTATATAAAAAATAAAGTAATTAAAATAAAAGAAAAGATATTTATATGTTTATACATAAAAATATTTCACTTTAAGCTTCATAACGCCGTAGGTAGTTTAACATTTGCGAGATATTAGTTAAACATCGGACAATACAAAAACCGGGCGGCACACAGCGTCGTAGGTACGAGTAATAAGCGGTTAACAGTACAATAAATAGTGATGGGGCAATCGATATCGTTTATATCTGTCGATATATGGTAAATTATTTGCCCGAGTTCGTCCTCTAAATTAATAACTTAGTTTTAGATTTTAGATTAGAGCGTCTATTTAAAACCGGACTTAATGCATTAAAGGCTTTAATACCTTTATTGCGGAATATTTCTGTATTTTTAGACCAATTCATCTTGTCGTCCAAATATAAGCCTAAATATTTTACAGACTTAGACCAGGGAATATGATAGTCATTAAGTTTAAGTTGCCTATCTGGAGGAAGACGTTTTCTTGTAAACATAATGCATTCTGTTTTATTACAATTTAGTTTAAGCTTCCAATTATTAAAGTAAGAGTTAAGTAATTCCAGTACTAATTGAAGTCTACCAATGATTAGAGAGGTGTGAGCTGATGAGGTAAGTACCGCTGTATCGTCAGCATAACATGCGAGTTTTGTATGCGCTTGTTTCGGAATATCATTTAAATAAACTAAAAATAGGTAGGGTCCCAAAATAGAACCTTGGGGAATTCCCGCTGGAATGTATTTGGGTTCAGATCTGTGTCCATCAACGAATACAGAGAAAGATCTATCCATAAGATAAGATTGTATTATTTTGACAATAGAATATGGAACACTATATGCCCTAAGTTTATGTAGTAATCCATCATGCTACATAGTGTCAAAAGCCTTTTCAAGATCTAACAGTATCATTCCCGTAGAATTGCCTGAATTTAAGTTATGTGAAACATGTTCAGATACTCTAGCCAATTGCTGTGCTGTTGAGTGCGATCTACGAAAGCCAAACTGTTCAGGTAGTAAAATATGCTCAGTAACTCTGTTTAGTCGTTTAGCAATAACAGATTCAAACAGTTTCCCTAGTGATAGTAGCTAACTAATTGCTCTGTAACTGCTCGGAACAGAGTCATCTTTACCCGGTTTTTTTACGAGTTGGGATTAAAAACCCCTTCGCTGGGTACCCTGAGGCCGTATAGGCGGCCTCGGGCGTCGGTCATGATATTTATATTTATTTATTTATAATAATATGTATTTACACATATTGCCCTGGTCACAAACTAAGCTCTATTCATAAAGGAATAGGTATATGAAGGGCAATGTGGGTGTATCAGAGAGAGAGTTTTCATTGCCTTCTAGTCATTTACATCTGTGTTTATACCTTTTATCAAAACATTACCGATAAGCGTACGAACCGTCTTTGAAACAAATTTGAATTTGAAACTACAAACCCTTTTAAACTACTCAGAACTTATAAAGTTATAACTTTTAAAGTCCGATTAATTTGATTACTCGCTCAATGGGGAAACACTTAAGTTTTATTGAACACAGTTTGTATTTCATTTCTGCTCTAAGAGGTTTTTCCTTGGTTTTATCCTTCTAGGTGCTTCGGGATAATCGATTTTATTGTCATTTGTGAAAGTTAATCGATTAGCAGAAAAACTTTTGTTTTTTACGCAAGCGAACATTTTAAACGTTTGAATTTTCACCTGCTTTCTCAAGAATTTGCTAAAATATTGAGGAAGGTATAAGAATAAGTTTTTCGCTACGAGCTTTAAGAGCCGAGCAAAAATATAAAAAGTAAGAAAGAACATTAAGCGAAAATGTAGTAATACTCCGATTTCTTATAAAACGGCGAGTGAAATCTCGGGGCACTGTTTTTGTCTAAAACTCGTATAATTTTATTTAAAAATCTAAATAAACTTGCCTTAAATTATCTTTAGCATTACAAAAAGGCAAAAGTTTTTCATTTTCTTTTTCACATCGTTAGCAGAGCAAAATTAACGATTTATATTAAATTTCATAGTAATTAAAATCTTGTTAGGTTTAGCGAAGGAATTAATTTATCAAATTAGCGTTGATTTTTTTAAAATATAATATTACTCTTAAGAAGAGTTTCTATTAAGGTGGTTTTAAAACCAAATAGAAAATACGCTAGAATGCTAAATAATTGAAGCAGCTTAATTTAGGCTGAATCACGTTGCACTAAAAAACACATATGGCATAAACGCAGGTGGCAAAATGTCCTTTTATTTATTTTTATAAACATATTTACGCGAAATTACTTATAATTATCACTTTAATATAAATATAAAGGAAGATTTATTATTGTAAACTTTTTTTAACAAGCGAAAATTATTAAAAAAAAAAACCATGTGTTCATTAGTTTAGACCAAATTTAATCCATTTTATGTTGTTACAGCGCTCAAAACTTCGATTATCTATGAAAAACATTTAACCGTTACTTCAATTTAACGCCTACTTACCAGCAACCGGGCCTTATGAGCAAAGTAAGTTAGTTATTAGCATTAGTAAATTAAAGTGACCGCTAAATCCACTTTGGCCGGCGAGCTCGCCAAGGGAGGAGGTCTGACCATCTTAGAAGCATGGCCCTAAATCGGTAGAAAGATGAAAAGTTGACCGGAGTAGTAAATATTCGTGCCTACTTTTGCCTAGCGCTGCCGGTGCAAAATGTCTATTTGATGCCAATTTTTTAACAATTATATAAATATATATTTCGTCTTTATCAGTAAGATAATGCAATAAAAATTTCCTGGTGGGTGGGACTCAAACCCATATGCTTTCGCAACAAGTACCTACTTCACCATTGAGCCAACTGTTGTACTGTCACTACTCAAATTTGACATTGTTTTTTACCTAATTATGCACACACACGCCTCTATGAGTATTCTTATAATTACTTTATATTAGAGTAAAGTTATAAGTCCTAGTTTTTGTAATAGAAGTAGTTACAATGATTAATTAATAAACAATTGCAAAGATATTCTTCTTATTTAACTGGATATTAATGCTAGCTAGTGTTGGCACGGCAAAAAAATACTGGCTGGCAGTTTAATCCCTGAATATTCATCGTATAACAGCCACGTTCGTCTTACCCCCTTTGCCTTTCTAGCTTATTAGGATTTCTATGGTCTTAAGCCTTTAAGAGCGTATCCACAGGGAGCTGAGAACCCGTATGTAATACCGCTAAGTATTTCTAAGTTTATCGAATGTGTCATTTGTAAATAGGTGTTTTATCGTTGTGGTTCGCATACTTTCTAAGGATTAGATTAAGGTCTTAAAAGCTATAAAAGTAGTTTTTAATTTATTTTTGTCGGTTTTTCTCATTGATGGTTGTATTTTTTTAAATATATTACTAATATATTCTAATTAATATTGTTTGGAAACTTAATTTTACTACTAGTGCCGTATTTAAAATTTGTATACATACTTTTATTTTTGTATTCATAATTTTTATTCCTTAGATTATGAGTCCATACCGAACAAATGGTTATTACTTCGCTGTGATTGGGTATATTCAATAACCCATTTATGTACAGTTTTACATGTTTGTATAGTAAAACTAGGGTCGCTATCTACCGTGCCACTATAATGGTGTTGTTAAACAAATATATTTATAAATAAATATTATTATTAATAGTATTTTTATGTTTAAGGTCTAACCAAGTTAGCCACCACATGTTTTTAATATTCCGCTAATTTGTCAACTTTTTACCAATAGTCTACCAATAAGTTAATAAATACCAAACCAAAAGTGAATCAAAGGACGTTTAAAAGTTTATCAAAATAATCTTGTATTGAAAGGTATCCCCTTTCAAGAGAAAATCGCTGGATGTTTTTCAAAGCAATTCCAATTCTTAGAGCAAATAATTAAAGTTTGTTTTCTCTCTGTAACAGAGTAAACAAATTACTGAAACGCCGCCCCTGAAGGAGATCAAAGAGTGATGCCTTTTCCAAAGAATACCTACTAATGACTAATTTAATACTTTTCTGTTACCCTTTGTAGTCGCAATCGCATTAATTTTACAACACGATTACTTAGAGATTTTATAATTTTATTTATCTTTAGTTATTAAGCAATTTTTAAAAAACTCCACCTTTCTGAAGGGTTTGCGGTTATATCTTTAACTAAGATTATTTCTTATCTTAATCATTTATTTCATGTAAATCTTTACAGATATTTAAGAACTGGCAAAAAAAAGTTTTAACAGTGAGGTCTAGATTGCGTTTGGTTGGGTTTTTTTTTATGAGAGCTCAACATGTGACCTTGCATCCACCTGATGTTAAGCAGTATGCAATATCCATGAATGATAGCAACAAGCGGATGCATACAGGTGCACCGCTGGTTGCCATCATTATGCCGGCTTAAGATGCCTATTCACGCTTCGTTTAAAGGACTCTAGGTTATAAGAGGAAGGAAACACGCAAGAAGGTAGAGCATTCCACATTTTAATAGTACGGCAGATGTATGAATCGCCAAAACGTTTAGTACGAGTTGGTACATCCGCAACGGTATACATATGCATTTTGTTATACAAGATGAATTTAAAAGGTTATACTTTTGGCTGAGGCACTTTCTACTGATTAAACCGAACAACTTTTGGCATGATACCATGTGTCGCAAATAAAAAAAAATTGGCTCCTCCATACAAATTGGCCATTCTAATATTACTAGTTTGTATGGAGAAGGCATTTTTTTTTTCAGTTGCAACACATGGTTCCATGGAAAAAGTTGTTGTTATTTAAGGTCGTAACTGCTAACTATGAAGTCGACCACCAGGAAATACCCTGGAGAAAAAGGTACCTGCAAGTAAAAAACTCTGGTGCTTTAAACAAACAAATAGAGGAGCACAGCCATTGACTTACCTAAGCATAAACGTGGTATTTTGCCCGCTTTTGTACTCTATGCATAATATTTCACTCTCTCAAAGGTTAGCTGGTAGAAAATGCCTAAGGCATTAAGTTCGCCTTTGTACAATTTTATTTTTAATTTTGTGCAATAAAGTACTTTAAATAAATCAAATAAAATACTAAACATAACGTTAATTAATAGTATAGCCACGACCACCATTACAGAAATGAATCTTTAATATTTACTTATTTTCAACTTATTTTTTTTATTTATTGGAGCACGGCCATGCATCTACCTGGTGGTGAGCAGACCTACAAACTCCATGGATTGGGGTCAATCAATAATTGTTCTTAAACAACATTGATTGCTCCCATTCTGCCGGCTAAAGATGCTATTACGAAATGGGGGGCGACAAAGATGAGTTGCATTACGAGTATATTTTAATATACTCGCTGCCTTATCGTCAATTAATAAACCCTGAAAGAAATCGATGCAGTAATCTCCTGAAAACCGGTGAATTAATTTCAGTTAAAATAACATAAAATTGCAATATATTTATATGTTGGTACCCCGACTAGTAATGGCCAAGCCACCTGAACGATCAACTTTTATAGGCCATTACGCCAAACTTACAATATTACCGCCAGGACTTTTATTAAAATAATTTATCATGTCAAAATATAATCGTGTCGTGCTGATAATATATATTTATATTCAAGGATTGTTTACATTTTAATAGTTAATAGAAAGCCAGAATGAGAAATTGACTGAGTTTGTATTAGTGGAGTTACACATATATATAAATAATAACTTCAACCTTATAAGTAGCCGATGGTATGAGTCTACACCAAACAGGTGGCTATCTCGTCGAGATGTTTGGATAGACTTAATAACCCATCTATATACAGTTTCACAAGTTGGTATAGTGAAAACGTGCTCTCCGAGGCACTATAGTGGTATTGTTCAACAAATGTACATACATTTTTAGATTAAAAACTCATTGGTACACACCGGGTTTTGAACCAGGGACCTAAGTGTTTTTAAGTCTAAGGTCTAACCAACTTGGCCACCACGTATATTAATATCTTATAACGATTTCTTTATTTTTCTCTCAATACATCTTTTTCTTTTTCACATTTCTAGACTGTTGCCGAAATTCGGATTCGGTTGTAAAATCCAGTTTCGCTCGGACACTAATATAAATAAATATATATATATATATATATATATATATGTATATATATATATATACGGTATTATTCATTTGTTTTTAAATTTTAATTAATAATAATATGAACGACATTATGCACATATTGCTCTGGTCACACAGTAAGCTCTAGGCTTGTATTATAAACAATGATATTAAAACATATTATATTTTATAATCAACTATGGAGCTTACCATAACCATATCGATATAGTCGCTCAACAGTCGATAAAGTGAAGTTTATGAATGAACATTTATTGACAAATTCGATATGTATCGATTTTGTCGATTTATCGACCCTATCGATTAGGGTCGCCGTTATGCTAAGGCCCTATGATAAACTGTACAAAAGTTTTCTTTTTCATGAAATTTATCTCACGACCTCTGGATCTATTTTTACTAAGTATAGTGGCCCTTAAAATTTGAACTTGTGAAACTGTTTATGATGGGTTATTGATTACAATATATTCGGCAAGGATAAGGTGGAAATGTACCCCAACCGCGGGTACTCTGAGACTCTGTCTAGGCGGGCGCCCGCGCCGTAAGGCATCTGAGAATAACAAATGTATTTAATTTTGTATTTTATCGCCAGGGTTTGTATCTATCTTTTCGCTTAATCATTAAACGCTATTACAAAAGCATTGAATGGGTACAAAAGCCATAGATATAGATGTAAGTAATACTTAAAAAGTTTGCCCAATGTACGAAATAATTTTTCGTTCGTCTCTACTAAATAAGTAAATAAATATCATATGAAACATTTTATTCAAAACCGCATGCCTGACATGAATAAATTCCACACATATTTTCTACAAAGAGGCTCTATAATATTATTCATAGCATAGATCCTAAAGGCAATTTCTTTGTAATATCAAAAACTATTGGAATTTGTCTTTGGTTTTTTTTTTTTTTTTATAAAAACTGTCGTAGAACAAAATACCTACATGCACTTTGTTCTAAAAGGATACTATTTAATGGAGCACAGCATGTGACACTATTTCTACCTGATGGTAAGCACATTTACAAAGTCCATGTATGGGGTCGAGATATATATTGCAATGCTGTTTGACAATTTTGATCGCTCCCACAACGCTAGCTTAATGATGCCGTTTTGGAATGGGCGGCGACAAAGACGTATTTGCACTCTTGATGGTTGTGCGAGAAGCCGGGTAACAAAACTCTTCAGTCCAGACTTCTCACACGGGTGCGTTTCGCACCACGAATAACTTAAAATCTAAACTTACCGTATAGCTTGTTGTGGGGCTTCAGCGACGAGAACCCTGGGTATCCAAGGTATGCAATAACTCCGATGTCTTCAACCACACTAACAAATGCCACTCAAACAATTTCTATTCAGACACAATATCACCAATACAACGCGACAAATCTGAATCACTATTTGTAGGCGTCTAATACATGGCGAACGAAACTCTACACAATTTCAATGGTATTTCTAATAGGCCGCACAAAACTTACGGGGCAAAAACTCTATTCACAATAAAATAAATAATTATACCATTTTACAAAGAATTAATTACAATTTTTCCAACCTTTTTTTTTAGCGCCCATAGACTATTATCAAAATCGAACATGGTTTTGCATCTGTATAGATATAAATGTATTATTTAATTAATACAGTAATGGAAATAAAAGAAATAAAGTTTATGTTTTTAACCCAAAAGAGGCACATCATTTTAGTTTTTTTTCTGGGATGGATTTTGCTTGGATAAGGAGAAATTGAAACTCGTTTTATTATTTTAATTAATTTTTTTTACCCTAGGCCTCGATATATAAATAAAATACCTATTTTATACTTACATCGATTATAAAGTTTTATATTTGTTTTTTTTTGTTATGTCCATTCACATATATTACTGCTTTTACTATTATTTCTTCTGTGATACCCAGGTCACAAACTATAGCTCTAGGTTTGTACTATGTGTAGCAGAAACAACGAAACTAATACATAGACTATTTTTTATTAATAAACTAGCTGTGCTCGCCACTTCGTCCGCGTGGAATAGTTATTATTTTATCATACAAACTTACATCCCCTATTTTATCCCTTTGGGGGTAGAATTTATCAAAATACTTTCTTAGCGGATGCCTACGTCATAACATCTACCTGCATGCCAAATTTCAGCCCGATCCGTCAGTGGTTTGGGCTGTGCGTTGATAGATCACTATGTCAGTCAGTCAGTCAGTCACCTTTGAGTTATATATATTTAGAAAATAATAATACATATAAATAAAACATTTCCAATAAAATTCAAAGATATAATTGGCAATAATACGGTATAGTGAGGTCTCCAGAAGAGATTGAATTAGCTCTAACCGCAAGCCAACAATGCATGGGTTGACGCGGGTCGGCCCCTAAGTGTTGAGGGACCAAATAACTTCTACCTTGATTGCCCTCTATCGTACATAACAACAACTATAAGTAATATATAAGTTTATTGAACAGATTTTATTTTAAAAAAATGTTCTGCACTGGTTGGCTGGTGCCTTCGATATTGGGGAGGTTAAAAGTCAAAAGTCAAAATCATTTATATCATGTAAATCTTTACAGTTATTTATGAATAGTAAAAAAAAAGTTTAACAATGAGGCCTTAGAGTGTGTTTGGCTAGGCAGCTATTTATTAACAAAATAACGACAAATATTTATTATACCTCGATATCAGATTTAGAACTTAAACGCGATAGAATGGAAATTTTAATATAAAAAATAGTACCGAAGCAAATACACACTACATAACCAACTAGTGTAAGACTAGGTGGTTAGCTTCTTCCATTGACGGTTAAAAAAAAAAAAAGCGCATGAAATTGTTCCGGTGAAAAAAAAAAATCTATATCAATATTATACTCCTCGGCTCTTATTTTATACATTTCGGGGAGGGGGGTTGAACCCCCATACCTACTGCTACGTCCGTGGCTGTATTTAGGTAAATTAATATGACCGGATTTTATGAGATATGTAACGTTTATTTCGCACATTTGCAACCATTTACAACATCAACTTAGCTAACTCTCTTGCACCTGGTATTAAAATAACCTCAAAAGAAGAACTATCTTTATTAGGAGCTCCAGTATTTGAAGAAGGAGTCATTCCAACATTAAATTCCCAACTTAATATTTTTTTAGAAATTTCTGATAGATTAGAAAAAATAAATTGCCATACAGCCTATTCCATTATAAAATACTGTACATTCCTCCCAAAATTGTTATATTTATTGCGTACAAGTCCAGTTTGGAAATTTTCAGAAATCATGTCCTCAATAGATGACACATTGAAAATTACACTTCAGAAAATACTAAATTTGAATTTTAATGATATTTCATGGGCTCAATTAACACTCCCAATTAAACTAGGAGGCATTGGTATACGAAAAGTTAGTAGTTTAAGTATACCAGCCTTTATATCATCCATTTATAGCATCTCATCTCTTATGTCAAAAATTCTCAGAAAACCTTTCGTAGAAATAAACAAAGTAAACTTAATAGAAGCAGAACAAACATGGAAAATATCTTGTCCTGAATGTGATATCCCAGTGGAAAAACACATACAAAAACATTGGGATACACCTTTAGTTCAAGCAACACATAAATATATACATGAACAACAAAATAATGATAAAGACAAAGCTAGAATCCTAGCGCTAACACAAAAGGAGTCAGGATATTGGCTACACGCCATTCCATCTAAAAATTTAGGCACATTTATGGACAACATTAGTTTCAGATTAGCTATAGGGTTGCGGGTGGGAGCGGAAATATGTAGTAAACATATTTGTCCATGCGGTAGTGACGTCGACCAATATGGACATCACGGTCTTAGTTGTTTTAAAAGTGGAGGTCGCTTTTCTCGCCATTCCTCACTCAACGACATTCTGAAAAGGTCTCTTGCCGTTGTAGACGTTCCTTCAATTTTGGAACCGCCTGGATTATCTAGGAACGACGGCAAGAGACCGGACGGAATGTCGCTGATTCCATGGAAGATGGGCCGGTGCCTGGTATGGGACGCAACCTGTGTAGACACCCTGGCATCGTCTCATCTACAAGGGACACTTCGGAGTGCGGGAGCAGCGACTTTAACTGCTGAAACACACAAAAGGCGCAAATATGAAAATATTTTAAATGATAATTACATATTTGTGCCTTTTGCTGTGGAAACACTAGGACCGTGGGGGCCTTGTGCAAGACTTTTCTTTAAAGAACTGTCTTCACGATTGGTCGCCGTCACGGGTGACCGGAGAGCTGGCCATTCCCTCGCTCAAAAAATTAGTATCATTATTCAGCGAGGAAATGTTGCCAGCATTCTGGCCACCATGCCACACGGAAAAATTTTAGAAGATTTGTATATAATTTAATAGGGTTTGTAAATATATATTATTTTTTAGATATAGTTTTATATTTTTTATTAGTATTACTTATTTATGTTTTATAAGTTTTTTGTGTAAATAAATAATTATCTTTTGTTTACAACATATTATTATTTAGAATTATTTTTTAAATATTATATGCGAGTTTGTCACAAATATATATATATATATATATATATAACAATTTTAACCAGTGTCAGATACTATTTCCTTTGTTGTATTCAGGAAATAGATATATTTATAGTAATAGGATTTTGAGGATTTTCAGAGTTGGCCCCGTCCCGTTGATAATTATCCGTGCGTGTCTACTGGGACCGGACCTTTACTTGTACGTACGAACTTACGTACTTGAAATGAAATCTCTTCGTATAGTAAAAGAAGACTAATTTTATTTGTACACATTATTAGCTTATAGTATTTATTTAAATTATTTATTACACTAGCAGATTTGTAGAAAGGCGAGCTTAATACCTTAGTCATCTACCAGCTAGCCAAGCTATAAAGTATAGTAGTTAAGTATTTAAATATAAACATGTGATATGGGCAGGTGACAATTAATTTGAATTGTCTAATTGCCTCATTTTCATTTTTTAAATATTGTAATTAATTATTTTTATAGGTAGGTATTTTTATTTTTTATAAAATAAAATAAAATAAATATTAACCATTGGTTTTGAAAATACGTAAAATATATATGAATTTGAATTTAAAAAAAAAATGTAATACAAAAGGTAATAATTTGTGGGCCGCATTGCATACGGCAAAGACTGATTTTCTGATAGCCAGCACAGCTTTTTAAATTACTCGTAATACTACCTTACTACACACTATACACATATACCACACAAATATCTACAAACTAACTTAACTTACACTAATAATGATACACATGACTTGACATATATTGCCCCGGTCATAAACTATGCTCTAGACTTGTAATATGTGTACCAGAAACAATGATACATATATATACACTCAGAACAATGTTCCAATCCTAAACTACAAGGAATATCGAAAAATGCTCAAAAACTAAAACTCCATAATTAAATTTTTGAAAAAAGTTCGATTCCCGGCTAGGAGATTTTTTTTTTCAAAAATCTAATGATGTAGTTTTTTTATAAGCGACACTAACAGCTGGTGTAATAATAGAGCATAACTTTTTTTTTCAAAATCAATCGGTTCGATTCCCGGCTAGAAGAATACTTTTTTCAAAATTCTAATGATGCAATTTTGGTTTTTATCAAAATCGGTCCCGAGACTCAATTGAGCATTTTTCGATATTCCTTGTAGTTTAGAATTTGGCCTTGAAGGCACACTTGAAAAATTCACTCTGTATAAACGTTTTATAAAAAAGGCACGCAAGCCAACTTAGTTAAAGCAATGGCACATTAAATGTATGTCGGAGAGGCAACCGGATGGCTAGTGGTAATTGGGCCTTCGAATGGTATAGAATGGGGGTGAATACAAAAAAATCGGATGGCATTGATACACACCCTTATTTGTACTTATAACAGTTTAATTTTTTTTTTTTATTTGTCTCAGCGAGACATAAATAAAAGTTGGTAAATGCGTTTAACAGTTTTATTTTAGTTTTAATAACACATTTTACATAAATCAGGCCGCGTATTAGTTTGAATGACTAAGTATTTTATTTCTAGTAAAGACAGCTGACAGCTGTCAGTTTTTCATTGCTGCCAACATGACGGCGGCGACATACTCTTGGCCTTGAAAGACTAGGCTTTCAAAGAGTATTGTCGAGAAGACATATCCTATTTAACGCCCGTCTTACGTTTCCTCTAGCAGTAGCTATATCTGCAACTCTGGCAATTCCATCAGTCCCCGGAAAGAGATGTTGGACACGTCCCAGTCGCCAGTTCAACGGCGGTGTATCATCTTCCTTGATGAGAACCAGATCTCCTACCTTCAACTCTTGCTGTCGTACCTTCCATTTTGTACGTTGTTGAAGTTCTGATATATATTCCATTTGAAACCTCTTCCAAAAATGCTGCCTGATCTGTTCCAGTCGCTGGAATCTATTTAACCGATTTGCTGGTTGGTCAATTAGTGTTGGAGTTGGTAGCGCCGTCAATGGTCGACCGATAAGGAAGTGCCCAGGAGTTAATGGATAGTAATCGTCGGGTGAGGATGAAAGAGGACAAATTAGACGACTATTGAGTATAGCTTCAACTTGGGCAAAAAGTGTACTAATCTCTTCATATACTAAATGTGTGTTACCCATTATCCGTTTTATGTGGTATTTAGCGGATTTTACACCTGCCTCATATAAACCCCCGAAGTTTGGAGCGTAAGCCGGCGAAAAGTTAAATTTAACGTTTAAATCGGTTGCAAAATCAATTAGATCCTGTGAACTTAATTTAAGAAAGTTATTGATTTCCTTGGCGCCAGCCACAAAATTCCTACCATTATCACAAAATATTTCTTTAGGCTTTCCTCTACGAGAGATGAACCTACGCAAAGTCATAACAAATGCGTCCTTTGAAAGCTCACTCACAGCTTCCAAATGAACACACTTATAACAGAAACATACAAATATACACAAGTAACATTTAATTAATCTACAACCACGCCCTCTACGATCTGCAATAGTGAAGGGACCTGCGAAGTCGATGCCAACGGTGTGAAATGGGAAGTCCGCATTAAGACGTTGATGTGGTAAATTCCCCATCAAGTTAGTCATAATTTTGCCCTTCATACGCTTACAGTAAAGGCAATTTTGCACAGTTCGTCGAGCAAGAGTTCTACCACTGACTGGCCAAATATTTTGCCTAATTACAGCGAGTAAAAGTTGAGGTCCAGCATGAAAATGTAGATTATGTTCCTGTACAAATAATAATTTTGCAAGTTGGTGACTAGAGTGTAACAGTATGGGATGTTTTTTATCATAAACGTAAGCAGAGTTATTAATTCTGCCACCCACTCTAAGTAAACCTTCCGTATCTAAGAATGGAGCCAAAGGTAGTATTGGAGATTTTAAACTAATAGTTTTCCTAGTTTTAAGCATACTTATATCATCAGCGAAAGTTTGACTTTGTGAGACTCTTATTAAGGTTTTATATGATTTATTTATTTCCTCAGTTTGTAGGACACCATTTAGTTTTATAGTGGACTTTTTACAATTATTTATAAATCGATATACATACGCCCAGACGCGTTTTAGCGTTCTGAGGGAGGAATATAAATTAAAATTTATAAAATCCTCTGTAATTGCAGCAGCTGCACAGACCTTTAGTTCTGGCAACTCTGCGCTTAGACTAGGGTTTAGTTTAGGCCAATGACCCTCATTCATGAGTAAGAACTGTGGGCCATGCCACCATAACTCATGTTGCATGATTTTTTGCACTTCTACACCACGTGAAGCTAAATCAGCAGGATTTTCAGTAGTAGGGACATGCCTCCAAGAGCCTAAACTAGTTAGTTCTGTGATTTCAGAAACCCTATTAGCAACAAATGCCTTTAAGTTATTATGGTTAGCCTTTAGCCAACCAAGGACCACGGTTGAATCCGTCCAATACACGTGCCGAGATACATGACACCTAAGAGCCTGAGTAACAGATGATGTTAAGTTGGCACCCAATAACGCGCCACATAATTCCAGACGCGGTATAGTCATTGTCTTTAATGGGGCAACTCTCGCCTTTGAATATAATAAATTAATGTATTCATTACCTGATTCATCCGTGGATTTAATATAAATGCAGGCGGCGTAGGCTGCCTTAGAAGCATCGCAAAAACAATGCATTTCAATGTTAACGGGAGATTTACACATGACATGTCGAGGAATACATATAGAACCTAAATAATTAATATTGGTTAAAAATCTTTGCCACTGTTTTTGCATGTCTTCGGGTATGTTTTCGTCCCAGTCAATATTAAGGGCCCATAGCGATTAAATGAAAATTTTGGGTTTAATTGTAACGGGTGATAATAAGCCTAAGGGGTCAAAAATTTTACAAGTCGTAGATAAAATAACACGTTTTGAAATGACATTGCTTATATTATTTTTTATTTTAAATTGTAGATTGTCGTTAGAGGGTGCCCACATTAAACCCAATACATTGGATGAATCGCTAAGCGCTAAATTTGTTTGTTTATTAATTATATTAGAGTTAAGAATTGAAGCACAATTTGAACGATATTTTCGTAAGTTAAAACAACCAGATCCTAAAACGCGAGTTAATGAGGCTAACAACTTTTCTAAATTTAATTTTGAGTCGGCACCAGTCAGCAAATCGTCGACGTAAAAATCATTTTGTATAATTGTTTTAATATTTTTATCATCACATTCTTGTCCTAGCTGCCAGAGACAGCGTGTGCTCAAGAAAGTAGCACTAGCGAAGCCATAGGTGACTGTGTTAAGTCTTAATGTTTTTAAAGGTTGCGATTTATTTTCTCGCCACAAAACTAACTGTAAATTTCTATCAGAGTCATTTAAATTGACTTGACGAAAAAATTTCTCAATATCTGCGGTTACAACGTAAGAATATTGTCTAAAACGTAATAGAATTTCAAACAAGGAATTTTGAAGGTTTGGTCCGATAAGTTGTAGGTCATTAACTGATAATCCAGAAGAAGTAGCAGCCGAGCCGTCGAAAACTACGCGAAGTTTAGTCGACTCGCTGTCCTCCTTGAAAACGGCATGGTGACATAAAAAGTAGCAGGGCTTAGGTCTTAAATTGGGTGATATACTGAGATGACCTAAACCTTGATACTCCTGAATAAATTCTGTATAAGACCTTTTTTAAGCAGGATTATTTTCGAAACGCCTTTCTAAGTTCAGAAACCTTTGTCTTGCTATATTGTAAGAATTGCCCAAACAGTCCGGTGTATCGATCAGTGGAAGACTTACACAGAATCGCCCGGTAATTTGACGGTGATAGTTTTTAATAAAATGATCTTCACACATTCTTTCGTTCGTTGTTTTAGCCTGTGTTTGTGGCAATTCCTCCAACTGCCAAAATCTTTTTAATTGCTCATTTAGTTCAGAAATGGCGACATTACATTGTACCCTTTTAATATTTTTAGAAATTATTAGTGGACCGCTCACTATCCACCCAAGCTTGGAATGGAGTAAGGTAGGTTTATCCTTACCTAAATGACGCCTTCTGGTACCTATTAGCTCCCAAAATATGTCAGCTCCTAATATCATATCCACTTCTGATGGTTGGTAGAATAGCGGATCGGCTAACTTTAAATTATGAGGTAAATTAAAATGCTCCACATTTATTTCAACCTTGGGTATCTTATCAGTAAGTTTTTCTAATATCAAAACTGATAATTTGGTTTGATATGATGTAGTTTTTGATTGCAAAGTCACTAAACTGCGTTGTATATTCGAGCTTAGTGACGTGTTGCCAATGCCTACCACGGAGACATTATCGACTGGCTGAGAAGTCAGTTGAAGTTTGTCACAAGCGGCCTTTGTTAGAAAGGAAGACTGACTTCCGCTGTCGAGTAACGCTCTTAATGTTATAAATTTATTTGTGATAGGGTCAATTAAATCAATTAAAGCGGTAGACAAAAATATATTATTTATTGAGACAGCAGACATAGTAACTGAATTAATATTTCCACTGTTGTCATTAGTGTTCACAGTATCAAATTATTGCTCACATTATTTTTATGAACCAATATATTGTGGCGCTCATTACAAGTTCGACATCCTCGAAGCTTGCAACGCCTGGTGGGGTGACCTCCGCGCAAGCAGTTCAAACAAAGTTTCATTTGGTTAACCTTTGCAATTCTTTCATTTACAGTCAAAGCCTTAAAAACATTGCAGTCATAAATGCGGTGGTCACCTTCACAAACAATACATTTATTAATATTGGTACTATTATTTTGATAGCTGGTGGAAGCAGCTACAGAGTTTAATTGTTCACTTTTGTTAATAAATTTGTTGTTAAATGTAGAATTGTTTATAGAAGGTAATGGTTTTCGTTGGGTCTTACCCTGCTGGTTAATACTTTCCAGAACATTAGCACGATGTTTTAAGAATAAAAAAAATTGGTCAAGAGTAGGGATGTCACTCAAAGAGTCACTATGCTCTTCCCATTTCACACGTGAGTTTTCGTCTAACTTACTAGAAACAATAAATATAATAAGGGTGTCCCATTCCTTGGTAGGCTGTCCTAAATTGTTAAGGGCTCTTAAATTTTTGGTCACATGATCAACCAAAAATCTTAGGTTTTTATCAGACTCACGAGATATGTAGTTGAAATTTAATAAGGAATTTACATGATTTTTAATCAACTGTTTTTTATTTTGATATCTCTCGCAGAGCAAGCTCCAGGCCTCAGAGTAGTTAATGTCAGAGACCTCCAAATTACTAATGACTTGAGCAGCCTCACCCTGTAGGTACGAAATTAAATAATGGTACTTATGTATCGGTCTTATATTGCTATTCTTATGGATAAGTGAAGTGAACGTATCGCGAAATTCAAGCCATTTAAAATAGCTACCGTTGAACTTAGGTATTTCTATTAATGGTAGCCTAAAATTCATTTCGGTGTGACTACAGCTAGAATTATTTAATAATTGGTTATCCTGAACCTGTGTATCTTGAACAAAATTAGTTGATTTTAATATTTTTTGGGCTTTAGAGATGTATAAGGTAAATTCATCTTCAATAATACCACGCTCAGATAATTGTAAAGAAAGATTTTCACTATCACAAAGTTCTATTTGATCCTGCAACCGATCAAACTCATTAAATAACTCAGTAAATTTTGTTAACTTTAAGTTTAATTCGCTAATTTGAAGATCTGTTAAATTCTGATTACTTTCAATTAAAGAAATATAGTTTTTAAACCTAGTTATTCTTCCCTTTATAGAACTACGCTTAACGTTTAATTCTTTTAGGTCATAATCCTTATCTGAGTGAGAACTAATTGTGCCTATTTTATAAATATACCTATTATTTTATGAAATTAAAAGTTAAATAAAAAAGTTTTAATATTAACTTATAGCTACTATGTATATTATTTGATTTTATTGTAGGTAGATAACGTCGGTTGATATATAATTTAGGTAAGTTTTATTATTGTTATATTCAACCAACTTATGATAATTTTATAATGTTTAATTAATTTGATTGTAATTTTATTTATTTACTAAATACCTATAATCTATATTTTTCTAACACTAAACAAAAAGCTTACGCTCGCCACTTCTTGGTTTACCGTGCGACGCAGAGGCAGGCGCGGGATCGAGGTGTTGTGAAGGCAGGGCCAGCCAGGCCGCGTCAGCCAGTAGTTACAAGTCCCGAGACGAGACGCACGGCATGTACTTGTATGCACTGAAATTGTTTTTAATTAAGTTTATCTATGTGTATGTAAATAGCTAAGTATGTGTGCAAGCGCCAAGCATGAAATAAAGCAATGGTTATATATGGTGTTGTTTTTAAAGCTGATTGAAATTATTTTATTAAAATGTTTATAGTATAGCCAAGTGAAAATATCAGTAGGTAGGAAGGCTTTAAGCAGTGGCGTTAACTATTTGATCTTGATGGAAACTATAATAGTTGTGTGATGCTGATCAGCTGTTTGTATGAATAAATAACTTAGCTAGGCGATAACATCAATAAATAGCTTGTATAGCAAAGTAAGCATTGATCTTAAAATGACAAGTTTAATGTTTTTAGCAATTGTAGCTTATTATAAGGTGCAAAATAAGTACCACTCAATAGGTAAGTATTGTTTTGCTAAGTTAAGCTGTGAAATAAAAGAAGGAAAATATGATGGGAATGCTAGGATGTAAAGTAAATAAGAGATGAGCTCACGTTCCTTAATTTGTCGATGCTGCGGCCGCTTCTGGATGAGCTGGGAGCCGGCGGTGACTTGTAAGTTAGGTTGCACGTGGTAAGGTTATTTTCACTTTCTGTGGATTTAAAGTTATTGGTCTCACGTTCCCTAAACGGTCGGTGCTGCGGTGGCCTTCATAGGGTCTGGTACCGGCGGTGACTTGTCGTTCAGGTGTTTTCGTGGACAATTTGTGTAGTTGGACACTGCGCCTTTTCGGATGAGACGATTGAATAGGTCGACGCTCCTTGATCGGTCGTTGCTGCAGCTGCTTCTAGATGAGCTGAACCGGCGGTGACTTGGCGTTCAAGTCGAGCGACGTGGCCCCGTCGTAAATCCGTAGATTGCAAATTTGTGTCCTGTCACGGTCGCCACTTTATGTCTCAGCGAGACATAAATAAAAGTTGGTAAATGCGTTTAACAGTTTTATTTTAGTTTTAATAACACATTTTACATAAATCAGGCCGCGTATTAGTTTGAATGACTAAGTATTTTTTTTCTAGTAAAGACAGCTGACAGCTGTCAGTTTTTCATTGCTGCCAACATGACGGCGGCGACAATATTCCTTTCCGACATATATTACATATGTACAGTTTGTCATGGTCTGGGTGTTTATAAAAATATAATATGTATTATAACGTTGTGTCTGGTACACATAGTACAAGCCTAGAGCTTAGTTTGTGACCAAAGCAATATGTGTAAATTGTCCTACATATTATTATTATTATTTGCCTTGAATAATTTATAAGATGCTCTTCGAGTAAAGTAGTGATAGTTAAGTAGGCAATAATAATATTTTACTAACCATTATTTTTTCTATATTTTACAGATAATGGCACGTAAAATTTGAAGATAATTGGTAAGTTGTTTTATATATTATAGGATTCTATTAAAATAACAAACAAAATAAAATTAAAAAATACATTGTAATTATATTATTATATGAAACCCAAAACCTAAACGGCCTCAGGGTATCTAGCAATGGGGTTTTAATCCCACCTGGTCGTAGCCGATGGGTGGTATGAGTCTACACTGAACAAATGGCTAGCTTTCCGCGATGATTGGATAGACTCAAACCTAAATAAAATAAATGAACAGTTTCACAAGTTGGCATAGTGAAATTAGGACCGACAGCTTAACATGCTCTCCGAGGCTCTATAGTGGTGTTGTCGAAATGTGTACATATTTTTTTTTTATAAAAAAATATTAGTACACCCGGTGTGTACTAATATTTTTAAATATGTAATACAATCGAGTTAGTGGCCTATCCTTGAACATAAAAAATAAAAAGTTATACAAAGCAGAGTAGGCAAATATAAATCTAATCCAAAAGTAAGGTTTTACAAAGAAAAAAAAAGTCCAACGACACAGCTAAAAACATGAAAATATAAAAATAAAAATATGTAGGTATTATATATAAGGGCAGATCCCTTCGATCGCTAGATAAACGCATCCGACTGTCAACTCGTGAACTGTAAAAAATAATCAATCCCCACAAGCCATCCGCCGAACAACTCTGTCAGACGACTGAATTAAAGAGTTTAAATTTAGAAAAGAGAACTTTTTTTATATATTATTCAGGGAGACAGGCTTTTATTCAATAAATGCCTACCTAAAGCTGACGCAAGTTGAGTGAATTTAATTATAAATTATTAAGTAACCCACAAAATAATGTTTGTAGTAAAATATTTCAAGTGTTATTTATATTTAATACCTTTGTGAAACGTTTCATAACATTGAGATTAAAATAATACAGAGTGGCAAATGAAGGCATTAAAACTGTCTCATATTTCATTTGTAGCTATTAACGGATTGATTATCTAAATTATATTTTTGGAAATAATAAAATACTCAATAGTATTGTAAAAATCATACAATTCCTGAATAAAAAAGTGAAAAAAAAACTACCATTACCATTTTAAAAAGTTTTTTAGGATGTGATTTATCACAGGTGGAGGGGTTTTGTTTCCAACTCTTCGTCATCTATGATAATATTTGAAACATATCAAACCAATACGATGGCCTACTAATGAAGTATTTTTTTTAATAAAAAAAAACGTCAGAAGGTCATCGTGTTGGTTTGAAAGTGAAGCCATGTTAAAGGGCATATGACTACATTCAACCCAATAGTAAATGGCAATATACGGTCCAAGCAAATACATAACCAAGAATATACCTAATAAAAAGTGGTAGCATAACTTTTGTAGGTTGTTTCGGTAGTATACAATTGTTGAAGTCTTTTATGTCTGTTTTTAAACTTAATATGATTGCGCCTCCATATTACACAATCTCGTTCTTTCATAAGCGGCGAGTTTATAAACTTGGGTACCTGAAGCCTACCCTACTTATGGGTAATCCCCAGTTTTCGTTTTCTAAACATCGACAGGGATTTAATCGTGTGACAGTGCGCAGGTGTCGCCCAAAATTTATGTGAAACACTTTTTGATATTGGGTCCTCGCAAAATATGATTATTGTATATTGTTTTACGATATTTTTTTTGCTTTTTATTGGAGCATGGCATGTGACTTTGTATCTATATATTTGTTAAATCGCGCGAGGAGCTCTTTGTAAAACATGGGGATGTTTATCCCAAATCACGAATACCTTTTATGGTAGTCCATAGTATACTGCCAAAAAGCCGTGTGTTTGAAAAATAGCTCATACTCAATATGTGTCAGGATTTTTAATCATTTGCCCAAATACCTTAGTGCACTTCCACTAATACTACTTAAACCGAAACTGTAACATGGCTATTAGCCAAATGTTTATATTCACTTAAAGAATATTTTGATAATAAAAATAATAGAACGATAGGTACCTCCAAATATTAGCAATTGGTGGTAATGCTGTAATTATAATAGTAGGATTATAATATAATATATGTAAAATAAGATTAATTTGTAAATATTTGCACGCTATTAATTGTGGCAGCCTCTGATGATACTAACAACCTAACAACTAACTCTACTCAGAAACAAGGCAAATAAATCATTTCATTTCATTTCATTTTTACCTGATGGTAAGCAGACTACAAAATTCAGGAATGGAATATATAAAAATATCCTTCTAAAAATTGTTGTTTCACAATATTGATCGTTCCCACTATGCCGACTAAATAATGCGATTACGACCTGGGCGGCCACAAAGACGAATTTGCATTACGAGTCTATTTTAATCTCCTCGCTTCTTTATCGTCAAATCAACCACCCGTTTCGTAACCACACCACGTTTGTTAGTTTGACAGCCTCCGTAGACTAGTGGTTGCGCCTTTGGCGTTGTTTCCGGAGGTCGTGGGTTCGATTCCCACCCATGGCAAAAAATATTAGTACGTCGCCATTTTTTATTTTAATCGTTACAATTACTTTAACAGAAACTATGGTGCAACTCAGCCTTAATGGTTTATTTATTCAAGATTAAAAAATACGATTTGGTCCATCTAAAGATTTTTTGTAAAATAAATATTGTCAAAGTGACCTCTAAATATTGTTGTAAGCTAGTATATTTCAAAACGGTAACGATTTCAGTTAAGTATTTGCATAAATAAGAAGATGATAAATGTCAAGAAAACTTGGTATTGCAGTATTTTTATTTTATGCCTTACTCTATCTTATTTTGCTTTATAATTCTGTTATACATTTACGAGAATTGTTGTTTCCATTTTGTTTAGAGCAGATGGTTTATACTACTATGCTTCTTTCAAACCAGGTCACTAAATTACTATTAGAACTAAAATGGGTTATTTATTATCGAATATTTCTAGTAATATAGTAAGTAGTAAAAAGCGGCCCTAGTGTCTAAGTGACTGCGCAACTCATAACAAGTTTAAGCAGATGACAACAAGACTGGACCTGGGATGGGTGACCGCTTTATACCACAAGGCTATACCATCATAATCACGCAGCTCGCCACTTAACAATATAACAATATTTTTATAATGGAAATTGAATTTCCTGCAATATCCTAAAGCGCTTTTAAAATAAATATGACATTACTACGTTGTATTTTTATTAGGAAAAATAATAAGTAATATGTAGGACATTTCAAAACATATTGCCCTGGTCATAAACTAAGCTCTAGGCTTGTACTATGTGTACAAGAATCAACGATACTAATATATATATTATATATTATAAACACCCATGGCCAACCCCGAAGGTCTAGAGTCTAAACTTTGGAGGTTGAATTTATAAATTGTAATGAATACTGTCTTCAATTATAGCCATTTTTCACGCCGCTACATAAATAAATAAACGCTATAACTAAGTAAATAATGAATTAAAACTAAATAATTAATAAAATAAATACCTAACGAAATAAAAATAATAAAAATAAAGTATCTAAAATTTGGTACTTTTTTATCTTTATTATAAACATAATTTAACAACAAAATAAAACATTAAAACATTAAATCTACATCACTGCCAGAGCAGGGAAACGTCCCCATAAGGCTGGTAGCATTCCCTCGTTGAATTGCAATGGAAATTTTCTGCGCAAGGAATGCACCAGCCCTCGGATCTCGGGTAACTTCGAGGAGCCTTTTAGACAGCTTCTTGAATATACCATGAGCACCCGGTTCCCAGGGTCCGAGTGTCTCTACCAAACGGCTCAAATAGGCAATCTGTACCTAGATTTAAATATTTCCGTTTGAGGTTTTCTGCCTTAAAAGCTACTGCACCAACCTTAACTGACGTATTTGAAAGATGAGAAGGCGCTAGTGTATCGACGCTGGTTGCGTCCCATACGAGAGGTCTTCCCTTCTTTCATGGTGATATCGTCATTCCGTCTGGCGTTTGTCGCCGCCGGAGTACCGGCAACTCCGGCGGCGACAAACGCCCGACGGATAATATCATTTAAAGTGGCATGTCGAGGTACTCTACCTGCACTAAAGGGACAAGACAGACCATGGTGACCGAGTTCATTGACGAAGTCCCCACAACGGCAGCGATGAGGGGCATTAGTGCTAGCACCAAGTCGGAGGCTGGTGGCTAATCTGAAGCTGGTGTTGTCGAGGAGTGTACCAAGGTTTGATGAAGGCAAGGCCATTAACCACTGACCAGACTCCCATGAACTCGCGGCATGGAGACGAGCCAGCTCTGCAGCATCGGTAGATATATCTAATAAACATTTCCGAATATGGCTGCACAGTGGCTCGTCCCAAAGCCTTTGAGAGGAAGAGTTTGATGGATCTGTGTTCAAACCGGACCATAGCACCGATAGTCCCGAGAATGGAAGCGGCATTGCCACGTTGTATTGCCAGATCAATTATTTGGGTCAAAAATGTTCGCGCCCGACTATCACCTGAAGTCTGAATCAACAATTGGCCAATTAGATCCACCAACTGCCGTGCGTCGTTACTCCAAGGACCGAGAGTCTCCCCAGCAAAAGTCTAAAATACAAAATTATCTTTTAAATAAGAATAAATCTATTTAATAAATTTTGCATTCACAGCCTTTGCAGCGGC